>OY747126.1:34529244-39505285 GCA_963556465.1 Berberis vulgaris | reverse complement strand
ACGGAGTCCATTTGGTCACTCAAATCCTTGTATTCTCGGATTGCACCTAAATTGGCCTCCAATTGAGCCTACAACATACAAACGAGTTTTCCTTCTTCGTTAACTATAACCGAACTTGTTTGTTGAGTCAAACATGTCCCATTTGACGTTATTATGGTGCCACGCGAGTTAGAAACCAAGCGGAGTCCATTTGCTTACTCAAATCCTTGTATTCTCGGATTGCACCCAAATTGGCCTCCAATTGAGCCTACAATGTACAAACGAGTTTTCCTTCTTCGTTGAGCACAACCGAACATTTTTGTTGAGTAAAACATGTCCCATTTGACGTTATTAGGGTGCCACGCGAGGATTGAAATCAAACGGAGCCCATTTGGTCACTCAAATCCTTGTATTCTCAGATTGCACCCAAATTAGCCTCCGATTGAGCCTACAACGTAAAAACGAGTTTTCCTTCTTCGTTATCCATAACCGAACTTTTTTGTTGATTCAAACATGTCCCATTTGATGTTATTATGGTGACACGCGAGTTAGAAACCAAGCGGAGTCCATTTGCTTACTCAAATCCTTGTATTCTTGGATTGCACCCAAATTGGCCTCCAATTGAGCCTACAATGTACAAACGAGTTTTCCTTCTTCGTTGAGCACAACCGAACATTTTTGTTGAGTCAAATATGTCCCATTTGATGTTATAAGGGTGCCACACGAGGATTGAAATCAAACGGAGTCCATTTGGTCACTCAAATCCTTGTATTCTCGGATTGCACCCAAATTGGCCTCCAATTGAGCCTACAACGTACAAACGAGTTTTCCTTCTTCGTTAACCATAACCGAACTTGTTTGTTGAGTCAAACATGTCCAATTTGACGTTATTATGGTGCCACGCTAGTTAGAAACCAAGCGGAGTCCATTTGGTCACTCAAATCCTTGTATTCTCGGATTGCACCCAAATTGGCCTCCAATTGAGCCTACAATGTACAAACGAGTTTTCCTTCTTCGTTAACCATAACCGAACTTGTTTGTTGAGTCAAACATGTCCAATTTGACGTTATTATGGTGCCACGCGAGTTAGAAACCAAGCGGACTCCATTTGGTCACTCAAATCCTTGTATTCTCGGATTGCACCCAAATTGGCCTCCGATTGAGCCTACAACGTAAAAACGAGTTTTCCTTCTTCGTTAACCATAACCGAACTTTTTTGTTGATTCAAACATGTCCCATTTTACGTTATTATGGTGCCACGCGAGTTAGAAACCAAGCGGAGTCCATTTGCTTACTCAAATCCTTGTATTCTTGGATTGCACCCAAATTGGCCTCCAATTGAGCCTACAATGTACAAACGAGTTTTCCTTCTTCGTTGAGCACAACCGAACATTTTTGTTGAGTCAAACATGTCCCATTTGACGTTATTAGGGTTCCACGTGAGGATTGAAATCAAACGGAGTCCATTTGGTCACTCAAATCCTTGTATTCTCGGATTGCACCTAAATTGGCCTCCAATTGAGCCTACAACATACAAACGAGTTTTCCTTCTTCGTTAACTATAACCGAACTTGTTTGTTGAGTCAAAAATGTCCCATTTGACGTTATTATGGTGCCACGTGAGTTAGAAACCAAGCGGAGTCCATTTGCTTACTCAAATCCTTGTATTCTCGGATTGCACCCAAATTGGCCTCCAATTGAGCCTACAATGTACAAACGAGTTTTCCTTCTTCGTTGAGCACAACCGAACATTTTTGTTGAGTCAAACATGTCCCATTTGACGTTATTAGGGTGCCACGTGAGGATTGAAATCAAACGGAGTCCATTTGGTCACTCAAATCCTTGTATTCTCGGATTGCACCTAAATTGGCCTCCAATTGAGCCTACAACGTACAAACGAGTTTTCCTTCTTCGTTAACTATAACCGAACTTGTTTGTTGAGTCAAACATGTCCCATTTGACGTTATTATGGTGCCACGCGAGTTAGAAACCAAGCGGAGTCCATTTGCTTACTCAAATCCTTGTATTCTCGGATTGCACCCAAATTGGCCTCCAATTGAGCCTACAATGTACAAACGAGTTTTCCTTCTTCGTTGAGCACAACCGAACATTTTTGTTGAGTCAAACATGTCCCATTTGACGTTATTAGGGTGCCACGCGAGGATTGAAATCAAACGGAGCCCATTTGGTCACTCAAATCCTTGTATTCTCAGATTGCACCCAAATTGGCCTCCAATTCAGCCTACAACGTACAAACGAGTTTTCCTTCTTCGTTAACCATAACCGAACTTGTGTGTCGAGTCAAACATGTCCAATTTGACGTTATTATGTTGCCACGCGAGTTAGAAACCAAGCGGAGTCCATTTGGTCACTCAAATCCTTGTATTCTCGGATTGCACCCAAATTGGCCTCCAATTGAGCCTACCATGTACAAACGAGTTTTCCTTCTTCGTTGACCATAACCGAACTTGTTTGTTGAGTCAAACATGTCCCATTTGACTTTATTATGGTGCCACGCAAGTTAGAAACCAAGCGGAGTCCATTTGCTTACTCAAATCCTTGTATTCTTGGATTGCACCCAAATTGGCCTCCAATTGAGCCTACAATGTACAAACGAGTTTTTCGTCTTCGTTGAGCACAACCGAACATTTTTGTTGAGTCAAACATGTCCCATTTGACGTATTAGGGTGCCACGCGAGGATTGAAATCAAACGGAGCCCATTTGGTCACTCAAATCCTTGTATTCTCAGATTGCACCCAAATTGGCCTCCAATTGAGCCTACAACGTACAAACGAGTTTTCCTTCTTCGTTAACCATAACCGAACTTGTGTGTCGAGTCAAACATGTCCAATTTGACTTTATTATGGTGCCACGCGAGTTAGAAACCAAGCGGAGTCCATTTGCTTACTCAAATCCTTGTATTCTTGGATTGCACCCAAATTGGCCTCCAATTGAGCCTAGAATGTACAAACGAGTTTTCCTTCTTCGTTGAGCACAACCGAACATTTTTGTTGAGTCAAACATGTCCCATTTGACGTTATTAGGGTGCCACGTGAGGATTGAAATCAAACGGAGTCCATTTGGTCACTCAAATCCTTGTATTCTCGGATTGCACCCAAATTGGCCTACAATTGAGCCTACAACGTACAAACGAGTTTTCCTTCTTCGTTAACCATAACCGAACTTGTTTGTTGAGTCAAACATGTCAAATTTGACGTTATTATGGTGCCACGCGAGTTAGAAACCAAGCGGAGTCCATTTGGTCACTCAAATCCTTGTATTCTCGGATTGCACCCAAATTGGCCTCCAATTGAGCCTGCAACGTACAAACGAGTTTTCCTTCTTCGTTGACCATAACCGAACTTGTTTGTTGAGTCAAACATGTCCCATTTGACGTTATTATCATGCCACGCGAGTTAGAAACCAAGCCGAGTACATTTGCTTACTCAAATCCTTGTATTCTTGGATTGCACCCAAATTGGCCTCCAGTTGAGCCTACAATGTACAAACGAGTTTTCCTTCTTCGTTGAGCACAACCGAACATTTTTGTTGAGTCAAACATGTCCCATTTGACGTTATTAGGGTGCCACGCGAGGATTGAAATCAAACGGAGTCCATTTGGTCACTTAAATCCTTGTATTCTCGGATTGCACCCAAATTGGCCTCCAATTGAGCCTACAATGTACAAACGAGTTTTCCTTCTTCGTTGAGATGAACCGAACCTTTTTGTTGAGTCAAACATGTCCCATTTGAAGTTATTAGGGTGCCACGAGAGGATTGGAATCAAACGGAGTCCATTTGGTCACTCAAATCCTTGTATTCTCGGATTGCACCCAAATTGGCCTCCAATTGAGCCTACAACGTAAAAACGAGTTTTCCTTCTTCGTTAACCATAACCGAACTTTTTTATTGATTCAAACATGTCCCATTTGACGTTATTATGGTGCCACGCGAGTTAGAAACCAAGCGGAGTCCATTTGCTTACTCAAATCCTTGTATTCTTGGATTGCACCCAAATTGGCCTCCAATTGAGCCTACAATGTACAAACGAGTTTTCCGTCTACGTTGAGCACAACCGAACATTTTTGTTGAGTCAAACATGTCCCATTTGACGTTATTAGGATGCCACGCGAGGATTGAAATCAAACGGAGCCCATTTGGTCACTCAAATCCTTGTATTCTCAGATTGCACCCAAATTGGCCTCCAATTGAGCCTACAACGTACAAACGAGTTTTCCTTCTTCGTTAACCATAACCGAACTTGTGTGTCAAGTCAAACATGTCCAATTTGACGTTATTATGTTGCCACGCGATTTAGAAACCAAGCGGAGTCCATTTGGTCACTCAAATCCTTGTATTCTCGGATTGCACCCAAATTGGCCTCCAATTGAGCCTGCAATGTACAAACGAGTTTTCCTTCTTCGTTGACCATAACCGAACTTGTTTGTTGAGTCAAACATGTCCCATTTGACGTTATTATGGTGCCACGCGAGTTAGAAACCAAGCGGAGTCCATTTGCTTACTCAAATCCTTGTATTCTCGGATTGCACCCAAATTGGCTTCCAATTGAGCCTACAATGTACAAACGAGTTTTCCTTCTTCGTTGAGCAGAACCGAACCTTTTTGTTGAGTCAAACATGTCCCATTTGACGTTATTAGGGTGCCACGTGAGGAGTGAAATCAAACGGAGTCCATTTGGTCACTCAAATCCTTGTATTCTCGGATTGCACCTAAATTGGCCTCCAATTGAGCCTACAACATACAAACGAGTTTTCCTTCTTCGTTAACTATAACCGAACTTGTTTGTTGAGTCAAAAATGTCCCATTTGACGTTATTATGGTGCCACGCGAGTTAGAAACCAAGCGGAGTCCATTTGCTTACTCAAATCCTTGTATTCTCGGATTGCACCCAAATTGGCCTCCAATTGAGCCTACAATGTACAAACGAGTTTTCCTTCTTCGTTGAGCACAACCGAACATTTTTGTTGAGTCAAACATGTCCCATTTGACGTTATTAGGGTGCCACGTGAGGATTGAAATCAAACGGAGTCCATTTGGTCACTCAAATCCTTGTATTCTCGGATTGCACCTAAATTGGCCTCCAATTGAGCCTACAACGTACAAACGAGTTTTCCTTCTTCGTTAACTATAACCGAACTTGTTTGTTGAGTCAAACATGTCCCATTTGACGTTATTATGGTGCCACGCGAGTTAGAAACCAAGCGGAGTCCATTTGCTTACTCAAATCCTTGTATTCTCGGATTGCACCCAAATTGGCCTCCAATTGAGCCTACAATGTACAAACGAGTTTTCCTTCTTCGTTGAGCACAACCGAACATTTTTGTTGAGTCAAACATGTCCCATTTGACGTTATTAGGGTGCCACGCGAGGATTGAAATCAAACGGAGCCCATTTGGTCACTCAAATCCTTGTATTCTCAGATTGCACCCAAATTGGCCTCCAATTCAGCCTACAACGTACAAACGAGTTTTCCTTCTTCGTTAACCATAACCGAACTTGTGTGTCGAATCAAACATGTCCAATTTGACGTTATTATGTTGCCACGCGAGTTAGAAACCAAGCGGAGTCCATTTGGTCACTCAAATCCTTGTATTCTCGGATTGCACCCAAATTGGCCTCCAATTGAGCCTACCATGTACAAACGAGTTTTCCTTCTTCGTTGACCATAACCGAACTTGTTTGTTGAGTCAAACATGTCCCATTTGACTTTATTATGGTGCCACGCAAGTTAGAAACCAAGTGGAGTCCATTTGCTTACTCAAATCCTTGTATTCTTGGATTGCACCCAAATTGGCCTCCAATTGAGCCTACAATGTACAAACGAGTTTTTCGTCTTCGTTGAGCACAACCGAACATTTTTGTTGAGTCAAACATGTCCCATTTGACGTATTAGGGTGCCACGCGAGGATTGAAATCAAACGGAGCCCATTTGGTCACTCAAATCCTTGTATTCTCAGATTGCACCCAAATTGGCCTCCAATTGAGCCTACAACGTACAAACGAGTTTTCCTTCTTCGTTAACCATAACCGAACTTGTGTGTCGAGTCAAACATGTCCAATTTGACTTTATTATGGTGCCACGCGAGTTAGAAACCAAGCGGAGTCCATTTGCTTACTCAAATCCTTGTATTCTTGGATTGCATCCAAATTGGCCTCCAATTGAGCCTAGAATGTACAAACGAGTTTTCCTTCTTCGTTGAGCACAACCGAACATTTTTGTTGAGTCAAACATGTCCCATTTGACGTTATTAGGGTGCCACGTGAGGATTGAAATCAAACGGAGTCCATTTGGTCACTCAAATCCTTGTATTCTCGGATTGCACCCAAATTGGCCTACAATTGAGCCTACAACGTACAAACGAGTTTTCCTTCTTCGTTAACCATAACCGAACTTGTTTCTTGAGTCAAACATGTCAAATTTGACGTTATTATGGTGCCACGCGAGTTAGAAACCAAGCGGAGTCCATTTGGTCACTCAAATCCTTGTATTCTCGGATTGCACCCAAATTGGCCTCCAATTGAGCCTACAACGTAAAAACGAGTTTTCCTTCTTCGTTAACCATAACTGAACTTTTTTGTTGATTCAAACATGTCCCATTTGACGTTATTATGGTGCCACGCGAGTTAGAAACCAAGCGGAGTCCATTTGCTTACTCAAATCCTTGTATTCTTGGATTGCACCCAAATTGGCCTCCAATTGAGCCTACAATGTACAAACGAGTTTTCCGTCTTCGTTGAGCACTACCGAACATTTTTGTTGAGTCAAACATGTCCCATTTGACATATTAGGGTGCCACGCGAGGATTGAAATCAAACGGAGCCCATTTGGTCACTCAAATCCTTGTATTCTCAGATTGCACCCAAATTGGCCTCCAATTGAGCCTACAATGTACAAACGAGTTTTCGTTCTTCGTTAACCATAACCGAACTTGTTTGTTGAGTCAAACATGTCAAATTTGACTTTATTATGGTGCCACGCGAGTTAGAAACCAAGCGGAGTCCATTTGGTCACTCAAATCCTTGTATTCTCGGATTGCACCCAAATTGGTCTCCAATTGAGCCTGCAACGTACAAACGAGTTTTCCTTCTTCGTTGACCATAACCGAACTTGTTTGTTGAGTCAAACATGTCCCATTTGATGTTATTATGGTGCCACGCGAGTTAGAAACCAAGCCGAGTACATTTGCTTACTCAAATCCTTGTATTCTTGGATTGCACCCAAATTGGCCTCCAGTTGAGCCTACAATGTACAAACGAGTTTTCCTTCTTCGTTGAGCACAACCGAACATTTTTGTTGAGTCAAACATGTCCCATTTGACGTTATTAGGGTGCCACGCGAGGATTGAAATCAAACGGAGTCCATTTGGTCACTTAAATCCTTGTATTCTCGGATTGCACCCAAATTGGCCTCCAATTGAGCCTACAATGTACAAACGAGTTTTCCTTCTTCGTTGAGATGAACCGAACCTTTTTGTTGAGTCAAACATGTCCCATTTGAAGTTATTAGGGTGCCACGAGAGGATTGGAATCAAACGGAGTCCATTTGGTCACTCAAATCCTTGTATTCTCGGATTGCACCCAAATTGGCCTCCAATTGAGCCTACAACGTAAAAACGAGTTTTCCTTCTTCGTTAACCATAACCGAACTTTTTTATTGATTCAAACATGTCCCATTTGACGTTATTATGGTGCCACGCGAGTTAGAAACCAAGCGGAGTCCATTTGCTTACTCAAATCCTTGTATTCTTGGATTGCACCCAAATTGGCCTCCAATTGAGCCTACAATGTACAAACGAGTTTTCCGTCTACGTTGAGCACAACCGAACATTTTTGTTGAGTCAAACATGTCCCATTTGACGTTATTAGGATGCCACGCGAGGATTGAAATCAAACGGAGCCCATTTGGTCACTCAAATCCTTGTATTCTCAGATTGCACCCAAATTGGCCTCCAATTGAGCCTACAACGTACAAACGAGTTTTCCTTCTTCGTTAACCATAACCGAACTTGTGTGTCAAGTCAAACATGTCCAATTTGACGTTATTATGTTGCCACGCGATTTAGAAACCAAGCGGAGTCCATTTGGTCACTCAAATCCTTGTATTCTCGGATTGCACCCAAATTGGCCTCCAATTGAGCCTGCAATGTACAAACGAGTTTTCCTTCTTCGTTGACCATAACCGAACTTGTTTGTTGAGTCAAACATGTCCCATTTGACGTTATTATGGTGCCACGCGAGTTAGAAACCAAGCGGAGTCCATTTGCTTACTCAAATCCTTGTATTCTCGGATTGCACCCAAATTGGCTTCCAATTGAGCCTACAATGTACAAACGAGTTTTCCTTCTTCGTTGAGCAGAACCGAACCTTTTTGTTGAGACAAACATGTCCCATTTGACGTTATTAGGGTGCCACGTGAGGAGTGAAATCAAACGGAGTCCATTTGGTCACTCAAATCCTTGTATTCTCGGATTGCACCTAAATTGGCCTCCAATTGAGCCTACAACATACAAACGAGTTTTCCTTCTTCGTTAACTATAACCGAACTTGTTTGTTGAGTCAAACATGTCCCATTTGACGTTATTATGGTGCCACGCGAGTTAGAAACCAAGCGGAGTCCATTTGCTTACTCAAATCCTTGTATTCTCGGATTGCACCCAAATTGGCCTCCAATTGAGCCTACAATGTACAAACGAGTTTTCCTTCTTCGTTGAGCACAACCGAACATTTTTGTTGAGTCAAACATGTCCCATTTGACGTTATTAGGGTGCCACGTGAGGATTGAAATCAAACGGAGTCCATTTGGTCACTCAAATCCTTGTATTCTCGGATTGCACCTAAATTGGCCTCCAATTGAGCCTACAACGTACAAACGAGTTTTCCTTCTTCGTTAACTATAACCGAACTTGTTTGTTGAGTCAAACATGTCCCATTTGACGTTATTATGGTGCCACGCGAGTTAGAAACCAAGCGGAGTCCATTTGCTTACTCAAATCCTTGTATTCTTGGATTGCACCAAAATTGGCCTCCAATTGAGCCTACAATGTACAAACGAGTTTTCCTTCTTCGTTGAGCACAACCGAACATTTTTGTTGAGTCAAACATGTCCCATTTGACGTTATAAGGGTGCCACGCGAGGATTGAAATCAAACGGAGTCCATTTGGTCACTCAAATCCTTGTATTCTCGGATTGCACCCAAATTGGCCTACAATTGAGCCTACAACGTACAAACGAGTTTTCCTTCTTCGTTAACCATAACCGAACTTGTTTGTTGAGTCAAACATGTCAAATTTGACGTTATTATGGTGCCACGCGAGTTAGAAACCAAGCGGAGTCCATTTGGTCACTCAAATCCTTGTATTCTCGGATTGCACCCAAATTGGCCTCCAATTGAGCCTACAACGTACAAACGAGTTTTCCTTCTTCGTTAAGCACAACCGAACCTTTTTGTTGAGTCAAACATGTCCCATTTGACTTTATTATGGTGCCACGCGAGTTAGAAACCAAGCGGACTCCATTTGGTCACTCAAATCCTTGTATTCTCGGATTGCACCCAAATTGGCCTCCAATTGAGCCTACAACGTAAAAACGAGTTTTCCTTCTTCGTTAACCATAACCGAACTTTTTTGTTGATTCAAACATGTCCCATTTGACGTTATTATGGTGCCACGCGAGTTAGAAACCAAGCGGAGTCCATTTGCTTACTCAAATCCTTGTATTCTTGGATTGCACCCAAATTGGCCTCCAATTTAGCCTACAATGTACAAACGAGTTTTCCGTCTTCGTTGAGCACAACCGAAAATTTTTGTTGAGTCAAACATGTCCCATTTGACGTATTAGTGTGCCACGCGAGGATTGAAATCAAACGGAGCCCATTTGGTCACTCAAATCCTTGTATTCTCAGATTGCACCCAAATTGGCCTCCAATTGAGCCTACAACGTACAAACGAGTTTTCCTTCTTCGTTAACCATAACCGAACTTGTGTGTCGAGTCAAACATGTCCAATTTGACGTTATTATGTTGCCACGCGAGTTAGAAACCAAGCGGAGTCCATTTGGTCACTCAAATCCTTGTATTCTTGGATTGCACCAAAATTGGCCTCCAATTGAGCCTACAATGTACAAACGAGTTTTCCTTCTTCGTTGAGCACAACCGAACATTTTTGTTGAGTCAAACATGTCCCATTTGACGTTATAAGGGTGCCACGCGAGGATTGAAATCAAACGGAGTCCATTTGGTCACTCAAATCCTTGTATTCTCGGATTGCACCCAAATTGGCCTACAATTGAGCCTACAACGTACAAACGAGTTTTCCTTCTTCGTTAACCATAACCGAACTTGTTTGTTGAGTCAAACATGTCAAATTTGACGTTATTATGGTGCCACGCGAGTTAGAAACCAAGCGGAGTCCATTTGGTCACTCAAATCCTTGTATTCTCGGATTGCACCCAAATTGGCCTCCAATTGAGCCTACAACGTAAAAACGAGTTTTCCTTCTTCGTTAACCATAACCGAACTTTTTTGTTGATTCAAACATGTCCCATTTGACGTTATTATGGTGCCACGCGAGTTAGAAACCAAGCGGAGTCCATTTGCTTACTCAAATCCTTGTATTCTTGGATTGCACCCAAATTGGCCTCCAATTTAGCCTACAATGTACAAACGAGTTTTCCGTCTTCGTTGAGCACAACCGAAAATTTTTGTTGAGTCAAACATGTCCCATTTGACGTATTAGTGTGCCACGCGAGGATTGAAATCAAACGGAGCCCATTTGGTCACTCAAATCCTTGTATTCTCAGATTGCACCCAAATTGGCCTCCAATTGAGCCTACAACGTACAAACGAGTTTTCCTTCTTCGTTAACCATAACCGAACTTGTGTGTCGAGTCAAACATGTCCAATTTGACGTTATTATGTTGCCACGCGAGTTAGAAACCAAGCGGAGTCCATTTGGTCACTCAAATCCTTGTATTCTCGGATTGCACCCAAATTGGCCTCCAATTGAGCCTGCAATGTACAAACGAGTTTTCCTTCTTCGTTGACCATAACCGAACTTGTTTGTTGAGTCAAACATGTCCCATTTGACGTTATTATGGTGCCACGCGAGTTAGAAACCAAGCGGAGTACATTTGCTTACTCAAATCCTTGTATTCTTGGATTGCACCCAAATTGGCCTCCAGTTGAGCCTACAATGTACAAACGAGTTTTCCTTCTTCGTTGAGCACAACCGAACATTTTTGTTGAGTCAAACATGTCCCATTTGACGTTATTAGGGTGCCACGCGAGGATTGAAATCAAACGGAGTCCATTTGGTCACTTAAATCCTTGTATTCTCGGATTGCACCCAAATTGGCCTCCAATTGAGCCTACAATGTACAAACGAGTTTTCCTTCTTCGTTGAGATGCACCGAACCTTTTTGTTGAGTCAAACATGTCCCATTTGATGTTATTAGGGTGCCACGAGAGGATTGGAATCAAACGGAGTCCATTTGGTCACTCAAATCCTTGTATTCTCGGATTGCACACAAATTGGCCTCCAATTGAGCCTACAACGTAAAAACGAGTTTTCCTTCTTCGTTAACCATAACCGAACTTTTTTATTGATTCAAACATGTCCCATTTGACGTTTTTATGGTGCCACGCGAGTTAGAAACCAAGCGGAGTCCATTTGCTTACTCAAATCCTTGTATTCTTGGATTGCACCCAAATTGGCCTCCAATTGAGCCTACAATGTACAAACGGGTTTTCCGTCTACGTTGAGCACAACCGAACATTTTTGTTGAGTCAAACATGTCCCATTTGACGTTATTAGGATGCCACGCGAGGATTGAAATCAAACGGAGCCCATTTGGTCACTCAAATCCTTGTATTCTCAGATTGCACCCAAATTGGCCTCCAATTGAGCCTACAACGTACAAACGAGTTTTCCTTCTTCGTTGACCATAACCGAACTTGTTTGTTGAGTCAAACATGTCCCATTTGACGTTATTATGGTGCCACGCGAGTTAGAAACCAAGCGGAGTACATTTGCTTGCTCAAATCCTTGTATTCTTGGATTGCACCCAAATTGGCCTCCAATTGAGCCTACAATGTACAAACGAGTTTTCCTTCTTCGTTGACCATAACCGAACTTGTTTGTTGAGTCAAACATGTCCCATCTGACGTTATTATGGTGCCACGCGAGTTAGAAACCAAGCGGAGTCCATTTGCTTACTCAAATCCTTGTATTCTCGGATTGCACCCAAATTGGCTTCCAATTGAGCCTACAATGTACAAACGAGTTTTCCTTCTTTGTTGAGCAGAACCGAACCTTTTTGTTGAGTCAAACATGTCCCATTTGACATTATTAGGGTGCCCCGAGAGGATTGGAATCAAACGGAGTCCATTTGGTCACTCAAATCCTTGTATTCTCGGATTGCACCCAAATTGGCCTCCAATTGAGCCTACAATATACAAACGAGTTTTCCTTCTTCGTTGACCATAACCGAACTTTTTTATTGAGTCAAACATGTCCCATTTGACGTTATTATGGTGCCACGCGAGTTAGAAACAAAGCGGAGTCCATTTGCTTACTCAAATCCTTGTATTCTTGGATTGCACCCAAATTGGCCTCCAATTGAGCCTACAATGTACAAACGAGTTTTCCTTCTTCGTTGAGCACAACCGAACATTTTTGTTGAGTCAAACATGTCCCATTTGACGTTATTAATGTGCCACGCGAGGATTGAAATCAAACGGAGCCCATTTGGTCACTCAAATCCTTGTATTCTCAGATTGCACCCAAATTGGCCTCCAATTGAGCCTACAACGTACAAACGAGTTTTCCTTCTTCGTTGACTATAACCGAACTTGTTTGTTGAGTCAAACATGTCCAATTTGACGTTATTATGTTGCCACGCGAGTTAGAAACCAAGCGGAGTCCATTTGGTCACTCAAATCCTTGTATTCTCGGATTGCACCCAAATTGGCCTCCAATTGAGCCTACAATGTACAAACGAGTTTTCCTTCTTCGTTGACAATAACCGAACTTGTTTGTTGAGTCAAACATGTCCCATTTGACGTTATTATGGTGCCACGCGAGTTAGAAACCAAGCGGAGTCCATTTGCTTACTCAAATCCTTGTATTCTTGGATTGCACCCAAATTGGCCTCCAATTGAGCCTACAATGTACAAACGAGTTTTCCTTCTTCGTTGAGCACAACCGAACATTTTTGTTGAGTCAAACATGTCCCATTTGACGTTATAAGGGTGCCACGCGAGGATTGAAATCAAACGTCGTCCATTTGGTTACTCAAATCCTTCTATTCTCGGATTGCACACAAATTGGCCTACAATTGAGCCTACAACGTACAAACGAGTTTTCCTTCTTCGTTAACCATAACCGAACTTGTTTGTTGAGTCAAACATGTCAAATTTGATGTTATTATGGTGCCACGCGAGTTAGAAACCAAGCGGAGTCCATTTGCTTACTCAAATCCTTGTATTCTCGGATTGCACCCAAATTGGCCTCCAATTGAGCCTACAATGTACAAACGAGTTTTCCTTCTTCGTTAACCATAACCGAACTTGTTTGTTGAGTCAAACATGTCCAATTTGACGTTATTATGGTGCCACGCGAGTTAGAAACCAAGCGGACTCCATTTGGTCACTCAAATCCCTGTATTCTCGGATTGCACCCAAATTGGCCTCCGATTGAGCCTACAACGTAAAAACGAGTTTTCCTTCTTCGTTAACTATAACCGAACTTGTTTGTTGAGTCAAACATGTCCCATCTGACGTTATTATGGTGCCACGCGAGTTAGAAACCAAGCGGAGTCCATTTGCTTACTCAAATCCTTGTATTCTCGGATTGCACCCAAATTGGCTTCCAATTGAGCCTACAATGTACAAACGAGTTTTCCTTCTTCGTTGAGCAGAACCGAACCTTTTTGTTGAGTCAAACATGTCCCATTTGACGTTATTAGGGTGCCACGTGAGGAGTGAAATCAAACGGAGTCCATTTGGTCACTCAAATCCTTGTATTCTCGGATTGCACCTAAATTGGCCTCCAATTGAGCCTACAACATACAAACGAGTTTTCCTTCTTCGTTAACTATAACCGAACTTGTTTGTTGAGTCAAACATGTCCCATCTGACGTTATTATGGTGCCACGCGAGTTAGAAACCAAGCGGAGTCCATTTGCTTACTCAAATCCTTGTATTCTCGGATTGCACCCAAATTGGCTTCCAATTGAGCCTACAATGTACAAACGAGTTTTCCTTCTTCGTTGAGCAGAACCGAACCTTTTTGTTGAGTCAAACATGTCCCATTTGACGTTATTAGGGTGCCACGTGAGGAGTGAAATCAAACGGAGTCCATTTGGTCACTCAAATCCTTGTATTCTCGGATTGCACCTAAATTGGCCTCCAATTGAGCCTACAACATACAAACGAGTTTTCCTTCTTCGTTAACTATAACCGAACTTGTTTGTTGAGTCAAACATGTCCCATTTGACGTTATTATGGTGCCACGCGAGTTAGAAACCAAGCGGAGTCCATTTGCTTACTCAAATCCTTGTATTCTCGGATTGCACCCAAATTGGCCTCCAATTGAGCCTACAATGTACAAACGAGTTTTCCTTCTTCGTTGAGCACAACCAAACATTTTTGTTGAGTCAAACATGTCCCATTTGACGTTATTAGGGTGCCACGTGAGGATTGAAATCAAACGGAGTCCATTTGGTCACTCAAATCCTTGTATTCTCGGATTGCACCTAAATTGGCCTCCAATTGAGCCTACAACATACAAACGAGTTTTCCTTCTTCGTTAACTATAACCGAACTTGTTTGTTGAGTCAAACATGTCCCATTTGACGTTATTATGGTGCCACGCGAGTTAGAAACCAAGCGGAGTCCATTTGCTTACTCAAATCCTTGTATTCTCGGATTGCACCCAAATTGGCCTCCAATTGAGCCTACAATGTACAAACGAGTTTTCCTTCTTCGTTGAGCCCAACCGAACATTTTTGTTGAGTCAAACATGTCCCATTTGACGTTATTAGGGTGCCACATGAGGATTGAAATCAAACGGAGTCCATTTGGTCACTCAAATCCTTGTATTCTAGGATTGCACCTAAATTGGCCTCCAATTGAGCCTACAACGTACAAACGAGTTTTCCTTCTTCGTTAACTATAACCGAACTTGTTTGTTGAGTCAAACATGTCCCATTTGACGTTATTATGGTGCCACGCGAGTTAGAAACCAAGCGGAGTCCATTTGCTTACTCAAATCCTTGTATTCTCGGATTGCACCCAAATTGGCCTCCAATTGAGCCTACAATGTACAAACGAGTTTTCCTTCTTCGTTGAGCACAACCGAACATTTTTGTTGAGTCAAACATGTCCCATTTGACGTTATTAGGGTGCCACGTGAGGATTGAAATCAAACGGAGCCCATTTGGTCACTCAAATCCTTGTATTCTCAGATTGCACCCAAATTGGCCTCCAATTGAGCCTACAACGTACAAACGAGTTTTCCTTCTTCGTTAACCATAACCGAACTTGTGTGTCGAGTCAAACATGTCCAATTTGACGTTATTATGTTGCCACGCGAGTTAGAAACCAAGCGGAGTCCATTTGGTCACTCAAATCCTTGTATTCTCGGATTGCACCCAAATTGGCCTCCAATTGAGCCTACCATGTACAAACGAGTTTTGCTTCTTCGTTGACCATAACCGAACTTTTTTGTTGAGTCAAACATGTCCCATTTGACGTTATTATGGTGCCACGCGAGTTAGAAACCAAGCGGAGTCCATTTGCTTACTCAAATCCTTGTATTCTTGGATTGCACCAAAATTGGCCTCCAATTGAGCCTACAATGTACAAACGAGTTTTCCTTCTTCGTTGAGCACAACCGAACATTTTTGTTGAGTCAAACATGTCCCATTTGACGTTATAAGGGCGCCACGCGAGGATTGAAATCAAACGGAGTCCATTTGGTCACTCAAATCCTTGTATTCTCGGATTGCACCCAAATTGGCCTACAATTGAGCCTACAACGTACAAACGAGTTTTCCTTCTTCGTTAACCATAACCGAACTTGTTTGTTGAGTCAAACATGTCCAATTTGACGTTATTATGGTGCCACGCGAGTTAGAAACCAAGCGGACTCCATTTGGTCACTCAAATCCCTGTATTCTCGGATTGCACCCAAATTGGCCTCCGATTGAGCCTACAACGTAAAAACGAGTTTTCCTTCTTCGTTAACTATAACCGAACTTGTTTGTTGAGTCAAACATGTCCCATCTGACGTTATTATGGTGCCACGCGAGTTAGAAACCAAGCGGAGTCCATTTGCTTACTCAAATCCTTGTATTCTCGGATTGCACCCAAATTGGCTTCCAATTGAGCCTACAATGTACAAACGAGTTTTCCTTCTTCGTTGAGCAGAACCGAACCTTTTTGTTGAGTCAAACATGTCCCATTTGACGTTATTAGGGTGCCACGTGAGGAGTGAAATCAAACGGAGTCCATTTGGTCACTCAAATCCTTGTATTCTCGGATTGCACCTAAATTGGCCTCCAATTGAGCCTACAACATACAAACGAGTTTTCCTTCTTCGTTAACTATAACCGAACTTGTTTGTTGAGTCAAACATGTCCCATCTGACGTTATTATGGTGCCACGCGAGTTAGAAACCAAGCGGAGTCCATTTGCTTACTCAAATCCTTGTATTCTCGGATTGCACCCAAATTGGCTTCCAATTGAGCCTACAATGTACAAACGAGTTTTCCTTCTTCGTTGAGCAGAACCGAACCTTTTTGTTGAGTCAAACATGTCCCATTTGACGTTATTAGGGTGCCACGTGAGGAGTGAAATCAAACGGAGTCCATTTGGTCACTCAAATCCTTGTATTCTCGGATTGCACCTAAATTGGCCTCCAATTGAGCCTACAACATACAAACGAGTTTTCCTTCTTCGTTAACTATAACCGAACTTGTTTGTTGAGTCAAACATGTCCCATTTGACGTTATTATGGTGCCACGCGAGTTAGAAACCAAGCGGAGTCCATTTGCTTACTCAAATCCTTGTATTCTCGGATTGCACCCAAATTGGCCTCCAATTGAGCCTACAATGTACAAACGAGTTTTCCTTCTTCGTTGAGCACAACCAAACATTTTTGTTGAGTCAAACATGTCCCATTTGACGTTATTAGGGTGCCACGTGAGGATTGAAATCAAACGGAGTCCATTTGGTCACTCAAATCCTTGTATTCTCGGATTGCACCTAAATTGGCCTCCAATTGAGCCTACAACATACAAACGAGTTTTCCTTCTTCGTTAACTATAACCGAACTTGTTTGTTGAGTCAAACATGTCCCATTTGACGTTATTATGGTGCCACGCGAGTTAGAAACCAAGCGGAGTCCATTTGCTTACTCAAATCCTTGTATTCTCGGATTGCACCCAAATTGGCCTCCAATTGAGCCTACAATGTACAAACGAGTTTTCCTTCTTCGTTGAGCCCAACCGAACATTTTTGTTGAGTCAAACATGTCCCATTTGACGTTATTAGGGTGCCACATGAGGATTGAAATCAAACGGAGTCCATTTGGTCACTCAAATCCTTGTATTCTAGGATTGCACCTAAATTGGCCTCCAATTGAGCCTACAACGTACAAACGAGTTTTCCTTCTTCGTTAACTATAACCGAACTTGTTTGTTGAGTCAAACATGTCCCATTTGACGTTATTATGGTGCCACGCGAGTTAGAAACCAAGCGGAGTCCATTTGCTTACTCAAATCCTTGTATTCTCGGATTGCACCCAAATTGGCCTCCAATTGAGCCTACAATGTACAAACGAGTTTTCCTTCTTCGTTGAGCACAACCGAACATTTTTGTTGAGTCAAACATGTCCCATTTGACGTTATTAGGGTGCCACGTGAGGATTGAAATCAAACGGAGCCCATTTGGTCACTCAAATCCTTGTATTCTCAGATTGCACCCAAATTGGCCTCCAATTGAGCCTACAACGTACAAACGAGTTTTCCTTCTTCGTTAACCATAACCGAACTTGTGTGTCGAGTCAAACATGTCCAATTTGACGTTATTATGTTGCCACGCGAGTTAGAAACCAAGCGGAGTCCATTTGGTCACTCAAATCCTTGTATTCTCGGATTGCACCCAAATTGGCCTCCAATTGAGCCTACCATGTACAAACGAGTTTTGCTTCTTCGTTGACCATAACCGAACTTTTTTGTTGAGTCAAACATGTCCCATTTGACGTTATTATGGTGCCACGCGAGTTAGAAACCAAGCGGAGTCCATTTGCTTACTCAAATCCTTGTATTCTTGGATTGCACCAAAATTGGCCTCCAATTGAGCCTACAATGTACAAACGAGTTTTCCTTCTTCGTTGAGCACAACCGAACATTTTTGTTGAGTCAAACATGTCCCATTTGACGTTATAAGGGCGCCACGCGAGGATTGAAATCAAACGGAGTCCATTTGGTCACTCAAATCCTTGTATTCTCGGATTGCACCCAAATTGGCCTACAATTGAGCCTACAACGTACAAACGAGTTTTCCTTCTTCGTTAACCATAACCGAACTTGTTTGTTGAGTCAAACATGTCAAACTTGACGTTATTATGGTGCCACGCGAGTTAGAAACCAAGCGGAGTCCATTTGGTCACTCAAATCCTTGTATTCTCGGATTGCACCCAAATTGGCCTCCAATTGAGCCTACAACGTACAAACGAGTTTTCCTTCTTCGTTAAGCACAACCGAACCTTTTTGTTGAGTCAAACATGTCCCATTTGACTTTATTATGGTGCCACGCGAGTTAGAAACCAAGCGGAGTCCATTTGCTTACTCAAATCCTTGTATTCTTGGATTGCACCCAAATTGGCCTCCAATTGAGCCTACAATGTACAAACGAGTTTTCCGTCTTCATTGAGCACAACCGAACATTTTTGTTGAGTCAAACATGTCCCATTTGACGTATTAGGGTGCCACGCGAGGATTGAAATCAAACGGAGCCCATTTGGTCACTCAAATCCTTGTATTCTCAGATTGCACCCAAATTGGCCTCCAATTGAGCCTACAACGTACAAACGAGTTTTCCTTCTTCGTTAACCATAACCGAACTTGTGTGTCGAGTCAAACATGTCCAATTTGACGTTATTATGTTGCCACGCGAGTTAGAAACCAAGCGGAATCCATTTGGTCACTCAAATCCTTGTATTCTCGGATTGCACCCAAATTGGCCTCCAATTGAGCCTGCAATGTACAAACGAGTTTTCCTTCTTCGTTAACTATAACCGAACTTGTTTGTTGAGTCAAACATGTCCCATTTGACGTTATTATGGTGCCATGCGAGTTAGAAACCAAGCGGAGTCCATTTGCTTACTCAAATCCTTGTATTCTCGGATTGCACCCAAATTGGCCTCCAATTGAGCCTACAATGTACAAACGAGTTTTCCTTCTTCGTTGAGCACAACCGAACATTTTTGTTGAGTCAAACATGTCCCATTTGACGTTATTAGGGTGCCACGCGAGGATTGAAATCAAACGGAGCCCATTTGGTCACTCAAATCCTTGTATTCTCAGATTGCACCCAAATTGGCCTCCAATTGAGCCTACAACGTACAAACGAGTTTTCCTTCTTCGTTAACCATAACCGAACTTGTGTGTCGAGTCAAACATGTCCAATTTGACGTTATTATGTTGCCACGCGAGTTAGAAACCAAGCGGAGTCCATTTGGTCACTCAAATCCTTGTATTCTCGGATTGCACCCAAATTGGCCTCAAATTGAGCCTACCATGTACAAACGAGTTTTCCTTCTTCGTTGACCATAACCGAACTTTTTTGTTGAGTCAAACATGTCCCATTTGACGTTATTATGGTGCCACGCGAGTTAGAAACCAAGCGGAGTCCATTTGCTTACTCAAATCCTTGTATTCTTGGATTGCACCAAAATTGGCCTCCAATTGAGCCTACAATGTACAAACGAGTTTTCCTTCTTCGTTGAGCACAACCGAACATTTTTGTTGAGTCAAACATGTCCCATTTGACGTTATAAGGGTGCCACGCGAGGATTGAAATCAAACGGAGTCCATTTGGTCACTCAAATCCTTGTATTCTCGGATTGCACCCAAATTGGCCTACAATTGAGCCTACAACGTACAAACGAGTTTTCCTTCTTCGTTAACCATAACCGAACTTGTTTGTTGAGTCAAACATGTCAAATTTGACGTTATTATGGTGCCACGCGAGTTAGAAACCAAGCGGAGTCCATTTGGTCACTCAAATCCTTGTATTCTCGGATGGCACCCAAATTGGCCTCCAATTGAGCCTACAACGTACAAACGAGTTTTCCTTCTTCGTTAAGCACAACCGAACCTTTTTGTTGAGTCAAACATGTCCCATTTGACTTTATTATGGTGCCACGCGAGTTAGAAACCAAGCGGACTCCATTTGGTCACTCAAATCCTTGTATTCTCGGATTGCACCCAAATTGGCCTCCAATTGAGCCTACAACGTAAAAACGAGTTTTCCTTCTTCGTTAACCATAACCGAACTTTTTTGTTGATTCAAACATGTCCCATTTGACGTTATTATGGTGCCACGCGAGTTAGAAACCAAGCGGAGTCCATTTGCTTACTCAAATCCTTGTATTCTTGGATTGCACCCAAATTGGCCTCCAATTGAGCCTACAATGTACAAACGAGTTTTCCGTCTTCGTTGAGCACAACCGAACATTTTTGTTGAGTCAAACATGTCCCATTTGACGTATTAGGGTGCCACGTGAGGATTGAAATCAAACGGAGCCCATTTGGTCACTCAAATCCTTGTATTCTCAGATTGCACCCAAATTGGCCTCCAATTGAGCCTACAACGTACAAACGAGTTTTCCTTCTTCGTTAACCATAACCGAACTTGTGTGTCGAGTCAAACATGTCCAATTTGACGTTATTATGTTGCCACGAGAGTTAGAAACCAAGCGGAATCCATTTGGTCACTCAAATCCTTGTATTCTCGGATTGCACCCAAATTGGCCTCCAATTGAGCCTGCAATGTACAAACGAGTTTTCCTTCTTCGTTGACCATAACCGAACTTGTTTGTTGAGTCAAACATGTCCCATTTGACGTTATTATGGTGCCACGCGAGTTAGAAACCAAGCGGAGTACATTTGCTTACTCAAATCCTTGTATTCTTGGATTGCACCCAAATTGGCCTCCAGTTGAGCCTACAATGTACAAACGAGTTTTCCTTCTTCGTTGAGCACAATCGAACATTTTTGTTGAGTCAAACATGTCCCATTTGACGTTATTAGGGTGCCACGCGAGGATTGAAATCAAACGGAGTCCATTTGGTCACTTAAATCCTTGTATTCTCGGATTGCACCCAAATTGGCCTCCAATTGAGCCTACAATGTACAAACGAGTTTTCCTTCTTCGTTGAGATGAACCGAACCTTTTTGTTGAGTCAAACATGTCCCATTTGACGTTATTAGGGTGCCACGAGAGGATTGGAATCAAACGGAGTCCATTTGGTCACTCAAATCCTTGTATTCTCGGATTGCACACAAATTGGCCTCCAATTGAGCCTACAACGTAAAAACGAGTTTTCCTTCTTCGTTAACCATAACCGAACTTTTTTATTGATTCAAACATGTCCCATTTGACGTTATTATGGTGCCACGCGAGTTAGAAACCAAGCGGAGTCCATTTGCTCACTCAAATCCTTGTATTCTTGGATTGCACCCAAATTGGCCTCCAATTGAGCCTACAATGTACAAACGGGTTTTCCGTCTACGTTGAGCACAACCGAACATTTTTGTTGAGTCAAACATGTCCCATTTGACGTTATTAGGATGCCACGCGAGGATTGAAATCAAACGGAGCCCATTTGGTCACTCAAATCCTTGTATTCTCAGATTGCACCCAAATTGGCCTCCAATTGAGCCTACAACGTACAAACGAGTTTTCCTTCTTCGTTAACCATAACCGAACTTGTGTGTCGAGTCAAACATGTCCAATTTGACGTTATTATGTTGCCACGCGAGTTAGAAACCAAGCGGAGTCCATTTGGTCACTCAAATCCTTGTATTCCCGGATTGCACCCAAATTGGCCTCCAATTGAGCCTGCAATGTACAAACGAGTTTTCCTTCTTCGTTGACCATAACCGAACTTTTTTGTTGAGTCAAACATGTCCCATTTGACGTTATTATGGTGCCACGCGAGTTAGAAACCAAGCGGAGTACATTTGCTTACTCAAATCCTTGTATTCTTGGATTGCACCCAAATTGGCCTCCAATTGAGCCTACAACGTACAAACGAGTTTTCCTTCTTCGTTGACCATAACCGAACTTGTTTGTTGAGTCGAACATGTCCCATCTGACGTTATTATGGTGCCACGCGAGTTAGAAACCAAGCGGAGTCCATTTGCTTACTCAAATCCTTGTATTCTCGGATTGCAACAAAATTGGCTTCCAATTGAGCCTACAATGTACAAACGAGTTTTCCTTCTTTGTTGAGCAGAACCGAACCTTTTTGTTGAGTCAAACATGTCCCATTTGACATTATTAGGGTGCCCCGAGAGGATTGGAATCAAACGGAGTCCATTTGGTCACTCAAATCCTTGTATTCTCGGATTGCACCCAAATTGGCCTCCAATTGAGCCTACAACGTACAAACGAGTTTTCCTTCTTCGTTAAGCACAACCGAACCTTTTTGTTGAGTCAAACATGTCCCATTTGACTTTATTATGGTGCCACGCGAGTTAGAAACCAAGCGGAGTCCATTTGCTTACTCAAATACTTGTATTCTTGGATTGCACCCAAATTGGCCTCCAATTGAGCCTACAATGTACAAACGAGTTTTCCGTCTTCGTTGAGCACAACCGAACATTTTTGTTGAGTCAAACATGTCCCATTTGACGTATTAGGGTGCCACGCGAGGATTGAAATCAAACGGAGCCCATTTGGTCACTCAAATCCTTGTATTCTCAGATTGCACCCAAATTGGCCTCCAATTGAGCCTACAACGTACAAACGAGTTTTCCTTCTTCGTTAACCATAACCGAACTTGTGTGTCGAGTCAAACATGTCCAATTTGACGTTATTATGTTGCCACGCGAGCTAGAAACCAAGCGGAATCCATTTGGTCACTCAAATCCTTGTATTCTCGGATTGCACCCAAATTGGCCTCCAATTGAGCCTGCAATGTACAAACGAGTTTTCCTTCTTCGTTAACTATAACCGAACTTGTTTGTTGAGTCAAACATGTCCCATTTGACGTTATTATGGTGCCATGCGAGTTAGAAACCAAGCGGAGTCCATTTGCTTACTCAAATCCTTGTATTCTCGGATTGCACCCAAATTGGCCTCCAATTGAGCCTACAATGTACAAACGAGTTTTCCTTCTTCGTTGAGCACAACCGAACATTTTTGTTGAGTCAAACATGTCCCATTTGACGTTATTAGGGTGCCACGCGAGGATTGAAATCAAACGGAGCCCATTTGGTCACTCAAATCCTTGTATTCTCAGATTGCACCCAAATTGGCCTCCAATTGAGCCTACAACGTACAAACGAGTTTTCCTTCTTCGTTAACCATAACCGAACTTGTGTGTCGAGTCAAACATGTCCAATTTGACGTTATTATGTTGCCACGCGAGTTAGAAACCAAGCGGAGTCCATTTGGTCACTCAAATCCTTGTATTCTCGGATTGCACCCAAATTGGCCTCAAATTGAGCCTACCATGTACAAACGAGTTTTCCTTCTTCGTTGACCATAACCGAACTTTTTTGTTGAGTCAAACATGTCCCATTTGACGTTATTATGGTGCCACGCGAGTTAGAAACCAAGCGGAGTCCATTTGCTTACTCAAATCCTTGTATTCTTGGATTGCACCAAAATTGGCCTCCAATTGAGCCTACAATGTACAAACGAGTTTTCCTTCTTCGTTGAGCACAACCGAACATTTTTGTTGAGTCAAACATGTCCCATTTGACGTTATAAGGGTGCCACGCGAGGATTGAAATCAAACGGAGTCCATTTGGTCACTCAAATCCTTGTATTCTCGGATTGCACCCAAATTGGCCTACAATTGAGCCTACAACGTACAAACGAGTTTTCCTTCTTCGTTAACCATAACCGAACTTGTTTGTTGAGTCAAACATGTCAAATTTGACGTTATTATGGTGCCACGCGAGTTAGAAACCAAGCGGAGTCCATTTGGTCACTCAAATCCTTGTATTCTCGGATGGCACCCAAATTGGCCTCCAATTGAGCCTACAACGTACAAACGAGTTTTCCTTCTTCGTTAAGCACAACCGAACCTTTTTGTTGAGTCAAACATGTACCATTTGACTTTATTATGGTGCCACGCGAGTTAGAAACCAAGCGGACTCCATTTGGTCACTCAAATCCTTGTATTCTCGGATTGCACCCAAATTGGCCTCCAATTGAGCCTACAACGTAAAAACGAGTTTTCCTTCTTCGTTAACCATAACCGAACTTTTTTGTTGATTCAAACATGTCCCATTTGACGTTATTATGGTGCCACGCGAGTTAGAAACCAAGCGGAGTCCATTTGCTTACTCAAATCCTTGTATTCTTGGATTGCACCCAAATTGGCCTCCAATTGAGCCTACAATGTACAAACGAGTTTTTCGTCTTCGTTGAGCAGAACCGAACATTTTTGTTGAGTCAAACATGTCCCATTTGACGTATTAGGGTGCCACGCGAGGATTGAAATCAAACGGAGCCCATTTGGTCACTCAAATCCTTGTATTCTCAGATTGCACCCAAATTGGCCTCCAATTGAGCCTACAACGTACAAACGAGTTTTCCTTCTTCGTTAACCATAACCGAACTTGTGTGTCGAGTCAAACATGTCCAATTTGACGTTATTATGTTGCCACGCGAGTTAGAAACCAAGCGGAATCCATTTGGTCACTCAAATCCTTGTATTCTCGGATTGCACCCAAATTGGCCTCCAATTGAGCCTGCAATGTACAAACGAGTTTTCCTTCTTCGTTGACCATAACCGAACTTGTTTGTTGAGTCAAACATGTCCCATTTGACGTTATTATGGTGCCACGCGAGTTAGAAACCAAGCGGAGTACATTTGCTTACTCAAATCCTTGTATTCTTGGATTGCACCCAAATTGGCCTCCAGTTGAGCCTACAATGTACAAACGAGTTTTCCTTCTTCGTTGAGCACAATCGAACATTTTTGTTGAGTCAAACATGTCCCATTTGACGTTATTAGGGTGCCACGCGAGGATTGAAATCAAACGGAGTCCATTTGGTCACTTAAATCCTTGTATTCTCGGATTGCACCCAAATTGGCCTCCAATTGAGCCTACAATGTACAAACGAGTTTTCCTTCTTCGTTGAGATGAACCGAACCTTTTTGTTGAGTCAAACATGTCCCATTTGACGTTATTAGGGTGCCATGAGAGGATTGGAATCAAACGGAGTCCATTTGGTCACTCAAATCCTTGTATTCTCGGATTGCACACAAATTGGCCTCCAATTGAGCCTACAACGTAAAAACGAGTTTTCCTTCTTCGTTAACCATAACCGAACTTTTTTATTGATTCAAACATGTCCCATTTGACGTTATTATGGTGCCACGCGAGTTAGAAACCAAGCGGAGTCCATTTGCTCACTCAAATCCTTGTATTCTTGGATTGCACCCAAATTGGCCTCCAATTGAGCCTACAATGTACAAACGGGTTTTCCGTCTACGTTGAGCACAACCGAACATTTTTGTTGAGTCAAACATGTCCCATTTGACGTTATTAGGATGCCACGCGAGGATTGAAATCAAACGGAGCCCATTTGGTCACTCAAATCCTTGTATTCTCAGATTGCACCCAAATTGGCCTCCAATTGAGCCTACAACGTACAAACGAGTTTTCCTTCTTCGTTAACCATAACCGAACTTGTGTGTCGAGTCAAACATGTCCAATTTGACGTTATTATGTTGCCACGCGAGTTAGAAACCAAGCGGAGTCCATTTGGTCACTCAAATCCTTGTATTCCCGGATTGCACCCAAATTGGCCTCCAATTGAGCCTGCAATGTACAAACGAGTTTTCCTTCTTCGTTGACCATAACCGAACTTTTTTGTTGAGTCAAACATGTCCCATTTGACGTTATTATGGTGCCACGCGAGTTAGAAACCAAGCGGAGTACATTTGCTTACTCAAATCCTTGTATTCTTGGATTGCACCCAAATTGGCCTCCAATTGAGCCTACAACGTACAAACGAGTTTTCCTTCTTCGTTGACCATAACCGAACTTGTTTGTTGAGTCGAACATGTCCCATCTGACGTTATTATGGTGCCACGCGAGTTAGAAACCAAGCGGAGTCCATTTGCTTACTCAAATCCTTGTATTCTCGGATTGCAACAAAATTGGCTTCCAATTGAGCCTACAATGTACAAACGAGTTTTCCTTCTTTGTTGAGCAGAACCGAACCTTTTTGTTGAGTCAAACATGTCCCATTTGACATTATTAGGGTGCCCCGAGAGGATTGGAATCAAACGGAGTCCATTTGGTCACTCAAATCCTTGTATTCTCGGATTGCACCCAAATTGGCCTCCAATTGAGCCTACAATATACAAACGAGTTTTCCTTCTTCGTTGACCATAACCGAACTTGTTTATTGAGTCAAACATGTCCCATTTGACGTTATTATGGTGCCACGCGAGTTAGAAACAAAGCGGAGTCCATTTGCTTACTCAAATCCTTGTATTCTTGGATTGCACCCAAATTGGCCTCCAATTGAGCCTACAATGTACAAACGAGTTTTCCTTCTTCGTTGAGCACAACCGAACATTTTTGTTGAGTCAAACATGTCCCATTTGATGTTATTAATGTGCCACGCGAGGATTGAAATCAAACGGAGCCCATTTGGTCACTCAAATCCTTGTATTCTCAGATTGCACCCAAATTGGCCTCCAATTGAGCCTACAACGTACAAACGAGTTTTCCTTCTTCGTTAACCATAACCGAACTTGTGTGTCGAGTCAAACATGTCCAATTTGACGTTATTATGTTGCCACGCGAGTTAGAAACCAAGCGGAGTCCATTTGGTCACTCAAATCCTTGTATTCTCGGATTGCACCCAAATTGGCCTCCAATTGAGCCTACAATGTACAAACGAGTTTTCCTTCTTCGTTGACCATAACCGAACTTGTTTGTTGAGTCAAACATGTCCCATTTGACATTATTAGGGTGCCACGCGAGGATTGAAATCAAACGGAGTCCATTTGGTCACTTAAATCCTTGTATTCTCGAATTGCACCCAAATTGGCCTCCAATTGAGCCTACAATGTACAAACGAGTTTTCCTTCTTCGTTGAGATGAACCGAACCTTTTTGTTGAGTCAAACATGTCCCATTTGACGTTATTAGGGTGCCACGAGAGGATTGGAATCAAACGGAGTCCATTTGGTCACTCAAATCCTTGTATTCTCGGATTGCACACAAATTGGCCTCCAATTGAGCCTACAACGTAAAAACGAGTTTTCCTTCTTCGTTAACCATAACCGAACTTTTTTATTGAGTCAAACATGTCCCATTTGACGTTATTATGGTGCCACGCGAGTTAGAAACCAAGCGGAGTCCATTTGCTTACTCAAATCCTTGTATTCTTGGATTGCACCCAAATTGGCCTCCAATTGAGCCTACAATGTACAAACGGGTTTTCCGTCTACGTTGAGCACAACCGAACATTTTTGTTGAGTCAAACATGTCCCATTTGACGTTATTAGGATGCCACGCAAGGATTGAAATCAAACGGAGCCCATTTGGTCACTCAAATCCTTGTATTCTCAGATTGCACCCAAATTGGCCTCCAATTGAGCCTACAACGTACAAACGAGTTTTCCTTCTTCGTTAACCATAACCGAACTTGTGTGTCGAGTCAAACATGTCCAATTTGACATTATTATGTTGCCACGCGAGTTAGAAACCAAGCGGAGTCCATTTGGTCACTCAAATCCTTGTATTCTCGGATTGCACCCAAATTGGCCTCCAATTGAGCCTGCAATGTACAAACGAGTTTTCCTTCTTCGTTGACCATAACCGAACTTGTTTGTTGAGTCAAACATGTCCCATTTTACGTTATTATGGTGCCACGCGAGTTAGAAACCAAGCGGAGTACATTTGCTTACTCAAATCCTTGTATTCTTGGATTGCACCCAAATTGGCCTCCAATTGAGCCTACAACGTACAAACGAGTTTTCCTTCTTCGTTGACCATAACCGAACTTGTTTGTTGAGTCAAACATGTCCCATCTGACATTATTATGGTGCCACGCGAGTTAGAAACCAAGCGGAGTCCATTTGCTTACTCAAATCCTTGTATTCTCGGATTGCACCCAAATTGGCTTCCAATTGAGCCTACAATGTACAAACGAGTTTTCCTTCTTTGTTGAGCAGAACCGAACCCTTTTGTTGAGTCAAACATGTCCCATTTGACATTATTAGGGTGCCCCGAGAGGATTGGAATCAAACGGAGTCCATTTGGTCACTCAAATCCTTGTATTCTCGGATTGCACCCAAATTGGCCTCCAATTGAGCCTACAATATACAAACGAGTTTTCCTTCTTCGT
Source organism: Berberis vulgaris (assembly GCA_963556465.1). Taxonomy (NCBI): domain Eukaryota; kingdom Viridiplantae; phylum Streptophyta; class Magnoliopsida; order Ranunculales; family Berberidaceae; genus Berberis; species Berberis vulgaris. The sequence continues at coordinate 39,476,669 of OY747126.1, read as the reverse complement.
TGACCATAACCGAACTTGTTTATTGAGTCAAACATGTCCCATTTGACGTTATTATGGTGCCACGCGAGTTAGAAACAAAGCGGAGTCCATTTGCTTACTCAAATCCTTGTATTCTTGGATTGCACCCAAATTGGCCTCCAATTGAGCCTACAATGTACAAACGAGTTTTCCTTCTTCGTTGAGCACAACCGAACATTTTTGTCGAGTCAAACATGTCCCATTTGACGTTATTAATGTTGCACGCGAGGATTGAAATCAAACGGAGCCCATTTGGTCACTCAAATCCTTGTATTCTCAGATTGCACCCAAATTGGCCTCCAATTGAGCCTACAACGTACAAACGAGTTTTCCTTCTTCGTTAACCATAACCGAACTTGTTTGTTGAGTCAAACATGTCAAATTTGACGTTATTATGTTGCCACGCGAGTTAGAAACCAAGCGGAGTCCATTTGGTCACTCAAATCCTTGTATTCTCGGATTGCACCCAAATTGGCCTCCAATTGAGCCTACAATGTACAAACGAGTTTTCCTTCTTCGTTGACCATAACCGAACTTGTTTGTTGAGTCAAACATGTCCCATTTCACGTTATTATGGTGCCACACGAGTTAGAAACCAAGCGGAGTCCATTTGCTTACTCAAATCCTTGTATTCTTGGATTGCACCCAAATTGGCCTCCAATTGAGCCTACAATGTACAAACGAGTTTTCCTTCTTCGTTGAGCACAACCGAACATTTTTGTTGAGTCAAACATGTCCCATTTGACGTTATAAGGGTGCCACGCGAGGATTGAAATCAAACGTCGTCCATTTGGTCACTCAAATCCTTGTATTCTCGGATTGCACACAAATTGGCCTACAATTGAGCCTACAACGTACAAACGAGTTTTCCTTCTTCGTTAACCATAACCGAACTTGTTTGTTGAGTCAAACATGTCAAATTTGACGTTATTATGTTGCCACGCGAGTTAGAAACCAAGCGGAGTCCATTTGGTCACTCAAATCCTTGTATTCTCGGATTGCACCCAAATTGGCCTCCAATTGAGCCTACAATGTACAAACGAGTTTTCCTTCTTCGTTGACCATAACCGAACTTGTTTGTTGAGTCAAACATGTCCCATTTGACGTTATTATGGTGCCACGCGAGTTAGAAACCAAGCGGAGTCCATTTGCTTACTCAAATCCTTGTATTCTTGGATTGCACCCAACTTGGCCTCCAATTGAGCCTACAATGTACAAACGAGTTTTCCTTCTTCGTTGAGCACAACCGAACATTTTTGTTGAGTCAAACATGTCCCATTTGACGTTATAAGGGTGCCACGCGAGGATTGAAATCAAACGTCGTCCATTTGGTCACTCAAATCCTTTTATTCTCGGATTGCACACAAATTGGCCTACAATTGAGCCTACAACGTACAAACGAGTTTTCCTTCTTCGTTAACCATAACCGAACTTGTTTGTTGAGTCAAACATGTCAAATTTGTCGTTATTATGGTGCCACGCGAGTTAGAAACCAAGCGGAGTCCATTTGCTTACTCAAATCCTTGTATTCTCGGATTGCACCCAAATTGGCCTCCAATTGAGCCTACAATGTACAAACGAGTTTTCCTTCTTCGTTAACCATAACCGAACTTGTGTGTCGAGTCAAACATGTCCAATTTGACGTTATTATGTTGCCACGCGAGTTAGAAACCAAGCGGAGTCCATTTGGTCACTCAAATCCTTGTATTCTCGGATTGCACCCAAATTGGCCTCCAATTGAGCCTGCAATGTACAAACGAGTTTTCCTTCTTCGTTAACCATAACCGAACTTGTTTGTTGAGTCAAACATGTCCCATTTGACGTTATTATGGTGCCACGCGAGTTAGAAACCAAGCGGAGTACATTTGCTTACTCAAATCCTTGTATTCTTGGATTGCACCCAAATTGGCCTCCAGTTGAGCCTACAATGTACAAACGAGTTTTCCTTCTTCGTTGAGCACAACCGAACATTTTTGTTGAGTCAAACATGTCCCATTTGACGTTATTAGGGTGCCACGCGAGGATTGAAATCAAACGGAGTCCATTTGGTCACTTAAATCCTTGTATTCTCGAATTGCACCCAAATTGGCCTCCAATTGAGCCTACAATGTACAAACGAGTTTTCCTTCTTCGTTGAGATGAACCGAACCTTTTTGTTGAGTCAAACATGTCCCATTTGACGTTATTAGGGTGCCACGAGAGGATTGGAATCAAACGGAGTCCATTTGGTCACTCAAATCCTTGTATTCTCGGATTGCACACAAATTGGCCTCCAATTGAGCCTACAACGTAAAAACGAGTTTTCCTTCTTCGTTAACCATAACCGAACTTTTTTATTGATTCAAACATGTCCCATTTGACGTTATTATGGTGCCACGCGAGTTAGAAACCAAGCGGAGTCCATTTGCTTACTCAAATCCTTGTATTCTTGGATTGCACCCAAATTTGCCTCCAATTGAGCCTACAATGTACAAACGGGTTTTCCGTCTACGTTGAGCACAACCGAACATTTTTGTTGAGTCAAACATGTCCCATTTGACGTTATTAGGATGCCACGCAAGGATTGAAATCAAACGGAGCCCATTTGGTCACTCAAATCCTTGTATTCTCAGATTGCACCCAAATTGGCCTCCAATTGAGCCTACAACGTACAAACGAGTTTTCCTTCTTCGTTAACCATAACCGAACTTGTGTGTCGAGTCAAACATGTCCAATTTGACGTTATTATGTTGCCACGCGAGTTAGAAACCAAGCGGAGTCCATTTGGTCACTCAAATCCTTGTATTCTCGGATTGCACCCAAATTGGCCTCCAATTGAGCCTGCAATGTACAAACGAGTTTTCCTTCTTCGTTGACCATAACCGAACTTGTTTGTTGAGTCAAACATGTCCCATTTGACGTTATTATGGTGCCACGCGAGTTAGAAACCAAGCGGAGTACATTTGCTTACTCAAATCCTTGTATTCTTGGATTGCACCCAAATTGGCCTCCAATTGAGCCTACAACGTACAAACGAGTTTTCCTTCTTCGTTGACCATAACCGAACTTGTTTGTTGAGTCAAACATGTCCCATCTGACATTATTATGGTGCCACGCGAGTTAGAAACCAAGCGGAGTCCATTTGCTTACTCAAATCCTTGTATTCTCGGATTGCACCCAAATTGGCTTCCAATTGAGCCTACAATGTACAAACGAGTTTTCCTTCTTTGTTGAGCAGAACCGAACCTTTTTGTTGAGTCAAACATGTCCCATTTGACATTATTAGGGTGCCCCGAGAGGATTGGAATCAAACGGAGTCCATTTGGTCACTCAAATCCTTGTATTCTCGGATTGCACCCAAATTGGCCTCCAATTGAGCCTACAATATACAAACGAGTTTTCCTTCTTCGTTGACCATAACCGAACTTGTTTATTGAGTCAAACATGTCCCATTTGACGTTATTATGGTGCCACGCGAGTTAGAAACAAAGCGGAGTCCATTTGCTTACTCAAATCCTTGTATTCTTGGATTGCACCCAAATTGGCCTCCAATTGAGCCTACAATGTACAAACGAGTTTTCCTTCTTCGTTGAGCACAACCGAACATTTTTGTTGAGTCAAACATGTCCCATTTGACGTTATTAATGTGCCACGCGAGGATTGAAATCAAACGGAGCCCATTTGGTCACTCAAATCCTTGTATTCTCAGATTGCACCCAAATTGGCCTCCAATTGAGCCTACAACGTACAAACGAGTTTTCCTTCTTCGTTAACCATAACCGAACTTGTGTGTCGAGTCAAACATGTCCAATTTGACGTTATTATGTTGCCACGCGAGTTAGAAACCAAGCGGAGTCCATTTGGTCACTCAAATCCTTGTATTCTCGGATTGCACCCAAATTGGCCTCCAATTGAGCCTACAATGTACAAACGAGTTTTCCTTCTTCGTTGACCATAACCGAACTTGTTTGTTGAGTCAAACATGTCCCATTTGACATTATTAGGGTGCCACGCGAGGATTGAAATCAAACGGAGTCCATTTGGTCACTTAAATCCTTGTATTCTCGAATTGCACCCAAATTGGCCTCCAATTGAGCCAGCAATGTACAAACGAGTTTTCCTTCTTCGTTGAGATGAACCGAACCTTTTTGTTGAGTCAAACATGTCCCATTTGACGTTATTAGGGTGCCACGAGAGGATTGGAATCAAACGGAGTCCATTTGGTCACTCAAATCCTTGTATTCTCGGATTGCACACAAATTGGCCTCCAATTGAGCCTACAACGTAAAAACGAGTTTTCCTTCTTCGTTAACCATAACCGAACTTTTTTATTGATTCAAACATGTCCCATTTGACGTTATTATGGTGCCACGCGAGTTAGAAACCAAGCGGAGTCCATTTGCTTACTCAAATCCTTGTATTCTTGGATTGCACCCAAATTGGCCTCCAATTGAGCCTACAATGTACAAACGGGTTTTCCGTCTACGTTGAGCACAACCGAACATTTTTGTTGAGTCAAACATGTCCCATTTGACGTTATTAGGATGCCACGCAAGGATTGAAATCAAACGGAGCCCATTTGGTCACTCAAATCCTTGTATTCTCAGATTGCACCTAAATTGGCCTCCAATTGAGCCTACAACGTACAAACGAGTTTTCCTTCTTCGTTAACCATAACCGAACTTGTGTGTCGAGTCAAACATGTCCAATTTGACATTATTATGTTGCCACGCGAGTTAGAAACCAAGCGGAGTCCATTTGGTCACTCAAATCCTTGTATTCTCGGATTGCACCCAAATTGGCCTCCAATTGAGCCTGCAATGTACAAACGAGTTTTCCTTCTTCGTTGACCATAACCGAACTTGTTTGTTGAGTCAAACATGTCCCATTTGACGTTATTATGGTGCCACGCGAGTTAGAAACCAAGCGGAGTACATTTGCTTACTCAAATCCTTGTATTCTTGGATTGCACCCAAATTGGCCTCCAATTGAGCCTACAACGTACAAACGAGTTTTCCTTCTTCGTTGACCATAACCGAACTTGTTTGTTGAGTCAAACATGTCCCATCTGACATTATTATGGTGCCACGCGAGTTAGAAACCAAGCGGAGTCCATTTGCTTACTCAAATCCTTGTATTCTCGGATTGCACCCAAATTGGCTTCCAATTGAGCCTACAATGTACAAACGAGTTTTCCTTCTTTGTTGAGCAGAACCGAACCTTTTTGTTGAGTCAAACATGTCCCATTTGACATTATTAGGGTGCCCCAAGAGGATTGGAATCAAACGGAGTCCATTTGGTCACTCAAATCCTTGTATTCTCGGATTGCACCCAAATTGGCCTCCAATTGAGCCTACAATATACAAACGAGTTTTCCTTCTTCGTTGACCATAACCGAACTTGTTTATTGAGTCAAACATGTCCCATTTGACGTTATTATGGTGCCACGCGAGTTAGAAACAAAGCGGAGTCCATTTGCTTACTCAAATCCTTGTATTCTTGGATTGCACCCAAATTGGCCTCCAATTGAGCCTACAATGTACAAACGAGTTTTCCTTCTTCGTTGAGCACAACCGAACATTTTTGTTGAGTCAAACATGTCCCATTTGAAGTTATTAATGTTGCACGCGAGGATTGAAATCAAACGGAGCCCATTTGGTCACTCAAATCCTTGTATTCTCAGATTGCACCCAAATTGGCCTCCAATTGAGCCTACAACGTACAAACGAGTTTTCCTTCTTCGTTAACCATAACCGAACTTGTGTGTCGAGTCAAACATGTCCAATTTGACGTTATTATGTTGCCACGCGAGTTAGAAACCAAGCGGAGTCCATTTGGTCACTCAAATCCTTGTATTCTCGGATTGCACCCAAATTGGCCTACAATTGAGCCTACAATGTACAAACGAGTTTTCCTTCTTCGTTGACCATAACCGAACTTGTTTGTTGAGTCAAACATGTCCCATTTCACGTTATTATGGTGCCACACGAGTTAGAAACCAAGCGGAGTCCATTTGCTTACTCAAATCCTTGTATTCTTGGATTGCACCCAAATTGGCCTCCAATTGAGCCTACAATGTACAAACGAGTTTTCCTTCTTCGTTGAGCACAACCGAACATTTTTGTTGAGTCAAACATGTCCCATTTGACGTTATAAGGGTGCCACGCGAGGATTGAAATCAAACGTCGTCCATTTGGTCACTCAAATCCTTGTATTCTCGGATTGCACACAAATTGGCCTACAATTGAGCCTACAACGTACAAACGAGTTTTCCTTCTTCGTTAACCATAACCGAACTTGTTTGTTGAGTCAAACATGTCAAATTTGACGTTATTATGTTGCCACGCGAGTTAGAAACCAAGCGGAGTCCATTTGGTCACTCAAATCCTTGTATTCTCGGATTGCACCCAAATTGGCCTCCAATTGAGCCTACAATGTACAAACGAGTTTTCCTTCTTCGTTGACCATAACCGAACTTGTTTGTTGAGTCAAACATGTCCCATTTGACGTTATTATGGTGCCACGCGAGTTAGAAACCAAGCGGAGTCCATTTGCTTACTCAAATCCTTGTATTCTTGGATTGCACCCAACTTGGCCTCCAATTGAGCCTACAATGTACAAACGAGTTTTCCTTCTTCGTTGAGCACAACCGAACATTTTTGTTGAGTCAAACATGTCCCATTTGACGTTATAAGGGTGCCACGCGAGGATTGAAATCAAACGTCGTCCATTTGGTCACTCAAATCCTTTTATTCTCGGATTGCACACAAATTGGCCTACAATTGAGCCTACAACGTACAAACGAGTTTTCCTTCTTCGTTAACCATAACCGAACTTGTTTGTTGAGTCAAACATGTCAAATTTGTCGTTATTATGGTGCCACGCGAGTTAGAAACCAAGCGGAGTCCATTTGCTTACTCAAATCCTTGTATTCTCGGATTGCACCCAAATTGGCCTCCAATTGAGCCTACAATGTACAAACGAGTTTTCCTTCTTCGTTAACCATAACCGAACTTGTGTGTCGAGTCAAACATGTCCAATTTGACGTTATTATGTTGCCACGCGAGTTAGAAACCAAGCGGAGTCCATTTGGTCACTCAAATCCTTGTATTCTCGGATTGCACCCAAATTGGCCTCCAATTGAGCCTGCAATGTACAAACGAGTTTTCCTTCTTCGTTAACCATAACCGAACTTGTTTGTTGAGTCAAACATGTCCCATTTGACGTTATTATGGTGCCACGCGAGTTAGAAACCAAGCGGAGTACATTTGCTTACTCAAATCCTTGTATTCTTGGATTGCACCCAAATTGGCCTCCAGTTGAGCCTACAATGTACAAACGAGTTTTCCTTCTTCGTTGAGCACAACCGAACATTTTTGTTGAGTCAAACATGTCCCATTTGACGTTATTAGGGTGCCACGCGAGGATTGAAATCAAACGGAGTCCATTTGGTCACTTAAATCCTTGTATTCTCGAATTGCACCCAAATTGGCCTCCAATTGAGCCTACAATGTACAAACGAGTTTTCCTTCTTCGTTGAGATGAACCGAACCTTTTTGTTGAGTCAAACATGTCCCATTTGACGTTATTAGGGTGCCACGAGAGGATTGGAATCAAACGGAGTCCATTTGGTCACTCAAATCCTTGTATTCTCGGATTGCACACAAATTGGCCTCCAATTGAGCCTACAACGTAAAAACGAGTTTTCCTTCTTCGTTAACCATAACCGAACTTTTTTATTGATTCAAACATGTCCCATTTGACGTTATTATGGTGCCACGCGAGTTAGAAACCAAGCGGAGTCCATTTGCTTACTCAAATCCTTGTATTCTTGGATTGCACCCAAATTGGCCTCCAATTGAGCCTACAATGTACAAACGGGTTTTCCGTCTACGTTGAGCACAACCGAACATTTTTGTTGAGTCAAACATGTCCCATTTGACGTTATTAGGATGCCACGCAAGGATTGAAATCAAACGGAGCCCATTTGGTCACTCAAATCCTTGTATTCTCAGATTGCACCCAAATTGGCCTCCAATTGAGCCTACAACGTACAAACGAGTTTTCCTTCTTCGTTAACCATAACCGAACTTGTGTGTCGAGTCAAACATGTCCAATTTGACGTTATTATGTTGCCACGCGAGTTAGAAACCAAGCGGAGTCCATTTGGTCACTCAAATCCTTGTATTCTCGGATTGCACCCAAATTGGCCTCCAATTGAGCCTGCAATGTACAAACGAGTTTTCCTTCTTCGTTGACCATAACCGAACTTGTTTGTTGAGTCAAACATGTCCCATTTGACGTTATTATGGTGCCACGCGAGTTAGAAACCAAGCGGAGTACATTTGCTTACTCAAATCCTTGTATTCTTGGATTGCACCCAAATTGGCCTCCAATTGAGCCTACAACGTACAAACGAGTTTTCCTTCTTCGTTGACCATAACCGAACTTGTTTGTTGAGTCAAACATGTCCCATCTGACATTATTATGGTGCCACGCGAGTTAGAAACCAAGCGGAGTCCATTTGCTTACTCAAATCCTTGTATTCTCGGATTGCACCCAAATTGGCTTCCAATTGAGCCTACAATGTACAAACGAGTTTTCCTTCTTTGTTGAGCAGAACCGAACCTTTTTGTTGAGTCAAACATGTCCCATTTGACATTATTAGGGTGCCCCGAGAGGATTGGAATCAAACGGAGTCCATTTGGTCACTCAAATCCTTGTATTCTCGGATTGCACCCAAATTGGCCTCCAATTGAGCCTACAATATACAAACGAGTTTTCCTTCTTCGTTGACCATAACCGAACTTGTTTATTGAGTCAAACATGTCCCATTTGACGTTATTATGGTGCCACGCGAGTTAGAAACAAAGCGGAGTCCATTTGCTTACTCAAATCCTTGTATTCTTGGATTGCACCCAAATTGGCCTCCAATTGAGCCTACAATGTACAAACGAGTTTTCCTTCTTCGTTGAGCACAACCGAACATTTTTGTTGAGTCAAACATGTCCCATTTGACGTTATTAATGTGCCACGCGAGGATTGAAATCAAACGGAGCCCATTTGGTCACTCAAATCCTTGTATTCTCAGATTGCACCCAAATTGGCCTCCAATTGAGCCTACAACGTACAAACGAGTTTTCCTTCTTCGTTAACCATAACCGAACTTGTGTGTCGAGTCAAACATGTCCAATTTGACGTTATTATGTTGCCACGCGAGTTAGAAACCAAGCGGAGTCCATTTGGTCACTCAAATCCTTGTATTCTCGGATTGCACCCAAATTGGCCTCCAATTGAGCCTACAATGTACAAACGAGTTTTCCTTCTTCGTTGACCATAACCGAACTTGTTTGTTGAGTCAAACATGTCCCATTTGACATTATTAGGGTGCCACGCGAGGATTGAAATCAAACGGAGTCCATTTGGTCACTTAAATCCTTGTATTCTCGAATTGCACCCAAATTGGCCTCCAATTGAGCCAGCAATGTACAAACGAGTTTTCCTTCTTCGTTGAGATGAACCGAACCTTTTTGTTGAGTCAAACATGTCCCATTTGACGTTATTAGGGTGCCACGAGAGGATTGGAATCAAACGGAGTCCATTTGGTCACTCAAATCCTTGTATTCTCGGATTGCACACAAATTGGCCTCCAATTGAGCCTACAACGTAAAAACGAGTTTTCCTTCTTCGTTAACCATAACCGAACTTTTTTATTGATTCAAACATGTCCCATTTGACGTTATTATGGTGCCACGCGAGTTAGAAACCAAGCGGAGTCCATTTGCTTACTCAAATCCTTGTATTCTTGGATTGCACCCAAATTGGCCTCCAATTGAGCCTACAATGTACAAACGGGTTTTCCGTCTACGTTGAGCACAACCGAACATTTTTGTTGAGTCAAACATGTCCCATTTGACGTTATTAGGATGCCACGCAAGGATTGAAATCAAACGGAGCCCATTTGGTCACTCAAATCCTTGTATTCTCAGATTGCACCTAAATTGGCCTCCAATTGAGCCTACAACGTACAAACGAGTTTTCCTTCTTCGTTAACCATAACCGAACTTGTGTGTCGAGTCAAACATGTCCAATTTGACATTATTATGTTGCCACGCGAGTTAGAAACCAAGCGGAGTCCATTTGGTCACTCAAATCCTTGTATTCTCGGATTGCACCCAAATTGGCCTCCAATTGAGCCTGCAATGTACAAACGAGTTTTCCTTCTTCGTTGACCATAACCGAACTTGTTTGTTGAGTCAAACATGTCCCATTTGACGTTATTATGGTGCCACGCGAGTTAGAAACCAAGCGGAGTACATTTGCTTACTCAAATCCTTGTATTCTTGGATTGCACCCAAATTGGCCTCCAATTGAGCCTACAACGTACAAACGAGTTTTCCTTCTTCGTTGACCATAACCGAACTTGTTTGTTGAGTCAAACATGTCCCATCTGACATTATTATGGTGCCACGCGAGTTAGAAACCAAGCGGAGTCCATTTGCTTACTCAAATCCTTGTATTCTCGGATTGCACCCAAATTGGCTTCCAATTGAGCCTACAATGTACAAACGAGTTTTCCTTCTTTGTTGAGCAGAACCGAACCTTTTTGTTGAGTCAAACATGTCCCATTTGACATTATTAGGGTGCCCCAAGAGGATTGGAATCAAACGGAGTCCATTTGGTCACTCAAATCCTTGTATTCTCGGATTGCACCCAAATTGGCCTCCAATTGAGCCTACAATATACAAACGAGTTTTCCTTCTTCGTTGACCATAACCGAACTTGTTTATTGAGTCAAACATGTCCCATTTGACGTTATTATGGTGCCACGCGAGTTAGAAACAAAGCGGAGTCCATTTGCTTACTCAAATCCTTGTATTCTTGGATTGCACCCAAATTGGCCTCCAATTGAGCCTACAATGTACAAACGAGTTTTCCTTCTTCGTTGAGCACAACCGAACATTTTTGTTGAGTCAAACATGTCCCATTTGAAGTTATTAATGTTGCACGCGAGGATTGAAATCAAACGGAGCCCATTTGGTCACTCAAATCCTTGTATTCTCAGATTGCACCCAAATTGGCCTCCAATTGAGCCTACAACGTACAAACGAGTTTTCCTTCTTCGTTAACCATAACCGAACTTGTGTGTCGAGTCAAACATGTCCAATTTGACGTTATTATGTAGCCACGCGAGTTAGAAACCAAGCGGAGTCCATTTGGTCACTCAAATCCTTGTATTCTCGGATTGCACCCAAATTGGCCTCCAATTGAGCCTACAATATACAAACGAGTTTTCCTTCTTCGTTGACCATAACCGAACTTGTTTATTGAGTCAAACATGTCCCATATGACGTTATTATGGTGCCACGCGAGTTAGAAACAAAGCGGAGTCCATTTGCTTACTCAAATGCTTGTATTCTTGGATTGCACCCAAATTGGCCTCCAATTGAGCCTACAATGTACAAACGAGTTTTCCTTCTTCGTTGAGCACAACCGAACATTTTTGTTGAGTCAAACATGTCCCATTTGACGTTATTAATGTTGCACGCGAGGATTGAAATCAAACGGAGCCCATTTGGTCACTCAAATCCTTGTATTCTCAGATTGCACCCAAATTGGCCTCCAATTGAGCCTACAACGTACAAACGAGTTTTCCTTCTTCGTTAACCATAACCGAACATTTTTGTTGAGTCAAACATGTCCCATTTGACGTTATTAATGTTGCACGCGAGGATTGGAATCAAACGGAGTCCATTTGGTCACTCAAATCCTTGTATTCTCGGATTGCACCCAAATTGGCCTCCAATTGAGCCTACAATGTACAAACGAGTTTTCCTTCTTCGTTGACCATAACCGAACTTGTTTATTGAGTCAAACATGTCCCATTTGACGTTATTATGGTGCCACGCGAGTTAGAAACCAAGCGGAGTCCATTTGCTTACTCAAATCCTTGTATTCTTGGATTGCACCCAAATTGGCCTCCAATTGAGCCTACAATGTACAAACGAGTTTTCCTTCTTCGTTGAGCACAACCGAACATTTTTGTTGAGTCAAACATGTCCCATTTGACGTTATTAATGTGCCACGCGAGGATTGAAATCAAACGGAGCCCATTTGGTCACTCAAATCCTTGTATTCTCAGATTGCACCCAAATTGGCCTCCAATTGAGCCTACAACGTACAAACGAGTTTTCCTTCTTCGTTAACCATAACCGAACTTGTGTGTCGAGTCAAACATGTCCAATTTGACGTTATTATGTTGCCACGCGAGTTAGAAACCAAGCGGAGTCCATTTGGTCACTCAAATCCTTGTATTCTCGGATTGCACCCAAATTGGCCTCCAATTGAGCCTACAATGTACAAACGAGTTTTCCTTCTTCGTTGACCATAACCGAACTTGTTTGTTGAGTCAAACATGTCCCATTTGACATTATTAGGGTGCCACGCGAGGATTGAAATCAAACGGAGTCCATTTGGTCACTTAAATCCTTGTATTCTCGAATTGCACCCAAATTGGCCTCCAATTGAGCCAGCAATGTACAAACGAGTTTTCCTTCTTCGTTGAGATGAACCGAACCTTTTTGTTGAGTCAAACATGTCCCATTTGACGTTATTAGGGTGCCACGAGAGGATTGGAATCAAACGGAGTCCATTTGGTCACTCAAATCCTTGTATTCTCGGATTGCACACAAATTGGCCTCCAATTGAGCCTACAACGTAAAAACGAGTTTTCCTTCTTCGTTAACCATAACCGAACTTTTTTATTGATTCAAACATGTCCCATTTGACGTTATTATGGTGCCACGCGAGTTAGAAACCAAGCGGAGTCCATTTGCTTACTCAAATCCTTGTATTCTTGGATTGCACCCAAATTGGCCTCCAATTGAGCCTACAATGTACAAACGGGTTTTCCGTCTACGTTGAGCACAACCGAACATTTTTGTTGAGTCAAACATGTCCCATTTGACGTTATTAGGATGCCACGCAAGGATTGAAATCAAACGGAGCCCATTTGGTCACTCAAATCCTTGTATTCTCAGATTGCACCCAAATTGGCCTCCAATTGAGCCTACAACGTACAAACGAGTTTTCCTTCTTCGTTAACCATAACCGAACTTGTGTGTCGAGTCAAACATGTCCAATTTGACATTATTATGTTTCCACGCGAGTTAGAAACCAAGCGGAGTCCATTTGGTCACTCAAATCCTTGTATTCTCGGATTGCACCCAAATTGGCCTCCAATTGAGCCTGCAATGTACAAACGAGTTTTCCTTCTTCGTTGACCATAACCGAACTTGTTTGTTGAGTCAAACATGTCCCATTTGACGTTATTATGGTGCCACGCGAGTTAGAAACCAAGCGGAGTACATTTGCTTACTCAAATCCTTGTATTCTTGGATTGCACCCAAATTGGCCTCCAATTGAGCCTACAACGTACAAACGAGTTTTCCTTCTTCGTTGACCATAACCGAACTTGTTTGTTGAGTCAAACATGTCCCATCTGACATTATTATGGTGCCACGCGAGTTAGAAACCAAGCGGAGTCCATTTGCTTACTCAAATCCTTGTATTCTCGGATTGCACCCAAATTGGCTTCCAATTGAGCCTACAATGTACAAACGAGTTTTCCTTCTTTGTTGAGCAGAACCGAACCTTTTTGTTGAGTCAAACATGTCCCATTTGACATTATTAGGGTGCCCCAAGAGGATTGGAATCAAACGGAGTCCATTTGGTCACTCAAATCCTTGTATTCTCGGATTGCACCCAAATTGGCCTCCAATTGAGCCTACAATATACAAACGAGTTTTCCTTCTTCGTTGACCATAACCGAACTTGTTTATTGAGTCAAACATGTCCCATTTGACGTTATTATGGTGCCACGCGAGTTAGAAACAAAGCGGAGTCCATTTGCTTACTCAAATCCTTGTATTCTTGGATTGCACCCAAATTGGCCTCCAATTGAGCCTACAATGTACAAACGAGTTTTCCTTCTTCGTTGAGCACAACCGAACATTTTTGTTGAGTCAAACATGTCCCATTTGAAGTTATTAATGTTGCACGCGAGGATTGAAATCAAACGGAGCCCATTTGGTCACTCAAATCCTTGTATTCTCAGATTGCACCCAAATTGGCCTCCAATTGAGCCTACAACGTACAAACGAGTTTTCCTTCTTCGTTAACCATAACCGAACTTGTGTGTCGAGTCAAACATGTCCAATTTGACGTTATTATGTTGCCACGCGAGTTAGAAACCAAGCGGAGTCCATTTGGTCACTCAAATCCTTGTATTCTCGGATTGCACCCAAATTGGCCTCCAATTGAGCCTACAATATACAAACGAGTTTTCCTTCTTCGTTGACCATAACCGAACTTGTTTATTGAGTCAAACATGTCCCATTTGACGTTATTATGGTGCCACGCGAGTTAGAAACAAAGCGGAGTCCATTTGCTTACTCAAATCCTTGTATTCTTGGATTGCACCCAAATTGGCCTCCAATTGAGCCTACAATGTACAAACGAGTTTTCCTTCTTCGTTGAGCACAACCGAACATTTTTGTTGAGTCAAACATGTCCCATTTGACGTTATTAATGTTGCACGCGAGGATTGAAATCAAACGGAGCCCATTTGGTCACTCAAATCCTTGTATTCTCAGATTGCACCCAAATTGGCCTCCAATTGAGCCTACAACGTACAAACGAGTTTTCCTTCTTCGTTAACCATAACCGAACATTTTTGTTGAGTCAAACATGTCCCATTTGACGTTATTAATGTTGCACGCGAGGATTGGAATCAAACGGAGTCCATTTGGTCACTCAAATCCTTGTATTCTCGGATTGCACCCAAATTGGCCTCCAATTGAGCCTACAATGTACAAACGAGTTTTCCTTCTTCGTTGACCATAACCGAACTTGTTTATTGAGTCAAACATGTCCCATTTGACGTTATTATGGTGCCACGCGAGTTAGAAACCAAGCGGAGTCCATTTGCTTACTCAAATCCTTGTATTCTTGGATTGCACCCAAATTGGCCTCCAATTGAGCCTACAATGTACAAACGAGTTTTCCTTCTTCGTTGAGCACAACCGAACATTTTTGTTGAGTCAAACATGTCCCATTTGACGTTATAAGGGTGCCACGCGAGGATTGAAATCAAACGTCGTCCATTTGGTCACTCAAATCCTTTTATTCTCGGATTGCACACAAATTGGCCTACAATTGAGCCTACAACGTACAAACGAGTTTTTCTTCTTCGTTAACCATAACCGAACTTGTTTGTTGAGTCAAACATGTCAAATTTGACGTTATTATGGTGCCACGCGAGTTAGAAACCAAGCGGAGTCCATTTGCTTACTCAAATCCTTGTATTCTCGGATTGCACCCAAATTGGCCTCCAATTGAGCCTACAATGTACAAACGAGTTTTCCTTCTTCGTTAACCATAACCGAACTTGTGTGTCGAGTCAAACATGTCCAATTTGACGTTATTATGTTGCCACGCGAGTTAGAAACCAAGCGGAGTCCATTTGGTCACTCAAATCCTTGTATTCTCGGATTGCACCCAAATTGGCCTCCAATTGAGCCTGCAATGTACAAACGAGTTTTCCTTCTTCGTTAACCATAACTGAACTTGTTTGTTGAGTCAAACATGTCCCATTTGACGTTATTATGGTGCCACGCGAGTTAGAAACCAAGCGGAGTACATTTGCTTACTCAAATCCTTGTATTCTTGGATTGCACCCAAATTGGCCTCCAGTTGAGCCTACAATGTACAAACGAGTTTTCCTTCTTCGTTGAGCACAACCGAACATTTTTGTTGAGTCAAACATGTCCCATTTGACGTTATTAGGGTGCCACGCGAGGATTGAAATCAAACGGAGTCCATTTGGTCACTTAAATCCTTGTATTCTCGAATTGCACCCAAATTGGCCTCCAATTGAGCCTACAATGTACAAACGAGTTTTCCTTCTTCGTTGAGATGAACCGAACCTTTTTGTTGAGTCAAACATGTCCCATTTGACGTTATTAGGGTGCCACGAGAGGATTGGAATCAAACGGAGTCCATTTGGTCACTCAAATCCTTGTATTCTCGGATTGCACACAAATTGGCCTCCAATTGAGCCTACAACGTAAAAACGAGTTTTCCTTCTTCGTTAACCATAACCGAACTTTTTTATTGATTCAAACATGTCCCATTTGACGTTATTATGGTGCCACGCGAGTTAGAAACCAAGCGGAGTCCATTTGCTTACTCAAATCCTTGTATTCTTGGATTGCACCCAAATTGGCCTCCAATTGAGCCTACAATGTACAAACGGGTTTTCCGTCTACGTTGAGCACAACCGAACATTTTTGTTGAGTCAAACATGTCCCATTTGACGTTATTAGGATGCCACGCAAGGATTGAAATCAAACGGAGCCCATTTGGTCACTCAAATCCTTGTATTCTCAGATTGCACCCAAATTGGCCTCCAATTGAGCCTACAACGTACAAACGAGTTTTCCTTCTTCGTTAACCATAACCGAACTTGTGTGTCGAGTCAAACATGTCCAATTTGACGTTATTATGTTGCCACGCGAGTTAGAAACCAAGCGGAGTCCATTTGGTCACTCAAATCCTTGTATTCTCGGATTGCACCCAAATTGGCCTCCAATTGAGCCTGCAATGTACAAACGAGTTTTCCTTCTTCGTTGACCATAACCGAACTTGTTTGTTGAGTCAAACATGTCCCATTTGACGTTATTATGGTGCCACGCGAGTTAGAAACCAAGCGGAGTACATTTGCTTACTCAAATCCTTGTATTCTTGGATTGCACCCAAATTGGCCTCCAATTGAGCCTACAACGTACAAACGAGTTTTCCTTCTTCGTTGACCATAACCGAACTTGTTTGTTGAGTCAAACATGTCCCATCTGACATTATTATGGTGCCACGCGAGTTAGAAACCAAGCGGAGTCCATTTGCTTACTCAAATCCTTGTATTCTCGAATTGCACCCAAATTGGCCTCCAATTGAGCCTACAATGTACAAACGAGTTTTCCTTCTTCGTTGAGATGAACCGAACCTTTTTGTTGAGTCAAACATGTCCCATTTGACGTTATTAGGGTGCCACGAGAGGATTGGAATCAAACGGAGTCCATTTGGTCACTCAAATCCTTGTATTCTCGGATTGCACACAAATTGGCCTCCAATTGAGCCTACAACATAAAAACGAGTTTTCCTTCTTCGTTAACCATAACCGAACTTTTTTATTGATTCAAACATGTCCCATTTGACGTTATTATGGTGCCACGCGAGTTAGAAACCAAGCGGAGTCCATTTGCTTACTCAAATCCTTGTATTCTTGGATTGCACCCAAATTGGCCTCCAATTGAGCCTACAATGTACAAACGGGTTTTCCGTCTACGTTGAGCACAACCGAACATTTTTGTTGAGTCAAACATGTCCCATTTGACGTTATTAGGATGCCACGCAAGGATTGAAATCAAACGGAGCCCATTTGGTCACTCAAATCCTTGTATTCTCAGATTGCACCCAAATTGGCCTCCAATTGAGCCTACAACGTACAAACGAGTTTTCCTTCTTCGTTAACCATAACCGAACTTGTGTGTCGAGTCAAACATGTCCAATTTGACGTTATTATGTTGCCACGCGAGTTAGAAACCAAGCGGAGTCCATTTGGTCACTCAAATCCTTGTATTCTCGGATTGCACCCAAATTGGCCTCCAATTGAGCCTGCAATGTACAAACGAGTTTTCCTTCTTCGTTGACCATAACCGAACTTGTTTGTTGAGTCAAACATGTCCCATTTGACGTTATTATGGTGCCACGCGAGTTAGAAACCAAGCGGAGTACATTTGCTTACTCAAATCCTTGTATTCTTGGATTGCACCCAAATTGGCCTCCAATTGAGCCTACAACGTACAAACGAGTTTTCCTTCTTCGTTGACCATAACCGAACTTGTTTGTTGAGTCAAACATGTCCCATCTGACATTATTATGGTGCCACGCGAGTTAGAAACCAAGCGGAGTCCATTTGCTTACTCAAATCCTTGTATTCTCGGATTGCACCCAAATTGGCTTCCAATTGAGCCTACAATGTACAAACGAGTTTTCCTTCTTTGTTGAGCAGAACCGAACCTTTTTGTTGAGTCAAACATGTCCCATTTGACATTATTAGGGTGCCCCGAGAGGATTGGAATCAAACGGAGTCCATTTGGTCACTCAAATCCTTGTATTCTCGGATTGCACCCAAATTGGCCTCCAATTGAGCCTACAATATACAAACGAGTTTTCCTTCTTCGTTGACCATAACCGAACTTGTTTATTGAGTCAAAAATGTCCCATTTGACGTTATTATGGTGCCACGCGAGTTAGAAACAAAGCGGAGTCCATTTGCTTACTCAAATCCTTGTATTCTCAGATTGCACCCAAATTGGCCTCCAATTGAGCCTACAACGTACAAACGAGTTTTCCTTCTTCGTTAACCATAACCGAACTTGTGTGTCGAGTCAAACATGTCCAATTTGACGTTATTATGTTGCCACGCGAGTTAGAAACCAAGCGGAGTCCATTTGGTCACTCAAATCCTTGTATTCTCGGATTGCACCCAAATTGGCCTCCAATTGAGCCTACAATGTACAAACGAGTTTTCCTTCTTCGTTGACCATAACCGAACTTGTTTGTTGAGTCAAACATGTCCCATTTGACGTTATTATGGTGCCACGCGAGTTAGAAACCAAGCGGAGTCCATTTGCTTACTCAAATCCTTGTATTCTTGGATTGCACCCAAATTGGCCTCCAATTGAGCCTACAATGTACAAACGAGTTTTCCTTCTTCGTTGAGCACAACCGAACATTTTTGTTGAGTCAAACATGTCCCATTTGACGTTATAAGGGTGCCACGCGAGGATTGAAATCAAACGTCGTCCATTTTGTCACTCAAATCCTTTTATTCTCGGATTGCACACAAATTGGCCTACAATTGAGCCTACAACGTACAAACGAGTTTTCCTTCTTCGTTAACCATAACCGAACTTGTTTGTTGAGTCAAACATGTCAAATTTGACGTTATTATGGTGCCACGCGAGTTAGAAACCAAGCGGAGTCCATTTGCTTACTCAAATCCTTGTATTCTCGGATTGCACCCAAATTGGCCTCCAATTGAGCCTACAATGTACAAACGAGTTTTCCTTCTTCGTTAACCATAACCGAACTTGTGTGTCGAGTCAAACATGTCCAATTTGACGTTATTATGTTGCCACGCGAGTTAGAAACCAAGCGGAGTCCATTTGGTCACTCAAATCCTTGTATTCTCGGATTGCACCCAAATTGGCCTCCAATTGAGCCTGCAATGTACAAACGAGTTTTCCTTCTTCGTTAACCATAACCGAACTTGTTTGTTGAGTCAAACATGTCCCATTTGACGTTATTATGGTGCCACGCGAGTTAGAAACCAAGCGGAGTACATTTGCTTACTCAAATCCTTGTATTCTTGGATTGCACCCAAATTGGCCTCCAGTTGAGCCTACAATGTACAAACGAGTTTTCCTTCTTCGTTGAGCTAAACCGAACATTTTTGTTGAGTCAAACATGTCCCATTTGACGTTATTAGGGTGCCACGCGAGGATTGAAATCAAACGGAGTCCATTTGGTCACTTAAATCCTTGTATTCTCGAATTGCACCCAAATTGGCCTCCAATTGAGCCTACAATGTACAAACGAGTTTTCCTTCTTCGTTGAGATGAACCGAACCTTTTTGTTGAGTCAAACATGTCCCATTTGACGTTATTAGGGTGCCACGAGAGGATTGGAATCAAACGGAGTCCATTTGGTCACTCAAATCCTTGTATTCTCGGATTGCACACAAATTGGCCTCCAATTGAGCCTACAACGTAAAAACGAGTTTTCCTTCTTCGTTAACCATAACCGAACTTTTTTATTGATTCAAACATGTCCCATTTGACGTTATTATGGTGCCACGCGAGTTAGAAACCAAGCGGAGTCCATTTGCTTACTCAAATCCTTGTATTCTTGGATTGCACCCAAATTGGCCTCCAATTGAGCCTACAATGTACAAACGGGTTTTCCGTCTACGTTGAGCACAACCGAACATTTTTGTTGAGTCAAACATGTCCCATTTGACGTTATTAGGATGCCACACAAGGATTGAAATCAAACGGAGCCCATTTGGTCACTCAAATCCTTGTATTCTCAGATTGCACCCAAATTGGCCTCCAATTGAGCCTACAACGTACAAACGAGTTTTCCTTCTTCGTTAACCATAACCGAACTTGTGTGTCGAGTCAAACATGTCCAATTTGACGTTATTATGTTGCCACGCGAGTTAGAAACCAAGCGGAGTCCATTTGGTCACTCAAATCCTTGTATTCTCGGATTGCACCCAAATTGGCCTCCAATTGAGCCTGCAATGTACAAACGAGTTTTCCTTCTTCGTTGACCATAACCGAACTTGTTTGTTGAGTCAAACATGTCCCATTTGACGTTATTATGGTGCCACGCGAGTTAGAAACCAAGCGGAGTACATTTGCTTACTCAAATCCTTGTATTCTTGGATTGCACCCAAATTGGCCTCCAATTGAGCCTACAACGTACAAACGAGTTTTCCTTCTTCGTTGACCATAACCGAACTTGTTTGTTGAGTCAAACATGTCCCATCTGACATTATTATGGTGCCACGCGAGTTAGAAACCAAGCGGAGTCCATTTGCTTACTCAAATCCTTGTATTCTCGGATTGCACCCAAATTGGCTTCCAATTGAGCCTACAATGTACAAACGAGTTTTCCTTCTTTGTTGAGCAGAACCGAACCTTTTTGTTGAGTCAAACATGTCCCATTTGACATTATTAGGGTGCCCCGAGAGGATTGGAATCAAACGGAGTCCATTTGGTCACTCAAATCCTTGTATTCTCGGATTGCACCCAAATTGGCCTCCAATTGAGCCTACAATATACAAACGAGTTTTCCTTCTTCGTTGACCATAACCGAACTTGTTTATTGAGTCAAAAATGTCCCATTTGACGTTATTATGGTGCCACGCGAGTTAGAAACAAAGCGGAGTCCATTTGCTTACTCAAATCCTTGTATTCTTGGATTGCACCCAAATTGGCCTCCAATTGAGCCTACAATGTACAAACGAGTTTTCCTTCTTCGTTGAGCACAACCGAACATTTTTGTTGAGTCAAACATGTCCCATTTGACGTTATTAATGTTGCACGCGAGGATTGAAATCAAACGGAGCCCATTTGGTCACTCAAATCCTTGTATTCTCAGATTGCACCCAAATTGGCCTCCAATTGAGCCTACAACGTACAAACGAGTTTTCCTTCTTCGTTAACCATAACCGAACTTGTGTGTCGAGTCAAACATGTCCAATTTGACGTTATTATGTTGCCACGCGAGTTAGAAACCAAGCGGAGTCCATTTGGTCACTCAAATCCTTGTAATCTCGGATTGCACCCAAATTGGCCTCCAATTGAGCCTACAATGTACAAACGAGTTTTCCTTCTTCGTTGACCATAACCGAACTTGTTTGTTGAGTCAAACATGTCCCATTTGACGTTATTATGGTGCCACGCGAGTTAGAAACCAAGCGGAGTCCATTTGCTTACTCAAATCCTTGTATTCTTGGATTGCACCCAAATTGGCCTCCAATTGAGCCTACAATGTACAAACGAGTTTTCCTTCTTCGTTGAGCACAACCGAACATTTTTGTTGAGTCAAACATGTCCCATTTGACGTTATAAGGGTGCCACGCGAGGATTGAAATCAAACGTCGTCCATTTGGTCACTCAAATCCTTGTATTCTCGGATTGCACACAAATTGGCCTACAATTGAGCCTACAACGTACAAACGAGTTTTCCTTCTTCGTTAACCATAACCGAACTTGTTTGTTGAGTCAAACATGTCAAATTTGACGTTATTATGTTGCCACGCGAGTTAGAAACCAAGCGGAGTCCATTTGGTCACTCAAATCCTTGTATTCTCGGATTGCACCCAAATTGGCCTCCAATTGAGCCTACAATGTACAAACGAGTTTTCCTTCTTCGTTGACCATAACCGAACTTGTTTATTGAGTCAAACATGTCCCATTTGACGTTATTATGGTGCCACGCGAGTTAGAAACCAAGCGGAGTCCATTTGCTTACTCAAATCCTTGTATTCTTGGATTGCACCCAAATTGGCCTCCAATTGAGCCTACAATGTACAAACGAGTTTTCCTTCTTCGTTGAGCACAACCGAACATTTTTGTTGAGTCAAACATGTCCCATTTGACGTTATAAGGGTGCCACGCGAGGATTGAAATCAAACGTCGTCCATTTTGTCACTCAAATCCTTTTATTCTCGGATTGCACACAAATTGGCCTACAATTGAGCCTACAACGTACAAACGAGTTTTCCTTCTTCGTTAACCATAACCGAACTTGTTTGTTGAGTCAAACATGTCAAATTTGACGTTATTATGGTGCCACGCGAGTTAGAAACCAAGCGGAGTCCATTTGCTTACTCAAATCCTTGTATTCTCGGATTGCACCCAAATTGGCCTCCAATTGAGCCTACAATGTACAAACGAGTTTTCCTTCTTCGTTAACCATAACCGAACTTGTGTGTCGAGTCAAACATGTCCAATTTGACGTTATTATGTTGCCACGCGAGTTAGAAACCAAGCGGAGTCCATTTGGTCACTCAAATCCTTGTATTCTCGGATTGCACCCAAATTGGCCTCCAATTGAGCCTGCAATGTACAAACGAGTTTTCCTTCTTCGTTAACCATAACCGAACTTGTTTGTTGAGTCAAACATGTCCCATTTGACGTTATTATGGTGCCACGCGAGTTAGAAACCAAGCGGAGTACATTTGCTTACTCAAATCCTTGTATTCTTGGATTGCACCCAAATTGGCCTCCAGTTGAGCCTACAATGTACAAACGAGTTTTCCTTCTTCGTTGAGCTAAACCGAACATTTTTGTTGAGTCAAACATGTCCCATTTGACGTTATTAGGGTGCCACGCGAGGATTGAAATCAAACGGAGTCCATTTGGTCACTTAAATCCTTGTATTCTCGAATTGCACCCAAATTGGCCTCCAATTGAGCCTACAATGTACAAACGAGTTTTCCTTCTTCGTTGAGATGAACCGAACCTTTTTGTTGAGTCAAACATGTCCCATTTGACGTTATTAGGGTGCCACGAGAGGATTGGAATCAAACGGAGTCCATTTGGTCACTCAAATCCTTGTATTCTCGGATTGCACACAAATTGGCCTCCAATTGAGCCTACAACGTAAAAACGAGTTTTCCTTCTTCGTTAACCATAACCGAACTTTTTTATTGATTCAAACATGTCCCATTTGACGTTATTATGGTGCCACGCGAGTTAGAAACCAAGCGGAGTCCATTTGCTTACTCAAATCCTTGTATTCTTGGATTGCACCCAAATTGGCCTCCAATTGAGCCTACAATGTACAAACGGGTTTTCCGTCTACGTTGAGCACAACCGAACATTTTTGTTGAGTCAAACATGTCCCATTTGACGTTATTAGGATGCCACACAAGGATTGAAATCAAACGGAGCCCATTTGGTCACTCAAATCCTTGTATTCTCAGATTGCACCCAAATTGGCCTCCAATTGAGCCTACAACGTACAAACGAGTTTTCCTTCTTCGTTAACCATAACCGAACTTGTGTGTCGAGTCAAACATGTCCAATTTGACGTTATTATGTTGCCACGCGAGTTAGAAACCAAGCGGAGTCCATTTGGTCACTCAAATCCTTGTATTCTCGGATTGCACCCAAATTGGCCTCCAATTGAGCCTGCAATGTACAAACGAGTTTTCCTTCTTCGTTGACCATAACCGAACTTGTTTGTTGAGTCAAACATGTCCCATTTGACGTTATTATGGTGCCACGCGAGTTAGAAACCAAGCGGAGTACATTTGCTTACTCAAATCCTTGTATTCTTGGATTGCACCCAAATTGGCCTCCAATTGAGCCTACAACGTACAAACGAGTTTTCCTTCTTCGTTGACCATAACCGAACTTGTTTGTTGAGTCAAACATGTCCCATCTGACATTATTATGGTGCCACGCGAGTTAGAAACCAAGCGGAGTCCATTTGCTTACTCAAATCCTTGTATTCTCGGATTGCACCCAAATTGGCTTCCAATTGAGCCTACAATGTACAAACGAGTTTTCCTTCTTTGTTGAGCAGAACCGAACCTTTTTGTTGAGTCAAACATGTCCCATTTGACATTATTAGGGTGCCCCGAGAGGATTGGAATCAAACGGAGTCCATTTGGTCACTCAAATCCTTGTATTCTCGGATTGCACCCAAATTGGCCTCCAATTGAGCCTACAATATACAAACGAGTTTTCCTTCTTCGTTGACCATAACCGAACTTGTTTATTGAGTCAAAAATGTCCCATTTGACGTTATTATGGTGCCACGCGAGTTAGAAACAAAGCGGAGTCCATTTGCTTACTCAAATCCTTGTATTCTTGGATTGCACCCAAATTGGCCTCCAATTGAGCCTACAATGTACAAACGAGTTTTCCTTCATCGTTGAGCTCAACCGAACATTTTTGTTGAGTCAAACATGTCCCATTTGACGTTATTAATGTTGCACGCGAGGATTGAAATCAAACGGAGCCCATTTGGTCACTCAAATCCTTGTATTCTCAGATTGCACCCAAATTGGCCTCCAATTGAGCCTACAACGTACAAACGAGTTTTCCTTCTTCGTTAACCATAACCGAACTTGTGTGTCGAGTCAAACATGTCCAATTTGACGTTATTATGTTGCCACGCGAGTTAGAAACCAAGCGGAGTCCATTTGGTCACTCAAATCCTTGTAATCTCGGATTGCACCCAAATTGGCCTCCAATTGAGCCTACAATGTACAAACGAGTTTTCCTTCTTCGTTGACCATAACCGAACTTGTTTGTTGAGTCAAACATGTCCCATTTGACGTTATTATGGTGCCACGCGAGTCAGAAACCAAGCGGAGTCCATTTGCTTACTCAAATCCTTGTATTCTTGGATTGCACCCAAATTGGCCTCCAATTGAGCCTACAATGTACAAACGAGTTTTCCTTCTTCGTTGAGCACAACCGAACATTTTTGTTGAGTCAAACATGTCCCATTTGACGTTATAAGGGTGCCACGCGAGGATTGAAATCAAACGTCGTCCATTTGGTCACTCAAATCCTTGTATTCTCGGATTGCACACAAATTGGCCTACAATTGAGCCTACAACGTACAAACGAGTTTTCCTTCTTCGTTAACCATAACCGAACTTGTTTGTTGAGTCAAACATGTCAAATTTGACGTTATTATGTTGCCACGCGAGTTAGAAACCAAGCGGAGTCCATTTGGTCACTCAAATCCTTGTATTCTCGGATTGCACCCAAATTGGCCTCCAATTGAGCCTACAATGTACAAACGAGTTTTCCTTCTTCGTTGACCATAACCGAACTTGTTTATTGAGTCAAACATGTCCCATTTGACGTTATTATGGTGCCACGCGAGTTAGAAACCAAGCGGAGTCCATTTGCTTACTCAAATCCTTGTATTCTTGGATTGCACCCAAATTGGCCTCCAATTGAGCCTACAATGTACAAACGAGTTTTCCTTCTTCGTTGAGCACAACCGAACATTTTTGTTGAGTCAAACATGTCCCATTTGACGTTATAAGGGTTCCACACGAGGATTGAAATCAAACGTCGTCCATTTGGTCACTCAAATCCTTGTATTCTCGGATTGCACACAAATTGGCCTACAATTGAGCCTACAACGTACAAACGAGTTTTCCTTCTTCGTTAACCATAACCGAACTTGTTTGTTGAGTCAAACATGTCAAA
Source organism: Berberis vulgaris (assembly GCA_963556465.1). NCBI lineage: Eukaryota > Viridiplantae > Streptophyta > Magnoliopsida > Ranunculales > Berberidaceae > Berberis > Berberis vulgaris. The sequence continues at coordinate 39,450,795 of OY747126.1, read as the reverse complement.
TTTTACGTTATTATGGTGCCACGCGAGTTAGAAACCAAGCGGAGTCCATTTGCTTACTCAAATCCTTGTATTCTCGGATTGCACCCAAATTGGCCTCCAATTGAGCCTACAATGTACAAACGAGTTTTCCTTCTTCGTTAACCATAACCGAACTTGTTTGTTGAGTCAAACATGTCCAATTTGACGTTATTATGGTGCCACGCGAGTTAGAAACCAAGCGGACTCCATTTGGTCACTCAAATCCTTGTATTCTCGGATTGCACCCAAATTGGCCTCCGATTGAGCCTACAACGTAAAAACGAGTTTTCCTTCTTCGTTAACCATAACCAAACTTTTTTGTTGATTCAAACATGTCCCATTTGACGTTATTATGGTGCCACGCGAGTTAGAAACCAAGCGGAGTCCATTTGCTTACTCAAATCCTTGTATTCTTGGATTGCACCCAAATTGGCCTCCAATTGAGCCTACAATGTACAAACGAGTTTTCCTTCTTCGTTGAGCACAACCGAACATTTTTGTTGAGTCAAACATGTCCCATTTGACGTTATTAGGGTGCCACGTGAGGATTGAAATCAAACGGAGTCCATTTGGTCACTCAAATCCTTGTATTCTCGGATTGCACCTAAATTGGCCTCCAATTGAGCCTACAACATACAAACGAGTTTTCCTTCTTCGTTAACTATAACCGAACTTTTTGTTGAGTCAAACATGTCCCATTTGACGTTATTATGGTGCCACGCGAGTTAGAAACCAAGCGGAGTCCATTTGCTTACTCAAATCCTTGTATTCTCGGATTACACCCAAATTGGCCTCCAATTGAGCCTACAATGTACAAACGAGTTTTCCTTCTTCGTTGAGCACAACCGAACATTTTTGTTGAGTCAAACATGTCCCATTTGACGTTATTAGGGTGCCACGTGAGGATTGAAATCAAACGGAGTCCATTTGGTCACTCAAATCCTTGTATTCTCGGATTGCACCTAAATTGGCCTCCAATTGAGCCTACAACGTACAAACGAGTTTTCCTTCTTCGTTAACCATAACCAAACTTTTTTTTTGATTCAAACATGTCCCATTTGACGTTATTATGGTTCCACGCGAGTTAGAAACCAAGCGGAGTCCATTTGCTTACTCAAATCCTTGTATTCTTGGATTGCACCCAAATTGGCCTCCAATTGAGCCTACAATGTACAAACGAGTTTTCCTTCTTCGTTGAGTACAAACGAACATTTTTGTTGAGTCAAACATGTCCCATTTGACGTTATTAGGGTGCCACGCGAGGATTGAAATCAAACGGAGTCCATTTGGTCACTTAAATCCTTGTATTCTCGGATTGCACCCAAATTGGCCTCCAATTGAGCCTACAATGTACAAACGAGTTTTCCTTCTTCGTTGAGATGAACCGAACCTTTTTGTTGAGTAAAACATGTCCCATTTGACGTTATTAGGGTTCCACGAGAGGATTGGAATCAAACGGAGTCCATTTGGTCACTCAAATCCTTGTATTCTCGGATTGCACCCAAATTGGCCTCCAATTGAGCCTACAATGTACAAACGAGTTTTCCTTCTTCGTTGAGCACAACCGAACATTTTTGTTGAGTCAAACATGTCCCATTTGACGTTATTAGGGTGCCACGTGAGGATTGAAATCAAACGGAGTCCATTTGGTCACTCAAATCCTTGTATTCTCGGATTGCACCTAAATTGGCCTCCAATTGAGCCTACAACGTACAAACGAGTTTTCCTTCTTCGTTAACTATAACCGAACTTGTTTGTTGAGTCAAACATGTCCCATTTGACGTTATTATGGTGCCACGCGAGTTAGAAACCAAGCGGAGTCCATTTGCTTACTCAAATCCTTGTATTCTCGGATTGCACGCAAATTGGCCTCCAATTGAGCCTACAATGTACAAACGAGTTTTCCTTCTTCGTTGAGCACAACCGAACATTTTTGTTGAGTCAAACATGTCCCATTTGACGTTATTAGGGTGCCACGCGAGGATTGAAATCAAACGGAGCCCATTTGGTCACTCAAATCCTTGTATTCTCAGATTGCACCCAAATTGGCCTCCAATTGAGCCTACAACGTACAAACGAGTTTTCCTTCTTCGTTAACCATAACCGAACTTGTTTGTTGAGTCAAACATGTCCAATTTGACGTTATTATGGTGCCACACGAGTTAGAAACCAAGCGGACTCCATTTGGTCACTCAAATCCTTGTATTCTCGGATTTCACCCAAATTGGCCTCCGATTGAGCCTACAACTTAAAAACGAGTTTTCCTTCTTCGTTAACCATAACCAAACTTTTTTTTTGATTCAAACATGTCCCATTTGACGTTATTATGGTGCCACGCGAGTTAGAAACCAAGCGGAGTCCATTTGCTTACTCAAATCCTTGTATTCTTGGATTGCACCCAAATTGGCCTCCAATTGAGCCTACAATGTACAAACGAGTTTTCCTTCTTCGTTGAGCACAACCGAACATTTTTGTTGAGTCAAACATGTCCCATTTGACGTTATTAGGGTGCCACGCGAGGATTGAAATCAAACGGAGTCCATTTGGTCACTTAAATCCTTGTATTCTCGGATTGCACCCAAATTGGCCTCCAATTGAGCCTACAATGTACAAACGAGTTTTCCTTCTTCGTTGAGATGAACCGAACCTTTTTGTTGAGTAAAACATGTCCCATTTGACGTTATTAGGGTGCCACGAGAGGATTGGAATCAAACGGAGTCCATTTGGTCACTCAAATCCTTGTATTCTCGGATTGCACCCAAATTGGCCTCCAATTGAGCCTACAACGTAAAAACGAGTTTTCCTTCTTCGTTAACCATAACCGAACTTTTTTATTGATTCAAACATGTCCCATTTGACGTTATTATGGTGCCACGCGAGTTAGAAACCAAGCGGAGTCCATTTGCTTACTCAAATCCTTGTATTCTTGGATTGCACCCAAATTGGCCTCCAATTGAGCCTACAATGTACAAACGAGTTTTCCGTCTACGTTGAGCACAACCGAACATTTTTGTTGAGTCAAACATGTCCCATTTGACGTTATTAGGATGCCACGCGAGGATTGAAATCAAACGGAGCCCATTTGGTCACTCAAATCCTTGTATTCTCAGATTGCACCCAAATTGGCCTCCAATTGAGCCTACAACGTACAAACGAGTTTTTCTTCTTCGTTAACCATAACCGAACTTGTGTGTCGAGTCAAACATGTCCAATTTGACGTTATTATGTTGCCACGCGAGTTAGAAACCAAGCGGAGTCCATTTGGTCACTCAAATCCTTGTATTCTCGGATTGCACCCAAATTGGCCTCCAATTGAGCCTGCAATGTACAAACGAGTTTTCCTTCTTCGTTGACCATAACCGAACATTTTTGTTGAGTCAAACATGTCCCATTTGACGTTATTATGGTGCCACGCGAGTTCGAAACCAAGCGGAGTACATTTGCTTACTCAAATCCTTGTATTCTTGGATTGCACCCAAATTGGCCTCCAATTGAGCCTACAACGTACAAACGAGTTTTCCTTCTTCGTTGAGAAGAACCGAACCTTTTTGTTGAGTCAAACATGTCCCATTTGATGTTATTAGGGTGCCACGAGAGGATTGGAATCAAACGGAGTCCATTTGGTCACTCAAATCCTTGTATTCTCGGATTGCACCCAAATTGGCCTCCAATTGAGCCTACAATATACAAACGAGTTTTCCTTCTTCGTTGACCATAACCGAACTTGTTTATTGAGTCAAACATGTCCCATTTGACGTTATTATGGTGCCACGCGAGTTAGAAACAAAGCGGAGTCCATTTGCTTACTCAAATCCTTGTATTCTTGGATTGCACCCAAATTGGCCTCCAATTGAGCCTACAATGTACAAACGAGTTTTCCTTCTTCGTTGAGCACAACCGAACATTTTTGTTGAGTCAAACATGTCCCATTTGACGTTATTAGGGTGCCACGCGAGGATTGAAATCAAACGGAGCCCATTTGGTCACTCAAATCCTTGTATTCTCAGATTGCACCCAAATTGGCCTCCAATTGAGCCTACAACGTACAAACGAGTTTTCCTTCTTCGTTAACCATAACCGAACTTGTGTGTCGAGTCAAACATTTCCAATTTGACGTTATTATGTTGCCACGCGAGTTAGAAACCAAGCGGAGTCCATTTGGTCACTCAAATCCTTGTATTCTCGGATTGCACCCAAATTGGCCTCCAATTGAGCCTGCAATGTACAAACGAGTTTTCCTTCTTCGTTGACCATAACCGAACATTTTTGTTGAGTCAAACATGTCCCATTTGACGTTATTATGGTGCCACGCGAGTTCGAAACCAAGCGGAGTACATTTGCTTACTCAAATCCTTGTATTCTTGGATTGCACCCAAATTGGCCTCCAATTGAGCCTACAACGTACAAACGAGTTTTCCTTCTTCGTTGAGAAGAACCGAACCTTTTTGTTGAGTCAAACATGTCCCATTTGACGTTATTAGGGTGCCACGAGAGGATTGGAATCAAACGGAGTCCATTTGGTCACTCAAATCCTTGTATTCTCGGATTGCACCCAAATTGGCCTCCAATTGAGCCTACAATATACAAACGAGTTTTCCTTCTTCGTTGACCATAACCGAACTTGTTTATTGAGTCAAACATGTCCCATTTGACGTTATTATGGTGCCACGCGAGTTAGAAACAAAGCGGAGTCCATTTGCTTACTCAAATCCTTGTATTCTTGGATTGCACCCAAATTGGCCTCCAATTGAGCCTACAATGTACAAACGAGTTTTCCTTCTTCGTTGAGCACAACCGAACATTTTTGTTGAGTCAAACATGTCCCATTTGACGTTATTAGGGTGCCACGCGAGGATTGAAATCAAACGGAGCCCATTTGGTCACTCAAATCCTTGTATTCTCAGATTGCACCCAAATTGGCCTCCAATTGAGCCTACAACGTACAAACGAGTTTTCCTTCTTCGTTAACCATAACCGAACTTGTGTGTCGAGTCAAACATTTCCAATTTGACGTTATTATGTTGCCACGCGAGTTAGAAACCAAGCGGAGTCCATTTGGTCACTCAAATCCTTGTATTCTCGGATTGCACCCAAATTGGCCTCCAATTGAGCCTACAATGTACAAACGAGTTTTCCTTCTTCGTTGACCATAACCGAACTTGTTTGTTGAGTCAAAAATGTACCATTTGACGTTACTATGGTGCCACGCGAGTTAGAAAAAAAGCGGAGTCCATTTGCTTACTCAAATCCTTGTATTCTCGGATTGCACCCAAATTGGCCTCCAATTGAGCCTACAATGTACAAACGAGTTTTCCTTCTTCGTTGAGCACAACCGAACATTTTTGTTGAGTCAAACATGTCCCATTTGACGTTATTAGGGTGCCACGCGAGGATTGAAATCAAACGTCGTCCATTTGGTCACTCAAATCCTTGTATTCTCGGATTGCACACAAATTGGCCTACAACGTACAAACGAGTTTTCCTTCTTCGTTAACCATAACCGAACTTGTTTGTTGAGTCAAACATGTCAAATTTGACGTTATTATGGCGCCACGCGAGTTAGAAACCAAGCGGAGTCCATTTGCTTACTCAAATCCTTGTATTCTCGGATTGCACCCAAATTGGCCTCCAATCGAGCCTACAATGTACAAACGAGTTTTCCTTCTTCGTTAACCATAACCGAACTTGTTTGTTGAGTCAAACATGTCCAATTTGACGTTATTATGGTGCCACGTGAGTTAGAAACCAAGCGGACTCCATTTGGTCACTCAAATCCTTGTATTCTCGGATTGCACCCAAATTGGCCTCCGATTGAGCCTACAACGTAAAAACGAGTTTTCCTTCTTCGTTAACCATAACCGAACTTTTTTGTTGATTCAAACATGTCCCATTTGACGTTATTATGGTGCCACGCGAGTTAGAAACCAAGCGGAGTCCATTTGCTTACTCAAATCCTTGTATTCTTGGATTGCACCCAAATTGGCCTCCAATTGAGCCTACAATGTACAAACGAGTTTTCCTTCTTCGTTGAGCACAACCGAACATTTTTGTTGAGTCAAACATGTCCCATTTGACGTTATTAGGGTGCCACGTGAGGATTGAAATCAAACGGAGTCCATTTGGTCACTCAAATCCTTGTATTCTCGGATTGCACCTAAATTGGCCTCCAATTGAGCCTACAACATACAAACGAGTTTTCCTTCTTCGTTAACTATAACCGAACTTGTTTGTTGAGTCAAACATGTCCCATTTGACGTTATTATAGTGCCACGCAAGTTAGAAACCAAGCGGAGTCCATTTGCTTACTCAAATCCTTGTATTCTCGGATTGCACCCAAATTGGCCTCCAATTGAGCCTACAATGTACAAACGAGTTTTCCTTCTTCGTTGAGCACAACCGAACATTTTTGTTGAGTCAAACATGTCCCATTTGACGTTATTAGGGTGCCACGTGAGGATTGAAATCAAACGGAGTCCATTTGGTCACTCAAATCCTTGTATTCTCGGATTGCACCTAAATTGGCCTCCAATTGAGCCTACAACGTACAAACGAGTTTTCCTTCTTTGTTAACTATAACCGAACTTGTTTGTTGAGTCAAACATGTCCCATTTGACGTTATTATGGTGCCACACGAGTTAGAAACCAAGCGGAGTCCATTTGCTTACTCAAATCCTTGTATTCTTGGATTGCACCCAAATTGGCCTCCAATTGAGCCTACAATGTACAAACGAGTTTTCCTTCTTCGTTGAGCACAACCGAACATTTTTGTTGAGTCAAACATGTCCCATTTGACGTTATTAGGGTGCCACGTGAGGATTGAAATCAAACGGAGTCCATTTGGTCACTCAAATCCTTGTATTCTCGGATTGCACCTAAATTGGCCTCCAATTGAGCCTACAACATACAAACGAGTTTTCCTTCTTCGTTAACTATAACCGAACTTGTTTGTTGAGTCAAACATGTCCCATTTGACGTTATTATGGTGCCACGCGAGTTAGAAACCAAGCGGAGTCCATTTGCTTACTCAAATCCTTGTATTCTCGGATTGCACCCAAATTGGCCTCCAATTGAGCCTACAATGTACAAACGAGTTTTCCTTCTTCGTTGAGCACAACCGAACATTTTTGTTGAGTCAAACATGTCCCATTTGACGTTATTAGGGTGCCACGTGAGGATTGAAATCAAACGGAGTCCATTTGGTCACTCAAATCCTTGTATTCTCGGATTGCACCTAAATTGGCCTCCAATTGAGCCTACAACGTACAAACGAGTTTTCCTTCTTCGTTAACTATAACCGAACTTGTTTGTTGAGTCAAACATGTCCCATTTGACGTTATTATGGTGCCACGCGAGTTAGAAACCAAGCGGAGTCCATTTGCTTACTCAAATCCTTGTATTCTCGGATTGCACCCAAATTGGCCTCCAATTGAGCCTACAATGTACAAACGAGTTTTCCTTCTTCGTTGAGCACAACCGAACATTTTTGTTGAGTCAAACATGTCCCATTTGACGTTATTAGGGTGCCACGCGAGGATTGAAATCAAACGGAGCCCATTTGGTCACTCAAATCCTTGTATTCTCAGATTGCACCCAAATTGGCCTCCAATTGAGCCTACAACGTACAAACGAGTTTTCCTTCTTCGTTGACCATAACCGAACTTGTTTGTTGAGTCAAACATGTCCCATGTGACGTTATTATGGTGCCACGCGAGTTAGAAACCAAGCGGAGTCCATTTGCTTACTCAAATCCTTGTATTCTCGGATTGCACCCAAATTGGCTTCCAATTGAGCCTACAATGTACAAACGAGTTTTCCTTCTTCGTTGAGCAGAACCGAACCTTTTTGTTGAGTCAAACATGTCCCATTTGACGTTATTAGGGTGCCCCGAGAGGATTGGAATCAAACGGAGTCCATTTGGTCACTCAAATCCTTGTATTCTCGGATTGCACCCAAATTGGCCTCCAATTGAGCCTACAATATACAAACGAGTTTTCCTTCTTCGTTGACCATAACTGAACTTGTTTATTGAGTCAAACATGTCCCATTTGACGTTATTATGGTGCCACGCGAGTTAGAAACAAAGCGGAGTCCATTTGCTTACTCAAATCCTTGTATTCTTGGATTGCACCCAAATTGGCCTCCAATTGAGCCTACAATGTACAAACTAGTTTTCCTTCTTCGTTGAGCACAACCGAACATTTTTGTTGAGTCAAAAATTTCCCATTTGACGTTATTAGGGTGCCACGCGAGGATTGAAATCAAACGGAGCCCATTTGGGCACTCAAATCCTTGTATTCTCAGATTGCACCCAAATTGGCCTCCAATTGAGCCTACAACGTACAAACGAGTTTTCCTTCTTCGTTGACCATAACCGAACTTGTTTGTTGAGTCAAACATGTCCCATGTGACGTTATTATGGTGCCACGGGAGTTAGAAACCAAGCGGAGTCCATTTGCTTACTCAAATCCTTGTATTCTCGGATTGCACCCAAATTGGCTTCCAATTGAGCCTACAATGTACAAACGAGTTTTCCTTCTTCGTTGAGCAGAACCGAACCTTTTTGTTGAGTCAAACATGTCCCATTTGATGTTATTAAGGTGCCTCGAGAGGATTGGAATCAAACGGAGTCCATTTGGTCACTCAAATCCTTGTATTCTCGGATTGCACCCAAATTGGCCTCCAATTGAGCCTACAATATACAAACGAGTTTTCCTTCTTCGTTGACCATAACCGAACTTGTTTGTTGAGTCAAACATGTCCCATTTGACGTTATTATGGTGCCACGCGAGTTAGAAACAAAGCGGAGTCCATTTGCTTACTCAAATCCTTGTATTCTTGGATTACACCCAAATTGGCCTCCAATTGAGCCTACAATGTACAAACGAGTTTTCCTTCTTCGTTGAGCACAACCGAACATTTTTGTTGAGTCTAACATGTCCCATTTGACGTTATTAGGGTGCCACGTGAGGATTGAAATCAAACGGAGCCCATTTGGTCACTCAAATCCTTGTATTCTCAGATTGCACCCAAATTGGCCTCCAATTCAGCCTACAACGTACAAACGAGTTTTCCTTCTTCGTTAACCATAACCGAACTTGTGTGTCGAGTCAAACATTTCCAATTTGACGTTATTATGTTGCCACGCGAGTTAGAAACCAAGCGGAGTCCATTTGCTTACTCAAATCCTTGTATTCTCGGATTGCACACAAATTGGCCTACAATTGAGCCTACAACGTACAAACGAGTTTTCCTTCTTCGTTAACCATAACCGAACTTGTTTGTTGAGTCAAACATGTCAAATTTGACGTTATTATGGTGCCACGCGAGTTAGAAACCAAGCGGAGTCCATTTGCTTACTCAAATCCTTGTATTCTCGGATTGCACCCAAATTGGCCTCCAATTGAGCCTACAATGTACAAACGAGTTTTCCTTCTTCGTTAACCATAAACGAACATGTTTGTTGAGTCAAACATGTCCAACTTGACGTTATTATGGTGCCACGCGAGTTAGAAACCAAGCGGACTCCATTTGGTCACTCAAATCCTTGTATTCTCGGATTGCACCCAAATTGGCCTCCGATTGAGCCTACAACGTAAAAACGAGTTTTCCTTCTTCGTTAACCATAACCGAACTTTTTTGTTGATTCAAACATGTCCCATTTGACGTTATTATGGTGCCACGCGAGTTAGAAACCAAGCGGAGTCCATTTGCTTACTCAAATCCTTGTATTCTTGGATTGCACCCAAATTGGCCTCCAATTGAGCCTACAATGTACAAACGAGTTTTCCTTCTTCGTTGAGCACAACCGAACATTTTTGTTGAGTCAAACATGTCCCATTTGACGTTATTAGGGTGCCACACGAGGATTGAAATCAAACGGAGCCCATTTGGTCACTCAAATCCTTGTATTCTCAGATTGCACCCAAATTGGCCTCCAATTGAGCCTACAACGTACAAACGAGTTTTCCTTCTTCGTTAACCATAACCGAACTTGTGTGTCGAGTCAAACATTTCCAATTTGACGTTATTATGTTGCCACGCGAGTTAGAAACCAAGCGGAGTCCATTTGGTCACTCAAATCCTTGTATTCTCGGATTGCACCCAAATTGGCCTCCAATTGAGCCTACAATGTACAAACGAGTTTTCCTTCTTCGTTGACCATAACCGAACTTGTTTGTTGAGTCAAAAATGTCCCATTTGACGTTATTATGGTGCCACGCGAGTTAGAAAAAAAGCGGAGTCCATTTGCTTACTCAAATCCTTGTATTCTCGGATTGCACCCAAATTGGCCTCCAATTGAGCCTACAATGTACAAACGAGTTTTCCTTCTTCGTTGAGCACAACCGAACATTTTTGTTGAGTCAAACATGTCCCATTTGACGTTATTAGGGTGCCACGCGAGGATTGAAATCAAACGTCGTCCATTTGGTCACTCAAATCCTTGTATTCTCGGATTGCACACAAATTGGCCTACAACGTACAAACGAGTTTTCCTTCTTCGTTAACCATAACCGAACTTGTTTGTTGAGTCAAACATGTCAAATTTGACGTTATTATGGCGCCACGCGAGTTAGAAACCAAGCGGAGTCCATTTGCTTACTCAAATCCTTGTATTCTCGGATTGCACCCAAATTGGCCTCCAATTGAGCCTACAATGTACAAACGAGTTTTCCTTCTTCGTTAACCATAACCGAACTTGTTTGTTGAGTCAAACATGTCCAATTTGACGTTATTATGGTGCCACGCGAGTTAGAAACCAAGCGGACTCCATTTGGTCACTCAAATCCTTGTATTCTCGGATTGCACCCAAATTGGCCTCCGATTGAGCCTACAACGTAAAAACGAGTTTTCCTTCTTCGTTAACCATAACCGAACTTTTTTGTTGATTCAAACATGTCCCATTTGACGTTATTATGGTGCCACGCGAGTTAGAAACCAAGCGGAGTCCATTTGCTTACTCAAATCCTTGTATTCTTGGATTGCACCCAAATTGGCCTCCAATTGAGCCTACAATGTACAAACGAGTTTTCCTTCTTCGTTGAGCACAACCGAACATTTTTGTTGAGTCAAACATGTCCCATTTGACGTTATTAGGGTGCCACGTGAGGATTGAAATCAAACGGAGTCCATTTGGTCACTCAAATCCTTGTATTCTCGGATTGCACCTAAATTGGCCTCCAATTGAGCCTACAACATACAAACGAGTTTTCCTTCTTCGTTAACTATAACCGAACTTGTTTGTTGAGTCAAACATGTCCCATTTGACGTTATTATAGTGCCACACGAGTTAGAAACCAAGCGGAGTCCATTTGCTTACTCAAATCCTTGTATTCTCGGATTGCACCCAAATTGGCCTCCAATTGAGCCTACAATGTACAAACGAGTTTTCCTTCTTCGTTGAGCACAACCGAACATTTTTGTTGAGTCAAACATGTCCCATTTGACGTTATTAGGGTGCCACGTGAGGATTGAAATCAAACGGAGTCCATTTGGTCACTCAAATCCTTGTATTCTCGGATTGCACCTAAATTGGCCTCCAATTGAGCCTACAACGTACAAACGAGTTTTCCTTCTTCGTTAACTATAACCGAACTTGTTTGTTGAGTCAAACATGTCCCATTTGACGTTATTATGGTGCCACGCGAGTTAGAAACCAAGCGGAGTCCATTTGCTTACTCAAATCCTTGTATTCTTGGATTGCACCCAAATTGGCCTCCAATTGAGCCTACAATGTACAAACGAGTTTTCCTTCTTCGTTGAGCACAACCGAACATTTTTGTTGAGTCAAACATGTCCCATTTGACGTTATTAGGGTGCCACGTGAGGATTGAAATCAAACGGAGTCCATTTGGTCACTCAAATCCTTGTATTCTCGGATTGCACCTAAATTGGCCTCCAATTGAGCCTACAACATACAAACGAGTTTTCCTTCTTCGTTAACTATAACCGAACTTGTTTGTTGAGTCAAACATGTCCCATTTGACGTTATTATGGTGCCACGCGAGTTAGAAACCAAGCGGAGTCCATTTGCTTACTCAAATCCTTGTATTCTCGGATTGCACCCAAATTGGCCTCCAATTGAGCCTACAATGTACAAACGAGTTTTCCTTCTTCGTTGAGCACAACCGAACATTTTTGTTGAGTCAAACATGTCCCATTTGACGTTATTAGGGTGCCACGTGAGGATTGAAATCAAACGGAGCCCATTTGGTCACTCAAATCCTTGTATTCTCAGATTGCACCCAAATTGGCCTCCAATTCAGCCTACAACGTACAAACGAGTTTTCCTTCTTCGTTAACCATAACCGAACTTGTGTGTCGAGTCAAACATTTCCAATTTGACGTTATTATGTTGCCACGCGAGTTAGAAACCAAGCGGAGTCCATTTGGTCACTCAAATCCTTGTATTCTCGGATTGCACCCAAATTGGCCTCCAATTGAGCCTACAATGTACAAACGAGTTTTCCTTCTTCGTTGACCATAACCGAACTTGTTTGTTGAGTCAAAAATGTCCCATTTGACGTTATTATGGTGCCACACGAGTTAGAAACCAAGCGGAGTCCATTTGCTTACTCAAATCCTTGTATTCTCGGATTGCACCCAAATTGGCCTCCAATTGAGCCTACAATGTACAAACGAGTTTTCCTTCTTCGTTGAGCACAACCGAACATTTTTGTTGAGTCAAACATGTCCCATTTGACGTTATTAGGGTGCCACGCGAGGATTGAAATCAAACGTCGTCCATTTGGTCACTCAAATCCTTGTATTCTCGGATTGCACACAAATTGGCCTACAATTGAGCCTACAACGTACAAACGAGTTTTCCTTCTTCGTTAACCATAACCGAACTTGTTTGTTGAGTCAAACATGTCAAATTTGACGTTATTATGGTGCCACGCGAGTTAGAAACCAAGCGGAGTCCATTTGCTTACTCAAATCCTTCTATTCTCGGATTGCACCCAAATTGGCCTCCAATTGAGCCTACAATGTACAAACGAGTTTTCCTTCTTCGTTAACCATAAACGAACTTGTTTGTTGAGTCAAACATGTCCAATTTGACGTTATTATGGTGCCACGCGAGTTAGAAACCAAGCGGACTCCATTTGGTCACTCAAATCCTTGTATTCTCGGATTGCACCCAAATTGGCCTCCGATTGAGCCTACAACGTAAAAACGAGTTTTCCTTCTTCGTTAACCATAACCGAACTTTTTTGTTGATTCAAACATGTCCCATTTGACGTTATTATGGTGCCACGCGAGTTAGAAACCAAGCGGAGTCCATTTGCTTACTCAAATCCTTGTATTCTTGGATTGCACCCAAATTGGCCTCCAATTGAGCCTACAATGTACAAACGAGTTTTCCTTCTTCGTTGAGCACAACCGAACATTTTTGTTGAGTCAAACATGTCCCATTTTACGTTATTAGGGTGCCACGTGAGGATTGAAATCAAACGGAGTCCATTTGGTCACTCAAATCCTTGTATTCTCGGATTGCACCTAAATTGGCCTCCAATTGAGCCTACAACATACAAACGAGTTTTCCTTCTTCGTTAACTATAACCGAACTTGTTTGTTGAGTCAAACATGTCCCATTTGACGTTATTATGGTGCCACGCGAGTTAGAAACCAAGCGGAGTCCATTTGCTTACTCAAATCCTTGTATTCTCGGATTGCACCCAAATTGGCCTCCAATTGAGCCTACAATGTATAAACGAGTTTTCCTTCTTTGTTGAGCACAACCGAACATTTTTGTTGAGTCAAACATGTCCCATTTGACGTTATTAGGGTGCCACGTGAGGATTGAAATCAAACGGAGTCCATTTGGTCACTCAAATCCTTGTATTCTCGGATTGCACCTAAATTGGCCTCCAATTGAGCCTACAACGTACAAACGAGTTTTCCTTCTTCGTTAACTTTAACCGAACTTGTTTGTTGAGTCAAACATGTCCCATTTGACGTTATTATGGTGCCACGCGAGTTAGAAACCAAGCGGAGTCCATTTGCTTACTCAAATCCTTGTATTCTTGGATTGCACCCAAATTGGCCTCCAATTGAGCCTACAATGTACAAACGAGTTTTCCTTCTTCGTTGAGCACAACCGAACATTTTTGTTGAGTCAAACATGTCCCATTTGACGTTATTAGGGTGCCACGTGAGGATTGAAATCAAACGGAGTCCATTTGGTCACTCAAATCCTTGTATTCTCGGATTGCACCTAAATTGGCCTCCAATTGAGCCTACAACATACAAACGAGTTTTCCTTCTTCGTTAACTATAACCGAACTTGTTTGTTGAGTCAAACATGTCCCATTTGACGTTATTATGGTGCCACACGAGTTAGAAACCAAGCGGAGTCCATTTGCTTACTCAAATCCTTGTATTCTCGGATTGCACCCAAATTGGCCTCCAATTGAGCCTACAATGTACAAACGAGTTTTCCTTCTTCGTTGAGCACAACCGAACATTTTTGTTGAGTCAAACATGTCCCATTTGACGTTATTAGGGTGCCACGTGAGGATTGAAATCAAACGGAGTCCATTTGGTCACTCAAATCCTTGTATTCTCGGATTGCACCTAAATTGGCCTCCAATTGAGCCTACAACGTACAAACGAGTTTTCCTTCTTCGTTAACTATAACCGAACTTGTTTGTTGAGTCAAACATGTCCCATTTGACGTTATTATGGTGCCACGCGAGTTAGAAACCAAGCGGAGTCCATTTGCTTACTCAAATCCTTGTATTCTCGGATTGCACCCAAATTGGCCTCCAATTGAGCCTACAATGTACAAACGAGTTTTCCTTCTTCGTTGAGCACAACCGAACATTTTTGTTGAGTCAAACATGTCCCATTTGACGTTATTAGGGTGCCACGTGAGGATTGAAATCAAACGGAGTCCATTTGGTCACTCAAATCCTTGTATTCTCGGATTGCACCTAAATTGGCCTCCAATTGAGCCTACAACATACAAACGAGTTTTCCTTCTTCGTTAACTATAACCGAACTTGTTTGTTGAGTCAAACATGTCCCATTTGACGTTATTATGGTGCCACGCGAGTTAGAAACCAAGCGGAGTCCATTTGCTTACTCAAATCCTTGTATTCTCGGATTGCACCCAAATTGGCCTCCAATTGAGCCTACAATGTACAAACGAGTTTTCCTTCTTCGTTGAGCACAACCGAACATTTTTGTTGAGTCAAACATGTCCCATTTGACGTTATTAGGGTGCCACGCGAGGATTGAAATCAAACTTCGTCCATTTGGTCACTCAAATCCTTGTATTCTCGGATTGCACACAAATTGGCCTACAATTGAGCCTACAACTTACAAACGAGTTTTCCTTCTTCGCTAACCATAACCGAACTTGTTTGTTGAGTCAAACATGTCAAATTTGACATTATTATGGTGCCACGCGAGTTAGAAACCAAGCGGAGTCCATTTGCTTACTCAAATCCTTGTATTCTCGGATTGCACCCAAATTGGCCTCCAATTGAGCCTACAATGTACAAACGAGTTTTCCTTCTTCGTTAACCATAACCGAACTTGTTTGTTGAGTCAAACATGTCCAATTTGACGTTATTATGGTGCCACGCGAGTTAGAAACCAAGCGGACTCCATTTGGTCACTCAAATCCTTGTATTCTCGGATTGCACCCAAATTGGCCTCCGATTGAGCCTACAACGTAAAAACGAGTTTTCCTTCTTCGTTAACCATAACCGAACTTTTTTGTTGATTCAAACATGTCCCATTTGACGTTATTATGGTGCCACACGAGTTAGAAACCAAGCGGAGTCCATTTGCTTACTCAAATCCTTGTATTCTTGGATTGCACCCAAATTGGCCTCCAATTGAGCCTACAATGTACAAACGAGTTTTCCTTCTTCGTTGAGCACAACCGAACATTTTTGTTGAGTCAAACATGTCCCATTTGACGTTATTAGGGTGCCACGTGAGGATTGAAATCAAACGGAGTCCATTTGGTCACTCTAATCCTTGTATTCTCGGATTGCACCTAAATTGGCCTCCAATTGAGCCTACAACATACAAACGAGTTTTCCTTCTTCGTTAACTATAACCGAACTTGTTTGTTGAGTCAAACATGTCCCATTTGACGTTATTATGGTGCCACGCGAGTTAGAAACCAAGCGGAGTCCATTTGCTTACTCAAATCCTTGTATTCTCGGATTGCACCCAAATTGGCCTCCAATTGAGCCTACAATGTACAAACGAGTTTTCCTTCTTCGTTGAGCACAACCGAACATTTTTGTTGAGTCAAACATGTCCCATTTGACGTTATTAGGGTGCCACGCGAGGATTGAAATCAAACTTCGTCCATTTGGTCACTCAAATCCTTGTATTCTCGGATTGCACACAAATTGGCCTACAATTGAGCCTACAACGTACAAACGAGTTTTCCTTCTTCGCTAACCATAACCGAACTTGTTTGTTGAGTCAAACATGTCAAATTTGACGTTATTATGGTGCCACGCGAGTTAGAAACCAAGCGGAGTCCATTTGCTTACTCAAATCCTTGTATTCTCGGATTGCACCCAAATTGGCCTCCAATTGAGCCTACAATGTACAAACGAGTTTTCCTTCTTCGTTAACCATAACCGAACTTGTTTGTTGAGTCAAACATGTCCAATTTGACGTTATTATGGTGCCACGCGAGTTAGAAACCAAGCGGACTCCATTTGGTCACTCAAATCCTTGAATTCTCGGATTGCACCCAAATTGGCCTCCGATTGAGCCTACAACGTAAAAACGAGTTTTCCTTCTTCGTTAACCATAACCGAACTTTTTTGTTGATTCAAACATGTCCCATTTGACGTTATTATGGTGCCACACGAGTTAGAAACCAAGCGGAGTCCATTTGCTTACTCAAATCCTTGTATTCTTGGATTGCACCCAAATTGGCCTCCAATTGAGCCTACAATGTACAAACGAGTTTTCCTTCTTCGTTGAGCACAACCGAACATTTTTGTTGAGTCAAACATGTCCCATTTGACGTTATTAGGGTGCCACGTGAGGATTGAAATCAAACAGAGTCCATTTGGTCACTCAAATCCTTGTATTCTCGGATTGCACCTAAATTGGCCTCCAATTGAGCCTACAACATACAAACGAGTTTTCCTTCTTCGTTAACTATAACCGAACTTGTTTGTTGAGTCAAACATGTCCCATTTGACGTTATTATGGTGCCACGCGAGTTAGAAACCAAGCGGAGTCCATTTGCTTACTCAAATCCTTGTATTCTCGGATTGCACCCAAATTGGCCTCCAATTGAGCCTACAATGTACAAACGAGTTTTCCTTCTTCGTTGAGCACAACCGAACATTTTTGTTGAGTCAAACATGTCCCATTTGATGTTATTAGGGTGCCACGTGAGGATTGAAATCAAACGGAGTCCATTTGGTCACTCAAATCCTTGTATTCTCGGATTGCACCTAAATTGGCCTCCAATTGAGCCTACAACGTACAAACGAGTTTTCCTTCTTCGTTAACTATAACCGAACTTGTTTGTTGAGTCAAACATGTCCCATTTGACGTTATTATGGTGCCACGCGAGTTAGAAACCAAGCGGAGTCCATTTGCTTACTCAAATCCTTGTATTCTTGGATTGCACCCAAATTGGCCTCCAATTGAGCCTACAATGTACAAACGAGTTTTCCTTCTTCGTTGAGCACAACCGAACATTTTTGTTGAGTCAAACATGTCCCATTTGACGTTATTAGGGTGCCACGTGAGGATTGAAATCAAACGGAGTCCATTTGGTCACTCAAATCCTTGTATTCTCGGATTGCACCTAAATTGGCCTCCAATTGAGCCTACAACATACAAACGAGTTTTCCTTCTTCGTTAACTATAACCGAACTTGTTTGTTGAGTCAAACATGTCCCATTTGACGTTATTATGGTGCCACGCGAGTTAGAAACCAAGCGGAGTCCATTTGCTTACTCAAATCCTTGTATTCTCGGATTGCACCCAAATTGGCCTCCAATTGAGCCTACAATGTACAAACGAGTTTTCCTTCTTCGTTGAGCACAACCGAACATTTTTGTTGAGTCAAACATGTCCCATTTGACGTTATTAGGGTGCCACGCGAGGATTGAAATCAAACGGAGCCCATTTGGTCACTCAAATCCTTGTATTCTCAGATTGCACCCAAATTGGCCTCCAATTGAGCCTACAACGTACAAACGAGTTTTCCTTCTTCGTTGACCATAACCGAACTTGTTTGTTGAGTCAAACATGTCCCATCTGACGTTATTATGGTGCCACGCGAGTTAGAAACCAAGCGGAGTCCATTTGCTTACTCAAATCCTTGTATTCTCGGATTGCACCCAAATTGGCTTCCAATTGAGCCTACAATGTACAAACGAGTTTTCATTCTTCGTTGAGCAGAACCGAACCTTTTTGTTGAGTCAAACATGTCCCATTTGACGTTATTAGGGTGCCCCGAGAGGATTGGAATCAAACGGAGTCCATTTGGTCACTCAAATCCTTGTATTCTCGGATTGCACCCAAATTGGCCTCCAATTGAGCCTACAATATACAAACGAGTTTTCCTTCTTCGTTGACCATAACCGAACTTGTTTATTGAGTCAAACATGTCCCATTTGACGTTATTATGGTGCCACGCGAGTTAGAAACAAAGCGGAGTCCATTTGCTTACTCAAATCCTTGTATTCTTGGATTGCACCCAAATTGGCCTCCAATTGAGCCTACAATGTACAAACGAGTTTTCCTTCTTCGTTGAGCACAACCGAACATTTTTGTTGAGTCAAACATGTCCCATTTGACGTTATTAGGGTGCCACGCGAGGATTGAAATCAAACGGAGCCCATTTTGTCACTCAAATCCTTGTATTCTCAGATTGCACCCAAATTGGCCTCCAATTGAGCCTACAACGTACAAACGAGTTTTCCTTCTTCGTTAACCATAACCGAACTTGTGTGTCGAGTCAAACATTTCCAATTTGACGTTATTATGTTGCCACGCGAGTTAGAAACCAAGCGGAGTCCATTTGGTCACTCAAATCCTTGTATTCTCGGATTGCACCCAAATTGGCCTCCAATTGAGCCTACAATGTACAAACGAGTTTTCCTTCTTCGTTGACCATAACCGAACTTGTTTGTTGAGTCAAAAATGTCCCATTTGACGTTATTATGGTGCCACGCGAGTTAGAAACCAAGCGGAGTCCATTTGCTTACTCAAATCCTTGTATTCTCGGATTGCACCCAAATTGGCCTCCAATTGAGCCTACAATGTACAAACGAGTTTTCCTTCTTCGTTGAGCACAACCGAACATTTTTGTTGAGTCAAACATGTCCCATTTGACGTTATTAGGGTGCCACGCGAGGATTGAAATCAAACGTCGTCCATTTGGTCACTCAAATCCTTGTATTCTCGGATTGCACACAAATTGGCCTACAATTGAGCCTACAACGTACAAACGAGTTTTCCTTCTTCGTTAACCATAACCGAACTTGTTTGTTGAGTCAAACATCTCAAATTTGACGTTATTATGGTGCCACACGAGTTAGAAACCAAGCGGAGTCCATTTGCTTACTCAAATCCTTGTATTCTCGGATTGCACCCAAATTGGCCTCCAATTGAGCCTACAATGTACAAACGAGTTTCCTTCTTCGTTAACCATAACCGAACTTGTTTGTTGAGTCAAACATGTCCAATTTGACGTTATTATGGTGCCACACGAGTTAGAAACCAAGCGGACTCCATTTCGTCACTCAAATCCTTGTATTCTCGGATTGCACCCAAATTGGCCTTCGATTGAGCCTACAACGTAAAAACGAGTTTTCCTTCTTCGTTAACCATAACCGAACTTTTTTGTTGAGTCAAACATGTCCCATTTGACGTTATTATGGTGCCACGCGAGTTAGAAACCAAGCGGAGTCCATTTGCTTACTCAAATCCTTGTATTCTTGGATTGCACCCAAATTGGCCTCCAATTGAGCCTACAATGTACAAACGAGTTTTCCTTCTTCGTTGAGCACAACCGAACATTTTTGTTGAGTCAAACATGTCCCATTTGACGTTATTAGGGTGCCACGTGAGTATTGAAATCAAACGGAGTCCATTTGGTCACTCAAATCCTTGTATTCTCGGATTGCACCTAAATTGGCCTCCAATTGAGCCTACAACGTACAAACGAGTTTTCCTTCTTCGTTAACCATAACCGAACTTTTTTGTTGAGTCAAACATGTCCCATTTGACGTTATTATGGTGCCACGCGAGTTAGAAACCAAGCGGAGTCTATTTGCTTACTCAAATCCTTGTATTCTCGGATTGCACCCAAATTGGCCTCCAATTGAGCCTACAATGTACAAACGAGTTTTCCTTCTTCGTTGAGCACAACCGAACATTTTTGTTGAGTCAAACATGTCCCATTTGACGTTATTAGGGTGCCACGCGAGGATTGAAATCAAACGGAGCCCATTTGGTCACTCAAATCCTTGTATTCTCAGATTGCACCCAAATTGGCCTCCAATTGAGCCTACAACGTACAAACGAGTTTTCCTTCTTCGTTGACCATAACCGAACTTGTTTGTTGAGTCAAACATGTCCCATCTGACGTTATTATGGTGCCACGCGAGTTAGAAACCAAGCGGAGTCCATTTGCTTACTCAAATCCTTGTATTCTCGGATTGCACCCAAATTGGCTTCCAATTGAGCCTACAATGTACAAACGAGTTTTCCTTCTTCGTTGAGCAGAACCGAACCTTTTTGTTGAGTCAAACATGTCCCATTTGACGTTATTAGGGTGCCCCGAGAGGATTGGAATCAAACGGAGTCCATTTGGTCACTCAAATCCTTGTATTCTCGGATTGCACCCAAATTGGCCTCCAATTGAGCCTACAATATACAAACGAGTTTTCCTTCTTCGTTGACCATAAACGAACTTGTTTATTGAGTCAAACATGTCCCATTTGACGTTATTATGGTGCCACGCGAGTTAGAAACAAAGCGGAGTCCATTTGCTTACTCAAATCCTTGTATTCTTGGATTGCACCCAAATTGGCCTCCAATTGAGCCTACAATGTACAAACGAGTTTTCCTTCTTCGTTGAGCACAACCGAACATTTTTGTTGAGTCAAACATGTCCCATTTGACGTTATTAGGGTGCCACGCGAGGATTGAAATCAAACGGAGCCCATTTGGTCACTCAAATCCTTGTATTCTCAGATTGCACCCAAATTGGCCTCCAATTGAGCCTACAACGTACAAACGAGTTTTCCTTCTTCGTTAACCATAACCGAACTTGTGTGTCGAGTCAAACATTTCCAATTTGACGTTATTATGTTGCCACGCGAGTTAGAAACCAAGCGGAGTCCATTTGGTCACTCAAATCCTTGTATTCTCGGATTGCACCCAAATTGGCCTCCAATTGAGCCTACAATGTACAAACGAGTTTTCCTTCTTCGTTGACCATAACCGAACTTGTTTGTTGAGTCAAAAATGTCCCATTTGACGTTATTATGGTGCCACGCGAGTTAGAAACCAAGCGGAGTCCATTTGCTTACTCAAATCCTTGTATTCTCGGATTGCACCCAAATTGGCTTCCAATTGAGCCTACAATGTACAAACGAGTTTTCCTTCTTCGTTGAGCAGAACCGAACCTTTTTGTTGAGTCAAACATGTCCCATTTGACGTTATTAGGGTGCCCCGAGAGGATTGGAATCAAACGGAGTCCATTTGGTCACTCAAATCCTTGTATTCTCGGATTGCACCCAAATTGGCCTCCAATTGAGCCTACAATATACAAACGAGTTTTCCTTCTTCGTTGACCATAACCGAACTTGTTTATTGAGTCAAACATGTCCCATTTGACGTTATTATGGTGCCACGCGAGTTAGAAACAAAGCGGAGTCCATTTGCTTACTCAAATCCTTGTATTCTTGGATTGCACCCAAATTGGCCTCCAATTGAGCCTACAATGTACAAACGAGTTTTCCTTCTTCGTTGAGCACAACCGAACATTTTTTTTGAGTCAAACATGTCCCATTTGACGTTATTAGGGTGCCACGCGAGGATTGAAATCAAACGGAGCCCATTTGGTCACTCAAATCCTTGTATTCTCAGATTGCACCCAAATTGGCCTCCAATTGAGCCTACAACGTACAAACGAGTTTTCCTTCTTCGTTAACCATAACCGAACTTGTGTGTCGAGTCAAACATTTCCAATTTGACGTTATTATGTTGCCACGCGAGTTAGAAACCAAGCGGAGTCCATTTGGTCACTCAAATCCTTGTATTCTCGGATTGCACCCAAATTGGCCTCCAATTGAGCCTACAATGTACAAACGAGTTTTCCTTCTTCGTTGAGCACAACCGAACATTTTTGTTGAGTCAAACATGTCCCATTTGACGTTATTAGGGTGCCACGTGAGGATTGAAATCAAACGGAGTCCATTTGGTCACTCAAATCCTTGTATTCTCGGATTGCACCTAAATTGGCCTCCAATTGAGCCTACAACGTACAAACGAGTTTTCCTTCTTCGTTAACCATAACCGAACTTTTTTGTTGAGTCAAACATGTCCCATTTGACGTTATTATGGTGCCACGCGAGTTAGAAACCAAGCGGAGTCCATTTGCTTACTCAAATCCTTGTATTCTCGGATTGCACCCAAATTGGCCTCCAATTGAGCCTACAATGTACAAACGAGTTTTCCTTCTTCGTTGAGCACAACCGAACATTTTTGTTGAGTCAAACATGTCCCATTTGACGTTATTAGGGTGCCACGCGAGGATTGAAATCAAACGGAGCCCATTTGGTCACTCAAATCCTTGTATTCTCAGATTGCACCCAAATTGGCCTCCAATTGAGCCTACAACGTACAAACGAGTTTTCCTTCTTCGTTGACCATAACCGAACTTGTTTGTTGAGTCAAACATGTCCCATCTGACGTTATTATGGTGCCACGCGAGTTAGAAACCAAGCGGAGTCCATTTGCTTACTCAAATCCTTGTATTCTCGGATTGCACCCAAATTGGCTTCCAATTGAGCCTACAATGTACAAACGAGTTTTCCTTCTTCGTTGAGCAGAACCGAACCTTTTTGTTGAGTCAAACATGTCCCATTTGACGTTATTAGGGTGCCCCGAGAGGATTGGAATCAAACGGAGTCCATTTGGTCACTCAAATCCTTGTATTCTCGGATTGCACCCAAATTGGCCTCCAATTGAGCCTACAATATACAAACGAGTTTTCCTTCTTCGTTGACCATAAACGAACTTGTTTATTGAGTCAAACATGTCCCATTTGACGTTATTATGGTGCCACGCGAGTTAGAAACAAAGCGGAGTCCATTTGCTTACTCAAATCCTTGTATTCTTGGATTGCACCCAAATTGGCCTCCAATTGAGCCTACAATGTACAAACGAGTTTTCCTTCTTCGTTGAGCACAACCGAACATTTTTGTTGAGTCAAACATGTCCCATTTGACGTTATTAGGGTGCCACGCGAGGATTGAAATCAAACGGAGCCCATTTGGTCACTCAAATCCTTGTATTCTCAGATTGCACCCAAATTGGCCTCCAATTGAGCCTACAACGTACAAACGAGTTTTCCTTCTTCGTTAACCATAACCGAACTTGTGTGTCGAGTCAAACATTTCCAATTTGACGTTATTATGTTGCCACGCGAGTTAGAAACCAAGCGGAGTCCATTTGGTCACTCAAATCCTTGTATTCTCGGATTGCACCCAAATTGGCCTCCAATTGAGCCTACAATGTACAAACGAGTTTTCCTTCTTCGTTGACCATAACCGAACTTGTTTGTTGAGTCAAAAATGTCCCATTTGACGTTATTATGGTGCCACGCGAGTTAGAAACCAAGCGGAGTCCATTTGCTTACTCAAATCCTTGTATTCTCGGATTGCACCCAAATTGGCTTCCAATTGAGCCTACAATGTACAAACGAGTTTTCCTTCTTCGTTGAGCAGAACCGAACCTTTTTGTTGAGTCAAACATGTCCCATTTGACGTTATTAGGGTGCCCCGAGAGGATTGGAATCAAACGGAGTCCATTTGGTCACTCAAATCCTTGTATTCTCGGATTGCACCCAAATTGGCCTCCAATTGAGCCTACAATATACAAACGAGTTTTCCTTCTTCGTTGACCATAACCGAACTTGTTTATTGAGTCAAACATGTCCCATTTGACGTTATTATGGTGCCACGCGAGTTAGAAACAAAGCGGAGTCCATTTGCTTACTCAAATCCTTGTATTCTTGGATTGCACCCAAATTGGCCTCCAATTGAGCCTACAATGTACAAACGAGTTTTCCTTCTTCGTTGAGCACAACCGAACATTTTTTTTGAGTCAAACATGTCCCATTTGACGTTATTAGGGTGCCACGCGAGGATTGAAATCAAACGGAGCCCATTTGGTCACTCAAATCCTTGTATTCTCAGATTGCACCCAAATTGGCCTCCAATTGAGCCTACAACGTACAAACGAGTTTTCCTTCTTCGTTAACCATAACCGAACTTGTGTGTCGAGTCAAACATTTCCAATTTGACGTTATTATGTTGCCACGCGAGTTAGAAACCAAGCGGAGTCCATTTGGTCACTCAAATCCTTGTATTCTCGGATTGCACCCAAATTGGCCTCCAATTGAGCCTACAATGTACAAACGAGTTTTCCTTCTTCGTTGAGCACAACCGAACATTTTTGTTGAGTCAAACATGTCCCATTTGACGTTATTAGGGTGCCACGTGAGGATTGAAATCAAACGGAGTCCATTTGGTCACTCAAATCCTTGTATTCTCGGATTGCACCTAAATTGGCCTCCAATTGAGCCTACAACGTACAAACGAGTTTTCCTTCTTCGTTAACCATAACCGAACTTTTTTGTTGAGTCAAACATGTCCCATTTGACGTTATTATGGTGCCACGCGAGTTAGAAACCAAGCGGAGTCCATTTGCTTACTCAAATCCTTGTATTCTCGGATTGCACCCAAATTGGCCTCCAATTGAGCCTACAATGTACAAACGAGTTTTCCTTCTTCGTTGAGCACAACCGAACATTTTTGTTGAGTCAAACATGTCCCATTTGACGTTATTAGGGTGCCACGCGAGGATTGAAATCAAACGGAGCCCATTTGGTCACTCAAATCCTTGTATTCTCAGATTGCACCCAAATTGGCCTCCAATTGAGCCTACAACGTACAAACGAGTTTTCCTTCTTCGTTGACCATAACCGAACTTGTTTGTTGAGTCAAACATGTCCCATCTGACGTTATTATGGTGCCACGCGAGTTAGAAACCAAGCGGAGTCCATTTGCTTACTCAAATCCTTGTATTCTCGGATTGCACCCAAATTGGCTTCCAATTGAGCCTACAATGTACAAACGAGTTTTCCTTCTTCGTTGAGCAGAACCGAACCTTTTTGTTGAGTCAAACATGTCCCATTTGACGTTATTAGGGTGCCCCGAGAGGATTGGAATCAAACGGAGTCCATTTGGTCACTCAAATCCTTGTATTCTCGGATTGCACCCAAATTGGCCTCCAATTGAGCCTACAATATACAAACGAGTTTTCCTTCTTCGTTGACCATAAACGAACTTGTTTATTGAGTCAAACATGTCCCATTTGACGTTATTATGGTGCCACGCGAGTTAGAAACAAAGCGGAGTCCATTTGCTTACTCAAATCCTTGTATTCTTGGATTGCACCCAAATTGGCCTCCAATTGAGCCTACAATGTACAAACGAGTTTTCCTTCTTCGTTGAGCACAACCGAACATTTTTGTTGAGTCAAACATGTCCCATTTGACGTTATTAGGGTGCCACGCGAGGATTGAAATCAAACGGAGCCCATTTGGTCACTCAAATCCTTGTATTCTCAGATTGCACCCAAATTGGCCTCCAATTGAGCCTACAACGTACAAACGAGTTTTCCTTCTTCGTTAACCATAACCGAACTTGTGTGTCGAGTCAAACATTTCCAATTTGACGTTATTATGTTGCCACGCGAGTTAGAAACCAAGCGGAGTCCATTTGGTCACTCAAATCCTTGTATTCTCGGATTGCACCCAAATTGGCCTCCAATTGAGCCTACAATGTACAAACGAGTTTTCCTTCTTCGTTGACCATAACCGAACTTGTTTGTTGAGTCAAAAATGTCCCATTTGACGTTATTATGGTGCCACGCGAGTTAGAAACCAAGCGGAGTCCATTTGCTTACTCAAATCCTTGTATTCTCGGATTGCACCCAAATTGGCTTCCAATTGAGCCTACAATGTACAAACGAGTTTTCCTTCTTCGTTGAGCAGAACCGAACCTTTTTGTTGAGTCAAACATGTCCCATTTGACGTTATTAGGGTGCCCCGAGAGGATTGGAATCAAACGGAGTCCATTTGGTCACTCAAATCCTTGTATTCTCGGATTGCACCCAAATTGGCCTCCAATTGAGCCTACAATATACAAACGAGTTTTCCTTCTTCGTTGACCATAACCGAACTTGTTTATTGAGTCAAACATGTCCCATTTGACGTTATTATGGTGCCACGCGAGTTAGAAACAAAGCGGAGTCCATTTGCTTACTCAAATCCTTGTATTCTTGGATTGCACCCAAATTGGCCTCCAATTGAGCCTACAATGTACAAACGAGTTTTCCTTCTTCGTTGAGCACAACCGAACATTTTTTTTGAGTCAAACATGTCCCATTTGACGTTATTAGGGTGCCACGTGAGGATTGAAATCAAACGGAGCCCATTTGGTCACTCAAATCCTTGTATTCTCAGATTGCACCCAAATTGGCCTCCAATTGAGCCTACAACGTACAAACGAGTTTTCCTTCTTCGTTAACCATAACCGAACTTGTGTGTCGAGTCAAACATTTCCAATTTGACGTTATTATGTTGCCACGCGAGTTAGAAACCAAGCGGAGTCCATTTGGTCACTCAAATCCTTGTATTCTCGGATTGCACCCAAATTGGCCTCCAATTGAGCCTACAATGTACAAACGAGTTTTCCTTCTTCGTTGAGCACAACCGAACATTTTTGTTGAGTCAAACATGTCCCATTTGACGTTATTAGGGTTCCACGTGAGGATTGAAATCAAACGGAGTCCATTTGGTCACTCAAATCCTTGTATTCTCGGATTGCACCTAAATTGGCCTCCAATTGAGCCTACAACGTACAAACGAGTTTTCCTTCTTCGTTAACCATAACCGAACTTTTTTGTTGAGTCAAACATGTCCCATTTGACGTTATTATGGTGCCACGCGAGTTAGAAACCAAGCGGAGTCCATTTGCTTACTCAAATCCTTGTATTCTCGGATTGCACCCAAATTGGCCTCCAATTGAGCCTACAATGTACAAACGAGTTTTCCTTCTTCGTTGAGCACAACCGAACATTTTTGTTGAGTCAAACATGTCCCATTTGACGTTATTAGGGTGCCACGCGAGGATTGAAATCAAACGGAGCCCATTTGGTCACTCAAATCCTTGTATTCTCAGATTGCACCCAAATTGGCCTCCAATTGAGCCTACAACGTACAAACGAGTTTTCCTTCTTCGTTGACCATAACCGAACTTGTTTGTTGAGTCAAACATGTCCCATCTGACGTTATTATGGTGCCACGCGAGTTAGAAACCAAGCGGAGTCCATTTGCTTACTCAAATCCTTGTATTCTCGGATTGCACCCAAATTGGCTTCCAATTGAGCCTACAATGTACAAACGAGTTTTCCTTCTTCGTTGAGCAGAACCGAACCTTTTTGTTGAGTCAAACATGTCCCATTTGACGTTATTAGGGTGCCCCGAGAGGATTGGAATCAAACGGAGTCCATTTGGTCACTCAAATCCTTGTATTCTCGGATTGCACCCAAATTGGCCTCCAATTGAGCCTACAATATACAAACGAGTTTTCCTTCTTCGTTGACCATAAACGAACTTGTTTATTGAGTCAAACATGTCCCATTTGACGTTATTATGGTGCCACGCGAGTTAGAAACAAAGCGGAGTCCATTTGCTTACTCAAATCCTTGTATTCTTGGATTGCACCCAAATTGGCCTCCAATTGAGCCTACAATGTACAAACGAGTTTTCCTTCTTCGTTGAGCACAACCGAACATTTTTGTTGAGTCAAACATGTCCCATTTGACGTTATTAGGGTGCCACGCGAGGATTGAAATCAAACGGAGCCCATTTGGTCACTCAAATCCTTGTATTCTCAGATTGCACCCAAATTGGCCTCCAATTGAGCCTACAACGTACAAACGAGTTTTCCTTCTTCGTTAACCATAACCGAACTTGTGTGTCGAGTCAAACATTTCCAATTTGACGTTATTATGTTGCCACGCGAGTTAGAAACCAAGCGGAGTCCATTTGGTCACTCAAATCCTTGTATTCTCGGATTGCACCCAAATTGGCCTCCAATTGAGCCTACAATGTACAAACGAGTTTTCCTTCTTCGTTGACCATAACCGAACTTGTTTGTTGAGTCAAAAATGTCCCATTTGACGTTATTATGGTGCCACGCGAGGATTGAAATCAAACGGAGCCCATTTGGTCACTCAAATCCTTGTATTCTCAGATTGCACCCAAATTGGCCTCCAATTGAGCCTACAACGTACAAACGAGTTTTCCTTCTTCGTTGACCATAACCGAACTTGTTTGTTGAGTCAAACATGTCCCATCTGACGTTATTATGGTGCCACGCGAGTTAGAAACCAAGCGGAGTCCATTTGCTTACTCAAATCCTTGTATTCTCGGATTGCACCCAAATTGGCTTCCAATTGAGCCTACAATGTACAAACGAGTTTTCCTTCTTCGTTGAGCAGAACCGAACCTTTTTGTTGAGTCAAACATGTCCCATTTGACGTTATTAGGGTGCCCCGAGAGGATTGGAATCAAACGGAGTCCATTTGGTCACTCAAATCCTTGTATTCTCGGATTGCACCCAAATTGGCCTCCAATTGAGCCTACAATATACAAACGAGTTTTCCTTCTTCGTTGACCATAAACGAACTTGTTTATTGAGTCAAACATGTCCCATTTGACGTTATTATGGTGCCACGCGAGTTAGAAACAAAGCGGAGTCCATTTGCTTACTCAAATCCTTGTATTCTTGGATTGCACCCAAATTGGCCTCCAATTGAGCCTACAATGTACAAACGAGTTTTCCTTCTTCGTTGAGCACAACCGAACATTTTTGTTGAGTCAAACATGTCCCATTTGACGTTATTAGGGTGCCACGCGAGGATTGAAATCAAACGGAGCCCATTTGGTCACTCAAATCCTTGTATTCTCAGATTGCACCCAAATTGGCCTCCAATTGAGCCTACAACGTACAAACGAGTTTTCCTTCTTCGTTAACCATAACCGAACTTGTGTGTCGAGTCAAACATTTCCAATTTGACGTTATTATGTTGCCACGCGAGTTAGAAACCAAGCGGAGTCCATTTGGTCACTCAAATCCTTGTATTCTCGGATTGCACCCAAATTGGCCTCCAATTGAGCCTACAATGTACAAACGAGTTTTCCTTCTTCGTTGACCATAACCGAACTTGTTTGTTGAGTCAAAAATGTCCCATTTGACGTTATTATGGTGCCACGCGAGTTAGAAACCAAGCGGAGTCCATTTGCTTACTCAAATCCTTGTATTCTCGGATTGCACCTAAATTGGCTTCCAATTGAGCCTACAATGTACAAACGAGTTTTCCTTCTTCGTTGAGCAGAACCGAACCTTTTTGTTGAGTCAAACATGTCCCATTTGACGTTATTAGGGTGCCCCGAGAGGATTGGAATCAAACGGAGTCCATTTGGTCACTCAAATCCTTGTATTCTCGGATTGCACCCAAATTGGCCTCCAATTGAGCCTACAATGTACAAACGAGTTTTCCTTCTTCGTTGACCATAACCGAACTTGTTTGTTGAGTCAAAAATGTCCCATTTGACGTTATTATGGTGCCACGCGAGTTAGAAACCAAGCGGAGTCCATTTGCTTACTCAAATCCTTGTATTCTCGGATTGCACCCAAATTGGCTTCCAATTGAGCCTACAATGTACAAACGAGTTTTCCTTCTTCGTTGAGCAGAACCGAACCTTTTTGTTGAGTCAAACATGTCCCATTTGACGTTATTAGGGTGCCCCGAGAGGATTGGAATCAAACGGAGTCCATTTGGTCACTCAAATCCTTGTATTCTCGGATTGCACCCAAATTGGCCTCCAATTGAGCCTACAATATACAAACGAGTTTTCCTTCTTCGTTGACCATAACCGAACTTGTTTATTGAGTCAAACATGTCCCATTTGACGTTATTATGGTGCCACGCGAGTTAGAAACAAAGCGGAGTCCATTTGCTTACTCAAATCCTTGTATTCTTGGATTGCACCCAAATTGGCCTCCAATTGAGCCTACAATGTACAAACGAGTTTTCCTTCTTCGTTGAGCACAACCGAACATTTTTGTTGAGTCAAACATGTCCCATTTGACGTTATTAGGGTGCCACGCGAGGATTGAAATCAAACGGAGCCCATTTGGTCACTCAAATCCTTGTATTCTCAGATTGCACCCAAATTGGCCTCCAATTGAGCCTACAACGTACAAACGAGTTTTCCTTCTTCGTTAACCATAACCGAACTTGTGTGTCGAGTTAAACATTTCCAATTTGACGTTATTATGTTGCCACGCGAGTTAGAAACCAAGCGGAGTCCATTTGGTCACTCAAATCCTTGTATTCTCGGATTGCACCCAAATTGGCCTCCAATTGAGCCTACAATGTACAAACGAGTTTTCCTTCTTCGTTGACCATAACCGAACTTGTTTGTTGAGTCAAAAATGTCCCATTTGACGTTATTATGGTGCCACGCGAGTTAGAAACCAAGCGGAGTCCATTTGCTTACTCAAATCCTTGTATTCTCGGATTGCACCCAAATTGGCCTCCAATTGAGCCTACAATGTACAAACGAGTTTTCCTTCTTCGTTGAGCACAACCGAACATTTTTGTTGAGTCAAACATGTCCCATTTGACGTTATTAGGGTGCCACGCGAGGATTGAAATCAAACGTCGTCCATTTGGTCACTCAAATCCTTGTATTCTCGGATTGCACACAAATTGGCCTACAATTGAGCCTACAACGTACAAACGAGTTTTCCTTCTTCGTTAACCATAACCGAACTTGTTTGTTGAGTCAAACATGTCAAATTTGACGTTATTATGGTGCCACACGAGTTAGAAACCAAGCGGAGTCCATTTGCTTACTCAAATCCTTGTATTCTCGGATTGCACCCAAATTGGCCTCCAATTGAGCCTACAATGTACAAACGAGTTTCCTTCTTCGTTAACCATAACCGAACTTGTTTGTTGAGTCAAACATGTCCAATTTGACGTTATTATGGTGCCACACGAGTTAGAAACCAAGCGGACTCCATTTGGTCACTCAAATCCTTGTATTCTCGGATTGCACCCAAATTGGCCTCCGATTGAGCCTACAACGTAAAAACGAGTTTTCCTTCTTCGTTAACCATAACCGAACTTTTTTGTTGAGTCAAACATGTCCCATTTGACGTTATTATGGTGCCACACGAGTTAGAAACCAAGCGGAGTCCATTTGCTTACTCAAATCCTTGTATTCTCGGATTGCACCCAAATTGGCCTCCAATTGAGCCTACAATGTACAAACGAGTTTTCCTTCTTCGTTGAGCACAACCGAACATTTTTGTTGAGTCAAACATGTCCCATTTGACGTTATTAGGGTGCCACGCGAGGATTGAAATCAAACGGAGCCCATTTGGTCACTCAAATCCTTGTATTCTCAGATTGCACCCAAATTGGCCTCCAATTGAGCCTACAACGTACAAACGAGTTTTCCTTCTTCGTTGACCATAACCGAACTTGTTTGTTGAGTCAAACATGTCCCATCTGACGTTATTATGGTGCCACGCGAGTTAGAAACCAAGCGGAGTCCATTTGCTTACTCAAATCCTTGTATTCTCGGATTGCACCCAAATTGGCTTCCAATTGAGCCTACAATGTACAAACGAGTTTTCCTTCTTCGTTGAGCAGAACCGAACCTTTTTGTTGAGTCAAACATGTCCCATTTGACGTTATTAGGGTGCCCCGAGAGGATTGGAATCAAACGGAGTCCATTTGGTCACTCAAATCCTTGTATTCTCGGATTGCACCCAAATTGGCCTCCAATTGAGCCTACAATATACAAACGAGTTTTCCTTCTTCGTTGACCATAAACGAACTTGTTTATTGAGTCAAACATGTCCCATTTGACGTTATTATGGTGCCACGCGAGTTAGAAACAAAGCGGAGTCCATTTGCTTACTCAAATCCTTGTATTCTTGGATTGCACCCAAATTGGCCTCCAATTGAGCCTACAATGTACAAACGAGTTTTCCTTCTTCGTTGAGCACAACCGAACATTTTTGTTGAGTCAAACATGTCCCATTTGACGTTATTAGGGTGCCACGCGAGGATTGAAATCAAACGGAGCCCATTTGGTCACTCAAATCCTTGTATTCTCAGATTGCACCCAAATTGGCCTCCAATTGAGCCTACAACGTACAAACGAGTTTTCCTTCTTCGTTAACCATAACCGAACTTGTGTGTCGAGTCAAACATTTCCAATTTGACGTTATTATGTTGCCACGCGAGTTAGAAACCAAGCGGAGTCCATTTGGTCACTCAAATCCTTGTATTCTCGGATTGCACCCAAATTGGCCTCCGATTGAGCCTACAACGTAAAAACGAGTTTTCCTTCTTCGTTAACCATAACCGAACTTTTTTGTTGAGTCAAACATGTCCCATTTGACGTTATTATGGTGCCACACGAGTTAGAAACCAAGCGGAGTCCATTTGCTTACTCAAATCCTTGTATTCTCGGATTGCACCCAAATTGGCCTCCAATTGAGCCTACAATGTACAAACGAGTTTTCCTTCTTCGTTGAGCACAACCGAACATTTTTGTTGAGTCAAACATGTCCCATTTGACGTTATTAGGGTGCCACGCGAGGATTGAAATCAAACGGAGCCCATTTGGTCACTCAAATCCTTGTATTCTCAGATTGCACCCAAATTGGCCTCCAATTGAGCCTACAATATACAAACGAGTTTTCCTTCTTCGTTGACCATAACCGAACTTGTTTATTGAGTCAAACATGTCCCATTTGACGTTATTATGGTGCCACGCGAGTTAGAAACAAAGCGGAGTCCATTTGCTTACTCAAATCCTTGTATTCTTGGATTGCACCCAAATTGGCCTCCAATTGAGCCTACAATGTACAAACGAGTTTTCCTTCTTCGTTGAGCACAACCGAACATTTTTTTTGAGTCAAACATGTCCCATTTGACGTTATTAAGGTGCCACGCGAGGATTGAAATCAAACGGAGCCCATTTGGTCACTCAAATCCTTGTATTCTCAGATTGCACCCAAATTGGCCTCCAATTGAGCCTACAACGTACAAACGAGTTTTCCTTCTTCGTTAACCATAAACGAACTTGTGTGTCAAGTCAAACATTTCCAATTTGACGTTATTATGTTGCCACGCGAGTTAGAAACCAAGCGGAGTCCATTTGGTCACTCAAATCCTTGTATTCTCGGATTGCACCCAAATTGGCCTCCAATTGAGCCTACAATGTACAAACGAGTTTTCCTTCTTCGTTGAGCACAACCGAACATTTTTGTTGAGTCAAACATGTCCCATTTGACGTTATTAGGGTGCCACGTGAGGATTGAAATCAAACGGAGTCCATTTGGTCACTCAAATCATTGTATTCTCGGATTGCACCTAAATTGGCCTCCAATTGAGCCTACAACGTACAAACGAGTTTTCCTTCTTCGTTAACCATAACCGAACTTTTTTGTTGAGTCAAACATGTCCCATTTGACGTTATTATGGTGCCACGCGAGTTAGAAACCAAGCGGAGTCCATTTGCTTACTCAAATCCTTGTATTCTCGGATTGCACCCAAATTGGCCTCCAATTGAGCCTACAATGTACAAACGAGTTTTCCTTCTTCGTTGAGCACAATCGAACATTTTTGTTGAGTCAAACATGTCCCATTTGACGTTATTAGGGTGCCACGCGAGGATTGAAATCAAACGGAGCCCATTTGGTCACTCAAATCCTTGTATTCTCAGATTGCATCCAAATTGGCCTCCAATTGAGCCTACAACGTACAAACGAGTTTTCCTTCTTCGTTGACCATAACCGAACTTGTTTGTTGAGTCAAACATGTCCCATCTGACGTTATTATGGTGCCACGCGAGTTAGAAACCAAGCGGAGTCCATTTGCTTACTCAAATCCTTGTATTCTCGGATTGCACCCAAATTGGCTTCCAATTGAGCCTACAATGTACAAACGAGTTTTCCTTCTTCGTTGAGCAGAACCGAACCTTTTTGTTGAGTCAAACATGTCCCATTTGACGTTATTAGGGTGCCCCGAGAGGATTGGAATCAAACGGAGTCCATTTGGTCACTCAAATCCTTGTATTCTCGGATTGCACCCAAATTGGCCTCCAATTGAGCCTACAATATACAAACGAGTTTTCCTTCTTCGTTAACCATAACCGAACTTGTGTGTCGAGTCAAACATTTCCAATTTGACGTTATTATGTTGCCACGCGAGTTAGAAACCAAGCGGAGTCCATTTGGTCACTCAAATCCTTGTATTCTCGGATTGCACCCAAATTGGCCTCCAATTGAGCCTACAATGTACAAACGAGTTTTCCTTCTTCGTTGACCATAACCGAACTTGTTTGTTGAGTCAAAAATGTCCCATTTGACGTTATTATGGTGCCACGCGAGTTAGAAACCAAGCGGAGTCCATTTGCTTACTCAAATCCTTGTATTCTCGGATTGCACCCAAATTGGCCTCCAATTGAGCCTACAATGTACAAACGAGTTTTCCTTCTTCGTTGAGCACAACCGAACATTTTTGTTGAGTCAAACATGTCCCATTTGACGTTATTAGGGTGCCACGCGAGGATTGAAATCAAACGTCGTCCATTTGGTCACTCAAATCCTTGTATTCTCGGATTGCACACAAATTGGCCTACAATTGAGCCTACAACGTACAAACGAGTTTTCCTTCTTCGTTAACCATAACCGAACTTGTTTGTTGAGTCAAACATGTCAAATTTGACGTTATTATGGTGCCACACGAGTTAGAAACCAAGCGGAGTCCATTTGCTTACTCAAATCCTTGTATTCTCGGATTGCACCCAAATTGGCCTCCAATTGAGCCTACAATGTACAAACGAGTTTCCTTCTTCGTTAACCATAACCGAACTTGTTTGTTGAGTCAAACATGTCCAATTTGACGTTATTATGGTGCCACACGAGTTAGAAACCAAGCGGACTCCATTTGGTCACTCAAATCCTTGTATTCTCGGATTGCACCCAAATTGGCCTCCGATTGAGCCTACAACGTAAAAACGAGTTTTCCTTCTTCGTTAACCATAACCGAACTTTTTTGTTGAGTCAAACATGTCCCATTTGACGTTATTATGGTGCCACGGGGGTTAGAAACCAAGCGGAGTCCATTTGCTTACTCAAATCCTTGTATTCTTGGATTGCACCCAAATTGGCCTCCAATTGAGCCTACAATGTACAAACGAGTTTTCCTTCTTCGTTGAGCACAACCGAACATTTTTGTTGAGTCAAACATGTCCCATTTGACGTTATTAGGGTGCCACGTGAGGATTGTAATCAAACGGAGTCCATTTGGTCACTCAAATCCTTGTATTCTCGGATTGCACCTAAATTGGCCTCCAATTGAGCCTACAACATACAAACGAGTTTTCCTTCTTCGTTAACTATAACCGAACTTGTTTGTTGAGTCAAACATGTCCCATTTGACGTTATTATGGTGCCACGCGAGTTAGAAACCAAGCGGAGTCCATTTGCTTACTCAAATCCTTGTATTCTCGGATTGCACCCAAATTGGCCTCCAATTGAGCCTACAATGTACAAACGAGTTTTCCTTCTTCGTTGAGCACAACCGAACATTTTTGTTGAGTCAAACATGTCCCATTTGACGTTATTAGGGTGCCACGTGAGGATTGAAATCAAACGGAGTCCATTTGGTCACTCAAATCCTTGTATTCTCGGATTGCACCTAAATTGGCCTCCAATTGAGCCTACAACGTACAAACGAGTTTTCCTTCTTCGTTAACTATAACCGAACTTGTTTGTTGAGTCAAACATGTCCCATTTGACGTTATTATGGTGCCACGCGAGTTAGAAACCAAGCGGAGTCCATTTGCTTACTCAAATCCTTGTATTCTCGGATTGCACCCAAATTGGCCTCCAATTGAGCCTACAATGTACAAACGAGTTTTCCTTCTTCGTTGAGCACAACCGAACATTTTTGTTGAGTCAAACATGTCCCATTTGAAGTTATTAGGGTGCCACGCGAGGATTGAAATCAAACGGAGCCCATTTGGTCACTCAAATCCTTGTATTCTCAGATTGCACCCAAATTGGCCTCCAATTGAGCCTACAACGTACAAACGAGTTTTCCTTCTTCGTTAACCATAACCGAACTTGTTTGTTGAGTCAAACATGTCAAATTTGACGTTATTATGGTGCCACGCGAGTTAGAAACCAAGCGGAGTCCATTTGCTTACTCAAATCCTTGTATTCTCGGATTGCACCCAAATTGGCCTCCAATTGAGCCTACAATGTACAAACGAGTTTTCCTTCTTCGTTAACCATAACCGAACTTGTTTGTTGAGTCAAACATGTCCAATTTGACGTTATTATGGTGCCACGCGAGTTAGAAACCAAGCGGACTCCATTTGGTCACTCAAATCCTTGTATTCTCGGATTGCACCCAAATTGGCCTCCGATTGAGCCTACAACTTAAAAACGAGTTTTCCTTCTTCGTTAACCATAACCGAACTTTTTTTTTGATTCAAACATGTCCCATTTGACGTTATTATGGTGCCACGCGAGTTAGAAACCAAGCGGAGTCCATTTGC
Source organism: Berberis vulgaris (assembly GCA_963556465.1). Lineage (NCBI taxonomy): Eukaryota > Viridiplantae > Streptophyta > Magnoliopsida > Ranunculales > Berberidaceae > Berberis > Berberis vulgaris. The sequence continues at coordinate 39,413,810 of OY747126.1, read as the reverse complement.
TTACTCAAATCCTTGTATTCTTGGATTGCACCCAAATTGGCCTCCAATTGAGCCTACAATGTACAAACGAGTTTTCCTTCTTCGTTGAGCACAACCGAACATTTTTGTTGAGTCAAACATATCCCATTTGACGTTATTAGGGTGCCACGCGAGGATTGAAATCAAACGGAGTCCATTTGGTCACTTAAATCCTTGTATTCTCGGATTGCACCCAAATTGGCCTCCAATTGAGCCTACAATGTACAAACGAGTTTTCCTTCTTCGTTGAGATGAACCGAACCTTTTTGTTGAGTAAAACATGTCCCATTTGACGTTATTAGGGTGCCACGAGAGGATTGGAATCAAACGGAGTCCATTTGGTCACTCAAATCCTTGTATTCTCGGATTGCACCCAAATTGGCCTCCAATTGAGCCTACAACGTAAAAACGAGTTTTCCTTCTTCGTTAACCATAACCGAACTTTTTTATTGATTCAAACATGTCCCATTTGACGTTATTATGGTGCCACGCTAGTTAGAAACCAAGCGGAGTCCATTTGTTTACTCAAATCCTTGTATTCTTGGATTGCACCCAAATTGGCCTCCAATTGAGCCTACAATGTACAAACGAGTTTTCCTTCTTCGTTGAGCACAACCGAACATTTTTGTTGAGTCAAACATGTCCCATTTGACGTTATTAGGGTGCCACGTGAGGATTGAAATCAAACGGAGTCCATTTGGTCACTCAAATCCTTGTATTCTCGGATTGCACCTAAATTGGCCTCCAATTGAGCCTACAACATACAAACGAGTTTTCCTTCTTCGTTAACTATAACCGAACTTGTTTGTTGAGTCAAACATGTCCCATTTGACGTTATTATGGTGCCACGCGAGTTAGAAACCAAGCGGAGTCCATTTGCTTACTCAAATCCTTGTATTCTCGGATTGCACCCAAATTGGCCTCCAATTGAGCCTACAATGTACAAACGAGTTTTCCTTCTTCGTTGAGCACAACCGAACATTTTTGTTGAGTCAAACATGTCCCATTTGACGTTATTAGGGTGCCACGTGAGGATTGAAATCAAACGGAGTCCATTTGGTCACTCAAATCCTTGTATTCTCGGATTGCACCTAAATTGGCCTCCAATTGAGCCTACAATGTACAAACAAGTTTTCCTTCTTCGTTAACTATAACCGAACTTGTTTGTTGAGTCAAACATGTCACATTTGACGTTATTATGGTGCCACACGAGTTAGAAACCAAGCGGAGTCCATTTGCTTACTCAAATCCTTGTATTCTCGGATTGCACCCAAATTGGCCTCCAATTGAGCCTACAATGTACAAACGAGTTTTCCTTCTTCGTTGAGCACAACCGAACATTTTTGTTGAGTCAAACATGTCCCATTTGACGTTATTAGGGTGCCACGCGAGGATTGAAATCAAACGGAGCCCATTTGGTCACTCAAATCCTTGTATTCTCGGATTGCACCCAAATTGGCCTCCAATTGAGCCTACAATATACAAACGAGTTTTCCTTCTTCGTTGACCATAACCGAACTTGTTTATTGAGTCAAACATGTCCCATTTGACGTTATTATGGTGCCACGCGAGTTAGAAACAAAGCGGAGTCCATTTGCTTACTCAAATCCTTGTATTCTTGGATTGCACCCAAATTGGCCTCCAATTGAGCCTACAATGTACAAACGAGTTTTCCTTCTTCGTTGAGCACAACCGAACATTTTTGTTGAGTCAAACATGTCCCATTTGACGTTATTAGGGTGCCACGCGAGGATTGAAATCAAACGGAGCCCATTTGGTCACTCAAATCCTTGTATTCTCAGATTGCACCCAAATTGGCCTCCAATTGAGCCTACAACGTACAAACGAGTTTTCCTTCTTCGTTAACCATAACCGAACTTGTGTGTCGAGTCAAACATTTCCAATTTGATGTTATTATGTTGCCACGCGAGTTAGAAACCAAGCGGAGTCCATTTGGTCACTCAAATCCTTGTATTCTCGGATTGCACCCAAATTGGCCTCCAATTGAGCCTACAATGTACAAACGAGTTTTCCTTCTTCGTTGACCATAACCGAACTTGTTTGTTGAGTCAAAAATGTCCCATTTGACGTTATTATGGTGCCACGCGAGTTAGAAACCAAGCGGAGTCCATTTGCTTACTCAAATCCTTGTATTCTCGGATTGCACCCAAATTGGCCTCCAATTGAGCCTACAATGTACAAACGAGTTTTCCTTCTTCGTTGAGCACAACCGAACATTTTTGTTGAGTCAAACATGTCCCATTTGACGTTATTAGGGTGCCACGCGAGGATTGAAATCAAACGTCGTCCATTTGGTCACTCAAATCCTTGTATTCTCGGATTGCACACAAATTGGCCTACAATTGAGCCTACAACGTACAAACGAGTTTTCCTTCTTCGTTAACCATAACCGAACTTGTTTGTTGAGTCAAACATGTCAAATTTGACGTTATTATGGTGCCACGTGAGTTAGAAACCAAGCGGAGTCCATTTGCTTACTCAAATCCTTGTATTCTCGGATTGCACCCAAATTGGCCTCCAATTGAGCCTACAATGTACAAACGAGTTTTCCTTCTTCGTTAACCATAACCGAACTTGTTTGTTGAGTCAAACATGTCCAATTTGACGTTATTATGGTGCCACGCGAGTTAGAAACCAAGCGGACTCCATTTGGTCACTCAAATCCTTGTATTCTCGGATTGCACCCAAATTGGCCTCCGATTGAGCCTACAACGTAAAAACGAGTTTTCCTTCTTCGTTAACCATAACCGAAATATTTTGTTGATTCAAACATGTCCCATTTGACGTTATTATGGTGCCACGCGAGTTAGAAACCAAGCGGAGTCCATTTGCTTACTCAAATCCTTGTATTCTTGGATTGCACCCAAATTGGCCTCCAATTGAGCCTACAATGTACAAACGAGTTTTCCTTCTTCGTTGAGCACAACCGAACATTTTTGTTGAGTCAAACATGTCCCATTTGACGTTATTAGGGTGCCACGTGAGGATTGAAATCAAACGGAGTCCATTTGGTCACTCAAATCCTTGTATTCTCGGATTGCACCTAAATTGGCCTCCAATCGAGCCTACAAGGTACAAACGAGTTTTCCTTCTTCGTTAACTATAACCGAACTTGTTTGTTGAGTCAAAAATGTCACATTTGACGTTATTATGGTGCCACGCGAGTTAGAAACCAAGCGGAGTCCATTTGCTTACTCAAATCCTTGTATTCTCGGATTGCACCCAAATTGGCTTCCAATTGAGCCTACAATGTACAAACGAGTTTTCCTTCTTCGTTGAGCAGAACCGAACCTTTTTATTGAGTCAAACATGTCCCATTTGACGTTATTAGGGTGCCCCGAGAGGATTGGAATCAAACGGAGTCCATTTGGTCACTCAAATCCTTGTATTCTCGGATTGCACCCAAATTGGCCTCCAATTGAGCCTACAATATACAAACGAGTTTTCCTTCTTCGTTGACTATAACCGAACTTGTTTATTGAGTCAAACATGTCCCATTTGACGTTATTATGGTGCCACGCGAGTTAGAAACAAATCGGAGTCCATTTGCTTACTCAAATCCTTGTATTCTTGGATTGCACCCAAATTGGCCTCCAATTGAGCCTACAATGTACAAACGAGTTTTCCTTCTTCGTTGAGCACAACCGAACATTTTTGTTGAGTCAAACATGTCCCATTTGACGTTATTAGGATGCCACGCGAGGATTGAAATCAAACGGAGCCCATTTGGTCACTCAAATCCTTGTATTCTCAGATTGCACCCAAATTGGCCTCCAATTGAGCCTACAACGTACAAACGAGTTTTCCTTCTTCGTTAACCATAACCGAACTTGTTTGTTGAGTCAAACATGTCAAATTTGACGTTATTATGGTGCCACGCGAGTTAGAAACCAAGCGGAGTCCATTTGCTTACTCAAATCCTTGTATTCTCGGATTGCACCCAAATTGGCCTCCAATTGAGCCTACAATGTACAAACGAGTTTTCCTTCTTCGTTAACCATAACCAAACTTGTTTGTTGAGTCACACATGTCCAATTTGACGTTATTATGGTGCCACGCGAGTTAGAAACCAAGCGGACTCCATTTGGTCACTCAAATCCTTGTATTCTCGGATTGCACCCAAATTGGCCTCCGATTGAGCCTACAACTTAAAAACGAGTTTTCCTTCTTCGTGAACCATAACCAAACTTTTTTTTTGATTCAAACATGTCCCATTTGACGTTATTATGGTGCCACGCGAGTTAGAAACCAAGCGGAGTCCATTTGCTTACTCAAATCCTTGTATTCTTGGATTGCACCCAAATTGGCCTCCAATTGAGCCTACAATGTACAAACGAGTTTTCCTTCTTCGTTGAGCACAACCGAACATTTTTGTTGAGTCAAACATGTCCCATTTGACGTTATTAGGGTGCCACGCGAGGATTGAAATCAAACGGAGTCCATTTGGTCACTTAAATCCTTGTATTCTCGGATTGCACCCAAATTGGCCTCCAATTGAGCCTACAATGTACAAACGAGTTTTCCTTCTTCGTTGAGATGAACCGAACCTTTTTGTTGAGTAAAACATGTCCCATTTGACGTTATTAGGGTGCCACGAGAGGATTGGAATCAAACGGAGTCCATTTGGTCACTCAAATCCTTGTATTCTCGGATTGCACCCAAATTGGCCTCCAATTGAGCCTACAACGTAAAAACGAGTTTTCCTTCTTCGTTAACCATAACCGAAATTTTTTATTGATTCAAACATGTCCCATTTGACGTTATTATGGTGCCACGCTAGTTAGAAACCAAGCGGAGTCCATTTGCTTACTCAAATCCTTGTATTCTTGGATTGCACCCAAATTGGCCTCCAATTGAGCCTACAATGTACAAACGAGTTTTCCGTCTACGTTGAGCACAACCGAACCTTTTTGTTGAGTCAAACATGTCCCATTTGACGTTATTAGGATGCCACGCAAGGATTGAAATCAAACGGAGCCCATTTGGTCACTCAAATCCTTGTGTTCTCGTATTGCACCCAAATTGGCCTCCAATTGAACCTACAATATACAAACGAGTTTTCCTTCTTCGTTGACCATAACCGAACTTGTTTATTGAGTCAAACATGTCCCATTTGACGTTATTATGGTGCCACGCGAGTTAGAAACAAAGCGGAGTCCATTTGCTTACTCAAATCCTTGTATTCTTGGATTGCACCCAAATTGGCCTCCAATTGAGCCTACAATGTACAAACGAGTTTTCCTTCTTCGTTGAGCACAACCGAACATTTTTGTTGAGTCAAACATGTCCCATTTGACGTTATTAGGGTGCCACGCGAGGATTGAAATCAAACGGAGCCCATTTGGTCACTCAAATCCTTGTATTCTCAGATTGCACCCAAATTGGCCTCCAATTGAGCCTACAACGTACAAACGAGTTTTCCTTCTTCGTTAACCATAACCGAACTTGTGTGTCGAGTCAAACATGTCCAATTTGACGTTATTATGTTGCCACGCGAGTTAGAAACCAAGCGGAGTCCATTTGGTCACTCAAATCCTTGTATTCTCGGATTGCACCCAAATTGGCCTCCAATTGAGCCTGCAATGTACAAACGAGTTTTCCTTCTTCGTTGACCATAACCGAACTTGTTTGTTGAGTCAAACATGTCCCATTTGACGTTATTATGGTGCCACGCGAGTTAGAAACCAAGCGGAGTACATTTGCTTACTCAAATCCTTGTATTCTTGGATTGCACCCAAATTGGCCTCCAGTTGAGCCTACAATGTACAAACGAGTTTTCCTTCTTCGTTGAGCACAACCGAACATTTTTGTTGAGTCAAACATGTCCCATTTGACGTTATTAGGGTGCCACGCGAGGATTGAAATCAAACGGAGTCCATTTGGTCACTTAAATCCTTGTATTCTCGGATTGCACCCAAATTGGCCTCCAATTGAGCCTACAATGTACAAACGAGTTTTCCTTCTTCGTTGAGATGAACCGAACCTTTTTGTTGAGTAAAACATGTCCCATTTGACGTTATTAGGGTGCCACGAGAGGATTGGAATCAAACGGAGTCCATTTGGTCACTCAAATCCTTGTATTCTCGGATTGCACCCAAATTGGCCTCCAATTGAGCCTACAACGTAAAAACGAGTTTTCCTTCTTCGTTAACTATAACCGAACTTGTTTGTTGAGTCAAACATGTCCCATTTGACGTTATTATGGTGCCACGCGAGTTAGAAACCAAGCGGAGTCCATTTGGTCACTCAAATCCTTGTATTCTCGGATTGCACCCAAATTGGCCTCCAATTGAGCCTACAATGTACAAACGAGTTTTCCTTCTTCGTTGAGATGAACCGAACCTTTTTGTTGAGTAAAACATGTCCCATTTGACGTTATTAGGGTGCCACGAGAGGATTGGAATCAAACGGAGTCCATTTGGTCACTCAAATCCTTGTATTCTCGGATTGCACCCAAATTGGCCTCCAATTGAGCCTACAACGTAAAAACGAGTTTTCCTTCTTCGTTAACCATAACCGAAATTTTTTATTGATTCAAACATGTCCCATTTGACGTTATTATGGTGCCACGCTAGTTAGAAACCAAGCGGAGTCCATTTGCTTACTCAAATCCTTGTATTCTTGGATTGCACCCAAATTGGCCTCCAATTGAGCCTACAATGTACAAACGAGTTTTCCGTCTACGTTGAGCACAACCGAACCTTTTTGTTGAGTCAAACATGTCCCATTTGACGTTATTAGGATGCCACGCAAGGATTGAAATCAAACGGAGCCCATTTGGTCACTCAAATCCTTGTGTTCTCGGATTGCACCCAAATTGGCCTCCAATTGAACCTACAATATACAAACGAGTTTTCCTTCTTCGTTGACCATAACCGAACTTGTTTATTGAGTCAAACATGTCCCATTTGACGTTATTATGGTGCCACGCGAGTTAGAAACAAAGCGGAGTCCATTTGCTTACTCAAATCCTTGTATTCTTGGATTGCACCCAAATTGGCCTCCAATTGAGCCTACAATGTACAAACGAGTTTTCCTTCTTCGTTGAGCACAACCGAACATTTTTGTTGAGTCAAACATGTCCCATTTGACGTTATTAGGGTGCCACGCGAGGATTGAAATCAAACGGAGCCCATTTGGTCACTCAAATCCTTGTATTCTCAGATTGCACCCAAATTGGCCTCCAATTGAGCCTACAACGTACAAACGAGTTTTCCTTCTTCGTTAACCATAACCGAACTTGTGTGTCGAGTCAAACATGTCCAATTTGACGTTATTATGTTGCCACGCGAGTTAGAAACCAAGCGGAGTCCATTTGGTCACTCAAATCCTTGTATTCTCGGATTGCACCCAAATTGGCCTCCAATTGAGCCTACAATGTACAAACGAGTTTTCCTTCTTCGTTGAGATGAACCGAACCTTTTTGTTGAGTAAAACATGTCCCATTTGACGTTATTAGGGTGCCACGAGAGGATTGGAATCAAACGGAGTCCATTTGGTCACTCAAATCCTTGTATTCTCGGATTGCACCCAAATTGGCCTCCAATTGAGCCTACAACGTAAAAACGAGTTTTCCTTCTTCGTTAACTATAACCGAACTTGTTTGTTGAGTCAAACATGTCCCATTTGACGTTATTATGGTGCCACGCGAGTTAGAAACCAAGCGGAGTCCATTTGGTCACTCAAATCCTTGTATTCTCGGATTGCACCCAAATTGGCCTCCAATTGAGCCTACAATGTACAAACGAGTTTTCCTTCTTCGTTGACCATAACTGAACTTGTTTTTTGATTCAAAAATTTCCCATTTGACGTTATTATGGTGCCACGCGAGTTAGAAACCAAGCGGAGTCCATTTGCTTACTCAAATCCTTGTATTCTTGGATTGCACCCAAATTGGCCTCCAATTGAGCCTACAATGTACAAACGAGTTTTCCTTCTTCGTTGAGCACAACCGAACATTTTTGTTGAGTCAAACATGTCCCATTTGACGTTATTAGGGTGCCACGTGAGGATTGAAATCAAACGGAGTCCATTTGGTCACTCAAATCCTTGTATTCTCGGATTGCACCTAAATTGGCCTCCAATTGAGCCTACAACGTACAAACGAGTTTTCCTTCTTCGTTAACTATAACCGAACTTGTTTGTTGAGTCAAACATGTCCCATTTGACGTTATTATGGTGCCACGCGAGTTAGAAACCAAGCGGAGTCCATTTGCTTACTCAAATCCTTGTATTCTCGGATTGCACCCAAATTGGCCTCCAATTGAGCCTACAATGTACAAACGAGTTTTCCTTCTTCGTTGAGCACGACCGAACATTTTTGTTGAGTCAAACATGTCCCATTTGACGTTATTAGGGTGCCACGCGAGGATTGAAATCAAACGGAGCCCATTTGGTCACTCAAATCCTTGTATTCTCAGATTGCACCCAAATTGGCCTCCAATTGAGCCTACAACGTACAAACGAGTTTTTCTTCTTCGTTAACCATAACCGAACTTGTTTGTTGAGTCAAACATGTCAATTTTGACGTTATTATGGTGCCACGCGAGTTAGAAACCAAGCGGAGTCCATTTGCTTACTCAAATCCTTGTATTCTCGGATTGCACCCAAATTGGCCTCCAATTGAGCCTACAATGTACAAACGAGTTTTCCTTCTTCGTTAACCATAACCGAACTTGTTTGTTGAGTCAAACATGTCCAATTTGACGTTATTATGGTGCCACGCGAGTTAGAAACCAAGCGGACTCCATTTGGTCACTCAAATCCTTGTATTCTCGGATTGCACCCAAATTGGCCTCCGATTGAGCCTACAACGTAAAAACGAGTTTTTCTTCTTCGTTAAACATAACCGAACTTTTTTTTTGATTCAAACATGTCCCATTTGACGTTATTATGGTGCCACGCGAGTTAGAAACCAAGCGGAGTCCATTTGCTTACTCAAATCCTTGTATTCTTGGATTGCACCCAAATTGGCCTCCAATTGAGCCTACAATGTACAAACGAGTTTTCCTTCTTCGTTGAGCACAACCGAACATTTTTGTTGAGTCAAACATGTCTCATTTGACGTTATTAGGGTGCCACGCGAGGATTGAAATCAAACGGAGTCCATTTGGTCACTTAAATCCTTGTATTCTCGGATTGCACCCAAATTGGCCTCCAATTGAGCCTACAATGTACAAACGAGTTTTCCTTCTTCGTTGAGATGAACCGAACCTTTTTGTTGAGTCAAACATGTCCCATTTGACATTATTAGGGTGCCACGAGAGGATTGGAATCAAACGGAGTCCATTTGGTCACTCAAATCCTTGTATTCTCGGATTGCACCCAAATTGGCCTCCAATTGAGCCTACAACGTAAAAACGAGTTTTCCTTCTTCGTTAACCATAACCGAACTTTTTTTTTGATTCAAACATGTCCCATTTGACGTTATTATGGTGCCACGCGAGTTAGAAACCAAGCGGAGTCCATTTGCTTACTCAAATCCTTGTATTCTTGGATTGCACTGAAATTGGCCTCCAATTGAGCCTACAATGTACAAACGAGTTTTCCTTCTTCGTTGAGCACAACCGAACATTTTTGTTGAGTCAAACATGTCCCATTTGACGTTATTAGGGTGCCACGTGAGGATTGAAATCAAACGGAGTCCATTTGGTCACTCAAATCCTTGTATTCTCGGATTGCACCTAAATTGGCCTCCAATTGAGCCTACAACGTACAAACGAGTTTTCCTTCTTCGTTAACTATAACCAAACTTGTTTGTTGAGTCAAACATGTCCCATTTGACATTATTAGGGTGCCACGCGAGGATTGAAATCAAACGGAGTCCATTTGGTCACTTAAATCCTTGTATTCTCGGATTGCACCCAAATTGGCCTACAATTGAGCCTACAATGTACAAACGAGTTTTCCTTCTTCGTTGAGCACAACCGAACATTTTTGTTGAGTCAAACATGTCCCATTTGACGTTATAAGGGTGCCACGCGAGGATTGAAATCAAACGGAGTCCATTTGGTCACTCAAATCCTTGTATTCTCGGATTGCACCCAAATTGGCCTCCAATTGAGCCTACAATATACAAACGAGTTTTCCTTCTTCGTTAAGCACAACCGAACCTTTTTGTTGAGTCAAACATGTCCCATTTGACTTTATTATGGTGCCACGCGAGTTAGAAACCAAACGGACTCCATTTGGTCACTCAAATCCTTGTATTCTCGGATTGTACCCAAATTGGCCTCCAATTGAGCCTACAACGTAAAAATGAGTTTTCCTTCTTCGTTAACCATAACCGAACTTTTTTTTTGATTCAAACATGTCCCATTTGACGTTATTATGGTGCCACGCGAGTTAGAAACCAAGCGGAGTCCATTTGCTTACTCAAATCCTTGTATTCTTGGATTGCACCCAAATTGGCCTCCAATTGAGCCTACAATGTACAAACGAGTTTTCCGTCTTCGTTGAGCACAACCGAACATTTTTGTTGAGTCAAACATGTCCCATTTGACGTATTAGGGTGCCATGCGAGGATTGAAATCAAACGGAGCCCATTTGGTCACTCAAATCCTTGTATTCTCAGATTGCACCCAAATTGGCCTCCAATTGAGCCTACAACGTACAAACGAGTTTTCCTTCTTCGTTAACCATAACCGAACTTGTGTGTCGAGTCAAACATGTCCAATTTGACGTTATTATGTTGCCACGCGAGTTAGAAACCAAGCGGAGTCCATTTGGTCACTCAAATCCTTGTATTCTCGGATTGCACCCAAATTGGCCTCCAATTGAGCCTGCAATGTACAAACGAGTTTTCCTTCTTCGTTGACCATAACCGAACTTGTTTGTTGAGTCAAACATGTCCCATTTGACGTTATTATGGTGCCACGCGAGTTAGAAACCAAGCGGAGTACATTTGCTTACTCAAATCCTTGTATTCTTGGATTGCACCCAAATTGGCCTCCAGTTGAGCCTACAATGTACAAACGAGTTTTCCTTCTTCGTTGAGCACAACCGAACATTTTTGTTGAGTCAAACATGTCCCATTTGACGTTATTAGGGTGCCACGCGAGGATTGAAATCAAACGGAGTCCATTTGGTCACTTAAATCCTTGTATTCTCGGATTGCACCCAAATTGGCCTCCAATTGAGCCTACAATGTACAAACGAGTTTTCCTTCTTCGTTGAGATGAACCGAACCTTTTTGTTGAGTAAAACATGTCCCATTTGACGTTATTAGGGTGCCACGAGAGGATTGGAATCAAACGGAGTCCATTTGGTCACTCAAATCCTTGTATTCTCGGATTGCACCCAAATTGGCCTCCAATTGAGCCTACAACGTAAAAACGAGTTTTCCTTCTTCGTTAACCATAACCGAAATTTTTTATTGATTCAAACATGTCCCATTTGACGTTATTATGGTGCCACGCTAGTTAGAAACCAAGCGGAGTCCATTTGCTTACTCAAATCCTTGTATTCTTGGATTGCACCCAAATTGGCCTCCAATTGAGCCTACAATGTACAAACGAGTTTTCCGTCTACGTTGAGCACAACCGAACCTTTTTGTTGAGTCAAACATGTCCCATTTGACGTTATTAGGATGCCACGCGAGGATTGAAATCAAACGGAGCCCATTTGGTCACTCAAATCCTTGTATTCTCGGATTGCACCCAAATTGGCCTCCAATTGAGCCTACAATATACAAACGAGTTTTCCTTCTTCGTTGACCATAACCGAACTTGTTTATTGAGTCAAACATGTCCCATTTGACGTTATTATGGTGCCACGCGAGTTAGAAACAAAGCGGAGTCCATTTGCTTACTCAAATCCTTGTATTCTTGGATTGCACCCAAATTGGCCTCCAATTGAGCCTACAATGTACAAACAAGTTTTCCTTCTTCGTTGAGCACAACCGAACATTTTTGTTGAGTCAAACATGTCCCATTTGACGTTATTAGGGTGCCACGCGAGGATTGAAATCAAACGGAGCCCATTTGGTCACTCAAATCCTTGTATTCTCAGATTGCACCCAAATTGGCCTCCAATTGAGCCTACAACGTACAAACGAGTTTTCCTTCTTCGTTAACCATAACCGAACTTGTGTGTCGAGTCAAACATTTCCAATTTGACGTTATTATGTTGCCACGCGAGTTAGAAACCAAGCGGAGTCCATTTGGTCACTCAAATCCTTGTATTCTCGGATTGCACCCAAATTGGCCTCCAATTGAGCCTACAATGTACAAACGAGTTTTCCTTCTTCGTTGACCATAACTGAACTTGTTTTTTGATTCAAAAATTTCCCATTTGACGTTATTATGGTGCCACGCGAGTTAGAAACCAAGCGGAGTCCATTTGCTTACTCAAATCCTTGTATTCTTGGATTGCACCCAAATTGGCCTCCAATTGAGCCTACAATGTACAAACGAGTTTTCCTTCTTCGTTGAGCACAACCGAACATTTTTGTTGAGTCAAACATGTCCTATTTGACGTTATTAGGGTGCCACGTGAGGATTGAAATCAAACGGGGTCCATTTGGTCACTCAAATCCTTGTATTCTCGGATTGCACCTAAATTGGCCTCCAATTGAGCCTACAACGTACAAACGAGTTTTCCTTCTTCGTTAACTATAACCGAACTTGTTTGTTGAGTCAAACATGTCCCATTTGACGTTATTATGGTGCCACGCGAGTTAGAAACCAAGCGGAGTCCATTTGCTTACTCAAATCCTTGTATTCTCGGATTGCACCCAAATTGGCCTCCAATTGAGCCTACAATGTACAAACGAGTTTTCCTTCTTCGTTGAGCACAACCGAACATTTTTGTTGAGTCAAACATGTCCCATTTGACGTTATTAGGGTGCCACGCGAGGATTGAAATCAAACGGAGCCCATTTGGTCACTCAAATCCTTGTATTCTCAGATTGCACCCAAATTGGCCTCCAATTGAGCCTACAACGTACAAACGAGTTTTCCTTCTTCGTTAACCATAACCGAACTTGTTTGTTGAGTCAAACATGTCAAATTTGACGTTATTATGGTGCCACACGAGTTAGAAACCAAGCGGAGTCCATTTGCTTACTCAAATCCTTGTATTCTCGGATTGCACCCAAATTGGCCTCCAATTGAGCCTACAATGTACAAACGAGTTTTCCTTCTTCGTTAACCATAACCGAACTTGTTTGTTGAGTCAAACATGTCCAATTTGACGTTATTATGGTGCCACGCGAGTTAGAAACCAAGCGGACTCCATTTGGTCACTCAAATCCTTGTATTCTCGGATTGCACCCAAATTGGCCTCCGATTGAGCCTACAACGTAAAAACGAGTTTTCCTTCTTCGTTAAACATAACCGAACTTTTTTTTTGATTCAAACATGTCCCATTTGACGTTATTATGGTGCCACGCGAGTTAGAAACCAAGCGGAGTCCATTTGCTTACTCAAATCCTTGTATTCTTGGATTGCACCCAAATTGGCCTCCAATTGAGCCTACAATGTACAAACGAGTTTTCCTTCTTCGTTGAGCACAACCGAACATTTTTGTTGAGTCAAACATGTCCCATTTGACGTTATTAGGGTGCCACGCGAGGATTGAAATCAAACGGAGTCCATTTGGTCACTTAAATCCTTGTATTCTCGGATTGCACCCAAATTGGCCTCCAATTGAGCCTACAATGTACAAACGAGTTTTCCTTCTTCGTTGAGATGAACCGAACCTTTTTGTTGAGTCAAACATGTCCCATTTGACGTTATTAGGGTGCCACGAGAGGATTGGAATCAAACGGAGTCCATTTGGTCACTCAAATCCTTGTATTCTCGGATTGCACCCAAATTGGCCTCCAATTGAGCCTACAACGTAAAAACGAGTTTTCCTTCTTCGTTAACCATAACCGAACTTTTTTTTTGATTCAAACATGTCCCATTTGACGTTATTATGGTGCCACGCGAGTTAGAAACCAAGCGGAGTCCATTTGCTTACTCAAATCCTTGTATTCTTGGATTGCACTGAAATTGGCCTCCAATTGAGCCTACAATGTACAAACGAGTTTTCCTTCTTCGTTGAGCACAACCGAACATTTTTGTTGAGTCAAACATGTCCCATTTGACGTTATTAGGGTGCCACGTGAGGATTGAAATCAAACGGAGTCCATTTGGTCACTCAAATCCTTGTATTCTCGGATTGCACCTAAATTGGCCTCCAATTGAGCCTACAACGTACAAACGAGTTTTCCTTCTTCGTTAACTATAACCGAACTTGTTTGTTGAGTCAAACATGTCCCATTTGACATTATTAGGGTGCCACGCGAGGATTGAAATCAAACGGAGTCCATTTGGTCACTTAAATCCTTGTATTCTCGGATTGCACCCAAATTGGCCTACAATTGAGCCTACAATGTACAAACGAGTTTTCCTTCTTCGTTGAGCACAACCGAACATTTTTGTTGAGTCAAACATGTCCCATTTGACGTTATAAGGGTGCCACGCGAGGATTGAAATCAAACGGAGTCCATTTGGTCACTCAAATCCTTGTATTCTCGGATTGCACCCAAATTGGCCTCCAATTGAGCCTAAAACGTACAAACGAGTTTTCCTTCTTCGTTAAGCACAACCGAACCTTTTTGTTGAGTCAAACATGTCCCATTTGACTTTATTATGGTGCCACGCGAGTTAGAAACCAAACGGACTCCATTTGGTCACTCAAATCCTTGTATTCTCGGATTGTACCCAAATTGGCCTCCAATTGAGCCTACAACGTAAAAATGAGTTTTCCTTCTTCGTTAACCATAACCGAACTTTTTTGTTGATTCAAACATGTCCCATTTGACGTTATTATGGTGCCACGCGAGTTAGAAACCAAGCGGAGTCCATTTGCTTACTCAAATCCTTGTATTCTTGGATTGCACCCAAATTGGCCTCCAATTGAGCCTACAATGTACAAACGAGTTTTCCGTCTTCGTTGAGCACAACCGAACATTTTTGTTGAGTCAAACATGTCCCATTTGACGTATTAGGGTGCCATGCGAGGATTGAAATCAAACGGAGCCCATTTGGTCACTCAAATCCTTGTATTCTCAGATTGCACCCAAATTGGCCTCCAATTGAGCCTACAACGTACAAACGAGTTTTCCTTCTTCGTTAACCATAACCGAACTTGTGTGTCGAGTCAAACATGTCCAATTTGACGTTATTATGTTGCCACGCGAGTTAGAAACCAAGCGGAGTCCATTTGGTCACTCAAATCCTTGTATTCTCGGATTGCACCCAAATTGGCCTCCAATTGAGCCTGCAATGTACAAACGAGTTTTCCTTCTTCGTTGACCATAACCGAACTTGTTTGTTGAGTCAAACATGTCCCATTTGACGTTATTATGGTGCCACGCGAGTTAGAAACCAAGCGGAGTACATTTGCTTACTCAAATCCTTGTATTCTTGGATTGCACCCAAATTGGCCTCCAGTTGAGCCTACAATGTACAAACGAGTTTTCCTTCTTCGTTGAGCACAACCGAACATTTTTGTTGAGTCAAACATGTCCCATTTGACGTTATTAGGGTGCCACGCGAGGATTGAAACAAACGGAGTCCATTTGGTCACTTAAATCCTTGTATTCTCGGATTGCACCCAAATTGGCCTCCAATTGAGCCTACAATGTACAAACGAGTTTTCCTTCTTCGTTGAGATGAACCGAACCTTTTTGTTGAGTCAAACATGTCCCATTTGACGTTAGTAGGGTGCCACGAGAGGATTGGAATCAAACGGAGTCCATTTGGTCACTCAAATCCTTGTATTCTCGGATTGCACCCAAATTGGCCTCCAATTGAGCCTACAACGTAAAAACGAGTTTTCCTTCTTCGTTAACCATAACTGAACTTTTTTATTGATTCAAACATGTCCCATTTGACGTTATTATGGTGCCACGCGAGTTAGAAACCAAGCGGAGTCCATTTGCTTACTCAAATCCTTGTATTCTCGGATTGCACCCAAATTGGCTTCCAATTGAGCCTACAATGTACATACGAGTTTTCCTTCTTCGTTGAGCAGAACCGAACCTTTTTGTTGAGTCAAACATGTCCCATTTGACGTTATTAGGGTGCCCCGAGAGGATTGGAATCAAACGGAGTCCATTTGGTCACTCAAATACTTGTATTCTCGGATTGCACCCAAATTGGCCTCCAATTGAGCCTACAATATACAAACGAGTTTTCCTTCTTCGTTGACCATAACCGAACTTGTTTATTAAGTCAAACATGTCCCATTTGACGTTATTATGGTGCCACGCGAGTTAGAAACAAAGCGGAGTCCATTTGCTTACTCAAATCCTTGTATTCTTGGATTGCACCCAAATTGGCCTCCAATTGAGCCTACAATGTACAAACGAGTTTTCCGTCTACGTTGAGCACAACCGAACATTTTTGTTGAGTCAAACATGTCCCATTTGACGTTATTAGGATGCCACGCAAGGATTGAAATCAAACGGAGCCCATTTGGTCACTCAAATCCTTGTATTCTCAGATTGCACCCAAATTGGCCTCCAATTGAGCCTACAACGTACAAACGAGTTTTCCTTCTTCGTTAACCATAACCGAACTTGTGTGTCGAGTCAAACATGTCCAATTTGACGTTATTATGTTGCCACGCGAGTTAGAAACCAAGCGGAGTCCATTTGGTCACTCAAATCCTTGTATTCTCGGATTGCACCCAAATTGGCCTCCAATTGAGACTGCAATGTACAAACGAGTTTTCCTTCTTCGTTGACCATAACCGAACTTGTTTGTTGAGTCAAACATGTCCCATTTGATGTTATTATGGTGCCACGCGAGTTAGAAACCAAGCGGAGTACATTTGCTTACTCAAATCCTTGTATTCTTGGATTGCACCCAAATTGGCCTCCAATTGAGCCTACAACGTACAAACGAGTTTTCCTTCTTCGTTGACCATAACCGAACTTGTTTGTTGAGTCAAACATGTCCCATCTGATGTTATTATGGTGCCACGCGAGTTAGAAACCAAGCGGAGTCCATTTGCTTACTCAAATCCTTGTATTCTCGGATTGCACCCAAATTGGCTTCCAATTGAGCCTACAATGTACATACGAGTTTTCCTTCTTCGTTGAGCAGAACCGAACCTTTTTGTTGAGTCAAACATGTCCCATTTGACGTTATTAGGGTGCCCCGAGAGGATTGGAATCAAACGGAGTCCATTTGGTCACTCAAATCCTTGTATTCTCGGATTGCACCCAAATTGGCCTCCAATTGAGCCTACAATATACAAACGAGTTTTTCTTCTTCGTTGACCATAACCGAACTTGTTTATTAAGTCAAACATGTCCCATTTGACGTTATTATGGTGCCACGCGAGTTAGAAACAAAGCGGAGTCCATTTGCTTACTCAAATCCTTGTATTCTTGGATTGCACCCAAATTGGCCTCCAATTGAGCCTACAATGTACAAACGAGTTTTCCTTCTTCGTTGAGCACAACCGAACATTTTTGTTGAGTCAAACATGTCCCATTTGACGTTATTAGGGTGCCACGCGAGGATTGAAATCAAATGGAGCCCATTTGGTCACTCAAATCCTTGTATTCTCAGATTGCACCCAAATTGGCCTCCAATTGAGCCTACAACGTACAAACGAGTTTTCCTTCTTCGTTAACCATAACCGAACTTGTGTGTCGAGTCAAACATGTCCAATTTGACGTTATTATGTTGCCACGCGAGTTAGAAACCAAGCGGAGTCCATTTGGTCACTCAAATCCTTGTATTCTCGGATTGCACCCAAATTGGCCTCCAATTGAGACTGCAATGTACAAACGAGTTTTCCTTCTTCGTTGACCATAACCGAACTTGTTTGTTGAGTCAAACATGTCCCATTTGATGTTATTATGGTGCCACGCGAGTTAGAAACCAAGCGGAGTACATTTGCTTACTCAAATCCTTGTATTCTTGGATTGCACCCAAATTGGCCTCCAATTGAGCCTACAACGTACAAACGAGTTTTCCTTCTTCGTTGACCATAACCGAACTTGTTTGTTGAGTCAAACATGTCCCATTTGACGTTATTATGGTGCCACGCGAGTTAGAAACCAAGCGGAGTACATTTGCTTACTCAAATCCTTGTATTCTTGGATTGCACCCAAATTGGCCTCCAGTTGAGCCTACAATGTACAAACGAGTTTTCCTTCTTCGTTGAGCACAACCGAACATTTTTGTTGAGTCAAACATGTCCCATTTGACGTTATTAGGGTGCCACGCGAGGATTGAAATCAAACGGAGTCCATTTGGTCACTTAAATCCTTGTATTCTCGGATTGCACCCAAATTGGCCTCCAATTGAGCCTACAATGTACAAACGAGTTTTCCTTCTTCGTTGAGATGAACCGAACCTTTTTGTTGAGTCAAACATGTCCCATTTGACGTTAGTAGGGTGCCACGAGAGGATTGGAATCAAACGGAGTCCATTTGGTCACTCAAATCCTTGTATTCTCGGATTGCACCCAAATTGGCCTCCAATTGAGCCTACAACGTAAAAACGAGTTTTCCTTCTTCGTTAACCATAACTGAACTTTTTTATTGATTCAAACATGTCCCATTTGACGTTATTATGGTGCCACGCGAGTTAGAAACCAAGCGGAGTCCATTTGCTTACTCAAATCCTTGTATTCTTGGATTGCACCCAAATTGGCCTCCAATTGAGCCTACAATGTACAAACGAGTTTTCCGTCTACGTTGAGCACAACCGAACATTTTTGTTGAGTCAAACATGTCCCATTTGACGTTATTAGGATGCCACACAAGGATTGAAATCAAACGGAGCCCATTTGGTCACTCAAATCCTTGTATTCTCAGATTGCACCCAAATTGGCCTCCAATTGATCCTACAACGTACAAACGAGTTTTCCTTCTTCGTTAACCATAACCGAACTTGTGTCTCGAGTCAAACATGTCCAATTTGACGTTATTATGTTGCCACGCGAGTTAGAAACCAAGCGGAGTCCATTTGGTCACTCAAATCCTTGTATTCTCGGATTGCACCCAAATTGGCCTCCAATTGAGACTGCAATGTACAAACGAGTTTTCCTTCTTCGTTGACCATAACCGAACTTGTTTGTTGAGTCAACATGTCCCATTTGATGTTATTATGGTGCCACGCGAGTTAGAAACCAAGCGGAGTACATTTGCTTACTCAAATCCTTGTATTCTTGGATTGCACCCAAATTGGCCTCCAATTGAGCCTACAACGTACAAACGAGTTTTCCTTCTTCGTTGACCATAACCGAACTTGTTTGTTGAGTCAAACATGTCCCATCTGATGTTATTATGGTGCCACGCGAGTTAGAAACCAAGCGGAGTCCATTTGCTTACTCAAATCCTTGTATTCTCGGATTGCACCCAAATTGGCTTCCAATTGAGCCTACAATGTACATACGAGTTTTCCTTCTTCGTTGAGCAGAACCGAACCTTTTTGTTGAATCAAACATGTCCCATTTGACGTTATTAGGGTGCCCCGAGAGGATTGGAATCAAACGGAGTCCATTTGGTCACTCAAATCCTTGTATTCTCGGATTGCACCCAAATTGGCCTCCAATTGAGCCTACAATATACAAACGAGTTTTCCTTCTTCGTTGACCATAACCGAACTTGTTTATTGAGTCAAACATGTCCCATTTGACGTTATTATGGTGCCACGCGAGTTAGAAACAAAGCGGAGTCCATTTGCTTACTCAAATCCTTGTATTCTTGGATTGCACCCAAATTGGCCTCCAATTGAGCCTACAATGTACAAACGAGTTTTCCTTCTTCGTTGAGCACAACCGAACATTTTTGTTGAGTCAAACATGTCCCATTTGACGTTATTAGGGTGCCACGCGAGGATTGAAATCAAATGGAGCCCATTTGGTCACTCAAATCCTTGTATTCTCAGATTGCACCCAAATTGGCCTCCAATTGAGCCTACAACGTACAAACGAGTTTTCCTTCTTCGTTAACCATAACCGAACTTGTGTGTCGAGTCAAACATGTCCAATTTGACGTTATTATGTTGCCACGCGAGTTAGAAACCAAGCGGAGTCCATTTGGTCACTCAAATCCTTGTATTCTCGGATTGCACCCAAATTGGCCTCCAATTGAGCCTACAATGTACAAACGAGTTTTCCTTCTTCGTTGACCATAACCGAACTTGTTTGTTGAGTCAAACATGTCCCATTTGACGTTATTATGGTGCCACGCGAGTTAGAAACCAAGCGGAGTCCATTTGCTTACTCAAATCCTTGTATTCTTTGATTGCACCCAAATTGGCCTCCAATTGAGCCTACAATGTACAAACGAGTTTTCCTTCTTCGTTGAGCACAACCGAACATTTTTGTTGAGTCAAACATGTCCCATTTGACGTTATAAGGGTGCCACGCGAGGATTGAAATCAAACGTCGTCCATTTGGTCACTCAAATCCTTGTATTCTCGGATTGCACCCAAATTGGCCTCCAATTGAGCCTACAACGTACAAACGAGTTTTCCTTCTTCGTTAACCATAACCGAACTTGTTTGTTGAGTCAAACATGTCAAATTTGACGTTATTATGGTGCCACGCGAGTTAGAAACCAAGCGGAGTCCATTTGGTCACTCAAATCCTTGTATTCTCGGATTGCACCAAAATTGGCCTCCAATTGAGCCTACAACGTACAAACGAGTTTTCCTTCTTCGTTAAGCACAACTGAACCTTTTTGTTGAGTCAAACATGTCCCATTTGACTTTATTATGGTGCCACGCGAGTTAGAAACCAAGCGGACTCCATTTGGTCACTCAAATCCTTGTATTCTCGGATTGCACCCAAATTGGCCTCCAATTGAGCCTACAACGTAAAAACGAGTTTTCCTTCTTCGTTAACCATAACCGAACTTTTTTGTTGATTCAAACATGTCCCATTTGACGTTATTATGGTTCCACGTGAGTTAGAAACCAAGCGGAGTCCATTTGCTTACTCAAATCCTTGTATTCTTGGATTGCACCCAAATTGGCCTCCAATTGAGCCTACAATGTACAAACGAGTTTTCCTTCTTCGTTGAGATGAACCGAACCTTTTTGTTGAGTCAAACATGTCCCATTTGACGTTATTAGGGTGCCACGAGAGGATTGGAATCAAACGGAGTCCATTTGGTCACTCAAATCCTTGTATTCTCGGATTGCACCCAAATTGGCCTCCAATTGAGCCTACAACGTAAAAACGAGTTTTCCTTCTTCGTTAACCATAACCGAACTTTTTTTTTGATTCAAACATGTCCCATTTGACGTTATTATGGTGCCACGCGAGTTAGAAACCAAGCGGAGTCCATTTGCTTACTCAAATCCTTGTATTCTTGGATTGCACTGAAATTGGCCTCCAATTGAGCCTACAATGTGCAAACGAGTTTTCCTTCTTCGTTGAGCACAACCGAACATTTTTGTTGAGTCAAACATGTCCCATTTGACGTTATTAGGGTGCCACGTGAGGATTGAAATCAAACGGAGTCCATTTGGTCACTCAAATCCTTGTATTCTCGGATTGCACCTAAATTGGCCTCCAATTGAGCCTACAACGTACAAACGAGTTTTCCTTCTTCGTTAACTATAACCGAACTTGTTTGTTGAGTCAAACATGTCCCATTTGACATTATTAGGGTGCCACGCGAGGATTGAAATCAAACGGAGTCCATTTGGTCACTTAAATCCTTGTATTCTCGGATTGCACCCAAATTGGCCTACAATTGAGCCTACAATGTACAAACGAGTTTTCCTTCTTCGTTGAGCACAACCGAACATTTTTGTTGAGTCAAACATGTCCCATTTGACGTTATAAGGGTGCCACGCGAGGATTGAAATCAAACGGAGTCCATTTGGTCACTCAAATCCTTGTATTCTCGGATTGCACCCAAATTGGCCTCCAATTGAGCCTAAAACGTACAAACGAGTTTTCCTTCTTCGTTAAGCACAACCGAACCTTTTTGTTGAGTCAAACATGTCCCATTTGACTTTATTATGGTGCCACGCGAGTTAGAAACCAAACGGACTCCATTTGGTCACTCAAATCCTTGTATTCTCGGATTGTACCCAAATTGGCCTCCAATTGAGCCTACAACGTAAAAATGAGTTTTCCTTCTTCGTTAACCATAACCGAACTTTTTTGTTGATTCAAACATGTCCCATTTGACGTTATTATGGTGCCACGCGAGTTAGAAACCAAGCGGAGTCCATTTGCTTACTCAAATCCTTGTATTCTTGGATTGCACCCAAATTGGCCTCCAATTGAGCCTACAATGTACAAACGAGTTTTCCGTCTTCGTTGAGCACAACCAAACATTTTTGTTGAGTCAAACATGTCCCATTTGACGTATTAGGGTGCCATGCGAGGATTGAAATCAAACGGAGCCCATTTGGTCACTCAAATCCTTGTATTCTCAGATTGCACCCAAATTGGCCTCCAATTGAGCCTACAACGTACAAACGAGTTTTCCTTCTTCGTTAACCATAACCGAACTTGTGTGTCAAGTCAAACATGTCCAATTTGACGTTATTATGTTGCCACGCGAGTTAGAAACCAAGCGGAGTCCATTTGGTCACTCAAATCCTTGTATTCTCGGATTGCACCCAAATTGGCCTCCAATTGAGCCTGCAATGTACAAACGAGTTTTCCTTCTTCGTTGACCATAACCGAACTTGTTTGTTGAGTCAAACATGTCCCATTTGACGTTATTATGGTGCCACGCGAGTTAGAAACCAAGCGTAGTACATTTGCTTACTCAAATCCTTGTATTCTTGGATTGCACCCAAATTGGCCTCCAGTTGAGCCTACAATGTACAAACGAGTTTTCCTTCTTCGTTGAGCACAACCGAACATTTTTGTTGAGTCAAACATGTCCCATTTGACGTTATTAGGGTGCCACGAGAGGATTGGAATCAAACGGAGTCCATTTGGTCACTCAAATCCTTGTATTCTCGGATTGCACCCAAATTGGCCTCCAATTGAGCCTACAACGTAAAAACGAGTTTTCCTTCTTCGTTAACCATAACTGAACTTTTTTATTGATTCAAACATGTCCCATTTGACGTTATTATGGTGCCACACGAGTTAGAAACCAAGCGGAGTCCATTTGCTTACTCAAATCCTTGTATTCTTGGATTGCACCCAAATTGGCCTCCAATTGAGCCTACAATGTACAAACGAGTTTTCCGTCTACGTTGAGCACAACCGAACATTTTTGTTGAGTCAAACATGTCCCATTTGACGTTATTAGGATGCCACGCAAGGATTGAAATCAAACGGAGCCCATTTGGTCACTCAAATCCTTGTATTCTCAGATTGCACCCAAATTGGCCTCCAATTGAGCCTACAACGTACAAACGAGTTTTCCTTCTTCGTTAACCATAACCGAACTTGTGTGTCGAGTAAAACATGTCCAATTTGACGTTATTATGTTGCCACGCGAGTTAGAAACCAAGCGGAGTCCATTTGGTCACTCAAATCCTTGTATTCTCGGATTGCACCCAAATTGGCCTCCAATTGAGACTGCAATGTACAAACGAGTTTTCCTTCTTCGTTGACCATAACCGAACTTGTTTGTTGAGTCAAACATGTCCCATTTGACGTTATTATGGTGCCACGCGAGTTAGAAACCAAGCGGAGTACATTTGCTTACTCAAATCCTTGTATTCTTGGATTGCACCCAAATTGGCCTCCAATTGAGCCTACAACGTACAAACGAGTTTTCCTTCTTCGTTGACCATAACCGAACTTGTTTGTTGAGTCAAACATGTCCCATCTGATGTTATTATGGTGCCACGCGAGTTAGAAACCAAGCGGAGTCCATTTGCTTACTCAAATCCTTGTATTCTCGGATTGCACCCAAATTGGCTTCCAATTGAGCCTACAATGTACATACGAGTTTTCCTTCTTCGTTGCACAGAACCGAACCTTTTTGTTGAGTCAAACATGTCCCATTTGACGTTATTAGGGTGCCCCGAGAGGATTGGAATCAAACGGAGTCCATTTGGTCACTCAAATCCTTGTATTCTCGGATTGCACCCAAATTGGCCTCCAATTGAGCCTACAATATACAAACGAGTTTTCCTTCTTCGTTGACCATAACCGAACTTGTTTATTGAGTCAAACATGTCCCATTTGACGTTATTATGGTGCCACGCGAGTTAGAAACCAAGCGGAGTACATTTGCTTACTCAAATCCTTGTATTCTTGGATTGCACCCAAATTGGCCTCCAATTGAGCCTACAACGTACAAACGAGTTTTCCTTCTTCGTTGACCATAACCGAACTTGTTTGTTGAGTCAAACATGTCCCATCTGATGTTATTATGGTGCCACGCGAGTTAGAAACCAAGCGGAGTCCATTTGCTTACTCAAATCCTTGTATTCTCGGATTGCACCCAAATTGGCTTCCAATTGAGCCTACAATGTACATACGAGTTTTCCTTCTTCGTTGCACAGAACCGAACCTTTTTGTTGAGTAAAACATGTCCCATTTGACGTTATTAGGGTGCCACGAGAGGATTGGAATCAAACGGAGTCCATTTGGTCACTCAAATCCTTGTATTCTCGGATTGCACCCAAATTGGCCTCCAATTGAGCCTACAACGTAAAAACGAGTTTTCCTTCTTCGTTAACCATAACCGAAATTTTTTATTGATTCAAACATGTCCCATTTGACGTTATTATGGTGCCACGCTAGTTAGAAACCAAGCGGAGTCCATTTGCTTACTCAAATCCTTGTATTCTTGGATTGCACCCAAATTGGCCTCCAATTGAGCCTACAATGTACAAACGAGTTTTCCGTCTACGTTGAGCACAACCGAACCTTTTTGTTGAGTCAAACATGTCCCATTTGACGTTATTAGGATGCCACGCGAGGATTGAAATCAAACGGAGCCCATTTGGTCACTCAAATCCTTGTATTCTCGGATTGCACCCAAATTGGCCTCCAATTGAGCCTACAATATACAAACGAGTTTTCCTTCTTCGTTGACCATAACCGAACTTGTTTATTGAGTCAAACATGTCCCATTTGACGTTATTATGGTGCCACGCGAGTTAGAAACAAAGCGGAGTCCATTTGCTTACTCAAATCCTTGTATTCTTGGATTGCACCCAAATTGGCCTCCAATTGAGCCTACAATGTACAAACAAGTTTTCCTTCTTCGTTGAGCACAACCGAACATTTTTGTTGAGTCAAACATGTCCCATTTGACGTTATTAGGGTGCCACGCGAGGATTGAAATCAAACGGAGCCCATTTGGTCACTCAAATCCTTGTATTCTCAGATTGCACCCAAATTGGCCTCCAATTGAGCCTACAACGTACAAACGAGTTTTCCTTCTTCGTTAACCATAACCGAACTTGTGTGTCGAGTCAAACATTTCCAATTTGACGTTATTATGTTGCCACGCGAGTTAGAAACCAAGCGGAGTCCATTTGGTCACTCAAATCCTTGTATTCTCGGATTGCACCCAAATTGGCCTCCAATTGAGCCTACAATGTACAAACGAGTTTTCCTTCTTCGTTGACCATAACTGAACTTGTTTTTTGATTCAAAAATTTCCCATTTGACGTTATTATGGTGCCACGCGAGTTAGAAACCAAGCGGAGTCCATTTGCTTACTCAAATCCTTGTATTCTTGGATTGCACCCAAATTGGCCTCCAATTGAGCCTACAATGTACAAACGAGTTTTCCTTCTTCGTTGAGCACAACCGAACATTTTTGTTGAGTCAAACATGTCCTATTTGACGTTATTAGGGTGCCACGTGAGGATTGAAATCAAACGGGGTCCATTTGGTCACTCAAATCCTTGTATTCTCGGATTGCACCTAAATTGGCCTCCAATTGAGCCTACAACGTACAAACGAGTTTTCCTTCTTCGTTAACTATAACCGAACTTGTTTGTTGAGTCAAACATGTCCCATTTGACGTTATTATGGTGCCACGCGAGTTAGAAACCAAGCGGAGTCCATTTGCTTACTCAAATCCTTGTATTCTCGGATTGCACCCAAATTGGCCTCCAATTGAGCCTACAATGTACAAACGAGTTTTCCTTCTTCGTTGAGCACAACCGAACATTTTTGTTGAGTCAAACATGTCCCATTTGACGTTATTAGGGTGCCACGCGAGGATTGAAATCAAACGGAGCCCATTTGGTCACTCAAATCCTTGTATTCTCAGATTGCACCCAAATTGGCCTCCAATTGAGCCTACAACGTACAAACGAGTTTTCCTTCTTCGTTAACCATAACCGAACTTGTTTGTTGAGTCAAACATGTCAAATTTGACGTTATTATGGTGCCACACGAGTTAGAAACCAAGCGGAGTCCATTTGCTTACTCAAATCCTTGTATTCTCGGATTGCACCCAAATTGGCCTCCAATTGAGCCTACAATGTACAAACGAGTTTTCCTTCTTCGTTAACCATAACCGAACTTGTTTGTTGAGTCAAACATGTCCAATTTGACGTTATTATGGTGCCACGCGAGTTAGAAACCAAGCGGACTCCATTTGGTCACTCAAATCCTTGTATTCTCGGATTGCACCCAAATTGGCCTCCGATTGAGCCTACAACGTAAAAACGAGTTTTCCTTCTTCGTTAAACATAACCGAACTTTTTTTTTGATTCAAACATGTCCCATTTGACGTTATTATGGTGCCACGCGAGTTAGAAACCAAGCGGAGTCCATTTGCTTACTCAAATCCTTGTATTCTTGGATTGCACCCAAATTGGCCTCCAATTGAGCCTACAATGTACAAACGAGTTTTCCTTCTTCGTTGAGCACAACCGAACATTTTTGTTGAGTCAAACATGTCCCATTTGACGTTATTAGGGTGCCACGCGAGGATTGAAATCAAACGGAGTCCATTTGGTCACTTAAATCCTTGTATTCTCGGATTGCACCCAAATTGGCCTCCAATTGAGCCTACAATGTACAAACGAGTTTTCCTTCTTCGTTGAGATGAACCGAACCTTTTTGTTGAGTCAAACATGTCCCATTTGACGTTATTAGGGTGCCACGAGAGGATTGGAATCAAACGGAGTCCATTTGGTCACTCAAATCCTTGTATTCTCGGATTGCACCCAAATTGGCCTCCAATTGAGCCTACAACGTAAAAACGAGTTTTCCTTCTTCGTTAACCATAACCGAACTTTTTTTTTGATTCAAACATGTCCCATTTGACGTTATTATGGTGCCACGCGAGTTAGAAACCAAGCGGAGTCCATTTGCTTACTCAAATCCTTGTATTCTTGGATTGCACTGAAATTGGCCTCCAATTGAGCCTACAATGTACAAACGAGTTTTCCTTCTTCGTTGAGCACAACCGAACATTTTTGTTGAGTCAAACATGTCCCATTTGACGTTATTAGGGTGCCACGTGAGGATTGAAATCAAACGGAGTCCATTTGGTCACTCAAATCCTTGTATTCTCGGATTGCACCTAAATTGGCCTCCAATTGAGCCTACAACGTACAAACGAGTTTTCCTTCTTCGTTAACTATAACCGAACTTGTTTGTTGAGTCAAACATGTCCCATTTGACATTATTAGGGTGCCACGCGAGGATTGAAATCAAACGGAGTCCATTTGGTCACTTAAATCCTTGTATTCTCGGATTGCACCCAAATTGGCCTACAATTGAGCCTACAATGTACAAACGAGTTTTCCTTCTTCGTTGAGCACAACCGAACATTTTTGTTGAGTCAAACATGTCCCATTTGACGTTATAAGGGTGCCACGCGAGGATTGAAATCAAACGGAGTCCATTTGGTCACTCAAATCCTTGTATTCTCGGATTGCACCCAAATTGGCCTCCAATTGAGCCTAAAACGTACAAACGAGTTTTCCTTCTTCGTTAAGCACAACCGAACCTTTTTGTTGAGTCAAACATGTCCCATTTGACTTTATTATGGTGCCACGCGAGTTAGAAACCAAACGGACTCCATTTGGTCACTCAAATCCTTGTATTCTCGGATTGTACCCAAATTGGCCTCCAATTGAGCCTACAACGTAAAAATGAGTTTTCCTTCTTCGTTAACCATAACCGAACTTTTTTGTTGATTCAAACATGTCCCATTTGACGTTATTATGGTGCCACGCGAGTTAGAAACCAAGCGGAGTCCATTTGCTTACTCAAATCCTTGTATTCTTGGATTGCACCCAAATTGGCCTCCAATTGAGCCTACAATGTACAAACGAGTTTTCCGTCTTCGTTGAGCACAACCGAACATTTTTGTTGAGTCAAACATGTCCCATTTGACGTATTAGGGTGCCATGCGAGGATTGAAATCAAACGGAGCCCATTTGGTCACTCAAATCCTTGTATTCTCAGATTGCACCCAAATTGGCCTCCAATTGAGCCTACAACGTACAAACGAGTTTTCCTTCTTCGTTAACCATAACCGAACTTGTGTGTCGAGTCAAACATGTCCAATTTGACGTTATTATGTTGCCACGCGAGTTAGAAACCAAGCGGAGTCCATTTGGTCACTCAAATCCTTGTATTCTCGGATTGCACCCAAATTGGCCTCCAATTGAGCCTGCAATGTACAAACGAGTTTTCCTTCTTCGTTGACCATAACCGAACTTGTTTGTTGAGTCAAACATGTCCCATTTGACGTTATTATGGTGCCACGCGAGTTAGAAACCAAGCGGAGTACATTTGCTTACTCAAATCCTTGTATTCTTGGATTGCACCCAAATTGGCCTCCAGTTGAGCCTACAATGTACAAACGAGTTTTCCTTCTTCGTTGAGCACAACCGAACATTTTTGTTGAGTCAAACATGTCCCATTTGACGTTATTAGGGTGCCACGCGAGGATTGAAACAAACGGAGTCCATTTGGTCACTTAAATCCTTGTATTCTCGGATTGCACCCAAATTGGCCTCCAATTGAGCCTACAATGTACAAACGAGTTTTCCTTCTTCGTTGAGATGAACCGAACCTTTTTGTTGAGTCAAACATGTCCCATTTGACGTTAGTAGGGTGCCACGAGAGGATTGGAATCAAACGGAGTCCATTTGGTCACTCAAATCCTTGTATTCTCGGATTGCACCCAAATTGGCCTCCAATTGAGCCTACAACGTAAAAACGAGTTTTCCTTCTTCGTTAACCATAACTGAACTTTTTTATTGATTCAAACATGTCCCATTTGACGTTATTATGGTGCCACGCGAGTTAGAAACCAAGCGGAGTCCATTTGCTTACTCAAATCCTTGTATTCTCGGATTGCACCCAAATTGGCTTCCAATTGAGCCTACAATGTACATACGAGTTTTCCTTCTTCGTTGAGCAGAACCGAACCTTTTTGTTGAGTCAAACATGTCCCATTTGACGTTATTAGGGTGCCCCGAGAGGATTGGAATCAAACGGAGTCCATTTGGTCACTCAAATACTTGTATTCTCGGATTGCACCCAAATTGGCCTCCAATTGAGCCTACAATATACAAACGAGTTTTCCTTCTTCGTTGACCATAACCGAACTTGTTTATTAAGTCAAACATGTCCCATTTGACGTTATTATGGTGCCACGCGAGTTAGAAACAAAGCGGAGTCCATTTGCTTACTCAAATCCTTGTATTCTTGGATTGCACCCAAATTGGCCTCCAATTGAGCCTACAATGTACAAACGAGTTTTCCGTCTACGTTGAGCACAACCGAACATTTTTGTTGAGTCAAACATGTCCCATTTGACGTTATTAGGATGCCACGCAAGGATTGAAATCAAACGGAGCCCATTTGGTCACTCAAATCCTTGTATTCTCAGATTGCACCCAAATTGGCCTCCAATTGAGCCTACAACGTACAAACGAGTTTTCCTTCTTCGTTAACCATAACCGAACTTGTGTGTCGAGTCAAACATGTCCAATTTGACGTTATTATGTTGCCACGCGAGTTAGAAACCAAGCGGAGTCCATTTGGTCACTCAAATCCTTGTATTCTCGGATTGCACCCAAATTGGCCTCCAATTGAGACTGCAATGTACAAACGAGTTTTCCTTCTTCGTTGACCATAACCGAACTTGTTTGTTGAGTCAAACATGTCCCATTTGATGTTATTATGGTGCCACGCGAGTTAGAAACCAAGCGGAGTACATTTGCTTACTCAAATCCTTGTATTCTTGGATTGCACCCAAATTGGCCTCCAATTGAGCCTACAACGTACAAACGAGTTTTCCTTCTTCGTTGACCATAACCGAACTTGTTTGTTGAGTCAAACATGTCCCATCTGATGTTATTATGGTGCCACGCGAGTTAGAAACCAAGCGGAGTCCATTTGCTTACTCAAATCCTTGTATTCTCGGATTGCACCCAAATTGGCTTCCAATTGAGCCTACAATGTACATACGAGTTTTCCTTCTTCGTTGAGCAGAACCGAACCTTTTTGTTGAGTCAAACATGTCCCATTTGACGTTATTAGGGTGCCCCGAGAGGATTGGAATCAAACGGAGTCCATTTGGTCACTCAAATCCTTGTATTCTCGGATTGCACCCAAATTGGCCTCCAATTGAGCCTACAATATACAAACGAGTTTTTCTTCTTCGTTGACCATAACCGAACTTGTTTATTAAGTCAAACATGTCCCATTTGACGTTATTATGGTGCCACGCGAGTTAGAAACAAAGCGGAGTCCATTTGCTTACTCAAATCCTTGTATTCTTGGATTGCACCCAAATTGGCCTCCAATTGAGCCTACAATGTACAAACGAGTTTTCCTTCTTCGTTGAGCACAACCGAACATTTTTGTTGAGTCAAACATGTCCCATTTGACGTTATTAGGGTGCCACGCGAGGATTGAAATCAAATGGAGCCCATTTGGTCACTCAAATCCTTGTATTCTCAGATTGCACCCAAATTGGCCTCCAATTGAGCCTACAACGTACAAACGAGTTTTCCTTCTTCGTTAACCATAATCGAACTTGTGTGTCGAGTCAAACATGTCCAATTTGACGTTATTATGTTGCCACGCGAGTTAGAAACCAAGCGGAGTCCATTTGGTCACTCAAATCCTTGTATTCTCGGATTGCACCCAAATTGGCCTCCAATTGAGACTGCAATGTACAAACGAGTTTTCCTTCTTCGTTGACCATAACCGAACTTGTTTGTTGAGTCAAACATGTCCCATTTGATGTTATTATGGTGCCACGCGAGTTAGAAACCAAGCGGAGTACATTTGCTTACTCAAATCCTTGTATTCTTGGATTGCACCCAAATTGGCCTCCAATTGAGCCTACAACGTACAAACGAGTTTTCCTTCTTCGTTGACCATAACCGAACTTGTTTGTTGAGTCAAACATGTCCCATTTGACGTTATTATGGTGCCACGCGAGTTAGAAACCAAGCGGAGTACATTTGCTTACTCAAATCCTTGTATTCTTGGATTGCACCCAAATTGGCCTCCAGTTGAGCCTACAATGTACAAACGAGTTTTCCTTCTTCGTTGAGCACAACCGAACATTTTTGTTGAGTCAAACATGTCCCATTTGACGTTATTAGGGTGCCACGCGAGGATTGAAATCAAACGGAGTCCATTTGGTCACTTAAATCCTTGTATTCTCGGATTGCACCCAAATTGGCCTCCAATTGAGCCTACAATGTACAAACGAGTTTTCCTTCTTCGTTGAGATGAACCGAACCTTTTTGTTGAGTCAAACATGTCCCATTTGACGTTAGTAGGGTGCCACGAGAGGATTGGAATCAAACGGAGTCCATTTGGTCACTCAAATCCTTGTATTCTCGGATTGCACCCAAATTGGCCTCCAATTGAGCCTACAACGTAAAAACGAGTTTTCCTTCTTCGTTAACCATAACTGAACTTTTTTATTGATTCAAACATGTCCCATTTGACGTTATTATGGTGCCACGCGAGTTAGAAACCAAGCGGAGTCCATTTGCTTACTCAAATCCTTGTATTCTTGGATTGCACCCAAATTGGCCTCCAATTGAGCCTACAATGTACAAACGAGTTTTCCGTCTACGTTGAGCACAACCGAACATTTTTGTTGAGTCAAACATGTCCCATTTGACGTTATTAGGATGCCACACAAGGATTGAAATCAAACGGAGCCCATTTGGTCACTCAAATCCTTGTATTCTCAGATTGCACCCAAATTGGCCTCCAATTGATCCTACAACGTACAAACGAGTTTTCCTTCTTCGTTAACCATAACCGAACTTGTGTCTCGAGTCAAACATGTCCAATTTGACGTTATTATGTTGCCACGCGAGTTAGAAACCAAGCGGAGTCCATTTGGTCACTCAAATCCTTGTATTCTCGGATTGCACCCAAATTGGCCTCCAATTGAGACTGCAATGTACAAACGAGTTTTCCTTCTTCGTTGACCATAACCGAACTTGTTTGTTGAGTCAACATGTCCCATTTGATGTTATTATGGTGCCACGCGAGTTAGAAACCAAGCGGAGTACATTTGCTTACTCAAATCCTTGTATTCTTGGATTGCACCCAAATTGGCCTCCAATTGAGCCTACAACGTACAAACGAGTTTTCCTTCTTCGTTGACCATAACCGAACTTGTTTGTTGAGTCAAACATGTCCCATCTGATGTTATTATGGTGCCACGCGAGTTAGAAACCAAGCGGAGTCCATTTGCTTACTCAAATCCTTGTATTCTCGGATTGCACCCAAATTGGCTTCCAATTGAGCCTACAATGTACATACGAGTTTTCCTTCTTCGTTGAGCAGAACCGAACCTTTTTGTTGAATCAAACATGTCCCATTTGACGTTATTAGGGTGCCCCGAGAGGATTGGAATCAAACGGAGTCCATTTGGTCACTCAAATCCTTGTATTCTCGGATTGCACCCAAATTGGCCTCCAATTGAGCCTACAATATACAAACGAGTTTTCCTTCTTCGTTGACCATAACCGAACTTGTTTATTGAGTCAAACATGTCCCATTTGACGTTATTATGGTGCCACGCGAGTTAGAAACAAAGCGGAGTCCATTTGCTTACTCAAATCCTTGTATTCTTGGATTGCACCCAAATTGGCCTCCAATTGAGCCTACAATGTACAAACGAGTTTTCCTTCTTCGTTGAGCACAACCGAACATTTTTGTTGAGTCAAACATGTCCCATTTGACGTTATTAGGGTGCCACGCGAGGATTGAAATCAAATGGAGCCCATTTGGTCACTCAAATCCTTGTATTCTCAGATTGCACCCAAATTGGCCTCCAATTGAGCCTACAACGTACAAACGAGTTTTCCTTCTTCGTTAACCATAACCGAACTTGTGTGTCGAGTCAAACATGTCCAATTTGACGTTATTATGTTGCCACGCGAGTTAGAAACCAAGCGGAGTCCATTTGGTCACTCAAATCCTTGTATTCTCGGATTGCACCCAAATTGGCCTCCAATTGAGCCTACAATGTACAAACGAGTTTTCCTTCTTCGTTGACCATAACCGAACTTGTTTGTTGAGTCAAACATGTCCCATTTGACGTTATTATGGTGCCACGCGAGTTAGAAACCAAGCGGAGTCCATTTGCTTACTCAAATCCTTGTATTCTTTGATTGCACCCAAATTGGCCTCCAATTGAGCCTACAATGTACAAACGAGTTTTCCTTCTTCGTTGAGCACAACCGAACATTTTTGTTGAGTCAAACATGTCCCATTTGACGTTATAAGGGTGCCACGCGAGGATTGAAATCAAACGTCGTCCATTTGGTCACTCAAATCCTTGTATTCTCGGATTGCACCCAAATTGGCCTCCAATTGAGCCTACAACGTACAAACGAGTTTTCCTTCTTCGTTAACCATAACCGAACTTGTTTGTTGAGTCAAACATGTCAAATTTGACGTTATTATGGTGCCACGCGAGTTAGAAACCAAGCGGAGTCCATTTGGTCACTCAAATCCTTGTATTCTCGGATTGCACCAAAATTGGCCTCCAATTGAGCCTACAACGTACAAACGAGTTTTCCTTCTTCGTTAAGCACAACTGAACCTTTTTGTTGAGTCAAACATGTCCCATTTGACTTTATTATGGTGCCACGCGAGTTAGAAACCAAGCGGACTCCATTTGGTCACTCAAATCCTTGTATTCTCGGATTGCACCCAAATTGGCCTCCAATTGAGCCTACAACGTAAAAACGAGTTTTCCTTCTTCGTTAACCATAACCGAACTTTTTTGTTGATTCAAACATGTCCCATTTGACGTTATTATGGTTCCACGTGAGTTAGAAACCAAGCGGAGTCCATTTGCTTACTCAAATCCTTGTATTCTTGGATTGCACCCAAATTGGCCTCCAATTGAGCCTACAATGTACAAACGAGTTTTCCTTCTTCGTTGAGATGAACCGAACCTTTTTGTTGAGTCAAACATGTCCCATTTGACGTTATTAGGGTGCCACGAGAGGATTGGAATCAAACGGAGTCCATTTGGTCACTCAAATCCTTGTATTCTCGGATTGCACCCAAATTGGCCTCCAATTGAGCCTACAACGTAAAAACGAGTTTTCCTTCTTCGTTAACCATAACCGAACTTTTTTTTTGATTCAAACATGTCCCATTTGACGTTATTATGGTGCCACGCGAGTTAGAAACCAAGCGGAGTCCATTTGCTTACTCAAATCCTTGTATTCTTGGATTGCACTGAAATTGGCCTCCAATTGAGCCTACAATGTACAAACGAGTTTTCCTTCTTCGTTGAGCACAACCGAACATTTTTGTTGAGTCAAACATGTCCCATTTGACGTTATTAGGGTGCCACGTGAGGATTGAAATCAAACGGAGTCCATTTGGTCACTCAAATCCTTGTATTCTCGGATTGCACCTAAATTGGCCTCCAATTGAGCCTACAACGTACAAACGAGTTTTCCTTCTTCGTTAACTATAACCGAACTTGTTTGTTGAGTCAAACATGTCCCATTTGACATTATTAGGGTGCCACGCGAGGATTGAAATCAAACGGAGTCCATTTGGTCACTTAAATCCTTGTATTCTCGGATTGCACCCAAATTGGCCTACAATTGAGCCTACAATGTACAAACGAGTTTTCCTTCTTCGTTGAGCACAACCGAACATTTTTGTTGAGTCAAACATGTCCCATTTGACGTTATAAGGGTGCCACGCGAGGATTGAAATCAAACGGAGTCCATTTGGTCACTCAAATCCTTGTATTCTCGGATTGCACCCAAATTGGCCTCCAATTGAGCCTAAAACGTACAAACGAGTTTTCCTTCTTCGTTAAGCACAACCGAACCTTTTTGTTGAGTCAAACATGTCCCATTTGACTTTATTATGGTGCCACGCGAGTTAGAAACCAAACGGACTCCATTTGGTCACTCAAATCCTTGTATTCTCGGATTGTACCCAAATTGGCCTCCAATTGAGCCTACAACGTAAAAATGAGTTTTCCTTCTTCGTTAACCATAACCGAACTTTTTTGTTGATTCAAACATGTCCCATTTGACGTTATTATGGTGCCACGCGAGTTAGAAACCAAGCGGAGTCCATTTGCTTACTCAAATCCTTGTATTCTTGGATTGCACCCAAATTGGCCTCCAATTGAGCCTACAATGTACAAACGAGTTTTCCGTCTTCGTTGAGCACAACCAAACATTTTTGTTGAGTCAAACATGTCCCATTTGACGTATTAGGGTGCCATGCGAGGATTGAAATCAAACGGAGCCCATTTGGTCACTCAAATCCTTGTATTCTCAGATTGCACCCAAATTGGCCTCCAATTGAGCCTACAACGTACAAACGAGTTTTCCTTCTTCGTTAACCATAACCGAACTTGTGTGTCAAGTCAAACATGTCCAATTTGACGTTATTATGTTGCCACGCGAGTTAGAAACCAAGCGGAGTCCATTTGGTCACTCAAATCCTTGTATTCTCGGATTGCACCCAAATTGGCCTCCAATTGAGCCTGCAATGTACAAACGAGTTTTCCTTCTTCGTTGACCATAACCGAACTTGTTTGTTGAGTCAAACATGTCCCATTTGACGTTATTATGGTGCCACGCGAGTTAGAAACCAAGCGGAGTACATTTGCTTACTCAAATCCTTGTATTCTTGGATTGCACCCAAATTGGCCTCCAGTTGAGCCTACAATGTACAAACGAGTTTTCCTTCTTCGTTGAGCACAACCGAACATTTTTGTTGAGTCAAACATGTCCCATTTGACGTTATTAGGGTGCCACGAGAGGATTGGAATCAAACGGAGTCCATTTGGTCACTCAAATCCTTGTATTCTCGGATTGCACCCAAATTGGCCTCCAATTGAGCCTACAACGTAAAAACGAGTTTTCCTTCTTCGTTAACCATAACTGAACTTTTTTATTGATTCAAACATGTCCCATTTGACGTTATTATGGTGCCACACGAGTTAGAAACCAAGCGGAGTCCATTTGCTTACTCAAATCCTTGTATTCTTGGATTGCACCCAAATTGGCCTCCAATTGAGCCTACAATGTACAAACGAGTTTTCCGTCTACGTTGAGCACAACCGAACATTTTTGTTGAGTCAAACATGTCCCATTTGACGTTATTAGGATGCCACGCAAGGATTGAAATCAAACGGAGCCCATTTGGTCACTCAAATCCTTGTATTCTCAGATTGCACCCAAATTGGCCTCCAATTGAGCCTACAACGTACAAACGAGTTTTCCTTCTTCGTTAACCATAACCGAACTTGTGTGTCGAGTAAAACATGTCCAATTTGACGTTATTATGTTGCCACGCGAGTTAGAAACCAAGCGGAGTCCATTTGGTCACTCAAATCCTTGTATTCTCGGATTGCACCCAAATTGGCCTCCAATTGAGACTGCAATGTACAAACGAGTTTTCCTTCTTCGTTGACCATAACCGAACTTGTTTGTTGAGTCAAACATGTCCCATTTGACGTTATTATGGTGCCACGCGAGTTAGAAACCAAGCGGAGTACATTTGCTTACTCAAATCCTTGTATTCTTGGATTGCACCCAAATTGGCCTCCAATTGAGCCTACAACGTACAAACGAGTTTTCCTTCTTCGTTGACCATAACCGAACTTGTTTGTTGAGTCAAACATGTCCCATCTGATGTTATTATGGTGCCACGCGAGTTAGAAACCAAGCGGAGTCCATTTGCTTACTCAAATCCTTGTATTCTCGGATTGCACCCAAATTGGCTTCCAATTGAGCCTACAATGTACATACGAGTTTTCCTTCTTCGTTGCACAGAACCGAACCTTTTTGTTGAGTCAAACATGTCCCATTTGACGTTATTAGGGTGCCCCGAGAGGATTGGAATCAAACGGAGTCCATTTGGTCACTCAAATCCTTGTATTCTCGGATTGCACCCAAATTGGCCTCCAATTGAGCCTACAATATACAAACGAGTTTTCCTTCTTCGTTGACCATAACCGAACTTGTTTATTGAGTCAAACATGTCCCATTTGACGTTATTATGGTGCCACGCGAGTTAGAAACCAAGCGGAGTCCATTTGCTTACTCAAATCCTTGTATTCTTGGATTGCACCCAAATTGGCCTCCAATTGAGCCTACAATGTACAAACGAGTTTTCCGTCTTCGTTGAGCACAACCGAACATTTTTGTTGAGTCAAACATGTCCCATTTGACGTTATTAGGGTGCCACGTGAGGATTGAAATCAAACGGAGCCCATTTGGTCACTCAAATCCTTGTATTCTCAGATTGCACCCAAATTGGCCTCCAATTGAGCCTACAACGTACAAACGAGTTTTCCTTCTTCGTTAACCATAACCGAACTTGTGTGTCGAGTCAAACATGTCCAATTTGACGTTATTATGTTGCCACGCGAGTTAGAAACCAAGCGGAGTCCATTTGGTCACTCAAATTCTTGTATTCTCGGATTGCACCCAAATTGGCCTCCAATTGAGCCTGCAATGTACAAACGAGTTTTCCTTCTTCGTTGACCATAACCGAACTTTTTTGTTGAGTCAAACATGTCCCATTTGACGTTATTATGGTGCCACGTGAGTTAGAAACCAAGCGGAGTACATTTGCTTACTCAAATCCTTGTATTCTTGGATTGCACCAAATTGCCTCCAATTGAGCCTACAATGTACAAACGAGTTTTCCTTCTTCGTTGAGCACAACCGAACATTTTTGTTGAGTCAAACATGTCCCATTTGACGTTATTAGGGTGACACGCGAGGATTGAAATCAAACGGAGTCCATTTGGTCACTTAAATCCTTGTATTCTCGGATTGCACCCAAATTGGCCTCCAATTGAGCCTACAATGTACAAACGAGTTTTCCTTCTTCGTTGAGCAGAACCGAACCTTTTTGTTGAGTCAAACATGTCCCATTTGACGTTATTAGGGTGCCACGAGAGGATTGGAATCAAACGGAGTCCATTTGGTCACTCAAATCCTTGTATTCTCGGATTGCACCCAAATTGGCCTCCAATTGAGCCTACAACGTACAAACGAGTTTTTCTTCTTCGTTTACCATAACCAAACTTGTGTGTCGAGTGAAACATGTCCAATTTGACGTTATTATGTTGCCACGCGAGTTAGAAACCATGCGGAGTCCATTTGGTCACTCAAATCCTTGTATTCTCGGATTGCACCCAAATTGGCCTCCAATTGAGCCTACAACGTACAAACGAGTTTTCCTTCTTTGTTAACCATAACCGAACTTGTTTGTTGAGTCAAACATGTCCCATCTGACGTTATTATGGTGCCACGCGAGTTAGAAACCAAGCGGAGTCCATTTGGTCACTCAAATCCTTGTATTCTCGGATTGCACCAAAATTGGCCTCCAATTGAGCCTACAACGTACAAACGAGTTTTCCTTCTTCGTTAAGCACAACTGAACCTTTTTGTTGAGTCAAACATGTCCCATTTGACTTTATTATGGTGCCACGCGAGTTAGAAACCAAGCGGACTCCATTTGGTCACTCAAATCCTTGTATTCTCGGATTGCACCCAAATTGGCCTCCAATTGAGCCTACAACGTAAAAACGAGTTTTCCTTCTTCGTTAACCATAACCGAACTTTTTTGTTGATTCAAACATGTCCCATTTGACGTTATTATGGTTCCACGTGAGTTAGAAACCAAGCGGAGTCCATTTGCTTACTCAAATCCTTGTATTCTTGGATTGCACCCAAATTGGCCTCCAATTGAGCCTACAATGTACAAACGAGTTTTCCTTCTTCGTTGAGATGAACCGAACCTTTTTGTTGAGTCAAACATGTCCCATTTGACGTTATTAGGGTGCCACGAGAGGATTGGAATCAAACGGAGTCCATTTGGTCACTCAAATCCTTGTATTCTCGGATTGCACCCAAATTGGCCTCCAATTGAGCCTACAACGTAAAAACGAGTTTTCCTTCTTCGTTAACCATAACCGAACTTTTTTTTTGATTCAAACATGTCCCATTTGACGTTATTATGGTGCCACGCGAGTTAGAAACCAAGCGGAGTCCATTTGCTTACTCAAATCCTTGTATTCTTGGATTGCACTGAAATTGGCCTCCAATTGAGCCTACAATGTACAAACGAGTTTTCCTTCTTCGTTGAGCACAACCGAACATTTTTGTTGAGTCAAACATGTCCCATTTGACGTTATTAGGGTGCCACGTGAGGATTGAAATCAAACGGAGTCCATTTGGTCACTCAAATCCTTGTATTCTCGGATTGCACCTAAATTGGCCTCCAATTGAGCCTACAACGTACAAACGAGTTTTCCTTCTTCGTTAACTATAACCGAACTTGTTTGTTGAGTCAAACATGTCCCATTTGACATTATTAGGGTGCCACGCGAGGATTGAAATCAAACGGAGTCCATTTGGTCACTTAAATCCTTGTATTCTCGGATTGCACCCAAATTGGCCTACAATTGAGCCTACAATGTACAAACGAGTTTTCCTTCTTCGTTGAGCACAACCGAACATTTTTGTTGAGTCAAACATGTCCCATTTGACGTTATAAGGGTGCCACGCGAGGATTGAAATCAAACGGAGTCCATTTGGTCACTCAAATCCTTGTATTCTCGGATTGCACCCAAATTGGCCTCCAATTGAGCCTAAAACGTACAAACGAGTTTTCCTTCTTCGTTAAGCACAACCGAACCTTTTTGTTGAGTCAAACATGTCCCATTTGACTTTATTATGGTGCCACGCGAGTTAGAAACCAAACGGACTCCATTTGGTCACTCAAATCCTTGTATTCTCGGATTGTACCCAAATTGGCCTCCAATTGAGCCTACAACGTAAAAATGAGTTTTCCTTCTTCGTTAACCATAACCGAACTTTTTTGTTGATTCAAACATGTCCCATTTGACGTTATTATGGTGCCACGCGAGTTAGAAACCAAGCGGAGTCCATTTGCTTACTCAAATCCTTGTATTCTTGGATTGCACCCAAATTGGCCTCCAATTGAGCCTACAATGTACAAACGAGTTTTCCGTCTTCGTTGAGCACAACCAAACATTTTTGTTGAGTCAAACATGTCCCATTTGACGTATTAGGGTGCCATGCGAGGATTGAAATCAAACGGAGCCCATTTGGTCACTCAAATCCTTGTATTCTCAGATTGCACCCAAATTGGCCTCCAATTGAGCCTACAACGTACAAACGAGTTTTCCTTCTTCGTTAACCATAACCGAACTTGTGTGTCAAGTCAAACATGTCCAATTTGACGTTATTATGTTGCCACGCGAGTTAGAAACCAAGCGGAGTCCATTTGGTCACTCAAATCCTTGTATTCTCGGATTGCACCCAAATTGGCCTCCAATTGAGCCTGCAATGTACAAACGAGTTTTCCTTCTTCGTTGACCATAACCGAACTTGTTTGTTGAGTCAAACATGTCCCATTTGACGTTATTATGGTGCCACGCGAGTTAGAAACCAAGCGGAGTACATTTGCTTACTCAAATCCTTGTATTCTTGGATTGCACCCAAATTGGCCTCCAGTTGAGCCTACAATGTACAAACGAGTTTTCCTTCTTCGTTGAGCACAACCGAACATTTTTGTTGAGTCAAACATGTCCCATTTGACGTTATTAGGGTGCCACGAGAGGATTGGAATCAAACGGAGTCCATTTGGTCACTCAAATCCTTGTATTCTCGGATTGCACCCAAATTGGCCTCCAATTGAGCCTACAACGTAAAAACGAGTTTTCCTTCTTCGTTAACCATAACTGAACTTTTTTATTGATTCAAACATGTCCCATTTGACGTTATTATGGTGCCACACGAGTTAGAAACCAAGCGGAGTCCATTTGCTTACTCAAATCCTTGTATTCTTGGATTGCACCCAAATTGGCCTCCAATTGAGCCTACAATGTACAAACGAGTTTTCCGTCTACGTTGAGCACAACCGAACATTTTTGTTGAGTCAAACATGTCCCATTTGACGTTATTAGGATGCCACGCAAGGATTGAAATCAAACGGAGCCCATTTGGTCACTCAAATCCTTGTATTCTCAGATTGCACCCAAATTGGCCTCCAATTGAGCCTACAACGTACAAACGAGTTTTCCTTCTTCGTTAACCATAACCGAACTTGTGTGTCGAGTAAAACATGTCCAATTTGACGTTATTATGTTGCCACGCGAGTTAGAAACCAAGCGGAGTCCATTTGGTCACTCAAATCCTTGTATTCTCGGATTGCACCCAAATTGGCCTCCAATTGAGACTGCAATGTACAAACGAGTTTTCCTTCTTCGTTGACCATAACCGAACTTGTTTGTTGAGTCAAACATGTCCCATTTGACGTTATTATGGTGCCACGCGAGTTAGAAACCAAGCGGAGTACATTTGCTTACTCAAATCCTTGTATTCTTGGATTGCACCCAAATTGGCCTCCAATTGAGCCTACAACGTACAAACGAGTTTTCCTTCTTCGTTGACCATAACCGAACTTGTTTGTTGAGTCAAACATGTCCCATCTGATGTTATTATGGTGCCACGCGAGTTAGAAACCAAGCGGAGTCCATTTGCTTACTCAAATCCTTGTATTCTCGGATTGCACCCAAATTGGCTTCCAATTGAGCCTACAATGTACATACGAGTTTTCCTTCTTCGTTGCACAGAACCGAACCTTTTTGTTGAGTCAAACATGTCCCATTTGACGTTATTAGGGTGCCCCGAGAGGATTGGAATCAAACGGAGTCCATTTGGTCACTCAAATCCTTGTATTCTCGGATTGCACCCAAATTGGCCTCCAATTGAGCCTACAATATACAAACGAGTTTTCCTTCTTCGTTGACCATAACCGAACTTGTTTATTGAGTCAAACATGTCCCATTTGACGTTATTATGGTGCCACGCGAGTTAGAAACCAAGCGGAGTCCATTTGCTTACTCAAATCCTTGTATTCTTGGATTGCACCCAAATTGGCCTCCAATTGAGCCTACAATGTACAAACGAGTTTTCCGTCTTCGTTGAGCACAACCGAACATTTTTGTTGAGTCAAACATGTCCCATTTGACGTTATTAGGGTGCCACGTGAGGATTGAAATCAAACGGAGCCCATTTGGTCACTCAAATCCTTGTATTCTCAGATTGCACCCAAAT
Organism: Berberis vulgaris; assembly: GCA_963556465.1. Lineage (NCBI taxonomy): Eukaryota > Viridiplantae > Streptophyta > Magnoliopsida > Ranunculales > Berberidaceae > Berberis > Berberis vulgaris. The sequence continues at coordinate 39,371,259 of OY747126.1, read as the reverse complement.
TGGCCTCCAATTGAGCCTACAACGTACAAACGAGTTTTCCTTCTTCGTTAACCATAACCGAACTTGTGTGTCGAGTCAAACATGTCCAATTTGACGTTATTATGTTGCCACGCGAGTTAGAAACCAAGCGGAGTCCATTTGGTCACTCAAATTCTTGTATTCTCGGATTGCACCCAAATTGGCCTCCAATTGAGCCTGCAATGTACAAACGAGTTTTCCTTCTTCGTTGACCATAACCGAACTTTTTTGTTGAGTCAAACATGTCCCATTTGACGTTATTATGGTGCCACGTGAGTTAGAAACCAAGCGGAGTACATTTGCTTACTCAAATCCTTGTATTCTTGGATTGCACCAAATTGCCTCCAATTGAGCCTACAATGTACAAACGAGTTTTCCTTCTTCGTTGAGCACAACCGAACATTTTTGTTGAGTCAAACATGTCCCATTTGACGTTATTAGGGTGACACGCGAGGATTGAAATCAAACGGAGTCCATTTGGTCACTTAAATCCTTGTATTCTCGGATTGCACCCAAATTGGCCTCCAATTGAGCCTACAATGTACAAACGAGTTTTCCTTCTTCGTTGAGCAGAACCGAACCTTTTTGTTGAGTCAAACATGTCCCATTTGACGTTATTAGGGTGCCACGAGAGGATTGGAATCAAACGGAGTCCATTTGGTCACTCAAATCCTTGTATTCTCGGATTGCACCCAAATTGGCCTCCAATTGAGCCTACAACGTACAAACGAGTTTTTCTTCTTCGTTTACCATAACCAAACTTGTGTGTCGAGTGAAACATGTCCAATTTGACGTTATTATGTTGCCACGCGAGTTAGAAACCATGCGGAGTCCATTTGGTCACTCAAATCCTTGTATTCTCGGATTGCACCCAAATTGGCCTCCAATTGAGCCTACAACGTACAAACGAGTTTTCCTTCTTTGTTAACCATAACCGAACTTGTTTGTTGAGTCAAACATGTCCCATCTGACGTTATTATGGTGCCACGTGACTTAGAAACCAAGCGGAGTCCATTTGCTTACTCAAATCCTTGTATTCTCGGATTGCACCCTAATTGGCTTCCAATTGAGCCTATAATGTACAAACGAGTTTTCCTTCTTCGTTGAGCAGAACCGAACCTTTTTGTTGAGTCAAACATGTCCCATTTGACGTTATTAGGGTTCCCCGAGAGGATTGGAATCAAACGGAGTCCATTTGGTCACTCAAATCCATGTATTCTCGGATTGCACCCAAATTGGCCTCCAATTGAGCCTACAATATACAAACGAGTTTTCCTTCTTCGTTGACCATAACCGAACTTGTTTATTGAGTCAAACATGTCCCATTTGACGTTATTATGGTGCCACGCGAGTTAGAAACAAAGCGGAGTCCATTTGCTTACTCAAATCCTTGTATTCTTGGATTGCACCCAAATTGGCCTCCAGTTGAGCCTACAATGTACAAACGAGTTTTCCTTCTTCGTTGAGCACAACCGAACATTTTTGTTGAGTCAAACATGTCCCATTTGACGTTATTAGGGTGCCACGCGAGGATTGAAATCAAACGGAGTCCATTTGGTCACTTAAATCCTTGTATTCTCGGATTGCACCCAAATTGGCCTCCAATTGAGCCTACAATGTACAAACGAGTTTTCCTTCTTCGTTGAGATGAACCGAACCTTTTTGTTGAGTCAAACATGTCCCATTTGACGTTATTAGGGTGCCACGTGAGGATTGAAATCAAACGGAGTCCATTTGGTCACTCAAATCCTTGTATTCTCGGATTGCACCTAAATTGGCCTCCAATTGAGCCTACAACGTACAAACGAGTTTTCCTTCTTCGTTAACTATAACCGAACTTGTTTGTTGAGTCAAACATGTCCCATTTGACATTATTAGGGTGCCACGCGAGGATTGAAATCAAACGGAGTCCATTTGGTCACTTAAATCCTTGTATTCTCGGATTGCACCCAAATTGGCCTACAATTGAGCCTACAATGTACAAAGGAGTTTTCCTTCTTCGTTGAGCACAACCGAACATTTTTGTTGAGTCAAACATGTCCCATTTGACGTTATAAGGGTGCCACGCGAGGATTGAAATCAAACGGAGTCCATTTGGTCACTCAAATCCTTGTATTCTCGGATTGCACCCAAATTGGCCTCCAATTGAGCCTAAAACGTACAAACGAGTTTTCCTTCTTCGTTAAGCACAACCAAACCTTTTTGTTGAGTCAAACATGTCCCATTTGACTTTATTATGGTGCCACGCGAGTTAGAAACCAAACGGACTCCATTTGGTCACTCAAATCCTTGTATTCTCGGATTGTACCCAAATTGGCCTCCAATTGAGCCTACAACGTAAAAATGAGTTTTCCTTCTTCGTTAACCATAATCGAACTTTTTTGTTGATTCAAACATGTCCCATTTGACGTTATTATGGTGCCACGCGAGTTAGAAACCAAGCGGAGTCCATTTGCTTACTCAAATCCTTGTATTCTTGGATTGCACCCAAATTGGCCTCCAATTGAGCCTACAATGTACAAACGAGTTTTCCGTCTTCGTTGAGCACAACCGAACATTTTTGTTGAGTCAAACATGTCCCATTTGACGTATTAGGGTGCCATGCGAGGATTGAAATCAAACGGAGCCCATTTGGTCACTCAAATCCTTGTATTCTCAGATTGCACCCAAATTGGCCTCCAATTGAGCCTACAACGTACAAACGAGTTTTCCTTCTTCGTTAACCATAACCGAACTTGTGTGTCGAGTCAAACATGTCCAATTTGACGTTATTATGTTGCCACGCGAGTTAGAAACCAAGCGGAGTCCATTTGGTCACTCAAATCCTTGTATTCTCGGATTGCACCCAAATTGGCCTCCAATTGAGCCTGCAATGTACAAACGAGTTTTCCTTCTTCGTTGACCATAACCGAACTTTTTTGTTGAGTCAAACATGTCCCATTTGACGTTATTATGGTGCCACGTGAGTTAGAAACCAAGCGGAGTACATTTGCTTACTCAAATCCTTGTATTCTTGGATTGCACCAAATTGCCTCCAATTGAGCCTACAATGTACAAACGAGTTTTCCTTCTTCGTTGAGCACAACCGAACATTTTTGTTGAGTCAAACATGTCCCATTTGACGTTATTAGGGTGACACGCGAGGATTGAAATCAAACGGAGTCCATTTGGTCACTTAAATCCTTGTATTCTCGGATTGCACCCAAATTGGCCTCCAATTGAGCCTACAATGTACAAACGAGTTTTCCTTCTTCGTTGAGCAGAACCGAACCTTTTTGTTGAGTCAAACATGTCCCATTTGACGTTATTAGGGTGCCACGAGAGGATTGGAATCAAACGGAGTCCATTTGGTCACTCAAATCCTTGTATTCTCGGATTGCACCCAAATTGGCCTCCAATTGAGCCTACAACGTACAAACGAGTTTTTCTTCTTCGTTTACCATAACCAAACTTGTGTGTCGAGTGAAACATGTCCAATTTGACGTTATTATGTTGCCACGCGAGTTAGAAACCATGCGGAGTCCATTTGGTCACTCAAATCCTTGTATTCTCGGATTGCACCCAAATTGGCCTCCAATTGAGCCTACAACGTACAAACGAGTTTTCCTTCTTTGTTAACCATAACCGAACTTGTTTGTTGAGTCAAACATGTCCCATCTGACGTTATTATGGTGCCACGTGACTTAGAAACCAAGCGGAGTCCATTTGCTTACTCAAATCCTTGTATTCTCGGATTGCACCCTAATTGGCTTCCAATTGAGCCTATAATGTACAAACGAGTTTTCCTTCTTCGTTGAGCAGAACCGAACCTTTTTGTTGAGTCAAACATGTCCCATTTGACGTTATTAGGGTTCCCCGAGAGGATTGGAATCAAACGGAGTCCATTTGGTCACTCAAATCCATGTATTCTCGGATTGCACCCAAATTGGCCTCCAATTGAGCCTACAATATACAAACGAGTTTTCCTTCTTCGTTGACCATAACCGAACTTGTTTATTGAGTCAAACATGTCCCATTTGACGTTATTATGGTGCCACGCGAGTTAGAAACAAAGCGGAGTCCATTTGCTTACTCAAATCCTTGTATTCTTGGATTGCACCCAAATTGGCCTCCAGTTGAGCCTACAATGTACAAACGAGTTTTCCTTCTTCGTTGAGCACAACCGAACATTTTTGTTGAGTCAAACATGTCCCATTTGACGTTATTAGGGTGCCACGCGAGGATTGAAATCAAACGGAGTCCATTTGGTCACTTAAATCCTTGTATTCTCGGATTGCACCCAAATTGGCCTCCAATTGAGCCTACAATATACAAACGAGTTTTCCTTCTTCGTTGACCATAACCGAACTTGTTTATTGAGTCAAACATGTCCCATTTGACGTTATTATGGTGCCACGCGAGTTAGAAACAAAGCGGAGTCCATTTGCTTACTCAAATCCTTGTATTCTTGGATTGCACCCAAATTGGCCTCCAGTTGAGCCTACAATGTACAAACGAGTTTTCCTTCTTCGTTGAGCACAACCGAACATTTTTGTTGAGTCAAACATGTCCCATTTGACGTTATTAGGGTGCCACGCGAGGATTGAAATCAAACGGAGTCCATTTGGTCACTTAAATCCTTGTATTCTCGGATTGCACCCAAATTGGCCTCCAATTGAGCCTACAATGTACAAACGAGTTTTCCTTCTTCGTTGAGATGAACCGAACCTTTTTGTTGAGTCAAACATGTCCCATTTGACGTTATTAGGGTGCCACGTGAGGATTGAAATCAAACGGAGTCCATTTGGTCACTCAAATCCTTGTATTCTCGGATTGCACCTAAATTGGCCTCCAATTGAGCCTACAACGTACAAACGAGTTTTCCTTCTTCGTTAACTATAACCGAACTTGTTTGTTGAGTCAAACATGTCCCATTTGACATTATTAGGGTGCCACGCGAGGATTGAAATCAAACGGAGTCCATTTGGTCACTTAAATCCTTGTATTCTCGGATTGCACCCAAATTGGCCTACAATTGAGCCTACAATGTACAAAGGAGTTTTCCTTCTTCGTTGAGCACAACCGAACATTTTTGTTGAGTCAAACATGTCCCATTTGACGTTATAAGGGTGCCACGCGAGGATTGAAATCAAACGGAGTCCATTTGGTCACTCAAATCCTTGTATTCTCGGATTGCACCCAAATTGGCCTCCAATTGAGCCTAAAACGTACAAACGAGTTTTCCTTCTTCGTTAAGCACAACCAAACCTTTTTGTTGAGTCAAACATGTCCCATTTGACTTTATTATGGTGCCACGCGAGTTAGAAACCAAACGGACTCCATTTGGTCACTCAAATCCTTGTATTCTCGGATTGTACCCAAATTGGCCTCCAATTGAGCCTACAACGTAAAAATGAGTTTTCCTTCTTCGTTAACCATAATCGAACTTTTTTGTTGATTCAAACATGTCCCATTTGACGTTATTATGGTGCCACGCGAGTTAGAAACCAAGCGGAGTCCATTTGCTTACTCAAATCCTTGTATTCTTGGATTGCACCCAAATTGGCCTCCAATTGAGCCTACAATGTACAAACGAGTTTTCCGTCTTCGTTGAGCACAACCGAACATTTTTGTTGAGTCAAACATGTCCCATTTGACGTATTAGGGTGCCATGCGAGGATTGAAATCAAACGGAGCCCATTTGGTCACTCAAATCCTTGTATTCTCAGATTGCACCCAAATTGGCCTCCAATTGAGCCTACAACGTACAAACGAGTTTTCCTTCTTCGTTAACCATAACCGAACTTGTGTGTCGAGTCAAACATGTCCAATTTGACGTTATTATGTTGCCACGCGAGTTAGAAACCAAGCGGAGTCCATTTGGTCACTCAAATCCTTGTATTCTCGGATTGCACCCAAATTGGCCTCCAATTGAGCCTGCAATGTACAAACGAGTTTTCCTTCTTCGTTGACCATAACCGAACTTGTTTGTTGAGTCAAACATGTCCCATTTGACGTTATTATGGTGCCACGCGAGTTAGAAACCAAGCGGAGTACATTTGCTTACTCAAATCCTTGTATTCTTGGATTGCACCCAAATTGGCCTCCAGTTGAGCCTACAATGTACAAACGAGTTTTCCTTCTTCGTTGAGCACAACCGAACATTTTTGTTGAGTCAAACATGTCCCATTTGACGTTATTAGGGTGCCACGCGAGGATTGAAATCAAACGGAGTCCATTTGGTCACTTAAATCCTTGTATTCTCGGATTGCACCCAAATTGGCCTCCAATTGAGCCTACAATGTACAAACGAGTTTTCCTTCTTCGTTGAGATGAACCGAACCTTTTTGTTGAGTCAAACATGTCCCATTTGACGTTAGTAGGGTGCCACGAGAGGATTGGAATCAAACGGAGTCCATTTGGTCACTCAAATCCTTGTATTCTCGGATTGCACCCAAATTGGCCTCCAATTGAGCCTACAACGTAAAAACGAGTTTTCCTTCTTCGTTAACCATAACTGAACTTTTTTATTGATTCAAACATGTCCCATTTGACGTTATTATGGTGCCACGCGAGTTAGAAACCAAGCGGAGTCCATTTGCTTACTCAAATCCTTGTATTCTTGGATTGCACCCAAATTGGCCTCCAATTGAGCCTACAATGTACAAACGAGTTTTCCGTCTACGTTGAGCACAACCGAACATTTTTGTTGAGTCAAACATGTCCCATTTGACGTTATTAGGATGCCACGCAAGGATTGAAATCAAACGGAGCCCATTTGGTCACTCAAATCCTTGTATTCTCAGATTGCACCCAAATTGGCCTCCAATTGAGCCTACAACGTACAAACGAGTTTTCCTTCTTCGTTAACCATAACCGAACTTGTGTGTCGAGTCAAACATGTCCAATTTGACGTTATTATGTTGCCACGCGAGTTAGAAACCAAGCGGAGTCCATTTGGTCACTCAAATCCTTGTATTCTCGGATTGCACCCAAATTGGCCTCCAGTTGAGACTGCAATGTACAAACGAGTTTTCCTTCTTCGTTGACCATAACCGAACTTGTTTGTTGAGTCAAACATGTCCCATTTGATGTTATTATGGTGCCACGCGAGTTAGAAACCAAGCGGAGTACATTTGCTTACTCAAATCCTTGTATTCTTGGATTGCACCCAAATTGGCCTCCAATTGAGCCTACAACGTACAAACGAGTTTTCCTTCTTCGTTGACCATAACCGAACTTGTTTGTTGAGTCAAACATGCCCCATCTGATGTTATTATGGTGCCACGCGAGTTAGAAACCAAGCGGAGTCCATTTGCTTACTCAAATCCTTGTATTCTCGGATTGCACCCAAATTGGCTTCCAATTGAGCCTACAATGTACATACGAGTTTTCCTTCTTCGTTGAGCAGAACCGAACCTTTTTGTTGAGTCAAACATGTCCCATTTGACGTTATTAGGGAGCCCCGAGAGGATTGGAATCAAACGGAGTCCATTTGGTCACTCAAATCCTTGTATTCTCGGATTGCACCCAAATTGGCCTCCAATTGAGCCTACAATATACAAACGAGTTTTCCTTCTTCGTTGACCATAACCGAACTTGTTTATTAAGTCAAACATGTCCCATTTGACGTTATTATGGTGCCACGCGAGTTAGAAACAAAGCGGAGTCCATTTGCTTACTCAAATCCTTGTATTCTTGGATTGCACCCAAATTGGCCTCCAATTGAGCCTACAATGTACAAACGAGTTTTTCGTCTACGTTGAGCACAACCGAACATTTTTGTTGAGTCAAACATGTCCCATTTGACGTTATTAGGATGCCACGCAAGGATTGAAATCAAACGGAGCCCATTTGGTCACTCAAATCCTTGTATTCTCAGATTGCACCCAAATTGGCCTCCAATTGAGCCTACAACGTACAAACGAGTTTTCCTTCTTCGTTAACCATAACCGAACTTGTGTGTCGAGTCAAACATGTCCAATTTGACGTTATTATGTTGCCACGCGAGTTAGAAACCAAGCGGAGTCCATTTGGTCACTCAAATCCTTGTATTCTCGGATTGCACCCAAATTGGCCTCCAATTGAGACTGCAATGTACAAACGAGTTTTCCTTCTTCGTTGACCATAACCGAACTTGTTTGTTGAGTCAAACATGTCCCATTTGATGTTATTATGGTGCCACGCGAGTTAGAAACCAAGCGGAGTACATTTGCTTACTCAAATCCTTGTATTCTTGGATTGCACCCAAATTGGCCTCCAATTGAGCCTACAACGTACAAACGAGTTTTCCTTCTTCGTTGACCATAACCGAACTTGTTTGTTGAGTCAAACATGTCCCATCTGATGTTATTATGGTGCCACACGAGTTAGAAACCAAGCGGAGTCCATTTGCTTACTCAAATCCTTGTATTCTCGGATTGCACCCAAATTGGCCTCCAATTGAGCCTACAATGTACAAACGAGTTTTCCTTCTTCGTTGACCATAACCGAACTTGTTTGTTGAGTCAAACATGTCCCATTTGACGTTATTATGGTGCCACGCGAGTTAGAAACCAAGCGGAGTACATTTGCTTACTCAAATCCTTGTATTCTTGGATTGCACCCAAATTGGCCTCCAGTTGAGCCTACAATGTACCAACGAGTTTTCCTTCTTCGTTGAGCACAACCGAACATTTTTTTTGAGTCAAACATGTCCCATTTGACGTTATTAAGGTGCCACGCGAGGATTGAAATCAAACGGAGTCCATTTGGTCACTTAAATCCTTGTATTCTCGGATTGCACCCAAATTGGCCTCCAATTGAGCCTACAATGTACAAACGAGTTTTCCTTCTTCGTTGAGATGAACGGAACCTTTTTGTTGAGTCAAACATGTCCCATTTGACGTTATTAGGGTGCCACGAGAGGATTGGAATCAAGCGGAGTCCATTTGGTCACTCAAATCCTTGTATTCTCGGATTGCACCCAAATTGGCCTCCAATTGAGCCTACAACGTAAAAACGAGTTTTCCTTCTTCGTTAACCATAACCAAACTTTTTTATTGATTCAAACATGTCCCATTTGACATTATTATGGTGCCACGCGAGTTAGAAACCAAGCGGAGTCCATTTGCTTACTCAAATCCTTGTATTCTTGGATTGCACCCAAATTGGCCTCCAATTGAGCCTACAATGTACAAACGAGTTTTCCGTCTACGTTGAGCACAACCGAACATTTTTGTTGAGTCAAACATGTCCCATTTGACGTTATTATAATGCCACGCGAGGATTGAAATCAAACGGAGCCCATTTGGTCACTCAAATCCTTGTATTCTCAGATTGCACCCAAATTGGCCTCCAATTGAGCCTACAACGTACAAACGAGTTTTCCTTCTTCGTTAACCATAACCGAACTTGTGTGTCGAGTCAAACATGTCCAATTTGACGTTATTATGTTGCCACGCGAGTTAGAAACCAAGCGGAGTCCATTTGGTCACTCAAATCCTTGTATTCTCGGATTGCACCCAAATTGGCCTCCAATTGAGCCTGCAATGTACAAACGAGTTTTCCTTCTTCGTTGACCATAACCGAACTTGTTTGTTGAGTCAAACATGTCCCATTTGACGTTATTATGGTGCCACGCGAGTTAGAAACCAAGCGGAGTACATTTGCTTACTCAAATCCTTGTATTCTTGGATTGCACCCAAATTGGCCTCCAATTGAGCCTACAACGTACGAACGAGTTTTCCTTCTTCGTTGACCATAACCGAACTTGTTTGTTGAGTCAAACATGTCCCATCTGACGTTATTATGGTGCCACGAGAGGATTGGAATCAAACGGAGTCCATTTGGTCACTCAAATCCTTGTATTCTCGGATTGCACCCAAATTGGCCTCCAATTGAGCCTACAATATACAAACGAGTTTTCCTTCTTTGTTGACCATAACCGAACTTGTTTGTTGAGTCAAACATGTCCAATTTGACGTTATTATGGTTCCACGCGAGTAAGAAACAAAGCGGAGTCCATTTGCTTACTCAAATCCTTGTATTCTTGGATTGCACCCAAATTGGCCTCCAATTGAGCCTACAATGTACAAACGAGTTTCCGTCTTCGTTGAGCACAACCGAACATTTTTGTTGATTCAAACATGTCCCATTTGACGTTATTAGGGTGCCACGCGAGGATTGAAATCAAACGGAGCCCATTTGGTCACTCAAATCCTTGTATTCTCAGATTGCACCCAAATTGGCGTCCAATTGAGCCTACAACTTACAAACGAGTTTTCCTTCTTCGTTAACCATAACCGAACTTGTGTGTCTAGTCAAACATGTCCAATTTGACGTTATTATGTTGCCACGCGAGTTAGAAACCAAACGGAGTCCATTTTGTCACTTAAATCCTTGTATTCTCGGATTGCACCCAAATTGGCCTCCAATTGAGCCTACAATGTACAAACGAGTTTTCCTTCTTCGTTGAGCAGAACCGAACCTTTTTGTTGAGTCAAACATGTCCCATTTGACGTTATTAGAGTGCCACGAGAGGATTGGAATCAAACGAAGTCCATTTGGTCACTCAAATCCTTGTATTCACGGATTGCACCCAAATTGGCCTCCAATTGAGCCTACAATGTACAAACGAGTTTTCCTTCTTCGTTGACCATAACCGAACTTGTTTCTTGAGTCAAACATGTCCCATTTGACGTTATTATGGTGCCACGCGAGTTAGAAACCAAGCGGAGTCCATTTGCTTACTCAAATCCTTGTATTCTTGGATTGCACCCAAATTGGCCTCCAATTGAGCCTACAATGTACAAACGAGTTTTCCTTCTTCGTTGAGCACAACCGAACATTTTTGTTGAGTCAAACATGTCCCATTTGATGTTATTAGGGTGCCACGCGAGGATTGAAATCAAACGGAGCCCATTTGGTCACTCAAATCCTTGTATTCTCAGATTGCACCCAAATTGGCCTCCAATTGAGCCTACAACGTACAAACGAGTTTTCCTTCTTCGTTAACCATAACCAAACTTTTTTATTGATTCAAACATGTCCCATTTGACGTTATTATGGTGCCACGCGAGTTAGAAACCAAGCGGAGTCCATTTGCTTACTCAAATCCTTGTATTCTTGGATTGCACCCAAATTGGCCTCCAATCGAGCCTACAATGTACAAACGAGTTTTCCGTCTACGTTGAGCACAACCGAACATTTTTGTTGAGTCAAACATGTCCCATTTGATGTTATTATAATGCCACGCGAGGATTGAAATCAAACGGAGCCCATTTGGTCACTCAAATCCTTGTATTCTCAGATTGCACCCAAATTGGCCTCTAATTGAGCCTACAACGTACAAACGAGTTTTCCTTCTTCGTTAACCATAACCGAACTTGTGTGTCGAGTCAAACATGTCCAATTTGACGTTATTATGTTGCAACGCGAGTTAGAAACCAAGCGGAGTCCATTTGGTCACTCAAATCCTTGTATTCTCGGATTGCACCCAAATTGGCCTCCAATTGAGCCTGCAATGTACAAACGAGTTTTCCTTCTTCGTTGACCATAACCGAACTAGTTTGTTGAGTCAAACATGTCCCTTTTGACGTTATTATGGTGCCACGCGAGTTAGAAACCAAGCGGAGTACATTTGCTTACTCAAATCCTTGTATTCTTGGATTGCACCCAAATTGGCCTCCAATTGAGCCTACAACGTACGAACGAGTTTTCCTTCTTCGTTGACCATAACCGAACTTGTTTGTTTAGTCAAACATGTCCCATCTGACGTTATTATGGTGCCACGAGAGGATTGGAATCAAACGGAGTCCATTTGGTCACTCAAATCCTTGTATTCTCGGATTGCACCCAAATTGGCCTCCAATTGAGCCTACAATATACAAACGAGTTTTCCTTCTTTGTTGACCATAACCGAACTTGTTTGTTGAGTCAAACATGTCCAATTTGACGTTATTATGGTGCCACGCGAGTAAGAAACAAAGCGGAGTCCATTTGCTTACTCAAATCCTTGTTTTCTTGGATTGCACCCAAATTGGCCTCCAATTGAGCCTACAATGTACAAACGAGTTTCCGTCTTCGTTTAGCACAACCGAACATTTTTGTTGATTCAAACATGTCCCATTTGACGTTATTAGGGTGCCACGCGAGGATTGAAATCAAACGGAGCCCATTTGGTCACTCAAATCCTTGTATTCTCAGATTGCACCCAAATTGGCGTCCAATTGAGCCTACAACTTACAAACGAGTTTTCCTTCTTCGTTAACCATAACCGAACTTGTGTGTCGAGTCAAACATGTCCAATTTGACGTTATTATGTTGCCACGCGAGTTAGAAACCAAACGGAGTCCATTTTGTCACTTAAATCCTTGTATTCTCGGATTGCACCCAAATTGGCCTCCAATTGAGCCTACAATGTACAAACGAGTTTTCCTTCTTCGTTGAGCAGAACCGAACCTTTTTGTTGAGTCAAACATGTCCCATTTGACGTTATTAGAGTGCCACGAGAGGATTGGAATCAAACGAAGTCCATTTGGTCACTCAAATCCTTGTATTCACGGATTGCACCCAAATTGGCCTCCAATTGAGCCTACAATGTACAAACGAGTTTTCCTTCTTCGTTGACCATAACCGAACTTGTTTGTTGAGTCAAACATGTCCCATTTGACGTTATTATGGTGCCACGCGAGTTAGAAACCAAGCGGAGTCCATTTGCTTACTCAAATCCTTGTATTCTTGGATTGCACCCAAATTGGCCTCCAATTGAGCCTACAATGTACAAACGAGTTTTCCTTCTTCGTTGAGCACAACCGAACATTTTTGTTGAGTCAAACATGTCCCATTTGACGTTATTAGGGTGCCACGCGACGATTGAAATCAAACGGAGCCCATTTGGTCACTCAAATCCTTGTATTCTCAGATTGCACCCAAATTGGCCTCCAATTGAGCCTACAACGTACAAACGAGTTTTCCTTCTTCGTTAACCATAACCGAACTTTTTTATTGATTCAAACATGTCCCATTTGACGTTATTATGGTGCCACGCGAGTTAGAAACCAAGCGGAGTCCATTTGCTTACTCAAATCCTTGTATTCTTGGATTGCACCCAAATTGGCCTCCAATTGAGCCTACAATGTACAAACGAGTTTTCCGTCTACGTTGAGCACAACCGAACATTTTTGTTGAGTCAAACATGTCCCATTTGACGTTATTATAATGCCATGCGAGGATTGAAATCAAACGGAGCCCATTTGGTCACTCAAATCCTTGTATTCTCAGATTGCACCCAAATTGGCCTCTAATTGAGCCTACAACGTACAAACGAGTTTTCCTTCTTCGTTAACCATAACCGAACTTGTGTGTCGAGTCAAACATGTCCAATTTGACGTTATTATGTTGCCACGCGAGTTAGAAACCAAGCGGAGTCCATTTGGTCACTCAAATCCTTGTATTCTCGGATTGCACCCAAATTGGCCTCCAATTGAGCCTGCAATGTACAAACGAGTTTTCCTTCTTCGTTGACCATAACCGAACTTGTTTGTAGAGTCAAACATGTCCCATTTGACGTTATTATGGTGCCACGCGAGTTAGAAACCAAGCGGAGTACATTTGCTTACTCAAATCCTTGTATTCTTGGATTGCACCCAAATTGGCCTCCAATTGAGCCTACAACGTACGAACGAGTTTTCCTTCTTCGTTGACCATAACCGAACTTGTTTGTTGAGTCAAACATGTCCCATCTGACGTTATTATGGTGCCACGAGAGGATTGGAATCAAACGGAGTCCATTTGGTCACTCAAATCCTTGTATTCTCGGATTGCACCCAAATTGGCCTCCAATTGAGCCTACAATATACAAACGAGTTTTCCTTCTTTGTTGACCATAACCGAACTTGTTTGTTGAGTCAAACATGTCCAATTTGACGTTATTATGGTGCCACGCGAGTAAGAAACAAAGCGGAGTCCATTTGCTTACTCAAATCCTTGTATTCTTGGATTGCACCCAAATTGGCCTCCAATTGAGCCTACAATGTACAAACGAGTTTCCGTCTTCGTTTAGCACAACCGAACATTTTTGTTGATTCAAACATGTCCCATTTGACGTTATTAGGGTGCCACGCGAGGATTGAAATCAAACGGAGCCCATTTGGTCACTCAAATCCTTGTATTCTCAGATTGCACCCAAATTGGCGTCCAATTGAGCCTACAACTTACAAACGAGTTTTCCTTCTTCGTTAACCATAACCGAAATTGTGTGTCGAGTCAAACATGTCCAATTTGACGTTATTATGTTGCCACGCGAGTTAGAAACCAAACGGAGTCCATTTTGTCACTTAAATCCTTGTATTCTCGGATTGCACCCAAATTGGCCTCCAATTGAGCCTACAATGTACAAACGAGTTTTCCTTCTTCGTTGAGCAGAACCGAACCTTTTTGTTGAGTCAAACATGTCCCATTTGACGTTATTAGAGTGCCACGAGAGGATTGGAATCAAACGAAGTCCATTTGGTCACTCAAATCCTTGTATTCACGGATTGCACCCAAATTGGCCTCCAATTGAGCCTACAATGTACAAACGAGTTTTCCTTCTTCGTTGACCATAACCGAACTTGTTTGTTGAGTCAAACATGTCCCATTTGATGTTATTATGGTGCCACGCGAGTTAGAAACCAAGCGGAGTCCATTTGCTTACTCAAATCCTTGTATTCTTGGATTACACCCAAATTGGCCTCCAATTGAGCCTACAATGTACAAACGAGTTTTCCTTCTTCGTTGAGCACAACCGAACATTTTTGTTGAGTCAAACATGTCCCATTTGACGTTATTAGGGTGCCACGCGAGGATTGAAATCAAACGGAGCCCATTTGGTCACTCAAATCCTTGTATTCTCAGATTGCACCCAAATTGGCCTCCAATTGAGCCTACAACGTACAAACGAGTTTTCCTTCTTCGTTAACCATAACCGAACTTTTTTATTGATTCAAACATGTCCCATTTGACGTTATTATGGTGCCACGCGAGTTAGAAACCAAGCGGAGTCCATTTGCTTACTCAAATCCTTGTATTCTTGGATTGCACCCAAATTGGCCTCCAATTGAGCCTACAATGTACAAACGAGTTTTCCGTCTACGTTGAGCACAACCGAACATTTTTGTTGAGTCAAACATGTCCCATTTGACGTTATTATAATGCCATGCGAGGATTGAAATCAAACGGAGCCCATTTGGTCACTCAAATCCTTGTATTCTCAGATTGCACCCAAATTGGCCTCTAATTGAGCCTACAACGTACAAACGAGTTTTCCTTCTTCGTTAACCATTACCGAACTTGTGTGTCGAGTCAAACATGTCCAATTTGACGTTATTATGTTGCCACGCGAGTTAGAAACCAAGCGGAGTCCATTTGGTCACTCAAATCCTTGTATTCTCGGATTGCACCCAAATTGGCCTCCAATTGAGCCTGCAATGTACAAACGAGTTTTCCTTCTTCGTTGACCATAACCGAACTTGTTTGTAGAGTCAAACATGTCCCATTTGACGTTATTATGGTGCCACGCGAGTTAGAAACCAAGCGGAGTACATTTGCTTACTCAAATCCTTGTATTCTTGGATTCCACCCAAATTGGCCTCCAATTGAGCCTACAACGTACGAACGAGTTTTCCTTCTTCGTTGACCATAACCGAACTTGTTTGTTGAGTCAAACATGTTTCATCTGACGTTATTATGGTGCCACGAGAGGATTGGAATCAAACGGAGTCCATTTGGTCACTCAAATCCTTGTATTCTCGGATTGCACCCAAATTGGCCTCCAATTGAGCCTACAATATACAAACGAGTTTTCCTTCTTTGTTGACCATAACCGAACTTGTTTATTGAGTCAAACATGTCCAATTTGACGTTATTATGGTGCCACGCGAGTAAGAAGCAAAGCGGAGTCCATTTGCTTACTCAAATCCTTGTATTCTTGGATTGCACCCAAATTGGCCTCCAATTGATCCTACAATGTACAAACGAGTTTCCGTCTTCGTTGAGCACAACCGAACATTTTTGTTGATTAAACATGTCCCATTTGACGTTATTAGGGTGCCACGTGAGGATTGAAATCAAACGGAGCCCATTTGGTCACTCAAATCCTTGTATTCTCAGATTGCACCCAAATTGGCGTCCAATTGAGCCTACAACGTACAAACGAGTTTTACTTCTTCGTTAACCATAACCGAACTTGTGTGTCGAGTCAAACATGTCCAATTTGACGTTATTATGTTGCCACGCGAGTTAGAAACCAAACGGAGTCCATTTGGTCACTTAAATCCTTGTATTCTCGGATTGCACCCAAATTGGCCTCCAATTGAGCCTACAATGTACAAACGAGTTTTCCTTCTTCGTTGAGCAGAACCGAACCTTTTTGTTGAGTCAAACATGTCCCATTTGACGTTATTAGAGTGCCACGAGAGGATTGGAATCAAACGAAGTCCATTTGGTCACTCAAATCCTTGTATTCACGGATTGCACCCAAATTGTCCTCCAATTGAGCCTACAATGTACAAACGAGTTTTCCTTCTTCGTTGACCATAACCGAACTTGTTTGTTGAGTCAAACATGTCCCATTTGACGTTATTATTCTGCCACGCGAGTTAGAAACCAAGCGGAGTCCATTTGCTTACTCAAATCCTTGTATTCTCGGATTGCACCCAAATTGGCCTCCAATTGAGCCAACAACGTATGAACGAGTTTTCCTTCTTCGTTGAGCAGAACCGAACCTTTTTGTTGAGTCAAACATGTCCCATTTGACGTTATTAGGGTGCCCCGAGAGGATTGGAATCAAACGTAGTCCATTTGGTCACTCAAATCCTTGTATTCTCGGATTGCACCCAAATTGGCCTCCAATTGAGCCTACAATATACAAACGAGTTTTCCTTCTTCGTTGACCATAACTGAACTTGTTTGTTGAGTCAAACATGTCCCATTTGACGTTATTATGGTGCCACGCGAGTAAGAAACAAAGCGGAGTCCATTTGCTTACTCAAATCCTTGTATTCTTGGATTGCACCCAAATTTGCCTCCAATTGAGCCTACAATGTACAAACGAGTTTTCCGTCTTCGTTGAGCACAACCGAACATTTTTGTTGAGTCAAACATGTCCCATTTGACGTTATTAGGGTGCCACGCGAGGATTGATATCAAACGGAGCCCATTTGGTCACTCAAATCCTTGTATTCTCGTATTGCACCCAAATTGGCCTCTAATTGAGCCTACAACGTACAAACGAGTTTTCCTTCTTCGTTAACCATAATCGAACTTGTGTGTTGAGTCAAACATGTCCAATTTGACGTTATTATGTTGCCACGCGAGTTAGAAACCAAGCGGAGTCCATTTGGTCACTCAAATCCTTGTATTCTCGGATTGCACCCAAATTGGCCTCCAATTGAGCCTGCAATGTACAAACGAGTTTTTCGTCTTCGTTGAGCACAACCGAACATTTTTTTTGATTCAAACATGTCCCATTTGACGTTATTAGGGTGCCACGCGAGGATTGAAATCAAACGGAGCCCATTTGGTCACTCAAATCCTTGTATTCTCAGATTGCACCCAAATTGGCGTCCAATTGAGCCTACAACGTACAAACGAGTTTTCCTTCTTCGTTAACCATAACCGAACTTGTGTGTCGAGTCAAACATGTCCAATTTGATGTTATTATGTTGCCACGCGAGTTAGAAACCAAACGGAGTCCATTTGGTCACTTAAATCCTTGTATTCTCGGATTGCACCCAAATTGGCCTCCAATTGAGCCTACAATGTACAAACGAGTTTTCCTTCTTCGTTGAGCAGAACCGAACCTTTTTTTTGAGTCAAACATGTCGCATTTGACGTTATTAGAGTGCCACGAGAGGATTGGAATCAAACGAAGTCCATTTGGTCACTCAAATCCTTGTATTCTCGGATTGCACCCAAATTGGCCACCAATTGAGCCTACAATGTACAAACGAGTTTTCCTTCTTCGTTGAACATAACCGAACTTGTTTGTTGAGTCAAAAATGTCCCATTTGACGTTATTATGGTGCCACGCGAGTTAGAAACCAAGCGGAGTCCATTTGCTTACTCAAATCCTTGTATTCTTGGATTGCACCCAAATTGGCCTCCAATTGAACCTACAATGTACAAACGAGTTTTCCTTCTTCGTTGAGCACAACCGAACATTTTTGTTGAGTCAAACATGTCCCATTTGACGTTATTAGGGTGCCACGTGAGGATTGAAATCAAACGGAGCCCATTTGGTCACTCAAATCCTTGTATTCTCATATTGCACCCAAATTGGCCTCCAATTGAGCCTACAACGTACAAACGAGTTTTCCTTCTTCGTTAACCATAATCGAACTTGTGTGTCGAGTCAAACATGTCCAATTTGACGTTATTATGTTGCCACGCGAGTTAGAAACCAAGCGGAGTCCATTTGGTCACTCAAATCCTTGTATTCTCGGATTGCACCCAAATTGGCCTCCAATTGAGCCTGCAATGTACAAACGAGTTTTCCGTCTTCGTTGAGCACAACCGAACATTTTTGTTGATTCAAACATGTCCCATTTGACGTTATTAGGGTGCCACGAGAGGATTGAAATCAAACGGAGCCCATTTGGTCACTCAAATCCTTGTATTCTCAGATTGCACCCAAATTGGCGTCCAATTGAGCCTACAACGTACAAACGAGTTTTCCTTCTTCGTTAACCATAAATGAACTTGTGTGTCGAGTCAAACATGTCCAAATTGACGTTATTATGTTGCCACGCGAGTTAGAAAAAAAACGGAGTCCATTTGGTCACTTAAATCCTTGTATTCTCGGATTGCACCCAAATTGGCCTCCAATTGAGCCTACAATGTACAAACGAGTTTTCCTTCTTCGTTGAGCAGAACCGAACCTTTTTTTTGAGTCAAACATGTCCCATTTGACGTTATTAGAGTGCCACGAGAGGATTGGAATCAAACGAAGTCCATTTGGTCACTCAAATCCTTGTATTCTCGGATTGCACCCAAATTGGCCACCAATTGAGCCTACAATGTACAAACTAGTTTTCCTTCTTCGTTGACCATAACCGAACTTGTTTGTTGAGTCAAACATGTCCCATTTGACGTTATTATGGTGCCACGCGAGTTAAAAACCAAGCGGAGTCCATTTGCTTACTCAAATCCTTGTATTCTTGGATTGCACCCAAATTGGCCTCCAATTGAGCCTACAATGTACAAACGAGTTTTCCTTCTTCGTTGAGCACAACCGAACATTTTTGTTGAGTCAAACATGTCCCATTTGACGTTATTAGGGTGCCACGCGAGGATTGAAATCAAACGGAGCCCATTTGGTCACTCAAATCCTTGTATTCACATATTGCACCCAAATTGGCCTCCAATTGAGCCTACAACGTACAAACGAGTTTTCCTTTTTCGTTAACCATAACCGAACTTTTGTGTCGAGTCAAACATGTCCAATTTGACGTTATTATGTTTCCACGCGAGTTAGAAACCAAGCGGAGTCCATTTGGTCACTCAAATCCTTGCATTCTCGGATTGCACCCAAATTGGCCTCCAATTAAGCCTACAACGTACAAACGAGTTTTCCTTCTTTGTTGACCATAACCGAACTTGTTTGTTGAGTCAAACATGTCCAATTTGACGTTATTATGGTGCCACGCGAGTAAGAAACAAAGCGGAGTCCATTTGCTTACTCAAATCCTTGTATTCTTGGATTGCACCCAAATTGGCCTCCAATTGAGCCTACAATGTACAAACGAGTTTCCGTCTTCGTTTAGCACAACCGAACATTTTTGTTGATTCAAACATGTCCCATTTGACGTTATTAGGGTGCCACGCGAGGATTGAAATCAAACGGAGCCCATTTGGTCACTCAAATCCTTGTATTCTCAGATTGCACCCAAATTGGCGTCCAATTGAGCCTACAACTTACAAACGAGTTTTCCTTCTTCGTTAACCATAACCGAACTTGTGTGTCGAGTCAAACATGTCCAATTTGACATTATTATGTTGCCACGCGAGTTAGAAACCAAACGGAGTCCATTTTGTCACTTAAATCCTTGTATTCTCGGATTGCACCCAAATTGGCCTCCAATTGAGCCTACAATGTACAAACGAGTTTTCCTTCTTCGTTGAGCAGAACCGAACCTTTTTGTTGAGTCAAACATGTCCCATTTGACGTTATTAGAGTGCCACGAGAGGATTGGAATCAAACGAAGTCCATTTGGTCACTCAAATCCTTGTATTCACGGATTGCACCCAAATTGGCCTCCAATTGAGCCTACAATGTACAAACGAGTTTTCCTTCTTCGTTGACCATAACCGAACTTGTTTGTTGAGTCAAACATGTCCCATTTGACGTTATTATGGTGCCACGCGAGTTAGAAACCAAGCGGAGTCCATTTGCTTACTCAAATCCTTGTATTCTTGGATTGCACCCAAATTGGCCTCCAATTGAGCCTACAATGTACAAACGAGTTTTCCTTCTTCGTTGAGCACAACCGAACATTTTTGTTGAGTCAAACATGTCCCATTTGACGTTATTAGGGTGCCACGCGAGGATTGAAATCAAACGGAGCCCATTTGGTCACTCAAATCCTTGTATTCTCAGATTGCACCCAAATTGGCCTCCAATTGAGCCTACAACGTACAAACGAGTTTTCCTTCTTCGTTAACCATAACCGAACTTTTTTATTGATTCAAACATGTCCCATTTGACGTTATTATGGTGCCACGCGAGTTAGAAACCAAGCGGAGTCCATTTGCTTACTCAAATCCTTGTATTCTTGGATTGCACCCAAATTGGCCTCCAATTGAGCCTACAATGTACAAACGAGTTTTCCGTCTACGTTGAGCACAACCGAACATTTTTGTTGAGTCAAACATGTCCCATTTGACGTTATTATAATGCCATGCGAGGATTGAAATCAAACGGAGCCCATTTGGTCACTCAAATCCTTGTATTCTCAGATTGCACCCAAATTGGCCTCTAATTGAGCCTACAACGTACAAACGAGTTTTCCTTCTTCGTTAACCATAACCGAACTTGTGTGTCGAGTCAAACATGTCCAATTTGACGTTATTATGTTGCCACGCGAGTTAGAAACCAAGCGGAGTCCATTTGGTCACTCAAATCCTTGTATTCTCGGATTGCACCCAAATTGGCCTCCAATTGAGCCTGCAATGTACAAACGAGTTTTCCTTCTTCGTTGACCATAAACGAACTTGTTTGTAGAGTCAAACATGTCCCATTTGACGTTATTATGGTGCCACGCGAGTTAGAAACCAAGCGGAGTACATTTGCTTACTCAAATCCTTGTATTCTTGGATTGCACCCAAATTGGCCTCCAATTGAGCCTACAACGTACGAACGAGTTTTCCTTCTTCGTTGACCATAACCGAACTTGTTTGTTGAGTCAAACATGTTTCATCTGACGTTATTATGGTGCCACGAGAGGATTGGAATCAAACGGAGTCCATTTGGTCACTCAAATCCTTGTATTCTCGGATTGCACCCAAATTGGCCTCCAATTGAGCCTACAATATACAAACGAGTTTTCCTTCTTTGTTGACCATAACCGAACTTGTTTATTGAGTCAAACATGTCCAATTTGACGTTATTATGGTGCCACGCGAGTAAGAAGCAAAGCGGAGTCCATTTGCTTACTCAAATCCTTGTATTCTTGGATTGCACCCAAATTGGCCTCCAATTGAGCCTACAATGTACAAACGAGTTTCCGTCTTCGTTGAGCACAACCGAACATTTTTGTTGATTAAACATGTCCCATTTGACGTTATTAGGGTGCCACGCGAGGATTGAAATCAAACGGAGCCCATTTGGTCACTCAAATCCTTGTATTCTCAGATTGCACCCAAATTGGCGTCCAATTGAGCCTACAACGTACAAACGAGTTTTCCTTCTTCGTTAACCATAACCGAACTTGTGTGTCGAGTCAAACATGTCCAATTTGACGTTATTATGTTGCCACGCGAGTTAGAAACCAAACGGAGTCCATTTGGTCACTTAAATCCTTGTATTCTCGGATTGCACCCAAATTGGCCTCCAATTGAGCCTACAATGTACAAACGAGTTTTCCTTCTTCGTTGAGCAGAACCGAACCTTTTTGTTGAGTCAAACATGTCCCATTTGACGTTATTAGAGTGCCACGAGAGGATTGGAATCAAACGAAGTCCATTTGGTCACTCAAATCCTTGTATTCACGGATTGCACCCAAATTGTCCTCCAATTGAGCCTACAATGTACAAACGAGTTTTCCTTCTTCGTTGACCATAACCGAACTTGTTTGTTGAGTCAAACATGTCCCATTTGACGTTATTATTCTGCCACGCGAGTTAGAAACCAAGCGGAGTCCATTTGCTTACTCAAATCCTTGTATTCTCGGATTGCACCCAAATTGGCCTCCAATTGAGCCAACAACGTACGAACGAGTTTTCCTTCTTCGTTGAGCAGAACCGAACCTTTTTGTTGAGTCAAACATGTCCCATTTGACGTTATTAGGGTGCCCCGAGAGGATTGGAATCAAACGTAGTCCATTTGGTCACTCAAATCCTTGTATTCTCGGATTGCACCCAAATTGGCCTCCAATTGAGCCTACAATATACAAACGAGTTTTCCTTCTTCGTTGACCATAACCGAACTTGTTTGTTGAGTCAAACATGTCCCATTTGACGTTATTATGGTGCCACGCGAGTAAGAAACAAAGCGGAGTCCATTTGCTTACTCAAATCCTTGTATTCTTGGATTGCACCCAAATTTGCCTCCAATTGAGCCTACAATGTACAAACGAGTTTTCCGTCTTCGTTGAGCACAACCGAACATTTTTGTTGAGTCAAACATGTCCCATTTGACGTTATTAGGGTGCCACGCGAGGATTGATATCAAACGGAGCCCATTTGGTCACTCAAATCCTTGTATTCTCGTATTGCACCCAAATTGGCCTCCAATTGAGCCTACAACGTACAAACGAGTTTTCCTTCTTCGTTAACCATAATCGAACTTGTGTGTTGAGTCAAACATGTCCAATTTGACGTTATTATGTTGCCACGCGAGTTAGAAACCAAGCGGAGTCCATTTGGTCACTCAAATCCTTGTATTCTCGGATTGCACCCAAATTGGCCTCCAATTGAGCCTGCAATGTACAAACGAGTTTTTCGTCTTCGTTGAGCACAACCGAAAATTTTTTTTGATTCAAACATGTCCCATTTGACGTTATTAGGGTGCCACGCGAGGATTGAAATCAAACGGAGCCCATTTGGTCACTCAAATCCTTGTATTCTCAGATTGCACCCAAATTGGCGTCCAATTGAGCCTACAACGTACAAACGAGTTTTCCTTCTTCGTTAACCATAACCGAACTTGTGTGTCGAGTCAAACATGTCCAATTTGATGTTATTATGTTGCCACGCGAGTTAGAAACCAAACGGAGTCCATTTGGTCACTTAAATCCTTGTATTCTCGGATTGCACCCAAATTGGCCTCCAATTGAGCCTACAATGTACAAACGAGTTTTCCTTCTTCGTTGAGCAGAACCGAACCTTTTTTTTGAGTCAAACATGTCGCATTTGACGTTATTAGAGTGCCACGAGAGGATTGGAATCAAACGAAGTCCATTTGGTCACTCAAATCCTTGTATTCTCGGATTGCACCCAAATTGGCCACCAATTGAGCCTACAATGTACAAACGAGTTTTCCTTCTTCGTTGACCATAACCGAACTTGTTTGTTGAGTCAAAAATGTCCCATTTGACGTTATTATGGTGCCACGCGAGTTAGAAACCAAGCGGAGTCCATTTGCTTACTCAAATCCTTGTATTCTTGGATTGCACCCAAATTGGCCTCCAATTGAGCCTACAATGTACAAACGAGTTTTCCTTCTTCGTTGAGCACAACCGAACATTTTTGTTGAGTCAAACATGTCCCATTTGACGTTATTAGGGTGCCACGCGAGGATTGAAATCAAACGGAGCCCATTTGGTCACTCAAATCCTTGTATTCACATATTGCACCCAAATTGGCCTCCAATTGAGCCTACAACGTACAAACGAGTTTTCCTTTTTCGTTAACCATAACCGAACTTGTGTGTCGAGTCAAACATGTCCCATTTGACGTTATTAGGGTGCCCCGAGAGGATTGGAATCAAACGTAGTCCATTTGGTCACTCAAATCCTTGTATTCTCGGATTGCACCCAAATTGGCCTCCAATTGAGCCTACAATATACAAACGAGTTTTCCTTCTTTGTTGACCATAACCGAACTTGTTTGTTGAGTCAAACATGTCCAATTTGACGTTATTATGGTGCCACGCGAGTAAGAAACAAAGCGGAGTCCATTTGCTTACTCAAATCCTTGTATTCTTGGATTGCACCCAAATTGGCCTCCAATTGAGCCTACAATGTACAAACGAGTTTCCGTCTTCGTTTAGCACAACCGAACATTTTTGTTGATTCAAAAATGTCCCATTTGACGTTATTAGGGTGCCACGCGAGGATTGAAATCAAACGGAGCCCATTTGGTCACTCAAATCCTTGTATTCTCAGATTGCACCCAAATTGGCGTCCAATTGAGCCTACAACTTACAAACGAGTTTTCCTTCTTCGTTAACCATAACCGAACTTGTGTGTCAAGTCAAACATGTCCAATTTGACGTTATTATGTTGCCACGCGAGTTAGAAACCAAACGGAGTCCATTTTGTCACTTAAATCCTTGTATTCTCGGATTGCACCCAAATTGGCCTCCAATTGAGCCTACAATGTACAAACGAGTTTTCCTTCTTCGTTGAGCACAACCGAACATTTTTGTTGAGTCAAACATGTCCCATTTGACGTTATTAGGGTGCCACGCGAGGATTGAAATCAAACGGAGCCCATTTGGTCACTCAAATCCTTGTATTCACATATTGCACCCAAATTGGCCTCCAATTGAGCCTACAACGTACAAACGAGTTTTCCTTTTTCGTTAACCATAACCGAACTTGTGTGTCGAGTCAAACATGTCCAATTTGACGTTATTATGTTGCCACGCGAGTTAGAAACCAAGCGGAGTCCATTTGGTCACTCAAATCCTTGCATTCTCGGATTGCACCCAAATTGGCCTCCAATTAAGCCTACAACGTACAAACGAGTTTTCCTTCTTTGGTGACCATAACCGAACTTGTTTGTTGAGTCAAACATGTCCAATTTGACGTTATTATGGTGCCACGCGAGTAAGAAACAAAGCGGAGTCCATTTGCTTACTCAAATCCTTTTATTCTTGGATTGCACCCAAATTGGCCTCCAATTGAGCCTACAATGTACAAACGAGTTTCCGTCTTCGTTTAGCACAACCGAACATTTTTGTTGATTCAAACATGTCCCATTTGACGTTATTAGGGTGCCACACGAGGATTGAAATCAAACGGAGCCCATTTGGTCACTCAAATCCTTGTATTCTCAGATTGCACCCAAATTGGCGTCCAATTGAGCCTACAACTTACAAACGAGTTTTCCTTCTTCGTTAACCATAACCGAACTTGTGTGTCAAGTCAAACATGTCCAATTTGACGTTATTATGTTGCCACGCGAGTTAGAAACCAAACGGAGTCCATTTTGTCACTTAAATCCTTGTATTCTCGGATTGCACCCAAATTGGCCTCCAATTGAGCCTACAATGTACAAACGAGTTTTCCTTCTTCGTTGAGCAGAACCGAACCTTTTTGTTGAGTCAAACATGTCCCATTTGACGTTATTAGAGTGCCACGAGAGGATTGGAATCAAACGAAGTCCATTTGGTCACTCAAATCCTTGTATTCACGGATTGCACCCAAATTGGCCTCCAATTGAGCCTACAATGTACAAACGAGTTTTCCTTCTTCGTTGACCATAACCGAACTTGTTTGTTGAGTCAAACATGTCCCATTTGACGTTATTTTGGTGCCACGCGAGTTAGAAACCAAGCGGAGTCCATTTGCTTACTCAAATCCTTGTATTCTTGGATTGCACCCAAATTGGCCTCCAATTGAGCCTACAATGTACAAACGAGTTTTCCTTCTTCGTTGAGCACAACCGAACATTTTTGTTGAGTCAAACATGTCCCATTTGACGTTATTAGGGTGCCACGCGAGGATTGAAATCAAACGGAGCCCATTTGGTCACTCAAATCCTTGTATTCTCAGATTGCACCCAAATTGGCCTCCAATTGAGCCTACAACGTACAAACGAGTTTTCCTTCTTCGTTAACCATAACCGAACTTTTTTATTGATTCAAACATGTCCCATTTGATGTTATTATGGTGCCACGCGAGTTAGAAACCAAGCGGAGTCCATTTGCTTACTCAAATCCTTGTATTCTTGGATTGCACCCAAATTGGCCTCCAATTGAGCCTACAATGTACAAACGAGTTTTCCGTCTACGTTGAGCACAACCGAACATTTTTGTTGAGTCAAACATGTCCCATTTGACGTTATTATAATGCCATGCGAGGATTGAAATCAAACGGAGCCCATTTGGTCACTCAAATCCTTGTATTCTCAGATTGCACCCAAATTGGCCTCTAATTGAGCCTACAACGTACAAACGAGTTTTCCTTCTTCGTTAACCATAACCGAACTTGTGTGTCGAGTCAAACATGTCCAATTTGACGTTATTATGTTGCCACGCGAGTTAGAAACCAAGCGGAGTCCATTTGGTCACTCAAATCCTTGTATTCTCGGATTGCACCCAAATTGGCCTCCAATTGAGCCTGCAATGTACAAACGAGTTTTCCTTCTTCGTTGACCATAACCGAACTTGTTTGTAGAGTCAAACATGTCCCATTTGACGTTATTATGGTGCCACGCGAGTTAGAAACCAAGCGGAGTACATTTGCTTACTCAAATCCTTGTATTCTTGGATTGCACCCAAATTGGCCTCCAATTGAGCCTACAACGTACGAACGAGTTTTCCTTCTTCGTTGACCATAACCGAACTTGTTTGTTGAGTCAAACATGTCCCATCTGACGTTATTATGGTGCCACGAGAGGATTGGAATCAAACGGAGTCCATTTGGTCACTCAAATCCTTGTATTCTCGGATTGCACCCAAATTGGCCTCCAATTGAGCCTACAATATACAAACGAGTTTTCCTTCTTTGTTGACCATAACCAAACTTGTTTGTTGAGTCAAACATGTCCAATTTGACGTTATTATGGTGCCACGCGAGTAAGAAGCAAAGCGGAGTCCATTTGCTTACTCAAATCCTTGTATTCTTGGATTGCACCCAAATTGGCCTCCAATTGAGCCTACAATGTACAAACGAGTTTCCGTCTTCGTTGAGCACAACCGAACATTTTTGTTGATTAAACATGTCCCATTTGACGTTATTAGGGTGCCACGTGAGGATTGAAATCAAACGGAGCCCATTTGGTCACTCAAATCCTTGTATTCTCAGATTGCACCCAAATTGGCGTCCAATTGAGCCTACAACGTACAAACGAGTTTTTCTTCTTCGTTAACCATAACCGAACTTGTGTGTCGAGTCAAACATGTCCAATTTGACGTTATTATGTTGCCACGCGAGTTAGAAACCAAACGGAGTCCATTTGGTCACTTAAATCCTTGTATTCTCGGATTGCACCCAAATTGGCCTCCAATTGAGCCTACAATGTACAAACGAGTTTTCCTTCTTCGTTGAGCAGAACCGAACCTTTTTGTTGAGTCAAACATGTCCCATTTGACGTTATTAGAGTGCCACGAGAGGATTGGAATCAAACGAAGTCCATTTGGTCACTCAAATCCTTGTATTCTCAGATTGCACCCAAATTGGCCTCCAATTGAGCCTACAACGTACAAACGAGTTTTCCTTCTTCGTTAACCATAACCGAACTTTTTTATTGATTCAAACATGTCCCATTTGATGTTATTATGGTGCCACGCGAGTTAGAAACCAAGCGGAGTCCATTTGCTTACTCAAATCCTTGTATTCTTGGATTGCACCCAAATTGGCCTCCAATTGAGCCTACAATGTACAAACGAGTTTTCCGTCTACGTTGAGCACAACCGAACATTTTTGTTGAGTCAAACATGTCCCATTTGACGTTATTATAATGCCATGCGAGGATTGAAATCAAACGGAGCCCATTTGGTCACTCAAATCCTTGTATTCTCAGATTGCACCCAAATTGGCCTCTAATTGAGCCTACAACGTACAAACGAGTTTTCCTTCTTCGTTAACCATAACCGAACTTGTGTGTCGAGTCAAACATGTCCAATTTGACGTTATTATGTTGCCACGCGAGTTAGAAACCAAGCGGAGTCCATTTGGTCACTCAAATCCTTGTATTCTCGGATTGCACCCAAATTGGCCTCCAATTGAGCCTGCAATGTACAAACGAGTTTTCCTTCTTCGTTGACCATAACCGAACTTGTTTGTAGAGTCAAACATGTCCCATTTGACGTTATTATGGTGCCACGCGAGTTAGAAACCAAGCGGAGTACATTTGCTTACTCAAATCCTTGTATTCTTGGATTGCACCCAAATTGGCCTCCAATTGAGCCTACAACGTACGAACGAGTTTTCCTTCTTCGTTGAGCACAACCGAACATTTTTGTTGAGTCAAACATGTCCCATTTGACGTTATTAGGGTGCCACGCGAGGATTGAAATCAAACGGAGCCCATTTGGTCACTCAAATCCTTGTATTCACATATTGCACCCAAATTGGCCTCCAATTGAGCCTACAACGTACAAACGAGTTTTCCTTTTTCGTTAACCATAACCGAACTTGTGTGTCGAGTCAAACATGTCCAATTTGACGTTATTATGTTGCCACGCGAGTTAGAAACCAAGCGGAGTCCATTTGGTCACTCAAATCCTTGCATTCTCGGATTGCACCCAAATTGGCCTCCAATTAAGCCTACAACGTACAAACGAGTTTTCCTTCTTTGGTGACCATAACCGAACTTGTTTGTTGAGTCAAACATGTCCAATTTGACGTTATTATGGTGCCACGCGAGTAAGAAACAAAGCGGAGTCCATTTGCTTACTCAAATCCTTGTATTCTTGGATTGCACCCAAATTGGCCTCCAATTGAGCCTACAATGTACAAACGAGTTTCCGTCTTCGTTTAGCACAACCGAACATTTTTGTTGATTCAAACATGTCCCATTTGACGTTATTAGGGTGCCACGCGAGGATTGAAATCAAACGGAGCCCATTTGGTCACTCAAATCCTTGTATTCTCAGATTGCACCCAAATTGGCGTCCAATTGAGCCTACAACTTACAAACGAGTTTTCCTTCTTCGTTAACCATAACCGAACTTGTGTGTCAAGTCAAACATGTCCAATTTGACGTTATTATGTTGCCACGCGAGTTAGAAACCAAACGGAGTCCATTTTGTCACTTAAATCCTTGTATTCTCGGATTGCACCCAAATTGGCCTCCAATTGAGCCTACAATGTACAAACGAGTTTTCCTTCTTCGTTGAGCAGAACCGAACCTTTTTGTTGAGTCAAACATGTCCCATTTGACGTTATTAGAGTGCCACGAGAGGATTGGAATCAAACGAAGTCCATTTGGTCACTCAAATCCTTGTATTCACGGATTGCACCCAAATTGGCCTCCAATTGAGCCTACAATGTACAAACGAGTTTTCCTTCTTCGTTGACCATAACCGAACTTGTTTGTTGAGTCAAACATGTCCCATTTGACGTTATTTTGGTGCCACGCGAGTTAGAAACCAAGCGGAGTCCATTTGCTTACTCAAATCCTTGTATTCTTGGATTGCACCCAAATTGGCCTCCAATTGAGCCTACAATGTACAAACGAGTTTTCCTTCTTCGTTGAGCACAACCGAACATTTTTGTTGAGTCAAACATGTCCCATTTGACGTTATTAGGGTGCCACGCGAGGATTGAAATCAAACGGAGCCCATTTGGTCACTCAAATCCTTGTATTCTCAGATTGCACCCAAATTGGCCTCCAATTGAGCCTACAACGTACAAACGAGTTTTCCTTCTTCGTTAACCATAACCGAACTTTTTTATTGATTCAAACATGTCCCATTTGATGTTATTATGGTGCCACGCGAGTTAGAAACCAAGCGGAGTCCATTTGCTTACTCAAATCCTTGTATTCTTGGATTGCACCCAAATTGGCCTCCAATTGAGCCTACAATGTACAAACGAGTTTTCCGTCTACGTTGAGCACAACCGAACATTTTTGTTGAGTCAAACATGTCCCATTTGACGTTATTATAATGCCATGCGAGGATTGAAATCAAACGGAGCCCATTTGGTCACTCAAATCCTTGTATTCTCAGATTGCACCCAAATTGGCCTCTAATTGAGCCTACAACGTACAAACGAGTTTTCCTTCTTCGTTAACCATAACCGAACTTGTGTGTCGAGTCAAACATGTCCAATTTGACGTTATTATGTTGCCACGCGAGTTAGAAACCAAGCGGAGTCCATTTGGTCACTCAAATCCTTGTATTCTCGGATTGCACCCAAATTGGCCTCCAATTGAGCCTGCAATGTACAAACGAGTTTTCCTTCTTCGTTGACCATAACCGAACTTGTTTGTAGAGTCAAACATGTCCCATTTGACGTTATTATGGTGCCACGCGAGTTAGAAACCAAGCGGAGTACATTTGCTTACTCAAATCCTTGTATTCTTGGATTGCACCCAAATTGGCCTCCAATTGAGCCTACAACGTACGAACGAGTTTTCCTTCTTCGTTGACCATAACCGAACTTGTTTGTTGAGTCAAACATGTCCCATCTGACGTTATTATGGTGCCACGAGAGGATTGGAATCAAACGGAGTCCATTTGGTCACTCAAATCCTTGTATTCTCGGATTGCACCCAAATTGGCCTCCAATTGAGCCTACAATATACAAACGAGTTTTCCTTCTTTGTTGACCATAACCGAACTTGTTTGTTGAGTCAAACATGTCCAATTTGACGTTATTATGGTGCCACGCGAGTAAGAAGCAAAGCGGAGTCCATTTGCTTACTCAAATCCTTGTATTCTTGGATTGCACCCAAATTGGCCTCCAATTGAGCCTACAATGTACAAACGAGTTTCCGTCTTCGTTGAGCACAACCGAACATTTTTGTTGATTAAACATGTCCCATTTGACGTTATTAGGGTGCCACGCGAGGATTGAAATCAAACGGAGCCCATTTGGTCACTCAAATCCTTGTATTCTCAGATTGCACCCAAATTGGCGTCCAATTGAGCCTACAACGTACAAACGAGTTTTTCTTCTTCGTTAACCATAACCGAACTTGTGTGTCGAGTCAAACATGTCCAATTTGACGTTATTATGTTGCCACGCGAGTTAGAAACCAAACGGAGTCCATTTGGTCACTTAAATCCTTGTATTCTCGGATTGCACCCAAATTGGCCTCCAATTGAGCCTACAATGTACAAACGAGTTTTCCTTCTTCGTTGAGCAGAACCGAACCTTTTTGTTGAGTCAAACATGTCCCATTTGACGTTATTAGAGTGCCACGAGAGGATTGGAATCAAACGAAGTCCATTTGGTCACTCAAATCCTTGTATTCTCAGATTGCACCCAAATTGGCCTCCAATTGAGCCTACAACGTACAAACGAGTTTTCCTTCTTCGTTAACCATAACCGAACTTTTTTATTGATTCAAACATGTCCCATTTGATGTTATTATGGTGCCACGCGAGTTAGAAACCAAGCGGAGTCCATTTGCTTACTCAAATCCTTGTATTCTTGGATTGCACCCAAATTGGCCTCCAATTGAGCCTACAATGTACAAACGAGTTTTCCGTCTACGTTGAGCACAACCGAACATTTTTGTTGAGTCAAACATGTCCCATTTGACGTTATTATAATGCCATGCGAGGATTGAAATCAAACGGAGCCCATTTGGTCACTCAAATCCTTGTATTCTCAGATTGCACCCAAATTGGCCTCTAATTGAGCCTACAACGTACAAACGAGTTTTCCTTCTTCGTTAACCATAACCGAACTTGTGTGTCGAGTCAAACATGTCCAATTTGACGTTATTATGTTGCCACGCGAGTTAGAAACCAAGCGGAGTCCATTTGGTCACTCAAATCCTTGTATTCTCGGATTGCACCCAAATTGGCCTCCAATTGAGCCTGCAATGTACAAACGAGTTTTCCTTCTTCGTTGACCATAACCGAACTTGTTTGTAGAGTCAAACATGTCCCATTTGACGTTATTATGGTGCCACGCGAGTTAGAAACCAAGCGGAGTACATTTGCTTACTCAAATCCTTGTATTCTTGGATTGCACCCAAATTGGCCTCCAATTGAGCCTACAACGTACGAACGAGTTTTCCTTCTTCGTTGACCATAACCGAACTTGTTTGTTGAGTCAAACATGTCCCATCTGACGTTATTATGGTGCCATGAGAGGATTGGAATCAAACGGAGTCCATTTGGTCACTCAAATCCTTGTATTCTCGGATTGCACCCAAATTGGCCTCCAATTGAGCCTACAATATACAAACGAGTTTTCCTTCTTTGTTGACCATAACCGAACTTGTTTGTTGAGTCAAACATGTCCAATTTGACGTTATTATGGTGCCACGCGAGTAAGAAGCAAAGCGGAGTCCATTTGCTTACTCAAATCCTTGTATTCTTGGATTGCACCCAAATTGGCCTCCAATTGAGCCTACAATGTACAAACGAGTTTCCGTCTTCGTTGAGCACAACCGAACATTTTTGTTGATTAAACATGTCCCATTTGACGTTATTAGGGTGCCACGCGAGGATTGAAATCAAACGGAGCCCATTTGGTCACTCAAATCCTTGTATTCTCAGATTGCACCCAAATTGGCGTCCAATTGAGCCTACAACGTACAAACGAGTTTTCCTTCTTCGTTAACCATAACCGAACTTGTGTGTCGAGTCAAACATGTCCAATTTGACGTTATTATGTTGCCACGCGAGTTAGAAACCAAACGGAGTCCATTTGGTCACTCAAATCCTTGTATTCTCGGATTGCACCCAAATTGGCCTCCAATTGAGCCTACAATATACAAACGAGTTTTCCTTCTTTGTTGACCATAACCGAACTTGTTTGTTGAGTCAAACATGTCCAATTTGACGTTATTATGGTGCCACGCGAGTAAGAAGCAAAGCGGAGTCCATTTGCTTACTCAAATCCTTGTATTCTTGGATTGCACCCAAATTGGCCTCCAATTGAGCCTACAATGTACAAACGAGTTTCCGTCTTCGTTGAGCACAACCGAACATTTTTGTTGATTAAACATGTCCCATTTGACGTTATTAGGGTGCCACGCGAGGATTGAAATCAAACGGAGCCCATTTGGTCACTCAAATCCTTGTATTCTCAGATTGCACCCAAATTGGCGTCCAATTGAGCCTACAACGTACAAACGAGTTTTCCTTCTTCGTTAACCATAACCGAACTTGTGTGTCGAGTCAAACATGTCCAATTTGACGTTATTATGTTGCCACGCGAGTTAGAAACCAAACGGAGTCCATTTGGTCACTTAAATCCTTGTATTCTCGGATTGCACCCAAATTGGCCTCCAATTGAGCCTACAATGTACAAACGAGTTTTCCTTCTTCGTTGAGCAGAACCGAACCTTTTTCTTGAGTCAAACATGTCCCATTTGACGTTATTAGAGTGCCACGAGAGGATTGGAATCAAACGAAGTCCATTTGGTCACTCAAATCCTTGTATTCACGGATTGCACCCAAATTGTCCTCCAATTGAGCCTACAATGTACAAACGAGTTTTCCTTCTTCGTTGACCATAACCGAACTTGTTTGTTGAGTCAAACATGTCCCATTTGACGTTATTATTCTGCCACGCGAGTTAGAAACCAAGCGGAGTCCATTTGCTTACTCAAATCCTTGTATTCTCGGATTGCACCCAAATTGGCCTCCAATTGAGCCAACAACGTACGAACGAGTTTTCCTTCTTCGTTGAGCAGAACCGAACCTTTTTGTTGAGTCAAACATGTCCCATTTGACGTTATTAGGGTGCCCCGAGAGGATTGTAATCAAACGTAGTCCATTTGGTCACTCAAATCCTTGTATTCTCGGATTGCACCCAAATTGGCCTCCAATTGAGCCTACAATATACAAACGAGTTTTCCTTCTTCGTTGACCATAACCGAACTTGTTTGTTGAGTCAAACATGTCCCATTTGACGTTATTATGGTGCCACGCTAGTAAGAAACAAAGCGGAGTCCATTTGCTTACTCAAATCCTTGTATTCTTGGATTGCACCCAAATTTGCCTCCAATTGAGCCTACAATGTACAAACGAGTTTTCCGTCTTCGTTGAGCACAACCGAACATTTTTGTTGAGTCAAACATGTCCCATTTGACGTTATTAGGGTGCCACGCGAGGATTGATATCAAACGGAGCCCATTTGGTCACTCAAATCCTTGTATTCTCGTATTGCACCCAAATTGGCCTCCAATTGAGCCTACAACGTACAAACGAGTTTTCCTTCTTCGTTAACCATAATCGAACTTGTGTGTTGAGTCAAACATGTCCAATTTGACGTTATTATGTTGCCACGCGAGTTAGAAACCAAGCGGAGTCCATTTGGTCACTCAAATCCTTGTATTCTCGGATTGCACCCAAATTGGCCTCCAATTGAGCCTGCAATGTACAAACGAGTTTTTCGTCTTCGTTGAGCACAACCGAACATTTTTTTTGATTCAAACATGTCCCATTTGACGTTATTAGGGTGCCACGCGAGGATTGAAATCAAACGGAGCCCATTTGGTCACTCAAATCCTTGTATTCTCAGATTGCACCCAAATTGGCGTCCAATTGAGCCTACAACGTACAAACGAGTTTTCCTTCTTCGTTAACCATAACCGAACTTGTGTGTCGAGTCAAACATGTCCAATTTGATGTTATTATGTTGCCACGCGAGTTAGAAACCAAACGGAGTCCATTTGGTCACTTAAATCCTTGTATTCTCGGATTGCACCCAAATTGGCCTCCAATTGAGCCTACAATGTACAAACGAGTTTTCCTTCTTCGTTGAGCAGAACCGAACCTTTTTTTTGAGTCAAACATGTCGCATTTGACGTTATTAGGGTGCCACGAGAGGATTGGAATCAAACGAAGTCCATTTGGTCACTCAAATCCTTGTATTCTCGGATTGCACCCAAATTGGCCACCAATTGAGCCTACAATGTACAAACGAGTTTTCCTTCTTCGTTGACCATAACCGAACTTGTTTGTTGAGTCAAAAATGTCCCATTTGACGTTATTATGGTGCCACGCGAGTTAGAAACCAAGCGGAGTCCATTTGCTTACTCAAATCCTTGTATTCTTGGATTGCACCCAAATTGGCCTCCAATTGAGCCTACGATGTACAAACGAGTTTTCCTTCTTCGTTGAGCACAACCGAACATTTTTGTTGAGTCAAACATGTCCCATTTGACGTTATTAGGGTGCCACGTGAGGATTGAAATCAAACGGAGCCCATTTGGTCACTCAAATCCTTGTATTCTCATATTGCACCCAAATTGGCCTCCAATTGAGCCTACAACGTACAAACGAGTTTTCCTTCTTCGTTAACCATAATCGAACTTGTGTGTCGAGTCAAACATGTCCAATTTGACGTTATTATGTTGCCACGCGAGTTAGAAACCAAGCGGAGTCCATTTGGTCACTCAAATCCTTGTATTCTCGGATTGCACCCAAATTGGCCTCCAATTGAGCCTGCAATGTACAAACGAGTTTTCCGTCTTCGTTGAGCACAACCGAACATTTTTGTTGATTCAAACATGTCCCATTTGACGTTATTAGGGTGCCACGCGAGGATTGAAATCAAACGGAGCCCATTTGGTCACTCAAATCCTTGTATTCTCAGATTGCACCCAAATTGGCGTCCAATTGAGCCTACAACGTACAAACGAGTTTTCCTTCTTCGTTAACCATAAATGAACTTGTGTGTCGAGTCAAACATGTCCAAATTGACGTTATTATGTTGCCACGCGAGTTAGAAAAAAAACGGAGTCCATTTGGTCACTTAAATCCTTGTATTCTCGGATTGCACCCAAATTGGCCTCCAATTGAGCCTACAATGTACAAACGAGTTTTCCTTCTTCGTTGACCATAACCGAACTTGTTTGTTGAGTCAAACATGTCCCATTTGACGTTATTATAGTGCCACGCGAGTTAAAAACCAAGCGGAGTCCATTTGCTTACTCAAATCCTTGTATTCTTGGATTGCACCCAAATTGGCCTCCAATTGAGCCTACAATGTACAAACGAGTTTTCCTTCTTCGTTGAGCACAACCGAACATTTTTGTTGAGTCAAACATGTCCCATTTGACGTTATTAGGGTGCCACGCGAGGATTGAAATCAAACGGAGCCCATTTGGTCACTCAAATCCTTGTATTCTCAGATTGCACCCAAATTGGCCTCCAATTGAGCCTACAACGTACAAACGAGTTTTCCTTCTTCGTTAACCATAACCGAACTTTTTTATTGATTCAAACATGTCCCATTTGATGTTATTATGGTGCCACGCGAGTTAGAAACCAAGCGGAGTCCATTTGCTTACTCAAATCCTTGTATTCTTGGATTGCACCCAAATTGGCCTCCAATTGAGCCTACAATGTACAAACGAGTTTTCCGTCTACGTTGAGCACAACCGAACATTTTTGTTGAGTCAAACATGTCCCATTTGACGTTATTATAATGCCATGCGAGGATTGAAATCAAACGGAGCCCATTTGGTCACTCAAATCCTTGTATTCTCAGATTGCACCCAAATTGGCCTCTAATTGAGCCTACAACGTACAAACGAGTTTTCCTTCTTCGTTAACCATAACCGAACTTGTGTGTCGAGTCAAACATGTCCAATTTGACGTTATTATGTTGCCACGCGAGTTAGAAACCAAGCGGAGTCCATTTGGTCACTCAAATCCTTGTATTCTCGGATTGCACCCAAATTGGCCTCCAATTGAGCCTGCAATGTACAAACGAGTTTTCCTTCTTCGTTGACCATAACCGAAATTGTTTGTAGAGTCAAACATGTCCCATTTGACGTTATTATGGTGCCACGCGAGTTAGAAACCAAGCGGAGTACATTTGCTTACTCAAATCCTTGTATTCTTGGATTTCACCCAAATTGGCCTCCAATTGAGCCTACAACGTACGAACGAGTTTTCCTTCTTCGTTGACCATAACCGAACTTGTTTGTTGAGTCAAACATGTCCCATCTGACGTTATTATGGTGCCACGAGAGGATTGGAATCAAACGGAGTCCATTTGGTCACTCAAATCCTTGTATTCTCGGATTGCACCCAAATTGGCCTCCAATTGAGCCTACAATATACAAACGAGTTTTCCTTCTTTGTTGACCATAACCGAACTTGTTTGTTGAGTCAAACATGTCCAATTTGACGTTATTATGGTGCCACGCGAGTAAGAAGCAAAGCGGAGTCCATTTGCTTACTCAAATCCTTGTATTCTTGGATTGCACCCAAATTGGCCTCCAATTGAGCCTACAATGTACAAACGAGTTTCCGTCTTCGTTGAGCACAACCGAACATTTTTGTTGATTAAACATGTCCCATTTGACGTTATTAGGGTGCCACGCGAGGATTGAAATCAAACGGAGCCCATTTGGTCACTCAAATCCTTGTATTCTCAGATTGCACCCAAATTGGCGTCCAATTGAGCCTACAACGTACAAACGAGTTTTTCTTCTTCGTTAACCATAACCGAACTTGTGTGTCGAGTCAAACATGTCCAATTTGACGTTATTATGTTGCCACGCGAGTTAGAAACCAAACGGAGTCCATTTGGTCACTTAAATCCTTGTATTCTCGGATTGCACCCAAATTGGCCTCCAATTGAGCCTACAATGTACAAACGAGTTTTCCTTCTTCGTTGAGCAGAACCGAACCTTTTTGTTGAGTCAAACATGTCCCATTTGACGTTATTAGAGTGCCACGAGAGGATTGGAATCAAACGAAGTCCATTTGGTCACTCAAATCCTTGTATTCTCAGATTGCACCCAAATTGGCCTCCAATTGAGCCTACAACGTACAAACGAGTTTTCCTTCTTCGTTAACCATAACCGAACTTTTTTATTGATTCAAACATGTCCCATTTGATGTTATTATGGTGCCACGCGAGTTAGAAACCAAGCGGAGTCCATTTGCTTACTCAAATCCTTGTATTCTTGGATTGCACCCAAATTGGCCTCCAATTGAGCCTACAATGTACAAACGAGTTTTCCGTCTACGTTGAGCACAACCGAACATTTTTGTTGAGTCAAACATGTCCCATTTGACGTTATTATAATGCCATGCGAGGATTGAAATCAAACGGAGCCCATTTGGTCACTCAAATCCTTGTATTCTCAGATTGCACCCAAATTGGCCTCTAATTGAGCCTACAACGTACAAACGAGTTTTCCTTCTTCGTTAACCATAACCGAACTTGTGTGTCGAGTCAAACATGTCCAATTTGACGTTATTATGTTGCCACGCGAGTTAGAAACCAAGCGGAGTCCATTTGGTCACTCAAATCCTTGTATTCTCGGATTGCACCCAAATTGGCCTCCAATTGAGCCTGCAATGTACAAACGAGTTTTCCTTCTTCGTTGACCATAACCGAACTTGTTTGTAGAGTCAAACATGTCCCATTTGACGTTATTATGGTGCCACGCGAGTTAGAAACCAAGCGGAGTACATTTGCTTACTCAAATCCTTGTATTCTTGGATTGCACCCAAATTGGCCTCCAATTGAGCCTACAACGTACGAACGAGTTTTCCTTCTTCGTTGACCATAACCGAACTTGTTTGTTGAGTCAAACATGTCCCATCTGACGTTATTATGGTGCCATGAGAGGATTGGAATCAAACGGAGTCCATTTGGTCACTCAAATCCTTGTATTCTCGGATTGCACCCAAATTGGCCTCCAATTGAGCCTACAATATACAAACGAGTTTTCCTTCTTTGTTGACCATAACCGAACTTGTTTGTTGAGTCAAACATGTCCAATTTGACGTTATTATGGTGCCACGCGAGTAAGAAGCAAAGCGGAGTCCATTTGCTTACTCAAATCCTTGTATTCTTGGATTGCACCCAAATTGGCCTCCAATTGAGCCTACAATGTACAAACGAGTTTCCGTCTTCGTTGAGCACAACCGAACATTTTTGTTGATTAAACATGTCCCATTTGACGTTATTAGGGTGCCACGCGAGGATTGAAATCAAACGGAGCCCATTTGGTCACTCAAATCCTTGTATTCTCAGATTGCACCCAAATTGGCGTCCAATTGAGCCTACAACGTACAAACGAGTTTTCCTTCTTCGTTAACCATAACCGAACTTGTGTGTCGAGTCAAACATGTCCAATTTGACGTTATTATGTTGCCACGCGAGTTAGAAACCAAACGGAGTCCATTTGGTCACTCAAATCCTTGTATTCTCGGATTGCACCCAAATTGGCCTCCAATTGAGCCTACAATATACAAACGAGTTTTCCTTCTTTGTTGACCATAACCGAACTTGTTTGTTGAGTCAAACATGTCCAATTTGACGTTATTATGGTGCCACGCGAGTAAGAAGCAAAGCGGAGTCCATTTGCTTACTCAAATCCTTGTATTCTTGGATTGCACCCAAATTGGCCTCCAATTGAGCCTACAATGTACAAACGAGTTTCCGTCTTCGTTGAGCACAACCGAACATTTTTGTTGATTAAACATGTCCCATTTGACGTTATTAGGGTGCCACGCGAGGATTGAAATCAAACGGAGCCCATTTGGTCACTCAAATCCTTGTATTCTCAGATTGCACCCAAATTGGCGTCCAATTGAGCCTACAACGTACAAACGAGTTTTCCTTCTTCGTTAACCATAACCGAACTTGTGTGTCGAGTCAAACATGTCCAATTTGACGTTATTATGTTGCCACGCGAGTTAGAAACCAAACGGAGTCCATTTGGTCACTTAAATCCTTGTATTCTCGGATTGCACCCAAATTGGCCTCCAATTGAGCCTACAATGTACAAACGAGTTTTCCTTCTTCGTTGAGCAGAACCGAACCTTTTTCTTGAGTCAAACATGTCCCATTTGACGTTATTAGAGTGCCACGAGAGGATTGGAATCAAACGAAGTCCATTTGGTCACTCAAATCCTTGTATTCACGGATTGCACCCAAATTGTCCTCCAATTGAGCCTACAATGTACAAACGAGTTTTCCTTCTTCGTTGACCATAACCGAACTTGTTTGTTGAGTCAAACATGTCCCATTTGACGTTATTATTCTGCCACGCGAGTTAGAAACCAAGCGGAGTCCATTTGCTTACTCAAATCCTTGTATTCTCGGATTGCACCCAAATTGGCCTCCAATTGAGCCAACAACGTACGAACGAGTTTTCCTTCTTCGTTGAGCAGAACCGAACCTTTTTGTTGAGTCAAACATGTCCCATTTGACGTTATTAGGGTGCCCCGAGAGGATTGGAATCAAACGTAGTCCATTTGGTCACTCAAATCCTTGTATTCTCGGATTGCACCCAAATTGGCCTCCAATTGAGCCTACAATATACAAACGAGTTTTCCTTCTTCGTTGACCATAACCGAACTTGTTTGTTGAGTCAAACATGTCCCATTTGACGTTATTATGGTGCCACGCTAGTAAGAAACAAAGCGGAGTCCATTTGCTTACTCAAATCCTTGTATTCTTGGATTGCACCCAAATTGGCCTCCAATTGAGCCTACAATGTACAAACGAGTTTTCCGTCTTCGTTGAGCACAACCGAACATTTTTGTTGAGTCAAACATGTCCCATTTGACGTTATTAGGGTGCCACGCGAGGATTGATATCAAACGGAGCCCATTTGGTCACTCAAATCCTTGTATTCTCGTATTGCACCCAAATTGGCCTCCAATTGAGCCTACAACGTACAAACGAGTTTTCCTTCTTCGTTAACCATAATCGAACTTGTGTGTTGAGTCAAACATGTCCAATTTGACGTTATTATGTTGCCACGCGAGTTAGAAACCAAGCGGAGTCCATTTGGTCACTCAAATCCTTGTATTCTCGGATTGCACCCAAATTGGCCTCCAATTGAGCCTGCAATGTACAAACGAGTTTTTCGTCTTCGTTGAGCACAACCGAACATTTTTTTTGATTCAAACATGTCCCATTTGACGTTATTAGGGTGCCACGCGAGGATTGAAATCAAACGGAGCCCATTTGGTCACTCAAATCCTTGTATTCTCAGATTGCACCCAAATTGGCGTCCAATTGAGCCTACAACGTACAAACGAGTTTTCCTTCTTCGTTAACCATAACCGAACTTGTGTGTCGAGTCAAACATGTCCAATTTGATGTTATTATGTTGCCACGCGAGTTAGAAACCAAACGGAGTCCATTTGGTCACTTAAATCCTTGTATTCTCGGATTGCACCCAAATTGGCCTCCAATTGAGCCTACAATGTACAAACGAGTTTTCCTTCTTCGTTGAGCAGAACCGAACCTTTTTTTTGAGTCAAACATGTCGCATTTGACGTTATTAGAGTGCCACGAGAGGATTGGAATCAAACGAAGTCCATTTGGTCACTCAAATCCTTGTATTCTCGGATTGCACCCAAATTGGCCACCAATTGAGCCTACAATGTACAAACGAGTTTTCCTTCTTCGTTGACCATAACCGAACTTGTTTGTTGAGTCAAAAATGTCCCATTTGACGTTATTATGGTGCCACGCGAGTTAGAAACCAAGCGGAGTCCATTTGCTTACTCAAATCCTTGTATTCTTGGATTGCACCCAAATTGGCCTCCAATTGAGCCTACAATGTACAAACGAGTTTTCCTTCTTCGTTGAGCACAACCGAACATTTTTGTTGAGTCAAACATGTCCCATTTGACGTTATTAGGGTGCCACGTGAGGATTGAAATCAAACGGAGCCCATTTGGTCACTCAAATCCTTGTATTCTCATATTGCACCCAAATTGGCCTCCAATTGAGCCTACAACGTACAAACGAGTTTTCCTTCTTCGTTAACCATAATCGAACTTGTGTGTCGAGTCAAACATGTCCAATTTGACGTTATTATGTTGCCACGCGAGTTAGAAACCAAGCGGAGTCCATTTGGTCACTCAAATCCTTGTATTCTCGGATTGCACCCAAATTGGCCTCCAATTGAGCCTGCAATGTACAAACGAGTTTTCCGTCTTCGTTGAGCACAACCGAACATTTTTGTTGATTCAAACATGTCCCATTTGACGTTATTAGGGTGCCACGCGAGGATTGAAATCAAACGGAGCCCATTTGGTCACTCAAATCCTTGTATTCTCAGATTGCACCCAAATTGGCGTCCAATTGAGCCTACAACGTACAAACGAGTTTTCCTTCTTCGTTAACCATAAATGAACTTGTGTGTCGAGTCAAACATGTCCAAATTGACGTTATTATGTTGCCACGCGAGTTAGAAAAAAAACGGAGTCCATTTGGTCACTTAAATCCTTGTATTCTCGGATTGCACCCAAATTGGCCTCCAATTGAGCCTACAATGTACAAACGAGTTTTCCTTCTTCGTTGAGCAGAACCGAACCTTTTTTTTGAGTCAAACATGTCCCATTTGACGTTATTAGAGTGCCACGAGAGGATTGGAATCAAACGAAGTCCATTTGGTCACTCAAATCCTTGTATTCT
Source organism: Berberis vulgaris (assembly GCA_963556465.1). Classification (NCBI taxonomy): domain Eukaryota; kingdom Viridiplantae; phylum Streptophyta; class Magnoliopsida; order Ranunculales; family Berberidaceae; genus Berberis; species Berberis vulgaris. The sequence continues at coordinate 39,328,594 of OY747126.1, read as the reverse complement.
CGGATTGCACCCAAATTGGCCACCAATTGAGCCTACAATGTACAAACGAGTTTTCCTTCTTCGTTGACCATAACCGAACTTGTTTGTTGAGTCAAACATGTCCCATTTGACGTTATTATAGTGCCACGCGAGTTAAAAACCAAGCGGAGTCCATTTGCTTACTCAAATCCTTGTATTCTTGGATTGCACCCAAATTGGCCTCCAATTGAGCCTACAATGTACAAACGAGTTTTCCTTCTTCGTTGAGCACAACCGAACATTTTTGTTGAGTCAAACATGTCCCATTTGACGTTATTAGGGTGCCACGCGAGGATTGAAATCAAACGGAGCCCATTTGGTCACTCAAATCCTTGTATTCACATATTGCACCCAAATTGGCCTCCAATTGAGCCTACAACGTACAAACGAGTTTTCCTTTTTCGTTAACCATAACCGAACTTGTGTGTCGAGTCAAACATGTCCAATTTGACGTTATTATGTTGCCACGCGAGTTAGAAACCAAGCGGAGTCCATTTGGTCACTCAAATCCTTGCATTCTCGGATTGCACCCAAATTGGCCTCCAATTAAGCCTACAACGTACAAACGAGTTTTCCTTCTTTGTTGACCATAACCGAACTTGTTTGTTGAGTCAAACATGTCCAATTTGACGTTATTATGGTGCCACGCGAGTAAGAAACAAAGCGGAGTCCATTTGCTTACTCAAATCCTTGTATTCTTGGATTGCACCCAAATTGGCCTCCAATTGAGCCTACAATGTACAAACGAGTTTCCGTCTTCGTTTAGCACAACCGAACATTTTTGTTGATTCAAACATGTCCCATTTGACGTTATTAGGGTGCCACGCGAGGATTGAAATCAAACGGAGCCCATTTGGTCACTCAAATCCTTGTATTCTCAGATTGCACCCAAATTGGCGTCCAATTGAGCCTACAACTTACAAACGAGTTTTCCTTCTTCGTTAACCATAACCGAACTTGTGTGTCGAGTCAAACATGTCCAATTTGACGTTATTATGTTGCCACGTGAGTTAGAAACCAAACGGAGTCCATTTTGTCACTTAAATCCTTGTATTCTCGGATTGCACCCAAATTGGCCTCCAATTGAGCCTACAATGTACAAACGAGTTTTCCTTCTTCGTTGAGCAGAACCGAACCTTTTTGTTGAGTCAAACATGTCCCATTTGACGTTATTAGAGTGCCACGAGAGGATTGGAATCAAACGAAGTCCATTTGGTCACTCAAATCCTTGTATTCACGGATTGCACCCAAATTGGCCTCCAATTGAGCCTACAATGTACAAACGAGTTTTCCTTCTTCGTTGACCATAACCGAACTTTTTTGTTGAGTCAAACATGTCCCATTTGACGTTATTATGGTGCCACGCGAGTTAGAAACCAAGCGGAGTCCATTTGCTTACTCAAATCCTTGTATTCTTGGATTGCACCCAAATTGGCCTCCAATTGAGCCTACAATGTACAAACGAGTTTTTCTTCTTCGTTGAGCACAACCGAACATTTTTGTTGAGTCAAACATGTCCCATTTGACGTTATTAGGGTGCCACGCGAGGATTGAAATCAAACGGAGCCCATTTGGTCACTCAAATCCTTGTATTCTCAGATTGCACCCAAATTGGCCTCCAATTGAGCCTACAACGTACAAACGAGTTTTCCTTCTTCGTTAACCATAACCGAACTTTTTTATTGATTCAAACATGTCCCATTTGACGTTATTATGGTGCCACGCGAGTTAGAAACCAAGCGGAGTCCATTTGCTTACTCAAATCCTTGTATTCTTGGATTGCACCCAAATTGGCCTCCAATTGAGCCTACAATGTACAAACGAGTTTTCCGTCTACGTTGAGCACAACCGAACATTTTTGTTGAGTCAAACATGTCCCATTTGACGTTATTATAATGCCATGCGAGGATTGAAATCAAACGGAGCCCATTTGGTCACTCAAATCCTTGTATTCTCAGATTGCACCCAAATTGGCCTCTAATTGAGCCTACAACGTACAAACGAGTTTTCCTTCTTCGTTAACCATAACCGAACTTGTGTGTCGAGTCAAACAAGTCCAATTTGACGTTATTATGTTGCCACGCGAGTTAGAAACCAAGCGGAGTCCATTTGGTCACTCAAATCCTTGTATTCTCGGATTGCACCCAAATTGGCCTCCAATTGAGCCTGCAATGTACAAACGAGTTTTCCTTCTTCGTTGACCATAACCGAACTTGTTTGTAGAGTCAAACATGTCTCATTTGACGTTATTATGGTGCCACGCGAGTTAGAAACCAAGCGGAGTACATTTGCTTACTCAAATCCTTGTATTCTTGGATTGCACCCAAATTGGCCTCCAATTGAGCCTACAACGTACGAACGAGTTTTCCTTCTTCGTTGACCATAACCGAACTTGTTTGTTGAGTCAAACATGTCCCATCTGACGTTATTATGGTGCCACGAGAGGATTGGAATCAAACGGAGTCCATTTGGTCACTCAAATCCTTGTATTCTCGGATTGCACCCAAATTGGCCTCCAATTGAGCCTACAATATACAAACGAGTTTTCCTTCTTTGTTGACCATAACCGAACTTGTTTGTTGAGTCAAACATGTCCAATTTGACGTTATTATGGTGCCACGCGAGTAAGAAGCAAAGCGGAGTCCATTTGCTTACTCAAATCCTTGTATTCTTGGATTGCACCCAAATTGGCCTCCAATTGAGCCTACAATGTACAAACGAGTTTCCGTCTTCGTTGAGCACAACCGAACATTTTTGTTGATTAAACATGTCCCATTTGACGTTATTAGGGTGCCACGTGAGGATTGAAATCAAACGGAGCCCATTTGGTCACTCAAATCCTTGTATTCTCAGATTGCACCCAAATTGGCGTCCAATTGAGCCTACAACGTACAAACGAGTTTTCCTTCTTCGTTAACCATAACCGAACTTGTGTGTCGAGTCAAACATGTCCAATTTGACGTTATTATGTTGCCACGCGAGTTAGAAACCAAACGGAGTCCATTTGGTCACTTAAATCCTTGTATTCTCGGATTGCACCCAAATTGGCCTCCAATTGAGCCTACAATGTACAAACGAGTTTTCCTTCTTCGTTGAGCAGAACCGAACCTTTTTGTTGAGTCAAACATGTCCCATTTGACGTTATTAGAGTGCCACGAGAGGATTGGAATCAAACGAAGTCCATTTGGTCACTCAAATCCTTGTATTCACGGATTGCACCCAAATTGTCCTCCAATTGAGCCTACAATGTACAAACGAGTTTTCCTTCTTCGTTGACCATAACCGAACTTGTTTGTTGAGTCAAACATGTCCCATTTGACGTTATTATTCTGCCACGCGAGTTAGAAACCAAGCGGGGTCCATTTGCTTACTCAAATCCTTGTATTCTCGGATTGCACCCAAATTGGCCTCCAATTGAGCCAACAACGTACGAACGAGTTTTCCTTCTTCGTTGAGCAGAACCGAACCTTTTTGTTGAGTCAAACATGTCCCATTTGACGTTATTAGGGTGCCCCGAGAGGATTGGAATCAAACGTAGTCCATTTGGTCACTCAAATCCTTGTATTCTCGGATTGCACCCAAATTGGCCTCCAATTGAGCCTACAATATACAAACGAGTTTTCCTTCTTCGTTGACCATAACCGAACTTTTTTGTTGAGTCAAACATGTCCCATTTGACGTTATTATGGTGCCACGCGAGTAAGAAACAAAGCGGAGTCCATTTGCTTACTCAAATCCTTGTATTCTTGGATTGCACCCAAATTTGCCTCCAATTGAGCCTACAATGTACAAACGAGTTTTCCGTCTTCGTTGAGCACAACCGAACATTTTTGTTGAGTCAAACATGTCCCATTTGACGTTATTAGGGTGCCACGCGAGGATTGATATCAAACGGAGCCCATTTGGTCACTCAAATCCTTGTATTCTCGTATTGCACCCAAATTGGCCTCCAATTGAGCCTACAACGTACAAACGAGTTTTCCTTCTTCGTTAACCATAATCGAACTTGTGTGTTGAGTCTAACATGTCCAATTTGACGTTATTATGTTTCCACGCGAGTTAGAAACCAAGCGGAGTCCATTTGGTCACTCAAATCCTTGTATTCTCGGATTGCACCCAAATTGGCCTCCAATTGAGCCTGCAATGTACAAACGAGTTTTTCGTCTACGTTGAGCACAACCGAACATTTTTTTTGATTCAAACATGTCCCATTTGACGTTATTAGGGTGCCACGCGAGGATTGAAATCAAACGGAGCCCATTTGGTCACTCAAATCCTTGTATTCTCAGATTGCACCCAAATTGGCGTCCAATTGAGCCTACAACGTACAAACGAGTTTTCCTTCTTCGTTAACCATAACCGAACTTGTGTGTCGAGTCAAACATGTCCAATTTGATGTTATTATGTTGCCACGCGAGTTAGAAACCAAACGGAGTCCATTTGGTCACTTAAATCCTTGTATTCTCGGATTGCACCCAAATTGGCCTCCAATTGAGCCTACAATGTACAAACGAGTTTTCCTTCTTCGTTGAGCAGAACCGAACCTTTTTTTTGAGTCAAACATGTCGCATTTGACGTTATTAGAGTGCCACGAGAGGATTGGAATCAAACGAAGTCCATTTGGTCACTCAAATCCTTGTATTCTCGGATTGCACCCAAATTGGCCACCAATTGAGCCTACAATGTACAAACGAGTTTTCCTTCTTCGTTGACCATAACCGAACTTGTTTGTTGAGTCAAAAATGTCCCATTTGACGTTATTATGGTGCCACGCGAGTTAGAAACCAAGCGGAGTCCATTTGCTTACTCAAATCCTTGTATTCTTGGATTGCACCCAAATTGGCCTCCAATTGAGCCTACAATGTACAAACGAGTTTTCCTTCTTCGTTGAGCACAACCGAACATTTTTGTTGAGTCAAACATGTCCCATTTGACGTTATTAGGGTGCCACGTGAGGATTGAAATCAAACGGAGCCCATTTGGTCACTCAAATCCTTGTATTCTCATATTGCACCCAAATTGGCCTCCAATTGAGCCTACAACGTACAAACGAGTTTTCCTTCTTCGTTAACCATAATCGAACTTGTGTGTCGAGTCAAACATGTCCAATTTGACGTTATTATGTTTCCACGCGAGTTAGAAACCAAGCGGAGTCCATTTGGTCACTCAAATCCTTGTATTCTCGGATTGCACCCAAATTGGCCTCCAATTGAGCCTGCAATGTACAAACGAGTTTTCCGTCTTCGTTGAGCACAACCGAACATTTTTGTTGATTCAAACATGTCCCATTTGACGTTATTAGGGTGCCACGCGAGGATTGAAATCAAACGGAGCCCATTTGGTCACTCAAATCCTTGTATTCTCAGATTGCACCCAAATTGGCGTCCAATTGAGCCTACAACGTACAAACGAGTTTTCCTTCTTCGTTAACCATAAATGAACTTGTGTGTCGAGTCAAACATGTCCAAATTGACGTTATTAAGTTGCCACGCGAGTTAGAAAAAAAACGGAGTCCATTTGGTCACTTAAATCCTTGTATTCTCGGATTGCACCCAAATTGGCCTCCAATTGAGCCTACAATGTACAAACGAGTTTTCCTTCTTCGTTGAGCAGAACCGAACCTTTTTGTTGAGTCAAACATGTCCCATTTGATGTTATTAGGGTGCCCCGAGAGGATTGGAATCAAACGGAGTCCATTTGGTCACTCAAATCCTTGTATTCTCGGATTGCACCCAAATTGGCCTCCAATTGAGCCTACAATATACAAACGAGTTTTCCTTCTTCGTTGACCATAACCGAACTTGTTTGTTGAGTCAAACATGTCCCATTTGACGTTATTATGGTGCCACGCGAGTAAGAAACAAAGCGGAGTCCATTTGCTTACTCAAATCCTTGTATTCTTGGATTGCACCCAAATTTGCCTCCAATTGAGCCTACAATGTACAAACGAGTTTTTCGTCTTCGTTGAGCACAACCGAACATTTTTGTTGAGTCAAACATGTCCCATTAGACGTTATTAGGGTGCCACGCAAGGATTGAAATCAAACGGAGCCCATTTGGTCACTCAAATCCTTGTATTCTCATATTGCACCCAAATTGGCCTCCAATTGAGCCTACAACGTACAAACGAGTTTTCCTTCTTCGTTAACCATAAACGAACTTGTGTGTCGAGTAAAACATGTCCAATTTGACGTTATTATGTTGCCACGCGAGTTAGAAACCAAGCGGAGTCCATTTGGTCACTCAAATCCTTGTATTCTCGGATTGCACCCAAATTGGCCTCCAATTGAGCCTGCAATGTACAAACGAGTTTTCCTTCTTTGTTGACCATAACCGAACTTGTTTGTTGAGTCAAACATGTCCCATTTGACGTTATTATGGTGCCACACGAGTTAGAAACCAAGCGGAGTACATTTGCTTACTCAAATCCTTGTATTCTTGGATTGCACCCAAATTTGCCTCCAATTGAGCCTACAATGTACAAACGAGTTTTTCGTCTTCGTTGAGCACAACCGAACATTTTTGTTGAGTCAAACATGTCCCATTAGACGTTATTAGGGTGCCACGCAAGGATTGAAATCAAACGGAGCCCATTTGGTCACTCAAATCCTTGTATTCTCATATTGCACCCAAATTGGCCTCCAATTGAGCCTACAACGTACAAACGAGTTTTCCTTCTTCGTTAACCAGAACCGAACTTGTTTGTTGAGTCAAACATGTCACATTTGACGTTATTATGGTGCCACGCGAGTTAGAAACCAAGCGGAGTCCATTTGCTTACTCAAATCCTTGTATTCTTGGATTGCACCCAAATTGGCCTCCAATTGAGCCTACAACGTACGAACGAGTTTTCCTTCTTCGTTGACCATAACCGAACTTGTTTGTTGAGTCAAACATGTCCCATCTGACGTTATTATGGTGCCACGTGAGTAAGAAGCAAAGCGGAGTCCATTTGCTTACTCAAATCCTTGTATTCTTGGATTGCACCCAAATTGGCCTCCAATTGAGCCTACAATGTACAAACGAGTTTCCGTCTTCGTTGAGCACAACCGAACATTTTTGTTGATTAAACATGTCCCATTTGACGTTATTAGGGTGCCACGTGAGGATTGAAATCAAACGTAGCCCATTTGGTCACTCAAATCCTTGTATTCTCAGATTGCACCCAAATTGGCGTCCAATTGAGCCTACAACGTACAAACGAGTTTTCCTTCTTCGTTAACCATAACTGAACTTGTGTGTCGAGTCAAACAAGTCCAATTTGATGTTATTATGTTTCCACGCGAGTTAGAAACCAAACGGAGTCCATTTGGTCACTTAAATCCTTGTATTCTCGGATTGCACCCAAATTGGCCTCCAATTGAGCCTAAAATGTACAAACGAGTTTTCCTTCTTCGTTGAGCAGAACCGAACCTTTTTTTTGAGTCAAACATGTCGCATTTGACGTTATTAGAGTGCCACGAGAGGATTGGATTCAAACGAAGTCCATTTGGTCACTCAAATCCTTGTATTCTCGGATTGCACCCAAATTGGCCACCAATTGAGCCTACAATGTACAAACGAGTTTTCCTTCTTCGTTGACCATAACCGAACTTGTTTGTTGAGTAAAAAATGTCCCATTTGACGTTATTATGGTGCCACGCGAGTTAGAAACCAAGCGGAGTCCATTTGCTTACTCAAATCCTTGTATTCTTGGATTGCACCCAAATTGGCCTCCAATTGAGCCTACAATGTACAAACGAGTTTTCCTTCTTCGTTGAGCACAACCGAACATTTTTGTTGAGTCAAACATGTCCCATTTGACGTTATTAGGGTGCCACGTGAGGATTGAAATCAAACGGAGCCCATTTGGTCACTCAAATCCTTGTATTCTCATATTGCACCCAAATTGGCCTCCAATTGAGCCTACAACGTACAAACGAGTTTTCCTTCTTCGTTAACCATAATCGAACTTGTGTGTCGAGTCAAACATGTCCAATTTGACGTTATTATGTTGCCACGCGAGTTAGAAACCAAGCGGAGTCCATTTGGTCACTCAAATCCTTGTATTCTCGGATTGCACCCAAATTGGCCTCCAATTGAGCCTGCAATGTACAAACGAGTTTTCCGTCTTCGTTGAGCACAACCGAACATTTTTGTTGATTCAAACATGTCCCATTTGACGTTATTAGGGTGCCACGCGAGGATTGAAATCAAACGGAGCCCATTTGGTCACTCAAATCCTTGTATTCTCAGATTGCACCCAAATTGGCGTCCAATTGAGCCTACAACGTACAAACGAGTTTTCCTTCTTCGTTAACCATAAATGAACTTGTGTGTCGAGTCAAACATGTCCAAATTGACGTTATTATGTTGCCACGCGAGTTAGAAAAAAAACGGAGTCCATTTGGTCACTTAAATCCTTGTATTCTCGGATTGCACCCAAATTGGCCTCCAATTGAGCCTACAAAGTACAAACGAGTTTTCCTTCTTCGTTGAGCAGAACCGAACCTTTTTTTTGAGTCAAACATGTCCCATTTGACGTTATTAGAGTGCCACGAGAGGATTGGAATCAAACGAAGTCCATTTGGTCACTCAAATCCTTGTATTCTCGGATTGCACCCAAATTGGCCACCAATTGAGCCTACAATGTACAAACGAGTTTTCCTTCTTCGTTGACCATAACCGAACTTGTTTGTTGAGTCAAACATGTCCCATTTGACGTTATTATGGTGCCACGCGAGTTAAAAACCAAGCGGAGTCCATTTGCTTACTCAAATCCTTGTATTCTTGGATTGCACCCAAATTGGCCTCCAATTGAGCCTACAATGTACAAACGAGTTTTCCTTCTTCGTTGAGCACAACCGAACATTTTTGTTGAGTCAAAAATGTCCCATTTGACGTTATTAGGGTGCCACGCGAGGATTGAAATCAAACGGAGCCCATTTGGTCACTCAAATCCTTGTATTCACATATTGCACCCAAATTGGCCTCCAATTGAGCCTACAACGTACAAACGAGTTTTCCTTTTTCGTTAACCATAACCGAACTTGTGTGTCGAGTCAAACATGTCCAATTTGACGTTATTATGTTGCCACGCGAGTTAGAAACCAAGCGGAGTCCATTTGGTCACTCAAATCCTTGCATTCTCGGATTGCACCCAAATTGGCCTCCAATTAAGCCTACAACGTACAAACGAGTTTTCCTTCTTCGTTAACCATAACCGAACTTGTTTGTTGAGTCAAACATGTCCAATTTGACGTTATTATGGTGCCACGCTAATCAGAAACCAAGCGGAGTCCATTTGGTCACTTAAATCCTTGTATTCTCGGATTGCACCCAAATTGGCCTCCAATTGAGCCTACAACGTACAAACGAGTTTTCCTTCTTCGTTAAGCACAACCGAATCTTTTTGTTGAGTCAAACTTGTCCCATTTGACTTTATTATGGTGCCACGCGAGTTAGAAACCAAGCAGAGTCCATTTGGTCACTCAAATCCTTGTATTCTCAGATTGCACCCAAATTGGCCTCCAACTGAGCCTACAACGTACAAACGAGTTTTCCTTCTTCGTTAACCACAACCGAACTTGTTTGTTGAGTCAAACATGTCCAATTTGATGTTATTAAGTTGCCACGGGAGTTAGAAACCATGCGGAGTCCATTTGGTCACTCAAATCCTTGTATTCTCGGATTGCACCCAAATTGGCCTCCAATTCAGCCTACAACGTACAAACGAGTTTTCCTTCTTCGTTAACCAGAACCGAACTTGTTTGTTGAGTCAAACATGTCCCATTTGACGTTATTATGGTGCCACGCGAGTTAGAAACCAAGCGGAGTCCATTTGCTTACTCAAATCCTTGTATTCTCGGATTGCACCCAAATTGGCCTCCAATTGAGCCTACAATGTACAAACGAGTTTTCCTTCTTCGTTGAGCAGAACCGAACCTTTTTGTTGAGTCAAACATGTCCCATTTGATGTTATTAGGGTGCCCCGAGAGGATTGGAATCAAACGGAGTCCATTTGGTCACTCAAATCCTTGTATTCTCGGATTGCACCCAAATTGGCCTCCAATTGAGCCTACAATATACAAACGAGTTTTCCTTCTTCGTTGACCATAACCGAACTTGTTTGTTGAGTCAAACATGTCCCATTTGACGTTATTATGGTGCCACGCGAGTAAGAAACAAAGCGGAGTCCATTTGCTTACTCAAATCCTTGTATTCTTGGATTGCACCCAAATTTGCCTCCAATTGAGCCTACAATGTACAAACGAGTTTTTCGTCTTCGTTGAGCACAACCGAACATTTTTGTTGAGTCAAACATGTCCCATTAGACGTTATTAGGGTGCCACGCAAGGATTGAAATCAAACGGAGCCCATTTGGTCACTCAAATCCTTGTATTCTCATATTGCACCCAAATTGGCCTCCAATTGAGCCTACAACGTACAAACGAGTTTTCCTTCTTCGTTAACCATAAACGAACTTGTGTGTCGAGTAAAACATGTCCAATTTGACGTTATTATGTTGCCACGCGAGTTAGAAACCAAGCGGAGTCCATTTGGTCACTCAAATCCTTGTATTCTCGGATTGCACCCAAATTGGCCTCCAATTGAGCCTGCAATGTACAAACGAGTTTTCCTTCTTTGTTGACCATAACCGAACTTGTTTGTTGAGTCAAACATGTCCCATTTGACGTTATTATGGTGCCACACGAGTTAGAAACCAAGCGGAGTACATTTGCTTACTCAAATCCTTGTATTCTTGGATTGCACCCAAATTTGCCTCCAATTGAGCCTACAATGTACAAACGAGTTTTTCGTCTTCGTTGAGCACAACCGAACATTTTTGTTGAGTCAAACATGTCCCATTAGACGTTATTAGGGTGCCACGCAAGGATTGAAATCAAACGGAGCCCATTTGGTCACTCAAATCCTTGTATTCTCATATTGCACCCAAATTGGCCTCCAATTGAGCCTACAACGTACAAACGAGTTTTCCTTCTTCGTTAACCAGAACCGAACTTGTTTGTTGAGTCAAACATGTCACATTTGACGTTATTATGGTGCCACGCGAGTTAGAAACCAAGCGGAGTCCATTTGCTTACTCAAATCCTTGTATTCTTGGATTGCACCCAAATTGGCCTCCAATTGAGCCTACAACGTACGAACGAGTTTTCCTTCTTCGTTGACCATAACCGAACTTGTTTGTTGAGTCAAACATGTCCCATCTGACGTTATTATGGTGCCACGCGAGTAAGAAGCAAAGCGGAGTCCATTTGCTTACTCAAATCCTTGTATTCTTGGATTGCACCCAAATTGGCCTCCAATTGAGCCTACAATGTACAAACGAGTTTCCGTCTTCGTTGAGCACAACCGAACATTTTTGTTGATTAAACATGTCCCATTTGACGTTATTAGGGTGCCACGTGAGGATTGAAATCAAACGTAGCCCATTTGGTCACTCAAATCCTTGTATTCTCAGATTGCACCCAAATTGGCGTCCAATTGAGCCTACAACGTACAAACGAGTTTTCCTTCTTCGTTAACCATAACTGAACTTGTGTGTCGAGTCAAACAAGTCCAATTTGATGTTATTATGTTGCCACGCGAGTTAGAAACCAAACGGAGTCCATTTGGTCACTTAAATCCTTGTATTCTCGGATTGCACCCAAATTGGCCTCCAATTGAGCCTAAAATGTACAAACGAGTTTTCCTTCTTCGTTGAGCAGAACCGAACCTTTTTTTTGAGTCAAACATGTCGCATTTGACGTTATTAGAGTGCCACGAGAGGATTGGAATCAAACGAAGTCCATTTGGTCACTCAAATCCTTGTATTCTCGGATTGCACCCAAATTGGCCACCAATTGAGCCTACAATGTACAAACGAGTTTTCCTTCTTCGTTGACCATAACCGAACTTGTTTGTTGAGTCAAAAATGTCCCATTTGACGTTATTATGGTGCCACGCGAGTTAGAAACCAAGCGGAGTCCATTTGCTTACTCAAATCCTTGTATTCTTGGATTGCACCCAAATTGGCCTCCAATTGAGCCTACAATGTACAAACGAGTTTTCCTTCTTCGTTGAGCACAACCGAACATTTTTGTTGAGTCAAACATGTCCCATTTGACGTTATTAGGGTGCCACGTGAGGATTGAAATCAAACGGAGCCCATTTGGTCACTCAAATCCTTGTATTCTCATATTGCACCCAAATTGGCCTCCAATTGAGCCTACAACGTACAAACGAGTTTTCCTTCTTCGTTAACCATAATCGAACTTGTGTGTCGAGTCAAACATGTCCAATTTGACGTTATTATGTTGCCACGCGAGTTAGAAACCAAGCGGAGTCCATTTGGTCACTCAAATCCTTGTATTCTCGGATTGCACCCAAATTGGCCTCCAATTGAGCCTGCAATGTACAAACGAGTTTTCCGTCTTCGTTGAGCACAACCGAACATTTTTGTTGATTCAAACATGTCCCATTTGACGTTATTAGGGTGCCACGCGAGGATTGAAATCAAACGGAGCCCATTTGGTCACTCAAATCCTTGTATTCTCAGATTGCACCCAAATTGGCGTCCAATTGAGCCTACAACGTACAAACGAGTTTTCCTTCTTCGTTAACCATAAATGAACTTGTGTGTCGAGTCAAACATGTCCAAATTGACGTTATTATGTTGCCACGCGAGTTAGAAAAAAAACGGAGTCCATTTGGTCACTTAAATCCTTGTATTCTCGGATTGCACCCAAATTGGCCTCCAATTGAGCCTACAATGTACAAACGAGTTTTCCTTCTTCGTTGAGCAGAACCGAACCTTTTTTTTGAGTCAAACATGTCCCATTTGACGTTATTAGAGTGCCACGAGAGGATTGGAATCAAACGAAGTCCATTTGGTCACTCAAATCCTTGTATTCTCGGATTGCACCCAAATTGGCCACCAATTGAGCCTACAATGTACAAACGAGTTTTCCTTCTTCGTTGACCATAACCGAACTTGTTTGTTGAGTCAAACATGTCCCATTTGACGTTATTATGGTGCCACGCGAGTTAAAAACCAAGCGGAGTCCATTTGCTTACTCAAATCCTTGTATTCTTGGATTGCACCCAAATTGGCCTCCAATTGAGCCTACAATGTACAAACGAGTTTTCCTTCTTCGTTGAGCACAACCGAACATTTTTGTTGAGTCAAAAATGTCCCATTTGACGTTATTAGGGTGCCACGCGAGGATTGAAATCAAACGGAGCCCATTTGGTCACTCAAATCCTTGTATTCACATATTGCACCCAAATTGGCCTCCAATTGAGCCTACAACGTACAAACGAGTTTTCCTTTTTCGTTAACCATAACCGAACTTGTGTGTCGAGTCAAACATGTCCAATTTGACGTTATTATGTTGCCACGCGAGTTAGAAACCAAGCGGAGTCCATTTGGTCACTCAAATCCTTGCATTCTCGGATTGCACCCAAATTGGCCTCCAATTAAGCCTACAACGTACAAACGAGTTTTCCTTCTTCGTTAACCATAACCGAACTTGTTTGTTGAGTCAAACATGTCCAATTTGACGTTATTATGGTGCCACGCTAATCAGAAACCAAGCGGAGTCCATTTGGTCACTTAAATCCTTGTATTCTCGGATTGCACCCAAATTGGCCTCCAATTGAGCATACAACGTACAAACGAGTTTTCCTTCTTCGTTAAGCACAACCGAATCTTTTTGTTGAGTCAAACTTGTCCCATTTGACTTTATTATGGTGCCACGCGAGTTAGAAACCAAGCAGAGTCCATTTGGTCACTCAAATCCTTGTATTCTCAGATTGCACCCAAATTGGCCTCCAACTGAGCCTACAACGTACAAACGAGTTTTCCTTCTTCGTTAACCACAACCGAACTTGTTTGTTGAGTCAAACATGTCCAATTTGATGTTATTAAGTTGCCACGGGAGTTAGAAACCATGCGGAGTCCATTTGGTCACTCAAATCCTTGTATTCTCGGATTGCACCCAAATTGGCCTCCAATTCAGCCTACAACGTACAAACGAGTTTTCCTTCTTCGTTAACCAGAACCGAACTTGTTTGTTGAGTCAAACATGTCCCATTTGACGTTATTATGGTGCCACGCGAGTTAGAAACCAAGCGGAGTCCATTTGCTTACTCAAATCCTTGTATTCTCGGATTGCACCCAAATTGGCCTCCAATTGAGCCTACAATGTACAAACGAGTTTTCCTTCTTCGTTGAGCAGAACCGAACCTTTTTGTTGAGTCAAACATGTCCCATTTGATGTTATTAGGGTGCCCCGAGAGGATTGGAATCAAACGGAGTCCATTTGGTCACTCAAATCCTTGTATTCTCGGATTGCACCCAAATTGGCCTCCAATTGAGCCTACAATATACAAACGAGTTTTCCTTCTTCGTTGACCATAACCGAACTTGTTTGTTGAGTCAAACATGTCCCATTTGACGTTATTATGGTGCCACGCGAGTAAGAAACAAAGCGGAGTCCATTTGCTTACTCAAATCCTTGTATTCTTGGATTGCACCCAAATTTGCCTCCAATTGAGCCTACAATGTACAAACGAGTTTTTCGTCTTCGTTGAGCACAACCGAACATTTTTGTTGAGTCAAACATGTCCCATTAGACGTTATTAGGGTGCCACGCAAGGATTGAAATCAAATGGAGCCCATTTGGTCACTCAAATCCTTGTATTCTCATATTGCACCCAAATTGGCCTCCAATTGAGCCTACAACGTACAAACGAGTTTTCCTTCTTCGTTAACCATAATCGAACTTGTGTGTCGAGTCAAACATGTCCAATTTGACGTTATTATGTTGCCACGCGAGTTAGAAACCAAGCGGAGTCCATTTGGTCACTCAAATCCTTGTATTCTCGGATTGCACCCAAATTGGCCTCCAATTGAGCCTGCAATGTACAAACGAGTTTTCCTTCTTTGTTGACCATAACCGAACTTGTTTGTTGAGTCAAACATGTCCCATTTGACGTTATTATGGTGCCACACGAGTTAGAAACCAAGCGGAGTACATTTGCTTACTCAAATCCTTGTATTCTTGGATTGCACCCAAATTTGCCTCCAATTGAGCCTACAATGTACAAACGAGTTTTTCGTCTTCGTTGAGCACAACCGAACATTTTTGTTGAGTCAAACATGTCCCATTAGACGTTATTAGGGTGCCACGCAAGGATTGAAATCAAACGGAGCCCATTTGGTCACTCAAATCCTTGTATTCTCATATTGCACCCAAATTGGCCTCCAATTGAGCCTACAACGTACAAACGAGTTTTCCTTCTTCGTTAACCAGAACCGAACTTGTTTGTTGAGTCAAACATGTCACATTTGACGTTATTATGGTGCCACGCGAGTTAGAAACCAAGCGGAGTCCATTTGCTTACTCAAATCCTTGTATTCTTGGATTGCACCCAAATTGGCCTCCAATTGAGCCTACAACGTACGAACGAGTTTTCCTTCTTCGTTGACCATAACCGAACTTGTTTGTTGAGTCAAACATGTCCCATCTGACGTTATTATGGTGCCACGCGAGTAAGAAGCAAAGCGGAGTCCATTTGCTTACTCAAATCCTTGTATTCTTGGATTGCACCCAAATTGGCCTCCAATTGAGCCTACAATGTACAAACGAGTTTCCGTCTTCGTTGAGCACAACCGAACATTTTTGTTGATTAAACATGTCCCATTTGACGTTATTAGGGTGCCACGCGAGGATTGAAATCAAACGTAGCCCATTTGGTCACTCAAATCCTTGTATTCTCAGATTGCACCCAAATTGGCGTCCAATTGAGCCTACAACGTACAAACGAGTTTTCCTTCTTCGTTAACCATAACCGAACTTGTGTGTCGAGTCAAACATGTCCAATTTGACGTTATTATGTTGCCACGCGAGTTAGAAACCAAACGGAGTCCATTTGGTCACTTAAATCCTTGTATTCTCGGATTGCACCCAAATTGGCCTCCAATTGAGCCTACAATGTACAAACGAGTTTTCCTTCTTCGTTGAGCAGAACCGAACCTTTTTGTTGAGTCAAACATGTCCCATTTGACGTTATTAGAGTGCCACGAGAGGATTGGAATCAAACGAAGTCCATTTGGTCACTCAAATCCTTGTATTCACGGATTGCACCCAAATTGGCCTCCAATTGAGCCTACAATGTACAAACGAGTTTTCCTTCTTCGTTGACCATAACCGAACTTGTTTGTTGAGTCAAACATGTCCCATTTGACGTTATTATGGTGCCACGCGAGTTAGAAACCAAGCGGAGTCCATTTGCTTACTCAAATCCTTGTATTCTCGGATTGCACCCAAATTGGCCTCCAATTGAGCCAACAACGTACGAACGAGTTTTCCTTCTTCGTTGAGCAGAACCGAACCTTTTTGTTGAGTCAAACATGTCCCATTTGACGTTATTAGGGTGCCCCGAGAGGATTGGAATCAAACGTAGTCCATTTGGTCACTCAAATCCTTGTATTCTCGGATTGCACCCAAATTGGCCTCCAATTGAGCCTACAATATACGAACGAGTTTTCCTTCTTCGTTGACCATAACCGAACTTGTTTGTTGAGTCAAACATGTCCCATTTGACGTTATTATGGTGCCACGCGAGTAAGAAACAAAGCGGAGTCCATTTGCTTACTCAAATCCTTGTATTCTTGGATTGCACCCAAATTTGCCTCCAATTGAGCCTACAATGTACAAACGAGTTTTCCGTCTTCGTTGAGCACAACCGAACATTTTTGTTGAGTCAAACATGTCCCATTTGACGTTATTAGGGTGCCACGTGAGGATTGATATAAAATGGAGCCCATTTGGTCACTCAAATCCTTGTATTCTCGTATTGCACCCAAATTGGCCTCCAATTGAGCCTACAACGTACAAACGAGTTTTCCTTCTTCGTTAACCATAATCGAACTTGTGTGTTGAGTCAAACATGTCCAATTTGACGTTATTATGTTGCCACGCGAGTTAGAAACCAAGCGGAGTCCATTTGGTCACTCAAATCCTTGTATTCTCGGATTGCACCCAAATTGGCCTCCAATTGAGCCTGCAATGTACAAACGAGTTTTCCGTCTTCGTTGAGCACAACCGAACATTTTTTTTGATTCAAACATGTCCCATTTGACGTTATTAGGGTGCCACGCGAGGATTGAAATCAAACGGAGCCCATTTGGTCACTCAAATCCTTGTATTCTCAGACTGCACCCAAATTTGCGTCCAATTGAGCCTACAACGTACAAACGAGTTTTCCTTCTTCGTTAACCATAACCGAACTTGTGTGTCGAGTCAAACATGTCCAATTTGATGTTATTATGTTGCCACGCGAGTTAGAAACCAAACGGAGTCCATTTGGTCACTTAAATCCTTGTATTCTCGGATTGCACCCAAATTGGCCTCCAATTGAGCCTACAATGTACAAACGAGTTTTCCTTCTTCGTTGAGCAGAACCGAACCTTTTTTTTGAGTCAAACATGTCGCATTTGACGTTATTAGAGTGCCACGAGAGGATTGGAATCAAACGAAGTCCATTTGGTCACTCAAATCCTTGTATTCTCGGATTGCACCCAAATTGGCCACCAATTGAGCCTACAATGTACAAACGAGTTTTCCTTCTTCGTTGACCATAACCGAACTTGTTTGTTGAGTCAAACATGTCCCATTTGACGTTATTATGGTGCCACGCGAGTTAGAAACCAAGCGGAGTCCATTTGCTTACTCAAATCCTTGTATTCTTGGATTGCACCCAAATTGGCCTCCAATTGAGCCTACAATGTACAAACGAGTTTTCCTTCTTCGTTGAGCACAACCGAACATTTTTGTTGAGTCAAACATGTCCCATTGGACGTTATTAGGGTGCCACGTGAGGATTGAAATCAAACGGAGCCCATTTGGTCACTCAAATCCTTGTATTCTCATATTGCACCCAAATTGGCCTCCAATTGAGCCTACAACGTACAAACGAGTTTTCCTTCTTCGTTAACCATAATCGAACTTGTGTGTCGAGTCAAACATGTCCAATTTTACGTTATTATGTTGCCACGCGAGTTAGAAACCAAGCGGAGTCCATTTGGTCACTCAAATCCTTGTATTCTCGGATTGCACCCAAATTGGCCTCCAATTGAGCCTGCAATGTACAAACGAGTTTTCCGTCTTCGTTGAGCACAACCGAACATTTTTGTTGATTCAAACATGTCCCATTTGACGTTATTAGGGTGCCACGTGAGGATTGAAATCAAACGGAGCCCATTTGGTCACTCAAATCCTTGTATTCTCAGATTGCACCCAAATTGGCGTCCAATTGAGCCTACAACGTACAAACGAGTTTTCCTTCTTCGTTAACCATAAACGAACTTGTGTGTCGAGTCAAATATGTCCAATTTGACGTTATTATGTTGCCACGCGAGTTAGAAAAAAAACGGAGTCCATTTGGTCACTTAAATCCTTGTATTCTCGGATTGCACCCAAATTGGCCTCCAATTGAGCCTACAATGTACAAACGAGTTTTCCTTCTTCGTTGAGCAGAACCGAACCTTTTTTTTGAGTCAAACATGTCCCATTTGACGTTATTAGAGTGCCACGAGAGGATTGGAATCAAACGAAGTCCATTTGGTCACTCAAATCCTTGTATTCTCGGATTGCACCCAAATTGGCCACCAATTGAGCCTACAATGTACAAACGAGTTTTCCTTCTTCGTTGACCATAACCGAACTTGTTTGTTGAGTCAAACATGTCCAATTTGACGTTATTATGGTGCCACGCTAGTCAGAAACCAAGCGGAGTCCATTTGGTCACTCAAATCCTTGTATTCTCGGATTGCACCCAAATTGGCCTCCAATTGAGCCTACAACGTACAAACGAGTTTTCCTTCTTCGTTAAGCACAACCGAATCTTTTTGTTGAGTCAAACTTGTCCCATTTGACTTTATTATGGTGCCACGCGAGTTAGAAACCAAGCAGAGTCCATTTGGTCACTCAAATCCTTGTATTCTCAGATTGCACCCAAATTGGCCTCCAACTGAGCCTACAACGTACAAACGAGTTTTCCTTCTTCGTTAACCACAACCGAACTTGTTTGTTGAGTCAACCATGTCCAATTTGATGTTATTAAGTTGCCACGCGAGTTAGAAACCATGCGGAGTCCATTTGGTCACTCAAATCCTTGTATTCTCGGATTGCACCCAAATTGGCCTCCAATTGAGCCTACAACGTACAAACGAGTTTTCCTTCTTCGTTAACCAGAACCGAACTTGTTTGTTGAGTCAAACATGTCCCATTTGACGTTATTATGGTGCCACGCGAGTTAGAAACCAAGCGGAGTCCATTTGCTTACTCAAATCCTTGTATTCTCGGATTGCACCCAAATTGGCCTCCAATTGAGCCTACAATGTACAAACGAGTTTTCCTTCTTCGTTTAGCAGAACCGAACCTTTTTGTTGAGTCAAACATGTCCCATTTGACGTTATTAGGGTGCCCCGAGAGGATTGGAATCAAACGGAGTCCATTTGGTCACTCAAATCCTTGTATTCTCGGATTGCACCCAAATTGGCCTCCAATTGAGCCTACAATATACAAACGAGTTTTCCTTCTTCGTTGACCATAACCGAACTTGTTTGTTGAGTCAAACATGTCCCATTTGACGTTATTATGGTGCCACACGAGTAAGAAACAAAGCGGAGTCCATTTGCTTACTCAAATCCTTGTATTCTTGGATTGCACCCAAATTTGCCTCCAATTGAGCCTACAATGTACAAACGAGTTTTTCGTCTTCGTTGAGCACAACCGAACATTTTTGTTGAGTCAAACATGTCCCATTAGACGTTATTAGGGTGCCACGCAAGGATTGAAATCAAACGGAGCCCATTTGCTCACTCAAATCCTTGTATTCTCATATTGCACCCAAATTGGCCTCCAATTGAGCCTACAACGTACAAACGAGTTTTCCTTCTTCGTTAACCATAATCGAACTTGTGTGTCGAGTCAAACATGTCCAATTTGACGTTATTATGTTGCCACGCGAGTTAGAAACCAAGCGGAGTCCATTTGGTCACTCAAATCCTTGTATTCTCGGATTGCACCCAAATTGGCCTCCAATTAAGCCTACAACGTACAAACGAGTTTTCCTTCTTCGTTAACCATAACCGAACTTGTTTGTTGAGTCAAACATGTCCAATTTGACGTTATTATGGTGCCACGCTAGTCAGAAACCAAGCGGAGTCCATTTGGTCACTCAAATCCTTGTATTCTCGGATTGCACCCAAATTGGCCTCCAATTGAGCCTACAACGTACAAACGAGTTTTCATTCTTCGTTAAGCACAACCGAATCTTTTTGTTGAGTCAAACTTGTCCCATTTGACTTTATTATGGTGCCACGCGAGTTAGAAACCAAGCAGAGTCCATTTGGTCACTCAAATGCTTGTATTCTCAGATTGCTCCCAAATTGGCCTCCAATTGAGCCTACAACGTACAAACGAGTTTTCCTTCTTCGTTAACCATAACCGAACTTGTTTGTTTAGTCAAACATGTCCAATTTTATGTTATTAAGTTGCCACGCGAGTTGGAAACCATGCGGAGTCCATTTGGTCACTCAAATCCTTGTATTCTCGGATTGCATCCAAATTGGCCTCCAATTGAGCCTACAACGTACAAACGAGTTTTCCTTCTTTGTTAACAATAACCGAACTTTTTTTGTTGAGTCAAACATGTCCCATTTGACGTTATTATGGTGCCACGCGAGTTAGAAACCAAGCGGAGTCCGTTTGCTTACTCAAATCCTTGTATTCTCGGATTGCACCCAAATTGGCCTCCAATTGAGCCTACACTGTACAAACGAGTTTTCCTTCTTCGTTGAGCACAACCGAACATTTTTGATGAGTCAAACATGTCCCATTTGACGTTATTAGAGTGCCACACGAGGATTGAAATCAAACGGAGCCCATTTGGTCACTCAAATCCTTGTATTCTCGGATTGCACCCAAATTGGCCTCCAATTGAGCCTGCAATGTACAAACGAGTTTTCCTTCTTCGTTAACCATAACCAAACATGTTTGTTGAGTCAAACATGTCAAATTTGACGTTATTATGGTGCCACGCGAGATAGAAACCAAGCGGAGTCCATTTGGTCACTCAAATCCTTGTATTCTCGGATTGCACCCAAATTGGCCTCCAATTGAGCCTACAACGTACAAACGAGTTTTCCTTCTTCGTTAAGCACAACCGAACCTTTTTGTTGAGTCAAACATGTCCCATTTGACTTTATTATGGTGCCACGCGAGTTAGAAACCAAGCGGACTCCATTTGGTCACTCAAATCCTTGTATTCTCGGATTGCACCCAAATTGGCCTCCAATTGAGCCTACAACGTAAAAACGAGTTTTCCTTCTTCGTTAACCACAACCGAACATTTTTGTTGAGTCAAACATGTCCCATTTGACGTAATAAGGGTGCCACGCGAGGATTGAAATCAAACGGAGTCCATTTGGTCACTCAAATCCTTGTATTCTCGGATTGCACCCAAATTGGCCTCCAATTGAGCCTACAACGTACAAACGAGTTTTCCTTCTTCGTTAACCATAACCGAACTTGTTTGTTGAGTCAAACATGTCCAATTTGACGTTATTATGGTGCCACGCGAGTTAGAAACCAAGCGGAGTCCATTTGGTCACTCAAATCCTTGTATTCTCGGATTGCACCCAAATTGGCCTCCGATTGAGCCTACAACGTAAAAACGAGTTTTCCTTCTTCGTTAACCATAACCGAACTTTTTTGTTGATTCAAACATGTCCCATTTGACGTTATTATGGTGCCACGCGAGTTAGAAACCAAGCGGAGTCCATTTGCTTACTCAAATCCTTGTATTCTTGGATTGCACCCAAATTGGCCTCCAATTGAGCCTACAATGTACAAACGAGTTTTCCTTCTTCGTTGAGCACAACCGAACATTTTTGTTGACTCAAACATGTCCCATTTGACGTTATTAGGGTTCCACGTGAGGATTGAAATCAAACGGAGTCCATTTGGTCACTCAAATCCTTGTATTCTCGGATTGCACCTAAATTGGCCTCCAATTGAGCCTACAACGTACAAACGAGTTTTCCTTCTTCGTTAACTATAAACGAACTTGTTTGTTGAGTCAAACATGTCCCATTTAACGTTATTATGGTGCCACGCGAGTTAGAAACCAAGCGGAGTCCATTTGCTTACTCAAATCCTTGTATTCTCGGATTGCACCCAAATTGGCCTCCAATTGAGCCTACAATGTACAAACGAGTTTTCCTTCTTCGTTGAGCACAACCGAACATTTTTGTTGAGTCAAACATGTCCCATTTGACGTTATTAGGGTGCCACGCGAGGATTGAAATCAAATGGAGCCCATTTGGTCACTCAAATCCTTGTATTCTCAGATTGCACCCAAATTGGCCTCCAATTGAGCCTACAACGTACAAACGAGTTTTCCTTCTTCGTTAACCATAACTGAACTTGTGTGTCGAGTCAAACATGTCCAATTTTACGTTATTATGTTTCCACGCGAGTTAGAAACCAAGCGGAGTCCATTTGGTCACTCAAATCCTTGTATTCTCGGATTGCACCCAAATTGGCCTCCAATTGAGCCTACAACGTACAAACGAGTTTTCCTTCTTCGTTAACCATAACCGAACTTGTTTGTTGAGTCAAACATGTCCAATTTGACGTTATTATGGTGCCACGCGAGTTAGAAACCAAGCGGAGTCCATTTGGTCACTCAAATCCTTGTATTCTCGGATTGCACCCAAATTGGCCTCCAATTGAGCCTACAACGTACAAACGAGTTTGCCTTCTTCGTTAAGCACAACCGAACCTTTTTGTTGAGTCAAACATGTCCCATTTGACTTTATTATGGTGCCACGCGAGTTAGAAACCAAGCGGACTCCATTTGGTCACTCAAATCCTTGTATTCTCGGATTGCACCCAAATTGGCCTCCAATTGAGCCTACAACGTAAAAACGAGTTTTCCTTCTTCGTTAACCATAACCGAACTTTTTTGTTGATTCAAACATGTCCCATTTTACGTTATTATGGTGCCACGGGAGTTAGAAACCAAGCGGAGTCCATTTGCTTACTCAAATCCCTGTATTTTTGGATTGCACCCAAATTGGCCTCCAATTGAGCCTACAATGTACAAACGAGTTTTCCGTCTTCGTTGAGCACAACCGAACATTTTTGTTGAGTCAAACATGTCCCATTTGACGTTATTAGGGTGCCACGCGAGGATTGAAATCAAACGGAGCCCATTTGGTCTCTCAAATCCTTGTATTCTCAGATTGCACCCAAATTGGCCTCCAATTGAGCCTACAACGTACAAACGAGTTTTCCTTCTTCGTTAACCATAACCGAACTTGTGTGTCAAGTCAAACATGTCCAATTTGACGTTATTATGTTGCCACGCGAGTTAGAAACCAAGCGGAGTCCATTTGGTCACTCAAATCCTTGTATTCTCGGATTGCACCCAAATTGGCCTCCAATTGAGCCTACAATGTACAAACGAGTTTTCCTTCTTCGTTGACCATAACCGAACTTGTGTGTCGAGTCAAACATGTCCCATTTGACGTTATTATGGTGCCACGCGAGTTAGAAACCAAGCGGAGTCCATTTGCTTACTCAAATCCTTGTATTCTTGGATTGCACCCAAATTGGCCTCCAATTGAGCCTACAATGTACAAACGAGTTTTCCTTCTTCGTTGAGCACAACCGAACATTTTTGTTGAGTCAAACATTTCCCATTTGACGTTATAAGGGTGCCACGCGAGGATTGAAATCAAACGGAGTCCATTTGGTCACTCAAATCCTTGTATTCTCGGATTGCACCCAAATTGGCCTCCAATTGAGCCTACAACGTACAAACGAGTTTTCCTTCTTCGTTAACCATAAACGAACTTGTTAGTTGAGTCAAACAAGTCAAATTTGACGTTATTATGGTGCCACGCGAGTTAGAAACCAAGCGGAGTCCATTTGGTCACTCAAATCCTTGTATTCTCGGATTGCACCCAAATTGGCCTCCAATTGAGCCTACAACGTACAAACGAGTTTTCCTTCTTCGTTAAGCACAACCGAACCTTTTTGTTGAGTCAAACATGTCCCATTTGACTTTATTATGGTGCCACGCGAGTTAGAAACCAAGCGGACTCCATTTGGTCACTCAAATCCTTGTATTCTCGGATTGCACCCAAATTGGCCTCCAATTGAGCCTACAACGTAAAAACGAGTTTTCCTTCTTCGTTAACCATAACCGAACTTTTTTGTTGATTCAAACATGTGCCATTTGACGTTATTATGGTGCCACGCGAGTTAGAAACCAAGCGGAGTCCATTTGCTTACTCAAATCCTTGTATTCTTGGATTGCACCCAAATTGGCCTCCAATTGAGCCTACAATGTACAAACGACTTTTCCGTCTTCGTTGAGCACAACCGAACATTTTTGTTGAGTCAAACATGTCCCATTTGACGTTATTAGGGTGCCACACGAGGATTGAAATCAAACGGAGCCCATTTGGTCACTCAAATCCTTGTATTCTCGGATTGCACCCAAATTGGCCTCCAATTGAGCCTACAACGTAAAAACGAGTTTTCCTTCTTCGTTAACCACAACCGAACATTTTTGTTGAGTCAAACATGTCCCATTTGACGTAATAAGGGTGCCACGCGAGGATTGAAATCAAACGGAGTGCATTTGGTCACTCAAATCCTTGTATTCTCGGATTGCACCCAAATTGGCCTCCAATTGAGCCTACAACGTACAAACGAGTTTTCCTTCTTCGTTAACCATAACCGAACTTGTTTGTTGAGTCAAACATGTCCAATTTGAAGTTATTATGGTGCCACACGAGTTAGAAACCAAGCGGAGTCCATTTGGTCACTCAAATCCTTGTATTCTCGGATTGCACCCAAATTGGCCTCCAATTGAGCCTACAATGTACAAACGAGTTTTCCTTCTTCGTTAAGCACAACCGAACCTTTTTGTTGAGTCAAACATGTCCCATTTGACTTTATTATGGTGCCACGCGAGTTAGAAACCAAGCGGACTCCATTTGGTCACTCAAATCCTTGTATTCTCGGATTGCACCCAAATTGGCCTCCAATTGAGCCTACAACGTAAAAACGAGTTTTCCTTCTTCGTTAACCATAACCGAACTTTTTTGTTGATTCAAACATGTCCCATTTGACGTTATTATGGTTCCACGCGAGTTAGAAACCAAGCGGAGTCCATTTGCTTACTCAAATCCTTGTATTCTTGGATTGCACCCAAATTGGCCTCCAATTGAGCCTACAATGTACAAACGAGTTTTCCGTCTTCGTTGAGCACAACCGAACATTTTTGTTGAGTCAAACATGTCCCATTTGACGTTATTAGGGTGCCACGTGAGGATTGAAATCAAACGGAGCCCATTTGGTCACTCAAATCCTTGTATTCTCATATTGCACCCAAATTGGCCTCCAATTGAGCCTACAACGTACAAACGAGTTTTCCTTCTTCGTTAACCATAACCGAACTTGTGTGTCGAGTCAAACATGTCCAATTTGACGTTATTATGTTGCCACGCGAGTTAGAAACCAAGCGGAGTCCATTTGGTAACTCAAATCCTTGTATTCTCGGATTGCACCCAAATTGGCCTCCAATTGAGCCTACAATGTACAAACGAGTTTTCCTTCTTCGTTGACCATAACCGAACTTGTGTGTCGAGTCAAACATGTCCCATTTGACGTTATTATGGTGCCACGCGAGTTCGAAACCAAGCGGAGTCCATTTGCTTACTCAAATCCTTGTATTCTTGGATTGCACCCAAATTGGCCTCCAATTGAGCCTACAATGTACAAACGAGTTTTCCTTCTTCGTTGAGCACAAACGAACATTTTTGTTGAGTCAAACATTTCCCATTTGACGTTATAAGGGTGCCACGCGAGGATTGAAATCAAACGGAGTCCATTTGGTCACTCAAATCCTTGTATTCTCGGATTGCACCCAAATTGGCCTCCAATTGAGCCTACAACGTACAAACGAGTTTTCCTTCTTCGTTAACCATAAACGAACTTTTTTGTTGAGTCAAACAAGTCAAATTTGACGTTATTATGGTGCCACGCGAGTTAGAAACCAAGCGGAGTCCATTTGGTCACTCAAATCCTTGTATTCTCGGATTGCACCCAAATTGGCCTCCAATTGAGCCTACAACGTACAAACGAGTTTTCCTTCTTCGTTAAGCACAACCGAACCTTTTTGTTGAGTCAAACATGTCCCATTTGACTTTATTATGGTGCCACGCGAGTTAGAAAACCAAGCGGACTCCATTTGGTCACTCAAATCCTTGTATTCTCGGATTGCACCCAAATTGGCCTCCAATTGAGCCTACAACGTAAAAACGAGTTTTCCTTCTTCGTTAACCATAACCGAACTTTTTTGTTGATTCAAACATGTCCCATTTGACGTTATTATGGTGCCACGCGAGTTAGAAACCAAGCGGAGTCCATTTGCTTACTCAAATCCTTGTATTCTTGGATTGCACCCAAATTGGCCTCCAATTGAGCCTACAATGTACAAACGAGTTTTCCGTCTTCGTTGAGCACAACCGAACATTTTTGTTGAGTCAAACATGTCCCATTTGACGTTATTAGGGTGCCACGCGAGGATTGAAATCAAACGGAGCCCATTTGGTCACTCAAATCCTTGTATTCTCGGATTGCACCCAAATTGGCCTCCAATTGAGCCTACAACGTAAAAAAGAGTTTTCCTTCTTCGTTAACCACAACCGAACATTTTTGTTGAGTCAAACATGTCCCATTTGACGTAATAAGGGTGCCACGCGAGGATTGAAATCAAACGGAGTGCATTTGGTCACTCAAATCCTTGTATTCTCGGATTGCACCTAAATTGGCCTCCAATTGAGCCTACAACGTACAAACGAGTTTTCCTTCTTCGTTAACCATAACCGAACTTGTTTGTTGAGTCAAACATGTCCAATTTGACGTTATTATGGTGCCACGCGAGTTAGAAACCAAGCGGAGTCCATTTGGTCACTCAAATCCTTGTATTCTCGGATTGCACCCAAATTGGCCTCCAATTGAGCCTACAATGTACAAACGAGTTTTCCTTCTTCGTTAAGCACAACCGAACCTTTTTGTTGAGTCAAACATGTCCCATTTGACTTTATTATGGTGCCACGCGAGTTAGAAACCAAGCGGACTCCATTTGGTCACTCAAATCCTTGTATTCTCGGATTGCACCCAAATTGGCCTCCAATTGAGCCTACAACGTAAAAAC
This sequence comes from Berberis vulgaris, assembly GCA_963556465.1. Classification (NCBI taxonomy): domain Eukaryota; kingdom Viridiplantae; phylum Streptophyta; class Magnoliopsida; order Ranunculales; family Berberidaceae; genus Berberis; species Berberis vulgaris. The sequence goes on along the minus strand of OY747126.1, from coordinate 39,301,288 downwards.
GAGTTTTCCTTCTTCGTTAACCATAACCGAAATTTTTTGTTGATTCAAACATGTCCCATTTGACGTTATTATGGTTCCACACGAGTTAGAAACCAAGCGGAGTCCATTTGCTTACTCAAATCCTTGTATTCTTGGATTGCACCCAAATTGGCCTCCAATTGAGCCTACAATGTACAAACGAGTTTTCCGTCTTCGTTGAGCACAACCGAACATTTTTGTTGAGTCAAACATGTCCCATTTGACGTTATTAGGGTGCCACGCGAGGATTGAAATCAAACGGAGCCCATTTGGTCACTCAAATCCTTGTATTCTCATATTGCACCCAAATTGGCCTCCAATTGAGCCTACAACGTACAAACGAGTTTTTCTTCTTCGTTAACCATAACCGAACTTGTGTGTCGAGTCAAACATGTCCAATTTGACGTTATTATGTTGCCACAAGAGTTAGAAACCAAGCGGAGTCCATTTGGTCACTCAAATCCTTGTATTCTCGGATTGCACCCAAATTGGCCTCCAATTGAGCCTACAATGTACAAACGAGTTTTCCTTCTTCGTTGACCATAACCGAACTTGTGTGTCGAGTCAAACATGTCCCATTTGAAGTTATTATGGTGCCACGCGAGTTAGAAACCAAGCGGAGTCCATTTGCTTACTCAAATCCTTGTATTCTTGGATTGCACCCAAATTGGCCTCCAATTGAGCCTACAATGTACAAACGAGTTTTCCTTCTTCGTTAAGCACAACCGAACCTTTTTGTTGAGTCAAACATGTCCCATTTGACTTTATTATGGTGCCACGCGAGTTAGAAACCAAGCGGACTCCATTTGGTCACTCAAATCCTTGTATTCTCGGATTGCACCCAAATTGGCCTCCAATTGAGCCTACAACGTAAAAACGAGTTTTCCTTCTTCGTTAACCATAACCGAACTTTTTTGTTGATTCAAACATGTCCCATTTGACGTTATTATGGTTCCACGCGAGTTAGAAACCAAGCGGAGTCCATTTGCTTACTCAAATCCTTGTATTCTTGGATTGCACCCAAATTGGCCTCCAATTGAGCCTACAATGTACAAACGAGTTTTCCGTCTTCGTTGAGCACAACCGAACATTTTTGTTGAGTCAAACATGTCCCATTTGACGTTATTAGGGTGCCACGCGAGGATTGAAATCAAACGGAGCCCATTTGGTCACTCAAATCCTTGTATTCTCATATTGCACCCAAATTGGCCTCCAATTGAGCCTACAACGTACAAACGAGTTTTCCTTCTTCGTTAACCATAACCGAACTTGTGTGTCAAGTTAAACATGTCCAATTTGACGTTATTATGTTGCCACGCGAGTTAGAAACCAAGCGGAGTCCATTTGGTCACTCAAATCCTTGTATTCTCGGATTGCACCCAAATTGGCCTCCAATTGAGCCTACAATGTACAAACGAGTTTTCCTTCTTCGTTGACCTTAACCGAACTTGTGTGTCGAGTCAAACATGTCCCATTTGACGTTATTATGGTGCCACGCGAGTTCGAAACAAAGCGGAGTCCATTTGCTTACTCAAATCCTTGTATTCTTGGATTGCACCCAAATTGGCCTCCAATTGAGCCTACAATGTACAAACGAGTTTTCCTTCTTCGTTGAGCACAACCGAACATTTTTGTTGAGTCAAACATTTCCCATTTGACGTTATAAGGGTGCCACGCGAGGATTGAAATCAAACGGAGTCCATTTGGTCACTCAAATCCTTGTATTCTCGGATTGCACCCAAATTGGCCTCCAATTGAGCCTACAACGTACAAACGAGTTTTCCTTCTTCGTTAACCATAAACGAACTTGTTTGTTGAGTCAAACAAGTCAAATTTGACGTTATTATGGTGCCACGCGAGTTAGAAACCAAGCGGAGTCCATTTGGTCACTCAAATCCTTGTATTCTCGGATTGCACCCAAATTGGCCTCCAATTGAGCCTACAACGTACAAACGAGTTTTCCTTCTTCGTTAAGCACAACCGAACCTTTTTGTTGAGTCAAACATGTCCCATTTGACTTTATTATGGTGCCACGCGAGTTAGAAACCAAGCGGACTCCATTTGGTCACTCAAATCCTTGTATTCTCGGATTGCACCCAAATTGGCCTCCAATTGAGCCTACAACGTAAAAACGAGTTTTCCTTCTTCGTTAACCATAACCGAAATTTTTTGTTGATTCAAACATGTCCCATTTGACGTTATTATGGTGCCACGCGAGTTAGAAACCAAGCGGAGTCCATTTGCTTACTCAAATCCTTGTATTCTTGGATTGCACCCAAATTGGCCTCCAATTGAGCCTACAATGTACAAACGAGTTTTCCGTCTTCGTTGAGCACAACCGAACATTTTTGTTGAGTCAAACATGTCCCATTTGACGTTATTAGGGTGCCACGCGAGGATTGAAATCAAACGGAGCCCATTTGGTCACTCAAATCCTTGTATTCTCGGATTGCACCCAAATTGGCCTCCAATTGAGCCTACAACGTAAAAACGAGTTTTCCTTCTTCGTTAACCACAACCGAACATTTTTGTTGAGTCAAACATGTCCCATTTGACGTAATAAGGGTGCCACGCGAGGATTGAAATCAAACGGAGTGCATTTGGTCACTCAAATCCTTGTATTCTCGGATTGCACCCAAATTGGCCTCCAATTGAGCCTACAACGTACAAACGAGTTTTCCTTCTTCGTTAACCATAACCGAACTTGTTTGTTGAGTCAAACATGTCCAATTTGACGTTATTATGGTGCCACGCGAGTTAGAAACCAAGCGGAGTCCATTTGGTCACTCAAATCCTTGTATTCTCGGATTGCACCCAAATTGGCCTCCAATTGAGCCTACAATGTACAAACGAGTTTTCCTTCTTCGTTAAGCACAACCGAACCTTTTTGTTGAGTCAAACATGTCCCATTTGACTTTATTATGGTGCCACGCGAGTTAGAAACCAAGCGGACTCCATTTGGTCACTCAAATCCTTGTATTCTCGGATTGCACCCAAATTGGCCTCCAATTGAGCCTACAACGTAAAAACGTGTTTTCCTTCTTCGTTAACCATAACCGAACTTTTTTGTTGATTCAAACATGTCCCATTTGACGTTATTATGGTTCCACGCGAGTTAGAAACCAAGCGGAGTCCATTTGCTTACTCAAATCCTTGTATTCTTGGATTGCACACAAATTGGCCTCCAATTGAGCCTACAATGTACAAACGAGTTTTCCGTCTTCGTTGAGCACAACCGAACATTTTTGTTGAGTCAAAAATGTCCCATTTGACGTTATTAGGGTGCCACGTGAGGATTGAAATCAAACGGAGCCCATTTGGTCACTCAAATCCTTGTATTCTCATATTGCACCCAAATTGGCCTCCAATTGAGCCTACAACGTACAAACGAGTTTTCCTTCTTCGTTAACCATAACCGAACTTGTGTGTCGAGTCAAACATGTCCAATTTGACGTTATTATGTTGCCACGCGAGTTTGAAACCAAGCGGAGTCCATTTGGTCACTCAAATCCTTGTATTCTCGGATTGCACCCAAATTGGCCTCCAATTGAGCCTACAATGTACAAACGAGTTTTCCTTCTTCGTTGACCATAACCGAACTTGTGTGTCGAGTCAAACATGTCCCATTTGAAGTTATTATGGTGCCACGCGAGTTAGAAACCAAGCGGAGTCCATTTGCTTACTCAAATCCTTGTATTCTTGGATTGCACCCAAATTGGCCTCCAATTGAGCCTACAATGTACAAACGAGTTTTCCTTCTTCGTTGAGCACAACCGAACATTTTTGTTGAGTCAAACATGTCCCATTTGACGTTATAAGGGTGCCACGCGAGGATTGAAATCAAACGGAGTCCATTTGGTCACTCAAATCCTTGTATTCTCGGATTGCACCCAAATTGGCCTCCAATTGAGCCTACCACGTACAAACAAGTAATCCTTCTTCGTTAAGCACAACCGAACCTTTTTGTTGAGTCAAAAATGTCCCATTTGACTTTATTATGGTGCCACGCGAGTTAGAAACCAAGCGGACTCCATTTGGTCACTCAAATCCTTGTATTCTCGGATTGCACCTAAATTGGCCTCCAATTGAGCCTACAACGTACAAACGAGTTTTCCTTCTTCGTTAACTATAAACGAACTTGTTTGTTGAGTCAAACATGTCCCATTTGATGTTATTATGGTGCCACACGAGTTAGAAACCAAGCGGAGTCCATTTGCTTACTCAAATCCTTGTATTCTCGGATTGCACCCAAATTGGCCTCCAATTGAGCCTACAATGTACAAACGAGTTTTCCTTCTTCGTTGAGCACAACCGAACATTTTTGTTGAGTCAAACATGTCCCATTTGACGTTATTAGGGTGCCACGCGAGGATTGAAATCAAACGGAGCCCATTTGGTCACTCAAATCCTTGTATTCTCGGATTGCACCCAAATTGGCCTCCAATTGAGCCTACAACGTACAAACGAGTTTTCCTTCTTCGTTAACCATAACCGAACTTGTTTGTTGAGTCAAACAAGTCAAATTTGACGTTATTATGGTGCCACGCGAGTTAGAAACCAAGCGGAGTCCATTTGGTCACTCAAATCTTTGTATTCTCGGATTGCACCCAAATTGGCCTCCAATTGAGCCTACCACGTACAAACAAGTTTTCCTTCTTCGTTAAGCACAACCGAACCTTTTTGTTGAGTCAAAAATGTCCCATTTGACTTTATTATGGTGCCACGCGAGTTAGAAACCAAGCGGACTCCATTTGGTCACTCAAATCCTTGTATTCTCGGATTGCACCTAAATTGGCCTCCAATTGAGCCTACAACGTACAAACGAGTTTTCCTTCTTCGTTAACTATAAATGAACTTGTTTGTTGAGTCAAACATGTCCCATTTGATGTTATTATGGTGCCACACGAGTTAGAAACCAAGCGGAGTCCATTTGCTTACTCAAATCCTTGTATTCTCGGATTGCACCCAAATTGGCCTCCAATTGAGCCTACAATGTACAAACGAGTTTTCCTTCTTCGTTGAGCACAACCGAACATTTTTGTTGAGTCAAACATGTCCCATTTGACGTTATTAGGGTGCCACGCGAGGATTGAAATCAAACGGAGCCCATTTGGTCACTCAAATCCTTGTATTCTCATATTGCACCCAAATTGGCCTCCAATTGAGCCTACAACGTACAAACGAGTTTTCCTTCTTCGTTAACCATAACTGAACTTGTGTGTCGAGTCAAACATGTCCAATTTGACGTTATTATGTTTCCACGCGAGTTAGAAACCAAGCGGAGTCCATTTGGTCACTCAAATCCTTGTATTCTCGGATTGCACCCAAATTGGCCTCCAATTGAGCCTACAACGTACAAACGAGTTTTCCTTCTTCGTTAACCATAACCGAACTTGTTTGTTGAGTCAAACATGTCCAATTTGACGTTATTATGGTGCCACGCGAGTTAGAAACCAAGCGGAGTCCATTTGGTCACTCAAATCCTTGTATTCTCGGATTGCACCCAAATTGGCCTCCAATTGAGCCTACAACGTACAAACGAGTTTGCCTTCTTCGTTAAGCACAACCGAACCTTTTTGTTGAGTCAAACATGTCCCATTTGACTTTATTATGGTGCCACACAAGTTAGAAACCAAGCGGACTCCATTTGGTCACTCAAATCCTTGTATTCTCGGATTGCACCCAAATTGGCCTCCAATTGAGCCTACAACGTAAAAACGAGTTTTCCTTCTTCGTTAACCATAACCGAACTTTTTTGTTGATTCAAACATGTCCCATTTGACGTTATTATGGTGCCACGGGAGTTAGAAACCAAGCGGAGTCCATTTGCTTACTCAAATCCTTGTATTCTTGGATTGCACCCAAATTGGCCTCCAATTGAGCCTACAATGTACAAACGAGTTTTCCGTCTTCGTTGAGCACAACCGAACATTTTTGTTGAGTCAAACATGTCCCATTTGACGTTATTAGGGTGCCACGCGAGGATTGAAATCAAACGGAGCCCATTTGGTCACTCAAATCCTTGTATTCTCAGATTGCACCCAAATTGGCCTCCAATTGAGCCTACAACGTACAAACGAGTTTTCCTTCTTCGTTAACCATAACCGAACTTGTGTGTCGAGTCAAACATGTCCAATTTGACGTTATTATGTTGCCACGCGAGTTAGAAACCAAGCGGAGTCCATTTGGTCACTCAAATCCTTGTATTCTCGGATTGCACCCAAATTGGCCTCCAATTGAGCCTACAATGTACAAACGAGTTTTCCTTCTTCGTTGACCATAACCGAACTTGTGTGTCGAGTAAAACATGTCCCATTTGACGTTATTATGGTGCCACGCGAGTTCGAAACCAAGCGGAGTCCATTTGCTTACTCAAATCCTTGTATTCTTGGATTGCACCCAAATTGGCCTCCAATTGAGCCTACAATGTACAAACGAGTTTTCCTTCTTCGTTGAGCACAACCGAACATTTTTGTTGAGTCAAACATGTCCCATTTGACGTTATAAGGGTGCCACGCGAGGATTGAAATCAAACGGAGTCCATTTGGTCACTCAAATCCTTGTATTCTCGGATTGCACCCAAATTGGCCTCCAATTGAGCCTACAACGTACAAACGAGTTTTCCTTCTTCGTTAACCATAACCGAACTTGTTTGTTGAGTCAAACATGTCCAATTTGACGTTATTATGGTGCCACGCGAGTTAGAAACCAAGCGGAGTCCATTTGGTCACTCAAATCCTTGTATTCTCGGATTGCACCCAAATTGGTCTCCAATTGAGCCTACAATGTACAAACGAGTTTTCCTTCTTCGTTAAGCACAACCGAACCTTTTTGTTGAGTCAAACATGTCCCATTTGACTTTATTATGGTGCCACGCGAGTTAGAAACCAAGCGGACTCCATTTGGTCACTCAAATCCTTGTATTCTCGGATTGCACCCAAATTGGCCTCCAATTGAGCCTACAACGTAAAAACGAGTTTTCCTTCTTCGTTAACCATAACCGAACTTTTTTGTTGAGTCAAACATGTCCCATTTGACGTTATTATGGTTCCACGCGAGTTAGAAACCAAGCGGAGTCCATTTGCTTACTCAAATCCTTGTATTCTTGGATTGCACCCAAATTGGCCTCCAATTGAGCCTACAATGTACAAACGAGTTTTCCGTCTTCGTTGAGCACAACCGAACATTTTTGTTGAGTCAAACATGTCCCATTTGACGTTATTAGGGTGCCACGCGAGGATTGAAATCAAACGGAGCCCATTTGGTCACTCAAATCCTTGTATTCTCATATTGCACCCAAATTGGCCTCCAATTGAGCCTACAACGTACAAACGAGTTTTCCTTCTTCGTTAACCATAAACGAACTTGTGTGTCGAGTCAAACATGTCCAATTTGACATTATTATGTTGCCACGCGAGTTAGAAACCAAGCGGAGTCCATTTGGTCACTCAAATCCTTGTATTCTCGGATTGCACCCAAATTGGCCTCCAATTGAGCCTACAATGTACAAACGAGTTTTCCTTCTTCGTTGACCATAACCGAACTTGTGTGTCGAGTCAAACATGTCCCAATTGATGTTATTATGGTGCCACGCGAGTTAGAAACCAAGCGGAGTCCATTTGCTTACTCAAATCCTTGTATTCTTGGATTGCACCCAAATTGGCCTCCAATTGAGCCTACAATGTACAAACGAGTTTTCCTTCTTCGTTGAGCACAACCGAACATTTTTGTTGAGTCAAACATGTCCCATTTGACGTTATAAGGGTGCCACGCGAGGATTGAAATCAAACGGAGTCCATTTGGTCACTCAAATCCTTGTATTCTCGGATTGCACCCAAATTGGCCTCCAATTGAGCCTACAACGTACAAACGAGTTTTCCTTCTTCGTTAACCATAACCGAACTTGTTTGTTGAGTCAAACAAGTCAAATTTGACGTTATTATGGTGCCACGCGAGTTAGAAACCAAGCGGAGTCCATTTGGTCACTCAAATCCTTGTATTCTCGGATTGCACCCAAATTGGCTTCCAATTGAGCCTACAACGTACAAACAAGTTTTCCTTCTTCGTTAAGCACAACCGAACCTTTTTGTTGAGTCAAAAATGTCCCATTTGACTTTATTATGGTGCCACGCGAGTTAGAAACCAAGCGGGCTCCATTTGGTCACTCAAATCCTTGTATTCTCGGATTGCACCCAAATTGGCCTCCAATTGAGCCTACAACGTAAAAACGAGTTTTCCTTCTTCGTTAACCATAACCGAACTTTTTTGTTGATTCAAACATGTCCCATTTGACGTTATTATGGTGCCACGCGAGTTAGAAACCAAGCGGAGTCCATTTGCTTACTCAAATCCTTGTATTCTTGGATTGCACCCAAATTGGCCTCCAATTGAGCCTACAATGTACAAACGAGTTTTTCGTCTTCGCTGAGCACAACCGAACATTTTCGTTGATTCAAACATGTCCCATTTGACGTTATTATGGTGCCACGCGAGTTAGAAACCAAGCGGACTCCATTTGGTCACTCAAATCCTTGTATTCTCGGATTGCACCCAAATTGGCCTCCGATTGAGCCTACAACGTAAAAACGAGTTTTCCTTCTTCGTTAACCATAACCGAACTTTTTTGTTGATTCAAACATGTCCCATTTGACGTTATTATGGTGCCACGAGAGTTAGAAACCAAGCGGAGTCCATTTGCTTACTCAAATCCTTGTATTCTTGGATTGCACCCAAATTGGCCTCCAATTGAGCCTACAATGTACAAACGAGTTTTCCTTCTTCGTTGAGCACAACCGAACATTTTTGTTGAGTCAAACATGTCCCATTTGACGTTATTAGGGTGCCACGTGAGGATTGAAATCAAACGGAGTCCATTTGGTCACTCAAATCCTTGTATTCTCGGATTGCACCTAAATTGGCCTCCAATTGAGCCTACAACGTACAAACGAGTTTTCCTTCTTCGTTAACTATAAACGAACTTGTTTGTTGAGTCAAACATGTCCCATTTGACGTTATTATGGTGCCACACGAGTTAGAAACCAAGCGGAGTCCATTTGCTTACTCAAATCCTTGTATTCTCGGATTGCACCCAAATTGGCCTCCAATTGAGCCTACAATGTACAAACGAGTTTTCCTTCTTCGTTGAGCACAACCGAACATTTTTGTTGAGTCAAACATGTCCCATTTGACGTTATTAGGGTGCCACGCTAGGATTGAAATCAAACGGAGCCCATTTGGTCACTCAAATCCTTGTATTCTCAGATTGCACCCAAATTGGCCTCCAATTGAGCCTACAACGTACAAACGAGTTTTCCTTCTTCGTTAACCATAACTGAACTTGTGTGTCGAGTCAAACATGTCCAATTTGACGTTATTATGTTGCCACGCGAGTTAGAAACCAAGCGGAGTCCATTTGGTCACTCAAATCCTTGTATTCTCGGATTGCACCCAAATTGGCTCCAATTGAGCCTACAACGTACAAACGAGTTTTCCTTCTTCGTTAACCATAACCGAACTTATTTGTTGAGTCAAACATGTCCAATTTGACGTTATTATGGTGACACGCGAGTTAGAAACCAAGCGGAGTCCATTTGGTCACTCAAATCCTTGTATTCTCGGATTGCACCCAAATTGGCCTCCAATTGAGCCTACAACGTACAAACAAGTTTGCCTTCTTCGTTAAGCACAACCGAACCTTTTTGTTGAGTCAAACATGTCCCATTTGACTTTATTATGGTTCCACGCGAGTTAGAAACCAAGCGGACTCCATTTGGTCACTCAAATCCTTGTATTCTCGGATTGCACCCAAATTGGCCTCCAATTGAGCCTACAACGTAAAAACGAGTTTTCCTTCTTCGTTAACCATAACCAAACTTTTTTGTTGATTCAAACATGTCCCATTTGACGTTATTATGGTGCCACGCGAGTTAGAAACCAAGCGGAGTCCATTTGCTTACTCAAATCCTTGTATTCTTGGATTGCACCCAAATTGGCCTCCAATTGAGCCTACAATGTACAAACGAGTTTTTCGTCTTCGCTGAGCACAACCGAACATTTTCGTTGATTCAAACATGTCCCATTTGACGTTATTAGGGTGCCACGCGAGGATTGAAATCAAACGGAGCCCATTTGGTCACTCAAATCCTTGTATGCTCGGATTGCACCCAAATTGGCCTCCAATTTAGCCTACAACGTAAAAACGAGTTTTCCTTCTTCGTTAACCACAACCGAACATTTTTGTTGAGTCAAACATGTCCCATTTGACGTAATAAGGGTGCCACGCGAGGATTGAAATCAAACGGAGTCCATTTGGTCACTCAAATCCTTGTATTCTCGGATTGCACCCAAATTGGCCTCCAATTGAGCCTACAACGTACAAACGAGTTTTCCTTCTTCGTTAACCATAACCGAACTTGTTTGTTGAGTCAAACATGTCCAATTTGACGTTATTATGGTGCCACGCGAGTTAGAAACCAAGCGGAGTCCATTTGGTCACTCAAATCCTTGTATTCTCGGATTGCACCCAAATTGGCCTCCAATTGAGCCTACAATGTACAAACGAGTTTTCCTTCTTCGTTAACCATAACCGAACTTGTTTGTTGAGTCAAACATGTCCAATTTGACGTTATTATGTTGCCACGCGAGTTAGAAACCAAGCGGACTCCATTTGGTCACTCAAATCCTTGTATTCTCGGATTGCACCCAAATTGGCCTCCGATTGAGCCTACAACGTAAAAACGAGTTTTCCTTCTTCGTTAACCATAACCGAACTTTTTTGTTGATTCAAACATGTCCCATTTGACGTTATTATGGTGCCACGCGAGTTAGAAACCAAGCGGAGTCCATTTGCTTACTCAAATCCTTGTATTCTTGGATTGCACCCAAATTGGCCTCCAATTGAGCCTACAATGTACAAACGAGTTTTCCTTCTTCGTTGAGCACAACCGAACATTTTTGTTGAGTCAAACATGTCCCATTTGACGTTATTAGGGTGCCACGTGAGGATTGAAATCAAACGGAGTCCATTTGGTCACTCAAATCCTTGTATTCTCGGATTGCACCTAAATTGGCCTCCAATTGAGCCTACAACGTACAAACGAGTTTTCCTTCTTCGTTAACTATAAACGAACTTGTTTGTTGAGTCAAACATGTCCCATTTGACGTTATTATGGTGCCACGCGAGTTAGAAACCAAGCGGAGTCCATTTGCTTACTCAAATCCTTGTATTCTCGGATTGCACCCAAATTGGCCTCCAATTGAGCCTACAATGTACAAACGAGTTTTCCTTCTTCGTTGAGCACAACCGAACATTTTTGTTGAGTCAAACATGTCCCATTTGACGTTATTAGGGTGCCACGCGAGGATTGAAATCAAACGGAGCCCATTTGGTCACTCAAATCCTTGTATTCTCAGATTGCACCCAAATTGGCCTCCAATTGAGCCTACAACGTACAAACGAGTTTTCCTTCTTCGTTAACCATAACTGAACTTGTGTGTCAAGTCAAACATGTCCAATTTGACGTTATTATGTTGCCACGCGAGTTAGAAACCAAGCGGAGTCCATTTGGTCACTCAAATCCTTGTATTCTCGGATTGCACCCAAATTGGCTCCAATTGAGCCTACAACGTACAAACGAGTTTTCCTTCTTCGTTAACCATAACCGAACTTATTTGTTGAGTCAAACATGTCCAATTTGACGTTATTATGGTGACACGCGAGTTAGAAACCAAGCGGAGTCCATTTGGTCACTCAAATCCTTGTATTCTCGGATTGCACCCAAATTGGCCTCCAATTGAGCCTACAACGTACAAACGAGTTTGCCTTCTTCGTTAAGCACAACCGAACCTTTTTGTTGAGTCAAACATGTCCCATTTGACTTTATTATGGTGCCACGCGAGTTAGAAACCAAGCGGACTCCATTTGGTCACTCAAATCCTTGTATTCTCGGATTGCACCCAAATTGGCCTCCAATTGAGCCTACAACGTAAAAACGAGTTTTCCTTCTTCGTTAACCATAACCGAACTTTTTTGTTGATTCAAACATGTCCCATTTGACGTTATTATGGTGCCACGTGAGTTAGAAACCAAGCGGAGTCCATTTGCTTACTCAAATCCTTGTATTCTTGGATTGCACCCAAATTGGCCTCCAATTGAGCCTACAATGTACAAACGAGTTTACCGTGTTCGTTGAGCACAACCGAACATTTTTGTTGAGTCAAAAATGTCCCATTTGACGTTATTAGGGTGCCACGCGAGGATTGAAATCAAACGGAGCCCATTTGGTCACTCAAATCCTTGTATTCTCAGATTGCACCCAAATTGGCCTCCAATTGAGCCTACAACGTACAAACGAGTTTTCCTTCTTCGTTAACCATAACCGAACTTGTGTGTCGAGTCAAACATGTCCAATTTGATGTTATTATGTTGTCACACAAGTTAGAAACCAAGCGGAGTCCATTTGGTCACTCAAATCCTTGTATTCTCGGATTGCACCCAAATTGGCCTCCAATTGAGCCTACAATGTACAAACGAGTTTTCCTTCTTCGTTGACCATAACCGAACTTGTGTGTCAAGTCAAACGTGTCCCATTTGACGTTATTATGGTGCCACGCGAGTTAGAAACCAAGCGGAGTCCATTTGCTTACTCAAATCCTTGTATTCTTGGATTGCACCCAAATTGGCCTCCAATTGAGCCTACAATGTACAAACGAGTTTTCCTTCTTCGTTGAGCACAACCGAACATTTTTGTTGAGTCAAACATGTCCCATTTGACGTTATAAGGGTGCCACACGAGGATTGAAATCAAACGGAGTCCATTTGGTCACTCAAATCCTTGTATTCTCGGATTGCACCCAAATTGGCCTCCAATTGAGCCTACAACGTACAAACGAGTTTTCCTTCTTCGTTAACCATAACCGAACTTGTTTGTTGAGTCAAACATGTCAAATTTGACGTTATTATGGTGCCACGCGAGTTAGAAACCAAGCGGAGTCCATTTGGTCACTCAAATCCTTGTATTCTCGGATTGCACCCAAATTGGCCTCCAATTGAGCCTACAACGTACAAACGAGTTTTCCTTCTTCGTTAACCACAACCGAACATTTTTGTTGAGTCAAACATGTCCCATTTGACGTTATAAGGGTGCCACGCGAGGATTGAAATCAAACGGAGTCCATTTGGTCACTCAAATCCTTGTATTCTCGGATTGCACCCAAATTGGCCTCCAATTGAGCCTACAACGTACAAACGAGTTTTCCTTCTTCGTTAACCATAACCGAACTAGTTTGTTGAGTCAAACATGTCCCATTTGACGTTATTATGGTGCCACGCGAGTTAGAAACCAAGCGGAGTCCATTTGCTTACTCAAATCCTTGTATTCTTGGATTGCACCCAAATTGGCCTCCAATTGAGCCTACAATGTACAAACGAGTTTTCCGTCTTCGTTGAGCACAACCGAACATTTTTGTTGAGTCAAACATGTCCCATTTGACGTTATTAGGGTGCCAGGCGAGGATTGAAATCAAACGGAGCCCATTTGGTCACTCAAATCCTTGTATTCTCGGATTGCACCCAAATTGGCCTCCAATTGAGCCTTTTTTTTTTTTTTTTTTGAAAAGCAAGCGTGGGGTATAAATGGGCTCCCCAGACCACCGAAAAAAAGAATTAAAAGAACATTACAATCTCAAATATTTCCTACCACTAGCGTCGTCAAATAAAATTTTTTTTATGTCTTCCGCAAACGAGCTAGGAGTTACTTCTATGAAAGCCGCACTTGGCATCATGCTTGCCAGCTTGTCCGCTACCTTATTAGTCTCCCGCATAACATGCATGATCTTGCATTCTTCGAAAGCCTTCAGCTGCTCTTTTATCCGTCTCAGAGTGTGCATGGTCTCCCAAGGAGGGGCCTTGGTTGTTTTGATAAAATGGACTGCATTGGCTGAATCAAGACAAAGATTCAGCTTTCTGTAAGGAGTCTGAGCAGCGAGGTGCAGTCCCATTTCAGCCCCTTGCAGCTCATGCAGCAGCACAGACTGGTTCCTTTGTGACCCCGAGCCAGCTGCTAACACCGTACCTGAATGGTCCCTGACCACTGCCCCATATCCTCCTCGTTGAGATGTCAAAGAGCCATCCGTATTGACTGTTATCCATCCTGGATCAGGCCTGTTCCAGGTGTGATATGTGCTGATCTTGTGTATGTACTTGATGTCCACATTCCATCTGTTGAAGAAATTTCTTGCTCTGGGAGTATCCTGTACTTCTGGGTTTAGGACAGTGATTCTGAGTGTAACGTCAGCGACAATTCTGGACGTTAGAGTGGCTGCATCAACCTGCTGATTTTCGAACAGCCTTCTGTTTCGTTCCAGCCATAGGTGATATATAGAAGCATTTAGGATCAGCTTGCTTGCAATAGATCTTGGATCAGATCCTGCAAAGCGATGATTGCACCATCTAATCTCTTCTGCCCAGCTACGAGATTGATGTCTATACCCCATGAGATGAAGCATATGCTTCCATACCTGTCTGGAATATAAGCAGCTGAAGAATAAGTGTCCTTCATTCTCTGTTTCTATGTGACACAGGCGGCAAAGGGATGAAGGGATCAGCTTCCATTTCTTGAGCTTGTCCTGGGTTTTCAGTCTTCTGTTCATTACAAGCCAACCTATGAAGCTGTGTCTAGGAATTCTCCCTTTGAACCAAACAAGATTTGTCCAGGGGGCAATTGAGGACTTGCTGCGAATGGAGTGATAGGCACTCTTGCTGGAGAAATCACCCGCTGTGCCTCCTTTCCAGACAATCTCATCCTTGAAATTACAATCAAATTCCACTGAATTGAGGTCTGCAAAAATATCTGCAATGTGACTCCTGTCATTCTGCCTCACAGCCCATTGCCCTTCTCTGATCAGAGCACTAACCGTGGCTGTTTTGTTAAGGATGGAGCTATACATTAACTGGGGAGGAAAGAGATCCATCAAGATGCCCTTAGGATGCCATGGATCCTTCCACAATGAAGTATCTCTACCATTACCTATAGCATAGGTGATCAGATTGCTAGCCTGCTTCCTGCACTTTAGAATATTTCTCCAACACCATGAGGAGTCTTGAGGGATGTCCATGATCCAGAAGTCCTTGCCCCTAATCAGATACTTTTTAGTCCAATGAACCCATAGGTTATTCTTATTTGAGACTATATTCCATATGTGACGAATCATGGCAGCCGTATTTGAGGATTCTAAGCACCTTACTCCCAAACCCCCTTCTTTAAAAGGATGACAAACTGTTTCCCAGCTGACAAGCGGGACTTTCAGGTAGTTATCTGAAGCAGACCATAGGAAGTTCCTTAGAATTGCCTGTATTTCTTTTATAACTTCCTTTGGAAGAACATAGCACGCACTCCAGTAAACTTGCATGCTATTAAGAACAGCCTTTATGAGAGTGAGTCTACCTGCATAAGATAATGTTCTGTTCTTCCATGAGCCAACTCTCTTCCTAATTCTTTCAATGAGGGGCAGGCAGTCAGTACGGGTAAGCCTTGAAGAGATTAAAGGCAGGCCAAGGTATCTAACTGGAAGATCTGAGCTGTTGAACTGCAAAGTATCTGTGATCATCTGGAGCTCTTCACTAGGGACTCCCGCTGCAAATAAATTACTCTTATGGCAGTTGACAGATAAACCAGTCGCCTTTTTGAACTCATCTAACACCCTTGATAAGGCTCTTGCAGACCTGAGGTCTCCATGGAAGAAGGCGATGAGGTCATCTGCGAAGCTTAGGTGAGTGATAAGAGGATCCTTACATTTGTGATGAATTCTGTAGTCTCCTTTCACTGCTTGATCTTTCAGGAGGAGATGGAACAATTCCATTATCAGTACGAAGAGGTAAGGAGACATTGGACAACCTTGCCGTATTCCTCTAGAAGCCTTAATGAAGCCTTTTGGGGAGCCATTCACCAGAATGGAGTATCTGGGCGTAGAGATGCAGTTCTGGATCCACTGGATGAATTGGGCTGGAAACTGAAGCTTGCGAAGCATATGTGTGATAGCCTCCCATCTTATAGTGTCATAGGCCTTCCTGAGATCTATTTTAGCTGCACATCTAGGAGGCCCTTCATCTCTATGGTAGTGTCTTACCAATTCATGCGCCAGCATAATGTTGTCCTGAATTAGTCTTCCCTTGATGAAAGCTGATTGGTTAAGGCTGACTAGACGTTGAACAACTGCACTCATTCTGTTCTTCATGATTTTGGTAATACATTTATACCCCACATTACAGCATGATATAGGCCTGAAATCATTAAGAGAGGTGGCATTAGTAATTTTGGGAATTAAAATGACATATGTTGCATTAACCTCCCTCAGCAGTTGCCCACTTGTGAAGAAATTGCTGACTGCTTTAATGAAATCCTCTCCTATGATACGCCAAGCTGACTTGAAAAAAAAGGAAGAAAAGCCGTCTGGTCCCGGAGCCTTGTTGGAGTCTATCATAGATAATGCTTCTGTGATTTCGTTGCGAGTGACAGGTTGGGTGAGCTCTCTCTGTTCCTCAACTGTAACCTCTGTTTCTACTGTAATGTTGTTAATGAAGCTGTCATCATAAGGGTCCATTTCGCCCCCAAATACTGCTTCAAAGTATCTCTCACATTCCGCACCTATCTCTGCAATATCTTCTATCTTCTCCTGATTCTGATTATAAAGGGACAGAATTTTGTTTTTCTTCCTTCTTTCCCTAAGATAATCATGAAAATATGCTACATTTTCATCTCCCACTTGCATGTGCTTTGCTTTTGCCCTCTGCTTTGCTTCTGATTCCTCCCCTCTAGTTGCTTTGACGTATTCTTTGATGGCCTCCCTTTCTTTTGAAGCTAAATCTGTATTAAGGGGCTGAATTTGGAGGTCTAATTGGGTTCTTTCCAGCTGTTGTTTTGCTATCAGCACATTAGTTTTAGCGTTGAGGAATCGTCCTCTTCGCCAAGCCCTTAGATTGTGTTTAACACATTTCAGCTTTTGAGACAATCTGTACATTGGATTTCCAGCTATTGGCTCTTTCCATGCCTGCTCTACTGCTGCCATATATCCCGGTTCATGCACCCAGTAGTTATAGAATCTGAAAGGAATTGGGCCCATATTCTTTTGTTCATATATTGTGAGAACTACTGGGGAGTGGTCAGAGATTCCTGCAGTGAGAAAATCTGCTTCAGAGTCAGGGACATTGTTGAGCCAGACTTGGTTAACCATAACTCTATCCAGCTTTGACATAATTCTGTTCCTGCCTTCTTGCTTATTACTCCAGGTTAGGTAGCAGCCCTTAAACTTGCAATCAAATAAGTTGACCTTTTGCACACAATTCAGCAGATCCATGAAATGGAAAGGTCTAATCTCATCTCCCCCAACTCTTTCTTGAGAATTTAAGATAGAGTTAAAGTCTCCTAAGATTGCCCAAGGAAGGTGAGTGTTGCTGCCTATAGATTCTATTTCTGTCCATAAACTTTTGCGTTCCATGTAGTTGCACCCAAATTGGCCTCCAATTGAGCCTACAACGTACAAACGAGTTTTCCTTCTTCGTTAACCATAACCGAACTTGTGTGTCGAGTCAAACATGTCCAATTTGACGTTATTATGTTGCCACGCGAGTTAGAAACCAAGCGGAGTCCATTTGGTCACTCAAATCCTTGTATTCTCGGATTGCACCCAAATTGGCCTCCAATTGAGCCTACAATGTACAAACGAGTTTTCCTTCTTCGTTAAGCTCAACCGAACCTGTTTGTTGAGTCAAACATGTCCAATTTGACGTTATTATGGTGCCACGCGAGTTAGAAACCAAGCGGAGTCCATTTGGTCACTCAAATCCTTGTATTCTCGGATTGCACCCAAATTGGCCTCCAATTGAGCCTACAACGTAAAAACGAGTTTTCCTTCTTCGTTAACCATAACCGAACTTTTTTGTTGAATCAAACATGTCCCATTTAACGTTATTATGGTTCCACGCGAGTTAGAAACCAAGCGGAGTCCATTTGCTTACTCAAATCCTTGTATTCTTGGATTGCACCCAAATTGGCCTCCAATTGAGCCTACAATGTACAAACGAGTTTTCCGTCTTCGTTGAGCACAACCGAACATTTTTGTTGAGTAAAACATGTCCCATTTGACGTTATTAGGGTGCCACGCGAGGATTGAAATCAAACGGAGCCCATTTGGTCACTCAAATCCTTGTATTCTCATATTGCACCCAAATTGGCCTCCAATTGAGCCTACAACGTACAAACGAGTTTTCCTTCTTCGTTAACCATAACCGAACTTGTGTGTCGAGTCAAACATGTCCAATTTGACGTTATTATGTTGCCACGCGAGTTAGAAACCAAGCGGAGTCCATTTGGTCACTCAAATCCTTGTATTCTCGGATTGCACCCAAATTGGCCTCCAATTGAGCCTACAATGTACAAACGAGTTTTCCTTCTTCGTTGAACATAACCGAACTTGTGTGTCGAGTCAAACATGTCCCATTTGACGTTATTATGGTGCCACGCGAGTTAGAAACCAAGCGGAGTCCATTTGCTTACTCAAATCCTTGTATTCTTGGATTGCACCCAAATTGGCCTCCAATTGAGCCTACAATGTACAAACGAGTTTTCCTTCTTCGTTGAGCACAACCGAACATTTTTGTTGAGTCAAACATGTCCCATTTGACGTTATAAGGGTGCCACGCGAGGATTGAAATCAAACGGAGTCCATTTGGTCACTCAAATCCTTGTATTCTCGGATTGCACCCAAATTGGCCTCCAATTGAGCCTACAACGTACAAACGAGTTTTCCTTCTTCGTTAACCATAACCGAACTTGTTTGTTGAGTCAAACAAGTCAAATTTGACGTTATTATGGTGCCACGCGAGTTAGAAACCAAGCGGAGTCCATTTGGTCACTCAAATCCTGGTATTCTCGGATTGCACCCAAATTGGCCTCCAATTGAGCCTACAACGTACAAACAAGTTTTCCTTCTTCGTTAAGCACAACCGAACCTTTTTGTTGAGTCAAACATGTCCCATTTGACTTTATTATGGTGCCACGCGAGTTAGAAACCAAGCGGACTCCATTTGGTCACTCAAATCCTTGTATTCTCGGATTGCACCCAAATTGGCCTCCAATTGAGCCTACAACGTAAAAACGAGTTTTCCTTCTTCGTTAACCATAACCAAACTTTTTTGTTGATTCAAACATGTCCCATTTGACGTTATTATGGTGCCACGCGAGTTAGAAACCAAGCGGAGTCCATTTGCTTACTCAAATCCTTGTATTCTTGGATTGCACCCAAATTGGCCTCCAATTGAGCCTACAATGTACAAACGAGTTTTCCTTCTTCGTTGAGCACAACCGAACATTTTTGTTGAGTCAAACATGTCCCATTTGATGTTATAAGGGTGCCACGCGAGGATTGAAATCAAACGGAGTCCATTTGGTCACTCAAATCCTTGTATTCTCGGATTGCACCCAAATTGGCCTCCAATTGAGCCTACAACGTACAAACGAGTTTTCCTTCTTCGTTAACCATAACCGAACTCGTTTGTTGAGTCAAACAAGTCAAATTTGACGTTATTATGGTGCCACGCGAGTTAGAAACCAAGCGGAGTCCATTTGGTCACTCAAATCCTTGTATTCTCGGATTGCACCCAAATTGGCCTCCAATTGAGCAACGTACAAACAAGTTTTCCTTCTTCGTTAAGCACAACCGAACCTTTTTGTTGAGTCAAACATGTCCCATTTGACTTTATTATGGTGCCACGCGAGTTAGAAACCAAGCGGACTCCATTTGGTCACTCAAATCCTTGTATTCTCGGATTGCACCCAAATTGGCCTCCAATTGAGCCTACAACGTAAAAACGAGTTTTCCTTCTTCGTTAACCATAACCGAACTTTTTTGTTGATTCAAACATGTCCCATTTGACGTTATTATGGTGCCACGCGAGTTAGAAACCAAGCGGAGTCCATTTGCTTACTCAAATCCTTGTATTCTTGGATTGCACCCAAATTGGCCTCCAATTGAGCCTACAATGTACAAACGAGTTTTTCGTCTTCGCTGAGCACAACCGAACATTTTCGTTGATTCAAACATGTCCCATTTGACGTTATTAGGGTGCCACGCGAGGATTGAAATCAAACGGAGTCCATTTGGTCACTCAAATCCTTGTATTCTCGGATTGCACCCAAATTGGCCTCCAATTGAGCCTACAACGTACAAACGAGTTTTCCTTCTTCGTTAACCATAACCGAACTTGTTTGTTGAGTCAAACATGTCCAATTTTACGTTATTATGGTGCCACGCGAGTTAGAAACCAAGCGGAGTCCATTTGGTCACTCAAATCCTTGTATTCTCGGATTGCACCCAAATTGGCCTCCAATTGAGCCTACAATGTACAAACGAGTTTTCCTTCTTCGTTAACCATAACCGAACTTGTTTGTTGAGTCAAACATGTCCAATTTGACGTTATTATGGTGCCACGCGAGTTAGAAACCAAGCGGACTCCATTTGGTCACTCAAATCCTTGTATTCTCGGATTGCACCCAAATTGGCCTCCGATTGAGCCTACAGCGTAAAAACGAGTTTTCCTTCTTCGTTAACCATAACCGAACTTTTTTGTTGATTCAAACATGTCCCATTTGACGTTATTATGGTGCCACGCGAGTTAGAAACCAAGCGGAGTCCATTTGCTTACTCAAATCCTTGTATTCTTGGATTGCACCCAAATTGGCCTCCAATTGAGCCTACAATGTACAAACGAGTTTTCCTTCTTCGTTGAGCACAACCGAACATTTTTGTTGAGTCAAACATGTCCCATTTGACGTTATTAGGGTGCCACGTGAGGATTGAAATCAAACGGAGTCCATTTGGTCACTCAAATCCTTGTATTCTCGGATTGCACCTAAATTGGCCTCCAATTGAGCCTACAACGTACAAACGAGTTTTCCTTCTTCGTTAACTATAAACGAACTTTTTTGTTGAGTCAAAAATGTCCCATTTGACGTTATTATGGTGCCACGCGAGTTAGAAACCAAGCGGAGTCCATTTGCTTACTCAAATCCTTGTATTCTCGGATTGCACCCAAATTGGCCTCCAATTGAGCCTACAATGTACAAACGAGTTTTCCTTCTTCGTTGAGCACAACCGAACATTTTTGTTGAGTCAAACATGTCCCATTTGATGTTATTAGGGTGCCACGCGAGGATTGAAATCAAACGGAGCCCATTTGGTCACTCAAATCCTTGTATTCTCAGATTGCACCCAAATTGGCCTCCAATTGAGCCTACAACGTACAAACGAGTTTTCCTTCTTCGTTAACCATAACTGAACTTGTGTGTCGAGTCAAACATGTCCAATTTGACGTTATTATGTTGCCACGCGAGTTAGAAACCAAGCGGAGTCCATTTGGTCACTCAAATCCTTGTATTCTCGGATTGCACCCAAATTGGCCTCCAATTGAGCCTACAACGTACAAACGAGTTTTCCTTCTTCGTTAACCATAACCGAACTTGTTTGTTGAGTCAAACATGTCCAATTTGACGTTATTATGGTGCCACGCGAGTTAGAAACCAAGCGGAGTCCATTTGGTCACTCAAATCCTTGTATTCTCGGATTGCACCCAAATTGGCCTCCAATTGAGCCTACAACGTACAAACGAGTTTGCCTTCTTCGTTAAGCACAACCGAACCTTTTTGTTGAGTCAAACATGTCCCATTTGACTTTATTATGGTGCCACGTGAGTTAGAAACCAAGCGGACTACATTTGGTCACTCAAATCCTTGTATTCTCGGATTGCACCCAAATTGGCCTCCAATTGAGCCTACAACGTAAAAACGAGTTTTCCTTCTTCGTTAACCATAACCGAACTTTTTTTTTGATTCAAACATGTCCCATTTGACGTTATTATGGTGCCACGCGAGTTAGAAACCAAGCGGACTCCATTTGCTTACTCAAATCCTTGTATTCTTGGATTGCACCCAAATTGGCCTCCAATTGAGCCTACAATGTACAAACGAGTTTACCGTCTTCGTTGAGCACAACCGAACATTTTTGTTGAGTCAAACATGTCCCATTTGACGTTATTAGGGTGCCACGCGAGGATTGAAATCAAACGGAGCCCATTTGGTCACTCAAATCCTTGTATTCTCAGATTGCACCCAAATTGGCCTCCAATTGAGCCTACAACGTACAAACGAGTTTTCCTTCTTCGTTAACCATAACCGAACTTGTGTGTCGAGTCAAACATGTCCAATTTGACGTTATTATGTTGCCACGCAAGTTAGAAACCAAGCGGAGTCCATTTGGTCACTCAAATCCTTGTATTCTCGGATTGCACCCAAATTGGCCTCCAATTGAGCCTACAATGTACAAACGAGTTTTCCTTCTTCGTTGACCATAACCGAACTTGTGTGTCGAGTCAAACGTGTCCCATTTGACGTTATTATGGTGCCACACGAGTTAGAAACCAAGCGGAGTCCATTTGCTTACTCAAATCCTTGTATTCTTGGATTGCACCCAAATTGGCCTCCAATTGAGCCTACAATGTACAAACGAGTTTTCCTTCTTCGTTGAGCACAACCGAACATTTTTGTTGAGTCAAACATGTCCCATTTGACGTTATAAGGGTGCCACACAAGGATTGAAATCAAACGGAGTCCATTTGGTCACTCAAATCCTTGTATTCTCGGATTGCACCCAAATTGGCCTCCAATTGAGCCTACAACGTACAAACGAGTTTTCCTTCTTCGTTAACCATAACCGAACTTGTTTGTTGAGTCAAACAAGTCCAATTTGACGTTATTATGGTGCCACGCGAGTTAGAAACCAAGCGGAGTCCATTTGGTCACTCAAATCCTTGTATTCTCGGATTGCACCCAAATTGGCCTCCAATTGAGCCTACAACGTACAAACAAGTTTTCCTTCTTCGTTAAGCACAACCGAACCTTTTTGTTGAGTCAAACATGTCCCATTTGACTTTATTATGGTGCCACGCGAGTTAGAAACCAAGCGGACTCCATTTGGTCACTCAAATCCTTGTATTCTCGGATTGCACCCAAATTGGCCTCCAATTGAGCCTACAACGTAAAAACGAGTTTTCCTTCTTCGTTAACCATAACCGAACTTTTTTTTTGATTCAAACATGTCCCATTTGACGTTATTATGGTGCCACGCGAGTTAGAAACCAAGCGGAGTCCATTTGCTTACTCAAATCCTTGTATTCTTGGATTGCACCCAAATTGGCCTCCAATTGAGCCTACAATGTACAAACGAGTTTTCCTTCTTCGTTGAGCACAACCGAACATTTTTGTTGAGTCAAACAAGTCAAATTTGACGTTATTATGGTGCCACGCGAGTTAGAAACCAAGCGGAGTCCATTTGGTCACTCAAATCCTTGTATTCTCGGATTGCACCCAAATTGGCCTCCAATTGAGCCTACAACGTACAAACAAGTTTTCCTTCTTCGTTAAGCACAACCGAACCTTTTTGTTGAGTCAAACATGTCCCATTTGACTTTATTATGGTGCCACGCGAGTTAGAAACCAAGCGGACTCCATTTGGTCACTCAAATCCTTGTATTCTCGGATTGCACCCAAATTGGCCTCCAATTGAGCCTACAACGTACAAACGAGTTTTCCTTCTTCGTTAACCATAACCGAACTTGTTTGTTGAGTCAAACAAGTCAAATTTGACGTTATTATGGTGCCACGCGAGTTAGAAACCAAGCGGAGTCCATTTGCTTACTCAAATCCTTGTATTCTTGGATTGCACCCAAATTGGCCTCCAATTGAGCCTACAATGTACAAACGAGTTTTCCTTCTTCGTTGAGCACAACCGAACATTTTTGTTGAGTCAAACATGTCCCATTTGACGTTATAAGGGTGCCACACAAGGATTGAAATCAAACGGAGTCCATTTGGTCACTCAAATCCTTGTATTCTCGGATTGCACCCAAATTGGCCTCCAATTGAGCCTACAACGTACAAACGAGTTTTCCTTCTTCGTTAACCATAACCGAACTTGTTTGTTGAGTCAAACAAGTCAAATTTGACGTTATTATGGTGCCACGCGAGTTAGAAACCAAGCGGAGTCCATTTGGTCACTCAAATCCTTGTATTCTCGGATTGCACCCAAATTGGCCTCCAATTGAGCCTACAACGTACAAACAAGTTTTCCTTCTTCGTTAAGCACAACTGAACCTTTTTTTTGAGTCAAACATGTCCCATTTGACTTTATTATGGTGCCACGCGAGTTAGAAACCAAGCGGACTCCATTTGGTCACTCAAATCCTTGTATTCTCGGATTGCACCCAAATTGGCCTCCAATTGAGCCTACAACGTAAAAACGAGTTTTCCTTCTTCGTTAACCATAACCGAACTTTTTTGTTGATTCAAACATGTCCCATTTGACGTTATTATGGTGCCACGCGAGTTAGAAACCAAGCGGAGTCCATTTGCTTACTCAAATCCTTGTATTCTTGGATTGCACCCAAATTGGCCTCCAATTGAGCCTACAATGTACAAACGAGTTTTCCTTCTTCGTTGAGCACAACCGAACATTTTTGTTGAGTCAAACAAGTCAAATTTGACGTTATTATGGTGCCACGCGAGTTAGAAACCAAGCGGAGTCCATTTGGTCACTCAAATCCTTGTATTCTCGGATTGCACCCAAATTGGCCTCCAATTGAGCCTACAACGTACAAACAAGTTTTCCTTCTTCGTTAAGCACAACCGAACCTTTTTGTTGAGTCAAACATGTCCCATTTGACTTTATTATGGTGCCACGCGAGTTAGAAACCAAGCGGACTCCATTTGGTCACTCAAATCCTTGTATTCTCGGATTGCACCCAAATTGGCCTCCAATTGAGCCTACAACGTACAAACGAGTTTTCCTTCTTCGTTAACCATAACCGAACTTGTTTGTTGAGTCAAACAAGTCAAATTTGACGTTATTATGGTGCCACGCGAGTTAGAAACCAAGCGGAGTCCATTTGGTCACTCAAATCCTGGTATTCTCGGATTGCACCCAAATTGGCCTCCAATTGAGCCTACAACGTACAAACAAGTTTTCCTTCTTCGTTAAGCACAACCGAACCTTTTTGTTGAGTCAAACATGTCCCATTTGACTTTATTATGGTGCCACGCGAGTTAGAAACCAAGCGGACTCCATTTGGTCACTCAAATCCTTGTATTCTCGGATTGCACCCAAATTGGCCTCCAATTGAGCCTACAACGTAAAAACGAGTTTTCCTTCTTCGTTAACCATAACCAAACTTTTTTGTTGATTCAAACATGTCCCATTTGACGTTATTATGGTGCCACGCGAGTTAGAAACCAAGCGGAGTCCATTTGCTTACTCAAATCCTTGTATTCTTGGATTGCACCCAAATTGGCCTCCAATTGAGCCTACAATGTACAAACGAGTTTTCCTTCTTCGTTGAGCACAACCGAACATTTTTGTTGAGTCAAACATGTCCCATTTGATGTTATAAGGGTGCCACGCGAGGATTGAAATCAAACGGAGTCCATTTGGTCACTCAAATCCTTGTATTCTCGGATTGCACCCAAATTGGCCTCCAATTGAGCCTACAACGTACAAACGAGTTTTCCTTCTTCGTTAACCATAACCGAACTCGTTTGTTGAGTCAAACAAGTCAAATTTGACGTTATTATGGTGCCACGCGAGTTAGAAACCAAGCGGAGTCCATTTGGTCACTCAAATCCTTGTATTCTCGGATTGCACCCAAATTGGCCTCCAATTGAGCAACGTACAAACAAGTTTTCCTTCTTCGTTAAGCACAACCGAACCTTTTTGTTGAGTCAAACATGTCCCATTTGACTTTATTATGGTGCCACGCGAGTTAGAAACCAAGCGGACTCCATTTGGTCACTCAAATCCTTGTATTCTCGGATTGCACCCAAATTGGCCTCCAATTGAGCCTACAACGTAAAAACGAGTTTTCCTTCTTCGTTAACCATAACCGAACTTTTTTGTTGATTCAAACATGTCCCATTTGACGTTATTATGGTGCCACGCGAGTTAGAAACCAAGCGGAGTCCATTTGCTTACTCAAATCCTTGTATTCTTGGATTGCACCCAAATTGGCCTCCAATTGAGCCTACAATGTACAAACGAGTTTTTCGTCTTCGCTGAGCACAACCGAACATTTTCGTTGATTCAAACATGTCCCATTTGACGTTATTAGGGTGCCACGCGAGGATTGAAATCAAACGGAGTCCATTTGGTCACTCAAATCCTTGTATTCTCGGATTGCACCCAAATTGGCCTCCAATTGAGCCTACAACGTACAAACGAGTTTTCCTTCTTCGTTAACCATAACCGAACTTGTTTGTTGAGTCAAACATGTCCAATTTTACGTTATTATGGTGCCACGCGAGTTAGAAACCAAGCGGAGTCCATTTGGTCACTCAAATCCTTGTATTCTCGGATTGCACCCAAATTGGCCTCCAATTGAGCCTACAATGTACAAACGAGTTTTCCTTCTTCGTTAACCATAACCGAACTTGTTTGTTGAGTCAAACATGTCCAATTTGACGTTATTATGGTGCCACGCGAGTTAGAAACCAAGCGGACTCCATTTGGTCACTCAAATCCTTGTATTCTCGGATTGCACCCAAATTGGCCTCCGATTGAGCCTACAGCGTAAAAACGAGTTTTCCTTCTTCGTTAACCATAACCGAACTTTTTTGTTGATTCAAACATGTCCCATTTGACGTTATTATGGTGCCACGCGAGTTAGAAACCAAGCGGAGTCCATTTGCTTACTCAAATCCTTGTATTCTTGGATTGCACCCAAATTGGCCTCCAATTGAGCCTACAATGTACAAACGAGTTTTCCTTCTTCGTTGAGCACAACCGAACATTTTTGTTGAGTCAAACATGTCCCATTTGACGTTATTAGGGTGCCACGTGAGGATTGAAATCAAACGGAGTCCATTTGGTCACTCAAATCCTTGTATTCTCGGATTGCACCTAAATTGGCCTCCAATTGAGCCTACAACGTACAAACGAGTTTTCCTTCTTCGTTAACTATAAACGAACTTTTTTGTTGAGTCAAAAATGTCCCATTTGACGTTATTATGGTGCCACGCGAGTTAGAAACCAAGCGGAGTCCATTTGCTTACTCAAATCCTTGTATTCTCGGATTGCACCCAAATTGGCCTCCAATTGAGCCTACAATGTACAAACGAGTTTTCCTTCTTCGTTGAGCACAACCGAACATTTTTGTTGAGTCAAACATGTCCCATTTGATGTTATTAGGGTGCCACGCGAGGATTGAAATCAAACGGAGCCCATTTGGTCACTCAAATCCTTGTATTCTCAGATTGCACCCAAATTGGCCTCCAATTGAGCCTACAACGTACAAACGAGTTTTCCTTCTTCGTTAACCATAACTGAACTTGTGTGTCGAGTCAAACATGTCCAATTTGACGTTATTATGTTGCCACGCGAGTTAGAAACCAAGCGGAGTCCATTTGGTCACTCAAATCCTTGTATTCTCGGATTGCACCCAAATTGGCCTCCAATTGAGCCTACAACGTACAAACGAGTTTTCCTTCTTCGTTAACCATAACCGAACTTGTTTGTTGAGTCAAACATGTCCAATTTGACGTTATTATGGTGCCACGCGAGTTAGAAACCAAGCGGAGTCCATTTGGTCACTCAAATCCTTGTATTCTCGGATTGCACCCAAATTGGCCTCCAATTGAGCCTACAACGTACAAACGAGTTTGCCTTCTTCGTTAAGCACAACCGAACCTTTTTGTTGAGTCAAACATGTCCCATTTGACTTTATTATGGTGCCACGTGAGTTAGAAACCAAGCGGACTACATTTGGTCACTCAAATCCTTGTATTCTCGGATTGCACCCAAATTGGCCTCCAATTGAGCCTACAACGTAAAAACGAGTTTTCCTTCTTCGTTAACCATAACCGAACTTTTTTTTTGATTCAAACATGTCCCATTTGACGTTATTATGGTGCCACGCGAGTTAGAAACCAAGCGGACTCCATTTGCTTACTCAAATCCTTGTATTCTTGGATTGCACCCAAATTGGCCTCCAATTGAGCCTACAATGTACAAACGAGTTTACCGTCTTCGTTGAGCACAACCGAACATTTTTGTTGAGTCAAACATGTCCCATTTGACGTTATTAGGGTGCCACGCGAGGATTGAAATCAAACGGAGCCCATTTGGTCACTCAAATCCTTGTATTCTCAGATTGCACCCAAATTGGCCTCCAATTGAGCCTACAACGTACAAACGAGTTTTCCTTCTTCGTTAACCATAACCGAACTTGTGTGTCGAGTCAAACATGTCCAATTTGACGTTATTATGTTGCCACGCAAGTTAGAAACCAAGCGGAGTCCATTTGGTCACTCAAATCCTTGTATTCTCGGATTGCACCCAAATTGGCCTCCAATTGAGCCTACAATGTACAAACGAGTTTTCCTTCTTCGTTGACCATAACCGAACTTGTGTGTCGAGTCAAACGTGTCCCATTTGACGTTATTATGGTGCCACACGAGTTAGAAACCAAGCGGAGTCCATTTGCTTACTCAAATCCTTGTATTCTTGGATTGCACCCAAATTGGCCTCCAATTGAGCCTACAATGTACAAACGAGTTTTCCTTCTTCGTTGAGCACAACCGAACATTTTTGTTGAGTCAAACATGTCCCATTTGACGTTATAAGGGTGCCACACAAGGATTGAAATCAAACGGAGTCCATTTGGTCACTCAAATCCTTGTATTCTCGGATTGCACCCAAATTGGCCTCCAATTGAGCCTACAACGTACAAACGAGTTTTCCTTCTTCGTTAACCATAACCGAACTTGTTTGTTGAGTCAAACAAGTCCAATTTGACGTTATTATGGTGCCACGCGAGTTAGAAACCAAGCGGAGTCCATTTGGTCACTCAAATCCTTGTATTCTCGGATTGCACCCAAATTGGCCTCCAATTGAGCCTACAACGTACAAACAAGTTTTCCTTCTTCGTTAAGCACAACCGAACCTTTTTGTTGAGTCAAACATGTCCCATTTGACTTTATTATGGTGCCACGCGAGTTAGAAACCAAGCGGACTCCATTTGGTCACTCAAATCCTTGTATTCTCGGATTGCACCCAAATTGGCCTCCAATTGAGCCTACAACGTAAAAACGAGTTTTCCTTCTTCGTTAACCATAACCGAACTTTTTTTTTGATTCAAACATGTCCCATTTGACGTTATTATGGTGCCACGCGAGTTAGAAACCAAGCGGAGTCCATTTGCTTACTCAAATCCTTGTATTCTTGGATTGCACCCAAATTGGCCTCCAATTGAGCCTACAATGTACAAACGAGTTTTCCTTCTTCGTTGAGCACAACCGAACATTTTTGTTGAGTCAAACAAGTCAAATTTGACGTTATTATGGTGCCACGCGAGTTAGAAACCAAGCGGAGTCCATTTGGTCACTCAAATCCTTGTATTCTCGGATTGCACCCAAATTGGCCTCCAATTGAGCCTACAACGTACAAACAAGTTTTCCTTCTTCGTTAAGCACAACCGAACCTTTTTGTTGAGTCAAACATGTCCCATTTGACTTTATTATGGTGCCACGCGAGTTAGAAACCAAGCGGACTCCATTTGGTCACTCAAATCCTTGTATTCTCGGATTGCACCCAAATTGGCCTCCAATTGAGCCTACAACGTACAAACGAGTTTTCCTTCTTCGTTAACCATAACCGAACTTGTTTGTTGAGTCAAACAAGTCAAATTTGACGTTATTATGGTGCCACGCGAGTTAGAAACCAAGCGGAGTCCATTTGCTTACTCAAATCCTTGTATTCTTGGATTGCACCCAAATTGGCCTCCAATTGAGCCTACAATGTACAAACGAGTTTTCCTTCTTCGTTGAGCACAACCGAACATTTTTGTTGAGTCAAACATGTCCCATTTGACGTTATAAGGGTGCCACACAAGGATTGAAATCAAACGGAGTCCATTTGGTCACTCAAATCCTTGTATTCTCGGATTGCACCCAAATTGGCCTCCAATTGAGCCTACAACGTACAAACGAGTTTTCCTTCTTCGTTAACCATAACCGAACTTGTTTGTTGAGTCAAACAAGTCAAATTTGACGTTATTATGGTGCCACGCGAGTTAGAAACCAAGCGGAGTCCATTTGGTCACTCAAATCCTTGTATTCTCGGATTGCACCCAAATTGGCCTCCAATTGAGCCTACAACGTACAAACAAGTTTTCCTTCTTCGTTAAGCACAACTGAACCTTTTTTTTGAGTCAAACATGTCCCATTTGACTTTATTATGGTGCCACGCGAGTTAGAAACCAAGCGGACTCCATTTGGTCACTCAAATCCTTGTATTCTCGGATTGCACCCAAATTGGCCTCCAATTGAGCCTACAACGTAAAAACGAGTTTTCCTTCTTCGTTAACCATAACCGAACTTTTTTGTTGATTCAAACATGTCCCATTTGACGTTATTATGGTGCCACGCGAGTTAGAAACCAAGCGGAG
This sequence comes from Berberis vulgaris, assembly GCA_963556465.1. Taxonomy (NCBI): domain Eukaryota; kingdom Viridiplantae; phylum Streptophyta; class Magnoliopsida; order Ranunculales; family Berberidaceae; genus Berberis; species Berberis vulgaris. Next base: position 39,270,732 of record OY747126.1, on the reverse strand, counting down.
TCCATTTGCTTACTCAAATCCTTGTATTCTTGGATTGCACCCAAATTGGCCTCCAATTGAGCCTACAATGTACAAACGAGTTTTCCTTCTTCGTTGAGCACAACCGAACATTTTTGTTGAGTCAAACAAGTCAAATTTGACGTTATTATGGTGCCACGCGAGTTAGAAACCAAGCGGAGTCCATTTGGTCACTCAAATCCTTGTATTCTCGGATTGCACCCAAATTGGCCTCCAATTGAGCCTACAACGTACAAACAAGTTTTCCTTCTTCGTTAAGCACAACCGAACCTTTTTGTTGAGTCAAACATGTCCCATTTGACTTTATTATGGTGCCACGCGAGTTAGAAACCAAGCGGACTCCATTTGGTCACTCAAATCCTTGTATTCTCGGATTGCACCCAAATTGGCCTCCAATTGAGCCTACAACGTACAAACGAGTTTTCCTTCTTCGTTAACCATAACCGAACTTGTTTGTTGAGTCAAACAAGTCAAATTTGACGTTATTATGGTGCCACGCGAGTTAGAAACCAAGCGGAGTCCATTTGGTCACTCAAATCCTTGTATTCTCGGATTGCACCCAAATTGGCCTCCAATTGAGCCTACAACGTACAAACAAGTTTTCCTTCTTCGTTATGCACAACCGAACCTTTTTGTTGAGTCAAACATGTCCCATTTGACTTTATTATGGTGCCACGCGAGTTAGAAACCAAGCGGACTCCATTTGGTCACTCAAATCCTTGTATTCTCGGATTGCACCCAAATTGGCCTCCAATTGAGCCTACAACGTAAAAACGAGTTTTCCTTCTTCGTTAACCATAACCGAACTTTTTTGTTGATTCAAACATGTCCCATTTGACGTTATTATGGTGCCACGCGAGTTAGAAACCAAGCGGAGTCCATTTGCTTACTCAAATCCTTGTATTCTTGGATTGCACCCAAATTGGCCTCCAATTGAGCCTACAATGTACAAACGAGTTTTCCTTCTTCGTTGAGCACAACCGAACATTTTTGTTGAGTCAAACATGTCCCATTTGACGTTATAAGGGTGCCACGCGAGGATTGAAATCAAACGGAGTCCATTTGGTCACTCAAATCCTTGTATTCTCGGATTGCACCCAAATTGGCCTCCAATTGAGCCTACAACGTACAAACGAGTTTTCCTTCTTCGTTAACCATAACCGAACTCGTTTGTTGAGTCAAACAAGTCAAATTTGACGTTATTATGGTGCCACGCGAGTTAGAAACCAAGCGGAGTCCATTTGGTCACTCAAATCCTTGTATTCTCGGATTGCACCCAAATTGGCCTCCAATTGAGCAACGTACAAACAAGTTTTCCTTCTTCGTTAAGCACAACCGAACCTTTTTGTTGAGTCAAACATGTCCCATTTGACTTTATTATGGTGCCACGCGAGTTAGAAACCAAGCGGACTCCATTTGGTCACTCAAATCCTTGTATTCTCGGATTGCACCCAAATTGGCCTCCAATTGAGCCTACAACGTAAAAACGAGTTTTCCTCCTTCGTTAACCATAACCGAACTTTTTTGTTGATTCAAACATGTCCCATTTGACGTTATTATGGTGCCACGCGAGTTAGAAACCAAGCGGAGTCCATTTGCTTACTCAAATCCTTGTATTCTTGGATTGCACCCAAATTGGCCTCCAATTGAGCCTACAATGTACAAACGAGTTTTTCGTCTTCGCTGAGCACAACCGAACATTTTCGTTGATTCAAACATGTCCCATTTGACGTTATTAGGGTGCCACGCGAGGATTGAAATCAAACGGAGCCCATTTGGTCACTCAAATCCTTGTATTCTCGGATTGCACCCAAATTGGCCTCCAATTCAGCCTACAACGTAAAAACGAGTTTTCCTTCTTCGTTAACCACAACCGAACATTTTTGTTGAGTCAAACATGTCCCATTTGACGTAATAAGGGTGCCACGCGAGGATTGAAATCAAACGGAGTCCATTTGGTCACTCAAATCCTTGTATTCTCGGATTGCACCCAAATTGGCCTCCAATTGAGCCTACAACGTACAAACGAGTTTTCCTTCTTCGTTAACCATAACCGAACTTGTTTGTTGAGTCAAACATGTCCAATTTTACGTTATTATGGTGCCACGCGAGTTAGAAACCAAGCGGAGTCCATTTGGTCACTCAAATCCTTGTATTCTCGGATTGCACCCAAATTGGCCTCCAATTGAGCCTACAATGTACAAACGAGTTTTCCTTCTTCGTTAACCATAACCGAACTTGTTTTTTGAGTCAAAAATGTCCAATTTGACGTTATTATGGTGCCACGCGAGTTAGAAACCAAGCGGACTCCATTTGGTCACTCAAATCCTTGTATTCTCGGATTGCACCCAAATTGGCCTCCGATTGAGCCTACAACGTAAAAACGAGTTTTCCTTCTTCGTTAACCATAACCGAACTTTTTTGTTGATTCAAACATGTCCCATTTGACGTTATTATGGTGCCACGCGAGTTAGAAACCAAGCGGAGTCCATTTGCTTACTCAAATCCTTGTATTCTTGGATTGCACCCAAATTGGCCTCCAATTGAGCCTACAATGTACAAACGAGTTTTCCTTCTTCGTTGAGCACAACCGAACATTTTTGTTGAGTCAAACATGTCCCATTTGACGTTATTAGGGTGCCACGTGAGGATTGAAATCAAACGGAGTCCATTTGGTCACTCAAATCCTTGTATTCTCGGATTGCACCTAAATTGGCCTCCAATTGAGCCTACAACGTACAAACGAGTTTTCCTTCTTCGTTAACTATAAACGAACTTGTTTGTTGAGTCAAAAATGTCCCATTTGACGTTATTATGGTGCCACGCGAGTTAGAAACCAAGCGGAGTCCATTTGCTTACTCAAATCCTTGTATTCTCGGATTGCACCCAAATTGGCCTCCAATTGAGCCTACAATGTACAAACGAGTTTTCCTTCTTCGTTGAGCACAACCGAACATTTTTGTTGAGTCAAACATGTCCCATTTGATGTTATTAGGGTGCCACGCGAGGATTGAAATCAAACGGAGCCCATTTGGTCACTCAAATCCTTGTATTCTCAGATTGCACCCAAATTGGCCTCCAATTGAGCCTACAACGTACAAACGAGTTTTCCTTCTTCGTTAACCATAACTGAACTTGTGTGTCGAGTCAAACATGTCCAATTTGACGTTATTATGTTGCCACGCGAGTTAGAAACCAAGCGGAGTCCATTTGGTCACTCAAATCCTTGTATTCTCGGATTGCACCCAAATTGGCTCCAATTGAGCCTACAACGTACAAACGAGTTTTCCTTCTTCGTTAACCATAACTGAACTTGTGTGTCGAGTCAAACATGTCCAATTTGACGTTATTATGTTGCCACGCGAGTTAGAAACCAAGCGGAGTCCATTTGGTCACTCAAATCCTTGTATTCTCGGATTGCACCCAAATTGGCCTCCAATTGAGCCTACAACGTACAAACGAGTTTTCCTTCTTCGTTAACCACAACCGAACATTTTTGTTGAGTCAAACATGTCCCATTTGACGTAATAAGGGTGCCACGCGAGGATTGAAATCAAACGGAGCCCATTTGGTCACTCAAATCCTTGTATTCTCGGATTGCACCCAAATTGGCCTCCAATTGAGCCTACAACGTAAAAACGAGTTTTCCTTCTTCGTTAACCACAACCGAACATTTTTGTTGAGTCAAACATGTCCCATTTGACGTAATAAGGGTGCCACGCGAGGATTGAAATCAAACGGAGTCCATTTGGTCACTCAAATCCTTGTATTCTCGGATTGCACCCAAATTGGTCTCCAATTGAGCCTACAACGTACAAACGAGTTTTCCTTCTTCGTTAACCATAACTGAACTTGTGTGTCGAGTCAAACATGTCCAATTTGACGTTATTATGTTGCCACGGGAGTTAGAAACCAAGCGGAGTCCATTTGGTCACTCAAATCCTTGTATTCTCGGATTGCACCCAAATTGGCTCCAATTGAGCCTACAACGTACAAACGAGTTTTCCTTCTTCGTTAACCATAACTGAACTTGTGTGTCGAGTCAAACATGTCCAATTTGACGTTATTATGTTGCCACGCGAGTTAGAAACCAAGCGGAGTCCATTTGGTCACTCAAATCCTTGTATTCTCGGATTGCACCCAAATTGGCTCCAATTGAGCCTACAACGTACAAACGAGTTTTCCTTCTTCGTTAACCATAACTGAAATTATTTGTTGAGTCAAACATGTCCAATTTGACGTTATTATGGTGCCACGCGAGTTAGAAACCAAGCGGAGTCCATTTGGTCACTCAAATCCTTGTATTCTCGGATTGCACCCAAATTGGCCTCCAATTGAGCCTACAACGTACAAACGAGTTTGCCTTCTTCGTTAAGCACAACCGAACCTTTTTGTTGAGTCAAACATGTCCCATTTGACTTTATTATGGTGCCACGCGAGTTAGAAACCAAGCGGACTCCATTTGGTCACTCAAATCCTTGTATTCTCGGATTGCACCCAAATTGGCCTCCAATTGAGCCTACAACGTAAAAACGAGTTTTCCTTCTTCGTTAACCATAACCGAACTTTTTTGTTGATTCAAACATGTCCCATTTGACGTTATTATGGTGCCACGCGAGTTAGAAACCAAGCGGAGTCCATTTGCTTACTCAAATCCTTGTATTCTTGGATTGCACCCAAATTGGCCTCCAATTGAGCCTACAATGTACAAACGAGTTTTCCGTCTTCGTTTAGCACAACCGAACATTTTTGTTGAGTCAAACATGTCCCATTTGACGTTATTAGGGTGCCACGCGAGGATTGAAATCAAACGGAGCCCATTTGGTCACTCAAATCCTTGTATTCTCAGATTGCACCCAAATTGGCCTCCAATTGAGCCTACAACGTACAAACGAGTTTTCCTTCTTCGTTAACCATAACCGAACTTGTGTGTCGAGTCAAACATGTCCAATTTGACGTTATTATGTTGCCACACGAGTTAGAAACCAAGCGGAGTCCATTTGGTCACTCAAATCCTTGTATTCTCGGATTGCACCCAAATTGGCCTCCAATTGAGCCTACAATGTACAAACGAGTTTTCCTTCTTCGTTGACCATAACCGAACTTGTGTGTCGAGTCAAACATGTCCCATTTGACGTTATTATGGTGCCACGCGAGTTAGAAACCAAGCGGAGTCCATTTGCTTACTCAAATCCTTGTATTCTTGGATTGCACCCAAATTGGCCTCCAATTGAGCCTACAATGTACAAACGAGTTTTCCTTCTTCGTTGAGCACAACCGAACATTTTTGTTGAGTCAAACATGTCCCATTTGACGTTATAAGGGTGCCACGCGAGGATTGAAATCAAACGGAGTCCATTTGGTCACTCAAATCCTTGTATTCTCGGATTGCACCCAAATTGGCCTCCAATTGAGCCTACAACGTACAAACGAGTTTTCCTTCTTCGTTAACCATAACCGAACTTGTTTGTTGAGTCAAACATGTCAAATTTGACGTTATTATGATGCCACGCGAGTTAGAAACCAAGCGGAGTCCATTTGGTCACTCAAATCCTTGTATTCTCGGATTGCACCCAAATTGGCCTCCAATTGAGCCTACAACGTACAAACGAGTTTTCCTTCTTCGTCAAGCACAACCGAACCTTTTTGTTGAGTCAAACATGTCCCATTTGACTTTATTATGGTGCCACGCGAGTTAGAAACCAAGCGGAGTCCATTTGCTCACTCAAATCCTTGTATTCTCGGATTGCACCCAAATTGGCCTCCAATTGAGCCTACAACGTAAAAACGAGTTTTCCTTCTTCGTTAACCACAACCGAACATTTTTGTTGAGTCAAACATGTCCCATTTGACGTAATAAGGGTGCCACGCGAGGATTGAAATCAAACGGAGTCCATTTGGTCACTCAAATCCTTGTATTCTCGGATTGCACCCAAATTGGCCTCCAATTGAGCCTACAACGTACAAACGAGTTTTCCTTCTTCGTTAACCATAACCGAACTTGTTTGTTGAGTCAAACATGTCCAATTTTACGTTATTATGGTGCCACGCGAGTTAGAAACCAAGCGGAGTCCATTTGGTCACTCAAATCCTTGTATTCTCGGATTGCACCCAAATTGGCCTCCAATTGAGCCTACAATGTACAAACGAGTTTTCCTTCTTCGTTAACCATAACCGAACTTGTTTTTTGAGTCAAAAATGTCCAATTTGACGTTATTATGGTGCCACGCGAGTTAGAAACCAAGCGGACTCCATTTGGTCACTCAAATCCTTGTATTCTCGGATTGCACCCAAATTGGCCTCCGATTGAGCCTACAACGTAAAAACGAGTTTTCCTTCTTCGTTAACCATAACCGAACTTTTTTGTTGATTCAAACATGTCCCATTTGACGTTATTATGGTGCCACGCGAGTTAGAAACCAAGCGGAGTCCATTTGCTTACTCAAATCCTTGTATTCTTGGATTGCACCCAAATTGGCCTCCAATTGAGCCTACAATGTACAAACGAGTTTTCCTTCTTCGTTGAGCACAACCGAACATTTTTGTTGAGTCAAACATGTCCCATTTGACGTTATTAGGGTGCCACGTGAGGATTGAAATCAAACGGAGTCCATTTGGTCACTCAAATCCTTGTATTCTCGGATTGCACCTAAATTGGCCTCCAATTGAGCCTACAACGTACAAACGAGTTTTCCTTCTTCGTTAACTATAAACGAACTTGTTTGTTGAGTCAAAAATGTCCCATTTGACGTTATTATGGTGCCACGCGAGTTAGAAACCAAGCGGAGTCCATTTGCTTACTCAAATCCTTGTATTCTCGGATTGCACCCAAATTGGCCTCCAATTGAGCCTACAATGTACAAACGAGTTTTCCTTCTTCGTTGAGCACAACCGAACATTTTTGTTGAGTCAAACATGTCCCATTTGATGTTATTAGGGTGCCACGCGAGGATTGAAATCAAACGGAGCCCATTTGGTCACTCAAATCCTTGTATTCTCAGATTGCACCCAAATTGGCCTCCAATTGAGCCTACAACGTACAAACGAGTTTTCCTTCTTCGTTAACCATAACTGAACTTGTGTGTCAAGTCAAACATGTCCAATTTGACGTTATTATGTTGCCACGCGAGTTAGAAACCAAGCGGAGTCCATTTGGTCACTCAAATCCTTGTATTCTCGGATTGCACCCAAATTGGCCTCCAATTGAGCCTACAACGTACAAACGAGTTTTCCTTCTTCGTTAACCATAACCGAACTTGTTTGTTGAGTCAAACATGTCCAATTTGACGTTATTATGGTGCCACGCGAGTTAGAAACCAAGCGGAGTCCATTTGGTCACTCAAATCCTTGTATTCTCGGATTGCACCCAAATTGGCCTCCAATTGAGCCTACAACGTACAAACGAGTTTGCCTTCTTCGTTAAGCACAACCGAACCTTTTTGTTGAGTCAAACATGTCCCATTTGACTTTATTATGGTGCCACGTGAGTTAGAAACCAAGCGGACTACATTTGGTCACTCAAATCCTTGTATTCTCGGATTGCACCCAAATTGGCCTCCAATTGAGCCTACAACGTAAAAACGAGTTTTCCTTCTTCGTTAACCATAACCGAACTTTTTTTTTGATTCAAACATGTCCCATTTGACGTTATTATGGTGCCACGCGAGTTAGAAACCAAGCGGACTCCATTTGCTTACTCAAATCCTTGTATTCTTGGATTGCACCCAAATTGGCCTCCAATTGAGCCTACAATGTACAAACGAGTTTACCGTCTTCGTTGAGCACAACCGAACATTTTTGTTGAGTCAAACATGTCCCATTTGACGTTATTAGGGTGCCACGCGAGGATTGAAATCAAACGGAGCCCATTTGGTCACTCAAATCCTTGTATTCTCAGATTGCACCCAAATTGGCCTCCAATTGAGCCTACAACGTACAAACGAGTTTTCCTTCTTCGTTAACCATAACCGAACTTGTGTGTCAAGTCAAACATGTCCAATTTGACGTTATTATGTTGCCACGCAAGTTAGAAACCAAGCGGAGTCCATTTGGTCACTCAAATCCTTGTATTCTCGGATTGCACCCAAATTGGCCTCCAATTGAGCCTACAATGTACAAACGAGTTTTCCTTCTTCGTTGACCATAACCGAACTTGTGTGTCGAGTCAAACGTGTCCCATTTGACGTTATTATGGTGCCACACGAGTTAGAAACCAAGCGGAGTCCATTTGCTTACTCAAATCCTTGTATTCTTGGATTGCACCCAAATTGGCCTCCAATTGAGCCTACAATGTACAAACGAGTTTTCCTTCTTCGTTGAGCACAACCGAACATTTTTGTTGAGTCAAACATGTCCCATTTGACGTTATAAGGGTGCCACACAAGGATTGAAATCAAACGGAGTCCATTTGGTCACTCAAATCCTTGTATTCTCGGATTGCACCCAAATTGGCCTCCAATTGAGCCTACAACGTACAAACGAGTTTTCCTTCTTCGTTAACCATAACCGAACTTGTTTCTTGAGTCAAACATGTCAAATTTGACGTTATTATGGTGCCACGCGAGTTAGAAACCAAGCGGAGTCCATTTGGTCACTCAAATCCTTGTATTCTCGGATTGCACCCAAATTGGCCTCCAATTGAGCCTACAACGTACAAACGACTTTTCCTTCTTCGTCAAGCACAACCGAACCTTTTTGTTGAGTCAAACATGTCCCATTTGACTTTATTATGGTGCCACGCGAGTTAGAAACCAAGCGGACTCCATTTCGTCACTCAAATCCTTGTATTCTCGGATTTCACCCAAATTGGCCGCCAATTGAGCCTACAACGTAAAGACGAGTTTTCCTTCTTCGTTAACCACAACCGAACATTTTTGTTGAGTCAAACATGTCCCATTTGACATTATAAGGGTGCCACGCGAGGATTGAAATCAAACGGAGTCCATTTGGTCACTCAAATCCTTGTATTCTCGGATTGCACCCAAATTGGCCTCCAATTGAGCCTACAACGTACAAACGAGTTTTCCTTCTTCGTTAACCATAACCGAACTTGTTTGTTGAGTCAAACATGTCCCATTTGACGTTATTATGGTGCCACGCGAGTTAGAAACCAAGCGGAGTCCATTTGCTTACTCAAATCCTTGTATTCTTGGATTGCACCCAAATTGGCCTCCAATTGAGCCTACAATGTACAAACGAGTTTTCCGTCTTCGTTGAGCACAACCGAACATTTTTGTTGAGTCAAACATGTCCCATTTGACGTTATTAGGGTGCCACGCGAGGATTGAAATCAAACGGAGCCCATTTGGTCACTCAAATCCTTGTATTCTCGGATTGCACCCAAATTGGCCTCCAATTGAGCCTACAACGTAAAAACGAGTTTTCCTTCTTCGTTAACCACAACCGAACATTTTTGTTGAGTCAAACATGTCCCATTTGACGTAATAAGGGTGCCACGCGAGGATTGAAATCAAACGGAGTCCATTTGGTCACTCAAATCCTTGTATTCTCGGATTGCACCCAAATTGGTCTCCAATTGAGCCTACAACGTACAAACGAGTTTTCCTTCTTCGTTAACCATAACTGAACTTGTGTGTCGAGTCAAACATGTCCAATTTGACGTTATTATGTTGCCACGGGAGTTAGAAACCAAGCGGAGTCCATTTGGTCACTCAAATCCTTGTATTCTCGGATTGCACCCAAATTGGCTCCAATTGAGCCTACAACGTACAAACGAGTTTTCCTTCTTCGTTAACCATAACTGAACTTGTGTGTCGAGTCAAACATGTCCAATTTGACGTTATTATGTTGCCACGCGAGTTAGAAACCAAGCGGAGTCCATTTGGTCACTCAAATCCTTGTATTCTCGGATTGCACCCAAATTGGCTCCAATTGAGCCTACAACGTACAAACGAGTTTTCCTTCTTCGTTAACCATAACTGAAATTATTTGTTGAGTCAAACATGTCCAATTTGACGTTATTATGGTGCCACGCGAGTTAGAAACCAAGCGGAGTCCATTTGGTCACTCAAATCCTTGTATTCTCGGATTGCACCCAAATTGGCCTCCAATTGAGCCTACAACGTACAAACGAGTTTGCCTTCTTCGTTAAGCACAACCGAACCTTTTTGTTGAGTCAAACATGTCCCATTTGACTTTATTATGGTGCCACGCGAGTTAGAAACCAAGCGGACTCCATTTGGTCACTCAAATCCTTGTATTCTCGGATTGCACCCAAATTGGCCTCCAATTGAGCCTACAACGTAAAAACGAGTTTTCCTTCTTCGTTAACCATAACCGAACTTTTTTGTTGATTCAAACATGTCCCATTTGACGTTATTATGGTGCCACGCGAGTTAGAAACCAAGCGGAGTCCATTTGCTTACTCAAATCCTTGTATTCTTGGATTGCACCCAAATTGGCCTCCAATTGAGCCTACAATGTACAAACGAGTTTTCCGTCTTCGTTTAGCACAACCGAACATTTTTGTTGAGTCAAACATGTCCCATTTGACGTTATTAGGGTGCCACGCGAGGATTGAAATCAAACGGAGCCCATTTGGTCACTCAAATCCTTGTATTCTCAGATTGCACCCAAATTGGCCTCCAATTGAGCCTACAACGTACAAACGAGTTTTCCTTCTTCGTTAACCATAACCGAACTTGTGTGTCGAGTCAAACATGTCCAATTTGACGTTATTATGTTGCCACGCGAGTTAGAAACCAAGCGGAGTCCATTTGGTCACTCAAATCCTTGTATTCTCGGATTGCACCCAAATTGGCCTCCAATTGAGCCTACAATGTACAAACGAGTTTTCCTTCTTCGTTGACCATAACCGAACTTGTGTGTCGAGTCAAACATGTCCCATTTGACGTTATTATGGTGCCACGCGAGTTAGAAACCAAGCGGAGTCCATTTGCTTACTCAAATCCTTGTATTCTTGGATTGCACCCAAATTGGCCTCCAATTGAGCCTACAATGTACAAACGAGTTTTCCTTCTTCGTTGAGCACAACCGAACATTTTTGTTGAGTCAAACATGTCCCATTTGACGTTATTAGGGTGCCACGTGAGGATTGAAATCAAACGGAGTCCATTTGGTCACTCAAATCCTTGTATTCTCGGATTGCACCTAAATTGGCCTCCAATTGAGCCTACAACGTACAAACGAGTTTTCCTTCTTCGTTAACTATAAACGAACTTGTTTGTTGAGTCAAAAATGTCCCATTTGACGTTATTATGGTGCCACGCGAGTTAGAAACCAAGCGGAGTCCATTTGCTTACTCAAATCCTTGTATTCTTGGATTGCACCCAAATTGGCCTCCAATTGAGCCTACAATGTACAAACGAGTTTTCCGTCTTCGTTGAGCACAACCTAACATTTTTGTTGAGTCAAACATGTCCCATTTGACGTTATTAGGGTGCCACGCGAGGATTGAAATCAAACGGAGCCCATTTGGTCACTCAAATCCTTGTATTCTCGGATTGCACCCAAATTGGCCTCCAATTGAGCCTACAACGTAAAAACGAGTTTTCCTTCTTCGTTAACCACAACCGAACATTTTTGTTGAGTCAAACATGTCCCATTTGACGTAATAAGGGTGCCACGCGAGGATTGAAATCAAACGGAGTCCATTTGGTCACTCAAATCCTTGTATTCTCGGATTGCACCCAAATTGGTCTCCAATTGAGCCTACAACGTACAAACGAGTTTTCCTTCTTCGTTAACCATAACTGAACTTGTGTGTCGAGTCAAACATGTCCAATTTGACGTTATTATGTTGCCACGCGAGTTAGAAACCAAGCGGAGTCCATTTGGTCACTCAAATCCTTGTATTCTCGGATTGCACCCAAATTGGCTCCAATTGAGCCTACAACGTACAAACGAGTTTTCCTTCTTCGTTAACCATAACTGAACTTGTGTGTCGAGTCAAACATGTCCAATTTGACGTTATTATGTTGCCACGCGAGTTAGAAACCAAGCGGAGTCCATTTGGTCACTCAAATCCTTGTATTCTCGGATTGCACCCAAATTGGCTCCAATTGAGCCTACAACGTACAAACGAGTTTTCCTTCTTCGTTAACCATAACTGAAATTATTTGTTGAGTCAAACATGTCCAATTTGACGTTATTATGGTGCCACGCGAGTTAGAAACCAAGCGGAGTCCATTTGGTCACTCAAATCCTTGTATTCTCGGATTGCACCCAAATTGGCCTCCAATTGAGCCTACAACGTACAAACGAGTTTGCCTTCTTCGTTAAGCACAACCGAACCTTTTTGTTGAGTCAAACATGTCAAATTTGACGTTATTATGGTGCCACGCGAGTTAGAAACCAAGCGGACTCCATTTGGTCACTCAAATCCTTGTATTCTCGGATTGCACCCAAATTGGCCTCCAATTGAGCCTACAACGTAAAAACGAGTTTTCCTTCTTCGTTAACCATAACCGAACTTTTTTGTTGATTCAAACATGTCCCATTTGACGTTATTATGGTGCCACGCGAGTTAGAAACCAAGCGGAGTCCATTTGGTCACTCAAATCCTTGTATTCTTGGATTGCACCCAAATTGGCCTCCAATTGAGCCTACAATGTACAAACGAGTTTTCCGTCTTCGTTTAGCACAACCGAACATTTTTGTTGAGTCAAACATGTCCCATTTGACGTTATTAGGGTGCCACGCGAGGATTGAAATCAAACGGAGTCCATTTGGTCACTCAAATCCTTGTATTCTCGGATTGCACCCAAATTGGCCTCCAATTGAGCCTACAACGTACAAACGAGTTTTCCTTCTTCGTTAACCATAACCGAACTTGTGTGTCGAGTCAAACATGTCCAATTTGACGTTATTATGTTGCCACGCGAGTTAGAAACCAAGCGGAGTCCATTTGGTCACTCAAATCCTTGTATTCTCGGATTGCACCCAAATTGGCCTCCAATTGAGCCTACAATGTACAAACGAGTTTTCCTTCTTCGTTGACCATAACCGAACTTGTGTGTCGAGTCAAACATGTCCCATTTGACGTTATTATGGTGCCACGCGAGTTAGAAACCAAGCGGAGTCCATTTGCTTACTCAAATCCTTGTATTCTTGGATTGCACCCAAATTGGCCTCCAATTGAGCCTACAATGTACAAACGAGTTTTCCTTCTTCGTTGAGCACAACCGAACATTTTTGTTGAGTCAAACATGTCCCATTTGACGTTATAAGGGTGCCACGCGAGGATTGAAATCAAACGGAGTCCATTTGGTCACTCAAATCCTTGTATTCTCGGATTGCACCCAAATTGGCCTCCAATTGAGCCTACAACGTACAAACGAGTTTTCCTTCTTCGTTAACCATAACCGAACTTGTTTGTTGAGTCAAACATGTCAAATTTGACGTTATTATGATGCCACGCGAGTTAGAAACCAAGCGGAGTCCATTTGGTCACTCAAATCCTTGTATTCTCGGATTGCACCCAAATTGGCCTCCAATTGAGCCTACAACGTACAAACGAGTTTTCCTTCTTCGTCAAGCACAACCGAACCTTTTTGTTGAGTCAAACATGTCCCATTTGACTTTATTATGGTGCCACGCGAGTTAGAAACCAAGCGGACTCCATTTGGTCACTCAAATCCTTGTATTCTCGGATTGCACCCAAATTGGCCTCCAATTGAGCCTACAACGTAAAAACGAGTTTTCCTTCTTCGTTAACCACAACCGAACATTTTTGTTGAGTCAAACATGTCCCATTTGACGTTATAAGGGTGCCATGCGAGGATTGAAATCAAACGGAGTCCATTTGGTCACTCAAATCCTTGTATTCTCGGATTGCACCCAAATTGGCCTCCAATTGAGCCTACAACGTACAAACGAGTTTTCCTTCTTCGTTAACCATAACCGAACTTGTTTGTTGAGTCAAACATGTCCCATTTGACGTTATTATGGTGCCACGCGAGTTAGAAACCAAGCGGAGTCCATTTGCTTACTCAAATCCTTGTATTCTTGGATTGCACCCAAATTGGCCTCCAATTGAGCCTACAATGTACAAACGAGTTTTCCTTCTTCGTTGAGCACAACCGAACATTTTTGTTGAGTCAAACATGTCCCATTTGATGTTATTAGGGTGCCACGTGAGGATTGAAATCAAACGGAGTCCATTTGGTCACTCAAATCCTTGTATTCTCGGATTGCACCTAAATTGGCCTCCAATTGAGCCTACAACATACAAATGAGTTTTCCTTCTTCGTTAACTATAACCGAACTTGTTTGTTGAGTCAAACATGTCCCATTTGACGTTATTATGGTGCCACGCGAGTTAGAAACCAAGCGGAGTCCATTTGCTTACTCAAGTCCTTGTATTCTCGGATTGCACCCAAATTGGCCTCCAATTGAGCCTACAATGTACAAACGAGTTTTCCTTCTTCGTTGAGCACAACCGAACATTTTTGTTGAGTCAAACATGTCCCATTTGACGTTATTAGGGTGCCACGCGAGGATTGAAATCAAACGGAGCCCATTTGGTCACTCAAATCCTTGTATTCTCAGATTGCACCCAAATTGGCCTCCGATTGAGCCTACAACGTAAAAACGAGTTTTCCTTCTTCGTTAACCATAACCGAACTTTTTTGTTGATTCAAACATGTCCCATTTGACGTTATTATGGTGCCACGCGAGTTGGAAACCAAGCGGAGTCCATTTGCTTACTCAAATCCTTGTATTCTTGGATTGCACCCAAATTGGCCTCCAATTGAGCCTACAATGTACAAACGAGTTTTCCGTCTTCGTTTAGCACAACCGAACATTTTTGTTGAGTCAAACATGTCCCATTTGACGTTATTAGGGTGCCACGCGAGGATTGAAATCAAACGGAGCCCATTTGGTCACTCAAATCCTTGTATTCTCAGATTGCACCCAAATTGGCCTCCAATTGAGCCTACAACGTACAAACGAGTTTTCCTTCTTCGTTAACCATAACCGAACTTGTGTGTCGAGTCAAACATGTCCAATTTGACGTTATTATGTTGCCACGCGAGTTAGAAACCAAGCGGAGTCCATTTGGTCACTCAAATCCTTGTATTCTCGGATTGCACCCAAATTGGCCTCCAATTGAGCCTACAATGTACAAACGAGTTTTCCTTCTTCGTTGACCATAACCGAACTTGTGTGTCGAGTCAAACATGTCCCATTTGACGTTATTATGGTGCCACGCAAGTTAGAAACCAAGCGGAGTCCATTTGCTTACTCAAATCCTTGTATTCTTGGATTGCACCCAAATTGGCCTCCAATTGAGCCTACAATGTACAAACGAGTTTTCCTTCTTCGTTGAGCACAACCGAACATTTTTGTTGAGTCAAACATGTCCCATTTGACGTTATAAGGGTGCCACGCGAGGATTGAAATCAAACGGAGTCCATTTGGTCACTCAAATCCTTGTATTCTCGGATTGCACCCAAATTGGCCTCCAATTGAGCCTACAACGTACAAACGAGTTTTCCTTCTTCGTTAACCATAACCGAACTTGTTTGTTGAGTCAAACATGTCAAATTTGACGTTATTATGATGCCACGCGAGTTAGAAACCAAGCGGAGTCCATTTGGTCACTCAAATCCTTGTATTCTCGGATTGCACCCAAATTGGCCTCCAATTGAGCCTACAACGTACAAACGAGTTTTCCTTCTTCGTCAAGCACAACCGAACCTTTTTGTTGAGTCAAACATGTCCCATTTGACTTTATTATGGTGCCACGCGAGTTAGAAACCAAGCGGACTCCATTTGGTCACTCAAATCCTTGTATTCTCGGATTGCACCCAAATTGGCCTCCAATTGAGCCTACAACGTAAAAACGAGTTTTCCTTCTTCGTTAACCACAACCGAACATTTTTGTTGAGTCAAACATGTCCCATTTGACGTTATAAGGGTGCCATGCGAGGATTGAAATCAAACGGAGTCCATTTGGTCACTCAAATCCTTGTATTCTCGGATTGCACCCAAATTGGCCTCCAATTGAGCCTACAACGTACAAACGAGTTTTCCTTCTTCGTTAACCATAACCGAACTTGTTTGTTGAGTCAAACATGTCCCATTTGACGTTATTATGGTGCCACGCGAGTTAGAAACCAAGCGGAGTCCATTTGCTTACTCAAATCCTTGTATTCTTGGATTGCACCCAAATTGGCCTCCAATTGAGCCTACAATGTACAAACGAGTTTTCCTTCTTCGTTGAGCACAACCGAACATTTTTGTTGAGTCAAACATGTCCCATTTGACGTTATTAGGGTGCCACGTGAGGATTGAAATCAAACGGAGTCCATTTGGTCACTCAAATCTTTGTATTCTCGGATTGCACCTAAATTGGCCTCCAATTGAGCCTACAACATACAAATGAGTTTTCCTTCTTCGTTAACTATAACCGAACTTGTTTGTTGAGTCAAACATGTCCCATTTGACGTTATTATGGTGCCACGCAAGTTAGAAACCAAGCGGAGTCCATTTGCTTACTCAAATCCTTGTATTCTCGGATTGCACCCAAATTGGCCTCCAATTGAGCCTACAATGTACAAACGAGTTTTCCTTCTTCGTTGAGCACAACCGAACATTTTTGTTGAGTCAAACATGTCCCATTTGACATTATAAGGGTGCCACGCGAGGATTGAAATCAAACGGAGTCCATTTGGTCACTCAAATCCTTGTATTCTCGGATTGCACCCAAATTGGCCTCCAATTGAGCCTACAACGTACAAACGAGTTTTCCTTCTTCGTTAACCATAACCGAACTTGTTTGTTGAGTCAAACATGTCCAATTTGACGTTATTATGGTGCCACGCTAGTTAGAAACCAAGCGGAGTCCATTTGGTCACTCAAATCCTTGTATTCTCGGATTGCACCCAAATTGGCCTCCAATTGAGCCTACAATGTACAAACGAGTTTTCCTTCTTCGTTAACCATAACCGAACTTGTTTGTTGAGTCAAACATGTCCAATTTGACGTTATTATGGTGCCACGCGAGTTAGAAACCAAGCGGACTCCATTTGGTCACTCAAATCCTTGTATTCTCGGATTGCACCCAAATTGGCCTCCGATTG
This sequence comes from Berberis vulgaris, assembly GCA_963556465.1. Lineage (NCBI taxonomy): Eukaryota > Viridiplantae > Streptophyta > Magnoliopsida > Ranunculales > Berberidaceae > Berberis > Berberis vulgaris. The sequence goes on along the minus strand of OY747126.1, from coordinate 39,253,648 downwards.
AGCCTACAACGTAAAAACGAGTTTTCCTTCTTCGTTAACCATAACCGAACTTTTTTGTTGATTCAAACATGTCCCATTTGACGTTATTATGGTGCCACATGAGTTATAAACCAAGCGGAGTCCATTTGCTTACTCAAATCCTTGTATTCTTGGATTGCACCCAAATTGGCCTCCAATTGAGCCTACAACGTACAAACGAGTTTTCCTTCTTCGTTGAGCACAACCGAACATTTTTGTTGAGTCAAACATGTCCCATTTGACGTTATAAGGGTGCCACGCGAGGATTGAAATCAAACGGAGTCCATTTGGTCACTCAAATCCTTGTATTCTCGGATTGCACCCAAATTGGCCTACAATTGAGCCTACAACGTACAAACGAGTTTTCCTTCTTCGTTAACCATAACAGAACTTGTTTGTTCAGTCAAAAATGTCAAATTTGACGTTATTATGGTGCCACGCGAGTTAGAAACCAAGCGGAGTCCATTTGGTCACTCAAATCCTTGTATTCTCGGATTGCACCCAAATTGGCCTCCAATTGAGCCTACAACGTACAAACGAGTTTTCCTTCTTCGTTAAGCACAACCGAACCTTTTTCTTGAGTCAAACATGTCCCATTTGACTTTATTATGGTGCCACGCGAGTTAGAAACCAAGCGGACTCCATTTGGTCACTCAAATCCTTGTATTCTCGGATTGCACCCAAATTGGCCTCCAATTGAGCCTACAACGTAAAAACGAGTTTTCCTTCTTCGTTAACCACAACCGAACATTTTTGTTGAGTCAAACATGCCATTTGACGTTATAAGGGTGCCACGCGAGGATTGAAATCAAACGGAGTCCATTTGGTCACTCAAATCCTTGTATTCTCGGATTGCACCCAAATTGGCCTCCAATTGAGCCTACAACGTACAAACGAGTTTTCCTTCTTCGTTAACCATAACCGAACTTGTTTGTTGAGTCAAACATGTCCCATTTGACGTTATTATCGTGCCACGCGAGTTAGAAACCAAGCGGAGTCCATTTGCTTACTCAAATCCTTGTATTCTCGGATTGCACCCAAATTGGCCTCCAATTGAGCCTACAATGTACAAACGAGTTTTCCTTCTTCGTTGAGCACAACCGAACATTTTTGTTGAGTCAAACATGTCCCATTTGACGTTATTAGGGTGCCACGCGAGGATTGAAATCAAACGGAGCCCATTTGGTCACTCAAATCCTTGTATTCTCAGATTGCACCCAAATTGGCCTCCGATTGAGCCTACAACGTAAAAATGAGTTTTCCTTCTTCGTTAACCATAACCAAACTTTTTTGTTGATTCAAACATGTCCCATTTGACGTTATTATGGTGCCACGTGAGTTAGAAACCAAACGGAGTCCATTTGCTTACTCAAATCCTTGTATTCTTGGATTGCACCCAAATTGGCCTCCAATTGAGCCTACAATGTACAAACGAGTTTTCCTTCTTCGTTGAGCACAACCGAACATTTTTGTTGAGTCAAACATGTCCCATTTGACATTATAAGGGTGCCACGCGAGGATTGAAATCAAACGGAGTCCATTTGGTCACTCAAATCCTTGTATTCTCGGATTGCACCCAAATTGGCCTCCAATTGAGCCTACAACGTACAAACGAGTTTTCCTTCTTCGTTAACCATAACCGAACTTGTTTGTTGAGTCAAACATATCCAATTTGACGTTATTATGGTGCCACGCTAGTTAGAAACCAAGCGGAGTCCATTTGGTCACTCAAATCCTTGTATTCTCGGATTGCACCCAAATTGGCCTCCAATTGAGCCTACAATGTACAAACGAGTTTTCCTTCTTCGTTAACCATAACTGAACTTGTTTGTTGAGTCAAACATGTCCAATTTGACGTTATTATGGTGCCACGCGAGTTAGAAACCAAGCGGACTCCATTTGGTCACTCAAATCCTTGTATTCTCGGATTGCACCCAAATTGGCCTCCGATTGAGCCTACAACGTAAAAACGAGTTTTCCTTCTTCGTTAACCATAACCGAACTTTTTTGTTGATTCAAACATGTCCCATTTGACGTTATTATGGTGCCACGCGAGTTAGAAACCAAGCGGAGTCCATTTGCTTACTCAAATCCATGTATTCTTGGATTGCACCCAAATTGGCCTCCAATTGAGCCTACAATGTACAAACGAGTTTTCCTTCTTCGTTGAGCACAACCGAACATTTTTGTTGAGTCAAACATGTCCCATTTGACGTTATAAGGGTGCCACGCGAGGATTGAAATCAAACGGAGTCCATTTGGTCACTCAAATCCTTGTATTCTCGGATTGCACCCAAATTGGCCTCCAATTGAGCCTACAACGTACAAACGAGTTTTCCTTCTTCGTTAACCATAACCGAACTTGTTTGTTGAGTCAAACATATCCAATTTGACGTTATTATGGTGCCACGCTAGTTAGAAACCAAGCGGAGTCCATTTGGTCACTCAAATCCTTGTATTCTCGGATTGCACCCAAATTGGCCTCCAATTGAGCCTACAATGTACAAACGAGTTTTCCTTCTTCGTTAACCATAACCGAACTTGTTTGTTGAGTCAAACATGTCCAATTTGACGTTATTATGGTGCCACGCGAGTTAGAAACCAAGCGGACTCCATTTGGTCACTCAAATCCTTGTATTCTCGGATTGCACCCAAATTGGCCTCCGATTGAGCCTACAACGTAAAAACGAGTTTTCCTTCTTCGTTAACCATAACCGAACTTTTTTGTTGATTCAAACATGTCCCATTTGACGTTATTATGGTGCCACATGAGTTATAAACCAAGCGGAGTCCATTTGCTTACTCAAATCCTTGTATTCTTGGATTGCACCCAAATTGGCCTCCAATTGAGCCTACAACGTACAAACGAGTTTTCCTTCTTCGTTGAGCACAACCGAACATTTTTGTTGAGTCAAACATGTCCCATTTGACGTTATAAGGGTGCCACGCGAGGATTGAAATCAAACGGAGTCCATTTGGTCACTCAAATCCTTGTATTCTCGGATTGCACCCAAATTGGCCTACAATTGAGCCTACAACGTACAAACGAGTTTTCCTTCTTCGTTAACCATAACAGAACTTGTTTGTTCAGTCAAAAATGTCAAATTTGACGTTATTATGGTGCCACGCGAGTTAGAAACCAAGCGGAGTCCATTTGGTCACTCAAATCCTTGTATTCTCGGATTGCACCCAAATTGGCCTCCAATTGAGCCTACAACGTACAAACGAGTTTTCCTTCTTCGTTAAGCACAACCGAACCTTTTTCTTGAGTCAAACATGTCCCATTTGACTTTATTATGGTGCCACGCGAGTTAGAAACCAAGCGGACTCCATTTGGTCACTCAAATCCTTGTATTCTCGGATTGCACCCAAATTGGCCTCCAATTGAGCCTACAACGTAAAAACGAGTTTTCCTTCTTCGTTAACCACAACCGAACATTTTTGTTGAGTCAAACATGCCATTTGACGTTATAAGGGTGCCACGCGAGGATTGAAATCAAACGGAGTCCATTTGGTCACTCAAATCCTTGTATTCTCGGATTGCACCCAAATTGGCCTCCAATTGAGCCTACAACGTACAAACGAGTTTTCCTTCTTCGTTAACCATAACCGAACTTGTTTGTTGAGTCAAACATGTCCCATTTGACGTTATTATCGTGCCACGCGAGTTAGAAACCAAGCGGAGTCCATTTGCTTACTCAAATCCTTGTATTCTCGGATTGCACCCAAATTGGCCTCCAATTGAGCCTACAATGTACAAACGAGTTTTCCTTCTTCGTTGAGCACAACCGAACATTTTTGTTGAGTCAAACATGTCCCATTTGACGTTATTAGGGTGCCACGCGAGGATTGAAATCAAACGGAGCCCATTTGGTCACTCAAATCCTTGTATTCTCAGATTGCACCCAAATTGGCCTCCGATTGAGCCTACAACGTAAAAATGAGTTTTCCTTCTTCGTTAACCATAACCAAACTTTTTTGTTGATTCAAACATGTCCCATTTGACGTTATTATGGTGCCACGTGAGTTAGAAACCAAACGGAGTCCATTTGCTTACTCAAATCCTTGTATTCTTGGATTGCACCCAAATTGGCCTCCAATTGAGCCTACAATGTACAAACGAGTTTTCCTTCTTCGTTGAGCACAACCGAACATTTTTGTTGAGTCAAACATGTCCCATTTGACATTATAAGGGTGCCACGCGAGGATTGAAATCAAACGGAGTCCATTTGGTCACTCAAATCCTTGTATTCTCGGATTGCACCCAAATTGGCCTCCAATTGAGCCTACAACGTACAAACGAGTTTTCCTTCTTCGTTAACCATAACCGAACTTGTTTGTTGAGTCAAACATATCCAATTTGACGTTATTATGGTGCCACGCTAGTTAGAAACCAAGCGGAGTCCATTTGGTCACTCAAATCCTTGTATTCTCGGATTGCACCCAAATTGGCCTCCAATTGAGCCTACAATGTACAAACGAGTTTTCCTTCTTCGTTAACCATAACTGAACTTGTTTGTTGAGTCAAACATGTCCAATTTGACGTTATTATGGTGCCACGCGAGTTAGAAACCAAGCGGACTCCATTTGGTCACTCAAATCCTTGTATTCTCGGATTGCACCCAAATTGGCCTCCGATTGAGCCTACAACGTAAAAACGAGTTTTCCTTCTTCGTTAACCATAACCGAACTTTTTTGTTGATTCAAACATGTCCCATTTGACGTTATTATGGTGCCACGCGAGTTAGAAACCAAGCGGAGTCCATTTGCTTACTCAAATCCTTGTATTCTTGGATTGCACCCAAATTGGCCTCCAATTGAGCCTACAATGTACAAACGAGTTTTCCTTCTTCGTTGAGCACAACCGAACATTTTTGTTGAGTCAAACATGTCCCATTTGACGTTATAAGGGTGCCACGCGAGGATTGAAATCAAACGGAGTCCATTTGGTCACTCAAATCCTTGTATTCTCGGATTGCACCCAAATTGGCCTCCAATTGAGCCTACAACGTACAAACGAGTTTTCCTTCTTCGTTAACCATAACCGAACTTGTTTGTTGAGTCAAACATATCCAATTTGACGTTATTATGGTGCCACGCTAGTTAGAAACCAAGCGGAGTCCATTTGGTCACTCAAATCCTTGTATTCTCGGATTGCACCCAAATTGGCCTCCAATTGAGCCTACAATGTACAAACGAGTTTTCCTTCTTCGTTAACCATAACCGAACTTGTTTGTTGAGTCAAACATGTCCAATTTGACGTTATTATGGTGCCACGCGAGTTAGAAACCAAGCGGACTCCATTTGGTCACTCAAATCCTTGTATTCTCGGATTGCACCCAAATTGGCCTCCGATTGAGCCTACAACGTAAAAACGAGTTTTCCTTCTTCGTTAACCATAACCGAACTTTTTTGTTGATTCAAACATGTCCCATTTGACGTTATTATGGTGCCACACGAGTTAGAAACCAAGCGGAGTCCATTTGCTTACTCAAATCCTTGTATTCTTGGATTGCACCCAAATTGGCCTCCAATTGAGCCTACAATGTACAAACGAGTTTTCCTTCTTCGTTGAGCACAACCGAACATTTTTGTTGAGTAAAACATGTCCCATTTGACGTTATTAGGGTGCCACGTGAGGATTGAAATCAAACGGAGTCCATTTGGTCACTCAAATCCTTGTATTCTCGGATTGCACCTAAATTGGCCTCCAATTGAGCCTACAACATACAAACGAGTTTTCCTTCTTCGTTAACTATAACCGAACTTGTTTGTTGAGTCAAACATGTCCCATTTGACGTTATTATGGTGCCACGCGAGTTAGAAACCAAGCGGAGTCCATTTGCTTACTCAAATCCTTGTATTCTCGGATTGCACCCAAATTGGCCTCCAATTGAGCCTACAATGTACAAACGAGTTTTCCTTCTTCGTTGAGCACAACCGAACATTTTTCTTGAGTCAAACATGTCCCATTTGACGTTATTAGGGTGCCACATGAGGATTGAAATCAAACGGAGTCCATTTGGTCACTCAAATCCTTGTATTCTCGGATTGCACCTAAATTGGCCTCCAATTGAGCCTACAACGTACAAACGAGTTTTCCTTCTTCGTTAACTATAACCGAACTTGTTTGTTGAGTCAAACATGTCCCATTTGACGTTATTATGGTGCCACGCGAGTTAGAAACCAAGCGGAGTCCATTTGCTTATTCAAATCCTTGTATTCTCGGATTGCAACCAAATTGGCCTCCAATTGAGCCTACAATGTACAAACGAGTTTTCCTTCTTCGTTGAGCACAACCGAACATTTTTGTTGAGTCAAACATGTCCCATTTGACGTTATTAGGGTGCCACGTGAGGATTGAAATCAAACGGAGCCCATTTGGTCACTCAAATCCTTGTATTCTCAGATTGCACCCAAATTGGCCTCCAATTGAGCCTACAACGTACAAACGAGTTTTCCTTTTTCGTTAACCATAACCGAACTTGTATGTCGAGTCAAACATGTCCAATTTGACGTTATTATGTTGCCACGCGAGTTAGAAACCAAGCGGAGTCCATTTGGTCACTCAAATCCTTGTATTCTCGGATTGCACCCAAATTGGCCTCCAATTGAGCCTACCATGTACAAACGAGTTTTCCTTCTTCGTTGACCATAACCGAAGTTGTTTGTTGAGTCAAACATGTCCCATTTGACGTTATTATGGTGCCACGCGAGTTAGAAACCAAGCGGAGTCCATTTGCTTACTCAAATCCTTGTATTCTTGGATTGCACCCAAATTGGCCTCCAATTGAGCCTACAATGTACAAACGAGTTTTCCTTCTTCGTTGAGCACAACCGAACATTTTTGTTGAGTCAAACATGTCCCATTTGACGTTATAAGGGTGCCACACGAGGATTGAAATCAAACGGAGTCCATTTGGTCACTCAAATCCTTGTATTCTCGGATTGCACCCAAATTGGCCTACAATTGAGCCTACAACGTACAAACGAGTTTTCCTTCTTCGTTAACCATAACCGAACTGGTTTGTTGAGTCAAACATGTCAAATTTGACGTTATTATGGTGCCACGCGAGTTAGAAACCAAGCGGAGTCCATTTGGTCACTCAAATCCTTGTATTCTCGGATTGCACCCAAATTGGCCTCCAATTGAGCCTACAACGTACAAACGAGTTTTCCTTCTTCGTTAAGCACAACCGAACCTTTTTGTTGAGTCAAACATGTCCCATTTGTCTTTATTATGGTGCCACGCGAGTTAGAAACCAAGCGGACTCCATTTGGTCACTCAAATCCTTGTATTCTCGGATTGCACCCAAATTGCCCTCCAATTGAGCCTACAACGTAAAAACGAGTTTTCCTTCTTCGTTAACCACAACCGAACATTTTTGTTGAGTCAAACATGCCATTTGACGTTATAAGGGTGCCACGCGAGGATTGAAATCAAACGGAGTCCATTTGGTCACTCAAATCCTTGTATTCTCGGATTGCACCCAAATTGGCCTCCAATTGAGCCTACAACGTACAAACGAGTTTTCCTTCTTCGTTAACCATAACCGAACTTGTTTGTTGAGTCAAACATGTCCCATTTGACGTTATTATGGTGCCACGCAAGTTAGAAACCAAGCGGAGTCCATTTGCTTACTCAAATCCTTGTATTCTTGGATTGCACCCAAATTGGCCTCCAATTGAGCCTACAATGTACAAACGAGTTTTCCTTCTTCGTTGAGCACAACCGAACATTTTTGTTGAGTCAAACATGTCCCATTTGACGTTATTAGGGTGCCACGTGAGGATTGAAATCAAACGGAGTCCATTTGGTCACTCAAATCCTTGTATTCTCGGATTGCACCTAAATTGGCCTCCAATTGAGCCTACAACATACAAACGAGTTTTCCTTCTTCGTTAACTATAACCGAACTTGTTTGTTGAGTCAAACATGTCCCATTTGACGTTATTATGGTGCCACGCGAGTCAGAAACCAAGCGGAGGCCATTTGCTTACTCAAATCCTTGTATTCTCGGATTGCACCCAAATTGGCCTCCAATTGAGCCTACAATGTACAAACGAGTTTTCCTTCTTCGTTGAGCACAACCGAACATTTTTGTTGAGTCAAACATGTCCCATTTGACGTTATTAGGGTGCCACGCGAGGATTGAAATCAAACGGAGCCCATTTGGTCACTCAAATCCTTGTATTCTCAGATTGCACCCAAATTGGCCTCCGATTGAGCCTACAACGTAAAAATGAGTTTTCGTTCTTCGTTAACCATAACCGAACTTTTTTGTTGATTCAAACATGTCCCATTTGACGTTATTATGGTGCCACGTGAGTTAGAAACCAAGCGGAGTCCATTTGCTTACTCAAATCCTTGTATTCTTGGATTGCACCCAAATTGGCCTCCAATTGAGCCTACAATGTACAAACGAGTTTTCCTTCTTCGTTGAGCACAACCGAACATTTTTGTTGAGTCAAACATGTCCCATTTGACGTTATAAGGGTGCCACGCGAGGATTGAAATCAAACGGAGTCCATTTGGTCACTCAAATCCTTGTATTCTCGGATTGCACCTAAATTGGCCTCCAATTGAGCCTACAACGTACAAACGAGTTTTCCTTCTTCGTTAACCATAACCGAACTTGTTTTTTGAGTCAAACATGTCCAATTTGACGTTATTATGGTGCCACGCTAGTTAGAAACCAAGCGGAGTCCATTTGGTCACTCAAATCCTTGTATTCTCGGATTGCACCCAAATTGGCCTCCAATTGAGCCTACAATGTACAAACGAGTTTTCCTTCTTCGTTAACCATAACCGAACTTGTTTGTTGAGTCAAACATGTCCAATTTGACGTTATTATGGTGCCACGCGAGTTAGAAACCAAGCGGACTCCATTTGGTCACTCAAATCCTTGTATTCTCGGATTGCACCCAAATTGGCCTCCGATTGAGCCTACAACGTAAAAACGAGTTTTCCTTCTTCGTTAACCATAACCGAACTTTTTTGTTGATTCAAACATGTCCCATTTGACGTTATAAGGGTGCCACGCGAGGATTGAAATCAAACGGAGTCCATTTGGTCACTCAAATCCTTGTATTCTCGGATTGCACCCAAATTGGCCTCCAATTGAGCCTACAACGTACAAACGAGTTTTCCTTCTTCGTTAACCATAACCGAACTTGTTTGTTGAGTCAAACATGTCCCATTTGACGTTATTATGGTGCCACGCAAGTTAGAAACCAAGCGGAGTCCATTTGCTTACTCAAATCCTTGTATTCTTGGATTGCACCCAAATTGGCCTCCAATTGAGCCTACAATGTACAAACGAGTTTTCCTTCTTCGTTGAGCACAACCGAACATTTTTGTTGAGTCAAACATGTCCCATTTGACGTTATTAGGGTGCCACGTGAGGATTGAAATCAAACGGAGTCCATTTGGTCACTCAAATCCTTGTATTCTCGGATTGCACCTAAATTGGCCTCCAATTGAGCCTACAACATACAAACGAGTTTTCCTTCTTCGTTAACTATAACCGAACTTGTTTGTTGAGTCAAACATGTCCCATTTGACGTTATTATGGTGCCACGCGAGTCAGAAACCAAGCGGAGTCCATTTGCTTACTCAAATCCTTGTATTCTCGGATTGCACCCAAATTGGCCTCCAATTGAGCCTACAATGTACAAACGAGTTTTCCTTCTTCGTTGAGCACAACCGAACATTTTTGTTGAGTCAAACATGTCCCATTTGACGTTATTAGGGTGCCACGCGAGGATTGAAATCAAACGGAGCCCATTTGGTCACTCAAATCCTTGTATTCTCAGATTGCACCCAAATTGGCCTCCGATTGAGCCTACAACGTAAAAATGAGTTTTCGTTCTTCGTTAACCATAACCGAACTTTTTTGTTGATTCAAACATGTCCCATTTGACGTTATTATGGTGCCACGTGAGTTAGAAACCAAGCGGAGTCCATTTGCTTACTCAAATCCTTGTATTCTTGGATTGCACCCAAATTGGCCTCCAATTGAGCCTACAATGTACAAACGAGTTTTCCTTCTTCGTTGAGCACAACCGAACATTTTTGTTGAGTCAAACATGTCCCATTTGACGTTATAAGGGTGCCACGCGAGGATTGAAATCAAACGGAGTCCATTTGGTCACTCAAATCCTTGTATTCTCGGATTGCACCCAAATTGGCCTCCAATTGAGCCTACAACGTACAAACGAGTTTTCCTTCTTCGTTAACCATAACCGAACTTGTTTGTTGAGTCAAACATGTCCAATTTGACGTTATTATGGTGCCACGCTAGTTAGAAACCAAGCGGAGTCCATTTGGTCACTCAAATCCTTGTATTCTCGGATTGCACCCAAATTGGCCTCCAATTGAGCCTACAATGTACAAACGAGTTTTCCTTCTTCGTTAACCATAACCGAACTTGTTTGTTGAGTCAAACATGTCCAATTTGACGTTATTATGGTGCCACGCAAGTTAGAAACCAAGCGGACTCCATTTGGTCACTCAAATCCTTGTATTCTCGGATTGCACCCAAATTGGCCTCCGATTGAGCCTACAACGTAAAAACGAGTTTTCCTTCTTCGTTAACCATAACCGAACTTTTTTGTTGATTCAAACATGTCCCATTTGACGTTATTATGGTGCCACGCGAGTTAGAAACCAAGCGGAGTCCATTTGCTTACTCAAATCCTTGTATTCTTGGATTGCACCCAAATTGGCCTCCAATTGAGCCTACAATGTACAAACGAGTTTTCCTTCTTCGTTGAGCACAACCGAACATTTTTGTTGAGTCAAACATGTCCCATTTGACGTTATAAGGGTGCCACGCGAGGATTGAAATCAAACGGAGTCCATTTGGTCACTCAAATCCTTGTATTCTCGGATTGCACCCAAATTGGCCTCCAATTGAGCCTACAATGTACAAACGAGTTTTCCTTCTTCGTTAACCATAACCGAACTTGTTTGTTGAGTCAAACATGTCCAATTTGACGTTATTATGGTGCCACGCGAGTTAGAAACCAAGCGGACTCCATTTGGTCACTCAAATCCTTGTATTCTCGGATTGCACCCAAATTGGCCTCCGATTGAGCCTACAACGTAAAAACGAGTTTTCCTTCTTCGTTAACCATAACCGAACTTTTTTGTTGATTCAAACATGTCCCATTTGACGTTATTATGGTGCCACGCGAGTTAGAAACCAAGCGGAGTCCATTTGCTTACTCAAATCCTTGTATTCTTGGATTGCACCCAAATTGGCCTCCAATTGAGCCTACAATGTACAAACGAGTTTTCCTTCTTCGTTGAGCACAACCGAACATTTTTGTTGAGTCAAACATGTCCCATTTGACGTTATAAGGGTGCCACGCGAGGATTGAAATCAAACGGAGTCCATTTGGTCACTCAAATCCTTGTATTCTCGGATTGCACCCAAATTGGCCTCCAATTGAGCCTACAACGTACAAACGAGTTTTCCTTCTTCGTTAACCATAACCGAACTTGTTTGTTGAGTCAAACATGTCCAATTTGACGTTATTATGGTGCCACACTAGTTAGAAACCAAGCGGAGTCCATTTGGTCACTCAAATCCTTGTATTCTCGGATTGCACCCAAATTGGCCTCCAATTGAACCTACAATGTACAAACGAGTTTTCCTTCTTCGTTAACCATAACCGAACTTGTTTGTTGAGTCAAACATGTCCAATTTGACGTTATTATGGTGCCACGCGAGTTAGAAACCAAGCGGACTCCATTTGGTCACTCAAATTCTTGTATTCTCGGATTGCACCCAAATTGGCCTCCGATTGAGCCTACAACGTAAAAACGAGTTTTCCTTCTTCGTTAACCATAACCGAACTTTTTTGTTGATTCAAACATGTCCCATTTGACGTTATTATGATGCCACGCGAGTTAGAAACCAAGCGGAGTCCATTTGCTTACTCAAATCCTTGTATTCTTGGATTGCAACCAAATTGGCCTCCAATTGAGCCTACAATGTACAAACGAGTTTTCCTTCTTCGTTGAGCACAACCGAACATTTTTGTTGAGTCAAACATGTCCCATTTGACGTTATTAGGGTGCCACGCGAGGATTGAAATCAAACGGAGCCCATTTGGTCACTCAAATCCTTGTATTCTCAGATTGCACCCAAATTGGCCTCCAATTGAGCCTACAACGTACAAACGAGTTTTCCTTTTTCGTTAACCATAACCGAACTTGTATGTCGAGTCAAACATGTCCAATTTGACGTTATTATGTTGCCACGCGAGTTAGAAACCAAGCGGAGTCCATTTGGTCACTCAAATCCTTGTATTCTCGGATTGCACCCAAATTGGCCTCCAATTGAGCCTACCATGTACAAACGAGTTTTCCTTCTTCGTTGACTATAACCGAACTTGTTTGTTGAGTCAAACATGTCCCATTTGACGTTATTATGGTGCCACGCGAGTTAGAAACCAAGCGGAGTCCATTTGCTTACTCAAATCCTTGTATTCTTGGATTGCACCCAAATTGGCCTCCAATTGAGCCTACAATGTACAAACGAGTTTTCCTTCTTCGTTGAGCACAACCGAACATTTTTGTTGAGTCAAACATGTCCCATTTGATGTTATAAGGGTGCCACGCGAGGATTGAAATCAAACGGAGTCCATTTGGTCACTCAAATCCTTGTATTCTCAGATTGCACCCAAATTGGCCTACAATTGAGCCTACAACGTACAAACGAGTTTTCCTTCTTCGTTAACCATAACCGAACTTGTTTTTTGAGTCAAACATGTCAAATTTGACGTTATTATGGTGCCACGCGAGTTAGAAACCAAGCGGAGTCCATTTGGTCACTCAAATCCTTGTATTCTCGGATTGCACCCAAATTGGCCTCCAATTGAGCCTACAACGTACAAACGAGTTTTCCTTCTTCGTTAAGCACAACCGAACCTTTTTGTTGAGTCAAACATGTCCCATTTGACTTTATTATGGTGCCACGCGAGTTAGAAACCAAGCGGACTCCATTTGGTCACTCAAATCCTTGTATTCTCGGATTGCACCCAAATTGGCCTCCAATTGAGCCTACAACGTAAAAACGAGTTTTCCTTCTTCGTTAACCACAACCGAACATTTTTGTTGAGTCAAACATGCCATTTGACGTTATAAGGGTGCCACGCGAGGATTGAAATCAAACGGAGTCCATTTGGTCACTCAAATCCTTGTATTCTCGGATTGCACCCAAATTGGCCTCCAATTGAGCCTACAACGTACAAACGAGTTTTCCTTCTTCGTTAACCATAACCGAACTTGTTTGTTGAGTCAAACATGTCCCATTTGACGTTATTATGGTGCCACGCGAGTTAGAAACCAAGCGGAGTCCATTTGCTTACTCAAATCCTTGTATTCTTGGATTGCACCCAAATTGGCCTCCAATTGAGCCTACAATGTACAAACGAGTTTTCCTTCTTCGTTGAGCACAACCGAACATTTTTGTTGAGTCAAACGTGTCCCATTTGACGTTATTAGGGTGCCACGTGAGGATTGAAATCAAACGGAGTCCATTTGGTCACTCAAATCCTTGTATTCTCGGATTGCACCTAAATTGGCCTCCAATTGAGCCTACAACATACAAACGAGTTTTCCTTCTTCGTTAACTATAACCGAACTTGTTTGTTGAGTCAAACATGTCCCATTTGACGTTATTATGGTGCCACGCGAGTCAGAAACCAAGCGGAGTCCATTTGCTTACTCAAATCCTTGTATTCTCGGATTGCACCCAAATTGGCCTCCAATTGAGCCTACAATGTACAAACGAGTTTTCCTTCTTCGTTGAGCACAACCGAACATTTTTGTTGAGTCAAACATGTCCCATTTGACGTTATTAGGGTGCCACGCGAGGATTGAAATCAAACGGAGCCCATTTGGTCACTCAAATCCTTGTATTCTCAGACTGCACCCAAATTGGCCTCCGATTGAGCCTACAACGTAAAAACGAGTTTTCCTTCTTCGTTAACCATAACCGAACTTTTTTGTTGATTCAAACATGTCCCATTTGACGTTATTATGGTGCCACGCGAGTTAGAAACCAAGCGGAGTCCATTTGCTTACTCAAATCCTTGTATTCTTGGATTGCACCCAAATTGGCCTCCAATTGAGCCTACAATGTACAAACGAGTTTTCCTTCTTCGTTGAGCACAACCGAACATTTTTGTTGAGTCAAACATGTCCCATTTGACGTTATAAGGGTGCCACGCGAGGATTGAAATCAAACGGAGTCCATTTGGTCACTCAAATCCTTGTATTCTCGGATTGCACCCAAATTGGCCTCCAATTGAGCCTACAACGTACAAACGAGTTTTCCTTCTTCGTTAACCATAACCGAACTTGTTTGTTGAGTCAAACATGTCCAATTTGACGTTATTATGGTGCCACGCTAGTTAGAAACCAAGCGGAGTCCATTTGGTCACTCAAATCCTTGTATTCTCGGATTGCACCCAAATTGGCCTCCAATTGAGCCTACAATGTACAAACGAGTTTTCCTTCTTCGTTAACCATAACCGAACTTGTTTGTTGAGTCAAACATGTCCAATTTGACGTTATTATGGTGCCACGCGAGTTAGAAACCAAGCGGACTCCATTTGGTCACTCAAATCCTTGTATTCTCGGATTGCACCCAAATTGGCCTCCGATTGAGCCTACAACGTAAAAACGAGTTTTCCTTCTTCGTTAACCATAACCGAACTTTTTTGTTGATTCAAACATGTCCCATTTGACGTTATTATGGTGCCACGCGAGTTAGAAACCAAGCGGAGTCCATTTGCTTACTCAAATCCTTGTATTCTTGGATTGCACCCAAATTGGCCTCCAATTGAGCCTACAATGTACAAACGAGTTTTCCTTCTTCGTTGAGCACAACCGAACATTTTTGTTGAGTCAAACATGTCCCATTTGACGTTATAAGGGTGCCACGCGAGGATTGAAATCAAACGGAGTCCATTTGGTCACTCAAATCCTTGTATTCTCGGATTGCACCCAAATTGGCCTCTGATGCGAGTTTAACTAACCTAAATTAATAAGTTAATTCAGCCCACTTGTAATAACCGCAAGTGCACGGTGCCTAACTGGTAGACAACGGCAAGTACAGGTCGATCCCACGAAAAAGGTGGATGCAATTGAAATTTTAGAATTTAATTAAACTAATTTAAATGGAAAATGGGGTTACAGCATTTTTAAAACTAAACTAAAAATAAATTAAAAATAGGAAAAATAACAGATAGATGAAATGAGATGGGTTTGGTGGGTTTGGACTCACCAATGAGTTAGCAAAATTATTTAATCTAAATTACTGAATTTACGAGAAGCTTTAGGGATGAAAATCCCTTGCTTACACCGAATATGTGATCTTTAAAATCCAATTTAAATTATATCATGTTCTTTTAAACCTTAACAAAGTATTTCAAGCAAATACGCTTTTACAAAGTATTAAGTGTCTTTTTAGGGCACACTTAATCAAAGTTTAAGCTTAATATTTTTAGCACATGCTTTGAATATTGATAAAGGGTAATTCTAACTACCAAGCATATCAAGTTTAATTACTCGAACATGCAAGGTGAAAGCAATTTATCAAAAATTCAGAAATAAATTGCAATTAACAATTAAGTACACAATTCAGTAAAATGAATCAAATTAATTTATACAACCCATTTAGTTCGTCACAAACTCGATGTGGTGGCACTCAGCAGGTCAGCAAGTGGTCCGACACGAATCCCGAGAAAATTGGTCCAAAACACTCTGTGGTGGCTCTTACAGAGAGCGGGGGTGCAAATAGCCAAAATCAATTAAAATTGATTTTCCCGCTGCTACAGTGCGCTACAGTAACCCGAGCCGGTTGTCTTCTCCAGCGCGACAGCGGCTGCTCCGCCGCCTTCCGTCGCTCCTCGCGACCTTCCCGACCGCCAAATCACGTCCCATAACCTGTAAAAGAGAGAGAGAGGGTGAGGAACAGCAAAAACAATTGAAAATCAGGAAGATCAAATCGAAACAGAGGTTCCCTGTTTTCGCGGTGGTGGCTCTGTTCGCGAGGCGGAGCAGGGGGTTCTCGGTCGTGGTGGTGACGGTGGTCGCAAGAGGTGAGGACAGGAAGGAGCTCGCGACGAAGAGAGGCCGAGAGGGAGGAGCAGCGAGTGCTCTGTCGCGACGCGAAATAGGGCCGCGGTGCTCTGTTTCGCGGTGGTTTTCGCGCGGTGGCGGTGCTCGTGCGGAGGTGGTGATGGTGCGTGGACAGGGGAGAGGGGCCGAGGGTGGTGGCAGAGTGAAAGTTGGACGCTAAACAGGGTTGTCACGCCCCTGTTTCGCGGTGGTGGCGTGAGAACGGTGGCGGAATTGGTGGTGGTGCTCGGTGGTGGCGATGGCGATGGCGAGGAGACTGTGGTGGCGAGGGTGTGGTGACTGCTGAGTGAGTGGAAGAGGGATAGGTGGTGGTGGTGAGGGTGAGGTGAATTTGAGAGAAAGAGGATTGAATTTTTTCCTAATTTGCTTCTTTTCCCTTCTCTTTTCTCCCCCTTTTCTCACCCCCATTATCCTCTATTTATAGAAAATAGCTAAGATGAATAAGGATGAGATGAGGGGAAGATTCATCAATGAGGGTAGGATTGGGTATGGTTTTAGGTTATGGATTAGGTTATGGATGAGGTTTAGGTTATGAATTAGGTGTTGAGTGTAGGTTTGTGGATTTTAGGTTAAGAGATAGGTGTTGGGTGTAGGTTTGTGGATTTTAGGTTGTGAGCTAGGTGTTGGGTTTAGGTTTGTGATTTGTTTTATACCACCATTGAAATTGCCTAATTGTCGTTTGTGACTGCTTAATATGGATTCATCGTTTAAGCTCAAATTCCTGCAAAGATATTAAAACGAAATAATTACTATAAAATATAATAATCGAAACACTAACATGTACAAATTAAGGGATATATTTTGTAATAATTATGTGAATATCAAATACCCCCAAACCTATATTTTGCTAGTCCTCGAGCAAAACAATAAAAAGAAAATCCTAACTCACTTTCGCAGGAATCATCGGTTGCACTTACCTTAAACGTGCAACAAGGCTTTAAACCCCTAGATTACCTCTAGTGGACGAGTTATAGTCTCGTGAGGGTTTCCAGAAATGCTACCCACAAACATTACTGACTCAATCAAAACTTGGTCAAACAGTGTTCATTTTAAAACTTCAAGAAATGCAAGAAACCAACAGTGTCATTTTAGTGTATCAACAAATTTCCAAATAATTTAATATTCTCCACAAGTTAGAGACAAATTCACAATCATCCTCAACTCAATGTGTGTGTGTGGATAGCACTGTCAACATAACTTTTCATTTCAGAGTAAAACAATGACTAAATCTCCTGTAGAAAGTTTGTTTTGACTTCAAACCTCTCATGTCACTCACAATAAAGCACTCAGAGATTTGGTATTTCACTCAGTTTATATGTGAGGAAAGAGTAAATAACGGAAAACAATCATCTCACATATAGTCATATGAAGAACGGACTTTTCAAGAATGGAATGAAAATGATCTCATGGACAGGAATATCAATTACTTTTGAAAATGTTGAATCAAACACCATAGGTCTTGGTTATTAAATCTCCACATCTACAGAACCAACCTTTACCTAAGATCAACTAGGACTTTGTTGGATTGTAATGGGGCTTGGGTAATGGTTAATAAGGAATGTCAAAGGATTCTAACAAAAATTTCTAGGAATGTATACACCCATTATACGTACAATTAGGGCTGTCAAGAATAAATCAATGTTGCGCACCATCAATTTTTTTCTTCATTCTCACATCTTTATCCTCATTCACATTCTTCTTCTGTTTTCTTTTCTTTCTTTTTCTTTCTTTCTTTCTTTTTTTTCTTTCTTTCTTTTTCTTTCTTTCATAGAGGATTTATGAAATATCTCATATTTTGCTCTTTCATGCCCTTTTTACACCAAGTATATTCATCCGTACACATTCCCAGAAAAATTAGGTAAAGGTTAATGGGTTAACAAATAAAAGGTTAATCTATGGCTCAAAAGGCTACAAAAAGTTAATGTTATGGGTAAGTTAAAAGGCTAGTTAATGGTTTAAAGAAAAAAAATGCCTAGATCATTTCCTAAGTTCGGGTCAGTATTATGACATCTCAATTGAATAAGCCAAGAAGTTCTAGTGTAATAATTCAATTTTTATGTCATTTCCAAAGCAATTGATCAAAAGAATGAAAATAATGAGATCATCAACGAGATAATGTAGACTCAAGAAAAATCAGAGTTTATGTATAACCCTCAGAAAAATAGAAAGGCTCAAAGCTTTCAGGGTTAAGTCTCCACTATTATTCTAAGGTTTTCTAGTATATATTCACTCATCAACTTCAAGTTATGCTAACATGGCTCATGGTGCAAAGATAATCGAGTTGAAAAATCTTATGAACTAGATCTAACTTAAGGATCTTAATAAACTTTCAGTCTTTATCAATATACCAATATGTCAAGTTGGTTTGCATTTTCTTGAGCATAAACATTTAAAATTCATTTTCATACTCGTAAAAGACCAAGTTTTCTTGACAGAAAAGCAATTTTTTTTTTTATTTTTTTTTATTTTTTTTTTAAGAATAAGAAAAGAAATTTAAGAATAAGAAAAGAAAACACTACGAAAAAATGAAAAATTCACCGACTCATGAATCCTACCCCCAAACCTAATCCAAACATTGTCCTCAATGTTTAATAAAATAATTCTGACAAATGAATGAAGTAAGTACATGAGAGGGGGTTAGAACAGTATTACCGCGGTGAAAATTTTACCAATTTCCAAGAAGTCATCCATCAATGAGGCTCACCAACATAAGAATCATGGAGTTTTCATTAGAAATCGATAAAATACAGACTCGACACTAACAAAGAAAACTAAAAAGAAAAGTCAAGTTGTAAGTCAAAACTGTTACGGAGCTAACGAGTATGAGTGAAACACAACTAAATAGGGTACTCGAAAATCAATCCAGACTAACAGCAAAGACACACAACTAAAGCTAGGCTGCCTCCTAGGAGCGCTTGGTTTACCGTCATCAGCCCGACAAATATTCTTCCTAAAAAATGGTGTATCAAATCGTGGAGAGGAAGAACATGACAAACACTTAGTCCATGGTCGTATATCAACAACCTGAACAGTTGAGGATCAGTCCACCAAAATATAGCAATCACATGGGGCACCAAATACACAAGGACATCCCAAAAGTGACCAGTAGTCATACAAAACTGAGGATTCTTACGTGCTCCAAAAAGGGAACATCCTATGTCTGGTTCCAAATCAGAAGATTGGATAATTTTCACAACAGGATGGTGAAAACTGAAATCCTCACTACAACACAAGGGATCGGTGAAAGTAGCCTTAATAAATGAGAATGTAATGCAAGTAGATGAGACGATGGATATATCAAGTGGTACAGGCTCATCACATGAATCATATAAAGATAATGGTCTAGACAACTCATCACCTGAAAATGCATACCTGAGGGTGTCAGGTAATTGTTTAAGGTCAAGCTCAGGTGGCTCAACTGATGAGACTAGTTTTGACTCACTGAGTGGAAGAGGCTTCACTTTAGACTTCCATTTATAACTAGGATCCACAATGGGGACTGAGTCAAGCAAATCATTGACTTCCCTAATGGAATCATCAACATCAAAGTCTAAACTAAATTGAGTCAAACAAGCCTCTAAACAGTCAAGGGGAGACTCTAAAGAATGTTCACAGTTTGATACGATGCATGAGTCACTAGGGAGGCATGAGTCAACATGGGAAGGAGATGTTTGTAGTGCCTCAAAATCGACAGGTTCATCAATAAATGAGTCACTAGCTATCTCAGGAAGTGACTCAACTATCTGACTCACAGTCATCTCAAGTTTCCGGATAGCTTGAGAGTTTTGTTGAAAAATAGTTGTCAATTCTGTGATATCATGAGAATTTTGCACAAGTATTTCTCCTGTTCGCTCTATAAAAATTTTCATTATATCCTCTAACTCATTATCAGGAATGAAAGCTTGAGGAGTCTGAGGAGTGTCTAGAGGGCTTTCATGGTACTGACCATGAGCCCATGAGAAGTCAGGATGATAGGCTAGACCTGGGTTGTAATAATCTAAATATGGATCATAATCAGGTCGTCGCATATCATAAAATGAATTGACTTGCTCGAAAAAATAGGCTGGGTAATCCCTTGTGTTCATTTTTTTTAAATTTTTTTTTTTTTTTAAATTTTTTTTTTTTTTTTTTTTTTTTTTTTTATAATTAGTGAAAATAAATCTTAAATTCAATTACACCGCAACCTTCCCCGGCAACGGCGCCAAAAACTTGGTGCGAGTTTAACTAACCTAAATTAATAAGTTAATTCAGCCCACTTGTAATAACCGCAAGTGCACGGTGCCTAACTGGTAGACAACGGCAAGTACAGGTCGATCCCACGAAGAAGGTGGATGCAATTGAAATTTTAGAATTTAATTAAACTAATTTAAATGGAAAATGGGGTTACAGCATTTTTAAAACTAAACTAAAAATAAATTAAAAATAGGAAAAATAACAGATAGATGAAATGAGATGGGTTTGGTGGGTTTGGACTCACCAATGAGTTAGCAAAATTATTTAATCTAAATTACTGAATTTACGAGAAGCTTTAGGGATGAAAATCCCTTGCTTACACCGAATATGTGATCGTTAAAATCCAATTTAAATTATATCATGTTCTTTTAAACCTTAACAAAGTATTTCAAGCAAATACGCTTTTACAAAGTATTAAGTGTCTTTTTAGGGCACACTTAATCAAAGTTTAAGCTTAATATTTTTAGCACATGCTTTGAATATTGATAAAGGGTAATTCTAACTACCAAGCATATCAAGTTTAATTACTCGAACATGCAAGGTGAAAGCAATTTATCAAAAATTCAGAAATAAATTGCAATTAACAATTAAGTACACAATTCAGTAAAATGAATCAAATTAATTTATACAACCCATTTAGTTCGTCACAAACTCGATGTGGTGGCACTCAGCAGGTCAGCAAGTGGTCCGACACGAATCCCGAGAAAATTGGTCCAAAACACTCTGTGGTGGCTCTTACAGAGAGCGGGGGTGCAAATAGCCAAAATCAATTAAAATTGATTTTCCCGCTGCTACAGTGCGCTACAGTAACCCGAGCCGGTTGTCTTCTCCAGCGCGACAGCGGCTGCTCCGCCGCCTTCCGTCGCTCCTCGCGACCTTCCCGACCGCCAAATCACGTCCCATAACCTGTAAAAGAGAGAGAGAGGGTGAGGAACAGCAAAAACAATTGAAAATCAGGAAGATCAAATCGAAACAGAGGTTCCCTGTTTTCGCGGTGGTGGCTCTGTTCGCGAGGCGGAGCAGGGGGTTCTCGGTCGTGGTGGTGACGGTGGTCGCAAGAGGTGAGGACAGGAAGGAGCTCGCGACGAAGAGAGGCCGAGAGGGAGGAGCAGCGAGTGCTCTGTCGCGACGCGAAATAGGGCCGCGGTGCTCTGTTTCGCGGTGGTTTTCGCGCGGTGGCGGTGCTCGTGCGGAGGTGGTGATGGTGCGTGGACAGGGGAGAGGGGCCGAGGGTGGTGGCAGAGTGAAAGTTGGACGCTAAACAGGGTTGTCACGCCCCTGTTTCGCGGTGGTGGCGTGAGAACGGTGGCGGAATTGGTGGTGGTGCTCGGTGGTGGCGATGGCGATGGCGAGGAGACTGTGGTGGCGAGGGTGTGGTGACTGCTGAGTGAGTGGAAGAGGGATAGGTGGTGGTGGTGAGG
This sequence comes from Berberis vulgaris, assembly GCA_963556465.1. Classification (NCBI taxonomy): domain Eukaryota; kingdom Viridiplantae; phylum Streptophyta; class Magnoliopsida; order Ranunculales; family Berberidaceae; genus Berberis; species Berberis vulgaris. Next base: position 39,231,817 of record OY747126.1, on the reverse strand, counting down.
GTGAGGTGAATTTGAGAGAAAGAGGATTGAATTTTTTCCTAATTTGCTTCTTTTCCCTTCTCTTTTCTCCCCCTTTTCTCACCCCCATTATCCTCTATTTATAGAAAATAGCTAAGATGAATAAGGATGAGATGAGGGGAAGATTCATCAATGAGGGTAGGATTGGGTATGGTTTTAGGTTATGGATTAGGTTATGGATGAGGTTTAGGTTATGAATTAGGTGTTGAGTGTAGGTTTGTGGATTTTAGGTTAAGAGATAGGTGTTGGGTGTAGGTTTGTGGATTTTAGGTTGTGAGCTAGGTGTTGGGTTTAGGTTTGTGATTTGTTTTATACCACCATTGAAATTGCCTAATTGTCGTTTGTGACTGCTTAATATGGATTCATCGTTTAAGCTCAAATTCCTGCAAAGATATTAAAACGAAATAATTACTATAAAATATAATAATCGAAACACTAACATGTACAAATTAAGGGATATATTTTGTAATAATTATGTGAATATCAGCCTCCAATTGAGCCTACAACGTACAAACGAGTTTTCCTTCTTCGTTAACCATAACCGAACTTGTTTGTTGAGTCAAACATGTCCAATTTGACGTTATTATGGTGCCACACTAGTTAGAAACCAAGCGGAGTCCATTTGGTCACTCAAATCCTTGTATTCTCGGATTGCACCCAAATTGGCCTCCAATTGAACCTACAATGTACAAACGAGTTTTCCTTCTTCGTTAACCATAACCGAACTTGTTTGTTGAGTCAAACATGTCCAATTTGACGTTATTATGGTGCCACGCTAGTTAGAAACCAAGCGGACTCCATTTGGTCACTCAAATCCTTGTATTCTCGGATTGCACCCAAATTGGCTTCCAATTGAGCCTACAATGTACAAACGAGTTTTCCTTCTACGTTGAGCAGAACCGAACCTTTTTGTTGAGTCAAACATGTCCCATTTGACGTTATTAGGGTGCCCCGAGAGGATTGGAATCAAACGGAGTCCATTTGGTCACTCAAATCCTTGTATTCTCGGATTGCACCCAAATTGGCCTCCAATTGAGCCTACAATATACAAACGAGTTTTCCTTCTTCGTTGACCATAACCGAACTTGTTTATTGAGTCAAACATGTCCCATTTGACGTTATTATGGTGCCACGCGAGTTAGAAACCAAGCGGAGTCCATTTGCTTACTCAAATCCTTGTATTCTTGGATTGCACCCAAATTGGCCTCCAATTGAGCCTACAATGTACAAACGAGTTTTCCTTCTTCGTTGAGCACAACCGAACATTTTTGTTGAGTCAAACATGTCCCATTTGACGTTATTAGGGTGCCACGTGAGGATTGAAATCAAACGGAGTCCATTTGGTCACTCAAATCCTTGTATTCTCGGATTGCACCTAAATTGGCCTCCAATTGAGCCTACAACATACAAACGAGTTTTCCTTCTTCGTTAACTATAAACGAACTTGTTTGTTGAGTCAAACATGTCCCATTTGACGTTATTATGGTGCCACGCGAGTTAGAAACCAAGCGGAGTCCATTTGCTTACTCAAATCCTTGTATTCTCGGATTGCACCCAAATTGGCCTCCAATTGAGCCTACAATGTACAAACGAGTTTTCCTTCTTCGTTGAGCACAACCGAACATTTTTGTTGAGTCAAACATGTCCCATTTGACGTTATTAGGGTGCCACGTGAGGATTGAAATCAAACGGAGTCCATTTGGTCACTCAAATCCTTGTATTCTCGGATTGCACCTAAATTGGCCTCCAATTGAGCCTACAACATACAAACGAGTTTTCCTTCTTCGTTAACTATAACCGAACTTGTTTGTTGAGTCAAACATGTCCCATTTGACGTTATTATGGTGCCACGCGAGTCAGAAACCAAGCGGAGTCCATTTGCTTACTCAAATCCTTGTATTCTCGGATTGCACCCAAATTGGCCTCCAATTGAGCCTACAATGTACAAACGAGTTTTCCTTCTTCGTTGAGCACAACCGAACATTTTTGTTGAGTCAAACATGTCCCATTTGACGTTATTAGGGTGCCACGCGAGGATTGAAATCAAACGGAGCCCATTTGGTCACTCAAATCCTTGTATTCTCAGATTGCACCCAAATTGGCCTCCAATTGAGCCTACAACGTACAAACGAGTTTTCCTTCTTCGTTAACCATAACTGAACTTGTGTGTCGAGTCAAACATGTCCAATTTGACGTTATTATGTTGCCACGCGAGTTAGAAACCAAGCGGAGTCCATTTGGTCACTCAAATCCTTGTATTCTCGGATTGCACCCAAATTGGCCTCCAATTGAGCCTACAATGTACAAACGAGTTTTCCTTCTTCGTTGACCATAACCGAACTTGTTTGTTGAGTCAAACATGTTCCATTTGACGTTATTATGGTGCCACGCGAGTTAGAAACCAAGCGGAGTCCATTTGCTTACTCAAATCCTTGTATTCTTGGATTGCACCCAAATTGGCCTCCAATTGAGCCTACAATGTACAAACGAGTTTTCCTTCTTCGTTGAGCACAACCGAACATTTTTGTCGAGTCAAACATGTCCCATTTGACGTTATAAGGGTGCCACGCGAGGATTGAAATCAAACGTCGTCCATTTGGTCACTCAAATCCTTGTATTCTCGGATTGCACCCAAATTGGCCTACAATTGAGCCTACAACGTACAAACGAGTTTTCCTTCTTCGTTAACCATAACCGAACTTGTTTGTTGAGTCAAACATGTCAAATTTGATGTTATTATGGTGCCACGCGAGTTAGAAACCAATCGGAGTCCATTTGCTTACTCAAATCCTTGTATTCTCGGATTGCACCCAAATTGGCCTCCAATTGAGCCTACAATGTACAAACGAGTTTTCCTTCTTCGTTAACCATAACCGAACTTGTTTGTTGAGTCAAAAATTTCCAATTTGACGTTATTATGGTGCCACGCGAGTTAGAAACCAAGCGGACTCCATTTGGTCACTCAAATCCTTGTATTCTCGGATTGCACCCAAATTGGCCTCCGATTGAGCCTACAACGTAAAAACGAGTTTTCCTTCTTCGTTAACCATAACCGAACTTTTTTGTTGATTCAAACATGTCCCATTTGACGTTATTATGGTGCCACGCGAGTTAGAAACCAAGCGGAGTCCATTTGCTTACTCAAATCCTTGTATTCTTGGATTGCACCCAAATTGGCCTCCAATTGAGCCTACAATGTACAAACGAGTTTTCCTTCTTCGTTGAGCACAACCGAACATTTTTGTTGAGTCAAACATGTCCCATTTGACGTTATTAGGGTGCCACGTGAGGATTGAAATCAAACGGAGTCCATTTGGTCACTCAAATCCTTGTATTCTCGGATTGCACCTAAATTGGCCTCCAATTGAGCCTACAACATACAAACGAGTTTTCCTTCTTCGTTAACTATAACCGAACTTGTTTGTTGAGTCAAACATGTCCCATTTGACGTTATAAGGGTGCCACGCGAGGATTGAAATCAAACGGAGTCCATTTGGTCACTCAAATCCTTGTATTCTCGGATTGCACCCAAATTGGCTTCCAATTGAGCCTACAATGTACAAACGAGTTTTCCTTCTACGTTGAGCAGAACCGAACCTTTTTGTTGAGTCAAACATGTCCCATTTGACGTTATTAGGGTGCCCCGAGAGGATTGGAATCAAACGGAGTCCATTTGGTCACTCAAATCCTTGTATTCTCGGATTGCACCCAAATTGGCCTCCAATTGAGCCTACAATATACAAACGAGTTTTCCTTCTTCGTTGACCATAACCGAACTTGTTTATTGAGTCAAACATGTCCCATTTGACGTTATTATGGTGCCACGCGAGTTAGAAACCAAGCGGAGTCCATTTGCTTACTCAAATCCTTGTATTCTTGGATTGCACCCAAATTGGCCTCCAATTGAGCCTACAATGTACAAACGAGTTTTCCTTCTTCGTTGAGCACAACCGAACATTTTTGTTGAGTCAAACATGTCCCATTTGACGTTATTAGGGTGCCACGTGAGGATTGAAATCAAACGGAGTCCATTTGGTCACTCAAATCCTTGTATTCTCGGATTGCACCTAAATTGGCCTCCAATTGAGCCTACAACATACAAACGAGTTTTCCTTCTTCGTTAACTATAAACGAACTTGTTTGTTGAGTCAAACATGTCCCATTTGACGTTATTATGGTGCCACGCGAGTTAGAAACCAAGCGGAGTCCATTTGCTTACTCAAATCCTTGTATTCTCGGATTGCACCCAAATTGGCCTCCAATTGAGCCTACAATGTACAAACGAGTTTTCCTTCTTCGTTGAGCACAACCGAACATTTTTGTTGAGTCAAACATGTCCCATTTGACGTTATTAGGGTGCCACGTGAGGATTGAAATCAAACGGAGTCCATTTGGTCACTCAAATCCTTGTATTCTCGGATTGCACCTAAATTGGCCTCCAATTGAGCCTACAACATACAAACGAGTTTTCCTTCTTCGTTAACTATAACCGAACTTGTTTGTTGAGTCAAACATGTCCCATTTGACGTTATTATGGTGCCACGCGAGTCAGAAACCAAGCGGAGTCCATTTGCTTACTCAAATCCTTGTATTCTCGGATTGCACCCAAATTGGCCTCCAATTGAGCCTACAATGTACAAACGAGTTTTCCTTCTTCGTTGAGCACAACCGAACATTTTTGTTGAGTCAAACATGTCCCATTTGACGTTATTAGGGTGCCACGTGAGGATTGAAATCAAACGGAGTCCATTTGGTCACTCAAATCCTTGTATTCTCGGATTGCACCTAAATTGGCCTCCAATTGAGCCTACAACATACAAACGAGTTTTCCTTCTTCGTTAACTATAAACGAACTTGTTTGTTGAGTCAAACATGTCCCATTTGACGTTATTATGGTGCCACGCGAGTTAGAAACCAAGCGGAGTCCATTTGCTTACTCAAATCCTTGTATTCTCGGATTGCACCCAAATTGGCCTCCAATTGAGCCTACAATGTACAAACGAGTTTTCCTTCTTCGTTGAGCACAACCGAACATTTTTGTTGAGTCAAACATGTCCCATTTGACGTTATTAGGGTGCCACGTGAGGATTGAAATCAAACGGAGTCCATTTGGTAACTCAAATCCTTGTATTCTCGGATTGCACCTAAATTGGCCTCCAATTGAGCCTACAACATACAAACGAGTTTTCCTTCTTCGTTAACTATAACCGAACTTGTTTGTTGAGTCAAACATGTCCCATTTGACGTTATTATGGTGCCACGCGAGTCAGAAACCAAGCGGAGTCCATTTGCTTACTCAAATCCTTGTATTCTCGGATTGCACCCAAATTGGCCTCCAATTGAGCCTACAATGTACAAACGAGTTTTCCTTCTTCGTTGAGCACAACCGAACATTTTTGTTGAGTCAAACATGTCCCATTTGACGTTATTAGGGTGCCACGCGAGGATTGAAATCAAACGGAGCCCATTTGGTCACTCAAATCCTTGTATTCTCAGATTGCACCCAAATTGGCCTCCAATTGAGCCTACAACGTACAAACGAGTTTTCCTTCTTCGTTAACCATAACTGAACTTGTGTGTCGAGTCAAACATGTCCAATTTGTCGTTATTATGTTGCCACGCGAGTTAGAAACCAAGCGGAGTCCATTTGGTCACTCAAATCCTTGTATTCTCGGATTGCACCCAAATTGGCCTCCAATTGAGCCTACAATGTACAAACGAGTTTTCCTTCTTCGTTGACCATAACCGAACTTGTTTGTTGAGTCAAACATGTTCCATTTGACGTTATTATGGTGCCACGCGAGTTAGAAACCAAGCGGAGTCCATTTGCTTACTCAAATCCTTGTATTCTTGGATTGCACCCAAATTGGCCTCCAATTGAGCCTACAATGTACAAACGAGTTTTCCTTCTTCGTTGAGCACAACCGAACATTTTTGTCGAGTCAAACATGTCCCATTTGACGTTATAAGGGTGCCACGCGAGGATTGAAATCAAACGTCGTCCATTTGGTCACTCAAATCCTTGTATTCTCGGATTGCACCCAAATTGGCCTACAATTGAGCCTACAACGTACAAACGAGTTTTCCTTCTTCGTTAACCATAACCGAACTTGTTTGTTGAGTCAAACATGTCAAATTTGACGTTATTATGGTGCCACGCGAGTTAGAAACCAATCGGAGTCCATTTGCTTACTCAAATCCTTGTATTCTCGGATTGCACCCAAATTGGCCTCCAATTGAGCCTACAATGTACAAACGAGTTTTCCTTCTTCGTTAACCATAACCGAACTTGTTTGTTGAGTCAAAAATTTCCAATTTGACGTTATTATGGTGCCACGCGAGTTAGAAACCAAGCGGACTCCATTTGGTCACTCAAATCCTTGTATTCTCGGATTGCACCCAAATTGGCCTCCGATTGAGCCTACAACGTAAAAACGAGTTTTCCTTCTTCGTTAACCATAACCGAACTTTTTTGTTGATTCAAACATGTCCCATTTGACGTTATTATGGTGCCACGCGAGTTAGAAACCAAGCGGAGTCCATTTGCTTACTCAAATCCTTGTATTCTTGGATTGCACCCAAATTGGCCTCCAATTGAGCCTACAATGTACAAACGAGTTTTCCTTCTTCGTTGAGCACAACCGAACATTTTTGTTGAGTCAAACATGTCCCATTTGACGTTATTAGGGTGCCACGTGAGGATTGAAATCAAACGGAGTCCATTTGGTCACTCAAATCCTTGTATTCTCGGATTGCACCTAAATTGGCCTCCAATTGAGCCTACAACATACAAACGAGTTTTCCTTCTTCGTTAACTATAACCGAACTTGTTTGTTGAGTCAAACATGTCCCATTTGACGTTATAAGGGTGCCACGCGAGGATTGAAATCAAACGGAGTCCATTTGGTCACTCAAATCCTTGTATTCTCGGATTGCACCCAAATTGGCTTCCAATTGAGCCTACAATGTACAAACGAGTTTTCCTTCTACGTTGAGCAGAACCGAACCTTTTTGTTGAGTCAAACATGTCCCATTTGACGTTATTAGGGTGCCCCGAGAGGATTGGAATCAAACGGAGTCCATTTGGTCACTCAAATCCTTGTATTCTCGGATTGCACCCAAATTGGCCTCCAATTGAGCCTACAATATACAAACGAGTTTTCCTTCTTCGTTGACCATAACCGAACTTGTTTATTGAGTCAAACATGTCCCATTTGACGTTATTATGGTGCCACGCGAGTTAGAAACCAAGCGGAGTCCATTTGCTTACTCAAATCCTTGTATTCTTGGATTGCACCCAAATTGGCCTCCAATTGAGCCTACAATGTACAAACGAGTTTTCCTTCTTCGTTGAGCACAACCGAACATTTTTGTTGAGTCAAACATGTCCCATTTGACGTTATTAGGGTGCCACGTGAGGATTGAAATCAAACGGAGTCCATTTGGTCACTCAAATCCTTGTATTCTCGGATTGCACCTAAATTGGCCTCCAATTGAGCCTACAACATACAAACGAGTTTTCCTTCTTCGTTAACTATAAACGAACTTGTTTGTTGAGTCAAACATGTCCCATTTGACGTTATTATGGTGCCACGCGAGTTAGAAACCAAGCGGAGTCCATTTGCTTACTCAAATCCTTGTATTCTCGGATTGCACCCAAATTGGCCTCCAATTGAGCCTACAATGTACAAACGAGTTTTCCTTCTTCGTTGAGCACAACCGAACATTTTTGTTGAGTCAAACATGTCCCATTTGACGTTATTAGGGTGCCACGTGAGGATTGAAATCAAACGGAGTCCATTTGGTCACTCAAATCCTTGTATTCTCGGATTGCACCTAAATTGGCCTCCAATTGAGCCTACAACGTACAAACGAGTTTTCCTTCTTCGTTAACTATAACCGAACTTGTTTGTTGAGTCAAACATGTCCCATTTGACGTTATTATGGTGCCATGCGAGTTAGAAACCAAGCGGAGTCCATTTGCTTACTCAAATCCTTGTATTCTCGGATTGCACCCAAATTGGCCTCCAATTGTGCCTACAATGTACAAACGAGTTTTCCTTCTTCGTTGAGCACAACCGAACATTTTTGTTGAGCCAAACATGTCCCATTTGACGTTATTAGGGTGCCACGCGAGGATTGAAATCAAACGGAGCCCATTTGGTCACTCAAATCCTTGTATTCTCAGATTGCACCCAAATTGGCCTCCAATTGAGCCTACAACGTACAAACGAGTTTTCCTTCTTCGTTAACCATAACCGAACTTGTGTGTCGAGTCAAACATGTCCAATTTGACGTTATTATGTTGCCACGCGAGTTAGAAACCAAGCGGAGTCCATTTGGTCACTCAAATCCTTGTATTCTCGGATTGCACCCAAATTGGCCTCCAATTGAGCCTACCATGTACAAACTAGTTTTCCTTCTTCGTTGACCATAACCGAACTTGTTTTTTGAGTCAAACATGTCCCATTTGACGTTATTATGGTGCCACGCGAGTTAGAAACCAAGCGGAGTCCATTTGCTTACTCAAATCCTTGTATTCTTGGATTGCACCCAAATTGGCCTCCAATTGAGCCTACAATGTACAAACGAGTTTTCCTTCTTCGTTGAGCACAACCGAACATTTTTGTTGAGTCAAACATGTCCCATTTGACGTTATAAGGGTGCCACGTGAGGATTGAAATCAAACGGAGTCCATTTGGTCACTCAAATCCTTGTATTCTCGGATTGCACCCAAATTGGCCTACAATTGAGCCTACAACGTACAAACGAGTTTTCCTTCTTCGTTAACCATAACCGAACTTGTTTGTTGAGTCAAACATGTCAAATTTGACGTTATTATGGTGCCACGCGAGTTAGAAACCAAGCGGAGTCCATTTGGTCACTCAAATCCTTGTATTCTCGGATTGCACCCAAATTGGCCTCCAATTGAGCCTGCAATGTACAAACGAGTTTTCCTTCTTCGTTGACCATAACCAAACTTGTTTGTTGAGTCAAAAATGTCCCATTTGACGTTATTATGGTGCCACGCGAGTTAGAAACCAAGCGGAGTACATTTGCTTACTCAAATCCTTGTATTCTTGGATTGCACCCAAATTGGCCTCCAATTGAGCCTACAATGTACAAACGAGTTTTCCTTCTTCGTTAACCATAACCGAACTTGTTTGTTGAGTCAAACATGTCCAATTTGACGTTATTATGGTGCCACGCGAGTTAGAAACCAAGCGGACTCCATTTGGTCACTCAAATCCTTGTATTCTCGGATTGCACCCAAATTGGCCTCCGATTGAGCCTACAACGTAAAAACGAGTTTTCCTTCTTCGTTAACCATAACCGAACTTTTTTGTTGATTCAAACATGTCCCATTTGACGTTATTATGGTGCCACGCGAGTTAGAAACCAAGCGGAGTCCATTTGCTTACTCAAATCCTTGTATTCTTGGATTGCACCCAAATTGGCCTCCAATTGAGCCTACAATGTACAAACGAGTTTTCCTTCTTCGTTGAGCACAACCGAACATTTTTGTTGAGTCAAACATGTCCCATTTGACGTTATTAGGGTGTCACGTGAGGATTGAAATCAAACGGAGTCCATTTGGTCACTCAAATCCTTGTATTCTCGGATTGCACCCAAATTGGCCTCCAATTGAGCCTGCAATGTACAAACGAGTTTTCCTTCTTCGTTGACCATAACCGAACTTGTTTGTTGAGTCAAAAATGTCCCATTTGACGTTATTATGGTGCCACGCGAGTTAGAAACCAAGCGGAGTACATTTGCTTACTCAACTCCTTGTATTCTTGGATTGCACCCAAATTGGCCTCCAATTGAGCCTACAATGTACAAACGAGTTTTCCTTCTTCGTTAACCATAACCGAACTTGTTTGTTGAGTCAAACATGTCCAATTTGACGTTATTATGGTGCCACGCGAGTTAGAAACCAAGCGGACTCCATTTGGTCACTCAAAACCTTGTATTCTCGGATTGCACCCAAATTGGCCTCCGATTGAGCCTACAACGTAAAAACGAGTTTTCCTTCTTCGTTAACCATAACCGAACTTTTTTGTTGATTCAAACATGTCCCATTTGACGTTATAAGGGTGCCACGCGAGGATTGAAATCAAACGGAGTCCATTTGGTCACTCAAATCCTTGTATTCTCGGATTGCACCCAAATTGGCTTCCAATTGAGCCTACAATGTACAAACGAGTTTTCCTTCTACGTTGAGCAGAACCGAACCTTTTTGTTGAGTCAAACATGTCCCATTTGACGTTATTAGGGTGCCCCGAGAGGATTGGAATCAAACGGAGTCCATTTGGTCACTCAAATCCTTGTATTCTCGGATTGCACCCAAATTGGCCTCCAATTGAGCCTACAATATACAAACGAGTTTTCCTTCTTCGTTGACCATAACCGAACTTGTTTATTGAGTCAAACATGTCCCATTTGACGTTATTATGGTGCCACGCGAGTTAGAAACCAAGCGGAGTCCATTTGCTTACTCAAATCCTTGTATTCTTGGATTGCACCCAAATTGGCCTCCAATTGAGCCTACAATGTACAAACGAGTTTTCCTTCTTCGTTGAGCACAACCGAACATTTTTGTTGAGTCAAACATGTCCCATTTGACGTTATTAGGGTGCCACGTGAGGATTGAAATCAAACGGAGTCCATTTGGTCACTCAAATCCTTGTATTCTCGGATTGCACCTAAATTGGCCTCCAATTGAGCCTACAACATACAAACGAGTTTTCCTTCTTCGTTAACTATAAACGAACTTGTTTGTTGAGTCAAACATGTCCCATTTGACGTTATTATGGTGCCACGCGAGTTAGAAACCAAGCGGAGTCCATTTGCTTACTCAAATCCTTGTATTCTCGGATTGCACCCAAATTGGCCTCCAATTGAGCCTACAATGTACAAACGAGTTTTCCTTCTTCGTTGAGCACAACCGAACATTTTTGTTGAGTCAAACATGTCCCATTTGACGTTATTAGGGTGCCACGTGAGGATTGAAATCAAACGGAGTCCATTTGGTCACTCAAATCCTTGTATTCTCGGATTGCACCTAAATTGGCCTCCAATTGAGCCTACAACGTACAAACGAGTTTTCCTTCTTCGTTAACTATAACCGAACTTGTTTGTTGAGTCAAACATGTCCCATTTGACGTTATTATGGTGCCATGCGAGTTAGAAACCAAGCGGAGTCCATTTGCTTACTCAAATCCTTGTATTCTCGGATTGCACCCAAATTGGCCTCCAATTGTGCCTACAATGTACAAACGAGTTTTCCTTCTTCGTTGAGCACAACCGAACATTTTTGTTGAGCCAAACATGTCCCATTTGACGTTATTAGGGTGCCACGCGAGGATTGAAATCAAACGGAGCCCATTTGGTCACTCAAATCCTTGTATTCTCAGATTGCACCCAAATTGGCCTCCAATTGAGCCTACAACGTACAAACGAGTTTTCCTTCTTCGTTAACCATAACCGAACTTGTGTGTCGAGTCAAACATGTCCAATTTGACGTTATTATGTTGCCACGCGAGTTAGAAACCAAGCGGAGTCCATTTGGTCACTCAAATCCTTGTATTCTCGGATTGCACCCAAATTGGCCTCCAATTGAGCCTACCATGTACAAACTAGTTTTCCTTCTTCGTTGACCATAACCGAACTTGTTTTTTGAGTCAAACATGTCCCATTTGACGTTATTATGGTGCCACGCGAGTTAGAAACCAAGCGGAGTCCATTTGCTTACTCAAATCCTTGTATTCTTGGATTGCACCCAAATTGGCCTCCAATTGAGCCTACAATGTACAAACGAGTTTTCCTTCTTCGTTGAGCACAACCGAACATTTTTGTTGAGTCAAACATGTCCCATTTGACGTTATAAGGGTGCCACGTGAGGATTGAAATCAAACGGAGTCCATTTGGTCACTCAAATCCTTGTATTCTCGGATTGCACCCAAATTGGCCTACAATTGAGCCTACAACGTACAAACGAGTTTTCCTTCTTCGTTAACCATAACCGAACTTGTTTGTTGAGTCAAACATGTCAAATTTGACGTTATTATGGTGCCACGCGAGTTAGAAACCAAGCGGAGTCCATTTGGTCACTCAAATCCTTGTATTCTCGGATTGCACCCAAATTGGCCTCCAATTGAGCCTGCAATGTACAAACGAGTTTTCCTTCTTCGTTGACCATAACCAAACTTGTTTGTTGAGTCAAAAATGTCCCATTTGACGTTATTATGGTGCCACGCGAGTTAGAAACCAAGCGGAGTACATTTGCTTACTCAAATCCTTGTATTCTTGGATTGCACCCAAATTGGCCTCCAATTGAGCCTACAATGTACAAACGAGTTTTCCTTCTTCGTTAACCATAACCGAACTTGTTTGTTGAGTCAAACATGTCCAATTTGACGTTATTATGGTGCCACGCGAGTTAGAAACCAAGCGGACTCCATTTGGTCACTCAAATCCTTGTATTCTCGGATTGCACCCAAATTGGCCTCCGATTGAGCCTACAACGTAAAAACGAGTTTTCCTTCTTCGTTAACCATAACCGAACTTTTTTGTTGATTCAAACATGTCCCATTTGACGTTATTATGGTGCCACGCGAGTTAGAAACCAAGCGGAGTCCATTTGCTTACTCAAATCCTTGTATTCTTGGATTGCACCCAAATTGGCCTCCAATTGAGCCTACAATGTACAAACGAGTTTTCCTTCTTCGTTGAGCACAACCGAACATTTTTGTTGAGTCAAACATGTCCCATTTGACGTTATTAGGGTGTCACGTGAGGATTGAAATCAAACGGAGTCCATTTGGTCACTCAAATCCTTGTATTCTCGGATTGCACCCAAATTGGCCTCCAATTGAGCCTGCAATGTACAAACGAGTTTTCCTTCTTCGTTGACCATAACCGAACTTGTTTGTTGAGTCAAAAATGTCCCATTTGACGTTATTATGGTGCCACGCGAGTTAGAAACCAAGCGGAGTACATTTGCTTACTCAACTCCTTGTATTCTTGGATTGCACCCAAATTGGCCTCCAATTGAGCCTACAATGTACAAACGAGTTTTCCTTCTTCGTTAACCATAACCGAACTTGTTTGTTGAGTCAAACATGTCCAATTTGACGTTATTATGGTGCCACGCGAGTTAGAAACCAAGCGGACTCCATTTGGTCACTCAAAACCTTGTATTCTCGGATTGCACCCAAATTGGCCTCCGATTGAGCCTACAACGTAAAAACGAGTTTTCCTTCTTCGTTAACCATAACCGAACTTTTTTGTTGATTCAAACATGTCCCATTTGACGTTATTATGGTGCCACGCGAGTTAGAAACCAAGCGGAGTCCATTTGCTTACTCAAATCCTTGTATTCTTGGATTGCACCCAAATTGGCCTCCAATTGAGCCTACAATGTACAAACGAGTTTTTCTTCTTCGTTGAGCACAACCGAACATTTTTGTTGAGTCAAACATGTCCCATTTGACGTTATTAGGGTGCCACGTGAGGATTGAAATCAAACGGAGTCCATTTGGTCACTCAAATCCTTGTATTCTCGGATTGCACCTAAATTGGCCTCCAATTGAGCCTACAACATACAAACGAGTTTTCCTTCTTCGTTATATATAACTGAACTTGTTTGTTGAGTCAAACATGTCCCATTTGACGTTATTATGGTGCCACACGAGTTAGAAACCAAGCGGAGTCCATTTGCTTACTCAAATCCTTGTATTCTCGGATTGCACCCAAATTGGCCTCCAATTGAGCCTACAATGTAAAAACGAGTTTTCCTTCTTCGTTGAGCACAACCGAACATTTTTGTTGAGTCAAACATGTCCCATTTGACGTTATTAATGTGCCACATGAGGATTGAAATCAAACGGAGTCCATTTGGTCACTCAAATCCTTGTATTCTCGGATTGCACCTAAATTGGCCTCCAATTGAGCCTACAACGTACAAACGAGTTTTCCTTCATCGTTAAATATAACCGAACTTGTTTGTTGAGTCAAACATGTCCCATTTGATGTTATTATGGTGCCATGCGAGTTAGAAACCAAGCGGAGTCCATTTGCTTACTCAAATCCTTGTATTCTTGGATTGCACCCAAATTGGCCTCCAATTGAGCCTACAATGTACAAACGAGTTTTCCTTCTTCGTTGAGCACAACCGAACATTTTTGTTGAGTCAAACATGTCCCATTTGACGTTATTAGGGTGCCACGCGAGGATTGAAATCAAACGGAGCCCATTTGGTCACTCAAATCCTTGTATTCTCAGATTGCACCCAAATTGGCCTCCAATTGAGCCTACAACGTACAAACGAGTTTTCCTTCTTCGTTAACCATAACCGAACTTGTGTGTCGAGTCAAACATGTCCAATTTGATGTTATTATGTTGCCACGCGAGTTAGAAACCAAGCGGAGTCCATTTGGTCACTCAAATCCTTGTATTCTCGGATTGCACCCAAATTGGCCTCCAATTGAGCCTACCATGTACAAACGAGTTTTCCTTCTTCGTTGACCATAACCGAACTTGTTTTTTGAGTCAAACATGTCCCATTTGACGTTATTATGGTGCCACGCGAGTTAGAAACCAAGCGGAGTCCATTTGCTTACTCAAATCCTTGTATTCTTGGATTGCACCCAAATTGGCCTCCAATTGAGCCTACAATGTACAAACGAGTTTTCCTTCTTCGTTGAGCACAACCGAACATTTTTGTTGAGTCAAACATGTCCCATTTGACGTTATAAGGGTGCCACGCGAGGATTGAAATCAAACCGAGTCCAGTTGGTCACTCAAATCCTTGTATTCTCGGATTGCACCCAAATTGGCCTACAATTGAGCCTACAACGTACAAACGAGTTTTCCTTCTTCGTTAACCATAACCGAACTTGTTTGTTGAGTCAAACATGTCAAATTTGACGTTATTATGGTGCCACGCGAGTTAGAAACCAAGCGGAGTCCATTTGGTCACTCAAATCCTTGTATTCTCGGATTGCACCCAAATTGGCCTCCAATTGAGCCTGCAATGTACAAACGAGTTTTCCTTCTTCGTTGACCATAACCGAACTTGTTTGTTGAGTCAAAAATGTCCCATTTGACGTTATTATGGTGCCACGCGAGTTAGAAACCAAGCGGAGTACATTTGCTTACTCAACTCCTTGTATTCTTGGATTGCACCCAAATTGGCCTCCAATTGAGCCTACAATGTACAAACGAGTTTTCCTTCTTCGTTAACCATAACCGAACTTGTTTGTTGAATCAAACATGTCCAATTTGACGTTATTATGGTGCCACGCGAGTTAGAAACCAAGCGGACTCCGTTTGGTCACTCAAAACCTTGTATTCTCGGATTGCACCCAAATTGGCCTCCGATTGAGCCTACAACGTAAAAACGAGTTTTCCTTCTTCGTTAACCATAACCGAACTTTTTTGTTGATTCAAACATGTCCCATTTGACGTTATTATGGTGCCACGCGAGTTAGAAACCAAGCGGAGTCCATTTGCTTACTCAAATCCTTGTATTCTTGGATTGCACCCAAATTGGCCTCCAATTGAGCCTACAATGTACAAACGAGTTTTTCTTCTTCGTTGAGCACAACCGAACATTTTTGTTGAGTCAAACATGTCCCATTTGACGTTATTAGGGTGCCACGTGAGGATTGAAATCAAACGGAGTCCATTTGGTCACTCAAATCCTTGTATTCTCGGATTGCACCTAAATTGGCCTCCAATTGAGCCTACAACATACAAACGAGTTTTCCTTCTTCGTTATATATAACTGAACTTGTTTGTTGAGTCAAACATGTCCCATTTGACGTTATTATGGTGCCACACGAGTTAGAAACCAAGCGGAGTCCATTTGCTTACTCAAATCCTTGTATTCTCGGATTGCACCCAAATTGGCCTCCAATTGAGCCTACAATGTAAAAACGAGTTTTCCTTCTTCGTTGAGCACAACCGAACATTTTTGTTGAGTCAAACATGTCCCATTTGACGTTATTAGGGTGCCACATGAGGATTGAAATCAAACGGAGTCCATTTGGTCACTCAAATCCTTGTATTCTCGGATTGCACCTAAATTGGCCTCCAATTGAGCCTACAACGTACAAACGAGTTTTCCTTCTTCGTTAAATATAACCGAACTTGTTTGTTGAGTCAAACATGTCCCATTTGACGTTATTATGGTGCCACGCGAGTTAGAAACCAAGCGGAGTCCATTTGCTTACTCAAATCCTTGTATTCTCGGATTGCACCCAAATTGGCCTCCAATTGAGCCTACAATGTACAAACGAGTTTTCCTTCTTCGTTGAGCACAACCGAACATTTTTGTTGAGTCAAACATGTCCCATTTGACGTTATTAGGGTGCCACGTGAGGATTGAAATCAAACGGAGTCCATTTGGTCACTCAAATCCTTGTATTCTCGGATTGCACCTAAATTGGCCTCCAATTGAGCCTACAACATACAAACGAGTTTTCCTTCTTCGTTAACTATAACCGAACTTGTTTGTTGAGTCAAACATGTCCCATTTGACGTTATTATGGTGCCACGCGAGTCAGAAACCAAGCGGAGTCCATTTGCTTACTCAAATCCTTGTATTCTCGGATTGCACCCAAATTGGCCTCCAATTGAGCCTACAATGTACAAACGAGTTTTCCTTCTTCGTTGAGCACAACCGAACATTTTTGTTGAGTCAAACATGTCCCATTTGATGTTATTAGGGTGCCACGCGAGGATTGAAATCAAACGGAGCCCATTTGGTCACTCAAATCCTTGTATTCTCAGATTGCACCCAAATTGGCCTCCAATTGAGCCTACAACGTACAAACGAGTTTTCCTTCTTCGTTAACCATAACTGAACTTGTGTGTCGAGTCAAACATGTCCAATTTGACGTTATTATGTTGCCACGCGAGTTAGAAACCAAGCGGAGTCCATTTGGTCACTCAAATCCTTGTATTCTCGGATTGCACCCAAATTGGCCTCCAATTGAGCCTACAATGTACAAACGAGTTTTCCTTCTTCGTTGACCATAACCGAACTTGTTTGTTGAGTCAAACATGTTCCATTTGACGTTATTATGGTGCCACGCGAGTTAGAAACCAAGCGGAGTCCATTTGCTTACTCAAATCCTTGTATTCTTGGATTGCACCCAAATTGGCCTCCAATTGAGCCTACAATGTACAAACGAGTTTTCCTTCTTCGTTGAGCACAACCGAACATTTTTGTCGAGTCAAACATGTCCCATTTGACGTTATAAGGGTGCCACGCGAGGATTGAAATCAAACGTCGTCCATTTGGTCACTCAAATCCTTGTATTCTCGGATTGCACCCAAATTGGCCTACAATTGAGCCTACAACGTACAAACGAGTTTTCCTTCTTCGTTAACCATAACCGAACTTGTTTGTTGAGTCAAACATGTCAAATTTGATGTTATTATGGTGCCACGCGAGTTAGAAACCAATCGGAGTCCATTTGCTTACTCAAATCCTTGTATTCTCGGATTGCACCCAAATTGGCCTCCAATTGAGCCTACAATGTACAAACGAGTTTTCCTTCTTCGTTAACCATAACCGAACTTGTTTGTTGAGTCAAAAATTTCCAATTTGACGTTATTATGGTGCCACGCGAGTTAGAAACCAAGCGGACTCCATTTGGTCACTCAAATCCTTGTATTCTCGGATTGCACCCAAATTGGCCTCCGATTGAGCCTACAACGTAAAAACGAGTTTTCCTTCTTCGTTAACCATAACCGAACTTTTTTGTTGATTCAAACATGTCCCATTTGACGTTATTATGGTGCCACGCGAGTTAGAAACCAAGCGGAGTCCATTTGCTTACTCAAATCCTTGTATTCTTGGATTGCACCCAAATTGGCCTCCAATTGAGCCTACAATGTACAAACGAGTTTTCCTTCTTCGTTGAGCACAACCGAACATTTTTGTTGAGTCAAACATGTCCCATTTGACGTTATTAGGGTGCCACGTGAGGATTGAAATCAAACGGAGTCCATTTGGTCACTCAAATCCTTGTATTCTCGGATTGCACCTAAATTGGCCTCCAATTGAGCCTACAACATACAAACGAGTTTTCCTTCTTCGTTAACTATAACCGAACTTGTTTGTTGAGTCAAACATGTCCCATTTGACGTTATAAGGGTGCCACGCGAGGATTGAAATCAAACGGAGTCCATTTGGTCACTCAAATCCTTGTATTCTCGGATTGCACCCAAATTGGCTTCCAATTGAGCCTACAATGTACAAACGAGTTTTCCTTCTACGTTGAGCAGAACCGAACCTTTTTGTTGAGTCAAACATGTCCCATTTGACGTTATTAGGGTGCCCCGAGAGGATTGGAATCAAACGGAGTCCATTTGGTCACTCAAATCCTTGTATTCTCGGATTGCACCCAAATTGGCCTCCAATTGAGCCTACAATATACAAACGAGTTTTCCTTCTTCGTTGACCATAACCGAACTTGTTTATTGAGTCAAACATGTCCCATTTGACGTTATTATGGTGCCACGCGAGTTAGAAACCAAGCGGAGTCCATTTGCTTACTCAAATCCTTGTATTCTTGGATTGCACCCAAATTGGCCTCCAATTGAGCCTACAATGTACAAACGAGTTTTCCTTCTTCGTTGAGCACAACCGAACATTTTTGTTGAGTCAAACATGTCCCATTTGACGTTATTAGGGTGCCACGTGAGGATTGAAATCAAACGGAGTCCATTTGGTCACTCAAATCCTTGTATTCTCGGATTGCACCTAAATTGGCCTCCAATTGAGCCTACAACATACAAACGAGTTTTCCTTCTTCGTTAACTATAAACGAACTTGTTTGTTGAGTCAAACATGTCCCATTTGACGTTATTATGGTGCCACGCGAGTTAGAAACCAAGCGGAGTCCATTTGCTTACTCAAATCCTTGTATTCTCGGATTGCACCCAAATTGGCCTCCAATTGAGCCTACAATGTACAAACGAGTTTTCCTTCTTCGTTGAGCACAACCGAACATTTTTGTTGAGTCAAACATGTCCCATTTGACGTTATTAGGGTGCCACGTGAGGATTGAAATCAAACGGAGTCCATTTGGTCACTCAAATCCTTGTATTCTCGGATTGCACCTAAATTGGCCTCCAATTGAGCCTACAACATACAAACGAGTTTTCCTTCTTCGTTAACTATAACCGAACTTGTTTGTTGAGTCAAACATGTCCCATTTGACGTTATTATGGTGCCACGCGAGTCAGAAACCAAGCGGAGTTCATTTGCTTACTCAAATCCTTGTATTCTCGGATTGCACCCAAATTGGCCTCCAATTGAGCCTACAATGTACAAACGAGTTTTCCTTCTACGTTGAGCAGAACCGAACCTTTTTGTTGAGTCAAACATGTCCCATTTGACGTTATTAGGGTGCCCCGAGAGGATTGGAATCAAACGGAGTCCATTTGGTCACTCAAATCCTTGTATTCTCGGATTGCACCTAAATTGGCCTCCAATTGAGCCTACAACATACAAACGAGTTTTCCTTCTTCGTTAACTATAACCGAACTTGTTTGTTGAGTCAAACATGTCCCATTTGACGTTATAAGGGTGCCACGCGAGGATTGAAATCAAACGGAGTCCATTTGGTCACTCAAATCCTTGTATTCTCGGATTGCACCCAAATTGGCTTCCAATTGAGCCTACAATGTACAAACGAGTTTTCCTTCTACGTTGAGCAGAACCGAACCTTTTTGTTGAGTCAAACATGTCCCATTTGACGTTATTAGGGTGCCCCGAGAGGATTGGAATCAAACGGAGTCCATTTGGTCACTCAAATCCTTGTATTCTCGGATTGCACCCAAATTGGCCTCCAATTGAGCCTACAATATACAAACGAGTTTTCCTTCTTCGTTGACCATAACTGAACTTGTTTATTGAGTCAAACATGTCCCATTTGACGTTATTATGGTGCCACGCGAGTTAGAAACCAAGCGGAGTCCATTTGCTTACTCAAATCCTTGTATTCTTGGATTGCACCCAAATTGGCCTCCAATTGAGCCTACAATGTACAAACGAGTTTTCCTTCTTCGTTGAGCACAACCGAACATTTTTGTTGAGTCAAACATGTCCCATTTGACGTTATTAGGGTGCCACGTGAGGATTGAAATCAAACGGAGTCCATTTGGTCACTCAAATCCTTGTATTCTCGGATTGCACCTAAATTGGCCTCCAATTGAGCCTACAACATACAAACGAGTTTTCCTTCTTCGTTAACTATAAACGAACTTGTTTGTTGAGTCAAACATGTCCCATTTGACGTTATTATGGTGCCACGCGAGTTAGAAACCAAGCGGAGTCCATTTGCTTACTCAAATCCTTGTATTCTCGGATTGCACCCAAATTGGCCTCCAATTGAGCCTACAATGTACAAACGAGTTTTCCTTCTTCGTTGAGCACAACCGAACATTTTTGTTGAGTCAAACATGTCCCATTTGACGTTATTAGGGTGCCACGTGAGGATTGAAATCAAACGGAGTCCATTTGGTCACTCAAATCCTTGTATTCTCGGATTGCACCTAAATTGGCCTCCAATTGAGCCTACAACATACAAACGAGTTTTCCTTCTTCGTTAACTATAACCGAACTTGTTTGTTGAGTCAAACATGTCCCATTTGACGTTATTATGGTGCCACGCGAGTCAGAAACCAAGCGGAGTCCATTTGCTTACTCAAATCCTTGTATTCTCGGATTGCACCCAAATTGGCCTCCAATTGAGCCTACAATGTACAAACGAGTTTTCCTTCTTCGTTGAGCACAACCGAACATTTTTGTTGAGTCAAACATGTCCCATTTGACGTTATTAGGGTGCCACGTGAGGATTGAAATCAAACGGAGTCCATTTGGTCACTCAAATCCTTGTATTCTCGGATTGCACCTAAATTGGCCTCCAATTGAGCCTACAACATACAAACGAGTTTTCCTTCTTCGTTAACTATAAACGAACTTGTTTGTTGAGTCAAACATGTCCCATTTGACGTTATTATGGTGCCACGCGAGTTAGAAACCAAGCGGAGTCCATTTGCTTACTCAAATCCTTGTATTCTCGGATTGCACCCAAATTGGCCTCCAATTGAGCCTACAATGTACAAACGAGTTTTCCTTCTTCGTTGAGCACAACCGAACATTTTTGTTGAGTCAAACATGTCCCATTTGACGTTATTAGGGTGCCACGTGAGGATTGAAATCAAACGGAGTCCATTTGGTAACTCAAATCCTTGTATTCTCGGATTGCACCTAAATTGGCCTCCAATTGAGCCTACAACATACAAACGAGTTTTCCTTCTTCGTTAACTATAACCGAACTTGTTTGTTGAGTCAAACATGTCCCATTTGACGTTATTATGGTGCCACGCGAGTCAGAAACCAAGCGGAGTCCATTTGCTTACTCAAATCCTTGTATTCTCGGATTGCACCCAAATTGGCCTCCAATTGAGCCTACAATGTACAAACGAGTTTTCCTTCTTCGTTGAGCACAACCGAACATTTTTGTTGAGTCAAACATGTCCCATTTGACGTTATTAGGGTGCCACGCGAGGATTGAAATCAAACGGAGCCCATTTGGTCACTCAAATCCTTGTATTCTCAGATTGCACCCAAATTGGCCTCCAATTGAGCCTACAACGTACAAACGAGTTTTCCTTCTTCGTTAACCATAACTGAACTTGTGTGTCGAGTCAAACATGTCCAATTTGTCGTTATTATGTTGCCACGCGAGTTAGAAACCAAGCGGAGTCCATTTGGTCACTCAAATCCTTGTATTCTCGGATTGCACCCAAATTGGCCTCCAATTGAGCCTACAATGTACAAACGAGTTTTCCTTCTTCGTTGACCATAACCGAACTTGTTTGTTGAGTCAAACATGTTCCATTTGACGTTATTATGGTGCCACGCGAGTTAGAAACCAAGCGGAGTCCATTTGCTTACTCAAATCCTTGTATTCTTGGATTGCACCCAAATTGGCCTCCAATTGAGCCTACAATGTACAAACGAGTTTTCCTTCTTCGTTGAGCACAACCGAACATTTTTGTCGAGTCAAACATGTCCCATTTGACGTTATAAGGGTGCCACGCGAGGATTGAAATCAAACGTCGTCCATTTGGTCACTCAAATCCTTGTATTCTCGGATTGCACCCAAATTGGCCTACAATTGAGCCTACAACGTACAAACGAGTTTTCCTTCTTCGTTAACCATAACCGAACTTGTTTGTTGAGTCAAACATGTCAAATTTGACGTTATTATGGTGCCACGCGAGTTAGAAACCAATCGGAGTCCATTTGCTTACTCAAATCCTTGTATTCTCGGATTGCACCCAAATTGGCCTCCAATTGAGCCTACAATGTACAAACGAGTTTTCCTTCTTCGTTAACCATAAACGAACTTGTTTGTTGAGTCAAAAATTTCCAATTTGACGTTATTATGGTGCCACGCGAGTTAGAAACCAAGCGGACTCCATTTGGTCACTCAAATCCTTGTATTCTCGGATTGCACCCAAATTGGCCTCCGATTGAGCCTACAACGTAAAAACGAGTTTTCCTTCTTCGTTAACCATAACCGAACTTTTTTGTTGATTCAAACATGTCCCATTTGACGTTATTATGGTGCCACGCGAGTTAGAAACCAAGCGGAGTCCATTTGCTTACTCAAATCCTTGTATTCTTGGATTGCACCCAAATTGGCCTCCAATTGAGCCTACAATGTACAAACGAGTTTTCCTTCTTCGTTGAGCACAACCGAACATTTTTGTTGAGTCAAACATGTCCCATTTGACGTTATTAGGGTGCCACGTGAGGATTGAAATCAAACGGAGTCCATTTGGTCACTCAAATCCTTGTATTCTCGGATTGCACCTAAATTGGCCTCCAATTGAGCCTACAACATACAAACGAGTTTTCCTTCTTCGTTAACTATAACCGAACTTGTTTGTTGAGTCAAACATGTCCCATTTGACGTTATAAGGGTGCCACGCGAGGATTGAAATCAAACGGAGTCCATTTGGTCACTCAAATCCTTGTATTCTCGGATTGCACCCAAATTGGCTTCCAATTGAGCCTACAATGTACAAACGAGTTTTCCTTCTACGTTGAGCAGAACCGAACCTTTTTGTTGAGTCAAACATGTCCCATTTGACGTTATTAGGGTGCCCCGAGAGGATTGGAATCAAACGGAGTCCATTTGGTCACTCAAATCCTTGTATTCTCGGATTGCACCCAAATTGGCCTCCAATTGAGCCTACAATATACAAACGAGTTTTCCTTCTTCGTTGACCATAACCGAACTTGTTTATTGAGTCAAACATGTCCCATTTGACGTTATTATGGTGCCACGCGAGTTAGAAACCAAGCGGAGTCCATTTGCTTACTCAAATCCTTGTATTCTTGGATTGCACCCAAATTGGCCTCCAATTGAGCCTACAATGTACAAACGAGTTTTCCTTCTTCGTTGAGCACAACCGAACATTTTTGTTGAGTCAAACATGTCCCATTTGACGTTATTAGGGTGCCACGTGAGGATTGAAATCAAACGGAGTCCATTTGGTCACTCAAATCCTTGTATTCTCGGATTGCACCTAAATTGGCCTCCAATTGAGCCTACAACATACAAACGAGTTTTCCTTCTTCGTTAACTATAAACGAACTTGTTTGTTGAGTCAAACATGTCCCATTTGACGTTATTATGGTGCCACGCGAGTTAGAAACCAAGCGGAGTCCATTTGCTTACTCAAATCCTTGTATTCTCGGATTGCACCCAAATTGGCCTCCAATTGAGCCTACAATGTACAAACGAGTTTTCCTTCTTCGTTGAGCACAACCGAACATTTTTGTTGAGTCAAACATGTCCCATTTGACGTTATTAGGGTGCCACGTGAGGATTGAAATCAAACGGAGTCCATTTGGTCACTCAAATCCTTGTATTCTCGGATTGCACCTAAATTGGCCTCCAATTGAGCCTACAACGTACAAACGAGTTTTCCTTCTTCGTTAACTATAACCGAACTTGTTTGTTGAGTCAAACATGTCCCATTTGACGTTATTATGGTTCCATGCGAGTTAGAAACCAAGCGGAGTCCATTTGCTTACTCAAATCCTTGTATTCTCGGATTGCACCCAAATTGGCCTCCAATTGTGCCTACAATGTACAAACGAGTTTTCCTTCTTCGTTGAGCACAACCGAACATTTTTGTTGAGCCAAACATGTCCCATTTGACTTTATTAGGGTGCCACGCGAGGATTGAAATCAAACGGAGCCCATTTGGTCACTCAAATCCTTGTATTCTCAGATTGCACCCAAATTGGCCTCCAATTGAGCCTACAACGTACAAACGAGTTTTCCTTCTTCGTTAACCATAACCGAACTTGTGTGTCGAGTCAAACATGTCCAATTTGACGTTATTATGTTGCCACGCGAGTTAGAAACCAAGCGGAGTCCATTTGGTCACTCAAATCCTTGTATTCTCGGATTGCACCCAAATTGGCCTCCAATTGAGCCTACCATGTACAAACTAGTTTTCCTTCTTCGTTGACCATAACCGAACTTGTTTTTTGAGTCAAACATGTCCCATTTGACGTTATTATGGTGCCACGCGAGTTAGAAACCAAGCGGAGTCCATTTGCTTACTCAAATCCTTGTATTCTTGGATTGCACCCAAATTGGCCTCCAATTGAGCCTACAATGTACAAACGAGTTTTCCTTCTTCGTTGAGCACAACCGAACATTTTTGTCGAGTCAAACATGTCCCATTTGACGTTATAAGGGTGCCACGCGAGGATTGAAATCAAACGTCGTCCATTTGGTCACTCAAATCCTTGTATTCTCGGATTGCACCCAAATTGGCCTACAATTGAGCCTACAACGTACAAACGAGTTTTCCTTCTTCGTTAACCATAACCGAACTTGTTTGTTGAGTCAAACATGTCAAATTTGACGTTATTATGGTGCCACGCGAGTTAGAAACCAATCGGAGTCCATTTGCTTACTCAAATCCTTGTATTCTCGGATTGCACCCAAATTGGCCTCCAATTGAGCCTACAATGTACAAACGAGTTTTCCTTCTTCGTTAACCATAAACGAACTTGTTTGTTGAGTCAAAAATTTCCAATTTGACGTTATTATGGTGCCACGCGAGTTAGAAACCAAGCGGACTCCATTTGGTCACTCAAATCCTTGTATTCTCGGATTGCACCCAAATTGGCCTCCGATTGAGCCTACAACGTAAAAACGAGTTTTCCTTCTTCGTTAACCATAACCGAACTTTTTTGTTGATTCAAACATGTCCCATTTGACGTTATTATGGTGCCACGCGAGTTAGAAACCAAGCGGAGTCCATTTGCTTACTCAAATCCTTGTATTCTTGGATTGCACCCAAATTGGCCTCCAATTGAGCCTACAATGTACAAACGAGTTTTCCTTCTTCGTTGAGCACAACCGAACATTTTTGTTGAGTCAAACATGTCCCATTTGACGTTATTAGGGTGCCACGTGAGGATTGAAATCAAACGGAGTCCATTTGGTCACTCAAATCCTTGTATTCTCGGATTGCACCTAAATTGGCCTCCAATTGAGCCTACAACATACAAACGAGTTTTCCTTCTTCGTTAACTATAACCGAACTTGTTTGTTGAGTCAAACATGTCCCATTTGACGTTATAAGGGTGCCACGCGAGGATTGAAATCAAACGGAGTCCATTTGGTCACTCAAATCCTTGTATTCTCGGATTGCACCCAAATTGGCTTCCAATTGAGCCTACAATGTACAAACGAGTTTTCCTTCTACGTTGAGCAGAACCGAACCTTTTTGTTGAGTCAAACATGTCCCATTTGACGTTATTAGGGTGCCCCGAGAGGATTGGAATCAAACGGAGTCCATTTGGTCACTCAAATCCTTGTATTCTCGGATTGCACCCAAATTGGCCTCCAATTGAGCCTACAATATACAAACGAGTTTTCCTTCTTCGTTGACCATAACCGAACTTGTTTATTGAGTCAAACATGTCCCATTTGACGTTATTATGGTGCCACGCGAGTTAGAAACCAAGCGGAGTCCATTTGCTTACTCAAATCCTTGTATTCTTGGATTGCACCCAAATTGGCCTCCAATTGAGCCTACAATGTACAAACGAGTTTTCCTTCTTCGTTGAGCACAACCGAACATTTTTGTTGAGTCAAACATGTCCCATTTGACGTTATTAGGGTGCCACGTGAGGATTGAAATCAAACGGAGTCCATTTGGTCACTCAAATCCTTGTATTCTCGGATTGCACCTAAATTGGCCTCCAATTGAGCCTACAACATACAAACGAGTTTTCCTTCTTCGTTAACTATAAACGAACTTGTTTGTTGAGTCAAACATGTCCCATTTGACGTTATTATGGTGCCACGCGAGTTAGAAACCAAGCGGAGTCCATTTGCTTACTCAAATCCTTGTATTCTCGGATTGCACCCAAATTGGCCTCCAATTGAGCCTACAATGTACAAACGAGTTTTCCTTCTTCGTTGAGCACAACCGAACATTTTTGTTGAGTCAAACATGTCCCATTTGACGTTATTAGGGTGCCACGTGAGGATTGAAATCAAACGGAGTCCATTTGGTCACTCAAATCCTTGTATTCTCGGATTGCACCTAAATTGGCCTCCAATTGAGCCTACAACGTACAAACGAGTTTTCCTTCTTCGTTAACTATAACCGAACTTGTTTGTTGAGTCAAACATGTCCCATTTGACGTTATTATGGTTCCATGCGAGTTAGAAACCAAGCGGAGTCCATTTGCTTACTCAAATCCTTGTATTCTCGGATTGCACCCAAATTGGCCTCCAATTGTGCCTACAATGTACAAACGAGTTTTCCTTCTTCGTTGAGCACAACCGAACATTTTTGTTGAGCCAAACATGTCCCATTTGACGTTATTAGGGTGCCACGCGAGGATTGAAATCAAACGGAGCCCATTTGGTCACTCAAATCCTTGTATTCTCAGATTGCACCCAAATTGGCCTCCAATTGAGCCTACAACGTACAAACGAGTTTTCCTTCTTCGTTAACCATAACCGAACTTGTGTGTCGAGTCAAACATGTCCAATTTGACGTTATTATGTTGCCACGCGAGTTAGAAACCAAGCGGAGTCCATTTGGTCACTCAAATCCTTGTATTCTCGGATTGCACCCAAATTGGCCTCCAATTGAGCCTACCATGTACAAACTAGTTTTCCTTCTTCGTTGACCATAACCGAACTTGTTTTTTGAGTCAAACATGTCCCATTTGACGTTATTATGGTGCCACGCGAGTTAGAAACCAAGCGGAGTCCATTTGCTTACTCAAATCCTTGTATTCTTGGATTGCACCCAAATTGGCCTCCAATTGAGCCTACAATGTACAAACGAGTTTTCCTTCTTCGTTGAGCACAACCGAACATTTTTGTTGAGTCAAACATGTCCCATTTGACGTTATAAGGGTGCCACGTGAGGATTGAAATCAAACGGAGTCCATTTGGTCACTCAAATCCTTGTATTCTCGGATTGCACCCAAATTGGCCTACAATTGAGCCTACAACGTACAAACGAGTTTTCCTTCTTCGTTAACCATAATCGAACTTGTTTGTTGAGTCAAACATGTCAAATTTGACGTTATTATGGTGCCACGCGAGTTAGAAACCAATCGGAGTCCATTTGCTTACTCAAATCCTTGTATTCTCGGATTGCACCCAAATTGGCCTCCAATTGAGCCTACAATGTACAAACGAGTTTTCCTTCTTCGTTAACCATAAACGAACTTGTTTGTTGAGTCAAAAATTTCCAATTTGACGTTATTATGGTGCCACGCGAGTTAGAAACCAAGCGGACTCCATTTGGTCACTCAAATCCTTGTATTCTCGGATTGCACCCAAATTGGCCTCCGATTGAGCCTACAACGTAAAAACGAGTTTTCCTTCTTCGTTAACCATAACCGAACTTTTTTGTTGATTCAAACATGTCCCATTTGACGTTATTATGGTGCCACGCGAGTTAGAAACCAAGCGGAGTCCATTTGCTTACTCAAATCCTTGTATTCTTGGATTGCACCCAAATTGGCCTCCAATTGAGCCTACAATGTACAAACGAGTTTTCCTTCTTCGTTGAGCACAACCGAACATTTTTGTTGAGTCAAACATGTCCCATTTGACGTTATTAGGGTGCCACGTGAGGATTGAAATCAAACGGAGTCCATTTGGTCACTCAAATCCTTGTATTCTCGGATTGCACCTAAATTGGCCTCCAATTGAGCCTACAACATACAAACGAGTTTTCCTTCTTCGTTAACTATAACCGAACTTGTTTGTTGAGTCAAACATGTCCCATTTGACGTTATAAGGGTGCCACGCGAGGATTGAAATCAAACGGAGTCCATTTGGTCACTCAAATCCTTGTATTCTCGGATTGCACCCAAATTGGCTTCCAATTGAGCCTACAATGTACAAACGAGTTTTCCTTCTACGTTGAGCAGAACCGAACCTTTTTGTTGAGTCAAACATGTCCCATTTGACGTTATTAGGGTGCCCCGAGAGGATTGGAATCAAACGGAGTCCATTTGGTCACTCAAATCCTTGTATTCTCGGATTGCACCCAAATTGGCCTCCAATTGAGCCTACAATATACAAACGAGTTTTCCTTCTTCGTTGACCATAACCGAACTTGTTTATTGAGTCAAACATGTCCCATTTGACGTTATTATGGTGCCACGCGAGTTAGAAACCAAGCGGAGTCCATTTGCTTACTCAAATCCTTGTATTCTTGGATTGCACCCAAATTGGCCTCCAATTGAGCCTACAATGTACAAACGAGTTTTCCTTCTTCGTTGAGCACAACCGAACATTTTTGTTGAGTCAAACATGTCCCATTTGACGTTATTAGGGTGCCACGTGAGGATTGAAATCAAACGGAGTCCATTTGGTCACTCAAATCCTTGTATTCTCGGATTGCACCTAAATTGGCCTCCAATTGAGCCTACAACATACAAACGAGTTTTCCTTCTTCGTTAACTATAAACGAACTTGTTTGTTGAGTCAAACATGTCCCATTTGACGTTATTATGGTGCCACGCGAGTTAGAAACCAAGCGGAGTCCATTTGCTTACTCAAATCCTTGTATTCTCGGATTGCACCCAAATTGGCCTCCAATTGAGCCTACAATGTACAAACGAGTTTTCCTTCTTCGTTGAGCACAACCGAACATTTTTGTTGAGTCAAACATGTCCCATTTGACTTTATTAGGGTGCCACGTGAGGATTGAAATCAAACGGAGTCCATTTGGTCACTCAAATCCTTGTATTCTCGGATTGCACCTAAATTGGCCTCCAATTGAGCCTACAACGTACAAACGAGTTTTCCTTCTTCGTTAACTATAACCGAACTTGTTTGTTGAGTCAAACATGTCCCATTTGACGTTATTATGGTTCCATGCGAGTTAGAAACCAAGCGGAGTCCATTTGCTTACTCAAATCCTTGTATTCTCGGATTGCACCCAAATTGGCCTCCAATTGTGCCTACAATGTACAAACGAGTTTTCCTTCTTCGTTGAGCACAACCGAACATTTTTGTTGAGCCAAACATGTCCCATTTGACGTTATTAGGGTGCCACGCGAGGATTGAAATCAAACGGAGCCCATTTGGTCACTCAAATCCTTGTATTCTCAGATTGCACCCAAATTGGCCTCCAATTGAGCCTACAACGTAAAAACGAGTTTTCCTTCTTCGTTAACCATAACCGAACTTGTGTGTCGAGTCAAACATGTCCAATTTGACGTTATTATGTTGCCACGCGAGTTAGAAACCAAGCGGAGTCCATTTGGTCACTCAAATCCTTGTATTCTCGGATTGCACCCAAATTGGCCTCCAATTGAGCCTACCATGTACAAACTAGTTTTCCTTCTTCGTTGACCATAACCGAACTTGTTTTTTGAGTCAAACATGTCCCATTTGACGTTATTATGGTGCCACGCGAGTTAGAAACCAAGCGGAGTCCATTTGCTTACTCAAATCCTTGTATTCTTGGATTGCACCCAAATTGGCCTCCAATTGAGCCTACAATGTACAAACGAGTTTTCCTTCTTCGTTGAGCACAACCGAACATTTTTGTTGAGTCAAACATGTCCCATTTGACGTTATAAGGGTGCCACGTGAGGATTGAAATCAAACGGAGTCCATTTGGTCACTCAAATCCTTGTATTCTCGGATTGCACCCAAATTGGCCTACAATTGAGCCTACAACGTACAAACGAGTTTTCCTTCTTCGTTAACCATAACCGAACTTGTTTGTTGAGTCAAACATGTCAAATTTGACGTTATTATGGTGCCACGCGAGTTAGAAACCAAGCGGAGTCCATTTGGTCACTCAAATCCTTGTATTCTCGGATTGCACCCAAATTGGCCTCCAATTGAGCCTGCAATGTACAAACGAGTTTTCCTTCTTCGTTGACCATAACCAAACTTGTTTGTTGAGTCAAAAATGTCCCATTTGACGTTATTATGGTGCCACGCGAGTTAGAAACCAAGCGGAGTACATTTGCTTACTCAAATCCTTGTATTCTTGGATTGCACCCAAATTGGCCTCCAATTGAGCCTACAATGTACAAACGAGTTTTCCTTCTTCGTTAACCATAACCGAACTTGTTTGTTGAGTCAAACATTTCCAATTTGACGTTATTATGGTGCCACGCGAGTTAGAAACCAAGCGGACTCCATTTGGTCACTCAAATCCTTGTATTCTCGGATTGCACCCAAATTGGCCTCCGATTGAGCCTACAACGTAAAAACGAGTTTTCCTTCTTCGTTAACCATAACCGAACTTTTTTGTTGATTCAAACATGTCCCATTTGACGTTATTATGGTGCCACGCGAGTTAGAAACCAAGCGGAGTCCATTTGCTTACTCAAATCCTTGTATTCTTGGATTGCACCCAAATTGGCCTCCAATTGAGCCTACAATGTACAAACGAGTTTTCCTTCTTCGTTGAGCACAACCGAACATTTTTGTTGAGTCAAACATGTCCCATTTGACGTTATTAGGGTGTCACGTGAGGATTGAAATCAAACGGAGTCCATTTGGTCACTCAAATCCTTGTATTCTCGGATTGCACCCAAATTGGCCTCCAATTGAGCCTGCAATGTACAAACGAGTTTTCCTTCTTCGTTGACCATAACCGAACTTGTTTGTTGAGTCAAAAATGTCCCATTTGACGTTATTATGGTGCCACGCGAGTTAGAAACCAAGCGGAGTACATTTGCTTACTCAACTCCTTGTATTCTTGGATTGCACCCAAATTGGCCTCCAATTGAGCCTACAATGTACAAACGAGTTTTCCTTCTTCGTTAACCATAACCGAACTTGTTTGTTGAGTCAAACATGTCCAATTTGACGTTATTATGGTGCCACGCGAGTTAGAAACCAAGCGGACTCCATTTGGTCACTCAAAACCTTGTATTCTCGGATTGCACCCAAATTGGCCTCCGATTGAGCCTACAACGTAAAAACGAGTTTTCCTTCTTCGTTAACCATAACCGAACTTTTTTGTTGATTCAAACATGTCCCATTTGACGTTATTATGGTGCCACGCGAGTTAGAAACCAAGCGGAGTCCATTTGCTTACTCAAATCCTTGTATTCTTGGATTGCACCCAAATTGGCCTCCAATTGAGCCTACAATGTACAAACGAGTTTTTCTTCTTCGTTGAGCACAACCGAACATTTTTGTTGAGTCAAACATGTCCCATTTGACGTTATTAGGGTGCCACGTGAGGATTGAAATCAAACGGAGTCCATTTGGTCACTCAAATCCTTGTATTCTCGGATTGCACCTAAATTGGCCTCCAATTGAGCCTACAACATACAAACGAGTTTTCCTTCTTCGTTATATATAACTGAACTTGTTTGTTGAGTCAAACATGTCCCATTTGACGTTATTATGGTGCCACACGAGTTAGAAACCAAGCGGAGTCCATTTGCTTACTCAAATCCTTGTATTCTCGGATTGCACCCAAATTGGCCTCCAATTGAGCCTACAATGTAAAAACGAGTTTTCCTTCTTCGTTGAGCACAACCGAACATTTTTGTTGAGTCAAACATGTCCCATTTGACGTTATTAGGGTGCCACATGAGGATTGAAATCAAACGGAGTCCATTTGGTCACTCAAATCCTTGTATTCTCGGATTGCACCTAAATTGGCCTCCAATTGAGCCTACAACGTACAAACGAGTTTTCCTTCATCGTTAAATATAACCGAACTTGTTTGTTGAGTCAAACATGTCCAATTTGATGTTATTATGTTGCCACGCGAGTTAGAAACCAAGCGGAGTCCATTTGGTCACTCAAATCCTTGTATTCTCGGATTGCACCTAAATTGGCCTCCAATTGAGCCTACAACGTACAAACGAGTTTTCCTTCTTCGTTAACTATAACCGAACTTGTTTGTTGAGTCAAACATGTCCCATTTGACGTTATTATGGTTCCATGCGAGTTAGAAACCAAGCGGAGTCCATTTGCTTACTCAAATCCTTGTATTCTCGGATTGCACCCAAATTGGCCTCCAATTGTGCCTACAATGTACAAACGAGTTTTCCTTCTTCGTTGAGCACAACCGAACATTTTTGTTGAGCCAAACATGTCCCATTTGACGTTATTAGGGTGCCACGCGAGGATTGAAATCAAACGGAGCCCATTTGGTCACTCAAATCCTTGTATTCTCAGATTGCACCCAAATTGGCCTCCAATTGAGCCTACAACGTACAAACGAGTTTTCCTTCTTCGTTAACCATAACCGAACTTGTGTGTCGAGTCAAACATGTCCAATTTGACGTTATTATGTTGCCACGCGAGTTAGAAACCAAGCGGAGTCCATTTGGTCACTCAAATCCTTGTATTCTCGGATTGCACCCAAATTGGCCTCCAATTGAGCCTACCATGTACAAACTAGTTTTCCTTCTTCGTTGACCATAACCGAACTTGTTTTTTGAGTCAAACATGTCCCATTTGACGTTATTATGGTGCCACGCGAGTTAGAAACCAAGCGGAGTCCATTTGCTTACTCAAATCCTTGTATTCTTGGATTGCACCCAAATTGGCCTCCAATTGAGCCTACAATGTACAAACGAGTTTTCCTTCTTCGTTGAGCACAACCGAACATTTTTGTTGAGTCAAACATGTCCCATTTGACGTTATAAGGGTGCCACGTGAGGATTGAAATCAAACGGAGTCCATTTGGTCACTCAAATCCTTGTATTCTCGGATTGCACCCAAATTGGCCTACAATTGAGCCTACAACGTACAAACGAGTTTTCCTTCTTCGTTAACCATAACCGAACTTGTTTGTTGAGTCAAACATGTCAAATTTGACGTTATTATGGTGCCACGCGAGTTAGAAACCAAGCGGAGTCCATTTGGTCACTCAAATCCTTGTATTCTCGGATTGCACCCAAATTGGCCTCCAATTGAGCCTGCAATGTACAAACGAGTTTTCCTTCTTCGTTGACCATAACCAAACTTGTTTGTTGAGTCAAAAATGTCCCATTTGACGTTATTATGGTGCCACGCGAGTTAGAAACCAAGCGGAGTACATTTGCTTACTCAAATCCTTGTATTCTTGGATTGCACCCAAATTGGCCTCCAATTGAGCCTACAATGTACAAACGAGTTTTCCTTCTTCGTTAACCATAACCGAACTTGTTTGTTGAGTCAAACATGTCCAATTTGACGTTATTATGGTGCCACGCGAGTTAGAAACCAAGCGGACTCCATTTGGTCACTCAAATCCTTGTATTCTCGGATTGCACCCAAATTGGCCTCCGATTGAGCCTACAACGTAAAAACGAGTTTTCCTTCTTCGTTAACCATAACCGAACTTTTTTGTTGATTCAAACATGTCCCATTTGACGTTATTATGGTGCCACGCGAGTTAGAAACCAAGCGGAGTCCATTTGCTTACTCAAATCCTTGTATTCTTGGATTGCACCCAAATTGGCCTCCAATTGAGCCTACAATGTACAAACGAGTTTTCCTTCTTCGTTGAGCACAACCGAACATTTTTGTTGAGTCAAACATGTCCCATTTGACGTTATTAGGGTGTCACGTGAGGATTGAAATCAAACGGAGTCCATTTGGTCACTCAAATCCTTGTATTCTCGGATTGCACCCAAATTGGCCTCCAATTGAGCCTGCAATGTACAAACGAGTTTTCCTTCTTCGTTGACCATAACCGAACTTGTTTGTTGAGTCAAAAATGTCCCATTTGACGTTATTATGGTGCCACGCGAGTTAGAAACCAAGCGGAGTACATTTGCTTACTCAACTCCTTGTATTCTTGGATTGCACCCAAATTGGCCTCCAATTGAGCCTACAATGTACAAACGAGTTTTCCTTCTTCGTTAACCATAACCGAACTTGTTTGTTGAGTCAAACATGTCCAATTTGACGTTATTATGGTGCCACGCGAGTTAGAAACCAAGCGGACTCCATTTGGTCACTCAAAACCTTGTATTCTCGGATTGCACCCAAATTGGCCTCCGATTGAGCCTACAACGTAAAAACGAGTTTTCCTTCTTCGTTAACCATAACCGAACTTTTTTGTTGATTCAAACATGTCCCATTTGACGTTATTATGGTGCCACGCGAGTTAGAAACCAAGCGGAGTCCATTTGCTTACTCAAATCCTTGTATTCTTGGATTGCACCCAAATTGGCCTCCAATTGAGCCTACAATGTACAAACGAGTTTTTCTTCTTCGTTGAGCACAACCGAACATTTTTGTTGAGTCAAACATGTCCCATTTGACGTTATTAGGGTGCCACGTGAGGATTGAAATCAAACGGAGTCCATTTGGTCACTCAAATCCTTGTATTCTCGGATTGCACCTAAATTGGCCTCCAATTGAGCCTACAACATACAAACGAGTTTTCCTTCTTCGTTATATATAACTGAACTTGTTTGTTGAGTCAAACATGTCCCATTTGACGTTATTATGGTGCCACACGAGTTAGAAACCAAGCGGAGTCCATTTGCTTACTCAAATCCTTGTATTCTCGGATTGCACCCAAATTGGCCTCCAATTGAGCCTACAATGTAAAAACGAGTTTTCCTTCTTCGTTGAGCACAACCGAACATTTTTGTTGAGTCAAACATGTCCCATTTGACGTTATTAGGGTGCCACATGAGGATTGAAATCAAACGGAGTCCATTTGGTCACTCAAATCCTTGTATTCTCGGATTGCACCTAAATTGGCCTCCAATTGAGCCTACAACGTACAAACGAGTTTTCCTTCATCGTTAAATATAACCGAACTTGTTTGTTGAGTCAAACATGTCCAATTTGATGTTATTATGTTGCCACGCGAGTTAGAAACCAAGCGGAGTCCATTTGGTCACTCAAATCCTTGTATTCTCGGATTGCACCCAAATTGGCCTCCAATTGAGCCTACCATGTACAAACGAGTTTTCCTTCTTCGTTGACCATAACCGAACTTGTTTTTTGAGTCAAACATGTCCCATTTGACGTTATTATGGTGCCACGCGAGTTAGAAATCAAGCAGAGTCCATTTGGTCACTCAAATCCTTGTATTCTCAGATTGCACCCAAATTGGCCTCCAACTGAGCCTACAACGTACAAACGAGTTTTCCTTCTTCGTTAACCATAACCGAACTTGTTTGTTGAGTCAAACATGTCCAATTTGATGTTATTAAGTTGCCACGGGAGTTAGAAACCATGCGGAGTCCATTTGGTCACTCAAATCCTTGTATTCTCGGATTGCACCCAAATTGGCCTCCAATTGAGCCTACAACGTACAAACGAGTTTTCCTTCTTCGTTAACCATAACCGAACTTGTTTGTTGAGTCAAACATGTCCCATTTGACGTTATTATGGTGCCACGCGAGTTAGAAACCAAGCGGAGTCCATTTGCTTACTCAAATCCTTGTATTCTCGGATTGCACCCAAATTGGCCTCCAATTAAGCCTACAATGTACAAACGAGTTTTCCTTCTTCGTTGAGCAGAACCGAACCTTTTTGTTGAGTCAAACATGTCCCATTTGACGTTATTAGGGTGCCCCGAGAGGATTGGAATCAAACGGAGTCCATTTGGTCACTCAAATCCTTGTATTCTCGGATTGCACCCAAATTGGCCTCCAATTGAGCCAACAATATACAAACGAGTTTTCCTTCTTCGTTGACCATAACCGAACTTGTTTGTTGAGTCAAACATGTCCCATTTGACGTTATTATGGTGCCACGCGAGTAAGAAACAAAGCGGAGTCCATTTGCTTACTCAAATCCTTGTATTCTTAGATTGCACCCAAATTTGCCTCCAATTGAGCCTACAATGTACAAACGAGTTTTCCGTCTTTGTTGAGCACAACCGAACATTTTTGTTGAGTCAAACATGTCCCATTAGACGTTATTAGGGTGCCACGCGAGGATTGAAATCAAACGGAGCCCATTTGGTCACTCAAATCCTTGTATTCTCATATTGCACCCAAATTGGCCTCCAATTGAGCCTACAACGTACAAACGAGTTTTCCTTCTTCGTTAACCAGAATTGAACTTGTGTGTTGAGTCAAACATGTCCAATTTGACGTTATTATGTTGCCACGCGAGTTAGAAACCAAGCGGAGTCCATTTGGTCACTCAAATCCTTGTATTCTCGGATTGCACCCAAATTGGCCTCCAATTGAGCCTGCAATGTACAAACGAGTTTTCCTTCTTCGTTGACCATAACCGAACTTTTTTGTTGAGTCAAACATGTCCCATTTGACGTTATTATGGTGCCACGCGAGTTAGAAACCAAGCGGAGTACATTTGCTTACTCAAATCCTTGTATTCTTGGATTGCACCCAAATTGGCCTCCAATTGAGCCTACAATGTACAAACGAGTTTTCCTTCTTCGTTGAGCACAACCGAATCTTTTTGTTGAGTCAAACATGTCCCATTTGACTTTATTATGGTGCCACGCGAGTTAGAAACCAAGCGGAGTCCATTTGGTCACTCAAATCCTTGTATTCTCAGATTGCACCCAAATTGGCCTCCAATTGAGCCTACAACGTACAAACGAGTTTTCCTTCTTCGTTGAGCAGAACCGAATCTGTGTGTTGAGTCAAACATGTCCAATTTGACGTTATTATGTTGCCACGCGAGTTAGAAACCAAACGGAGTCCATTTGGTCACTTAAATCCTTGTATTCTCGGATTGCACCCAAATTGGCCTCCAATTGAGCCTACAATGTACAAACGAGTTTTCCTTCTTCGTTGAGCAGAACCGAACCTTTTTGTTGAGTCAAACATGTCCCATTTGACGTTATTAGAGTGCCACGAGAGGATTGGAATCAAACGAAGTCCATTTGGTCACTCAAATCCTTGTATTCTCGGATTGCACCCAAATTGGCCACCAATTGAGCCTACAATGTACAAACGAGTTTTCCTTCTTCGTTGACCATAACCGAACTTGTTTGTTGAGTCAAACATGTCCCATTTGACGTTATTATGGTGCCACGCGATTTACAAACCAAGCGGAGTCCATTTGCTTACTCAAATCCTTGTATTCTTGGATTGCACCCAAATTGGCCTCCAATTGAGTCTACAATGTACAAACGAGTTTTCCTTCTTCGTTGAGCACAACCGAACATTTTTGTTGAGTCAAACATGTCCCATTTGACGTTATTAGGGTGCCACACGAGGATTGAAATCAAACGGAGCCCATTTGGTCACTCAAATCCTTGTATTCTCAGATTGCACCCAAATTGGCCTCCAATTGAGCCTACAACGTACAAACGAGTTTTCCTTCTTCGTTAACCATAATCAAACTTGTGTGTCGAGTCAAACATGTCCAATTTGACGTTATTATATTGCCACGCGAGTTAGAAACCAAGCGGAGTCCATTTGGTCACTCAAATCCTTGTATTCTCAGATTGCACCCAAATTGGCCTCCAATTGAGCCTACAACGTACAAACGAGTTTTCCTTCTTCGTTAACCATAATCGAACTTGTGTGTCGAGTCAAACATGTCCAATTTGACGTTATTATATTGCCACGCGAGTTAGAAACCAAGCAGAGTCCGTTTGGTCACTCAAATCCTTGTATTCTCAGATTGCACCCAAATTGGCCTCCAACTGAGCCTACAACATACAAACGAGTTTTCCTTCTTCGTTAAATAGAACCGAACTTGTTTGTTGAGTCAAACATGTCCAATTTGATGTTATTAAGTTGCCACGGGAGTTAGAAACCATGCGGAGTCCATTTGGTCACTCAAATCCTTGTATTCTCAGATTGCACCCAAATTGGCCTCCAACTGAGCCTACAACGTACAAACGAGTTTTCCTTCTTCGTTAACCATAACCGAACTTGTTTGTTGAGTCAAACATGTCCAATTTGATGTTATTAAGTTTCCACGGGAGTTAGAAACCATGCGGAGTCCATTTGGTCACTCAAATCCTTGTATTCTCGGATTGCACCCAAATTGGCCTCCAATTGAGCCTACAACGTACAAACGAGTTTTCCTTCTTCGTTAACCAGAACCGAACTTGTTTGTTGAGTCAAACATGTCCCATTTGACGTTATTATGGTGCCACACGAGTTAGAAACCAAGCGGAGTCCATTTGCTTACTCAAATCCTTGTATTCTCGGATTGCACCCAAATTGGCCTCCAATTGAGCCTACAATGTACAAACGAGTTTTCCTTCTTCGTTGAGCAGAACCGAACCTTTTTGTTGAGTCAAACATGTCCCATTTGACGTTATTAGGGTACCCCGAGAGGATTGGAATCAAACGGAGTCCATTTGGTCACTCAAATCCTTGTATTCTCGGATTGCACCCAAATTGGCCTCCAATTGAGCCTACAATATACAAACGAGTTTTCCTTCTTCGTTGACCATAACCGAACTTGTTTGTTGAGTCAAACATGTCCCATTTGACGTTATTATGGTGCCACGCGAGTAAGAAACAAAGCGGAGTCCATTTGCTTACTCAAATCCTTGTATTCTTGGATTGCACCCAAATTTGCCTCCAATTGAGCCTACAATGTACAAACGAGTTTTCCGTCTTCGTTGAGCACAACCGAACATTTTTGTTGAGTCAAACATGTCCCATTAGACGTTATTAGGGTGCCACGCGAGGATTGAAATCAAACGGAGCCCATTTGGTCACTCAAATCCTTGTATTCTCATATTGCACCCAAATTGGCCTCCAATTGAGCCTACAACGTACAAACGAGTTTTCCTTCTTCGTTAACCATAATCGAACTTGTGTGTCAAGTCAAACATGTCCAATTTGACGTTATTATGTTGCCACGCGAGTTAGAAACCAAGCGGAGTCCATTTGGTCACTCAAATCCTTGTATTCTCGGATTGCACCCAAATTGGCCTCCAATTGAGCCTGCAATGTACAAACGAGTTTTCCTTCTTCGTTGACCATAACCGAACTTGTTTGTTGAGTCAAACATGTCCCATTTGACGTTATTATGGTGCCACGCGAGTTAGAAACCAAGCGGAGTACATTTGCTTACTCAAATCCTTGTATTCTTGGATTGCACCCAAATTGGCCTCCAATTGAGCCTACAATGTACAAACGAGTTTTCCTTCTTCGTTGAGCACAACCGAATCTTTTTGTTGAGTCAAACATGTCCCATTTGACTTTATTATGGTGCCACGCGAGTTAGAAACCAAGCAGAGTCCATTTGGTCACTCAAATCCTTGTATTCTCAGATTGCACCCAAATTGGCCTCCAATTGAGCCTACAACGTACAAACGAGTTTTCCTTCTTCGTTAACCATAACCGAACTTGTTTGTTGAGTCAAACATGTCCAATTTTATGTTATTAAGTTGCCACGCGAGTTAGAAACCATGCGGAGTCCATTTGGTCACTCAAATCCTTGTATTCTCGGATTGCATCCAAATTGGCCTCCAATTGAGCCTACAACGTACAAACGAGTTTTCCTTCTTTGTTAACAATAACCGAACTTGTTTGTTGAGTCAAACATGTCCCATTTGACGTTATTATGGTGCCACGCGAGTTAGAAACCAAGCGGAGTCCATTTGCTTACTCAAATCCTTGTATTCTCGGATTGCACCCAAATTGGCCTCCAATTGAGCCTACAATGTACAAACGAGTTTTCCTTCTTCGTTGAGCAGAACCGAACCTTTTTGTTGAGTCAAACATGACCCATTTGACGTTATTAGGGAGCCCCGAGAGGATTGGAATCAAACGGAGTCCATTTGGTCACTCAAATCTTTGTATTCTCGGATTGCACCCAAATTGGCCTCCAATTGAGCCTACAATATACAAACGAGTTTTCCTTCTTCGTTGACCATAACCGAACTTGTTTTTTGAGTCAATCATGTCCCATTTGACGTTATTATGGTTCCACGCGACTAAGAAACAAAGCGGAGTCCATTTGCTAACTCAAATCCTTGTATTCTTGGATTGCACCCAAATTGGCCTCCAATTGAGCCTACAATGTACAAACGAGTTTTCCTTCTTCGTTGAGCAGAACCGAACCTTTTTGTTGAGTCAAACATGTCCCATTTGACGTTATTAGGGTACCCCGAGAGGATTGGAATCAAACGGAGTCCATTTGGTCACTCAAATCCTTGTATTCTCGGATTGCACCCAAATTGGCCTCCAATTGAGCCTACAACGTACAAACGAGTTTTCCTTCTTCGTTAACCATAACCGAACTTGTGTATCGAGTCAAACATGTCCAATTTGACATTATTATGTTGCCACGCGAGTTAGAAACCAAGCGGAGTCCATTTGGTCACTCAAATCCTTGTATTCTCGGATTGCACCCAAATTGGCCTCCAATTGAGCCTACAATGTACAAACGAGTTTTCCTTCTTCGTTGAGCAGAACCGAACCTTTTTGTTGAGTCAAACATGTCCCATTTGACGTTATTAGGGTGCCATGAGAGGATTGGAATCAAACGGAGTCCATTTGGTCACTCAAATCCTTGTATTCTCGGATTGCACCCAAATTGGCCTCCAATTGAGCCTACAACGTACAAACGAGTTTTCCTTCTTCGTTAACCATAACCGAACTTGTTTGTTGAGTCAAACATGTCCCATCTGACGTTATTATGGTGCCACGCGATTTAGAAACCAAGCGGAGTCCATTTGCTTACTCAAATCCTTGTATTCTCGGATTGCACCCAAATTGGCCTCCAATTGAGCCTACAATGTACAAACGAGTTTTCCTTCTTCGTTGAGCAGAACCGAACCTTTTTGTTGAGTCAAACATGTCCCATTTGACGTTATTAGGGTGCCTCGGGAGGATTGGAATCACACGGAGTCCATTTGGTCACTCAAATCCTTGTATTCTCGGATTGCACCCAAATTGGCCTCCAATTGAGCCTACAAATACAAACGAGTTTTCCTTCTTCGTTGACCATAACCGAACTTGTTTATTGAGTCAAACATGTCCCATTTGACGTTATTATGGTGCCACGCGAGTTAGAAACAAAGCGGAGTCCATTTGCTTATTCAAATCCTTGTATTCTTGGATTGCACCCAAATTGGCCTCCAATTGAGCCTACAATATACAAACGAGTTTTCCTTCTTCGTTGAGCACAACCGAACATTTTTGTTGAGTCAAACATGTCCCATTTTACGTTATTAGGGTGCCACGTGAGGATTGAAATCAAACGGAGTCCATTTGGTCACTTAAATCCTTGTATTCTCGGATTACACCCAAATTGGCCTCCAATTGAGCCTACAATGTACAAACGAGTTTTCCTTCTTCGTTGAGCAGAACCAAACCTTTTTGTTGAGTCAAACATGTCCCATTTGATGTTATTAGGGTGCCACCAGAGGATTGGAATCAAACGGAGTCCATTTGGTCACTCAAATCCTTGTATTCTCGGATTGCACCCAAATTGGCCTCCAATTGAGCCTACAACGTACAAACGAGTTTTCCTTCTTCGTTAACCATAACCGAACTTGTTTGTTGAGTCAAACATGTCCCATCTGACGTTATTATGGTGCCACGCGAGTTAGAAACCAAGCGGAGTCCATTTGCTTACTCAAATCCTTGTATTCTCGGATTGCACCCAAATTGGCCTCCAATTGAGCCTACAATGTACAAACGAGTTTTCCTTCTTCGTTGAGCAGAACCGAACCTTTTTGTTGAGTCAAACATGACCCATTTGACGTTATTAGGGAGCCCCGAGAGGATTGGAATCAAACGGAGTCCATTTGGTCACTCAAATCTTTGTATTCTCGGATTGCACCCAAATTGGCCTCCAATTGAGCCTACAATATACAAACGAGTTTTCCTTCTTCGTTGACCATAACCGAACTTGTTTTTTGAGTCAATCATGTCCCATTTGACGTTATTATGGTTCCACGCGACTAAGAAACAAAGCGGAGTCCATTTGCTAACTCAAATCCTTGTATTCTTGGATTGCACCCAAATTGGCCTCCAATTGAGCCTACAATGTACAAACGAGTTTTCCTTCTTCGTTGAGCAGAACCGAACCTTTTTGTTGAGTCAAACATGTCCCATTTGACGTTATTAGGGTACCCCGAGAGGATTGGAATCAAACGGAGTCCATTTGGTCACTCAAATCCTTGTATTCTCGGATTGCACCCAAATTGGCCTCCAATTGAGCCTACAACGTACAAACGAGTTTTCCTTCTTCGTTAACCATAACCGAACTTGTGTATCGAGTCAAACATGTCCAATTTGACATTATTATGTTGCCACGCGAGTTAGAAACCAAGCGGAGTCCATTTGGTCACTCAAATCCTTGTATTCTCGGATTGCACCCAAATTGGCCTCCAATTGAGCCTACAATGTACAAACGAGTTTTCCTTCTTCGTTGAGCAGAACCGAACCTTTTTGTTGAGTCAAACATGTCCCATTTGACGTTATTAGGGTGCCATGAGAGGATTGGAATCAAACGGAGTCCATTTGGTCACTCAAATCCTTGTATTCTCGGATTGCACCCAAATTGGCCTCCAATTGAGCCTACAACGTACAAACGAGTTTTCCTTCTTCGTTAACCATAACCGAACTTGTTTGTTGAGTCAAACATGTCCCATCTGACGTTATTATGGTGCCACGCGATTTAGAAACCAAGCGGAGTCCATTTGCTTACTCAAATCCTTGTATTCTCGGATTGCACCCAAATTGGCCTCCAATTGAGCCTACAATGTACAAACGAGTTTTCCTTCTTCGTTGAGCAGAACCGAACCTTTTTGTTGAGTCAAACATGTCCCATTTGACGTTATTAGGGTGCCTCGGGAGGATTGGAATCACACGGAGTCCATTTGGTCACTCAAATCCTTGTATTCTCGGATTGCACCCAAATTGGCCTCCAATTGAGCCTACAAATACAAACGAGTTTTCCTTCTTCGTTGACCATAACCGAACTTGTTTATTGAGTCAAACATGTCCCATTTGACGTTATTATGGTGCCACGCGAGTTAGAAACAAAGCGGAGTCCATTTGCTTATTCAAATCCTTGTATTCTTGGATTGCACCCAAATTGGCCTCCAATTGAGCCTACAATATACAAACGAGTTTTCCTTCTTCGTTGAGCACAACCGAACATTTTTGTTGAGTCAAACATGTCCCATTTTACGTTATTAGGGTGCCACGTGAGGATTGAAATCAAACGGAGTCCATTTGGTCACTTAAATCCTTGTATTCTCGGATTACACCCAAATTGGCCTCCAATTGAGCCTACAATGTACAAACGAGTTTTCCTTCTTCGTTGAGCAGAACCAAACCTTTTTGTTGAGTCAAACATGTCCCATTTGATGTTATTAGGGTGCCACCAGAGGATTGGAATCAAACGGAGTCCATTTGGTCACTCAAATCCTTGTATTCTCGGATTGCACCCAAATTGGCCTCCAATTGAGCCTACAACGTACAAACGAGTTTTCCTTCTTCGTTAACCATAACCGAACTTGTTTGTTGAGTCAAACATGTCCCATCTGACGTTATTATGGTGCCACGCGAGTTAGAAACCAAGCGGAGTCCATTTGCTTACTCAAATCCTTGTATTCTCGGATTGCACCCAAATTGGCCTCCAATTGAGCCTACAATGTACAAACGAGTTTTCCTTCTTCGTTGAGCAGAACCGAACCTTTTTGTTGAGTCAAACATGTCCCATTTGACGTTATTAGGGTGCCCCGAGAGGATTGGAATCAAACGGAGTCCATTTGGTCACTCAAATCCTTGTATTCTCGGATTGCACCCAAATTGGCCTCCAATTGAGCCTACAAATACAAACGAGTTTTTCTTCTTTGTTGACCATAACCGAACTTGTTTATTGAGTCAAACATGTCCCATTTGACGTTATTATGGTGCCACGCGAGTTAGAAACAAAGCGGAGTCCATTTGCTTATTCAAATCCTTGTATTCTTGGATTGCACCCAAATTGGCCTCCAATTGAGCCTACAATGTACAAACGAGTTTTCCGTCTTCATTGAGCACAACCGAACATTTTTGTTGAGTCAAACATGTCCCATTTGACGTTATTAGGGTGCCACGCGAGGATTGAATTCAAACGGAGCCCATTTGGTCACTCAAATCCTTGTATTCTCAGATTGCACCCAAATTGGCCTCCAATTGAGCCTACAACGTACAAACGAGTTTTCCTTCTTCCTTAACCATAACCGAACTTGTTTGTTGAGTCAAACATGTCCAATTTGACGTTATTATGGTGCCACACGAGTTAGAAACCAAGCGGAGTCCATTTGGTCACTCAAATCCTTTTATTCTCAGATTGCACCCAAATTGGCCTCCAATTGAGCCTACAACGTACAAATGAGTTTTCCTTCTTCGTTAACCATAACCGAACTTGTTTGTTGAGTCAAACATGTCCAATTTGATGTTATTAAGTTTCCACGCGAGTTAGAAACCATGCGGAGTCCA
Source organism: Berberis vulgaris (assembly GCA_963556465.1). Taxonomy (NCBI): domain Eukaryota; kingdom Viridiplantae; phylum Streptophyta; class Magnoliopsida; order Ranunculales; family Berberidaceae; genus Berberis; species Berberis vulgaris. The sequence continues at coordinate 39,186,867 of OY747126.1, read as the reverse complement.
TTTGGTCACTCAAATCCTTGTATTCTCGGATTGCACCCAAATTGGCCTCCAATTGAGCCTACAACGTACAAACGAGTTTTCCTTCTTCGTTAACCATAACCGAACTTGTTTGTTGAGTCAAACATGTCCCATTTGACGTTATTATGGTGCCACGCGAGTTAGAAACCAAGCGGAGTCCATTTGCTTACTCAAATCCTTGTATTCTCGGATTGCACCCAAATTGGCCTCCAATTGAGCCTACAATGTACAAACGAGTTTTCCTTCTTCGTTGAGCAGAACCGAACCTTTTTGTTGAGTCAAACATGTCCCATTTGACGTTATTAGGGTGCCCCGAGTGGATTGGAATCGAACGGAGTCCATTTGGTCACTCAAATACTTGTATTCTCGGATTGCACCCAAATTGGCCTCCAATTGAGCCTACAATATACAAACGAGTTTTCCTTCTTCGTTGACCATAACCGAACTTGTTTGTTGAGTCAAACATGTCCCATTTGATGTTATTATGGTTCCACGCGATTAAGAAACAAAGCGGAGTCCATTTGCTTACTCAAATCCTTGTATTCTTGGATTGCACCCAAATTGGCCTCCAGTTGAGCCTACAATGTACAAACGAGTTTTCCGTCTTCGTTGAGCACAACCGAACATTTTTGTTTTGTCAAACATGTCCCATTTGACGTTATTAGGGTGCCACGTGAGGATTGAAATCAAACGGAGCCCATTTGGTCACTCAAATCCTTGTATTCTCAGATTGCACCCAAATTGGCCTCCAATTGAGCCTACAACGCACAAACGAGTTTTTCTTCTTCGTTAACCATAACCGAACTTGTGTGTCGAGTCAACCATGTCCAATTTGACGTTATTATGTTGCCACGCGAGTTAGAAACCAAGCGGAGTCCATTTGGTCACTCAAATCCTTGTATTCTCGGATTGCACCCAAATTGGCCTCCAATTGAGCCTGCAATGTACAAACGAGTTTTCCTTCTTCGTTGACCATAACCGAACTTGTTTGTTGAGTCAAACATGTCCCATTTGACGTTATTATGGTGCCACGCGAGTTAGAAACCAAGCGGAGTACATTCGCTTACTCAAATCCTTGTATTCTTGGATTGCACCCAAATTGGCTTCCAATTGAGCCTACAATGTACAAACGAGTTTTCCTTCTTCGTTGAGCACAACCGAACATTTTTGTTGAGTCAAACATGTCCCATTTGACGTTATTAGGGTGCCACGCGAGGATTGAAATCAAACGGAGTCCATTTGGTCACTTAAATCCTTGTATTCTCGGATTGCACCCAAATTGGCCTCCAATTGAGCCTACAATGTACAAACGAGTTTTCCTTCTTCGTTGAGCAGAACCGAACCTTTTTGTTGAGTCATACATGTCCCATTTGACGTTATTAGGGTGCCCCAAGAGGATTGGAATCAAACGGAGTCCATTTGGTCACTCAAATCCTTGTATTCTCGGATTGCACCCAAATTGGCCTCCAATTGAGCCTATAATGTAGAAACGAGTTTTCCTTCTTCGTTGACCATAACCGAACTTGTTTGTTGAGTCAAAAATGTCCCATTTGACGTTATTATGGTGCCACACGAGTTAGAAACAAAGCGGAGTCCATTTGCTTACTCAAATCCTTGTATTCTAGGATTGCACCCAAATTGGCCTCCAATTGAGCCTACAATGTACAAACGAGTTTTCCTTCTTCGTTGAGCACAACCGAACATTTTTGTTGAGTCAAACATGTCTCATTTGACGTTATTAGGGTGCCACGCGAGGATTGAAATCAAACGGAGCCCATTTGGTCACTCAAATCCTTGTATTCTCAAATTGCACCCAAATTGGCCTCCAATTGAGCCTACAACGTACAAACGAGTTTTCCTTCTTCGTTAACGATAAAAGAACTTGTTTGTTGAGTCAAACATGTCCAATTTGACGTTATTATGGTGCCACGCGAGTTAGAAACCAAGCGGAGTCCATTTGGTCACTCAAATCCTTGCATTCTCGGATTGCACCCAAATTGGCGTCCAATTGAGCCTACAACGTACAAACGAGTTTTCCTTCTTCGTTAACCATAACCGAACTTGTGTGTCGACTCAAACATGTCCAATTTGACGTTATTATGTTGCCACGCGAGTTAGAAACCAAGCGGAGTCCATTTGGTCACTCAAATCCTTGTTTTCTCGGATTGCACCCAAATTGGCCTCCAATTGGGCCTACAACGTACAAACGAGTTTTTCTTCTTCGTTAAGCACAACCGAATCTTTTTGTTGAGTCAAACATGTCCCATTTGACTTTATTATGGTGCCACGCGAGTTAGAAACCAAGCAGAGTCCATTTGGTCACTCAAATCCTTGTATTCTCAGATTGCACCCAAATTGGCCTCCAATTGAGCCTACAACGTACAAACAAGTTTTCCTTCTTCGTTAACCATAATTGAACTTGTTTGTTGAGTCAAACATGTCCAATTTGATGTTATTAAGTTGCCACGCGAGTTAGAAACCATGCGGAGTCCATTTGGTCACTCAAATCCTTGTATTCTCGGATTGCACCCAAATTGGCCTCCAATTGAGCCTACAACGTACAAACGAGTTTTCCTTCTTCGTTAACCATAACCGAACTTGTTTTTTGAGTCAAACATGTCCCATTTGACGTTATTATGGTGCCACGCGAGTTAGAAACCAAGCGGAGTCCATTTGCTTACTCAAATCCTTGTATTCTCGGATTGCACCCAAATTGGCCTCCAATTGAGCCTACAATGTACAAACGAGTTTTCCTTCTTCGTTGAGCAGAACCGAACCTTTTTGTTGAGTCAAACATGTCCCATTTGACGTTATTATGGTGCCCCAAGAGGATTGGAATCAAACGGAGTCCATTTGGTCACTCAAATACTTGTATTCTCGGATTGCACCCAAATTGGCCTCCAATTGAGCCTACAATATACAAACGAGTTTTCCTTCTTCGTTGACCATAACCGAACTTTTTTGTTGAGTCAAACATGTCCCATTTGATGTTATTATGGTGCCACGCGAGTAAGAAACAAAGCGGAGTCCATTTGCTTACTCAAATCCTTGTATTCTCGGATTGCACCCAAATTGGCCTCCAGTTGAGCCTACAATGTACAAACGAGTTTTCCGTCTTCGTTGAGCACAACCGAACATTTTTGTTTTGTCAAACATGTCCCATTTGACGTTATTAGGGTGCCACGTGAGGATTGAAATCAAACGGAGCCCATTTGGTCACTCAAATCCTTGTATTCTCAGATTGCACCCAAATTGGCCTCCAATTGAGCCTACAACGCACAAACGAGTTTTTCTTCTTCGTTAACCATAACCGAACTTGTGTGTCGAGTCAACCATGTCCAATTTGACGTTATTATGTTGCCACGCGAGTTAGAAACCAAGCGGAGTCCATTTGGTCACTCAAATCCTTGTATTCTCGGATTGCACCCAAATTGGCCTCCAATTGAGCCTGCAATGTACAAACGAGTTTTCCTTCTTCGTTGACCATAACCGAACTTGTTTGTTGAGTCAAACATGTCCCATTTGACGTTATTATGGTGCCACGCGAGTTAGAAACCAAGCGGAGTACATTCGCTTACTCAAATCCTTGTATTCTTGGATTGCACCCAAATTGGCTTCCAATTGAGCCTACAATGTACAAACGAGTTTTCCTTCTTCGTTGAGCACAACCGAACATTTTTGTTGAGTTAAAACATGTCCCATTTGACGTTATTAGGGTGCCACGCGAGGATTGAAATCAAACGGAGTCCATTTGGTCACTTAAATCCTTGTATTCTCGGATTGCACCCAAATTGGCCTCCAATTGAGCCTACAATGTACAAACGAGTTTTCCTTCTTCGTTGAGCAGAACCGAACCTTTTTGTTGAGTCATACATGTCCCATTTGACGTTATTAGGGTGCCCCAAGAGGATTGGAATCAAACGGAGTCCATTTGGTCACTCAAATCCTTGTATTCTCGGATTGCACCCAAATTGGCCTCCAATTGAGCCTATAATGTAGAAACGAGTTTTCCTTCTTCGTTGACCATAACCGAACTTGTTTGTTGAGTCAAAAATGTCCCATTTGACGTTATTATGGTGCCACACGAGTTAGAAACAAAGCGGAGTCCATTTGCTTACTCAAATCCTTGTATTCTAGGATTGCACCCAAATTGGCCTCCAATTGAGCCTACAATGTACAAACGAGTTTTCCTTCTTCGTTGAGCACAACCGAACATTTTTGTTGAGTCAAACATGTCTCATTTGACGTTATTAGGGTGCCACGCGAGGATTGAAATCAAACGGAGCCCATTTGGTCACTCAAATCCTTGTATTCTCAAATTGCACCCAAATTGGCCTCCAATTGAGCCTACAACGTACAAACGAGTTTTCCTTCTTCGTTAACGATAAAAGAACTTGTGTGTCGAGTCAAACATGTCCAGTTTGACGTTATTATGTTGCCACGCGAGTTAGAAACCAAACGGAGTCCATTTGGTCACTTAAATCCTTGTATTCTCGGATTGCACCCAAATTGGCCTCCAATTGAGCCTACAATGTACAAACGAGTTTTCCTTCTTCGTTGAGCAGAACCGAACCTTTTTGTTGAGTCAAACATGTCCCATTTGACGTTATTAGAGTGCCACGAGAGGATTGGAATCAAACGAAGCCCATTTGGTCACTCAAATCCTTGTATTCTCAGATTGCACCCAAATTGGCCTCCAATTGAGCCTACAACGTACAAACGAGTTTTCCTTCTTCGTTAACCATAATCGAACTTGTGTGTCGAGTCAAACATGTCCAATTCGACGTTATTATGTTGCCACGCGAGTTAGAAACCAAGCGGAGTCCATTTGGTCACTCAAATCCTTGTATTCTCGGATTGCACCCAAATTGGCCTCCAATTGAGCCTGCAATGTACAAACGAGTTTTCCTTCTTCGTTGACCATAACCAAACTTGTTTGTTGAGTCAAACATGTCCCATTTGACGTTATTATGGTGCCACGCGAGTTAGAAACCAAGCGGAGTACATTTGCTTACTCAAATCCTTGTATTCTTGGATTGCACCCAAATTGGCCTCCAATTGAGCCTACAATGTACAAACGAGTTTTCCTTCTTCGTTGAGCACAAACGAATCTTTTTGTTGAGTCGAACATGTCCCATTTGACTTTATTATGGTTCCACGCGAGTTAGAAACCATGCAGAGTCCATTTGGTCACTCAAATCCTTGTATTTTCAGATTGCACCCAAATTGGCCTCCAATTGAGCCTACAACGTACAAACGAGTTTTCCTTCTTCGTTTACCATAACCGAACTTGTTTGTTGAGTCAAACATGTACAATTTTATGTTATTAAGTTGCCACGCGAGTTAGAAACCATGCGGAGTCCATTTGGCACTCAAATCCTTGTATTCTCGGATTCCATCCAAATTGGCATCCAATTGAGCCTACAACGTACAAACGAGTTTTCCTTCTTTGTTAACCATAACCGAACTTGTTTGTTGAGTCAAACATGTCCCATTTGACGTTATTATGGTGCCACGCGAGTTAGAAACCAAGCGGAGTCCATTTGCTTACTCAAATCCTTGTATTCTCGGATTGCACCCAAATTGGCCTCCAATTGAGCCTACAATGTACAAACGAGTTTTCCTTCTTCGTTGAGCAGAACCGAACCTTTTTGTTGAGTCAAACATGTCCCATTTTACGTTATTAGGGTACCCCGAGAGGATTGGAATCAAACGGAGTCCATTTGGTCACTCAAATCTTTGTATTCTCGGATTGCACCCAAATTGGCCTCCAATTGAGCCTACAATATACAAACGAGTTTTTCTTCTTCGTTGACCATAACTGAACTTGTTTGTTGAGTCAATCATGTCCCATTTGACGTTATTATGGTGCCACGCGAGTAAGAAACAAAGCGGAGTCCATTTGCTTACTCAAATCCTTGTATTCTTGGATTGCACGCAAATTGGCCTCCAATTGAGCCTACAATGTACAAACGAGTTTTCTTCTTCGTTGAGCACAACCGAACATTTTTGTTGAGTCAAACATGTCCCATTTGACGTTATTAGGGTGCCACGTGAGGATTGAAATCAAACGGAGTCCATTTGGTCACATAAATCCTTGTATTCTCGGATTGCACCCAAATTGGCCTCCAATTGAGCCTACAATGTACAAACGAGTTTTCCTTCTTCGTTGAGCAAAACCGAACCTTTTTGTTGAGTCAAACATGTCCCATTTGACGTTATTAGGGTGCCACGAGAGGATTGGAATCAAACGGAGTCCATTTGGTCACTCAAATCCTTGTATTCTCGGATTGCACCCAAATTGGCCTCCAATTGAGCCTACAACGTACAAACGAGTTTTCCTTCTTCGTTAACCATAACCGAACTTGTTTGTTGAGTCAAACATGTTCCATCTGACGTTATTATGGTGCCACGCGAGTTAGAAACCAAGCGGAGTCCATTTGCTTACTCAAATCCTTGTATTCTCGGATTGCACCCAAATTGGCCTCCAATTGAGCCTACAATGTACAAACGAGTTTTCCTTCTTCGTTGAGCAGAACCGAACCTTTTTGTTGAGTCAAACATGTCCCATTTGACGTTATTAGGGTGCCCCGAGAGGATTGGAATCAAACGGAGTACATTTGGTCACTCAAATCCTTGTATTCTCGGATTGCACCCAAATTGGCCTCCAATTGAGCCTACAAATACAAACGAGTTTTCCTTCTTCGTTGACCATAACCGAACTTGTTTATTGAGTCAAACATGTCCCATTTGACGTTATTATGGTGCCACACGAGTTAGAAACAAAGCGGAGTCCATTTGCTTACTCAAATCCTTGTATTCTTGGATTGCACCCAAATTGGCCTCCAATTGAGCCTACAATGTACAAACGAGTTTTCCTTCTTCGTTGAGCACAACCGAACATTTTTGTTGAGTCAAACATGTCTCATTTGACGTTATTAGGGTGCCACGCGAGGATTGAAATCAAACGGAGCCCATTTGGTCACTCAAATCCTTGTATTCTCAAATTGCACCCAAATTAGCCTCCAATTGAGCCTACAACGTACAAACGAGTTTTCCTTCTTCGTTAACCATAACCGAACTTGTGTGTCGAGTCAAACATGTCCAATTTGACGTTATTATGTTGCCACGCGAGTTAGAAACCAAGCGGAGTCCATTTGGTCACTCAAATCCATGCATTCTCGGATTGCACCCAAATTGGCCTCCAATTGAGCCTACAACGTACAAACGAGTTTTCCTTCTTCGTTAACCATAACCGAACTTGTTTGTTGAGTCAAACATGTCCAATTTGACGTTATTATGGTGCCACACAAGTTAGAAACCAGGCGGAGTCCATTTGGTCACTCAAATCCTTGTATTCTCGGATTGCTCCCAAATTGGCCTCCAATTGAGCCTACAACGTACAAACGAGTTTTCCTTCTTCGTTAAGCACAACCGAACCTTTTTGTTGAGTCAAACATGTCCAATTTGACGTTATTATGGTGCCACGCGAGTTAGAAACCAAGCGGAGTCCATTTGGTCACTCAAATCCTTGTATTCTCGGATTGCACCCAAATTGGCCTCCAATTGAGCCTACAACGTACAAACGAGTTTTCCTTCTTCGTTAAGCACAACCGAATCTTTTTGTTGAGTCAAACATGTCCCATTTGACTTTATTATGGTGCCACGCGAGTTAGAAACTAAGCGGAGTCCATTTGGTCACTCAAATCCTTGTATTCTTGGATTGCACCCAAATTGGCCTCCAATTGAGCCTACAATGTACAAACGAGTTTCCGTCTTCGTTGAGCACAACCGAACATTTTTGTTGAGTCAAACATGTCCCATTTGACGTTATTAGGGTGCCACGCGAGGATTGAAATCAAACGGAGCCCATTTGGTCACTCAAATCCTTGTATTCTCAGATTGCACCCAAATTGGCGTCCAATTGAGCCTACAACGTACAAACGAGTTTTCCTTCTTCGTTAACCATAACCAAACTTGTGTGTCGAGTCAAACATGTCCAATTTGACGTTATTATGTTGCCACGCGAGTTAGAAACCAAACGGAGTCCATTTGGTCACTTAAATCCTTGTATTCTCGGATTGCACCCAAATTGGCCTCCAATTGAGCCTACAATGTACAAACGAGTTTTCCTTCTTCGTTGAGCAGAACCGAACCTTTTTGTTGAGTCAAACATGTCCCATTTGACGTTATTAGAGTGCCACGAGAGGATTGGAATCAAACGAAGTCCATTTGGTCACTCAAATCCTTGTATTCTCGGATTGCACCCAAATTAGCCACCAATTTAGCCTACAATGTACAAACGAGTTTTCCTTCTTCGTTGACCATAACCGAACTTGTTTGTTGAGTCAAACATGTCCCATTTGACGTTATTATGGTGCCACGCGAGTTAGAAACCAAGCGGAGTCCATTTGCTTACTCAAATCCTTGTATTCTTGGATTGCACCCAAATTGGCCTCCAATTGAGCCTACAATGTACAAACGAGTTTTCCTTCTTCGTTGAGCACAACCGAACATTTTTGTTGAGTCAAACATGTCCCATTTGACGTTATTAGGGTGCCACGCGAGGATTGAAATCAAACGGAGCCCATTTGGTAACTCAAATCCTTGTATTCTCAGATTGCACCCAAATTGGCCTCCAATTGAGCCTACAACGTACAAACGAGTTTTCCTTCTTCGTTAACCATAATCGAACTTGTGTGTCGAGTCAAACATGTCCAATTCGACGTTATTATATTGCCACGCGAGTTAGAAACCAAGCGGAGTCCATTTGGTCACTCAAATCCTTGTATTCTCGGATTGCACCCAAATTGGCCTCCAATTGAGCCTGCAATGTACAAACGAGTTTTCCTTCTTCGTTGACCATAACCGAACTTGTTTGTTGAGTCAAACATGTCCCATTTGACGTTATTATGGTGCCACGCGAGTTAGAAACCAAGCGGAGTACATTTGCTTACTCAAATCCTTGTATTCTTGGATTGCACCCAAATTGGCCTCCAATTGAGCCTACAATGTACAAACGAGTTTTCCTTCTTCGTTGAGCACAAACGAATCTTTTTGTTGAGTCGAACATGTCCCATTTGACTTTATTATGGTTCCACGCGAGTTAGAAACCATGCAGAGTCCATTTGGTCACTCAAATCCTTGTATTCTCAGATTGCACCCAAATTGGCCTCCAATTGAGCCTACAACGTACAAACGAGTTTTCCTTCTTCGTTAACCATAACTGAACTTGTTTGTTGAGTCAAACATGTCCAATTTTATGTTATTAAGTTGCCACGCGAGTTAGAAACCATGCGGAGTCCATTTGGCACTCAAATCCTTGTATTCTCGGATTGCATCCAAATTGGCCTCCAATTGAGCCTACAACGTACAAACGAGTTTTCCTTCTTTGTTAACCATAACCGAACTTGTTTGTTGAGTCAAACATGTCCCATTTGACGTTATTATGGTGCCACGCGAGTTAGAAACCAAGCGGAGTCCATTTGCTTACTCAAATCCTTGTATTCTCGGATTGCACCCAAATTGGCCTCCAATTGAGCCTACAATGTACAAACGCGTTTTCCTTCTTCGTTGAGCAGAACCGAACCTTTTTGTTGAGTCAAACATGTCCCATTTGATGTTATTAGGGTACCCCGAGAGGATTGGAATCAAACGGAGTCCATTTGGCACTCAAATCTTTGTATTCTCGGATTGCACCCAAATTGGCCTCCAATTGAGCCTACAATATACAAACGAGTTTTCCTTCTTCGTTGACCATAACCGAACTTGTTTGTTGAGTCAATCATGTCCCATTTGACGTTATTATGGTGCCACGTGAGTAAGAAACAAAGCGGAGTCCATTTGCTTACTCAAATCCTTGTATTCTTGGATTGCACCCAAATTGGCCTCCAATTGAGCCTACAATGTACAAACGAGTTTTCTTCTTCGTTGAGCACAACCGAACATTTTTGTTGAGTCAAACATGTCCCATTTGACGTTATTAGGGTGCCACGCGAGGATTGAAATCAAACGGAGTCCATTTGGTCACATAAATCCTTGTATTCTCGGATTGCACCCAAATTGGCCTCCAATTGAGCCTACAATGTACAAACGGGTTTTCCTTCTTCGTTGAGCAAAACCGAACCTTTTTGTTGAGTCAAACATGTCCCATTTGACGTTATTAGGGTGCCACGAGAGGATTGGAATCAAACGGAGTCCATTTGGTCACTCAAATCCTTGTATTCTCGGATTGCACCCAAATTGGCCTCCAATTGAGCCTACAACGTACAAACGAGTTTTCCTTCTTCGTTAACCATAACCGAACTTGTTTGTTGAGTCAAACATGTCCCATCTGACGTTATTATGGTGCCACGCGAGTTAGAAACCAAGCGGAGTCCATTTGCTTACTCAAATCCTTGTATTCTCGGATTGCACCCAAATTGGCCTCCAATTGAGCCTACAATGTACAAACGAGTTTTCCTTCTTCGTTGAGCAGAACCGAACCTTTTTGTTGAGTCAAACATGTCCCATTTGACGTTATTAGGGTGCCCCGAGAGGATTGGAATCAAACGGAGTACATTTGGTCACTCAAATCCTTGTATTCTCGGATTGCACCCAAATTGGCCTCCAATTGAGCCTACAAATACAAACGAGTTTTCCTTCTTCGTTGACCATAACCGAACTTGTTTATTGAGTCAAACATGTCCCATTTGACGTTATTATGGTGCCACACGAGTTAGAAACAAAGCGGAGTCCATTTGCTTACTCAAATCCTTGTATTCTTGGATTGCACCCAAATTGGCCTCCAATTGAGCCTACAATGTACAAACGAGTTTTCCTTCTTCGTTGAGCACAACCGAACATTTTTGTTGAGTCAAACATGTCTCATTTGACGTTATTAGGGTGCCACGCGAGGATTGAAATCAAACGGAGCCCATTTGGTCACTCAAATCCTTGTATTCTCAAATTGCACCCAAATTGGCCTCCAATTGAGCCTACAACGTACAAACGAGTTTTGCTTCTTCGTTAACCATAACCGAACTTGTGTGTTGAGTCAAACATGTCCAATTTGACGTTATTATGTTGCCACGCGAGTTAGAAACCAAGCGGAGTCCATTTGGTCACTCAAATCCATGCATTCTCGGATTGCACCCAAATTGGCCTCCAATTGAGCCTACAACGTACAAACGAGTTTTCCTTCTTCGTTAACCATAACCGAACTTGTTTGTTGAGTCAAACATGTCCAATTTGACGTTATTATGGTGCCACGCGAGTTACAAACCAGGCGGAGTCCATTTGGTCACTCAAATCCTTGTATTCTCGGATTGCTCCCAAATTGGCCTCCAATTGAGCCTACAACGTACAAACGAGTTTTCCTTCTTCGTTAAGCACAACCGAACCTTTTTTTTGAGTCAAACATGTCCAATTTGACGTTATTATGGTGCCACGCGAGTTAGAAACCAAGCGGAGTCCATTTGGTCACTCAAATCCTTGTATTCTCGGATTGCACCCAAATTGGCCTCCAATTGAGCCTACAACGTACAAACGAGTTTTTCTTCTTCGTTAAGCACAACCGAATCTTTTTGTTGAGTCAAACATGTCCCATTTGACTTTATTATGGTGCCACGCGAGTTAGAAACCAAGCGGAGTCCATTTGGTCACTCAAATCCTTGTATTCTTGGATTGCACCCAAATTGGCCTCCAATTGAGCCTACAATGTACAAACGAGTTTTCCTTCTTCGTTGAGCACAACCGAACATTTTTGTTGATTCAAACATGTCCCATTTGACGTTATTAGGGTGCCACGCGAGGATTGAAATCAAACGGAGCCCATTTGGTCACTCAAATCCTTGTATTCTCAGATTGCACCCAAATTGGCGTCCAATTGAGCCTACAACGTACAAACGAGTTTTCCTTCTTCGTTAACCATAACCGAACTTGTGTGTTGAGTCAAACATGTCCAATTTGACGTTATTATGTTGCCACGTGAGTTAGAAACCAAACGGAGTCCATTTGGTCACTTAAATCCTTGTATTCTCGGATTGCACCCAAATTGGCCTCCAATTGAGCCTACAATGTACAAACGAGTTTTTATTCTTCGTTGAGCAGAACCGAACCTTTTTTTTGAGTCAAACATGTCCCATTTGACGTTATTAGAGTGCCACGAGAGGATTGGAATCAAACGAAGTCCATTTGGTCACTCAAATCCTTGTATTCTCGGATTGCACCCAAATTAGCCACCAATTGAGCCTACAATGTACAAACGAGTTTTCCTTCTTCGTTGACCATAACCGAACTTGTTTGTTGAGTCAAACATGTCCCATTTGACGTTATTATGGTGCCACGCAAGTTAGAAACCAAGCGGAGTCCATTTGCTTACTCAAATCCTTGTATTCTTGGATTGCACCCAAATTGGCCTCCAATTGAGCCTACAATGTACAAACGAGTTTTCCTTCTTCGTTGAGCACAACCGAACATTTTTGTTGAGTCAAACATGTCCCATTTGACGTTATTAGGGTGCCACGCGAGGATTGAAATCAAACGGAGCCCATTTGGTCACTCAAATCCTTGTATTCTCAGATTGCACCCAAATTGGCCTCCAATTGAGCCTACAACGTACAAACGAGTTTTCCTTCTTCGTTAACCATAATCGAACTTGTGTGTCGAGTCAAACATGTCCAATTCGACGTTATTATGTTGCCACGCGAGTTAGAAACCAAGCGGAGTCCATTTGGTCACTCAAATCCTTGTATTCTCGGATTGCACCCAAATTGGCCTCCAATTGAGCCTGCAATGTACAAACGAGTTTTCCTTCTTCGTTGACCATAACCGAACTTGTTTGTTGAGTCAAACATGTCCCATTTGACGTTATTATGGTGCCACGCGAGTTAGAAACCAAGCGTAGTACATTTGCTTACTCAAATCCTTGTATTCTTGGATTGCACCCAAATTGGCCTCCAATTGAGCCTACAATGTACAAACGAGTTTTCCTTCTTCGTTGAGCACAAACGAATCTTTTTGTTGAGTCGAACATGTCCCATTTGACTTTATTATGGTTCCACGCGAGTTAGAAACCATGCAGAGTCCATTTGGTCACTCAAATCCTTGTATTCTCAGATTGCGCCCAAATTGGCCTCCAATTGAGCCTACAACGTACAAACGAGTTTTCCTTCTTCGTTAACCATAACCGAACTTGTTTGTTGAGTCAAACATGTCCAATTTTATGTTATTAAGTTGCCACGCGAGTTAGAAACCATGCGGAGTCCATTTGGCACTCAAATCCTTGTATTCTCGGATTGCATCCAAATTGGCCTCCAATTGAGCCTACAACGTACAAACGAGTTTTCCTTCTTTGTTAACCATAACCGAACTTGTTTGTTGAGTCAAACATGTCCCATTTGACGTTATTATGGTGCCACGCGAGTTAGAAACCAAGCGGAGTCCATTTGCTTACTCAAATCCTTGTATTCTCGGATTGCACCCAAATTGGCCTCCAATTGAGCCTACAATGTACAAACGAGTTTTCCTTCTTCGTTGAGCAGAACCGAACCTTTTTGTTGAGTCAAACATGTCCCATTTGACGTTATTAGGATGCCCCGAGAGGATTGGAATCAAACGGAGTCCATTTGGTCACTCAAATCTTTGTATTCTCGGATTGCACCCAAATTGGCCTCCAATTGAGCCTACAATATACAAACGAGTTTTCCTTCTTCGTTGACCATAACCGAACTTGTTTGTTGAGTCAATCATGTCCCATTTGACGTTATTATGGTGCCACGCGAGTAAGAAACAAAGCGGAGTCCATTTGCTTACTCAAATCCTTGTATTCTTGGATTGCACCCAAATTGGCCTCCAATTGAGCCTACAATGTACAAACGAGTTTTCCTTCTTCGTTGAGCACAACCGAACATTTTTGTTGAGTCAAACATGTCCCATTTGACGTTATTAGGGTGCCACGCGAGGATTGAAATCAAACGGAGTCCATTTGGTCACATAAATCCTTGTATTCTCGGATTGCACCCAAATTGGCCTCCAATTGAGCCTACAATGTACAAACGAGTTTTCCTTCTTCGTTGAGCACAACCGAACATTTTTGTTGAGTCAAACATGTCTCATTTGACGTTATTAGGGTGCCACGCGAGGATTGAAATCAAACGGAGCCCATTTGGTCACTCAAATCCTTGTATTCTCAAATTGCACCCAAATTGGCCTCCAATTGAGCCTACAACGTACAAACGAGTTTTCCTTCTTCGTTAACCATAACCGAACTTGTGTGTCGAGTCAAACATGTCCAATTTGACGTTATTATGTTGCCAAGTGAGTTAGAAACCAAGCGGAGTCCATTTGGTCACTCAAATCCATGCATTCTCGGATTGCACCCAAATTGGCCTCCAATTGAGCCTACAACGTACAAACGAGTTTTCCTTCTTCGTTAACCATAACCGAACTTGTTTGTTGAGTCAAACATGTCCAATTTGACGTTATTATGGTGCCACGCGAGTTAGAAACCAGGCGGAGTCCATTTGGTCACTCAAATCCTTGTATTCTCGGATTGCTCCCAAATTGGCCTCCGATTGAGCCTACAACGTACAAACGAGTTTTCCTTCTTCGTTAAGCACAACCGAACCTTTTTGTTGAGTCAAACATGTCCAATTTGACGTTATTATGGTGCCACGCGAGTTAGAAACCAAGCGGAGTCCATTTGGTCACTCAAATCCTTGTATTCTCGGATTGCACCCAAATTGGCCTCCAATTGAGCCTACAACGTACAAACGAGTTTTCCTTCTTCGTTAAGCACAACCGAATCTTTTTGTTGAGTCAAACATGTCCCATTTGACTTTATTATGGTGCCACGCGAGTTAGAAACCAAGCGGAGTCCATTTGGTCACTCAAATCCTTGTATTCTTGGATTGCACCCAAATTGGCCTCCAATTGAGCCTACAATGTACAAACGAGTTTCCGTCTTCGTTGAGCACAACCGAACATTTTTGTTGATTCAAACATGTCCCATTTGACGTTATTAGGGTGCCACGTGAGGATTGAAATCAAACGGAGCCCATTTGGTCACTCAAATCCTTGTATTCTCAGATTGCACCCAAATTGGCGTCCAATTGAGCCTACAACGTACAAACGAGTTTTCCTTCTTCGTTAACCATAACCGAACTTGTGTGTCGAGTCAAACATGTCCAGTTTGACGTTATTATGTTGCCACGCGAGTTAGAAACCAAACGGAGTCCATTTGGTCACTTAAATCCTTGTATTCTCGGATTGCACCCAAATTGGCCTCCAATTGAGCCTACAATGTACAAACGAGTTTTCCTTCTTCGTTGAGCAGAACCGAACCTTTTTGTTGAGTCAAACATGTCCCATTTGACGTTATTAGAGTGCCACGAGAGGATTGGAATCAAATGAAGTCCATTTGGTCACTCAAATCCTTGTATTCTCGGATTGCACCCAAATTAGCCACCAATTGAGCCTACAATGTACAAACGAGTTTTCCTTCTTCGTTGACCATAACCGAACTTGTTTGTTGAGTCAAACATGTCCCATTTGACGTTATTATGGTGCCACGCGAGTTAGAAACCAAGCGAAGTCCATTTGCTTACTCAAATCCTTGTATTCTTGGATTGCACCCAAATTGGCCTCCAATTGAGCCTACAATGTACAAACGAGTTTTCCTTCTTCGTTGAGCACAACCGAACATTTTTGTTGAGTCAAACATGTCCCATTTGACGTTATTAGGGTGCCACGCGAGGATTGAAATCAAACGGAGCCCATTTGGTCACTCAAATCCTTGTATTCTCAGATTGCACCCAAATTGGCCTCCAATTGAGCCTACAACGTACAAACGAGTTTTCCTTCTTCGTTAACCATAATCGAACTTGTTTATTGAGTCAAACATGTCCCATTTGACGTTATTATGGTGCCACGCGAGTTAGAAACAAAGCGGAGTCCATTTGGTCACTCAAATCCTTGCATTCTCGGATTGCACCCAAATTGGCCTCCAATTGAGCCTACAACGTACAAACGAGTTTTCCTTCTTCGTTAACCATAACCGAACTTGTTTGTTGAGTCAAACATGTCCAATTTGACGTTATTATGGTGCCACGCGAGTCAGAAACCAAGCGGAGTCCATTTGGTCACTCAAATCCTTGTATTTTCGGATTGCACCCAAATTGGCCTCCAATTGAGCCTACAATATACAAACGAGTTTTCCTTCTTCGTTGACCATAACTGAACTTGTTTGTTGAGTCAATCATGTCCCATTTGACGTTATTATGGTGCCACACGAGTTAGAAACAAAGCGGAGTCCATTTGCTTACTCAAATCCTTGTATTCTTGGATTGCACCCAAATTGGCCTCCAATTGAGCCTACAATGTACAAACGAGTTTTCCTTCTTCGTTGAGCACAACCGAACATTTTTGTTGAGTCAAACATGTCTCATTTGACATTATTAGGGTGCCACGTGAGGATTGAAATCAAACGGAGCCCATTTGGTCACTCAAATCCTTGTATTCTCAAATTGCACCCAAATTGGCCTCCAATTGAGCCTACAACGTACAAACGAGTTTTCCTTCTTCGTTAACCATAACCGAACTTGTGTGTCAAGTCAAACATGTCCAATTTGACGTTATTATGTTGCCACGCGAGTTAGAAACCAAGCGGAGTCCATTTGGTCACTCAAATCCATGCATTCTCGGATTGCACCCAAATTGGCCTCCAATTGAGCCTACAACGTACAAACGAGTTTTCCTTCTTCGTTAACCATAAACGAACTTGTTTGTTGAGTCAAACATGTCCAATTTGACGTTATTATGGTGCCACGCGAGTTAGAAACCAGGCGGAGTCCATTTGGTCACTCAAATCCTTGTATTCTCGGATTGCTCCCAAATTGGCCTCCAATTGAGCCTACAACGTACAAACGAGTTTTCCTTCTTCGTTAAGCACAACCGAACCTTTTTGTTGAGTCAAACATGTCCAATTTGACGTTATTATGGTGCCACGTGAGTTAGAAACCAAGCGGAGTCCATTTGGTCACTCAAATCCTTGTATTCTCGGATTGCACCCAAATTGGCCTCCAATTGAGCCTACAACGTACAAACGAGTTTTCCTTCTTCGTTAAGCACAACCGAATCTTTTTGTTGAGTCAAACATGTCCCATTTGACTTTATTATGGTGCCACGCGAGTTAGAAACCAAGCGGAGTCCATTTGGTGACTCAAATCCTTGTATTCTTGGATTGCACCCAAATTGGCCTCCAATTGAGCCTACAATGTACAAACGAGTTTCCGTCTTCGTTGAGCACAACCGAACATTTTTGTTGATTCAAACATGTCCCATTTGACGTTATTAGGGTGCCACGCGAGGATTGAAATCAAACGGAGCCCATTTGGTCACTCAAATCCTTGTATTCTCAGATTGCACCCAAATTGGTGTCCAATTGAGCCTACAACGTACAAACGAGTTTTCCTTCTTCGTTAACCATAACCGAACTTGTGTGTCGAGTCAAACATGTCCAATTTGACGTTATTATGTTGCCACGCGAGTTAGAAACCAAACGGAGTCCATTTGGTCACTTAAATCCTTGTATTCTCGGATTGCACCCAAATTGGCCTCCAATTGAGCCTACAATGTACAAACGAGTTTTCCTTCTTCGTTGAGCAGAACCGAACCTTTTTGTTGAGTCAAACATGTCCCATTTGACGTTATTAGAGTGCCACGAGAGGATTGGAATCAAACGAAGTCCATTTGGTCACTCAAATCCTTGTATTCTCGGATTGCACCCAAATTAGCCACCAATTGAGCCTACAATGTACAAACGAGTTTTCCTTCTTCGTTGACCATAACCGAACTTGTTTGTTGAGTCAAACATGTCCCATTTGACGTTATTATGGTGCCACGTGAGTTAGAAACCAAGCGGAGTCCATTTGCTTACTCAAATCCTTGTATTCTTGGATTGCACCCAAATTGGCCTCCAATTGAGCCTACAATGTACAAACGAGTTTTCCTTCTTCGTTGAGCACAACCGAACATTTTTGTTGAGTCAAACATGTCCCATTTGACGTTATTAGGGTGCCACGCGAGGATTGAAATCAAACGGAGCCCATTTGGTCACTCAAATCCTTGTATTCTCAGATTGCACCCAAATTGGCCTCCAATTGAGCCTACAACGTACAAACGAGTTTTCCTTCTTCGTTAACCATAATCGAACTTGTTTATTGAGTCAAACATGTCCCATTTGACGTTATTATGGTGCCACGCGAGTTAGAAACAAAGCGGAGTCCATTTGGTCACTCAAATCCTTGCATTCTCGGATTGCACCCAAATTGGCCTCCAATTGAGCCTACAACGTACAAACGAGTTTTCCTTCTTCGTTAACCATAACCGAACTTGTTTGTTGAGTCAAACATGTCCAATTTGACGTTATTATGGTGCCACGCGAGTCAGAAACCAAGCGGAGTCCATTTGGTCACTCAAATCCTTGTATTCTCGGATTGCACCCAAATTGGCCTCCAATTGAGCCTACAATATACAAACGAGTTTTCCTTCTTCGTTGACCATAACCGAACTTGTTTGTTGAGTCAATCATGTCCCATTTGACGTTATTATGGTGCCACGCGAGTAAGAAACAAAGCGGAGTCCATTTGCTTACTCAAATCCTTGTATTCTTGGATTGCACCCAACTTGGCCTCCAATTGAGCCTACAATGTACAAACGAGTTTTCCTTCTTCGTTGAGCACAACCGAACATTTTTGTTGAGTCAAACATGTCCCATTTGACGTTATTAGGGTGCCACGCGAGGATTGAAATCAAACGGAGTCCATTTGGTCACATAAATCCTTGTATTCTCGGATTGCACCCAAATTGGCCTCCAATTGAGCCTACAATGTACAAACGAGTTTTCCTTCTTCGTTGAGCAGAACCGAACCTTTTTGTTGAGTCAAACATGTCCCATTTGACGTTATTAGGGTGCCACGAGAGGATTGGAATCAAACGGAGTTCATTTGGTCACTCAAATCCTTGTATTCTCGGATTGCACCCAAATTGGCCTCCAATTGAGCCTACAATATACAAACGAGTTTTTCTTCTTCGTTGACCATAACCGAACTTGTTTGTTAAGTCAATCATGTCCCATTTGACGTTATTATGGTGCCACGCGAGTAAGAAACAAAGCGGAGTCCATTTGCTTACTCAAATCCTTGTATTCTTGGATTGCACCCAAATTGGCCTCCAATTGAGCCTACAATGTACAAACGAGTTTTCTTCTTCGTTGAGCACAACCGAACATTTTTGTTGAGTCAAACATGTCCCATTTGACGTTATTAGGGTGCCACGCGAGGATTGAAATCAAACGGAGTCCATTTGGTCACATAAATCCTTGTATTCTCGGATTGCACCCAAATTGGCCTCCAATTGAGCCTAGAATGTACAAACGAGTTTTCCTTCTTCGTTGAGCAAAACCGAACCTTTTTGTTGAGTCAAACATGTCCCATTTGACGTTATTAGGGTGCCACGAGAGGATTGGAATCAAACGGAGTCCATTTGGTCACTCAAATCCTTGTATTCTCGGATTGCACCCAAATTGGCCTCCAATTGAGCCTACAACGTACAAACGAGTTTTCCTTCTTCGTTAACCATAACCGAACTTGTTTGTTGAGTCAAACATGTCCCATCTGACGTTATTATGGTGCCACGCGAGTTAGAAACCAAGCGGAGTCCATTTGCTTACTCAAATCCTTGTATTCTCGGATTGCACCCAAATTGGCCTCCAATTGAGCCTACAATGTACAAACGAGTTTTCCTTCTTCGTTGAGCAGAACCGAACCTTTTTGTTGAGTCAAACATGTCCCATTTGACGTTATTAGGGTGCCCCGAGAGGATTGGAATCAAACGGAGTACATTTGGTCACTCAAATCCTTGTATTCTCGGATTGCACCCAAATTGGCCTCCAATTGAGCCTACAAATACAAACGAGTTTTCCTTCTTCGTTGACCATAACCGAACTTGTTTATTGAGTCAAACATGTCCCATTTGACGTTATTATGGTGCCACACGAGTTAGAAACAAAGCGGAGTCCATTTGCTTACTCAAATCCTTGTATTCTTGGATTGCACCCAAATTGGCCTCCAATTGAGCCTACAATGTACAAACGAGTTTTCCTTCTTCGTTGAGCACAACCGAACATTTTTGTTGAGTCAAACATGTCTCATTTGACGTTATTAGGGTGCCACGCAAGGATTGAAATCAAACGGAGCCCATTTGGTCACTCAAATCCTTGTATTCTCAAATTGCACCCAAATTGGCCTCCAATTGAGCCTACAACGTACAAACGAGTTTTCCTTCTTCGTTAACCATAACCGAACTTGTGTGTTGAGTCAAACATGTCCAATTTGACGTTATTATGTTGCCACACGAGTTAGAAACCAAGCGGAGTCCATTTGGTCACTCAAATCCATGCATTCTCGGATTGCACCCAAATTGGCCTCCAATTGAGCCTACAACGTACAAACGAGTTTTCCTTCTTCGTTAACCATAACCGAACTTGTTTGTTGAGTCAAACATGTCCAATTTGACGTTATTATGGTGCCACGCGAGTTAGAAACCAGGCGGAGTCCATTTGGTCACTCAAATCCTTGTATTCTCGGATTGCTCCCAAATTGGCCTCCAATTGAGCCTACAACGTACAAACGAGTTTTCCTTCTTCGTTAAGCACAACCGAACCTTTTTGTTGAGTCAAACATGTCCAATTTGACGTTATTATGGTGCCACGCGAGTTAGAAACCAAGCGGAGTCCATTTGGTCACTCAAATCCTTGTATTCTCGGATTGCACCCAAATTGGCCTCCAATTCAGCCTACAACGTACAAACGAGTTTTCCTTCTTCGTTAAGCACAACCGAATCTTTTTGTTGAGTCAAACATGTCCCATTTGACTTTATTATGGTGCCACGCGAGTTAGAAACTAAGCGGAGTCCATTTGGTCACTCAAATCCTTGTATTCTTGGATTGCACCCGAATTGGCCTCCAATTGAGCCTACAATGTACAAACGAGTTTCCGTCTTCGTTCAGCACAACCGAACATTTTTGTTGATTCAAACATGTCCCATTTGACGTTATTAGGGTGCCACGCGAGGATTGAAATCAAACGGAGCCCATTTGGTCACTCAAATCCTTGTATTCTCAGATTGCACCCAAATTGGCGTCCAATTGAGCCTACAACGTACAAACGAGTTTTCCTTCTTCGTTAACCATAACCGAACTTGTGTGTCGAGTCAAACATGTCCAATTTGACGTTATTATGTTGCCACGCGAGTTAGAAACCAAACGGAGTCCATTTGGTCACATAAATCCTTGTATTCTCGGATTGCACCCAAATTGGCCTCCAATTGAGCCTACAATGTACAAACGAGTTTTCCTTCTTCGTTGAGCACAACCGAACATTTTTGTTGAGTCAAACATGTCTCATTTGACGTTATTAGGGTGCCACGCGAGGATTGAAATCAAACGGAGCCCATTTGGTCACTCAAATCCTTGTATTCTCAAATTGCACCCAAATTGGCCTCCAATTGAGCCTACAACGTACAAACGAGTTTTCCTTCTTCGTTAACCATAACCGAACTTGTGTGTCAAGTCAAACATGTCCAATTTGACGTTATTATGTTGCCAAGTGAGTTAGAAACCAAGCGGAGTCCATTTGGTCACTCAAATCCATGCATTCTCGGATTGCACCCAAATTGGCCTCCAATTGAGCCTACAACGTACAAACGAGTTTTCCTTCTTCGTTAACCATAACCGAACTTGTTTGTTGAGTCAAACATGTCCAATTTGACGTTATTATGGTGCCACGCGAGTTAGAAACCAGGCGGAGTCCATTTGGTCACTCAAATCCTTGTATTCTCGTATTGCTCCCAAATTGGCCTCCGATTGAGCCTACAACGTACAAACGAGTTTTCCTTCTTCGTTAAGCACAACCGAACCTTTTTGTTGAGTCAAACATGTCCAATTTGACGTTATTATGGTGCCACGCGAGTTAGAAACCAAGCGGAGTCCATTTGGTCACTCAAATCCTTGTATTCTTGGATTGCACCCAAATTGGCCTCCAATTGAGCCTACAATGTACAAACGAGTTTCCGTCTTCGTTGAGCACAACCGAACATTTTTGTTGATTCAAACATGTCCCATTTGACGTTATTAGGGTGCCACGTGAGGATTGAAATCAAACGGAGCCCATTTGGTCACTCAAATCCTTGTATTCTCAGATTGCACCCAAATTGGCGTCCAATTGAGCCTACAACGTACAAACGAGTTTTCCTTCTTCGTTAACCATAACCGAACTTGTGTGTCGAGTCAAACATGTCCAGTTTGACGTTATTATGTTGCCACGCGAGTTAGAAACCAAACGGAGTCCATTTGGTCACTTAAATCCTTGTATTCTCGGATTGCACCCAAATTGGCCTCCAATTGAGCCTACAATGTACAAACGAGTTTTCCTTCTTCGTTGAGCAGAACCGAACCTTTTTGTTGAGTCAAACATGTCCCATTTGACGTTATTAGAGTGCCACGAGAGGATTGGAATCAAACGAAGTCCATTTGGTCACTCAAATCCTTGTATTCTCGGATTGCACCCAAATTAGCCACCAATTGAGCCTACAATGTACAAACGAGTTTTCCTTCTTCGTTGACCATAACCGAACTTGTTTGTTGAGTCCAACATGTCCCATTTGACGTTATTATGGTGCCACGCGAGTTAGAAACCAAGCGAAGTCCATTTGCTTACTCAAATCCTTGTATTCTTGGATTGCACCCAAATTGGCCTCCAATTGAGCCTACAATGTACAAACGAGTTTTCCTTCTTCGTTGAGCACAACCGAACATTTTTGTTGAGTCAAACATGTCCCATTTGACGTTATTAGGGTGCCACGCGAGGATTGAAATCAAACGGAGCCCATTTGGTCACTCAAATCCTTGTATTCTCAGATTGCACCCAAATTGGCGTCCAATTGAGCCTACAACGTACAAACGAGTTTTCCTTCTTCGTTAACCATAACCGAACTTGTGTGTCGAGTCAAACATGTCCAATTTGACGTTATTATGTTGCCACGCGAGTTAGAAACCAAACGGAGTCCATTTGGTCACATAAATCCTTGTATTCTCGGATTGCACCCAAATTGGCCTCCAATTGAGCCTACAATGTACAAACGAGTTTTCCTTCTTCGTTGAGCAGAACCGAACCTTTTTGTTGAGTCAAACATGTCCCATTTGACGTTATTAGAGTGCCACGAGAGGATTGGAATCAAACGAAGTCCATTTGGTCACTCAAATCCTTGTATTCTCGGATTGCACCCAAATTAGCCACCAATTGAGCCTACAATGTACAAACGAGTTTTCCTTCTTCGTTGACCATAACCGAACTTGTTTGTTGAGTCAAACATGTCCCATTTGACGTTATTATGGTGCCACGCGAGTTAGAAACCAAGCGAAGTCCATTTGCTTACTCAAATACTTGTATTCTTGGATTGCACCCAAATTGGCCTCCAATTGAGCCTACAATGTACAAACGAGTTTTCCTTCTTCGTTGAGCACAACCGAACATTTTTGTTGAGTCAAACATGTCCCATTTGACGTTATTAGGGTGCCACGCGAGGATTGAAATCAAACGGAGCCCATTTGGTCACTCAAATCCTTGTATTCTCAGATTGCACCCAAATTGGCCTCCAATTGAGCCTACAACGTACAAACGAGTTTTCCTTCTTCGTTAACCATAATCGAACTTGTTTATTGAGTCAAACATGTCCCATTTGACGTTATTATGGTGCCACGCGAGTTAGAAACAAAGCGGAGTCCATTTGGTCACTCAAATCCTTGCATTCTCGGATTGCACCCAAATTGGCCTCCAATTGAGCCTACAACGTACAAACGAGTTTTCCTTCTTCGTTAACCATAACCGAACTTGTTTGTTGAGTCAAACATGTCCAATTTGACGTTATTATGGTGCCACGCGAGTCAGAAACCAAGCGGAGTCCATTTGGTCACTCAAATCCTTGTATTTTCGGATTGCACCCAAATTGGCCTCCAATTGAGCCTACAATATACAAACGAGTTTTCCTTCTTCGTTGACCATAACTGAACTTGTTTGTTGAGTCAATCATGTCCCATTTGACGTTATTATGGTGCCACACGAGTTAGAAACAAAGCGGAGTCCATTTGCTTACTCAAATCCTTGTATTCTTGGATTGCACCCAAATTGGCCTCCAATTGAGCCTACAATGTACAAACGAGTTTTCCTTCTTCGTTGAGCACAACCGAACATTTTTGTTGAGTCAAACATGTCTCATTTGACGTTATTAGGGTGCCACGTGAGGATTGAAATCAAACGGAGCCCATTTGGTCACTCAAATCCTTGTATTCTCAAATTGCACCCAAATTGGCCTCCAATTAAGCCTACAACGTACAAACGAGTTTTCCTTCTTCGTTAACCATAACCGAACTTGTGTGTCGAGTCAAACATGTCCAATTTGACGTTATTATGTTGCCACGCGAGTTAGAAACCAAACGGAGTCCATTTGGTCACTTAAATCCTTGTATTCTCGGATTGCACCCAAATTGGCCTCCAATTGAGCCTACAATGTACAAACGAGTTTTCCTTCTTCGTTGAGCAGAACCGAACCTTTTTGTTGAGTCAAACATGTCCCATTTGACGTTATTAGAGTGCCACGAGAGGATTGGAATCAAACGAAGTCCATTTGGTCACTCAAATCCTTGTATTCTCGGATTGCACCCAAATTAGCCACCAATTGAGCCTACAATGTACAAACGAGTTTTCCTTCTTCGTTGACCATAACCGAACTTGTTTGTTGAGTCAAACATGTCCCATTTGACGTTATTATGGTGCCACGTGAGTTAGAAACCAAGCGGAGTCCATTTGCTTACTCAAATCCTTGTATTCTTGGATTGCACCCAAATTGGCCTCCAATTGAGCCTACAATGTACAAACGAGTTTTCCTTCTTCGTTGAGCACAACCGAACATTTTTGTTGAGTCAAACATGTCCCATTTGACGTTATTATGGTGCCACGCGAGGATTGAAATCAAACGGAGCCCATTTGGTCACTCAAATCCTTGTATTCTCAGATTGCACCCAAATTGGCCTCCAATTGAGCCTACAACGTACAAACAAGTTTTCCTTCTTCGTTAACCATAATCGAACTTGTTTATTGAGTCAAACATGTCCCATTTGACGTTATTATGGTGCCACGCGAGTTAGAAACAAAGCGGAGTCCATTTGGTCACTCAAATCCTTGCATTCTCGGATTGCACCCAAATTGGCCTCCAATTGAGCCTACAACGTACAAACGAGTTTTCCTTCTTCGTTAACCATAACCGAACTTGTTTGTTGAGTCAAACATGTCCAATTTGACGTTATTATGGTGCCACGCGAGTCAGAAACCAAGCGGAGTCCATTTGGTCACTCAAATCCTTGTATTCTCGGATTGCACCCAAATTGGCCTCCAATTGAGCCTACAATATACAAACGAGTTTTCCTTCTTCGTTGACCATAACCGAACTTGTTTGTTGAGTCAATCATGTCCCATTTGACGTTATTATGGTGCCACGCGAGTAAGAAACAAAGCGGAGTCCATTTGCTTACTCAAATCCTTGTATTCTTGGATTGCACCCAAATTGGCCTCCAATTGAGCCTACAATGTACAAACGAGTTTTCCTTCTTCGTTGAGCACAACCGAACATTTTTGTTGAGTCAAACATGTCCCATTTGACGTTATTAGGGTGCCACGCGAGGATTGAAATCAAACGGAGTCCATTTGGTCACATAAATCCTTGTATTCTCGGATTGCACCCAAATTGGCCTCCAATTGAGCCTACAATGTACAAACGAGTTTTCCTTCTTCGTTGAGCAGAACCGAACCTTTTTGTTGAGTCAAACATGTCCCATTTGACGTTATTAGGGTGCCACGAGAGGATTGGAATCAAACGGAGTTCATTTGGTCACTCAAATCCTTGTATTCTCGGATTGCACCCAAATTGGCCTCCAATTGAGCCTACAACGTACAAACGAGTTTTCCTTCTTCGTTAACCATAACCGAACTTGTTTGTTGAGTCAAACATGTCCCATCTGACGTTATTATGGTGCCACGCGAGTTAGAAACCAAGCGGAGTCCATTTGCTTACTCAAATCCTTATATTCTCGGATTGCACCCAAATTGGCCTCCAATTGAGCCTACAATGTACAAACGAGTTTTCCTTCTTCGTTGAGCAGAACCGAACCTTTTTGTGGAGTCAAACATGTCCCATTTGACGTTATTAGGGTGCCCCGAGAGGATTGGAATCAAACGGAGTACATTTGGTCACTCAAATCCTTGTATTCTCGGATTGCACCCAAATTGGCCTCCAATTGAGCCTACAATATACAAACGAGTTTTTCTTCTTCGTTGACCATAACCGAACTTGTTTGTTGAGTCAATCATGTCCCATTTGACGTTATTATGGTGCCACGCAAGTAAGAAACAAAGCGGAGTCCATTTGCTTACTCAAATCCTTGTATTCTTGGATTGCACCCAAATTGGCCTCCAATTGAGCCTACAATGTACAAACGAGTTTTCTTCTTCGTTGAGCACAACCGAACATTTTTGTTGAGTCAAACATGTCCCATTTGACGTTATTAGGGTGCCACGCGAGGATTGAAATCAAACGGAGTCCATTTGGTCACATAAATCCTTGTATTCTCGGATTGCACCCAAATTGGCCTCCAATTGAGCCTACAATGTACAAACGAGTTTTCCTTCTTCGTTGAGCAAAACCGAACCTTTTTGTTGAGTCAAACATGTCCCATTTGACGTTATTAGGGTGCCACGAGAGGATTGGAATCAAACGGAGTCCATTTGGTCACTCAAATCCTTGTATTCTCGGATTGCTCCCAAATTGGCCTCCGATTGAGCCTACAACGTACAAACGAGTTTTCCTTCTTCGTTAAGCACAACCGAACCTTTTTGTTGAGTCAAACATGTCCAATTTGACGTTATTATGGTGCCACGCGAGTTAGAAACCAAGCGGAGTCCATTTGGTCACTCAAATCCTTGTATTCTTGGATTGCACCCAAATTGGCCTCCAATTGAGCCTACAATGTACAAACGAGTTTCCGTCTTCGTTGAGCACAACCGAACATTTTTGTTGATTCAAACATGTCCCATTTGACGTTATTAGGGTGCCACGTGAGGATTGAAATCAAACGGAGCCCATTTGGTCACTCAAATCCTTGTATTCTCAGATTGCACCCAAATTGGCGTCCAATTGAGCCTACAACGTACAAACGAGTTTTCCTTCTTCGTTAACCATAACCGAACTTGTGTGTCGAGTCAAACATGTCCAGTTTGACGTTATTATGTTGCCACGCGAGTTAGAAACCAAACGGAGTCCATTTGGTCACTTAAATCCTTGTATTCTCGGATTGCACCCAAATTGGCCTCCAATTGAGCCTACAATGTACAAACGAGTTTTCCTTCTTCGTTGAGCAGAACCGAACCTTTTTGTTGAGTCAAACATGTCCCATTTGACGTTATTAGAGTGCCACGAGAGGATTGGAATCAAACGAAGTCCATTTGGTCACTCAAATCCTTGTATTCTCGGATTGCACCCAAATTAGCCACCAATTGAGCCTACAATGTACAAACGAGTTTTCCTTCTTCGTTGACCATAACCGAACTTGTTTGTTGAGTCAAACATGTCCCATTTGACGTTATTATGGTGCCACGCGAGTTAGAAACCAAGCGAAGTCCATTTGCTTACTCAAATCCTTGTATTCTTGGATTGCACCCAAATTGGCCTCCAATTGAGCCTACAATGTACAAACGAGTTTTCCTTCTTCGTTGAGCACAACCGAACATTTTTGTTGAGTCAAACATGTCCCATTTGACGTTATTAGGGTGCCACGCGAGGATTGAAATCAAACGGAGCCCATTTGGTCACTCAAATCCTTGTATTCTCAGATTGCACCCAAATTGGCCTCCAATTGAGCCTACAACGTACAAACGAGTTTTCCTTCTTCGTTAACCATAATCGAACTTGTTTATTGAGTCAAACATGTCCCATTTGACGTTATTATGGTGCCACGCGAGTTAGAAACAAAGCGGAGTCCATTTGGTCACTCAAATCCTTGCATTCTCGGATTGCACCCAAATTGGCCTCCAATTGAGCCTACAACGTACAAACGAGTTTTCCTTCTTCGTTAACCATAACCGAACTTGTTTGTTGAGTCAAACATGTCCAATTTGACATTATTATGGTGCCACGCGAGTCAGAAACCAAGCGGAGTCCATTTGGTCACTCAAATCCTTGTATTTTCGGATTGCACCCAAATTGGCCTCCAATTGAGCCTACAATATACAAACGAGTTTTCCTTCTTCGTTGACCATAACTGAACTTGTTTGTTGAGTCAATCATGTCCCATTTGACGTTATTATGGTGCCACACGAGTTAGAAACAAAGCGGAGTCCATTTGCTTACTCAAATCCTTGTATTCTTGGATTGCACCCAAATTGGCCTCCAATTGAGCCTACAATGTACAAACGAGTTTTCCTTCTTCGTTGAGCACAACCGAACATTTTTGTTGAGTCAAACATGTCTCATTTGACGTTATTAGGGTGCCACGTGAGGATTGAAATCAAACGGAGCCCATTTGGTCACTCAAATCCTTGTATTCTCAAATTGCACCCAAATTGGCCTCCAATTGAGCCTACAACGTACAAACGAGTTTTCCTTCTTCGTTAACCATAACCGAACTTGTGTGTCGAGTCAAACATGTCCAATTTGACGTTATTATGTTGCCACGCGAGTTAGAAACCAAACGGAGTCCATTTGGTCACTTAAATCCTTGTATTCTCGGATTGCACCCAAATTGGCCTCCAATTGAGCCTACAATGTACAAACGAGTTTTCCTTCTTCGTTGAGCAGAACCGAACCTTTTTGTTGAGTCAAACATGTCCCATTTGACGTTATTAGAGTGCCACGAGAGGATTGGAATCAAACGAAGTCCATTTGGTCACTCAAATCCTTGTATTCTCGGATTGCACCCAAATTAGCCACCAATTGAGCCTACAATGTACAAACGAGTTTTCCTTCTTCGTTGACCATAACCGAACTTGTTTGTTGAGTCAAACATGTCCCATTTGACGTTATTATGGTGCCACGTGAGTTAGAAACCAAGCGGAGTCCATTTGCTTACTCAAATCCTTGTATTCTTGGATTGCACCCAAATTGGCCTCCAATTGAGCCTACAATGTACAAACGAGTTTTCCTTCTTCGTTGAGCAGAACCGAACCTTTTTGTTGAGTCAAACATGTCCCATTTGACGTTATTAGAGTGCCACGAGAGGATTGGAATCAAACGAAGTCCATTTGGTCACTCAAATCCTTGTATTCTCGGATTGCACCCAAATTAGCCACCAATTGAGCCTACAATGTACAAACGAGTTTTCCTTCTTCGTTGACCATAACCGAACTTGTTTGTTGAGTCAAACATGTCCCATTTGACGTTATTATGGTGCCACGTGAGTTAGAAACCAAGCGGAGTCCATTTGCTTACTCAAATCCTTGTATTCTTGGATTGCACCCAAATTGGCCTCCAATTGAGCCTACAATGTACAAACGAGTTTTCCTTCTTCGTTGAGCACAACCGAACATTTTTGTTGAGTCAAACATGTCCCATTTGACGTTATTAGGGTGCCACGCGAGGATTGAAATCAAACGGAGCCCATTTGGTCACTCAAATCCTTGTATTCTCAGATTGCACCCAAATTGGCCTCCAATTGAGCCTACAACGTACAAACGAGTTTTCCTTCTTCGTTAACCATAATCGAACTTGTTTATTGAGTCAAACATGTCCCATTTGACGTTATTATGGTGCCACGCGAGTTAGAAACAAAGCGGAGTCCATTTGGTCACTCAAATCCTTGCATTCTCGGATTGCACCCAAATTGGCCTCCAATTGAGCCTACAACGTACAAACGAGTTTTCCTTCTTCGTTAACCATAACCGAACTTGTTTGTTGAGTCAAACATGTCCAATTTGACGTTATTATGGTGCCACGCGAGTCAGAAACCAAGCGGAGTCCATTTGGTCACTCAAATCCTTGTATTCTCGGATTGCACCCAAATTGGCCTCCAATTGAGCCTACAATATACAAACGAGTTTTCCTTCTTCGTTGACCATAACCGAACTTGTTTGTTGAGTCAATCATGTCCCATTTGACGTTATTATGGTGCCACGCGAGTAAGAAACAAAGCGGAGTCCATTTGCTTACTCAAATCCTTGTATTCTTGGATTGCACCCAAATTGGCCTCCAATTGAGCCTACAATGTACAAACGAGTTTTCCTTCTTCGTTGAGCACAACCGAACATTTTTGTTGAGTCAAACATGTCCCATTTGACGTTATTAGGGTGCCACGCGAGGATTGAAATCAAACGGAGTCCATTTGGTCACATAAATCCTTGTATTCTCGGATTGCACCCAAATTGGCCTCCAATTGAGCCTACAATGTACAAACGAGTTTTCCTTCTTCGTTGAGCAGAACCGAACCTTTTTGTTGAGTCAAACATGTCCCATTTGACGTTATTAGGGTGCCACGAGAGGATTGGAATCAAACGGAGTTCATTTGGTCACTCAAATCCTTGTATTCTCGGATTGCACCCAAATTGGCCTCCAATTGAGCCTACAACGTACAAACGAGTTTTCCTTCTTCGTTAACCATAACCGAACTTGTTTGTTGAGTCAAACATGTCCCATCTGACGTTATTATGGTGCCACGCGAGTTAGAAACCAAGCGGAGTCCATTTGCTTACTCAAATCCTTATATTCTCGGATTGCACCCAAATTGGCCTCCAATTGAGCCTACAATGTACAAACGAGTTTTCCTTCTTCGTTGAGCAGAACCGAACCTTTTTGTGGAGTCAAACATGTCCCATTTGACGTTATTAGGGTGCCCCGAGAGGATTGGAATCAAACGGAGTACATTTGGTCACTCAAATCCTTGTATTCTCGGATTGCACCCAAATTGGCCTCCAATTGAGCCTACAATATACAAACGAGTTTTTCTTCTTCGTTGACCATAACCGAACTTGTTTGTTGAGTCAATCATGTCCCATTTGACGTTATTATGGTGCCACGCAAGTAAGAAACAAAGCGGAGTCCATTTGCTTACTCAAATCCTTGTATTCTTGGATTGCACCCAAATTGGCCTCCAATTGAGCCTACAATGTACAAACGAGTTTTCTTCTTCGTTGAGCACAACCGAACATTTTTGTTGAGTCAAACATGTCCCATTTGACGTTATTAGGGTGCCACGCGAGGATTGAAATCAAACGGAGTCCATTTGGTCACATAAATCCTTGTATTCTCGGATTGCACCCAAATTGGCCTCCAATTGAGCCTACAATGTACAAACGAGTTTTCCTTCTTCGTTGAGCAAAACCGAACCTTTTTGTTGAGTCAAACATGTCCCATTTGACGTTATTAGGGTGCCACGAGAGGATTGGAATCAAACGGAGTCCATTTGGTCACTCAAATCCTTGTATTCTCGGATTGCACCCAAATTGGCCTCCAATTGAGCCTACAACGTACAAACGAGTTTTCCTTCTTCGTTAACCATAACCGAACTTGTTTGTTGAGTCAAACATGTCCCATCTAACGTTATTATGGTGCCACGCGAGTTAGAAACCAAGCGGAGTCCATTTGCTTACTCAAATCCTTGTATTCTCGGATTGCACCCAAATTGGCCTCCAATTGAGCCTACAATGTACAAACGAGTTTTCCTTCTTCGTTGAGCAGAACCGAACCTTTTTGTTGAGTCAAACATGTCCCATTTGACGTTATTAGGGTGCCCCGAGAGGATTGGAATCAAACGGAGTACATTTGGTCACTCAAATCCTTGTATTCTCGGATTGCACCCAAGTTGGCCTCCAATTGAGCCTACAAATACAAACGAGTTTTCCTTCTTCGTTGACCATAACCGAACTTGTTTATTGAGTCAAACATGTCCCATTTGACGTTATTATGGTGCCACACGAGTTAGAAACAAAGCGGAGTCCATTTGCTTACTCAAATCCTTGTATTCTTGGATTGCACCCAAATTGGCCTCCAATTGAGCCTACAATGTACAAACGAGTTTTCCTTCTTCGTTGAGCACAACCGAACATTTTTGTTGAGTCAAACATGTCTCATTTGACGTTATTAGGGTGCCACGCAAGGATTGAAATCAAACGGAGCCCATTTGGTCACTCAAATCCTTGTATTCTCAAATTGCACCCAAATTGGCCTCCAATTGAGCCTACAACGTACAAACGAGTTTTCCTTCTTCGTTAACCATAACCGAACTTGTGTGTTGAGTCAAACATGTCCAATTTGACATTATTATGTTGCCACACGAGTTAGAAACCAAACGGAGTCCATTTGGTCACTCAAATCCATGCATTCTCGGATTGCACCCAAATTGGCCTCCAATTGAGCCTACAACGTACAAACGAGTTTTCCTTCTTCGTTAACCATAACCGAACTTGTTTGTTGAGTCAAACATGTCCAATTTGACGTTATTATGGTGCCACGCGAGTTAGAAACCAGGCGGAGTCCATTTGGTCACTCAAATCCTTGTATTCTCGGATTGCTCCCAAATTGGCCTCCAATTGAGCCTACAACGTACAAACGAGTTTTCCTTCTTCGTTAAGCACAACCGAACCTTTTTGTTGAGTCAAACATGTCCAATTTGACGTTATTATGGTGCCACGCGAGTTAGAAACCAAGCGGAGTCCATTTGGTCACTCAAATCCTTGTATTCTCGGATTGCACCCAAATTGGCCTCCAATTGAGCCTACAACGTACAAACAAGTTTTCCTTCTTCGTTAAGCACAACCGAATCTTTTTGTTGAGTCAAACATGTCCCATTTGACTTTATTATGGTGCCACGCGAGTTAGAAACTAAGCGGAGTCCATTTG
The DNA here is from genome assembly GCA_963556465.1 of Berberis vulgaris. Taxonomy (NCBI): domain Eukaryota; kingdom Viridiplantae; phylum Streptophyta; class Magnoliopsida; order Ranunculales; family Berberidaceae; genus Berberis; species Berberis vulgaris. The sequence goes on along the minus strand of OY747126.1, from coordinate 39,153,873 downwards.
GTCACTCAAATCCTTGTATTCTTGGATTGCACCCGAATTGGCCTCCAATTGAGCCTACAATGTACAAACGAGTTTCCGTCTTCGTTGAGCACAACCGAACATTTTTGTTGATTCAAACATGTCCCATTTGATGTTATTAGGGTGCCACGCGAGGATTGAAATCAAACGGAGCCCATTTGGTCACTCAAATCCTTGTATTCTCAGATTGCACCCAAATTGGCGTCCAATTGAGCCTACAACGTACAAACGAGTTTTCCTTCTTCGTTAACCATAACCGAACTTGTGTGTCGAGTCAAACATGTCCAATTTGACGTTATTATGTTGCCACGCGAGTTAGAAACCAAACGGAGTCCATTTGGTCACTTAAATCCTTGTATTCTCGGATTGCACCCAAATTGGCCTCCAATTGAGCCTACAATGTACAAACGAGTTTTCCTTCTTCGTTGAGCAGAACCGAACCTTTTTGTTGAGTCAAACATGTCCCATTTGACGTTATTAGAGTGCCACGAGAGGATTGGAATCAAACGAAGTCCATTTGGTCACTCAAATCCTTGTATTCTCGGATTGCACCCAAATTATCCACCAATTTAGCCTACAATGTACAAACGAGTTTTCCTTCTTCGTTGACCATAACCGAACTTGTTTGTTGAGTCAAACATGTCCCATTTGACGTTATTATGGTGCCACGCGAGTTAGAAACCAAGCGGAGTCCATTTGCTTACTCAAATCCTTGTATTCTTGGATTGCACCCAAATTGGCCTCCAATTGAGCCTACAATGTACAAACGAGTTTTCCTTCTTCGTTGAGCACAACCGAACATTTTTGTTGAGTCAAACATGTCCCATTTGACGTTATTAGGGTGCCACGCGAGGATTGAAATCAAACGGAGCCCATTTGGTCACTCAAATCCTTGTATTCTCAGATTGCACCCAAATTGGCCTCCAATTGAGCCTACAACGTACAAACGAGTTTTCCTTCTTCGTTAACCATAATCGAACTTGTGTGTCAAGTCAAACATGTCCAATTCGACGTTATTATGTTGCCACGCGAGTTAGAAACCAAGCGGAGTCCATTTGGTCACTCAAATCCTTGTATTCTCGGATTGCACCCAAATTGGCCTCCAATTGAGCCTGCAATGTACAAACGAGTTTTCCTTCTTCGTTGACCATAACCGAACTTGTTTGTTGAGTCAAACATGTCCCATTTGACGTTATTATGGTGCCACGCGAGTTAGAAACCAAGCGTAGTACATTTGCTTACTCAAATCCTTGTATTCTTGGATTGCACCCAAATTGGCCTCCAATTGAGCCTACAATGTACAAACGAGTTTTCCTTCTTCGTTGAGCACAAACGAATCTTTTTGTTGAGTCGAACATGTCCCATTTGACTTTATTATGGTTCCACGCGAGTTAGAAACCAAGCGGAGTCCATTTGCTTACTCAAATCCTTGTATTCTCGGATTGCACCCAAATTGGCCTCCAATTGAGCCTACAATGTACAAACGAGTTTTCCTTCTTCGTTGAGCAGAACCGAACCTTTTTGTTGAGTCAAACATGTCCCATTTGACGTTATTAGGATGCCCCGAGAGGATTGGAATCAAACGGAGTCCATTTGGTCACTCAAATCTTTGTATTCTCGGATTGCACCCAAATTGGCCTCCAATTGAGCCTACAATATACAAACGAGTTTTCCTTCTTCGTTGACCATAACCGAACTTGTTTGTTGAGTCAATCATGTCCCATTTGACGTTATTATGGTGCCACACGAGTTAGAAACAAAGCGGAGTCCATTTGCTTACTCAAATCCTTGTATTCTTGGATTGCACCCAAATTGGCCTCCAATTGAGCCTACAATGTACAAACGAGTTTTCCTTCTTCGTTGAGCACAACCGAACATTTTTGTTGAGTCAAACATGTCCCATTTGACGTTATTAGGGTGCCACGCGAGGATTGAAATCAAACGGAGTCCATTTGGTCACATAAATCCTTGTATTCTCGGATTGCACCCAAATTGGCCTCCAATTGAGCCTACAATGTACAAACGAGTTTTCCTTCTTCGTTGAGCACAACCGAACATTTTTGTTGAGTCAAACATGTCTCATTTGACGTTATTAGGGTGCCACGTGAGGATTGAAATCAAACGGAGCCCATTTGGTCACTCAAATCCTTGTATTCTCAAATTGCACCCAAATTGGCCTCCAATTGAGCCTACAACGTACAAACGAGTTTTCCTTCTTCGTTAACCATAACCGAACTTGTGTGTCGAGTCAAACATGTCCAATTTGACGTTATTATGTTGCCAAGTGAGTTAGAAACCAAGCGGAGTCCATTTGGTCACTCAAATCCATGCATTCTCGGATTGCACCCAAATTGGCCTCCAATTGAGCCTACAACGTACAAACGAGTTTTCCTTCTTCGTTAACCATAACCGAACTTGTTTGTTGAGTCAAACATGTCCAATTTGACGTTATTATGGTGCCACGCGAGTTAGAAACCAGGCGGAGTCCATTTGGTCACTCAAATCCTTGTATTCTCGGATTGCTCCCAAATTGGCCTCCGATTGAGCCTACAACGTACAAACGAGTTTTCCTTCTTCGTTAAGCACAACCGAACCTTTTTGTTGAGTCAAACAAGTCCAATTTGACGTTATTATGGTGCCACGCGAGTTAGAAACCAAGCGGAGTCCATTTGGTCACTCAAATCCTTGTATTCTCGGATTGCACCCAAATTGGCCTCCAATTGAGCCTACAACGTACAAACGAGTTTTCCTTCTCCGTTAAGCACAACCGAATCTTTTTGTTGAGTCAAACATGTCCCATTTGACTTTATTATGGTGCCACGCGAGTTAGAAACCAAGCGGAGTCCATTTGGTCACTCAAATCCTTGTATTCTTGGATTGCACCCAAATTGGCCTCCAATTGAGCCTACAATGTACAAACGAGTTTCCGTCTTCGTTGAGCACAACCGAACATTTTTGTTGATTCAAACATGTCCCATTTGACGTTATTAGGGTGCCACGTGAGGATTGAAATCAAACGGAGCCCATTTGGTCACTCAAATCCTTGTATTCTCAGATTGCACCCAAATTGGCGTCCAATTGAGCCTACAACGTACAAACGAGTTTTCCTTCTTCGTTAACCATAACCGAACTTGTGTGTCGAGTCAAACATGTCCAGTTTGACGTTATTATGTTGCCACGCGAGTTAGAAACCAAACGGAGTCCATTTGGTCACTTAAATCCTTGTATTCTCGGATTGCACCCAAATTGGCCTCCAGTTGAGCCTACAATGTACAAACGAGTTTTCCTTCTTCGTTGAGCAGAACCGAACCTTTTTGTTGAGTCAAACATGTCCCATTTGACGTTATTAGAGTGCCACGAGAGGATTGGAATCAAATGAAGTCCATTTGGTCACTCAAATCCTTGTATTCTCGGATTGCACCCAAATTAGCCACCAATTGAGCCTACAATGTACAAACGAGTTTTCCTTCTTCGTTGACCATAACCGAACTTGTTTGTTGAGTCAAACATGTCCCATTTGACGTTATTATGGTGCCACGCGAGTTAGAAACCAAGCGAAGTCCATTTGCTTACTCAAATCCTTGTATTCTTGGATTGCACCCAAATTGGCCTCCAATTGAGCCTACAATGTACAAACGAGTTTTCCTTCTTCGTTGAGCACAACCGAACATTTTTGTTGAGTCAAACATGTCCCATTTGACGTTATTAGGGTGCCACGCGAGGATTGAAATCAAACGGAGCCCATTTGGTCACTCAAATCCTTGTATTCTCAGATTGCACCCAAATTGGCCTCCAATTGAGCCTACAACGTACAAACGAGTTTTCCTTCTTCGTTAACCATAATCGAACTTGTTTATTGAGTCAAACATGTCCCATTTGACGTTATTATGGTGCCACGCGAGTTAGAAACAAAGCGGAGTCCATTTGGTCACTCAAATCCTTGCATTCTCGGATTGCACCCAAATTGGCCTCCAATTGAGCCTACAACGTACAAACGAGTTTTCCTTCTTCGTTAACCATAACCGAACTTGTTTGTTGAGTCAAACATGTCCAATTTGACGTTATTATGGTGCCACGCGAGTCAGAAACCAAGCGGAGTCCATTTGGTCACTCAAATCCTTGTATTTTCGGATTGCACCCAAATTGGCCTCCAATTGAGCCTACAATATACAAACAAGTTTTCCTTCTTCGTTGACCATAACTGAACTTGTTTGTTGAGTCAATCATGTCCCATTTGACGTTATTATGGTGCCACACGAGTTAGAAACAAAGCGGAGTCCATTTGCTTACTCAAATCCTTGTATTCTTGGATTGCACCCAAATTGGCCTCCAATTGAGCCTACAATGTACAAACGAGTTTTCCTTCTTCGTTGAGCACAACCGAACATTTTTGTTGAGTCAAACATGTCTCATTTGACGTTATTAGGGTGCCACGTGAGGATTGAAATCAAACGGAGCCCATTTGGTCACTCAAATCCTTGTATTCTCAAATTGCACCCAAATTGGCCTCCAATTGAGCCTACAACGTACAAACGAGTTTTCCTTCTTCGTTAACCATAACCGAACTTGTGTGTCAAGTCAAACATGTCCAATTTGACGTTATTATGTTGCCACGCGAGTTAGAAACCAAGCGGAGTCCATTTGGTCACTCAAATCCATGCATTCTCGGATTGCACCCAAATTGGCCTCCAATTGAGCCTACAACGTACAAACGAGTTTTCCTTCTTCGTTAACCATAAACGAACTTGTTTGTTGAGTCAAACATGTCCAATTTGACGTTATTATGGTGCCACGCGAGTTAGAAACCAGGCGGAGTCCATTTGGTCACTCAAATCCTTGTATTCTCGGATTGCTCCCAAATTGGCCTCCAATTGAGCCTACAACGTACAAACGAGTTTTCCTTCTTCGTTAAGCACAACCGAACCTTTTTGTTGAGTCAAACATGTCCAATTTGACGTTATTATGGTGCCACGCGAGTTAGAAACCAAGCGGAGTCCATTTGGTCACTCAAATCCTTGTATTCTCGGATTGCACCCAAATTGGCCTCCAATTGAGCCTACAACGTACAAACGAGTTTTCCTTCTTCGTTAACCATAAACGAACTTGTTTGTTGAGTCAAACATGTCCAATTTGACGTTATTATGGTGCCACGCGAGTTAGAAACCAGGCGGAGTCCATTTGGTCACTCAAATCCTTGTATTCTCGGATTGCTCCCAAATTGGCCTCCAATTGAGCCTACAACGTACAAACGAGTTTTCCTTCTTCGTTAAGCACAACCGAACCTTTTTGTTGAGTCAAACATGTCCAATTTGACGTTATTATGGTGCCACGCGAGTTAGAAACCAAGCGGAGTCCATTTGGTCACTCAAATCCTTGTATTCTCGGATTGCACCCAAATTGGCCTCCAATTGAGCCTACAACGTACAAACGAGTTTTCCTTCTTCGTTAAGCACAACCGAATCTTTTTGTTGAGTCAAACATGTCCCATTTGACTTTATTATGGTGCCACGCGAGTTAGAAACCAAGCGGAGTCCATTTGGTCACTCAAATCCTTGTATTCTTGGATTGCACCCAAATTGGCCTCCAATTGAGCCTACAATGTACAAACGAGTTTCCGTCTTCGTTGAGCACAACCGAACATTTTTGTTGATTCAAACATGTCCCATTTGACGTTATTAGGGTGCCACGTGAGGATTGAAATCAAACGGAGCCCATTTGGTCACTCAAATCCTTGTATTCTCAGATTGCACCCAAATTGGCGTCCAATTGAGCCTACAACGTACAAACGAGTTTTCCTTCTTCGTTAACCATAACCGAACTTGTGTGTCGAGTCAAACATGTCCAGTTTGACGTTATTATGTTGCCACGCGAGTTAGAAACCAAACGGAGTCCATTTGGTCACTTAAATCCTTGTATTCTCGGATTGCACCCAAATTGGCCTCCAATTGAGCCTACAATGTACAAACGAGTTTTCCTTCTTCGTTGAGCAGAACCGAACCTTTTTGTTGAGTCAAACATGTCCCATTTGACGTTATTAGAGTGCCACGAGAGGATTGGAATCAAATGAAGTCCATTTGGTCACTCAAATCCTTGTATTCTCGGATTGCACCCAAATTAGCCACCAATTGAGCCTACAATGTACAAACGAGTTTTCCTTCTTCGTTGACCATAACCGAACTTGTTTGTTGAGTCAAACATGTCCCATTTGACGTTATTATGGTGCCACGCGAGTTAGAAACCAAGCGAAGTCCATTTGCTTACTCAAATCCTTGTATTCTTGGATTGCACCCAAATTGGCCTCCAATTGAGCCTACAATGTACAAACGAGTTTTCCTTCTTCGTTGAGCACAACCGAACATTTTTGTTGAGTCAAACATGTCCCATTTGACGTTATTAGGGTGCCACGCGAGGATTGAAATCAAACGGAGCCCATTTGGTCACTCAAATCCTTGTATTCTCAGATTGCACCCAAATTGGCCTCCAATTGAGCCTACAACGTACAAACGAGTTTTCCTTCTTCGTTAACCATAATCGAACTTGTTTATTGAGTCAAACATGTCCCATTTGACGTTATTATGGTGCCACGCGAGTTAGAAACAAAGCGGAGTCCATTTGGTCACTCAAATCCTTGCATTCTCGGATTGCACCCAAATTGGCCTCCAATTGAGCCTACAACGTACAAACGAGTTTTCCTTCTTCGTTAACCATAACCGAACTTGTTTGTTGAGTCAAACATGTCCAATTTGACGTTATTATGGTGCCACGCGAGTCAGAAACCAAGCGGAGTCCATTTGGTCACTCAAATCCTTGTATTTTCGGATTGCACCCAAATTGGCCTCCAATTGAGCCTACAATATACAAACGAGTTTTCCTTCTTCGTTGACCATAACTGAACTTGTTTGTTGAGTCAATCATGTCCCATTTGACGTTATTATGGTGCCACACGAGTTAGAAACAAAGCGGAGTCCATTTGCTTACTCAAATCCTTGTATTCTTGGATTGCACCCAAATTGGCCTCCAATTGAGCCTACAATGTACAAACGAGTTTTCCTTCTTCGTTGAGCACAACCGAACATTTTTGTTGAGTCAAACATGTCTCATTTGACGTTATTAGGGTGCCACGTGAGGATTGAAATCAAACGGAGCCCATTTGGTCACTCAAATCCTTGTATTCTCAAATTGCACCCAAATTGGCCTCCAATTGAGCCTACAACGTACAAACGAGTTTTCCTTCTTCGTTAACCATAACCGAACTTGTGTGTCAAGTCAAACATGTCCAATTTGACGTTATTATGTTGCCACGCGAGTTAGAAACCAAGCGGAGTCCATTTGGTCACTCAAATCCATGCATTCTCGGATTGCACCCAAATTGGCCTCCAATTGAGCCTACAACGTACAAACGAGTTTTCCTTCTTCGTTAACCATAAACGAACTTGTTTGTTGAGTCAAACATGTCCAATTTGACGTTATTATGGTGCCACGCGAGTTAGAAACCAGGCGGAGTCCATTTGGTCACTCAAATCCTTGTATTCTCGGATTGCTCCCAAATTGGCCTCCAATTGAGCCTACAACGTACAAACGAGTGTTCCTTCTTCGTTAAGCACAACCGAACCTTTTTGTTGAGTCAAACATGTCCAATTTGACGTTATTATGGTGCCACGCGAGTTAGAAACCAAGCGGAGTCCATTTGGTCACTCAAATCCTTGTATTCTCGGATTGCACCCAAATTGGCCTCCAATTGAGCCTACAACGTACAAACGAGTTTTCCTTCTTCGTTAAGCACAACCGAATCTTTTTGTTGAGTCAAACATGTCCCATTTGACTTTATTATGGTGCGACGCGAGTTAGAAACCAAGCGGAGTCCATTTGGTCACTCAAATCCTTGTATTCTTGGATTGCACCCAAATTGGCCTCCAATTGAGCCTACAATGTACAAACGAGTTTCCGTCTTCGTTGAGCACAACCGAACATTTTTGTTGATTCAAACATGTCCCATTTGACGTTATTAGGGTGCCACGCGAGGATTGAAATCAAACGGAGCCCATTTGGTCACTCAAATCCTTGTATTCTCAGATTGCACCCAAATTGGTGTCCAATTGAGCCTACAACGTACAAACGAGTTTTCCTTCTTCGTTAACCATAACCGAACTTGTGTGTCGAGTCAAACATGTCCAATTTGACGTTATTATGTTGCCACGCGAGTTAGAAACCAAACGGAGTCCATTTGGTCACTTAAATCCTTGTATTCTCGGATTGCACCCAAATTGGCCTCCAATTGAGCCTACAATGTACAAACGAGTTTTCCTTCTTCGTTGAGCAGAACCGAACCTTTTTGTTGAGTCAAACATGTCCCATTTGACGTTATTAGAGTGCCACGAGAGGATTGGAATCAAACGAAGTCCATTTGGTCACTCAAATCCTTGTATTCTCGGATTGCACCCAAATTAGCCACCAATTGAGCCTACAATGTACAAACGAGTTTTCCTTCTTCATTGACCATAACCGAACTTGTTTGTTGAGTCAAACATGTCCCATTTGACGTTATTATGGTGCCACGTGAGTTAGAAACCAAGCGGAGTCCATTTGCTTACTCAAATCCTTGTATTCTTGGATTGCACCCAAATTGGCCTCCAATTGAGCCTACAATGTACAAACGAGTTTTCCTTCTTCGTTGAGTACAACCGAACATTTTTGTTGAGTCAAACATGTCCCATTTGACGTTATTAGGGTGCCACGCGAGGATTGAAATCAAACGGAGCCCATTTGGTCACTCAAATCCTTGTATTCTCAGATTGCACCCAAATTGGCCTCCAATTGAGCCTACAACGTACAAACGAGTTTTCCTTCTTCGTTAACCATAATCGAACTTGTTTATTGAGTCAAACATGTCCCATTTGACGTTATTATGGTTCCACGCGAGTTAGAAACAAAGCGGAGTCCATTTGGTCACTCAAATCCTTGCATTCTCGGATTGCACCCAAATTGGCCTCCAATTGAGCCTACAACGTACAAACGAGTTTTCCTTCTTCGTTAACCATAACCGAACTTGTTTGTTGAGTCAAACATGTCCAATTTGACGTTATTATGGTGCCACGCAAGTCAGAAACCAAGCGGAGTCCATTTGGTCACTCAAATCCTTGTATTCTCGGATTGCACCCAAATTGGCCTCCAATTGAGCCTACAATATACAAACGAGTTTTCCTTCTTCGTTGACCATAACCGAACTTGTTTGTTGAGTCAATCATGTCCCATTTGACGTTATTATGGTGCCACGCGAGTAAGAAACAAAGCGGAGTCCATTTGCTTACTCAAATCCTTGTATTCTTGGATTGCACCCAAATTGGCCTCCAATTGAGCCTACAATGTACAAACGAGTTTTCCTTCTTCGTTGAGCACAACCGAACATTTTTGTTGAGTCAAACATGTCCCATTTGACGTTATTAGGGTGCCACACGAGGATTGAAATCAAACGGAGTCCATTTGGTCACATAAATCCTTGTATTCTCGGATTGCACCCAAATTGGCCTCCAATTGAGCCTACAATGTACAAACGAGTTTTCCTTCTTCGTTGAGCAGAACCGAACCTTTTTGTTGAGTCAAACATGTCCCATTTGACGTTATTAGGGTGCCACGAGAGGATTGGAATCAAACGGAGTTCATTTGGTCACTCAAATCCTTGTATTCTCGGATTGCACCCAAATTGGCCTCCAATTGAGCCTACAACGTACAAACGAGTTTTCCTTCTTCGTTAACCATAACCGAACTTGTTTGTTGAGTCAAACATGTCCCATCTGACGTTATTATGGTGCCACGCGAGTTAGAAACCAAGCGGAGTCCATTTGCTTACTCAAATCCTTATATTCTCGGATTGCACCCAAATTGGCCTCCAATTGAGCCTACAATGTACAAACGAGTTTTCCTTCTTCGTTGAGCAGAACCGAACCTTTTTGTGGAGTCAAACATGTCCCATTTGACGTTATTAGGGTGCCCCGAGAGGATTGGAATCAAACGGAGTACATTTGGTCACTCAAATCCTTGTATTCTCGGATTGCACCCAAATTGGCCTCCAATTGAGCCTACAATATACAAACGAGTTTTTCTTCTTCGTTGACCATAACCGAACTTGTTTGTTGAGTCAATCATGTCCCATTTGACGTTATTATGGTGCCACGCGAGTAAGAAACAAAGCGGAGTCCATTTGCTTACTCAAATCCTTGTATTCTTGGATTGCACCCAAATTGGCCTCCAATTGAGCCTACAATGTACAAACGAGTTTTCTTCTTCGTTGAGCACAACCGAACATTTTTGTTGAGTCAAACATGTCCCATTTGACGTTATTAGGGTGCCACGCGAGGATTGAAATCAAACGGAGTCCATTTGGTCACATAAATCCTTGTATTCTCGGATTGCACCCAAATTGGCCTCCAATTGAGCCTACAATGTACAAACGAGTTTTCCTTCTTCGTTGAGCAAAACCGAACCTTTTTGTTGAGTCAAACATGTCCCATTTGACGTTATTAGGGTGCCACGAGAGGATTGGAATCAAACGGAGTCCATTTGGTCACTCAAATCCTTGTATTCTCGGATTGCACCCAAATTGGCCTCCAATTGAGCCTACAACGTACAAACGAGTTTTCCTTCTTCGTTAACCATAACCGAACTTGTTTGTTGAGTCAAACATGTCCCATCTGACGTTATTATGGTGCCACGCGAGTTAGAAACCAAGCGGAGTCCATTTGCTTACTCAAATCCTTGTATTCTCGGATTGCACCCAAATTGGCCTCCAATTGAGCCTACAATGTACAAACGAGTTTTCCTTCTTCGTTGAGCAGAACCGAACCTTTTTGTTGAGTCAAACATGTCCCATTTGACGTTATTAGGGTGCCCTGAGAGGATTGGAATCAAACGGAGTACATTTGGTCACTCAAATCCTTGTATTCTCGGATTGCACCCAAATTGGCCTCCAATTGAGCCTACAAATACAAACGAGTTTTCCTTCTTCGTTGACCATAACCGAACTTGTTTATTGAGTCAAACATGTCCCATTTGACGTTATTATGGTGCCACACGAGTTAGAAACAAAGCGGAGTCCATTTGCTTACTCAAATCCTTGTATTCTTGGATTGCACCCAAATTGGCCTCCAATTGAGCCTACAATGTACAAACGAGTTTTCCTTCTTTGTTGAGCACAACCGAACATTTTTGTTGAGTCAAACATGTCTCATTTGACGTTATTAGGGTGCCACGCAAGGATTGAAATCAAACGGAGCCCATTTGGTCACTCAAATCCTTGTATTCTCAAATTGCACCCAAATTGGCCTCCAATTGAGCCTACAACGTACAAACGAGTTTTCCTTCTTCGTTAACCATAACCGAACTTGTGTGTCGAGTCAAACATGTCCAATTTGACGTTATTATGTTGCCACACGAGTTAGAAACCAAGCGGAGTCCATTTGGTCACTCAAATCCATGCATTCTCGGATTGCACCCAAATTGGCCTCCAATTGAGCCTACAACGTACAAACGAGTTTTCCTTCTTCGTTAACCATAACCGAACTTGTTTGTTGAGTCAAACATGTCCAATTTGACGTTATTATGGTGCCACGCGAGTTAGAAACCAGGCGGAGTCCATTTGGTCACTCAAATCCTTGTATTCTCGGATTGCTCCCAAATTGGCCTCCAATTGAGCCTACAACGTACAAACGAGTTTTCCTTCTTCGTTAAGCACAACCGAACCTTTTTGTTGAGTCAAACATGTCCAATTTGACGTTATTATGGTGCCACGCGAGTTAGAAACCAAGCGGAGTCCATTTGGTCACTCAAATCCTTGTATTCTCGGATTGCACCCAAATTGGCCTCCAATTGAGCCTACAACGTACAAACGAGTTTTCCTTCTTCGTTAAGCACAACCGAATCTTTTTGTTGAGTCAAACATGTCCCATTTGACTTTATTATGGTGCCACGCGAGTTAGAAACTAAGCGGAGTCCATTTGGTCACTCAAATCCTTGTATTCTTGGATTGCACCCGAATTGGCCTCCAATTGAGCCTACAATGTACAAACGAGTTTCCGTCTTCGTTGAGCACAACCGAACATTTTTGTTGATTCAAACATGTCCCATTTGACGTTATTAGGGTGCCACGCGAGGATTGAAATCAAACGGAGCCCATTTGGTCACTCAAATCCTTGTATTCTCAGATTGCACCCAAATTGGCGTCCAATTGAGCCTACAACGTACAAACGAGTTTTCCTTCTTCGTTAACCATAACCGAACTTGTGTGTCGAGTCAAACATGTCCAATTTGACGTTATTATGTTGCCACGCGAGTTAGAAACCAAACGGAGTCCATTTGGTCACTTAAATCCTTGTATTCTCGGATTGCACCCAAATTGGCCTCCAATTGAGCCTACAATGTACAAACGAGTTTTCCTTCTTCGTTGAGCAGAACCGAACCTTTTTGTTGAGTCAAACATGTCCCATTTGACGTTATTAGAGTGCCACGAGAGGATTGGAATCAAACGAAGTCCATTTGGTCACTCAAATCCTTGTATTCTCGGATTGCACCCAAATTAGCCACCAATTTAGCCTACAATGTACAAACGAGTTTTCCTTCTTCGTTGACCATAACCGAACTTGTTTGTTGAGTCAAACATGTCCCATTTGACGTTATTATGGTGCCACGCGAGTTAGAAACCAAGCGGAGTCCATTTGCTTACTCAAATCCTTGTATTCTTGGATTGCACCCAAATTGGCCTCCAATTGAGCCTACAATGTACAAACGAGTTTTCCTTCTTCGTTGAGCACAACCGAACATTTTTGTTGAGTCAAACATGTCCCATTTGACGTTATTAGGGTGTCACGCGAGGATTGAAATCAAACGGAGCCCATTTGGTAACTCAAATCCTTGTATTCTCAGATTGCACCCAAATTGGCCTCCAATTGAGCCTACAACGTACAAACGAGTTTTCCTTCTTCGTTAACCATAATCGAACTTGTGTGTCGAGTCAAACATGTCCAATTCGACGTTATTATGTTGCCACGCGAGTTAGAAACCAAGCGGAGTCCATTTGGTCACTCAAATCCTTGTATTCTCGGATTGCACCCAAATTGGCCTCCAATTGAGCCTGCAATGTACAAACGAGTTTTCCTTCTTCGTTGACCATAACCGAACTTGTTTGTTGAGTCAAACATGTCCCATTTGACGTTATTATGGTGCCACGCGAGTTAGAAACCAAGCGGAGTACATTTGCTTACTCAAATCCTTGTATTCTTGGATTGCACCCAAATTGGCCTCCAATTGAGCCTACAATGTACAAACGAGTTTTCCTTCTTCGTTGAGCACAAACGAATCTTTTTGTTGAGTCGAACATGTCCCATTTGAATTTATTATGGTTCCACGCGAGTTAGAAACCATGCAGAGTCCATTTGGTCACTCAAATCCTTGTATTCTCAGATTGCACCCAAATTGGCCTCCAATTGAGCCTACAACGTACAAACGAGTTTTCCTTCTTCGTTAACCATAACCGAACTTGTTTGTTGAGTCAAACATGTCCAATTTTATGTTATTAAGTTGCCACGCGAGTTAGAAACCATGCGGAGTCCATTTGGCACTCAAATCCTTGTATTCTCGGATTGCATCCAAATTGGCCTCCAATTGAGCCTACAACGTACAAACGAGTTTTCCTTCTTTGTTAACCATAACCGAACTTGTTTGTTGAGTCAAACATGTCCCATTTGACGTTATTATGGTGCCACGCGAGTTAGAAACCAAGCGGAGTCCATTTGCTTACTCAAATCCTTGTATTCTCGGATTGCACCCAAATTGGCCTCCAATTGAGCCTACAACGTACAAACGAGTTTTCCTTCTTCGTTGAGCAGAACCGAACCTTTTTGTTGAGTCAAACATGTCCCATTTGACGTTATTAGGGTACCCCGAGAGGATTGGAATCAAACGGAGTCCATTTGGTCACTCAAATCTTTGTATTCTCGGATTGCACCCAAATTGGCCTCCAATTGAGCCTACAATATACAAACGAGTTTTCCTTCTTCGTTGACCATAACCGAACTTGTTTGTTGAGTCAATCATGTCCCATTTGACGTTATTATGGTGCCACGCGAGTAAGAAACAAAGCGGAGTCCATTTGCTTACTCAAATCCTTGTATTCTTGGATTGCACCCAAATTGGCCTCCAATTGAGCCTACAATGTACAAACGAGTTTTCTTCTTCGTTGAGCACAACCGAACATTTTTGTTGAGTCAAACATGTCCCATTTGACGTTATTAGGGTGCCACACGAGGATTGAAATCAAACGGAGTCCATTTGGTCACATAAATCCTTGTATTCTCGGATTGCACCCAAATTGGCCTCCAATTGAGCCTACAATGTACAAACGAGTTTTCCTTCTTCGTTGAGCAAAACCGAACCTTTTTGTTCAGTCAAACATGTCCCATTTGACGTTATTAGGGTGCCACGAGAGGATTGGAATCAAACGGAGTCCATTTGGTCACTCAAATCCTTGTATTCTCGGATTGCACCCAAATTGGCCTCCAATTGAGCCTACAACGTACAAACGAGTTTTCCTTCTTCGTTAACCATAACCGAACTTGTTTGTTGAGTCAAAAATGTCCCATCTGACGTTATTATGGTGCCACGCGAGTTAGAAACCAAGCGGAGTCCATTTGCTTACTCAAATCCTTGTATTCTCGGATTGCACCCAAATTGGCCTCCAATTGAGCCTACAATGTACAAACGAGTTTTCCTTCTTCGTTGAGCAGAACCGAACCTTTTTGTTGAGTCAAACATGTCCCATTTGACGTTATTAGGGTGCCCCGAGAGGATTGGAATCAAACGGAGTACATTTGGTCACTCAAATCCTTGTATTCTCGGATTGCACCCAAATTGGCCTCCAATTGAGCCTACAAATACAAACGAGTTTTCCTTCTTCGTTGACCATAACCGAACTTGTTTATTGAGTCAAACATGTCCCATTTGACGTTATTATGGTGCCACACGAGTTAGAAACAAAGCGGAGTCCATTTGCTTACTCAAATCCTTGTATTCTTGGATTGCACCCAAATTGGCCTCCAATTGAGCCTACAATGTACAAACGAGTTTTCCTTCTTCGTTGAGCACAACCGAACATTTTTGTTGAGTCAAACATGTCTCATTTGACGTTATTACTGTGCCACGCGAGGATTGAAATCAAACGGAGCCCATTTGGTCACTCAAATCCTTGTATTCTCAAATTGCACCCAAATTGGCCTCCAATTGAGCCTACAACGTACAAACGAGTTTTCCTTCTTCGTTAACCATAACCGAACTTGTGTGTCGAGTCAAACATGTCCAATTTGACGTTATTATGTTGCCACGCGAGTTAGAAACCAAGCGGAGTCCATTTGGTCACTCAAATCCATGCATTCTCGGATTGCACCCAAATTGGCCTCCAATTGAGCCTACAACGTACAAACGAGTTTTCCTTCTTCGTTAACCATAACCGAACTTGTTTGTTGAGTCAAACATGTCCAATTTTACGTTATTATGGTGCCACGCGAGTTAGAAACCAAGCGGAGTCCATTTGCTTACTCAAATCCTTGTATTCTCGGATTGCACCCAAATTGGCCTCCAATTGAGCCTACAATGTACAAACGAGTTTTCCTTCTTCGTTGAGCAGAACCGAACCTTTTTGTTGAGTCAAAGATGTCCCATTTGACTTTATTAGGATGCCCCGAGAGGATTGGAATCAAACGGAGTCCATTTGGTCACTCAAATCTTTGTATTCTCGGATTGCACCCAAATTGGCCTCCAATTGAGCCTACAATATACAAACGAGTTTTCCTTCTTCGTTGACCATAACCGAACTTGTTTGTTGAGTCAATCATGTCCCATTTGACGTTATTATGGTGCCACGCGAGTAAGAAACAAAGCGGAGTCCATTTGCTTACTCAAATCCTTGTATTCTTGGATTGCACCCAAATTGGCCTCCAATTGAGCCTACAATGTACAAACGAGTTTTCCTTCTTCGTTGAGCACAACCGAACATTTTTGTTGAGTCAAACATGTCCCATTTGACGTTATTAGGGTGCCACGCGAGGATTGAAATCAAACGGAGTCCATTTGGTCACATAAATCCTTGTATTCTCGGATTGCACCCAAATTGGCCTCCAATTGAGCCTACAATGTACAAACGAGTTTTCCTTCTTCGTTGACCACAACCGAACATTTTTGTTGAGTCAAACATGTATCATTTGACGTTATTAGGGTGCCACGCGAGGATTGAAATCAAACGGAGCCCATTTGGTCACTCAAATCCTTGTATTCTCAAATTGCACCCAAATTGGCCTCCAATTGAGCCTACAACGTACAAACGAGTTTTCCTTCTTCGTTAACCATAACCGAACTTGTGTGTCGAGTCAAACATGTCCAATTTGACGTTATTATGTTGCCAAGTGAGTTAGAAACCAAGCGGAGTCCATTTGGTCACTCAAATCCATGCATTCTCGGATTGCACCCAAATTGGCCTCCAATTGAGCCTACAACGTACAAACGAGTTTTCCTTCTTCGTTAACCATAACCGAACTTGTTTGTTGAGTCAAACATGTCCAATTTGACGTTATTATGGTGCCACGCGAGTTAGAAACCAGGCGGAGTCCATTTGGTCACTCAAATCCTTGTATTCTCGGATTGCTCCCAAATTGGCCTCCGATTGAGCCTACAACGTACAAACGAGTTTTCCTTCTTCGTTAAGCACAACCGAACCTTTTTGTTGAGTCAAAAATGTCCAATTTGACGTTATTATGGTGCCACGCGAGTTAGAAACCAAGCGGAGTCCATTTGGTCACTCAAATCCTTGTATTCTCGGATTGCACCCAAATTGGCCTCCAATTGAGCCTACAACGTACAAACGAGTTTTCCTTCTTCGTTAAGCACAAACGAATCTTTTTGTTGATTCAAACATGTCCCATTTGACTTTATTATGGTGCCACGCGAGTTAGAAACCAAGCGGAGTCCATTTGGTCACTCAAATCCTTGTATTCTTGGATTGCAACCAAATTGGCCTCCAATTGAGCCTACAATGTACAAACGAGTTTCCGTCTTCGTTGAGCACAACCGAACATTTTTGTTGATTCAAACATGTCCCATTTGACGTTATTAGGGTGCCACGTGAGGATTGAAATCAAACGGAGCCCATTTGGTCACTCAAATCCTTGTATTCTCAGATTGCACCCAAATTGGCGTCCAATTGAGCCTACAACGTACAAACGAGTTTTCCTTCTTCGTTAACCATAACCGAACTTGTGTGTCGAGTCAAACATGTCCAGTTTGACGTTATTATGTTGCCACGCGAGTTAGAAACCAAACGGAGTCCATTTGGTCACTGAAATCCTTGTATTCTCGGATTGCACCCAAATTGTCCTCCAATTGAGCCTACAATGTACAAACGAGTTTTCCTTCTTCGTTGAGCAGAACCGAACCTTTTTGTTGAGTCAAACATGTCCCATTTGACGTTATTAGAGTGCCACGAGAGGATTGGAATCAAACGAAGTCCATTTGGTCACTCAAATCCTTGTATTCTCGGATTGCACCCAAATTAGCCACCAATTGAGCCTACAATGTACAAACGAGTTTTTCTTCTTCGTTGACCATAACCGAACTTGTTTGTTGAGTCAAACATGTCCCATTTGACGTTATTATGGTGCCACGCGAGTTAGAAACCAAGCGAAGTCCATTTGCTTACTCAAATCCTTGTATTCTTGGATTGCACCCAAATTGGCCTCCAATTGAGCCTACAATGTACAAACGAGTTTTCCTTCTTCGTTGAGCACAACCGAACATTTTTGTTGAGTCAAACATGTCCCATTTGACGTTATTAGGGTGCCACGCGAGGATTGAAATCAAACGGAGTCCATTTGGTCACATAAATCCTTGTATTCTCGGATTGCACCCAAATTGGCCTCCAATTGAGCCTACAATGTACAAACGAGTTTTCCTTCTTCGTTGAGCACAACCGAACATTTTTGTTGAGTCAAACATGTCTCATTTGACGTTATTAGGGTGCCACGCGAGGATTGAAATCAAACGGAGCCCATTTGGTCACTCAAATCCTTGTATTCTCAAATTGCACCCAAATTGGCCTCCAATTGAGCCTACAACGTACAAACGAGTTTTCCTTCTTCGTTAACCATAACCGAACTTGTGTGTCGAGTCAAACATGTCCAATTTGACGTTATTATGTTGCCAAGTGAGTTAGAAACCAAGCGGAGTCCATTTGGTCACTCAAATCCATGCATTCTCGGATTGCACCCAAATTGGCCTCCAATTGAGCCTACAACGTACAAACGAGTTTTCCTTCTTCGTTAACCATAACCGAACTTGTTTGTTGAGTCAAACATGTCCAATTTGACGTTATTATGGTGCCACGCGAGTTAGAAACCAGGCGGAGTCCATTTGGTCACTCAAATCCTTGTATTCTCGGATTGCTCCCAAATTGGCCTCCGATTGAGCCTACAACGTACAAACGAGTTTTCCTTCTTCGTTAAGCACAACCGAACCTTTTTGTTGAGTCAAACATGTCCAATTTGACGTTATTATGGTGCCACGCGAGTTAGAAACCAAGCGGAGTCCATTTGGTCACTCAAATCCTTGTATTATCGGATTGCACCCAAATTGGCCTCCAATTGAGCCTACAACGTACAAACGAGTTTTCCTTCTTCGTTAAGCACAACCGAATCTTTTTGTTGAGTCAAACATGTCCCATTTGACTTTATTATGGTGCCACGCGAGTTAGAAACCAAGCGGAGTCCATTTGGTCACTCAAATCCTTGTATTCTTGGATTGCACCCAAATTGGCCTCCAATTGAGCCTACAATGTACAAACGAGTTTCCGTCTTCGTTGAGCACAACCGAACATTTTTGTTGATTCAAACATGTCCCATTTGACGTTATTAGGGTGCCACGTGAGGATTGAAATCAAACGGAGCCCATTTGGTCACTCAAATCCTTGTATTCTCAGATTGCACCCAAATTGGCGTCCAATTGAGCCTACAACGTACAAACGAGTTTTCCTTCTTCGTTAACCATAACCGAACTTGTGTGTCGAGTCAAACATGTCCAGTTTGACGTTATTATGTTGCCACGCGAGTTAGAAACCAAACGGAGTCCATTTGGTCACTGAAATCCTTGTATTCTCGGATTGCACCCAAATTGGCCTCCAATTGAGCCTACAATGTACAAACGAGTTTTCCTTCTTCGTTGAGCAGAACCGAACCTTTTTGTTGAGTCAAACATGTCCCATTTGACGTTATTAGAGTGCCACGAGAGGATTGGAATCAAACGAAGTCCATTTGGTCACTCAAATCCTTGTATTCTCGGATTGCACCCAAATTAGCCACCAATTGAGCCTACAATGTACAAACAAGTTTTTCTTCTTCGTTGACCATAACCGAACTTGTTTGTTGAGTCAAACATGTCCCATTTGACGTTATTATGGTGCCACGCGAGTTAGAAACCAAGCGAAGTCCATTTGCTTACTCAAATCCTTGTATTCTTGGATTGCACCCAAATTGGCCTCCAATTGAGCCTACAATGTACAAACGAGTTTTCCTTCTTCGTTGAGCACAACCGAACATTTTTGTTGAGTCAAACATGTCCCATTTGACGTTATTAGGGTGCCACGCGAGGATTGAAATCAAACGGAGTCCATTTGGTCACATAAATCCTTGTATTCTCGGATTGCACCCAAATTGGCCTCCAATTGAGCCTACAATGTACAAACGAGTTTTCCTTCTTCGTTGAGCACAACCGAACATTTTTGTTGAGTCAAACATGTCTCATTTGACGTTATTAGGGTGCCACGCGAGGATTGAAATCAAACGGAGCCCATTTGGTCACTCAAATCCTTGTATTCTCAAATTGCACCCAAATTGGCCTCCAATTGAGCCTACAACGTACAAACGAGTTTTCCTTCTTCGTTAACCATAACCGAACTTGTGTGTCGAGTCAAACATGTCCAATTTGACATTATTATGTTGCCAAGTGAGTTAGAAACCAAGCGGAGTCCATTTGGTCACTCAAATCCATGCATTCTCGGATTGCACCCAAATTGGCCTCCAATTGAGCCTACAACGTACAAACGAGTTTTCCTTCTTCGTTAACCATAACCGAACTTGTTTGTTGAGTCAAACATGTCCAATTTGACGTTATTATGGTGCCACGCGAGTTAGAAACCAGGCGGAGTCCATTTGGTCACTCAAATCCTTGTATTCTCGGATTGCTCCCAAATTGGCCTCCGATTGAGCCTACAACGTACAAACGAGTTTTCCTTCTTCGTTAAGCACAACCGAACCTTTTTTTTGAGTCAAACATGTCCAATTTGACGTTATTATGGTGCCACGCGAGTTAGAAACCAAGCGGAGTCCATTTGGTCACTCAAATCCTTGTATTCTCGGATTGCACCCAAATTGGCCTCCAATTGAGCCTACAACGTACAAACGAGTTTTCCTTCTTCGTTAAGCACAACCGAATCTTTTTGTTGAGTCAAACATGTCCCATTTGACTTTATTATGGTGCCACGCGAGTTAGAAACCAAGCGGAGTCCATTTGGTCACTCAAATCCTTGTATTCTTGGATTGCACCCAAAT
The DNA here is from genome assembly GCA_963556465.1 of Berberis vulgaris. NCBI lineage: Eukaryota > Viridiplantae > Streptophyta > Magnoliopsida > Ranunculales > Berberidaceae > Berberis > Berberis vulgaris. The sequence goes on along the minus strand of OY747126.1, from coordinate 39,133,219 downwards.
TGGCCTCCAATTGAGCCTACAATGTACAAACGAGTTTCCGTCTTCGTTGAGCACAACCGAACATTTTTGTTGATTCAAACATGTCCCATTTGACGTTATTAGGGTGCCACGTGAGGATTGAAATCAAACGGAGCCCATTTGGTCACTCAAATCCTTGTATTCTCAGATTGCACCCAAATTGGCGTCCAATTGAGCCTACAACGTACAAACGAGTTTTCCTTCTTCGTTAACCATAACCGAACTTGTGTGTCGAGTCAAACATGTCCAGTTTGACGTTATTATGTTGCCACGCGAGTTAGAAACCAAACGGAGTCCATTTGGTCACTGAAATCCTTGTATTCTCGGATTGCACCCAAATTGGCCTCCAATTGAGCCTACAATGTACAAACGAGTTTTCCTTCTTCGTTGAGCAGAACCGAACCTTTTTGTTGAGTCAAACATGTCCCATTTGACGTTATTAGAGTGCCACGAGAGGATTGGAATCAAACGAAGTCCATTTGGTCACTCAAATCCTTGTATTCTCGGATTGCACCCAAATTAGCCACCAATTGAGCCTACAATGTACAAACGAGTTTTCCTTCTTCGTTGACCATAACCGAACTTGTTTGTTGAGTCAAACATGTCCCATTTGACGTTATTATGGTGCCACGCGAGTTAGAAACCAAGCGAAGTCCATTTGCTTACTCAAATCCTTGTATTCTTGGATTGCACCCAAATTGGCCTCCAATTGAGCCTACAATGTACAAACGAGTTTTCCTTCTTCGTTGAGCACAACCGAACATTTTTGTTGAGTCAAACATGTCCCATTTGACGTTATTAGGGTGCCACGTGAGGATTGAAATCAAACGGAGTCCATTTGGTCACATAAATCCTTGTATTCTCGGATTGCACCCAAATTGGCCTCCAATTGAGCCTACAATGTACAAACGAGTTTTCCTTCTTCGTTGAGCACAACCGAACATTTTTGTTGAGTCAAACATGTCTCATTTGACGTTATTAGGGTGCCACGTGAGGATTGAAATCAAACGGAGCCCATTTGGTCACTCAAATCCTTGTATTCTCAAATTGCACCCAAATTGGCCTCCAATTGAGCCTACAACGTACAAACGAGTTTTCCTTCTTCGTTAACCATAACCGAACTTGTGTGTCGAGTCAAATATGTCCAATTTGACGTTATTATGTTGCCAAGTGAGTTAGAAACCAAGCGGAGTCCATTTGGTCACTCAAATCCATGCATTCTCGGATTGCACCCAAATTGGCCTCCAATTGAGCCTACAACGTACAAACGAGTTTCCTTCTTCGTTAACCATAACCGAACTTGTTTGTTGAGTCAAACATGTCCAATTTGACGTTATTATGGTGCCACGCGAGTTAGAAACCAGGCGGAGTCCATTTGGTCACTCAAATCCTTGTATTCTCGGATTGCTCCCAAATTGGCCTCCGATTGAGCCTACAACGTACAAACGAGTTTTCCTTCTTCGTTAAGCACAACCGAACCTTTTTGTTGAGTCAAACATGTCCAATTTGACGTTATTATGGTGCCACGCGAGTTAGAAACCAAGCGGAGTCCATTTGGTCACTCAAATCCTTGTATTCTCGGATTGCACCCAAATTGGCCTCCAATTGAGCCTACAACGTACAAACGAGTTTTCCTTCTTCGTTAAGCACAACCGAATCTTTTTGTTGAGTCAAACATGTCCCATTTGACTTTATTATGGTGCCACGCGAGTTAGAAACCAAGCGGAGTCCATTTGGTCACTCAAATCCTTGTATTCTTGGATTGCACCCAAATTGGCCTCCAATTGAGCCTACAATGTACAAACGAGTTTCCGTCTTCGTTGAGCACAACCGAACATTTTTGTTGATTCAAACATGTCCCATTTGACGTTATTAGGGTGCCACGTGAGGATTGAAATCAAACGGAGCCCATTTGGTCACTCAAATCCTTGTATTCTCAGATTGCACCCAAATTGGCGTCCAATTGAGCCTACAACGTACAAACGAGTTTTCCTTCTTCGTTAACCATAACCGAACTTGTGTGTCGAGTCAAACATGTCCAGTTTGACGTTATTATGTTGCCACGCGAGTTAGAAACCAAACGGAGTCCATTTGGTCACTTAAATCCTTGTATTCTCGGATTGCACCCAAATTGGCCTCCAATTGAGCCTACAATGTACAAACGAGTTTTCCTTCTTCGTTGAGCAGAACCGAACCTTTTTGTTGAGTCAAACATGTCCCATTTGACGTTATTAGAGTGCCACGAGAGGATTGGAATCAAACGAAGTCCATTTGGTCACTCAAATCCTTGTATTCTCGGATTGCACCCAAATTAGCCACCAATTGAGCCTACAATGTACAAACGAGTTTTCCTTCTTCGTTGACCATAACCGAACTTGTTTGTTGAGTCAAACATGTCCCATTTGACGTTATTATGGTGCCACGCGAGTTAGAAACCAAGCGGAGTCCATTTGCTTACTCAAATCCTTGTATTCTTGGATTGCACCCAAATTGGCCTCCAATTGAGCCTACAATGTACAAACGAGTTTTCCTTCTTCGTTGAGCACAACCGAACATTTTTGTTGAGTCAAACATGTCCCATTTGACGTTATTAGGGTGCCACGTGGGGATTGAAATCAAACGGAGCCCATTTGGTCACTCAAATCCTTGTATTCTCAGATTGCACCCAAATTGGCCTCCAATTGAGCCTACAACGTACAAACGAGTTTTCCTTCTTCGTTAACCATAATCGAACTTGTTTATTGAGTCAAACATGTCCCATTTGACGTTATTATGGTGCCACGCGAGTTAGAAACAAAGCGGAGTCCATTTGCTTACTCAAATCCTTGTATTCTTGGATTGCACCCAAATTGGCCTCCAATTGAGCCTACAATGTACAAACGAGTTTTCCTTCTTCGTTGAGCAGAACCGAACCTTTTTGTTGAGTCAAACATGTCCCATTTGACGTTATTAGAGTGCCACGAGAGGATTGGAATCAAACGAAGTCCATTTGGTCACTCAAATCCTTGTATTCTCGGATTGCACCCAAATTAGCCACCAATTGAGCCTACAATGTACAAACGAGTTTTCCTTCTTCGTTGACCATAACCGAACTTGTTTGTTGAGTCAAACATGTCCCATTTGACGTTATTATGGTGCCACGCGAGTTAGAAACCAAGCGAAGTCCATTTGCTTACTCAAATCCTTGTATTCTTGGATTGCACCCAAATTGGCCTCCAATTGAGCCTACAATGTACAAACGAGTTTTCCTTCTTCGTTGAGCACAACCGAACATTTTTGTTGAGTCAAACATGTCCCATTTGACGTTATTAGGGTGCCACGCGAGGATTGAAATCAAACGGAGTCCATTTGGTCACATAAATCCTTGTATTCTCGGATTGCACCCAAATTGGCCTCCAATTGAGCCTACAATGTACAAACGAGTTTTCCTTCTTCGTTGAGCACAACCGAACATTTTTGTTGAGTCAAACATGTCTCATTTGACGTTATTAGGGTGCCACGCGAGGATTGAAATCAAACGGAGCCCATTTGGTCACTCAAATCCTTGTATTCTCAAATTGCACCCAAATTGGCCTCCAATTGAGCCTACAACGTACAAACGAGTTTTCCTTCTTCGTTAACCATAACCGAACTTGTGTGTCGAGTCAAACATGTCAAATTTGACGTTATTATGTTGCCAAGTGAGTTAGAAACCAAGCGGAGTCCATTTGGTCACTCAAATCCATGCATTCTCGGATTGCACCCAAATTGGCCTCCAATTGAGCCTACAACGTACAAACGAGTTTTCCTTCTTCGTTAACCATAACCGAACTTGTTTGTTGAGTCAAACATGTCCAATTTGACGTTATTATGGTGCCACGCGAGTTAGAAACCAAGCGGAGTCCATTTGGTCACTCAAATCCTTGTATTCTCGGATTGCACCCAAATTGGCCTCCAATTGAGCCTACAACGTACAAACGAGTTTTCCTTCTTCGTTAAGCACAACCGAATCTTTTTGTTGAGTCAAACATGTCCAGTTTGACATTATTATGTTGCCACGCGAGTTAGAAACCAAACGGAGTCCATTTGGTCACTTAAATCCTTGTATTCTCGGATTGCACCCAAATTGGCCTCCAATTGAGCCTACAATGTACAAACGAGTTTTCCTTCTTCGTTGAGCACAACCGAACATTTTTGTTGAGTCAAACATGTCCCATTTGACGTTATTAGGGTGCCACGCGAGGATTGAAATCAAACGGAGTCCATTTGGTCACATAAATCCTTGTATTCTCGGATTGCACCCAAATTGGCCTCCAATTGAGCCTACAATGTACAAACGAGTTTTCCTTCTTCGTTGAGCACAACCGAACATTTTTGTTGAGTCAAACATGTATCATTTGACGTTATTAGGGTGCCACGCGAGGATTGAAATCAAACGGAGCCCATTTGGTCACTCAAATCCTTGTATTCTCAAATTGCACCCAAATTGGCCTCCAATTGAGCCTACAACGTACAAACGAGTTTTCCTTCTTCGTTAACCATAACCGAACTTGTGTGTCGAGTCAAACATGTCCAATTTGACGTTATTATGTTGCCAAGTGAGTTAGAAACCAAGCGGAGTCCATTTGGTCACTCAAATCCATGCATTCTCGGATTGCACCCAAATTGGCCTCCAATTGAGCCTACAACGTACAAACGAGTTTTCCTTCTTCGTTAATCATAACCGAACTTGTTTGTTGAGTCAAACATGTCCAATTTGACGTTATTATGGTGCCACGCGAGTTAGAAACCAGGCGGAGTCCATTTGGTCACTCAAATCCTTGTATTCTCGGATTGCTCCCAAATTGGCCTCCGATTGAGCCTACAACGTACAAACGAGTTTTCCTTCTTCGTTAAGCACAACCGAACCTTTTTGTTGAGTCAAAAATGTCCAATTTGACGTTATTATGGTGCCACGCGAGTTAGAAACCAAGCGGAGTCCATTTGGTCACTCAAATCCTTGTATTCTCGGATTGCACCCAAATTGGCCTCCAATTGAGCCTACAACGTACAAACGAGTTTTCCTTCTTCGTTAAGCACAAACGAATCTTTTTGTTGATTCAAACATGTCCCATTTGACTTTATTATGGTGCCACGCGAGTTAGAAACCAAGCGGAGTCCATTTGGTCACTCAAATCCTTGTATTCTTGGATTGCAACCAAATTGGCCTCCAATTGAGCCTACAATGTACAAACGAGTTTCCGTCTTCGTTGAGCACAACCGAACATTTTTGTTGATTCAAACATGTCCCATTTGACGTTATTAGGGTGCCACGTGAGGATTGAAATCAAACGGAGCCCATTTGGTCACTCAAATCCTTGTATTCTCAGATTGCACCCAAATTGGCGTCCAATTGAGCCTACAACGTACAAACGAGTTTTCCTTCTTCGTTAACCATAACCGAACTTGTGTGTCGAGTCAAACATGTCCAGTTTGACGTTATTATGTTGCCACGCGAGTTAGAAACCAAACGGAGTCCATTTGGTCACTGAAATCCTTGTATTCTCGGATTGCACCCAAATTGTCCTCCAATTGAGCCTACAATGTACAAACGAGTTTTCCTTCTTCGTTGAGCAGAACCGAACCTTTTTGTTGAGTCAAACATGTCCCATTTGACGTTATTAGAGTGCCACGAGAGGATTGGAATCAAACGAAGTCCATTTGGTCACTCAAATCCTTGTATTCTCGGATTGCACCCAAATTAGCCACCAATTGAGCCTACAATGTACAAACGAGTTTTTCTTCTTCGTTGACCATAACCGAACTTGTTTGTTGAGTCAAACATGTCCCATTTGACGTTATTATGGTGCCACGCGAGTTAGAAACCAAGCGAAGTCCATTTGCTTACTCAAATCCTTGTATTCTTGGATTGCACCCAAATTGGCCTCCAATTGAGCCTACAATGTACAAACGAGTTTTCCTTCTTCGTTGAGCACAACCGAACATTTTTGTTGAGTCAAACATGTCCCATTTGACGTTATTAGGGTACCACGCGAGGATTGAAATCAAACGGAGTCCATTTGGTCACATAAATCCTTGTATTCTCGGATTGCACCCAAATTGGCCTCCAATTGAGCCTACAATGTACAAACGAGTTTTCCTTCTTCGTTGAGCACAACCGAACATTTTTGTTGAGTCAAACATGTCTCATTTGACGTTATTAGGGTGCCACGCGAGGATTGAAATCAAACGGAGCCCATTTGGTCACTCAAATCCTTGTATTCTCAAATTGCACCCAAATTGGCCTCCAATTGAGCCTACAACGTACAAACGAGTTTTCCTTCTTCGTTAACCATAACCGAACTTGTGTGTCGAGTCAAACATGTCCAATTTGACGTTATTATGTTGCCAAGTGAGTTAGAAACCAAGCGGAGTCCATTTGGTCACTCAAATCCATGCATTCTCGGATTGCACCCAAATTGGCCTCCAATTGAGCCTACAACGTACAAACGAGTTTTCCTTCTTCGTTAACCATAACCGAACTTGTTTGTTGAGTCAAACATGTCCAATTTGACGTTATTATGGTGCCACGCGAGTTAGAAACCAGGCGGAGTCCATTTGGTCACTCAAATCCTTGTATTCTCGGATTGCTCCCAAATTGGCCTCCGATTGAGCCTACAACGTACAAACGAGTTTTCCTTCTTCGTTAAGCACAACCGAACCTTTTTGTTGAGTCAAACATGTCCAATTTGACGTTATTATGGTGCCACGCGAGTTAGAAACCAAGCGGAGTCCATTTGGTCACTCAAATCCTTGTATTATCGGATTGCACCCAAATTGGCCTCCAATTGAGCCTACAACGTACAAACGAGTTTTCCTTCTTCGTTAAGCACAACCGAATCTTTTTGTTGAGTCAAACATGTCCCATTTGACTTTATTATGGTGCCACGCGAGTTAGAAACCAAGCGGAGTCCATTTGGTCACTCAAATCCTTGTATTCTTGGATTGCACCCAAATTGGCCTCCAATTGAGCCTACAATGTACAAACGAGTTTCCGTCTTCGTTGAGCACAACCGAACATTTTTGTTGATTCAAACATGTCCCATTTGACGTTATTAGGGTGCCACGTGAGGATTGAAATCAAACGGAGCCCATTTGGTCACTCAAATCCTTGTATTCTCAGATTGCACCCAAATTGGCGTCCAATTGAGCCTACAACGTACAAACGAGTTTTCCTTCTTCGTTAACCATAACCGAACTTGTGTGTCGAGTCAAACATGTCCAGTTTGACGTTATTATGTTGCCACGCGAGTTAGAAACCAAACGGAGTCCATTTGGTCACTGAAATCCTTGTATTCTCGGATTGCACCCAAATTGGCCTCCAATTGAGCCTACAATGTACAAACGAGTTTTCCTTCTTCGTTGAGCAGAACCGAACCTTTTTGTTGAGTCAAACATGTCCCATTTGACGTTATTAGAGTGCCACGAGAGGATTGGAATCAAACGAAGTCCATTTGGTCACTCAAATCCTTGTATTCTCGGATTGCACCCAAATTAGCCACCAATTGAGCCTACAATGTACAAACAAGTTTTTCTTCTTCGTTGACCATAACCGAACTTGTTTGTTGAGTCAAACATGTCCCATTTGACGTTATTATGGTGCCACGCGAGTTAGAAACCAAGCGAAGTCCATTTGCTTACTCAAATCCTTGTATTCTTGGATTGCACCCAAATTGGCCTCCAATTGAGCCTACAATGTACAAACGAGTTTTCCTTCTTCGTTGAGCACAACCGAACATTTTTGTTGAGTCAAACATGTCCCATTTGACGTTATTAGGGTGCCACGCGAGGATTGAAATCAAACGGAGTCCATTTGGTCACATAAATCCTTGTATTCTCGGATTGCACCCAAATTGGCCTCCAATTGAGCCTACAATGTACAAACGAGTTTTCCTTCTTCGTTGAGCACAACCGAACATTTTTGTTGAGTCAAACATGTCTCATTTGACGTTATTAGGGTGCCACGCGAGGATTGAAATCAAACGGAGCCCATTTGGTCACTCAAATCCTTGTATTCTCAAATTGCACCCAAATTGGCCTCCAATTGAGCCTACAACGTACAAACGAGTTTTCCTTCTTCGTTAACCATAACCGAACTTGTGTGTCGAGTCAAACATGTCCAATTTGACATTATTATGTTGCCAAGTGAGTTAGAAACCAAGCGGAGTCCATTTGGTCACTCAAATCCATGCATTCTCGGATTGCACCCAAATTGGCCTCCAATTGAGCCTACAACGTACAAACGAGTTTTCCTTCTTCGTTAACCATAACCGAACTTGTTTGTTGAGTCAAACATGTCCAATTTGACGTTATTATGGTGCCACGCGAGTTAGAAACCAGGCGGAGTCCATTTGGTCACTCAAATCCTTGTATTCTCGGATTGCTCCCAAATTGGCCTCCGATTGAGCCTACAACGTACAAACGAGTTTTCCTTCTTCGTTAAGCACAACCGAACCTTTTTTTTGAGTCAAACATGTCCAATTTGACGTTATTATGGTGCCACGCGAGTTAGAAACCAAGCGGAGTCCATTTGGTCACTCAAATCCTTGTATTCTCGGATTGCACCCAAATTGGCCTCCAATTGAGCCTACAACGTACAAACGAGTTTTCCTTCTTCGTTAAGCACAACCGAATCTTTTTGTTGAGTCAAACATGTCCCATTTGACTTTATTATGGTGCCACGCGAGTTAGAAACCAAGCGGAGTCCATTTGGTCACTCAAATCCTTGTATTCTTGGATTGCACCCAAATTGGCCTCCAATTGAGCCTACAATGTACAAACGAGTTTCCGTCTTCGTTGAGCACAACCGAACATTTTTGTTGATTCAAACATGTCCCATTTGACGTTATTAGGGTGCCACGTGAGGATTGAAATCAAACGGAGCCCATTTGGTCACTCAAATCCTTGTATTCTCAGATTGCACCCAAATTGGCGTCCAATTGAGCCTACAACGTACAAACGAGTTTTCCTTCTTCGTTAACCATAACCGAACTTGTGTGTCGAGTCAAACATGTCCAGTTTGACGTTATTATGTTGCCACGCGAGTTAGAAACCAAACGGAGTCCATTTGGTCACTGAAATCCTTGTATTCTCGGATTGCACCCAAATTGGCCTCCAATTGAGCCTACAATGTACAAACGAGTTTTCCTTCTTCGTTGAGCAGAACCGAACCTTTTTGTTGAGTCAAACATGTCCCATTTGACGTTATTAGAGTGCCACGAGAGGATTGGAATCAAACGAAGTCCATTTGGTCACTCAAATCCTTGTATTCTCGGATTGCACCCAAATTAGCCACCAATTGAGCCTACAATGTACAAACGAGTTTTCCTTCTTCGTTGACCATAACCGAACTTGTTTGTTGAGTCAAACATGTCCCATTTGACGTTATTATGGTGCCACGCGAGTTAGAAACCAAGCGAAGTCCATTTGCTTACTCAAATCCTTGTATTCTTGGATTGCACCCAAATTGGCCTCCAATTGAGCCTACAATGTACAAACGAGTTTTCCTTCTTCGTTGAGCACAACCGAACATTTTTGTTGAGTCAAACATGTCCCATTTGACGTTATTAGGGTGCCACGTGAGGATTGAAATCAAACGGAGTCCATTTGGTCACATAAATCCTTGTATTCTCGGATTGCACCCAAATTGGCCTCCAATTGAGCCTACAATGTACAAACGAGTTTTCCTTCTTCGTTGAGCACAACCGAACATTTTTGTTGAGTCAAACATGTCTCATTTGACGTTATTAGGGTGCCACGTGAGGATTGAAATCAAACGGAGCCCATTTGGTCACTCAAATCCTTGTATTCTCAAATTGCACCCAAATTGGCCTCCAATTGAGCCTACAACGTACAAACGAGTTTTCCTTCTTCGTTAACCATAACCGAACTTGTGTGTCGAGTCAAATATGTCCAATTTGACGTTATTATGTTGCCAAGTGAGTTAGAAACCAAGCGGAGTCCATTTGGTCACTCAAATCCATGCATTCTCGGATTGCACCCAAATTGGCCTCCAATTGAGCCTACAACGTACAAACGAGTTTCCTTCTTCGTTAACCATAACCGAACTTGTTTGTTGAGTCAAACATGTCCAATTTGACGTTATTATGGTGCCACGCGAGTTAGAAACCAGGCGGAGTCCATTTGGTCACTCAAATCCTTGTATTCTCGGATTGCTCCCAAATTGGCCTCCGATTGAGCCTACAACGTACAAACGAGTTTTCCTTCTTCGTTAAGCACAACCGAACCTTTTTGTTGAGTCAAACATGTCCAATTTGACGTTATTATGGTGCCACGCGAGTTAGAAACCAAGCGGAGTCCATTTGGTCACTCAAATCCTTGTATTCTCGGATTGCACCCAAATTGGCCTCCAATTGAGCCTACAACGTACAAACGAGTTTTCCTTCTTCGTTAAGCACAACCGAATCTTTTTGTTGAGTCAAACATGTCCCATTTGACTTTATTATGGTGCCACGCGAGTTAGAAACCAAGCGGAGTCCATTTGGTCACTCAAATCCTTGTATTCTTGGATTGCACCCAAATTGGCCTCCAATTGAGCCTACAATGTACAAACGAGTTTCCGTCTTCGTTGAGCACAACCGAACATTTTTGTTGATTCAAACATGTCCCATTTGACGTTATTAGGGTGCCACGTGAGGATTGAAATCAAACGGAGCCCATTTGGTCACTCAAATCCTTGTATTCTCAGATTGCACCCAAATTGGCGTCCAATTGAGCCTACAACGTACAAACGAGTTTTCCTTCTTCGTTAACCATAACCGAACTTGTGTGTCGAGTCAAACATGTCCAGTTTGACGTTATTATGTTGCCACGCGAGTTAGAAACCAAACGGAGTCCATTTGGTCACTTAAATCCTTGTATTCTCGGATTGCACCCAAATTGGCCTCCAATTGAGCCTACAATGTACAAACGAGTTTTCCTTCTTCGTTGAGCAGAACCGAACCTTTTTGTTGAGTCAAACATGTCCCATTTGACGTTATTAGAGTGCCACGAGAGGATTGGAATCAAACGAAGTCCATTTGGTCACTCAAATCCTTGTATTCTCGGATTGCACCCAAATTAGCCACCAATTGAGCCTACAATGTACAAACGAGTTTTCCTTCTTCGTTGACCATAACCGAACTTGTTTGTTGAGTCAAACATGTCCCATTTGACGTTATTATGGTGCCACGCGAGTTAGAAACCAAGCGGAGTCCATTTGCTTACTCAAATCCTTGTATTCTTGGATTGCACCCAAATTGGCCTCCAATTGAGCCTACAATGTACAAACGAGTTTTCCTTCTTCGTTGAGCACAACCGAACATTTTTGTTGAGTCAAACATGTCCCATTTGACGTTATTAGGGTGCCACGTGGGGATTGAAATCAAACGGAGCCCATTTGGTCACTCAAATCCTTGTATTCTCAGATTGCACCCAAATTGGCCTCCAATTGAGCCTACAACGTACAAACGAGTTTTCCTTCTTCGTTAACCATAATCGAACTTGTTTATTGAGTCAAACATGTCCCATTTGACGTTATTATGGTGCCACGCGAGTTAGAAACAAAGCGGAGTCCATTTGCTTACTCAAATCCTTGTATTCTTGGATTGCACCCAAATTGGCCTCCAATTGAGCCTACAATGTACAAACGAGTTTTCCTTCTTCGTTGAGCAGAACCGAACCTTTTTGTTGAGTCAAACATGTCCCATTTGACGTTATTAGAGTGCCACGAGAGGATTGGAATCAAACGAAGTCCATTTGGTCACTCAAATCCTTGTATTCTCGGATTGCACCCAAATTAGCCACCAATTGAGCCTACAATGTACAAACGAGTTTTCCTTCTTCGTTGACCATAACCGAACTTGTTTGTTGAGTCAAACATGTCCCATTTGACGTTATTATGGTGCCACGCGAGTTAGAAACCAAGCGAAGTCCATTTGCTTACTCAAATCCTTGTATTCTTGGATTGCACCCAAATTGGCCTCCAATTGAGCCTACAATGTACAAACGAGTTTTCCTTCTTCGTTGAGCACAACCGAACATTTTTGTTGAGTCAAACATGTCCCATTTGACGTTATTAGGGTGCCACGCGAGGATTGAAATCAAACGGAGTCCATTTGGTCACATAAATCCTTGTATTCTCGGATTGCACCCAAATTGGCCTCCAATTGAGCCTACAATGTACAAACGAGTTTTCCTTCTTCGTTGAGCACAACCGAACATTTTTGTTGAGTCAAACATGTCTCATTTGACGTTATTAGGGTGCCACGCGAGGATTGAAATCAAACGGAGCCCATTTGGTCACTCAAATCCTTGTATTCTCAAATTGCACCCAAATTGGCCTCCAATTGAGCCTACAACGTACAAACGAGTTTTCCTTCTTCGTTAACCATAACCGAACTTGTGTGTCGAGTCAAACATGTCAAATTTGACGTTATTATGTTGCCAAGTGAGTTAGAAACCAAGCGGAGTCCATTTGGTCACTCAAATCCATGCATTCTCGGATTGCACCCAAATTGGCCTCCAATTGAGCCTACAACGTACAAACGAGTTTTCCTTCTTCGTTAACCATAACCGAACTTGTTTGTTGAGTCAAACATGTCCAATTTGACGTTATTATGGTGCCACGCGAGTTAGAAACCAAGCGGAGTCCATTTGGTCACTCAAATCCTTGTATTCTCGGATTGCACCCAAATTGGCCTCCAATTGAGCCTACAACGTACAAACGAGTTTTCCTTCTTCGTTAAGCACAACCGAATCTTTTTGTTGAGTCAAACATGTCCAGTTTGACATTATTATGTTGCCACGCGAGTTAGAAACCAAACGGAGTCCATTTGGTCACTTAAATCCTTGTATTCTCGGATTGCACCCAAATTGGCCTCCAATTGAGCCTACAATGTACAAACGAGTTTTCCTTCTTCGTTGAGCAGAACCGAACCTTTTTGTTGAGTCAAACATGTCCCATTTGACGTTATTAGAGTGCCACGAGAGGATTGGAATCAAACGAAGTCCATTTGGTCACTCAAATCCTTGTATTCTCGGATTGCACCCAAATTAGCCACCAATTGAGCCTACAATGTACAAACGAGTTTTCCTTCTTCGTTGACCATAACCGAACTTGTTTGTTGAGTCAAACATGTCCCATTTGACGTTATTATGGTGCCACGCGAGTTAGAAACCAAGCGGAGTCCATTTGCTTACTCAAATCCTTGTATTCTTGGATTGCACCCAAATTGGCCTCCAATTGAGCCTACAATGTACAAACGAGTTTTCCTTCTTCGTTGAGCACAACCGAACATTTTTGTTGAGTCAAACATGTCCCATTTGACGTTATTAGGGTGCCACGTGGGGATTGAAATCAAACGGAGCCCATTTGGTCACTCAAATCCTTGTATTCTCAGATTGCACCCAAATTGGCCTCCAATTGAGCCTACAACGTACAAACGAGTTTTCCTTCTTCGTTAACCATAATCGAACTTGTTTATTGAGTCAAACATGTCCCATTTGACGTTATTATGGTGCCACGCGAGTTAGAAACAAAGCGGAGTCCATTTGCTTACTCAAATCCTTGTATTCTTGGATTGCACCCAAATTGGCCTCCAATTGAGCCTACAATGTACAAACGAGTTTTCCTTCTTCGTTGAGCACAACCGAACATTTTTGTTGAGTCAAACATGTCCCATTTGACGTTATTAGGGTGCCACGCAAGGATTGAAATCAAACGGAGTCCATTTGGTCACATAAATCCTTGTATTCTCGGATTGCACCCAAATTGGCCTCCAATTGAGCCTACAATGTACAAACGAGTTTTCCTTCTTCGTTGAGCAGAACCGAACCTTTTTGTTGAGTCAAACATGTCCCATTTGATGTTATTAGGGTGCCACGAGAGGATTGGAATCAAACGGAGTTCATTTGGTCACTCAAATCCTTGTATTCTCGGATTGCACCCAAATTGGCCTCCAATTGAGCCTACAACGTACAAACGAGTTTTCCTTCTTCGTTAACCATAACCGAACTTGTTTGTTGAGTCAAACATGTCCCATCTGACGTTATTATGGTGCCACGCGAGTTAGAAACCAAGCGGAGTCTATTTGCTTACTCAAATCCTTGTATTCTCGGATTGCACCCAAATTGGCCTCCAATTGAGCCTACAATGTACAAACGAGTTTTCCTTCTTCGTTGAGCAGAACCGAACCTTTTTGTTGAGTCAAACATGTCCCGTTTGACGTTATTAGGGTGCCCCGAGAGGATTGGAATCAAACGGAGTACATTTGGTCACTCAAATCCTTGTATTCTCGGATTGCACCCAAATTGGCCTCCAATTGAGCCTACAAATACAAACGAGTTTTCCTTCTTCGTTGACCATAACCGAACTTGTTTATTGAGTCAAACATGTCCCATTTGACGTTATTATGGTGCCACGCGAGTTAGAAACAAAGCGGAGTCCATTTGCTTATTCAAATCCTTGTATTCTTGGATTGCACCCAAATTGGCCTCCAATTGAGCCTACAATGTACAAACGAGTTTTCCTTCTTCGTTGAGCACAACCGAACATTTTTGTTGAGTCAAACATGTCCCATTTGACGTTATTAGGGTGCCACGCGAGGATTGAAATCAAACGGAGCCCATTTGGTCACTCAAATCCTTGTATTCTCAGATTGCACCCAAATTGGCCTCCAATTGAGCCTACAACGTACAAACGAGTTTTCCTTCTTCGTTAACCATAACCGAACTTTTGTGTCGAGTCAAACATGTCCAATTTGACGTTATTATGTTGCCACGCGAGTTAGAAACCAAGCGGAGTCCATTTGGTCACTCAAATCCTTGCATTCTCGGATTGCACCCAAATTGGCCTCCAATTGAGCCTACAACGTACAAACGAGTTTTCCTTCTTCGTTAACCATAACCGAACTTGTTTGTTGAGTCAAACATGTCCAATTTGACGTTATTATGGTGCCACGCGAGTCAGAAACCAAGCGGAGTCCATTTGGTCACTCAAATCCTTGTATTCTCGGATTGCACCCAAATTGGCCTCCAATTGAGCCTACAACGTACAAACGAGTTTTCCTTCTTCATTAAGCACAACCGAATCTTTTTGTTGAGTCAAACATGTCCCATTTGACTTTATTATGGTGCCACGCGAGTTAGAAACCAAGCAGAGTCCATTTGGTCACTCAAATCCTTGTATTCTCAGATTGCACCCAAATTGGCCTCCAACTGAGCCTACAACGTACAAACGAGTTTTTTTTCTTCGTTAACCATAACCGAACTTGTTTGTTGAGTCAAACATGTCCAATTTGATGTTATTAAGTTGCCACGCGAGTTAGAAACCATGCGGAGTCCATTTGATCACTCAAATCCTTGTATTCTCGGATTGCACCCAAATTGGCCTCCAATTGAGCCTACAACGTACAAACGAGTTTTCCTTCTTCGTTAACCAGAACCGAACTTTTTTTTTGAGTCAAACATGTCCAATTTGACGTTATTATGGTGCCACGCGAGTTAGAAACCAAGCGGAGTCCATTTGCTTACTCAAATCATTGTATTCTCGGATTGCACCCAAATTGGCCTCCAATTGAGCCTACAATGTACAAACGAGTTTTCCTTCTTCGTTGAGCAGAACCGAACCTTTTTGTTGAGTCAAACATGTCCCATTTGACGTTATTAGGGTGCCCCGAGAGGATTGGAATCAAACGGAGTCCATTTGGTCACTCAAATCCTTGTATTCTCGGATTGCACCCAAATTGGCCTCCAATTGAGCCTACAATATACAAACGAGTTTTCCTTCTTTGTTGACCATAACCGAACTTGTTTGTTGAGTCAAACATGTCCAATTTGACGTTATTATGGTGCCACACGAGTAAGAAACAAAGCGGAGTCCATTTGCTTACTCAAATCCTTGTATTCTTGGATTGCACCCAAATTGGCCTCCAATTGAGCCTACAATGTACAAACGAGTTTCCGTCTTCGTTGAGCACAACCGAACATTTTTTTTGATTCAAACATGTCCCATTTGACGTTATTAGGGTGCCACGCGAGGATTGAAATCAAACGGAGCCCATTTGGTCACTCAAATCCTTGTATTCTCAGATTGCACCCAAATTGGCGTCCAATTGAGCCTACAACGTACAAACGAGTTTTCCTTCTTCGTTAACCATAACCGAACTTGTGTGTCGAGTCAAACATGTCCCATGTGACGTTATTATGGTGCCACGCGAGTTAGAAACCAGGCGGAGTCCATTTGCTTACTCAAATCCTTGTATTCTCGGATTGCACCCAAATTGGCCTCCAATTGAGCCTACAATGTACAAACGAGTTTTCCTTCTTCGTTGAGCAGAACCGAACCTTTTTGTTGAGTCAAACATGTCCCATTTGACGTTATTAGGGTGCCCCGAGAGGATTGGAATCAAACGGAGTCCATTTGGTCACTCAAATCGTTGTATTCTCGGATTGCACCCAAATTGGCCTCCACTTGAGCCTACAATATACAAACGAGTTTTCCTTCTTCGTTGACCATAAGCGAACTTGTTTGTTGAGTCAAACATGTCCCATTTGACGTTATTATGGTGCCACGCGAGTAAGAAACAAAGCGGAGTCCATTTGCTTACTCAAATCCTTGTATTCTTGGATTGCACCCAAATTTGCCTCCAATTGAGCCTACAATGTACAAACGAGTTTTCCGTCTTCGTTGAGCACAACCGAACATTTTTGTTGAGTCAAACATGTCCCATTTGACGTTATTAGGGTGCCACGCGAGGATTGAAATCAAACGGAGCCCATTTGGTCACTCAAATCCTTGTATTCTCAGATTGCACCCAAATTGGCCTCCAATTGAGCCTACAACGTACAAACGAGTTTTCCTTCTTCGTTAACCATAACCGAACTTGTGTGTCGAGTCAAACATGTCCAATTTGACGTAATTATGTTGCCACGCGAGTTAGAAACCAAGCGGAGTCCATTTGGTCACTCAAATCCTTGTATTCTCGGATTGCACCCAAATTGGCCTCCAATTGAGCCTGCAATGTACAAACGAGTTTTCCTTCTTCGTTGACCATAACCGAACTTGTTTGTTGAGTCAAACATGTCCCATTTGACGTTATTATGGTGCCACGCGAGTTAGAAACTAAGCGGAGTACATTTGCTTACTCAAATCCTTGTATTCTTGGATTGCACCCAAATTGGCCTCCAATTGAGCCTACAATGTACAAACGAGTTTTCCTTCTTCGTTGAGCACAACCGAATCTTTTTGTTGAGTCAAACATGTCCCATTTGACTTTATTATGGTGCCACGCGAGTTAGAAACCAAGCAGAGTCCATTTGGTCACTCAAATCCTTGTATTCTCAGATTGCACCCAAATTGGCCTCCAATTGAGTCTACAACGTACAAACGAGTTTTCCTTCTTCGTTAACCATAACCGAACTTGTTTGTTGGGTCAAACATGTCCAATTTTATGTTATTAAGTTTCCACACGAGTTAGAAACCATGCGGAGTCCATTTGGTCACTCAAATCCTTGTATTCTCGGATTGCATCCAAATTGGCCTCCAATTGAGCCTACAACGTACAAACGAGTTTTCCTTCTTTGTTAACCATAACTGAACTTGTTTGTTGAGTCAAACATGTCCCATTTGACGTTATTATGGTGCCACGCGAGTTAGAGATCAAGCGGAGTCCATTTGCTTACTCAAATCCTTGTATTCTCGGATTGCACCCAAATTGGCCTCCAATTGAGCCTACAATGTACAAACGAGTTTTCCTTTTTCGTTGAGCAGAACCGAACCTTTTTTTTGAGTCAAACATGTCCCATTTGACGTTATTAGGGTGCCCCGAGAGGATTGGAATCAAACGGAGTCCATTTGGTCACTCAAATCTTTGTATTCTCGGATTGCACCCAAATTGGCCTCCAATTGAGCCTACAATATACAAACGAGTTTTCCTTCTTCGTTGACCATAACCGAACTTGTTTGTTGAGTCAATCATGTCCCATTTGACGTTATTATGGTGCCACGCGAGTAAGAAACAAAGCGGAGTCCATTTGCTTACTCAAATCCTTGTATTCTTGGATTGCACCCAAATTGGCCTCCAATTGAGCCTACAATGTACAAACGAGTTTTCCTTCTTCGTTGAGCACAACCGAACATTTTTGTTGAGTCAAACATGTCCCATTTGACGTTATTAGGGTGCCATGTGAGGATTGAAATCAAACGGAGCCCATTTGGTCACTCAAATCCTTGTATTCTCAGATTGCACCCAAATTGGCCTCCAATTGAGCCTACAACGTACAAACGAGTTTTCCTTCTTCGTTAACTATAACCGAACTTGTGTGTCGAGTCAAACATGTCCAATTTGACGTTATTATGTTTCCACGCGAGTTAGAAACCAAGCGGAGTCCATTTGGTCACTCAAATCCTTGTATTCTCGGATTGCACCCAAATTGGCCTCCAATTGAGCCTGCAATGTACAAACGAGTTTTCCTTCTTCGTTGACCATAACCGAACTTGTTTTTTGAGTCAAACATGTCCCATTTGACTTTATTATGGTGCCACACGAGTTAGAAACCAAGCGGAGTCCATTTGGTCACTCAAATCCTTGTATTCTCAGATTGCACCCAAATTGGCCTCCAATTGAGCCGACAACGTACAAACGAGTTTTCCTTCTTCGTTGACCATAACCGAACTTGTTTTTTGAGTCAAACATGTCCCATTTGACGTTATTATGGTGCCACGCGAGTAAGAAACAAAGCGGAGTCCATTTGCTTACTCAAATCCTTGTATTCTTGGATTGCACCCAAATTGGCCTCCAATTGAGCCTACAATGTACAAACGAGTTTCCGTCTTCGTTGAGCACAACCGAACATTTTTGTTGAGTCAAAAATGTCCCATTTGATGTTATTAGGGTGCCACGTGAGGATTGAAATCAAACGGAGCCCATTTGGTCACTCAAATCCTTGTATTCTCAGATTGCAACCAAATTGGCCTCCAATTGAGCCTACAACGTACAAACGAGTTTTCCTTCTTCGTTAACAATAACCAAACTTGTGTGTCGAGTCAAACATGTCCAATTTGACGTTATTATGTTGCCAGGCGAGTTAGAAACCAAACGGAGTCCATTTGGTCACTTAAATCCTTGTATTCTCGGATTGCACCCAAATTGGCCTCCAATTGAGCCTACAATGTACAAACGAGTTTTCCTTCTTCGTTGAGCATAACCGAACCTTTTTGTTGAGTCAAACATGTCCCATTTGACGTTATTAGAGTGCCACGAGAGGATTGGAATCAAACGAAGTCCATTTGTTCACTCAAATCCTTGTATTCTCGAATTGCACCCAAATTGGCCACCAATTGAGCCTACAATGTACAAACGAGTTTTCCTTCTTCGTTGACCATAACCGAACTTGTTTGTTGAGTCAAACATGTCCCATTTGACATTATTATAGTGCCACGCGAGTTAGAAACCAAGCGGAGTCCATTTGCTTACTCAAATCCTTGTATTCTTGGATTGCACCCAAATTGGCCTCCAATTGAGCCTACAATGTACAAACGAGTTTTCCTTCTTCGTTGAGCACAACCGAACATTTTTGTTGAATCAAACATGTCCCATTTGACGTTATTAGGGTGCCACGCGAGGATTGAAATCAAATGGAGCCTATTTGGTCACTCAAATCCTTGTATTCTCAGATTGCACCCAAATTGGCCTCCAATTGAGCCTACAACGTACAAACGAGTTTTCCTTCTTCGTTAACCATAACCGAACTTGTGTGTCGAGTCAAACATGTCCAATTTGACGTTATTATGTTGCCACGCGAGTTAGAAACCAAGCGGAGTCCATTTGGTCACTAAAATCCTTGCATTCTCGGATTGCACCCAAATTGGCCTCCAATTGAGCCTACAACGTACAAACGAGTTTTCCTTCTTCGTTAACCATAAACGAACTTGTTTGTTGAGTCAAACATGTCCAATTTGACATTATTATGGTGCCACGCGAGTTAGAAACCAAGCGAGTCCATATGGTCACTCAAATCCTTGTATTCTCGGATTGCACCCAAATTGGCCTCCAATTGAGCCTACAACGTACAAACGAGTTTTTCTTCTTCGTTAAGCACAACCGAATCTTTTTGTTGAGTCAAACATGTCCCATTTGACTTTATTATGGTGCCACGCGAGTTAGAAACCAAGCAGAGTCCATTTGGTCACTCAAATCCTTGTATTCTCAGATTGCACCCAAATTGGCCTCCAATTGAGCCTACAACGTACAAACGAGTTTTCCTTCTTCGTTAACCATAACCGAACTTGTTTGTTGAGTCAAACATGTCCCATTTGACGTTATTATGGTTCCACGCGAGTTAGAAACCAAGCGGAGTCCATTTGCTTACTCAAAACCTTGTATTCTCGGATTGCACCCAAATTGGCCTCCAATTGAGCCACAATGTACAAACGAGTTTTCCTTCTTCGTTGAGCAGAACCGAAACTTTTTGTTGAGTCAAACATGTCCCATTTGACGTTATTAGGGTGCCCCGAGAGGATTGGAATCAAACGGAGTCCATTTGGTCACTCAAATCCTTGTATTCTCGTATTGCACCCAAATTGGCCTCCAATTGAGCCTACAATATACAAACGAGTTTTCCTTCTTCGTTGACCATAACCGAACTTGTTTCTTGAGTCAAACATGTCCCATTTGACGTTATTATGGTGCCACGCGAGTAAGAAACAAAGCGGAGTCCATTTGCTTACTCAAATCCTTGTATTCTTGGATTGCACCCAAATTGGCCTCCAATTGAGCCTACAATGTACAAACGAGTTTCCGTCTTCGTTGAGCACAACCGAACATTTTTGTTGAGTCAAACATGTCCCATTTGACGTTATTAGGGTGCCACGCGAGGATTGAAATCAAACGGAGCCCATTTGGTCACTCAAATCCTTGTATTCTCAGATTGCACCCAAATTGGCCTCCAATTGAGCCTACAACGTACAAACGAGTTTTCCTTCTTCGTTAACCATAACCGAACTTGTGTGTCGAGTCAAACATGTCCAATTTGACGTTATTATGTTGCCACGCGAGTTAGAAACAAAACGGAGTCCATTTGGTCACTTAAATACTTGTATTCTCGGATTGCACCCAAATTGGCCTCCAATTCAGCCTACAATGTACAAACGAGTTTTCCTTCATCGTTGAGCAGAACCGAACCTTTTTGTTGAGTCAAACATGTCCCATTTGACGTTATTAGAGTGCCACGAGAGGATTGGAATCAAACGAAGTCCATTTGTTCACTCAAATCCTTGTATTCTCGGATTGCACCCAAATTGGCCACCAATTGAGCCTACAATGTACAAACGAGTTTTCCTTCTTCGTTGACCATAACCGAACTTGTTTGTTGAGTCAAACATGTCCCATTTGACGTTATTATAGTGCCACGCGAGTTAGAAACCAAGCGGAGTCCATTTGCTTACTCAAATCCTTGTATTCTCGGATTGCACCCAAATTGGCCTCCAATTGAGCCTACAATGTACAAACGAGTTTTCCTTCTTCGTTGAGCAGAACCGAAACTTTTTGTTGAGTCAAACATGTCCCATTTGATGTTATTAGGGTGCCCCGAGAGGATTGGAATCAAACGGAGTCCATTTGGTCACTCAAATCCTTGTATTCTCGTATTGCACCCAAATTGGCCTCCAATTGAGCCTACAATATACAAACGAGTTTTCCTTCTTCGTTGACCATAACCGAACTTGTTTGTTGAGTCAAACATGTCCCATTTGACGTTATTATGGTGCCACGCGAGTAAGAAACAAAGCGGAGTCCATTTGCTTACTCAAATCCTTGTATTCTTGGATTGCACCCAAATTGGCCTCCAATTGAGCCTACAATGTACAAACGAGTTTCCGTCTTCGTTGAGCACAACCGAACATTTTTGTTGAGTCAAACATGTCCCATTTGACGTTATTAGGGTGCCACACGAGGATTGAAATCAAACGGAGCCCATTTGGTCACTCAAATCCTTGTATTCTCAGATTGCACCCAAATTGGCCTCTAATTGAGCCTACAACGTACAAACGAGTTTTCCTTCTTCGTTAACCATAACCGAACTTGTGTGTCAAGTCAAACATGTCCCATTTGACGTTATTATGTTGCCACGCGAGTTAGAAACAAAACGGAGTCCATTTGGTCACTTAAATCCTTGTATTCTCGGATTGCACCCAAATTGGCCTCCAATTCAGCCTACAATGTACAAACGAGTTTTCCTTCTTCGTTGAGCAGAACCGAACCTTTTTGTTGAGTCAAACATGTCCCATTTGACGTTATTAGGGTGCCACGCGAGGATTGAAATCAAACGGAGCCCATTTGGTCACTCAAATCCTTGTATTCTCAGATTGCACCCAAATTGGCCTCCAATTGAGCCTACAACGTACAAACGAGTTTTCCTTCTTCGTTAACCATAACCGAACTTGTGTGTTGAGTCAAACATGTCCAATTTGACGTTATTATGTTGCCACGCGAGTTAGAAACCAAGCGGAGTCCATTTGGTCACTAAAATCCTTGCATTCTCGGATTGCACCCAAATTGGCCTCCAATTGAGCCTACAACGTACAAACGAGTTTTCCTTCTTCGTTAACCATAACCGAACTTGTTTGTTGAGTCAAACATGTCCAATTTTACATTATTATGGTGCCACGCGAATTAGAAACCAAGCGGAGTCCATTTGGTCACTCAAATCCTTGTATTCTCGGATTGCACCCAAATTGGCCTCCAATTGAGCCTACAACGTACAAACGAGTTTTTCTTCTTCGTTAAGCACAACCGAATCTTTTTGTTGAGTCAAACATGTCCCATTTGACTTTATTATGGTGCCACGCGAGTTAGAAGCCAAGCAGAGTCCATTTGGTCACTCAAATCCTTGTATTCTCAGATTGCACCCAAATTGGCCACCAATTGAGCCTACAATGTACACACGAGTTTTCCTTCTTCGTTGACCATAACCGAACTTGTTTGTTGAGTCAAACATGTCCCATTTGACGTTATTATAGTGCCACGCGAGTTAGAAACCAAGCGGAGTCCATTTGCTTACTCAAATCCTTGTATTCTTGGATTGCACCCAAATTGGCCTCCAATTGAGCCTACAATGTACAAACGAGTTTTCCTTCTTCGTTGAGCACAACCGAACATTTTTGTTGAGTCAAACATGTCCCATTTGACGTTATTAGGGTGCCACGCGAGGATTGAAATCAAACGGAGCCCATTTGGTCACTCAAATCCTTGTATTCTCAGATTGCACCCAAATTGGCCTCCAATTGAGCCTACAACGTACAAACGAGTTTTCCTTCTTCGTTAACCATAACCGAACTTGTGTGTCGAGTCAAACATGTCCAATTTGACGTTATTATGTTGCCACGCGAGTTTGAAACCAAGCGGAGTCCATTTGGTCACTAAAATCCTTGCATTCTCGGATTGCACCCAAATTGGCCTCCAATTGAGCCTACAACGTACAAACGAGTTTTCCTTCTTCGTTAACCATAACCGAACTTGTTTGTTGAGTCAAACATGTCCAATTTGACATTATTATGGTGCCACACGAGTTAGAAACCAAGCGGAGTCCATTTGGTCACTCAAATCCTTGTATTCTCGGATTGCACCCAAATTGGCCTCCAATTGAGCCTACAACGTACAAACGAGTTTTTCTTCTTCGTTAAGCACAACCGAATCTTTTTGTTGAGTCAAACATGTCCCATTTGACTTTATTATGGTGCCACGCGAGTTAGAAACCAAGCAGAGTCCATTTGGTCACTCAAATCCTTGTATTCTCAGATTGCACCCAAATTGGCCTCCAATTGAGCTTACAACGTACAAACGAGTTTTCCTTCTTCGTTAATAATAACCGAACTTGTTTGTTGAGTCAAACATGTCCAATTTGATGATATTAAGTTGCCACGCGAGTTAGAAACCATGCGGAGTCCATTTGGTCACTCAAATCCTTGTATTCTCGGATTGCACCCAAATTGGCCTCCAATTGAGCCTACAACGTACAAACGAGTTTTCCTTCTTCGTTAACCATAAACGAACTTGTTTGTTGAGTCAAACATGTCCCATTTGACGTTATTATGGTGCCACGCGAGTTAGAAACCAAGCGGAGTCCATTTGCTTACTCAAATCCTTGTATTCTCGGATTGCACCCAAATTGGCCTCCAATTGAGCCTACAATGTACAAACGAGTTTTCCTTCTTCGTTGAGCAGAACCGAAACTTTTCGTTGAGTCAAACATGTCCCATTTGACGTTATTAGGGTGCCTCAAGAGGATTGGAATCAAACGGAGTCCATTTGGTCACTCAAATCCTTGTATTCTCGGATTGCACCCAAATTGGCCTCCAATTGAGCCTACAATATACAAACGAGTTTTCCTTCTTCGTTGACCATAACCGAACTTGTTTGTTGAGTCAAACATGTCCCATTTGACGTTATTAAGGTGCCACGTGAGTAAGAAACAAAGCGGAGTCCATTTGCTTACTCAAATCCTTGTATTCTTGGATTGCACCCAAATTGGCCTCCAATTGAGCCTACAATGTACAAACGAGTTTCCGTCTTCGTTGAGCACAACCGAACATTTTTGTTGAGTCAAACATGTCCCATTTGACGTTATTAGGGTGCCACGCAAGGATTGAAATCAAACGGAGCCCATTTGGTCACTCAAATCCTTGTATTCTCAGATTGCACCCAAATTGGCCTCCAATTGAGCCTACAACGTACAAACGAGTTTTCCTTCTTCGTTAACCATAACCGAACTTGTGTGTCGAGTCAAACATGTCCAATTTGACGTTATTATGTTGCCACGCGAGTTAGAAACCAAACGGAGTCCATTTGGTCACTTAAATCCTTGTATTCTCGGATTGCACCCAAATTGGCCTCCAATTGAGCCTACAATGTACAAACGAGTTTTCCTTCTTCGTTGAGCAGAACCGAACCTTTTTGTTGAGTCAAACATGTCCCATTTGACGTTATTAGAGTGCCATGAGAGGATTGGAATCAAACGAAGTCCATTTGTTCACTCAAATCCTTGTATTCTCGGATTGCACCCAAATTGGCCACCAATTGAGCCTACAATGTACACACGAGTTTTCCTTCTTCGTTGACCATAACCGAACTTGTTTGTTGAGTCAAACATGTCCCATTTGACGTTATTATAGTGCCACGCGAGTTAGAAACCAAGCGGAGTCCATTTGCTTACTCAAATCCTTGTATTCTCGGATTGCACCCAAATTGGCCTCCAATTGAGCCTACAATGTACAAACGAGTTTTCCTTCTTCGTTGAGCAGAACCGAAACTTTTTGTTGAGTCAAACATGTCCCATTTGATGTTATTAGGGTGCCCCGAGAGGATTGGAATCAAACGGAGTCCATTTGGTCACTCAAATCCTTGTATTCTCGTATTGCACCCAAATTGGCCTCCAATTGAGCCTACAATATACAAACGAGTTTTCCTTCTTCGTTGACCATAACCGAACTTGTTTGTTGAGTCAAACATGTCCCATTTGACGTTATTATGGTGCCACGTGAGTAAGAAACAAAGCGGAGTCCATTTGCTTACTCAAATCCTTGTATTCTTGGATTGCACCCAAATTGGCCTCCAATTGAGCCTACAATGTACAAACGAGTTTCCGTCTTCGTTGAGCACAACCGAACATTTTTGTTGAGTCAAACATGTCCCATTTGACGTTATTAGGGTGCCACACAAGGATTGAAATCAAACGGAGCCCATTTGGTCACTCAAATCCTTGTATTCTCAGATTGCACCCAAATTGGCCTCCAATTGAGCCTACAACGTACAAACGAGTTTTCCTTCTTCGTTAACCATAACCGAACTTGTGTGTCAAGTCAAACATGTCCCATTTGACGTTATTATGTTGCCACGCGAGTTAGAAACAAAACGGAGTCCATTTGGTCACTTAAATCCTTGTATTCTCGGATTGCACCCAAATTGGCCTCCAATTCGGCCTACAATGTACAAACGAGTTTTCCTTCTTCGTTGAGCAGAACCGAACCTTTTTGTTGAGTCAAACATGTCCCATTTGACGTTATTAGGGTGCCACGCGAGTATTGAAATCAAACGGAGCCCATTTGGTCACTCAAATCCTTGTATTCTCAGATTGCACCCAAATTGGCCTCCAATTGAGCTTACAACGTACAAACGAGTTTTCCTTCTTCGTTAATAATAACCGAACTTGTTTGTTGAGTCAAACATGTCCAATTTGATGATATTAAGTTGCCACGCGAGTTAGAAACCATGCGGAGTCCATTTGGTCACTCAAATCCTTGTATTCTCGGATTGCACCCAAATTGGCCTCCAATTGAGCCTACAACGTACAAACGAGTTTTCCTTCTTCGTTAACCATAAACGAACTTGTTTGTTGAGTCAAACATGTCCCATTTGATGTTATTATGGTGCCACGCGAGTTAGAAACCAAGCGGAGTCCATTTGCTTACTCAAATCCTTGTATTCTCGGATTGCACCCAAATTGGCCTCCAATTGAGCCTACAATGTACAAACGAGTTTTCCTTCTTCGTTGAGCAGAACCGAAACTTTTCGTTGAGTCAAACATGTCCCATTTGACGTTATTAGGGTGCCATGCGAGGATTGAAATCAAACGGAGCCCATTTGGTCACTCAAATCCTTGTATTCTCAGATTGCACCCAAATTGGCCTCCAATTGAGCCTACAACGTACAAACGAGTTTTCCTTCTTCGTTAACCATAACCGAACTTGTGTGTCGAGTCAAACATGTCCAATTTGACGTTATTATGTTGCCACGCGAGTTAGAAACCAAGCGGAGTCCATTTGGTCACTAAAATCCTTGCATTCTCGGATTGCACCCAAATTGGCCTCCAATTGAGCCTACAACGTACAAACGAGTTTTCCTTCTTCGTTAACCATGACCGAACTTGTTTGTTGAGTCAAACATGTCCAATTTTACATTATTATGGTGCCACGCGAGTTAGAAACCAAGCGGAGTCCATTTGGTCACTCAAATCCTTGTATTCTCGGATTGCACCCAAATTGGCCTCCAATTGAGCCTACAACGTACAAACGAGTTTTTCTTCTTCGTTAAGCACAACCGAATCTTTTTGTTGAGTCAAACATGTCCCATTTGACTTTATTATGGTGCCACGCGAGTTAGAAGCCAAGCAGAGTCCATTTGGTCACTCAAATCCTTGTATTCTCAGATTGCACCCAAATTGGCCTCCAATTGAGCTTACAACGTACAAACGAGTTTTTCTTCTTCGTTAACCATAACCGAACTTGTTTGTTGAGTCAAACATGTCCAATTTGATGATATTAAGTTGCCACGCGTGTTAGAAACCATGCGGAGTCCATTTGGTCACTCAAATCCTTGTATTCTCGGATTGCACCCAAATTGGCCTCCAATTGAGCCTACAACGTACAAACAAGTTTTCCTTCTTCGTTAACCATAAACGAACTTGTTTGTTGAGTCAAACATGTCCCATTTGACGTTATTATGGTGCCACGCGAGTTAGAAACCAAGCGGAGTCCATTTGCTTACTCAAATCCTTGTATTCTCGGATTGCACCCAAATTGGCCTCCAATTGAGCCTACAATGTACAAACGAGTTTTCCTTCTTCGTTGAGCAGAACCGAAACTTTTTGTTGAGTCAAACATGTCCCATTTGACGTTATTAGGGTGCCTCGAGAGGATTGGAATCAAACGGAGTCCATTTGGTCACTCAAATCCTTGTATTCTCGGATTGCACCCAAATTGGCCTCCAATTGAGCCTACAATATACAAACGAGTTTTCCTTCTTCGTTGACCATAACCGAACTTGTTTGTTGAGTCAAACATGTCCCATTTGATGTTATTATGGTGCCACGCGAGTAAGAAACAAAGCGGAGTCCATTTGCTTACTCAAATCCTTGTATTCTTGGATTGCACCCAAATTGGCCTCCAATTGAGCCTACAATGTACAAACGAGTTTCCGTCTTCGTTGAGCACAACCGAACATTTTTGTTGAGTCAAACATGTCCCATTTGACGTTATTAGGGTGCCACGCAAGGATTGAAATCAAACGGAGCCCATTTGGTCACTCAAATCCTTGTATTCTCAGATTGCACCCAAATTGGCCTCCAATTGAGCCTACAATGTACACACGAGTTTTCCTTCTTCGTTGACCATAACCGAACTTGTTTGTTGAGTCAAACATGTCCCATTTGACGTTATTATAGTGCCACGCGAGTTAGAAACCAAGCGGAGTCCATTTGCTTACTCAAATCCTTGTATTCTTGGATTGCACCCAAATTGGCCTCCAATTGAGCCTACAATGTACAAACGAGTTTTCCTTCTTCGTTGAGCACAACCGAACATTTTTGTTGAGTCAAACATGTCCCATTTGACGTTATTAGGGTGCCACGCAAGGATTGAAATCAAACGGAGCCCATTTGGTCACTCAAATCCTTGTATTCTCAGATTGCACCCAAATTGGCCTCCAATTGAGCCTACAACGTACAAACGAGTTTTCCTTCTTCGTTAACCATAACCGAACTTGTGTGTCGAGTCAAACATGTCCAATTTGACGTTATTATGTTGCCACGCGAGTTAGAAACCAAGCGGAGTCCATTTGGTCACTAAAATCCTTGCATTCTCGGATTGCACCCAAATTGGCCTCCAATTGACCTTACAACGTACAAACGAGTTTTCCTTCTTCGTTAACCATAACCGAACTTGTTTGTTGAGTCAAACATGTCCAATTTGACATTATTATGGTGCCACACGAGTTAGAAACCAAGCGGAGTCCATTTGGTCACTCAAATCCTTGTATTCTCGGATTGCACCCAAATTGGCCTCCAATTGAGCCTACAACGTACAAACGAGTTTTTCTTCTTCGTTAAGCACAACCGAATCTTTTTGTTGAGTCAAACATGTCCCATTTGACTTTATTATGGTGCCACGCGAGTTAGAAACCAAGCAGAGTCCATTTGGTCACTCAAATCCTTGTATTCTCAGATTGCACCCAAATTGGCCTCCAATTGAGCTTACAACGTACAAACGAGTTTTCCTTCTTCGTTAATAATAACCGAACTTGTTTGTTGAGTCAAACATGTCCAATTTGATGATATTAAGTTGCCACACGAGTTAGAAACCATGCGGAGTCCATTTGGTCACTCAAATCCTTGTATTCTCGGATTGCACCCAAATTGGCCTCCAATTGAGCCTACAACGTACAAACGAGTTTTCCTTCTTCGTTAACCATAAACGAACTTGTTTGTTGAGTCAAACATGTCCCATTTGACGTTATTATGGTGCCACGCGAGTTAGAAACCAAGCGGAGTCCATTTGCTTACTCAAATCCTTGTATTCTCGGATTGCACCCAAATTGGCCTCCAATTGAGCCTACAATGTACAAACGAGTTTTCCTTCTTCGTTGAGCAGAACAAAAACTTTTCGTTGAGTCAAACATGTCCCATTTGACGTTATTAGGGTGCCTCGAGAGGATTGGAATCAAACGGAGTCCATTTGGTCACTCAAATCCTTGTATTCTCGGATTGCACCCAAATTGGCCTCCAATTGAGCCTACAATATACAAACGAGTTTTCCTTCTTCGTTGACCATAACCGAACTTGTTTGTTGAGTCAAACATGTCCCATTTGACGTTATTATGGTGCCACGCGAGTAAGAAACAAAGCGGAGTCCATTTGCTTACTCAAATCCTTGTATTCTTGGATTGCACCCAAATTGGCCTCCAATTGAGCCTACAATGTACAAACGAGTTTCCGTCTTCGTTGAGCACAACCGAACATTTTTGTTGAGTCAAACATGTCCCATTTGACGTTATTAGAGTGCCATGAGAGGATTGGAATCAAACGAAGTCCATTTGTTCACTCAAATCCTTGTATTCTCGGATTGCACCCAAATTGGCCACCAATTGAGCCTACAATGTACACACGAGTTTTCCTTCTTCGTTGACCATAACCGAACTTGTTTGTTGAGTCAAACATGTCCCATTTGACGTTATTATGTTGCCACGCGAGTTAGAAACAAAACGGAGTCCATTTGGTCACTTAAATCCTTGTATTCTCGGATTGCACCCAAATTGGCCTCCAATTCGGCCTACAATGTACAAACGAGTTTTCCTTCTTCGTTGAGCAGAACCGAACCTTTTTGTTGAGTCAAACATGTCCCATTTGACGTTATTAGGGTGCCACGCGAGGATTGAAATCAAACGGAGCCCATTTGGTCACTCAAATCCTTGTATTCTCAGATTGCACCCAAATTGGCCTCCAATTGAGCCTACAACGTACAAACGAGTTTTCCTTCTTCGTTAACCATAACCGAACTTGTGTGTCGAGTCAAACATGTCCAATTTGACGTTATTATGTTGCCACGCGAGTTAGAAACCAAGCGGAGTCCATTTGGTCACTAAAATCCTTGCATTCTCGGATTGCACCCAAATTGGCCTCCAATTGAGCCTACAACGTACAAACGAGTTTTCCTTCTTCGTTAACCATAACCGAACTTGTTTGTTGAGTCAAACATGTCCAATTTTACATTATTATGGTGCCACGCGAGTTAGAAACCAAGCGGAGTCCATTTGGTCACTCAAATCCTTGTATTCTCGGATTGCACCCAAATTGGCCTCCAATTGAGCCTACAACGTACAAACGAGTTTTTCTTCTTCGTTAAGCACAACCGAATCTTTTTGTTGAGTCAAACATGTCCCATTTGACTTTATTATGGTGCCACGCGAGTTAGAAGCCAAGCAGAGTCCATTTGGTCACTCAAATCCTTGTATTCTCAGATTGCACCCAAATTGGCCTCCAATTGAGCTTACAACGTACAAACGAGTTTTTCTTCTTCGTTAACCATAGCCGAACTTCTTTGTTGAGTCAAACATGTCCAATTTGATGATATTAAGTTGCCACGCGAGTTAGAAACCATGCGGAGTCCATTTGGTCACTCAAATCCTTGTATTCTCGGATTGCACCCAAATTGGCCTCCAATTGAGCCTACAACGTACAAACAAGTTTTCCTTCTTCGTTAACCATAAACGAACTTGTTTGTTGAGTCAAACATGTCCCATTTGACGTTATTATGGTGCCACGCGAGTTAGAAACCAAGCGGAGTCCATTTGCTTACTCAAATCCTTGTATTCTCGGATTGCACCCAAATTGGCCTCCAATTGAGCCTACAATGTACAAACGAGTTTTCCTTCTTCGTTGAGCAGAACCGAAACTTTTTGTTGAGTCAAACATGTCCCATTTGACGTTATTAGGGTGCCTCGAGAGGATTGGAATCAAACGGAGTCCATTTGGTCACTCAAATCCTTGTATTCTCGGATTGCACCCAAATTGGCCTCCAATTGAGCCTACAATATACAAACGAGTTTTCCTTCTTCGTTGACCATAACCGAACTTGTTTGTTGAGTCAAACATGTCCCATTTGACGTTATTATGGTGCCACGCGAGTAAGAAACAAAGCGGAGTCCATTTGCTTACTCAAATCCTTGTATTCTTGGATTGCACCCAAATTGGCCTCCAATTGAGCCTACAATGTACAAACGAGTTTCCGTCTTCGTTGAGCACAACCGAACATTTTTGTTGAGTCAAACATGTCCCATTTGACGTTATTAGGGTGCCACGCAAGGATTGAAATCAAACGGAGCCCATTTGGTCACTCAAATCCTTGTATTCTCAGATTGCACCCAAATTGGCCTCCAATTGAGCCTACAACGTACAAACGAGTTTTCCTTCTTCGTTAACCATAACCGAACTTGTGTGTCGAGTCAAACATGTCCAATTTGACGTTATTATGTTGCCACGCGAGTTAGAAACCAAACGGAGTCCATTTGGTCACTTAAATCCTTGTATTCTCGGATTGCACCCAAATTGGCCTCCAATTGAGCCTACAATGTACAAACGAGTTTTCCTTCTTCGTTGAGCAGAACCGAACCTTTTTGTTGAGTCAAACATGTCCCATTTGACGTTATTAGAGTGCCATGAGAGAATTGGAATCAAACGAAGTCCATTTGTTCACTCAAATCCTTGTATTCTCGGATTGCACCCAAATTGGCCACCAATTGAGCCTACAATGTACACACGAGTTTTCCTTCTTCGTTGACCATAACCGAACTTGTTTGTTGAGTCAAACATGTCCCATTTGACGTTATTATGGTGCCACGCGAGTTAGAAACCAAGCGGAGTCCATTTGCTTACTCAAATCCTTGTATTCTTGGATTGCACCCAAATTGGCCTCCAATTGAGCCTACAATGTACAAACGAGTTTTCCTTCTTCGTTGAGCACAACCGAACATTTTTGTTGAGTCAAACATGTCCCATTTGACGTTATTAGGGTGCCACGCGAGGATTGAAATCAAACGGAGCCCATTTGGTCACTCAAATCCTTGTATTCTCAGATTGCACCCAAATTGGCCTCCAATTGAGCCTACAACGTACAAACGAGTTTTCCTTCTTCGTTAACCATAACCGAACTTGTGTGTCGAGTCAAACATGTCCAATTTGACGTTATTATGTTGCCACGCGAGTTAGAAACCAAGCGGAGTCCATTTGGTCACTAAAATCCTTGCATTCTCGGATTGCACCCAAATTGGCCTCCAATTGAGCCTACAACGTACAAACGAGTTTTCCTTCTTCGTTAACCATAACCGAACTTGTTTGTTGAGTCAAACATGTCCAATTTGACATTATTATGGTGCCACACGAGTTAGAAACCAAGCGGAGTCCATTTGGTCACTCAAATCCTTGTATTCTCGGATTGCACCCAAATTGGCCTCCAATTGAGCCTACAACGTACAAACGAGTTTTTCTTCTTCGTTAAGCACAACCGAATCTTTTTGTTGAGTCAAACATGTCCCATTTGACTTTATTATGGTGCCACGCGAGTTAGAAACCAAGCAGAGTCCATTTGGTCACTCAAATCCTTGTATTCTCAGATTGCACCCAAATTGGCCTCCAATTGAGCTTACAACGTACAAACGAGTTTTCCTTCTTCGTTAATAATAACCGAACTTGTTTGTTGAGTCAAACATGTCCAATTTGATGATATTAAGTTGCCACGCGAGTTAGAAACCATGCGGAGTCCATTTGGTCACTCAAATCCTTGTATTCTCGGATTGCACCCAAATTGGCCTCCAATTGAGCCTACAACGTACAAACGAGTTTTCCTTCTTCGTTAACCATAAACGAACTTGTTTGTTGAGTCAAACATGTCCCATTTGACGTTATTATGGTGCCACGCGAGTTAGAAACCAAGCGGAGTCCATTTGCTTACTCAAATCCTTGTATTCTCGGATTGCACCCAAATTGGCCTCAAATTGAGCCTACAATGTACAAACGAGTTTTCCTTCTTCGTTGAGCAGAACAAAAACTTTTCGTTGAGTCAAACATGTCCCATTTGACGTTATTAGGGTGCCTCGAGAGGATTGGAATCAAACGGAGTCCATTTGGTCACTCAAATCCTTGTATTCTCGGATTGCACCCAAATTGGCCTCCAATTGAGCCTACAATATACAAACGAGTTTTCCTTCTTCGTTGACCATAACCGAACTTGTTTGTTGAGTCAAACATGTCCCATTTGACGTTATTATGGTGCCACGCGAGTAAGAAACAAAGCGGAGTCCATTTGCTTACTCAAATCCTTGTATTCTTGGATTGCACCCAAATTGGCCTCCAATTGAGCCTACAATGTACAAACGAGTTTCCGTCTTCGTTGAGCACAACCGAACATTTTTGTTGAGTCAAACATGTCCCATTTGACGTTATTAGGGTGCCACGCAAGGATTGAAATCAAACGGAGCCCATTTGGTCACTCAAATCCTTGTATTCTCAGATTGCACCCAAATTGGCCTCCAATTGAGCCTACAACGTACAAACGAGTTTTCCTTCTTCGTTAACCATAACCGAACTTGTGTGTCGAGTCAAACATGTCCAATTTGACGTTATTATGTTGCCACGCGAGTTAGAAACCAAACGGAGTCCATTTGGTCACTTAAATCCTTGTATTCTCGGATTGCACCCAAATTGGCCTCCAATTGAGCCTACAATGTACAAACGAGTTTTCCTTCTTCGTTGAGCAGAACCGAACC
The DNA here is from genome assembly GCA_963556465.1 of Berberis vulgaris. Lineage (NCBI taxonomy): Eukaryota > Viridiplantae > Streptophyta > Magnoliopsida > Ranunculales > Berberidaceae > Berberis > Berberis vulgaris. Next base: position 39,099,095 of record OY747126.1, on the reverse strand, counting down.
TTTTTGTTGAGTCAAACATGTCCCATTTGACGTTATTAGAGTGCCATGAGAGGATTGGAATCAAACGAAGTCCATTTGTTCACTCAAATCCTTGTATTCTCGGATTGCACCCAAATTGGCCACCAATTGAGCCTACAATGTACACACGAGTTTTCCTTCTTCGTTGACCATAACCGAACTTGTTTGTTGAGTCAAACATGTCCCATTTGACGTTATTATAGTGCCACGCGAGTTAGAAACCAAGCGGAGTCCATTTGCTTACTCTAATCCTTGTATTCTTGGATTGCACCCAAATTGGCCTCCAATTGAGCCTACAATGTACAAACGAGTTTTCCCTATTCGTTGAGCACAACCGAACATTTTTGTTGAGTCAAACATGTCCCATTTGACGTTATTAGGGTGCCACGCGAGGATTGAAATCAAACGGAGCCCATTTGGTCACTCAAATCCTTGTATTCTCAGATTGCACCCAAATTGGCCTCCAATTGAGCCTACAACGTACAAACGAGTTTTCCTTCTTCGTTAACCATAACCGAACTTGTGTGTCGAGTCAAACATGTCCAATTTGACGTTATTATGTTGCCACGCGAGTTAGAAACCAAGCGGAGTCCATTTGGTCACTAAAATCCTTGCATTCTCGGATTGCACCCAAATTGGCCTCCAATTGAGCCTACAACGTACAAACGAGTTTTCCTTCTTCGTTAACCATAACCGAACTTGTTTGTTGAGTCAAACATGTCCAATTTGACATTATTATGGTGCCACGCGAGTTAGAAACCAAGCGGAGTCCATTTGGTCACTCAAATCCTTGTATTCTTGGATTGCACCCAAATTGGCCTCCAATTGAGCCTACAATGTACAAACGAGTTTCCGTCTTCGTTGAGCACAACCGAACATTTTTGTTGAGTCAAACATGTCCCATTTGACGTTATTAGGGTGCCACGCAAGGATTGAAATCAAACGGAGCCCATTTGGTCACTCAAATCCTTGTATTCTCAGATTGCACCCAAATTGGCCTCCAATTGAGCCTACAACGTACAAACGAGTTTTCCTTCTTCGTTAACCATAACCAAACTTGTGTGTCGAGTCAAACATGTCCAATTTGACGTTATTATGTTGCCACGCGAGTTAGAAACCAAACGGAGTCCATTTGGTCACTTAAATCCTTGTATTCTCGGATTGCACCCAAATTGGCCTCCAATTGAGCCTACAATGTACAAACGAGTTTTCCTTCTTCGTTGAGCAGAACCGAAACTTTTTGTTGAGTCAAACATGTCCCATTTGACGTTATTAGGGTGCCTCGAGAGGATTGGAATCAAACGGAGTCCATTTGGTCACTCAAATCCTTGTATTCTCGGATTGCACCCAAATTGGCCTCCAATTGAGCCTACAATATACAAACGAGTTTTCCTTCTTCGTTGACCATAACCGAACTTGTTTGTTGAGTCAAACATGTCCCATTTGACGTTATTATGGTGCCACGCGAGTAAGAAACAAAGCGGAGTCCATTTGCTTACTCAAATCCTTGTATTCTTGGATTGCACCCAAATTGGCCTCCAATTGAGCCTACAATGTACAAACGAGTTTCCGTCTTCGTTGAGCACAACCGAACATTTTTGTTGAGTCAAACATGTCCCATTTGACGTTATTAGGGTGCCACGCAAGGATTGAAATCAAACGGAGCCCATTTGGTCACTCAAATCCTTGTATTCTCAGATTGCACCCAAATTGACCTCCAATTGAGCCTACAACGTACAAACGAGTTTTCCTTCTTCGTTAACCATAACCGAACTTGTGTGTCGAGTCAAACATTTCCAATTTGACGTTATTATGTTGCCACGCGAGTTAGAAACCAAACGGAGTCCATTTGGTCACTTAAATCCTTGTATTCTCGGATTGCACCCAAATTGGCCTCCAATTGAGCCTACAATGTACAAACGAGTTTTCCTTCTTCGTTGAGCAGAACCGAAACTTTTTGTTGAGTCAAACATGTCCCATTTGACGTTATTAGGGTGCCTCGAGAGGATTGGAATCAAACGGAGTCCATTTGGTCACTCAAATCCTTGTATTCTCGGATTGCACCCAAATTGGCCTCCAATTGAGCCTACAATATACAAACGAGTTTTCCTTCTTCGTTGACCATAACCGAACTTGTTTGTTGAGTCAAACATGTCCCATTTGACGTTATTATGGTACCACGCGAGTAAGAAACAAAGCGGAGTCCATTTGCTTACTCAAATCCTTGTATTCTTGGATTGCACCCAAATTGGCCTCCAATTGAGCCTACAATGTACAAACGAGTTTCCGTCTTCGTTGAGCACAACCGAACATTTTTGTTGAGTCAAACATGTCCCATTTGACGTTATTAGGGTGCCACGCAAGGATTGAAATCAAACGGAGCCCATTTGGTCACTCAAATCCTTGTATTCTCAGATTGCACCCAAATTGGCCTCCAATTGAGCCTACAACGTACAAACGAGTTTTCCTTCTTCGTTAACCATAACCGAACTTGTGTGTCGAGTCAAACATGTCCAATTTGACGTTATTATGTTGCCACGCGAGTTAGAAACCAAACGGAGTCCATTTGGTCACTTAAATCCTTGTATTCTCGGATTGCACCCAAATTGGCCTCCAATTGAGCCTACAATGTACAAACGAGTTTTCCTTCTTCGTTGAGCAGAACCGAACCTTTTTGTTGAGTCAAACATGTCCCATTTGACGTTATTAGAGTGCCATGAGAGAATTGGAATCAAACGAAGTCCATTTGTTCACTCAAATCCTTGTATTCTCGGATTGCACCCAAATTGGCCACCAATTGAGCCTACAATGTACACACGAGTTTTCCTTCTTCGTTGACCATAACCGAACTTGTTTGTTGAGTCAAACATGTCCCATTTGACGTTATTATGGTGCCACGCGAGTTAGAAACCAAGCGGAGTCCATTTGCTTACTCAAATCCTTGTATTCTTGGATTGCACCCAAATTGGCCTCCAATTGAGCCTACAATGTACAAACGAGTTTTCCTTCTTCGTTGAGCACAACCGAACATTTTTGTTGAGTCAAACATGTCCCATTTGACGTTATTAGGGTGCCACGCGAGGATTGAAATCAAACGGAGCCCATTTGGTCACTCAAATCCTTGTATTCTCAGATTGCACCCAAATTGGCCTCCAATTGAGCCTACAACGTACAAACGAGTTTTCCTTCTTCGTTAACCATAACCGAACTTGTGTGTCGAGTCAAACATGTCCAATTTGACGTTATTATGTTGCCACGCGAGTTAGAAACCAAGCGGAGTCCATTTGGTCACTAAAATCCTTGCATTCTCGGATTGCACCCAAATTGGCCTCCAATTGAGCCTACAACGTACAAACGAGTTTTCCTTCTTCGTTAACCATAACCGAACTTGTTTGTTGAGTCAAACATGTCCAATTTGACATTATTATGGTGCCACACGAGTTAGAAACCAAGCGGAGTCCATTTGGTCACTCAAATCCTTGTATTCTCGGATTGCACCCAAATTGGCCTCCAATTGAGCCTACAACGTACAAACGAGTTTTTCTTCTTCGTTAAGCACAACCGAATCTTTTTGTTGAGTCAAACATGTCCCATTTGACTTTATTATGGTGCCACGCGAGTTAGAAACCAAGCAGAGTCCATTTGGTCACTCAAATCCTTGTATTCTCAGATTGCACCCAAATTGGCCTCCAATTGAGCTTACAACGTACAAACGAGTTTTCCTTCTTCGTTAATAATAACCGAACTTGTTTGTTGAGTCAAACATGTCCAATTTGATGATATTAAGTTGCCACGCGAGTTAGAAACCATGCGGAGTCCATTTGGTCACTCAAATCCTTGTATTCTCGGATTGCACCCAAATTGGCCTCCAATTGAGCCTACAACGTACAAACGAGTTTTCCTTCTTCGTTAACCATAAACGAACTTGTTTGTTGAGTCAAACATGTCCCATTTGACGTTATTATGGTGCCACGCGAGTTAGAAACCAAGCGGAGTCCATTTGCTTACTCAAATCCTTGTATTCTCGGATTGCACCCAAATTGGCCTCAAATTGAGCCTACAATGTACAAACGAGTTTTCCTTCTTCGTTGAGCAGAACAAAAACTTTTCGTTGAGTCAAACATGTCCCATTTGACGTTATTAGGGTGCCTCGAGAGGATTGGAATCAAACGGAGTCCATTTGGTCACTCAAATCCTTGTATTCTCGGATTGCACCCAAATTGGCCTCCAATTGAGCCTACAATATACAAACGAGTTTTCCTTCTTCGTTGACCATAACCGAACTTGTTTGTTGAGTCAAACATGTCCCATTTGACGTTATTATGGTGCCACGCGAGTAAGAAACAAAGCGGAGTCCATTTGCTTACTCAAATCCTTGTATTCTTGGATTGCACCCAAATTGGCCTCCAATTGAGCCTACAATGTACAAACGAGTTTCCGTCTTCGTTGAGCACAACCGAACATTTTTGTTGAGTCAAACATGTCCCATTTGACGTTATTAGGGTGCCACGCAAGGATTGAAATCAAACGGAGCCCATTTGGTCACTCAAATCCTTGTATTCTCAGATTGCACCCAAATTGGCCTCCAATTGAGCCTACAACGTACAAACGAGTTTTCCTTCTTCGTTAACCATAACCGAACTTGTGTGTCGAGTCAAACATGTCCAATTTGACGTTATTATGTTGCCACGCGAGTTAGAAACCAAACGGAGTCCATTTGGTCACTTAAATCCTTGTATTCTCGGATTGCACCCAAATTGGCCTCCAATTGAGCCTACAATGTACAAACGAGTTTTCCTTCTTCGTTGAGCAGAACCGAACCTTTTTGTTGAGTCAAACATGTCCCATTTGACGTTATTAGAGTGCCATGAGAGGATTGGAATCAAACGAAGTCCATTTGTTCACTCAAATCCTTGTATTCTCGGATTGCACCCAAATTGGCCACCAATTGAGCCTACAATGTACACACGAGTTTTCCTTCTTCGTTGACCATAACCGAACTTGTTTGTTGAGTCAAACATGTCCCATTTGACGTTATTATAGTGCCACGCGAGTTAGAAACCAAGCGGAGTCCATTTGCTTACTCTAATCCTTGTATTCTTGGATTGCACCCAAATTGGCCTCCAATTGAGCCTACAATGTACAAACGAGTTTTCCCTATTCGTTGAGCACAACCGAACATTTTTGTTGAGTCAAACATGTCCCATTTGACGTTATTAGGGTGCCACGCGAGGATTGAAATCAAACGGAGCCCATTTGGTCACTCAAATCCTTGTATTCTCAGATTGCACCCAAATTGGCCTCCAATTGAGCCTACAACGTACAAACGAGTTTTCCTTCTTCGTTAACCATAACCGAACTTGTGTGTCGAGTCAAACATGTCCAATTTGACGTTATTATGTTGCCACGCGAGTTAGAAACCAAGCGGAGTCCATTTGGTCACTAAAATCCTTGCATTCTCGGATTGCACCCAAATTGGCCTCCAATTGAGCCTACAACGTACAAACGAGTTTTCCTTCTTCGTTAACCATAACCGAACTTGTTTGTTGAGTCAAACATGTCCAATTTGACATTATTATGGTGCCACGCGAGTTAGAAACCAAGCGGAGTCCATTTGGTCACTCAAATCCTTGTATTCTTGGATTGCACCCAAATTGGCCTCCAATTGAGCCTACAATGTACAAACGAGTTTCCGTCTTCGTTGAGCACAACCGAACATTTTTGTTGAGTCAAACATGTCCCATTTGACGTTATTAGGGTGCCACGCAAGGATTGAAATCAAACGGAGCCCATTTGGTCACTCAAATCCTTGTATTCTCAGATTGCACCCAAATTGGCCTCCAATTGAGCCTACAACGTACAAACGAGTTTTCCTTCTTCGTTAACCATAACCAAACTTGTGTGTCGAGTCAAACATGTCCAATTTGACGTTATTATGTTGCCACGCGAGTTAGAAACCAAACGGAGTCCATTTGGTCACTTAAATCCTTGTATTCTCGGATTGCACCCAAATTGGCCTCCAATTGAGCCTACAATGTACAAACGAGTTTTCCTTCTTCGTTGAGCAGAACCGAAACTTTTTGTTGAGTCAAACATGTCCCATTTGACGTTATTAGGGTGCCTCGAGAGGATTGGAATCAAACGGAGTCCATTTGGTCACTCAAATCCTTGTATTCTCGGATTGCACCCAAATTGGCCTCCAATTGAGCCTACAATATACAAACGAGTTTTCCTTCTTCGTTGACCATAACCGAACTTGTTTGTTGAGTCAAACATGTCCCATTTGACGTTATTATGGTGCCACGCGAGTAAGAAACAAAGCGGAGTCCATTTGCTTACTCAAATCCTTGTATTCTTGGATTGCACCCAAATTGGCCTCCAATTGAGCCTACAATGTACAAACGAGTTTCCGTCTTCGTTGAGCACAACCGAACATTTTTGTTGAGTCAAACATGTCCCATTTGACGTTATTAGGGTGCCACGCAAGGATTGAAATCAAACGGAGCCCATTTGGTCACTCAAATCCTTGTATTCTCAGATTGCACCCAAATTGACCTCCAATTGAGCCTACAACGTACAAACGAGTTTTCCTTCTTCGTTAACCATAACCGAACTTGTGTGTCGAGTCAAACATTTCCAATTTGACGTTATTATGTTGCCACGCGAGTTAGAAACCAAACGGAGTCCATTTGGTCACTTAAATCCTTGTATTCTCGGATTGCACCCAAATTGGCCTCCAATTGAGCCTACAATGTACAAACGAGTTTTCCTTCTTCGTTGAGCAGAACCGAACCTTTTTGTTGAGTCAAACATGTCCCATTTGACGTTATTAGAGTGCCACGAGAGGATTGGAATCAAACGAAGTCCATTTGTTCACTCAAATCCTTGTATTCTCGGATTGCACCCAAATTGGCCACCAATTGAGCCTACAATGTACACACGAGTTTTCCTTCTTCGTTGACCATAACCGAACTTGTTTGTTGAGTCAAACATGTCCCATTTGACGTTATTATAGTGCCACACGAGTTAGAAACCAAGCGGAGTCCATTTGCTTACTCAAATCCTTGTATTCTTGGATTGCACCCAAATTGGCCTCCAATTGAGCCTACAATGTACAAACGAGTTTTCCTTCTTCGTTGAGCACAACCGAACATTTTTGTTGAGTCAAACATGTCCCATTTGACGTTATTAGGGTGCCACGCGAGGATTGAAATCAAACGGAGCCCATTTGGTCACTCAAATCCTTGTATTCTCAGATTGCACCCAAATTGGCCTCCAATTGAGCCTACAACGTACAAACGAGTTTTCCTTCTTCGTTAACCATAACCGAACTTGTGTGTCGAGTCAAACATGTCCAATTTGACGTTATTATGTTGCCACGCGAGTTAGAAACCAAGCGGAGTCCATTTGGTCACTAAAATCCTTGCATTCTCGGATTGCACCCAAATTGGCCTCCAATTGAGCCTACAACGTACAAACGAGTTTTCCTTCTTCGTTAACCATAACCGAACTTGTTTGTTGAGTCAAACATGTCAAATTTGACATTATTATGGTGCCACGCGAGTTAGAAACCAAGCGGAGTCCATTTGGTCACTCAAATCCTTGTATTCTTGGATTGCACCCAAATTGGCCTCCAATTGAGCCTACAATGTACAAACGAGTTTCCGTCTTCGTTGAGCACAACCGAACATTTTTGTTGAGTCAAACATGTCCCATTTGACGTTATTAGGGTGCCACGCAAGGATTGAAATCAAACGGAGCCCATTTGGTCACTCAAATCCTTGTATTCTCAGATTGCACCCAAATTGGCCTCCAATTGAGCCTACAACGTACAAACAAGTTTTCCTTCTTCGTTAACCATAACCGAACTTGTGTGTCGAGTCAAACATGTCCAATTTGACGTTATTATGTTGCCACGCGAGTTAGAAACCAAACGGAGTCCATTTGGTCACTTAAATCCTTGTATTCTCGGATTGCACCCAAATTGGCCTCCAATTGAGCCTACAATGTACAAACGAGTTTTCCTTCTTCGTTGAGCAGAACCGAAACTTTTTGTTGAGTCAAACATGTCCCATTTGACGTTATTAGGGTGCCTCGAGAGGATTGGAATCAAACGGAGTCCATTTGGTCACTCAAATCCTTGTATTCTCGGATTGCACCCAAATTGGCCTCCAATTGAGCCTACAATATACAAACGAGTTTTCCTTCTTCGTTGACCATAACCGAACTTGTTTGTTGAGTCAAACATGTCCCATTTGACGTTATTATGGTGCCACGCGAGTAAGAAACAAAGCGGAGTCCATTTGCTTACTCAAATCCTTGTATTCTTGGATTGCACCCAAATTGGCCTCCAATTGAGCCTACAATGTACAAACGAGTTTCCGTCTTCGTTGAGCACAACCGAACATTTTTGTTGAGTCAAACATGTCCCATTTGACGTTATTAGGGTGCCACGCAAGGATTGAAATCAAACGGAGCCCATTTGGTCACTCAAATCCTTGTATTCTCAGATTGCACCCAAATTGGCCTCCAAGTGAGCCTACAACGTACAAACGAGTTTTCCTTCTTCGTTAACCATAACCGAACTTGTCTGTCGAGTCAAACATGTCCAATTTGACGTTATTATGTTGCCACGCGAGTTAGAAACCAAACGGAGTCCATTTGGTCACTTAAATCCTTGTATTCTCGGATTGCACCCAAATTGGCCTCCAATTGAGCCTACAATGTACAAACGAGTTTTCCTTCTTCGTTGAGCAGAACCGAACCTTTTTGTTGAGTCAAACATGTCCCATTTGACGTTATTAGAGTGCCACGAGAGGATTGGAATCAAACGAAGTCCATTTGTTCACTCAAATCCTTGTATTCTCGGATTGCACCCAAATTGGCCACCAATTGAGCCTACAATGTACACACGAGTTTTCCTTCTTCGTTGACCATAACCGAACTTGTTTGTTGAGTCAAACATGTCCCATTTGACGTTATTATAGTGCCACGCGAGTTAGAAACCAAGCGGAGTCCATTTGCTTACTCAAATCCTTGTATTCTTGGATTGCACCCAAATTGGCCTCCAATTGAGCCTACAATGTACAAACGAGTTTTCCTTCTTCGTTGAGCACAACCGAACATTTTTGTTGAGTCAAACATGTCCCATTTGACGTTATTAGGGTGCCACGTGAGGATTGAAATCAAACGGAGCCCATTTGGTCACTCAAATCCTTGTATTCTCAGATTGCACCCAAATTGGCCTCCAATTGAGCCTACAACGTACAAACGAGTTTTCCTTCTTCGTTAACCATAACCGAACTTGTGTGTCGAGTCAAACATGTCCAATTTGACGTTATTATGTTGCCACGCGAGTTAGAAACCAAGCGGAGTCCATTTGGTCACTAAAATCCTTGCATTCTCGGATTGCACCCAAATTGGCCTCCAATTGAGCCTACAACGTACAAACGAGTTTTCCTTCTTCGTTAACCATAACCGAACTTGTTTGTTGAGTCAAACATGTCCAATTTGACATTATTATGGTGCCACGCGAGTTAGAAACCAAGCGGAGTCCATTTGGTCACTCAAATCCTTGTATTCTCGAATTGCACCCAAATTGGCCTCCAATTGAGCCTACAACGTACAAACGAGTTTTTCTTCTTCGTTAAGCACAACCGAATCTTTTTGTTGAGTCAAACATGTCCCATTTGACTTTATTATGGTGCCACGCGAGTTAGAAACCAAGCAGAGTCCATTTGGTCACTCAAATCCTTGTATTCTCAGATTGCACCCAAATTGGCCTCCAATTGAGCTTACAACGTACAAACGAGTTTTCCTTCTTCGTTAACCATAACCGAACTTGTTTGTTGAGTCAAACATGTCCAATTTGATGATATTAAGTTGCCACGCGAGTTAGAAACCATGCGGAGTCCATTTGGTCACTCAAATCCTTGTATTCTCGGATTGCACCCAAATTGGCCTCCAATTGAGCCTACAACGTACAAACGAGTTTTCCTTCTTCGTTAACCATAACCGAACTTGTTTTTTGAGTCAAACATGTCCCATTTGACGTTATTATGGTGCCACGCGAGTTAGAAACCAAGCGGAGTCCATTTGCTTACTCAAATCCTTGTATTCTCGGATTGCACCCAAATTGGCCTCCAATTGAGCCTACAATGTACAAACGAGTTTTCCTTCTTCGTTGAGCAGAACCGAAACTTTTTGTTGAGTCAAACATGTCCCATTTGACGTTATTAGGGTGCCCCGAGAGGATTGGAATTAAACGGAGTCCATTTGGTCACTCAAATCCTTGTATTCTCGGATTGCACCCAAATTGGCCTCCAATTGAGCCTACAATATACAAACGAGTTTTCCTTCTTCGTTGACCATAACCGAACTTGTTTGTTGATTCAAACATGTCCCATTTGACGTTATTATGGTGCCACGTGAGTAAGAAACAAAGCGGAGCCCATTTGCTTACTCAAATCCTTGTATTCTTGGATTGCACCCAAATTGGCCTCCAATTGAGCCTACAATGTACAAACGAGTTTCCGTCTTCGTTGAGCACAACCGAACATTTTTATTGATTCAAACATGTCCCATTTGACGTTATTAGGGTGCCACGCGAGGATTGAAATCAAACGGAGCCCATTTGGTCACTCAAATCCTTGTATTCTCAGATTGCACCCAAATTGGCCTCCAATTGAGCCTACAACGTACAAACAAGTTTTCCTTCTTCGTTAACCATAAACGAACTTGTGTGTCGAGTCAAACATGTCCAATTTGACATTATTATGTTGCCACGCGAGTTAGAAACCAAACGGAGTCCATTTGGTCACTTAAATCCTTGTATTCTCGGATTGCACCCAAATTGGCCTCCAATTGAGCCTACAATGTACAAACGAGTTTTCCTTCTTCGTTGAGCAGAACCGAACCTTTTTGTTGAGTCAAACATGTCCCATTTGACGTTATTAGAGTGCCACGAGAGGATTGGAATCAAACGAAGTCCATTTGTTCACTCAAATCCTTGAATTCTCGGATTGCACCCAAATTGGCCTCCAATTGAGCCTACAATATACAAACGAGTTTTCCATCTTCGTTGACCATAACCGAACTTGTTTGTTGAGTCAAACATGTCCCATTTGACGTTATTATGGTGCCACGCGAGTAATAAACAAAGCGGAGTCCATTTGCTTACTCAAATCCTTGTATTCTTGGATTGCACCCAAATTGGCCTCCAGTTGAGCCTACAATGTACAAACGAGTTTTCCGTCTTCGTTGAGCACAACCGAACATTTTTGTTGAGTCAAACATGTCCCATTTGACGTTGTTAGGGTGCCACGCGAGGATTGAAATCAAACGGAGCCCATTTGGTCACTCAAATCCTTGTATTCTCAGATTGCACCCAAATTGGCCTCCAATTGAGCCTACAACGTACAAACGAGTTTTCCTTCTTCGTTAACCATAACCGAACTTGTGTGTCGAGTCAAACATGTCCAATTTGACGTTATTATGTTGCCACGCGAGTTAGAAACCAAACGGAGTCCATTTGGTCACTTAAATCCTTGTATTCTCGGATTGCACCCAAATTGGCCTCCAATTGAGCCTACAATGTACAAACGAGTTTTCCTTCTTCGTTGAGCAGAACCGAAACTTTTTGTTGAGTCAAACATGTCCCATTTGACGTTATTAGGGTGCCTCGAGAGGATTGGAATCAAACGGAGTCCATTTGGTCACTCAAATCCTTGTATTCTCGGATTGCACCCAAATTGGCCTCCAATTGAGCCTACAATATACAAACGAGTTTTCCTTCTTCGTTGACCATAACCGAACTTGTTTGTTGAGTCAAACATGTCCCATTTGACGTTATTATGGTGCCACGCGAGTAAGAAACAAAGCGGAGTCCATTTGCTTACTCAAATCCTTGTATTCTTGGATTGCACCCAAATTGGCCTCCAATTGAGCCTACAATGTACAAACGAGTTTCCGTCTTCGTTGAGCACAACCGAACATTTTTGTTGAGTCAAACATGTCCCATTTGACGTTATTAGGGTGCCACGCAAGGATTGAAATCAAACGGAGCCCATTTGGTCACTCAAATCCTTGTATTCTCAGATTGCACCCAAATTGGCCTCCAAGTGAGCCTACAACGTACAAACGAGTTTTCCTTCTTCGTTAACCATAACCGAACTTGTCTGTCGAGTCAAACATGTCCAATTTGACGTTATTATGTTGCCACGCGAGTTAGAAACCAAACGGAGTCCATTTGGTCACTTAAATCCTTGTATTCTCGGATTGCACCCAAATTGGCCTCCAATTGAGCCTACAATGTACAAACGAGTTTTCCTTCTTCGTTGAGCAGAACCGAACCTTTTTGTTGAGTCAAACATGTCCCATTTGACGTTATTAGAGTGCCACGAGAGGATTGGAATCAAACGAAGTCCATTTGTTCACTCAAATCCTTGTATTCTCGGATTGCACCCAAATTGGCCACCAATTGAGCCTACAATGTACACACGAGTTTTCCTTCTTCGTTGACCATAACCGAACTTGTTTGTTGAGTCAAACATGTCCCATTTGACGTTATTATAGTGCCACGCGAGTTAGAAACCAAGCGGAGTCCATTTGCTTACTCAAATCCTTGTATTCTTGGATTGCACCCAAATTGGCCTCCAATTGAGCCTACAATGTACAAACGAGTTTTCCTTCTTCGTTGAGCACAACCGAACATTTTTGTTGAGTCAAACATGTCCCATTTGACGTTATTAGGGTGCCACGTGAGGATTGAAATCAAACGGAGCCCATTTGGTCACTCAAATCCTTGTATTCTCAGATTGCACCCAAATTGGCCTCCAATTGAGCCTACAACGTACAAACGAGTTTTCCTTCTTCGTTAACCATAACCGAACTTGTGTGTCGAGTCAAACATGTCCAATTTGACGTTATTATGTTGCCACGCGAGTTAGAAACCAAGCGGAGTCCATTTGGTCACTAAAATCCTTGCATTCTCGGATTGCACCCAAATTGGCCTCCAATTGAGCCTACAACGTACAAACGAGTTTTCCTTCTTCGTTAACCATAACCGAACTTGTTTGTTGAGTCAAACATGTCCAATTTGACATTATTATGGTGCCACGCGAGTTAGAAACCAAGCGGAGTCCATTTGGTCACTCAAATCCTTGTATTCTCGAATTGCACCCAAATTGGCCTCCAATTGAGCCTACAACGTACAAACGAGTTTTTCTTCTTCGTTAAGCACAACCGAATCTTTTTGTTGAGTCAAACATGTCCCATTTGACTTTATTATGGTGCCACGCGAGTTAGAAACCAAGCAGAGTCCATTTGGTCACTCAAATCCTTGTATTCTCAGATTGCACCCAAATTGGCCTCCAATTGAGCTTACAACGTACAAACGAGTTTTCCTTCTTCGTTAACCATAACCGAACTTGTTTGTTGAGTCAAACATGTCCAATTTGATGATATTAAGTTGCCACGCGAGTTAGAAACCATGCGGAGTCCATTTGGTCACTCAAATCCTTGTATTCTCGGATTGCACCCAAATTGGCCTCCAATTGAGCCTACAACGTACAAACGAGTTTTCCTTCTTCGTTAACCATAACCGAACTTGTTTTTTGAGTCAAACATGTCCCATTTGACGTTATTATGGTGCCACGCGAGTTAGAAACCAAGCGGAGTCCATTTGCTTACTCAAATCCTTGTATTCTCGGATTGCACCCAAATTGGCCTCCAATTGAGCCTACAATGTACAAACGAGTTTTCCTTCTTCGTTGAGCAGAACCGAAACTTTTTGTTGAGTCAAACATGTCCCATTTGACGTTATTAGGGTGCCCCGAGAGGATTGGAATTAAACGGAGTCCATTTGGTCACTCAAATCCTTGTATTCTCGGATTGCACCCAAATTGGCCTCCAATTGAGCCTACAATATACAAACGAGTTTTCCTTCTTCGTTGACCATAACCGAACTTGTTTGTTGATTCAAACATGTCCCATTTGACGTTATTATGGTGCCACGTGAGTAAGAAACAAAGCGGAGCCCATTTGCTTACTCAAATCCTTGTATTCTTGGATTGCACCCAAATTGGCCTCCAATTGAGCCTACAATGTACAAACGAGTTTCCGTCTTCGTTGAGCACAACCGAACATTTTTATTGATTCAAACATGTCCCATTTGACGTTATTAGGGTGCCACGCGAGGATTGAAATCAAACGGAGCCCATTTGGTCACTCAAATCCTTGTATTCTCAGATTGCACCCAAATTGGCCTCCAATTGAGCCTACAACGTACAAACAAGTTTTCCTTCTTCGTTAACCATAAACGAACTTGTGTGTCGAGTCAAACATGTCCAATTTGACATTATTATGTTGCCACGCGAGTTAGAAACCAAACGGAGTCCATTTGGTCACTTAAATCCTTGTATTCTCGGATTGCACCCAAATTGGCCTCCAATTGAGGCTACAATGTACAAACGAGTTTTCCTTCTTCGTTGAGCAGAACCGAACCTTTTTGTTGAGTCAAACATGTCCCATTTGACGTTATTAGAGTGCCACGAGAGGATTGGAATCAAACGAAGTCCATTTGTTCACTCAAATCCTTGAATTCTCGGATTGCACCCAAATTGGCCTCCAATTGAGCCTACAATATACAAACGAGTTTTCCTTCTTCGTTGACCATAACCGAACTTGTTTGTTGAGTCAAACATGTCCCATTTGACGTTATTATGGTGCCACGCGAGTAATAAACAAAGCGGAGTCCATTTGCTTACTCAAATCCTTGTATTCTTGGATTGCACCCAAATTGGCCTCCAGTTGAGCCTACAATGTACAAACGAGTTTTCCGTCTTCGTTGAGCACAACCGAACATTTTTGTTGAGTCAAACATGTCCCATTTGACGTTGTTAGGGTGCCACGCGAGGATTGAAATCAAACGGAGCCCATTTGGTCACTCAAATCCTTGTATTCTCAGATTGCACCCAAATTGGCCTCCAATTGAGCCTACAACGTACAAACGAGTTTTCCTTCTTCGTTAACCATAACCAAACTTGTGTGTCGAGTCAAACATGTCCAATTTGACGTTATTATGTTGCCACGCGAGTTAGAAACCAAGCGGAGTCCATTTGGTCAGTCAAATCCTTGTATTCTCGGATTGCACCCAAATTGGCCTCCAATTGAGCCTGCAATGTACAAACGAGTTTTCCTTCTTCGTTGACCATAACCAAACTTGTTTGTTGAGTCAAACATGTCCCATTTGACGTTATTATGGTGCCACGCGAGTTAGAAACCAAGCGGAGTACATTTGCATACTCAAATCCTTGTATTTTTGGATTGCACCCAAATTGGCTTCCAATTGAGCCTACAATGTACAAACGAGTTTTCCTTCTTCGTTGAGCACAACCGAACATTTTTGTTGAGTCAAACATGTCCCATTTGATGTTATTAGGGTGCCACGCGAGGATTGAAATCAAACGGAGTCCATTTGGTCACTTAAATCCTTGTATTCTCGGATTGCACCCAAATTGGCCTCCAATTGAGCCTATAATGTACAAACGAGTTTTCCTTCTTCGTTGACCATAACCGAACTTGTTTGTTGAGTCAAACATGTCCCATTTGACGTTATTATGGTGCCACACGAGTTAGAAACAAAGCGGAGTCCATTTGCTTACTCAAATCCTTGTATTCTTGGATTGCACCCAAATTGGCCTCCAATTGAGCCTACAATGTACAAACGAGTTTTCCTTCTTCGTTGAGCACAACCGAACATTTTTGTTGAGTCAAACATGTCTCATTTGACGTTATTAGGGTGCCACGCGAGGATTGAAATCAAACGGAGCCCATTTGGTCACTCAAATCCTTGTATTCTCAAATTGCACCCAAATTGGCCTCCAATTGAGCCTACAACGTACAAACGAGTTTTCCTTCTTCGTTAACCATAACCGAACTTGTGTGTCGAGCCAAACATGTCCAATTTGACGTTATTATGTTGCCACGCGACTTAGAAACCAAGCGGAGTCCATTTGGTCACTCAAATCCTTGCATTCTCGGATTGCACCCAAATTGGCCTCCAATTGAGCCTACAACGTACAAACGAGTTTTCCTTCTTCGTTAACCATAACTGAACTTGTTTGTTGAGTCAAACATGTCCAATTTGACGTTATTATGGTGCCACGCGAGTTAGAAACCAGGCGGAGTCCATTTGGTCACTCAAATCCTTGTATTCTCGGATTGCTCCCAAATTGGCCTCCAATTGAGCCTACAACGTACAAACGAGTTTTCCTTCTTCGTTAAGCACAACCGAACCTTTTTGTTGAGTCAAACATGTCCCATTTGACTTTATTATGGTGCCACGCGAGTTAGAAACCAAGCGGACTCCATTTGGTCACTCAAATCCTTGTATTCTCGGATTGCACCCAAATTGGCCTCCAATTGAGCCTACAACGTACAAACGAGTTTTCCTTCTTCGTTAAGCACAACCGAATCTTTTTGTTGAGTCAAACATGTCCCATTTGACTTTATTATGGTGCCACGCGAGTTAGAAACCAAGCAGAGTCCATTTGGTCACTCAAATCCTTGTATTCTCAGATTGCACCCAAATTGGCCTCCAATTGAGCTTACAACGTACAAACGAGTTTTCCTTCTTCGTTAACCATAACCGAACTTGTTTGTTGAGTCAAACATGTCCAATTTGATGATATTAAGTTGCCACGCGAGTTAGAAACCATGCGGAGTCCATTTGGTCACTCAAATCCTTGTATTCTCGGATTGCACCCAAATTGGCCTCGAATTGAGCCTACAACGTACAAACGAGTTTTCCTTCTTCGTTAACCATAACCGAACTTGTTTGTTGAGTCAAACATGTCCCATTTGACGTTATTATGGTGCCACGCGAGTTAGAAACCAAGCGGAGTCCATTTGCTTACTCAAATCCTTGTATTCTCGGATTGCACCCAAATTGGCCTCCAATTGAGCCTACAATGTACAAACGAGTTTTCCTTCTTCGTTGAGCAGAACCGAAACTTTTTGTTGAGTCAAACATGTCCCATTTGACGTTATTAGGGTGCCCCGAGAGGATTGGAATTAAACGGAGTCCATTTGGTCACTCAAATCCTTGTATTCTCGGATTGCACCCAAATTGGCCTCCAATTGAGCCTACAATATACAAACGAGTTTTATTTCTTCGTTGACCATAACCGAACTTGTTTGTTGATTCAAACATGTCCCATTTGACGTTATTATGGTGCCACGTGAGTAAGAAACAAAGCGGAGCCCATTTGCTTACTCAAATCCTTGTATTCTTGGATTGCACCCAAATTGGCCTCCAATTGAGCCTACAATGTACAAACGAGTTTCCGTCTTCGTTGAGCACAACCGAACATTTTTATTGATTCAAACATGTCCCATTTGACGTTATTAGGGTGCCACGCGAGGATTGAAATCAAACGGAGCCCATTTGGTCACTCAAATCCTTGTATTCTCAGATTGCACCCAAATTGGCCTCCAATTGAGCCTACAACGTACAAACAAGTTTTCCTTCTTCGTTAACCATAAACGAACTTGTGTGTCGAGTCAAACATGTCCAATTTGACATTATTATGTTGCCACGCGAGTTAGAAACCAAACGGAGTCCATTTGGTCACTTAAATCCTTGTATTCTCGGATTGCACCCAAATTGGCCTCCAATTGAGCCTACAATGTACAAACGAGTTTTCCTTCTTCGTTGAGCAGAACCGAACCTTTTTGTTGAGTCAAACATGTCCCATTTGACGTTATTAGAGTGCCACGAGAGGATTGGAATCAAACGAAGTCCATTTGTTCACTCAAATCCTTGAATTCTCGGATTGCACCCAAATTGGCCTCCAATTGAGCCTACAATATACAAACGAGTTTTCCTTCTTCGTTGACCATAACCGAACTTGTTTGTTGAGTCAAACATGTCCCATTTGACGTTATTATGGTGCCACGCGAGTAATAAACAAAGCGGAGTCCATTTGCTTACTCAAATCCTTGTATTCTTGGATTGCACCCAAATTGGCCTCCAGTTGAGCCTACAATGTACAAACGAGTTTTCCGTCTTCGTTGAGCACAACCGAACATTTTTGTTAAGTCAAACATGTCCCATTTGACGTTGTTAGGGTGCCACGCGAGGATTGAAATCAAACGGAGCCCATTTGGTCACTCAAATCCTTGTATTCTCAGATTGCACCCAAATTGGCCTCCAATTGAGCCTACAACGTACAAACGAGTTTTCCTTCTTCGTTAACCATAACCGAACTTGTGTGTCGAGTCAAACATGTCCAATTTGACGTTATTATGTTGCCACGCGAGTTAGAAACCAAGCGGAGTCCATTTGGTCAGTCAAATCCTTGTATTCTCGGATTGCACCCAAATTGGCCTCCAATTGAGCCTGCAATGTACAAACGAGTTTTCCTTCTTCGTTGACCATAACCAAACTTGTTTGTTGAGTCAAACATGTCCCATTTGACGTTATTATGGTGCCACGCGAGTTAGAAACCAAGCGGAGTACATTTGCTTACTCAAATCCTTGTATTTTTGGATTGCACCCAAATTGGCTTCCAATTGAGCCTACAATGTACAAACGAGTTTTCCTTCTTCGTTGAGCACAACCGAACATTTTTGTTGAGTCAAACATGTCCCATTTGATGTTATTAGGGTGCCACGCGAGGATTGAAATCAAACGGAGTCCATTTGGTCACTTAAATCCTTGTATTCTCGGATTGCACCCAAATTGGCCTCCAATTGAGCCTATAATGTACAAACGAGTTTTCCTTCTTCGTTGACCATAACCGAACTTGTTTGTTGAGTCAAACATGTCCCATTTGACGTTATTATGGTGCCACACGAGTTAGAAACAAAGCGGAGTCCATTTGCTTACTCAAATCCTTGTATTCTTGGATTGCACCCAAATTGGCCTCCAATTGAGCCTACAATGTACAAACGAGTTTTCCTTCTTCGTTGAGCACAACCGAACATTTTTGTTGAGTCAAACATGTCTCATTTGACGTTATTAGGGTGCCACGCGAGGATTGAAATCAAACGGAGCCCATTTGGTCACTCAAATCCTTGTATTCTCAAATTGCACCCAAATTGGCCTCCAATTGAGCCTACAACGTACAAACGAGTTTTCCTTCTTCGTTAACCATAACCGAACTTGTGTGTCGAGCCAAACATGTCCAATTTGACGTTATTATGTTGCCACGCGACTTAGAAACCAAGCGGAGTCCATTTGGTCACTCAAATCCTTGCATTCTCGGATTGCACCCAAATTGGCCTCCAATTGAGCCTACAACGTACAAACGAGTTTTCCTTCTTCGTTAACCATAACCGAACTTGTTTGTTGAGTCAAACATGTCCAATTTGATGTTATTATGGTGCCACGCGAGTTAGAAACCAGGCGGAGTCCATTTGGTCACTCAAATCCTTGTATTCTCGGATTGCTCCCAAATTGGCCTCCAATTGAGCCTACAACGTACAAACGAGTTTTCCTTCTTCGTTAAGCACAACCGAACCTTTTTGTTGAGTCAAACATGTCCCATTTGACTTTATTATGGTGCCACGCGAGTTAGAAACCAAGCGGACTCCATTTGGTCACTCAAATCCTTGTATTCTCGGATTGCACCCAAATTGGCCTCCAATTGAGCCTACAACGTACAAACGAGTTTTCCTTCTTCGTTAACCATAACCGAACTTGTTTGTTGAGTCAAACATGTCCAATTTGACGTTATTATTGTGCCACGCGAGTTAGAAACCAGGCGGAGTCCATTTGGTCACTCAAATCCTTGTATTCTCGGATTGCTCCCAAATTGGCCTCCAATTGAGCCTACAACGTACAAACGAGTTTTCCTTCTTCGTTAAGCACAACCGAACCTTTTTGTTGAGTCAAACATGTCCCATTTGACTTTATTATGGTGCCACGCGAGTTAGAAACCAAGCGGACTCCATTTGGTCACTCAAATCCTTGTATTCTCGGATTGCACCCAAATTGGCCTCCAATTGAGCCTACAACGTACAAACGAGTTTTCCTTCTTCGTTAACCATAACCAAACTTGTTTGTTGAGTCAAACATGTCCAATTTGATGTTATTAAGTTTCCACGCGAGTTAGAAACCATGCGGAGTCCATTTCGTCACTCAAATCCTTGTATTCTCGGATTGCACCCAAATTGGCCTCCAATTGAGCCTACAACGTAGAAACGAGTTTTCCTTCTTCGTTAACCATAACCGAACTTGTTTGTTGAGTCAAACATGTCCCATTTGATGTTATTATGGTGCCACACGAGTTAGAAACCAAGCGGAGTCCATTTGCTTACTCAAATCCTTGTATTCTCGGATTGCACCCAAATTGGCCTCCAATTGAGCCTACAATGTACAAACGAGTTTTCCTTCTTCGTTGAGCAGAACCGAACCTTTTTGTTGAGTCAAACATGTCCCATTTGACGTTATTAGGGTGCCCCGAGAGGATTGGAATCAAACGGAGTCTATTTTGTCACTCAAATCCTTGTATTCTCGGATTGCACCCAAATTGGCCTCCAATTGAGCCTATAATGTACAAACGAGTTTTCCTTCTTCGTTGACCATAACCGAACTTGTTTGTTGAGTCAAACATGTCCCATTTGACGTTATTATGGTGCCACACGAGTTAGAAACAAAGCGGAGTCCATTTGTTTACTCAAATCCTTGTATTCTTGGATTGCACCCAAATTGGCCTCCAATTGAGCCTACAATGTACAAACGAGTTTTCCTTCTTCGTTGAGCACAACCGAACATTTTTGTTGAGTCAAACATGTCTCATTTGACGTTATTAGGGTGCCACGCGAGGATTGAAATCAAACGGAGCCCATTTGGTCACTCAAATCCTTGTATTCTCAAATTGCACCCAAATTGGCCTCCAATTGAGCCTACAACGTACAAACGAGTTTTCCTTCTTCGTTAACCATAACCGAACTTGTGTGTCGAGCCAAACATGTCCAATTTGACGTTATTATGTTGCCACGCGACCTAGAAACCAAGCGGAGTCCATTTGGTCACTCAAATCCTTGCATTCTCGGATTGCACCCAAATTGGCCTCCAATTGAGCCTACAACGTACAAACGAGTTTTCCTTCTTCGTTAACCATAACTGAACTTGTTTGTTGAGTCAAACATGTCCAATTTGACGTTATTATGGTGCCACGCGAGTTAGAAACCAGGCGGAGTCCATTTGGTCACTCAAATCCTTGTATTCTCGGATTGCTCCCAAATTGGCCTCCAATTGAGCCTACAACGTACAAACGAGTTTTCCTTCTTCGTTAAGCACAACCGAACCTTTTTGTTGAGTCAAACATGTCCCATTTGACTTTATTATGGTGCCACGCGAGTTAGAAACCAAGCGGACTCCATTTGGTCACTCAAATCCTTGTATTCTCGGATTGCACCCAAATTGGCCTCCAATTGAGCCTACAACGTACAAACGAGTTTTCCTTCTTCGTTAACCATAACTGAACTTGTTTGTTGAGTCAAACATGTCCA
Source organism: Berberis vulgaris (assembly GCA_963556465.1). Taxonomy (NCBI): domain Eukaryota; kingdom Viridiplantae; phylum Streptophyta; class Magnoliopsida; order Ranunculales; family Berberidaceae; genus Berberis; species Berberis vulgaris. The sequence goes on along the minus strand of OY747126.1, from coordinate 39,077,558 downwards.
ATTTGATGTTATTATGGTGCCACGCGAGTTAGAAACCAGGCGGAGTCCATTTGGTCACTCAAATCCTTGTATTCTCGGATTGCTCCCAAATTGGCCTCCAATTGAGCCTACAACGTACAAACGAGTTTTCCTTCTTCGTTAAGCACAACCGAACCTTTTTGTTGAGTCAAACATGTCCCATTTGACTTTATTATGGTGCCACGCGAGTTAGAAACCAAGCGGACTCCATTTGGTCACTCAAATCCTTGTATTCTCGGATTGCACCCAAATTGGCCTCCAATTGAGCCTACAACGTACAAATGAGTTTTCCTTCTTCGTTAACCATAACCGAACTTGTTTGTTGAGTCAAACATGTCCAATTTGACGTTATTATTGTGCCACGCGAGTTAGAAACCAGGCGGAGTCCATTTGGTCACTCAAATCCTTGTATTCTCGGATTGCTCCCAAATTGGCCTCCAATTGAGCCTACAACGTACAAACGAGTTTTCCTTCTTCGTTAAGCACAACCGAACCTTTTTGTTGAGTCAAACATGTCCCATTTGACTTTATTATGGTGCCACGCGAGTTAGAAACCAAGCGGACTCCATTTGGTCACTCAAATCCTTGTATTCTCGGATTGCACCCAAATTGGCCTCCAATTGAGCCTACAACGTACAAACGAGTTTTCCTTCTTCGTTAACCATAACCAAACTTGTTTGTTGAGTCAAACATGTCCAATTTGATGTTATTAAGTTGCCACGTGAGTTAGAAACCATGCGGAGTCCATTTCGTCACTCAAATCCTTGTATTCTCGGATTGCACCCAAATTGGCCTCCAATTGAGCCTACAACGTAGAAACGAGTTTTCCTTCTTCGTTAACCATAAACGAACTTTTTTGTTGAGTCAAACATGTCCCATTTGATGTTATTATGGTGCCACACGAGTTAGAAACCAAGCGGAGTCCATTTGCTTACTCAAATCCTTGTATTCTCGGATTGCACCCAAATTGGCCTCCAATTGAGCCTACAATGTACAAACGAGTTTTCCTTCTTCGTTGAGCAGAACCAAACCTTTTTGTTGAGTCAAACATGTCCCATTTGACGTTATTAGGGTGCCCCGAGAGGATTGGAATCAAACGGAGTCTATTTGGTCACTCAAATCCTTGTATTCTCGGATTGCACCCAAATTGGCCTCCAATTGAGCCTACAATATACAAACGAGTTTTCCTTCTTCGTTGACCATAACCGAACTTGTTTGTTGAGGCAAACATATCCCATTTGACGTTATTATGGTGCCACGCGAGTAAGAAACAAAGCGGAGTCCATTTGCTTACTCAAATCCTTGTATTCTTGGATTGCACCCAAATTGGCCTCCAGTTGAGCCTACAATGTACAAACGAGTTTTCCGTCTTCGTTGAGCACAACCGAACATTTTTGTTGAGTCAAACATGTCCCATTTGACGTTATTAGGGTGCCACGCGAGGATTGAAATCAAACGGAGCCCATTTGGTCACTCAAATCCTTGTATTCTCAGATTGCACCCAAATTGGCCTCCAATTGAGCCTACAACGTACAAACGAGTTTTCCTTCTTCGTTAACCATAACCGAACTTGTGTGTCGAGTCAAACATGTCCAATTTGACGTTATTATGTTGCCACGCGAGTTAGAAACCAAGCGGAGTCCATTTGGTCAGTCAAATCCTTGTATTCTCGGATTGCACCCAAATTGGCCTCCAATTGAGCCTGCAATGTACAAACGAGTTTTCCTTCTTCGTTGACCATAACCAAACTTGTTTGTTGAGTCAAACATGTCCCATTTGACGTTATTATGGTGCCACGCGAGTTAGAAACCAAGCGGAGTACATTTGCTTACTCAAATCCTTGTATTCTTGGATTGCACCCAAATTGGCTTCCAATTGAGCCTACAATGTACAAACGAGTTTTCCTTCTTCGTTGAGCACAACCGAACATTTTTGTTGAGTCAAACATGTCCCATTTGACGTTATTAGGGTGCCACGCAAGGATTGAAATCAAACGGAGTCCATTTGGTCACTTAAATCCTTGTATTCTCGGATTGCACCCAAATTGGCCTCCAATTGAGCCTACAATGTACAAACGAGTTTTCCTTCTTCGTTGAGCAGAACCGAACCTTTTTGTTGAGTCATACATGCCCCATTTGATGTTATTAGGGTGCCCCAAGAGGATTGTAATCAAACGGAGTCCATTTGGTCACTCAAATCCTTGTATTCTCGGATTGCACCCAAATTGGCCTCCAATTGAGCCTATAATGTACAAACGAGTTTTCCTTCTTCGTTGACCATAACCGAACTTGTTTGTTGAGTCAAACATGTCCCATTTGACGTTATTATGGTGCCACACGAGTTAGAAACAAAGCGGAGTCCATTTGCTTACTCAAATCCTTGTATTCTTGGATTGCACCCAAATTGGCCTCCAATTGAGCCTACAATGTACAAACGAGTTTTCCTTCTTCGTTGAGCACAACCGAACATTTTTGTTGAGTCAAACATGTCTCATTTGACGTTATTAGGGTGCCACGCGAGGATTGAAATCAAACGGAGCCCATTTGGTCACTCAAATCCTTGTATTCTCAAATTGCACCCAAATTGGCCTCCAATTGAGCCTACAACGTACAAACGAGTTTTCCTTCTTCGTTAACCATAACCGAACTTGTGTGTCGAGCCAAACATGTCCAATTTGACGTTATTATGTTGCCACGCGACTTAGAAACCAAGCGGAGTCCATTTGGTCACTCAAATCCTTGCATTCTCGGATTGCACCCAAATTGGCCTCCAATTGAGCCTACAACGTACAAACGAGTTTTCCTTCTTCGTTAACCATAACCGAACTTGTTTGTTGAGTCAAACATGTCCAATTTGACGTTATTATGGTGCCACGCGAGTTAGAAACCAGACGGAGTCCATTTGGTCACTCAAATCCTTGTATTCTCGGATTGCTCCCAAATTGGCCTCCAATTGAGCCTACAACGTACAAACGAGTTTTCCTTCTTCGTTAAGCACAACCGAACCTTTTTGTTGAGTCAAACATGTCCCATTTGACTTTATTATGGTGCCACGCGAGTTAGAAACCAAGCGGACTCCATTTGGTCACTCAAATCCTTGTATTCTCGGATTGCACCCAAATTGGCCTCCAATTGAGCCTACAACGTACAAACGAGTTTTCCTTCTTCGTTAACCATAACCGAACTTGTTTGTTGAGTCAAACATGTCCAATTTGACGTTATTATGGTGCCACGCGAGTTAGAAACCAGGCGGAGTCCATTTGGTCACTCAAATCCTTGTATTCTCGGATTGCTCCCAAATTGGCCTCCAATTGAGCCTACAACGTACAAACGAGTTTTCCTTCTTCGTTAAGCACAACCGAACCTTTTTGTTGAGTCAAACATGTCCCATTTGACTTTATTATGGTGCCACGCGAGTTAGAAACCAAGCGGACTCCATTTGGTCACTCAAATCCTTGTATTCTCGGATTGCACCCAAATTGGCCTCCAATTGAGCCTACAACGTACAAACGAGTTTTCCTTCTTCGTTAACCATAACCGAACTTGTTTGTTGAGTCAAACATGTCCAATTTGACGTTATTATGGTGCCACGCGAGTTAGAAACCAGGCGGAGTCCATTTGGTCACTCAAATCCTTGTATTCTCGGATTGCTCCCAAATTGGCCTCCAATTGAGCCTACAACGTACAAACGAGTTTTCCTTCTTCGTTAAGCACAACCGAACCTTTTTGTTTAGTCAAACATGTCCCATTTGACTTTATTATGGTGCCACGCGAGTTAGAAACCAAGCGGACTCCATTTGGTCACTCAAATCCTTGTATTCTCGGATTGCACCCAAATTGGCCTCCAATTGAGCCTACAACGTACAAACGAGTTTTCCTTCTTCGTTAACCATAACCAAACTTGTTTGTTGAGTCAAACATGTCCAATTTGATGTTATTAAGTTGCCACGCGAGTTAGAAACCATGCGGAGTCCATTTCGTCACTCAAATCCTTGTATTCTCGGATTGCACCCAAATTGGCCTCCAATTGAGCCTACAACGTAGAAACGAGTTTTCCTTCTTCGTTAACCATAACCGAACTTGTTTGTTGAGTCAAACATGTCCCATTTGATGTTATTATGGTGCCACGCGAGTTAGAAACCAAGCGGAGTCCATTTGCTTACTCAAATCCTTGTATTCTCGGATTGCACCCAAATTGGCCTCCAATTGAGCCTACAATGTACAAACGAGTTTTCCTTCTTCGTTGAGCAGAACCGAACCTTTTTGTTGAGTCAAACATGTCCCATTTGACGTTATTAGGGTGCCCCGAGAGGATTGGAATCAAACGGAGTCTATTTGGTCACTCAAATCCTTGTATTCTCGGATTGCACCCAAATTGGCCTCCAATTGAACCTACAATATACAAACGAGTTTTCCTTCTTCGTTGACCATAACCGAACTTGTTTGTTGAGGCAAACATGTCCCATTTGACGTTATTATGGTGCCACGCGAGTAAGAAACAAAGCGGAGTCCATTTGCTTACTCAAATCCTTGTATTCTTGGATTGCACCCAAATTGGCCTCCAGTTGAGCCTACAATGTACAAACGAGTTTTCCGTCTTCGTTGAGCACAACCGAACATTTTTGTTGAGTCAAACATGTCCCATTTGACGTTATTAGGGTGCCACGCGAGGATTGAAATCAAACGGAGCCCATTTCGTCACTCAAATCCTTGTATTCTCAGATTGCACCCAAATTGGCCTCCAATTGAGCCTACAACGTACAAACGAGTTTTCCTTCTTCGTTAACCATAACCGAACTTGTGTGTCAAGTCAAACATGTCCAATTTGACGTTATTATGTTGCCACGCGAGTTAGAAACCAAGCGGAGTCCATTTGGTCAGTCAAATCCTTGTATTCTCGGATTGCACCCAAATTGGCCTCCAATTGAGCCTGCAATGTACAAACGAGTTTTCCTTCTTCGTTGACCATAACCAAACTTGTTTGTTGAGTCAAACATGTCCCATTTGACGTTATTATGGTGCCACGCGAGTTAGAAACCAAGCGGAGTACATTTGCTTACTCAAATCCTTGTATTCTTGGATTGCACCCAAATTGGCTTCCAATTGAGCCTACAATGTACAAACGAGTTTTCCTTCTTCGTTGAGCACAACCGAACATTTTTGTTGAGTCAAACATGTCCCATTTGACGTTATTAGGGTGCCACGCGAGGATTGAAATCAAACGGAGTCCATTTGGTCACTTAAATCCTTGTATTCTCGGATTGCACCCAAATTGGCCTCCAATTGAGCCTACAATGTACAAACGAGTTTTCCTTCTTCGTTGAGCAGAACCGAACCTTTTTGTTGAGTCATACATGCCCCATTTGATGTTATTAGGGTGCCCCAAGAGGATTGTAATCAAACGGAGTCCATTTGGTCACTCAAATCCTTGTATTCTCGGATTGCACCCAAATTGGCCTCCAATTGAGCCTATAATGTACAAACGAGTTTTCCTTCTTCGTTGACCATAACCGAACTTGTTTGTTGAGTCAAACATGTCCCATTTGACGTTATTATGGTGCCACACGAGTTAGAAACAAAGCGGAGTCCATGTGCTTACTCAAATCCTTGTATTCTTGGATTGCACCCAAATTGGCCTCCAATTGAGCCTACAATGTACAAACGAGTTTTCCTTCTTCGTTGAGCACAACCGAACATTTTTGTTGAGTCAAACATGTCTCATTTGACGTTATTAGGGTGCCACGCGAGGATTGAAATCAAACGGAGCCCATTTGGTCACTCAAATCCTTGTATTCTCAAATTGCACCCAAATTGGCCTCCAATTGAGCCTACAACGTACAAACGAGTTTTCCTTCTTCGTTAACCATAACCGAACTTGTGTGTCGAGCCAAACATGTCCAATTTGACGTTATTATGTTGCCACGCGACTTAGAAACCAAGCGGAGTCCATTTGGTCACTCAAATCCTTGCATTCTCGGATTGCACCCAAATTGGCCTCCAATTGAGCCTACAACGTACAAACGAGTTTTCCTTCTTCGTTAACCATAACCGAACTTGTTTGTTGAGTCAAACATGTCCAATTTGACGTTATTATGGTGCCACGCGAGTTAGAAACCAGACGGAGTCCATTTGGTCACTCAAATCCTTGTATTCTCGGATTGCTCCCAAATTGGCCTCCAATTGAGCCTACAACGTACAAACGAGTTTTCCTTCTTCGTTAAGCACAACCGAACCTTTTTGTTGAGTCAAACATGTCCCATTTGACTTTATTATGGTGCCACGCGAGTTAGAAACCAAGCGGACTCCATTTGGTCACTCAAATCCTTGTATTCTCGGATTGCACCCAAATTGGCCTCCAATTGAGCCTACAACGTACAAACGAGTTTTCCTTCTTCGTTAACCATAACCGAACTTGTTTGTTGAGTCAAACATGTCCAATTTGACGTTATTATGGTGCCACGCGAGTTAGAAACCAGGCGGAGTCCATTTGGTCACTCAAATCCTTGTATTCTCGGATTGCTCCCAAATTGGCCTCCAATTGAGCCTACAACGTACAAACGAGTTTTCCTTCTTCGTTAAGCACAACCGAACCTTTTTGTTGAGTCAAACATGTCCCATTTGACTTTATTATGGTGCCACGCGAGTTAGAAACCAAGCGGACTCCATTTGGTCACTCAAATCCTTGTATTCTCGGATTGCACCCAAATTGGCCTCCAATTGAGCCTACAACGTACAAACGAGTTTTCCTTCTTCGTTAACCATAACCGAACTTGTTTGTTGAGTCAAACATGTCACATTTGATGTTATTATGGTGCCACGCGAGTTAGAAACCAAGCGGAGTCCATTTGCTTACTCAAATCCTTGTATTCTCGGATTGCACCCAAATTGGCCTCCAATTGAGCCTACAATGTACAAACGAGTTTTCCTTCTTCGTTGAGCAGAACCGAACCTTTTTGTTGAGTCAAAGATGTCCCATTTGACGTTATTAGGGTGCCCCGAGAGGATTGGAATCAAACGGAGTCTATTTGGTCACTCAAATCCTTGTATTCTCGGATTGCACCCAAATTGGCCTCCAATTGAGCCTACAATATACAAACGAGTTTTCCTTCTTCGTTGACCATAACCGAACTTGTTTGTTGAGGCAAACATGTCCCATTTGACGTTATTATGGTGCCACGCGAGTAAGAAACAAAGCGGAGTCCATTTGCTTACTCAAATCCTTGTATTCTTGGATTGCACCCAAATTGGCCTCCAGTTGAGCCTACAATGTACAAACGAGTTTTCCGTCTTCGTTGAGCACAACCGAACATTTTTGTTGAGTCAAACATGTCCCATTTGACGTTATTAGGGTGCCACGCGAGGATTGAAATCAAACGGAGCCCATTTGGTCACTCAAATCCTTGTATTCTCAGATTGCACCCAAATTGGCCTCCAATTGAGCCTACAACGTACAAACGAGTTTTCCTTCTTCGTTAACCATAACCGAACTTGTGTGTCGAGTCAAACATGTCCAATTTGACGTTATTATGTTGCCACGCGAGTTAGAAACCAAGCGGAGTCCATTTGGTCAGTCAAATCCTTGTATTCTCGGATTGCACCCAAATTGGCCTCCAATTGAGCCTGCAATGTACAAACGAGTTTTCCTTCTTCGTTGACCATAACCAAACTTGTTTGTTGAGTCAAACATGTCCCATTTGACGTTATTATGGTGCCACGCGAGTTAGAAACCAAGCGGAGTACATTTGCTTACTCAAATCCTTGTATTCTTGGATTGCACCCAAATTGGCTTCCAATTGAGCCTACAATGTACAAACGAGTTTTCCTTCTTCGTTGAGCACAACCGAACATTTTTGTTGAGTCAAACATGTCCCATTTGACGTTATTAGGGTGCCACGCGAGGATTGAAATCAAACGGAGTCCATTTGGTCACTTAAATCCTTGTATTCTCGGATTGCACCCAAATTGGCCTCCAATTGAGCCTACAATGTACAAACGAGTTTTCCTTCTTCGTTGAGCAGAACCGAACCTTTTTGTTGAGTCATACATGCCCCATTTGATGTTATTAGGGTGCCCCAAGAGGATTGTAATCAAACGGAGTCCATTTGGTCACTCAAATCCTTGTATTCTCGGATTGCACCCAAATTGGCCTCCAATTGAGCCTATAATGTACAAACGAGTTTTCCTTCTTCGTTGACCATAACCGAACTTGTTTGTTGAGTCAAACATGTCCCATTTGACGTTATTATGGTGCCACACGAGTTAGAAACAAAGCGGAGTCCATTTGCTTACTCAAATCCTTGTATTCTTGGATTGCACCCAAATTGGCCTCCAATTGAGCCTACAATGTACAAACGAGTTTTCCTTCTTCGTTGAGCACAACCGAACATTTTTGTTGAGTCAAACATGTCTCATTTGACGTTATTAGGGTGCCACGCGAGGATTGAAATCAAACGGAGCCCATTTGGTCACTCAAATCCTTGTATTCTCAAATTGCACCCAAATTGGCCTCCAATTGAGCCTACAACGTACAAACGAGTTTTCCTTCTTCGTTAACCATAACCGAACTTGTGTGTCGAGCCAAACATGTCCAATTTGACGTTATTATGTTGCCACGCGACTTAGAAACCAAGCGGAGTCCATTTGGTCACTCAAATCCTTGCATTCTCGGATTGCACCCAAATTGGCCTCCAATTGAGCCTACAACGTACAAACGAGTTTTCCTTCTTCGTTAACCATAACCGAACTTGTTTGTTGAGTCAAACATGTCCAATTTGACGTTATTATGGTGCCACGCGAGTTAGAAACCAGACGGAGTCCATTTGGTCACTCAAATCCTTGTATTCTCGGATTGCACCCAAATTGGCCTCCAATTGAGCCTACAACGTACAAACGAGTTTTCCTTCTTCGTTAACCATAACCGAACTTGTTTGTTGAGTCAAACATGTCCAATTTGACGTTATTATGGTGCCACGCGAGTTAGAAACCAGGCGGAGTCCATTTGGTCACTCAAATCCTTGTATTCTCGGATTGCTCCCAAATTGGCCTCCAATTGAGCCTACAACGTACAAACGAGTTTTCCTTCTTCGTTAAGCACAACCGAACCTTTTTGTTGAGTCAAACATGTCCCATTTGACTTTATTATGGTGCCACGCGAGTTAGAAACCAAGCGGACTCCATTTGGTCACTCAAATCCTTGTATTCTCGGATTGCACCCAAATTGGCCTCCAATTGAGCCTACCACGTACAAACGAGTTTTCCTTCTTCGTTAACCATAACCGAACTTGTTTGTTGAGTCAAACATGTCCAATTTGACGTTATTATGGTGCCACGCAAGTTAGAAACCAGGCGGAGTCCATTTGGTCACTCAAATCCTTGTATTCTCGGATTGCTCCCAAATTGGCCTCCAATTGAGCCTACAACGTACAAACGAGTTTTCCTTCTTCGTTAAGCACAACCGAACCTTTTTGTTGAGTCAAACATGTCCCATTTGACTTTATTATGGTGCCACGCGAGTTAGAAACCAAGCGGACTCCATTTGGTCACTCAAATCCTTGTATTCTCGGATTGCACCCAAATTGGCCTCCAATTGAGCCTACAACGTACAAACGAGTTTTCCTTCTTCGTTAACCATAACCGAACTTGTTTGTTGAGTCAAACATGTCCAATTTGATGTTATTAAGTTGCCACGCGAGTTAGAAACCATGCGGAGTCCATTTCGTCACTCAAATCCTTGTATTCTCGGATTGCACCCAAATTGGCCTCCAATTGAGCCTACAACGTAGAAACGAGTTTTCCTTCTTCGTTAACCATAACCGAACTTGTTTGTTGAGTCAAACATGTCCCATTTGACGTTATTATGGTGCCACGCGAGTTAGAAACCAAGCGGAGTCCATTTGCTTACTCAAATCCTTGTATTCTCGGATTGCACCCAAATTGGCCTCCAATTGAGCCTACAATGTACAAACGAGTTTTCCTTCTTCGTTGAGCAGAACCGAACCTTTTTGTTGAGTCAAACATGTCCCATTTGACGTTATTAGGGTGCCCCGAGAGGATTGGAATCAAACGGAGTCTATTTGGTCACTCAAATCCTTGTATTCTCGGATTGCACCCAAATTGGCCTCCAATTGAGCCTACAATATACAAACGAGTTTTCCTTCTTCGTTGACCATAACCGAACTTGTTTGTTGAGTCAAACATGTCCCATTTGACGTTATTATGGTGCCACGCGAGTAAGAAACAAAGCGGAGTCCATTTGCTTACTCAAATCCTTGTATTCTTGGATTGCACCCAAATTGGCCTCCAGTTGAGCCTACAATGTACAAACGAGTTTTCCGTCTTCGTTGAGCACAACCGAACATTTTTGTTGAGTCAAACATGTCCCATTTGACGTTATTAGGGTGCCACACGAGGATTGAAATCAAACGGAGCCCATTTGGTCACTCAAATCCTTGTATTCTCAGATTGCACCCAAATTGGCCTCCAATTGAGCCTACAACGTACAAACGAGTTTTCCTTCTTCGTTAACCATAACCGAACTTGTGTGTCGAGTCAAACATGTCCAATTTGACGTTATTATGTTGCCACGCGAGTTAGAAACCAAGCGGAGTCCATTTGGTCAGTCAAATCCTTGTATTCTCGGATTGCACCCAAATTGGCCTCCAATTGAGCCTGCAATGTACAAACGAGTTTTTCTTCTTCGTTGACCATAACCAAACTTCTTTGTTGAATCAAAAATGTCCCATTTGACGTTATTATGGTGCCACGCGAGTTAGAAACCAAGCGGAGTACATTTGCTTACTCAAATCCTTGTATTCTTGGATTGCACCCAAATTGGCTTCCAATTGAGCCTACAATGTACAAACGAGTTTTCCTTCTTCGTTGAGCACAACCGAATATTTTTGTTGAGTCAAACATGTCCCATTTGACGTTATTAGGGTGCCACGCGAGGATTGAAATCAAACGGAGTCCATTTGGTCACTTAAATCCTTGTATTCTCGGATTGCACCCAAATTGGCCTCCAATTGAGCCTACAATGTACAAACGAGTTTTCCTTCTTCGTTGAGCAGAACCGAACCTTTTTGTTGAGTCATACATGTCCCATTTGACGTTATTAGGGTGCCCCAAGAGGATTGTAATCAAACGGAGTCCATTTGGTCACTCAAATCCTTGTATTCTCGGATTGCACCCAAATTGGCCTCCAATTGAGCCTATAATGTACAAACGAGTTTTCCTTCTTCGTTGACCATAACCGAACTTGTTTGTTGAGTCAAACATGTCCCATTTGACGTTATTATGGTGCCACACGAGTTAGAAACAAAGCGGAGTCCATTTGCTTACTCAAATCCTTGTATTCTTGGATTGCACCCAAATTGGCCTCCAATTGAGCCTACAATGTACAAACGAGTTTTCCTTCTTCGTTGAGCACAACCGAACATTTTTGTTGAGTCAAACATGTCTCATTTGACGTTATTAGGGTGCCACGCGAGGATTGAAATCAAACGGAGCCCATTTGGTCACTCAAATCCTTGTATTCTCAAATTGCACCCAAATTGGCCTCCAATTGAGCCTACAACGTACAAACGAGTTTTCCTTCTTCGTTAACCATAACCGAACTTGTGTGTCGAGCCAAACATGTCCAATTTGACGTTATTATGTTGCCACGCGACTTAGAAACCAAGCGGAGTCCATTTGGTCACTCAAATCCTTGCATTCTCGGATTGCACCCAAATTGGCCTCCAATTGAGCCTACAACGTACAAACGAGTTTTCCTTCTTCGTTAACCATAACCGAACTTGTTTGTTGAGTCAAACATGTCCAATTTGACGTTATTATGGTGCCACGCGAGTTAGAAACCAGACGGAGTCCATTTGGTCACTCAAATCCTTGTATTCTCGGATTGCTCCCAAATTGGCCTCCAATTGAGCCTACAACGTACAAACGAGTTTTCCTTCTTCGTTAAGCACAACCGAACCTTTTTGTTGAGTCAAACATGTCCCATTTGACTTTATTATGGTGCCACGCGAGTTAGAAACCAAGCGGACTCCATTTGGTCACTCAAATCCTTGTATTCTCGGATTGCACCCAAATTGGCCTCCAATTGAGCCTACAACGTACAAACGAGTTTTCCTTCTTCGTTAACCATAACCGAACTTGTTTGTTGAGTCAAACATGTCCAATTTGACGTTATTATGGTGCCACGCGAGTTAGAAACCAGGCGGAGTCCATTTGGTCACTCAAATCCTTGTATTCTCGGATTGCTCCCAAATTGGCCTCCAATTGAGCCTACAACGTACAAACGAGTTTTCCTTCTTCGTTAAGCACAACCGAACCTTTTTGTTGAGTCAAACATGTCCCATTTGACTTTATTATGGTGCCACGCGAGTTAGAAACCAAGCGGACTCCATTTGGTCACTCAAATCCTTGTATTCTCGGATTGCACCCAAATTGGCCTCCAATTGAGCCTACCACGTACAAACGAGTTTTCCTTCTTCGTTAACCATAACCGAACTTGTTTGTTGAGTCAAACATGTCCAATTTGACGTTATTATGGTGCCACGCAAGTTAGAAACCAGGCGGAGTCCATTTGGTCACTCAAATCCTTGTATTCTCGGATTGCTCCCAAATTGGCCTCCAATTGAGCCTACAACGTACAAACGAGTTTTCCTTCTTCGTTAAGCACAACCGAACCTTTTTGTTGAGTCAAACATGTCCCATTTGACTTTATTATGGTGCCACGCGAGTTAGAAACCAAGCGGACTCCATTTGGTCACTCAAATCCTTGTATTCTCGGATTGCACCCAAATTGGCCTCCAATTGAGCCTACAACGTACAAACGAGTTTTCCTTCTTCGTTAACCATAACCGAACTTGTTTGTTGAGTCAAACATGTCCAATTTGATGTTATTAAGTTGCCACGCGAGTTAGAAACCATGCGGAGTCCATTTCGTCACTCAAATCCTTGTATTCTCGGATTGCACCCAAATTGGCCTCCAATTGAGCCTACAACGTAGAAACGAGTTTTCCTTCTTCGTTAACCATAACCGAACTTGTTTGTTGAGTCAAACATGTCCCATTTGACGTTATTATGGTGCCACGCGAGTTAGAAACCAAGCGGAGTCCATTTGCTTACTCAAATCCTTGTATTCTCGGATTGCACCCAAATTGGCCTCCAATTGAGCCTACAATGTACAAACGAGTTTTCCTTCTTCGTTGAGCAGAACCGAACCTTTTTGTTGAGTCAAACATGTCCCATTTGACGTTATTAGGGTGCCCCGAGAGGATTGGAATCAAACGGAGTCTATTTGGTCACTCAAATCCTTGTATTCTCGGATTGCACCCAAATTGGCCTCCAATTGAGCCTACAATATACAAACGAGTTTTCCTTCTTCGTTGACCATAACCGAACTTGTTTGTTGAGTCAAACATGTCCCATTTGACGTTATTATGGTGCCACGCGAGTAAGAAACAAAGCGGAGTCCATTTGCTTACTCAAATCCTTGTATTCTTGGATTGCACCCAAATTGGCCTCCAGTTGAGCCTACAATGTACAAACGAGTTTTCCGTCTTCGTTGAGCACAACCGAACATTTTTGTTGAGTCAAACATGTCCCATTTGACGTTATTAGGGTGCCACACGAGGATTGAAATCAAACGGAGCCCATTTGGTCACTCAAATCCTTGTATTCTCAGATTGCACCCAAATTGGCCTCCAATTGAGCCTACAACGTACAAACGAGTTTTCCTTCTTCGTTAACCATAACCGAACTTGTGTGTCGAGTCAAACATGTCCAATTTGACGTTATTATGTTGCCACGCGAGTTAGAAACCAAGCGGAGTCCATTTGGTCAGTCAAATCCTTGTATTCTCGGATTGCACCCAAATTGGCCTCCAATTGAGCCTGCAATGTACAAACGAGTTTTTCTTCTTCGTTGACCATAACCAAACTTCTTTGTTGAGTCAAAAATGTCCCATTTGACGTTATTATGGTGCCACGCGAGTTAGAAACCAAGCGGAGTACATTTGCTTACTCAAATCCTTGTATTCTTGGATTGCACCCAAATTGGCTTCCAATTGAGCCTACAATGTACAAACGAGTTTTCCTTCTTCGTTGAGCACAACCGAATATTTTTGTTGAGTCAAACATGTCCCATTTGACGTTATTAGGGTGCCACGCGAGGATTGAAATCAAACGGAGTCCATTTGGTCACTTAAATCCTTGTATTCTCGGATTGCACCCAAATTGGCCTCCAATTGAGCCTACAATGTACAAACGAGTTTTCCTTCTTCGTTGAGCAGAACCGAACCTTTTTGTTGAGTCATACATGTCCCATTTGACGTTATTAGGGTGCCCCAAGAGGATTGTAATCAAACGGAGTCCATTTGGTCACTCAAATCCTTGTATTCTCGGATTGCACCCAAATTGGCCTCCAATTGAGCCTATAATGTACAAACGAGTTTTCCTTCTTCGTTGACCATAACCGAACTTGTTTGTTGAGTCAAACATGTCCCATTTGACGTTATTATGGTGCCACACGAGTTAGAAACAAAGCGGAGTCCATTTGCTTACTCAAATCCTTGTATTCTTGGATTGCACCCAAATTGGCCTCCAATTGAGCCTACAATGTACAAACGAGTTTTCCTTCTTCGTTGAGCACAACCGAACATTTTTGTTGAGTCAAACATGTCTCATTTGACGTTATTAGGGTGCCACGCGAGGATTGAAATCAAACGGAGCCCATTTGGTCACTCAAATCCTTGTATTCTCAAATTGCACCCAAATTGGCCTCCAATTGAGCCTACAACGTACAAACGAGTTTTCCTTCTTCGTTAACCATAACCGAACTTGTGTGTCGAGCCAAACATGTCCAATTTGACGTTATTATGTTGCCACGCGACTTAGAAACCAAGCGGAGTCCATTTGGTCACTCAAATCCTTGCATTCTCGGATTGCACCCAAATTGGCCTCCAATTGAGCCTACAACGTACAAACGAGTTTTCCTTCTTCGTTAACCATAACCGAACTTGTTTGTTGAGTCAAACATGTCCAATTTGACGTTATTATGGTGCCACGCGAGTTAGAAACCAGACGGAGTCCATTTGGTCACTCAAATCCTTGTATTCTCGGATTGCTCCCAAATTGGCCTCCAATTGAGCCTACAACGTACAAACGAGTTTTCCTTCTTCGTTAAGCACAACCGAACCTTTTTGTTGAGTCAAACATGTCCCATTTGACTTTATTATGGTGCCACGCGAGTTAGAAACCAAGCGGACTCCATTTGGTCACTCAAATCCTTGTATTCTCGGATTGCACCCAAATTGGCCTCCAATTGAGCCTACAACGTACAAACGAGTTTTCCTTCTTCGTTAACCATAACCGAACTTGTTTGTTGAGTCAAACATGTCCAATTTGACGTTATTATGGTGCCACGCGAGTTAGAAACCAGGCGGAGTCCATTTGGTCACTCAAATCCTTGTATTCTCGGATTGCTCCCAAATTGGCCTCCAATTGAGCCTACAACGTACAAACGAGTTTTCCTTCTTCGTTAAGCACAACCGAACCTTTTTGTTGAGTCAAACATGTCCCATTTGACTTTATTATGGTGCCACGCGAGTTAGAAACCAAGCGGACTCCATTTGGTCACTCAAATCCTTGTATTCTCGGATTGCACCCAAATTGGCCTCCAATTGAGCCTACCACGTACAAACGAGTTTTCCTTCTTCGTTAACCATAACCGAACTTGTTTGTTGAGTCAAACATGTCCAATTTGACGTTATTATGGTGCCACGCAAGTTAGAAACCAGGCGGAGTCCATTTGGTCACTCAAATCCTTGTATTCTCGGATTGCTCCCAAATTGGCCTCCAATTGAGCCTACAACGTACAAACGAGTTTTCCTTCTTCGTTAAGCACAACCGAACCTTTTTGTTGAGTCAAACATGTCCCATTTGACTTTATTATGGTGCCACGCGAGTTAGAAACCAAGCGGACTCCATTTGGTCACTCAAATCCTTGTATTCTCGGATTGCACCCAAATTGGCCTCCAATTGAGCCTACAACGTACAAACGAGTTTTCCTTCTTCGTTAACCATAACCGAACTTGTTTGTTGAGTCAAACATGTCCAATTTGATGTTATTAAGTTGCCACGCGAGTTAGAAACCATGCGGAGTCCATTTCGTCACTCAAATCCTTGTATTCTCGGATTGCACCCAAATTGGCCTCCAATTGAGCCTACAACGTAGAAACGAGTTTTCCTTCTTCGTTAACCATAACCGAACTTGTTTGTTGAGTCAAACATGTCCCATTTGACGTTATTATGGTGCCACGCGAGTTAGAAACCAAGCGGAGTCCATTTGCTTACTCAAATCCTTGTATTCTCGGATTGCACCCAAATTGGCCTCCAATTGAGCCTACAATGTACAAACGAGTTTTCCTTCTTCGTTGAGCAGAACCGAACCTTTTTGTTGAGTCAAACATGTCCCATTTGACGTTATTAGGATGCCCCGAGAGGATTGGAATCAAACGGAGTCTATTTGGTCACTCAAATCCTTGTATTCTCGGATTGCACCCAAATTGGCCTCCAATTGAGCCTACAATATACAAACGAGTTTTCCTTCTTCGTTGACCATAACCGAACTTGTTTGTTGAGTCAAACATGTCCCATTTGACGTTATTATGGTGCCACGCGAGTAAGCAACAAAGCGGAGTCCATTTGCTTACTCAAATCCTTGTATTCTTGGATTGCACCCAAATTGGCCTCCAGTTGAGCCTACAATGTACAAACGAGTTTTCCGTCTTCGTTGAGCACAACCGAACATTTTTGTTGAGTCAAACATGTCCCATTTGACGTTATTAGGGTGCCACGCGAGGATTGAAATCAAACGGAGCCCATTTGGTCACTCAAATCCTTGTATTCTCAGATTGCACCCAAATTGGCCTCCAATTGAGCCTACAACGTACAAACGAGTTTTCCTTCTTCGTTAACCATAACCGAACTTGTGTGTCGAGTCAAACATGTCCAATTTGACGTTATTATGTTGCCACGCGAGTTAGAAACCAAGCGGAGTCCATTTGGTCAGTCAAATCCTTGTATTCTCGGATTGCACCCAAATTGGCCTCCAATTGAGCCTGCAATGTACAAACGAGTTTTTCTTCTTCGTTGACCATAACCAAACTTGTTTGTTGAGTCAAAAATGTCCCATTTGACGTTATTATGGTGCCACACGAGTTAGAAACCAAGCGGAGTACATTTGCTTACTCAAATCCTTGTATTCTTGGATTGCACCCAAATTGGCTTCCAATTGAGCCTACAATGTACAAACGAGTTTTCCTTCTTCGTTGAGCACAACCGAACATTTTTGCTGAGTCAAACATGTCCCATTTGACGTTATTAGGGTGCCACGCGAGGATTGAAATCAAACGGAGTCCATTTGGTCACTTAAATCCTTGTATTCTCGGATTGCACCCAAATTGGCCTCCAATTGAGCCTACAATGTACAAACGAGTTTTCCTTCTTCGTTGAGCAGAACCGAACCTTTTTGTTGAGTCATACATGTCCCATTTGACGTTATTAGGGTGCCCCAAGAGGATTGTAATCAAACGGAGTCCATTTGGTCACTCAAATCCTTGTATTCTCGGATTGCACCCAAATTGGCCTCCAATTGAGCCTATAATGTACAAACGAGTTTTCCTTCTTCGTTGACCATAACCGAACTTGTTTGTTGAGTCAAACATGTCCCATTTGACGTTATTATGGTGCCACACGAGTTAGAAACAAAGCGGAGTCCATTTGCTTACTCAAATCCTTGTATTCTTGGATTGCACCCAAATTGGCCTCCAATTGAGCCTACAATGTACAAACGAGTTTTCCTTCTTCGTTGAGCACAACCGAACATTTTTGTTGAGTCAAACATGTCTCATTTGACGTTATTAGGGTGCCACGCAAGGATTGAAATCAAACGGAGCCCATTTGGTCACTCAAATCCTTGTATTCTCAAATTGCACCCAAATTGGCCTCCAATTGAGCCTACAACGTACAAACGAGTTTTCCTTCTTCGTTAACCATAACCGAACTTGTGTGTCGAGCCAAACATGTCCAATTTGACGTTATTATGTTGCCACGTGACTTAGAAACCAAGCGGAGTCCATTTGGTCACTCAAATCCTTGCATTCTCGGATTGCACCCAAATTGGCCTCCAATTGAGCCTACAACGTACAAACGAGTTTTCCTTCTTCGTTAACCATAACCGAACTTGTTTGTTGAGTCAAACATGTCCAATTTGACGTTATTATGGTGCCACGCGAGTTAGAAACCAGGCGGAGTCCATTTGGTCACTCAAATCCTTGTATTCTCGGATTGCTCCCAAATTGGCCTCCAATTGAGCCTACAACGTACAAACGAGTTTTCCTTCTTCGTTAAGCACAACCGAACCTTTTTGTTGAGTCAAACATGTCCCATTTGACTTTATTATGGTGCCACGCGAGTTAGAAACCAAGCGGACTCCATTTGGTCACTCAAATCCTTGTATTCTCGGATTGCACCCAAATTGGCCTCCAATTGAGCCTACAACGTACAAACGAGTTTTCCTTCTTCGTTAACCATAACCGAACTTGTTTGTTGAGTCAAACATGTCCAATTTGACGTTATTATGGTGCCACGCGAGTTAGAAACCAGGCGGAGTCCATTTGGTCACTCAAATCCTTGTATTCTCGGATTGCTCCCAAATTGGCCTCCAATTGAGCCTACAACGTACAAACGAGTTTTCCTTCTTCGTTAAGCACAACCGAACCTTTTTGTTGAGTCAAACATGTCCCATTTGACTTTATTATGGTGCCACGCGAGTTAGAAACCAAGCGGACTCCATTTGGTCACTCAAATCCTTGTATTCTCGGATTGCACCCAAATTGGCCTCCAATTGAGCCTACAACGTACAAACGAGTTTTCCTTCTTCGTTAACCATAACCGAACTTGTTTGTTGAGTCAAACATGTCCAATTTGATGTTATTATGTTGCCACGCGAGTTAGAAACCATGCGGAGTCAATTTGGTCACTCAAATCCTTGTATTCTCGGATTGCACCCAAATTGGCCTCCAATTGAGCCTACAACGTACAAACGAGTTTTCCTTCTTCGTTAAACATAACCGAACTTTTTTGTTGATTCAAACATGTCCCATTTGACGTTATTATGGTGCCACGCGAGTTAGAAACAATGCGGAGTCCATTTGCTTACTCAAATCCTTGTATTCTCGGATTGCACCCAAATTGGCCTCCAATTGAGCCTACAATGTACAAACGAGTTTTCCTTCTTCGTTGAGCAGAACCGAACCTTTTTGTTGAGTCAAACATGTCCCATTTGACGTTATTAGAGTGCCAAAAGAGCATTGGAATCAAACGGAGTCCATTTGGTCACTCAAATCCTTATATTCTCGGATTGCACCCAAATTGGCCTCCAATTGAGCCTACAATGTAAAAACGAGTTTTCCTTCTTCCTTGACCATAACCGAACTTGTTTGTTGAGTCAAACATGTCCCATTTGACGTTATTATGGTGCCACACGAGTTAGAAACCAAGCGGAGTCCATTTGCTTACTCAAATCCTTGTATTCTTGGATTGCACCCAAATTGGCCTCCAATTGAGAGTACAATGTACAAACGAGTTTTCCTTCTTCGTTGAGCACAACCGAACATTTTGTTGAGTCAAACATGTCCCATTTGACGTTATTAGGGTGCCACGTGAGGATTGAAATCAAACGGAGTCCATTTGGTCACTCAAATCCTTGTATTCTCGGATTGTACCTAAATTGGCCTCCAATTGAGCCTACAACGTACAAACGAGTTTTCCTTCTTCGTTAACCATAACCGAACTTGTTTGTTGAGTCAAACATGTCCAATTTGACGTTATTATGTTGCCACGCGAGTTAGAAACCAAGCGGAGTCCATTTGGTCACTCAAATCCTTGTATTCTCGTATTGGACCCAAATTGGCCTCCAATTGAGCCTACAACGTACAAACGAGTTTTCCTTCTTCGGTAACCATAACCGAACTTGTTTGTTGAGTCAAACATGTCCAATTTGACGTTATCATGGTGCCACGCGAGTTAGAAACCAAGCGGAGTCCATTTGGTCACTCAAATCCTTGTATTCTCGGATTGCACCCAAATTGGCCTCCAATTGAGCCTACAACGTACAAACGAGTTTTCCTTCTTCGTTAAGTACAACCGAACCTTTTTGTTGAGTCAAACATGTTCCATTTGACTTTATTATGGTGCCACACGAGTTAGAAACCAAGCGGAGTCCATTTGGTCACTCAAATCCTTGTATTCTCAGATTGCACCCAAATTGGCCTCCAATTGAGCCTACAACGTACAAACGAGTTTTCATTCTTCGTTAACCATAACCGAACTTGTTTGTTGAGTCAAACATGTCCAATTTGATGTTATTATGTTTCCACGCGAGTTAGAAACCATGCGGAGTCCATTTGGTCACTCAAATCCTTGTATTCTCGGATTGCACCCAAATTGGCCTCCAATTGAGCCTACAACGTACAAACGAGTTGTCCTTCTTCGTTAACCATAACCGAACTTGTTTGTTGAATCAAACATGTCCCATTTGACGTTATTATGGTGCCACGCGAGTTAGAAACCAAGCGGAGTCCATTTGCTTACTCAAATCCTTGTATTCTCGGATTGCACCCAAATTGGCCTCCAATTGAGCCTACAATGTACAAACGAGTTTTCCTTCTTCCTTGACCATAACCGAACCTTTTTGGTAAGTCAAACATGTCCCATTTGACGTTATTAGGGTGCCCCGAGAGGATTGGAATCAAACGGAGTCCTTTTGGTCACTCAAATCCTTTTATTCTCGGATTGCACCCAAATTGGCCTCCAATTGAGCCTACAATGTACAAACGAGTTTTCCTTCTTCGTTGAGCAGAACCGAACCTTTTTGGTAAGTCAAACATGTCCCATTTGACGTTATTAGGGTGCCCCGAGAGGATTGGAATCAAACGGAGTCCATTTGGTCACTCAAATCCTTGTATTCTCGGATTGCACCCAAATTGGCCTCCAATTGAGCCTACAATGTACAAACGAGTTTTCCTTTTTCGTTGAGCAGAACCGAACCTTTTTGTTGAGTCATACATGTCCCATTTGACGTTATTAGGGTGCCCCAAGAGGATTGTAATCAAACGGAGTCCATTTGGTCACTCAAATCCTTGTATTCTCGGATTGCACCCAAATTGGCCTCCAATTGAGCCTATAATGTACAAACGAGTTTTCCTTCTTCGTTGACCATAACCGAACTTGTTTGTTGAATCAAACATGTCCCATTTGACGTTATTATGGTGCCACATGAGTTAGAAACAAAGCGGAGTCCATTTGCTTACTCAAATCCTTGTATTCTTGGATTGCACCCAAATTGGCCTCCAATTGAGCCTACAATGTACAAACGAGTTTTCCTTCTTCGTTGAGCACAACCGAACATTTTTGTTGAGTCAAACATGTCTCATTTGACGTTATTAGGGTGCCACGCAAGGATTGAAATCAAACGGAGCCCATTTGGTCACTCAAATCCTTGTATTCTCAAATTGCACCCAAATTGGCCTCCAATTGAGCCTACAACGTACAAACGAGTTTTCCTTCTTCGTTAACCATAATCGAACTTGTGTGTCGAGCCAAACATGTCCAATTTGACGTTATTATGTTGCCACGCGACTTAGAAACCAAGCGGGGTCCATTTGGTCACTCAAATCCTTGCATTCTCGGATTGCACCCAAATTGGCCTCCAATTGAGCCTACAACGTACAAACGAGTTTTCCTTCTTCGTTAACCATAACCGAACTTGTTTGTTGAGTCAAACATGTCCAATTTGACGTTATTATGGTGCCACGCGAGTTAGAAACCAGGCGGAGTCCATTTGGTCACTCAAATCCTTGTATTCTCGGATTGCTCCCAAATTGGCCTCCAATTGAGCCTACAACGTACAAACGAGTTTTCCTTCTTCGTTAAGCACAACCGAACCTTTTTGTTGAGTCAAACATGTCCCATTTGACTTTATTATGGTGCCACGCGAGTTAGAAACCAAGCGGACTCCATTTGGTCACTCAAATCCTTGTATTCTCGGATTGCACCCAAATTGGCCTCCAATTGAGCCTACAACGTACAAACGAGTTTTCCTTCTTCGTTAACCATAACCGAACTTGTTTGTTGAGTCAAACATGTCCAATTTGACGTTATTATGGTGCCACGCGAGTTAGAAACCAGGCGGAGTCCATTTGGTCACTCAAATCCTTGTATTCTCGGATTGCTCCCAAATTGGCCTCCAATTGAGCCTACAACGTACAAACGAGTTTTCCTTCTTCGTTAAGCACAACCGAACCTTTTTGTTGAGTCAAACATGTCCCATTTGACTTTATTATGGTGCCACGCGAGTTAGAAACAAAGCGGACTCCATTTGGTCACTCAAATCCTTGTATTCTCGGATTGCACCCAAATTGGCCTCCAATTGAGCCTACAACGTACAAACGAGTTTTCCTTCTTCGTTAACCATAACCGAACTTGTTTGTTGAGTCAAACATGTCCAATTTGATGTTATTATGTTGCCACGCGAGTTAGAAACCATGCGGAGTCAATTTGGTCACTCAAATCCTTGTATTCTCGGATTGCACCCAAATTGGCCTCCAATTGAGCCTACAACGTACAAACGAGTTTACCTTCTTCGTTAAACATAACCGAACTTTTTTGTTGATTCAAACATGTCCCATTTGACGTTATTATGGTGCCACGCGAGTTAGAAACAATGCGGAGTCCATTTGCTTACTCAAATCCTTGTATTCTCGGATTGCACCCAAATTGGCCTCCAATTGAGCCTACAATGTACAAACGAGTTTTCCTTCTTCGTTGAGCAGAACCGAACCTTTTTGTTGAGTCAAACATGTCCCATTTGACGTTATTAGAGTGCCAAAAGAGCATTGGAATCAAACGGAGTCCATTTGGTCACTCAAATCCTTATATTCTCAGATTGCACCCAAATTGGCCTCCAATTGAGCCTACAATGTAAAAACGAGTTTTCCTTCTTCCTTGACCATAACCGAACTTGTTTGTTGAGTCAAACATGTCCCATTTGATGTTATTATGGTGCCACGCGAGTTAGAAACCAAGCGGAGTCCATTTGCTTACTCAAATCCTTGTATTCTTGGATTGCACCCAAATTGGCCTCCAATTGAGAGTACAATGTACAAACGAGTTTTCCTTCTTCGTTGAGCACAACCGAACATTTTTGTTGAGTCAAACATGTCCCATTTGACGTTATTAGGGTGCCACGTGAGGATTGAAATCAAACGGAGTCCATTTGGTCACTCAAATCCTTGTATTCTCGGATTGTACCTAAATTGGCCTCCAATTGAGCCTACAACGTACAAACGAGTTTTCCTTCTTCGTTAACCATAACCGAACTTGTTTGTTGAGTCAAACATGTCCAATTTGACGTTATTATGTTGCCACGCGAGTTAGAAACCAAGCGAAGTCCATTTGGTCACTCAAATCCTTGTATTCTCGTATTGCACCCAAATTGGCCTCCAATTGAGCCTACAACGTACAAACGAGTTTTCCTTCTTCGGTAACCATAACCGAACTTGTTTCTTGAGTCAAACATGTCCAATTTGACGTTATCATGGTGCCACGCGAGTTAGAAACCAAGCGGAGTCCATTTGGTCACTCAAATCCTTGTATTCTCGGATTGCACCCAAATTGGCCTCCAATTGAGCCTACAACGTACAAACGAGTTTTCTTCTTCGTTAAGTACAACCGAACCTTTTTGTTGAGTCAAACATGTTCCATTTGACTTTATTATGGTGCCACGCGAGTTAGAAACCAAGCGGAGTCCATTTGGTCACTCAAATCCTTGTATTCTCAGATTGCACCCAAATTGGCCTCCAATTGAGCCTACAACGTACAAACGAGTTTTCCTTCTTCGTTAACCATAACCGAACTTTTTGTTGAGTCAAACATGTCCAATTTGATGTTATTATGTTGCCACGCGAGTTAGAAACCATGCGGAGTCCATTTGGTCACTCAAATCCTTGTATTCTCGGATTGCACCCAAATTGGCCTCCAATTGAGCCTACAACGTACAAACGAGTTTTCCTTCTTCGTTAACCATAACCGAACTTGTTTGTTGAGTCAAACATGTCCCATTTGACGTTATTATGGTGCCACGCGAGTTAGAAACCAAGCGGAGTCCATTTGCTTACTCAAATCCTTGTATTCTCGGATTGCACCCAAATTGGCCTCCAATTGAGCCTACAATGTACAAACGAGTTTTCCTTCTTCCTTGACCATAACCGAACCTTTTTGGTAAGTCAAACATGTCCCATTTGACGTTATTAGGGTGCCCCGAGAGGATTGGAATCAAACGGAGTCCATTTGGTCACTCAAATCCTTGTATTCTCGGATTGCACCCAAATTGGACTCCAATTGAGCCTACAATGTACAAACGAGTTTTCCTTCTTCGTTGAGCAGAACCGAACCTTTTTGGTAAGTCAAACATGTGCCATTTGACGTTATTAGGGTGCCCCGAGAGGATTGGAATCAAACGGAGTCCATTTGGTCACTCAAATCCTTGTATTCTCGGATTGCACCCAAATTGGCCTCCAATTGAGCCTACAATGTACAAACGAGTTTTCCTTCTTTGTTGAGCACAACCGAAAATTTTTATTGAGTCAAACATGTCCCAATTGACGTTATTAGGGTGCCACACGAGGATTGAAATCAAACGGAGCCCATTTGGTCACTCAAATCCTTGTATTCTCAGATTGCACCCAAATTGGCATCCAATTGAGCCTACAACGTACAAACGAGTTTTCCTTCTTCGTTAACCATAACCGAACTTGTTTGTTGAGTCAAACATGTCCAATTTGACGTTATTATGTTGCCACGCGAGTTAGAAACCAAGCGGAGTCCATTTGGTCACTCAAATCCTTGTATTCTCGTATTGGACCCAAATTGGCATCCAATTGAGCCTACAACGTACAAACGAGTTTTCCTTCTTCGGTAACCATAACCGAACTTGTTTGTTGAGTCAAACATGTCCAATTTGACGTTATCATGGTGCCACGCGAGTTAGAAACCAAGCGGAGTCCATTTGGTCACTCAAATCCTTGTATTCTCGGATTGCACCCAAATTGGCCTCCAATTGAGCCTACAACGTACAAACGAGTTTTCCTTCTTCGTTAACCATAACCGAACTTGTTTGTTGAGTCAAACATGTCCAATTTGATGTTATTATGTTTCCACGCGAGTTAGAAACCATGCGGAGTCAATTTGGTCACTCAAATCCTTGTATTCTCGGATTGCACCCAAATTGGCCTCCAATTGAGCCTACAACGTACAAACGAGTTTTCATTCTTCGTTAACCATAACCGAACTTGTTTGTTGAGTCAAACATGTCCAATTTGATGTTATTATGTTTCCACGCGAGTTAGAAACCATGCGGAGTCCATTTGGTCACTCAAATCCTTGTATTCTCGGATTGCACCCAAATTGGCCTCCAATTGAGCCTACAACGTACAAACGAGTTGTCCTTCTTCGTTAACCATAACCGAACTTGTTTGTTGAGTCAAACATGTCCCATTTGACGTTATTATGGTGCCACGCGAGTTAGAAACCAAGCGGAGTCCATTTGCTTACTCAAATCCTTGTATTCTCGGATTGCACCCAAATTGGCCTCCAATTGAGCCTACAATGTACAAACGAGTTTTCCTTCTTCCTTGACCATAACCGAACCTTTTTGGTAAGTCAAACATGTCCCATTTGACGTTATTAGGGTGCCCCGAGAGGATTGGAATCAAACGGAGTCCATTTGGTCACTCAAATCCTTTTATTCTCGGATTGCACCCAAATTGGCCTCCAATTGAGCCTACAATGTACAAACGAGTTTTCCTTCTTCGTTGAGCAGAACCGAACCTTTTTGGTAAGTCAAACATGTCCCATTTGACGTTATTAGGGTGCCCCGAGAGGATTGGAATCAAACGGAGTCCATTTGGTCACTCAAATCCTTGTATTCTCGGATTGCACCCAAATTGGCCTCCAATTGAGCCTACAATGTACAAACGAGTTTTCCTTCTTCGTTGAGCAGAACCGAACCTTTTTGTTGAGTCATACATGTCCCATTTGACGTTATTAGGGTGCCCCAAGAGGATTGTAATCAAACGGAGTCCATTTGGTCACTCAAATCCTTGTATTCTCGGATTGCACCCAAATTGGCCTCCAATTGAGCCTATAATGTACAAACGAGTTTTCCTTCTTCGTTGACCATAACCGAACTTGTTTGTTGAGTCAAACATGTCCCATTTGACGTTATTATGGTGCCACACGAGTTAGAAACAAAGCGGAGTCCATTTGCTTACTCAAATCCTTGTATTCTTGGATTGCACCCAAATTGGCCTCCAATTGAGCCTACAATGTACAAACGAGTTTTCCTTCTTCGTTGAGCACAACCGAACATTTTTGTTGAGTCAAACATGTCTCATTTGACGTTATTAGGGTGCCACGCGAGGATTGAAATCAAACGGAGCCCATTTGGTCACTCAAATCCTTGTATTCTCAAATTGCACCCAAATTGGCCTCCAATTGAGCCTACAACGTACAAACGAGTTTTCCTTCTTCGTTAACCATAACCGAACTTGTGTGTCGAGCCAAACATGTCCAATTTGACGTTATTATGTTGCCACACGACTTAGAAACCAAGCGGAGTCCATTTGGTCACTCAAATCCTTGCATTCTCGGATTGCACCCAAATTGGCCTCCAATTGAGCCTACAACGTACAAACGAGTTTTCCTTCTTCGTTAACCATAACCGAACTTGTTTGTTGAGTCAAACATGTCCAATTTGATGTTATTATGGTGCCACGCGAGTTAGAAACCAGGCGGAGTCCATTTGGTCACTCAAATCCTTGTATTCTCGGATTGCTCCCAAATTGGCCTCCAATTGAGCCTACAACGTACAAACGAGTTTTCCTTCTTCGTTAAACATAACCGAACTTTTTTGTTGATTCAAACATGTCCCATTTGACGTTATTATGGTGCCACGCGAGTTAGAAACAATGCGGAGTCCATTTGCTTACTCAAATCCTTGTATTCTCGGATTGCACCCAAATTGGCCTCCAATTGAGCCTACAATGTACAAACGAGTTTTCCTTCTTCGTTGAGCAGAACCGAACCTTTTTGTTGAGTCAAACATGTCCCATTTGACGTTATTAGAGTGCCAAAAGAGCATTGGAATCAAACGGAGTCCATTTGGTCACTCAAATCCTTATATTCTCGGATTGCACCCAAATTGGCCTCCAATTGAGCCTACAATGTAAAAACGAGTTTTCCTTCTTCCTTGACCATAACCGAACTTGTTTGTTGAGTCAAACATGTCCCATTTGATGTTATTATGGTGCCACGCGAGTTAGAAACCAAGCGGAGTCCATTTGCTTACTCAAATCCTTGTATTCTTGGATTGCACCCAAATTGGCCTCCAATTGAGAGTACAATGTACAAACGAGTTTTCCTTCTTCGTTGAGCACAACCGAACATTTTAGTTGAGTCAAACATGTCCCATTTGACGTTATTAGGGTGCCACGTGAGGATTGAAATCAAACGGAGTCCATTTGGTCACTCAAATCCTTGTATTCTCGGATTGTACCTAAATTGGCCTCCAATTGAGCCTACAACGTACAAACGAGTTTTCCTTCTTCGTTAACCATAACCGAACTTGTTTGTTGAGTCAAACATGTCCAATTTGACGTTATTATGTTGCCACGCGAGTTAGAAACCAAGCGAAGTCCATTTGGTCACTCAAATCCTTGTATTCTCGTATTGCACCCAAATTGGCCTCCAATTGAGCCTACAACGTACAAACGAGTTTTCCTTCTTCGGTAACCATAACCGAACTTGTTTCTTGAGTCAAACATGTCCAATTTGACGTTATCATGGTGCCACGCGAGTTAGAAACCAAGCGGAGTCCATTTGGTCACTCAAATCCTTGTATTCTCGGATTGCACCCAAATTGGCCTCCAATTGAGCCTACAACGTACAAACGAGTTTTCCTTCTTCGTTAAGTACAACCGAACCTTTTTGTTGAGTCAAACATGTTCCATTTGACTTTATTATGGTGCCACGCGAGTTAGAAACCAAGCGGAGTCCATTTGGTCACTCAAATCCTTGTATTCTCAGATTGCACCCAAATTGGCCTCCAATTGAGCCTACAACGTACAAACGAGTTTTCCTTCTTCGTTAACCATAACCGAACTTGTTTGTTGAGTCAAACATGTCCAATTTGATGTTATTATGTTGCCACGCGAGTTAGAAACCATGCGGAGTCCATTTGGTCACTCAAATCCTTGTATTCTCGGATTGCACCCAAATTGGCCTCCAATTGAGCCTACAACGTACAAACGAGTTTTCCTTCTTCGTTAACCATAACCGAACTTGTTTGTTGAGTCAAACATGTCCCATTTGACGTTATTATGGTGCCACGCGAGTTAGAAACCAAGCGGAGTCCATTTGCTTACTCAAATCCTTGTATTCTCGGATTGCACCCAAATTGGCCTCCAATTGAGCCTACAATGTACAAACGAGTTTTCCTTCTTCCTTGACCATAACCGAACCTTTTTGGTAAGTCAAACATGTCCCATTTGACGTTATTAGGGTGCCCCGAGAGGATTGGAATCAAACGGAGTCCATTTGGTCACTCAAATCCTTGTATTCTCGGATTGCACCCAAATTGGACTCCAATTGAGCCTACAATGTACAAACGAGTTTTCCTTCTTCGTTGAGCAGAACCAAACCTTTTTGGTAAGTCAAACATGTCCCATTTGACGTTGTTAGGGTGCCCCGAGAGGATTGGAATCAAACGGAGTCCATTTGGTCACTCAAATCCTTGTATTCTCGGATTGCACCCAAATTGGCCTCCAATTGAGCCTACAATGTACAAACGAGTTTTCCTTCTTTGTTGAGCACAACCGAACATTTTTATTGAGTCAAACATGTCCCAATTGACGTTATTAGGGTGCCACACGAGGATTGAAATCAAACGGTGCCCATTTGGTCACTCAAATCCTTGTATTCTCAGATTGCACCCAAATTGGCATCCAATTGAGCCTACAACGTACAAACGAGTTTTCCTTCTTCGTTAACCATAACTGAACTTGTTTGTTGAGTCAAACATGTCCAATTTGACGTTATTATGTTGCCACGCGAGTTAGAAACCAAGCGGAGTCCATTTGGTCACTCAAATCCTTGTATTCTCGTATTGGACCCAAATTGGCATCCAATTGAGCCTACAACGTACAAACGAGTTTTCCTTCTTCGGTAACCATAACCGAACTTGTTTGTTGAGTCAAACATGTCCAATTTGACGTTATCATGGTGCCACGCGAGTTAGAAACCAAGCGGAGTCCATTTGGTCACTCAAATCCTTGTATTCTCGGATTGCACCCAAATTGGCCTCCAATTGAGCCTACAACGTACAAACGAGTTTTCCTTCTTCGTTAAGTACAACCGAACCTTTTTGTTGAGTCAAACATGTTCCATTTGAATTTATTATGGTGCCACACGAGTTAGAAACCAAGCGGAGTCCATTTGGTCACTCAAATCCTTGTATTCTCAGATTGCACCCAAATTGGCCTCCAATTGAGCCTACAACGTACAAACGAGTTTTCATTCTTCGTTAACCATAACCGAACTTGTTTGTTGAGTCAAACATGTCCAATTTGATGTTATTATGTTTCCACGCGAGTTAGAAACCATGCGGAGTCCATTTGGTCACTCAAATCCTTGTATTCTCGGATTGCACCCAAATTGGCCTCCAATTGAGCCTACAACGTACAAACGAGTTGTCCTTCTTCGTTAACCATAACCGAACTTGTTTGTTGAGTCAAACATGTCCCATTTGACGTTATTATGGTGCCACACGACTTAGAAACCAAGCGGAGTCCATTTGGTCACTCAAATCCTTGCATTCTCGGATTGCACCCAAATTGGCCTCCAATTGAGCCTACAACGTACAAACGAGTTTTCCTTCTTCGTTAACCATAACCGAACTTGTTTGTTGAGTCAAACATGTCCAATTTTACGTTATTATGGTGCCACGCGAGTTAGAAACCAGGCGGAGTCCATTTGGTCACTCAAATCCTTGTATTCTCGGATTGCTCCCAAATTGGCCTCCAATTGAGCCTACAACGTACAAACGAGTTTTCCTTCTTCGTTAAGCACAACCGAACCTTTTTGTTGAGTCAAACATGTCCCATTTGACTTTATTATGGTGCCACGTGAGTTAGAAACCAAGCGGACTCCATTTGGTCACTCAAATCCTTGTATTCTCGGATTGCACCCAAATTGGCCTCCAATTGAGCCTACAACGTACAAACGAGTTTTCCTTCTTCGTTAACCATAACCGAACTTGTTTGTTGAGTCAAACATGTCCAATTTGATGTTATTATGTTTCCACGCGAGTTAGAAACCATGCGGAGTCAATTTGGTCACTCAAATCCTTGTATTCTCGGATTGCACCCAAATTGGCCTCCAATTGAGCCTACAACGTACAAACGAGTTTTCCTTCTTCGTTAAACATAACCGAACTTTTTTGTTGATTCAAACATGTCCCATTTGACGTTATTATGGTGCCATGCGAGTTAGAAACAATGCGGAGTCCATTTGCTTACTCAAATCCTTGTATTCTCGGATTGCACCCAAATTGGCCTCCAATTGAGCCTACAATGTACAAACGAGTTTTCCTTCTTTGTTGAGCAGAACCGAACCTTTTTGTTGAGTCAAACATGTCCCATTTGACGTTATTAGAGTGCCAAAAGAGCATTGGAATCAAACGGAGTCCATTTGGTCACTCAAATCCTTATATTCTCGGATTGCACCCAAATTGGCCTCCAATTGAGCCTACAATGTAAAAACGAGTTTTCCTTCTTCCTTGACCATAACCGAACTTGTTTGTTGAGTCAAACATGTCCCATTTGATGTTATTATGGTGCCACGCGAGTTAGAAACCAAGCGGAGTCCATTTGCTTACTCAAATCCTTGTATTCTTGGATTGCACCCAAATTGGCCTCCAATTGAGAGTACAATGTACAAACGAGTTTCCTTCTTCGTTGAGCACAACCGAACATTTTTGTTGAGTCAAACATGTCCCATTTGACGTTATTAGGGTGCCACGTGAGGATTGAAATCAAACGGAGTCCATTTGGTCACTCAAATCCTTGTATTCTCGGATTGTACCTAAATTGGCCTCCAATTGAGCCTACAACGTACAAACGAGTTTTCCTTCTTCGTTAACCATAACCGAACTTGTTTGTTGAGTCAAACATGTCCAATTTGACGTTATTATGTTGCCACGCGAGTTAGAAACCAAGCGAAGTCCATTTGGTCACTCAAATCCTTGTATTCTCGTATTGCACCCAAATTGGCCTCCAATTGAGCCTACAACGTACAAACGAGTTTTCCTTCTTCGGTAACCATAACCGAACTTGTTTCTTGAGTCAAACATGTCCAATTTGACGTTATCATGGTGCCACGCGAGTTAGAAACCAAGCGGAGTCCATTTGGTCACTCAAATCCTTGTATTCTCGGATTGCACCCAAATTGGCCTCCAATTGAGCCTACAACGTACAAACGAGTTTTCCTTCTTCGTTAAGTACAACCGAACCTTTTTGTTGAGTCCAACATGTTCCATTTGACTTTATTATGGTGCCACGCGAGTTAGAAACCAAGCGGAGTCCATTTGGTCACTCAAATCCTTGTATTCTCAGATTGCACCCAAATTGGCCTCCAATTGAGCCTACAACGTACAAACGAGTTTTCCTTCTTCGTTAACCATAACCGAACTTGTTTGTTGAGTCAAACATGTCCAATTTGATGTTATTATGTTGCCACGCGAGTTAGAAACCATGCGGAGTCCATTTGGTCACTCAAATCCTTGTATTCTCGGATTGCACCCAAATTGGCCTCCAATTGAGCCTACAACGTACAAACGAGTTTTCCTTCTTCGTTAACCATAACCGAACTTGTTTGTTGAGTCAAACATGTCCCATTTGACGTTATTATGGTGCCACGCGAGTTAGAAACCAAGCGGAGTCCATTTGCTTACTCAAATCCTTGTATTCTCGGATTGCACCCAAATTGGCCTCCAATTGAGCCTACAATGTACAAACGAGTTTTCCTTCTTCCTTGACCATAACCGAACCTTTTTGGTAAGTCAAACATGTCCCATTTGACGTTATTAGGGTGCCCCGAGAGGATTGGAATCAAACGGAGTCCATTTGGTCACTCAAATCCTTGTATTCTCGGATTGCACCCAAATTGGACTCCAATTGAGCCTACAATGTACAAACGAGTTTTCCTTCTTCGTTGAGCAGAACCAAACCTTTTTGGTAAGTCAAACATGTCCCATTTGACGTTGTTAGGGTGCCCCGAGAGGATTGGAATCAAACGGAGTCCATTTGGTCACTCAAATCCTTGTATTCTCGGATTGCACCCAAATTGGCCTCCAATTGAGCCTACAATGTACAAACGAGTTTTCCTTCTTTGTTGAGCACAACCGAACATTTTTATTGAGTCAAACATGTCCCAATTGACGTTATTAGGGTGCCACGCGAGGATTGAAATCAAACGGAGCCCATTTGGTCACTCAAATCCTTGTATTCTCAGATTGCACCCAAATTGGCATCCAATTGAGCCTACAACGTACAAACGAGTTTTCCTTCTTCGTTAACCATAACTGAACTTGTTTGTTGAGTCAAACATGTCCAATTTGACGTTATTATGTTGCCACGCGAGTTAGAAACCAAGCGGAGTCCATTTGGTCACTCAAATCCTTGTATTCTCGTATTGGACCCAAATTGGCCTCCAATTGAGCCTACAACGTACAAACGAGTTTTCCTTCTTCGGTAACCATAACCGAACTTGTTTGTTGAGTCAAACATGTCCAATTTGACGTTATCATGGTGCCACACGAGTTAGAAACCAAGCGGAGTCCATTTGGTCACTCAAATCCTTGTATTCTCGGATTGCACCCAAATTGGCATCCAATTGAGCCTACAACGTACAAACGAGTTTTTCTTCTTCGTTAAGTACAACCGAACCTTTTTGTTGAGTCAAACATGTTCCATTTGACTTTATTATGGTGCCACACGAGTTAGAAACCAAGCGGAGTCCATTTGGTCACTCAAATCCTTGTATTCTCAGATTGCACCCAAATTGGCCTCCAATTGAGCCTACAACGTACAAACGAGTTTTCATTCTTCGTTAACCATAACCGAACTTGTTTGTTGAGTCAAACATGTCCAATTTGATGTTATTATGTTGCCACGCGAGTTAGAAACCATGCGGAGTCCATTTGGTCACTCAAATCCTTGTATTCTCGGATTGCACCCAAATTGGCCTCCAATTGAGCCTACAACATACAAACGAGTTGTCCTTCTTCGTTAACCATAACCGAACTTGTTTGTTGAGTCAAACATGTCCCATTTGACGTTATTATGGTGCCACGCGAGTTAGAAACCAAGCGGAGTCCATTTGCTTACTCAAATCCTTGTATTCTCGGATTGCACCCAAATTGGCCTCCAATTGAGCCTACAATGTACAAACGAGTTTTCCTTCTTCCTTGACCATAACCGAACCTTTTTGGTAAGTCAAACATGTCCCATTTGACGTTATTAGGGTGCCCCGAGAGGATTGGAATCAAACGGAGTCCATTTGGTCACTCAAATCCTTTTATTCTCGGATTGCACCCAAATTGGCCTCCAATTGAGCCTACAATGTACAAACGAGTTTTCCTTCTTCGTTGAGCAGAACCGAACCTTTTTGGTAAGTCAAACATGTCCCATTTGACGTTATTAGGGTGCCCCAAGAGGATTGGAATCAAACGGAGTCCATTTGGTCACTCAAATCCTTGTATTCTCGGATTGCACCCAAATTGGCCTCCAATTGAGCCTACAATGTACAAACGAGTTTTCCTTCTTCGTTGAGCAGAACCGAACCTTTTTGTTGAGTCATACATGTCCCATTTGACGTTATTAGGGTGCCCCAAGAGGATTGTAATCAAACGGAGTCCATTTGGTCACTCAAATCCTTGTATTCTCGGATTGCACCCAAATTGGCCTCCAATTGAGCCTATAATGTACAAACGAGTTTTCCTTCTTCGTTGACCATAACCGAACTTGTTTGTTGATTCAAACATGTCCCATTTGACGTTATTATGGTGCCACACGAGTTAGAAACAAAGCGGAGTCCATTTGCTTACTCAAATCCTTGTATTATTGGATTGCACCCAAATTGGCCTCCAATTGAGCCTACAATGTACAAACGAGTTTTCCTTCTTCGTTGAGCACAACCGAACATTTTGGTTGAGTCAAACATGTCTCATTTGACGTTATTTGGGTGCCACGCGAGGATTGAAATCAAACGGAGCCCATTTGGTCACTCAAATCCTTGTATTCTCAAATTGCACCCAAATTGGCCTCCAATTGAGCCTACAACGTACAAACGAGTTTTCCTTCTTCGTTAACCATAACCGAACTTGTGTGTCGAGCCAAACATGTCCAATTTGACGTTATTATGTTGCCACGCGACTTAGAAACCAAGCGGAGTCCATTTGGTCACTCAAATCCTTGCATTCTCGGATTGCACCCAAATTGGCCTCCAATTGAGCCTACAACGTACAAACGAGTTTTCCTTCTTCGTTAACCATAACCGAACTTGTTTGTTGAGTCAAACATGTCCAATTTGACGTTATTATGGTGCCACGCTAGTTAGAAACCAGGCGGAGTCCATTTGGTCACTCAAATCCTTGTATTCTCGGATTGCACCCAAATTGGCCTCCAATTGAGCCTACAACGTACAAACGAGTTTTCCTTCTTCGTTAACCATAAACGAACTTGTTTGTTGAGTCAAACATGTCCAATTTGACGTTATTATGGTGCCACGCGAGTTAGAAACCAGGCGGAGTCCATTTGGTCACTCAAATCCTTGTATTCTCGGATTGCTCCCAAATTGGCCTCCAATTGAGCCTACAACGTACAAACGAGTTTTCCTTCTTCGTTAAGCACAACCGAACCTTTTTGTTGGTCAAACATGTCCCATTTGACTTTATTATGGTGCCACGCGAGTTAGAAACCAAGCGGACTCCATTTGGTCACTCAAATCCTTGTATTCTCGGATTGCACCCAAATTGGCCTCCAATTGAGCCTACAACGTACAAACGAGTTTTCCTTCTTCGTTAACCATAACCGAACTTGTTTGTTGAGTCAAACATGTCCAATTTGATGTTATTATGTTGCCACGCGAGTTAGAAACCATGCGGAGTCAATTTGGTCACTCAAATCCTTGTATTCTCGGATTGCACCCAAATTGGCCTCCAATTGAGCCTACAACGTACAAACGAGTTTTCCTTCTTCGTTAAACATAACCGAACTTTTTTGTTGATTCAAACATGTCCCATTTGACGTTATTATGGTGCCACGCGAGTTAGAAACAATGCGGAGTCCATTTGCTTACTCAAATCCTTGTATTCTCGGATTGCACCCAAATTGGCCTCCAATTGAGCCTACAATGTACAAACGAGTTTTCCTTCTTCGTTGAGCAGAACCGAACCTTTTTGTTGAGTCAAACATGTCCCATTTGACGTTATTAGAGTGCCAAAAGAGCATTGGAATCAAACGGAGTCCATTTGGTCACTCAAATCCTTATATTCTCGGATTGCACCCAAATTGGCCTCCAATTGAGCCTACAATGTAAAAACGAGTTTTCCTTCTTCCTTGACCATAACCGAACTTGTTTGTTGAGTCAAACATGTCCCATTTGATGTTATTATGGTGCCACGCGAGTTAGAAACCAAGCAGAGTCCATTTGCTTACTCAAATCCTTGTATTCTTGGATTGCACCCAAATTGGCCTCCAATTGAGAGTACAATGTACAAACGAGTTTTCCTTCTTCGTTGAGCACAACCGAACATTTTTGTTGAGTCAAACATGTCCCATTTGACGTTATTAGGGTGCCACGTGAGGATTGAAATCAAACGGAGTCCATTTGGTCACTCAAATCCTTGTATTCTCGGATTGTACTTAAATTGGCCTCCAATTGAGCCTACAACATACAAACGAGTTTTCCTTCTTCGTTAACCATAACCGAACTTGTTTGTTGAGTCAAACATGTCCAATTTGACGTTATTATGTTGCCACGCGAGTTAGAAACCAAGCGAAGTCCATTTGGTCACTCAAATCCTTGTATTCTCGTATTGCACCCAAATTGGCCTCCAATTGAGCCTACAACGTACAAACGAGTTTTCCTTCTTCGGTAACCATAACCGAACTTGTTTCTTAAGTCAAACATGTCCAATTTGACGTTATCATGGTGCCACGCGAGTTAGAAACCAAGCGGAGTCCATTTGGTCACTCAAATCCTTGTATTCTCGGATTGCACCCAAATTGGCCTCCAATTGAGCCTACAACGTACAAACGAGTTTTCCTTCTTCATTAAGTACAACCGAACCTTTTTGTTGAGTCAAACATGTTCCATTTGACTTTATTATGGTGCCACGCGAGTTAGAAACCAAGCGGAGTCCATTTGGTCACTCAAATCCTTGTATTCTCAGATTGCACCCAAATTGGCCTCCAATTGAGCCTACAACGTACAAACGAGTTTTCCTTCTTCGTTAACCATAACCGAACTTGTTTGTTGAGTCAAACATGTCCAATTTGATGTTATTATGTTGCCACGCGAGTTAGAAACCATGCGGAGTCCATTTGGTCACTCAAATCCTTGTATTCTCGGATTGCACCCAAATTGGCCTCCAATTGAGCCTACAACGTACAAACGAGTTTTCCTTCTTCGTTAACCATAACCGAACTTGTTTGTTGAGTCAAACATGTCCCATTTGACGTTATTATGGTGCCACGCGAGTTAGAAACCAAGCGGAGTCCATTTGCTTACTCAAATCCTTGTATTCTCGGATTGCACCCAAATTGGCCTCCAATTGAGCCTACAATGTACAAACGAGTTTTCCTTCTTCCTTGACCATAACCGAACCTTTTTGGTAAGTCAAACATGTCCCATTTGACGTTATTAGGGTGCCCCGAGAGGATTGGAATCAAACGGAGTCCATTTGGTCACTCAAATCCTTATATTCTCGGATTGCACCCAAATTGGCCTCCAATTGAGCCTACAATGTAAAAACGAGTTTTCCTTCTTCCTTGACCATAACCGAACTTGTTTGTTGAGTCAAACATGTCCCATTTGATGTTATTATGGTGCCACGCGAGTTAGAAACCAAGCGGAGTCCATTTGCTTACTCAAATCCTTGTATTCTTGGATTGCACCCAAATTGGCCTCCAATTGAGAGTACAATGTACAAACGAGTTTTCCTTCTTCGTTGAGCACAACCGAACATTTTTGTTGAGTCAAACATGTCCCATTTGACGTTATTAGGGTGCCACGTGAGGATTGAAATCAAACGGAGTCCATTTGGTCACTCAAATCCTTGTATTCTCGGATTGTACCTAAATTGGCCTCCAATTGAGCCTACAACGTACAAACGAGTTTTCCTTCTTCGTTAACCATAACCGAACTTGTTTGTTGAGTCAAACATGTCCAATTTGACGTTATTATGTTGCCACGCGAGTTAGAAACCAAGCGAAATCCATTTGGTCACTCAAATCCTTGTATTCTCGTATTGCACCCAAATTGGCCTCCAATTGAGCCTACAACGTACAAACGAGTTTTCCTTCTTCGGTAACCATAACCAAACTTGTTTCTTAAGTCAAACATGTCCAATTTGACGTTATCATGGTGCCACGCGAGTTAGAAACCAAGCGGAGTCCATTTGGTCACTCAAATCCTTGTATTCTCGGATTGCACCCAAATTGGCCTCCAATTGAGCCTACAACGTACAAACGAGTTTTCCTTCTTCATTAAGTACAACCGAACCTTTTTGTTGAGTCAAACATGTTCCATTTGACTTTATTATGGTGCCACGCGAGTTAGAAACCAAGCGGAGTCCATTTGGTCACTCAAATCCTTGTATTCTCAGATTGCACCCAAATTGGCCTCCAATTGAGCCTACAACGTACAAACGAGTTTTCCTTCTTCGTTAACCATAACCGAACTTGTTTGTTGAGTCAAACATGTCCAATTTGATGTTATTATGTTGCCACGCGAGTTAGAAACCATGCGGAGTCCATTTGGTCACTCAAATCCTTGTATTCTCGGATTGCACCCAAATTGGCCTCCAATTGAGCCTACAACGTACAAACGAGTTTTCCTTCTTCGTTAACCATAACCGAACTTGTTTGTTGAGTCAAACATGTCCCATTTGACGTTATTATGGTGCCACGCGAGTTAGAAACCAAGCGGAGTCCATTTGCTTACTCAAATCCTTGTATTCTCGGATTGCACCCAAATTGGCCTCCAATTGAGCCTACAATGTACAAACGAGTTTTCCTTCTTCCTTGACCATAACCGAACCTTTTTGGTAAGTCAAACATGTCCCATTTGACGTTATTAGGGTGCCCCGAGAGGATTGGAATCAAACGGAGTCCATTTGGTCACTCAAATCCTTGTATTCTCGGATTGCACCCAAATTGGACTCCAATTGAGCCTACAATGTACAAACGAGTTTTCCTTCTTCGTTGAGCAGAACCGAACCTTTTTGGTAAGTCAAACATGTCCCATTTGACGTTATTAGGGTGCCCCGAGAGGATTGGAATCAAACGGAGTCCATTTGGTCACTCAAATCCTTGTATTCTCGGATTGCACCCAAATTGGCCTCCAATTGAGCCTACAATGTACAAACGAGTTTTCCTTCTTTGTTGAGCACAACCGAACATTTTTATTGAGTCAAACATGTCCCAATTGACGTTATTAGGGTGCCACGCGAGGATTGAAATCAAACGGAGCCCATTTGGTCACTCAAATCCTTGTATTCTCAGATTGCACCCAAATTGGCATCCAATTGAGCCTACAACGTACAAACGAGTTTTCCTTCTTCGTTAACCATAACCGAACTTGTGTGTCGAGTCAAACATGTCCAATTTGACGTTATTATGTTGCCACGCGAGTTAGAAACCAAGCGGAGTCCATTTGGTCACTCAAATCCTTGTATTCTCGGATTGCACCCAAATTGGCCTCCAATTGAGCCTGCAATGTACAAACGAGTTTTACTTCTTCGTTGACCATAACCGAACTTGTTTGTTGAGTCAAACATGTCCCATTTGACGTTATTATGGTGCCACGCGAGTTAGAAACCAAGCGGAGTACATTTGCTTACTCAAATCCTTGTATTCTTGGATTGCACCCAAATCAGCCTCCAATTGAGCCTACAATGTACAAACGAGTTTTCCTTCTTCGTTGAGCACAACCGAACATTTTTGTTGAGTCAAACATGTCCCATTTGACGTTATTAGGGTGCCACGCGAGGATTGAAATCAAACGGAGTCCATTTGGTAACTTAAATCCTTGTATTCTCGGATTGCACCCAAATTGGCCTCCAATTGAGCCTACAATGTACAAACGAGTTTTCCTTCTTCGTTGAGCAGAACCGAACCTTTTTGTTGAGTCAAACATGTCCCATTTGACGTTATTAGGGTGCCCCAAGAGCATTGGAATCAAACGGAGTCCATTTGGTCACTCAAATCCTTGTATTCTCGGATTGCACCCAAATTGGCCTCCAATTGAGCCTACAATATACTAACGAGTTTTCCTTCTTCGTTGACCATAACCGAACTTTTTTGTTGAGTCAAAAATGTCCCATTTGACGTTATTATATTGCCACGCGAGTTAGAAACCAAGCGGAGTCCATTTGCTTACTCAAATCCTTGTATTTTTGGATTGCACCCAAATTGGCCTCCAATTGAGCCTATAATGTACAAACGAGTTTTCCTTCTTCGTTGAGCACAACCGAACATTTTTGTTGAGTCAAACATGTCCCATTTGACGTTATTAGGGTGCCACGCGAGGATTGAAATCAAACGGAGCCCATTTGGTCATTCAAATCCTTGTATTCTCAGATTGCACCCAAATTGGCCTCCAATTGAGCCTACAACGTACAAACGAGTTTTCCTTCTTCGTTAACCATAACCAAACTTGTGTGTCGAGTCAAACATGTTCAATTTGACGTTATTATGTTGCCATGCGAGTTAGAAACCAAGCGGAGTAAATTTGGTCACTCAAATCCTTGTATTCTCGGATTGCACCCAAATTGGCCTCCAATTGAGCCTGCAATGTACAAACGAGTTTTCCTTCTTCGTTGACCATAACCGAACTTTTTTGTTGAGTCAAACATGTCCAATTTGACGTTATTATGGTGCCACACGAGTTATAAACCAGGCGGAGTCCATTTGGTCACTCAAATCCTTGTATTCTCGGATTGCTCCCAAATTGGCCTCCAATTGAGCCTACAACGTACAAACGAGTTTTCCTTCTTCGTTAAGCACAACCGAACCTTTTTGTTGAGTCAAACATGTCCCATTTGACTTTATTATGGTGCCACGCGAGTTAGAAACCAAGCGGACTCCATTTGGTCACTCAAATCCTTGTATTCTCGGATTGCACCCAAATTGGCCTCCAATTGAGCCTACAACGTACAAACGAGTTTTCCTTCTTCGTTAACCATAACCGAACTTGTTTGTTGAGTCAAACATGTCCAATTTGATGTTATTATGTTGCCACGCGAGTTAGAAACCATGCGGAGTCAATTTGGTCACTCAAATCCTTGTATTCTCGGATTGCACCCAAATTGGCCTCCAATTGAGCCTACAACGTACAAACGAGTTTTCCTTCTTCGTTAAACATAACCGAACTTTTTTGTTGATTCAAACATGTCCCATTTGACGT
The DNA here is from genome assembly GCA_963556465.1 of Berberis vulgaris. NCBI lineage: Eukaryota > Viridiplantae > Streptophyta > Magnoliopsida > Ranunculales > Berberidaceae > Berberis > Berberis vulgaris. The sequence continues at coordinate 39,036,673 of OY747126.1, read as the reverse complement.
TATTATGGTGCCACGCTAGTTAGAAACCAAGCGGAGTCCATTTGCTTACTCAAATCCTTGTATTCTCGGATTGCACCCAAATTGGCCTCCAATTGAGCCTACAATGTACAAACGAGTTTTCCTTCTTCGTTGAGCAGAACCGAACCTTTTTGTTGAGTCAAACATGTCCCATTTGATGTTATTAGAGTGCCCCAAGAGCATTGGAATCAAACGGAGTCCATTTGGTCACTCAAATCCTTATATTCTCGGATTGCACCCAAATTGGCCTCCAATTGAGCCTACAATGTAAAAACGAGTTTTCCTTCTTCCTTGAGCATAAACGAACTTGTTTGTTGAGTCAAACATGTCCCATTTGACTTTATTATGGTGCCACGCGAGTTAGAAACCAAGCGGAGTCCATTTGCTTACTCAAATCCTTGTATTCTTGGATTGCACCCAAATTGGCCTCCAATTGAGAGTACAATGTACAAACGAGTTTTCCTTCTTCGTTGAGCACAACCGAACATTTTTGTTGAGTCAAACATGTCCCATTTGACGTTATTAGGGTGCCACGTGAGGATTGAAATCAAACGGAGTCCATTTGGTCACTCAAATCCTTGTATTCTCGGATTGTACCTAAATTGGCCTCCAATTGAGCCTACAACGTACAAACGAGTTTTCCTTCTTCGTTAACCATAACCGAACTTGTTTGTTGAGTCAAACATGTCCAATTTGACGTTATTATGTTGCCACGCGAGTTATAAACCAGGCGGAGTCCATTTGGTCACTCAAATCCTTGTATTCTCGGATTGCTCCCAAATTGGCCTCCAATTGAGCCTACAACGTACAAACGAGTTTTCCTTCTTCGTTAAGCACAACCGAACCTTTTTGTTGAGTCAAACATATCCCATTTGACTTTATTATGGTGCCACGCGAGTTAGAAACCAAGCGGACTCCATTTGGTCACTCAAATCCTTGTATTCTCGGATTGCACCCAAATTGGCCTCCAATTGAGCCTACAACGTACAAACGAGTTTTCCTTCTTCGTTAACCATAACCGAACTTGTTTGTTGAGTCAAACATGTCCAATTTGATGTTATTATGTTGCCACGCGAGTTAGAAACCATGCGGATTCAATTTGGTCACTCAAATCCTTGTATTCTCGGATTGCACCCAAATTGGCCTCCAATTGAGCCTACAACGTACAAACGAGTTTTCCTTCTTCGTTAAACATAACCGAACTTTTTTTTTGATTCAAACATGTCCCATTTGACGTTATTATGGTGCCACGCGAGTTAGAAACCAAGCGGAGTCCATTTGCTTACTCAAATCCTTGTATTCTTGGATTGCACCCAAATTGGCCTCCAATTGAGAGTACAATGTACAAACGAGTTTTCCTTCTTCGTTGAGCACAACCGAACATTTTTGTTGAGTCAAACATGTCCCATTTGACGTTATTAGGGTGCCACGTGAGGATTGAAATCAAACGGAGTCCATTTGGTCACTCAAATCCTTGTATTCTCGGATTGTACCTAAATTGGCCTCCAATTGAGCCTACAACGTACAAACGAGTTTTCCTTCTTCGTTAACCATAACCGAACTTGTTTGTTGAGTCAAACATGTCCAATTTGACGTTATTATGTTGCCACGCGAGTTAGAAACCAAGCGGAGTCCATTTGGTCACTCAAATCCTTGTATTCTCGTATTGCACCCAAATTGGCCTCCAATTGAGCCTACAACGTACAAACGAGTTTTCCTTCTTCGGTAACCATAACCGAACTTGTTTGTTGTGTCAAACATGTCCAATTTGACGTTATCATGGTGCCACGCGAGTTAGAAACCAAGCGGAGTCCATTTGGTCACTCAAATCCTTGTATTCTCGGATTGCACCCAAATTGGCCTCCAATTGAGCCTACAACGTACAAACGAGTTTTCCTTCTTCGTTAAGTACAACCGAACCTTTTTGTTGAGTCAAACATGTTCCATTTGACTTTATTATGGTGCCACGCGAGTTAGAAACCAAGCGGAGTCCATTTGGTCACTCAAATCCTTGTATTCTCGGATTGCACCCAAATTGGCCTCCAATTGAGCCTGCAATGTACAAACGAGTTTTCCTTCTTCGTTGACCATAACCGAACTTGTTTGTTGAGTCAAACATGTCCCATTTGACGTTATTATGGTGCCACGCGAGTTAGAAACCAAGCGGAGTACATTTGCTTACTCAAATCCTTGTATTCTTGGATTGCACCCAAATCGGCCTCCAATTGAGCCTACAATGTACAAACGAGTTTTCCTTCTTCGTTGAGCACAACCGAACATTTTTGTTGAGTCAAACATGTCCCATTTGACGTTATTAGGGTGCCACGCGAGGATTGAAATCAAACGGAGTCCATTTGGTCACTTAAATCCTTGTATTCTCGGATTGCACCCAAATTGGCCTCCAATTGAGCCTACAATGTACAAACGAGTTTTCCTTCTTCGTTGAGCAGAACCGAACCTTTTTGTTGAGTCAAACATGTCCCATTTGACGTTATTAGGGTGCCCCAAGAGCATTGGAATCAAACGGAGTCCATTTGGTCACTCAAATCCTTGTATTCTCGGATTGCACCCAAATTGGCCTCCAATTGAGCCTACAATATACTAACGAGTTTTCCTTCTTCGTTGACCATAACCGAACTTTTTTGTTGATTAAAAAATGTCCCATTTGACGTTATTATGGTTCCACGCGAGTTAGAAACCAAGCGGAGTCCATTTGCTTACTCAAATCCTTGTATTTTTGGATTGCACCCAAATTGGCCTCCAATTGAGCCTACAATGTACAAACGAGTTTTCCTTCTTCGTTGAGCACAACCGAACATTTTTGTTGAGTCAAACATGTCCCATTTGACGTTATCAGGGTGCCACGCGAGGATTTAAATCAAACGGAGCCCATTTGGTCATTCAAATCCTTGTATTCTCAGATTGCACCCAAATTGGCCTCCAATTGAGCCTACAACGTACAAACGAGTTTTCCTTCTTCGTTAACCATAAATGAACTTGTGTGTCAAGTCAAACATGTCCAATTTGACGTTATTATGTTGCCATGCGAGTTAGAAACCAAGCGGAGTAAATTTGGTCACTCAAATCCTTGTATTCTCGGATTGCACCCAAATTGGCCTCCAATTGAGCCTGCAATGTACAAACGAGTTTTCCTTCTTCGTTGACCATAACCGAACTTTTTTGTTGAGTCAAACATGTCCAATTTGACGTTATTATGGTGCCACGCGAGTTATAAACCAGGTGGAGTCCATTTGGTCACTCAAATCCTTGTATTCTCGGATTGCTCCCAAATTGGCCTCCAATTGAGCCTACAACGTACAAACGAGTTTTCCTTCTTCGTTAAGCACAACCGAACCTTTTTGTTGAGTCAAACATGTCCCATTTGACTTTATTATGGTGCCACGCGAGTTAGAAACCAAGCGGACTCCATTTGGTCACTCAAATCCTTGTATTCTCGGATTGCACCCAAATTGGCCTCCAATTGAGCCTACAACGTACAAACGAGTTTTCCTTCTTCGTTAACCATAACCGAACTTGTTTTTTGAGTCAAACATGTCCAATTTGATGTTATTATGTTGCCACGTGAGTTAGAAACCATGCGGAGTCAATTTGGTCACTCAAATCCTTGTATTCTCGGATTGCACCCAAATTGGCCTCCAATTGAGCCTACAACCTACAAACGAGTTTTCCTTCTTCGTTAAACATAACCGAACTTTTTTGTTGATTCAAACATGTCCCATTTGACGTTATTATGGTGCCACGCGAGTTAGAAACCAAGCGGAGTCCATTTGCTTACTCAAATCCTTGTATTCTCGGATTGCACCCAAATTGGCCTCCAATTGATCCTACAATGTACAAACGAGTTTTCCTTCTTCGTTGAGCAGAACCGAACCTTTTTGTTGAGTCAAACATGTCCCATTTGACTTTATTAGAGTGCCCCAAGAGCGTTGGAATCAAACGGAGTCCATTTGGTCACTCAAATCCTTATATTCTCGGATTGCACCCAAATTGGCCTCCAATTGAGCCTACAATGTAAAAACGAGTTTTCCTTCTTCCTTGACCATAACCGAACTTGTTTGTTGAGTCAAACATGTCCCATTTGACGTTATTATGGTGCCACGCGAGTTAGAAACCAAGCGGAGTCCATTTGCTTACTCAAATCCTTGTATTCTTGGATTGCACCCAAATTGGCCTCCAATTGAGAGTACAATGTACAAACGAGTTTTCCTTCTTCGTTGAGCACAACCGAACATTTTTGTTGAGTCAAACATGTCCCATTTGACGTTATTAGGGTGCCACGTGAGGATTGAAATCAAACGGAGTCCATTTGGTCACTCAAATCCTTGTATTCTCGGATTGTACCTAAATTGGCCTCCAATTGAGCCTACAACGTACAAACGAGTTTTCCTTCTTCGTTAACCATAACCGAACTTGTTTGTTGAGTCAAACATGTCCAATTTGACGTTATTATGTTGCCACGCGAGTTAGAAACCAAGCGGAGTCCATTTGGTCACTCAAATCCTTGTATTCTCGTATTGCACCCAAATTGGCCTCCAATTGAGCCTACAACGTACAAACGAGTTTTCCTTCTTCGGTAACCATAACCGAACTTGTTTGTTGTGTCAAACATGTCCAATTTGACGTTATCATGGTGCCACGCGAGTTAGAAACCAAGCGGAGTCCATTTGGTCACTCAAATCCTTGTATTCTCGGATTGCACCCAAATTGGCCTCCAATTGAGCCTACAACGTACAAACGAGTTTTCCTTCTTCGTTAAGTACAACCGAACCTTTTTGTTGAGTCAAACATGTTCCATTTGACTTTATTATGGTGCCACGCGAGTTAGAAACCAAGCGGAGTCCATTTGGTCACTCAAATCCTTGTATTCTCAGATTGCACCCAAATTGGCCTCCAATTGAGCCTACAACGTACAAACGAGTTTTCCTTCTTCGTTAACCATAACCGAACTTGTTTGTTGAGTCAAACATGTCCAATTTGATGTTATTATGTTGCCACGCGAGTTAGAAACCATGCGGAGTCCATTTGGTCACTCAAATCCTTGTATTCTCGGATTGCACCCAAATTGGCCTCCAATTGAGCCTGCAATGTACAAACGAGTTTTCCTTCTTCGTTGACCATAACCGAACTTGTTTGTTGAGTCAAACATGTCCCATTTGACGTTATTATGGTGCCACGCGAGTTAGAAACCAAGCGGAGTACATTTGCTTACTCAAATCCTTGTATTCTTGGATTGCACCCAAATCGGCCTCCAATTGAGCCTACAATGTACAAACGAGTTTTCCTTCTTCGTTGAGCACAACCGAACATTTTTGTTGAGTCAAACATGTCCCATTTGACGTTATTAGGGTGCCACGCGAGGATTGAAATCAAACGGAGTCCATTTGGTCACTTAAATCCTTGTATTCTCGGATTGCACCCAAATTGGCCTCCAATTGAGCCTACAATGTACAAACGAGTTTTCCTTCTTCGTTGAGCAGAACCGAACCTTTTTGTTGAGTCAAACATGTCCCATTTGACGTTATTAGGGTGCCCCAAGAGCATTGGAATCAAACGGAGTCCATTTGGTCACTCAAATCCTTGTATTCTCGGATTGCACCCAAATTGGCCTCCAATTGAGCCTACAATATACTAACGAGTTTTCCTTCTTCGTTGACCATAACCGAACTTTTTTGTTGATTAAAAAATGTCCCATTTGACGTTATTATGGTTCCACGAGAGTTAGAAACCAAGCGGAGTCCATTTGCTTACTCAAATCCTTGTATTTTTGGATTGCACCCAAATTGGCCTCCAATTGAGCCTACAATGTACAAACGAGTTTTCCTTCTTCGTTGAGCACAACCGAACATTTTTGTTGAGTCAAACATGTCCCATTTGACGTTATCAGGGTGCCACGTGAGGATTTAAATCAAACGGAGCCCATTTGGTCATTCAAATCCTTGTATTCTCAGATTGCACCCAAATTGGCCTCCAATTGAGCCTACAACGTACAAACGAGTTTTCCTTCTTCGTTAACCATAAATGAACTTGTGTGTCAAGTCAAACATGTCCAATTTGACATTATTATGTTGCCATGCGAGTTAGAAACCAAGCGGAGTAAATTTGGTCACTCAAATCCTTGTATTCTCGGATTGCACCCAAATTGGCCTCCAATTGAGCCTGCAATGTACAAACGAGTTTTCCTTCTTCGTTGACCATAACCGAACTTTTTTGTTGAGTCAAACATGTCCAATTTGACGTTATTATGGTGCCACGCGAGTTATAAACCAGGTGGAGTCCATTTGGTCACTCAAATCCTTGTATTCTCGGATTGCTCCCAAATTGGCCTCCAATTGAGCCTACAACGTACAAACGAGTTTTCCTTCTTCGTTAAGCACAACCGAACCTTTTTGTTGAGTCAAACATGTCCCATTTGACTTTATTATGGTGCCACGCGAGTTAGAAACCAAGCGGACTCCATTTGGTCACTCAAATCCTTGTATTCTCGGATTGCACCCAAATTGGCCTCCAATTGAGCCTACAACGTACAAACGAGTTTTCCTTCTTCGTTAACCATAACCGAACTTGTTTGTTGAGTCAAACATGTCCAATTTGATGTTATTATGTTGCCACGTGAGTTAGAAACCATGCGGAGTCAATTTGGTCACTCAAATCCTTGTATTCTCGGATTGCACCCAAATTGGCCTCCAATTGAGCCTACAACGTACAAACGAGTTTTCCTTCTTCGTTAAAAATAACCGAACTTTTTTGTTGATTCAAACATGTCCCATTTGACGTTATTATGGTGCCACGCGAGTTAGAAACCAAGCGGAGTCCATTTGCTTACTCAAATCCTTGTATTCTCGGATTGCACCCAAATTGGCCTCCAATTGAGCCTACAATGTACAAACGAGTTTTCCTTCTTCGTTGAGCAGAACCGAACCTTTTTATGGAGTCAACCATGTCCCATCTGACGTTATTAGAGTGCCCCAAGAGGATTGGAATCAAACGGAGTCCATTTGGTCACTCAAATCCTTATATTCTCGGATTGCACCCAAATTGGCCTCCAATTGAGCCTACAATGTAAAAACGAGTTTTCCTTCTTCCTTGACCATAACCGAACTTGTTTGTTGAGTCAAACATGTCCCATTTGACGTTATTATGGTGCCACGCGAGTTAGAAACCAAGCGGAGTCCATTTGCTTACTCAAATCCTTGTATTCTTGGATTGCACCCAAATTGGCCTCCAATTGAGAGTACAATGTACAAACGAGTTTTCCTTCTTCGTTGAGCACAACCGAACATTTTTGTTGAGTCAAACATGTCCATTTGACGTTATTAGGGTGCCACGTGAGGATTGAAATCAAACGGAGTCCATTTGGTCACTCAAATCCTTGTATTCTCGGATTGTACCTAAATTGGCCTCCAATTGAGCCTACAACGTACAAACGAGTTTTCCTTCTTCGTTAACCATAACCGAACTTGTTTGTTGAGTCAATCATGTCCAATTTGACGTTATTATGTTGCCACGCGAGTTAGAAACCAAGCGGAGTCCATTTGGTCACTCAAATCCTTGTATTCTCGTATTGCACCCAAATTGGCCTCCAATTGAGCCTACAACGTACAAACGAGTTTTCCTTCTTCGTTAACCATAAATGAACTTGTGTGTCAAGTCAAACATGTCCAATTTGACGTTATTATGTTGCCATGCGAGTTAGAAACCAAGCGGAGTAAATTTGGTCACTCAAATCCTTGTATTCTCGGATTGCACCCAAATTGGCCTCCAATTGAGCCTGCAATGTACAAACGAGTTTTCCTTCTTCGTTGACCATAACCGAACTTTTTTGTTGAGTCAAACATGTCCAATTTGACGTTATTATGGTGCCACGCGAGTTATAAACCAGGTGGAGTCCATTTGGTCACTCAAATCCTTGTATTCTCGGATTGCACCCAAATTGGCCTCCAATTGAGCCTACAACGTACAAACGAGTTTTCCTTCTTCGTTAAGCACAACCGAACCTTTTTGTTGAGTCAAACATGTCCCATTTGACTTTATTATGGTGCCACGCGAGTTAGAAACCAAGCGGACTCCATTTGGTCACTCAAATCCTTGTATTCTCGGATTGCACCCAAATTGGCCTCCAATTGAGCCTACAACGTACAAACGAGTTTTCCTTCTTCGTTAACCATAACCGAACTTGTTTGTTGAGTCAAACATGTCCAATTTGATGTTATTATGTTGCCACGTGAGTTAGAAACCATGCGGAGTCAATTTGGTCACTCAAATCCTTGTATTCTCGGATTGCACCCAAATTGGCCTCCAATTGAGCCTACAACGTACAAACGAGTTTTCCTTCTTCGTTAAACATAACCGAACTTTTTTGTTGATTCAAACATGTCCCATTTGACGTTATTATGGTGCCACGCGAGTTAGAAACCAAGCGGAGTCCATTTGCTTACTCAAATCCTTGTATTCTCGGATTGCACCCAAATTGGCCTCCAATTGAGCCTACAATGTACAAACGAGTTTTCCTTCTTCGTTGAGCAGAACCGAACCTTTTTGTTGAGTCAACCATGTCCCATCTGACGTTATTAGAGTGCCCCAAGAGGATTGGAATCAAACGGAGTCCATTTGGTCACTCAAATCCTTATATTCTCGGATTGCACCCAAATTGGCCTCCAATTGAGCCTACAATGTAAAAACGAGTTTTCCTTCTTCCTTGACCATAACCGAACTTGTTTGTTGAGTCAAACATGTCCCATTTGACGTTATTATGGTGCCACACGAGTTAGAAACCAAGCGGAGTCCATTTGCTTACTCAAATCCTTGTATTCTTGGATTGCACCCAAATTGGCCTCCAATTGAGAGTACAATGTACAAACGAGTTTTCCTTCTTCGTTGAGCACAACCGAACATTTTTGTTGAGTCAAACATGTCCATTTGACGTTATTAGGGTGCCACGTGAGGATTGAAATCAAACGGAGTCCATTTGGTCACTCAAATCCTTGTATTCTCGGATTGTACCTAAATTGGCCTCCAATTGAGCCTACAACGTACAAACGAGTTTTCCTTCTTCGTTAACCATAACCGAACTTGTTTGTTGAGTCAAACATGTCCAATTTGACGTTATTATGTTGCCACGCGAGTTAGAAACCAAGCGGAGTCCATTTGGTCACTCAAATCCTTGTATTCTCGTATTGCACCCAAATTGGCCTCCAATTGAGCCTACAACGTACAAACGAGTTTTCCTTCTTCGGTAACCATAACCGAACTTGTTTGTTGAGTCAAACATGTCCAATTTGACATTATCATGGTGCCACGCGAGTTAGAAACCAAGCGGAGTCCATTTGGTCACTCAAATCCTCGTATTCTCGGATTGCACCCAAATTGGCCTCCAATTGAGCCTACAACGTACAAACGAGTTTTCCTTCTTCGTTAAGCACAACCGAACCTTTTTGTTGAGTCAAACATGTTCCATTTGACTTTATTATGGTGCCACGCGAGTTAGAAACCAAGCGGAGTCCATTTGGTCACTCAAATCCTTGTATTCTCAGATTGCACCCAAATTGGCCTCCAATTGAGCCTACAACGTACAAACGAGTTTTCCTTCTTCGTTAACCATAAACGAACTTGTTTGTTGAGTCAAACATGTCCAATTTGATGTTATTATGTTTCCACGCGAGTTAGAAACCATGCGGAGTCCATTTGGTCACTCAAATCCTTGTATTCTCGGATTGCACCCAAATTGGCCTCCAATTGAGCCTACAACGTACAAACGAGTTTTCCTTCTTCGTTAACCATAACCGAACTTGTTTGTTGGGTCAAACATGTCCCATTTGACGTTATTATGGCTCCACGCGAGTTAGAAACCAAGCGGAGTCCATTTGCATACTCAAATCCTTGTATTCTTGTATTGCACCCAAATTGGCCTCCAATTGAGCCTACAATGTACAGACGAGTTTTCCTTCTTCGTTGAGCACAACCGAACATTTTTGTTGAGTCAAAAATGTCCCATTTGACGTTATTAGGGTGCCACGCGAGGATTGAAATCAAACGGAGTCCATTTGGTCACTCAAATCCTTGTATTCTCAGATTGCACCCAAATTGGCCTCCAATTGAGCCTACAACGTACAAACGAGTTTTCCTTCTTCGTTAACCATAACCGAACTTGTGTGTCAAGTCAAACATGTCCAATTTTACATTATTATGTAGCCACGCGAGTTAGAAACCAAGCGGAGTCCATTTGGTCACTCAAATCCTTGTATTCTCGGATTGCACCCAAATTGGCCTCCAATTGAGCCTACAATGTACAAACGAGTTTTCCTTCTTCGTTAACCATAACCAAACTTGTTTGTTGAGTCTAACATGTCCCATTTGACGTTATTATGTTGCCACGGGAGTTAGAAACCAAGCGGAGTCCATTTGCTTACTCAAATCCTTGTACTCTCGGATTGCACCCAAATTGGCCTCCAATTGAGCCTACAATGTACAAACGAGTTTTCCTTCTTCGTTGAGCAGAACCGAACCTTTTTGTTGAGTCAAACATGTCCCATTTGACGTTATTAGCGTGCCCCAAGAGGATTGGAATCAAACGGAGTCCATTTGGTCACTCAAATCCTTGTATTCTCGGATTGCACCCAAATTGGCCTCCAATTTAGCCTACAATGTAAAAACGAGTTTTCCTTCTTCGTTGACCATAACCGAACTTGTTTGTTGAGTCAAACATATCCAATTTTATGTTATTATGGTGCCACGCGAGTTAGAAACCAAGCGGAGTCCATTTGCTTACTCAAATCCTTGTATTCTTGGATTGCACCCAAATTGGCCTACAATTGAGCCTACAATGTACAAACGAGTTTTCCTTCTTCGTTGAGCACAACCGAACATTTTTGTTGAGTCAAAAATGTCCCATTTGACGTTATTAAGGTTCCTCGCGAGGATCGAAATCAAACGGAGTCCATTTGGTCACTCAAATCCTTGTATTCTCGGATTGCACCCAAATTGGCCTCCAATTGAGCCTACAACGTACAAACGAGTTTTCCTTCTTCGTTAACCATAACCGAACTTGTTTGTTGAGTCAAACATGTCCAATTTGACGTTATTATGGTGCCACGCGAGTTAGAAACCAAGCGGAGTCCATTTGGTCACTCAAATCCTTGTATTCTCGGATTGCACCCAAATTGGCCTCCAATTGAGCCTACAACGTACAAACGAGTTTTCCTTCTTCGTTAAGCACAAACGAACCTTTTTGTTGAGTCAAACATGTCCCATTTGACTTTATTATGGTGCCACGCGAGTTAGAAACCAAGCGGAGTCCATTTGGTCACTCAAATCCTTGTATTCTCAGATTGCACCCAAATTGGCCTACAATTGAGCCTACAACGTACAAACGAGTTTTCCTTCTTCGTTAACCATAAACGAACTTGTTTGTTGAGTCAAACATGTCCAATTTGATGTTATTATGTTGCCACGTGAGTTAGAAACCATGCGGAGTCCATTTGGTCACTCAAATCCTTGTATTCTCGGATTGCACCCAAATTGGCCTCCAATTGAGCCTACAACGTACAAACGAGTTTTCCTTCTTCGTTAACCATAACCGAACTTGTTTGTTGGGTCAAACATGTCCCATTTGATGTTATTATGGCTCCACGCGAGTTAGAAACCAAGCGGAGTCCATTTGCATACTCAAATCCTTGTATTCTCGGATTGCACCCAAATTGGCCTCCAATTGAGCCTACAATGTACAAACGAGTTTTCCTTCTTCGTTGAGCAGAACCGAACCTTTTTGTTGAGTCAAACATGTCCCATTTGACGTTATTAGGGTGCCCCGAGATAATTGGAATCAAACGGAGTCCATTTGGTCACTCAAATCCTTGTATTCTCGGATTGCACCCAAATTGGCCTCCAATCTAGACTACAATATACAAACGAGCTTTCCTTCTTCGTTGACCATAACCGAACTTGTTTGTTGAGCATGTCCCATTTGACGTTATTATGGTGCCACGCGAGTTAGAAACAAAGCGGAGTCCATTTGCTTACTCAAATCCTTGTATTCTTGTATTGCACCCAAATTGGCCTCCAATTGAGCCTACAATGTACAAACGTGTTTTCCTTCTTCGTTGAGCACAACCGAACATTTTTGTTGAGTCAAACATGTCCCATTTGACGTTATTAGGGTGCCACGCGAGGATTGAAATCAAACGGAGTCCATTTGGTCACTCAAATCCTTGTATTCTCAGATTGCACCCAAATTGGCCTCCAATTGAGCCTACAACGTACAAACGAGTTTTCCTTCTTCGTTAACCATAACCGAACTTGTGTGTCAAGTCAAACATGTCCAATTTTACGTTATTATGTAGCCACGCGAGTTAGAAACCAAGCGGAGTCCATTTGGTCACTCAAATCCTTATATTCTCGGATTGCACCCAAATTGGCCTCCAATTGAGTCCATTTGGTCACTCAAATCCTTGTATTCTCGGATTGCACCCAAATTGGCCTCCAATTGAGCCTACAATGTACAAACGAGTTTTCCTTCTTCGTTGAACATAACCGAACTTGTTTGGTGAGTCAAACATGTCCCATTTGACGTTATTATGGTGCCACGCGAGTTAGAAACCAAGCGGAGTCCATTTGCTTACTCAAATCCTTGTATTCTTGGATTGCACCCAAATTGGCCTCCAATTGAGCCTACAATGTACGAACGAGTTTTCCTTCTTCGTTGAGCACAACCGAACATTTTTGTTGAGTCAAAAATGTCCCATTTATCGTTATTAGGGTGCATCGCGAGGATTGAAATCAAACGGAGTCCATTTGGTCACTTAAATCCTTGTATTCTCGGATTGCACCCAAATTGGCCTCCAATTGAGCCTACAATGTACAAACGAGTTTTCCTTATTCGTTGAGCAGAACCGAACCTTTTTGTTGAGTCAAACATGTCCCATTTGACGTTATTAGGGTGCCACGAGAGTATTGGAATCAAGCGGAGTCCATTTCGTCACTCAAATCCTTGTATTCCCGGATTGCACCCAAATTCGCCTCCAATTGAGCCTACAACGTACAAACGAGTTTTCCTTCTTCGTTAACAATTTGACGTTATTATGGTGCCACGCGAGTTAGAAACCAAGCGGAGTCCATTTTCTTACTAAAATCCTTGTATTCTTGGATTGCACCCAAATTGGCCTCCAATTGAGCCTACAATGTACAAACGAGTTTTCCTTCTTTGTTGAGCACAACCGAACATTTTTGTTGAGTCAAACATGTCCCATTTGACGTTATTAGGGTGCCACGTGAGGATTGAAATCAAACGGAGTCCATTTGGTCACTCAAATCCTTGTATTCTCGGATTGCACCTAAATTGGCCTCCAATTGAGCCTACAATGTACAAACGAGTTTTCCTTCTTCGTTGACCATAAACGAACTTGTTTGTTGATTCAAACATGTCCCATTTGACGTTATTATGGTGCCACGTGAGTTAGAAACCAACCGGAATCCATTTGCTTACTCAAATCCTTGTATTATTGGATTGCACCCAAATTGGCCTGCAATTGAGCCTACAATGTACAAACAAGTTTTCCATCTTCGTTGAGCACAACCGAACATTTTTTTTGAGTCAAACATGTCCCATTTGAAGTTATTAAGGTTCCACGCGAGGATTGAAATCAAACGGAGTCCATTTGGTCACTCAAATCCTTGTATTCTCGGATTGCACCCAAATTGGCCTCCAATTGAGCCTACAATGTAAAAACGAGTTTCCTTCTTCGTTAACCATAACCGAACTTGTTTGTTGAGTCAAACATGTCCAATTTGACGTTATTATGGTGCCACGCGAGTTAGAAACCAAGCGGAGTCCATTTGGTCACTCAAATCCTTGTATTCTCGGATTGCACCCAAATTGGCCTCCAATTGAGCCTACAATGTACAAACGAGTTTTTCTTCTTCGTTGAGCACAACCGAACATTTTTGTTGAGTCGAACATGTCCCATTTGACGTTATTAGGGTGGCATGCGAGGATTGAAATCAAATGGAGTCCATTTGGTCACTTAAATCCTTGTATTCTCGGATTGCACCCAAATTGGCCTCCAATTGAGCCTACAATGTACAAACGAGTTTTCCTTCTTTGTTGAGCAGAAACGAACCTTTTTGTTGAGTCAAACATGTCCCATTTGACGTTATTAGGGTGCGATGAGAGGATTGGAATCAAACGGAGTCCATTTGGTCACTCAAATCCTTGTATTCTCGAATTGCATCCAAATTGGCTTCCAATTGAGCCTACAATGTACAAACGAGTTTTCCTTCTTCGTTGACCATAACCGAACTGGTTTGGTGAGTCAAACATGTCCCATTTGACGTTATTATGGTGCCACGCGAGTTAGAAACCAAGCGGAGTCCATTTGCTTACTCAAATCCTTGTATTCTTGGATTGCACCCAAATTGGCCTTCAATTGAGCCTACAATGTACAAACAAGTTTTCCTTCTTCGTTGAGCACAACCGAACATTTTCGTTGAGTCAAACATGTCCCATTTTGACGTTATAATGGTGCCACGCGAGGATTGAAATCAAACGGAGTCAATTTGGTCACTCAAATCCTTGTATTCTCGGATTGCACCCAAATTGGCCTCCAATTGAGCCTACAATGTACAAACGAGTTTTCCTTCTTCGTTAACCATAACCGAACTTGTTTGTTGAGTCAAACATGTCCAATTTGACGTTATTATGTTGCCACGTGAGTTAGAAACCAAGCGGAGTCCATTTGATCACTAAAATCCTTGTATTCTCGGATTGCACCCAAATTGGCCTCCAATTGAGCCTACAATGTACAAACGAGTTTTCCTTCTTCGTTGACCATAACCGAACTTGTTTGTTGATTCAAACATGTCCCATTTGACGTTATTATGGTTCCACGTGAGTTAGAAACCAAGCGGAGTCCATTTGCTTACTCAAATCCTTGTATTATTCTATTGCACCCAAATTGGCCTGCAATTGAGCCTACAATGTACAAACAAGTTTTCCATCTTCGTTGAGCACAACCGAACATTTTTTTTGAGTCAAACATGTCCCATTTGACGTTATTAAGGTTCCACGCGAGGATTGAAATCAAACGGAGTCCATTTGGTCACTCAAATCCTTGTATTCTCGGATTGCACCCAAATTGGCCTCCAATTGAGCCTACAATGTAAAAACGAGTTTCCTTCTTCGTTAAACATAACCAAACTTGTTTGTTGAGTCAAACATGTCCAATTTGACGTTATTATGGTGCCACGCGAGTTAGAAACCAAGCGGAGTCCATTTTGTCACTCAAATCCTTGTATTCTCGGATTGCACCCAAATTGGCCTCCAATTGAGCCTACAACGTACAAACGAGTTTTCCTTCTTCGTTGAGCACAACCGAACATTTTTGTTGAGTCAAACATGTCCCATTTGACGTTATTATGGTGCCATGCGAGGATTGAAATCAAACGGAGTCCATTTGGTCACTTAAATCCTTGTATTCTCGGATTGCACCCAAATTGGCCTCCAATTGAGCCTACAATGTACAAACGAGTTTTCCTTCTTCGTTGAGCAGAACCAAACCTTTTTGTTGAGTCAAACATGTCCCATTTGACGTTATTAGGGTGCGACGAGAGGATTGGAATCAAACGGAGTCCATTTGGTCACTCAAATCCTTGTATTCTCGAATTGCACCCAAATTGGCCTCCAATTGAGCCTACAATGTACAAACGAGTTTTCCGTCTTCGTTGACCATAACTGAACTTGTTTGGGGAGTCAAACATGTCCCATTTGACGTTATTATGGTGCCACGCGAGTTAGAAACCAAGCGGAGTCCATTTGCTTACTCAAATCCTTGTATTCTTGGATTGCACCCAAATTGGCCTCCAATTGAGCCTACAATGTACAAACAAGTTTTCCTTCTTCGTTGAGCACAACCGAACATTTTTGTTGAGTCAAACATGTCCCATTTTGACATTATAAAGGTGCCACGCGAGGATTGAAATCAAACGGAGTCAATTTGGTCACTCAAATCCTTGTATTCTCGGATTGCACCCAAATTGGTCTCCAATTGAGCCTACAATGTACAAACGAGTTTTCCTTCTTCGTTAACCATAACCGAACTTTTTTGTTGAGTCAAACATGTCCAATTTGACGTTATTATGTTGCCACGCGAGTTAGAAACCAAGCGGAGTCCATTTGATCACTAAAATCCTTGTATTCTCGGATTGCACCCAAATTGGCCTCCAATTGAGCCTACAATGTACAAACGAGTTTTCCTTCTTCGTTGACCATAACCGAACTTGTTTGTTGATTCAAACATGTCCCATTTGACGTTATTATGGTTCCACGTGAGTTAGAAACCAAGCGGAGTCCATTTGCTTACTCAAATCCTTGTATTATTGGATTGCACCCAAATTGGCCTCCAATTGAGCCTACAATGTACAAACAAGTTTTCCATCTTCGTTGAGCACAACCGAACATTTTTTTTGAGTCAAACATGTCCCATTTGACGTTATTAAGGTTCCACGCGAAGATTGAAATCAAACGGAGTCCATTTGGTCACTTAAATCCTTGTATTCTCGGATTGCACCCAAATTGGCCTCCAATTGAGCCTACAATGTACAAACGAGTTTTCCTTCTTCGTTGAGCAGAACCGAACCTTTTTGTTGAGTCAAACATGTCCCATTTGACGTTATTAGGGTGCGACGAGAGGATTGGAATCAAACGGAGTCCATTTGGTCACTCAAATCCTTGTATTCTCGAATTGCACCCAAATTGGCCTCCAATTGAGCCTACAATGTACAAACGAGTTTTCCGTCTTCGTTGACCATAACTGAACTTGTTTGGGGAGTCAAACATGTCCCATTTGACGTTATTATGGTGCCACGCGAGTTAGAAACCAAGCGGAGTCCATTTGCTTACTCAAATCCTTGTATTCTTGGATTGCACCCAAATTGGCCTCCAATTGAGCCTACAATGTACAAACGAGTTTTCCTTCTTCGTTGAGCAGAACCGAACCTTTTTGTTGAGTCAAACATGTCCAATTTGACGTTATTAGGGTGCGACGAGAGGATTGGAATCAAACGGAGTCCATTTGGTCACTCAAATCCTTGTATTCTCGAATTGCACCCAAATTGGCCTCCAATTAAGCCTACAATGTACAAACGAGTTTTTCGTCTTCGTTGACCATAACCGAACTTGTTTGGTGAGTCAAACATGTCCCATTTGACGTTATTATGGTGCCACGCGAGTTAGAAACCAAGCGGAGTCCATTTGGTCACTCAAATCCTTGTATTCTCGGATTGCACCCAAATTGGCCTCCAATTGAGCCTACAATGTACAAACGAGTTTTCCTTCTTCGTTTACCATAACCAAACTTGTTTGTTGATTCAAACATGTCCCATTTGACGTTATTATGGTTCCACGCGAGTTAGAAACCAAGCGGAATCCATTTGCTTACTCAAATCCTTGTATTCTCGGATTGCACCCAAATTGGCCTCCAATTGAGCCTACAATGTACAAACGAGTTTTCCTTCTTCGTTGAGCAGAACCGAACCTTTTTGTTGAGTCAAACATGTCCCATTTGACGTTATTAGGGTGCGACGAGAGGATTGGAATCAAACGGAGTCCATTTGGTCACTCAAATCCTTGTATTCTCGAATTGCACCCAAATTGGCCTCCAATTGAGCCTACAATGTACAAACGAGTTTTCCGTCTTCGTTGACCATAACCGAACTTGTTTGGTGAGTCAAACATGTCCCATTTGATGTTATTATGGTGCCACGCGAGTTAGAAACCAAGCGGAGTCCATTTGCTTACTCAAATCCTTGTATTCTTGGTTTGCACCCAAATTGGCCTCCAATTGAGCCTACAATGTACGAACGAGTTTTCCTTCTTCGTTGAGCACAACCGAACATTTTTGTTGAGTAAAAAATGTCCCATTTATCGTTATTAGGGTGCATCGCGAGGATTGAAATCAAACGGAGTCCATTTGGTCACTTAAATCCTTGTATTCTCGGATTGCACCCAAATTGGCCTCCAATTGAGCCTACAATGTACAAACGAGTTTTCCTTCTTCGTTGAGCAGAACCGAACCTTTTTGTTGAGTCAAACATGTCCCATTTGACGTTATTAGGGTGCGACGAGAGGATTGGAATCAAACGGAGTCCATTTGGTCACTCAAATCCTTGTATTCTCGAATTGCACCCAAATTGGCCTCCAATTGAGCCTACAATGTACAAACGAGTTTTCCGTCTTCGTTGACCATAACCGAACTTGTTTGGTGAGTCAAACATGTCCCATTTGACGTTATTATGGTGCCACGCGAGTTAGAAACCAAGCGGAGTCCATTTGCTTACTCAAATCCTTGTATTCTTGGTTTGCACCCAAATTGGCCTCCAATTGAGCCTACAATGTACGAACGAGTTTTCCTTCTTCGTTGAGCACAACCGAACATTTTTGTTGAGTAAAAAATGTCCCATTTATCGTTATTAGGGTGCATCGCGAGGATTGAAATCAAACGGAGTCCATTTGGTCACTTAAATCCTTGTATTCTCGGATTGCATCCAAATTGGCCTCCAATTGAGCCTACAATGTACAAACGAGTTTTCCTTCTTCGTTGAGCAGAACCGAACCTTTTTGTTGAGTCAAACATGTCCCATTTGACGTTATTAGGGTGCCACGAGAGTATTGGAATCAAGCGGAGTCCATTTCGTCACTCAAATCCTTGTATTCCCGGATTGCACCCAAATTCGCCTCCAATTGAGCCTACAACGTACAAACGAGTTTTCCTTCTTCGTTAACAATAACCGAACTAGTGTGTCGAGTCAAACATGTCCAATTTGACGTTATTATGGTGCCACGCGAGTTAGAAACCAAGCGGAGTCCATTTTCTTACTAAAATCCTTGTATTCTTGGATTGCACCCAAATTGGCCTCCAATTGAGCCTACAATGTACAAACGAGTTTTCCTTCTTTGTTGAGCACAACCGAACATTTTTGTTGAGTCAAACATGTCCCATTTGACGTTATTAGGGTGCCACGTGAGGATTGAAATCAAACGGAGTCCATTTGGTCACTCAAATCCTTGTATTCTCGGATTGCACCTAAATTGGCCTCCAATTGAGCCTACAATGTAAAAACGAGTTTCCTTCTTCGTTAACCATAAACGAACTTGTTTGTTGAGTCAAACATGTCCAATTTGACGTTATTATGGTGCCACGCGAGTTAGAAACCAAGCGGAGTCCATTTGGTCACTCAAATCCTTGTATTCTCGGATTGCACCCAAATTGGCCTCCAATTGAGCCAACAATGTACAAACGAGTTTTCCTTCTTCGTTGAGCACAACCGAACATTTTTGTTGAGTCAAACATGTCCCATTTGACGTTATTAGGGTGCCATGCGAGGATTGAAATCAAACGGAGTCCATTTGGTCACTCAAATCCTTGTATTCTCGGATTGCACCCAAATTGGCCTCCAATTGAGCCTACAATGTAAAAACGAGTTTTCCATCTTCGTTGAGCAGAACCGAACCTTTTTATTGAGTCAAACATGTCCCATTTGACGTTATTAGGGTGCCCCGAGAGGATTGGAATCAAACGGAGTCCATTTGGTCACTCAAATCCTTGTATTCTCGGATTGCACCCAAATTGGCCTCCAATTGAGCCTACAATGTACAAACGAGTTTTCCTTCTTCGTTGAGCACAACCGAACATTTTTGTTGAGTCAAACATGTCCCATTTGACGTTATTATGGTGCCATGCGAGGATTGAAATCAAACGGAGTCCATTTGGTCACTTAAATCCTTGTATTCTCGGATTGCACCCAAATTGGCCTCCAATTGAGCCTACAATGTACAAACGAGTTTTCCTTCTTCGTTGAGCAGAACCGAACCTTTTTGTTGAGTCAAACATGTCCCATTTGACGTTATTATGGTGCGACGAGAGGATTGGAATCAAACGGAGTCCATTTGGTCACTCAAATCCTTGTATTCTCGAATTGCACCCAAATTGGCCTCCAATTGAGCCTACAATGTACAAACGAGTTTTCCGTCTTCGTTGACCATAACCGAACTTGTTTGGTGAGTCAAACATGTCCCATTTGACGTTATTATGGTGCCACGCGAGTTAGAAACCAAGCGGAGTCCATTTGCTTACTCAAATCCTTGTATTCTTGGTTTGCACCCAAATTGGCCTCCAATTGAGCCTACAATGTACGAACGAGTTTTCCTTCTTCGTTGAGCACAACCGAACATTTTTGTTGAGTAAAAAATGTCCCATTTATCGTTATTAGGGTGCATCGCGAGGATTGAAATCAAACGGAGTCCATTTGGTCACTTAAATCCTTGTATTCTCGGATTGCATCCAAATTGGCCTCCAATTGAGCCTACAATGTACAAACGAGTTTTCCTTCTTCGTTGAGCAGAACCGAACCTTTTTGTTGAGTCAAACATGTCCCATTTGACGTTATTAGGGTGCCACGAGAGTATTGGAATCAAGCGGAGTCCATTTCGTCACTCAAATCCTTGTATTCCCGGATTGCACCCAAATTCGCCTCCAATTGAGCCTACAACGTACAAACGAGTTTTCCTTTTTCGTTAACAATAACCGAACTAGTGTGTCGAGTCAAACATGTCCAATTTGACGTTATTATGGTGCCATGCGAGTTAGAAACCAAGCGGAGTCCATTTTCTTACTAAAATCCTTGTATTCTTGGATTGCACCCAAATTGGCCTCCAATTGAGCCTACAATGTACAAACGAGTTTTCCTTCTTCGTTGAGCACAACCGAACATTTTTGTTGAGTCAAACATGTCCCATTTGACGTTATTAGGGTGCCACGCGAGGATTGAAATCAAACGGAGTCCATTTGGTCACTCAAATCCTTGTATTCTCGGATTGCACCTAAATTGGCCTCCAATTGAGCCTACAATGTAAAAACGAGTTTCCTTCTTCGTTAACCATAAATGAACTTGTTTGTTGAGTCAAACATGTCCAATTTGACGTTATTATGGTGCCACGCGAGTTAGAAACCAAGCGGAGTCCATTTGGTCACTCAAATCCTTGTATTCTCGGATTGCACCCAAATTGGCCTCCAATTGAGCCTACAATGTACAAACGAGTTTTCCTTCTTCGTTGAGCACAACCGAACATTTTTGTTGAGTCAAACATGTCCCATTTGACGTTATTAGGGTGCCATGCGAGGATTGAAATCAAACGGAGTCCATTTGGTCACTTAAATCCTGGTATTCTCGGATTGCACCTAAATTGGCCTCCAATTGAGCCTACAATGTACAAACGAGTTTTCCATCTTCGTTGAGCAGAACCGAACCTTTTTATTGAGTCAAACATGTCCCATTTGACGTTATTAGGGTGCCACGTGAGGATTGAAATCAAACGGAGTCCATTTGGTCACTCAAATCCTTGTATTCTCGGATTGCACCTAAATTGGCCTCCAATTGAGCCTACAATGTAAAAACGAGTTTCCTTCTTCGTTAACCATAAACGAACTTGTTTGTTGAGTCAAACATGTCCAATTTGACGTTATTATGGTGCCACGCGAGTTAGAAACCAAGCGGAGTCCATTTGGTCACTCAAATCCTTGTATTCTCGGATTGCACCCAAATTGGCCTCCAATTGAGCCTACAATGTACAAACGAGTTTTCCTTCTTCGTTGAGCACAACCGAACATTTTTGTTGAGTCAAACATGTCCCATTTGACGTTATTAGGGTGCCATGCGAGGATTGAAATCAAACGGAGTCCATTTGGTCACTTAAATCCTGGTATTCTCGGATTGCACCTAAATTGGCCTCCAATTGAGCCTACAATGTACAAACGAGTTTTCCATCTTCGTTGAGCAGAACCGAACCTTTTTATTGAGTCAAACATGTCCCATTTGACGTTATTAGGGTGCCCCGAGAGGATTGGAATCAAACGGAGTCCATTTGGTCACTCAAATCCTTGTATTCTCGGATTGCACCCAAATTGGCCTCCAATTGAGCCTACAATGTACAAACGAGTTTTCCTTCTTCGTTGAGCACGACCGAACATTTTTGTTGAGTCAAACATGTCCCATTTGACGTTATTATGGTGCCATGCGAGGATTGAAATCAAACGGAGTCCATTTGGTCACTTAAATCCTTGTATTCTCGGATTGCACCCAAATTGGCCTCCAATTGAGCCTACAATGTACAAACGAGTTTTCCTTCTTCGTTGAGCAGAACCGAACCTTTTTGTTGAGTCAAACATGTCCCATTTGACGTTATTAGGGTGCGACGAGAGGATTGGAATCAAACGGAGTCCATTTGGTCACTCAAATCCTTGTATTCTCGAATTGCACCCAAATTGGCCTCCAATTGAGCCTACAATGTACAAACGAGTTTTCCGTCTTCGTTGACCATAACCGAACTTGTTTGGTGAGTCAAACATGTCCCATTTGACGTTATTATGGTGCCACGCGAGTTAGAAACCAAGCGGAGTCCATTTGCTTACTCAAATCCTTGTATTCTTGGTTTGCACCCAAATTGGCCTCCAATTGAGCCTACAATGTACGAACGAGTTTTCCTTCTTCGTTGAGCACAACCGAACATTTTTGTTGAGTAAAAAATGTCCCATTTATCGTTATTAGGGTGCATCGCGAGGATTGAAATCAAACGGAGTCCATTTGGTCACTTAAATCCTTGTATTCTCGGATTGCACCCAAATTGGCCTCCAATTGAGCCTACAATGTACAAACGAGTTTTCCTTCTTCGTTGAGCAGAACCGAACCTTTTTGTTGAGTCAAACATGTCCCATTTGACGTTATTAGGGTGCGACGAGAGGATTGGAATCAAACGGAGTCCATTTGGTCACTCAAATCCTTGTATTCTCGAATTGCACCCAAATTGGCCTCCAATTGAGCCTACAATGTACAAACGAGTTTTCCGTCTTCGTTGACCATAACCGAACTTGTTTGGTGAGTCAAACATGTCCCATTTGACGTTATTATGGTGCCACGCGAGTTAGAAACCAAGCGGAGTCCATTTGCTTAATCAAATCCTTGTATTCTTGGATTGCACCCAAATTGGCCTCCAATTGAGCCTACAATGTACAAACAAGTTTTCCTTCTTCGTTGAGCACAACCGAACATTTTTGTTGAGTCAAACATGTCCCATTTTGACGTTATAAGGGTGCCACGCGAGGATTGAAATCAAACGGAGTCAATTTGGTCACTCAAATCCTTGTATTCTCGGATTGCACCCAAATTGGTCTCCAATTGAGCCTACAATGTACAAACGAGTTTTCCTTCTTCGTTAACCATAACCGAACTTGTTTGTTGAGTCAAACATGTCCAATTTGACGTTATTATGTTGCCACGCGAGTTAGAAACCAAGCGGAGTCCATTTGATCACTAAAATCCTTGTATTCTCGGATTGCACCCAAATTGGCCTCCAATTGAGCCTACAATGTACAAACGAGTTTTCCTTCTTCGTTGACCATAACCGAACTTGTTTGTTGATTCAAACATGTCCCATTTGACGTTATTATGGTTCCACGTGAGTTAGAAACCAAGCGGAGTCCATTTGCTTACTCAAATCCTTGTATTATTGGATTGCACCCAAATTGGCCTGCAATTGAGCCTACAATGTACAAACAAGTTTTCCATCTTCGTTGAGCACAACCGAACATTTTTTTTGAGTCAAACATGTCCCATTTGACGTTATTAAGGTTCCACGCGAGGATTGAAATCAAACGGAGTCCATTTGGTCACTCAAATCCTTGTATTCTCGGATTGCACCCAAATTGGCCTCCAATTGAGCCTACAATGTAAAAACGAGTTTCCTTCTTCGTTAAACATAACCAAACTTGTTTGTTGAGTCAAACATGTCCAATTTGACGTTATTATGGTGCCACGCGAGTTAGAAACCAAGCGGAGTCCATTTGGTCACTCAAATCCTTGTATTCTCGGATTGCACCCAAATTGGCCTCCAATTGAGCCTACAATGTACAAACGAGTTTTCCTTCTTCGTTTACCATAAACAAACTTGTTTGTTGATTCAAACATGTCCCATTTGACGTTATTATGGTGCCACGCGAGTTAGAAACCAAGCGGAATCCATTTGCTTACTCAAATCCTTGTATTCTCGGATTGCACCCAAATTGGCCTCCAATTGAGCCTACAATGTACAAACGAGTTTTCCTTCTTCGTTGAGCAGAACCGAACCTTTTTGTTGAGTCAAACATGTCCCATTTGACGTTATTAGGGTGCGACGAGAGGATTGGAATCAAACGGAGTCCATTTGGTCACTCAAATCCTTGTATTCTCGAATTGCACCCAAATTGGCCTCCAATTGAGCCTACAATGTACAAACGAGTTTTCCGTCTTCGTTGCCCATAACCGAACTTGTTTGGTGAGTCAAACATGTCCCATTTGACGTTATTATGGTGCCACGCGAGTTAGAAACCAAGCGGAGTCCATTTGCTTACTCAAATCCTTGTATTCTTGGTTTGCACCCAAATTGGCCTCCAATTGAGCCTACAATGTACGAACGAGTTTTCCTTCTTCGTTGAGCACAACCGAACATTTTTGTTGAGTAAAAAATGTCCCATTTATCGTTATTAGGGTGCATCGCGAGGATTGAAATCAAACGGAGTCCATTTGGTCACTTAAATCCTTGTATTCTCGGATTGCATCCAAATTGGCCTCCAATTGAGCCTACAATGTACAAACGAGTTTTCCTTCTTCGTTGAGCAGAACCGAACCTTTTTGTTGAGTCAAACATGTCCCATTTGACGTTATTAGGGTGCCACGAGAGTATTGGAATCAAGCGGAGTCCATTTCGTCACTCAAATCCTTGTATTCCCGGATTGCACCCAAATTCGCCTCCAATTGAGCCTACAACGTACAAACGAGTTTTCCTTCTTCGTTAACAATAACCGAACTAGTGTGTCGAGTCAAACATGTCCAATTTGACGTTATTATGGTGCCATGCGAGTTAGAAACCAAGCGGAGTCCATTTTCTTACTAAAATCCTTGTATTCTTGGATTGCACCCAAATTGGCCTCCAATTGAGCCTACAATGTACAAACGAGTTTTCCTTCTTCGTTGAGCACAACCGAACATTTTTGTTGAGTCAAACATGTCCCATTTGACGTTATTAGGGTGCCACGTGAGGATTGAAATCAAACGGAGTCCATTTGGTCACTCAAATCCTTGTATTCTCGGATTGCACCTAAATTGGCCTCCAATTGAGCCTACAATGTAAAAACGAGTTTCCTTCTTCTTTAACCATAAATGAACTTGTTTGTTGAGTCAAACATGTCCAATTTGACGTTATTATGGTGCCACGCGAGTTAGAAACCAAGCGGAGTCCATTTGGTCACTCACATCCTTGTATTCTCGGATTGCACCCAAATTGGCCTCCAATTGAGCCTACAATGTACAAACGAGTTTTCCTTCTTCGTTGAGCACAACCGAACATTTTTGTTGAGTCAAACATGTCCCATTTGACGTTATTAGGGTGCCATGCGAGGATTGAAATCAAACGGAGTCCATTTGGTCACTTAAATCCTGGTATTCTCGGATTGCACCTAAATTGGCCTCCAATTGAGCCTACAATGTACAAACGAGTTTTCCATCTTCGTTGAGCAGAACCGAACCTTTTTATTGAGTCAAACATGTCCCATTTGACGTTATTAGGGTGCCACGTGAGGATTGAAATCAAACGGAGTCCATTTGGTCACTCAAATCCTTGTATTCTCGGATTGCACCTAAATTGGCCTCCAATTGAGCCTACAATGTAAAAACGAGTTTCCTTCTTCGTTAACCATAAACGAACTTGTTTGTTGAGTCAAACATGTCCAATTTGACGTTATTATGGTGCCACGCGAGTTAGAAACCAAGCGGAGTCCATTTGGTCACTCAAATCCTTGTATTCTCGGATTGCACCCAAATTGGCCTCCAATTGAGCCTACAATGTACAAACGAGTTTTCCTTCTTCGTTGAGCACAACCGAACATTTTTGTTGAGTCAAACATGTCCCATTTGACGTTATTAGGGTGCCATGCGAGGATTGAAATCAAACGGAGTCCATTTGGTCACTTAAATCCTGGTATTCTCGGATTGCACCTAAATTGGCCTCCAATTGAGCCTACAATGTACAAACGAGTTTTCCATCTTCGTTGAGCAGAACCGAACCTTTTTATTGAGTCAAACATGTCCCATTTGACGTTATTAGGGTGCCCCGAGAGGATTGGAATCAAACGGAGTCCATTTGGTCACTCAAATCCTTGTATTCTCGGATTGCACCCAAATTGGCCTCCAATTGAGCCTACAATGTACAAACGAGTTTTCCTTCTTCGTTGAGCACGACCGAACATTTTTGTTGAGTCAAACATGTCCCATTTGACGTTATTATGGTGCCATGCGAGGATTGAAATCAAACGGAGTCCATTTGGTCACTTAAATCCTTGTATTCTCGGATTGCACCCAAATTGGCCTCCAATTGAGCCTACAATGTACAAACGAGTTTTCCTTCTTCGTTGAGCAGAACCGAACCTTTTTGTTGAGTCAAACA
This sequence comes from Berberis vulgaris, assembly GCA_963556465.1. Taxonomy (NCBI): domain Eukaryota; kingdom Viridiplantae; phylum Streptophyta; class Magnoliopsida; order Ranunculales; family Berberidaceae; genus Berberis; species Berberis vulgaris. The sequence goes on along the minus strand of OY747126.1, from coordinate 39,010,116 downwards.
TGTCCCATTTGACGTTATTAGGGTGCGACGAGAGGATTGGAATCAAACGGAGTCCATTTGGTCACTCAAATCCTTGTATTCTCGAATTGCACCCAAATTGGCCTCCAATTGAGCCTACAATGTACAAACGAGTTTTTCGTCTTCGTTGACCATAACCGAACTTGTTTGGTGAGTCAAACATGTCCCATTTGACGTTATTATGGTGCCACGCGAGTTAGAAACCAAGCGGAGTCCATTTGCTTACTCAAATCCTTGTATTCTTGGTTTGCACCCAAATTGGCCTCCAATTGAGCCTACAATGTACGAACGAGTTTTCCTTCTTCGTTGAGCACAACCGAACATTTTTGTTGAGTAAAAAATGTCCCATTTATCGTTATTAGGGTGCATCGCGAGGATTGAAATCAAACGGAGTCCATTTGGTCACTTAAATCCTTGTATTCTCGGATTGCACCCAAATTGGCCTCCAATTGAGCCTACAATGTACAAACGAGTTTTCCTTCTTCGTTGAGCAGAACCGAACCTTTTTGTTGAGTCAAACATGTCCCATTTGACGTTATTAGGGTGCGACGAGAGGATTGGAATCAAACGGAGTCCATTTGGTCACTCAAATCCTTGTATTCTCGAATTGCACCCAAATTGGCCTCCAATTGAGCCTACAATGTACAAACGAGTTTTCCGTCTTCGTTGACCATAACCGAACTTGTTTGGTGAGTCAAACATGTCCCATTTGACGTTATTATGGTGCCACGCGAGTTAGAAACCAAGCGGAGTCCATTTGCTTAATCAAATCCTTGTATTCTTGGATTGCACCCAAATTGGCCTCCAATTGAGCCTACAATGTACAAACAAGTTTTCCTTCTTCGTTGAGCACAACCGAACATTTTTGTTGAGTCAAACATGTCCCATTTTGACGTTATAAGGGTGCCACGCGAGGATTGAAATCAAACGGAGTCAATTTGGTCACTCAAATCCTTGTATTCTCGGATTGCACCCAAATTGGTCTCCAATTGAGCCTACAATGTACAAACGAGTTTTCCTTCTTCGTTAACCATAACCGAACTTGTTTGTTGAGTCAAACATGTCCAATTTGACGTTATTATGTTGCCACGCGAGTTAGAAACCAAGCGGAGTCCATTTGATCACTAAAATCCTTGTATTCTCGGATTGCACCCAAATTGGCCTCCAATTGAGCCTACAATGTACAAACGAGTTTTCCTTCTTCGTTGACCATAACCGAACTTGTTTGTTGATTCAAACATGTCCCATTTGACGTTATTATGGTTCCACGTGAGTTAGAAACCAAGCGGAGTCCATTTGCTTACTCAAATCCTTGTATTATTGGATTGCACCCAAATTGGCCTGCAATTGAGCCTACAATGTACAAACAAGTTTTCCATCTTCGTTGAGCACAACCGAACATTTTTTTTGAGTCAAACATGTCCCATTTGACGTTATTAAGGTTCCACGCGAGGATTGAAATCAAACGGAGTCCATTTGGTCACTCAAATCCTTGTATTCTCGGATTGCACCCAAATTGGCCTCCAATTGAGCCTACAATGTAAAAACGAGTTTCCTTCTTCGTTAAACATAACCAAACTTGTTTGTTGAGTCAAACATGTCCAATTTGACGTTATTATGGTGCCACGCGAGTTAGAAACCAAGCGGAGTCCATTTGGTCACTCAAATCCTTGTATTCTCGGATTGCACCCAAATTGGCCTCCAATTGAGCCTACAATGTACAAACGAGTTTTCCTTCTTCGTTTACCATAAACAAACTTGTTTGTTGATTCAAACATGTCCCATTTGACGTTATTATGGTGCCACGCGAGTTAGAAACCAAGCGGAATCCATTTGCTTACTCAAATCCTTGTATTCTCGGATTGCACCCAAATTGGCCTCCAATTGAGCCTACAATGTACAAACGAGTTTTCCTTCTTCGTTGAGCAGAACCGAACCTTTTTGTTGAGTCAAACATGTCCCATTTGACGTTATTAGGGTGCGACGAGAGGATTGGAATCAAACGGAGTCCATTTGGTCACTCAAATCCTTGTATTCTCGAATTGCACCCAAATTGGCCTCCAATTGAGCCTACAATGTACAAACGAGTTTTCCGTCTTCGTTGCCCATAACCGAACTTGTTTGGTGAGTCAAACATGTCCCATTTGACGTTATTATGGTGCCACGCGAGTTAGAAACCAAGCGGAGTCCATTTGCTTACTCAAATCCTTGTATTCTTGGTTTGCACCCAAATTGGCCTCCAATTGAGCCTACAATGTACGAACGAGTTTTCCTTCTTCGTTGAGCACAACCGAACATTTTTGTTGAGTAAAAAATGTCCCATTTATCGTTATTAGGGTGCATCGCGAGGATTGAAATCAAACGGAGTCCATTTGGTCACTTAAATCCTTGTATTCTCGGATTGCATCCAAATTGGCCTCCAATTGAGCCTACAATGTACAAACGAGTTTTCCTTCTTCGTTGAGCAGAACCGAACCTTTTTGTTGAGTCAAACATGTCCCATTTGACGTTATTAGGGTGCCACGAGAGTATTGGAATCAAGCGGAGTCCATTTCGTCACTCAAATCCTTGTATTCCCGGATTGCACCCAAATTCGCCTCCAATTGAGCCTACAACGTACAAACGAGTTTTCCTTCTTCGTTAACAATAACCGAACTAGTGTGTCGAGTCAAACATGTCCAATTTGACGTTATTATGGTGCCATGCGAGTTAGAAACCAAGCGGAGTCCATTTTCTTACTAAAATCCTTGTATTCTTGGATTGCACCCAAATTGGCCTCCAATTGAGCCTACAATGTACAAACGAGTTTTCCTTCTTCGTTGAGCACAACCGAACATTTTTGTTGAGTCAAACATGTCCCATTTGACGTTATTAGGGTGCCACGTGAGGATTGAAATCAAACGGAGTCCATTTGGTCACTCAAATCCTTGTATTCTCGGATTGCACCTAAATTGGCCTCCAATTGAGCCTACAATGTAAAAACGAGTTTCCTTCTTCTTTAACCATAAATGAACTTGTTTGTTGAGTCAAACATGTCCAATTTGACGTTATTATGGTGCCACGCGAGTTAGAAACCAAGCGGAGTCCATTTGGTCACTCACATCCTTGTATTCTCGGATTGCACCCAAATTGGCCTCCAATTGAGCCTACAATGTACAAACGAGTTTTCCTTCTTCGTTGAGCACAACCGAACATTTTTGTTGAGTCAAACATGTCCCATTTGACGTTATTAGGGTGCCATGCGAGGATTGAAATCAAACGGAGTCCATTTGGTCACTTAAATCCTGGTATTCTCGGATTGCACCTAAATTGGCCTCCAATTGAGCCTACAATGTACAAACGAGTTTTCCATCTTCGTTGAGCAGAACCGAACCTTTTTATTGAGTCAAACATGTCCCATTTGACGTTATTAGGGTGCCACGTGAGGATTGAAATCAAACGGAGTCCATTTGGTCACTCAAATCCTTGTATTCTCGGATTGCACCTAAATTGGCCTCCAATTGAGCCTACAATGTAAAAACGAGTTTCCTTCTTCGTTAACCATAAACGAACTTGTTTGTTGAGTCAAACATGTCCAATTTGACGTTATTATGGTGCCACGCGAGTTAGAAACCAAGCGGAGTCCATTTGGTCACTCAAATCCTTGTATTCTCGGATTGCACCCAAATTGGCCTCCAATTGAGCCTACAATGTACAAACGAGTTTTCCTTCTTCGTTGAGCACAACCGAACATTTTTGTTGAGTCAAACATGTCCCATTTGACGTTATTAGGGTGCCATGCGAGGATTGAAATCAAACGGAGTCCATTTGGTCACTTAAATCCTGGTATTCTCGGATTGCACCTAAATTGGCCTCCAATTGAGCCTACAATGTACAAACGAGTTTTCCATCTTCGTTGAGCAGAACCGAACCTTTTTATTGAGTCAAACATGTCCCATTTGACGTTATTAGGGTACCCCGAGAGGATTGGAATCAAACGGAGTCCATTTGGTCACTCAAATCCTTGTATTCTCGGATTGCACCCAAATTGGCCTCCAATTGAGCCTACAATGTACAAACGAGTTTTCCTTCTTCGTTGAGCACGACCGAACATTTTTGTTGAGTCAAACATGTCCCATTTGACGTTATTATGGTGCCATGCGAGGATTGAAATCAAACGGAGTCCATTTGGTCACTTAAATCCTTGTATTCTCGGATTGCACCCAAATTGGCCTCCAATTGAGCCTACAATGTACAAACGAGTTTTCCTTCTTCGTTGAGCAGAACCGAACCTTTTTGTTGAGTCAAACATGTCCCATTTGACGTTATTAGGGTGCGACGAGAGGATTGGAATCAAACGGAGTCCATTTGGTCACTCAAATCCTTGTATTCTCGAATTGCACCCAAATTGGCCTCCAATTGAGCCTACAATGTACAAACGAGTTTTTCGTCTTCGTTGACCATAACCGAACTTGTTTGGTGAGTCAAACATGTCCCATTTGACGTTATTATGGTGCCACGCGAGTTAGAAACCAAGCGGAGTCCATTTGCTTACTCAAATCCTTGTATTCTTGGTTTGCACCCAAATTGGCCTCCAATTGAGCCTACAATGTACGAACGAGTTTTCCTTCTTCGTTGAGCACAACCGAACATTTTTGTTGAGTAAAAAATGTCCCATTTATCGTTATTAGGGTGCATCGCGAGGATTGAAATCAAACGGAGTCCATTTGGTCACTTAAATCCTTGTATTCTCGGATTGCACCCAAATTGGCCTCCAATTGAGCCTACAATGTACAAACGAGTTTTCCTTCTTCGTTGAGCAGAACCGAACCTTTTTGTTGAGTCAAACATGTCCCATTTGACGTTATTAGGGTGCGACGAGAGGATTGGAATCAAACGGAGTCCATTTGGTCACTCAAATCCTTGTATTCTCGAATTGCACCCAAATTGGCCTCCAATTGAGCCTACAATGTACAAACGAGTTTTCCGTCTTCGTTGACCATAACCGAACTTGTTTGGTGAGTCAAACATGTCCCATTTGACGTTATTATGGTGCCACGCGAGTTAGAAACCAAGCGGAGTCCATTTGCTTAATCAAATCCTTGTATTCTTGGATTGCACCCAAATTGGCCTCCAATTGAGCCTACAATGTACAAACAAGTTTTCCTTCTTCGTTGAGCACAACCGAACATTTTTGTTGAGTCAAACATGTCCCATTTTGACGTTATAAGGGTGCCACGCGAGGATTGAAATCAAACGGAGTCAATTTGGTCACTCAAATCCTTGTATTCTCGGATTGCACCCAAATTGGTCTCCAATTGAGCCTACAATGTACAAACGAGTTTTCCTTCTTCGTTAACCATAACCGAACTTGTTTGTTGAGTCAAACATGTCCAATTTGACGTTATTATGTTGCCACGCGAGTTAGAAACCAAGCGGAGTCCATTTGATCACTAAAATCCTTGTATTCTCGGATTGCACCCAAATTGGCCTCCAATTGAGCCTACAATGTACAAACGAGTTTTCCTTCTTCGTTGACCATAACCGAACTTGTTTGTTGATTCAAACATGTCCCATTTGACGTTATTATGGTTCCACGTGAGTTAGAAACCAAGCGGAGTCCATTTGCTTACTCAAATCCTTGTATTATTGGATTGCACCCAAATTGGCCTGCAATTGAGCCTACAATGTACAAACAAGTTTTCCATCTTCGTTGAGCACAACCGAACATTTTTTTTGAGTCAAACATGTCCCATTTGACGTTATTAAGGTTCCACGCGAGGATTGAAATCAAACGGAGTCCATTTGGTCACTCAAATCCTTGTATTCTCGGATTGCACCCAAATTGGCCTCCAATTGAGCCTACAATGTAAAAACGAGTTTCCTTCTTCGTTAAACATAACCAAACTTGTTTGTTGAGTCAAACATGTCCAATTTGACGTTATTATGGTGCCACGCGAGTTAGAAACTAAGCGGAGTCCATTTGGTCACTCAAATCCTTGTATTCTCGGATTGCACCCAAATTGGCCTCCAATTGAGCCTACAATGTACAAACGAGTTTTCCTTCTTCGTTTACCATAACCAAACTTGTTTGTTGATTCAAACATGTCCCATTTGACGTTATTATGGTGCCACGCGAGTTAGAAACCAAGCGGAATCCATTTGCTTACTCAAATCCTTGTATTCTCGGATTGCACCCAAATTGGCCTCCAATTGAGCCTACAATGTACAAACGAGTTTTCCTTCTTCGTTGAGCAGAACCGAACCTTTTTGTTGAGTCAAACATGTCCCATTTGACGTTATTAGGGTGCGACGAGAGGATTGGAATCAAACGGAGTCCATTTGGTCACTCAAATCCTTGTATTCTCGAATTGCACCCAAATTGGCCTCCAATTGAGCCTACAATGTACAAACGAGTTTTCCGTCTTCGTTGACCATAACCGAACTTGTTTGGTGAGTCAAACATGTCCCATTTGACGTTATTATGGTGCCACGCGAGTTAGAAACCAAGCGGAGTCCATTTGCTTACTCAAATCCTTGTATTCTTGGTTTGCACCCAAATTGGCCTCCAATTGAGCCTACAATGTACGAACGAGTTTTCCTTCTTCGTTGAGCACAACCGAACATTTTTGTTGAGTAAAAAATGTCCCATTTATCGTTATTAGGGTGCATCGCGAGGATTGAAATCAAACGGAGTCCATTTGGTCACTTAAATCCTTGTATTCTCGGATTGCATCCAAATTGGCCTCCAATTGAGCCTACAATGTACAAACGAGTTTTCCTTCTTCGTTGAGCAGAACCGAACCTTTTTGTTGAGTCAAACATGTCCCATTTGACGTTATTAGGGTGCCACGAGAGTATTGGAATCAAGCGGAGTCCATTTCGTCACTCAAATCCTTGTATTCCCGGATTGCACCCAAATTCGCCTCCAATTGAGCCTACAACGTACAAACGAGTTTTCCTTCTTCGTTAACAATAACCGAACTAGTGTGTCGAGTCAAACATGTCCAATTTGACGTTATTATGGTGCCATACGAGTTAGAAACCAAGCGGAGTCCATTTTCTTACTAAAATCCTTGTATTCTTGGATTGCACCCAAATTGGCCTCCAATTGAGCCTACAATGTACAAACGAGTTTTCCTTCTTCGTTGAGCACAACCGAACATTTTTGTTGAGTCAAACATGTCCCATTTGACGTTATTAGGGTGCCACGTGAGGATTGAAATCAAACGGAGTCCATTTGGTCACTCAAATCCTTGTATTCTCGGATTGCACCTAAATTGGCCTCCAATTGAGCCTACAATGTAAAAACGAGTTTCCTTCTTCGTTAACCATAAATGAACTTGTTTGTTGAGTCAAACATGTCCAATTTGACGTTATTATGGTGCCACGCGAGTTAGAAACCAAGCGGAGTCCATTTGGTCACTCAAATCCTTGTATTCTCGGATTGCACCCAAATTGGCCTCCAATTGAGCCTACAATGTACAAACGAGTTTTCCTTCTTCGTTGACCATAACCGAACTTGTTTGTTGATTCAAACATGTACCATTTGACGTTATTATGGTTCCACGTGAGTTAGAAACCAAGCGGAGTCCATTTGCTTACTCAAATCCTTGTATTATTGGATTGCACCCAAATTGGCCTGCAATTGAGCCTACAATGTACAAACAAGTTTTCCATCTTCGTTGAGCACAACCGAACATTTTTTTTGAGTCAAACATGTCCCATTTGACGTTATTAAGGTTCCACGCGAGGATTGAAATCAAACGGAGTCCATTTGGTCACTCAAATCCTTGTATTCTCGGATTGCACCCAAATTGGCCTCCAATTGAGCCTACAATGTAAAAACGAGTTTCCTTCTTCGTTAAACATAACCAAACTTGTTTGTTGAGTCAAACATGTCCAATTTGACGTTATTATGGTGCCACGCGAGTTAGAAACCAAGCGGAGTCCATTTGGTCACTCAAATCCTTGTATTCTCGGATTGCACCCAAATTGGCCTCCAATTGAGCCTACAATGTACAAACGAGTTTTCCTTCTTCGTTTACCATAACCAAACTTGTTTGTTGATTCAAACATGTCCCATTTGACGTTATTATGGTGCCACGCGAGTTAGAAACCAAGCGGAATCCATTTGCTTACTCAAATCCTTGTATTCTCGGATTGCACCCAAATTGGCCTCCAATTGAGCCTACAATGTACAAACGAGTTTTCCTTCTTCGTTGAGCAGAACCGAACCTTTTTGTTGAGTCAAACATGTCCCATTTGACGTTATTAGGGTGCGACGAGAGGATTGGAATCAAACGGAGTCCATTTGGTCACTCAAATCCTTGTATTCTCGAATTGCACCCAAATTGGCCTCCAATTGAGCCTACAATGTACAAACGAGTTTTCCGTCTTCGTTGACCATAACCGAACTTGTTTGGTGAGTCAAACATGTCCCATTTGACGTTATTATGGTGCCACGCGAGTTAGAAACCAAGCGGAGTCCATTTGCTTACTCAAATCCTTGTATTCTTGGTTTGCACCCAAATTGGCCTCCAATTGAGCCTACAATGTACGAACGAGTTTTCCTTCTTCGTTGAGCACAACCGAACATTTTTGTTGAGTAAAAAATGTCCCATTTATCGTTATTAGGGTGCATCGCGAGGATTGAAATCAAACGGAGTCCATTTGGTCACTTAAATCCTTGTATTCTCGGATTGCATCCAAATTGGCCTCCAATTGAGCCTACAATGTACAAACGAGTTTTCCTTCTTCGTTGAGCAGAACCGAACCTTTTTGTTGAGTCAAACATGTCCCATTTGACGTTATTAGGGTGCCACGAGAGTATTGGAATCAAGCGGAGTCCATTTCGTCACTCAAATCCTTGTATTCCCGGATTGCACCCAAATTCGCCTCCAATTGAGCCTACAACGTACAAACGAGTTTTCCTTCTTCGTTAACAATAACCGAACTAGTGTGTCGAGTCAAACATGTCCAATTTGACGTTATTATGGTGCCATGCGAGTTAGAAACCAAGCGGAGTCCATTTTCTTACTAAAATCCTTGTATTCTTGGATTGCACCCAAATTGGCCTCCAATTGAGCCTACAATGTACAAACGAGTTTTCCTTCTTCGTTGAGCACAACCGAACATTTTTGTTGAGTCAAACATGTCCCATTTGACGTTATTAGGGTGCCACGTGAGGATTGAAATCAAACGGAGTCCATTTGGTCACTCAAATCCTTGTATTCTCGGATTGCACCTAAATTGGCCTCCAATTGAGCCTACAATGTAAAAACGAGTTTCCTTCTTCGTTAACCATAAATGAACTTGTTTGTTGAGTCAAACATGTCCAATTTGACGTTATTATGGTGCCACGCGAGTTAGAAACCAAGCGGAGTCCATTTGGTCACTCAAATCCTTGTATTCTCGGATTGCACCCAAATTGGCCTCCAATTGAGCCTACAATGTACAAACGAGTTTTCCTTCTTCGTTGAGCACAACCGAACATTTTTGTTGAGTCAAACATGTCCCATTTGACGTTATTAGGGTGCCATGCGAGGATTGAAATCAAACGGAGTCCATTTGGTCACTTAAATCCTGGTATTCTCGGATTGCACCTAAATTGGCCTCCAATTGAGCCTACAATGTACAAACGAGTTTTCCATCTTCGTTGAGCAGAACCGAACCTTTTTATTGAGTCAAACATGTCCCATTTGACGTTATTAGGGTGCCACGTGAGGATTGAAATCAAACGGAGTCCATTTGGTCACTCAAATCCTTGTATTCTCGGATTGCACCTAAATTGGCCTCCAATTGAGCCTACAATGTAAAAACGAGTTTCCTTCTTCGTTAACCATAAACGAACTTGTTTGTTGAGTCAAACATGTCCAATTTGACGTTATTATGGTGCCACGCGAGTTAGAAACCAAGCGGAGTCCATTTGGTCACTCAAATCCTTGTATTCTCGGATTGCACCCAAATTGGCCTCCAATTGAGCCTACAATGTACAAAGGAGTTTTCCTTCTTCGTTGAGCACAACCGAACATTTTTGTTGAGTCAAACATGTCCCATTTGACGTTATTAGGGTGCCATGCGAGGATTGAAATCAAACGGAGTCCATTTGGTCACTTAAATCCTGGTATTCTCGGATTGCACCTAAATTGGCCTCCAATTGAGCCTACAATGTACAAACGAGTTTTCCATCTTCGTTGAGCAGAACCGAACCTTTTTATTGAGTCAAACATGTCCCATTTGACGTTATTAGGGTGCCCCGAGAGGATTGGAATCAAACGAAGTCCATTTGGTCACTCAAATCCTTGTATTCTCGGATTGCACCCAAATTGGCCTCCAATTGAGCCTACAATGTACAAACGAGTTTTCCTTCTTCGTTGAGCACAACCGAACATTTTTGTTGAGTCAAACATGTCCCATTTGACGTTATTATGGTGCCATGCGAGGATTGAAATCAAACGGAGTCCATTTGGTCACTTAAATCCTTGTATTCTCGGATTGCACCCAAATTGGCCTCCAATTGAGCCTACAATGTACAAACGAGTTTTCCTTCTTCGTTGAGCAGAACCGAACCTTTTTGTTGAGTCAAACATGTCCCATTTGACGTTATTAGGGTGCGACGAGAGGATTGGAATCAAATGGAGTCCATTTGGTCACTCAAATCCTTGTATTCTCGAATTGCACCCAAATTGGCCTCCAATTGAGCCTACAATGTACAAACGAGTTTTTCGTCTTCGTTGACCATAACCGAACTTGTTTGGTGAGTCAAACATGTCCCATTTGACGTTATTATGGTGCCACGCGAGTTAGAAACCAAGCGGAGTCCATTTGGTCACTCAAATCCTTGTATTCTCGGATTGCACCCAAATTGGCCTCCAATTGAGCCTACAATGTACAAACGAGTTTTCCTTCTTCGTTGAGCACAACCGAACATTTTTGTTGAGTCAAACATGTCCCATTTGACGTTATTAGGGTGCCATGCGAGGATTGAAATCAAACGGAGTCCATTTGGTCACTTAAATCCTGGTATTCTCGGATTGCACCTAAATTGGCCTCCAATTGAGCCTACAATGTACAAACGAGTTTTCCATCTTCGTTGAGCAGAACCGAACCTTTTTATTGAGTCAAACATGTCCCATTTGACGTTATTAGGGTGCCACGTGAGGATTGAAATCAAACGGAGTCCATTTGGTCACTCAAATCCTTGTATTCTCGGATTGCACCTAAATTGGCCTCCAATTGAGCCTACAATGTAAAAACGAGTTTCCTTCTTCGTTAACCATAAACGAACTTGTTTGTTGAGTCAAACATGTCCAATTTGACGTTATTATGGTGCCACGCGAGTTAGAAACCAAGCGGAGTCCATTTGGTCACTCAAATCCTTGTATTCTCGGATTGCACCCAAATTGGCCTCCAATTGAGCCTACAATGTACAAACGAGTTTTCCTTCTTCGTTGAGCACAACCGAACATTTTTGTTGAGTCAAACATGTCCCATTTGACGTTATTAGGGTGCCATGCGAGGATTGAAATCAAACGGAGTCCATTTGGTCACTTAAATCCTGGTATTCTCGGATTGCACCTAAATTGGCCTCCAATTGAGCCTACAATGTACAAACGAGTTTTCCATCTTCGTTGAGCAGAACCGAACCTTTTTATTGAGTCAAACATGTCCCATTTGACGTTATTAGGGTGCCCCGAGAGGATTGGAATCAAACGAAGTCCATTTGGTCACTCAAATCCTTGTATTCTCGGATTGCACCCAAATTGGCCTCCAATTGAGCCTACAATGTACAAACGAGTTTTCCTTCTTCGTTGAGCACAACCGAACATTTTTGTTGAGTCAAACATGTCCCATTTGACGTTATTATGGTGCCATGCGAGGATTGAAATCAAACGGAGTCCATTTGGTCACTTAAATCCTTGTATTCTCGGATTGCACCCAAATTGGCCTCCAATTGAGCCTACAATGTACAAACGAGTTTTCCTTCTTCGTTGAGCAGAACCGAACCTTTTTGTTGAGTCAAACATGTCCCATTTGACGTTATTAGGGTGCGACGAGAGGATTGGAATCAAATGGAGTCCATTTGGTCACTCAAATCCTTGTATTCTCGAATTGCACCCAAATTGGCCTCCAATTGAGCCTACAATGTACAAACGAGTTTTTCGTCTTCGTTGACCATAACCGAACTTGTTTGGTGAGTCAAACATGTCCCATTTGACGTTATTATGGTGCCACGCGAGTTAGAAACCAAGCGGAGTCCATTTGCTTACTCAAATCCTTGTATTCTTGGTTTGCACCCAAATTGGCCTCCAATTGAGCCTACAATGTACGAACGAGTTTTCCTTCTTCGTTGAGCACAACCGAACATTTTTGTTGAGTAAAAAATGTCCCATTTATCGTTATTAGGGTGCATCGCGAGGATTGAAATCAAACGGAGTCCATTTGGTCACTTAAATCCTTGTATTCTCGGATTGCACCCAAATTGGCCTCCAATTGAGCCTACAATGTACAAACGAGTTTTCCTTCTTCGTTGAGCAGAACCGAACCTTTTTGTTGAGTCAAACATGTCCCATTTGACGTTATTAGGGTGCGACGAGAGGATTGGAATCAAACGGAGTCCATTTGGTCACTCAAATCCTTGTATTCTCGAATTGCACCCAAATTGGCCTCCAATTGAGCCTACAATGTACAAACGAGTTTTCCGTCTTCGTTGACCATAACCGAACTTGTTTGGTGAGTCAAACATGTCCCATTTGATGTTATTATGGTGCCACGCGAGTTAGAAACCAAGCGGAGTCCATTTGCTTAATCAAATCCTTGTATTCTTGGATTGCACCCAAATTGGCCTCCAATTGAGCCTACAATGTACAAACAAGTTTTCCTTCTTCGTTGAGCACAACCGAACATTTTTGTTGAGTCAAACATGTCCCATTTTGACGTTATAAGGGTGCCACGCGAGGATTGAAATCAAACGGAGTCAATTTGGTCACTCAAATCCTTGTATTCTCGGATTGCACCCAAATTGGTCTCCAATTGAGCCTACAATGTACAAACGAGTTTTTCTTCTTCGTTAACCATAACCGAACTTGTTTGTTGAGTCAAACATGTGCAATTTGACGTTATTATGTTGCCACGCGAGTTAGAAACCAAGCGGAGTCCATTTGATCACTAAAATCCTTGTATTCTCGGATTGCACCCAAATTGGCCTCCAATTGAGCCTACAATGTACAAACGAGTTTTCCTTCTTCGTTGACCATAACCGAACTTGTTTGTTGATTCAAACATGTCCCATTTGACGTTATTATGGTTCCACGTGAGTTAGAAACCAAGCGGAGTCCATTTGCTTACTCAAATCCTTGTATTATTGGATTGCACCCAAATTGGCCTGCAATTGAGCCTACAATGTACAAACAAGTTTTCCATCTTCGTTGAGCACAACCGAACATTTTTTTTGAGTCAAACATGTCCCATTTGACGTTATTAAGGTTCCACGCGAGGATTGAAATCAAACGGAGTCCATTTGGTCACTCAAATCCTTGTATTCTCGGATTGCACCCAAATTGGCCTCCAATTGAGCCTACAATGTAAAAACGAGTTTCCTTCTTCGTTAAACATAACCAAACTTGTTTGTTGAGTCAAACATGTCCAATTTGACGTTATTATGGTTCCACGCGAGTTAGAAACCAAGCGGAGTCCATTTGGTCACTCAAATCCTTGTATTCTCGGATTGCACCCAAATTGGCCTCCAATTGAGCCTACAATGTACAAACGAGTTTTCCTTCTTCGTTTACCATAAACAAACTTGTTTGTTGAGTCAAACATGTCCCATTTGACGTTATTATGGTGCCACGCGAGTTAGAAACCAAGCGGAATCCATTTGCTTACTCAAATCCTTGTATTCTCGGATTGCACCCAAATTGGCCTCCAATTGAGCCTACAATGTACAAACGAGTTTTCCTTCTTCGTTGAGCAGAACCGAACCTTTTTGTTGAGTCAAACATGTCCCATTTGACGTTATTAGGGTGCGACGAGAGGATTGGAATCAAACGGAGTCCATTTGGTCACTCAAATCCTTGTATTCTCGAATTGCACCCAAATTGGCCTCCAATTGAGCCTACAATGTACAAACGAGTTTTCCGTCTTCGTTGACCATAACCGAACTTGTTTGGTGAGTCAAACATGTCCCATTTGATGTTATTATGGTGCCACGCGAGTTAGAAACCAAGCGGAGTCCATTTGCTTAATCAAATCCTTGTATTCTTGGATTGCACCCAAATTGGCCTCCAATTGAGCCTACAATGTACAAACAAGTTTTCCTTCTTCGTTGAGCACAACCGAACATTTTTGTTGAGTCAAACATGTCCCATTTTGACGTTATAAGGGTGCCACGCGAGGATTGAAATCAAACGGAGTCAATTTGGTCACTCAAATCCTTGTATTCTCGGATTGCACCCAAATTGGTCTCCAATTGAGCCTACAATGTACAAACGAGTTTTTCTTCTTCGTTAACCATAACCGAACTTGTTTGTTGAGTCAAACATGTCCAATTTGACGTTATTATGTTGCCACGCGAGTTAGAAACCAAGCGGAGTCCATTTGATCACTAAAATCCTTGTATTCTCGGATTGCACCCAAATTGGCCTCCAATTGAGCCTACAATGTACAAACGATTTTTCCTTCTTCGTTGACCATAACCGAACTTGTTTGTTGATTCAAACATGTCCCATTTGACGTTATTATGGTTCCACGTGAGTTAGAAACCAAGCGGAGTCCATTTGCTTACTCAAATCCTTGTATTATTGGATTGCACCCAAATTGGCCTGCAATTGAGCCTACAATGTACAAACAAGTTTTCCATCTTCGTTGAGCACAACCGAACATTTTTTTTGAGTCAAACATGTCCCATTTGACGTTATTAAGGTTCCACGCGAGGATTGAAATCAAACGGAGTCCATTTGGTCACTCAAATCCTTGTATTCTCGGATTGCACCCAAATTGGCCTCCAATTGAGCCTACAATGTAAAAACGAGTTTCCTTCTTCGTTAAACATAACCAAACTTGTTTGTTGAGTCAAACATGTCCAATTTGACGTTATTATGGTTCCACGCGAGTTAGAAACCAAGCGGAGTCCATTTGGTCACTCAAATCCTTGTATTCTCGGATTGCACCCAAATTGGCCTCCAATTGAGCCTACAATGTACAAACGAGTTTTCCTTCTTCGTTTACCATAAACAAACTTGTTTGTTGAGTCAAACATGTCCCATTTGACGTTATTATGGTGCCACGCGAGTTAGAAACCAAGCGGAATCCATTTGCTTACTCAAATCCTTGTATTCTCGGATTGCACCCAAATTGGCCTCCAATTGAGCCTACAATGTACAAACGAGTTTTCCTTCTTCGTTGAGCAGAACCGAACCTTTTTGTTGAGTCAAACATGTCCCATTTGACGTTATTAGGGTGCGACGAGAGGATTGGAATCAAACGGAGTCCATTTGGTCACTCAAATCCTTGTATTCTCGAATTGCACCCAAATTGGCCTCCAATTGAGCCTACAATGTACAAACGAGTTTTCCGTCTTCGTTGACCATAACCGAACTTGTTTGGTGAGTCAAACATGTCCCATTTGACGTTATTATGGTGCCACGCGAGTTAGAAACCAAGCGGAGTCCATTTGCTTACTCAAATCCTTGTATTCTTGGTTTGCACCCAAATTGGCCTCCAATTGAGCCTACAATGTACGAACGAGTTTTCCTTCTTCGTTGAGCACAACCGAACATTTTTGTTGAGTAAAAAATGTCCCATTTATCGTTATTAGGGTGCATCGCGAGGATTGAAATCAAACGGAGTCCATTTGGTCACTTAAATCCTTGTATTCTCGGATTGCACCCAAATTGGCCTCCAATTGAGCCTACAATGTACAAACGAGTTTTCCTTCTTCGTTGAGCAGAACCGAACCTTTTTGTTGAGTCAAACATGTCCCATTTGACGTTATTAGGGTGCGACGAGAGGATTGGAATCAAACGGAGTCCATTTGGTCACTCAAATCCTTGTATTCTCGAATTGCACCCAAATTGGCCTCCAATTGAGCCTACAATGTACAAACGAGTTTTCCGTCTTCGTTGACCATAACCGAACTTGTTTGGTGAGTCAAACATGTCCCATTTGACGTTATTATGGTGCCACGCGAGTTAGAAACCAAGCGGAGTCCATTTGCTTACTCAAATCCTTGTATTCTTGGATTGCACCCAAATTGGCCTCCAATTGAGCCTACAATGTACAAACGAGTTTTCCTTCTTCGTTGACCATAACCGAACTTGTTTGTTGATT
Source organism: Berberis vulgaris (assembly GCA_963556465.1). NCBI lineage: Eukaryota > Viridiplantae > Streptophyta > Magnoliopsida > Ranunculales > Berberidaceae > Berberis > Berberis vulgaris. The sequence continues at coordinate 38,993,790 of OY747126.1, read as the reverse complement.
CAAACATGTCCCATTTGACGTTATTATGGTTCCACGTGAGTTAGAAACCAAGCGGAGTCCATTTGCTTACTCAAATCCTTGTATTATTGGATTGCACCCAAATTGGCCTGCAATTCAGCCTACAATGTACAAACAAGTTTTCCATCTTCGTTGAGCACAACCGAACATTTTTTTTGAGTCAAACATGTCCCATTTGACGTTATTAAGGTTCCACGCGAGGATTGAAATCAAACGGAGTCCATTTGGTCACTCAAATCCTTGTATTCTCGGATTGCACCCAAATTGGCCTCCAATTGAGCCTACAATGTAAAAACGAGTTTCCTTCTTCGTTAAACATAACCAAACTTGTTTGTTGAGTCAAACATGTCCAATTTGACGTTATTATGGTGCCACGCGAGTTAGAAACCAAGCGGAGTCCATTTGGTCACTCAAATCCTTGTATTCTCGGATTGCACCCAAATTGGCCTCCAATTGAGCCTTTTTTTTTGAAAAGCGCCTCCAATTGAGCCTACAATGTACAAACGAGTTTTCCTTCTTCGTTGACCATAACCAAACTTTTTTTTTGATTCAAACATGTCCCATTTGACGTTATTATGGTGCCACGCGAGTTAGAAACCAAGCGGAATCCATTTGCTTACTCAAATCCTTGTATTCTCGGATTGCACCCAAATTGGCCTCCAATTGAGCCTACAATGTACAAACGAGTTTTCCGTCTTCGTTGACCATAACCGAACTTGTTTGGTGAGTCAAACATGTCCCATTTGACGTTATTATGGTGCCACGCGAGTTAGAAACCAAGCGGAGTCCATTTGCTTACTCAAATCCTTGTATTCTTGGTTTGCACCCAAATTGGCCTCCAATTGAGCCTACAATGTACGAACGAGTTTTCCTTCTTCGTTGAGCACAACCGAACATTTTTGTTGAGTAAAAAATGTCCCATTTATCGTTATTAGGGTGCATCGCGAGGATTGAAATCAAACGGAGTCCATTTGGTCACTTAAATCCTTGTATTCTCGGATTGCACCCAAATTGGCCTCCAATTGAGCCTACAATGTACAAACGAGTTTTCCTTCTTCGTTGAGCAGAACCGAACCTTTTTGTTGAGTCAAACATGTCCCATTTGACGTTATTAGGGTGCCACGAGAGTATTGGAATCAAGCGGAGTCCATTTCGTCACTCAAATCCTTGTATTCCCGGATTGCACCCAAATTCGCCTCCAATTGAGCCTACAACGTACAAACGAGTTTTCCTTCTTTGTTAACAATAACCGAACTAGTGTGTCGAGTCAAACATGTCCAATTTGACGTTATTATGGTGCCATGCGAGTTAGAAACCAAGCGGAGTCCATTTTCTTACTAAAATCCTTGTATTCTTGGATTGCACCCAAATTGGCCTCCAATTGAGCCTACAATGTACAAACGAGTTTTCCTTCTTCGTTGAGCACAACCGAACATTTTTGTTGAGTCAAACATGTCCCATTTGACGTTATTAGGGTGCCACATGAGGATTGAAATCAAACGGAGTCCATTTGGTCACTCAAATCCTTGTATTCTCGGATTGCACCTAAATTGGCCTCCAATTGAGCCTACAATGTAAAAACGAGTTTCCTTCTTCGTTAACCATAACCGAACTTGTTTGTTGAGTCAAACATGTCCAATTTGACGTTATTATGGTGCCACGCGAGTTAGAAACCAAGCGGAGTCCATTTGGTCACTCAAATCCTTGTATTCTCGGATTGCACCCAAATTGGCCTCCAATTGAGCCTACAATGTACAAACGAGTTTTCCTTCTTCGTTGAGCACAACCGAACATTTTTGTTGAGTCAAACATGTCCCATTTGACGTTATTAGGGTGCCATGCGAGGATTGAAATCAAACGGAGGCCATTTGGTCACTTAAATCCTGGTATTCTCGGATTGCACCTAAATTGGCCTCCAATTGAGCCTACAATGTACAAACGAGTTTTCCATCTTCGTTGAGCAGAACCGAACCTTTTTGTTGAGTCAAACATGTCCCATTTGACGTTATTAGGGTGCCCCGAGAGGATTGGAATCAAACGGAGTCCATTTGGTCACTCAAATCCTTGTATTCTCGGATTGCACCCAAATTGGCCTCCAATTGAGCCTACAATGTACAAACGAGTTTTCCTTCTTCATTGAGCACAACCGAACATTTTCGTTGAGTCAAACATGTCCCATTTGACGTTATTAGGGTGCCATGCGAGGATTGAAATCAAACGGAGTCCATTTGGTCACTTAAATCCTTGTATTCTCGGATTGCACCCAAATTGGCCTCCAATTGAGCCTACAATGTACAAACGAGTTTTCCTTCTTCGCTGAGCAGAACCGAAACTTTTTGTTGAGTCAAACATGTCCCATTTGACGTTATTAGGGTGCGACGAGAGGATTGGAATCAAACGGAGTCCATTTGGTCACTCAAATCCTTGTATTCTCGAATTGCACCCAAATTGGCTTCCAATTGAGCCTACAATGTACAAACGAGTTTTTCTTCTTCGTTGACCATAACCGAACTTGTTTGGTGAGTCAAACATGTCCCATTTGACGTTATTATGGTGCCACGCGAGTTAGAAACCAAGCGGAGTCCATTTGCTTACTCAAATCCTTGTATTCTTGGATTGCACCCAAATTGGCCTCCAATTGAGCCTACAATGTACAAACGAGTTTTCCTTCTTCGTTGAGCACAACCGAACATTTTTGTTGAGTCAAACATGTCCCATTTTGACGTTATAATTGTGCCACGCGAGGATTGAAATCAAACGGAGTCAATTTGGTCACTCAAATCCTTGTATTCTCGGATTGCACCCAAATTGGCCTCCAATTGAGCCTACAATGTACAAACGAGTTTTCCTTCTTCGTTAACCATAACCGAACTTGTTTGTTGAGTCAAACATGTCCAATTTGACGTTATTATGTTGCCACGCGAGTTAGAAACCAAGCGGAGTCCATTTGATCACTAAAATCCTTGTATTCTCGGATTGCACCCAAATTGGCCTCCAATTGAGCCTACAATGTACAAACGAGTTTTCCTTCTTCGTTGACCATAACCGAACTTGTTTGTTGATTCAAACATGTCCCATTTGACGTTATTATGGTTCCACGTGAGTTAGAAACCAAGCGGAGTCCATTTGCTTACTCAAATCCTTGTATTATTGGATTGCACCCAAATTGGCCTGCAATTGAGCCTACAATGTACAAACAAATTTTCCATCTTCGTTGAGCACAACCGAACATTTTTTTTGAGTCCAACATGTCCCATTTGACGTTATTAAGGTTCCACGCGAGGATTGAAATCAAACGGAGTCCATTTGGTCACTCAAATCCTTGAATTCTCGGATTGCACCCAAATTGGCCTCCAATTGAGCCTACAATGTAAAAACGAGTTTCCTTCTTCGTTAACCGTAACCAAACTTGTTTGTTGATTCAAACATGTCCCATTTGACGTTATTATGGTGCCACGCGAGTTAGAAACCAAGCGGAATCCATTTGCTTACTCAAATCCTTGTATTCTCGGATTGCACCCAAATTGGCCTCCAATTGAGCCTACAATGTACAAACGAGTTTTCCTTCTTCGTTGAGCAGAACCGAACCTTTTTGTTGAGTCAAACATGTCCCATTTGATGTTATTAGGGTGCGACGAGAGGATTGGAATCAAACGGAGTCCATTTGGTCACTCAAATCCTTGTATTCTCGAATTGCACCCAAATTGGCCTCCAATTGAGCCTACAATGTACAAACGAGTTTTCCGTCTTCGTTGACCATAACCAAACTTGTTTGGTGAGTCAAACATGTCCCATTTGACGTTATTATGGTGCCACGCGAGTTAGAAACCAAGCGGAGTCCATTTGCTTACTCAAATCCTTGTATTCTTGGTTTGCACCCAAATTGGCCTCCAATTGAGCCTACAATGTACGAACGAGTTTTCCTTCTTCGTTGAGCACAACCGAACATTTTTGTTGAGTAAAAAATGTCCCATTTATCGTTATTAGGGTGCATCGCGAGGATTGAAATCAAACGGAGTCCATTTGGTCACTTAAATCCTTGTATTCTCGGATTGCACCCAAATTGGCCTCCAATTGAGCCTACAATGTACAAACGAGTTTTCCTTCTTCGTTGAGCAGAACTGAACCTTTTTGTTGAGTCAAACATGTCCCATTTGACGTTATTAGGGTGCCACGAGAGTATTGGAATCAAGCGGAGTCCATTTCGTCACTCAAATCCTTGTATTCCCGGATTGCACCCAAATTCGCCTCCAATTGAGCCTACAACGTACAAACGAGTTTTCCTTCTTCGTTAACAATAACCGAACTAGTGTGTCGAGTCAAACATGTCCAATTTGACGTTATTATGGTGCCATGCGAGTTAGAAACCAAGCGGAGTCCATTTTCTTACTAAAATCCTTGTATTCTTGGATTGCACCCAAATTGGCCTCCAATTGAGCCTACAATGTACAAACGAGTTTTCCTTCTTCGTTGAGTACAACCGAACATTTTTGTTGAGTCAAACATGTCCCATTTGACGTTATTAGGGTGCCACGTGAGGATTGAAATCAAACGGAGTCCATTTGGTCACTCAAATCCTTGTATTCTCGGATTGCACCTAAATTGGCCTCCAATTGAGCCTACAATGTAAAAACGAGTTTCCTTCTTCGTTAACCATAACCGAACTTGTTTGTTGAGTCAAACATGTCCAATTTGACGTTATTATGGTGCCAAGCGAGTTAGAAACCAAGCGGAGTCCATTTGGTCACTCAAATCCTTGTATTCTCGGATTGCACCCAAATTGGCCTCCAATTGAGCCTACAATGTACAAACGAGTTTTCCTTCTTCGTTGAGCACAACCGAACATTTTTGTTGAGTCAAACATGTCCCATTTGATGTTATTAGGGTGCCATGCGAGGATTGAAATCAAACGGAGTCCATTTGGTCACTTAAATCCTGGTATTCTCGGATTGCACCTAAATTGGCCTCCAATTGAGCCTACAATGTACAAACGAGTTTTCCATCTTCGTTGAGCAGAACCGAACCTTTTTGTTGAGTCAAACATGTCCCATTTGACGTTATTAGGGTGCCCCGAGAGGATTGGAATCAAACGGAGTCCATTTGGTCACTCAAATCCTTGTATTCTCGGATTGCACCCAAATTGGCCTCCAATTGAGCCTACAATGTACAAACGAGTTTTCCTTCTTCGTTGAGCACAACCGAAAATTTTTGTTGAGTCAAACATGTCCTATTTGACGTTATTAGGGTGCCATGCGAGGATTGAAATCAAACGGAGTCCATTTGGTCACTTAAATCCTTGTATTCTCGGATTGCACCTAAATTGGCCTCCAATTGAGCCTACAATGGAAAAACGAGTTTCCTTCTTCGTTAACCATAAACGAACTTGTTTGTTGAGTCAAACATGTCCAATTTGACGTTATTATGGTGCCACGCGAGTTAGAAACCAAGCGGAGTCCATTTGGTCACTCAAATCCTTGTATTCTCGGATTGCACCCAAATTGGCCTCCAATTGAGCCTACAATGTACAAACGAGTTTTCCTTCTTCGTTGACCATAACCGAACTTGTTTGTTGATTCAAACATGTCCCATTTGACGTTATTATGGTTCCACGTGAGTTAGAAACCAACCGGAGTCCATTTGCTTACTCAAATCCTTGTATTATTGGATTGCACCCAAATTGGCCTGCAATTGAGCCTACAATGTACAAACAAATTTTCCATCTTCGTTGAGCACAACCGAACATTTTTTTTGAGTCCAACATGTCCCATTTGACGTTATTAAGGCTCCACGCGAGGATTGAAATCAAACGGAGTCCATTTGGTCACTCAAATCCTTGTATTCTCGGATTGCACCCAAATTGGCCTCCAATTGAGCCTACAATGTAAAAACGAGTTTCCTTCTTCGTTAACCGTAACCAAACTTGTTTGTTGAGTCAAACATGTCCAATTTGACGTTATTATGGTGCCACGCGAGTTAGAAACCAAGCGGAGTCCATTTGGTCACTCAAATCCTTGTATTCTCGGATTGCACCCAAATTGGCCTCCAATTGAGCCTACAATGTACAAACGAGTTTTCCTTCTTCGTTGAGCAGAACCGAACCTTTTTGTTGAGTCAAACATGTCCCATTTGACGTTATTATGGTGCAACACGAGTTAGAAACAAAGCGGAGTCCATTTGCTTACTCAAATGCTTGTATTCTTGGATTGCACCCAAATTGGCCTCCAATTGAGCATACAATGTACAAACGAGTTTTCCTTCTTCGTTGAGCACAACCGAACATTTTTGTTGAGTCAAAAATGTCCCATTTATCGTTATTAGGGTGCATCGCGAGGATTGAAATCAAACGGAGTCCATTTGGTCACTTAAATCCTTGTATTCTCGGATTGCACCAAAATTCGCCTCCAATTGAGCCTACAATGTACAAACGAGTTTTCCTTCTTCGTTGACCATAACCAAACTTGTTTGGTGAGTCAAACATGTCCCATTTGACGTTATTATGGTGCCACGCGAGTTAGAAACCAAGCGGAGTCCATTTGCTTACTCAAATCCTTGTATTCTTGGATTGCACCCAAATTGGCCTCCAATTGAGCCTACAATGTACGACCGAGTTTTCCTTCTTCGTTGAGCACAACCGAACATTTTTGTTGAGTCAAAAATGTCCCATTTATCGTTATTAGGGTGCATCGAGAGGATTGAAATCAAACGGAGTCCATTTGGTCACTTAAATCCTTGTATTCTCGGATTGCACCCAAATTGGCCTCCAATTGAGCCTACAATGTACAAACGAGTTTTCCTTCTTCGTTGAGCAGAACCGAACCCTTTTGTTGAGTCAAACATGTCCCATTTGACGTTATTAGGGTGCGACGAGAGGATTGGAATCAAACGGAGTCCATTTGGTCACTCAAATCCTTGTATTCTCGAATTGCATCCAAATTGGCTTCCAATTGAGCCTACAATGTACAAACGAGTTTTCCTTCTTCGTTGACCATAACCGAACTTGTTTGGTGAGTCAAACATGTCCCATTTGACGTTATTATGGTGCCACGCGAGTTAGAAACCAAGCGGAGTCCATTTGCTTACTCAAATCCTTGTATTCTTGGATTGCACCCAAATTGGCCTTCAATTGAGCCTACAATGTACAAACAAGTTTTCCTTCTTCGTTGAGCACAACCGAACATTTTTGTTGAGTCAAACATGTCCCATTTTGACGTTATAAGGGTGCCACGCGAGGATTGAAATCAAACGGAGTCAATTTGGTCACTCAAATCCTTGTATTCTCGGATTGCACCCAAGTTGGCCTCCAATTGAGCCTACAATGTACAAACGAGTTTTCCTTCTTCGTTTACCATAACCGAACTTGTTTGTTGAGTCAAACATGTCCAATTTGACGTTATTATGTTGCCACGCGAGTTAGAAACCAAGCGGAGTCCATTTGATCACTAAAATCCTTGTATTCTCGGATTGCACCCAAATTGGCCTCCAATTGAGCCTACAATGTACAAACGAGTTTTCCTTCTTCGTTGACCATAACCGACCTTGTTTGTTGATTCAAACATGTCCCATTTGACGTTATTATGGTTCCACGTGAGTTAGAAACCAAGCGGAGTCCATTTGCTTAATCAAATCCTTGTATTATTGGATTGCACCCAAATTGGCCTGCAATTGAGCCTACAATGTACAAACAAGTTTTCCATCTTCGTTGAGCACAACCGAACATTTTTTTTGAGTCAAACATGTCCCATTTGACGTTATTAAGGTTCCACGCGTGGATTGAAATCAAACGGAGTCCATTTGGTCACTCAAATCCTTGTATTCTCGGATTGCACCCAAATTGGCCTCCAATTGAGCCTACAATGTAAAAACGAGTTTCCTTCTTCGTTAAACATAACCAAACTTGTGTGTTGAGTCAAACATGTCCAATTTGACGTTATTATGGTGCCACGCGAGTTATAAACCAAGCGGAGTCCATTTGGTCACTCAAATCCTTGTATTCTCGGATTGCACCCAAATTGGCCTCCAATTGAGCCTACAATGTACAAACGAGTTTTCCTTCTTCGTTGAGCACAACCGAACATTTTTGTTGAGTCAAACATGTCCCATTTGACGTTATTATGGTGCCATGCGAGGATTGAAATCAAACGGAGTCCATTTGGTCACTTAAATCCTTGTATTCTCGGATTGCACCCAAATTGGCCTCCAATTGAGCCTACAATGTACAAACGAGTTTTCCTTCTTCGTTGAGCAGAACCGAACCTTTTTGTTGAGTCAAACATGTCCCATTTGACGTTATTAGGGTGCGACGAGAGGATTGGAATCAAACGGAGTCCATTTGGTCACTCAAATCCTTGTATTCTCGAATTGCACCCAAATTGGCCTCCAATTGAGCCTACAATGTACAAACGAGTTTTCCGTCTTCGTTGACCATAACCGAACTTGTTTGGTGAGTCAAACATGTCCCATTTGACGTTATTATGGTGCCACGCGAGTTAGAAACCAAGCGGAGTCCATTTGCTTACTCAAATCCTTGTATTCTTGGATTGCACCCAAATTGGCCTCCAATTGAGCCTACAATGTACAAACAAGTTTTCCTTCTTCGTTAAGCACAACCGAACATTTTTGTTGAGTCAAACATGTCCCATTTTGACGTTATAAGGGTGCCACACGAGGATTGAAATCAAACGGAGTCAATTTGGTCACTCAAATCCTTGTATTCTCGGATTGCACCCAAATTGGTCTCCAATTGAGCCTACAATGTACAAACGAGTTTTCCTTCTTCGTTAACCATAACCGAACTTGTTTGTTGAGTCAAACATGTCCAATTTGACGTTATTATGTTGCCACGTGAGTTAGAAACCAAGCGGAGTCCATTTGATCACTAAAATCCTTGTATTCTCGGATTGCACCCAAATTGGCCTCCAATTGAGCCTACAATGTACAAACGAGTTTTCCTTCTTCGTTGACCATAACCGAACTTTTTTGTTGATTCAAACATGTCCCATTTGACGTTATTATGGTTCCACGTGAGTTAGAAACCAAGCGGAGTCCATTTGCTTACTCAAATCCTTGTATTATTGGATTGCACCCAAATTGGCCTGCAATTGAGCCTACAATGTACAAACAAGTTTTCCATCTTCGTTGAGCACAGCCGAACATTTTTTTTGAGTCAAACATGTCCCATTTGACGTTATTAAGGTTCCACGCGAGGATTGAAATCAAACGGAGTCCATTTGGTCACTCAAATCCTTGTATTCTCGGATTGCACCCAAATTGGCCTCCAATTGAGCCTACAATGTAAAAACGAGTTTCCTTCTTCGTTAAACATAACCAAACTTGTTTGTTGAGTCAAACATGTCCAATTTGACGTTATTATGGTGCCACGCGAGTTAGAAACCAAGCGGAGTCCATTTGGTCACTCAAATCCTTGTATTCTCGGATTGCACCCAAATTGGCCTCCAATTGAGCCTACAATGTACAAACGAGTTTTCCTTCTTCGTTGACCATAACCAAACTTGTTTGTTGATTCAAACATGTCCCATTTGACGTTATTATGGTGCCACGCGAGTTAGAAACCAAGCGGAATCCATTTGCTTACTCAAATCCTTGTATTCTCGGATTGCACCCAAATTGGCCTCCAATTGAGCCTACAATGTACAAACGAGTTTTCCTTCTTCGTTGAGCACAACCGAACATTTTTGTTGAGTCAAACATGTCCCATTTGACGTTATTATGGTGCCATGCGAGGATTGAAATCAAACGGAGTCCATTTGGTCACTTAAATCCTTGTATTCTCGGATTGCACCCAAATTGGCCTCCAATTGAGCCTACAATGTACAAACGAGTTTTCCTTCTTCGTTGAGCAGAACCGAACCTTTTTGTTGAGTCAAACATGTCCCATTTGACGTTATTAGGGTGCGACGAGAGGATTGGAATCAAACGGAGTCCATTTGGTCACTCAAATCCTTGTATTCTCGAATTGCACCCAAATTGGCCTCCAATTGAGCCTACAATGTACAAACGAGTTTTCCGTCTTCGTTGACCATAACCGAACTTGTTTGGTGAGTCAAACATGTCCCATTTGACGTTATTATGGTGCCACGCGAGTTAGAAACCAAGCGGAGTCCATTTGCTTACTCAAATCCTTGTATTCTTGGTTTGCACCCAAATTGGCCTCCAATTGAGCCTACAATGTACGAACGAGTTTTCCTTCTTCGTTGAGCACAACCGAACATTTTTGTTGAGTAAAAAATGTCCCATTTATCGTTATTAGGGTGCATCGCGAGGATTGAAATCAAACGGAGTCCATTTGGTCACTTAAATCCTTGTATTCTCGGATTGCACCCAAATTGGCCTCCAATTGAGCCTACAATGTACAAACGAGTTTTCCTTCTTCGTTGAGCAGAACCGAACCTTTTTGTTGAGTCAAACATGTCCCATTTGACGTTATTAGGGTGGGACGAGAGGATTGGAATCAAACGGAGTCCATTTGGTCACTCAAATCCTTGTATTCTCGAATTGCACCCAAATTGGCCTCCAATTGAGCCTACAATGTACAAACGAGTTTTCCGTCTTCGTTGACCATAACCGAACTTGTTTGGTGAGTCAAACATGTCCCATTTGACGTTATTATGGTGCCACGCGAGTTAGAAACCAAGCGGAGTCCATTTGCTTACTCAAATCCTTGTATTCTTGGATTGCACCCAAATTGGCCTCCAATTGAGCCTGCAATGTACAAACAAGTTTTCCTTCTTCGTTGAGCACAACCGAACATTTTTGTTGAGTCAAACATGTCCCATTTTGACGTTATAAGGGTGCCACGCGAGGATTGAAATCAAACGGAGTCAATTTGGTCACTCAAATCCTTGTATTCTCGGATTGCACCCAAATTGGTCTCCAATTGAGCCTACAATGTACAAACGAGTTTTCCTTCTTCGTTAACCATAACCGAACTTGTTTGTTGAGTCAAACATGTCCAATTTGACGTTATTATGTTGCCACGCGAGTTAGAAACCAAGCGGAGTCCATTTGATCACTAAAATCCTTGTATTCTCGGATTGCACCCAAATTGGCCTCCAATTGAGCCTACAATGTACAAACGAGTTTTCCTTCTTCGTTGACCATAACCGAACTTGTTTGTTGATTCAAACATGTCCCATTTGACGTTATTATGGTTCCACGTGAGTTAGAAACCAAGCGGAGTCCATTTGCTTACTCAAATCCTTGTATTATTGGATTGCACCCAAATTGGCCGGCAATTGAGCCTACAATGTACAAACAAGTTTTCCATCTTCGTTGAGCACAGCCGAACATTTTTTTTGAGTCAAACATGTCCCATTTGACGTTATTAAGGTTCCACGCGAGGATTGAAATCAAACGGAGTCCATTTGGTCACTCAAATCCTTGTATTCTCGGATTGCACCCAAATTGGCCTCCAATTGAGCCTACAATGTAAAAACGAGTTTCCTTCTTCGTTAAACATAACCAAACTTGTTTGTTGAGTCAAACATGTCCAATTTGACGTTATTATGGTGCCACGCGAGCTAGAAACCAAGCGGAGTCCATTTGGTCACTCAAATCCTTGTATTCTCGGATTGCACCCAAATTGGCCTCCAATTGAGCCTACAATGTACAAACGAGTTTTCCTTCTTCGTTGACCATAACCAAACTTGTTTGTTGATTCAAACATGTCCCATTTGACGTTATTATGGTGCCACGCGAGTTAGAAACCAAGCGGAATCCATTTGCTTACTCAAATCCTTGTATTCTCGGATTGCACCCAAATTGGCCTCCAATTGAGCCTACAATGTACAAACGAGTTTTCCTTCTTCGTTGAGCACAACCGAACATTTTTGTTGAGTCAAACATGTCCCATTTGACGTTATTATGGTGCCATGCGAGGATTGAAATCAAACGGAGTCCATTTGGTCACTTAAATCCTTGTATTCTCGGATTGCACCCAAATTGGCCTCCAATTGAGCCTACAATGTACAAACGAGTTTTCCTTCTTCGTTGAGCAGAACCGAACCTTTTTGTTGAGTCAAACATGTCCCATTTGACGTTATTAGGGTGCGACGAGAGGATTGGAATCAAACGGAGTCCATTTGGTCACTCAAATCCTTGTATTCTCGAATTGCACCCAAATTGGCCTCCAATTGAGCCTACAATGTACAAACGAGTTTTCCGTCTTCGTTGACCATAACCGAACTTGTTTGGTGAGTCAAACATGTCCCATTTGACGTTATTATGGTGCCACGCGAGTTAGAAACCAAGCGGAGTCCATTTGCTTACTCAAATCCTTGTATTCTTGGTTTGCACCCAAATTGGCCTCCAATTGAGCCTACAATGTACGAACGAGTTTTCCTTCTTCGTTGAGCACAACCGAACATTTTTGTTGAGTAAAAAATGTCCCATTTATCGTTATTAGGGTGCATCGCGAGGATTGAAATCAAACGGAGTCCATTTGGTCACTTAAATCCTTGTATTCTCGGATTGCACCCAAATTGGCCTCCAATTGAGCCTACAATGTACAAACGAGTTTTCCTTCTTCGTTGAGCAGAACCGAACCTTTTTGTTGAGTCAAACATGTCCCATTTGACGTTATTAGGGTGGGACGAGAGGATTGGAATCAAACGGAGTCCATTTGGTCACTCAAATCCTTGTATTCTCGAATTGCACCCAAATTGGCCTCCAATTGAGCCTACAATGTACAAACGAGTTTTCCGTCTTCGTTGACCATAACCGAACTTGTTTGGTGAGTCAAACATGTCCCATTTGACGTTATTATGGTGCCACGCGAGTTAGAAACCAAGCGGAGTCCATTTGCTTACTCAAATCCTTGTATTCTTGGATTGCACCCAAATTGGCCTCCAATTGAGCCTGCAATGTACAAACAAGTTTTCCTTCTTCGTTGAGCACAACCGAACATTTTTGTTGAGTCAAACATGTCCCATTTTGACGTTATAAGGGTGCCACGCGAGGATTGAAATCAAACGGAGTCAATTTGGTCACTCAAATCCTTGTATTCTCGGATTGCACCCAAATTGGTCTCCAATTGAGCCTACAATGTACAAACGAGTTTTCCTTCTTCGTTAACCATAACCGAACTTGTTTGTTGAGTCAAACATGTCCAATTTGACGTTATTATGTTGCCACGCGAGTTAGAAACCAAGCGGAGTCCATTTGATCACTAAAATCCTTGTATTCTCGGATTGCACCCAAATTGGCCTCCAATTGAGCCTACAATGTACAAACGAGTTTTCCTTCTTCGTTGACCATAACCGAACTTGTTTGTTGATTCAAACATGTCCCATTTGACGTTATTATGGTTCCACGTGAGTTAGAAACCAAGCGGAGTCCATTTGCTTACTCAAATCCTTGTATTATTGGATTGCACCCAAATTGGCCGGCAATTGAGCCTACAATGTACAAACAAGTTTTCCATCTTCGTTGAGCACAGCCGAACATTTTTTTTGAGTCAAACATGTCCCATTTGACGTTATTAAGGTTCCACGCGAGGATTGAAATCAAACGGAGTCCATTTGGTCACTCAAATCCTTGTATTCTCGGATTGCACCCAAATTGGCCTCCAATTGAGCCTACAATGTAAAAACGAGTTTCCTTCTTCGTTAAACATAACCAAACTTGTTTGTTGAGTCAAACATGTCCAATTTGACGTTATTATGGTGCCACGCGAGCTAGAAACCAAGCGGAGTCCATTTGGTCACTCAAATCCTTGTATTCTCGGATTGCACCCAAATTGGCCTCCAATTGAGCCTACAATGTACAAACGAGTTTTCCTTCTTCGTTGACCATAACCAAACTTGTTTGTTGATTCAAACATGTCCCATTTGACGTTATTATGGTGCCACGCGAGTTAGAAACCAAGCGGAATCCATTTGCTTACTCAAATCCTTGTATTCTCGGATTGCACCCAAATTGGCCTCCAATTGAGCCTACAATGTACAAACGAGTTTTCCTTCTTCGTTGAGCACAACCGAACATTTTTGTTGAGTCAAACATGTCCCATTTGACGTTATTATGGTGCCATGCGAGGATTGAAATCAAACGGAGTCCATTTGGTCACTTAAATCCTTGTATTCTCGGATTGCACCCAAATTGGCCTCCAATTGAGCCTACAATGTACAAACGAGTTTTCCTTCTTCGTTGAGCAGAACCGAACCTTTTTGTTGAGTCAAACATGTCCCATTTGACGTTATTAGGGTGCGACGAGAGGATTGGAATCAAACGGAGTCCATTTGGTCACTCAAATCCTTGTATTCTCGAATTGCACCCAAATTGGCCTCCAATTGAGCCTACAATGTACAAACGAGTTTTCCGTCTTCGTTGACCATAACCGAACTTGTTTGGTGAGTCAAACATGTCCCATTTGACGTTATTATGGTGCCACGCGAGTTAGAAACCAAGCGGAGTCCATTTGCTTACTCAAATCCTTGTATTCTTGGTTTGCACCCAAATTGGCCTCCAATTGAGCCTACAATGTACGAACGAGTTTTCCTTCTTCGTTGAGCACAACCGAACATTTTTGTTGAGTAAAAAATGTCCCATTTATCGTTATTAGGGTGCATCGCGAGGATTGAAATCAAACGGAGTCCATTTGGTCACTTAAATCCTTGTATTCTCGGATTGCACCCAAATTGGCCTCCAATTGAGCCTACAATGTACAAACGAGTTTTCCTTCTTCGTTGAGCAGAACCGAACCTTTTTGTTGAGTCAAACATGTCCCATTTGACGTTATTAGGGTGGGACGAGAGGATTGGAATCAAACGGAGTCCATTTGGTCACTCAAATCCTTGTATTCTCGAATTGCACCCAAATTGGCCTCCAATTGAGCCTACAATGTACAAACGAGTTTTCCGTCTTCGTTGACCATAACCGAACTTGTTTGTTGATTCAAACATGTCCCATTTGACGTTATTATGGTTCCACGTGAGTTAGAAACCAAGCGGAGTCCATTTGCTTACTCAAATCCTTGTATTATTGGATTGCACCCAAATTGGCCGGCAATTGAGCCTACAATGTACAAACAAGTTTTCCATCTTCGTTGAGCACAGCCGAACATTTTTTTTGAGTCAAACATGTCCCATTTGACGTTATTAAGGTTCCACGCGAGGATTGAAATCAAACGGAGTCCATTTGGTCACTCAAATCCTTGTATTCTCGGATTGCACCCAAATTGGCCTCCAATTGAGCCTACAATGTAAAAACGAGTTTCCTTCTTCGTTAAACATAACCAAACTTGTTTGTTGAGTCAAACATGTCCAATTTGACGTTATTATGGTGCCACGCGAGCTAGAAACCAAGCGGAGTCCATTTGGTCACTCAAATCCTTGTATTCTCGGATTGCACCCAAATTGGCCTCCAATTGAGCCTACAATGTACAAACGAGTTTTCCTTCTTCGTTGACCATAACCAAACTTGTTTGTTGATTCAAACATGTCCCATTTGACGTTATTATGGTGCCACGCGAGTTAGAAACCAAGCGGAATCCATTTGCTTACTCAAATCCTTGTATTCTCGGATTGCACCCAAATTGGCCTCCAATTGAGCCTACAATGTACAAACGAGTTTTCCTTCTTCGTTGAGCACAACCGAACATTTTTGTTGAGTCAAACATGTCCCATTTGACGTTATTATGGTGCCATGCGAGGATTGAAATCAAACGGAGTCCATTTGGTCACTTAAATCCTTGTATTCTCGGATTGCACCCAAATTGGCCTCCAATTGAGCCTACAATGTACAAACGAGTTTTCCTTCTTCGTTGAGCAGAACCGAACCTTTTTGTTGAGTCAAACATGTCCCATTTGACGTTATTAGGGTGCGACGAGAGGATTGGAATCAAACGGAGTCCATTTGGTCACTCAAATCCTTGTATTCTCGAATTGCACCCAAATTGGCCTCCAATTGAGCCTACAATGTACAAACGAGTTTTCCGTCTTCGTTGACCATAACCGAACTTGTTTGGTGAGTCAAACATGTCCCATTTGACGTTATTATGGTGCCACGCGAGTTAGAAACCAAGCGGAGTCCATTTGCTTACTCAAATCCTTGTATTCTTGGTTTGCACCCAAATTGGCCTCCAATTGAGCCTACAATGTACGAACGAGTTTTCCTTCTTCGTTGAGCACAACCGAACATTTTTGTTGAGTAAAAAATGTCCCATTTATCGTTATTAGGGTGCATCGCGAGGATTGAAATCAAACGGAGTCCATTTGGTCACTTAAATCCTTGTATTCTCGGATTGCACCCAAATTGGCCTCCAATTGAGCCTACAATGTACAAACGAGTTTTCCTTCTTCGTTGAGCAGAACCGAACCTTTTTGTTGAGTCAAACATGTCCCATTTGACGTTATTAGGGTGGGACGAGAGGATTGGAATCAAACGGAGTCCATTTGGTCACTCAAATCCTTGTATTCTCGAATTGCACCCAAATTGGCCTCCAATTGAGCCTACAATGTACAAACGAGTTTTCCGTCTTCGTTGACCATAACCGAACTTGTTTGGTGAGTCAAACATGTCCCATTTGACGTTATTATGGTGCCACGCGAGTTAGAAACCAAGCGGAGTCCATTTGCTTACTCAAATCCTTGTATTCTTGGATTGCACCCAAATTGGCCTCCAATTGAGCCTGCAATGTACAAACAAGTTTTCCTTCTTCGTTGAGCACAACCGAACATTTTTGTTGAGTCAAACATGTCCCATTTTGACGTTATAAGGGTGCCACGCGAGGATTGAAATCAAACGGAGTCAATTTGGTCACTCAAATCCTTGTATTCTCGGATTGCACCCAAATTGGTCTCCAATTGAGCCTACAATGTACAAACGAGTTTTCCTTCTTCGTTAACCATAACCGAACTTGTTTGTTGAGTCAAACATGTCCAATTTGACGTTATTATGTTGCCACGCGAGTTAGAAACCAAGCGGAGTCCATTTGATCACTAAAATCCTTGTATTCTCGGATTGCACCCAAATTGGCCTCCAATTGAGCCTACAATGTACAAACGAGTTTTCCTTCTTCGTTGACCATAACCGAACTTGTTTGTTGATTCAAACATGTCCCATTTGACGTTATTATGGTTCCACGTGAGTTAGAAACCAAGCGGAGTCCATTTGCTTACTCAAATCCTTGTATTATTGGATTGCACCCAAATTGGCCGGCAATTGAGCCTACAATGTACAAACAAGTTTTCCATCTTCGTTGAGCACAGCCGAACATTTTTTTTGAGTCAAACATGTCCCATTTGACGTTATTAAGGTTCCACGCGAGGATTGAAATCAAACGGAGTCCATTTGGTCACTCAAATCCTTGTATTCTCGGATTGCACCCAAATTGGCCTCCAATTGAGCCTACAATGTAAAAACGAGTTTCCTTCTTCGTTAAACATAACCAAACTTGTTTGTTGAGTCAAACATGTCCAATTTGACGTTATTATGGTGCCACGCGAGCTAGAAACCAAGCGGAGTCCATTTGGTCACTCAAATCCTTGTATTCTCGGATTGCACCCAAATTGGCCTCCAATTGAGCCTACAATGTACAAACGAGTTTTCCTTCTTCGTTGACCATAACCAAACTTTTTTGTTGATTCAAACATGTCCCATTTGACGTTATTATGGTGCCACGCGAGTTAGAAACCAAGCGGAATCCATTTGCTTACTCAAATCCTTGTATTCTCGGATTGCACTCAAATTGGCCTCCAATTGAGCCTACAATGTAAAAACGAGTTTCCTTCTTCGTTAACCATAACCAAACTTGTTTGTTGAGTCAAACATGTCCCATTTGACGTTATTAGGGTGCGACGAGAGGATTGGAATCAAACGGAGTCCATTTGGTCACTCAAATCCTTGTATTCTCGAATTGCACCCAAATTGGCCTCCAATTGAGCCTACAATGTACAAACGAGTTTTTCGTCTTCGTTGACCATAACCGAACTTGTTTGGTGAGTCAAACATGTCCCATTTGACGTTATTATGGTGCCACGCGAGTTAGAAACCAAGCGGAGTCCATTTGCTTACTCAAATCCTTGTATTCTTGGTTTGCACCCAAATTGGCCTCCAATTGAGCCTACAATGTACGAACGAGTTTTCCTTCTTCGTTGAGCACAACCGAACATTTTTGTTGAGTAAAAAATGTCCCATTTATCGTTATTAGGGTGCATCGCGAGGATTGAAATCAAACGGAGTCCATTTGGTCACTTAAATCCTTGTATTCTCGGATTGCACCCAAATTGGCCTCCAATTGAGCCTACAATGTACAAACGAGTTTTCCTTCTTCGTTGAGCAGAACCGAACCTTTTTGTTGAGTCAAACATGTCCCATTTGACGTTATTAGGGTGCCACGAGAGTATTGGAATCAAGCGGAGTCCATTTCGTCACTCAAATCCTTGTATTCCCGGATTGCACCCAAATTCGCCTCCAATTGAGCCTACAACGTACAAACGAGTTTTCCTTCTTCGTTAACAATAACCGAACTAGTGTGTCGAGTCAAACATGTCCAATTTGACGTTATTATGGTGCCATGCGAGTTAGAAACCAAGCGGAGTCCATTTTCTTACTAAAATCCTTGTATTCTTGGATTGCACCCAAATTGGCCTCCAATTGAGCCTACAATGTACAAACGAGTTTTCCTTCTTCGTTGAGCACAACCGAACATTTTTGTTGAGTCAAACATGTCCCATTTGACGTTATTAGGGTGCCACGTGAGGATTGAAATCAAACGGAGTCCATTTGGTCACTCAAATCCTTGTATTCTCGGATTGCACCTAAATTGGCCTCCAATTGAGCCTACAATGTAAAAACGAGTTTCCTTCTTCGTTAACCATAACCGAACTTGTTTGTTGAGTCAAACATGTCCAATTTGACGTTATTATGGTGCCACGCGAGTTAGAAACCAAGCGGAGTCCATTTGGTCACTCAAATCCTTGTATTCTCGGATTGCACCCAAATTGGCCTCCAATTGAGCCTACAATGTACAAACGAGTTTTCCTTCTTCGTTGAGCACAACCGAACATTTTTGTTGAGTCAAACATGTCCCATTTGACGTTATTAGGGTGCCATGCGAGGATTGAAATCAAACGGAGTCCATTTGGTCACTTAAATCCTTGTATTCTCGGATTGCACCTAAATTGGCCTCCAATTGAGCCTACAATGTACAAATGAGTTTTCCATCTTCGTTGAGCAGAACCGAACCTTTTTGTTGAGTCAAACATGTCCCATTTGACGTTATTAGGGTGCCCCGAGAGGATTGGAATCAAACGGAGTCCATTTGGTCACTCAAATCCTTGTATTCTCGGATTGCACCCAAATTGGCCTCCAATTGAGCCTACAATGTACAAACGAGTTTTCCTTCTTCGTTGAGCACAACCGAACATTTTTGTTGAGTCAAACATGTCCCATTTGACGTTATTAGGGTGCCATGCGAGGATTGAAATCAAACGGAGTCCATTTGGTCACTTAAATCCTTGTATTCTCGGATTGCACCTAAATTGGCCTCCAATTGAGCCTACAATGTACAAACGAGTTTTCCTTCTTCGTTGAGCAGAACCGAAACTTTTTGTTGAGTCAAACATGTCCCATTTGACGTTATTAGGGTGCGACGAGAGGATTGGAATCAAACGGAGTCCATTTGGTCACTCAAATCCTTGTATTCTCGAATTGCACCCAAATTGGCTTCCAATTGAGCCTACAATGTACAAACGAGTTTTCCTTCTTCGTTGACCATAACCGAACTTGTTTGGTGAGTCAAACATGTCCCATTTGACGTTATTATGGTGCCACGCGAGTTAGAAACCAAGCGGAGTCCATTTGCTTACTCAAATCCTTGTATTCTTGGATTGCACCCAAATTGGCCTCCAATTGAGCCTACAATGTACAAACGAGTTTTCCTTCTTCGTTGAGCACAACCGAACATTTTTGTTGAGTCAAACATGTCCCATTTTGACGTTATAAGGGTGCCACGCGAGGATTGAAATCAAACGGAGTCAATTTGGTCACTCAAATCCTTGTATTCTCGGATTGCACCCAAATTGGCCTCCAATTGAGCCTACAATGTACAAACGAGTTTTCCTTCTTCGTTAACCATAACCGAACTTGTTTGTTGAGTCAAACATGTCCAATTTGACGTTATTATGTTGCCACGCGAGTTAGAAACCAAGCGGAGTCCATTTGATCACTAAAATCCTTGTATTCTCGGATTGCACCCAAATTGGCCTCCAATTGAGCCTACAATGTACAAACGAGTTTTCCTTCTTCGTTGACCATAACCGAACTTGTTTGTTGATTCAAATATGTCCCATTTGACTTTATTATGGTTCCACGTGAGTTAGAAACCAAGCGGAGTCCATTTGCTTACTCAAATCCTTGTATTATTGGATTGCACCCAAATTGGCCTGCAATTGAGCCTACAATGTACAAACAAATTTTCCATCTTCGTTGAGCACAACCGAACATTTTTTTTGAGTCAAACATGTCCCATTTGACGTTATTAAGGTTCCACGCGAGGATTGAAATCAAACGGAGTCCATTTGGTCACTCAAATCCTTGTATTCTCGGATTGCACCCAAATTGGCCTCCAATTGAGCCTACAATGTAAAAACGAGTTTCCTTCTTCGTTAACCATAACCAAACTTGTTTGTTGAGTCAAACATGTCCAATTTGACGTTATTATGGTGCCACGCGAGTTAGAAACCAAGCGGAGTCCATTTGGTCACTCAAATCCTTGTATTCTCGGATTGCACCCAAATTGGCCTCCAATTGAGCCTACAATGTACAAACGAGTTTTCCTTCTTCGTTGAGCAGAACCGAACCTTTTTGTTGAGTCAAACATGTCCCATTTGACGTTATTATGGTGCAACACGAGTTAGAAACAAAGCGGAGTCCATTTGCTTACTCAAATGCTTGTATTCTTGGATTGCACCCAAATTGGCCTCCAATTGAGCATACAATGTACAAACGAGTTTTCCTTCTTCGTTGAGCACAACCGAACATTTTTGTTGAGTCAAAAATGTCCCATTTATCGTTATTAGGGTGCATCGCGAGGATTGAAATCAAACGGAGTCCATTTGGTCACTTAAATCCTTGTATTCTCGGATTGCACCCAAATTGGCCTCCAATTGAGCCTACAATGTACAAACGAGTTTTCCTTCTTCGTTGACCATAACCGAACTTGTTTGGTGAGTCAAACATGTCCCATTTGACGTTATTATGGTGCCACGCGAGTTAGAAACCAAGCGGAGTCCATTTCCTTACTCAAATCCTTGTATTCTTGGATTGCACCCAAATTGGCCTCCAATTGAGCCTACAATGTACGACCGAGTTTTCCTTCTTCGTTGAGCACAACCGAACATTTTTGTTGAGTCAAAAATGTCCCATTTATCGTTATTAGGGTGCATCGAGAGGATTGAAATCAAACGGAGTCCATTTGGTCACTTAAATCCTTGTATTCTCGGATTGCACCCAAATTGGCCTCCAATTGAGCCTACAATGTACAAACGAGTTTTCCTTCTTCGTTGAGCAGAACCGAACCTTTTTGTTGAGTCAAACATGTCCCATTTGACGTTATTAGGGTGCCACGAGAGTATTGGAATCAAGCGGAGTCCATTTCGTCACTCAAATCCTTGTATTCCCGGATTGCACCCAAATTCGCCTCCAATTGAGCCTACAACGTACAAACGAGTTTTCCGTCTTCGTTGACCATAAGCGAACTTGTTTGGTGAGTCAAACATGTCCCATTTGACGTTATTATGGTGCCACGCGAGTTAGAAACCAAGCGGAGTCCATTTGCTTACTCAAATCCTTGTATTCTTGGATTGCACCCAAATTGGCCTCCAATTGAGCCTACAATGTACAAACAAGTTTTCCTTCTTCGTTGAGCACAACCGAACATTTTTGTTGAGTCAAACATGTCCCATTTTGACGTTATAAGGGTGCCACGCGAGGATTGAAATCAAACGGAGTCAATTTGGTCACTCAAATCCTTGTATTCTCGGATTGCACCCAAATTGGTCTCCAATTGAGCCTACAATGTACAAACGAGTTTTCCTTCTTCGTTAACCATAACCGAACTTGTTTGTTGAGTCAAACATGTCCAATTTGACGTTATTATGTTGCCACGCGAGTTAGAAACCAAGCGGAGTCCATTTGATCACTAAAATCCTTGTATTCTCGGATTGCACCCAAATTGGCCTCCAATTGAGCCTACAATGTACAAACGAGTTTTCCTTCTTCGTTGACCATAACCAAACTTGTTTGTTGATTCAAACATGTCCCATTTGACGTTATTATGGTTCCACGTGAGTTAGAAACCAAGCGGAGTCCATTTGCTTACTCAAATCCTTGTATTATTGGATTGCACCCAAATTGGCCTGCAATTGAGCCTACAATGTACAAACAAGTTTTCCATCTTCGTTGAGCACAACCGAACATTTTTTTTGAGTCAAACATGTCCCATTTGACGTTATTAAGGTTCCACACGAGGATTGAAATCAAACGGAGTCCATTTGGTCACTCAAATCCTTGTATTCTCGGATTGCACCCAAATTGGCCTCCAATTGAGCCTACAATGTAAAAACGAGTTTCCTTCTTCGTTAAACATAACCAAACTTGTTTGTTGAGTCAAACATGTCCAATTTGACGTTATTATGGTGCCACGCGAGTTAGAAACCAAGCGGAGTCCATTTGGTCACTCAAATCCTTGTATTCTCGGATTGCACCCAAATTGGCCTCCAATTGAGCCTACAATGTACAAACGAGTTTTCCTTCTTCGTTGACCATAACCAAACTTGTTTGTTGATTCAAACATGTCCCATTTGACGTTATTATGGTGCCACGCGAGTTAGAAACCAAGCGGAATCCATTTGCTTACTCAAATCCTTGTATTCTCGGATTGCACCCAAATTGGCCTCCAATTGAGCCTACAATGTACAAACGAGTTTTCCTTCTTCGTTGAGCACAACCGAACATTTTTGTTGAGTCAAACATGTCCCATTTGACGTTATTATGGTGCCATGCGAGGATTGAAATCAAACGGAGTCAATTTGGTCACTCAAATCCTTGTATTCTCGGATTGCACCCAAATTGGTCTCCAATTGAGCCTACAATGTACAAACGAGTTTTCCTTCTTCGTTAACCATAACCGAACTTGTTTGTTGAGTCAAACATGTCCAATTTGACGTTATTATGTTGCCACGCGAGTTAGAAACCAAGCGGAGTCCATTTGATCACTAAAATCCTTGTATTCTCGGGTTGCACCCAAATTGGCCTCCAATTGAGCCTACAATGTACAAACGAGTTTTCCTTCTTCGTTGACCATAACCGAACTTGTTTGTTGATTCAAATATGTCCCATTTGACGTTATTATGGTTCCACGTGAGTTAGAAACCAAGCGGAGTCCATTTGCTTACTCAAATCCTTGTATTATTGGATTGCACCCAAATTGGCCTGCAATTGAGCCTACAATGTACAAACAAGTTTTCCATCTTCGTTGAGCACAACCGAACATTTTTTTTGAGTCAAACATGTCCCATTTGACGTTATTAAGGTTCCACGCGAGGATTGAAATCAAACGGAGTCCATTTGGTCACTCAAATCCTTGTATTCTCGGATTGCACCCAAATTGGCCTCCAATTGAGCCTACAATGTAAAAACGAGTTTCCTTCTTCGTTAAACATAACCAAACTTGTTTGTTGAGTCAAACATGTCCAATTTGACGTTATTATGGTGCCACGCGAGTTAGAAACCAAGCGGAGTCCATTTGGTCACTCAAATCCTTGTATTCTCGGATTGCACCCAAATTGGCCTCCAATTGAGCCTACAATGTACAAACGAGTTTTCCTTCTTCGTTGACCATAACCAAACTTTTTTGTTGATTCAAACATGTCCCATTTGACGTTATTATGGTGCCACGCGAGTTAGAAACCAAGCGGAATCCATTTGCTTACTCAAATCCTTGTATTCTCGGATTGCACCCAAATTGGCCTCCAATTGAGCCTACAATGTACAAACGAGTTTTCCTTCTTCGTTGAGCACAACCGAACATTTTTGTTGAGTCAAACATGTCCCATTTGACGTTATTATGGTGCCATGCGAGGATTGAAATCAAACGGAGTCCATTTGGTCACTTAAATCCTTGTATTCTCGGATTGCACCCAAATTGGCCTCCAATTGAGCCTACAATGTACAAACGAGTTTTCCTTCTTCGTTGAGCACAACCGAACATTTTTGTTGAGTCAAACATGTCCCATTTTGACGTTATAAGGGTGCCACGCGAGGATTGAAATCAAACGGAGTCAATTTGGTCACTCAAATCCTTGTATTCTCGGATTGCACCCAAATTGGCCTCCAATTGAGCCTACAATGTACAAACGAGTTTTCCTTCTTCGTTAACCATAACCGAACTTGTTTGTTGAGTCAAACATGTCCAATTTTACGTTATTATGTTGCCACGCGAGTTAGAAACCAAGCGGAGTCCATTTGATCACTAAAATCCTTGTATTCTCGGATTGCACCCAAATTGGCCTCCAATTGAGCCTACAATGTACAAACGAGTTTTCCTTCTTCGTTGACCATAACCGAACTTGTTTGTTGATTCAAATATGTCCCATTTGACGTTATTATGGTTCCACGTGAGTTAGAAACCAAGCGGAGTCCATTTGCTTACTCAAATCCTTGTATTATTGGATTGCACCCAAATTGGCCTGCAATTGAGCCTACAATGTACAAACAAATTTTCCATCTTCGTTGAGCACAACCGAACATTTTTTTTGAGTCAAACATGTCCCATTTGACGTTATTAAGGTTCCACGCGAGGATTGAAATCAAACGGAGTCCATTTGGTCACTCAAATCCTTGTATTCTCGGATTGCACCCAAATTGGCCTCCAATTGAGCCTACAATGTAAAAACGAGTTTCCTTCTTCGTTAACCATAACCAAACTTGTTTGTTGAGTCAAACATGTCCAATTTGACGTTATTATGGTGCCACGCGAGTTAGAAACCAAGCGGAGTCCATTTGGTCACTCAAATCCTTGTATTCTCGGATTGCACCCAAATTGGCCTCCAATTGAGCCTACAATGTACAAACAAGTTTTCCTTCTTCGTTGACCATAACCGAACTTGTTTGGTGAGTCAAACATGTCCCATTTGACGTTATTATGGTGCCACGCGAGTTAGAAACCAAGCGGAGTCCATTTGCTTACTCAAATCCTTGTATTCTTGGATTGCACCCAAATTGGCCTCCAATTGAGCCTACAATGTACGACCGAGTTTTCCTTCTTCGTTGAGCACAACCGAACATTTTTGTTGAGTCAAAAATGTCCCATTTATCGTTATTAGGGTGCATCGAGAGGATTGAAATCAAACGGAGTCCATTTGGTCACTTAAATCCTTGTATTCTCGGATTGCACCCAAATTGGCCTCCAATTGAGCCTACAATGTACAAACAAGTTTTCCTTCTTCGTTGACCATAACCGAACTTGTTTGGTGAGTCAAACATGTCCCATTTGACGTTATTATGGTGCCACGCGAGTTAGAAACCAAGCGGAGTCCATTTGCTTACTCAAATCCTTGTATTCTTGGATTGCACCCAAATTGGCCTCCAATTGAGCCTACAATGTACGACCGAGTTTTCCTTCTTCGTTGAGCACAACCGAACATTTTTGTTGAGTCAAAAATGTCCCATTTATCGTTATTAGGGTGCATCGAGAGGATTGAAATCAAACGGAGTCCATTTGGTCACTTAAATCCTTGTATTCTCGGATTGCACCCAAATTGGCCTCCAATTGAGCCTACAATGTACAAACGAGTTTTCCTTCTTCGTTGAGCAGAACCGAACCTTTTTGTTGAGTCAAACATGTCCCATTTGACGTTATTAGGGTGCCACGAGAGTATTGGAATCAAGCGGAGTCCATTTCGTCACTCAAATCCTTGTATTCCCGGATTGCACCCAAATTCGCCTCCAATTGAGCCTACAACGTACAAACGAGTTTTCCGTCTTCGTTGACCATAACCGAACTTGTTTGGTGAGTCAAACATGTCCCATTTGACGTTATTATGGTGCCACGCGAGTTAGAAACCAAGCGGAGTCCATTTGCTTACTCAAATCCTTGTATTCTTGGATTGCACCCAAATTGGCCTCCAATTGAGCCTACAATGTACAAACAAGTTTTCCTTCTTCGTTGAGCACAACCGAACATTTTTGTTGAGTCAAACATGTCCCATTTTGACGTTATAAGGGTGCCACGCGAGGATTGAAATCAAACGGAGTCAATTTGGTCACTCAAATCCTTGTATTCTCGGATTGCACCCAAATTGGTCTCCAATTGAGCCTACAATGTACAAACGAGTTTTCCTTCTTCGTTAACCATAACCGAACTTGTTTGTTGAGTCAAACATGTCCAATTTGACGTTATTATGTTGCCACGCGAGTTAGAAACTAAGCGGAGTCCATTTGATCACTAAAATCCTTGTATTCTCGGATTGCACCCAAATTGGCCTCCAATTGAGCCTACAATGTACAAACGAGTTTTCCTTCTTCGTTGACCATAACCGAACTTGTTTGTTGATTCAAACATGTCCCATTTGACGTTATTATGGTTCCACGTGAGTTAGAAACCAAGCGGAGTCCATTTGCTTACTCAAATCCTTGTATTATTGGATTGCACCCAAATTGGCCTGCAATTGAGCCTACAATGTACAAACAAGTTTTCCATCTTCGTTGAGCACAACCGAACATTTTTTTTGAGTCAAACATGTCCCATTTGACGTTATTAAGGTTCCACGCGAGGATTGAAATCAAACGGAGTCCATTTGGACACTCAAATCCTTGTATTCTCGGATTGCACCCAAATTGGCCTCCAATTGAGCCTACAATGTAAAAACGAGTTTCCTTCTTCGTTAAACATAACCAAACTTGTTTGTTGAGTCAAACATGTCCAATTTGACGTTATTATGGTGCCACGCGAGTTAGAAACCAAGCGGAGTCCATTTGGTCACTCAAATCCTTGTATTCTCGGATTGCACCCAAATTGGCCTCCAATTGAGCCTACAATGTACAAACGAGTTTTCCTTCTTCGTTGACCATAACCAAACTTGTTTGTTGATTCAAACATGTCCCATTTGACGTTATTATGGTGCCACGCGAGTTAGAAACCAAGCGGAATCCATTTGCTTACTCAAATCCTTGTATTCTCGGATTGCACCCAAATTGGCCTCCAATTGAGCCTACAATGTACAAACGAGTTTTCCTTCTTCGTTGAGCACAACCGAACATTTTTGTTGAGTCAAACATGTCCCATTTTGACGTTATAAGGGTGCCACGCGAGGATTGAAATCAAACGGAGTCAATTTGGTCACTCAAATCCTTGTATTCTCGGATTGCACCCAAATTGGCCTCCAATTGAGCCTACAATGTACAAACGAGTTTTCCTTCTTCGTTAACCATAACCGAACTTGTTTGTTGAGTCAAACATGTCCAATTTTACGTTATTATGTTGCCACGCGAGTTAGAAACCAAGCGGAGTCCATTTGATCACTAAAATCCTTGTATTCTCGGATTGCACCCAAATTGGCCTCCAATTGAGCCTACAATGTACAAACGAGTTTTCCTTCTTCGTTGACCATAACCGAACTTGTTTTTTGATTCAAATATGTCCCATTTGACGTTATTATGGTTCCACGTGAGTTAGAAACCAAGCGGAGTCCATTTGCTTACTCAAATCCTTGTATTATTGGATTGCACCCAAATTGGCCTGCAATTGAGCCTACAATGTACAAACAAATTTTCCATCTTCGTTGAGCACAACCGAACATTTTTTTTGAGTCAAACATGTCCCATTTGACGTTATTAAGGTTCCACGCGAGGATTGAAATCAAACGGAGTCCATTTGGTCACTCAAATCCTTGTATTCTCGGATTGCACCCAAATTGGCCTCCAATTGAGCCTACAATGTAAAAACGAGTTTCCTTCTTCGTTAACCATAACCAAACTTGTTTGTTGAGTCAAACATGTCCAATTTGACGTTATTATGGTGCCACGCGAGTTAGAAACCAAGCGGAGTCCATTTGGTCACTCAAATCCTTGTATTCTCGGATTGCACCCAAATTGGCCTCCAATTGAGCCTACAATGTACAAACGAGTTTTCCTTCTTCGTTGAGCAGAACCGAACCTTTTTGTTGAGTCAAACATGTCCCATTTGACGTTATTATGGTGCAACACGAGTTAGAAACAAAGCGGAGTCCATTTGCTTACTCAAATGCTTGTATTCTTGGATTGCACCCAAATTGGCCTCCAATTGAGCATACAATGTACAAACGAGTTTTCCTTCTTCGTTGAGCACAACCGAACATTTTTGTTGAGTCAAAAATGTCCCATTTATCGTTATTAGGGTGCATCGTGAGGATTGAAATCAAACGGAGTCCATTTGGTCACTTAAATCCTTGTATTCTCGGATTGCACCCAAATTGGCCTCCAATTGAGCCTACAATGTACAAACGAGTTTTCCTTCTTCGTTGACCATAACCGAACTTGTTTGGTGAGTCAAACATGTCCCATTTGACGTTATTATGGTGCCACGCGAGTTAGAAACCAAGCGGAGTCCATTTGCTTACTCAAATCCTTGTATTCTTGGATTGCACCCAAATTGGCCTCCAATTGAGCCTACAATGTACGACCGAGTTTTCCTTCTTCGTTGAGCACAACCGAACATTTTTGTTGAGTCAAAAATTTCCCATTTATCGTTATTAGGGTGCATCGAGAGGATTGAAATCAAACGGAGTCCATTTGGTCACTTAAATCCTTGTATTCTCGGATTGCACCCAAATTGGCCTCCAATTGAGCCTACAATGTACAAACGAGTTTTCCTTCTTCGTTGAGCAGAACCGAACCTTTTTGTTGAGTCAAACATGTCCCATTTGACGTTATTAGGGTGCCACGAGAGTATTGGAATCAAGCGGAGTCCATTTCGTCACTCAAATCCTTGTATTCCCGGATTGCACCCAAATTCGCCTCCAATTGAGCCTACAACGTACAAACGAGTTTTCCGTCTTCGTTGACCATAACCGAACTTGTTTGGTGAGTCAAACATGTCCCATTTGACGTTATTATGGTGCCACGCGAGTTAGAAACCAAGCGGAGTCCATTTGCTTACTCAAATCCTTGTATTCTTGGATTGCACCCAAATTGGCCTCCAATTGAGCCTACAATGTACAAACAAGTTTTCCTTCTTCGTTGAGCACAACCGAACATTTTTGTTGAGTCAAACATGTCCCATTTTGACGTTATAAGGGTGCCACACGAGGATTGAAATCAAACGGAGTCAATTTGGTCACTCAAATCCTTGTATTCTCGGATTGCACCCAAATTGGTCTCCAATTGAGCCTACAATGTACAAACGAGTTTTCCTTCTTCGTTAACCATAACCGAACTTGTTTGTTGAGTCAAACATGTCCAATTTGACGTTATTATGTTGCCACGCGAGTTAGAAACCAAGCGGAGTCCATTTGATCACTAAAATCCTTGTATTCTCGGATTGCACCCAAATTGGCCTCCAACTGAGCCTACAATGTACAAACGAGTTTTCCTTCTTCGTTGACCATAACCGAACTTGTTTGTTGATTCAAACATGTCCCATTTGACGTTATTATGGTTCCACGTGAGTTAGAAACCAAGCGGAGTCCATTTGCTTACTCAAATCCTTGTATTATTGGATTGCACCCAAATTGGCCTGCAATTGAGCCTACAATGTACAAACAAGTTTTCCATCTTCGTTGAGCACAACCGAACATTTTTTTTGAGTCAAACATGTCCCATTTGACGTTATTAAGGTTCCACGCGAGGATTGAAATCAAACGGAGTCCATTTGGACACTCAAATCCTTGTATTCTCGGATTGCACCCAAATTGGCCTCCAATTGAGCCTACAATGTAAAAACGAGTTTCCTTCTTCGTTAAACATAACCAAACTTGTTTGTTGAGTCAAACATGTCCAATTTGACGTTATTATGGTGCCACGCGAGTTAGAAACCAAGCGGAGTCCATTTGGTCACTCAAATCCTTGTATTCTCGGATTGCACCCAAATTGGCCTCCAATTGAGCCTACAATGTACAAACGAGTTTTCCTTCTTCGTTGACCATAACCAAACTTGTTTGTTGATTCAAACATGTCCCATTTGACGTTATTATGGTGCCACGCGAGTTAGAAACCAAGCGGAATCCATTTGCTTACTCAAATCCTTGCATTCTCGGATTGCACCCAAATTGGCCTCCAATTGAGCCTACAATGTACAAACGAGTTTTCCTTCTTCGTTGAGCACAACCGAACATTTTTGTTGAGTCAAACATGTCCCATTTTGACGTTATAAGGGTGCCACGCGAGGATTGAAATCAAACGGAGTCAATTTGGTCACTCAAATCCTTGTATTCTCGGATTGCACCCAAATTGGCCTCCAATTGAGCCTACAATGTACAAACGAGTTTTCCTTCTTCGTTAACCATAACCGAACTTGTTTGTTGAGTCAAACATGTCCAATTTTACGTTATTATGTTGCCACGCGAGTTAGAAACCAAGCGGAGTCCATTTGATCACTAAAATCCTTGTATTCTCGGATTGCACCCAAATTGGCCTCCAATTGAGCCTACAATGTACAAACTAGTTTTCCTTCTTCGTTGACCATAACCGAACTTGTTTGTTGATTCAAATATGTCCCATTTGACGTTATTATGGTTCCACGTGAGTTAGAAACCAAGCGGAGTCCATTTGCTTACTCAAATCCTTGTATTATTGGATTGCACCCAAATTGGCCTGCAATTGAGCCTACAATGTACAAACAAATTTTCCATCTTCGTTGAGCACAACCGAACATTTTTTTTGAGTCAAACATGTCCCATTTGACGTTATTAAGGTTCCACGCGAGGATTGAAATCAAACGGAGTCCATTTGGTCACTCAAATCCTTGTATTCTCGGATTGCACCCAAATTGGCCTCCAATTGAGCCTACAATGTAAAAACGAGTTTCCTTCTTCGTTAACCATAACCAAACTTGTTTGTTGAGTCAAACATGTCCAATTTGACGTTATTATGGTGCCACGCGAGTTAGAAACCAAGCGGAGTCCATTTGTTCACTCAAATCCTTGTATTCTCGGATTGCACCCAAATTGGCCTCCAATTGAGCCTACAATGTACAAACGAGTTTTCCTTCTTTGTTGAGCAGAACCGAACCTTTTTGTTGAGTCAAACATGTCCCATTTGACGTTATTATGGTGCAACACGAGTTAGAAACAAAGCGGAGTCCATTTGCTTACTCAAATGCTTGTATTCTTGGATTGCACCCAAATTGGCCTCCAATTGAGCATACAATGTACAAACGAGTTTTCCTTCTTCGTTGAGCACAACCGAACATTTTTGTTGAGTCAAAAATGTCCCATTTATCGTTATTAGGGTGCATCGCGAGGATTGAAATCAAACGGAGTCCATTTGGTCACTTAAATCCTTGTATTCTCGGATTGCACCCAAATTGGCCTCCAATTGAGCCTACAATGTACAAACGAGTTTTCCTTCTTCGTTGACCATAACCGAACTTGTTTGGTGAGTCAAACATGTCCCATTGGACGTTATTATGGTGCCACGCGAGTTAGAAACCAAGCGGAGTCCATTTGCTTACTCAAATCCTTGTATTCTTGGATTGCACACAAATTGGCCTCCAATTGAGCCTACAATGTACGACCGAGTTTTCCTTCTTCGTTGAGCACAACCGAACATTTTTGTTGAGTCAAAAATGTCCCATTTATCGTTATTAGGGTGCATCGAGAGGATTGAAATCAAACGGAGTCCATTTGGTCACTTAAATCCTTGTATTCTCGGATTGCACCCAAATTGGCCTCCAATTGAGCCTACAATGTACAAACGAGTTTTCCTTCTTCGTTGAGCAGAACCGAACCTTTTTGTTGAGTCAAACATGTCCCATTTGACGTTATTAGGGTGCCACGAGAGTATTGGAATCAAGCGGAGTCCATTTCGTCACTCAAATCCTTGTATTCCCGGATTGCACCCAAATTCGCCTCCAATTGAGCCTACAACGTACAAACGAGTTTTTCGTCTTTGTTGACCATAACCGAACTTGTTTGGTGAGTCAAACATGTCGCATTTGACGTTATTATGGTGCCACGCGAGTTAGAAACCAAGCGGAGTACATTTGCTTACTCAAATCCTTGTATTCTTGGATTGCACCCAAATTGGCCTCCAATTGAGCCTACAACGTACAAACGAGTTTTCCTTCTTCGTTGACCATAACCGAACTTGTTTGTTGAGTCAAACATGTCCCATCTGATGTTATTATGGTGCCACGCGAGTTAGAAACCAAGCGGAGTCCATTTGCTTACTCAAATCCTTGTATTCTCGGATTGCACCCAAATTGGCTTCCAATTGAGCCTACAATGTACATACAAGTTTTCCTTCTTCGTTGCGCAGAACCGAACCTTTTTGTTGAGTCAAACATGTCCCATTTGACGTTATTAGGGTGCCCCGAGAGGATTGGAATCAAACGGAGTCCATTTGGTCACTCAAATCCTTGTATTCTCGGATTGCACCCAAATTGGCCTCCAATTGAGCCTACAATATACAAACGAGTTTTCCTTCTTCGTTGACCATAACCGAACTTGTTTATTGAGTCAAACATGTCCCATTTGACGTTATTATGGTGCCACGCGAGTTAGAAACCAAGCGGAGTCCATTTGCTTACTCAAATCCTTGTATTCTTGGATTGCACCCAAATTGGCCTCCAATTGAGCCTACAATGTACAAACGAGTTTTCCGTCTTCGTTGAGCACAACCGAACATTTTTGTTGAGTCAAACATGTCCCATTTGACGTTATTAGGGTGCCACGTGAGGATTGAAATCAAACGGAGCCCATTTGGTCACTCAAATCCTTGTATTCTCAGATTGCACCCAAATTGGCCTCCAATTGAGCCTACAACGTACAAACGAGTTTTCCTTCTTCGTTAACCATAACCGAACTTGTGTGTCGAGTCAAACATGTCCAATTTGACGTTTTTATGTTGCCACGCGAGTTAGAAACCAAGCGGAGTCCATTTGGTCACTCAAATTCTTGTATTCTCGGATTGCACCCAAATTGGCCTCCAATTGAGCCTGCAATGTACAAACGAGTTTTCCTTCTTCGTTGACCATAACCGAACTTTTTTGTTGAGTCAAACATGTCCCATTTGACGTTATTATGGTGCCACGTGAGTTAGAAACCAAGCGGAGTACATTTGCTTACTCAAATCCTTGTATTCTTGGATTGCACCAAATTGCCTCTAATTGAGCCTACAATGTACAAACGAGTTTTCCTTCTTCGTTGAGCACAACCGAACATTTTTGTTGAGTCAAACATGTCCCATTTGACGTTATTAGGGTGACACGCGAGGATTGAAATCAAACGGAGTCCATTTGGTCACTTAAATCCTTGTATTCTCGGATTGCACCCAAATTGGCCTCCAATTGAGCCTACAATGTACAAACGAGTTTTCCTTCTTCGTTGAGCAGAACCGAACCTTTTTGTTGAGTCAAACATGTCCCATTTGACGTTATTAGGGTGCCACGAGAGGATTGGAATCAAACGGAGTCCATTTGGTCACTCAAATCCTTGTATTCTCGGATTGCACCCAAATTGGCCTCCAATTGAGCCTACAACGTACAAACGAGTTTTTCTTCTTCGTTTACCATAACCAAACTTGTGTGTCGAGTGAAACATGTCCAATTTGACGTTATTATGTTGCCACGCGAGTTAGAAACCATGCGGAGTCCATTTGGTCACTCAAATCCTTGTATTCTCGGATTGCACCCAAATTGGCCTCCAATTGAGCCTACAACGTACAAACGAGTTTTCCTTCTTCGTTAACCATAACCGAACTTGTTTGTTGAGTCAAACATGTCCCATCTGACGTTATTATGGTGCCACGTGAGTTAGAAACCAAGCGGAGTCCATTTGCTTACTCAAATCCTTGTATTCTCGGATTGCACCCTAATTGGCTTCCAATTGAGCCTATAATGTACAAACGAGTTTTCCTTCTTCGTTGAGCAGAACCGAACCTTTTTGTTGAGTCAAACATGTCCCATTTGACGTTATTAGGGTTCCCCGAGAGGATTGGAATCAAACGGAGTCCATTTGGTCACTCAAATCCATGTATTCTCGGATTGCACCCAAATTGGCCTCCAATTGAGCCTACAATATACAAACGAGTTTTCCTTCTTCGTTGACCATAACCGAACTTGTTTATTGAGTCAAACATGTCCCATTTGACGTTATTATGGTGCCACGCGAGTTAGAAACAAAGCGGAGTCCATTTGCTTACTCAAATCCTTGTATTCTTGGATTGCACCCAAATTGGCCTCCAGTTGAGCCTACAATGTACAAACGAGTTTTCCTTCTTCGTTGAGCACAACCGAACATTTTTGTTGAGTCAAACATGTCCCATTTGACGTTATTAGGGTGCCACGCGAGGATTGAAATCAAACGGAGTCCATTTGGTCACTTAAATCCTTGTATTCTCGGATTGCACCCAAATTGGCCTCCAATTGAGCCTACAATGTACAAACGAGTTTTCCTTCTTCGTTGAGATGAACCGAACCTTTTTGTTGAGTCAAACATGTCCCATTTGACGTTATTAGGGTGCCACGTGAGGATTGAAATCAAACGGAGTCCATTTGGTCACTCAAATCCTTGTATTCTCGGATTGCACCTAAATTGGCCTCCAATTGAGCCTACAACGTACAAACGAGTTTTCCTTCTTCGTTAACTATAACCGAACTTGTTTGTTGAGTCAAACATGTCCCATTTGACATTATTAGGGTGCCACGCGAGGATTGAAATCAAACGGAGTCCATTTGGTCACTTAAATCCTTGTATTCTCGGATTGCACCCAAATTGGCCTACAATTGAGCCTACAATGTACAAACGAGTTTTCCTTCTTCGTTGAGCACAACCGAACATTTTTGTTGAGTCAAACATGTCCCATTTGACGTTATAAGGGTGCCACGCGAGGATTGAAATCAAACGGAGTCCATTTGGTCACTCAAATCCTTGTATTCTCGGATTGCACCCAAATTGGCCTCCAATTGAGCCTAAAACGTACAAACGAGTTTTCCTTCTTCGTTAAGCACAACCGAACCTTTTTGTTGAGTCAAACATGTCCCATTTGACTTTATTATGGTGCCACGCGAGTTAGAAACCAAACGGACTCCATTTGGTCACTCAAATCCTTGTATTCTCGGATTGTACCCAAATTGGCCTCCAATTGAGCCTACAACGTAAAAATGAGTTTTCCTTCTTCGTTAACCGTAACCGAACTTTTTTGTTGATTCAAACATGTCCCATTTGACGTTATTATGGTGCCACGCGAGTTAAAAACCAAGCGGAGTCCATTTGCTTACTCAAATCCTTGTATTCTTGGATTGCACCCAAATTGGCCTCCAATTGAGCCTACAATGTACAAACGAGTTTTCCGTCTTCGTTGAGCACAACCGAACATTTTTGTTGAGTCAAAAATGTCCCATTTGACGTATTAGGGTGCCATGCGAGGATTGAAATCAAACGGAGCCCATTTGGTCACTCAAATCCTTGTATTCTCAGATTGCACCCAAATTGGCCTCCAATTGAGCCTACAACGTACAAACGAGTTTTCCTTCTTCGTTAACCATAACCGAACTTGTGTGTCGAGTCAAACATGTCCAATTTGACGTTATTATGTTGCCACGCGAGTTAGAAACCAAGCGGAGTCCATTTGGTCACTCAAATCCTTGTATTCTCGGATTGCACCCAAATTGGCCTCCAATTGAGCCTGCAATGTACAAACGAGTTTTCCTTCTTCGTTGACCATAACCGAACTTGTTTGTTGAGTCAAACATGTCCCATTTGACGTTATTATGGTGCCACGCGAGTTAGAAACCAAGCGGAGTACATTTGCTTACTCAAATCCTTGTATTCTTGGATTGCACCCAAATTGGCCTCCAGTTGAGCCTACAATGTACAAACGAGTTTTCCTTCTTCGTTGAGCACAACCGAACATTTTTGTTGAGTCAAACATGTCCCATTTGACGTTATTAGGGTGCCACGCGAGGATTGAAATCAAACGGAGTCCATTTGGTCACTTAAATCCTTGTATTCTCGGATTGCACCCAAATTGGCCTCCAATTGAGCCTACAATGTACAAACGAGTTTTCCTTCTTCGTTGAGATGAACCGAACCTTTTTGTTGAGTCAAACATGTCCCATTTGACGTTAGTAGGGTGCCACGAGAGGATTGGAATCAAACGGAGTCCATTTGGTCACTCAAATCCTTGTATTCTCGGATTGCACCCAAATTGGCCTCCAATTGAGCCTACAACGTAAAAACGAGTTTTCCTTCTTCGTTAACCATAACTGAACTTTTTTATTGATTCAAACATGTCCCATTTGACGTTATTATGGTGCCACGCGAGTTAGAAACCAAGCGGAGTCCATTTGCTTACTCAAATCCTTGTATTCTTGGATTGCACCCAAATTGGCCTCCAATTGAGCCTACAATGTACAAACGAGTTTTCCGTCTACGTTGAGCACAACCGAACATTTTTGTTGAGTCAAACATGTCCCATTTGACGTTATTAGGATGCCACGCAAGGATTGAAATCAAACGGAGCCCATTTGGTCACTCAAATCCTTGTATTCTCAGATTGCACCCAAATTGGCCTCCAATTGAGCCTACAACGTACAAACGAGTTTTCCTTCTTCGTTAACCATAACCGAACTTGTGTGTCGAGTCAAACATGTCCAATTTGACGTTATTATGTTGCCACGCGAGTTAGAAACCAAGCGGAGTCCATTTGGTCACTCAAATCCTTGTATTCTCGGATTGCACCCAAATTGGCCTCCAATTGAGACTGCAATGTACAAACGAGTTTTCCTTCTTCGTTGACCATAACCAAACTTGTTTGTTGATTCAAACATGTCCCATTTGACGTTATTATGGTGCCACGCGAGTTAGAAACCAAGCGGAATCCATTTGCTTACTCAAATCCTTGTATTCTCGGATTGCACCCAAATTGGCCTCCAATTGAGCCTACAATGTACAAACGAGTTTTCCTTCTTCGTTGAGCACAACCGAACATTTTTGTTGAGTCAAACATGTCCCATTTTGACGTTATAAGGGTGCCACGAGAGGATTGAAATCAAACGGAGTCAATTTGGTCACTCAAATCCTTGTATTCTCGGATTGCACCCAAATTGGCCTCCAATTGAGCCTACAATGTA
This sequence comes from Berberis vulgaris, assembly GCA_963556465.1. Classification (NCBI taxonomy): domain Eukaryota; kingdom Viridiplantae; phylum Streptophyta; class Magnoliopsida; order Ranunculales; family Berberidaceae; genus Berberis; species Berberis vulgaris. The sequence continues at coordinate 38,956,487 of OY747126.1, read as the reverse complement.
CAAACGAGTTTTCCTTCTTCGTTAACCATAACCGAACTTGTTTGTTGAGTCAAACATGTCCAATTTTACGTTATTATGTTGCCACGCGAGTTAGAAACCAAGCGGAGTCCATTTGGTCACTCAAATCCTTGTATTCTCGGATTGCACCCAAATTGGCCTCCAATTGAGCCTACAATGTACAAACGAGTTTTCCTTCTTCGTTGACCATAACCGAACTTGTTTGTTGATTCAAATATGTCCCATTTGATGTTATTATGGTTCCACGTGAGTTAGAAACCAAGCGGAGTCCATTTGCTTACTCAAATCCTTGTATTATTGGATTGCACCCAAATTGGCCTGCAATTGAGCCTACAATGTACAAACAAATTTTCCATCTTCGTTGAGCACAAACGAACATTTTTTTTGAGTCAAACATGTCCCATTTGACGTTATTAAGGTTCCACGCGAGGATTGAAATCAAACGGAGTCCATTTGGTCACTCAAATCCTTGTATTCTCGGATTGCACCCAAATTGGCCTCCAATTGAGCCTACAATGTAAAAACGAGTTTCCTTCTTCGTTAACCATAACCAAACTTGTTTGTTGAGTCAAACATGTCCAATTTGACGTTATTATGGTGCCACGCGAGTTAGAAACCAAGCGGAGTCCATTTGGTCACTCAAATCCTTGTATTCTCGGATTGCACCCAAATTGGCCTCCAATTGAGCCTACAATGTACAAACGAGTTTTCCTTCTTCGTTGAGCAGAACCGAACCTTTTTGTTGAGTCAAACATGTCCCATTTGACATTATTATGGTGCAACACGAGTTAGAAACAAAGCGGAGTCCATTTGCTTACTCAAATGCTTGTATTCTTGGATTGCACCCAAATTGGCCTCCAATTGAGCATACAATGTACAAACGAGTTTTCCTTCTTCGTTGAGCACAACCGAACATTTTTGTTGAGTCAAAAATGTCCCATTTATCGTTATTAGGGTGCATCGCGAGGATTGAAATCAAACGGAGTCCATTTGGTCACTTAAATCCTTGTATTCTCGGATTGCACCCAAATTGGCCTCCAATTGAGCCTACAATGTACAAACGAGTTTTGCTTCTTCGTTGACCATAACCGAACTTGTTTGGTGAGTCAAACATGTCCCATTTGACGTTATTATGGTGCCACGCGAGTTAGAAACCAAGCGGAGTCCATTTGCTTACTCAAATCCTTGTATTCTTGGATTGCACCCAAATTGGCCTCCAATTGAGCCTACAATGTACGACCGAGTTTTCCTTCTTCGTTGAGCACAACCGAACATTTTTGTTGAGTCAAAAATGTCCCATTTATCGTTATTAGGGTGCATCGAGAGGATTGAAATCAAACGGAGTCCATTTGGTCACTTAAATCCTTGTATTCTCGGATTGCACCCAAATTGGCCTCCAATTGAGCCTACAATGTACAAACGAGTTTTCCTTCTTCGTTGAGCAGAACCGAACCTTTTTGTTGAGTCAAACATGTCCCATTTGACGTTATTAGGGTGCCACGAGAGTATTGGAATCAAGCGGAGTCCATTTCGTCACTCAAATCCTTGTATTCCCGGATTGCACCCAAATTCGCCTCCAATTGAGCCTACAACGTACAAACGAGTTTTTCGTCTTCGTTGACCATAACCAAACTTGTTTGGTGAGTCAAACATGTCCCATTTGACGTTATTATGGTGCCACGCGAGTTAGAAACCAAGCGGAGTCCATTTGCTTACTCAAATCCTTGTATTCTTGGATTGCACCCAAATTGGCCTCCAATTGAGCCTACAATGTACAAACAAGTTTTCCTTCTTCGTTGAGCACAACCGAACATTTTTGTTGAGTCAAACATGTCCCATTTTGACGTTATAAGGGTGCCACGCGAGGATTGAAATCAAACGGAGTCAATTTGGTCACTCAAATCCTTGTATTCTCGGATTGCACCCAAATTGGTCTCCAATTGAGCCTACAATGTACAAACGAGTTTTCCTTCTTCGTTAACCATAACCGAACTTGTTTGTTGAGTCAAACATGTCCAATTTGACGTTATTATGTTGCCACGCGAGTTAGAAACCAAGCGGAGTCCATTTGATCACTAAAATCCTTGTATTCTCGGATTGCACCCAAATTGGCCTCCAATTGAGCCTACAATGTACAAACGAGTTTTCCTTCTTCGTTGACCATAACCGAACTTGTTTGTTGATTCAAATATGTCCCATTTGATGTTATTATGGTTCCACGTGAGTTAGAAACCAAGCGGAGTCCATTTGCTTACTCAAATCCTTGTATTATTGGATTGCACCCAAATTGGCCTGCAATTGAGCCTACAATGTACAAACAAATTTTCCATCTTCGTTGAGCACAAACGAACATTTTTTTTGAGTCAAACATGTCCCATTTGACGTTATTAAGGTTCCACGCGAGGATTGAAATCAAACGGAGTCCATTTGGTCACTCAAATCCTTGTATTCTCGGATTGCACCCAAATTGGCCTCCAATTGAGCCTACAATGTAAAAACGAGTTTCCTTCTTCGTTAACCATAACCAAACTTGTTTGTTGAGTCAAACATGTCCAATTTGACGTTATTATGGTGCCACGCGAGTTAGAAACCAAGCGGAGTCCATTTGGTCACTCAAATCCTTGTATTCTCGGATTGCACCCAAATTGGCCTCCAATTGAGCCTACAATGTACAAACGAGTTTTCCTTCTTCGTTGAGCAGAACCGAACCTTTTTGTTGAGTCAAACATGTCCCATTTGACATTATTATGGTGCAACACGAGTTAGAAACAAAGCGGAGTCCATTTGCTTACTCAAATGCTTGTATTCTTGGATTGCACCCAAATTGGCCTCCAATTGAGCATACAATGTACAAACGAGTTTTCCTTCTTCGTTGAGCACAACCGAACATTTTTGTTGAGTCAAAAATGTCCCATTTATCGTTATTAGGGTGCATCGCGAGGATTGAAATCAAACGGAGTCCATTTGGTCACTTAAATCCTTGTATTCTCGGATTGCACCCAAATTGGCCTCCAATTGAGCCTACAATGTACAAACGAGTTTTGCTTCTTCGTTGACCATAACCGAACTTGTTTGGTGAGTCAAACATGTCCCATTTGACGTTATTATGGTGCCACGCGAGTTAGAAACCAAGCGGAGTCCATTTGCTTACTCAAATCCTTGTATTCTTGGATTGCACCCAAATTGGCCTCCAATTGAGCCTACAATGTACGACCGAGTTTTCCTTCTTCGTTGAGCACAACCGAACATTTTTGTTGAGTCAAAAATGTCCCATTTATCGTTATTAGGGTGCATCGAGAGGATTGAAATCAAACGGAGTCCATTTGGTCACTTAAATCCTTGTATTCTCGGATTGCACCCAAATTGGCCTCCAATTGAGCCTACAATGTACAAACGAGTTTTCCTTCTTCGTTGAGCAGAACCGAACCTTTTTGTTGAGTCAAACATGTCCCATTTGACGTTATTAGGGTGCCACGAGAGTATTGGAATCAAGCGGAGTCCATTTCGTCACTCAAATCCTTGTATTCCCGGATTGCACCCAAATTCGCCTCCAATTGAGCCTACAACGTACAAACGAGTTTTTCGTCTTCGTTGACCATAACCGAACTTGTTTGGTGAGTCAAACATGTCCCATTTGACGTTATTATGGTGCCACGCGAGTTAGAAACCAAGCGGAGTCCATTTGCTTACTCAAATCCTTGTATTCTTGGATTGCACCCAAATTGGCCTCCAATTGAGCCTACAATGTACAAACAAGTTTTCCTTCTTCGTTGAGCACAACCGAACATTTTTGTTGAGTCAAACATGTCCCATTTTGACGTTATAAGGGTGCCACGCGAGGATTGAAATCAAACGGAGTCAATTTGGTCACTCAAATCCTTGTATTCTCGGATTGCACCCAAATTGGTCTCCAATTGAGCCTACAATGTACAAACGAGTTTTCCTTCTTCGTTAACCATAACCGAACTTGTTTGTTGAGTCAAACATGTCCAATTTGACGTTATTATGTTGCCACGCGAGTTAGAAACCAAGCGGAGTCCATTTGATCACTAAAATCCTTGTATTCTCGGATTGCACCCAAATTGGCCTCCAATTGAGCCTACAATGTACAAACGAGTTTTCCTTCTTCGTTGACCATAACCGAACTTGTTTGTTGATTCAAACATGTCCCATTTGACGTTATTATGGTTCCACGTGAGTTAGAAACCAAGCGGAGTCCATTTGCTTACTCAAATCCTTGTATTATTGGATTGCACCCAAATTGGCCTGCAATTGAGCCTACAATGTACAAACAAGTTTTCCATCTTCGTTGAGCACAACCGAACATTTTTTTTGAGTCAAACATGTCCCATTTGACGTTATTAAGGTTCCACGCGAGGATTGAAATCAAACGGAGTCCATTTGGTCACTCAAATCCTTGTATTCTCGGATTGCACCCAAATTGGCCTCCAATTGAGCCTACAATGTAAAAACGAGTTTCCTTCTTCGTTAAACATAACCAAACTTGTTTTTTGAGTCAAACATGTCCAATTTGACGTTATTATGGTGCCACGCGAGTTAGAAACCAAGCGGAGTCCATTTGGTCACTCAAATCCTTGTATTCTCGGATTGCACCCAAATTGGCCTCCAATTGAGCCTACAATGTACAAACGAGTTTTCCTTCTTCGTTGACCATAACCAAACTTGTTTGTTGATTCAAACATGTCCCATTTGACGTTATTATGGTGCCACGCGAGTTAGAAACCAAGCGGAATCCATTTGCTTACTCAAATCCTTGTATTCTCGGATTGCACCCAAATTGGCCTCCAATTGAGCCTACAATGTACAAACGAGTTTTCCTTCTTCGTTGAGCACAACCGAACATTTTTGTTGAGTCAAACATGTCCCATTTGACGTTATTATGGTGCCATGCGAGGATTGAAATCAAACGGAGTCAATTTGGTCACTCAAATCCTTGTATTCTCGGATTGCACCCAAATTGGTCTCCAATTGAGCCTACAATGTACAAACGAGTTTTCCTTCTTCGTTAACCATAACCGAACTTGTTTGTTGAGTCAAACATGTCCAATTTGACGTTATTATGTTGCCACGCGAGTTAGAAACCAAGCGGAGTCCATTTGATCACTAAAATCCTTGTATTCTCGGGTTGCACCCAAATTGGCCTCCAATTGAGCCTACAATGTACAAACGAGTTTTCCTTCTTCGTTGACCATAACCGAACTTGTTTGTTGATTCAAATATGTCCCATTTGACGTTATTATGGTTCCACGTGAGTTAGAAACCAAGCGGAGTCCATTTGCTTACTCAAATCCTTGTATTATTGGATTGCACCCAAATTGGCCTGCAATTGAGCCTACAATGTACAAACAAGTTTTCCATCTTCGTTGAGCACAACCGAACATTTTTTTTGAGTCAAACATGTCCCATTTGACGTTATTAAGGTTCCACGCGAGGATTGAAATCAAACGGAGTCCATTTGGTCACTCAAATCCTTGTATTCTCGGATTGCACCCAAATTGGCCTCCAATTGAGCCTACAATGTAAAAACGAGTTTCCTTCTTCGTTAAACATAACCAAACTTGTTTGTTGAGTCAAACATGTCCAATTTGACGTTATTATGGTGCCACGCGAGTTAGAAACCAAGCGGAGTCCATTTGGTCACTCAAATCCTTGTATTCTCGGATTGCACCCAAATTGGCCTCCAATTGAGCCTACAATGTACAAACGAGTTTTCCTTCTTCGTTGACCATAACCAAACTTTTTTGTTGATTCAAACATGTCCCATTTGACGTTATTATGCTGCCACGCGAGTTAGAAACCAAGCGGAATCCATTTGCTTACTCAAATCCTTGTATTCTCGGATTGCACCCAAATTGGCCTCCAATTGAGCCTACAATGTACAAACGAGTTTTCCTTCTTCGTTGAGCACAACCGAACATTTTTGTTGAGTCAAACATGTCCCATTTGACGTTATTATGGTGCCATGCGAGGATTGAAATCAAACGGAGTCCATTTGGTCACTTAAATCCTTGTATTCTCGGATTGCACCCAAATTGGCCTCCAATTGAGCCTACAATGTACAAACGAGTTTTCCTTCTTCGTTGAGCAGAACCGAACCTTTTTGTCGAGTCAAAAATGTCCCATTTGACGTTATTAGGGTGCGACGAGAGGATTGGAATCAAACGGAGTCCATTTGGTCACTCAAATCCTTGTATTCTCGGATTGCACCCAAATTGGCCTCCAATTGAGCCTACAATGTACAAACGAGTTTTCCTTCTTCGTTAACCATAACCGAACTTGTTTGTTGAGTCAAACATGTCCAATTTGACGTTATTATGTTGCCACGCGAGTTAGAAACCAAGCGGAGTCCATTTGATCACTAAAATCCTTGTATTCTCGGATTGCACCCAAATTGGCCTCCAATTGAGCCTACAATGTACAAACGAGTTTTCCTTCTTCGTTGACCATAACCGAACTTGTTTGTTGATTCAAATATGTCCCATTTGACGTTATTATGGTTCCACGTGAGTTAGAAACCAAGCGGAGTCCATTTGCTTACTCAAATCCTTGTATTATTGGATTGCACCCAAATTGGCCTGCAATTGAGCCTACAATGTACAAAAAAATTTTCCATCTTCGTTGAGCACAACCGAACATTTTTTTTGAGTCAAACATGTCCCATTTGACGTTATTAAGGTTCCACGCGAGGATTGAAATCAAACGGAGTCCATTTGGTCACTCAAATCCTTGTATTCTCGGATTGCACCCAAATTGGCCTCCAATTGAGCCTACAATGTAAAAACGAGTTTCCTTCTTCGTTAAACATAACCAAACTTGTTTTTTGAGTCAAACATGTCCAATTTGATGTTATTATGGTGCCACGCGAGTTAGAAACCAAGCGGAGTCCATTTGGTCACTCAAATCCTTGTATTCTCGGATTGCACCCAAATTGGCCTCCAATTGAGCCTACAATGTACAAACGAGTTTTCCTTCTTCGTTGACCATAACCAAACTTGTTTGTTGATTCAAACATGTCCCATTTGACGTTATTATGGTGCCACGCGAGTTAGAAACCAAGCGGAATCCATTTGCTTACTCAAATCCTTGTATTCTCGGATTGCACCCAAATTGGCCTCCAATTGAGCCTACAATGTACAAACGAGTTTTCCTTCTTCGTTGAGCACAACCGAACATTTTTGTTGAGTCAAACATGTCCCATTTGACGTTATTATGGTGCCATGCGAGGATCGAAATCAAACGGAGTCCATTTGGTCACTTAAATCCTTGTATTCTCGGATTGCACCCAAATTGGCCTCCAATTGAGCCTACAATGTACAAACGAGTTTTCCTTCTTCGTTGAGCAGAACCGAACCTTTTTGTTGAGTCAAACATGTCCCATTTGACGTTATTAGGGTGCGACGAGAGGATTGGAATCAAACGGAGTCCATTTGGTCACTCAAATCCTTGTATTCTCGAATTGCACCCAAATTGGCCACCAATTGAGCCTACAATGTACAAACGAGTTTTCCGTCTTCGTTGACCATAACCGAACTTGTTTGGTGAGTCAAACATGTCCCATTTGACGTTATTATGGTGCCACGCGAGTTAGAAATCAAGCGGAGTCCATTTGCTTACTCAAATCCTTGTATTCTTGGATTGCACCCAAATTGGCCTCCAATTGAGCCTACAATGTACAAACGAGTTTTCCTTCTTCGTTGAGCACAACCGAACATTTTTGTTGAGTCAAACATGTCCCATTTTGACGTTATAAGGGTGCCACGCGAGGATTGAAATCAAACGGAGTCAATTTGGTCACTCAAATCCTTGTATTCTCGGATTGCACCCAAATTGGCCTCCAATTGAGCCTACAATGTACAAACGAGTTTTCCTTCTTCGTTAACCATAACCGAACTTGTTTGTTGAGTCAAACATGTCCAATTTGACGTTATTATGTTGCCACGCGAGTTAGAAACCAAGCGGAGTCCATTTGATCACTAAAATCCTTGTATTCTCGGATTGCACCCAAATTGGCCTCCAATTGAGCCTACAATGTACAAACGAGTTTTCCTTCTTCGTTGACCATAACCGAACTTGTTTGTTGATTCAAACATGTCCCATTTGACGTTATTATGGTTCCACGTGAGTTAGAAACCAAGCGGAGTCCATTTGCTTACTCAAATCCTTGTATTATTGGATTGCACCCAAATTGGCCTGCAATTGAGCCTACAATGTACAAACAAATTTTCCATCTTCGTTGAGCACAACCGCACTTTTTTTTTGAGTCAAGCATGTCCCATTTGATGTTATTAAGGTTCCACGCGAGGATTGAAATCAAACGGAGTCCATTTGGTCACTCAAATCCTTGTATTCTCGGATTGCACCCAAATTGGCCTCCAATTGAGCCTACAATGTAAAAACGAGTTTCCTTCTTCGTTAACCATAACCAAACTTTTTGTTGAGTCAAACATGTCCAATTTGACGTTATTATGGTGCCACGCGAGTTAGAAACCAAGCGGAGTCCATTTGGTCACTCAAATCCTTGTATTCTCGGATTGCACCCAAATTGGCCTCCAATTGAGCCTACAATGTACAAACGAGTTTTCCTTCTTCGTTGAGCAGAACCGAACCTTTTTGTTGAGTCAAACATGTCCCATTTGACGTTATTATGGTGCAACACGAGTTAGAAACAAAGCGGAGTCCATTTGCTTACTCAAATGCTTGTATTCTTGGATTGCACCCAAATTGGCCTCCAATTGAGCATACAATGTACAAACGAGTTTTCCTTCTTCGTTGAGCACAACCGAACATTTTTGTTGAGTCAAAAATGTCCCATTTATCGTTATTAGGGTGCATCGCGAGGATTGAAATCAAACGGAGTCCATTTGGTCACTTAAATCCTTGTATTCTCGGATTGCACCCAAATTGGCCTCCAATTGAGCCTACAATGTACAAACGAGTTTTCCTTCTTCGTTGACCATAACTGAACTTGTTTGGTGAGTCAAACATGTCCCATTTGACGTTATTATGGTGCCACGCGAGTTAGAAACCAAGCGGAGTCCATTTGCTTACTCAAATCCTTGTATTCTTGGATTGCACCCAAATTGGCCTCCAATTGAGCCTACAATGTACAAACAAGTTTTCCTTCTTCGTTGAGCACAACCGAACATTTTTGTTGAGTCAAACATGTCCCATTTTGACTTTATAAGGGTGCCACGCGAGTATTGAAATCAAACGGAGTCAATTTGGTCACTCAAATCCTTGTATTCTCGGATTGCACCCAAATTGGTCTCCAATTGAGCCTACAATGTACAAACGAGTTTTCCTTCTTCGTTAACCATAACCGAACTTGTTTGTTGAGTCAAACATGTCCAATTTGACGTTATTATGTTGCCACGCGAGTTAGAAACCAAGCGGAGTCCATTTGATCACTAAAATCCTTGTATTCTCGGATTGCACCCAAATTGGCCTCCAATTGAGCCTACAATGTACAAACGAGTTTTCCTTCTTCGTTGACCATAACCGAACTTGTTTGTTGATTCAAACATGTCCCATTTGACGTTATTATGGTTCCACGTGAGTTAGAAACCAAGCGGAGTCCATTTGCTTACTCAAATCCTTGTATTATTGGATTGCACCCAAATTGGCCTGCAATTGAGCCTACAATGTACAAACAAGTTTTCCATCTTCGTTGAGCACAAACGAACATTTTTTTTGAGTCAAACATGTCCCATTTGACGTTATTAAGGTTCCACGCGAGGATTGAAATCAAACGGAGTCCATTTGGTCACTCAAATCCTTGTATTCTCGGATTGCACCTAAATTGGCCTCCAATTGAGCCTACAATGTACAAACGAGTTTTCCTTCTTCGTTGACCATAACCGAACTTGTTTGTTGATTCAAACATGTCCCATTTGACGTTATTATGGTTCCACGTGAGTTAGAAACCAAGCGGAGTCCATTTGCTTACTCAAATCCTTGTATTATTGGATTGCACCCAAATTGGCCTGCAATTGAGCCTACAATGTACAAACAAATTTTCCATCTTCGTTGAGCACAACCGAACATTTTTTTTGAGTCAAACATGTCCCATTTAACGTTATTAAGGTTCCACGTGAGGATTGAAATCAAACGGAGTCCATTTGGTCACTCAAATCCTTGTATTCTCGGATTGCACCCAAATTGGCCTCCAATTGAGCCTACAATGTAAAAACGAGTTTCCTTCTTCGTTAACCATAACCAAACTTTTTTGTTGAGTCAAACATGTCCAATTTGACGTTATTATGGTGCCACGCGAGTTAGAAACCAAGCGGAGTCCATTTGGTCACTCAAATCCTTATATTCTCGGATTGCACCCAAATTGGCCTCCAATTGAGCCTACAATGTACAAACGAGTTTTCCTTCTTCGTTGAGCAGAACCGAACCTTTTTGTTGAGTCAAACATGTCCCATTTGACGTTATTATGGTGCAACACGAGTTAGAAACAAAGCGGAGTCCATTTGCTTACTCAAATGCTTGTATTCTTGGATTGCACCCAAATTGGCCTCCAATTGAGCATACAATGTACAAACGAGTTTTCCTTCTTCGTTGAGCACAACCGAACATTTTTGTTGAGTCAAAAATGTCCCATTTATCGTTATTAGGGTGCATCGCGAGGATTGAAATCAAACGGAGTCCATTTGGTCACTCAAATCCTTGTATTCTCGGATTGCACCCAAATTGGTCTCCAATTGAGCCTACAATGTACAAACGAGTTTTCCTTCTTCGTTAACCATAACCGAACTTGTTTGTTGAGTCAAACATGTCCAATTTGACGTTATTATGTTGCCACGCGAGTTAGAAACCAAGCGGAGTCCATTTGATCACTAAAATCCTTGTATTCTCGGATTGCACCCAAATTGGCCTCCAATTGAGCCTACAATGTACAAACGAGTTTTCCTTCTTCGTTGACCATAACCGAACTTGTTTGTTGATTCAAACATGTCCCATTTGACGTTATTATGGTTCCACGTGAGTTAGAAACCAAGCGGAGTCCATTTGCTTACTCAAATCCTTGTATTATTGGATTGCACCCAAATTGGCCTGCAATTGAGCCTACAATGTACAAACAAGTTTTCCATCTTCGTTGAGCACAACCGAACATTTTTTTTGAGTCAAACATGTCCCATTTGACGTTATTAAGGTTCCACGCGAGGATTGAAATCAAACGGAGTCCATTTGGTCACTCAAATCCTTGTATTCTCGGATTGCACCCAAATTGGCCTCCAATTGAGCCTACAATGTAAAAACGAGTTTCCTTCTTCGTTAAACATAACCAAACTTGTTTTTTGAGTCAAACATGTCCAATTTGACGTTATTATGGTACCACGCGAGTTAGAAACCAAGCGGAGTCCATTTGGTCACTCAAATCCTTGTATTCTCGGATTGCACCCAAATTGGCCTCCAATTGAGCCTACAATGTACAAACGAGTTTTCCTTCTTCGTTGACCATAACCAAACTTGTTTGTTGATTCAAACATGTCCAATTTGACGTTATTATGGTGCCACGCGAGTTAGAAACCAAGCGGAATCCATTTGCTTACTCAAATCCTTGTATTCTCGGATTGCACCCAAATTGGCCTCCAATTGAGCCTACAATGTACAAACGAGTTTTCCTTCTTCGTTGAGCACAACCGAACATTTTTTTTGAGTCAAACATGTCCCATTTGACGTTATTATGGTGTCATGCGAGGATTGAAATCAAACGGAGTCCATTTGGTCACTTAAATCCTTGTATTCTCGGATTGCACCCAAATTGGCCTCCAATTGAGCCTACAATGTACAAACGAGTTTTCCTTCTTCGTTGAGCAGAACCGAACCTTTTTGTTGAGTCAAACATGTCCCATTTGACGTTATTAGGGTGCGACGAGAGGATTGGAATCAAACGGAGTCCATTTGGTCACTCAAATCCTTGTATTCTCGAATTGCACCCAAATTGGCCACCAATTGAGCCTACAATGTACAAACGAGTTTTCCGTCTTCGTTGACCATAACCGAACTTGTTTGGTGAGTCAAACATGTCCCATTTGACGTTATTATGGTGCCACGCGAGTTAGAAATCAAGCGGAGTCCATTTGCTTACTCAAATCCTTTTATTCTTGGATTGCACCCAAATTGGCCTCCAATTGAGCCTACAATGTACAAACGAGTTTTCCTTCTTCGTTGAGCACAACCGAACATTTTTGTTGAGTCAAACATGTCCCATTTTGACGTTATAAGGGTGCCACGCGAGGATTGAAATCAAACGGAGTCAATTTGGTCACTCAAATCCTTGTATTCTCGGATTGCACCCAAATTGGCCTCCAATTGAGCCTACAATGTACAAACGAGTTTTCCTTCTTCGTTAACCATAACCGAACTTGTTTGTTGAGTCAAACATGTCCAATTTGACGTTATTATGTTGCCACGCGAGTTAGAAACCAAGCGGAGTCCATTTGATCACTAAAATCCTTGTATTCTCGGATTGCACCCAAATTGGCCTCCAATTGAGCCTACAATGTACAAACGAGTTTTCCTTCTTCGTTGACCATAACCGAACTTGTTTGTTGATTCAAACATGTCCCATTTGACGTTATTATGGTTCCACGTGAGTTAGAAACCAAGCGGAGTCCATTTGCTTACTCAAATCCTTGTATTATTGGATTGCACCCAAATTGGCCTGCAATTGAGCCTACAATGTACAAACAAATTTTCCATCTTCGTTGAGCACAACCGAACTTTTTTTTTGAGTCAAGCATGTCCCATTTGACGTTATTAAGGTTCCACGCGAGGATTGAAATCAAACGGAGTCCATTTGGTCACTCAAATCCTTGTATTCTCGGATTGCACCCAAATTGGCCTCCAATTGAGCCTACAATGTAAAAACGAGTTTCCTTCTTCGTTAACCATAACCAAACTTTTTGTTGAGTCAAACATGTCCAATTTGACGTTATTATGGTGCCACGCGAGTTAGAAACCAAGCGGAGTCCATTTGGTCACTCAAATCCTTGTATTCTCGGATTGCACCCAAATTGGCCTCCAATTGAGCCTACAATGTACAAACGAGTTTTCCTTCTTCGTTGAGCAGAACCGAACGTTTTTGTTGAGTCAAACATGTCCCATTTGACGTTATTATGGTGCAACACGAGTTAGAAACAAAGCGGAGTCCATTTGCTTACTCAAATGCTTGTATTCTTGGATTGCACCCAAATTGGCCTCCAATTGAGCATACAATGTACAAACGAGTTTTCCTTCTTCGTTGAGCACAACCGAACATTTTTGTTGAGTCAAAAATGTCCCATTTATCGTTATTAGGGTGCATCGCGAGGATTGAAATCAAACGGAGTCCATTTGGTCACTTAAATCCTTGTATTCTCGGATTGCACCCAAATTGGCCTCCAATTGAGCCTACAATGTACAAACGAGTTTTCCTTCTTCGTTGACCATAACTGAACTTTTTTGGTGAGTCAAACATGTCCCATTTGACGTTATTATGGTGCCACGCGAGTTAGAAACCAAGCGGAGTCCATTTGCTTACTCAAATCCTTGTATTCTTGGATTGCACCCAAATTGGCCTCCAATTGAGCCTACAATGTACAAACAAGTTTTCCTTCTTCGTTGAGCACAACCGAACATTTTTGTTGAGTCAAACATGTCCCATTTTGACTTTATAAGGGTGCCACGCGAGTATTGAAATCAAACGGAGTCAATTTGGTCACTCAAATCCTTGTATTCTCGGATTGCACCCAAATTGGTCTCCAATTGAGCCTACAATGTACAAACGAGTTTTCCTTCTTCGTTAACCATAACCGAACTTGTTTGTTGAGTCAAACATGTCCAATTTGACGTTATTATGTTGCCACGCGAGTTAGAAACCAAGCGGAGTCCATTTGATCACTAAAATCCTTGTATTCTCGGATTGCACCCAAATTGGCCTCCAATTGAGCCTACAATGTACAAACGAGTTTTCCTTCTTCGTTGACCATAACCGAACTTGTTTGTTGATTCAAACATGTCCCATTTGACGTTATTATGGTTCCACGTGAGTTAGAAACCAAGCGGAGTCCATTTGCTTACTCAAATCCTTGTATTATTGGATTGCACCCAAATTGGCCTGCAATTGAGCCTACAATGTACAAACAAGTTTTCCATCTTCGTTGAGCACAACCGAACATTTTTTTTGAGTCAAACATGTCCCATTTGACGTTATTAAGGTTCCACGGGAGGATTGAAATCAAACGGAGTCCATTTGGTCACTCAAATCCTTGTATTCTCGGATTGCACCTAAATTGGCCTCCAATTGAGCCTACAATGTACAAACGAGTTTTCCTTCTTCGTTGACCATAACCGAACTTGTTTGTTGATTCAAACATGTCCCATTTGACGTTATTATGGTTCCACGTGAGTTAGAAACCAAGCGGAGTCCATTTGCTTACTCAAATCCTTGTATTATTGGATTGCACCCAAATTGGCCTGCAATTGAGCCTACAATGTACAAACAAATTTTCCATCTTCGTTGAGCAAAACCGAACATTTTTTTTGAGTCAAACATGTCCCATTTAACGTTATTAAGGTTCCACGTGAGGATTGAAATCAAACGGAGTCCATTTGGTCACTCAAATCCTTGTATTCTCGGATTGCACCCAAATTGGCCTCCAATTGAGCCTACAATGTAAAAACGAGTTTCCTTCTTCGTTAACCATAACCAAACTTTTTTGTTGAGTCAAACATGTCCAATTTGACGTTATTATGGTGCCACGCGAGTTAGAAACCAAGCGGAGTCCATTTGGTCACTCAAATCCTTATATTCTCGGATTGCACCCAAATTGGCCTCCAATTGAGCCTACAATGTACAAACGAGTTTTCCTTCTTCGTTGAGCAGAACCGAACCTTTTTGTTGAGTCAAACATGTCCCATTTGACGTTATTATGGTGCAACACGAGTTAGAAACAAAGCGGAGTCCATTTGCTTACTCAAATGCTTGTATTCTTGGATTGCACCCAAATTGGCCTCCAATTGAGCATACAATGTACAAACGAGTTTTCCTTCTTCGTTGAGCACAACCGAACATTTTTGTTGAGTCAAAAATGTCCCATTTATCGTTATTAGGGTGCATCGCGAGGATTGAAATCAAACGGAGTCCATTTGGTCACTTAAATCCTTGTATTCTCGGATTGCACCCAAATTGGCCTCCAATTGAGCCTACAATGTACAAACGAGTTTTCCTTCTTCGTTGACCATAACCGAACTTGTTTGGTGAGTCAAACATGTCCCATTTGACGTTATTATGGTGCCACGCGAGTTAGAAACCAAGCGGAGTCCATTTGCTTACTCAAATCATTGTATTCTTGGATTGCACCCAAATTGGCCTCCAATTGAGCCTACAATGTACAAACAAGTTTTCCTTCTTCGTTGAGCACAACCGAACATTTTTGTTGAGTCAAACATGTCCCATTTTGACGTTATAAGGGTGCCACGCGAGGATTGAAATCAAACGGAGTCAATTTGGTCACTCAAATCCTTGTATTCTCGGATTGCACCCAAATTGGTCTCCAATTGAGCCTACAATGTACAAACGAGTTTTCCTTCTTCGTTAACCATAACCGAACTTGTTTGTTGAGTCAAACATGTCCAATTTGACGTTATTATGTTGCCACGCGAGTTAGAAACCAAGCGGAGTCCATTTGATCACTAAAATCCTTGTATTCTCGGATTGCACCCAAATTGGCCTCCAATTGAGCCTACAATGTACAAACGAGTTTTCCTTCTTCGTTGACCATAACCGAACTTGTTTGTTGATTCAAAGATGTCCCATTTGACGTTATTATGGTTCCACGTGAGTTAGAAACCAAGCGGAGTCCATTTGCTTACTCAAATCCTTGTATTATTGGATTGCACCCAAATTGGCCTGCAATTGAGCCTACAATGTACAAACAAGTTTTCCATCTTCGTTGAGCACAACCGAACTTTTTTTTTGAGTCAAACATGTCCCATTTGACGTTATTAAGGTTCCACGCGAGGATTGAAATCAAACGGAGTCCATTTGGTCACTCAAATCCTTGTATTCTCGGATTGCACCTAAATTGGCCTCCAATTGAGCCTACAATGTACAAACGAGTTTTCCTTCTTCGTTGACCATAACCGAACTTGTTTGTTGATTCAAACATGTCCCATTTGACGTTATTATGGTGCCACGTGAGTTAGAAACCAAGCGGAGTCCATTTGCTTACTCAAATCCTTGTATTATTGGATTGCACCAAAATTGGCCTGCAATTGAGCCTACAATGTACAAACAAGTTTTCCATCTACGTTGAGCACAACCGAACATTTTTTTTGAGTCAAACATGTCCCATTTGACGTTATTAAGGTTCCACGCGAGGATTGAAATCAAACGGAGTCCATTTGGTCACTCAAATCCTTGTATTCTCGGATTGCACCCAAATTGGCCTCCAATTGAGCCTACAATGTAAAAACGAGTTTCCTTCTTCGTTAAACATAACCAAACTTGTTTGTTGAGTCAAACATGTCCAATTTGACGTTATTATGGTGCCACGCGAGTTAGAAACCAAGCGGAGTCCATTTGGTCACTCAAATCCTTGTATTCTCGGATTGCACCCAAATTGGCCTCCAATTGAGCCTACAATGTACAAACGAGTTTTCCTTCTTCGTTGACCATAACCAAACTTGTTTGTTGATTCAAACATGTCCCATTTGACGTTATTATGGTGCCACGCGAGTTAGAAACCAAGCGGAATCCATTTGCTTACTCAA
Source organism: Berberis vulgaris (assembly GCA_963556465.1). NCBI lineage: Eukaryota > Viridiplantae > Streptophyta > Magnoliopsida > Ranunculales > Berberidaceae > Berberis > Berberis vulgaris. Next base: position 38,939,684 of record OY747126.1, on the reverse strand, counting down.
ATCCTTGTATTCTCGGATTGCACCCAAATTGGCCTCCAATTGAGCCTACAATGTACAAACGAGTTTTCCTTCTTCGTTGAGCACAACCGAACATTTTTGTTGAGTCAAACATGTCCCATTTTGACGTTATAAGGGTGCCACGCGAGGATTGAAATCAAACGGAGTCAATTTGGTCACTCAAATCCTTGTATTCTCGGATTGCACCCAAATTGGCCTCCAATTGAGCCTACAATGTACAAACGAGTTTTCCTTCTTCGTTAACCATAACCGAACTTGTTTGTTGAGTCAAACATGTCCAATTTGACGTTATTATGTTGCCACGCGAGTTAGAAACCAAGCGGAGTCCATTTGATCACTAAAATCCTTGTATTCTCGGATTGCACCCAAATTGGCCTCCAATTGAGCCTACAATGTACAAACGAGTTTTCCTTCTTCGTTGACCATAACCGAACTTGTTTGTTGATTCAAATATGTCCCATTTGACGTTATTATGGTTCCACGTGAGTTAGAAACCAAGCGGAGTCCATTTGCTTACTCAAATCCTTGTATTATTGGATTGCACCCAAATTGGCCTGCAATTGAGCCTACAATGTACAAACAAATTTTCCATCTTCGTTGAGCACAACCGAACATTTTTTTTGAGTCAAACATGTCCCATTTGACGTTATTAAGGTTCCACGCGAGGATTGAAATCAAACGGAGTCCATTTGGTCACTCAAATCCTTGTATTCTCGGATTGCACCCAAATTGGCCTCCAATTGAGCCTACAATGTAAAAACGAGTTTCCTTCTTCGTTAACCATAACCAAACTTGTTTGTTGAGTCAAACATGTCCAATTTGACGTTATTATGGTGCCACGCGAGTTAGAAACCAAGCGGAGTCCATTTGGTCACTCAAATCCTTGTATTCTCGGATTGCACCCAAATTGGCCTCCAATTGAGCCTACAATGTACAAACGAGTTTTCCTTCTTCGTTGAGCAGAACCGAACCTTTTTGTTGAGTCAAACATGTCCCATTTGACGTTATTATGGTGCAACATGAGTTAGAAACAAAGCGGAGTCCATTTGCTTACTCAAATGCTTGTATTCTTGGATTGCACCCAAATTGGCCTCCAATTGAGCATACAATGTACAAACGAGTTTTCCTTCTTCGTTGAGCACAACCGAACATTTTTGTTGAGTCAAAAATGTCCCATTTATCGTTATTAGGGTGCATCGCGAGGATTGAAATCAAACGGAGTCCATTTGGTCACTTAAATCCTTGTATTCTCGGATTGCACCCAAATTGGCCTCCAATTGAGCCTACAATGTACAAACGAGTTTTCCTTCTTCGTTGACCATAACCGAACTTGTTTGGCGAGTCAAACATGTCCCATTTGACGTTATTATGGTGCCACGCGAGTTAGAAACCAAGCGGAGTCCATTTGCTTACTCAAATCCTTGTATTCTTGGATTGCACCCAAATTGGCCTCCAATTGAGCCTACAATGTACGACCGAGTTTTCCTTCTTCGTTGAGCACAACCGAACATTTTTGTTGAGTCAAAAATGTCCCATTTATCGTTATTAGGGTGCATCGAGAGGATTGAAATCAAACGGAGTCCATTTGGTCACTTAAATCCTTGTATTCTCGGATTGCACCCAAATTGGCCTCCAATTGAGCCTACAATGTACAAACGAGTTTTCCTTCTTCGTTGAGCAGAACCGAACCTTTTTGTTGAGTCAAACATGTCCCATTTGACGTTATTAGGGTGCCACGAGAGTATTGGAATCAAGCGGAGTCCATTTCGTCACTCAAATCCTTGTATTCCCGGATTGCACCCAAATTCGCCTCCAATTGAGCCTACAACGTACAAACGAGTTTTCCGTCTTTGTTGACCATAACCAAACTTGTTTGGTGAGTCAAACATGTCCCATTTGACGTTATTATGGTGCCACGCGAGTTAGAAACCAAGCGGAGTCCATTTGCTTACTCAAATCCTTGTATTCTTGGATTGCACCCAAATTGGCCTCCAATTGAGCCTACAATGTACAAACAAGTTTTCCTTCTTCGTTGAGCACAACCGAACATTTTTGTTGAGTCAAACATGTCCCATTTTGACGTTATAAGGGTGCCACGCGAGGATTGAAATCAAACGGAGTCAATTTGGTCACTCAAATCCTTGTATTCTCGGATTGCACCCAAATTGGTCTCCAATTGAGCCTACAATGTACAAACGAGTTTTCCTTCTTCGTTAACCATAACCGAACTTGTTTGTTGAGTCAAACATGTCCAATTTGACGTTATTATGTTGCCACGCGAGTTAGAAACCAAGCGGAGTCCATTTGATCACTAAAATCCTTGTATTCTCGGATTGCACCCAAATTGGCCTCCAATTGAGCCTACAATGTACAAACGAGTTTTCCTTCTTCGTTGACCATAACCGAACTTGTTTGTTGATTCAAACATGTCCCATTTGACGTTATTATGGTTCCACGTGAGTTAGAAACCAAGCGGAGTCCATTTGCTTACTCAAATCCTTGTATTATTGGATTGCACCCAAATTGGCCTGCAATTGAGCCTACAATGTACAAACAAGTTTTCCATCTTCGTTGAGCACAACCGAACATTTTTTTTGAGTCAAACATGTCCCATTTGACGTTATTAAGGTTCCACACGAGGATTGAAATCAAACGGAGTCCATTTGGTCACTCAAATCCTTGTATTCTCGGATTGCACCCAAATTGGCCTCCAATTGAGCCTACAATGTAAAAACGAGTTTCCTTCTTCGTTAAACATAACCAAACTTGTTTGTTGAGTCAAACATGTCCAATTTGACGTTATTATGGTGCCACGCGAGTTAGAAACCAAGCGGAGTCCATTTGGTCACTCAAATCCTTGTATTCTCGGATTGCACCCAAATTGGCCTCCAATGTACAAACGAGTTTTCCTTCTTCGTTGACCATAACCAAACTTGTTTGTTGATTCAAACATGTCCCATTTGACGTTATTATGGTGCCACGCGAGTTAGAAACCAAGCGGAATCCATATGCTTACTCAAATCCTTGTATTCTCGGATTGCACCCAAATTGGCCTCCAATTGAGCCTACAATGTACAAACGAGTTTTCCTTCTTCGTTGAGCACAACCGAACATTTTTGTTGAGTCAAACATGTCCCATTTGACGTTATTATGGTGCCATGCGAGGATTGAAATCAAACGGAGTCAATTTGGTCACTCAAATCCTTGTATTCTCGGATTGCACCCAAATTGGTCTCCAATTGAGCCTACAATGTACAAACGAGTTTTCCTTCTTCGTTAACCATAACCGAACTTGTTTGTTGAGTCAAACATGTCCAATTTGACGTTATTATGTTGCCACGCGAGTTAGAAACCAAGCGGAGTCCATTTGATCACTAAAATCCTTGTATTCTCGGGTTGCACCCAAATTGGCCTCCAATTGAGCCTACAATGTACAAACGAGTTTTCCTTCTTCGTTGACCATAACCGAACTTGTTTGTTGATTCAAATATGTCCCATTTGACGTTATTATGGTTCCACGTGAGTTAGAAACCAAGCGGAGTCCATTTGCTTACTCAAATCCTTGTATTATTGGATTGCACCCAAATTGGCCTGCAATTGAGCCTACAATGTACAAACAAGTTTTCCATCTTCGTTGAGCACAACCGAACATTTTTTTTGAGTCAAACATGTCCCATTTGACGTTATTAAGGTTCCACGCGAGGATTGAAATCAAACGGAGTCCATTTGGTCACTCAAATCCTTGTATTCTCGGATTGCACCCAAATTGGCCTCCAATTGAGCCTACAATGTAAAAACGAGTTTCCTTCTTCGTTAAACATAACCAAACTTGTTTGTTGAGTCAAACATGTCCAATTTGACGTTATTATGGTGCCACGCGAGTTAGAAACCAAGCGGAGTCCATTTGGTCACTCAAATCCTTGTATTCTCGGATTGCACCCAAATTGGCCTCCAATTGAGCCTACAATGTACAAACGAGTTTTCCTTCTTCGTTGACCATAACCAAACTTTTTTGTTGATTCAAACATGTCCCATTTGACGTTATTATGGTGCCACGCGAGTTAGAAACAAAGCGGAGTCCATTTGCTTACTCAAATGCTTGTATTCTTGGATTGCACCCAAATTGGCCTCCAATTGAGCATACAATGTACAAACGAGTTTTCCTTCTTCGTTGAGCACAACCGAACATTTTTGTTGAGTCAAAAATGTCCCATTTATCGTTATTAGGGTGCATCGCGAGGATTGAAATCAAACGGAGTCCATTTGGTCACTCAAATCCTTGTATTCTCGGATTGCACCCAAATTGGCCTCCAATTGAGCCTACAATGTAAAAACGAGTTTCGTTCTTCGTTAAACATAACCAAACTTGTTTGTTGAGTCAAACATGTCCAATTTGACGTTATTATGGTGCCACGCGAGTTAGAAACCAAGCGGAGTCCATTTGGTCACTCAAATCCTTGTATTCTCGGATTGCACCCAAATTGGCCTCCAATGTACAAACGAGTTTTCCTTCTTCGTTGACCATAACCAAACTTGTTTGTTGATTCAAACATGTCCCATTTGACGTTATTATGGTGCCACGCGAGTTAGAAACCAAGCGGAATCCATATGCTTACTCAAATCCTTGTATTCTCGGATTGCACCCAAATTGGCCTCCAATTGAGCCTACAATGTACAAACGAGTTTTCCTTCTTCGTTGAGCACAACCGAACATTTTTGTTGAGTCAAACATGTCCCATTTGACGTTATTATGGTGCCATGCGAGGATTGAAATCAAACGGAGTCAATTTGGTCACTCAAATCCTTGTATTCTCGGATTGCACCCAAATTGGTCTCCAATTGAGCCTACAATGTACAAACGAGTTTTCCTTCTTCGTTAACCATAACCGAACTTGTTTGTTGAGTCAAACATGTCCAATTTGACGTTATTATGTTGCCACGCGAGTTAGAAACCAAGCGGAGTCCATTTGATCACTAAAATCCTTGTATTCTCGGGTTGCACCCAAATTGGCCTCCAATTGAGCCTACAATGTACAAACGAGTTTTCCTTCTTCGTTGACCATAACCGAACTTGTTTGTTGATTCAAATATGTCCCATTTGACGTTATTATGGTTCCACGTGAGTTAGAAACCAAGCGGAGTCCATTTGCTTACTCAAATCCTTGTATTATTGGATTGCACCCAAATTGGCCTGCAATTGAGCCTACAATGTACAAACAAGTTTTCCATCTTCGTTGAGCACAACCGAACATTTTTTTTGAGTCAAACATGTCCCATTTGACGTTATTAAGGTTCCACGCGAGGATTGAAATCAAACGGAGTCCATTTGGTCACTCAAATCCTTGTATTCTCGGATTGCACCCAAATTGGCCTCCAATTGAGCCTACAATGTAAAAACGAGTTTCCTTCTTCGTTAAACATAACCAAACTTGTTTGTTGAGTCAAACATGTCCAATTTGACGTTATTATGGTGCCACGCGAGTTAGAAACCAAGCGGAGTCCATTTGGTCACTCAAATCCTTGTATTCTCGGATTGCACCCAAATTGGCCTCCAATTGAGCCTACAATGTACAAACGAGTTTTCCTTCTTCGTTGACCATAACCAAACTTTTTTGTTGATTCAAACATGTCCCATTTGACGTTATTATGGTGCCACGCGAGTTAGAAACAAAGCGGAGTCCATTTGCTTACTCAAATGCTTGTATTCTTGGATTGCACCCAAATTGGCCTCCAATTGAGCATACAATGTACAAACGAGTTTTCCTTCTTCGTTGAGCACAACCGAACATTTTTGTTGAGTCAAAAATGTCCCATTTATCGTTATTAGGGTGCATCGCGAGGATTGAAATCAAACGGAGTCCATTTGGTCACTCAAATCCTTGTATTCTCGGATTGCACCCAAATTGGCCTCCAATTGAGCCTACAATGTAAAAACGAGTTTCCTTCTTCGTTAAACATAACCAAACTTGTTTGTTGAGTCAAACATGTCCAATTTGACGTTATTATGGTGCCACGCGAGTTAGAAACCAAGCGGAGTCCATTTGGTCACTCAAATCCTTGTATTCTCGGATTGCACCCAAATTGGCCTCCAATGTACAAACGAGTTTTCCTTCTTCGTTGACCATAACCAAACTTGTTTGTTGATTCAAACATGTCCCATTTGACGTTATTATGGTGCCACGCGAGTTAGAAACCAAGCGGAATCCATATGCTTACTCAAATCCTTGTATTCTCGGATTGCACCCAAATTGGCCTCCAATTGAGCCTACAATGTACAAACGAGTTTTCCTTCTTCGTTGAGCACAACCAAACATTTTTGTTGAGTCAAACATGTCCCATTTGACGTTATTATGGTGCCATGCGAGGATTGAAATCAAACGGAGTCAATTTGGTCACTCAAATCCTTGTATTCTCGGATTGCACCCAAATTGGTCTCCAATTGAGCCTACAATGTACAAACGAGTTTTCCTTCTTCGTTAACCATAACCGAACTTGTTTGTTGAGTCAAACATGTCCAATTTGACGTTATTATGTTGCCACGCGAGTTAGAAACCAAGCGGAGTCCATTTGATCACTAAAATCCTTGTATTCTCGGGTTGCACCCAAATTGGCCTCCAATTGAGCCTACAATGTACAAACGAGTTTTCCTTCTTCGTTGACCATAACCGAACTTGTTTGTTGATTCAAATATGTCCCATTTGACGTTATTATGGTTCCACGTGAGTTAGAAACCAAGCGGAGTCCATTTGCTTACTCAAATCCTTGTATTATTGGATTGCACCCAAATTGGCCTGCAATTGAGCCTACAATGTACAAACAAGTTTTCCATCTTCGTTGAGCACAACCGAACATTTTTTTTGAGTCAAACATGTCCCATTTGACGTTATTAAGGTTCCACGCGAGGATTGAAATCAAACGGAGTCCATTTGGTCACTCAAATCCTTGTATTCTCGGATTGCACCCAAATTGGCCTCCAATTGAGCCTACAATGTAAAAACGAGTTTCCTTCTTCGTTAAACATAACCAAACTTGTTTGTTGAGTCAAACATGTCCAATTTGACGTTATTATGGTGCCACGCGAGTTAGAAACCAAGCGGAGTCCATTTGGTCACTCAAATCCTTGTATTCTCGGATTGCACCCAAATTGGCCTCCAATTGAGCCTACAATGTACAAACGAGTTTTCCTTCTTCGTTGACCATAACCAAACTTTTTTGTTGATTCAAACATGTCCCATTTGACGTTATTATGGTGCCACGCGAGTTAGAAACAAAGCGGAGTCCATTTGCTTACTCAAATGCTTGTATTCTTGGATTGCACCCAAATTGGCCTCCAATTGAGCATACAATGTACAAACGAGTTTTCCTTCTTCGTTGAGCACAACCGAACATTTTTGTTGAGTCAAAAATGTCCCATTTATCGTTATTAGGGTGCATCGCGAGGATTGAAATCAAACGGAGTCCATTTGGTCACTTAAATCCTTGTATTCTCGGATTGCACCCAAATTGGCCTCCAATTGAGCCTACAATGTACAAACGAGTTTTCCTTCTTCGTTGACCATAACCAAACTTGTTTGTTGATTCAAACATGTCCCATTTGACGTTATTATGGTGCCACGCGAGTTAGAAACCAAGCGGAATCCATTTGCTTACTCAAATCCTTGTATTCTCGGATTGCACCCAAATTGGCCTCCAATTGAGCCTACAATGTACAAACGAGTTTTCCTTCTTCGTTGAGCACAACCGAACATTTTTGTTGAGTCAAACATGTCCCATTTGACGTTATTATGGTGCCATGCGAGGATTGAAATCAAACGGAGTCCATTTGGTCACTTAAATCCTTGTATTCTCGGATTGCACCCAAATTGGCCTCCAATTGAGCCTACAATGTACAAACGAGTTTTCCTTCTTCGTTGAGCAGAACCGAACCTTTTTGTTGAGTCAAACATGTCCCATTTGACGTTATTAGGGTGTGACGAGAGGATTGGAATCAAACGGAGTCCATTTGGTCACTCAAATCCTTGTATTCTCGAATTGCACCCAAATTGGCCACCAATTGAGCCTACAATGTACAAACGAGTTTTCCGTCTTCGTTGACCATAACCGAACTTGTTTGGTGAGTCAAACATGTCCCATTTGACGTTATTATGGTGCCACGCGAGTTAGAAACCAAGCGGAGTCCATTTGCTTACTCAAATCCTTGTATTCTTGGATTGCACCCAAATTGGCCTCCAATTGAGCCTACAATGTACAAACGAGTTTTCCTTCTTCGTTGAGCACAACCGAACATTTTTGTTGAGTCAAACATGTCCCATTTTGACGTTATAAGGGTGCCACGCGAGGATTGAAATCAAACGGAGTCAATTTGGTCACTCAAATCCTTGTATTCTCGGATTGCACCCAAATTGGCCTCCAATTGAGCCTACAATGTACAAACGAGTTTTCCTTCTTCGTTAACCATAACCGAACTTGTTTGTTGAGTCAAACATGTCCAATTTGACGTTATTATGTTGCCACGCGAGTTAGAAACCAAGCGGAGTCCATTTGATCACTAAAATCCTTGTATTCTCGGATTGCACCCAAATTGGCCTCCAATTGAGCCTACAATGTACAAACGAGTTTTCCTTCTTCGTTGACCATAACCGAACTTGTTTGTTGATTCAAACATGTCCCATTTGATGTTATTATGGTTCCACGTGAGTTAGAAACCAAGCGGAGTCCATTTGCTTACTCAAATCCTTGTATTATTGGATTGCACCCAAATTGGCCTGCAATTGAGCCTACAATGTACAAACAAATTTTCCATCTTCGTTGAGCACAACCGAACATTTTTTTTGAGTCAAACATGTCCCATTTGACGTTATTAAGGTTCCACGCGAGGATTGAAATCAAACGGAGTCCATTTGGTCACTCAAATCCTTGTATTCTCGGATTGCACCCAAATTGGCCTCCAATTGAGCCTACAATGTAAAAACGAGTTTCCTTCTTCGTTAACCATAACCAAACTTTTTTGTTGAGTCAAACATGTCCAATTTGACGTTATTATGGTGCCACGCGAGTTAGAAACCAAGCGGAGTCCATTTGGTCACTCAAATCCTTGTATTCTCGGATTGCACCCAAATTGGCCTCCAATTGAGCCTACAATGTACAAACGAGTTTTCCTTCTTCGTTGAGCAGAACCGAACCTTTTTGTTGAGTCAAACATGTCCCATTTGACGTTATTATGGTGCAACACGAGTTAGAAACAAAGCGGAGTCCATTTGCTTACTCAAATGCTTGTATTCTTGGATTGCACCCAAATTGGCCTCCAATTGAGCATACAATGTACAAACGAGTTTTCCTTCTTCGTTGAGCACAACCGAACATTTTTGTTGAGTCAAAAATGTCCCATTTATCGTTATTAGGGTGCATCGCGAGGATTGAAATCAAACGGAGTCCATTTGGTCACTTAAATCCTTGTATTCTCGGATTGCACCCAAATTGGCCTCCAATTGAGCCTACAATGTACAAACGAGTTTTCCTTCTTCGTTGACCATAACCGAACTTGTTTGGTGAGTCAAACATGTCCCATTTGACGTTATTATGGTGCCACGCGAGTTAGAAACCAAGCGGAGTCCATTTGCTTACTCAAATCCTTGTATTCTTGGATTGCACCCAAATTGGCCTCCAATTGAGCCTACAATGTACAAACAAGTTTTCCTTCTTCGTTGAGCACAACCGAACATTTTTGTTGAGTCAAACATGTCCCATTTTGACGTTATAAGGGTGCCACGCGAGGATTGAAATCAAACGGAGTCAATTTGGTCACTCAAATCCTTGTATTCTCGGATTGCACCCAAATTGGTCTCCAATTGAGCCTACAATGTACAAACGAGTTTTCCTTCTTCGTTAACCATAACCGAACTTGTTTGTTGAGTCAAACATGTTCAATTTGATGTTATTATGTTGCCACGCGAGTTAGAAACCAAGCGGAGTCCATTTGATCACTAAAATCCTTGTATTCTCGGATTGCACCCAAATTGGCCTCCAATTGAGCCTACAATGTACAAACGAGTTTTCCTTCTTCGTTGACCATAACCGAACTTGTTTGTTGATTCAAACATGTCCCATTTGACGTTATTATGGTTCCATGTGAGTTAGAAACCAAGCGGAGTCCATTTGCTTACTCAAATCCTTGTATTATTGGATTGCACCCAAATTGGCCTGCAATTGAGCCTACAATGTACAAACAAGTTTTCCATCTTCGTTGAGCACAACCGAACATTTTTTTTGAGTCAAACATGTCCCATTTGACGTTATTAAGGTTCCACGCGAGGATTGAAATCAAACGGAGTCCATTTGGTCACTCAAATCCTTGTATTCTCGGATTGCACCCAAATTGGCCTCCAATTGAGCCTACAATGTAAAAACGAGTTTCCTTCTTCGTTAAACATAACCAAACTTGTTTGTTGAGTCAAACATGTCCAATTTGACGTTATTATGGTGCCACCCGAGTTAGAAACCAAGCGGAGTCCATTTGGTCACTCAAATCCTTGTATTCTCGGATTGCACCCAAATTGGCCTCCAATTGAGCCTACAATGTACAAACGAGTTTTCCTTCTTCGTTGACCATAACCAAACTTGTTTCTTGATTCAAACATGTCCCATTTGACGTTATTATGGTGCCACGCGAGTTAGAAACCAAGCGGAATCCATTTGCTTACTCAAATCCTTGTATTCTCGGATTGCACCCAAATTGGCCTCCAATTGAGCCTACAATGTACAAACGAGTTTTCCTTCTTCGTTGAGCACAACCGAACATTTTTGTTGAGTCAAACATGTCCCATTTGACGTTATTATGGTGCCATGCGAGGATTGAAATCAAACGGAGTCCATTTGGTCACTTAAATCCTTGTATTCTCGGATTGCACCCAAATTGGCCTCCAATTGAGCCTACAATGTACAAACGAGTTTTCCTTCTTCGTTGAGCAGAACCGAACCTTTTTGTTGATTCAAACATGTCCCATTTGACGTTATTAGGGTGCGACGAGAGGATTGGAATCAAACGGAGTCCATTTGGTCACTCAAATCCTTGTATTCTCGAATTGCACCCAAATTGGCCTCCAATTGAGCCTACAATGTACAAACGAGTTTTTCGTCTTCGTTGACCATAACCGAACTTGTTTGGTGAGTCAAACATGTCCCATTTGACGTTATTATGGTGCCACGCGAGTTAGAAACCAAGCGGAGTCCATTTGCTTACTCAAATCCTTGTATTCTTGGTTTGCACCCAAATTGGCCTCCAATTGAGCCTACAATGTACGAACGAGTTTTGCTTCTTCGTTGAGCAGAAACGAACCTTTTTGTTGAGTCAAACATGTCCCATTTGACGTTATTAGGGTGCCACGAGAGTATTGGAATCAAGCGGAGTCCATTTCGTCACTCAAATCCTTGTATTCCCGGATTGCACCCAAATTCGCCTCCAATTGAGCCTACAACGTACAAACGAGTTTTTCTTCTTCGTTAACAATAACCGAACTAGTGTGTCGAGTCAAACATGTCCAATTTGACGTTATTATGGTGCCATACGAGTTAGAAACCAAGCGGAGTCCATTTTCTTACTAAAATCCTTGTATTCTTGGATTGCACCCAAATTGGCCTCCAATTGAGCCTACAATGTACAAACGAGTTTTCCTTCTTCGTTGAGCACAACCGAACATTTTTGTTGAGTCAAACATGTCCCATTTGATGTTATTAGGGTGCCACGTGAGGATTGAAATCAAACGGAGTCCATTTGGTCACTCAAATCCTTGTATTCTCGGATTGCACCTAAATTGGCCTCCAATTGAGCCTACAATGTACAAATGAGTTTTCCTTCTTCGTTGACCATAACCGAACTTGTTTGTTGATTCAAACATGTCCCATTTGACGTTATTATGGTGCCACGTGAGTTAGAAACCAAGCGGAGTCCATTTGCTTACTCAAATCCTTGTATTATTGGATTGCACCAAAATTGGCCTGCAATTGAGCCTACAATGTACAAACAAGTTTTCCATCTACGTTGAGCACAACCGAACATTTTTTTTGAGTCAAACATGTCCCATTTGACGTTATTAAGGTTCCACGCGAGGATTGAAATCAACGGAGTCCATTTGGTCACTCAAATCCTTGTATTCTCGGATTGCACCCAAATTGGCCTCCAATTGAGCCTACAATGTAAAAACGAGTTTCCTTCTTCGTTAACCATAACCGAACTTGTTCGTTGAGTCAAACATGTCAAATGTGACGTTATTATGTTGCCACGCGAGTTAGAAACCAAGCGGAGTCCATTTGGTCACTCAAATCCTTGTATTCTCGGATTGCACCCAAATTGGCCTCCAATTGAGCCTACAATGTACAAACGAGTTTTCCTTCTTCGTTGAGCACAACCGAACATTTTTGTTGAGTCAAACATGTCCCATTTGACGTTATTAGGGTGCCATGCGAGGATTGAAATCAAACGGAGTCCATTTGGTCACTTAAATCCTTGTATTCTCGGATTGCACCCAAATTGGCCTCCAATTGAGCCTACAATGTACAAACGAGTTTTCCTTCTTCGTTGAGCAGAACCGAAACTTTTTGTTGAGTCAAACATGTCCCATTTGACGTTATTAGGGTGCGACGAGAGGATTGGAATCAAACGGAGTCCATTTGGTCACTCAAATCCTTGTATTCTCGAATTGCACCCAAATTGGCTTCCAATTGAGCCTACAATGTACAAACGAGTTTTCCTTCTTCGTTGACCATAACCGAACTTGTTTGGTGAGTCAAACATGTCCCATTTGACGTTATTATGGTGCCACGCGAGTTAGAAACCAAGCGGAGTCCATTTGCTTACTCAAATCCTTGTATTCTTGGATTGCACCCAAATTGGCCTCCAATTGAGCCTACAATGTACAAACGAGTTTTCCTTCTTCGTTGAGCACAACCGAACATTTTTGTTGAGTCAAACATGTCCCATTTTGACGTTATAAGGGTGCCACGCGAGGATTGAAATCAAACGGAGTCAATTTGGTCACTCAAATCCTTGTATTCTCGGATTGCACCCAAATTGGCCTCCAATTGAGCCTACAATGTACAAACGAGTTTTCCTTCTTCGTTAACCATAACCGAACTTGTTTGTTGAGTCAAACATGTCCAATTTGACGTTATTATGTTGCCACGCGAGTTAGAAACCAAGCGGAGTCCATTTGATCACTAAAATCCTTGTATTCTCGGATTGCACCCAAATTGGCCTCCAATTGAGCCTACAATGTACAAACGAGTTTTCCTTCTTCGTTGACCATAACCGAACTTGTTTGTTGATTCAAACATGTCCCATTTGACGTTATTATGGTTCCACGTGAGTTAGAAACCAAGCGGAGTCCATTTGCTTACTCAAATCCTTGTATTATTGGATTGCACCCAAATTGGCCTGCAATTGAGCCTACAATGTACAAACAAATTTTCCATCTTCGTTGAGCACAACCGAACATTTTTTTTGAGTCAAACATGTCCCATTTGACGTTATTAAGGTTCCACGCGAGGATTGAAATCAAACGGAGTCCATTTGGTCACTCAAATCCTTGTATTCTCGGATTGCACCCAAATTGGCCTCCAATTGAGCCTACAATGTAAAATCTAGTTTCCTTCTTCGTTAACCATAACCAAACTTGTTTGTTGAGTCAAACATGTCCAATTTGACGTTATTATGGTGCCACGCGAGTTAGAAACCAAGCGGAGTCCATTTGGTCACTCAAATCCTTGTATTCTCGGATTGCACCCAAATTGGCCTCCAATTGAGCCTACAATGTACAAACGAGTTTTCCTTCTTCGTTGAGCAGAACCGAACCTTTTTGTTGAGTCAAACATGTCCCATTTGACGTTATTATGGTGCAACACGAGTTAGAAACAAAGCGGAGTCCATTTGCTTACTCAAATGCTTGTATTCTTGGATTGCACCCAAATTGGCCTCCAATTGAGCATACAATGTACAAACGAGTTTTCCTTCTTCGTTGAGCACAACCGAACATTTTTGTTGAGTCAAACATGTCCCATTTTGACGTTATAATGGTGCCATGAGAGGATTGAAATCAAACGGAGTCCATTTGGTCACTTAAATCCTTGTATTCTCGGATTGCACCCAAATTGGCCTCCAATTGAGCCTACAATGTACAAACGAGTTTCCTTCTTCGTTGACCATAACCGAACTTGTTTGGTGAGTCAAACATGTCCCATTTGACGTTATTATGGTGCCACGCGAGTTAGAAACCAAGCGGAGTCCATTTGCTTACTCAAATCCTTGTATTCTTGGATTGCACCCAAATTGGCCTCCAATTGAGCCTACAATGTACGACCGAGTTTTCCTTCTTCGTTGAGCACAACCGAACATTTTTGTTGAGTCAAAAATGTCCCATTTATCGTTATTAGGGTGCATCGAGAGGATTGAAATCAAACGGAGTCCATTTGGTCACTTAAATCCTTGTATTCTCGGATTGCACCCAAATTGGCCTCCAATTGAGCCTACAATGTACAAACGAGTTTTCCTTCTTCGTTGAGCAGAACCGAACCTTTTTGTTGAGTCAAACATGTCCCATTTGACGTTATTAGGGTGCCACGAGAGTATTGGAATCAAGCGGAGTCCATTTCGTCACTCAAATCCTTGTATTCCCGGATTGCACCCAAATTCGCCTCCAATTGAGCCTACAACGTACAAACGAGTTTTCCTTCTTCGTTAACAATAACCGAACTAGTGTGTCGAGTCAAACATGTCCAATTTGACGTTATTATGGTGCCACGCGAGTTAGAAACCAAGCGGAGTCCATTTTCTTACTAAAATCCTTGTATTCTTGGATTGCACCCAAATTGGCCTCCAATTGAGCCTACAATGTACAAACGAGTTTTCCTTCTTCGTTGAGCACAACCGAACATTTTTGTTGAGTCAAACATGTCCCATTTTGACGTTATAAGGGTGCCACGCGAGGATTGAAATCAAACGGAGTCAATTTGGTCACTCAAATCCTTGTATTCTCGGATTGCACCCAAATTGGTCTCCAATTGAGCCTACAATGTACAAACGAGTTTTCCTTCTTCGTTAACCATAACCGAACTTGTTTGTTGAGTCAAACATGTCCAATTTGATGTTATTATGTTGCCACGCGAGTTAGAAACCAAGCGGAGTCCATTTGATCACTAAAATCCTTGTATTCTCGGATTGCACCCAAATTGGCCTCCAATTGAGCCTACAATGTACAAACGAGTTTTCCTTCTTCGTTGACCATAACCGAACTTGTTTGTTGATTCAAACATGTCCCATTTGACGTTATTATGGTTCCACGTGAGTTAGAAACCAAGCGGAGTCCATTTGCTTACTCAAATCCTTGTATTATTGGATTGCACCCAAATTGGCCTGCAATTGAGCCTACAATGTACAAACAAGTTTTCCATCTTCGTTGAGCACAACCGAACATTTTTTTTGAGTCAAACATGTCCCATTTGACGTTATTAAGGTTCCACGCAAGGATTGAAATCAAACGGAGTCCATTTGGTCACTCAAATCCTTGTATTCTCGGATTGCACCCAAATTGGCCTCCAATTGAGCCTACAATGTAAAAACGAGTTTCCTTCTTCGTTAAACATAACCAAACTTGTTTGTTGAGTCAAACATGTCCAATTTGACGTTATTATGGTGCCACGCGAGTTAGAAACCAAGCGGAGTCCATTTGGTCACTCAAATCCTTGTATTCTCGGATTGCACCCAAATTGGCCTCCAATTGAGCCTACAATGTACAAACGAGTTTTCCTTCTTCGTTGACCATAACCAAACTTGTTTGTTGATTCAAACATGTCCCATTTGACGTTATTATGGTGCCACGCGAGTTAGAAACCAAGCGGAATCCATTTGCTTACTCAAATCCTTGTATTCTCGGATTGCACCCAAATTGGCCTCCAATTGAGCCTACAATGTACAAACGAGTTTTCCTTCTTCGTTGAGCACAACCGAACATTTTTGTTGAGTCAAACATGTCCCATTTGACGTTATTATGGTGCCATGCGAGGATTGAAATCAAACGGAGTCCATTTGGTCACTTAAATCCTTGTATTCTCGGATTGCACCCAAATTGGCCTCCAATTGAGCCTACAATGTACAAACGAGTTTTCCTTCTTCGTTGAGCAGAACCGAACCTTTTTGTTGATTCAAACATGTCCCATTTGACGTTATTAGGGTGCGACGAGAGCATTGGAATCAAACGGAGTCCATTTGGTCACTCAAATCCTTGTATTCTCGAATTGCACCCAAATTGGCCTCCAATTGAGCCTACAATGTACAAACGAGTTTTTCGTCTTCGTTGACCATAACCGAACTTGTTTGGTGAGTCAAACATGTCCCATTTGACGTTATTATGGTGCCACGCGAGTTAGAAACCAAGCGGAGTCCATTTGCTTACTCAAATCCTTGTATTCTTGGTTTGCACCCAAATTGGCCTCCAATTGAGCCTACAATGTACGAACGAGTTTTGCTTCTTCGTTGAGCAGAACCGAACCTTTTTGTTGAGTCAAACATGTCCCATTTGACGTTATTAGGGTGCCACGAGAGTATTGGAATCAAGCGGAGTCCATTTCGTCACTCAAATCCTTGTATTCCCGGATTGCACCCAAATTCGCCTCCAATTGAGCCTACAACGTACAAACGAGTTTTTCTTCTTCGTTAACAATAACCGAACTAGTGTGTCGAGTCAAACATGTCCAATTTGACGTTATTATGGTGCCATACGAGTTAGAAACCAAGCGGAGTCCATTTTCTTACTAAAATCCTTGTATTCTTGGATTGCACCCAAATTGGCCTCCAATTGAGCCTACAATGTACAAACGAGTTTTCCTTCTTCGTTGAGCACAACCGAACATTTTTGTTGAGTCAAACATGTCCCATTTGATGTTATTAGGGTGCCACGTGAGGATTGAAATCAAACGGAGTCCATTTGGTCACTCAAATCCTTGTATTCTCGGATTGCACCCAAATTGGCCTCCAATTGAGCCTACAATGTAAAAACGAGTTTCCTTCTTCGTTAACCATAACCGAACTTGTTTGTTGAGTCAAACATGTCAAATTTGACGTTATTATGGTGCCACGCGAGTTAGAAACCAAGCGGAGTCCATTTGGTCACTCAAATCCTTGTATTCTCGGATTGCACCCAAATTGGCCTCCAATTGAGCCTACAATGTACAAACGAGTTTTCCTTCTTCGTTGAGCACAACCGAACATTTTTGTTGAGTCAAACATGTCCCATTTGACGTTATTAGGGTGCCATGCGAGGATTGAAATCAAACGGAGTCCATTTGGTCACTTAAATCCTTGTATTCTCGGATTGCACCCAAATTGGCCTCCAATTGAGCCTACAATGTACAAACGAGTTTTCCTTCTTCGTTGAGCAGAACCGAAACTTTTTGTTGAGTCAAACATGTCCCATTTGGCGTTATTAGGGTGCGACGAGAGGATTGGAATCAAACGGAGTCCATTTGGTCACTCAAATCCTTGTATTCTCGAATTGCACCCAAATTGGCTTCCAATTGAGCCTACAATGTACAAACGAGTTTTCCTTCTTCGTTGACCATAACCGAACTTGTTTGGTGAGTCAAACATGTCCCATTTGACGTTATTATGGTGCCACGCGAGTTAGAAACCAAGCGGAGTCCATTTGCTTACTCAAATCCTTGTATTCTTGGATTGCACCCAAATTGGCCTCCAATTGAGCCTACAATGTACAAACGAGTTTTCCTTCTTCGTTGAGCACAACCGAACATTTTTGTTGAGTCAAACATGTCCCATTTTGACGTTATAAGGGTGCCACGCGAGGATTGAAATCAAACGGAGTCAATTTGGTCACTCAAATCCTTGTATTCTCGGATTGCACCCAAATTGGCCTCCAATTGAGCCTACAATGTACAAACGAGTTTTCCTTCTTCGTTAACCATAACCGAACTTGTTTGTTGAGTCAAACATGTCCAATTTGACGTTATTATGTTGCCACGCGAGTTAGAAACCAAGCGGAGTCCATTTGATCACTAAAATCCTTGTATTCTCGGATTGCACCCAAATTGGCCTCCAATTGAGCCTACAATGTACAAACGAGTTTTCCTTCTTCGTTGACCATAACCGAACTTGTTTGTTGATTCAAACATGTCCCATTTGACGTTATTATGGTTCCACGTGAGTTAGAAACCAAGCGGAGTCCATTTGCTTACTCAAATCCTTGTATTATTGGATTGCACCCAAATTGGCCTGCAATTGAGCCTACAATGTACAAACAAATTTTCCATCTTCGTTGAGCACAACCGAACATTTTTTTTGAGTCAAACATGTCCCATTTGACGTTATTAAGGTTCCACGCGAGGATTGAAATCAAACGGAGTCCATTTGGTCACTCAAATCCTTGTATTCTCGGATTGCACCCAAATTGGCCTCCAATTGAGCCTACAATGTAAAATCGAGTTTCCTTCTTCGTTAACCATAACCAAACATGTTTGTTGAGTCAAACATGTCCAATTTGACGTTATTATGGTGCCACGCGAGTTAGAAACCAAGCGGAGTCCATTTGGTCACTCAAATCCTTGTATTCTCGGATTGCACCCAAATTGGCCTCCAATTGAGCCTACAATGTACAAACGAGTTTTCCTTCTTCGTTGAGCAGAACCGAACCTTTTTGTTGAGTCAAACATGTCCCATTTGACGTTATTATGGTGCAACACGAGTTAGAAACAAAGCGGAGTCCATTTGCTTACTCAAATGCTTGTATTCTTGGATTGCACCCAAATTGGCCTCCAATTGAGCATACAATGTACAAACGAGTTTTCCTTCTTCGTTGAGCACAACCGAACATTTTTGTTGAGTCAAACATGTCCCATTTTGACGTTATAATGGTGCCATGCGAGGATTGAAATCAAACGGAGTCCATTTGGTCACTTAAATCCTTGTATTCTCGGATTGCACCCAAATTGGCCTCCAATTGAGCCTACAATGTACAAACGAGTTTCCTTCTTCGTTGACCATAACCGAACTTGTTTGGTGAGTCAAACATGTCCCATTTGACGTTATTATGGTGCCACGCGAGTTAGAAACCAAGCGGAGTCCATTTGCTTACTCAAATCCTTGTATTCTTGGATTGCACCCAAATTGGCCTCCAATTGAGCCTACAATGTACGACCGAGTTTTCCTTCTTCGTTGAGCACAACCGAACATTTTTGTTGAGTCAAAAATGTCCCATTTATCGTTATTAGGGTGCATCGAGAGGATTGAAATCAAACGGAGTCCATTTGGTCACTTAAATCCTTGTATTCTCGGATTGCACCCAAATTGGCCTCCAATTGAGCCTACAATGTACAAACGAGTTTTCCTTCTTCGTTGAGCAGAACCGAACCTTTTTGTTGAGTCAAACATGTCCCATTTGACGTTATTAGGGTGCCACGAGAGTATTGGAATCAAGCGGAGTCCATTTCGTCACTCAAATCCTTGTATTCCCGGATTGCACCCAAATTCGCCTCCAATTGAGCCTACAACGTACAAACGAGTTTTCCTTCTTCGTTAACAATAACCGAACTAGTGTGTCGAGTCAAACATGTCCAATTTGACGTTATTATGGTGCCACGCGAGTTAGAAACCAAGCGGAGTCCATTTTCTTACTAAAATCCTTGTATTCTTGGATTGCACCCAAATTGGCCTCCAATTGAGCCTACAATGTACAAACGAGTTTTCCTTCTTTGTTGAGCACAACCGAACATTTTTGTTGAGTCAAACATGTCCCATTTGACGTTATTAGGGTGCCACGTGAGGATTGAAATCAAACGGAGTCCATTTGGTCACTCAAATCCTTGTATTCTCGGATTGCACCTAAATTGGCCTCCAATTGAGCCTAAAATGTACAAACGAGTTTTCCTTCTTCGTTGACCATAACCAAACTTGTTTGTTGATTCAAACATGTCCCATTTGACGTTATTATGGTGCCACGCGAGTTAGAAACCAAGCGGAATCCATTTGCTTACTCAAATCCTTGTATTCTCGGATTGCACCCAAATTGGCCTCCAATTGAGCCTACAATGTACAAACGAGTTTTCCTTCTTCGTTGAGCAGAACCGAACCTTTTTGTTGAGTCAAACATGTCCCATTTGACATTAATAGGGTGCCACGAGAGGATTGGAATCAAACGGAGTCCATTTGGTCACTCAAATCCTGGTATTCTCGGATTGCACCCAAATTGGCGTCCAATTGAGCCTACAACGTACAAACGAGTTTTCCTTCTTCGTTAACCATAACCGAACTTGTTGGTTGAGTCAAACATGTCCAATTTGACGTTATTATGTCGCCACGTGAGTTAGAAACCATGCGGAGTCCATTTGGTCACTCAAATCCTTGTATTCTCGGATTGCACCCAAATTGGCCTCCAATTGAGCCTACAAAGTACAAACGAGTTTTCCTTCTTCGTTAACCATAAACGAACTTGTTTGTTGAGTCTAAAATGTCCCATTTGACGTTATTATGGTGCCCCACCAGTTAGAAACCAAGCGGAATCCATTTGCTTACTCAAATCCTTGTATTCGGATTGCACCCAAATTGGCCTCCAATTGAGCCTACAATGTACAAACGAGTTTTCCTTCTTCGTTGAGCAGAACCGAACCTTTTTGTTGAGTCAAACATGTCCAATTTGACGTTATTAGGGTGCCACGAGAGGATTGGAATCAAACAGAGTCCATTTGGTCACTCAAATCCTTGTATTCTCGGATTGCACCTAAATTGGCCTCCAATTGAGCCTACAATGTACAAACGAGTTTTCCTTCTTCGTTGACCATAACCAAACTTGTTTGTTGATTCAAACATGTCCCATTTGACGTTATTATGGTGCCATGCGAGTTAGAAACCAAGCGGAATCCATTTGCTTACTCAAATCCTTGTATTCTCGGATTGCACCCAAATTGGCCTCCAATTGAGCCTACAATGTACAAACGATTTTCCTTCTTCGTTGAGCAGAACCGAACCTTTTTGTTGAGTCAAACATGTCCCATTTGACGTTATTAGGGTGCCACGAGAGGATTGGAATCAAACGGAGTCGATTTGGTCACTCAAATCCTTGTATTCTCGGATTGCACCCAAATTGGCCTCCAATTGAGCCTACAATGTAAAAACGAGTTTTCCTTCTTCGTTGACCATAACCGAACTTGTTTGTTGATTCAAACATGTCCCATTTGAAGTTATTATGGTCCCACGCGAGTTTGAAACCAAGCGGAGTCCATTTGCTTACTCGAATCCTGGTATTCTTGGATTGCACCCAAATTGGCCTCCAATTGAGCCTACAATGTACAAACGAGTTTTCCTTCTTCGTTGAGCAGAACCGAACCTTTTTGTTGAGTCAAACATGTCCCATTTGACATTAATAGGGTGCCACGAGAGGATTGAAATCAAACGGAGTCCATTTGGTCACTCAAATCCTTGTATTCTCGGATTGCACCTAAATTGGCCTCCAATTGAGCCTACAATGTACAAACGAGTTTTCCTTCTTCGTTGACCATAACCAAACTTTTTTGTTGATTCAAACATGTCCCATTTGATGTTATTATGGTGCCACGCGAGTTAGAAACCAAGCGGAATCCATTTGCTTACTCAAATCCTTGTATTCTCGGATTGCACCCAAATTGGCCTCCAATTGAGCCTACAATGTACAAACGAGTTTTCCTTCTTCGTTGAGCAGAACCGAACCTTTTTGTTGAGTTAAACATGTCCCATTTGACATTAATAGGGTGCCACGAGAGGATTGTAATCAAACGGAGTCCATTTGGTCACTCAAATCCTTGTATTCTCGGATTGCACCCAAATTGGCCTCCAATTGAGCCTACAATGTAAAAACGAGTTTTCCTTCTTCGTTGACCATAACCGAACTTTTTTGTTGAGTCAAACATGTCCCATTTGACGTTATTATGGTGCCACGCGAGTTAGAAACCAAGCGGAATCCATGTGCTTACTCAAATCCTTGTATTCTCGGATTGCACCCAAATTGGCCTCCAATTGAGCCTACAATGTACAAACGAGTTTTCCTTCTTCGTTGAGCAGAACCGAACCTTTTTGTTGAGTCAAACATGTCCCATTTGACATTAATAGGGTGCCACAAGAGGATTGGAATCAAACGGAGTCCATTTGGTCACTCAAATCATTGTATTCTCGGATTGCACCCAAATTGGCCTCCAATTGAGCCTACAATGTAAAAACGAGTTTTCCTTCTTCGTTGACCATAACCGAACTTGTTTGTTGATTCAAACATGTCCCATTTGACGTTATTATGGTCCCATGCGAGTTTGAAACCAAGCGGAGTCCATTTGCTTACTCAAATCCTGGTATTCTTGGATTGCACCCAAATTGGCCTCCAATTGAGCCTACAATGTACAAACGAGTTTTCCTTCTTCGTTGAGCACAAACGAACATTTTTGTTGAGTCAAACATGTCCCATTTCATTTTATTAGGGTGCCACCTGAGGATTGAAATCAAACGGAGTCCATTTTGTCACTCAAATCCTTGTATTCTCGGATTGCACCTAAATTGGCCTCCAATTGAGCCTACAATGTACAAACGAGTTTTCCTTCTTCGTTGACCATAACTAAACTTGTTTGTTGATTCAAACATGTCGCATTTGACGTTATTATCGTGCCACGCGATTTAGAAACCAAGCGGAGTCCATTTGCTTACTCAAATCCTTGTATTCTTGGATTGCACCCAAATTGGCCTCCAATTGAGCCTACAATGTACAAACGAGTTTTCCTTCTTCGTTGAGCACAACCGAACATTTTTGTTGAGTCAAACATGTCCCATTTTTACGTTATAAGGGTGCCACGCGAGGATTGAAATCAAACGGAGTCAATTTGGTCACTCAAATCCTTGTATTCTCGGATTGCACCCAAATTGGCCTCCAATTGAGCCTACAATGTACGAACGAGTTTTCCTTCTTCGTTAACCATAAACGAACTTGTTTGTTGAGTCAAACATGTCCAATTTGACCTTATTATGGTGCCACGCGAGTTAGAAACCAAGCGGAGTCCATTTGGTCACTCAAATCCTTGTATTCTCGGATTGCACCCAAATTGGTCTCCAATTGAGCCTACAATGTACAAACGAGTTTTCCTTCTTCGTTGAGCACAACCGAACATTTTTGTTGAGTCAAACATGTCCCATTTTGACGTTATAAGGGTGCCATGCGAGGATTGAAATCAAACGGAGTCCATTTGGTCACTTAAATCCTTGTATTCTCGGATTGCACCCAAATTGGCCTCCAATTGAGCCTACAATGTACAAACGAGTTTTCCTTCTTCGTTGAGCAGAACCGAACCTTTTTGTTGAGTCAAACATGTCCCATTTGACGTTATTAGGGTGCCACGAGAGTATTGGAATCAAGCGGAGTCCATTTCGTCACTCAAATCCTTGTATTCCCGGATTGCACCCAAATTCGCCTCCAATTGAGCCTACAACGTACAAACGAGTTTTCCTTCTTCGTTAACAATAACCGAACTAGTGTGTCGAGTCAAACATGTCCAATTTGACGTTATTATGGTGCCACGCGAGTTAGAAACCAAGCGGAGTCCATTTTCTTACTAAAATCCTTGTATTCTTGGATTGCACCCAAATTGGCCTCCAATTGAGCCTACAATGTACAAACGAGTTTTCCTTCTTCGTTGAGCACAACCGAACATTTTTGTTGAGTCAAACATGTCC
Organism: Berberis vulgaris; assembly: GCA_963556465.1. Classification (NCBI taxonomy): domain Eukaryota; kingdom Viridiplantae; phylum Streptophyta; class Magnoliopsida; order Ranunculales; family Berberidaceae; genus Berberis; species Berberis vulgaris. The sequence goes on along the minus strand of OY747126.1, from coordinate 38,915,926 downwards.
CATTTGACGTTATTAGGGTGCCACGTGAGGATTGAAATCAAACGGAGTCCATTTGGTCACTCAAATCCTTGTATTCTCGGATTGCACCTAAATTGGCCTCCAATTGAGCCTACAATGTACAAACGAGTTTTCCTTCTTCGTTGACCATAACCAAACTTGTTTGTTGATTCAAACATGTCCCATTTGACGTTATTATGGTGCCACGCGAGTTAGAAACCAAGCGGAATCCATTTGCTTACTCAAATCCTTGTATTCTCGGATTGCACCCAAATTGGCCTCCAATTGAGCCTACAATGTACAAACGATTTTCCTTCTTCGTTGAGCAGAACCGAACCTTTTTGTTGAGTCAAACATGTCCCATTTGACATTAATAGGGTGCCACGAGAGGATTGGAATCAAACAGAGTCCATTTGGTCACTCAAATCCTTGTATTCTCGGATTGCACCCAAATTGGCGTCCAATTGAGCCTACAACGTACAAACGAGTTTTCCTTCTTCGTTAACCATAACCGAACTTGTTGGTTGAGTCAAACATGTCCAATTTGACGTTATTATGTCGCCACACGAGTTAGAAACCATGCGGAGTCCATTTGGTCACTCAAATCCTTGTATTCTCGGATTGCACCCAAATTGGCCTCCAATTGAGCCTACAAAGTACAAACGAGTTTTCCTTCTTCGTTAACCATAACCGAACTTGTTTGTTGAGTCTAAAATGTCCCATTTGACGTTATTATGGTGCCCCACCAGTTAGAAACCAAGCGGAATCCATTTGCTTACTCAAATCCTTGTATTCGGATTGCACCCAAATTGGCCTCCAATTGAGCCTACAATGTACAATTAAGTTTTCCTTCTTCGTTGAGCAGGACCGAACCTTTTTGTTGAGTCAAACATGTCCCATTTGACGTTATTAAAGTGCCACGAGAGGATTGGAATCAAACGGAGTCCATTTGGTCACTCAAATCCTTGTATTCTCGGATTGCACCTAAATTGGCCTCCAATTGAGCCTACAATGTACAAACGAGTTTTCCTTCTTCGTTGACCATAACCAAACTTGTTTGTTGATTCAAACATGTCCCATTTGACGTTATTATGGTGTCATGCGAGTTAGAAACCAAGCGGAATCCATTTGCTTACTCAAATCCTTGTATTCTCGGATTGCACCCAAATTGGCCTCCAATTGAGCCTACAATGTACAAACGATTTTCCTTCTTCGTTGAGCAGAACCGAACCTTTTTGTTGAGTCAAACATGTCCCATTTGACGTTATTAGGGTGCCACGAGAGGATTGGAATCAAACGGAGTCGATTTGGTCACTCAAATCCTTGTATTCTCGGATTGCACCCAAATTGGCCTCCAATTGAGCCTACAATGTAAAAACGAGTTTTCCTTCTTCGTTGACCATAACCGAACTTGTTTGTTGATTCAAACATGTCCCATTTGACGTTATTATGGTCCCACGCGAGTTTGAAACCAAGCGGAGTCCATTTGCTTACTCAAATCCTGGTATTCTTGGATTGCACCCAAATTGGCCTCCAATTGAGCCTACAATGTACAAACGAGTTTTCCTTCTTCGTTGAGCACAACCAAAATTTTTGTTGAGTCAAACATGTCCCATTTGATGTTATTAGGGTGCCACGTGAGGATTGAAATCAAACGGAGTCCATTTGGTCACTCAAATCCTTGTATTCTCGGATTGCACCTAAATTGGCCTCCAATTGAGCCTACAATGTACAAACGAGTTTTCCTTCTTCGTTGACCATAACCGAACTTGTTGGTTGAGTCAAACATGTCCAATTTGATGTTATTATGTCGCCACGCGAGTTAGAAACCATGCGGAGTCCATTTGGTCACTCATATCCTTGTATTCTCGGATTGCACCCAAATTGGCCTCCAATTGAGCCTACAAAGTACAAACGAGTTTTCCTTCTTCGTTAACCATAACCGAACTTGTTTGTTGAGTCTAACATGTCCCATTTGACGTTATTATGGTGCCCCGCCAGTTAGAAACCAAGCGGAATCCATTTGCTTACTCAAATCCTTGTATTCGGATTGCACCCAAATTGGCCTCCAATTGAGCCTACAATGTACAAACGAGTTTTCCTTCTTTGTTGAGCAGAACCGAACCTTTTTGTTGAGTCAAACATGTCCCATTTGACGTTATTAGGGTGCCACGAGAGGATTGGAATCAAACGGAGTCCATTTGGTCACTCAAATCCTTGTATTCTCGGATTGCACCCAAATTGGCCTCCAATTGAGCCTACAATGTAAAAACGAGTTTTCCTTCTTCGTTGACCATAAACGAACTTGTTTGTTGAGTCAAACATGTCCCATTTGACGTTATTATGGTGCCACGCGAGTTAGAAACCAAGCGGAGTCCATTTGCTTACTCAAATCCTGGTATTCTTGGATTGCACCCAAATTGGCCTCCAATTGAGCCTACAATGTACAAACGAGTTTTCCTTCTTCGTTGAGCACAACCGAACATTTTTATTGAGTCAAACATGTCCCATTTGACGTTATTAGGGTGCCACGAGAGGATTGAAATCAAACGGAGTCCATTTGGTCACTCAAATCCTTGTATTCTCGGATTGCACCTAAATTGGCCTCCAATTGAGCCTACAATGTACAAACGAGTTTTCCTTCTTCGTTGACCATAACCAAACTTGTTTGTTGATTCAAACATGTCCCATTTGATGTTATTATGGTGCCACGCGAGTTAGAAACCAAGCGGAATCCATTTGCTTACTCAAATCCTTGTATTCTCGGATTGCACCCAAATTGGCCTCCAATTGAGCCTACAATGTACAAACGAGTTTTCCTTCTTCGTTGACCATAACCAAACTTGTTTGTTGATTCAAACATGTCCCATTTGACGTTATTATGGTGTCACGCGAGTTAGAAACCAAGCGGAATCCATTTGCTTACTCAAATCCTTGTATTCTCGGATTGCACCCAAATTGGCCTCCAATTGAGCCTACAATGTACAAACGATTTTCCTTCTTCGTTGAGCAGAACCGAACCTTTTTGTTGAGTCAAACATGTCCCATTTGACGTTATTAGGGTGCCACGAGAGGATTGGAATCAAACGGAGTCGATTTGGTCACTCAAATCCTTGTATTCTCGGATTGCACCCAAATTGGCCTCCAATTGAGCCTACAATGTAAAAACGAGTTTTCCTTCTTCGTTGACCATAACCGAACTTGTTTGTTGATTCAAACATGTCCCATTTGACGTTATTATGGTCCCACGCGAGTTTGAAACCAAGCGGAGTCCATTTGCTTACTCAAATCCTGGTATTCTTGGATTGCACCCAAATTGGCCTCCAATTGAGCCTACAATGTACAAACGAGTTTTCCTTCTTCGTTGAGCACAACCGAACATTTTTGTTGAGTCAAACATGTCCCATTTGATGTTATTAGGGTGCCACGTGAGGATTGAAATCAAACGGAGTCCATTTGGTCACTCAAATCCTTGTATTCTCGGATTGCACCTAAATTGGCCTCCAATTGAGCCTACAATGTACAAACGAGTTTTCCTTCTTCGTTGACCATAACTAAACTTGTTTGTTGATTCAAACATGTCGCATTTGACGTTATTATCGTGCCACGCGAGTTAGAAACCAAGCGGAATCCATTTGCTTACTCACATCCTTGTATTCTCGGATTGCACCCAAATTGGCCTCCAATTGAGCCTACAATGTACAAACGAGTTTTCCTTCTTCGTTGAGCAGAACCGAACCTTTTTGTTGAGTCAAACATGTCCCATTTGATGTTATTAGGGTGCCACGTGAGGATTGAAATCAAACGGAGTCCATTTGGTCACTCAAATCCTTGTATTCTCGGATTGCACCTAAATTGGCCTCCAATTGAGCCTACAATGTACAAACGAGTTTTCCTTCTTCGTTGACCATAACCGAACCTGTTGGTTGATTCAAACATGTCCAATTTGATGTTATTATGTCGCCACGCGAGTTAGAAACCATGCGGAGTCCATTTGGTCACTCATATCCTTGTATTCTCGGATTGCACCCAAATTGGCCTCCAATTGAGCCTACAAAGTACAAACGAGTTTTCCTTCTTCGTTAACCATAACCGAACTTGTTTGTTGAGTCTAACATGTCCCATTTGACGTTATTATGGTGCCCCGCCAGTTAGAAACCAAGCGGAATCCATTTGCTTACTCAAATCCTTGTATTCGGATTGCACCCAAATTGGCCTCCAATTGAGCCTACAATGTACAAACGAGTTTTCCTTCTTTGTTGAGCAGAACCGAACCTTTTTGTTGAGTCAAACATGTCCCATTTGACGTTATTATGGTGCCACACGAGTTAGAAACCAAGCGGAGTCCATTTGCTTACTCAAATCCTGGTATTCTTGGATTGCACCCAAATTGGCCTCCAATTGAGCCTACAATGTACAAACGAGTTTTCCTTCTTCGTTGAGCACAACCGAACATTTTTATTGAGTCAAACATGTCCCATTTGACGTTATTAGGGTGCCACGAGAGGATTGAAATCAAACGGAGTCCATTTGGTCACTCAAATCCTTGTATTCTCGGATTGCACCTAAATTGGCCTCCAATTGAGCCTACAATGTACAAACGAGTTTTCCTTCTTCGTTGACCATAACCAAACTTGTTTGTTGATTCAAACATGTCCCATTTGATGTTATTATGGTGCCACGCGAGTTAGAAACCAAGCGGAATCCATTTGCTTACTCAAATCCTTGTATTCTCGGATTGCACCCAAATTGGCCTCCAATTGAGCCTACAATGTACAAACGAGTTTTCCTTCTTCGTTGACCATAACCGAACTTGTTTGTTGAGTCAAACATGTCCCATTTGACGTTATTATGGTGCCACGCGAGTTAGAAACCAAACGGAATCCATTTGCTTACTCAAATCATTGTATTCTCGGATTGCACCCAAATTGGCCTCCAATTGAGCCTACAATGTACAAACGAGTTTTCCTTCTTCGTTGAGCAGAACCGAACCTTTTTGTTGAGTCAAACATGTCCCATTTGACATTAATAGGGTGCCACAAGAGGATTGGAATCAAACGGAGTCCATTCGGTCACTCAAATCCTTGTATTCTCGGATTGCACCCAAATTGGCCTCCAATTGAGCCTACAATGTAAAAACGAGTTTTCCTTCGTCGTTGACCATAACCGAACTTGTTTGTTGAGTCAAACATGTCCCATTTGACGTTATTATGGTGCCACGCGAGTTAGAAACCAAGCGGAATCCATTTGCTTACTCAAATCATTGTATTCTCGGATTGCACCCAAATTGGCCTCCAATTGAGCCTACAATGTACAAACGAGTTTTCCTTCTTCGTTGAGCAGAACCGAACCTTTTTGTTGAGTCAAACATGTCCCATTTGACATTAATATGGTGCCACAAGAGGATTCGAATCAAACGGAGTCCATTCGGTCACTCAAATCCTTGTATTCTCGGATTGCACCCAAATTGGCCTCCAATTGAGCCTACAATGTAAAAACGAGTTTTCCTTCTTCGTTGACCATAAACGAACTTTTTTGTTGATTCAAACATGTCCCATTTGACGTTATTATGGTCCCACGCGAGTTTGAAACCAAGCGGAGTCCATTTGCTTACTCAAATCCTGGTATTCTTGGATTGCACCCAAATTGGCCTCCAATTGAGCCTACAATGTACAAACGAGTTTTCCTTCTTCGTTGAGCACAACCAAAATTTTTGTTGAGTCAAACATGTCCCATTTGATGTTATTAGGGTGCCACGTGAGGATTGAAATCAAACGGAGTCCATTTGGTCACTCAAATCCTTGTATTCTCGGATTGCACCTAAATTGGCCTCCAATTGAGCCTACAATGTACAAACGAGTTTTCCTTCTTCGTTGACCATAACCGAACTTGTTGGTTGAGTCAAACATGTCCAATTTGATGTTATTATGTCGCCACGCGAGTTAGAAACCATGCGGAGTCCATTTGGTCACTCATATCCTTGTATTCTCGGATTGCACCCAAATTGGCCTCCAATTGAGCCTACAAAGTACAAACGAGTTTTTCTTCTTCGTTAACCATAACCGAACTTGTTTGTTGAGTCTAACATGTCCCATTTGACGTTATTATGGTGCCCCGCCAGTTAGAAACCAAGCGGAATCCATTTGCTTACTCAAATCCTTGTATTCGGATTGCACCCAAATTGGCCTCCAATTGAGCCTACAATGTACAAACGAGTTTTCCTTCTTTGTTGAGCAGAACCGAACCTTTTTGTTGAGTCAAACATGTCCCATTTGACGTTATTATGGTGCCACACGAGTTAGAAACCAAGCGGAGTCCATTTGCTTACTCAAATCCTGGTATTCTTGGATTGCACCCAAATTGGCCTCCAATTGAGCCTACAATGTACAAACGAGTTTTCCTTCTTCGTTGAGCACAACCGAACATTTTTATTGAGTCAAACATGTCCCATTTGACGTTATTAGGGTGCCACGAGAGGATTGAAATCAAACGGAGTCCATTTGGTCACTCAAATCCTTGTATTCTCGGATTGCACCTAAATTGGCCTCCAATTGAGCCTACAAAGTACAAACGAGTTTTCCTTCTTCGTTGACCATAACCAAACTTGTTTGTTGATTCAAACATGTCCCATTTGATGTTATTATGGTGCCACGCGAGTTAGAAACCAAGCGGAATCCATTTGCTTACTCAAATCCTTGTATTCTCGGATTGCACCCAAATTGGCCTCCAATTGAGCCTACAATGTACAAACGAGTTTTCCTTCTTCGTTGAGCAGAACTGAACCTTTTTGTTGAGTCAAACATGTCCCATTTGACATTAATAGGGTGCCACGAGAGGATTGTAATCAAACGGAGTCCATTTGGTCACTCAAACCCTTGTATTCTCGGATTGCACCCAAATTGGCCTCCAATTGAGCCTACAATGTAAAAACGAGTTTTCCTTCTTCGTTGACCATAACCGAACTTGTTTGTTGAGTCAAACATGTCCCATTTGACGTTATTATGGTGCCACGCGAGTTAGAAACCAAACGGAATCCATTTGCTTACTCAAATCATTGTATTCTCGGATTGCACCCAAATTGGCCTCCAATTGAGCCTACAATGTACAAACGAGTTTTCCTTCTTCGTTGAGCAGAACCGAACCTTTTTGTTGAGTCAAACATGTCCCATTTGACATTAATAGGGTGCCACAAGAGGATTGGAATCAAACGGAGTCCATTCGGTCACTCAAATCCTTGTATTCTCGGATTCCACCCAAATTGGCCTCCAATTGAGCCTACAATGTAAAAACGAGTTTTCCTTCTTCGTTGACCATAACCGAACTTGTTTGTTGATTCAAACATGTCCCATTTGACGTTATTATGGTCCCACGCGAGTTTGAAACCAAGCGGAGTCCATTTGCTTACTCAAATCCTGGTATTCTTGGATTGCACCCAAATTGGCCTCCAATTGAGCCTACAATGTAAAAACGAGTTTTCCTTCTTCGTTGACCATAACCGAACTTGTTTGTTGAGTCAAACATGTCCCATTTGACGTTATTATGGTGCCACGCGAGTTAGAAACCAAGCGGAATCCATTTGCTTACTCAAATCATTGTATTCTCGGATTGCACCCAAATTGGCCTCCAATTGAGCCTACAATGTACAAACGAGTTTTCCTTCTTCGTTGAGCAGAACCGAACCTTTTTGTTGAGTCAAACATGTCCCATTTGACATTAATATGGTGCCACAAGAGGATTGGAATCAAACGGAGTCCATTCGGTCACTCAAATCCTTGTATTCTCGGATTGCACCCAAATTGGCCTCCAATTGAGCCTACAATGTAAAAACGAGTTTTCCTTCTTCGTTGACCATAAACGAACTTTTTTGTTGATTCAAACATGTCCCATTTGACGTTATTATGGTCCCACGCGAGTTTGAAACCAAGCGGAGTCCATTTGCTTACTCAAATCCTGGTATTCTTGGATTGCACCCAAATTTGCCTCCAATTGAGCCTACAATGTACAAACGAGTTTTCCTTCTTCGTTGAGCACAACCAAAATTTTTGTTGAGTCAAACATGTCCCATTTGATGTTATTAGGGTGCCACGTGAGGATTGAAATCAAACGGAGTCCATTTGGTCACTCAAATCCTTGTATTCTCGGATTGCACCTAAATTGGCCTCCAATTGAGCCTACAATGTACAAACGAGTTTTCCTTCTTCGTTGACCATAACCGAACTTGTTGGTTGAGTCAAACATGTCCAATTTGATGTTATTATGTCGCCACGCGAGTTAGAAACCATGCGGAGTCCATTTGGTCACTCATATCCTTGTATTCTCGGATTGCACCCAAATTGGCCTCCAATTGAGCCTACAAAGTACAAACGAGTTTTCCTTCTTCGTTAACCATAACCGAACTTGTTTGTTGAGTCTAACATGTCCCATTTGACGTTATTATGGTGCCCCGCCAGTTAGAAACCAAGCGGAATCCATTTGCTTACTCAAATCCTTGTATTCGGATTGCACCCAAATTGGCCTCCAATTGAGCCTACAATGTACAAACGAGTTTTCCTTCTTTGTTGAGCAGAACCGAACCTTTTTGTTGAGTCAAACATGTCCCATTTGACGTTATTAGGGTTCCACGAGAGGATTGGAATCAAACGGAGTCCATTTGGTCACTCAAATCCTTGTATTCTCGGATTGCACCCAAATTGGCCTCCAATTGAGCCTACAATGTAAAAACGAGTTTTCCTTCTTCGTTGACCATAAACGAACTTGTTTGTTGAGTCAAACATGTCCCATTTGACGTTATTATGGTGCCACGCGAGTTAGAAACCAAGCGGAGTCCATTTGCTTACTCAAATCCTGGTATTCTTGGATTGCACCCAAATTGGCCTCCAATTGAGCCTACAATGTACAAACGAGTTTTCCTTCTTCGTTGAGCACAACCGAACATTTTTATTGAGTCAAACATGTCCCATTTGATGTTATTAGGGTGCCACGAGAGGATTGAAATCAAACGGAGTCCATTTGGTCACTCAAATCCTTGTATTCTCGGATTGCACCTAAATTGGCCTCCAATTGAGCCTACAATGTACAAACGAGTTTTTCTTCTTCGTTGACCATAAGCAAACTTGTTTGTTGATTCAAACATGTCCCATTTGATGTTATTATGGTGCCACGCGAGTTAGAAACCAAGCAGAATCCATTTGCTTACTCAAATCCTTGTATTCTCGGATTGCACCCAAATTGGCCTCCAATTGAGCCTACAATGTACAAACGAGTTTTTCTTCTTCGTTGAGCAGAACCGAACCTTTTTGTTGAGTCAAACATGTCCCATTTGACATTAATAGGGTGCCACAAGAGGATTGTAATCAAACGGAGTCCATTTGGTCACTCAAACCCTTGTATTCTCGGATTGCACCCAAATTGGCCTCCAATTGAGCCTACAATGTAAAAACGAGTTTTCCTTCTTCGTTGACCATAACCGAACTTGTTTGTTGAGTCAAACATGTCCCATTTGACGTTATTATGGTGCCACGCGAGTTAGAAACCAAGCGGAATCCATTTGCTTACTCAAATCCTTGTATTCTCGGATTGCACCCAAATTGGCCTCCAATTGAGCCTACAATGTACAAACGAGTTTTCCTTCTTCGTTGAGCAGAACCGAACCTTTTTGTTGAGTCAAACATGTCCCATTTGACATTAATAGGGTGCCACAAGAGGATTGGAATCAAACGGAGTCCATTTGGTCACTCAAATCCTTGTATTCTCGGATTGCACCCAAATTGGCCTCCAATTGAGCCTACAATGTAAAAACGAATTATCCTTCTTCATTGACCATAACCGAACATGTTTGTTGATTCAAACATGTCCCATTTTACGTTATTATGGTCCCACGCGAGTTTGAAACCAAGCGGAGTCCATTTGCTTCCTCAAATCCTGGTATTCTTGGATTGCACCCAAATTGGCCTCCAATTGAGCCTACAATGTACAAACGAGTTTTCCTTCTTCGTTGAGCACAACCGAACATTTTTGTTGAGTCAAACATGTCCCATTTGATGTTATTAGGGTGCCACGTGAGGATTGAAATCAAACGGAGTCCATTTGGTCACTCAAATCCTTGTATTCTCGGAATGCACCCAAATTGGCCTCCAATTGAGCCTACAATGTACAAACGAGTTTTCCTTCTTCGTTAACCATAACCGAACTTGTTTGTTGAGTCAAACATGTCCAATTTGACGTTATTATGGTGCCACACGAGTTAGAAACCAAGCGGAGTCCATTTGGTCACTCAAATCCTTGTATTCTCGGATTGCACCCAAATTGGCCTCCAATTGAGCCTACAATGTACAAACGAGTTTTCCTTCTTCGTTGACCATAACCGAACTTGTTTGGTGAGTCAAACATGTCCCATTTGACGTTATTATGGTGCCACGCGAGTTAGAAACCAAGCGGAGTCCATTTGCTTACTCAAATCCTTGTATTCTTGGATTGCACTCAAATTGGCCTCCAATTGAGCCTACAATGTACGACCGAGTTTTCCTTCTTCGTTGAGCACAACCGAACATTTTTGTTGAGTCAAAAATGTCCCATTTATCGTTATTAGGGTGCATCGCGAGGATTGAAATCAAACGGAGTCCATTTGGTCACTTCAATCCTTGTATTCTCGGATTGCACCCAAATTGGCCTCCAATTGAGCCTACAATGTACAAACGAGTTTTCCTTCTTCGTCGAGCAGAACCGAACCTTTTTGTTGAGTCAAACATGTCCCATTTGACGTTATTAGGGTGCCACGAGAGTATTGGAATCAAGCGGAGTCCATTTCGTCACTCAAATCCTTGTATTCCCGGATTGCACCCAAATTCGCCTCCAATTGAGCCTACAACGTACAAACTAGTTTTCCTTCTTCGTTAACAATAACCGAACTAGTGTGTCGAGTCAAACATGTCCAATTTGACGTTATTATGGTGCCACGCGAGTTAGAAACCAAGCGGAGTCCATTTTCTTACTAAAATCCTTGTATTCTTGGATTGCACCCAAATTGGCCTCCAATTGAGCCTACAATGTACAAACGAGTTTTCCTTCTTCGTTGAGCACAACCGAACATTTTTGTTGAGTCAAACATGTCCCATTTGACGTTATTAGGGTGCCACGTGAGGATTGAAATCAAACGGAGTCCATTTGGTCACTCAAATCCTTGTATTCTCGGATTGCACCTAAATTGGCCTCCAATTGAGCCTATAATGTACAAACGAGTTTTCCTTCTTCGTTGACCATAACCAAACTTGTTTGTTGATTCAAACATGTCCCATTTGACTTTATTATGGTGCCACGCGAGTTAGAAACCAAGCGGAATCCATTTGCGTACTCAAATCCTTGTATTCTCGGATTGCACCCAAATTGGCCTCCAATTGAGCCTACAATGTACAAACGAGTTTTCCTTCTTCGTTGAGCAGAACCGAACCTTTTTGTTGAGTCAAACATGTCCCATTTGACATTAATAGGGTGCCACGAGAGGATTGGAATCAAACGGAGTCCATTTGGTCACTCAAATCCTTGTATTCTCGGATTGCACCCAAATTGGCGTCCAATTGAGCCTACAACGTACAAACGAGTTTTCCTTCTTCGTTAACCATAACCGAACTTGTTGGTTGAGTCAAACATGTCCAATTTGACGTTATTATGTCGCCACGCGAGTTAGAAACCATGCGGAGTCCATTTGGTCACTCAAATCCTTGTATTCTCGGATTGCACCCAAATTGGCCTCCAATTGAGCCTACAAAGTACAAACGAGTTTTCCTTCTTCGTTAACCATAACCGAACTTGTTTGTTGAGTCTAACATGTCCCATTTGACGTTATTATGGTGCCCCGCCAGTTAGATACCAAGCGGAATCCATTTGCTTACTCAAATCCTTGTATTCGGATTGCACCCAAATTGGCCTCCAATTGAGCCTACAATGTACAAACGAGTTTTCCTTCTTTGTTGAGCAGAACCGAACCTTTTTGTTGAGTCAAACATGTCCCATTTGACGTTATTAGGGTGCAACGAGAGGATTGGAATCAAACGGAGTCCATTTGGTCACTCAAATCCTTGTATTCTCGGATTGCACCCAAATTGGCCTCCAATTGAGCCTACAATGTAAAAACGAGTTTTCCTTCTTCGTTGACCATAAACGAACTTGTTTGTTGAGTCAAACATGTCCCATTTGACGTTATTATGGTGCCACGCGAGTTAGAAACCAAGCGGAGTCCATTTGCTTACTCAAATCCTGGTATTCTTGGATTGCACCCAAATTTGCCTCCAATTGAGCCTACAATGTACAAACGAGTTTTCCTTCTTCGTTGAGCACAACCGAACATTTTTATTGAGTCAAACATGTCCCATTTGACGTTATTAGGGTGCCACGAGAGGATTGAAATCAAACGGAGTCCATTTGGTCACTCAAATCCTTGTATTCTCGGATTGCACCTAAATTGGCCTCCAATTGAGCCTACAATGTACAAACGAGTTTTCCTTCTTCGTTGACCATAACCAAACTTGTTTGTTGATTCAAACATGTCCCATTTGATGTTATTATGGTGCCACGCGAGTTAGAAACCAAGCGGAATCCATTTGCTTACTCAAATCCTTGTATTCTCGGATTGCACCCAAATTGGCCTCCAATTGAGCCTACAATGTACAAACGAGTTTTCCTTCTTCGTTGAGCAGAACCGAACCTTTTTGTTGAGTCAAACATGTCCCATTTGACATTAATAGGGTGCCACGAGAGGATTGTAATCAAACGGAGTCCATTTGGTCACTCAAACCCTTGTATTCTCGGATTGCACCCAAATTGGCCTCCAATTGAGCCTACAATGTAAAAACGAGTTTTCCTTCTTCGTTGACCATAACCGAACTTGTTTGTTGAGTCAAACATGTCCCATTTGACGTTATTATGGTGCCACGCGAGTTAGAAACCAAGCGGAATCCATTTGCTTACTCAAATCCTTGTATTCTCGGATTGCACCCAAATTGGCCTCCAATTGAGCCTACAATGTACAAACGAGTTTTCCTTCTTCGTTGAGCAGAACCGAACCTTTTTGTTGAGTCAAACATGTCCCATTTGACATTAATAGGGTGCCACAAGAGGATTGGAATCAAACGGAGTCCATTTGGTCACTCAAATCCTTGTATTCTCGGATTGCACCCAAATTGGCCTCCAATTGAGCCTACAATGTAAAAACGAATTTTCCTTCTTCGTTGACCATAACCGAACTTGTTTGTTGATTCAAACATGTCCCATTTTACGTTATTATGGTCCCACGCGAGTTTGAAACCAAGCGGAGTCCATTTGCTTACTCAAATCCTGGTATTCTTGGATTGCACCCAAATTGGCCTCCAATTGAGCCTACAATGTACAAACGAGTTTTCCTTCTTCGTTGAGCACAACCGAACATTTTTGTTGAGTCAAACATGTCCCATTTGATGTTATTAGGGTGCCACGTGAGGATTGAAATCAAACGGAGTCCATTTGGTCACTCAAATCCTTGTATTCTCGGATTGCACCTAAATTGGCCTCCAATTGAGCCTACAATGTACAAACGAGTTTTCCTTCTTCGTTGACCATAACTAAACTTGTTTGTTGATTCAAACATGTCGCATTTGACGTTATTATCGTGCCACGCGAGTTAGAAACAAAGCGGAGTCCATTTGGTCACTCAAATCCTTGTATTCTTGGATTGCACCCAAATTGGCCTCCAATTGAACCTACAACGTACAAACGAGTTTTCCTTCTTCGTTAACCATAACCGAACTTGTTTGTTGAGTCAAACATGTCCCATTTGACGTTTTTATGTTGCCACGCGAGTTAGAAACAAAGCGGAGTCCATTTGGTCACTCAAATCCTTGTATTCTCGGATTGCACCCAAATTGGCCTCCAATTGAGCCTACAACGTACAAACGAGTTTTCCTTCTTCATTAAGCACAAACGAACTTGTTTTTTGAGTCAAACATGTCCCATTTGACGTTATTATGGTGCCACGCGAGTTAGAAACCAAGCGGAGTCCATTTGGTCACTCAAATCCTTGTATTCTCGGATTGCACCCAAATTGGCCTCCAATTGACCCTACAACGTACAAACGAGTTTTCCTTCTTCGTTAACCATAACCAAACTTGTTTGTTGAGTCAAACATGTCCCATTTGACGTTATTATGGTGCCACGCGAGTTAGAAAAAAAGCGGAGTCCATTTGCTTACTCAAATCCTTGTATTCTCGGATTGCACCCAAATTGGCCTACAATTGAGCCTACAATGTACAAACGAGTTTTCCTTCTTCGTTGAGCACAACCGAACCTTTTTGTTGAGTCAAACATGTCACATTTGACGTTATTAGGGTGCCACGCAAGGATTGAAATCAAACGGAGTCCATTTGGTCACTCAAATCCTTGTATTCTCGGATTGCACCCAAATTGGCCTCCAATTGAGCCTACAACGTACAAACGAGTTTTCCTTCTTTATTAAGCACAACCGAACTTGTTTTTTGAGTCAAACATTTCCCATTTGACGTTATTATGGTGCCACACGAGTTAGAAACCAAGCGGAGTCCATTTGCTCACTAAAATCCTTGTATTCTCGTATTGCACCCAAATTGGCCTCCAATTGAGCCTACAACATACAAACGAGTTTTCCTTCTTTGTTAAGCACAACCGAACCTTTTTGTTGAGTCAAACATGTCCCATTTGACTTTATTATGGTGCCACGCAAAGATTGAAATCAAACGGAGTCCGTTTGGTCACTGAAATCCTTGTATTCTCGGATTGCACCCAAATTGGCCTCCAATTGAGCCTACAATGTACAAACGAGTTTTCCTTCTTCATTAAGCACAACCGAACTTGTTTGTTGAGTCAAATATGTTCCATTTGACGTTATTATGGTGCCACGCAAGGATTGAAATCAAACGGAATCCATTTGGTCACTCAAATCCTTGTATTCTAGGATTGCACCCAAATTGGCCTCCAATTGAGCCTACAACGTACAAACGAGTTTTCCTTCTTTAGTAAGCACAAACGAACTTGTTTTTTGAGTCAAACATGTCCCATTTGACGTTATTATGGTGCCACACGAGTTAGAAACCAAGCGGAGTCCATTTGCTCACTAAAATCCTTGTATTCTCGGATTGCACCCAAATTGGCCTCCAATTGAGCCTACAACATACAAACGAGTTTTCCTTTCTTGTTAAGCACAACCGAACCTTTTTCTTGAGTCAAACATGTCCCATTTTACGTTATTATGGTGCCATGCAAATATTGAAATCAAACGGAGTCCGTTTGCTCACTCAAATCCTTGTATTCTCGGATTGCACCCAAATTGGCCTCCAATTGATCCTACAACGTACAAACGAGTTTTCCTTCTTCGTTAAGCACAACCGAACTTGTTTGTTGAGTCAAATATATCCCATTTGACGTTATTATGGTGCCATACGATGATTGAAATCAAACGGAGTCCATTTGGTCACTCAAATCCTTGTATTCTCGGATTGCACCCAAATTGGCCTCCAATTGAGCCTACAACGTACAAACGAGTTTTTCTTCTTCGTTAACCACAAACGAACTTGTTTGTTGAGTCAAACATGTCCCATTTGACGTAATTATGGTGCCACGTGAGTTAGAAACCAAACGGAGTCCATTTGGTCACTCAAATCCTTGTATTCTCGGATTGCACCCAAATTGGCCTCCAATTGAGCCTACAACATACAAACGAGTTTTCCTTCTTTGTTAAGCACAACCGAACCTTTTTGTTGAGTCAAACATGTCCCATTTGACGTTATTATGGTGCCCCGCAAAGATTTAAATCAAACGGAGTCCGTTTGCTCACTCAAATCCTTGTATTCTCGGATTGCACCCAAATTGGCCTCCAATTGAGCCTACAACGTACAAACGAGTTTTCCTTCTTTATTAAGCACAAACGAACTTGTTTTTTGAGTCAAACATGTCCCATTTGTAGTTATTATGGTGCCACACGAGTTAGAAACCAAGCGGAGTCCATTTGCTCACTAAAATCCTTGTATTCTCGTATTGCACCCAAATTGGCCTCCAATTGAGCCTACAACATACAAACGAGTTTTCCTTCTTTGTTAAGCACAACCGAACCTTTTGGTTGAGTCAAACATGTCCCATTTGATGTTATTATGGTTCCATGCAAAGATTGAAATCAAACGGAGTCCGTTTGCTCACTCAAATCCTTGTATTCTCGGATTGCACCCAAATTGGCCTCCAATTGAGCCTACAATGTACAAACGAGTTTTCCTTCATCGGTAAGCACAAACGAACTTGTTTGTTGAGTCAAATATGTTCCATTTGACATTATTATGGTGCCACGCAAGGATTGAAATCAAACGGAATCCATTTGGTCACTCAAATCCTTGTATTCTCGGATTGCACCCAAATTGGCCTCCAATTGAGCCTACAACGTACAAACGAGTTCTTCTTCTTCGTTAATCACAACCAAACTTGTTTGTTGATTCAAACATGTCCCATTTGACGTTATTATGGTGCCATGCGAGGATTGAAATCAAACGGAGTCCATTTGGTCACTCAAATCCTTGTATTCTAGGATTGCACCCAAATTGGCCTCCAATTGAGCCTACAACGTACAAACGAGTTTTCCTTCTTTATTAAGCACAACCGAACTTGTTTTTTGAGTCAAAAATTTCCCATTTGACGTTATTATGGTGCCACACGAGTTAGAAACCAAGCGGAGTTCATTTGCTCACTAAAATCCTTGTATTCTCGTATTGCACCCAAATTGGCCTCCAATTGAGCCTACAACATACAAACGAGTTTTCCTTCTTTGTTAAGCACAACCGAACCTTTTTGTTGAGTCAAATATGTCCCATTTGACTTTATTATGGTGCCACGCAAAGATTGAAATCAAACGGAGTCCGTTTGGTCACTGAAATCCTTGTATTCTCGGATTGCACCCAAATTGGCCTCCAATTGAGCCTACAATGTACAAACGAGTTTTCCTTCTTCATTAAGCACAACCGAACTTGTTTGTTGAGTCAAATATGTTCCATTTGACGTTATTATGGTGCCACGCAAGGATTGAAATCAAACGGAATCCATTTGGTCACTCAAATCCTTGTATTCTAGGATTGCACCCAAATTGGCCTCCGATTGAGCCTACAACGTACAAACGAGTTTTTCTTCTTCGTTAATCACAACCGAACTTGTTTGTTGAGTCAAACATGTCCCATTTGACGTTATTATGGTGCCACATGGGTTAGAAACCAAGCGGGGTCCATTTGGTCAGTCAAATCCTTGTATTCTTGGATTGCACCCAAAGTGGTCTCCAATTGAGCCTACAACGTACAAACGAATTTTCCATCTTCGTTAAGCACAACCGAACCTTTTGGTACAGTAAAAAATGTACCATTTTACGTTATTATGGTGCCATGCAAGGATTGAAATCAAACGGAATCCATTTGGTCACTCAAATCCATGTATTCTCGGATTGCACCCAAATTGGCCTCCAATTGAGCCTACAACGTACAAACGAGTTTTCCTTCTTTATTAAGCACAACCGAACTTGTTTTTTGAGTCAAACATGTCCCATTTGACGTTATTATGGTGCCACACGAGTTAGAAACCAAGCGGAGTCCATTTGCTCACTAAAATCCTTGTATTCTCGGATTGCACCCAAATTGGCCTCCAATTGAGCCTACAACATACAAACGAGTTTTCCTTTCTTGTTAAGCACAACCGAACCTTTTTCTTGAGTCAAACATGTCCCATTTGACGTTATTATGGTGCCATGCAAATATTGAAATCAAACGGAGTCCGTTTGCTCACTCAAATCCTTGTATTCTCGGATTGCACCCAAATTGGCCCCCAATTGATCCTACAACGTACAAACGAGTTTTCCTTCTTCGTTAAGCACAACCGAACTTGTTTGTTGAGTCAATTATATCCCATTTGACGTTATTATGGTGCCATGCGATGATTGAAATCAAACGGAGTCCATTTGGTCACTCAAATCCTTGTATTCTCGGATTGCACCCAAATTGGCCTCCAATTGAGCCTACAACGTACAAACGAGTTTTTCTTCTTCGTTAACCACAAACGAACTTGTTTGTTGAGTCAAACATGTCCCATTTGACGTAATTATGGTGCCACGTGAGTTAGAAACCAAACGGAGTCCATTTGGTCACTCAAATCCTTGTATTCTCGGATTGCACCCAAATTGGCCTCCAATTGAGCCTACAACATACAAACGAGTTTTCCTTCTTTGTTAAGCACAACCGAACCTTTTTGTTGAGTCAAACATGTCCCATTTGACGTTATTATGGTGCCCCGCAAAGATTTAAATCAAACGGAGTCCGTTTGCTCACTCAAATCCTTGTATTCTCGGATTGCACCCAAATTGGCCTCCAATTGAGCCTTTTTTTTTTTTTTTTTTTTTTTTTTTTTTTGAAAAGCAAGCGCGGGGTATAAATGGGCTCCCCAGACCACTAAAAGAAAGAAAGAAAAGAACTATTACATTCGCATATACTTTCTACCACTCGCATCCTCAAAAATGATTTTTTTGAGGTCCTCCGCAAAGGAGCTAGGAGTCACCTCTATGAACTCCGCATTTGGCATTAAACTAGCGAGCTTGTCAGCTGCCTTGTTAGTTTCTCGCATGACGTGGAATACCTTACAGTCCTCGAACCCTTGTATCAGACTTTTAATCCGTCTTGTAGAGTGCTTTGCTTCCCATGGAGGAGGCTTGTTCGTGGTGATGTATTGTACCGCATTTGCTGAATCAATGCAGACGATCAGCTTGTGGTAACTGCCCTGCCTCGCCATTGTAAGACCCATTTCCACTCCTTGGAGCTCATGAAGAAGCACAGACTGACCTCTGTGAGAGCCTGAAGCTGCTGCCAGAACAGCCCCCGAATGGTCTCTAATTATAGCTCCATAACCACCTTTTGTTCCCACCAAGGATCCATCCGAGTTAACTGTGACCCAGCCTGGTTCAGGCCTGTTCCAGGTGTGCCACGTGCTGGACGGGAGCTTGAGATTGATCTCCATACTCCATTTATCAAAGAAACTCCTTGCTTGAGGGGTATCCTCCTCTGTTGGCTCCAAAACAAATACTCTTAAGCGCACATCAGCAATTATCTTTGCTGTGAGATCAGACTGGGACAGCTGCTTGTGATCAAACATTCTCCTGTTGCGCTCCAACCAGATGTGGTATATTGTAGCATTAAGAACAAGTTTTTTAACCATAGAGCAGGTATTGGTCCCTCCAATTGAGCCTACAACGTACAAACGAGTTTTCCTTCTTTATTAAGCACAAACGAACTTGTTTTTTGAGTCAAACATGTCCCATTTGTAGTTATTATGGTGCCACACGAGTTAGAAACCAAGCGGAGTCCATTTGCTCACTAAAATCCTTGTATTCTCGTATTGCACCCAAATTGGCCTCCAATTGAGCCTACAACATACAAACGAGTTTTCCTTCTTTGTTAAGCACAACCGAACCTTTTTGTTGAGTCAAACATGTCCCATTTGACGTTATTATGGTGCCACGCAAAGATTGAAATCAAACGGAGTCCGTTTGCTCACTCAAATCCTTGTATTCTCGGATTGCACCCAAATTGGCCTCCAATTGAGCCTACAATGTACAAACGAGTTTTCCTTCATCGGTAAGCACAAACGAACTTGTTTGTTGAGTCAAATATGTTCCATTTGACGTTATTATGGTGCCACGCAAGGATTGAAATCAAACGGAATCCATTTGGTCACTCAAATCCTTGTATTCTCGGATTGCACCCAAATTGGCCTCCAATTGAGCCTACAACGTACAAACGAGTTCTTCTTCTTCGTTAATCACAACCAAACTTGTTTGTTGATTCAAACATATCCCATTTGACGTTATTATGGTGCCATACGAGGATTGAAATCAAACGGAGTCCATTTGGTCACTCAAATCCTTGTATTCTAGGATTGCACCCAAATTGGCCTCCAATTGAGCCTACAACGTACAAACGAGTTTTCCTTCTTCGTTAAGCACAACCGAACATTTTTGTTGAGTCAAACATGTCCCATTTGACGTTATTAGGGTTCCACGCGAGGATTGAAATCAAACGGAGTCCATTTGGTCACTCAAATCCTTGTATTCTTGGATTGCACCCAAATTGGCCTCCAATTGAGCCTACAACGTACAAACGAGTTTTCCTTCTTCGTTAACCATAACCAAACTTGTTTGTTGAGTCAAACATGTCCCATTTGACGTTATTATGGTGCCACGCGAGTTAGAAAAAAAGCGGAGTCCATTTGCTTACTCAAATCCTTGTATTCTCGGATTGCACCCAAATTGGCCTACAATTGAGCCTACAATGTACAAACGAGTTTTCCTTCTTCGTTGAGCACAACCGAACCTTTTTGTTGAGTCAAACATGTCACATTTGACGTTATTAGGGTGCCAGGCAAGGATTGAAATCAAACGGAGTCCATTTGGTCACTCAAATCCTTGTATTCTCGGATTGCACCCAAATTGGCCTCCAATTGAGCCTACAACGTACAAACGAGTTTTCCTTCTTTATTAAGCACAACCGAACTTGTTTTTTGAGTCAAACATTTCCCATTTGACGTTATTATGGTGCCACACGAGTTAGAAACCAAGCGGAGTCCATTTGCTCACTAAAATCCTTGTATTCTCGTATTGCACCCAAATTGGCCTCCAATTGAGCCTACAACATACAAACGAGTTTTCCTTCTTTGTTAAGCACAACCGAACCTTTTTGTTGAGTCAAACATGTCCCATTTGACTTTATTATGGTGCCACGCAAAGATTGAAATCAAACGGAGTCCGTTTGGTCACTGAAATCCTTGTATTCTCGGATTGCACCCAAATTGGCCTCCAATTGAGCCTACAATGTACAAACGAGTTTTCCTTCTTCATTAAGCACAACCGAACTTGTTTGTTGAGTCAAATATGTTCCATTTGACGTTATTATGGTGCCACGCAAGGATTGAAATCAAACGGAATCCATTTGGTCACTCAAATCCTTGTATTCTAGGATTGCACCCAAATTGGCCTCAAATTGAGCCTACAACGTACAAACGAGTTTTTCTTCTTCGTTAATCACAACCGAACTTGTTTGTTGAGTCAAACATGTCCCATTTGACGTTATTATGGTTCCACATGAGTTAGAAACCAAGCGGGGTCCATTTGGTCAGTCAAATCCTTGTATTCTCGGATTGCACCCAAAGTGGTCTCCAATTGAGCCTACAACGTACAAACGAATTTTCCATCTTCGTTAAGCACAACCGAACCTTTTGGTAGAGTAAAAAATGTACCATTTGACGTTATTATGGTGCCATGCAAGGATTGAAATCAAACGGAATCCATTTGGTCACTCAAATCCTTGTATTCTCGGATTGCACCCAAATTGGCCTCCAATTGAGCCTACAACGTACAAACGAGTTCTTCTTCTTCGTTAATCACAACCAAACTTGTTTGTTGATTCAAACATGTCCCATTTGACGTTATTATGGTGCCATGCGAGGATTGAAATCAAACGGAGTCCATTTGGTCACTCAAATCCTTGTATTCTAGGATTGCACCCAAATTGGCCTCCAATTGAGCCTACAACGTACAAACGAGTTTTCCTTCTTTATTAAGCACAACCGAACTTGTTTTTTGAGTCAAACATTTCCCATTTGACGTTATTATGGTGCCACACGAGTTAGAAACCAAGCGGAGTTCATTTGCTCACTAAAATCCTTGTATTCTCGTATTGCACCCAAATTGGCCTCCAATTGAGCCTACAACATACAAACGAGTTTTCCTTCTTTGTTAAGCACAACCGAACCTTTTTGTTGAGTCAAACATGTCCCATTTGACTTTATTATGGTGCCACGCAAACATTGAAATCAAACGGAGTCCGTTTGGTCACTGAAATCCTTGTATTCTCGGATTGCACCCAAATTGGCCTCCAATTGAGCCTACAATGTACAAACGAGTTTTCCTTCTTCATTAAGCACAACCGAACTTGTTTGTTGAGTCAAATATGTTCCATTTGACGTTATTATGGTGCCACGCAAGGATTGAAATCAAACGGAATCCATTTGGTCACTCAAATCCTTGTATTCTAGGATTGCACCCAAATTGGCCTCCAATTGAGCCTACAACGTACAAACGAGTTTTTCTTCTTCGTTAATCACAACCGAACTTGTTTGTTGAGTCAAACATGTCCCATTTGACGTTATTATGGTGCCACATGAGTTAGAAACCAAGCGGGGTCCATTTGGTCAGTCAAATCCTTGTATTCTCGGATTGCACCCAAAGTGGTCTCCAATTGAGCCTACAACGTACAAACGAATTTTCCATCTTCGTTAAGCACAACCGAACCTTTTGGTACAGTCAAAAATGTACCATTTGACGTTATTATGGTGCCATGCAAGGATTGAAATCAAACGGAATCCATTTGGTCACTCAAATCCATGTATTCTCGGATTGCACCCAAATTGGCCTCCAATTGAGCCTACAACGTACAAACGAGTTTTCCTTCTTTATTAAGCACAACCGAACTTGTTTTTTGAGTCAAACATGTCCCATTTGACGTTATTATGGTGCCACACGAGTTAGAAACCAAGCGGAGTCCATTTGCTCACTAAAATCCTTGTATTCTCGGATTGCACCCAAATTGGCCTCCAATTGAGCCTACAACATACAAACGAGTTTTCCTTTCTTGTTAAGCACAACCGAACCTTTTTCTTGAGTCAAACATGTCCCATTTGACGTTATTATGGTGCCATGCAAATATTGAAACAAAGCGGAGTCCATTTGGTCACTCAAATCCTTGTATTCTCGGATTGCACCCAAATTGGCCTCCAATTGATCCTACAACGTACAAACAAGTTTTCCTTCTTCGTTAAGCACAACCGAACTTGTTTGTTGAGTCAAATATATCCCATTTGACGTTATTATGGTGCCATGCGATGATTGAAATCAAACGGAGTCCATTTGGTCACTCAAATCCTTGTATTCTCGGATTGCACCCAAATTGGCCTCCAATTGAGCCTACAACGTACAAACGAGTTTTTCTTCTTCGTTAACCACAAACGAACTTTTTTGTTGAGTCAAACATGTCCCATTTGACGTAATTATGGTGCCACGTGAGTTAGAAACCAAACGGAGTCCATTTGGTCACTCAAATCCTTGTATTCTCGGATTGCACCCAAATTGGCCTCCAATTGAGCCTACAACATACAAACGAGTTTTCCTTCTTTGTTAAGCACAACCGAACCTTTTTGTTGAGTCAAACATGTCCCATTTGACGTTATTATGGTGCCCCGCAAAGATTTAAATCAAACGGAGTCCGTTTGCTCACTCAAATCCTTGTATTCTCGGATTGCACCCAAATTGGCCTCCAATTGAGCCTACAACGTACAAACGAGTTTTCCTTCTTTATTAAGCACAAACGAACTTGTTTTTTGAGCCAAACATGTCCCATTTGTAGTTATTATGGTGCCACACGAGTTAGAAACCAAGCGGAGTCCATTTGCTCACTAAAATCCTTGTATTCTCGTATTGCACCCAAATTGGCCTCCAATTGAGCCTACAACATACAAACGAGTTTTCCTTCTTTGTTAAGCACAACCGAACCTTTTTGTTGAGTCAAACATGTCCCATTTGACGTTATTATGGTGCCACGCAAAGATTGAAATCAAACGGAGTCCGTTTGCTCACTCAAATCCTTGTATTCTCGGATTGCACCCAAATTGGCCTCCAATTGAGCCTACAATGTACAAACGAGTTTTCCTTCATCGGTAAGCACAAACGAACTTGTTTGTTGAGTCAAATATGTTCCATTTGACGTTATTATGGTGCCACGCAAGGATTGAAATCAAACGGAATCCATTTGGTCACTCAAATCCTTGTATTCTCGGATTGCACCCAAATTGGCCTCCAATTGAGCCTACAACGTACAAACGAGTTCTTCTTCTTCGTTAATCACAACCAAACTTGTTTGTTGATTCAAACATGTCCCATTTGACGTTATTATGGTGCCATGCGAGGATTGAAATCAAACGGAGTCCATTTGGTCACTCAAATCCTTGTATTCTAGGATTGCACCCAAATTGGCCTCCAATTGAGCCTACAACGTACAAACGAGTTTTCCTTCTTCGTTAAGCACAACCGAACATTTTTGTTGAGTCAAACATGTCCCATTTGACGTTATTAGGGTTCCACGTGAGGATTGAAATCAAACGGAGTCCATTTGGTCACTCAAATCCTTGTATTCTTGGATTGCACCCAAATTGGCCTCCAATTGAGCCTACAACGTACAAACGAGTTTTCCTTCTTCGTTAACCATAACCGAACTTGTTTGTTGAGTCAAACATGTCCCATTTGTAGTTTTTATGTTGCCACGCGAGTTAGAAACAAAGCGGAGTCCATTTGGTCACTCAAATCCTTGTATTCTCGGATTGCACCCAAATTGGCCTCCAATTGAGCCTACAACGTACAAACGAGTTTTCCTTCTTCATTAAGCACAAACGAACTTGTTTTTTGAGTCAAACATGTCCCATTTGACGTTATTATGGTGCCACGCGAGTTAGAAACCAAGCGAAGTCCATTTGGTCACTCAAATCCTTGTATTCTCGGATTGCACCCAAATTGGGCTCCAATTGAGCCTACAACATACAAACGAGTCTTCCTTCTTTGTTAAGCACAACCGAACCTTTTTGTTGATTCAAACATGTCGCATTTGATATTATTATGGTGCCACGTAAAGATTTAAATCAAACGGAGTCCGTTTGCTCACTCAAATCCTTGTATTCTCGGATTGCACCCAAATTGGCCTCCAATTGAGCTTACAATGTACAAACGAGTTTTCCTTCATCGGTAAGCACAAATGAACTTGTTTGTTGAGTCAAATATGTTCCATTTGACGTTATTATGGTGCCACGCAAGGATTGAAATCAAACGGAATCCATTTGGTCACTCAAATCCTTGTATTCTCGGATTGCACCCAAATTGGCCTCCAATTGAGCCTACAACGTACAAACGAGTTCTTCTTCTTCGTTAATCACAACCAAACTTGTTTGTTGATTCAAACATGTCACATTTGATGTTATTATGGTGCCATGCGAGGATTGAAATCAAACGGAGTCCATTTGGTCACTCAAATCCTTGTATTCTAGGATTGCACCCAAATTGGCCTCCAATTGAGCCTACAACGTACAAACGAGTTTTCCTTCTTCGTTAAGCACAACCGAACATTTTTGTTGAGTCAAACATGTCCCATTTGACGTTATTAGGGTTCCACGCGAGGATTGAAATCAAACGGAGTCCATTTGGTCACTCAAAACCTTGTATTCTTGGATTGCACCCAAATTGGCCTCCAATTGAGCCTACAACGTACAAACGAGTTTTTCTTCTTCGTTAACCATAACCGAACTTGTTTGTTGAGTCAAAAATGTCCCATTTGACGTTTTTATGTTGCCACGCGAGTTAGAAACAAAGCGGAGTCCATTTGGTCACTCAAATCCTTGTATTCTCGGATTGCACCCAAATTGGCCTCCAATTGAGCCTACAACGTACAAACGAGTTTTCCTTCTTCATTAAGCACAAACGAACTTGTTTTTTGATTCAAACATGTCCCATTTGATGTTATTATGGTGCCACGCGAGTTAGAAACCAAGCGGAGTCCATTTGGTCACTCAAATCCTTGTATTCTCGGATTGCACCCAAATTGGCCTCCAATTGAGCCTACAACGTACAAACGAGTTTTCCTTCTTTATTAAGCAAAACCGAACTTGTTTTTTGAGTCAAACATGTCCCATTTGACGTTATTATGGTGCCACACGAGTTAGAAACCAAGCGGAGTCCATTTGCTCACTAAAATCCTTGTATTCTCGGATTGCACCCAAATTGGCCTCCAATTGAGCCTACAACATACAAACGAGTTTTCCTTTCTTGTTAAGCACAACCGAACCTTTTTCTTGAGTCAAACATGTCCCATTTGACGTTATTATGGTGCCATGCAAATATTGAAACAAAGCGGAGTCCATTTGGTCACTCAAATCCTTGTATTCTCGGATTGCACCCAAATTGGCCTCCAATTGATCCTACAACGTACAAACGAGTTTTCCTTCTTCGTTAAGCACAACCGAACTTGTTTGTTGAGTCAAATATATCCCATTTGACGTTATTATGGTGCCATGCGATGATTGAAATCAAACGGAGTCCATTTGGTCACTCAAATCCTTGTATTCTCGGATTGCACCCAAATTGGCCTCCAATTGAGCCTACAACGTACAAACGAGTTTTTCTTCTTCGTTAACCACAAAAGAACTTGTTTGTTGAGTCAAACATGTCCCATTTGACGTAATTATGGTGCCACGTGAGTTAGAAACCAAACGGAGTCCATTTGGTCACTCAAATCCTTGTATTCTCGGATTGCACCCAAATTGGCCTCCAATTGAGCCTACAACATACAAACGAGTTTTCCTTCTTTGTTAAGCACAACCGAACCTTTTTGTTGAGTCAAACATGTCCCATTTGACGTTATTATGGTGCCCCGCAAAGATTTAAATCAAACGGAGTCCGTTTGCTCACTCAAATCCTTGTATTCTCGGATTGCACCCAAATTGGCCTCCAATTGAGCCTACAACGTACAAACGAGTTTTCCTTCTTTATTAAGCACAAACGAACTTGTTTTTTGAGCCAAACATGTCCCATTTGTAGTTATTATGGTGCCACACGAGTTAGAAACCAAGCGGAGTCCATTTGCTCACTAAAATCCTTGTATTCTCGTATTGCACCCAAATTGGCCTCCAATTGAGCCTACAACATACAAACGAGTTTTCCTTCTTTGTTAAGCACAACCGAACCTTTTTGTTGAGTCAAACATGTCCCATTTGACGTTATTATGGTGCCACGCAAAGATTGAAATCAAACGGAGTCCGTTTGCTCACTCAAATCCTTGTATTCTCGGATTGCACCCAAATTGGCCTCCAATTGAGCCTACAATGTACAAACGAGTTTTCCTTCATCGGTAAGCACAAACGAACTTGTTTGTTGAGTCAAATATGTTCCATTTGACGTTATTATGGTGCCACGCAAGGATTGAAATCAAACGGAATCCATTTGGTCACTCAAATCCTTGTATTCTCGGATTGCACCCAAATTGGCCTCCAATTGAGCCTACAACGTACAAACGAGTTCTTCTTCTTCGTTAATCACAACCAAACTTGTTTGTTGATTCAAACATGTCCCATTTGACGTTATTATGGTGCCATGCGAGGATTGAAATCAAACGGAGTCCATTTGGTCACTCAAATCCTTGTATTCTAGGATTGCACCCAAATTGGCCTCCAATTGAGCCTACAACGTACAAACGAGTTTTCCTTCTTCGTTAAGCACAACCGAACATTTTTGTTGAGTCAAACATGTCCCATTTGACGTTATTAGGGTTCCACGCAAGGATTGAAATCAAACGGAGTCCATTTGGTCACTCAAATCCTTGTATTCTTGGATTGCACCCAAATTGGCCTCCAATTGAGCCTACAACGTACAAACGAGTTTTCCTTCTTCGTTAACCATAACCGAACTTGTTTGTTGAGTCAAACATGTCCCATTTGTAGTTTTTATGTTGCCACGCGAGTTAGAAACAAAGCGGAGTCCATTTGGTCACTCAAATCCTTGTATTCTCGGATTGCACCCAAATTGGCCTCCAATTGAGCCTACAACGTACAAACGAGTTTTCCTTCTTCATTAAGCACAAACGAACTTGTTTTTTGAGTCAAACATGTCCCATTTGACGTTATTATGGTGCCACGCGAGTTAGAAACCAAGCGGAGTCCATTTGGTCACTCAAATCCTTGTATTCTCGGATTGCACCCAAATTGGGCTCCAATTGAGCCTACAACATACAAACGAGTTTTCCTTCTTTGTTAAGCACAACCGAACCTTTTTGTTGATTCAAACATGTCCCATTTGACATTATTATGGTGCCACGCAAAGATTTAAATCAAACGGAGTCCGTTTGCTCACTCAAATCCTTGTATTCTCGGATTGCACCCAAATTGGCCTCCAATTGAGCTTACAATGTACAAACGAGTTTTCCTTCATCGGTAAGCACAAACGAACTTGTTTGTTGAGTCAAATATGTTCCATTTGACGTTATTATGGTGCCACGCAAGGATTGAAATCAAACGGAATCGATTTGGTCACTCAAATCCTTGTATTCTCGGATTGCACCCAAATTGGCCTCCAATTGAGCCTACAACGTACAAACGAGTTCTTCTTCTTCGTTAATCACAACCAAACTTGTTTGTTGATTCAAACACGTCACATTTGACGTTATTATGGTGCCATGCGAGGATTGAAATCAAACGGAGTCCATTTGGTCACTCAAATCCTTGTATTCTAGGATTGCACCCAAATTGGCCTCCAATTGAGCCTACAACGTACAAACGAGTTTTCCTTCTTCGTTAAGCACAACCGAACATTTTTGTTGAGTCAAACATGTCCCATTTGACGTTATTAGGGTTCCACGCGAGGATTGAAATCAAACGGAGTCCATTTGGTCACTCAAAACCTTGTATTCTTGGATTGCACCCAAATTGGCCTCCAATTGAGCCTACAACGTACAAACGAGTTTTTCTTCTTCGTTAACCATAACCGAACTTGTTTGTTGAGTCAAAAATGTCCCATTTGACGTTTTTATGTTGCCACGCGAGTTAGAAACAAAGCGGAGTCCATTTGGTCACTCAAATCCTTGTATTCTCGGATTGCACCCAAATTGGCCTCCAATTGAGCCTACAACGTACAAACGAGTTTTCCTTCTTCATTAAGCACAAACGAACTTGTTTTTTGATTCAAACATGTCCCATTTGATGTTAATATGGTGCCACGCGAGTTAGAAACCAAGCGGAGTCCATTTGGTCACTCAAATCCTTGTATTCTCGGATTGCACCCAAATTGGCCTCCAATTGAGCCTACAACATACAAACGAGTTTTCCTTCTTTGTTAAGCACAACCGAACCTTTTTGTTGAGTCAACCATGTCCCATTTGACGTTATTATGGTGCCACGCAAAGATTTAAATCAAACGGAGTCCGTTTGCTCACTCAAATCCTTGTATTCTCGGATTGCACCCAAATTGGCCTCCAATTGAGCCTACAATGTACAAACGAGTTTTCCTTCATCGGTAAGCACAAATGAACTTGTTTGTTGAGTCAAATATGTTCCATTTGACGTTATTACGGTGCCACGCAAGGATTGAAATCAAACGGAATCCATTTCGTCACTCAAATCCTTGTATTCTCGGATTGCACCCAAATTGGCCTCCAATTGAGCCTACAACATACAAACGAGTTTTCCTTCTTTGTTAAGCACAACCGAACCTTTTTGTTGAGTCAAACATGTCCCATTTGACGTTATTATGGTGCCATGCAAATATTGAAATCAAACGGAGTCCGTTTGCTCACTCAAATCCTTGTATTCTCGGATTGCACCCAAATTGGCCTCCAATTGATCCTACAACGTACAAACGAGTTTTCCTTCTTCGTTAAGCACAAACGAACTTGTTTGTTGAGTCAAATATATCCCATTTGACGTTATTATGGTGCCATGCGATGATTGAAATCAAACGGAGTCCATTTGGTCACTCAAATCCTTGTATTCTCGGATTGCACCCAAATTGGCCTCCAATTGAGCCTACAACGTACAAACGAGTTTTTCTTCTTCGTTAACCACAAACGAACTTGTTTGTTGACTCAAACATGTCCCATTTGACGTAATTATGGTGCCACGTGAGTTAGAAACCAAACGGAGTCCATTTGGTCACTCAAATCCTTGTATTCTCGGATTGCACCCAAATTGGCCTCCAATTGAGCCTACAACATACAAACGAGTTTTCCTTCTTTGTTAAGCACAACCGAACCTTTTTGTTGAATCAAACATGTCAGATTTGACGTTATTATGGTGCCCCGCAAAGATTTAAATCAAACGGAGTCCGTTTGCTCACTCAAATCCTTGTATTCTCGGATTGCACCCAAATTGGCCTCCAATTGATCCTACAACGTACAAACGAGTTTTCCTTCTATATTAAGCACAAACGAACTTGTTTTTTGAGTCAAACATGTCCCATTTTTAGTTATTATGGTGCCACACGAGTTAGAAACCAAGCGGAGTCCATTTGCTCACTAAAATCCTTGTATTCTCGTATTGCACCCAGATTGGCCTCCAATTGAGCCTACAACATACAAACGAGTTTTCCTTCTTTGTTAAGCACAACCGAACCTTTTTGTTGAGTCAAACATGTCCCATTTGACGTTATTATGGTGCCACGCAAAGATTGAAATCAAACGGAGTCCGTTTGCTCACCCAAATCCTTGTATTCTCGGATTGCACCCAAATTGGCCTCCAATTGAGCCTACAATGTACAAACGAGTTTTCCTTCATCGGTAAGCACAAACGAACTTGTTTGTTGAGTCAAATATGTTCCATTTGACGTTATTATGGTGCCACGCAAGGATTGAAATCAAACGGAATCCATTTGGTCACTCAAATCCTTGTATTCTCGGATTGCACCCAAATTGGCCTCCAATTGAGCCTACAACGTACAAACGAGTTCTTCTTCTTCGTTAATCACAACCAAACTTGTTTGTTGATTCAAACATGTCCCATTTGACGTTATTATGGTGCCATGCGAGGATTGAAATCAAACGGAGTCCATTTGGTCACTCAAATCCTTGTATTCTAGGATTGCACCCAAATTGGCCTCCAATTGAGCCTACAACGTACAAACGAGTTTTCCTTCTTCGTTAAGCACAACCGAACATTTTTGTTGAGTCAAACATGTCCCATTTGACGTTATTAGGGTTCCACGCGAGGATTGAAATCAAACGGAGTCCATTTGGTCACTCAAATCCTTGTATTCTTGGATTGCACCCAAATTGGCCTCCAATTGAGCCTACAACGTACAAACGAGTTTTCCTTCTTCGTTAACCATAACCGAACTTGTTTGTTGAGTCAAACATGTCCCATTTGACGTTTTTATGTTGCCACGCGAGTTAGAAACAAAGCGGAGTCCATTTGGTCACTCAAATCCTTGTATTCTCGGATTGCACCCAAATTGGCCTCCAATTGAGCCTACAACGTACAAACGAGTTTTCCTTCTTCATTAAGCACAAACGAACTTGTTTTTTGAGTCAAACATGTCCCATTTGACGTTATTATGGTGCCACGCGAGTTAGAAACCAAGCGGAGTCCATTTGGTCACTCAAATCCTTGTATTCTCGGATTGCACCCAAATTGGCCTCCAATTGAGCCTACAACATACAAACGAGTTTTCCTTCTTTGTTAAGCACAACAGAACCTTTTTGTTGAGTCAAACATGTCCCATTTGACGTTATTATGGTGCCACGCAAAGATTTAAATCAAACGGAGTCCGTTTGCTCACTCAAATCATTGTATTCTCGGATTGCACCCAAATTGGCCTCCAATTGAGCCTACAATGTACAAACGAGTTTTCCTTCATCGGTAAGCACAAACGAACTTGTTTGTTGAGTCAAATATGTTCCATTTGACGTTATTATGGTGCCACGCAAGGATTGAAATCAAACGGAATCCATTTGGTCACTCAAATCCTTGTATTCTCGGATTGCACCCAAATTGGCCTCCAATTGAGCCTACAACGTACAAACGAGTTCTTCTTCTTCGTTAATCACAACCAAACTTGTTTGTTTATTCAAACATGTCCCATTTGACATTATTATGGTGCCATGCGAGGATTGAAATCAAACGGAGTCCATTTGGTCACTCAAATCCTTATATTCTAGGATTGCACCCAAATTGGCCTCCAATTGAGCCTACAACGTACAAACGAGTTTTCCTTCTTCGTTAAGCACAACCGAACATTTTTGTTGAGTCAAACATGTCCCATTTGACGTTATTAGGGTTCCACGCGAGGATTGAAATCAAACGGAGTCCATTTGGTCACTCAAATCCTTGTATTCTTGGATTGCACCCAAATTGGCCTCCAATTGAGCCTACAACGTACAAACGAGTTTTCCTTCTTCGTTAACCATAACCGAACTTGTTTGTTGAGTCAAACATGTCCCATTTGACGTTTTTATGTTGCCACGCGAGTTAGAAACAAAGCGGAGTCCATTTGGTCACTCAAATCCTTGTATTCTCGGATTGCACCCAAATTGGCCTCCAATTGAGCCTACAACGTACAAACGAGTTTTCCTTCTTCATTAAGCACAAACGAACTTGTTTTTTGAGTCAAACATGTCCCATTTGACGTAATTATGGTGCCACGTGAGTTAGAAACCAAACGGAGTCCATTTGGTCACTCAAATCCTTGTATTCTCGGATTGCACCCAAATTGGCCTCCAATTGAGCCTACAACGTACAAACGAGTTTTTCTTCTTCGTTAACCACAAACGAACTTGTTTGTTGAGTCAAACATGTCCCATTTGACGTAATTATGGTGCCACGTGAGTTAGAAACCAAACGGAGTCCATTTGGTCACTCAAATCCTTGTATTCTCGGATTGCACCCAAATTGGCCTCCAATTGAGCCTACAACATACAAACGAGTTTTCCTTCTTTGTTAAGCACAGCCGAACCTTTTTGTTGAATCAAACATGTCAGATTTGACGTTATTATGGTGCCCCGCAAAGATTTAAATCAAACGGAGTCCGTTTGCTCACTCAAATCCTTGTATTCTCGGATTGCACCCAAATTGGTCTCCAATTGAGCCTACAACGTACAAACGAGTTTTCCTTCTTTATTAAGCACAAACGAACTTGTTTTTTGAGTCAAACATGTCCCATTTGTAGTTATTATGGTGCCACACGAGTTAGAAACCAAGCGGAGTCCATTTGCTCACTAAAATCCTTGTATTCTCGTATTGCACCCAAATTGGCCTCCAATTGAGCCTACAACATACAAACGAGTTTTCCTTCTTTGTTAAGCACAACCGAACCTTTTTGTTGAGTCAAACATGTCCCATTTGACGTTATTATGGTGCCACGCAAAGATTTAAATCAAACGGAGTCCGTTTGCTCACTCAAATCCTTGTATTCTCGGATTGCACCCAAATTGGCCTCCAATTGAGCCTACAATGTACAAACGAGTTTTCCTTCATCGGTAAGCACAAACGAACTTGTTTGTTGAGTCAAATATGTTCCATTTGACGTTATTACGGTGCCACGCAAGGATTGAAATCAAACGGAATCCATTTCGTCACTCAAATCCTTGTATTCTCGGATTGCACCCAAATTGGCCTCCAATTGAGCCTACAACATACAAACGAGTTTTCCTTCTTTGTTAAGCACAACCGAACCTTTTTGTTGAGTCAAACATGTCCCATTTGACGTTATTATGGTGCCATGCAAATATTGAAATCAAACGGAGTCCGTTTGCTCATTCAAATCCTTGTATTCTCGGATTGCACCCAAATTGGCCTCCAATTGATCCTACAACGTACAAACGAGTTTTCCTTCTTCGTTAAGCACAAACGAACTTGTTTGTTGAGTCAAATATATCCCATTTGACGTTATTATGGTGCCATGCGATGATTGAAATCAAACGGAGTCCATTTGGTCACTCAAATCCTTGTATTCTCGGATTGCACCCAAATTGGCCTCCAATTGAGCCTACAACGTACAAACGAGTTTTCCTTCTTCATTAAGCACAAACGAACTTGTTTTTTGAGTCAAACATGTCCCATTTGACGTTATTATGGTGCCACGCGAGTTAGAAACCAAGCGGAGTCCATTTGGTCACTCAAATCCTTGTATTCTCGGATTGCACCCAAATTGGCCTCCAATTGAGCCTACAACATACAAACGAGTTTTCCTTCTTTGTTAAGCACAACAGAACCTTTTTGTTGAGTCAAACATGTCCCATTTTACGTTATTATGGTGCCACGCAAAGATTTAAATCAAACGGAGTCCGTTTGCTCACTCAAATCCTTGTATTCTCGGATTGCACCCAAATTGGCCTCCAATTGAGCCTACAATGTACAAACGAGTTTTCCTTCATCGGTAAGCACAAACGAACTTGTTTGTTGAGTCAAATATGTTCCATTTGACGTTATTATGGTGCCACGCAAGGATTGAAATCAAACGGAATCCATTTGGTCACTCAAATCCTTGTATTCTCGGATTGCACCCAAATTGGCCTCCAATTGAGCCTACAACGTACAAACGAGTTCTTCTTCTTCGTTAATCACAACCAAACTTGTTTGTTGATTCAAACATGTCCCATTTGACGTTATTATGGTGCCATGCGAGGATTGAAATCAAACGGAGTCCATTTGGTCACTCAAATCCTTATATTCTATGATTGCACCCAAATTGGCCTCCAATTGAGCCTACAACGTACAAACGAGTTTTCCTTCTTCGTTAAGCACAACCGAACATTTTTGTTGAGTCAAACATGTCCCATTTGACGTTATTAGGGTTCCACGCGAGGATTGAAATCAAACGGAGTCCATTTGGTCACTCAAATCCTTGTATTCTTGGATTGCACCCAAATTGGCCTCCAATTGAGCCTACAACGTACAAACGAGTTTTCCTTCTTCGTTAACCATAACCGAACTTGTTTGTTGAGTCAAACATGTCCCATTTGACGTTTTTATGTTGCCACGCGAGTTAGAAACAAAGCGGAGTCCATTTGGTCACTCAAATCCTTGTATTCTCGGATTGCACCCAAATTGGCCTCCAATTGAGCCTACAACGTACAAACGAGTTTTCCTTCTTCATTAAGCACAAACGAACTTGTTTTTTGAGTCAAACATGTCCCATTTGACGTAATTATGGTGCCACGTGAGTTAGAAACCAAACGGAGTCCATTTGGTCACTCAAATCCTTGTATTCTCGGATTGCACCCAAATTGGCCTCCAATTGAGCCTACAACATACAAACGAGTTTTCCTTCTTTGTTAAGCACAGCCGAACCTTTTTGTTGAATCAAACATGTCAGATTTGACGTTATTATGGTGCCCCGCAAAGATTTAAATCAAACGGAGTCCGTTTGCTCACTCAAATCCTTGTATTCTCGGATTGCACCCAAATTGGTCTCCAATTGAGCCTACAACGTACAAACGAGTTTTCCTTCTTTATTAAGCACAAACGAACTTGTTTTTTGAGTCAAACATGTCCCATTTGTAGTTATTATGGTGCCACACGAGTTAGAAACCAAGCGGAGTCCATTTGCTCACTAAAATCCTTGTATTCTCGTATTGCACCCAAATTGGCCTCCAATTGAGCCTACAACATACAAACGAGTTTTCCTTCTTTGTTAAGCACAACCGAACCTTTTTGTTGAGTCAAACATGTCCCATTTGACGTTATTATGGTGCCACGCAAAGATTTAAATCAAACGGAGTCCGTTTGCTCACTCAAATCCTTGTATTCTCGGATTGCACCCAAATTGGCCTCCAATTGAGCCTACAATGTACAAACGAGTTTTCCTTCATCGGTAAGCACAAACGAACTTGTTTGTTGAGTCAAATATGTTCCATTTGACGTTATTACGGTGCCACGCAAGGATTGAAATCAAACGGAATCCATTTCGTCACTCAAATCCTTGTATTCTCGGATTGCACCCAAATTGGCCTCCAATTGAGCCTACAACATACAAACGAGTTTTCCTTCTTTGTTAAGCACAACCGAACCTTTTTGTTGAGTCAAACATGTCCCATTTGACGTTATTATGGTGCCATGCAAATATTGAAATCAAACGGAGTCCGTTTGCTCATTCAAATCCTTGTATTCTCGGATTGCACCCAAATTGGCCTCCAATTGATCCTACAACGTACAAACGAGTTTTCCTTCTTCGTTAAGCACAAACGAACTTGTTTGTTGAGTCAAATATATCCCATTTGACGTTATTATGGTGCCATGCGATGATTGAAATCAAACGGAGTCCATTTGGTCACTCAAATCCTTGTATTCTCGGATTGCACCCAAATTGGCCTCCAATTGAGCCTACAACGTACAAACGAGTTTTCCTTCTTCATTAAGCACAAACGAACTTGTTTTTTGAGTCAAACATGTCCCATTTGACGTTATTATGGTGCCACGCGAGTTAGAAACCAAGCGGAGTCCATTTGGTCACTCAAATCCTTGTATTCTCGGATTGCACCCAAATTGGCCTCCAATTGAGCCTACAACATACAAACGAGTTTTCCTTCTTTGTTAAGCACAACAGAACCTTTTTGTTGAGTCAAACATGTCCCATTTGACGTTATTATGGTGCCACGCAAAGATTTAAATCAAACGGAGTCCGTTTGCTCACTCAAATCCTTGTATTCTCGGATTGCACCCAAATTGGCCTCCAATTGAGCCTACAATGTACAAACGAGTTTTCCTTCATCGGTAAGCACAAACGAACTTGTTTGTTGAGTCAAATATGTTCCATTTGACGTTATTATGGTGCCACGCAAGGATTGAAATCAAACGGAATCCATTTGGTCACTCAAATCCTTGTATTCTCGGATTGCACCCAAATTGGCCTCCAATTGAGCCTACAACGTACAAACGAGTTCTTCTTCTTCGTTAATCACAACCAAACTTGTTTGTTGATTCAAACATGTCCCATTTGACGTTATTATGGTGCCATACGAGGATTGAAATCAAACGGAGTCCATTTGGTCACTCAAATCCTTATATTCTAGGATTGCACCCAAATTGGCCTCCAATTGAGCCTACAACGTACAAACGAGTTTTCCTTCTTCGTTAAGCACAACCGAACATTTTTGTTGAGTCAAACATGTCCCATTTGACGTTATTAGGGTTCCACGCGAGGATTGAAATCAAACGGAGTCCATTTGGTCACTCAAATCCTTGTATTCTTGGATTGCACCCAAATTGGCCTCCAATTGAGCCTACAACGTACAAACGAGTTTTCCTTCTTCGTTAACCATAACCGAACTTGTTTGTTGAGTCAAACATGTCCCATTTGACGTTTTTATGTTGCCACGCGAGTTAGAAACAAAGCGGAGTCCATTTGGTCACTCAAATCCTTGTATTCTCGGATTGCACCCAAATTGGCCTCCAATTGAGCCTACAACGTACAAACGAGTTTTCCTTCTTCATTAAGCACAAACGAACTTGTTTTTTGAGTCAAACATGTCCCATTTGACGTAATTATGGTGCCACGTGAGTTAGAAACCAAACGGAGTCCATTTGGTCACTCAAATCCTTGTATTCTCGGATTGCACCCAAATTGGCCTCCAATTGAGCCTACAACGTACAAACGAGTTTTTCTTCTTCGTTAACCACAAACGAACTTGTTTGTTGAGTCAAACATGTCCCATTTGACGTAATTATGGTGCCACGTGAGTTAGAAACCAAACGGAGTCCATTTGGTCACTCAAATCCTTGTATTCTCGGATTGCACCCAAATTGGCCTCCAATTGAGCCTACAACATACAAACGAGTTTTCCTTCTTTGTTAAGCACAGCCGAACCTTTTTGTTGAATCAAACATGTCAGATTTGACGTTATTATGGTGCCCCGCAAAGATTTAAATCAAACGGAGTCCGTTTGCTCACTCAAATCCTTGTATTCTCGGATTGCACCCAAATTGGTCTCCAATTGAGCCTACAACGTACAAACGAGTTTTCCTTCTTTATTAAGCACAAACGAACTTGTTTTTTGAGTCAAACATGTCCCATTTGTAGTTATTATGGTGCCACACGAGTTAGAAACCAAGCGGAGTCCATTTGCTCACTAAAATCCTTGTATTCTCGTATTGCACCCAAATTGGCCTCCAATTGAGCCTACAACATACAAACGAGTTTTCCTTCTTTGTTAAGCACAACCGAACCTTTTTGTTGAGTCAAACATGTCCCATTTGACGTTATTATGGTGCCACGCAAAGATTTAAATCAAACGGAGTCCGTTTGCTCACTCAAATCCTTGTATTCTCGGATTGCACCCAAATTGGCCTCCAATTGAGCCTACAATGTACAAACGAGTTTTCCTTCATCGGTAAGCACAAACGAACTTGTTTGTTGAGTCAAATATGTTCCATTTGACGTTATTACGGTGCCACGCAAGGATTGAAATCAAACGGAATCCATTTCGTCACTCAAATCCTTGTATTCTCGGATTGCACCCTAATTGGCCTCCAATTGAGCCTACAATATACAAACGAGTTTTCCTTCTTTGTTAAGCACAACCGAACCTTTTTGTTGAGTCAAACATGTCCCATTTGACGTATTATGGTGCCATGCAAATATTGAAATCAAACGGAGTCCGTTTGCTCATTCAAATCCTTGTATTCTCGGATTGCACCCAAATTGGCCTCCAATTGATCCTACAACGTACAAACGAGTTTTCCTTCTTCGTTAAGCACAAACGAACTTGTTTGTTGAATCAAATATATCCCATTTGATGTTATTATGGTGCCATGCGATGATTGAAATCAAACGGAGTCCATTTGGTCACTCAAATCCTTGTATTCTCGGATTGCACCCAAATTGGCCTCCAATTGAGCCTACAACGTACAAACGAGTTTTTCTTCTTCGTTAACCACAAACGAACTTGTTTGTTGACTCAAACATGTCCCATTTGACGTAATTATGGTGCCACGTGAGTTAGAAACAAAGCGGAGTCCATTTGGTCACTCAAATCCTTGTATTCTCGGATTGCACCCAAATTGGCCTCCAATTGAGCCTACAACATACAAACGAGTTTTCCTTCTTTGTTAAGCACAACCGAACCTTTTTGTTGAATCAAACATGTCAGATTTGACGTTATTATGGTGCCCCGCAAAGATTTAAATCAAACGGAGTCCGTTTGCTCACTCAAATCCTTGTATTCTCGGATTGCACCCAAATTGGTCTCCAATTGAGCCTACAACGTACAAACGAGTTTTCCTTCTTTATTAAGCACAAACGAACTTGTTTTTTTAGTCAAACATGTCCCATTTGTAGTTATTATGGTGCCACACGAGTTAGAAACCAAGCGGAGTCCATTAGCTCACTAAAATCATTGTATTCTCGTATTGCACCCAAATTGGCCTCCAATTGAGCCTACAACATACAAACGAGTTTTCCTTCTTTGTTAAGCACAACCGAACCTTTTTGTTGAGTCAAACATGTCCCATTTGACGTTATTATGGTGCCACGCAAAGATTGAAATCAAACGGAGTCCGTTTGCTCACTCAAATCCTTGTATTCTCGGATTGCACCCAAATTGGCCTCCAATTGAGCCTACAATGTACAAACGAGTTTTCCTTCATCGGTAAGCACAAACGAACTTGTTTGTTGAGTCAAATATGTTCCATTTGACGTTATTATGGTGCCACGCAAGGATTGAAATCAAACGGAATCCATTTTGTCACTCAAATCCTTGTATTCTCGGATTGCACCCAAATTGGCCTCCAATTGAGCCTACAACGTACAAACGAGTTCTTCTTCTTCGTTAATCACAACCAAACTTGTTTGTTGATTCAAACATGTCCCATTTGACGTTATTATGGTGCCATGCGAGGATTGAAATCAAACGGAGTCCATTTGGTCACTCAAATCCTTGTATTCTAGGATTGCACCCAAATTGGCCTCCAATTGAGCCTACAACGTACAAACGAGTTTTCCTTCTTCGTTAAGCACAACCGAACATTTTTGTTGAGTCAAACATGTCCCATTTGACGTTATGAGGGTTCCACGCGAGGATTGAAATCAAACGGAGTCCATTTGGTCAGTCAAATCCTTGTATTCTTGGATTGCACCCAAATTGGCCTCCAATTGAGCCTACAACGTACAAACGAGTTTTGCTTCTTCGTTAACCATAACCGAACTTGTTTGTTGAGTCAAACATGTCCCATTTGACATTTTTATGTTGCCACGCGAGTTAGAAACAAAGCGGAGTCCATTTGGTCACTCAAATCCTTGTATTCTCGGATTGCACCCAAATTGGCCTCCAATTGAGCCTACAACGTACAAACGAGTTTTCCTTCTTCATTAAGCACAAACGAACTTGTTTTTTGAGTCAAACATGTCCCATTTGACGTTATTATGGTGCCACGCGAGTTAGAAACCAAGCGGAGTCCATTTGGTCACTCAAATCCTTGTATTCTCGGATTGCACCCAAATTGGCCTCCAATTGAGCCTACAACATACAAACGAGTTTTCCTTCTTTGTTAAGCACAACCGAACCTTTTTGTTGAGTCAAACATGTCCCATTTGACGTTATTATGGTGCCACGCAAAGATTTAAATCAAACGGAGTCCGTTTGCTCACTCAAATCCTTGTATTCTCGGATTGCACCCAAATTGGCCTCCAATTGAGCCTACAATGTACAAACGAGTTTTCCTTCATCGGTAAGCACAAACGAACTTGTTTGTTGAGTCAAATATGTTCCATTTGACGTTATTACGGTGCCACGCAAGGATTGAAATCAAACGGAATCCATTTCGTCACTCAAATCCTTGTATTCTCGGATTGCACCCAAATTGGCCTCCAATTGAGCCTACAACATACAAACGAGTTTTCCTTCTTTGTTAAGCACAACCGAACCTTTTTGTTGAGTCAAACATGTCCCATTTGACGTTATTATGGTGCCATGCAAATATTGAAATCAAACGGAGTCCGTTTGCTCACTCAAATCCTTGTATTCTCGGATTGCACCCAAATTGGCCTCCAATTGATCCTACAACGTACAAACGAGTTTTCCTTCTTCGTTAAGCACAAACGAACTTGTTTGTTGAGTCAAATATATCCCATTTGACGTTATTATGGTGCCATGCGATGATTGAAATCAAACGGAGTCCATTTGGTCACTCAAATCCTTGTATTCTCGGATTGCACCCAAATTCGCCTCCAATTGAGCCTACAACGTACAAACGAGTTTTTCTTCTTCGTTAACCACAAACGAACTAGTTTGTTGAGTCAAACATGTCCCATTTGACGTAATTATGGTGCCACGTGAGTTAGAAACCAAACGGAGTCCATTTGGTCACTCAAATCCTTGTATTCTCGGATTGCACCCAAATTGGCCTCCAATTGAGCCTACAACATACAAACGAGTTTTCCTTCTTTGTTAAGCACAACCGAACCTTTTTGTTGAATCAAACATGTCAGATTTGACGTTATTATGGTGCCCCGCAAAGATTTAAATCAAACGGAGTCCGTTTGCTCACTCAAATCCTTGTATTCTCGGATTGCACCCAAATTGGCCTCCAATTGAGCCTACAACGTACAAACGAGTTTTCCTTCTTTATTAAGCACAAACGAACTTGTTTTTTGAGTCAAACATGTCCCATTTGTAGTTATTATGGTGCCACACGAGTTAGAAACCAAGCGGAGTCCATTTGCTCACTAAAATCCTTGTATTCTCGTATTGCACCCAAATTGGCCTCCAATTGAGCCTACAACATACAAACGAGTTTTCCTTCTTTGTTAAGCACAACCGAACCTTTTTGTTGAGTCAAACATGTCCCATTTGACGTTATTATGGTGCCACGCAAAGATTGAAATCAAACGGAGTCCGTTTGCTCACTCAAATCCTTGTATTCTCGGATTGCACCCAAATTGGCCTCCAATTGAGCCTACAATGTACAAACGAGTTTTCCTTCATCGGTAAGCACAAACGAACTTGTTTGTTGAGTCAAATATGTTCCATTTGACGTTATTATGGTGCCACGCAAGGATTGAAATCAAACGGAATCCATTTGGTCACTCAAATCCTTGTATTCTCGGATTGCACCCAAATTGGCCTCCAATTGAGCCTACAACGTACAAACGAGTTCTTCTTCTTCGTTAATCACAACCAAACTTGTTTGTTGATTCAAACATGCCCCATTTGACGTTATTATGGTGCCATGCGAGGATTGAAATCAAACGGAGTCCATTTGGTCACTCAAATCCTTGTATTCTAGGATTGCACCCAAATTGGCCTCCAATTGAGCCTACAACGTTCAAACGAGTTTTCCTTCTTCGTTAAGCACAACCGAACATTTTTGTTGAGTCAAACATGTCCCATTTGACGTTATTAGGGTTCCACGCGAGGATTGAAATCAAACGGAGTCCATTTGGTCACTCAAATCCTTGTATTCTTGGATTGCACCCAAATTGGCCTCCAATTGAGCCTACAACGTACAAACGAGTTTTCCTTCTTCGTTAACCATAACCGAACTTGTTTGTTGAGTCAAACATGTCCCATTTGACGTTTTTATGTTGCCACGCGAGTTAGAAACAAAGCGGAGTCCATTTGGTCACTCAAATCCTTGTATTCTCGGATTGCACCCAAATTGGCCTCCAATTGAGCCTACAACGTACAAACGAGTTTTCCTTCTTCATTAAGCACAAACGAACTTGTTTTTTGAGTCAAACATGTCCCATTTGACGTTATTATGGTGCCACGCGAGTTAGAAACCAAGCGGAGTCCATTTGGTCACTCAAATCCTTGTATTCTCGGATTGCACCCAAATTGGCCTCCAATTGAGCCTACAACATACAAACGAGTTTTCCTTCTTTGTTAAGCACATCCGAACCTTTTTGTTGAATCAAACATGTCCCATTTGACGTTATTATGGTGCCACGCAAAGATTTAAATCAAACGGAGTCCGTTTGCTCACTCAAATCCTTGTATTCTCGGATTGCACCCAAATTGGCCTCCAATTGAGCCTACAATGTACAAACGAGTTTTCCTTCATCGGTAAGCACAAACGAACTTGTTTGTTGAGTCAAATATGTTCCATTTGACGTTATTATGGTGCCACGCAAGGATTGAAATCAAACGGAATCCATTTGGTCACTCAAATCCTTGTATTCTCGGATTGCACCCAAATTGGCCTCCAATTGAGCCTACAACGTACAAACGAGTTCTTCTTCTTCGTTAATCACAACCAAACTTGTTTGTTGATTCAAACATGTCCCATTTGACGTTATTATGGTGCCATGCGAGGATTGAAATCAAACGGAGTCCATTTGGTCACTCAAATCCTTGTATTCTAGGATTGCACCCAAATTGGCCTCCAATTGAGCCTACAACGTACAAACGAGTTTTCCTTCTTCGTTAAGCACAACCGAACATTTTTGTTGAGTCAAACATGTCCCATTTGACGTTATTAGGGTTCCACGCGAGGATTGAAATCAAACGGAGTCCATTTGGTCACTCAAATCCTTGTATTCTTGGATTGCACCCAAATTGGCCTCCAATTGAGCCTACAACGTACAAACGAGTTTTCCTTCTTCGTTAACCATAACCGAACTTGTTTGTTGAGTCAAACATGTTCCATTTGACGTTTTTATGTTGCCATGCGAGTTAGAAACAAAGCGGAGTCCATTTGGTCACTCAAATCCTTGTATTCTCGGATTGCACCCAAATTGGCCTCCAATTGAGCCTACAACGTACAAATGAGTTTTCCTTCTTCATTAAGCACAAACGAACTTGTTTTTAGAGTCAAACATGGCCCATTTGACGTTATTATGGTGCCACGCGAGTTAGAAACCAAGCGAAGTCCATTTGGTCACTCAAATCCTTGTATTCTCGGATTGCACCCAAATTGGCCTCCAATTGAGCCTACAACGTACAAACGAGTTTTTCTTCTTCGTTAACCACAAACGAACTTGTTTGTTGAGTCAAACATGTCCCATTTGACGTAATTATGGTGCCACATGAGTTAGAAACCAAACGGAGTCCATTTGGTCACTCAAATCCTTGTATTCTCGGATTGCACCCAAATTGGCCGCCAATTGAGCCTACAACATACAAACGAGTTTTCCTTCTTTGTTAAGCACAACCGAACCTTTTTGTTGAATCAAACATGTCGCATTTGACGTTATTATGGTGCCCCGCAAAGATTTAAATCAAACGGAGTCCGTTTGCTCACTCAAATCCTTGTATTCTCGGATTGCACCCAAATTGGCCTCCAATTGAGCCTACAACGTACAAACGAGTTTTCCTTCTTTATTAAGCACAAACGAACTTTTTTTTTGAGTCAAACATGTCCCATTTGTACTTATTATGGTGCCACACGAGTTAGAAGCCAAGCGGAGTCCATTTGCTCACTAAAATCCTTGTATTCTCGTATTGCACCCAAATTGGCCTCCAATTGAGCCTACAACATACAAACGAGTTTTCCTTCTTTGTTAAGCACAACCGAACCTTTTTGTTGAGTCAAACATGTCCCATTTGACGTTATTATGGTGCCATGCAAATATTGAAATCAAACGGAGTCCGTTTGCTCACTCAAATCCTTGTATTCTCGGATTGCACCCAAATTGGCCTCCAATTGATCCTACAACGTACAAACGAGTTTTCCTTCTTCGTTAAGCACAAACGAACTTGTTTGTTGAGTCAAATATATCCCATTTGACGTTATTATGGTGCCATGCGATGATTGAAATCAAACGGAGTCCATTTGGTCACTCAAATCCTTGTATTCTCGGATTGCACCCAAATTCGCCTCCAATTGAGCCTACAACGTACAAACGAGTTTTTCTTCTTCGTTAACCACAAACGAACTAGTTTGTTGAGTCAAACATGTCCCATTTGACGTAATTATGGTGCCACGTGA
The DNA here is from genome assembly GCA_963556465.1 of Berberis vulgaris. Taxonomy (NCBI): domain Eukaryota; kingdom Viridiplantae; phylum Streptophyta; class Magnoliopsida; order Ranunculales; family Berberidaceae; genus Berberis; species Berberis vulgaris. The sequence goes on along the minus strand of OY747126.1, from coordinate 38,871,421 downwards.
GTTAGAAACCAAACGGAGTCCATTTGGTCAGTCAAATCCTTGTATTCTTGGATTGCACCCAAATTGGCCTCCAATTGAGCCTACAACGTACAAACGAGTTTTGCTTCTTCGTTAACCATAACCGAACTTGTTTGTTGAGTCAAACATGTCCCATTTGACATTTTTATGTTGCCACGCGAGTTAGAAACAAAGCGGAGTCCATTTGGTCACTCAAATCCTTGTATTCTCGGATTGCACCCAAATTGGCCTCCAATTGAGCCTACAACGTACAAACGAGTTTTCCTTCTTCATTAAGCACAAACGAACTTGTTTTTTGAGTCAAACATGTCCCATTTGACGTTATTATGGTGCCACGCGAGTTAGAAACCAAGCGGAGTCCATTTGGTCACTCAAATCCTTGTATTCTCGGATTGCACCCAAATTGGCCTCCAATTGAGCCTACAACATACAAACGAGTTTTCCTTCTTTGTTAAGCACAACCGAACCTTTTTGTTGAGTCAAACATGTCCCACTTGACGTTATTATGGTGCCACGCAAAGATTTAAATCAAACGGAGTCCGTTTGCTCACTCAAATCCTTGTATTCTCGGATTGCACCCAAATTGGCCTCCAATTGAGCCTACAATGTACAAACGAGTTTTCCTTCATCGGTAAGCACAAACGAACTTGTTTGTTGAGTCAAATATGTTCCATTTGACGTTATTACGGTGCCACGCAAGGATTGAAATCAAACGGAATCCATTTCGTCACTCAAATCCTTGTATTCTCGGATTGCACCCAAATTGGCCTCCAATTGAGCCTACAACATACAAACGAGTTTTCCTTCTTTGTTAAGCACAACCGAACCTTTTTGTTGAGTCAAACATGTCCCATTTGACGTTATTATGGTGCCATGCAAATATTGAAATCAAACGGAGTCCGTTTGCTCACTCAAATCCTTGTATTCTCGGATTGCACCCAAATTGGCCTCCAAATGATCCTACAACGTACAAACGAGTTTTCCTTCTTCGTTAAGCACAAACGAACTTGTTTGTTGAGTCAAATATATCCCATTTGACGTTATTATGGTGCCATGCGATGATTGAAATCAAACGGAGTCCATTTGGTCACTCAAATCCTTGTATTCTCGGATTGCACCCAAATTCGCCTCCAATTGAGCCTACAACGTACAAACGAGTTTTTCTTCTTCGTTAACCACAAACGAACTAGTTTGTTGAGTCAAACATGTCCCATTTGACGTAATTATGGTGCCACGTGAGTTAGAAACCAAACGGAGTCCATTTGGTCACTCAAATCCTTGTATTCTCGGATTGCACCCAAATTGGCCTCCAATTGAGCCTACAACATACAAACGAGTTTTCCTTCTTTGTTAAGCACAACCGAACCTTTTTGTTGAATCAAACATGTCAGATTTGACGTTATTATGGTGCCCCGCAAAGATTTAAATCAAACGGAGTCCGTTTGCTCACTCAAATCCTTGTATTCTCGGATTGCACCCAAATTGGCCTCCAATTGAGCCTACAACGTACAAACGAGTTTTCCTTCTTTATTAAGCACAAACGAACTTGTTTTTTGAGTCAAACATGTCCCATTTGTAGTTATTATGGTGCCACACGAGTTAGAAACCAAGCGGAGTCCATTTGCTCACTAAAATCCTTGTATTCTCGTATTGCACCCAAATTGGCCTCCAATTGAGCCTACAACATACAAACGAGTTTTCCTTCTTTGTTAAGCACAACCGAACCTTTTTGTTGAGTCAAACATGTCCCATTTGACGTTATTATGGTGCCACGCAAAGATTGAAATCAAACGGAGTCCGTTTGCTCACTCAAATCCTTGTATTCTCGGATTGCACCCAAATTGGCCTCCAATTGAGCCTACAATGTACAAACGAGTTTTCCTTCATCGGTAAGCACAAACGAACTTGTTTGTTGAGTCAAATATGTTCCATTTGACGTTATTATGGTGCCACGCAAGGATTGAAATCAAACGGAATCCATTTGGTCACTCAAATCCTTGTATTCTCGGATTGCACCCAAATTGGCCTCCAATTGAGCCTACAACGTACAAACGAGTTCTTCTTCTTCGTTAATCACAACCAAACTTGTTTGTTGATTCAAACATGCCCCATTTGACGTTATTATGGTGCCATGCGAGGATTGAAATCAAACGGAGTCCATTTGGTCACTCAAATCCTTGTATTCTAGGATTGCACCCAAATTGGCCTCCAATTGAGCCTACAACGTTCAAACGAGTTTTCCTTCTTCGTTAAGCACAACCGAACATTTTTGTTGAGTCAAACATGTCCCATTTGACGTTATTAGGGTTCCACGCGAGGATTGAAATCAAACGGAGTCCATTTGGTCACTCAAATCCTTGTATTCTTGGATTGCACCCAAATTGGCCTCCAATTGAGCCTACAACGTACAAACGAGTTTTCCTTCTTCGTTAACCATAACCGAACTTGTTTGTTGAGTCAAACATGTCCCATTTGACGTTTTTATGTTGCCACGCGAGTTAGAAACAAAGCGGAGTCCATTTGGTCACTCAAATCCTTGTATTCTCGGATTGCACCCAAATTGGCCTCCAATTGAGCCTACAACGTACAAACGAGTTTTCCTTCTTCATTAAGCACAAACGAACTTGTTTTTTGAGTCAAACATGTCCCATTTGACGTTATTATGGTGCCACGCGAGTTAGAAACCAAGCGGAGTCCATTTGGTCACTCAAATCCTTGTATTCTCGGATTGCACCCAAATTGGCCTCCAATTGAGCCTACAACATACAAACGAGTTTTCCTTCTTTGTTAAGCACAACCGAACCTTTTTGTTGAATCAAACATGTCCCATTTGACGTTATTATGGTGCCACGCAAAGATTTAAATCAAACGGAGTCCGTTTGCTCACTCAAATCCTTGTATTCTCGGATTGCACCCAAATTGGCCTCCAATTGAGCCTACAATGTACAAACGAGTTTTCCTTCATCGGTAAGCACAAACGAACTTGTTTGTTGAGTCAAATATGTTCCATTTGACGTTATTATGGTGCCACGCAAGGATTGAAATCAAACGGAATCCATTTGGTCACTCAAATCCTTGTATTCTCGGATTGCACCCAAATTGGCCTCCAATTGAGCCTACAACGTACAAACGAGTTCTTCTTCTTCGTTAATCACAACCAAACTTGTTTGTTGATTCAAACATGTCCCATTTGACGTTATTATGGTGCCATGCGAGGATTGAAATCAAACGGAGTCCATTTGGTCACTCAAATCCTTGTATTCTAGGATTGCACCCAAATTGGCCTCCAATTGAGCCTACAACGTACAAACGAGTTTTCCTTCTTCGTTAAGCACAACCGAACATTTTTGTTGAGTCAAACATGTCCCATTTGACGTTATTAGGGTTCCACGCGAGGATTGAAATCAAACGGAGTCCATTTGGTCACTCAAATCCTTGTATTCTTGGATTGCACCCAAATTGGCCTCCAATTGAGCCTACAACGTACAAACGAGTTTTCCTTCTTCGTTAACCATAACCGAACTTGTTTGTTGAGTCAAACATGTTCCATTTGACGTTTTTATGTTGCCATGCGAGTTAGAAACAAAGCGGAGTCCATTTGGTCACTCAAATCCTTGTATTCTCGGATTGCACCCAAATTGGCCTCCAATTGAGCCTACAACGTACAAATGAGTTTTCCTTCTTCATTAAGCACAAACGAACTTGTTTTTAGAGTCAAACATGGCCCATTTGACGTTATTATGGTGCCACGCGAGTTAGAAACCAAGCGAAGTCCATTTGGTCACTCAAATCCTTGTATTCTCGGATTGCACCCAAATTGGCCTCCAATTGAGCCTACAACGTACAAACGAGTTTTTCTTCTTCGTTAACCACAAACGAACTTGTTTGTTGAGTCAAACATGTCCCATTTGACGTAATTATGGTGCCACATGAGTTAGAAACCAAACGGAGTCCATTTGGTCACTCAAATCCTTGTATTCTCGGATTGCACCCAAATTGGCCGCCAATTGAGCCTACAACATACAAACGAGTTTTCCTTCTTTGTTAAGCACAACCGAACCTTTTTGTTGAATCAAACATGTCCCATTTGACGTTATTATGGTGCCCCGCAAAGATTTAAATCAAACGGAGTCCGTTTGCTCACTCAAATCCTTGTATTCTCGGATTGCACCCAAATTGGCCTCCAATTGAGCCTACAACGTACAAACGAGTTTTCCTTCTTTATTAAGCACAAACGAACTTTTTTTTTGAGTCAAACATGTCCCATTTGTACTTATTATGGTGCCACACGAGTTAGAAGCCAAGCGGAGTCCATTTGCTCACTAAAATCCTTGTATTCTCGTATTGCACCCAAATTGGCCTCCAATTGAGCCTACAACATACAAACGAGTTTTCCTTCTTTGTTAAGCACAACCGAACCTTTTTGTTGAGTCAAACATGTCCCATTTGACGTTATTATGGTGCCACGCAAAGATTGAAATCAAACGGAGTCCATTTGCTCACTAAAATCCTTGTATTCTCGTATTGCACCCAAATTGGCCTCCAATTGAGCCTACAACATACAAACGAGTTTTCCTTCTTTGTTAAGCACAACCGAACCTTTTTGTTGAGTCAAACATGTCCCATTTTGACGTTATTATGGTGCCACGCAAAGATTGAAATCAAACGGAGTCCGTTTGCTCACTCAAATCCTTGTATTCTCGGATTGCACCCAAATTGGCCTCCAATTGAGCCTACAATGTACAAACGAGTTTTCCTTCATCGGTAAGAACAAACGAACTTTTTTGTTGAGTCAAATATGTTCCATTTGACGTTATTATGGTGCCACGCAAGGATTGAAATCAAACGGAATCCATTTGGTCACTCAAATCCTTGTATTCTCGGATTGCACCCAAATTGGCCTCCAATTGAGCCTACAACGTACAAACGAGTTCTTCTTCTTCGTTAATCACAACCAAATTTGTTTGTTGATTCAAACATGTCCCATTTGACGTTATTATGGTGCCATGCGAGGATTGAAATCAAACGGAGTCCATTTGGTCACTCAAATCCTTGTATTCTAGGATTGCACCCAAATTGGCCTCCAATTGAGCCTACAACGTACAAACGAGTTTTCCTTCTTCGTTAAGCACAACCGAACATTTTTGTTGAGTCAAACATGTCCCATTTGACGTTATTAGGGTTCCACGCGAGGATTGAAATCAAACGGAGTCCATTTGGTCACTCAAATCCTTGTATTCTTGGATTGCACCCAAATTGGCCTCCAATTGAGCCTACAACGTACAAACGAGTTTTCCTTCTTCGTTAACCATAACCGAACTTGTTTGTTGAGTCAAACATGTCCCATTTGACGTTTTTATGTTGCCACGCGAGTTAGAAACAAAGCAGAGTCCATTTGGTCACTCAAATCCTTGTATTCTCGGATTGCACCCAAATTGGCCTCCAATTGATCCTACAACGTACAAACGAGTTTTCCTTCTTCGTTAAGCACAAACGAACTTGTTTGTTGAGTCAAATATATCCCATTTGACGTTATTATGGTGCCATGCGATGATTGAAATCAAACGGAGTCCATTTGGTCACTCAAATCCTTGTATTCTCGGATTGCACCCAAATTCGCCTCCAATTGAGCCTACAACGTACAAACGAGTTTTTCTTCTTCGTTAACCACAAACGAACTAGTTTGTTGAGTCAAACATGTCCCATTTGACGTAATTATGGTGCCACGTGAGTTAGAAACCAAACGGAGTCCATTTGGTCAGTCAAATCCTTGTATTCTTGGATTGCACCCAAATTGGCCTCCAATTGAGCCTACAACGTACAAACGAGTTTTGCTTCTTCGTTAACCATAACCGAACTTGTTTGTTGAGTCAAACATGTCCCATTTGACATTTTTATGTTGCCACGCGAGTTAGAAACAAAGCGGAGTCCATTTGGTCACTCAAATCCTTGTATTCTCGGATTGCACCCAAATTGGCCTCCAATTGAGCCTACAACGTACAAACGAGTTTTCCTTCTTCATTAAGCACAAACGAACTTGTTTTTTGAGTCAAACATGTCCCATTTGACGTTATTATGGTGCCACGCGAGTTAGAAACCAAGCGGAGTCCATTTGGTCACTCAAATCCTTGTATTCTCGGATTGCACCCAAATTGGCCTCCAATTGAGCCTACAACATACAAACGAGTTTTCCTTCTTTGTTAAGCACAACCGAACCTTTTTGTTGAGTCAAACATGTCCCACTTGACGTTATTATGGTGCCACGCAAAGATTTAAATCAAACGGAGTCCGTTTGCTCACTCAAATCCTTGTATTCTCGGATTGCACCCAAATTGGCCTCCAATTGAGCCTACAATGTACAAACGAGTTTTCCTTCATCGGTAAGCACAAACGAACTTGTTTGTTGAGTCAAACATGTCCCATTTGACGTTATTATGGTGCCATGCGAGGATTGAAATCAAACGGAGTCCATTTGGTCACTCAAATCCTTGTATTCTAGGATTGCACCCAAATTGGCCTCCAATTGAGCCTACAACGTACAAACGAGTTTTCCTTCTTCGTTAAGCACAACCGAACATTTTTGTTGAGTCAAACATGTCCCATTTGACGTTATTAGGGTTCCACGCGAGGATTGAAATCAAACGGAGTCCATTTGGTCACTCAAATCCTTGTATTCTTGGATTGCACCCAAATTGGCCTCCAATTGAGCCTACAACGTACAAACGAGTTTTCCTTCTTCGTTAACCATAACCGAACTTGTTTGTTGAGTCAAACATGTCCCATTTGACGTTTTTATGTTGCCACGCGAGTTAGAAACAAAGCAGAGTCCATTTGGTCACTCAAATCCTTGTATTCTCGGATTGCACCCAAATTGGCCTCCAATTGATCCTACAACGTACAAACGAGTTTTCCTTCTTCGTTAAGCACAAACGAACTTGTTTGTTGAGTCAAATATATCCCATTTGACGTTATTATGGTGCCATGCGATGATTGAAATCAAACGGAGTCCATTTGGTCACTCAAATCCTTGTATTCTCGGATTGCACCCAAATTCGCCTCCAATTGAGCCTACAACGTACAAACGAGTTTTTCTTCTTCGTTAACCACAAACGAACTAGTTTGTTGAGTCAAACATGTCCCATTTGACGTAATTATGGTGCCACGTGAGTTAGAAACCAAACGGAGTCCATTTGGTCAGTCAAATCCTTGTATTCTTGGATTGCACCCAAATTGGCCTCCAATTGAGCCTACAACGTACAAACGAGTTTTGCTTCTTCGTTAACCATAACCGAACTTGTTTGTTGAGTCAAACATGTCCCATTTGACATTTTTATGTTGCCACGCGAGTTAGAAACAAAGCGGAGTCCATTTGGTCACTCAAATCCTTGTATTCTCGGATTGCACCCAAATTGGCCTCCAATTGAGCCTACAACGTACAAACGAGTTTTCCTTCTTCATTAAGCACAAACGAACTTGTTTTTTGAGTCAAACATGTCCCATTTGACGTTATTATGGTGCCACGCGAGTTAGAAACCAAGCGGAGTCCATTTGGTCACTCAAATCCTTGTATTCTCGGATTGCACCCAAATTGGCCTCCAATTGAGCCTACAACATACAAACGAGTTTTCCTTCTTTGTTAAGCACAACCGAACCTTTTTGTTGAGTCAAACATGTCCCACTTGACGTTATTATGGTGCCACGCAAAGATTTAAATCAAACGGAGTCCGTTTGCTCACTCAAATCCTTGTATTCTCGGATTGCACCCAAATTGGCCTCCAATTGAGCCTACAATGTACAAACGAGTTTTCCTTCATCGGTAAGCACAAACGAACTTGTTTGTTGAGTCAAATATGTTCCATTTGACGTTATTACGGTGCCACGCAAGGATTGAAATCAAACGGAATCCATTTCGTCACTCAAATCCTTGTATTCTCGGATTGCACCCAAATTGGCCTCCAATTGAGCCTACAACATACAAACGAGTTTTCCTTCTTTGTTAAGCACAACCGAACCTTTTTGTTGAGTCAAACATGTCCCATTTGACGTTATTATGGTGCCATGCAAATATTGAAATCAAACGGAGTCCGTTTGCTCACTCAAATCCTTGTATTCTCGGATTGCACCCAAATTGGCCTCCAAATGATCCTACAACGTACAAACGAGTTTTCCTTCTTCGTTAAGCACAAACGAACTTGTTTGTTGAGTCAAATATATCCCATTTGACGTTATTATGGTGCCATGCGATGATTGAAATCAAACGGAGTCCATTTGGTCACTCAAATCCTTGTATTCTCGGATTGCACCCAAATTCGCCTCCAATTGAGCCTACAACGTACAAACGAGTTTTTCTTCTTCGTTAACCACAAACGAACTAGTTTGTTGAGTCAAACATGTCCCATTTGACGTAATTATGGTGCCACGTGAGTTAGAAACCAAACGGAGTCCATTTGGTCACTCAAATCCTTGTATTCTCGGATTGCACCCAAATTGGCCTCCAATTGAGCCTACAACATACAAACGAGTTTTCCTTCTTTGTTAAGCACAACCGAACCTTTTTGTTGAATCAAACATGTCAGATTTGACGTTATTATGGTGCCCCGCAAAGATTTAAATCAAACGGAGTCCGTTTGCTCACTCAAATCCTTGTATTCTCGGATTGCACCCAAATTGGCCTCCAATTGAGCCTACAACGTACAAACGAGTTTTCCTTCTTTATTAAGCACAAACGAACTTGTTTTTTGAGTCAAACATGTCCCATTTGTAGTTATTATGGTGCCACACGAGTTAGAAACCAAGCGGAGTCCATTTGCTCACTAAAATCCTTGTATTCTCGTATTGCACCCAAATTGGCCTCCAATTGAGCCTACAACATACAAACGAGTTTTCCTTCTTTGTTAAGCACAACCGAACCTTTTTGTTGAGTCAAACATGTCCCATTTGACGTTATTATGGTGCCACGCAAAGATTGAAATCAAACGGAGTCCGTTTGCTCACTCAAATCCTTGTATTCTCGGATTGCACCCAAATTGGCCTCCAATTGAGCCTACAATGTACAAACGAGTTTTCCTTCATCGGTAAGCACAAACGAACTTGTTTGTTGAGTCAAATATGTTCCATTTGACGTTATTATGGTGCCACGCAAGGATTGAAATCAAACGGAATCCATTTGGTCACTCAAATCCTTGTATTCTCGGATTGCACCCAAATTGGCCTCCAATTGAGCCTACAACGTACAAACGAGTTCTTCTTCTTCGTTAATCACAACCAAACTTGTTTGTTGATTCAAACATGCCCCATTTGACGTTATTATGGTGCCATGCGAGGATTGAAATCAAACGGAGTCCATTTGGTCACTCAAATCCTTGTATTCTAGGATTGCACCCAAATTGGCCTCCAATTGAGCCTACAACGTTCAAACGAGTTTTCCTTCTTCGTTAAGCACAACCGAACATTTTTGTTGAGTCAAACATGTCCCATTTGACGTTATTAGGGTTCCACGCGAGGATTGAAATCAAACGGAGTCCATTTGGTCACTCAAATCCTTGTATTCTTGGATTGCACCCAAATTGGCCTCCAATTGAGCCTACAACGTACAAACGAGTTTTCCTTCTTCGTTAACCATAACCGAACTTGTTTGTTGAGTCAAACATGTCCCATTTGACATTTTTATGTTGCCACGCGAGTTAGAAACAAAGCGGAGTCCATTTGGTCACTCAAATCCTTGTATTCTCGGATTGCACCCAAATTGGCCTCCAATTGAGCCTACAACGTACAAACGAGTTTTCCTTCTTCATTAAGCACAAACGAACTTGTTTTTTGAGTCAAACATGTCCCATTTGACGTTATTATGGTGCCACGCGAGTTAGAAACCAAGCGGAGTCCATTTGGTCACTCAAATCCTTGTATTCTCGGATTGCACCCAAATTGGCCTCCAATTGAGCCTACAACATACAAACGAGTTTTCCTTCTTTGTTAAGCACAACCGAACCTTTTTGTTGAATCAAACATGTCCCATTTGACGTTATTATGGTGCCACGCAAAGATTTAAATCAAACGGAGTCCGTTTGCTCACTCAAATCCTTGTATTCTCGGATTGCACCCAAATTGGCCTCCAATTGAGCCTACAATGTACAAACGAGTTTTCCTTCATCGGTAAGCACAAACGAACTTGTTTGTTGAGTCAAATATGTTCCATTTGACGTTATTATGGTGCCACGCAAGGATTGAAATCAAACGGAATCCATTTGGTCACTCAAATCCTTGTATTCTCGGATTGCACCCAAATTGGCCTCCAATTGAGCCTACAACGTACAAACGAGTTCTTCTTCTTCGTTAATCACAACCAAACTTGTTTGTTGATTCAAACATGTCCCATTTGACGTTATTATGGTGCCATGCGAGGATTGAAATCAAACGGAGTCCATTTGGTCACTCAAATCCTTGTATTCTAGGATTGCACCCAAATTGGCCTCCAATTGAGCCTACAACGTACAAACGAGTTTTCCTTCTTCGTTAAGCACAACCGAACATTTTTGTTGAGTCAAACATGTCCCATTTGACGTTATTAGGGTTCCACGCGAGGATTGAAATCAAACGGAGTCCATTTGGTCACTCAAATCCTTGTATTCTTGGATTGCACCCAAATTGGCCTCCAATTGAGCCTACAACGTACAAACGAGTTTTCCTTCTTCGTTAACCATAACCGAACTTGTTTGTTGAGTCAAACATGTTCCATTTGACGTTTTTATGTTGCCATGCGAGTTAGAAACAAAGCGGAGTCCATTTGGTCACTCAAATCCTTGTATTCTCGGATTGCACCCAAATTGGCCTCCAATTGAGCCTACAACGTACAAATGAGTTTTCCTTCTTCATTAAGCACAAACGAACTTGTTTTTAGAGTCAAACATGGCCCATTTGACGTTATTATGGTGCCACGCGAGTTAGAAACCAAGCGAAGTCCATTTGGTCACTCAAATCCTTGTATTCTCGGATTGCACCCAAATTGGCCTCCAATTGAGCCTACAACGTACAAACGAGTTTTTCTTCTTCGTTAACCACAAACGAACTTGTTTGTTGAGTCAAACATGTCCCATTTGACGTAATTATGGTGCCACATGAGTTAGAAACCAAACGGAGTCCATTTGGTCACTCAAATCCTTGTATTCTCGGATTGCACCCAAATTGGCCGCCAATTGAGCCTACAACATACAAACGAGTTTTCCTTCTTTGTTAAGCACAACCGAACCTTTTTGTTGAATCAAACATGTCCCATTTGACGTTATTATGGTGCCCCGCAAAGATTTAAATCAAACGGAGTCCGTTTGCTCACTCAAATCCTTGTATTCTCGGATTGCACCCAAATTGGCCTCCAATTGAGCCTACAACGTACAAACGAGTTTTCCTTCTTTATTAAGCACAAACGAACTTTTTTTTTGAGTCAAACATGTCCCATTTGTACTTATTATGGTGCCACACGAGTTAGAAGCCAAGCGGAGTCCATTTGCTCACTAAAATCCTTGTATTCTCGTATTGCACCCAAATTGGCCTCCAATTGAGCCTACAACATACAAACGAGTTTTCCTTCTTTGTTAAGCACAACCGAACCTTTTTGTTGAGTCAAACATGTCCCATTTGACGTTATTATGGTGCCACGCAAAGATTGAAATCAAACGGAGTCCATTTGCTCACTAAAATCCTTGTATTCTCGTATTGCACCCAAATTGGCCTCCAATTGAGCCTACAACATACAAACGAGTTTTCCTTCTTTGTTAAGCACAACCGAACCTTTTTGTTGAGTCAAACATGTCCCATTTTGACGTTATTATGGTGCCACGCAAAGATTGAAATCAAACGGAGTCCGTTTGCTCACTCAAATCCTTGTATTCTCGGATTGCACCCAAATTGGCCTCCAATTGAGCCTACAATGTACAAACGAGTTTTCCTTCATCGGTAAGAACAAACGAACTTTTTTGTTGAGTCAAATATGTTCCATTTGACGTTATTATGGTGCCACGCAAGGATTGAAATCAAACGGAATCCATTTGGTCACTCAAATCCTTGTATTCTCGGATTGCACCCAAATTGGCCTCCAATTGAGCCTACAACGTACAAACGAGTTCTTCTTCTTCGTTAATCACAACCAAATTTGTTTGTTGATTCAAACATGTCCCATTTGACGTTATTATGGTGCCATGCGAGGATTGAAATCAAACGGAGTCCATTTGGTCACTCAAATCCTTGTATTCTAGGATTGCACCCAAATTGGCCTCCAATTGAGCCTACAACGTACAAACGAGTTTTCCTTCTTCGTTAAGCACAACCGAACATTTTTGTTGAGTCAAACATGTCCCATTTGACGTTATTAGGGTTCCACGCGAGGATTGAAATCAAACGGAGTCCATTTGGTCACTCAAATCCTTGTATTCTTGGATTGCACCCAAATTGGCCTCCAATTGAGCCTACAACGTACAAACGAGTTTTCCTTCTTCGTTAACCATAACCGAACTTGTTTGTTGAGTCAAACATGTCCCATTTGACGTTTTTATGTTGCCACGCGAGTTAGAAACAAAGCAGAGTCCATTTGGTCACTCAAATCCTTGTATTCTCGGATTGCACCCAAATTGGCCTCCAATTGATCCTACAACGTACAAACGAGTTTTCCTTCTTCATTAAGCACAAACGAACTTGTTTTTTGAGTCAAACATGTCCCATTTGACGTTATTATGGTGCCACGCGAGTTAGAAACCAAGCGGAGTCCATTTGGTCACTCAAATCCTTGTATTCTCGGATTGCACCGAAATTGGCCTCCAATTGAGCCTACAACATACAAACGAGTTTTCCTTCTTTGTTAAGCACAACCGAACCTTTTTGTTGAGTCAAACATGTCCCATTTGACGTTATTATGGTTCCACGCAAAGATTTAAATCAAACGGAGTCCGTTTGCTCACTCAAATCCTTGTATTCTCGGATTGCACCCAAATTGGCCTCCAATTGAGCCTACAATGTACAAACGAGTTTTCCTTCATCGGTAAGCACAAACGAACTTGTTTGTTGAGTCAAATATGTTCCATTTGACGTTATTATGGTGCCACGCAAGGATTGAAATCAAACGGAATCCATTTGGTCACTCAAATCCTTGTATTCTCGGATTGCACCCAAATTGGCCTCCAATTGAGCCTACAACGTACAAACGAGTTCTTCTTCTTCGTTAATCACAACCAAACTTGTTTGTTGATTCAAACATGTCCCATTTGACGTTATTATGGTGCCATGCGAGGATTGAAATCAAACGGAGTCCATTTGGTCACTCAAATCCTTGTATTCTAGGATTGCACCCAAATTGGCCTCCAATTGAGCCTACAACGTACAAACGAGTTTTCCTTCTTCGTTAAGCACAACCGAACATTTTTGTTGAGTCAAACATGTCCCATTTGACGTTATTAGGGTTCCACGCGAGGATTGAAATCAAACGGAGTCCATTTGGTCACTCAAATCCTTGTATTCTTGGATTGCACCCAAATTGGCCTCCAATTGAGCCTACAACGTACAAACGAGTTTTCCTTCTTCGTTAACCATAACCGAACTTGTTTGTTGAGTCAAACATGTCCCATTTGACGTTTTTATGTTGCCACGCGAGTTAGAAACAAAGCGGAGTCCATTTGGTCACTCAAATCCTTGTATTCTCGGATTGCACCCAAATTGGCCTCCAATTGAGCCTACAACGTACAAACGAGTTTTCCTTCTTCATTAAGCACAAACGAACTTGTTTTTTGAGTCAAACATGTCCCATTTGACGTTATTATGGTGCCACGCGAGTTAGAAACCAAGCGGGCACCCCACTATGAATGCAATCCATTAGATTATTGCTAGGATTTGACACGTGTAGTTGTAAAATTAAATTGAATTTGTTGATCATTATATCCATTTGGTCACTCAAATCCTTGTATTCTCGGATTGCACCCAAATTGGCCTCCAATTGAGCCTACAACATACAAACGAGTTTTCCTTCTTTGTTAAGCACAACCGAACCTTTTTGTTGAGTCAAACATGTCCCATTTGACGTTATTATGGTGCCACGCAAAGATTTAAATCAAACGGAGTCCGTTTGCTCACTCAAATCCATGTATTCTCGGATTGCACCCAAATTGGCCTCCAATTGAGCCTACAATGTACAAACGAGTTTTCCTTCATCGGTAAGCACAAACGAACTTGTTTGTTGAGTCAAATATGTTCCATTTGACGTTATTATGGTGCCATGCAAGGATTGAAATCAAACAGAATCCATTTGGTCACTCAAATCCATGTATTCTCGGATTGCACCCAAATTGGCCTCCATCGAGCCTACAACGTACAAACGAGTTTTCCTTCTTTATTAAGCACAACCGAAATTATTTTTGAGTCAAACATGTCCCATTTGACGTTATTATGGTGCCACACGAGTTAGAAACCAAGCGGAGTCCATTTGCTCACTAAAATCCTTGTATTCTCGGATTGCACCCAAATTGGCCTCCAATTGAGCCTACAACATACAAACGAGTTTTCCTTTCTTGTTAAGCACAACCGAACCTTTTTCTTGAGTCAAACATGTCCCATTTGACGTTATTATGGTGCCATGCAAATATTGAAATCAAACGGAGTCCGTTTGCTCACTCAAATCCTTGTATTCTCCGATTGCACCCAAATTGGCCTCCAATTGATCCTACAACGTAAAAACGAGTTTTCCTTCTTCGTTAAGCACAACCGAACTTGTTTGTTGATTCAAATATATCCCATTTGACGTTATTATGGTGCCATGCGATGATTGAAATCAAACGGAGTCCATTTGGTCACTCAAATCCTTGTATTCTCGGATTGCACCCAAATTGGCCTCCAATTGAGCCTACAACGTACAAACGAGTTTTTCTTCTTCGTTAACCACAAACGAACTTGTTTGTTGAGTCAAACATGTCCCATTTGACGTAATTATGGTGCCACGTGAGTTAGAAACCAAACGGAGTCCATTTGGTCACTCAAATCCTTGTATTCTCGGATTGCACCCAAATTGGCCTCCAATTGAGCCTACAACATACAAACGAGTTTTCCTTCTTCGTTAAGCACAACCGAACATTTTTGTTGAGTCAAACATGTCCCATTTGACGTTATTAGGGTTCCACGCGAGGATTGAAATCAAACGGAGTCCATTTGGTCACTCAAATCCTTGTATTCTTGGATTGCACCCAAATTGGCCTCCAATTGAGCCTACAACGTACAAACGAGTTTTCCTTCTTCGTTAACCATAACCGAACTTGTTTGTTGAGTCAAACATGTTCCATTAGACGTTTTTATGTTGCCATGCGAGTTAGAAACAAAGCGGAGTCCATTTGGTCACTCAAATCCTTGTATTCTCGGATTGCACCCAAATTGGCCTCCAATTGAGCCTACAACGTACAAACGAGTTTTCCTTCTTCATTAAGCACAAACGAACTTGTTTTTTGAGTCAAACATGTCCCATTTGACGTTATTATGGTGCCACGCGAGTTAGAAACCAAGCGGAGTCCATTTGGTCACTCAAATCCTTGTATTCTCGGATTGCACCCAAATTGGCCTCCAATTGAGCCTACAACGTACAAACGAGTTTTTCTTCTTCGTTAACCACAAATGAACTTGTTTGTTGAGTCAAACATGTCCCATTTGACGTAATTATGGTGCCACGTGAGTTAGAAACCAAACGGAGTCCATTTGGTCACTCAAATCCTTGTATTCTCGGATTGCACCCAAATTGGCCTCCAATTGAGCCTACAACATACAAACGAGTTTTCCTTCTTTGTTAAGCACAACCGAACCTTTTTGTTGAATCAAACATGTCCCATTTGACGTTATTATGGTGCCCCGCAAAGATTTAAATCAAACGGAGTCCGTTTGCTCACTCAAATCCTTGTATTCTCGGATTGCACCCAAATTGGCCTCCAATTGAGCCTACAACGTACAAACGAGTTTTCCTTCTTTATTAAGCACAAACGAACTTTTTTTTTGAGTCAAACATGTCCCATTTGTAGTTATTATGGTGCCACACGAGTTAGAAGCCAAGCGGAGTCCATTTGCTCACTAAAATCCTTGTATTCTCGTATTGCACCCAAATTGGCCTCCAATTGGGCCTACAACGTACAAACGAGTTCTTCTTCTTCGTTAATCACAACCAAACTTGTTTGTTGATTCAAACATGTCCCATTTGACGTTATTATGGTGCCATGCGTGGATTGAAATCAAACGGAGTCCATTTGGTCACTCAAATCCTTGTATTCTAGGATTGCACCCAAATTGGCCTCCAATTGAGCCTACAACGTACAAACGAGTTTTCCTTCTTCGTTAAGCACAAACGAACATTTTTGTTGAGTCAAACATGTCCCATTTGACGTTATTAGGGTTCCACGCGAGGATTGAAATCAAACGGAGTCCATTTGGTCACTCAAATCCTTGTATTCTTGGATTGCACCCAAATTGGCCTCCAATTGAGCCTACAACGTACAAACGAGTTTTCCTTCTTCGTTAACCATAACCGAACTTGTTTGTTTAGTCAAACATGTCCCATTTGACGTTTTTATGTTGCCACGCGAGTTAGAAACAAAGCGGAGTCCATTTGGTCACTCAAATCCTTGTATTCTCGGATTGCACCCAAATTGGCCTCCAATTGATCCTACAACGTACAAACGAGTTTTCCTTCTTCATTAAGCACAAAAGAACTTGTTTTTTGAGTCAAACATGTCCCATTTGACGTTATTATGGTGCCACGCGAGTTAGAAACCAAGCGGAGTCCATTTGGTCACTCAAATCCTTGTATTCTCGGATTGCACCGAAATTGGCCTCCAATTGAGCCTACAACATACAAACGAGTTTTCCTTCTTTGTTAAGCACAACCGAACCTTTTTGTTGAGTCAAACATGTCCCATTTGACGTTATTATGGTTCCACGCAAAGATTTAAATCAAACGGAGTCCGTTTGCTCACTCAAATCCTTGTATTCTCGGATTGCACCCAAATTGGCCTCCAATTGAGCCTACAATGTACAAACGAGTTTTCCTTCATCGGTAAGCACAAACGAACTTGTTTGTTGAGTCAAATATGTTCCATTTGACGTTATTATGGTGCCACGCAAGGATTGAAATCAAACGGAATCCATTTGGTCACTCAAATCCTTGTATTCTCGGATTGCACCCAAATTGGCCTCCAATTGAGCCTACAACGTACAAACGAGTTCTTCTTCTTCGTTAATCACAACCAAACTTGTTTGTTGATTCAAACATGTCCCATTTGACGTTATTATGGTGCCATGCGAGGATTGAAATCAAACGGAGTCCATTTGGTCACTCAAATCCTTGTATTCTAGGATTGCACCCAAATTGGCCTCCAATTGAGCCTACAACGTACAAACGAGTTTTCCTTCTTCGTTAAGCACAACCGAACATTTTTGTTGAGTCAAACATGTCCCATTTGACGTTATTAGGGTTCCACGCGAGGATTGAAATCAAACGGAGTCCATTTGGTCACTCAAATCCTTGTATTCTTGGATTGCACCCAAATTGGCCTCCAATTGAGCCTACAACGTACAAACGAGTTTTCCTTCTTCGTTAACCATAACCGAACTTGTTTGTTGAGTCAAACATGTCCCATTTGACGTTTTTATGTTGCCACGCGAGTTAGAAACAAAGCGGAGTCCATTTGGTCACTCAAATCCTTGTATTCTCGGATTGCACCCAAATTGGCCTCCAATTGAGCCTACAACGTACAAACGAGTTTTCCTTCTTCATTAAGCACAAACGAACTTGTTTCTTGAGTCAAACATGTCCCATTTGACGTTATTATGGTGCCACGCGAGTTAGAAACCAAGCGGGCACCCCACTATGAATGCAATCCATTAGATTATTGCTAGGATTTGACACGTGTAGTTGTAAAATTAAATTGAATTTGTTGATCATTATATCCATTTGGTCACTCAAATCCTTGTATTCTCGGATTGCACCCAAATTGGCCTCCAATTGAGCCTACAACATACAAACGAGTTTTCCTTCTTTGTTAAGCACAACCGAACCTTTTTGTTGAGTCAAACATGTCCCATTTGACGTTATTATGGTGCCACGCAAAGATTTAAATCAAACGGAGTCCGTTTGCTCACTCAAATCCATGTATTCTCGGATTGCACCCAAATTGGCCTCCAATTGAGCCTACAATGTACAAACGAGTTTTCCTTCATCGGTAAGCACAAACGAACTTGTTTGTTGAGTCAAATATGTTCCATTTGACGTTATTATGGTGCCATGCAAGGATTGAAATCAAACGGAATCCATTTGGTCACTCAAATCCATGTATTCTCGGATTGCACCCAAATTGGCCTCCATCGAGCCTACAACGTACAAACGAGTTTTCCTTCTTTATTAAGCACAACCGAAATTATTTTTGAGTCAAACATGTCCCATTTGACGTTATTATGGTGCCACACGAGTTAGAAACCAAGCGGAGTCCATTTGCTCACTAAAATCCTTGTATTCTCGGATTGCACCCAAATTGGCCTCCAATTGAGCCTACAACATACAAACGAGTTTTCCTTTCTTGTTAAGCACAACCGAACCTTTTTCTTGAGTCAAACATGTCCCATTTGACGTTATTATGGTGCCATGCAAATATTGAAATCAAACGGAGTCCGTTTGCTCACTCAAATCCTTGTATTCTCGGATTGCACCCAAATTGGCCTCCAATTGATCCTACAACGTACAAACGAGTTTTCCTTCTTCGTTAAGCACAACCGAACTTGTTTGTTGATTCAAATATATCCCATTTGACGTTATTATGGTGCCATGCGATGATTGAAATCAAACGGAGTCCATTTGGTCACTCAAATCCTTGTATTCTCGGATTGCACCCAAATTGGCCTCCAATTGAGCCTACAACGTACAAACGAGTTTTTCTTCTTCGTTAACCACAAACGAACTTGTTTGTTGAGTCAAACATGTCCCATTTGACGTAATTATGGTGCCACGTGAGTTAGAAACCAAACGGAGTCCATTTGGTCACTCAAATCCTTGTATTCTCGGATTGCACCCAAATTGGCCTCCAATTGAGCCTACAACATACAAACGAGTTTTCCTTCTTTGTTAAGCACAACCGAACCTTTTTGTTGAGTCAAACATGTCCCATTTGACGTTATTATGGTGCCACGCAAAGATTTAAATCAAACGGAGTCCGTTTGCTCACTCAAATCCTTGTATTCTCGGATTGCACCCAAATTGGCCTCCAATTGAGCCTACAATGTACAAACGAGTTTTCCTTCATCGGTAAGCACAAACGAACTTGTTTGTTGAGTCAAATATGTTCCATTTGACGTTATTATGGTGCCACGCAAGGATTGAAATCAAACGGAATCCATTTGGTCACTCAAATCCTTGTATTCTCGGATTGCACCCAAATTGGCCTCCAATTGAGCCTACAACGTACAAACGAGTTCTTCTTCTTCGTTAATCACAACCAAACTTGTTTGTTGATTCAAACATGTCCCATTTGACGTTATTATGGTGCCATGCGAGGATTGAAATCAAACAGAGTAAATTTGGTCACTCAAATCCTTGTATTCTAGGATTGCACCCAAATTGGCCTCCAATTGAGCCTACAACGTACAAACGAGTTTTCCTTCTTCGTTAAGCACAATCGAACATTTTTGTTGAGTCAAACATGTCCCATTTGACGTTATTAGGGTTCCACGCGAGGATTGAAATCAAACGGAGTCCATTTGGTCACTCAAATCCTTGTATTCTTGGATTGCACCCAAATTGGCCTCCAATTGAGCCTACAACGTACAAACGAGTTTTTCTTCTTCGTTAACCATAACCGAACTTGTTTGTTGAGTCAAACATGTTCCATTAGACGTTTTTATGTTGCCATGCGAGTTAGAAACAAAGCGGAGTCCATTTGGTCACTCAAATCCTTGTATTCTCGGATTGCACCCAAATTGGCCTCCAATTGAGCCTACAACGTACAAACGAGTTTTCCTTCTTCATTAAGCACAAACGAACTTGTTTTTTGAGTCAAAAATGTCCCATTTGACGTTATTATGGTGCCACGCGAGTTAGAAACCAAGCGGAGTCCATTTGGTCACTCAAATCCTTGTATTCTCGGATTGCACCCAAATTGGCCTCCAATTGAGCCTACAACGTACAAACGAGTTTTTCTTCTTCGTTAACCACAAATGAACTTGTTTGTTGAGTGAAACATGTCCCATTTGACGTAATTATGGTGCCACGTGAGTTAGAAACCAAACGGAGTCCATTTGGTCACTCAAATCCTTGTATTCTCGGATTGCACCCAAATTGGCCTCCGATTGAGCCTACAACATACAAACGAGTTTTCCTTCTTTGTTAAGCACAACCGAACCTTTTTGTTGAATCAAACATGTCCCATTTGACGTTATTATGGTGCCCCGCAAAGATTTAAATCAAACGGAGTCCGTTTGCTCACTCAAATCCTTGTATTCTCGGATTGCACCCAAATTGGCCTCCAATTGAGCCTACAACGTACAAACGAGTTTTCCTTCTTTATTAAGCACAAACGAACTTTTTTTTTGAGTCAAACATGTCCCATTTGTAGTTATTATGGTGCCACACGAGTTAGAAGCCAAGCGGAGTCCATTTGCTCACTAAAATCCTTGTATTCTCGTATTGCACCCAAATTGGCCTCCAATTGAGCCTACAACATACAAACGAGTTTTCCTTCTTTGTTAAGCACAACCGAACCTTTTTGTTGAGTCAAACATGTCCCATTTGACGTTATTATGGTGCCACGCAAAGATTGAAATCAAACGGAGTCCGTTTGCTCACTCAAATCCTTGTATTCTCGGATTGCACCCAAATTGGCCTCCAATTGAGCCTACAATGTACAAACGAGTTTTCCTTCATCGGTAAGAACAAACGAACTTTTTTGTTGAGTCAAATATGTTCCATTTGACGTTATTATGGTGCCACGCAAGGATTGAAATCAAACGGAATCCATTTGGTCACTCAAATCCTTGTATTCTCGGATTGCACCCAAATTGGCCTCCAATTGAGCCTACAACGTACAAACGAGTTCTTCTTCTTCGTTAATCACAACCAAACTTGTTTGTTGATTCAAACATGTCCCATTTGACGTTATTATGGTGCCATGCGAGGATTGAAATCAAACGGAGTCCATTTGGTCACTCAAATCCTTGTATTCTAGGATTGCACCCAAATTGGCCTCCAATTGAGCCTACAACGTACAAACGAGTTTTCCTTCTTCGTTAAGCACAACCGAACATTTTTGTTGAGTCAAACATGTCCCATTTGACGTTATTAGGGTTCCACGCGAGGATTGAAATCAAACGGAGTCCATTTGGTCACTCAAATCCTTGTATTCTTGGATTGCACCCAAATTGGCCTCCAATTGAGCCTACAACGTACAAACGAGTTTTTCTTCTTCGTTAACCATAACCGAACTTGTTTGTTGAGTCAAACATGTCCCATTTGACGTTTTTATGTTGCCACGCGAGTTAGAAACAAAGCGGAGTCCATTTGGTCACTCAAATCCTTGTATTCTCGGATTGCACCCAAATTGGCCTCCAATTGATCCTACAACGTACAAACGAGTTTTCCTTCTTCATTAAGCACAAACGAACTTGTTTTTTGAGTCAAACATGTCCCATTTGACGTTATTATGGTGCCACGCGAGTTAGAAACCAAGCGGAGTCGATTTGGTCACTCAAATCCTTGTATTCTCGGATTGCACCGAAATTGGCCTCCAATTGAGCCTACAACATACAAACGAGTTTTCCTTCTTTGTTAAGCACAACCGAACCTTTTTGTTGAGTCAAACATGTCCCATTTGACGTTATTATGGTTCCACGCAAAGATTTAAATCAAACGGAGTCCGTTTGCTCACTCAAATCCTTGTATTCTCGGATTGCACCCAAATTGGCCTCCAATTGAGCCTACAATGTACAAACGAGTTTTCCTTCATCGGTAAGCACAAACGAACTTGTTTGTTGAGTCAAATATGTTCCATTTGACGTTATTATGGTGCCACGCAAGGATTGAAATCAAACGGAATCCATTTGGTCACTCAAATCCTTGTATTCTCGGATTGCACCCAAATTGGCCTCCAATTGAGCCTACAACGTACAAACGAGTTCTTCTTCTTCGTTAATCACAACCAAACTTGTTTGTTGATTCAAACATGTCCCATTTGACGTTATTATGGTGCCATGCGAGGATTGAAATCAAACGGAGTCCATTTGGTCACTCAAATCCTTGTATTCTAGGATTGCACCCAAATTGGCCTCCAATTGAGCCTACAACGTACAAACGAGTTTTCCTTCTTCGTTAAGCACAACCGAACATTTTTGTTGAGTCAAACATGTCCCATTTGATGTTATTAGGGTTCCACGCGAGGATTGAAATCAAACGGAGTCCATTTGGTCACTCAAATCCTTGTATTCTTGGATTGCACCCAAATTGGCCTCCAATTGAGTCTACAACGTACAAACGAGTTTTCCTTCTTCGTTAACCATAACCGAACTTGTGTGTTGAGTCAAACATGTCCCATTTGACGTTTTTATGTTGCCACGCGAGTTAGAAACAAAGCGGAGTCCATTTGGTCACTCAAATCCTTGTATTCTCGGATTGCACCCAAATTGGCCTCCAATTGAGCCTACAACGTACAAACGAGTTTTCCTTCTTCATTAAGCACAAACGAACTTGTTTTTTGAGTCAAACATGTCCCATTTGACGTTATTATGGTGCCACGCGAGTTAGAAACCAAGCGGGCACCCCACTATGAATGCAATCCATTAGATTATTGCTAGGATTTGACACGTGTAGTTGTAAAATTAAATTGAATTTGTTGATCATTATATCCATTTGGTCACTCAAATCCTTGTATTCTCGGATTGCACCCAAATTGGCCTCCAATTGAGCCTACAACATACAAACGAGTTTTCCTTCTTTGTTAAGCACAACCGAACCTTTTTGTTGAGTCAAACATGTCCCATTTGACGTTATTATGGTGCCACGCAAAGATTTAAATCAAACGGAGTCCGTTTGCTCACTCAAATCCTTGTATTCTCGGATTGCACCCAAATTGGCCTCCAATTGAGCCTACAATGTACAAACGAGTTTTCCTTCATCGGTAAGCACAAACGAACTTGTTTGTTGAGTCAAATATGTTCCATTTGACGTTATTATGGTTCCATGCAAGGATTGAAATCAAACGGAATCCATTTGGTCACTCAAATCCATGTATTCTCGGATTGCACCCAAATTGGCCTCCATCGAGCCTACAACGTACAAACGAGTTTTCCTTCTTTATTAAGCACAACCGAAATTATTTTTGAGTCAAACATGTCCCATTTGACGTTATTATGGTGCCACACGAGTTAGAAACCAAGCGGAGTCCATTTGCTCACTAAAATCCTTGTATTCTCGGATTGCACCCAAATTGGCCTCCAATTGAGCCTACAACATACAAACGAGTTTTCCTTTCTTGTTAAGCACAACCGAACCTTTTTCTTGAGTCAAACATGTCCCATTTGACGTTATTATGGTGCCATGCAAATATTGAAATCAAACGGAGTCCGTTTGCTCACTCAAATCCTTGTATTCTCGGATTGCACCCAAATTGGCCTCCAATTGATCCTACAACGTACAAACGAGTTTTCCTTCTTCGTTAAGCACAACCGAACTTGTTTGTTGATTCAAATATATCCCATTTGACCTTATTATGGTGCCATGCGATGATTGAAATCAAACGGAGTCCATTTGGTCACTCAAATCCTTGTATTCTCGGATTGCACCCAAATTGGCCTCCAATTGAGCCTACAACGTACAAACGAGTTTTTCTTCTTCGTTAACCACAAACGAACTTGTTTGTTGAGTCAAACATGTCCCATTTGACGTAATTATGGTGCCACGTGAGTTAGAAACCAAACGGAGTCCATTTGGTCACTCAAATCCTTGTATTCTCGGATTGCACCCAAATTGGCCTCCAATTGAGCTTACAACATACAAACGAGTTTTCCTTCTTTGTTAAGCACAACCGAACCTTTTTGTTGAGTCAAACATGTCCCATTTGACGTTATTATGGTGCCCCGCAAAGATTTAAATCAAACGGAGTCCGTTTGCTCACTCAAATCCTTGTATTCTCGGATTGCACCCAAATTGGCCTCCAATTGAGCCTACAACGTACAAACGAGTTTTTCTTCTTTATTAAGCACAACCGAACTTGTTTTTTGAGTCAAACATGTCCCATTTGTAGTTATTATGGTGCCACACGAGTTAGAAACCAAGCGGAGTCCATTTGCTCACTAAAATCCTTGTATTCTCGTATTGCACCCAAATTGGCCTCCAATTGAGCCTACAACATACAAACGAGTTTTCCTTCTTTGTTAAGCACAACCGAACCTTTTTGTTGAGTCAAACATATCCCATTTGACGTTATTATGGTGCCACGCAAATATTGAAATCAAACGGAGTCCGTTTGCTCACTCAAATCCTTGTATTCTCGGATTGCACCCAAATTGGCCTCCAATTGAGCCTACAATGTACAAACGAGTTTTTCTTCTTCGGTAAGCACAACCGAACTTGTTTGTTGAGTCAAATATGTTCCATTTGACGTTATTATGGTGCCACGCAAGGATTGAAATCAAATGGAATCCATTTGGTCACTCAAATCCTTGTATTCTCGGATTGCACCCAAATTGGCCTCCAATTGAGCCTACAACGTACAAACGAGTTCTTCTTCTTCGTTAATCACAACCAAACTTATTTGTTGAGTCAAACATGTCCCATTTGACGTTATTATGGTGCCACGCGAGGATTGAAATCAAACGGAATCCATTTGGTCACTCAAATCCTTGTATTCTCGGATTGCACCCAAATTGGCCACCAATTGAGCCTACAACGTACAAACGAGTTTTCCTTCTTCGTTAAGCACAACCGAACATTTTTGTTGAGTCAAAAATGTCCCATTTGACGTTATTAGGGTTCCACGCGAGGATTGAAATCAAACGGAGTCCTTTGGTCACTGAAATCCTTGTATTCTCGGATTGCACCCAAATTGGCCTCCAATTGAGCCTACAACGTACAAACGAGTTTTTCTTCTTCGTTAACCATAACCGAACTTGTTTGTTGAGTCAACCATGTCCCATTTGATGTTTTTATGTTGCCACGCGAGTTAGAAACAAAGCGGAGTCCATTTGGTCACTCAAATCCTTGTATTCTCGGATTGCACCCAAATTGGCCTCCAATTGAGCCTACAACGTACAAACGAGTTTTACTTCTTCATTAAGCACAAACGAACTTGTTTTTTGAGTCAAAAATGTCCCATTTGACGTTATTATAGTGCCACGTGAGTTAGAACCCAAACGGAGTCCATTTGGTCACTCAAATCCTTGTATTCTCGGATTGCACCCAAATTGGCCTCCAATTGAGCCTACAACGTACAAACGAGTTTTCCTTCTTCGTTAAATATAACCGAACTTTTTTGTTGAGTCAAACATGTCCCATTTGATTTTATTATTTTGCCACGAGAGTTAGAAAAAAAGCGGAGTCCATTTGCTTACTCAAATCCTTGTATTCTCGGATTGCACCCAAATTGGCCTACAATTGAGCCTACAATGTACAAACGAGTTTTCCTTCTTCGTTGAGCACAACCGAACATTTTTGTTGAGTCAAACATGTCACATTTGACGTTATTAGGGTGCCACGGAAGTATTGAAATCAAACGGAGTCCATGTGGTCACTAAAATCCTTGTATTCTCGGATTGCACCCAAATTGGCCTCCAATTGAGCCTACAACGTACAAACGAGTTTTCCTTCTTCGTTAAGCACAACCGAACATTTTTGTTGAGTCAAACATGTCCCATTTGACGTTATTAGGGTTCCACGTGAGGATTGAAATCAAACGGAGTCCATTTGGTCACTCAAATCCTTGTATTCTCGGATTGCACCCAAATTGGCCTCCAATTGAGCCTACAACGTACAAACGAGTTTTCCTTCTTCGTTAACCATAACCGAACTTGTTTGTTTAGTCAAACATGTCCCATTTGACGTTTTTATGTTGCCACGTGAGTTAGAAACAAAGCGGAGTCCATTTGGTCACTCAAATCCTTGTATTCTCGGATTGCACCCAAATTGGCCTCCAATTGAGCCTACAACGTACAAACGAGTTTTCCTTCTTCATTAAGCAAAAACGAACTTGTTTTTTTAGTCAAACATGTCCCATTTGACGTTATTATGGTGCCATGCGAGTTAGAAACCAAGCGGAGTCCATTTGGTCACTCAAATCCTTGTATTCTGGGATTGCACCCAAATTGGCCTCCAATTGAGCCTACAACGTACAAACGAGTTTTTCTTCTTCGTTAACATTAACCGAACTTCTTTGTTGTGTCAAACATGTCCCATTTGATGTTATTATGGTGCCACGCGAGTTAGAAAAAAAGCGGAGTCCATTAGCTTACTCAAATCCTTGTATTCTCGGATTGCACCCAAATTGGCCTACAATTGAGCCTACAATGTACAAACGAGTTTTCCTTCTTCGTTGAGCACAACCGAACCTTTTTGTTGAGTCAAACATGTCACATTTTACGTTATTAGGGTGCCACGCAAGGATTGAAATCAAACGGAGTCCATTTGGTCACTCAAATCCTTGTATTCTCGGATTGCACCCAAATTGCCCTCCAATTGAGCCTACAACGTACAAACGAGTTTTCCTTCTTTATTCAGCACAACCGAACTTGTTTTTTGAGTCAAACATGTCCCATTTGACGTTATTATGGTGCCACACGAGTTAGAAACCAAGCGGAGTCCATTTGCTCACTAAAATCCTTGTATTCTCGTATTGCACCCAAATTGGCCACCAATTGAGCCTACAACATACAAACGAGTTTTCCTTCTTTGTTAAGCACAACCGAACCTTTTTGTTGAGTCAAACATGTCCCATTTGACGTTATTATGGTGCCACGCAAAGATTGAAATCAAACGGAGTCCGTTTGCTCACTCAAATCCTTGTATTCTCGGATTGCACCCAAATTGGCCTCCAATTGAGCCTACAATGTACAAACGAGTTTTCCTTCTTCGTTAAGCACAACCGAACTTGTTTGTTGAGTCAAATATGTTCCATTTGACGTTATTATGGTGCCACGCAAGGATTGAAATCAAACGGAATCCATTTGGTCATTCAAATCCTTGTATTCTAGGATTGCACCCAAATTGGCCTCCAATTGAGCCTACAACGTACAAACGAGTTTTTCTTCTTCGTTAATCACAACCGAACTTGTTTGTTGAGTCAAACATGTCCCATTTGACGTTATTATGGTGCCACATGAGTTAGAAACCAAGCGGGGTCCATTTGGTCAGTCAAATACTTGTATTCTCGGATTGCACCCAAAGTGGTCTCCAATTGAGCCTACAACGTACAAACGAATTTTCCATCTTCGTTAAGTACAACCGAACCTTTTGGTTGAGACAAAAATGTACCATTTGACGTTATTATGGTGCCATGCAAGGATTGAAATCAAACGGAATCCATTTGGTCACTCAAATCCATGTATTCTCGGATTGCACCCAAATTGGCCTCCATCGAGCCTACAACGTACAATCGAGTTTTTCTTCTTTATTAAGCACAACCGAACTTGTTTTTTGAGTCAAACATGTCCCATTTGACGTTATTATGGTGCCACACGAGTTAGAAACCAAGCGGAGTCCATTTGCTCACTAAAATCCTTGTATTCTCGGATTGCACCCAAATTGGCCTCCAATTGAGCCTACAACATACAAACGAGTTTTCCTTTCTTGTTAAGCACAACCGAACCTTTTTCTTGAGTCAAACATGTCCCATTTGACGTTATTATGGTGCCATGCAAATATTGAAATCAAACGGAGTCCGTTTGCTCACTCAAATCCTTGTATTCTCGGATTGCACCCAAATTGGCCTCCAATTGATCCTACAACGTACAAACGAGTTTTCCTTCTTCGTTAAGCACAACCGAACTTGTTTGTTGAGTCAAATATATCCCATTTGACGTTATTATGGTTCCATGCGATGATTGAAATCAAACGGAGTCCATTTGGTCACTCAAATCCTTGTATTCTCGGATTGCACCCAAATTGGCCTCCAATTGAGCCTACAACGTACAAACGAGTTTTTCTTCTTCGTTAACCACAAACGAACTTGTTTGTTGAATCAAACATGTCCCATTTGACGTAATTATGGTGCCACGTGAGTTAGAAACCAAACGGAGTCCATTTGGTCACTCAAATCCTTGTATTCTCGGATTGCACCCAAAAATGCCTCCAATTGAGCCTACAACATACAAACGAGTTTTCCTTCTTTGTTAAGCACAACCGAACCTTTTTGTTGAGTCAAACATGTCCCATTTGACGTTATTATGGTGCCCCACAAAGATTTAAATCAAACGGAGTCCGTTTGCTCACTCAAATCCTTGTATTCTCGGATTGCACCCAAATTGGCCTCCAATTTAGCCTACAACGTACAAACGAGTTTTCCTTCTTTATTAAGCACAACCGAACTTGTTTTTTGAGTCAAACATGTCCCATTTGTAGTTATTATGGTGCCACACGAGTTAGAAACCAAGCAGAGTCCATTTGCTCACTAAAATCCTTGTATTCTCGTATTGCACCCAAATTGGCCTCCAATTGAGCCTACAACATACAAACGAGTTTTCCTTCTTTGTTAAGCACAACCGAACCTTTTTGTTGAGTCAAACATGTCCCATTTGACGTTATTATGGTGCCACGCAAAGATTGAAATTAAACGGAGTCCGTTTGCTCACTCAAATCCTTGTAATCTCGGATTGCACCCAAATTGGCCTCCAATTGAGCCTACAATGTACAAACGAGTTTTCCTTCTTCGGTAAGCACAACTGAACTTGTTTGTTGAGTCAAATATGTTCCATTTGACGTTATTATGGTGCCACGCAAGGATTGAAATCAAATGGAATCCATTTGGTCAATCAAATCCTTGTATTCTCGGATTGCACCCAAATTGGCCTCCAATTGAGCCTACAACGTACAAACGAGTTCTTCTTCTTCGTTAATCACAACCAAACTTATTTGTTGAGTCAAACATGTCCCATTTGACGTTAATATAGTGCCACGCGAGGATTGAAATCAAACGGAGTCCATTTGGTCACTCAAATCCTTGTATTCTCGGATTGCACCCAAATTGGCCACCAATTGAGCCTACAACGTACAAACGAGTTTTCCTTCTTCGTTAAGCACAACCGAACATTTTTGTTGAGTCAAACATGTCCCATTTGACGTTATTAGGGTTCCACGCGAGGATTGAAATCAAACGGAGTCCTTTGGTCACTCAAATCCTTGTATTCTCGGATTGCACCCAAATTGGCCTCCAATTGAGCCTACAACGTACAAACGAGTTTTTCTTCTTCGTTAACCATAACCGAACTTGTTTGTTGAGTCAAACATGTCCCATTATATGTTTTTATGTTGCCACGCGAGTTAGAAACAAAGCGGAGTCCATTTGGTCACTCAAATCCTTGTATTCTCGAATTGCACCCAAATTGGCCTCCAATTGAGCCTACAATGTACAAACGAGTTTTACTTCTTCATTAAGCACAAACGAACTTGTTTTTTGAGTCAAACATGTCCCATTTGACGTTATTATGGTGCCACGTGAGTTAGAAACCAAGCGGAGTCCATTTGGTCACTCAAATCCTTGTATTCTCGGATTGCACCCAAATTGGCCTACAATTGAGCCAACAACGTACAAACGAGTTTTCCTTCTTCGTTAACATTAACCGAACTTCTTTGTTGTGTCAAACATGTCCCATTTGACGTTATTATGGTGCCACGTGAGTTAGAACCCAAACGGAGTCCATTTGGTCACTCAAATCCTTGTATTCTCGGATTGCACCCAAATTGGCCTCCAATTGAGCCTACAACGTACAAACGAGTTTTCCTTCTTCGTTAACCATAACCGAACTTTTTTGTTGAGTCAAACATGTCCCATTTGATTTTATTATTTTTCCACGCGAGTTAGAAAAAAAGCGGAGTCCATTTGCTTACTCAAATCCTTGTATTCTCGGATTGCACCCAAATTGGCCTACAATTGAGCCTACAATGTACAAACGAGTTTTCCTTCTTCGTTGAGCACAACCGAACATTTTTGTTGAGTCAAACATGTCACATTTGACGTTATTAGGGTGCCACGGAAGTATTGAAATCAAACGGAGTCCATGTGGTCACTAAAATCCTTGTATTCTCGGATTGCACCCAAATTGGCCTCCAATTGAGCCTACAACGTACAAACGAGTTTTCCTTCTTCGTTAAGCACAACCGAACATTTTTGTTGAGTCAAACATGTCCCATTTGACGTTATTATGGTTCCACATGAGTTAGAAACCAAGCGGAGTCCATTTGCTCACTAAAATCCTTGTATTCTCGTATTGCACCCAAATTGGCCACCAATTGAGCCTACAACATACAAACGAGTTTTCCTTCTTTGTTAAGCACAACCGAACCTTTTTGTTGAGTCAAACATGTCCCATTTGACGTTATTATGGTGCCACGCAAAGATTGAAATCAAACGGAGTCCGTTTGCTCACTCAAATCCTTGTATTCTCGGATTGCACCCAAATTGGCCTCCAATTGAGCCTACAATGTACAAACGAGTTTTCCTTCTTCGTTAAGCACAACCGAACTTGTTTGTTGAGTCAAATATGTTCCATTTGACGTTATTATGGTGCCACGCAAGGATTGAAATCAAACGGAATCCATTTGGTCATTCAAATCCTTGTATTCTAGGATTGCACCCAAATTGGCCTCCAATTGAGCCTACAACGTACAAACGAGTTTTTCTTCTTCGTTAATCACAACCGAACTTGTTTGTTGAGTCAAACATGTCCCATTTGACGTTATTATGGTGCCACATGAGTTAGAAACCAAGCGGGGTCCATTTGGTCAGTCAAATACTTGTATTCTCGGATTGCACCCAAAGTGGTCTCCAATTGAGCCTACAACGTACAAACGAATTTTCCATCTTCGTTAAGTACAACCGAACCTTTTGGTTGAGTCAAAAATGTACCATTTGACGTTATTATGGTGCCATGCAAGGATTGAAATCAAACGGAATCCATTTGGTCACTCAAATCCATGTATTCTCGGATTGCACCCAAATTGGCCTCCATCGAGCCTACAACGTACAATCGAGTTTTTCTTCTTTATTAAGCACAACCGAACTTGTTTTTTGAGTCAAACATGTCCCATTTGACGTTATTATGGTGCCACACGAGTTAGAAACCAAGCGGAGTCCATTTGCTCACTAAAATCCTTGTATTCTCGGATTGCACCCAAATTGGCCTCCAATTGAGCCTACAACATACAAACGAGTTTTCCTTTCTTGTTAAGCACAACCGAACCTTTTTCTTGAGTCAAACATGTCCCATTTGACGTTATTATGGTGCCATGCAAATATTGAAATCAAACGGAGTCCGTTTGCTCACTCAAATCCTTGTATTCTCGGATTGCACCCAAATTGGCCTCCAATTGATCCTACAACGTACAAACGAGTTTTCCTTCTTCGTTAAGCACAACCGAACTTGTTTGTTGAGTCAAATATATCCCATTTGACGTTATTATGGTTCCATGCGATGATTGAAATCAAACGGAGTCCATTTGGTCACTCAAATCCTTGTATTCTCGGATTGCACCCAAATTGGCCTCCAATTGAGCCTACAACGTACAAACGAGTTTTTCTTCTTCGTTAACCACAAACGAACTTGTTTGTTGAATCAAACATGTCCCATTTGACGTAATTATGGTGCCACGTGAGTTAGAAACCAAACGGAGTCCATTTGGTCACTCAAATCCTTGTATTCTCGGATTGCACCCAAATTGGCCTCCAATTGAGCCTACAACATACAAACGAGTTTTCCTTCTTTGTTAAGCACAACCGAACCTTTTTGTTGAGTCAAACATGTCCCATTTGACGTTATTATGGTGCCCCACAAAGATTTAAATCAAACGGAGTCCGTTTGCTCACTCAAATCCTTGTATTCTCGGATTGCACCCAAATTGGCCTCCAATTTAGCCTACAACGTACAAACGAGTTTTCCTTCTTTATTAAGCACAACCGAACTTGTTTTTTGAGTCAAACATGTCCCATTTGTAGTTATTATGGTGCCACACGAGTTAGAAACCAAGCAGAGTCCATTTGCTCACTAAAATCCTTGTATTCTCGTATTGCACCCAAATTGGCCTCCAATTGAGCCTACAACATACAAACGAGTTTTCCTTCTTTGTTAAGCACAACCGAACCTTTTTGTTGAGTCAAACATGTCCCATTTGACGTTATTATGGTGCCACGCAAAGATTGAAATTAAACGGAGTCCGTTTGCTCACTCAAATCCTTGTAATCTCGGATTGCACCCAAATTGGCCTCCAATTGAGCCTACAATGTACAAACGAGTTTTCCTTCTTCGGTAAGCACAACTGAACTTGTTTGTTGAGTCAAATATGTTCCATTTGACGTTATTATGGTGCCACGCAAGGATTGAAATCAAATGGAATCCATTTGGTCAATCAAATCCTTGTATTCTCGGATTGCACCCAAATTGGCCTCCAATTGAGCCTACAACGTACAAACGAGTTCTTCTTCTTCGTTAATCACAACCAAACTTATTTGTTGAGTCAAACATGTCCCATTTGACGTTAATATAGTGCCACGCGAGGATTGAAATCAAACGGAGTCCATTTGGTCACTCAAATCCTTGTATTCTCGGATTGCACCCAAATTGGCCACCAATTGAGCCTACAACGTACAAACGAGTTTTCCTTCTTCGTTAAGCACAACCGAACATTTTTGTTGAGTCAAACATGTCCCATTTGACGTTATTAGGGTTCCACGCGAGGATTGAAATCAAACGGAGTCCTTTGGTCACTCAAATCCTTGTATTCTCGGATTGCACCCAAATTGGCCTCCAATTGAGCCTACAACGTACAAACGAGTTTTTCTTCTTCGTTAACCATAACCGAACTTGTTTGTTGAGTCAAACATGTCCCATTATATGTTTTTATGTTGCCACGCGAGTTAGAAACAAAGCGGAGTCCATTTGGTCACTCAAATCCTTGTATTCTCGAATTGCACCCAAATTGGCCTCCAATTGAGCCTACAACGTACAAACGAGTTTTACTTCTTCATTAAGCACAAACGAACTTGTTTTTTGAGTCAAACATGTCCCATTTGACGTTATTATGGTGCCACGTGAGTTAGAAACCAAGCGGAGTCCATTTGGTCACTCAAATCCTTGTATTCTCGGATTGCACCCAAATTGGCCTACAATTGAGCCAACAACGTACAAACGAGTTTTCCTTCTTCGTTAACATTAACCGAACTTCTTTGTTGTGTCAAACATGTCCCATTTGACGTTATTATGGTGCCACGTGAGTTAGAACCCAAACGGAGTCCATTTGGTCACTCAAATCCTTGTATTCTCGGATTGCACCCAAATTGGCCTCCAATTGAGCCTACAACGTACAAACGAGTTTTCCTTCTTCGTTAACCATAACCGAACTTTTTTGTTGAGTCAAACATGTCCCATTTGATTTTATTATTTTTCCACGCGAGTTAGAAAAAAAGCGGAGTCCATTTGCTTACTCAAATCCTTGTATTCTCGGATTGCACCCAAATTGGCCTACAATTGAGCCTACAATGTACAAACGAGTTTTCCTTCTTCGTTGAGCACAACCGAACATTTTTGTTGAGTCAAACATGTCACATTTGACGTTATTAGGGTGCCACGGAAGTATTGAAATCAAACGGAGTCCATGTGGTCACTAAAATCCTTGTATTCTCGGATTGCACCCAAATTGGCCTCCAATTGAGCCTACAACGTACAAACGAGTTTTCCTTCTTCGTTAAGCACAACCGAACATTTTTGTTGAGTCAAACATGTCCCATTTGACGTTATTATGGTGCCACACGAGTTAGAAACCAAGCGGAGTCCATTTGCTCACTAAAATCCTTGTATTCTCGTATTGCACCCAAATTGGCCACCAATTGAGCCTACAACATACAAACGAGTTTTCCTTCTTTGTTAAGCACAACCGAACCTTTTTGTTGAGTCAAACATGTCCCATTTGACGTTATTATGGTGCCACGCAAAGATTGAAATCAAACGGAGTCCGTTTGCTCACTCAAATCCTTGTATTCTCGGATTGCACCCAAATTGGCCTCCAATTGAGCCTACAATGTACAAACGAGTTTTCCTTCTTCGTTAAGCACAACCGAACTTGTTTGTTGAGTCAAATATGTTCCATTTGACGTTATTATGGTGCCACGCAAGGATTGAAATCAAACGGAATCCATTTGGTCATTCAAATCCTTGTATTCTAGGATTGCACCCAAATTGGCCTCCAATTGAGCCTACAACGTACAAACGAGTTTTTCTTCTTCGTTAATCACAACCGAACTTGTTTGTTGAGTCAAACATGTCCCATTTGACGTTATTATGGTGCCACATGAGTTAGAAACCAAGCGGGGTCCATTTGGTCAGTCAAATACTTGTATTCTCGGATTGCACCCAAAGTGGTCTCCAATTGAGCCTACAACGTACAAACGAATTTTCCATCTTCGTTAAGTACAACCGAACCTTTTGGTTGAGTCAAAAATGTACCATTTGACGTTATTATGGTGCCATGCAAGGATTGAAATCAAACGGAATCCATTTGGTCACTCAAATCCATGTATTCTCGGATTGCACCCAAATTGGCCTCCATCGAGCCTACAACGTACAATCGAGTTTTTCTTCTTTATTAAGCACAACCGAACTTGTTTTTTGAGTCAAACATGTCCCATTTGACGTTATTATGGTGCCACACGAGTTAGAAACCAAGCGGAGTCCATTTGCTCACTAAAATCCTTGTATTCTCGGATTGCACCCAAATTGGCCTCCAATTGAGCCTACAACATACAAACGAGTTTTCCTTTCTTGTTAAGCACAACCGAACCTTTTTCTTGAGTCAAACATGTCCCATTTGACGTTATTATGGTGCCATGCAAATATTGAAATCAAACGGAGTCCGTTTGCTCACTCAAATCCTTGTATTCTCGGATTGCACCCAAATTGGCCTCCAATTGATCCTACAACGTACAAACGAGTTTTCCTTCTTCGTTAAGCACAACCGAACTTGTTTGTTGAGTCAAATATATCCCATTTGACGTTATTATGGTTCCATGCGATGATTGAAATCAAACGGAGTCCATTTGGTCACTCAAATCCTTGTATTCTCGGATTGCACCCAAATTGGCCTCCAATTGAGCCTACAACGTACAAACGAGTTTTTCTTCTTCGTTAACCA
This sequence comes from Berberis vulgaris, assembly GCA_963556465.1. NCBI lineage: Eukaryota > Viridiplantae > Streptophyta > Magnoliopsida > Ranunculales > Berberidaceae > Berberis > Berberis vulgaris. The sequence continues at coordinate 38,836,032 of OY747126.1, read as the reverse complement.
CAAACGAACTTGTTTGTTGAATCAAACATGTCCCATTTGACGTAATTATGGTGCCACGTGAGTTAGAAACCAAACGGAGTCCATTTGGTCACTCAAATCCTTGTATTCTCGGATTGCACCCAAATTGGCCTCCAATTGAGCCTACAACATACAAACGAGTTTTCCTTCTTTGTTAAGCACAACCGAACCTTTTTGTTGAGTCAAACATGTCCCATTTGACGTTATTATGGTGCCCCACAAAGATTTAAATCAAACGGAGTCCGTTTGCTCACTCAAATCCTTGTATTCTCGGATTGCACCCAAATTGGCCTCCAATTTAGCCTACAACGTACAAACGAGTTTTCCTTCTTTATTAAGCACAACCGAACTTGTTTTTTGAGTCAAACATGTCCCATTTGTAGTTATTATGGTGCCACACGAGTTAGAAACCAAGCAGAGTCCATTTGCTCACTAAAATCCTTGTATTCTCGTATTGCACCCAAATTGGCCTCCAATTGAGCCTACAACATACAAACGAGTTTTCCTTCTTTGTTAAGCACAACCGAACCTTTTTGTTGAGTCAAACATGTCCCATTTGACGTTATTATGGTGCCACACAAAGATTGAAATTAAACGGAGTCCGTTTGCTCACTCAAATCCTTGTAATCTCGGATTGCACCCAAATTGGCCTCCAATTGAGCCTACAATGTACAAACGAGTTTTCCTTCTTCGGTAAGCACAACTGAACTTGTTTGTTGAGTCAAATATGTTCCATTTGACGTTATTATGGTGCCACGCAAGGATTGAAATCAAATGGAATCCATTTGGTCAATCAAATCCTTGTATTCTCGGATTGCACCCAAATTGGCCTCCAATTGAGCCTACAACGTACAAACGAGTTCTTCTTCTTCGTTAATCACAACCAAACTTATTTGTTGAGTCAAACATGTCCCATTTGATGTTAATATAGTGCCACGCGAGGATTGAAATCAAACGGAGTCCATTTGGTCACTCAAATCCTTGTATTCTCGGATTGCACCCAAATTGGCCACCAATTGAGCCTACAACGTACAAACGAGTTTTCCTTCTTCGTTAAGCACAACCGAACATTTTTGTTGAGTCAAACATGTCCCATTTGACGTTATTAGGGTTCCACGCGAGGATTGAAATCAAACGGAGTCCTTTGGTCACTCAAATCCTTGTATTCTCGGATTGCACCCAAATTGGCCTCCAATTGAGCCTACAACGTACAAACGAGTTTTTCTTCTTCGTTAACCATAACCGAACTTGTTTGTTGAGTCAAACATGTCCCATTATATGTTTTTATGTTGCCACGCGAGTTAGAAACAAAGCGGAGTCCATTTGGTCACTCAAATCCTTGTATTCTCGAATTGCACCCAAATTGGCCTCCAATTGAGCCTACAACGTACAAACGAGTTTTACTTCTTCATTAAGCACAAACGAACTTGTTTTTTGAGTCAAACATGTCCCATTTGACGTTATTATGGTGCCACGTGAGTTAGAAACCAAGCGGAGTCCATTTGGTCACTCAAATCCTTGTATTCTCGGATTGCACCCAAATTGGCCTACAATTGAGCCAACAACGTACAAACGAGTTTTCCTTCTTCGTTAACATTAACCGAACTTCTTTGTTGTGTCAAACATGTCCCATTTGACGTTATTATGGTGCCACGTGAGTTAGAACCCAAACGGAGTCCATTTGGTCACTCAAATCCTTGTATTCTCGGATTGCACCCAAATTGGCCTACAATTGAGCCTACAACGTACAAACGAGTTTTCCTTCTTCGTTAACCATAACCGAACTTTTTTGTTGAGTCAAACATGTCCCATTTGATTTTATTATTTTTCCACGCGAGTTAGAAAAAAAGCGGAGTCCATTTGCTTACTCAAATCCTTGTATTCTCGGATTGCACCCAAATTGGCCTACAATTGAGCCTACAATGTACAAACGAGTTTTCCTTCTTCGTTGAGCACAACCGAACATTTTTGTTGAGTCAAACATGTCACATTTGACGTTATTAGGGTGCCACGGAAGTATTGAAATCAAACGGAGTCCATGTGGTCACTAAAATCCTTGTATTCTCGGATTGCACCCAAATTGGCCTCCAATTGAGCCTACAACGTACAAACGAGTTTTCCTTCTTCGTTAAGCACAACCGAACATTTTTGTTGAGTCAAACATGTCCCATTTGACGTTATTAGGGTTCCACGTGAGGATTGAAATCAAACGGAGTCCATTTGGTCACTCAAATCCTTGTATTCTCGGATTGCACCCAAATTGGCCTCCAATTGAGCCTACAACGTACAAACGAGTTTTCCTTCTTCGTTAACCATAACCGAACTTGTTTGTTTAGTCAAACATGTCCCATTTGAAGTTTTTATGTTGCCACGTGAGTTAGAAACAAAGCGGAGTCCATTTGGTCACTCAAATCCTTGTATTCTCGGATTGCACCCAAATTGGCCTCCATTTGAGCCTACAACGTACAAACGAGTTTTCCTTCTTCATTAAGCAAAAACGAACTTGTTTTTTTAGTCAAAAATGTCCCATTTGACGTTATTATGGTGCCACGCGAGTTAGAAACCAAGCGGAGTCCATTTGGTCACTCAAATCCTTGTATTCTGGGATTGCACCCAAATTGGCCTCCAATTGAGCCTACAACGTACAAACGTGTTTTTCTTCTTCGTTAACATTAACCGAACTTCTTTGTTGTGTCAAACATGTCCCATTTGATGTTATTATGGTGCCACGTGAGTTAGAAAAAAAGCGGAGTCCATTAGCTTACTCAAATCCTTGTATTCTCGGATTGCACCCAAATTGGCCTACAATTGAGCCTACAATGTACAAACGAGTTTTCCTTCTTCGTTGAGCACAACCGAACCTTTTTGTTGAGTCAAACATGTCACATTTTACGTTATTAGGGTGCTACGCAAGGATTGAAATCAAACGGAGTCCATTTGGTCACTCAAATCCTTGTATTCTCGGATTGCACCCAAATTGGCCTCCAATTGAGCCAACAACGTACAAACGAGTTTTCCTTCTTTATTAAGAACAAACGAACTTGTTTTTTGAGTCAAACATGTCCCATTTGACGTTATTATGGTGCCACACGAGTTAGAAACCAAGCGGAGTCCATTTGCTCACTAAAATCCTTGTATTCTCGTATTGCACCCAAATTGGCCTCCAATTGAGCCTACAACATACAAACGAGTTTTCCTTTCTTGTTAAGCACAACCTAACCTTTTTCTTGAGTCAAACATGTCCCATTTGACGTTATTATGGTGCCATGCAAATATTGAAACAAAGCGGAGTCCATTTGGTCACTCAAATCCTTGTATTCTCGGATTGCACCCAAATTGGCCTCCAATTGAGCCTACAACGTACAAACGAGTTTTCCTTCTTCATTAAGCAAAAACGAACTTGTTTTTTTAGTCAAAAATGTCCCATTTGACGTTATTATGGTGCCACGTGAGTTAGAAACCAAGCGGAGTCCATTTGGTCACTCAAATCCTTGTATTCTGGGATTGCACCCAAATTGGCCTCCAATTGAGCCTACAACGTACAAACTTGTTTTTCTTCTTCGTTAACATTAACCGAACTTCTTTGTTGTGTCAAACATGTCCCATTTGACGTTATTATGGTGCCACGCGAGTTAGAAAAAAAGCGGAGTCCATTTGCTTACTCAAATCCTTGTATTCTCGGATTGCACCCAAATTGGCCTACAATTGAGCCTACAATGTACAAACGAGTTTTCCTTCTTCGTTGAGCACAACCGAACATTTTTGTTGAGTCAAACATGTCACATTTGACGTTATTAGGGTGCCACGGAAGTATTGAAATCAAACGGAGTCCATGTGGTCACTAAAATCCTTGTATTCTCGGATTGCACCCAAATTGGCCTCCAATTGAGCCTACAACGTACAAACGAGTTTTCCTTCTTCGTTAAGCACAACCGAACATTTTTGTTGAGTCAAACATCTCCCATTTGACGTTATTATGGTGCCACACGAGTTAGAAACCAAGCGGAGTCCATTTGCTCACTAAAATCCTTGTATTCTCGTATTGCACCCAAATTGGCCACCAATTGAGCCTACAACATACAAACGAGTTTTCCTTCTTTGTTAAGCACAACCGAACCTTTTTGTTGAGTCAAACATGTCCCATTTGACGTTATTATGGTGCCACTCAAAGATTGAAATCAAACGAAGTCCGTTTGCTCACTCAAATCCTTGTATTCTCGGATTGCACCCAAATTGGCCTCCAATTGAGCCTACAATGTACAAACGAGTTTTCCTTCTTCGTTAAGCACAACCGAACTTGTTTGTTGAGTCAAATATGTTCCATTTGACGTTATTATGGTGCCACGCAAGGATTGAAATCAAACGGAATCCATTTGGTCATTCAAATCCTTGTATTCTAGGATTGCACCCAAATGGGCCTCCAATTGAGCCTACAACGTACAAACGAGTTTTTCTTCTTCGTTAATCACAACCGAACTTGTTTGTTGAGTCAAACATGTCCCATTTGACGTTATTATGGTGCCACATGAGTTAGAAACCAAGCGGGGTCCATTTGGTCAGTCAAATACTTGTATTCTCGGATTGCACCCAAAGTGGTCTCCAATTGAGCCTACAACGTACAAACGAATTTTCCATCTTCGTTAAGTACAACCGAACCTTTTGGTTGAGTAAAAAATGTACCATTTGACGTTATTATGGTGCCATGCAAGGATTGAAATCAAACGGAATCCATTTGGTCACTCAAATCCATGTATTCTCGGATTGCACCCAAATTGGCCTCCATCGAGCCTACAACGTACAATCGAGTTTTTCTTCTTTATTAAGCACAACCGAACTTGTTTTTTGAGTCAAACATGTCCCATTTGACGTTTTTATGGTGCCACACGAGTTAGAAACCAAGCGGAGTCCATTTGCTCACTAAAATCCTTGTATTCTCGGATTGCACCCAAATTGGCCTCCAATTGAGCCTACAACATACAAACGAGTTTTCCTTTCTTGTTAAGCACAACCGAACCTTTTTCTTGAGTCAAACATGTCCCATTTGACGTTATTATGGTGCCATGCAAATATTGAAATCAAACGGAGTCCGTTTGCTCACTCAAATCCTTGTATTCTCGGATTGCACCCAAATTGGCCTCCAATTGATCCTACAACGTACAAACGAGTTTTCCTTCTTCGTTAAGCACAACCGAACTTGTTTGTTGAGTCAAATATATCCCATTTGACGTTATTATGGTTCCATGCGATGATTGAAATCAAACGGAGTCCATTTGGTCACTCAAATCCTTGTATTCTCGGATTGCACCCAAATTGGCCTCCAATTGAGCCTACAACGTACAAACGAGTTTTTCTTCTTCGTTAACCACAAACGAACTTGTTTGTTGAATCAAACATGTCCCATTTGACGTAATTATGGTGCCACGTGAGTTAGAAACCAAACGGAGTCCATTTGGTCACTCAAATCCTTGTATTCTCGGATTGCACCCAAATTGGCCTCCAATTGAGCCTACAACATACAAACGAGTTTTCCTTCTTTGTTAAGCACAACCGAACCTTTTTGTTGAGTCAAACATGTCCCATTTGACGTTATTATGGTGCCCCACAAAGATTTAAATCAAACGGAGTCCGTTTGCTCACTCAAATCCTTGTATTCTCGGATTGCACCCAAATTGGCCTCCAATTTAGCCTACAACGTACAAACGAGTTTTCCTTCTTTATTAAGCACAACCGAACTTGTTTTTTGAGTCAAACATGTCCCATTTGTAGTTATTATGGTGCCACACGAGTTAGAAACCAAGCAGAGTCCATTTGCTCACTAAAATCCTTGTATTCTCGTATTGCACCCAAATTGGCCTCCAATTGAGCCTACAACATACAAACGAGTTTTCCTTCTTTGTTAAGCACAACCGAACCTTTTTGTTGAGTCAAACATGTCCCATTTGACGTTATTATGGTGCCACGCAAAGATTGAAATTAAACGGAGTCCGTTTGCTCACTCAAATCCTTGTAATCTCGGATTGCACCCAAATTGGCCTCCAATTGAGCCTACAATGTACAAACGAGTTTTCCTTCTTCGGTAAGCACAACTGAACTTGTTTGTTGAGTCAAATATGTTCCATTTGACGTTATTATGGTGCCACGCAAGGATTGAAATCAAATGGAATCCATTTGGTCAATCAAATCCTTGTATTCTCGGATTGCACCCAAATTGGCCTCCAATTGAGCCTACAACGTACAAACGAGTTCTTCTTCTTCGTTAATCACAACCAAACTTATTTGTTGAGTCAAACATGTCCCATTTGACGTTAATATAGTGCCACGCGAGGATTGAAATCAAACGGAGTCCATTTGGTCACTCAAATCCTTGTATTCTCGGATTGCACCCAAATTGGCCACCAATTGAGCCTACAACGTACAAACGAGTTTTCCTTCTTCGTTAAGCACAACCGAACATTTTTGTTGAGTCAAACATGTCCCATTTGACGTTATTAGGGTTCCACGCGAGGATTGAAATCAAACGGAGTCCTTTGGTCACTCAAATCCTTGTATTCTCGGATTGCACCCAAATTGGCCTCCAATTGAGCCTACAACGTACAAACGAGTTTTTCTTCTTCGTTAACCATAACCGAACTTGTTTGTTGAGTCAAACTTGTCCCATTATATGTTTTTATGTTGCCACGCGAGTTAGAAACAAAGCGGAGTCCATTTGGTCACTCAAATCCTTGTATTCTCGAATTGCACCCAAATTGGCCTCCAATTGAGCCTACAACGTACAAACGAGTTTTACTTCTTCATTAAGCACAAACGAACTTGTTTTTTGAGTCAAACATGTCCCATTTGACGTTATTATGGTGCCACGTGAGTTAGAAACCAAGCGGAGTCCATTTGGTCACTCAAATCCTTGTATTCTCGGATTGCACCCAAATTGGCCTACAATTGAGCCAACAACGTACAAACGAGTTTTCCTTCTTCGTTAACATTAACCGAACTTCTTTGTTGTGTCAAACATGTCCCATTTGACGTTATTATGGTGCCACGTGAGTTAGAACCCAAACGGAGTCCATTTGCTCACTCAAATCCTTGTATTCTCGGATTGCACCCAAATTGGCCTCCAATTGAGCCTACAATGTACAAACGAGTTTTCCTTCTTCGTTAAGCACAACCGAACTTGTTTGTTGAGTCAAATATGTTCCATTTGACGTTATTATGGTGCCACGCAAGGATTGAAATCAAACGGAATCCATTTGGTCATTCAAATCCTTGTATTCTAGGATTGCACCCAAATTGGCCTCCAATTGAGCCTACAACGTACAAACGAGTTTTTCTTCTTCGTTAATCACAACCGAACTTGTTTGTTGAGTCAAACATGTCCCATTTGACGTTATTATGGTGCCACATGAGTTAGAAACCAAGCGGGGTCCATTTGGTCAGTCAAATACTTGTATTCTCGGATTGCACCCAAAGTGGTCTCCAATTGAGCCTACAACGTACAAACGAATTTTCCATCTTCGTTAAGTACAACCGAACCTTTTGGTTGAGTCAAAAATGTACCATTTGACGTTATTATGGTGCCATGCAAGGATTGAAATCAAACGGAATCCATTTGGTCACTCAAATCCATGTATTCTCGGATTGCACCCAAATTGGCCTCCATCGAGCCTACAACGTACAATCGAGTTTTTCTTCTTTATTAAGCACAACCGAACTTGTTTTTTGAGTCAAACATGTCCCATTTGACGTTATTATGGTGCCACACGAGTTAGAAACCAAGCGGAGTCCATTTGCTCATTAAAATCCTTGTATTCTCGGATTGCACCCAAATTGGCCTCCAATTGAGCCTACAACATACAAACGAGTTTTCCTTTCTTGTTAAGCACAACCGAACCTTTTTCTTGAGTCAAACATGTCCCATTTGACGTTATTATGGTGCCATGCAAATATTGAAATCAAACGGAGTCCGTTTGCTCACTCAAATCCTTGTATTCTCGGATTGCACCCAAATTGGCCTCCAATTGATCCTACAACGTACAAACGAGTTTTCCTTCTTCGTTAAGCACAACAGAACTTGTTTGTTGAGTCAAATATATCCCATTTGACGTTATTATGGTTCCATGCGATGATTGAAATCAAACGGAGTCCATTTGGTCACTCAAATCCTTGTATTCTCGGATTGCACCCAAATTGGCCTCCAATTGAGCCTACAACGTACAAACGAGTTTTTCTTCTTCGTTAACCACAAACGAACTTGTTTGTTGAATCAAACATGTCCCATTTGACGTAATTATGGTGCCACGTGAGTTAGAAACCAAACGGAGTCCATTTGGTCACTCAAATCCTTGTATTCTCGGATTGCACCCAAATTGGCCTCCAATTGAGCCTACAACATACAAACGAGTTTTCCTTCTTTGTTAAGCACAACCGAACCTTTTTGTTGAGTCAAACATGTCCCATTTGACGTTATTATGGTGCCCCACAAAGATTTAAATCAAACGGAGTCCGTTTGCTCACTCAAATCCTTGTATTCTCGGATTGCACCCAAATTGGCCTCCAATTTAGCCTACAACGTACAAACGAGTTTTCCTTCTTTATTAAGCACAACCGAACTTGTTTTTTGAGTCAAACATGTCCCATTTGTAGTTATTATGGTGCCACACGAGTTAGAAACCAAGCAGAGTCCATTTGCTCACTAAAATCCTTGTATTCTCGTATTGCACCCAAATTGGCCTCCAATTGAGCCTACAACATACAAACGAGTTTTCCTTCTTTGTTAAGCACAACCGAACCTTTTTGTTGAGTCAAACATGTCCCATTTGACGTTATTATGGTGCCACGCAAAGATTGAAATTAAACGGAGTCCGTTTGCTCACTCAAATCCTTGTAATCTCGGATTGCACCCAAATTGGCCTCCAATTGAGCCTACAATGTACAAACGAGTTTTCCTTCTTCGGTAAGCACAACTGAACTTGTTTGTTGAGTCAAATATGTTCCATTTGACGTTATTATGGTGCCACGCAAGGATTGAAATCAAATGTAATCCATTTGGTCAATCAAATCCTTGTATTCTCGGATTGCACCCAAATTGGCCTCCAATTGAGCCTACAACGTACAAACGAGTTCTTCTTCTTCGTTAATCACAACCAAACTTATTTGTTGAGTCAAACATGTCCCATTTGACGTTAATATAGTGCCACGCGAGGATTGAAATCAAACGGAGTCCATTTGGTCACTCAAATCCTTGTATTCTCGGATTGCACCCAAATTGGCCACCAATTGAGCCTACAACGTACAAACGAGTTTTCCTTCTTCGTTAAGCACAACCGAACATTTTTGTTGAGTCAAACATGTCCCATTTGACGTTATTAGGGTTCCACGCGAGGATTGAAATCAAACGGAGTCCTTTGGTCACTCAAATCCTTGTATTCTCGGATTGCACCCAAATTGGCCTCCAATTGAGCCTACAACGTACAAACGAGTTTTTCTTCTTCGTTAACCATAACCGAACTTGTTTGTTGAGTCAAACATGTCCCATTATATGTTTTTATGTTGCCACGCGAGTTAGAAACAAAGCGGAGTCCATTTGGTCACTCAAATCCTTGTATTCTCGAATTGCACCCAAATTGGCCTCCAATTGAGCCTACAACGTACAAACGAGTTTTACTTCTTCATTAAGCACAAACGAACTTGTTTTTTGAGTCAAACATGTCCCATTTGACGTTATTATGGTGCCACGTGAGTTAGAAACCAAGCGGAGTCCATTTGGTCACTCAAATCCTTGTATTCTCGGATTGCACCCAAATTGGCCTACAATTGAGCCAACAACGTACAAACGAGTTTTCCTTCTTCGTTAACATTAACCGAACTTCTTTGTTGTGTCAAACATGTCCCATTTGACGTTATTATGGTGCCACGTGAGTTAGAACCCAAACGGAGTCCATTTGGTCACTCAAATCCTTGTATTCTCGGATTGCACCCAAATTGGCCTCCAATTGAGCCTACAACGTACAAACGAGTTTTCCTTCTTCGTTAACCATAACCGAACTTTTTTGTTGAGTCAAACATGTCCCATTTGATTTTATTATTTTTCCACGCGAGTTAGAAAAAAAGCGGAGTCCATTTGCTTACTCAAATCCTTGTATTCTCGGATTGCACCCAAATTGGCCTACAATTGAGCCTACAATGTACAAACGAGTTTTCCTTCTTCGTTGAGCACAACCGAACATTTTTGTTGAGTCAAACATGTCACATTTGACGTTATTAGGGTGCCACGGAAGTATTGAAATCAAACGGAGTCCATGTGGTCACTAAAATCCTTGTATTCTCGGATTGCACCCAAATTGGCCTCCAATTGAGCCTACAACGTACAAACGAGTTTTCCTTCTTCGTTAAGCACAACCGAACATTTTTGTTGAGTCAAACATGTCCCATTTGACGTTATTAGGGTTCCACGTGAGGATTGAAATCAAACGGAGTCCATTTGGTCACTCAAATCCTTGTATTCTCGGATTGCACCCAAATTGGCCTCCAATTGAGCCTACAACGTACAAACGAGTTTTCCTTCTTCGTTAACCATAACCGAACTTGTTTGTTTAGTCAAACATGTCCCATTTGAAGTTTTTATGTTGCCACGTGAGTTAGAAACAAAGCGGAGTCCATTTGGTCACTCAAATCCTTGTATTCTCGGATTGCACCCAAATTGGCCTCCATTTGAGCCTACAACGTACAAACGAGTTTTCCTTCTTCATTAAGCAAAAACGAACTTGTTTTTTTAGTCAAAAATGTCCCATTTGACGTTATTATGGTGCCACGCGAGTTAGAAACCAAGCGGAGTCCATTTGGTCACTCAAATCCTTGTATTCTGGGATTGCACCCAAATTGGCCTCCAATTGAGCCTACAACGTACAAACGTGTTTTTCTTCTTCGTTAACATTAACCGAACTTCTTTGTTGTGTCAAACATGTCCCATTTGATGTTATTATGGTGCCACGTGAGTTAGAAAAAAAGCGGAGTCCATTAGCTTACTCAAATCCTTGTATTCTCGGATTGCACCCAAATTGGCCTACAATTGAGCCTACAATGTACAAACGAGTTTTCCTTCTTCGTTGAGCACAACCGAACCTTTTTGTTGAGTCAAACATGTCACATTTTACGTTATTAGGGTGCTACGCAAGGATTGAAATCAAACGGAGTCCATTTGGTCACTCAAATCCTTGTATTCTCGGATTGCACCCAAATTGGCCTCCAATTGAGCCAACAACGTACAAACGAGTTTTCCTTCTTTATTAAGAACAAACGAACTTGTTTTTTGAGTCAAACATGTCCCATTTGACGTTATTATGGTGCCACACGAGTTAGAAACCAAGCGGAGTCCATTTGCTCACTAAAATCCTTGTATTCTCGTATTGCACCCAAATTGGCCTCCAATTGAGCCTACAACATACAAACGAGTTTTCCTTTCTTGTTAAGCACAACCTAACCTTTTTCTTGAGTCAAACATGTGCCATTTGACGTTATTATGGTGCCATGCAAATATTGAAACAAAGCGGAGTCCATTTGGTCACTCAAATCCTTGTATTCTCGGATTGCACCCAAATTGGCCTCCAATTGAGCCTACAACGTACAAACGAGTTTTCCTTCTTCATTAAGCAAAAACGAACTTGTTTTTTTAGTCAAAAATGTCCCATTTGACGTTATTATGGTGCCACGTGAGTTAGAAACCAAGCGGAGTCCATTTGGTCACTCAAATCCTTGTATTCTGGGATTGCACCCAAATTGGCCTCCAATTGAGCCTACAACGTACAAACTTGTTTTTCTTCTTCGTTAACATTAACCGAACTTCTTTGTTGTGTCAAACATGTCCCATTTGATGTTATTATGGTGCCACGCGAGTTAGAAAAAAAGCGGAGTCCATTAGCTTACTCAAATCCTTGTATTCTCGGATTGCACCCAAATTGGCCTACAATTGAGCCTACAATGTACAAACGAGTTTTCCTTCTTCGTTGAGCACAACCGAACCTTTTTGTTGAGTCAAACATGTCACATTTTACGTTATTAGGGTGCCACGCAAGGATTGAAATCAAACGGAGTCCGTTTGGTCACTCAAATCCTTGTATTCTCGGATTGCACCCAAATTGGCCTCCAATTGAGCCAACAACGTACAAACGAGTTTTCCTTCTTTATTAAGCACAAACGAACTTGTTTTTTGAGTCAAACATGTCCCATTTGACGTTATTATGGTGCCACACGAGTTAGAAACCAAGCGGAGTCCATTTGCTCACTAAAATCCTTGTATTCTCGTATTGCACCCAAATTGGCCTCCAATTGAGCCTACAACATACAAACGAGTTTTCCTTCTTTGTTAAGCACAACCGAACCTTTTTGTTGAGTCAAACATGTCCCATTTGACGTTATTATGGTGCCACGCAAAGATTGAAATCAAACGGAGTCCGTTTGCTCACTCAAATCCTTGTATTCTCGGATTGCACCCAAATTGGCCTCCAATTGAGCCTACAATGTACAAACGAGTTTTCCTTCTTCGTTAAGCACAACCGAACTTGTTTGTTGAGTCAAATATGTTCCATTTGACGTTATTATGGTGCCACGCAAGGTTTGAAATCAAACGGAATCCATTTGGTCACTCAAATCCTTGTATTCTAGGATTGCACCCAAATTGGCCTCCAATTGAGCCTACAACGTACAAACGAGTTTTTCTTCTTCGTTAATCACAACCGAACTTGTTTGTTGAGTCAAACATGTCCCATTTGACGTTATTATGGTGCCACATGAGTTAGAAACCAAGCGGGGTCCATTTGGTCAGTCAAATCCTTGTATTCTCGGATTGCACCCAAAGTGGTCTCCAATTGAGCCTACAACGTACAAACGAATTTTCCATCTTCGTTAAGTACAACCGAACCTTTTGGTTGAGTCAAAAATGTACCATTTGACGTTATTATGGTGCCATGCAAGGATTGAAATCAAACGGAATCCATTTGGTCACTCAAATCCATGTATTCTCGGATTGCACCCAAATTGGCCTCCATCGAGCCTACAACGTACAATCGAGTTTTTCTTCTTTATTAATCACAACCGAACTTGTTTTTTGAGTCAAACATGTCCCATTTGACGTTATTATGGTGCCACACGAGTTAGAAACCAAGCGGAGTCCATTTGCTCACTAAAATCCTTGTATTCTCGGATTGCACCCAAATTGGCCTCCAATTGAGCCTACAACATACAAACGAGTTTTCCTTTCTTGTTAAGCACAACCGAACCTTTTTCTTGAGTCAAACATGTCCCATTTGACGTTATTATGGTGCCATGCAAATATTGAAATCAAACGGAGTCCGTTTGCTCACTCAAATCCTTGTATTCTCGGATTGCACCCAAATTGGCCTCCAATTGATCCTACAACGTACAAACGAGTTTTCCTTCTTCGTTAAGCACAACCGAACTTGTTTGTTGAGTCAAATATATCCCATTTGACGTTATTATGGTGCCATGCGATGATTGAAATCAAAGGGAGTCCATTTGGTCACTCAAATCCTTGTATTCTCGGATTGCACCCAAATTGGCCTCCAATTGAGCCTACAACGTACAAACGAGTTTTTCTTCTTCGTTAACCACAAACGAACTTGTTTGTTGAGTCAAACATGTCCCATTTGACGTAATTATGGTGCCACGTGAGTTAGAAACCAAACGGAGTCCATTTGGTCACTCAAATCCTTGTATTCTCGGATTGCACCCAAATTGGCCTCCAATTGAGCCTACAACATACTAACGAGTTTTCCTTCTTTGTTAAGCACAACCGAACCTTTTTGTTGAGTCAAACATGTCCCATTTGACGTTATTATGGTGCCCCACAAAGATTTAAATCAAACGGAGTCCGTTTGCTCACTCAAATCCTTGTATTCTCGGATTGCACCCAAATTGGCCTCGAATTTAGCCTACAACGTACAAACGAGTTTTCCTTCTTTATTAAGCACAACCGAACTTGTTTTTTGAGTCAAACATGTCCGATTTGTAGTTATTATGGTGCCACACGAGTTAGAAACCAAGCGGAGTCCATTTGCTCACTAAAATCCTTGTATTCTCGTATTGCACCCAAATTGGCCTCCAATTGAGCCTACAACATACAAATGAGTTTTCCTTCTTTGTTAAGCACAACCGAACCTTTTTGTTGAGTCAAACATGTAACATTTGACGTTATTATGGTGCCACGCAAAGATTGAAATCAAACGGAGTCCGTTTGCTCACTCAAATCCTTGTAATCTCGGATTGCACCCAAATTGGCCTCCAATTGAGCCTACAATGTACAAACGAGTTTTCCTTCTTCGGTAAGCACAACTGAACTTGTTTGTTGAGTCAAATATGTTCCATTTGACGTTATTATGGTGCCACGCAAGGATTGAAATCAAATGGAATCCATTTGGTCAATCAAATCCTTGTATTCTCGGATTGCACCCAAATTGGCCTCCAATTGAGCCTACAACGTACAAACGAGTTCTTCTTCTTCGTTAATCACAACCAAACTTATTTGTTGAGTCAAACATGTCCCATTTGACGTTAATATAGTGCCACGCGAGGATTGAAATCAAACGGAGTCCATTTGGTCACTCAAATCCTTGTATTCTCGGATTGCACCCAAATTGGCCACCAATTGAGCCTACAACGTACAAACGAGTTTTCCTTCTTCGTTAAGCACAACCGAACATTTTTGTTGAGTCAAACATGTCCCATTTGACGTTATTAGGGTTCCACGCGAGGATTGAAATCAAACGGAGTCCTTTGGTCACTCAAATCCTTGTATTCTCGGATTGCACCCAAATTGGCCTCCAATTGAGCCTACAACGTACAAACGAGTTTTTCTTCTTCGTTAACCATAACCGAACTTGTTTGTTGAGTCAAACATGTCCCATTATATGTTTTTATGTTGCCACGCGAGTTAGAAACAAAGCGGAGTCCATTTGGTCACTCAAATCCTTGTATTCTCGAATTGCACCCAAATTGGCCTCCAATTGAGCCTACAACGTACAAACGAGTTTTACTTCTTCATTAAGCACAAACGAACTTGTTTTTTGAGTCAAACATGTCCCATTTGACGTTATTATGGTGCCACGTGAGTTAGAAACCAAGCGGAGTCCATTTGGTCACTCAAATCCTTGTATTCTCGGATTGCACCCAAATTGGCCTACAATTGAGCCAACAACGTACAAACAAGTTTTCCTTCTTCGTTAACATTAACCGAACTTCTTTGTTGTGTCAAACATGTCCCATTTGACGTTATTATGGTGCCACGTGAGTTAGAACCCAAACGGAGTCCATTTGGTCACTCAAATCCTTGTATTCTCGGATTGCACCCAAATTGGCCTCCAATTGAGCCTACAACGTACAAACGAGTTTTCCTTCTTCGTTAACCATAACCGAACTTTTTTGTTGAGTCAAACATGTCCCATTTGATTTTATTATTTTTCCACGCGAGTTAGAAAAAAAGCGGAGTCCATTTGCTTACTCAAATCCTTGTATTCTCGGATTGCACCCAAATTGGCCTACAATTGAGCCTACAATGTACAAACGAGTTTTCCTTCTTCGTTGAGCACAACCGAAAATTTTTGTTGAGTCAAACATGTCACATTTGACGTTATTAGGGTGCCACGGAAGTATTGAAATCAAACGGAGTCCATGTGGTCACTAAAATCCTTGTATTCTCGGATTGCACCCAAATTGGCCTCCAATTGAGCCTACAACGTACAAACGAGTTTTCCTTCTTCGTTAAGCACAACCGAACATTTTTGTTGAGTCAAACATGTCCCATTTGACGTTATTAGGGTTCCACGTGAGGATTGAAATCAAACGGAGTCCATTTGGTCACTCAAATCCTTGTATTCTCGGATTGCACCCAAATTGGCCTCCAATTGAGCCTACAACGTACAAACGAGTTTTCCTTCTTCGTTAACCATAACCGAACTTGTTTGTTTAGTCAAACATGTCCCATTTGAAGTTTTTATGTTGCCACGTGAGTTAGAAACAAAGCGGAGTCCATTTGGTCACTCAAATCCTTGTATTCTCGGATTGCACCCAAATTGGCCTCCATTTGAGCCTACAACGTACAAACGAGTTTTCCTTCTTCATTAAGCAAAAACGAACTTGTTTTTTTAGTCAAAAATGTCCCATTTGACGTTATTATGGTGCCACGCGAGTTAGAAACCAAGCGGAGTCCATTTGGTCACTCAAATCCTTGTATTCTGGGATTGCACCCAAATTGGCCTCCAATTGAGCCTACAACGTACAAACGTGTTTTCCTTCTTCGTTAACATTAACCGAACTTCTTTGTTGTGTCAAACATGTCCCATTTGATGTTATTATGGTGCCACGCGAGTTAGAAAAAAAGCGGAGTCCATTAGCTTACTCAAATCCTTGTATTCTCGGATTGCACCCAAATTGGCCTACAATTGAGCCTACAATGTACAAACGAGTTTTCCTTCTTCGTTGAGCTCAACCGAACCTTTTTGTTGAGTCAAACATGTCACATTTTACGTTATTAGGGTGCTACGCAAGGATTGAAATCAAACGGAGTCCATTTGGTCACTCAAATCCTTGTATTCTCGGATTGCACCCAAATTGGCCTCCAATTGAGCCAACAACGTACAAACGAGTTTTCCTTCTTTATTAAGCACAAACGAACTTGTTTTTTGAGTCAAACATGTCCCATTTGACGTTATTATGGTGCCACACGAGTTAGAAACCAAGCGGAGTCCATTTGCTCACTAAAATCCTTGTATTCTCGTATTGCACCCAAATTGGCCTCCAATTGAGCCTACAACATACAAACGAGTTTTCCTTTCTTGTTAAGCACAACCGAACCTTTTTCTTGAGTCAAACATGTCCCATTTGACGTTATTATGGTGCCATGCAAATATTGAAACAAAGCGGAGTCCATTTGGTCACTCAAATCCTTGTATTCTCGGATTGCACCCAAATTGGCCTCCAATTGAGCCTACAACGTACAAACGAGTTTTCCTTCTTCATTAAGCAAAAACGAACTTGTTTTTTTAGTCAAAAATGTCCCATTTGACGTTATTATGGTGCCACGCGAGTTAGAAACCAAGCGGAGTCCATTTGGTCACTCAAATCCTTGTATTCTGGGATTGCACCCAAATTGGCCTCCAATTGAGCCTACAACGTACAAACTTGTTTTTCTTCTTCGTTAACATTAACCGAACTTCTTTGTTGTGTCAAACATGTCCCATTTGATGTTATTATGGTGCCACGCGAGTTAGAAAAAAAGCGGAGTCCATTAGCTTACTCAAATCCTTGTATTCTCGGATTGCACCCAAATTGGCCTACAATTGAGCCTACAATGTACAAACGAGTTTTCCTTCTTCGTTGAGCACAACCGAACCTTTTTGTTGAGTCAAACATGTCACATTTTACGTTATTAGGGTGCCACGCAAGGATTGAAATCAAACGGAGTCCGTTTGGTCACTCAAATCCTTGTATTCTCGGATTGCACCCAAATTGGCCTCCAATTGAGCCAACAACGTACAAACGAGTTTTTCTTCTTTATTAAGCACAAACGAACTTTTTTTTTGAGTCAAACATGTCCCATTTGACGTTATTATGGTGCCACACGAGTTAGAAACCAAGCGGAGTCCATTTGCTCACTAAAATCCTTGTATTCTCGTATTGCACCCAAATTGGCCTCCAATTGAGCCTACAACATACAAACGAGTTTTCCTTCTTTGTTAAGCACAACCGAACCTTTTTGTTGAGTCAAACATGTCCCATTTGACGTTATTATGGTGCCACGCAAAGATTGAAATCAAACGGAGTCCGTTTGCTCACTCAAATCCTTGTATTCTCGGATTGCACCCAAATTGGCCTCCAATTGAGCCTACAATGTACAAACGAGTTTTCCTTCTTCGTTAAGCACAACCGAACTTGTTTGTTGAGTCAAATATGTTCCATTTGACGTTATTATGGTGCCACGCAAGGATTGAAATCAAACGGAATCCATTTGGTCACTCAAATCCTTGTATTCTAGGATTGCACCCAAATTGGCCTCCAATTGAGCCTACAACGTACAAACGAGTTTTTCTTCTTCGTTAATCACAACTGAACTTGTTTGTTGAGTCAAACATGTCCCATTTGACGTTATTATGGTGCCACATGAGTTAGAAACCAAGCGGGGTCCATTTGGTCAGTCAAATCCTTGTATTCTCGGATTGCACCCAAAGTGGTCTCCAATTGAGCCTACAACGTACAAACGAATTTTCCATCTTCGTTAAGTACAACCGAACCTTTTGGTTGAGTCAAAAATGTACCATTTGACGTTATTATGGTGCCATGCAAGGATTGAAATCAAACGGAATCCATTTGGTCACTCAAATCCATGTATTCTCGGATTGCACCCAAATTGGCCTCCATCGAGCCTACAACGTACAATCGAGTTTTTCTTCTTTATTAAGCACAACCGAACTTGTTTTTTGAGTCAAACATGTCCCATTTGACGTTATTATGGTGCCACACGAGTTAGAAACCAAGCGGAGTCCATTTGCTCACTAAAATCCTTGTATTCTCGGATTGCACCCAAATTGGCCTCCAATTGAGCCTACAACATACAAACGAGTTTTCCTTTCTTGTTAAGCACAACCGAACCTTTTTCTTGAGTCAAACATGTCCCATTTGACGTTATTATGGTGCCATGCAAATATTGAAATCAAACGGAGTCCGTTTGCTCACTCAAATCCTTGTATTCTCGGATTGCACCCAAATTGGCCTCCAATTGATCCTACAACGTACAAACGAGTTTTCCTTCTTCGTTAAGCACAACCGAACTTGTTTGTTGAGTCAAATATATCCCATTTGACGTTATTATGGTGCCATGCGATGATTGAAATCAAACGGAGTCCATTTGGTCACTCAAATCCTTGTATTCTCGGATTGCACCCAAATTGGCCTCCAATTGAGCCTACAACGTACAAACGAGTTTTTCTTCTTCGTTAATCACAACTGAACTTGTGTGTTGAGTCAAACATGTCCCATTTGACGTTATTATGGTGCCACGCGAGTTAGAAACCAAGCGGAGTCCATTTGGTCACTCAAATCCTTGTATTCTGGGATTGCACCCAAATTGGCCTCCAATTGAGCCTACAACGTACAAACTTGTTTTTCTTCTTCGTTAACATTAACCGAACTTCTTTGTTGTGTCAAACATGTCCCATTTGATGTTATTATGGTGCCACGCGAGTTAGAAAAAAAGCGGAGTCCATTAGCTTACTCAAATCCTTGTATTCTCGGATTGCACCCAAATTGGCCTACAATTGAGCCTACAATGTACAAACGAGTTTTCCTTCTTCGTTGAGCACAACCGAACCTTTTTGTTGAGTCAAACATGTCACATTTTACGTTATTAGGGTGCCACGCAAGGATTGAAATCAAACGGAGTCCGTTTGGTCACTCAAATCCTTGTATTCTCGGATTGCACCCAAATTGGCCTCCAATTGAGCCAACAACGTACAAACGAGTTTTCCTTCTTTATTAAGCACAAACGAACTTGTTTTTTGAGTCAAACATGTCCCATTTGACGTTATTATGGTGCCACACGAGTTAGAAACCAAGCGGAGTCCATTTGCTCACTAAAATCCTTGTATTCTCGTATTGCACCCAAATTGGCCTCCAATTGAGCCTACAACATACAAACGAGTTTTCCTTCTTTGTTAAGCACAACCGAACCTTTTTGTTGAGTCAAACATGTCCCATTTGACGTTATTATGGTGCCACGCAAAGATTGAAATCAAACGGAGTCCGTTTGCTCACTCAAATCCTTGTATTCTCGGATTGCACCCAAATTGGCCTCCAATTGAGCCTACAATGTACAAACGAGTTTTCCTTCTTCGTTAAGCACAACCGAACTTGTTTGTTGAGTCAAATATGTTCCATTTGACGTTATTATGGTGCCACGCAAGGATTGAAATCAAACGGAATCCATTTGGTCACTCAAATCCTTGTATTCTAGGATTGCACCCAAATTGGCCTCCAATTGAGCCTACAACGTACAAACGAGTTTTTCTTCTTCGTTAATCACAACTGAACTTGTTTGTTGAGTCAAACATGTCCCATTTGACGTTATTATGGTGCCACATGAGTTAGAAACCAAGCGGGGTCCATTTGGTCAGTCAAATCCTTGTATTCTCGGATTGCACCCAAAGTGGTCTCCAATTGAGCCTACAACGTACAAACGAATTTTCCATCTTCGTTAAGTACAACCGAACCTTTTGGTTGAGTCAAAAATGTACCATTTGACGTTATTATGGTGCCATGCAAGGATTGAAATCAAACGGAATCCATTTGGTCACTCAAATCCATGTATTCTCGGATTGCACCCAAATTGGCCTCCATCGAGCCTACAACGTACAATCGAGTTTTTCTTCTTTATTAAGCACAGCCGAACTTGTTTTTTGAGTCAAACATGTCCCATTTGACGTTATTATGGTGCCACACGAGTTAGAAACCAAGCGGAGTCCATTTGCTCACTAAAATCCTTGTATTCTCGGATTGCACCCAAATTGGCCTCCAATTGAGCCTACAACATACAAACGAGTTTTCCTTTCTTGTTAAGCACAACCGAACCTTTTTCTTGAGTCAAACATGTCCCATTTGACGTTATTATGGTGCCATGCAAATATTGAAATCAAACGGAGTCCGTTTGCTCACTCAAATCCTTGTATTCTCGGATTGCACCCAAATTGGCCTCCAATTGATCCTACAACGTACAAACGAGTTTTCCTTCTTCGTTAAGCACAACCGAACTTGTTTGTTGAGTCAAATATATCCCATTTGACGTTATTATGGTGCCATGCGATGATTGAAATCAAACGGAGTCCATTTGGTCACTCAAATCCTTGTATTCTCGGATTGCACCCAAATTGGCCTCCAATTGAGCCTACAACGTACAAACGAGTTTTTCTTCTTCGTTAACCACAAACGAACTTGTTTGTTGTGTCAAACATGTCCCATTTGACGTAATTATGGTGCCACATGAGTTAGAAACCAAACGGAGTCCATTTGGTCACTCAAATCCTTGTATTCTCGGATTGCACCCAAATTGGCCTCCAATTGAGCCTACAACATACAAACGAGTTTTCCTTCTTTGTTAAGCACAACCGAACCTTTTTGTTGAGTCAAACATGTCCCATTTGACGTTATTATGGTGCCCCGCAAAGATTTAAATCAAACGGAGTCCGTTTGCTCACTCAAATCCTTGTATTCTCGGATTGCACCCAAATTGGCCTCCAATTTAGCCTACAACGTACAAACGAGTTTTCCTTCTTTATTAAGCACAACCGAACTTGTTTTTTGAGTCAAACATGTCCCATTTGTAGTTATTATGGTGCCACACGAGGATCGAAATCAAACGGAGTCCATTTGGTCACTCAAATCCTTGTATTCTCGGATTGCACCCAAATTGGCCACCAATTGAGCCTACAACGTACAAACGAGTTTTCCTTCTTCGTTAAGCACAACCGAACATTTTTGTTGAGTCAAACATGTCCCATTTGACGTTATTAGGGTTCCACGTGAGGATTGAAATCAAACGGAGTCCTTTGGTCACTCAAATCCTTGTATTCTCGGATTGCACCCAAATTGGCCTCCAATTGAGCCTACAACGTACAAACGAGTTTTTCTTCTTCGTTAACCATAACCGAACTTGTTTGTTGAGTCAAACATGTCCCATTTGATGTTTTTATGTTGCCACGCGAGTTAGAAACAAAGCGGAGTCCATTTGGTCACTCAAATCCTTGTATTCTCGAATTGCACCCAAATCGGCCTCCAATTGAGCCTACAACGTACAAACGAGTTTTACTTCTTCATTAAGCACAAACGAACTTGTTTTTTGAGTCAAACATGTCCCATTTGACGTTATTATGGTGCCACGTGAGTTAGAAACCAAGCGGAGTCCATTTGGTCACTCAAATCCTTGTATTCTCGGATTGCAACCAAATTGGCCTACAATTGAGCCAACAACGTACAAACGAGTTTTCCTTCTTCGTTAACATTAACCGAACTTCTTTGTTGTGTCAAACATGTCCCATTTGACGTTATTATGGTGCCACGTGAGTTAGAACCCAAACGGAGTCCATTTGGTCACTCAAATCCTTGTATTCTCGGATTGCACCCAAATTGGCCTCCAATTGAGCCTACAACGTACAAACGAGTTTTCCTTCTTCGTTAACCATAACCGAACTTTTTTGTTGAGTCAAACATGTCCCATTTGATTTTATTATTTTGCCACGCGAGTTAGAAAAAAAGCGGAGTCCATTTGCTTACTCAAATCCTTGTATTCTCGGATTGCACCCAAATTGGCCTACAATTGAGCCTACAACATACAAACGAGTTTTCCTTCTTTGTTAAGCACAACCGAACCTTTTTGTTGAGTCAAACATGTCCCATTTGACGTTATTATGGTGCCACGCAAAGATTGAAATCAAACGGAGTCCGTTTGCTCACTCAAATCCTTGTATTCTCGGATTGCACCCAAATTGGCCTCCAATTGAGCCTACAATGTACAAACGAGTTTTCCTTCTTCGTTAAGCACAACCGAACTTGTTTGTTGAGTCAAATATGTTCCATTTGACGTTATTATGGTGCCACGCAAGGATTGAAATCAAACGGAATCCATTTGGTCACTCAAATCCTTGTATTCTAGGATTGCACCCAAATTGGCCTCCAATTGAGCCTACAACGTACAAACGAGTTTTTCTTCTTCGTTAACCATAACCGAACTTGTTTGTTGAGTCAAACATGTCCCATTATATGTTTTTATGTTGCCACGCGAGTTAGAAACAAAGCGGAGTCCATTTGGTCACTCAAATCCTTGTATTCTCGAATTGCACCCAAATTGGCCTCCAATTGAGCCTACAACGTACAAACGAGTTTTACTTCTTCATTAAGCACAAACGAACTTGTTTTTTGAGTCAAACATGTCCCATTTGACGTTATTATGGTGCCACGTGAGTTAGAAACCAAGCGGAGTCCATTTGGTCACTCAAATCCTTGTATTCTCGGATTGCACCCAAATTGGCCTACAATTGAGCCAACAACGTACAAACAAGTTTTCCTTCTTCGTTAACATTAACCGAACTTCTTTGTTGTGTCAAACATGTCCCATTTGACGTTATTATGGTGCCACGTGAGTTAGAACCCAAACGGAGTCCATTTGGTCACTCAAATCCTTGTATTCTCGGATTGCACCCAAATTGGCCTCCAATTGAGCCTACAACGTACAAACGAGTTTTCCTTCTTCGTTAACCATAACCGAACTTTTTTGTTGAGTCAAACATGTCCCATTTGATTTTATTATTTTTCCACGCGAGTTAGAAAAAAAGCGGAGTCCATTTGCTTACTCAAATCCTTGTATTCTCGGATTGCACCCAAATTGGCCTACAATTGAGCCTACAATGTACAAACGAGTTTTCCTTCTTCGTTGAGCACAACCGAACATTTTTGTTGAGTCAAACATGTCACATTTGACGTTATTAGGGTGCCACGGAAGTATTGAAATCAAACGGAGTCCATGTGGTCACTAAAATCCTTGTATTCTCGGATTGCACCCAAATTGGCCTCCAATTGAGCCTACAACGTACAAACGAGTTTTCCTTCTTCGTTAAGCACAACCGAACATTTTTGTTGAGTCAAACATGTCCCATTTGACGTTATTAGGGTTCCACGTGAGGATTGAAATCAAACGGAGTCCATTTGGTCACTCAAATCCTTGTATTCTCGGATTGCACCCAAATTGGCCTCCAATTGAGCCTACAACGTACAAACGAGTTTTCCTTCTTCGTTAACCATAACCGAACTTGTTTGTTTAGTCAAACATGTCCCATTTGAAGTTTTTATGTTGCCACGTGAGTTAGAAACAAAGCGGAGTCCATTTGGTCACTCAAATCCTTGTATTCTCGGATTGCACCCAAATTGGCCTCCATTTGAGCCTACAACGTACAAACGAGTTTTCCTTCTTCATTAAGCAAAAACGAACTTGTTTTTTTAGTCAAAAATGTCCCATTTGACGTTATTATGGTGCCACGCGAGTTAGAAACCAAGCGGAGTCCATTTGGTCACTCAAATCCTTGTATTTTGGGATTGCACCCAAATTGGCCTCCAATTGAGCCTACAACGTACAAACGTGTTTTCCTTCTTCGTTAACATTAACCGAACTTCTTTGTTGTGTCAAACATGTCCCATTTGATGTTATTATGGTGCCACGCGAGTTAGAAAAAAAGCGGAGTCCATTAGCTTACTCAAATCCTTGTATTCTCGGATTGCACCCAAATTGGCCTACAATTGAGCCTACAATGTACAAACGAGTTTTCCTTCTTCGTTGAGCACAACCGAACCTTTTTGTTGAGTCAAACATGTCACATTTTACGTTATTAGGGTGCTACGCAAGGATTGAAATCAAACGGAGTCCATTTGGTCACTCAAATCCTTGTATTCTCGGATTGCACCCAAATTGGCCTCCAATTGAGCCAACAACGTACAAACGAGTTTTCCTTCTTTATTAAGCACAAACGAACTTGTTTTTTGAGTCAAACATGTCCCATTTGACGTTATTATGGTGCCACACGAGTTAGAAACCAAGCGGAGTCCATTTGCTCACTAAAATCCTTGTATTCTCGTATTGCACCCAAATTGGCCTCCAATTGAGCCTACAACATACAAACGAGTTTTCCTTTCTTGTTAAGCACAACCGAACCTTTTTCTTGAGTCAAACATGTCCCATTTGACGTTATTATGGTGCCATGCAAATATTGAAACAAAGCGGAGTCCATTTGGTCACTCAAATCCTTGTATTCTCGGATTGCACCCAAATTGGCCTCCAATTGAGCCTACAACGTACAAACGAGTTTTCCTTCTTCATTAAGCAAAAACGAACTTGTTTTTTTAGTCAAAAATGTCCCATTTGACGTTATTATGGTGCCACGCGAGTTAGAAACCAAGCGGAGTCCATTTGGTCACTCAAATCCTTGTATTCTGGGATTGCACCCAAATTGGCCTCCAATTGAGCCTACAACGTACAAACTTGTTTTTCTTCTTCGTTAACATTAACCGAACTTCTTTGTTGTGTCAAACATGTCCCATTTGATGTTATTATGGTGCCACGCGAGTTAGAAAAAAAGCGGAGTCCATTAGCTTACTCAAATCCTTGTATTCTCGGATTGCACCCAAATTGGCCTACAATTGAGCCTACAATGTACAAACGAGTTTTCCTTCTTCGTTGAGCACAACCGAACCTTTTTGTTGAGTCAAACATGTCACATTTTACGTTATTAGGGTGCCACGCAAGGATTGAAATCAAACGGAGTCCGTTTGGTCACTCAAATCCTTGTATTCTCGGATTGCACCCAAATTGGCCTCCAATTGAGCCAACAACGTACAAACGAGTTTTCCTTCTTTATTAAGCACAAACGAACTTTTTTTTTGAGTCAAACATGTCCCATTTGACGTTATTATGGTGCCACACGAGTTAGAAACCAAGCGGAGTCCATTTGCTCACTAAAATCCTTGTATTCTCGTATTGCACCCAAATTGGCCTCCAATTGAGCCTACAACATACAAACGAGTTTTCCTTCTTTGTTAAGCACAACCGAACCTTTTTGTTGAGTCAAACATGTCCCATTTGACGTTATTATGGTGCCACGCAAAGATTGAAATCAAACGGAGTCCGTTTGCTCACTCAAATCCTTGTATTCTCGGATTGCACCCAAATTGGCCTCCAATTGAGCCTACAATGTACAAACGAGTTTTCCTTCTTCGTTAAGCACAACCGAACTTGTTTGTTGAGTCAAATATGTTCCATTTGACGTTATTATGGTGCCACGCAAGGATTGAAATCAAACGGAATCCATTTGGTCACTCAAATCCTTGTATTCTAGGATTGCACCCAAATTGGCCTCCAATTGAGCCTACAACGTACAAACGAGTTTTTCTTCTTCGTTAATCACAACTGAACTTGTTTGTTGAGTCAAACATGTCCCATTTGACGTTATTATGGTGCCACATGAGTTAGAAACCAAGCGGGGTCCATTTGGTCAGTCAAATCCTTGTATTCTCGGATTGCACCCAAAGTGGTCTCCAATTGAGCCTACAACGTACAAACGAATTTTCCATCTTCGTTAAGTACAACCGAACCTTTTGGTTGAGTCAAAAATGTACCATTTGACGTTATTATGGTGCCATGCAAGGATTGAAATCAAACGGAATCCATTTGGTCACTCAAATCCATGTATTCTCGGATTGCACCCAAATTGGCCTCCATCGAGCCTACAACGTACAATCGAGTTTTTCTTCTTTATTAAGCACAACCGAACTTGTTTTTTGAGTCAAACATGTCCCATTTGACGTTATTATGGTGCCACACGAGTTAGAAACCAAGCGGAGTCCATTTGCTCACTAAAATCCTTGTATTCTCGGATTGCACCCAAATTGGCCTCCAATTGAGCCTACAACATACAAACGAGTTTTCCTTTCTTGTTAAGCACAACCGAACCTTTTTCTTGAGTCAAACATGTCCCATTTGACGTTATTATGGTGCCATGCAAATATTGAAATCAAACGGAGTCCGTTTGCTCACTCAAATCCTTGTATTCTCGGATTGCACCCAAATTGGCCTCCAATTGATCCTACAACGTACAAACGAGTTTTCCTTCTTCGTTAAGCACAACCGAACTTGTTTGTTGAGTCAAATATATCCCATTTGACGTTATTATGGTGCCATGCGATGATTGAAATCAAACGGAGTCCATTTGGTCACTCAAATCCTTGTATTCTCGGATTGCACCCAAATTGGCCTCCAATTGAGCCTACAACGTACAAACGAGTTTTTCTTCTTCGTTAATCACAACTGAACTTGTGTGTTGAGTCAAACATGTCCCATTTGACGTTATTATGGTGCCACGCGAGTTAGAAACCAAGCGGAGTCCATTTGGTCACTCAAATCCTTGTATTCTGGGATTGCACCCAAATTGGCCTCCAATTGAGCCTACAACGTACAAACTTGTTTTTCTTCTTCGTTAACATTAACCGAACTTCTTTGTTGTGTCAAACATGTCCCATTTGATGTTATTATGGTGCCACGCGAGTTAGAAAAAAAGCGGAGTCCATTAGCTTACTCAAATCCTTGTATTCTCGGATTGCACCCAAATTGGCCTACAATTGAGCCTACAATGTACAAACGAGTTTTCCTTCTTCGTTGAGCACAACCGAACCTTTTTGTTGAGTCAAACATGTCACATTTTACGTTATTAGGGTGCCACGCAAGGATTGAAATCAAACGGAGTCCGTTTGGTCACTCAAATCCTTGTATTCTCGGATTGCACCCAAATTGGCCTCCAATTGAGCCAACAACGTACAAACGAGTTTTCCTTCTTTATTAAGCACAAACGAACTTGTTTTTTGAGTCAAACATGTCCCATTTGACGTTATTATGGTGCCACACGAGTTAGAAACCAAGCGGAGTCCATTTGCTCACTAAAATCCTTGTATTCTCGTATTGCACCCAAATTGGCCTCCAATTGAGCCTACAACATACAAACGAGTTTTCCTTCTTTGTTAAGCACAACCGAACCTTTTTGTTGAGTCAAACATGTCCCATTTGACGTTATTATGGTGCCACGCAAAGATTGAAATCAAACGGAGTCCGTTTGCTCACTCAAATCCTTGTATTCTCGGATTGCACCCAAATTGGCCTCCAATTGAGCCTACAATGTACAAACGAGTTTTCCTTCTTCGTTAAGCACAACCGAACTTGTTTGTTGAGTCAAATATGTTCCATTTGACGTTATTATGGTGCCACGCAAGGATTGAAATCAAACGGAATCCATTTGGTCACTCAAATCCTTGTATTCTAGGATTGCACCCAAATTGGCCTCCAATTGAGCCTACAACGTACAAACGAGTTTTTCTTCTTCGTTAATCACAACTGAACTTGTTTGTTGAGTCAAACATGTCCCATTTGACGTTATTATGGTGCCACATGAGTTAGAAACCAAGCGGGGTCCATTTGGTTAGTCAAATCCTTGTATTCTCGGATTGCACCCAAAGTGGTCTCCAATTGAGCCTACAACGTACAAACGAATTTTCCATCTTCGTTAAGTACAACCGAACCTTTTGGTTGAGTCAAAAATGTACCATTTGACGTTATTATGGTGCCATGCAAGGATTGAAATCAAACGGAATCCATTTGGTCACTCAAATCCATGTATTCTCGGATTGCACCCAAATTGGCCTCCATCGAGCCTACAACGTACAATCGAGTTTTTCTTCTTTATTAAGCACAGCCGAACTTGTTTTTTGAGTCAAACATGTCCCATTTGACGTTATTATGGTGCCACACGAGTTAGAAACCAAGCGGAGTCCATTTGCTCACTAAAATCCTTGTATTCTCGGATTGCACCCAAATTGGCCTCCAATTGAGCCTACAACATACAAACGAGTTTTCCTTTCTTGTTAAGCACAACCGAACCTTTTTCTTGAGTCAAACATGTCCCATTTGACGTTATTATGGTGCCATGCAAATATTGAAATCAAACGGAGTCCGTTTGCTCACTCAAATCCTTGTATTCTCGGATTGCACCCAAATTGGCCTCCAATTGATCCTACAACGTACAAACGAGTTTTCCTTCTTCGTTAAGCACAACCGAACTTGTTTGTTGAGTCAAATATATCCCATTTGACGTTATTATGGTGCCATGCGATGATTGAAATCAAACGGAGTCCATTTGGTCACTCAAATCCTTGTATTCTCGGATTGCACCCAAATTGGCCTCCAATTGAGCCTACAACATACAAACGAGTTTTCCTTCTTTGTTAAGCACAACCGAACCTTTTTGTTGAGTCAAACATGTCCCATTTGACGTTATTATGGTGCCCCGCAAAGATTTAAATCAAACGGAGTCCGTTTGCTCACTCAAATCCTTGTATTCTCGGATTGCACCCAAATTGGCCTCCAATTTAGCCTACAACGTACAAACGAGTTTTCCTTCTTTATTAAGCACAACCGAACTTGTTTTTTGAGTCAAACATGTCCCATTTGTAGTTATTATGGTGCCACACGAGGATCGAAATCAAACGGAGTCCATTTGGTCACTCAAATCCTTGTATTCTCGGATTGCACCCAAATTGGCCACCAATTGAGCCTACAACGTACAAACGAGTTTTCCTTCTTCGTTAAGCACAACCGAACATTTTTGTTGAGTCAAACATGTCCCATTTGACGTTATTAGGGTTCCACGTGAGGATTGAAATCAAACGGAGTCCTTTGGTCACTCAAATCCTTGTATTCTCGGATTGCACCCAAATTGGCCTCCAATTGAGCCTACAACGTACAAACGAGTTTTTCTTCTTCGTTAACCATAACCGAACTTGTTTGTTGAGTCAAACATGTCCCATTTGATGTTTTTATGTTGCCACGCGAGTTAGAAACAAAGCGGAGTCCATTTGGTCACTCAAATCCTTGTATTCTCGAATTGCACCCAAATCGGCCTCCAATTGAGCCTACAACGTACAAACGAGTTTTACTTCTTCATTAAGCACAAACGAACTTGTTTTTTGAGTCAAACATGTCCCATTTGACGTTATTATGGTGCCACGTGAGTTAGAAACCAAGCGGAGTCCATTTGGTCACTCAAATCCTTGTATTCTCGGATTGCAACCAAATTGGCCTACAATTGAGCCAACAACGTACAAACGAGTTTTCCTTCTTCGTTAACATTAACCGAACTTCTTTGTTGTGTCAAACATGTCCCATTTGACGTTATTATGGTGCCACGTGAGTTAGAACCCAAACGGAGTCCATTTGGTCACTCAAATCCTTGTATTCTCGGATTGCACCCAAATTGGCCTCCAATTGAGCCTACAACGTACAAACGAGTTTTCCTTCTTCGTTAACCATAACCGAACTTTTTTGTTGAGTCAAACATGTCCCATTTGATTTTATTATTTTGCCACGCGAGTTAGAAAAAAAGCGGAGTCCATTTGCTTACTCAAATCCTTGTATTCTCGGATTGCACCCAAATTGGCCTACAATTGAGCCTACAACATACAAACGAGTTTTCCTTCTTTGTTAAGCACAACCGAACCTTTTTGTTGAGTCAAACATGTCCCATTTGACGTTATTATGGTGCCACGCAAAGATTGAAATCAAACGGAGTCCGTTTGCTCACTCAAATCCTTGTATTCTCGGATTGCACCCAAATTGGCCTCCAATTGAGCCTACAATGTACAAACGAGTTTTCCTTCTTCGTTAAGCACAACCGAACTTGTTTGTTGAGTCAAATATGTTCCATTTGACGTTATTATGGTGCCACGCAAGGATTGAAATCAAACGGAATCCATTTGGTCACTCAAATCCTTGTATTCTAGGATTGCACCCAAATTGGCCTCCAATTCAGCCTACAACGTACAAACGAGTTTTTCTTCTTCGTTAATCACAACCGAACTTGTTTGTTGAGTCAAATATGTCCCATTTGACGTTATTATGGTGCCACATGAGTTAGAAACCAAGCGGGGTCCATTTGGTCAGTCAAATCCTTGTATTCTCGGATTGCACCCAAAGTGGTCTCCAATTGAGCCTACAACGTACAAACGAATTTTCCATCTTCGTTAAGTACAACCGAACCTTTGGGTTGAGTCAAAAATGTACCATTTGAAGTTATTATGGTGCCATGCAAGGATTGAAATCAAACGGAATCCATTTGGTCACTCAAATCCATGTATTCTCGGATTGCACCCAAATTGGCCTCCATCGAGCCTACAACGTACAATCGAGTTTTTCTTCTTTATTAAGCACAACCGAACTTGTTTTTTGAGTCAAACATGTCCCATTTGACGTTATTATGGTGCCACACGAGTTAGAAACCAAGCGGAGTCCATTTGCTCACTAAAATCCTTGTATTCTCGGATTGCACCCAAATTGGCCTCCAATTGAGCCTACAACATACAAACGAGTTTTCCTTTCTTGTTAAGCACAACCGAACCTTTTTCTTGAGTCAAACATGTCCCATTTGACGTTATTATGGTGCCATGCAAATATTGAAACAAAGCGGAGTCCATTTGGTCACTCAAATCCTTGTATTCTCGGATTGCACCCAAATTGGCCTCCAATTGAGCCTACAACGTACAAACGAGTTTTCCTTCTTCATTAAGCAAAAACGAACTTGTTTTTTTAGTCAAAAATGTCCCATTTGACGTTATTATGGTGCCACGCGAGTTAGAAACCAAGCGGAGTCCATTTGGTCACTCAAATCCTAGTATTCTGGGATTGCACCCAAATTGGCCTCCAATTGAGCCTACAACGTACAAACGTGTTTTTCTTCTTCGTTAACATTAACCGAACTTCTTTGTTGTGTCAAACATGTCCCATTTGATGTTATTATGGTGCCACGCGAGTTAGAAAAAAAGCGGAGTCCATTAGCTTACTCAAATCCTTGTATTCTCGGATTGCACCCAAATTGGCCTACAATTGAGCCTACAATGTACAAACGAGTTTTCCTTCTTCGTTGAGCACAACCGAACCTTTTTGTTGAGTCAAACATGTCACATTTTACGTTATTAGGGTGCCACGCAAGGATTGAAATCAAACGGAGTCCGTTTGGTCACTCAAATCCTTGTATTCTCGGATTGCACCCAAATTGGCCTCCAATTGAGCCAACAACGTACAAACGAGTTTTCCTTCTTTATTAAGCACAACCGAACTTGTTTTTTGAGTCAAACATGTCCCATTTGTAGTTATTATGGTGCCACACGAGGATCGAAATCAAACGGAGTCCATTT
This sequence comes from Berberis vulgaris, assembly GCA_963556465.1. NCBI lineage: Eukaryota > Viridiplantae > Streptophyta > Magnoliopsida > Ranunculales > Berberidaceae > Berberis > Berberis vulgaris. The sequence continues at coordinate 38,804,187 of OY747126.1, read as the reverse complement.
GGTCACTCAAATCCTTGTATTCTCGGATTGCACCCAAATTGGCCACCAATTGAGCCTACAACGTACAAACGAGTTTTCCTTCTTCGTTAAGCACAACCGAACATTTTTGTTGAGTCAAACATGTCCCATTTGACGTTATTAGGGTTCCACGTGAGGATTGAAATCAAACGGAGTCCTTTGGTCACTCAAATCCTTGTATTCTCGGATTGCACCCAAATTGGCCTCCAATTGAGCCTACAACGTACAAACGAGTTTTTCTTCTTCGTTAACCATAACCGAACTTGTTTGTTGAGTCAAACATGTCCCATTTGATGTTTTTATGTTGCCACGCGAGTTAGAAACAAAGCGGAGTCCATTTGGTCACTCAAATCCTTGTATTCTCGAATTGCACCCAAATCGGCCTCCAATTGAGCCTACAACGTACAAACGAGTTTTACTTCTTCATTAAGCACAAACGAACTTGTTTTTTGAGTCAAACATGTCCCATTTGACGTTATTATGGTGCCACGTGAGTTAGAAACCAAGCGGAGTCCATTTGGTCACTCAAATCCTTGTATTCTCGGATTGCAACCAAATTGGCCTACAATTGAGCCAACAACGTACAAACGAGTTTTCCTTCTTCGTTAACATTAACCGAACTTCTTTGTTGTGTCAAACATGTCCCATTTGACGTTATTATGGTGCCACGTGAGTTAGAACCCAAACGGAGTCCATTTGGTCACTCAAATCCTTGTATTCTCGGATTGCACCCAAATTGGCCTCCAATTGAGCCTACAACGTACAAACGAGTTTTCCTTCTTCGTTAACCATAACCGAACTTTTTTGTTGAGTCAAACATGTCCCATTTGATTTTATTATTTTGCCACGCGAGTTAGAAAAAAAGCGGAGTCCATTTGCTTACTCAAATCCTTGTATTCTCGGATTGCACCCAAATTGGCCTACAATTGAGCCTACAACATACAAACGAGTTTTCCTTCTTTGTTAAGCACAACCGAACCTTTTTGTTGAGTCAAACATGTCCCATTTGACGTTATTATGGTGCCACGCAAAGATTGAAATCAAACGGAGTCCGTTTGCTCACTCAAATCCTTGTATTCTCGGATTGCACCCAAATTGGCCTCCAATTGAGCCTACAATGTACAAACGAGTTTTCCTTCTTCGTTAAGCACAACCGAACTTGTTTGTTGAGTCAAATATGTTCCATTTGACGTTATTATGGTGCCACGCAAGGATTGAAATCAAACGGAATCCATTTGGTCACTCAAATCCTTGTATTCTAGGATTGCACCCAAATTGGCCTCCAATTCAGCCTACAACGTACAAACGAGTTTTTCTTCTTCGTTAATCACAACCGAACTTGTTTGTTGAGTCAAATATGTCCCATTTGACGTTATTATGGTGCCACATGAGTTAGAAACCAAGCGGGGTCCATTTGGTCAGTCAAATCCTTGTATTCTCGGATTGCACCCAAAGTGGTCTCCAATTGAGCCTACAACGTACAAACGAATTTTCCATCTTCGTTAAGTACAACCGAACCTTTGGGTTGAGTCAAAAATGTACCATTTGAAGTTATTATGGTGCCATGCAAGGATTGAAATCAAACGGAATCCATTTGGTCACTCAAATCCATGTATTCTCGGATTGCACCCAAATTGGCCTCCATCGAGCCTACAACGTACAATCGAGTTTTTCTTCTTTATTAAGCACAACCGAACTTGTTTTTTGAGTCAAACATGTCCCATTTGACGTTATTATGGTGCCACACGAGTTAGAAACCAAGCGGAGTCCATTTGCTCACTAAAATCCTTGTATTCTCGGATTGCACCCAAATTGGCCTCCAATTGAGCCTACAACATACAAACGAGTTTTCCTTTCTTGTTAAGCACAACCGAACCTTTTTCTTGAGTCAAACATGTCCCATTTGACGTTATTATGGTGCCATGCAAATATTGAAACAAAGCGGAGTCCATTTGGTCACTCAAATCCTTGTATTCTCGGATTGCACCCAAATTGGCCTCCAATTGAGCCTACAACGTACAAACGAGTTTTCCTTCTTCATTAAGCAAAAACGAACTTGTTTTTTTAGTCAAAAATGTCCCATTTGACGTTATTATGGTGCCACGCGAGTTAGAAACCAAGCGGAGTCCATTTGGTCACTCAAATCCTAGTATTCTGGGATTGCACCCAAATTGGCCTCCAATTGAGCCTACAACGTACAAACGTGTTTTTCTTCTTCGTTAACATTAACCGAACTTCTTTGTTGTGTCAAACATGTCCCATTTGATGTTATTATGGTGCCACGCGAGTTAGAAAAAAAGCGGAGTCCATTAGCTTACTCAAATCCTTGTATTCTCGGATTGCACCCAAATTGGCCTACAATTGAGCCTACAATGTACAAACGAGTTTTCCTTCTTCGTTGAGCACAACCGAACCTTTTTGTTGAGTCAAACATGTCACATTTTACGTTATTAGGGTGCCACGCAAGGATTGAAATCAAACGGAGTCCGTTTGGTCACTCAAATCCTTGTATTCTCGGATTGCACCCAAATTGGCCTCCAATTGAGCCAACAACGTACAAACGAGTTTTCCTTCTTTATTAAGCACAAACGAACTTGTTTTTTGAGTCAAACATGTCCCATTTGACGTTATTATGGTGCCACACGAGTTAGAAACCAAGCGGAGTCCATTTGCTCACTAAAATCCTTGTATTCTCGTATTGCACCCAAATTGGCCTCCAATTGAGCCTACAACATACAAACGAGTTTTCCTTCTTTGTTAAGCACAACCGAACCTTTTTGTTGAGTCAAACATGTCCCATTTGACGTTATTATGGTGCCATGCAAAGATTGAAATCAAACGGAGTCCGTTTGCTCACTCAAATCCTTGTATTCTCGGATTGCACCCAAATTGGCCTCCAATTGAGCCTACAATGTACAAACGAGTTTTCCTTCTTCGTTAAGCACAACCGAACTTGTTTGTTGAGTCAAATATGTTCCATTTGACGTTATTATGGTGCCACGCAAGGATTGAAATCAAACGGAATCCATTTGGTCACTCAAATCCTTGTATTCTAGGATTGCACCCAAATTGGCCTCCAATTGAGCCTACAACGTACAAACGAGTTTTTCTTCTTCGTTAATCACAACCGAACTTGTTTGTTGAGTCAAACATGTCCCATTTGACGTTATTATGGTGCCACATGAGTTAGAAACCAAGCGGGGTCCATTTGGTCCGTCAAATCCTTGTATTCTCGGATTGCACCCAAAGTGGTCTCCAATTGAGCCTACAACGTACAAACGAATTTTCCATCTTCGTTAAGTACAACCGAACCTTTTGGTTGAGTCAAAAATGTACCATTTGACGTTATTATGGTGCCATGCAAGGATTGAAATCAAACGGAATCCATTTGGTCACTCAAATCCATGTATTCTCGGATTGCACCCAAATTGGCCTCCATCGAGCCTACAACGTACAATCGAGTTTTTCTTCTTTATTAAGCACAACCGAACTTGTTTTTTGAGTCAAACATGTCCCATTTGACGTTATTATGGTGCCACACGAGTTAGAAACCAAGCGGAGTCCATTTGCTCACTAAAATCCTTGTATTCTCGGATTGCACCCAAATTGGCCTCCAATTGAGCCTACAACATACAAACGAGTTTTCCTTTCTTGTTAATCACAACCGAACCTTTTTCTTGAGTCAAACATGTCCCATTTGACGTTATTATGGTGCCATGCAAATATTGAAATCAAACGGAGTCCGTTTGCTCACTCAAATCCTTGTATTCTCGGATTGCACCCAAATTGGCCTCCAATTGATCCTACAACGTACAAACGAGTTTTCCTTCTTCGTTAAGCACAACCGAACTTGTTTGTTGAGTCAAATATATCCCATTTGACGTTATTATGGTGCCATGCGATGATTGAAATCAAACGGAATCCATTTGGTCACTCAAATCCTTGTATTCTCGGATTGCACCCAAATTGGCCTCCAATTGAGCCTACAACGTACAAACGAGTTTTTCTTCTTCGTTAACCACAAACGAACTTGTTTGTTGAGTCAAACATGTCCCATTTGACGTAATTATGGTGCCACGTGAGTTAGAAACCAAACGGAGTCCATTTGGTCACTCAAATCCTTGTATTCTCGGATTGCACCCAAATTGGCCTCCAATTGAGCCTACAACATACAAACGAGTTTTCCTTCTTTGTTAAGCACAACCGAACCTTTTTGTTGAGTCAAACATGTCCCATTTGACGTTATTATGGTGCCCCGCAAAGATTTAAATCAAACGGAGTCCGTTTGCTCACTCAAATCCTTGTATTCTCGGATTGCACCCAAATTGGCCTCCAATTTAGCCTACAACGTACAAACGAGTTTTCCTTCTTTATTAAGCACAACCGAACTTGTTTTTTGAGTCAAACATGTCCCATTTGTAGTTATTATGGTGCCACACGAGGATTGAAATCAAACGGAGTCCATTTGGTCACTCAAATCCTTGTATTCTCGGATTGCACCCAAATTGGCCACCAATTGAGCCTACAACGTACAAACGAGTTTTCCTTATTCGTTAAGCACAACCGAACATTTTTGTTGAGTCAAACATGTCCCATTTGACGTTATTAGGGTTCCACGCGAGGATTGAAATCAAACGGAGTCTTTTGGTCACTCAAATCCTTGTATTCTCGGATTGCACCCAAATTGGCCTCCAATTGAGCCTACAACGTACAAACGAGTTTTTATTCTTCGTTAACCATAACCGAACTTGTTTGTTGAGTCAAACATGTCCCATTTGATGTTTTTATGTTGCCACGCGAGTTAGAAACAAAGCGGAGTCCATTTTTTCACTCAAATCCTTGTATTCTCGAATTGCACCCAAATCGGCCTCCAATTGAGCCTACAACGTACAAACGAGTTTTACTTCTTCATTAAGCACAAAAGAACTTGTTTTTTGAGTCAAACATGTCCCATTTGACGTTATTATGGTGCCACGTGAGTTAGAAACCAAGCGGAGTCCATTTGGTCACTCAAATCCTTGTATTCTCGGATTGCAACCAAATTGGCCTACAATTGAGCCAACAACGTACAAACGAGTTTTCCTTCTTCGTTAACATTAACCGAACTTCTTTGTTGTGTCAAACATGTCCCATTTGACGTTATTATGGTGCCACGTGAGTTAGAACCCAAACGGAGTCCATTTGGTCACTCAAATCCTTGTATTCTCGGATTGCACCCAAATTGGCCTCCAATTGAGCCTACAACGTACAAACGAGTTTTCCTTCTTCGTTAACCATAACTGAACTTTTTTGTTGAGTCAAACATGTCCCATTTGATTTTATTATTTTGCCACGCGAGTTAAAAAAAAGCGGAGTCCATTTGCTTACTCAAATCCTTGTATTCTCGGATTGCACCCAAATTGGCCTACAATTGAGCCTACAATGTACAAACGAGTTTTCCTTCTTCGTTGAGCACAACCGAACATTTTTGTTGAGTCAAACATGTCACATTTGACGTTATTAGGGTGCCACGGAAGTATTGAAATCAAACGGAGTCCATGTGGTCACTAAAATCCTTGTATTCTCGTATTGCACCCAAATTGGCCTCCAATTGAGCCTACAACGTACGAACGAGTTTTCCTTCTTCGTTAAGCACAACCGAACATTTTTGTTGAGTCAAACATGTCCCATTTGACGTTATTATGGTTCCACATGAGGATTGAAATCAAACGGAGTCCATTTGGTCACTCAAATCCTTGTATTCTCGGATTGCACCCAAATTGGCCTCCAATTGAGCCTACAACGTACAAACGAGTTTTTCTTCTTCGTTAACCATAACCGAACTTGTTTGTTTAGTCAAACATGTCCCATTTGACGTTTTTATGTTGCCACGTGAGTTAGAAACAAAGCGGAGTCCATTTGGTCACTCAAATCCTTGTATTCTCGGATTGCACCCAAATTGGCCTCCATTTGAGCCTACAACGTACAAACGAGTTTTCCTTCTTCATTAAGCAAAAAAGAACTTCTTTTTTTAGTCAAACATGTCCCATTTGACGTTATTATGGTGCCACGCGAGTTAGAAACCAAGCGGAGTCCATTTGGTCACTCAAATCCTTGTATTCTGGGATTGCACCCAAATTGGCCTCCAATTGAGCCTACAACGTACAAACGAGTTTTTCTTCTTCGTTAACATTAACCGAACTTCTTTGTTGAGTCAAACATGTCCCATTTGATGTTATTATGGTGCCACGCGAGTTAGAAAAAAAGCGGAGTCCATTAGCTTACTCAAATCCTTGTATTCTCGGATTGCACCCAAATTGGCCTACAATTGAGCCTACAATGTACAAACGAGTTTTCCTTCTTCGTTGAGCACAACCGAACCTTTTTGTTGAGTCAAACATGTCACATTTGACGTTATTAGGGTGCCACGCAAGGATTGAAATCAAACGGAGTCCATTTGGTCACTCAAATCCTTGTATTCTCGGATTGCACCCAAATTGGCCTCCAATTGAGCCTACAACGTACAAACGAGTTTTCCTTCTTTATTAAGCACAACCGAACTTGTTTTTTGAGTCAAACATGTCCCATTTGACGTTATTATGGTGCCACACGAGTTAGAAACCAAGCGGAGTCCATTTGCTCACTAAAATCCTTGTATTCTCGTATTGCACCCAAATTGGCCTCCAATTGAGCCTACAACATACAAACGAGTTTTCCTTCTTTGTTAAGCACAACCGAACCTTTTTGTTGAGTCAAACATGTCCCATTTGACGTTATTATGGTGCCACGCATAGATTGAAATCAAACGGAGTCCGTTTGCTCACTCAAATCCTTGTATTCTCGGATTGCACCCAAATTGGCCTCCAATTGAGCCTACAATGTACAAACGAGTTTTCCTTCTTCGTTAAGCACAACCGAACTTGTTTGTTGAGTCAAATATGTTCCAGTTGACGTTATTATGGTGCCACGCAAGGATTGAAATCAAACGGAATCCATTTGGTCACTCAAATCCTTGTATTCTCGGATTGCACCCAAATTGGCCTCCAATTGAGCCTACAACGTTCAAACGAGTTTTCCTTCTTCGTTAACCATAACCGAACTTGTGTGTTTAGTCAAACATTTCCCATTTGACATTATTATGGTACCACATGAGTTAGAAACCAAACGGAGTCCATTTGGTCACTCAAATCCTTGTATTCTCGGGTTGCACCCAAATTGGCCTCCAATTGAGCCTACAACGTACAAACGAGTTTTTCTTCTTCGTTAATCACAACCGAACTTTTTTGTTGAGTCAAACATGTCCCATTTGACGTTATTATGGTGCCACGTGAGTTAGAAACCAAGCGGAGTCCATTTGGTCACTCAAATCCTTGTATTCTCGGATTGCACCCAAACTGGTCTCCAATTGAGCCTACAACGTACAAACGAATTTTCCATCTCCGTTAAGCACAACCGAACCTTTTTGTTGAGTCAAACATGTCCCATTTGACGTTATTATGGTGCCACGCAAGGATTGAAATCAAACGGAATCCATTTGGTCACTCAAATCCATGTATTCTCGGATTGCACCCAAATTGGCCTCCAATTGAGCCTACAACGTACAAACGAGTTTTCCTTCTTTATTAAGCACAAACGAACTTGTTTTTTGAGTCAAACATGTCCCATTTGACGTTATTATGGTGCCACACGAGTTAGAAACCAAGCGGAGTCCATTTGCTCACTAAAATCCTTGTATTCTCGGATTGCACCCAAATTGGCGTCCAATTGAGCCTACAACATACAAACGAGTTTTCCTTTCTTGTTAAGCACAACCGAACCTTTTTCTTGAGTCAAACATGTCCCATTTTACATTATTATGGTGCCATGCAAAGATTGAAATCAAACGGAGTCCGTTTGCTCACTCAAATCCTTGTATTCTTGGATTGCACCCAAATTGGCCTCCAATTGAGCCTACAACGTACAAACGAGTTTTCCTTCTTCGTTAAGCACAACCGAACTTGTTTGTTGAGTCAAATATATCCCATTTGACGTTATTATGGTGCCATGCGATGATTGAAATCAAACGGAGTCCATTTGGTCACTCAAATCCTTGTTTTCTCGGATTGCACCCAAATTGGCCTCCAATTGAGCCTACAACGTACAAACGAGTTTTTCTTTTTCGTTAACCACAAACGAACTTGTTTGTTGAGTCAAACATGTCCCATTTGACGTAATTATGGTGCCACGTGAGTTAGAAACCAAACGGAGTCCATTTGGTCACTCAAATCCTTGTATTATCGGATTGCACCCAAATTGGCCTCCAATTGAACCTACAACGTACAAACGAGTTTTTCTTCTTCGTTAATCACAACCGAACTTGTTTGTTGAGTCAAAAATATCCCATTTGACGTTATTAAGGTGCCACGCGAGTTATAAACCAAGCGGAGTTCATTTGGTCACTCAAATCGTTGTATTCTCGGATTGCACCCAAATTGGCCTCCAATTGAGCCTACAACATACAAACGAGTTTTCCTTCTTTGTTAAGCACAACCGAACCTTTTTGTTGAGTCAAACATGTCCCATTTGACGTTATTCTGGTGCCACGCAAAGATTTAAATCAAACGGAGTCCGTTTGCTCACTCAAATCCTTGTATTCTCGGATTGCACCCAGATTGGCCTCCAATTGAGCCTACAATGTACAAACGAGTTTTCCTTCTTCGGTAAGCACAACCGAACTTGTTTGTTGAGTCAAATATGTTCCATTTGACGTTATTATGGTGCCACGCAAGGATTGAAATCAAACGGAATCCATTTGGTCACTCAAATCCTTGTATTCTCGGATTGCACCCAAATTGGCCTCCAATTGAGCCTACAACGTACAAACGAGTTCTTCTTCTTCGTTAATCACAACCAAACTTGTTTGTTGATTCAAACATGTCCCATTTGACGTTATTATGGTGCCATGCGAGGATTGAAATCAAACGGAGTCCATTTGGTCACTCAAATCCTTGTATTCTAGGATTGCACCCAAATTGGCCTCCAATTGAGCCTACAACGTACAAACGAGTTTTCCTTCTTCGTTAAGCACAACCGAACATTTTTGTTGAGTCAAACATGTCCCATTTGACGTTATTAGGGTTCCACGCAAGGATTGAAATCAAACGGAGTCCATTTGGTCACTCAAATCCTTGTATTCTCGGATTGCACCCAAATTGGCCTCCAATTGAGCCTACAACGTACAAACGAGTTTTTCTTCTTCATTAAGCACAAACGAACTTGTTTTTTGAGTCAAACATGTCCCATTTTACGTTATTATGGTGCCACGCGAGTCAGAAACCAAGCGGAGTCCATTTGGTCACTCAAATCCTTGTATTCTCGGATTGCACCCAAATTGGCCTCCAATTGAGCCTACAACGTACAAACGAGTTTTCCTTATTCTTTAACCATAACCAAACTTGTTTGTTGAGTCGAAAATGTCCCATTTGACGTTATTATGGTGCCACGTGAGTTAGAAAAAAAGCGGAGTCCATTTGCTTAATCAAATCCTTGTATTCTCGGACTGCACCCAAATTGGCCTACAATTGAGCCTACAATGTACAAACGAGTTTTCATTCTTCGTTGAGCACAACCGAACCTTTTTGTTGAGTCAAACATGTCACATTTGATGTTATTAGGGTGCCACGCAAGGATTGAAATCAAACGGAGTCCATTTGGTCACTCAAATCCTTGTATTCTCGGATTGCACCCAAATTGGCCTCCAATTGAGCCAACAACGTACAAACGAGTTTTCATTCTTTATTAAGCACAACCGAACTTGTTTTTTGAGTCAAACATGTCCCATTTGACGTTATTATGGTGCCACACGAGTTAGAAACCAAGCGGAGTCCATTTGCTCACTAAAATCCTTGTATTCTCGTATTGCACCCAAATTGGCCTCCAATTGAGCCTACAACATACAAACGAGTTTTCCTTCTTTGTTAAGCACAACCGAACCTTTTTGTTGAGTCAAACATGTCCCATTTGATGTTATTATGGTGCCACGCAAAGATTGAAATCAAACGGAGTCCGTTTGCTCACTCAAATCCTTGTATTCTCGGATTGCACCCAAATTGGCCTCCAATTGAGCCTACAATGTACAAACGAGTTTTCCTTCTTCGGTAAGCACAACCGAACTTGTTTGTTGAGTCAAATATGTTCCATTTGACGTTAATATGGTGCCACGCAAGGATTGAAATCAAACGGAATCCATTTGGTCACTCAAATCCTTGTATTCTCGGATTGCACCCAAATTGGCCTCCAATTGAACCTACAACGTACAAACGAGTTTTCCTTCTTCGTTAAGCACAACCGAACATTTTTGTTGAGTCAAACATGTCCCATTTGACGTTATTAGGGTTCCACGCGAGGATTGAAATCAAACGGAGTCCATTTGGTCACTCAAATCCTTGTATTCTCGGATTGCACCAAAATTGGCCTCCAATTGAGCCTACAACGTACAAACGAGTTTTCCTTCTTCGTTAACCATAACCGAACTTGTTTGTTGAGCGAAACATGTCCCATTTGACGTTTTTATGTTGCCACCCGAGTTAGAAACAAAGCGGAGTCCATTTGGTCACTCAAATCCTTGTATTCTCGGATTGCACCCAAATTGGCCTCCAATTGAGCCTACAACGTACAAACGAGTTTTCCTTCTTCATTAAGCACAAACGAACTTGTTTTTTGAGTCAAACATGTCCCATTTGACGTTATTATGGTGCCACGTGAGTTAGAAACCAAGCGGAGTCCATTTGGTCACTCAAATCCTTGTATTCTCGGATTGCACCCAAATTGGCCTACAATTGAGCCTACAACGTACAAACGAGTTTTCCTTCTTCATTAAGCACAAACGAACTTGTTTTTTTAGTCAAACATGTCCCATTTGACGTTATTATGGTGCCACGTGAGTTAGAAACCAAGCGGAGTCCATTTGGTCACTCAAATCCTTGTATTCTCGGATTGCACCCAAATTGGCCTACAATTGAGCCTACAACGTACAAACGAGTTTTCCTTCTTCGTTAACATTAACCGAACTTCTTTGTTGAATCAAACATGTCACATTTGACATTATTATGGTTCCATGTGAGTTAGAACCCAAACGGAGTCCATTTGGTCACTCAAATCCTTGTATTCTCGGATTGCACCCAAATTGGCCTCCAATTGAGCCTACAACGTACAAACGAGTTTTCCTTCTTCGTTAACCATAACCCAACTTGTTTGTTGAGTCAAACATGTCCCATTTGATGTTATTATGGTGCCACGCGAGTTAGAAAAAAAGCGGAGTCCAGTTGCTTACTCAAATCCTTGTATTCTCGAATTGCACTCAAATTGGCCTAAAATTGAGCCTACAATGTGCAAACGAGTTTTCCTTCTTCGTTGAGCACAACCGAACCTTTTTGTTGAGTCAAAAATGTCACATTTGACGTTATTAGGGTGCCACGCAAGGATTGAAATCAAACGGAGTCCATTTGGTCACTCAAATCCTTGTATTCTCGGATTGCACCCAAATTGGCCTCCAATTGAGCCTACAACGTACAAACGAATTTTCCTTCTTTGTTAACCATAAAAGAACTTGTTTGTTGAGTCAAACATGTCCCATTTGATGTTTTTATGTTGCCACGCGAGTTAGAAACAAAGCGGAGTCCATTTGGTCACTCAAATCCTTGTATTCTCGGATTGCACCCAAATTGGCCTCCAATTGAGCCTACAACGTACAAACGAGTTTTCCTTTTTCATTAAGCACAAACGAACTTGTTTTTTGAGTCAAACATGTCCCATTTGACGTTATTATGGTGCCACGTGAGTTAGAAACCAAGCGGAGTCCATTTGGTCACTCAAATCCTTGTATTCTCGGATTGCACCCAAATTGGCCTACAATTGAGCCTACAACGTACAAACGAGTTTTCCTTCTTCATTAAGCACAAAAGAACTTGTTTTTTCAGTCAAACATTTCCCATTTGATGTTATTATGGTGCCACGCGAGTTAGAAACCAAGCGGAGTCCATTTGGTCACTCAAATCCTTGTATTCTCGGATTGCACCCAAATTGGCCTACAATTGAGCCAACAACGTACAAACGAGTTTTCCTTCTTCGTTAACATTAACCGAACTTCTTTGTTGAGTCAAACATGTCCCATTTGATGTTATTATGGTGCCACGCGAGTTAGAAAAAAAGCGGAGTCCATTTGCTTACTCAAATCCTTGTATTCTCGGATTGCACCGAAATTGGCCTACAATTGAGCCTACAATGTACAAACGAGTTTTCCTTCTTCGTTGAGCACAACCGAACCTTTTTGTTGAGTCAAACATGTCACATTTGACGTTATTAGGGTGCCACGCAAGTATTGAAATCAAACGGAGTCCATTTGGTCACTAAAATCCTTGTATTCTCGGATTGCACCCAAATTGGCCTCCAATTGAGCCTACAACGTACAAACGAGTTTTCCTTCTTCGTTAAGCACAACCGATCATTTTTGTTGAGTCAAACATGTCCCATTTGACGTTATTAGGGTTCCACGCGACGATTGAAATCAAACGGAGTCCATTTGGTCACTCAAATCCTTGTATTCTCGGATTGCACCCAAATTGGCCTCCAATTGAGCCTACAACGTACAAACGAGTTTTCCTTCTTCGTTAACCATAACCGAACTTGTTTGTTTAGTCAAACATGTCCCATTTGACGTTTTTATTTTGCCACGCGAGTTAGAAACAAAGCGGAGTCCATTTGGTCACTCAAATCCTTGTATTCTCGGATTGCACCCAAATTGGCCTACAATTGAGCCTACAACGTACAAACGAGTTTTCCTTCTTCATTAAGCACAAAAGAACTTGTTTTTTCAGTCAAACATTTCCCATTTGATGTTATTATGGTGCCACGCGAGTTAGAAACCAAGCGGAGTCCATTTGGTCACTCAAATCCTTGTATTCTCGGATTGCACCCAAATTGGCCTACAATTGAGCCAACAACGTACAAACGAGTTTTCCTTCTTCGTTAACATTAACCGAACTTCTTTGTTGAGTCAAACATGTCCCATTTGATGTTATTATGGTGCCACGCGAGTTAGAAAAAAAGCGGAGTCAATTTGCTTACTCAAATCCTTGTATTCTCGGATTGCACCGAAATTGGCCTACAATTGAGCCTACAATGTACAAACGAGTTTTCCTTCTTCGTTGAGCACAACCGAACCTTTTTGTTGAGTCAAACATGTCACATTTGACGTTATTAGGGTGCCACGCAAGTATTGAAATCAAACGGAGTCCATTTGGTCACTAAAATCCTTGTATTCTCGGATTGCACCCAAATTGGCCTCCAATTGAGCCTACAACGTACAAACGAGTTTTCCTTCTTCGTTAAGCACAACCGATCATTTTTGTTGAGTCAAACATGTCCCATTTGACGTTATTAGGGTTCCACGCGACGATTGAAATCAAACGGAGTCCATTTGGTCACTCAAATCCTTGTATTCTCGGATTGCACCCAAATTGGCCTCCAATTGAGCCTACAACGTACAAACGAGTTTTCCTTCTTCGTTAACCATAACCGAACTTGTTTGTTTAGTCAAACATGTCCCATTTGACGTTTTTATGTTGCCACGCGAGTTAGAAACAAAGCGGAGTCCATTTGGTCACTCAAATCCTTGTATTCTCGGATTGCACCCAAATTGGCCTCCAATTGAGCCTACAACGTACAAACGAGTTTTCCTTCTTCATTAAGCAAAAACGAACTTTTTTTTTGAGTCAAACATGTCCCATTTGACGTTATTATGGTGCCACGCGAGTTAGAAACCAAGCGGAGTCCATTTGGTCACTCAAATCCTTGTATTCTGGGATTGCACCCAAATTGGCCTCCAATTGAGCCTACAACGTACAAACGAGTTTTCCTTCTTCGTTAACCATAACCGAACTTGTTTGTTGAGTCAAAAATGTCCCATTTGACGTTATTATGGTGCCACGCGAGTTAGAAAAAAAGCGGAGTCAATTAGCTTACTCAATTCCTTGTATTCTCGGATTGCACCCAAATTGGACTACAATTGAGCCTACAATGTACAAACGAGTTTTCCTTCTTCGTTGAGCACAACCGAACCTTTTTGTTGAGTCAAACATGTCACATTTGATGTTATTAGGGTGCCATGCAAGGATTGAAATCAAACGGAGTCCATTTGGTCACTCAAATCCTTGTATTCTCGGATTGCACCCAAATTGGCCTCCAATTGAGCCAACAACGTACAAACGAGTTTTCCTTCTTTATTAAGCACAACCGAACTTGTTTTTTGAGTCAAACATGTCCCATTTGATGTTATTATGGTGCCACACGAGTTAGAAACCAAGCGGAGTCCATTTGCTCACTAAAATCCTTGTATTCTCGTATTGCACCCAAATTGGCCTCCAATTGAGCCTACAACATACAAACGAGTTTTCCTTCTTAGGTAAGCACAACCGAACCTTTTTGTTGAGTCAAACATGTCCCATTTGACGTTATTATGGTGCCACGCAAAGATTGAAATCAAACGGAGTCCGTTTGCTCACTCAAATCCTTGTATTCTCGGATTGCACCCAAATTGGCCTCCAATTGAGCCTACAATGTACAAACGAGTTTTCCTTCTTCGGTAAGCACAACCGAACTTGTTTGTTGAATCAAATATGTTTCATTTGACGTTAATATGGTGCCACGCAAGGATTGAAATCAAACAGAATCCATTTGGTCACTCAAATCCTTGTATTCTCGGATTGCACCCAAATTGGCCTCCGATTGAGCCTACAACGTACGAACGAGTTCTTCTTATTCGTTAATCACAACCAAACTTATTGGTTGAGTCAAAAATGTCCCATTTGACGTTATTATGGTGCCACGCGAGGATTGAAATCAAACGGAGTCCATTTGGTCACTCAAATCCTTGTATTCTCGGATTGCACCCAAATTGGCCTCCAATTGAGCCTACAACGTACAAACGAGTTTTCGTTCTACGTTAAGCACAACCGAACATTTTTGTTGAGTCAAACATGTCCCATTTGACGTTATTAGGGTTCCACGCGAGGATTGAAATCAAACGGAGTCCATTTGGTCACTCAAATCATTGTATTCTCGGATTGCACCCAAATTGGCCTCCAATTGAGCCTACAACGTACAAACGAGTTTTCCTTCTTTGTTAACCATAACCAAACTTGTTTGTTGAGTCAAACATGTCCCATTTGATGTTTTTATGTTGCCACGCGAGTTAGAAACAAAGCGGAGTCCATTTGGTTACTCAAATCCTTGTATTCTCGGATTGCACCCAAATTGGCCTCCAATTGAGCCTACAACGTACAAACGAGTTTTCCTTTTTCATTAAGCACAAACGAACTTGTTTTTTGAGTCAAACATGTCCCATTTGACGTTATTATGGTGCCACGTGAGTTAGAAACCAAGCGGAGTCCATTTGGTCACTCAAATCCTTGTATTCTCGGATTGCACCCAAATTGGCCTACAATTGAGCCTACAACGTACAAACGAGTTTTCCTTCTTCATTAAGCACAAACGAACTTGTTTTTTGAGTCAAACATTTCCCATTTGACGTTATTATGGTGCCACGCGAGTTAGAAACCAAGCGGAGTCCATTTGGTCACTCAAATCCTTGTATTCTCGGATTGCACCCAAATTGGCCTACAATTGAGCCAACAACGTACAAACGAGTTTTCCTTCTTCGTTAACATTAACCGAACTTCTTTGTTGAGTCAAACATGTCCCATTTGATGTTATTATGGTGCCACGCGAGTTAGAAAAAAAGCGGAGTCCATTTGCTTACTCAAATCCTTGTATTCTCGGATTGCACCCAAATTGGCCTACAATTGAGCCTACAATGTACAAACGAGTTTTCCTTATTCGTTGAGCACAACCGAACCTTTTTGTTGAGTCAAACATGTCACATTTGACGTTATTAGGGTGCCACGCAAGTATTGAAATCAAACGGAGTCCATTTGGTCACTAAAATCCTTGTATTCTCGGATTCCACCCAAATTGGCCTCCAATTGAGCCTACAACGTACAAACGAGTTTTCCTTCTTCGTTAAGCACAACCGAACATTTTTGTTGAGTCAAACATGTCCCATTTGACGTTATTAGGGTTCCACGCGAGGATTGAAATCAAACGGAGTCCATTTGGTCACTCAAATCCTTGTATTCTCGGATTGCACCCAAATTGGCCTCCAATTGAGCCTACAACGTACAAACGAGTTTTCCTTCTTCGTTAACCATAACCGAACTTGTTTGTTTAGTAAAACATGTCCCATTTGACATTTTTATGTTGCCACGCGAGTTAGAAACAAAGCGGAGTCCATTTGGTCACTCAAATCCTTGTATTCTCGGATTGCACCCAAATTGGCCTCCAATTGAGCCTACAACGTACAAACGAGTTTTCCTTCTTCATTAAGCAAAAACGAACTTGTTTTTTGAGTCAAAAATGTCCCATTTGACGTTATTATGGTGCCACGCGAGTTAGAAACCAAGCGGAGTCCATTTGGTCACTCAAATCCTTGTATTCTGGGATTGCACCCAAATTGGCCTCCAATTGAGCCTACAACGTACAAACGAGTTTTCCTTCTTCGTTAACCATAACCGAACTTGTTTGTTGAGTCAAAAATGTCCCATTTGACGTTATTATGGTGCCACGCGAGTTAGAAAAAAAGCGGAGTCCATTAGCTTACTCAATTCCTTGTATTCTCGGATTGCACCCAAATTGGCCTACAATTGAGCCTACAATGTACAAACGAGTTTTCCTTCTTCGTTGAGCACAACCGAACCTTTTTGTTGAATCAAACAGGTCACATTTGAAGTTATTAGGCTGCCACGCAAGGATTGAAATCAAACGGAGTCCATTTGGTCACTCAAATCCTTGTATTCTCAGATTGCACCCAAATTGGCCTCCAATTGAGCCTACAACGTACAAACGAGTTTTCCTTCTTTATTAAGCACAACCGAACTTGTTTTTTGAGTCAAACATGTCCCATTTGACGTTATTATGGTGCCACGTGAGTTAGAAACCAAGCGGAGTCCATTTGGTCACTCAAATCCTTGTATTCTCAGATTGCACCCAAACTGGTCTCCAATTGAGCCTACAACGTACAAACGAATTTTCCATCTTCGTTAAGCACAACCGAACCTTTTTGTTGAGTCAAACATGTCCCATTTGACATTATTATGGTGCCACTCAAGGATTGAAATCAAACGGAATCCATTTGGTCACTCAAATCCATGTATTCTCGGATTGCACCCAAATTGGCCTCCAATTGAACCTACAACGTACAAACGAGTTTTCCTTCTTTATTAAGCACAACCGAACTTTTTTTTTGAGTCAAACATGTCCCATTATACGTTATTATGGTGCCACACGAGTTAGAAACCAAGCGGAGTCCATTTGCTCACTAAAATCCTTGTATTCTCGGATTGCACCCAAATTGGCGTCCAATTGAGCCTACAACATAAAAACGAGTTTTCCTTTCTTGTTAAGCACAACCGAACCTTTTTATTGATTCAAACATGTCCCATTTGACGTTATTATGGTTCCATGCAAAGATTGAAATCAAACGGAGTCCGTTTGCTCACTCAAATCCTTGTATTCTCGGATTGCACCCAGATTGGCCTCCAATTGAGCCTACAATGTACAAACGAGTTTTCCTTCTTCGGTAAGCACAACCGAACTTGTTTGTTGAGTCAAATATGTTCCATTTGACGTTATTATGGTGCCACGCGAGTTAGAAACCAAGCGGAGTTCATTTGGTCACTCAAATCCTTGTATTCTAGGATTGCACCCAAATTGGCCTCCAATTGAGCCTACAACATACAAATGAGTTTTCCTTCTTTGTTAAGCACAACCGAACCTTTTTGTTGAGTCAAACATGTCCCATTTGACGTTATTCTGGTGCCACACAAAGATTTAAATCAAACGGAGTCCGTTTGCTCACTCAAATCCAGGTATTCTCGGATTGCTCCCAGATTGGCCTCCAATTGAGCCTACAATGTACAAACGAGTTTTCCTTCTTCGGTAAGCACAACCGAACTTGTTTGTTGAGTCAAATATGTTCCATTTGACGTTATTATGGTGCCACCCAAGGATTGAAATCAAACGGAATCCATTTGGTCACTCAAATCTTTGTATTCTCGGATTGCACCCAAATTGGCCTCCAATTGAGCCTACAACGTACAAACGAGTTCTTCTTCTTCGTTAATCACAACCAAACTTGTTTGTTGAGTCAAACATGTCCCATTTGACGTTATTATGGATCCATGCGAGGATTGAAATCAAACGGAGTCCATTTGGTCACTCAAATCCTTGTATTCTCGGATTGCACCCAAATTGGCCTCCAATTGAGCCTACAACGTACAAACGAGTTTTCCTTCTTCGTTAAGTACAACCGAACATTTTTGTTGAGTCAAACATGTCCCATTTGACGTTATTAGGGTTCCACGCGAGGATTGAAATCAAACGGAGTCCATTTGGTTACTCAAATCCTTGTATTCTCGGATTGCACCCAAATTGGCCTCCAATTGAGCCCACAACGTACAAACGAGTTTTCCTTCTTCGTTAACCATAACCGAACTTGTTTGTTGAGTCAAACATGTCCCATTTGACGTTTTTATGTTGCCACGCGAGTTAGAAACAAAGCGGAGTCCATTTGGTCACTCAAATCCCTGTATTCTCGGATTGCACCCAAATTGGCCTCCAATTGAGCCTACAACGTACAAACGAGTTTTCTTTCTTCATTAAGCACAAAAGAACTTTTTTTTTGAGTCAAACATGTCCCATTTGACGTTATTATGGTGCCACGCGAGTTAGAAACCAAGCGGAGTCCATTTGGTCACTCAAATCCTTGTATTCTCGGATTGCACCCAAATTGGCCTCCAATTGAGCCTACAACGTACAAACGAGTTTTCCTTCTTCGTTAACCATAAACAAACTTGTTTGTTGAGTCAAACATGTCCCATTTGACGTTATTATGGTGCCACGTGAGTTAGAAAAAAAACGGAGTCCATTTGCTTACTCAAATCCTTGTATTCTCGGATTGCACCCAAATTGGCCTACAATTGAGCCTACAATGTACAAACGAGTTTTCATTCTTCGTTGAGCACAACCGAACCTTTTTGTTGAGTCAAACATGTCACATTTGACGTTATTTGGGTGCCACGCAAGGATTGAAATCAAATGGAGTCCATTTGGTCACTCAAATCCTTGTATTCTCGGATTGCACCCAAATTGGCCTCCAATTGAGCCTACAACGTACAAACTAGTTTTCCTTCTTCATTAAGCACAAAAGAACTTGTTTTTTGAGTCAAACATGTCCCATTTGACGTTATTATGGTGCCACGTGAGTTAGAAACCAAGCGGAGTCCATTTGGTCACTCAAATCCTTGTATTCTCGGATTGCACCCAAATTGGCCTACAATTGAGCCTACAACGTACAAACGAGTTTTCCTTCTTCGTTAACATTAACCGAACTTCTTTGTTGAATCAAACATGTCCCATTTTACGTTATTATGGTGCCACGTGAGTTAGAACCCAAACGGAGTCCATTTGGTCACTCAAATCCTTGTATTCTCGGATTGCACCCAAATTGGCCTCCAATTGAGCCTACAACATACAAACGAGTTTTCCTTCTTTGTTAAGCACAACCGAACCATTTTGTTGAGTCAAACATGTCCCATTTTACGTTATTATGGTGCCACACAAAGATTGAAATCAAACGGAGTCCGTTTGCTCACTCAAATCCTTGTATTCTCGGATTGCACCCAAATTGGCCTCCAATTGAGCCTACAATGTACAAACGAGTTTTCCTTCTTCGGTAAGCACAACCGAACTTGTTTGTTGAGTCAAATATGTTCCATTTGACGTTAATATGGTGCCACGCAAGGATTGAAATCAAACGGAATCCATTTGGTCACTCAAATCCTTGTATTCTCGGATTGCAGCCAAATTGGCCTCCAATTGAGCCTACAACGTACAAACGAGTTCTTCTTCTTCGTTAATCACAACCAAACTTATTGGTTGAGTCAAACATGTCCCATTTGACGTTATTATGGTGCCACGCGAGGATTGAAATCAAACGGAGTCCATTTGGTCACTCAAATCCTTGTATTCTCGGATTGCACCCAAATTGGCCTCCAATTGAGCCTACAACGTACAAACGAGTTTTCCTTCTTCATTAAGCAAAAACGAACTTGTTTTTTGAGTCAAAAATGTCCCATTTGACGTTATTATGGTGCCACGCGAGTTAGAAACCAAGCGGAGTCCATTTGGTCACTCAAATCCTTGTATTCTGGGATTGCACCCAAATTGGCCTCCAATTGAGCCTACAACGTACAAACGAGTTTTCCTTCTTCGTTAACCATAACCGAACTTGTTTGTTGAGTCAAAAATGTCCCATTTGACGTTATTATGGTGCCACGCGAGTTAGAAAAAAAGCGGAGTCCATTAGCTTACTCAATTCCTTGTATTCTCGGATTGCACCCAAATTGGCCTACAATTGAGCCTACAATGTACAAACGAGTTTTCCTTCTTCGTTGAGCACAACCGAACCTTTTTGTTGAATCAAACAGGTCACATTTGAAGTTATTAGGCTGCCACGCAAGGATTGAAATCAAACGGAGTCCATTTGGTCACTCAAATCCTTGTATTCTCAGATTGCACCCAAATTGGCCTCCAATTGAGCCTACAACGTACAAACGAGTTTTCCTTCTTTATTAAGCACAACCGAACTTGTTTTTTGAGTCAAACATGTCCCATTTGACGTTATTATGGTGCCACGTGAGTTAGAAACCAAGCGGAGTCCATTTGGTCACTCAAATCCTTGTATTCTCAGATTGCACCCAAACTGGTCTCCAATTGAGCCTACAACGTACAAACGAATTTTCCATCTTCGTTAAGCACAACCGAACCTTTTTGTTGAGTCAAACATGTCCCATTTGACATTATTATGGTGCCACTCAAGGATTGAAATCAAACGGAATCCATTTGGTCACTCAAATCCATGTATTCTCGGATTGCACCCAAATTGGCCTCCAATTGAACCTACAACGTACAAACGAGTTTTCCTTCTTTATTAAGCACAACCGAACTTTTTTTTTGAGTCAAACATGTCCCATTATACGTTATTATGGTGCCACACGAGTTAGAAACCAAGCGGAGTCCATTTGCTCACTAAAATCCTTGTATTCTCGGATTGCACCCAAATTGGCGTCCAATTGAGCCTACAACATAAAAACGAGTTTTCCTTTCTTGTTAAGCACAACCGAACCTTTTTATTGATTCAAACATGTCCCATTTGACGTTATTATGGTTCCATGCAAAGATTGAAATCAAACGGAGTCCGTTTGCTCACTCAAATCCTTGTATTCTCGGATTGCACCCAGATTGGCCTCCAATTGAGCCTACAATGTACAAACGAGTTTTCCTTCTTCGGTAAGCACAACCGAACTTGTTTGTTGAGTCAAATATGTTCCATTTGACGTTATTATGGTGCCACGCGAGTTAGAAACCAAGCGGAGTTCATTTGGTCACTCAAATCCTTGTATTCTAGGATTGCACCCAAATTGGCCTCCAATTGAGCCTACAACATACAAATGAGTTTTCCTTCTTTGTTAAGCACAACCGAACCTTTTTGTTGAGTCAAACATGTCCCATTTGACGTTATTCTGGTGCCACACAAAGATTTAAATCAAACGGAGTCCGTTTGCTCACTCAAATCCAGGTATTCTCGGATTGCTCCCAGATTGGCCTCCAATTGAGCCTACAATGTACAAACGAGTTTTCCTTCTTCGGTAAGCACAACCGAACTTGTTTGTTGAGTCAAATATGTTCCATTTGACGTTATTATGGTGCCACCCAAGGATTGAAATCAAACGGAATCCATTTGGTCACTCAAATCTTTGTATTCTCGGATTGCACCCAAATTGGCCTCCAATTGAGCCTACAACGTACAAACGAGTTCTTCTTCTTCGTTAATCACAACCAAACTTGTTTGTTGAGTCAAACATGTCCCATTTGACGTTATTATGGATCCATGCGAGGATTGAAATCAAACGGAGTCCATTTGGTCACTCAAATCCTTGTATTCTCGGATTGCACCCAAATTGGCCTCCAATTGAGCCTACAACGTACAAACGAGTTTTCCTTCTTCGTTAAGTACAACCGAACATTTTTGTTGAGTCAAACATGTCCCATTTGACGTTATTAGGGTTCCACGCGAGGATTGAAATCAAACGGAGTCCATTTGGTTACTCAAATCCTTGTATTCTCGGATTGCACCCAAATTGGCCTCCAATTGAGCCCACAACGTACAAACGAGTTTTCCTTCTTCGTTAACCATAACCGAACTTGTTTGTTGAGTCAAACATGTCCCATTTGACGTTTTTATGTTGCCACGCGAGTTAGAAACAAAGCGGAGTCCATTTGGTCACTCAAATCCCTGTATTCTCGGATTGCACCCAAATTGGCCTCCAATTGAGCCTACAACGTACAAACGAGTTTTCTTTCTTCATTAAGCACAAAAGAACTTTTTTTTTGAGTCAAACATGTCCCATTTGACGTTATTATGGTGCCACGCGAGTTAGAAACCAAGCGGAGTCCATTTGGTCACTCAAATCCTTGTATTCTCGGATTACACCCAAATTGGCCTCCAATTGAGCCTACAACGTACAAACGAGTTTTCCTTCTTCGTTAACCATAAACAAACTTGTTTGTTGAGTCAAACATGTCCCATTTGACGTTATTATGGTGCCACGTGAGTTAGAAAAAAAACGGAGTCCATTTGCTTACTCAAATCCTTGTATTCTCGGATTGCACCCAAATTGGCCTACAATTGAGCCTACAATGTACAAACGAGTTTTCATTCTTCGTTGAGCACAACCGAACCTTTTTGTTGAGTCAAACATGTCACATTTGACGTTATTTGGGTGCCACGCAAGGATTGAAATCAAATGGAGTCCATTTGGTCACTCAAATCCTTGTATTCTCGGATTGCACCCAAATTGGCCTCCAATTGAGCCTACAACGTACAAACTAGTTTTCCTTCTTCATTAAGCACAAAAGAACTTGTTTTTTGAGTCAAACATGTCCCATTTGACGTTATTATGGTGCCACGTGAGTTAGAAACCAAGCGGAGTCCATTTGGTCACTCAAATCCTTGTATTCTCGGATTGCACCCAAATTGGCCTACAATTGAGCCTACAACGTACAAACGAGTTTTCCTTCTTCGTTAACATTAACCGAACTTCTTTGTTGAATCAAACATGTCCCATTTTACGTTATTATGGTGCCACGTGAGTTAGAACCCAAACGGAGTCCATTTGGTCACTCAAATCCTTGTATTCTCGGATTGCACCCAAATTGGCCTCCAATTGAGCCTACAACATACAAACGAGTTTTCCTTCTTTGTTAAGCACAACCGAACCATTTTGTTGAGTCAAACATGTCCCATTTTACGTTATTATGGTGCCACACAAAGATTGAAATCAAACGGAGTCCGTTTGCTCACTCAAATCCTTGTATTCTCGGATTGCACCCAAATTGGCCTCCAATTGAGCCTACAATGTACAAACGAGTTTTCCTTCTTCGGTAAGCACAACCGAACTTGTTTGTTGAGTCAAATATGTTCCATTTGACGTTAATATGGTGCCACGCAAGGATTGAAATCAAACGGAATCCATTTGGTCACTCAAATCCTTGTATTCTCGGATTGCAGCCAAATTGGCCTCCAATTGAGCCTACAACGTACAAACGAGTTCTTCTTCTTCGTTAATCACAACCAAACTTATTGGTTGAGTCAAACATGTCCCATTTGACGTTATTATGGTGCCACGCGAGGATTGAAATCAAACGGAGTCCATTTGGTCACTCAAATCCTTGTATTCTCGGATTGCACCCAAATTGGCCTCCAATTGAGCCTACAACGTACAAACGAGTTTTTCTTCTTCGTTAAGCACAACCGAACATTTTTGTTGAGTCAAACATGTCCCATTTGACTTTATTATGGCGCCACGCAAAGATTGAAATCAAACGGAGTCCGTTTGCTCACTCAAATCCTTGTATTCTCGGATTGCACCCAAATTGGCCTCCAATTGAGCATACAATGTACAAACGAGTTTTCCTTCTTCGGTAAGCACAACCAAATTTGTTTGTTGAGTCAAATATGTTCCATTTGACGTTAATATGGTGCCACGCAAGGATTGAAATCAAACGGAATCCATTTGGTCACTCAAATCCTTGTATTCTCGGATTGCACCCAAATTGGCCTCCAATTGAGCCTACAACGTACAAACGAGTTCTTCTTCTTCGTTAATCACAACCAAACTTATTGGTTGAGTCAAACATGTCCCATTTGACGTTATTATGGTGCCACGCGAGGATTGAAATCAAACGGAGTCCATTTGGTCACTCAAATCCTTGTATTCTCAGATTGCACCCAAATTGGCCTCCAATTGAGCCTACAACGTACAAACGAGTTTTCCTTCTTCGTTAAGCACAACCGAACATTTTTGTTGAGTCAAACATGTCCCATTTGACGTTATTAGGGTTCCACGCGAAGATTGAAATCAAACGGAGTCCATTTGGTCACTCAAATCCTTGTATTCTCGGATTGCACCAAAATTGGCCTCCAACTGAGCCTACAACGTACAAACGAGTTTTCCTTCTTCGTTAACCATAACCGAACTTGTTTGTTGAGCCAAACATGTCCCATTTGACGTTTTTATGTTGCCACGCGAGTTAGAAACAAAGCGGAGTCCATTTGGTCACTCAAATCCTTGTATTCTCGGATTGCACCCAAATTGGCCTCCAATTGAGCCTAGAACGTACAAACGAGTTTTCCTTCTTCATTAAGCATAAACGAACTTGTTTTTTGAGTCAAAAATGTCCCATTTGACGTTATTATGGTGCCACGCGAGTTAGAAACCAAGCGGAGTCCATTTGGTCACTCAAATCCTTGTATTCTCGGATTGCACCCAAATTGGCCTACAATTGAGCCTACAACGTACAAACGAGTTTTCCTTCTTCGTTAACAATAACCGAACTTCTTAATTGAATCAAACATGTCCCATTTGACGTTATTATGGTGCCACGTGAGTTATAACCCAAACGGAGTCCATTTGGTCACTCAAATCCTTGTATTCTCGGATTGCACCCAAATTGGCCTCCAATTGAGCCTACAACATACAAACGAGTTTTCCTTCTTTGTTAAGCACAACCGAACCTTTTTGTTGAGTCAAACATGTCCCATTTGACGTTATTATGGTGCCACGCAAAGACTGAAATCAAACGGAGTCCGTTTGCTCACTCAAATCCTTGTATTCTCGGATTGCACCCAAATTGGCCTCCAATTGAGCCTACAATGTACAAACGAGTTTTCCTTCTTCGTTAAGCACAACCGAACTTGTTTGTTGAGTCAAATATGTTCCATTTGACGTTAATATGGTGCCACGCAAGGATTGAAATCAAAAGGAATCCATTTAGTCACTCAAATCCTTGTATTCTCGGATTGCACCCAAATTGGCCTCCAATTGAGCCAACAATGTACAAACGAGTTTTCCTTCTTCGGTAAGCACAACCGAACTTGTTTGTTGAGTCAAATATGTTCCATTTGACGTTAATATGGTGCCACGCAAGGATTGAAATCAAACGGAATCCATTTGGTCACTCAAATCCTTGTATTCTCGGATTGCGCCCAATTGGCCTCCAATTGAGTCTACAACGTACAAACGAGTTTTCCTTCTTCGTTAAGCACAACCGAACATTTTTGTTGAGTCAAACATGTCCCATTTGACGTTATTAGGGTTCCACGCGAGGATTGAAATCAAACGGAGTCCATTTGGTCACTCAAATCCTTGTATTCTCGGATTGCACCAAAATTGGCCTCCAATTGAGCCTACAACGTACAAACGAGTTTTCCTTCTTCGTTAACCATAACCGAACTTGTTTGTTGAGCCAAACATATCCCATTTGACGTTTTTATGTTGCCACGCGAGTTAGAAACAAAGCGGAGTCCATTTGGTCACTCAAATCCTTGTATTCTCGGATTGCACCCAAATTGGCCTCCAATTGAGCCTACAACGTACAAACGAGTTTTCCTTCTTCATTAAGCACAAACGAACTTGTTTTTTGAGTCAAAAATTTCCCATTTGACGTTATTATGGTGCCACGCGAGTTAGAAACCAAGCGGAGTCCATTTGGTCACTCAAATCCTTGTATTCTCGGATTGCACCCAAATTGGCCTACAATTGAGCCTACAACGTACAAACGAGTTTTCCTTCTTCATTAAGCACAAACGAACTTGTTTTTTGAGTCAAACATGTCCCATTTGACGTTATTATGGTGCCACGTGAGTTAGAAACCAAGCGGAGTCCATTTGGTCACTCAAATCCTTGTATTCTCGGATTGCACCCAAATTGGCCTACAATTGAGCCAACAACGTACAAACGAGTTTTCCTTCTTCGTTAACATTAACCGAACTTCTTTGTTGAGTCAAACATGTCCCATTTGATGTTATTATGGTGCCACGCGAGTTAGAAAAAAAGCGGAGTCCATTTGCTTACTCAAATCCTTGTATTCTCGGATTGCACCCAAATTGGCCTACAATTGAGCCTACAATGTACAAACGAGTTTTCCTTATTCGTTGAGCACAACCGAACCTTTTTGTTGAGTCAAACATGTCACATTTGACGTTATTAGGGTGCCACGCAAGTATTGAAATCAAACGGAGTCCATTTGGTCACTAAAATCCTTGTATTCTCGGATTCCACCCAAATTGGCCTCCAATTGAGCCTACAACGTACAAACGAGTTTTCCTTCTTCGTTAAGCACAACCGAACATTTTTGTTGAGTCAAACATGTCCCATTTGACGTTATTAGGGTTCCACGCGAGGATTGAAATCAAACGGAGTCCATTTGATCACTCAAATCCTTGTATTCTCGGATTGCACCCAAATTGGCCTCCAATTGAGCCTACAACGTACAAACGAGTTTTCCTTCTTCGTTAACCATAACCGAACTTGTTTGTTTAGTAAAACATGTCCCATTTGACATTTTTATGTTGCCACGCGAGTTAGAAACAAAGCGGAGTCCATTTGGTCACTCAAATCCTTGTATTCTCGGATTGCACCCAAATTGGCCTCCAATTGAGCCTACAACGTACAAACGAGTTTTCCTTCTTCATTAAGCAAAAACGAACTTGTTTTTTGAGTCAAAAATGTCCCATTTGACGTTATTATGGTGCCTTGCGAGTTAGAAACCAAGCGGAGTCCATTTGGTCACTCAAATCCTTGTATTCTGGGATTGCACCCAAATTGGCCTCCAATTGAGCCTACAACGTACAAACGAGTTTTCCTTCTTCGTTAACCATAACCGAACTTGTTTGTTGAGTCAAAAATGTCCCATTTGACGTTATTATGGTGCCACGCGAGTTAGAAAAAAAGCGGAGTCCATTAGCTTACTCAATTCCTTGTATTCTCGGATTGCACCCAAATTGGCCTACAATTGAGCCTACAATGTACAAACGAGTTTTCCTTCTTCGTTGAGCACAACCGAACCTTTTTGTTGAATCAAACAGGTCACATTTGAAGTTATTAGGCTGCCACGCAAGGATTGAAATCAAACGGAGTCCATTTGGTCACTCAAATCCTTGTATTCTCAGATTGCACCCAAATTGGCCTCCAATTGAGCCTACAACGTACAAACGAGTTTTCCTTCTTTATTAAGCACAACCGAACTTGTTTTTTGAGTCAAACATGTCCCATTTGACGTTATTATGGTGCCACGTGAGTTAGAAACCAAGCGGAGTCCATTTGGTCACTCAAATCCTTGTATTCTCAGATTGCACCCAAACTGGTCTCCAATTGAGCCTACAACGTACAAACGAATTTTCCATCTTCGTTAAGCACAACCGAACCTTTTTGTTTAGTCAAACATGTCCCATTTGACATTATTATGGTGCCACTCAAGGATTGAAATCAAACGGAATCCATTTGGTCACTCAAATCCATGTATTCTCGGATTGCACCCAAATTGGCCTCCAATTGAACCTACAACGTACAAACGAGTTTTCCTTCTTTATTAAGCACAACCGAACTTTTTTTTTGAGTCAAACATGTCCCATTATACGTTATTATGGTGCCACACGAGTTAGAAACCAAGCGGAGTCCATTTGCTCACTAAAATCCTTGTATTCTCGGATTGCACCCAAATTGGCGTCCAATTGAGCCTACAACATAAAAACGAGTTTTCCTTTCTTGTTAAGCACAACCGAACCTTTTTATTGATTCAAACATGTCCCATTTGACGTTATTATGGTGCCATGCAAAGATTGAAATCAAACGGAGTCCGTTTGCTCACTCAAATCCTTGTATTCTCGGATTGCACCCAGATTGGCCTCCAATTGAGCCTACAATGTACAAACGAGTTTTCCTTCTTCGGTAAGCACAACCAAACTTGTTTGTTGAGTCAAATATGTTCCATTTGACGTTATTATGGTGCCACGCGAGTTAGAAACCAAGCGGAGTTCATTTGGTCACTCAAATCCTTGTATTCTAGGATTGCACCCAAATTGGCCTCCAATTGAGCCTACAACATACAAATGAGTTTTCCTTCTTTGTTAAGCACAACCGAACCTTTTTGTTGAGTCAAACATGTCCCATTTGACATTATTCTGGTGCCACACAAAGATTTAAATCAAACGGAGTCCGTTTGCTCACTCAAATCCAGGTATTCTCGGATTGCTCCCAGATTGGCCTCCAATTGAGCCTACAATGTACAAACGAGTTTTCCTTCTTCGGTAAGCACAACCGAACTTGTTTGTTGAGTCAAATATGTTCCATTTGACGTTATTATGGTGCCACCCAAGGATTGAAATCAAACGGAATCCATTTGGTCACTCAAATCCTTGTATTCTCGGATTGCACCCAAATTGGCCTCCAATTGAGCCTACAACGTACAAACGAGTTCTTCTTCTTCGTTAATCACAACCAAACTTGTTTGTTGATTCAAACATGTCCCATTTGACGTTATTATGGATCCATGCGAGGATTGAAATCAAACGGAGTCCATTTGGTCACTCAAATCCTTGTATTCTCGGATTGCACCCAAATTGGCCTCCAATTGAGCCTACAACGTACAAACGAGTTTTCCTTCTTCGTTAAGTACAACCGAACATTTTTGTTGATTCAAACATGTCCCATTTGACGTTATTAGGGTTCCACGCGAGGATTGAAATCAAACGGAGTCCATTTGGTTACTCAAATCCTTGTATTCTCGGATTGCACCCAAATTGGCCTCCAATTGAGCCCACAACGTACAAACGAGTTTTCCTTCTTCGTTAACCATAACCGAACTTGTTTGTTGAGTCAAACATGTCCCATTTGACGTTTTTATGTTGCCACGCGAGTTAGAAACAAAGCGGAGTCCATTTGGTCACTCAAATCCCTGTATTCTCGGATTGCACCCAAATTGGCCTCCAATTGAGCCTACAACGTACAAACGAGTTTTCCTTCTTCATTAAGCACAAAAGAACTTGTTTTTTGAGTCAAACATGTCCCATTTGACGTTATTATGGTGCCACGCGAGTTAGAAACCAAGCGGAGTCCATTTGGTCACTCAAATCCTTGTATTCTCGGATTGCACCCAAATTGGCCTCCAATTGAGCCTACAACGTACAAACGAGTTTTCCTTCTTCGTTAACCATAAACAAACTTGTTTGTTGAGTCAAACATGTCCCATTTGACGTTATTATGGTGCCACGTGAGTTAGAAAAAAAACGGAGTCCATTTGCTTACTCAAATCCTTGTATTCTCGGATTGCACCCAAATTGGCCTACAATTGAGCCTACAATGTACAAACGAGTTTTCATTCTTCGTTGAGCACAACCGAACCTTTTTGTTGAGTCAAACATGTCACATTTGACGTTATTTGGGTGCCACGCAAGGATTGAAATCAAATGGAGTCCATTTGGTCACTCAAATCCTTGTATTCTCGGATTGCACCCAAATTGGCCTCCAATTGAGCCTACAACGTACAAACGAGTTTTCCTTCTTCATTAAGCACAAAAGAACTTGTTTTTTGAGTCAAACATGTCCCATTTGACGTTATTATGGTGCCACGTGAGTTAGAAACCAAGAGGAGTCCATTTGGTCACTCAAATCCTTGTATTCTCGGATTGCACCCAAATTGGCCTACAATTGAGCCTACAACGTACAAACGAGTTTTCCTTCTTCGTTAACATTAACCGAACTTCTTTGTTGAATCAAACATGTCCCATTTTACGTTATTATGGTGCCACGTGAGTTAGAACCCAAACGGAGTCCATTTGGTCACTCAAATCCTTGTATTCTCGGATTGCACCCAAATTGGCCTCCAATTGAGCCTACAACATACAAACGAGTTTTCCTTCTTTGTTAAGCACAACCGAACCATTTTGTTGAGTCAAACATGTCCCATTTTACGTTATTATGGTGCCACACAAAGATTGAAATCAAACGGAGTCCGTTTGCTCACTCAAATCCTTGTATTCTCGGATTGCACCCAAATTGGCCTCCAATTGAGCCTACAATGTACAAACGAGTTTTCCTTCTTCGGTAAGCACAACCGAACTTGTTTGTTGAGTCAAATATGTTCCATTTGACGTTAATATGGTGCCACGCAAGGATTGAAATCAAACGGAATCCATTTGGTCACTCAAATCCTTGTATTCTCGGATTGCACCCAAATTGGCCTCCAATTGAGCCTACAACGTACAAACGAGTTCTTCTTCTTCGTTAATCACAACCAAACTTATTGGTTGAGTCAAACATGTCCCATTTGACGTTATTATGGTGCCACGCGAGGATTGAAATCAAACGGAGTCCATTTGGTCACTCAAATCCTTGTATTCTCGGATTGCACCCAAATTGGCCTCCAATTGAGCCTACAACGTACAAACGAGTTTTTCTTCTTCGTTAAGCACAACCGAACATTTTTGTTGAGTCAAACATGTCCCATTTGACTTTATTATGGCGCCACGCAAAGATTGAAATCAAACGGAGTCCGTTTGCTCACTCAAATCCTTGTATTCTCGGATTGCACCCAAATTGGCCTCCAATTGAGCCTACAATGTACAAACGAGTTTTCCTTCTTCGGTAAGCACAACCAAATTTGTTTGTTGAGTCAAATATGTTCCATTTGACGTTAATATGGTGCCACGCAAGGATTGAAATCAAACGGAATCCATTTGGTCACTCAAATCCTTGGATTCTCGGATTGCACCCAAATTGGCCTCCAATTGAGCCTACAACGTACAAACGAGTTCTTCTTCTTCGTTAATCACAACCAAACTTATTGGTTGAGTCAAACATGTCCCATTTGACGTTATTATGGTGCCACGCGAGGATTGAAATCAAACGGAGTCCATTTGGTCACTCAAATCCTTGTATTCTCGGATTGCACCCAAATTGGCCTCCAATTGAGCCTACAACGTACAAACGAGTTTTCCTTCTTCGTTAAGCACAACCGAACATTTTTGTTGAGTCAAACATGTCCCATTTGACGTTATTAGGGTTCCACGCGAAGATTAAAATCAAACGGAGTCCATTTGGTCACTCAAATCCTTGTATTCTCGGATTGCACCAAAATTGGCCTCCAATTGAGCCTACAACGTACAAACGAGTTTTCCTTCTTCGTTAACCATAACCGAACTTGTTTGTTGAGCCAAACATGTCCCATTTGACGTTTTTATGTTGCCACGCGAGTTAGAAACAAAGCGGAGTCCATTTGGTCACTCAAATCCTTGTATTCTCGGATTGCACCCAAATTGGCCTCCAATTGAGCCTACAACGTACAAACGAGTTTTCCTTCTTCATTAAGCACAAACGAACTTGTTTTTTGAGTCAAAAATTTCCCATTTGACGTTATTATGGTGCCACGCGAGTTAGAAACCAAGCGGAGTCCATTTGGTCACTCAAATCCTTGTATTCTCGGATTGCACCCAAATTGGCCTACAATTGAGCCTACAACGTACAAACGAGTTTTCCTTCTTCATTAAGCACAAACGAACTTGTTTTTTGAGTCAAACATGTCCCATTTGACGTTATTATGGTGCCACGTGAGTTAGAAACCAAGCGGAGTCCATTTGGTCACTCAAATCCTTGTATTCTCGGATTGCACCCAAATTGGCCTACAATTGAGCCTACAACGTACAAACGAGTTTTCCTTCTTCGTTAACATTAACCGAACTTCTTTGTTGAATCAAACATGTCCCATTTGACGTTATTATTTTGCCACGTGAGTTAGAACTCAAACGGAGTCCATTTGGTCACTCAAATCCTTGTATTCTCGGATTGCACCCAAATTGGCCTCCAATTGAGCCTACAACGTACAAACGAGTTTTCCTTCTTCGTTAACCATAACCGAACTTGTTTGTTGAGTCAAACATATCCCATTTGACGTTATTATGGTGCCACGCGAGTTAGAAAAAAAGCGGAGTCCATTTGCTTACTCAAATCCTTGTATTCTCGGATTGCACCCAAATTGGCCTACAATTGAGCCTACAATGTACAAACGAGTTTTCCTTCTTCGTTGAGCACAACCGAACCTTTTTGTTGAGTCAAACATGTCACATTTGACGTTATTAGGGTGCCACGCAAGGATTGAAATCAAACGGAGTCCATTTGGTCACTCAAATCCTTGTATTCTCGGATTGCACCCAAATTGGCCTCCAATTGAGCCTACAACGTAAAAACGAGTTTTCCTTCTTCGTTAAGCACAACCTTACATTTTTGTTGAGTCAAACATGTCCCATTTGACGTTATTAGGGTTCCACGCGAGGATTGAAATCAAACGGAGTCCATTTGGTCACTCAAATCCTTGTATTCTCGGATTGCACCCAAATTGGCCTCCAATTGAGCCTACAACGTACAAACGAGTTTTCC
This sequence comes from Berberis vulgaris, assembly GCA_963556465.1. Taxonomy (NCBI): domain Eukaryota; kingdom Viridiplantae; phylum Streptophyta; class Magnoliopsida; order Ranunculales; family Berberidaceae; genus Berberis; species Berberis vulgaris. The sequence goes on along the minus strand of OY747126.1, from coordinate 38,771,266 downwards.
TTCTTCGTTAACCATAACCGAACTTGTTTGTTGAGTCAAAAATGTCCCATTTTATGTTTTTATGTTGCCACGCGAGTTAGAAACAAAGCGGAGTCCATTTGGTCACTCAAATCCTTGTATTCTCGGATTGCACCCAAATTGGCCTCCAATTGAGCCTACAACGTACAAACAAGTTTTTCTTCTTCATTAAGAACAAACGAACTTGTTTTTTGAGTCAAACATGTCCCATTTTACGTTATTATGGTGCCACGCGAGTTAGAAACCAAGCGGAGTCCATTTGGTCACTCAAATCCTTGTATTCTCGGATTGCACCCAAATTAGCCTCCAATTGAGCCTACAACGTACAAACGAGTTTTCCTTCTTCGTTAACCATAACCGAACTTGTTAGTTGAGTCAAACATGTCCCATTTGATGTTATTATGGTGCCACGCGAGTTATAAAAAAAGCGGAGTCCATTTGCTTACTCAAATCCTTGTATTCTCGGATTGCACCCAAATTGGCCTACAATTGAGCCTACAATGTACACACGAGTTTTCCTTCTTCGTTGAGCACAACCGAACCTTTTTGTTGAGTCAAACATGTCACATTTGATGTTATTAGGGTGCCACGCAAGGATTGAAATCAGACGGAGTCCATTTGGTCACTCAAATCCTTGTATTCTCGGATTGCACCCAAATTGGCCTCCAATTGAGCCAACAACGTACAAACGAGTTTTCCTTCTTTATTAAGCACAACCGAACTTGTTTTTTGAGTCAAATATGTCCCATTTGACGTTATTATGGTGCCACATGAGTTAGAAACCAAGCGGAGTCCATTTGCTCACTCAAATCCTTGTATTCTCGGATTGCACCCAAATTGGCCTACAATTGAGCCTACAACGTACAAACGAGTTTTCCTTCTTCATTAAGCACAAAAGAACTTGTTTTTTGAGTCAAACATGTCCCATTTGACGTTATTATGGTGCCACGTGAGTTAGAAACCAAGCGGAGTCCATTTGGTCACTCAAATCCTTGTATTCTCGGATTGCACCCAAATTGGCCTCCAATTGAGCCTACAACATACAAACGAGTTTTCCTTCTTTGTTAAGCACAACCGAACCATTTTGTTGAGTCAAACGTGTCCCATTTTACGTTATTATGGTGCCACACAAAGATTGAAATCAAACGGAGTCCGTTTGCTCACTCAAATCCTTGTATTCTCGGATTGCACCCAAATTGGCCTCCAATTGAGCCTACAATGTACAAACGAGTTTTCCTTCTTCGGTAAGCACAACCGAACTTGTTTGTTGAGTCAAATATGTTCCATTTGACGTTAATATGGTGCCACGCAAGGATTGAAATCAAACGGAATCCATTTGGTCACTCAAATCCTTGTATTCTCGGATTGCACCCAAATTGGCCTCCAATTGAGCCTACAACGTACAAACAAGTTCTTCTTCTTCGTTAATCACAACCAAACTTATTGGTTGAGTCAAACATGTCCCATTTGACGTTATTATGGTGCCACGCGAGGATTGAAATCAAACGGAGTCCATTTGGTCACTCAAATCCTTGTATTCTCGGATTGCACCCAAATTGGCCTCCAATTGAGCCTACAACGTACAAACGAGTTTTCCTTCTTCGTTAAGCACAAACGAACATTTTTGTTGAGTCAAACATGTCCCATTTGACGTTATTATGGTGCCACGCAAAGATTGAAATCAAACGGAGTCCGTTTGCTCACTCAAATCCTTGTATTCTCGGATTGCACCCAAATTGGCCTCCAATTGAGCCTACAATGTACAAACGAGTTTTCCTTCTTCGGTAAGCACAACCGAACTTGTTTGTTGAGTCAAATATGTTCCATTTGACGTTAATATGGTGCCACGCAAGGATTGAAATCAAACGGAATCCATTTGGTCACTCAAATCCTTGTATTCTCGGATTGCACCCAAATTGGCCTCCAATTGAGCCTACAACGTACAAACGAGTTCTTCTTCTTCGTTAATCACAACCAAACTTATTGGTTGAGTCAAACATGTCCCATTTGACGTTATTATGGTGCCACGCGAGGATTAAAATCAAACGGAGTACATTTGGTCACTCAAATCCTTGTATTCTCGGATTGCACCCAAATTGGCCTCCAATTGAGCCTACAACGTACAAACGAGTTTTCCTTCTTCGTTAAGCACAACCGAACATTTTTGTGGAGTCAAACATGTCCCATTTGACGTTATTAGGGTTCCACGCGAAGATTGAAATCAAACGGAGTCCATTTGGTCACTCAAATCCTTGTATTCTCGGATTGCACCAAAATTGGCCTCCAATTGAGCCTACAACGTACAAACGAGTTTTCCTTCTTCGTTAACCATAACCGAACTTGTTTGTTGAGCCAAACATGTCCCATTTGACGTTTTTATGTTGCCACGCGAGTTAGAAACAAAGCGGAGTCCATTTGGTCACTCAAATCCTTGTATTCTCGGATTGCACCCAAATTGGCCTCCAATTGAGCCTACAACGTACAAACGAGTTTTCCTTCTTCATTAAGCATAAACGAACTTGTTTTTTGAGTCAAAAATGTCCCATTTGACGTTATTATGGTGCCACGCGAGTTAGAAACCAAGCGGAGTCCATTTGGTCACTCAAATCCTTGTATTCTCGGATTGCACCCAAATTGGCCTACAATTGAGCCTACAACGTACAAACGAGTTTTCCTTCTTCATTAAGCACAAAAGAACTTGTTTTTTGAGTCAAACATGTCCCATTTGACGTTATTATGGTGCCACGTGAGTTAGAAACCAAGCGGAGTCCATTTGGTCACTCAAATCCTTGTATTCTCGGATTGCACCCAAATTGGCCTACAATTGAGCCTACAACGTACAAACGAGTTTTCCTTCTTCGTTAACATTAACCGAACTTCTTTGTTGAATCAAACATGTCCCATTTGACGTTATTATGGTGCCACGTGAGTTAGAACCCAAACGGAGTCCATTTGGTCACTCAAATCCTTGTATTCTCGGATTGCACCCAAATTGGCCTCCAATTGAGCCTACAACATACAAACGAGTTTTCCTTCTTTGTTAAGCACAACCGAACCATTTTGTTGAGTCAAACATGTCCCATTTTACGTTATTATGGTGCCACACAAAGATTGAAATCAAACGGAGTCCGTTTGCTCACTCAAATCCTTGTATTCTCGGATTGCACCCAAATTGGCCTCCAATTGAGCCTACAATGTACAAACGAGTTTTCCTTCTTCGGTAAGCACAACCGAACTTGTTTGTTGAGTCAAATATGTTCCATTTGACCTTAATATGGTGCCACGCAAGGATTGAAATCAAACGGAATCCATTTGGTCACTCAAATCCTTGTATTCTCGGATTGCACCCAAATTGGCCTCCAATTGAGCCTACAACGTACAAACGAGTTCTTCTTCTTCGTTAATCACAACCAAACTTATTGGTTGAGTCAAACATGTCCCATTTGACGTTATTATGGTGCCACGCAAGGATTGAAATCAAACGGAGTCCATTTGGTCACTCAAATCCTTGTATTCTCGTATTGCACCCAAATTGGCCTCCAATTGAGCCTACAACGTACAAACGAGTTTTCCTTCTTTGTTAAGCACAACCGAACCATTTTTTTGAGTCATACATGTCCCATTTTACGTTATTATGGTGCCACACAAAGATTGAAATCAAACAGAGTCCGTTTGCTCACTCAAATCCTTGTATTCTCGGATTGCACCCAAATTGGCCTCCAATTGAGCCTACAATGTACAAACGAGTTTTCCTTCTTCGGTAAGCACAACCGAACTTGTTTGTTGAGTCAAATATGTTCCATTTGACGTTAATATGGTGCCACGCAAGGATTGAAATCAAACGGAATCCATTTGGTCACTCTAATCCTTGTATTCTCGGATTGCACCCAAATTGGCCTCCAATTGAGCCTACAACGTACAAACGAGTTCTTCTTCTTCGTTAATCACAACCAAACTTATTGGTTGAGTCAAACATGTCCCATTTGACGTTATTATGGTGCCACGCGAGGATTGAAATCAAACGGAGTCCATTTGGTCACTCAAATCCTTGTATTCTCGGATTGCACCCAAATTGGCCTCCAATTGAGCCTACAACGTACAAACGAGTTTTCCTTCTTCGTTAAGCACAACCGAACATTTTTGTTGAGTCAAACATGTCCCATTTGACGTTATTAGGGTTCCACGCGAAGATTGAAATCAAACGGAGTCCATTTGGTCACTCAAATCCTTGTATTCTCGGATTGCACCAAAATTGGCCTCCAATTGAGCCTACAACGTACAAACGAGTTTTCCTTCTTCGTTAACCATAACCGAACTTGTTTGTTGAGCCAAACATGTCCCATTTGACGTTTTTATGTTGCCACGCGAGTTAGAAACAAAGCGGAGTCCATTTGGTCACTCAAATCCTTGTATTCTCGGATTGCACCCAAATTGGCCTCCAATTGAGCCTACAACGTACAAACGAGTTTTCCTTCTTCATTAAGCATAAACGAACATGTTTTTTGAGTCAAAAATGTCCCATTTGACGTTATTATGGTGCCACGCGAGTTAGAAACCAAGCGGAGTCCATTTGGTCACTCAAATCCTTGTATTCTCGGATTGCACCCTAATTGGCCTACAATTGAGCCTACAACGTACAAACGAGTTTTCCTTCTTCATTAAGCACAAACGAACTTGTTTTTTGAGTCAAACATGTCCCATTTGACGTTATTATGGTGCCACGTGAGTTAGAAACCAAGCGGAGTCCATTTGGTCACTCAAATCCTTGTATTCTCGGATTGCACCCAAATTGGCCTACAATTGAGCCTACAACGTACAAACGAGTTTTCCTTCTTCGTTAACCATAACCAAACTTGTTTGTTGAGTCAAACATGTCCCATTTTACGTTTTTATGTTGCCACGCGAGTTAGAAACAAAGCGGAGTCCATTTGGTCACTCAAATCCTTGTATTCTCGGATTGCACCCAAATTGGCCTCCAATTGAGCCTACAACGTACAAACAAGTTTTTCTTCTTCATTAAGAACAAACGAACTTGTTTTTTGAGTCAAACATGTCCCATTTTACGTTATTATGTTGCCACGCGAGTTAGAAACCAAGCGGAGTCCATTTGGTCACTCAAATCCTTGTATTCTCGGATTGCACCCAAATTAGCCTCCAATTGAGCCTACAACGTACAAACGAGTTTTCCTTCTTCGTTAACCATAACCGAACTTGTTTGTTGAGTCAAACATGTCCCATTTGACGTTATTATGGTGCCACGCGAGTTATAAAAAAAGCGGAGTCCATTTGCTTACTCAAATCCTTGTATTCTCGGATTGCACCCAAATTGGCCTACAATTGAGCCTACAATGTACACACGAGTTTTCCTTCTTCGTTGAGCACAACCGAACCTTTTTGTTGAGTCAAACATGTCACATTTGATGTTATTAGGGTGCCACGCAAGGATTGAAATCAGACGGAGTCCATTTGGTCACTCAAATCCTTGTATTCTCGGATTGCACCCAAATTGGCCTCCAATTGAGCCAACAACGTACAAACGAGTTTTCCTTCTTTATTAAGCACAACCGAACTTGTTTTTTGATTCAAATATGTCCCATTTGACGTTATTATGGTGCCACATGAGTTAGAAACCAAGCGGAGTCCATTTGCTCACTCAAATCCTTGTATTCTCGGATTGCACCCAAATTGGCCTACAATTGAGCCTACAACGTACAAACGAGTTTTCCTTCTTCATTAAGCACAAAAGAACTTGTTTTTTGAGTCAAACATGTCCCATTTGACGTTATTATGGTGCCACGTGAGTTAGAAACCAAGCGGAGTCCATTTGGTCACTCAAATCCATGTATTCTCGGATTGCACCCAAATTGGCCTCCAATTGAGCCTACAACATACAAACGAGTTTTCCTTCTTTGTTAAGCACAACCGAACCATTTTGTTGAGTCAAACGTGTCCCATTTTACGTTATTATGGTGCCACACAAAGATTGAAATCAAACGGAGTCCGTTTGCTCACTCAAATCCTTGTATTCTCGGATTGCACCCAAATTGGCCTCCAATTGAGCCTACAATGTACAAACGAGTTTTCCTTCTTCGGTAAGCACAACCGAACTTGTTTGTTGAGTCAAATATGTTCCATTTGACGTTAATATGGTGCCACGCAAGGATTGAAATCAAACGGAATCCATTTGGTCACTCAAATCCTTGTATTCTCGGATTGCACCCAAATTGGCCTCCAATTGAGCCTACAACGTACAAACAAGTTCTTCTTCTTCGTTAATCACAACCAAACTTATTGGTTGAGTCAAACATGTCCCATTTGACGTTATTATGGTGCCACGCGAGGATTGAAATCAAACGGAGTCCATTTGGTCACTCAAATCCTTGTATTCTCGGATTGCACCCAAATTGGCCTCCAATTGAGCCTACAACGTACAAACGAGTTTTCCTTCTTCGTTAAGCACAACCGAACATTTTTGTTGAGTCAAACATGTCCCATTTGACGTTATTATGGTGCCACGCAAAGATTGAAATCAAACGGAGTCCGTTTGCTCACTCAAATCCTTGTATTCTCGGATTGCACCCAAATTGGCCTCCAATTGAGCCTACAATGTACAAACGAGTTTTCCTTCTTCGGTAAGCACAACCGAACTTGTTTGTTGAGTCAAATATGTTCCATTTGACGTTAATATGGTGCCACGCAAGGATTGAAATCAAACGGAATCCATTTGGTCACTCAAATCCTTGTATTCTCGGATTGCACCCAAATTGGCCTCCAATTGAGCCTACAACGTACAAACGAGTTCTTCTTCTTCGTTAATCACAACCAAACTTATTGGTTGAGTCAAACATGTCCCATTTGACGTTATTATGGTGCCACGCGAGGATTAAAATCAAACGGAGTCCATTTGGTCACTCAAATCCTTGTATTCTCGGATTGCACCCAAATTGGCCTCCAATTGAGCCTACAACGTACAAACGAGTTTTCCTTCTTCGTTAAGCACAACCGAACATTTTTGTGGAGTCAAACATGTCCCATTTGACGTTATTAGGGTTCCACGCGAAGATTGAAATCAAACGGAGTCCATTTGGTCACTCAAATCCTTGTATTCTCGGATTGCACCAAAATTGGCCTCCAATTGAGCCTACAACGTACAAACGAGTTTTCCTTCTTCGTTAACCATAACCGAACTTGTTTGTTGAGCCAAACATGTCCCATTTGACGTTTTTATGTTGCCACGCGAGTTAGAAACAAAGCGGAGTCCATTTGGTCACTCAAATCCTTGTATTCTCGGATTGCACCCAAATTGGCCTCCAATTGAGCCTACAACGTACAAACGAGTTTTCCTTCTTCATTAAGCATAAACGAACTTGTTTTTTGAGTCAAAAATGTCCCATTTGACGTTATTATGGTGCCACGCGAGTTAGAAACCAAGCGGAGTCCATTTGGTCACTCAAATCCTTGTATTCTCGGATTGCACCCAAATTGGCCTACAATTGAGCCTACAACGTACAAACGAGTTTTCCTTCTTCATTAAGCACAAAAGAACTTGTTTTTTGAGTCAAACATGTCCCATTTGACGTTATTATGGTGCCACGTGAGTTAGAAACCAAGCGGAGTCCATTTGGTCACTCAAATCCTTGTATTCTCGGATTGCACCCAAATTGGCCTACAATTGAGCCTACAACGTACAAACGAGTTTTCCTTCTTCGTTAACATTAACCGAACTTCTTTGTTGAATCAAACATGTCCCATTTGACGTTATTATGGTGCCACGTGAGTTAGAACCCAAACGGAGTCCATTTGGTCACTCAAATCCTTGTATTCTCGGATTGCACCCAAATTGGCCTCCAATTGAGCCTACAACATACAAACGAGTTTTCCTTCTTTGTTAAGCACAACCGAACCATTTTGTTGAGTCAAACATGTCCCATTTTACGTTATTATGGTGCCACACAAAGATTGAAATCAAACGGAGTCCGTTTGCTCACTCAAATCCTTGTATTCTCGGATTGCACCCAAATTGGCCTCCAATTGAGCCTACAATGTACAAACGAGTTTTCCTTCTTCGGTAAGCACAACCGAACTTGTTTGTTGAGTCAAATATGTTCCATTTGACCTTAATATGGTGCCACGCAAGGATTGAAATCAAACGGAATCCATTTGGTCACTCAAATCCTTGTATTCTCGGATTGCACCCAAATTGGCCTCCAATTGAGCCTACAACGTACAAACGAGTTCTTCTTCTTCGTTAATCACAACCAAACTTATTGGTTGAGTCAAACATGTCCCATTTGACGTTATTATGGTGCCACGCAAGGATTGAAATCAAACGGAGTCCATTTGGTCACTCAAATCCTTGTATTCTCGTATTGCACCCAAATTGGCCTCCAATTGAGCCTACAACGTACAAACGAGTTTTCCTTCTTTGTTAAGCACAACCGAACCATTTTTTTGAGTCATACATGTCCCATTTTACGTTATTATGGTGCCACACAAAGATTGAAATCAAACAGAGTCCGTTTGCTCACTCAAATCCTTGTATTCTCGGATTGCACCCAAATTGGCCTCCAATTGAGCCTACAATGTACAAACGAGTTTTCCTTCTTCGGTAAGCACAACCGAACTTGTTTGTTGAGTCAAATATGTTCCATTTGACGTTAATATGGTGCCACGCAAGGATTGAAATCAAACGGAATCCATTTGGTCACTCTAATCCTTGTATTCTCGGATTGCACCCAAATTGGCCTCCAATTGAGCCTACAACGTACAAACGAGTTCTTCTTCTTCGTTAATCACAACCAAACTTATTGGTTGAGTCAAACATGTCCCATTTGACGTTATTATGGTGCCACGCGAGGATTGAAATCAAACGGAGTCCATTTGGTCACTCAAATCCTTGTATTCTCGGATTGCACCCAAATTGGCCTCCAATTGAGCCTACAACGTACAAACGAGTTTTCCTTCTTCGTTAAGCACAACCGAACATTTTTGTTGAGTCAAACATGTCCCATTTGACGTTATTAGGGTTCCACGCGAAGATTGAAATCAAACGGAGTCCATTTGGTCACTCAAATCCTTGTATTCTCGGATTGCACCAAAATTGGCCTCCAATTGAGCCTACAACGTACAAACGAGTTTTCCTTCTTCGTTAACCATAACCGAACTTGTTTGTTGAGCCAAACATGTCCCATTTGACGTTTTTATGTTGCCACGCGAGTTAGAAACAAAGCGGAGTCCATTTGGTCACTCAAATCCTTGTATTCTCGGATTGCACCCAAATTGGCCTCCAATTGAGCCTACAACGTACAAACGAGTTTTCCTTCTTCATTAAGCATAAACGAACATGTTTTTTGAGTCAAAAATGTCCCATTTGACGTTATTATGGTGCCACGCGAGTTAGAAACCAAGCGGAGTCCATTTGGTCACTCAAATCCTTGTATTCTCGGATTGCACCCTAATTGGCCTACAATTGAGCCTACAACGTACAAACGAGTTTTCCTTCTTCATTAAGCACAAACGAACTTGTTTTTTGAGTCAAACATGTCCCATTTGACGTTATTATGGTGCCACGTGAGTTAGAAACCAAGCGGAGTCCATTTGGTCACTCAAATCCTTGTATTCTCGGATTGCACCCAAATTGGCCTACAATTGAGCCTACAACGTACAAACGAGTTTTCCTTCTTCGTTAACCATAACCAAACTTGTTTGTTGAGTCAAACATGTCCCATTTTACGTTTTTATGTTGCCACGCGAGTTAGAAACAAAGCGGAGTCCATTTGGTCACTCAAATCCTTGTATTCTCGGATTGCACCCAAATTGGCCTCCAATTGAGCCTACAACGTACAAACAAGTTTTTCTTCTTCATTAAGAACAAACGAACTTGTTTTTTGAGTCAAACATGTCCCATTTTACGTTATTATGTTGCCACGCGAGTTAGAAACCAAGCGGAGTCCATTTGGTCACTCAAATCCTTGTATTCTCGGATTGCACCCAAATTAGCCTCCAATTGAGCCTACAACGTACAAACGAGTTTTCCTTCTTCGTTAACCATAACCGAACTTGTTTGTTGAGTCAAACATGTCCCATTTGACGTTATTATGGTGCCACGCGAGTTATAAAAAAAGCGGAGTCCATTTGCTTACTCAAATCCTTGTATTCTCGGATTGCACCCAAATTGGCCTACAATTGAGCCTACAATGTACACACGAGTTTTCCTTCTTCGTTGAGCACAACCGAACCTTTTTGTTGAGTCAAACATGTCACATTTGATGTTATTAGGGTGCCACGCAAGGATTGAAATCAGACGGAGTCCATTTGGTCACTCAAATCCTTGTATTCTCGGATTGCACCCAAATTGGCCTCCAATTGAGCCAACAACGTACAAACGAGTTTTCCTTCTTTATTAAGCACAACCGAACTTGTTTTTTGATTCAAATATGTCCCATTTGACGTTATTATGGTGCCACATGAGTTAGAAACCAAGCGGAGTCCATTTGCTCACTCAAATCCTTGTATTCTCGGATTGCACCCAAATTGGCCTACAATTGAGCCTACAACGTACAAACGAGTTTTCCTTCTTCATTAAGCACAAAAGAACTTGTTTTTTGAGTCAAACATGTCCCATTTGACGTTATTATGGTGCCACGTGAGTTAGAAACCAAGCGGAGTCCATTTGGTCACTCAAATCCATGTATTCTCGGATTGCACCCAAATTGGCCTCCAATTGAGCCTACAACATACAAACGAGTTTTCCTTCTTTGTTAAGCACAACCGAACCATTTTGTTGAGTCAAACGTGTCCCATTTTACGTTATTATGGTGCCACACAAAGATTGAAATCAAACGGAGTCCGTTTGCTCACTCAAATCCTTGTATTCTCGGATTGCACCCAAATTGGCCTCCAATTGAGCCTACAATGTACAAACGAGTTTTCCTTCTTCGGTAAGCACAACCGAACTTGTTTGTTGAGTCAAATATGTTCCATTTGACGTTAATATGGTGCCACGCAAGGATTGAAATCAAACGGAATCCATTTGGTCACTCAAATCCTTGTATTCTCGGATTGCACCCAAATTGGCCTCCAATTGAGCCTACAACGTACAAACAAGTTCTTCTTCTTCGTTAATCACAACCAAACTTATTGGTTGAGTCAAACATGTCCCATTTGACGTTATTATGGTGCCACGCGAGGATTGAAATCAAACGGAGTCCATTTGGTCACTCAAATCCTTGTATTCTCGGATTGCACCCAAATTGGCCTCCAATTGAGCCTACAACGTACAAACGAGTTTTCCTTCTTCGTTAAGCACAACCGAACATTTTTGTTGAGTCAAACATGTCCCATTTGACGTTATTATGGTGCCACGCAAAGATTGAAATCAAACGGAGTCCGTTTGCTCACTCAAATCCTTGTATTCTCGGATTGCACCCAAATTGGCCTCCAATTGAGCCTACAATGTACAAACGAGTTTTCCTTCTTCGGTAAGCACAACCGAACTTGTTTGTTGAGTCAAATATGTTCCATTTGACGTTAATATGGTGCCACGCAAGGATTGAAATCAAACGGAATCCATTTGGTCACTCAAATCCTTGTATTCTCGGATTGCACCCAAATTGGCCTCCAATTGAGCCTACAACGTACAAACGAGTTCTTCTTCTTCGTTAATCACAACCAAACTTATTGGTTGAGTCAAACATGTCCCATTTGACGTTATTATGGTGCCACGCGAGGATTAAAATCAAACGGAGTCCATTTGGTCACTCAAATCCTTGTATTCTCGGATTGCACCCAAATTGGCCTCCAATTGAGCCTACAACGTACAAACGAGTTTTCCTTCTTCGTTAAGCACAACCGAACATTTTTGTGGAGTCAAACATGTCCCATTTGACGTTATTAGGGTTCCACGCGAAGATTGAAATCAAACGGAGTCCATTTGGTCACTCAAATCCTTGTATTCTCGGATTGCACCAAAATTGGCCTCCAATTGAGCCTACAACGTACAAACGAGTTTTCCTTCTTCGTTAACCATAACCGAACTTGTTTGTTGAGCCAAACATGTCCCATTTGACGTTTTTATGTTGCCACGCGAGTTAGAAACAAAGCGGAGTCCATTTGGTCACTCAAATCCTTGTATTCTCGGATTGCACCCAAATTGGCCTCCAATTGAGCCTACAACGTACAAACGAGTTTTCCTTCTTCATTAAGCATAAACGAACTTGTTTTTTGAGTCAAAAATGTCCCATTTGACGTTATTATGGTGCCACGCGAGTTAGAAACCAAGCGGAGTCCATTTGGTCACTCAAATCCTTGTATTCTCGGATTGCACCCAAATTGGCCTACAATTGAGCCTACAACGTACAAACGAGTTTTCCTTCTTCATTAAGCACAAAAGAACTTGTTTTTTGAGTCAAACATGTCCCATTTGACGTTATTATGGTGCCACGTGAGTTAGAAACCAAGCGGAGTCCATTTGGTCACTCAAATCCTTGTATTCTCGGATTGCACCCAAATTGGCCTACAATTGAGCCTACAACGTACAAACGAGTTTTCCTTCTTCGTTAACATTAACCGAACTTCTTTGTTGAATCAAACATGTCCCATTTGACGTTATTATGGTGCCACGTGAGTTAGAACCCAAACGGAGTCCATTTGGTCACTCAAATCCTTGTATTCTCGGATTGCACCCAAATTGGCCTCCAATTGAGCCTACAACATACAAACGAGTTTTCCTTCTTTGTTAAGCACAACCGAACCATTTTGTTGAGTCAAACATGTCCCATTTTACGTTATTATGGTGCCACACAAAGATTGAAATCAAACGGAGTCCGTTTGCTCACTCAAATCCTTGTATTCTCGGATTGCACCCAAATTGGCCTCCAATTGAGCCTACAATGTACAAACGAGTTTTCCTTCTTCGGTAAGCACAACCGAACTTGTTTGTTGAGTCAAATATGTTCCATTTGACCTTAATATGGTGCCACGCAAGGATTGAAATCAAACGGAATCCATTTGGTCACTCAAATCCTTGTATTCTCGGATTGCACCCAAATTGGCCTCCAATTGAGCCTACAACGTACAAACGAGTTCTTCTTCTTCGTTAATCACAACCAAACTTATTGGTTGAGTCAAACATGTCCCATTTGACGTTATTATGGTGCCACGCAAGGATTGAAATCAAACGGAGTCCATTTGGTCACTCAAATCCTTGTATTCTCGGATTGCACCCAAATTGGCCTCCAATTGAGCCTACAACGTGCAAACGAGTTTTCCTTCTTTGTTAAGCACAACCGAACCATTTTTTTGAGTCATACATGTCCCATTTTACGTTATTATGGTGCCACACAAAGATTGAAATCAAACAGAGTCCGTTTGCTCACTCAAATCCTTGTATTCTCGGATTGCACCCAAATTGGCCTCCAATTGAGCCTACAATGTACAAACGAGTTTTCCTTCTTCGGTAAGCACAACCGAACTTGTTTGTTGAGTCAAATATGTTCCATTTGACGTTAATATGGTGCCACGCAAGGATTGAAATCAAACGGAATCCATTTGGTCACTCTAATCCTTGTATTCTCGGATTGCACCCAAATTGGCCTCCAATTGAGCCTACAACGTACAAACGAGTTCTTCTTCTTCGTTAATCACAACCAAACTTATTGGTTGAGTCAAACATGTCCCATTTTACGTTATTATGGTGCCACGCGAGGATTGAAATCAAACGGAGTCCATTTGGTCACTCAAATCCTTGTATTCTCGGATTGCACCCAAATTGGCCTCCAATTGAGCCTACAACGTACAAACGAGTTTTCCTTCTTCGTTAAGCACAACCGAACATTTTTGTTGAGTCAAACATGTCCCATTTGACGTTATTAGGGTTCCACGCGAAGATTGAAATCAAACGGAGTCCATTTGGTCACTCAAATCCTTGTATTCTCGGATTGCACCAAAATTGGCCTCCAATTGAGCCTACAACGTACAAACGAGTTTTCCTTCTTCGTTAACCATAACCGAACTTGTTTGTTGAGCCAAACATGTCCCATTTGACGTTTTTATGTTGCCACGCGAGTTAGAAACAAAGCGGAGTCCATTTGGTCACTCAAATCCTTGTATTCTCGGATTGCACCCAAATTGGCCTCCAATTGAGCCTACAACGTACAAACGAGTTTTCCTTCTTCATTAAGCATAAACGAACATGTTTTTTGAGTCAAAAATGTCCCATTTGACGTTATTATGGTGCCACGCGAGTTAGAAACCAAGCGGAGTCCATTTGGTCACTCAAATCCTTGTATTCTCGGATTGCACCCTAATTGGCCTACAATTGAGCCTACAACGTACAAACGAGTTTTCCTTCTTCATTAAGCACAAACGAACTTGTTTTTTGAGTCAAACATGTCCCATTTGACGTTATTATGGTGCCACGTGAGTTAGAAACCAAGCGGAGTCCATTTGGTCACTCAAATCCTTGTATTCTCGGATTGCACCCAAATTGGCCTACAATTGAGCCTACAACGTACAAACGAGTTTTCCTTCTTCGTTAACCATAACCAAACTTGTTTGTTGAGTCAAACATGTCCCATTTTACGTTTTTATGTTGCCACGCGAGTTAGAAACAAAGCGGAGTCCATTTGGTCACTCAAATCCTTGTATTCTCGGATTGCACCCAAATTGGCCTCCAATTGAGCCTACAACGTACAAACAAGTTTTTCTTCTTCATTAAGAACAAACGAACTTGTTTTTTGAGTCAAACATGTCCCATTTTACGTTATTATGGTGCCACGCGAGTTAGAAACCAAGCGGAGTCCATTTGGTCACTCAAATCCATGTATTCTCGGATTGCACCCAAATTGGCCTCCAATTGAGCCTACAACATACAAACGAGTTTTCCTTCTTTGTTAAGCACAACCGAACCATTTTGTTGAGTCAAACGTGTCCCATTTTACGTTATTATGGTGCCACACAAAGATTGAAATCAAACGGAGTCCGTTTGCTCACTCAAATCCTTGTATTCTCGGATTGCACCCAAATTGGCCTCCAATTGAGCCTACAATGTACAAACGAGTTTTCCTTCTTCGGTAAGCACAACCGAACTTGTTTGTTGAGTCAAATATGTTCCATTTGACGTTAATATGGTGCCACGCAAGGATTGAAATCAAACGGAATCCATTTGGTCACTCAAATCCTTGTATTCTCGGATTGCACCCAAATTGGCCTCCAATTGAGCCTACAACGTACAAACAAGTTCTTCTTCTTCGTTAATCACAACCAAACTTATTGGTTGAGTCAAACATGTCCCATTTGACGTTATTATGGTGCCACGCGAGGATTGAAATCAAACGGAGTCCATTTGGTCACTCAAATCCTTGTATTCTCGGATTGCACCCAAATTGGCCTCCAATTGAGCCTACAACGTACAAACGAGTTTTCCTTCTTCGTTAAGCACAACCGAACATTTTTGTTGAGTCAAACATGTCCCATTTGACGTTATTATGGTGCCACGCAAAGATTGAAATCAAACGGAGTCCGTTTGCTCACTCAAATCCTTGTATTCTCGGATTGCACCCAAATTGGCCTCCAATTGAGCCTACAATGTACAAACGAGTTTTCCTTCTTCGGTAAGCACAACCGAACTTGTTTGTTGAGTCAAATATGTTCCATTTGACGTTAATATGGTGCCACGCAAGGATTGAAATCAAACGGAATCCATTTGGTCACTCAAATCCTTGTATTCTCGGATTGCACCCAAATTGGCCTCCAATTGAGCCTACAACGTACAAACGAGTTCTTCTTCTTCGTTAATCACAACCAAACTTATTGGTTGAGTCAAACATGTCCCATTTGACGTTATTATGGTGCCACGCGAGGATTAAAATCAAACGGAGTCCATTTGGTCACTCAAATCCTTGTATTCTCGGATTGCACCCAAATTGGCCTCCAATTGAGCCTACAACGTACAAACGAGTTTTCCTTCTTCGTTAAGCACAACCGAACATTTTTGTGGAGTCAAACATGTCCCATTTGACGTTATTAGGGTTCCACGCGAAGATTGAAATCAAACGGAGTCCATTTGGTCACTCAAATCCTTGTATTCTCGGATTGCACCAAAATTGGCCTCCAATTGAGCCTACAACGTACAAACGAGTTTTCCTTCTTCGTTAACCATAACCGAACTTGTTTGTTGAGCCAAACATGTCCCATTTGACGTTTTTATGTTGCCACGCGAGTTAGAAACAAAGCGGAGTCCATTTGGTCACTCAAATCCTTGTATTCTCGGATTGCACCCAAATTGGCCTCCAATTGAGCCTACAACGTACAAACGAGTTTTCCTTCTTCATTAAGCATAAACGAACTTGTTTTTTGAGTCAAAAATGTCCCATTTGACGTTATTATGGTGCCACGCGAGTTAGAAACCAAGCGGAGTCCATTTGGTCACTCAAATCCTTGTATTCTCGGATTGCACCCAAATTGGCCTACAATTGAGCCTACAACGTACAAACGAGTTTTCCTTCTTCATTAAGCACAAAAGAACTTGTTTTTTGAGTCAAACATGTCCCATTTGACGTTATTATGGTGCCACGTGAGTTAGAAACCAAGCGGAGTCCATTTGGTCACTCAAATCCTTGTATTCTCGGATTGCACCCAAATTGGCCTACAATTGAGCCTACAACGTACAAACGAGTTTTCCTTCTTCGTTAACATTAACCGAACTTCTTTGTTGAATCAAACATGTCCCATTTGACGTTATTATGGTGCCACGTGAGTTAGAACCCAAACGGAGTCCATTTGGTCACTCAAATCCTTGTATTCTCGGATTGCACCCAAATTGGCCTCCAATTGAGCCTACAACATACAAACGAGTTTTCCTTCTTTGTTAAGCACAACCGAACCATTTTGTTGAGTCAAACATGTCCCATTTTACGTTATTATGGTGCCACACAAAGATTGAAATCAAACGGAGTCCGTTTGCTCACTCAAATCCTTGTATTCTCGGATTGCACCCAAATTGGCCTCCAATTGAGCCTACAATGTACAAACGAGTTTTCCTTCTTCGGTAAGCACAACCGAACTTGTTTGTTGAGTCAAATATGTTCCATTTGACCTTAATATGGTGCCACGCAAGGATTGAAATCAAACGGAATCCATTTGGTCACTCAAATCCTTGTATTCTCGGATTGCACCCAAATTGGCCTCCAATTGAGCCTACAACGTACAAACGAGTTCTTCTTCTTCGTTAATCACAACCAAACTTATTGGTTGAGTCAAACATGTCCCATTTGACGTTATTATGGTGCCACGCAAGGATTGAAATCAAACGGAGTCCATTTGGTCACTCAAATCCTTGTATTCTCGGATTGCACCCAAATTGGCCTCCAATTGAGCCTACAACGTGCAAACGAGTTTTCCTTCTTTGTTAAGCACAACCGAACCATTTTGTTGAGTCAAACGTGTCCCATTTTACGTTATTATGGTGCCACACAAAGATTGAAATCAAACGGAGTCCGTTTGCTCACTCAAATCCTTGTATTCTCGGATTGCACCCAAATTGGCCTCCAATTGAGCCTACAATGTACAAACGAGTTTTCCTTCTTCGGTAAGCACAACCGAACTTGTTTGTTGAGTCAAATATGTTCCATTTGACGTTAATATGGTGCCACGCAAGGATTGAAATCAAACGGAATCCATTTGGTCACTCAAATCCTTGTATTCTCGGATTGCACCCAAATTGGCCTCCAATTGAGCCTACAACGTACAAACAAGTTCTTCTTCTTCGTTAATCACAACCAAACTTATTGGTTGAGTCAAACATGTCCCATTTGACGTTATTATGGTGCCACGCGAGGATTGAAATCAAACGGAGTCCATTTGGTCACTCAAATCCTTGTATTCTCGGATTGCACCCAAATTGGCCTCCAATTGAGCCTACAACGTACAAACGAGTTTTCCTTCTTCGTTAAGCACAACCGAACATTTTTGTTGAGTCAAACATGTCCCATTTGACGTTATTATGGTGCCACGCAAAGATTGAAATCAAACGGAGTCCGTTTGCTCACTCAAATCCTTGTATTCTCGGATTGCACCCAAATTGGCCTCCAATTGAGCCTACAATGTACAAACGAGTTTTCCTTCTTCGGTAAGCACAACCGAACTTGTTTGTTGAGTCAAATATGTTCCATTTGACGTTAATATGGTGCCACGCAAGGATTGAAATCAAACGGAATCCATTTGGTCACTCAAATCCTTGTATTCTCGGATTGCACCCAAATTGGCCTCCAATTGAGCCTACAACGTACAAACGAGTTCTTCTTCTTCGTTAATCACAACCAAACTTATTGGTTGAGTCAAACATGTCCCATTTGACGTTATTATGGTGCCACGCGAGGATTAAAATCAAACGGAGTCCATTTGGTCACTCAAATCCTTGTATTCTCGGATTGCACCCAAATTGGCCTCCAATTGAGCCTACAACGTACAAACGAGTTTTCCTTCTTCGTTAAGCACAACCGAACATTTTTGTGGAGTCAAACATGTCCCATTTGACGTTATTAGGGTTCCACGCGAAGATTGAAATCAAACGGAGTCCATTTGGTCACTCAAATCCTTGTATTCTCGGATTGCACCAAAATTGGCCTCCAATTGAGCCTACAACGTACAAACGAGTTTTCCTTCTTCGTTAACCATAACCGAACTTGTTTGTTGAGCCAAACATGTCCCATTTGACGTTTTTATGTTGCCACGCGAGTTAGAAACAAAGCGGAGTCCATTTGGTCACTCAAATCCTTGTATTCTCGGATTGCACCCAAATTGGCCTCCAATTGAGCCTACAACGTACAAACGAGTTTTCCTTCTTCATTAAGCATAAACGAACTTGTTTTTTGAGTCAAAAATGTCCCATTTGACGTTATTATGGTGCCACGCGAGTTAGAAACCAAGCGGAGTCCATTTGGTCACTCAAATCCTTGTATTCTCGGATTGCACCCAAATTGGCCTACAATTGAGCCTACAACGTACAAACGAGTTTTCCTTCTTCATTAAGCACAAAAGAACTTGTTTTTTGAGTCAAACATGTCCCATTTGACGTTATTATGGTGCCACGTGAGTTAGAAACCAAGCGGAGTCCATTTGGTCACTCAAATCCTTGTATTCTCGGATTGCACCCAAATTGGCCTACAATTGAGCCTACAACGTACAAACGAGTTTTCCTTCTTCGTTAACATTAACCGAACTTCTTTGTTGAATCAAACATGTCCCATTTGACGTTATTATGGTGCCACGTGAGTTAGAACCCAAACGGAGTCCATTTGGTCACTCAAATCCTTGTATTCTCGGATTGCACCCAAATTGGCCTCCAATTGAGCCTACAACATACAAACGAGTTTTCCTTCTTTGTTAAGCACAACCGAACCATTTTGTTGAGTCAAACATGTCCCATTTTACGTTATTATGGTGCCACACAAAGATTGAAATCAAACGGAGTCCGTTTGCTCACTCAAATCCTTGTATTCTCGGATTGCACCCAAATTGGCCTCCAATTGAGCCTACAATGTACAAACGAGTTTTCCTTCTTCGGTAAGCACAACCGAACTTGTTTGTTGAGTCAAATATGTTCCATTTGACCTTAATATGGTGCCACGCAAGGATTGAAATCAAACGGAATCCATTTGGTCACTCAAATCCTTGTATTCTCGGATTGCACCCAAATTGGCCTCCAATTGAGCCTACAACGTACAAACGAGTTCTTCTTCTTCGTTAATCACAACCAAACTTATTGGTTGAGTCAAACATGTCCCATTTGACGTTATTATGGTGCCACGCAAGGATTGAAATCAAACGGAGTCCATTTGGTCACTCAAATCCTTGTATTCTCGGATTGCACCCAAATTGGCCTCCAATTGAGCCTACAACGTGCAAACGAGTTTTCCTTCTTTGTTAAGCACAACCGAACCATTTTGTTGAGTCAAACGTGTCCCATTTTACGTTATTATGGTGCCACACAAAGATTGAAATCAAACGGAGTCCGTTTGCTCACTCAAATCCTTGTATTCTCGGATTGCACCCAAATTGGCCTCCAATTGAGCCTACAATGTACAAACGAGTTTTCCTTCTTCGGTAAGCACAACCGAACTTGTTTGTTGAGTCAAATATGTTCCATTTGACGTTAATATGGTGCCACGCAAGGATTGAAATCAAACGGAATCCATTTGGTCACTCAAATCCTTGTATTCTCGGATTGCACCCAAATTGGCCTCCAATTGAGCCTACAACGTACAAACAAGTTCTTCTTCTTCGTTAATCACAACCAAACTTATTGGTTGAGTCAAACATGTCCCATTTGACGTTATTATGGTGCCACGCGAGGATTGAAATCAAACGGAGTCCATTTGGTCACTCAAATCCTTGTATTCTCGGATTGCACCCAAATTGGCCTCCAATTGAGCCTACAACGTACAAACGAGTTTTCCTTCTTCGTTAAGCACAACCGAACATTTTTGTTGAGTCAAACATGTCCCATTTGACGTTATTATGGTGCCACGCAAAGATTGAAATCAAACGGAGTCCGTTTGCTCACTCAAATCCTTGTATTCTCGGATTGCACCCAAATTGGCCTCCAATTGAGCCTACAATGTACAAACGAGTTTTCCTTCTTCGGTAAGCACAACCGAACTTGTTTGTTGAGTCAAATATGTTCCATTTGACGTTAATATGGTGCCACGCAAGGATTGAAATCAAACGGAATCCATTTGGTCACTCAAATCCTTGTATTCTCGGATTGCACCCAAATTGGCCTCCAATTGAGCCTACAACGTACAAACGAGTTCTTCTTCTTCGTTAATCACAACCAAACTTATTGGTTGAGTCAAACATGTCCCATTTGACGTTATTATGGTGCCACGCGAGGATTAAAATCAAACGGAGTCCATTTGGTCACTCAAATCCTTGTATTCTCGGATTGCACCCAAATTGGCCTCCAATTGAGCCTACAACGTACAAACGAGTTTTCCTTCTTCGTTAAGCACAACCGAACATTTTTGTGGAGTCAAACATGTCCCATTTGACGTTATTAGGGTTCCACGCGAAGATTGAAATCAAACGGAGTCCATTTGGTCACTCAAATCCTTGTATTCTCGGATTGCACCAAAATTGGCCTCCAATTGAGCCTACAACGTACAAACGAGTTTTCCTTCTTCGTTAACCATAACCGAACTTGTTTGTTGAGCCAAACATGTCCCATTTGACGTTTTTATGTTGCCACGCGAGTTAGAAACAAAGCGGAGTCCATTTGGTCACTCAAATCCTTGTATTCTCGGATTGCACCCAAATTGGCCTCCAATTGAGCCTACAACGTACAAACGAGTTTTCCTTCTTCATTAAGCATAAACGAACTTGTTTTTTGAGTCAAAAATGTCCCATTTGACGTTATTATGGTGCCACGCGAGTTAGAAACCAAGCGGAGTCCATTTGGTCACTCAAATCCTTGTATTCTCGGATTGCACCCAAATTGGCCTACAATTGAGCCTACAACGTACAAACGAGTTTTCCTTCTTCATTAAGCACAAAAGAACTTGTTTTTTGAGTCAAACATGTCCCATTTGACGTTATTATGGTGCCACGTGAGTTAGAAACCAAGCGGAGTCCATTTGGTCACTCAAATCCTTGTATTCTCGGATTGCACCCAAATTGGCCTACAATTGAGCCTACAACGTACAAACGAGTTTTCCTTCTTCGTTAACATTAACCGAACTTCTTTGTTGAATCAAACATGTCCCATTTGACGTTATTATGGTGCCACGTGAGTTAGAACCCAAACGGAGTCCATTTGGTCACTCAAATCCTTGTATTCTCGGATTGCACCCAAATTGGCCTCCAATTGAGCCTACAACATACAAACGAGTTTTCCTTCTTTGTTAAGCACAACCGAACCATTTTGTTGAGTCAAACATGTCCCATTTTACGTTATTATGGTGCCACACAAAGATTGAAATCAAACGGAGTCCGTTTGCTCACTCAAATCCTTGTATTCTCGGATTGCACCCAAATTGGCCTCCAATTGAGCCTACAATGTACAAACGAGTTTTCCTTCTTCGGTAAGCACAACCGAACTTGTTTGTTGAGTCAAATATGTTCCATTTGACCTTAATATGGTGCCACGCAAGGATTGAAATCAAACGGAATCCATTTGGTCACTCAAATCCTTGTATTCTCGGATTGCACCCAAATTGGCCTCCAATTGAGCCTACAACGTACAAACGAGTTCTTCTTCTTCGTTAATCACAACCAAACTTATTGGTTGAGTCAAACATGTCCCATTTGACGTTATTATGGTGCCACGCAAGGATTGAAATCAAACGGAGTCCATTTGGTCACTCAAATCCTTGTATTCTCGGATTGCACCCAAATTGGCCTCCAATTGAGCCTACAACGTGCAAACGAGTTTTCCTTCTTTGTTAAGCACAACCGAACCATTTTTTTGAGTCATACATGTCCCATTTTACGTTATTATGGTGCCACACAAAGATTGAAATCAAACAGAGTCCGTTTGCTCACTCAAATCCTTGTATTCTCGGATTGCACCCAAATTGGCCTCCAATTGAGCCTACAATGTACAAACGAGTTTTCCTTCTTCGGTAAGCACAACCGAACTTGTTTGTTGAGTCAAATATGTTCCATTTGACGTTAATATGGTGCCACGCAAGGATTGAAATCAAACGGAATCCATTTGGTCACTCTAATCCTTGTATTCTCGGATTGCACCCAAATTGGCCTCCAATTGAGCCTACAACGTACAAACGAGTTCTTCTTCTTCGTTAATCACAACCAAACTTATTGGTTGAGTCAAACATGTCCCATTTTACGTTATTATGGTGCCACGCGAGGATTGAAATCAAACGGAGTCCATTTGGTCACTCAAATCCTTGTATTCTCGGATTGCACCCAAATTGGCCTCCAATTGAGCCTACAACGTACAAACGAGTTTTCCTTCTTCGTTAAGCACAACCGAACATTTTTGTTGAGTCAAACATGTCCCATTTGACGTTATTAGGGTTCCACGCGAAGATTGAAATCAAACGGAGTCCATTTGGTCACTCAAATCCTTGTATTCTCGGATTGCACCAAAATTGGCCTCCAATTGAGCCTACAACGTACAAACGAGTTTTCCTTCTTCGTTAACCATAACCGAACTTGTTTGTTGAGCCAAACATGTCCCATTTGACGTTTTTATGTTGCCACGCGAGTTAGAAACAAAGCGGAGTCCATTTGGTCACTCAAATCCTTGTATTCTCGGATTGCACCCAAATTGGCCTCCAATTGAGCCTACAACGTACAAACGAGTTTTCCTTCTTCATTAAGCATAAACGAACATGTTTTTTGAGTCAAAAATGTCCCATTTGACGTTATTATGGTGCCACGCGAGTTAGAAACCAAGCGGAGTCCATTTGGTCACTCAAATCCTTGTATTCTCGGATTGCACCCTAATTGGCCTACAATTGAGCCTACAACGTACAAACGAGTTTTCCTTCTTCATTAAGCACAAACGAACTTGTTTTTTGAGTCAAACATGTCCCATTTGACGTTATTATGGTGCCACGTGAGTTAGAAACCAAGCGGAGTCCATTTGGTCACTCAAATCCTTGTATTCTCGGATTGCACCCAAATTGGCCTACAATTGAGCCTACAACGTACAAACGAGTTTTCCTTCTTCGTTAACCATAACCAAACTTGTTTGTTGAGTCAAACATGTCCCATTTTACGTTTTTATGTTGCCACGCGAGTTAGAAACAAAGCGGAGTCCATTTGGTCACTCAAATCCTTGTATTCTCGGATTGCACCCAAATTGGCCTCCAATTGAGCCTACAACGTACAAACAAGTTTTTCTTCTTCATTAAGAACAAACGAACTTGTTTTTTGAGTCAAACATGTCCCATTTTACGTTATTATGGTGCCACGCGAGTTAGAAACCAAGCGGAGTCCATTTGGTCACTCAAATCCTTGTATTCTCGGATTGCACCCAAATTAGCCTCCAATTGAGCCTACAACGTACAAACGAGTTTTCCTTCTTCGTTAACCATAACCGAACTTGTTTGTTGAGTCAAACATGTCCCATTTGACGTTATTATGGTGCCACGCGAGTTATAAAAAAAGCGGAGTCCATTTGCTTACTCAAATCCTTGTATTCTCGGATTGCACCCAAATTGGCCTACAATTGAGCCTACAATGTACACACGAGTTTTCCTTCTTCGTTGAGCACAACCGAACCTTTTTGTTGAGTCAAACATGTCACATTTGATGTTATTAGGGTTCCACGCAAGGATTGAAATCAGACGGAGTCCATTTGGTCACTCAAATCCTTGTATTCTCGGATTGCACCCAAATTGGCCTCCAATTGAGCCAACAACGTACAAACGAGTTTTCCTTCTTTATTAAGCACAACCGAACTTGTTTTTTGAGTCAAATATGTCCCATTTGACGTTATTATGGTGCCACATGAGTTAGAAACCAAGCGGAGTCCATTTGCTCACTCAAATCCTTGTATTCTCGGATTGCACCCAAATTGGCCTACAATTGAGCCTACAACATACAAACGAGTTTTCCTTCTTTGTTAAGCACAACCGAACCATTTTGTTGAGTCAAACATGTCCCATTTTACGTTATTATGGTGCCACACAAAGATTGAAATCAAACGGAGTCCGTTTGCTCACTCAAATCCTTGTATTCTCGGATTGCACCCAAATTGGCCTCCAATTGAGCCTACAATGTACAAACGAGTTTTCCTTCTTCGGTAAGCACAACCGAACTTTTTTGTTGAGTCAAATATGTTCCATTTGACGTTAATATGGTGCCATGCAAGGATTGAAATCAAACGGAATCCATTTGGTCACTCAAATCCTTGTATTCTCGGATTGCACCCAAATTGGCCTCCAATTGAGCCTACAACGTACAAACAAGTTCTTCTTCTTCGTTAATCACAACCAAACTTATTGGTTGAGTCAAACATGTCCCATTTGACGTTATTATGGTGCCACGCGAGGATTGAAATCAAACGGAGTCCATTTGGTCACTCAAATCCTTGTATTCTCGGATTGCACACAAATTGGCCTCCAATTGAGCCTACAACGTACAAACGAGTTTTCCTTCTTCGTTAAGCACAACCGAACATTTTTGTTGAGTCAAACATGTCCCATTTGACGTTATTATGGCGCCACGCAAAGATTGAAATCAAACGGAGTCCGTTTGCTCACTCAAATCCTTGTATTCTCGGATTGCACCCAAATTGGCCTCCAATTGAGCCTACAATGTACAAACGAGTTTTCCTTCTTCGGTAAGCACAACCGAACTTGTTTGTTGAGTCAAATATGTTCCATTTGACGTTAATATGGTGCCACACAAGGATTGAAATCAAACGGAATCCATTTGGTCACTCAAATCCTTGTATTCTCGGATTGCACCCAAATTGGCCTCCAATTGAGCCTACAACGTACAAACGAGTTCTTCTTCTTCGTTAATCACAACCAAACTTATTGGTTGAGTCAAACATGTCCCATTTGACGTTATTATGGTGCCACGCGAGGATTGAAATCAAACGGAGTCCATTTGGTCACTCAAATCCTTGTATTCTCGGATTGCACCCAAATTGGCCTCCAATTGAGCCTACAACGTACAAACGAGTTTTCCTTCTTCGTTAAGCACAACCGAACATTTTTGTGGAGTCAAACATGTCCCATTTGACGTTATTAGGGTTCCACGCGAAGATTGAAATCAAACGGAGTCCATTTGGTCACTCAAATCCTTGTATTCTCGGATTGCACCAAAATTGGCCTCCAATTGAGCCTACAACGTACAAACGAGTTTTCCTTCTTCGTTAACCATAACCGAACTTGTTTGTTGAGCCAAACATGTCCCATTTGACGTTTTTATGTTGCCACGCGAGTTAGAAACAAAGCGGAGTCCATTTGGTCACTCAAATCCTTGTATTCTCGGATTGCACCCAAATTGGCCTCCAATTGAGCCTACAACGTACAAACGAGTTTTCCTTCTTCATTAAGCATAAACGAACTTGTTTTTTGAGTCAAAAATGTCCCATTTGACGTTATTATGGTGCCACGCGAGTTAGAAACCAAGCGGAGTCCATTTGGTCACTCAAATCCTTGTATTCTCGGATTGCACCCAAATTGGCCTACAATTGAGCCTACAACGTACAAACGAGTTTTCCTTCTTCATTAAGCACAAAAGAACTTGTTTTTTGAGTCAAACATGTCCCATTTGACGTTATTATGGTGCCACGTGAGTTAGAAACCAAGCGGAGTCCATTTGGTCACTCAAATCCTTGTATTCTCGGATTGCACCCAAATTGGCCTACAATTGAGCCTACAACGTACAAACGAGTTTTCCTTCTTCGTTAACATTAACCGAACTTCTTTGTTGAATCAAACATGTCCCATTTGACGTTATTATGGTGCCACGTGAGTTAGAACCCAAACGGAGTCCATTTGGTCACTCAAATCCTTGTATTCTCGGATTGCACCCAAATTGGCCTCCAATTGAGCCTACAACGTACAAACGAGTTTTCCTTCTTTGTTAAGCACAACCGAACCATTTTTTTGAGTCATACATGTCCCATTTTACGTTATTATGGTGCCACACAAAGATTGAAATCAAACGGAGTCCGTTTGCTCACTCAAATCCTTGTATTCTCGGATTGCACCCAAATTGGCCTCCAATTGAGCCTACAATGTACAAACGAGTTTTCCTTCTTCGGTAAGCACAACCGAACTTTTTTGTTGAGTCAAATATGTTCCATTTGACGTTAATATGGTGCCATGCAAGGATTGAAATCAAACGGAATCCATTTGGTCACTCAAATCCTTGTATTCTCGGATTGCACCCAAATTGGCCTCCAATTGAGCCTACAACGTACAAACAAGTTCTTCTTCTTCGTTAATCACAACCAAACTTATTGGTTGAGTCAAACATGTCCCATTTGACGTTATTATGGTGCCACGCGAGGATTGAAATCAAACGGAGTCCATTTGGTCACTCAAATCCTTGTATTCTCGGATTGCACCCAAATTGGCCTCCAATTGAGCCTACAACGTACAAACGAGTTTTCCTTCTTCGTTAAGCACAACCGAACATTTTTGTTGAGTCAAACATGTCCCATTTGACGTTATTATGGCGCCACGCAAAGATTGAAATCAAACGGAGTCCGTTTGCTCACTCAAATCCTTGTATTCTCGGATTGCACCCAAATTGGCCTCCAATTGAGCCTACAATGTACAAACGAGTTTTCCTTCTTCGGTAAGCACAACCGAACTTGTTTGTTGAGTCAAATATGTTCCATTTGACGTTAATATGGTGCCACGCAAGGATTGAAATCAAACGGAATCCATTTGGTCACTCAAATCCTTGTATTCTCGGATTGCACCCAAATTGGCCTCCAATTGAGCCTACAACGTACAAACTAGTTCTTCTTTTTCGTTAATCACAACCAAACTTATTGGTTGAGTCAAACATGTCCCATTTGATGTTATTATGGTGCCACGCGAGGATTGAAATCAAACGGAGTCCATTTGGTCACTCAAATCCTTGTATTCTCGGATTGCACCCAAATTGGCCTCCAATTGAGCCTACAACGTACAAACGAGTTTTCCTTCTTCGTTAAGCACAACCGAACATTTTTGTTGAGTCATACATGTCCCATTTGACGTTATTATGGCACCACGCAAAGATTGAAATCAAACGGAGTCCGTTTGCTCACTCAAATCCTTGTATTCTCGGATTGCACCCAAATTGGCCTCCAATTGAGCCTACAATGTACAAACGAGTTTTCCTTCTTCGGTAAGCACAACCGAACTTGTTTGTTGAGTCAAATATGTTCCATTTGACGTTAATATGGTGCCACGCAAGGATTGAAATCAAACGGAATCCATTTGGTCACTCAAATCCTTGTATTCTCGGATTGCACCCAAATTGGCCTCCAATTGAGCCTACAACGTACAAACAAGTTCTTCTTCTTCGTTAATCACAACCAAACTTATTGGTTGAGTCAAACATGTCCCATTTGACGTTATTATGGTGCCACGCGAGGATTGAAATCAAACGGAGTCCATTTGGTCACTCAAATCCTTGTATTCTCGGATTGCACCCAAATTGGCCTCCAATTGAGCCTACAACGTACAAACGAGTTTTCCTTCTTCGTTAAGCACAACCGAACATTTTTGTTGAGTCAAACATGTCCCATTTGACGTTATTATGGCGCCACGCAAAGATTGAAATCAAACGGAGTCCGTTTGCTCACTCAAATCCTTGTATTCTCGGATTGCACCCAAATTGGCCTCCAATTGAGCCTACAATGTACAAACGAGTTTTCCTTCTTCGGTAAGCACAACCGAACTTGTTTGTTGAGTCAAATATGTTCCATTTGACGTTAATATGGTGCCACGCAAGGATTGAAATCAAACGGAATCCATTTGGTCACTCAAATCCTTGTATTCTCGGATTGCACCCAAATTGGCCTCCAATTGAGCCTACAACGTACAAACTAGTTCTTCTTTTTCGTTAATCACAACCAAACTTATTGGTTGAGTCAAACATGTCCCATTTGATGTTATTATGGTGCCACGCGAGGATTGAAATCAAACGGAGTCCATTTGGTCACTCAAATCCTTGTATTCTCGGATTGCACCCAAATTGGCCTCCAATTGAGCCTACAACGTACAAACGAGTTCTTCTTCTTCGTTAATCACAACCAAACTTATTGGTTGAGTCAAACATGTCCCATTTGACGTTATTATGGTGCCACGCGAGGATTGAAATCAAACGGAGTCCATTTGGTCACTCAAATCCTTGTATTCTCGGATTGCACCCAAATTGGCCTCCAATTGAGCCTACAACGTACAAACGAGTTTTCCTTCTTCGTTAAGCACAACCGAACATTTTTGTTGAGTCAAACATGTCCCATTTGACGTTATTAGGGTTCCACGCGAAGATTGAAATCAAACGGAGTCCATTTGGTCACTCAAATCCTTGTATTCTCGGATTGCACCAAAATTGGCCTCCAATTGAGCCTACAACGTACAAACGAGTTTTCCTTCTTCGTTAACCATAACCGAACTTGTTTGTTGAGCCAAACATGTCCCATTTGACGTTTTTATGTTGCCACGCGAGTTAGAAACAAAGCGGAGTCCATTTGGTCACTCAAATCCTTGTATTTTCGGATTGCACCCAAATTGGCCTCCAATTGAGCCTACAACGTACAAACGAGTTTTCCTTCTTCATTAAGCATAAACGAACTTGTTTTTTGAGTCAAAAATGTCCCATTTGACGTTATTATGGTGCCACGCGAGTTAGAAACCAAGCGGAGTCCATTTGGTCACTCAAATCCTTGTATTCTCGGATTGCACCCAAATTGGTCTACAATTGAGCCTACAACGTACAAACGAGTTTTCCTTCTTCATTAAGCACAAAAGAACTTGTTTTTTGAGTCAAACATGTCCCATTTGACGTTATTATGGTGCCACGTGAGTTAGAAACCAAGCGGAGTCCATTTGGTCACTCAAATCCTTGTATTCTCGGATTGCACCCAAATTGGCCTACAATTGAGCCTACAACGTACAAACGAGTTTTCCTTCTTCGTTAACATTAACCGAACTTCTTTGTTGAATCAAACATGTCCCATTTGACGTTATTATGGTGCCACGTGAGTTAGAACCCAAACGGAGTCCATTTGGTCACTCAAATCCTTGTATTCTCGGATTGCACCCAAATTGGCCTCCAATTGAGCCTACAACATACAAACGAGTTTTCCTTCTTTGTTAAGCACAACCGAACCATTTTGTTGAGTCAAACATGTCCCATTTTACGTTATTATGGTGCCACACAAAGATTGAAATCAAACGGAGTCCGTTTGCTCACTCAAATCCTTGTATTCTCGGATTGCACCCAAATTGGCCTCCAATTGAGCCTACAATGTACAAACGAGTTTTCCTTCTTCGGTAAGCACAACCGAACTTGTTTGTTGAGTCAAATATGTTCCATTTGACCTTAATATGGTGCCACGCAAGGATTGAAATCAAACGGAATCCATTTGGTCACTCAAATCCTTGTATTCTCGGATTGCACCCAAATTGGCCTCCAATTGAGCCTACAACGTACAAACGAGTTTTCCTTCTTCGTTAACCATAACCGAACTTGTTTGTTGAGCCAAACATGTCCCATTTGACGTTTTTATATTGCCACGCGAGTTAGAAACAAAGCGGAGTCCATTTGGTCACTCAAATCCTTGTATTCTCGGATTGCACCCAAATTGGCCTCCAATTGAGCCTAGAACGTACAAACGAGTTTTCCTTCTTCATTAAGCATAAACGAACTTGTTTTTTGAGTCAAAAATGTCCCATTTGACGTTATTATGGTGCCACGCGAGTTAGAAACCAAGCGGAGTCCATTTGGTCACTCAAATCCTTGTATTCTCGGATTGCACCCTAATTGGCCTACAATTGAGCCTACAACGTACAAACGAGTTTTCCTTCTTCATTAAGCACAAACGAACTTGTTTTTTGAGTCAAACATGTCCCATCATGTCCCATTTGACGTTATTATGGTGCCACGTGAGTTAGAACCAAGCGGAGTCCATTTGGTCACTCAAATCCTTGTATTCTCGGATTGCACCCAAATTGGCCTACAATTGAGCCTACAACGTACAAACGAGTTTTCCTTCTTCGTTAACAATAACCGAACTTCTTAGTTGAATCAAACATGTCCCATTTGACGTTATTATGGTGCCACGTGAGTTAGAACCCAAACGGAGTCCATTTGGTCACTCAAATCCTTGTATTCTCGGATTGCACCCAAATTGGCCTCCAATTGAGCCTACAACATACAAACGAGTTTTCCTTCTTTGTTAAGCACAACCGAACCTTTTTGTTGAGTCAAACATGTCCCATTTGACGTTATTATGGTGCCACGCAAAGACTGAAATCAAACGGAGTCCGTTTGCTCACTCAAATCCTTGTATTCTCGGATTGCACCCAAATTGGCCTACAATTGAGCCTACAACGTACAAATGAGTTTTCCTTCTTCATTAAGCACAAAAGAACTTGTTTTTTGAGTCAAACATGTCCCATTTGACGTTATTATGGTGCCACGTGAGTTAGAAACCAAGCGGAGTCCATTTGGTCACTCAAATCCTTGTATTCTCAGATTGCACCCAAATTGGCCTACAATTGAGCCTACAACGTACAAACGAGTTTTCCTTCTTCGTTAACAATAACCGAACTTCTTAGTTGAATCAAACATGTCCCATTTGACGTTATTATGGTGCCACGTGAGTTAGAACACAAACAGAGTCCATTTGGTCACTCAAATCCTTGTATTCTCGGATTGCACCCAAATTGGCCTCCAATTGAGCCTACAACATACAAACGAGTTTTCCTTCTTTGTTAAGCACAAACGAACCTTTTTGTTGAGTCAAACATGTCCCATTTGACGTTATTATGGTGCCACGCAAAGACTGAAATCAAACGGAGTCCGTTTGCTCACTCAAATCCTTGTATTCTCGGATTGCACCCAAATTGGCCTCCAATTGAGCCTACAATGTACAAACGAGTTTTCCTTCTTCGTTAAGCACAACCGAACTTGTTTGTTGAGTCAAATATGTTCCATTTGACGTTAATATGGTGCCACGCAAGGATTGAAATCAAAAGGAATCCATTTAGTCACTCAAATCCTTGTATTCTCGGATTGCACCCAAATTGGCCTCCAATTGAGCCTACAATGTACAAACGAGTTTTCCTTCTTCGGTAAGCACAACCGAACTTGTTTGTTGAGTCAAATATGTTAAATTTGACGTTAATATGGTGCCACGCAAGGATTGAAATCAAACGGAATCCATTTGGTCACTCAAATCCTTGTATTCTCGGATTGCACCCAAATTGGCCTCCAATTGAGCCTACAACGTACAAACGAGTTTTCCTTCTTCGTTAAGCACAACCGAACATTTTTGTTGAGTCAAACATGTCCCATTTGACGTTATTAGGGTTCCACGCGAGGATTGAAATCAAACGGAGTCCATTTGGTCACTCAAATCCTTGTATTCTCGGATTGCACCAAAATTGGCCTCCAATTGAGCCTACAACGTACAAACGAGTTTTCCTTCTTCGTTAACCATAACCGAACTTGTTTGTTGAGACAAACATATCCCATTTGACGTTTTTATGTTGCCACGCGAGTTAGAAACAAAGCGGAGTCCATTTGGTCACTCAAATCCTTGTATTCTCGGATTGCACCCAAATTGGCCTCCAATTGAGCCTACAACGTACAAACGAGTTTTCCTTCTTCATTAAGCACAAACGAACTTGTTTTTTGAGTCAAAAATTTCCCATTTGACGTTATTATGGTGCCACGCGAGTTAGAAACCAAGCGGAGTCCATTTGGTCACTCAAATCCTTGTATTCTCGGATTGCACCCAAATTGGCCTACAATTGAGCCTACAACGTACAAACGAGTTTTCCTTCTTCATTAAGCACAAACGAACTTGTTTTTTGAGTCAAACATGTCCCATTTGACGTTATTATGGTGCCACGTGAGTTAGAAACCAAGCGGAGTCCATTTGGTCACTCAAATCCTTGTATTCTCGGATTGCACCCAAATTGGCCTCCAATTGAGCCTACAATGTACAAACGAGTTTTCCTTCTTCGGTAAGCACAACCGAACTTGTTTGTTGAGTCAAATATGTTCCATTTGACCTTAATATGGTGCCACGCAAGGATTGAAATCAAACGGAATCCATTTGGTCACTCAAATCCTTGTATTCTCGGATTGCACCCAAATTGGCCTCCAATTGAGCCTACAACGTACAAACGAGTTTTCCTTCTTCGTTAACCATAACCGAACTTGTTTGTTGAGCCAAACATGTCCCATTTGACGTTTTTATATTGCCACGCGAGTTAGAAACAAAGCGGAGTCCATTTTGTCACTCAAATCCTTGTATTCTCGGATTGCACCCAAATTGGCCTCCAATTGAGCCTAGAACGTACAAACGAGTTTTCCTTCTTCATTAAGCATAAACGAACTTGTTTTTTGAATCAAAAATGTCCAATTTGACGTTATTATGGTGCCACGCGAGTTAGAAACCAAGCGGAGTCCATTTGGTCACTCAAATCCTTGTATTCTCGGATTGCACCCTAATTGGCCTACAATTGAGCCTACAACGTACAAACGAGTTTTCCTTCTTCATTAAGCACAAACGAACTTGTTTTTTGAGTCAAACATGTCCCATCATGTCCCATTTGACGTTATTATGGTGCCACGTGAGTTAGAACCAAGCGGAGTCCATTTGGTCACTCAAATCCTTGTATTCTCGGATTGCACCCAAATTGGCCTACAATTGAGCCTACAACGTACAAACGAGTTTTCCTTCTTCGTTAACAATAACCGAACTTCTTAGTTGAATCAAACATGTCCCATTTGACGTTATTATGGTGCCACGTGAGTTAGAACCCAAACGGAGTCCATTTGGTCACTCAAATCCTTGTATTCTCGGATTGCACCCAAATTGGCCTCCAATTGAGCCTACAACAAACAAACGAGTTTTCCTTCTTTGTTAAGCACAACCGAACCTTTTTGTTGAGTCAAACATGTCCCATTTGACGTTATTATGGTGCCACGCAAAGACTGAAATCAAACGGAGTCCGTTTGCTCACTCAAATCCTTGTATTCTCGGATTGCACCCAAATTGGCCTACAATTGAGCCTACAACGTACAAACGAGTTTTCCTTCTTCATTAAGCACAAAAGAACTTGTTTTTTGAGTCAAACATGTCCCATTTGAAGTTATTATGGTGCCACGTGAGTTAGAAACCAAGCGGAGTCCATTTGGTCACTCAAATCCTTGTATTCTCGGATTGCACCCAAATTGGCCTACAATTGAGCCTACAACGTACAAACGAGTTTTCCTTCTTCGTTAACAATAACCGAACTTCTTAGTTGAATCAAACATGTCCCATTTGACGTTATTATGGTGCCACGTGAGTTAGAACCCAAACAGAGTCCATTTGGTCACTCAAATCCTTGTATTCTCGGATTGCACCCAAATTGGCCTCCAATTGAGCCTACAACATACAAACGAGTTTTCCTTCTTTGTTAAGCACAACCGAACCTTTTTGTTGAGTCAAACATGTCCCATTTGACGTTATTATGGTGCCACGCAAAGACTGAAATCAAACGGAGTCCGTTTGCTCACTCAAATCCTTGTATTCTCGGATTGCACCCAAATTGGCCTCCAATTGAGCCTACAATGTACAAACGAGTTTTCCTTCTTCGTTAAGCACAACCGAACTTGTTTGTTGAGTCAAATATGTTCCATTTGACGTTAATATGGTGCCACGCAAGGATTGAAATCAAAAGGAATCCATTTAGTCACTCAAATCCTTGTATTCTCGGATTGCACCCAAATTGGCCTCCAATTGAGCCTACAATGTACAAACGAGTTTTCCTTCTTCGGTAAGCACAACCGAACTTGTTTGTTGAGTCAAATATGTTAAATTTGACGTTAATATGGTGCCACGCAAGGATTGAAATCAAACGGAATCCATTTGGTCACTCAAATCCTTGTATTCTCGGATTGCACCCAAATTGGCCTCCAATTGAGCCTACAACGTACAAACGAGTTTTCCTTCTTCGTTAAGCACAACCGAACATTTTTGTTGAGTCAAACATGTCCCATTTGACGTTATTAGGGTTCCACGCGAGGATTGAAATCAAACGGAGTCCATTTGGTCACTCAAATCCTTGTATTCTCGGATTGCACCAAAATTGGCCTCCAATTGAGCCTACAACGTACAAACGAGTTTTCCTTCTTCGTTAACCATAACCGAACTTGTTTGTTGAGCCAAACATATCCCATTTGACGTTTTTATGTTGCCACGCTAGTTAGAAACAAAGCGGAGTCCATTTGGTCACTCAAATCCTTGTATTCTCGGATTGCACCCAAATTGGCCTCCAATTGAGCCTACAACGTACAAACGAGTTTTCCTTCTTCATTAAGCACAAACGAACTTGTTTTTTGAGTCAAAAATTTCCCATTTGACGTTATTATGGTGCCACGCGAGTTAGAAACCAAGCGGAGTCCATTTGGTCACTCAAATCCTTGTATTCTCGGATTGCACCCAAATTGGCCTACAATTGAGCCTACAACGTACAAACGAGTTTTCCTTCTTCATTAAGCACAAAAGAACTTGTTTTTTGAGTCAAACATGTCCCATTTGACGTTATTATGGTGCCACGTGAGTTAGAAACCAAGCGGAGTCCATTTGGTCACTCAAATCCTTGTATTCTCGGATTGCACCCAAATTGGCCTACAATTGAGCCTACAACGTACAAACGAGTTTTCCTTCTTCGTTAACATTAACCGAACTTCTTTGTTGAATCAAACATGTCCCATTTGACGTTATTATGGTGCCACGTGAGTTAGAACTAAAGCGGAGTCCATTTGCTTACTCAAATCCTTGTATTCTCGGATTGCACCCAAATTGGCCTACAATTGAGCCTACAATGTACAAACGAGTTTTCCTTCTTCGTTGAGCACAACCGAACCTTTTTGTTGAGTCAAACATGTCACATTTGACGTTATTAGGGTGCCACGCAAGGATTGAAATCAAACGGAGTCCATTTGGTCACTCAAATCCTTGTATTCTCGGATTGCACCCAAATTGGCCTCCAATTGAGCCTACAACGTAAAAACGAGTTTTCCTTCTTCGTTAAGCACAACCGAACATTTTTGTTGAGTCAAACATGTCCCATTTGACGTTATTAGGGTTCCACGCGAGGATTGAAATCAAACGGAGTCCATTTGGTCACTCAAATCCTTGTATTCTCGGATTGCACCCAAATTGGCCTCCAATTGAGCCTACAACGTACAAACGAGTTTTCCTTCTTCGTTAACCATAACCGAACTTGTTTGTTGAGTCAAACATGTCCCATTTTACGTTTTTATGTTCCCACGCGAGTTAGAAACAAAGCGGAGTCCATTTGGTCACTCAAATCCTTGTATTCTCGGATTGCACCCAAATTGGCCTCCAATTGAGCCTACAACGTACAAACAAGTTTTTCTTCTTCATTAAGAACAAACGAACTTGTTTTTTGAGTCAAACATGTCCCATTTTACGTTATTATGGTGCCACGCGACTTAGAAACCAAGCGGAGTCCATTTGGTCACTCAAATCCTTGTATTCTCGGATTGCACCCAAATTGGCCTACAATTGAGCCTACAACGTACAAACGAGTTTTCCTTCTTCGTTAACAATAACCGAACTTCTTAGTTGAATCAAACATGTCCCATTTGACGTTATTATGGTGCCACGTGAGTTAGAACCCAAACAGAGTCCATTTGGTCACTCAAATCCTTGTATTCTCGGATTGCACCCAAATTGGCCTCCAATTGAGCCTACAACATACAAACGAGTTTTCCTTCTTTGTTAAGCACAACCGAACCTTTTTGTTGAGTCAAACATGTCCCATTTGACGTTATTATGGTGCCACGCAAAGACTGAAATCAAACGGAGTCCGTTTGCTCACTCAAATCCTTGTATTCTCGGATTGCACCCAAATTGGCCTCCAATTGAGCCTACAATGTACAAACGAGTTTTCCTTCTTCGTTAAGCACAACCGAACTTGTTTGTTGAGTCAAATATGTTCCATTTGACGTTAATATGGTGCCACGCAAGGATTGAAATCAAAAGGAATCCATTTAGTCACTCAAATCCTTGTATTCTCGGATTGCACCCAAATTGGCCTCCAATTGAGCCTACAATGTACAAACGAGTTTTCCTTCTTCGGTAAGCACAACCGAACTTGTTTGTTGAGTCAAATATGTTAAATTTGACGTTAATATGGTGCCACGCAAGGATTGAAATCAAACGGAATCCATTTGGTCACTCAAATCCTTGTATTCTCGGATTGCACCCAAATTGGCCTCCAATTGAGCCTACAACGTACAAACGAGTTTTCCTTCTTCGTTAAGCACAACCGAACATTTTTGTTGAGTCAAACATGTCCCATTTGACGTTATTAGGGTTCCACGCGAGGATTGAAATCAAACGGAGTCCATTTGGTCACTCAAATCCTTGTATTCTCGGATTGCACCAAAATTGGCCTCCAATTGAGCCTACAACGTACAAACGAGTTTTCCTTCTTCGTTAACCATAACCGAACTTGTTTGTTGAGCCAAACATATCCCATTTGACGTTTTTATGTTGCCACGCGAGTTAGAAACAACGCGGAGTCCATTTGGTCACTCAAATCCTTGTATTCTCGGATTGCACCCAAATTGGCCTCCAATTGAGCCTACAACGTACAAACGAGTTTTCCTTCTTCATTAAGCACAAACGAACTTGTTTTTTGAGTCAAAAATTTCCCATTTGACGTTATTATGGTGCCACGCGAGTTAGAAACCAAGCGGAGTCCATTTGGTCACTCAAATCCTTGTATTCTCGGATTGCACCCAAATTGGCCTACAATTGAGCCTACAACGAACAAACGAGTTTTCCTTCTTCATTAAGCACAAACGAACTTGTTTTTTGAGTCAAACATGTCCCATTTGACGTTATTATGGTGCCACGTGAGTTAGAAACCAAGCGGAGTCCATTTGGTCACTCAAATCCTTGTATTCTCGGATTGCACCCAAATTGGCCTACAATTGAGCCTACAACGTACAAACGAGTTTTCCTTCTTCGTTAACATTAACCGAACTTCTTTGTTGAATCAAACATGTCCCATTTGACGTTATTATGGTGCCACGTGAGTTAGAACTAAAACGGAGTCCATTTGGTCACTCAAATCCTTGTATTCTCGGATTGCACCCAAATTGGCCTCCAATTGAGCCTACAACGTACAAACGAGTTTTCCTTCTTCGTTAACCATAACCGAACTTGTTTGTTGAGTCAAACATATCCCATTTGACGTTATTATGGTGCCACGCGAGTTAGAAAAAAAGCGGAGTCCATTTGCTTACTCAAATCCTTGTATTCTCGGATTGCACCCAAATTGGCCTACAATTGAGCCTACAATGTACAAACGAGTTTTCCTTCTTCGTTGAGCACAACCGAACCTTTTTGTTGAGTCAAACATGTCACATTTGACGTTATTAGGGTGCCACGCAAGGATTGAAATCAAACGGAGTCCATTTGGTCACTCAAATCCTTGTATTCTCGGATTGCACCCAAATTGGCCTCCAATTGAGCCTACAACGTAAAAACGAGTTTTCCTTCTTCGTTAAGCACAACCGAACATTTTTGTTGAGTCAAACATGTCCCATTTGACGTTATTAGGGTTCCACGCGAGGATTGAAATCAAACGGAGTCCATTTGGTCACTCAAATCCTTGTATTCTCGGATTGCACCCAAATTGGCCTCCAATTGAGCCTACAACGTACAAACGAGTTTTCCTTCTTCGTTAACCATAACCGAACTTGTTTGTTGAGTCAAACATGTCCCATTTTACGTTTTTATGTTGCCACGCGAGTTAGAAACAAAGCGGAGTCCATTTGGTCACTCAAATCCTTGTATTCTCGGATTGCACCCAAATTGGCCTCCAATTGAGCCTACAACGTACAAACAAGTTTTTCTTCTTCATTAAGAACAAACGAACTTGTTTTTTGAGTCAAACATGTCCCATTTTACGTTATTATGGTGCCACGCGACTTAGAAACCAAGCGGAGTCCATTTGGTCACTCAAATCCTTGTATTCTCGGATTGCACCCAAATTAGCCTCCAATTGAGCCTACAACGTACAAACGAGTTTTCCTTCTTCGTTAACCATAACCGAACTTGTTTGTTGAGTCAAACATGTCCCATTTGACGTTATTATGGTGCCACGCGAGTTATAAAAAAAGCGGAGTCCATTTGCTTACTCAAATCCTTGTATTCTCGGATTGCACCCAAATTGGCCTACAATTGAGCCTACAATGTACACACGAGTTTTCCTTCTTCGTTGAGCACAACCGAACCTTTTTGTTGAGTCAAACATGTCACATTTGATGTTATTAGGGTGCCACGCAAGGATTGAAATAAGACGGAGTCCATTTGGTCACTCAAATCCTTGTATTCTCGGATTGCACCCAAATTGGCCTCCAATTGAGCCAACAACGTACAAACGAGTTTTCCTTCTTTATTAAGCACAACCAAACTTGTTTTTTGAGTCAAATATGTCCCATTTGACGTTATTATGGTGCCACATGAGTTAGAAACCAAGCGGAGTCCATTTGCTCACTCAAATCCTTGTATTCTCGGATTGCACCCAAATTGGCCTCCAATTGAGCCTACAACGTACAAACGAGTTTTCCTTCTTCATTAAGCACAAACGAACTTGTTTTTTGAGTCAAACATGTCCCATTTGACGTTATTATGGTGCCACGCGAGTTAGAAACCAAGCGGAGTCCATTTGGTCACTCAAATCCTTGTATTCTCGGATTGCACCCAAATTGGCCTACAATTGAGCCTACAACGTACAAACGAGTTTTCCTTCTTCATTAAGCACAAAAGAACTTGTTTTTTGAGTCAAACATGTCCCATTTGACGTTATTATGGTGCCACGTGAGTTAGAAACCAAGCGGAGTCCATTTGGTCACTCAAATCCTTGTATTCTCGGGTTGCACCCAAATTGGCCTACAATTGAGCCTACAACGTACAAACGAGTTTTCCTTCTTCGTTAACATTAACCGAACTTCTTTGTTGAATCAAACATGTCCCATTTGACGTTATTATGGTGCCACGTGAGTTAGAACCCAAACGGAGTCCATTTGGTCACTCAAATCCTTGTATTCTCGGATTGCACCCAAATTGGCCTCCAATTGAGCCTACAACATACAAACGAGTTTTCCTTCTTTGTTAAGCACAACCGAACCATTTTATTGAGTCAAACATGTCCCATTTTACGTTATTATGGTGCCACACAAAGATTGAAATCAAACGGAGTCCGTTTGCTCACTCAAATCCTTGTATTCTCGGATTGCACCCAAATTGGCCTCCAATTGAGCCTACAATGTACAAACGAGTTTTCCTTCTTCGGTAAGCACAACCGAACTTGTTTGTTGAGTCAAATATGTTCCATTTGACGTTAATATGGTGCCACGCAAGGATTGAAATCAAACGGAATCCATTTGGTCACTCAAATCCTTGTATTCTCGGATTGCACCCAAATTGGCCTCCAATTGAGCCTACAACGTACAAACGAGTTCTTCTTCTTCGTTAATCACAACCAAACTTATTGGTTGAGTCAAACATGTCCCATTTGACGTTATTATGGTGCCACGCGAGGATTGAAATCAAACGGAGTCCATTTGGTCACTCAAATCCTTGTATTCTCGGATTGCACCCAAATTGGCCTCCAATTGAGCCTACAACGTACAAACGAGTTTTCCTTCTTCGTTAAGCACAACCGAACATTTTTGTGGAGTCAAACATGTCCCATTTGACGTTATTAGGGTTCCACGCGAAGATTGAAATCAAACGGAGTCCATTTGGTCACTCAAATCCTTGTATTCTCGGATTGCACCAAAATTGGCCTCCAATTGAGCCTACAACGTACAAACGAGTTTTCCTTCTTCGTTAACCATAACCGAACTTGTTTGTTGAGCCAAACATGTCCCATTTGACGTTTTTATGTTGCCACGCGAGTTAGAAACAAAGCGGACTCCATTTGGTCACTCAAATCCTTGTATTCTCGGATTGCACCCAAATTGGCCTCCAATTGAGCCTACAACGTACAAACGAGTTTTCCTTCTTCATTAAGCATAAACGAACTTGTTTTTTGAGTCAAAAATGTCCCATTTGACGTTATTATGGTGCCACGCGAGTTAGAAACCAAGCGGAGTCCATTTGGTCACTCAAATCCTTGTATTCTCGGATTGCACCCAAATTGGCCTACAATTGAGCCTACAACGTACAAACGAGTTTTCCTTCTTCATTAAGCACAAAAGAACTTGTTTTTTGAGTCAAACATGTCCCATTTGACGTTATTATGGTGCCACGTGAGTTAGAAACCAAGCGGAGTCCATTTGGTCACTCAAATCCTTGTATTCTCGGATTGCACCCAAATTGGCCTACAATTGAGCCTACAACGTACAAACGAGTTTTCCTTCTTCGTTAACATTAACCGAACTTATTTGTTGAATCAAACATGTCCCATTTGACGTTATTATGGTGCCACGTGAGTTAGAACCCAAACGGAGTCCATTTGGTCACTCAAATCCTTGTATTCTCGGATTGCACCCAAATTGGCCTCCAATTGAGCCTACAACATACAAACGAGTTTTCCTTCTTTGTTAAGCACAACCGAACCATTTTGTTGAGTCAAACATGTCCCATTTTACGTTATTATGGTGCCACACAAAGATTGAAATCAAACGGAGTCCGTTTGCTCACTCAAATCCTTGTATTCTCGGATTGCACCCAAATTGGCCTCCAATTGAGCCTACAATGTACAAACGAGTTTTCCTTCTTCGGTAAGCACAACCGAACTTGTTTGTTGAGTCAAATATGTTCCATTTGACGTTAATATGGTGCCACGCAAGGATTGAAATCAAACGGAATCCATTTGGTCACTCAAATCCTTGTATTCTCGGATTGCACCCAAATTGGCCTCCAATTGAGCCTACAACGTACAAACGAGTTCTTCTTCTTCGTTAATCACAACCAAACTTATTGGTTGAGTCAAACATGTCCCATTTGACGTTATTATGGTGCCACGCGAGGATTGAAATCAAACGGAGTCCATTTGGTCACTCAAATCCTTGTATTCTCGGATTGCACCCAAATTGGCCTCCAATTGAGCCTACAACGTACAAACGAGTTTTCCTTCTTCATTAAGCACAAAAGAACTTGTTTTTTGAGTCAAATATGTTCCATTTGACCTTAATATGGTGCCACGCAAGGATTGAAATCAAACGGAATCCATTTGGTCACTCAAATCCTTGTATTCTCGGATTGCACCCAAATTGGCCTCCAATTGAGCCTACAACGTACAAACGAGTTCTTCTTCTTCGTTAATCACAACCAAACTTATTGGTTGAGTCAAACATGTCCCATTTGACGTTATTATGGTGCCACGCAAGGATTGAAATCAAACGGAGTCCATTTGGTCACTCAAATCCTTGTATTCTCGGATTGCACCCAAATTGGCCTCCAATTGAGCCTACAACGTACAAACGAGTTTTCCTTCTTTGTTAAGCACAACCGAACCATTTTGTTGAGTCATACATGTCCCATTTTACGTTATTATGGTGCCACACAAAGATTGAAATCAAACGGAGTCCGTTTGCTCACTCAAATCCTTGTATTCTCGGATTGCACCCAAATTGGCCTCCAATTGAGCCTACAATGTACAAACGAGTTTTCCTTCTTCGGTAAGCACAACCGAACTTGTTTGTTGAGTCAAATATGTTCCATTTGACGTTAATATGGTGCCACGCAAGGATTGAAATCAAACGGAATCCATTTGGTCACTCAAATCCTTGTATTCTCGGATTGCACCCAAATTGGCCTCCAATTGAGCCTACAACGTACAAACGAGTTCTTCTTCTTCGTTAATCACAACCAAACTTATTGGTTGAGTCAAACATGTCCCATTTGACGTTATTATGGTGCCACGCGAGGATTGAAATCAAACGGAGTCCATTTGGTCACTCAAATCCTTGTATTCTCGGATTGCACCCAAATTGGCCTCCAATTGAGCCTACAACGTACAAACGAGTTTTCCTTCTTCGTTAAGCACAACCGAACATTTTTGTTGAGTCAAACATGTCCCATTTGACGTTATTAGGGTTCCACGCGAAGATTGAAATCAAACGGAGTCCATTTGGTCACTCAAATCCTTGTATTCTCGGATTGCACCAAAATTGGCCTCCAATTGAGCCTACAACGTACAAACGAGTTTTCCTTCTTCGTTAACCATAACCGAACTTGTTTGTTGAGCCAAACATGTCCCATTTGACGTTTTTATGTTGCCACGCGAGTTAGAAACAAAGCGGAGTCCATTTGGTCACTCAAATCCTTGTATTCTCGGATTGCACCCAAATTGGCCTCCAATTGAGCCTACAACGTACAAACGAGTTTTCCTTCTTCATTAAGCATAAACGAACATGTTTTTTGAGTCAAAAATGTCCCATTTGACGTTATTATGGTGCCACGCGAGTTAGAAACCAAGCGGAGTCCATTTGGTCACTCAAATCCTTGTATTCTCGGATTGCACCCTAATTGGCCTACAATTGAGCCTACAACGTACAAACGAGTTTTCCTTCTTCATTAAGCACAAATGAACTTGTTTTTTGAGTCAAACATGTCCCATTTGACGTTATTATGGTGCCACGTGAGTTAGAAACCAAGCGGAGTCCATTTGGTCACTCAAATCCTTGTATTCTCGGATTGCACCCAAATTGGCCTACAATTGAGCCTACAACGTACAAACGAGTTTTCCTTCTTCGTTAACCATAACCGAACTTGTTTGTTGAGTCAAACATGTCCCATTTTACGTTTTTATGTTGCCACGCGAGTTAGAAACAAAGCGGAGTCCATTTGGTCACTCAAATCCTTGTATTCTCGGATTGCACCCAAATTGGCCTCCAATTGAGCCTACAACGTACAAACAAGTTTTTCTTCTTCATTAAGAACAAACGAAATTGTTTTTTGAGTCAAACATGTCCCATTTTACGTTATTATGGTGCCACGCGAGTTAGAAACCAAGCGGAGTCCATTTGGTCACTCAAATCCTTGTATTCTCGGATTGCACCCAAATTAGCCTCCAATTGTGCCTACAACGTACAAACGAGTTTTCCTTCTTCGTTAACCATAACCGAACTTGTTTGTTGAGTCAAACATGTCCCATTTGACGTTATTATGGTGCCACGTGAGTTAGAAACCAAGCGGAGTCCATTTGGTCACTCAAATCCTTGTATTCTCGGATTGCACCCAAATTGGCCTACAATTGAGCCTACAACGTACAAACGAGTTTTCCTTCTTCGTTAACATTAACCGAACTTCTTTGTTGAATCAAACATGTCCCATTTGACGTTATTATGGTGCCACGTGAGTTAGAACCCAAACGGAGTCCATTTGGTCACTCAAATCCTTGTATTCTCGGATTGCACCCAAATTGGCCTCCAATTGAGCCTACAACATACAAACGAGTTTTCCTTCTTTGTTAAGCACAACCGAACCATTTTGTTGAGTCAAACATGTCCCATTTTACGTTATTATGGTGCCACACAAAGATTGAAATCAAACGGAGTCCGTTTGCTCACTCAAATCCTTGTATTCTCGGATTGCACCCAAATTGGCCTCCAATTGAGCCTACAATGTACAAACGAGTTTTCCTTCTTCGGTAAGCACAACCGAACTTGTTTGTTGAGTCAAATATGTTCCATTTGACGTTAATATGGTGCCACGCAAGGATTGAAATCAAACGGAATCCATTTGGTCACTCAAATCCTTGTATTCTCGGATTGCACCCAAATTGGCCTCCAATTGAGCCTACAACGTACAAACAAGTTCTTCTTCTTCGTTAATCACAACCAAACTTATTGGTTGAGTCAAACATGTCCCATTTGACG
The DNA here is from genome assembly GCA_963556465.1 of Berberis vulgaris. Classification (NCBI taxonomy): domain Eukaryota; kingdom Viridiplantae; phylum Streptophyta; class Magnoliopsida; order Ranunculales; family Berberidaceae; genus Berberis; species Berberis vulgaris. The sequence continues at coordinate 38,726,662 of OY747126.1, read as the reverse complement.
TTATTATGGTGCCACACAAAGATTGAAATCAAACGGAGTCCGTTTGCTCACTCAAATCCTTGTATTCTCGGATTGCACCCAAATTGGCCTCCAATTGAGCCTACAATGTACAAACGAGTTTTCCTTCTTCGGTAAGCACAACCGAACTTGTTTGTTGAGTCAAATATGTTCCATTTGACGTTAATATGGTGCCACGCAAGGATTGAAATCAAACGGAATCCATTTGGTCACTCAAATCCTTGTATTCTCGGATTGCACCCAAATTGGCCTCCAATTGAGCCTACAACGTACAAACGAGTTCTTCTTCTTCGTTAATCACAACCAAACTTATTGGTTGAGTCAAACATGTCCCATTTGACGTTATTATGGTGCCACGCGAGGATTGAAATCAAACGGAGTCCATTTGGTCACTCAAATCCTTGTATTCTCGGATTGCACCCAAATTGGCCTCCAATTGAGCCTACAACGTACAAACGAGTTTTCCTTCTTCGTTAAGCACAACCGAACATTTTTGTGGAGTCAAACATGTCCCATTTGACGTTATTAGGGTTCCACGCGAAGATTGAAATCAAACGGAGTCCATTTGGTCACTCAAATCCTTGTATTCTCGGATTGCACCAAAATTGGCCTCCAATTGAGCCTACAACGTACAAACGAGTTTTCCTTCTTCGTTAACCATAACCGAACTTGTTTGTTGAGCCAAACATGTCCCATTTGACGTTTTTATGTTGCCACGCGAGTTAGAAACAAAGCGGACTCCATTTGGTCACTCAAATCCTTGTATTCTCGGATTGCACCCAAATTGGCCTCCAATTGAGCCTACAACGTACAAACGAGTTTTCCTTCTTCATTAAGCATAAACGAACTTGTTTTTTGAGTCAAAAATGTCCCATTTGACGTTATTATGGTGCCACGCGAGTTAGAAACCAAGCGGAGTCCATTTGGTCACTCAAATCCTTGTATTCTCGGATTGCACCCAAATTGGCCTACAATTGAGCCTACAACGTACAAACGAGTTTTCCTTCTTCGTTAACATTAACCGAACTTCTTTGTTGAATCAAACATGTCCCATTTGACGTTATTATGGTGCCACGTGAGTTAGAACCCAAACGGAGTCCATTTGGTCACTCAAATCCTTGTATTCTCGGATTGCACCCAAATTGGCCTCCAATTGAGCCTACAACATACAAACGAGTTTTCCTTCTTTGTTAAGCACAACCGAACCATTTTGTTGAGTCAAACATGTCCCATTTTACGTTATTATGGTGCCACACAAAGATTGAAATCAAACGGAGTCCGTTTGCTCACTCAAATCCTTGTATTCTCAGATTGCACCCAAATTGGCCTCCAATTGAGCCTACAATGTACAAACGAGTTTTCCTTCTTCGGTAAGCACAACCGAACTTGTTTGTTGAGTCAAATATGTTCCATTTGACGTTAATATGGTGCCACGCAAGGATTGAAATTAAACGGAATCCATTTGGTCACTCAAATCCTTGTATTCTCGGATTGCACCCAAATTGGCCTCCAATTGAGCCTACAACGTACAAACGAGTTCTTCTTCTTCGTTAATCACAACCAAACTTATTGGTTGAGTCAAACATGTCCCATTTGACGTTATTATGGTGCCACGCGAGGATTGAAATCAAACGGAGTCCATTTGGTCACTCAAATCCTTGTATTCTCGGATTGCACCCAAATTGGCCTCCAATTGAGCCTACAACGTACAAACGAGTTTTCCTTCTTCGTTAAGCACAACCGAACATTTTTGTGGACTCAAACATGTCCCATTTGACGTTATTAGGGTTCCACGCGAAGATTGAATTCAAACGGAGTCCATTTGGTCACTCAAATCCTTGTATTCTCGGATTGCACCAAAATTGGCCTCCAATTGAGCCTACAACGTACAAACGAGTTTTCCTTCTTCGTTAACCATAACCGAACTTGTTTGTTGAGCCAAACATGTCCCATTTGACGTTTTTATGTTGCCACGCGAGTTAGAAACAAAGCGGAGTCCATTTGGTCACTCAAATCCTTGTATTCTCGGATTGCACCCAAATTGGCCTCCAATTGAGCCTACAACGTACAAACGAGTTTTCCTTCTTCATTAAGCATAAACGAACTTGTTTTTTGAGTCAAAAATGTCCCATTTGACGTTATTATGGTGCCACGCGAGTTAGAAACCAAGCGGAGTCCATTTGGTCACTCAAATTATGGTGCCACGTGAATTAGAAACCAAGCGGAGTCCATTTGGTCACTCAAATCCTTGTATTCTCGGATTGCACCCAAATTGGCCTACAATTGAGCCTACAACGTACAAACGAGTTTTCCTTCTTCGTTAACATTAACCGAACTTATTTGTTGAATCAAACATGTCCCATTTGACGTTATTATGGTGCCACGTGAGTTAGAACCCAAACGGAGTCCATTTGGTCACTCAAATCCTTGTATTCTCGGATTGCACCCAAATTGGCCTCCAATTGAGCCTACAACATACAAACGAGTTTTCCTTCTTTGTTAAGCACAACCGAACCATTTTGTTGAGTCAAACATGTCCCATTTTACGTTATTATGGTGCCACACAAAGATTGAAATCAAACGGAGTCCGTTTGCTCACTCAAATCCTTGTATTCTCGGATTGCACCCAAATTGGCCTCCAATTGAGCCTACAATGTACAAACGAGTTTTCCTTCTTCGGTAAGCACAACCGAACTTGTTTGTTGAGTCAAATATGTTCCATTTGACCTTAATATGGTGCCACTCAAGGATTGAAATCAAACGGAATCCATTTGGTCACTCAAATCCTTGTATTCTCGGATTGCACCCAAATTGGCCTCCAATTGAGCCTACAACGTACAAACGAGTTCTTCTTGTTCGTTAATCACAACCAAACTTATTGGTTGAGTCAAACATGTCCCATTTGACGTTATTATGGTGCCACGCAAGGATTGAAATCAAACGGAGTCCATTTGGTCACTCAAATCCTTGTATTCTCGGATTGCACCCAAATTGGCCTCCAATTGAGCCTACAACGTACAAACGAGTTTTCCTTCTTTGTTAAGCACAACCGAACCATTTTGTTGAGTCATACATGTCCCATTTTACGTTATTATGGTGCCACACAAAGATTGAAATCAAACGGAGTCCGTTTGCTCACTCAAATCCTTGTATTCTCGGATTGCACCCAAATTGGCCTCCAATTGAGCCTACAATGTACAAACGAGTTTTCCTTCTTCGGTAAGCACAACCGAACTTGTTTGTTGAGTCAAATATGTTCCATTTGACGTTAATATGGTGCCACGCAAGGATTGAAATCAAACGGAATCCATTTGGTCACTCAAATCCTTGTATTCTCGGATTGCACCCAAATTGGCCTCCAATTGAGCCTACAACGTACAAACGAGTTCTTCTTCTTCGTTAATCACAACCAAACTTATTGGTTGAGTCAAACATGTCCCATTTGATGTTATTATGGTGCCACGCGAGGATTGAAATCAAACGGAGTCCATTTGGTCACTCAAATCCTTGTATTCTCGGATTGCACCCAAATTGGCCTCCAATTGAGCCTACAACGTACAAACGAGTTTTCCTTCTTCGTTAAGCACAACCGAACATTTTTGTTGAGTCAAACATGTCCCATTTGACGTTATTAGGGTTCCACGCGAAGATTGAAATCAAACGGAGTCCATTTGGTCACTCAAATCCTTGTATTCTCGGATTGCACCAAAATTGGCCTCCAATTGAGCCTACAACGTACAAACGAGTTTTCCTTCTTCGTTAACCATAACCGAACTTGTTTGTTGAGCCAAACATGTCCCATTTGACGTTTTTATGTTGCCACGCGAGTTAGAAACAAAGCGGAGTCCATTTGGTCACTCAAATCCTTGTATTCTCGGATTGCACCCAAATTGGCCTCCAATTGAGCCTACAACGTACAAACGAGTTTTCCTTCTTCATTAAGCATAAACGAACATGTTTTTTGAGTCAAAAATGTCCCATTTGACGTTATTATGGTGCCACGCGAGTTAGAAACCAAACGGAGTCCATTTGGTCACTCAAATCCTTGTATTCTCGGATTGCACCAAAATTGGCCTCCAATTGAGCCTACAACGTACAAACGAGTTTTCCTTCTTCGTTAACCATAACCGAACTTGTTTGTTGAGCCAAACATGTCCCATTTGACGTTTTTATGTTGCCACGCGAGTTAGAAATAAAGCGGAGTCCATTTGGTCACTCAAATCCTTGTATTCTCGGATTGCACCCAAATTGGCCTCCAATTGAGCCTACAACGTACAAACGAGTTTTCCTTCTTCATTAAGCATAAACGAACTTGTTTGTTGAGTCAAACATGTCCCATTTTACGTTTTTATGTTGCCACGCGAGTTAGAAACAAAGCGGAGTCCATTTGGTCACTCAAATCCTTGTATTCTCGGATTGCACCCAAATTGGCCTCCAATTGAGCCTACAACGTACAAACAAGTTTTTTCTTCTTCATTAAGAACAAACGAAATTGTTTTTTGAGTCAAACATGTCCCATTTTACGTTATTATGGTGCCACGCGAGTTAGAAAACAAGCGGAGTCCATTTGGTCACTCAAATCCTTGTATTCTCGGATTGCACCCAAATTAGCCTCCAATTGAGCCTACAACGTACAAACGAGTTTTCCTTCTTCGTTAACCATAACCGAACTTGTTTGTTGAGTCAAACATGTCCCATTTGACGTTATTATGGTGCCACGCGAGTTATAAAAAAAGCGGAGTCCATTTGCTTACTCAAATCCTTGTATTCTCGGATTACACCCAAATTGGCCTACAATTGAGCCTACAATGTACACACGAGTTTTCCTTCTTCGTTGAGCACAACCGAACCTTTTTGTTGAGTCAAACATGTCACATTTGATGTTATTAGGGTGCCACGCAAGGATTGAAATCAGACAGAGTCCATTTGGTCACTCAAATCCTTGTATTCTCGGATTGCACCCAAATTGGCCTCCAATTGAGCCAACAACGTACAAACGAGTTTTCCTTCTTTATTAAGCACAAACGAACTTGTTTTTTGAGTCAAATATGTCCCATTTGACGTTATTATGGTGCCACATGAGTTAGAAACCAAGCGGAGTCCATTTGCTCACTCAAATCCTTGTATTCTCGGATTGCACCCAAATTGGCCTACAATTGAGACTACAACGTACAAACGAGTTTTCCTTCTTCATTAAGCACAAAAGAACTTGTTTTTTGAGTCAAACATGTCCCATTTGACGTTATTATGGTGCCACGTGAGTTAGAAACCAAGCGGAGTCCATTTGGTCACTCAAATCCTTGTATTCTCGGATTGCACCCAAATTGGCCTACAATTGAGCCTACAACGTACAAACAAGTTTTCCTTCTTCGTTAACATTAACCGAACTTCTTTGTTGAATCAAACATGTCCCATTTTACGTTATTATGGTGCCACGTGAGTTAGAACCCAAACGGAGTCCATTTGGTCACTCAAATCCTTGTATTCTCGGATTGCACCCAAATTGGCCTCCAATTGAGCCTACAACATACAAACGAGTTTTCCTTCTTTGTTAAGCACAACCGAACCATTTTGTTGAGTCAAACATGTCCCATTTTACGTTATTATGGTGCCACACAAAGATTGAAATCAAACGGAGTCCGTTTGCTCACTCAAATCCTTGTATTCTCGGATTGCACCCAAATTGGCCTCCAATTGAGCCTACAATGTACAAACGAGTTTTCCTTCTTCGGTAAGCACAACCGAACTTGTTTGTTGAGTCAAATATGTTTCATTTGACGTTAATATGGTGCCACGTAAGGATTGAAATCAAACGGAATCCATTTGGTCACTCAAATCCTTGTATTCTCGGATTGCACCCAAATTGGCCTCCAATTGAGCCTACAACGTACAAACGAGTTCTTCTTCTTCGTTAATCACAACCAAACTTATTGGTTGAGTCAAACATGTCCCATTTGACGTTATTATGGTGCCACACGAGGATTGAAATCAAACGGAGTCCATTTGGTCACCCAAATCCTTGTATTCTCGGATTGCACCCAAATTGGCCTCCAATTGAGCCTACAACGTACAAACGAGTTTTCCTTCTTTGTTAAGCACAACCGAACCATTTTGTTGAGTCAAACATGTCCCATTTTACGTTATTATGGTGCCACACAAAGATTGAAATCAAACGGAGTCCGTTTGCTCACTCAAATCCTTGTATTCTCGGATTGCACCCAAATTGGCCTCCAATTGAGCCTACAATGTACAAACGAGTTTTCCTTCTTCGGTAAGCACAACCGAACTTGTTTGTTGAGTCAAATATGTTCCATTTGACCTTAATATGGTGCCACACAAGGATTGAAATCAAACGGAATCCATTTGGTCACTCAAATCCTTGTATTCTCGGATTGCACCCAAATTGGCCTCCAATTGAGCCTACAACGTACAAACGAGTTCTTCTTCTTCGTTAATCACAACCAAACTTATTGGTTGAGTCAAAAATGTCCCATTTGACGTTATTATGGTGCCACGCGAGGATTGAAATCAAACGGAGTCCATTTGGTCACTCAAATCCTTGTATTCTCGGATTGCACCCAAATTGGCCTCCAATTGAGCCTACAACGTACAAACGAGTTTTCCTTCTTCGTTAAGCACAACCGAACATTTTTGTTGAGTCAAACATGTCCCATTTGACGTTATTAGGGTTCCACGCGAAGATTGAAATCAAACGGAGTCCATTTGGTCACTCAAATCCTTGTATTCTCGGATTGCACCAAAATTGGCCTCCAATTGAGCCTACAACGTACAAACGAGTTTTCCTTCTTCGTTAACCATAACCGAACTTGTTTGTTGAGCCAAACATGTCCCATTTGACGTTTTTATGTTGCCACGCGAGTTAGAAACAAAGCGGAGTCCATTTGGTCACTCAAATCCTTGTATTCTCGGATTGCACCCAAATTGGCCTCCAATTGAGCCTAGAACGTACAAACGAGTTTTCCTTCTTCATTAAGCATAAACGAACTTGTTTTTTGAGTCAAAAATGTCCCATTTGACGTTATTATGGTGCCACGCGAGTTAGAAACCAAGCGGAGTCCATTTGGTCACTCAAATCCTTGTATTCTCGGATTGCACCCTAATTGGCCTACAATTGAGCCTACAACGTACAAACGAGTTTTCCTTCTTCATTAAGCACAAACGAACTTGTTTTTTGAGTCAAACATGTCCCATTTGACGTTATTATGGTGCCACGTGAGTTAGAAACCAAGCGGAGTCCATTTGGTCACTCAAATCCTTGTATTCTCGGATTGCACCCAAATTGGCCTACAATTGAGCCTACAACGTACAAACGAGTTTTCCTTCTTCGTTAACAATAACCGAACTTCTTAGTTGAATCAAACATGTCCCATTTGACGTTATTATGGTGCCACGTGAGTTAGAACCCAAACGGAGTCCATTTGGTCACTCAAATCCTTGTATTCTCGGATTGCACCCAAATTGGCCTCCAATTGAGCCTACAACATACAAACGAGTTTTCCTTCTTTGTTAAGCACAACCGAACCTTTTTGTTGAGTCAAACATGTCCCATTTGACGTTATTATGGTGCCACGCAAAGACTGAAATCAAACGGAGTCCGTTTGCTCACTCAAATCCTTGTATTCTCGGATTGCACCCAAATTGGCCTACAATTGAGCCTACAACTTACAAACGAGTTTTCCTTCTTCATTAAGCACAAAAGAACTTGTTTTTTGAGTCAAACATGTCCCATTTGACGTTATTATGGTGCCACGTGAGTTAGAAACCAAGCGGAGTCCATTTGGTCACTCAAATCCTTGTATTCTCGGATTGCACCCAAATTGGCCTACAATTGAGCCTACAACGTACAAACGAGTTTTCCTTCTTCGTTAACAATAACCGAACTTCTTAGTTGAATCAAACATGTCCCATTTGACGTTATTATGGTGCCACGCAAGGATTGAAATCAAACGGAGTCCATTTGGTCACTCAAATCCTTGTATTCTCGGATTGCACCCAAATTGGCCTCCAATTGAGCCTACAACGTACAAACGAGTTTTCCTTCTTCGTTAAGCACAACCGAACATTTTTGTTGAGTCAAACATGTCCCATTTGACGTTATTAGGGTTCCACGCGAAGATTGAAATCAAACGGAGTCCATTTGGTCACTCAAATCCTTGTATTCTCGGATTGCACCAAAATTGGCCTCCAATTGAGCCTACAACGTACAAACGAGTTTTCCTTCTTCGTTAACCATAACCGAACTTGTTTGTTGAGCCAAACATGTCCCATTTGACGTTTTTATGTTGCCACGCGAGTTAGAAACAAAGCGGAGTCCATTTGGTCACTCAAATCCTTGTATTCTCGGATTGCACCCAAATTGGCCTCCAATTGAGCCTAGAACGTACAAACGAGTTTTCCTTCTTCATTAAGCATAAACGAACTTGTTTTTTGAGTCAAAAATGTCCCATTTGACGTTATTATGGTGCCACGCGAGTTAGAAACCAAGCGGAGTCCATTTGGTCACTCAAATCCTTGTATTCTCGGATTGCACCCTAATTGGCCTACAATTGAGCCTACAACGTACAAACGAGTTTTCCTTCTTCATTAAGCACAAACGAACTTGTTTTTTGAGTCAAACATGTCCCATTTGACGTTATTATGGTGCCACGTGAGTTAGAAACCAAGCGGAGTCCATTTGGTCACTCAAATCCTTGTATTCTCGGATTGCACCCAAATTGGCCTACAATTGAGCCTACAACGTACAAACGAGTTTTCCTTCTTCGTTAACAATAACCGAACTTCTTAGTTGAATCAAACATGTCCCATTTGACGTTATTATGGTGCCACGTGAGTTAGAACCCAAACGGAGTCCATTTGGTCACTCAAATCCTTGTATTCTCGGATTGCACCCAAATTGGCCTCCAATTGAGCCTACAACATACAAACGAGTTTTCCTTCTTTGTTAAGCACAACCGAACCTTTTTGTTGAGTCAAACATGTCCCATTTGACGTTATTATGGTGCCACGCAAAGACTGAAATCAAACGGAGTCCGTTTGCTCACTCAAATCCTTGTATTCTCGGATTGCACCCAAATTGGCCTACAATTGAGCCTACAACTTACAAACGAGTTTTCCTTCTTCATTAAGCACAAAAGAACTTGTTTTTTGAGTCAAACATGTCCCATTTGACGTTATTATGGTGCCACGTGAGTTAGAAACCAAGCGGAGTCCATTTGGTCACTCAAATCCTTGTATTCTCGGATTGCACCCAAATTGGCCTACAATTGAGCCTACAACGTACAAACGAGTTTTCCTTCTTCGTTAACAATAACCGAACTTCTTAGTTGAATCAAACATGTCCCATTTGACGTTATTATGGTGCCACGCAAGGATTGAAATCAAACGGAGTCCATTTGGTCACTCAAATCCTTGTATTCTCGGATTGCACCCAAATTGGCCTCCAATTGAGCCTACAACGTACAAACGAGTTTTCCTTCTTCGTTAAGCACAACCGAACATTTTTGTTGAGTCAAACATGTCCCATTTGACGTTATTAGGGTTCCACGCGAAGATTGAAATCAAACGGAGTCCATTTGGTCACTCAAATCCTTGTATTCTCGGATTGCACCAAAATTGGCCTCCAATTGAGCCTACAACGTACAAACGAGTTTTCCTTCTTCGTTAACCATAACCGAACTTGTTTGTTGAGCCAAACATGTCCCATTTGACGTTTTTATGTTGCCACGCGAGTTAGAAACAAAGCGGAGTCCATTTGGTCACTCAAATCCTTGTATTCTCGGATTGCACCCAAATTGGCCTCCAATTGAGCCTACAACGTACAAACGAGTTTTCCTTCTTCATTAAGCATAAACGAACATGTTTTTTGAGTCAAAAATGTCCCATTTGACGTTATTATGGTGCCACGTGAGTTAGAAACCAAGCGGAGTCCATTTGGTCACTCAAATCCTTGTATTCTCGGATTGCACCCTAATTGGCCTACAACGTACAAACGAGTTTTCCTTCTTCATTAAGCACAAATGAACTTGTTTTTTGAGTCAAACATGTCCCATTTGACGTTATTATGGTGCCACGTGAGTTAGAAACCAAGCGGAGTCAATTTGGTCACTCAAATCCTTGTATTCTCGGATTGCACCCAAATTGGCCTACAATTGAGCCTACAACGTACAAACGAGTTTTCCTTCTTCGTTAACCATAACCGAACTTGTTTGTTGAGTCAAACATGTCCCATTTTACGTTTTTATGTTGCCACGCGAGTTAGAAACAAAGCGGAGTCCATTTGGTCACTCAAATCCTTGTATTCTCGGATTGCACCCAAATTGGCCTCCAATTGAGCCTACAACGTACAAACAAGTTTTTCTTCTTCATTAAGAACAAACGAAATTGTTTTTTGAGTCAAACATGTCCCATTTTACGTTATTATGGTGCCACGCGAGTTAGAAAACAAGCGGAGTCCATTTGGTCACTCAAATCCTTGTATTCTCGGATTGCACCCAAATTAGCCTCCAATTGAGCCTACAACGTAAAAACGAGTTTTCCTTCTTCGTTAACCATAACCGAACTTGTTTGTTGAGTCAAACATGTCCCATTTGACGTTATTATGGTGCCACGCGAGTTATAAAAAAAGCGGAGTCCATTTGCTTACTCAAATCCTTGTATTCTCGGATTGCACCCAAATTGGCCTACAATTGAGCCTACAATGTACACACGAGTTTTCCTTCTTCGTTGAGCACAACCGAACCTTTTTGTTGAGTCAAACATGTCACATTTGATGTTATTAGGGTGCCACACAAGGATTGAAATCAGACGGAGTCCATTTGGTCACTCAAATCCTTGTATTCTCGGATTGCACCCAAATTGGCCTCCAATTGAGCCAACAACGTACAAACGAGTTTTCCTTCTTTATTAAGCACAAACGAACTTGTTTTTTGAGTCAAATATGTCCCATTTGACGTTATTATGGTGCCACATGAGTTAGAAACCAAGCGGAGTCCATTTGCTCACTCAAATCCTTGTATTCTCGGATTGCACCCAAATTGGCCTACAATTGAGCCTACAACGTACAAACGAGTTTTCCTTCTTCATTAAGCACAAAAGAACTTGTTTTTTGAGTCAAACATGTCCCATTTGACGTTATTATGGTGCCACGTGAGTTAGAAACCAAGCGGAGTCCATTTGGTCACTCAAATCCTCGTATTCTCGGATTGCACCCAAATTGGCCTACAATTGAGCCTACAACGTACAAACGAGTTTTCCTTCTTCGTTAAGCACAACCGAACCATTTTGTTGAGTCAAACATGTCCCATTTTACGTTATTATGGTGCCACACAAAGATTGAAATCAAACGGAGTCCGTTTGCTCACTCAAATCCTTGTATTCTCGGATTGCACCCAAATTGGCCTCCAATTGAGCCTACAATGTACAAACGAGTTTTCCTTCTTCGGTAAGCACAACCGAACTTGTTTGTTGAGTCAAATATGTTCCATTTGACGTTAATATGGTGCCACGCAAGGATTGAAATCAAACGGAATCCATTTGGTCACTCAAATCCTTGTATTCTCGGATTGCACCCAAATTGGCCTCCAATTGAGCCTACAACGTACAAACAAGTTCTTCTTCTTCGTTAATCACAACCAAACTTATTGGTTGAGTCAAACATGTCCCATTTGACGTTATTATGGTGCCACGCGAGGATTGAAATCAAACGGAGTCCATTTGGTCACTCAAATCCTTGTATTCTCGGATTGCACCCAAATTGGCCTCCAATTGAGCCTACAACGTACAAACGAGTTTTCCTTCTTCGTTAAGCACAACCGAACATTTTTGTTGAGTCAAACATGTCCCATTTGACGTTATTATGGCGCCACGCAAAGATTGAAATCAAACGGAGTCCGTTTGCTCACTCAAATCCTTGTATTCTCGGATTGCACCCAAATTGGCCTCCAATTGAGCCTACAATGTACAAACGAGTTTTCCTTCTTCGGTAAGCACAACCGAACTTGTTTGTTGAGTCAAATATGTTCCATTTGACGTTAATATGGTGCCACGCAAGGATTAAAATCAAACGGAATCCATTTGGTCACTCAAATCCTTGTATTCTCGGATTGCACCCAAATTGGCCTCCAATTGAGCCTACAACGTACAAACGAGTTCTTCTTCTTCGTTAATCACAACCAAACTTATTGGTTGAGTCAAACATGTCCCATTTGACGTTATTATGGTGCCACGCGAGGATTGAAATCAAACGGAGTCCATTTGGTCACTCAAATCCTTGTATTCTCGGATTGCACCCAAATTGGCCTCCAATTGAGCCTACAACGTACAAACGAGTTTTCCTTCTTCGTTAAGCACAACCGAACATTTTTTTTGAGTCAAACATGTCCCATTTGACGTTGTTAGGGTTCCACGCGAAGATTGAAATCAAACGGAGTCCATTTGGTCACTCAAATCCTTGTATTCTCGGATTGCACCAAAATTGGCCTCCAATTGAGCCTACAACGTACAAACGAGTTTTCCTTCTTCGTTAACCATAACCGAACTTGTTTGTTGAGCCAAACATGTCCCATTTGACGTTTTTATGTTGCCACGCGAGTTAGAAACAAAGCGGAGTCCATTTGGTCACTCAAATCCTTGTATTCTCGGATTGCACCCAAATTGGCCTCCAATTGAGCCTACAACGTACAAACGAGTTTTCCTTCTTCATTAAGCATAAACGAACTTGTTTTTTGAGTCAAAAATGTCCCATTAGACGTTATTATGGTGCCACGCGAGTTAGAAACCAAGCGGAGTCCATTTGGTCACTCAAATCCTTTTATTCTCGGATTGCACCCAAATTGGCCTACAATTGAGCCTACAACGTACAAACGAGTTTTCCTTCTTCATTAAGCACAAAAGAACTTGTTTTTTGAGTCAAACATGTCCCATTTGACGTTATTATGGTGCCACGTGAGTTAGAAACCAAGCGGAGTCCATTTGGTCACTCAAATCCTTGTATTCTCGGATTGCACCCAAATTGGCCTACAATTGAGCCTACAACGTACAAACGAGTTTTCCTTCTTCGTTAACATTAACCGAACTTCTTTGTTGAATCAAACATGTCCCATTTGACGTTATTATGGTGCCACGTGAGTTAGAACCCAAACGGGGTCCATTTGGTCACTCAAATCCTTGTATTATCGGATTGCACCTAAATTGGCCTCCAATTGAGCCTACAACATACAAACGAGTTTTCCTTCTTTGTTAAGCACAACCGAACCATTTTGTTGAGTCAAACATGTCCCATTTTACGTTATTATGGTGCCACACAAAGATTGAAATCAAACGGAGTCCGTTTGCTCACTCAAATCCTTGTATTCTCGGATTGCACCCAAATTGGCCTCCAATTGAGCCTACAATGTACAAACGAGTTTTCCTTCTTCGGTAAGCACAACCGAACTTGTTTGTTGAGTCAAATATGTTTCATTTGACGTTAATATGGTGCCACGTAAGGATTGAAATCAAACGGAATCCATTTGGTCACTCAAATCCTTGTATTCTCGGATTGCACCCAAATTGGCCTCCAATTGAGCCTACAACGTACAAACGAGTTCTTCTTCTTCGTTAATCACAACCAAACTTATTGGTTGAGTCAAACATGTCCCATTTGACGTTATTATGGTGCCACACGAGGATTGAAATCAAACGGAGTCCATTTGGTCACTCAAATCCTTGTATTCTCGGATTGCACCCAAATTGGCCTCCAATTGAGCCTACAACGTACAAACGAGTTTTCCTTCTTTGTTAAGCACAACCGAACCATTTTGTTGAGTCAAACATGTCCCATTTTACGTTATTATGGTGCCACACAAAGATTGAAATCAAACGGAGTCCGTTTGCTCACTCAAATCCTTGTATTCTCGGATTGCACCCAAATTGGCCTCCAATTGAGCCTACAATGTACAAACGAGTTTTCCTTCTTCGGTAAGCACAACCGAACTTGTTTGTTGAGTCAAATATGTTCCATTTGACGTTAATATGGTGCCACGCAAGGATTGAAATCAAACGGAATCCATTTGGTCACTCAAATCCTTGTATTCTCGGATTGCACCCAAATTGGCCTCCAATTGAGCCTACAACGTACAAACAAGTTCTTCTTCTTCGTTAATCACAACCAAACTTATTGGTTGAGTCAAACATGTCCCATTTGACGTTATTATGGTGCCACGCGAGGATTGAAATCAAACGGAGTCCATTTGGTCACTCAAATCCTTGTATTCTCGGATTGCACCCAAATTGGCCTCCAATTGAGCCTACAACGTACAAACGAGTTTTCCTTCTTCGTTAAGCACAACCGAACATTTTTGTTGAGTCAAACATGTCCCATTTGACGTTATTATGGCGCCACGCAAAGATTGAAATCAAACGGAGTCCGTTTGCTCACTCAAATCCTTGTATTCTCGGATTGCACCCAAATTGGCCTCCAATTGAGCCTACAATGTACAAACGAGTTTTCCTTCTTCGGTAAGCACAACCGAACTTGTTTGTTGAGTCAAATATGTTCCATTTGACGTTAATATGGTGCCACGCAAGGATTAAAATCAAACGGAATCCATTTGGTCACTCAAATCCTTGTATTCTCGGATTGCACCCAAATTGGCCTCCAATTGAGCCTACAACGTACAAACGAGTTCTTCTTCTTCGTTAATCACAACCAAACTTATTGGTTGAGTCAAACATGTCCCATTTGACGTTATTATGGTGCCACGCGAGGATTGAAATCAAACGGAGTCCATTTGGTCACTCAAATCCTTGTATTCTCGGATTGCACCCAAATTGGCCTCCAATTGAGCCTACAACGTACAAACGAGTTTTCCTTCTTCGTTAAGCACAACCGAACATTTTTTTTGAGTCAAACATGTCCCATTTGACGTTGTTAGGGTTCCACGCGAAGATTGAAATCAAACGGAGTCCATTTGGTCACTCAAATCCTTGTATTCTCGGATTGCACCAAAATTGGCCTCCAATTGAGCCTACAACGTACAAACGAGTTTTCCTTCTTCGTTAACCATAACCGAACTTGTTTGTTGAGCCAAACATGTCCCATTTGACGTTTTTATGTTGCCACGCGAGTTAGAAACAAAGCGGAGTCCATTTGGTCACTCAAATCCTTGTATTCTCGGATTGCACCCAAATTGGCCTCCAATTGAGCCTACAACGTACAAACGAGTTTTCCTTCTTCATTAAGCATAAACGAACTTGTTTTTTGAGTCAAAAATGTCCCATTAGACATTATTATGGTGCCACGCGAGTTAGAAACCAAGCGGAGTCCATTTGGTCACTCAAATCCTTTTATTCTCGGATTGCACCCAAATTGGCCTACAATTGAGCCTACAACGTACAAACGAGTTTTCCTTCTTCATTAAGCACAAAAGAACTTGTTTTTTGAGTCAAACATGTCCCATTTGACGTTATTATGGTGCCACGTGAGTTAGAAACCAAGCGGAGTCCATTTGGTCACTCAAATCCTTGTATTCTCGGATTGCACCCAAATTGGCCTACAATTGAGCCTACAACGTACAAACGAGTTTTCCTTCTTCGTTAACATTAACCGAACTTCTTTGTTGAATCAAACATGTCCCATTTGACGTTATTATGGTGCCACGTGAGTTAGAACCCAAACGGGGTCCATTTGGTCACTCAAATCCTTGTATTATCGGATTGCACCTAAATTGGCCTCCAATTGAGCCTACAACATACAAACGAGTTTTCCTTCTTTGTTAAGCACAACCGAACCATTTTGTTGAGTCAAACATGTCCCATTTTACGTTATTATGGTGCCACACAAAGATTGAAATCAAACGGAGTCCGTTTGCTCACTCAAATCCTTGTATTCTCGGATTGCACCCAAATTGGCCTACAATTGAGCCTACAACGTACAAACGAGTTTTCCTTCTTCGTTAACAATAACCGAACTTCTTAGTTGAATCAAACATGTCCCATTTGACGTTATTATGGTGCCACGTGAGTTAGAACCCAAACGGAGTCCATTTGGTCACTCAAATCCTTGTATTCTCGGATTGCACCCAAATTGGCCTCCAATTGAGCCTACAACATACAAACGAGTTTTCCTTCTTTGTTAAGCACAACCGAACCTTTTTGTTGAGTCAAACATGTCCCATTTGACGTTATTATGGTGCCACGCAAAGACTGAAATCAAACGGAGTCCGTTTGCTCACTCAAATCCTTGTATTCTCGGATTGCACCCAAATTGGCCTACAATTGAGCCTACAACTTACAAACGAGTTTTCCTTCTTCATTAAGCACAAAAGAACTTGTTTTTTGAGTCAAACATGTCCCATTTGACGTTATTATGGTGCCACGTGAGTTAGAAACCAAGCGGAGTCCATTTGGTCACTCAAATCCTTGTATTCTCGGATTGCACCCAAATTGGCCTACAATTGAGCCTACAACGTACAAACGAGTTTTCCTTCTTCGTTAACAATAACCGAACTTCTTAGTTGAATCAAACATGTCCCATTTGACGTTATTATGGTGCCACGCAAGGATTGAAATCAAACGGAGTCCATTTGGTCACTCAAATCCTTGTATTCTCGGATTGCACCCAAATTGGCCTCCAATTGAGCCTACAACGTACAAACGAGTTTTCCTTCTTCGTTAAGCACAACCGAACTTGTTTGTTGAGTCAAATATGTTTCATTTGACGTTAATATGGTGCCACGTAAGGATTGAAATCAAACGGAATCCATTTGGTCACTCAAATCCTTGTATTCTCGGATTGCACCCAAATTGGCCTCCAATTGAGCCTACAACGTACAAACGAGTTCTTCTTCTTCGTTAATCACAACCAAACTTATTGGTTGAGTCAAACATGTCCCATTTGATGTTATTATGGTGCCACACGAGGATTGAAATCAAACGGAGTCCATTTGGTCACTCAAATCCTTGTATTCTCGGATTGCACCCAAATTGGCCTCCAATTGAGCCTACAACGTACAAACGAGTTTTCCTTCTTTGTTAAGCACAACCGAACCATTTTGTTGAGTCAAACATGTCCCATTTTACGTTATTATGGTGCCACACAAAGATTGAAATCAAACGGAGTCCGTTTGCTCACTCAAATCCTTGTATTCTCGGATTGCACCCAAATTGGCCTCCAATTGAGCCTACAATGTACAAACGAGTTTTCCTTCTTCGGTAAGCACAACCGAACTTGTTTGTTGAGTCAAATATGTTCCATTTGACGTTAATATGGTGCCACGCAAGGATTGAAATCAAACGGAATCCATTTGGTCACTCAAATCCTTGTATTCTCGGATTGCACCCAAATTGGCCTCCAATTGAGCCTACAACGTACAAACAAGTTCTTCTTCTTCGTTAATCACAACCAAACTTATTGGTTGAGTCAAACATGTCCCATTTGACGTTATTATGGTGCCACGCGAGGATTGAAATCAAACGGAGTCCATTTGGTCACTCAAATCCTTGTATTCTCGGATTGCACCCAAATTGGCCTCCAATTGAGCCTACAACGTACAAACGAGTTTTCCTTCTTCGTTAAGCACAACCGAACATTTTTGTTGAGTCAAACATGTCCCATTTGACGTTATTATGGCGCCACGCAAAGATTGAAATCAAACGGAGTCCGTTTGCTCACTCAAATCCTTGTATTCTCGGATTGCACCCAGATTGGCCTCCAATTGAGCCTACAATGTACAAACGAGTTTTCCTTCTTCGGTAAGCACAACCGAACTTGTTTGTTGAGTCAAATATGTTACATTTGACGTTAATATGGTGCCACGCAAGGATTAAAATCAAACGGAATCCATTTGGTCACTCAAATCCTTGTATTCTCGGATTGCACCCAAATTGGCCTCCAATTGAGCCTACAACGTACAAACGAGTTCTTCTTCTTCGTTAATCACAACCAAACTTATTGGTTGAGTCAAACATGTCCCATTTGACGTTATTATGGTGCCACGCGAGGATTGAAATCAAACGGAGTCCATTTGGTCACTCAAATCCTTGTATTCTCGGATTGCACCCAAATTGGCCTCCAATTGAGCCTACAACGTACAAACGAGTTCTTCTTCTTCGTTAATCACAACCAAACTTATTGGTTGAGTCAAAAATGTCCCATTTGACGTTATTATGGTGCCACGCGAGGATTGAAATCAAACGGAGTCCATTTGGTCACTCAAATCCTTGTATTCTCGATTGCACCCAAATTGGCCTCCAATTGAGCCTACAACGTACAAACGAGTTTTCCTTCTTCGTTAAGCACAACCGAACATTTTTGTTGAGTCAAACATGTCCCATTTGACGTTATTAGGGTTCCACGCGAAGATTGAAATCAAACGGAGTCCATTTGGTCACTCAAATCCTTGTATTCTCGGATTGCACCAAAATTGGCCTCCAATTGAGCCTACAACGTACAAACGAGTTTTCCTTCTTCGTTAACCATAACCGAACTTGTTTGTTGAGCCAAACATGTCCCATTTGACGTTTTTATGTTGCCACGCGAGTTAGAAACAAAGCGGAGTCCATTTGGTCACTCAAATCCTTGTATTCTCGGATTGCACCCAAATTGGCCTCCAATTGAGCCTAGAACGTACAAACGAGTTTTCCTTCTTCATTAAGCATAAACGAACTTGTTTTTTGAGTCAAAAATGTCCCATTTGACGTTATTATGGTGCCACGCGAGTTAGAAACCAAGCGGAGTCCATTTGGTCACTCAAATCCTTGTATTCTCGGATTGCACCCTAATTGGCCTACAATTGAGCCTACAACGTACAAACGAGTTTTCCTTCTTCATTAAGCACAAACGAACTTGTTTTTTGAGTCAAACATGTCCCATTTGACGTTATTATGGTGCCACGTGAGTTAGAAACCAAGCGGAGTCCATTTGGTCACTCAAATCCTTGTATTCTCGGATTGCACCCAAATTGGCCTACAATTGAGCCTACAACGTACAAACGAGTTTTCCTTCTTCGTTAACAATAACCGAACTTCTTAGTTGAATCAAACATGTCCCATTTGATGTTATTATGGTGCCACGTGAGTTAGAACCCAAACGGAGTCCATTTGGTCACTCAAATCCTTGTATTCTCGGATTGCACCCAAATTGGCCTCCAATTGAGCCTACAACATACAAACGAGTTTTCCTTCTTTGTTAAGCACAACCGAACCTTTTTGTTGAGTCAAACATGTCCCATTTGACGTTATTATGGTGCCACGCAAAGACTGAAATCAAACGGAGTCCGTTTGCTCACTCAAATCCTTGTATTCTCGGATTGCACCCAAATTGGCCTACAATTGAGCCTACAACGTACAAACGAGTTTTCCTTCTTCATTAAGCACAAAAGAACTTGTTTTTTGAGTCAAACATGTCCCATTTGACGTTATTATGGTGCCACGTGAGTTAGAAACCAAGCGGAGTCCATTTGGTCACTCAAATCCTTGTATTCTCGGATTGCACCCAAATTGGCCTACAATTGAGCCTACAACGTACAAACGAGTTTTCCTTCTTCGTTAACATTAACCGAACTTCTTTGTTGAATCAAACATGTCCCATTTGACGTTATTATGGTGCCACGTGAGTTAGAACCCAAACGGGGTCCATTTGGTCACTCAAATCCTTGTATTATCGGATTGCACCTAAATTGGCCTCCAATTGAGCCTACAACATACAAACGAGTTTTCCTTCTTTGTTAAGCACAACCGAACCATTTTGTTGAGTCAAACATGTCCCATTTTACGTTATTATGGTGCCACACAAAGATTGAAATCAAACGGAGTCCGTTTGCTCACTCAAATCCTTGTATTCTCGGATTGCACCCAAATTGGCCTCCAATTGAGCCTACAATGTACAAACGAGTTTTCCTTCTTCGGTAAGCACAACCGAACTTGTTTGTTGAGTCAAATATGTTTCATTTGACGTTAATATGGTGCCACGTAAGGATTGAAATCAAACGGAATCCATTTGGTCACTCAAATCCTTGTATTCTCGGATTGCACCCAAATTGGCCTCCAATTGAGCCTACAACGTACAAACGAGTTCTTCTTCTTCGTTAATCACAACCAAACTTATTGGTTGAGTCAAACATGTCCCATTTGACGTTATTATGGTGCCACACGAGGATTGAAATCAAACGGAGTCCATTTGGTCACTCAAATCCTTGTATTCTCGGATTGCACCCAAATTGGCCTCCAATTGAGCCTACAACGTACAAACGAGTTTTCCTTCTTTGTTAAGCACAACCGAACCATTTTGTTGAGTCAAACATGTCCCATTTTACGTTATTATGGTGCCACACAAAGATTGAAATCAAACGGAGTCCGTTTGCTCACTCAAATCCTTGTATTCTCGGATTGCACCCAAATTGGCCTCCAATTGAGCCTACAATGTACAAACGAGTTTTCCTTCTTCGGTAAGCACAACCGAACTTGTTTGTTGAGTCAAATATGTTCCATTTGACCTTAATATGGTGCCACACAAGGATTGAAATCAAACGGAATCCATTTGGTCACTCAAATCCTTGTATTCTCGGATTGCACCCAAATTGGCCTCCAATTGAGCCTACAACGTACAAACGAGTTCTTCTTCTTCGTTAATCACAACCAAACTTATTGGTTGAGTCAAAAATGTCCCATTTGACGTTATTATGGTGCCACGCGAGGATTGAAATCAAACGGAGTCCATTTGGTCACTCAAATCCTTGTATTCTCGATTGCACCCAAATTGGCCTCCAATTGAGCCTACAACGTACAAACGAGTTTTCCTTCTTCGTTAAGCACAACCGAACATTTTTGTTGAGTCAAACATGTCCCATTTGACGTTATTAGGGTTCCACGCGAAGATTGAAATCAAACGGAGTCCATTTGGTCACTCAAATCCTTGTATTCTCGGATTGCACCAAAATTGGCCTCCAATTGAGCCTACAACGTACAAACGAGTTTTCCTTCTTCGTTAACCATAACCGAACTTGTTTGTTGAGCCAAACATGTCCCATTTGACGTTTTTATGTTGCCACGCGAGTTAGAAACAAAGCGGAGTCCATTTGGTCACTCAAATCCTTGTATTCTCGGATTGCACCCAAATTGGCCTCCAATTGAGCCTAGAACGTACAAACGAGTTTTCCTTCTTCATTAAGCATAAACGAACTTGTTTTTTGAGTCAAAAATGTCCCATTTGACGTTATTATGGTGCCACGCGAGTTAGAAACCAAGCGGAGTCCATTTGGTCACTCAAATCCTTGTATTCTCGGATTGCACCCTAATTGGCCTACAATTGAGCCTACAACGTACAAACGAGTTTTCCTTCTTCATTAAGCACAAACGAACTTGTTTTTTGAGTCAAACATGTCCCATTTGACGTTATTATGGTGCCACGTGAGTTAGAAACCAAGCGGAGTCCATTTGGTCACTCAAATCCTTGTATTCTCGGATTGCACCCAAATTGGCCTACAATTGAGCCTACAACGTACAAACGAGTTTTCCTTCTTCGTTAACAATAACCGAACTTCTTAGTTGAATCAAACATGTCCCATTTGACGTTATTATGGTGCCACGTGAGTTAGAACCCAAACGGAGTCCATTTGGTCACTCAAATCCTTGTATTCTCGGATTGCACCCAAATTGGCCTCCAATTGAGCCTACAACATACAAACGAGTTTTCCTTCTTTGTTAAGCACAACCGAACCTTTTTGTTGAGTCAAACATGTCCCATTTGACGTTATTATGGTGCCACGCAAAGACTGAAATCAAACGGAGTCCGTTTGCTCACTCAAATCCTTGTATTCTCGGATTGCACCCAAATTGGCCTACAATTGAGCCTACAACGTACAAACGAGTTTTTCTTCTTCATTAAGCACAAAAGAACTTGTTTCTTGAGTCAAACATGTCCCATTTGACGTTATTATGGTGCCACGTGAGTTAGAAACCAAGCGGAGTCCATTTGGTCACTCAAATCCTTGTATTCTCGGATTGCACCCAAATTGGCCTACAATTGAGCCTACAACGTACAAACGAGTTTTCCTTCTTCGTTAACAATAACCGAACTTCTTAGTTGAATCAAACATGTCCCATTTGACGTTATTATGGTGCCACGTGAGTTAGAACCCAAACGGAGTCCATTTGGTCATTCAAATCCTTCTATTCTCGGATTGCACCCAAATTGGCCTCCAATTGAGCCTACAAGATACAAACGAGTTTTCCTTCTTTGTTAAGCACAACCGAACCTTTTTGTTGAGTCAAACATGTCCCATTTGACGTTATTATGGTGCCACGCAAAGACTGAAATCAAACGGAGTCCGTTTGGTCACTCAAATCCTTGTATTCTCGGATTGCACCCAAATTGGCCTCCAATTGAGCCTACAATGTACAAACGAGTTTTCCTTCTTCGTTAAGCACAACCGAACTTGTTTGTTGAGTCAAATATGTTCCATTTGACGTTAATATGGTGCCACGCAAGGATTGAAATCAAAAGGAATCCATTTAGTCACTCAAATCCTTGTATTCTCGGATTGCACCCAAATTGGCCTCCAATTGAGCCTACAATGTACAAACGAGTTTTCCTTCTTCGGTAAGCACAACCGAACTTGTTTGTTGAGTCAAATATGTTCCATTTGACGTTAATATGGTGCCACGCAAGGATTGAAATCAAACGGAATCCATTTGGTCACTCAAATCCTTGTATTCTCGGATTGCACCCAAATTGGCCTCCAATTGAGCCTACAACGTACAAACGAGTTTTCCTTCTTCGTTAAGCACAACCGAACATTTTTGTTGAGTCAAACATGTCCCATTTGACGTTATTAGGGTTCCACGCGAGGATTGAAATCAAACGGAGTCCATTTGGTCACTCAAATCCTTGTATTCTCGGATTGCACCCAAATTGGCCTCCAATTGAGCCTACAATGTACAAACGAGTTTTCCTTCTTCGTTGACCATAACCGAACTTGTTTTGTTGAGTCAAAGATGTCCCATTTTACGTTTTTATGTTGCCACGCGAGTTAGAAACAAAGCGGAGTCCATTTGGTCACTCAAATCCTTGTATTCTCGGATTGCACCCAAATTGGCCTACAATTGAGCCTACAACGTACAAACGAGTTTTCCTTCTTCATTAAGCACAAACGAACTTGTTTTTTGAGTCAAACATGTCCCATTTGACGTTATTATGGTGCCACGTGAGTTAGAAACCAAGCGGAGTCCATTTGGTCACTCAAATCCTTGTATTCTCGGATTGCACCAAAATTGGCCTCCAATTGAGCCTACAACGTACAAACGAGTTTTCCTTCTTCGTTAACCATAACCGAAATTGTTTGTTGAGCCAAACATATCCCATTTGACGTTTTTATGTTGCCACGCGAGTTAGAAACAAAGCGGAGTCCATTTGGTCACTCAAATCCTTGTATTCTCGGATTGCACCCAAATTGGCCTCCAATTGAGCCTACAACGTACAAACGAGTTTTCCTTCTTCATTAAGCACAAACGAACTTGTTTTTTGAGTCAAAAATTTCCCATTTGACGTTATTATGGTGCCACGCGAGTTAGAAACCAAGCGGAGTCCATTTGGTCACTCAAATCCTTGTATTCTCGGATTGCACCCAAATTGGCCTACAATTGAGCCTACAACGTACAAACGAGTTTTCCTTCTTCATTAAGCACAAACGAACTTGTTTTTTGAGTCAAACATGTCCCATTTGACGTTATTATGGTGCCACGTGAGTTAGAAACCAAGCGGAGTCCATTTGGTCACTCAAATCCTTGTATTCTCGGATTGCACCCAAATTGGCCTAGAATTGAGCCTACAACGTACAAACGAGTTTTCCTTCTTCGTTAACATTAACCGAACTTCTTTGTTGAATCAAACATGTCCCATTTGACGTTATTATGGTGCCACGTGAGTTAGAACTCAAACGGAGTCCATTTGGTCACTCAAATCCTTGTATTCTCGGATTGCACCCAAATTGGCCTCCAATTGAGCCTACAACGTACAAACGAGTTTTCCTTCTTCGTTAACCATAACCGAACTTGTTTGTTGAGTCAAACATATCCCATTTGACGTTATTATGGTGCCACGCGAGTTAGAAAAAAAGCGGAGTCCATTTGCTTACTCAAATCCTTGTATTCTCGGTTTGCACCCAAATTGGCCTACAATTGAGCCTACAATGTACAAACGAGTTTTCCTTCTTCGTTGAGCACAACCGAACCTTTTTGTTGAGTCAAACATGTCACATTTGACGTTATTAGGGTGCCACGCAAGGATTGAAATCAAACGGAGTCCATTTGGTCACTCAAATCCTTGTATTCTCGGATTGCACCCAAATTGGCCTCCAATTGAGCCTACAATGTAAAAACGAGTTTTCCTTCTTCGTTAAGCACAACCGAACATTTTTGTTGAGTCAAATATGTCCCATTTGACGTTATTAGGGTTCCACGCGAGGATTGAAATCAAACGGAGTCCATTTGGTCACTCAAATCCTTGTATTCTCGGATTGCACCCAAATTGGCCTCCAATTGAGCCTACAACGTACAAACGAGTTTTCCTTCTTCGTTAACCATAACCGAACTTGTTTGTTGAGTCAAAGATGTCCCATTTTACGTTTTTATGTTGCCACGCGAGTTAGAAACAAAGCGGAGTCCATTTGGTCACTCAAATCCTTGTATTCTCGGATTGCACCCAAATTGGCCTCCAATTGAGCCTACAACGTACAAACAAGTTTTTCTTCTTCATTAAGAACAAACGAACTTGTTTTTTGAGTCAAACATGTCCCATTTTACGTTATTATGGTGCCATGCGACTTAGAAACCAAGCGGAGTCCATTTGGTCACTCAAATCCTTGTATTCTCGGATTGCACCCAAATTAGCCTCCAATTGAGCCTACAACGTACAAACGAGTTTTCCTTCTTCGTTAACCATAACCGAACTTGTTTGTTGAGTCAAACATGTCCCATTTGACGTTATTATGGTGCCACGCGAGTTATAAAAAAAGCGGAGTCCATTTGCTTACTCAAATCCTTGTATTCTCGGATTGCACCCAAATTGGCCTACAATTGAGCCTACAATGTACACACGAGTTTTCCTTCTTCGTTGAGCACAACCGAACCTTTTTGTTGAGTCAAACATGTCACATTTGATGTTATTAGGGTGCCACGCAAGGATTGAAATAAGACGGAGTCCATTTGGTCACTCAAATCCTTGTATTCTCGGATTGCACCCAAATTGGCCTCCAATTGAGCCAACAACGTACAAACGAGTTTTCCTTCTTTATTAAGCACAAACGAACTTGTTTTTTGAGTCAAATATGTCCCATTTGACGTTATTATGGTGCCACATGAGTTAGAAACCAAGCGGAGTCCATTTGCTCACTCAAATCCTTGTATTCTCGGATTGCACCCAAATTGGCCTCCAATTGAGCCTACAACGTACAAACGAGTTTTCCTTCTTCATTAAGCACAAACGAACTTGTTTTTTGGGTCAAACATGTCTCATTTGACGTTATTATGGTGCCACGCGAGTTAGAAACCAAGCGGAGTCCATTTGGTCACTCAAATCCTTGTATTCTCGGATTGCACCCAAATTGGCCTACAATTGAGCCTACAACGTACAAACGAGTTTTCCTTCTTCATTAAGCACAAAAGAACTTGTTTTTTGAGTCAAACATGTCCCATTTGACGTTATTATGGTGCCACGTGAGTTAGAAACCAAGCGGAGTCCATTTGGTCACTCAAATCCTTGTATTCTCGGATTGCACCCAAATTGGCCTACAATTGAGCCTACAACGTACAAACGAGTTTTCCTTCTTCGTTAACATTAACCGAACTTCTTTGTTGAATCAAACATGTCCCATTTGACATTATTATGGTGCCACGTGAGTTAGAACCCAAACGGAGTCCATTTGGTCACTCAAATCCTTGTATTCTCGGATTGCACCCAAATTGGCCTCCAATTGAGCCTACAACATACAAACGAGTTTTCCTTCTTTGTTAAGCACAACCGAACCATTTTGTTGAGTCAAACATGTCCCATTTTACGTTATTATGGTGCCACACAAAGATTGAAATCAAACGGAGTCCGTTTGCTCACTCAAATCCTTGTATTCTCGGATTGCACCCAAATTGGCCTCCAATTGAGCCTACAATGTACAAACGAGTTTTCCTTCTTCGGTAAGCACAACCGAACTTGTTTGTTGAGTCAAATATGTTCCATTTTACCTTAATATGGTGCCACGCAAGGATTGAAATCAAACGGAATCCATTTGGTCACTCAAATCCTTGTATTCTCGGATTGCACCCAAATTGGCCTCCAATTGAGCCTACAACGTACAAACGAGTTCTTCTTCTTCGTTAATCACAACCAAACTTATTGGTTGAGTCAAACATGTCCCATTTGACGTTATTATGGTGCCACGCGAGGATTGAAATCAAACGGAGTCCATTTGGTCACTCAAATCCTTGTATTCTCGGATTGCACCCAAATTGGCCTCCAATTGAGCCTACAACGTACAAACGAGTTTTCCTTCTTCGTTAACCATAACCGAACTTGTTTGTTGAGTCAAAGATGTCCCATTTTACGTTTTTATGTTGCCACGCGAGTTAGAAACAAAGCGGAGTCCATTTGGTCACTCAAATCCTTGTATTCTCGGATTGCACCCAAATTGGCCTCCAATTGAGCCTACAACGTACAAACAAGTTTTTCTTCTTCATTAAGAACAAACGAACTTGTTTTTTGAGTCAAACATGTCCCATTTTACGTTATTATGGTGCCATGCGACTTAGAAACCAAGCGGAGTCCATTTGGTCACTCAAATCCTTGTATTCTCGGATTGCACCCAAATTAGCCTCCAATTGAGCCTACAACGTACAAACGAGTTTTCCTTCTTCGTTAACCATAACCGAACTTGTTTGTTGAGTCAAACATGTCCCATTTGACGTTATTATGGTGCCACGCGAGTTATAAAAAAAGCGGAGTCCATTTGCTTACTCAAATCCTTGTATTCTCGGATTGCACCCAAATTGGCCTACAATTGAGCCTACAATGTACACACGAGTTTTCCTTCTTCGTTGAGCACAACCGAACCTTTTTGTTGAGTCAAACATGTCACATTTGATGTTATTAGGGTGCCACGCAAGGATTGAAATAAGACGGAGTCCATTTGGTCACTCAAATCCTTGTATTCTCGGATTGCACCCAAATTGGCCTCCAATTGAGCCAACAACGTACAAACGAGTTTTCCTTCTTTATTAAGCACAAACGAACTTGTTTTTTGAGTCAAATATGTCCCATTTGACGTTATTATGGTGCCACATGAGTTAGAAACCAAGCGGAGTCCATTTGCTCACTCAAATCCTTGTATTCTCGGATTGCACCCAAATTGGCCTCCAATTGAGCCTACAACGTACAAACGAGTTTTCCTTCTTCATTAAGCACAAACGAACTTTTTTTTTGGGTCAAACATGTCTCATTTGACGTTATTATGGTGCCACGCGAGTTAGAAACCAAGCGGAGTCCATTTGGTCACTCAAATCCTTGTATTCTCGGATTGCACCCAAATTGGCCTACAATTGAGCCTACAACGTACAAACGAGTTTTCCTTCTTCATTAAGCACAAAAGAACTTGTTTTTTGAGTCAAACATGTCCCATTTGACGTTATTATGGTGCCACGTGAGTTAGAAACCAAGCGGAGTCCATTTGGTCACTCAAATCCTTGTATTCTCGGATTGCACCCAAATTGGCCTACAATTGAGCCTACAACGTACAAACGAGTTTTCCTTCTTCGTTAACATTAACCGAACTTCTTTGTTGAATCAAACATGTCCCATTTGACGTTATTATGGTGCCACGTGAGTTAGAACCCAAACGGAGTCCATTTGGTCACTCAAATCCTTGTATTCTCGGATTGCACCCAAATTGGCCTCCAATTGAGCCTACAACATACAAACGAGTTTTCCTTCTTTGTTAAGCACAACCGAACCATTTTGTTGAGTCAAACATGTCCCATTTTACGTTATTATGGTGCCACACAAAGATTGAAATCAAACGGAGTCCGTTTGCTCACTCAAATCCTTGTATTCTCGGATTGCACCCAAATTGGCCTCCAATTGAGCCTACAATGTACAAACGAGTTTTCCTTCTTCGGTAAGCACAACCGAACTTGTTTGTTGAGTCAAATATGTTCCATTTGACCTTAATATGGTGCCACGCAAGGATTGAAATCAAACGGAATCCATTTGGTCACTCAAATCCTTGTATTCTCGGATTGCACCCAAATTGGCCTCCAATTGAGCCTACAACGTACAAACGAGTTCTTCTTCTTCGTTAATCACAACCAAACTTATTGGTTGAGTCAAACATGTCCCATTTGATGTTATTATGGTGCCACGCGAGGATTGAAATCAAACGGAGTCCATTTGGTCACTCAAATCCTTGTATTCTCGGATTGCACCCAAATTGGCCTCCAATTGAGCCTACAACGTACAAACGAGTTTTCCTTCTGTGTTAAGCACAACCGAACCATTTTGTTGAGTCAAACATGTCCCATTTTACGTTATTATGGTGCCACACAAAGATTGAAATCAAACGGAGTCCGTTTGCTCACTCAAATCCTTGTATTCTCGGATTGCACCCAAATTGGCCTCCAATTGAGCCTACAATGTACAAACGAGTTTTCCTTCTTCGGTAAGCACAACCGAACTTGTTTGTTGAGTCAAATATGTTCCATTTGACCTTAATATGGTGCCACGCAAGGATTGAAATCAAACGGAATCCATTTGGTCACTCAAATCCTTGTATTCTCGGATTGCACCCAAATTGGCCTCCAATTGAGCCTACAACGTACAAACGAGTTCTTCTTCTTCGTTAATCACAACCAAACTTATTGGTTGAGTCAAACATGTCCCATTTGACGTTATTATGGTGCCACGCGAGGATTGAAATCAAACGGAGTCCATTTGGTCACTCAAATCCTTGTATTCTCGGATTGCACCCAAATTGGCCTCCAATTGAGCCTACAACGTACAAACGAGTTTTCCTTCTTCGTTAAGCACAACCGAACATTTTTGTTGAGTCAAACATGTCCCATTTGACGTTATTAGGGTTCCACGCGAAGATTGAAATCAAACGGAGTCCATTTGGTCACTCAAATCCTTGTATTCTCGGATTGCACCAAAATTGGCCTCCAATTGAGCCTACAACGTACAAACGAGTTTTCCTTCTTCGTTAACCATAACCGAACTTGTTTGTTGAGCCAAACATGTCCCATTTGACGTTTTTATGTTGCCACGCGAGTTAGAAACAAAGCGGAGTCCATTTTGTCCCTCAAATCCTTGTATTCTCGGATTGCACCCAAATTGGCCTCCAATTGAGCCTAGAACGTACAAACGAGTTTTCCTTCTTCATTAAGCATAAACGAACTTGTTTTTTGAGTCAAAAATGTCCCATTTGACGTTATTATGGTGCCACGTGAGTTAGAAACCAAGCGGAGTCCATTTGGTCACTCAAATCCTTGTATTCTCGGATTGCACCCTAATTGGCCTACAATTGAGCCTACAACGTACAAACGAGTTTTCCTTCTTCATTAAGCACAAACGAACTTGTTTATTGAGTCAAACATGTCCCATTTGACGTTATTATGGTGCCACGTGAGTTAGAAACCAAGCGGAGTCCATTTGGTCACTCAAATCCTTGTATTCTCGGATTGCACCCAAATTGGCCTACAATTGAGCCTACAACGTACAAACGAGTTTTCCTTCTTCGTTAACAATAACCGAACTTCTTAGTTGAATCAAACATGTCCCATTTGACGTTATTATGGTGCCACGTGAGTTAGAACCCAAACGGAGTCCATTTGGTCACTCAAATCCTTGTATTCTCGGATTGCACCCAAATTGGCCTCCAATTGAGCCTACAACATACAAACGAGTTTTCCTTCTTTGTTAAGCACAACCGAACCTTTTTGTTGAGTCAAACATGTCCCATTTGACGTTATTATGGTGCCACACAAAGACTGAAATCAAACGGAGTCCGTTTGCTCACTCAAATCCTTGTATTCTCGGATTGCACCCAAATTGGCCTCCAATTGAGCCTACAATGTACAAACGAGTTTTCCTTCTTCGGTAAGCACAACCGAACTTGTTTGTTGAGTCAAATATGTTCCATTTGACCTTAATATGGTGCCACGCAAGGATTGAAATCAAACGGAATCCATTTGGTCACTCAAATCCTTGTATTCTCGGATTGCACCCAAATTGGCCTCCAATTGAGCCTACAACGTACAAACGAGTTCTTCTTCTTCGTTAATCACAACCAAACTTATTGGTTGAGTCAAACATGTCCCATTTGATGTTATTATGGTGCCACGCGAGGATTGAAATCAAACGGAGTCCATTTGGTCACTCAAATCCTTGTATTCTCGGATTGCACCCAAATTGGCCTCCAATTGACCCTACAACGTACAAACGAGTTTTCCTTCTGTGTTAAGCACAACCGAACCATTTTGTTGAGTCAAACATGTCCCATTTTACGTTATTATGGTGCCACACAAAGATTGAAATCAAACGGAGTCCGTTTGCTCACTCAAATCCTTGTATTCTCGGATTGCACCCAAATTGGCCTCCAATTGAGCCTACAATGTACAAACGAGTTTTCCTTCTTCGGTAAGCACAACCGAACTTGTTTGTTGAGTCAAATATGTTCCATTTGACCTTAATATGGTGCCACGCAAGGATTGAAATCAAACGGAATCCATTTGGTCACTCAAATCCTTGTATTCTCGGATTGCACCCAAATTGGCCTCCAATTGAGCCTACAACGTACAAACGAGTTCTTCTTCTTCGTTAATCACAACCAAACTTATTGGTTGAGTCAAACATGTCCCATTTGACGTTATTATGGTGCCACGCGAGGATTGAAATCAAACGGAGTCCATTTGGTCACTCAAATCCTTGTATTCTCGGATTGCACCCAAATTGGCCTCCAATTGAGCCTACAACGTACAAACGAGTTTTCCTTCTTCGTTAAGCACAACCGAACATTTTTGTTGAGTCAAACATGTCCCATTTGACGTTATTAGGGTTCCACGCGAAGATTGAAATCAAACGGAGTCCATTTGGTCACTCAAATCCTTGTATTCTCGGATTGCACCAAAATTGGCCTCCAATTGAGCCTACAACGTACAAACGAGTTTTCCTTCTTCGTTAACCATAACCGAGCTTGTTTGTTGAGCCAAACATGTCCCATTTGACGTTTTTATGTTGCCACGCGAGTTAGAAACAAAGCGGAGTCCATTTTGTCACTCAAATCCTTGTATTCTCGGATTGCACCCAAATTGGCCTCCAATTGAGCCTAGAACGTACAAACGAGTTTTCCTTCTTCATTAAGCATAAACGAACTTGTTTTTTGAGTCAAAAATGTCCCATTTGACGTTATTATGGTGCCACGTGAGTTAGAAACCAAGCGGAGTCCATTTGGTCACTCAAATCCTTGTATTCTCGGATTGCACCCTAATTGGCCTACAATTGAGCCTACAACGTACAAACGAGTTTTCCTTCTTCATTAAGCACAAACGAACTTGTTTATTGAGTCAAACATGTCCCATTTGACGTTATTATGGTGCCACGTGAGTTAGAAACCAAGCGGAGTCCATTTGGTCACTCAAATCCTTGTATTCTCGGATTGCACCCAAATTGGCCTACAATTGAGCCTACAACGTACAAACGAGTTTTCCTTCTTCGTTAACAATAACCGAACTTCTTAGTTGAATCAAACATGTCCCATTTGACGTTATTATGGTGCCACGTGAGTTAGAACCCAAACGGAGTCCATTTGGTCACTCAAATCCTTGTATTCTCGGATTGCACCCAAATTGGCCTCCAATTGAGCCTACAACATACAAACGAGTTTTCCTTCTTTGTTAAGCACAACCGAACCTTTTTGTTGAGTCAAACATGTCCCATTTGACGTTATTATGGTGCCACACAAAGACTGAAATCAAACGGAGTCCGTTTGCTCACTCAAATCCTTGTATTCTCGGATTGCACCCAAATTGGCCTCCAATTGAGCCTACAATGTACAAACGAGTTTTCCTTCTTCGTTAAGCACAACCGAACTTGTTTGTTGAGTCAAATATGTTCCATTTGATGTTAATATGGTGCCACGCAAGGATTGAAATCAAAAGGAATCCATTTAGTCACTCAAATCCTTGTATTCTCGGATTGCACCCAAATTGGCCTCCAATTGAGCCTACAATGTACAAACGAGTTTTCTTTCTTCGGTAAGCACAACCGAACTTGTTTGTTGAGTCAAATATGTTCCATTTGACGTTAATATGGTGCCACGCAAGGATTGAAATCAAACGGAATCCATTTGGTCACTCAAATCCTTGTATTCTCGGATTGCACCCAAATTGGCCTCCAATTGAGCCTACAACGTACAAACGAGTTCTTCTTCTTCGTTAATCACAACCAAACTTATTGGTTGAGTCAAACATGTCCCATTTGACGTTATTATGGTGCCACGCGAGGATTGAAATCAAACGGAGTCCATTTGGTCACTCAAATCCTTGTATTCTCGGATTGCACCCAAATTGGCCTCCAATTGAGCCTACAACGTACAAACGAGTTTTCCTTCTTTGTTAAGCACAACCGAACCATTTTGTTGAGTCAAACATGTCCCATTTTACGTTATTATGGTGCCACACAAAGATTGAAATCAAACGGAGTCCGTTTGCTCACTCAAATCCTTGTATTCTCGGATTGCACCCAAATTGGCCTCCAATTGAGCCTACAATGTACAAACGAGTTTTCCTTCTTCGGTAAGCACAACCGAACTTGTTTGTTGAGTCAAATATGTTCCATTTGACCTTAATATGGTGCCACGCAAGGATTGAAATCAAACGGAATCCATTTGGTCACTCAAATCCTTGTATTCTCGGATTACACCCAAATTGGCCTCCAATTGAGCCTACAACGTACAAACGAGTTCTTCTTCTTCGTTAATCACAACCAAACTTATTGGTTGAGTCAAACATGTCCCATTTGACGTTATTATGGTGCCACGCGAGGATTGAAATCAAACGGAGTCCATTTGGTCACTCAAATCCTTGTATTCTCGGATTGCACCCAAATTGGCCTCCAATTGAGCCTACAACGTACAAACGAGTTTTCCTTCTTCGTTAAGCACAACCGAACATTTTTGTTGAGTCAAACATGTCCCATTTGACGTTATTAGGGTTCCACGCGAAGATTGAAATCAAACGGAGTCCATTTGGTCACTCAAATCCTTGTATTCTCGGATTGCACCAAAATTGGCCTCCAATTGAGCCTACAACGTACAAACGAGTTTTCCTTCTTCGTTAACCATAACCGAACTTGTTTGTTGAGCCAAACATGTCCCATTTGACGTTTTTATGTTGCCACGCGAGTTAGAAACAAAGCGGAGTCCATTTGGTCACTCAAATCCTTGTATTCTCGGATTGCACCCAAATTGGCCTCCAATTGAGCCTAGAACGTACAAACGAGTTTTCCTTCTTCATTAAGCATAAACGAACTTGTTTTTTGAGTCAAAAATGTCCCATTTGACGTTATTATGGTGCCACGCGAGTTAGAAACCAAGCGGAGTCCATTTGGTCACTCAAATCCTTGTATTCTCGGATTGCACCCTAATTGGCCTACAATTGAGCCTACAACGTACAAACGAGTTTTCCTTCTTCATTAAGCACAAACGAACTTGTTTTTTGAGTCAAACATGTCCCATTTGACGTTATTATGGTGCCACGTGAGTTAGAAACCAAGCGGAGTCCATTTGGTCACTCAAATCCTTGTATTCTCGGATTGCACCCAAATTGGCCTACAATTGAGCCTACAACGTACAAACGAGTTTTCCTTCTTCGTTAACAATAACCGAATTTCTTAGTTGAATCAAACATGTCCCATTTGACGTTATTATGGTGCCACGTGAGTTAGAACCCAAACGGAGTCCATTTGGTCACTCAAATCCTTGTATTCTCGGATTGCACCCAAATTGGCCTCCAATTGAGCCTACAACATACAAACGAGTTTTCCTTCTTTGTTAAGCACAACCGAACCTTTTTGTTGAGTCAAACATGTCCCATTTGACGTTATTATGGTGCCACGCAAAGACTGAAATCAAACGGAGTCCGTTTGCTCACTCAAATCCTTGTATTCTCGGATTGCACCCAAATTGGCCTCCAATTGAGCCTACAATGTACAAACGAGTTTTCCTACTTCGTTAAGCACAACCGAACTTGTTTGTTGAGTCAAATATGTTCCATTTGACGTTAATATGGTGCCACGCAAGGATTGAAATCAAAAGGAATCCATTTAGTCACTCAAATCCTTGTATTCTCGGATTGCACCCAAATTGGCCTCCAATTGAGCCTACAATGTACAAACGAGTTTTCCTTCTTCGGTAAGCACAACCGAACTTGTTTGTTGAGTCAAATATGTTCCATTTGACGTTAATATGGTGCCACGCAAGGATTGAAATCAAACGGAATCCATTTGGTCACTCAAATCCTTGTATTCTCGGATTGCACCCAAATTGGCCTCCAATTGATCCTACAACGTACAAACGAGTTTTCCTTCTTCGTTAAGCACAACCGAACATTTTTGTTGAGTCAAACATGTCCCATTTGACGTTATTAGGGTTCCACGCGAGGATTGAAATCAAACGGAGTCCATTTGGTCACTCAAATCCTTGTATTCTCGGATTGCACCAAAATTGGCCTCCAATTGAGCCTACAACGTACAAACGAGTTTTCCTTCTTCGTTAACCATAACCGAACTTGTTTGTTGAGCCAAACATATCCCATTTGACGTTTTTATGTTGCCACGCGAGTTAGAAACAAAGCGGAGTCCATTTGGTCACTCAAATCCTTGTATTCTCGGATTGCACCCAAATTGGCCTCCAATTGAGCCTACAACGTACAAACGAGTTTTCCTTCTTCATTAAGCACAAACGAACTTGTTTTTTGAGTAAAAAATTTCCCATTTGACGTTATTATGGTGCCACGCGAGTTAGAAACCAAGCGGAGTCCATTTGGTCACTCAAATCCTTGTATTCTCGGATTGCACCCAAATTGGCCTACAATTGAGCCTACAACGTACAAACGAGTTTTCCTTCTTCATTAAGCACAAACGAACTTGTTTTTTGAGTCAAACATGTCCCATTTGACGTTATTATGGTGCCACGTGAGTTAGAAACCAAGCGGAGTCCATTTGGTCACTCAAATCCTTGTATTCTCGGATTGCACCCAAATTGGCCTACAATTGAGCCTACAACGTACAAACGAGTTTTCCTTCTTCGTTAACATTAACCGAACTTCTTTGTTGAATCAAACATGTCCCATTTGACGTTATTATGGTGCCACGTGAGTTAGAACTCAAACGGAGTCCATTTGGTCACTCAAATCCTTGTATTATCGGATTGCACCCAAATTGGCCTCCAATTGAGCCTACAACGTACAAACGAGTTTTCCTTCTTCGTTAACCATAACCGAACTTGTTTGTTGAGTCAAACATATCCCATTTGACGTTATTATGGTGCCACGCGAGTTAGAAAAAAAGCGGAGTCCATTTGCTTACTCAAATCCTTGTATTCTCGGATTGCACCCAAATTGGCCTACAATTGAGCCTACAATGTACAAACGAGTTTTCCTTCTTCGTTGAGCACAACCGAACCTTTTTGTTGAGTCAAACATGTCACATTTGACGTTATTAGGGTGCCACGCAAGGATTGAAATCAAACGGAGTCCATTTGGTCACTCAAATCCTTGTATTCTCGGATTGCACCCAAATTGGCCTCCAATTGAGCCTACAACGTAAAAACGAGTTTTCCTTCTTCGTTAAGCACAACCGAACATTTTTGTTGAGTCAAACATGTCCCATTTGACGTTATTAGGGTTCCACGCGAGGATTGAAATCAAACGGAGTCCATTTGGTCACTCAAATCCTTGTATTCTCGGATTGCACCCAAATTGGCCTCCAATTGAGCCTACAACGTACGAACGAGTTTTCCTTCTTCGTTAACCATAACCGAACTTGTTTGTTGAGTCAAACATGTCCCATTTTACGTTTTTATGTTGCCACGCGAGTTAGAAACAAAGCGGAGTCCATTTGGTCACTCAAATCCTTGTATTCTCGGATTGCACCCAAATTGGCCTCCAATTGAGCCTACAACGTACAAACAAGTTTTTCTTCTTCATTAAGAACAAACGAACTTGTTTTTTGAGTCAAACATGTCCCATTTTACGTTATTATGGTGCCACGCGAGTTAGAAACCAAGCGGAGTCCATTTGGTCACTCAAATCCTTGTATTCTCGGATTGCACCCAAATTAGCCTCCAATTGAGCCTACAACGTACAAACGAGTTTTCCTTCTTCGTTAACATTAACCGAACTTCTTTGTTGAATCAAACATGTCCCATTTGACGTTATTATGGTGCCACGTGAGTTAGAACCCAAACGGAGTCCATTTGGTCACTCAAATCCTTGTATTCTCGGATTGCACCCAAATTGGCCTCCAATTGAGCCTACAACATACAAACGAGTTTTCCTTCTTTGTTAAGCACAACCGAACCATTTTGTTGAGTCAAACATGTCCCATTTTACGTTATTATGGTGCCACACAAAGATTGAAATCAAACGGAGTCCGTTTGCTCACTCAAATCCTTGTATTCTCGGATTGCACCCAAATTGGCCTCCAATTGAGCCTACAACGTACAAACGAGTTTTCCTTCTTCGTTAACCATAACCGAACTTGTTTGTTGAGCCAAACATGTCCCATTTGACGTTTTTATGTTGCCACACGAGTTAGAAACAAAGCGGAGTCCATTTGGTCACTCAAATCCTTGTATTCTCGGATTGCACCCAAATTGGCCTCCAATTGAGCCTAGAACGTACAAACGAGTTTTCCTTCTTCATTAAGCATAAACGAACTTGTTTTTTGAGTCAAAAATGTCCCATTTGACGTTATTATGGTGCCACGCGAGTTAGAAACCAAGCGGAGTCCATTTGGTCACTCAAATCCTTGTATTCTCGGATTGCACCCTAATTGGCCTATAATTGAGCCTACAACGTACAAACGAGTTTTCCTTCTTCATTAAGCACAAACGAACTTGTTTTTTGAGTCAAACATGTCCCATTTGACGTTATTATGGTGCCACGTGAGTTAGAAACCAAGCGGAGTCCATTTGGTCACTCAAATCCTTGTATTCTCGGATTGCACCTAAATTGGCCTACAATTGAGCCTACAACGTACAAACGAGTTTTCCTTCTTCGTTAACAATAACCGAACTTCTTAGTTGAATCAAACATGTCCCATTTGACGTTATTATGGTGCCACGTGAGTTAGAACCCAAACGGAGTCCATTTGGTCACTCAAATCCTTGTATTCTCGGATTGCACCCAAATTGGCCTCCAATTGAGCCTACAACATACAAACGAGTTTTCCTTCTTTGTTAAGCACAACCGAACCTTTTTGTTGAGTCAAACATGTCCCATTTGACGTTATTATGGTGCCACGCAAAGACTGAAATCAAACGGAGTCCGTTTGCTCACTCAAATCCTTGTATTCTCGGATTGCACCCAAATTGGCCTCCAATTGAGCCTACAATGTACAAACGAGTTTTCCTTCTTCGTTAAGCACAACCGAACTTGTTTGTTGAGTCAAATATGTTCCATTTGACGTTAATATGGTGCCACGCAAGGATTGAAATCAAAAGGAATCCATTTAGTCACTCAAATCCTTGTATTCTCGGATTGCACCCAAATTGGCCTCCAATTGAGCCTACAATGTACAAACGAGTTTTCCTTCTTCGGTAAGCACAACCGAACTTGTTTGTTGAGTCAAATATGTTCCATTTGACGTTAATATGGTGCCACGCAAGGATTGAAATCAAACGGAATCCATTTGGTCACTCAAATCCTTGTATTCTCGGATTGCACCCAAATTGGCCTCCAATTGAGCCTACAACGTACAAACGAGTTTTCCTTCTTCGTTAAGCACAACCGAACATTTTTGTTGAGTCAAACATGTCCCATTTGACGTTATTAGGGTTCCACGCGAGGATTGAAATCAAACGGAGTCCATTTGGTCACTCAAATCCTTGTATTCTCGGATTGCACCAAAATTGGCCTCCAATTGAGCCTACAACGTACAAACGAGTTTTCCTTCTTCGTTAACCATAACCGAACTTGTTTGTTGAGCCAAACATATCCCATTTGACGTTTTTATGTTGCCACGCGAGTTAGAAACAAAGCGGAGTCCATTTGGTCACTCAAATCCTTGTATTCTCGGATTGCACCCAAATTGGCCTCCAATTGAGCCTACAACGTACAAACGAGTTTTCCTTCTTCATTAAGCACAAACGAACTTGTTTTTTGAGTCAAAAATTTCCCATTTGACGTTATTATGGTGCCACGCGAGTTAGAAACCAAGCGGAGTCCATTTGGTCACTCAAATCCTTGTATTCTCGGATTGCACCCAAATTGGCCTACAATTGAGCCTACAACGTACAAACGAGTTTTCCTTCTTCATTAAGCACAAACGAACTTGTTTTTTGAGTCAAACATGTCCCATTTGACGTTATTATGGTGCCACGTGAGTTAGAAACCAAG
Source organism: Berberis vulgaris (assembly GCA_963556465.1). NCBI lineage: Eukaryota > Viridiplantae > Streptophyta > Magnoliopsida > Ranunculales > Berberidaceae > Berberis > Berberis vulgaris. Next base: position 38,687,992 of record OY747126.1, on the reverse strand, counting down.
CGGAGTCCATTTGGTCACTCAAATCCTTGTATTCTCGGATTGCACCCAAATTGGCCTACAATTGAGCCTACAACGTACAAACGAGTTTTCCTTCTTCGTTAACATTAACCGAACTTCTTTGTTGAATCAAACATGTCCCATTTGACGTTATTATGGTGCCACGTGAGTTAGAACTCAAACGGAGTCCATTTGGTCACTCAAATCCTTGTATTATCGGATTGCACCCAAATTGGCCTCCAATTGAGCCTACAACGTACAAACGAGTTTTCCTTCTTCGTTAACCATAACCGAACTTGTTTGTTGAGTCAAACATATCCCATTTGACGTTATTATGGTGCCACGCGAGTTAGAAAAAAAGCGGAGTCCATTTGCTTACTCAAATCCTTGTATTCTCGGATTGCACCCAAATTGGCCTACAATTGAGCCTACAATGTACAAACGAGTTTTCCTTCTTCGTTGAGCACAACCGAACCTTTTTGTTGAGTCAAACATGTCACATTTGACGTTATTAGGGTGCCACGCAAGGATTGAAATCAAACGGAGTCCATTTGGTCACTCAAATCCTTGTATTCTCGGATTGCACCCAAATTGGCCTCCAATTGAGCCTACAACGTAAAAACGAGTTTTCCTTCTTCGTTAAGCACAACCGAACATTTTTGTTGAGTCAAACATGTCCCATTTGACGTTATTAGGGTTCCACGCGAGGATTGAAATCAAACGGAGTCCATTTGGTCACTCAAATCCTTGTATTCTCGGATTGCACCCAAATTGGCCTCCAATTGAGCCTACAACGTACGAACGAGTTTTCCTTCTTCGTTAACCATAACCGAACTTGTTTGTTGAGTCAAACATGTCCCATTTTACGTTTTTAGGTTTCCACGCGAGTTAGAAACAAAGCGGAGTCCATTTGGTCACTCAAATCCTTGTATTCTCGGATTGCACCCAAATTGGCCTCCAATTGAGCCTACAACGTACGAACGAGTTTTCCTTCTTCGTTAACCATAACCGAACTTGTTTGTTGAGTCAAACATGTCCCATTTTACGTTTTTATGTTGCCACGCGAGTTAGAAACAAAGCGGAGTCCATTTGGTCACTCAAATCCTTGTATTCTCGGATTGCACCCAAATTGGCCTCCAATTGAGCCTACAACGTACAAACAAGTTTTTCTTCTTCATTAAGAACAAACGAACTTGTTTTTTGAGTCAAACATGTCCCATTTTACGTTATTATGGTGCCACGCGAGTTAGAAACCAAGCGGAGTCCATTTGGTCACTCAAATCCTTGTATTCTCGGATTGCACCCAAATTAGCCTCCAATTGAGCCTACAACGTACAAACGAGTTTTCCTTCTTCGTTAACATTAACCGAACTTCTTTGTTGAATCAAACATGTCCCATTTGACGTTATTATGGTGCCACGTGAGTTAGAACCCAAACGGAGTCCATTTGGTCACTCAAATCCTTGTATTCTCGGATTGCACCCAAATTGGCCTCCAATTGAGCCTACAACATACAAACGAGTTTTCCTTCTTTGTTAAGCACAACCGAACCATTTTGTTGAGTCAAACATGTCCCATTTTACGTTATTATGGTGCCACACAAAGATTGAAATCAAACGGAGTCCGTTTGCTCACTCAAATCCTTGTATTCTCGGATTGCACCCAAATTGGCCTCCAATTGAGCCTACAACGTACAAACGAGTTTTCCTTCTTCGTTAACCATAACCGAACTTGTTTGTTGAGCCAAACATGTCCCATTTGACGTTTTTATGTTGCCACGCGAGTTAGAAACAAAGCGGAGTCCATTTGGTCACTCAAATCCTTGTATTCTCGGATTGCACCCAAATTGGCCTCCAATTGAGCCTAGAACGTACAAACGAGTTTTCCTTCTTCATTAAGCATAAACGAACTTGTTTTTTGAGTCAAAAATGTCCCATTTGACGTTATTATGGTGCCACGCGAGTTAGAAACCAAGCGGAGTCCATTTGGTCACTCAAATCCTTGTATTCTCGGATTGCACCCTAATTGGCCTATAATTGAGCCTACAACGTACAAACGAGTTTTCCTTCTTCATTAAGCACAAACGAACTTGTTTTTTGAGTCAAACATGTCCCATTTGACGTTATTATGGTGCCACGTGAGTTAGAAACCAAGCGGAGTCCATTTGGTCACTCAAATCCTTGTATTCTCGGATTGCACCTAAATTGGCCTACAATTGAGCCTACAACGTACAAACGAGTTTTCCTTCTTCGTTAACAATAACCGAACTTCTTAGTTGAATCAAACATGTCCCATTTGACGTTATTATGGTGCCACGTGAGTTAGAACCCAAACGGAGTCCATTTGGTCACTCAAATCCTTGTATTCTCGGATTGCACCCAAATTGGCCTCCAATTGAGCCTACAACATACAAACGAGTTTTCCTTCTTTGTTAAGCACAACCAAACCTTTTTGTTGAGTCAAACATGTCCCATTTGACGTTATTATGGTGCCACGCAAAGACTGAAATCAAACGGAGTCCGTTTGCTCACTCAAATCCTTGTATTCTCGGATTGCACCCAAATTGGCCTCCAATTGAGCCTACAATGTACAAACGAGTTTTCCTTCTTCGTTAAGCACAACCGAACTTGTTTGTTGAGTCAAATATGTTCCATTTGACGTTAATATGGTGCCACGCAAGGATTGAAATCAAAAGGAATCCATTTAGTCACTCAAATCCTTGTATTCTCGGATTGCACCCAAATTGGCCTCCAATTGAGCCTACAATGTACAAACGAGTTTTCCTTCTTCGGTAAGCACAACCGAACTTGTTTGTTGAGTCAAATATGTTCCATTTGACGTTAATATGGTGCCACGCAAGGATTGAAATCAAACGGAATCCATTTGGTCACTCAAATCCTTGTATTCTCGGATTGCACCCAAATTGGCCTCCAATTGAGCCTACAACGTACAAACGAGTTTTCCTTCTTCGTTAAGCACAACCGAACATTTTTGTTGAGTCAAACATGTCCCATTTGACGTTATTAGGGTTCCACGCGAGGATTGAAATCAAACGGAGTCCATTTGGTCACTCAAATCCTTGTATTCTCGGATTGCACCAAAATTGGCCTCCAATTGAGCCTACAACGTACAAACGAGTTTTCCTTCTTCGTTAACCATAACCGAACTTGTTTGTTGAGCCAAACATATCCCATTTGACGTTTTTATGTTGCCACGCGAGTTAGAAACAAAGCGGAGTCCATTTGGTCACTCAAATCCTTGTATTCTCGGATTGCACCCAAATTGGCCTCCAATTGAGCCTACAACGTACAAACGAGTTTTCCTTCTTCATTAAGCACAAACGAACTTGTTTTTTGAGTCAAAAATTTCCCATTTGACGTTATTATGGTGCCACGCGAGTTAGAAACCAAGCGGAGTCCATTTGGTCACTCAAATCCTTGTATTCTCGGATTGCACCCAAATTGGCCTACAATTGAGCCTACAACGTACAAACGAGTTTTCCTTCTTCATTAAGCACAAACGAACTTGTTTTTTGAGTCAAACATGTCCCATTTGACGTTATTATGGTGCCACGTGAGTTAGAAACCAAGCGGAGTCCATTTGGTCACTCAAATCCTTGTATTCTCGGATTGCACCCAAATTGGCCTACAATTGAGCCTACAACGTACAAACGAGTTTTCCTTCTTCGTTAACATTAACCGAACTTCTTTGTTGAATCAAACATGTCCCATTTGACGTTATTATGGTGCCACGTGAGTTAGAACTCAAACGGAGTCCATTTGGTCACTCAAATCCTTGTATTATCGGATTGCACCCAAATTGGCCTCCAATTGAGCCTACAACGTACAAACGAGTTTTCCTTCTTCGTTAACCATAACCGAACTTGTTTGTTGAGTCAAACATATCCCATTTGACGTTATTATGGTGCCACGCGAGTTAGAAAAAAAGCGGAGTCCATTTGCTTACTCAAATCCTTGTATTCTCGGATTGCACCCAAATTGGCCTACAATTGAGCCTACAATGTACAAACGAGTTTTCCTTCTTCGTTGAGCACAACCGAACCTTTTTGTTGAGTCAAACATGTCACATTTGACGTTATTAGGGTGCCACGCAAGGATTGAAATCAAACGGAGTCCATTTGGTCACTCAAATCCTTGTATTCTCGGATTGCACCCAAATTGGCCTCCAATTGAGCCTACAACGTAAAAACGAGTTTTCCTTCTTCGTTAAGCACAACCGAACATTTTTGTTGAGTCAAACATGTCCCATTTGACGTTATTAGGGTTCCACGCGAGGATTGAAATCAAACGGAGTCCATTTGGTCACTCAAATCCTTGTATTCTCGGATTGCACCCAAATTGGCCTCCAATTGAGCCTACAACGTACGAACGAGTTTTCCTTCTTCGTTAACCATAACCGAACTTGTTTGTTGAGTCAAACATGTCCCATTTTACGTTTTTAGGTTTCCACGCGAGTTAGAAACAAAGCGGAGTCCATTTGGTCACTCAAATCCTTGTATTCTCGGATTGCACCCAAATTGGCCTCCAATTGAGCCTACAACGTACAAACAAGTTTTTCTTCTTCATTAAGAACAAACGAACTTGTTTTTTGAGTCAAACATGTCCCATTTTACGTTATTATGGTGCCACGCGAGTTAGAAACCAAGCGGAGTCCATTTGGTCACTCAAATCCTTGTATTCTCGGATTGCACCCAAATTAGCCTCCAATTGAGCCTACAACGTACAAACGAGTTTTCCTTCTTCGTTAACATTAACCGAACTTCTTTGTTGAATCAAACATGTCCCATTTGACGTTATTATGGTGCCACGTGAGTTAGAACCCAAACGGAGTCCATTTGGTCACTCAAATCCTTGTATTCTCGGATTGCACCCAAATTGGCCTCCAATTGAGCCTACAACATACAAACGAGTTTTCCTTCTTTGTTAAGCACAACCGAACCATTTTGTTGAGTCAAACATGTCCCATTTTACGTTATTATGGTGCCACACAAAGATTGAAATCAAACGGAGTCCGTTTGCTCACTCAAATCCTTGTATTCTCGGATTGCACCCAAATTGGCCTCCAATTGAGCCTACAATGTACAAACGAGTTTTCCTTCTTCGGTAAGCACAACCGAACTTGTTTGTTGAGTCAAATATGTTCCATTTGACGTTAATATGGTGCCACGCAAGGATTGAAATCAAACGGAATCCATTTGGTCACTCAAATCCTTGTATTCTCGGATTGCACCCAAATTGGCCTCCAATTGAGCCTACAACGTACAAACGAGTTCTTCTTCTTCGTTAATCACAACCAAACTTATTGGTTGAGTCAAACATGTCCCATTTGACGTTATTATGGTGCCACGCGAGGATTGAAATCAAACGGAGTCCATTTGGTCACTCAAATCCTTGTATTCTCGGATTGCACCCAAATTGGCCTCCAATTGAGCCTACAACGTACAAACGAGTTTTCCTTCTTTGTTAAGCACAACCGAACCATTTTGTTGAGTCAAACATGTCCCATTTTACGTTATTATGGTGCCACACAAAGATTGAAATCAAACGGAGTCCGTTTGCTCACTCAAATCCTTGTATTCTCGGATTGCACCCAAATTGGCCTCCAATTGAGCCTACAATGTACAAACGAGTTTTCCTTCTTCGGTAAGCACAACCGAACTTGTTTGTTGAGTCAAATATGTTCCATTTGACCTTAATATGGTGCCACGCAAGGATTGAAATCAAACGGAATCCATTTGGTCACTCAAATCCTTGTATTCTCGGATTGCACCCAAATTGGCCTCCAATTGAGCCTACAACGTACAAACGAGTTCTTCTTCTTCGTTAATCACAACCAAACTTATTGGTTGAGTCAAACATGTCCCATTTGACGTTATTATGGTGCCACGCGATGATTGAAATCAAACGGAGTCCATTTGGTCACTCAAATCCTTGTATTCTCGGATTGCACCCAAATTGGCCACCAATTGAGCCTACAACGTACAAACGAGTTTTCCTTCTTCGTTAAGCACAACCGAACATTTTTGTTGAGTCAAACATGTCCCATTTGACGTTATTAGGGTTCCACGCGAAGATTGAAATCAAACGGAGTCCATTTGGTCACTCAAATCCTTGTATTCTCGGATTGCACCAAAATTGGCCTCCAATTGAGCCTACAACGTACAAACGAGTTTTCCTTCTTCGTTAACCATAACCGAACTTGTTTGTTGAGCCAAACATGTCCCATTTGACGTTTTTATGTTGCCACGCGAGTTAGAAACAAAGCGGAGTCCATTTGGTCACTCAAATCCTTGTATTCTCGGATTGCACCCAAATTGGCCTCCAATTGAGCCTAGAACGTACAAACGAGTTTTCCTTCTTCATTAAGCATAAACGAACTTGTTTTTTGAGTCAAAAATGTCCCATTTGACGTTATTATGGTGCCACGCGAGTTAGAAACCAAGCGGAGTCCATTTGGTCACTCAAATCCTTGTATTCTCGGATTGCACCCAAATTGGCCTCCAATTGAGCCTACAACGTACGAACGAGTTTTCCTTCTTCGTTAACCATAACCGAACTTGTTTGTTGAGTCAAACATGTCCCATTTTACGTTTTTAGGTTGCCACGCGAGTTAGAAACAAAGCGGAGTCCATTTGGTCACTCAAATCCTTGTATTCTCGGATTGCACCCAAATTGGCCTCCAATTGAGCCTACAACGTACAAACAAGTTTTTCTTCTTCATTAAGAACAAACGAACTTGTTTTTTGAGTCAAACATGTCCCATTTTACGTTATTATGGTGCCACGCGAGTTAGAAACCAAGCGGAGTCCATTTGGTCACTCAAATCCTTGTATTCTCGGATTGCACCCAAATTAGCCTCCAATTGAGCCTACAACGTACAAACGAGTTTTCCTTCTTCGTTAACATTAACCGAACTTCTTTGTTGAATCAAACATGTCCCATTTGACGTTATTATGGTGCCACGTGAGTTAGAACCCAAACGGAGTCCATTTGGTCACTCAAATCCTTGTATTCTCGGATTGCACCCAAATTGGCCTCCAATTGAGCCTACAACATACAAACGAGTTTTCCTTCTTTGTTAAGCACAACCGAACCATTTTGTTGAGTCAAACATGTCCCATTTTACGTTATTATGGTGCCACACAAAGATTGAAATCAAACGGAGTCCGTTTGCTCACTCAAATCCTTGTATTCTCGGATTGCACCCAAATTGGCCTCCAATTGAGCCTACAATGTACAAACGAGTTTTCCTTCTTCGGTAAGCACAACCGAACTTGTTTGTTGAGTCAAATATGTTCCATTTGACGTTAATATGGTGCCACGCAAGGATTGAAATCAAACGGAATCCATTTGGTCACTCAAATCCTTGTATTCTCGGATTGCACCCAAATTGGCCTCCAATTGAGCCTACAACGTACAAACGAGTTCTTCTTCTTCGTTAATCACAACCAAACTTATTGGTTGAGTCAAACATGTCCCATTTGACGTTATTATGGTGCCACGCGAGGATTGAAATCAAACGGAGTCCATTTGGTCACTCAAATCCTTGTATTCTCGGATTGCACCCAAATTGGCCTCCAATTGAGCCTACAACGTACAAACGAGTTTTCCTTCTTTGTTAAGCACAACCGAACCATTTTGTTGAGTCAAACATGTCCCATTTTACGTTATTATGGTGCCACACAAAGATTGAAATCAAACGGAGTCCGTTTGCTCACTCAAATCCTTGTATTCTCGGATTGCACCCAAATTGGCCTCCAATTGAGCCTACAATGTACAAACGAGTTTTCCTTCTTCGGTAAGCACAACCGAACTTGTTTGTTGAGTCAAATATGTTCCATTTGACCTTAATATGGTGCCACGCAAGGATTGAAATCAAACGGAATCCATTTGGTCACTCAAATCCTTGTATTCTCGGATTGCACCCAAATTGGCCTCCAATTGAGCCTACAACGTACAAACGAGTTCTTCTTCTTCGTTAATCACAACCAAACTTATTGGTTGAGTCAAACATGTCCCATTTGACGTTATTATGGTGCCACGCGATGATTGAAATCAAACGGAGTCCATTTGGTCACTCAAATCCTTGTATTCTCGGATTGCACCCAAATTGGCCACCAATTGAGCCTACAACGTACAAACGAGTTTTCCTTCTTCGTTAAGCACAACCGAACATTTTTGTTGAGTCAAACATGTCCCATTTGACGTTATTAGGGTTCCACGCGAAGATTGAAATCAAACGGAGTCCATTTGGTCACTCAAATCCTTGTATTCTCGGATTGCACCAAAATTGGCCTCCAATTGAGCCTACAACGTACAAACGAGTTTTCCTTCTTCGTTAACCATAACCGAACTTGTTTGTTGAGCCAAACATGTCCCATTTGACGTTTTTATGTTGCCACGCGAGTTAGAAACAAAGCGGAGTCCATTTGGTCACTCAAATCCTTGTATTCTCGGATTGCACCCAAATTGGCCTCCAATTGAGCCTAGAACGTACAAACGAGTTTTCCTTCTTCATTAAGCATAAACGAACTTGTTTTTTGAGTCAAAAATGTCCCATTTGACGTTATTATGGTGCCACGCGAGTTAGAAACCAAGCGGAGTCCATTTGGTCACTCAAATCCTTGTATTCTCGGATTGCACCCTAATTGGCCTACAATTGAGCCTACAACGTACAAACGAGTTTTCCTTCTTCATTAAGCACAAACGAACTTGTTTTTTGAGTCAAACATGTCCCATTTGACGTTATTATGGTGCCACGTGAGTTAGAAACCAAGCGGAGTCCATTTGGTCACTCAAATCCTTGTATTCTCGGATTGCACCCAAATTGGCCTACAATTGAGCCTACAACGTACAAACGAGTTTTCCTTCTTCGTTAACAATAAACGAACTTCTTAGTTGAATCAAACATGTCCCATTTGACGTTATTATGGTGCCACGTGAGTTAGAACCCAAACGGAGTCCATTTGGTCACTCAAATCCTTGTATTCTCGGATTGCACCCAAATTGGCCTCCAATTGAGCCTACAACATACAAACGAGTTTTCCTTCTTTGTTAAGCACAACCGAACCTTTTTGTTGAGTCAAACATGTCCCATTTGACGTTATTATGGTGCCACGCAAAGACTGAAATCAAACGGAGTCCGTTTGCTCACTCAAATCCTTGTATTCTCGGATTGCACCCAAATTGGCCTCCAATTGAGCCTACAATGTACAAACGAGTTTTCCTTCTTCGTTAAGCACAACCGAACTTGTTTGTTGAGTCAAATATGTTCCATTTGACGTTAATATGGTGCCACGCAAGGATTGAAATCAAAAGGAATCCATTTAGTCACTCAAATCCTTGTATTCTCGGATTGCACCCAAATTGGCCTCCAATTGAGCCTACAACGTACAAACGAGTTCTTCTTCTTCGTTAATCACAACCAAACTTATTGGTTGAGTCAAACATGTCCCATTTGACGTTATTATGGTGCCACGTGAGGATTGAAATCAAACGGAGTCCATTTGGTCACTCAAATCCTTGTATTCTCGGATTGCACCCAAATTGGCCTCCAATTGAGCCTACAACGTACAAACGAGTTTTCCTTCTTTGTTAAGCACAACCGAACCATTTTGTTGAGTCAAACATGTCCCATTTTACGTTATTATGGTGCCACACAAAGATTGAAATCAAACGGAGTCCGTTTGCTCACTCAAATCCTTGTATTCTCGGATTGCACCCAAATTGGCCTCCAATTGAGCCTACAATGTACAAACGAGTTTTCCTTCTTCGGTAAGCACAACCGAACTTGTTTGTTGAGTCAAATATGTTCCATTTGACCTTAATATGGTGCCACGCAAGGATTGAAATCAAACGGAATCCATTTGGTCACTCAAATCCTTGTATTCTCGGATTGCACCCAAATTGGCCTCCAATTGAGCCTACAACGTACAAACGAGTTCTTCTTCTTCGTTAATCACAACCAAACTTATTGGTTGAGTCAAACATGTCCCATTTGACGTTATTATGGTGCCACGCGAGGATTGAAATCAAACGGAGTCCATTTGGTCACTCAAATCCTTGTATTCTCGGATTGCACCCAAATTGGCCTCCAATTGAGCCTACAACGTACAAACGAGTTTTCCTTCTTCGTTAAGCACAACCGAATATTTTTGTTGAGTCAAACATGTCCCATTTGACGTTATTAGGGTTCCACGCGAAGATTGAAATCAAACGGAGTCCATTTGGTCACTCAAATCCTTGTATTCTCGGATTGCACCAAAATTGGCCTCCAATTGAGCCTACAACGTACAAACGAGTTTTCCTTCTTCGTTAACCATAACCGAACTTGTTTGTTGAGCCAAACATGTCCCATTTGACGTTTTTATGTTGCCACGCGAGTTAGAAACAAAGCGGAGTCCATTTGGTCACTCAAATCCTTGTATTCTCGGATTGCACCCAAATTGGCCTCCAATTGAGCCTAGAACGTACAAACGAGTTTTCCTTCTTCATTAAGCATAAACGAACTTGTTTTTTGAGTCACAAATGTCCCATTTGACGTTATTATGGTGCCACGCGAGTTAGAAACCAAGCGGAGTCCATTTGGTCACTCAAATCCTTGTATTCTCGGATTGCACCCAAATTGGCCTCCAATTGAGCCTACAACGTACGAACGAGTTTTCCTTCTTCGTTAACCATAACCGAACTTGTTTGTTGAGTCAAACATGTCCCATTTTACGTTTTTAGGTTGCCACGCGAGTTAGAAACAAAGCGGAGTCCATTTGGTCACTCAAATCCTTGTATTCTCGGATTGCACCCAAATTGGCCTCCAATTGAGCCTACAACGTACAAACAAGTTTTTCTTCTTCATTAAGAACAAACGAACTTGTTTTTTGAGTCAAACATGTCCCATTTTACGTTATTATGGTGCCACGCGAGTTAGAAACCAAGCGGAGTCCATTTGGTCACTCAAATCCTTGTATTCTCGGATTGCACCCAAATTAGCCTCCAATTGAGCCTACAACGTACAAACGAGTTTTCCTTCTTCGTTAACATTAACCGAACTTCTTTGTTGAATCAAACATGTCCCATTTGACGTTATTATGGTGCCACGTGAGTTAGAACCCAAACGGAGTCCATTTGGTCACTCAAATCCTTGTATTCTCGGATTGCACCCAAATTGGCCTCCAATTGAGCCTACAACATACAAACGAGTTTTCCTTCTTTGTTAAGCACAACCGAACCATTTTGTTGAGTCAAACATGTCCCATTTTACGTTATTATGGTGCCACACAAAGATTGAAATCAAACGGAGTCCGTTTGCTCACTCAAATCCTTGTATTCTCGGATTGCACCCAAATTGGCCTCCAATTGAGCCTACAATGTACAAACGAGTTTTCCTTCTTCGGTAAGCACAACCGAACTTGTTTGTTGAGTCAAATATGTTCCATTTGACGTTAATATGGTGCCACGCAAGGATTGAAATCAAACGGAATCCATTTGGTCACTCAAATCCTTGTATTCTCGGATTGCACCCAAATTGGCCTCCAATTGAGCCTACAACGTACAAACGAGTTCTTCTTCTTCGTTAATCACAACCAAACTTATTGGTTGAGTCAAACATGTCCCATTTGACGTTATTATGGTGCCACGCGAGGATTGAAATCAAACGGAGTCCATTTGGTCACTCAAATCCTTGTATTCTCGGATTGCACCCAAATTGGCCTCCAATTGAGCCTACAACGTACAAACGAGTTTTCCTTCTTTGTTAAGCACAACCGAACCATTTTGTTGAGTCAAACATGTCCCATTTTACGTTATTATGGTGCCACACAAAGATTGAAATCAAACGGAGTCCGTTTGCTCACTCAAATCCTTGTATTCTCGGATTGCACCCAAATTGGCCTCCAATTGAGCCTACAATGTACAAACGAGTTTTCCTTCTTCGGTAAGCACAACCGAACTTGTTTGTTGAGTCAAATATGTTCCATTTGACCTTAATATGGTGCCACGCAAGGATTGAAATCAAACGGAATCCATTTGGTCACTCAAATCCTTGTATTCTCGGATTGCACCCAAATTGGCCTCCAATTGAGCCTACAACGTACAAACGAGTTCTTCTTCTTCGTTAATCACAACCAAACTTATTGGTTGAGTCAAACATGTCCCATTTGACGTTATTATGGTGCCACGCGATGATTGAAATCAAACGGAGTCCATTTGGTCACTCAAATCCTTGTATTCTCGGATTGCACCCAAATTGGCCACCAATTGAGCCTACAACGTACAAACGAGTTTTCCTTCTTCGTTAAGCACAACCGAACATTTTTGTTGAGTCAAACATGTCCCATTTGACGTTATTAGGGTTCCACGCGAAGATTGAAATCAAACGGAGTCCATTTGGTCACTCAAATCCTTGTATTCTCGGATTGCACCAAAATTGGCCTCCAATTGAGCCTACAACGTACAAACGAGTTTTCCTTCTTCGTTAACCATAACCGAACTTGTTTGTTGAGCCAAACATGTCCCATTTGACGTTTTTATGTTGCCACGCGAGTTAGAAACAAAGCGGAGTCCATTTGGTCACTCAAATCCTTGTATTCTCGGATTGCACCCAAATTGGCCTCCAATTGAGCCTAGAACGTACAAACGAGTTTTCCTTCTTCATTAAGCATAAACGAACTTGTTTTTTGAGTCAAAAATGTCCCATTTGACGTTATTATGGTGCCACGCGAGTTAGAAACCAAGCGGAGTCCATTTGGTCACTCAAATCCTTGTATTCTCGGATTGCACCCTAATTGGCCTACAATTGAGCCTACAACGTACAAACGAGTTTTCCTTCTTCATTAAGCACAAACGAACTTGTTTTTTGAGTCAAACATGTCCCATTTGACGTTATTATGGTGCCACGTGAGTTAGAAACCAAGCGGAGTCCATTTGGTCACTCAAATCCTTGTATTCTCGGATTGCACCCAAATTGGCCTACAATTGAGCCTACAACGTACAAACGAGTTTTCCTTCTTCGTTAACAATAAACGAACTTCTTAGTTGAATCAAACATGTCCCATTTGACGTTATTATGGTGCCACGTGAGTTCGAACCCAAACGGAGTCCATTTGGTCACTCAAATCCTTGTATTCTCGGATTGCACCCAAATTGGCCTCCAATTGAGCCTACAACATACAAACGAGTTTTCCTTCTTTGTTAAGCACAACCGAACCTTTTTGTTGAGTCAAACATGTCCCATTTGACGTTATTATGGTGCCACGCAAAGACTGAAATCAAACGGAGTCCGTTTGCTCACTCAAATCCTTGTATTCTCGGATTGCACCCAAATTGGCCTCCAATTGAGCCTACAATGTACAAACGAGTTTTCCTTCTTCGTTAAGCACAACCGAACTTGTTTGTTGAGTCAAATATGTTCCATTTGACGTTAATATGGTGCCACGCAAGGATTGAAATCAAAAGGAATCCATTTAGTCACTCAAATCCTTGTATTCTCGGATTGCACCCAAATTGGCCTCCAATTGAGCCTACAACGTACAAACGAGTTCTTCTTCTTCGTTAATCACAACCAAACTTATTGGTTGAGTCAAACATGTCCCATTTGACGTTATTATGGTGCCACGTGAGGATTGAAATCAAACGGAGTCCATTTGGTCACTCAAATCCTTGTATTCTCGGATTGCACCCAAATTGGCCTCCAATTGAGCCTACAACGTACAAACGAGTTTTCCTTCTTTGTTAAGCACAACCGAACCATTTTGTTGAGTCAAACATGTCCCATTTTACGTTATTATGGTGCCACACAAAGATTGAAATCAAACGGAGTCCGTTTGCTCACTCAAATCCTTGTATTCTCGGATTGCACCCAAATTGGCCTCCAATTGAGCCTACAATGTACAAACGAGTTTTCCTTCTTCGGTAAGCACAACCGAACTTGTTTGTTGAGTCAAATATGTTCCATTTGACCTTAATATGGTGCCACGCAAGGATTGAAATCAAACGGAATCCATTTGGTCACTCAAATCCTTGTATTCTCGGATTGCACCCAAATTGGCCTCCAATTGAGCCTACAACGTACAAACGAGTTCTTCTTCTTCGTTAATCACAACCAAACTTATTGGTTGAGTCAAACATGTCCCATTTTACGTTATTATGGTGCCACGCGAGGATTGAAATCAAACGGAGTCCATTTGGTCACTCAAATCCTTGTATTCTCGGATTGCACCCAAATTGGCCTCCAATTGAGCCTACAACGTACAAACGAGTTTTCCTTCTTCGTTAAGCACAACCGAATATTTTTGTTGAGTCAAACATGTCGCATTTGACGTTATTAGGGTTCCACGCGAAGATTGAAATCAAACGGAGTCCATTTGGTCACTCAAATCCTTGTATTCTCGGATTGCACCAAAATTGGCCTCCAATTGAGCCTACAACGTACAAACGAGTTTTCCTTCTTCGTTAACCATAACCGAACTTGTTTGTTGAGCCAAACATGTCCCATTTGACGTTTTTATGTTGCCACGCGAGTTAGAAACAAAGCGGAGTCCATTTGGTCACTCAAATCCTTGTATTCTCGGATTGCACCCAAATTGGCCTCCAATTGAGCCTAGAACGTACAAACGAGTTTTCCTTCTTCATTAAGCATAAACGAACTTGTTTTTTGAGTCAAAAATGTCCCATTTGACGTTATTATGGTGCCACGCGAGTTAGAAACCAAGCGGAGTCCATTTGGTCACTCAAATCCTTGTATTCTCGGATTGCACCCTAATTGGCCTACAATTGAGCCTACAACGTACAAACGAGTTTTCCTTCTTCATTAAGCACAAACGAACTTGTTTTTTGAGTCAAACATGTCCCATTTGACGTTATTATGGTGCCACGTGAGTTAGAAACCAAGCGGAGTCCATTTGGTCACTCAAATCCTTGTATTCTCGGATTGCACCCAAATTGGCCTACAATTGAGCCTACAACGTACAAACGAGTTTTCCTTCTTCGTTAAGCACAACCGAACATTTTTATTGAGTCAAACATGTCCCATTTGACGTTATTAGGGTTCCACACGAAGATTGAAATCAAACGGAGTCCATTTGGTCACTCAAATCCTTGTATTCTCGGATTGCACCAAAATTGGCCTCCAATTGAGCCTACAACGTACAAACGAGTTTTCCTTCTTCGTTAACCATAACCGAACTTGTTTGTTGAGCCAAACATGTCCCATTTGACGTTTTTATGTTGCCACGCGAGTTAGAAACCAAGCGGAGTCCATTTGGTCACTCAAATCCTTGTATTCTCGGATTGCACCCAAATTAGCCTCCAATTGAGCCTACAACGTACAAACGAGTTTTCCTTCTTCGTTAACATTAACCGAACTTCTTTGTTGAATCAAACATGTCCCATTTGACGTTATTATGGTTCCACGTGAGTTAGAACCCAAACGGAGTCCATTTGGTCACTCAAATCCTTGTATTCTCGGATTGCACCCAAATTGGCCTCCAATTGAGCCTACAACATACAAACGAGTTTTCCTTCTTTGTTAAGCACAACCGAACCATTTTGTTGAGTCAAACATGTCCCATTTTACGTTATTATGGTGCCACACAAAGATTGAAATCAAACGGAGTCCGTTTGCTCACTCAAATCCTTGTATTCTCGGATTGCACCCAAATTGGCCTCCAATTGAGCCTACAATGTACAAACGAGTTTTCCTTCTTCGGTAAGCACAACCGAACTTGTTTGTTGAGTCAAATATGTTCCATTTGACGTTAATATGGTGCCACGCAAGGATTGAAATCAAACGGAATCCATTTGGTCACTCAAATCCTTGTATTCTCGGATTGCACCCAAATTGGCCTCCAATTGAGCCTACAACGTACAAATGAGTTCTTCTTCTTCGTTAATCACAACCAAACTTATTGGTTGAGTCAAACATGTCCCATTTGACGTTATTATGGTGCCACGCGAGGATTGAAATCAAACGGAGTCCATTTGGTCACTCAAATCCTTGTATTCTCGGATTGCACCCAAATTGGCCTCCAATTGAGCCTACAACGTACAAACGAGTTTTCCTTCTTTGTTAAGCACAACCGAACCATTTTGTTGAGTCAAACATGTCCCATTTTACGTTATTATGGTGCCACACAAAGATTGAAATCAAACGGAGTCCGTTTGCTCACTCAAATCCTTGTATTCTCGGATTGCACCCAAATTGGCCTCCAATTGAGCCTACAATGTACAAACGAGTTTTCCTTCTTCGGTAAGCACAACCGAACTTGTTTGTTGAGTCAAATATGTTCCATTTGACCTTAATATGGTGCCACGCAAGGATTGAAATCAAACGGAATCCATTTGGTCACTCAAATCCTTGTATTCTCGGATTGCACCCAAATTGGCCTCCAATTGAGCCTACAACGTACAAACGAGTTCTTCTTCTTCGTTAATCACAACCAAACTTATTGGTTGAGTCAAACATGTCCCATTTGACGTTATTATGGTGCCACGCGAGGATTGAAATCAAACGGAGTCCATTTGGTCACTCAAATCCTTGTATTCTCGATTGCACCCAAATTGGCCTCCAATTGAGCCTACAACGTACAAACGAGTTTTCCTTCTTCGTTAAGCACAACCGAACATTTTTGTTGAGTCAAACATGTCCCATTTGACGTTATTAGGGTTCCACGCGAAGATTGAAATCAAACGGAGTCTATTTGGTCACTCAAATCCTTGTATTCTCGGATTGCACCAAAATTGGCCTCCAATTGAGCCTACAACGTACAAACGAGTTTTCCTTCTTCGTTAACCATAACCGAACTTGTTTGTTGAGCCAAACATGTCCCATTTGACGTTTTTATGTTGCCACGCGAGTTAGAAACAAAGCGGAGTCCATTTGGTCACTCAAATCCTTGTATTCTCGGATTGCACCCAAATTGGCCTCCAATTGAGCCTAGAACGTACAAACGAGTTTTCCTTCTTCATTAAGCATAAACGAACTTGTTTTTTGAGTCAAAAATGTCCCATTTGACGTTATTATGGTGCCACGCGAGTTAGAAACCAAGCGGAGTCCATTTGGTCACTCAAATCCTTGTATTCTCGGATTGCACCCTAATTGGCCTACAATTGAGCCTACAACGTACAAACGAGTTTTCCTTCTTCATTAAGCACAAACGAACTTGTTTTTTGAGTCAAACATGTCCCATTTGACGTTATTATGGTGCCACGTGAGTTAGAAACCAAGCGGAGTCCATTTGGTCACTCAAATCCTTGTATTCTCGGATTGCACCCAAATTGGCCTACAATTGAGCCTACAACGTACAAACGAGTTTTCCTTCTTCGTTAACAATAACCGAACTTCTTAGTTGAATCAAACATGTCCCATTTGACGTTATTATGGTGCCACGTGAGTTAGAACCCAAACGGAGTCCATTTGGTCACTCAAATCCTTGTATTCTCGGATTGCACCCAAATTGGCCTCCAATTGAGCCTACAACATACAAACGAGTTTTCCTTCTTTGTTAAGCACAACCGAACCTTTTTGTTGAGTCAAACATGTCCCATTTGACGTTATTATGGTGCCACGCAAAGACTGAAATCAAACGGAGTCCGTTTGCTCACTCAAATCCTTGTATTCTCGGATTGCACCCAAATTGGCCTCCAATTGAGCCTACAATGTACAAACGAGTTTTCCTTCTTCGTTAAGCACAACCGAACTTGTTTGTTGAGTCAAATATGTTCCATTTGACGTTAATATGGTGCCACGCAAGGATTGAAATCAAAAGGAATCCATTTAGTCACTCAAATCCTTGTATTCTCGGATTGCACCCAAATTGGCCTCCAATTGAGCCTACAATGTACAAACGAGTTTTCCTTCTTCGGTAAGCACAAACGAACTTGTTTGTTGAGTCAAATATGTTCCATTTGACGTTAATATGGTGCCACGCAAGGATTGAAATCAAACGGAATCCATTTGGTCACTCAAATCCTTGTATTCTCGGATTGCACCCAAATTGGCCTCCAATTGAGCCTACAACGTACAAACGAGTTTTCCTTCTTCGTTAAGCACAACCGAACATTTTTGTTGAGTCAAACATGTCCCATTTGACGTTATTAGGGTTCCACGCGAGGATTGAAATCAAACGGAGTCCATTTGGTCACTCAAATCCTTGTATTCTCGGATTGCACCAAAATTGGCCTCCAATTGAGCCTACAACGTACAAACGAGTTTTCCTTCTTCGTTAACCATAACCGAACTTGTTTGTTGAGCCAAACATATCCCATTTGACGTTTTTATGTTGCCACGCGAGTTAGAAACAAAGCGGAGTCCATTTGGTCACTCAAATCCTTGTATTCTCGGATTGCACCCAAATTGGCCTCCAATTGAGCCTACAACGTACAAACGAGTTTTCCTTCTTCATTAAGCACAAACGAACTTGTTTTTTGAGTCAAAAATTTCCCATTTGACGTTATTATGGTGCCACGCGAGTTATAAACCAAGCGGAGTCCATTTGGTCACTCAAATCCTTGTATTCTCGGATTGCACCCAAATTGGCCTACAATTGAGCCTACAACGTACAAACGAGTTTTCCTTCTTCATTAAGCACAAACGAACTTGTTTTTTGAGTCAAACATGTCCCATTTGACGTTATTATGGTGCCACGTGAGTTAGAAACCAAGCGGAGTCCATTTGGTCACTCAAATCCTTGTATTCTCGGATTGCACCCAAATTGGCCTACAATTGAGCCTACAACGTACAAACGAGTTTTCCTTCTTCGTTAACATTAACCGAACTTCTTTGTTGATTCAAACATGTCCTATTTGACGTTATTATGGTGCCACGTGAGTTAGAACTCAAACGGAGTCCATTTGGTCACTCAAATCCTTGTATTCTCGGATTGCACCCAAATTGGCCTACAATTGAGCCTACAATGTACAAACGAGTTTTCCTTCTTCGTTGAGCACAACCGAACCTTTTTGTTGAGTCAAACATGTCACATTTGACGTTATTAGGGTGCCACGCAAGGATTGAAATCAAACGGAGTCCATTTGGTCACTCAAATCCTTGTATTCTCGGATTGCACCCAAATTGGCCTCCAATTGAGCCTACAACGTAAAAACGAGTTTTCCTTCTTCGTTAAGCACAACCGAACATTTTTGTTGAGTCAAACATGTCCCATTTGACGTTATTAGGGTTCCACGCGAGGATTGAAATCAAACGGAGTCCATTTGGTCACTCAAATCCTTGTATTCTCGGATTGCACCCAAATTGGCCTCCAATTGAGCCTACAACGTACAAACGAGTTTTCCTTTTTCGTTAACCATAACTGAACTTGTTTGTTGAGTCAAACATGTCCCATTTTACGTTTTTATGTTGCCACGCGAGTTAGAAACAAAGCGGAGTCCATTTGGTCACTCAAATCCTTGTATTCTCGGATTGCACCCAAATTGGCCTCCAATTGAGCCTACAACGTACAAACAAGTTTTTCTTCTTCATTAAGAACAAACGAACTTGTTTTTTGAGTCAAACATGTCCCATTTTACGTTATTATGGTGCCACGCGAGTTAGAAACCAAGCGGAGTCCATTTGGTCACTCAAATCCTTGTATTCTCGGATTGCACCCAAATTAGCCTCCAATTGAGCCTACAACGTACAAACGAGTTTTCCTTCTTCGTTAACCATAACCGAACTTGTTTGTTGAGTCAAACATGTCCCATTTGACGTTATTATGGTGCCACGCGAGTTATAAAAAAAGCGGAGTCCATTTGCTTACTCAAATCCTTGTATTCTCGGATTGCACCCAAATTGGCCTACAATTGAGCCTACAATGTACACACGAGTTTTCCTTCTTCGTTGAGCACAACCAAACCTTTTTGTTGAGTCAAACATGTCACATTTGATGTTATTAGGGTGCCACGCAAGGATTGAAATCAGACGGAGTCCATTTGGTCACTCAAATCCTTGTATTCTCGGATTGCACCCAAATTGGCCTCCAATTGAGCCAACAACGTACAAACGAGTTTTCCTTCTTTATTAAGCACAACCGAACTTGTTTTTTGAGTCAAATATGTCCCATTTGACGTTATTATGGTGCCACATGAGTTAGAAACCAAGCGGAGTCCATTTGCTCACTCAAATCCTTGTATTCTCGGATTGCACCCAAATTGGCCTACAATTGAGCCTACAACGTACAAACGAGTTTTCCTTCTTCATTAAGCACAAAAGAACTTGTTTTTTGAGTCAAACATGTCCCATTTGACGTTATTATGGTGCCACGCAAGGATTGAAATCAAACGGAATCCATTTAGTCACTCAAATCCTTGTATTCTCGGATTGCACCCAAATTGGCCTCATATTGAGCCTACAATGTACAAACGAGTTTTCCTTCTTCGGTAAGCACAACCGAACTTGTTTGTTGAGTCAAATATGTTCCATTTGACGTTAATATGGTGCCACGCAAGGATTGAAATCAAACGGAATCCATTTGGTCACTCAAATCCTTGTATTCTCGGATTGCACCCAAATTGGCCTCCAATTGAGCCTACAACGTACAAACGAGTTTTCCTTCTTCGTTAAGCACAACCGAACATTTTTGTTGAGTCAAACATGTCCCATTTGACGTTATTAGGGTTCCACGCGAGGATTGAAATCAAACGGAGTCCATTTGGTCACTCAAATCCTTGTATTCTCGGATTGCACCAAAATTGGCCTCCAATTGAGCCTACAACGTACAAACGAGTTTTCCTTCTTCGTTAACCATAACCGAACTTGTTTGTTGAGCCAAACATATCCCATTTGACGTTTTTATGTTGCCACGCGAGTTAGAAACAAAGCGGAGTCCATTTGGTCACTCAAATCCTTGTATTCTCGGATTGCACCCAAATTGGCCTCCAATTGAGCCTACAACGTACAAACGAGTTTTCCTTCTTCATTAAGCACAAACGAACTTGTTTTTTGAGTCAAAAATTTCCCATTTGACGTTATTATGGTGCCACGCGAGTTATAAACCAAGCGGAGTCCATTTGGTCACTCAAATCCTTGTATTCTCGGATTGCACCCAAATTGGCCTACAATTGAGCCTACAACGTACAAACGAGTTTTCCTTCTTCATTAAGCACAAACGAACTTGTTTTTTGAGTCAAACATGTCCCATTTGACGTTATTATGGTGCCACGTGAGTTAGAAACCAAGCGGAGTCCATTTGGTCACTCAAATCCTTGTATTCTCGGATTGCACCCAAATTGGCCTACAATTGAGCCTACAACGTACAAACGAGTTTTCCTTCTTCGTTAACATTAACCGAACTTCTTTGTTGATTCAAACATGTCCTATTTGACGTTATTATGGTGCCACGTGAGTTAGAACTCAAACGGAGTCCATTTGGTCACTCAAATCCTTGTATTCTCGGATTGCACCCAAATTGGCCTACAATTGAGCCTACAATGTACAAACGAGTTTTCCTTCTTCGTTGAGCACAACCGAACCTTTTTGTTGAGTCAAACATGTCACATTTGACGTTATTAGGGTGCCACGCAAGGATTGAAATCAAACGGAGTCCATTTGGTCACTCAAATCCTTGTATTCTCGGATTGCACCCAAATTGGCCTCCAATTGAGCCTACAACGTAAAAACGAGTTTTCCTTCTTCGTTAAGCACAACCGAACATTTTTGTTGAGTCAAACATGTCCCATTTGACGTTATTAGGGTTCCACGCGAGGATTGAAATCAAACGGAGTCCATTTGGTCACTCAAATCCTTGTATTCTCGGATTGCACCCAAATTGGCCTCCAATTGAGCCTACAACGTACAAACGAGTTTTCCTTTTTCGTTAACCATAACTGAACTTGTTTGTTGAGTCAAACATGTCCCATTTTACGTTTTTATGTTGCCACGCGAGTTAGAAACAAAGCGGAGTCCATTTGGTCACTCAAATCCTTGTATTCTCGGATTGCACCCAAATTGGCCTCCAATTGAGCCTACAACGTACAAACAAGTTTTTCTTCTTCATTAAGAACAAACGAACTTGTTTTTTGAGTCAAACATGTCCCATTTTACGTTATTATGGTGCCACGCGAGTTAGAAACCAAGCGGAGTCCATTTGGTCACTCAAATCCTTGTATTCTCGGATTGCACCCAAATTAGCCTCCAATTGAGCCTACAACGTACAAACGAGTTTTCCTTCTTCGTTAACCATAACCGAACTTGTTTGTTGAGTCAAACATGTCCCATTTGACGTTATTATGGTGCCACGCGAGTTATAAAAAAAGCGGAGTCCATTTGCTTACTCAAATCCTTGTATTCTCGGATTGCACCCAAATTGGCCTACAATTGAGCCTACAATGTACACACGAGTTTTCCTTCTTCGTTGAGCACAACCAAACCTTTTTGTTGAGTCAAACATGTCACATTTGATGTTATTAGGGTGCCACGCAAGGATTGAAATCAGACGGAGTCCATTTGGTCACTCAAATCCTTGTATTCTCGGATTGCACCCAAATTGGCCTCCAATTGAGCCAACAACGTACAAACGAGTTTTCCTTCTTTATTAAGCACAACCGAACTTGTTTTTTGAGTCAAATATGTCCCATTTGACGTTATTATGGTGCCACATGAGTTAGAAACCAAGCGGAGTCCATTTGCTCACTCAAATCCTTGTATTCTCGGATTGCACCCAAATTGGCCTACAATTGAGCCTACAACGTACAAACGAGTTTTCCTTCTTCATTAAGCACAAAAGAACTTGTTTTTTGAGTCAAACATGTCCCATTTGACGTTATTATGGTGCCACGCAAGGATTGAAATCAAACGGAATCCATTTAGTCACTCAAATCCTTGTATTCTCGGATTGCACCCAAATTGGCCTCATATTGAGCCTACAATGTACAAACGAGTTTTCCTTCTTCGGTAAGCACAACCGAACTTGTTTGTTGAGTCAAATATGTTCCATTTGACGTTAATATGGTGCCACGCAAGGATTGAAATCAAACGGAATCCATTTGGTCACTCAAATCCTTGTATTCTCGGATTGCACCCAAATTGGCCTCCAATTGAGCCTACAACGTACAAACGAGTTTTCCTTCTTCGTTAAGCACAACCGAACATTTTTGTTGAGTCAAACATGTCCCATTTGACGTTATTAGGGTTCCACGCGAGGATTGAAATCAAACGGAGTCCATTTGGTCACTCAAATCCTTGTATTCTCGGATTGCACCCAAATTGGCCTCCAATTGAGCCTACAACGTACAAACGAGTTTTCCTTCTTCGTTAACCATAACCGAACTTGTTTGTTGAGTCAAACATGTCCCATTTTACGTTTTTATGTTGCCACGCGAGTTAGAAACAAAGCGGAGTCCATTTGGTCACTCAAATCCTTGTATTCTCGGATTGCACCCAAATTGGCCTCCAATTGAGCCTACAACGTACAAACAAGTTTTTCTTCTTCATTAAGAACAAAAAAACTTGTTTTTTGAGTCAAACATGTCCCATTTGACGTTATTATGGTGCCACGCGAGTTAGAAACCAAGCGGAGTCCATTTGGTCACTCAAATCCTTGTATTCTCGGATTGCACCCAAATTAGCCTCCAATTGAGCCTACAACGTACAAACGAGTTTTCCTTCTTCGTTAACCATAACCGAACTTGTTTGTTGAGTCAAACATGTCCCATTTGACGTTATTATGGTGCCACGCGAGTTATAAAAAAAGCGGAGTCCATTTGCTTACTCAAATCCTTGTATTCTCGGATTGCACCCAAATTGGCCTACAATTGAGCCTACAATGTACACACGAGTTTTCCTTCTTCGTTGAGCACAACCGAACCTTTTTGTTGAGTCAAACATGTCACATTTGATGTTATTAGGGTGCCACGCAAGGATTGAAATCAGACGGAGTCCATTTGGTCACTCAAATCCTTGTATTCCCGGATTGCACCCAAATTGGCCTCCAATTGAGCCAACAACGTACAAACGAGTTTTCCTTCTTTATTAAGCACAACCGAACTTGTTTTTTGAGTCAAATATGTCCCATTTGACGTTATTATGGTGCCACATGAGTTAGAAACCAAGCGGAGTCCATTTGCTCACTCAAATCCTTGTATTCTCGGATTGCACCCAAATTGGCCTCCAATTGAGCCTACAACGTACAAACGAGTTTTCCTTCTTCATTAAGCACAAACGAACTTGTTTTTTGAGTCAAACATGTCCCATTTGACGTTATTATGGTGCCACGCGAGTTAGAAACCAAGCGGAGTCCATTTGGTCACTCAAATCCTTGTATTCTCGGATTGCACCCAAATTGGCCTACAATTGAGCCTACAACGTACAAACGAGTTTTCCTTCTTCATTAAGCACAAAAGAACTTGTTTTTTGAGTCAAACATGTCCCATTTGACGTTATTATGGTGCCACGCAAGGATTGAAATCAAACGGAATCCATTTAGTCACTCAAATCCTTGTATTCTCGGATTGCACCCAAATTGGCCTCATATTGAGCCTACAATGTACAAACGAGTTTTCCTTCTTCGGTAAGCACAACCGAACTTGTTTGTTGAGTCAAATATGTTCCATTTGACGTTAATATGGTGCCACGCAAGGATTGAAATCAAACGGAATCCATTTGGTCACTCAAATCCTTGTATTCTCGGATTGCACCCAAATTGGCCTCCAATTGAGCCTACAACGTACAAACGAGTTTTCCTTCTTCGTTAAGCACAACCGAACATTTTTGTTGAGTCAAACATGTCCCATTTGACGTTATTAGGGTTCCACGCGAGGATTGAAATCAAACGGAGTCCATTTGGTCACTCAAATCCTTGTATTCTCGGATTGCACCCAAATTGGCCTCCAATTGAGCCTACAACGTACAAACGAGTTTTCCTTCTTCGTTAACCATAACCGAACTTGTTTGTTGAGTCAAACATGTCCCATTTTACGTTTTTATGTTGCCACGCGAGTTAGAAACAAAGCGGAGTCCATTTGGTCACTCAAATCCTTGTATTCTCGGATTGCACCCAAATTGGCCTCCAATTGAGCCTACAACGTACAAACAAGTTTTTCTTCTTCATTAAGAACAAAAAAACTTGTTTTTTGAGTCAAACATGTCCCATTTGACGTTATTATGGTGCCACGCGAGTTAGAAACCAAGCGGAGTCCATTTGGTCACTCAAATCCTTGTATTCTCGGATTGCACCCAAATTAGCCTCCAATTGAGCCTACAACGTACAAACGAGTTTTCCTTCTTCGTTAACCATAACCGAACTTGTTTGTTGAGTCAAACATGTCCCATTTGACGTTATTATGGTGCCACGCGAGTTATAAAAAAAGCGGAGTCCATTTGCTTACTCAAATCCTTGTATTCTCGGATTGCACCCAAATTGGCCTACAATTGAGCCTACAATGTACACACGAGTTTTCCTTCTTCGTTGAGCACAACCGAACCTTTTTGTTGAGTCAAACATGTCACATTTGATGTTATTAGGGTGCCACGCAAGGATTGAAATCAGACGGAGTCCATTTGGTCACTCAAATCCTTGTATTCTCGGATTGCACCCAAATTGGCCTCCAATTGAGCCAACAACGTACAAACGAGTTTTCCTTCTTTATTAAGCACAACCGAACTTGTTTTTTGAGTCAAATATGTCCCATTTGACGTTATTATGGTGCCACATGAGTTAGAAACCAAGCGGAGTCCATTTGCTCACTCAAATCCTTGTATTCTCGGATTGCACCCAAATTGGCCTCCAATTGAGCCTACAACGTACAAAAGAGTTTTCCTTCTTCATTAAGCACAAACGAACTTGTTTTTTGAGTCAAACATGTCCCATTTGACGTTATTATGGTGCCACGCGAGTTAGAAACCAAGCGGAGTCCATTTGGTCACTCAAATCCTTGTATTCTCGGATTGCACCCAAATTGGCCTACAATTGAGCCTACAACGTACAAACGAGTTTTCCTTCTTCATTAAGCACAAAAGAACTTGTTTTTTGAGTCAAACATGTCCCATTTGACGTTATTATGGTGCCACGCAAGGATTGAAACAAACGGAATCCATTTAGTCACTCAAATCCTTGTATTCTCGGATTGCACCCAAATTGGCCTCATATTGAGCCTACAATGTACAAACGAGTTTTCCTTCTTCGGTAAGCACAACCGAACTTGTTTGTTGAGTCAAATATCTTCCATTTGACGTTAATATGGTGCCACGCAAGGATTGAAATCAAACGGAATCCATTTGGTCACTCAAATCCTTGTATTCTCGGATTGCACCCAAATTGGCCTCCAATTGAGCCTACAACGTACCAACGAGTTTTCCTTCTTCGTTAAGCACAACCGAACATTTTTGTTGAGTCAAACATGTCCCATTTGACGTTATTAGGGTTCCACGCGAGGATTGAAATCAAACGGAGTCCATTTGGTCACTCAAATCCTTGTATTCTCGGATTGCACCAAAATTGGCCTCCAATTGAGCCTACAACGTACAAACGAGTTTTCCTTCTTCGTTAACCATAACCGAACTTGTTTGTTGAGCCAAACATATCCCATTTGACGTTTTTATGTTGCCACGCGAGTAAGAAACAAAGCGGAGTCCATTTGGTCACTCAAATCCTTGTATTCTCGGATTGCACCCAAATTGGCCTCCAATTGAGCCTACAACGTACAAACGAGTTTTCCTTCTTCGTTAAGCACAACCGAACATTTTTGTTGAGTCAAACATGTCCCATTTGACGTTATTAGGGTTCCACGCGAGGATTGAAATCAAACGGAGTCCATTTGGTCACTCAAATCCTTGTATTCTCGGATTGCACCAAAATTGGCCTCCAATTGAGCCTACAACGTACAAACGAGTTTTCCTTCTTCGTTAACCATAACCAAACTTGTTTGTTGAGCCAAACATATCCCATTTGACGTTTTTATGTTGCCACGCGAGTTAGAAACAAAGCGGAGTCCATTTGGTCACTCAAATCCTTGTATTCTCGGATTGCACCCAAATTGGCCTCCAATTGAGCCTACAACGTACAAACGAGTTTTCCTTCTTCATTAAGCACAAAAGAACTTGTTTTTTGAGTCAAAAATTTCCCATTTGACGTTATTATGGTGCCACGCGAGTTATAAACCAAGCGGAGTCCATTTGGTCACTCAAATCCTTGTATTCTCGGATTGCACCCAAATTGGCCTACAATTGAGCCTACAACGTACAAACGAGTTTTCCTTCTTCATTAAGCACAAACGAACTTGTTTTTTGAGTCAAAAATGTCCCATTTGACGTTATTATGGTGCCACGTGAGTTAGAAACCAAGCGGAGTCCATTTGGTCACTCAAATCCTTGTATTCTCGGATTGCACCCAAATTGGCCTACAATTGAGCCTACAACGTACAAACGAGTTTTCCTTCTTCGTTAACATTAACCGAACTTCTTTGTTGATTCAAACATGTCCTATTTGACGTTATTATGGTGCCACGTGAGTTAGAACTCAAATGGAGTCCATTTGGTCACTCAAATCCTTGTATTCTCGGATTGCACCCAAATTGGCCTACAATTGAGCCTACAATGTACAAACGAGTTTTCCTTCTTCGTTGAGCACAACCGAACCTTTTTGTTGAGTCAAACATGTCACATTTGACGTTATTAGGGTGCCACGCAAGGATTGAAATCAAACGGAGTCCATTTGGTCACTCAAATCCTTGTATTCTCGGATTGCACCCAAATTGGCCTCCAATTGAGCCTACAACGTACAAACGAGTTTTCCTTCTTCGTTAAGCACAACCGAACATTTTTGTTGAGTCAAACATGTCCCATTTGATGTTATTAGGGTTCCACGCGAGGATTGAAATCAAACGGAGTCCATTTGGTCACTCAAATCCTTGTATTCTCGGATTGCACCCAAATTGGCCTCCAATTGAGCCTACAACGTACAAACGAGTTTTCCTTCTTCGTTAACCATAAACGAACTTGTTTGTTGAGTCAAACATGTCCCATTTGACGTTTTTATGTTTCCACGCGAGTTAGAAACAAAGCGGAGTCCATTTGGTCACTCAAATCCTTGTATTCTCGGATTGCACCCAAATTGGCCTCCAATTGAGCCTACAACGTACAAACGAGTTTTTCTTCTTCATTAAGAACAAACGAACTTGTTTTTTGAGTCAAACATGTCCCATTTTACGTTATTATGGTGCCACGCGATTTAGAAACCAAGCGGAGTCCATTTGGTCACTCAAATCCTTGTATTCTCGGATTGCACCCAAATTAGCCTCCAATTGAGCCTACAACGTACAAACGAGTTTTCCTTCTTCGTTAACCATAACCGAACTTGTTTGTTGAGTCAAACATGTCCCATTTGACGTTATTATGGTGCCACGCGAGTTATAAAAAAAGCGGAGTCCATTTGCTTACTCAAATCCTTGTATTCTCGGATTGCACCCAAATTGGCCTACAATTGAGCCTACAATGTACACACGAGTTTTCCTTCTTCGTTGAGCACAACCGAACCTTTTTGTTGAGTCAAACATGTCACATTTGATGTTATTAGGGTGCCACGCAAGGATTGAAATCAAACAGAGTCCATTTGGTCACTCAAATCCTTGTATTCTCGGATTGCACCCAAATTAGCCTCCAATTGAGCCAACAACGTACAAACGAGTTTTCCTTCTTTATTAAGCACAAACGAACTTGTTTTTTGAGTCAAATATGTCCCATTTGACGTTATTATGGTGCCACATGAGTTAGAAACCAAGCGGAGTCCATTTGCTCACTCAAATCCTTGTATTCTCGGATTGCACCCAAATTGGCCGCCAATTGAGCCTACAACGTACAAACGAGTTTTCCTTCTTCGTTAACCATAACCGAACTTGTTTGTTGAGCCAAACATATCCCATTTGACGTTTTTATGTTGCCACGCGAGTTAGAAACAAAGCGGAGTCCATTTGGTCACTCAAATCCTTGTATTCTCGGATTGCACCCAAATTGGCCTCCAATTGAGCCTACAACATACAAACGAGTTTTCCTTCTTCGTTAAGCACAACCGAACATTTTTGTTGAGTCAAACATGTCCCATTTGACGTTATTAGGGTTCCACGCGAGGATTGAAATCAAACGGAGTCCATTTGGTCACTCAAATCCTTGTATTCTCGGATTGCACCAAAATTGGCCTCCAATTGAGCCTACAACGTACAAACGAGTTTTCCTTCTTCGTTAACCATAACCAAACTTGTTTGTTGAGCCAAACATATCCCATTTGACGTTTTTATGTTGCCACGCGAGTTAGAAACAAAGCGGAGTCCATTTGGTCACTCAAATCCTTGTATTCTCGGATTGCACCCAAATTGGCCTCCAATTGAGCCTACAACGTACAAACGAGTTTTCCTTCTTCATTAAGCACAAAAGAACTTGTTTTTTGAGTCAAAAATTTCCCATTTGACGTTATTATGGTGCCACGCGAGTTATAAACCAAGCGGAGTCCATTTGGTCACTCAAATCCTTGTATTCTCGGATTGCACCCAAATTGGCCTACAATTGAGCCTACAACGTACAAACGAGTTTTCCTTCTTCATTAAGCACAAACGAACTTGTTTTTTGAGTCAAACATGTCCCATTTGACGTTATTATGGTGCCACGTGAGTTAGAAACCAAGCGGAGTCCATTTGGTCACTCAAATCCTTGTATTCTCGGATTGCACCCAAATTGGCCTACAATTGAGCCTACAACGTACAAACGAGTTTTCCTTCTTCGTTAACATTAACCGAACTTCTTTGTTGATTCAAACATGTCCTATTTGACGTTATTATGGTGCCACGTGAGTTAGAACTCAAACGGAGTCCATTTGGTCACTCAAATCCTTGTATTCTCGGATTGCACCCAAATTGGCCTACAATTGAGCCTACAATGTACAAACGAGTTTTCCTTCTTCGTTGAGCACAACCGAACCTTTTTGTTGAGTCAAACATGTCACATTTGACGTTATTAGGGTGCCACGCAAGGATTGAAATCAAACGGAGTCCATTTGGTCACTCAAATCCTTGTATTCTCGGATTGCACCCAAATTGGCCTCCAATTGAGCCTACAACGTACAAACGAGTTTTCCTTCTTCGTTAAGCACAACCGAACATTTTTGTTGAGTCAAACATGTCCCATTTGATGTTATTAGGGTTCCACGCGAGGATTGAAATCAAACGGAGTCCATTTGGTCACTCAAATCCTTGTATTCTCGGATTGCACCCAAATTGGCCTCCAATTGAGCCTACAACGTACAAACGAGTTTTCCTTCTTCGTTAACCATAAACGAACTTGTTTGTTGAGTCAAACATGTCCCATTTGACGTTTTTATGTTTCCACGCGAGTTAGAAACAAAGCGGAGTCCATTTGGTCACTCAAATCCTTGTATTCTCGGATTGCACCCAAATTGGCCTCCAATTGAGCCTACAACGTACAAACGAGTTTTTCTTCTTCATTAAGAACAAACGAACTTGTTTTTTGAGTCAAACATGTCCCATTTTACGTTATTATGGTGCCACGCAAGTTAGAAACCAAGCGGAGTCCATTTGGTCACTCAAATCCTTGTATTCTCGGATTGCACCCAAATTAGCCTCCAATTGAGCCTACAACGTACAAACGAGTTTTCCTTCTTCGTTAACCATAACCGAACTTGTTTGTTGAGTCAAACATGTCCCATTTGACGTTATTATGGTGCCACGCGAGTTATAAAAAAAGCGGAGTCCATTTGCTTACTCAAATCCTTGTATTCTCGGATTGCACCCAAATTGGCCTACAATTGAGCCTACAATGTACACACGAGTTTTCCTTCTTCGTTGAGCACAACCGAACCTTTTTGTTGAGTCAAACATGTCACATTTGATGTTATTAGGGTGCCACGCAAGGATTGAAATCAAACAGAGTCCATTTGGTCACTCAAATCCTTGTATTCTCGGATTGCACCCAAATTAGCCTCCAATTGAGCCAACAACGTACAAACGAGTTTTCCTTCTTTATTAAGCACAAACGAACTTGTTTTTTGAGTCAAATATGTCCCATTTGACGTTATTATGGTGCCACATGAGTTAGAAACCAAGCGGAGTCCATTTGCTCACTCAAATCCTTGTATTCTCGGATTGCACCCAAATTGGCCGCCAATTGAGCCTACAACGTACAAACGAGTTTTCCTTCTTCATTAAGCACAAAAGAACTTGTTTTTTGAGTCAAACATGTCCCATTTGACGTTATTATGGTGCCACGCAAGGATTGAAATCAAACGGAATCCATTTAGTCACTCAAATCCTTGTATTCTCGGATTGCACCCAAATTGGCCTCATATTGAGCCTACAATGTACAAACGAGTTTTCCTTCTTCGGTAAGCACAACCGAACTTGTTTGTTGAGTCAAATATGTTCCATTTGACGTTAATATGGTGCACGCAAGGATTGAAATCAAACGGAATCCATTTGGTCACTCAAATCCTTGTATTCTCGGATTGCACCCAAATTGGCCTCCAATTGAGCCTACAACGTACAAACGAGTTTTCCTTCTTCGTTAAGCACAACCGAACATTTTTGTTGAGTCAAACATGTCCCATTTGACGTTATTAGGGTTCCACGCGAGGATTGAAATCAAACGGAGTCCATTTGGTCACTCAAATCCTTGTATTCTCGGATTGCACCAAAATTGGCCTCCAATTGAGCCTACAACGTACAAACGAGTTTTCCTTCTTCGTTAACCATAACCGAACTTGTTTGTTGAGCCAAACATATCCCATTTGACGTTTTTATGTTGCCACGCGAGTTAGAAACAAAGCGGAGTCCATTTGGTCACTCAAATCCTTGTATTCTCGGATTGCACCCAAATTGGCCTCCAATTGAGCCTACAACGTACAAACGAGTTTTCCTTCTTCGTTAAGCACAACCGAACATTTTTGTTGAGTCAAACATGTCCCATTTGACGTTATTAGGGTTCCACGCGAGGATTGAAATCAAACGGAGTCCATTTGGTCACTCAAATCCTTGTATTCTCGGATTGCACCCAAATTGGCCTCCAATTGAGCCTACAACGTACAAACGAGTTTTCCTTCTTCGTTAACCATAACCAAACTTGTTTGTTGAGCCAAACATATCCCATTTGACGTTTTTATGTTGCCACGCGAGTTAGAAACAAAGCGGAGTCCATTTGGTCACTCAAATCCTTGTATTCTCGGATTGCACCCAAATTGGCCTCCAATTGAGCCTACAACGTACAAACGAGTTTTCCTTCTTCATTAAGCACAAACGAACTTGTTTTTTGAGTCAAAAATTTCCCATTTGACGTTATTATGGTGCCACGCGAGTTATAAACCAAGCGGAGTCCATTTGGTCACTCAAATCCTTGTATTCTCGGATTGCACCCAAATTGGCCTACAATTGAGCCTACAACGTACAAACGAGTTTTCCTTCTTCATTAAGCACAAACGAACTTGTTTTTTGAGTCAAACATGTCCCATTTGACGTTATTATGGTGCCACGTGAGTTAGAAACCAAGCGGAGTCCATTTGGTCACTCAAATCCTTGTATTCTCGGATTGCACCCAAATTGGCCTACAATTGAGCCTACAACGTACAAACGAGTTTTCCTTCTTCGTTAACATTAACCGAACTTCTTTGTTGATTCAAACATGTCCTATTTGACGTTATTATGGTGCCACGTGAGTTAGAACTCAAACGGAGTCCATTTGGTCACTCAAATCCTTGTATTCTCGGATTGCACCCAAATTGGCCTACCATTGAGCCTACAATGTACAAACGAGTTTTCCTTCTTCGTTGAGCACAACCGAACCTTTTTGTTGAGTCAAACATGTCACATTTGACGTTATTAGGGTGCCACGCAAGGATTGAAATCAAACGGAGTCCATTTGGTCACTCAAATCCTTGTATTCTCGGATTGCACCCAAATTGGCCTCCAATTGAGCCTACAACGTACAAACGAGTTTTCCTTCTTCGTTAAGCACAACCGAACATTTTTGTTGAGTCAAACATGTCCCATTTGACGTTATTAGGGTTCCACGCGAGGATTGAAATCAAACGGAGTCCATTTGGTCACTCAAATCCTTGTATTCTCGGATTGCACCCAAATTGGCCTCCAATTGAGCCTACAACGTACAAACGAGTTTTCCTTCTTCGTTAACCATAACCGAACTTGTTTGTTGAGTCAAACATGTCCCATTTGACGTTTTTATGTTTCCACGCGAGTTAGAAACAAAGCGGAGTCCATTTGGTCACTCAAATCCTTGTATTCTCGGATTGCACCCAAATTGGCCTCCAATTGAGCCTACAACGTACAAACGAGTTTTTCTTCTTCATTAAGAACAAACGAACTTGTTTTTTGAGTCAAACATGTCCCATTTTACGTTATTATGGTGCCACGTGAGTTAGAAACCAAGCGGAGTCCATTTGGTCACTCAAATCCTTGTATTCTCGGATTGCACCCAAATTAGCCTCCAATTGAGCCTACAACGTACAAACGAGTTTTCCTTCTTCGTTAACCATAACCGAACTTGTTTGTTGAGTCAAACATGTCCCATTTGACGTTATTATGGTGCCACGCGAGTTATAAAAAAAGCGGAGTCCATTTGCTTACTCAAATCCTTGTATTCTCGGATTGCACCCAAATTGGCCTACAATTGAGCCTACAATGTACACACGAGTTTTCCTTCTTCGTTGAGCACAACCGAACCTTTTTGTTGAGTCAAACATGTCACATTTGATGTTATTAGGGTGCCACGCAAGGATTGAAATCAAATGGAGTCCATTTGGTCACTCAAATCCTTGTATTCTCGGATTGCACCCAAATTAGCCTCCAATTGAGCCAACAACGTACAAACGAGTTTTCCTTCTTTATTAAGCACAACCGAACTTGTTTTTTGAGTCAAATATGTCCCATTTGACGTTATTATGGTGCCACATGAGTTAGAAACCAAGCGGAGTCCATTTGCTCACTCAAATCCTTGTATTCTCGGATTGCACCCAAATTGGCCTCCAATTGAGCCTACAACGTACAAACGAGTTTTCCTTCTTCATTAAGCACAAAAGAACTTGTTTTTTGAGTCAAACATGTCCCATTTGACGTTATTATGGTGCCACGCAAGGATTGAAATCAAACGGAATCCATTTAGTCACTCAAATCCTTGTATTCTCGGATTGCACCCAAATTGGCCTCATATTGAGCCTACAATGTACAAACGAGTTTTCCTTCTTCGGTAAGCACAACCGAACTTGTTTGTTGAGTCAAATATGTTCCATTTGACGTTAATATGGTGCCACGCAAGGATTGAAATCAAACGGAATCCATTTGGTCACTCAAATCCTTGTATTCTCGGATTGCACCCAAATTGGCCTCCAATTGAGCCTACAACGTACAAACGAGTTTTCCTTCTTCGTTAAGCACAACCGAACATTTTTGTTGAGTCAAACATGTCCCATTTGACGTTATTAGGGTTCCACGCGAGGATTGAAATCAAACGGAGTCCATTTGGTCACTCAAATCCTTGTATTCTCGGATTGCACCCAAATTGGCCTCCAATTGAGCCTACAACGTACAAACGAGTTTTCCTTCTTCGTTAAGCACAACCGAACATTTTTGTTGAGTCAAACATGTCCCATTTGACGTTATTAGGGTTCCACGCGAGGATTGAAATCAAACGGAGTCCATTTGGTCACTCAAATCCTTGTATTCTCGGATTGCACCCAAATTGGCCTCCAATTGAGCCTACAACGTACAAACGAGTTTTCCTTCTTCGTTAACCATAACCGAACTTGTGTGTTGAGTCAAACATGTCCCATTTGACGTTTTTATGTTTCCACGCGAGTTAGAAACAAAGCGGAGTCCATTTGGTCACTCAAATCCTTGTATTCTCGGATTGCACCCAAATTGGCCTCCAATTGAGCCTACAACGTACAAACGAGTTTTTCTTCTTCATTAAGAACAAACGAACTTGTTTTTTGAGTCAAACATGTCCCATTTTACGTTATTATGGTGCCACGTGAGTTAGAAACCAAGCGGAGTCCATTTGGTCACTCAAATCCTTGTATTCTCGGATTGCACCCAAATTAGCCTCCAATTGAGCCTACAACGTACAAACGAGTTTTCCTTCTTCGTTAACCATAACCGAACTTGTTTGTTGAGTCAAACATGTCCCATTTGACGTTATTATGGTGCCACGCGAGTTATAAAAAAAGCGGAGTCCATTTGCTTACTCAAATCCTTGTATTCTCGGATTGCACCCAAATTGGCCTACAATTGAGCCTACAATGTAGACACGAGTTTTCCTTCTTCGTTGAGCACAACCGAACCTTTTTGTTGAGTCAAACATGTCACATTTGATGTTATTAGGGTGCCACGCAAGGATTGAAATCAAACGGAGTCCATTTGGTCACTCAAATCCTTGTATTCTCGGATTGCACCCAAATTAGCCTCCAATTGAGCCAACAACGTACAAACGAGTTTTCCTTCTTTATTAAGCACAACCGAACTTGTTTTTTGAGTCAAATATGTCCCATTTGACGTTATTATGGTGCCACATGAGTTAGAAACCAAGCGGAGTCCATTTGCTCACTCAAATCCTTGTATTCTCGGATTGCACCCAAATTGGCCTCCAATTGAGCCTACAACGTACAAACGAGTTTTCCTTCTTCATTAAGCACAAACGAACTTGTTTTTTGAGTCAAACATGTCCCATTTGACGTTATTATGGTGCCACGCGAGTTAGAAACCAAGCGGAGTCCATTTGGTCACTCAAATCCTTGTATTCTCGGATTGCACCCAAATTGGCCTACAATTGAGCCTACAACGTACAAACGAGTTTTCCTTCTTCATTAAGCACAAAAGAACTTGTTTTTTGAGTCAAACATGTCCCATTTGACGTTATTATGGTGCCACGCAAGGATTGAAATCAAACGGAATCCATTTAGTCACTCAAATCCTTGTATTCTCGGATTGCACCCAAATTGGCCTCATATTGAGCCTACAATGTACAAACGAGTTTTCCTTCTTCGGTAAGCACAACCGAACTTGTTTGTTGAGTCAAATATGTTCCATTTGACGTTAATATGGTGCCACGCAAGGATTGAAATCAAACGGAATCCATTTGGTCACTCAAATCCTTGTATTCTCGGATTGCACCCAAATTGGCCTCCAATTGAGCCTACAACGTACAAACGAGTTTTCCTTCTTCGTTAAGCACAACCGAACATTTTTGTTGAGTCAAACATGTCCCATTTGACGTTATTAGGGTTCCACGCGAGGATTGAAATCAAACGGAGTCCATTTGGTCACTCAAATCCTTGTATTCTCGGATTGCACCAAAATTGGCCTCCAATTGAGCCTACAACGTACAAACGAGTTTTCCTTCTTCGTTAACCATAACCGAACTTGTTTGTTGAGCCAAACATATCCCATTTGACGTTTTTATGTTGCCACGCGAGTTAGAAACAAAGCGGAGTCCATTTGGTCACTCAAATCCTTGTATTCTCGGATTGCACCCAAATTGGCCTCCAATTGAGCCTACAACGTACAAACGAGTTTTCCTTCTTCATTAAGCACAAACGAACTTGTTTTTTGAGTCAAAAATTTCCCATTTGACGTTATTATGGTGCCACGCGAGTTATAAACCAAGCGGAGTCCATTTGGTCACTCAAATCCTTGTATTCTCGGATTGCACCCAAATTGGCCTACAATTGAGCCTACAACGTACAAACGAGTTTTCCTTCTTCATTAAGCACAAACGAACTTGTTTTTTGAGTCAAACATGTCCCATTTGACGTTATTATGGTGCCACGTGAGTTAGAAACCAAGCGGAGTCCATTTGGTCACTCAAATCCTTGTATTCTCGGATTGCACCCAAATTGGCCTACAATTGAGCCTACAACGTACAAACGAGTTTTCCTTCTTCGTTAACATTAACCGAACTTCTTTGTTGATTCAAACATGTCCTATTTGACGTTATTATGGTGCCACGTGAGTTAGAACTCAAACGGAGTCCATTTGGTCACTCAAATCCTTGTATTCTCGGATTGCACCCAAATTGGCCTACAATTGAGCCTACAATGTACAAACGAGTTTTCCTTCTTCGTTGAGCACAACCGAACCTTTTTGTTGAGTCAAACATGTCACATTTGACGTTATTAGGGTGCCATGCAAGGATTGAAATCAAACGGAGTCCATTTGGTCACTCAAATCCTTGTATTCTCGGATTGCACCCAAATTGGCCTCCAATTGAGCCTACAACGTACAAACGAGTTTTCCTTCTTCGTTAAGCACAACCGAACATTTTTGTTGAGTCAAACATGTCCCATTTGACGTTATTAGGGTTCCACGCGAGGATTGAAATCAAACGGAGTCCATTTGGTCACTCAAATCCTTGTATTCTCGGATTGCACCCAAATTGGCCTCCAATTGAGCCTACAACGTACAAACGAGTTTTCCTTCTTCGTTAACCATAACCGAACTTGTTTGTTGAGTCAAACATGTCCCATTTGACGTTTTTATGTTTCCACGCGAGTTAGAAACAAAGCGGAGTCCATTTGGTCACTCAAATCCTTGTATTCTCGGATTGCACCCAAATTGGCCTCCAATTGAGCCTACAACGTACAAACGAGTTTTTCTTCTTCATTAAGAACAAACGAACTTGTTTTTTGAGTCAAACATGTCCCATTTTACGTTATTATGGTGCCACGCGAGTTAGAAACCAAGCGGAGTCCATTTGGTCACTCAAATCCTTGTATTCTCGGATTGCACCCAAATTAGCCTCCAATTGAGCCTACAACGTACAAACGAGTTTTCCTTCTTCGTTAACCATAACCGAACTTGTTTGTTGAGTCAAACATGTCCCATTTGACGTTATTATGGTGCCACGCGAGTTATAAAAAAAGCGGAGTCCATTTGCTTACTCAAATCCTTGTATTCTCGGATTGCACCCAAATTGGCCTACAATTGAGCCTACAATGTACACACGAGTTTTCCTTCTTCGTTGAGCACAACCGAACCTTTTTGTTGAGTCAAACATGTCACATTTGATGTTATTAGGGTGCCACGCAAGGATTGAAATCAAACGGAGTCCATTTGGTCACTCAAATCCTTGTATTCTCGGATTGCACCCAAATTGGCCTCCAATTGAGCCTACAACGTACAAACGAGTTTTCCTTCTTCATTAAGCACAAACGAACTTGTTTTTTGAGTCAAAAATTTCCCATTTGACGTTATTATGGTGCCACGCGAGTTATAAACCAAGCGGAGTCCATTTGGTCACTCAAATCCTTGTATTCTCGGATTGCACCCAAATTGGCCTACAATTGAGCCTACAACGTACAAACAAGTTTTCCTTCTTCATTAAGCACAAACGAACTTGTTTTTTGAGTCAAACATGTCCCATTTGACGTTATTATGGTGCCACGTGAGTTAGAAACCAAGCGGAGTCCATTTGGTCACTCAAATCCTTGTATTCTCGGATTGCACCCAAATTGGCCTACAATTGAGCCTACAACGTACAAACGAGTTTTCCTTCTTCGTTAACATTAACCGAACTTCTTTGTTGATTCAAACATGTCCTATTTGACGTTATTATGGTGCCACGTGAGTTAGAACTCAAACGGAGTCCATTTGGTCACTCAAATCCTTGTATTCTCGGATTGCACCCAAATTGGCCTACAATTGAGCCTACAATGTACAAACGAGTTTTCCTTCTTCGTTGAGCACAACCGAACCTTTTTGTTGAGTCAAACATGTCACATTTGACGTTATTAGGGTGCCACGCAAGGATTGAAATCAAACGGAGTCCATTTGGTCACTCAAATCCTTGTATTCTCGGATTGCACCCAAATTGGCCTCCAATTGAGCCTACAACGTACAAACGAGTTTTCCTTCTTCGTTAAGCACAACCGAACATTTTTGTTGAGTCAAACATGTCCCATTTGACGTTATTAGGGTTCCACGCGAGGATTGAAATCAAACGGAGTCCATTTGGTCACTCAAATCCTTGTATTCTCGGATTGCACCCAAATTGGCCTCCAATTGAGCCTACAACGTACAAACGAGTTTTCCTTCTTCGTTAACCATAACCGAACTTGTTTGTTGAGTCAAACATGTCCCATTTGACGTTTTTATGTTTCCACGCGAGTTAGAAACAAAGCGGAGTCCATTTGGTCACTCAAATCCTTGTATTCTCGGATTGCACCCAAATTGGCCTCCAATTGAGCCTACAACGTACAAACGAGTTTTTCTTCTTCATTAAGAACAAACGAACTTGTTTTTTGAGTCAAACATGTCCCATTTTACGTTATTATGGTGCCACGCGAGTTAGAAACCAAGCGGAGTCCATTTGGTCACTCAAATCCTTGTATTCTCGGATTGCACCCAAATTAGCCTCCAATTGAGCCTACAACGTACAAACGAGTTTTCCTTCTTCGTTAACCATAACCGAACTTGTTTGTTGAGTCAAACATGTCCCATTTGACGTTATTATGGTGCCACGCGAGTTATAAAAAAAGCGGAGTCCATTTGCTTACTCAAATCCTTGTATTCTCGGATTGCACCCAAATTGGCCTACAATTGAGCCTACAATGTACACACGAGTTTTCCTTCTTCGTTGAGCACAACCGAACCTTTTTGTTGAGTCAAACATGTCACATTTGATGTTATTAGGGTGCCACGCAAGGATTGAAATCAAACGGAGTCCATTTGGTCACTCAAATCCTTGTATTCTCGGATTGCACCCAAATTAGCCTCCAATTGAGCCAACAACGTACAAACGAGTTTTCCTTCTTTATTAAGCACAACCGAACTTGTTTTTTGAGTCAAATATGTCCCATTTGACGTTATTATGGTGCCACATGAGTTAGAAACCAAGCGGAGTCCATTTGCTCACTCAAATCCTTGTATTCTCGGATTGCACCCAAATTGGCCTCCAATTGAGCCTACAACGTACAAACGAGTTTTCCTTCTTCATTAAGCACAAACGAACTTGTTTTTTGAGTCAAACATGTCCCATTTGACGTTATTATGGTGCCACGCGAGTTAGAAACCAAGCGGAGTCCATTTGGTCACTCAAATCCTTGTATTCTCGGATTGCACCCAAATTGGCCTACAATTGAGCCTACAACGTACAAACGAGTTTTCCTTCTTCATTAAGCACAAAAGAACTTGTTTTTTGAGTCAAACATGTCCCATTTGACATTATTATGGTGCCAGGCAAGGATTGAAATCAAACGGAATCCATTTAGTCACTCAAATCCTTGTATTCTCGGATTGCACCCAAATTGGCCTCATATTGAGCCTACAATGTACAAACGAGTTTTCCTTCTTCGGTAAGCACAACCGAACTTGTTTGTTGAGTCAAATATGTTCCATTTGACGTTAATATGGTGCCACGCAAGGATTGAAATCAAACGGAATCCATTTGGTCACTCAAATCCTTGTATTCTCGGATTGCACCCAAATTGGCCTCCAATTGAGCCTACAACGTACAAACGAGTTTTCCTTCTTCGTTAAGCACAACCGAACATTTTTGTTGAGTCAAACATGTCCCATTTGACGTTATTAGGGTTCCACGCGAGGATTGAAATCAAACGGAGTCCATTTGGTCACTCAAATCCTTGTATTCTCGGATTGCACCAAAATTGGCCTCCAATTGAGCCTACAACGTACAAACGAGTTTTCCTTCTTCGTTAACCATAACCGAACTTGTTTGTTGAGCCAAACATATCCCATTTGACGTTTTTATGTTGCCACGCGAGTTAGAAACAAAGCGGAGTCCATTTGGTCACTCAAATCCTTGTATTCTCGGATTGCACCCAAATTGGCCTCCAATTGAGCCTACAACGTACAAACGAGTTTTCCTTCTTCATTAAGCACAAAAGAACTTGTTTTTTGAGTCAAAAATTTCCCATTTGACGTTATTATGGTGCCACGCGAGTTATAAACCAAGCGGAGTCCATTTGGTCACTCAAATCCTTGTATTCTCGGATTGCACCCAAATTGGCCTACAATTGAGCCTACAACGTACAAACGAGTTTTCCTTCTTCATTAAGCACAAACGAACTTGTTTTTTGAGTCAAACATGTCCCATTTGACGTTATTATGGTGCCACGTGAGTTAGAAACCAAGCGGAGTCCATTTGGTCACTCAAATCCTTGTATTCTCGGATTGCACCCAAATTGGCCTACAATTGAGCCTACAACGTACAAACGAGTTTTCCTTCTTCGTTAACATTAACCGAACTTCTTTGTTGATTCAAACATGTCCTATTTGACGTTATTATGGTGCCACGTGAGTTAGAACTCAAACGGAGTCCATTTGGTCACTCAAATCCTTGTATTCTCGGATTGCACCCAAATTGGCCTACAATTGAGCCTACAATGTACAAACGAGTTTTCCTTCTTCGTTGAGCACAACCGAACCTTTTTGTTGAGTCAAACATGTCCCATTTGACGTTATTAGGGTTCCACGCGAGGATTGAAATCAAACGGAGTCCATTTGGTCACTCAAATCCTTGTATTCTCGGATTGCACCCAAATTGGCCTCCAATTGAGCCTACAACGTACAAACGAGTTTTCCTTCTTCGTTAAGCACAACCGAACATTTTTGTTGAGTCAAACATGTCCCATTTGACGTTATTAGGGTTCCACGCGAGGATTGAAATCAAACGGAGTCCATTTGGTCACTCAAATCCTTGTATTCTCGGATTGCACCCAAATTGGCCTCCAATTGAGCCTACAACGTACAAACGAGTTTTCCTTCTTCGTTAACCATAACCGAACTTGTTTGTTGAGTCAAACATGTCCCATTTGACGTTTTTATGTTTCCACGCGAGTTAGAAACAAAGCGGAGTCCATTTGGTCACTCAAATCCTTGTATTCTCGGATTGCACCCAAATTGGCCTCCAATTGAGCCTACAACGTACAAACGAGTTTTTCTTCTTCATTAAGAACAAACGAACTTGTTTTTTGAGTCAAACATGTCCCATTTTACGTTATTATGGTGCCACGTGAGTTAGAAACCAAGCGGAGTCCATTTGGTCACTCAAATCCTTGTATTCTCGGATTGCACCCAAATTAGCCTCCAATTGAGCCTACAACGTACAAACGAGTTTTCCTTCTTCGTTAACCATAACCGAACTTGTTTGTTGAGTCAAACATGTCCCATTTGACGTTATTATGGTGCCACGCGAGTTATAAAAAAAGCGGAGTCCATTTGCTTACTCAAATCCTTGTATTCTCGGATTGCACCCAAATTGGCCTACAATTGAGCCTACAATGTACACACGAGTTTTCCTTCTTCGTTGAGCACAACCGAACCTTTTTGTTGAGTCAAACATGTCACATTTGATGTTATTAGGGTGCCACGCAAGGATTGAAATCAAACGGAGTCCATTTGGTCACTCAAATCCTTGTATTCTCGGATTGCACCCAAATTAGCCTCCAATTGAGCCAACAACGTACAAACGAGTTTTCCTTCTTTATTAAGCACAACCGAACTTGTTTTTTGAGTCAAATATGTCCCATTTGACGTTATTATGGTGCCACATGAGTTAGAAACCAAGCGGAGTCCATTTGCTCACTCAAATCCTTGTATTCTCGGATTGCACCCAAATTGGCCTCCAATTGAGCCTACAACGTACAAACGAGTTTTCCTTCTTCATTAAGCACAAACGAACTTGTTTTTTGAGTCAAACATGTCCCATTTGACGTTATTATGGTGCCACGCGAGTTAGAAACCAAGCGGAGTCCATTTGGTCACTCAAATCCTTGTATTCTCGGATTGCACCCAAATTGGCCTACAATTGAGCCTACAACGTACAAACGAGTTTTCCTTCTTCATTAAGCACAAAAGAACTTGTTTTTTGAGTCAAACATGTCCCATTTGACGTTATTATGGTGCCACGCAAGGATTGAAATCAAACGGAATCCATTTAGTCACTCAAATCCTTGTATTCTCGGATTGCACCCAAATTGGCCTCATATTGAGCCTACAATGTACAAACGAGTTTTCCTTCTTCGGTAAGCACAACCGAACTTGTTTGTTGAGTCAAATATGTTCCATTTGACGTTAATATGGTGCCACGCAAGGATTGAAATCAAACGGAATCCATTTGGTCACTCAAATCCTTGTATTCTCGGATTGCACCCAAATTGGCCTCCAATTGAGCCTACAACGTACAAACGAGTTTTCCTTCTTCGTTAAGCACAACCGAACATTTTTGTTGAGTCAAACATGTCCCATTTGACGTTATTAGGGTTCCACGCGAGGATTGAAATCAAACGGAGTCCATTTGGTCACTCAAATCCTTGTATTCTCGGATTGCACCAAAATTGGCCTCCAATTGAGCCTACAACGTACAAACGAGTTTTCCTTCTTCGTTAACCATAACCGAACTTGTTTGTTGAGCCAAACATATCCCATTTGACGTTTTTATGTTGCCACGCGAGTTAGAAACAAAGCGGAGTCCATTTGGTCACTCAAATCCTTGTATTCTCGGATTGCACCCAAATTGGCCTCCAATTGAGCCTACAACGTACAAACGAGTTTTCCTTCTTCATTAAGCACAAACGAACTTGTTTTTTGAGTCAAAAATTTCCCATTTGACGTTATTATGGTGCCACGCGAGTTATAAACCAAGCGGAGTCCATTTGGTCACTCAAATCCTTGTATTCTCGGATTGCACCCAAATTGGCCTACAATTGAGCCTACAACGTACAAACGAGTTTTCCTTCTTCATTAAGCACAAACGAACTTGTTTTTTGAGTCAAACATGTCCCATTTGACGTTATTATGGTGCCACGTGAGTTAGAAACCAAGCGGAGTCCATTTGGTCACTCAAATCCTTGTATTCTCGGATTGCACCCAAATTGGCCTACAATTGAGCCTACAACGTACAAACGAGTTTTCCTTCTTCGTTAACATTAACCGAACTTCTTTGTTGATTCAAACATGTCCTATTTGACGTTATTATGGTGCCACGTGAGTTAGAACTCAAACGGAGTCCATTTGGTCACTCAAATCCTTGTATTCTCGGATTGCACCCAAATTGGCCTACAATTGAGCCTACAATGTACAAACGAGTTTTCCTTCTTCGTTGAGCACAACCGAACCTTTTTGTTGAGTCAAACATGTCACATTTGACGTTATTAGGGTGCCACGCAAGGATTGAAATCAAACGGAGTCCATTTGGTCGCTCAAATCCTTGTATTCTCGGATTGCACCCAAATTGGCCTCCAATTGAGCCTACAACGTACAAACGAGTTTTCCTTCTTCGTTAAGCACAACCGAACATTTTTGTTGAGTCAAACATGTCCCATTTGACGTTATTAGGGTTCCACGCGAGGATTGAAATCAAACGGAGTCCATTTGGTCACTCAAATCCTTGTATTCTCGGATTGCACCCAAATTGGCCTCCAATTGAGCCTACAACGTACAAACGAGTTTTCCTTCTTCGTTAACCATAACCGAACTTGTTTGTTGAGTCAAACATGTCCCATTTGACGTTTTTATGTTTCCACGCGAGTTAGAAACAAAGCGGAGTCCATTTGGTCACTCAAATCCTTGTATTCTCGGATTGCACCCAAATTGGCCTCCAATTGAGCCTACAACGTACAAACGAGTTTTTCTTCTTCATTAAGAACAAACGAACTTGTTTTTTGAGTCAAACATGTCCCATTTTACGTTATTATGGTGCCACGCGAGTTAGAAACCAAGCGGAGTCCATTTGGTCACTCAAATCCTTGTATTCTCGGATTGCACCCAAATTAGCCTCCAATTGAGCCTACAACGTACAAACGAGTTTTCCTTCTTCGTTAACCATAACCGAACTTGTTTGTTGAGTCAA
The DNA here is from genome assembly GCA_963556465.1 of Berberis vulgaris. NCBI lineage: Eukaryota > Viridiplantae > Streptophyta > Magnoliopsida > Ranunculales > Berberidaceae > Berberis > Berberis vulgaris. The sequence goes on along the minus strand of OY747126.1, from coordinate 38,643,178 downwards.
ACATGTCCCATTTGACGTTATTATGGTGCCACGCGAGTTATAAAAAAAGCGGAGTCCATTTGCTTACTCAAATCCTTGTATTCTCGGATTGCACCCAAATTGGCCTACAATTGAGCCTACAATGTACACACGAGTTTTCCTTCTTCGTTGAGCACAACCGAACCTTTTTGTTGAGTCAAACATGTCACATTTGATGTTATTAGGGTGCCACGCAAGGATTGAAATCAAACGGAGTCCATTTGGTCACTCAAATCCTTGTATTCTCGGATTGCACCCAAATTGGCCTCCAATTGAGCCTACAACGTACAAACGAGTTTCCCTTCTTCATTAAGCACAAACGAACTTGTTTTTTGAGTCAAAAATTTCCCATTTGACGTTATTATGGTGCCACGCGAGTTATAAACCAAGCGGAGTCCATTTGGTCACTCAAATCCTTGTATTCTCGGATTGCACCCAAATTGGCCTACAATTGAGCCTACAACGTACAAACAAGTTTTCCTTCTTCATTAAGCACAAACGAACTTGTTTTTTGAGTCAAACATGTCCCATTTGACGTTATTATGGTGCCACGTGAGTTAGAAACCAAGCGGAGTCCATTTGGTCACTCAAATCCTTGTATTCTCGGATTGCACCCAAATTGGCCTACAATTGAGCCTACAACGTACAAACGAGTTTTCCTTCTTCGTTAACATTAACCGAACTTCTTTGTTGATTCAAACATGTCCTATTTGACGTTATTATGGTGCCACGTGAGTTAGAACTCAAACGGAGTCCATTTGGTCACTCAAATCCTTGTATTCTCGGATTGCACCCAAATTGGCCTACAATTGAGCCTACAATGTACAAACGAGTTTTCCTTCTTCGTTGAGCACAACCGAACCTTTTTGTTGAGTCAAACATGTCACATTTGACGTTATTAGGGTGCCACGCAAGGATTGAAATCAAACGGAGTCCATTTGGTCGCTCAAATCCTTGTATTCTCGGATTGCACCCAAATTGGCCTCCAATTGAGCCTACAACGTACAAACGAGTTTTCCTTCTTCGTTAAGCACAACCGAACATTTTTGTTGAGTCAAACATGTCCCATTTGACGTTATTAGGGTTCCACGCGAGGATTGAAATCAAACGGAGTCCATTTGGTCACTCAAATCCTTGTATTCTCGGATTGCACCCAAATTGGCCTCCAATTGAGCCTACAACGTACAAACGAGTTTTCCTTCTTCGTTAACCATAACCGAACTTGTTTGTTGAGTCAAACATGTCCCATTTGACGTTTTTATGTTTCCACGCGAGTTAGAAACAAAGCGGAGTCCATTTGGTCACTCAAATCCTTGTATTCTCGGATTGCACCCAAATTGGCCTCCAATTGAGCCTACAACGTACAAACGAGTTTATCTTCTTCATTAAGAACAAACGAACTTGTTTTTTGAGTCAAACATGTCCCATTTTACGTTATTATGGTGCCACGCGAGTTAGAAACCAAGCGGAGTCCATTTGGTCACTCAAATCCTTGTATTCTCGGATTGCACCCAAATTAGCCTCCAATTGAGCCTACAACGTACAAACGAGTTTTCCTTCTTCGTTAACCATAACCGAACTTGTTTGTTGAGTCAAACATGTCCCATTTGACGTTATTATGGTGCCACGCGAGTTATAAAAAAAGCGGAGTCCATTTGCTTACTCAAATCCTTGTATTCTCGGATTGCACCCAAATTGGCCTACAATTGAGCCTACAATGTACACACGAGTTTTCCTTCTTCGTTGAGCACAACCGAACCTTTTTGTTGAGTCAAACATGTCACATTTGATGTTATTAGGGTGCCACGCAAGGATTGAAATCAAACGGAGTCCATTTGGTCACTCAAATCCTTGTATTCTCGGATTGCACCCAAATTAGCCTCCAATTGAGCCAACAACGTACAAACGAGTTTTCCTTCTTTATTAAGCACAACCGAACTTGTTTTTTGAGTCAAATATGTCCCATTTGACGTTATTATGGTGCCACATGAGTTAGAAACCAAGCGGAGTCCATTTGCTCACTCAAATCCTTGTATTCTCGGATTGCACCCAAATTGGCCTCCAATTGAGCCTACAACGTACAAACGAGTTTTCCTTCTTCATTAAGCACAAACGAACTTGTTTTTTGAGTCAAACATGTCCCATTTGACGTTATTATGGTTCCACGCGAGTTAGAAACCAAGCGGAGTCCATTTGGTCACTCAAATCCTTGTATTCTCGGATTGCACCCAAATTGGCCTACAATTGAGCCTACAACGTACAAACGAGTTTTCCTTCTTCATTAAGCACAAAAGAACTTGTTTTTTGAGTCAAACATGTCCCATTTGACGTTATTATGGTGCCACGCAAGGATTGAAATCAAACGGAATCCATTTAGTCACTCAAATCCTTGTATTCTCGGATTGCACCCAAATTGGCCTCATATTGAGCCTACAATGTACAAACGAGTTTTCCTTCTTCGGTAAGCACAACCGAACTTGTTTGTTGAGTCAAATATGTTCCATTTGACGTTAATATGGTGCCACGCAAGGATTGAAATCAAACGGAATCCATTTGGTCACTCAAATCCTTGTATTCTCGGATTGCACCCAAATTGGCCTCCAATTGAGCCTACAACGTACAAACGAGTTTTCCTTCTTCGTTAAGCACAACCGAACATTTTTGTTGAGTCAAACATGTCCCATTTGACGTTATTAGGGTTCCACGCGAGGATTGAAATCAAACGGAGTCCATTTGGTCACTCAAATCCTTGTATTCTCGGATTGCACCAAAATTGGCCTCCAATTGAGCCTACAACGTACAAACGAGTTTTCCTTCTTCGTTAACCATAACCGAACTTGTTTGTTGAGCCAAACATATCCCATTTGACGTTTTTATGTTGCCACGCGAGTTAGAAACAAAGCGGAGTCCATTTGGTCACTCAAATCCTTGTATTCTCGGATTGCACCCAAATTGGCCTCCAATTGAGCCTACAACGTACAAACGAGTTTTCCTTCTTCATTAAGCACAAAAGAACTTGTTTTTTGAGTCAAAAATTTCCCATTTGACGTTATTATGGTGCCACGCGAGTTATAAACCAAGCGGAGTCCATTTGGTCACTCAAATCCTTGTATTCTCGGATTGCACCCAAATTGGCCTACAATTGAGCCTACAACGTACAAACGAGTTTTCCTTCTTCATTAAGCACAAACGAACTTGTTTTTTGAGTCAAAAATGTCCCATTTGACGTTATTATGGTGCCACGTGAGTTAGAAACCAAGCGGAGTCCATTTGGTCACTCAAATCCTTGTATTCTCGGATTGCACCCAAATTGGCCTACAATTGAGCCTACAACGTACAAACGAGTTTTCCTTCTTCGTTAACATTAACCGAACTTCTTTGTTGATTCAAACATGTCCTATTTGACGTTATTATGGTGCCACGTGAGTTAGAACTCAAACGGAGTCCATTTGGTCACTCAAATCCTTGTATTCTCGGATTGCACCCAAATTGGCCTACAATTGAGCCTACAATGTACAAACGAGTTTTCCTTCTTCGTTGAGCACAACCGAACCTTTTTGTTGAGTCAAACATGTCACATTTGACGTTATTAGGGTGCCACGCAAGGATTGAAATCAAACGGAGTCCATTTGGTCACTCAAATCCTTGTATTCTCGGATTGCACCCAAATTGGCCTCCAATTGAGCCTACAACGTACAAACGAGTTTTCCTTCTTCGTTAAGCACAACCGAACATTTTTGTTGAGTCAAACATGTCCCATTTGACGTTATTAGGGTTCCACGCGAGGATTGAAATCAAACGGAGTCCATTTGGTCACTCAAATCCTTGTATTCTCGGATTGCACCCAAATTGGCCTCCAATTGAGCCTACAACGTACAAACGAGTTTTCCTTCTTCGTTAAACATAACCGAACTTGTTTGTTGAGTCAAACATGTCCCATTTGACGTTTTTATGTTTCCACGCGAGTTAGAAACAAAGCGGAGTCCATTTGGTCACTCAAATCCTTGTATTCTCGGATTGCACCCAAATTGGCCTCCAATTGAGCCTACAACGTACAAACGAGTTTTTCTTCTTCATTAAGAACAAACGAACTTGTTTTTTGAGTCAAACATGTCCCATTTTACGTTATTATGGTGCCACGCAAGTTAGAAACCAAGCGGAGTCCATTTGGTCACTCAAATCCTTGTATTCTCGGATTGCACCCAAATTAGCCTCCAATTGAGCCTACAACGTACAAACGAGTTTTCCTTCTTCGTTAACCATAACCAAACTTGTTTGTTGAGTCAAACATGTCCCATTTGACGTTATTATGGTGCCACACGAGTTATAAAAAAAGCGGAGTCCATTTGCTTACTCAAATCCTTGTATTCTCGGATTGCACCCAAATTGGCCTACAATTGAGCCTACAATGTACACACGAGTTTTCCTTCTTCGTTGAGCACAACCGAACCTTTTTGTTGAGTCAAACATGTCACATTTGATGTTATTAGGGTGCCACGCAAGGATTGAAATCAGACGGAGTCCATTTGGTCACTCAAATCCTTGTATTCTCGGATTGCACCCAAATTGGCCTCCAATTGAGCCAACAACGTACAAACGAGTTTTCCTTCTTTATTAAGCACAACCGAACTTGTTTTTTGAGTCAAATATGTCCCATTTGACGTTATTATGGTGCCACATGAGTTAGAAACCAAGCGGAGTCCATTTGCTCACTCAAATCCTTGTATTCTCGGATTGCACCCAAATTGGCCTCCAATTGAGCCTACAACGTACAAACGAGTTTTCCTTCTTCATTAAGCACAAACGAACTTGTTTTTTGAGTCAAACATGTCCCATTTGACGTTATTATGGTGCCACGCGAGTTAGAAACCAAGCGGAGTCCATTTGGTCACTCAAATCCTTGTATTCTCGGATTGCACCCAAATTGGCCTACAATTGAGCCTACAACGTACAAACGAGTTTTCCTTCTTCATTAAGCACAAAAGAACTTGTTTTTTGAGTCAAACATGTCCCATTTGACGTTATTATGGTGCCACGCAAGGATTGAAATCAAACGGAATCCATTTAGTCACTCAAATCCTTGTATTCTCGGATTGCACCCAAATTGGCCTCATATTGAGCCTACAATGTACAAACGAGTTTTCCTTCTTCGGTAAGCACAACCGAACTTGTTTGTTGAGTCAAATATGTTCCATTTGACGTTAATATGGTGCCACGCAAGGATTGAAATCAAACGGAATCCATTTGGTCACTCAAATCCTTGTATTCTCGGATTGCACCCAAATTGGCCTCCAATTGAGCCTACAACGTACAAACAAGTTTTCCTTCTTCGTTAAGCACAACCGAACATTTTTGTTGAGTCAAACATGTCCCATTTGACGTTATTAGGGTTCCACGCGAGGATTGAAATCAAACGGAGTCCATTTGGTCACTCAAATCCTTGTATTCTCGGATTGCACCAAAATTGGCCTCCAATTGAGCCTACAACGTACAAACGAGTTTTCCTTCTTCGTTAACCATAACCGAACTTGTTTGTTGAGCCAAACATATCCCATTTGACGTTTTTATGTTGCCACACGAGTTAGAAACAAAGCGGAGTCCATTTGGTCACTCAAATCCTTGTATTCTCGGATTGCACCCAAATTGGCCTCCAATTGAGCCTACAACGTACAAACGAGTTTTCCTTCTTCGTTAAGCACAACCGAACATTTTTGTTGAGTCAAACATGTCCCATTTGACGTTATTAGGGTTCCACGCGAGGATTGAAATCAAACGGAGTCCATTTGGTCACTCAAATCCTTGTATTCTCGGATTGCACCAAAATTGGCCTCCAATTGAGCCTACAACGTACAAACGAGTTTTCCTTCTTCGTTAACCATAACCAAACTTGTTTGTTGAGCCAAACATATCCCATTTGACGTTTTTATGTTGCCACGCGAGTTAGAAACAAAGCGGAGTCCATTTGGTCACTCAAATCCTTGTATTCTCGGATTGCACCCAAATTGGCCTCCAATTGAGCCTACAACGTACAAACGAGTTTTCCTTCTTCATTAAGCACAAACGAACTTGTTTTTTGAGTCAAAAATTTCCCATTTGACGTTATTATGGTGCCACGCGAGTTATAAACCAAGCGGAGTCCATTTGGTCACTCAAATCCTTGTATTCTCGGATTGCACCCAAATTGGCCTACAATTGAGCCTACAACGTACAAACGAGTTTTCCTTCTTCATTAAGCACAAACGAACTTGTTTTTTGAGTCAAACATGTCCCATTTGACGTTATTATGGTGCCACGTGAGTTAGAAACCAAGCGGAGTCCATTTGGTCACTCAAATCCTTGTATTCTCGGATTGCACCCAAATTGGCCTACAATTGAGCCTACAACGTACAAACGAGTTTTCCTTCTTCGTTAACATTAACCGAACTTCTTTGTTGATTCAAACATGTCCTATTTGACGTTATTATGGTGCCACGTGAGTTAGAACTCAAACGGAGTCCATTTGGTCACTCAAATCCTTGTATTCTCGGATTGCACCCAAATTGGCCTACAATTGAGCCTACAATGTACAAACGAGTTTTCCTTCTTCGTTGAGCACAACCGAACCTTTTTGTTGAGTCAAACATGTCACATTTGACGTTATTAGGGTGCCACGCAAGGATTGAAATCAAACGGAGTCCATTTGGTCACTCAAATCCTTGTATTCTCGGATTGCACCCAAATTGGCCTCCAATTGAGCCTACAACGTACAAACGAGTTTTCCTTCTTCGTTAAGCACAACCGAACATTTTTGTTGAGTCAAACATGTCCCATTTGATGTTATTAGGGTTCCACGCGAGGATTGAAATCAAACGGAGTCCATTTGGTCACTCAAATCCTTGTATTCTCGGATTGCACCCAAATTGGCCTCCAATTGAGCCTACAACGTACAAACGAGTTTTCCTTCTTCGTTAACCATAACCGAACTTGTTTGTTGAGTCAAACATGTCCCATTTGACGTTTTTATGTTTCCACGCGAGTTAGAAACAAAGCGGAGTCCATTTGGTCACTCAAATCCTTGTATTCTCGGATTGCACCCAAATTGGCCTCCAATTGAGCCTACAACGTACAAACGAGTTTTTCTTCTTCATTAAGAACAAACGAACTTGTTTTTTGAGTCAAACATGTCCCATTTTACGTTATTATGGTGCCACGCGAGTTAGAAACCAAGCGGAGTCCATTTGGTCACTCAAATCCTTGTATTCTCGGATTGCACCCAAATTAGCCTCCAATTGAGCCTACAACGTACAAACGAGTTTTCCTTCTTCGTTAACCATAACCGAACTTGTTTGTTGAGTCAAACATGTCCCATTTGACGTTATTATGGTGCCACGCGAGTTATAAAAAAAGCGGAGTCCATTTGCTTACTCAAATCCTTGTATTCTCGGATTGCACCCAAATTGGCCTACAATTGAGCCTACAATGTACACACGAGTTTTCCTACTTCGTTGAGCACAACCGAACCTTTTTGTTGAGTCAAACATGTCACATTTGATGTTATTAGGGTGCCACGCAAGGATTGAAATCAAACGGAGTCCATTTGGTCACTCAAATCCTTGTATTCTCGGATTGCACCCAAATTAGCCTCCAATTGAGCCAACAACGTACAAACGAGTTTTCCTTCTTTATTAAGCACAACCGAACTTGTTTTTTGAGTCAAATATGTCCCATTTGACGTTATTATGGTGCCACATGAGTTAGAAACCAAGCGGAGTCCATTTGCTCACTCAAATCCTTGTATTCTCGGATTGCACCCAAATTGGCCTCCAATTGAGCCTACAACGTACAAACGAGTTTTCCTTCTTCATTAAGCACAAAAGAACTTGTTTTTTGAGTCAAACATGTCCCATTTGACGTTATTATGGTGCCACGCAAGGATTGAAATCAAACGGAATCCATTTAGTCACTCAAATCCTTGTATTCTCGGATTGCACCCAAATTGGCCTCATATTGAGCCTACAATGTACAAACGAGTTTTCCTTCTTCGGTAAGCACAACCGAACTTGTTTGTTGAGTCAAATATGTTCCATTTGACGTTAATATGGTGCACGCAAGGATTGAAATCAAACGGAATCCATTTGGTCACTCAAATCCTTGTATTCTCGGATTGCACCCAAATTGGCCTCCAATTGAGCCTACAACGTGCAAACGAGTTTTCCTTCTTCGTTAAGCACAACCGAACATTTTTGTTGAGTCAAACATGTCCCATTTGACGTTATTAGGGTTCCACGCGAGGATTGAAATCAAACGGAGTCCATTTGGTCACTCAAATCCTTGTATTCTCGGATTGCACCAAAATTGGCCTCCAATTGAGCCTACAACGTACAAACGAGTTTTCCTTCTTCGTTAACCATAACCGAACTTGTTTGTTGAGCCAAACATATCCCATTTGACGTTTTTATGTTGCCACGCGAGTTAGAAACAAAGCGGAGTCCATTTGGTCACTCAAATCCTTGTATTCTCGGATTGCACCCAAATTGGCCTCCAATTGAGCCTACAACGTACAAACGAGTTTTCCTTCTTCGTTAAGCACAACCGAACATTTTTGTTGAGTCAAACATGTCCCATTTGACGTTATTAGGGTTCCACGCGAGGATTGAAATCAAACGGAGTCCATTTGGTCACTCAAATCCTTGTATTCTCGGATTGCACCAAAATTGGCCTCCAATTGAGCCTACAACGTACAAACGAGTTTTCCTTCTTCGTTAACCATAACCAAACTTGTTTGTTGAGCCAAACATATCCCATTTGACGTTTTTATGTTGCCACGCGAGTTAGAAACAAAGCGGAGTCCATTTGGTCACTCAAATCCTTGTATTCTCGGATTGCACCCAAATTGGCCTCCAATTGAGCCTACAACGTACAAACGAGTTTTCCTTCTTCATTAAGCACAAACGAACTTGTTTTTTGAGTCAAAAATTTCCCATTTGACGTTATTATGGTGCCACGCGAGTTATAAACCAAGCGGAGTCCATTTGGTCACTCAAATCCTTGTATTCTCGGATTGCACCCAAATTGGCCTACAATTGAGCCTACAACGTACAAACGAGTTTTCCTTCTTCATTAAGCACAAACGAACTTGTTTTTTGAGTCAACCATGTCCCATTTGACGTTATTATGGTGCCACGTGAGTTAGAAACCAAGCGGAGTCCATTTGGTCACTCAAATCCTTGTATTCTCGGATTGCACCCAAATTGGCCTACAATTGAGCCTACAACGTACAAACGAGTTTTCCTTCTTCGTTAACATTAACCGAACTTCTTTGTTGATTCAAACATGTCCTATTTGACGTTATTATGGTGCCACGTGAGTTAGAACTCAAACGGAGTCCATTTGGTCACTCAAATCCTTGTATTCTCGGATTGCACCCAAATTGGCCTACAATTGAGCCTACAATGTACAAACGAGTTTTCCTTCTTCGTTGAGCACAACCGAACCTTTTTGTTGAGTCAAACATGTCACATTTGACGTTATTAGGGTGCCACGCAAGGATTGAAATCAAACGGAGTCCATTTGGTCACTCAAATCCTTGTATTCTCGGATTGCACCCAAATTGGCCTCCAATTGAGCCTACAACGTACAAACGAGTTTTCCTTCTTCGTTAAGCACAACCGAACATTTTTGTTGAGTCAAACATGTCCCATTTGACGTTATTAGGGTTCCACGCGAGGATTGAAATCAAACGGAGTCCATGTGGTCACTCAAATCCTTGTATTCTCGGATTGCACCCAAATTGGCCTCCAATTGAGCCTACAACGTACAAACGAGTTTTTCTTCTTCATTAAGAACAAACGAACTTGTTTTTTGAGTCAAACATGTCCCATTTTACGTTATTATGGTGCCACGCGAGTTAGAAACCAAGCGGAGTCCATTTGGTCACTCAAATCCTTGTATTCTCGGATTGCACCCAAATTAGCCTCCAATTGAGCCTACAACGTACAAACGAGTTTTCCTTCTTCGTTAACCATAACCGAACTTGTTTGTTGAGTCAAACATGTCCCATTTGACGTTATTATGGTGCCACGCGAGTTATAAAAAAAGCGGAGTCCATTTGCTTACTCAAATCCTTGTATTCTCGGATTGCACCCAAATTGGCCTACAATTGAGCCTACAATATTCACACGAGTTTTCCTTCTTCGTTGAGCACAACCGAACCTTTTTGTTGAGTCAAACATGTCACATTTGATGTTATTAGGGTGCCACGCAAGGATTGAAATCAAACGGAGTCCATTTGGTCACTCAAATCCTTGTATTCTCGGATTGCACCCAAATTAGCCTCCAATTGAGCCAACAACGTACAAACGAGTTTTCCTTCTTTATTAAGCACAACCGAACTTGTTTTTTGAGTCAAATATGTCCCATTTGACGTTATTATGGTGCCACATGAGTTAGAAACCAAGCGGAGTCCATTTGCTCACTCAAATCCTTGTATTCTCGGATTGCACCCAAATTGGCCTCCAATTGAGCCTACAACGTACAAACGAGTTTTCCTTCTTCATTAAGCACAAACGAACTTGTTTTTTGAGTCAAACATGTCCCATTTGACGTTATTATGGTGCCACGCGAGTTAGAAACCAAGCGGAGTCCATTTGGTCACTCAAATCCTTGTATTCTCGGATTGCACCCAAATTGGCCTACAATTGAGCCTACAACGTACAAACGAGTTTTCCTTCTTCATTAAGCACAAAAGAACTTGTTTTTTGAGTCAAACATGTCCCATTTGACGTTATTATGGTGCCACGCAAGGATTGAAATCAAACGGAATCCATTTAGTCACTCAAATCCTTGTATTCTCGGATTGCACCCAAATTGGCCTCATATTGAGCCTACAATGTACAAACGAGTTTTCCTTCTTCGGTAAGCACAACCGAACTTGTTTGCTGAGTCAAATATGTTCCATTTGACGTTAATATGGTGCCACGCAAGGATTGAAATCAAACGGAATCCATTTGGTCACTCAAATCCTTGTATTCTCGGATTGCACCCAAATTGGCCTCCAATTGAGCCTACAACGTACAAACGAGTTTTCCTTCTTCGTTAAGCACAACCGAACATTTTTGTTGAGTCAAACATGTCCCATTTGACGTTATTAGGGTTCCACGCGAGGATTGAAATCAAACGGAGTCCATTTGGTCACTCAAATCCTTGTATTCTCGGATTGCACCAAAATTGGCCTCCAATTGAGCCTACAACGTACAAACGAGTTTTCCTTCTTCGTTAACCATAACCGAACTTGTTTGTTGAGCCAAACATATCCCATTTGACGTTTTTATGTTGCCACGCGAGTTAGAAACAAAGCGGAGTCCATTTGGTCACTCAAATCCTTGTATTCTCGGATTGCACCCAAATTGGCCTCCAATTGAGCCTACAACGTACAAACGAGTTTTCCTTCTTCATTAAGCACAAACGAACTTGTTTTTTGAGTCAAAAATTTCCCATTTGACGTTATTATGGTGCCACGCGAGTTATAAACCAAGCGGAGTCCATTTGGTCACTCAAATCCTTGTATTCTCGGATTGCACCCAAATTGGCCTACAATTGAGCCTACAACGTACAAACGAGTTTTCCTTCTTCATTAAGCACAAACGAACTTGTTTTTTGAGTCAAACATGTCCCATTTGACGTTATTATGGTGCCACGTGAGTTAGAAACCAAGCGGAGTCCATTTGGTCACTCAAATCCTTGTATTCTCGGATTGCACCCAAATTGGCCTACAATTGAGCCTACAACGTACAAACGAGTTTTCCTTCTTCGTTAACATTAACCGAACTTCTTTGTTGATTCAAACATGTCCTATTTGACGTTATTATGGTGCCACGTGAGTTAGAACTCAAACGGAGTCCATTTGGTCACTCAAATCCTTGTATTCTCGGATTGCACCCAAATTGGCCTACAATTGAGCCTACAATGTACAAACGAGTTTTCCTTCTTCGTTGAGCACAACCGAACCTTTTTGTTGAGTCAAACATGTCACATTTGACGTTATTAGGGTGCCACGCAAGGATTGAAATCAAACGGAGTCCATTTGGTCACTCAAATCCTTGTATTCTCGGATTGCACCCAAATTGGCCTCCAATTGAGCCTACAACGTACAAACGAGTTTTCCTTCTTCGTTAAGCACAACCGAACATTTTTGTTGAGTCAAACATGTCCCATTTGACGTTATTAGGGTTCCACGCGAGGATTGAAATCAAACGGAGTCCATTTGGTCACTCAAATCCTTGTATTCTCGGATTGCACCCAAATTGGCCTCCAATTGAGCCTACAACGTACAAACGAGTTTTCCTTCTTCGTTAACCATAACCGAACTTGTTTGTTGAGTCAAACATGTCCCATTTGACGTTTTTATGTTTCCACGCGAGTTAGAAACAAAGCGGAGTCCATTTGGTCACTCAAATCCTTGTATTCTCGGATTGCACCCAAATTGGCCTCCAATTGAGCCTACAACGTACAAACGAGTTTTTCTTCTTCATTAAGAACAAACGAACTTGTTTTTTGAGTCAAACATGTCCCATTTTACGTTATTATGGTGCCACGCGAGTTAGAAACCAAGCGGAGTCCATTTGGTCACTCAAATCCTTGTATTCTCGGATTGCACCCAAATTAGCCTCCAATTGAGCCTACAACGTACAAACGAGTTTTCCTTCTTCGTTAACCATAACCGAACTTGTTTGTTGAGTCAAACATGTCCCATTTGACGTTATTATGGTGCCACGCGAGTTATAAAAAAAGCGGAGTCCATTTGCTTACTCAAATCCTTGTATTCTCGGATTGCACCCAAATTGGCCTACAATTGAGCCTACAATGTACACACGAGTTTTCCTTCTTCGTTGAGCACAACCGAACCTTTTTGTTGAGTCAAACATGTCACATTTTATGTTATTAGGGTGCCACGCAAGGATTGAAATCAAACGGAGTCCATTTGGTCACTCAAATCCTTGTATTCTCGGATTGCACCCAAATTGGCCTCCAATTGAGCCTACAACGTACAAACGAGTTTTCCTTCTTCGTTAAACATAACCGAACTTGTTTGTTGAGTCAAACATGTCCCATTTGACGTTTTTATGTTTCCACGCGAGTTAGAAACAAAGCGGAGTCCATTTGGTCACTCAAATCCTTGTATTCTCGGATTGCACCCAAATTGGCCTCCAATTGAGCCTACAACGTACAAACGAGTTTTTCTTCTTCATTAAGAACAAACGAACTTGTTTTTTGAGTCAAACATGTCCCATTTTACGTTATTATGGTGCCACGCGAGTTAGAAACCAAGCGGAGTCCATTTGGTCACTCAAATCCTTGTATTCTCGGATTGCACCCAAATTAGCCTCCAATTGAGCCTACAACGTACAAACGAGTTTTCCTTCTTCGTTAACCATAACCAAACTTGTTTGTTGAGTCAAACATGTCCCATTTGACGTTATTATGGTGCCACACGAGTTATAAAAAAAGCGGAGTCCATTTGCTTACTCAAATCCTTGTATTCTCGGATTGCACCCAAATTGGCCTACAATTGAGCCTACAATGTACACACGAGTTTTCCTTCTTCGTTGAGCACAACCGAACCTTTTTGTTGAGTCAAACATGTCACATTTGATGTTATTAGGGTGCCACGCAAGGATTGAAATCAGACGGAGTCCATTTGGTCACTCAAATCCTTGTATTCTCGGATTGCACCCAAATTGGCCTCCAATTGAGCCAACAACGTACAAACGAGTTTTCCTTCTTTATTAAGCACAACCGAACTTGTTTTTTGAGTCAAATATGTCCCATTTGACGTTATTATGGTGCCACATGAGTTAGAAACCAAGCGGAGTCCATTTGCTCACTCAAATCCTTGTATTCTCGGATTGCACCCAAATTGGCCTCCAATTGAGCCTACAACGTACAAACGAGTTTTCCTTCTTCATTAAGCACAAACGAACTTGTTTTTTGAGTCAAACATGTCCCATTTGACGTTATTATGGTGCCACGCGAGTTAGAAACCAAGCGGAGTCCATTTGGTCACTCAAATCCTTGTATTCTCGGATTGCACCCAAATTGGCCTACAATTGAGCCTACAACGTACAAACGAGTTTTCCTTCTTCATTAAGCACAAAAGAACTTGTTTTTTGAGTCAAACATGTCCCATTTGACGTTAATATGGTGCCACGCAAGGATTGAAATCAAACGGAATCCATTTAGTCACTCAAATCCTTGTATTCTCGGATTGCACCCAAATTGGCCTCCAATTGAGCCTACAACGTACAAACGAGTTTTCCTTCTTCGTTAAGCACAACCGAACATTTTTGTTGAGTCAAACATGTCCCATTTGACGTTATTAGGGTTCCACGCGAGGATTGAAATCAAACGGAGTCCATTTGGTCACTCAAATCCTTGTATTCTCGGATTGCACCAAAATTGGCCTCCAATTGAGCCTACAACGTACAAACGAGTTTTCCTTCTTCGTTAACCATAACCGAACTTGTTTGTTGAGCCAAACATATCCCATTTGACGTTTTTATATTGCCACGCGAGTTAGAAACAAAGCGGAGTCCATTTGGTCACTCAAATCCTTGTATTCTCGGATTGCACCCAAATTGGCCTCCAATTGAGCCTACAACGTACAAACGAGTTTTCCTTCTTCATTAAGCACAAACGAACTTGTTTTTTGAGTCAAAAATTTCCCATTTGACGTTATTATGGTGCCACGCGAGTTATAAACCAAGCGGAGTCCATTTGGTCACTCAAATCCTTGTATTCTCGGATTGCACCCAAATTGGCCTACAATTGAGCCTACAACGTACAAACAAGTTTTCCTTCTTCATTAAGCACAAACGAACTTGTTTTTTGAGTCAAACATGTCCCATTTGACGTTATTATGGTGCCACGTGAGTTAGAAACCAAGCGGAGTCCATTTGGTCACTCAAATCCTTGTATTCTCGGATTGCACCCAAATTGGCCTACAATTGAGCCTACAACGTACAAACGAGTTTTCCTTCTTCGTTAACATTAACCGAACTTCTTTGTTGATTCAAACATGTCCTATTTGACGTTATTATGGTGCCACGTGAGTTAGAACTCAAACGGAGTCCATTTGGTCACTCAAATCCTTGTATTCTCGGATTGCACCCAAATTGGCCTACAATTGAGCCTACAATGTACAAACGAGTTTTCCTTCTTCGTTGAGCACAACCGAACCTTTTTGTTGAGTCAAACATGTCACATTTGACGTTATTAGGGTGCCACGCAAGGATTGAAATCAAACGGAGTCCATTTGGTCACTCAAATCCTTGTATTCTCGGATTGCACCCAAATTGGCCTCCAATTGAGCCTACAACGTACAAACGAGTTTTCCTTCTTCGTTAAGCACAACCGAACATTTTTGTTGAGTCAAACATGTCCCATTTGACGTTATTAGGGTTCCACGCGAGGATTGAAATCAAACGGAGTCCATTTGGTCACTCAAATCCTTGTATTCTCGGATTGCACCCAAATTGGCCTCCAATTGAGCCTACAACGTACAAACGAGTTTTCCTTCTTCGTTAAACATAACCGAACTTGTTTGTTGAGTCAAACATGTCACATTTGACGTTTTTATGTTTCCACGCGAGTTAGAAACAAAGCGGAGTCCATTTGGTCACTCAAATCCTTGTATTCTCGGATTGCACCCAAATTGGCCTCCAATTGAGCCTACAACGTACAAACGAGTTTTTCTTCTTCATTAAGAACAAACGAACTTGTTTTTTGAGTCAAACATGTCCCATTTTACGTTATTATGGTGCCACGCGAGTTAGAAACCAAGCGGAGTCCATTTGGTCACTCAAATCCTTGTATTCTCGGATTGCACCCAAATTAGCCTCCAATTGAGCCTACAACGTACAAACGAGTTTTCCTTCTTCGTTAACCATAACCAAACTTGTTTGTTGAGTCAAACATGTCCCATTTGACGTTATTATGGTGCCACGCGAGTTATAAAAAAAGCGGAGTCCATTTGCTTACTCAAATCCTTGTATTCTCGGATTGCACCCAAATTGGCCTACAATTGAGCCTACAATGTACACACGAGTTTTCCTTCTTCGTTGAGCACAACCGAACCTTTTTGTTGAGTCAAACATGTCACATTTGATGTTATTAGGGTGCCACGCAAGGATTGAAATCAGACGGAGTCCATTTGGTCACTCAAATCCTTGTATTCTCGGATTGCACCCAAATTGGCCTCCAATTGAGCCAACAACGTACAAACGAGTTTTCCTTCTTTATTAAGCACAACCGAACTTGTTTTTTGAGTCAAATATGTCCCATTTGACGTTATTATGGTGCCACATGAGTTAGAAACCAAGCGGAGTCCATTTGCTCACTCAAATCCTTGTATTCTCGGATTGCACCCAAATTGGCCTCCAATTGAGCCTACAACGTACAAACGAGTTTTCCTTCTTCATTAAGCACAAACGAACTTGTTTTTTGAGTCAAACATGTCCCATTTGACGTTATTATGGTGCCACGCGAGTTAGAAACCAAGCGGAGTCCATTTGGTCACTCAAATCCTTGTATTCTCGGATTGCACCCAAATTGGCCTACAATTGAGCCTACAACGTACAAACGAGTTTTCCTTCTTCATTAAGCACAAAAGAACTTGTTTTTTGAGTCAAACATGTCCCATTTGACGTTATTATGGTGCCACGCAAGGATTGAAATCAAACGGAATCCATTTAGTCACTTAAATCCTTGTATTCTCGGATTGCACCCAAATTGGCCTCATATTGAGCCTACAATGTACAAACGAGTTTTCCTTCTTCGGTAAGCACAACCGAACTTGTTTGTTGAGTCAAATATGTTCCATTTGACGTTAATATGGTGCCACGCAAGGATTGAAATCAAACGGAATCCATTTGGTCACTCAAATCCTTGTATTCTCGGATTGCACCCAAATTGGCCTCCAATTGAGCCTACAACGTACAAACGAGTTTTCCTTCTTCGTTAAGCACAACCGAACATTTTTGTTGAGTCAAACATGTCCCATTTGACGTTATTAGGGTTCCATGCGAGGATTGAAATCAAACGGAGTCCATTTGGTCACTCAAATCCTTGTATTCTCGGATTGCACCAAAATTGGCCTCCAATTGAGCCTACAACGTACAAACGAGTTTTCCTTCTTCGTTAACCATAACCGAACTTGTTTGTTGAGCCAAACATATCCCATTTGACGTTTTTATGTTTCCACGCGAGTTAGAAACAAAGCGGAGTCCATTTGGTCACTCAAATCCTTGTATTCTCGGATTGCACCCAAATTGGCCTCCAATTGAGCCTACAACGTACAAACGAGTTTTCCTTCTTCATTAAGCACAAACGAACTTGTTTTTTGAGTCAAAAATTTCCCATTTGACGTTATTATGGTGCCACGCGAGTTATAAACCAAGCGGAGTCCATTTGGTCACTCAAATCCTTGTATTCTCGGATTGCACCCAAATTGGCCTACAATTGAGCCTACAACGTACAAACGAGTTTTCCTTCTTCATTAAGCACAAACGAACTTGTTTTTTGAGTCAAACATGTCCCATTTGACGTTATTATGGTGCCACACGAGTTAGAAACCAAGCGGAGTCCATTTGGTCACTCAAATCCTTGTATTCTCGGATTGCACCCAAATTGGCCTACAATTGAGCCTACAACGTACAAACGAGTTTTCCTTCTTCATTAAGCACAAAAGAACTTGTTTTTTGAGTCAAACATGTCCCATTTGACGTTATTATGGTGCCACGCAAGGATTGAAATCAAACGGAATCCATTTAGTCACTCAAATCCTTGTATTCTCGGATTGCACCCAAATTGGCCTCATATTGAGCCTACAATGTACAAACGAGTTTTCCTTCTTCGGTAAGCACAACCGAACTTGTTTGTTGAGTCAAATATGTTCCATTTGACGTTAATATGGTGCCACGCAAGGATTGAAATCAAACGGAATCCATTTGGTCACTCAAATCCTTGTATTCTCGGATTGCACCCAAATTGGCCTCCAATTGAGCCTACAACGTACAAACGAGTTTTCCTTCTTCGTTAAGCACAACCGAACATTTTTGTTGAGTCAAACATGTCCCATTTGACGTTATTAGGGTTCCACGCGAGGATTGAAATCAAACGGAGTCCATTTGGTCACTCAAATCCTTGTATTCTCGGATTGCACCCAAATTGGCCTCCAATTGAGCCTACAACGTACAAACGAGTTTTCCTTCTTCGTTAACCATAACCGAACTTGTTTGTTGAGTCAAACATGTCCCATTTGACGTTTTTATGTTGCCACGCGAGTTAGAAACAAAGCGGAGTCCATTTGGTCACTCAAATCCTTGTATTCTCGGATTGCACCCAAATTGGCCTCCAATTGAGCCTACAACGTACGAACGAGTTTTTCTTCTTCATTAAGAACAAACGAACTTGTTTTTTGAGTCAAACATGTCCCATTTTACGTTATTATGGTGCCACGCGAGTTAGAAACCAAGCGGAGTCCATTTGGTCACTCAAATCCTTGTATTCTCGGATTGCACCCAAATTAGCCTCCAATTGAGCATACAACGTACAAACGAGTTTTCCTTCTTCGTTAACCATAACCAAACTTGTTTGTTGAGTCAAACATGTCCCATTTGACGTTATTATGGTGCCACGCGAGTTATAAAAAAAGCGGAGTCCATTTGCTTACTCAAATCCTTGTATTCTCGGATTGCACCCAAATTGGCCTACAATTGAGCCTACAATGTACACACGAGTTTTCCTTCTTCGTTGAGCACAACCGAACCTTTTTGTTGAGTCAAACATGTCACATTTGATGTTATTAGGGTGCCACGCAAGGATTGAAATCAGACGGAGTCCATTTGGTCACTCAAATCCTTGTATTCTCGGATTGCACCCAAATTGGCCTCCAATTGAGCCAACAACGTACAAACGAGTTTTCCTTCTTTATTAAGCACAACCGAACTTGTTTTTTGAGTCAAATATGTCCCATTTGACGTTATTATGGTGCCACATGAGTTAGAAACCAAGCGGAGTCCATTTGCTCACTCAAATCCTTGTATTCTCGGATTGCACCCAAATTGGCCTCCAATTGAGCCTACAACGTACAAACGAGTTTTCCTTCTTCATTAAGCACAAACGAACTTGTTTTTTGAGTCAAACATGTCCCATTTGACGTTATTATGGTGCCACGCGAGTTAGAAACCAAGCGGAGTCCATTTGGTCACTCAAATCCTTGTATTCTCGGATTGCACCCAAATTGGCCTACAATTGAGCCTACAACGTACAAACGAGTTTTCCTTCTTCATTAAGCACAAAAGAACTTGTTTTTTGAGTCAAACATGTCCCATTTGACGTTATTATGGTGCCACGCAAGGATTGAAATCAAACGGAATCCATTTAGTCACTTAAATCCTTGTATTCTCGGATTGCACCCAAATTGGCCTCATATTGAGCCTACAATGTACAAACGAGTTTTCCTTCTTCGGTAAGCACAACCGAACTTGTTTGTTGAGTCAAATATGTTCCATTTGACGTTAATATGGTGCCACGCAAGGATTGAAATCAAACGGAATCCATTTGGTCACTCAAATCCTTGTATTCTCGGATTGCACCCAAATTGGCCTCCAATTGAGCCTACAACGTACAAACGAGTTTTCCTTCTTCGTTAAGCACAACCGAACATTTTTGTTGAGTCAAACATGTCCCATTTGACGTTATTAGGGTTCCACGCGAGGATTGAAATCAAACGGAGTCCATTTGGTCACTCAAATCCTTGTATTCTCGGATTGCACCAAAATTGGCCTCCAATTGAGCCTACAACGTACAAACGAGTTTTCCTTCTTCGTTAACCATAACCGAACTTGTTTGTTGAGCCAAACATATCCCATTTGACGTTTTTATGTTGCCACGCGAGTTAGAAACAAAGCGGAGTCCATTTGGTCACTCAAATCCTTGTATTCTCGGATTGCACCCAAATTGGCCTCCAATTGAGCCTACAACGTACAAACGAGTTTTCCTTCTTCATTAAGCACAAACGAACTTGTTTTTTGAGTCAAAAATTTCCCATTTGACGTTATTATGGTGCCACGCGAGTTATAAACCAAGCGGAGTCCATTTGGTCACTCAAATCCTTGTATTCTCGGATTGCACCCAAATTGGCCTACAATTGAGCCTACAACGTACAAACGAGTTTTCCTTCTTCATTAAGCACAAACGAACTTGTTTTTTGAGTCAAACATGTCCCATTTGACGTTATTATGGTGCCACGTGAGTTAGAAACCAAGCGGAGTCCATTTGGTCACTCAAATCCTTGTATTCTCGGATTGCACCCAAATTGGCCTACAATTGAGCCTACAACGTACAAACGAGTTTTCCTTCTTCGTTAACATTAACCGAACTTCTTTGTTGATTCAAACATGTCCTATTTGACGTTATTATGGTGCCACGTGAGTTAGAACTCAAACGGAGTCCATTTGGTCACTCAAATCCTTGTATTCTCGGATTGCACCCAAATTGGCCTACAATTGAGCCTACAATGTACAAACGAGTTTTCCTTCTTCGTTGAGCACAACCGAACCTTTTTGTTGAGTCAAACATGTCACATTTGACGTTATTAGGGTGCCACGCAAGGATTGAAATCAAACGGAGTCCATTTGGTCACTCAAATCCTTGTATTCTCGGATTGCACCCAAATTGGCCTCCAATTGAGCCTACAACGTACAAACGAGTTTTCCTTCTTCGTTAAGCACAACCGAACATTTTTGTTGAGTCAAACATGTCCCATTTGACGTTATTAGGGTTCCACGCGAGGATTGAAATCAAACGGAGTCCATTTGGTCACTCAAATCCTTGTATTCTCGGATTGCACCCAAATTGGCCTCCAATTGAGCCTACAACGTACAAACGAGTTTTCCTTCTTCGTTAACCATAACCGAACTTGTTTGTTGAGTCAAACATGTCCCATTTGACGTTTTTATGTTTCCACGCGAGTTAGAAACAAAGCGGAGTCCATTTGGTCACTCAAATCCTTGTATTCTCGGATTGCACCCAAATTGGCCTCCAATTGAGCCTACAACGTACAAACGAGTTTTTCTTCTTCATTAAGAACAAACGAACTTGTTTTTTGAGTCAAACATGTCCCATTTTACGTTATTATGGTGCCACGCGAGTTAGAAACCAAGCGGAGTCCATTTGGTCACTCAAATCCTTGTATTCTCGGATTGCACCCAAATTAGCCTCCAATTGAGCCTACAACGTACAAACGAGTTTTCCTTCTTCGTTAACCATAACCAAACTTGTTTGTTGAGTCAAACATGTCCCATTTGACGTTATTATGGTGCCACGCGAGTTATAAAAAAAGCGGAGTCCATTTGCTTACTCAAATCCTTGTATTCTCGGATTGCACCCAAATTGGCCTACAATTGAGCCTACAATGTACACACGAGTTTTCCTTCTTCGTTGAGCACAACCGAACCTTTTTGTTGAGTCAAACATGTCACATTTGATGTTATTAGGGTGCCACGCAAGGATTGAAATCAGACGGAGTCCATTTGGTCACTCAAATCCTTGTATTCTCGGATTGCACCCAAATTGGCCTCCAATTGAGCCAACAACGTACAAACGAGTTTTCCTTCTTTATTAAGCACAACCGAACTTGTTTTTTGAGTCAAATATGTCCCATTTGACGTTATTATGGTGCCACATGAGTTAGAAACCAAGCGGAGTCCATTTGCTCACTCAAATCCTTGTATTCTCGGATTGCACCCAAATTGGCCTCCAATTGAGCCTACAACGTACAAACGAGTTTTCCTTCTTCATTAAGCACAAACGAACTTGTTTTTTGAGTCAAACATGTCCCATTTGACGTTATTATGGTGCCACGCGAGTTAGAAACCAAGCGGAGTCCATTTGGTCACTCAAATCCTTGTATTCTCGGATTGCACCCAAATTGGCCTACAATTGAGCCTACAACGTACAAACGAGTTTTCCTTCTTCATTAAGCACAAAAGAACTTGTTTTTTGAGTCAAACATGTCCCATTTGACGTTATTATGGTGCCACGCAAGGATTGAAATCAAACGGAATCCATTTAGTCACTCAAATCCTTGTATTCTCGGATTGCACCCAAATTGGCCTCATATTGAGCCTACAATGTACAAACGAGTTTTCCTTCTTCGATAAGCACAACCGAACTTGTTTGTTGAGTCAAATATGTTCCATTTGACGTTAATATGGTGCCACGCAAGGATTGAAATCAAACGGAATCCATTTGGTCACTCAAATCCTTGTATTCTCGGATTGCACCCAAATTGGCCTCCAATTGAGCCTACAACGTACAAACGAGTTTTCCTTCTTCGTTAAGCACAACCGAACATTTTTGTTGAGTCAAACATGTCCCATTTGACGTTATTAGGGTTCCACGCGAGGATTGAAATTAAACGGAGTCCATTTGGTCACTCAAATCCTTGTATTCTCGGATTGCACCAAAATTGGCCTCCAATTGAGCCTACAACGTACAAACGAGTTTTCCTTCTTCGTTAACCATAACCGAACTTGTTTGTTGAGCCAAACATATCCCATTTGACGTTTTTATGTTGCCACGCGAGTTAGAAACAAAGCGGAGTCCATTTGGTCACTCAAATCCTTGTATTCTCGGATTGCACCCAAATTGGCCTCCAATTGAGCCTACAACGTACAAACGAGTTTTCCTTCTTCATTAAGCACAAACGAACTTGTTTTTTGAGTCAAAAATTTCCCATTTGACGTTATTATGGTGCCACGCGAGTTATAAACCAAGCGGAGTCCATTTGGTCACTCAAATCCTTGTATTCTCGGATTGCACCCAAATTGGCCTACAATTGAGCCTACAACGTACAAACGAGTTTTCCTTCTTCATTAAGCACAAACGAACTTGTTTTTTGAGTCAAACATGTCCCATTTGACGTTATTATGGTGCCACGTGAGTTAGAAACCAAGCGGAGTCCATTTGGTCACTCAAATCCTTGTATTCTCGGATTGCACCCAAATTGGCCTACAATTGAGCCTACAACGTACAAACGAGTTTTCCTTCTTCGTTAACATTAACCGAACTTCTTTGTTGATTCAAACATGTCCTATTTGACGTTATTATGGTGCCACGTGAGTTAGAACTCAAACGGAGTCCATTTGGTCACTCAAATCCTTGTATTCTCGGATTGCACCCAAATTGGCCTACAATTGAGCCTACAATGTACAAACGAGTTTTCCTTCTTCGTTGAGCACAACCGAACCTTTTTGTTGAGTCAAACATGTCACATTTGACATTATTAGGGTGCCACGCAAGGATTGAAATCAAACGGAGTCCATTTGGTCACTCAAATCCTTGTATTCTCGGATTGCACCCAAATTGGCCTCCAATTGAGCCTACAACGTACAAACGAGTTTTCCTTCTTCGTTAAGCACAACCGAACATTTTTGTTGAGTCAAACATGTCCCATTTGACGTTATTAGGGTTTCACGCGAGGATTGAAATCAAACGGAGTCCATTTGGTCACTCAAATCCTTGTATTCTCGGATTGCACCCAAATTGGCCTCCAATTGAGCCTACAACGTACAAACGAGTTTTCCTTCTTCGTTAACCATAACCGAACTTGTTTGTTGAGTCAAACATGTCCCATTTGACGTTTTTATGTTTCCACGCGAGTTAGAAACAAAGCGGAGTCCATTTGGTCACTCAAATCCTTGTATTCTCGGATTGCACCCAAATTGGCCTCCAATTGAGCCTACAACGTACAAACGAGTTTTTCTTCTTCATTAAGAACAAACGAACTTGTTTTTTGAGTCAAACATGTCCCATTTTACGTTATTATGGTGCCACGCGAGTTAGAAACCAAGCGGAGTCCATTTGGTCACTCAAATCCTTGTATTCTCGGATTGCACCCAAATTAGCCTCCAATTGAGCCTACAACGTACAAACGAGTTTTCCTTCTTCGTTAACCATAACCGAACTTGTTTGATGAGTCAAACATGTCCCATTTGACGTTATTATGGTGCCACGCGAGTTATAAAAAAAGCGGAGTCCATTTGCTTACTCAAATCCTTGTATTCTCGGATTGCACCCAAATTGGCCTACAATTGAGCCTACAATGTACACACGAGTTTTCCTTCTTCGTTGAGCACAACCGAACCTTTTTGTTGAGTCAAACATGTCACATTTGATGTTATTAGGGTGCCACGCAAGGATTGAAATCAGACGGAGTCCATTTGGTCACTCAAATCCTTGTATTCTCGGATTGCACCCAAATTGGTCTCCAATTGAGCCAACAACGTAAAAACGAGTTTTCCTTCTTTATTAAGCACAACCGAACTTGTTTTTTGAGTCAAACATGTCCCATTTGACGTTATTATGGTGCCACACGAGTTAGAAACCAAGCGGAGTCCATTTGCTCACTAAAATCCTTGTATTCTCGTATTGCACCCAAATTGGCCTCCAATTGAGCCTACAACGTACAAACGAGTTTTCCTTCTTTATTAAGCTCAAACGAACTTGTTTTTTGAGTCAAACATGTCCCATTTGATGTTATTATGGTGCCACACGAGTTAGAAACCAAGCGGAGTCCATTTGCTCACTAAAATCCTTGTATTCTCGGATTGCACCCAAATTGGCCTCCAATTGAGCCTACAACATACAAAAGAGTTTTCCTTCTTTGTTAAGCACAACCGAACCTTTTTCTTGAGTCAAACATGTCCCATTTGACGTTATTATGGTGCCACGCAAAGTTAGAAAAAAAGCGGAGTCCGTTTGCTCACTCAAATCCTTGTATTCTCGGATTGCACCCAAATTGGCCTCCAATTGAGCCTACAATGTACAAACAAGTTTTCCTTCTTCGGTAAGCACAACCGAACTTGTATGTTGAGTCAAATATGTTCCATTTGATGTTATTATGGTGCCACGCAAGGATTGAAATCAAACGGAATCCATTTGGTCACTCAAATCCTTGTATTCTCGGATTGCACCCAAATTGGCCTCCAACTGAGCCTACAAAGTACAAACGAGTTTTCCTTCCTCTGTAAGCACAACCGAACTTGTTTGTTGAGTCAAATATGTTCCATTTGACGTTATTATAGTGCCACACAAGGATTGAAATCAAACGGAATCCATTTGGTCACTCAAATCCTTGTATTCTCGGATTGCACCCAAATTGGCCTCCAATTGAGCCTACAACGTACAAACGAGTTCTTCTTCTTCGTTAATCACAACCAAACTTGTTTGTTGAGTAAAACATGTCCCATTTGACGTTTTTATGTTGCCACGCGAGTTAGAAACAAAGCGGAGTCCATTTGGTCACTCAAATCCTTGTATTCTCGGATTGCACCCAAATTGGCCTCCAATTGAGCCTACAACGTACAAACGAGTTTTTCTTCTTCATTAAGAACAAACGAACTTGTTTTTTGAGTCAAAAATGTCCCATTTGACGTTATTATGGTGCCACGCTAGTTAGAAACCAAGCGGAGTCCATTTGGTCACTCAAATCCTTGTATTCTCGGATTGCACCCAAACTGGCCTACAATTGAGCCTACAACGTACAAACGAGTTTTTCTTCTTCATTAAGCACAAACGAACTTGTTTTTTGAGTCAAACATGTTCCATTTGACGTTATTATGGTGCCACGCGATTTAGAAACCAAGCGGAGTCCATTTGGTCACACAAATCCTTGTATTCTCGGATTGCACCCAAATTGGCCTACAATTGAGCCTACAACGTACAAACGAGTTTTTCTTCTTCGTTAACATTAACCGAACTTCTTTGTTGAGTCAAACATGTCCCATTTGACATTATTATGGTGCCACATGAGTTAGAACCCAAACGGAGTCCATTTGGTCACTCAAATCCTTGTATTCTCGGATTGCACCCAAATTGGCCTCCAATTGAGCCTACAACGTACAAACGAGTTTTCCTTCTTCGTTAACCATAACTGAACTTGTTTGTTGAGTCAAACATGTCCCATTTGACATTATTATGGTGCCACGCGAGTTAGAAACCAAGCGGAGTCCAATTGGTCACTCAAATCCTTGTATTCTCGGATTGCACCCAAATTGGTCTCCAATTGAGCCTACAACGTACAAACGAATTTTCCATCTTCGTTAAGCACAACCGAACCTTTTTGTTGATTAAAACATGTCCCATTTGACGTTATTATGGTGCAACGCGAGGATTGAAATCAAACGGAATCCATTTGGTCACTCAAATCCATGTATTCTCGGATTGCACCCAAATTGGCCTCCAATTGAGCCTACAACGTACAAACGAGTTTTTCTTCTTTATTAAGCACAACCGAACTTGTTTTTTGAGTCAAACATGTCCCATTTGATGTTATTATGTTGCCACACGAGTAAGAAACCAAGCGGAGTCCATTTGCTCACTAAAATACTTGTATTCTCGGATTGCACCCAAATTGGCCTCCAATTGAGCCTACAACATACAAACGAGTTTTCCTTCTTTGTTAAGCACAACCGAACCTTTTTGTTGAGTCAAACATGTCCCATTTGACGTTATTATGGTGCCACGCAAAGATTGAAATCAAACGGAGTCCGTTTGCTCACTCAAATCCTTGTATTCTCGGATTGCACACAAATTGGCCTCCAATTGAGCCTACAACGTACAAACGAGTTTTCCTTCTTCGTTAAGCACAACCGAACTTGTTTGTTGAGTCAAATATATCCCATTTGACGTTATTATGGTGCCATGTGATGACTGAAATCAAACGGAGTCCATTTGGTCACTCAAATCCTTGTATTCTCGGATTGCACCCAAATTGGCCTCCAATTGAGCCTACAATGTACAAACGAGTTTTCATTCTTCGTTGACCATAACCGAACTTGTTTTTTGAGTCAAACATGTCCCATTTGACGTTATTATGGTGCCACACGAGTTAGAAACCAAGCGGAGTCCATTTGCTTACTCAAATCCTTGTATTCTTGGATTCCACCCAAATTGGCCTCCAATTGAGCTTACAATGTATAAACGAGTTTTCCTTCTTCGTTGAGCACAACCGAACATTTTTTTTGAGTCAAACATTTCCCATTTGACGTTATTAGGGTGCCACATGAGGATTGAAATCAAACGGAGTCCATTTGGTTACTCAAATCCTTATATTCTCGGATTGCACCCAAATTGGCCTCCAATTGAGCCTACAACGTACAAACGAGTTTTCCTTCTTCGTTAACCATAACCGAACTAGTTTTTTGAGTCAAACATGTCTCATTTGACGTTATTATGTTGCCACTCAAGTTAGAAACCAAGCGGAGTCCATTTGGTCACTCAAATCCTTGTATTCTCAGATTGCACCCAAATTGGCCTCCAATTGAGCATACAACGTACAAACGAGTTTTCCTTCTTCATTATGCACAACTTAACTTGTTTTTTGATTCAAACATGTCCCATTTGACGTTATTATGGTGCCACACGAGTTACAAACCAAGCGGAGTCCATTTGCTCACTAAAATCCTTGTATTCTCGGATTGCACCCAAATTGGCCTCCAATTGAGCCTACAACATACAAACGAGTTTTCCTTCTTTGTTAAACACAACCAAACCTTTTTATTGAGTCAAACATGTCCCATTTGACGTTATTATGGTGCCACGCAAAGTTAGAAAAAAAGCGGAGTCCGTTTGCTCACTCAAATCCTTGTATTCTCGGATTGCACCCAAATTGGCCTCCAATTGAGCCTACAATGTACAAACGAGTTTTCCTTCTTCGGTAAGCACAACCGAACTTGTATGTTGAGTCAAATATGTTCCATTTGATGTTATTATGGTGCCACGCAAGGATTGAAATCAAACGGAATCCATTTGGTCACTCAAATCCTTGTATTCTCGGATTGCACCCAAATTGGCCTCCAACTGAGCCTACAAAGTACAAACGAGTTTTCCTTCCTCTTTAAGCACAAACGAACTTGTTTGTTGAGTCAAATATGTTCCATTTGACGTTATTATAGTGCCACACAAGGATTGAAATCAAACGGAATCCATTTGGTCACTCAAATCCTTGTATTCTCGGATTGCACCCAAATTGGCCTCCAATTGAGCCTACAACGTACAAACGAGTTCTTCTTCTTCGTTAATCACAACCAAACTTGTTTGTTGAGTAAAACATGTCCCATTTGACGTTTTTATGTTGCCACGCGAGTTAGAAACAAAGCGGAGTCCATTTGGTCACTCAAATCCTTGTATTCTCGGATTGCACCCAAATTGGCCTCCAATTGAGCCTACAACGTACAAACGAGTTTTTCTTCTTCATTAAGAACAAACGAACTTGTTTTTTGAGTCAAAAATGTCCCATTTTACGTTATTATGGTGCCACGCTAGTTAGAAACCAAGCGGAGTCCATTTGGTCACTCAAATCCTTGTATTCTCGGATTGCACCCAAATTGGCCTACAATTGAGCCTACAACGTACAAACGAGTTTTTCTTCTTCATTAAGCACAAACGAACTTGTTTTTTGAGTCAAACATGTGCCATTTGACGTTATTATGGTGCCACGCGATTTAGAAACCAAGCGGAGTCCATTTGGTCACACAAATCCTTGTATTCTCGGATTGCACCCAAATTGGCCTACAATTGAGCCTACAACGTACAAACGAGTTTTTCTTCTTCGTTAACATTAACCGAACTTCTTTGTTGAGTCAAACATGTCCCATTTGACAATATTATGGTGCCACATGAGTTAGAACCCAAACGGAGTCCATTTGGTCACTCAAATCCTTGTATTCTCGGATTGCACCCAAATTGGCCTCCAATTGAGCCTACAACGTACAAACGAGTTTTCCTTCTTCGTTAACCATAACTGAACTTGTTTGTTGAGTCAAACATGTCCCATTTGACATTATTATGGTGCCACGCGAGTTAGAAACCAAGCGGAGTCCAATTGGTCACTCAAATCCTTGTATTCTCGGATTGCACCCAAATTGGTCTCCAATTGAGCCTACAACGTACAAACGAATTTTCCATCTTCGTTAAGCACAACCGAACCTTTTTGTTGATTAAAACATGTCCCATTTGACGTTATTATGGTGCAACGCGAGGATTGAAATCAAACGGAATCCATTTGGTCATTCAAATCCATGTATTCTCGGATTGCACCCAAATTGGCCTCCAATTGAGCCTACAACGTACAAACGAGTTTTTCTTCTTTATTAAGCACAACCGAACTTGTTTTTTGAGTCAAACATGTCCCATTTGATGTTATTATGTTGCCACGCAAAGATTGAAATCAAACGGAGTCCGTTTGCTCACTCAAATCCTTGTATTCTCGGATTGCACCCAAATTGGCCTCCAATTGAGGCTACAATGTACAAACGAGTTTTCCTTCTTCGGTAAGCACAACCGAACTTGTTTGTTGAGTCAAATATGTTCCATTTGACGTTATTATGGTGCCACGCAAGGATTGAAATCAAACAGAATCCATTTGGTCACTCAAATCCTTGTATTCTCGGATTGCACCTAAATTGGCCTCCAATTGAGGCTACAATGTACAAACGAGTTTTCCTTCTTCGGTAAGCACAACCGAACTTGTTTGTTGAGTCAAATATGTTCCATTTTACGTTATTACGGTGCCACGCAAGGATTGAAATCAAACGGAATCCATTTGGTCACTCAAATCCTTGTATTCTCGGATTGCACCCAAATTGGCCTCCAATTGAGCCTACAACGTACAAACGAGTTTTCCTTCTTCGTTAACCATAAACAAACTTGTTTTTTGAGTCAAACATGTCCCATTTGACGTTTTTATGTTTCCACGCGAGTTAGAAACAAAGCGGAGTCCATTTGGTCACTCAAATCCTTGTATTCTCGGATTGCACCCAAATTGGCCTCCAATTGAGCCTACAACGTACAAACGAGTTTTCCTTCTTCATTAAGCATAAACG
Source organism: Berberis vulgaris (assembly GCA_963556465.1). NCBI lineage: Eukaryota > Viridiplantae > Streptophyta > Magnoliopsida > Ranunculales > Berberidaceae > Berberis > Berberis vulgaris. The sequence goes on along the minus strand of OY747126.1, from coordinate 38,613,236 downwards.
AACTTGTTTTTTGAGTCAAACATGTCCCATTTGACGTTATTATGGTTCCACGCGAGTTAGAAATCAAGCGGAGTCCATTTGGTCACTCAAATCCTTGTATTCTCGGATTGCACCCAAATTGGCCTCCAATTGAGCCTACAACGTACAAACGAGTTTTCCTTCTTCGTTCAGCACAAACGAACTTGTTTTTTGAGTCAAAAATGTCCCATTTGACGTTATTATGGTGCCACACGAGTTAGAAACCAAGCGGAGTCCATTTGGTCACTCAAATCCTTGTATTCTCGGATTGCACCCAAATTGGCCTCCAATTGAGCCTACAACATACAAACGAGTTTTCCTTCTTTGTTAAGCACAACCGAACCTTTTTGTTGAGTCAAACATGTCCCATTTGACGTTATTATGGTGCCACGCAAAGATTGAAATCAAACGGAGTCCGTTTGCTCACTCAAATCCTTGTATTCTCGGATTGCACACAAATTGGCCTCCAATTGAGCCTACAACGTACAAACGAGTTTTCCTTCTTCGTTAAGCACAACCGAACTTGTTTGTTGAGTCAAATATATCCCATTTGACGTTATTATGGTGCCATGTGATGACTGAAATCAAACGGAGTCCATTTGGTCACTCAAATCCTTGTATTCTCGGATTGCACCCAAATTGGCCTCCAATTGAGCCTACAATGTACAAACGAGTTTTCATTCTTCGTTGACCATAACCGAACTTGTTTTTTGAGTCAAACATGTCCCATTTGACGTTATTATGGTGCCACACGAGTTAGAAACCAAGCGGAGTCCATTTGCTTACTCAAATCCTTGTATTCTTGGATTCCACCCAAATTGGCCTCCAATTGAGCTTACAATGTATAAACGAGTTTTCCTTCTTCGTTGAGCACAACCGAACATTTTTTTTGAGTCAAACATTTCCCATTTGACGTTATTAGGGTGCCACATGAGGATTGAAATCAAACGGAGTCCATTTGGTTACTCAAATCCTTATATTCTCGGATTGCACCCAAATTGGCCTCCAATTGAGCCTACAACGTACAAACGAGTTTTCCTTCTTCGTTAACCATAACCGAACTAGTTTTTTGAGTCAAACATGTCTCATTTGACGTTATTATGTTGCCACTCAAGTTAGAAACCAAGCGGAGTCCATTTGGTCACTCAAATCCTTGTATTCTCAGATTGCACCCAAATTGGCCTCCAATTGAGCATACAACGTACAAACGAGTTTTCCTTCTTCATTATGCACAACTTAACTTGTTTTTTGATTCAAACATGTCCCATTTGACGTTATTATGGTGCCACACGAGTTACAAACCAAGCGGAGTCCATTTGCTCACTAAAATCCTTGTATTCTCGGATTGCACCCAAATTGGCCTCCAATTGAGCCTACAACATACAAACGAGTTTTCCTTCTTTGTTAAACACAACCAAACCTTTTTATTGAGTCAAACATGTCCCATTTGACGTTATTATGGTGCCACGCAAAGTTAGAAAAAAAGCGGAGTCCGTTTGCTCACTCAAATCCTTGTATTCTCGGATTGCACCCAAATTGGCCTCCAATTGAGCCTACAATGTACAAACGAGTTTTCCTTCTTCGGTAAGCACAACCGAACTTGTATGTTGAGTCAAATATGTTCCATTTGATGTTATTATGGTGCCACGCAAGGATTGAAATCAAACGGAATCCATTTGGTCACTCAAATCCTTGTATTCTCGGATTGCACCCAAATTGGCCTCCAACTGAGCCTACAAAGTACAAACGAGTTTTCCTTCCTCTTTAAGCACAAACGAACTTGTTTGTTGAGTCAAATATGTTCCATTTGACGTTATTATAGTGCCACACAAGGATTGAAATCAAACGGAATCCATTTGGTCACTCAAATCCTTGTATTCTCGGATTGCACCCAAATTGGCCTCCAATTGAGCCTACAACGTACAAACGAGTTCTTCTTCTTCGTTAATCACAACCAAACTTGTTTGTTGAGTAAAACATGTCCCATTTGACGTTTTTATGTTGCCACGCGAGTTAGAAACAAAGCGGAGTCCATTTGGTCACTCAAATCCTTGTATTCTCGGATTGCACCCAAATTGGCCTCCAATTGAGCCTACAACGTACAAACGAGTTTTTCTTCTTCATTAAGAACAAACGAACTTGTTTTTTGAGTCAAAAATGTCCCATTTTACGTTATTATGGTGCCACGCTAGTTAGAAACCAAGCGGAGTCCATTTGGTCACTCAAATCCTTGTATTCTCGGATTGCACCCAAATTGGCCTACAATTGAGCCTACAACGTACAAACGAGTTTTTCTTCTTCATTAAGCACAAACGAACTTGTTTTTTGAGTCAAACATGTGCCATTTGACGTTATTATGGTGCCACGCGATTTAGAAACCAAGCGGAGTCCATTTGGTCACACAAATCCTTGTATTCTCGGATTGCACCCAAATTGGCCTACAATTGAGCCTACAACGTACAAACGAGTTTTTCTTCTTCGTTAACATTAACCGAACTTCTTTGTTGAGTCAAACATGTCCCATTTGACAATATTATGGTGCCACATGAGTTAGAACCCAAACGGAGTCCATTTGGTCACTCAAATCCTTGTATTCTCGGATTGCACCCAAATTGGCCTCCAATTGAGCCTACAACGTACAAACGAGTTTTCCTTCTTCGTTAACCATAACTGAACTTGTTTGTTGAGTCAAACATGTCCCATTTGACATTATTATGGTGCCACGCGAGTTAGAAACCAAGCGGAGTCCAATTGGTCACTCAAATCCTTGTATTCTCGGATTGCACCCAAATTGGTCTCCAATTGAGCCTACAACGTACAAACGAATTTTCCATCTTCGTTAAGCACAACCGAACCTTTTTGTTGATTAAAACATGTCCCATTTGACGTTATTATGGTGCAACGCGAGGATTGAAATCAAACGGAATCCATTTGGTCATTCAAATCCATGTATTCTCGGATTGCACCCAAATTGGCCTCCAATTGAGCCTACAACGTACAAACGAGTTTTTCTTCTTTATTAAGCACAACCGAACTTGTTTTTTGAGTCAAACATGTCCCATTTGATGTTATTATGTTGCCACGCAAAGATTGAAATCAAACGGAGTCCGTTTGCTCACTCAAATCCTTGTATTCTCGGATTGCACCCAAATTGGCCTCCAATTGAGGCTACAATGTACAAACGAGTTTTCCTTCTTCGGTAAGCACAACCGAACTTGTTTGTTGAGTCAAATATGTTCCATTTGACGTTATTATGGTGCCACGCAAGGATTGAAATCAAACAGAATCCATTTGGTCACTCAAATCCTTGTATTCTCGGATTGCACCTAAATTGGCCTCCAATTGAGGCTACAATGTACAAACGAGTTTTCCTTCTTCGGTAAGCACAACCGAACTTGTTTGTTGAGTCAAATATGTTCCATTTTACGTTATTACGGTGCCACGCAAGGATTGAAATCAAACGGAATCCATTTGGTCACTCAAATCCTTGTATTCTCGGATTGCACCCAAATTGGCCTCCAATTGAGCCTACAACGTACAAACGAGTTTTCCTTCTTCGTTAACCATAAACAAACTTGTTTTTTGAGTCAAACATGTCCCATTTGACGTTTTTATGTTTCCACGCGAGTTAGAAACAAAGCGGAGTCCATTTGGTCACTCAAATCCTTGTATTCTCGGATTGCACCCAAATTGGCCTCCAATTGAGCCTACAACGTACAAACGAGTTTTCCTTCTTCATTAAGCATAAACGAACTTGTTTTTTGAGTCAAACATGTCCCATTTGACGTTATTATGGTTCCACGCGAGTTAGAAATCAAGCGGAGTCCATTTGGTCACTCAAATCCTTGTATTCTCGGATTGCACCCAAATTGGCCTCCAATTGAGCCTACAACGTACAAACGAGTTTTCCTTCTTCGTTCAGCACAAACGAACTTGTTTTTTGAGTCAAAAATGTCCCATTTGACGTTATTATGGTGCCACACGAGTTAGAAACCAAGCGGAGTCCATTTGGTCACTCAAATCCTTGTATTCTCGGATTGCACCCAAATTGGCCTCCAATTGAGCCTACAACATACAAACGAGTTTTCCTTCTTTGTTAAGCACAACCGAACCTTTTTGTTGAGTCAAACATGTCCCATTTGACTTAATTATGGTGCCACGCAAAGATTGAAATCAAACGGAGTCCGTTTGCTCACTCAAATCCTTGTATTCTCGGATTGCACCCGAATTGGCCTCCAATTGAGCCTACAATGTACAAACGAGTTTTCCTTCTTCGGTAAGCACAACCGAACTTGTTTGTTGAGTCAAATATGTTCCATTTGACGTTAATATGGTGCCACACAAGGATTGAAATCAAACAGAGTCCATTTGGTCACTCAAATCCTTGTATTCTAGGATTGCACCCAAATTGGCCTCCAATTGAGCCTACAACATACAAAGGAGTTTTCCTTCTTTGTTAAACACAACCGAACCTTTTTCTTGAGTCAAACATGTCCCATTTGACGTTATTATGGTGCCACGCAAAGTTAGAAAAAAAGCGGAGTCCGTTTGCTCACTCAAATCCTTGTATTCTCGGATTGCACCCAAATTGGCCTCCAATTGAGCCTACAATGTACAAACGAGTTTTCCTTCTTCGATAAGCACAACCGAACTTGTTTGTTGAGTCAAATATGTTCCATTTGACGTTATTATGGTGCCACGCAAGGATTGAAATCAAACGGAATCCATTTAGTCACTCAAATCCTTGTATTCTCGGATTGCACCCAAATTGGCCTCCAATTGAGCCTACAATGTACAAACGAGTTTTCCTTCTTCGGTAAGCACAACCGAACTTGTTTGTTGATTCAAATATGTTCCATTTGACGTTATTATGGTGCCACGCAAGGATTGAAATCAAACGGAATCCATTTGGTCACTCAAATCCTTGTATTCTCGGATTACACCCAAATTGGCCTCCAATTGAGCCTACAACGTACAAACGAGTTTTCCTTCTTCGTGAACCATAACCGAACTTCTTTGTTGAGTCAAACATGTCCCATTTGACGTTTTTATGTTGCCACGCGAGTTAGAAACAAAGCGGAGTCCATTTGGTCACTCAAATCCTTGTATTCTCGGATTGCACCCAAATTGGCCTCCAATTGAGCCTACAACGTACAAACGAGTTTTCCTTCTTCATTAAGAACAAACAAACTTGTTTTTTGAGTCAAACATGTCCCATTTGACGTTATTATGGTGTGACGCGAGTTGAAAACCAAGCGGAGTCCATTTGGTCACTCAAATCCTTGTATTCTCGGATTGCACCCAAATTGGCCTCCAATTGAGCCTACAACGTACAAACGAGTTTTCCTTCTTTGTTAACCATAACCGAACTTGTTTGTTATGTCAAACATGTCCCATTTGACGTTATTATGGTGCCACGCGAGTTCTAAAAAAAGCGGAGTCCATTTGCTTACTCAAATCCGTGTATTCTCGGATTGCACCCAAATTGTCCTACAATTGAGCCTACAATGTACAAACGAGTTTTCCTTCTTCGTTGAGCACAACCGAACCTTTTTGTTGAGTAAAACATGTCACATTTGATGTTATTAGGGTGCCACGCAAGGATTGAAATCAAACGGAGTCCATTTGGTTACTCAAATCCTTGTATTCTCGGATTGCACCCAAATTGGCCTCCAATTGAGCCAACAACGTACAAACGAGTTTACCTTCTTTATTAAGCACAAACGAACTTGTTTTTTAAGTCAAACATGTCCCATTTGACGTTATTATAGTGCCACACGAGTTAGAAACCGAGCGGAGTCCATTTGCTCACTAAAATCCTTGTATTCTCGTATTGCACCCAAATTGTCCTCCAATTGAGCCTACAACATACAAACGAGTTTTCCTTCTTTGTTAAGCACAACCGAACATTTTTGTTGAGTCAAACATGTCCCATTTGACGTTATTAAGGTGCCACGCAAAGATTGAAATCAAACGGAGTCCGTTTGCTCACTCAAATCCTTGTATTCTCGGATTGCACCCAAATTGGCCTCCAATTGAGCCTACAACGTACAAACGAGTTTTCCTTCTTCATTAAGCATAAACGAACTTGTTTTTTGAGTCAAACATGTCCCATTTGACGTTATTATGGTTCCACGCGAGTTAGAAATCAAGCGGAGTCCATTTGGTCACTCAAATCCTTGTATTCTCGGATTGCACCCAAATTGGCCTCCAATTGAGCCTACAACGTACAAACGAGTTTTCCTTCTTCGTTCAGCACAAACGAACTTGTTTTTTGAGTCAAAAATGTCCCATTTGACGTTATTATGGTGCCACACGAGTTAGAAACCAAGCGGAGTCCATTTGGTCACTCAAATCCTTGTATTCTCGGATTGCACCCAAATTGGCCTCCAATTGAGCCTACAACATACAAACGAGTTTTCCTTCTTTGTTAAGCACAACCGAACCTTTTTGTTGAGTCAAACATGTCCCATTTGACGTTATTATGGTGCCACGCAAATATTGAAATCAAACGGAGTCCGTTTGCTCACTCAAATCCTTGTATTCTCGGATTGCACCCGAATTGGCCTCCAATTGAGCCTACAATGTACAAACGAGTTTTCCTTCTTCGGTAAGCACAACCGAACTTGTTTGTTGAGTCAAATATGTTCCATTTGACGTTAATATGGTGCCACACAAGGATTGAAATCAAACGGAGTCCATTTGGTCACTCAAATCCTTGTATTCTCGGATTGCACCCAAATTGGCCTCCAATTGAGCCTACAACATACAAAGGAGTTTTCCTTCTTTGTTAAACACAACCGAACCTTTTTCTTGAGTCAAACATGTCCCATTTGACGTTATTATGGTGCCACGCAAAGTTAGAAAAAAAGCGGAGTCCGTTTGCTCACTCAAATCCTTGTATTCTCGGATTGCACCCAAATTGGCCTCCAATTGAGCCTACAACGTACAAACGAGTTTTCCTTCTTCGTTAACCATAACCGAACTTGTTTGTCCAGTCAAACATGTCCCATTTGACGTTATTATGGTGCCACGCGAGTTAGAACCCAAACGGAGTCCATTTGGTCACTCAAATCCTTGTATTCTCGGATTGCACCAAAATTGGCCTCCAATTGAGCCTACAACGTACAAACGAGTTTTCCTTCTTCGTTAACCATAACCGAACTTGTTTGTCGAGTCAAACATGTCCCATTTGACGTTATTATGGTGCCACGCGAGTTAGAAAAAAAGCGGAGTCCATTTGCTTACTCAAATCCTTGTATTCTCGGGTTGCACCCAAATTGGCCTACAATTGAGCCTACAATGTACAAACGAGTTTTCCTTCTTCGTTGAGCACAAACGAACCTTTTTGTTTAGTCAAACATGTCACATTTGACGTTATTAGGGTGCCACGCAAGGATTGAAATCAAACGGAGTCCATTTGGTCACTCAAATCCTTGTATTCTCGGATTGCACCCAAATTGGCCTCCAATTGAGCCTACAACATACAAACGAGTTTTCCTTCTTTATTAAGCACAACCGAACTTGTTTTTTGAGTCAAACATGTCCCATTTGACGTTATTATGGTGCCACACGAATTAGAAACCAAGCGGAGTCCATTTGCTCACTAAAATCCTTGTATTCTCGTATTGCACCCAAATTGGCCTCCAATTGAGCCTACAACATACAAACGAGTTTTCCTTCTTTGTTAAGCACAACCGAACCTTTTTGTTGAGTCAAACATGTCCCATTTGACGTTATTATGGTGCCACACAAAGATTGAAATCAAACGGAGTCCGAATGCTCACTCAAATCCTCGTATTCTCGGATTGCACCCAAATTGGCCTCCAATTGAGCCTACAATGTACAAACGAGTTTTCCTTCTTCGTTAAGCACAACCGAACTTGTTTGTTGAGTCAAATATGTTCCATTTGACGTTATTCTGGTGCCATGCAAGGATTGAAATCAAATGGAATCCATTTGGTCACTCAAATCCTTGTATTCTTGGATTGCACCCAAATTGGCCTCCAATTGAGCCTACAACGTACAAACGAGTTTTTCTTCTTCGTTAATCACAACCGAACTTGTTTGTTGAGTCAAACATGTCCCATTTGACGTTATTATGGTGCCACGCGAGTTAGAAACCAAGCGGAGTCCATTTGCTTACTCAAATCCTTGTATTCTTGGATTCCACCCAAATTGGCCTCCAATTGAGCTTACAATGTACAAACGAGTTTTCCTTCTTCGTTGAGCACAATCGAACATTTTTGTTGAGTCAAACATGTCCCATTTGACGTTATTAGGGTGTCACACGAGGATTGAAATCAAACGGAGTCCATTTGGTCACTCAAATCCTTGTATTCTCGGATTGCACCCAAATTGGCCTACAATTGAGCCTACAACGTACAAATGAGTTTTCCTTCTTCGTTAAGCACAAACGAACTTGTTTTTTGAGTCAAACATGTCCCATTTGACGTTATTATGGTGCCACGCAAGTTAGAAACCAAGCGGAGTCCATTTGGTCACTCAAATCCTTGTATTCTCGGATTGCACCCAAATTGGCCTCCAATTGAGCCTACAACGTACAAACGAGTTTTCCTTCTTCGTTAAGCACAAACAAACTTGTTTTTTGAGTCAAACATGTCCCATTTGACGTTATTATGGTGCCACGCGAGTTAGAAACCAAGCGGAGTCCATTTGGTCACTCAAATCCTTGTATTCTCGGATTGCACCCAAATTGGCCTCTAATTGAGACTACAACATACAAACGAGTTTTCCTTCTTTGTTAAGCACAACCGAACCTTTTTCTTGAGTCAAACATGTCCCATTTGACGTTATTATGGTGCCACGCAAAGATTGAAATCAAACGGAGTCCGTTTGCTCACTCAAATCCTTGTATTCTCGGATTGCACCCAAATTGGCCTCCAATTGAGCTTACAATGTATAAACGAGTTTTCCTTCTTCGTTGAGCACAACCGAACATTTTTGTTGAGTCAAACATGTCCCATTTGACGTTATTATGGTGCCACGCGAGTTAGAAACCAAGCGGAGTCCATTTGGTTACTCAAATCCTTGTATTCTTGGATTCCACCCAAATTGGCCTCCAATTGAGCTTACAATGTATAAACGAGTTTTCCTTCTTTGTTGAGCACAACCGAACATTTTTTTTGAGTCAAACATGTCCCATTTGACTTTATTAGGGTGCCACACGAGGATTGAAATCAAACGGAGTCCATTTGGTTACTCAAATCCTTATATTCTCGGATTGCACCCATATTGGCCTCCAATTGAGCCTACAACGTACAAACGAGTTTTCCTTCTTCGTTAACCATAACCGAACTAGTTTTTTGAGTCAAACATGTCTCATTTGACGTTATTATGTTGCCACTCGAGTTAGAAACCAAGCGGAGTCCATTTGGTCACTCAAATCCTTGTATTATCGGATTGCACCCAAATTGGCCTCCAATTGAGCATACAACGTACAAACGAGTTTTCCTTCTTCATTATGCACAACTTAACTTGTTTTTTGATTCAAACATGTCCCATTTGACGTTATTATGGTGCCACACGAGTTAGAAACCAAGCGGAGTCCATTTGCTCACTAATATCCTTGTATTCTCGGATTGCACCCAAATTGGCCTCCAATTGAGCCTACAACATACAAAGGAGTTTTTCTTCTTTGTTAAACACAACCGAACCTTTTTCTTGAGTCAAACATGTCCCATTTGACGTTATTATGGTGCCACGCAAAGTTATAAAAAAAGCGGAGTCCGTTTGCTCACTCAAATCCTTGTATTCTCGGATTGCACCCAAATTGGCCTCCAATTGAGCCTACAATGTACAAACGAGTTTTCCTTCTTCGGTAAGCACAACCGAACTTGTTTGTTGAGTCAAATATGTTCCATTTGACGTTATTATGGTGCCACGCAAGGATTGAAATCAAACAAAATCCATTTGGTCACTCAAATCCTTGTATTCTCGGATTGCACCCAAATTGGCCTCCAATTGAGCCTACAATGTACAAACGAGTTTTCCTTCTTCGGTAAGCACAACCGAACCTGTTTGTTGAGTCAAATATGTTCCATTTGACGTTATTATGGTGCCACGCAAGGATTGAAATCAAACGGAATCCATTTGGTCACTCAAATCCTTGTATTCTCGGATTGCACCCAAATTGGCCTCCAATTGAGCCTACAACGTACAAACGAGTTTTCCTTCTTCGTTAACCATAACCGAACTTGTTTGTTGAGTCAAACATGTCCCATTTGACGTTTTTATGTTGCCACGCGAGTTAGAAACAAAGCGGAGTCCATTTGGTCACTCAAATCCTTGTATTCTCGGATTGCACCCAAATTGGCCTCCAATTGAGCCTACAACGTACAAACGAGTTTTCCTTCTTCGTTAAGCACAAACGAACTTGTTTTTTGAGTCAAAAATGTCCCATTTGACGTTATTATGGTGCCACACGAATTAGAAACCAAGCGGAGTCCATTTGGTCACTCAAATCCTTGTATTCTCGGATTGCACCCAAATTGGCCTCCAATTGAGCCTACAACGTACAAAGGAGTTTTCCTTCTTCGTTAAGCACAAACGAACTTGTTTTTTGAGTCAAACATGTCCCATTTGACGTTATTATGGTGCCACGCGAGTTAGAAACCAAGCGGAGTCCATTTGGTCACTCAAATCCTTGTATTCTCGGATTGCACCCAAATTGGCCTCCAATTGAGCCTACAACATACAAACGAGTTTTCCTTCTTTGTTAAGCACAACCGAACCTTTTTCTTGAGTCAAACATGTCCCATTTGACGTTATTATGGTGCCACGCAAAGATTGAAATCAAACGGAGTCCGTTTGCTCACTCAAATCCTTGTATTCTCGGATTGCACCCAAATTGGCCTCCAATTGAGCTTACAATGTATAAACGAGTTTTCCTTCTTCGTTGAGCACAACCGAACATTTTTGTTGAGTCAAACATGTCCCATTTGACGTTATTATGGTGCCACGCGAGTTAGAAACCAAGCGGAGTCCATTTGCTTACTCAAATCCTTGTATTCTTGGATTCCACCCAAATTGGTCTCCAATTGAGCTTACAATGTATAAACGAGTTTTCCTTCTTTGTTGAGCACAACCGAACATTTTTGTTGAGTCAAACATGTCCCATTTGACGTTATTAGGGTGCCACACGAGGATTGAAATCAAACGGAGTCCATTTGGTTACTCAAATCCTTATATTCTCGGATTGCACCCATATTGGCCTCCAATTGAGCCTACAACGTACAAACGAGTTTTCCTTCTTCGTTAACCATAACCGAACTAGTTTTTTGAGTCAAACATGTCTCATTTGACGTTATTATGTTGCCACTCGAGTTAGAAACCAAGCGGAGTCCATTTGGTCACTCAAATCCTTCTATTATCGGATTGCACCCAAATTGGCCTCCAATTGAGCATACAACGTACAAACGAGTTTTCCTTCTGCATTATGCACAACTTAACTTGTTTTTTGATTCAAACATGTCCCATTTGACGTTATTATGGTGCCACACGAGTTAGAAACCAAGCGGAGTCCATTTGCTCACTAAAATCCTTGTATTCTCGGATTGCACCCAAATTGGCCTCCAATTGAGCCTACAACATACAAAGGAGTTTTCCTTCTTTGATAAACACAACCGAACCTTTTTCTTGAGTCAAACATGTCCCATTTGACGTTATTATGGTGCCACGCAAAGTTAGAAAAAAAGCGGAGTCCGTTTGCTCACTCAAATCCTTGTATTCTCGGATTGCACCCAAATTGGCCTCCAATTGAGCCTACAATGTACAAACGAGTTTTCCTTCTTCGGTAAGCACAACCGAACTTGTTTGTTGAGTCAAATATGTTCCATTTGACGTTATTATGGTGCCACGCAAGGATTGAAATCAAACAGAATCCATTTGGTCACTCAAATCCTTGTATTCTCGGATTGCACCCAAATTGGCCTCCAATTGAGCCTACAATGTACAAACGAGTTTTCCTTCTTCGGTAAGCACAACCGAACTTGTTTGTTGAGTCAAATATGTTCCATTTGACGTTATTATGGTGCCACACAAGGATTGAAATCAAACGGAATCCATTTGGTCACTCAAATCCTTGTATTCTCGGATTGCACCCAAATTGGCCTCCAATTAAGCCTACAACGTACAAACGAGTTTTCCTTCTTCGTTAACCATAACCGAACTTGTTTGTTGAGTCAAACATGTCCCATTTGACGTTTTTATGTTGCCACGCGAGTTAGAAACAAAGCGGAGTCCATTTGGTCACTCAAATCCTTGTATTCTCGGATTGCACCCAAATTGGCCTCCAATTGAGCCTACAACGTACAAACGAGTTTTCCTTCTTCGTTAAGCACAAACGAACTTGTTTTTTGAGTCAAAAATGTCCCATTTGACGTTATTATGGTGCCACGCGAATTAGAAACCAAGCGGAGTCCATTTGGTCACTCAAATCCTTGTATTCTCGGATTGCACCCAAATTGGCCTCCAATTGAGCCTACAACATACAAACGAGTTTTCCTTCTTTGTTAAGCACAACCGAACCTTTTTCTTGAGTCAAACATGTCCCATTTGACGTTATTATGGTGCCACGCAAAGATTGAAATCAAACGGAGTCCGTTTGCTCACTCAAATCCTTGTATTCTCGGATTGCACCCAAATTGGCCTCCAATTGAGCCTACAACATACAAATGAGTTTTCCTTCTTTGTTAAGCACAACCGAACAATTTTGTTGAGTCAAACATGTCCCATTTGACGTTATTATGGTGCCACGCGAGTTAGAAACCAAGCGGAGTCCATTTGCTTACTCAAATCCTTGTATTCTTGGATTCCACCCAAATTGGCCTCCAATTGAGCTTACAATGTATAAACGAGTTTTCCTTCTTCGTTGAGCACAACCGAACATTTTTGTTGAGTCAAACATGTCCCATTTGACGTTATTAAGGTGCCACACGAGGATTGAAATCAAACGGAGTCCATTTGGTTACTCAAATCCTTATATTCTCGGATTGCACCCAAATTGGCCTCCAATTGAGCCTACAACGTACAAACGAGTTTTCCTTCTTTGTTAAGCACAACCGAACCTTTTTGTTGAGTCAAACATGTCCCATTTGACGTTATTATGGTGCCACACAAAGATTGAAATCAAACGGAGTCCGAATGCTCACTCAAATCCTTGTATTCTCGGATTGCACCCAAATTGGCCTCCAATTGAGCCTACAATGTACAAACGAGTTTTCCTTCTTCGTTAAGCACAACCGAACTTGTTTGTTGAGTCAAATATGTTCCATTTGACGTTATTCTGGTGCCATGCAAGGATTGAAATCAAATGGAATCCATTTGGTCACTCAAATCCTTGTATTCTTGGATTGCACCCAAATTGGCCTCCAATTGAGCCTACAACGTACAAACGAGTTTATCTTCTTCGTTAATCACAACCGAACTTGTTTGTTGAGTCAAACATGTCCCATTTGACGTTATTATGGTGCCACGCGAGTTAGAAACCAAGCGGAGTCCATTTGCTTACTCAAATCCTTGTATTCTTGGATTCCACCCAAATTGGCCTCCAATTGAGCTTACAATGTACAAACGAGTTTTCCTTCTTCGTTGAGCACAATCGAACATTTTTGTTGAGTCAAACATGTCCCATTTGACGTTATTAGGGTGTCACACGAGGATTGAAATCAAACGGAGTCCATTTGGTCACTCAAATCCTTGTATTCTCGGATTGCACCCAAATTGGCCTACAATTGAGCCTACAACGTACAAATGAGTTTTCCTTCTTCGTTAAGCACAAACGAACTTGTTTTTTGAGTCAAACATGTCCCATTTGACGTTATTATGGTGCCACGCAAGTTAGAAACCAAGCGGAGTCCATTTGGTCACTCAAATCCTTGTATTCTCGGATTGCACCCAAATTGGCCTTCAATTGAGCCTACAACGTACAAACGAGTTTTCCTTCTTCGTTAAGCACAAACAAACTTGTTTTTTGAGTCAAACATGTCCCATTTGACGTTATTATGGTGCCACGCGAGTTAGAAACCAAGCGGAGTCCATTTGGTCACTCAAATCCTTGTATTCTCGGATTGCACCCAAATTGGCCTCCAATTGAGACTACAACATACAAACGAGTTTTCCTTCTTTGTTAAGCACAACCGAACCTTTTTCTTGAGTCAAACATGTCCCATTTGACGTTATTATGGTGCCACGCAAAGATTGAAATCAAACGGAGTCCGTTTGCTCACTCAAATCCTTGTATTCTCGGATTGCACCCAAATTGGCCTCCAATTGAGCTTACAATGTATAAACGAGTTTTCCTTCTTCGTTGAGCACAACCGAACATTTTTGTTGAGTCAAACATGTCCCATTTGACGTTATTATGGTGCCACGCGAGTTAGAAACCAAGCGGAGTCCATTTGCTTACTCAAATCCTTGTATTCTTGGATTCCACCCAAATTGGCCTCCAATTGAGCTTACAATGTATAAACGAGTTTTCCTTCTTTGTTGAGCACAACCGAACATTTTTGTTGAGTCAAACATGTCCCATTTGACTTTATTAGGGTGCCACACGAGGATTGAAATCAAACGGAGTCCATTTGGTTACTCAAATCCTTATATTCTCGGATTGCACCCATATTGGCCTCCAATTGAGCCTACAACGTACAAACGAGTTTTCCTTCTTCGTTAACCATAACCGAACTAGTTTTTTGAGTCAAACATGTCTCATTTGACGTTATTATGTTGCCACTCGAGTTAGAAACCAAGCGGAGTCCATTTGGTCACTCAAATCCTTGTATTATCGGATTGCACCCAAATTGGCCTCCAATTGAGCATACAACGTACAAACGAGTTTTCCTTCTTCATTATGCACAACTTAACTTGTTTTTTGATTCAAACATGTCCCATTTGACGTTATTATGGTGCCACACGAGTTAGAAACCAAGCGGAGTCCATTTGCTCACTAATATCCTTGTATTCTCGGATTGCACCCAAATTGGCCTCCAATTGAGCCTACAACATACAAAGGAGTTTTTCTTCTTTGTTAAACACAACCGAACCTTTTTCTTGAGTCAAACATGTCCCATTTGACGTTATTATGGTGCCACGCAAAGTTAGAAAAAAAGCGGAGTCCGTTTGCTCACTCAAATCCTTGTATTCTCGGATTGCACCCAAATTGGCCTCCAATTGAGCCTACAATGTACAAACGAGTTTTCCTTCTTCGGTAAGCACAACCGAACTTGTTTGTTGAGTCAAATATGTTCCATTTGACGTTATTATGGTGCCACGCAAGGATTGAAATCAAACAAAATCCATTTGGTCACTCAAATCCTTGTATTCTCGGATTGCACCCAAATTGGCCTCCAATTGAGCCTACAATGTACAAACGAGTTTTCCTTCTTCGGTAAGCACAACCGAACTTGTTTGTTGAGTCAAATATGTTCCATTTGACGTTATTATGGTGCCACGCAAGGATTGAAATCAAACGGAATCCATTTGGTCACTCAAATCCTTGTATTCTCGGATTGCACCCAAATTGGCCTCCAATTGAGCCTACAACGTACAAACGAGTTTTCCTTCTTCGTTAACCATAACCGAACTTGTTTGTTGAGTCAAACATGTCCCATTCGACGTTTTTATGTTGCCACGCGAGTTAGAAACAAAGCGGAGTCCATTTGGTCACTCAAATCCTTGTATTCTCGGATTGCACCCAAATTGGCCTCCAATTGAGCCTACAACGTACAAACGAGTTTTCCTTCTTCGTTAAGCACAAACGAACTTGTTTTTTGAGTCAAAAATGTCCCATTTGACGTTATTATGGTGCCACGCGAATTAGAAACCAAGCGGAGTCCATTTGGTCACTCAAATCCTTGTATTCTCGGATTGCACCCAAATTGGCCTCCAATTGAGCCTACAACGTACAAACGAGTTTTCCTTCTTCGTTAAGCACAAACGAACTTGTTTTTTGAGTCAAACATGTCCCATTTGACGTTATTATGGTGCCACGCGAGTTAGAAACCAAGCGGAGTCCATTTGGTCACTCAAATCCTTGTATTCTCGGATTGCACCCAAATTGGCCTCCAATTGAGCCTACAACATACAAACGAGTTTTCCTTCTTTGTTAAGCACAACCGAACCTTTTTCTTGAGTCAAACATGTCCCATTTGACGTTATTATGGTGCCACGCAAAGATTGAAATCAAACGGAGTCCGTTTGCTCACTCAAATCCTTGTATTCTCGGATTGCACCCAAATTGGCCTCCAATTGAGCTTACAATGTATAAACGAGTTTTCCTTCTTCGTTGAGCACAACCGAACATTTTTGTTGAGTCAAACATGTCCCATTTGACGTTATTATGGTGCCACGCGAGTTAGAAACCAAGCGGAGTCCATTTGCTTACTCAAATCCTTGTATTCTTGGATTCCACCCAAATTGGTCTCCAATTGAGCTTACAATGTATAAACGAGTTTTCCTTCTTTGTTGAGCACAACCGAACATTTTTGTTGAGTCAAACATGTCCCATTTGACGTTATTAGGGTGCCACACGAGGATTGAAATCAAACGGAGTCCATTTGGTTACTCAAATCCTTATATTCTCGGATTGCACCCATATTGGCCTCCAATTGAGCCTACAACGTACAAACGAGTTTTCCTTCTTCGTTAACCATAACCGAACTAGTTTTTTGAGTCAAACATGTCTCATTTGACGTTATTATGTTGCCACTCGAGTTAGAAACCAAGCGGAGTCCATTTGGTCACTCAAATCCTTGTATTATCGGATTGCACCCAAATTGGCCTCCAATTGAGCATACAACGTACAAACGAGTTTTCCTTCTGCATTATGAACAACTTAACTTGTTTTTTGATTCAAACATGTCCCATTTGACGTTATTATGGTGCCACACGAGTTAGAAACCAAGCGGAGTCCATTTGCTCACTAAAATCCTTGTATTCTCGGATTGCACCCAAATTGGCCTCCAATTGAGCCTACAACATACAAAGGAGTTTTCCTTCTTTGATAAACACAACCGAACCTTTTTCTTGAGTCAAACATGTCCCATTTGACGTTATTATGGTGCCACGCAAAGTTAGAAAAAAAGCGGAGTCCGTTTGCTCACTCAAATCCTTGTATTCTCGGATTGCACCCAAATTGGCCTCCAATTGAGCCTACAATGTACAAACGAGTTTTCCTTCTTCGGTAAGCACAACCGAACTTGTTTGTTGAGTAAAATATGTTCCATTTGACGTTATTATGGTGCCACGCAAGGATTGAAATCAAACAGAATCCATTTGGTCACTCAAATCCTTGTATTCTCGGATTGCACCCAAATTGGCCTCCAATTGAGCCTACAATGTACAAACGAGTTTTCCTTCTTCGGTAAGCACAACCGAACTTGTTTGTTGAGTCAAATATGTTCCATTTGACGTTATTATGGTGCCACACAAGGATTGAAATCAAACGGAATCCATTTGGTCACTCAAATCCTTGTATTCTCGGATTGCACCCAAATTGGCCTCCAATTGAGCCTACAACGTACAAACGAGTTTTCCTTCTTCGTTAACCATAACCGAACTTGTTTGTTGAGTCAAACATGTCCCATTTGACGTTTTTATGTTGCCACGCGAGTTAGAAACAAAGCGGAGTCCATTTGGTCACTCAAATCCTTGTATTCTCGGATTGCACCCAAATTGGCCTCCAATTGAGCCTACAACGTACAAACGAGTTTTCCTTCTTCGTTAAGCACAAACGAACTTGTTTTTTGAGTAAAAAATGTCCCATTTGACGTTATTATGGTGCCACGCGAATTAGAAACCAAGCGGAGTCCATTTGGTCACTCAAATCCTTGTATTCTCGGATTGCACCCAAATTGGCCTCCAATTGAGCCTACAACATACAAACGAGTTTTCCTTCTTTGTTAAGCACAACCGAACCTTTTTCTTGAGTCAAACATGTCCCATTTGACGTTATTATGGTGCCACGCAAAGATTGAAATCAAACGGAGTCCGTTTGCTCACTCAAATCCTTGTATTCTCGGATTGCACCCAAATTGGCCTCCAATTGAGCCTACAACATACAAATGAGTTTTCCTTCTTTGTTAAGCACAACCGAACAATTTTGTTGAGTCAAACATGTCCCATTTGACGTTATTATGGTGCCACGCGAGTTAGAAACCAAGCGGAGTCCATTTGCTTACTCAAATCCTTGTATTCTTGGATTCCACCCAAATTGGCCTCCAATTGAGCTTACAATGTATAAACGAGTTTTCCTTCTTCGTTGAGCACAACCGAACATTTTTGTTGAGTCAAACATGTCCCATTTGACGTTATTAAGGTGCCACACGAGGATTTAAATCAAACGGAGTCCATTTGGTTACTCAAATCCTTATATTCTCGGATTGCACCCAAATTGGCCTCCAATTGAGCCTACAACGTACAAACGAGTTTTCCTTCTTCGTTAACCATAACCGAACTAGTTTTTTGAGTCAAACATGTCCCATTTGATGTTATTATGTTGCCACGCGAGCTAGAAACCAAGCGGAGTCCATTTGGTCACTCAAATCCTTGTATTCTCGGATTGCACCCAAATTGCCCTCCAACTGAGCATACAACGTACAAACGAGTTTTCCTTCTTCATTATGCACAACCTAACTTGTTTTTTGATTCAAACATGTCCCATTTGACGTTATTATGGTGCCACACGAGTTAGAAACCAAGCGGAGTCCATTTGCTCATTAAAATCCTTGTATTCTCGGATTGCACCCAAATTGGCCTCCAATTGAGCCTACAACGTACAAACGAGTTTTCCTTCTTCATTAAGCACAAACGAACTTGTTTTTTGAGTCAAACATGTCCCATTTGACGTTATTATGGTGTGACGCGAGTTAGAAACCAAGCGGAGTCCATTTGGTCACTAAAATCCTTGTATTCTCGGATTGCACCCAAATTGGCCTCCAATTGAGCCTACAACGTACAAACGAGTTTTCCTTCTTTGTTAATAATAACCGAACTTGTTTGTTGAGTCAAACATGTCCCATTTGACGTTATTATGGTGCCACATGAGTTCTAAAAAAAGCGGAGTCCATTTGCTTACTCAAATCCGTGTATTCTCGGATTGCACCCAAATTGTCCTACAATTGAGCCTACAATGTACAAACGAGTTTTCCTTCTTCGTTGAGCACAACCGAACCTTTTTGTTGAGTAAAACATGTCACATTTGATGTTATTAGGGTGCCACGCAAGGATTGAAATCGAACGGAGTCCATTTGGTTACTCAAATCCTTGTATTCTCGGATTGCACCCAAATTGGCCTCCAATTGAGCCAACAACGTACAAACGAGTTTTCCTTCTTTATTAAGCACAACCGAACTTGTTTTTTAAGTCAAACATGTCCCATTTGACGTTATTATAGTGCCACACGAGTTAGAAACCGAGCGGAGTCCATTTGGTCACTCAAATCCTTGTATTCTCGTATTGCACCCAAATTGTCCTCCAATTGAGCCTACAACATACAAACGAGTTTTCCTTCTTTGTTAAGCACAACCGAACCTTTTTGTTGAGTCAAACATGTCCCATTTGACGTTATTATGGTGCCACGCAAAGATTGAAATCAAACGGAGTCCGTTTGCTCACTCAAATCCTTGTATTCTCGGATTGCACCCAAATTGGCCTCCAATTGAGCCTACAACGTACAAACGAGTTTTCCTTCTTCGTTAAGCACAAACGAACTTGTTTTTTGAGTCAAACATGTCCCATTTGACGTTATTATGGTGCCACACGAGTTAGAAACCAAGCGGAGTCCATTTGCTCACTAAAATCCTTGTATTCTCGGATTGCACCCAAATTGGCCTCCAATTGAGCCTACAACATACAAAGGAGTTTTCCTTCTTTGTTAAACACAACCGAACCTTTTTCTTGAGTCAAACATGTCCCATTTGACGTTATTATGGTGCCACGCAAAGTTAGAAAAAAAGCGGAGTCCGTTTGCTCACTCAAATCCTTGTATTCTCGGATTGCACCCAAATTGGCCTCCAATTGAGCCTACAATGTACAAACGAGTTTTCCTTCTTCGGTAAGCACAAACGAACTTGTTTGTTGAGTCAAATATGTTCCATTGACGTTATTATGGTGCCACGCAAAGATTGAAATCAAACGGAATCCATTTGTTCACTCAAATCCTTGTATTCTCGGATTGCACCCAAATTGGCCTCCAATTGAGCCTACAACGTACAAACGAGTTCTTCTTCTTCGTTAATCACAAAGAAACTTATTTGTTGAGTCAAACATGTCCCATTTGACATTATTATGGTGCCACGCGAGGATTGAAATCAAACGGAGTCCATTTGGTCACTCAAATCCTTGTATTCTCGGATTGCACCCAAATTGGCCTCCAATTGAGCCTACAACGTACAAATGAGTTTTCCTTCTTCGTTAAGCACAACCGAACATTTTTGTTGAGTCAAACATGTCCCATTTGACGTTATTAGGGTTCCACACGAGGATTGAAATCAAACGGAGTCCATTTGGTCACTCAAATCCTTGTTTTCTCGGATTGCACCCAAATTGGCCTCCAATTGAGCCTACAACGTACAAACGAGTTTTCCTTCTTCGTTAACCATAACCGAACTTGTTTGTTGAGTTAAACATGTCCCATTTGACGTTTTTATGTTGCCAAGCGAGTTAGAAACAAAGCGGAGTCCATTTGGTCACTCAAATCCTTGTATTCTCGGATTGCACCCAAATTGGCCTCCAATTGAGCCTACAACGTACAAATGAGTTTTCCTTCTTCATTAAGCACAAATGAACTTGTTTTTTGATTCAAACATGTCCCATTTGACGTTATTATGGTGCCACGCGACTTGGAAACCAAGCGGAGTCCATTTGGTCACTCAAATCCTTGTATTCTCGGATTGCACCCAAATTGGCCTACAATTGAGCCTACAATGTACAAACGAGTTTTCCTTCTTCGTTAACCTTAACCAAACTTCTTTGTTGATTCAAACATGTCCCATTTGACTTTATTATGGTGCCACGTGAGTTAGAACCCAAACGGAGTACATTTGGTCACTCAAATCCTTGTATTCTCAGATTTCACCCAAATTGGCCTCCAATTGAGCCTACAACGTACAAACGAGTTTTCCTTCTTCGTTAACCATAAAAGAACTTGTTTGTCGAGTCAAACATGTCCCATTTGACGTTATTATGGTGCCACGTGAGTTAGAACCCAAACGGAGTCCATTTGGTCACTCAAATCCTTGTATTCTCGGATTGCACCAAAATTGGCCTCCAATTGAGCCTACAACGTACAAACGAGTTTTCCTTCTTCGTTAACCATAACCGAACTTGTTTGTTGAGTCAAACATGTCCCATTTGATGTTATTATGGTGCCACGCGAGTTAGAAAAAAAGCGGAGTCCATTTGCTTACTCAAATCCTTCTATTCTCGGATTGCACCCAAATAGGCCTACAATTGAGCCTACAATGTACAAACGAGTTTTCCTTCTTTGTTAAGCACAACCGAACATTTTTCTTGAGTCAAACATGTCCCATTTGACGTTATTATGGTGCCACGCAAAGATTGAAATCAAACGGAGTCCGTTTGCTCACTCAAATCCTTGTATTCTCGGATTGCACCCAAATTGGCCTCCAATTGAGCCTACAACATACAAACGAGTTTTCCTTCTTTATTAAGCACAACCAAACTTGTTTTTTGAGTCAAACATGTCCCATTTGACGTTATTATGGTGCCACTTGAGTTAGAAACCAAGCGGAGTCCATTTGCTCACTAAAATCCTTGTATTCTCGTATTGCACCCAAATTGGCCTCCAATTGAGCCTATAACATACAAACGAGTTTTCCTTCTTTGTTAAGCACAACCGAACCTTTTTGTTGAGTCAAACATGTCCCATTTGACGTTATTATGGTGCCACGCAAAGATTGAAATCAAACGGAGTCCGAATGCTCACTCAAATCCTTGTATTCTCGGATTGCACCCAAATTGGCCTCCAATTGAGCCTACAATGTACAAACGAGTTTTCCTTCTTCGTTAAGCACAACCGAACTTGTTTGTTGAGTCAAATATGTTCCATTTGACGTTATTCTGGTGCCATGCAAGGATTGAAATCAAATGGAATCCATTTGGTCACTCAAATCCTTGTATTCTTGGATTGCACCCAAATTGGCCTCCAATTGAGCCTACAACGTACAAACGAGTTTTCCTTCTTCGTTAAGCACAAACGAACTTGTTTTTTGAGTCAAAACATGTCCCATTTGGCGTTATTATGGTGCCACGCGACTTAGAAACCAAGCGGAGTCCATTTGGTCACTCAAATCCTTGTATTCTCGGATTGCACCCAAATTGGCCTCCAATTGAGCCTACAACATACAAACGAGTTTTCCTTCTTTGTTAAGCACAACCGAACATTTTTATTGAGTCAAACATGTCCCATTTGACATAATTATGGTTCCACGCAAAGATTGAAATCAAACGGAGTCCGTTTGCTCACTCAAATCCTTGTATTCTCGGATTGCACCCAAATTGGCCTCCAATTGAGCCTACAACGTACAAACGAGTTTTCCTTCTTCGTTAAGCACAAACGAACTTTTTTTTGAGTCAAACATGTCCCATTTGACGTTATTATGGTGCCACGCGAGTTAGAAACCAAGCGGAGTCCATTTGGTCACTCAAATCCTTGTATTCTCGGATTGCACCCAAATTAGCCTCCAATTGAGCCTACAACATACAAATGAGTTTTCCTTCTTTGTTAAGCACAACCGAACCTTTTTCTTGAGTCAAACATGTCCCATTTGACGTTATTATGGTGCCACGCAAAGATTGAAATCAAACGGAGTCCGTTTGCTCACTCAAATCCTTGTATTCTCGGATTGCACCCAAATTGGCCTCCAATTGAGCTTACAATGTATAAACGAGTTTTCCTTCTTCGTTGAGCACAACCGAACATTTTTGTTGAGTCAAACATGTCCCATTTGACGTTATTATGGTGCCACGCGAGTTAGAAACCAAGCGGAGTCCATTTGCTTACTCAAATCCTTGTATTCTTGGATTCCACCCAAATTGGCCTCCAATTGAGCTTACAATGTATAAACGAGTTTTCCTTCTTTATTGAGCACAACCGAACATTTTTGTTGAGTTAAACATGTCCCATTTGACGTTATTAGGGTGCCCCACGAGGATTGAAATCAAACGGAGTCCATTTGGTTACTCAAATCCTTATATTCTCGGATTGCACCCATATTGGCCTCCAATTGAGCCTACAACGTACAAACGAGTTTTCCTTCTTCGTTAACCATAACCGAACTAGTTTTTTGAGTCAAACATGTCTCATTTGACGTTATTATGTTGCCACTCGAGTTAGAAACCAAGCGGAGTCCATTTGGTCACTCAAATCCTTGTATTATCGGATTGCACCCAAATTGGCCTCCTATTGAGCATACAACGTACAAACGAGTTTTCCTTCTTCATTATGCACAAATTAACTTGTTTTTTGATTCAAACATGTCCCATTTGACGTTATTATGGTGCCACACGAGTTAGAAACCAAGCGGAGTCCATTTGCTCACTAAAATCCTTGTATTCTCGGATTGCACCCAAATTGGCCTCCAATTGAGCCTACAACATACAAAGGAGTTTTCTTTCTTTGTTAAACACAACCGAACCTTTTTCTTGAGTCAAACATGTCCCATTTGACGTTATTATGGTGCCACGCAAAGTTAGAAAAAAAGCGGAGTCCGTTTGCTCACTCAAATCCTTGTATTCTCGGATTGCACCCAAATTGGCCTCCAATTGAGCTTACAATGTATAAACGAGTTTTCCTTCTTCGTTGAGCACAACCGAACATTTTTGTTGAGTCAAACATGTCCCATTTGACGTTATTATGGTGCCACGCGAGTTAGAAACCAAGCGGAGTCCATTTGCTTACTCAAATCCTTGTATTCTTGGATTCCACCCAAATTGGCCTCCAATTGAGCTTACAATGTACAAACGAGTTTTCCTTCTTCGTTGAGCACAATCGAACATTTTTGTTGAGTCAAACATGTCCCATTTGACGTTATTAGGGTGTCACACGAGGATTGAAATCAAACGGAGTCCATTTGGTCACTCAAATCCTTGTATTCTCGGATTGCACCCAAATTGGCCTACAATTGAGCCTACAACGTACAAATGAGTTTTCCTTCTTCGTTAAGCACAAACGAACTTGTTTTTTGAGTCAAACATGTCCCATTTGACGTTATTATGGTGCCACGCAAGTTAGAAACCAAGCGGAGTCCATTTGGTCACTCAAATCCTTGTATTCTCGGATTGCACCCAAATTGGCCTCCAATTGAGCCTACAACGTACAAACGCGTTTTCCTTCTTCGTTAAGCACAAACAAACTTGTTTTTTGAGTCAAACATGTCCCATTTGACGTTATTATGGTGCCACGCGAGTTAGAAACCAAGCGGAGTCCATTTGGTCACTCAAATCCTTGTATTCTCGGATTGCACCCAAATTGGCCTCCAATTGAGACTACAACATACAAACGAGTTTTCCTTCTTTGTTAAGCACAACCGAACCTTTTTCTTGAGTCAAACATGTCCCATTTGACGTTATTATGGTGCCACGCAAAGATTGAAATCAAACGGAGTCCGTTTGCTCACTCAAATCCTTGTATTCTCGGATTGCACCCAAATTGGCCTCCAATTGAGCTTACAATGTATAAACGAGTTTTCCTTCTTCGTTGAGCACAACCGAACATTTTTGTTGAGTCAAACATGTCCCATTTGACGTTATTATGGTGCCACGCGAGTTAGAAACCAAGCGGAGTCCATTTGCTTACTCAAATCCTTGTATTCTTGGATTCCACCCAAATTGGCCTCCAATTGAGCTTACAATGTATAAACGAGTTTTCCTTCTTTGTTGAGCACAACCGAACATTTTTTTTGAGTCAAACATGTCCCATTTGACTTTATTAGGGTGCCACACGAGGATTGAAATCAAACGGAGTCCATTTGGTTACTCAAATCCTTATATTCTCGGATTGCACCCATATTGGCCTCCAATTGAGCCTACAACGTACAAACGAGTTTTCCTTCTTCGTTAACCATAACCGAACTAGTTTTTTGAGTCAAACATGTCTCATTTGACGTTATTATGTTGCCACTCGAGTTAGAAACCAAGCGGAGTCCATTTGGTCACTCAAATCCTTGTATTATCGGATTGCACCCAAATTGGCCTCCAATTGAGCATACAACGTACAAACGAGTTTTCCTTCTTCATTATGCACAACTTAACTTGTTTTTTGATTCAAACATGTCCCATTTGACGTTATTATGGTGCCACACGAGTTAGAAACCAAGCGGAGTCCATTTGCTCACTAATATCCTTGTATTCTCGGATTGCACCCAAATTGGCCTCCAATTGAGCCTACAACATACAAAGGAGTTTTTCTTCTTTGTTAAACACAACCGAACCTTTTTCTTGAGTCAAACATGTCCCATTTGACGTTATTATGGTGCCACGCAAAGTTAGAAAAAAAGCGGAGTCCGTTTGCTCACTCAAATCCTTGTATTCTCGGATTGCACCCAAATTGGCCTCCAATTGAGCCTACAATGTACAAACGAGTTTTCCTTCTTCGGTAAGCACAACCGAACTTGTTTGTTGAGTCAAATATGTTCCATTTGACGTTATTATGGTGCCACGCAAGGATTGAAATCAAACAAAATCCATTTGGTCACTCAAATCCTTGTATTCTCGGATTGCACCCAAATTGGCCTCCAATTGAGCCTACAATGTACAAACGAGTTTTCCTTCTTCGGTAAGCACAACCGAACTTGTTTGTTGAGTCAAATATGTTCCATTTGACGTTATTATGGTGCCACGCAAGGATTGAAATCAAACGGAATCCATTTGGTCACTCAAATCCTTGTATTCTCGGATTGCACCCAAATTGGCCTCCAATTGAGCCTACAACGTACAAACGAGTTTTCCTTCTTCGTTAACCATAAAAGAACTTGTTTGTCGAGTCAAACATGTCCCATTTGACGTTATTATGGTGCCACGTGAGTTAGAACCCAAACGGAGTCCATTTGGTCACTCAAATCCTTGTATTCTCGGATTGCACCAAAATTGGCCTCCAATTGAGCCTACAACGTACAAACGAGTTTTCCTTCTTCGTTAACCATAACCGAACTTGTTTGTTGAGTCAAACATGTCCCATTTGATGTTATTATGGTGCCACGCGAGTTAGAAAAAAAGCGGAGTCCATTTGCTTACTCAAATCCTTCTATTCTCGGATTGCACCCAAATAGGCCTACAATTGAGCCTACAATGTACAAACGAGTTTTCCTTCTTTGTTAAGCACAACCGAACATTTTTCTTGAGTCAAACATGTCCCATTTGACGTTATTATGGTGCCACGCAAAGATTGAAATCAAACGGAGTCCGTTTGCTCACTCAAATCCTTGTATTCTCGGATTGCACCCAAATTGGCCTCCAATTGAGCCTACAACATACAAACGAGTTTTCCTTCTTTATTAAGCACAACCAAACTTGTTTTTTGAGTCAAACATGTCCCATTTGACGTTATTATGGTGCCACTTGAGTTAGAAACCAAGCGGAGTCCATTTGCTCACTAAAATCCTTGTATTCTCGTATTGCACCCAAATTGGCCTCCAATTGAGCCTATAACATACAAACGAGTTTTCCTTCTTTGTTAAGCACAACCGAACCTTTTTGTTGAGTCAAACATGTCCCATTTGACGTTATTATGGTGCCACGCAAAGATTGAAATCAAACGGAGTCCGAATGCTCACTCAAATCCTTGTATTCTCGGATTGCACCCAAATTGGCCTCCAATTGAGCCTACAATGTACAAACGAGTTTTCCTTCTTCGTTAAGCACAACCGAACTTGTTTGTTGAGTCAAATATGTTCCATTTGACGTTATTCTGGTGCCATGCAAGGATTGAAATCAAATGGAATCCATTTGGTCACTCAAATCCTTGTATTCTTGGATTGCACCCAAATTGGCCTCCAATTGAGCCTACAACGTACAAACGAGTTTTCCTTCTTCGTTAAGCACAAACGAACTTGTTTTTTGAGTCAAAACATGTCCCATTTGACGTTATTATGGTGCCACGCGACTTAGAAACCAAGCGGAGTCCATTTGGTCACTCAAATCCTTGTATTCTCGGATTGCACCCAAATTGGCCTCCAATTGAGCCTACAACATACAAACGAGTTTTCCTTCTTTGTTAAGCACAACCGAACATTTTTATTGAGTCAAACATGTCCCATTTGACATAATTATGGTGCCACGCAAAGATTGAAATCAAACGGAGTCCGTTTGCTCACTCAAATCCTTGTATTCTCGGATTGCACCCAAATTGGCCTCCAATTGAGCCTACAACGTACAAACGAGTTTTCCTTCTTCGTTAAGCACAAACGAACTTTTTTTTGAGTCAAACATGTCCCATTTGACGTTATTATGGTGCCACGCGAGTTAGAAACCAAGCGGAGTCCATTTGGTCACTCAAATCCTTGTATTCTCGGATTGCACCCAAATTAGCCTCCAATTGAGCCTACAACATACAAATGAGTTTTCCTTCTTTGTTAAGCACAACCGAACCTTTTTCTTGAGTCAAACATGTCCCATTTGACGTTATTATGGTGCCACGCAAAGATTGAAATCAAACGGAGTCCGTTTGCTCACTCAAATCCTTGTATTCTCGGATTGCACCCAAATTGGCCTCCAATTGAGCTTACAATGTATAAACGAGTTTTCCTTCTTCGTTGAGCACAACCGAACATTTTTGTTGAGTCAAACATGTCCCATTTGACGTTATTATGGTGCCACGCGAGTTAGAAACCAAGCGGAGTCCATTTGCTTACTCAAATCCTTGTATTCTTGGATTCCACCCAAATTGGCCTCCAATTGAGCTTACAATGTATAAACGAGTTTTCCTTCTTTATTGAGCACAACCGAACATTTTTGTTGAGTTAAACATGTCCCATTTGACGTTATTAGGGTGCCCCACGAGGATTGAAATCAAACGGAGTCCATTTGGTTACTCAAATCCTTATATTCTCGGATTGCACCCATATTGGCCTCCAATTGAGCCTACAACGTACAAACGAGTTTTCCTTCTTCGTTAACCATAACCGAACTAGTTTTTTGAGTCAAACATGTCTCATTTGACGTTATTATGTTGCCACTCGAGTTAGAAACCAAGCGGAGTCCATTTGGTCACTCAAATCCTTGTATTATCGGATTGCACCCAAATTGGCCTCCTATTGAGCATACAACGTACAAACGAGTTTTCCTTCTTCATTATGCACAAATTAACTTGTTTTTTGATTCAAACATGTCCCATTTGACGTTATTATGGTGCCACACGAGTTAGAAACCAAGCGGAGTCCATTTGCTCACTAAAATCCTTGTATTCTCGGATTGCACCCAAATTGGCCTCCAATTGAGCCTACAACATACAAAGGAGTTTTCTTTCTTTGTTAAACACAACCGAACCTTTTTCTTGAGTCAAACATGTCCCATTTGACGTTATTATGGTGCCACGCAAAGTTAGAAAAAAAGCGGAGTCCGTTTGCTCACTCAAATCCTTGTATTCTCGGATTGCACCCAAATTGGCCTCCAATTGAGCTTACAATGTATAAACGAGTTTTCCTTCTTCGTTGAGCACAACCGAACATTTTTGTTGAGTCAAACATGTCCCATTTGACGTTATTATGGTGCCACGCGAGTTAGAAACCAAGCGGAGTCCATTTGCTTACTCAAATCCTTGTATTCTTGGATTCCACCCAAATTGGCCTCCAATTGAGCTTACAATGTACAAACGAGTTTTCCTTCTTCGTTGAGCACAATCGAACATTTTTGTTGAGTCAAACATGTCCCATTTGACGTTATTAGGGTGTCACACGAGGATTGAAATCAAACGGAGTCCATTTGGTCACTCAAATCCTTGTATTCTCGGATTGCACCCAAATTGGCCTACAATTGAGCCTACAACGTACAAATGAGTTTTCCTTCTTCGTTAAGCACAAACGAACTTGTTTTTTGAGTCAAACATGTCCCATTTGACGTTATTATGGTGCCACGCAAGTTAGAAACCAAGCGGAGTCCATTTGGTCACTCAAATCCTTGTATTCTCGGATTGCACCCAAATTGGCCTCCAATTGAGCCTACAACGTACAAATGCGTTTTCCTTCTTCGTTAAGCACAAACAAACTTGTTTTTTGAGTCAAACATGTCCCATTTGACGTTATTATGGTGCCACGCGAGTTAGAAACCAAGCGGAGTCCATTTGGTCACTCAAATCCTTGTATTCTCGGATTGCACCCAAATTGGCCTCCAATTGAGACTACAACATACAAACGAGTTTTCCTTCTTTGTTAAGCACAACCGAACCTTTTTCTTGAGTCAAACATGTCCCATTTGACGTTATTATGGTGCCACGCAAAGATTGAAATCAAACGGAGTCCGTTTGCTCACTCAAATCCTTGTATTCTCGGATTGCACCCAAATTGGCCTCCAATTGAGCTTACAATGTATAAACGAGTTTTCCTTCTTCGTTGAGCACAACCGAACATTTTTGTTGAGTCAAACATGTCCCATTTGACGTTATTATGGTGCCACGCGAGTTAGAAACCAAGCGGAGTCCATTTGCTTACTCAAATCCTTGTATTCTTGGATTCCACCCAAATTGGCCTCCAATTGAGCTTACAATGTATAAACGAGTTTTCCTTCTTTGTTGAGCACAACCGAACATTTTTTTTGAGTCAAACATGTCCCATTTGACTTTATTAGGGTGCCACACGAGGATTGAAATCAAACGGAGTCCATTTGGTTACTCAAATCCTTATATTCTCGGATTGCACCCATATTGGCCTCCAATTGAGCCTACAACGTACAAACGAGTTTTCCTTCTTCGTTAACCATAACCGAACTAGTTTTTTGAGTCAAACATGTCTCATTTGACGTTATTATGTTGCCACTCGAGTTAGAAACCAAGCGGAGTCCATTTGGTCACTCAAATCCTTGTATTATCGGATTGCACCCAAATTGGCCTCCAATTGAGCATACAACGTACAAACGAGTTTTCCTTCTTCATTATGCACAACTTAACTTGTTTTTTGATTCAAACATGTCCCATTTGACGTTATTATGGTGCCACACGAGTTAGAAACCAAGCGGAGTCCATTTGCTCACTAATATCCTTGTATTCTCGGATTGCACCCAAATTGGCCTCCAATTGAGCCTACAACATACAAAGGAGTTTTTCTTCTTTGTTAAACACAACCGAACCTTTTTCTTGAGTCAAACATGTCCCATTTGACGTTATTATGGTGCCACGCAAAGTTAGAAAAAAAGCGGAGTCCGTTTGCTCACTCAAATCCTTGTATTCTCGGATTGCACCCAAATTGGCCTCCAATTGAGCCTACAATGTACAAACGAGTTTTCCTTCTTCGGTAAGCACAACCGAACTTGTTTGTTGAGTCAAATATGTTCCATTTGACGTTATTATGGTGCCACGCAAGGATTGAAATCAAACAAAATCCATTTGGTCACTCAAATCCTTGTATTCTCGGATTGCACCCAAATTGGCCTCCAATTGAGCCTACAATGTACAAACGAGTTTTCCTTCTTCGGTAAGCACAACCGAACTTGTTTGTTGAGTCAAATATGTTCCATTTGACGTTATTATGGTGCCACGCAAGGATTGAAATCAAACGGAATCCATTTGGTCACTCAAATCCTTGTATTCTCGGATTGCACCCAAATTGGCCTCCAATTGAGCCTACAACGTACAAACGAGTTTTCCTTCTTCGTTAACCATAACCGAACTTGTTTGTTGAGTCAAACATGTCCCATTTGACGTTTTTATGTTGCCACGCGAGTTAGAAACAAAGCGGAGTCCATTTGGTCACTCAAATCCTTGTATTCTCGGATTGCACCCAAATTGGCCTCCAATTGAGCCTACAACGTACAAACGAGTTTTCCTTCTTCGTTAAGCACAAACGAACTTGTTTTTTGAGTCAAAAATGTCCCATTTGACGTTATTATGGTGCCACGCGAATTAGAAACCAAGCGGAGTCCATTTGGTCACTCAAATCCTTGTATTCTCGGATTGCACCCAAATTGGCCTCCAATTGAGCCTACAACGTACAAAGGAGTTTTCCTTCTTCGTTAAGCACAAACGAACTTGTTTTTTGAGTCAAACATGTCCCATTTGACGTTATTATGGTGCCACGCGAGTTAGAAACCAAGCGGAGTCCATTTGGTCACTCAAATCCTTGTATTCTCGGATTGCACCCAAATTGGCCTCCAATTGAGCCTACAACATACAAACGAGTTTTCCTTCTTTGTTAAGCACAACCGAACCTTTTTCTTGAGTCAAACATGTCCCATTTGACGTTATTATGGTGCCACGCAAAGATTGAAATCAAACGGAGTCCGTTTGCTCACTCAAATCCTTGTATTCTCGGATTGCACCCAAATTGGCCTCCAATTGAGCTTACAATGTATAAACGAGTTTTCCTTCTTCGTTGAGCACAACCGAACATTTTTGTTGAGTCAAACATGTCCCATTTGACGTTATTATGGTGCCACGCGAGTTAGAAACCAAGCGGAGTCCATTTGCTTACTCAAATCCTTGTATTCTTGGATTCCACCCAAATTGGTCTCCAATTGAGCTTACAATGTATAAACGAGTTTTCCTTCTTTGTTGAGCACAACCGAACATTTTTGTTGAGTCAAACATGTCCCATTTGACGTTATTAGGGTGCCACACGAGGATTGAAATCAAACGGAGTCCATTTGGTTACTCAAATCCTTATATTCTCGGATTGCACCCATATTGGCCTCCAATTGAGCCTACAACGTACAAACGAGTTTTCCTTCTTCGTTAACCATAACCGAACTAGTTTTTTGAGTCAAACATGTCTCATTTGACGTTATTATGTTGCCACTCGAGTTAGAAACCAAGCGGAGTCCATTTGGTCACTCAAATCCTTGTATTATCGGATTGCACCCAAATTGGCCTCCAATTGAGCATACAACGTACAAACGAGTTTTCCTTCTGCATTATGCACAACTTAACTTGTTTTTTGATTCAAACATGTCCCATTTGACGTTATTATGGTGCCACACGAGTTAGAAACCAAGCGGAGTCCATTTGCTCACTAAAATCCTTGTATTCTCGGATTGCACCCAAATTGGCCTCCAATTGAGCCTACAACATACAAAGGAGTTTTCCTTCTTTGATAAACACAACCGAACCTTTTTCTTGAGTCAAACATGTCCCATTTGACGTTATTATGGTGCCACGCAAAGTTAGAAAAAAAGCGGAGTCCGTTTGCTCACTCAAATCCTTGTATTCTCGGATTGCACCCAAATTGGCCTCCAATTGAGCCTACAATGTACAAACGAGTTTTCCTTCTTCGGTAAGCACAACCGAACTTGTTTGTTGAGTCAAATATGTTCCATTTGACGTTATTATGGTGCCACGCAAGGATTGAAATCAAACAGAATCCATTTGGTCACTCAAATCCTTGTATTCTCGGATTGCACCCAAATTGGCCTCCAATTGAGCCTACAATGTACAAACGAGTTTTCCTTCTTCGGTAAGCACAACCGAACTTGTTTGTTGAGTCAAATATGTTCCATTTGACGTTATTATGGTGCCACACAAGGATTGAAATCAAACGGAATCCATTTGGTCACTCAAATCCTTGTATTCTCGGATTGCACCCAAATTGGCCTCCAATTAAGCCTACAACGTACAAACGAGTTTTCCTTCTTCGTTAACCATAACCGAACTTGTTTGTTGAGTCAAACATGTCCCATTTGACGTTTTTATGTTGCCACGCGAGTTAGAAACAAAGCGGAGTCCATTTGGTCACTCAAATCCTTGTATTCTCGGATTGCACCCAAATTGGCCTCCAATTGAGCCTACAACGTACAAACGAGTTTTCCTTCTTCGTTAAGCACAAACGAACTTGTTTTTTGAGTAAAAAATGTCCCATTTGACGTTATTATGGTGCCACGCGAATTAGAAACCAAGCGGAGTCCATTTGGTCACTCAAATCCTTGTATTCTCGGATTGCACCCAAATTGGCCTCCAATTGAGCCTACAACATACAAACGAGTTTTCCTTCTTTGTTAAGCACAACCGAACCTTTTTATTGAGTCAAACATGTCCCATTTGACGTTATTATGGTGCCACGCAAAGATTGAAATCAAACGGAGTCCGTTTGCTCACTCAAATCCTTGTATTCTCAGATTGCACCCAAATTGGCCTCCAATTGAGCCTACAACATACAAATGAGTTTTCCTTCTTTGTTAAGCACAACCGAACAATTTTGTTGAGTCAAACATGTCCCATTTGACGTTATTATGGTGCCACGCGAGTTAGAAACCAAGCGGAGTCCATTTGCTTACTCAAATCCTTGTATTCTTGGATTCCACCCAAATTGGCCTCCAATTGAGCTTACAATGTATAAACGAGTTTTCCTTCTTCGTTGAGCACAACCGAACATTTTTGTTGAGTCAAACATGTCCCATTTGACGTTATTAAGGTGCCACACGAGGATTGAAATCAAACGGAGTCCATTTGGTTACTCAAATCCTTATATTCTCGGATTGCACCCAAATTGGCCTCCAATTGAGCCTACAACGTACAAACGAGTTTTCCTTCTTTGTTAAGCACAACCGAACCTTTTTGTTGAGTCAAACATGTCCCATTTGACGTTATTATGGTGCCACACAAAGATTGAAATCAAACGGAGTCCGAATGCTCACTCAAATCCTTGTATTCTCGGATTGCACCCAAATTGGCCTCCAATTGAGCCTACAATGTACAAACGAGTTTTCCTTCTTCGTTAAGCACAACCGAACTTGTTTGTTGAGTCAAATATGTTCCATTTGACATTATTCTGGTGCCATGCAAGGATTGAAATCAAATGGAATCCATTTGGTCACTCAAATCTTTGTATTCTTGGATTGCACCCAAATTGGCCTCCAATTGAGCCTACAACGTACAAACGAGTTTTTCTTCTTCGTTAATCACAACCGAACTTGTTTGTTGAGTCAAACATGTCCCATTTGACGTTATTATGGTGCCACGCGAGTTAGAAACCAAGCGGAGTCCATTTGCTTACTCAAATCCTTGTATTCTTGGATTCCACCCAAATTGGCCTCCAATTGAGCTTACAATGTACAAACGAGTTTTCCTTCTTCGTTGAGCACAATCGAACATTTTTGTTGAGTCAAACATGTCCCATTTGACGTTATTAGGGTGTCACACGAGGATTGAAATCAAACGGAGTCCATTTGGTCACTCAAATCCTTGTATTCTCGGATTGCACCCAAATTGGCCTACAATTGAGCCTACAACGTACAAATGAGTTTTTCTTCTTCGTTAAGCACAAACGAACTTGTTTTTTGAGTCAAACATGTCCCATTTGACGTTATTATGGTGCCACGCAAGTTAGAAACCAAGCGGAGTCCATTTGGTCACTCAAATCCTTGTATTCTCGGATTGCACCCAAATTGGCCTCCAATTGAGCCTACAACGTACAAACGAGTTTTCCTTCTTCGTTAAGCACAAACAAACTTGTTTTTTGAGTCAAACATGTCCCATTTGACGTTATTATGGTGCCACGCGAGTTAGAAACCAAGCGGAGTCCATTTGGTCACTCAAATCCTTGTATTCTCGGATTGCACCCAAATTGGCCTCCAATTGAGACTACAACATACAAACGAGTTTTCCTTCTTTGTTAAGCACAACCGAACCTTTTTCTTGAGTCAAACATGTCCCATTTGACGTTATTATGGTGCCACGCAAAGATTGAAATCAAACGGAGTCCGTTTGCTCACTCAAATCCTTGTATTCTCGGATTGCACCCAAATTGGCCTCCAATTGAGCTTACAATGTATAAACGAGTTTTCCTTCTTCGTTGAGCACAACCGAACATTTTTGTTGAGTCAAACATGTCCCATTTGACGTTATTATGGTGCCACGCGAGTTAGAAACCAAGCGGAGTCCATTTGCTTACTCAAATCCTTGTATTCTTGGATTCCACCCAAATTGGCCTCCAATTGAGCTTACAATGTATAAACGAGTTTTCCTTCTTTGTTGAGCACAACCGAACATTTTTGTTGAGTCAAACATGTCCCATTTGACTTTATTAGGGTGCCACACGAGGATTGAAATCAAACGGAGTCCATTTGGTTACTCAAATCCTTATATTCTCGGATTGCACCCATATTGGCCTCCAATTGAGCCTACAACGTACAAACGAGTTTTCCTTCTTCGTTAACCATAACCGAACTAGTTTTTTGAGTCAAACATGTCTCATTTGACGTTATTATGTTGCCACTCGAGTTAGAAACCAAGCGGAGTCCATTTGGTCACTCAAATCCTTGTATTATCGGATTGCACCCAAATTGGCCTCCAATTGAGCATACAACGTACAAACGAGTTTTCCTTCTTCATTATGCACAACTTAACTTGTTTTTTGATTCAAACATGTCCCATTTGACGTTATTATGGTGCCACACGAGTTAGAAACCAAGCGGAGTCCATTTGCTCACTAATATCCTTGTATTCTCGGATTGCACCCAAATTGGCCTCCAATTGAGCCTACAACATACAAAGGAGTTTTTCTTCTTTGTTAAACACAACCGAACCTTTTTCTTGAGTCAAACATGTCCCATTTGACGTTATTATGGTGCCACGCAAAGTTAGAAAAAAAGCGGAGTCCGTTTGCTCACTCAAATCCTTGTATTCTCGGATTGCACCCAATTTGGCCTCCAATTGAGCCTACAATGTACAAACGAGTTTTCCTTCTTCGGTAAGCACAACCGAACTTGTTTGTTGAGTCAAATATGTTCCATTTGACGTTATTATGGTGCCACGCAAGGATTGAAATCAAACAAAATCCATTTGGTCACTCAAATCCTTGTATTCTCGGATTGCACCCAAATTGGCCTCCAATTGAGCCTACAATGTACAAACGAGTTTTCCTTCTTCGGTAAGCACAACCGAACTTGTTTGTTGAGTCAAATATGTTCCATTTGACGTTATTATGGTGCCACGCAAGGATTGAAATCAAACGGAATCCATTTGGTCACTCAAATCCTTGTATTCTCGGATTGCACCCAAATTGGCCTCCAATTGAGCCTACAACGTACAAACGAGTTTTCCTTCTTCGTTAACCATAACCGAACTTGTTTGTTGAGTCAAACATGTCCCATTCGACGTTTTTATGTTGCCACGCGAGTTAGAAACAAAGCGGAGTCCATTTGGTCACTCAAATCCTTGTATTCTCGGATTGCACCCAAATTGGCCTCCAATTGAGCCTACAACGTACAAACGAGTTTTCCTTCTTCGTTAAGCACAAACGAACTTGTTTTTTGAGTCAAACATGTCCCATTTGACGTTATTATGGTGCCACGCGAGTTAGAAACCAAGCGGAGTCCATTTGGTCACTCAAATCCTTGTATTCTCGGATTGCACCCAAATTGGCCTCCAATTGAGCCTACAACATACAAACGAGTTTTCCTTCTTTGTTAAGCACAACCGAACCTTTTTCTTGAGTCAAACATGTCCCATTTGACGTTATTATGGTGCCACGCAAAGATTGAAATCAAACGGAGTCCGTTTGCTCACTCAAATCCTTGTATTCTCGGATTGCACCCAAATTGGCCTCCAATTGAGCTTACAATGTATAAACGAGTTTTCCTTCTTCGTTGAGCACAACCGAACATTTTTGTTGAGTCAAACATGTCCCATTTGACGTTATTATGGTGCCACGCGAGTTAGAAACCAAGCGGAGTCCATTTGCTTACTCAAATCCTTGTATTCTTGGATTCCACCCAAATTGGTCTCCAATTGAGCTTACAATGTATAAACGAGTTTTCCTTCTTTGTTGAGCACAACCGAACATTTTTGTTGAGTCAAACATGTCCCATTTGACGTTATTAGGGTGCCACACGAGGATTGAAATCAAACGGAGTCCATTTGGTTACTCAAATCCTTATATTCTCGGATTGCACCCATATTGGCCTCCAATTGAGCCTACAACGTACAAACGAGTTTTCCTTCTTCGTTAACCATAACCGAACTAGTTTTTTGAGTCAAACATGTCTCATTTGACGTTATTATGTTGCCACTCGAGTTAGAAACCAAGCGGAGTCCATTTGGTCACTCAAATCCTTGTATTATCGGATTGCACCCAAATTGGCCTCCAATTGAGCATACAACGTACAAACGAGTTTTCCTTCTGCATTATGCACAACTTAACTTGTTTTTTGATTCAAACA
Organism: Berberis vulgaris; assembly: GCA_963556465.1. Taxonomy (NCBI): domain Eukaryota; kingdom Viridiplantae; phylum Streptophyta; class Magnoliopsida; order Ranunculales; family Berberidaceae; genus Berberis; species Berberis vulgaris. The sequence continues at coordinate 38,575,883 of OY747126.1, read as the reverse complement.
TGTCCCATTTGACGTTATTATGGTGCCACACGAGTTAGAAACCAAGCGGAGTCCATTTGCTCACTAAAATCCTTGTATTCTCGGATTGCACCCAAATTGGCCTCCAATTGAGCCTACAACATACAAAGGAGTTTTCCTTCTTTGATAAACACAACCGAACCTTTTTCTTGAGTCAAACATGTCCCATTTGACGTTATTATGGTGCCACGCAAAGTTAGAAAAAAAGCGGAGTCCGTTTGCTCACTCAAATCCTTGTATTCTCGGATTGCACCCAAATTGGCCTCCAATTGAGCCTACAATGTACAAACGAGTTTTCCTTCTTCGGTAAGCACAACCGAACTTGTTTGTTGAGTAAAATATGTTCCATTTGACGTTATTATGGTGCCACGCAAGGATTGAAATCAAACAGAATCCATTTGGTCACTCAAATCCTTGTATTCTCGGATTGCACCCAAATTGGCCTCCAATTGAGCCTACAATGTACAAACGAGTTTTCCTTCTTCGGTAAGCACAACCGAACTTGTTTGTTGAGTCAAATATGTTCCATTTGACGTTATTATGGTGCCACACAAGGATTGAAATCAAACGGAATCCATTTGGTCACTCAAATCCTTGTATTCTCGGATTGCACCCAAATTGGCCTCCAATTGAGCCTACAACGTACAAACGAGTTTTCCTTCTTCGTTAACCATAACCGAACTTGTTTGTTGAGTCAAACATGTCCCATTTGACGTTTTTATGTTGCCACGCGAGTTAGAAACAAAGCGGAGTCCATTTGGTCACTCAAATCCTTGTATTCTCGGATTGCACCCAAATTGGCCTCCAATTGAGCCTACAACGTACAAACGAGTTTTCCTTCTTCGTTAAGCACAAACGAACTTGTTTTTTGAGTAAAAAATGTCCCATTTGACGTTATTATGGTGCCACGCGAATTAGAAACCAAGCGGAGTCCATTTGGTCACTCAAATCCTTGTATTCTCGGATTGCACCCAAATTGGCCTCCAATTGAGCCTACAACATACAAACGAGTTTTCCTTCTTTGTTAAGCACAACCGAACCTTTTTCTTGAGTCAAACATGTCCCATTTGACGTTATTATGGTGCCACGCAAAGATTGAAATCAAACGGAGTCCGTTTGCTCACTCAAATCCTTGTATTCTCGGATTGCACCCAAATTGGCCTCCAATTGAGCCTACAACATACAAATGAGTTTTCCTTCTTTGTTAAGCACAACCGAACAATTTTGTTGAGTCAAACATGTCCCATTTGACGTTATTATGGTGCCACGCGAGTTAGAAACCAAGCGGAGTCCATTTGCTTACTCAAATCCTTGTATTCTTGGATTCCACCCAAATTGGCCTCCAATTGAGCTTACAATGTATAAACGAGTTTTCCTTCTTCGTTGAGCACAACCGAACATTTTTGTTGAGTCAAACATGTCCCATTTGACGTTATTAAGGTGCCACACGAGGATTGAAATCAAACGGAGTCCATTTGGTTACTCAAATCCTTATATTCTCGGATTGCACCCAAATTGGCCTCCAATTGAGCCTACAACGTACAAACGAGTTTTCCTTCTTCGTTAACCATAACCGAACTAGTTTTTTGAGTCAAACATGTCCCATTTGATGTTATTATGTTGCCACGCGAGCTAGAAACCAAGCGGAGTCCATTTGGTCACTCAAATCCTTGTATTCTCGGATTGCACCCAAATTGCCCTCCAACTGAGCATACAACGTACAAACGAGTTTTCCTTCTTCATTATGCACAACCTAACTTGTTTTTTGATTCAAACATGTCCCATTTGACGTTATTATGGTGCCACACGAGTTAGAAACCAAGCGGAGTCCATTTGCTCATTAAAATCCTTGTATTCTCGGATTGCACCCAAATTGGCCTCCAATTGAGCCTACAACGTACAAACGAGTTTTCCTTCTTCATTAAGCACAAACGAACTTGTTTTTTGAGTCAAACATGTCCCATTTGACGTTATTATGGTGTGACGCGAGTTAGAAACCAAGCGGAGTCCATTTGGTCACTAAAATCCTTGTATTCTCGGATTGCACCCAAATTGGCCTCCAATTGAGCCTACAACGTACAAACGAGTTTTCCTTCTTTGTTAATAATAACCGAACTTGTTTGTTGAGTCAAACATGTCCCATTTGACGTTATTATGGTGCCACATGAGTTCTAAAAAAAGCGGAGTCCATTTGCTTACTCAAATCCGTGTATTCTCGGATTGCACCCAAATTGTCCTACAATTGAGCCTACAATGTACAAACGAGTTTTCCTTCTTCGTTGAGCACAACCGAACCTTTTTGTTGAGTAAAACATGTCACATTTGATGTTATTAGGGTGCCACGCAAGGATTGAAATCGAACGGAGTCCATTTGGTTACTCAAATCCTTGTATTCTCGGATTGCACCCAAATTGGCCTCCAATTGAGCCAACAACGTACAAACGAGTTTTCCTTCTTTATTAAGCACAACCGAACTTGTTTTTTAAGTCAAACATGTCCCATTTGACGTTATTATAGTGCCACACGAGTTAGAAACCGAGCGGAGTCCATTTGGTCACTCAAATCCTTGTATTCTCGTATTGCACCCAAATTGTCCTCCAATTGAGCCTACAACATACAAACGAGTTTTCCTTCTTTGTTAAGCACAACCGAACCTTTTTGTTGAGTCAAACATGTCCCATTTGACGTTATTATGGTGCCACGCAAAGATTGAAATCAAACGGAGTCCGTTTGCTCACTCAAATCCTTGTATTCTCGGATTGCACCCAAATTGGCCTCCAATTGAGCCTACAACGTACAAACGAGTTTTCCTTCTTCGTTAAGCACAAACGAACTTGTTTTTTGAGTCAAACATGTCCCATTTGACGTTATTATGGTGCCACACGAGTTAGAAACCAAGCGGAGTCCATTTGCTCACTAAAATCCTTGTATTCTCGGATTGCACCCAAATTGGCCTCCAATTGAGCCTACAACATACAAAGGAGTTTTCCTTCTTTGTTAAACACAACCGAACCTTTTTCTTGAGTCAAACATGTCCCATTTGACGTTATTATGGTGCCACGCAAAGTTAGAAAAAAAGCGGAGTCCGTTTGCTCACTCAAATCCTTGTATTCTCGGATTGCACCCAAATTGGCCTCCAATTGAGCCTACAATGTACAAACGAGTTTTCCTTCTTCGGTAAGCACAAACGAACTTGTTTGTTGAGTCAAATATGTTCCATTGACGTTATTATGGTGCCACGCAAAGATTGAAATCAAACGGAATCCATTTGTTCACTCAAATCCTTGTATTCTCGGATTGCACCCAAATTGGCCTCCAATTGAGCCTACAACGTACAAACGAGTTCTTCTTCTTCGTTAATCACAAAGAAACTTATTTGTTGAGTCAAACATGTCCCATTTGACATTATTATGGTGCCACGCGAGGATTGAAATCAAACGGAGTCCATTTGGTCACTCAAATCCTTGTATTCTCGGATTGCACCCAAATTGGCCTCCAATTGAGCCTACAACGTACAAATGAGTTTTCCTTCTTCGTTAAGCACAACCGAACATTTTTGTTGAGTCAAACATGTCCCATTTGACGTTATTAGGGTTCCACACGAGGATTGAAATCAAACGGAGTCCATTTGGTCACTCAAATCCTTGTTTTCTCGGATTGCACCCAAATTGGCCTCCAATTGAGCCTACAACGTACAAACGAGTTTTCCTTCTTCGTTAACCATAACCGAACTTGTTTGTTGAGTCAAACATGTCCCATTTGACGTTTTTATGTTGCCAAGCGAGTTAGAAACAAAGCGGAGTCCATTTGGTCACTCAAATCCTTGTATTCTCGGATTGCACCCAAATTGGCCTCCAATTGAGCCTACAACGTACAAATGAGTTTTCCTTCTTCATTAAGCACAAATGAACTTGTTTTTTGATTCAAACATGTCCCATTTGACGTTATTATGGTGCCACGCGACTTGGAAACCAAGCGGAGTCCATTTGGTCACTCAAATCCTTGTATTCTCGGATTGCACCCAAATTGGCCTACAATTGAGCCTACAATGTACAAACGAGTTTTCCTTCTTCGTTAACCTTAACCAAACTTCTTTGTTGATTCAAACATGTCCCATTTGACTTTATTATGGTGCCACGTGAGTTAGAACCCAAACGGAGTACATTTGGTCACTCAAATCCTTGTATTCTCAGATTTCACCCAAATTGGCCTCCAATTGAGCCTACAACGTACAAACGAGTTTTCCTTCTTCGTTAACCATAAAAGAACTTGTTTGTCGAGTCAAACATGTCCCATTTGACGTTATTATGGTGCCACGTGAGTTAGAACCCAAACGGAGTCCATTTGGTCACTCAAATCCTTGTATTCTCGGATTGCACCAAAATTGGCCTCCAATTGAGCCTACAACGTACAAACGAGTTTTCCTTCTTCGTTAACCATAACCGAACTTGTTTGTTGAGTCAAACATGTCCCATTTGATGTTATTATGGTGCCACGCGAGTTAGAAAAAAAGCGGAGTCCATTTGCTTACTCAAATCCTTCTATTCTCGGATTGCACCCAAATAGGCCTACAATTGAGCCTACAATGTACAAACGAGTTTTCCTTCTTTGTTAAGCACAACCGAACATTTTTCTTGAGTCAAACATGTCCCATTTGACGTTATTATGGTGCCACGCAAAGATTGAAATCAAACGGAGTCCGTTTGCTCACTCAAATCCTTGTATTCTCGGATTGCACCCAAATTGGCCTCCAATTGAGCCTACAACATACAAACGAGTTTTCCTTCTTTATTAAGCACAACCAAACTTGTTTTTTGAGTCAAACATGTCCCATTTGACGTTATTATGGTGCCACTTGAGTTAGAAACCAAGCGGAGTCCATTTGCTCACTAAAATCCTTGTATTCTCGTATTGCACCCAAATTGGCCTCCAATTGAGCCTATAACATACAAACGAGTTTTCCTTCTTTGTTAAGCACAACCGAACCTTTTTGTTGAGTCAAACATGTCCCATTTGACGTTATTATGGTGCCACGCAAAGATTGAAATCAAACGGAGTCCGAATGCTCACTCAAATCCTTGTATTCTCGGATTGCACCCAAATTGGCCTCCAATTGAGCCTACAATGTACAAACGAGTTTTCCTTCTTCGTTAAGCACAACCGAACTTGTTTGTTGAGTCAAATATGTTCCATTTGACGTTATTCTGGTGCCATGCAAGGATTGAAATCAAATGGAATCCATTTGGTCACTCAAATCCTTGTATTCTTGGATTGCACCCAAATTGGCTTCCAATTGAGCCTACAACGTACAAACGAGTTTTCCTTCTTCGTTAAGCACAAACGAACTTGTTTTTTGAGTCAAACATGTCCCATTTGACGTTATTATGGTGCCACGCGACTTAGAAACCAAGCGGAGTCCATTTGGTCACTCAAATCCTTGTATTCTCGGATTGCACCCAAATTGGCCTCCAATTGAGCCTACAACATACAAACGAGTTTTCCTTCTTTGTTAAGCACAACCGAACATTTTTATTGAGTCAAACATGTCCCATTTGACATAATTATGGTGCCACGCAAAGATTGAAATCAAACGGAGTCCGTTTGCTCACTCAAATCCTTGTATTCTCGGATTGCACCCAAATTGGCCTCCAATTGAGCCTACAACGTACAAACGAGTTTTCCTTCTTCGTTAAGCACAAACGAACTTTTTTTTGAGTCAAACATGTCCCATTTGACGTTATTATGGTGCCACGCGAGTTAGAAACCAAGCGGAGTCCATTTGGTCACTCAAATCCTTGTATTCTCGGATTGCACCCAAATTAGCCTCCAATTGAGCCTACAACATACAAATGAGTTTTCCTTCTTTGTTAAGCACAACCGAACCTTTTTCTTGAGTCAAACATGTCCCATTTGACGTTATTATGGTGCCACGCAAAGATTGAAATCAAACGGAGTCCGTTTGCTCACTCAAATCCTTGTATTCTCGGATTGCACCCAAATTGGCCTCCAATTGAGCTTACAATGTATAAACGAGTTTTCCTTCTTCGTTGAGCACAACCGAACATTTTTGTTGAGTCAAACATGTCCCATTTGACGTTATTATGGTGCCACGCGAGTTAGAAACCAAGCGGAGTCCATTTGCTTACTCAAATCCTTGTATTCTTGGATTCCACCCAAATTGGCCTCCAATTGAGCTTACAATGTATAAACGAGTTTTCCTTCTTTATTGAGCACAACCGAACATTTTTGTTGAGTTAAACATGTCCCATTTGACGTTATTAGGGTGCCCCACGAGGATTGAAATCAAACGGAGTCCATTTGGTTACTCAAATCCTTATATTCTCGGATTGCACCCATATTGGCCTCCAATTGAGCCTACAACGTACAAACGAGTTTTCCTTCTTCGTTAACCATAACCGAACTAGTTTTTTGAGTCAAACATGTCTCATTTGACGTTATTATGTTGCCACTCGAGTTAGAAACCAAGCGGAGTCCATTTGGTCACTCAAATCCTTGTATTATCGGATTGCACCCAAATTGGCCTCCTATTGAGCATACAACGTACAAACGAGTTTTCCTTCTTCATTATGCACAAATTAACTTGTTTTTTGATTCAAACATGTCCCATTTGACGTTATTATGGTGCCACACGAGTTAGAAACCAAGCGGAGTCCATTTGCTCACTAAAATCCTTGTATTCTCGGATTGCACCCAAATTGGCCTCCAATTGAGCCTACAACATACAAAGGAGTTTTCTTTCTTTGTTAAACACAACCGAACCTTTTTCTTGAGTCAAACATGTCCCATTTGACGTTATTATGGTGCCACGCAAAGTTAGAAAAAAAGCGGAGTCCGTTTGCTCACTCAAATCCTTGTATTCTCGGATTGCACCCAAATTGGCCTCCAATTGAGCCTACAATGTACAAACGAGTTTTCCTTCTTCGGTAAGCACAACCGAACTTTTTTGTTGAGTCAAATATGTTCCATTTGACGTTATTATGGTGCCACGCAAGGATTGAAATCAAACGGAATCCATTTGGTCACTCAAATCCTTGTATTCTCGGATTGCACCCAAATTGGCCTCCTATTGAGCCTACAATGTACAAACGAGTTTTCCTTCTTTGGTAAGCACAACCGAACTTGTTTGTTGAGTCAAATATGTTCCATTTGACATTATTATGGTGCCACGCAAGGATTGAAATCAAACGGAATCCATTTGGTCACTCAAATCCTTGTATTCTCGGATTGCACCCAAATTGGCCTCCAATTGAGCCTACAACGTACAAACGAGTTTTCCTTCTTCGTTAACCATAACTGAACTTGTTTTTTGAGTCAAACATGTCCCATTTGACGTTTTTATGCTGCCACGCGAGTTAGAAACAAAGCGGAGTCCATTTGGTCACTCAAATCCTTGTATTCTCGGATTGCACCCAAATTGGCCTCCAATTGAGCCTACAACGTACAAACGAGTTTTCCTTCTTCATTAAGCACAAAAGAACTTGTTTTTTGAGTCAAACATGTCCCATTTGACGTTATTATGGTGCCACGCGAGTTAGAAACCAAGCGGAGTCCATTTGGTCACTCAAATCCTTGTATTCTCGGATTGCACCCAAATTGGCCTACAATTGAGCCTACAACGTACAAACGAGTTTTCCTTCTTCGTTAACATTAACCAAACTTATTTGTTGAGTCAAACATGTCCCATTTGACGTTATTATGGTGCCACATGAGTTAGAACCCAAACGGAGTCCATTTGGTCACTCAAATCCTTGTATTCTCATATTGCACCCAAATTGGCCTCCAATTGAGCCTACAACGTACAAACGAGTTTTCCTTCTTCGTTAACCATAACCAAACTTGTTTGTTGAGTCAAACATGTCCCCTTTGACGTTATTATGGTGCCACGCGAGTTAGAAAAAAAGCGGAGTCCATTTGCTTACTCAAATCCTTGTATTCTCGGATTGTACCCAAATTGGCCTACAATTGAGCCTACAATGTACAAACGAGTTTTCCTTCTTCGTTGAGCACAACCGTACCTTTTTGTTGAGTCAAACATGTCACATTTGACGTTATTAGGGTGCCACACAAGGATTGAAATCAAACGGAGTCCATTTGGTCAATCAAATCCTTGTATTCTCGGATTACACCCAAATTGGCCTCCAATTGAGCCTACAACGTACAAACGAGTTTTCCTTCTTCGTGAACCATAACTGAACTTGTTTGTTGAGTCAAACATGTCCCATTTGACGTTTTTATGTTGCCACGCGAGTTAGAAACAAAGCGGAGTCCATTTGGTCACTCAAATCCTTGTATTCTCGGATTGCACCCAAATTGGCCTCCAATTGAGCCTACAACGTACAAACGAGTTTTCCTTCTTCATTAAGCACAAACGAACTTGTTTTTTGAGTCAAACATGTCCCATTTGACGTTATTATGGTGTGACGCGAGTTAGAAACCAAGCGGAGTCCATTTGGTCACTAAAATCCTTGTATTCTCGGATTGCACCCAAATTGGCCTCCAATTGAGCCTACAACGTACAAACGAGTTTTCCTTCTTTGTTAATAATAACCGAACTTGTTTGTTGAGTCAAACATGTCCCATTTGACGTTATTATGGTGCCACATGAGTTCTAAAAAAAGCGGAGTCCATTTGCTTACTCAAATCCGTGTATTCTCGGATTGCACCCAAATTGTCCTACAATTGAGCCTACAATGTACAAACGAGTTTTCCTTCTTCGTTGAGCACAACCGAACCTTTTTGTTGAGTAAAACATGTCACATTTGATGTTATTAGGGTGCCACGCAAGGATTGAAATCGAACGGAGTCCATTTGGTTACTCAAATCCTTGTATTCTCGGATTGCACCCAAATTGGCCTCCAATTGAGCCAACAACGTACAAACGAGTTTTCCTTCTTTATTAAGCACAACCGAACTTGTTTTTTAAGTCAAACATGTCCCATTTGACGTTATTATAGTGCCACACGAGTTAGAAACCGAGCGGAGTCCATTTGCTCACTAAAATCCTTGTATTCTCGTATTGCACCCAAATTGTCCTCCAATTGAGCCAACAACATACAAACGAGTTTTCCTTCTTTGTTAAGCACAACCGAACCTTTTTGTTGAGTCAAACATGTCCCATTTGACGTTATTATGGTGCCACGCAAAGATTGAAATCAAACGGAGTCCGTTTGCTCACTCAAATCCTTGTATTCTCGGATTGCACCCAAATTGGCCTCCAATTGAGCCTACAACGTACAAACGAGTTTTCCTTCTTCGTTAAGCACAAACGAACTTGTTTTTTGAGTCAAACATGTCCCATTTGACGTTATTATGGTGCCACACGAGTTAGAAACCAAGCGGAGTCCATTTGCTCACTAAAATCCTTGTATTCTCGGATTGCACCCAAATTGGCCTCCAATTGAGCCTACAACATACAAAGGAGTTTTCCTTCTTTGTTAAACACAACCGAACCTTTTTATTGAGTCAAACATGTCCCATTTGACGTTATTATGGTGCCACGCAAAGTTAGAAAAAAAGCGGAGTCCGTTTGCTCACTCAAATCCTTGTATTCTCGGATTGCACCCAAATTGGCCTCCAATTGAGCCTACAATGTACAAACGAGTTTTCCTTCTTCGGTAAGCACAAACGAACTTGTTTGTTGAGTCAAATATGTTCCATTGACGTTATTATGGTGCCACGCAAAGATTGAAATCAAACGGAATCCATTTGTTCACTCAAATCCTTGTATTCTCGGATTGCACCCAAATTGGCCTCCAATTGAGCCTACAACGTACAAACGAGTTCTTCTTCTTCGTTAATCACAAAGAAACTTATTTGTTGAGTCAAACATGTCCCATTTGACATTATTATGGTGCCACGCGAGGATTGAAATCAAACGGAGTCCATTTGGTCACTCAAATCCTTGTATTCTCGGATTGCACCCAAATTGGCCTCCAATTGAGCCTACAACGTACAAATGAGTTTTCCTTCTTCGTTAAGCACAACCGAACATTTTTGTTGAGTCAAACATGTCCCATTTGACGTTATTAGGGTTCCACACGAGGATTGAAATCAAACGGAGTCCATTTGGTCACTCAAATCCTTGTTTTCTCGGATTGCACCCAAATTGGCCTCCAATTGAGCCTACAACGTACAAACGAGTTTTCCTTCTTCGTTAACCATAACCGAACTTGTTTGTTGAGTCAAACATGTCCCATTTGACGTTTTTATGTTGCCAAGCGAGTTAGAAACAAAGCGGAGTCCATTTGGTCACTCAAATCCTTGTATTCTCGGATTGCACCCAAATTGGCCTCCAATTGAGCCTACAACGTACAAATGAGTTTTCCTTCTTCATTAAGCACAAATGAACTTGTTTTTTGATTCAAACATGTCCCATTTGACGTTATTATGGTGCCACGCGACTTGGAAACCAAGCGGAGTCCATTTGGTCACTCAAATCCTTGTATTCTCGGATTGCACCCAAATTGGCCTACAATTGAGCCTACAATGTACAAACGAGTTTTCCTTCTTCGTTAACCTTAACCAAACTTCTTTGTTGATTCAAACATGTCCCATTTGACTTTATTATGGTGCCACGTGAGTTAGAACCCAAACGGAGTACATTTGGTCACTCAAATCCTTGTATTCTCAGATTTCACCCAAATTGGCCTCCAATTGAGCCTACAACGTACAAACGAGTTTTCCTTCTTCGTTAACCATAAAAGAACTTGTTTGTCGAGTCAAACATGTCCCATTTGACGTTATTATGGTGCCACGTGAGTTAGAACCCAAACGGAGTCCATTTGGTCACTCAAATCCTTGTATTCTCGGATTGCACCAAAATTGGCCTCCAATTGAGCCTACAACGTACAAACGAGTTTTCCTTCTTCGTTAACCATAACCGAACTTGTTTGTTGAGTCAAACATGTCCCATTTGATGTTATTATGGTGCCACGCGAGTTAGAAAAAAAGCGGAGTCCATTTGCTTACTCAAATCCTTGTATTCTCGGATTGCACCCAAATAGGCCTACAATTGAGCCTACAATGTACAAACGAGTTTTCCTTCTTCGTTGAGCACAACCGAACCTTTTTCTTTAGTCAAACATGTCACATTTGACGTTATTAGGGTGCCACGCAAGGATTGAAATCAAACGGAGTCCATTTGGTCACTCAAATCCTTGTATTCTCGGATTGCACCCAAATTGGCCTCCAATTGAGCCTACAACATACAAACGAGTTTTCCTTCTTTATTAAGCACAACCAAACTTGTTTTTTGAGTCAAACATGTCCCATTTGACGTTATTATGGTGCCACTTGAGTTAGAAACCAAGCGGAGTCCATTTGCTCACTAAAATCCTTGTATTCTCGTATTGCACCCAAATTGGCCTCCAATTGAGCCTATAACATACAAACGAGTTTTCCTTCTTTGTTAAGCACAACCGAACCTTTTTGTTGAGTCAAACATGTCCCATTTGACGTTATTATGGTGCCACGCAAAGATTGAAATCAAACGGAGTCCGAATGCTCACTCAAATCCTTGTATTCTCGGATTGCACCCAAATTGGCCTCCAATTGAGCCTACAATGTACAAACGAGTTTTCCTTCTTCGTTAAGCACAACCGAACTTGTTTGTTGAGTCAAATATGTTCCATTTGACGTTATTCTGGTGCCATGCAAGGATTGAAATCAAATGGAATCCATTTGGTCACTCAAATCCTTGTATTCTTGGATTGCTCCCAAATTGGCCTCCAATTGAGCCTACAACGTACAAACGAGTTTTCCTTCTTCGTTAAGCACAAACGAACTTGTTTTTTGAGTCAAACATGTCCCATTTGACGTTATTATGGTGCCACGCGACTTAGAAACCAAGCGGAGTCCATTTGGTCACTCAAATCCTTGTATTCTCGGATTGCACCCAAATTGGCCTCCAATTGAGCCTACAACATACAAACGAGTTTTCCTTCTTTGTTAAGCACAACCGAACATTTTTCTTGAGTCAAACATGTCCCATTTGACGTTATTATGGTGCCACGCAAAGATTGAATCAAACGGAGTCCGTTTGCTCACTCAAATCCTTGTATTCTCGGATTGCACCCAAATTGGCCTCCAATTGAGCCTACAACGTACAAACGAGTTTTCCTTCTTCGTTAAGCACAAACGAACTTTTTTTTGAGTCAAACATGTCCCATTTGACGTTATTATGGTGCCACGCGAGTTAGAAACCAAGCGGAGTCCATTTGGTCACTCAAATCCTTGTATTCTCGGATTGCACCCAAATTAGCCTCCAATTGAGCCTACAACATACAAATGAGTTTTCCTTCTTTGTTAAGCACAACCGAACCTTTTTCTTGAGTCAAACATGTCCCATTTGACGTTATTATGGTGCCACGCAAAGATTGAAATCAAACGGAGTCCGTTTGCTCACTCAAATCCTTGTATTCTCGGATTGCACCCAAATTGGCCTCCAATTGAGCTTACAATGTATAAACGAGTTTTCCTTCTTCGTTGAGCACAACCGAACATTTTTGTTGAGTCAAACATGTCCCATTTGACGTTATTATGGTGCCACGCGAGTTAGAAACCAAGCGGAGTCCATTTGCTTACTCAAATCCTTGTATTCTTGGATTCCACCCAAATTGGCCTCCAATTGAGCTTACAATGTATAAACGAGTTTTCCTTCTTTATTGAGCACAACCGAACATTTTTGTTGAGTCAAACATGTCCCATTTGACGTTATTAGGGTGCCACACGAGGATTGAAATCAAACGGAGTCCATTTGGTTACTCAAATCCTTATATTCTCGGATTGCACCCATATTGGCCTCCAATTGAGCCTACAACGTACAAACGAGTTTTCCTTCTTCGTTAACCATAACCGAACTAGTTTTTTGAGTCAAACATGTCTCATTTGACGTTATTATGTTGCCACTCGAGTTAGAAACCAAGCGGAGTCCATTTGGTCACTCAAATCCTTGTATTATCGGATTGCACCCAAATTGGCCTCCTATTGAGCATACAACGTACAAACGAGTTTTCCTTCTTCATTATGCACAAATTAACTTGTTTTTTGATTCAAACATGTCCCATTTGACGTTATTATGGTGCCACACGAGTTAGAAACCAAGCGGAGTCCATTTGCTCACTAAAATCCTTGTATTCTCGGATTGCACCCAAATTGGCCTCCAATTGAGCCTACAACATACAAAGGAGTTTTCTTTCTTTGTTAAACACAACCGAACCTTTTTCTTGAGTCAAACATGTCCCATTTGACGTTATTATGGTGCCACGCAAAGTTAGAAAAAAAGCGGAGTCCGTTTGCTCACTCAAATCCTTGTATTCTCGGATTGCACCCAAATTGGCCTCCAATTGAGCCTACAATGTACAAACGAGTTTTCCTTCTTCGGTAAGCACAACCGAACTTTTTTGTTGAGTCAAATATGTTCCATTTGACGTTATTATGGTGCCACGCAAGGATTGAAATCAAACGGAATCCATTTGGTCACTCAAATCCTTGTATTCTCGGATTGCACCCAAATTGGCCTCCTATTGAGCCTACAATGTACAAACGAGTTTTCCTTCTTTGGTAAGCACAACCGAACTTGTTTGTTGAGTCAAATATGTTCCATTTGACATTATTATGGTGCCACGCAAGGATTGAAATCAAACGGAATCCATTTGGTCACTCAAATCCTTATATTCTCGGATTGCACCCAAATTGGCCTCCAATTGAGCCTACAACGTACAAACGAGTTTTCCTTCTTCGTTAACCATAACTGAACTTGTTTTTTGAGTCAAACATGTCCCATTTGACGTTTTTATGCTGCCACGCGAGTTAGAAACAAAGCGGAGTCCATTTGGTCACTCAAATCCTTGTATTCTCGGATTGCACCCAAATTGGCCTCCAATTGAGCCTACAACGTACAAACGAGTTTTCCTTCTTCATTAAGCACAAAAGAACTTGTTTTTTGAGTGAAACATGTCCCATTTGACGTTATTATGGTGCCACGCGAGTTAGAAACCAAGCGGAGTCCATTTGGTCACTCAAATCCTTGTATTCTCGGATTGCACCCAAATTGGCCTACAATTGAGCCTACAACGTACAAACGAGTTTTCCTTCTTCGTTAACATTAACCAAACTTATTTGTTGAGTCAAACATGTCCCATTTGACGTTATTATGGTGTCACATGAGTTAGAACCCAAACGGAGTCCATTTGGTCACTCAAATCCTTGTATTCTCATATTGCACCCAAATTGGCCTCCAATTGAGCCTACAACGTACAAACGAGTTTTCCTTCTTCGTTAACCATAACCAAACTTGTTTGTTGAGTCAAACATGTCCCCTTTGACGTTATTATGGTGCCACGCGAGTTAGAAAAAAAGCGGAGTCCATTTGCTTACTCAAATCCTTGTATTCTCGGATTGTACCCAAATTGGCCTACAATTGAGCCTACAATGTACAAACGAGTTTTCCTTCTTCGTTGAGCACAACCGTACCTTTTTGTTGAGTCAAACATGTCACATTTGACGTTATTAGGGTGCCACACAAGGATTGAAATCAAACGGAGTCCATTTGGTCAATCAAATCCTTGTATTCTCGGATTACACCCAAATTGGCCTCCAATTGAGCCTACAACGTACAAACGAGTTTTCCTTCTTCGTGAACCATAACTGAACTTGTTTGTTGAGTCAAACATGTCCCATTTGACGTTTTTATGTTGCCACGCGAGTTAGAAACAAAGCGGAGTCCATTTGGTCACTCAAATCCTTGTATTCTCGGATTGCACCCAAATTGGCCTCCAATTGAGCCTACAACGTACAAACGAGTTTTCCTTCTTCATTAAGCACAAACGAACTTGTTTTTTTGAGTCAAACATGTCCCATTTGACGTTATTATGGTGTGACGCGAGTTAGAAACCAAGCGGAGTCCATTTGGTCACTAAAATCCTTGTATTCTCGGATTGCACCCAAATTGGCCTCCAATTGAGCCTACAACGTACAAACGAGTTTTCCTTCTTTGTTAATAATAACCGAACTTGTTTGTTGAGTCAAACATGTCCCATTTGACGTTATTATGGTGCCACATGAGTTCTAAAAAAAGCGGAGTCCATTTGCTTACTCAAATCCGTGTATTCTCGGATTGCACCCAAATTGTCCTACAATTGAGCCTACAATGTACAAACGAGTTTTCCTTCTTCGTTGAGCACAACCGAACCTTTTTGTTGAGTAAAACATGTCACATTTGATGTTATTAGGGTGCCACGCAAGGATTGAAATCGAACGGAGTCCATTTGGTTACTCAAATCCTTGTATTCTCGGATTGCACCCAAATTGGCCTCCAATTGAGCCAACAACGTACAAACGAGTTTTCCTTCTTTATTAAGCACAACCGAACTTGTTTTTTAAGTCAAACATGTCCCATTTGACGTTATTATAGTGCCACACGAGTTAGAAACCGAGCGGAGTCCATTTGCTCACTAAAATCCTTGTATTCTCGTATTGCACCCAAATTGTCCTCCAATTGAGCCTACAACATACAAACGAGTTTTCCTTCTTTGTTAAGCACAACCGAACCTTTTTGTTGAGTCAAACATGTCCCATTTGACGTTATTATGGTGCCACGCAAAGATTGAAATCAAACGGAGTCCGTTTGCTCACTCAAATCCTTGTATTCTCGGATTGCACCCAAATTGGCCTCCAATTGAGCCTACAACGTACAAACGAGTTTTCCTTCTTTGTTAAGCACAAACGAACTTGTTTTTTGAGTCAAACATGTCCCATTTGACGTTATTATGGTGCCACACGAGTTAGAAACCAAGCGGAGTCCATTTGCTCACTAAAATCCTTGTATTCTCGGATTGCAGCCAAATTGGCCTCCAATTGAGCCTACAACATACAAAGGAGTTTTCCTTCTTTGTTAAACACAACCGAACCTTTTTCTTGAGTCAAACATGTCCCATTTGACGTTATTATGGTGCCACGCAAAGTTAGAAAAAAAGCGGAGTCCGTTTGCTCACTCAAATCCTTGTATTCTCGGATTGCACCCAAATTGGCCTCCAATTGAGCCTACAATGTACAAACGAGTTTTCCTTCTTCGGTAAGCACAAACGAACTTGTTTCTTGAGTCAAATATGTTCCATTGACGTTATTATGGTGCCACGCAAAGATTGAAATCAAACGGAATCCATTTGTTCACTCAAATCCTTGTATTCTCGGATTGCACCCAAATTGGCCTCCAATTGAGCCTACAACGTACAAACGAGTTCTTCTTCTTCGTTAATCACAAAGAAACTTATTTGTTGAGTCAAACATGTCCCATTTGACATTATTATGGTGCCACGGGAGGATTGAAATCAAACGGAGTCCATTTGGTCACTCAAATCCTTGTATTCTCGGATTGCACCCAAATTGGCCTCCAATTGAGCCTACAATGTACAAATGAGTTTTCCTTCTTCGTTAAGCACAACCGAACATTTTTGTTGAGTCAAACATGTCCCATTTGACGTTATTAGGGTTCCACACGAGGATTGAAATCAAACGGAGTCCATTTGGTCACTCAAATCCTTGTTTTCTCGGATTGCACCCAAATTGGCCTCCAATTGAGCCTACAACGTACAAACGAGTTTTCCTTCTTCGTTAACCATAACCGAACTTGTTTGTTGAGTCAAACATGTCCCATTTGACGTTTTTATGTTGCCAAGCGAGTTAGAAACAAAGCGGAGTCCATTTGGTCACTCAAATCCTTGTATTCTCGGATTGCACCCAAATTGGCCTCCAATTGAGCCTACAACGTACAAATGAGTTTTCCTTCTTCATTAAGCACAAATGAACTTGTTTTTTGATTCAAACATGTCCCATTTGACGTTATTATGGTGCCACGCGACTTGGAAACCAAGCGGAGTCCATTTGGTCACTCAAATCCTTGTATTCTCGGATTGCACCCAAATTGGCCTACAATTGAGCCTACAATGTACAAACGAGTTTTCCTTCTTCGTTAACCTTAACCAAACTTCTTTGTTGATTCAAACATGTCCCATTTGACTTTATTATGGTGCCACGTGAGTTAGAACCCAAACGGAGTACATTTGGTCACTCAAATCCTTGTATTCTCAGATTTCACCCAAATTGGCCTCCAATTGAGCCTACAACGTACAAACGAGTTTTCCTTCTTCGTTAACCATAAAAGAACTTGTTTGTCGAGTCAAACATGTCCCATTTGACGTTATTATGGTGCCACGTGAGTTAGAACCCAAACGGAGTCCATTTGGTCACTCAAATCCTTGTATTCTCGGATTGCACCAAAATTGGCCTCCAATTGAGCCTACAACGTACAAACGAGTTTTCCTTCTTCGTTAACCATAACCGAACTTGTTTGTTGAGTCAAACATGTCCCATTTGATGTTATTATGGTGCCACGCGAGTTAGAAAAAAAGCGGAGTCCATTTGCTTACTCAAATCCTTGTATTCTCGGATTGCACCCAAATAGGCCTACAATTGAGCCTACAATGTACAAACGAGTTTTCCTTCTTCGTTGAGCACAACCGAACCTTTTTGTTTAGTCAAACATGTCACATTTGACGTTATTAGGGTGCCACGCAAGGATTGAAATCAAACGGAGTCCATTTGGTCACTCAAATCCTTGTATTCTCGGATTGCACCCAAATTGGCCTCCAATTGAGCCTACAACATACAAACGAGTTTTCCTTCTTTATTAAGCACAACCAAACTTGTTTTTTGAGTCAAACATGTCCCATTTGACGTTATTATGGTGCCACTTGAGTTAGAAACCAAGCGGAGTCCATTTGCTCACTAAAATCCTTGTATTCTCGTATTGCACCCAAATTGGCCTCCAATTGAGCCTATAACATACAAACGAGTTTTCCTTCTTTGTTAAGCACAACCGAACCTTTTTGTTGAGTCAAACATGTCCCATTTGACGTTATTATGGTGCCACGCAAAGATTGAAATCAAACGGAGTCCGAATGCTCACTCAAATCCTTGTATTCTCGGATTGCACCCAAATTGGCCTCCAATTGAGCCTACAATGTACAAACGAGTTTTCCTTCTTCGTTAAGCACAACCGAACTTGTTTGTTGAGTCAAATATGTTCCATTTGACGTTATTCTGGTGCCATGCAAGGATTGAAATCAAATGGAATCCATTTGGTCACTCAAATCCTTGTATTCTTGGATTGCACCCAAATTGGCCTCCAATTGAGCCTACAACGTACAAACGAGTTTTCCTTCTTCGTTAAGCACAAACGAACTTGTTTTTTGAGTCAAACATGTCCCATTTGACGTTATTATGGTGCCACGCGACTTAGAAACCAAGCGGAGTCCATTTGGTCACTCAAATCCTTGTATTCTCGGATTGCACCCAAATTGGCCTCCAATTGAGCCTACAACATACAAACGAGTTTTCCTTCTTTGTTAAGCACAACCGAACATTTTTCTTGAGTCAAACATGTCCCATTTGACGTTATTATGGTGCCACGCAAAGATTGAAATCAAACGGAGTCCGTTTGCTCACTCAAATCCTTGTATTCTCGGATTGCACCCAAATTGGCCTCCAATTGAGCCTACAACGTACAAACGAGTTTTCCTTCTTCGTTAAGCACAAACGAACTTTTTTTTGAGTCAAACATGTCCCATTTGACGTTATTATGGTGCCACGCGAGTTAGAAACCAAGCGGAGTCCATTTGGTCACTCAAATCCTTGTATTCTCGGATTGCACCCAAATTAGCCTCCAATTGAGCCTACAACATACAAATGAGTTTTCCTTCTTTGTTAAGCACAACCGAACCTTTTTCTTGAGTCAAACATGTCCCATTTGACGTTATTATGGTGCCACGCAAAGATTGAAATCAAACGGAGTCCGTTTGCTCACTCAAATCCTTGTATTCTCGGATTGCACCCAAATTGGCCTCCAATTGAGCTTACAATGTATAAACGAGTTTTCCTTCTTCGTTGAGCACAACCGAACATTTTTATTGAGTCAAACATGTCCCATTTGACGTTATTATGGTGCCACGCGAGTTAGAAACCAAGCGGAGTCCATTTGCTTACTCAAATCCTTGTATTCTTGGATTCCACCCAAATTGGCCTCCAATTGAGCTTACAATGTATAAACGAGTTTTCCTTCTTTATTGAGCACAACCGAACATTTTTGTTGAGTCAAACATGTCCCATTTGACGTTATTAGGGTGCCACACGAGGATTGAAATCAAACGGAGTCCATTTGGTTACTCAAATCCTTATATTCTCGGATTGCACCCATATTGGCCTCCAATTGAGCCTACAACGTACAAACGAGTTTTCCTTCTTCGTTAACCATAACCGAACTAGTTTTTTGAGTCAAACATGTCTCATTTGACGTTATTATGTTGCCACTCGAGTTAGAAACCAAGCGGAGTCCATTTGGTCACTCAAATCCTTGTATTATCGGATTGCACCCAAATTGGCCTCCTATTGAGCATACAACGTACAAACGAGTTTTCCTTCTTCATTATGCACAAATTAACTTGTTTTTTGATTCAAACATGTCCCATTTGACGTTATTATGGTGCCACACGAGTTAGAAACCAAGCGGAGTCCATTTGCTCACTAAAATCCTTGTATTCTCGGATTGCACCCAAATTGGCCTCCAATTGAGCCTACAACATACAAAGGAGTTTTCTTTCTTTGTTAAACACAACCGAACCTTTTTCTTGAGTCAAACATGTCCCATTTGACGTTATTATGGTGCCACGCAAAGTTAGAAAAAAAGCGGAGTCCGTTTGCTCACTCAAATCCTTGTATTCTCGGATTGCACCCAAATTGGCCTCCAATTGAGCCTACAATGTACAAACGAGTTTTCCTTCTTCGGTAAGCACAACCGAACTTTTTTGTTGAGTCAAATATGTTCCATTTGACGTTATTATGGTGCCACGCAAGGATTGAAATCAAACGGAATCCATTTGGTCACTCAAATCCTTGTATTCTCGGATTGCACCCAAATTGGCCTCCTATTGAGCCTACAATGTACAAACGAGTTTTCCTTCTTTGGTAAGCACAACCGAACTTGTTTGTTGAGTCAAATATGTTCCATTTGACATTATTATGGTGCCACGCAAGGATTGAAATCAAACGGAATCCATTTGGTCACTCAAATCCTTGTATTCTCGGATTGCACCCAAATTGGCCTCCAATTGAGCCTACAACGTACAAACGAGTTTTCCTTCTTCGTTAACCATAACTGAACTTGTTTTCTGAGTCAAACATGTCCCATTTGACGTTTTTATGCTGCCACGCGAGTTAGAAACAAAGCGGAGTCCATTTGGTCACTCAAATCCTTGTATTCTCGGATTGCACCCAAATTGGCCTCCAATTGAGCCTACAACGTACAAACGAGTTTTCCTTCTTCATTAAGCACAAAAGAACTTGTTTTTTGAGTCAAACATGTCCCATTTGACGTTATTATGGTGCCACGCGAGTTAGAAACCAAGCGGAGTCCATTTGGTCACTCAAATCCTTGTATTCTCGGATTGTACCCAAATTGGCCAACAATTGAGCCTACAATGTACAAACGAGTTTTCCTTCTTCGTTGAGCACAACCGTACCTTTTTGTTGAGTCAAACATGTCACATTTGACGTTATTAGGGTGCCACACAAGGATTGAAATCAAACGGAGTCCATTTGGTCAATCAAATCCTTGTATTCTCGGATTACACCCAAATTGGCCTCCAATTGAGCCTACAACGTACAAACGAGTTTTCCTTCTTCGTGAACCATAACCAAACTTGTTTGTTGAGTCAAACATGTCCCCTTTGACGTTATTATGGTGCCACGCGAGTTAGAAAAAAAGCGGAGTCCATTTGCTTACTCAAATCCTTGTATTCTCGGATTGTACCCAAATTGGCCAACAATTGAGCCTACAATGTACAAACGAGTTTTCCTTCTTCGTTGAGCACAACCGTACCTTTTTGTTGAGTCAAACATGTCACATTTGACGTTATTAGGGTGCCACACAAGGATTGAAATCAAACGGAGTCCATTTGGTCAATCAAATCCTTGTATTCTCGGATTACACCCAAATTGGCCTCCAATTGAGCCTACAACGTACAAACGAGTTTTCCTTCTTCGTGAACCATAACTGAACTTGTTTGTTGAGTCAAACATGTCCCATTTGACGTTTTTATGTTGCCACGCGAGTTAGAAACAAAGCGGAGTCCATTTGGTCACTCAAATCCTTGTATTCTCCGATTGCACCCAAATTGGCCTCCAATTGAGCCTACAACGTACAAACGAGTTTTCCTTCTTCATTAAGCACAAACGAACTTGTTTTTTGAGTCAAACATGTCCCATTTGACGTTATTATGGTGTGACGCGAGTTAGAAACCAAGCGGAGTCCATTTGGTCACTAAAATCCTTGTATTCTCGGATTGCACCCAAATTGGCCTCCAATTGAGCCTACAACGTACAAACGAGTTTTCCTTCTTTGTTAATAATAACCGAACTTGTTTGTTGAGTCAAACATGTCCCATTTGACGTTATTATGGTGCCACATGAGTTCTAAAAAAAGCGGAGTCCATTTGCTTACTCAAATCCGTGTATTCTCGGATTGCACCCAAATTGTCCTACAATTGAGCCTACAATGTACAAACGAGTTTTCCTTCTTCGTTGAGCACAACCGAACCTTTTTGTTGAGTAAAACATGTCACATTTGATGTTATTAGGGTGCCACGCAAGGATTGAAATCAAACGGAGTCCATTTGGTCACTCAAATCCTTGTATTCTCGGATTGCACCCAAATTGGCCTCCAATTGAGCCAACAACGTACAAACGAGTTTTCCTTCTTTATTAAGCACAACCGAACTTGTTTTTTAAGTCAAACATGTCCCATTTGACGTTATTATAGTGCCACACGAGTTAGAAACCGAGCGGAGTCCATTTGCTCACTAAAATCCTTGTATTCTCGTATTGCACCCAAATTGGCCTCCAATTGAGCCTACAACATACAAACGAGTTTTCCTTCTTTGTTAAGCACAACCGAACCTTTTTGTTGAGTCAAACATGTCCCATTTGACGTTATTATGGTGCCACGCAAAGATTGAAATCAAACGGAGTCCGAATGCTCACTCAAATCCTTGTATTCTCGGATTGCACCCAAATTGGCCTCCAATTGAGCCTACAATGTACAAACGAGTTTTCCTTCTTCGTTAAGCACAACCGAACTTGTTTGTTGAGTCAAATATGTTCCATTTGACGTTATTCTGGTGCCATGCAAGGATTGAAATCAAATGGAATCCATTTGGTCACTCAAATCCTTGTATTCTTGGATTGCACCCAAATTGGCCTCCTATTGAGCCTACAACGTACAAACGAGTTTTTCTTCTTCGTTAATCACAACCGAACTTGTTTGTTGAGTCAAACATGTCCCATTTGACGTTATTATGGTGCCACGCGAGTTAGAAACCAAGCGGAGTCCATTTGCATACTCAAATCCTTGTATTCTTGGATTCCACCCAAATTGAATTGAGCTTACAATGTACAAACGAGTTTTCCTTCTTCGTTGAGCACAATCGAACATTTTTGTTGAGTCAAACATGTCCCATTTGACGTTAATAGGGTGCCACACAAGGATTGAAATCAAACGGAGTCCATTTGGTCACTCAAATCCTTGTATTCTCGGATTGCACCCAAATTGGCCTACAATTGAGCCTACAACGTACAAACGAGTTTTCCTTCTTCGTTAAGCACAAACGAACTTGTTTTTTGAGTCAAACATGTCCCATTTGACGTTATTATGGTTCCACGCGAGTTAGAAACCAAGCGGAGTCCATTTGGTCACTCAAATCCTTGTATTCTCGGATTGCACCCAAATTGGCCTCCAATTGAGCCTACAACGTACAAACGAGTTTTCCTTCTTCGTTAAGCACAAACGAAATTTTTTTTGAGTCAAACATGTCCCATTTGACGTTATTATGGTGCCACGTGAGTTAGAAACCAATCGGAGTCCATTTGGTCACTCAAATCCTTGTATTCTCGGATTGCACCCAAATTGGCCTCCAATTGAGCCTACAACATACAAACGAGTTTTCCTTCTTTGTTTAGCACAACCGAACCTTTTTCTTGAGTCAAACATGTCCCATTTGACGTTATTATGGTGCCACGCAAAGATTGAAATCAAACGGAGTCCGTTTGCTCACTCAAATCCTTGTATTCTCGGATTGCACCCAAATTGGCCTCCAATTGAGCTTACAATGTATAAACGAGTTTTCCTTCTTCGTTGAGCACAACCGAACATTTTTGTTGAGTCAAACATGTCCCATTTGACGTTATTATGGTGCCATGCGAGTTAGAAACCAAGCGGAGTCCATTTGCTTACTCAAATCCTTGTATTCTTGGATTCCACCCAAATTGGCATCCAATTGAGCTTACAATGTATAAACGAGTTTTCCTTCTTTGTTGAGCACAACCGAACATTTTTGTTGAGTCAAACATGTCCCATTTGACGTTATTAGGGTGCCACACGAGGATTGAAATCAAACGGAGTCCATTTGGTTACTCAAATCCTTATATTCTCGGATTGCACCCATATTGGCCTCCAATTGAGCCTACAACGTACAAACGAGTTTTCCTTCTTCGTTAACCATAACCGAACTAGTTTTTTGAGTCAAACATGTCTCATTGGACGTTATTATGTTGCCACTCGAGTTAGAAACCAAGCGGAGTCCATTTGGTCACTCAAATCCTTGTATTATCGGATTGCACCCAAATTGGCCTCCTATTGAGCATACAACGTACAAACGAGTTTTCCTTCTTCATTATGCACAACTTAACTTGTTTTTTGATTCAAACATGTCCCATTTGACGTTATTATGGTGCCACACGAGTTAGAAACCAAGCGGAGTCCATTTGCTCACTAAAATCCTTGTATTCTCGGATTGCACCCAAATTGGCCTCCAATTGAGCCTACAACATACAAAGGAGTTTTCCTTCTTTGTTAAACACAACCGAACCTTTTTCTTGAGTCAAACATGTCCCATTTGACGTTATTATGGTGCCACGCAAAGTTAGAAAAAAAGCTGAGTCCGTTTGCTCACTCAAATCCTTGTATTCTCGGATTGCACCCAAATTGGCCTCCAATTGAGCCTACAATGTACAAACGAGTTTTCCTTCTTCGGTAAGCACAACCGAACTTTTTTGTTGAGTCAAATATGTTCCATTTGACGTTATTATGGTGCCACGCAAGGATTGAAATCAAACAGAATCCATTTGGTCACTCAAATCCTTGTATTCTCGGATTGCACCCAAATTGGCCTCCAATTGAGCCTACAATGTACAAACGAGTTTTCCTTCTTCGGTAAGCACAACCGAACTTGTTTGTTGAGTCAAATATGTTCCATTTGACGTTATTATGGTGCCACGCAAGGATTGAAATCAAACGGAATCCATTTGGTCACTCAAATCCTTGTATTCTCGGATTGCACCCAAATTGGCCTCCAATTGAGCCTACAACATACAAACGAGTTTTCCTTCTTTGTTAAGCACAACCGAACCTTTTTGTTGAGTCAAACATGTCCCATTTGACGTTATTATGGTGCCACGCAAAGATTGAAATCAAACGGAGTCCGAATGCTCACTCAAATCCTTGTATTCTCGGATTGCACCCAAATTGGCCTCCAATTGAGCCTACAATGTACAAACGAGTTTTCCTTCTTCGTTAAGCACAAC
The DNA here is from genome assembly GCA_963556465.1 of Berberis vulgaris. Classification (NCBI taxonomy): domain Eukaryota; kingdom Viridiplantae; phylum Streptophyta; class Magnoliopsida; order Ranunculales; family Berberidaceae; genus Berberis; species Berberis vulgaris. Next base: position 38,551,154 of record OY747126.1, on the reverse strand, counting down.
CGAACTTGTTTGTTGAGTCAAATATGTTCCATTTGACGTTATTATGGTGCCACGCAAGGATTGAAATCAAACGAAATCCATTTGGTCACTCAAATCCTTGTATTCTCGGATTGCACCCAAATTGGCCTCCAATTGAGCCTACAATGTACAAACGAGTTTTCCTTCTTCGGTAAGCACAACCGAACTTGTTTGTTGAGTCAAATATGTTCCATTTGACGTTATTATGGTGCCACGCAAGGATTGAAATCAAACGGAATCCATTTGGTCACTCAAATCCTTGTATTCTCAGATTGCACCCAAATTGGCCTCCAATTGAGCCTACAACGTACAAACGAGTTTTCCTTCTTCGTTAACCATAACCGAACTTGTTTGTTGAGTCAAACATGTCCCATTTGATGTTTTTATGTTGCCACGCGAGTTAGAAACAAAGCGGAGTCCATTTGGTCACTCAAATCCTTGTATTCTCGGATTGCACCCAAATTGGCCTCCAATTGAGCCTACAACGTACAAACGAGTTTTCCTTCTTCATTAAGCACAAACGAACTTGTTTTTTGAGTCAAACATGTCCCATTTGACGTTATTATGGTTCCACGCGAGTTAGAAACCAAGCGGAGTCCATTTGGTCACTCAAATCCTTGTATTCTCGGATTGCACCCAAATTGGCCTCCAATTGAGCCTACAACGTACAAACGAGTTTTCCTTCTTCGTTAAGCCCAAACGAACTTGTTTTTTGAGTCAAAAATGTACCATTTGACGTTATTATGGTGCCACGCGAATTAGAAACCAAGCGGAGTCCATTTGGTCACTCAAATCCTTGTATTCTCGGATTGCACCCAAATTGGCCTCCAATTGAGCCTACAACATACAAACGAGTTTTCCTTCTTTGTTAAGCACAACCGAACCTCTTTCTTGAGTCAAACATGTCCCATTTGACGTTATTATGGTGCCACGCAAAGATTGAAATCAAACGGAGTCCGTGTGCTCACTCAAATCCTTGTATTCTCGGATTGCACCCAAATTGGCCTCCAATTGAGCCTACAACATACAAACGAGTTTTCCTTCTTTGTTAAGCACAACCGAACAATTTTGTTGAGTCAAACATGTCCCATTTGACGTTATTATGGTGCCACGCGAGTTAGAAACCAAGCGGAGTCCATTTGCTTACTCAAATCCTTGTATTCTTGGATTCCACCCAAATTGGCCTCCAATTGAGCTTACAATGTATAAACGAGTTTTCCTTCTTCGTTGAGCACAACCGAACATTTTTGTTGAGTCAAACATGTCCCATTTGAAGTTATTAAGGTGCCACACGAGGATTGAAATCAAACGGAGTCCATTTGGTTACTCAAATCCTTATATTCTCGGATTGCACCCAAATTGGCCTCCAATTGAGCCTACAACGTACAAACGAGTTTTCCTTCTTCGTTAAGCACAACCGAACTTGTTTGTTGAGTCAAATATGTTCCATTTGACGTTATTATGGTGCCACGCAAGGATTGAAATCAAACGAAATCCATTTGGTCACTCAAATCCTTGTATTCTCGGATTGCACCCAAATTGGCCTCCAATTGAGCCTACAATGTACAAACGAGTTTTCCTTCTTCGGTAAGCACAACCGAACTTGTTTGTTGAGTCAAATATGTTCCATTTGACGTTATTATGGTGCCACGCAAGGATTGAAATCAAACGAAATCCATTTGGTCACTCAAATCCTTGTATTCTCGGATTGCACCCAAATTGGCCTCCAATTGAGCCTACAACGTACAAACGAGTTTTCGTTCTTCGTTAACCATAACCGAACTTGTTTGTTGAGTCAAACATGTCCCATTTGATGTTTTTATGTTTCCACGCGAGTTAGAAACAAAGCGGAGTCCATTTGGTCACTCAAATCCTTGTATTCTCGGATTGCACCCAAATTGGCCTCCAATTGAGCCTACAACGTACAAACGAGTTTTCCTTCTTCATTAAGCACAAACGAACTTGTTTTTTGAGTCAAACATGTCCCATTTGACGTTATTATGGTTCCACGCGAGTTAGAAACCAAGCGGAGTCCATTTGGTCACTCAAATCCTTGTATTCTCGGATTGCACCCAAATTGGCCTCCAATTGAGCCTACAACGTACAAACGAGTTTTCCTTCTTCGTTAAGCCCAAACGAACTTGTTTTTTGAGTCAAAAATGTACCATTTGACGTTATTATGGTGCCACGCGAATTAGAAACCAAGCGGAGTCCATTTGGTCACTCAAATCCTTGTATTCTCGGATTGCACCCAAATTGGCCTCCAATTGAGCCTACAACATACAAACGAGTTTTCCTTCTTTGTTAAGCACAACCGAACCTCTTTCTTGAGTCAAACATGTCCCATTTGACGTTATTATGGTGCCACGCAAAGATTGAAATCAAACGGAGTCCGTGTGCTCACTCAAATCCTTGTATTCTCGGATTGCACCCAAATTGGCCTCCAATTGAGCCTACAACATACAAACGAGTTTTCCTTCTTTGTTAAGCACAACCGAACAATTTTGTTGAGTCAAACATGTCCCATTTGACGTTATTATGGTGCCACGCGAGTTAGAAACCAAGCGGAGTCCATTTGCTTACTCAAATCCTTGTATTCTTGGATTCCACCCAAATTGGCCTCCAATTGAGCTTACAATGTATAAACGAGTTTTCCTTCTTCGTTGAGCACAACCGAACATTTTTGTTGAGTCAAACATGTCCCATTTGAAGTTATTAAGGTGCCACACGAGGATTGAAATCAAACGGAGTCCATTTGGTTACTCAAATCCTTATATTCTCGGATTGCACCCAAATTGGCCTCCAATTGAGCCTACAACGTACAAACGAGTTTTCCTTCTTCGTTAACCATAACCGAACTAGTGTTTTGAGTCAAACATGTCCCATTTGATGTTATTATGTTGCCACGCGAGCTAGAAACCAAGCGGAGTCCATTTGGTCACTCAAATCCTTGTATTCTCGGATTGCACCCAAATTGCCCTCCAATTGAGCATACAACGTACAAACGAGTTTTCCTTCTTCATTATGCACAACCTAACATGTTTTTTGATTCAAACATGTCCCATTTGACGTTATTATGGTGCCACACGAGTTAGAAACCAAGCGGAGTCCATTTGCTCATTAAAATCCTTGTATTCTCGGATTGCACCCAAATTGGCCTCCAATTGAGCCTACAACATACAAAGGAGTTTTCCTTCTTTGTTAAACACAACCGAACTTTTTTCTTGAGTCAAACATGTCCCATTTGACGTTATTATGGTGCCACACAAAGTTAGAAAAAAAGCGGAGTCCGTTTGCTCACTCAAATTCTTGTATTCTCGGATTGCACCCAAATTGGCCTCCAATTGAGCCTACAATGTACAAACGAGTTTTCCTTCTTCGGTAAGCACAACCGAACTTGTTTGTTGAGTCAAATATGTTCCATTTGACGTTATTATGGTGCCACGCAAGGATTGAAATCAAACGGAATCCATTTGGTCACTCAAATCCTTGTATTCTCGGATTGCACCCAAATTGGCCTCCAATTGAGCCTACAACGTACAAACGAGTTTTCCTTCTTCGTGAACCATAACCGAACTTGTTTGTTGATTCAAACATGTCCCATTTGACGTTTTTATGTTGCCACGCGAGTTAGAAACAAAGCGGAGTCCATTTGGTCACTCAAATCCTTGTATTCTCGGATTGTACCCAAATTGGCCTCCAATTGAGCCTACAACGTACAAACGAGTTTTCCTTCTTCATTAAGCACAAAAGAACTTGTTTTTTGAGTCAAACATGTCCCATTTGACGTTATTATGGTGTCACGCGAGTTAGAAACCAAGCGGAGTCCATTTGGTCACTCAAATCCTTGTATTCTCGGATTGCACCCAAATTGGCCTCCAATTGAGCCTACAACGTACAAACGAGTTTTCATTCTTCGTTAACCATAACCGAACTTGTTTGTTGAGTCAAACATGTCCCATTTGACGTTATTATGGTGCCACGCGAGTTCTAAAAAAAGCGGAGTCCATTTGCTTACTCAAATCCGTGTATTCTCGGATTGCACCCAAATTGTCCTACAATTGTGCCTACAATGTACAAACGAGTTTTCCTTCTTCGTTGAGCACAACCGAACCTTTTTGTTGAGTAAAACATGTCACATTTGATGTTATTAGGGTGCCACGCAAGGATTGAAATCAAACGGAGTCCATTTGGTTACTCAAATCCTTGTATTCTCGGATTGCACCCAAATTGGCCTCCAATTGAGCCAACAACGTACAAACGAGTTTTCCTTCTTTATTAAGCACAACCGAACTTGTTTTTTAAGTCAAACATGTCCCATTTGACGTTATTATAGTGCCACACGAGTTAGAAACCGAGCGGAGTCCATTTGCTTACTAAAATCCTTGTATTCTCGTATTGCACCCAAATTGTCCTCCAATTGAGCCTACAACATACAAACGAGTTTTCCTTCTTTGTTAAGCACAACCGAACCTTTTTGTTGAGTCAAACATGTCCCATTTGACGTTATTATGGTGCCACACAAAGATTGAAATCAAACGGAGTCCGTTTGCTCACTCAAATCCTTGTATTCTCGGATTGCACCCAAATTGGCCTCCAATTGAGCCTACAATGTACAAACGAGTTTTCCTTCTTCGGTAAGCACAAACGAACTTGTTTGTTGAGTCAAATATGTTCCATTGACGTTATTATGGTGAAACGCAAAGATTGAAATCAAACGGAATCCATTTGTTCACTCAAATCCTTGTATTCTCGGATTGCACCCAAATTGGCCTCCAATTGAGCCTACAACGTACAAACGAGTTCTTCTTCTTCGTTAATCACAAAGAAACTTATTTGTTGAGTCAAACATGTCCCATTTGACATTATTATGGTGCCACGCGAGGATTGAAATCAAACGGAGTCCATTTGGTCACTCAAATCCTTGTATTCTCGGATTGCACCCAAATTGGCCTCCAATTGAGCCTACAACGTACAAATGAGTTTTCCTTCTTCGTTAAGCACAACCGAACATTTTTGTTGAGTCAAACATGTCCCATTTGACGTTATTAGGGTTCCACACGAGGATTGAAATCAAACGGAGTCCATTTGGTTACTCAAATCCTTGTATTCTCGGATTGCACCCAAATTGGCCTCCAATTGAGCCTACAACGTATAAACGAGTTTTCCTTCTTCGTTAACCATAACCGAACTTGTTTGTTGAGTCAAACATGTCCCATTTGACGTTTTTATGTTTCCAAGCGAGTTAGAAACAAAGCGGAGTCCATTTGGTCCCTCAAATCCTTGTATTCTCGGATTGCACCCAAATTGGCCTCCAATTGAGCCTACAACGTACAAATGAGTTTTCCTTCTTCATTAAGCACAAACGAACTTTTTTTTTGATTCAAACATGTCCCATTTGACGTTATTATGGTGCCACGCGACTTAAAAACCAAGCGGAGTCCATTTGGTCACTCAAATCCTTGTATTCTCGGATTGCACCCAAATTGGCCTACAATTGAGCCTACAATGTACAAACGAGTTTTCCTTCTTCGTTAACATTAACCAAACTTCTTTGTTGAGTCAAACATGTCCCATTTGACTTTATTATGGTGCCACGTGAGTTAGAACCCAAACGGAGTACATTTGGTCACTCAAATACTTGTATTCTCAGATTGCACCCAAATTGGCCTCCAATTGAGCCTACAACGTACAAACGAGTTTTCCTTCTTCGTTAACCATAACCGAACTTGTTTGTCGAGTCAAACATGTCCCATTTGACGTTATTATGGTGCCACGTGAGTTAGAACCCAAACGGAGTCCATTTGGTCACTCAAATCCTTGTATTCTCGGATTGCACCAAAATTGGCCTCCAATTGAGCCTACAACGTACAAACGAGTTTTCCTTCTTCGTTAACCATAACCGAACTTGTTTGTTGAGTCAAACATGTCCCATTTGACGTTATTATGGTGCCACGCGAGTTAGAAAAAAAGCGGAGTCCATTTGCTTTCTCAAATCCTTGTATTCTCGGATTGCACCCAAATTGGCCTACAATTGAGCCTACAATGTACAAACGAGTTTTCCTTCTTCGTTGAGCACAACCGAACCTTTTTGTTTAGTCAAACATGTCACATTTGACGTTATTAGGGTGCCACACAAGGATTGAAATCAAACGGAGTCCATTTGGTTACTCAAATCCTTGTATTCTCGGATTGCACCCAAATTGGCCTCCAATTGAGCCTACAACATACAAACGAGTTTTCCTTCTTTATTAAGCACAACCAAACTAGTTTTTTGAGTCAAACATGTCCCATTTGACGTTATTATGGTGCCACTTGAGTTAGAAACCAAGCGGAGTCCATTTGCTCACTAAAATCCTTGTATTCTCGTATTGCACCCAAATTGGCCTCCAATTGAGCCTACAACATACAAACGAGTTTTCCTTCTTTGTTAAGCACAACCGAACCTTTTTGTTGAGTCAAACATGTCCCATTTGACGTTATTATGGTGCCACGCAAAGATTGAAATCAAACGGAGTCCGAATGCTCACTCAAATCCTTGTATTCTCGGATTGCACCCAAATTGGCCTCCAATTGAGCCTACAATGTACAAACGAGTTTTCCTTCTTCGTTAAGCACAACCGAACTTGTTTGTTGAGTCAAATATGTTCCATTTGACGTTATTCTGGTGCCATGCAAGGATTGAAATCAAATGGAATCCATTTGGTCACTCAAATCCTTGTATTCTTGGATTGCACCCAAATTGGCCTCCAATTGAGCCTACAACGTACAAACGAGTTTTTCTTCTTCGTTAATCACAACCGAACTTGTTTGTTGAGTCAAACATGTCCCATTTGACGTTATTATGGTGCCACGCGAGTTAGAAACCAAGCGGAGTCCATTTGCTTACTCAAATACTTGTATTCTTGGATTCCACCCAAATTGGCCTCCAATTGAGCTTACAATGTACAAACGAGTTTTCCTTCTTCGTTGAGCACAATCGAACATTTTTGTTGAGTCAAACATGTCCCATTTGACGTTATTAGAGTGCCACACGAGGATTGAAATCAAACGGAGTCCATTTGGTCACTCAAATCCTTGTATTCTCGGATTGCACCCAAATTGGCCTCCAATTGAGCCTACAACGTACAAACGAGTTTTCCTTCTTCGTTAAGCACAAAAGAACTTGTTTTTTGAGTCAAACATGTCCCATTTGACGTTATTATGGTGCCACGCGAGTTAGAAACCAAGCGGAGTCCATTTGGTAACTCAAATCCTTGTATTCTCGGATTGCACCCAAATTGGCCTACAATTGAGCTTACAACGTACAAACGAGTTTTCCTTCTTCGTTAACATTAAACGAACTTCTTTGTTGAGTTAAACATGTCCCATTTGACGTTATTATGGTGCCACGTGAGTTAGAACCCAAACGGAGTCCATTTGGTCACTCAAATCCTTGTATTCTCATATTGCACCCAAATTGGCCTCCAATTGAGCCTACAACGTACAAACGAGTTTTCCTTCTTTGTTAAGCACAAGCGAACCTTTTTCTTGAGTCAAACATGTCCCATTTGACGTTATTATGGTGCCACGCAAAGATTGAAATCAAACGGAGTCCGTTTGCTCACTCAAATCCTTGTATTCTCGGATTGCACCCAAATTGGCCTCCAATTGAGCCTACAACGTACAAACGAGTTTTCCTTCTTCGTTAAGCACAACCGAACTTGTTTGTTGATTCAAATATATCCCATTTGACATTATTATGGTGCCATGCGATGACTGAAATCAAACGGAATCCATTTGGTCACTCAAATCCTTGTATTCTCGGATTGCACCCAAATTGGCCTCCAATTGAGCCTACAATGTACAAACGAGTTTTCCTTCTTTGGTAAGCACAACCGAACTTGTGTGTTGAGTCAAATATGTTCCATTTGACATTATTATGGTGCCACGCAAGGATTGAAATCAAACGGAATCCATTTGGTTACTCAAATCCTTGTATTCTCGGATTGCACCCAAATTGGCCTCCAATTGAGCCTACAATGTGCAAACGAGTTTTCCTTCTTCGTTGACCATAACCAAACTTGTTTGTTGAGTCAAACATGTCCCATTTGACATTATTATGGTGCCACGCGAGTTAGAAACCAAGCGGAGTCCATTTGCTTACTCAAATCCTTGTATTCTTGGATTCCACCCAAATTGGCCTCCAATTGAGCTTACAATGTATAAACGAGTTTTCCTTCTTCGTTGAGCACAACCGAACATTTTTGTTGAGTCAAACATGTCCCATTTGACGTTATTAGGGTGCCACACGAGGATTGAAATCAAACGGAGTCCATTTGGTTACTCAAATCCTTATATTCTCGGATTGCACCCAAATTGGCCTCCAATTGAGCATACAACGTACAAACGAGTTTTCCTTCTTCATTATGCACAAACTAACTTGTTTTTTGATTCAAACATGTCCCATTTGACGTTATTATAGTGCCACACGAGTTAGAAACCAAGCGGAGTCCATTTGCTCACTAAAATCCTTGTATTCTCGGATTGCACCCAAATTGGCCTCCAATTGAGCCTACAACATACAAAGGGGTTTTCCTTCTTTGTTAAACACAACCGAACCTTTTTCTGGAGTCAAACATGTCCCATTTGACGTTATTATGGTGCCACGCAAAGTTAGAAAAAAAGCGGAGTCCGTTTGCTCACTCAAATCCTTGTATTCTCGGATTGCACCCAAATTGGCCTCCAATTGAGCCTACAATGTACAAACGAGTTTTCCTTCTTCGGTAAGCACAACCGAACTTTTTTGTTGAGTCAAATATGTTCCATTTGACGTTATTATGGTTCCACGCAAGGATTGAAATCAAACGGAATCCATTTGGTCACTCAAATCCTTGTATTCTCGGATTGCACCCAAATTGGCCTCCAATTGAGCCTACAATGTACAAACGAGTTTTCCTTCTTTGGTAAGCACAACCGAACTTGTTTGTTGAGTCAAATATGTTCCATTTGACATTATTATGGTGCCACGCAAGGATTGAAATCAAACGGAATCCATTTGGTCACTCAAATCCTTGTATTCTCGGATTGCACCCAAATTGACCTCCAATTGAGCCTACAATGTACAAACGAGTTTTCCTTCTTCGGTAAGCACAACCGAACTTTTTTGTTGTGTCAAATATGTTCCATTTGACGTTATTATGGTGCCACGCAAGGATTGAAATCAAACGGAATCCATTTGGTCACTAAAATCCTTGTATTCTCGGATTGCACCCAAATTGGCCTCCAATTGAGCCCACAATGTACAAACGAGTTTTCCTTCTTTGGTAAGCACAACCGAACTTGTTTGTTGAGTCAAATATGTTCCATTTGACATTATTATGGTGCCACGCAAGGATTGAAATCAAACGGAATCCATTTGGTCACTCAAATCCTTGTATTCTCGGATTGCACCCAAATTGGCCTCCAATTGAGCCTACAACGTACAAACGAGTTTTCCTTCTTCGTTAACCATAACCGAACTTGTTTTTTGAGTCAAACATGTCCCATTTGACGTTTTTATGCTGCCACGCGAGTTAGAAACAAAGCGGAGTCCATTTGGTCACTCAAATCCTTGTATTCTCGGATTGCACCCAAATTGGCCTCCAATTGAGCCCACAACGTACAAACGAGTTTTCCTTCTTCATTAAGCACAAAAGAACTTTTTTTTTGAGTCAAACATGTCCCATTTGACGTTATTATGGGGCCACGCGAGTTAGAAACCAAGCGGAGTCCATTTGGTCACTCAAATCCTTGTATTCTCGGATTGCACCCAAATTGGCCTACAATTGAGCCTACAACGTACAAATGAGTTTTCCTTCTTCGTTAACATTAAACGAACTTCTTGTTGAGTTAAACATGTCCCATTTGACGTTATTATGGTGCCACGTGAGTTAGAACCCAAACGGAGTCCATTTGGTCACTCAAATCCTTGTATTCTCATATTGCACCCAAATTGGCCTCCAATTGAGCCTACAAAGTACAAACGAGTTTTCCTTCTTTGTTAAGCACAACCGAACCTTTTTCTTGAGTCAAACATGTCCCATTTGACGTTATTATGGTGCCACGCAAAGATTGAAATCAAACGGAGTCCGTTTGCTCACTCAAATCCTTGTATTCTCGGATTGCACCCAAATTGGCCTCCAATTGAGCCTACAACGTACAAACGAGTTTTCCTTCTTCGTTAAGCACAACCGAACTTGTTTGTTGAGTCAAATATATCCCATTTGACATTATTATGGTGCCATGCGATGACTGAAATCAAACGGAATCCATTTGGTCACTCAAATCCTTGTATTCTCGGATTGCACCCAAATTGGCCTCCAATTGAGCCTACAATGTACAAACGAGTTTTCCTTCTTTGGTAAGCACAACCGAACTTGTGTGTTGAGTCAAATATGTTCCATTTGACATTATTATGGTGCCACGCAAGGATTGAAATCAAACGGAATCCATTTGGTTACTCAAATCCTTGTATTCTCGGATTGCACCCAAATTGGCCTCCAATTGAGCCTACAATGTGCAAACGAGTTTTCCTTCTTCGTTGACCATAACCAAACTTGTTTGTTGAGTCAAACATGTCCCATTTGACATTATTATGGTGCCACGCGAGTTAGAAACCAAGCGGAGTCCATTTGCTTACTCAAATCCTTGTATTCTTGGATTCCACCCAAATTGGCCTCCAATTGAGCTTACAATGTATAAACGAGTTTTCCTTCTTCGTTGAGCACAACCGAACATTTTTGTTGAGTCAAACATGTCCCATTTGACGTTATTAGGGTGCCACACGAGGATTGAAATCAAACGGAGTCCATTTGGTAACTCAAATCCTTATATTCTCGGATTGCACCTAAATTGGCCTCCAATTGAGCCTACAACGTACAAACGAGTTTTCCTTCTTCGTTAACCATAAACGAACTAGTTTTTTGAGTCAAACATGTCCCATTTGACGTTATTATGTTGCCACGCGAGCTAGAAACCAAGCGGAGTCCATTTGGTCACTCAAATCCTTGTATTCTCGGATTGCACCCAAATTGGCCTCCAATTGAGCATACAACGTACAAACGAGTTTTCCTTCTTCATTATGCACAAACTAACTTGTTTTTTGATTCAAACATGTCCCATTTGACGTTATTATAGTGCCACACGAGTTAGAAACCAAGCGGAGTCCATTTGCTCACTAAAATCCTTGTATTCTCGGATTGCACCCTAATTGGCCTCCAATTGAGCCTACAACATACAAAGGGGTTTTCCTTCTTTGTTAAACACAACCGAACCTTTTTCTGGAGTCAAACATGTCCCATTTGACGTTATTATGGTGCCACGCAAAGTTAGAAAAAAAGCGGAGTCCGTTTGCTCACTCAAATCCTTGTATTCTCGGATTGCACCCAAATTGGCCTCCAATTGAGCCTACAATGTACAAACGAGTTTTCCTTCTTCGGTAAGCACAACCGAACTTTTTTGTTGAGTCAAATATGTTCCATTTGACGTTATTATGGTGCCACGCAAGGATTGAAATCAAACGGAATCCATTTGGTCACTCAAATCCTTGTATTCTCGGATTGCACCCAAATTGGCCTCCAATTGAGCCTACAATGTACAAACGAGTTTTCCTTCTTTGGTAAGCACAACCGAACTTGTTTGTTGAGTCAAATATGTTCCATTTGACATTATTATGGTGCCTTGCAAGGATTGAAATCAAACGGAATCCATTTGGTCACTCAAATCCTTGTATTCTCGGATTGCACCCAAATTGGCCTCCAATTGAGCCTACAACGTACAAACGAGTTTTCCTTCTTCGTTAACCATAACCGAACTTGTTTGTTGAGTCAAACATGTCCCATTTGACGTTTTTATGCTGCCACGCGAGTTAGAAACAAAGCGGAGTCCATTTGGTCACTCAAATCCTTGTATTCTCGGATTGCACCCAAATTGGCCTCCAATTGAGCGTACAACGTACAAACGAGTTTTCCTTCTTCATTAAGCACAAAAGAACTTGTTTTTTGAGTCAAACATGTCCCATTTGACGTTATTATGGTGCCACGGGAGTTAGAAACCAAGCGGAGTCCATTTGGTCACTCAAATCCTTGTATTCTCGGATTGCACCCAAATTGGCCTACAATTGAGCCTACAACGTACAAACGAGTTTTCCTTCTTCGTTAACATTAACCGAACTTATTTATTGAGTCAAACATGTCCCACTTGACGTTATTATGGTGCCACATGAGTTAGAACCCAAACGGAGTCCATTTGGTCACTCAAATCCTTGTATTCTCATATTGCACCCAAATTGGCCTCCAATTGAGCCTACAACGTACAAACGAGTTTTCCTTCTTCGTTAACCATAACCAAACTTGTTTGTTGAGTCAAACATGTCCCATTTGACGTTATTATGGTGCCACGCGAGTTAGAAAAAAAGCGGAGTCCATTTGCTTACTCAAATCCGTGTATTCTCGGATTGCACCCAAATTGGCCTACAATTGAGCCTACAATGTACAAACGAGTTTTCCTTCTTCGTTGAGCACAACCGTACCTTTTTCTTGAGTCAAACATGTCACATTTGACGTTATTAGGGTGCCACGCAAGGATTTAAATCAAACGGAGTCCATTTGGTCAATCAAATCCTTGTATTCTCGGATTGCACCCAAATTGGCCTCCAATTGAGCCTACAATGTACAAACGAGTTTTCCTTCTTCGTTGACCATAACCGAACTTGTTTGTTGAGTCAAACATGTCCCATTTGACGTTATTATGGTGCCACGCGAGTTAGAAACCAAGCGGAGTCCATTTGGTCACTCAAATCCTTGTATTCTCGGATTGCACCCAAATTGGCCTACAATTGAGCCTACAATGTACAAACGAGTTTTCCTTCTTCGTTGAGCACAACCGTACCTTTTTCTTGAGTCAAACATGTCACATTTGACGTTATTAGGGTGCCACGCAAGGATTGAAATCAAACCGAGTCCATTTGGTCAATCAAATCCTTGTATTCTCGGATTGCACCCAAATTGGCCTCCAATTGAGCCTACAATGTACAAACGAGTTTTCCTTCTTCGTTGACCATAACCGAACTTGTTTGTTGAGTCAAACATGTCCCATTTGACGTTATTATGGTGCCACGCGAGTTAGAAACCAAGCGGAGTCCATTTGCTTACTCAAATCCTTGTATTCTTGGATTCCACCCAAATTGGCCTCCAATTGAGCTTACAATGTATAAACGAGTTTTCCTTCTTCGTTGAGCACAACCGAACATTTTTGTTGAGTCAAAAATTTCCCATTTGACGTTATTAGGGTGCCACACGAGGATTGAAATCAAACGGAGTCCATTTGGTTACTCAAATCCTTATATTCTCGGATTGCACCCAAATTGGCCTCCAATTGGCCTACAACGTACAAACGAGTTTTCCTTCTTGTTAACCATAACCGAACTAGTTTTTTGAGTCAAACATGTCCCATTTGACGTTATTATGTTGCCACGCGAGCTAGAAACCAAGCGGAGTCCATTTGGTCACTCAAATCCTTGTATTCTCGGATTGCACCCAAATTGGCCTCCAATTGAGCATACAACGTACAAACGAGTTTTCCTTCTTCATTATGCACAAACTAACTTGTTTTTTGATTCAAACATGTCCCATTTGACGTTATTATAGTGCCACACGAGTTAGAAACCAAGCGGAGTCCATTTGCTCACTAAAATCCTTGTATTCTCGGATTGCACCCAAATTGGCCACCAATTGAGCCTACAACATACAAAGGAGTTTTCCTTCTTTGTTAAACACAACCGAACCTTTTTCTTGAGTCAAACATGTCCCATTTGACGTTATTATGGTGCCACGCAAAGTTAGAAAAAAAGCGGAGTCGGTTTGCTCACTCAAATCCTTGTATTCTCGGATTGCACCCAAATTGGCCTCCAATTGAGCCTACAATGTACAAACGAGTTTTCCTTCGTCGGTAAGCACAACCGAACTTTTTTGTTGAGTAAAATATGTTCCATTTGACATTATTATGGTGCCACACAAGGATTGAAATCAAACGGAATCCATTTGGTCACTCAAATCCTTGTATTCTCGGATTGCACCCAAATTGGCCTACAATTGAGCCTACAACGTACAAACGAGTTTTCCTTCTTCGTTAACATTAACCGAACTTCTTTGTTGAGTCAAACATGTCCCATTTGACGTTATTATGGTGCCACGTGAGTTAGAACCCAAACGGAGTCCATTTGGTCACTCAAATCCTTGTATTCTCATATTGCACCCAAATTGGCCTCCAATTGAGCCTACAACGTACAAACGAGTTTTCCTTCTTCGTTAACCATAACCGAACTTGTTTGTTGAGTCAAACATGTCCCATTTGACGTTATTATGGTGCCACGCGAGTTAGAAAAAAAGCGGAGTCCATTTGCTTACTCAAATCCTTGTATTCTCGGATTGCAACCAAATTGGCCTACAATTGAGCCTACAATGTACAAACGAGTTTTCCTTCTTCGTTGAGCACAACCGAACCTTTTTGTTGAGTCAAACATGTCACATTTGACGTTATTAGGGTGCCACGCAAGGATTGAAATCAAACGGAGTCCATTTGGTCACTCAAATCCTTGTATTCTCGGATTGCACCCAAATTGGCCTCCAATTGAGCCTACAACATACAAACGAGTTTTCCTTCTTTATTAAGCACAACCGAACTTGTTTTTTGAGTCAAACATGTCCCATTTGACGTTTTTATGTTGCCACGCGAGTTAGAAACAAAGCGGAGTCCATTTGGTCACTCAAATCCTTGTATTCTCGGATTGCACCCAAATTGGCCTCCAATTGAGCCTACAACGTACAAACGAGTTTTCCTTCTTCATTAAGCACAAACGAACTAGTTTTTTTAGTCAAACATGTCCCATTTGACGTTATTATGGTGCCACGCGAGTTAGAAACCAAGCGGAGTCCATTTGGTCACTCAAATCCTTGTATTCTCGGATTGCACCCAAATTGGCCTCCAATTGAGCCTACAACGTACAAACGAGTTTTCCTTCTTCGTTAAGCACAAACGAACTTTTTTTTTGAGTCAAACATGTCCCATTTGACGTTATTATGGTGCCACGCGTGTTAGAAACCAAGCGGAGTCCATTTGGTCACTCAAATCCTTGTATTCTCGGATTGCACCCAAATTGGCCTCCAATTGAGCCTACAACATACAAACGAGTTTTCCTTCTTTGTTAAGCACAACCGAACCTTTTTCTTGAGTCAAACATGTCCCATTTGACGTTATTATGGTGCCACGCAAAGATTGAAATCTAACGGAGTCCGTTTGCTCACTCAAATCCTTGTATTCTCGGATTGCACCCAAATTGGCCTCCAATTGAGCCTACAACGTACAAACGAGTTTTCCTTCTTCGTTAAGCACAACCGAACTTGTTTGTTGAGTCAAATATATCCCATTTGACGTTATTATGGTGCCATGCGATGACTGAAATCAAACGGAGTCCATTTGGTCACTCAAATCCTTGTATTCTCGGATTGCACCCAAATTGGCCTCCAATTGAGCCTACAATGTACAAACGAGTTGTCCTTCTTCGTTGACCATAACCGAACTTGTTTGTTGAGTCAAACATGTCCCATTTGACGTTATTATGCTGCCACACGAGCTAGAAACCAAGCGGAGTCCATTTGGTCACTCAAATCCTTGTATTCTCGGATTGCACCCAAATTGGCCTCCAATTGAGCATACAACGTACAAACGAGTTTTCCTTCTTCATTATGCACAAACTAACTTGTTTTTTGATTCAAACATGTCCCATTTGACGTTATTATAGTGCCACACGAGTTAGAAACCAAGCGGAGTCCATTTGCTCACTAAAATCCTTGTATTCTCGGATTGCACCCAAATTGGCCACCAATTGAGCCTACAACATACAAAGGAGTTTTCCTTCTTTGTTAAACACAACCGAACCTTTTTCTTGAGTCAAACATGTCCCATTTGATGTTATTATGGTGCCACGCAAAGTTAGAAAAAAAGCGGAGTCCGTTTGCTCACTCAAATCCTTGTATTCTCGGATTGCACCCAAATTGGCCGCCAATTGAGCCTACAATGTACAAACGAGTTTTCCTTCGTCGGTAAGCACAACCGAACTTTTTTGTTGAGTCAAATATGTTCCATTTGACGTTATTATGGTGCCACGCAAGGATTGAAATCAAACGGAATCCGTTTGGTCACTCAAATCCTTGTATTCTCGGATTGCACCCAAATTGGCCTCCAATTGAGCCTACAATGTACAAACGAGTTTTCCTTCTTTGGTAAGCACAACCGAACTTGTTTGTTGAGTCAAATATGTTCCATTTGACATTATTATGGTGCCACGCAAGGATTGAAATCAAACGGAATCCATTTGGTCACTCAAATCCTTGTATTCTCGGATTGCACCCAAATTGACCTCCAATTGAGCCTACAACGTACAAACGAGTTTTCCTTCTTCGTTAACCATAACCGAACTTGTTTGTTGAGTCAAACATGTCCCATTTGACGTTTTTATGCTGCCACGCGAGTTAGAAACAAAGCGGAGTCCATTTGGTCACTCAAATCCTTGTATTCTCGGATTGCACCCAAATTGGCCTCCAATTGAGCCTACAACGTACAAATGAGTTTTCCTTCTTCATTAAGCACAAAAGAACTTGTTTTTTGAGTCAAACATGTCCCATTTGACGTTATTATGGTGCCACGCGATTTAGAAACCAAGCGGAGTCCATTTGGTGTCTCAAATCCTTGTATTCTCGGATTGCACCCAAATTGGCCTCCAATTGAGCCTACAATGTACAAACGAGTTTTCCTTCTTCGGTAAGCACAACCGAACTTTTTTGTTGTGTCAAATATGTTCCATTTGACGTTATTATGGTGCCACGCAAGGATTGAAATCAAACGGAATCCATTTGGTCACTCAAATCCTTGTATTCTCGGATTGCACCCAAATTGGCCTCCAATTGAGCCTACAATGTACAAACGAGTTTTCCTTCTTTGGTAAGCACAACCGAACTTGTTTGTTGAGTCAAATATGTTCCATTTGACATTATTATGGTGCCACGCAAGGATTGAAATCAAACGGAATCCATTTGGTCACTCAAATCCTTGTATTCTCGGATTGCACCCAAATTGGCCTCCAATTGAGCCTACAACGTACAAACGAGTTTTCCTTCTTCGTTAACCATAACCAAACTTGTTTTTTGAGTCAAACATGTCCCATTTGACGTTTTTATGCTGCCACGCGAGTTAGAAACAAAGCGGAGTCCATTTGGTCACTCAAATCCTTGTATTCTCGGATTGCACCCAAATTGGCCTCCAATTGAGCCCACAACGTACAAACGAGTTTTCCTTCTTCATTAAGCACAAAAGAACTTTTTTTTTGAGTCAAACATGTCCCATTTTACGTTATTATGGTGCCACGCGAGTTAGAAACCAAGCGGAGTCCATTTGGAGACTCAAATCCTTGTATTCTCGGATTGCACCCAAATTGGCCTTCAATTGAGCCTACAACGTACAAACGAGTTTTCCTTCTTCGTTAACATTAAACGAACTTCTTTGTTGAGTTAAACATGTCCCATTTGACGTTATTATGGTGCCACGTGAGTTAGAACCCAAACGGAGTCCATTTGGTCACTCAAATCCTTGTATTCTCATATTGCACCCAAATTGGCCTCCAATTGAGCCTACAAAGTACAAACGAGTTTTCCTTCTTTGTTAAGCACAACCGAACCTTTTTCTTGAGTCAAACATGTCCCATTTGACGTTATTATGGTGCCACGCAAAGATTGAAATCAAACGGAGTCCGTTTGCTCACTCAAATCCTTGTATTCTCGGATTGCACCCAAATTGGCCTCCAATTGAGCCTACAACGTACAAACGAGTTTTCCTTCTTCGTTAACCATAAACGAACTAGTTTTTTGAGTCAAACATGTCCCATTTGACGTTATTATGTTGCCACGCGAGCTAGAAACCAAGCGGAGTCCATTTGGTCACTCAAATCCTTGTATTCTCGGATTGCACCCAAATTGGCCTCCAATTGAGCATACAACGTACAAACGAGTTTTCCTTCTTCATTATGCACAAACTAACTTGTTTTTTGATTCAAACATGTCCCATTTGACGTTATTATAGTGCCACACGAGTTAGAAACCAAGCGGAGTCCATTTGCTCACTAAAATCCTTGTATTCTCGGATTGCACCCTAATTGGCCTCCAATTGAGCCTACAACATACAAAGGGGTTTTCCTTCTTTGTTAAACACAACCGAACCTTTTTCTGGAGTCAAACATGTCCCATTTGACGTTATTATGGTGCCACGCAAAGTTAGAAAAAAAGCGGAGTCCGTTTGCTCACTCAAATCCTTGTATTCTCGGATTGCACCCAAATTGGCCTCCAATTGAGCCTACAATGTACAAACGAGTTTTCCTTCTTCGGTAAGCACAACCGAACTTTTTTGTTGAGTCAAATATGTTCCATTTGACGTTATTATGGTGCCACGCAAGGATTGAAATCAAACGGAATCCATTTGGTCACTCAAATCCTTGTATTCTCGGATTGCACCCAAATTGGCCTCCAATTGAGCCTACAATGTACAAACGAGTTTTCCTTCTTTGGTAAGCACAACCGAACTTGTTTGTTGAGTCAAATATGTTCCATTTGACATTATTATGGTGCCTTGCAAGGATTGAAATCAAACGGAATCCATTTGGTCACTCAAATCCTTGTATTCTCGGATTGCACCCAAATTGGCCTCCAATTGAGCCTACAACGTACAAACGAGTTTTCCTTCTTCGTTAACCATAACCGAACTTGTTTGTTGAGTCAAACATGTCCCATTTGACGTTTTTATGCTGCCACGCGAGTTAGAAACAAAGCGGAGTCCATTTGGTCACTCAAATCCTTGTATTCTCGGATTGCACCCAAATTGGCCTCCAATTGAGCGTACAACGTACAAACGAGTTTTCCTTCTTCATTAAGCACAAAAGAACTTGTTTTTTGAGTCAAACATGTCCCATTTGACGTTATTATGGTGCCACGGGAGTTAGAAACCAAGCGGAGTCCATTTGGTCACTCAAATCCTTGTATTCTCGGATTGCACCCAAATTGGCCTACAATTGAGCCTACAACGTACAAACGAGTTTTCCTTCTTCGTTAACATTAACCGAACTTATTTATTGAGTCAAACATGTCCCACTTGACGTTATTATGGTGCCACATGAGTTAGAACCCAAACGGAGTCCATTTGGTCACTCAAATCCTTGTATTCTCATATTGCACCCAAATTGGCCTCCAATTGAGCCTACAACGTACAAACGAGTTTTCCTTCTTCGTTAACCATAACCAAACTTGTTTGTTGATTCAAACATGTCCCATTTGACGTTATTATGGTGCCACGCGAGTTAGAAAAAAAGCGGAGTCCATTTGCTTACTCAAATCCGTGTATTCTCGGATTGCACCCAAATTGGCCTACAATTGAGCCTACAATGTACAAACGAGTTTTCCTTCTTCGTTGAGCACAACCGTACCTTTTTCTTGAGTCAAACATGTCACATTTGACGTTATTAGGGTGCCACGCAAGGATTTAAATCAAACGGAGTCCATTTGGTCAATCAAATCCTTGTATTCTCGGATTGCACCCAAATTGGCCTCCAATTGAGCCTACAATGTACAAACGAGTTTTCCTTCTTCGTTGACCATAACCGAACTTGTTTGTTGAGTCAAACATGTCCCATTTGACGTTATTATGGTGCCACGCGAGTTAGAAACCAAGCGGAGTCCATTTGGTCACTCAAATCCTTGTATTCTCGGATTGCACCCAAATTGGCCTACAATTGAGCCTACAATGTACAAACGAGTTTTCCTTCTTCGTTGAGCACAACCGTACCTTTTTCTTGAGTCAAACATGTCACATTTGACGTTATTAGGGTGCCACGCAAGGATTGAAATCAAACCGAGTCCATTTGGTCAATCAAATCCTTGTATTCTCGGATTGCACCCAAATTGGCCTCCAATTGAGCCTACAATGTACAAACGAGTTTTCCTTCTTCGTTGACCATAACCGAACTTGTTTGTTGAGTCAAACATGTCCCATTTGACGTTATTATGGTGCCACGCGAGTTAGAAACCAAGCGGAGTCCATTTGCTTACTCAAATCCTTGTATTCTTGGATTCCACCCAAATTGGCCTCCAATTGAGCTTACAATGTATAAACGAGTTTTCCTTCTTCGTTGAGCACAACCGAACATTTTTGTTGAGTCAAAAATTTCCCATTTGACGTTATTAGGGTGCCACACGAGGATTGAAATCAAACGGAGTCCATTTGGTTACTCAAATCCTTATATTCTCGGATTGCACCCAAATTGGCCTCCAATTGGCCTACAACGTACAAACGAGTTTTCCTTCTTGTTAACCATAACCGAACTAGTTTTTTGAGTCAAACATGTCCCATTTGACGTTATTATGTTGCCACGCGAGCTAGAAACCAAGCGGAGTCCATTTGGTCACTCAAATCCTTGTATTCTCGGATTGCACCCAAATTGGCCTCCAATTGAGCATACAACGTACAAACGAGTTTTCCTTCTTCATTATGCACAAACTAACTTGTTTTTTGATTCAAACATGTCCCATTTGACGTTATTATAGTGCCACACGAGTTAGAAACCAAGCGGAGTCCATTTGCTCACTAAAATCCTTGTATTCTCGGATTGCACCCAAATTGGCCACCAATTGAGCCTACAACATACAAAGGAGTTTTCCTTCTTTGTTAAACACAACCGAACCTTTTTCTTGAGTCAAACATGTCCCATTTGACGTTATTATGGTGCCACGCAAAGTTAGAAAAAAAGCGGAGTCCGTTTGCTCACTCAAATCCTTGTATTCTCGGATTGCACCCAAATTGGCCTCCAATTGAGCCTACAATGTACAAACGAGTTTTCCTTCGTCGGTAAGCACAACCGAACTTTTTTGTTGAGTAAAATATGTTCCATTTGACATTATTATGGTGCCACACAAGGATTGAAATCAAACGGAATCCATTTGGTCACTCAAATCCTTGTATTCTCGGATTGCACCCAAATTGGCCTACAATTGAGCCTACAACGTACAAACGAGTTTTCCTTCTTCGTTAACATTAACCGAACTTCTTTGTTGAGTCAAACATGTCCCATTTGACGTTATTATGGTGCCACGTGAGTTAGAACCCAAACGGAGTCCATTTGGTCACTCAAATCCTTGTATTATCATATTGCACCCAAATTGGCCTCCAATTGAGCCTACAACGTACAAACGAGTTTTCCTTCTTCGTTAACCATAACCGAACTTGTTTGTTGAGTCAAACATGTCCCATTTGACGTTATTATGGTGCCACGCGAGTTAGAAAAAAAGCGGAGTCCATTTGCTTACTCAAATCCTTGTATTCTCGGATTGCAACCAAATTGGCCTACAATTGAGCCTACAATGTACAAACGAGTTTTCCTTCTTCGTTGAGCACAACCGAACCTTTTTGTTGAGTCAAACATGTCACATTTGACGTTATTAGGGTGCCACGCAAGGATTGAAATCAAACGGAGTCCATTTGGTCACTCAAATCCTTGTATTCTCGGATTGCACCCAAATTGGCCTCCAATTGAGCCTACAACATACAAACGAGTTTTCCTTCTTTATTAAGCACAACCGAACTTGTTTTTTGAGTCAAACATGTCCCATTTGACGTTTTTATGTTGCCACGCGAGTTAGAAACAAAGCGGAGTCCATTTGGTCACTCAAATCCTTGTATTCTCGGATTGCACCCAAATTGGCCTCCAATTGAGCCTACAACGTACAAACGAGTTTTCCTTCTTCATTAAGCACAAACGAACTAGTTTTTTTAGTCAAACATGTCCCATTTGACGTTATTATGGTGCCACGCGAGTTAGAAACCAAGCGGAGTCCATTTGGTCACTCAAATCCTTGTATTCTCGGATTGCACCCAAATTGGCCTCCAATTGAGCCTACAACGTACAAACGAGTTTTCCTTCTTCGTTAAGCACAAACGAACTTTTTTTTTGAGTCAAACATGTCCCATTTGACGTTATTATGGTGCCACGCGTGTTAGAAACCAAGCGGAGTCCATTTGGTCACTCAAATCCTTGTATTCTCGGATTGCACCCAAATTGGCCTCCAATTGAGCCTACAACATACAAACGAGTTTTCCTTCTTTGTTAAGCACAACCGAACCTTTTTCTTGAGTCAAACATGTCCCATTTGACGTTATTATGGTGCCACGCAAAGATTGAAATCTAACGGAGTCCGTTTGCTCACTCAAATCCTTGTATTCTCGGATTGCACCCAAATTGGCCTCCAATTGAGCCTACAACGTACAAACGAGTTTTCCTTCTTCGTTAAGCACAACCGAACTTGTTTGTTGAGTCAAATATATCCCATTTGACGTTATTATGGTGCCATGCGATGACTGAAATCAAACGGAGTCCATTTGGTCACTCAAATCCTTGTATTCTCGGATTGCACCCAAATTGGCCTCCAATTGAGCCTACAATGTACAAACGAGTTGTCCTTCTTCGTTGACCATAACCGAACTTGTTTGTTGAGTCAAACATGTCCCATTTGACGTTATTATGCTGCCACACGAGCTAGAAACCAAGCGGAGTCCATTTGGTCACTCAAATCCTTGTATTCTCGGATTGCACCCAAATTGGCCTCCAATTGAGCATACAACGTACAAACGAGTTTTCCTTCTTCATTATGCACAAACTAACTTGTTTTTTGATTCAAACATGTCCCATTTGACGTTATTATAGTGCCACACGAGTTAGAAACCAAGCGGAGTCCATTTGCTCACTAAAATCCTTGTATTCTCGGATTGCACCCAAATTGGCCACCAATTGAGCCTACAACATACAAAGGAGTTTTCCTTCTTTGTTAAACACAACCGAACCTTTTTCTTGAGTCAAACATGTCCCATTTGATGTTATTATGGTGCCACGCAAAGTTAGAAAAAAAGCGGAGTCCGTTTGCTCACTCAAATCCTTGTATTCTCGGATTGCACCCAAATTGGCCGCCAATTGAGCCTACAATGTACAAACGAGTTTTCCTTCGTCGGTAAGCACAACCGAACTTTTTTGTTGAGTCAAATATGTTCCATTTGACGTTATTATGGTGCCACGCAAGGATTGAAATCAAACGGAATCCGTTTGGTCACTCAAATCCTTGTATTCTCGGATTGCACCCAAATTGGCCTCCAATTGAGCCTACAATGTACAAACGAGTTTTCCTTCTTTGGTAAGCACAACCGAACTTGTTTGTTGAGTCAAATATGTTCCATTTGACATTATTATGGTGCCACGCAAGGATTGAAATCAAACGGAATCCATTTGGTCACTCAAATCCTTGTATTCTCGGATTGCACCCAAATTGGCCTCCAATTGAGCCCACAACGTACAAACGAGTTTTCCTTCTTCATTAAGCACAAAAGAACTTTTTTTTTGAGTCAAACATGTCCCATTTTACGTTATTATGGTGCCACGCTAGTTAGAAACCAAGCGGAGTCCATTTGGAGACTCAAATCCTTGTATTCTCGGATTGCACCCAAATTGGCCTTCAATTGAGCCTACAACGTACAAACGAGTTTTCCTTCTTCGTTAACATTAAACGAACTTCTTTGTTGAGTTAAACATGTCCCATTTGACGTTATTATGGTGCCACGTGAGTTAGAACCCAAACGGAGTCCATTTGGTCACTCAAATCCTTGTATTCTCATATTGCACCCAAATTGGCCTCCAATTGAGCCTACAAAGTACAAACGAGTTTTCCTTCTTTGTTAAGCACAACCGAACCTTTTTCTTGAGTCAAACATGTCCCATTTGACGTTATTATGGTGCCACGCAAAGATTGAAATCAAACGGAGTCCGTTTGCTCACTCAAATCCTTGTATTCTCGGATTGCACCCAAATTGGCCTCCAATTGAGCCTACAACGTACAAACGAGTTTTCCTTCTTCGTTAAGCACAACCGAACTTGTTTGTTGAGTCAAATATATCCCATTTGACATTATTATGGTGCCATGCGATGACTGAAATCAAACGGAATCCATTTGGTCACTCAAATCCTTGTATTCTCGGATTGCACCCAAATTGGCCTCCAATTGAGCCTACAATGTACAAACGAGTTTTCGTTCTTTGGTAAGCACAACCGAACTTGTGTGTTGAGTCAAATATGTTCCATTTGATATTATTATGGTGCCACGCAAGGATTGAAATCAAACGGAATCCATTTGGTTACTCAAATCCTTGTATTCTCGGATTGCACCCAAATTGGCCTCCAATTGAGCCTACAATGTGCAAACGAGTTTTCCTTCTTCGTTGACCATAACCAAACTTGTTTGTTGAGTCAAACATGTCCCATTTGACATTATTATGGTGCCACGCGAGTTAGAAACCAAGCGGAGTCCATTTGCTTACTCAAATCCTTGTATTCTTGGATTCCACCCAAATTGGCCTCCAATTGAGCTTACAATGTATAAACGAGTTTTCCTTCTTCGTTGAGCACAACCGAACATTTTTGTTGAGTCAAACATGTCCCATTTGACGTTATTAGGGTGCCACACGAGGATTGAAATCAAACGGAGTCCATTTGGTAACTCAAATCCTTATATTCTCGGATTGCACCTAAATTGGCCTCCAATTGAGCCTACAACGTACAAACGAGTTTTCCTTCTTCGTTAACCATAAACGAACTAGTTTTTTGAGTCAAACATGTCCCATTTGACGTTATTATGTTGCCACGCGAGCTAGAAACCAAGCGGAGTCCATTTGGTCACTCAAATCCTTGTATTCTCGGATTGCACCCAAATTGGCCTCCAATTGAGCATACAACGTACAAACGAGTTTTCCTTCTTCATTATGCACAAACTAACTTGTTTTTTGATTCAAACATGTCCCATTTGACGTTATTATAGTGCCACACGAGTTAGAAACCAAGCGGAGTCCATTTGCTCACTAAAATCCTTGTATTCTCGGATTGCACCCTAATTGGCCTCCAATTGAGCCTACAACATACAAAGGGGTTTTCCTTCTTTGTTAAACACAACCGAACCTTTTTCTGGAGTCAAACATGTCCCATTTGACGTTATTATGGTGCCACGCAAAGTTAGAAAAAAAGCGGAGTCCGTTTGCTCACTCAAATCCTTGTATTCTCGGATTGCACCCAAATTGGCCTCCAATTGAGCCTACAATGTACAAACGAGTTTTCCTTCTTCGGTAAGCACAACCGAACTTTTTTGTTGAGTCAAATATGTTCCATTTGACGTTATTATGGTGCCACGCAAGGATTGAAATCAAACGGAATCCATTTGGTCACTCAAATCCTTGTATTCTCGGATTGCACCCAAATTGGCCTCCAATTGAGCCTACAATGTACAAACGAGTTTTCCTTCTTTGGTAAGCACAACCGAACTTGTTTGTTGAGTCAAACATGTCCCATTTGACGTTTTTATGCTGCCATGCGAGTTAGAAACAAAGCGGAGTCCATTTGGTCACTCAAATCCTTGTATTCTCGGATTGCACCCAAATTGGCCTCCAATTGAGCCCACAACGTACAAACGAGTTTTCCTTCTTCATTAAGCACAAAAGAACTTTTTTTTTGAGTCAAACATGTCCCATTTTACGTTATTATGGTGCCACGCGAGTTAGAAACCAAGCGGAGTCCATTTGGAGACTCAAATCCTTGTATTCTCGGATTGCACCCAAATTGGCCTTCAATTGAGCCTACAACGTACAAACGAGTTTTCCTTCTTCGTTAACATTAAACGAACTTCTTTGTTGAGTTAAACATGTCCCATTTGACGTTATTATGGTGCCACGTGAGTTAGAACCCAAACGGAGTCCATTTGGTCACTCAAATCCTTGTATTCTCATATTGCACCCAAATTGGCCTCCAATTGAGCCTACAAAGTACAAACGAGTTTTCCTTCTTTGTTAAGCACAACCGAACCTTTTTCTTGAGTCAAACATGTCCCATTTGACGTTATTATGGTGCCACGCAAAGATTGAAATCAAACGGAGTCCGTTTGCTCACTCAAATCCTTGTATTCTCGGATTGCACCCAAATTGGCCTCCAATTGAGCCTACAACGTACAAACGAGTTTTCCTTCTTCGTTAAGCACAACCGAACTTGTTTGTTGAGTCAAATATATCCCATTTGACATTATTATGGTGCCATGCGATGACTGAAATCAAACGGAATCCATTTGGTCACTCAAATCCTTGTATTCTCGGATTGCACCCAAATTGGCCTCCAATTGAGCCTACAATGTACAAACGAGTTTTCGTTCTTTGGTAAGCACAACCGAACTTGTGTGTTGAGTCAAATATGTTCCATTTGATATTATTATGGTGCCACGCAAGGATTGAAATCAAACGGAATCCATTTGGTTACTCAAATCCTTGTATTCTCGGATTGCACCCAAATTGGCCTCCAATTGAGCCTACAATGTGCAAACGAGTTTTCCTTCTTCGTTGACCATAACCAAACTTGTTTGTTGAGTCAAACATGTCCCATTTGACATTATTATGGTGCCACGCGAGTTAGAAACCAAGCGGAGTCCATTTGCTTACTCAAATCCTTGTATTCTTGGATTCCACCCAAATTGGCCTCCAATTGAGCTTACAATGTATAAACGAGTTTTCCTTCTTCGTTGAGCACAACCGAACATTTTTGTTGAGTCAAACATGTCCCATTTGACGTTATTAGGGTGCCACACGAGGATTGAAATCAAACGGAGTCCATTTGGTAACTCAAATCCTTATATTCTCGGATTGCACCTAAATTGGCCTCCAATTGAGCCTACAACGTACAAACGAGTTTTCCTTCTTCGTTAACCATAAACGAACTAGTTTTTTGAGTCAAACATGTCCCATTTGACGTTATTATGTTGCCACGCGAGCTAGAAACCAAGCGGAGTCCATTTGGTCACTCAAATCCTTGTATTCTCGGATTGCACCCAAATTGGCCTCCAATTGAGCATACAACGTACAAACGAGTTTTCCTTCTTCATTATGCACAAACTAACTTGTTTTTTGATTCAAACATGTCCCATTTGACGTTATTATAGTGCCACACGAGTTAGAAACCAAGCGGAGTCCATTTGCTCACTAAAATCCTTGTATTCTCGGATTGCACCCTAATTGGCCTCCAATTGAGCCTACAACATACAAAGGGGTTTTCCTTCTTTGTTAAACACAACCGAACCTTTTTCTGGAGTCAAACATGTCCCATTTGACGTTATTATGGTGCCACGCAAAGTTAGAAAAAAAGCGGAGTCCGTTTGCTCACTCAAATCCTTGTATTCTCGGATTGCACCCAAATTGGCCTCCAATTGAGCCTACAATGTACAAACGAGTTTTCCTTCTTCGGTAAGCACAACCGAACTTTTTTGTTGAGTCAAATATGTTCCATTTGACGTTATTATGGTGCCACGCAAGGATTGAAATCAAACGGAATCCATTTGGTCACTCAAATCCTTGTATTCTCGGATTGCACCCAAATTGGCCTCCAATTGAGCCTACAATGTACAAACGAGTTTTCCTTCTTTGGTAAGCACAACCGAACTTGTTTGTTGAGTCAAATATGTTCCATTTGACATTATTATGGTGCCTTGCAAGGATTGAAATCAAACGGAATCCATTTGGTCACTCAAATCCTTGTATTCTCGGATTGCACCCAAATTGGCCTCCAATTGAGCCTACAACGTACAAACGAGTTTTCCTTCTTCGTTAACCATAACCGAACTTGTTTGTTGAGTCAAACATGTCCCATTTGACGTTTTTATGCTGCCACGCGAGTTAGAAACAAAGCGGAGTCCATTTGGTCACTCAAATCCTTGTATTCTCGGATTGCACCCAAATTGGCCTCCAATTGAGCGTACAACGTACAAACGAGTTTTCCTTCTTCATTAAGCACAAAAGAACTTGTTTTTTGAGTCAAACATGTCCCATTTGACGTTATTATGGTGCCACGGGAGTTAGAAACCAAGCGGAGTCCATTTGGTCACTCAAATCCTTGTATTCTCGGATTGCACCCAAATTGGCCTACAATTGAGCCTACAACGTACAAACGAGTTTTCCTTCTTCGTTAACATTAACCGAACTTATTTATTGAGTCAAACATGTCCCACTTGACGTTACTATGATGCCACATGAGTTAGAACCCAAACGGAGTCCATTTGGTCACTCAAATCCTTGTATTCTCATATTGCACCCAAATTGGCCTCCAATTGAGCCTACAACGTACAAACGAGTTTTCCTTCTTCGTTAACCATAACCAAACTTGTTTGTTGAGTCAAACATGTCCCATTTGACGTTATTATGGTGCCACGCGAGTTAGAAAAAAAGCGGAGTCCATTTGCTTACTCAAATCCGTGTATTCTCGGATTGCACCCAAATTGGCCTACAATTGAGCCTACAATGTACAAACGAGTTTTCCTTCTTCGTTGAGCACAACCGTACCTTTTTCTTGAGTCAAACATGTCACATTTGACGTTATTAGGGTGCCACGCAAGGATTTAAATCAAACGGAGTCCATTTGGTCAATCAAATCCTTGTATTCTCGGATTGCACCCAAATTGGCCTCCAATTGAGCCTACAATGTACAAACGAGTTTTCCTTCTTCGTTGACCATAACCGAACTTGTTTGTTGAGTCAAACATGTCCCATTTGACGTTATTATGGTGCCACACGAGTTAGAAACCAAGCGGAGTCCATTTGGTCACTCAAATCCTTGTATTCTCGGATTGCACCCAAATTGGCCTACAATTGAGCCTACAATGTACAAACGAGTTTTCCTTCTTCGTTGAGCACAACCGTACCTTTTTCTTGAGTCAAACATGTCACATTTGACGTTATTAGGGTGCCACGCAAGGATTGAAATCAAACCGAGTCCATTTGGTCAATCAAATCCTTGTATTCTCGGATTGCACCCAAATTGGCCTCCAATTGAGCCTACAATGTACAAACGAGTTTTCCTTCTTCGTTGACCATAACCGAACTTGTTTGTTGAGTCAAACATGTCCCATTTGACGTTATTATGGTGCCACGCGAGTTAGAAACCAAGCGGAGTCCATTTGCTTACTCAAATCCTTGTATTCTTGGATTCCACCCAAATTGGCCTCCAATTGAGCTTACAATGTATAAACGAGTTTTCCTTCTTCGTTGAGCACAACCGAACATTTTTGTTGAGTCAAAAATTTCCCATTTGACGTTATTAGGGTGCCACACGAGGATTGAAATCAAACGGAGTCCATTTGGTTACTCAAATCCTTATATTCTCGGATTGCACCCAAATTGGCCTCCAATTGGCCTACAACGTACAAACGAGTTTTCCTTCTTGTTAACCATAACCGAACTAGTTTTTTGAGTCAAACATGTCCCATTTGACGTTATTATGTTGCCACGCGAGCTAGAAACCAAGCGGAGTCCATTTGGTCACTCAAATCCTTGTATTCTCGGATTGCACCCAAATTGGCCTCCAATTGAGCATACAACGTACAAACGAGTTTTCCTTCTTCATTATGCACAAACTAACTTGTTTTTTGATTCAAACATGTCCCATTTGACGTTATTATAGTGCCACACGAGTTAGAAACCAAGCGGAGTCCATTTGCTCACTAAAATCCTTGTATTCTCGGATTGCACCCAAATTGGCCACCAATTGAGCCTACAACATACAAAGGAGTTTTCCTTCTTTGTTAAACACAACCGAACCTTTTTCTTGAGTCAAACATGTCCCATTTGACGTTATTATGGTGCCACGCAAAGTTAGAAAAAAAGCGGAGTCCGTTTGCTCACTCAAATCCTTGTATTCTCGGATTGCACCCAAATTGGCCTCCAATTGAGCCTACAATGTACAAACGAGTTTTCCTTCGTCGGTAAGCACAACCGAACTTTTTTGTTGAGTCAAATATGTTCCATTTGACATTATTATGGTGCCACACAAGGATTGAAATCAAACGGAATCCATTTGGTCACTCAAATCCTTGTATTCTCGGATTGCACCCAAATTGGCCTACAATTGAGCCTA
This sequence comes from Berberis vulgaris, assembly GCA_963556465.1. Taxonomy (NCBI): domain Eukaryota; kingdom Viridiplantae; phylum Streptophyta; class Magnoliopsida; order Ranunculales; family Berberidaceae; genus Berberis; species Berberis vulgaris. The sequence continues at coordinate 38,521,048 of OY747126.1, read as the reverse complement.
CAACGTACAAACGAGTTTTCCTTCTTCGTTAACATTAACCGAACTTCTTTGTTGAGTCAAACATGTCCCATTTGACGTTATTATGGTGCCACGTGAGTTAGAACCCAAACGGAGTCCATTTGGTCACTCAAATCCTTGTATTCTCATATTGCACCCAAATTGGCCTCCAATTGAGCCTACAACGTACAAACGAGTTTTCCTTCTTCGTTAACCATAACCGAACTTGTTTGTTGAGTCAAACATGTCCCATTTGACGTTATTATGGTGCCACGCGAGTTAGAAAAAAAGCGGAGTCCATTTGCTTACTCAAATCCTTGTATTCTCGGATTGCAACCAAATTGGCCTACAATTGAGCCTACAATGTACAAACGAGTTTTCCTTCTTCGTTGAGCACAACCGAACCTTTTTGTTGAGTCAAACATGTCACATTTGACGTTATTAGGGTGCCACGCAAGGATTGAAATCAAACGGAGTCCATTTGGTCACTCAAATCCTTGTATTCTCGGATTGCACCCAAATTGGCCTCCAATTGAGCCTACAACATACAAACGAGTTTTCCTTCTTTATTAAGCACAACCGAACTTGTTTTTTGAGTCAAACATGTCCCATTTGACGTTTTTATGTTGCCACGCGAGTTAGAAACAAAGCGGAGTCCATTTGGTCACTCAAATCCTTGTATTCTCGGATTGCACCCAAATTGGCCTCCAATTGAGCCTACAACGTACAAACGAGTTTTCCTTCTTCATTAAGCACAAACGAACTAGTTTTTTTAGTCAAACATGTCCCATTTGACGTTATTATGGTGCCACGCGAGTTAGAAACCAAGCGGAGTCCATTTGGTCACTCAAATCCTTGTATTCTCGGATTGCACCCAAATTGGCCTCCAATTGAGCCTACAACGTACAAACGAGTTTTCCTTCTTCGTTAAGCACAAACGAACTTTTTTTTTGAGTCAAACATGTCCCATTTGACGTTATTATGGTGCCACGCGTGTTAGAAACCAAGCGGAGTCCATTTGGTCACTCAAATCCTTGTATTCTCGGATTGCACCCAAATTGGCCTCCAATTGAGCCTACAACATACAAACGAGTTTTCCTTCTTTGTTAAGCACAACCGAACCTTTTTCTTGAGTCAAACATGTCCCATTTGACGTTACTATGGTGCCACGCAAAGATTGAAATCTAACGGAGTCCGTTTGCTCACTCAAATCCTTGTATTCTCGGATTGCACCCAAATTGGCCTCCAATTGAGCCTACAACGTACAAACGAGTTTTCCTTCTTCGTTAAGCACAACCGAACTTGTTTGTTGAGTCAAATATATCCCATTTGACGTTATTATGGTGCCATGCGATGACTGAAATCAAACGGAGTCCATTTGGTCACTCAAATCCTTGTATTCTCGGATTGCACCCAAATTGGCCTCCAATTGAGCCTACAATGTACAAACGAGTTGTCCTTCTTCGTTGACCATAACCGAACTTGTTTGTTGAGTCAAACATGTCCCATTTGACGTTATTATGCTGCCACACGAGCTAGAAACCAAGCGGAGTCCATTTGGTCACTCAAATCCTTGTATTCTCGGATTGCACCCAAATTGGCCTCCAATTGAGCATACAACGTACAAACGAGTTTTCCTTCTTCATTATGCACAAACTAACTTGTTTTTTGATTCAAACATGTCCCATTTGACGTTATTATAGTGCCACACGAGTTAGAAACCAAGCGGAGTCCATTTGCTCACTAAAATCCTTGTATTCTCGGATTGCACCCAAATTGGCCACCAATTGAGCCTACAACATACAAAGGAGTTTTCCTTCTTTGTTAAACACAACCGAACCTTTTTCTTGAGTCAAACATGTCCCATTTGATGTTATTATGGTGCCACGCAAAGTTAGAAAAAAAGAGGAGTCCGTTTGCTCACTCAAATCCTTGTATTCTCGGATTGCACCCAAATTGGCCGCCAATTGAGCCTACAATGTACAAACGAGTTTTCCTTCGTCGGTAAGCACAACCGAACTTTTTTGTTGAGTCAAATATGTTCCATTTGACGTTATTATGGTGCCACGCAAGGATTGAAATCAAACGGAATCCATTTGGTCACTCAAATCCTTGTATTCTCGGATTGCACCCAAATTGGCCTCCAATTGAGCCTACAATGTACAAACGAGTTTTCCTTCTTTGGTAAGCACAACCGAACTTGTTTGTTGAGTCAAATATGTTCCATTTGACATTATTATGGTGCCACGCAAGGATTGAAATCAAACGGAATCCATTTGGTCACTCAAATCCTTGTATTCTCGGATTGCACCCAAATTGACCTCCAATTGAGCCTACAACGTACAAACGAGTTTTCCTTCTTCGTTAACCATAACCGAACTTGTTTGTTGAGTCAAACATGTCCCATTTGACGTTTTTATGCTGCCACGCGAGTTAGAAACAAAGCGGAGTCCATTTGGTCACTCAAATCCTTGTATTCTCGGATTGCACCCAAATTGGCCTCCAATTGAGCCTACAACGTACAAACGAGTTTTCCTTCTTCATTAAGCACAAAAGAACTTGTTTTTTGAGTCAAACATGTCCCATTTGACGTTATTATGGTGCCACGCGATTTAGAAACCAAGCGGAGTCCATTTGGTGTCTCAAATCCTTGTATTCTCGGATTGCACCCAAATTGGCCTCCAATTGAGCCTACAATGTACAAACGAGTTTTCCTTCTTCGGTAAGCACAACCGAACTTTTTTGTTGTGTCAAATATGTTCCATTTGACGTTATTATGGTGCCACGCAAGGATTGAAATCAAACGGAATCCATTTGGTCACTCAAATCCTTGTATTCTCGGATTGCACCCAAATTGGCCTCCAATTGAGCCTACAATGTACAAACGAGTTTTCCTTCTTTGGTAAGCACAACCGAACTTGTTTGTTGAGTCAAATATGTTCCATTTGACATTATTATGGTGCCACGCAAGGATTGAAATCAAACGGAATCCATTTGGTCACTCAAATCCTTGTATTCTCGGATTGCACCCAAATTGGCCTCCAATTGAGCCTACAACGTACAAACGAGTTTTCCTTCTTCGTTAACCATAACCAAACTTGTTTTTTGAGTCAAACATGTCCCATTTGACGTTTTTATGCTGCCACGCGAGTTAGAAACAAAGCGGAGTCCATTTGGTCACTCAAATCCTTGTATTCTCGGATTGCACCCAAATTGGCCTCCAATTGAGCCCACAACGTACAAACGAGTTTTCCTTCTTCATTAAGCACAAAAGAACTTTTTTTTTGAGTCAAACATGTCCCATTTGACGTTATTATGGTGCCACGCGAGTTAGAAACCAAGCGGAGTCCATTTGGTCACTCAAATCCTTGTATTCTCGGATTGCACCCAAATTGGCCTACAATTGAGCCTACAACGTACAAACGAGTTTTCCTTCTTCGTTAACATTAAACGAACTTCTTTGTTGAGTTAAACATGTCCCATTTGACGTTATTATGGTGCCACGTGAGTTAGAACCCAAACGGAGTCCATTTGGTCACTCAAATCCTTGTATTCTCATATTGCACCGAAATTGGCCTCCAATTGAGCCTACAACGTACAAACGAGTTTTCCTTCTTCGTTAACCATAACCGAACTTGTTTGTTGAGTCAAACATGTCCCATTTGACGTTATTATGGTGCCACGCGAGTTAGAAAAAAAGCGGAGTCCATTTGCTTACTCATATCCTTGTATTCTCGGATTGCACCCAAATTGGCCTACAATTGAGCCTACAATGTACAAACGAGTTTTCCTTCTTCGTTGAGCACAACCGAACCTTTTTGTTGAGTCAAACATGTCACATTTGACGTTATTAGGGTGCCACGCAAGGATTGAAATCAAACGGAGTCCATTTGGTCACTCAAATCCTTGTATTCTCGGATTGCACCCAAATTGGCCTCCAATTGAGCCTACAATGTACAAACGAGTTTTCCTTCTTCGTTGACCATAACCAAACTTGTTTGTTGAGTCAAACATGTCCCATTTGACGTTATTATGGTGCCACGCGAGTTAGAAACCAAGCGGAGTCCATTTGCTTACTCAAATCCTTGTATTCTTGGATTCCACCCAAATTGGCCTCCAATTGAGCTTACAATGTATAAACGAGTTTTCCTTCTTCGTTGAGCACAACCGAACATTTTTGTTGAGTCAAACATGTCCCATTTGACGTTATTATGTGCCACACGAGGATTGAAATCAAACGGAGTCCATTTGGTTACTCAAATCCTTATATTCTCGGATTGCACCCAAATTGGCCTCCAATTGAGCCTACAACCTACAAATGAGTTTTCCTTCTTCGTTAACCATAACTGAACTAGTTTTTTGAGTCAAACATGTCCCATTTGACGTTATTATGTTGCCACGCGAGCTAGAAACCAAGCGGAGTCCATTTGGTCACTCAAATCCTTGTATTCTCGGATTGCACCCAAATTGGCCTCCAATTGAGCATACAACGTACAAACGAGTTTTCCTTCTTTGTTAAACACAACCGAACCTTTTTCTGGAGTCAAACATGTCCCATTTGACGTTATTATGGTGCCACGCAAAGTTAGAAAAAAAGCGGAGTCCGTTTGCTCACTCAAATCCTTGTATTCTCGGATTGCACCCAAATTGGCCTCCAATTGAGCCTACAATGTACAAACGAGTTTTCCTTCTTCGGTATGCACAACCGAACTTTTTTGTTGAGTCAAATATGTTCCATTTGATGTTATTATGGTGCCACGCAAGGATTGAAATCAAACGGAATCCATTTGGTCACTCAAATCCTTGTATTCTCGGATTGCACCCAAATTGGCCTCCAATTGAGCCTACAATGTACAAACGAGTTTTCCTTCTTTGGTAAGCACAACCGAACTTGTTTGTTGAGTCAAATATGTTCCATTTGACATTATTATGGTGCTACGCAAGGATTGAAATCAAACGGAATCCATTTGGTCACTCAAATCCTTGTATTCTCGGATTGCACCCAAATTGGCCTCCAATTGAGCCTACAACGTACAAACTAGTTTTCCTTCTTCGTTAACCATAACCGAACTTGTTTGTTGAGTCAAACATGTCCCATTTGACGTTTTTATGCTGCCACGCGAGTTAGAAACAAAGCGGAGTCCATTTGGTCACTCAAATCCTTGTATTCTCGGATTGCACCCAAATTGGCCTCCAATTGAGCCTACAACGTACAAACGAGTTTTCATTCTTCATTGAGCACAAAAGAACTTGGTTTTTGAGTCAAACATGTCCCATTTGACGTTTTTATGCTGCCACGCGAGTTAGAAACCAAGCGGAGTCCATTTGGTCACTCAAATCCTTGTATTCTCGGATTGCACCCAAATTGGCCTACAATTGAGCCTACAACGTACAAATGAGTTTTCCTTCTTCGTTAACATTAACCGAACTTCTTTGTTCAGTCAAACATGTCCCATTTTACGTTATTATGGTGCCACGTGAGTTAGAACCCAAACGGAGTCCATTTGGTCACTCAAATCCTTGTATTCTCATATTGCACCCAAATTGGCCTCCAATTGAGCCTACAACGTACAAACGAGTTTTCCTTCTTCGTTAACCATAACCGAACTTGTTTGTTGAGTTAAACATGTCCCATTTGACGTTATTATGGTGCCACGTGAGTTAGAAACCAAGCGGAGTCCATTTGCTTACTCAAATCCTTGTATTCTTGGATTCCACCCAAATTGGCCTCCAATTGAGCTTACAATGTATAAACGAGTTTTCCTTCTTCGTTGAGCACAACCGAACATTTTTTTTGAGTCAAACATGTCCCATTTGACGTTATTAGGGTGCCACACGAGGATTGAAATCAAACGGAGTCCATTTGGTAACTCAAATCCTTATATTCTCGGATTGCACCTAAATTGGCCTCCAATTGAGCCTACAACGTACAAACGAGTTTTCCTTCTTCGTTAACCATAAACGAACTAGTTTTTTGAGTCAAACATGTCCCATTTGACGTTATTATGTTGCCACGCGAGCTAGAAACCAAGCGGAGTCCATTTGGTCACTCAAATCCTTGTATTCTCGGATTGCACCCAAATTGGCCTCCAATTGAGCATACAACGTACAAACGAGTTTTCCTTTTTCATTATGCACAAACTAACTTGTTTTTTGATTCAAACATGTCCCATTTGACGTTATTATAGTGCCACACGAGTTAGAAACCAAGCGGAGTCCATTTGCTCACTAAAATCCTTGTATTCTCGGATTGCACCCTAATTGGCCTCCAATTGAGCCTACAACATACAAAGGGGTTTTCCTTCTTTGTTAAACACAACCGAACCTTTTTCTGGAGTCAAACATGTCCCATTTGACGTTATTATGGTGCCACGCAAAGTTAGAAAAAAAGCGGAGTCCGTTTGCTCACTCAAATCCTTGTATTCTCGGATTGCACCCAAATTGGCCTCCAATTGAGCCTACAATGTACAAACGAGTTTTCCTTCTTCGGTAAGCACAACCGAACTTTTTTGTTGAGTCAAATATGTTCCATTTGACGTTATTATGGTGCCACGCAAGGATTGAAATCAAACGGAATCCATTTGGTCACTCAAATCCTTGTATTCTCGGATTGCACCCAAATTGGCCTCCAATTGAGCCTACAATGTACAAACGAGTTTTCCTTCTTTGGTAAGCACAACCGAACTTGTTTGTTGAGTCAAATATGTTCCATTTGACATTATTATGGTGCCTTGCAAGGATTGAAATCAAACGGAATCCATTTGGTCACTCAAATCCTTGTATTCTCGGATTGCACCCAAATTGGCCTCCAATTGAGCCTACAACGTACAAACGAGTTTTCCTTCTTCGTTAACCATAACCGAACTTGTTTGTTGAGTCAAACATGTCCCATTTGACGTTTTTATGCTGCCACGCGAGTTAGAAACAAAGCGGAGTCCATTTGGTCACTCAAATCCTTGTATTCTCGGATTGCACCCAAATTGGCCTCCAATTGAGCGTACAACGTACAAACGAGTTTTCCTTCTTCATTAAGCACAAAAGAACTTGTTTTTTGAGTCAAACATGTCCCATTTGACGTTATTATGGTGCCACGGGAGTTAGAAACCAAGCGGAGTCCATTTGGTCACTCAAATCCTTGTATTCTCGGATTGCACCCAAATTGGCCTACAATTGAGCCTACAACGTACAAACGAGTTTTCCTTCTTCGTTAACATTAACCGAACTTATTTATTGAGTCAAACATGTCCCACTTGACGTTATTATGGTGCCACATGAGTTAGAACCCAAACGGAGTCCATTTGGTCACTCAAATCCTTGTATTCTCATATTGCACCCAAATTGGCCTCCAATTGAGCCTACAACGTACAAACGAGTTTTCCTTCTTCGTTAACCATAACCAAACTTGTTTGTTGAGTCAAACATGTCCCATTTGACGTTATTATGGTGCCACGCGAGTTAGAAAAAAAGCGGAGTCCATTTGCTTACTCAAATCCGTGTATTCTGGGATTGCACCCAAATTGGCCTACAATTGAGCCTACAATGTACAAACGAGTTTTCCTTCTTCGTTGAGCACAACCGTACCTTTTTCTTGAGTCAAACATGTCACATTTGACGTTATTAGGGTGCCACGCAAGGATTTAAATCAAACGGAGTCCATTTGGTCAATCAAATCCTTGTATTCTCGGATTGCACCCAAATTGGCCTCCAATTGAGCCTACAATGTACAAACGAGTTTTCCTTCTTCGTTGACCATAACCGAACTTGTTTGTTGAGTCAAACATGTCCCATTTGACGTTATTATGGTGCCACACAAGTTAGAAACCAAGCGGAGTCCATTTGGTCACTCAAATCCTTGTATTCTCGGATTGCACCCAAATTGGCCTACAATTGAGCCTACAATGTACAAACGAGTTTTCCTTCTTCGTTGAGCACAACCGTACCTTTTTCTTGAGTCAAACATGTCACATTTGACGTTATTAGGGTGCCACGCAAGGATTGAAATCAAACCGAGTCCATTTGGTCAATCAAATCCTTGTATTCTCGGATTGCACCCAAATTGGCCTCCAATTGAGCCTACAATGTACAAACGAGTTTTCCTTCTTCGTTGACCATAACCGAACTTGTTTGTTGAGTCAAACATGTCCCATTTGACGTTATTATGGTGCCACGCGAGTTAGAAACCAAGCGGAGTCCATTTGCTTACTCAAATCCTTGTATTCTTGGATTCCACCCAAATTGGCCTCCAATTGAGCTTACAATGTATAAACGAGTTTTCCTTCTTCGTTGAGCACAACCGAACATTTTTGTTGAGTCAAAAATTTCCCATTTGACGTTATTAGGGTGCCACACGAGGATTGAAATCAAACGGAGTCCATTTGGTTACTCAAATCCTTATATTCTCGGATTGCACCCAAATTGGCCTCCAATTGGCCTACAACGTACAAACGAGTTTTCCTTCTTGTTAACCATAACCGAACTAGTTTTTTGAGTCAAACATGTCCCATTTTACGTTATTATGTTGCCACGCGAGCTAGAAACCAAGCGGAGTCCATTTGGTCACTCAAATCCTTGTATTCTCGGATTGCACCCAAATTGGCCTCCAATTGAGCATACAACGTACAAACGAGTTTTCCTTCTTCATTATGCACAAACTAACTTGTTTTTTGATTCAAACATGTCCCATTTGACGTTATTATAGTGCCACACGAGTTAGAAACCAAGCGGAGTCCATTTGCTCACTAAAATCCTTGTATTCTCGGATTGCACCCAAATTGGCCACCAATTGAGCCTACAACATACAAAGGAGTTTTCCTTCTTTGTTAAACACAACCGAACCTTTTTCTTGAGTCAAACATGTCCCATTTGACGTTATTATGGTGCCACGCAAAGTTAGAAAAAAAGCGGAGTCCGTTTGCTCACTCAAATCCTTGTATTCTCGGATTGCACCCAAATTGGCCTCCAATTGAGCCTACAATGTACAAACGAGTTTTCCTTCGTCGGTAAGCACAACCGAACTTTTTTGTTGAGTCAAATATGTTCCATTTGACATTATTATGGTGCCACACAAGGATTGAAATCAAACGGAATCCATTTGGTCACTCAAATCCTTGTATTCTCGGATTGCACCCAAATTGGCCTACAATTGAGCCTACAACGTACAAACGAGTTTTCCTTCTTCGTTAACATTAACCGAACTTCTTTGTTGAGTCAAACATGTCCCATTTGACGTTATTATGGTGCCACGTGAGTTAGAACCCAAACGGAGTCCATTTGGTCACTCAAATCCTTGTATTCTCATATTGCACCCAAATTGGCCTCCAATTGAGCCTACAACGTACAAACGAGTTTTCCTTCTTCGTTAACCATAACCGAACTTGTTTGTTGAGTCAAACATGTCCCATTTGACGTTATTATGGTGCCACGCGAGTTAGAAAAAAAGCGGAGTCCATTTGCTTACTCAAATCCTTGTATTCTCGGATTGCAACCAAATTGGCCTACAATTGAGCCTACAATGTACAAACGAGTTTTCCTTCTTCGTTGAGCACAACCGAACCTTTTTGTTGAGTCAAACATGTCACATTTGACGTTATTAGGGTGCCACGCAAGGATTGAAATCAAACGGAGTCCATTTGGTCACTCAAATCCTTGTATTCTCGGATTGCACCCAAATTAGCCTCCAATTGAGCCTACAACATACAAACGAGTTTTCCTTCTTTATTAAGCACAACCGAACTTGTTTTTTGAGTCAAACATGTCCCATTTGACGTTTTTATGTTGCCACGCGAGTTAGAAACAAAGCGGAGTCCATTTGGTCACTCAAATCCTTGTATTCTCGGATTGCACCCAAATTGGCCTCCAATTGAGCCTACAACGTACAAACGAGTTTTCCTTCTTCATTAAGCACAAACGAACTAGTTTTTTTAGTCAAACATGTCCCATTTGACGTTATTATGGTGCCACGCGAGTTAGAAACCAAGCAGAGTCCATTTGGTCACTCAAATCCTTGTATTCTCGGATTGCACCCAAATTGGCCTCCAATTGAGCCTACAACGTACAAACGAGTTTTCCTTCTTCGTTAAGCACAAACGAACTTTTTTTTTGAGTCAAACATGTCCCATTTGACGTTATTATGGTGCCACGCGTGTTAGAAACCAAGCGGAGTCCATTTGGTCACTCAAATCCTTGTATTCTCGGATTGCACCCAAATTGGCCTCCAATTGAGCCTACAACATACAAACGAGTTTTCCTTCTTTGTTAAGCACAACCGAACCTTTTTCTTGAGTCAAACATGTCCCATTTGACGTTACTATGGTGCCACGCAAAGATTGAAATCTAACGGAGTCCGTTTGCTCACTCAAATCCTTGTATTCTCGGATTGCACCCAAATTGGCCTCCAATTGAGCCTACAACGTACAAACGAGTTTTCCTTCTTCGTTAAGCACAACCAAACTTGTTTGTTGAGTCAAATATATCCCATTTGACGTTATTATGGTGCCATGCGATGACTGAAATCAAACGGAGTCCATTTGGTCACTCAAATCCTTGTATTCTCGGATTGCACCCAAATTGGCCTCCAATTGAGCCTACAATGTACAAACGAGTTGTCCTTCTTCGTTGACCATAACCGAACTTGTTTGTTGAGTCAAACATGTCCCATTTGACGTTATTATGCTGCCACACGAGCTAGAAACCAAGCGGAGTCCATTTGGTCACTCAAATCCTTGTATTCTCGGATTGCACCCAAATTGGCCTCCAATTGAGCATACAACGTACAAACGAGTTTTCCTTCTTCATTATGCACAAACTAACTTGTTTTTTGATTCAAACATGTCCCATTTGACGTTATTATAGTGCCACACGAGTTAGAAACCAAGCGGAGTCCATTTGCTCACTAAAATCCTTGTATTCTCGGATTGCACCCAAATTGGCCACCAATTGAGCCTACAACATACAAAGGAGTTTTCCTTCTTTGTTAAACACAACCGAACCTTTTTCTTGAGTCAAACATGTCCCATTTGATGTTATTATGGTGCCACGCAAAGTTAGAAAAAAAGCGGAGTCCGTTTGCTCACTCAAATCCTTGTATTCTCGGATTGCACCCAAATTGGCCGCCAATTGAGCCTACAATGTACAAACGAGTTTTCCTTCGTCGGTAAGCACAACCGAACTTTTTTGTTGAGTCAAATATGTTCCATTTGACGTTATTATGGTGCCACGCAAGGATTGAAATCAAACGGAATCCATTTGGTCACTCAAATCCTTGTATTCTCGGATTGCACCCAAATTGGCCTCCAATTGAGCCTACAATGTACAAACGAGTTTTCCTTCTTTGGTAAGCACAACCGAACTTGTTTGTTGAGTCAAATATGTTCCATTTGACATTATTATGGTGCCACGCAAGGATTGAAATCAAACGGAATCCATTTGGTCACTCAAATCCTTGTATTCTCGGATTGCACCCAAATTGACCTCCAATTGAGCCTACAACGTACAAACGAGTTTTCCTTCTTCGTTAACCATAACCGAACTTGTTTGTTGAGTCAAACATGTCCCATTTGACGTTTTTATGCTGCCACGCGAGTTAGAAACAAAGCGGAGTCCATTTGGTCACTCAAATCCTTGTATTCTCGGATTGCACCCAAATTGGCCTCCAATTGAGCCTACAACGTACAAACGAGTTTTCCTTCTTCATTAAGCACAAAAGAACTTGTTTTTTGAGTCAAACATGTCCCATTTGACGTTATTATGGTGCCACGCGATTTAGAAACCAAGCGGAGTCCATTTGGTGTCTCAAATCCTTGTATTCTTGGATTGCACCCAAATTGGCCTCCAATTGAGCCTACAATGTACAAACGAGTTTTCCTTCTTCGGTAAGCACAACCGAACTTTTTTGTTGTGTCAAATATGTTCCATTTGACGTTATTATGGTGCCACGCAAGGATTGAAATCAAACGGAATCCATTTGGTCACTCAAATCCTTGTATTCTCGGATTGCACCCAAATTGGCCTCCAATTGAGCCTACAATGTACAAACGAGTTTTCCTTCTTTGGTAAGCACAACCGAACTTGTTTGTTGAGTCAAATATGTTCCATTTGACATTATTATGGTGCCACGCAAGGATTGAAATCAAACGGAATCCATTTGGTCACTCAAATCCTTGTATTCTCGGATTGCACCCAAATTGGCCTCCAATTGAGCCTACAACGTACAAACGAGTTTTCCTTCTTCGTTAACCATAACCAAACTTGTTTTTTGAGTCAAACATGTCCCATTTGACGTTTTTATGCTGCCACGCGAGTTAGAAACAAAGCGGAGTCCATTTGGTCACTCAAATCCTTGTATTCTCGGATTGCACCCAAATTGGCCTCCAATTGAGCCCACAACGTACAAACGAGTTTTCCTTCTTCATTAAGCACAAAAGAACTTTTTTTTTGAGTCAAACATGTCCCATTTGACGTTATTATGGTGCCACGCGAGTTAGAAACCAAGCGGAGTCCATTTGGTCACTCAAATCCTTGTATTCTCGGATTGCACCCAAATTGGCCTACAATTGAGCCTACAACGTACAAACGAGTTTTCCTTCTTCGTTAACATTAAACGAACTTCTTTGTTGAGTTAAACATGTCCCATTTGACGTTATTATGGTGCCACGTGAGTTAGAACCCAAACGGAGTCCATTTGGTCACTCAAATCCTTGTATTCTCATATTGCACCCAAATTGGCCTCCAATTGAGCCTACAACGTACAAACGAGTTTTCCTTCTTCGTTAACCATAACCGAACTTGTTTGTTGAGTCAAACATGTCCCATTTGACGTTATTATGGTGCCACGCGAGTTAGAAAAAAAGCGGAGTCCATTTGCTTACTCATATCCTTGTATTCTCGGATTGCACCCAAATTGGCCTACAATTGAGCCTACAATGTACAAACGAGTTTTCCTTCTTCGTTGAGCACAACCGAACCTTTTTGTTGAGTCAAACATGTCACATTTGACGTTATTAGGGTGCCACGCAAGGATTGAAATCAAACGGAGTCCATTTGGTCACTCAAATCCTTGTATTCTCGGATTGCACCCAAATTGGCCTCCAATTGAGCCTACAATGTACAAACGAGTTTTCCTTCTTCGTTGACCATAACCAAACTTGTTTGTTGAGTCAAACATGTCCCATTTGACGTTATTATGGTGCCACGCGAGTTAGAAACCAAGCGGAGTCCATTTGCTTACTCAAATCCTTGTATTCTTGGATTCCACCCAAATTGGCCTCCAATTGAGCTTACAATGTATAAACGAGTTTTCCTTCTTCGTTGAGCACAACCGAACATTTTTGTTGAGTCAAACATGTCCCATTTGACGTTATTATGTGCCACACGAGGATTGAAATCAAACGGAGTCCATTTGGTTACTCAAATCCTTATATTCTCGGATTGCACCCAAATTGGCCTCCAATTGAGCCTACAACCTACAAATGAGTTTTCCTTCTTCGTTAACCATAACTGAACTAGTTTTTTGAGTCAAACATGTCCCATTTGACGTTATTATGTTGCCACGCGAGCTAGAAACCAAGCGGAGTCCATTTGGTCACTCAAATCCTTGTATTCTCGGATTGCACCCAAATTGGCCTCCAATTGAGCATACAACGTACAAACGAGTTTTCCTTCTTTGTTAAACACAACCGAACCTTTTTCTGGAGTCAAACATGTCCCATTTGACGTTATTATGGTGCCACGCAAAGTTAGAAAAAAAGCGGAGTCCGTTTGCTCACTCAAATCCTTGTATTCTCGGATTGCACCCAAATTGGCCTCCAATTGAGCCTACAATGTACAAACGAGTTTTCCTTCTTCGGTATGCACAACCGAACTTTTTTGTTGAGTCAAATATGTTCCATTTGATGTTATTATGGTGCCACGCAAGGATTGAAATCAAACGGAATCCATTTGGTCACTCAAATCCTTGTATTCTCGGATTGCACCCAAATTGGCCTCCAATTGAGCCTACAATGTACAAACGAGTTTTCCTTCTTTGGTAAGCACAACCGAACTTGTTTGTTGAGTCAAATATGTTCCATTTGACATTATTATGGTGCTACGCAAGGATTGAAATCAAACGGAATCCATTTGGTCACTCAAATCCTTGTATTCTCGGATTGCACCCAAATTGGCCTCCAATTGAGCCTACAACGTACAAACTAGTTTTCCTTCTTCGTTAACCATAACCGAACTTGTTTGTTGAGTCAAACATGTCCCATTTGACGTTTTTATGCTGCCACGCGAGTTAGAAACAAAGCGGAGTCCATTTGGTCACTCAAATCCTTGTATTCTCGGATTGCACCCAAATTGGCCTCCAATTGAGCCTACAACGTACAAACGAGTTTTCATTCTTCATTGAGCACAAAAGAACTTGGTTTTTGAGTCAAACATGTCCCATTTGACGTTTTTATGCTGCCACGCGAGTTAGAAACCAAGCGGAGTCCATTTGGTCACTCAAATCCTTGTATTCTCGGATTGCACCCAAATTGGCCTACAATTGAGCCTACAACGTACAAATGAGTTTTCCTTTTCGTTAACATTAACCGAACTTCTTTGTTCAGTCAAACATGTCCCATTTTACGTTATTATGGTGCCACGTGAGTTAGAACCCAAACGGAGTCCATTTGGTCACTCAAATCCTTGTATTCTCATATTGCACCCAAATTGGCCTCCAATTGAGCCTACAACGTACAAACGAGTTTTCCTTCTTCGTTAACCATAACCGAACTTGTTTGTTGAGTTAAACATGTCCCATTTGACGTTATTATGGTGCCACGTGAGTTAGAAAAAAAGCGGAGTCCATTTGCTTACTCAAATCCTTGTATTCTCGGATTGCACCCAAATTGGCCTACAATTGAGCCTACAATGTACAAACGAGTTTTCCTTCTTCGTTGAGCACAACCGAACCTTTTTGTTGAGTCAAACATGTCACATTTGACGTTATTAGGGTGCCACGCAAGGATTGAAATCAAACGGAGTCCATTTGGTCACTCAAATCCTTGTATTCTCGGATTGCACCCAAATTGGCCTCCAATTGAGCCTACAACATACAAACGAGTTTTCCTTCTTTATTAAGCACAACCGAACTTGTTTTTTGAGTCAAACATGTCCCATTTGACGTTATTATGGTGCCACACGAGTTAGAAACCAAGCGGAGTCCATTTGCTCACTAAAATCCTTGTATTCTCGTATTGCACCCAAATTGGCCTCCAATTGAGCCTACAACATACAAACGAGTTTTCCTTCTTTGTTAAGCACAACCGAACTTGTTTGTTGTGTCAAATATGTTCCATTTGATGTTATTCTGGTGCCATGCAAGGATTGAAATCAAATGGAATTCATTTGGTCACTCAAATCCTTGTATTCTCGGATTGCACCCAAATTGGCCTCCAATTGAGCCTACAACGTACAAACGAGTTTTTCTTCTTCGTTAATCACAACCGAACTTGTTTGTTGAGTCAAACATGTCCCATTTGACGTTATTATGGTGCGACGTGAGTTAGAAACCAAGCGGAGTCCATTTGCTTACTCAAATCCTTGTATTCTTGGATTCCACCCAAATTGGCCTCCAATTGAGCTTACAATGTACAAACGAGTTTTCCTTCTTCGTTGAGCACAACCGAACATTTTTGTTGCGTCAAACATGTCCCATTTGACGTTATTAGGGTGCCACACGAGGATTGAAATCAAACGGAGTCCATTTGGTCACTCAAATCCTTGTATTCTCGGATTGCACCCAAATTGGCCTCCAATTGAGCCTACAATGTACAAACGAGTTTTCCTTCTTCGGTAAGCACAACCGAACTTGTTTGTTGAGTCAAATATGTTCCATTTGACATTATTATGGTGCCACGCATGGATTGAAATCAAACGGAATCCATTTGGTCACTCAAATCCTTGTATTCTCGGATTGCACCCAAATTGGCCTCCAATTGAGCCTACAACGTACAAACGAGTTTTCCTTCTTCGTTAACCATAACCGAACTTGTTTTTGAGTCAAACATGTCCCATTTGACGTTTTTATGTTTCCACGCGAGTTAGAAACAAAGCGGAGTCCATTTGGTCACTCAAATCCTTGTATTCTCGGATTGCACCCAAATTGGCCTCCAATTGAGCCTACAACGTACAAACGAGTTTTCCTTCTTCATTAAGCACAAACGAACTAGTTTTTTTAGTCAAACATGTCCCATTTGATGTTATTATGGTGCCACGCGAGTTAGAAACCAAGCGGAGTCCATTTGGTCACTCAAATCCTTGTATTCTCGGATTGCACCCAAATTGGCCTCCAATTGAGCCTACAACATACAAACGAGTTTTCCTTCTTTGTTAAGCACAACCGAACCTTTTTCTTGAGTCAAACATGTCCCATTTGACGTTATTATGGTGCCACGCAAAGATTGAAATCAAACGGAGTCCGTTTGCTCACTCAAATCCTTGTATTCTCGGATTGCACCCAAATTGGCCTCCAATTGAGCCTACAACGTACAAACGAGTTTTCCTTCTTCGTTAAGCACAACCGAACTTGTTTGTTGAGTCAAATATATCCCATTTGACGTTATTATGGTGCCATGCAATGACTGAAATCAAACGGAGTCCATTTGGTCACTCAAATCCTTGTATTCTCGGATTGCACCCAAATTGGCCTCCAATTGAGCCTACAATGTACAAACGAGTTGTCCTTCTTCGTTGACCATAACCGAACTTGTTTGTTGAGTCAAACATGTCCCATTTGACGTTATTATGCTGCCACACGAGCTAGAAACCAAGCGGAGTCCATTTGGTCACTGAAATCCTTGTATTCTCGGATTGCACCCAAATTGGCCTCCAATTGAGCATACAACGTACAAACGAGTTTTCCATCTTCATTATGCACAACCTAACTTGTTTTTTGATTCAAACATGTCCCATTTGACGTTATTATAGTGCCACACGAGTTAGAAACCAAGCGGAGTCCATTTGCTCACTAAAATCCTTGTATTCTCGGATTGCAGCCAAATTGGCCTCCAATTGAGCCTACAACATACAAAGGAGTTTTCCTCCTTTGTTAAACACAACCGAACCTTTTTCTTGAGTCAAACATGTCCCATTTGACGTTATTATGGTGCCACGCAAAGTTAGAAAAAAAGCGGAGTCCGTTTGCACACTCAAATCCTTGTATTCTCGGATTGCACCAAAATTGGCCTCCAATAGAGCCTACAATGTACAAACGAGTTTTCCTTCTTTGGTAAGCACAACCGAACTTGTTTGTTGAGTCAAATATGTTCCATTTGACATTATTATGGTGCCACGCAAGGATTGAAATCAAACGGAATCCATTTGGTCACTAAAATCCTTGTATTCTCGGATTGCACCCAAATTGGCCTCCAATTGAGCCTACAACGTACAAACGAGTTTTCCTTCTTCGTTAACCATAACCGAACTTGTTTGTTGAGTCAAACATGTCCCATTTGACGTTTTTATGCTGCCACGCGAGTTAGAAACAAAGCGGAGTCCATTTGGTCACACAAATCCTTGTATTCTCGGATTGCACCCAAATTGGCCTCCAATTGAGCCTACAACGTACAAACGAGTTTTCCTTCTTCATTAAGCACAAACGAACTTGTTTTTTGAGTCAAACATGTCCCATTTGACGTTATTATGGTGCCACGCGAGTTAGAAACCAAGCGGAGTCCATTTGGTCACTCAAATCCTTGTATTCTCGGATTGCACCCAAATTGGCTTCCAATTGAGCCTACAACGTACAAACGAGTTTTCCTTCTTCGTTAACCATAACCGAACTTGCTTGTTGAGTCAAACATGTCCCATTTGACGTTATTATGGTGCCACGCGAGTTCTAAAAAAAGCGGAGTCCATTTGCTTACTCAAATCCGTGTATTCTCGGATTGCACCCAAATTGTCCTACAATTGAGCCTACAATTTACAAACGATTTTTCCTTCTTCGTTGAGCACAACCGAACCTTTTTGTTGAGTCAAACATGTCACATTTGATGTTATTAGGGTGCCACGCAAGGATTGAAATCAAACGGAGTCCATTTGGTTACTCAAATCCTTGTATTCTCGGATTGCACCCAAATTGGCCTCCAATTGAGCCAACAACGTACAAACGAGTTTTCCCTCTTTATTAAGCACAACCGAACTTGTTTTTTCAGTCAAAAATGTCCCATTTGACGTTATTATAGTGCCACACGAGTTAGAAACCAAGCGGAGTCCATTTGCTCACTAAAATCCTTGTATTCTCGTATTGCACCCAAATTGGCCACCAATTGAGCCTACAACATACAAACGAGTTTTCCTTCTTTGTTAAGTACAACCGAACCTTTTTTTTGAGTCAAACATGTCCCATTTGACGTTATTATGGTGCCACGCAAAGATTGAAATCAAACGGAGTCCGTTTGCTCACTCAAATCCTTGTATTCTCGGATTGCACCCAAATTGGCCTCCAATTGAGCCTACAATGTACAAACGAGTTTTCCTTCTTCGGTAAGCACAACCGAACTTGTTTGTTGAGTCAAATATGTTCCATTTGACGTTATTATGGTGCCACGAAAGGATTGAAATCAAACGGAATCCATTTGGTCACTCAAATCCTTGTATTCTCGGATTGCACCCAAATTGGCCTCCAATTGAGCCTACAACGTACAAACGAGTTCTTCTTCTTCGTTAATCACAACGAAACTTATTTGTTGAGTCAAACATGTCCCATTTGACATTATTATGGTGCCACGCGAGGATTGAAATCAAACGGAGTCCATTTGGTCACTCAAATCCTTGTATTCTCGGATTGCACCCAAATTGGCCTCCAATTGAGCCTACAACGTACAAATGAGTTTTCCTCCTTCGTTAAGCACAACCGAACATTTTTGTTGAGTCAAACATGTCCCATTTGACGTTATTAGGGTTCCACACGAGGATTGAAATCAAACGGAGTCCATTTGGTCACTCAAATCCTTGTATTCTCGGATTTCACCCAAATTGGCCTCCAATTGAGCCTACAACGTACAAACGATTTTTCCTTCTTCGTTAACCATAACCAAACTTGTTTGTTGAGTCAAACATGTCCCATTTGACGTTTTTATGTTGCCACGCGAGTTAGAAACAAAGCGGAGTCCATTTGGTCACTCAAATCCTTGTATTCTCGGATTGCACCCAAATTGGCCTCCAATTGAGCCTACAACGTACAAATGAGTTTTCCTTCTTCATTAAGCACAAACGAACTTGTTTTTTGAGTCAAGCATGTCCCATTTGACGTTATTATGGTGCCACACGAGTTAGAAAAAAAGCGGAGTCCATTTGACGTTATTCTGGTGCCATGCAAGGATTGAAATCAAACGGAGTCCATTTGGTCACTCAAATCCTTGTATTCTCGGATTGCACCCAAATTGGCCTCCAATTGAGCCTACAATGTACAAACGAGTTTTCCTTCTTCGGTAAGCACAACCGAACTTGTTTGTTGAGTCAAATATGTTCCATTTGACGTTATTATGGTGCCACGCATGGATTGAAATCAAACGGAATCCATTTGGTCACTCAAATCCTTGTATTCTCGGATTGCACCCAAATTGGCCTCCAATTGAGCCTACAACGTACAAACGAGTTTTCCTTCTTCGTTAACCATAACCGAACTTGTTTGTTGAGTCAAAAATGTCCCATTTGACGTTTTTATGTTGCCACGCGAGTTAGAAACAAAGCGGAGTCCATTTGGTCACTCAAATCCTTGTATTCTCGGATTGCACCCAAATTGGCCTCCAATTGAGCCTACAACGTACAAACGAGTTTTCCTTCTTGATTAAGCACAAATGAACTTGTTTTTTGAATCAAACATGTCCCATTTGACGTTATTATGGTGCCACGCGAGTTAGAAACCAAGCGGAGTCCATTTGGTCACTCAAATCCTTGTATTCTCGGATTGCACCCAAATTGGCCTCCAAGTGAGCCTACAACATACAAACGAGTTTTCCTTCTTTGTTAAGCACAAACGAACCTTTTTCTTGAGTCAAACATGTCCCATTTGACGTTATTATGGTGCCACGCAAAGATTGAAATCAAACGGAGTCCGTTTGCTCACTCAAATCCTTGTATTCTCGGATTGCACCCAAATTGGCCTCCAATTGATCCTACAACGTACAAACGAGTTTTCCTTCTTCGTTAAGCACAACCGAACTTGTTTGTTGAGTCAAATATATCCCATTTAACGTTATTATGGTGCCATGCGATGACTGAAATCAAACGGAGTCCATTTGGTCACTCAAATCCTTGTATTCTCGGATTGCACCCAAATTGGCCTCCAATTGAGCCTACAATGTACAAACGAGTTTTCCTTCTTCGTTGACCATAACCGAACTTGTTTGTTGAGTCAAACATGTCCCATTTGACGTTATTATGGTGCCACGCGAGTTAGAAACCAAGCAGAGTCCATTTGCTTACTCAAATCCTTGTATTCTTGGATTCCACCCAAATTGGCCTCCAATTGAGCCTACAATGTATAAACGAGTTTTCCTTCTTCGTTGAGCACAACCGAACATTTTTGTTGAGTCAAACATGTCCCATTTGACGTTATTAGGGTGCCACATGAGGATTGAAATCAAACGGAGTCCATTTGGTTATTCAAATCCTTATATTCTCGGATTGCACCCAAATTGGCCTCCAATTGAGCCTACAACGTACAAACGAGTTTTCCTTCTTCGTTAACCATAACCGAACTAGTTTTTTGAGTCAAACATGTCCCATTTGACGTTATTGTGTTGCCACGTGAGCTAGAAACCAAGCGGAGTCCATTTGGTCACTCAAATCCTTGTATTCTCGGATTGCACCCAAATTGGCCTCCAATTGAGCATACAACGTACAAACGAGTTTTCCTTCTTCATTATGCACAACCTAACTTGTTTTTTGATTCAAACATGTCCCAATTGACGTTATTATAGTGCCACACGAGTTAGAAACCAAGCGGAGTCCATTTGCTCACTAAAATCCTTGTATTCTCGGATTGCACCCAAATTGGCCTCCAATTGAGCCTACAATGTACAAACGAGTTTTCCTTCTTCGGTAAGCACAACCGAACTTTTTTGTTGAGTCAAATATGTTCCATTTGATGTTATTATGGTGCCACGCAAGGATTGAAATCAAACGGAATCAATTTGGTCACTCAAATCCTTGTATTCTCGGATTGCACCCAAATTGGCCTCCAATTGAGCCTACAATGTACAAACGAGTTTTCCTTCTTTGGTAAGCACAACCGAACTTATTTGTTGAGTCAAATATGTTCCATTTGACATTATTATGGTGCCACGCAAGGATTTAAATCAAACGGAATCCATTTGGTCACTCAAATCCTTGTATTCTCGGATTGCACCCAAATTGGCCTCCAATTGAGCCTACAACGTACAAACGAGTTTTCCTTCTTCGTTAAGCATAACCGAACTTGTTTGTTGATTCAAACATGTCCCATTTGACGTTTTTATGCTGCCACGCGAGTTAGAAACAAAGCGGAGTCCATTTGGTCACTCAAATCCTTGTATTCTCGGATTGCACCCAAATTGGCCTCCAATTGAGCCTACAACGTACAAACGAGTTTACCTTCTTCGTTAACCATAACCGAACTTGTTTTTTGAATCAAACATGTCCCATTTGACGTTATTATGGTGCCACGCGAGTTAGAAACCAAGCGGAGTCCATTTGGTCACTCAAATCCTTGTATTCTCGGATTGCACCCAAATTGGCTTCCAATTGAGCCTACAACGTACAAACGAGTTTTCCTTCTTCGTTAACCATAACCGAACTTGTTTGTTGAGTCAAAAATGTCCCATTTGATGTTATTATGGTGCCACGCGAGTTCTAAAAAAAGCGGAGTCCATTTGCTTACTCAAATCCGTGTATTCTCGGATTGCACCCAAATTGTCCTACAATTGAGCCTACAATGTACAAACGAGTTTTCCTTCTTCGTTGAGCACAACCGAACATTTTTGTTGAGTCAAACTTGTCACATTTGATGTTATTAGGGTGCCACTCAAGGATTGAAATCAAACGGAGTCCATTTGGTTACTCAAATCCTTGTATTCTCGGATTGCACCCAAATTGGCCTCCAATTGAGCCAACAACGTACAAACGAGTTTTCCTTCTTTATTAAGCACAACCGAACTTGTTTTTTCAGTCAAACATGTCCCATTTGACGTTATTATAGTGCCACACGAGTTAGAAACCAAGCGGAGTCCATTTGCTCACTAAAATCCTTGTATTCTCGTATTGCACCCAAATTGGCCACCAATTGAGCCTACAACATACAAACGAGTTTTCCTTCTTTGTTAAGCACAACCGAACCTTTTTGTTGAGTCAAACATGTCCCATTTGACGTTATTATGGTGCCACGCAAAGATTGAAATCAAACGGAGTCCGTTTGCTCACTCAAATCCTTGTATTCTCGGATTGCACCCAAATTGGCCTCCAATTGAGCCTACAATGTACAAACGAGTTTTCCTTCTTCGGTAAGCACAACCGAACTTGTTTGTTGAGTCATATATGTTCCATTTGACGTTATTATGGTGCCACGCAAGGATTGAAATCAAACGGAATCCATTTGGTCACTCAAATCCTTGTATTCTCGGATTGCACCCAAATTGGCCTCCAATTGAGCCTACAACGTACAAACGAGTTCTTCTTCTTCGTTAATCACAACGAAACTTATTTGTTGAGTCAAACATGTCCCATTTGACATTATTATGGTGCCACGCGAGGATTGAAATCAAACGGAGTCCATTTGGTCACTCAAATCCTTGTATTCACGGATTGCACCCAAATTGGCCTCCACTTGAGCCTACAACGTACAAATGAGTTTTCCTTCTTCGTTAAGCACAACCGAACATTTTTGTTGAGTCAAACATGTCCCATTTGACGTTATTAGGGTTCCACACGAGGATTGAAATCAAACGGAGTCCATTTGGTCACTCAAATCCATGTATTCTCGGATTGCACCCAAATTGGCCTCCAATTGAGCCTACAACGTACAAACGAGTTTTCCTTCTTCGTTAACCATAACTGAACTTTTTTGTTGAGTCAAACATGTCCCATTTGACGTTTTTATGTTGCCACGCGAGTTAGAAACAAAGCGGAGTCCATTTGGTCACTCAAATCCTTGTATTCTCGGATTGCACCCAAATTGGCCTCCAATTCAGCCTACAACGTACAAATGAGTTTTCCTTCTTCATTAAGCACAAAAGAACTTGTTTTTTGAGTCAAACATGTCCCATTTGACGTTATTATGGTGCCACGCGAGTTAGAAACCAAGCGGAGTCCATTTGGTCACTCAAATCCTTGTATTCTCGGATTGCACCCAAATTGGCCTCCAATTGAGCCTACAACGTACAAATGAGTTTTCCTTCTTCATTAAGCACAAAAGAACTTGTTTTTTGAGTCAAACATGTCCCATTTGACGTTATTATGGTGCCACGCGAGTTAGAAACCAAGCGGAGTCCATTTGGTCACTCAAATCCTTGTATTCTCGGATTGCACCCAAATTGGCGTACAATTGAGCCTACAATGTACAAACGAGTTTCCCTTCTTCGTTAACATTAACCGAACTTCTTTGTTGAGTCAAACATGTCCCATTTGACGTTATTATGGTGCCACGTGAGTTAGAACCCAAACGGAGTCCATTTGGTCACTCAAATCCTTGTATTCTCATATTGCACCCAAATTGGCCTCCAATTGAGCCTACAACGTACAAACGAGTTTTCCTTCTTCGTTAACCATAACCGAACTTGTTTGTCGAGTCAAACATGTCCCATTTGACGTTATTATGGTGCCACGTGAGTTAGAACCCAAACGGAGTCCATTTGGTCACTCTAATCCTTGTATTCTCGGATTGCACCCAAATTGGCCTCCAATTGAGCCTACAACGTACAAACGAGTTTTCCTTCTTCGTTAACCATAACCGAACTTGTTTGTTGAGTCAAACATGTCCCATTTGACGTTAATATGGTGCCACGCGAGTTAGAAAAAAAGCGGAGTCCATTTGCTTACTCAAATCCTTGTATTCTCGGATTGCACCCAAATTGGCCTACAATTGAGCCTACAATGTACAAACGAGTTTTCCTTCTTCGTTAATCACAACGAAACTTATTTGTTGAGTCAAACATGTCCCATTTGACATTATTATGGTGCCACGCGAGGATTGAAATCAAACGGAGTCCATTTGGTCACTCAAATCCTTGTATTCTCGGATTGCACCCAAATTGGCCTCCAATTGAGCCTACAACGTACAAATGAGTTTTCCTCCTTCGTTAAGCACAACCGAACATTTTTGTTGAGTCAAACATGTCCCATTTGACGTTATTAGGGTTCCACACGAGGATTGAAATCAAACGGAGTCCATTTGGTCACTCAAATCCTTGTATTCTCGGATTGCACCCAAATTGGCCTCCAATTGAGCCTACAACGTACAAACGAGTTTTCCTTCTTCGTTAACCATAACCAAACTTGTTTGTTGAGTCAAACATGTCCCATTTGACGTTTTTATGTTGCCACGCGAGTTAGAAACAAAGCGGAGTCCATTTGGTCACTCAAATCCTTGTATTCTCGGATTGCACCCAAATTGGCCTCCAATTGAGCCTACAACGTACAAATGAGTTTTCCTTCTTCATTAAGCACAAACGAACTTGTTTTTTGAGTCAAGCATGTCCCATTTGACGTTATTATGGTGCCACACGAGTTAGAAAAAAAGCGGAGTCCATTTGACGTTATTCTGGTGCCATGCAAGGATTGAAATCAAATGGAATCCATTTGGTCACTCAAATCCTTGTATTCTCGGATTGCACCCAAATTGGCCTCCAATTGAGCCTACAACGTACAAACGAGTTTCTCTTCTTCGTTAATCACAACCGAACTTGTTTGTTGAGTCAAACATGTCCCATTTGACGTTATTATGGTGCCACGCGAGTTAGAAAAAAAGCGGAGTCCATTTGCTTACTCAAATCCTTGTATTCTTGGATTCCACCCAAATTGGCCTCCAATTGAGCTTACAATGTACAAACGAGTTTTCCTTCTTCGTTGAGCACAACCGAACATTTTTGTTGAGTCAAACATGTCCCATTTGACGTTATTAGGGTGCCACACGAGGATTGAAATCAAACGGAGTCCATTTGGTCACTCAAATCCTTGTATTCTCGGATTGCACCCAAATTGGCCTCCAATTGAGCCTACAATGTACAAACGAGTTTTCCTTCTTCGGTAAGCACAACCGAACTTGTTTGTTGAGTCAAATATGTTCCATTTGACGTTATTATGGTGCCACGCATGGATTGAAATCAAACGGAATCCATTTGGTCACTCAAATCCTTGTATTCTCGGATTGCACCCAAATTGGCCTCCAATTGAGCCTACAACGTACAAACGAGTTTTCCTTCTTCGTTAACCATAACCGAACTTGTTTGTTGAGTCAAAAATGTCCCATTTGACGTTTTTATGTTGCCACGCGAGTTAGAAACAAAGCGGAGTCCATTTGGTCACTCAAATCCTTGTATTCTCGGATTGCACCCAAATTGGCCTCCAATTGAGCCTACAACGTACAAACGAGTTTTCCTTCTTGATTAAGCACAAATGAACTTGTTTTTTGAATCAAACATGTCCCATTTGACGTTATTATGGTGCCACGCGAGTTAGAAACCAAGCGGAGTCCATTTGGTCACTCAAATCCTTGTATTCTCGGATTGCACCCAAATTGGCCTCCAAGTGAGCCTACAACATACAAACGAGTTTTCCTTCTTTGTTAAGCACAAACGAACCTTTTTCTTGAGTCAAACATGTCCCATTTGACGTTATTATGGTGCCACGCAAAGATTGAAATCAAACGGAGTCCGTTTGCTCACTCAAATCCTTGTATTCTCGGATTGCACCCAAATTGGCCTCCAATTGATCCTACAACGTACAAACGAGTTTTCCTTCTTCGTTAAGCACAACCGAACTTGTTTGTTGAGTCAAATATATCCCATTTAACGTTATTATGGTGCCATGCGATGACTGAAATCAAACGGAGTCCATTTGGTCACTCAAATCCTTGTATTCTCGGATTGCACCCAAATTGGCCTCCAATTGAGCCTACAATGTACAAACGAGTTTTCCTTCTTCGTTGACCATAACCGAACTTGTTTGTTGAGTCAAACATGTCCCATTTGACGTTATTATGGTGCCACGCGAGTTAGAAACCAAGCAGAGTCCATTTGCTTACTCAAATCCTTGTATTCTTGGATTCCACCCAAATTGGCCTCCAATTGAGCCTACAATGTATAAACGAGTTTTCCTTCTTCGTTGAGCACAACCGAACATTTTTGTTGAGTCAAACATGTCCCATTTGACGTTATTAGGGTGCCACATGAGGATTGAAATCAAACGGAGTCCATTTGGTTATTCAAATCCTTATATTCTCGGATTGCACCCAAATTGGCCTCCAATTGAGCCTACAACGTACAAACGAGTTTTCCTTCTTCGTTAACCATAACCGAACTAGTTTTTTGAGTCAAACATGTCCCATTTGACGTTATTGTGTTGCCACGTGAGCTAGAAACCAAGCGGAGTCCATTTGGTCACTCAAATCCTTGTATTCTCGGATTGCACCCAAATTGGCCTCCAATTGAGCATACAACGTACAAACGAGTTTTCCTTCTTCATTATGCACAACCTAACTTGTTTTTTGATTCAAACATGTCCCAATTGACGTTATTATAGTGCCACACGAGTTAGAAACCAAGCGGAGTCCATTTGCTCACTAAAATCCTTGTATTCTCGGATTGCACCCAAATTGGCCTCCAATTGAGCCTACAATGTACAAACGAGTTTTCCTTCTTCGGTAAGCACAACCGAACTTTTTTGTTGAGTCAAATATGTTCCATTTGATGTTATTATGGTGCCACGCAAGGATTGAAATCAAACGGAATCAATTTGGTCACTCAAATCCTTGTATTCTCGGATTGCACCCAAATTGGCCTCCAATTGAGCCTACAATGTACAAACGAGTTTTCCTTCTTTGGTAAGCACAACCGAACTTATTTGTTGAGTCAAATATGTTCCATTTGACATTATTATGGTGCCACGCAAGGATTTAAATCAAACGGAATCCATTTGGTCACTCAAATCCTTGTATTCTCGGATTGCACCCAAATTGGCCTCCAATTGAGCCTACAACGTACAAACGAGTTTTCCTTCTTCGTTAAGCATAACCGAACTTGTTTGTTGATTCAAACATGTCCCATTTGACGTTTTTATGCTGCCACGCGAGTTAGAAACAAAGCGGAGTCCATTTGGTCACTCAAATCCTTGTATTCTCGGATTGCACCCAAATTGGCCTCCAATTGAGCCTACAACGTACAAACGAGTTTACCTTCTTCGTTAACCATAACCGAACTTGTTTTTTGAATCAAACATGTCCCATTTGACGTTATTATGGTGCCACGCGAGTTAGAAACCAAGCGGAGTCCATTTGGTCACTCAAATCCTTGTATTCTCGGATTGCACCCAAATTGGCTTCCAATTGAGCCTACAACGTACAAACGAGTTTTCCTTCTTCGTTAACCATAACCGAACTTGTTTGTTGAGTCAAAAATGTCCCATTTGATGTTATTATGGTGCCACGCGAGTTCTAAAAAAAGCGGAGTCCATTTGCTTACTCAAATCCGTGTATTCTCGGATTGCACCCAAATTGTCCTACAATTGAGCCTACAATGTACAAACGAGTTTTCCTTCTTCGTTGAGCACAACCGAACATTTTTGTTGAGTCAAACTTGTCACATTTGATGTTATTAGGGTGCCACTCAAGGATTGAAATCAAACGGAGTCCATTTGGTTACTCAAATCCTTGTATTCTCGGATTGCACCCAAATTGGCCTCCAATTGAGCCAACAACGTACAAACGAGTTTTCCTTCTTTATTAAGCACAACCGAACTTGTTTTTTCAGTCAAACATGTCCCATTTGACGTTATTATAGTGCCACACGAGTTAGAAACCAAGCGGAGTCCATTTGCTCACTAAAATCCTTGTATTCTCGTATTGCACCCAAATTGGCCACCAATTGAGCCTACAACATACAAACGAGTTTTCCTTCTTTGTTAAGCACAACCGAACCTTTTTGTTGAGTCAAACATGTCCCATTTGATGTTATTATGGTGCCACGCAAAGATTGAAATCAAACGGAGTCCGTTTGCTCACTCAAATCCTTGTATTCTCGGATTGCACCCAAATTGGCCTCCAATTGAGCCTACAATGTACAAACGAGTTTTCCTTCTTCGGTAAGCACAACCGAACTTGTTTGTTGAGTCATATATGTTCCATTTGACGTTATTATGGTGCCACGCAAGGATTGAAATCAAACGGAATCCATTTGGTCACTCAAATCCTTGTATTCTCGGATTGCACCCAAATTGGCCTCCAATTGAGCCTACAACGTACAAACGAGTTCTTCTTCTTCGTTAATCACAACGAAACTTATTTGTTGAGTCAAACATGTCCCATTTGACATTATTATGGTGCCACGCGAGGATTGAAATCAAACGGAGTCCATTTGGTCACTCAAATCCTTGTATTCACGGATTGCACCCAAATTGGCCTCCACTTGAGCCTACAACGTACAAATGAGTTTTCCTTCTTCGTTAAGCACAACCGAACATTTTTGTTGAGTCAAACATGTCCCATTTGACGTTATTAGGGTTCCACACGAGGATTGAAATCAAACGGAGTCCATTTGGTCACTCAAATCCATGTATTCTCGGATTGCACCCAAATTGGCCTCCAATTGAGCCTACAACGTACAAACGAGTTTTCCTTCTTCGTTAACCATAACTGAACTTTTTTGTTGAGTCAAACATGTCCCATTTGACGTTTTTATGTTGCCACGCGAGTTAGAAACAAAGCGGAGTCCATTTGGTCACTCAAATCCTTGTATTCTCGGATTGCACCCAAATTGGCCTCCAATTGAGCCTACAACGTACAAATGAGTTTTCCTTCTTCATTAAGCACAAAAGAACTTGTTTTTTGAGTCAAACATGTCCCATTTGACGTTATTATGGTGCCACGCGAGTTAGAAACCAAGCGGAGTCCATTTGGTCACTCAAATCCTTGTATTCTCGGATTGCACCCAAATTGGCCTCCAATTGAGCCTACAACGTACAAATGAGTTTTCCTTCTTCATTAAGCACAAAAGAACTTGTTTTTTGAGTCAAACATGTCCCATTTGACGTTATTATGGTGCCACGCGAGTTAGAAACCAAGCGGAGTCCATTTGGTCACTCAAATCCTTGTATTCTCGGATTGCACCCAAATTGGCGTACAATTGAGCCTACAATGTACAAACGAGTTTCCCTTCTTCGTTAACATTAACCGAACTTCTTTGTTGAGTCAAACATGTCCCATTTGACGTTATTATGGTGCCACGTGAGTTAGAACCCAAACGGAGTCCATTTGGTCACTCAAATCCTTGTATTCTCATATTGCACCCAAATTGGCCTCCAATTGAGCCTACAACGTACAAACGAGTTTTCCTTCTTCGTTAACCATAACCGAACTTGTTTGTCGAGTCAAACATGTCCCATTTGACGTTATTATGGTGCCACGTGAGTTAGAACCCAAACGGAGTCCATTTGGTCACTCTAATCCTTGTATTCTCGGATTGCACCCAAATTGGCCTCCAATTGAGCCTACAACGTACAAACGAGTTTTCCTTCTTCGTTAACCATAACCGAACTTGTTTGTTGAGTCAAACATGTCCCATTTGACGTTAATATGGTGCCACGCGAGTTAGAAAAAAAGCGGAGTCCATTTGCTTACTCAAATCCTTGTATTCTCGGATTGCACCCAAATTGGCCTACAATTGAGCCTACAATGTACAAACGAGTTTTCCTTCTTCGTTAATCACAACGAAACTTATTTGTTGAGTCAAACATGTCCCATTTGACATTATTATGGTGCCACGCGAGGATTGAAATCAAACGGAGTCCATTTGGTCACTCAAATCCTTGTATTCTCGGATTGCACCCAAATTGGCCTCCAATTGAGCCTACAACGTACAAATGAGTTTTCCTCCTTCGTTAAGCACAACCGAACATTTTTGTTGAGTCAAACATGTCCCATTTGACGTTATTAGGGTTCCACACGAGGATTGAAATCAAACGGAGTCCATTTGGTCACTCAAATCCTTGTATTCTCGGATTGCACCCAAATTGGCCTCCAATTGAGCCTACAACGTACAAACGAGTTTTCCTTCTTCGTTAACCATAACCAAACTTGTTTGTTGAGTCAAACATGTCCCATTTGACGTTTTTATGTTGCCACGCGAGTTAGAAACAAAGCGGAGTCCATTTGGTCACTCAAATCCTTGTATTCTCGGATTGCACCCAAATTGGCCTCCAATTGAGCCTACAACGTACAAATGAGTTTTCCTTCTTCATTAAGCACAAACGAACTTGTTTTTTGAGTCAAGCATGTCCCATTTGACGTTATTATGGTGCCACACGAGTTAGAAAAAAAGCGGAGTCCATTTGACGTTATTCTGGTGCCATGCAAGGATTGAAATCAAATGGAATCCATTTGGTCACTCAAATCCTTGTATTCTCGGATTGCACCCAAATTGGCCTCCAATTGAGCCTACAACGTACAAACGAGTTTCTCTTCTTCGTTAATCACAACCGAACTTGTTTGTTGAGTCAAACATGTCCCATTTGACGTTATTATGGTGCCACGCGAGTTAGAAAAAAAGCGGAGTCCATTTGCTTACTCAAATCCTTGTATTCTTGGATTCCACCCAAATTGGCCTCCAATTGAGCTTACAATGTACAAACGAGTTTTCCTTCTTCGTTGAGCACAACCGAACATTTTTGTTGAGTCAAACATGTCCCATTTGACGTTATTAGGGTGCCACACGAGGATTGAAATCAAACGGAGTCCATTTGGTCACTCAAATCCTTGTATTCTCGGATTGCACCCAAATTGGCCTCCAATTGAGCCTACAATGTACAAACGAGTTTTCCTTCTTCGGTAAGCACAACCGAACTTGTTTGTTGAGTCAAATATGTTCCATTTGACGTTATTATGGTGCCACGCATGGATTGAAATCAAACGGAATCCATTTGGTCACTCAAATCCTTGTATTCTCGGATTGCACCCAAATTGGCCTCCAATTGAGCCTACAACGTACAAACGAGTTTTCCTTCTTCGTTAACCATAACCGAACTTGTTTGTTGAGTCAAAAATGTCCCATTTGACGTTTTTATGTTGCCACGCGAGTTAGAAACAAAGCGGAGTCCATTTGGTCACTCAAATCCTTGTATTCTCGGATTGCACCCAAATTGGCCTCCAATTGAGCCTACAACGTACAAACGAGTTTTCCTTCTTGATTAAGCACAAATGAACTTGTTTTTTGAATCAAACATGTCCCATTTGACGTTATTATGGTGCCACGCGAGTTAGAAACCAAGCGGAGTCCATTTGGTCACTCAAATCCTTGTATTCTCGGATTGCACCCAAATTGGCCTCCAAGTGAGCCTACAACATACAAACGAGTTTTCCTTCTTTGTTAAGCACAACCGAACCTTTTTCTTGAGTCAAACATGTCCCATTTGACGTTATTATGGTGCCACGCAAAGATTGAAATCAAACGGAGTCCGTTTGCTCACTCAAATCCTTGTATTCTCGGATTGCACCCAAATTGGCCTCCAATTGATCCTACAACGTACAAACGAGTTTTCCTTCTTCGTTAAGCACAACCGAACTTGTTTGTTGAGTCAAATATATCCCATTTGACGTTATTATGGTGCAATGCGATGACTGAAATCAAACGGAGTCCATTTGGTCACTCAAATCCTTGTATTCTCGGATTGCACCCAAATTGGCCTCCAATTGAGCCTACAATGTACAAACGAGTTTTCCTTCTTCGTTGACCATAACCGAACTTGTTTGTTGAGTCAAACATGTCCCATTTGACGTTATTATGGTGCCACGCGAGTTAGAAACCAAGCAGAGTCCATTTGCTTACTCAAATCCTTGTATTCTTGGATTCCACCCAAATTGGCCTCCAATTGAGCCTACAATGTATAAACGAGTTTTCCTTCTTCGTTGAGCACAACCGAACATTTTTGTTGAGTCAAACATGTCCCATTTGACGTTATTAGGGTGCCACATGAGGATTGAAATCAAACGGAGTCCATTTGGTTATTCAAATCCTTATATTCTCGGATTGCACCCAAATTGGCCTCCAATTGAGCCTACAACGTACAAACGAGTTTTCCTTCTTCGTTAACCATAACCGAACTAGTTTTTTGAGTCAAACATGTCCCATTTGACGTTATTTTGTTGCCACGTGAGCTAGAAACCAAGCGGAGTCCATTTGGTCACTCAAATCCTTGTATTCTCGGATTGCACCCAAATTGGCCTCCAATTGAGCATACAACGTACAAACGAGTTTTCCTTCTTCATTATGCACAACCTAACTTGTTTTTTGATTCAAACATGTCCCAATTGACGTTATTATAGTGCCACACGAGTTAGAAACCAAGCGGAGTCCATTTGCTCACTAAAATCCTTGTATTCTCGGATTGCACCCAAATTGGCCTCCAATTGAGCCTACAATGTACAAACGAGTTTTCCTTCTTCGGTAAGCACAACCGAACTTTTTTGTTGAGTCAAATATGTTCCATTTGACGTTATTATGGTGCCACGCAAGGATTGAAATCAAACGGAATCCATTTGGTCACTCAAATCCTTGTATTCTCGGATTGCACCCAAATTGGCCTCCAATTGAGCCTACAATGTACAAACGAGTTTTCCTTCTTTGGTAAGCACAACCGAACTTGTTTGTTGAGTCAAATATGTTCCATTTGACATTATTATGGTGCCACGCAAGGATTTAAATCAAACGGAATCCATTTGGTCACTCAAATCCTTGTATTCTCGGATTGCACCCAAATTGGCCTCCAATTGAGCCTACAACGTACAAACGAGTTTTCCTTCTTCGTTAACCATAACCGAACTTGTTTGTTGATTCAAACATGTCCCATTTGACGTTTTTATGCTGCCACGCGAGTTAGAAACAAAGCGGAGTCCATTTGGTCACTCAAATCCTTGTATTCTCGGATTCCACCCAAATTGGCCTCCAATTGAGCCTACAACGTACAAACGAGTTTACCTTCTTCGTTAACCATAACCGAACTTGTTTTTTGAATCAAACATGTCCCATTTGACGTTATTATGGTGCCACGCGAGTTAGAAACCAAGCGGAGTCCATTTGGTCACTCAAATCCTTGTATTCTCGGATTGCACCCAAATTGGCTTCCAATTGAGCCTACAACGTACAAACGAGTTTTCCTTCTTCGTTAACCATAACCGAACTTGTTTGTTGATTCAAAAATGTCCCATTTGATGTTATTATGGTGTCACGCGAGTTCTAAAAAAAGCGGAGTCCATTTGCTTACTCAAATCCGTGTATTCTCGGATTGCACCCAAATTGTCCTACAAGGTACAAACGAGTTTTCCTTCTTCGTTGAGCACAACCGAACATTTTTGTTGAGTCAAACTTGTCACATTTGATGTTATTAGGGTGCCACTCAAGGATTGAAATCAAACGGAGTCCATTTGGTTACTCAAATCCTTGTATTCTCGGATTGCACCCAAATTGGCCTCCAATTGAGCCAACAACGTACAAACGAGTTTTCCTTCTTTATTAAGCACAACCGAACTTGTTTTTTCAGTCAAACATGTCCCATTTGACGTTATTATAGTGCCACACGAGTTAGAAACCAAGCGGAGTCCATTTGCTCACTAAAATCCTTGTATTCTCGTATTGCACCCAAATTGGCCACCAATTGAGCCTACAACATACAAACGAGTTTTCCTTCTTTGTTAAGCACAACCGAACCTTTTTGTTGAGTCAAACATGTCCCATTTGAAGTTATTATGGTGCCACGCAAAGATTGAAATCAAACGGAGTCCGTTTGCTCACTCAAATCCTTGTATTCTCGGATTGCACCCAAATTGGCCTCCAATTGAGCCTACAATGTACAAACGAGTTTTCCTTCTTCGGTAAGCACAACCGAACTTGTTTGTTGAGTCATATATGTTCCATTTGACGTTATTATGGTGCCACGCAAGGATTGAAATCAAACGGAATCCATTTGGTCACTCAAATCCTTGTATTCTCGGATTGCACCCAAATTGGCCTCCAATTGAGCCTACAACGTACAAACGAGTTCTTCTTCTTCGTTAATCACAACGAAACTTATTTGTTGAGTCAAACATGTCCCATTTGACATTATTATGGTGCCACGCGAGGATTGAAATCAAACGGAGTCCATTTGGTCACTCAAATCCTTGTATTCACGGATTGCACCCAAATTGGCCTCCACTTGAGCCTACAACGTACAAATGAGTTTTCCTTCTTCGTTAAGCACAACCGAACATTTTTGTTGAGTCAAACATGTCCCATTTGACGTTATTAGGGTTCCACACGAGGATTGAAATCAAACGGAGTCCATTTGGTCACTCAAATCCATGTATTCTCGGATTGCACCCAAATTGGCCTCCAATTGAGCCTACAACGTACAAACGAGTTTTCCTTCTTCGTTAACCATAACTGAAATTTTTTGTTGAGTCAAACATGTCCCATTTGACGTTTTTATGTTGCCACGCGAGTTAGAAACAAAGCGGAGTCCATTTGGTCACTCAAATCCTTGTATTCTCGGATTGCACCCAAATTGGCCTCCAATTGAGCCTACAACGTACAAATGAGTTTTCCTTCTTCATTAAGCACAAAAGAACTTGTTTTTTGAGTCAAACATGTCCCATTTGACGTTATTATGGTGCCACGCGAGTTAGAAACCAAGCGGAGTCCATTTGGTCACTCAAATCCTTGTATTCTCGGATTGCACCCAAATTGGCCTCCAATTGAGCCTACAACGTACAAATGAGTTTTCCTTCTTCATTAAGCACAAAAGAACTTGTTTTTTGAGTCAAACATGTCCCATTTGACGTTATTATGGTGCCACGCGAGTTAGAAACCAAGCGGAGTCCATTTGGTCACTCAAATCCTTGTATTCTCGGATTGCACCCAAATTGGCGTACAATTGAGCCTACAATGTACAAACGAGTTTCCCTTCTTCGTTAACATTAACCGAACTTCTTTGTTGAGTCAAACATGTCCCATTTGACGTTATTATGGTGCCACGTGAGTTAGAACCCAAACGGAGTCCATTTGGTCACTCAAATCCTTGTATTCTCATATTGCACCCAAATTGGCCTCCAATTGAGCCTACAACGTACAAACGAGTTTTCCTTCTTCGTTAACCATAACCGAACTTGTTTGTCGAGTCAAACATGTCCCATTTGACGTTATTATGGTGCCACGTGAGTTAGAACCCAAACGGAGTCCATTTGGTCACTCTAATCCTTGTATTCTCGGATTGCACCCAAATTGGCCTCCAATTGAGCCTACAACGTACAAACGAGTTTTCCTTCTTCGTTAACCATAACCGAACTTGTTTGTTGAGTCAAACATGTCCCATTTGACGTTAATATGGTGCCACGCGAGTTAGAAAAAAAGCGGAGTCCATTTGCTTACTCAAATCCTTGTATTCTCGGATTGCACCCAAATTGGCCTACAATTGAGCCTACAATGTACAAACGAGTTTTCCTTCTTCGTTAATCACAACGAAACTTATTTGTTGAGTCAAACATGTCCCATTTGACATTATTATGGTGCCACGCGAGGATTGAAATCAAACGGAGTCCATTTGGTCACTCAAATCCTTGTATTCTCGGATTGCACCCAAATTGGCCTCCAATTGAGCCTACAACGTACAAATGAGTTTTCCTCCTTCGTTAAGCACAACCGAACATTTTTGTTGAGTCAAACATGTCCCATTTGACGTTATTAGGGTTCCACACGAGGATTGAAATCAAACGGAGTCCATTTGGTCACTCAAATCCTTGTATTCTCGGATTGCACCCAAATTGGCCTCCAATTGAGCCTACAACGTACAAACGAGTTTTCCTTCTTCGTTAACCATAACCAAACTTGTTTGTTGAGTCAAACATGTCCCATTTGACGTTTTTATGTTGCCACGCGAGTTAGAAACAAAGCGGAGTCCATTTGGTCACTCAAATCCTTGTATTCTCGGATTGCACCCAAATTGGCCTCCAATTGAGCCTACAACGTACAAATGAGTTTTCCTTCTTCATTAAGCACAAACGAACTTGTTTTTTGAGTCAAGCATGTCCCATTTGACGTTATTATGGTGCCACACGAGTTAGAAAAAAAGCGGAGTCCATTTGACGTTATTCTGGTGCCATGCAAGGATTGAAATCAAATGGAATCCATTTGGTCACTCAAATCCTTGTATTCTCGGATTGCACCCAAATTGGCCTCCAATTGAGCCTACAACGTACAAACGAGTTTCTCTTCTTCGTTAATCACAACCGAACTTGTTTGTTGAGTCAAACATGTCCCATTTGACGTTATTATGGTGCCACGCGAGTTAGAAAAAAAGCGGAGTCCATTTGCTTACTCAAATCCTTGTATTCTTGGATTCCACCCAAATTGGCCTCCAATTGAGCTTACAATGTACAAACGAGTTTTCCTTCTTCGTTGAGCACAACCGAACATTTTTGTTGAGTCAAACATGTCCCATTTGACGTTATTAGGGTGCCACACGAGGATTGAAATCAAACGGAGTCCATTTGGTCACTCAAATCCTTGTATTCTCGGATTGCACCCAAATTGGCCTCCAATTGAGCCTACAATGTACAAACGAGTTTTCCTTCTTCGGTAAGCACAACCGAACTTGTTTGTTGAGTCAAATATGTTCCATTTGACGTTATTATGGTGCCACGCATGGATTGAAATCAAACGGAATCCATTTGGTCACTCAAATCCTTGTATTCTCGGATTGCACCCAAATTGGCCTCCAATTGAGCCTACAACGTACAAACGAGTTTTCCTTCTTCGTTAACCATAACCGAACTTGTTTGTTGAGTCAAAAATGTCCCATTTGACGTTTTTATGTTGCCACGCGAGTTAGAAACAAAGCGGTGTCCATTTGGTCACTCAAATCCTTGTATTCTCGGATTGCACCCAAATTGGCCTCCAATTGAGCCTACAACGTACAAACGAGTTTTCCTTCTTGATTAAGCACAAATGAACTTGTTTTTTGAATCAAACATGTCCCATTTGACGTTATTATGGTGCCACGCGAGTTAGAAACCAAGCGGAGTCCATTTGGTCACTCAAATCCTTGTATTCTCGGATTGCACCCAAATTGGCCTCCAATTGAGCCTACAACGTACAAACGAGTTTCTCTTCTTCGTTAATCACAACCGAACTTGTTTGTTGAGTCAAACATGTCCCATTTGACGTTATTATGGTGCCACGCGAGTTAGAAAAAAAGCGGAGTCCATTTGCTTACTCAAATCCTTGTATTCTTGGATTCCACCCAAATTGGCCTCCAATTGAGCTTACAATGTACAAACGAGTTTTCCTTCTTCGTTGAGCACAACCGAACATTTTTGTTGAGTCAAACATGTCCCATTTGACGTTATTAGGGTGCCACACGAGGATTGAAATCAAACGGAGTCCATTTGGTCACTCAAATCCTTGTATTCTCGGATTGCACCCAAATTGGCCTCCAATTGAGCCTACAATGTACAAACGAGTTTTCCTTCTTCGGTAAGCACAACCGAACTTGTTTGTTGAGTCAAATATGTTCCATTTGACGTTATTATGGTGCCACGCATGGATTGAAATCAAACGGAATCCATTTGGTCACTCAAATCCTTGTATTCTCGGATTGCACCCAAATTGGCCTCCAATTGAGCCTACAACGTACAAACGAGTTTTCCTTCTTCGTTAACCATAACCGAACTTGTTTGTTGAGTCAAAAATGTCCCATTTGACGTTTTTATGTTGCCACACGAGTTAGAAACAAAGCGGAGTCCATTTGGTCACTCAAATCCTTGTATTCTCGGATTGCACCCAAATTGGCCTCCAATTGAGCCTACAACGTACAAACGAGTTTTCCTTCTTGATTAAGCACAAATGAACTTGTTTTTTGAATCAAACATGTCCCATTTGACGTTATTATGGTGCCACGCGAGTTAGAAACCAAGCGGAGTCCATTTGGTCACTCAAATCCTTGTATTCTCGGATTGCACCCAAATTGGCCTCCAAGTGAGCCTACAACATACAAACGAGTTTTCCTTCTTTGTTAAGCACAACCGAACCTTTTTCTTGAGTCAAACATGTCCCATTTGACGTTATTATGGTGCCACGCAAAGATTGAAATCAAACGGAGTCCGTTTGCTCACTCAAATCCTTGTATTCTCGGATTGCACCCAAATTGGCCTCCAATTGATCCTACAACGTACAAACGAGTTTTCCTTCTTCGTTAAGCACAACCGAACTTGTTTGTTGAGTCAAATATATCCCATTTGACGTTATTATGGTGCAATGCGATGACTGAAATCAAACGGAGTCCATTTGGTCACTCAAATCCTTGTATTCTCGGATTGCACCCAAATTGGCCTCCAATTGAGCCTACAATGTACAAACGAGTTTTCCTTCTTCGTTGACCATAACCGAACTTGTTTGTTGAGTCAAACATGTCCCATTTGACGTTATTATGGTGCCACGCGAGTTAGAAACCAAGCAGAGTCCATTTGCTTACTCAAATCCTTGTATTCTTGGATTCCACCCAAATTGGCCTCCAATTGAGCCTACAATGTATAAACGAGTTTTCCTTCTTCGTTGAGCACAACCGAACATTTTTGTTGAGTCAAACATGTCCCATTTGACGTTATTAGGGTGCCACATGAGGATTGAAATCAAACGGAGTCCATTTGGTTTTTCAAATCCTTATATTCTCGGATTGCACCCAAATTGGCCTCCAATTGAGCCTACAACGTACAAACGAGTTTTCCTTCTTCGTTAACCATAACCGAACTAGTTTTTTGAGTCAAACATGTCCCATTTGACGTTATTTTGTTGCCACGTGAGCTAGAAACCAAGCGGAGTCCATTTGGTCACTCAAATCCTTGTATTCTCGGATTGCACCCAAATTGGCCTCCAATTGAGCATACAACGTACAAACGAGTTTTCCTTCTTCATTATGCACAACCTAACTTGTTTTTTGATTCAAACATGTCCCAATTGACGTTATTATAGTGCCACACGAGTTAGAAACCAAGCGGAGTCCATTTGCTCACTAAAATCCTTGTATTCTCGGATTGCACCCAAATTGGCCTCCAATTGAGCCTACAATGTACAAACGAGTTTTCCTTCTTCGGTAAGCACAACCGAACTTTTTTGTTGAGTCAAATATGTTCCATTTGACGTTATTATGGTGCCACGCAAGGATTGAAATCAAACGGAATCCATTTGGTCACTCAAATCCTTGTATTCTCGGATTGCACCCAAATTGGCCTCCAATTGAGCCTACAATGTACAAACGAGTTTTCCTTCTTTGGTAAGCACAACCGAACTTGTTTGTTGAGTCAAATATGTTCCATTTGACATTATTATGGTGCCACGCAAGGATTTAAATCAAACGGAATCCATTTGGTCACTCAAATCCTTGTATTCTCGGATTGCACCCAAATTGGCCTCCAATTGAGCCTACAACGTACAAACGAGTTTTCCTTCTTCGTTAGCCATAACCGAACTTGTTTGTTGATTCAAACATGTCCCATTTGACGTTTTTATGCTGCCACGCGAGTTAGAAACAAAGCGGAGTCCATTTGGTCACTCAAATCCTTGTATTCTCGGATTGCACCCAAATTGGCCTCCAATTGAGCCTACAACGTACAAACGAGTTTACCTTCTTCGTTAACCATAACCGAACTTGTTTTTTGAATCAAACATGTCCCATTTGACGTTATTATGGTGCCACGCGAGTTAGAAACCAAGCGGAGTCCATTTGGTCACTCAAATCCTTGTATTCTCGGATTGCACCCAAATTGGCTTCCAATTGAGCCTACAACGTACAAACGAGTTTTCCTTCTTCGTTAACCATAACCGAACTTGTTTGTTGAGTCAAAAATGTCCCATTTGATGTTATTATGGTGCCACACGAGTTCTAAAAAAAGCGGAGTCCATTTGCTTACTCAAATCCGTGTATTCTCGGATTGCACCCAAATTGTCCTACAATTGAGCCTACAATGTACAAACGAGTTTTCCTTCTTCGTTGAGCACAACCGAACATTTTTGTTGAGTCAAACTTGTCACATTTGATGTTATTAGGGTGCCACTCAAGGATTGAAATCAAACGGAGTCCATTTGGTTACTCAAATCCTTGTATTCTCGGATTGCACCCAAATTGGCCTCCAATTGAGCCAACAACGTACAAACGAGTTTTCCTTCTTTATTAAGCACAACCGAACTTGTTTTTTCAGTCAAACATGTCCCATTTGACGTTATTATAGTGCCACACGAGTTAGAAACCAAGCGGAGTCCATTTGCTCACTAAAATCCTTGTATTCTCGTATTGCACCCAAATTGGCCACCAATTGAGCCTACAACATACAAACGAGTTTTCCTTCTTTGTTAAGCACAACCGAACCTTTTTGTTGAGTCAAACATGTCCCATTTGACGTTATTATGGTGCCACGCAAAGATTGAAATCAAACGGAGTCCGTTTGCTCACTCAAATCCTTGTATTCTCGGATTGCACCCAAATTGGCCTCCAATTGAGCCTACAATGTACAAACGAGTTTTCCTTCTTCGGTAAGCACAACCGAACTTGTTTGTTGAGTCATATATGTTCCATTTGACGTTATTATGGTGCCACGCAAGGATTGAAATCAAACGGAATCCATTTGGTCACTCAAATCCTTGTATTCTCGGATTGCACCCAAATTGGCCTCCAATTGAGCCTACAACGTACAAACGAGTTCTTCTTCTTCGTTAATCACAACGAAACTTATTTGTTGAGTCAAACATGTCCCATTTGACATTATTATGGTGCCACGCGAGGATTGAAATCAAACGGAGTCCATTTGGTCACTCAAATCCTTGTATTCACGGATTGCACCCAAATTGGCCTCCACTTGAGCCTACAACGTACAAATGAGTTTTCCTTCTTCGTTAAGCACAACCGAACATTTTTGTTGAGTCAAACATGTCCCATTTGACGTTATTAGGGTTCCACACGAGGATTGAAATCAAACGGAGTCCATTTGGTCACTCAAATCCATGTATTCTCGGATTGCACCCAAATTGGCCTCCAATTGAGCCTACAACGTACAAACGAGTTTTCCTTCTTCGTTAACCATAACTGAAATTTTTTGTTGAGTCAAACATGTCCCATTTGACGTTTTTATGTTTCCACGCGAGTTAGAAACAAAGCGGAGTCCATTTGGTCACTCAAATCCTTGTATTCTCGGAT
Organism: Berberis vulgaris; assembly: GCA_963556465.1. Taxonomy (NCBI): domain Eukaryota; kingdom Viridiplantae; phylum Streptophyta; class Magnoliopsida; order Ranunculales; family Berberidaceae; genus Berberis; species Berberis vulgaris. Next base: position 38,479,627 of record OY747126.1, on the reverse strand, counting down.
TGCACCCAAATTGGCCTCCAATTGAGCCTACAACGTACAAATGAGTTTTCCTTCTTCATTAAGCACAAAAGAACTTGTTTTTTGAGTCAAACATGTCCCATTTGACGTTATTATGGTGCCACGCGAGTTAGAAACCAAGCGGAGTCCATTTGGTCACTCAAATCCTTGTATTCTCGGATTGCACCCAAATTGGCCTCCAATTGAGCCTACAACGTACAAATGAGTTTTCCTTCTTCATTAAGCACAAAAGAACTTGTTTTTTGAGTCAAACATGTCCCATTTGACGTTATTATGGTGCCACGCGAGTTAGAAACCAAGCGGAGTCCATTTGGTCACTCAAATCCTTGTATTCTCGGATTGCACCCAAATTGGCGTACAATTGAGCCTACAATGTACAAACGAGTTTCCCTTCTTCGTTAACATTAACCGAACTTCTTTGTTGAGTCAAACATGTCCCATTTGACGTTATTATGGTGCCACGTGAGTTAGAACCCAAACGGAGTCCATTTGGTCACTCAAATCCTTGTATTCTCATATTGCACCCAAATTGGCCTCCAATTGAGCCTACAACGTACAAACGAGTTTTCCTTCTTCGTTAACCATAACCGAACTTGTTTGTCGAGTCAAACATGTCCCATTTGACGTTATTATGGTGCCACGTGAGTTAGAACCCAAACGGAGTCCATTTGGTCACTCTAATCCTTGTATTCTCGGATTGCACCCAAATTGGCCTCCAATTGAGCCTACAACGTACAAACGAGTTTTCCTTCTTCGTTAACCATAACCGAACTTGTTTGTTGAGTCAAACATGTCCCATTTGACGTTAATATGGTGCCACGCGAGTTAGAAAAAAAGCGGAGTCCATTTGCTTACTCAAATCCTTGTATTCTCGGATTGCACCCAAATTGGCCTACAATTGAGCCTACAATGTACAAACGAGTTTTCCTTCTTCGTTAATCACAACGAAACTTATTTGTTGAGTCAAACATGTCCCATTTGACATTATTATGGTGCCACGCGAGGATTGAAATCAAACGGAGTCCATTTGGTCACTCAAATCCTTGTATTCTCGGATTGCACCCAAATTGGCCTCCAATTGAGCCTACAACGTACAAATGAGTTTTCCTCCTTCGTTAAGCACAACCGAACATTTTTGTTGAGTCAAACATGTCCCATTTGACGTTATTAGGGTTCCACACGAGGATTGAAATCAAACGGAGTCCATTTGGTCACTCAAATCCTTGTATTCTCGGATTGCACCCAAATTGGCCTCCAATTGAGCCTACAACGTACAAACGAGTTTTCCTTCTTCGTTAACCATAACCAAACTTGTTTGTTGAGTCAAACATGTCCCATTTGACGTTTTTATGTTGCCACGCGAGTTAGAAACAAAGCGGAGTCCATTTGGTCACTCAAATCCTTGTATTCTCGGATTGCACCCAAATTGGCCTCCAATTGAGCCTACAACGTACAAATGAGTTTTCCTTCTTCATTAAGCACAAACGAACTTGTTTTTTGAGTCAAGCATGTCCCATTTGACGTTATTATGGTGCCACACGAGTTAGAAAAAAAGCGGAGTCCATTTGACGTTATTCTGGTGCCATGCAAGGATTGAAATCAAATGGAATCCATTTGGTCACTCAAATCCTTGTATTCTCGGATTGCACCCAAATTGGCCTCCAATTGAGCCTACAACGTACAAACGAGTTTCTCTTCTTCGTTAATCACAACCGAACTTGTTTGTTGAGTCAAACATGTCCCATTTGACGTTATTATGGTGCCACGCGAGTTAGAAAAAAAGCGGAGTCCATTTGCTTACTCAAATCCTTGTATTCTTGGATTCCACCCAAATTGGCCTCCAATTGAGCTTACAATGTACAAACGAGTTTTCCTTCTTCGTTGAGCACAACCGAACATTTTTGTTGAGTCAAACATGTCCCATTTGACGTTATTAGGGTGCCACACGAGGATTGAAATCAAACGGAGTCCATTTGGTCACTCAAATCCTTGTATTCTCGGATTGCACCCAAATTGGCCTCCAATTGAGCCTACAATGTACAAACGAGTTTTCCTTCTTCGGTAAGCACAACCGAACTTGTTTGTTGAGTCAAATATGTTCCATTTGACGTTATTATGGTGCCACGCATGGATTGAAATCAAACGGAATCCATTTGGTCACTCAAATCCTTGTATTCTCGGATTGCACCCAAATTGGCCTCCAATTGAGCCTACAACGTACAAACGAGTTTTCCTTCTTCGTTAACCATAACCGAACTTGTTTGTTGAGTCAAAAATGTCCCATTTGACGTTTTTATGTTGCCACGCGAGTTAGAAACAAAGCGGAGTCCATTTGGTCACTCAAATCCTTGTATTCTCGGATTGCACCCAAATTGGCCTCCAATTGAGCCTACAACGTACAAACGAGTTTTCCTTCTTGATTAAGCACAAATGAACTTGTTTTTTGAATCAAACATGTCCCATTTGACGTTATTATGGTGCCACGCGAGTTAGAAACCAAGCGGAGTCCATTTGGTCACTCAAATCCTTGTATTCTCGGATTGCACCCAAATTGGCCTCCAATTGAGCCTACAACGTACAAACGAGTTTCTCTTCTTCGTTAATCACAACCGAACTTGTTTGTTGAGTCAAACATGTCCCATTTGACGTTATTATGGTGCCACGCGAGTTAGAAAAAAAGCGGAGTCCATTTGCTTACTCAAATCCTTGTATTCTTGGATTCCACCCAAATTGGCCTCCAATTGAGCTTACAATGTACAAACGAGTTTTCCTTCTTCGTTGAGCACAACCGAACATTTTTGTTGAGTCAAACATGTCCCATTTGACGTTATTAGGGTGCCACACGAGGATTGAAATCAAACGGAGTCCATTTGGTCACTCAAATCCTTGTATTCTCGGATTGCACCCAAATTGGCCTCCAATTGAGCCTACAATGTACAAACGAGTTTTCCTTCTTCGGTAAGCACAACCGAACTTGTTTGTTGAGTCAAATATGTTCCATTTGACGTTATTATGGTGCCACGCATGGATTGAAATCAAACGGAATCCATTTGGTCACTCAAATCCTTGTATTCTCGGATTGCACCCAAATTGGCCTCCAATTGAGCCTACAACGTACAAACGAGTTTTCCTTCTTCGTTAACCATAACCGAACTTGTTTGTTGAGTCAAAAATGTCCCATTTGACGTTTTTATGTTGCCACACGAGTTAGAAACAAAGCGGAGTCCATTTGGTCACTCAAATCCTTGTATTCTCGGATTGCACCCAAATTGGCCTCCAATTGAGCCTACAACGTACAAACGAGTTTTCCTTCTTGATTAAGCACAAATGAACTTGTTTTTTGAATCAAACATGTCCCATTTGACGTTATTATGGTGCCACGCGAGTTAGAAACCAAGCGGAGTCCATTTGGTCACTCAAATCCTTGTATTCTCGGATTGCACCCAAATTGGCCTCCAAGTGAGCCTACAACATACAAACGAGTTTTCCTTCTTTGTTAAGCACAACCGAACCTTTTTCTTGAGTCAAACATGTCCCATTTGACGTTATTATGGTGCCACGCAAAGATTGAAATCAAACGGAGTCCGTTTGCTCACTCAAATCCTTGTATTCTCGGATTGCACCCAAATTGGCCTCCAATTGATCCTACAACGTACAAACGAGTTTTCCTTCTTCGTTAAGCACAACCGAACTTGTTTGTTGAGTCAAATATATCCCATTTGACGTTATTATGGTGCAATGCGATGACTGAAATCAAACGGAGTCCATTTGGTCACTCAAATCCTTGTATTCTCGGATTGCACCCAAATTGGCCTCCAATTGAGCCTACAATGTACAAACGAGTTTTCCTTCTTCGTTGACCATAACCGAACTTGTTTGTTGAGTCAAACATGTCCCATTTGACGTTATTATGGTGCCACGCGAGTTAGAAACCAAGCAGAGTCCATTTGCTTACTCAAATCCTTGTATTCTTGGATTCCACCCAAATTGGCCTCCAATTGAGCCTACAATGTATAAACGAGTTTTCCTTCTTCGTTGAGCACAACCGAACATTTTTGTTGAGTCAAACATGTCCCATTTGACGTTATTAGGGTGCCACATGAGGATTGAAATCAAACGGAGTCCATTTGGTTTTTCAAATCCTTATATTCTCGGATTGCACCCAAATTGGCCTCCAATTGAGCCTACAACGTACAAACGAGTTTTCCTTCTTCGTTAACCATAACCGAACTAGTTTTTTGAGTCAAACATGTCCCATTTGACGTTATTTTGTTGCCACGTGAGCTAGAAACCAAGCGGAGTCCATTTGGTCACTCAAATCCTTGTATTCTCGGATTGCACCCAAATTGGCCTCCAATTGAGCATACAACGTACAAACGAGTTTTCCTTCTTCATTATGCACAACCTAACTTGTTTTTTGATTCAAACATGTCCCAATTGACGTTATTATAGTGCCACACGAGTTAGAAACCAAGCGGAGTCCATTTGCTCACTAAAATCCTTGTATTCTCGGATTGCACCCAAATTGGCCTCCAATTGAGCCTACAATGTACAAACGAGTTTTCCTTCTTCGGTAAGCACAACCGAACTTTTTTGTTGAGTCAAATATGTTCCATTTGACGTTATTATGGTGCCACGCAAGGATTGAAATCAAACGGAATCCATTTGGTCACTCAAATCCTTGTATTCTCGGATTGCACCCAAATTGGCCTCCAATTGAGCCTACAATGTACAAACGAGTTTTCCTTCTTTGGTAAGCACAACCGAACTTGTTTGTTGAGTCAAATATGTTCCATTTGACATTATTATGGTGCCACGCAAGGATTTAAATCAAACGGAATCCATTTGGTCACTCAAATCCTTGTATTCTCGGATTGCACCCAAATTGGCCTCCAATTGAGCCTACAACGTACAAACGAGTTTTCCTTCTTCGTTAGCCATAACCGAACTTGTTTGTTGATTCAAACATGTCCCATTTGACGTTTTTATGCTGCCACGCGAGTTAGAAACAAAGCGGAGTCCATTTGGTCACTCAAATCCTTGTATTCTCGGATTGCACCCAAATTGGCCTCCAATTGAGCCTACAACGTACAAACGAGTTTACCTTCTTCGTTAACCATAACCGAACTTGTTTTTTGAATCAAACATGTCCCATTTGACGTTATTATGGTGCCACGCGAGTTAGAAACCAAGCGGAGTCCATTTGGTCACTCAAATCCTTGTATTCTCGGATTGCACCCAAATTGGCTTCCAATTGAGCCTACAACGTACAAACGAGTTTTCCTTCTTCGTTAACCATAACCGAACTTGTTTGTTGAGTCAAAAATGTCCCATTTGATGTTATTATGGTGCCACACGAGTTCTAAAAAAAGCGGAGTCCATTTGCTTACTCAAATCCGTGTATTCTCGGATTGCACCCAAATTGTCCTACAATTGAGCCTACAATGTACAAACGAGTTTTCCTTCTTCGTTGAGCACAACCGAACATTTTTGTTGAGTCAAACTTGTCACATTTGATGTTATTAGGGTGCCACTCAAGGATTGAAATCAAACGGAGTCCATTTGGTTACTCAAATCCTTGTATTCTCGGATTGCACCCAAATTGGCCTCCAATTGAGCCAACAACGTACAAACGAGTTTTCCTTCTTTATTAAGCACAACCGAACTTGTTTTTTCAGTCAAACATGTCCCATTTGACGTTATTATAGTGCCACACGAGTTAGAAACCAAGCGGAGTCCATTTGCTCACTAAAATCCTTGTATTCTCGTATTGCACCCAAATTGGCCACCAATTGAGCCTACAACATACAAACGAGTTTTCCTTCTTTGTTAAGCACAACCGAACCTTTTTGTTGAGTCAAACATGTCCCATTTGACGTTATTATGGTGCCACGCAAAGATTGAAATCAAACGGAGTCCGTTTGCTCACTCAAATCCTTGTATTCTCGGATTGCACCCAAATTGGCCTCCAATTGAGCCTACAATGTACAAACGAGTTTTCCTTCTTCGGTAAGCACAACCGAACTTGTTTGTTGAGTCATATATGTTCCATTTGACGTTATTATGGTGCCACGCAAGGATTGAAATCAAACGGAATCCATTTGGTCACTCAAATCCTTGTATTCTCGGATTGCACCCAAATTGGCCTCCAATTGAGCCTACAACGTACAAACGAGTTCTTCTTCTTCGTTAATCACAACGAAACTTATTTGTTGAGTCAAACATGTCCCATTTGACATTATTATGGTGCCACGCGAGGATTGAAATCAAACGGAGTCCATTTGGTCACTCAAATCCTTGTATTCACGGATTGCACTCAAATTGGCCTCCAATTGAGCCTACAACGTACAAATGAGTTTTCCTTCTTCGTTAAGCACAACCGAACATTTTTGTTGAGTCAAACATGTCCCATTTGACGTTATTAGGGTTCCACACGAGGATTGAAATCAAACGGAGTCCATTTGGTCACTCAAATCCATGTATTCTCGGATTGCACCCAAATTGGCCTCCAATTGAGCCTACAACGTACAAACGAGTTTTCCTTCTTCGTTAACCATAACTGAACTTTTTTGTTGAGTCAAACATGTCCCATTTGACGTTTTTATGTTGCCACGCAAGTTAGAAACAAAGCGGAGTCCATTTGGTCACTCAAATCCTTGTATTCTCGGATTGCACCCAAATTGGCCTCCAATTGAGCCTACAACGTACAAATGAGTTTTCCTTCTTCATTAAGCACAAACGAACTTGTTTTTTGAGTCAAATATGTCCCATTTGACGTTATTATGGTGCCACGCGAGTTAGAAACCAAGCGGAGTCCATTTGGTCACTCAAATCCTTGTATTCTCGGATTGCACCCAAATTGGCGTACAATTGAGCCTACAACGTACAAACGAGTTTCCCTTCTTCGTTAACATTATCCGAACTTCTTTGTTGAGTCAAACATGTCCCATTTGACGTTATTATGGTGCCACGTGAGTTAGAACCCAAACGGAGTCCATTTGGTCACTCAAATCCTTGTATTCTCATATTGCACCCAAATTGGCCTCCAATTGAGCCTACAACGTACAAACGAGTTTTCCTTCTTCGTTAACCATAACCGAACTTGTTTGTCGAGTCAAACATGTCCCATTTGACGTTATTATGGTGCCACGTGAGTTAGAACCCAAACGGAGTCCATTTGGTCACTCTAATCCTTGTATTCTCGGATTGCACCCAAATTGGCCTCCAATTGAGCCTACAACGTACAAACGAGTTTTCCTTCTTCGTTAACCATAACCGAACTTGTTTGTTGAGTCAAACATGTCCCATTTGACGTTAATATGGTGCCACGCGAGTTAGAAAAAAAGCGGAGTCCATTTGCTTACTCAAATCCTTGTATTCTCGGATTGCACCCAAATTGGCCTACAATTGAGCCTACAATGTACAAACGAGTTTTCCTTCTTCGTTAATCACAACGAAACTTATTTGTTGAGTCAAACATGTCCCATTTGACATTATTATGGTGCCAAGCGAGGATTGAAATCAAACGGAGTCCATTTGGTCACTCAAATCCTTGTATTCTCGGATTGCACCCAAATTGGCCTCCAATTGAGCCTACAACGTACAAATGAGTTTTCCTCCTTCGTTAAGCACAACCGAACATTTTTGTTGAGTCAAACATGTCCCATTTGACGTTATTAGGGTTCCACACGAGGATTGAAATCAAACGGAGTCCATTTGGTCACTCAAATCCTTGTATTCTCGGATTGCACCCAAATTGGCCTCTAATTGAGCCTACAACGTACAAACGAGTTTTCCTTCTTCGTTAACCATAACCAAACTTGTTTGTTGAGTCAAACATGTCCCATTTGACGTTTTTATGTTGCCACGCGAGTTAGAAACAAAGCGGAGTCCATTTGGTCACTCAAATCCTTGTATTCTCGGATTGCACCCAAATTGGCCTCCAATTGAGCCTACAACGTACAAATGAGTTTTCCTTCTTCATTAAGCACAAACGAACTTGTTTTTTGAGTCAAGCATGTCCCATTTGACGTTATTATGGTGCCACACGAGTTAGAAAAAAAGCGGAGTCCATTTGACGTTATTCTGGTGCCATGCAAGGATTGAAATCAAATGGAATCCATTTGGTCACTCAAATCCTTGTATTCTCGGATTGCACCCAAATTGGCCTCCAATTGAGCCAACAACGTACAAACGAGTTTTCCTTCTTTATTAAGCACAACCGAACTTGTTTTTTCAGTCAAACATGTCCCATTTGACGTTATTATAGTGTCACACGAGTTAGAAACCAAGCGGAGTCCATTTGCTCACTAAAATCCTTGTATTCTCGTATTGCACCCAAATTGGCCACCAATTGAGCCTACAACATACAAACGAGTTTTCCTTCTTTGTTAAGCACAACCGAACCTTTTTGTTGAGTCAAACATGTCCCATTTGACGTTATTATGGTGCCACGCAAAGATTGAAATCAAACGGAGTCCGTTTGCTCACTCAAATCCTTGTATTCTCGGATTGCACCCAAATTGGCCTCCAATTGAGCCTACAATGTACAAACGAGTTTTCCTTCTTCGGTAAGCACAACCGAACTTGTTTGTTGAGTCATATATGTTCCATTTGACGTTATTATGGTGCCACGCAAGGATTGAAATCAAACGGAATCCATTTGGTCACTCAAATCCTTGTATTCTCGGATTGCACCCAAATTGGCCTCCAATTGAGCCTACAACGTACAAACGAGTTCTTCTTCTTCGTTAATCACAACGAAACTTATTTGTTGAGTCAAACATGTCCCATTTGACATTATTATGGTGCCACGCGAGGATTGAAATCAAACGGAGTCCATTTGGTCACTCAAATCCTTGTATTCTCGGATTGCACCAAAATTGGCCTCCAATTGAGCCTACAACGTACAAATGAGTTTTCCTCCTTCGTTAAGCACAACCGAACATTTTTGTTGAGTCAAACATGTCCCATTTGACGTTATTAGGGTTCCACACGAGGATTGAAATCAAACGGAGTCCATTTGGTCACTCAAATCCTTGTATTCTCGGATTGCACCCAAATTGGCCTCTAATTGAGCCTACAACGTACAAACGAGTTTTCCTTCTTCGTTAACCATAACCAAACTTGTTTGTTGAGTCAAACATGTCCCATTTGACGTTTTTATGTTGCCACGCGAGTTAGAAACAAAGCGGAGTCCATTTGGTCACTCAAATCCTTGTATTCTCGGATTGCACCCAAATTGGCCTCCAATTGAGCCTACAACGTACAAATGAGTTTTCCTTCTTCATTAAGCACAAACGAACTTGTTTTTTGAGTCAAAGATGTCCCATTTGACGTTATTATGGTGCCACGCGAGTTAGAAACCAAGCGGAGTCCATTTGGTCACTCAAATCCTTGTATTCTCGGATTGCACCCAAATTGGCGTACAATTGAGCCTACAACGTACAAACGAGTTTCCCTTCTTCGTTAACATTAACCGAACTTCTTTGTTGAGTCAAACATGTCCCATTTGACGTTATTATGGTGCCACGTGAGTTAGAACCCAAACGGAGTCCATTTGGTCACTCAAATCCTTGTATTCTCATATTGCACCCAAATTGGCCTCCAATTGAGCCTACAACGTACAAACGAGTTTTCCTTCTTCGTTAACCATAACCGAACTTGTTTGTCGAGTCAAACATGTCCCATTTGACGTTATTATGGTTCCACGTGAGTTAGAACCCAAACGGAGTCCATTTGGTCACTCTAATCCTTGTATTCTCGGATTGCACCCAAATTGGCCTCCAATTGAGCCTACAACGTACAAACGAGTTTTCCTTCTTCGTTAACCATAACCGAACTTGTTTGTTGAGTCAAACATGTCCCATTTGACGTTAATATGGTGCCACGCGAGTTAGAAAAAAAGCGGAGTCCATTTGCTTACTCAAATCCTTGTATTCTCGGATTGCACCCAAATTGGCCTACAATTGAGCCTACAATGTACAAACGAGTTTTCCTTCTTCGTTAATCACAACGAAACTTATTTGTTGAGTCAAACATGTCCCATTTGACATTATTATGGTGCCACGCGAGGATTGAAATCAAACGAAGTCCATTTGGTCACTCAAATCCTTGTATTCTCGGATTGCACCCAAATTGGCCTCCAATTGAGCCTACAACGTACAAATGAGTTTTCCTCCTTCGTTAAGCACAACCGAACATTTTTGTTGAGTCAAACATGTCCCATTTGACGTTATTAGGGTTCCACACGAGGATTGAAATCAAACGGAGTCCATTTGGTCACTCAAATCCTTGTATTCTCGGATTGCACCCAAATTGGCCTCTAATTGAGCCTACAACGTACAAACGAGTTTTCCTTCTTCGTTAACCATAACCAAACTTGTTTGTTGAGTCAAACATGTCCCATTTGACGTTTTTATGTTGCCACGCGAGTTAGAAACAAAGCGGAGTCCATTTGGTCACTCAAATCCTTGTATTCTCGGATTGCACCCAAATTGGCCTCCAATTGAGCCTACAACGTACAAATGAGTTTTCCTTCTTCATTAAGCACAAACGAACTTGTTTTTTGAGTCAAGCATGTCCCATTTGACGTTATTATGGTGCCACACGAGTTAGAAAAAAAGCGGAGTCCATTTGACGTTATTCTGGTGCCATGCAAGGATTGAAATCAAATGGAATCCATTTGGTCACTCAAATCCTTGTATTCTCGGATTGCACCCAAATTGGCCTTCAATTGAGCCTACAACGTACAAACGAGTTTCTCTTCTAAGTTAATCACAACCGAACTTGTTTGTTGAGTCAAACATGTCCCATTTGACGTTATTATGGTGCCACGCGAGTTAGAAAAAAAGCGGAGTCCATTTGCTTACTCAAATCCTTGTATTCTTGGATTCCACCCAAATTGGCCTCCAATTGAGCTTACAATGTACAAACGAGTTTTCCTTCTTCGTTGAGCACAACCGAACATTTTTGTTGAGTCAAACATGTCCCATTTGACGTTATTAGGGTGCCACACGAGGATTGAAATCAAACGGAGTCCATTTGGTCACTCAAATCCTTGTATTCTCGGATTGCACCCAAATTGGCCTCCAATTGAGCCTACAATGTACAAACGAGTTTTCCTTCTTCGGTAAGCACAACCGAACTTGTTTGTTGAGTCAAATATGTTCCATTTGACGTTATTATGGTGCCACGCATGGATTGAAATCAAACGGAATCCATTTGGTCACTCAAATCCTTGTATTCTCGGATTGCACCCAAATTGGCCTCCAATTGAGCCTACAACGTACAAACGAGTTTTACTTCTTCGTTAACCATAACCGAACTTGTTTGTTGAGTCAAACATGTCCCATTTGACGTTTTTATGTTGCCACGCGAGTTAGAAACAAAGCGGAGTCCATTTGGTCACTCAAATCCTTGTATTCTCGGATTGCACCCAAATTGGCCTCCAATTGAGCCTACAACGTACAAACGAGTTTTCCTTCTTCATTAAGCACAAATGAACTTGTTTTTTGAATCAAACATGTCCCATTTGACGTTATTATGGTGCCACGCGAGTTAGAAACCAAGCGGAGTCCATTTGGTCACTCAAATCCTTGTATTCTCGGATTGCACCCAAATTGGCCTCCAAGTGAGCCTACAACATACAAACGAGTTTTCCTTCTTTGTTAAGCACAACCGAACCTTTTTCTTGAGTCAAACATGTCCCATTTGACGTTATTATGGTGCCACGCAAAGATTGAAATCAAACGGAGTCCGTTTGCTCACTCAGATCCTTGTATTCTCGGATTGCACCCAAATTGGCCTCCAATTGATCCTACAACGTACAAACGAGTTTTCCTTCTTCGTTAAGCACAACCGAACTTGTTTGTTGAGTCAAATATATCCCATTTGACGTTATTATGGTGCCATGCGATGACTGAAATCAAACGGAGTCCATTTGGTCACTCAAATCCTTGTATTCTCGGATTGCACCCAAATTGGCCTCCAATTGAGCCTACAATGTACAAACGAGTTTTCCTTCTTCGTTGACCATATACGAACTTGTTTGTTGAGTCAAACATGTCCCATTTGACGTTATTATGGTGCCACGCGAGTTAGAAACCAAGCAGAGTCCATTTGCTTACTCAAATCCTTGTATTCTTGGATTCCACCCAAATTGGCCTCCAATTGAGCCTACAATGTATAAACGAGTTTTCCTTCTTCGTTGAGCACAACCGAACATTTTTGTTGAGTCAAACATGTCCCATTTGACGTTATTAGGGTGCCACATGAGGATTGAAATCAAACGGAGTCCATTTGGTTATTCAAATCCTTATATTCTCGGATTGCACCCAAATTGGCCTCCAATTGAGCCTACAACGTACAAACGAGTTTTCCTTCTTCGTTAACCATAACCGAACTAGTTTTTTGAGTCAAACATGTCCCATTTGATGTTATTGTGTTGCCACGTGAGCTAGAAACCAAGCGGAGTCCATTTGGTCACTCAAATCCTTGTATTCTCGGATTGCACCCAAATTGGCCTCCAATTGAGCATACAACGTACAAACGAGTTTTCCTTCTTCATTATGCACAACCTAACTTGTTTTTTGATTCAAACATGTCCCAATTGACGTTATTATAGTGCCACACGAGTTAGAAACCAAGCGGAGTCCATTTGCTCACTAAAATCCTTGTATTCTCGGATTGCACCCAAATTGGCCTCCAATTGAGCCTACAATGTACAAACGAGTTTTCCTTCTTTGGTAAGCACAACCGAACTTGTTTGTTGAGTCAAATATGTTCCATTTGACATTATTATGGTGCCACGCAAGGATTTAAATCAAACGGAATCCATTTGGTCACTCAAATCCTTGTATTCTCGGATTGCACCCAAATTGGCCTCCAATTGAGCCTACAACGTACAAACGAGTTTTCCTTCTTCGTTAACCATAACCGAACTTGTTTTTTGATTCAAACATGTCCCATTTGACGTTTTTATGCTGCCACGCGAGTTAGAAACAAAGCGGAGTCCATTTGGTCACTCAAATCCTTGTATTCTCGGATTGCACCCAAATTGGCCTCCAATTGAGCCTACAACGTACAAACGAGTTTACCTTCTTCGTTAACCATAACCGAACTTGTTTTTTGAATCAAACATGTCCCATTTGACGTTATTATGGTGCCACACGAGTTAGAAACCAAGCGGAGTCCATTTGGTCACTCAAATCCTTGTATTCTCGGATTGCACCCAAATTGGCTTCCAATTGAGCCTACAACGTACAAACGAGTTTTCCTTCTTCGTTAACCATAACCGAACTTGTTTGTTGAGTCAAAAATGTCCCATTTGATGTTATTATGGTGCCACGCGAGTTCTAAAAAAAGCGGAGTCCATTTGCTTACTCAAATCCGTGTATTCTCGGATTGCACCCAAATTGTCCTACAATTGAGCCTACAATGTACAAACGAGTTTTCCTTCTTCGTTGAGCACAACCGAACATTTTTGTTGAGTCAAACTTGTCACATTTGATGTTATTAGGGTGCCACTCAAGGATTGAAATCAAACGGAGTCCATTTGGTTACTCAAATCCTTGTATTCTCGGATTGCACCCAAATTGGCCTCCAATTGAGCCAACAACGTACAAACGAGTTTTCCTTCTTTATTAAGCACAACCGAACTTGTTTTTTCAGTCAAACATGTCCCATTTGACGTTATTATAGTGCCACACGAGTTAGAAACCAAGCGGAGTCCATTTGCTCACTAAAATCCTTGTATTCTCGTATTGCACCCAAATTGGCCACCAATTGAGCCTACAACATACAAACGAGTTTTCCTTCTTTGTTAAGCACAACCGAACCTTTTTGTTGAGTCAAACATGTCCCATTTGACGTTATTAATCTGCTACGCAAAGATTGAAATCAAACGGAGTCCGTTTGCTCACTCAAATCCTTGTATTCTCGGATTGCACCCAAATTGGCCTCCAATTGAGCCTACAATGTACAAACGAGTTTTCCTTCTTCGGTAAGCACAACCGAACTTGTTTGTTGAGTCATATATGTTCCATTTGACGTTATTATGGTGCCACGCAAGGATTGAAATAAAACGGAATCCATTTGGTCACTCAAATCCTTGTATTCTCGGATTGCACCCAAATTGGCCTCCAATTGAGCCTACAACGTACAAACGAGTTCTTCTTCTTCGTTAATCACAACGAAACTTATTTGTTGAGTCAAACATGTCCCATTTGACATTATTATGGTGCCACGCGAGGATTGAAATCAAACGGAGTCCATTTGGTCACTCAAATCCTTGTATTCACGGATTGCACCCAAATTGGCCTCCAATTGAGCCTACAACGTACAAATGAGTTTTCCTTCTTCGTTAAGCACAACCGAACATTTTTGTTGAGTCAAACATGTCCCATTTGACGTTATTAGGGTTCCACACGAGGATTGAAATCAAACGGAGTCCATTTGGTCACTCAAATCCATGTATTCTCGGATTGCACCCAAATTGGCCTCCAATTGAGCCTACAACGTACAAACGAGTTTTCCTTCTTCGTTAACCATAACTGAACTTTTTTGTTGAGTCAAACATGTCCCATTTGACGTTTTTATGTTGCCACGCAAGTTAGAAACAAAGCGGAGTCCATTTGGTCACTCAAATCCTTGTATTCTCGGATTGCACCCAAATTGGCCTCCAATTGAGCCTACAACGTACAAATGAGTTTTCCTTCTTCATTAAGCACAAACGAACTTGTTTTTTGAGTCAAACATGTCCCATTTGACGTTATTATGGTGCCACGCGAGTTAGAAACCAAGCGGAGTCCATTTGGTCACTCAAATCCTTGTATTCTCGGATTGCACCCAAATTGGCGTACAATTGAGCCTACAACGTACAAACGAGTTTCCCTTCTTCGTTAACATTAACCGAACTTCTTTGTTGAGTCAAACATGTCCCATTTGACGTTATTATGGTGCCACATGAGTTAGAACCCAAACGGAGTCCATTTGGTCACTCAAATCCTTGTATTCTCATATTGCACCCAAATTGGCCTCCAATTGAGCCTACAACGTACAAACGAGTTTTTCTTCTTCGTTAAATATAACCGAACTTGTTTGTCGAGTCAAACATGTCCCATTTGACGTTATTATGGTGCCACGTGAGTTAGAACCCAAACGGAGTCCATTTGGTCACTCTAATCCTTGTATTCTCGGATTGCACCCAAATTGGCCTCCAATTGAGCCTACAACGTACAAACGAGTTTTCCTTCTTCGTTAACCATAACCGAACTTGTTTGTTGAGCCAAACATGTCCATTTGACGTTAATATGGTGCCACGCGAGTTAGAAAAAAAGCGGAGTCCATTTGCTTACTCAAATCCTTGTATTCTCGGATTGCACCCAAATTGGCCTACAATTGAGCCTACAATGTACAAACGAGTTTTCCTTCTTCGTTAATCACAACGAAACTTATTTGTTGAGTCAAACATGTCCCATTTGACATTATTATGGTGCCACGTGAGGATTGAAATCAAACGGAGTCCATTTGGTCACTCAAATCCTTGTATTCTCGGATTGCACCCAAATTGGCCTCCAATTGAGCCTACAACGTACAAATGAGTTTTCCTCCTTCGTTAAGCACAACCGAACATTTTTGTTGAGTCAAACATGTCCCATTTGACGTTATTAGGGTTCCACATGAGGATTGAAATCAAACGGAGTCCATTTGGTCACTCAAATCCTTGTATTCTCGGATTGCACCCAAATTGGCCTCCAATTGAGCCTACAACGTACAAACGAGTTTTCCTTCTTCGTTAACCATAACCAAACTTGTTTGTTGAGTCAAACATGTCCCATTTGACGTTTTTATGTTGCCACGCGAGTTAGAAACAAAGCGGAGTCCATTTGGTCACTCAAATCCTTGTATTCTCGGATTGCACCCAAATTGGCCTCCAATTGAGCCTACAACGTACAAATGAGTTTTCCTTCTTCATTAAGCACAAACGAACTTGTTTTTTGAGTCAAGCATGTCCCATTTCACGTTATTATGGTGCCACACGAGTTAGAAAAAAAGCGGAGTCCATTTGACGTTATTCTGGTGCCATGCAAGGATTGAAATCAAATGGAATCCATTTGGTCACTCAAATCCTTGTATTCTCGGATTGCACCCAAATTGGCCTCCAATTGAGCCTACAACGTACAAACGAGTTTCTCTTCTAAGTCAATCACAACCGAACTTGTTTGTTGAGTCAAACATGTCCCATTTCACGTTATTATGGTGCCACGCGAGTTAGAAAAAAAGCGGAGTCCATTTGCTTACTCAAATCCTTGTATTCTTGGATTCCACCCAAATTGGCCTCCAATTGAGCTTACAATGTACAAACAAGTTTTCCTTCTTCGTTGAGCACAACCGAACATTTTTGTTGAGTCAAACATGTCCCATTTGACGTTATTATGGTGCCACGCGAGTTAGAAACCAAGCAGAGTCCATTTGCTTACTCAAATCCTTGTATTCTTGGATTCCACCCAAATTGGCCTCCAATTGAGCCTACAATGTATAAACGTGTTTTCCTTCTTCGTTGAGCACAACCGAACATTTTTGTTGAGTCAAACATGTCCCATTTGACGTTATTAGGGTGCCACATGAGGATTGAAATCAAACGGAGTCCATTTGGTTATTCAAATCCTTATATTCTCGGATTGCACCCAAATTGGCCTCCAATTGAGCCTACAACGTACAAACGAGTTTTCCTTCTTCGTTAACCATAACCGAACTAGTTTTTTGAGTCAAACATGTCCCATTTGACGTTATTGTGTTGCCACGTGAGCTAGAAACCAAGCGGAGTCCATTTGGTCACTCAAATCCTTGTATTCTCGGATTGCACCCAAATTGGCCTCCAATTGAGCATACAACGTACAAACGAGTTTTTCTTCTTCATTATGCACAACCTAACTTGTTTTTTGATTCAAACATGTCCCAATTGACGTTATTATAGTGCCACACGAGTTAGAAACCAAGCGGAGTCCATTTGCTCACTAAAATCCTTGTATTCTCGGATTGCACCCAAATTGGCCTCCAATTGAGCCTACAATGTACAAACGAGTTTTCCTTCTTCGGTAAGCACAACCGAACTTTTTTGTTGAGTCAAATATGTTCCATTTAACGTTATTATGGTGCCACGCAAGGATTGAAATCAAACGGAATCCATTTGGTCACTCAAATCATTGTATTCTCGGATTGCACCCAAATTGGCCTCCAATTGAGCCTACAATGTACAAACGAGTTTTCCTTCTTTGGTAAGCACAACCGAACTTGTTTGTTGAGTCAAATATGTTCCATTTGACATTATTATGGTTCCACGCAAGGATTTAAATCAAACGGAATCCATTTGGTCACTCAAATCCTTGTATTCTCGGATTGCACCCAAATTGGCCTCCAATTGAGCCTACAACGTACAAACGAGTTTTCCTTCTTCGTTAACCATAACCGAACTTGTTTTTTGATTCAAACATGTCCCATTTGACGTTTTTATGCTGCCACGCGAGTTAGAAACAAAGCGGAGTCCATTTGGTCACTCAAATCCTTGTATTCTCGGATTGCACCCAAATTGGCCTCCAATTGAGCCTACAACGTACAAACGAGTTTACCTTCTTCGTTAACCATAACCGAACTTGTTTTTTGAATCAAACATGTCCCATTTGACGTTATTATGGTGCCACGCGAGTTAGAAACCAAGCGGAGTCCATTTGGTCACTCAAATCCTTGTATTCTCGGATTGCACCCAAATTGGCTTCCAATTGAGCCTACAACGTACAAACGAGTTTTCCTTCTTCGTTAACCATAACCGAACTTGTTTGTTGAGTCAAAAATGTCCCATTTGATGTTATTATGGTGCCACGCGAGTTCTAAAAAAAGCGGAGTCCATTTGCTTACTCAAATCCGTGTATTCTCGGATTGCACCCAAATTGTCCTACAATTGAGCCTACAATGTACAAACGAGTTTTCCTTCTTCGTTGAGCACAACCGAACATTTTTGTTGAGTCAAACTTGTCACATTTGATGTTATTAGGGTGCCACTCAAGGATTGAAATCAAACGGAGTCCATTTGGTTACTCAAATCCTTGTATTCTCGGATTGCACCCAAATTGGCCTCCAATTGAGCCAACAACGTACAAACGAGTTTTCCTTCTTTATTAAGCACAACCGAACTTGTTTTTTCAGTCAAACATGTCCCATTTGACGTTATTATAGTGCCACACGAGTTAGAAACCAAGCGGAGTCCATTTGCTCACTAAAATCCTTGTATTCTCGTATTGCACCCAAATTGGCCACCAATTGAGCCTACAACATACAAACGAGTTTTCCTTCTTTGTTAAGCACAACCGAACCTTTTTGTTGAGTCAAACATGTCCCATTTGACGTTATTAATCTGCTACGCAAAGATTGAAATCAAACGGAGTCCGTTTGCTCACTCAAATCCTTGTATTCTCGGATTGCACCCAAATTGGCCTCCAATTGAGCCTACAATGTACAAACGAGTTTTCCTTCTTCGGTAAGCACAACCGAACTTGTTTGTTGAGTCATATATGTTCCATTTGACGTTATTATGGTGCCACGCAAGGATTGAAATCAAACGGAATCCATTTGGTCACTCAAATCCTTGTATTCTCGGATTGCACCCAAATTGGCCTCCAATTGAGCCTACAACGTACAAACGAGTTCTTCTTCTTCGTTAATCACAACGAAACTTATTTGTTGAGTCAAACATGTCCCATTTGACATTATTATGGTGCCACGCGAGGATTGAAATCAAACGGAGTCCATTTGGTCACTCAAATCCTTGTATTCACGGATTGCACCCAAATTGGCCTCCAATTGAGCCTACAACGTACAAATGAGTTTTCCTTCTTCGTTAAGCACAACCGAACATTTTTGTTGAGTCAAACATGTCCCATTTGACGTTATTAGGGTTCCACACGAGGATTGAAATCAAACGGAGTCCATTTGGTCACTCAAATCCATGTATTCTCGGATTGCACCCAAATTGGCCTCCAATTGAGCCTACAACGTACAAACGAGTTTTCCTTCTTCGTTAACCATAACTGAACTTTTTTGTTGAGTCAAACATGTCCCATTTGACGTTTTTATGTTGCCACGCAAGTTAGAAACAAAGCGGAGTCCATTTGGTCACTCAAATCCTTGTATTCTCGGATTGCACCCAAATTGGCCTCCAATTGAGCCTACAACGTACAAATGAGTTTTCCTTCTTCATTAAGCACAAACGAACTTGTTTTTTGAGTCAAACATGTCCCATTTGACGTTATTATGGTGCCACGCGAGTTAGAAACCAAGCGGAGTCCATTTGGTCACTCAAATCCTTGTATTCTCGGATTGCACCCAAATTGGCGTACAATTGAGCCTACAACGTACAAACGAGTTTCCCTTCTTCGTTAACATTAACCGAACTTCTTTGTTGAGTCAAACATGTCCCATTTGACGTTATTATGGTGCCACATGAGTTAGAACCCAAACGGAGTCCATTTGGTCACTCAAATCCTTGTATTCTCATATTGCACCCAAATTGGCCTCCAATTGAGCCTACAACGTACAAACGAGTTTTCCTTCTTCGTTAAATATAACCGAACTTGTTTGTCGAGTCAAACATGTCCCATTTGACGTTATTATGGTGCCACGTGAGTTAGAACCCAAACGGAGTCCATTTGGTCACTCTAATCCTTGTATTCTCGGATTGCACCCAAATTGGCCTCCAATTGAGCCTACAACGTACAAACGAGTTTTCCTTCTTCGTTAACCATAACCGAACTTGTTTGTTGAGTCAAACATGTCCCATTTGACGTTAATATGGTGCCACGCGAGTTAGAAAAAAAGCGGAGTCCATTTGCTTACTCAAATCCTTGTATTCTCGGATTGCACCCAAATTGGCCTACAATTGAGCCTACAATGTACAAACGAGTTTTCCTTCTTCGTTAATCACAACGAAACTTATTTGTTGAGTCAAACATGTCCCATTTGACATTATTATGGTGCCACGCGAGGATTGAAATCAAACGGAGTCCATTTGGTCACTCAAATCCTTGTATTCTCGGATTGCACCCAAATTGGCCTCCAATTGAGCCTACAACGTACAAATGAGTTTTCCTCCTTCGTTAAGCACAACCGAACATTTTTGTTGAGTCAAACATGTCCCATTTGACGTTATTAGGGTTCCACATGAGGATTGAAATCAAACGGAGTCCATTTGGTCACTCAAATCCTTGTATTCTCGGATTGCACCCAAATTGGCCTCCAATTGAGCCTACAACGTACAAACGAGTTTTCCTTCTTCGTTAACCATAACCAAACTTGTTTGTTGAGTCAAACATGTCCCATTTGACGTTTTTATGTTGCCACGCGAGTTAGAAACAAAGCGGAGTCCATTTGGTCACTCAAATCCTTGTATTCTCGGATTGCACCCAAATTGGCCTCCAATTGAGCCTACAACGTACAAATGAGTTTTCCTTCTTCATTAAGCACAAACGAACTTGTTTTTTGAGTCAAGCATGTCCCATTTCACGTTATTATGGTGCCACACGAGTTAGAAAAAAAGCGGAGTCCATTTGACGTTATTCTGGTGCCATGCAAGGATTGAAATCAAATGGAATCCATTTGGTCACTCAAATCCTTGTATTCTCGGATTGCACCCAAATTGGCCTCCAATTGAGCCTACAACGTACAAACGAGTTTCTCTTCTAAGTCAATCACAACCGAACTTGTTTGTTGAGTCAAACATGTCCCATTTCACGTTATTATGGTGCCACGCGAGTTAGAAAAAAAGCGGAGTCCATTTGCTTACTCAAATCCTTGTATTCTTGGATTCCACCCAAATTGGCCTCCAATTGAGCTTACAATGTACAAACAAGTTTTCCTTCTTCGTTGAGCACAACCGAACATTTTTGTTGAGTCAAACATGTCCCATTTGACGTTATTAGGGTGCCACACGAGGATTGAAATCAAACGGAGTCCATTTGGTCACTCAAATCCTTGTATTCTCGGATTGCACCCAAATTGGCCTCCAATTGAGCCTACAACGTACAAACGAGTTTTCCTTCTTCGTTAACCATAACCAAACTTGTTTGTTGAGTCAAACATGTCCCATTTGACGTTTTTATGTTGCCACGCGAGTTAGAAACAAAGCGGAGTCCATTTGGTCACTCAAATCCTTGTATTCTCGGATTGCACCCAAATTGGCCTCCAATTGAGCCTACAACGTACAAATGAGTTTTCCTTCTTCATTAAGCACAAACGAACTTGTTTTTTGAGTCAAGCATGTCCCATTTCACGTTATTATGGTGCCACACGAGTTAGAAAAAAAGCGGAGTCCATTTGACGTTATTCTGGTGCCATGCAAGGATTGAAATCAAATGGAATCCATTTGGTCACTCAAATCCTTGTATTCTCGGATTGCACCCAAATTGGCCTCCAATTGAGCCTACAACGTACAAACGAGTTTCTCTTCTAAGTCAATCACAACCGAACTTGTTTGTTGAGTCAAACATGTCCCATTTCACGTTATTATGGTGCCACGCGAGTTAGAAAAAAAGCGGAGTCCATTTGCTTACTCAAATCCTTGTATTCTTGGATTCCACCCAAATTGGCCTCCAATTGAGCTTACAATGTACAAACAAGTTTTCCTTCTTCGTTGAGCACAACCGAACATTTTTGTTGAGTCAAACATGTCCCATTTGACGTTATTAGGGTGCCACACGAGGATTGAAATCAAACGGAGTCCATTTGGTCACTCAAATCCTTGTATTCTCGGATTGCACCCAAATTGGCCTCCAATTGAGCCTACAATGTACAAACGAGTTTTCCTTCTTCGGTAAGCACAACCGAACTTGTTTGTTGAGTCAAATATGTTCCATTTGACGTTATTATGGTGCCACGCATGGATTGAAATCAAACGGAATCCATTTGGTCACTCAAATCCTTGTATTCTCGGATTGCACCCAAATTGGCCTCCAATTGAGCCTACAACGTACAAACGAGTTTTCCTTCTTCGTTAACCATAACCGAACTTGTTTGTTGAGTCAAACATGTCCCATTTGACGTTTTTATGTTGCCACGCGAGTTAGAAACAAAGCGGAGTCCATTTGGTCACTCAAATCCTTGTATTCTCGGATTGCACCCAAATTGGCCTCCAATTGAGCCTACAACGTACAAACGAGTTTTCCTTCTTCATTAAGCACAAATGAACTTGTTTTTTGAATCAAACATGTCCCATTTGACGTTATTATGGTGCCACGCGAGTTAGAAACCAAGCGGAGTCCATTTGGTCACTCAAATCCTTGTATTCTCGGATTGCACCCAAATTGGCCTCCAAGTGAGCCTACAACATACAAACGAGTTTTCCTTCTTTGTTAAGCACAACCGAACCTTTTTCTTGAGTCAAACATGTCCCATTTGACGTTATTATGGTGCCACGCAAAGATTGAAATCAAACGGAGTCCGTTTGCTCACTCAAATCCTTGTATTCTCGGATTGCACCCAAATTGGCCTCCAATTGATCCTACAACGTACAAACGAGTTTTCCTTCTTCGTTAAGCACAACCGAACTTGTTTGTTGAGTCAAATATATCCCATTTGACGTTATTATGGTGCCATGGGATGACTGAAATCAAACGGAGTCCATTTGGTCACTCAAATCCTTGTATTCTCGGATTGCACCCAAATTGGCCTCCAATTGAGCCTACAATGTACAAACGAGTTTTCCTTCTTCGTTGACCATAACCGAACTTGTTTGTTGAGTCAAACATGTCCCATTTGACGTTATTATGGTGCCACACGAGTTAGAAACCAAGCAGAGTCCATTTGCTTACTCAAATCCTTGTATTCTTGGATTCCACCCAAATTGGCCTCCAATTGAGCCTACAATGTATAAACGTGTTTTCCTTCTTCGTTGAGCACAACCGAACATTTTTGTTGAGTCAAACATGTCCCATTTGACGTTATTAGGGTGCCACATGAGGATTGAAATCAAACGGAGTCCATTTGGTTATTCAAATCCTTATATTCACGGATTGCACCCAAATTGGCCTCCAATTGAGCCTACAACGTACAAACGAGTTTTCCTTCTTCGTTAACCATAACCGAACTAGTTTTTTGAGTCAAACATGTCCCATTTGACGTTATTGTGTTGCCACGTGAGCTAGAAACCAAGCGGAGTCCATTTGGTCACTCAAATCCTTGTATTCTCGGATTGCACCCAAATTGGCCTCCAATTGAGCATACAACGTACAAACGAGTTTTTCTTCTTCATTATGCACAACCTAACTTGTTTTTTGATTCAAACATGTCCCAATTGACGTTATTATAGTGCCACACGAGTTAGAAACCAAGCGGAGTCCATTTGCTCACTAAAATCCTTGTATTCTCGGATTGCACCCAAATTGGCCTCCAATTGAACCTACAATGTACAAACGAGTTTTCCTTCTTCGGTAAGCACAACCGAACTTTTTTGTTGAGTCAAATATGTTCCATTTGACGTTATTATGGTGCCACGCAAGGATTGAAATCAAACGGAATCCATTTGGTCACTCAAATCATTGTATTCTCGGATTGCACCCAAATTGGCCTCCAATTGAGCCTACAATGTACAAACGAGTTTTCCTTCTTTGGTAAGCACAACCGAACTTGTTTGTTGAGTCAAACATGTCCCATTTGACGTTTTTATGTTGCCACGCGAGTTAGAAACAAAGCGGAGTCCATTTGGTCACTCAAATCCTTGTATTCTCGGATTGCACCCAAATTGGCCTCCAATTGAGCCTACAACGTACAAACGAGTTTTCCTTCTTCATTAAGCACAAATGAACTTGTTTTTTGAATCAAACATGTCCCATTTGACGTTATTATGGTGCCACGCGAGTTAGAAACCAAGCGGAGTCCATTTGGTCACTCAAATCCTTGTATTCTCGGATTGCACCCAAATTGGCCTCCAAGTGAGCCTACAACATACAAACGAGTTTTCCTTCTTTGTTAAGCACAACCGAACCTTTTTCTTGAGTCAAACATGTCCCATTTGACGTTATTATGGTGCCACGCAAAGATTGAAATCAAACGGAGTCCGTTTGCTCACTCAAATCCTTGTATTCTCGGATTGCACCCAAATTGGCCTCCAATTGATCCTACAACGTACAAACGAGTTTTCCTTCTTCGTTAAGCACAACCGAACTTGTTTGTTGAGTCAAATATATCCCATTTGACGTTATTATGGTGCCATGGGATGACTGAAATCAAACGGAGTCCATTTGGTCACTCAAATCCTTGTATTCTCGGATTGCACCCAAATTGGCCTCCAATTGAGCCTACAATGTACAAACGAGTTTTCCTTCTTCGTTGACCATAACCGAACTTGTTTGTTGAGTCAAACATGTCCCATTTGACGTTATTATGGTGCCACGCGAGTTAGAAACCAAGCAGAGTCCATTTGCTTACTCAAATCCTTGTATTCTTGGATTCCACCCAAATTGGCCTCCAATTGAGCCTACAATGTATAAACGTGTTTTCCTTCTTCGTTGAGCACAACCGAACATTTTTGTTGAGTCAAACATGTCCCATTTGACGTTATTAGGGTGCCACATGAGGATTGAAATCAAACGGAGTCCATTTGGTTATTCAAATCCTTATATTCTCGGATTGCACCCAAATTGGCCTCCAATTGAGCCTACAACGTACAAACGAGTTTTCCTTCTTCGTTAACCATAACCGAACTAGTTTTTTGAGTCAAACATGTCCCATTTGACGTTATTGTGTTGCCACGTGAGCTAGAAACCAAGCGGAGTCCATTTGGTCACTCAAATCCTTGTATTCTCGGATTGCACCCAAATTGGCCTCCAATTGAGCATACAACGTACAAACGAGTTTTTCTTCTTCATTATGCACAACCTAACTTGTTTTTTGATTCAAACATGTCCCAATTGACGTTATTATAGTGCCACACGAGTTAGAAACCAAGCGGAGTCCATTTGCTCACTAAAATCCTTGTATTCTCGGATTGCACCCAAATTGGCCTCCAATTGAGCCTACAATGTACAAACGAGTTTTCCTTCTTCGGTAAGCACAACCGAACTTTTTTGTTGAGTCAAATATGTTCCATTTGACGTTATTATGGTGCCACGCAAGGATTGAAATCAAACGGAATCCATTTGGTCACTCAAATCATTGTATTCTCGGATTGCACCCAAATTGGCCTCCAATTGAGCCTACAATGTACAAACGAGTTTTCCTTCTTTGGTAAGCACAACCGAACTTGTTTGTTGAGTCAAACATGTCCCATTTGACGTTTTTATGTTGCCACGCGAGTTAGAAACAAAGCGGAGTCCATTTGGTCACTCAAATCCTTGTATTCTCGGATTGCACCCAAATTGGCCTCCAATTGAGCCTACAACGTACAAACGAGTTTTCCTTCTTCATTAAGCACAAATGAACTTGTTTTTTGAATCAAACATGTCCCATTTGACGTTATTATGGTGCCACGCGAGTTAGAAACCAAGCGGAGTCCATTTGGTCACTCAAATCCTTGTATTCTCGGATTGCACCCAAATTGGCCTCCAAGTGAGCCTACAACATACAAACGAGTTTTCCTTCTTTGTTAAGCACAACCGAACCTTTTTCTTGAGTCAAACATGTCCCATTTGACGTTATTATGGTGCCACGCAAAGATTGAAATCAAACGGAGTCCGTTTGCTCACTCAAATCCTTGTATTCTCGGATTGCACCCAAATTGGCCTCCAATTGATCCTACAACGTACAAACGAGTTTTCCTTCTTCGTTAAGCACAACCGAACTTGTTTGTTGAGTCAAATATATCCCATTTGACGTTATTATGGTGCCATGGGATGACTGAAATCAAACGGAGTCCATTTGGTCACTCAAATCCTTGTATTCTCGGATTGCACCCAAATTGGCCTCCAATTGAGCCTACAATGTACAAACGAGTTTTCCTTCTTCGTTGACCATAACCGAACTTGTTTGTTGAGTCAAACATGTCCCATTTGACGTTATTATGGTGCCACGCGAGTTAGAAACCAAGCAGAGTCCATTTGCTTACTCAAATCCTTGTATTCTTGGATTCCACCCAAATTGGCCTCCAATTGAGCCTACAATGTATAAACGTGTTTTCCTTCTTCGTTGAGCACAACCGAACATTTTTGTTGAGTCAAACATGTCCCATTTGACGTTATTAGGGTGCCACATGAGGATTGAAATCAAACGGAGTCCATTTGGTTATTCAAATCCTTATATTCTCGGATTGCACCCAAATTGGCCTCCAATTGAGCCTACAACGTACAAACGAGTTTTCCTTCTTCGTTAACCATAACCGAACTAGTTTTTTGAGTCAAACATGTCCCATTTGACGTTATTGTGTTGCCACGTGAGCTAGAAACCAAGCGGAGTCCATTTGGTCACTCAAATCCTTGTATTCTCGGATTGCACCCAAATTGGCCTCCAATTGAGCATACAACGTACAAACGAGTTTTTCTTCTTCATTATGCACAACCTAACTTGTTTTTTGATTCAAACATGTCCCAATTGACGTTATTATAGTGCCACACGAGTTAGAAACCAAGCGGAGTCCATTTGCTCACTAAAATCCTTGTATTCTCGGATTGCACCCAAATTGGCCTCCAATTGAGCCTACAATGTACAAACGAGTTTTCCTTCTTCGGTAAGCACAACCGAACTTTTTTGTTGAGTCAAATATGTTCCATTTGACGTTATTATGGTGCCACGCAAGGATTGAAATCAAACGGAATCCATTTGGTCACTCAAATCATTGTATTCTCGGATTGCACCCAAATTGGCCTCCAATTGAGCCTACAATGTACAAACGAGTTTTCCTTCTTTGGTAAGCACAACCGAACTTGTTTGTTGAGTCAAATATGTTCCATTTGACATTATTATGGTGCCATGCAAGGATTTAAATCAAACGGAATCCATTTGGTCACTCAAATCCTTGTATTCTCGGATTGCACCCAAATTGGCCTCCAATTGAGCCTACAACGTACAAACGAGTTTTCCTTCTTCGTTAACCATAACCGAACTTGTTTGTTGATTCAAACATGTCCCATTTGACGTTTTTATGCTGCCACGCGAGTTAGAAACAAAGCGGAGTCCATTTGGTCGCTCAAATCCTTGTATTCTCGGATTGCACCCAAATTGGCCTCCAATTGAGCCTACAACGTACAAACGAGTTTACCTTCTTCGTTAACCATAACCGAACTTGTTTTTTGAATCAAACATGTCCCATTTGACGTTATTATGGTGCCACGCGAGTTAGAAACCAAGCGGAGTCCATTTGGTCACTCAAATCCTTGTATTCTCGGATTGCACCCAAATTGGCTTCCAATTGAGCCTACAACGTACAAACGAGTTTTCCTTCTTCGTTAACCATAACCGAACTTGTTTGTTGAGTTAAAAATGTCCCATTTGATGTTATTATGGTGCCACGCGATTTCTAAAAAAAGCGGAGTCCATTTGCTTACTCAAATCCGTGTATTCTCGGATTGCACCCAAATTGTCCTACAATTGAGCCTACAATGTACAAACGAGTTTTCCTTCTTCGTTGAGCACAACCGAACATTTTTGTTGAGTCAAACTTGTCACATTTGATGTTATTAGGGTGCCACTCAAGGATTGAAATCAAACGGAGTCCATTTGGTTACTCAAATCCTTGTATTCTCGGATTGCACCCAAATTGGCCTCCAATTGAGCCAACAACGTACAAACGAGTTTTCCTTCTTTATTAAGCACAAACGAACTTGTTTTTTCAGTCAAACATGTCCCATTTGACGTTATTATAGTGCCACACGAGTTAGAAACCAAGCGGAGTCCATTTGCTCACTAAAATCCTTGTATTCTCGTATTGCACCCAAATTGGCCACCAATTGAGCCTACAACATACAAACGAGTTTTCCTTCTTTGTTAAGCACAACCGAACCTTTTTGTTGAGTCAAACATGTCCCATTTGACGTTATTATGGTGCCACGCAAAGATTGAAATCAAACGGAGTCCGTTTGCTCACTCAAATCCTTGTATTCTCGGATTGCACCCAAATTGGCCTCCAATTGAGCCTACAATGTACAAACGAGTTTTCCTTCTTCGGTAAGCACAACCGAACTTGTTTGTTGAGTCATATATGTTCCATTTGACGTTATTATGGTGCCACGCAAGGATTGAAATCAAACGGAATCCATTTGGTCACTCAAATCCTTGTATTCTCGGATTGCACCCAAATTGGCCTCCAATTGAGCCTACAACGTACAAACGAGTTCTTCTTCTTCGTTAATCACAACGAAACTTATTTGTTGAGTCAAACATGTCCCATTTGACATTATTATGGTGCCACGCGAGGATTGAAATCAAACGGAGTCCATTTGGTCACTCAAATCCTTGTATTCACGGATTGCACCCAAATTGGCCTCCAATTGAGCCTACAACGTACAAATGAGTTTTCCTTCTTCGTTAAGCACAACCGAACATTTTTGTTGAGTCAAACATGTCCCATTTGATGTTATTAGGGTTCCACACGAGGATTGAAATCAAACGGAGTCCATTTGGTCACTCAAATCCATGTATTCTCGGATTGCACCCAAATTGGCCTCCAATTGAGCCTACAACGTACAAACGAGTTTTCCTTCTTCGTTAACCATAACTGAACTTTTTTGTTGAGTCAAACATGTCCCATTTGACGTTTTTATGTTTCCACGCGAGTTAGAAACAAAGCGGAGTCCATTTGGTCACTCAAATCCTTGTATTCTCGGATTGCACCCAAATTGGCCTCCAATTGAGCCTACAACGTACAAATGAGTTTTCCTTCTTCATTAAGCACAAACGAACTTGTTTTTTGAGTCAAACATGTCCCATTTGACGTTATTATGGTGCCACGCGAGTTAGAAACCAAGCGGAGTCCATTTGGTCACTCAAATCCTTGTATTCTCGGATTGCACCCAAATTGGCGTACAATTGAGCCTACAACGTACAAACGAGTTTCCCTTCTTCGTTAACATTAACCGAACTTCTTTGTTGAGTCAAACATGTCCCATTTGACGTTATTATGGTGCCACGTGAGTTAGAACCCAAACGGAGTCCATTTGGTCACTCAAATCCTTGTATTCTCATATTGCACCCAAATTGGCCTCCAATTGAGCCTACAACGTACAAACGAGTTTTCCTTCTTCGTTAACCATAACCGAACTTGTTTGTCGAGTCAAACATGTCCCATTTGACGTTATTATGGTGCCACGTGAGTTAGAACCCAAACGGAGTCCATTTGGTCACTCTAATCCTTGTATTCTCGGATTGCACCCAAATTGGCCTCCAATTGAGCCTACAACGTACAAACGAGTTTTCCTTCTTCGTTAAATATAACCGAACTTGTTTGTGGAGTCAAACATTTCCCATTTGACGTTAATATGGCACCATGCGAGTTAGAAAAAAAGCGGAGTCCATTTGCTTACTCAAATCCTTGTATTCTCGGATTGCACCCAAATTGGCCTACAATTGAGCCTACAATGTACAAACGAGTTTTCCTTCTTCGTTAATCACAACGAAACTTATTCGTTGAGTCAAACATGTCCCATTTGACATTATTATGGTGCCACGCAAGGATTGAAATCAAACGGAGTCCATTTGGTCACTCAAATCCTTGTATTCTCGGATTGCACCCAAATTGGCCTCCAATTGAGCCTACAACGTACAAATGAGTTTTCCTTCTTCGTTAAGCACAACCGAACATTTTTGTTGAGTCAAAAATGTCCCATTTGACGTTATTAGGGTTCCACACGAGGATTGAAATCAAACGGAGTCCATTTGGTCACTCAAATACTTGTATTCTCATATTGCACCCAAATTGGCCTCCAATTGAGCCTACAACGTACAAACGAGTTTTCCTTCTTCGTTAACCATAACCGAACTTGTTTGTCGAGTCAAACATGTCCCATTTGACGTTATTATGTTGCCACACGAGTTAGAAACAAAGCGGAGTCCATTTGGTCACTCAAATCTTTGTATTCTCGGATTGCACCCAAATTGGCCTCCAATTGAGCCTACAACGTACAAATGAGTTTTCCTTCTTCATTAAACACAAACAAACTTGTTTTTTGAGTCAAACATGTCCCATTTGACGTTATTATGGTGCCACGCGAGTTAGAAACCAAGCGGAGTCCATTTGGTCACTCAAGTCCTTGTATTCTCGGATTGCACCCAAATTGGGCTCCAATTGAGCCTACAACGTACAAACGAGTTTTCCTTCTTCGTTAACCATAACCGAACTTGTTTGTTGAGTCAAACATGTCCCATTTGATGTTATTATGGTGCCACGCGAGTTCTAAAAAAAGCGGAGTCCATTTGCTTACTCAAATCCTTGTATTATCGGATTGCACCCAAATTGTCCTACAATTGAGCCTACAATGTACAAACGAGTTTTCCTTCTTCGTTGAGCACAATCGAACATTTTTGTTGAGTCAAACATGTCACATTTGATGTTATTAGGGTGCCACGCAAGGATTGAAATCAAACGGAGTCCATTTGGTTACTCAAATCCTTGTATTCTCGGATTGCACCCAAATTGGCCTCCAATTGAGCCAACAACGTACAAACGAGTTTTCCTTCTTTATTAAGCACAACCGAACTTGTTTTTTGAGTCAAACATGTCCCATTTGACGTTATTATAGTGCCACACGAGTTAGAAACCAAGCGGAGTCCATTTGCTCACTAAAATCCTTGTATTCTCGTATTGCACCCAAATTGGCCTCCAATTGAGCCTACAACATACAAACGAGTTTTCCTTCTTTGTTAAGCACAACCGAACCTTTTTGTTGAGTCAAACATGTCCCATTTGACGTTATTATGGTGGCACGCAAAGATTGAAATCAAACGGAGTCCGTTTGCTCACTCAAATCCTTGTATTCTCGGATTGCACCCAAATTGGCCTCCAATTGAGCCTACAATGTACAAACGAGTTTTCCTTCTTCGGTAAGCACAACCGAACTTGTTTGTTGAGTCAAATATGTTCCATTTGACGTTATTATGGTGCCACGCAAGGATTGAAATCAAACGGAATCCATTTGGTCACTCAAATCCTTGTATTCTCGGATTGCACCCAAATTGGCCTCCAATTGAGCCTACAATGTACAAACGAATTTTCCTTCTTCGGTAAGCACAACCGAACTTGTTTGTTGAGTCAAATATGTTCCATTTGACGTTATTATGGTGCCACGCAAGGATTGAAATCAAACGGAATCCATTTGGTCACTCAAATCCTTGTATTCTCGGATTGCACCCAAATTGGCCTCCAATTGAGCCTACAACGTACAAACGAGTTTTCCTTCTTCGTTAACCATAAACAAACTTGTTTGTTGAGTCAAACATGTCCCATTTGACGTTTTTATGTTGCCACGGGAATTAGAAACAAAGCGGAGTCCATTTGGTCACTCAAATCCTTGTATTCTCGGATTGCACCCAAATTGGCCTCCAATTGAGCCTACAACGTACAAACGAGTTTTCCTTCTTCGTTAACCATAACCGAACTTGTTTGTTGAGTCAAACATGTCCCATTTGACGTTTTTATGTTGCCACGCGAATTAGAAACAAAGCGGAGTCCATTTGGTCACTCAAATCCTTGTATTCTCGGATTGCACCCAAATTGGCCTCCAATTGAGCCTACAACGTACAAACGAGTTTTCCTTCTTCATTAAGCACAAACGAACTTGTTTGTTGAGTCAAACATGTCCCATTTGACGTTATTATGGTGCCACGCGAGTTAGAAACCAAGCGGAGTCCATTTGGTCACTCAAATCCTTGTATTCTCGGATTGCACCCAAATTGGCCTCCAATTGAGCCTACAACGTACAAACGAGTTTTCCTACTTCGGTAAGCACAACCGAACTTGTTTGTTGAGTCAAATATGTTCCATTTGACGTTATTATGGTGCCACATAAGGATTGAAATCAAACGGAATCCATTTGGTCACTCAAATCCTTGTATTCTCGGATTGCACCCAAATTGGCCTCCAATTGAGCCTACAACGTACAAACGAGTTCTTCTTCTTCGTTAATCACAACCAAACTTATTTGTTGATTCAAACATGTCCCATTTGACATTATTATGGTGCCACGCGAGGATTGAAATCAAACGGAGTCCATTTGGTCACTCAAATCCTTGTATTCTCGGATTGCACCCAAATTGGCCTCCAATTGAGCCTACAACGTACAAATGAGTTTTCCTTCTTCGTTAAGCACAACCGAACATTTTTGTTGAGTCAAACATGTCCCATTTGACGTTATTAGGGTTCCACATGAGGATTGAAATCAAACGGAGTCCATTTGGTCACTCAAATCCTTGTATTCTCGGATTGCACCCAAATTGGGCTCCAATTGAGCCTACAACATACAAACGAGTTTTCCTTCTTTGTTAAGCACAACCGAACCTTTTTGTTGAGTCAAAAATGTCCCA
The DNA here is from genome assembly GCA_963556465.1 of Berberis vulgaris. NCBI lineage: Eukaryota > Viridiplantae > Streptophyta > Magnoliopsida > Ranunculales > Berberidaceae > Berberis > Berberis vulgaris. The sequence goes on along the minus strand of OY747126.1, from coordinate 38,447,116 downwards.
TTTGACGTTATTATGGTGCCACGCAAAGATTGAAATCAAACGGAGTCCGTTTGCTCACTCAAATCCTTGTATTCTCGGATTGCACCCAAATTGGCCTCCAATTGAGCCTACAATGTACAAACGAGTTTTCCTTCTTCGGTAAGCACAACCGAACTTGTTTGTTGAGTCAAATATGTTCCATTTGACGTTATTATGGTGCCACGCAAGGATTGAAATCAAACGGAATCCATTTGGTCACTCAAATCCTTGTATTCTCGGATTGCACCCAAATTGGCCTCCAATTGAGCCTACAACGTACAAACGAGTTCTTCTTCTTCGTTAATCACAACCAAACTTATTTGTTGAGTCAAACATGTCCCATTTGACATTATTATGGTGCCACGCGAGGATTGAAATCAAACGGAGTCCATTTGGTCACTCGAATCCTTGTATTCTCGGATTGCACCCAAATTGGCCTCCAATTGAGCCTACAACGTACAAATGAGTTTTCTTTCTTCGTTAAGCACAACCGAACATTTTTGTTGAGTCAAACATGTCCCATTTAACGTTATTAGGGTTCCACATGAGGATTGAAATCAAACGGAGTCCATTGGGTCACTCAAATCCTTGTATTCTCGGATTGCACCCAAATTGGCCTCCAATTGAGCCTACAACGTACAAACGAGTTTTCCTTCTTCGTTAACCATAACCGAACTTGTTTGTTGAGTCAAACATGTCCCATTTGACAATTTTATGTTGCCACGCGAGTTAGAAACAAAGCGGAGTCCATTTGGTCACTCAAATCCTTGTATTCTCGGATTGCACCCAAATTGGCCTCCAATTGATCCTACAACGTACAAATGAGTTTTCCTTCTTCATTAAGCACAAACGAACTTGTTTTTTGAGTCAAACATGTCCCATTTGATGTTATTATGGTGCCACGCGAGTTAGAAACCAAGCGGAGTCCATTTGGTCACTCAAATCCTTGTATTCTCGGATTGCACCCAAATTGGCCTCCAATTGAGCCTACAACATACAAAGGAGTTTTCCTTCTTTGTTAAGCACAACCGAACCTTTTTCTTGAGTCAAACATGTCCCATTTGACGTTATTATGGTGCCACGCAAAGTTAGAAAAAAAGCGGAGTCCGTTTGCTCACTCAAATCCTTGTATTCTCGGATTGCACCCAAATTGGCCTCCAATTGAGCCTACAATGTACAAACGAGTTTTCCTTCTTCGGTAAGCACAACCGAACTTGTTTGTTGAGTCAAATATGTTCCATTTGACGTTATTATGGTGCCACGCAAGGATTGAAATCAAACGAAATCAATTTGGTCACTCATATCCTTGTATTCTCGGATTGCACCCAAATTGGCCTCCAATTGAGCCTACAATGTACAAACTAGTTTTCCTTCTTCGGTAAGCACAACCGAACTTGTTTGTTGAGTCAAATATGTTCCATTTGACGTTATTATGGTGCCACGCAAGGATTGAAATCGAACGGAATCCATTTGGTCACTCAAATCCTTGTATTCTCGGATTGCACCCAAATTGGCCTCCAATTGAGCCTACAACGTACAAACGAGTTTTCCTTCTTCATTAAACACAAACGAACTTGTTTTTTGGGTCAAACATGTCCCATTTGACGTTATTATGGTGCCACGCGAGTTAGAAACCAAGCGGAGTCCATTTGGTCACTCAAATCCTTGTATTCTCGGATTGCACCCAAATTGGGCTCCAATTGAGCCTACAACGTACAAACGAGTTTTCCTTCTTCGTTAACCATAACCGAACTTGTTTGTTGAGTCAAAAATGTCCCATTTGACGTTATTATGGTGCCACGTGAGTTATAAAAAAAGTGGAGTCCATTTGCTTACTCAAATCCTTGTATTCTCGGATTGCACCCAAATTGTCCTACAATTGAGCCTACAATGTACAAACGAGTTTTACTTCTTCGTTGAGCACAACCGAACCTTTTTGTTGAGTCAATCATGTCACATTTGATGTTATTAGGGTGCCACGCAAGGATTAAAATCAAACGGAGTCCATTTGGTTACTCAAATCCTTGTATTCTCGGATTGCACCCAAATTGGCCTCCAATTGAGCCAACAACGTACAAACGAGTTTTCCTTCTTTATTAAGCACAACCGAACTTTTTTTTTGAGTCAAACATGTCCCATTTGACGTTATTACAGTGCCACACGAGTTAGAAACCAAGCGGAGTCCATTTGCTCACTAAAATCCTTGTATTCTCGTATTGCACCCAAATTGGCCTCCAATTGAGCCTACAACATACAAACGAGTTTTCCTTCTTTGTTAAGCACAACCGAACCTTTTTGTTGAGTCAAACATGTCCCATTTGACGTTATTATGGTTCCACGCAAAGATTGAAATCAAACGGAGTCCGTTTGCTCACTCAAATCCTTGTATTCTCGGATTGCACCCAAATTGGCCTCCAATTGAGCCTACAATGTACAAACGAGTTTTCCTTATTCGGTAAGCACAACCGAACTTGTTTGTTGAGTCAAATATGTTCAATTTGACGTTATTATGGTGCCACGCAAGGATTGAAATCAAACGGAATCCATTTGGTCACTCAAATCCTTGTATTCTCGGATTGCACCCAAATTGGCCTCCAATTGAGCCTACAACGTACAAACGAGTTCTTCTTCTTCGTTAATCACAACCAAACTTATTTGTTGAGTCAAACATGTCCCATTTGACATTATTATGGTGCCACGCGAGGATTGAAATCAAACGGAGTCCATTTGGTCACTCAAATCCTTGTATTCTCGGATTGCACCCAAATTGGCCTCCAATTGAGCCAACAACGTACAAACGAGTTTTCCTTCTTCGTTAACCATAAACGAACTTTTTTGTTGAGTCAAACATGTCCCATTTGACGTTTTTATGTTGCCACGCGAGTTAGAAACAAAGCGGAGTCCATTTGGTCACTCAAATCCTTGTATTCTCGGATTGCACCCAAATTGGCCTCCAATTGATCCTACAACGTACAAATGAGTTTTCCTTCTTCATTAAGCACAAACGAACTTATTTTTTGAGTCAAACATGTCCCATTTGATGTTATTATGGTGCCACGCGAGTTAGAAACCAAGCGGAGTCCATTTGGTCACTCAAATCCTTGTATTCTCGGATTGCACCCAAATTGGCCTCCAATTGAGCCTACAACATACAAAGGAGTTTTCCTTCTTTGTTAAGCACAACCGAACCTTTTTCTTGAGTCAAACATGTCCCATTTGACGTTATTATGGTGCCACGCAAAGTTAGAAAAAAAGCGGAGTCCGTTTGCTCACTCAAATCCTTGTATTCTCGGATTGCACCCAAATTGGCCTCCAATTGAGCCTACAATGTACAAACGAGTTTTCCTTCTTCGGTAAGCACAACCGAACTTGTTTTTTGAGTCAAATATGTTCCATTTGACGTTATTATGGTGCCACGCAAGTATTGAAATCAAACGAAATCCATTTGGTCACTCAAATCCTTGTATTCTCGGATTGCACCCAAATTGGCCTCCAATTGAGCCTACAATGTACAAACGAGTTTTCCATCTTCGGTAAGCACAACCGAACTTGTTTGTTGAGTCAAATATGTTCCATTTGACGTTATTATGGTGCCACGCAAGGATTGAAATCAAACGGAATCCATTTGGTCACTCAAATCCTTGTATTTTCGGATTGCACCCAAATTGGCCTCCAATTGAGCCTACAACGTACAAACGAGTTTTCCTTCTTCGTTAACCATAACCGAACTTGTTTGTTGAGTCAAACATGTCCCATTTGACGTTTTTATGTTGCCACGCGAGTTAGAAACAAAGCGGAGTCCATTTGGTCACTCAAATCCTTGTATTCTCGGATTGCACCCAAATTGGCCTCCAATTGAGCCTACAACGTACAAACGAGTTTTCCTTCTTCATTAAGCCCAAAAGAACTTGTTTTTTGGGTCAAACATGTCCCATTTGACGTTATTATGGTGCCACGCGAGTTAGAAACCAAGCGGAGTCCATTTGGTCACTCAAATCCTTGTATTCTCGGATTGCACCCAAATTGGGCTCCAATTGAGCCTACAACGTACAAACGAGTTTTTCTTCTTCGTTAACCATAACCGAACTTGTTTGTTGAGTCAAAAATGTCCCATTTGACGTTATTATGGTGCCACGAGAGTTCTAAAAAAAGGGGAGTCCATTTGCTTACTCAAATCCTTGTATTCTCGGATTGCACCCAAATTGTCCTACAATTGAGCCTACAATGTACAAACGAGTTTTCCTTCTTCGTTGAGCACAACCGAACCTTTTTGTTGAGTAAAACATGTCACATTTGATGTTATTAGGGTGCCACACAAGGATTGAAATCAAACGGAGTCCATTGGGTCACTCAAATCCTTGTATTCTCGGATTGCACCCAAATTGGCCTCCAATTGAGCCTACAACATACAAACGAGTTTTCCTTCTTTGTTAAGCACAACCGAACCTTTTTGTTGAGTCAAACATGTCCCATTTGACGTTATTATGGTGCCACGCAAAGATTGAAATCAAACGGAGTCCGTTTGCTCACTCAAATCCTTGTATTCTCGGATTGCACCCAAATTGGCCTCCAATTGAGCCTACAATGTACAAACGAGTTTTCCTTCTTCGGTAAGCACAACCGAACTTGTTTGTTTAGTCAAATATGTTCCATTTGACATTATTATGGTGCCACGCAAGGATTGAAATCAAACGGAATCCATTTGGTCACTCAAATCCTTGTATTCTCGGATTGCACCCAAATTGGCCTCCAATTGAGCCTACAACGTACAAACGAGTTCTTCTTCTTCGTTAATCACAACCAAACTTATTTGTTGAGTCAAACATGTCCCATTTGACATTATTATGGTGCCACGCGAGGATTGAAATCAAACGGAGTCCATTTGGTCACTCAAATCCTTGTATTCTCGGATTGCACCCAAATTGGCCTCCAATTGAGCCTACAACGTACAAATGAGTTTTCCTTCTTCCTTAAGCACAACCGAACATTTTTGTTGAGTCAAACATGTCCCATTTGACGTTATTAGGGTTCCACATGAGGATTGAAATCAAACGGAATCCATTTGGTCACTCAAATCCTTGTATTCTCGGATTGCACCCAAATTGGCCTCCAATTGAGCCTACAACATACAAACGAGTTTTCCTTCTTTGTTAAGCACAACCGAACCTTTTTGTTGAGTCAAAAATATCCCATTTGACGTTATTATGGTGCCACACAAAGATTGAAATCAAACGGAGTCCGTTTGCTCACTCAAATCCTTGTATTCTCGGATTGCACCCAAATTGGCCTCCAATTGAGCCTACAATGTACAAACGAGTTTTCCTTCTTCGGTAAGCACAACCGAACTTGTTTGTTGAGTCAAATATGTTCCATTTGACGTTATTATGGTGCCACCCAAGGATTGAAATCAAACGGAATCCATTTGGTCACTCAAATCCTTGTATTCTCGGATTGCACCCAAATTGGCCTCCAATTGAGCCTACAACGTACAAACGAGTTTTCCTTCTTCATTAAGCCCAAAAGAACTTGTTTTTTGGGTCAAACATGTCCCATTTGACGTTATTATGGTGCCACGCGAGTTAGAAACCAAGCGGAGTCCATTTGGTCACTCAAATCCTTGTATTCTCGGATTGCACCCAAATTGGGCTCCAATTGAGCCTACAACGTACAAACGAGTTTTCCTTCTTCGTTAACCATAACCGAACTTGTTTGTTGAGTCAAAAATGTCCCATTTGACGTTATTATGGTGCCACGTGAGTTCTAAATAAAGCGGAGTCCATTTGCTTACTCAAATCCTTGTATTCTCGGATTGCACCCAAATTGTCCTACAATTGAGCCTACAATGTACAAACGAGTTTTCCTTCTTCGTTGAGCACAACCGAACCTTTTTGTTGAGTAAAACATGTCACATTTGATGTTATTAGGGTGCCACGCAAGGATTGAAATCAAATGGAGTCCATTTGGTTACTCAAATCCTTGTATTCTCGGATTGCACCCAAATTGGCCTCCAATTGAGCCAACAACGTACAAACGAGTTTTCCTTCTTTATTAAGCACAACCGTACTTGTTTTTTGAGTGAAACATGTCCCATTTGACGTTATTATAGTACCACACGAGTTAGAAACCAAGCGGAGTCCATTTGTTCACTAAAATCCTTGTATTCTCGTATTGCACCCAAATTTGCCTCCAATTGAGCCTACAACATACAAACGAGTTTTCCTTCTTTGTTAAGCACAACCGAACCTTTTTGTTGAGTCAAACATGTCCCATTTGACGTTATTATGGTGCCACGCAAAGATTGAAATCAAACGGAGTCTGTTTGCTCACTCAAATCCTTGTATTCTCGGATTGCACCCAAATTGGCCTCCAATTGAGCCTACAATGTACAAACGAGTTTTCCTTCTTCGGTAAGCACAACCGAACTTGTTTGTTGAGTCAAATATGTTCCATTTGACGTTATTATGGTGCCACGCAAGGATTGAAATCAAACGGAATCCATTTGGTCACTCAAATCCTTGTATTCTCGAATTGCACCCAAATTGACCTCCAATTGAACCTACAATGTACAAACGAGTTTTCCTTCTTCGGTAAGCACAACCGAACTTGTTTGTTGAGTCAAATATGTTCCATTTGACGTTATTATGGTGCCACGCAAGGATTGAAATCAAACGGAATCCATTTGGTCACTCAAATCCTTGTATTCTCGGATTGCACCCAAATTGGCCTCCAATTGAGCCTACAACGTACAAACGAGTTTTCCTTCTTCGTTAACCATAACCGAACTTGTTTGTTGAGTCAAACATGTCCCATTTGAAGTTTTTATGTTGCCACGTGAGTTAGAAACAAAGCGGAGTCCATTTGGTCACTCAAATCCTTGTATTCTCGGATTGCACCCAAATTGGCCTCCAATTGAGCCTACAACGTACAAACGAGTTTTCCTTCTTCATTAAGCACAAACAAACTTTTTTTTTGAGTCAAACATGTCCCATTTGACGTTATTATGATGCCACGCGAGTTAGAAACCAAGCGGAGTCCATTTGGTCACTCAAATCCTTGTATTATCGGATTGCACCCAAATTGGCCTCCAATTGAGCCTACAACGTACAAACGAGTTTTCCTTCTTCGTTAACCATAACCGAACTTGTTTGGTGAGTCAAACATGTCCCATTTGACGTTATTATGGTGCCACACGAGTTCTAAAAAAAGCGGAGTCCATTTGCTTACTCAAATCCTCGTATTCTCGGATTGCACCCAAATTGTCCTACAATTGAGCCTACAATGTACAAACGAGTTTTCCTTCTTCGTTGAGCACAACCGAACCTTTTTGTTGAGTCAAACATGTCACATTTGATGTTATTAGGGTGCCACGCAAGGATTAAAATCAAACGGAGTCCATTTGGTTACTCAAATCCTTGTATTCTCGGATTGCACCCAAATTGGCCTCCAATTGAGCCAACAACGTACAAACGAGTTTTCCTTCTTTATTAAGCACAAACGAACTTGTTTTTTGAGTCAAACATGTCCCATTTGACGTTATTATAGTGCCACACGAGTTAGAAACCAAGCGGAGTCCATTTGCTCACTAAAATCCTTGTATTCTCGTATTGCACCCAAATTGGCCTCCAATTGAGCCTACAACATACAAACGAGTTTTCCTTCTTTGTTAAGCACAACCGAACCTTTTTGTTGAGTCAAACATGTCCCATTTGACGTTATTATGGTGCCACGCAAAGATTGAAATCAAACGGAGTCCGTTTTCTCACTCAAATCCTTGTATTCTCGGATTGCACCCAAATTGGCCTCCAATTGAGCCTACAATGTACAAACGAGTTTTCCTTCTTCGGTAAGCACAACCGAACTTGTTTGTTGAGTCAAATATGTTCCATTTGACGTTATTATGGTGCCACGCAAGGATTGAAATCAAACGGAATCCATTTGGTTACTCAAATCCTTGTATTCTCGGATTGCACCCAAATTGGCCTCCAATTGAGCCTACAACGTACAAACGAGTTCTTCTTCTTCGTTAATCACAACCAAACTTATTTGTTGAGTCAAACATGTCCCATTTGACATTATTATGGTGCCACGCGAGGATTGAAATCAAACGGAGTCCATTTGGTCACTCAAATCCTTGTATTCTCGGATTGCACCCAAATTGGCCTCCAATTGAGCCTACAACGTACAAACGAGTTTTCCTTCTTCGTTAACCATAACCGAACTTGTTTGTTGAGTCAAACATGTCCCATTTGACGTTATTATGGTGCCACACGAGTTCTAAAAAAAGCGGAGTCCATTTGCTTACTCAAATCCTTGTATTATCGGATTGCACCCAAATTGTCCTACAATTGAGCCTACAATGTACAAACGAGTTTTCCTTCTTCGTTGAGCACAATCGAACATTTTTGTTGAGTCAAACATGTCACATTTGATGTTATTAGGGTGCCACGCAAGGATTGAAATCAAACGGAGTCCATTTGGTTACTCAAATCCTTGTATTCTCGGATTGCACCCAAATTGGCCTCCAATTGAGCCAACAACGTACAAACGAGTTTTCCTTCTTTATTAAGCACAACCGAACTTGTTTTTTGAGTCAAACATGTCCCATTTGACGTTATTATAGTGCCACACGAGTTAGAAACCAAGCGGAGTCCATTTGCTCACTAAAATCCTTGTATTCTCGTATTGCACCCAAATTGGCCTCCAATTGAGCCTACAACATACAAACGAGTTTTCCTTCTTTGTTAAGCACAACCGAACCTTTTTGTTGAGTCAAACATGTCCCATTTGACGTTATTATGGTGGCACGCAAAGATTGAAATCAAACGGAGTCCGTTTGCTCACTCAAATCCTTGTATTCTCGGATTGCACCCAAATTGGCCTCCAATTGAGCCTACAATGTACAAACGAGTTTTCCTTCTTCGGTAAGCACAACCGAACTTGTTTGTTGAGTCAAATATGTTCCATTTGACGTTATTATGGTGCCACGCAAGGATTGAAATCAAACGGAATCCATTTGGTCACTCAAATCCTTGTATTCTCGGATTGCACCCAAATTGGCCTCCAATTGAGCCTACAATGTACAAACGAATTTTCCTTCTTCGGTAAGCACAACCGAACTTGTTTGTTGAGTCAAATATGTTCCATTTGACGTTATTATGGTGCCACGCAAGGATTGAAATCAAACGGAATCCATTTGGTCACTCAAATCCTTGTATTCTCGGATTGCACCCAAATTGGCCTCCAATTGAGCCTACAACGTACAAACGAGTTTTCCTTCTTCGTTAACCATAACCAAACTTGTTTGTTGAGTCAAACATGTCCCATTTGACGTTTTTATGTTGCCACGGGAATTAGAAACAAAGCGGAGTCCATTTGGTCACTCAAATCCTTGTATTCTCGGATTGCACCCAAATTGGCCTCCAATTGAGCCTACAACGTACAAACGAGTTTTCCTTCTTCGTTAACCATAACCGAACTTGTTTGTTGAGTCAAACATGTCCCATTTGACGTTTTTATGTTGCCACGCGAATTAGAAACAAAGCGGAGTCCATTTGGTCACTCAAATCCTTGTATTCTCGGATTGCACCCAAATTGGCCTCCAATTGAGCCTACAACGTACAAACGAGTTTTCCTTCTTCATTAAGCACAAACGAACTTGTTTGTTGAGTCAAACATGTCCCATTTGATGTTATTATGGTGCCACGCGAGTTAGAAACCAAGCGGAGTCCATTTGGTCACTCAAATCCTTGTATTCTCGGATTGCACCCAAATTGGCCTCCAATTGAGCCTACAACGTACAAACGAGTTTTCCTACTTCGGTAAGCACAACTGAACTTGTTTGTTGAGTCAAATATGTTCCATTTGACGTTATTATGGTGGCACATAAGGATTGAAATCAAACGGAATCCATTTGGTCACTCAAATCCTTGTATTCTCGGATTGCACCCAAATTGGCCTCCAATTGAGCCTACAACGTACAAACGAGTTCTTCTTCTTCGTTAATCACAACCAAACTTATTTGTTGATTCAAACATGTCCCATTTGACATTATTATGGTGCCATGCGAGGATTGAAATCAAACGGAGTCCATTTGGTCACTCAAATCCTTGTATTCTCGGATTGCAACCAAATTGGCCTCCAATTGAGCCTACAACGTACAAATGAGTTTTCCTTCTTCGTTAAGCACAACCGAACATTTTTGTTGAGTCAAACATGTCCCATTTGACGTTATTAGGGTTCCACATGAGGATTGAAATCAAACGGAGTCCATTTGGTCACTCAAATCCTTGTATTCTCGGATTGCACCCAAATTGGGCTCCAATTGAGCCTACAACATACAAACGAGTTTTCCTTCTTTGTTAAGCACAACCGAACCTTTTTGTTGAGTCAAAAATGTCCCATTTGACGTTATTATTGTGCCACGCAAAGATTGAAATCAAACGGAGTCCGTTTGCTCACTCAAATCCTTGTATTCTCGGATTGCACCCAAATTGGCCTCCAATTGAGCCTACAATGTACAAACGAGTTTTCCTTCTTCGGTAAGCACAACCGAAATTGTTTGTTGAGTCAAATATGTTCCATTTGACGTTATTATGGTGCCACGCAAGGATTGAAATCAAACGGAATCCATTTGGTCACTCAAATCCTTGTATTCTCGGATTGCACCCAAATTGGCCTCCAATTGAGCCTACAACGTACAAACGAGTTCTTCTTCTTCGTTAATCACAACCAAACTTATTTGTTGAGTCAAACATGTCCCATTTGACATTATTATGGTGCCACGCGAGGATTGAAATCAAACGGAGTCCATTTGGTCACTCGAATCCTTGTATTCTCGGATTGCACCCAAATTGGCCTCCAATTGAGCCTACAACGTACAAATGAGTTTTCTTTCTTCGTTAAGCACAACCGAACATTTTTGTTGAGTCAAACATGTCCCATTTAACGTTATTAGGGTTCCACATGAGGATTGAAATCAAACGGAGTCCATTGGGTCACTCAAATCCTTGTATTCTCGGATTGCACCCAAATTGGCCTCCAATTGAGCCTACAACGTACAAACGAGTTTTCCTTCTTCGTTAACCATAACCGAACTTGTTTGTTGAGTCAAACATGTCCCATTTGACAATTTTATGTTGCCACGCGAGTTAGAAACAAAGCGGAGTCCATTTGGTCACTCAAATCCTTGTATTCTCGGATTGCACCCAAATTGGCCTCCAATTGATCCTACAACGTACAAATGAGTTTTCCTTCTTCATTAAGCACAAACGAACTTGTTTTTTGAGTCAAACATGTCCCATTTGATGTTATTATGGTGCCATGCGAGTTAGAAACCAAGCGGAGTCCATTTGGTCACTCAAATCCTTGTATTCTCGGATTGCACCCAAATTGGCCTCCAATTGAGCCTACAACATACAAAGGAGTTTTCCTTCTTTGTTAAGCACAACCGAACCTTTTTCTTGAGTCAAACATGTCCCATTTGACGTTATTATGGTGCCACGCAAATTTAGAAAAAAAGCGGAGTCCGTTTGCTCACTCAAATCCTTGTATTCTCGGATTGCACCCAAATTGGCCTCCAATTGAGCCTACAATGTACAAACGAGTTTTCCTTCTTCGGTAAGCACAACCGAACTTGTTTGTTGAGTCAAATATGTTCCATTTGACGTTATTATGGTGCCACGCAAGGATTGAAATCAAACGAAATCAATTTGGTCACTCATATCCTTGTATTCTCGGATTGCACCCAAATTGGCCTCCAATTGAGCCTACAATGTACAAACTAGTTTTCCTTCTTCGGTAAGCACAACCGAAATTGTTTGTTGAGTCAAATATGTTCCATTTGACGTTATTATGGTGCCACGCAAGGATTGAAATCAAACGGAATCCATTTGGTCACTCAAATCCTTGTATTCTCGGATTGCACCCAAATTGGCCTCCAATTGAGCCTACAACGTACAAACGAGTTTTCCTTCTTCGTTAACCATAACCGAACTTGTTTGTTGAGCCAAACATATCCCATTTGACGTTTTTATGTTGCCACGCGAGTTAGAAACAAAGCGGAGTCCATTTGGTCACTCAAATCCTTGTATTCTCGGATTGCACCCAAATTGGCCTCCAATTGAGCCTACAACGTACAAACGAGTTTTCCTTCTTCATTAAGCCCAAAAGAACTTGTTTTTTGGGTCAAACATGTCCCATTTGACGTTATTATGGTGCCACGCGAGTTAGAAACCAAGCGGAGTCCATTTGGTCACTCAAATCCTTGTATTCTCGGATTGCACCCAAATTGGGCTCCAATTGAGCCTACAACGTACAAACGAGTTTTCCTTCTTCGTTAACCATAACCAAACTTGTTTGTTGAGTCAAACATGTCCCATTTGACGTTTTTATGTTGCCACGGGAATTAGAAACAAAGCGGAGTCCATTTGGTCACTCAAATCCTTGTATTCTCGGATTGCACCCAAATTGGCCTCCAATTGAGCCTACAACGTACAAACGAGTTTTCCTTCTTCGTTAACCATAACCGAACTTGTTTGTTGAGTCAAACATGTCCCATTTGACGTTTTTATGTTGCCACGCGAATTAGAAACAAAGCAGAGTCCATTTGGTCACTCAAATCCTTGTATTCTCGGATTGCACCCAAATTGGCCTCCAATTGAGCCTACAACGTACAAACGAGTTTTCCTTCTTCATTAAGCACAAACGAACTTGTTTGTTGAGTCAAACATGTCCCATTTGACGTTATTATGGTGCCACGCGAGTTAGAAACCAAGCGGAGTCCATTTGGTCACTCAAATCCTTGTATTCTCGGATTGCACCCAAATTGGCCTCCAATTGAGCCTACAACGTACAAACGAGTTTTCCTACTTCGGTAAGCACAACCGAACTTGTTTGTTGAGTCAAATATGTTCCATTTGACGTTATTATGGTGCCACATAAGGATTGAAATCAAACGGAATCCATTTGGTCACTCAAATCCTTGTATTCTCGGATTGCACCCAAATTGGCCTCCAATTGAGCCTACAACGTACAAACGAGTTCTTCTTCTTCGTTAATCACAACCAAACTTATTTGTTGATTCAAACATGTCCCATTTGACATTATTATGGTGCCACGCGAGGATTGAAATCAAACGGAGTCCATTTGGTCACTCAAATCCTTGTATTCTCGGATTGCACCCAAATTGGCCTCCAATTGAGCCTACAACGTACAAATGAGTTTTCCTTCTTCGTTAAGCACAACCGAACATTTTTGTTGAGTCAAACATGTCCCATTTGACGTTATTAGGGTTCCACATGAGGATTGAAATCAAACGGAGTCCATTTGGTCACTCAAATCCTTGTATTCTCGGATTGCACCCAAATTGGGCTCCAATTGAGCCTACAACATACAAACGAGTTTTCCTTCTTTGTTAAGCACAACCGAACCTTTTTGTTGAGTCAAAAATGTCCCATTTGACGTTATTATGGTGCCACGCAAAGATTGAAATCAAACGGAGTCCGTTTGCTCACTCAAATCCTTGTATTCTCGGATTGCACCCAAATTGGCCTCCAATTGAGCCTACAATGTACAAACGAGTTTTCCTTCTTCGGTAAGCACAACCGAACTTGTTTGTTGAGTCAAATATGTTCCATTTGACGTTATTATGGTGCCACGCAAGGATTGAAATCAAACGGAATCCATTTGGTCACTCAAATCCTTGTATTCTCGGATTGCACCCAAATTGGCCTCCAATTGAGCCTACAACGTACAAACGAGTTCTTCTTCTTCGTTAATCACAACCAAACTTATTTGTTGAGTCAAACATGTCCCATTTGACATTATTATGGTGCCACGCGAGGATTGAAATCAAACGGAGTCCATTTGGTCACTCGAATCCTTGTATTCTCGGATTGCACCCAAATTGGCCTCCAATTGAGCCTACAATGTACAAACGAATTTTCCTTCTTCGGTAAGCACAACCGAACTTGTTTGTTGAGTCAAATATGTTCCATTTGACGTTATTATGGTGCCACGCAAGGATTGAAATCAAACGGAATCCATTTGGTCACTCAAATCCTTGTATTCTCGGATTGCACCCAAATTGGCCTCCAATTGAGCCTACAACGTACAAACGAGTTTTCCTTCTTCGTTAACCATAACCAAACTTGTTTGTTGAGTCAAACATGTCCCATTTGACGTTTTTATGTTGCCACGGGAATTAGAAACAAAGCGGAGTCCATTTGGTCACTCAAATCCTTGTATTCTCGGATTGCACCCAAATTGGCCTCCAATTGAGCCTACAACGTACAAACGAGTTTTCCTTCTTCGTTAACCATAACCGAACTTGTTTGTTGAGTCAAACATGTCCCATTTGACGTTTTTATGTTGCCACGCGAATTAGAAACAAAGCGGAGTCCATTTGGTCACTCAAATCCTTGTATTCTCGGATTGCACCCAAATTGGCCTCCAATTGAGCCTACAACGTACAAACGAGTTTTCCTTCTTCATTAAGCACAAACGAACTTGTTTGTTGAGTCAAACATGTCCCATTTGACGTTATTATGGTGCCACGCGAGTTAGAAACCAAGCGGAGTCCATTTGGTCACTCAAATCCTTGTATTCTCGGATTGCACCCAAATTGGCCTCCAATTGAGCCTACAACGTACAAACGAGTTTTCCTACTTCGGTAAGCACAACCGAACTTGTTTGTTGAGTCAAATATGTTCCATTTGACGTTATTATGGTGCCACATAAGGATTGAAATCAAACGGAATCCATTTGGTCACTCAAATCCTTGTATTCTCGGATTGCACCCAAATTGGCCTCCAATTGAGCCTACAACGTACAAACGAGTTCTTCTTCTTCGTTAATCACAACCAAACTTATTTGTTGATTCAAACATGTCCCATTTGACATTATTATGGTGCCACGCGAGGATTGAAATCAAACGGAGTCCATTTGGTCACTCAAATCCTTGTATTCTCGGATTGCACCCAAATTGGCCTCCAATTGAGCCTACAACGTACAAATGAGTTTTCCTTCTTCGTTAAGCACAACCGAACATTTTTGTTGAGTCAAACATGTCCCATTTGACGTTATTAGGGTTCCACATGAGGATTGAAATCAAACGGAGTCCATTTGGTCACTCAAATCCTTGTATTCTCGGATTGCACCCAAATTGGGCTCCAATTGAGCCTACAACATACAAACGAGTTTTCCTTCTTTGTTAAGCACAACCGAACCTTTTTGTTGAGTCAAAAATGTCCCATTTGACGTTATTATGGTGCCACGCAAAGATTGAAATCAAACGGAGTCCGTTTGCTCACTCAAATCCTTGTATTCTCGGATTGCACCCAAATTGGCCTCCAATTGAGCCTACAATGTACAAACGAGTTTTCCTTCTTCGGTAAGCACAACCGAACTTGTTTGTTGAGTCAAATATGTTCCATTTGACGTTATTATGGTGCCACGCAAGGATTGAAATCAAACGGAATCCATTTGGTCACTCAAATCCTTGTATTCTCGGATTGCACCCAAATTGGCCTCCAATTGAGCCTACAACGTACAAACGAGTTCTTCTTCTTCGTTAATCACAACCAAACTTATTTGTTGAGTCAAACATGTCCCATTTGACATTATTATGGTGCCACGCGAGGATTGAAATCAAACGGAGTCCATTTGGTCACTCGAATCCTTGTATTCTCGGATTGCACCCAAATTGGCCTCCAATTGAGCCTACAACGTACAAATGAGTTTTCTTTCTTCGTTAAGCACAACCGAACATTTTTGTTGAGTCAAACATGTCCCATTTAACGTTATTAGGGTTCCACATGAGGATTGAAATCAAACGGAGTCCATTGGGTCACTCAAATCCTTGTATTCTCGGATTGCACCCAAATTGGCCTCCAATTGAGCCTACAACGTACAAACGAGTTTTCCTTCTTCGTTAACCATAACCGAACTTGTTTGTTGAGTCAAACATGTCCCATTTGACAATTTTATGTTGCCACGCGAGTTAGAAACAAAGCGGAGTCCATTTGGTCACTCAAATCCTTGTATTCTCGGATTGCACCCAAATTGGCCTCCAATTGATCCTACAACGTACAAATGAGTTTTCCTTCTTCATTAAGCACAAACGAACTTGTTTTTTGAGTCAAACATGTCCCATTTGATGTTATTATGGTGCCACGCGAGTTAGAAACCAAGCGGAGTCCATTTGGTCACTCAAATCCTTGTATTCTCGGATTGCACCCAAATTGGCCTCCAATTGAGCCTACAACATACAAAGGAGTTTTCCTTCTTTGTTAAGCACAACCGAACCTTTTTCTTGAGTCAAACATGTCCCATTTGACGTTATTATGGTGCCACGCAAAGTTAGAAAAAAAGCGGAGTCCGTTTGCTCACTCAAATCCTTGTATTCTCGGATTGCACCCAAATTGGCCTCCAATTGAGCCTACAATGTACAAACGAGTTTTCCTTCTTCGGTAAGCACAACCGAACTTGTTTGTTGAGTCAAATATGTTCCATTTGACGTTATTATGGTGCCACGCAAGGATTGAAATCAAACGAAATCAATTTGGTCACTCATATCCTTGTATTCTCGGATTGCACCCAAATTGGCCTCCAATTGAGCCTACAACGTACAAACGAGTTTTCCTTCTTCGTTAACCATAACCGAACTTGTTTGTTGAGTCAAACATGTCCCATTTGACGTTTTTATGTTGCCACGCGAATTAGAAACAAAGCGGAGTCCATTTGGTCACTCAAATCCTTGTATTCTCGGATTGCACCCAAATTGGCCTCCAATTGAGCCTACAACGTACAAACGAGTTTTCCTTCTTCATTAAGCCCAAACGAACTTGTTTGTTGAGTCAAACATGTCCCATTTGACGTTATTATGGTGCCACGCGAGTTAGAAACCAAGCGGAGTCCATTTGGTCACTCAAATCCTTGTATTCTCGGATTGCACCCAAATTGGCCTCCAATTGAGCCTACAACGTACAAACGAGTTTTCCTACTTCGGTAAGCACAACCGAACTTGTTTGTTGAGTCAAATATGTTCCATTTGACGTTATTATGGTGCCACATAAGGATTGAAATCAAACGGAATCCATTTGGTCACTCAAATCCTTGTATTCTCGGATTGCACCCAAATTGGCCTCCAATTGAGCCTACAACGTACAAACGAGTTCTTCTTCTTCGTTAATCACAACCAAACTTATTTGTTGATTCAAACATGTCCCATTTGACATTATTATGGTGCCACGCGAGGATTGAAATCAAACGGAGTCCATTTGGTCACTCAAATCCTTGTATTCTCGGATTGCACCCAAATTGGCCTCCAATTGAGCCTACAACGTACAAATGAGTTTTCCTTCTTCGTTAAGCACAACCGAACATTTTTGTTGAGTCAAACATGTCCCATTTGACGTTATTAGGGTTCCACATGAGGATTGAAATCAAACGGAGTCCATTTGGTCACTCAAATCCTTGTATTCTCGGATCGCACCCAAATTGGGCTCCAATTGAGCCTACAACATACAAACGAGTTTTCCTTCTTTGTTAAGCACAACCGAACCTTTTTGTTTAGTCAAAAATGTCCCATTTGACGTTATTATGGTGCCACGCAAAGATTGAAATCAAACGGAGTCCGTTTGCTCACTCAAATCCTTGTATTCTCGGATTGCACCCAAATTGGCCTCCAATTGAGCCTACAATGTACAAACGAGTTTTCCTTCTTCGGTAAGCACAACCGAACTTGTTTGTTGAGTCAAATATGTTCCATTTGACGTTATTATGGTGCCACGCAAGGATTGAAATCAAACGGAATCCATTTGGTCACTCAAATCCTTGTATTCTCGGATTGCACCCAAATTGGCCTCCAATTGAGCCTACAACGTACAAACGAGTTCTTCTTCTTCGTTAATCACAACCAAACTTATTTGTTGAGTCAAACATGTCCCATTTGACATTATTATGGTGCCACGCGAGGATTGAAATCAAACGGAGTCCATTTGGTCACTCGAATCCTTGTATTCTCGGATTGCACCCAAATTGGCCTCCAATTGAGCCTACAACGTACAAATGAGTTTTCTTTCTTCGTTAAGCACAACCGAACATTTTTGTTGAGTCAAACATGTCCCATTTAACGTTATTAGGGTTCCACATGAGGATTGAAATCAAACGGAGTCCATTGGGTCACTCAAATCCTTGTATTCTCGGATTGCACCCAAATTGGCCTCCAATTGAGCCTACAACGTACAAACGAGTTTTCCTTCTTCGTTAACCATAACCGAACTTGTTTGTTGAGTCAAACATGTCCCATTTGACAATTTTATGTTGCCACGCGAGTTAGAAACAAAGCGGAGTCCATTTGGTCACTCAAATCCTTGTATTCTCGGATTGCACCCAAATTGGCCTCCAATTGATCCTACAACGTACAAATGAGTTTTCCTTCTTCATTAAGCACAAACGAACTTGTTTTTTGAGTCAAACATGTCCCATTTGATGTTATTATGGTGCCACGCGAGTTAGAAACCAAGCGGAGTCCATTTGGTCACTCAAATCCTTGTATTCTCGGATTGCACCCAAATTGGCCTCCAATTGAGCCTACAACATACAAAGGAGTTTTCCTTCTTTGTTAAGCACAACCGAACCTTTTTCTTGAGTCAAACATGTCCCATTTGACGTTATTATGGTGCCACGCAAAGTTAGAAAAAAAGCGGAGTCCGTTTGCTCACTCAAATCCTTGTATTCTCGGATTGCACCCAAATTGGCCTCCAATTGAGCCTACAATGTACAAACGAGTTTTCCTTCTTCGGTAAGCACAACCGAACTTGTTTGTTGAGTCAAATATGTTCCATTTGACGTTATTATGGTGCCACGCAAGGATTGAAATCAAACGAAATCAATTTGGTCACTCATATCCTTGTATTCTCGGATTGCACCCAAATTGGCCTCCAATTGAGCCTACAATGTACAAACTAGTTTTCCTTCTTCGGTAAGCACAACCGAACTTGTTTGTTGAGTCAAATATGTTCCATTTGACGTTATTATGGTGCCACGCAAGGATTGAAATCAAACGGAATCCATTTGGTCACTCAAATCCTTGTATTCTCGGATTGCACCCAAATTGGCCTCCAATTGAGCCTACAACGTACAAACGAGTTTTCCTTCTTCGTTAACCATAACCGAACTTGTTTGTTGAGCCAAACATATCCCATTTGACGTTTTTATGTTGCCACGCGAGTTAGAAACAAAGCGGAGTCCATTTGGTCACTCAAATCCTTGTATTCTCGGATTGCACCCAAATTGGCCTCCAATTGAGCCTACAACGTACAAACGAGTTTTCCTTCTTCATTAAGCCCAAAAGAACTTGTTTTTTGGGTCAAACATGTCCCATTTGACGTTATTATGGTGCCACGCGAGTTAGAAACCAAGCGGAGTCCATTTGGTCACTCAAATCCTTGTATTCTCGGATTGCACCCAAATTGGGCTCCAATTGAGCCTACAACGTACAAACGAGTTTTCCTTCTTCGTTAACCATAACCAAACTTGTTTGTTGAGTCAAACATGTCCCATTTGACGTTTTTATGTTGCCACGGGAATTAGAAACAAAGCGGAGTCCATTTGGTCACTCAAATCCTTGTATTCTCGGATTGCACCCAAATTGGCCTCCAATTGAGCCTACAACGTACAAACGAGTTTTCCTTCTTCGTTAACCATAACCGAACTTGTTTGTTGAGTCAAACATGTCCCATTTGACGTTTTTATGTTGCCACGCGAATTAGAAACAAAGCGGAGTCCATTTGGTCACTCAAATCCTTGTATTCTCGGATTGCACCCAAATTGGCCTCCAATTGAGCCTACAACGTACAAACGAGTTTTCCTTCTTCATTAAGCACAAACGAACTTGTTTGTTGAGTCAAACATGTCCCATTTGACGTTATTATGGTGCCACGCGAGTTAGAAACCAAGCGGAGTCCATTTGGTCACTCAAATCCTTGTATTCTCGGATTGCACCCAAATTGGCCTCCAATTGAGCCTACAACGTACAAACGAGTTTTCCTACTTCGGTAAGCACAACCGAACTTGTTTGTTGAGTCAAATATGTTCCATTTGACGTTATTATGGTGCCACATAAGGATTGAAATCAAACGGAATCCATTTGGTCACTCAAATCCTTGTATTCTCGGATTGCACCCAAATTGGCCTCCAATTGAGCCTACAACGTACAAACGAGTTCTTCTTCTTCGTTAATCACAACCAAACTTATTTGTTGATTCAAACATGTCCCATTTGACATTATTATGGTGCCACGCGAGGATTGAAATCAAACGGAGTCCATTTGGTCACTCGAATCCTTGTATTCTCGGATTGCACCCAAATTGGCCTCCAATTGAGCCTACAACGTACAAATGAGTTTTCTTTCTTCGTTAAGCACAACCGAACATTTTTGTTGAGTCAAACATGTCCCATTTAACGTTATTAGGGTTCCACATGAGGATTGAAATCAAACGGAGTCCATTGGGTCACTCAAATCCTTGTATTCTCGGATTGCACCCAAATTGGCCTCCAATTGAGCCTACAACGTACAAACGAGTTTTCCTTCTTCGTTAACCATAACCGAACTTGTTTGTTGAGTCAAACATGTCCCATTTGACAATTTTATGTTGCCACGCGAGTTAGAAACAAAGCGGAGTCCATTTGGTCACTCAAATCCTTGTATTCTCGGATTGCACCCAAATTGGCCTCCAATTGATCCTACAACGTACAAATGAGTTTTCTTTCTTCATTAAGCACAAACGAACTTGTTTTTTGAGTCAAACATGTCCCATTTGATGTTATTATGGTGCCACGCGAGTTAGAAACCAAGCGGAGTCCATTTGGTCACTCAAATCCTTGTATTCTCGGATTGCACCCAAATTGGCCTCCAATTGAGCCTACAACATACAAAGTAGTTTTCCTTCTTTGTTAAGCACAACCGAACCTTTTTCTTGAGTCAAACATGTCCCATTTGACGTTATTATGGTGCCACGCAAAGTTAGAAAAAAAGCGGAGTCCGTTTGCTCACTCAAATCCTTGTATTCTCGGATTGCACCCAAATTGGCCTCCAATTGAGCCTACAATGTACAAACGAGTTTTCCTTCTTCGGTAAGCACAACCGAACTTGTTTGTTGAGTCAAATATGTTCCATTTGACGTTATTATGGTGCCACGCAAGGATTGAAATCAAACGAAATCAATTTGGTCACTCATATCCTTGTATTCTCGGATTGCACCCAAATTGGCCTCCAATTGAGCCTACAATGTACAAACTAGTTTTCCTTCTTCGGTAAGCACAACCGAACTTGTTTGTTGAGTCAAATATGTTCCATTTGACGTTATTATGGTGCCACGCAAGGATTGAAATCAAACGGAATCCATTTGGTCACTCAAATCCTTGTATTCTCGGATTGCACCCAAATTGGCCTCCAATTGAGCCTACAACGTACAAACGAGTTTTCCTTCTTCGTTAACCATAACCGAACTTGTTTGTTGAGCCAAACATATCCCATTTGACGTTTTTATGTTGCCACGCGAGTTAGAAACAAAGCGGAGTCCATTTGGTCACTCAAATCCTTGTATTCTCGGATTGCACCCAAATTGGCCTCCAATTGAGCCTACAACGTACAAACGAGTTTTCCTTCTTCATTAAACACAAACGAACTTGTTTTTTGGGTCAAACATGTCCCATTTGACGTTATTATGGTGCCACGCGAGTTAGAAACCAAGCGGAGTCCATTTGGTCACTCAAATCCTTGTATTCTCGGATTGCACCCAAATTGGGCTCCAATTGAGCCTACAACGTACAAACGAGTTTTCCTTCTTCGTTAACCATAACCAAACTTGTTTGTTGAGTCAAACATGTCCCATTTGACGTTTTTATGTTGCCACGGGAATTAGAAACAAAGCGGAGTCCATTTGGTCACTCAAATCCTTGTATTCTCGGATTGCACCCAAATTGGCCTCCAATTGAGCCTACAACGTACAAACGAGTTTTCCTTCTTCGTTAACCATAACCGAACTTGTTTGTTGAGTCAAATATGTTCCATTTGACGTTATTATGGTGCCACGCAAGGATTGAAATCAAACGAAATCAATTTGGTCACTCATATCCTTGTATTCTCGGATTGCACCCAAATTGGCCTCCAATTGAGCCTACAATGTACAAACTAGTTTTCCTTCTTTGTTAAGCACAACCGAACCTTTTTCTTGAGTCAAACATGTCCCATTTGACGTTATTATGGTGCCACGCAAAGTTAGAAAAAAAGCGGAGTCCGTTTGCTCACTCAAATCCTTGTATTCTCGGATTGCACCCAAATTGGCCTCCAATTGAGCCTACAATGTACAAACGAGTTTTCCTTCTTCGGTAAGCACAACCGAACTTGTTTGTTGAGTCAAATATGTTCCATTTGACGTTATTATGGTGCCACGCAAGGATTGAAATCAAACGAAATCAATTTGGTCACTCATATCCTTGTATTCTCGGATTGCACCCAAATTGGCCTCCAATTGAGCCTACAATGTACAAACTAGTTTTCCTTCTTCGGTAAGCACAACCGAACTTGTTTGTTGAGTCAAATATGTTCCATTTGACGTTATTATGGTGCCACGCAAGGATTGAAATCAAACGGAATCCATTTGGTCACTCAAATCCTTGTATTCTCGGATTGCACCCAAATTGGCCTCCAATTGAGCCTACAACGTACAAACGAGTTTTCCTTCTTCGTTAACCATAACCGAACTTGTTTGTTGAGCCAAACATATCCCATTTGACGTTTTTATGTTGCCACGCGAGTTAGAAACAAAGCGGAGTCCATTTGGTCACTCAAATCCTTGTATTCTCGGATTGCACCCAAATTGGCCTCCAATTGAGCCTACAACGTACAAACGAGTTTTCCTTCTTCATTAAGCCCAAAAGAACTTGTTTTTTGGGTCAAACATGTCCCATTTGACGTTATTATGGTGCCACGCGAGTTAGAAACCAAGCGGAGTCCATTTGGTCACTCAAATCCTTGTATTCTCGGATTGCACCCAAATTGGGCTCCAATTGAGCCTACAACGTACAAACGAGTTTTCCTTCTTCGTTAACCATAACCAAACTTGTTTGTTGAGTCAAACATGTCCCATTTGACGTTTTTATGTTGCCACGGGAATTAGAAACAAAGCGGAGTCCATTTGGTCACTCAAATCCTTGTATTCTCGGATTGCACCCAAATTGGCCTCCAATTGAGCCTACAACGTACAAACGAGTTTTCCTTCTTCGTTAACCATAACCGAACTTGTTTGTTGAGTCAAACATGTCCCATTTGACGTTTTTATGTTGCCACGCGAATTAGAAACAAAGCGGAGTCCATTTGGTCACTCAAATCCTTGTATTCTCGGATTGCACCCAAATTGGCCTCCAATTGAGCCTACAACGTACAAACGAGTTTTCCTTCTTCATTAAGCACAAACGAACTTGTTTGTTGAGTCAAACATGTCCCATTTGACGTTATTATGGTGCCACGCGAGTTAGAAACCAAGCGGAGTCCATTTGGTCACTCAAATCCTTGTATTCTCGGATTGCACCCAAATTGGCCTCCAATTGAGCCTACAACGTACAAACGAGTTTTCCTACTTCGGTAAGCACAACCGAACTTGTTTGTTGAGTCAAATATGTTCCATTTGACGTTATTATGGTGCCACATAAGGATTGAAATCAAACGGAATCCATTTGGTCACTCAAATCCTTGTATTCTCGGATTGCACCCAAATTGGCCTCCAATTGAGCCTACAACGTACAAACGAGTTCTTCTTCTTCGTTAATCACAACCAAACTTATTTGTTGATTCAAACATGTCCCATTTGACATTATTATGGTGCCACGCGAGGATTGAAATCAAACGGAGTCCATTTGGTCACTCAAATCCTTGTATTCTCGGATTGCACCCAAATTGGCCTCCAATTGAGCCTACAACGTACAAATGAGTTTTCCTTCTTCGTTAAGCACAACCGAACATTTTTGTTGAGTCAAACATGTCCCATTTGACGTTATTAGGGTTCCACATGAGGATTGAAATCAAACGGAGTCCATTTGGTCACTCAAATCCTTGTATTCTCGGATTGCACCCAAATTGGGCTCCAATTGAGCCTACAACATACAAACGAGTTTTCCTTCTTTGTTAAGCACAACCGAACCTTTTTGTTGAGTCAAAAATGTCCCATTTGACGTTATTATGGTGCCACGCAAAGATTGAAATCAAACGGAGTCCGTTTGCTCACTCAAATCCTTGTATTCTCGGATTGCACCCAAATTGGCCTCCAATTGAGCCTACAATGTACAAACGAGTTTTCCTTCTTCGGTAAGCACAACCGAACTTGTTTGTTGAGTCAAATATGTTCCATTTGACGTTATTATGGTGCCACGCAAGGATTGAAATCAAACGGAATCCATTTGGTCACTCAAATCCTTGTATTCTCGGATTGCACCCAAATTGGCCTCCAATTGAGCCTACAACGTACAAACGAGTTCTTCTTCTTCGTTAATCACAACCAAACTTATTTGTTGAGTCAAACATGTCCCATTTGACATTATTATGGTGCCACGCGAGGATTGAAATCAAACGGAGTCCATTTGGTCACTCGAATCCTTGTATTCTCGGATTGCACCCAAATTGGCCTCCAATTGAGCCTACAACGTACAAATGAGTTTTCTTTCTTCGTTAAGCACAACCGAACATTTTTGTTGAGTCAAACATGTCCCATTTAACGTTATTAGGGTTCCACATGAGGATTGAAATCAAACGGAGTCCATTGGGTCACTCAAATCCTTGTATTCTCGGATTGCACCCAAATTGGCCTCCAATTGAGCCTACAACGTACAAACGAGTTTTCCTTCTTCGTTAACCATAACCGAACTTGTTTGTTGAGTCAAACATGTCCCATTTGACAATTTTATGTTGCCACGCGAGTTAGAAACAAAGCGGAGTCCATTTGGTCACTCAAATCCTTGTATTCTCGGATTGCACCCAAATTGGCCTCCAATTGATCCTACAACGTACAAATGAGTTTTCCTTCTTCATTAAGCACAAACGAACTTGTTTTTTGAGTCAAACATGTCCCATTTGATGTTATTATGGTGCCACGCGAGTTAGAAACCAAGCGGAGTCCATTTGGTCACTAAAATCCTTGTATTCTCGGATTGCACCCAAATTGGCCTCCAATTGAGCCTACAACATACAAAGGAGTTTTCCTTCTTTGTTAAGCACAACCGAACCTTTTTCTTGAGTCAAACATGTCCCATTTGACGTTATTATGGTGCCACGCAAAGTTAGAAAAAAAGCGGAGTCCGTTTGCTCACTCAAATCCTTGTATTCTCGGATTGCACCCAAATTGGCCTCCAATTGAGCCTACAATGTACAAACGAGTTTTCCTTCTTCGGTAAGCACAACCGAACTTGTTTGTTGAGTCAAATATGTTCCATTTGACGTTATTATGGTGCCACGCAAGGATTGAAATCAAACGAAATCAATTTGGTCACTCATATCCTTGTATTCTCGGATTGCACCCAAATTGGCCTCCAATTGAGCCTACAATGTACAAACTAGTTTTCCTTCTTCGGTAAGCACAACCGAACTTGTTTGTTGAGTCAAATATGTTCCATTTGACGTTATTATGGTGCCACGCAAGGATTGAAATCAAACGGAATCCATTTGGTCACTCAAATCCTTGTATTCTCGGATTGCACCCAAATTGGCCTCCAATTGAGCCTACAACGTACAAACGAGTTTTCCTTCTTCGTTAACCATAACCGAACTTGTTTGTTGAGCCAAACATATCCCATTTGACGTTTTTATGTTGCCACGCGAGTTAGAAACAAAGCGGAGTCCATTTGGTCACTCAAATCCTTGTATTCTCGGATTGCACCCAAATTGGCCTCCAATTGAGCCTACAACGTACAAACGAGTTTTCCTTCTTCATTAAACACAAACGAACTTGTTTTTTGGGTCAAACATGTCCCATTTGACGTTATTATGGTGCCACGCGAGTTAGAAACCAAGCGGAGTCCATTTGGTCACTCAAATCCTTGTATTCTCGGATTGCACCCAAATTGGGCTCCAATTGAGCCTACAACGTACAAACGAGTTTTCCTTCTTCGTTAACCATAACCGAACTTGTTTGTTGAGTCAAAAATGTCCCATTTGACGTTATTATGGTGCCACGTGAGTTATAAAAAAAGTGGAGTCCATTTGCTTACTCAAATCCTTGTATTCTCGGATTGCACCCAAATTGTCCTACAATTGAGCCTACAATGTACAAACGAGTTTTACTTCTTCGTTGAGCACAACCGAACCTTTTTGTTGAGTCAATCATGTCACATTTGATGTTATTAGGGTGCCACGCAAGGATTAAAATCAAACGGAGTCCATTTGGTTACTCAAATCCTTGTATTCTCGGATTGCACCCAAATTGGCCTCCAATTGAGCCAACAACGTACAAACGAGTTTTCCTTCTTTATTAAGCACAACCGAACTTGTTTTTTGAGTCAAACATGTCCCATTTGACGTTATTACAGTGCCACACGAGTTAGAAACCAAGCGGAGTCCATTTGCTCACTAAAATCCTTGTATTCTCGTATTGCACCCAAATTGGCCTCCAATTGAGCCTACAACATACAAACGAGTTTTCCTTCTTTGTTAAGCACAACCGAACCTTTTTGTTGAGTCAAACATGTCCCATTTGACGTTATTATGGTTCCACGCAAAGATTGAAATCAAACGGAGTCCGTTTGCTCACTCAAATCCTTGTATTCTCGGATTGCACCCAAATTGGCCTCCAATTGAGCCTACAATGTACAAACGAGTTTTCCTTCTTCGGTAAGCACAACCGAACTTGTTTGTTGAGTCAAATATGTTCCATTTGACGTTATTATGGTGCCACGCAAGGATTGAAATCAAACGAAATCAATTTGGTCACTCATATCCTTGTATTCTCGGATTGCACCCAAATTGGCCTCCAATTGAGCCTACAATGTACAAACTAGTTTTCCTTCTTCGGTAAGCACAACCGAACTTGTTTGTTGAGTCAAATATGTTCCATTTGACGTTATTATGGTGCCACGCAAGGATTGAAATCAAACGGAATCCATTTGGTCACTCAAATCCTTGTATTCTCGGATTGCACCCAAATTGGCCTCCAATTGAGCCTACAACGTACAAACGAGTTTTCCTTCTTCGTTAACCATAACCGAACTTGTTTGTTGAGCCAAACATATCCCATTTGACGTTTTTATGTTGCCACGCGAGTTAGAAACAAAGCGGAGTCCATTTGGTCACTCAAATCCTTGTATTCTCGGATTGCACCCAAATTGGCCTCCAATTGAGCCTACAACGTACAAACGAGTTTTCCTTCTTCATTAAACACAAACGAACTTGTTTTTTGGGTCAAACATGTCCCATTTGACGTTATTATGGTGCCACGCGAGTTAGAAACCAAGCGGAGTCCATTTGGTCACTCAAATCCTTGTATTCTCGGATTGCACCCAAATTGGGCTCCAATTGAGCCTACAACGTACAAACGAGTTTTCCTTCTTCGTTAACCATAACCAAACTTGTTTGTTGAGTCAAACATGTCCCATTTGACGTTTTTATGTTGCCACGGGAATTAGAAACAAAGCGGAGTCCATTTGGTCACTCAAATCCTTGTATTCTCGGATTGCACCCAAATTGGCCTCCAATTGAGCCTACAACGTACAAACGAGTTTTCCTTCTTCGTTAACCATAACCGAACTTGTTTGTTGAGTCAAATATGTTCCATTTGACGTTATTATGGTGCCACGCAAGGATTGAAATCAAACGAAATCAATTTGGTCACTCATATCCTTGTATTCTCGGATTGCACCCAAATTGGCCTCCAATTGAGCCTACAATGTACAAACTAGTTTTCCTTCTTTGTTAAGCACAACCGAACCTTTTTCTTGAGTCAAACATGTCCCATTTGACGTTATTATGGTGCCACGCAAAGTTAGAAAAAAAGCGGAGTCCGTTTGCTCACTCAAATCCTTGTATTCTCGGATTGCACCCAAATTGGCCTCCAATTGAGCCTACAATGTACAAACGAGTTTTCCTTCTTCGGTAAGCACAACCGAACTTGTTTGTTGAGTCAAATATGTTCCATTTGACGTTATTATGGTGCCACGCAAGGATTGAAATCAAACGAAATCAATTTGGTCACTCATATCCTTGTATTCTCGGATTGCACCCAAATTGGCCTCCAATTGAGCCTACAATGTACAAACTAGTTTTCCTTCTTCGGTAAGCACAACCGAACTTGTTTGTTGAGTCAAATATGTTCCATTTGACGTTATTATGGTGCCACGCAAGGATTGAAATCAAACGGAATCCATTTGGTCACTCAAATCCTTGTATTCTCGGATTGCACCCAAATTGGCCTCCAATTGAGCCTACAACGTACAAACGAGTTTTCCTTCTTCGTTAACCATAACCGAACTTGTTTGTTGAGCCAAACATATCCCATTTGACGTTTTTATGTTGCCACGCGAGTTAGAAACAAAGCGGAGTCCATTTGGTCACTCAAATCCTTGTATTCTCGGATTGCACCCAAATTGGCCTCCAATTGAGCCTACAACGTACAAACGAGTTTTCCTTCTTCATTAAGCCCAAAAGAACTTGTTTTTTGGGTCAAACATGTCCCATTTGACGTTATTATGGTGCCACGCGAGTTAGAAACCAAGCGGAGTCCATTTGGTCACTCAAATCCTTGTATTCTCGGATTGCACCCAAATTGGGCTCCAATTGAGCCTACAACGTACAAACGAGTTTTCCTTCTTCGTTAACCATAACCAAACTTGTTTGTTGAGTCAAACATGTCCCATTTGACGTTTTTATGTTGCCACGGGAATTAGAAACAAAGCGGAGTCCATTTGGTCACTCAAATCCTTGTATTCTCGGATTGCACCCAAATTGGCCTCCAATTGAGCCTACAACGTACAAACGAGTTTTCCTTCTTCGTTAACCATAACCGAACTTGTTTGTTGAGTCAAACATGTCCCATTTGACGTTTTTATGTTGCCACGCGAATTAGAAACAAAGCGGAGTCCATTTGGTCACTCAAATCCTTGTATTCTCGGATTGCACCCAAATTGGCCTCCAATTGAGCCTACAACGTACAAACGAGTTTTCCTTCTTCATTAAGCACAAACGAACTTGTTTGTTGAGTCAAACATGTCCCATTTGACGTTATTATGGTGCCACGCGAGTTAGAAACCAAGCGGAGTCCATTTGGTCACTCAAATCCTTGTATTCTCGGATTGCACCCAAATTGGCCTCCAATTGAGCCTACAACGTACAAACGAGTTTTCCTACTTCGGTAAGCACAACCGAACTTGTTTGTTGAGTCAAATATGTTCCATTTGACGTTATTATGGTGCCACATAAGGATTGAAATCAAACGGAATCCATTTGGTCACTCAAATCCTTGTATTCTCGGATTGCACCCAAATTGGCCTCCAATTGAGCCTACAACGTACAAACGAGTTCTTCTTCTTCGTTAATCACAACCAAACTTATTTGTTGATTCAAACATGTCCCATTTGACATTATTATGGTGCCACGCGAGGATTGAAATCAAACGGAGTCCATTTGGTCACTCAAATCCTTGTATTCTCGGATTGCACCCAAATTGGCCTCCAATTGAGCCTACAACGTACAAATGAGTTTTCCTTCTTCGTTAAGCACAACCGAACATTTTTGTTGAGTCAAACATGTCCCATTTGACGTTATTAGGGTTCCACATGAGGATTGAAATCAAACGGAGTCCATTTGGTCACTCAAATCCTTGTATTCTCGGATTGCACCCAAATTGGGCTCCAATTGAGCCTACAACATACAAACGAGTTTTCCTTCTTTGTTAAGCACAACCGAACCTTTTTGTTGAGTCAAAAATGTCCCATTTGACGTTATTATGGTGCCACGCAAAGATTGAAATCAAACGGAGTCCGTTTGCTCACTCAAATCCTTGTATTCTCGGATTGCACCCAAATTGGCCTCCAATTGAGCCTACAATGTACAAACGAGTTTTCCTTCTTCGGTAAGCACAACCGAACTTGTTTGTTGAGTCAAATATGTTCCATTTGACGTTATTATGGTGCCACGCAAGGATTGAAATCAAACGGAATCCATTTGGTCACTCAAATCCTTGTATTCTCGGATTGCACCCAAATTGGCCTCCAATTGAGCCTACAACGTACAAACGAGTTCTTCTTCTTCGTTAATCACAACCAAACTTATTTGTTGAGTCAAACATGTCCCATTTGACATTATTATGGTGCCACGCGAGGATTGAAATCAAACGGAGTCCATTTGGTCACTCGAATCCTTGTATTCTCGGATTGCACCCAAATTGGCCTCCAATTGAGCCTACAACGTACAAATGAGTTTTCTTTCTTCGTTAAGCACAACCGAACATTTTTGTTGAGTCAAACATGTCCCATTTAACGTTATTAGGGTTCCACATGAGGATTGAAATCAAACGGAGTCCATTGGGTCACTCAAATCCTTGTATTCTCGGATTGCACCCAAATTGGCCTCCAATTGAGCCTACAACGTACAAACGAGTTTTCCTTCTTCGTTAACCATAACCGAACTTGTTTGTTGAGTCAAACATGTCCCATTTGACAATTTTATGTTGCCACGCGAGTTAGAAACAAAGCGGAGTCCATTTGGTCACTCAAATCCTTGTATTCTCGGATTGCACCCAAATTGGCCTCCAATTGATCCTACAACGTACAAATGAGTTTTCCTTCTTCATTAAGCACAAACGAACTTGTTTTTTGAGTCAAACATGTCCCATTTGATGTTATTATGGTGCCACGCGAGTTAGAAACCAAGCGGAGTCCATTTGGTCACTCAAATCCTTGTATTCTCGGATTGCACCCAAATTGGCCTCCAATTGAGCCTACAACATACAAAGGAGTTTTCCTTCTTTGTTAAGCACAACCGAACCTTTTTCTTGAGTCAAACATGTCCCATTTGACGTTATTATGGTGCCACGCAAAGTTAGAAAAAAAGCGGAGTCCGTTTGCTCACTCAAATCCTTGTATTCTCGGATTGCACCCAAATTGGCCTCCAATTGAGCCTACAATGTACAAACGAGTTTTCCTTCTTCGGTAAGCACAACCGAACTTGTTTGTTGAGTCAAATATGTTCCATTTGACGTTATTATGGTGCCACGCAAGGATTGAAATCAAACGAAATCAATTTGGTCACTCATATCCTTGTATTCTCGGATTGCACCCAAATTGGCCTCCAATTGAGCCTACAATGTACAAACTAGTTTTCCTTCTTCGGTAAGCACAACCGAACTTGTTTGTTGAGTCAAATATGTTCCATTTGACGTTATTATGGTGCCACGCAAGGATTGAAATCAAACGGAATCCATTTGGTCACTCAAATCCTTGTATTCTCGGATTGCACCCAAATTGGCCTCCAATTGAGCCTACAACGTACAAACGAGTTTTCCTTCTTCGTTAACCATAACCGAACTTGTTTGTTGAGCCAAACATATCCCATTTGACGTTTTTATGTTGCCACGCGAGTTAGAAACAAAGCGGAGTCCATTTGGTCACTCAAATCCTTGTATTCTCGGATTGCACCCAAATTGGCCTCCAATTGAGCCTACAACGTACAAACGAGTTTTCCTTCTTCATTAAACACAAACGAACTTGTTTTTTGGGTCAAACATGTCCCATTTGACGTTATTATGGTGCCACGCGAGTTAGAAACCAAGCGGAGTCCATTTGGTCACTCAAATCCTTGTATTCTCGGATTGCACCCAAATTGGGCTCCAATTGAGCCTACAACGTACAAACGAGTTTTCCTTCTTCGTTAACCATAACCGAACTTGTTTGTTGAGTCAAAAATGTCCCATTTGACGTTATTATGGTGCCACGTGAGTTATAAAAAAAGTGGAGTCCATTTGCTTACTCAAATCCTTGTATTCTCGGATTGCACCCAAATTGTCCTACAATTGAGCCTACAATGTACAAACGAGTTTTACTTCTTCGTTGAGCACAACCGAACCTTTTTGTTGAGTCAATCATGTCACATTTGATGTTATTAGGGTGCCACGCAAGGATTAAAATCAAACGGAGTCCATTTGGTTACTCAAATCCTTGTATTCTCGGATTGCACCCAAATTGGCCTCCAATTGAGCCAACAACGTACAAACGAGTTTTCCTTCTTTATTAAGCACAACCGAACTTGTTTTTTGAGTCAAACATGTCCCATTTGACGTTATTACAGTGCCACACGAGTTAGAAACCAAGCGGAGTCCATTTGCTCACTAAAATCCTTGTATTCTCGTATTGCACCCAAATTGGCCTCCAATTGAGCCTACAACATACAAACGAGTTTTCCTTCTTTGTTAAGCACAACCGAACCTTTTTGTTGAGTCAAACATGTCCCATTTGACGTTATTATGGTTCCACGCAAAGATTGAAATCAAACGGAGTCCGTTTGCTCACTCAAATCCTTGTATTCTCGGATTGCACCCAAATTGGCCTCCAATTGAGCCTACAATGTACAAACGAGTTTTCCTTATTCGGTAAGCACAACCGAACTTGTTTGTTGAGTCAAATATGTTCAATTTGACGTTATTATGGTGCCACGCAAGGATTGAAATCAAACGGAATCCATTTGGTCACTCAAATCCTTGTATTCTCGGATTGCACCCAAATTGGCCTCCAATTGAGCCTACAACGTACAAACGAGTTCTTCTTCTTCGTTAATCACAACCAAACTTATTTGTTGAGTCAAACATGTCCCATTTGACATTATTATGGTGCCACGCGAGGATTGAAATCAAACGGAGTCCATTTGGTCACTCAAATCCTTGTATTCTCGGATTGCACCCAAATTGGCCTCCAATTGAGCCAACAACGTACAAACGAGTTTTCCTTCTTCGTTAACCATAAACGAACTTTTTTGTTGAGTCAAACATGTCCCATTTGACGTTTTTATGTTGCCACGCGAGTTAGAAACAAAGCGGAGTCCATTTGGTCACTCAAATCCTTGTATTCTCGGATTGCACCCAAATTGGCCTCCAATTGATCCTACAACGTACAAATGAGTTTTCCTTCTTCATTAAGCACAAACGAACTTATTTTTTGAGTCAAACATGTCCCATTTGATGTTATTATGGTGCCACGCGAGTTAGAAACCAAGCGGAGTCCATTTGGTCACTCAAATCCTTGTATTCTCGGATT
Organism: Berberis vulgaris; assembly: GCA_963556465.1. Classification (NCBI taxonomy): domain Eukaryota; kingdom Viridiplantae; phylum Streptophyta; class Magnoliopsida; order Ranunculales; family Berberidaceae; genus Berberis; species Berberis vulgaris. Next base: position 38,413,810 of record OY747126.1, on the reverse strand, counting down.
GCACCCAAATTGGCCTCCAATTGAGCCTACAACATACAAAGGAGTTTTCCTTCTTTGTTAAGCACAACCGAACCTTTTTCTTGAGTCAAACATGTCCCATTTGACGTTATTATGGTGCCACGCAAAGTTAGAAAAAAAGCGGAGTCCGTTTGCTCACTCAAATCCTTGTATTCTCGGATTGCACCCAAATTGGCCTCCAATTGAGCCTACAATGTACAAACGAGTTTTCCTTCTTCGGTAAGCACAACCGAACTTGTTTGTTGAGTCAAATATGTTCCATTTGACGTTATTATGGTGCCACGCAAGGATTGAAATCAAACGAAATCAATTTGGTCACTCATATCCTTGTATTCTCGGATTGCACCCAAATTGGCCTCCAATTGAGCCTACAATGTACAAACTAGTTTTCCTTCTTCGGTAAGCACAACCGAACTTGTTTGTTGAGTCAAATATGTTCCATTTGACGTTATTATGGTGCCACGCAAGGATTGAAATCAAACGGAATCCATTTGGTCACTCAAATCCTTGTATTCTCGGATTGCACCCAAATTGGCCTCCAATTGAGCCTACAACGTACAAACGAGTTTTCCTTCTTCGTTAACCATAACCGAACTTGTTTGTTGAGCCAAACATATCCCATTTGACGTTTTTATGTTGCCACGCGAGTTAGAAACAAAGCGGAGTCCATTTGGTCACTCAAATCCTTGTATTCTCGGATTGCACCCAAATTGGCCTCCAATTGAGCCTACAACGTACAAACGAGTTTTCCTTCTTCATTAAACACAAACGAACTTGTTTTTTGGGTCAAACATGTCCCATTTGACGTTATTATGGTGCCACGCGAGTTAGAAACCAAGCGGAGTCCATTTGGTCACTCAAATCCTTGTATTCTCGGATTGCACCCAAATTGGGCTCCAATTGAGCCTACAACGTACAAACGAGTTTTCCTTCTTCGTTAACCATAACCGAACTTGTTTGTTGAGTCAAAAATGTCCCATTTGACGTTATTATGGTGCCACGTGAGTTATAAAAAAAGTGGAGTCCATTTGCTTACTCAAATCCTTGTATTCTCGGATTGCACCCAAATTGTCCTACAATTGAGCCTACAATGTACAAACGAGTTTTACTTCTTCGTTGAGCACAACCGAACCTTTTTGTTGAGTCAATCATGTCACATTTGATGTTATTAGGGTGCCACGCAAGGATTAAAATCAAACGGAGTCCATTTGGTTACTCAAATCCTTGTATTCTCGGATTGCACCCAAATTGGCCTCCAATTGAGCCAACAACGTACAAACGAGTTTTCCTTCTTTATTAAGCACAACCGAACTTGTTTTTTGAGTCAAACATGTCCCATTTGACGTTATTACAGTGCCACACGAGTTAGAAACCAAGCGGAGTCCATTTGCTCACTAAAATCCTTGTATTCTCGTATTGCACCCAAATTGGCCTCCAATTGAGCCTACAACATACAAACGAGTTTTCCTTCTTTGTTAAGCACAACCGAACCTTTTTGTTGAGTCAAACATGTCCCATTTGACGTTATTATGGTTCCACGCAAAGATTGAAATCAAACGGAGTCCGTTTGCTCACTCAAATCCTTGTATTCTCGGATTGCACCCAAATTGGCCTCCAATTGAGCCTACAATGTACAAACGAGTTTTCCTTATTCGGTAAGCACAACCGAACTTGTTTGTTGAGTCAAATATGTTCAATTTGACGTTATTATGGTGCCACGCAAGGATTGAAATCAAACGGAATCCATTTGGTCACTCAAATCCTTGTATTCTCGGATTGCACCCAAATTGGCCTCCAATTGAGCCTACAACGTACAAACGAGTTCTTCTTCTTCGTTAATCACAACCAAACTTATTTGTTGAGTCAAACATGTCCCATTTGACATTATTATGGTGCCACGCGAGGATTGAAATCAAACGGAGTCCATTTGGTCACTCAAATCCTTGTATTCTCGGATTGCACCCAAATTGGCCTCCAATTGAGCCAACAACGTACAAACGAGTTTTCCTTCTTCGTTAACCATAAACGAACTTTTTTGTTGATTCAAACATGTCCCATTTGACGTTTTTATGTTGCCACGCGAGTTAGAAACAAAGCGGAGTCCATTTGGTCACTCAAATCCTTGTATTCTCGGATTGCACCCAAATTGGCCTCCAATTGATCCTACAACGTACAAATGAGTTTTCCTTCTTCATTAAGCACAAACGAACTTATTTTTTGAGTCAAACATGTCCCATTTGATGTTATTATGGTGCCACGCGAGTTAGAAACCAAGCGGAGTCCATTTGGTCACTCAAATCCTTGTATTCTCGGATTGCACCCAAATTGGCCTCCAATTGAGCCTACAACATACAAAGGAGTTTTCCTTCTTTGTTAAGCACAACCGAACCTTTTTCTTGAGTCAAACATGTCCCATTTGACGTTATTATGGTGCCACGCAAAGTTAGAAAAAAAGCGGAGTCCGTTTGCTCACTCAAATCCTTGTATTCTCGGATTGCACCCAAATTGGCCTCCAATTGAGCCTACAATGTACAAACGAGTTTTCCTTCTTCGGTAAGCACAACCGAACTTGTTTTTTGAGTCAAATATGTTCCATTTGACGTTATTATGGTGCCACGCAAGGATTGAAATCAAACGAAATCCATTTGGTCACTCAAATCCTTGCATTCTCGGATTGCACCCAAATTGGCCTCCAATTGAGCCTACAATGTACAAACGAGTTTTCCATCTTCGGTAAGCACAACCGAACTTGTTTGTTGAGTCAAATATGTTCCATTTGACGTTATTATGGTGCCACGCAAGGATTGAAATCAAACGGAATCCATTTGGTCACTCAAATCCTTGTATTTTCGGATTGCACCCAAATTGGCCTCCAATTGAGCCTACAACGTACAAACGAGTTTTCCTTCTTCGTTAACCATAACCGAACTTGTTTGTTGAGTCAAACATGTCCCATTTGACGTTTTTATGTTGCCACGCGAGTTAGAAACAAAGCGGAGTCCATTTGGTCACTCAAATCCTTGTATTCTCGGATTGCACCCAAATTGGCCTCCAATTGAGCCTACAACGTACAAACGAGTTTTCCTTCTTCATTAAGCCCAAAAGAACTTGTTTTTTGGGTCAAACATGTCCCATTTGACGTTATTATGGTGCCACGCGAGTTAGAAACCAAGCGGAGTCCATTTGGTCACTCAAATCCTTGTATTCTCGGATTGCACCCAAATTGGGCTCCAATTGAGCCTACAACGTACAAACGAGTTTTTCTTCTTCGTTAACCATAACCGAACTTGTTTGTTGAGTCAAAAATGTCCCATTTGACGTTATTATGGTGCCACGTGAGTTCTAAAAAAAGCGGAGTCCATTTGCTTACTCAAATCCTTGTATTCTCGGATTGCACCCAAATTGTCCTACAATTGAGCCTACAATGTACAAACGAGTTTTCCTTCTTCGTTGAGCACAACCGAACCTTTTTGTTGAGTAAAACATGTCACATTTGATGTTATTAGGGTGCCACACAAGGATTGAAATCAAACGGAGTCCATTGGGTCACTCAAATCCTTGTATTCTCGGATTGCACCCAAATTGGCCTCCAATTGAGCCTACAACATACAAACGAGTTTTCCTTCTTTGTTAAGCACAACCGAACCTTTTTGTTGAGTCAAACATGTCCCATTTGACGTTATTATGGTGCCACGCAAAGATTGAAATCAAACGGAGTCCGTTTGCTCACTCAAATCCTTGTATTCTCGGATTGCACCCAAATTGGCCTCCAATTGAGCCTACAATGTACAAACGAGTTTTCCTTCTTCGGTAAGCACAACCGAACTTGTTTGTTTAGTCAAATATGTTCCATTTGACATTATTATGGTCCCACGCAAGGATTGAAATCAAACGGAATCCATTTGGTCACTCAAATCCTTGTATTCTCGGATTGCACCCAAATTGGCCTCCAATTGAGCCTACAACGTACAAACGAGTTCTTCTTCTTCGTTAATCACAACCAAACTTATTTGTTGAGTCAAACATGTCCCATTTGACATTATTATGGTGCCACGCGAGGATTGAAATCAAACGGAGTCCATTTGGTCACTCAAATCCTTGTATTCTCGGATTGCACCCAAATTGGCCTCCAATTGAGCCTACAACGTACAAATGAGTTTTCCTTCTTCGTTAAGCACAACCGAACATTTTTGTTGAGTCAAACATGTCCCATTTGACGTTATTAGGGTTCCACATGAGGATTGAAATCAAACGGAATCCATTTGGTCACTCAAATCCTTGTATTCTCGGATTGCACCCAAATTGGCCTCCAATTGAGCCTACAACATACAAACGAGTTTTCCTTCTTTGTTAAGCACAACCGAACCTTTTTGTTGAGTCAAAAATATCCCATTTGACGTTATTATGGTGCCACGCAAAGATTGAAATCAAACGGAGTCCGTTTGCTCACTCAAATCCTTGTATTCTCGGATTGCACCCAAATTGGCCTCCAATTGAGCCTACAATGTACAAACGAGTTTTCCTTCTTCGGTAAGCACAACCGAACTTGTTTGTTGAGTCAAATATGTTCCATTTGACGTTATTATGGTGCCACCCAAGGATTGAAATCAAACGGAATCCATTTGGTCACTCAAATCCTTGTATTCTCGGATTGCACCCAAATTGGCCTCCAATTGAGCCTACAACGTACAAACGAGTTTTCCTTCTTCATTAAGCCCAAAAGAACTTGTTTTTTGGGTCAAACATGTCCCATTTGACGTTATTATGGTGCCACGCGAGTTAGAAACCAAGCGGAGTCCATTTGGTCACTCAAATCCTTGTATTCTCGGATTGCACCCAAATTGGGCTCCAATTGAGCCTACAACGTACAAACGAGTTTTCCTTCTTCGTTAACCATAACCGAACTTGTTTGTTGAGTCAAAAATGTCCCATTTGACGTTATTATGGTGCCACGTGAGTTCTAAATAAAGCGGAGTCCATTTGCTTACTCAAATCCTTGTATTCTCGGATTGCACCCAAATTGTCCTACAATTGAGCCTACAATGTACAAACGAGTTTTCCTTCTTCGTTGAGCACAACCGAACCTTTTTGTTGAGTAAAACATGTCACATTTGATGTTATTAGGGTGCCACGCAAGGATTGAAATCAAATGGAGTCCATTTGGTTACTCAAATCCTTGTATTCTCGGATTGCACCCAAATTGGCCTCCAATTGAGCCAACAACGTACAAACGAGTTTTCCTTCTTTATTAAGCACAACCGAACTTGTTTTTTGAGTGAAACATGTCCCATTTGACGTTATTATAGTACCACACGAGTTAGAAACCAAGCGGAGTCCATTTGTTCACTAAAATCCTTGTATTCTCGTATTGCACCCAAATTTGCCTCCAATTGAGCCTACAACATACAAACGAGTTTTCCTTATTTGTTAAGCACAACCGAACCTTTTTGTTGAGTCAAACATGTCCCATTTGACGTTATTATGGTGCCACGCAAAGATTGAAATCAAACGGAGTCTGTTTGCTCACTCAAATCCTTGTATTCTCGGATTGCACCCAAATTGGCCTCCAATTGAGCCTACAATGTACAAACGAGTTTTCCTTCTTCGGTAAGCACAACCGAACTTGTTTGTTGAGTCAAATATGTTCCATTTGACGTTATTATGGTGCCACGCAAGGATTGAAATCAAACGGAATCCATTTGGTCACTCAAATCCTTGTATTCTCGAATTGCACCCAAATTGACCTCCAATTGAACCTACAATGTACAAACGAGTTTTCCTTCTTCGGTAAGCACAACCGAACTTGTTTGTTGAGTCAAATATGTTCCATTTGACATTATTATGGTGCCACGCAAGGATTGAAATCAAACGGAATCCATTTGGTCACTCAAATCCTTGTATTCTCGGATTGCACCCAAATTGGCCTCCAATTGAGCCTACAACGTACAAACGAGTTTTCCTTCTTCGTTAACCATAACCGAACTTGTTTGTTGAGTCAAACATGTCCCATTTGAAGTTTTTATGTTGCCACGTGAGTTAGAAACAAAGCGGAGTCCATTTGGTCACTCAAATCCTTGTATTCTCGGATTGCACCCAAATTGGCCTCCAATTGAGCCTACAACGTACAAACGAGTTTTCCTTCTTCATTAAGCACAAACAAACTTTTTTTTTGAGTCAAACATGTCCCATTTGACGTTATTATGATGCCACGCGAGTTAGAAACCAAGCGGAGTCCATTTGGTCACTCAAATCCTTGTATTATCGGATTGCACCCAAATTGGCCTCCAATTGAGCCTACAACGTACAAACGAGTTTTCCTTCTTCGTTAACCATAACCGAACTTGTTTGTTGAGTCAAACATGTCCCATTTGACGTTATTATGGTGCCACACGAGTTCTAAAAAAAGCGGAGTCCATTTGCTTACTCAAATCCTCGTATTCTCGGATTGCACCCAAATTGTCCTACAATTGAGCCTACAATGTACAAACGAGTTTTCCTTCTTCGTTGAGCACAACCGAACCTTTTTGTTGAGTCAAACATGTCACATTTGATGTTATTAGGGTGCCACGCAAGGATTAAAATCAAACGGAGTCCATTTGGTTACTCAAATCCTTGTATTCTCGGATTGCACCCAAATTGGCCTCCAATTGAGCCAACAACGTACAAACGAGTTTTCCTTCTTTATTAAGCACAACCGAACTTGTTTTTTGAGTCAAACATGTCGCATTTGACGTTATTATAGTGCCACACGAGTTAGAAACCAAGCGGAGTCCATTTGCTCACTAAAATCCTTGTATTCTCGTATTGCACCCAAATTGGCCTCCAATTGAGCCTACAACATACAAACGAGTTTTCCTTCTTTGTTAAGCACAACCGAACCTTTTTGTTGAGTCAAACATGTCCCATTTGACGTTATTATGGTGCCACGCAAAGATTGAAATCAAACGGAGTCCGTTTTCTCACTCAAATCCTTGTATTCTCGGATTGCACCCAAATTGGCCTCCAATTGAGCCTACAATGTACAAACGAGTTTTCCTTCTTCGGTAAGCACAACCGAACTTGTTTGTTGAGTCAAATATGTTCCATTTGACGTTATTATGGTGCCACGCAAGGATTGAAATCAAACGGAATCCATTTGGTTACTCAAATCCTTGTATTCTCGGATTGCACCCAAATTGGCCTCCAATTGAGCCTACAACGTACAAACGAGTTCTTCTTCTTCGTTAATCACAACCAAACTTATTTGTTGAGTCAAACATGTCCCATTTGACATTATTATGGTGCCACGCGAGGATTGAAATCAAACGGAGTCCATTTGGTCACTCAAATCCTTGTATTCTCGGATTGCACCCAAATTGGCCTCCAATTGAGCCTACAACGTACAAACGAGTTTTCCTTCTTCGTTAACCATAACCGAACTTGTTTGTTGAGTCAAACATGTCCCATTTGACGTTATTATGGTACCACACGAGTTCTAAAAAAAGCGGAGTCCATTTGCTTACTCAAATCCTCGTATTCTCGGATTGCACCCAAATTGTCCTACAATTGAGCCTACAATGTACAAACGAGTTTTCCTTCTTCGTTGAGCACAACCGAACCTTTTTGTTGAGTCAAACATGTCACATTTGATGTTATTAGGGTGCCACGCAAGGATTAAAATCAAACGGAGTCCATTTGGTTACTCAAATCCTTGTATTCTCGGATTGCACCCAAAATGGCCTCCAATTGAGCCAACAACGTACAAACGAGTTTTCCTTCTTTATTAAGCACAACCGAACTTGTTTTTTGAGTCAAACATGTCCCATTTGACGTTATTATAGTGCCACACGAGTTAGAAACCAAGCGGAGTCCATTTGCTCACTAAAATCCTTGTATTCTCGTATTGCACCCAAATTGGCCTCCAATTGAGCCTACAACATACAAACGAGTTTTCCTTATTTGTTAAGCACAACCGAACCTTTTTGTTGAGTCAAACATGTCCCATTTGACGTTATTATGGTGCCACGCAAAGATTGAAATCAAACGGAGTCCGTTTTCTCACTCAAATCCTTGTATTCTCGGATTGCACCCAAATTGGCCTCCAATTGAGCCTACAATGTACAAACGAGTTTTCCTTCTTCGGTAAGCACAACCGAACTTGTTTGTTGAGTCAAATATGTTCCATTTGACGTTATTATGGTGCCACGCAAGGATTGAAATCAAACGGAATCCATTTGGTTACTCAAATCCTTGTATTCTCGGATTGCACCCAAATTGGCCTCCAATTGAGCCTACAACGTACAAACGAGTTCTTCTTCTTCGTTAATCACAACCAAACTTATTTGTTGAGTCAAACATGTCCCATTTGACATTATTATGGTGCCACGCGAGGATTGAAATCAAACGGAGTCCATTTGGTCACTCAAATCCTTGTATTCTCGGATTGCACCCAAATTGGCCTCCAATTGAGCCTACAACGTACAAACGAGTTTTCCTTCTTCATTAAGCACAAACAAACTTGTTTTTTGAGTCAAACATGTCCCATTTGACGTTATTATGATGCCACGCGAGTTAGAAACCAAGCGGAGTCCATTTGGTCACTCAAATCCTTGTATTATCGGATTGCACCCAAATTGGCCTCCAATTGAGCCTACAACATACAAACGAGTTTTCCTTCTTCGTTAACCATAACCGAACTTGTTTGTTGAGTCAAACATGTCCCATTTGACGTTATTATGGTGCCACACGAGTTCTAAAAAAAGCGGAGTCCATTTGCTTACTCAAATCCTCGTATTCTCGGATTGCACCCAAATTGTCCTACAATTGAGCCTACAATGTACAAACGAGTTTTCCTTCTTCGTTGAGCACAACCGAACCTTTTTGTTGAGTCAAACATGTCACATTTGATGTTATTAGGGTGCCACGCAAGGATTAAAATCAAACGGAGTCCATTTGGTTACTCAAATCCTTGTATTCTCGGATTGCACCCAAATTGGCCTCCAATTGAGCCAACAACGTACAAACGAGTTTTCCTTCTTTATTAAGCACAACCGAACTTGTTTTTTGAGTCAAACATGTCGCATTTGACGTTATTATAGTGCCACACGAGTTAGAAACCAAGCGGAGTCCATTTGCTCACTAAAATCCTTGTATTCTCGTATTGCACCCAAATTGGCCTCCAATTGAGCCTACAACATACAAACGAGTTTTCCTTCTTTGTTAAGCACAACCGAACCTTTTTGTTGAGTCAAACATGTCCCATTTGACGTTATTATGGTGCCACGCAAAGATTGAAATCAAACGGAGTCCGTTTTCTCACTCAAATCCTTGTATTCTCGGATTGCACCCAAATTGGCCTCCAATTGAGCCTACAATGTACAAACGAGTTTTCCTTCTTCGGTAAGCACAACCGAACTTGTTTGTTGAGTCAAATATGTTCCATTTGACGTTATTATGGTGCCACGCAAGGATTGAAATCAAACGGAATCCATTTGGTCACTCAAATCCTTGTATTCTCGGATTGCACCCAAATTGGCCTCCAATTGAGCCTACAACGTACAAACGAGTTTTCCTTCTTCATTAAGCCCAAAAGAACTTGTTTTTTGGGTCAAACATGTCCCATTTGACGTTATTATGGTGCCACGCGAGTTAGAAACCAAGCGGAGTCCATTTGGTCACTCAAATCCTTGTATTCTCGGATTGCACCCAAATTGGGCTCCAATTGAGCCTACAACGTACAAACGAGTTTTCCTTCTTCGTTAACCATAACCGAACTTGTTTGTTGAGTCAAAAATGTCCCATTTGACGTTATTATGGTGCCATGTGAGTTCTAAATAAAGCGGAGTCCATTTGCTTACTCAAATCCTTGTATTCTCGGATTGCACCCAAATTGTCCTACAATTGAGCCTACAATGTACAAACGAGTTTTCCTTCTTCGTTGAGCACAACCGAACCTTTTTGTTGAGTAAAACATGTCACATTTGATGTTATTAGGGTGCCACGCAAGGATTGAAATCAAACGGAGTCCATTTGGTTACTCAAATCCTTGTATTCTCGGATTGCACCCAAATTGGCCTCCAATTGAGCCAACAACGTACAAACGAGTTTTCCTTCTTTATTAAGCACAACCGAACTTGTTTTTTGAGTGAAAATATCCCATTTGACGTTATTATAGTACCACACGAGTTAGAAACCAAGCGGAGTCCATTTGCTCACTAAAATCCTTGTATTCTCGTATTGCACCCAAATTTGCCTCCAATTGAGCCTACAACATACAAACGAGTTTTCCTTCTTTGTTAAGCACCACCGAACCTTTTTGTTGAGTCAAACATGTCCCATTTGACGTTATTATGGTGCCACGCAAAGATTGAAATCAAACGGAGTCTGTTTGCTCACTCAAATCCTTGTATTCTCGGATTGCACCCAAATTGGCCTCCAATTGAGCCTACAATGTACAAACGAGTTTTCCTTCTTCGGTAAGCACAACCGAACTTGTTTGTTGAGTCAAATATGTTCCATTTGACGTTATTATGGTGCCACGCAAGGATTGAAATCAAACGGAATCCATTTGGTCACTCAAATCCTTGTATTCTCGGATTGCACCCAAATTGGCCTCCAATTGAGCCTACAACGTACAAACGAGTTTTCCTTCTTCGTTAACCATAACCGAACTTGTTTGTTGAGTCAAACATGTCCCATTTGAAGTTTTTATGTTGCCACGTGAGTTAGAAACAAAGCGGAGTCCATTTGGTCACTCAAATCCTTGTATTCTCGGATTGCACCCAAATTGGCCTCCAATTGAGCCTACAACGTACAAACGAGTTTTCCTTCTTCATTAAGCACAAACAAACTTGTTTTTTGAGTCAAACATGTCCCATTTGACGTTATTATGATGCCACGCGAGTTAGAAACCAAGGGGAGTCCATTTGGTCACTCAAATCCTTGTATTATCGGATTGCACCCAAATTGGCCTCCAATTGAGCCTACAACGTACAAACGAGTTTTCCTTCTTCGTTAACCATAACCGAACTTGTTTGTTGAGTCAAACATGTCCCATTTGACGTTATTATGGTGCCACACGAGTTCTAAAAAAAGCGGAGTCCATTTGCTTACTCAAATCCTCGTATTCTCGGATTGCACCCAAATTGTCCTACAATTGAGCCTACAATGTACAAACGAGTTTTCCTTCTTCGTTGAGCACAACCGAACCTTTTTGTTGAGTCAAACATGTCACATTTGATGTTATTAGGGTGCCACGCAAGGATTAAAATCAAACGGAGTCCATTTGGTTACTCAAATCCTTGTATTCTCGGATTGCACCCAAATTGGCCTTCAATTGAGCCAACAACGTACAAACGAGTTTTCCTTCTTTATTAAGCACAACCGAACTTGTTTTTTGAGTCAAACATGTCCCATTTGACGTTATTATAGTGCCACACGAGTTAGAAACCAAGCGGAGTCCATTTGCTCACTAAAATCCTTGTATTCTCGTATTGCACCCAAATTGGCCTCCAATTGAGCCTACAACATACAAACGAGTTTTCCTTCTTTGTTAAGCACAACCGAACCTTTTTGTTGAGTCAAACATGTCCCATTTGACGTTATTATGGTGCCACGCAAAGATTGAAATCAAACGGAGTCCGTTTTCTCACTCAAATCCTTGTATTCTCGGATTAAACCCAAATTGGCCTCCAATTGAGCCTACAATGTACAAACGAGTTTTCCTTCTTCGGTAAGCACAACCGAACTTGTTTGTTGAGTCAAATATGTTCCATTTGACGTTATTATGGTGCCACGCAAGGATTGAAATCAAACGGAATCCATTTGGTTACTCAAATCCTTGTATTCTCGGATTGCACCCAAATTGGCCTCCAATTGAGCCTACAACGTACAAACGAGTTCTTCTTCTTCGTTAATCACAACCAAACTTATTTGTTGAGTCAAACATGTCCCATTTGACATTATTATGGTGCCACGCGAGGATTGAAATCAAACGGAGTCCATTTGGTCACTCAAATCCTTGTATTCTCGGATTGCACCCAAATTGGCCTCCAATTGAGCCTACAACGTACAAACGAGTTTTCCTTCTTCGTTAACCATAACCGAACTTTTTTGTTGAGTCAAACATGTCCCATTTGATGTTATTATGGTGCCACACGAGTTCTAAAAAAAGCGGAGTCCATTTGCTTACTCAAATCCTCGTATTCTCGGATTGCACCCAAATTGTCCTACAATTGAGCCTACAATGTACAAACGAGTTTTCCTTCTTCGTTGAGCACAACCGAACCTTTTTGTTGAGTCAAACATGTCACATTTGATGTTATTAGGGTGCCACGCAAGGATTAAAATCAAACGGAGTCCATTTGGTTACTCAAATCCTTGTATTCTCGGATTGCACCCAAATTGGCCTCCAATTGAGCCAACAACGTACAAACGAGTTTTCCTTCTTTATTAAGCACAACCGAACTTGTTTTTTGAGTCAAACATGTCCCATTTGACGTTATTATAGTGCCACACGAGTTAGAAACCAAGCGGAGTCCATTTGCTCACTAAAATCCTTGTATTCTCGTATTGCACCCAAATTGGCCTCCAATTGAGCCTACAACATACAAACGAGTTTTCCTTCTTTGTTAAGCACAACCGAACCTTTTTGTTGAGTCAAACATGTCCCATTTGACATTATTATGGTGCCACGCAAAGATTTAAATCAAACGGAGTCCGTTTTCTCACTCAAATCCTTGTATTCTCGGATTGCACCCAAATTGGCCTCCAATTGAGCCTACAATGTACAAACGAGTTTTCCTTCTTCGGTAAGCACAACCGAACTTGTTTGTTGAGTCAAATATGTTCCATTTGACGTTATTATGGTGCCACGCAAGGATTGAAATCAAACGGAATCCATTTGGTTACTCAAATCCTTGTATTCTCGGATTGCACCCAAATTGGCCTCCAATTGAGCCTACAACGTACAAACGAGTTCTTCTTCTTCGTTAATCACAACCAAACTTATTTGTTGAGTCAAACATGTCCCATTTGACATTATTATGGTGCCACGCGAGGATTGAAATCAAACGGAGTCCATTTGGTCACTCAAATCCTTGTATTCTCGGATTGCACCCAAATTGGCCTCCAATTGAGCCTACAACGTACAAATGAGTTTTCCTTCTTCGTTAAGCACAACCGAACATTTTTGTTGAGTCAAACATGTCCCATTTGACATTATTAGGGTTCCACATGAGGATTGAAATCAAACGGAGTCCATTTGGTCACTCAAATCCTTGTATTCTCGGATTGCACCCAAATTGGCCTCCAATTGAGCCTACAACATACAAACGAGTTTTCCTTCTTTGTTAAGCACAACCGAACCTTTTTGTTGAGTCAAAAATGTCCCATTTGAAGTTATTATGGTGCCACGCAAAGATTGAAATCAAACGGAGTCCGTTTGCTCACTCAAATCCATGTATTCTCGGATTGCACCCAAATTGGCCTCCAATTGAGCCTACAATGTACAAACGAGTTTTCCTTCTTCGGTAAGCACAACCGAACTTGTTTGTTGAGTCAAATATGTTCCATTTGACGTTATTATGGTGCCACGCAAGGATTGAAATCAAACGGAATCCATTTGGTCACTCAAATCCTTGTATTCTCGGATTGCACCCAAATTGGCCTCCAATTGAGCCTACAACATACAAACGAGTTTTCCTTCTTTGTTAAGCACAACCGAACCTTTTTGTTGATTCAAAAATGTCCCATTTGACGTTATTATGGTGCCACGCAAAGATTGAAATCAAACGGAGTCCGTTTGCTCACTCAAATCCTTGTATTCTCGGATTGCACCCAAATTGGCCTCCAATTGAGCCTACAATGTACAAACGAGTTTTCCTTCTTCGGTAAGCACAACCGAACTTGTTTGTTGAGTCAAATATGTTCCATTTGACGTTATTATGGTTCCACGCAAGGATTGAAATCAAACGGAATCCATTTGGTCACTCAAATCCTTGTATTCTCGGATTGCACCCAAATTGGCCTCCAATTGAGCCTACAACGTACAAACGAGTTTTCCTTCTTCATTAAGCCCAAAAGAACTTGTTTTTTGGGACAAACATGTCCCATTTGACGTTATTATGGTGCCACGCGAGTTAGAAACCAAGCGGAGTCCATTTGGTCACTCAAATCCTTGTATTCTCGGATTGCACCCAAATTGGGCTCCAATTGAGCCTACAACGTACAAACGAGTTTTCCTTCTTCGTTAACCATAACCGAACTTGTTTGTTGAGTCAAAAATGTCCCATTTGACGTTATTATGGTGCCACGTGAGTTCTAAATAAAGCGGAGTCCATTTGCTTACTCAAATCCTTGTATTCTCGGATTGGACCCAAATTGTCCTACAATTGAGCCTACAATGTACAAACGAGTTTTCCTTCTTCGTTGAGCACAACCGAACCTTTTTGTTGAGTAAAACATGTCACATTTGATGTTATTAGGGTGCCACGCAAGGATTGAAATCAAACGGAGTCCATTTGGTTACTCAAATCCTTGTATTCTCGGATTGCACCCAAATTGGCCTCCAATTGAGCCAACAACGTACAAACGAGTTTTCCTTCTTTATTAAGCACAACCGAACTTGTTTTTTGAGTGAAACATGTCCCATTTGACGTTATTATAGTACCACACGAGTTAGAAACCAAGCGGAGTCCATTTGCTCACTAAAATCCTTGTATTCTCGTATTGCACCCAAATTTGCCTCCAATTGAGCCTACAACATACAAACGAGTTTTCCTTCTTTGTTAAGCACAACCGAACCTTTTTGTTGAGTCAAACATGTCTCATTTGACGTTATTATGGTGCCACGCAAAGATTGAAATCAAACGGAGTCTGTTTGCTCACTCAAATCCTTGTATTCTCGGATTGCACCCAAATTGGCCTCCAATTGAGCCTACAATGTACAAACGAGTTTTCCTTCTTCGGTAAGCACAACCGAACTTGTTTGTTGAGTCAAATATGTTCCATTTGACGTTATTATGGTGCCACGCAAGGATTGAAATCAAACGGAATCCATTTGGTCACTCAAATCCTTGTATTCTCGAATTGCACCCAAATTGACCTCCAATTGAGCCTACAATGTACAAACGAGTTTTCCTTCTTCGGTAAGCACAACCGAACTTGTTTGTTGAGTCAAATATGTTCCATTTGACGTTATTATGGTGCCACGCAAGGATTGAAATCAAACGGAATCCATTTGGTCACTCAAATCCTTGTATTTTCGGATTGCACCCAAATTGGCCTCCAATTGAGCCTACAACGTACAAACGAGTTGTCCTTCTTCGTTAACCATAACCGAACTTGTTTGTTGAGTCAAACATGTCCCATTTGAAGTTTTTATGTTGCCACGTGAGTTAGAAACAAAGCGGAGTCCATTTGGTCACTCAAATCCTTGTATTCTCGGATTGCACCCAAATTGGCCTCCAATTGAGCCTACAACGTACAAACGAGTTTTCCTTCTTCATTAAGCACAAACAAACTTGTTTTTTGAGTCAAACATGTCCCATTTGACGTTATTATGATGCCACGCGAGTTAGAAACCAAGCGGAGTCCATTTGGTCACTCAAATCCTTGTATTATCGGATTGCACCCAAATTGGCCTCCAATTGAGCCTACAACGTACAAACGAGTTTTCCTTCTTCGTTAACCATAACCGAACTTG
This sequence comes from Berberis vulgaris, assembly GCA_963556465.1. Lineage (NCBI taxonomy): Eukaryota > Viridiplantae > Streptophyta > Magnoliopsida > Ranunculales > Berberidaceae > Berberis > Berberis vulgaris. The sequence continues at coordinate 38,398,110 of OY747126.1, read as the reverse complement.
TTTGTTGAGTCAAACATGTCCCATTTGACGTTATTATGGTGCCACACGAGTTCTAAAAAAAGCGGAGTCCATTTGCTTACTCAAATCCTCGTATTCTCGGATTGCACCCAAATTGTCCTACAATTGAGCCTACAATGTACAAACGAGTTTTCCTTCTTCGTTGAGCACAACCGAACCTTTTTGTTGAGTCAAACATGTCACATTTGATGTTATTAGGGTGCCACGCAAGGATTAAAATCAAACGGAGTCCATTTGGTTACTCAAATCCTTGTATTCTCGGATTGCACCCAAATTGGCCTCCAATTGAGCCAACAACGTACAAACGAGTTTTCCTTCTTTATTAAGCACAACCGAACTTGTTTTTTGAGTCAAACATGTCCCATTTGACGTTATTATAGTGCCACACGAGTTAGAAACCAAGCGGAGTCCATTTGCTCACTAAAATCCTTGTATTCTCGTATTGCACCCAAATTGGCCTCCAATTGAGCCTACAACATACAAACGAGTTTTCCTTCTTTGTTAAGCACAACCGAACCTTTTTGTTGAGTCAAACATGTCCCATTTGACGTTATTATGGTGCCACGCAAAGATTGAAATCAAACGGAGTCCGTTTGCTCACTCAAATCCTTGTATTCTCGGATTGCACCCAAATTGGCCTCCAATTGAGCCTACAATGTACAAACGAGTTTTCCTTCTTCGGTAAGCACAACCGAACTTGTTTGTTGAGTCAAATATGTTCCATTTGACGTTATTATGGTGCCACGCAAGGATTGAAATCAAACGGAATCCATTTGGTCACTCAAATCCTTGTATTCTCGGATTGCACCCAAATTGGCCTCCAATTGAGCCTACAACGTACAAACGAGTTCTTCTTCTTCGTTAATCACAACCAAACTTATTTGTTGAGTCAAACATGTCCCATTTGACATTATTATGGTGCCACGCGAGGATTGAAATCAAACGGAGTCCATTTGGTCACTCAAATCCTTGTATTCTCGGATTGCACCCAAATTGGCCTCCAATTGAGCCTACAACGTACAAATGAGTTTTCCTTCTTCGTTAAGCACAACCGAACATTTTTGTTAAGTCAAACATGTCCCATTTGACGTTATTAGGTTTCCACATGAGGATTGAAATCAAACGGAGTCCATTTGGTCACTCAAATCCTTGTATTCTCGGATTGCACCCAAATTGGCCTCCAATTGAGCCTACAACGTACAAATGAGTTTTCCTTCTTCGTTAAGCACAACCGAACATTTTTGTTGAGTCAAACATGTCCCATTTGACGTTATTAGGGTTCCACATGAGGATTGAAATCAAACGGAGTCCATTTGGTCACTCAAATCCTTGTATTCTCGGATTGCACCCAAATTGGCCTCCAATTGAGCCTACAACATACAAACGAGTTTTCCTTCTTTGTTAAGCACAACCGAACCTTTTTGTTGAGTCAAAAATGTCCCATTTGACGTTATTATGGTGCCACGCAAGGATTGAAATCAAACGGAATCCATTTGGTCACTCAAATCCTTGTATTCTCGGATTGCACCCAAATTGGCCTCCAATTGAGCCTACAACGTACAAACGAGTTCTTCTTCTTCGTTAATCACAACCAAACTTATTTGTTGAGTCAAACATGTCCCATTTGACATTATTATGGTGCCACGCGAGGATTGAAATCAAACGGAGTCCATTTGGTCACTCAAATCCTTGTATTCTCGGATTGCACCCAAATTGGCCTCCAATTGAGCCTACAACGTACAAATGAGTTTTCCTTCTTCGTTAAGCACAACCGAACATTTTTGTTGAGTCAAACATGTCCCATTTGACATTATTAGGTTTCCACATGAGGATTGAAATCAAACGGAGTCCATTTGGTCACTCAAATCCTTGTATTCTCGGATTGCACCCAAATTGGCCTCCAATTGAGCCTACAACGTACAAATGAGTTTTCCTTCTTCGTTAAGCACAACCGAACATTTTTGTTGAATCAAACATGTCCCATTTGACGTTATTAGGGTTCCACATGAGGATTGAAATCAAACGGAGTCCATTTGGTCACTCAAATCCTTGTATTCTCGGATTGCACCCAAATTGGCCTCCAATTGAGCCTACAACATACAAACGAGTTTTCCTTCTTTGTTAAGCACAACCGAACCTTTTTGTTGAGTCAAAAATGTCCCATTTGACGTTATTATGGTGCCATGCAAAGATTGAAATCAAACGGAGTCTGTTTGCTCACTCAAATCCTTGTATTCTCGGATTGCACCCAAATTGGCCTCCAATTGAGCCTACAATGTACAAACGAGTTTTCCTTCTTCGGTAAGCACAACCGAACTTGTTTGTTGAGTCAAATATGTTCCATTTGACGTTATTATGGTGCCACGCAAGGATTGAAATCAAACGGAATCCATTTGGTCACTCAAATCCTTGTATTCTCGGATTGCACCCAAATTGGCCTCCAATTGAGCCTACAATGTACAAACGAGTTTTCCTTCTTCATTAAGCCCAAAAGAACTTGTTTTTTGGGTCAAACATGTCCCATTTGACGTTATTATGGTGCCACGTGAGTTAGAAACCAAGCGGAGTCCATTTGGTCACTCAAATCCTTGTATTCTCGGATTGCACCCAAATTGGGCTCCAATTGAGCCTACAACGTACAAACGAGTTTTCCTTCTTCGCTAACCATAACCGAACTTGTTTGTTGAGTCAAAAATGTCCCATTTGACGTTATTATGGTGCCACGTGAGTTCTAAATAAAGCGGAGTCCATTTGCTTACTCAAATCCTTGTATTCTCGGATTGCACCCAAATTGTCCTACAATTGAGCCTACAATGTACAAACGAGTTTTCCTTCTTCGTTGAGCACAACCGAACCTTTTTGTTGAGTAAAACATGTCACATTTGATGTTATTAGGGTGCCACGCAAGGATTGAAATCAAACGGAGTCCATTTGGTTACTCAAATCCTTGTATTCTCGGATTGCACCCAAATTGGCCTCCAATTGAGCCAACAACGTACAAACGAGTTTTCCTTCTTTATTAAGCACAACCGAACTTGTTTTTTGAGTGAAACATGTCCCATTTGACGTTATTAATGTACCACACGAGTTAGAAACCAAGCGGAGTCCATTTGCTCACTAAAATCCTTGTATTCTCGTATTGCACCCAAATTTGCCTCCAATTGAGCCTACAACATACAAACGAGTTTTCCTTCTTTGTTAAGCACAACCGAACCTTTTTGTTGAGTCAAACATGTCCCATTTGACGTTATTATGGTGCCACGCAAAGATTGAAATCAAACGGAGTCTGTTTGCTCACTCAAATCCTTGTATTCTCGGATTGCACCCAAATTGGCCTCCAATTGAGCCTACAATGTACAAACGAGTTTTCCTTCTTCGGTAAGCACAACCGAACTTGTTTGTTGAGTCAAATATGTTCCATTTGACGTTATTATGGTGCCACGCAAGGATTGAAATCAAACGGAATCCATTTGGTCACTCAAATCCTTGTATTCTCGAATTGCACCCAAATTGACCTCCAATTGAGACTACAATGTACAAACGAGTTTTCCTTCTTCGGTAAGCACAACCGAACTTGTTTGTTGAGTCAAATATGTTCCATTTGACGTTATTATGGTGCCACGCAATTATTGAAATCAAACGGAATCCATTTGGTCACTCAAATCCTTGTATTCTCGGATTGCACCCAAATTGTCCTCCAATTGAGCCTACAACGTACAAACGAGTTGTCCTTCTTCGTTAACCATAACCGAACTTGTTTGTTGAGTCAAACATGTCCCATTTGAAGTTTTTATGTTGCCACGTGAGTTAGAAACAAAGCGGAGTCCATTTGGTCACTCAAATCCTTGTATTCTCGGATTGCACCCAAATTGGCCTCCAATTGAGCCTACAACGTACAAACGAGTTTTCCTTCTTCATTAAGCACAAACAAACTTGTTTTTTGAGTCAAACATGTCCCATTTGACGTTATTATGATGCCACGCGAGTTAGAAACCAAGCGGAGTCCATTTGGTCACTCAAATCCTTGTATTATCGGATTGCACCCAAATTGGCCTCCAATTGAGCCTACAACGTACAAACGAGTTTTCCTTCTTCGTTAACCATAACCGAACTTGTTTGTTGAGTCAAACATGTCCCATTTGACGTTATTATGGTGCCACACGAGTTCTAAAAAAAGCGGAGTCCATTTGCTTACTCAAATCCTCGTATTCTCGGATTGCACCCAAATTGTCCTACAATTGAGCCTACAATGTACAAACGAGTTTTCCTTCTTCGTTGAGCACAACCGAACCTTTTTGTTGAGTCAAACATGTCACATTTGATGTTATTAGGGTGCCACGCAAGGATTAAAATCAAACGGAGTCCATTTGGTTACTCAAATCCTTGTATTCTCGGATTGCACCCAAATTGGCCTCCAATTGAGCCAACAACGTACAAACGAGTTTTCCTTCTTTATTAAGCACAACCGAACTTGTTTTTTGAGTCAAACATGTCCCATTTGACGTTATTATAGTGCCACACGAGTTAGAAACCAAGCGGAGTCCATTTGCTCACTAAAATCCTTGTATTCTCGTATTGCACCCAAATTGGCCTCCAATTGAGCCTACAACATACAAACGAGTTTTCCTTCTTTGTTAAGCACAACCGAACCTTTTTGTTGAGTCAAACATGTCCCATTTGACGTTATTATGGTGCCACGCAAAGATTGAAATCAAACGGAGTCCGTTTGCTCACTCAAATCCTTGTATTCTCGGATTGCACCCAAATTGGCCTCCAATTGAGCCTACAATGTACAAACGAGTTTTCCTTCTTCGGTAAGCACAACCGAACTTGTTTGTTGAGTCAAATATGTTCCATTTGACGTTATTATGGTGCCACGCAAGGATTGAAATCAAACGGAATCCATTTGGTCACTCAAATCCTTGTATTCTCGAATTGCACCCAAATTGACCTCCAATTGAGCCTACAATGTACAAACGAGTTTTCCTTCTTCGGTAAGCACAACCGAACTTGTTTGTTGAGTCAAATATGTTCCATTTGACGTTATTATGGTGCCACGCAAGGATTGAAATCAAACGGAATCCATTTGGTCACTCAAATCCTTGTATTTTCGGATTGCACCCAAATTGGCCTCCAATTGAGCCTACAACGTACAAACGAGTTGTCCTTCTTCGTTAACCATAACCGAACTTGTTTGTTGAGTCAAACATGTCCCATTTGAAGTTTTTATGTTGCCACGTGAGTTAGAAACAAAGCGGAGTCCATTTGGTCACTCAAATCCTTGTATTCTCGGATTGCACCCAAATTGGCCTCCAATTGAGCCTACAACGTACAAACGAGTTTTCCTTCTTCATTAAGCACAAACAAACTTGTTTTTTGAGTCAAACATGTCCCATTTGACGTTATTATGATGCCACGCGAGTTAGAAACCAAGCGGAGTCCATTTGGTCACTCAAATCCTTGTATTATCGGATTGCACCCAAATTGGCCTCCAATTGAGCCTACAACGTACAAACGAGTTTTCCTTCTTCGTTAACCATAACCGAACTTGTTTGTTGAGTCAAACATGTCCCATTTGACGTTATTATGGTGCCACACGAGTTCTAAAAAAAGCGGAGTCCATTTGCTTACTCAAATCCTCGTATTCTCGGATTGCACCCAAATTGTCCTACAATTGAGCCTACAATGTACAAACGAGTTTTCCTTCTTCGTTGAGCACAACCGAACCTTTTTGTTGAGTCAAACATGTCACATTTGATGTTATTAGGGTGCCACGCAAGGATTAAAATCAAACGGAGTCCATTTGGTTACTCAAATCCTTGTATTCTCGGATTGCACCCAAATTGGCCTCCAATTGAGCCAACAACGTACAAACGAGTTTTCCTTCTTTATTAAGCACAACCGAACTTGTTTTTTGAGTCAAACATGTCCCATTTGACGTTATTATAGTGCCACACGAGTTAGAAACCAAGCGGAGTCCATTTGCTCACTAAAATCCTTGTATTCTCGTATTGCACCCAAATTGGCCTCCAATTGAGCCTACAACATACAAACGAGTTTTCCTTCTTTGTTAAGCACAACCGAACCTTTTTGTTGAGTCAAACATGTCCCATTTGACGTTATTATGGTGCCACGCAAAGATTGAAATCAAACGGAGTCCGTTTGCTCACTCAAATCCTTGTATTCTCGGATTGCACCCAAATTGGCCTCCAATTGAGCCTACAATGTACAAACGAGTTTTCCTTCTTCGGTAAGCACAACCGAACTTGTTTGTTGAGTCAAATATGTTCCATTTGACGTTATTATGGTGCCACGCAAGGATTGAAATCAAACGGAATCCATTTGGTCACTCAAATCCTTGTATTCTCGGATTGCACCCAAATTGGCCTCCAATTGAGCCTACAACGTACAAACGAGTTCTTCTTCTTCGTTAATCACAACCAAACTTATTTGTTGAGTCAAACATGTCCCATTTGACATTATTATGGTGCCACGCGAGGATTGAAATCAAACGGAGTCCATTTGGTCACTCAAATCCTTGTATTCTCGGATTGCACCCAAATTGGCCTCCAATTGAGCCTACAACGTACAAATGAGTTTTCCTTCTTCGTTAAGCACAACCGAACATTTTTGTTAAGTCAAACATGTCCCATTTGACGTTATTAGGTTTCCACATGAGGATTGAAATCAAACGGAGTCCATTTGGTCACTCAAATCCTTGTATTCTCGGATTGCACCCAAATTGGCCTCCAATTGAGCCTACAACGTACAAATGAGTTTCCTTCTTCGTTAAGCACAACCGAACATTTTTGTTGAGTCAAACATGTCCCATTTGACGTTATTAGGGTTCCACATGAGGATTGAAATCAAACGGAGTCCATTTGGTCACTCAAATCCTTGTATTCTCGGATTGCACCCAAATTGGCCTCCAATTGAGCCTACAACATACAAACGAGTTTTCCTTCTTTGTTAAGCACAACCGAACCTTTTTGTTGAGTCAAAAATGTCCCATTTGACGTTATTATGGTGCCACGCAAGGATTGAAATCAAACGGAATCCATTTGGTCACTCAAATCCTTGTATTCTCGGATTGCACCCAAATTGGCCTCCAATTGAGCCTACAACGTACAAACGAGTTCTTCTTCTTCGTTAATCACAACCAAACTTATTTGTTGAGTCAAACATGTCCCATTTGACATTATTATGGTGCCACGCGAGGATTGAAATCAAACGGAGTCCATTTGGTCACTCAAATCCTTGTATTCTCGGATTGCACCCAAATTGGCCTCCAATTGAGCCTACAACGTACAAATGAGTTTTCCTTCTTCGTTAAGCACAACCGAACATTTTTGTTGAGTCAAACATGTCCCATTTGACATTATTAGGTTTCCACATGAGGATTGAAATCAAACGGAGTCCATTTGGTCACTCAAATCCTTGTATTCTCGGATTGCACCCAAATTGGCCTCCAATTGAGCCTACAACGTACAAATGAGTTTTCCTTCTTCGTTAAGCACAACCGAACATTTTTGTTGAATCAAACATGTCCCATTTGACGTTATTAGGGTTCCACATGAGGATTGAAATCAAACGGAGTCCATTTGGTCACTCAAATCCTTGTATTCTCGGATTGCACCCAAATTGGCCTCCAATTGAGCCTACAACATACAAACGAGTTTTCCTTCTTTGTTAAGCACAACCGAACCTTTTTGTTGAGTCAAAAATGTCCCATTTGACGTTATTATGGTGCCATGCAAAGATTGAAATCAAACGGAGTCTGTTTGCTCACTCAAATCCTTGTATTCTCGGATTGCACCCAAATTGGCCTCCAATTGAGCCTACAATGTACAAACGAGTTTTCCTTCTTCGGTAAGCACAACCGAACTTGTTTGTTGAGTCAAATATGTTCCATTTGACGTTATTATGGTGCCACGCAAGGATTGAAATCAAACGGAATCCATTTGGTCACTCAAATCCTTGTATTCTCGGATTGCACCCAAATTGGCCTCCAATTGAGCCTACAATGTACAAACGAGTTTTCCTTCTTCATTAAGCCCAAAAGAACTTGTTTTTTGGGTCAAACATGTCCCATTTGACGTTATTATGGTGCCACGTGAGTTAGAAACCAAGCGGAGTCCATTTGGTCACTCAAATCCTTGTATTCTCGGATTGCACCCAAATTGGGCTCCAATTGAGCCTACAACGTACAAACGAGTTTTCCTTCTTCGCTAACCATAACCGAACTTGTTTGTTGAGTCAAAAATGTCCCATTTGACGTTATTATGGTGCCACGTGAGTTCTAAATAAAGCGGAGTCCATTTGCTTACTCAAATCCTTGTATTCTCGGATTGCACCCAAATTGTCCTACAATTGAGCCTACAATGTACAAACGAGTTTTCCTTCTTCGTTGAGCACAACCGAACCTTTTTGTTGAGTAAAACATGTCACATTTGATGTTATTAGGGTGCCACGCAAGGATTGAAATCAAACGGAGTCCATTTGGTTACTCAAATCCTTGTATTCTCGGATTGCACCCAAATTGGCCTCCAATTGAGCCAACAACGTACAAACGAGTTTTCCTTCTTTATTAAGCACAACCGAACTTGTTTTTTGAGTGAAACATGTCCCATTTGACGTTATTAATGTACCACACGAGTTAGAAACCAAGCGGAGTCCATTTGCTCACTAAAATCCTTGTATTCTCGTATTGCACCCAAATTTGCCTCCAATTGAGCCTACAACATACAAACGAGTTTTCCTTCTTTGTTAAGCACAACCGAACCTTTTTGTTGAGTCAAACATGTCCCATTTGACGTTATTATGGTGCCACGCAAAGATTGAAATCAAACGGAGTCTGTTTGCTCACTCAAATCCTTGTATTCTCGGATTGCACCCAAATTGGCCTCCAATTGAGCCTACAATGTACAAACGAGTTTTCCTTCTTCGGTAAGCACAACCGAACTTGTTTGTTGAGTCAAATATGTTCCATTTGACGTTATTATGGTGCCACGCAAGGATTGAAATCAAACGGAATCCATTTGGTCACTCAAATCCTTGTATTCTCGAATTGCACCCAAATTGACCTCCAATTGAGACTACAATGTACAAACGAGTTTTCCTTCTTCGGTAAGCACAACCGAACTTGTTTGTTGAGTCAAATATGTTCCATTTGACGTTATTATGGTGCCACGCAATTATTGAAATCAAACGGAATCCATTTGGTCACTCAAATCCTTGTATTCTCGGATTGCACCCAAATTGTCCTCCAATTGAGCCTACAACGTACAAACGAGTTGTCCTTCTTCGTTAACCATAACCGAACTTGTTTGTTGAGTCAAACATGTCCCATTTGAAGTTTTTATGTTGCCACGTGAGTTAGAAACAAAGCGGAGTCCATTTGGTCACTCAAATCCTTGTATTCTCGGATTGCACCCAAATTGGCCTCCAATTGAGCCTACAACGTACAAACGAGTTTTCCTTCTTCATTAAGCACAAACAAACTTGTTTTTTGAGTCAAACATGTCCCATTTGACGTTATTATGATGCCACGCGAGTTAGAAACCAAGCGGAGTCCATTTGGTCACTCAAATCCTTGTATTATCGGATTGCACCCAAATTGGCCTCCAATTGAGCCTACAACGTACAAACGAGTTTTCCTTCTTCGTTAACCATAACCGAACTTGTTTGTTGAGTCAAACATGTCCCATTTGACGTTATTATGGTGCCACACGAGTTCTAAAAAAAGCGGAGTCCATTTGCTTACTCAAATCCTCGTATTCTCGGATTGCACCCAAATTGTCCTACAATTGAGCCTACAATGTACAAACGAGTTTTCCTTCTTCGTTGAGCACAACCGAACCTTTTTGTTGAGTCAAACATGTCACATTTGATGTTATTAGGGTGCCACGCAAGGATTAAAATCAAACGGAGTCCATTTGGTTACTCAAATCCTTGTATTCTCGGATTGCACCCAAATTGGCCTCCAATTGAGCCAACAACGTACAAACGAGTTTTCCTTCTTTATTAAGCACAACCGAACTTGTTTTTTGAGTCAAACATGTCCCATTTGACGTTATTATAGTGCCACACGAGTTAGAAACCAAGCGGAGTCCATTTGCTCACTAAAATCCTTGTATTCTCGTATTGCACCCAAATTGGCCTCCAATTGAGCCTACAACATACAAACGAGTTTTCCTTCTTTGTTAAGCACAACCGAACCTTTTTGTTGAGTCAAACATGTCCCATTTGACGTTATTATGGTGCCACGCAAAGATTGAAATCAAACGGAGTCCGTTTGCTCACTCAAATCCTTGTATTCTCGGATTGCACCCAAATTGGCCTCCAATTGAGCCTACAATGTACAAACGAGTTTTCCTTCTTCGGTAAGCACAACCGAACTTGTTTGTTGAGTCAAATATGTTCCATTTGACGTTATTATGGTGCCACGCAAGGATTGAAATCAAACGGAATCCATTTGGTCACTCAAATCCTTGTATTCTCGGATTGCACCCAAATTGGCCTCCAATTGAGCCTACAACGTACAAACGAGTTCTTCTTCTTCGTTAATCACAACCAAACTTATTTGTTGAGTCAAACATGTCCCATTTGACATTATTATGGTGCCACGCGAGGATTGAAATCAAACGGAGTCCATTTGGTCACTCAAATCCTTGTATTCTCGGATTGCACCCAAATTGGCCTCCAATTGAGCCTACAACGTACAAATGAGTTTTCCTTCTTCGTTAAGCACAACCGAACATTTTTGTTGAGTCAAACATGTCCCATTTGACGTTATTAGGTTTCCACATGAGGATTGAAATCAAACGGAGTCCATTTGGTCACTCAAATCCTTGTATTCTCGGATTGCACCCAAATTGGCCTCCAATTGAGCCTACAACGTACAAATGAGTTTTCCTTCTTCGTTAAGCACAACCGAACATTTTTGTTGAGTCAAACATGTCCCATTTGACGTTATTAGGGTTCCACATGAGGATTGAAATCAAACGGAGTCCATTTGGTCACTCAAATCCTTGTATTCTCGGATTGCACCCAAATTGGCCTCCAATTGAGCCTACAACATACAAACGAGTTTTCCTTCTTTGTTAAGCACAACCGAACCTTTTTGTTGAGTCAAAAATGTCCCATTTGACGTTATTATGGTGCCACGCAAGGATTGAAATCAAACGGAATCCATTTGGTCACTCAAATCCTTGTATTCTCGGATTGCACCCAAATTGGCCTCCAATTGAGCCTACAACGTACAAACGAGTTCTTCTTCTTCGTTAATCACAACCAAACTTATTTGTTGAGTCAAACATGTCCCATTTGACATTATTATGGTGCCACGCGAGGATTGAAATCAAACGGAGTCCATTTGGTCACTCAAATCCTTGTATTCTCGGATTGCACCCAAATTGGCCTCCAATTGAGCCTACAACGTACAAATGAGTTTTCCTTCTTCGTTAAGCACAACCGAACATTTTTGTTGAGTCAAACATGTCCCATTTGACGTTATTAGGTTTCCACATGAGGATTGAAATCAAACGGAGTCCATTTGGTCACTCAAATCCTTGTATTCTCGGATTGCACCCAAATTGGCCTCCAATTGAGCCTACAACGTACAAATGAGTTTTCCTTCTTCGTTAAGCACAACCGAACATTTTTGTTGAATCAAACATGTCCCATTTGACGTTATTATGGTTCCACATGAGGATTGAAATCAAACGGAGTCCATTTGGTCACTCAAATCCTTGTATTCTCGGATTGCACCCAAATTGGCCTCCAATTGAGCCTACAACATACAAACGAGTTTTCCTTCTTTGTTAAGCACAACCGAACCTTTTTGTTGAGTCAAAAATGTCCCATTTGACGTTATTATGGTGCCATGCAAAGATTGAAATCAAACGGAGTCTGTTTGCTCACTCAAATCCTTGTATTCTCGGATTGCACCCAAATTGGCCTCCAATTGAGCCTACAATGTACAAACGAGTTTTCCTTCTTCGGTAAGCACAACCGAACTTGTTTGTTGAGTCAAATATGTTCCATTTGACGTTATTATGGTGCCACGCAAGGATTGAAATCAAACGGAATCCATTTGGTCACTCAAATCCTTGTATTCTCGGATTGCACCCAAATTGGCCTCCAATTGAGCCTACAATGTACAAACGAGTTTTCCTTCTTCATTAAGCCCAAAAGAACTTGTTTTTTGGGTCAAACATGTCCCATTTGACGTTATTATGGTGCCACGTGAGTTAGAAACCAAGCGGAGTCCATTTGGTCACTCAAATCCTTGTATTCTCGGATTGCACCCAAATTGGGCTCCAATTGAGCCTACAACGTACAAACGAGTTTTCCTTCTTCGCTAACCATAACCGAACTTGTTTGTTGAGTCAAAAATGTCCCATTTGACGTTATTATGGTGCCACGTGAGTTCTAAATAAAGCGGAGTCCATTTGCTTACTCAAATCCTTGTATTCTCGGATTGCACCCAAATTGTCCTACAATTGAGCCTACAATGTACAAACGAGTTTTCCTTCTTCGTTGAGCACAACCGAACCTTTTTGTTGAGTAAAACATGTCACATTTGATGTTATTAGGGTGCCACGCAAGGATTGAAATCAAACGGAGTCCATTTGGTTACTCAAATCCTTGTATTCTCGGATTGCACCCAAATTGGCCTCCAATTGAGCCAACAACGTACAAACGAGTTTTCCTTCTTTATTAAGCACAACCGAACTTGTTTTTTGAGTGAAACATGTCCCATTTGACGTTATTATAGTACCACACGAGTTAGAAACCAAGCGGAGTCCATTTGCTCACTAAAATCCTTGTATTCTCGTATTGCACCCAAATTTGCCTCCAATTGAGCCTACAACATACAAACGAGTTTTCCTTCTTTGTTAAGCACAACCGAACCTTTTTGTTGAGTCAAACATGTCCCATTTGACGTTATTATGGTGCCACGCAAAGATTGAAATCAAACGGAGTCTGTTTGCTCACTCAAATCCTTGTATTCTCGGATTGCACCCAAATTGGCCTCCAATTGAGCCTACAATGTACAAACGAGTTTTCCTTCTTCGGTAAGCACAACCGAACTTGTTTGTTGAGTCAAATATGTTCCATTTGACGTTATTATGGTGCCACGCAAGGATTGAAATCAAACGGAATCCATTTGGTCACTCAAATCCTTGTATTCTCGAATTGCACCCAAATTGACCTCCAATTGAGACTACAATGTACAAACGAGTTTTCCTTCTTCGGTAAGCACAACCGAACTTGTTTGTTGAGTCAAATATGTTCCATTTGACGTTATTATGGTGCCACGCAATTATTGAAATCAAACGGAATCCATTTGGTCACTCAAATCCTTGTATTCTCGGATTGCACCCAAATTGTCCTCCAATTGAGCCTACAACGTACAAACGAGTTTTTCTTCTTCGTTAACCATAACCGAATTTGTTTGTTGAGTCAAACATGTCCCATTTGAAGTTTTTATGTTGCCACGTGAGTTAGAAACAAAGCGGAGTCCATTTGGTCACTCAAATCCTTGTATTCTCGGATTGCACCCAAATTGGCCTCCAATTGAGCCTACAATGTACAAACGAGTTTTCCTTCTTCGGTAAGCACAACCGAACTTGTTTGTTGAGTCAAATATGTTCCATTTGACGTTATTATGGTGCCACGCAAGGATTGAAATCAAACGGAATCCATTTGGTCACTCAAATCCTTGTATTCTCGGATTGCACCCAAATTGGCCTCCAATTGAGCCTACAATGTACAAACGAGTTTTCCTTCTTCATTAAGCCCAAAAGAACTTGTTTTTTGGGTCAAACATGTCCCATTTGACGTTATTATGGTGCCACGTGAGTTAGAAACCAAGCGGAGTCCATTTGGTCACTCAAATCCTTGTATTCTCGGATTGCACCCAAATTGGGCTCCAATTGAGCCTACAACGTACAAACGAGTTTTCCTTCTTCGCTAACCATAACCGAACTTGTTTGTTGAGTCAAAAATGTCCCATTTGACGTTATTATGGTGCCACGTGAGTTCTAAATAAAGCGGAGTCCATTTGCTTACTCAAATCCTTGTATTCTCGGATTGCACCCAAATTGTCCTACAATTGAGCCTACAATGTACAAACGAGTTTTCCTTCTTCGTTGAGCACAACCGAACCTTTTTGTTGAGTAAAACATGTCACATTTGATGTTATTAGGGTGCCACGCAAGGATTGAAATCAAACGGAGTCCATTTGGTTACTCAAATCCTTGTATTCTCGGATTGCACCCAAATTGGCCTCCAATTGAGCCAACAACGTACAAACGAGTTTTCCTTCTTTATTAAGCACAACCGAACTTGTTTTTTGAGTGAAACATGTCCCATTTGACGTTATTATAGTACCACACGAGTTAGAAACCAAGCGGAGTCCATTTGCTCACTAAAATCCTTGTATTCTCGTATTGCACCCAAATTTGCCTCCAATTGAGCCTACAACATACAAACGAGTTTTCCTTCTTTGTTAAGCACAACCGAACCTTTTTGTTGAGTCAAACATGTCCCATTTGACGTTATTATGGTGCCACGCAAAGATTGAAATCAAACGGAGTCTGTTTGCTCACTCAAATCCTTGTATTCTCGGATTGCACCCAAATTGGCCTCCAATTGAGCCTACAATGTACAAACGAGTTTTCCTTCTTCGGTAAGCACAACCGAACTTGTTTGTTGAGTCAAATATGTTCCATTTGACGTTATTATGGTGCCACGCAAGGATTGAAATCAAACGGAATCCATTTGGTCACTCAAATCCTTGTATTCTCGAATTGCACCCAAATTGACCTCCAATTGAGACTACAATGTACAAACGAGTTTTCCTTCTTCGGTAAGCACAACCGAACTTGTTTGTTGAGTCAAATATGTTCCATTTGACGTTATTATGGTGCCACGCAATTATTGAAATCAAACGGAATCCATTTGGTCACTCAAATCCTTGTATTCTCGGATTGCACCCAAATTGTCCTCCAATTGAGCCTACAACGTACAAACGAGTTGTCCTTCTTCGTTAACCATAACCGAACTTGTTTGTTGAGTCAAACATGTCCCATTTGAAGTTTTTATGTTGCCACGTGAGTTAGAAACAAAGCGGAGTCCATTTGGTCACTCAAATCCTTGTATTCTCGGATTGCACCCAAATTGGCCTCCAATTGAGCCTACAACGTACAAACGAGTTTTCCTTCTTCATTAAGCACAAACAAACTTGTTTTTTGAGTCAAACATGTCCCATTTGACGTTATTATGATGCCACGCGAGTTAGAAACCAAGCGGAGTCCATTTGGTCACTCAAATCCTTGTATTATCGGATTGCACCCAAATTGGCCTCCAATTGAGCCTACAACGTACAAACGAGTTTTCCTTCTTCGTTAACCATAACCGAACTTGTTTGTTGAGTCAAACATGTCCCATTTGACGTTAGTATGGTGCCACACGAGTTCTAAAAAAAGCGGAGTCCATTTGCTTACTCAAATCCTCGTATTCTCGGATTGCACCCAAATTGTCCTACAATTGAGCCTACAATGTACAAACGAGTTTTCCTTCTTCGTTGAGCACAACCGAACCTTTTTGTTGAGTCAAACATGTCACATTTGATGTTATTAGGGTGCCACGCAAGGATTAAAATCAAACGGAGTCCATTTGGTTACTCAAATCCTTGTATTCTCGGATTGCACCCAAATTGGCCTCCAATTGAGCCAACAACGTACAAACGAGTTTTCCTTCTTTATTAAGCACAACCGAACTTGTTTTTTGAGTCAAACATGTCCCATTTGACGTTATTATAGTGCCACACGAGTTAGAAACCAAGCGGAGTCCATTTGCTCACTAAAATCCTTGTATTCTCGTATTGCACCCAAATTGGCCTCCAATTGAGCCTACAACATACAAACGAGTTTTCCTTCTTTGTTAAGCACAACCGAACCTTTTTGTTGAGTCAAACATGTCCCATTTGACGTTATTATGGTGCCACGCAAAGATTGAAATCAAACGGAGTCCGTTTGCTCACTCAAATCCTTGTATTCTCGGATTGCACCCAAATTGGCCTCCAATTGAGCCTACAATGTACAAACGAGTTTTCCTTCTTCGGTAAGCACAACCGAACTTGTTTGTTGAGTCAAATATGTTCCATTTGACGTTATTATGGTGCCACGCAAGGATTGAAATCAAACGGAATCCATTTGGTCACTCAAATCCTTGTATTCTCGGATTGCACCCAAATTGGCCTCCAATTGAGCCTACAACGTACAAACGAGTTCTTCTTCTTCGTTAATCACAACCAAACTTATTTGTTGAGTCAAACATGTCCCATTTGACATTATTATGGTGCCACGCGAGGATTGAAATCAAACGGAGTCCATTTGGTCACTCAAATCCTTGTATTCTCGGATTGCACCCAAATTGGCCTCCAATTGAGCCTACAACGTACAAATGAGTTTTCCTTCTTCGTTAAGCACAACCGAACATTTTTGTTGAGTCAAACATGTCCCATTTGACGTTATTAGGTTTCCACATGAGGATTGAAATCAAACGGAGTCCATTTGGTCACTCAAATCCTTGTATTCTCGGATTGCACCCAAATTGGCCTCCAATTGAGCCTACAACGTACAAATGAGTTTTCCTTCTTCGTTAAGCACAACCGAACATTTTTGTTGAGTCAAACATGTCCCATTTGACGTTATTAGGGTTCCACATGAGGATTGAAATCAAACGGAGTCCATTTGGTCACTCAAATCCTTGTATTCTCGGATTGCACCCAAATTGGCCTCCAATTGAGCCTACAACATACAAACGAGTTTTCCTTCTTTGTTAAGCACAACCGAACCTTTTTGTTGAGTCAAAAATGTCCCATTTGACGTTATTATGGTGCCACGCAAGGATTGAAATCAAACGGAATCCATTTGGTCACTCAAATCCTTGTATTCTCGGATTGCACCCAAATTGGCCTCCAATTGAGCCTACAACGTACAAACGAGTTCTTCTTCTTCGTTAATCACAACCAAACTTATTTGTTGAGTCAAACATGTCCCATTTGACATTATTATGGTGCCACGCGAGGATTGAAATCAAACGGAGTCCATTTGGTCACTCAAATCCTTGTATTCTCGGATTGCACCCAAATTGGCCTCCAATTGAGCCTACAACGTACAAATGAGTTTTCCTTCTTCGTTAAGCACAACCGAACATTTTTGTTGAGTCAAACATGTCCCATTTGACGTTATTAGGTTTCCACATGAGGATTGAAATCAAACGGAGTCCATTTGGTCACTCAAATCCTTGTATTCTCGGATTGCACCCAAATTGGCCTCCAATTGAGCCTACAACGTACAAATGAGTTTTCCTTCTTCGTTAAGCACAACCGAACATTTTTGTTGAATCAAACATGTCCCATTTGACGTTATTATGGTTCCACATGAGGATTGAAATCAAACGGAGTCCATTTGGTCACTCAAATCCTTGTATTCTCGGATTGCACCCAAATTGGCCTCCAATTGAGCCTACAACATACAAACGAGTTTTCCTTCTTTGTTAAGCACAACCGAACCTTTTTGTTGAGTCAAAAATGTCCCATTTGACGTTATTATGGTGCCATGCAAAGATTGAAATCAAACGGAGTCTGTTTGCTCACTCAAATCCTTGTATTCTCGGATTGCACCCAAATTGGCCTCCAATTGAGCCTACAATGTACAAACGAGTTTTCCTTCTTCGGTAAGCACAACCGAACTTGTTTGTTGAGTCAAATATGTTCCATTTGACGTTATTATGGTGCCACGCAAGGATTGAAATCAAACGGAATCCATTTGGTCACTCAAATCCTTGTATTCTCGGATTGCACCCAAATTGGCCTCCAATTGAGCCTACAATGTACAAACGAGTTTTCCTTCTTCATTAAGCCCAAAAGAACTTGTTTTTTGGGTCAAACATGTCCCATTTGACGTTATTATGGTGCCACGTGAGTTAGAAACCAAGCGGAGTCCATTTGGTCACTCAAATCCTTGTATTCTCGGATTGCACCCAAATTGGGCTCCAATTGAGCCTACAACGTACAAACGAGTTTTCCTTCTTCGCTAACCATAACCGAACTTGTTTGTTGAGTCAAAAATGTCCCATTTGACGTTATTATGGTGCCACGTGAGTTCTAAATAAAGCGGAGTCCATTTGCTTACTCAAATCCTTGTATTCTCGGATTGCACCCAAATTGTCCTACAATTGAGCCTACAATGTACAAACGAGTTTTCCTTCTTCGTTGAGCACAACCGAACCTTTTTGTTGAGTAAAACATGTCACATTTGATGTTATTAGGGTGCCACGCAAGGATTGAAATCAAACGGAGTCCATTTGGTTACTCAAATCCTTGTATTCTCGGATTGCACCCAAATTGGCCTCCAATTGAGCCAACAACGTACAAACGAGTTTTCCTTCTTTATTAAGCACAACCGAACTTGTTTTTTGAGTGAAACATGTCCCATTTGACGTTATTATAGTACCACACGAGTTAGAAACCAAGCGGAGTCCATTTGCTCACTAAAATCCTTGTATTCTCGTATTGCACCCAAATTTGCCTCCAATTGAGCCTACAACATACAAACGAGTTTTCCTTCTTTGTTAAGCACAACCGAACCTTTTTGTTGAGTCAAACATGTCCCATTTGACGTTATTATGGTGCCACGCAAAGATTGAAATCAAACGGAGTCTGTTTGCTCACTCAAATCCTTGTATTCTCGGATTGCACCCAAATTGGCCTCCAATTGAGCCTACAATGTACAAACGAGTTTTCCTTCTTCGGTAAGCACAACCGAACTTGTTTGTTGAGTCAAATATGTTCCATTTGACGTTATTATGGTGCCACGCAAGGATTGAAATCAAACGGAATCCATTTGGTCACTCAAATCCTTGTATTCTCGAATTGCACCCAAATTGACCTCCAATTGAGACTACAATGTACAAACGAGTTTTCCTTCTTCGGTAAGCACAACCGAACTTGTTTGTTGAGTCAAATATGTTCCATTTGACGTTATTATGGTGCCACGCAATTATTGAAATCAAACGGAATCCATTTGGTCACTCAAATCCTTGTATTCTCGGATTGCACCCAAATTGTCCTCCAATTGAGCCTACAACGTACAAACGAGTTTTTCTTCTTCGTTAACCATAACCGAATTTGTTTGTTGAGTCAAACATGTCCCATTTGAAGTTTTTATGTTGCCACGTGAGTTAGAAACAAAGCGGAGTCCATTTGGTCACTCAAATCCTTGTATTCTCGGATTGCACCCAAATTGGCCTCCAATTGAGCCTACAATGTACAAACGAGTTTTCCTTCTTCGGTAAGCACAACCGAACTTGTTTGTTGAGTCAAATATGTTCCATTTGACGTTATTATGGTGCCACGCAAGGATTGAAATCAAACGGAATCCATTTGGTCACTCAAATCCTTGTATTCTCGGATTGCACCCAAATTGGCCTCCAATTGAGCCTACAATGTACAAACGAGTTTTCCTTCTTCATTAAGCCCAAAAGAACTTGTTTTTTGGGTCAAACATGTCCCATTTGACGTTATTATGGTGCCACGTGAGTTAGAAACCAAGCGGAGTCCATTTGGTCACTCAAATCCTTGTATTCTCGGATTGCACCCAAATTGGGCTCCAATTGAGCCTACAACGTACAAACGAGTTTTCCTTCTTCGCTAACCATAACCGAACTTGTTTGTTGAGTCAAAAATGTCCCATTTGACGTTATTATGGTGCCACGTGAGTTCTAAATAAAGCGGAGTCCATTTGCTTACTCAAATCCTTGTATTCTCGGATTGCACCCAAATTGTCCTACAATTGAGCCTACAATGTACAAACGAGTTTTCCTTCTTCGTTGAGCACAACCGAACCTTTTTGTTGAGTAAAACATGTCACATTTGATGTTATTAGGGTGCCACGCAAGGATTGAAATCAAACGGAGTCCATTTGGTTACTCAAATCCTTGTATTCTCGGATTGCACCCAAATTGGCCTCCAATTGAGCCAACAACGTACAAACGAGTTTTCCTTCTTTATTAAGCACAACCGAACTTGTTTTTTGAGTGAAACATGTCCCATTTGACGTTATTATAGTACCACACGAGTTAGAAACCAAGCGGAGTCCATTTGCTCACTAAAATCCTTGTATTCTCGTATTGCACCCAAATTTGCCTCCAATTGAGCCTACAACATACAAACGAGTTTTCCTTCTTTGTTAAGCACAACCGAACCTTTTTGTTGAGTCAAACATGTCCCATTTGACGTTATTATGGTGCCACGCAAAGATTGAAATCAAACGGAGTCTGTTTGCTCACTCAAATCCTTGTATTCTCGGATTGCACCCAAATTGGCCTCCAATTGAGCCTACAATGTACAAACGAGTTTTCCTTCTTCGGTAAGCACAACCGAACTTGTTTGTTGAGTCAAATATGTTCCATTTGACGTTATTATGGTGCCACGCAAGGATTGAAATCAAACGGAATCCATTTGGTCACTCAAATCCTTGTATTCTCGAATTGCACCCAAATTGACCTCCAATTGAGACTACAATGTACAAACGAGTTTTCCTTCTTCGGTAAGCACAACCGAACTTGTTTGTTGAGTCAAATATGTTCCATTTGACGTTATTATGGTGCCACGCAATTATTGAAATCAAACGGAATCCATTTGGTCACTCAAATCCTTGTATTCTCGGATTGCACCCAAATTGTCCTCCAATTGAGCCTACAACGTACAAACGAGTTTTTCTTCTTCGTTAACCATAACCGAATTTGTTTGTTGAGTCAAACATGTCCCATTTGAAGTTTTTATGTTGCCACGTGAGTTAGAAACAAAGCGGAGTCCATTTGGTCACTCAAATCCTTGTATTCTCGGATTGCACCCAAATTGGCCTCCAATTGAGCCTACAACGTACAAACGAGTTTTCCTTCTTCATTAAGCACAAACAAACTTGTTTTTTGAGTCAAACATGTCCCATTTGACGTTATTATGATGCCACGCGAGTTAGAAACCAAGCGGAGTCCATTTGGTCACTCAAATCCTTGTATTATCGGATTGCACCCAAATTGGCCTCCAATTGAGCCTACAACGTACAAACGAGTTTTCCTTCTTCGTTAACCATAACCGAACTTGTTTGTTGAGTCAAACATGTCCCATTTGACGTTAGTATGGTGCCACACGAGTTCTAAAAAAAGCGGAGTCCATTTGCTTACTCAAATCCTCGTATTCTCGGATTGCACCCAAATTGTCCTACAATTGAGCCTACAATGTACAAACGAGTTTTCCTTCTTCGTTGAGCACAACCGAACCTTTTTGTTGAGTCAAACATGTCACATTTGATGTTATTAGGGTGCCACGCAAGGATTAAAATCAAACGGAGTCCATTTGGTTACTCAAATCCTTGTATTCTCGGATTGCACCCAAATTGGCCTCC
Organism: Berberis vulgaris; assembly: GCA_963556465.1. Taxonomy (NCBI): domain Eukaryota; kingdom Viridiplantae; phylum Streptophyta; class Magnoliopsida; order Ranunculales; family Berberidaceae; genus Berberis; species Berberis vulgaris. The sequence goes on along the minus strand of OY747126.1, from coordinate 38,376,610 downwards.
AATTGAGCCAACAACGTACAAACGAGTTTTCCTTCTTTATTAAGCACAACCGAACTTGTTTTTTGAGTCAAACATGTCCCATTTGACGTTATTATAGTGCCACACGAGTTAGAAACCAAGCGGAGTCCATTTGCTCACTAAAATCCTTGTATTCTCGTATTGCACCCAAATTGGCCTCCAATTGAGCCTACAACATACAAACGAGTTTTCCTTCTTTGTTAAGCACAACCGAACCTTTTTGTGGAGTCAAACATGTCCCATTTGACGTTATTATGGTGCCACGCAAAGATTGAAATCAAACGGAGTCCGTTTGCTCACTCAAATCCTTGTATTCTCGGATTGCACCCAAATTGGCCTCCAATTGAGCCTACAATGTACAAACGAGTTTTCCTTCTTCGGTAAGCACAACCGAACTTGTTTGTTGAATCAAATATGTTCCATTTGACGTTATTATGGTGCCACGCAAGGATTGAAATCAAACGGAATCCATTTGGTCACTCAGATCCTTGTATTCTCGGATTGCACCCAAATTGGCCTCCAATTGAGCCTACAACGTACAAACGAGTTCTTCTTCTTCGTTAATCACAACCAAACTTATTTGTTGAGTCAAACATGTCCCATTTGACATTATTATGGTGCCACACGAGGATTGAAATCAAACGGAGTCCATTTGGTCACTCAAATCCTTGTATTCTCGGATTGCACCCAAATTGGCCTCCAATTGAGCCTACAACGTACAAATGAGTTTTCCTTCTTCGTTAAGCACAACCGAACATTTTTGTTGAGTCAAACATGTCCCATTTGACGTTATTAGGGTTCCACATGAGGATTGAAATCAAACGGAGTCCATTTGGTCACTCAAATCCTTGTATTCTCGGATTGCACCCAAATTGGCCTCCAATTGAGCCTACAACATACAAACGAGTTTTCCTTCTTTGTTAAGCACAACCGAACCTTTTTGTTGAGTCAAAAATGTCCCATTTGACGTTATTATGGTGCCACGCAAAGATTGAAATCAAACGGAGTCCGTTTGCTCACTCAAATCCTTGTATTCTCGGATTGCACCCAAATTGGCCTCCAATTGAGCCTACAATGTACAAACGAGTTTTCCTTCTTCGGTAAGCACAACCGAACTTGTTTGTTGAGTCAAATATGTTCCATTTGACGTTATTATGGTGCCACGCAAGGATTGAAATCAAACGGAATCCATTTGGTCACTCAAATCCTTGTATTCTCGGATTGCACCCAAATTGGCCTCCAATTGAGCCTACAACGTACAAACGAGTTTTCCTTCTTCATTAAGCCCAAAAGAACTTGTTTTTTGGGTCAACATGTCCCATTTGACGTTATTATGGTGCCACGCGAGTTAGAAACCAAGCGGAGTCCATTTGGTCACTCAAATCCTTGTATTCTCGGATTGCACCCAAATTGGGCTCCAATTGAGCCTACAACGTACAAACGAGTTTTCCTTCTTCGTTAACCATAACCGAACTTGTTTGTTGAGTCAAAAATGTCCCATTTGACGTTATTATGGTGCCACGTGAGTTCTAAATAAAGCGGAGTCCATTTGCTTACTCAAATCCTTGTATTCTCGGATTGCACCCAAATTGTCCTACAATTGAGCCTACAATGTACAAACGAGTTTTCCTTCTTCGTTGAGCACAACCGAACCTTTTTGTTGAGTAAAACATGTCACATTTGATGTTATTAGGGTGCCACGCAAGGATTGAAATCAAACGGAGTCCATTTGGTTACTCAAATCCTTGTATTCTCGGATTGCACCCAAATTGGCCTCCAATTGAGCCAACAACGTACAAACGAGTTTTCCTTCTTTATTAAGCACAACCGAACTTGTTTTTTGAGTCAAACATGTCCCATTTGATGTTATTATAGTACCACACGAGTTAGAAACCAAGCGGAGTCCATTTGCTCACTAAAATCCTTGTATTCTCGTATTGCACCCAAATTTGCCTCCAATTGAGCCTACAACATACAAACGAGTTTTCCTTCTTTGTTAAGCACAACCGAACCTTTTTGTTGAGTCAAACATGTCCCATTTGACGTTATTATGCTGCCACGCAAAGATTGAAATCAAACGGAGTCCGTTTGCTCACTCAAATCCTTGTATTCTCGGATTGCACCCAAATTGGCCTCCAATTGAGCCTACAATGTACAAACGAGTTTTCCTTCTTCGGTAAGCACAACCGAACTTGTTTGTTGAGTCAAATATGTTCCATTTGACGTTATTATGGTGCCACGCAAGGATTGAAATCAAACGGAATCCATTTGGTCACTCAAATCCTTGTATTCTCGGATTGCACCCAAATTGACCTCCAATTGAGCCTACAATGTACAAACGAGTTTTCCTTCTTCGGTAAGCACAACCGAACTTGTTTGTTGAGTCAAATATGTTCCATTTGACGTTATTATGGTGCCACGCAAGGATTGAAATCAAACAGAATCCATTTGGTCACTCAAATCCTTGTATTCTCGGATTGCACCCAAATTGGCCTCCAATTGAGCCTACAACGTACAAACGAGTTCTTCTTCTTCGTTAATCACAACCAAACTTATTTGTTGAGTCAAACATGTCCCATTTGACATTATTATGGTGCCACGCGAGGATTGAAATCAAACGGAGTCCATTTGGTCACTCAAATCCTTGTATTCTCGGATTGCACCCAAATTGGCCTCCAATTGAGCCTACAACGTACAAATGAGTTTTCTTTCTTCGTTAAGCACAACCGAACATTTTTGTTGAGTCAAACATGTCCCATTTGACGTTATTAGGGTTCCACATGAGGATTGAAATCAAACGGAGTCCATTTGGTCACTCAAATCCTTGTATTCTCGGATTGCACCCAAATTGGCCTCCAATTGAGCCTACAACGTACAAACGAGTTTTCCTTCTTCGTTAACCATAAACGAACTTGTTTGTTGAGTCAAACATGTCCCATTTGACGTTTTTATGTTGCCACGCGAGTTAGAAACAAAGCGGAGTCCATTTGGTCACAAAAATCCTTGTATTCTCGGATTGCACCCAAATTGGCCTCCAATTGATCCTACAACGTACAAATGAGGTTTCCTTCTTCATTAAGCACAAACGAACTTGTTTTTTGAGTCAAACATGTCCCATTTGATGTTATTATTTTTCCACGCGAGTTAGAAACCAAGCGGAGTCCATTTGGTCACTCAAATCCTTGTATTCTCGGATTGCACCCAAATTGGCCTCCAATTGAGCCTACAACATACAAAGGAGTTTTCCTTCTTTGTTAAGCACAACCGAACCTTTTTCTTGAGTCAAACATGTCCCATTTGACGTTATTATGGTGCCACGCAAAGTTAGAAAAAAAGCGGAGTCCGTTTGCTCGCTCAAATCCTTGTATTCTCGGATTGCACCCAAATTGGCCTCCAATTGAGCCTACAATGTACAAACGAGTTTTGCTTCTTCGGTAAGCACAACCGAACTTGTTTGTTGAGTCAAATATGTTCCATTTGACGTTATTATTGTGCCACGCAAGGATTGAAATCAAACGAAATCCATTTGGTCACTCAAATCCTTGTATTCTCGGATTGCACCCAAATTGGCCTCCAATTGAGCCTACAATGTACAAACGAGTTTTCCTTCTTCGGTAAGCACAACCGAACTTGTTTGTTGAGTCAAATATGTTCCATTTGACGTTATTATGGTTCCACGCAAGGATTGAAATCAAACGGAATCCATTTGGTCACTCAAATCCTTGTATTCTCGGATTGCACCCAAATTGGCCTCCAATTGAGCCTACAACGTACAAACGAGTTTTTCTTCTTCGTTAACCATAACCGAACTTGTTTGTTGAGTCAAACATGTCCCATTTGACGTTTTTATATTGCCACGCGAGTTAGAAACAAAGCGGAGTCCATTTGGTCACTCAAATCCTTGTATTCTCGGATTGCACCCAAATTGGCCTCCAATTGAACCTACAACGTACAAACGAGTTTTCCTTCTTCATTAAGCCCAAACGAACTTGTTTTTTGGGTCAAACATGTCCCATTTGACGTTATTATGGTGCCACGTGAGTTAGAAACCAAGCGGAGTCCTTTTGGTCACTCAAATCCTTGTATTCTCGGATTGCACCCAAATTGGGCTCCAATTGAGCCTACAACGTACAAACGAGTTTTCCTTCTTCGTTAACCATAACCGAACTTGTTTGTTGAGTCAAAAATGTCCCATTTGACATTATTATGGTGCCACGTGAGTTCTAAAAAAAGCGGAGTCCATTTGCTTACTCAAATCCTTGTATTCTCGGATTGCACCCAAATTGTCCTACAATTGAGCCTACAATGTACAAACGAGTTTTCCTTCTTCGTTGAGCACAACCGAACCTTTTTGTTGAGTAAAACATGTCACATTTGATGTTATTAGGGTGCCACGCAAGGATTGAAATGAAACGGAGTCCATTTGGTTACTCAAATCCTTGTATTCTCGGATTGCACCCAAATTGGCCTCCAATTGAGCCAACAACGTACAAACGAGTTTTCCTTCTTTATTAAGCACAACCGAACTTGTTTTTTGAGTCAAACATGTCCCATTTGATGTTATTATAGTACCACACGAGTTAGAAACCAAGCGGAGTCCATTTGCTCACTAAAATCCTTGTATTCTCGTATTGCACCCAAATTTGCCTCCAATTGAGCCTACAACATACAAACGAGTTTTCCTTCTTTGTTAAGCACAACCGAACCTTTTTGTTGAGTCAAACATGTCCCATTTGACGTTATTATGGTGCCACACAAAGATTGAAATCAAACGGAGTCCGTTTGCTCACTCAAATCCTTGTATTCTCGGATTGCACCCAAATTGGCCTCCAATTGAGCCTACAATGTACAAACGAGTTTTCCTTCTTCGGTAAGCACAACCGAACTTGTTTGTTGAGTCAAATATGTTCCATTTGACGTTATTATGGTGCCACGCAAGGATTGAAATCAAACGGAATCCATTTGGTCACTCAAATCCTTGTATTCTCGGATTGCACCCAAATTGACCTCCAATTGAGCCTACAATGTACAAACGAGTTTTCCTTCTTCGGTAAGCACAACCGAACTTGTTTGTTGAGTCAAATATGTTCCATTTGACGTTATTATGGTGCCACGCAAGGATTGAAATCAAACGGAATCCATTTGGTCACTCAAATCCTTGTATTCTCGGATTGCACCCAAATTGGCCTCCAATTGAGCCTACAACGTACAAACGAGTTTTCCTTCTTCGTTAACCATAACAGAACTTGTTTGTTGAGTCAAACATGTCCCATTTGAAGTTTTTATGTTGCCACGTGAGTTAGAAACAAAGCGGAGTCCATTTGGTCACTCAAATCCTTGTATTCTCGGATTGCACCCAAATTGGCCTCCAATTGAGCCTACAACGTACAAACGAGTTTTCCTTCTTCATTAAGCAAAAACGAACTTGTTTTTTGAGTCAAACATGTCCCATTTGACGTTATTATGATGCCACGCGAGTTAGAAACCAAGCGAGTCCATTTGGTCACTCAAATCCTTGTATTATCGGATTGCACCCAAATTGGCCTCCAATTGAGCCTACAACGTACAAACGAGTTTTCCTTCTTCGTTAACCATAACCGAACTTGTTTGTTGAGTCAAACATGTCCCATTTGACGTTATTATGGTGCCACACGAGTTCTAAAAAAAGCGGAGTCCATTTGCTTACTCAAATCCTTGTATTCTCGGATTGCACCCAAATTGTCCTACAATTGAGCCTACAATGTACAAACGAGTTTTCCTTCTTCGTTGAGCACAACCGAACCATTTTTGTTGAGTCAAACATGTCACATTTGTGTTATTAGGGTGCCACGCAAGGATTAAAATCAAACGGAGTCCATTTGTTTACTCAAATCCTTGTATTCTCGGATTGCACCCAAATTGGCCTCCAATTGAGCCAACAACGTACAAACGAGTTTTCCTTCTTTGTTAAGCACAACTGAACCTTTTTGTTGAGTCAAACATGTCCCATTTGACGTTATTATGGTGCCACGCAAAGATTGAAATCAAACGGAGTCCGTTTGCTCACTCAAATCCTTGTATTCTCGGATTGCACCCAAATTGGCCTCCAATTGAGCCTACAATGTACAAACGAGTTTTCCTTCTTCGGTAAGCACAACCGAACTTGTTTGTTGAGTCAAATATGTCCCATTTGACATTATTATGGTGCCACGCGAGGATTGAAATCAAACGGAGTCCATTTGGTCACTCAAATCCTTGTATTCTCGGATTGCACCCAAATTGGCCTCCAATTGAGCCTACAACGTACAAATGAGTTTTCCTTCTTCGTTAAGCACAACCGAACATTTTTGTTGAGTCAAACATGTCCCATTTGACGTTATTAGGGTTCCACTTGAGGATTGAAATCAAACGGAGTCCATTTGGTCACTCAAATCCTTGTATTCTCGGATTGCACCCAAATTGGCCTCCAATTGAGCCTACAACGTACAAACGAGTTTTCCTTTTTCGTTAACCATAACCGAACTTGTTTGTTGATTCAAACATGTCCCATTTGACGTTTTTATGTTGCCACGCGAGTTAGAAACAAAGCGGAGTCCATTTGGTCACTCAAATCCTTGTATTCTCGGATTGCACCCAAATTGGCCTCCAATTGAGCCTACAACGTACAAATGAGTTTTCCTTCTTCATTAAGAACAAACGAACTTGGTTTTTTAGTCAAACATGTCCCATTTGATGTTATTATGGTGCCACGCGAGTTAGAAACCAAGCGGAGTCCATTTGGTCACTCAAATCCTTGTATTCTCGGATTGCACCCAAATTGGCCTACAATTGAGCCTACAACGTACAAACGAGTTTTCCTTCTTCGTTAACATTAACCGAACTTCTTTGTTGAGTCAAACATGTCCCATTTTACGTTATTATGGTGCCACGTGAGTTAGAACCCAAACGGAGTCCATTTGGTCACTCAAATCCTTGTGTTCTCAGATTGCACCCAAATTGGCCTCCAATTGAGCCTACAACGTACAAACGAGTTTTTCTTCTTCGTTAATCACAACCGAACTTGTTTGTTGAGTCAAACATATCCCATTTGACATTATTATGGTGCCACGCGAGTTAGAACCCAAACGGAGTCCATTTGGTCACTCAAATCCTTGTATTCTCGGATTGCACCAAAATTGGCCTCCAATTGAGCCTACAACGTACAAACGAGTTTTCCTTCTTCGTTAACCATAACCGAACTTGTTTGTTGAGTCAAACATGTCCCATTTGACGTTATTATGGTGCCACACGAGTTAGAAACCAAGCGGAGTCCATTTGTTCACTCAAATCCTTGTATTATCGGATTGCACCCAAATTGGCCTACAATTGAGCCTACAATGTACAAACGAGTTTTCCTTCTTCGTTGAGCACAACCGAACCTTTTTGTTGAGTCAAACATGTCACATTTGACGTTATTAGGGTGCCACGCAAGGATTGAAATCAAACGGAGTCCATTTGGTCACTCAAATACTTGTATTCTCGGATTGCACCCAAATTGGCCTCCAATTGAGCCTACAACATACAAACGAGTTTTCCTTCTTTATTAAGCACAACCGAACTTGTTTTTTGAGTCAAACATGTCCCATTTGATGTTATTATGGTGCCACACGAGTTAGAAACCAAGCGGAGTCCATTTGCTCACTAAAATCCTTGTATTCTCGTATTGGAACCAAATTGGCCTCCAATTGAGCCTACAACATACAAACGAGTTTTCCTTCTTTGTTAAGCACAACCGAACCTTTTTGTTGAGTCAAACATGTCCCATTTGACGTTATTATGGTGCCACGCAAAGATTGAAATCAAACGGAGTCCGAATGCTCACTCAAATCCTTGTATTCTCGGATTGCACCCAAATTGGCCTCCAATTGAGCCTACAATGTACAAACGAGTTTTCCTTCTTCGTTAAGCACAACCGAACTTGTTTGTTGAGTCAAATATGTTCCATTTGACGTTATTCTGGTGCCATGCAAGGATTGAAATCAAATGGAATCCATTTGGTCACTCAAATCCTTGTATTCTCGGATTGCACCCAAATTGGCCTCCAATTGAGCCTACAACGTACAAACGAGTTTTTCTTCTTCGTTAATCACAACCGAACTTGTTTTTTGAGTCAAACATGTCCCATTTGACGTTATTATGGTGCCACGCGAGTTAGAAACCAAGCGGAGTCCATTTGGTCACTCAAATCCTTGTATTCTCGGATTGCACCCAAACTGGTCTCCAATTGAGCCTACAACGTACAAACGAATTTTCCTTCTTTGTTAAGCACAACCGAACCTTTTTCTTGAGTCAAACATGTCCCATTTGACGTTATTATGGTGCCACGCAAAGATTGAAATCAAACGGTGTCCGTTTGCTCACTCAAATCCTTGTATTCTCGGATTGCACCCAAATTGGCCTCCAATTGAGCCTACAACGTACAAACGAGTTTTCCTTCTTCGTTAAGCACAACCGAACTTGTTTGTTGAGTCAAATATATCCCATTTGACGTTATTATGGTTCCATGTGATGATTGAAATCAAACGGAGTCCATTTGGTCACTCAAATCCTTGTATTCTCGGATTGCACCCAAATTGGCCTCCAATTGAGCCTACAACGTACAAACGAGTTTTTCTTCTTCGTTAACCACAAACGAACTTATTTGTTGAGTCAAACATGTACCATTTGACGTTATTATGGTGCCACGTGAGTTAGAAACCAAACGGAGTCCATTTGGTCACTCAAATCCTTGTATTCTCGGATTGCACCCAAATTGTCCTCCAATTGAGCCTACAACGTACAAACGAGTTTTTATTCTTCGTTAATCACAACCGAACTTGTTTATTGAGTCAAACATATCCTATTTGACGTAATTATGGTGCCACGCGAGTTAGAAACCAAGCGGAGTCCATTTCGTCACTCAAATCCTTGTATTCTAGGATTGCACCCTAATTGGCCTCCAATTGAGCCTACAATGTACAAACGAGTTTTCCTTCTTCGTTGACCATAACCGAACTTGTTTGTTGAGTCAAACATGTCCCATTTGACTTTATTATGGTGCCACGCGAGTTAGAAACCAAGCGGAGTCCATTTGCTTACTCAAATCCTTGTATTCTTGGATTCCAACCAAATTGGCCTCCAATTGAGCCTACAATGTACAAACGAGTTTTTCTTCTTCGGTAAGAACAACCGAACTTGTTTGTTGAGTCAAATATGTTCCATTTGACGTTATTATGGTGCCACGCAAGGATTGAAATCAAACGGAATCCATTTGGTCACTCAAATCCTTGTATTCTCGGATTGCACCCAAATTGGCCTCCAATTGAGCCTACAACGTACAAGCGAGTTTTCCTTCTTCATTATGCACAACCTAACTTGTTTTTTGATTCAAACATGTCCCATTTGACGTTATTATAGTGCCACACGAGTTAGAAACCAAGCGGAGTCCATTTGCTCACTAAAATCCTTGTATTCTCGGATTGCAACCAAATTGGCCTCCAATTGAGCCTACAACATACAAACGAGTTCTCCTTCTTTGTTAAGCACAACCGAACCTTTTTGTTGAGTCAAACATGTCCCATTTGACGTTATTATGGTGCCACGCAAAGTTAGGAAAAAAGCGGAGTCCGTTTGCTCACTCAAATCTTTGTATTCTCGGATTGCACCCAAATTGGCCTCCAATTGAGCCTACAATGTACAAACGAGTTTTCCTTCTTCGGTAAGCACAACCGAACTTGTTTGTTGAGTCAAATATGTTCCATTTGTCGTTATTATGGTGCCACGCAAGGATTGAAATCAAACGGAATCCATTTGGTCACTCAAATCCTTGTATTCTCGGATTGCACCCAAATTGGCCTCCAATTGAGCCTACAACGTACAAACGAGTTTTCCTTCTTCGTTAACCATAACCGAACTTATTTGTTGAGTCAAACATGTCCCATTTGAAGTTTTTATGTTGCCACGTGAGTTAGAAACAAAGCGGAGTCCATTTGGTCACTCAAATCCTTGTATTCTCGGATTGCACCCAAATTGGCCTCCAATTGAGCCTACAATGTACAAACGAGTTTTCCTTCTTCATTAAGCAAAAACGAACTTGTTTTTTGAGACAAACATGTCCCATTTGACATTATTATGATGCCACGCGAGTTAGAAACCAAGCGGAGTCCATTTGGTCACTCAAATCCTTGTATTATCGAATTGCACCCAAATTGGCCTCCAATTGAGCCTACAACGTACAAACGAGTTTTCCTTCTTCGTTAACCATAACCGAACTTGTTTGTTGAGTCAAACATGTCCCATTTGACGTTATTATGGTGCCACACGAGTTCTAAAAAAAGCGGAGTCCATTTGCTTACTCAAATCCTTGTATTCTCGGATTGCACCCAAATTGTCCTACAATTGAGCCTACAATGTACAAACGAGTTTTCCTTCTTCGTTGAGCACAACCGAACCTTTTTGTTGAGTCATACATGTCACATTTGATGTTATTAGGGTGCCACGCAAGTATTAAAATCAAACGGAGTCCATTTGGTTACTCAAATCCTTGTATTCTCGGATTCCACCCAAATTGGCCTCCAATTGAACCAACAACGTACAAATGAGTTTTTCTTCTTTATTAAGCACAACCGAACTTGTTTTTTGAGTCAAACATGTCCCATTTGACGTTATTATAGTGCCACACGAGTTAGAAACCAAGCGGAGTCCATTTGCTCACTAAAATCCTTGTATTCTCGTATTGCACCCAAATTGGCCTCCAATTGAGCCTACAACATACAAACGAGTTTTCCTTCTTTGTTAAGCACAACCGAACATTTTTGTTGAGTCAAACATGTCCCATTTGACGTTATTATGGTGCCACGCAAAGATTGAAATCAAACGGAGTCCGTTTGCTCACTCAAATCCTTGTAATCTCGGATTGCACCCAAATTGGCCTCCAATTGAGCCTACAATGTACAAACGAGTTTTCCTTCTTCGGTAAGCACAACCGAACTTGTTTGTTGAGTCAAATATGTTCCATTTGACGTTATTATGGTGCCACGCAAGGATTGAAATCAAACGGAATCCATTTGGTCACTCAAATCCTTGTATTCTCGGATTGCACCCAAATTGGCCTCCGATTGAGCCTACAACGTACAAACGAGTTCCTCTTCTTCGTTAATCACAACCAAACTTATTTGTTGAGTCAAACATGTCCCATTTGACATTATTATGGTGCCACGCGAGGATTGAAATCAAACGGAGTCCATTTGGTCACTCAAATCCTTGTATTCTCGGATTGCACCCAAATTGGCCTCCAATTGAGCCTACAACGTACAAATGAGTTTTCCTTCTTCGTTAAGCACAACCGAACATTTTTGTTGAGTCAAACATGTCCTATTTGACGTTATTAGGGTTCCACATGAGGATTGAAATCAAACGGAGTCCATTTGGTCACTCAAATCCTTGTATTCTCGGATTGCACCCAAATTGGCCTCCAATTGAGCCTACAACATACAAACGAGTTTTCCTTCTTTGTTAAGCACAACCGAACCTTTTTGTTGAGTCAAAAATGTCCCATTTGACGTTATTATGGTGCCACGCAAAGATTGAAATCAAACGGAGTCCGTTTGCTCACTCAAATCCTTGTATTCTCGGATTGCACCCAAATTGGCCTCCAATTGAGCCTACAATGTACAAACGAGTTTTCCTTCTTCGGTAAGCACAACCGAACTTGTTTGTTGAGTCAAATATGTTCCATTTGACGTTATTATGGTGCCACGCAAGGATTGAAATCAAACGGAATCCATTTGGTCACTCAAATCCTTGTATTCTCGGATTGCACCCAAATTGGCCTCCAATTGAGCCTACAACGTACAAACGAGTTCTTCTTATTCGTTAATCACAACCAAACTTATTTGTTGAGTCAAACATGTCCCATTTGACATTATTATGGTGCCACACGAGGATTGAAATCAAACGGAGTCCATTTGGTCACTCAAATCCTTGTATTCTCGGATTGCACCCAAATTGGCCTCCAATTGAGCCTACAACGTACAAATGAGTTTTCTTTCTTCGTTAAGCACAACCGAACATTTTTGTTGAGTCAAACATGTCCCATTTGACGTTATTAGGGTTCCACATGAGGATTGAAATCAAACGGAGTCCATTTGGTCACTCAAATCCTTGTATTCTCGGATTGCACCCAAATTGGACTCCAATTGAGCCTACAACGTACAAACGAGTTTTCCTTCTTCGTTAACCATAAACGAACTTTTTTGTTGAGTCAAACATGTCCCATTTGACTTTTTATGTTGCCACGCGAGTTAGAAACAAAGCGGAGTCCATTTGGTCACTCAAATCCTTGTATTCTCGGATTGCACCCAAATTGGCCTCCAATCGATCCTACAACGTACAAATGAGTTTTTCTTCTTCATTAAGCACAAACGAACTTGTTTTTTGAGTCAAACATGTCCCATTTGATGTTATTATGGTGCCACGCGAGTTAGAAACCAAGCGGAGTCCATTTGGTCACTCAAATCCTTGTATTCTCGGATTGCACCCAAATTGGCCTCCAATTGAGCCTACAACATACAAAGGAGTTTTCCTTCTTTGTTAAGCACAACCGAACATTTTTCTTGAGTCAAACATGTCCCATTTGACGTTATTATGGTGCCACGCAAAGTTAGAAAAAAAGCGGAGTCCGTTTGCTCGCTCAAATCCTTGTATTCTCGGATTGCACCCAAATTGGCCTCCAATTGAGCCTACAATGTACAAACGAGTTTTCCTTCTTCGGTAAGCACAACCGAACTTGTTTGTTGAGTCAAATATGTTCCATTTGACGTTATTATGGTGCCACGCAAGGATTGAAATCAAACGAAATCCATTTGGTCACTCAAATCCTTGTATTCTCGGATTGCACCCAAATTGGCCTCCAATTGAGCCTACAATGTACAAACGAGTTTTCCTTCTTCGGTAAGCACAACCGAACTTGTTTGTTGAGTCAAATATGTTCCATTTGACGTTATTATGGTGCCACGCAAGGATTGAAATCAAACGGAATCCATTTGGTCACTCAAATCCTTGTATTCTCGGATTGCACCCAAATTGGCCTCCAATTGAGCCTACAACGTACAAACGAGTTTTCCTTCTTCGTTAACCATAACCAAACTTGTTTGTTGAGTCAAACATGTCCCATTTGACGTTTTTATGTTGCCACGCGAGTTAGAAACAAAGCGGAGTCCATTTGGTCACTCAAATCCTTGTATTCTCGGATTGCACCCAAATTGGGCTCCAATTGAGCCTACAACGTACAAACGAGTTTTCCTTCTTCGTTAACCATAACCGAACTTGTTTGTTGAGTCAAAAATGTCCCATTTGACGTTATTATGGTGCCACGTGAGTTCTAAAAAAAGCGGAGTCCATTTGCTTACTCAAATCCTTGTATTCTCGGATTGCACCCAAATTGTCCTACAATTGAGCCTACAATGTACAAACGAGTTTTCCTTCTTCGTTGAGCACAACCGAACCTTTTTGTTGAGTAAAACATGTCACATTTGATGTTATTAGGGTGCCACGCAAGGATTGAAATCAAACGGAGTCCATTTGCTTACTCAAATCCTCGTATTCTCGGATTGCACCCAAATTGTCCTACAATTGAGCCTACAATGTACAAACGAGTTTTCCTTCTTTGTTAAGCACAACCGAACCTTTTTGTTGAGTCAAACATGTCCCATTTGACGTTATTATGGTGCCACGCAAAGATTGAAATCAAACGGAGTCCGTTTGCTCACTCAAATCCTTGTATTCTCGGATTGCACCCAAATTGGCCTCCAATTGAGCCTACAATGTACAAACGAGTTTTCCTTCTTCGGTAAGCACAACCGAACTTGTTTGTTGATACAAATATGTCCCATTTGACATTATTATGGTGCCACGCGAGGATTGAAATCAAACGGAGTCCATTTGGTCACTCAAATCCTTGTATTCTCGGATTGCACCCAAATTGGCCTCCAATTGAGCCTACAACGTACAAACGAGTTTTCCTTTTTCGTTAACCATAACCGAACTTGTTTGTTGATTCAAACATGTCCCATTTGACGTTTTTATGTTGCCACGCGAGTTAGAAACAAAGCGGAGTCCATTTGGTCACTCAAATCCTTGTATTCTCGGATTGCACCCAAATTGGCCTCCAATTGAGCCTACAACGTACAAATGAGTTTTCCTTCTTAATTAAGCACAAACGAACTTGTTTTTTGAGTCAAACATGTCCCATTTGATGTTATTATGGTGCCACGCGAGTTAGAAACCAAGCGGAGTCCATTTGGTCACTCAAATCCTTGTATTCTCGGATTGCACCCAAATTGGCCTACAATTGAGCCTACAACGTACAAACGAGTTTTCCTTCTTCGTTAACATTAAACGAACTTCTTTGTTGAGTCAAACATGTCCCATTTGACGTTATTATGGTGCCACGTGAGTTAGAACCCAAACGGAGTCCATTTGGTCACTCAATCCTTGTATTCTCAGATTGCACCCAAATTGGCCTCCAATTGAGCCTACAACGTACAAACGAGTTTTTCTTCTTCGTTAACCATAACCAAACTTGTTTGTCGAGTCAAACATGTCCCATTTGTCGTTATTATGGTGCCACGCGAGTTAGAACCCAAACGGAGTCCATTTGGTCACTCAAATCCTTGTATTCTCGGATTGCACCCAAATTGGCCTCCAATTGAGCCTACAACGTACAAACGAGTTTTCCTTCTTCGTTAACCATAACCGAACTTGTTTGTTGAGTCAAACATGTCCCATTTGACGTTATTATGGTGCCACGCGAGTTAGAAACCAAGCGGAGTCCATTTGTTCACTCAAATCCTTGTATTATCGGATTGCACCCAAATTGGCCTACAATTGAGCCTACAATGTACAAACGAGTTTTCCTTCTTCGTTGAGCACAACCGAACCTTTTTGTTGAGTCAAACATGTCACATTTGACGTTATTAGGGTGCCACGCAAGGATTGAAATCAAACGGAGTCCATTTGGTCACTCAAATACTTGTATTCTCCGATTGCACCCAAATTGGCCTCCAATTGAGCCTACAACATACAAACGAGTTTTCCTTCTTTATTAAGCACAACCGAACTTGTTTTTTGAGTCAAACATGTCCCATTTGATGTTATTATGGTGCCACACGAGTTAGAAACCAAGCGGAGTCCATTTGCTCACTAAAATCCTTGTATTCTCGTATTGCACCCAAATTGGCCTCCAATTGAGCCTACAACATACAAACGAGTTTTCCTTCTTTGTTAAGCACAACCGAACCTTTTTGTTGAGTCAAACATGTCCCATTTGACGTTATTATGGTGCCACGCAAAGATTGAAATCAAACGGAGTCCGAATGCTCACTCAAATCCTTGTATTCTCGGATTGCACCCAAATTGGCCTCCAATTGAGCCTACAATGTACAAACGAGTTTTCCTTCTTCGTTAAGCACAACCGAACTTGTTTGTTGAGTCAAATATGTTCCATTTGACGTTATTATGGTGCCACGCAAGGATTGAAATCAAACGAAATCCATTTGGTCACTCAAATCCTTGTATTCTCGGATTGCACCCAAATTGGCCTCCAATTGAGCCTACAATGTACAAACGAGTTTTCCTTCTTCGGTAAGCACAACCGAACTTGTTTGTTGAGTCAAATATGTTCCATTTGACGTTATTATGGTGCCACGCAAGGATTGAAATCAAACGGAATCCATTTGGTCACTCAAATCCTTGTATTCTCGGATTGCACCCAAATTGGCCTCCAATTGAGCCTACAACGTACAAACGAGTTTTCCTTCTTCGTTAACCATAACCGAACTTGTTTGTTGAGTCAAAAATGTCCCATTTGACGTTATTATGGTGCCACGTGAGTTCTAAAAAAAGCGGAGTCCATTTGCTTACTCAAATACTTGTATTCTCGGATTGCACCCAAATTGTCCTACAATTGAGCCTACAATGTACAAACGAGTTTTCCTTCTTCGTTGAGCACAACCGAACCTTTTTGTTGAGTAAAACATGTCACATTTGATGTTATTAGGGTGCCACGCAAGGATTGAAATCAAACGGAGTCCATTTGGTTACTCAAATCCTTGTATTCTCGGATTGCACCCAAATTGGCCTCCAATTGAGCCAACAACGTACAAACGAGTTTTCCTTCTTTATTAAGCACAACCGAACTTGTTTTTTGAGTCAAACATGTCCCATTTGACGTTATTATAGTACCACACGAGTTAGAAACCAAGCGGAGTCCATTTGGTCACTCAAATCCTTGTATTCTCGGATTGCACCCAAATTGGCCTCCAATTGAGCCTACAACGTACAAACGAGTTTTCCTTCTTCGTTAACCATAACCGAACTTGTTTGTTGAGTCAAACATGTCCCATTTGACGTTATTATGGTGCCACACGAGTTCTAAAAAAAGCGGAGTCCGTTTGCTTACTCAAATCCTTGTATTCTCGGATTGCACCCAAATTGTCCTACAATTGAGCCTACAATGTACAAACGAGTTTTCCTTCTTCGTTGAGCACAACCGAACCTTTTTGTTGAGTCAAACATGTCACATTTGATGTTATTAGGGTGCCACGCAAGGATTAAAATCAAACGGAGTCCATTTGGTTACTCAAATCCTTGTATTCTCGGATTGCACCCAAATTGGCCTCCAATTGAGCCAACAACGTACAAACGAGTTTTCCTTCTTTATTAAGCACAACCGAACTTGTTTTTTGAGTCAAACATGTCCCATTTGACGTTATTATAGTGCCACACGAGTTAGAAACCAAGCGGAGTCCATTTGCTCACTAAAATCCTTGTATTCTCGTATTGCACCCAAATTGGCCTCCAATTGAGCCTACAACATACAAACGAGTTTTCCTTCTTTGTTAAGCACAACCGAACCTTTTTGTTGAGTCAAACATGTCCCATTTGACGTTATTATGGTGCCACGCAAAGATTGAAATCAAACGGAGTCCGTTTGCTCACTCAAATCCTTGTATTCTCGGATTGCACCCAAATTGGCCTCCAATTGAGCCTACAATGTACAAACGAGTTTTCCTTCTTCGGTAAGCACAACCGAACTTGTTTGTTGATACAAATATGTCCCATTTGACATTATTATGGTTCCACGCGAGGATTGAAATCAAACGGAGTCCATTTGGTCACTCAAATCCTTGTATTCTCGGATTGCACCCAAATTGGCCTCCAATTGAGCCTACAACGTACAAATGAGTTTTCCTTCTTCGTTAAGCACAACCGAACATTTTTGTTGAGTCAAACATGTCCCATTTGACGTTATTAGGGTTCCACATGAGGATTGAAATCAAACGGAGTCCATTTGGTCACTCAAATCCTTGTATTCTCGGATTGCACCCAAATTGGCCTCCAATTGAGCCTACAACGTACAAACGAGTTTTCCTTTTTCGTTAACCATAAACGAACTTGTTTGTTGATTCAAACATGTCCCATTTGACGTTTTTATGTTGCCACGCGAGTTAGAAACAAAGCGGAGTCCATTTGGTCACTCAAATCCTTGTATTCTCGGATTGCACCCAAATTGGCCTACAATTGAGCCTACAATGTACAAACGAGTTTTCCTTCTTCGTTGAGCACAACCGAACCTTTTTGTTGAGTCAAACATGTCACATTTGACGTTATTAGGGTGCCACGCAAGGATTGAAATCAAACGGAGTCCATTTGGTCACTCAAATACTTGTATTCTCGGATTGCACCCAAATTGGCCTCCAATTGAGCCTACAACATACAAACGAGTTTTCCTTCTTTATTAAGCACAACCGAACTTGTTTTGTGAGTCAAACATGTCCCATTTGATGTTATTATGGTGCCACACAAGTTAGAAACCAAGCGGAGTCCATTTGCTCACTAAAATCCTTGTATTCTCGTATTGCACCCAAATTGGCCTCCAATTGAGCCTACAACATACAAACGAGTTTTCCTTCTTTGTTAAGCACAACCGAACCTTTTTGTTGAGTCAAACATGTCCCATTTGACGTTATTATGGTGCCACGCAAAGATTGAAATCAAACGGAGTCCGAATGCTCACTCAAATCCTTGTATTCTCGGATTGCACCCAAATTGGCCTCCAATTGAGCCTACAATGTACAAACGAGTTTTCCTTCTTCGTTAAGCACAACCGAACTTGTTTGTTGAGTCAAATATGTTCCATTTGACGTTATTCTGGTGCCATGCAAGGATTGAAATCAAATGGAATCCATTTGGTCACTCAAATCCTTGTATTCTCGGATTGCACCCAAATTGGCCTCCAATTGAGCCTACAACGTACAAACGAGTTTTTCTTCTTCGTTAATCACAACCGAACTTGTTTGTTGAGTCAAACATGTCCCGGTTGACGTTATTATGGTGCCACGCGAGTTAGAAACCAAGCGGAGTCCATTTGGTCACTCAAATCCTTGTATTCTCGGATTGCACCCAAACTGGTCTCCAATTGAGCCTACAACGTACAAACGAATTTTCCTTCTTTGTTAACCACAAACGAACTTATTTGTTGAGTCAAACATGTCCCATTTGACGTTATTATGGTGCCACGTGAGTTAGAAACCAAACGCAGTCCATTTGGTCACTCAAATCCTTGTATTCTCGGATTGCACCCAAATTGTCCTCCAATTGAGCCTACAACGTACAAACGAGTTTTTCTTCTTCGTTAATCACAACCGAACTTGTTTGTTGAGTCAAACATATCCTATTTGACGTAATTATGGTGCCACGCGAGTTCGAAACCAAGCGGAGTCCATTTGGTCACTCAAATCCTTGTATTCTAGGATTGCACCCTAATTGGCCTCCAATTGAGCCTACAATGTACAAACGAGTTTTCCTTCTTCGTTGACCATAACCGAACTTGTTTGTTGAGTCAAACATGTCCCATTTGACGTTATTATGGTGCCACGCGAGTTAGAAACCAAGCGGAGTCCATTTGCTTACTCAAATCCTTGTATTCTTGGATTCCACCCAAATTGGCCTTCAATTGAGCCTACAATGTACAAACGAGTTTTCCTTCTTCGTTAAGCACAACCGAACTTGTTTGTTGAGTCAAATATGTTCCATTTGACGTTATTCTGGTGCCATGCAAGGATTGAAATCAAATGGAATCCATTTGGTCACTCAAATCCTTGTATTCTCGGATTGCACCCAAATTGGCCTCCAATTGAACCTACAACGTACAAACGAGTTTTTCTTCTTCGTTAATCACAACCGAACTTGTTTGTTGAGTCAAACATGTCCCGGTTGACGTTATTATGGTGCCACGCGAGTTAGAAACCAAGCGGAGTCCATTTGGTCACTCAAATCCTTGTATTCTCGGATTGCACCCAAACTGGTCTCCAATTGAGCCTACAACGTACAAACGAATTTTCCTTCTTTGTTAAGCACAACCGAACCTTTTTCTGGAGTCAAACATGTCCCATTTGACGTTATTATGGTGCCACGCAAAGATTGAAATGAAACGGAGTCCGTTTGCTCACTCAAATCCTTGTATTCTCGGATTGCACCCAAATTGGCCTCCAATTGAGCCTACAACGTACAAACGAGTTTCCTTCTTCGTTAAGCACAACCGAACTTGTTTGTTGAGTCAAATATATCCCATTTGACGTTATTATGGTTCCATGCGATGATTGAAATCAAACGGAGTCCATTTGGTCACTCAAATCCTTGTATTCTCGGATTGCACCCAAATTGGCCTCCAATTGAGCCTACAACGTACAAACGAGTTTTTCTTCTTCGTTAACCACAAACGAACTTATTTGTTGAGTCAAACATGTCCCATTTGACGTTATTATGGTGCCACGTGAGTTAGAAACCAAACGGAGTCCATTTGGTCACTCAAATCCTTGTATTCTCGGATTGCACCCAAATTGTCCTCCAATTGAGCCTACAACGTACAAACGAGTTTTTCTTCTTCGTTAATCACAACCGAACTTGTTTGTTGAGTCAAACATATCCTATTTGACGTAATTATGGTGCCACGCGAGTTAGAAACCAAGCGGAGTCCATTTGGTCACTCAAATCCTTGTATTCTAGGATTGCACCCTAATTGGCCTCCAATTGAGCCTACAATGTACAAACGAGTTTTCCTTCTTCGTTGACCATAACCGAACTTGTTTGTTGAGTCAAACATGTCCCATTTGACGTTATTATGGTGCCACGCGAGTTAGAAACCAAGCGGAGTCCATTTGCTTACTCAAATCCTTGTATTCTTGGATTCCACCCAAATTGGCCTTCAATTGAGCCTACAATGTACAAACGAGTTTTCCTTCTTCGTTGAGCACAACCGAACATTTTTGTTGAGTCAAACATGTCCCATTTGACGTTATTAGGGTGCCACATGAGGATTGAAATCAAACGGAGTCCATTTGGTTACTCAAATCCTTGTATTCTCGGATTGCACCCAAATTGGCCTCCAATTGAGCCTACAACGTACAAGCGAGTTTTCCTTCTTCATTATGCACAACCTAACTTGTTTTTTGATTCAAACATGTCCCATTTGACGTTATTATAGTGCCACACGAGTTAGAAACCAAGCGGAGTCCATTTGCTCACTAAAATCCTTGTATTCTCGGATTGCAACCAAATTGGCCTCCAATTGAGCCTACAACATACAAACGAGTTTTCCTTCTTTGTTAAGCACAACCGAACCTTTTTGTTGAGTCAAACATGTCCCATTTGACGTTATTATGGTGCCACGCAAAGTTAGGAAAAAAGCGGAGTCCGTTTGCTCACTCAAATCTTTGTATTCTCGGATTGCACCCAAATTGGCCTCCAATTGAGCCTACAATGTACAAACGAGTTTTCCTTCTTCGGTAAGCACAACCGAACTTGTTTGTTGAGTCAAATCTGTTCCATTTGTCGTTATTATTGTGCCACGCAAGGATTGAAATCAAACGGAATCCATTTGGTCACTCAAATCCTTGTATTTTCGGATTGCACCCAAATTGGCCTCCAATTGAGCCTACAATGTACAAACGAGTTTTCCTTCTTCGGTAAGCACAAACGAACTTGTTTTTTGAGTCAAATATGTTCCATTTGACGTTATTATGGTGCCACGCAAGGATTGAAATCAAACGGAATCCATTTTGTCACTCAAATCCTTGTATTCTCGGATTGCACCCAAATTGGCCTCCAATAGAGCCTACAACGTACAAACGAGTTTTTCTTCTTCGTTAACCATAACCGAACTTGTTTGTTGAGTCAAACATGTCCCATTTGACGTTTTTATGTTGCCACGCGAATTAGAAACAAAGCGGAGTCCATTTGGTCACTCAAATCCTTGTATTCTCGGATTGCACCCAAATTGGCCTCCAATTGAGCCTACAACGTACAAACGAGTTTTCCTTCTTCATTAAGCACAAAAGAACTTGTTTTTTGAGTCAAACATGTCCCATTTGACGTTATTATGGTGCCAGGCGAGTTAGAAACCAAGCGGAGTCCATTTGGTCACTCAAATCCTTGTATTATCGGATTGCACCCAAATTGGCCTCCAATTGAGCCTACAACGTACAAACGAGTTTTCCTTCTTCGTTAACCATAACCGAACTTGTTTGTTGAGTCAAACATGTCCCATTTGACGTTATTATGGTGCCACGCGAGTTCTAAAAAAAGTTGAGTCCATTTGCTTACTCAAATCCTTGTATTCTCGGATTGCACCCAAATTGTCCTACAATTGAGCCTACAATGTACAAACGAGTTTTCCTTCTTCGTTGAGCACAACCGAACCTTTTTGTTGAGTCAAACATGTCACATTTGATGTTATTAGGGTGCCACGCAAGGATTGAAATCAAACGGAGTCCATTTGGTTACTCAAATCCTTGTATTCTCGGATTGCACCCAAATTGGCCTCCAATTGAGCCAACAACGTACAAACGAGTTTTCCTTCTTTATTAAGCACAACCGAACTTGTTTTTTGAGTCAAACATGTCCCATTTGACGTTGTTATAGTGCCACACGAGTTAGAAACCAAGCGGAGTCCATTTGCTCACTAAAATCCTTGTATTCTCGTATTGCACCCAAATTGGCCTCCAATTGAGCCTACAACGTACAAACGAGTTTTCCTTCTTCGGTAAGCACAACCGAACTTGTTTGTTGAGTCAAATATGTTCCATTTGATGTTATTATGGTGCCACGCAAGGATTGAAATCAAACGGAATCCATTTGGTCACTCAAATCCTTGTATTCTCGGATTGCACCCAAATTGGCCTCCAATTGAGCCTACAACGTACAAACGAGTTCTTCTTCTTCGTTAATCACAACCAAAATTATTTGTTGAGTCAAACATGTCCCATTTGACATTATTATGGTGCCACGCGAGGATTGAAATCAAACGGAGTCCATTTGGTCACTCAAATCCTTGTATTCTCGGATTGCACCCAAATTGGCCTCCAATTGAGCCTACAACGTACAAATGAGTTTTCCTTCTTCGTTAAGCACAACCGAACATTTTTGTTGAGTCAAACATGTCCCATTTGACTTTATTAGGGTTCCACATGAGGATTGAAATCAAACGGAGTCCATTTGGTCACTCAAATCTTTGTATTCTCGGATTGCACCCAAATTGGCCTCCAATTGAGCCTACAACGTACAAACGAGTTTTCCTTCTTCGTTAACCATAACCGAACTTGTTTGTTGATTCAAACATGTCCCGTTTGACGTTTTTATGTTGCCACGCGAGTTAGAAACAAAGCGGTGTCCATTTGGTCACTCAAATCCTTGTATTCTCGGATTGCACCCAAATTGGCCTCCAATTGAGCCTACAACGTATAAATGAGTTTTCCTTCTTCATTAAGCAAAAACGAACTTGTTTTTTGAGTCAAACATGTCCCATTTGATGTTATTATGGTGCCACGCGAGTTAGAAACCAAGCGGAGTCCATTTGGTCACTCAAATCCTTGTATTCTCGGATTGAACCCAAATTGGCCTACAATTGAGCCTACAACGTACAAACGAATTTTCCTTCTTCGTTAACATTAACCGAACTTATTTATTGAGTCAAACATGTCCCATTTGACATTATTATGGTGCCACGTGAGTTAGAACCCAAACGGAGTCCATTTGGTCACTCAAATCCTTGTATTCTCAGATTGCACCCAAATTGGCCTCCAATTGAGCCTACAACGTACAAACGAGTTTTCCTTCTTCGTTAACCATAACCGAACTTGTTTGTCGAGTCAAACATGTCCCATTTGACGTTATTATGGTGCCTCACGAGTTAGAACCCAAACGGAGTCCATTTGGTCACTCAAATCCTTGTATTCTCGGATTGCACCCAAATTGGCCTCCAATTGAGCCTACAACGTACAAACGAGTTTTCCTTCTTCGTTAACCACAAACGAACTTGTTTTTTGAGTCAAACATGTCCCATTTGACTTTATTATGGTGCCACGCGAGTTAGAAAAAAATCGGAGTCCATTTGCTTACTCAAATCCTTGTATTCTCGGATTGCACCCAAATTGGCCTACAATTGAGCCTTCAATGTACAAACGAGTTTTCCTTCTTCGTTGAGCACAACCGAACCTTTTTTTTGAGTCAAACATGTCACATTTGACGTTATTAGGGTGCCACGCAAGGATTGAAATCAAACGGAGTCCATTTGGTCACTCAAATACTTGTATTCTCGGATTGCACCCAAATTGGCCTCCAATTGAGCCTACAACATACAAACGAGTTTTCCTTCTTTATTAAGCACAACCGAACTTGTTTTTTGAGTCAAACATGTCCCATTTGACGTTATTATGGTGCCACGCAAAGATTGAAATCAAACGGAGTCCGAATGCTCACTCAAATCCTTGTATTCTCGGATTGCACCCAAATTGGCCTCCAATTGAGCCTACAATGTACAAATGAGTTTTCCTTCTTCGTTAAGCACAACCGAACTTGTTTGTTGAGTCAAATATGTTCCATTTGACGTTATTCTGGTGCCATGCAAGGATTGAAATCAAATGGAATCCATTTGGTCACTCAAATCCTTGTATTCTCGGATTGCACCCAAATTGGCCTCCAATTGAGCCTACAACGTACAAACGAGTTTTTCTTCTTCGTTAATCACAACCGAACTTGTTTGTTGAGTCAAACATGTCCCATTTTACGTTATTATGGTTCCACGCGAGTTAGAAACCAAGCGGAGTCCATTTGGTCACGCAAATCCTTGTATTCTCGGATTGCACCCAAACTGGTCTCCAATTGAGCCTACAACGTACAAACGAATTTTCCTTCTTTGTTAAGCACAACCGAACCTTTTTCTTGAGTCAAACATGTCCCATTTGACGTTATTATGGTGCCACCAGAGGATTGAAATCAAACGGAGTCCATTTGGTTACTCAAATCCTTGTATTCTCGGATTGCACCCAAATTGGCCTCCAATTGAGCCTACAACGTACAAACGAGTTTTCCTTCTTCATTATGCACAACCTAACTTGTTTTTTGATTCAAACATGTCCCATTTGACGTTATTATGGTGCCACACGAGTTAGAAACCAAGCGGAGTCCATTTGCTCACTAAAATCCTTGTATTCTCGGATTGCACCCAAATTGGCCTCCAATTGAGCCTACAATGTACAAACGAGTTTTCCTTCTTCATTAAGAACAACCGAACTTGTTTTTTGAGTCAAACATGTCCCATTTGACGTAATTATTGTGCCACGCAAGGATTGAAATCAAACGGAATCCATTTGGTCACTCAAATCCTTGTATTCTCGGATTGCACCCAAATTGGCCTCCAATTGAGCCTACAATGTACAAACGAGTTTTCCTTCTTCGGTAATCACAACCGAACTTGTTTGTTGAGTCAAATATGTTCCATTTGACGTTATTATGGTGCCACGCAAGGATTGAAATCAAACGGAATCCATTTGGTCACTCAAATCCTTGTATTCTCGGATTCCACCCAAATTGGCCTCCAATTGAGCCTACAACGTACAAACGAGTTTTCCTTCTTCGTTAACCATAAACGAACTTGTTTGTTTAGTCAAACATGTCCCATTTGACGTTTTTATGTTGCCACACGAGTTAGAAACAAATCGGCGTCCATTTGGTCACTCAAATCCTTGTATTCTCGGATTGCACCCAAATTGGCCTCCAGTTGAGCCTACAACGTACAAACGAGTTTTCCTTCTTCATTAAGCACAAACGAACTTGTTTTTTGAGTCAAACATGTCCCATTTGACGTTTTTATGGTGCCACGCGAGTTAGAAACCAAGCGGAGTCCGTTTGGTCACTCAAATCCTTGTATTCTCGGATTGCACCCAAATTGGCCTCCAATTGAGCCTACAACGTACAAACGAGTTTTCCTTCTTCGTTAACCATAACCGAACTTGTTTGTTGAGTCAAACATGTCCCATTTGACTTTATTATGGTGCCACACGAGTAATAAAAAAAGCTGAGTCCATTTGCTTACTCAAATCCTTGTATTCTCGGATTGCACCCAAATTGGCCTACAATTGAGCCTACAATGTACAAACGAGTTTTCCTTCTTCGTTGAGCACAACCGAACCTTTTTGTTGAGTCAAACATGTCACATTTGATGTTATTAGGGTGCAACGCAAGGATTGAAATCAAACGGAGTCCATTTGGTTACTCAAATCCTTGTATTCTCGGATTGCACCCAAATTGGCCTCCAATTGAGCCAACAACGTACAAACGAGTTTTCCTTCTTTATTAAGCACAACCGAACTTGTTTTTTGAGTCAAACATGTCCCATTTGACGTTATTATGGTGCCACACGAGTTAGAAACCAAGCGGAGTCCATTTGCTCACTAAAATCCTTGTATTCTCGTATTGCACCCAAATTGGCCTCCAATTGAGCCTACAACATACAAACGAGTTTTCCTTCTTTGTTAAGCACAACCGAACCTTTTTGTTGAGTCAAACATGTCCCATTTGACGTTATTATGGAGCCACGCAAAGATTGAAATCAAACGGAGTCCGTTTGCTCACTCAAATCCTTGTATTCTCGGATTGCACCCAAATTGGCTTCCAATTGAGTCTACAATGTACAAACGAGTTTTCCTTCTTCGGTAAGCACAACCGAACTTGTTTGTTGAGTCAAATATGTTCCATTTGACGTTATTATGGTGCCACGCAAGGATTGAAATCAAACGGAATCCATTTGGTCACTCAAATCCTTGTATTCTCGGATTGCACCCAAATTGGCCTCCAATTGAGCCTACAACGTACAAACGAGTTCTTCTTCTTCGTTAATCACAACCAAACTTATTTTTTGAGTCAAACATGTCCCATTTGACATTATTATGGTGCCACGCGAGGATTGTACAAACGAGTTTTCCTTCTTCGTTAACCATAACCGAACTTGTTTGTTGATTCAAACATGTCCCGTTTGACGTTTTTATGTTGCCACGCGAGTTAGAAACAAAGCGGAGTCCATTTGGTCACTCAAATCCTTGTATTCTCGGATTGCACCCAAATTGGCCTCCAATTGAGCCTACAATGTACAAACGAGTTTTCCTTCTTCGTTAAGCACAACCGAACTTGTTTGTTGAGTCAAATATGTTCCATTTGACGTTATTCTGGTGCCATGCAAGGATTGAAATCAAATGGAATCCATTTGGTCACTCAAATCCTTGTATTCTCGGATTGCACCCAAATTGGCCTCCAATTGAGCCTACAACGTACAAACGAGTTTTTCTTCTTCGTTAATCACAACCGAACTTGTTTGTTGAGTCAAACATGTCCCATTTGACGTTATTATGGTGCCACGCGAGTTAGAAACCAAGCGGAGTCCATTTGGTCACTCAAATCCTTGTATTCTCGGATTGCACCCAAACTGGTCTCCAATTGAGCCTACAACGTACAAACAAATTTTCCTTCTTTGTTAAGCACAACCGAACCTTTTTCTTGAGTCAAACATGTCCCATTTGACGTTATTATGGTGCCACGCAAAGATTGAAATCAAACGGAGTCCGTTTGCTCACTCAAATCCTTGTATTCTCGGATTGCACCCAAATTGGCCTCCAATGGAGCCTACAACGTACAAACGAGTTTTCCTTCTTCGTTAAGCACAACGGAACTTGTTTGTTGAGTCAAATATATCCCATTTGACATTATTATGGTTCCATGCGATGATTGAAACCAAACGGAGTCCATTTGGTCACTCAAATCCTTGTATTCTCGGATTGCACCCAAATTGTCCTCCAATTGAGCCTACAACGTACAAACGAGTTTTTCTTCTTCGTTAATCACAACCGAACTTGTGTGTTGAGTCAAACATATCCAATTTGACGTAATTATGGTGCCACGCGAGTTAGAAACCAAGCGGAGTCCATTTGGTCACTCAAATCCTTGTATTCTAGGATTGCACCCTAATTGGCCTCCAATTGAGCCTACAATGTACAAACGAGTTTTCCTTCTTCGTTGACCATAACCGAACTTGTTTGTTGAGTCAAACATGTCCCATTTGACGTTATTATGGTGCCACCAGAGGATTGAAATCAAACGGAGTCCATTTGGTTACTCAAATCCTTGTATTCTCGGATTGCACCCAAATTGGCCTCCAATTGAGCCTACAACGTACAAACGAGTTTTCCTTCTTCATTATGAACAACCTAACTTGTTTTTTGATTCAAACATGTCCCATTTGACGTTATTATGGTACCACACGAGTTAGAAACCAAGCGGAGTCCATTTGCTCACTAAAATCCTTGTATTCTCGGATTGCACCCAAATTGGCCTCCAATTGAGCCTACAATGTACAAACGAGTTTTTCTTCTTCATTAAGAACAACCGAACTTGTTTTTTGAGTCAAACATGTCCCATTTGACGTAATTATTGTGCCACGCAAGGATTGAAATCAAACGGAATCCATTTGGTCACTCAAATCCTTGTATTCTCGGATTGCACCCAAATTGGCCTCCAATTGAGCCTACAATGTACAAACGAGTTTTCCTTCTTCGGTAATCACAACCGAACTTGTTTGTTGAGTCAAATATGTTCCATTTGACGTTATTATGGTGCCACGCAAGGATTGAAATCAAACGGAATCCATTTGGTCACTCAAATCCTTGTATTCTCGGATTCCACCCAAATTGGCCTCCAATTGAGCCTACAACGTACAAACGAGTTTTCCTTCTTCGTTAACCATAAACGAACTTGTTTGTTGAGTCAAACATGTCCCATTTGACGTTTTTATGTTGCCACACGAGTTAGAAACAAATCGGCGTCCATTTGGTCACTCAAATCCTTGTATTCTCGGATTGCACCCAAATTGGCCTCCAGTTGAGCCTACAACGTACAAACGAGTTTTCCTTCTTCATTAAGCACAAACGAACTTGTTTTTTGAGTCAAACATGTCCCATTTGACGTTTTTATGGTGCCACGCGAGTTAGAAACCAAGCGGAGTCCATTTGGTCACTCAAATCCTTGTATTCTCGGATTGCACCCAAATTGGCCTCCAATTGAGCCTACAACGTACAAACGAGTTTTCCTTCTTCGTTAACCATAACCGAACTTGTTTGTTGAGTCAAACATGTCCCATTTGACGTTATTATGGTGCCACACGAGTAATAAAAAAAGCTGAGTCCATTTGCTTACTCAAATCCTTGTATTCTCGGATTGCACCCAAATTGGCCTACAATTGAGCCTACAATGTACAAACGAGTTTTCCTTCTTCGTTGAGCACAACCGAACCTTTTTGTTGAGTCAAACATGTCACATTTGATGTTATTAGGGTGCAACGCAAGGATTGAAATCAAACGGAGTCCATTTGGTTACTCAAATCCTTGTATTCTCGGATTGCACCCAAATTGGCCTACAATTGAGCCAACAACGTACAAACGAGTTTTCCTTCTTTATTAAGCACAACCGAACTTGTTTTTTGAGTCAAACATGTCCCATTTGACGTTATTATGGTGCCACACGAGTTAGAAACCAAGCGGAGTCCATTTGCTCACTAAAATCCTTGTATTCTCGTATTGCACCCAAATTGGCCTCCAATTGAGCCTACAACATACAAACGAGTTTTCCTTCTTTGTTAAGCACAACCGAACCTTTTTGTTGAGTCAAACATGTCCCATTTGACGTTATTATGGAGCCACGCAAAGATTGAAATCAAACGGAGTCCGTTTGCTCACTCAAATCCTTGTATTCTCGGATTGCACCCAAATTGGCTTCCAATTGAGTCTACAATGTACAAACGAGTTTTCCTTCTTCGGTAAGCACAACCGAACTTGTTTGTTGAGTCAAATATGTTCCATTTGACGTTATTATGGTGCCACGCAAGGATTGAAATCAAACGGAATCCATTTGGTCACTCAAATCCTTGTATTCTCGGATTGCACCCAAATTGGCCTCCAATTGAGCCTACAACGTACAAACGAGTTCTTCTTCTTCGTTAATCACAACCAAACTTATTTTTTGAGTCAAACATGTCCAATTTGACATTATTATGGTGCCACGCGAGGATTGTACAAACGAGTTTTCCTTCTTCGTTAACCATAACCGAACTTGTTTGTTGATTCAAACATGTCCCGTTTGACGTTTTTATGTTGCCACGCGAGTTAGAAACAAAGTGGAGTCCATTTGGTCACTCAAATCCTTGTATTCTCGGATTGCACCCAAATTGGCCTCCAATTGAGCCTACAATGTACAAACGAGTTTTCCTTCTTCGTTAAGCACAACCGAACTTGTTTGTTGATTCAAATATGTTCCATTTGACGTTATTCTGGTGCCATGCAAGGATTGAAATCAAATGGAATCCATTTGGTCACTCAAATCCTTGTATTCTCGGATTGCACCCAAATTGGCCTCCAATTGAGCCTACAACGTACAAACGAGTTTTCCTTCTTCGTTAACCATAACCGAACTTGTTTGTTGAGTCAAACATGTCCCATTTGACTTTATTATGGTGCCACACGAGTAATAAAAAAAGCTGAGTCCATTTGCTTACTCAAATCCTTGTATTCTCGGATTGCACCCAAATTGGCCTACAATTGAGCCTACAATGTACAAACGAGTTTTCCTTCTTCGTTGAGCACAACCGAACCTTGTTGTTGAGTCAAACATGTCACATTTGATGTTATTAGGGTGCAACGCAAGGATTGAAATCAAACGGAGTCCATTTGGTTACTCAAATCCTTGTATTCTCGGATTGCACCCAAATTGGCCTCCAATTGAGCCAACAACGTACAAACGAGTTTTCCTTCTTTATTAAGCACAACCGAACTTGTTTTTTGAGTCAAACATGTCCCATTTGACGTTATTATGGTGCCACACGAGTTAGAGACCAAGCGGAGTCCATTTGCTCACTAAAATCCTTGTATTCTCGTATTGCACCCAAATTGGCCTCCAATTGAGCCTACAACATACAAACGAGTTTTCCTTCTTTGTTAAGCACAACCGAACCTTTTTGTTGAGTCAAACATGTCCCATTTGACGTTATTATGGAGCCACGCAAAGATTGAAATCAAACGGAGTCCGTTTGCTCACTCAAATCCTTGTATTCTCGGATTGCACCCAAATTGGCTTCCAATTGAGTCTACAATGTACAAACGAGTTTTCCTTCTTCGGTAAGCACAACCGAACTTGTTTGTTGAGTCAAATATGTTCCATTTGACGTTATTATGGTGCCACGCAAGGATTGAAATCAAACGGAATCCATTTGGTCACTCAAATCCTTGTATTCTCGGATTGCACCCAAATTGGCCTCCAATTGAGCCTACAACGTACAAACGAGTTCTTCTTCTTCGTTAATCACAACCAAACTTATTTTTTGAGTCAAACATGTCCCATTTGACATTATTATGGTGCCACGCGAGGATTGTACAAACGAGTTTTCCTTCTTCGTTAACAATAACCGAACTTGTTTGTTGATTCAAACATGTCCCGTTTGACGTTTTTATGTTGCCACGCGAGTTAGAAACAAAGCGGAGTCCATTTGGTCACTCAAATCCTTGTATTCTCGGATTGCACCCAAATTGGCCTCCAATTGAGCCTACAATGTACAAACGAGTTTTCCTTCTTCGTTAAGCACAACCGAACTTGTTTGTTGAGTCAAATATGTTCCATTTGACGTTATTCTGGTGCCATGCAAGGATTGAAATCAAATGGAATCCATTTGGTCACTCAAATCCTTGTATTCTCGGATTGCACCCAAATTGGCCTCCAATTGAGCCTACAACGTACAAACGAGTTTTTCTTCTTCGTTAATCACAACCGAACTTGTTTGTTGAGTCAAACATGTCCCATTTGACGTTATTATGGTGCCACGCGAGTTAGAAACCAAGCGGAGTCCATTTGGTCACTCAAATCCTTGTATTCTCGGATTGCACCCAAACTGGTCTCCAATTGAGCCTACAACGTACAAACGAATTTTCCTTCTTTGTTAAGCACAACCGAACCTTTTTCTTGAGTCAAACATGTCCCATTTGACGTTATTATGGTGCCACACAAAGATTGAAATCAAACGGAGTCCGTTTGCTCACTCAAATCCTTGTATTCTCGGATTGCACCCAAATTGGCCTCCAATGGAGCCTACAACGTACAAACGAGTTTTCCTTCTTCGTTAAGCACAACCGAACTTGTTTGTTGAGTCAAATATATCCCATTTGACATTATTATGGTTCCATGCGATGATTGAAACCAAACGGAGTCCATTTGGTCACTCAAATCCTTGTATTCTCGGATTGCACCCAAATTGTCCTCCAATTGAGCCTACAACGTACAAACGAGTTTTTCTTCTTCGTTAATCACAACCGAACTTGTGTGTTGAGTCAAACATATCCAATTTGACGTAATTATGGTGCCACGCGAGTTAGAAACCAAGCGGAGTCCATTTGGTCACTCAAATCCTTGTATTCTAGGATTGCACCCTAATTGGCCTCCAATTGAGCCTACAATGTACAAACGAGTTTTCCTTCTTCGTTGACCATAACCGAACTTGTTTGTTGAGTCAAACATGTCCCATTTGACGTTATTATGGTGCCACCAGAGGATTGAAATCAAACGGAGTCCATTTGGTTACTCAAATCCTTGTATTCTCGGATTGCACCCAAATTGGCCTCCAATTGAGCCTACAACGTACAAACGAGTTTTCCTTCTTCATTATGCACAACCTAACTTGTTTTTTGATTCAAACATGTCCCATTTGACGTTATTATGGTGCCACACGAGTTAGAAACCAAGCGGAGTCCATTTGCTCACTAAAATCCTTGTATTCTCGGATTGCACCCAAATTGGCCTCCAATTGAGCCTACAATGTACAAACGAGTTTTCCTTCTTCATTAAGAACAACCGAACTTGTTTTTTGAGTCAAACATGTCCCATTTGACGTAATTATTGTGCCACGCAAGGATTGAAATCAAACGGAATCCATTTGGTCACTCAAATCCTTGTATTCTCGGATTGCACCCAAATTGGCCTCCAATTGAGCCTACAATGTACAAACGAGTTTTCCTTCTTCGGTAATCACAACCGAACTTGTTTGTTGAGTCAAATATGTTCCATTTGACGTTATTATGGTGCCACGCAAGGATTGAAATCAAACGGAATCCATTTGGTCACTCAAATCCTTGTATTCTCGGATTCCACCCAAATTGGCCTCCAATTGAGCCTACAACGTACAAACGAGTTTTCCTTCTTCGTTAACCATAAACGAACTTGTTTGTTGAGTCAAACATGTCCCATTTGACGTTTTTATGTTGCCACACGAGTTAGAAACAAATCGGCGTCCATTTGGTCACTCAAATCCTTGTATTCTCGGATTGCACCCAAATTGGCCTCCAGTTGAGCCTACAACGTACAAACGAGTTTTCCTTCTTCATTAAGCACAAACGAACTTGTTTTTTGAGTCAAACATGTCCCATTTGACTTTTTTATGGTGCCACGCGAGTTAGAAACCAAGCGGAGTCCATTTGGTCACTCAAATCCTTGTATTCTCGGATTGCACCCAAATTGGCCTCCAATTGAGCCTACAACGTACAAACGAGTTTTCCTTCTTCGTTAACCATAACCGAACTTGTTTGTTGAGTCAAACATGTCCCATTTGACGTTATTATGGTGCCACACGAGTAATAAAAAAAGCTGAGTCCATTTGCTTACTCAAATCCTTGTATTCTCGGATTGCACCCAAATTGGCCTACAATTGAGCCTACAATGTACAAACGAGTTTTCCTTCTTCGTTGAGCACAACCGAACCTTTTTGTTGAGTCAAACATGTCACATTTGATGTTATTAGGGTGCAACGCAAGGATTGAAATCAAACGGAGTCCATTTGGTTACTCAAATCCTTGTATTCTCGGATTGCACCCAAATTGGCCTACAATTGAGCCAACAACGTACAAACGAGTTTTCCTTCTTTATTAAGCACAACCGAACTTGTTTTTTGAGTCAAACATGTCCCATTTGACGTTATTATGGTGCCACACGAGTTAGAAACCAAGCGGAGTCCATTTGCTCACTAAAATCCTTGTATTCTCGTATTGCACCCAAATTGGCCTCCAATTGAGCCTACAACATACAAACGAGTTTTCCTTCTTTGTTAAGCACAACCGAACCTTTTTGTTGAGTCAAACATGTCCCATTTGACGTTATTATGGAGCCACGCAAAGATTGAAATCAAACGGAGTCCGTTTGCTCACTCAAATCCTTGTATTCTCGGATTGCACCCAAATTGGCTTCCAATTGAGTCTACAATGTACAAACGAGTTTTCCTTCTTCGGTAAGCACAACCGAACTTGTTTGTTGAGTCAAATATGTTCCATTTGACGTTATTATGGTGCCACGCAAGGATTGAAATCAAACGGAATCCATTTGGTCACTCAAATCCTTGTATTCTCGGATTGCACCCAAATTGGCCTCCAATTGAGCCTACAACGTACAAACGAGTTCTTCTTCTTCGTTAATCACAACCAAACTTATTTTTTGAGTCAAACATGTCCCATTTGACATTATTATGGTGCCACGCGAGGATTGTACAAACGAGTTTTCCTTCTTCGTTAACCATAACCGAACTTGTTTGTTGATTCAAACATGTCCCGTTTGACGTTTTTATGTTGCCACGCGAGTTAGAAACAAAGCGGAGTCCATTTGGTCACTCAAATCCTTGTATTCTCGGATTGCACCCAAATTGGCCTCCAGTTGAGCCTACAACGTACAAACGAGTTTTCCTTCTTCATTAAGCACAAACGAACTTGTTTTTTGAGTCAAACATGTCCCATTTGACTTTTTTATGGTTCCACGCGAGTTAGAAACCAAGCGGAGTCCATTTGGTCACTCAAATCCTTGTATTCTCGGATTGCACCCAAATTGGCCTCCAATTGAGCCTACAACGTACAAACGAGTTTTCCTTCTTCGTTAACCATAACCGAACTTGTTTGTTGAGTCAAACATGTCCCATTTGACGTTATTATGGTGCCACACGAGTAATAAAAAAAGCTGAGTCCATTTGCTTACTCAAATCCTTGTATTCTCGGATTGCACCCAAATTGGCCTACAATTGAGCCTACAATGTACAAACGAGTTTTCCTTCTTCGTTGAGCACAACCGAACCTTTTTGTTGAGTCAAACATGTCACATTTGATGTTATTAGGGTGCAACGCAAGGATTGAAATCAAACGGAGTCCATTTGGTTACTCAAATCCTTGTATTCTCGGATTGCACCCAAATTGGCCTACAATTGAGCCAACAACGTACAAACGAGTTTTCCTTCTTTATTAAGCACAACCGAACTTGTTTTTTGAGTCAAACATGTCCCATTTGACGTTATTATGGTGCCACACGAGTTAGAAACCAAGCGGAGTCCATTTGCTCACTAAAATCCTTGTATTCTCGTATTGCACCCAAATTGGCCTCCAATTGAGCCTACAACATACAAACGAGTTTTCCTTCTTTGTTAAGCACAACCGAACCTTTTTGTTGAGTCAAACATGTCCCATTTGACGTTATTATGGAGCCACGCAAAGATTGAAATCAAACGGAGTCCGTTTGCTCACTCAAATCCTTGTATTCTCGGATTGCACCCAAATTGGCTTCCAATTGAGTCTACAATGTACAAACGAGTTTTCCTTCTTCGGTAAGCACAACCGAACTTGTTTGTTGAGTCAAATATGTTCCATTTGACGTTATTCTGGTGCCATGCAAGGATTGAAATCAAATGGAATCCATTTGGTCACTCAAATCCTTGTATTCTCGGATTGCACCCAAATTGGCCTCCAATTGAGCCTACAACGTACAAACGAGTTTTTCTTCTTCGTTAATCACAACCGAACTTGTTTGTTGAGTCAAACATGTCCCATTTGACGTTATTATGGTGCCACGCGAGTTAGAAACCAAGCGGAGTCCATTTGGTCACTCAAATCCTTGTATTCTCGGATTGCACCCAAACTGGTCTCCAATTGAGCCTACAACGTACAAACGAATTTTCCTTCTTTGTTAAGCACAACCGAACCTTTTTCTTGAGTCAAACATGTCCCATTTGACGTTATTATGGTGCCACACAAAGATTGAAATCAAACGGAGTCCGTTTGCTCACTCAAATCCTTGTATTCTCGGATTGCACCCAAATTGGCCTCCAATGGAGCCTACAACGTACAAACGAGTTTTCCTTCTTCGTTAAGCACAACCGAACTTGTTTGTTGAGTCAAATATATCCCATTTGACATTATTATGGTTCCATGCGATGATTGAAACCAAACGGAGTCCATTTGGTCACTCAAATCCTTGTATTCTCGGATTGCACCCAAATTGTCCTCCAATTGAGCCTACAACGTACAAACGAGTTTTTCTTCTTCGTTAATCACAACCGAACTTGTGTGTTGAGTCAAACATATCCAATTTGACGTAATTATGGTGCCACGCGAGTTAGAAACCAAGCGGAGTCCATTTGGTCACTCAAATCCTTGTATTCTAGGATTGCACCCTAATTGGCCTCCAATTGAGCCTACAATGTACAAACGAGTTTTCCTTCTTCGTTGACCATAACCGAACTTGTTTGTTGAGTCAAACATGTCCCATTTGACGTTATTATGGTGCCACCAGAGGATTGAAATCAAACGGACTCCATTTGGTTACTCAAATCCTTGTATTCTCGGATTGCACCCAAATTGGCCTCCAATTGAGCCTACAACGTACAAACGAGTTTTCCTTCTTCATTATGCACAACCTAACTTGTTTTTTGATTCAAACATGTCCCATTTGACGTTATTATGGTGCCACACGAGTTAGAAACCAAGCGGAGTCCATTTGCTCACTAAAATCCTTGTATTCTCGGATTGCACCCAAATTGGCCTCCAATTGAGCCTACAATGTACAAACGAGTTTTCCTTCTTCATTAAGAACAACCGAACTTTTTTTTTGAGTCAAACATGTCCCATTTGACGTAATTATTGTGCCACGCAAGGATTGAAATCAAACGGAATCCATTTGGTCACTCAAATCCTTGTATTCTCGGATTGCACCCAAATTGGCCTCCAATTGAGCCTACAATGTACAAACGAGTTTTCCTTCTTCGGTAATCACAACCGAACTTGTTTGTTGAGTCAAATATGTTCCATTTGACGTTATTATGGTGCCACGCAAGGATTGAAATCAAACGGAATCCATTTGGTCACTCAAATCCTTGTATTCTCGGATTCCACCCAAATTGGCCTCCAATTGAGCCTACAACGTACAAACGAGTTTTCCTTCTTCGTTAACCATAAACGAACTTGTTTGTTGAGTCAAACATGTCCCATTTGACGTTTTTATGTTGCCACACGAGTTAGAAACAAATCGGCGTCCATTTGGTCACTCAAATCCTTGTATTCTCGGATTGCACCCAAATTGGCCTCCAGTTGAGCCTACAACGTACAAACGAGTTTTCCTTCTTCATTAAGCACAAACGAACTTGTTTTTTGAGTCAAACATGTCCCATTTGACTTTTTTATGGTGCCACGCGAGTTAGAAACCAAGCGGAGTCCATTTGGTCACTCAAATCCTTGTATTCTCGGATTGCACCCAAATTGGCCTCCAATTGAGCCTACAACGTACAAACGAGTTTTCCTTCTTCGTTAACCATAACCGAACTTGTTTGTTGAGTCAAACATGTCCCATTTGACGTTATTATGGTGCCACACGAGTAATAAAAAAAGCTGAGTCCATTTGCTTACTCAAATCCTTGTATTCTCGGATTGCACCCAAATTGGCCTACAATTGAGCCTACAATGTACAAACGAGTTTTCCTTCTTCGTTGAGCACAACCGAACCTTTTTGTTGAGTCAAACATGTCACATTTGATGTTATTAGGGTGCAACGCAAGGATTGAAATCAAACGGAGTCCATTTGGTTACTCAAATCCTTGTATTCTCGGATTGCACCCAAATTGGCCTACAATTGAGCCAACAACGTACAAACGAGTTTTCCTTCTTTATTAAGCACAACCGAACTTGTTTTTTGAGTCAAACATGTCCCATTTGACGTTATTATGGTGCCACACGAGTTAGAAACCAAGCGGAGTCCATTTGCTCACTAAAATCCTTGTATTCTCGTATTGCACCCAAATTGGCCTCCAATTGAGCCTACAACATACAAACGAGTTTTCCTTCTTTGTTAAGCACAACCGAACCTTTTTGTTGAGTCAAACATGTCCCATTTGACGTTATTATGGAGCCACGCAAAGATTGAAATCAAACGGAGTCCGTTTGCTCACTCAAATCCTTGTATTCTCGGATTGCACCCAAATTGGCTTCCA
Source organism: Berberis vulgaris (assembly GCA_963556465.1). Lineage (NCBI taxonomy): Eukaryota > Viridiplantae > Streptophyta > Magnoliopsida > Ranunculales > Berberidaceae > Berberis > Berberis vulgaris. Next base: position 38,338,884 of record OY747126.1, on the reverse strand, counting down.
ATTGAGTCTACAATGTACAAACGAGTTTTCCTTCTTCGGTAAGCACAACCGAACTTGTTTGTTGAGTCAAATATGTTCCATTTGACGTTATTATGGTGCCACGCAAGGATTGAAATCAAACGGAATCCATTTGGTCACTCAAATCCTTGTATTCTCGGATTGCACCCAAATTGGCCTCCAATTGAGCCTACAACGTACAAACGAGTTCTTCTTCTTCGTTAATCACAACCAAACTTATTTTTTGAGTCAAACATGTCCCATTTGACATTATTATGGTGCCACGCGAGGATTGTACAAACGAGTTTTCCTTCTTCGTTAACCATAACCGAACTTGTTTGTTGATTCAAACATGTCCCGTTTGACGTTTTTATGTTGCCACGCGAGTTAGAAACAAAGCGGAGTCCATTTGGTCACTCAAATCCTTGTATTCTCGGATTGCACCCAAATTGGCCTCCAGTTGAGCCTACAACGTACAAACGAGTTTTCCTTCTTCATTAAGCACAAACGAACTTGTTTTTTGAGTCAAACATGTCCCATTTGACTTTTTTATGGTTCCACGCGAGTTAGAAACCAAGCGGAGTCCATTTGGTCACTCAAATCCTTGTATTCTCGGATTGCACCCAAATTGGCCTCCAATTGAGCCTACAACGTACAAACGAGTTTTCCTTCTTCGTTAACCATAACCGAACTTGTTTGTTGAGTCAAACATGTCCCATTTGACGTTATTATGGTGCCACACGAGTAATAAAAAAAGCTGAGTCCATTTGCTTACTCAAATCCTTGTATTCTCGGATTGCACCCAAATTGGCCTACAATTGAGCCTACAATGTACAAACGAGTTTTCCTTCTTCGTTGAGCACAACCGAACCTTTTTGTTGAGTCAAACATGTCACATTTGATGTTATTAGGGTGCAACGCAAGGATTGAAATCAAACGGAGTCCATTTGGTTACTCAAATCCTTGTATTCTCGGATTGCACCCAAATTGGCCTACAATTGAGCCAACAACGTACAAACGAGTTTTCCTTCTTTATTAAGCACAACCGAACTTGTTTTTTGAGTCAAACATGTCCCATTTGACGTTATTATGGTGCCACACGAGTTAGAAACCAAGCGGAGTCCATTTGCTCACTAAAATCCTTGTATTCTCGTATTGCACCCAAATTGGCCTCCAATTGAGCCTACAACATACAAACGAGTTTTCCTTCTTTGTTAAGCACAACCGAACCTTTTTGTTGAGTCAAACATGTCCCATTTGACGTTATTATGGAGCCACGCAAAGATTGAAATCAAACGGAGTCCGTTTGCTCACTCAAATCCTTGTATTCTCGGATTGCACCCAAATTGGCTTCCAATTGAGTCTACAATGTACAAACGAGTTTTCCTTCTTCGGTAAGCACAACCGAACTTGTTTGTTGAGTCAAATATGTTCCATTTGACGTTATTATGGTGCCACGCAAGGATTGAAATCAAACGGAATCCATTTGGTCACTCAAATCCTTGTATTCTCGGATTGCACCCAAATTGGCCTCCAATTGAGCCTACAACGTACAAACGAGTTCTTCTTCTTCGTTAATCACAACCAAACTTATTTTTTGAGTCAAACATGTCCCATTTGACATTATTATGGTGCCACGCGAGGATTGTACAAACGAGTTTTCCTTCTTCGTTAACCATAACCGAACTTGTTTGTTGATTCAAACATGTCCCGTTTGACGTTTTTATGTTGCCACGCGAGTTAGAAACAAAGCGGAGTCCATTTGGTCACTCAAATCCTTGTATTCTCGGATTGCACCCAAATTGGCCTCCAATTGAGCCTACAATGTACAAACGAGTTTTCCTTCTTCGTTAAGCACAACCGAACTTGTTTGTTGATTCAAATATGTTCCATTTGACGTTATTCTGGTGCCATGCAAGGATTGAAATCAAATGGAATCCATTTGGTCACTCAAATCCTTGTATTCTCGGATTGCACCCAAATTGGCCTCCAATTGAGCCTACAACGTACAAACGAGTTTTTCTTCTTCGTTAATCACAACCGAACTTGTTTGTTGAGTCAAACATGTCCCATTTGACGTTATTATGGTGCCACGCGAGTTAGAAACCAAGCGGAGTCCATTTGGTCACTCAAATCCTTGTATTCTCGGATTGCACCCAAACTGGTCTCCAATTGAGCCTACAACGTACAAACGAATTTTCCTTCTTTGTTAAGCACAACCGAACCTTTTTCTTGAGTCAAACATGTCCCATTTGACGTTATTATGGTGCCACGCGAGTTAGAAACCAAGCGGAGTCCATTTGGTCACTCAAATCCTTGTATTCTCGGATTGCACCCAAACTGGTCTCCAATTGAGCCTACAACGTACAAACGAATTTTCCTTCTTTGTTAAGCACAACCGAACCTTTTTCTTGAGTCAAACATGTCCCATTTGACGTTATTATGGTGCCACGCAAAGATTGAAATCAAACGGAGTCCGTTTGCTCACTCAAATCCTTGTATTCTCGGATTGCACCCAAATTGGCCTCCAATGGAGCCTACAACGTACAAACGAGTTTTCCTTCTTCGTTAAGCACAACCGAACTTGTTTGTTGAGTCAAATATATCCCATTTGACATTATTATGGTTCCATGCGATGATTGAAACCAAACGGAGTCCATTTGGTCACTCAAATCCTTGTATTCTCGGATTGCACCCAAATTGTCCTCCAATTTAGCCTACAACGTACAAACGAGTTTTTCTTCTTCGTTAATCACAACCGAACTTGTTTGTTGAGTCAAACATATCCAATTTGACGTAATTATGGTGCCACGCGAGTTAGAAACCAAGCGGAGTCCATTTGGTCACTCAAATCCTTGTATTCTAGGATTGCACCCTAATTGGCCTCCAATTGAGCCTACAATGTACAAACGAGTTTTCCTTCTTCGTTGACCATAACCGAACTTGTTTGTTGAGTCAAACATGTCCCATTTGACGTTATTATGGTGCCACCAGAGGATTGAAATCAAACGGAGTCCATTTGGTTACTCAAATCCTTGTATTCTCGGATTGCACCCAAATTGGCCTCCAATTGAGCCTACAACGTACAAACGAGTTTTCCTTCTTCATTATGCACAACCTAACTTGTTTTTTGATTCAAACATGTCCCATTTGACGTTATTATGGTGCCACACGAGTTAGAAACCGAGCGGAGTCCATTTGCTCACTAAAATCCTTGTATTCTCGGATTGCACCCAAATTGGCCTCCAATTGAGCCTACAATGTACAAACGAGTTTTCCTTCTTCATTAAGAACAACCGAACTTGTTTTTTGAGTCAAACATGTCCCATTTGACGTAATTATTGTGCCACGCAAGGATTGAAATCAAACGGAATCCATTTGGTCACTCAAATCCTTGTATTCTCGGATTGCACCCAAATTGGCCTCCAATTGAGCCTACAATGTACAAACGAGTTTTCCTTCTTCGGTAATCACAACCGAACTTGTTTGTTGAGTCAAATATGTTCCATTTGACGTTATTATGGTGCCACGCAAGGATTGAAATCAAACGGAATCCATTTGGTCACTCAAATCCTCGTATTCTCGGATTCCACCCAAATTGGCCTCCAATTGAGCCTACAACGTACAAACGAGTTTTCCTTCTTCGTTAACCATAACCGAACTTGTTTGTTGAGTCAAACATGTCCCATTTGACGTTTTTATGTTGCCACACGAGTTAGAAACAAATCGGCGTCCATTTGGTCACTCAAATCCTTGTATTCTCGGATTGCACCCAAATTGGCCTCCAATTGAGCCTACAACGTACAAACGAGTTTTCCTTCTTCGTTAACCATAACCGAACTTGTTTGTTGAGTCAAACATGTCCCATTTGACGTTATTATGGTGCCACACGAGTAATAAAAAAAGCGGAGTCCATTTGCTTACTCAAATCCTTGTATTCTCGGATTGTACCCAAATTGGCCTACAATTGAGCCTACAATGTACAAACGAGTTTTCCTTCTTCGTTGAGCACAACCGAACCTTTTTGTTGAGTCAAACATGTCACATTTGATGTTATTAGGGTGCAACGCAAGGATTGAAATCAAACGGAGTCCATTTGGTTACTCAAATCCTTGTATTCTCGGATTGCACCCAAATTGGCCTCCAACTGAGCCAACAACGTACAAACGAGTTTTCCTTCTTTATTAAGCACAACCGAACTTGTTTTTTGAGTCAAACATGTCCCATTTGACGTTATTATGGTGCCACACGAGTTAGAAACCAAGCGGAGTCCATTTGCTCACTAAAATCCTTGTATTCTCGTATTGCACCCAAATTGGCCTCCAATTGAGCCTACAACATACAAACGAGTTTTCCTTCTTTGTTAAGCACAACCGAACCTTTTTGTTGAGTCAAACATGTCCCATTTGACGTTATTATGGAGCCACGCAAAGATTGAAATCAAACGGAGTCCGTTTGCTCACTCAAATCCTTGTATTCTCGGATTGCACCCAAATTGGCTTCCAATTGAGCCTACAATGTACAAACGAGTTTTCCTTCTTCGGTAAGCACAACCGAACTTGTTTGTTGAGTCAAATATGTTTCATTTGACGTTATTATGGTGCCACGCAAGGATTGAAATCAAACGGAATCCATTTGGTCACTCAAATCCTTGTATTCTCGGATTGCACCCAAATTGGCCTCCAATTGAGCCTACAACGTACAAACGAGTTCTTCTTCTTCGTTAATCACAACCAAACTTATTTGTTGAGTCAAACATGTCCCATTTGACATTATTATGGTGCCACGCGAGGATTGTACAAACGAGTTTTCCTTCTTCGTTAACCATAACCGAACTTGTTTGTTGATTCAAACATGTCCCGTTTGACGTTTTTATGTTGCCACGCGAGTTAGAAACAAAGCGGAGTCCATTTGGTCACTCAAATCCTTGTATTCTCGGATTGCACCCAAATTGGCCTCCAATTGAGCCTACAATGTACAAACGAGTTTTCCTTCTTCGTTAAGCACAACCGAACTTGTTTGTTGAGTCAAATATGTTCCATTTGACGTTATTCTGGTGCCATGCAAGGATTGAAATCAAATGGAATCCATTTGGTCACTCAAATCCTTGTATTCTCGGATTGCACCCAAATTGGCCTCCAATTGAGCCTACAACGTACAAACGAGTTTTTCTTCTTCGTTAATCACAACCGAACTTGTTTGTTGAGTCAAACATGTCCCATTTGACGTTATTATGGTGCCACGCGAGTTAGAAACCAAGCGGAGTCCATTTGGTCACTCAAATCCTTGTATTCTCGGATTGCACCCAAACTGGTCTCCAATTGAGCCTACAACGTACAAACGAATTTTCCTTCTTTGTTAAGCACAACCGAACCTTTTTCTTGAGTCAAACATGTCCCATTTGACGTTATTATGGTGCCACGCAAAGATTGAAATCAAACGGAGTCCGTTTGCTCACTCAAATCCTTGTATTCTCGGATTGCACCCAAATTGGCCTCCAATGGAGCCTACAACGTACAAACGAGTTTTTCTTCTTCGTTAAGCACAACCGAACTTGTTTGTTGAGTCAAATATATCCCATTTGACATTATTATGGTGCCATGCGATGATTGAAATCAAACGGAGTCCATTTGGTCACTCAAATCTTTGTATTCTCGGATTGCACCCAAATTGGCCTCCAATTGAGCCTACAACGTACAAATGAGTTTTTCTTCTTCGTTAACCACAAACGAACTTATTTGTTGAGTCAAACATGTCCCATTTGACGTTATTATGGTGCCACGTGAGTTAGAAACCAAACGGAGTCCATTTGGTCACTCAAATCCTTGTATTCTCGGATTGCACCCAAATTGTCCTCCAATTGAGCCTACAACGTACAAACGAGTTTTCCTTCTTCGTTGACCATAACCGAACTTGTTTGTTGAGTCAAACATGTCCCATTTGACGTTATTATGGTGCCACGCGAGTTAGAAACCAAGCGGAGTCCATTTGCTTACTCAAATCCTTGTATTCTTGGATTCCACCCAAATTGGCCTCCAATTGAGCCTACAATGTACAAACGAGTTTTCCTTCTTCGTTGAGCACAACCGAACTTGTTTGTTGAGTCAAATATGTTCCATTTGACGTTATTATGGTGCCACGCAAGGATTGAAATCAAACGGAATCCATTTGGTCACTCAAATCCTTGTATTCTCGGATTGCACCCAAATTGGCATCCAATTGAGCCTACAGCGTACAAACGAGTTTTCCTTCTTCATTAAGCACAAAAGAACTTGTTGTTTGAGTCAAACATGTCCCATTTGATGTTATTATGGTGCCACGCGAGTTAGAAACCAAGCGGAGTCGATTTGGTCACTCAAATCCTTGTATTCTCGGATTGCACCCAAATTGGCCTACAATTGAGCCTACAACGTACAAACGAGTTTTCCTTCTTCATTAAGCACAAACAAACTTGTTTTTTGAGTCAAACATGTCCCATTTGACGTTATTATGGTGCCACTCGAGTTAGAAACCGAGCGGAGTCCATTTGGTCACTCAAATCCTTGTATTCTCGGATTGCACCCAAATTGGTCTCCAATTGAGCCTACAACGTACAAACGAGTTTTCCTTCTTCGTTAACATTAACCGAAATTCTTTGTTGATTCAAACATGTCCCATTTGACTTTATTATGGTGCCACGTGAGTTAGAACCCAAACGGAGTCCATTTGGTCACTCAAATCCTTGTATTCTCGGATTGCACCCAAATTGGCCTCCAATTGAGCCTACAACGTACAAACGAGTTTTCCTTCTTCGTTAACCATAACCGAACTTGTTTGTTGAGTCAAACATGTCCCATTTGACGTTATTATGGTGCCACTCGAGTTAGAAACCGAGCGGAGTCCATTTGGTCACTCAAATCCTTGTATTCTCGGATTGCACCCAAATTGGTCTCCAATTGAGCCTACAACGTACAAACGAATTTTCCATCTTCGTTAAGCACAACCGAACCTTTTTGTTGAGTCAAACATGTCACATTTGATGTTATTAGGGTGCAACGCAAGGATTGAAATCAAACGGAGTCCATTTGGTTACTCAAATCCTTGTATTCTCGGATTGCACCCAAATTGGCCTCCAATTGAGCCAACAACGTACAAACGAGTTTTTCTTCTTTATTAAGCACAAACGAAGTTTTTTTTTGGGTCAAACATGTCCCATTTGACGTTATTATGGTGCCACACGAGTTAGAAACCAAGCGGAGTCCATTTGCTCACTAAAATCCTTGTATTCTCGTATTGCAACCAAATTGGCCTCCAATTGAGCCTACGACATACAAACGAGTTTTCCTTCTTTGTTAAGCACAAACGAACCTTTTTGTTGAGTCAAACATGTCCCATTTGACGTTATTATGGTGCCACGCAAAGATTGAAATCAAACGGAGTCCGTTTGCTCACTCAAATCCTTGTATTCTCGGATTGCACCCAAATTGGCTTCCAATTGAGCCTACAATGTACAAACGAGTTTTCCTTCTTCGGTAAGCACAACCGAACTTGTGTGTTGAGTCAAATATGTTCCATTTGACGTTATTATGGTGCCACGCAAGGATTGAAATCAAACGGAATCCATTTGGTCACTCAAATCCTTGTATTCTCGGATTGCACCCAAATTGGCCTCCAATTGAGCCTACAACGTACAAACGAGTTCGTCTTCTTCGTTAATCACAACCAAACTTATTTGTTGAGTCAAACATGTCCCATTTGAGGTTATTATGGTGCCACGCGAGGATTGAAATCAAACGGAGTCCATTTGGTCACTCAAATCCTTGTATTCTCGGATTGCACCCAAATTGGCCTCCAATTGAGCCTACAACGTACAAATGAGTTTTCCTTCTTCGTTAAGCACAACCGAACATTTTTGTTGAGTCAAACATGTCCCATTTGACGTTATTAGGGTTCCACGCGAGGATTGAAATCATACGGAGTCCATTTGGTCACTCAAATCCTTGTATTCTCGGATTGCACCCAAATTGGCCTCCAATTGAGCCTACAACGTACAAACGAGTTTTCCTTCTTCGTTAACCATAACCAAAATTTTTTGTTGAGTCAAACATGTCCCATTTGACTTTTTATGTTGCCACGCGAGTTAGAAACAAAGCGGAGTCCATTTGGTCACTCAAATCCTTGTATTCTCGGATTGCACCCAAATTGGCCTCCAATTGAGCCTACAACGTACAATCGAGTTTTCCTTCTTCATTAAGCACAAACGAACTTTTTTTTTGAGTCAAACATGTCCCATTTGACGTTAATATGGTACCACGCGAGTTAGAAACCAAGCGGAGTCCATTTGGTCACTCAAATCCTTGTATTTTCGGATTGCACCCAAATTGGCCTACAATTGAGCCTACAACGTACAAACGAGTTTTTCTTCTTCGTTAACATTAACCGAACTTCTTTGTTGAGTCAAACATGTCCCATTTTACGTTATTATGGTGCCACGTGAGTTAGAACCCAAACGGAGTCCATTTGGTCACTCAAATCCTTGTATTCTCAGATTGCACCCAAATTGGCCTCCAATTGAGCCTACAACGTACAAACGAGTTTTCCTTCTTCGTTAACCATAACCAAACTTGTGTGTTGAGTCAAACATGTCCCATTTGACGTTATTATGGTGCCACGCGAGTTAGAACACAAACGGAGTCCATTTGGTCACTCAAATCCTTGTATTCTCGAACTGCACCCAAATTGGCCTACAATTGAGCCTACAATGTACAAACGAGTTTTCCTTCTTCGTTGAGCACAAAAAAACCTTTTTGTTGAGTCAAACATGTCACATTTGACGTTATTAGGGTGCCACGCAAGGATTGAAATCAAACGGAGTCCATTTGGTCACTTAAATCCTTGTATTCTCGGATTGCACCCAAATTGGCCTCCAATTGAGCCTACAACGTACAAACAAGTTTTTCTTCTTTATTAAGCACAAACGAACTTGTTTTTTGAGTCAAACATGTCCCATTTGACGTTATTATGGTGCCACACGAGTTAGAAACCAAGCGGAGTCCATTTGCTCACTAAAATCATTGTATTCTCGGATTGCACCCAAATTGGCCTCCAATTGAGCCTACAACATACAAAAGAGTTTTCCTTCTTTGTTAAGCACAACCGAACCTTTTTCTTGAGTCAAACATGTCCCATTTGACGTTATTATCATGCCACACAAAGTTAGAAAAAAAGCGGAGTCCGTTTGCTCGCTCAAATCCTTATATTCTCGGATTGCACCCAAATTGGCCTCCAATTGAGCCTACAATGTACAAACGAGTTTTCCTTCTTCGGTAAGCACAACCAAACTTGTTTGTTGAGTCAAATATGTTCCATTTGACGTTATTATGGTGCCACGCGAGGATTGAAATCAAACGGAGTCCATTTGGTCACTCAAATCCTTGTATTCTCGGATTGCACCCAAATTGGCCTCCAATTGAGCCTACAACGTACAAATGAGTTTTCCTTCTTCGTTAAGCACAACCGAACATTTTTGTTGAGTCAAACATGTCCCATTTGACGTTATTAGGGTTCCACGCGAGGATTGAAATCATACGGAGTCCATTTGGTCACTCAAATCCTTGTATTCTCGGATTGCACCCAAATTGGCCTCCAATTGAGCCTACAACGTACAAACGAGTTTTCCTTCTTCGTTAACCATAACCAAAATTTTTTGTTGAGTCAAACATGTCCCATTTGACTTTTTATGTTGCCATGCGAGTTAGAAACAAAGCGGAGTCTATTTGGTCACTCAAATCCTTGTATTCTCGGATTGCACCCAAATTGGCCTCCAATTGAGCCTACAACGTACAATCGAGTTTTCCTTCTTCATTAAGCCCAAACGAACTTTTTTTTTGAGTCAAACATGTCCCATTTGAAGTTAATATGGTGCCACGCGAGTTAGAAACCAAGCGGAGTCCATTTGGTCACTCAAATCCTTGTATTTTCGGATTGCACCCAAATTGGCCTACAATTGAGCCTACAACGTACAAACGAATTTTCCTTCTTCGTTAACATTAACCGAACTTCTTTGTTGAGTCAAACATGTCCCATTTTACGTTATTATGGTGCCACGTGAGTTAGAACCCAAACGGAGTCCATTTGGTCACTCAAATCCTTGTATTCTCAGATTGCACCCAAATTGGCCTCCAATTGAGCCTACAACGTACAAATGAGTTTTCCTTCTTCGTTAACCATAAACAAACTTGTTTGTTGAGTCAAACATGTCCCATTTGACGTTATTATGGTGCCACGCGAGTTAGAACACAAACGGAGTCCATTTGGTCACTCAAATCCTTGTATTCTCGGATTGCACCCAAATTGGCCTACAATTGAGCCTACAATGTACAAACGAGTTTTCCTTCTTCGTTGAGCACAAACGAACCTTTTTGTTGAGTCAAACATGTCACATTTGACGTTATTAGGGTGCCACGCAAGGATTGAAATCAAACGGAGTCCATTTGGTCACTTAAATCCTTGTATTCTCGGATTGCACCCAAATTGGCCTCCAATTGAGCCTACAACGTACAAACGAGTTTTTCTTCTTTATTAAGCACAACCGAACTTGTTTTTTGAGTCAAACATGTCCCATTTGATGTTATTATGGTGCCACACGAGTTAGAAACCAAGCGGAGTCCATTTGCTCACTAAAATCCTTGTATTCTCGGATTGCACCCAAATTGGCCTCCAATTGAGCCTACAACATACAAATGAGTTTTCCTTCTTTGTTAAGCACAACCGAACCTTTTTCTTGAGTCAAACATGTCCCATTTGACGTTATTATGGTGCCACGCAAAGTTAGAAAAAAAGCGGAGTCCGTTTGCTCGCTCAAATCCTTGTATTCTCGGATTGCACCCAAATTGGCCTCCAATTGAGCCTACAATGTACAAACGAGTTTTCCTTCTTCGGTAAGCACAACCAAACTTGTTTGTTGAGTCAAATATGTTCCATTTGACGTTATTATGGTGCCACGCAAGGATTGAAATCAAACGGAATCCATTTGGTCACTCAAATCCTTGTATTCTCGGATTGCACCCAAATTGGCCTCCAATTGAGCCTACAACGTACAAACGAGTTCGTCTTCTTCGTTAATCACAACCAAACTTATTTGTTGAGTCAAACATGTCCCATTTGACGTTATTATGGTGCCACGCGAGGATTGAAATCAAACGGAGTCCATTTGGTCACTCAAATCCTTGTATTCTCGGATTGCACCCAAATTGGCCTAAAATTGAGCCTACAACGTACAAACGAGTTTTCCTTCTTCGTTAACATTAAACGAACTTCTTTGTTGAGTCAAACATGTCCCATTTGACGTTATTATGGTGCCACGCGAGTTAGAAACCAAGCGGAGTCCATTTGGTCACTCAAATCCTTGTATTCTCGGATTGCACCCAAATTGGCCTAAAATTGAGCCTACAACGTACAAACGAGTTTTCCTTCTTCGTTAACATTAACCGAACTTAATTGTTGAGTATAACATGTCCCATTTGACGTTATTATGGTGCCACACGAGTTAGAAACCAAGCGGAGTCCATTTGCTCACTAAAATCCTTGTATTCTCGTATTGCACCCAAATTGGCCTCCAATTGAGCCTACAACATACAAACGAGTTTTCCTTCTTTGTTAAGCACAAACGAACCTTTTTGTTGAGTCAAACATGTCCCATTTGACGTTATTATGGTGCCACGTAAAGATTGAAATCAAACGGAGTCCGTTTGCTCACTCAAATCCTTGTATTCTCGGATTGCACCCAAATTGGCTTCCAATTGAGCCTACAATGTACAAACGAGTTTTCCTTCTTCGGTAAGCACAACCGAACTTGTTTGTTGAGTCAAATATGTTCCATTTGACGTTATTATGGTGCCACGCAAGGATTGAAATCAAACGGAATCCATTTGGTCACTCAAATCCTTGTATTCTCGGATTGCACCCAAATTGGCCTCCAATTGAGCCTACAACGTACAAACGAGTTCGTCTTCTTCGTTAATCACAACCAAACTTATTTGTTGAGTCAAACATGTCCCATTTGACGTTATTATGGTGCCACGCGAGGATTGAAATCAAACGGAGTCCATTTGGTCACTCAAATCCTTGTATTCTCGGAATGCACCCAAATTGGCCTCCAATTGAGCCTACAACGTACAAATGAGTTTTCCTTCTTCGTTAAGCACAACCGAACATTTTTGTTGAGTCAAACATGTCCCATTTGACGTTATTAGGGTTCCACGCGAGGATTGAAATCATACGGAGTCCATTTGGTCACTCAAATCCTTGTATTCTCGGATTGCACCCAAATTGGCCTCCAATTGAGCCTACAACGTACAAACGAGTTTTCCTTCTTCGTTAACCATAACCAAAATTTTTTGTTGAGTCAAACATGTCCCATTTGACGTTATTATGGTGCCACGCGAGTTAGAAACAAAGCGGAGTCCATTTGGTCACTCAAATCCTTGTATTCTCGGATTGCACCCAAATTGGCCTCCAATTGAGCCTACAACGTACAATCGAGTTTTCCTTCTTCATTAAGCACAAACGAACTTTTTTTTTGAGTCAAACATGTCCCATTTGAAATTCATATGGTGCCACGCGAGTTAGAAACCAAGCGGAGTCCATTTGGTCACTCAAATCCTTGTATTTTCGGATTGCACCCAAATTGGCCTACAATTGAGCCTACAACGTACAAACGAATTTTCCTTCTTCGTTAACATTAACCGAACTTCTTTGTTGAGTCAAACATGTCCCATTTTACGTTATTATGGTGCCACGTGAGTTAGAACCCAAACGGAGTCCATTTGGTCACTCAAATCCTTGTATTCTCAGATTGCACCCAAATTGGCCTCCAATTGAGCCTACAACGTACAAACGAGTTTTCCTTCTTCGTTAACCATAACCAAACTTGTTTGTTGAGTCAAACATGTCCCATTTGACGTTATTATGGTGCCACGCGAGTTAGAACACAAACGGAGTCCATTTGGTCAATCAAATCCTTGTATTCTCGGATTGCACCCAAATTGGCCTACAATTGAGCCTACAATGTACAAACGAGTTTTCCTTCTTCGTTGAGCACGAACGAACCTTTTTGTTGAGTCAAACATGTCACATTTGACGTTATTAGGGTGCCACGCAAGGATTGAAATCAAACGGAGTCCATTTGGTCACTTAAATCCTTGTATTCTCGGATTGCACCCAAATTGGCCTCCAATTGAGCCTACAACGTACAAACGAGTTTTCCTTCTTTATTAAGCACAACCGAACTTGTTTTTTGAGTCAAACATGTCCCATTTGACGTTATTATGGTGCCACACGAGTTAGAAACCAAGCGGAGTCCATTTGCTCGCTAAAATCCTTGTATTCTCGGATTGCACCCAAATTGGCCTCCAATTGAGCCTACAACATACAAACGAGTTTTCCTTCTTTGTTAAGCACAACCGAACCTTTTTCTTGAGTCAAACATGTCCCATTTGACGTTATTATGGTGCCACGCAAAGTTAGAAAAAAAGCGGAGTCCGTTTGCTCGCTCAAATCCTTGTATTCTCGGATTGCACCCAAATTGGCCTCCAATTGAGCCTACATTGTACAAACGAGTTTTCCTTCTTCGGTAAGCACAACCAAACTTGTTTGTTGAGTCAAATATGTTCCATTTGACGTTATTATGGTGCCACACAAGGATTGAAATCAAACGGAATCCATTTGGTCACTCAAATCCTTGTATTCTCGAATTGCACCCAAATTGGCATCCAATTGAGCCTACAACGTACAAACGAGTTCTTCATCTTCGTTAATCACAACCAAACTTGTTTGTTGAGTCAAACATGTCCCATTTGACGTTATTATGGTGCCACACGAGTTAGAAACCAAGCGGAGTCCATTTGGTCACTCAAATCCTTGTATTCTCGGATTGCACCCAAATTGGCCTAAAATTGACCTACAACGTACAAACGAGTTTTCCTTCTTCGTTAACATTAACCGAACTTCTTTGTTGAGTCAAACATGTCCCATTTGACGTTATTATGGTGCCACGCGAGTTAGAAACCAAGCGGAGTCCATTTGGTCACTCAAATCCTTGTATTCTCGGATTGCACCCAAATTGGCCTAAAATTGAGCCTACAACGTACAAACGAGTTTTCCTTCTTCGTTAACATTAACCGAACTTCTTTGTTGAGTCAAACATGTCCCATTTGACGTTATTATGGTGCCACTCGAGTTAGAAACCAAGCGGAGTCCATTTGGTCACTCAAATCCTTGTATTCTCGGATTGCACCCAAATTGGTCTCCAATTGAGCCTACAACGTACAAACGAATTTTCCATCTTCGTTAAGCACAACCGAACCTTTTTGTTGATTCAAACATGTCCCATTTGACGTTATTATGGTGCAGCGCGAGGATTGAAATCAAACGGAATCCATTTGGTCACTCAAATCCATGTATTCTCGGATTGCACCCAAATTGTCCTCCAATTGAGCCTACAACGTACAAACGAGTTTTCCTTCTTTATTAAGCACAATCGAACTTGTTTTTTGAGTCAAACATGTCCCATTTGACGTTATTATGTTGCCACACGAGTTAGAAACAAGGCGGAGTCAATTTGCTCACTAAAATCCTTGTATTCTCGGATTGCACCCAAATTGGCCTCCAATTGAGCCTACAACATACAAACGAGTTTTCCTTCTTTGTTAAGCACAACCGAACCTTTTTCTTGAGTCAAACATGTCCCATTTTACGTTATTATGGTGCCACGCAAAGATTGAAATCAAACGGAGTCCGTTTGCTCACTCAAATCCTTGTATTCTCGGATTGCACCCAAATTGGCCTCCAATTGAGCCTACAACGTACAAACGAGTTTTCCTTCTTCGTTAAGCACAACCGAACTTGGTTGTTGAGTCAAATATATCCCATTTGACGTTATTATGGTGCCATGCGATGATTGAAATCAAACGGAGTCCATTTGGTCACTCAAATACTTGTATTCTCGGATTGCACCCAAATTGGCCTCCAATTGAGCCTACAACGTACAAACGAGTTTTCCTTCTTCGTTAACCATAAACGAACTTGTTTGTTGAGTCAAACATGTCCAATTTGACGTTATTATAGTGCCACGCGAGTTAGAAACCAAGCGGAGTCCATTTGCTTACTCAAATCCTTGTATTCTTGGATTGCACCCAAATTGGCCTCCAATTGAGCCTACAATGTACAAACGAGTTTTCCTTCTTCGTTGAGCACAACCGAACCTTTTTGGTGAGTCAAACATGTCCCATTTCAAGTTATTAGGGTGCCACGTGAGGATTGAAATCAAATGGAGTCCATTTGGTCACTCAAATCCTTCTATTCTCGGATTGCACCCAAATTGGCCTCCAATTGAGCCTACAACGTACAAACGAGTTTCCTTCTTCGTTAACCATAACCGAACTAGTTTTTTGAGTCAAACATGTCCCATTTGACCATATTATGTTTCCACACGAGTTAGAAACCAAGCGGAGTCCATTTGGTCACTCAAATCCTTGTATTCTCGGATTGCACCCAAATTGGCCTCCAATTGAGCCTACAATGTACAAACGAGTTTTCCTTCTTCATTATGCACAACCTAACTTGTTTTTTGAGTCAAACATGTCCCATTTGACGTTATTATGGTGCCACACGAGTTAGAAACCAAGCGGAGTCCATTTGCTCACTAAAATCTTTGTATTCTCGGATTGCACCCAAATTGGCCCCCAATTGAGCCTACAACATACAAACGAGTGTTCCTTCTTTGTTAAGCATAACCGAACCTTTTTGTTGAGTCAAACATGTCCCATTTGATGTTATTATGGTGCCACGCAAGGATTGAAATCAAACTGAATCCATTTGGTCACTCAAATCCTTGTATTCTCGGATTGCACCCAAATTGGCCTCCAATTGAGCCTACAACGTACAAACGAGTTTTCCTTCTTCGTTTAGCACAATTGAACATTTTTTGTTGAGTCAAACATGTCCCATTTGACGTTATTAGGGTTCCACGCGAGGATTGAAATCAAACGGAGTCCATTTGGTCACTCAAATCCTTGTATTCTCGGATTGCACCCAAATTGGCCTCCAATTGAGCCTACAACGTACAAACGAGTTTTCCTTCTTCGTTAACCAAAACCTAACTTGTTTGTTGAATCAAACATGTCCCACATGACGTTTTTATGTTGCCACGCGAGTTAGAAACAAAGCGGAGTCCATTTGGTCTCTCAAATCCTTGTATTCTCGGATTGCACCCAAATTGGCCTCCAATTGAGCCTACAACGTACAAACGAGTTTTCCTTCTTCATTAAGAACAAACGAACTTGTTTTTTGACTCGAACATGTCCCATTTGACGTTATTATGGTGCCACGCGAGTTAGAAACCAAGCGGAGTCCATTTGGTCACTCAAATCCTTGTATTATCGGATTGCACCCAAATTGGCCTACAATTGATCCTACAACGTACAAACGAGTTTTCCTTCTTCATTAAGCACAAACGAACTTGTTTTTTGAGTCAAACATGTCCCATTTGACGTTATTATGGTGCCACGTGAGTTAGAAACCAAGCGGAGTCCATTTGGTCACTCAAATCCTTGTATTCTCGGATTGCACCCAAATTTGCCTACAATTGAGCCTACAACGTACAAACGAGTTTTCCTTCTTCGTTAACATTAACCGAACTTATTTGTTGAGTCAAACATGTCCCATTTGACGTTATTATGGTGCCACGTGAGTTAGAACCCAAACGGAGTCCATTTGGTCACTCAAATCCTTGTATTCTCGGATTGCATCCAAATTGGCCTCCAATTGAGCCTACAACGTACAAACGAGTTTTCCTTCTTCGTTAACCATAAACGAACTTGTTTGTTGAGTCAAACATGTCCCATTTGACATTATTATGGTGCCACGCGAGTTAGAAACCAAGCGGAGTCCATTTGGTCACTCAAATCCTTGTATTCTCGGATTGCACCCAAATTGGTCTCCAATTGAGCCTACAACGTACAAACGAATTTTCCATCTTCGTTAAGCACAACCGAACCTTTTTGTTGAGTCAAACATGTCCCATTTGACGTTATTATGGTGCAACGTGAGGATTGAAATCAAACGGAATCCATTTGGTCACTCAAATCCATGTATTCTCGGATTGCACCCAAATTGGCCTCCAATTGAGCCTACAACGTACAAACGAGTTTTCCTTCTTTATTAAGCACAACCGAACTTGTTTTTTGAGTCAAACATGTCCCATTTGACGTTATTATGTTGCCACACGAGTTAGAAACCAAGCGGAGTCAATTTGCTCACTAAAATCCTTGTATTCTCGGATTGCACCTAAATGGGCCTCCAATTGAGCCTACAACATACAAACGAGTTTTCCTTCTTTGTTAAGCACAACCGAACCATTTTCTTGAGTCAAACATGTCCCGTTTGACGTTATTATGGTGCCACGCAAAGATTGAAATCAAACGGAGTCCGTTTGCTCACTCAAATCCTTGTATTCTCGGATTGCACCCAAATTGGCCTCCAATTGATCCTACAACGTACAAACGAGTTTTTCTTCTTCGTTAACCACAAACAAACTTATTTGTTGAGTCAAACATGTCCCATTTGACGTTATTATGGTGCCACGCGAGTTAGAAACCAAACGGAGTCCATTTGGTCACTCAAATCCTTCTATTCTCGGATTGCACCCAAATTGGCCTCCAATTGAGCCTACAACGTACAAACGAGTTTTTCTTCTTCGTTAATCACAACCGAACTTGTTTGTTGAGTCAAACATATCCCATTTGACGTAATTATGGTGCCACGCGAGTTAGAAACCAAACGGAGTCCATTTGGTCACTCAAATCCTTGTATTCTCGGATTGCACCCAAATTGGCCTCCAATTGAGCCTACAACGTACAAACGAGTTTTTCTTCTTCGTTAATCACAACCGAACTTGTTTGTTGAGTCAAACATATCCCATTTGACGTAGTTATGGTGCCACGCGAGTTAGAAACCAAGCGGAGTCCATTTGGCCACTCAAATCCTTGTATTCTCGGATTGCACCCAAATTGGCCTCCAATTGAGCCTACAATGTACAAACGAGTTTTCCTTCTTCGTTGACCATAACCAAACTTTTTTGTTGAGTCAAACATGTCCCATTTGACGTTATTATGGTGCCACGCGAGTTAGAAACCAAGCGGAGTCCATTTGTTTACTCAAATCCTTGTATTCTTGGATTCCACCCAAATTGGCCTCCAATTGAGCCTACAATGTACAAACGAGTTTTCCTTCTTCGTTGAGCACAACCGAACATTTTTGTTGAGTCAAAGATGTCCCATTTGACGTTATTAGGGTGCCACACAAGGATTGAAATCAAACGGAGTCCATTTGGTTACTCAAATCCTTATATTCTCGGATTGCACCCAAATTGGCCTCCAATTGAGCCTACAACGTACAAACGAGTTTTCCTTCTTCGTTAACCATAATAGAACTAGTTTTTTGAGTCAAACATGTCCCATTTTACGTTATTATGTTTCCACGCGAGTTAGAAACCAAGCGGAGTCCATTTGGTCACTCAAATCCTTGTATTCTCGGATTGCACCCAAATTGGCCTCCAATTGAGCCTACAACGTACAAACGAGTTTTCCTTCTTCATTATGCACAACCTAACTTGTTTTTTGAGTCAAACATGTCACATTTGACGTTATTATGGTGCCACATGAGTTAGAAACCAAGCGGAGTCCATTTGCTCACTAAAATCCTTGTATTCTCGGATTGCACCCAAATTGGCTCCCAATTGAGCCTACAACATACAAACGAGTGTTCCTTCTTTGTTAAGCATAACCGAACCTTTTTGTTGAGTCAAACATGTCCCATTTGATGTTATTATGGTGCCACGCAAAGATTGACATCAAACTGAATCCATTTGGTCACTCAAATCCTTGTATTCTCGGATTGCACCCAAATTGGCCTCCAATTGAGCCTACAACGTACAAACGAGTTTTCCTTCTTCGTTAAGCACAACCGAACATTTTTGTTGAGTCAAACATGTCCCATTTTACGTTATTAGGGTTCCACGCGAGGATTGAAATCAAACGGAGTCCATTTGGTCACTCAAATCCTTGTATTCTCGGATTGCACCCAAATTGGCCTCCAATTGAGCCTACAACGTACAAACGAGTTTTCCTTCTTCGTTAACCATCACAAAACTTGTTTGTTGAGTCAAACATGTCCCACTTGACGTTTTTATGTTGCCACGTGAGTTAGAAACAAAGCGGAGTCCATTTGGTCACTCAAATCCTTGTATTCTCGGATTGCACCCAAATTGGCCTCCAATTGAGCCTACAACGTACAAACGAGTTTTCCTTCTTCATTAAGAACAAACGAACTTGTTTTTTGAGTAAAACATGTCCCATTTGACGTTATTATGGTGCCACGTGAGTTAGAAACCAAGCGGAGTCCATTTGGTCACTCAAATCCTTGTATTCTCGGATTGCACCCAAATTGGCCTACAATTGAGCCTACATCGTACAAACAAGTTTTCCTTCTTCATTAAGCACAAACGAACTTTTTTTTTGAATCAAACATGTCCCATTTGACATTATTATGGTACCACGCGAGTTAGAAACAAAGCGGAGTCCATTTGGTCACTCAAATCCTTGTATTCTCGGATTGCTCCCAAATTGGCCTATAATTGAGCCTACAACGTACAAACGAGTTTTCCTTCTTCGTTAACGTTAACCGAACTTCTTTGTTGAGTCAAACATGTCCCATTTGACGTTATTATGGTGCCACGTGAGTTAGAACCCAAACGGAGTCCATTTGGTCACTCAAATCCTTGTATTCTCGGATTGCACCCAAATTGGCCTCCAATTGAGCCTACAACGTACAAACGAGTTTTCCTTCTTCGTTAACCATAAGCGAACTTGTTTGTTGAATCAAACATGGCCCATTTGACATTATTATGGTGCCACGCGAGTTAGAAACCAAGCGGAGTCCATTTGGTCACTCAAATCCTTGTATTCTCGGATTGCACCCAAATTGGTCTCCAATTGAGCCTACAACGTACAAACGAATTTTCCATCTTCGTTAAGCACAACCAAACCTTTTTGTTGAGTCAAACATGTCCCATTTGATGTTATTATGGTGCGACGCGAGGATTGAAATCAAACGGAATCCATTTGGTCACTCAAATCCATGTATTCTCGGATTGCACCCAAATTGGCCTACAATTGAGCCTACAACGTACAAACGAGTTTACCTTCTTTATTAAGCACAACCGAACTTTTTTTTTGAGTCAAACATGTCCCATTTGACGTTATTATGTTGCCACACGAGTTAGAAACCAAGCGGAGTCCATTTGCTCACTAAAATCCTTGTATTCTCGTATTGCACCCAAATTGGCCTCCAATTGAGCCTACAACATACAAACGAGTTTTCCTTCTTTGTTAAGCACAACCGAACCTTTTTCTTGAGTCAAACATGTCCCATTTGACGTTATTATGGTGCCACGCAAAGTTAGAAAAAAAGCGGAGTCCGTTTGCTCGCTCAAATCCTTGTATTCTCGGATTGCACCCAAATTGGCCTCCAATTGAGCCTACAATGTACAAACGAGTTTTCCTTCTTCGGTAAGCACAAACAAACTTGTTTGTTGAGTCAAATATGTTCCATTTGACGTTATTATGGTGCCACACAAGGATTGAAATCAAACGGAATTCATTTGGTCACTCAAATCCTTGTATTCTCGAATTGCACCCAAATTGGCATCCAATTGAGCCTACAACGTTAAACGAGTTCTTCATCTTCGTTAACCATAAACAAACTTGTTTGTTGAGTCAAACATGTCCCATTTGACGTTTTTATGTTGCCACGCGAGTTAGAAACAAAGCGGAGTCCATTTGGTCACTCAAATACTTGTATTCTCGGATTGCACCCAAATTGTCCTCCAATTGAGCCTACAGCGTACAAACGAGTTTTCCTTCTTCATTAAGCACAAACGAACTTGTTTTTTGAGTCAAACATGTCCCATTTGACGTTATTATGGTGCCACGCGAGTTAGAAACCAAGCGGAGTCCATTTGGTCAGTCAAATCCTTGTATTCTCGGATTGCACCCAAATTGGCCTACAATTGAGCCTACAACGTACAAACGAGTTTTCCTTCTTCATTAAGCACAAAAAAACTTGTTTTTTGAGTCAAACATGTCCCATTTGACGTTATTATGGTGCCATGCGAGTTAGAAACCAAGCGGAGTCCATTTGGTCACTCAAATCCCTGTATTCTCGGATTGCACCCAAATTGGCCTAAAATTGAGCCTACAACGTACAAACGAGTTTTCCTTCTTCGTTAACATTAACCGAACTTCTTTGTTGAGTCAAACATGTCCCATTTGACGTTATTATGGTGCCACGCGAGTTAGAAACCAAGCGGAGTCCATTTGGTCACTCAAATCCTTGTATTCTCGGATTGCACCCAAATTGGCCTAAAATTGAGCCTACAACGTACAAACGAGTTTTCCTTCTTCGTTAACATTAACCGAACTTCTTTGTTGAGTCAAACATGTCCCATTTGACGTTATTATGGTGCCACTCGAGTTAGAAACCAAGCGGAGTCCATTTGGTCACTCAAATCCATGTATTCTCGGATTGCACCCAAATTGTCCTCCAATTGAGCCTACAACGTACAAACGAGTTTTCCTTCTTTATTAAGCACAACCGAACTTGTTTTTTGAGTCAAACATGTCCCATTTGACGTTATTATGTTGCCACACGAGTTAGAAACAAGGCGGAGTCAATTTTCTCACTAAAATCCTTGTATTCTCGGATTGCACCCAAATTGGCCTCCAATTGAGCCTACAACATACAAACGAGTTTTCCTTCTTTGTTAAGCACAACCGAACCTTTTTCTTGAGTCAAACATGTCCCATTTTACGTTATTATGGTGCCACGCAAAGATTGAAATCAAACGGAGTCCGTTTGCTCACTCAAATCCTTGTATTCTCGGATTGCACCCAAATTGGCCTCCAATTGAGCCTACATCGTACAAACGAGTTTTCCTTCTTCGTTAAGCACAACCGAACTTGTTTGTTGAGTCAAATATATCCCATTTGACGTTATTATGGTGCCATGCGATGATTGAAATCAAACGGAGTCCATTTGGTCACTCAAATCCTTGTATTCTCGGATTGCACCCAAATTGGCCTCCAATTGAGCCTACAACGTACAAACGAGTTTTTCTTCTTCGTTAACCACAAACGAACTTGTTTGTTGAATCAAACATGTCCCATTTGACGTTATTAGGGTGCCACGCGAGGATTGAAATCAAACGGAGTCCATTTGGTCACTCAAATCCTTGTATTCTCGGATTGCACCCAAATTGGCCTCCAATTGAGCCTACAACGTACAAACGAGTTTTCCTTCTTCGTTAACCATAACCGAACTTGTTTGTTGAGTCAAACATGTCCAATTTGACGTTATTATAGTGCCACGCGAGTTAGAAACCAAGCGGAGTCCATTTGCTTACTCAAATCCTTGTATTCTTGGATTGCACCCAAATTGGCCTCCAATTGAGCCTACAATGTACAAACGAGTTTTCCTTCTTCGTTGAGCACAACCGAACCTTTTTGGTGAGTCAAACATGTCCCATTTCAAGTTATTAGGGTGCCACGTGAGGATTGAAATCAAATGGAGTCCATTTGGTCACTCAAATCCTTCTATTCTCGGATTGCACCCAAATTGGCCTCCAATTGAGCCTACAACGTACAAACGAGTTTCCTTCTTCGTTAACCATAACCGAACTAGTTTTTTGAGTCAAACATGTCCCATTTTACCATATTATGTTTCCACGTGAGTTAGAAACCAAGCGGAGTCCATTTGGTCACTCAAATCCTTGTATTCTCGGATTGCACCCAAATTGGCCTCCAATTGAGCCTACAATGTACAAACGAGTTTTCCTTCTTCATTATGCACAACCTAACTTGTTTTTTGAGGAAAACATGTCCCATTTGACGTTATTATGGTGCCACACGAGTTAGAAACCAAGCGGAGTCCATTTGCTCACTAAAATCTTTGTATTCTCGGATTGCACCCAAATTGGCCCCCAATTGAGCCTACAACATACAAACGAGTGTTCCTTCTTTGTTAAGCATAACCGAACCTTTTTGTTGAGTCAAACATGTCCCATTTGATGTTATTATGGTGCCACGCAAGGATTGAAATCAAACTGAATCCATTTGGTCACTCAAATCCTTGTATTCTCGGATTGCACCCAAATTGGCCTCCAATTGAGCCTACAACGTACAAATGAGTTTTCCATCTTCGTTTAGCACAACCGAACATTTTTTGTTGAGTCAAACATGTCCCATT
The DNA here is from genome assembly GCA_963556465.1 of Berberis vulgaris. Taxonomy (NCBI): domain Eukaryota; kingdom Viridiplantae; phylum Streptophyta; class Magnoliopsida; order Ranunculales; family Berberidaceae; genus Berberis; species Berberis vulgaris. The sequence goes on along the minus strand of OY747126.1, from coordinate 38,315,547 downwards.
TGACGTTATTAGGGTTCCACGCGAGGATTGAAATCAAACGGAGTCCATTTGGTCACTCAAATCCTTGTATTCTCGGATTGCACCCAAATTGGCCTCCAATTGAGCCTACAACGTACAAACGAGTTTTCCTTCTTCGTTAACCAAAACCAAACTTGTTTGTTGAATCAAACATGTCCCACATGACGTTTTTATGTTGCCACGCGAGTTAGAAACAAAGCGGAGTCAATTTGGTCTCTCAAATCCTTGTATTCTCGGATTGCACCCAAATTGGCCTCCAATTGAGCCTACAATGTACAAACGAGTTTTCCTTCTTCGTTGAGCACAACCGAACATTTTTGTTGAGTCAAAGATGTCCCATTTGACGTTATTAGGGTGCCACACAAGGATTGAAATCAAACGGAGTCCATTTGGTTACTCAAATCCTTATATTCTCGGATTGCACCCAAATTGGCCTCCAATTGAGCCTACAACGTACAAACGAGTTTTCCTTCTTCGTTAACCATAACAGAACTAGTTTTTTGAGTCAAACATGTCCCATTTTACGTTATTATGTTTCCACGCGAGTTAGAAACCAAGCGGAGTCCATTTGGTCACTCAAATCCTTGTATTCTCGGATTGCACCCAAATTGGCCTCCAATTGAGCCTACAACGTACAAACGAGTTTTCCTTCTTCATTATGCACAACCTAACTTGTTTTTTGAGTCAAACATGTCACATTTGACGTTATTATGGTGCCACATGAGTTAGAAACCAAGCGGAGTCCATTTGCTCACTAAAATCCTTGTATTCTCGGATTGCACCCAAATTGGCTCCCAATTGAGCCTACAACATACAAACGAGTGTTCCTTCTTTGTTAAGCATAACCGAACCTTTTTGTTGAGTCAAACATGTCCCATTTGATGTTATTATGGTGCCACGCAAAGATTGACATCAAACTGAATCCATTTGGTCACTCAAATCCTTGTATTCTCGGATTGCACCCAAATTGGCCTCCAATTGAGCCTACAACGTACAAACGAGTTTTCCTTCTTCGTTAAGCACAACCGAACATTTTTGTTGAGTCAAACATGTCCCATTTTACGTTATTAGGGTTCCACGCGAGGATTGAAATCAAACGGAGTCCATTTGGTCACTCAAATCCTTGTATTCTCGGATTGCACCCAAATTGGCCTCCAATTGAGCCTACAACGTACAAACGAGTTTTCCTTCTTCGTTAACCATCACAAAACTTGTTTGTTGAGTCAAACATGTCCCACTTGACGTTTTTATGTTGCCACGTGAGTTAGAAACAAAGCGGAGTCCATTTGGTCACTCAAATCCTTGTATTCTCGGATTGCACCCAAATTGGCCTCCAATTGAGCCTACAACGTACAAACGAGTTTTCCTTCTTCATTAAGAACAAACGAACTTGTTTTTTGAGTAAAACATGTCCCATTTGACGTTATTATGGTGCCACGTGAGTTAGAAACCAAGCGGAGTCCATTTGGTCACTCAAATCCTTGTATTCTCGGATTGCACCCAAATTGGCCTACAATTGAGCCTACATCGTACAAACAAGTTTTCCTTCTTCATTAAGCACAAACGAACTTTTTTTTTGAATCAAACATGTCCCATTTGACATTATTATGGTACCACGCGAGTTAGAAACAAAGCGGAGTCCATTTGGTCACTCAAATCCTTGTATTCTCGGATTGCTCCCAAATTGGCCTATAATTGAGCCTACAACGTACAAACGAGTTTTCCTTCTTCGTTAACGTTAACCGAACTTCTTTGTTGAGTCAAACATGTCCCATTTGACGTTATTATGGTGCCACGTGAGTTAGAACCCAAACGGAGTCCATTTGGTCACTCAAATCCTTGTATTCTCGGATTGCACCCAAATTGGCCTCCAATTGAGCCTACAACGTACAAACGAGTTTTCCTTCTTCGTTAACCATAAGCGAACTTGTTTGTTGAGTCAAACATGGCCCATTTGACATTATTATGGTGCCACGCGAGTTAGAAACCAAGCGGAGTCCATTTGGTCACTCAAATCCTTGTATTCTCGGATTGCACCCAAATTGGTCTCCAATTGAGCCTACAACGTACAAACGAATTTTCCATCTTCGTTAAGCACAACCAAACCTTTTTGTTGAGTCAAACATGTCCCATTTGATGTTATTATGGTGCGACGCGAGGATTGAAATCAAACGGAATCCATTTGGTCACTCAAATCCATGTATTCTCGGATTGCACCCAAATTGGCCTACAATTGAGCCTACAACGTACAAACGAGTTTACCTTCTTTATTAAGCACAACCGAACTTTTTTTTTGAGTCAAACATGTCCCATTTGACGTTATTATGTTGCCACACGAGTTAGAAACCAAGCGGAGTCCATTTGCTCACTAAAATCCTTGTATTCTCGTATTGCACCCAAATTGGCCTCCAATTGAGCCTACAACATACAAACGAGTTTTCCTTCTTTGTTAAGCACAACCGAACCTTTTTCTTGAGTCAAACATGTCCCATTTGACGTTATTATGGTGCCACGCAAAGTTAGAAAAAAAGCGGAGTCCGTTTGCTCGCTCAAATCCTTGTATTCTCGGATTGCACCCAAATTGGCCTCCAATTGAGCCTACAATGTACAAACGAGTTTTCCTTCTTCGGTAAGCACAAACAAACTTGTTTGTTGAGTCAAATATGTTCCATTTGACGTTATTATGGTGCCACACAAGGATTGAAATCAAACGGAATTCATTTGGTCACTCAAATCCTTGTATTCTCGAATTGCACCCAAATTGGCATCCAATTGAGCCTACAACGTTAAACGAGTTCTTCATCTTCGTTAACCATAAACAAACTTGTTTGTTGAGTCAAACATGTCCCATTTGACGTTTTTATGTTGCCACGCGAGTTAGAAACAAAGCGGAGTCCATTTGGTCACTCAAATACTTGTATTCTCGGATTGCACCCAAATTGTCCTCCAATTGAGCCTACAGCGTACAAACGAGTTTTCCTTCTTCATTAAGCACAAACGAACTTGTTTTTTGAGTCAAACATGTCCCATTTGACGTTATTATGGTGCCACGCGAGTTAGAAACCAAGCGGAGTCCATTTGGTCAGTCAAATCCTTGTATTCTCGGATTGCACCCAAATTGGCCTACAATTGAGCCTACAACGTACAAACGAGTTTTCCTTCTTCATTAAGCACAAAAAAACTTGTTTTTTGAGTCAAACATGTCCCATTTGACGTTATTATGGTGCCATGCGAGTTAGAAACCAAGCGGAGTCCATTTGGTCACTCAAATCCCTGTATTCTCGGATTGCACCCAAATTGGCCTAAAATTGAGCCTACAACGTACAAACGAGTTTTCCTTCTTCGTTAACATTAACCGAACTTCTTTGTTGAGTCAAACATGTCCCATTTGACGTTATTATGGTGCCACGCGAGTTAGAAACCAAGCGGAGTCCATTTGGTCACTCAAATCCTTGTATTCTCGGATTGCACCCAAATTGGCCTAAAATTGAGCCTACAACGTACAAACGAGTTTTCCTTCTTCGTTAACATTAACCGAACTTCTTTGTTGAGTCAAACATGTCCCATTTGACGTTATTATGGTGCCACTCGAGTTAGAAACCAAGCGGAGTCCATTTGGTCACTCAAATCCATGTATTCTCGGATTGCACCCAAATTGTCCTCCAATTGAGCCTACAACGTACAAACGAGTTTTCCTTCTTTATTAAGCACAACCGAACTTGTTTTTTGAGTCAAACATGTCCCATTTGACGTTATTATGTTGCCACACGAGTTAGAAACAAGGCGGAGTCAATTTTCTCACTAAAATCCTTGTATTCTCGGATTGCACCCAAATTGACCTCCAATTGAGCCTACAACATACAAACGAGTTTTCCTTCTTTGTTAAGCACAACCGAACCTTTTTCTTGAGTCAAACATGTCCCATTTTACGTTATTATGGTGCCACGCAAAGATTGAAATCAAACGGAGTCCGTTTGCTCACTCAAATCCTTGTATTCTCGGATTGCACCCAAATTGGCCTCCAATTGAGCCTACATCGTACAAACGAGTTTTCCTTCTTCGTTAAGCACAACCGAACTTGTTTGTTGAGTCAAATATATCCCATTTGACGTTATTATGGTGCCATGCGATGATTGAAATCAAACGGAGTCCATTTGGTCACTCAAATCCTTGTATTCTCGGATTGCACCCAAATTGGCCTCCAATTGAGCCTACAACGTACAAACGAGTTTTTCTTCTTCGTTAACCACAAACAAACTTGTTTGTTGAATCAAACATGTCCCATTTGACGTTATTAGGGTGCCACGCGAGGATTGAAATCAAACGGAGTCCATTTGGTCACTCAAATCCTTGTATTCTCGGATTGCACCCAAATTGGCCTCCAATTGAGCCTACAACGTACAAACGAGTTTTCCTTCTTCGTTAACCATAACCGAACTTGTTTGTTGAGTCAAACATGTCCAATTTGACGTTATTATAGTGCCACGCGAGTTAGAAACCAAGCGGAGTCCATTTGCTTACTCAAATCCTTGTATTCTTGGATTGCACCCAAATTGGCCTCCAATTGAGCCTACAATGTACAAACGAGTTTTCCTTCTTCGTTGAGCACAACCGAACCTTTTTGGTGAGTCAAACATGTCCCATTTCAAGTTATTAGGGTGCCACGTGAGGATTGAAATCAAATGGAGTCCATTTGGTCACTCAAATCCTTCTATTCTCGGATTGCACCCAAATTGGCCTCCAATTGAGCCTACAACGTACAAACGAGTTTCCTTCTTCGTTAACCATAACCGAACTAGTTTTTTGAGTCAAACATGTCCCATTTGACCATATTATGTTTCCACGCGAGTTAGAAACCAAGCGGAGTCCATTTGGTCACTCAAATCCTTGTATTCTCGGATTGCACCCAAATTGGCCTCCAATTGAGCCTACAATGTACAAACGAGTTTTCCTTCTTCATTATGCACAACCTAACTTGTTTTTTGAGGAAAACATGTCCCATTTGACGTTATTATGGTGCCACACGAGTTAGAAACCAAGCGGAGTCCATTTGCTCACTAAAATCTTTGTATTCTCGGATTGCACCCAAATTGGCCCCCAATTGAGCCTACAACATACAAACGAGTGTTCCTTCTTTGTTAAGCATAACCGAACCTTTTTGTTGAGTCAAACATGTCCCATTTGATGTTATTATGGTGCCACGCAAGGATTGAAATCAAACTGAATCCATTTGGTCACTCAAATCCTTGTATTCTCGGATTGCACCCAAATTGGCCTCCAATTGAGCCTACAACGTACAAATGAGTTTTCCATCTTCGTTTAGCACAACCGAACATTTTTTGTTGAGTCAAACATGTCCCATTTGACGTTATTAGGGTTCCACGCGAGGATTGAAATCAAACGGAGTCCATTTGGTCACTCAAATCCTTGTATTCTCGGATTGCACCCAAATTGGCCTCCAATTGAGCCTACAACGTACAAACGAGTTTTCCTTCTTCGTTAACCAAAACCAAACTTGTTTGTTGAATCAAACATGTCCCACATGACGTTTTTATGTTGCCACGCGAGTTAGAAACAAAGCGGAGTCCATTTGGTCTCTCAAATCCTTGTATTCTCGGATTGCACCCAAATTGGCCTCCAATTGAGCCTACAACGTACAAACGAGTTTTCCTTCTTCATTAAGAACAAACGAACTTGTTTTTTGACTCGAACATGTCCCATTTGACGTTATTATGGTGCCACGCGAGTTAGAAACCAACCGGAGTCCATTTGGTCACTCAAATCCTTGTATTCTCGGATTGCACCCAAATTGGCCTACAATTGAGCCTACAACGTACAAACGAGTTTTCCTTCTTCATTAAGCACAAACGAACTTGTTTTTTGAGTCAAACATGTCCCATTTGACGTTATTATGGTGCCACGTGAGTTAGAAACCAAGCGGAGTCCATTTGGTCACTCAAATCCTTGTATTCTCGGATTGCACCCAAATTGGCCTACAATTGAGCCTACAACGTACAAACGAGTTTTCCTTCTTCGTTAACATTAACCGAACTTATTTGTTGAGTCAAACATGTCCCATTTGACGTTATTATGGTGCCACGTGAGTTAGAACCCAAACGGAGTCCATTTGGTCACTCAAATCCTTGTATTCTCGGATTGCATCCAAATTGGCCTCCAATTGAGCCTACAACGTACAAACGAGTTTTCCTTCTTCGTTAACCATAAACGAACTTGTTTGTTGAGTCAAACATGTCCCATTTGACATTATTATGGTGCCACGCGAGTTAGAAACCAAGCGGAGTCCATTTGGTCACTCAAATCCTTCTATTCTCGGATTGCACCCAAATTGGCCTCCAATTGAGCCTACAACGTACAAACGAGTTTCCTTCTTCGTTAACCATAACCGAACTAGTTTTTTGAGTCAAACATGTCCCATTTGACCATATTATGTTTCCACGCGAGTTAGAAACCAAGCGGAGTCCATTTGGTCACTCAAATCCTTGTATTCTCGGATTGCACCCAAATTGGCCTCCAATTGAGCCTACAATGTACAAACGAGTTTTCCTTCTTCATTATGCACAACCTAACTTGTTTTTTGAGGAAAACATGTCCCATTTGACGTTATTATGGTGCCACACGAGTTAGAAACCAAGCGGAGTCCATTTGCTCACTAAAATCTTTGTATTCTCGGATTGCACCCAAATTGGCCCCCAATTGAGCCTACAACATACAAACGAGTGTTCCTTCTTTGTTAAGCATAACCGAACCTTTTTGTTGAGTCAAACATGTCCCATTTGATGTTATTATGGTGCCACGCAAGGATTGAAATCAAACTGAATCCATTTGGTCACTCAAATCCTTGTATTCTCGGATTGCACCCAAATTGGCCTCCAATTGAGCCTACAACGTACAAATGAGTTTTCCATCTTCGTTTAGCACAACCGAACATTTTTTGTTGAGTCAAACATGTCCCATTTGACGTTATTAGGGTTCCACGCGAGGATTGAAATCAAACGGAGTCCATTTGGTCACTCAAATCCTTGTATTCTCGGATTGCACCCAAATTGGCCTCCAATTGAGCCTACAACGTACAAACGAGTTTTCCTTCTTCGTTAACCAAAACCAAACTTGTTTGTTGAATCAAACATGTCCCACATGACGTTTTTATGTTGCCACGCGAGTTAGAAACAAAGCGGAGTCCATTTGGTCTCTCAAATCCTTGTATTCTCGGATTGCACCCAAATTGGCCTCCAATTGAGCCTACAACGTACAAACGAGTTTTCCTTCTTCATTAAGAACAAACGAACTTGTTTTTTGACTCGAACATGTCCCATTTGACGTTATTATGGTGCCACGCGAGTTAGAAACCAAGCGGAGTCCATTTGGTCACTCAAATCCTTGTATTCTCGGATTGCACCCAAATTGGCCTACAATTGAGCCTACAACGTACAAACGAGTTTTCCTTCTTCATTAAGCACAAACGAACTTGTTTTTTGAGTCAAACATGTCCCATTTGACGTTATTATGGTGCCACGTGAGTTAGAAACCAAGCGGAGTCCATTTGGTCACTCAAATCCTTGTATTCTCGGATTGCACCCAAATTGGCCTACAATTGAGCCTACAACGTACAAACGAGTTTTCCTTCTTCGTTAACATTAACCGAACTTATTTGTTGAGTCAAACATGTCCCATTTGACGTTATTATGGTGCCACGTGAGTTAGAACCCAAACGGAGTCCATTTGGTCACTCAAATCCTTGTATTCTCGGATTGCATCCAAATTGGCCTCCAATTGAGCCTACAACGTACAAACGAGTTTTCCTTCTTCGTTAACCATAAACGAACTTTTTTGTTGAGTCAAACATGTCCCATTTGACATTATTATGGTGCCACGCGAGTTAGAAACCAAGCGGAGTCCATTTGGTCACTCAAATCCTTGTATTCTCGGATTGCACCCAAATTGGTCTCCAATTGAGCCTACAACGTACAAACGAATTTTCCATCTTCGTTAAGCACAACCGAACCTTTTTGTTGAGTCAAACATGTCCCATTTGACGTTATTATGGTGCAACGCGAGGATTGAAATCAAACGGAATCCATTTGGTCACTCAAATCCATGTATTCTCGGATTGCACCCAAATTGGCCTCCAATTGAGCCTACATCGTACAAACGAGTTTTCCTTCTTCGTTAAGCACAACCGAACTTGTTTGTTGAGTCAAATATATCCCATTTGACGTTATTATGGTGCCATGCGATGATTGAAATCAAACGGAATCCATTTGGTCACTCAAATCCTTGTATTCTCGGATTGCAACCAAATTGGCCTCCAATTGAGCCTACAACGTACAAACGAGTTTTTCTTCTTCGTTAACCACAACCGAACTTGTTTGTTGAATCAAACATGTCCCATTTGACGTTATTAGGGTGCCACGCGAGGATTGAAATCAAACGGAGTCCATTTGGTCACTCAAATCCTTGTATTCTCGGATTGCACCCAAATTGGCCTCCAATTGAGCCTACAACGTACAAACGAGTTTTCCTTCTTCGTTAACCATAACCGAACTTCTTTGTTGAGTCAAACATGTCCAATTTGACGTTATTATAGTGCCACGCGAGTTAGAAACCAAGCGGAGTCCATTTGCTTACTCAAATCCTTGTATTCTTGGATTGCACCCAAATTGGCCTCCAATTGAGCCTACAATGTACAAACGAGTTTTCCTTCTTCGTTGAGCACAACCGAACCTTTTTGGTGAGTCAAACATGTCCCATTTCAAGTTATTAGGGTGCCACGTGAGGATTGAAATCAAATGGAGTCCATTTGGTCACTCAAATCCTTCTATTCTCGGATTGCACCCAAATTGGCCTCCAATTGAGCCTACAACGTACAAACGAGTTTCCTTCTTCGTTAACCATAACCGAACTAGTTTTTTGAGTCAAACATGTCCCATTTGACCATATTATGTTTCCACGCGAGTTAGAAACCAAGCGGAGTCCATTTGGTCACTCAAATCCTTGTATTCTCGGATTGCACCCAAATTGGCCTCCAATTGAGCCTACAATGTACAAACGAGTTTTCCTTTTTCATTATGCACAACCTAACTTGTTTTTTGAGGAAAACATGTCCCATTTGACGTTATTATGGTGCCACACGAGTTAGAAACCAAGCGGAGTCCATTTGCTCACTAAAATCTTTGTATTCTCGGATTGCACCCAAATTGGCCCCCAATTGAGCCTACAACATACAAACGAGTGTTCCTTCTTTGTTAAGCATAACCGAACCTTTTTGTTGAGTCAAACATGTCCCATTTGATGTTATTATGGTGCCACGCAAGGATTGAAATCAAACTGAATCCATTTGGTCACTCAAATCCTTGTATTCTCGGATTGCACCCAAATTGGCCTCCAATTGAGCCTACAACGTACAAATGAGTTTTCCATCTTCGTTTAGCACAACCGAACATTTTTTGTTGAGTCAAACATGTCCCATTTGACGTTATTAGGGTTCCACGCGAGGATTGAAATCAAACGGAGTCCATTTGGTCACTCAAATCCTTGTATTCTCGGATTGCACCCAAATTGGCCTCCAATTGAGCCTACAACGTACAAACGAGTTTTCCTTCTTCGTTAACCAAAACCAAACTTGTTTGTTGAATCAAACATGTCCCACATGACGTTTTTATGTTGCCACGCGAGTTAGAAACAAAGCGGAGTCCATTTGGTCTCTCAAATCCTTGTATTCTCGGATTGCACCCAAATTGGCCTCCAATTGAGCCTACAACGTACAAACGAGTTTTCCTTCTTCATTAAGAACAAACGAACTTGTTTTTTGACTCGAACATGTCCCATTTGACGTTATTATGGTGCCACGCGAGTTAGAAACCAAGCGGAGTCCATTTGGTCACTCAAATCCTTGTATTCTCGGATTGCACCCAAATTGGCCTCCAATTGAGCCTACAACGTACAAACGAGTTTTCCTTCTTCGTTAACCATAACCGAACTTGTTTGTTGAGTCAAACATGTCCAATTTGACGTTATTATAGTGCCACGCGAGTTAGAAACCAAGCGGAGTCCATTTGCTTACTCAAATCCTTGTATTCTTGGATTGCACCCAAATTGGCCTCCAATTGAGCCTACAATGTACAAACGAGTTTTCCTTCTTCGTTGAGCACAACCGAACCTTTTTGGTGAGTCAAACATGTCACATTTCAAGTTATTAGGGTGCCACGTGAGGATTGAAATCAAATGGAGTCCATTTGGTCACTCAAATCCTTCTATTCTCGGATTGCACCCAAATTGGCCTCCAATTGAGCCTACAACGTACAAACGAGTTTCCTTCTTCGTTAACCATAACCGAACTAGTTTTTTGAGTCAAACATGTCCCATTTGACCATATTATGTTTCCACGCGAGTTAGAAACCAAGCGGAGTCCATTTGGTCACTCAAATCCTTGTATTCTCGGATTGCACCCAAATTGGCCTCCAATTGAGCCTACAATGTACAAACGAGTTTTCCTTTTTCATTATGCACAACCTAACTTGTTTTTTGAGGAAAACATGTCCCATTTGACGTTATTATGGTGCCACACGAGTTAGAAACCAAGCGGAGTCCATTTGCTCACTAAAATCTTTGTATTCTCGGATTGCACCCAAATTGGCCCCCAATTGAGCCTACAACATACAAACGAGTGTTCCTTCTTTGTTAAGCATAACCGAACCTTTTTGTTGAGTCAAACATGTCCCATTTGATGTTATTATGGTGCCACGCAAGGATTGAAATCAAACTGAATCCATTTGGTCACTCAAATCCTTGTATTCTCGGATTGCACCCAAATTGGCCTCCAATTGAGCCTACAACGTACAAATGAGTTTTCCATCTTCGTTTAGCACAACCGAACATTTTTTGTTGAGTCAAACATGTCCCATTTGACGTTATTAGGGTTCCACGCGAGGATTGAAATCAAACGGAGTCCATTTGGTCACTCAAATCCTTGTATTCTCGGATTGCACCCAAATTGGCCTCCAATTGAGCCTACAACGTACAAACGAGTTTTCCTTCTTCGTTAACCAAAACCAAACTTGTTTGTTGAATCAAACATGTCCCACATGACGTTTTTATGTTGCCACGCGAGTTAGAAACAAAGCGGAGTCCATTTGGTCTCTCAAATCCTTGTATTCTCGGATTGCACCCAAATTGGCCTCCAATTGAGCCTACAACGTACAAACGAGTTTTCCTTCTTTATTAAGAACAAACGAACTTGTTTTTTGACTCGAACATGTCCCATTTGACGTTATTATGGTGCCACGCGAGTTAGAAACCAAGCGGAGTCCATTTGGTCACTCAAATCCTTGTATTCTCGGATTGCACCCAAATTGGCCTCCAATTGAGCCTACAACGTACAAACGAGTTTTCCTTCTTCGTTAACCATAACCGAACTTGTTTGTTGAGTCAAACATGTCCAATTTGACGTTATTATAGTGCCACGCGAGTTAGAAACCAAGCGGAGTCCATTTGCTTACTCAAATCCTTGTATTCTTGGATTGCACCCAAATTGGCCTCCAATTGAGCCTACAATGTACAAACGAGTTTTCCTTCTTCGTTGAGCACAACCGAACCTTTTTGGTGAGTCAAACATGTCACATTTCAAGTTATTAGGGTGCCACGTGAGGATTGAAATCAAATGGAGTCCATTTGGTCACTCAAATCCTTCTATTCTCGGATTGCACCCAAATTGGCCTCCAATTGAGCCTACAACGTACAAACGAGTTTCCTTCTTCGTTAACCATAACCGAACTAGTTTTTTGAGTCAAACATGTCCCATTTGACCATATTATGTTTCCACGCGAGTTAGAAACCAAGCGGAGTCCATTTGGTCACTCAAATCCTTGTATTCTCGGATTGCACCCAAATTGGCCTCCAATTGAGCCTACAATGTACAAACGAGTTTTCCTTTTTCATTATGCACAACCTAACTTGTTTTTTGAGGAAAACATGTCCCATTTGACGTTATTATGGTGCCACACGAGTTAGAAACCAAGCGGAGTCCATTTGCTCACTAAAATCTTTGTATTCTCGGATTGCACCCAAATTGGCCCCCAATTGAGCCTACAACATACAAACGAGTGTTCCTTCTTTGTTAAGCATAACCGAACCTTTTTGTTGAGTCAAACATGTCCCATTTGATGTTATTATGGTGCCACGCAAGGATTGAAATCAAACTGAATCCATTTGGTCACTCAAATCCTTGTATTCTCGGATTGCACCCAAATTGGCCTCCAATTGAGCCTACAACGTACAAATGAGTTTTCCATCTTCGTTTAGCACAACCGAACATTTTTTGTTGAGTCAAACATGTCCCATTTGACGTTATTAGGGTTCCACGTGAGGATTGAAATCAAACGGAGTCCATTTGGTCACTCAAATCCTTGTATTCTCGGATTGCACCCAAATTGGCCTCCAATTGAGCCTACAACGTACAAACGAGTTTTCCTTCTTCGTTAACCAAAACCAAACTTGTTTGTTGAATCAAACATGTCCCACATGACGTTTTTATGTTGCCACGCGAGTTAGAAACAAAGCGGAGTCCATTTGGTCTCTCAAATCCTTGTATTCTCGGATTGCACCCAAATTGGCCTCCAATTGAGCCTACAACGTACAAACGAGTTTTCCTTCTTCATTAAGCACAAACGAACTTGTTTTTTGAGTCAAACATGTCCCATTTGACGTTATTATGGTGCCACGTGAGTTAGAAACCAAGCGGAGTCCATTTGGTCACTCAAATCCTTGTATTCTCGGATTGCACCCAAATTGGCCTACAATTGAGCCTACAACGTACAAACGAGTTTTCCTTCTTCGTTAACATTAACCGAACTTATTTGTTGAGTCAAACATGTCCCATTTGACGTTATTATGGTGCCACATGAGTTAGAACCCAAACGGAGTCCATTTGGTCACTCAAATCCTTGTATTCTCGGATTGCATCCAAATTGGCCTCCAATTGAGCCTACAACGTACAAACGAGTTTTCCTTCTTCGTTAACCATAAACGAACTTGTTTGTTGAGTCAAACATGTCCCATTTGACATTATTATGGTGCCACGCGAGTTAGAAACCAAGCGGAGTCCATTTGGTCACTCAAATCTTTGTATTCTCGGATTGCACCCAAATTGGTCTCCAATTGAGCCTACAACGTACAAACGAGTTTTCCTTCTTTATTAAGAACAACCGAACTTGTTTTTTGAGTCAAACATGTCCCATTTGACGTTATTATGTTGCCACACGAGTTAGAAACCAAGCGGAGTCAATTTGCTCACTAAAATCCTTGTATTCTCGGATTGCACCCAAATTGGCCTCCAATTGAGCCTACAACATACAAACGAGTTTTCCTTCTTTGTTAAGCACAACCGAACCATTTTCTTGAGTCAAACATGTCCCGTTTGACGTTATTATGGTGCCACGCAAAGATTGAAATCAAACGGAGTCCGTTTGCTCACTCAAATCCTTGTATTCTCGGATTGCACCCAAATTGGCCTCCAATTGAGCCTACAACGTACAAACGAGTTTTCCTTCTTCGTTAAGCACAACCGAACTTGTTTGTTGAGTCAAATATATCCCATTTGACGTTATTATGGTGCCATGCGATGATTGAAATCAAACGGAGTCCATTTGGTCACTCAAATCCTTGTATTCTCGGATTGCACCCAAATTGGCCTCCAATTGAGCCTACAACGTACAAACGAGTTTTTCTTCTTCGTTAACCACAAACGAACTTATTTGTTGAGTCAAACATGTCCCATTTGACGTTATTATGGTGCCACGTGAGTTAGAAACCAAACGGAGTCCATTTGGTCACTCAAATCCTTCTATTCTCGGATTGCACCCAAATTGGCCTCCAATTGAGCCTACAACGTACAAACGAGTTTTTCTTCTTCGTTAATCACAACCGAACTTGTTTGTTGAGTCAAACATATCCCATTTGAAGTAATTATGGTGCCACGCGAGTTAGAAACCAAACGGAGTCCATTTGGTCACTCAAATCCTTGTATTCTCGGATTGCACCCAAATTGGCCTCCAATTGAGCCTACAACGTACAAACGAGTTTTTCTTCTTCGTTAATCACAACCGAACTTGTTTGTTGAGTCAAACATATCCCATTTGACGTAATTATGGTGCCACGCGAGTTAGAAACCAAGCGGAGTCCATTTGGCCACTCAAATCCTTGTATTCTCGGATTGCACCCAAATTGGCCTCCAATTGAGCCTACAATGTACAAACGAGTTTTCCTTCTTCGTTGACCATAACCAAACTTTTTTTTTGAGTCAAACATGTCCCATTTGACGTTATTATGGTGCCACGCGAGTTAGAAACCAAGCGGAGTCCATTTGCTTACTCAAATCCTTGTATTCTTGGATTCCACCCAAATTGGCCTCCAATTGAGCCTACAATGTACAAACGAGTTTTCCTTCTTCGTTGAGCACAACCGAACATTTTTGTTGAGTCAAAGATGTCCCATTTGACGTTATTAGGGTGCCACACAAGGATTGAAATCAAACGGAGTCCATTTGGTTACTCAAATCCTTATATTCTCGGATTGCACCCAAATTGGCCTCCAATTGAGCCTACAACGTACAAACGAGTTTTCCTTCTTCGTTAACCATAACAGAACTAGTTTTTTGAGTCAAACATGTCCCATTTGACGTTATTATGTTGCCACGCGAGTTAGAAACCAAGCGGAGTCCATTTGGTCACTCAAATCCTTGTATTCTCGGATTGCACCCAAATTGGCCTCCAATTGAGCCTACAACGTACAAACGAGTTTTCCTTCTTCATTATGCACAACCTAACTTGTTTTTTGAGTCAAACATGTCACATTTGACGTTATTATGGTGCCACACGAGTTAGAAACCAAGCGGAGTCCATTTGCTCACTAAAATCCTTGTATTCTCGGATTGCACCCAAATTGGCCCCCAATTGAGCCTACAACATACAAACGAGTGTTCCTTCTTTGTTAAGCATAACCGAACCTTTTTGTTGAGTCAAACATGTCCCATTTGATGTTATTATGGTGCCACACAAAGATTGAAATCAAACGGAGTCCATTTGGTCACTCAAATCCTTGTATTCTCGGATTGCACCCAAATTGGCCTCCAATTGAGCCTACAACGTACAAATGAGTTTTCCTTCTTCGTTAACCATAAAAAAACTTGTTTGTTGAGTCAAACATGTCCCACTTGACGTTTTTATGTTGCCACGTGAGTTAGAAACAAAGCGGAGTCCATTTGGTCACTCAAATCCTTGTATTCTCGGATTGCACCCAAATTGGCCTCCAATTGAGCCTACAACGTACAAACGAGTTTTCCTTCTTCATTAAGAACAAACGAACTTGTTTTTTGATTAAAACATGTCCCATTTGACGTTATTATGGTGCCACGTGAGTTAGAAACCAAGCGGAGTCCATTTGGTCACTCAAATCCTTGTATTCTCGGATTGCACCCAAATTGGCTTACAATTGAGCCTACATCGTACAAACAAGTTTTCCTTCTTCATTAAGCACAAACGAACTTTTTTTTTGAGTCAAACATGTCCCATTTGACATTATTATGGTGCCACGCGAGTTAGAAACCAAGCGGACTCCATTTGGTCACTCAAATCCTTGTATTCTCGGATTGCTCCCAAATTGGCCTATAATTGAGCCTACAACGTACATACGAGTTTTCCTTCTTCGTTAACATTAACCGAACTTCTTTGTTGAGTCAAACATGTCCCATTTGACGTTATTATGGTGCCACGTGAGTTAGAACCCAAACGGAGTCCATTTGGTCACTCAAATCCTTGTATTCTCGGATTGCACCCAAATTGGCCTCCAATTGAGCCTACAACGTACAAACGAGTTTTCCTTCTTCGTTAACCATAAGCGAACTTGTTTGTTGAGTCAAACATGGCCCATTTGACATTATTATGGTGCCACGTGAGTTAGAAACCAAGCGGAGTCCATTTGGTCACTCAAATCCTTGTATTCTCGGATTGCACCCAAATTGGTCTCCAATTGAGCCTACAACGTACAAACAAATTTTCCATCTTCGTTAAGCACAACCAAACCTTTTTGTTGAGTCAAACATGTCCCATTTTATGTTATTATGGTGCGACGCGAGGATTGAAATCAAACGGAATCCATTTGGTCACTCAAATCCATGTATTCACGGATTGCACCCAAATTGGCCTACAATTGAGCCTACAACGTACAAACGAGTTTACCTTCTTTATTAAGCACAACCGAACTTTTTTTTTGAGTCAAACATGTCCCATTTGACGTTATTATGTTGCCACACGAGTTAGAAACCAAGCGGAGTCCATTTGCTCACTAAAATCCTTGTATTCTCGTATTGCACCCAAATTGGCCTCCAATTGAGCCTACAACATACAAACGAGTTTTCCTTCTTTGTTAAGCACAACCGAACCTTTGTGTTGAGTCAAACATGTCCCATTTGACGTTATTATGGTGCCACGCAAAGATTGAAATCAAACGGAGTCCGTTTGCTCACTCAAATCCTTGTATTCTCGGATTGCACCCAAATTGGCCTCCAATTGAGCCTACAACGTACAAACGAGTTTTTCTTCTTCGTTAAGCACAAACGAACTTGTTTTTTGAGTCAAACATGTCCCATTTGACGTTATTATGGTGCCACGCGAGTTAGAAACCAAGCGGAGTCCATTTGGTCACTCAAATCCTTGTATTCTCGGATTGCACCCAAATTGGCCTACAATTGAGCCTACAACGTACAAACGAGTTTTCCTTCTTCGTTAACATTAACCGAACTTCTTTGTTGAGTCAAACATGTCCCATTTGACGTTGTTATGGTGCCACGTGAGTTAGAACCCAAACGGAGTCCATTTGGTCTCTCAAATCCTTGTATTCTCGGATTGCACCCAAATTGGCCTCCAATTGAGCCTACAACGTACAAACGAGTTTTCCTTCTTCATTAAGCACAAACGAACTTGTTTTTTGAGTCAAACATGTCCCATTTGACGTTATTATGGTGCCACGTGAGTTAGAAACCAAGCGGAGTCCATTTGGTCACTCAAATCCTTGTATTCTCGGATTGCACCCAAATTGGCCTACAATTGAGCCTACAACGTACAAACGAGTTTTCCTTCTTCGTTAACATTAACCGAACTTATTTGTTGAGTCAAACATGTCCCATTTGACGTTATTATGGTGCCACATGAGTTAGAACCCAAACGGAGTCCATTTGGTCACTCAAATCCTTGTATTCTCGGATTGCATCCAAATTGGCCTCCAATTGAGCCTACAACGTACAAACGAGTTTTCCTTCTTCGTTAACCATAAACGAACTTGTTTGTTGAGTCAAACATGTCCCATTTGACATTATTATGGTGCCACGCGAGTTAGAAACCAAGCGGAGTCCATTTGGTCACTCAAATCTTTGTATTCTCGGATTGCACCCAAATTGGTCTCCAATTGAGCCTACAACGTACAAACGAGTTTTCCTTCTTTATTAAGAACAACCGAACTTGTTTTTTGAGTCAAACATGTCCCATTTGACGTTATTATGTTGCCACACGAGTTAGAAACCAAGCGGAGTCAATTTGCTCACTAAAATCCTTGTATTCTCGGATTGCACCCAAATTGGCCTCCAATTGAGCCTACAACATACAAACGAGTTTTCCTTCTTTGTTAAGCACAACCGAACCATTTTCTTGAGTCAAACATGTCCCGTTTGACGTTATTATGGTGCCACGCAAAGATTGAAATCAAACGGAGTCCGTTTGCTCACTCAAATCCTTGTATTCTCGGATTGCACCCAAATTGGCCTCCAATTGAGCCTACAACGTACAAACGAGTTTTCCTTCTTCGTTAAGCACAACCGAACTTGTTTGTTGAGTCAAATATATCCCATTTGACGTTATTATGGTGCCATGCGATGATTGAAATCAAACGGAGTCCATTTGGTCACTCAAATCCTTGTATTCTCGGATTGCACCCAAATTGGCCTCCAATTGAGCCTACAACGTACAAACGAGTTTTTCTTCTTCGTTAACCACAAACGAACTTATTTGTTGAGTCAAACATGTCCCATTTGACGTTATTATGGTGCCACGTGAGTTAGAAACCAAACGGAGTCCATTTGGTCACTCAAATCCTTCTATTCTCGGATTGCACCCAAATTGGCCTCCAATTGAGCCTACAACGTACAAACGAGTTTTTCTTCTTCGTTAATCACAACCGAACTTGTTTGTTGAGTCAAACATATCCCATTTGAAGTAATTATGGTGCCACGCGAGTTAGAAACCAAACGGAGTCCATTTGGTCACTCAAATCCTTGTATTCTCGGATTGCACCCAAATTGGCCTCCAATTGAGCCTACAACGTACAAACGAGTTTTTCTTCTTCGTTAATCACAACCGAACTTGTTTGTTGAGTCAAACATATCCCATTTGACGTAATTATGGTGCCACGCGAGTTAGAAACCAAGCGGAGTCCATTTGGCCACTCAAATCCTTGTATTCTCGGATTGCACCCAAATTGGCCTCCAATTGAGCCTACAATGTACAAACGAGTTTTCCTTCTTCGTTGACCATAACCAAACTTTTTTTTTGAGTCAAACATGTCCCATTTGACGTTATTATGGTGCCACGCGAGTTAGAAACCAAGCGGAGTCCATTTGCTTACTCAAATCCTTGTATTCTTGGATTCCACCCAAATTGGCCTCCAATTGAGCCTACAATGTACAAACGAGTTTTCCTTCTTCGTTGAGCACAACCGAACATTTTTGTTGAGTCAAAGATGTCCCATTTGACGTTATTAGGGTGCCACACAAGGATTGAAATCAAACGGAGTCCATTTGGTTACTCAAATCCTTATATTCTCGGATTGCACCCAAATTGGCCTCCAATTGAGCCTACAACGTACAAACGAGTTTTCCTTCTTCGTTAACCATAACAGAACTAGTTTTTTGAGTCAAACATGTCCCATTTGACGTTATTATGTTGCCACGCGAGTTAGAAACCAAGCGGAGTCCATTTGGTCACTCAAATCCTTGTATTCTCGGATTGCACCCAAATTGGCCTCCAATTGAGCCTACAACGTACAAACGAGTTTTCCTTCTTCATTATGCACAACCTAACTTGTTTTTTGAGTCAAACATGTCACATTTGACGTTATTATGGTGCCACACGAGTTAGAAACCAAGCGGAGTCCATTTGCTCACTAAAATCCTTGTATTCTCGGATTGCACCCAAATTGGCCCCCAATTGAGCCTACAACATACAAACGAGTGTTCCTTCTTTGTTAAGCATAACCGAACCTTTTTGTTGAGTCAAACATGTCCCATTTGATGTTATTATGGTGCCACACAAAGATTGAAATCAAACGGAGTCCATTTGGTCACTCAAATCCTTGTATTCTCGGATTGCACCCAAATTGGCCTCCAATTGAGCCTACAACGTACAAATGAGTTTTCCTTCTTCGTTAACCATAACAAAACTTGTTTGTTGAGTCAAACATGTCCCACTTGACGTTTTTATGTTGCCACGTGAGTTAGAAACAAAGCGGAGTCCATTTGGTCACTCAAATCCTTGTATTCTCGGATTGCACCCAAATTGGCCTCCAATTGAGCCTACAACGTACAAACGAGTTTTCCTTCTTCATTAAGAACAAACGAACTTGTTTTTTGATTAAAACATGTCCCATTTGACGTTATTATGGTGCCACGTGAGTTAGAAACCAAGCGGAGTCCATTTGGTCACTCAAATCCTTGTATTCTCGGATTGCACCCAAATTGGCTTACAATTGAGCCTACATCGTACAAACAAGTTTTCCTTCTTCATTAAGCACAAACGAACTTTTTTTTTGAGTCAAACATGTCCCATTTGACATTATTATGGTGCCACGCGAGTTAGAAACCAAGCGGACTCCATTTGGTCACTCAAATCCTTGTATTCTCGGATTGCTCCCAAATTGGCCTATAATTGAGCCTACAACGTACATACGAGTTTTCCTTCTTCGTTAACATTAACCGAACTTCTTTGTTGAGTCAAACATGTCCCATTTGACGTTATTATGGTGCCACGTGAGTTAGAACCCAAACGGAGTCCATTTGGTCACTCAAATCCTTGTATTCTCGGATTGCACCCAAATTGGCCTCCAATTGAGCCTACAACGTACAAACGAGTTTTCCTTCTTCGTTAACCATAAGCGAACTTGTTTGTTGAGTCAAACATGGCCCATTTGACATTATTATGGTGCCACGTGAGTTAGAAACCAAGCGGAGTCCATTTGGTCACTCAAATCCTTGTATTCTCGGATTGCACCCAAATTGGTCTCCAATTGAGCCTACAACGTACAAACAAATTTTCCATCTTCGTTAAGCACAACCAAACCTTTTTGTTGAGTCAAACATGTCCCATTTTATGTTATTATGGTGCGACGCGAGGATTGAAATCAAACGGAATCCATTTGGTCACTCAAATCCATGTATTCACGGATTGCACCCAAATTGGCCTACAATTGAGCCTACAACGTACAAACGAGTTTACCTTCTTTATTAAGCACAACCGAACTTTTTTTTTGAGTCAAACATGTCCCATTTGACGTTATTATGTTGCCACACGAGTTAGAAACCAAGCGGAGTCCATTTGCTCACTAAAATCCTTGTATTCTCGTATTGCACCCAAATTGGCCTCCAATTGAGCCTACAACATACAAACGAGTTTTCCTTCTTTGTTAAGCACAACCGAACCTTTGTGTTGAGTCAAACATGTCCCATTTGACGTTATTATGGTGCCACGCAAAGATTGAAATCAAACGGAGTCCGTTTGCTCACTCAAATCCTTGTATTCTCGGATTGCACCCAAATTGGCCTCCAATTGAGCCTACAACGTACAAACGAGTTTTTCTTCTTCGTTAAGCACAAACGAACTTGTTTTTTGAGTCAAACATGTCCCATTTGACGTTATTATGGTGCCACGCGAGTTAGAAACCAAGCGGAGTCCATTTGGTCACTCAAATCCTTGTATTCTCGGATTGCACCCAAATTGGCCTACAATTGAGCCTACAACGTACAAACGAGTTTTCCTTCTTCGTTAACATTAACCGAACTTCTTTGTTGAGTCAAACATGTCCCATTTGACGTTGTTATGGTGCCACGTGAGTTAGAACCCAAACGGAGTCCATTTGGTCTCTCAAATCCTTGTATTCTCGGATTGCACCCAAATTGGCCTCCAATTGAGCCTACAACGTACAAACGAGTTTTCCTTCTTCATTAAGCACAAACGAACTTGTTTTTTGAGTCAAACATGTCCCATTTGACGTTATTATGGTGCCACGTGAGTTAGAAACCAAGCGGAGTCCATTTGGTCACTCAAATCCTTGTATTCTCGGATTGCACCCAAATTGGCCTACAATTGAGCCTACAACGTACAAACGAGTTTTCCTTCTTCGTTAACATTAACCGAACTTATTTGTTGAGTCAAACATGTCCCATTTGACGTTATTATGGTGCCACATGAGTTAGAACCCAAACGGAGTCCATTTGGTCACTCAAATCCTTGTATTCTCGGATTGCATCCAAATTGGCCTCCAATTGAGCCTACAACGTACAAACGAGTTTTCCTTCTTCGTTAACCATAAACGAACTTGTTTGTTGAGTCAAACATGTCCCATTTGACATTATTATGGTGCCACGCGAGTTAGAAACCAAGCGGAGTCCATTTGGTCACTCAAATCTTTGTATTCTCGGATTGCACCCAAATTGGTCTCCAATTGAGCCTACAACGTACAAACGAGTTTTCCTTCTTTATTAAGAACAACCGAACTTGTTTTTTGAGTCAAACATGTCCCATTTGACGTTATTATGTTGCCACACGAGTTAGAAACCAAGCGGAGTCAATTTGCTCACTAAAATCCTTGTATTCTCGGATTGCACCCAAATTGGCCTCCAATTGAGCCTACAACATACAAACGAGTTTTCCTTCTTTGTTAAGCACAACCGAACCATTTTCTTGAGTCAAACATGTCCCGTTTGACGTTATTATGGTGCCACGCAAAGATTGAAATCAAACGGAGTCCGTTTGCTCACTCAAATCCTTGTATTCTCGGATTGCACCCAAATTGGCCTCCAATTGAGCCTACAACGTACAAACGAGTTTTCCTTCTTCGTTAAGCACAACCGAACTTGTTTGTTGAGTCAAATATATCCCATTTGACGTTATTATGGTGCCATGCGATGATTGAAATTAAACGGAGTCCATTTGGTCACTCAAATCCTTGTATTCTCGGATTGCACCCAAATTGGCCTCCAATTGAGCCTACAACGTACAAACGAGTTTTTCTTCTTCGTTAACCACAAACGAACTTATTTGTTGAGTCAAACATGTCCCATTTGACGTTATTATGGTGCCACGTGAGTTAGAAACCAAACGGAGTCCATTTGGTCACTCAAATCCTTCTATTCTCGGATTGCACCCAAATTGGCCTCCAATTGAGCCTACAACGTACAAACGAGTTTTTCTTCTTCGTTAATCACAACCGAACTTGTTTGTTGAGTCAAACATATCCCATTTGAAGTAATTATGGTGCCACGCGAGTTAGAAACCAAACGGAGTCCATTTGGTCACTCAAATCCTTGTATTCTCGGATTGCACCCAAATTGGCCTCCAATTGAGCCTACAACGTACAAACGAGTTTTTCTTCTTCGTTAATCACAACCGAACTTGTTTGTTGAGTCAAACATATCCCATTTGACGTAATTATGGTGCCACGCGAGTTAGAAACCAAGCGGAGTCCATTTGGCCACTCAAATCCTTGTATTCTCGGATTGCACCCAAATTGGCCTCCAATTGAGCCTACAATGTACAAACGAGTTTTCCTTCTTCGTTGACCATAACCAAACTTTTTTTTTGAGTCAAACATGTCCCATTTGACGTTATTATGGTGCCACGCGAGTTAGAAACCAAGCGGAGTCCATTTGCTTACTCAAATCCTTGTATTCTTGGATTCCACCCAAATTGGCCTCCAATTGAGCCTACAATGTACAAACGAGTTTTCCTTCTTCGTTGAGCACAACCGAACATTTTTGTTGAGTCAAAGATGTCCCATTTGACGTTATTAGGGTGCCACACAAGGATTGAAATCAAACGGAGTCCATTTGGTTACTCAAATCCTTATATTCTCGGATTGCACCCAAATTGGCCTCCAATTGAGCCTACAACGTACAAACGAGTTTTCCTTCTTCGTTAACCATAACAGAACTAGTTTTTTGAGTCAAACATGTCCCATTTGACGTTATTATGTTGCCACGCGAGTTAGAAACCAAGCGGAGTCCATTTGGTCACTCAAATCCTTGTATTCTCGGATTGCACCCAAATTGGCCTCCAATTGAGCCTACAACGTACAAACGAGTTTTCCTTCTTCATTATGCACAACCTAACTTGTTTTTTGAGTCAAACATGTCACATTTGACGTTATTATGGTGCCACACGAGTTAGAAACCAAGCGGAGTCCATTTGCTCACTAAAATCCTTGTATTCTCGGATTGCACCCAAATTGGCCCCCAATTGAGCCTACAACATACAAACGAGTGTTCCTTCTTTGTTAAGCATAACCGAACCTTTTTGTTGAGTCAAACATGTCCCATTTGATGTTATTATGGTGCCACACAAAGATTGAAATCAAACGGAGTCCATTTGGTCACTCAAATCCTTGTATTCTCGGATTGCACCCAAATTGGCCTCCAATTGAGCCTACAACGTACAAATGAGTTTTCCTTCTTCGTTAACCATAACAAAACTTGTTTGTTGAGTCAAACATGTCCCACTTGACGTTTTTATGTTGCCACGTGAGTTAGAAACAAAGCGGAGTCCATTTGGTCACTCAAATCCTTGTATTCTCGGATTGCACCCAAATTGGCCTCCAATTGAGCCTACAACGTACAAACGAGTTTTCCTTCTTCATTAAGAACAAACGAACTTGTTTTTTGATTAAAACATGTCCCATTTGACGTTATTATGGTGCCACGTGAGTTAGAAACCAAGCGGAGTCCATTTGGTCACTCAAATCCTTGTATTCTCGGATTGCACCCAAATTGGCTTACAATTGAGCCTACATCGTACAAACAAGTTTTCCTTCTTCATTAAGCACAAACGAACTTTTTTTTTGAGTCAAACATGTCCCATTTGACATTATTATGGTGCCACGCGAGTTAGAAACCAAGCGGACTCCATTTGGTCACTCAAATCCTTGTATTCTCGGATTGCTCCCAAATTGGCCTATAATTGAGCCTACAACGTACATACGAGTTTTCCTTCTTCGTTAACATTAACCGAACTTCTTTGTTGAGTCAAACATGTCCCATTTGACGTTATTATGGTGCCACGTGAGTTAGAACCCAAACGGAGTCCATTTGGTCACTCAAATCCTTGTATTCTCGGATTGCACCCAAATTGGCCTCCAATTGAGCCTACAACGTACAAACGAGTTTTCCTTCTTCGTTAACCATAAGCGAACTTGTTTGTTGAGTCAAACATGGCCCATTTGACATTATTATGGTGCCACGTGAGTTAGAAACCAAGCGGAGTCCATTTGGTCACTCAAATCCTTGTATTCTCGGATTGCACCCAAATTGGTCTCCAATTGAGCCTACAACGTACAAACAAATTTTCCATCTTCGTTAAGCACAACCAAACCTTTTTGTTGAGTCAAACATGTCCCATTTTATGTTATTATGGTGCGACGCGAGGATTGAAATCAAACGGAATCCATTTGGTCACTCAAATCCATGTATTCACGGATTGCACCCAAATTGGCCTACAATTGAGCCTACAACGTACAAACGAGTTTACCTTCTTTATTAAGCACAACCGAACTTTTTTTTTGAGTCAAACATGTCCCATTTGACGTTATTATGTTGCCACACGAGTTAGAAACCAAGCGGAGTCCATTTGCTCACTAAAATCCTTGTATTCTCGTATTGCACCCAAATTGGCCTCCAATTGAGCCTACAACATACAAACGAGTTTTCCTTCTTTGTTAAGCACAACCGAACCTTTGTGTTGAGTCAAACATGTCCCATTTGACGTTATTATGGTGCCACGCAAAGATTGAAATCAAACGGAGTCCGTTTGCTCACTCAAATCCTTGTATTCTCGGATTGCACCCAAATTGGCCTCCAATTGAGCCTACAACGTACAAACGAGTTTTTCTTCTTCGTTAAGCACAAACGAACTTGTTTTTTGAGTCAAACATGTCCCATTTGACGTTATTATGGTGCCACGCGAGTTAGAAACCAAGCGGAGTCCATTTGGTCACTCAAATCCTTGTATTCTCGGATTGCACCCAAATTGGCCTACAATTGAGCCTACAACGTACAAACGAGTTTTCCTTCTTCGTTAACATTAACCGAACTTCTTTGTTGAGTCAAACATGTCCCATTTGAAGTTGTTATGGTGCCACGTGAGTTAGAACCCAAACGGAGTCCATTTGGTCACTCAAATCCTTGTATTCTCGGATTGCACCCAAATTGGCCTCCAATTGAGCCTACAACGTACAAACGAGTTTTCCTTCTTCGTTAACCATAACCGAACTTGTTTGTTGAGTCAAACATGTCCCATTTGACATTATTATGGTGCCACGCGAGTTAGAAACCAAGCGGAGTCCATTTGGTCACTCAAATCCTTGTATTCTCGGATTGCACCCAAATTGGTCTCCAATTGAGCCTACAACGTACAAACGAATTTTCCATCTTCGTTAAGCACAACCAAACCTTTTTGTTGAGTCAAACATGTCCCATTTGATGTTATTATGGTGCAACGCGAGGATTGAAATCAAACGGAATCCATTTGGTCACTCAAATCCATGTATTCTCGAATTGCACCCAAATTGGCCTCCAATTGAGCCTACAACGTACAAACGAGTTTTCCTTCTTTATTAAGCACAACCGAACTTGTTTTTTGAGTCAAACATGTCCCATTTGACGTTATTATGTTGCCACGCAAAGATTGAAATCAAACGGAGTCCGTTTGCTCACTCAAATCCTTGTATTCTCGGATTGCACCCAAATTGGCCTCCAATTGAGCCTACAACATACAAACAAGTTTTCCTTCTTAGTTAAGCACAACCGAACCTTTTTCTTGAGTCAAACATGTCCCATTTGATGTTATTATGGTGCCATGCAAAGATTGAAATCAAACGGAGTCCGTTTGCTCAATCAAATCCTTGTATTCTCGGATTGCACCCAAATTGGCCTCCAATTGAGCCTACAACGTACAAACTAGTTTTCATTCTTCGTTAAGCACAACCGAACTTGTTTGTGGAGTCAAATATATCCCATTTGACGTTATTATGGTGCCATGCGATGAATGAAACCAAGCGGAGTCCATTTGCTTACTCAAATCCTTGTATTCTTGGATTCCACCAAATTGGCCTCCAATTGAGCCTACAATGTACAAACGAGTTTTCCTTCTTCGTTGAGCACAACCGAACATTTTTGTTGAGTCAAACATGTCCCATTTGACGTTATTAGGGTGCAACACGAGGATTCAAATCAAACGGAGTCCATTTGGTTACTCAAATCCTTATATTCTCGGATTGCACCCAAATTGGCCTCCAATTGAGCCTACAACGTACAAACGAGTTTTCCTTCTTCGTTAAGCACAACTGAACTTGTTTGTTGAGTCAAATATATTTCATTTGACGTTATTATGGAGCCATGTGATGACTGAAACCAAGCGGAGTCCATTTGCTTACTCAAATCCTTGTATTCTTGGATTCCACCAAATTGGCCTCCAATTGAGCCTACAATGTACAAACGATTTTTGCTTCTTCGTTGAGCACAACCGAACCTTTTTGTTGAGTCAAACATGTCACATTTGATGTTATTAGGGTGCAACGCAAGGATTGAAATCAAACGGAGTCCATTTGGTTACTCAAATCCTTGTATTCTCGGATTGCACCCAAATTGGCCTCCAATTGAGCCAACAACGTACAAACGAGTTTTCCTTCTTTATTAAGCACAACCGAACTTGTTTTTTGAGTCAAACATGTCCCATTTGACGTTATTATGGTGCCACACGAGTTAGAAACCAAGCTGAGTCCATTTGCTCACTAAAATCCTTGTATTCTCGTATTGCACCCAAATTGGCCTCCAATTGAGCCTACAACATACAAACGAGTTTTCCTTCTTTGTTAAGCACAACCGAACCTTTTTTTTGAGTCAAACATGTCCCATTTGACGTTATTATGGTGCCACGCAAAGATTGAAATCAAACGGAGTCCGTTTGCTCACTCAAATCCTTGTATTCTCGGATTGCACCCAAATTGGCCTCCAATTGAGCCTACAATGTACAAACAAGTTTTCCTTCTTCGGTAAGCACAACCGAACTTGTTTGTTGAGTCAAATATGTTCCATTTGACGTTATTATGGTGCCACGCAAGGATTGAAATCAAACGGAATCCATTTGGTCACTCAAATCCTTGTATTCTCGGATTGCACCCAAATTGGCCTCCAATTGAGCCTACAACGTACAAACGAGTTCTTCTTCTTCGTTAATCACAACCAAACTTATTTGTTGAGTCAAACATGTCCCATTTGATGTTATTATGGTGCCACGCGAGGATTGAAATCAAACGGAGTCCATTTGGTCACTCAAATCCTTGTATTCTCGGATTGCACCCAAATTGGCCTCCAATTGAGTCTACAACGTACAAACGAGTTTTCCTTCTTCGTTAACCATAACAGAACTAGTTTTTTGAGTCAAACATGTCCCATTTGACGTTATTATGTTGCCACGCGAGTTAGAAACCAAGCGGAGTCCATTTGGTCACTCAAATCCTTGTATTCTCGGATTGCACCCAAATTGGCCTCCAATTGAGCCTACAACGTACAAACGAGTTTTCCTTCTTCATTAAGAACAAACGAACTTGTTTTTTGAGTAAAACATGTCCCATTTGACGTTATTATGGTGCCACGTGAGTTAGAAACCAAGCGGAGTCCATTTGGTCACTCAAATCCTTGTATTCTCGGATTGCACCCAAATTGGCCTACAATTGAGCCTACATCGTACAAACAAGTTTTCCTTCTTCATTAAGCACAAACGAACTTTTTTTTTGAGTCAAACATGTCCCATTTGACATTATTATGGTGCCACGCGAGTTAGAAACCAAGCGGAGTCCATTTGGTCACTCAAATCCTTGTATTCTCGGATTGCTCCCAAATTGGCCTATAATTGAGCCTACAACGTACAAACGAGTTTTCCTTCTTCGTTAACATTAACCGAACTTGTTTGTTGAGTCAAACATGTCCCATTTGACGTTATTATGGTGCCACGTGAGTTAGAACCCAAACGGAGTCCATTTGGTCACTCAAATCCTTGTATTCTCGGATTGCACCCAAATTGGCCTCCAATTGAGCCTACAACGTACAAACGAGTTTTCCTTCTTCGTTAACCATAAGCGAACTTGTTTGTTGAGTCGAACATGGCCCATTTGACATTATTATGGTGCCACGCGAGTTAGAAACCAAGCGGAGTCCATTTGGTCACTCAAATCCTTGTATTCTCGGATTGCACCCAAATTGGTCTCCAATTGAGCCCACAACGTACAAACGAATTTTCCATCTTCGTTAAGCACAACCAAACCTTTTTGTTGAGTCAAACATGTCCCATTTGATGTTATTATGGTGCGACGCGAGGATTGAAATCAAACGGAATCCATTTGGTCACTCAAATCCATGTATTCTCGGATTGCACCCAAATTGGCCTACAATTGAGCCTACAACGTACAAACGAGTTTACCTTCTTTATTAAGCACAACCGAAATTTTTTTTTGAGTCAAACATGTCTCATTTGACGTTATTATGTTGCCACACGAGTTAGAAACCAAGCGGAGTCCATTTGCTCACTAAAATCCTTGTATTCTCGTATTGCACCCAAATTGGCCTCCAATTGAGCCTACAACATACACACGAGTTTTCCTTCTTTGTTAAGCACAACCGAACCTTTTTGTTGAGTCAAACATGTCCCATTTGACGTTATTATGGTGCCACGCAAAGATTGAAATCAAACGGAGTCCGTTTGCTCACTCAAATCCTTGAATTCTCGGATTGCACCCAAATTGGCCTCCAATTGAGCCTACAACGTACAAACGAGTTTTTATTCTTCGTTAAGCACAAACGAACTTGTTTTTTGAGTCAAACATGTCCCATTTGACGTTATTATGGTGCCACGCGAGTTAGAAACCAAGCGGAGTCCATTTGGTCACTCAAATCCTTGTATTCTCGGATTGCACCCAAATTGGCCTACAATTGAGCCTACAACGTACAAATGAGTTTTCCTTCTTCGTTAACATTAACCGAACTTCTTTGTTGAGTCAAACATGTCCCATTTGACGTTATTATGGTGCCACGTGAGTTAGAACCCAAACGGAGTCCATTTGGTCACTCAAATCCTTGTATTCTCGGATTGCACCCAAATTGGCCTCCAATTGAGCCTACAACGTACAAACGAGTTCTTCTTCTTCGTTAATCACAACCAAACTTATTTGTTGAGTCAAACATGTCCCATTTGACGTTATTATGGTGCCACGCGAGGATTGAAATCAAACGGAGTCCATTTGGTCACTCAAATCCTTGTATTCTCGGATTGCACCCAAATTGGCCTCCAGTTGAGTCTACAACGTACAAACGAGTTTTCCTTCTTCGTTAACCATAACAGAACTAGTTTTTTGAGTCAAACATGTCCCATTTGACGTTATTATGTTGCCACGCGAGTTAGAAACCAAGGGGAGTCCATTTGGTCACTCAAATCCTTGTATTCTCGGATTGCACCCAAATTGGCCTCCAATTGAGCCTACAACGTACAAACGAGTTTTCCTTCTTCATTATGCACAACCTAACTTGTTTTTTGAGTCAAACATGTCACATTTGACGTTATTATGGTGCCACACGAGTTAGAAACCAAGCGGAGTCCATTTGCTCACTAAAATCCTTGTATTCTCGGATTGCACCCAAATTGGCCCCCAATTGAGCCTACAACATACAAACGAGTGTTCCTTCTTTGTTAAGCATAACCGAACCTTTTTGTTGAGTCAAACATGTCCCATTTGATGTTATTATGGTGCCACGCAAAGATTGACATCAAACTGAATCCATTTGGTCACTCAAATCCTTGTATTCTCGGATTGCACCCAAATTGGCCTCCAATTGAGCCTACAACGTACAAACGAGTTTTCCTTCTTCGTTAAGCACAACCGAACATTTTTGTTGAGTCAAACATGTCCCATTTTACGTTATTAGGGTTCCACGCGAGGATTGAAATCAAACGGAGTCCATTTGGTCACTCAAATCCTTGTATTCTCTGAGTGCACCCAAATTGGCCTCCAATTGAGCCTACAACGTACAAACGAGTTTTCCTTCTTCGTTAACCATAACAAAACTTTTTTGTTGAGTCAAACATGTCCCACTTGACGTTTTTATGTTGCCACGTGAGTTAGAAACAAAGCGGAGTCCATTTGGTCACTCAAATCCTTGTATTCTCGGATTGCACCCAAATTGGCCTCCAATTGAGCCTACAACGTACAAACGAGTTTTCCTTCTTCATTAAGAACAAACGAACTTGTTTTTTGAGTAAAACATGTCCCATTTGACGTTATTATGGTGCCACGCGAGTTAGAAACCAAGCGGAGTCCATTTGGTCACTCAAATCCTTGTATTCTCGGATTGCACCCAAATTGGCCTCCAATTGAGCCTACAACGTACAAACGAGTTTTCCTTCTTCGTTAACCATAAGCGAACTTGTTTGTTGAGTCAAACATGGCCCATTTGACATTATTATGGTGCCACGCGAGTTAGAAACCAAGCGGAGTCCATTTGGTCACTCAAATCCTTGTATTCTCGGATTGCACCCAAATTGGTCTCCAATTGAGCCTACAACGTACAAACGAATTTTCCATCTTCGTTAAGCACAACCAAACCTTTTTGTTGAGTCAAACATGTCCCATTTGATGTTATTATGGTGCGACGCGAGGATTGAAATCAAACGGAATCCATTTGGTCACTCAAATCCATGTATTCTCGGATTGCACCCAAATTGGCCTACAATTGAGCCTACAACGTACAAACGAGTTTACCTTATTTATTAAGCACAACCGAACTTTTTTTTTGAGTCAAACATGTCCCATTTGACGTTATTATGTTGCCACACGAGTTAGAAACCAAGCGGAGTCCATTTGCTCACTAAAATCCTTGTATTCTCGTATTGCACCCAAATTGGCCTCCAATTGAGCCTACAACATACAAACGAGTTTTCCTTCTTTGTTAAGCACAACCGAACTTTTTTGTTGAGTCAAACATGTCCCATTTGACGTTATTATGGTGCCACGCAAAGATTGAAATCAAACGGAGTCCGTTTGCTCACTCAAATCCTTGTATTCTCGGATTGCACCCAAATTGGCCTCCAATTGAGCCTACAACGTACAAACGAGTTTTTCTTCTTCGTTAAGCACAAACGAACTTGTTTTTTGAGTCAAACATGTAACATTTGACGTTATTATGGTGCCACGCGAGTTAGAAACCAAGCGGAGTCCATTTGGTCACTCAAATCCTTGTATTCTCGGATTGCACCCAAATTGGCCTACAATTGAGCCTACAACGTACAAACGAGTTTTCCTTCTTCGTTAACATTAACCGAACTTCTTTGTTGAGTCAAACATGTCCCATTTGACGTTATTATGGTGCCACGTGAGTTAGAACCCAAACGGAGTCCATTTGGTCACTCAAATCCTTGTATTCTCGGATTGCACCCAAATTGGCCTCCAATTGAGCCTACAACGTACAAACGAGTTTTCCTTCTTCGTTAACCATAACCGAACTTGTTTGTTGAGTCAAACATGTCCCATTTGACATTATTATGGTGCCACGCGAGTTAGAAACAAAGCGGAGTCCATTTGGTCACTCAAATCCTTGTATTCTCGGATTGCACCCAAATTGGCCTCCAATTGAGCCTACAACGTACAAACGAGTTTTCCTTCTTTATTAAGCACAACCGAACTTGTTTTTTGAGTCAAACATGTCCCATTTGACGTTATTATGTTGCCACGCAAAGATTGAAATCAAACGGAGTCCGTTTGCTCACTCAAATCCTTGTATTCTCGGATTGCACCCAAATTGGCCTCCAATTGAGCCTACAACATACAAACAAGTTTTCCTTCTTAGTTAAGCACAACCGAACCTTTTTCTTGAGTCAAACATGTCCCATTTGATGTTATTATGGTGCCATGCAAAGATTGAAATCAAACGGAGTCCGTTTGATCAATCAAATCCTTGTATTCTCGGATTGCAACCAAATTGGCCTCCAATTGATCCTACAACGTACAAACGAGTTTTCATTCTTCGTTAAGCACAACCGAACTTGTTTGTGGAGTCAAATATATCCCATTTGACGTTATTATGGTGCCATGCGATGAATGAAACCAAGCGGAGTCCATTTGCTTACTCAAATCCATGTATTCTTGGATTCCACCAAATTGGCCTCCAATTGAGCCTACAATGTACAAACGAGTTTTCCTTCTTCGTTGAGCACAACCGAACATTTTTGTTGAGTCAAACATGTCCCATTTTACGTTATTAGGGTGCAACATGAGGATTCAAATCAAACGGAGTCCATTTGGTTACTCAAATCCTTATATTCTCGGATTGCACCCAAATTGGCCTCCAATTGAGCCTACAACGTACAAACGAGTTTTCTTTCTTCGTTAAGCACAACCGAACTTGTTTGTTGAGTCAAATATATCCCATTTGACGTTATTATGGAGCCATGCGATGACTGAAACCAAGCGGAGTCCATTTGCTTACTCAAATCCTTGTATTCTTGGATTCCACCAAATTGGCCTCCAATTGAGCCTACAATGTACAAACGAGTTTTCCTTCTTCGATGAGCACAACCGAACCTTTTTGTTGAGTCAAACATGTCACATTTGATGTTATTAGGGTGCAACGCAAGGATTGAAATCAAACGGAGTCCATTTGGTTACTCAAATCCTTGTATTCTCGGATTGCACCCAAATTGGCCTCCAATTGAGCCAACAACGTACAAACGAGTTTTCCTTCTTTATTAAGCACAACCGAACTTGTTTTTTGAGTGAAACATGTCCCATTTGACGTTATTATGGTGCCACACGAGTTAGAAACCAAGCGGAATCCATTTGCTCACTAAAATCCTTGTATTCTCGTATTGCACCCAAATTGGCCTCCAATTGAGCCTACAACATACAAACGAGTTTTCCTTCTTTGTTAAGCACAACCGAACCTTTTTGTTGAGTCAAACATGTCCCATTTGACGTTATTATGGTGCCACTCAAAGATTGAAATCAAACGGAGTCCGTTTGCTCACTCAAATCCTTGTATTCTCGGATTGCACCCAAATTGGCCTCCAATTGAGCCTACAATGTACAAACGAGTTTTCCTTCTTCGGTAAGCACAACCGAACTTGTTTGTTGAGTCAAATATGTTCCATTTGACGTTATTATGGTGCCACGCAAGGATTGAAATCAAACGGAATCCATTTGGTCACTCAAATCCTTGTATTCTCGGATTGCACCCAAATTGGCCTCCAATTGAGCCTACAACGTACAAACGAGTTCTTCTTCTTCGTTAATCACAACCAAACTTATTTGTTGAGTCAAACATGTCCCATTTGACGTTATTATGGTGCCACGCGAGGATTGAAATCAAACGGAGTCCATTTGGTCACTCAAATCCTTGTATTCTCGGATTGCACCCAAATTGGCCTCAAATTGAGCCTACAACGTACAAACGAGTTTTCCTTCTTCGTTAACCATAACCGAACTTTTTTGTTGAGTCAAACATGTCCCATTTGACTTTTTATGTTTCCACGCGAGTTAGAAACAAAGCGGAGTCCATTTGGTCACTCAAATCCTTGTATTCTCGGATTGCACCCAAATTGGCCTCCAATTGAGCCTACAACGTACAAACGAGTTTTCCTTCTTCATTAAGCACAAACGAACTTGTTTTTTGAGTCAAACATGTCCCATTTGACGTTATTATGGTGCCACGCGAGTTAGAACACAAACGGAGTCCATTTGGTCACTCAAATCCTTGTATTCTCGGATTGCACCCAAATTGGCCTACAATTGAGCCTACAATGTACAAACGAGTTTTCCTTCTTCGTTGAGCACAACCGAACCTTTTTGTTGAGTCAAACATGTCACATTTGACGTTATTAGGGTGCAACACAAGGATTGAAATCAAACGGAGTCCATTTGGTCACTTAAATCCATGTATTCTCGGATTGCACCCAAATTGGCCTCCAATTGAGCCTACAACATACAAACGAGTTTTCCTTCTTTGTTAAGCACAACCGAACCTTTTTCTTGAGTCAAACATGTCCCATTTGACGTTATTATGGTGCCACGCAAAGTAAGAAAAAAAGCGGAGTCCGTTTGCTCACTCAAATCCTTGTATTCTCGGATTGCACCCAAATTGGCCTCCAATTGAGCCTACAATGTACAAACGAGTTTTCCTTCTTCGGTAAGCACAACCAAACTTATTTGTTGAGTCAAATATGTTCCATTTGACATTATTATGGTGCCACGCAAGGATTGAAATCAAACGGAATCCATTTGGTCACTCAAATCCTTGTATTCTCGGATTGCACCCAAATTGGCCTCCAATTGAGCCTACAACGTACAAACGAGTTCTTCTTCTTCGTTAATCACAACCAAACTTGTTTGTTGAGTCAAACATGTCCCATTTGACGTTATTATGGTGCCACGCGAGGATTGAAATCAAACGGAGTCCATTTGGTCACTCAAATCCTTGTATTCTCGGATTGCACCCAAATTGGCCTCCAATTGAGCCTACAACGTACAAACGAGTTTTCCTTCTTCGTTAACCATAACCGAACTTGTTTGTTGAGTCAAACATGTCCCATTTGACGTTATTATGGTGCCACGCGAGTTAGAAACCAAGCGGAGTCCATTTGGTCACTCAAATCCTTGTATTCTCGGATTGCACCCAAATTGGTCTCCAGTTGAGCCTACAACGTACAAACGAATTTTCCATCTTCGTTAAGCACAACCGAACCTTTTTGTTGAGTCAAACATGTCCCATTTGACGTTATTATGGTGCAGCGCAAGGATTGAAATCAAACGGAATCCATTTGCTTACTCAAATCCTTGTATTCTCGGATTCCACCCAAATTGGCCTCCAATTGAGCCTACAATGTACAAACGAGTTTTCCTTCTTCGTTGAGCACAACCGAACATTTTTATTGAGTCAAACATGTCCCATTTGACGTTATTAAGGTGCCACATGAGGATTGAAATCAAACGGAGTCCATTTGGTTACTCAAATCCTTATATTCTCGGATTGCACCCAAATTGGCATCCAATTGAGCCTACAACGTACAAACGAGTTTTCCTTCTTAGTTAAGCACAACCGAACCTTTTTCTTGAGTCAAACATGTCCCATTTGACGTTATTATGTTGCCACGCAAAGATTGAAATCAAACGGAGTCCGTTTGCTCACTCAAATCCTTGTATTCTCGGATTGCACCCAAATTGGCCTCCAATTGAGCCTACAACATACAAACAAGTTTTCCTTCTTAGTTAAGCACAACCGAACCTTTTTCTTGAGTCAAACATGTCCCATTTGATGTTATTATGGTGCCATGCAAAGATTGAAATCAAACGGAGTCCGTTTGCTCAATCAAATCCTTGTATTCTCGGATTGCACCCAAATTGGCCTCCAATTGAGCCTACAACGTACAAACTAGTTTTCATTCTTCGTTAAGCACAACCGAACTTGTTTGTGGAGTCAAATATATCCCATTTGACGTTATTATGGTGCCATGCGATGAATGAAACCAAGCGGAGTCCATTTGCTTACTCAAATCCTTGTATTCTTGGATTCCACCAAATTGGCCTCCAATTGAGCCTACAATGTACAAACGAGTTTTCCTTCTTCGTTGAGCACAACCGAACATTTTTGTTGAGTCAAACATGTCCCATTTGACGTTATTAGGGTGCAACACGAGGATTCAAATCAAACGGAGTCCATTTGGTTACTCAAATCCTTATATTCTCGGATTGCACCCAAATTGGCCTCCAATTGAGCCTACAACGTACAAACGAGTTTTCCTTCTTCGTTAAGCACAACCGAACTTGTTTGTTGAGTCAAATATATCCCATTTGACGTTATTATGGAGCCATGTGATGAGTGAAACCAAGCGGAGTCCATTTGCTTACTCAAATCCTTGTATTCTTGGATTCCACCAAATTGGCCTCCAATTGAGCCTACAATGTACAAACGAGTTTTCCTTCTTCGTTGAGCACAACCGAACCTTTTTGTTGAGTCAAACATGTCACATTTGATGTTATTAGGGTGCAACGCAAGGATTGAAATCAAACGGAGTCCATTTGGTTACTCAAATCCTTGTATTCTCGGATTGCACCCAAATTGGCCTCCAATTGAGCCAACAACGTACAAACGAGTTTTCCTTCTTTATTAAGCACAACCGAACTTGTTTTTTGAGTCAAACATGTCCCATTTGACGTTATTATGGTGCCACACGAGTTAGAAACCAAGCTGAGTCCATTTGCTCACTAAAATCCTTGTATTCTCGTATTGCACCCAAATTGGCCTCCAATTGAGCCTACAACATACAAACGAGTTTTCCTTCTTTGTTAAGCACAACCGAACCTTTTTGTTGAGTCAAACATGTCCCATTTGACGTTATTATGGTGCCACGCAAAGATTGAAATCAAACGGAGTCCGTTTGCTCACTCAAATCCTTGTATTCTCGGATTGCACCCAAATTGGCCTCCAATTGAGCCTACAATGTACAAACAAGTTTTCCTTCTTCGGTAAGCACAACCGAACTTGTTTGTTGAGTCAAATATGTTCCATTTGACGTTATTATGGTGCCACGCAAGGATTGAAATCAAACGGAATCCATTTGGTCACTCAAATCCTTGTATTCTCGGATTGCACCCAAATTGGCCTCCAATTGAGCCTACAACGTACAAACGAGTTCTTCTTCTTCGTTAATCACAACCAAACTTATTTGTTGAGTCAAACATGTCCCATTTGATGTTATTATGGTGCCACGCGAGGATTGAAATCAAACGGAGTCCATTTGGTCACTCAAATCCTTGTATTCTCGGATTGCACCCAAATTGGCCTCCAATTGAGTCTACAACGTACAAACGAGTTTTCCTTCTTCGTTAACCATAACAGAACTAGTTTTTTGAGTCAAACATGTCCCATTTGACGTTATTATGTTGCCACGCGAGTTAGAAACCAAGCGGAGTCCATTTGGTCACTCAAATCCTTGTATTCTCGGATTGCACCAAAATTGGCCTCCAATTGAGCCTACAACGTACAAACGAGTTTTCCTTCTTCATTAAGAACAAACGAACTTGTTTTTTGAGTAAAACATGTCCCATTTGACGTTATTATGGTGCCACGTGAGTTAGAAACCAAGCGGAGTCCATTTGGTCACTCAAATCCTTGTATTCTCGGATTGCACCCAAATTGGCCTACAATTGAGCCTACATCGTACAAACAAGTTTTCCTTCTTCATTAAGCACAAACGAACTTTTTTTTTGAGTCAAACATGTCCCATTTGACATTATTATGGTGCCACGCGAGTTAGAAACCAAGCGGAGTCCATTTGGTCACTCAAATCCTTGTATTCTCGGATTGCTCCCAAATTGGCCTATAATTGAGCCTACAACGTACAAACGAGTTTTCCTTCTTCGTTAACATTAACCGAACTTCTTTGTTGAGTCAAACATGTCCCATTTGACGTTATTATGGTGCCACGTGAGTTAGAACCCAAACGGAGTCCATTTGGTCACTCAAATCCTTGTATTCTCGGATTGCACCCAAATTGGCCTCCAATTGAGCCTACAACGTACAAACGAGTTTTCCTTCTTCGTTAACCATAAGCGAACTTGTTTGTTGAGTCGAACATGGCCCATTTGACATTATTATGGTGCCACGCGAGTTAGAAACCAAGCGGAGTCCATTTGGTCACTCAAATCCTTGTATTCTCGGATTGCACCCAAATTGGTCTCCAATTGAGCCCACAACGTTCAAACGAATTTTCCATCTTCGTTAAGCACAACCAAACCTTTTTGTTGAGTCAAACATGTCCCATTTGATGTTATTATGGTGCGACGCGAGGATTGAAATCAAACGGAATCCATTTGGTCACTCAAATCCATGTATTCTCGGATTGCACCCAAATTGGCCTACAATTGAGCCTACAACGTACAAACGAGTTTACCTTCTTTATTAAGCACAACCGAACTTTTTTTTTCAGTCAAACATGTCTCATTTGACGTTATTATGTTGCCACACGAGTTAGAAACCAAGCGGAGTCCATTTGCTCACTAAAATCCTTGTATTCTCGTATTGCACCCAAATTGGCCTCCAATTGAGCCTACAACATACAAACGAGTTTTCCTTCTTTGTTAAGCACAACCGAACCTTTTTGTTGAGTCAAACATGTCCCATTTGACGTTATTATGGTGCCACGCAAAGATTGAAATCAAACGGAGTCCGTTTGCTCACTCAAATTCTTGAATTCTCGGATTGCACCCAAATTGGCCTCCAATTGAGCCTACAACGTACAAACGAGTTTTTATTCTTCGTTAAGCACAAACGAACTTGTTTTTTGAGTCAAACATGTCCCATTTGACGTTATTATGGTGCCACGCGAGTTAGAAACCAAGCGGAGTCCATTTGGTCACTCAAATCCTTGTATTCTCGGATTGCACCCAAATTGGCCTACAATTGAGCCTACAACGTACAAATGAGTTTTCCTTCTTCGTTAACATTAACCGAACTTCTTTGTTGAGTCAAACATGTCCCATTTGACGTTATTATGGTGCCACGTGAGTTAGAACCCAAACGGAGTCCATTTGGTCACTCAAATCCTTGTATTCTCGGATTGCACCCAAATTGGCCTCCAATTGAGCCTACAACGTACAAACGAGTTCTTCTTCTTCGTTAATCACAACCAAACTTATTTGTTGAGTCAAACATGTCCCATTTGACGTTATTATGGTGCCACGCGAGGATTGAAATCAAACGGAGTCCATTTGGTCACTCAAATCCTTGTATTCTCGGATTGCACCCAAATTGGCCTCCAGTTGAGTCTACAACGTACAAACGAGTTTTCCTTCTTCGTTAACCATAACAGAACTAGTTTTTTGAGTCAAACATGTCCCATTTGACGTTATTATGTTGCCACGCGAGTTAGAAACCAAGCGGAGTCCATTTGGTCA
The DNA here is from genome assembly GCA_963556465.1 of Berberis vulgaris. Classification (NCBI taxonomy): domain Eukaryota; kingdom Viridiplantae; phylum Streptophyta; class Magnoliopsida; order Ranunculales; family Berberidaceae; genus Berberis; species Berberis vulgaris. The sequence continues at coordinate 38,276,211 of OY747126.1, read as the reverse complement.
CTCAAATCCTTGTATTCTCGGATTGCACCCAAATTGGCCTCCAATTGAGCCTACAACGTACAAACGAGTTTTCCTTCTTCATTATGCACAACCTAACTTGTTTTTTGAGTCAAACATGTCACATTTGACGTTATTATGGTGCCACACGAGTTAGAAACCAAGCGGAGTCCATTTGCTCACTAAAATCCTTGTATTCTCGGATTGCACCCAAATTGGCCCCCAATTGAGCCTACAACATACAAACGAGTGTTCCTTCTTTGTTAAGCATAACCGAACCTTTTTGTTGAGTCAAACATGTCCCATTTGATGTTATTATGGTGCCACGCAAAGATTGACATCAAACTGAATCCATTTGGTCACTCAAATCCTTGTATTCTCGGATTGCACCCAAATTGGCCTCCAATTGAGCCTACAAAGTACAAACGAGTTTTCCTTCTTCGTTAAGCACAACCGAACATTTTTGTTGAGTCAAACATGTCCCATTTTACGTTATTAGGGTTCCACGCGAGGATTGAAATCAAACGGAGTCCATTTGGTCACTCAAATCCTTGTATTCTCTGATTGCACCCAAATTGGCCTCCAATTGAGCCTACAACGTACAAACGAGTTTTCCTTCTTCGTTAACCATAACAAAACATTTTTGTTGAGTCAAACATGTCCCACTTGACGTTTTTATGTTGCCACGTGAGTTAGAAACAAAGCGGAGTCCATTTGGTCACTCAAATCCTTGTATTCTCGGATTGCACCCAAATTGGCCTCCAATTGAGCCTACAACGTACAAACGAGTTTTCCTTCTTCATTAAGAACAAACGAACTTGTTTTTTGAGTAAAACATGTCCCATTTGACGTTATTATGGTGCCACGCGAGTTAGAAACCAAGCGGAGTCCATTTGGTCACTCAAATCCTTGTATTCTCGGATTGCACCCAAATTGGCCTACAATTGAGCCTACATCGTACAAACAAGTTTTCCTTCTTCATTAAGCACAAACGAACTTGTTTTTTGAGTCAAACATGTCCCATTTGACATTATTATGGTGCCACGCGAGTTAGAAACCAAGCGGAGTCCATTTGGTCACTCAAATCCTTGTATTCTCGGATTGCTCCCAAATTGGCCTATAATTGAGCCTACAACGTACAAACGAGTTTTCCTTCTTCGTTAACATTAACCGAACTTCTTTGTTGAGTCAAACATGTCCCATTTGACGTTATTATGGTGCCACATGAGTTAGAACCCAAACGGAGTCCATTTGGTCACTCAAATCCTTGTATTCTCGGATTGCACACAAATTGGCCTCCAATTGAGCCTACAACGTACAAACGAGTTTTCCATCTTCGTTAACCATAAGCGAACTTGTTTGTTGAGTCAAACATGGCCCATTTGACATTATTATGGTGCCACGCGAGTTAGAAACCAAGCGGAGTCCATTTGGTCACTCAAATCCTTGTATTCTCGGATTGCACCCAAATTGGTCTCCAATTGAGCCTACAACGTACAAACGAATTTTCCATCTTCGTTAAGCACAACCAAACCTTTTTGTTGAGTCAAACATGTCCCATTTGATGTTATTATGGTGCGACGCGAGGATTGAAATCAAACGGAATCCATTTGGTCACTCAAATCCATGTATTCTCGGATTGCACCCAAATTGGCCTACAATTGAGCCTACAACGTACAAACGAGTTTACCTTCTTTATTAAGCACAACCGAACTTTTTTTTTGAGTCAAACATGTCCCATTTGACGTTATTATGTTGCCACACGAGTTAGAAACCAAGCGGAGTCCATTTGCTCACTAAAATCCTTGTATTCTCGTATTGCACCCAAATTGGCCTCCAATTGAGCCTACAACATACAAACGAGTTTTCCTTCTTTGTTAAGCACAACCGAACTTTTTTGTTGAGTCAAACATGTCCCATTTGACGTTATTATGGTGCCACGCAAAGATTGAAATCAAACGGAGTCCGTTTGCTCACTCAAATCCTTGTATTCTCGGATTGCACCCAAATTGGCCTCCAATTGAGCCTACAACGTACAAACGAGTTTTTCTTCTTCGTTAAGCACAAACGAACTTTTTTTTTGAGTCAAACATGTAACATTTGACGTTATTATGGTGCCACGCGAGTTAGAAACCAAGCGGAGTCCATTTGGTCACTCAAATCCTTGTATTCTCGGATTGCACCCAAATTGGCCTACAATTGAGCCTACAACGTACAAACGAGTTTTCCTTCTTCGTTAACATTAACCGAACTTCTTTGTTGAGTCAAACATGTCCCATTTGACGTTATTATGGTGCCACGTGAGTTAGAACCCAAACGGAGTCCATTTGGTCACTCAAATCCTTGTATTCTCGGATTGCACCCAAATTGGCCTCCAATTGAGCCTACAACGTACAAACGAGTTTTCCTTCTTCGTTAACCATAACCGAACTTGTTTGTTGAGTCAAACATGTCCCATTTGACATTATTATGGTGCCACGCGAGTTAGAAACAAAGCGGAGTCCATTTGGTCACTCAAATCCTTGTATTCTCGGATTGCACCCAAATTGGCCTCCAATTGAGCCTACAACGTACAAACGAGTTTTCCTTCTTTATTAAGCACAACCGAACTTGATTTTTGAGTCAAACATGTCCCATTTGACGTTATTATGTTGCCACGCAAAGATTGAAATCAAACGGAGTCCGTTTGCTCACTCAAATCCTTGTATTCTCGGATTGCACCCAAATTGGCCTCCAATTGAGCCTACAACATACAAACAAGTTTTCCTTCTTAGTTAAGCACAACCGAACCTTTTTCTTGAGTCAAACATGTCCCATTTGATGTTATTATGGTGCCATGCAAAGATTGAAATCAAACGGAGTCCGTTTGATCAATCAAATCCTTGTATTCTCGGATTGCAACCAAATTGGCCTCCAATTGAGCCTACAACGTACAAACGAGTTTTCATTCTTCGTTAAGCACAACCGAACTTGTTTGTGGAGTCAAATATATCTCATTTGACGTTATTATGGTGCCATGCGATGAATGAAACCAAGCGGAGTCCATTTGCTTACTCAAATCCATGTATTCTTGGATTCCACCAAATTGGCCTCCAATTGAGCCTACAATGTACAAACGAGTTTTCCTTCTTCGTTGAGCACAACCGAACCTTTTTGTTGAGTCAAACATGTCACATTTGATGTTATTAGGGTGCAACGCAAGGATTGAAATCAAACGGAGTCCATTTGGTTACTCAAATCCTTGTATTCTCGGATTGCACCCAAATTGGCCTCCAATTGAGCCAACAACGTACAAACGAGTTTTCCTTCTTTATTAAGCACAACCGAACTTGTTTTTTGAGTGAAACATGTCCCATTTGACGTTATTATGGTGCCACACGAGTTAGAAACCAAGCGGAATCCATTTGCTCACTAAAATCCTTGTATTCTCGTATTGCACCCAAATTGGCCTCCAATTGAGCCTACAACATACAAACGAGTTTTCCTTCTTTGTTAAGCACAACCGAACCTTTTTGTTGAGTCAAACATGTCCCATTTGACGTTATTATGGTGCCACGCAAAGATTGAAATCAAACGGAGTCCGTTTGCTCACTCAAATCCTTGTATTCTCGGATTGCACCCAAATTGGCCTCCAATTGAGCCTACAATGTACAAACGAGTTTTCCTTCTTCGGTAAGCACAACCGAACTTGTTTGTTGAGTCAAATATGTTCCATTTGACGTTATTATGGTGCCACGCAAGAATTGAAATCAAACGGAATCCATTTGGTCACTCAAATCCTTGTATTCTCGGATTGCACCCAAATTGGCCTCCAATTGAGCCTACAACGTACAAACGAGTTCTTCTTCTTCGTTAATCACAACCAAACTTATTTGTTGAGTCAAACATGTCCCATTTGACGTTATTATTGTGCCACGTGAGGATTGAAATCAAACGGAGTCCATTTGGTCACTCAAATCCTTGTATTCTCGGATTGCACCCAAATTGGCCTCCAATTGAGCCTACAACGTACAAACGAGTTTTCCTTCTTCGTTAACCATAACCGAACTTTTTTGTTGAGTCAAACATGTCCCATTTGACTTTTTATGTTTCCACGCGAGTTAGAAACAAAACGGAGTCCATTTGGTCACTCAAATCCTTGTATTCTCGGATTGCACCCAAATTGGCCTCCAATTGAGCCTACAACGTACAAACGAGTTTTCCTTCTTCATTAAGCACAAACGAACTTGTTTTTTGAGTCAAACATGTCCCATTCGACGTTATTATGGTGCCACGCGAGTTAGAACACAAACGGAGTCCATTTGGTCACTCAAATCCTTGTATTCTCGGATTGCACCCAAATTGGCCTACAATTGAGCCTACAATGTACAAACGAGTTTTCCTTCTTCGTTGAGCACAACCGAACCTTTTTGTTGAGTCAAACATGTCACATTTGACGTTATTAGGGTGCAACACAAGGATTGAAATCAAACGGAGTCCATTTGGTCACTTAAATCCATGTATTCTCGGATTGCACCCAAATTGGCCTCCAATTGAGCCTACAACATACAAACGAGTTTTCCTTCTTTGTTAAGCACAACCGAACCTTTTTCTTGAGTCAAACATGTCCCATTTGACGTTATTATGGTGCCACGCAAAGTAAGAAAAAAAGCGGAGTCCGTTTGCTCACTCAAATCCTTGTATTCTCGGATTGCACCCAAATTGGCCTCCAATTGAGCCTACAATGTACAAACGAGTTTTCCTTCTTCGGTAAGCACAACCAAACTTATTTGTTGAGTCAAATATGTTCCATTTGACATTATTATGGTGCCACGCAAGGATTGAAATCAAACGGAATCCATTTGGTCACTCAAATCCTTGTATTCTCGGATTGCACCCAAATTGGCCTCCAATTGAGCCTACAACGTACAAACGAGTTCTTCTTCTTCGTTAATCACAACCAAACTTGTTTGTTGAGTCAAACATGTCCCATTTGACGTTATTATGGTGCCACGCGAGGATTGAAATCAAACGGAGTCCATTTGGTCACTCAAATCCTTGTATTCTCGGATTGCACCCAAATTGGCCTCCAATTGAGCCTACAACGTACAAACGAGTTTTCCTTCTTCGTTAACCATAACCGAACTTGTTTGTTGTGTCAAACATGTCCCATTTGACGTTATTATGGTGCCACGCGAGTTAGAAACCAAGCGGAGTCCATTTGGTCACTCAAATCCTTGTATTCTCGGATTGCACCCAAATTGGTCTCCAGTTGAGCCTACAACGTACAAACGAATTTTCCATCTTCGTTAAGCACAACCGAACCTTTTTGTTGAGTCAAACATGTCCCATTTGACGTTATTATGGTGCAGCGCGAGGATTGAAATCAAACGGAATCCATTTGCTTACTCAAATCCTTGTATTCTCGGATTCCACCCAAATTGGCCTCCAATTGAGCCTACAATGTACAAACGAGTTTTCCTTCTTCGTTGAGCACAACCGAACATTTTTATTGAGTCAAACATGTCCCATTTGACGTTATTAGGGTGCCACATGAGGATTGAAATCAAACGGAGTCCATTTGGTTACTCAAATCCTTATATTCTCGGATTGCACCCAAATTGGCATCCAATTGAGCCTACAACGTACAAACGAGTTTTCCTTCTTCGTTAACCACAACCTAACTTGTTTTTTGAGTAAAAAATGTCCCATTTGACGTTATTATGGTGCAACACGAGTTAGAAACCAAGCGGAGTCCATTTGGTCACTAAAATCCTTGTATTCTAGGATTGCACCCAAATTGGTCTCCAATTGAGCCTACAACGTACAAACGAATTTTCCATCTTCGTTAAGCACAACCAAACCTTTTTGTTGAGTCAAACATGTCCCATTTGATGTTATTATGGTGCGACGCGAGGATTGAAATCAAACGGAATCCATTTGGTCACTCAAATCCATGTATTCTCGGATTGCACCCAAATTGGCCTACAATTGAGCCTACAACGTACAAACGAGTTTACCTTCTTTATTAAGCACAACCGAACTTTTTTTTTGAGTCAAACATGTCCCATTTGACGTTATTATGTTGCCACACGAGTTAGAAACCAAGCGGAGTCCATTTGCTCACTAAAATCCTTGTATTCTCGTATTGCACCCAAATTGGCCTCCAATTGAGCCTACAACATACAAACGAGTTTTCCTTCTTTGTTAAGCACAACCGAACTTTTTTGTTGAGTCAAACATGTCCCATTTGACGTTATTATGGTGCCACGCAAAGATTGAAATCAAACGGAGTCCGTTTGCTCACTCAAATCCTTGTATTCTCGGATTGCACCCAAATTGGCCTCCAATTGAGCCTACAACGTACAAACGAGTTTTTCTTCTTCGTTAAGCACAAACGAACTTGTTTTTTGAGTCAAACATGTAACATTTGACGTTATTATGGTGCCACGCGAGTTAGAAACCAAGCGGAGTCCATTTGGTCACTCAAATCCTTGTATTCTCGGATTGCACCCAAATTGGCCTACAATTGAGCCTACAACGTACAAACGAGTTTTCCTTCTTCGTTAACATTAACCGAACTTCTTTGTTGAGTCAAACATGTCCCATTTGACGTTATTATGGTGCCACGTGAGTTAGAACCCAAACGGAGTCCATTTGGTCACTCAAATCCTTGTATTCTCGGATTGCACCCAAATTGGCCTCCAATTGAGCCTACAACGTACAAACGAGTTTTCCTTCTTCGTTAACCATAACCGAACTTGTTTGTTGAGTCAAACATGTCCCATTTGACATTATTATGGTGCCACACGAGTTAGAAACCAAGCGGAGTCCATTTGGTCACTCAAATCCTTGTATTCTCGGATTGCACCCAAATTGGTCTCCAATTGAGCCTACAACGTACAAACGAATTTTCCATCTTCGTTAAGCACAACAAAACCTTTTTGTTGAGTCAAACATGTCCCATTTGATGTTATTATGGTGCAACGCGAGGATTGAAATCAAACGGAATCCATTTGGTCACTCAAATCCATGTATTCTCGGATTGCACCCAAATTGGCCTCCAATTGAGCCTACAACGTACAAACGAGTTTTCCTTCTTTATTAAGCACAACCGAACTTGTTTTTTGAGTCAAACATGTCCCATTTGACGTTATTATGTTGCCACGCAAAGATTGAAATCAAACGGAGTCCGTTTGCTCACTCAAATCCTTGTATTCTCGGATTGCACCCAAATTGGCCTCCAATTGAGCCTACAACATACAAACAAGTTTCCTTCTTAGTTAAGCACAACCGAACCTTTTTCTTGAGTCAAACATGTCCCATTTGATGTTATTATGGTGCCATGCAAAGATTGAAATCAAACGGAGTCCGTTTGATCAATCAAATCCTTGTATTCTCGGATTGCAACCAAATTGGCCTCCAATTGAGCCTACAACGTACAAACGAGTTTTCATTCTTCGTTAAGCACAACCGAACTTGTTTGTGGAGTCAAATATATCCCATTTGACGTTATTATGGTGCCATGCGATGAATGAAACCAAGCGGAGTCCATTTGCTTACTCAAATCCATGTATTCTTGGATTCCACCAAATTGGCCTCCAATTGAGCCTACAATGTACAAACGAGTTTTCCTTCTTCGTTGAGCACAACCGAACATTTTTGTTGAGTCAAACATGTCCCATTTGACGTTATTAGGGTGCAACATGAGGATTCAAATCAAACGGAGTCCATTTGGTTACTCAAATCCTTATATTCTCGGATTGCACCCAAATTGGCCTCCAATTGAGCCTACAACGTACAAACGAGTTTTCTTTCTTCGTTAAGCACAACCGAACTTGTTTGTTGAGTCAAATATATCCCATTTGACGTTATTATGGAGCCATGCGATGACTGAAACCAAGCGGAGTCCATTTGCTTACTCAAATCCTTGTATTCTTGGATTCCACCAAATTGGCCTCCAATTGAGCCTACAATGTACAAACGAGTTTTCCTTCTTCGTTGAGCACAACCGAACCTTTTTGTTGAGTCAAACATGTCACATTTGATGTTATTAGGGTGCAACGCAAGGATTGAAATCAAACGGAGTCCATTTGGTTACTCAAATCCTTGTATTCTCGGATTGCACCCAAATTGGCCTCCAATTGAGCCAACAACGTACAAACGAGTTTTCCTTCTTTATTAAGCACAACCGAACTTGTTTTTTGAGTGAAACATGTCCCATTTGACGTTATTATGGTGCCACACGAGTTAGAAACCAAGCGGAATCCATTTGCTCACTAAAATCCTTGTATTCTCGTATTGCACCCAAATTGGCCTCCAATTGAGCCTACAACATACAAACGAGTTTTCCTTCTTTGTTAAGCACAACCGAACCTTTTTGTTGAGTCAAACATGTCCCATTTGACGTTATTATGGTGCCACGCAAAGATTGAAATCAAACGGAGTCCGTTTGCTCACTCAAATCCTTGTATTCTCGGATTGCACCCAAATTGGCCTCCAATTGAGCCTACAATGTACAAACGAGTTTTCCTTCTTCGGTAAGCACAACCGAACTTGTTTGTTGAGTCAAATATGTTCCATTTGACGTTATTATGGTGCCACGCAAGGATTGAAATCAAACGGAATCCATTTGGTCACTCAAATCCTTGTATTCTCGGATTGCACCCAAATTGGCCTCCAATTGAGCCTACAACGTACAAACGAGTTCTTCTTCTTCGTTAATCACAACCAAACTTATTTGTTGAGTCAAACATGTCCCATTTGACGTTATTATGGTGCCACGCGAGGATTGAAATCAAACGGAGTCCATTTGGTCACTCAAATCCTTGTATTCTCGGATTGCACCCAAATTGGCCTCCAATTGAGCCTACAACGTACAAACGAGTTTTCCTTCTTCGTTAACCATAACCGAACTTTTTTGTTGAGTCAAACATGTCCCATTTGACTTTTTATGTTTCCACGCGAGTTAGAAACAAAGCGGAGTCCATTTGGTCACTCAAATCCTTGTATTCTCGGATTGCACCCAAATTGGCCTCCAATTGAGCCTACAACGTACAAACGAGTTTTCCTTCTTCATTAAGCACAAACGAACTTGTTTTTTGAGTCAAACATGTCCCATTTGACGTTATTATGGTGCCACGCGAGTTAGAACACAAACGGAGTCCATTTGGTCACTCAAATCCTTGTATTCTCGGATTGCACCCAAATTGGCCTACAATTGAGCCTACAATGTACAAACGAGTTTTCCTTCTTCGTTGAGCACAACCGAACCTTTTTGTTGAGTCAAACATGTCACATTTGACGTTATTAGGGTGCAACACAAGGATTGAAATCAAACGGAGTCCATTTGGTCACTTAAATCCATGTATTCTCGGATTGCACCCAAATTGGCCTCCAATTGAGCCTACAACATACAAACGAGTTTTCCTTCTTTGTTAAGCACAACCGAACCTTTTTCTTGAGTCAAACATGTCCCATTTGACGTTATTATGGTGCCACGCAAAGTAAGAAAAAAAGCGGAGTCCGTTTGCTCACTCAAATCCTTGTATTCTCGGATTGCACCCAAATTGGCCTCCAATTGAGCCTACAATGTACAAACGAGTTTTCCTTCTACGGTAAGCACAACCAAACTTATTTGTTGAGTCAAATATGTTCCATTTGACATTATTATGGTGCCACGCAAGGATTGAAATCAAACGGAATCCATTTGGTCACTCAAATCCTTGTATTCTCGGATTGCACCCAAATTGGCCTCCAATTGAGCCTACAACGTACAAACGAGTTCTTCTTCTTCGTTAATCACAACCAAACTTGTTTGTTGAGTCAAACATGTCCCATTTGACGTTATTATGGTGCCACGCGAGGATTGAAATCAAACGGAGTCCATTTGGTCACTCAAATCCTTGTATTCTCGGATTGCACCCAAATTGGCCTCCAATTGAGCCTACAACGTACAAACGAGTTTTCCTTCTTCGTTAACCATAACCGAACTTGTTTGTTGAGTCAAACATGTCCCATTTGACGTTATTATGGTGCCACGCGAGTTAGAAACCAAGCGGAGTCCATTTGGTCACTCAAATCCTTGTATTCTCGGATTGCACCCAAATTGGTCTCCAGTTGAGCCTACAACGTACAAACGAATTTTCCATCTTTGTTAAGCACAACCGAACCTTTTTGTTGAGTCAAACATGTCCCATTTGACGTTATTATGGTGCAGCGCGAGGATTGAAATCAAACGGAATCCATTTGCTTACTCAAATCCTTGTATTCTCGGATTCCACCCAAATTGGCCTCCAATTGAGCCTACAATGTACAAACGAGTTTTCCTTCTTCGTTGAGCACAACCGAACATTTTTATTGAGTCAAACATGTCCCATTTGACGTTATTAGGGTGCCACATGAGGATTGAAATCAAACGGAGTCCATTTGGTTACTCAAATCCTTATATTCTCGGATTGCACCCAAATTGGCATCCAATTGAGCCTACAACGTACAAACGAGTTTTCCTTCTTCGTTAACCACAACCTAACTTGTTTTTTGAGTCAAAAATGTCCCATTTGACGTTATTATGGTGCCACACGAGTTAGAAACCAAGCGGAGTCCATTTGGTCACTAAAATCCTTGTATTCTAGGATTGCACCCAAATTGGTCTCCAATTGAGCCTACAACGTACAAACAAATTTTCCATCTTCGTTAAGCACAACCAAACCTTTTTGTTGAGTCAAAAATGTCCCATTTGATGTTATTATGGTGCAACGTGAGGATTGAAATCAAACGGAATCCATTTGGTCACTCAAATCCATGTATTCTCGGATTGCACCCAAATTGGCCTCCAATTGAGCCTACAACGTACAAACAAGTTTTCCTTCTTTATTAAGCACAACCGAACTTTTTTTTTTGAGTCAAACATGTCCCATTTGACGTTATTATGTTGCCACACGAGTTAGAAACCAAGCGGAGTCCATTTGCTCACTAAAATCCTTGTATTCTCGGATTGCACCCAAATTGGCCTCCAATTGAGCCTACAACATACAAACGAGTTTTCCTTCTTTGTTAAGCACAACCGAACCTTTTTGTTGAGTCAAACATGTCCCATTTGACGTTATTATGGTGCCACGCAAATATTGAAATCAAACGGAGTCCGTTTGCTCACTCAAATCCTTGTATTCTCGGATTGCACCCAAATTGGCCTCCAATTGAGCCTACAACGTACAAACGAGTTTTCCTTCTTCGTTAAGAACAAACGAACTTGTTTTTTGAGTCAAACATGTCCCATTTGACGTTATTATGGTGCCACACGAGTTAGAAACCAAGCGGAGTCCATTTGGTCACTCAAATCCTTGTATTCTCGGATTGCACCCAAATTGGCCTACAATTGAGCCTACAACATACAAACGAGTTTTCCTTCTTCGTTAACATTAACCGAACTTATTTGTTGAGTCAAACATGTCCCATTTGACGTTATTATGGTGCCACGTGAGTTAGAACCCAAACGGAGTCCATTTGGTCACTCAAATCCTTGTATTCTCGGATTGCACCCAAATTGGCCTCCAATTGAGCCTACAACGTACAATCGAGTTTTCCATCTTCGTAAACCATAACCGAACTTGTTTGTTGTGTCAAACATGTCCCATTTGACATTATTATGGTGCCACGCGAGTTAGAAACCAAGCGGAGTCCATTTGGTCACTCAAATCCTTGTATTCTCGGATTGCACCCAAATTGGTCTCCAATTGAGCCTACAACGTACAAACGAGTTTTCCTTCTTCGTTAAGCACAACCGAACATTTTTGTTGAGTCAAACATGTCCTATTTTACGTTCTTAGGGTTCCACGCGAGGATTGAAATCAAACGGAGTCCATTTGGTCACTCAAATCCTTGTATTCTCGGATTGCACCCAAATTGGCCTCCAATTGAGCATACAACGTACAAACGAGTTTTCCTTCTTTATTAAGCACAACCGAACTTGTTTTTTGAGTCAAACATGTCCCATTTGACGTTATTATGGTTCCACACGAGTTAGAAACAAAGCGGAGTCCATTTCGTCACTCAAATCCTGGTATTCTCGGATTGCACCCAAACTGGTCTCCAATTGAGCCTACAACATACAAACGAATTTTCCATCTTCGTTAAGCACAACCGAACCTTTTTGTTGAGTCAAACATGTCCCATTTGACGTTATTATGGTGCCACGTGAGGATTGAAATCAAACGGAGTCCATTTGGTCACTCAAATCCTTGTATTCTCGGATTGCACCCAAATTGGCCTCCAATTGAGCCTACAACGTACAAACGAGTTTTCCTTTTTCGTTAAGCACAACCGAACTTGTTTGTTGAGTCAAATATGTTCCATTTGACGTTATTATGGTGCCACGCAAGGATTGAAATCAAACGGAATCCATTTCGTCACTCAAATCCTTGTATTCTCGGATTGCACCCAAACTGGCCTCCAATTGAGCCTACAACGTACAAACGAGTTTTCCTTCTTTATTAAGCACAACCGAACTTGTTTTTTGAGTGAAACATGTCCCATTTGACGTTATTATGGTGCCACACGAGTTAGAAACCAAGCGGAATCCATTTGCTCACTAAAATCCTTGTATTCTCGTATTGCACCCAAATTGGCCTCCAATTGAGCCTACAACATACAAACGAGTTTTCCTTCTTTGTTAAGCACAACCGAACCTTTTTGTTGAGTCAAACATGTCCCATTTGACGTTATTATGGTGCCACGCAAAGATTGAAATCAAACGGAGTCCGTTTGCTCACTCAAATCCTTGTATTCTCGGATTGCACCCAAATTGGCCTCCAATTGAGCCTACAATGTACAAACGAGTTTTCCTTCTTCGGTAAGCACAACCGAACTTGTTTGTTGAGTCAAATATGTTCCATTTGACGTTATTATGGTGCCACGCAAGGATTGAAATCAAACGGAATCCATTTGGTCACTCAAATCCTTGTATTCTCGGATTGCACCCAAATTGGCCTCCAATTGAGCCTACAACGTACAAACGAGTTCTTCTTCTTCGTTAATCACAACCAAACTTATTTGTTGAGTCAAACATGTCCCATTTGACGTTATTATGGTGCCACGCGAGGATTGAAATCAAACGGAGTCCATTTGGTCACTCAAATCCTTGTATTCTCGGATTGCACCCAAATTGGCCTCCAATTGAGCCTACAACGTACAAACGAGTTTTCCTTCTTCGTTAACCATAACCGAACTTTTTTGTTGAGTCAAACATGTCCCATTTGACTTTTTATGTTTCCACGCGAGTTAGAAACAAAGCGGAGTCCATTTGGTCACTCAAATCCTTGTATTCTCGGATTGCACCCAAATTGGCCTCCAATTGAGCCTACAACGTACAAACGAGTTTTCCTTCTTCATTAAGCACAAACGAACTTGTTTTTTGAGTCAAACATGTCCCATTTGACGTTATTATGGTGCCACGCGAGTTAGAACACAAACGGAGTCCATTTGGTCACTCAAATCCTTGTATTCTCGGATTGCACCCAAATTGGCCTACAATTGAGCCTACAATGTACAAACGAGTTTTCCTTCTTCGTTGAGCACAACCGAACCTTTTTGTTGAGTCAAACATGTCACATTTGACGTTATTAGGGTGCAACACAAGGATTGAAATCAAACGGAGTCCATTTGGTCACTTAAATCCATGTATTCTCGGATTGCACCCAAATTGGCCTCCAATTGAGCCTACAACATACAAACGAGTTTTCCTTCTTTGTTAAGCACAACCGAACCTTTTTCTTGAGTCAAACATGTCCCATTTGACGTTATTATGGTGCCACGCAAAGTAAGAAAAAAAGCGGAGTCCGTTTGCTCACTCAAATCCTTGTATTCTCGGATTGCACCCAAATTGGCCTCCAATTGAGCCTACAATGTACAAACGAGTTTTCCTTCTACGGTAAGCACAACCAAACTTATTTGTTGAGTCAAATATGTTCCATTTGACATTATTATGGTGCCACGCAAGGATTGAAATCAAACGGAATCCATTTGGTCACTCAAATCCTTGTATTCTCGGATTGCACCCAAATTGGCCTCCAATTGAGCCTACAACGTACAAACGAGTTCTTCTTCTTCGTTAATCACAACCAAACTTGTTTGTTGAGTCAAACATGTCCCATTTGACGTTATTATGGTGCCACGCGAGGATTGAAATCAAACGGAGTCCATTTGGTCACTCAAATCCTTGTATTCTCGGATTGCACCCAAATTGGCCTCCAATTGAGCCTACAACGTACAAACGAGTTTTCCTTCTTCGTTAACCATAACCGAACTTGTTTGTTGAGTCAAACATGTCCCATTTGACGTTATTATGGTGCCACGCGAGTTAGAAACCAAGCGGAGTCCATTTGGTCACTCAAATCCTTGTATTCTCGGATTGCACCCAAATTGGTCTCCAGTTGAGCCTACAACGTACAAACGAATTTTCCATCTTCGTTAAGCACAACCGAACCTTTTTGTTGAGTCAAACATGTCCCATTTGACGTTATTATGGTGCAGCGCGAGGATTGAAATCAAACGGAATCCATTTGCTTACTCAAATCCTTGTATTCTCGGATTCCACCCAAATTGGCCTCCAATTGAGCCTACAATGTACAAACGAGTTTTCCTTCTTCGTTGAGCACAACCGAACATTTTTATTGAGTCAAACATGTCCCATTTGACGTTATTAGGGTGCCACATGAGGATTGAAATCAAACGGAGTCCATTTGGTTACTCAAATCCTTATATTCTCGGATTGCACCCAAATTGGCATCCAATTGAGCCTACAACGTACAAACGAGTTTTCCTTCTTCGTTAACCACAACCTAACTTGTTTTTTGAGTCAAAAATGTCCCATTTGACGTTATTATGGTGCCACACGAGTTAGAAACCAAGCGGAGTCCATTTGGTCACTAAAATCCTTGTATTCTAGGATTGCACCCAAATTGGTCTCCAATTGAGCCTACAACGTACAAACAAATTTTCCATCTTCGTTAAGCACAACCAAACCTTTTTGTTGAGTCAAACATGTCCCATTTGATGTTATTATGGTGCAACGCGAGGATTGAAATCAAACGGAATCCATTTGGTCACTCAAATCCATGTATTCTCGGATTGCACCCAAATTGGCCTCCAATTGAGCCTACAACGTACAAACAAGTTTTCCTTCTTTATTAAGCACAACCGAACTTTTTTTTTGAGTCAAACATGTCCCATTTGACGTTATTATGTTGCCACGCAAATATTGAAATCAAACGGAGTCCGTTTGCTCACTCAAATCCTTGTATTCTCGGATTGCACCCAAATTGGCCTCCAATTGAGCCTACAACGTACAAACGAGTTTTCCTTCTTCGTTAAGAACAAACGAACTTGTTTTTTGAGTGAAACATGTCCCATTTGACGTTATTATGGTGCCACACGAGTTAGAAACCAAGCGGAGTCCATTTGGTCACTCAAATCGTTGTATTCTCGGATTGCACCCAAATTGGCCTACAATTGAGCCTACAACATACAAACGAGTTTTCCTTCTTCGTTAACATTAACCGAACTTATTTGTTGAGTCAAACATGTCCCATTTGACGTTATTATGGTGCCACGTGAGTTAGAACCCAAACGGAGTCCATTTGGTCACTCAAATCCTTGTATTCTCGGATTGCACCCAAATTGGCCTCCAATTGAGCCTACAACGTACAATCGAGTTTTCCTTCTTCGTAAACCATAACCGAACTTGTTTGTTGTGTCAAACATGTCCCATTTGACATTATTATGGTGCCACGCGAGTTAGAAACCAAGCGGAGTCCATTTGGTCACTCAAATCCTTGTATTCTCGGATTGCACCCAAATTGGTCTCCAATTGAGCCTACAACGTACAAACGAGTTTTCCTTCTTCGTTAAGCACAACCGAACATTTTTGTTGAGTCAAACATGTCCTATTTTACGTTCTTAGGGTTCCACGCGAGGATTGAAATCAAACGGAGTCCATTTGGTCACTCAAATCCTTGTATTCTCGGATTGCACCCAAATTGGCCTCCAATTGAGCATACAACGTACAAACGAGTTTTCCTTCTTTATTAAGCACAACCGAAATTGTTTTTTGAGTCAAACATGTCCCATTTGACGTTATTATGGTTCCACACGAGTTAGAAACAAAGCGGAGTCCATTTCGTCACTCAAATCCTGGTATTCTCGGATTGCACCCAAACTGGTCTCCAATTGAGCCTACAACATACAAACGAATTTTCCATCTTCGTTAAGCACAACCGAACCTTTTTGTTGAGTCAAACATGTCCCATTTGACGTTATTATGGTGCCACGTGAGGATTGAAATCAAACGGAGTCCATTTGGTCACTCAAATCCTTGTATTCTCGGATTGCACCCAAATTGGCCTCCAATTGAGCCTACAACGTACAAACGAGTTTTCCTTTTTCGTTAAGCACAACCGAACTTGTTTGTTGAGTCAAATATGTTCCATTTGACGTTATTATGGTGCCACGCAAGGATTGAAATCAAACGGAATCCATTTCGTCACTCAAATCCTTGTATTCTCGGATTGCACCCAAACTGGCCTCCAATTGAGCCTACAACGTACAAACGAGTTTTCCTTCTTTATTAAGCACAACCGAACTTTTTTTTTGAGTCAAACATGTCCCACTTGACCTTATTATGGTGCCGCACGAGTTAGAAACCAAGCGGAGTCCATTTGCTCACTAAAATCCTTGTATTCTCGGATTGCACCCAAATTGGCCTCCAATTGAGCCTACAACATACAAACGAGTTTTCCTACTTTGTTAAGCATAACCGAACCTTTTTGTTGAGTCAAACATGTCCCATTTGACGTTATTATGGTGCCAGGCAAATATTGAAATCAAACGGAGTCCGTTTGCTCACTCAAATCCTTGTATTCTCGGATTGCACCCAAATTGGCCTCCAATTGAGCCTACAACGTACAAACGAGTTTTCCTTCTTCGTTAAGCACAAACGAACTTGTTTGTTGAGTCAAATATATCCCATTTGATGTTATTATGGTGCCATGCAATGATTGAAATCAAACGGAGTCCATTTGGTCACTCAAATCCTTGTATTCTCGGATTGCACCCAAATTGGCCTCCTATTGAGCCTACAACGTACAAACGAGTTTTCCTTCTTTATTAAGCACAAGCGAACTTGTTTTTTGAGTCAAACATGTCCCATTTGATGTTATTATGGTGCCACGTGAGTTAGAAACCAAACGGAGTCCATTTGGTCACTCAAATCCTTGTATTCTCGGATTGCACCCAAATTGGCCTCAAATTGAGCCTACAACGTACAAACGAGTTTTCCATCTTCGTTAAGCACAACCGAACCTTTTTGTTGAGTCAAACATGTCCCATTTGACGTTATTATGGTGCCACGCGAGGATTGAAATCAAACGGAGTCCATTTGGTCACTCAAATCCTTGTATTCTCGGATTGCACCCAAATTGGCCTCCAATTGAGCCTACAACGTACAAACGAGTTTTCCTTCTTCGTTAAGCACAACCGAACATTTTTGTTGAGTCAAACATGTCCTATTTTACGTTATTAGGGTTCCACGCGAGGATTGAAATCAAACGGAGTCGATTTGGTCACTCAAATCCTTGTATTCTCGGATTGCACCTAAATTGGCCTCCAATTGAGCATACAACGTACAAACGAGTTTTCCTTCTTTATTAAGCACAACCGAACTTTTTTTTTGAGTCAAACATGTCCCATTTGACGTTATTATGGTGCCACACGAGTTAGAAACCAAGCGGAGTCCATTTGCTCACTAAAATCCTTGTATTCTCGTATTGCACCCAAATTGGCCTCCAATTGATCCTACAACATACAAACGAGTTTTCCTTCTTCGTTAAGCACAACCGAACTTGTTTGTTGAGTCA
Source organism: Berberis vulgaris (assembly GCA_963556465.1). Taxonomy (NCBI): domain Eukaryota; kingdom Viridiplantae; phylum Streptophyta; class Magnoliopsida; order Ranunculales; family Berberidaceae; genus Berberis; species Berberis vulgaris. The sequence continues at coordinate 38,258,326 of OY747126.1, read as the reverse complement.
AATATGTACCATTTGACGATATTATGGTACCACGCAAGGATTGAAATCAAACGGAATCCATTTGGTCACTCGAATCCTTGTATTCTCGGATTGCACCCAAATTGGACTCCAATTGAGCCTACAACGTACAAACGAGTTTTTCTTCTTCGTTAATCACAACCGAACTTGTTTGTTGAGTCAAACATGTCCCATTTGATGTTATTATGGTGCCACACGAGTTAGAAACCAAGCGGAGTCCATTTGGTCACTCAAATCTTTGTATTCTCGGATTGCACCCAAACTGGTCTCCAATTGAGCCTACAACGTACAAACTAATTTTCCATCTTCGTTAAGCACAACTGAACCTTTTTGTTGAGTCAAACATGTCCCATTTGACGTTATTATGGTGCCACGCGAGGATTGAAATCAAACGGAATCCATTTGGTCACTCAAATCAGGTATTCTCGGATTGCACCCAAATTGGCCTCCAATTGAGCCTACAACGTACAAACGAGTTTTCCTTCTTCGTTAAGCACAACCGAAAATTTTTGTTGAGTCAAACATGTCCTATTTTACGTTATTAGGGTTCCACGCGCGGATTGAAATCAAACGGAGTCCATTTGGTCTCTCAAATCCTTGTATTCTCGGATTGCACCCAAATTGGCCTCCAATTGAGCCTACAACGTACAAACGAGTTTTCCTTCTTCGTTTAGCACAACCGAACTTGTTTGTTGAGTCAAATATATCCCATTTGACGTTATTATGGTGCCATGCAATGATTGAAATCAAACGGAGTCCATTTGGTCACTCAAATCCTTGTATTCTCGGATTGCACCCAAATTGGCCTCCAATTGAGCCTACAACGTACAAACGAGTTTTTCTTCTTCGTTAACCACAAACGAACTTTTTTGTTGAGTCAGACATGTCCCATTTGACGTTATTATGGTGCCACGTGAGTTAGAAACCAAATGGAGTCCATTTGGTCACTCAAATCCTTGTATTCTCGGATTGCACCCAAATTGGCCTCCAATTGAGCCTACAACGTACAAACAAGTTTTCCATCTTCGTTAAGCACAACCGAACCTTTTTGTTGAGTCAAACATGTCCCATTTGACGTTATTATGGTGCCACGTGAGGATTGAAATCAAACGGAGTCCATTTGGTCACTCAAATCCTTGTATTCCGGATTGCACCCAAATTGGCCTCCAATTGAGCCTACAACGTACAAACGAGTTTTCCTTCTTCGTTAAGCACAACCGAACATTTTTGTTGAGTCAAACATGTCCTATTTTACGTTATTAGGGTTCCACGCGAGGATTGAAATCAAACGGAGTCCATTTGGTCACTCAAATCCTTGTATTCTCGGATTGCACCCAAATTGGCCTCCAATTGAGCATACAACGTACAAACGAGTTTTCCTTCTTTATTAAGCACAACCGAACTTGTTTTTTGAGTCAAACATGTCCCATTTGACGTTATTATGGTTCCACACGAGTTAGAAACAAAGCGGAGTCCATTTCGTCACTCAAATCCTTGTATTCTCGGATTGCACCCAAACTGGTCTCCAATTGAGCCTACAACATACAAACGAATTTTCCATCTTCGTTAAGCACAACCGAACCTTTTTGTTGAGTCAAACATGTCCCATTTGACGTTATTATGGTGCCACGTGAGGATTGAAATCAAACGGAGTCCATTTGGTCACTCAAATCCTTGTATTCTCGGATTGCACCCAAATTGGCCTCCAATTGAGCCTACAACGTACAAACGAGTTTTCCTTTTTCGTTAAGCACAACCGAACTTGTTTGTTGAGTCAAATATGTTCCATTTGACGTTATTATGGTGCCACGCAAGGATTGAAATCAAACGGAATCCATTTCGTCACTCAAATCCTTGTATTCTCGGATTGCACCCAAACTGGCCTCCAATTGAGCCTACAACGTACAAACGAGTTTTCCTTCTTTATTAAGCACAACCGAACTTGTTTTTTGAGTCAAACATGTCCCACTTGACCTTATTATGGTGCCGCACGAGTTAGAAACCAAGCGGAGTCCATTTGCTCACTAAAATCCTTGTATTCTCGGATTGCACCCAAATTGGCCTCCAATTGAGCCTACAACATACAAACGAGTTTTCCTACTTTGTTAAGCATAACCGAACCTTTTTGTTGAGTCAAACATGTCCCATTTGACGTTATTATGGTGCCACGCAAATATTGAAATCAAACGGAGGCCGTTTGCTCACTCAAATCCTTGTATTCTCGGATTGCACCCAAATTGGCCTCCAATTGAGCCTACAACATACAAACGAGTTTTCCTTCTTCGTTAAGCACAAACGAACTTGTTTGTTGAGTCAAATATATCCCATTTGACGTTATTATGGTGCCATGCAATGATTGAAATCAAACGGAGTCCATTTGGTCACTCAAATCCTTGTATTCTCGGATTGCACCCAAATTGGCCTCCTATTGAGCCTACAACGTACAAACGAGTTTTCCTTCTTTATTAAGCACAAGCGAACTTGTTTTTTGAGTCAAACATGTCCCATTTGATGTTATTATGGTGCCACGTGAGTTAGAAACCAAACGGAGTCCATTTGGTCACTCAAATCCTTGTATTCTCGGATTGCACCCAAATTGGCCTCCAATTGAGCCTACAACGTACAAACGAGTTTTCCATCTTCGTTAAGCACAACCGAACCTTTTTGTTGAGTCAAACATGTCCCATTTGACGTTATTATGGTGCCACGTGAGGATTGAAATCAAACGGAGTCCATTTAGTCACTCAAATCCTTGAATTCTCGGATTGCACCCAAATTGGCCTCCAATTGAGCCTACAACGTACAAACGAGTTTTCCTTCTTCGTTAAGCACAACCGAACATTTTTGTTGAGTCAAACATGTCCTATTTTACGTTATTAGGGTTCCACGCGAGGATTGAAATCAAACGGAGTCCATTTGGTCACTCAAATCCTTGTATTCTCGGATTGCACCCAAATTGGCCTCCAATTGAGCATACAACGTACAAACGAGTTTTCCTTCTTTATTAAGCACAACCGAACTTGTTTTTTGAGTCAAACATGTCCCATTTGACGTTATTATGGTTCCACACGAGTTAGAAACAAAGCGGAGTCCATTTCGTCACTCAAATCCTGGTATTCTCGGATTGCACCCAAACTGGTCTCCAATTGAGCCTACAACATACAAACGAATTTTCCATCTTCGTTAAGCACAACCGAACCTTTTTGTTGAGTCAAACATGTCCCATTTGACGTTATTATGGTGCCACGTGAGGATTGAAATCAAACGGAGTCCATTTGGTCACTCAAATCCTTGTATTCTCGGATTGCACCCAAATTGGCCTCCAATTGAGCCTACAACGTACAAACGAGTTTTCCTTTTTCGTTAAGCACAACCGAACTTGTTTGTTGAGTCAAATATGTTCCATTTGACGTTATTATGGTGCCACGCAAGGATTGAAATCAAACGGAATCCATTTCGTCACTCAAATCCTTGTATTCTCGGATTGCACCCAAACTGGCCTCCAATTGAGCCTACAACGTACAAACGAGTTTTCCTTCTTTATTAAGCACAACCGAACTTGTTTTTTGAGTCAAACATGTCCCACTTGACCTTATTATGGTGCCGCACGAGTTAGAAACCAAGCGGAGTCCATTTGCTCACTAAAATCCTTGTATTCTCGGATTGCACCCAAATTGGCCTCCAATTGAGCCTACAACATACAAACGAGTTTTCCTACTTTGTTAAGCATAACCGAACCTTTTTGTTGAGTCAAACATGTCCCATTTGACGTTATTATGGTGCCAGGCAAATATTGAAATCAAACGGAGTCCGTTTGCTCACTCAAATCCTTGTATTCTCGGATTGCACCCAAATTGGCCTCCAATTGAGCCTACAACGTACAAACGAGTTTTCCTTCTTCGTTAAGCACAAACGAACTTGTTTGTTGAGTCAAATATATCCCATTTGACGTTATTATGGTGCCATGCAATGATTGAAATCAAACGGAGTCCATTTGGTCACTCAAATCCTTGTATTCTCGGATTGCACCCAAATTGGCCTCCTATTGAGCCTACAACGTACAAACGAGTTTTCCTTCTTTATTAAGCACAAGCGAACTTGTTTTTTGAGTCAAACATGTCCCATTTGATGTTATTATGGTGCCACGTGAGTTAGAAACCAAACGGAGTCCATTTGGTCACTCAAATCCTTGTATTCTCGGATTGCACCCAAATTGGCCTCAAATTGAGCCTACAACGTACAAACGAGTTTTCCATCTTCGTTAAGCACAACCGAACCTTTTTGTTGAGTCAAACATGTCCCATTTGACGTTATTATGGTGCCACGCGAGGATTGAAATCAAACGGAGTCCATTTAGTCACTCAAATCCTTGAATTCTCGGATTGCACCCAAATTGGCCTCCAATTGAGCCTACAACGTACAAACGAGTTTTCCTTCTTCGTTAAGCACAACCGAACATTTTTGTTGAGTCAAACATGTCCTATTTTACGTTATTAGGGTTCCACGCGAGGATTGAAATCAAACGGAGTCCATTTGGTCACTCAAATCCTTGTATTCTCGGATTGCACCCAAATTGGCCTCCAATTGAGCATACAACGTACAAACGAGTTTTCCTTCTTTATTAAGCACAACCGAACTTGTTTTTTGAGTCAAACATGTCCCATTTGACGTTATTATGGTTCCACACGAGTTAGAAACAAAGCGGAGTCCATTTCGTCACTCAAATCCTGGTATTCTCGGATTGCACCCAAACTGGTCTCCAATTGAGCCTACAACATACAAACGAATTTTCCATCTTCGTTAAGCACAACCGAACCTTTTTGTTGAGTCAAACATGTCCCATTTGACGTTATTATGGTGCCACGTGAGGATTGAAATCAAACGGAGTCCATTTGGTCACTCAAATCCTTGTATTCTCGGATTGCACCCAAATTGGCCTCCAATTGAGCCTACAACGTACAAACGAGTTTTCCTTTTTCGTTAAGCACAACCGAACTTGTTTGTTGAGTCAAATATGTTCCATTTGACGTTATTATGGTGCCACGCAAGGATTGAAATCAAACGGAATCCATTTCGTCACTCAAATCCTTGTATTCTCGGATTGCACCCAAACTGGCCTCCAATTGAGCCTACAACGTACAAACGAGTTTTCCTTCTTTATTAAGCACAACCGAACTTGTTTTTTGAGTCAAACATGTCCCACTTGACCTTATTATGGTGCCGCACGAGTTAGAAACCAAGCGGAGTCCATTTGCTCACTAAAATCCTTGTATTCTCGGATTGCACCCAAATTGGCCTCCAATTGAGCCTACAACATACAAACGAGTTTTCCTACTTTGTTAAGCATAACCGAACCTTTTTGTTGAGTCAAACATGTCCCATTTGACGTTATTATGGTGCCAGGCAAATATTGAAATCAAACGGAGTCCGTTTGCTCACTCAAATCCTTGTATTCTCGGATTGCACCCAAATTGGCCTCCAATTGAGCCTACAACGTACAAACGAGTTTTCCTTCTTCGTTAAGCACAAACGAACTTGTTTGTTGAGTCAAATATATCCCATTTGACGTTATTATGGTGCCATGCAATGATTGAAATCAAACGGAGTCCATTTGGTCACTCAAATCCTTGTATTCTCGGATTGCACCCAAATTGGCCTCCTATTGAGCCTACAACGTACAAACGAGTTTTCCTTCTTTATTAAGCACAAGCGAACTTGTTTTTTGAGTCAAACATGTCCCATTTGATGTTATTATGGTGCCACGTGAGTTAGAAACCAAACGGAGTCCATTTGGTCACTCAAATCCTTGTATTCTCGGATTGCACCCAAATTGGCCTCAAATTGAGCCTACAACGTACAAACGAGTTTTCCATCTTCGTTAAGCACAACCGAACCTTTTTGTTGAGTCAAACATGTCCCATTTGACGTTATTATGGTGCCACGCGAGGATTGAAATCAAACGGAGTCCATTTGGTCACTCAAATCCTTGTATTCTCGGATTGCACCCAAATTGGCCTCCAATTGAGCCTACAACGTACAAACGAGTTTTCCTTCTTCGTTAAGCACAACCGAACATTTTTGTTGAGTCAAACATGTCCTATTTTACGTTATTAGGGTTCCACGCGAGGATTGAAATCAAACGGAGTCGATTTGGTCACTCAAATCCTTGTATTCTCGGATTGCACCTAAATTGGCCTCCAATTGAGCATACAACGTACAAACGAGTTTTCCTTCTTTATTAAGCACAACCGAACTTTTTTTTTGAGTCAAACATGTCCCATTTGACGTTATTATGGTGCCACACGAGTTAGAAACCAAGCGGAGTCCATTTGCTCACTAAAATCCTTGTATTCTCGTATTGCACCCAAATTGGCCTCCAATTGATCCTACAACATACAAACGAGTTTTCCTTCTTCGTTAAGCACAACCGAACTTGTTTGTTGAGTCAAATATGTACCATTTGACGATATTATGGTACCACGCAAGGATTGAAATCAAACGGAATCCATTTGGTCACTCGAATCCTTGTATTCTCGGATTGCACCCAAATTGGCCTCCAATTGAGCCTACAACGTACAAACGAGTTTTTCTTCTTCGTTAATCACAACCGAACTTGTTTGTTGAGTCAAACATGTCCCATTTGATGTTATTATGGTGCCACACGAGTTAGAAACCAAGCGGAGTCCATTTGGTCACTCAAATCTTTGTATTCTCGGATTGCACCCAAACTGGTCTCCAATTGAGCCTACAACGTACAAACTAATTTTCCATCTTCGTTAAGCACAACTGAACCTTTTTGTTGAGTCAAACATGTCCCATTTGACGTTATTATGGTGCCACGCGAGGATTGAAATCAAACGGAATCCATTTGGTCACTCAAATCAGGTATTCTCGGATTGCACCCAAATTGGCCTCCAATTGAGCCTACAACGTACAAACGAGTTTTCCTTCTTCGTTAAGCACAACCGAAAATTTTTATTGAGTCAAACATGTCCTATTTTACGTTATTAGGGTTCCACGCGCGGATTGAAATCAAACGGAGTCCATTTGGTCTCTCAAATCCTTGTATTCTCGGATTGCACCCAAATTGGCCTCCAATTGAGCCTACAACGTACAAACGAGTTTTCCTTCTTCGTTTAGCACAACCGAACTTGTTTGTTGAGTCAAATATATCCCATTTGACGTTATTATGGTGCCATGCAATGATTGAAATCAAACGGAGTCCATTTGGTCACTCAAATCCTTGTATTCTCGGATTGCACCCAAATTGGCCTCCAATTGAGCCTACAACGTACAAACGAGTTTTTCTTCTTCGTTAACCACAAACGAACTTTTTTGTTGAGTCAGACATGTCCCATTTCACGTTATTATGGTGCCACGTGAGTTAGAAACCAAATGGAGTCCATTTGGTCACTCAAATCCTTGTATTCTCGGATTGCACCCAAATTGGCCTCCAATTGAGCCTACAACGTACAAACGAGTTTTTCTTCTTCGTTAACCACAAACGAACTTTTTTGTTGAGTCAGACATGTCCCATTTGACGTTATTATGGTGCCACGTGAGTTAGAAACCAAATGGAGTCCATTTGGTCACTCAAATCCTTGTATTCTCGGATTGCACCCAAATTGGCCTCCAATTGAGCCTACAACATACAAACGAGTTTTCCTACTTTGTTAAGCATAACCGAACCTTTTTGTTGAGTCAAACATGTCCCATTTGACGTTATTATGGTGCCACGCAAATATTGAAATCAAACGGAGGCCGTTTGCTCACTCAAATCCTTGTATTCTCGGATTGCACCCAAATTGGCCTCCAATTGAGCCTACAACGTACAAACGAGTTTTCCTTCTTCGTTAAGCACAAACGAACTTGTTTGTTGAGTCAAATATATCCCATTTGACGTTATTATGGTGCCATGCAATGATTGAAATCAAACGGAGTCCATTTGGTCACTCAAATCCTTGTATTCTCGGATTGCACCCAAATTGGCCTCCTATTGAGCCTACAACGTACAAACGAGTTTTCCTTCTTTATTAAGCACAAGCGAACTTGTTTTTTGAGTCAAACATGTCCCATTTGATGTTATTATGGTGCCACGTGAGTTAGAAACCAAACGGAGTCCATTTGGTCACTCAAATCCTTGTATTCTCGGATTGCACCCAAATTGGCCTCCAATTGAGCCTACAACGTACAAACGAGTTTTCCATCTTCGTTAAGCACAACCGAACCTTTTTGTTGAGTCAAACATGTCCCATTTGACATTATTATGGTGCCACGTGAGGATTGAAATCAAACGGAGTCCATTTAGTCACTCAAATCCTTGAATTCTCGGATTGCACCCAAATTGGCCTCCAATTGAGCCTACAACGTACAAACGAGTTTTCCTTCTTCGTTAAGCACAACCGAACATTTTTGTTGAGTCAAACATGTCCTATTTTACGTTATTAGGGTTCCACGCGAGGATTGAAATCAAACGGAGTCCATTTGGTCACTCAAATCCTTGTATTCTCGGATTGCACCCAAATTGGCCTCCAATTGAGCATACAACGTACAAACGAGTTTTCCTTCTTTATTAAGCACAACCGAACTTGTTTTTTGAGTCAAACATGTCCCATTTGACGTTATTATGGTTCCACACGAGTTAGAAACAAAGCGGAGTCCATTTCGTCACTCAAATCCTGGTATTCTCGGATTGCACCCAAACTGGTCTCCAATTGAGCCTACAACATACAAACGAATTTTCCATCTTCGTTAAGCACAACCGAACCTTTTTGTTGAGTCAAACATGTCCCATTTGACGTTATTATGGTGCCACGTGAGGATTGAAATCAAACGGAGTCCATTTGGTCACTCAAATCCTTGTATTCTCGGATTGCACCCAAATTGGCCTCCAATTGAGCCTACAACGTACAAACGAGTTTTCCTTTTTCGTTAAGCACAACCGAACTTGTTTGTTGAGTCAAATATGTTCCATTTGACGTTATTATGGTGCCACGCAAGGATTGAAATCAAACGGAATCGATTTCGTCACTCAAATCCTTGTATTCTCGGATTGCACCCAAACTGGCCTCCAATTGAGCCTACAACGTACAAACGAGTTTTCCTTCTTTATTAAGCACAACCGAACTTGTTTTTTGAGTCAAACATGTCCCACTTGACCTTATTATGGTGCCGCACGAGTTAGAAACCAAGCGGAGTCCATTTGCTCACTAAAATCCTTGTATTCTCGGATTGCACCCAAATTGGCCTCCAATTGAGCCTACAACATACAAACGAGTTTTCCTACTTTGTTAAGCATAACCGAACCTTTTTGTTGAGTCAAACATGTCCCATTTGACGTTATTATGGTGCCAGGCAAATATTGAAATCAAACGGAGTCCGTTTGCTCACTCAAATCCTTGTATTCTCGGATTGCACCCAAATTGGCCTCCAATTGAGCCTACAACGTACAAACGAGTTTTCCTTCTTCGTTAAGCACAAACGAACTTGTTTGTTGAGTCAAATATATCCCATTTGACGTTATTATGGTGCCATGCAATGATTGAAATCAAACGGAGTCCATTTGGTCACTCAAATCCTTGTATTCTCGGATTGCACCCAAATTGGCCTCCTATTGAGCCTACAACGTACAAACGAGTTTTCCTTCTTTATTAAGCACAAGCGAACTTGTTTTTTGAGTCAAACATGTCCCATTTGATGTTATTATGGTGCCACGTGAGTTAGAAACCAAACGGAGTCCATTTGGTCACTCAAATCCTTGTATTCTCGGATTGCACCCAAATTGGCCTCAAATTGAGCCTACAACGTACAAACGAGTTTTCCATCTTCGTTAAGCACAACCGAACCTTTTTGTTGAGTCAAACATGTCCCATTTGACGTTATTATGGTGCCACGCGAGGATTGAAATCAAACGGAGTCGATTTGGTCACTCAAATCCTTGTATTCTCGGATTGCACCTAAATTGGCCTCCAATTGAGCATACAACGTACAAACGAGTTTTCCTTCTTTATTAAGCACAACCGAACTTTTTTTTGAGTCAAACATGTCCCATTTGACGTTATTATGGTGCCACACGAGTTAGAAACCAAGCGGAGTCCATTTGCTCACTAAAATCCTTGTATTCTCGTATTGCACCCAAATTGGCCTCCAATTGATCCTACAACATACAAACGAGTTTTCCTTCTTCGTTAAGCACAACCGAACTTGTTTGCTGAGTCAAATATGTACCATTTGACGATATTATGGTACCACGCAAGGATTGAAATCAAACGGAATCCATTTGGTCACTCGAATCCTTGTATTCTCGGATTGCACCCAAATTGGCCTCCAATTGAGCCTACAACGTACAAACGAGTTTTTCTTCTTCGTTAATCACAACCGAACTTGTTTGTTGAGTCAAACATGTCCCATTTGATGTTATTATGGTGCCACACGAGTTAGAAACCAAGCGGAGTCCATTTGGTCACTCAAATCTTTGTATTCTCGGATTGCACCCAAACTGGTCTCCAATTGAGCCTACAACGTACAAACTAATTTTCCATCTACGTTAAGCACAACTGAACCTTTTTGTTGAGTCAAACATGTCCCATTTGACGTTATTATGGTGCCACGCGAGGATTGAAATCAAACGGAATCCATTTGGTCACTCAAATCAGGTATTCTCGGATTGCACCCAAATTGGCCTCCAATTGAGCCTACAACGTACAAACGAGTTTTCCTTCTTCGTTAAGCACAACCGAAAATTTTTGTTGAGTCAAACATGTCCTATTTTACGTTATTAGGGTTCCACGCGCGGATTGAAATCAAACGGAGTCCATTCGGTCTCTCAAATCCTTGTATTCTCGGATTGCACCCAAATTGGCCTCCAATTGAGCCTACAACGTACAAACGAGTTTTCCTTCTTCGTTTAGCACAACCGAACTTGTTTGTTGAGTCAAATATATCCCATTTGACGTTATTATGGTGCCATGCAATGATTGAAATCAAACGGAGTCCATTTGGTCACTCAAATCCTTGTATTCTCGGATTGCACCCAAATTGGCCTCCAATTGAGCCTACAACGTACAAACGAGTTTTTCTTCTTCGTTAACCACAAACGAACTTTTTTGTTGAGTCATACATGTCCCATTTGACGTTATTATGGTGCCACGTGAGTTAGAAACCAAATGGAGTCCATTTGGTCACTCAAATCCTTGTATTCTCGGATTGCACCCAAATTGGCCTCCAATTGAGCCTACAACGTACAAACGAGTTTTCCATCTTCGTTAAGCACAACCGAACCTTTTTGTTGAGTCAAACATGTCCCATTTGACGTTATTATGGTGCCACGTGAGGATTGAAATCAAACGGAGTCCATTTGGTCACTCAAATCCTTGTATTCCGGATTGCACCCAAATTGGCCTCCAATTGAGCCTACAACGTACAAACGAGTTTTCCTTCTTCGTTAAGCACAACCGAACATTTTTGTTGAGTCAAACATGTCCTATTTTACGTTATTAGGGTTCCACGCGAGGATTGAAATCAAACGCAGTCCATTTGGTCACTCAAATCCTTGTATTCTCAGATTGCACCCAAATTGGCCTCCAATTGAGCATACAACGTACAAACGAGTTTTCCTTCTTTATTAAGCACAACCGAACTTGTTTTTTGAGTCAAACATGTCCCATTTGACGTTATTATGGTTCCACACGAGTTAGAAACAAAGCGGAGTCCATTTCGTCACTCAAATCCTTGTATTCTCGGATTGCACCCAAACTGGTCTCCAATTGAGCCTACAACATACAAACGAATTTTCCATCTTCGTTAAGCACAACCGAACCTTTTTGTTGAGTCAAACATGTCCCATTTGACGTTATTATGGTGCCACGTGAGGATTGAAATCAAACGGAGTCCATTTGGTCACTCAAATCCTTGTATTCTCGGATTGCACCCAAATTGGCCTCCAATTGAGCCTACAACGTACAAACGAGTTTTCCTTTTTCGTTAAGCACAACCGAACTTGTTTGTTGAGTCAAATATGTTCCATTTGACGTTATTATGGTGCCACGCAAGGATTGAAATCAAACGGAATCCATTTCGTCACTCAAATCCTTGTATTCTCGGATTGCACCCAAACTGGCCTCCAATTGAGCCTACAACGTACAAACGAGTTTTCCTTCTTTATTAAGCACAACCGAACTTGTTTTTTGAGTCAAACATGTCCCACTTGACCTTATTATGGTGCCGCACGAGTTAGAAACCAAGCGGAGTCCATTTGCTCACTAAAATCCTTGTATTCTCGGATTGCACCCAAATTGGCCTCCAATTGAGCCTACAACATACAAACGAGTTTTCTTACTTTGTTAAGCATAACCGAACCTTTTTGTTGAGTCAAACATGTCCCATTTGACGTTATTATGGTGCCACGCAAATATTGAAATCAAACGGAGGCCGTTTGCTCACTCAAATCCTTGTATTCTCGGATTGCACCCAAATTGGCCTCCAATTGAGCCTACAACGTACAAACGAGTTTTCCTTCTTCGTTAAGCACAAACGAACTTGTTTGTTGAGTCAAATATATCCCATTTGACGTTATTATGGTGCCATGCAATGATTGAAATCAAACGGAGTCCATTTGGTCACTCAAATCCTTGTATTCTCGGATTGCACCCAAATTGGCCTCCTATTGAGCCTACAACGTACAAACGAGTTTTCCTTCTTTATTAAGCACAAGCGAACTTGTTTTTTGAGTCAAACATGTCCCATTTGATGTTATTATGGTGCCACGTGAGTTAGAAACCAAACGGAGTCCATTTGGTCACTCAAATCCTTGTATTCTCGGATTGCACCCAAATTGGCCTCCAATTGAGCCTACAACGTACAAACGAGTTTTCCTCCTTCGTTAAGCACAACCGAACATTTTTGTTGAGTCAAACATGTCCTATTTTACGTTATTATGGTTCCACGCGAGGATTGAAATCAAACGGAGTCCATTTGGTCACTCAAATCCTTGTATTCTCGGATTGCACCCAAATTGGCCTCCAATTGACCATACAACGTACAAACGAGTTTTCCTTCTTTATTAAGCACAAGCGAACTTGTTTTTTGAGTCAAAAATGTCCCATTTGACGTTATTATGGTGCCACACGAGTTAGAAACCAAGCGGAGTCCATTTGCTCACTAAAATCCTTGTATTCTCGTATTGCACCCAAATTGGCCTCCAATTGAGCCTACAACATACAAACGAGTTTTACTTCTTCGTTAAGCACAACCGAACTTGTTTGTTGAGTCAAATATTTTCCATTTGACTTTATTATGGTGCCACGCAAGGATTGAAATCAAACGGAATCCATTTGGTCACTCAAATCCTTGTATTCTCGGATTGCACCCAAATTGGCCTCCAATTGAGCCTACAACGCACAAACGAGTTTTTCTTCTTCGTTAATCACAACCGAACCTGTTTGTTGAGTCAAACATGTCCCATTTGACGTTATTATGGTTCCACGCGAGTTAGAAACAAAGCGGAGTCCATTTCGTCACTCAAATCCTTGTATTCTCGGATTGCACCCAAACTGGTCTCCAATTGAGCCTACAACGTACAAACGAATTTTCCATCTTCGTTAAGCACAACCGAACCTTTTTTCTTGAGTCAAACATGTCCCATTTAACGTTATTATGGTGCCTCGTGTGGATTGAAATCATACGGAATCCATTTGGTCACTCAAATCCATGTATTCTCGGATTGCACCCAAATTGGCCTCCAACTGAGCCTACAACGTACAAACGAGTTTTTCTTCTTCGTTAATCACAACCGAACCTGTTTGTTGAGTCAAACATGTCCCATTTGACGTTATTATGGTGCCACGCGAGTTAGAAACAAAACGGAGTCCATTTCGTCACTCAAATCCTTGTATTCTCGGATTGCACCCAAACTGGTCTCCAATTGAGCCTACAACGTAAAAACGAATTTTCCATCTTCGTTAAGCACAACCGAACCTTTTTGTTGAGTCAAACATGTCCCATTTGACGTTATTATGTTGCCTCATGAGGATTGAAATCAAACGGAATCCATTTGGTCACTCAAATCCATGTATTCTCGGATTGCACCCAAATTGGCCTCCAATTGAGCCTACAACGTACAAACGAGTTGTCCTTCTTTATTAAGAACAACCGAACTTGTTTTTTGAGTCAAACATGTCCCATTTGACGTTATTATGGTGCCGCACAAGTTAGAAACCAAGCGGAGTCCATTTGCTCACTAAAATCCTTGTATTCTCGAATTGCACCCAAATTTGCCTCCAATTGAGCCTACAACATACAAACGAGTTTTCCTTCTTTGTTAAGCATAACCGAACCTTTTTGTTGAGTCAAACATGTCCCATTTGACGTTATTATGGTGCCACGCAAAGATTGAAATCAAACGGAGTCCGTTTGCTCACTCAAATCCTTGTATTCTTGGATTGCACCCAAATTGGCCTCCAATTGAGCCTACAACGTACAAACGAGTTTTTCTTCTTCGTTAAGCACAACCGAACTTGTTTGTTGAGTCAAATATATCCCATTTGACGTTATTATGGTGCCATGCGATGATTGAAATCAAACGGAGTCCATTTGGTCACTCAAATCCTTGTATTCTCGGATTGCACCCAAATTGGCCTCCAACTGAGCCTACAACGTACAAACGAGTTTTTCTTCTTCGTTAATCACAACCGAACCTGTTTGTTGAGTCAAACATGTCCCATTTGACGTTATTATGGTGCCACGCGAGTTAGAAACAAAACGGAGTCCATTTCGTCACTCAAATCCTTGTATTCTCGGATTGCACCCAAACTGGTCTCCAATTGAGCCTACAACGTAAAAACGAATTTTCCATCTTCGTTAAGCACAACCGAACCTTTTTGTTGAGTCAAACATGTCCCATTTGACGTTATTATGTTGCCTCATGAGGATTGAAATCAAACGGAATCCATTTGGTCACTCAAATCCATGTATTCTCGGATTGCACCCAAATTGGCCTCCAATTGAGCCTACAACGTACAAACGAGTTGTCCTTCTTTATTAAGAACAACCGAACTTGTTTTTTGAGTCAAACATGTCCCATTTGACGTTATTATGGTGCCGCACAAGTTAGAAACCAAGCGGAGTCCATTTGCTCACTAAAATCCTTGTATTCTCGAATTGCACCCAAATTTGCCTCCAATTGAGCCTACAACATACAAACGAGTTTTCCTTCTTTGTTAAGCATAACCGAACCTTTTTGTTGAGTCAAACATGTCCCATTTGACGTTATTATGGTGCCACGCAAAGATTGAAATCAAACGGAGTCCGTTTGCTCACTCAAATCCTTGTATTCTTGGATTGCACCCAAATTGGCCTCCAATTGAGCCTACAACGTACAAACGAGTTTTCCTTCTTCGTTAAGCACAACCGAACTTGTTTGTTGAGTCAAATATATCCCATTTGACGTTATTATGGTGCCATGCGATGATTGAAATCAAACGGAGTCCATTTGGTCACTCAAATCCTTGTATTCTCGGATTGCACCCAAATTGGCCTCCAATTGAGCCTACAACGTACAAACGAGTTTTTCTTCTTCGTTAACCACAAACGAACTTGTTTTTTGAGTCAAACATGTCCCATTTGACGTTATTATGGTGCCACGTGAGTTAGAAACCAAACGGAGTCCATTTGGTCACTCAAATCCTTGTATTCTCGGATTGCACCCAAATTGGCCTCCAATTGAGCCTACAACGTACAAACGAGTTTTTCTTCTTCGTTAATCACAACCGAACTTGTTTGTTGAGTCAAACATATCCCATTTGACGTTATTATGGTGCCACGCGAGTTAGAAACCAAGCAGAGTCCATTTGGTCACTCAAATCCTTGTATTCTCGGATTGCACCCAAATTGGCCTCCAATTGAGCCTACAACGTACAAACGAGTTTTCCATCTTCGTTAAGCACAACCGAACCTTTTTGTTGAGTCAAACATGTCCCATTTGACGTTATTATGGTGCCATGCGAGGATTGAAATCAAACGGAGTCCATTTGGTCACTCAAATCCTTGTATTCTCGGATTGCACCCAAATTGGCCTCCAATTGAGCCTACAACGTACAAACGAGTTTTCCTCCTTCGTTAAGCACAACCGAACATTTTTGTTGAGTCAAACATGTCCTATTTTACGTTATTATGGTTCCACGCGAGGATTGAAATCAAACGGAGTCCATTTGGTCACTCAAATCCTTGTATTCTCGGATTGCACCCAAATTGGCCTCCAATTGAGCATACAACGTACAAACGAGTTTTCCTTCTTTATTAAGCACAAGCGAACTTGTTTTTTGAGTCAAAAATGTCCCATTTGACGTTATTATGGTGCCACACGAGTTAGAAACCAAGCGGAGTCCATTTGCTCACTAAAATCCTTGTATTCTCGTATTGCACCCAAATTGGCCTCCAATTGAGCCTACAACATACAAACGAGTTTTACTTCTTCGTTAAGCACAACCGAACTTGTTTGTTGAGTCAAATATTTTCCATTTGACGTTATTATGGTGCCACGCAAGGATTGAAATCAAACGGAATCCATTTGGTCACTCAAATCCTTGTATTCTCGGATTGCACCCAAATTGGCCTCCAATTGAGCCTACAACGCACAAACGAGTTTTTCTTCTTCGTTAATCACAACCGAACCTGTTTGTTGAGTCAAACATGTCCCATTTGACGTTATTATGGTTCCACGCGAGTTAGAAACAAAGCGGAGTCCATTTCGTCACTCAAATCCTTGTATTCTCGGATTGCACCCAAACTGGTCTCCAATTGAGCCTACAACGTACAAACGAATTTTCCATCTTCGTTAAGCACAACCGAACCTTTTTTCTTGAGTCAAACATGTCCCATTTAACGTTATTATGGTGCCTCGTGTGGATTGAAATCATACGGAATCCATTTGGTCACTCAAATCCATGTATTCTCGGATTGCACCCAAATTGGCCTCCAACTGAGCCTACAACGTACAAACGAGTTTTTCTTCTTCGTTAATCACAACCGAACCTGTTTGTTGAGTCAAACATGTCCCATTTGACGTTATTATGGTGCCACGCGAGTTAGAAACAAAACGGAGTCCATTTCGTCACTCAAATCCTTGTATTCTCGGATTGCACCCAAACTGGTCTCCAATTGAGCCTACAACGTAAAAACGAATTTTCCATCTTCGTTAAGCACAACCGAACCTTTTTGTTGAGTCAAACATGTCCCATTTGACGTTATTATGTTGCCTCATGAGGATTGAAATCAAACGGAATCCATTTGGTCACTCAAATCCATGTATTCTCGGATTGCACCCAAATTGGCCTCCAATTGAGCCTACAACGTACAAACGAGTTGTCCTTCTTTATTAAGAACAACCGAACTTGTTTTTTGAGTCAAACATGTCCCATTTGACGTTATTATGGTGCCGCACAAGTTAGAAACCAAGCGGAGTCCATTTGCTCACTAAAATCCTTGTATTCTCGAATTGCACCCAAATTTGCCTCCAATTGAGCCTACAACATACAAACGAGTTTTCCTTCTTTGTTAAGCATAACCGAACCTTTTTGTTGAGTCAAACATGTCCCATTTGACGTTATTATGGTGCCACGCAAAGATTGAAATCAAACGGAGTCCGTTTGCTCACTCAAATCCTTGTATTCTTGGATTGCACCCAAATTGGCCTCCAATTGAGCCTACAACGTACAAACGAGTTTTCCTTCTTCGTTAAGCACAACCGAACTTGTTTGTTGAGTCAAATATATCCCATTTGACGTTATTATGGTGCCATGCGATGATTGAAATCAAACGGAGTCCATTTGGTCACTCAAATCCTTGTATTCTCGGATTGCACCCAAATTGGCCTCCAATTGAGCCTACAACGTACAAACGAGTTTTTCTTCTTCGTTAACCACAAACGAACTTGTTTTTTGAGTCAAACATGTCCCATTTGACGTTATTATGGTGCCACGTGAGTTAGAAACCAAACGGAGTCCATTTGGTCACTCAAATCCTTGTATTCTCGGATTGCACCCAAATTGGCCTCCAATTGAGCCTACAACGTACAAACGAGTTTTTCTTCTTCGTTAATCACAACCGAACTTGTTTGTTGAGTCAAACATATCCCATTTGACGTTATTATGGTGCCACGCGAGTTAGAAACCAAGCAGAGTCCATTTGGTCACTCAAATCCTTGTATTCTCGGATTGCACCCAAATTGGCCTCCAATTGAGCCTACAACGTACAAACGAGTTTTCCATCTTCGTTAAGCACAACCGAACCTTTTTGTTGAGTCAAACATGTCCCATTTGACGTTATTATGGTGCCATGCGAGGATTGAAATCAAACGGAGTCCATTTGGTCACTCAAATCCTTGTATTCTCGGATTGCACCCAAATTGGCCTCCAATTGAGCCTACAACGTACAAACGAGTTTTCCTCCTTCGTTAAGCACAACCGAACATTTTTGTTGAGTCAAACATGTCCTATTTTACGTTATTATGGTTCCACGCGAGGATTGAAATCAAACGGAGTCCATTTGGTCACTCAAATCCTTGTATTCTCGGATTGCACCCAAATTGGCCTCCAATTGAGCATACAACGTACAAACGAGTTTTCCTTCTTTATTAAGCACAAGCGAACTTGTTTTTTGAGTCAAAAATGTCCCATTTGACGTTATTATGGTGCCACACGAGTTAGAAACCAAGCGGAGTCCATTTGCTCACTAAAATCCTTGTATTCTCGTATTGCACCCAAATTGGCCTCCAATTGAGCCTACAACATACAAACGAGTTTTACTTCTTCGTTAAGCACAACCGAACTTGTTTGTTGAGTCAAATATTTTCCATTTGACGTTATTATGGTGCCACGCAAGGATTGAAATCAAACGGAATCCATTTGGTCACTCAAATCCTTGTATTCTCGGATTGCACCCAAATTGGCCTCCAATTGAGCCTACAACGCACAAACGAGTTTTTCTTCTTCGTTAATCACAACCGAACCTGTTTGTTGAGTCAAACATGTCCCATTTGACGTTATTATGGTTCCACGCGAGTTAGAAACAAAGCGGAGTCCATTTCGT
This sequence comes from Berberis vulgaris, assembly GCA_963556465.1. Lineage (NCBI taxonomy): Eukaryota > Viridiplantae > Streptophyta > Magnoliopsida > Ranunculales > Berberidaceae > Berberis > Berberis vulgaris. The sequence continues at coordinate 38,239,225 of OY747126.1, read as the reverse complement.
CACTCAAATCCTTGTATTCTCGGATTGCACCCAAACTGGTCTCCAATTGAGCCTACAACGTACAAACGAATTTTCCATCTTCGTTAAGCACAACCGAACCTTTTTTATTGAGTCAAACATGTCCCATTTAACGTTATTATGGTGCCTCGTGTGGATTGAAATCATACGGAATCCATTTGGTCACTCAAATCCATGTATTCTCGGATTGCACCCAAATTGGCCTCCAATTGAGCCTACAACGTACAAACGAGTTTTCCTTCTTTATTAAGCACAACCGAACTTGTTTTTTGAGTCAAACATGTCCCATTTGACGTTATTATGGTGCCGCACGATTTAGAAACCAAGCGGAGTCCATTTGCTCACTAAAATCCTTGTATTCTCGGATTGCACCCAAATTGGCCTCCAATTGAGCCTACAACATACAAACGAGTTTTCCTTCTTCGTTAAGCACAACCGAACTTGTTTGTTGAGTCAAATATATCCCATTTGACGTTATTATGGTGCCATGCGATGATTGAAATCAAACGGAGTCCATTTGGTCACTCAAATCCTTGTATTCTCGGATTGCACCCAAATTGGCCTCCAATTGAGCCTACAACGTACAAACGAGTTTTTCTTCTTCGTTAACCACAAACGAACTTGTTTTTTGAGTCAAACATGTCCCATTTGACGTTATTATGGTGCCACGTGAGTTAGAAACCAAACGGAGTCCATTTGATCACTCAAATCCTTGTATTCTCGGATTGCACCCAAATTGGCCTCCAATTGAGCCTACAACGTACAAACGAGTTTTTCTTCTTCGTTAATCACAACCGAACTTGTTTGTTGAGTCAAACATATCCCATTTGACGTTATTATGGTGCCACGCGAGTTAGAAACCAAGCAGAGTCCATTTGGTCACTCAAATCCTTGTATTCTCGGATTGCACCCAAATTGGCGTCCAATTGAGCCTACAACGTACAAACGAGTTTTCCATCTTCGTTAAGCACAACCGAACCTTTTTGTTGAGTCAAACATGTCCCATTTGACGTTATTATGGTGCCATGCGAGGATTGAAATCAAACGGAGTCCATTTGGTCACTCAAATCCTTGTATTCTCGGATTGCACCCAAATTGGCCTCCAATTGAGCCTACAACGTACAAACGAGTTTTCCTCCTTCGTTAAGCACAACCGAACATTTTTGTTGAGTCAAACATGTCCTATTTTACGTTATTATGGTTCCACGCGAGGATTGAAATCAAACGGAGTCCATTTGGTCACTCAAATCCTTGTATTCTCGGATTGCACCCAAATTGGCATCCAATTGAGCATACAACGTACAAACGAGTTTTCCTTCTTTATTAAGCACAAGCGAACTTGTTTTTTGAGTCAAAAATGTCCCATTTGACGTTATTATGGTGCCACACGAGTTAGAAACCAAGCGGAGTCCATTTGCTCACTAAAATCCTTGTATTCTCGTATTGCACCCAAATTGGCCTCCAATTGAGCCTACAACATACAAACGAGTTTTCCTTCTTCGTTAAGCACAACCGAACTTGTTTGTTGAGTCAAATATTTTCCATTTGACGTTATTATGGTGCCACGCAAGGATTGAAATCAAACGGAATCCATTTGGTCACTCAAATCCTTGTATTCTCGGATTGCACCCAAATTGGCCTCCAATTGAGCCTACAACGCACAAACGATTTTTTCTTCTTCGTTAATCACAACCGAACCTGTTTGTTGAGTCAAACATGTCCCATTTGACGTTATTATGGTTCCACGCGAGTTAGAAACAAAGCGGAGTCCATTTCGTCACTCAAATCCTTGTATTCTCGGATTGCACCCAAACTGGTCTCCAATTGAGCCTACAACGTACAAACGAATTTTCCATCTTCGTTAAGCACAACCGAACCTTTTTTCTTGAGTCAAACATGTCCCATTTAACGTTATTATGGTGCCTCGTGTGGATTGAAATCATACGGAATCCATTTGGTCACTCAAATCCATGTATTCTCGGATTGCACCCAAATTGGCCTCCAATTGAGCCTACAACGTACAAACGAGTTTTCCTTCTTTATTAAGCACAACCGAACTTGTTTTTTGAGTCAAACATGTCCCATTTGACGTTATTATGGTGCCGCACGATTTAGAAACCAAGCGGAGTCCATTTGCTCACTAAAATCCTTGTATTCTCGGATTGCACCCAAATTGGCCTCCAATTGAGCCTACAACATACAAACGAGTTTTCCTTCTTTGTTAAGCATAACCGAACCTTTTTGTTGAGTCAAACATGTCCCATTTGACGTTATTATGGTGCCACGCAAAGATTGAAATCAAACGGAGTCCGTTTGCTCACTCAAATCCTTGTATTCTCGGATTGCACCCAAATTGGCCTCCAATTGAGCCTACAACATACAAACGAGTTTTCCTTCTTCGTTAAGCACAACCGAACTTTTTTATTGAGTCAAATATATCCCATTTGACGTTATTATGGTGCCATGCGATGATTGAAATCAAACGGAGTCCATTTGGTCACTCAAATCCTTGTATTCTCGGATTCCACCCAAATTGGCCTCCAATTGAGCCTACAACGTACAAACGAGTTTTTCTTCTTCGTTAACCACAAACGAACTTTTTTGTTGAGTCAAACATGTCCCATTTGACGTTATTATGGTGCCACGTGAGTTAGAAACCAAACGGAGTCGATTTGTCACTCAAATCCTTGTATTCTCGGATTGCACCCAAATTGGCCTCCAATTGAGCCTACAACGTACAAACGAGTTTTTCTTCTTCGTTAATCACAACTGAACTTGTTTGTTGAGTCAAGCATATCCCATTTGACGTTATTATGGTGCCACGCGAGTTAGAAACCAAGCGGAGTCCATTTGGTCACTCAAATCCTTGTATTCTCGGATTGCACCCAAATTGGCCTCCAATTGAGCCTACAACGTACAAACGAGTTTTCCATTTCGTTAAGCACAACCGAACCTTTTTGTTGAGTCAAACATTTCCCATTTGACGTTATTATGTGCCATGCGAGGATTGAAATCAAACGGAGTCTAGTTGGTCACTCAAATCCTTGTATTCTCGGATTGCACCCAAATTGGCCTCCAATTGAGCCTACAACGTATAAACGAGTTTTCCTTCTTCGTTAAGCACAACCGAACATTTTTGTTGAGTCAAACATGTCCTATTTTACGTTATTAGGGTTCCACGCGAGGATTGAAATCAAACGGAGTCGATTTGGTCACTCAAATCCTTGTATTCTCGGATTGCACCCAAATTGGCCTCCAATTGAGCATACAACGTACAAACGAGTTTTCCTTCTTTATTAAGCACAACCGAACTTGTTTTTTGAGTCAAACATGTCCCATTTGACGTTATTATGGTGCCACACGAGTTAGAAACCAAGCGGAGTCCATTTGCTCACTAAAATCCTTGTATTCTCGTATTGCACCCAAATTGGCCTCCAATTGATCCTACAACATACAAACGGGTTTTCCTTCTTCGTTAAGCACAACCGAACTTGTTTGTTGAGTCAAATATGTTCCATTTGACGTTATTATGGTGCCACGCAAGGATTGAAATCAAACGGAATCCATTTGGTCACTCAAATCCATGTATTCTCGGATTGCACCCAAATTGGCCTCCAATTGAGCCTACAACGTACAAACGAGTTTTCCTTCTTCGTTAAGCACAACCGAACATTTTTGTTGAGTCAAACATGTCCTATTTTACGTTTTTAGGGTTCCACGCGAGGATTGAAATCAAACGGAGTCCATTTGGTCACTCAAATCCTTGTATTCTTGGATTGCACCCAAATTGGCCTCCAATTGAGCATACAACGTACAAACGAGTTTTCCTTCTTTATTAAGCACAACCGAACTTGTTTTTTGAGTCAAACATGTCCCATTTGACGTTATTATGGTGCCACACGAGTTAGAAACCAAGCGGAGTCCATTTGCTCACTAAAATCCTTGTATTCTCGTATTGCACCCAAATTGGCCTCCAATTGAGCCTACAACATACAAACGAGTTTTCCTTCTTCGTTAAGCACAACCGAACTTGTTTGTTGAGTCAAATATGTTCCATTTGACGTTATTATGGTGCCACGCAAGGATTGAAATCAAACGGAATCCATTTGGTCACTCAAATCCTTGTATTCTCGGATTGCACCCAAATTGGCCTCCAATTGAGCCTACAACGTACAAACGAGTTTTTCTTCTTCGTTAATCACAACTGAACTTGTTTGTTGAGTCAAACATGTCCCATTTGACGTTATTATGGTGCCACACGAGCTAGAAACCAAGCAGAGTCCATTTGGTCACTCAAATCCTTGTATTCTCGGATTGCACCCAAACTGGTCTCCAATTGAGCCTACAACGTACAAACGAATTTTCCATCTTCGTTAAGCACAAATGAACCTTTTTGTTGAGTCAAACATGTCCCATTTGACGTTATTATGGTGCCACGCGAGGATTGAAATCAAACGGAATCCATTTGGTCACTCAAATCCATGTATTGTCGGATTGCACCCAAATTGGCCTCCAATTGAGCCTACAACGTACAAACGAGTTTTCCTTCTTTATTAAGCACAACCGAACTTGTTTTTTGAGTCAAACATGTCCCATTTGATGTTATTATTGTGCCACACGAGTTAGAAACCAAGCGGAGTCCATTTGCTTACTAAAATCCTTGTATTCTCGGATTGCACCCAAATTGGCCTCCAATTGAGCCTACAACATACAAACGAGTTTTCCTTCTTTGTTAAGCACAACCGAACCTTTTTCTTGAGTCAAACATGTCCCATTAGACGTTATTATGGTGCCACGCAAATATTGAAATCAAACGGAGTCCGTTTGCTCACTCAAATCCTTGTATTCTCGGATTGCACCCAAATTGGCCTCCAATTGAGCCTACAACGTACAAACGAGTTTTCCTTCTTTGTTAAGCAGAACCGAACTTGTTTGTTGAGTCAAATATATCCCATTTGACGTTATTATGGTGCCATGCGATGATTGAAATCAAACGGAGTCCATTTGGTCACTCAAATCCTTGTATTCTCGGATTGCACCCAAATGGGCCTCGAATTGAGCCTACAACGTACAAACGAGTTTTTCTTCTTCGTTAACCACAAACGAACTTGTTTGTTGAGACAAACATGTCTCATTTGACGTTATTATGGTGCCACGTGAGTTAGAAACCAAATGGAGTCCATTTGGTCACTCAAATCCTTGTATTCTCGGATTGCACCCAAATTGGCCTCCAATTGAGCCTACAACGTACAAACGAGTTTTCTTCTTCGTTAATCACAACCGAACTTGTTTATTGAGTCAAACATATCCCATTTGACGTTATTATTGTGCCACGCGAGTTAGAAACCAAGCGGAGTCCATTTGGTCACTCAAATCCTTGTATTCTCGGATTGCACCCAAATTGGCCTCCAATTGAGCCTACAACGTACAAACGAGTTTTCCTTCTTCGTTGACCATAACTGAACTTGTTTGTTGAGTCAAACATGTCCCATTTGATGTTATTATGGTGCCACGCGAGTTAGAAACCAAGCGGAGTCCATTTGCTTACTCAAATCCTTGTATTCTTGGATTCCACCCAAATTGGCCTCCAATTGAGCCTACAATGTACAAACGAGTTTTCCTTCTTCGTTGAGCACAACCGAACATTTTTGTTGAGTCAAACATGTCCCATTTGACGTTATTAGGGTGCCACATGAGGATTGAAATCAAACGGAGTCCATTTGGTTACTCAAATCCTTATATTATCGGATTGCACCCAAATTGGCCTCCAATTGAGCCTACAACGTACACACGAGTTTTCCTTCTTCGTTAACCATAACCGAACTAGTTTGTTGAGTCAAACATGTCACATTTGACGTTATTATGTTGCCACGCGAGTTAGAAACCAAGCGGAGTCCATTTGGTCACTCAAATCCTTGTATTCTCGGATTGCACCCAAATTGGCCTCCAATTGAGCCTTTTTTTTTTTTGAAAAGCAAGCTTGGGGTTTAAATGGGCTCCCCAGACCACAGAAATAAGTAAGAAAGATACAATACAGAAACAAATTCAAATGCCACTAAGAAAAGAACATTACATTCTCAAATATTTTCTACCACTGGCGTCCTCAAAGATAATCTTCTTTAGGTCTTCGGCGAAGGAGCTAGGAGTAACTTCAATGAAGGAAGAGTTGGGCATTAGAGCTGCCAGCTTGTCTGCTGCTCTATTAGTTTCCCGAACTACATGAACCACTTTGCAAGCTTCAAACAAATTCAGCATGTCTTTAATCCTTCGCGTGGTATGTTTAGCTTCCCACGGAGGGGCTTTATCTGTATTGATGTACTGGACTGCAGTGGCTGAGTCGATGCAGATGATCAGCTTCCTGTGCTGACCTGAAATAGCCAATTTCAGCCCTGTTTCTACTCCCTGCAGCTCATGCAGAATCACAGAATTCCCTGTTTGAGACCCTGCTGCAGCTGCTAGGACAGTGCCTTGCTGATCACGGATTATCTCTCCATATCCTCCCATCGTACCTTGCAGCGAACCATCAGAATTAATTGTCACCCACCCTGGATCAGGCCGAAGCCAAGTGTGCCATGTGCTGTCCTTGAGTTTGTAATTGATGTCAATATTCCATCTATCAAAGAAGTTACGGTTTTGGGGAGTATCTTCTACTTCCAGCTCCATAACGATCAACCGAAGTCTAACATCAACACAGATTTTAGGACTGAGATCCTTAACTGCGAGCTCTTTGCTGTCAAACATTCTCCTATTTCGTTCTAACCATAAATGGTATATTGTTGCATTTAACATCAGCTTTTGGGCAATTGATTTCGGGTCTGTTCCTGTGAATTTCTGCAAGCACCAATGAAGTTCATCTGTCCATCTGCGGGGATGATGTTTGAATCCCATAAATCTAAGCATAGATGACCAGACCTGATTTGTGTAGGAGCAGCTGAAGAAGAGATGGTTTTCATTCTCAGGTTCCAGTTGACAGAAGCAGCATAAAGAGGTAGGGATGGTCCCCCACTGTACCAGCTTGTCTTGAGTTTTTAGTTTGTTTGTTAGAGCCAGCCAGCCAATAAAACTGTGTCTGGGGATGCGTCCCTTGAACCAGACAAGCTTTGTCCAGGGTATGAGCGGCTTCTTTTCTCTAATAGCATGATATGCACTTTTGCTAGTGTACTCCCCACCCGTACCTCCTTTCCATACTACTTCATCTTGATAATTAGAGTCAAGATCCACTAAGCTAAGGTCCTCATAAATTTCAGCAATTGAGTCCTGAATATAATCACTAGCAAACCACGACCCGTTCCTAATGAGCGCACTCACTTTGGCCTTCTTATTTATAAGAGAGTTGTAGGTTAGATGAGGAGGGAATCTGTCCATAAGAATGCCTTTAGGGTGCCATGGGTCCTTCCATAAACATGTGTCTCTGCCATTCCCAATTGCATAAGAGATCAAACTGGTTGTGAGATTCCTGCAATTTAGGATACTTCTCCAGCACCATGAGGCTCCCTGTGGGACTCCCATTAACCAGAAGTCCCTTCCCTTGATGAGATTTTTCTTCGTCCATTGGACCCAAAGGGTTTCCTTGTTCGACACAATACTCCATATATATCTCGTCATAGCAGCCAGGTTAGCAGTTTTGATGCACCTTACACCTAGGCCACCTTCATTGTAGGGGAGACAAATTGTCTTCCATTGAACAAGAGGAACTGTCAGGTATTGATCAGATGCAGACCATAAGAAGTTCCTGATGATGGAAGTGATTTCATTGATGGTTGCCTTGGGAAGGACATAGCACGAGCTCCAATATACTTGCATACTACTTAAAACAGCCTTTATTAGAGTAAGTCTACCAGCATAGGATAGAGTCCTGTTCTTCCAAGAGGTTACTCTCTTCCTGATTCTTTCCACCAGAGGGAAGCAGTCAAGGTGAGAAAGTCTAGTTGAAATCATAGGAAGGCCAAGGTACCTTACAGGAAGTTCAGCTGTTTTAAATTGCAGGATTGAAGTGATCTCTGTCAGATTCTCTCTAGGGACTCCCGCTGCAAAAAGGCTGCTCTTGTTGCAATTTATAGTCAGCCCCGTACATCTGCGGAACTTGTCCATGGCCTGAGCAAGAGAATCCGCTGACCTTTGGTCCCCATGGAAGAAAGCTATAATATCATCAGCAAAGCTTAAGTGAGTTATGAAAGGGTCTTTGCATTTGTAATGCAGCTGATAGTTTCCTTGAAGAGCTTGGTCCTTTAGGAGCAGGTGGAGAATTTCCATCATCAGGACAAAAATGTAAGGAGACATTGGGCATCCTTGACGAATACCCCTAGTGGCTTGTATGAATCCTTTAGGCGAGCCATTAACTGAGATGGAGTACTTTGGGGTCGAGATGCACACATACACCCATTGTATAAATTGCTCCGGGAACTTGAGTTTCCTCAACATATGAATGATAGCCTCCCATCTGATAGTGTCATAGGCCTTTCGAAGATCAATTTTCGCTGCACATCTAGGAGGGCCTTGGTCTTTGTGATAGTTCCGAACTAGTTCGTGGGCTAACATAATATTGTCCTGAATGAGACGCCCCTTGATAAAAGCTGATTGAGATGGGCTGACCAGCCGTTGCACTACCATGCTTAGCCTATTCTTCATGATTTTCGTCAAGCATTTATAGACAACATTACAGCATGAGATAGGCCTGAAATCACTGAGAGTAGTAGGATTAGTAATTTTTGGGATTAAAACTACACATGTTGTATTTACCTGTCTCAGAAGTTTGCCACTTGCAAAGAAATTACTGATTGCTTTACTGAAATCATCTCCCAGAATGCGCCAGGCTGACTTATAGAAGAAGGAAGAGAAACCATCCGGGCCAGGAGACTTGTTGGAGTCTATCATGGATAAAGCTTCCGAAGTTGATGCTTTCTATGACCCTGTCATCATATGGTTCCAGCTTACCTCCAAAGACATCCTCAAAGTATCTCACACACTCTGTCCCAATTTCTTCTATGTCCTCTATTTTCTCCTGATTGGCATTGTAAAGGGATAAGATTCTGTTTTTCTTTTTCCTTTCCCTGGCGTAGTCATGGAAGTAGGCCACATTTTCATCTCCCACCTGCATATGCTTAGCTTTGGCCTTCTGCTTAGCTTCTGATTCCTCGCCTTTAGCTGCTATGACATACGTGTTAAGAGCTTCCCTTTCCTGATTTATCAAAACTGGATTAAGAGGGTTGTGTTGTAGTGCCTGCTGGGTTCTATCCAAGTTCTGTTTCGCTGTGTTAGCACTCCTGGAAGCATTCAGAAACCTGGACTTTCTCCATTCAATAAGTTTGTTTTTGACTCTCTTCAACTTCTTGCTCAAGCAGAACATTGGATTACCTAGGACCGGATCCCTCCAAGCTTGCTCTATAACTGCCATGTAGCCAGGCTCATAGACCCAGAAGTTGTAAAATTTGAAAGGGATAGGGCCTGCCTTTCTCTGAGCATAAATAGTAAGGATGATAGGGGAGTGGTCAGACACCCCAGCAGCTAGGAAATCAGCCTCAGAGTCCGGGATGTTAGTAAGCCAATCTTGATTCACCATGACTCTGTCTAACTTAGACATGATCCTGTTAGCCCCTTCTTGTTTGTTCGACCATGTTAGAAAACATCCTTTGTATTTGCAATCAAAAAGTTGAAGTTTTTGCGCACAATTAAGAAGGTCCATGAAATGGTAAGGTCTGATCTCATCTCTTCCCACCCTTTCCTGGGAATTCAGAATGGAGTTGTAGTCTCCTATGATAGCCCATGGATACCTGTAGAGGCTGCTGGTATGTTCCAACTCCTGCCATAAACGTTTTCTCTCCATGTAGTTGCTTTTCCCATAAATGAAACTCAGTAAGCAAGTGTACCCATTCGGCCAGATGGCTTCTGCTGTGATAGCTTGCTCCGTTCTAGCTATTATATTGACAGTAACATCATTTGGGTCCCAGGCAACCCAAATTCTACCGCCATGAACCAGATCATTATTGTCCACCACCATCCAGTCTGTAAAAAGAGCTCTCTGGATTTGAGACTTCTTCTCATTGCTAACCTTAGTCTCCATTAATCCTATCATACTGACTTTTTGTTTCTTTATCAGCTTCACAACTTCCCTTTGTTTGAAGGGATCGTTAAGACCCCGAATGTTCCAGCAGGCAATCTTAATCATTGGGCAAGAGTGTAGTTGGTTCCATCACCCTGGGTAGGGCTATTATTTCCAGCTTTTTTACCCCCTTGTGTCGAAGGTTTGAGTTTGCCCTGTTTGATCCTCTTTGATGATCTGTGTTGATTTGGAGCAGCTCTTACAGGTATGTTGGACTGAATAAGCTTGCTGGAATTGTTGTCTGGTTTTGGTTTCTGTCCTGCATTGTCTGCACATGTAGGATCCTGAGTATGCTGTCCTGCATTCTCAGTTGGAGTAGATTCCGTCATAGTCTGTCCCATATTAACCTGGGTATCATTGGGGACCTGAGCAATGTTAATTTCCTTTTGCTGATCTACTGGGTTGGTGTCACCCGGATTCAGGCCCTGCTTGTCCTTGCTGCGTTGTTTCTCACTGCGGGGTATGGCCTCATTGGTGCTACCTTGTTCCTGGTTATGTCTGCTGGTCTGTCCTGCTGACTTGTTGCATTTTACTGCTGTCCTGTTCAAGTCCTGGACCGAGTTATGCCCTGCTGACTTGCTGCATGTTGCATGTTGCTGCATGTTCGCATCCTGTGTATTAGGCTGCGCAATAGTTTGCTTATTTGGTTTGAACGAGTGCTTTCCTCGTGCAATCAGCCATCCTGCCGCAGATGCATCCTCTGCAGTAGTACTGAATACATTGTCCTCAGCATCATTGATCTCAATTGCAGTGTTCTCAAGACCATTGCCATGAGTTGCATTGTCCTCAACCTCAATTGCATTGTCCTGAGTTGCATTGTCCTGAGTTGCATTGTGATCTACTGTGTGATCCTCCGGGTCTCTTCTACCTTGTGTGGTTGCTCGCCAGTATTTAGGACCCTGCCCCTTTGTTTTTTTTTGTTTTGGACAGCTCGTGGACGAATGTCCAAAGCCTGCACAATGACTACACCTAGCTGGTTTCCATGAGTATTCAACACTGACATTGATCGACCTGCCATCATCAATGGTAATAGGAATGCACTCTGGGAATGAACTTTTCGCGTCCATCTCAATGCAGACTCGAGCATAAGATAGTCTGGTTCTGTTCTCGGTTGCTTTATCAAGCATGATCGGGTTTCCAATGGCACTCGCAACTGTTTGTAGGCCCTCCGGGCTCTATAAGAACAGGGGGACTCTTCTCAGATTAACCCATATAGGAACTGAATTTATTGCTTCAACATCATCCTCCAAGTATGGTTCCCATGGCCTGATAATGAAGATTCGACTTGCAATGTAGACAGGTCCTACTTCCATAACCTTCAGTTTGTCATCTTCATTATGGAATTTAAACACGAAAGCTCTATCCCCATAGATCGACATTTCGAAATCACTTTTTAAACCCCAAATTTTTTTCAATTTTTCTTTGACAAACCCATAAGCTAGTCTCTTCCCCACAAAATTGCCAATAAAATAGCTTTCACATTCTTTTAGTCTAGCTGCATGTTCAGATCTATTAATATGAATGATTCTCTTACCGTCTATCACAGGAGGTGGAACATATTTCAATTTGGTGATTCCTCCTGTAGTCTGATTTGCAAACAGGGATACCCAGCTCAGACGTTTGTTTCCCTGTCCTGAATGGACTGCATCCTGTCCTGAATGGGCTGCATCTTTCGGTTGTAGTGTATCCTCCATGGTTCCCAAGCTAGCTGCATGCTGAATCTGTCCATGTCCATGTGCGATGTGTGTTCCTCCAAGTGCGATGTTAGTTTCACCATCTAGCTGCTGTTGTGGCTCGTCCTGTGCGCAAGGGGCTGTTCCTCTAACCCTAGACCCCTCTCCCCTCGAGGAATAAGAGGGAGGTGGTTGAGACAGTGTGGACTGAATCATCAATTCATACCGGCTTTAAATTCTCCAACCAAGATCATTCAAACCCTAGAAATCGCCCAAGAAATCGCCCAACGTACAAACGAGTTTTCCTTCTTCATTAAGCACAACCTAACTTAATTTTTTAGAGAAAAATGTCCCATTTGACGTTATTATGGTGCCACACGAGTTAGAAACCAAGCGGAGTCCATTTGCTCACTAAAATCCTTGTATTCTCGGATTGCACCCAAATTGGCCCCCAATTGAGCCTACAACATACAAACGAGTGTTCCTTCTTTGTCAAGCATAACCGAACCTTTTTGTTGAGTCAAACATGTCCCATTTGACGTTATTATGGTGCCACGTGAGTTAGAAACCAAACGGAGTCCATTTGGTCACTCAAATCCTTGTATTCTCGGATTGCACCCAAATTGGCCTCCAATTGAGCCTACAACGTACAAACGAGTTTTTCTTCTTCGTTAATCACAACCGAACTTGTTTGTTGAGTCAAACATATCCCATTTGACGTTATTATGGTGCCACGCGAGTTAGAAACCAAGCGGAGTCCATTTGGTCACTCAAATCCTTGTATTCTCGGATTGCACCCAAATTGGCCATCAATTGAGCCTACAACGTACAAACGAGTTTTCCATCTTCGTTAAGCACAACCGAACCTTTTTGTTGAGTCAAACATGTCCCATTTGACGTTATTATGGTGCCACGCCAGGATTGAAATCAAACGGAGTCCATTTGGTCACTCAAATCCTTGTATTCTCGGATTGCACCCAAATTGGCCTCCAATTGAGCCTGCAACGTACAAACGAGTTTTCCTTCTTCGTTAGGCACAACCGAACATTTTTGTTGAGTCAAACATGTCCTATTTTACGTTATTAGGGTTCCACGCGAGGATTGAAATCAAACGGAGTCCATTTGGTCACTCAAATCCTTGTATTCTCGGATTGCACCAAAATTGGCCTCCAATTGAGCCTACAACGTACAAACGAGTTTTCCTTCTTTATTAAGCACAACCGAACTTTTTTTTTGAGTCAAAAATGTCCCATTTGACGTTATTATGGTGCCACACGAGTTAGAAACCAAGCGGAGTCCATTTGCTCACTAAAATCCTTGTATTCTCGTATTGCACCCAAATTGGCCTCCAATTGAGCCTACAACATACAAACGAGTTTTCCTTCTTCGTTAAGCACAACCGAACTTGTTTGTTGAGTAAAATATATTCCATTTGACGTTATTATGGTGCCACGCAAGGATTGAAATCAAACGGAATCCATTTGGTCACTCAAATCCTTGTATTCTCGGATTGCACCCAAATTGGCCTCCAATTGAGCCTACAACGTACAAACGAGTTTTTCTTCTTTGTTAATCACAAAAGAACTTGTTTGTTGAGTCAAACATGTCCCATTTGACGTTATTATGGTGCCACACGAGTTAGAAACCAAGCGGAGTCCATTTGGTCACTCAAATCCTTGTATTCTCGGATTGCACCCAAACTGGTCTCCAAATGAGCCTACAACGTACAAACGAATTTTCCATCTTCGTTAAGCACAACCGAACCTTTTTGTTGATTCAAACATGTCCCATTTGACGTTATTATGGTGCCACACGAGGATTGAAATCAAACGGAATCCATTTGGTCACTCAAATCCATGTATTGTCGGATTGCACCCAAATTGGCCTCCAATTGAGCCTACAACGTACAAACGAGTTTTCCTTCTTTATTAAGAACAACCGAACTTGTTTTTTGAGTCAAACATGTCCCATTTGATGTTATTATTGTGCCACACGAGTTAGAAACCAAGCGGAGTCCATTTGCTCACTAAAATCCTTGTATTCTCGGATTGCACCCAAATTGGCCTCCAATTGAGCCTACAACATACAAACGAGTTTTCCTTCTTTGTTAAGCACAACCGAACCTTTTTCTTGAGTCAAACATGTCCCATTAGACGTTATTATGGTGCCACGCAAAGATTGAAATCAAACGGAGTCCGTTTGCTCACTCAAATCCTTGTATTATCGGATTGCACCCAAATTGGCCTCCAATTGAGCCTACAACGTACAAACGAGTTTTCCTTCTTCGTTAAGCACAACCGAACTTGTTTCTTGAGTCAAATATATCCCATTTGACGTTATTATGGTGCCATGCGATGATTGAAATCAAACGGAGTCCATTTGGTCACTCAAATCCTTGTATTCTCGGATTGCACCCAAATGGGCCTCCAATTGAGCCTACAACGTACAAACGAGTTTTTCTTCTTCGTTAACCACAAACGAACTTGTTTGTTGAGTCAAACATGTCCAATTTGACGTTATTATGGTGCCACGTGAGTTAGAAACCAAACGGAGTCCATTTGGTCACTCAAATCCTTGTATTCTCGGATTGCACCCAAATTGGCCTCCAATTGAGCCTACAACGTACAAACGAGTTTTTCTTCTTCGTTAATCACAACCGAACTTGTTTGTTGAGTCAAACATATCCCATTTGACGTTATTATGGTGCCACGCAAGTTAGAAACCAAGCGGAGTCGATTTGGTCACTCAAATCCTTGTATTCTCGGATTGCACCCAAATTGGCCTCCAATTGAGCCTACAACGTACAAACGAGTTTTCCTTCTTCGTTGACCATAACTGAACTTGTTTGTTGAGTCAAACATGTCCCATTTGATTTTATTATGGTGCCACGCGAGTTAGAAACCAAGCGGAGTCCATTTGCTTACTCAAATCCTTGTATTCTTGGATTCCACCCAAATTGGCCTCCAATTGAGCCTACAATGTACAAACGAGTTTTCCTTCTTCGTTGAGCACAACCGAACATTTTTGTTGAGTCAAACATGTCCCATTTGACGTTATTAGGGTGCCACACGAGGATTGAAATCAAACGGAGTCCATTTGGTTACTCAAATCCTTATATTCTCGGATTGCACCCAAATTGGCCTCTAATTGAGCCTACAACGTACACACGAGTTTTCCTTCTTCGTTAACCATAACCGAACTTGTTTGTTGAGTCAAACATGTCACATTTGACGTTATTATGTTGCCACGCGAGTTAGAAACCAAGCGGAGTCCATTTGGTCACTCAAATCCTTGTATTTTCGGATTGCACCCAAATTGGCCTCCAATTGACCCTACAACGTACAAACGAGTTTTCCTTCTTCATTAAGCACAACCTAACTTAATTTTTTAGAGAAACATGTCCCATTTGACGTTATTATGGTGCCACACGAGTTAGAAACCAAGCGGAGTCCATTTGCTCACTAAAATCCTTGTATTCTCGGATTGCACCCAAATTGGCCCCCAATTGAGCCTACAACATACAAACGAGTGTTCCTTCTTTGTTAAGCATAACCGAACCTTTTTTTTGAGTCAAACATGTCCCATTTTACGTTATTATGGTGCCACGTAAGTTAGAAACCAAACGGAGTCCATTTGGTCACTCAAATCCTTGTATTCTCGGATTGCACCCAAATTGGCCTCCAATTGAGCCTACAACGTACAAACGAGTTTTTCTTCTTCGTTAATCACAACCGAACTTGTTTGTTGAGTCAAACATATCCCATTTGACGTTATTATGGTGCCACGCGAGTTAGAAACCAAGCGGAGTCCATTTGGTCACTCAAATCCTTGTATTCTCGGATTGCACCCAAATTGGCCATCAATTGAGCCTACAATGTACAAACGAGTTTTCCATCTTCGTTAAGCACAACCGAACCTTTTTGTTGAGTCAAACATGTCCCATTTTATGTTATTATGGTGCCACGTGAGGATTGAAATCAAACGGAGTCCATTTGGTGACTCAAATCCTTGTATTCTCGGATTGCACCCAAATTGGCCTCCAATTGAGCCTACAACGTACAAACGAGTTTTCCTTCTTCGTTAGACACAACCGAACATTTTTGTTGAGTCAAACATGTCCTATTTTATGTTATTAGGGTTCCACGCGAGGATTGAAATCAAACGGAGTCCATTTGGTCACTCAAATCCTTGTATTCTCGGATTGCACCCAAATTGGCCTCCAATTGAGCCTACAACGTACAAACGTGTTTTCCTTCTTTATTAAGCACAACCGAACTTGTTTTTTGAGTCAAAAATGTCCCATTTGACGTTATTATGGTGCCACACGAGTTAGAAACCAAGCGGAGTCCATTTGCTCACTAAAATCCTTGTATTCTCGTATTGCACCCAAATTGGCCTCCAATTGAGCCTACAACATACAAACGAGTTTTCCTTCTTCGTTAAGCACAACCGAACTTGTTTGTTGAGTAAAATATGTTCCATTTGACGTTATTATGGTGCCACGCAAGGATTGAAATCAAACGGAATCCATTTGGTCACTCAAATCCTTGTATTCTCGGATTGCACCCAAATTGGCCTCCAATTGAGCCTACAACGTACAAACGAGTTTTTCTTCTTCGTTAATCACAAACGAACTTTTTTGTTGAGTCAAACATGTCCCATTTGACGTTATTATGGTGCCACACGAGTTAGAAACCAAGCGGAGTCCATTTGGTCACTCAAAACCTTGTATTCTCGGATTGCACCCAAATTGGTCTCCAATTGAGCCTACAACGTACAAACGAATTTTCCATCTTCGTTAAGCACAACCGAATCTTTTTGTTGATTCAAACATGTCCCATTTGACGTTATTATGGTGCCACATGAGGATTGAAATCAAAAGGAATCCATTTGGTCACTCAAATCCATGTATTCTCGGATTGCACCCAAATTGGCCTCCAATTGAGCCTACAACGTACAAACGAGTTTTCCTTCTTTATTAAGCACAACCGAACTTGTTTTTTGAGTCAAACATGTCCCATTTGATGTTATTATTGTGCCACACGAGTTAGAAACCAAGCGGAGTCCATTTGCTCACTAAAATCCTTGTATTCTCGTATTGCACCCAAATTGGCCTCCAATTGAGCCTACAACATACAAACGAGTTTTCCTTCTTCGTTAAGCACAACCGAACTTGTTTGTGGAGTCAAATATGTTCCATTTGATGTTATTATGGTGCCACGCAAGGATTGAAATCAAACGGAATCCATTTGGTCACTCAAATCCTTGTATTCTCGGATTGCACCCAAACTGGTCTCCAATTGAGCCTACAACGTAAAAACGAATTTTCCATCTTCGTTAAGCACAACCGAACCTTTTTGTTGAGTCAAACATGTCCCATTTGATGTTATTATGGTGCCTCGTGAGGATTGAAATCAAACGGAATCCATTTGGTCACTCAAATCCATGTATTCTCGGATTGCATCCAAATTGGCCTCCAATTGAGCCTACAACGTACAAACGAGTTTTCCTTCTTTATTAAGCACAACCGAACTTGTTTTTTGAGTCAAACATGTCCCATTTGACGTTATTATGGTGCCGCACAAGTTAGAAACCAAGCGGAGTCCATTTGCTCACTAAAATCCTTGTATTCTCGAATTGCACCCAAATTGGCCTCCAATTGAGCCTACAACATACAAACGAGTTTTCCTTCTTTGTTAAGCATAACCGAACCTTTTTGTTGATTCAAACATGTCCCATTTGACGTTATTATGGTGCCACGCAAAGATTGAAATCAAACGGAGTCCGTTTGCTCACTCAAATCCTTGTATTCTTGGATTGCACCCAAATTGGCCTCCAATTGACCCTACAACGTACAAACGAGTTTTCCTTCTTCCTTAAGCAAAACCGAACTTGTTTGTTGAGTCAAATATATCCCATTTGACGTTATTATGGTGCCATGCGATGATTGAAATCAAACGGAGTCCATTTGGTCACTCAAATCCTTGTATTCTCGGATTGCACCCAAATTGGCCTCCAATTGAGCCTACAACGTACAAACGAGTTTTTCTTCTTCGTTAACCACAAACGAACTTGTTTGTTGAGTAAAAAATGTCCCATTTGACGTTATTATGGTGCCACGTGAGTTAGAAACCAAACGGAGTCCATTTGTTCACTCAAATCCTTGTATTCTCGGATTGCACCCAAATTGGCCTCCAATTGAGCCTACAACGTACAAAAGAGTTTTTCTTCTTCGTTAATCACAACCGAACTTGTTTGTTGAGTCAAACATATCCCATTTGACGTTATTATGGTGCCACGCGAGTTAGAAACCAAGCGGAGTCCATTTGGTCACTCAAATCCTTGTATTCTCGGATTGCACCCAAATTGGCCTCCAATTGAGCCTACAACGTACAAACGAGTTTTCCATCTTCGTTAAGGAAAACCGAACCTTTTTGTTGAGTCAAACATGTCCCATTTGACGTTATTATGGTGCCATGCGAGGATTGAAATCAAACGGAGTCCATTTGGTCACTCAAATCCTTGTATTCTCGGATTGCACCCAAATTGGCCTCCAATTGAGCCTACAACGTACAAACGAGTTTTCCTTCTTCGTTAAGCACAACCGAACATTTTTTTTTGAGTCAAAAATGTCCTATTTTACGTTATTAGGGTTCCACGCAAGGATTGAAATCAAACGGAGTCCATTTGGTCACTCAAATCCTTGTATTCTCGGATTGCACCCAAATTGGCCTCCAATTGAGCATACAACGTACAAACGAGTTTTCCTTCTTTATTAAGCACAAGCGAACTTGTTTTTTGAGTCAAACATGTCCCATTTGACGTTATTATGGTGCCACACGAGTTAGAAACCAAGCGGAGTCCATTTGCTCACTAAAATCCTTGTATTCTCGTATTGCACCCAAATTGGCCTCCAATTGAGCCTACAACATACAAACGAGTTTTCCTTTTTCGTTAAGCACAACCGAACTTGTTTGTTGAGTCAAATATGTTCCATTTGATGTTATTATGGTGCCACGCAAGGATTGAAATCAAACGGAATCCATTTGGTCACTCAAATCCTTGTATTCTCGGATTGCACCCAAATTGGCCTCCAATTGAGCCTACAACGCACAAACGAGTTTTTCTTCTTCGTTAATCACAACCGAACTTGTTTGTTGAGTCAAAAATATCCCATTTGACGTTATTATGGTGCCACGCGAGTTAGAAACCAAGCGGAGTCCATTTGGTCACTCAAATCCTTGTATTCTCGGATTGCACCCAAATTGGCCTCCAATTGAGCCTACAACGTACAAACGAGTTTTCCATCTTCGTTAAGCACAACCGAACCTTTTTGTTGAGTCAAACATGTCCCATTTGACGTTATTATGGTGCCATGGAAGGATTGAAATCAAACGGAGTCCATTTGGTCACTCAAATCCTTGTATTCTCGGATTGCACCCAAATTGGCCTCCAATTGAGCCTACAACGTACAAACGAGTTTTCCTTCTTCGTTAAGCACAACCGAACATTTTTGTTGAGTCAAACATGTCCTATTTTACGTTATTAGGGTTCCACGCGAGGATTGAAATCAAACGGAGTCCATTTGGTCACTCAAATCCTTGTATTCTCGGATTGCACCCAAATTGGCCTCCAATTGAGCATACAACGTACAAACGAGTTTTCCTTCTTTATTAAGCACAAGAGAACTTGTTTTTTGAGTCAAACATGTCCCATTTGACGTTATTATGGTGCCACACGAGTTAGAAACCAAGCGGAGTCCATTTGCTCACTAAAATCCTTGTATTCTCGTATTGCACCAAAATTGGCCTCCAATTGAGCCTACAACATACAAACGAGTTTTCCTTCTTCGTTAAGCACAACCGAACTTGTTTGTTGAGTCAAATATGTTCCATTTGACGTTATTATGGTGCCACGCAATGATTGAAATCAAACGGAATCCATTTGGTCACTCAAATCCTTGTATTCTCGGATTGCACCCAAATTGGCCTCCAATTGAGCCTACAACGCACAAACGAGTTTTTCTTCTTCGTTAATCACAACCGAACCTGTTTGTTGAGTCAAACATGTCCCATTTGACGTTATTATCGTGCCACGCGAGTTAGAAACAAAGCGGAGTCCATTTCGTCACTCAAATCCTTGTATTCTCGGATTGCACCCAAACTGGTCTCCAATTGAGCCTACAACGTACAAACGAATTTTCCATCTTCGTTAAGCACAACCGAACCTTTTTGTTGAGTCAAACATGTCCCATTTGACGTTATTATGGTGCCTCGTGAGGATTGAAATCAAACGGAATCCATTTGGTCACTCAAATCCATGTATTCTCGGATTGCACCCAAATTGGCCTCCAATTGAGCCTACAACGTACAAACGAATTTTCCTTCTTTATTAAGCACAACCGAACTTGTTTTTTGAGTCAAACATGTCCCATTTGACGTTATTATGGTGCCGCACGAGTTGGAAACCAAGCGGAGTCCATTTGCTCACTAAAATCCTTGTATTCTTGGATTGCACCCAAATTGGCCTCCAATTGAGCCTACAACATACAAACGAGTTTTCCTTCTTTGTTAAGCATAACCGAACCTTTTTGTTGAGTCAAACATGTCCCATTTGACGTTATTATGGTGCCACGCAAAGATTGTAATCAAACGGAGTCCGTTTGCTCACTCAAATCCTTGTATTCTCGGATTGCACCCAAATTGGCCTCCAATTGAGCCTACAACGTACAAACGAGTTTTCCTTCTTCGTTAAGCACAACCGAACTTGTTTGTTGAGTCAAATATATCCCATTTGACGTTATTATGGTGCCATGCGATGATTGAAATCAAACGGAGTCCATTTGGTCACTCAAATCCTTGTATTCTCGGATTGCACCCAAATGGGCCTCCAATTGAGCCTACAACGTACAAACGAGTTTTTCTTCTTCGTTAACCACAAACGAACTTGTTTGTTGAGTCAAACATGTCCAATTTGACGTTATTATGGTGCCACGTGAGTTAGAAACCAAACGGAGTCCATTTGGTCACTCAAATCCTTGTATTCTCGGATTGCACCCAAATTGGCCTCCAATTGAGCCTACAACGTACAAACGAGTTTTTCTTCTTCGTTAATCACAACCGAACTTGTTTGTTGAGTCAAACATATCCATTTGACGTTATTATGGTGCCACGCAAGTTAGAAACCAAGCGGAGTCGATTTGGTCACTCAAATCCTTGTATTCTCGGATTGCACCCAAATTGGCCTCCAATTGAGCCTACAACGTACAAACGAGTTTTTCTTCTTCGTTGACCATAACTGAACTTGTTTGTTGAGTCAAACATGTCCCATTTGATTTTATTATGGTGCCACGCGAGTTAGAAACCAAGCGGAGTCCATTTGCTTACTCAAATCCTTGTATTCTTGGATTCCACCCAAATTGGCCTCCAATTGAGCCTACAATGTACAAACGAGTTTTCCTTCTTCGTTGAGCACAACCGAACATTTTTGTTGAGTCAAACATGTCCCATTTGACGTTATTAGGGTGCCACACGAGGATTGAAATCAAACGGAGTCCATTTGGTTACTCAAATCCTTATATTCTCGGATTGCACCCAAATTGGCCTCTAATTGAGCCTACAACGTACACACGAGTTTTCCTTCTTCGTTAACCATAACTGAACTTGTTTGTTGAGTCAAACATGTCACATTTGACGTTATTATGTTGCCACGCGAGTTAGAAATCAAGCGGAGTCCATTTGGTCACTCAAATCCTTGTATTTTCGGATTGCACCCAAATTGGCCTCCAATTGACCCTACAACGTACAAACGAGTTTTCCTTCTTCATTAAGCACAACCTAACTTAATTTTTTAGAGAAACATGTCCCATTTGACGTTATTATGGTGCCACACGAGTTAGAAACCAAGCGGAGTCCATTTGCTCACTAAAATCCTTGTATTCTCGGATTGCACCCAAATTGGCCCCCAATTGAGCCTACAACATACAAACGAGTGTTCCTTCTTTGTTAAGCATAACCGAACCTTTTTTTTGAGTCAAACATGTCCCATTTTACGTTATTATGGTGCCACGTAAGTTAGAAACCAAACGGAGTCCATTTGGTCACTCAAATCCTTGTATTCTCGGATTGCACCCAAATTGGCCTCCAATTGAGCCTACAACGTACAAACGAGTTTTTCTTCTTCGTTAATCACAACCGAACTTGTTTGTTGAGTCAAACATATCCCATTTGACGTTATTATGGTGCCACGCGAGTTAGAAACCAAGCGGAGTCCATTTGGTCACTCAAATCCTTGTATTCTCGGATTGCACCCAAATTGGCCATCAATTGAGCCTACAATGTACAAACGAGTTTTCCATCTTCGTTAAGCACAACCGAACCTTTTTTTTGAGTCAAACATGTCCCATTTTATGTTATTATGGTGCCACGTGAGGATTGAAATCAAACGGAGTCCATTTGGTGACTCAAATCCTTGTATTCTCGGATTGCACCCAAATTGGCCTCCAATTGAGCCTACAACGTACAAACGAGTTTTCCTTCTTCGTTAGACACAACCGAACATTTTTGTTGAGTCAAACATGTCCTATTTTATGTTATTAGGGTTCCACGCGAGGATTGAAATCAAACGGAGTCCATTTGGTCACTCAAATCCTTGTATTCTCGGATTGCACCCAAATTGGCCTCCAATTGAGCCTACAACGTACAAACGAGTTTTCCTTCTTTATTAAGCACAACCGAACTTGTTTTTTGAGTCAAAAATGTCCCATTTGACGTTATTATGGTGCCACACGAGTTAGAAACCAAGCGGAGTCCATTTGCTCACTAAAATCCTTGTATTCTCGTATTGCACCCAAATTGGCCTCCAATTGAGCCTACAACATACAAACGAGTTTTCCTTCTTCGTTAAGCACAACCGAACTTGTTTGTTGAGTAAAATATGTTCCATTTGACGTTATTATGGTGCCACGCAAGGATTGAAATCAAACGGAATCCATTTGGTCACTCAAATCCTTGTATTCTCGGATTGCACCCAAATTGGCCTCCAATTGAGCCTACAACGTACAAACGAGTTTTTCTTCTTCGTTAATCACAAACGAACTTTTTTGTTGAGTCAAACATGTCCCATTTGACGTTATTATGGTGCCACACGAGTTAGAAACCAAGCGGAGTCCATTTGGTCACTCAAAACCTTGTATTCTCGGATTGCACCCAAATTGGTCTCCAATTGAGCCTACAACGTACAAACGAATTTTCCATTTTCGTTAAGCACAACCGAATCTTTTTGTTGATTCAAACATGTCCCATTTGACGTTATTATGGTGCCACACGAGGATTGAAATCAAAAGGAATCCATTTGGTCACTCAAATCCATGTATTCTCGGATTGCACCCAAATTGGCCTCCAATTGAGCCTACAACGTACAAACGAGTTTTCCTTCTTTATTAAGCACAACCGAACTTGTTTTTTGAGTCAAACATGTCCCATTTGATGTTATTATTGTGCCACACGAGTTAGAAACCAAGCGGAGTCCATTTGCTCACTAAAATCCTTGTATTCTCGTATTGCACCCAAATTGGCCTCCAATTGAGCCTACAACATACAAACGAGTTTTCCTTCTTCGTTAAGCACAACCGAACTTGTTTGTGGAGTCAAATATGTTCCATTTGATGTTATTATGGTGCCACGCAAGGATTGAAATCAAACGGAATCCATTTGGTCACTCAAATCCTTGTATTCTCGGATTGCACCCAAACTGGTCTCCAATTGAGCCTACAACGTAAAAACGAATTTTCCATCTTCGTTAAGCACAACCGAACCTTTTTGTTGAGTCAAACATGTCCCATTTGATGTTATTATGGTGCCTCGTGAGGATTGAAATCAAACGGAATCCATTTGGTCACTCAAATCCATGTATTCTCGGATTGCATCCAAATTGGCCTCCAATTGAGCCTACAACGTACAAACGAGTTTTCCTTCTTTATTAAGCACAACCGAACTTGTTTTTTGAGTCAAACATGTCCCATTTGACGTTATTATGGTGCCGCACAAGTTAGAAACCAAGCGGAGTCCATTTGCTCACTAAAATCCTTGTATTCTCGAATTGCACCCAAATTGGCCTCCAATTGAGCCTACAACATACAAACGAGTTTTCCTTCTTCGTTAAGCACAACCGAACTTGTTTGTGGAGTCAAATATGTTCCATTTGATGTTATTATGGTGCCACGCAAGGATTGAAATCAAACGGAATCCATTTGGTCACTCAAATCCTTGTATTCTCGGATTGCACCCAAACTGGTCTCCAATTGAGCCTACAACGTAAAAACGAATTTTCCATCTTCGTTAAGCACAACCGAACCTTTTTGTTGAGTCAAAAATGTCCCATTTGATGTTATTATGGTGCCTCGTGAGGATTGAAATCAAACGGAATCCATTTGGTCACTCAAATCCATGTATTCTCGGATTGCATCCAAATTGGCCTCCAATTGAGCCTACAACGTACAAACGAGTTTTCCTTCTTTATTAAGCACAACCGAACTTGTTTTTTGAGTCAAACATGTCCCATTTGACGTTATTATGGTGCCGCACAAGTTAGAAACCAAGCGGAGTCCATTTGCTCACTAAAATCCTTGTATTCTCGAATTGCACCCAAATTGGCCTCCAATTGAGCCTACAACATACAAACGAGTTTTCCTTCTTTGTTAAGCATAACCGAACCTTTTTGTTGATTCAAACATGTCCCATTTGACGTTATTATGGTGCCACGCAAAGATTGAAATCAAACGGAGTCCGTTTGCTCACTCAAATCCTTGTATTCTTGGATTGCACCCAAATTGGCCTCCAATTGACCCTACAACGTACAAACGAGTTTTCCTTCTTCCTTAAGCAAAACCGAACTTGTTTGTTGAGTCAAATATATCCCATTTGACGTTATTATGGTGCCATGCGATGATTGAAATCAAACGGAGTCCATTTGGTCACTCAAATCCTTGTATTCTCGGATTGCACCCAAATTGGCCTCCAATTGAGCATACAACGTACAAACGAGTTTTCCTTCTTTATTAAGCACAAGCGAACTTGTTTTTTGAGTCAAACATGTCCCATTTGACGTTATTATGTTGCCACGGGAGTTAGAAACCAAGCGGAGTCCATTTGGTCACTCAAATCCTTGTATTCTCGGATTGCACCCAAATTGGCCTCCAATTGAGCCTACAACGTACAAACGAGTTTTTCTTCTTCGTTAACCACAAACGAACTTGTTTGTTGAGTAAAAAATGTCCCATTTGACGTTATTATGGTGCCACGTGAGTTAGAAACCAAACGGAGTCCATTTGTTCACTCAAATCCTTGTATTCTCGGATTGCACCCAAATTGGCCTCCAATTGAGCCTACAACGTACAAAAGAGTTTTTCTTCTTCGTTAATCACAACCGAACTTGTTTGTTGAGTCAAACATATCCCATTTGACGTTATTATGGTGCCACGCGAGTTAGAAACCAAGCGGAGTCCATTTGGTCACTCAAATCCTTGTATTCTCGGATTGCACCCAAATTGGCCTCCAATTGAGCCTACAACGTACAAACGAGTTTTCCATCTTCGTTAAGGAAAACCGAACCTTTTTGTTGAGTCAAACATGTCCCATTTGACGTTATTATGGTGCCATGCGAGGATTGAAATCAAACGGAGTCCCTTTGGTCACTCAAATCCTTGTATTCTCGGATTGCACCCAAATTGGCCTCCAATTGAGCCTACAACGTACAAACGAGTTTTCCTTCTTCGTTAAGCACAACCGAACATTTTTTTTTGAGTCAAAAATGTCCTATTTTACGTTATTAGGGTTCCACGCGAGGATTGAAATCAAACGGAGTCCATTTGGTCACTCAAATCCTTGTATTCTCGGATTGCACCCAAATTGGCCTCCAATTGAGCATACAACGTACAAACGAGTTTTCCTTCTTTATTAAGCACAAGCGAACTTGTTTTTTGAGTCAAACATGTCCCATTTGACGTTATTATGGTGCCACACGAGTTAGAAACCAAGCGGAGTCCATTTGCTCACTAAAATCCTTGTATTCTCGTATTGCACCCAAATTGGCCTCCAATTGAGCCTACAACATACAAACGAGTTTTCCTTCTTCGTTAAGCACAACCGAACTTGTTTGTTGAGTCAAATATGTTCCATTTGACGTTATTATGGTGCCACGCAATGATTGAAATCAAACGGAATCCATTTGGTCACTCAAATCCTTGTATTCTCGGATTGCACCCAAATTGGCCTCCAATTGAGCCTACAACGCACAAACGAGTTTTTCTTCTTCGTTAATCACAACCGAACCTGTTTGTTGAGTCAAACATGTCCCATTTGACGTTATTATCGTGCCACGCGAGTTAGAAACAAAGCGGAGTCCATTTCGTCACTCAAATCCTTGTATTCTCGGATTGCACCCAAACTGGTCTCCAATTGAGCCTACAACGTACAAACGAATTTTCCATCTTCGTTAAGCACAACCGAACCTTTTTGTTGAGTCAAACATGTCCCATTTGACGTTATTATGGTGCCTCGTGAGGATTGAAATCAAACGGAATCCATTTGGTCACTCAAATCCATGTATTCTCGGATTGCACCCAAATTGGCCTCCAATTGAGCCTACAACGTACAAACGAATTTTCCTTCTTTATTAAGCACAACCGAACTTGTTTTTTGAGTCAAACATGTCCCATTTGACGTTATTATGGTGCCGCACGAGTTGGAAACCAAGCGGAGTCCATTTGCTCACTAAAATCCTTGTATTCTTGGATTGCACCCAAATTGGCCTCCAATTGAGCCTACAACATACAAACGAGTTTTCCTTCTTTGTTAAGCATAACCGAACCTTTTTGTTGAGTCAAACATGTCCCATTTGACGTTATTATGGTGCCACGCAAAGATTGAAATCAAACGGAGTCCGTTTGCTCACTCAAATCCTTGTATTCTCGGATTGCACCCAAATTGGCCTCCAATTGAGCCTACAACGTACAAACGAATTTTCCTTCTTCGTTAAGCACAACCGAACTTGTTTGTTGAGTCAAATATATCCCATTTGACGTTATTATGGTGCCATGCGATGATTGAAATCAAACGGAGTCCATTTGGTCACTCAAATCCTTGTATTCTCGGATTGCACCCAAATTGGCCTCCAATTGAGCCTACAACGTACAAACGAGTTTTTATTCTTCGTTAACCACAAACGAACTTTTTTGTTGAGTCAAACATGTCCCATTTGACGTTATTATGGTGCCACGTGAGTTAGAAACCAAACGGAGTCGATTTGGTCACTCAAATCCTTGTATTCTCGGATTGCACCCAAATTGGCCTCCAATTGAGCCTACAACGTACAAACGAGTTTTTCTTCTTCGTTAATCACAACCGAACTTGTTTGTTGAGTCAAACATATCCCATTTGATGTTATTATGGTGCCACGCGAGTTAGAAACCAAGCGGAGTCCATTTGGTCACTCAAATCCTTGTATTCTCGGATTGCACCCAAATTGGCCTCCAATTGAGCCTACAACGTACAAACGAGTTTTCCATTTCGTTAAGCACAACCGAACCTTTTTGTTGAGTCAAACATGTCCCATTTGACGTTATTATGGTGCCACGCAAGGATTGAAATCAAACGGAGTCCATTTGGTCACTCAAATCCTTGTATTCTCGGATTGCACCCAAATTGGCCTCCAATTGAGCCTACAACGTATAAACGAGTTTTCCTTCTTCGTTAAGCACAACCGAACATTTTTGTTGAGTCAAACATGTCCTATTTTACGTTATTAGGGTTCCACGCGAGGATTGAAATCAAACGGAGTCGATTTGGTCACTCAAATCCTTGTATTCTCGGATTGCACCCAAATTGGCCTCCAATTGAGCATACAACGTACAAACGAGTTTTCCTTCTTTATTAAGCACAACCGAACTTGTTTTTTGAGTCAAACAAGTCCCATTTGACGTTATTATGGTGCCACACGAGTTAGAAACCAAGCGGAGTCCATTTGCTCACTAAAATCCTTGTATTCTCGTATTGCACCCAAATTGGCCTCCAATTGATCCTACAACATACAAACGAGTTTTCCTTCTTCGTTAAGCACAACCGAACTTGTTTGTTGAATCAAATATGTTCCATTTGACGTTATTATGGTGCCACGCAAGGACTGAAATCAAACGGAATCCATTTCGTCACTAAAATCCATGTATTCTCGGATTGCACCCAAATTGGCCTCCAATTGAGCCTACAACGTACAAACGAGTTTTCCTTCTTCGTTAAGCACAACCGAACATTTTTGTTGAGTCAAACATGTCCTATTTTACGTTATTAGGGTTCCACGGGAGGATTGAAATCAAACGGAGTCCATTTGGTCACTCAAATCACTGTATTCTTGGATTGCACCCAAATTGGCCTCCAATTGAGCATACAACGTACAAACGAGTTTTCCTTCTTTATTAAGCACAAGCGAACTTGTTTTTTGAGTCAAACATGTCCCATTTGACGTTATTATGGTGCCACACGAGTTAGAAACCAAGCGGAGTCCATTTGCTCACTAAAATCCTTGTATTCTCGTATTGCACCCAAATTGGCCTCCAATTGAGCCTACAACATACAAACGAGTTTTCCTTCTTCGTTAAGCACAACCGAACTTGTGTGTTGAGTCAAATATGTTCCATTTGACGTTATTATGGTGCCACGCAAGGATTGAAATCAAACGGAATCCATTTGGTCACTCAAATCCTTGTATTCTCGGATTGCACCCAAATTGGCCTCCAATTGAGCCTACAACGTACAAACGAGTTTTTCTTCTTCGTTAATCACAACCGAACTTGTTTTTTGAGTCAAACATGTCCCATTTGACGTTATTATGGTGCCACACGAGCTAGAAACCAAGCGGAGTCCATTTGGTCACTCAAATCCTTGTATTCTCGGATTGCACCCAAACTGGTCTCCAATTGAGCCTACAACGTACAAACAAATTTTCCATCTTCGTTAAGCACAAATGGACCTTTTTGTTGAGTCAAACATGTCCCATTTGACGTTATTATGGTGCCACGCGAGGATTGAAATCAAACGGAATCCATTTGGTCACTCAAATCCATGTATTGTCGGATTGCACCCAAATTGGCCTCCAATTGAGCCTACAACGTACAAACGAGTTTTCCTTTTTTATTAAGCACAACCGAACTTGTTTTTTTATTCAAACATGTCCCATTTGATGTTATTATTGTGCCACACGAGTTAGAAACCAAGCGGAGTCCATTTGCTCACTAAAATCCTTGTATTCTCGGATTGCACCCAAATTGGCCTCCAATTGAGCCTACAACATACAAACGAGTTTTACTTCTTTGTTAAGCACAACCGAACCTTTTTCTTGCGTCAAACATGTCCCACTAGACGTTATTATGGTGCCACGCAAAGATTGAAATCAAACGGAGTCCGTTTGCTCACTCAAATCCTTGTATTCTCGGATTGCACCCAAATTGGCCTCCAATTGAGCCTACAACGTACAAACGAGTTTTCCTTCTTCGTTGACCATAACTGAACTCGTTTGTTGAGTCAAACATGTCCCATTTGACGTTATTAGGATGCCACACGATGATTGAAATCAAACGGAGTTTATTTGGTTACTCAAATCCTTATATTCTCGGATTGCACCCAAATTGGCCTCCAATTGAGCCTACAACGTACAAACGAGTTTTTCTTCTTCGTTAACCACAAACGAACTTGTTTGTTGAGTCAAAAATGTCCCATTTGATGTTATTATGGTGCCACGTGAGTTAGAAACCAAACGGAGTCCATTTGGTCACTCAAATCCATGTATTCTCGGATTGCACCCAAATTGGCCTCCAATTGAGCCTACAACGTACAAACGAATTTTCCTTCTTTATTAAGCACAACCGAACTTGTTTTTTGAGTCAAACATGTCCCATTTGACGTTATTATGGTGCCGCACGAGTTGGAAACCAAGCGGAGTCCATTTGCTCACTAAAATCCTTGTATTCTTGGATTGCACCCAAATTGGCCTCCAATTGAGCCTACAACATACAAACGAGTTTTCCTTCTTTGTTAAGCATAACCGAACCTTTTTGTTGAGTCAAACATGTCCCATTTGACGTTATTATGGTGCCACGCAAAGATTGAAATCAAACGGAGTCCGTTTGCTCACTCAAATCCTTGTATTCTCGGATTGCACCCAAATTGGCCTCCAATTGAGCCTACAACGTACAAACGAGTTTTCCTTCTTCGTTAAGCACAACCGAACTTGTTTGTTGAGTCAAATATATCCCATTTGACGTTATTATGGTGCCATGCGATGATTGAAATCAAACGGAGTCCATTTGGTCACTCAAATCCTTGTATTCTCGAATTGCACCCAAATGGGCCTCCAATTGAGCCTACAACGTACAAACGAGTTTTTCTTCTTCGTTAACCACAAACGAACTTGTTTGTTGAGTCAAACATGTCCAATTTGACGTTATTATGGTGCCACGTGAGTTAGAAACCAAACGGAGTCCATTTGGTCACTCAAATCCTTGTATTCTCGGATTGCACCCAAATTGGCCTCCAATTGAGCCTACAACGTACAAACGAGTTTTTCTTCTTCGTTAATCACAACCGAACTTGTTTGTTGAGTCAAACATATCCATTTGACGTTATTATGGTGCCACGCAAGTTAGAAACCAAGCGGAGTCGATTTGGTCACTCAAATCCTTGTATTCTCGGATTGCACCCAAATTGGCCTCCAATTGAGCCTACAACGTACAAACGAGTTTTTCTTCTTCGTTGACCATAACTGAACTTGTTTGTTGAGTCAAACATGTCCCATTTGATTTTATTATGGTGCCACGCGAGTTAGAAACCAAGCGGAGTCCATTTGCTTACTCAAATCCTTGTATTCTTGGATTCCACCCAAATTGGCCTCCAATTGAGCCTACAATGTACAAACGAGTTTTCCTTCTTCGTTGAGCACAACCGAACATTTTTGTTGAGTCAAACATGTCCCATTTGACGTTATTAGGGTGCCACACGAGGATTGAAATCAAACGGAGTCCATTTGGTTACTCAAATCCTTATATTCTCGGATTGCACCCAAATTGGCCTCTAATTGAGCCTACAACGTACACACGAGTTTTCCTTCTTCGTTAACCATAACTGAACTTGTTTGTTGAGTCAAACATGTCACATTTGACGTTATTATGTTGCCACGCGAGTTAGAAATCAAGCGGAGTCCATTTGGTCACTCAAATCCTTGTATTTTCGGATTGCACCCAAATTGGCCTCCAATTGACCCTACAACGTACAAACGAGTTTTCCTTCTTCATTAAGCACAACCTAACTTAATTTTTTAGAGAAACATGTCCCATTTGACGTTATTATGGTGCCACACGAGTTAGAAACCAAGCGGAGTCCATTTGCTCACTAAAATCCTTGTATTCTCGGATTGCACCCAAATTGGCCCCCAATTGAGCCTACAACATACAAACGAGTGTTCCTTCTTTGTTAAGCATAACCGAACCTTTTTTTTGAGTCAAACATGTCCCATTTTACGTTATTATGGTGCCACGTAAGTTAGAAACCAAACGGAGTCCATTTGGTCACTCAAATCCTTGTATTCTCGGATTGCACCCAAATTGGCCTCCAATTGAGCCTACAACGTACAAACGAGTTTTTCTTCTTCGTTAATCACAACCGAACTTGTTTGTTGAGTCAAACATATCCCATTTGACGTTATTATGGTGCCACGCGAGTTAGAAACCAAGCGGAGTCCATTTGGTCACTCAAATCCTTGTATTCTCGGATTGCACCCAAATTGGCCATCAATTGAGCCTACAATGTACAAACGAGTTTTCCATCTTCGTTAAGCACAACCGAACCTTTTTTTTGAGTCAAACATGTCCCATTTTATGTTATTATGGTGCCACGTGAGGATTGAAATCAAACGGAGTCCATTTGGTGACTCAAATCCTTGTATTCTCGGATTGCACCCAAATTGGCCTCCAATTGAGCCTACAACGTACAAACGAGTTTTCCTTCTTCGTTAGACACAACCGAACATTTTTGTTGAGTCAAACATGTCCTATTTTATGTTATTAGGGTTCCACGCGAGGATTGAAATCAAACGGAGTCCATTTGGTCACTCAAATCCTTGTATTCTCGGATTGCACCCAAATTGGCCTCCAATTGAGCCTACAACGTACAAACGAGTTTTCCTTCTTTATTAAGCACAACCGAACTTGTTTTTTGAGTCAAAAATGTCCCATTTGACGTTATTATGGTGCCACACGAGTTAGAAACCAAGCGGAGTCCATTTGCTCACTAAAATCCTTGTATTCTCGTATTGCACCCAAATTGGCCTCCAATTGAGCCTACAACATACAAACGAGTTTTCCTTCTTCGTTAAGCACAACCGAACTTGTTTGTTGAGTAAAATATGTTCCATTTGACGTTATTATGGTGCCACGCAAGGATTGAAATCAAACGGAATCCATTTGGTCACTCAAATCCTTGTATTCTCGGATTGCACCCAAATTGGCCTCCAATTGAGCCTACAACGTACAAACGAGTTTTTCTTCTTCGTTAATCACAAACGAACTTTTTTGTTGAGTCAAACATGTCCCATTTGACGTTATTATGGTGCCACACGAGTTAGAAACCAAGCGGAGTCCATTTGGTCACTCAAAACCTTGTATTCTCGGATTGCACCCAAATTGGTCTCCAATTGAGCCTACAACGTACAAACGAATTTTCCATTTTCGTTAAGCACAACCGAATCTTTTTGTTGATTCAAACATGTCCCATTTGACGTTATTATGGTGCCACACGAGGATTGAAATCAAAAGGAATCCATTTGGTCACTCAAATCCATGTATTCTCGGATTGCACCCAAATTGGCCTCCAATTGAGCCTACAACGTACAAACGAGTTTTCCTTCTTTATTAAGCACAACCGAACTTGTTTTTTGAGTCAAACATGTCCCATTTGATGTTATTATTGTGCCACACGAGTTAGAAACCAAGCGGAGTCCATTTGCTCACTAAAATCCTTGTATTCTCGTATTGCACCCAAATTGGCCTCCAATTGAGCCTACAACATACAAACGAGTTTTCCTTCTTCGTTAAGCACAACCGAACTTGTTTGTGGAGTCAAATATGTTCCATTTGATGTTATTATGGTGCCACGCAAGGATTGAAATCAAACGGAATCCATTTGGTCACTCAAATCCTTGTATTCTCGGATTGCACCCAAACTGGTCTCCAATTGAGCTACAACGTAAAAACGAATTTTCCATCTTCGTTAAGCACAACCGAACCTTTTTGTTGAGTCAAACATGTCCCATTTGATGTTATTATGGTGCCTCGTGAGGATTGAAATCAAACGGAATCCATTTGGTCACTCAAATCCATGTATTCTCGGATTGCATCCAAATTGGCCTCCAATTGAGCCTACAACGTACAAACGAGTTTTCCTTCTTTATTAAGCACAACCGAACTTGTTTTTTGAGTCAAACATGTCCCATTTGACGTTATTATGGTGCCGCACAAGTTAGAAACCAAGCGGAGTCCATTTGCTCACTAAAATCCTTGTATTCTCGAATTGCACCCAAATTGGCCTCCAATTGAGCCTACAACATACAAACGAGTTTTTCTTCTTCGTTAAGCACAACCGAACTTGTTTGTGGAGTCAAATATGTTCCATTTGATGTTATTATGGTGCCACGCAAGGATTGAAATCAAACGGAATCCATTTGGTCACTCAAATCCTTGTATTCTCGGATTGCACCCAAACTGGTCTCCAATTGAGCCTACAACGTAAAAACGAATTTTCCATCTTCGTTAAGCACAACCGAACCTTTTTGTTGAGTCAAACATGTCCCATTTGATGTTATTATGGTGCCTCGTGAGGATTGAAATCAAACGGAATCCATTTGGTCACTCAAATCCATGTATTCTCGGATTGCATCCAAATTGGCCTCCAATTGAGCCTACAACGTACAAACGAGTTTTCCTTCTTTATTAAGCACAACCGAACTTGTTTTTTGAGTCAAACATGTCCCATTTGACGTTATTATGGTGCCGCACAAGTTAGAAACCAAGCGGAGTCCATTTGCTCACTAAAATCCTTGTATTCTCGAATTGCACCCAAATTGGCCTCCAATTGAGCCTACAACATACAAACGAGTTTTCCTTCTTTGTTAAGCATAACCGAACCTTTTTGTTGATTCAAACATGTCCCATTTGACGTTATTATGGTGCCACGCAAAGATTGAAATCAAACGGAGTCCGTTTGCTCACTCAAATCCTTGTATTCTTGGATTGCACCCAAATTGGCCTCCAATTGACCCTACAACGTACAAACGAGTTTTCCTTCTTCCTTAAGCAAAACCGAACTTGTTTGTTGAGTCAAATATATCCCATTTGACGTTATTATGGTGCCATGCGATGATTGAAATCAAACGGAGTCCATTTGGTCACTCAAATCCTTGTATTCTCGGATTGCACCCAAATTGGCCTCCAATTGAGCATACAACGTACAAACGAGTTTTCCTTCTTTATTAAGCACAAGCGAACTTGTTTTTTGAGTCAAACATGTCCCATTTGACGTTATTATGTTGCCACGGGAGTTAGAAACCAAGCGGAGTCCATTTGGTCACTCAAATCCTTGTATTCTCGGATTGCACCCAAATTGGCCTCCAATTGAGCCTACAACGTACAAACGAGTTTTTCTTCTTCGTTAACCACAAACGAACTTGTTTGTTGAGTAAAAAATGTCCCATTTGACGTTATTATGGTGCCACGTGAGTTAGAAACCAAACGGAGTCCATTTGTTCACTCAAATCCTTGTATTCTCGGATTGCACCCAAATTGGCCTCCAATTGAGCCTACAACGTACAAAAGAGTTTTTCTTCTTCGTTAATCACAACCGAACTTGTTTGTTGAGTCAAACATATCCCATTTGACGTTATTATGGTGCCACGCGAGTTAGAAACCAAGCGGAGTCCATTTGGTCACTCAAATCCTTGTATTCTCGGATTGCACCCAAATTGGCCTCCAATTGAGCCTACAACGTACAAACGAGTTTTCCATCTTCGTTAAGGAAAACCGAACCTTTTTGTTGAGTCAAACATGTCCCATTTGACGTTATTATGGTGCCATGCGAGGATTGAAATCAAACGGAGTCCCTTTGGTCACTCAAATCCTTGTATTCTCGGATTGCACCCAAATTGGCCTCCAATTGAGCCTACAACGTACAAACGAGTTTTCCTTCTTCGTTAAGCACAACCGAACATTTTTTTTTGAGTCAAAAATGTCCTATTTTACGTTATTAGGGTTCCACGCGAGGATTGAAATCAAACGGAGTCCATTTGGTCACTCAAATCCTTGTATTCTCGGATTGCACCCAAATTGGCCTCCAATTGAGCATACAACGTACAAACGAGTTTTCCTTCTTTATTAAGCACAAGCGAACTTGTTTTTTGAGTCAAACATGTCCCATTTGACGTTATTATGGTGCCACACGAGTTAGAAACCAAGCGGAGTCCATTTGCTCACTAAAATCCTTGTATTCTCGTATTGCACCCAAATTGGCCTCCAATTGAGCCTACAACATACAAACGAGTTTTCCTTCTTCGTTAAGCACAACCGAACTTGTTTGTTGAGTCAAATATGTTCCATTTGACGTTATTATGGTGCCACGCAATGATTGAAATCAAACGGAATCCATTTGGTCACTCAAATCCTTGTATTCTCGGATTGCACCCAAATTGGCCTCCAATTGAGCCTACAACGCACAAACGAGTTTTTCTTCTTCGTTAATCACAACCGAACCTGTTTGTTGAGTCAAACATGTCCCATTTGACGTTATTATCGTGCCACGCGAGTTAGAAACAAAGCGGAGTCCATTTCGTCACTCAAATCCTTGTATTCTCGGATTGCACCCAAACTGGTCTCCAATTGAGCCTACAACGTACAAACGAATTTTCCATCTTCGTTAAGCACAACCGAACCTTTTTGTTGAGTCAAACATGTCCCATTTGACGTTATTATGGTGCCTCGTGAGGATTGAAATCAAACGGAATCCATTTGGTCACTCAAATCCATGTATTCTCGGATTGCACCCAAATTGGCCTCCAATTGAGCCTACAACGTACAAACGAATTTTCCTTCTTTATTAAGCACAACCGAACTTGTTTTTTGAGTCAAACATGTCCCATTTGACGTTATTATGGTGCCGCACGAGTTGGAAACCAAGCGGAGTCCATTTGCTCACTAAAATCCTTGTATTCTTGGATTGCACCCAAATTGGCCTCCAATTGAGCCTACAACATACAAACGAGTTTTCCTTCTTTGTTAAGCATAACCGAACCTTTTTGTTGAGTCAAACATGTCCCATTTGACGTTATTATGGTGCCACGCAAAGATTGAAATCAAACGGAGTCCGTTTGCTCACTCAAATCCTTGTATTCTCGGATTGCACCCAAATTGGCCTCCAATTGAGCCTACAACGTACAAACGAATTTTCCTTCTTCGTTAAGCACAACCGAACTTGTTTGTTGAGTCAAATATATCCCATTTGACGTTATTATGGTGCCATGCGATGATTGAAATCAAACGGAGTCCATTTGGTCACTCAAATCCTTGTATTCTCGGATTGCACCCAAATTGGCCTCCAATTGAGCCTACAACGTACAAACGAGTTTTTATTCTTCGTTAACCACAAACGAACTTTTTTGTTGAGTCAAACATGTCCCATTTGACGTTATTATGGTGCCACGTGAGTTAGAAACCAAACGGAGTCGATTTGGTCACTCAAATCCTTGTATTCTCGGATTGCACCCAAATTGGCCTCCAATTGAGCCTACAACGTACAAACGAGTTTTTCTTCTTCGTTAATCACAACCGAACTTGTTTGTTGAGTCAAACATATCCCATTTGATGTTATTATGGTGCCACGCGAGTTAGAAACCAAGCGGAGTCCATTTGGTCACTCAAATCCTTGTATTCTCGGATTGCACCCAAATTGGCCTCCAATTGAGCCTACAACGTACAAACGAGTTTTCCATTTCGTTAAGCACAACCGAACCTTTTTGTTGAGTCAAACATGTCCCATTTGACGTTATTATGGTGCCACGCAAGGATTGAAATCAAACGGAGTCCATTTGGTCACTCAAATCCTTGTATTCTCGGATTGCACCCAAATTGGCCTCCAATTGAGCCTACAACGTATAAACGAGTTTTCCTTCTTCGTTAAGCACAACCGAACATTTTTGTTGAGTCAAACATGTCCTATTTTACGTTATTAGGGTTCCACGCGAGGATTGAAATCAAACGGAGTCGATTTGGTCACTCAAATCCTTGTATTCTCGGATTGCACCCAAATTGGCCTCCAATTGAGCATACAACGTACAAACGAGTTTTCCTTCTTTATTAAGCACAACCGAACTTGTTTTTTGAGTCAAACAAGTCCCATTTGACGTTATTATGGTGCCACACGAGTTAGAAACCAAGCGGAGTCCATTTGCTCACTAAAATCCTTGTATTCTCGTATTGCACCCAAATTGGCCTCCAATTGATCCTACAACATACAAACGAGTTTTCCTTCTTCGTTAAGCACAACCGAACTTGGTTGTTGAATCAAATATGTTCCATTTGACGTTATTATGGTGCCACGCAAGGACTGAAATCAAACGGAATCCATTTCGTCACTAAAATCCATGTATTCTCGGATTGCACCCAAATTGGCCTCCAATTGAGCCTACAACGTACAAACGAGTTTTCCTTCTTCGTTAAGCACAACCGAACATTTTTGTTGAGTCAAACATGTCCTATTTTACGTTATTAGGGTTCCACGCGAGGATTGAAATCAAACGGAGTCCATTTGGTCACTCAAATCACTGTATTCTTGGATTGCACCCAAATTGGCCTCCAATTGAGCATACAACGTACAAACGAGTTTTCCTTCTTTATTAAGCACAAGCGAACTTGTTTTTTGAGTCAAACATGTCCCATTTGACGTTATTATGGTGCCACACGAGTTAGAAACCAAGCGGAGTCCATTTGCTCACTAAAATCCTTGTATTCTCGTATTGCACCCAAATTGGCCTCCAATTGAGCCTACAACATACAAACGAGTTTTCCTTCTTCGTTAAGCACAACCGAACTTGTGTGTTGAGTCAAATATGTTCCATTTGACGTTATTATGGTGCCACGCAAGGATTGAAATCAAACGGAATCCATTTGGTCACTCAAATCCTTGTATTCTCGGATTGCACCCAAATTGGCCTCCAATTGAGCCTACAACGTACAAACGAGTTTTTCTTCTTCGTTAATCACAACCGAACTTGTTTTTTGAGTCAAACATGTCCCATTTGACGTTATTATGGTGCCACACGAGCTAGAAACCAAGCGGAGTCCATTTGGTCACTCAAATCCTTGTATTCTCGGATTGCACCCAAACTGGTCTCCAATTGAGCCTACAACGTACAAACAAATTTTCCATCTTCGTTAAGCACAAATGGACCTTTTTGTTGAGTCAAACATGTCCCATTTGACGTTATTATGGTGCCACGCGAGGATTGAAATCAAACGGAATCCATTTGGTCACTCAAATCCATGTATTGTCGGATTGCACCCAAATTGGCCTCCAATTGAGCCTACAACGTACAAACGAGTTTTCCTTTTTTATTAAGCACAACCGAACTTGTTTTTTTATTCAAACATGTCCCATTTGATGTTATTATTGTGCCACACGAGTTAGAAACCAAGCGGAGTCCATTTGCTCACTAAAATCCTTGTATTCTCGGATTGCACCCAAATTGGCCTCCAATTGAGCCTACAACATACAAACGAGTTTTACTTCTTTGTTAAGCACAACCGAACCTTTTTCTTGCGTCAAACATGTCCCACTAGACGTTATTATGGTGCCACGCAAAGATTGAAATCAAACGGAGTCCGTTTGCTCACTCAAATCCTTGTATTCTCGGATTGCACCCAAATTGGCCTCCAATTGAGCCTACAACGTACAAACGAGTTTTCCTTCTTCGTTGACCATAACTGAACTTGTTTGTTGAGTCAAACATGTCCCATTTGACGTTATTAGGATGCCACACGATGATTGAAATCAAACGGAGTTTATTTGGTTACTCAAATCCTTATATTCTCGGATTGCACCCAAATTGGCCTCCAATTGAGCCTACAACGTACAAACGAGTTTTTCTTCTTCGTTAACCACAAACGAACTTGTTTGTTGAGTCAAAAATGTCCCATTTGATGTTATTATGGTGCCACGTGAGTTAGAAACCAAACGGAGTCCATTTGGTCACTCAAATCCTTGTATTCTCGGATTGCACCCAAATTGGCCTCCAATTGAGCCTACAACGTACAAACGAGTTTTTCTTCTTCGTTAATCACAACCGAACTTGTTTGTTGAGTCAAACATATCCCATTTGACGTTATTATGGTGCCACGCGAGGATTGAAATCAAACGGAATCCATTTGGTCACTCAAATCCATGTATTCTCGGATTGCACCCAAATTGGCCTCCAATTGAGCCTACAACGTACAAACGAGTTTTCCTTCTTTATTAAGCACAACCGAACTTTTTTTTTGAGTCAAACATGTCCCATTTGATGTTATTATTGTGCCACACGAGTTAGAAACCAAGCGGAGTCCATTTGCTCACTAAAATCCTTGTATTCTCGGATTGCACCCAAATTGGCCTCCAATTGAGCCTACAACATACAAACGAGTTTTCCTTCTTTGTTAAGCACAACCGAACCTTTTTCTTGAGTCAAACATGTCCCATTAGACGTTATTATGGTGCCACACAAAGATTGAAATCAAACGGAGTCCGTTTGCTCACTCAAATCCTTGTATTCTCGGATTG
Source organism: Berberis vulgaris (assembly GCA_963556465.1). Classification (NCBI taxonomy): domain Eukaryota; kingdom Viridiplantae; phylum Streptophyta; class Magnoliopsida; order Ranunculales; family Berberidaceae; genus Berberis; species Berberis vulgaris. Next base: position 38,199,536 of record OY747126.1, on the reverse strand, counting down.
TACCCAAATTGGCCTCCAATTGAGCATACAACGTACAAACGAGTTTTCCTTCTTTATTAAGCACAACCGAACTTGTTTTTTGAGTCAAACATGTCCCATTTGACGTTATTATGGTGCCACACGAGTTAGAAACCAAGCGGAGTCCATTTTCTCACTAAAATCCTTGTATTCTCGTATTGCACCCAAATTGGCCTCCAATTGAGCCTACAACATACAAACGAGTTTTCCTTCTTCGTTAAGCACAACCGAACTTGTTTGTTGAGTCAAATATGTTTCATTTGACTTTTTATGGTGCCACCCAAGGATTGAAATCAAACGGAATCCATTTGGTCACTCAAATCCTTGTATTCTCGGATTGCACCCAAATTGGCCTCCAATTGAGCCTACAACGTACAAACGAGTTTTTCTTCTTCGTTAATCACAACCGAACCTGTTTGTTGAGTCAAACATGTCCCATTTGACGTTATTATGGTGACACGCGAGTTAGAAACAAAGTGGAGTCCATTTCGTCACTCAAATCCTTGTATTCTCGGATTGCACCCAAACTGGTCTCCAATTGGGCCTACAACGTAAAAACGAATTTTCCATCTTCGTTAAGCACAACCGAACCTTTGTGTTGAGTCAAATATGTTCCATTTGACGTTATTATGGTGCCACGCAAGGATTGAAATCAAACGGAATCCATTTGGTCACTCAAATCCTTGTATTCTCGGATTGCACCCAAATTGGCCTCCAATTGAGCCTACAACGTACAAACGAGTTTTTCTTCTTCGTTAATCACAACCGAACTTGTTTGTTGAGTCAAACATGTCCCATTTGACGTTATTATGGTTCCACACGAGTTAGAAACCAAGCGGAGTCCATTTGGTCACTCAAATCCTTGTATTCTCGGATTGCACCCAAACTGGTCTCCAATTGAGCCTACAACGTACAAACGAATTTTCCATCTTCGTTAAGCACAAATGAACCTTTTTGTTGAGTCAAACATGTCCCATTTGACGTTATTATGGTGCCACGCGAGGATTGAAATCAAACGGAATCCATTTGGTCACTCAAATCCATGTATTGTCGGATTGCACCCAAATTGGCCTCCAATTGAGCCTACAACGTACAAACGAGTTTTCCTTTTTTATTAAGCACAACCGAACTTGTTTTTTGATTCAAACATGTCCTATTTGATGTTATTATTGTGCCACACGAGTTAGAAACCAAGCGGAGTCCATTTGCTCAATAAAATCCTTGTATTCTCGGATTGCACCCAAATTGGCCTCCAATTGAGCCTACAACATACAAACGAGTTTTACTTCTTTGTTAAGCACAACCGAACCTTTTTCTTGAGTCAAACATGTCCCATTAGACGTTATTATGGTGCCACGCAAAGATTGAAATCAAACGGAATCCGTTTGCTCACTCAAATCCTTGTATTCTCGGATTGCACCCAAATTGGCCTCCAATTGAGCCTACAACGTACAAACGAGTTTTTCTTCTTCGTTAACCACAAACGAACTTTTTTGTTGAGTCAAACATGTCCCATTCGACGTTATTATGGTGCCACGTGAGTTAGAAACCAAACGGAGTCGATTTGGTCACTCAAATCCTTGTATTCTCGGATTGCACCCAAATTGGCCTCCAATTGAGCCTACAACGTACAAACGAGTTTTCCATTTCGTTAAGCACAACCGAACCTTTTTGTTGAGTCAAACATGTCCCATTTGATGTTATTATGGTGCCACGCAAGGATTGAAATCAAACGGAGTCCATTTGGTCACTCAAATCCTTGTATTCTCGGATTGCACCCAAATTGGCCTCCAATTGAGCCTACAACGTATAAACGAGTTTTCCTTCTTCGTTAAGCACAACCGAACATTTTTGTTGAGTCAAACATGTCCTATTTTACGTTATTAGGTTCCACGCGAGGATTGAAATCAAACGGAGTCGATTTGGTCACTCAAATCCTTGTATTCTCGGATTGCACCCAAATTGGCTCTAATTGAGCATACAACGTACAAACGAGTTTTCCTTCGTTATTAAGCACAAACGAACTTGTTTTTTGAGTCAAACAAGTCCCATTTGACGTTATTATGGTGCCACACGAGTTAGAAACCAAGCGGAGTCCATTTGCTCACTAAAATCCTTGTATTCTCGTATTGCACCCAAATTGGCCTCCAATTGATCCTACAACATACAAACGAGTTTTCCTTCTTCGTTAAGCACAACCGAACTTGTTTGTTGAGTCAAATATGTTCCATTTGACGTTATTATGGTGCCACGCAAGGATTGAAATCAAACGGAATCCATTTGGTCACTCAAATCCATGTATTCTCGGATTGCACCCAAATTGGCCTCCAATTGAGCCTACAACGTACAAACGAATTTTCCTTCTTTATTAAGCACAACCGAACTTGTTTTTTGAGTCAAACATGTCCCATTTGACGTTATTATGGTGCCGCACGAGTTGGAAACCAAGCGGAGTCCATTTGCTCACTAAAATCCTTGTATTCTTGGATTGCACCCAAATTGGCCTCCAATTGAGCCTACAACATACAAACGAGTTTTCCTTCTTTGTTAAGCATAACCGAACCTTTTTGTTGAGTCAAACATGTCCCATTTGACGTTATTATGGTGCCACGCAAAGATTGAAATCAAACGGAGTCCGTTTGCTCACTCAAATCCTTGTATTCTCGGATTGCACCCAAATTGGCCTCCAATTGAGCCTACAACGTACAAACGAATTTTCCTTCTTCGTTAAGCACAACCGAACTTGTTTGTTGAGTCAAATATATCCCATTTGACGTTATTATGGTGCCATGCGATGATTGAAATCAAACGGAGTCCATTTGGTCACTCAAATCCTTGTATTCTCGGATTGCACCCAAATTGGCCTCCAATTGAGCCTACAACGTACAAACGAGTTTTTATTCTTCGTTAACCACAAACGAAATTTTTTGTTGAGTCAAACATGTCCCATTTGACGTTATTATGGTGCCACGTGAGTTAGAAACCAAACGGAGTCGATTTGGTCACTCAAATCCTTGTATTCTCGGATTGCACCCAAATTGGCCTCCAATTGAGCCTACAACGTACAAACGAGTTTTTCTTCTTCGTTAATCACAACCGAACTTGTTTGTTGAGTCAAACATATCCCATTTGATGTTATTATGGTGCCACGCGAGTTAGAAACCAAGCGGAGTCCATTTGGTCACTCAAATCCTTGTATTCTCGGATTGCACCCAAATTGGCCTCCAATTGAGCCTACAACGTACAAACGAGTTTTCCATTTCGTTAAGCACAACCGAACCTTTTTGTTGAGTCAAACATGTCCCATTTGACGTTATTATGGTGCCACGCAAGGATTGAAATCAAACGGAGTCCATTTGGTCACTCAAATCCTTGTATTCTCGGATTGCACCCAAATTGGCCTCCAATTGAGCCTACAACGTATAAACGAGTTTTCCTTCTTCGTTAAGCACAACCGAACATTTTTGTTGAGTCAAACATGTCCTATTTTACGTTATTAGGGTTCCACGCGAGGATTGAAATCAAACGGAGTCGATTTGGTCACTCAAATCCTTGTATTCTCGGATTGCACCCAAATTGGCCTCCAATTGAGCATACAACGTACAAACGAGTTTTCCTTCTTTATTAAGCACAACCGAACTTGTTTTTTGAGTCAAACAAGTCCCATTTGACGTTATTATGGTGCCACACGAGTTAGAAACCAAGCGGAGTCCATTTGCTCACTAAAATCCTTGTATTCTCGTATTGCACCCAAATTGGCCTCCAATTGATCCTACAACATACAAACGAGTTTTCCTTCTTCGTTAAGCACAACCGAACTTGTTTGTTGAATCAAATATGTTCCATTTGACGTTATTATGGTGCCACGCAAGGACTGAAATCAAACGGAATCCATTTCGTCACTAAAATCCATGTATTCTCGGATTGCACCCAAATTGGCCTCCAATTGAGCCTACAACGTACAAACGAGTTTTCCTTCTTCGTTAAGCACAACCGAACATTTTTGTTGAGTCAAACATGTCCTATTTTACGTTATTAGGGTTCCACGCGAGGATTGAAATCAAACGGAGTCCATTTGGTCACTCAAATCACTGTATTCTTGGATTGCACCCAAATTGGCCTCCAATTGAGCATACAACGTACAAACGAGTTTTCCTTCTTTATTAAGCACAAGCGAACTTGTTTTTTGAGTCAAACATGTCCCATTTGACGTTATTATGGTGCCACACGAGTTAGAAACCAAGCGGAGTCCATTTGCTCACTAAAATCCTTGTATTCTCGTATTGCACCCAAATTGGCCTCCAATTGAGCCTACAACATACAAACGAGTTTTCCTTCTTCGTTAAGCACAACCGAACTTGTGTGTTGAGTCAAATATGTTCCATTTGACGTTATTATGGTGCCACGCAAGGATTGAAATCAAACGGAATCCATTTGGTCACTCAAATCCTTGTATTCTCGGATTGCACCCAAATTGGCCTCCAATTGAGCCTACAACGTACAAACGAGTTTTTCTTCTTCGTTAATCACAACCGAACTTGTTTTTTGAGTCAAACATGTCCCATTTGACGTTATTATGGTGCCACACGAGCTAGAAACCAAGCGGAGTCCATTTGGTCACTCAAATCCTTGTATTCTCGGATTGCACCCAAACTGGTCTCCAATTGAGCCTACAACGTACAAACAAATTTTCCATCTTCGTTAAGCACAAATGGACCTTTTTGTTGAGTCAAACATGTCCCATTTGACGTTATTATGGTGCCACGCGAGGATTGAAATCAAACGGAATCCATTTGGTCACTCAAATCCATGTATTGTCGGATTGCACCCAAATTGGCCTCCAATTGAGCCTACAACGTACAAACGAGTTTTCCTTTTTTATTAAGCACAACCGAACTTGTTTTTTTATTCAAACATGTCCCATTTGATGTTATTATTGTGCCACACGAGTTAGAAACCAAGCGGAGTCCATTTGCTCACTAAAATCCTTGTATTCTCGGATTGCACCCAAATTGGCCTCCAATTGAGCCTACAACATACAAACGAGTTTTACTTCTTTGTTAAGCACAACCGAACCTTTTTCTTGCGTCAAACATGTCCCACTAGACGTTATTATGGTGCCACGCAAAGATTGAAATCAAACGGAGTCCGTTTGCTCACTCAAATCCTTGTATTCTCGGATTGCACCCAAATTGGCCTCCAATTGAGCCTACAACGTACAAACGAGTTTTCCTTCTTCGTTGACCATAACTGAACTTGTTTGTTGAGTCAAACATGTCCCATTTGACGTTATTAGGATGCCACACGATGATTGAAATCAAACGGAGTTTATTTGGTTACTCAAATCCTTATATTCTCGGATTGCACCCAAATTGGCCTCCAATTGAGCCTACAACGTACAAACGAGTTTTTCTTCTTCGTTAACCACAAACGAACTTGTTTGTTGAGTCAAAAATGTCCCATTTGATGTTATTATGGTGCCACGTGAGTTAGAAACCAAACGGAGTCCATTTGGTCACTCAAATCCTTGTATTCTCGGATTGCACCCAAATTGGCCTCCAATTGAGCCTACAACGTACAAACGAGTTTTTCTTCTTCGTTAATCACAACCGAACTTGTTTGTTGAGTCAAACATATCCCATTTGACGTTATTATGGTGCCACGCGAGGATTGAAATCAAACGGAATCCATTTGGTCACTCAAATCCATGTATTCTCGGATTGCACCCAAATTGGCCTCCAATTGAGCCTACAACGTACAAACGAGTTTTCCTTCTTTATTAAGCACAACCGAACTTTTTTTTTGAGTCAAACATGTCCCATTTGATGTTATTATTGTGCCACACGAGTTAGAAACCAAGCGGAGTCCATTTGCTCACTAAAATCCTTGTATTCTCGGATTGCACCCAAATTGGCCTCCAATTGAGCCTACAACATACAAACGAGTTTTCCTTCTTTGTTAAGCACAACCGAACCTTTTTCTTGAGTCAAACATGTCCCATTAGACGTTATTATGGTGCCACACAAAGATTGAAATCAAACGGAGTCCGTTTGCTCACTCAAATCCTTGTATTCTCGGATTGTACCCAAATTGGCCTCCAATTGAGCATACAACGTACAAACGAGTTTTCCTTCTTTATTAAGCACAACCGAACTTGTTTTTTGAGTCAAACATGTCCCATTTGACGTTATTATGGTGCCACACGAGTTAGAAACCAAGCGGAGTCCATTTTCTCACTAAAATCCTTGTATTCTCGTATTGCACCCAAATTGGCCTCCAATTGAGCCTACAACATACAAACGAGTTTTCCTTCTTCGTTAAGCACAACCGAACTTGTTTGTTGAGTCAAATATGTTTCATTTGACTTTTTATGGTGCCACCCAAGGATTGAAATCAAACGGAATCCATTTGGTCACTCAAATCCTTGTATTCTCGGATTGCACCCAAATTGGCCTCCAATTGAGCCTACAACGTACAAACGAGTTTTTCTTCTTCGTTAATCACAACCGAACCTGTTTGTTGAGTCAAACATGTCCCATTTGACGTTATTATGGTGACACGCGAGTTAGAAACAAAGTGGAGTCCATTTCGTCACTCAAATCCTTGTATTCTCGGATTGCACCCAAACTGGTCTCCAATTGGGCCTACAACGTAAAAACGAATTTTCCATCTTCGTTAAGCACAACCGAACCTTTGTGTTGAGTCAAATATGTTCCATTTGACGTTATTATGGTGCCACGCAAGGATTGAAATCAAACGGAATCCATTTGGTCACTCAAATCCTTGTATTCTCGGATTGCACCCAAATTGGCCTCCAATTGAGCCTACAACGTACAAACGAGTTTTTCTTCTTCGTTAATCACAACCGAACTTGTTTGTTGAGTCAAACATGTCCCATTTGACGTTATTATGGTTCCACACGAGTTAGAAACCAAGCGGAGTCCATTTGGTCACTCAAATCCTTGTATTCTCGGATTGCACCCAAACTGGTCTCCAATTGAGCCTACAACGTACAAACGAATTTTCCATCTTCGTTAAGCACAAATGAACCTTTTTGTTGAGTCAAACATGTCCCATTTGACGTTATTATGGTGCCACGCGAGGATTGAAATCAAACGGAATCCATTTGGTCACTCAAATCCATGTATTGTCGGATTGCACCCAAATTGGCCTCCAATTGAGCCTACAACGTACAAACGAGTTTTCCTTTTTTATTAAGCACAACCGAACTTGTTTTTTGATTCAAACATGTCCTATTTGATGTTATTATTGTGCCACACGAGTTAGAAACCAAGCGGAGTCCATTTGCTCAATAAAATCCTTGTATTCTCGGATTGCACCCAAATTGGCCTCCAATTGAGCCTACAACATACAAACGAGTTTTACTTCTTTGTTAAGCACAACCGAACCTTTTTCTTGAGTCAAACATGTCCCATTAGACGTTATTATGGTGCCACGCAAAGATTGAAATCAAACGGAATCCGTTTGCTCACTCAAATCCTTGTATTCTCGGATTGCACCCAAATTGGCCTCCAATTGAGCCTACAACGTACAAACGAGTTTTTCTTCTTCGTTAACCACAAACGAACTTTTTTGTTGAGTCAAACATGTCCCATTCGACGTTATTATGGTGCCACGTGAGTTAGAAACCAAACGGAGTCGATTTGGTCACTCAAATCCTTGTATTCTCGGATTGCACCCAAATTGGCCTCCAATTGAGCCTACAACGTACAAACGAGTTTTCCATTTCGTTAAGCACAACCGAACCTTTTTGTTGAGTCAAACATGTCCCATTTGATGTTATTATGGTGCCACGCAAGGATTGAAATCAAACGGAGTCCATTTGGTCACTCAAATCCTTGTATTCTCGGATTGCACCCAAATTGGCCTCCAATTGAGCCTACAACGTATAAACGAGTTTTCCTTCTTCGTTAAGCACAACCGAACATTTTTGTTGAGTCAAACATGTCCTATTTTACGTTATTAGGTTCCACGCGAGGATTGAAATCAAACGGAGTCGATTTGGTCACTCAAATCCTTGTATTCTCGGATTGCACCCAAATTGGCTCTAATTGAGCATACAACGTACAAACGAGTTTTCCTTCGTTATTAAGCACAAACGAACTTGTTTTTTGAGTCAAACAAGTCCCATTTGACGTTATTATGGTGCCACACGAGTTAGAAACCAAGCGGAGTCCATTTGCTCACTAAAATCCTTGTATTCTCGTATTGCACCCAAATTGGCCTCCAATTGATCCTACAACATACAAACGAGTTTTCCTTCTTCGTTAAGCACAACCGAACTTGTTTGTTGAGTCAAATATGTTCCATTTGACGTTATTATGGTGCCACGCAAGGATTGAAATCAAACGGAATCCATTTGGTCACTCAAATCCATGTATTCTCGGATTGCACCCAAATTGGCCTCCAATTGAGCCTACAACGTACAAACGAATTTTCCTTCTTTATTAAGCACAACCGAACTTGTTTTTTGAGTCAAACATGTCCCATTTGACGTTATTATGGTGCCGCACGAGTTGGAAACCAAGCGGAGTCCATTTGCTCACTAAAATCCTTGTATTCTTGGATTGCACCCAAATTGGCCTCCAATTGAGCCTACAACATACAAACGAGTTTTCCTTCTTTGTTAAGCATAACCGAACCTTTTTGTTGAGTCAAACATGTCCCATTTGACGTTATTATGGTGCCACGCAAAGATTGAAATCAAACGGAGTCCGTTTGCTCACTCAAATCCTTGTATTCTCGGATTGCACCCAAATTGGCCTCCAATTGAGCCTACAACGTACAAACGAGTTTTCCTTCTTCGTTAAGCACAACCGAACTTGTTTGTTGAGTCAAATATATCCCATTTGACGTTATTATGGTGCCATGCGATGATTGAAATCAAACGGAGTCCATTTGGTCACTCAAATCCTTGTATTCTCGGATTGCACCCAAATGGGCCTCCAATTGAGCCTACAACGTACAAACGAGTTTTTCTTCTTCGTTAACCACAAACGAACTTGTTTGTTGAGTCAAACATGTCCAATTTGACGTTATTATGGTGCCACGTGAGTTAGAAACCAAACGGAGTCCATTTGGTCACTCAAATCCTTGTATTCTCGGATTGCACCCAAATTGGCCTCCAATTGAGCCTACAACGTACAAACGAGTTTTTCTTCTTCGTTAATCACAACCGAACTTGTTTGTTGAGTCAAACATATCCCATTTGACGTTATTATGGTGCCACGCAAGTTAGAAACCAAGCGGAGTCGATTTGGTCACTCAAATCCTTGTATTCTCGGATTGCACCCAAATTGGCCTCCAATTGAGCCTACAACGTACAAACGAGTTTTCCTTCTTCGTTGACCATAACTGAACTTGTTTGTTGAGTCAAACATGTCCCATTTGATTTTATTATGGTGCCACGCGAGTTAGAAACCAAGCGGAGTCCATTTGCTTACTCAAATCCTTGTATTCTTGGATTCCACCCAAATTGGCCTCCAATTGAGCCTACAATGTACAAACGAGTTTTCCTTCTTCGTTGAGCACAACCGAACATTTTTGTTGAGTCAAACATGTCCCATTTGACGTTATTAGGGTGCCACACGAGGATTGAAATCAAACGGAGTCCATTTGGTTACTCAAATCCTTATATTCTCGGATTGCACCCAAATTGGCCTCTAATTGAGCCTACAACGTACACACGAGTTTTCCTTCTTCGTTAACCATAACCGAACTTGTTTGTTGAGTCAAACATGTCACATTTGATGTTATTATGTTGCCACGCGAGTTAGAAACCAAGCGGAGTCCATTTGGTCACTCAAATCCTTGTATTTTCGGATTGCACCCAAATTGGCCTCCAATTGACCCTACAACGTACAAACGAGTTTTCCTTCTTCATTAAGCACAACCTAACTTAATTTTTTAGAGAAACATGTCCCATTTGACGTTATTATGGTGCCACACGAGTTAGAAACCAAGCGGAGTCCATTTGCTCACTAAAATCCTTGTATTCTCGGATTGCACCCAAATTGGCCCCCAATTGAGCCTACAACATACAAACGAGTGTTCCTTCTTTGTTAAGCATAACCGAACCTTTTTTTTGAGTCAAACATGTCCCATTTTACGTTATTATGGTGCCACGTAAGTTAGAAACCAAACGGAGTCCATTTGGTCACTCAAATCCTTGTATTCTCGGATTGCACCCAAATTGGCCTCCAATTGAGCCTACAACGTACAAACGAGTTTTTCTTCTTCGTTAATCACAACCGAACTTGTTTGTTGAGTCAAACATATCCCATTTGACGTTATTATGGTGCCACGCGAGTTAGAAACCAAGCGGAGTCCATTTGGTCACTCAAATCCTTGTATTCTCGGATTGCACCCAAATTGGCCATCAATTGAGCCTACAATGTACAAACGAGTTTTCCATCTTCGTTAAGCACAACCGAACCTTTTTGTTGAGTCAAACATGTCCCATTTTATGTTATTATGGTGCCACGTGAGGATTGAAATCAAACGGAGTCCATTTGGTGACTCAAATCCTTGTATTCTCGGATTGCACCCAAATTGGCCTCCAATTGAGCCTACAACGTACAAACGAGTTTTCCTTCTTCGTTAGACACAACCGAACATTTTTGTTGAGTCAAACATGTCCTATTTTATGTTATTAGGGTTCCACGCGAGGATTGAAATCAAACGGAGTCCATTTGGTCACTCAAATCCTTGTATTCTCGGATTGCACCCAAATTGGCCTCCAATTGAGCCTACAACGTACAAACGAGTTTTCCTTCTTTATTAAGCACAACCGAACTTGTTTTTTGAGTCAAAAATGTCCCATTTGACGTTATTATGGTGCCACACGAGTTAGAAACCAAGCGGAGTCCATTTGCTCACTAAAATCCTTGTATTCTCGTATTGCACCCAAATTGGCCTCCAATTGAGCCTACAACATACAAACGAGTTTTCCTTCTTCGTTAAGCACAACCGAACTTGTTTGTTGAGTAAAATATGTTCCATTTGACGTTATTATGGTGCCACGCAAGGATTGAAATCAAACGGAATCCATTTGGTCACTCAAATCCTTGTATTCTCGGATTGCACCCAAATTGGCCTCCAATTGAGCCTACAACGTACAAACGAGTTTTTCTTCTTCGTTAATCACAAACGAACTTTTTTGTTGAGTCAAACATGTCCCATTTGACGTTATTATGGTGCCACACGAGTTAGAAACCAAGCGGAGTCCATTTGGTCACTCAAAACCTTGTATTCTCGGATTGCACCCAAATTGGTCTCCAATTGAGCCTACAACGTACAAACGAATTTTCCATCTTCGTTAAGCACAACCGAATCTTTTTGTTGATTCAAACATGTCCCATTTGACGTTATTATGGTGCCACACGAGGATTGAAATCAAAAGGAATCCATTTGGTCACTCAAATCCATGTATTCTCGGATTGCACCCAAATTGGCCTCCAATTGAGCCTACAACGTACAAACGAGTTTTCCTTCTTTATTAAGCACAACCGAACTTGTTTTTTGAGTCAAACATGTCCCATTTGATGTTATTATTGTGCCACACGAGTTAGAAACCAAGCGGAGTCCATTTGCTCACTAAAATCCTTGTATTCTCGTATTGCACCCAAATTGGCCTCCAATTGAGCCTACAACATACAAACGAGTTTTCCTTCTTCGTTAAGCACAACCGAACTTGTTTGTGGAGTCAAATATGTTCCATTTGATGTTATTATGGTGCCACGCAAGGATTGAAATCAAACGGAATCCATTTGGTCACTCAAATCCTTGTATTCTCGGATTGCACCCAAACTGGTCTCCAATTGAGCCTACAACGTAAAAACGAATTTTCCATCTTCGTTAAGCACAACCGAACCTTTTTGTTGAGTCAAACATGTCCCATTTGATGTTATTATGGTGCCTCGTGAGGATTGAAATCAAACGGAATCCATTTGGTCACTCAAATCCATGTATTCTCGGATTGCATCCAAATTGGCCTCCAATTGAGCCTACAACGTACAAACGAGTTTTCCTTCTTTATTAAGCACAACCGAACTTGTTTTTTGAGTCAAACATGTCCCATTTGACGTTATTATGATGCCGCACAAGTTAGAAACCAAGCGGAGTCCATTTGCTCACTAAAATCCTTGTATTCTCGAATTGCACCCAAATTGGCCTCCAATTGAGCCTACAACATACAAACGAGTTTTCCTTCTTTGTTAAGCATAACCGAACCTTTTTGTTGATTCAAACATGTCCCATTTGACGTTATTATGGTGCCACGCAAAGATTGAAATCAAACGGAGTCCGTTTGCTCACTCAAATCCTTGTATTCTTGGATTGCACCCAAATTGGCCTCCAATTGACCCTACAACGTACAAACGAGTTTTCCTTCTTCCTTAAGCAAAACCGAACTTGTTTGTTGAGTCAAATATATCCCATTTGACGTTATTATGGTGCCATGCGATGATTGAAATCAAACGGAGTCCATTTGGTCACTCAAATCCTTGTATTCTCGGATTGCACCCAAATTGGCCTCCAATTGAGCCTACAACGTACAAACGAGTTTTTCTTCTTCGTTAACCACAAACGAACTTGTTTGTTGAGTAAAAAATGTCCCATTTGACGTTATTATGGTGCCACGTGAGTTAGAAACCAAACGGAGTCCATTTGTTCACTCAAATCCTTGTATTCTCGGATTGCACCCAAATTGGCCTCCAATTGAGCCTACAACGTACAAAAGAGTTTTTCTTCTTCGTTAATCACAACCGAACTTGTTTGTTGAGTCAAACATATCCCATTTGACGTTATTATGGTGCCACGCGAGTTAGAAACCAAGCGGAGTCCATTTGGTCACTCAAATCCTTGTATTCTCGGATTGCACCCAAATTGGCCTCCAATTGAGCCTACAACGTACAAACGAGTTTTCCATCTTCGTTAAGGAAAACCGAACCTTTTTGTTGAGTCAAACATGTCCCATTTGACGTTATTATGGTGCCATGCGAGGATTGAAATCAAACGGAGTCCATTTGGTCACTCAAATCCTTGTATTCTCGGATTGCACCCAAATTGGCCTCCAATTGAGCCTACAACGTACAAACGAGTTTTCCTTCTTCGTTAAGCACAACCGAACATTTTTTTTTGAGTCAAAAATGTCCTATTTTACGTTATTAGGGTTCCACGCGAGGATTGAAATCAAACGGAGTCCATTTGGTCACTCAAATCCTTGTATTCTCGGATTGCACCCAAATTGGCCTCCAATTGAGCATACAACGTACAAACGAGTTTTCCTTCTTTATTAAGCACAAGCGAACTTGTTTTTTGAGTCAAACATGTCCCATTTGACGTTATTATGGTGCCACACGAGTTAGAAACCAAGCGGAGTCCATTTGCTCACTAAAATCCTTGTATTCTCGTATTGCACCCAAATTGGCCTCCAATTGAGCCTACAACATACAAACGAGTTTTCCTTCTTCGTTAAGCACAACCGAACTTGTTTGTTGAGTCAAATATGTTCCATTTGACGTTATTATGGTGCCACGCAATGATTGAAATCAAACGGAATCCATTTGGTCACTCAAATCCTTGTATTCTCGGATTGCACCCAAATTGGCCTCCAATTGAGCCTACAACGCACAAACGAGTTTTTCTTCTTCGTTAATCACAACCGAACCTGTTTGTTGAGTCAAACATGTCCCATTTGACGTTATTATCGTGCCACGCGAGTTAGAAACAAAGCGGAGTCCATTTCGTCACTCAAATCCTTGTATTCTCGGATTGCACCCAAACTGGTCTCCAATTGAGCCTACAACGTACAAACGAATTTTCCATCTTCGTTAAGCACAACCGAACCTTTTTGTTGAGTCAAACATGTCCCATTTGACGTTATTATGGTGCCTCGTGAGGATTGAAATCAAACGGAATCCATTTGGTCACTCAAATCCATGTATTCTCGGATTGCACCCAAATTGGCCTCCAATTGAGCCTACAACGTACAAACGAATTTTCCTTCTTTATTAAGCACAACCGAACTTGTTTTTTGAGTCAAACATGTCCCATTTGACGTTATTATGGTGCCGCACGAGTTGGAAACCAAGCGGAGTCCATTTGCTCACTAAAATCCTTGTATTCTTGGATTGCACCCAAATTGGCCTCCAATTGAGCCTACAACATACAAACGAGTTTTCCTTCTTTGTTAAGCATAACCGAACCTTTTTGTTGAGTCAAACATGTCCCATTTGACGTTATTATGGTGCCACGCAAAGATTGAAATCAAACGGAGTCCGTTTGCTCACTCAAATCCTTGTATTCTCGGATTGCACCCAAATTGGCCTCCAATTGAGCCTACAACGTACAAACGAGTTTTCCTTCTTCGTTAAGCACAACCGAACTTGTTTGTTGAGTCAAATATATCCCATTTGACGTTATTATGGTGCCATGCGATGATTGAAATCAAACGGAGTCCATTTGGTCACTCAAATCCTTGTATTCTCGGATTGCACCCAAATTGGCCTCCAATTGAGCCTACAACGTACAAACGAGTTTTTATTCTTCGTTAACCACAAACGAACTTTTTTGTTGAGTCAAACATGTCCCATTTGACGTTATTATGGTGCCACATGAGTTAGAAACCAAACGGAGTCGATTTGGTCACTCAAATCCTTGTATTCTCGGATTGCACCCAAATTGGCCTCCAATTGAGCCTACAACGTACAAACGAGTTTTTCTTCTTCGTTAATCACAACCGAACTTGTTTGTTGAGTCAAACATATCCCATTTGATGTTATTATGGTGCCACGCGAGTTAGAAACCAAGCGGAGTCCATTTGGTCACTCAAATCCTTGTATTCTCGGATTGCACCCAAATTGGCCTCCAATTGAGCCTACAACGTACAAACGAGTTTTCCATTTCGTTAAGCACAACCGAACCTTTTTGTTGAGTCAAACATGTCCCATTTGACGTTATTATGGTGCCACGCAAGGATTGAAATCAAACGGAGTCCATTTGGTCACTCAAATCCTTGTATTCTCGGATTGCACCCAAATTGGCCTCCAATTGAGCCTACAACGTATAAACGAGTTTTCCTTCTTCGTTAAGCACAACCGAACATTTTTGTTGAGTCAAACATGTCCTATTTTACGTTATTAGGGTTCCACGCGAGGATTGAAATCAAACGGAGTCGATTTGGTCACTCAAATCCTTGTATTCTCGGATTGCACCCAAATTGGCCTCCAATTGAGCATACAACGTACAAACGAGTTTTCCTTCTTTATTAAGCACAACCGAACTTGTTTTTTGAGTCAAACAAGTCCCATTTGACGTTATTATGGTGCCACACGAGTTAGAAACCAAGCGCAGTCCATTTGCTCACTAAAATCCTTGTATTCTCGTATTGCACCCAAATTGGCCTCCAATTGATCCTACAACATACAAACGAGTTTTCCTTCTTCGTTAAGCACAACCGAACTTGTTTGTTGAATCAAATATGTTCCATTTGACGTTATTATGGTGCCACGCAAGGACTGAAATCAAACGGAATCCATTTCGTCACTAAAATCCATGTATTCTCGGATTGCACCCAAATTGGCCTCCAATTGAGCCTACAACGTACAAACGAGTTTTCCTTCTTCGTTAAGCACAACCGAACATTTTTGTTGAGTCAAACATGTCCTATTTTACGTTATTAGGGTTCCACGCGAGGATTGAAATCAAACGGAGTCCATTTGGTCACTCAAATCCTTGTATTCTCGGATTGCACCCAAATTGGCCTCCAATTGAGCATACAACGTACAAACGAGTTTTCCTTCTTTATTAAGCACAACCGAACTTGTTTTTTGAGTCAAACATGTCCCATTTGACGTTATTATGGTTCCACACGAGTTAGAAACAAAGCGGAGTCCATTTCGTCACTCAAATCCTGGTATTCTCGGATTGCACCCAAATTGGCCTCCAATTGAGCCTACAACGTACAAACGAGTTTTCCTTCTTCGTTGACCATAACTGAACTTGTTTGTTGAGTCAAACATGTCCCATTTGATTTTATTATGGTGCCACGCGAGTTAGAAACCAAGCGGAGTCCATTTGCTTACTCAAATCCTTGTATTCTTGGATTCCACCCAAATTGGCCTCCAATTGAGCCTACAATGTACAAACGAGTTTTCCTTCTTCGTTGAGCACAACCGAACATTTTTGTTGAGTCAAACATGTCCCATTTGACGTTATTAGGGTGCCACACGAGGATTGAAATCAAACGGAGTCCATTTGGTTACTCAAATCCTTATATTCTCGGATTGCACCCAAATTGGCCTCTAATTGAGCCTACAACGTACACACGAGTTTTCCTTCTTCGTTAACCATAACCGAACTTGTTTGTTGAGTCAAACATGTCACATTTGACGTTATTATGTTGCCACGCGAGTTAGAAACCAAGCGGAGTCCATTTGGTCACTCAAATCCTTGTATTTTCGGATTGCACCCAAATTGGCCTCCAATTGACCCTACAACGTACAAACGAGTTTTCCTTCTTCATTAAGCACAACCTAACTTAATTTTTTAGAGAAACATGTCCCATTTGACGTTATTATGGTGCCACACGAGTTAGAAACCAAGCGGAGTCCATTTGCTCACTAAAATCCTTGTATTCTCGGATTGCACCCAAATTGGCCCCCAATTGAGCCTACAACATACAAACGAGTGTTCCTTCTTTGTTAAGCATAACCGAACCTTTTTTTTGAGTCAAACATGTCCCATTTTACGTTATTATGGTGCCACGTAAGTTAGAAACCAAACGGAGTCCATTTGGTCACTCAAATCCTTGTATTCTCGGATTGCACCCAAATTGGCCTCCAATTGAGCCTACAACGTACAAACGAGTTTTTCTTCTTCGTTAATCACAACCGAACTTGTTTGTTGAGTCAAACATATCCCATTTGACGTTATTATGGTGCCACGCGAGTTAGAAACCAAGCGGAGTCCATTTGGTCACTCAAATCCTTGTATTCTCGGATTGCACCCAAATTGGCCATCAATTGAGCCTACAATGTACAAACGAGTTTTCCATCTTCGTTAAGCACAACCGAACCTTTTTGTTGAGTCAAACATGTCCCATTTTATGTTATTATGGTGCCACGTGAGGATTGAAATCAAACGGAGTCCATTTGGTCACTCAAATCCTTGTATTCTCGGATTGCACCCAAATTGGCCTCCAATTGAGCCTACAACGTACAAACGAGTTTTCCTTCTTCGTTAGACACAACCGAACATTTTTGTTGAGTCAAACATGTCCTATTTTATGTTATTAGGGTTCCACGCGAGGATTGAAATCAAACGGAGTCCATTTGGTCACTCAAATCCTTGTATTCTCGGATTGCACCCAAATTGGCCTCCAATTGAGCCTACAACGTACAAACGAGTTTTCCTTCTTTATTAAGCACAACCGAACTTGTTTTTTGAGTCAAAAATGTCCCATTTGACGTTATTATGGTGCCACACGAGTTAGAAACCAAGCGGAGTCCATTTGCTCACTAAAATCCTTGTATTCTCGTATTGCACCCAAATTGGCCTCCAATTGAGCCTACAACATACAAACGAGTTTTCCTTCTTCGTTAAGCACAACCGAACTTGTTTGTTGAGTAAAATATGTTCCATTTGACGTTATTATGGTGCCACGCAAGGATTGAAATCAAACGGAATCCATTTGGTCACTCAAATCCTTGTATTCTCGGATTGCACCCAAATTGGCCTCCAATTGAGCCTACAACGTACAAACGAGTTTTTCTTCTTCGTTAATCACAAACGAACTTTTTTGTTGAGTCAAACATGTCCCATTTGACGTTATTATGGTGCCACACGAGTTAGAAACCAAGCGGAGTCCATTTGGTCACTCAAAACCTTGTATTCTCGGATTGCACCCAAATTGGTCTCCAATTGAGCCTACAACGTACAAACGAATTTTCCATCTTCGTTAAGCACAACCGAATCTTTTTGTTGATTCAAACATGTCCCATTTGACGTTATTATGGTGCCACACGAGGATTGAAATCAAAAGGAATCCATTTGGTCACTCAAATCCATGTATTCTCGGATTGCACCCAAATTGGCCTCCAATTGAGCCTACAACGTACAAACGAGTTTTCCTTCTTTATTAAGCACAACCGAACTTGTTTTTTGAGTCAAACATGTCCCATTTGATGTTATTATTGTGCCACACGAGTTAGAAACCAAGCGGAGTCCATTTGCTCACTAAAATCCTTGTATTCTCGTATTGCACCCAAATTGGCCTCCAATTGAGCCTACAACATACAAACGAGTTTTCCTTCTTCGTTAAGCACAACCGAACTTGTTTGTGGAGTCAAATATGTTCCATTTGATGTTATTATGGTGCCACGCAAGGATTGAAATCAAACGGAATCCATTTGGTCACTCAAATCCTTGTATTCTCGGATTGCACCCAAACTGGTCTCCAATTGAGCCTACAACGTAAAAACGAATTTTCCATCTTCGTTAAGCACAACCGAACCTTTTTGTTGAGTCAAACATGTCCCATTTGATGTTATTATGGTGCCTCGTGAGGATTGAAATCAAACGGAATCCATTTGGTCACTCAAATCCATGTATTCTCGGATTGCATCCAAATTGGCCTCCAATTGAGCCTACAACGTACAAACGAGTTTTCCTTCTTTATTAAGCACAACCGAACTTGTTTTTTGAGTCAAACATGTCCCATTTGACGTTATTATGGTGCCGCACAAGTTAGAAACCAAGCGGAGTCCATTTGCTCACTAAAATCCTTGTATTCTCGAATTGCACCCAAATTGGCCTCCAATTGAGCCTACAACATACAAACGAGTTTTCCTTCTTTGTTAAGCATAACCGAACCTTTTTGTTGATTCAAACATGTCCCATTTGACGTTATTATGGTGCCACGCAAAGATTGAAATCAAACGGAGTCCATTTGGTCACTCAAATCCTTGTATTCTCGGATTGCACCCAAATTGGCCTCCAATTGAGCCTACAACGTACAAACGAGTTTTTCTTCTTCGTTAACCACAAACGAACTTGTTTGTTGAGTAAAAAATGTCCCATTTGACGTTATTATGGTGCCACGTGAGTTAGAAACCAAACGGAGTCCATTTGTTCACTCAAATCCTTGTATTCTCGGATTGCACCCAAATTGGCCTCCAATTGAGCCTACAACGTACAAAAGAGTTTTTCTTCTTCGTTAATCACAACCGAACTTGTTTGTTGAGTCAAACATATCCCATTTGACGTTATTATGGTGCCACGCGAGTTAGAAACCAAGCGGAGTCCATTTGGTCACTCAAATCCTTGTATTCTCGGATTGCACCCAAATTGGCCTCCAATTGAGCCTACAACGTACAAACGAGTTTTCCATCTTCGTTAAGGAAAACCGAACCTTTTTGTTGAGTCAAACATGTCCCATTTGACGTTATTATGGTGCCATGCGAGGATTGAAATCAAACGGAGTCCATTTGGTCACTCAAATCCTTGTATTCTCGGATTGCACCCAAATTGGCCTCCAATTGAGCCTACAACGTACAAACGAGTTTTCCTTCTTCGTTAAGCACAACCGAACATTTTTTTTTGAGTCAAAAATGTCCTATTTTACGTTATTAGGGTTCCACGCGAGGATTGAAATCAAACGGAGTCCATTTGGTCACTCAAATCCTTGTATTCTCGGATTGCACCCAAATTGGCCTCCAATTGAGCATACAACGTACAAACGAGTTTTCCTTCTTTATTAAGCACAAGCGAACTTGTTTTTTGAGTCAAACATGTCCCATTTGACGTTATTATGGTGCCACACGAGTTAGAAACCAAGCGGAGTCCATTTGCTCACTAAAATCCTTGTATTCTCGTATTGCACCCAAATTGGCCTCCAATTGAGCCTACAACATACAAACGAGTTTTCCTTCTTCGTTAAGCACAACAGAACTTGTTTGTTGAGTCAAATATGTTCCATTTGACGTTATTATGGTGCCACGCAATGATTGAAATCAAACGGAATTCATTTGGTCACTCAAATCCTTGTATTCTCGGATTGCACCCAAATTGGCCTCCAATTGAGCCTACAACGTACAAACGAGTTTTCCTTCTTTATTAAGCACAACCGAACTTGTTTTTTGAGTCAAACATGTCCCATTTGACGTTATTATGGTGCCGCACAAGTTAGAAACCAAGCGGAGTCCATTTGCTCACTAAAATCCTTGTATTCTCGAATTGCACCCAAATTGGCCTCCAATTGAGCCTACAACATACAAACGAGTTTTCCTTCTTTGTTAAGCATAACCGAACCTTTTTGTTGATTCAAACATGTCCCATTTGACGTTATTATGGTGCCACGCAAAGATTGAAATCAAACGGAGTCCATTTGGTCACTCAAATCCTTGTATTCTCGGATTGCACCCAAATTGGCCTCCAATTGAGCCTACAACGTACAAACGAGTTTTTCTTCTTCGTTAACCACAAACGAACTTGTTTGTTGAGTAAAAAATGTCCCATTTGACGTTATTATGGTGCCACGTGAGTTAGAAACCAAACGGAGTCCATTTGTTCACTCAAATCCTTGTATTCTCGGATTGCACCCAAATTGGCCTCCAATTGAGCCTACAACGTACAAAAGAGTTTTTCTTCTTCGTTAATCACAACCGAACTTGTTTGTTGAGTCAAACATATCCCATTTGACGTTATTATGGTGCCACGCGAGTTAGAAACCAAGCGGAGTCCATTTGGTCACTCAAATCCTTGTATTCTCGGATTGCACCCAAATTGGCCTCCAATTGAGCCTACAACGTACAAACGAGTTTTCCATCTTCGTTAAGGAAAACCGAACCTTTTTGTTGAGTCAAACATGTCCCATTTGACGTTATTATGGTGCCATGCGAGGATTGAAATCAAACGGAGTCCATTTGGTCACTCAAATCCTTGTATTCTCGGATTGCACCCAAATTGGCCTCCAATTGAGCCTACAACGTACAAACGAGTTTTCCTTCTTCGTTAAGCACAACCGAACATTTTTTTTTGAGTCAAAAATGTCCTATTTTACGTTATTAGGGTTCCACGCGAGGATTGAAATCAAACGGAGTCCATTTGGTCACTCAAATCCTTGTATTCTCGGATTGCACCCAAATTGGCCTCCAATTGAGCATACAACGTACAAACGAGTTTTCCTTCTTTATTAAGCACAAGCGAACTTGTTTTTTGAGTCAAACATGTCCCATTTGACGTTATTATGGTGCCACACGAGTTAGAAACCAAGCGGAGTCCATTTGCTCACTAAAATCCTTGTATTCTCGTATTGCACCCAAATTGGCCTCCAATTGAGCCTACAACATACAAACGAGTTTTCCTTCTTCGTTAAGCACAACAGAACTTGTTTGTTGAGTCAAATATGTTCCATTTGACGTTATTATGGTGCCACGCAATGATTGAAATCAAACGGAATTCATTTGGTCACTCAAATCCTTGTATTCTCGGATTGCACCCAAATTGGCCTCCAATTGAGCCTACAACGCACAAACGAGTTTTTCTTCTTCGTTAATCACAAACGAACCTGTTTGTTGAGTCAAACATGTCCCATTTGACGTTATTATCGTGCCACGCGAGTTAGAAACAAAGCGGAGTCCATTTCGTCACTCAAATCCTTGTATTCTCGGATTGCACCCAAACTGGTCTCCAATTGAGCCTACAACGTACAAACGAATTTTCCATCTTCGTTAAGCACAACCGAACCTTTTTGTTGAGTCAAACATGTCCCATTTTACGTTATTATGGTGCCTCGTGAGGATTGAAATCAAACGGAATCCATTTGGTCACTCAAATCCATGTATTCTCGGATTGCACCCAAATTGGCCTCCAATTGAGCCTACAACGTACAAACGAATTTTCCTTCTTTATTAAGCACAACCGAACTTGTTTTTTGAGTCAAACATGTCCCATTTGACGTTATTATGGTGCCGCACGAGTTGGAAACCAAGCGGAGTCCATTTGCTCACTAAAATCCTTGTATTCTTGGATTGCACCCAAATTGGCCTCCAATTGAGCCTACAACATACAAACGAGTTTTCCTTCTTTGTTAAGCATAACCGAACCTTTTTGTTGAGTCAAACATGTCCCATTTGACGTTATTATGGTGCCACGCAAAGATTGAAATCAAACGGAGTCCGTTTGCTCACTCAAATCCTTGTATTCTCGGATTGCACCCAAATTGGCCTCCAATTGAGCCTACAACGTACAAACGAGTTTTCCTTCTTCGTTAAGCACAACCGAACTTGTTTGTTGAGTCAAATATATCCCATTTGACGTTATTATGGTGCCACACGAGTTAGAAACCAAGCGGAGTCCATTTGCTCACTAAAATCCTTGTATTCTCGTATTGCACCCAAATTGGCCTCCAATTGAGCCTACAACATACAAACGAGTTTTCCTTCTTCGTTAAGCACAACCGAACTTGTTTGTTGAGTAAAATATGTTCCATTTGACGTTATTATGGTGCCACGCAAGGATTGAAATCAAACGGAATCCATTTGGTCACTCAAATCCTTGTATTCTCGGATTGCACCCAAATTGGCCTCCAATTGAGCCTACAACGTACAAACGAGTTTTTCTTCTTCGTTAATCACAAACGAACTTTTTTGTTGAGTCAAACATGTCCCATTTGACGTTATTATGGTGCCACACGAGTTAGAAACCAAGCGGAGTCCATTTGGTCACTCAAAACCTTGTATTCTCGGATTGCACCCAAATTGGTCTCCAATTGAGCCTACAACGTACAAACGAATTTTCCATCTTCGTTAAGCACAACCGAATCTTTTTGTTGATTCAAACATGTCCCATTTGACGTTATTATGGTGCCACACGAGGATTGAAATCAAAAGGAATCCATTTGGTCACTCAAATCCATGTATTCTCGGATTGCACCCAAATTGGCCTCCAATTGAGCCTACAACGTACAAACGAGTTTTCCTTCTTTATTAAGCACAACCGAACTTGTTTTTTGAGTCAAACATGTCCCATTTGATGTTATTATTGTGCCACACGAGTTAGAAACCAAGCGGAGTCCATTTGCTCACTAAAATCCTTGTATTCTCGTATTGCACCCAAATTGGCCTCCAATTGAGCCTACAACATACAAACGAGTTTTCCTTCTTCGTTAAGCACAACCGAACTTGTTTGTGGAGTCAAATATGTTCCATTTGATGTTATTATGGTGCCACGCAAGGATTGAAATCAAACGGAATCCATTTGGTCACTCAAATCCTTGTATTCTCGGATTGCACCCAAACTGGTCTCCAATTGAGCCTACAACGTAAAAACGAATTTTCCATCTTCGTTAAGCACAACCGAACCTTTTTGTTGAGTCAAACATGTCCCATTTGATGTTATTATGGTGCCTCGTGAGGATTGAAATCAAACGGAATCCATTTGGTCACTCAAATCCATGTATTCTCGGATTGCATCCAAATTGGCCTCCAATTGAGCCTACAACGTACAAACGAGTTTTCCTTCTTTATTAAGCACAACCGAACTTGTTTTTTGAGTCAAACATGTCCCATTTGACGTTATTATGGTGCCGCACAAGTTAGAAACCAAGCGGAGTCCATTTGCTCACTAAAATCCTTGTATTCTCGAATTGCACCCAAATTGGCCTCCAATTGAGCCTACAACATACAAACGAGTTTTCCTTCTTTGTTAAGCATAACCGAACCTTTTTGTTGATTCAAACATGTCCCATTTGACGTTATTATGGTGCCACGCAAAGATTGAAATCAAACGGAGTCCGTTTGCTCACTCAAATCCTTGTATTCTTGGATTGCACCCAAATTGGCCTCCAATTGACCCTACAACGTACAAACGAGTTTTCCTTCTTCCTTAAGCAAAACCGAACTTGTTTGTTGAGTCAAATATATCCCATTTGACGTTATTATGGTGCCATGCGATGATTGAAATCAAACGGAGTCCATTTGGTCACTCAAATCCTTGTATTCTCGGATTGCACCCAAATTGGCCTCCAATTGAGCCTACAACGTACAAACGAGTTTTTCTTCTTCGTTAACCACAAACGAACTTGTTTGTTGAGTAAAAAATGTCCCATTTGACGTTATTATGGTGCCACGTGAGTTAGAAACCAAACGGAGTCCATTTGTTCACTCAAATCCTTGTATTCTCGGATTGCACCCAAATTGGCCTCCAATTGAGCCTACAACGTACAAACGAGTTTTCCATCTTCGTTAAGGAAAACCGAACCTTTTTGTTGAGTCAAACATGTCCCATTTGACGTTATTATGGTGCCATGCGAGGATTGAAATCAAACGGAGTCCATTTGGTCACTCAAATCCTTGTATTCTCGGATTGCACCCAAATTGGCCTCCAATTGAGCCTACAACGTACAAACGAGTTTTCCTTCTTCGTTAAGCCCAACCGAACATTTTTTTTTGAGTCAAAAATGTCCTATTTTACGTTATTAGGGTTCCACGCGAGGATTGAAATCAAACGGAGTCCATTTGGTCACTCAAATCCTTGTATTCTCGGATTGCACCCAAATTGGCCTCCAATTGAGCATACAACGTACAAACGAGTTTTCCTTCTTTATTAAGCACAAGCGAACTTGTTTTTTGAGTCAAACATGTCCCATTTGACGTTATTATGGTGCCACACGAGTTAGAAACCAAGCGGAGTCCATTTGCTCACTAAAATCCTTGTATTCTCGTATTGCACCCAAATTGGCCTCCAATTGAGCCTACAACATACAAACGAGTTTTCCTTCTTCGTTAAGCACAACAGAACTTGTTTGTTGAGTCAAATATGTTCCATTTGACGTTATTATGGTGCCACGCAATGATTGAAATCAAACGGAATTCATTTGGTCACTCAAATCCTTGTATTCTCGGATTGCACCCAAATTGGCCTCCAATTGAGCCTACAACGCACAAACGAGTTTTTCTTCTTCGTTAATCACAAACGAACCTGTTTGTTGAGTCAAACATGTCCCATTTGACGTTATTATCGTGCCACGCGAGTTAGAAACAAAGCGGAGTCCATTTCGTCACTCAAATCCTTGTATTCTCGGATTGCACCCAAACTGGTCTCCAATTGAGCCTACAACGTACAAACGAATTTTCCATCTTCGTTAAGCACAACCGAACCTTTTTGTTGAGTCAAACATGTCCCATTTGACGTTATTATGGTGCCTCGTGAGGATTGAAATCAAACGGAATCCATTTGGTCACTCAAATCCATGTATTCTCGGATTGCACCCAAATTGGCCTCCAATTGAGCCTACAACGTACAAACGAATTTTCCTTCTTTATTAAGCACAACCGAACTTGTTTTTTGAGTCAAACATGTCCCATTTGACGTTATTATGGTGCCGCACGAGTTGGAAACCAAGCGGAGTCCATTTGCTCACTAAAATCCTTGTATTCTTGGATTGCACCCAAATTGGCCTCCAATTGAGCCTACAACATACAAACGAGTTTTCCTTCTTTGTTAAGCATAACCGAACCTTTTTGTTGAGTCAAACATGTCCCATTTGACGTTATTATGGTGCCACGCAAAGATTGAAATCAAACGGAGTCCGTTTGCTCACTCAAATCCTTGTATTCTCGGATTGCACCCAAATTGGCCTCCAATTGAGCCTACAACGTACAAACGAGTTTTCCTTCTTCGTTAAGCACAACCGAACTTGTTTGTTGAGTCAAATATATCCCATTTGACGTTATTATGGTGCCATGCGATGATTGAAATCAAACGGAGTCCATTTGGTCACTCAAATCCTTGTATTCTCGGATTGCACCCAAATTGGCCTCCAATTGAGCCTACAACGTACAAACGAGTTTTTATTCTTCGTTAACCACAAACGAACTTTTTTGTTGAGTCAAACATGTCCCATTTGACGTTATTATGGTGCCACGTGAGTTAGAAACCAAACGGAGTCGATTTGGTCACTCAAATCCTTGTATTCTCGGATTGCACCCAAATTGGCCTCCAATTGAGCCTACAACGTACAAACGAGTTTTTCTTCTTCGTTAATCACAACCGAACTTGTTTGTTGAGTCAAACATATCCCATTTGATGTTATTATGGTGCCACGCGAGTTAGAAACCAAGCGGAGTCCATTTGGTCACTCAAATCCTTGTATTCTCGGATTGCACCCAAATTGGCCTCCAATTGAGCCTACAACGTACAAACGAATTTTCCTTCTTTATTAAGCACAACCGAACTTGTTTTTTGAGTCAAACATGTCCCATTTGACGTTATTATGGTGCCGCACGAGTTGGAAACCAAGCGGAGTCCATTTGCTCACTAAAATCCTTGTATTCTTGGATTGCACCCAAATTGGCCTCCAATTGAGCCTACAACATACAAACGAGTTTTCCTTCTTTGTTAAGCATAACCGAACCTTTTTGTTGAGTCAAACATGTCCCATTTGACGTTATTATGGTGCCACGCAAAGATTGAAATCAAACGGAGTCCGTTTGCTCACTCAAATCCTTGTATTCTCGGATTGCACCCAAATTGGCCTCCAATTGAGCCTACAACGTACAAACGAGTTTTCCTTCTTCGTTAAGCACAACCGAACTTGTTTGTTGAGTCAAATATATCCCATTTGACGTTATTATGGTGCCACACGAGTTAGAAACCAAGCGGAGTCCATTTGCTCACTAAAATCCTTGTATTCTCGTATTGCACCCAAATTGGCCTCCAATTGAGCCTACAACATACAAACGAGTTTTCCTTCTTCGTTAAGCACAACCGAACTTGTTTGTTGAGTAAAATATGTTCCATTTGACGTTATTATGGTGCCACGCAAGGATTGAAATCAAACGGAATCCATTTGGTCACTCAAATCCTTGTATTCTCGGATTGCACCCAAATTGGCCTCCAATTGAGCCTACAACGTACAAACGAGTTTTTCTTCTTCGTTAATCACAAACGAACTTTTTTGTTGAGTCAAACATGTCCCATTTGACGTTATTATGGTGCCACACGAGTTAGAAACCAAGCGGAGTCCATTTGGTCACTCAAAACCTTGTATTCTCGGATTGCACCCAAATTGGTCTCCAATTGAGCCTACAACGTACAAACGAATTTTCCATCTTCGTTAAGCACAACCGAATCTTTTTGTTGATTCAAACATGTCCCATTTGACGTTATTATGGTGCCACACGAGGATTGAAATCAAAAGGAATCCATTTGGTCACTCAAATCCATGTATTCTCGGATTGCACCCAAATTGGCCTCCAATTGAGCCTACAACGTACAAACGAGTTTTCCTTCTTTATTAAGCACAACCGAACTTGTTTTTTGAGTCAAACATGTCCCATTTGATGTTATTATTGTGCCACACGAGTTAGAAACCAAGCGGAGTCCATTTGCTCACTAAAATCCTTGTATTCTCGTATTGCACCCAAATTGGCCTCCAATTGAGCCTACAACATACAAACGAGTTTTCCTTCTTCGTTAAGCACAACCGAACTTGTTTGTGGAGTCAAATATGTTCCATTTGATGTTATTATGGTGCCACGCAAGGATTGAAATCAAACGGAATCCATTTGGTCACTCAAATCCTTGTATTCTCGGATTGCACCCAAACTGGTCTCCAATTGAGCCTACAACGTAAAAACGAATTTTCCATCTTCGTTAAGCACAACCGAACCTTTTTGTTGAGTCAAACATGTCCCATTTGATGTTATTATGGTGCCTCGTGAGGATTGAAATCAAACGGAATCCATTTGGTCACTCAAATCCATGTATTCTCGGATTGCATCCAAATTGGCCTCCAATTGAGCCTACAACGTACAAACGAGTTTTCCTTCTTTATTAAGCACAACCGAACTTGTTTTTTGAGTCAAACATGTCCCATTTGACGTTATTATGGTGCCGCACAAGTTAGAAACCAAGCGGAGTCCATTTGCTCACTAAAATCCTTGTATTCTCGAATTGCACCCAAATTGGCCTCCAATTGAGCCTACAACATACAAACGAGTTTTCCTTCTTTGTTAAGCATAACCGAACCTTTTTGTTGATTCAAACATGTCCCATTTGACGTTATTATGGTGCCACGCAAAGATTGAAATCAAACGGAGTCCGTTTGCTCACTCAAATCCTTGTATTCTTGGATTGCACCCAAATTGGCCTCCAATTGACCCTACAACGTACAAACGAGTTTTCCTTCTTCCTTAAGCAAAACCGAACTTGTTTGTTGAGTCAAATATATCCCATTTGACGTTATTATGGTGCCATGCGATGATTGAAATCAAACGGAGTCCATTTGGTCACTCAAATCCTTGTATTCTCGGATTGCACCCAAATTGGCCTCCAATTGAGCCTACAACGTACAAACGAGTTTTTCTTCTTCGTTAACCACAAACGAACTTGTTTGTTGAGTAAAAAATGTCCCATTTGACGTTATTATGGTGCCACGTGAGTTAGAAACCAAACGGAGTCCATTTGTTCACTCAAATCCTTGTATTCTCGGATTGCACCCAAATTGGCCTCCAATTGAGCCTACAACGTACAAAAGAGTTTTTCTTCTTCGTTAATCACAACCGAACTTGTTTGTTGAGTCAAACATATCCCATTTGACGTTATTATGGTGCCACGCGAGTTAGAAACCAAGCGGAGTCCATTTGGTCACTCAAATCCTTGTATTCTCGGATTGCACCCAAATTGGCCTCCAATTGAGCCTACAACGTACAAACGAGTTTTCCATCTTCGTTAAGGAAAACCGAACCTTTTTGTTGAGTCAAACATGTCCCATTTGACGTTATTATGGTGCCATGCGAGGATTGAAATCAAACGGAGTCCATTTGGTCACTCAAATCCTTGTATTCTCGGATTGCACCCAAATTGGCCTCCAATTGAGCCTACAACGTACAAACGAGTTTTCCTTCTTCGTTAAGCCCAACCGAACATTTTTTTTTGAGTCAAAAATGTCCTATTTTACGTTATTAGGGTTCCACGCGAGGATTGAAATCAAACGGAGTCCATTTGGTCACTCAAATCCTTGTATTCTCGGATTGCACCCAAATTGGCCTCCAATTGAGCATACAACGTACAAACGAGTTTTCCTTCTTTATTAAGCACAAGCGAACTTGTTTTTTGAGTCAAACATGTCCCATTTGACGTTATTATGGTGCCACACGAGTTAGAAACCAAGCGGAGTCCATTTGCTCACTAAAATCCTTGTATTCTCGTATTGCACCCAAATTGGCCTCCAATTGAGCCTACAACATACAAACGAGTTTTCCTTCTTCGTTAAGCACAACAGAACTTGTTTGTTGAGTCAAATATGTTCCATTTGACGTTATTATGGTGCCACTCAATGATTGAAATCAAACGGAATTCATTTGGTCACTCAAATCCTTGTATTCTCGGATTGCACCCAAATTGGCCTCCAATTGAGCCTACAACGCACAAACGAGTTTTTCTTCTTCGTTAATCACAAACGAACCTGTTTGTTGAGTCAAACATGTCCCATTTGACGTTATTATCGTGCCACGCGAGTTAGAAACAAAGCGGAGTCCATTTCGTCACTCAAATCCTTGTATTCTCGGATTGCACCCAAACTGGTCTCCAATTGAGCCTACAACGTACAAACGAATTTTCCATCTTCGTTAAGCACAACCGAACCTTTTTGTTGAGTCAAACATGTCCCATTTGACGTTATTATGGTGCCTCGTGAGGATTGAAATCAAACGGAATCCATTTGGTCACTCAAATCCATGTATTCTCGGATTGCACCCAAATTGGCCTCCAATTGAGCCTACAACGTACAAACGAATTTTCCTTCTTTATTAAGCACAACCGAACTTGTTTTTTGAGTCAAACATGTCCCATTTGACGTTATTATGGTGCCGCACGAGTTGGAAACCAAGCGGAGTCCATTTGCTCACTAAAATCCTTGTATTCTTGGATTGCACCCAAATTGGCCTCCAATTGAGCCTACAACATACAAACGAGTTTTCCTTCTTTGTTAAGCATAACCGAACCTTTTTGTTGAGTCAAACATGTCCCATTTGACGTTATTATGGTGCCACGCAAAGATTGAAATCAAACGGAGTCCGTTTGCTCACTCAAATCCTTGTATTCTCGGATTGCACCCAAATTGGCCTCCAATTGAGCCTACAACGTACAAACGAGTTTTCCTTCTTCGTTAAGCACAACCGAACTTGTTTGTTGAGTCAAATATATCCCATTTGACGTTATTATGGTGCCATGCGATGATTGAAATCAAACGGAGTCCATTTGGTCACTCAAATCCTTGTATTCTCGGATTGCACCCAAATTGGCCTCCAATTGAGCCTACAACGTACAAACGAGTTTTTATTCTTCGTTAACCACAAACGAACTTTTTTGTTGAGTCAAACATGTCCCATTTGACGTTATTATGGTGCCACGTGAGTTAGAAACCAAACGGAGTCGATTTGGTCACTCAAATCCTTGTATTCTCGGATTGCACCCAAATTGGCCTCCAATTGAGCCTACAACGTACAAACGAGTTTTTCTTCTTCGTTAATCACAACCGAACTTGTTTGTTGAGTCAAACATATCCCATTTGATGTTATTATGGTGCCACGCGAGTTAGAAACCAAGCGGAGTCCATTTGGTCACTCAAATCCTTGTATTCTCGGATTGCACCCAAATTGGCCTCCAATTGAGCCTACAACGTACAAACGAGTTTTCCATTTCGTTAAGCACAACCGAACCTTTTTGTTGAGTCAAACATGTCCCATTTGACGTTATTATGGTGCCACGCAAGGATTGAAATCAAACGGAGTCCATTTGGTCACTCAAATCCTTGTATTCTCGGATTGCACCAAAATTGGCCTCCAATTGAGCCTACAACGTATAAACGAGTTTTCCTTCTTCGTTAAGCACAACCGAACATTTTTGTTGAGTCAAACATGTCCTATTTTACGTTATTAGGGTTCCACGCGAGGATTGAAATCAAACGGAGTCGATTTGGTCACTCAAATCCTTGTATTCTCGGATTGCACCCAAATTGGCCTCCAATTGAGCATACAACGTACAAACGAGTTTTCCTTCTTTATTAAGCACAACCGAACTTGTTTTTTGAGTCAAACAAGTCCCATTTGACGTTATTATGGTGCCACACGAGTTAGAAACCAAGCGGAGTCCATTTGCTCACTAAAATCCTTGTATTCTCGTATTGCACCCAAATTGGCCTCCAATTGATCCTACAACATACAAAGGGGTTTTCCTTCTTTATTAAGCACAACCGAACTTGTTTTTTGAGTCAAACATGTCCCATTTGACGTTATTATGGTGCCGCACAAGTTAGAAACCAAGCGGAGTCCATTTGCTCACTAAAATCCTTGTATTCTCGAATTGCACCCAAATTGGCCTCCAATTGAGCCTACAACATACAAACGAGTTTTCCTTCTTTGTTAAGCATAACCGAACCTTTTTGTTGATTCAAACATGTCCCATTTGACGTTATTATGGTGCCACGCAAAGATTGAAATCAAACGGAGTCCGTTTGCTCACTCAAATCCTTGTATTCTTGGATTGCACCCAAATTGGCCTCCAATTGACCCTACAACGTACAAACGAGTTTTCCTTCTTCCTTAAGCAAAACCGAACTTGTTTGTTGAGTCAAATATATCCCATTTGACGTTATTATGGTGCCATGCGATGATTGAAATCAAACGGAGTCCATTTGGTCACTCAAATCCTTGTATTCTCGGATTGCACCCAAATTGGCCTCCAATTGAGCCTACAACGTACAAACGAGTTTTTCTTCTTCGTTAACCACAAACGAACTTGTTTGTTGAGTAAAAAATGTCCCATTTGACGTTATTATGGTGCCACGTGAGTTAGAAACCAAACGGAGTCCATTTGTTCACTCAAATCCTTGTATTCTCGGATTGCACCCAAATTGGCCTCCAATTGAGCCTACAACGTACAAAAGAGTTTTTCTTCTTCGTTAATCACAACCGAACTTGTTTGTTGAGTCAAACATATCCCATTTGACGTTATTATGGTGCCACGCGAGTTAGAAACCAAGCGGAGTCCATTTGGTCACTCAAATCCTTGTATTCTCGGATTGCACCCAAATTGGCCTCCAATTGAGCCTACAACGTACAAACGAGTTTTCCATCTTCGTTAAGGAAAACCGAACCTTTTTGTTGAGTCAAACATGTCCCATTTGACGTTATTATGGTGCCATGCGAGGATTGAAATCAAACGGAGTCCATTTGGTCACTCAAATCCTTGTATTCTCGGATTGCACCCAAATTGGCCTCCAATTGAGCCTACAACGTACAAACGAGTTTTCCTTCTTCGTTAAGCCCAACCGAACATTTTTTTTTGAGTCAAAAATGTCCTATTTTACGTTATTAGGGTTCCACGCGAGGATTGAAATCAAACGGAGTCCATTTGGTCACTCAAATCCTTGTATTCTCGGATTGCACCCAAATTGGCCTCCAATTGAGCATACAACGTACAAACGAGTTTTCCTTCTTTATTAAGCACAAGCGAACTTGTTTTTTGAGTCAAACATGTCCCATTTGACGTTATTATGGTGCCACACGAGTTAGAAACCAAGCGGAGTCCATTTGCTCACTAAAATCCTTGTATTCTCGTATTGCACCCAAATTGGCCTCCAATTGAGCCTACAACATACAAACGAGTTTTCCTTCTTCGTTAAGCACAACAGAACTTGTTTGTTGAGTCAAATATGTTCCATTTGACGTTATTATGGTGCCACTCAATGATTGAAATCAAACGGAATTCATTTGGTCACTCAAATCCTTGTATTCTCGGATTGCACCCAAATTGGCCTCCAATTGAGCCTACAACGCACAAACGAGTTTTTCTTCTTCGTTAATCACAAACGAACCTGTTTGTTGAGTCAAACATGTCCCATTTGACGTTATTATCGTGCCACGCGAGTTAGAAACAAAGCGGAGTCCATTTCGTCACTCAAATCCTTGTATTCTCGGATTGCACCCAAACTGGTCTCCAATTGAGCCTACAACGTACAAACGAATTTTCCATCTTCGTTAAGCACAACCGAACCTTTTTGTTGAGTCAAACATGTCCCATTTGACGTTATTATGGTGCCTCGTGAGGATTGAAATCAAACGGAATCCATTTGGTCACTCAAATCCATGTATTCTCGGATTGCACCCAAATTGGCCTCCAATTGAGCCTACAACGTACAAACGAATTTTCCTTCTTTATTAAGCACAACCGAACTTGTTTTTTGAGTCAAACATGTCCCATTTGACGTTATTATGGTGCCGCACGAGTTGGAAACCAAGCGGAGTCCATTTGCTCACTAAAATCCTTGTATTCTTGGATTGCACCCAAATTGGCCTCCAATTGAGCCTACAACATACAAACGAGTTTTCCTTCTTTGTTAAGCATAACCGAACCTTTTTGTTGAGTCAAACATGTCCCATTTGACGTTATTATGGTGCCACGCAAAGATTGAAATCAAACGGAGTCCGTTTGCTCACTCAAATCCTTGTATTCTCGGATTGCACCCAAATTGGCCTCCAATTGAGCCTACAACGTACAAACGAGTTTTCCTTCTTCGTTAAGCACAACCGAACTTGTTTGTTGAGTCAAATATATCCCATTTGACGTTATTATGGTGCCATGCGATGATTGAAATCAAACGGAGTCCATTTGGTCACTCAAATCCTTGTATTCTCGGATTGCACCCAAATTGGCCTCCAATTGAGCCTACAACGTACAAACGAGTTTTTATTCTTCGTTAACCACAAACGAACTTTTTTGTTGAGTCAAACATGTCCCATTTGACGTTATTATGGTGCCACGTGAGTTAGAAACCAAACGGAGTCGATTTGGTCACTCAAATCCTTGTATTCTCGGATTGCACCCAAATTGGCCTCCAATTGAGCCTACAACGTACAAACGAGTTTTTCTTCTTCGTTAATCACAACCGAACTTGTTTGTTGAGTCAAACATATCCCATTTGATGTTATTATGGTGCCACGCGAGTTAGAAACCAAGCGGAGTCCATTTGGTCACTCAAATCCTTGTATTCTCGGATTGCACCCAAATTGGCCTCCAATTGAGCCTACAACGTACAAACGAGTTTTCCATTTCGTTAAGCACAACCGAACCTTTTTGTTGAGTCAAACATGTCCCATTTGACGTTATTATGGTGCCACGCAAGGATTGAAATCAAACGGAGTCCATTTGGTCACTCAAATCCTTGTATTCTCGGATTGCACCAAAATTGGCCTCCAATTGAGCCTACAACGTATAAACGAGTTTTCCTTCTTCGTTAAGCACAACCGAACATTTTTGTTGAGTCAAACATGTCCTATTTTACGTTATTAGGGTTCCACGCGAGGATTGAAATCAAACGGAGTCGATTTGGTCACTCAAATCCTTGTATTCTCGGATTGCACCCAAATTGGCCTCCAATTGAGCATACAACGTACAAACGAGTTTTCCTTCTTTATTAAGCACAACCGAACTTGTTTTTTGAGTCAAACAAGTCCCATTTGACGTTATTATGGTGCCACACGAGTTAGAAACCAAGCGGAGTCCATTTGCTCACTAAAATCCTTGTATTCTCGTATTGCACCCAAATTGGCCTCCAATTGATCCTACAACATACAAACGAGTTTTCCTTCTTCGTTAAGCACAACCGAACTTGTTTGTTGAATCAAATATGTTCCATTTGACGTTATTATGGTGCCACGCAAGGACTGAAATCAAACGGAATCCATTTCGTCACTAAAATCCATGTATTCTCGGATTGCACCCAAATTGGCCTCCAATTGAGCCTACAACGTACAAACGAGTTTTCCTTCTTCGTTAAGCACAACCGAACATTTTTGTTGAGTCAAACATGTCCTATTTTACGTTATTAGGGTTCCACGCGAGGATTGAAATCAAACGGAGTCCATTTGGTCACTCAAATCACTGTATTCTTGGATTGCACCCAAATTGGCCTCCAATTGAGCATACAACGTACAAACGAGTTTTCCTTCTTTATTAAGCACAAGCGAACTTGTTTTTTGAGTCAAACATGTCCCATTTGACGTTATTATGGTGCCACACGAGTTAGAAACCAAGCGGAGTCCATTTGCTCACTAAAATGCTTGTATTCTCGTATTGCACCCAAATTGGCCTCCAATTGAGCCTACAACATACAAACGAGTTTTCCTTCTTCGTTAAGCACAACCGAACTTGTGTGTTGAGTCAAATATGTTCCATTTGACGTTATTATGGTGCCACGCAAGGATTGAAATCAAACGGAATCCATTTGGTCACTCAAATCCTTGTATTCTCGGATTGCACCCAAATTGGCCTCCAATTGAGCCTACAACGTACAAACGAGTTTTTCTTCTTCGTTAATCACAACCGAACTTGTTTTTTGAGTCAAACATGTCCCATTTGACGTTATTATGGTGCCACACGAGCTAGAAACCAAGCGGAGTCCATTTGGTCACTCAAATCCTTGTATTCTCGGATTGCACCCAAACTGGTCTCCAATTGAGCCTACAACGTACAAACAAATTTTCCATCTTCGTTAAGCACAAATGGACCTTTTTGTTGAGTCAAACATGTCCCATTTGACGTTATTATGGTGCCACGCGAGGATTGAAATCAAACGGAATCCATTTGGTCACTCAAATCCATGTATTGTCGGATTGCACCCAAATTGGCCTCCAATTGAGCCTACAACGTACAAACGAGTTTTCCTTTTTTATTAAGCACAACCGAACTTGTTTTTTTATTCAAACATGTCCCATTTGATGTTATTATTGTGCCACACGAGTTAGAAACCAAGCGGAGTCCATTTGCTCACTAAAATCCTTGTATTCTCGGATTGCACCCAAATTGGCCTCCAATTGAGTCTACAACATACAAACGAGTTTTACTTCTTTGTTAAGCACAACCGAACCTTTTTCTTGCGTCAAACATGTCCCACTAGACGTTATTATGGTGCCACGCAAAGATTGAAATCAAACGGAGTCCGTTTGCTCACTCAAATCCTTGTATTCTCGGATTGCACCCAAATTGGCCTCCAATTGAGCCTACAACGTACAAACGAGTTTTCCTTCTTCGTTGACCATAACTGAACTTGTTTGTTGAGTCAAACATGTCCCATTTGACGTTATTAGGATGCCACACGATGATTGAAATCAAACGGAGTTTATTTGGTTACTCAAATCCTTATATTCTCGGATTGCACCCAAATTGGCCTCCAATTGAGCCTACAACGTACAAACGAGTTTTTCTTCTTCGTTAACCACAAACGAACTTGTTTGTTGAGTCAAAAATGTCCCATTTGATGTTATTATGGTGCCACGTGAGTTAGAAACCAAACGGAGTCCATTTGGTCACTCAAATCCTTGTATTCTCGGATTGCACCCAAATTGGCCTCCAATTGAGCCTACAACGTACAAACGAGTTTTTCTTCTTCGTTAATCACAACCGAACTTGTTTATTGAGTCAAACATATCCCATTTGACGTTATTATGGTGCCACGCGAGGATTGAAATCAAACGGAATCCATTTGGTCACTCAAATCCATGTATTCTCGGATTGCACCCAAATTGGCCTCCAATTGAGCCTACAACGTACAAACGAGTTTTCCTTCTTTATTAAGCACAACCGAACTTGTTTTTTGAGTCAAACATGTCCCATTTGACGTTATTATGGTGCCACACGAGTTAGAAACCAAGCGGAGTCCATTTTCTCACTAAAATCCTTGTATTCTCGTATTGCACCCAAATTGGCCTCCAATTGAGCCTACAACATACAAACGAGTTTTCCTTCTTCGTTAAGCACAACCGAACTTGTTTGTTGAGTCAAATATGTTTCATTTGACGTTTTTATGGTGCCACCCAAGGATTGAAATCAAACGGAATCCATTTGGTCACTCAAATCCTTGTATTCTCGGATTGCACCCAAATTGGCCTCCAATTGAGCCTACAACGTACAAACGAGTTTTTCTTCTTCGGTAATCACAACCGAACCTGTTTGTTGAGTCAAACATGTCCCATTTGACGTTATTATGGTGCCACGCGAGTTAGAAACAAAGCGGAGTCCATTTCGTCACTCAAATCCTTGTATTCTCGGATTGCACCCAAACTGGTCTCCAATTGGGCCTACAACGTAAAAACGAATTTTCCATCTTCGTTAAGCACAACCGAACCTTTTTGTTGAGTCAAACATGTCCCATTTGACGTTATTATGGTGCCTCGTGAGGATTGAAATCAAACGGAATCCATTTGGTCACTCAAATCCATGTATTCTCGGATTGCACCCAAATTGGCCTCCAATTGAGCCTAAAACGTACAAACGAGTTTTCCTTCTTTATTAAGCACAACCGAACTTTTTTTTTGAGTCAAACATGTCCCATTTGACGTTATTATGGCGCCGCACAAGTTAGAAACCAAGCGGAGTCCATTTGCTCACTAAAATCCTTGTATTCTCGAATGGCACCCAAATTGGCCTCCAATTGAGCCTACAACATACAAACGAGTTTTCCTTCTTTGTTAAGCATAACCGAACCTTTTTGTTGAGTCAAACATGTCCCATTTGACGTTATTATGGTTCATCGCAAAGATTGAAATCAAACGGAGTCCGTTTGCTCACTCAAATCCTTGTATTCTCGGATTGCACCCAAATTGGCCTCCAATTGAGCCTACAACGTACAAACGAGTTTTCCTTGTTCGTTAAGCACAACCGAACTTGTTTGTTGAGTCAAATATATCCCATTTGACGTTATTATGGTGCCATGCAATGATTGAAATCAAACGGAGTCCATTTGGTCACTCAAATCGTTGTATTCTCGGATTGCACCCAAATTGGCCTCCAATTGAGCCTACAACGTACAAACGAGTTTTTCTTCTTCGTTAACCACAAACGAACTTTTTTGTTGAGTCAAACATGTCCCATTCGACGTTATTATGGTGCCACGTGAGTTAGAAACCAAACGGAGTCGATTTGGTCACTCAAATCCTTGTATTCTCGGATTGCACCCAAATTGGCCTCCAATTGAGCCTACAACGTACAAACGAGTTTTCCATTTCGTTAAGCACAACCGAACCTTTTTGTTGAGTCAAACATGTCCCATTTGATGTTATTATGGTGCCACGCAAGGATTGAAATCAAACGGAGTCCATTT
This sequence comes from Berberis vulgaris, assembly GCA_963556465.1. Lineage (NCBI taxonomy): Eukaryota > Viridiplantae > Streptophyta > Magnoliopsida > Ranunculales > Berberidaceae > Berberis > Berberis vulgaris. The sequence continues at coordinate 38,161,333 of OY747126.1, read as the reverse complement.
GGTCACTCAAATCCTTGTATTCTCGGATTGCACCCAAATTGGCCTCCAATTGAGCCTACAACGTATAAACGAGTTTTCCTTCTTCGTTAAGCACAACCGAACATTTTTGTTGAGTCAAACATGTCCTATTTTACGTTATTAGGTTCCACGCGAGGATTGAAATCAAACGGAGTCGATTTGGTCACTCAAATCCTTGTATTCTCGGATTGCACCCAAATTGGCTCTAATTGAGCATACAAAGTACAAACGAGTTTTCCTTCGTTATTAAGCACAAACGAACTTGTTTTTTGAGTCAAACAAGTCCCATTTGACGTTATTATGGTGCCACACGAGTTAGAAACCAAGCGGAGTCCATTTGCTCACTAAAATCCTTGTATTCTCGTATTGCACCCAAATTGGCCTCCAATTGATCCTACAACATACAAACGAGTTTTCCTTCTTCGTTAAGCACAACCGAACTTGTTTGTTGAGTCAAATATGTTCCATTTGACGTTATTATGGTGCCACGCAAGGATTGAAATCAAACGGAATCCATTTGGTCACTCAAATCCATGTATTCTCGGATTGCACCCAAATTGGCCTCCAATTGAGCCTACAACGTACAAACGAGTTTTCCTTCTTCGTTAAGCAAACCGAACATTTTTGTTGAGTCAAACATGTCCTATTTTACGTTATTAGGGTTCCACGCGAGGATTGAAATCAAACGGAGTCCATTTGGTCACTCAAATCCTTGTATTCTTGGATTGCACCCAAATTGGCCTCCAATTGAGCATACAACGTACAAACGAGTTTTCCTTCTTTATTAAGCACAACCGAACTAGTTTTTTGAGTCAAACATGTCCCATTTTACGTTATTATGGTGCCACACGAGTTAGAAACCAAGCGGAGTCCATTTGCTCACTAAAATCCTTGTATTCTCGTATTGCACCCAAATTGGCCTCCAATTGAGCCTACAACATACAAACGAGTTTTCCTTCTTCGTTAAGCACAACCGAACTTGTTTGTTGAGTCAAATATGTTCCATTTGACGTTATTATGGTGCCACGCAAGGATTGAAATCAAACGGAATCCATTTGGTCACTCAAATCCTTGTATTCTCGGATTGCACCCAAATTGGCCTCCAATTGAGCCTACAACGTACAAACGAGTTTTCCATCTTCGTTAAGCACAACCGTACCTTTTTGTTCAGTCAAACATGTCCCATTTGACGTTATTATGGTGCCATGCGAGGATTGAAATCAAACGGAGTCCATTTGGTCACTCAAATCCTTGTATTCTCGGATTGCACCCAAATTGGCCTCCAATTGAGCCTACAACGTACAAACGAGTTTTCCTTCTTCGTTAAGCACAACCGAACATTTTTGTTGAGTCAAACATGTCCTATTTTACGTTATTAGGGTTCCACGCGAGGATTGAAATCAAACGGAGTCCATTTGGTCACTCAAATCCTTGTATTCTCGGATTGCACCCAAATTGGCCTCCAATTGAGCATACAACGTACAAACGAGTTTTCCTTCTTTATTAAGCACAAGAGAACTTGTTTTTTGAGTCAAACATGTCCCATTTGACGTTATTATGGTGCCACACGAGTTAGAAACCAAGCGGAGTCCATTTGCTCACTAAAATCCTTGTATTCTCGTATTGCACCCAAATTGGCCTCCAATTGAGCCTACAACATACAAACGAGTTTTCCTTCTTCGTTAAGCACAACCGAACTTGTTTGTTGAGTCAAATATGTTCCATTTGACGTTATTATGGTGCCACGCAATGATTGAAATCAAACGGAATCCATTTGGTCACTCAAATCCTTGTATTCTCGGATTGCACCCAAATTGGCCTCCAATTGAGCCTACAACGCACAAACGAGTTTTTCTTCTTCGTTAATCACAACCGAACCTGTTTGTTGAGTCAAACATGTCCCATTTGATGTTATTATCGTGCCACGCGAGTTAGAAACAAAGCGGAGTCCATTTCGTCACTCAAATCCTTGTATTCTCGGATTGCACCCAAACTGGTCTCCAATTGAGCCTACAACGTACAAACGAATTTTCCATCTTCGTTAAGCACAACCGAACCTTTTTGTTGAGTCAAACATGTCCCATTTGACGTTATCATGGTGCCTCGTGAGGATTGAAATCAAACGGAATCCATTTGGTCACTCAAATCCATGTATTCTCGGATTGCACCCAAATTGGCCTCCAATTGAGCCTACAACGTACAAACGAGTTTTCCTTCTTCGTTAAGCACAACCGAACATTTTTGTTGAGTCAAACATGTCCTATTTTACGTTATTAGGGTTCCACGCGAGGATTGAAATCAAACGGAGTCCATTTGGTCACTCAAATCCTTGTATTCTCGGATTGCACCCAAATTGGCCTCCAATTGAGCATACAACGTACAAACGAGTTTTCCTTCTTTATTAAGCACAACCGAACTTGTTTTTTGAGTCAAACATGTCCCATTTTACGTTATTATGGTGCCACACGAGTTAGAAACCAAGCGGAGTCCATTTGCTCACTAAAATCCTTGTATTCTCGTATTGCACCCAAATTGGCCTCCAATTGAGCCTACAACATTCAAACGAGTTTTCCTTCTTCGTTAAGCACAACCGAACTTGTTTGTTGAGTCAAATATGTTCCATTTGACGTTATTATGGTGCCACACAAGTATTGAAATCAAACGGAATCCATTTGGCCACTCAAATCCTTGTATTCTCGGATTGCACCCAAATTGGCCTCCAATTGAGCCTACAACGCACAAACGAGTTTTTCTTCTTCGTTAATCACAACCGAACCTGTTTGTTGAGTCAAACATGTCCCATTTGACGTTATTATCGTGCCACGCGAGTTAGAAACAAAGCGGAGTCCATTTCGTCACTCAAATCCTTGTATTCTCGGATTGCACCCAAACTGGTCTCCAATTGAGCCTACAACGTACAAACGAATTTTCCATCTTCGTTAAGCACAACCGAACCTTTGTGTTGAGTCAAATATGTTCCATTTGACGTTATTATGGTGCCACGCAAGGATTGAAATCAAACGGAATCCATTTGGTCACTCAAATCCTTGTATTCTCGGATTGCACCCAAATTGGCCTCCAATTGAGCCTACAACGTACAAACGAGTTTTTCTTCTTCGTTAATCACAACCGAACTTGTTTGTTGAGTCAAACATGTCCCATTTGACGTTATTATGGTTCCACACGAGTTAGAAACCAAGCGGAGTCCATTTGGTCACTCAAATCCTTGTATTCTCGGATTGCACCCAAACTGGTCTCCAATTGAGCCTACAACGTACAAACGAATTTTCCATCTTCGTTAAGCACAAATGAACCTTTTTGTTGAGTCAAACATGTCCCATTTGACGTTATTATGGTGCCACGCGAGGATTGAAATCAAACGGAATCCATTTGGTCACTCAAATCCATGTATTGTCGGATTGCACCCAAATTGGCCTCCAATTGAGCCTACAACGTACAAACGAGTTTTCCTTTTTTATTAAGCACAACCGAACTTGTTTTTTGATTCAAACATGTCCTATTTGATGTTATTATTGTGCCACACGAGTTAGAAACCAAGCGGAGTCCATTTGCTCAATAAAATCCTTGTATTCTCGGATTGCACCCAAATTGGCCTCCAATTGAGCCTACAACATACAAACGAGTTTTACTTCTTTGTTAAGCACAACCGAACCTTTTTCTTGAGTCAAACATGTCCCATTAGACGTTATTATGGTGCCACGCAAAGATTGAAATCAAACGGAATCCGTTTGCTCACTCAAATCCTTGTATTCTCGGATTGCACCCAAATTGGCCTCCAATTGAGCCTACAACGTACAAACGAGTTTTTCTTCTTCGTTAACCACAAACGAACTTTTTTGTTGAGTCAAACATGTCCCATTCGACGTTATTATGGTGCCACGTGAGTTAGAAACCAAACGGAGTCGATTTGGTCACTCAAATCCTTGTATTCTCGGATTGCACCCAAATTGGCCTCCAATTGAGCCTACAACGTACAAACGAGTTTTCCATTTCGTTAAGCACAACCGAACCTTTTTGTTGAGTCAAACATGTCCCATTTGATGTTATTATGGTGCCACGCAAGGATTGAAATCAAACGGAGTCCATTTGGTCACTCAAATCCTTGTATTCTCGGATTGCACCCAAATTGGCCTCCAATTGAGCCTACAACGTATAAACGAGTTTTCCTTCTTCGTTAAGCACAACCGAACATTTTTGTTGAGTCAAACATGTCCTATTTTACGTTATTAGGTTCCACGCGAGGATTGAAATCAAACGGAGTCGATTTGGTCACTCAAATCCTTGTATTCTCGGATTGCACCCAAATTGGCTCTAATTGAGCATACAACGTACAAACGAGTTTTCCTTCGTTATTAAGCACAAACGAACTTGTTTTTTGAGTCAAACAAGTCCCATTTGACGTTATTATGGTGCCACACGAGTTAGAAACCAAGCGGAGTCCATTTGCTCACTAAAATCCTTGTATTCTCGTATTGCACCCAAATTGGCCTCCAATTGATCCTACAACATACAAACGAGTTTTCCTTCTTCGTTAAGCACAACCGAACTTGTTTGTTGAGTCAAATATGTTCCATTTGACGTTATTATGGTGCCACGCAAGGATTGAAATCAAACGGAATCCATTTGGTCACTCAAATCCATGTATTCTCGGATTGCACCCAAATTGGCCTCCAATTGAGCCTACAACGTACAAACGAATTTTCCTTCTTTATTAAGCACAACCGAACTTGTTTTTTGAGTCAAACATGTCCCATTTGACGTTATTATGGTGCCGCACGAGTTGGAAACCAAGCGGAGTCCATTTGCTCACTAAAATCCTTGTATTCTTGGATTGCACCCAAATTGGCCTCCAATTGAGCCTACAACATACAAACGAGTTTTCCTTCTTTGTTAAGCATAACCGAACCTTTTTGTTGAGTCAAACATGTCCCATTTGACGTTATTATGGTGCCACGCAAAGATTGAAATCAAACGGAGTCCGTTTGCTCACTCAAATCCTTGTATTCTCGGATTGCACCCAAATTGGCCTCCAATTGAGCCTACAACGTACAAACGAGTTTTCCTTCTTCGTTAAGCACAACCGAACTTGTTTGTTGAGTCAAATATATCCCATTTGACGTTATTATGGTGCCATGCGATGATTGAAATCAAACGGAGTCCATTTGGTCACTCAAATCCTTGTATTCTCGGATTGCACCCAAATGGGCCTCCAATTGAGCCTACAACGTACAAACGAGTTTTTCTTCTTCGTTAACCACAAACGAACTTGTTTGTTGAGTCAAACATGTCCAATTTGACGTTATTATGGTGCCACGTGAGTTAGAAACCAAACGGAGTCCATTTGGTCACTCAAATCCTTGTATTCTCGGATTGCACCCAAATTGGCCTCCAATTGAGCCTACAACGTACAAACGAGTTTTTCTTCTTCGTTAATCACAACCGAACTTGTTTGTTGAGTCAAACATATCCCATTTGACGTTATTATGGTGCCACGCAAGTTAGAAACCAAGCGGAGTCGATTTGGTCACTCAAATCCTTGTATTCTCGGATTGCACCCAAATTGGCCTCCAATTGAGCCTACAACGTACAAACGAGTTTTCCTTCTTCGTTGACCATAACTGAACTTGTTTGTTGAGTCAAACATGTCCCATTTGATTTTATTATGGTGCCACGTGAGTTAGAAACCAAGCGGAGTCCATTTGCTTACTCAAATCCTTGTATTCTTGGATTCCACCCAAATTGGCCTCCAATTGAGCCTACAATGTACAAACGAGTTTTCCTTCTTCGTTGAGCACAACCGAACATTTTTGTTGAGTCAAACATGTCCCATTTGACGTTATTAGGGTGCCACACGAGGATTGAAATCAAACGGAGTCCATTTGGTTACTCAAATCCTTATATTCTCGGATTGCACCCAAATTGGCCTCTAATTGAGCCTACAACGTACACACGAGTTTTCCTTCTTCGTTAACCATAACCGAACTTGTTTGTTGAGTCAAACATGTCACATTTGACGTTATTATGTTGCCACGCGAGTTAGAAACCAAGCGGAGTCCATTTGGTCACTCAAATCCTTGTATTTTCGGATTGCACCCAAATTGGCCTCCAATTGACCCTACAACGTACAAACGAGTTTTCCTTCTTCATTAAGCACAACCTAACTTAATTTTTTAGAGAAACATGTCCCATTTGACGTTATTATGGTGCCACACGAGTTAGAAACCAAGCGGAGTCCATTTGCTCACTAAAATCCTTGTATTCTCGGATTGCACCCAAATTGGCCCCCAATTGAGCCTACAACATACAAACGAGTGTTCCTTCTTTGTTAAGCATAACCGAACCTTTTTTTTGAGTCAAACATGTCCCATTTTACGTTATTATGGTGCCACGTAAGTTAGAAACCAAACGGAGTCCATTTGGTCACTCAAATCCTTGTATTCTCGGATTGCACCCAAATTGGCCTCCAATTGAGCCTACAACGTACAAACGAGTTTTTCTTCTTCGTTAATCACAACCGAACTTGTTTGTTGAGTCAAACATATCCCATTTGACGTTATTATGGTGCCACGCGAGTTAGAAACCAAGCGGAGTCCATTTGGTCACTCAAATCCTTGTATTCTCGGATTGCACCCAAATTGGCCATCAATTGAGCCTACAATGTACAAACGAGTTTTCCATCTTCGTTAAGCACAACCGAACCTTTTTGTTGAGTCAAACATGTCCCATTTTATGTTATTATGGTGCCACGTGAGGATTGAAATCAAACGGAGTCCATTTGGTGACTCAAATCCTTGTATTATCGGATTGCACCCAAATTGGCCTCCAATTGAGCCTACAACGTACAAACGAGTTTTCCTTCTTCGTTAGACACAACCGAACATTTTTGTTGAGTCAAACATGTCCTATTTTATGTTATTAGGGTTCCACGCGAGGATTGAAATCAAACGGAGTCCATTTGCTCACTCAAATCCTTGTATTCTCGGATTGCACCCAAATTGGCCTCCAATTGAGCCTACAACGTACAAACGAGTTTTCCTTCTTTATTAAGCACAACCGAACTTGTTTTTTGAGTCAAAAATGTCCCATTTGACGTTATTATGGTGCCACACGAGTTAGAAACCAAGCGGAGTCCATTTGCTCACTAAAATCCTTGTATTCTCGTATTGCACCCAAATTGGCCTCCAATTGAGCCTACAACATACAAACGAGTTTTCCTTCTTCGTTAAGCACAACCGAACTTGTTTGTTGAGTAAAATATGTTCCATTTGACGTTATTATGGTGCCACGCAAGGATTGAAATCAAACGGAATCCATTTGGTCACTCAAATCCTTGTATTCTCGGATTGCACCCAAATTGGCCTCCAATTGAGCCTACAACGTACAAACGAGTTTTTCTTCTTCGTTAATCACAAACGAACTTTTTTGTTGAGTCAAACATGTCCCATTTGACGTTATTATGGTGCCACACGAGTTAGAAACCAAGCGGAGTCCATTTGGTCACTCAAAACCTTGTATTCTCGGATTGCACCCAAATTGGTCTCCAATTGAGCCTACAACGTACAAACGAATTTTCCATCTTCGTTAAGCACAACCGAATCTTTTTGTTGATTCAAACATGTCCCATTTGACGTTATTATGGTGCCACACGAGGATTGAAATCAAAAGGAATCCATTTGGTCACTCAAATCCATGTATTCTCGGATTGCACCCAAATTGGCCTCCAATTGAGCCTACAACGTACAAACGAGTTTTCCTTCTTTATTAAGCACAACCGAACTTGTTTTTTGAGTCAAACATGTCCCATTTGATGTTATTATTGTGCCACACGAGTTAGAAACCAAGCGGAGTCCATTTGCTCACTAAAATCCTTGTATTCTCGTATTGCACCCAAATTGGCCTCCAATTGAGCCTACAACATACAAACGAGTTTTCCTTCTTCGTTAAGCACAACCGAACTTGTTTGTGGAGTCAAATATGTTCCATTTGATGTTATTATGGTGCCACGCAAGGATTGAAATCAAACAGAATCCATTTGGTCACTCAAATCCTTGTATTCTCGGATTGCACCCAAAGGGGTCTCCAATTGAGCCTACAACGTAAAAACGAATTTTCCATCTTCGTTAAGCACAACCGAACCTTTTTGTTGAGTCAAACATGTCCCATTTGATGTTATTATGGTGCCTCGTGAGGATTGAAATCAAACGGAATCCATTTGGTCACTCAAATCCATGTATTCTCGGATTGCATCCAAATTGGCCTCCAATTGAGCCTACAACGTACAAACGAGTTTTCCTTCTTTATTAAGCACAACCGAACTTGTTTTTTGAGTCAAACATGTCCCATTTGACGTTATTATGGTGCCGCACAAGTTAGAAACCAAGCGGAGTCCATTTGCTCACTAAAATCCTTGTATTCTCGAATTGCACCCAAATTGGCCTCCAATTGAGCCTACAACATACAAACGAGTTTTCCTTCTTTGTTAAGCATAACCGAACCTTTTTGTTGATTCAAACATGTCCCATTTGACGTTATTATGGTGCCACGCAAAGATTGAAATCAAACGGAGTCCGTTTGCTCACTCAAATCCTTGTATTCTTGGATTGCACCCAAATTGGCCTCCAATTGACCCTACAACGTACAAACGAGTTTTCCTTCTTCCTTAAGCAAAACCGAACTTGTTTGTTGAGTCAAATATATCCCATTTGACGTTATTATGGTGCCATGCGATGATTGAAATCAAACGGAGTCCATTTGGTCACTCAAATCCTTGTATTCTCGGATTGCACCCAAATTGGCCTCCAATTGAGCCTACAACGTACAAACGAGTTTTTCTTCTTCGTTAACCACAAACGAACTTGTTTGTTGAGTAAAAAATGTCCCATTTGACGTTATTATGGTGCCACGTGAGTTAGAAACCAAACGGAGTCCATTTGTTCACTCAAATCCTTGTATTCTCGGATTGCACCCAAATTGGCCTCCAATTGAGCCTACAACGTACAAAAGAGTTTTTCTTCTTCGTTAATCACAACCGAACTTGTTTGTTGAGTCAAACATATCCCATTTGACGTTATTATGGTGCCACGCGAGTTAGAAACCAAGCGGAGTCCATTTGGTCACTCAAATCCTTGTATTCTCGGATTGCACCCAAATTGGCCTCCAATTGAGCCTACAACGTACAAACGAGTTTTCCATCTTCGTTAAGGAAAACCGAACCTTTTTGTTGAGTCAAACATGTCCCATTTGACGTTATTATGGTGCCATGCGAGGATTGAAATCAAACGGAGTCCATTTGGTCACTCAAATCCTTGTATTCTCGGATTGCACCCAAATTGGCCTCCAATTGAGCCTACAACGTACAAACGAGTTTTCCTTCTTCGTTAAGCACAACCGAACATTTTTTTTTGAGTCAAAAATGTCCTATTTTACGTTATTAGGGTTCCACGCGAGGATTGAAATCAAACGGAGTCCATTTGGTCACTCAAATCCTTGTATTCTCGGATTGCACCCAAATTGGCCTCCAATTGAGCATACAACGTACAAACGAGTTTTCCTTCTTTATTAAGCACAAGCGAACTTGTTTTTTGAGTCAAACATGTCCCATTTGACGTTATTATGGTGCCACACGAGTTAGAAACCAAGCGGAGTCCATTTGCTCACGAAAATCCTTGTATTCTCGTATTGCACCCAAATTGGCCTCCAATTGAGCCTACAACATACAAACGAGTTTTCCTTCTTCGTTAAGCACAACCGAACTTGTTTGTTGAGTCAAATATGTTCCATTTGACGTTATTATGGTGCCACGCAATGATTGAAATCAAACGGAATCCATTTGGTCACTCAAATCCTTGTATTCTCGGATTGCACCCAAATTGGCCTCCAATTGAGCCTACAACGCACAAACGAGTTTTTCTTCTTCGTTAATCACAACCGAACCTGTTTGTTGAGTCAAACATGTCCCATTTGACGTTATTATCGTGCCACGCGAGTTAGAAACAAAGCGGAGTCCATTTCGTCACTCAAATCCTTGTATTCTCGGATTGCACCCAAACTGGTCTCCAATTGAGCCTACAACGTACAAACGAATTTTCCATCTTCGTTAAGCACAACCGAACCTTTTTGTTGAGTCAAACATGTCCCATTTGACGTTATTATGGTGCCTCGTGAGGATTGAAATCAAACGGAATCCATTTGGTCACTCAAATCCATGTATTCTCGGATTGCACCCAAATTGGCCTCCAATTGAGCCTACAACGTACAAACGAATTTTTCTTCTTTATTAAGCACAACCGAACTTGTTTTTTGAGTAAAACATGTCCCATTTGACGTTATTATGGTGCCGCACGAGTTGGAAACCAAGCGGAGTCCATTTGCTCACTAAAATCCTTGTATTCTTGGATTGCACCCAAATTGGCCTCCAATTGAGCCTACAACATACAAACGAGTTTTCCTTCTTTGTTAAGCATAACCGAACCTTTTTGTTGAGTCAAACATGTCCCATTTGACGTTATTATGGTGCCACGCAAAGATTGAAATCAAACGGAGTCCGTTTGCTCACTCAAATCCTTGTATTCTCGGATTGCACCCAAATTGGCCTCCAATTGAGCCTACAACGTACAAACGAGTTTTCCTTCTTCGTTAAGCACAACCGAACTTGTTTGTTGAGTCAAATATATCCCATTTGACGTTATTATGGTGCCATGCGATGATTGAAATCAAACGGAGTCCATTTGGTCACTCAAATCCTTGTATTCTCGGATTGCACCCAAATTGGCCTCCAATTGAGCCTACAACGTACAAACGAGTTTTTATTCTTCGTTAACCACAAACGAACTTTTTTGTTGAGTCAAACATGTCCCATTTGACGTTATTATGGTGCCACGTGAGTTAGAAACCAAACGGAGTCGATTTGGTCACTCAAATCCTTGTATTCTCGGATTGCACCCAAATTGGCCTCCAATTGAGCCTACAACGTACAAACGAGTTTTTCTTCTTCGTTAATCACAACCGAACTTGTTTGTTGAGTCAAACATATCCCATTTGATGTTATTATGGTGCCACGCGAGTTAGAAACCAAGCGGAGTCCATTTGGTCACTCAAATCCTTGTATTCTCGGATTGCACCCAAATTGGCCTCCAATTGAGCCTACAACGTACAAACGAGTTTTCCATTTCGTTAAGCACAACCGAACCTTTTTGTTGAGTCAAACATGTCCCATTTGACGTTATTATGGTGCCACGCAAGGATTGAAATCAAACGGAGTCCATTTGGTCACTCAAATCCTTGTATTCTCGGATTGCACCCAAATTGGCCTCCAATTGAGCCTACAACGTATAAACGAGTTTTCCTTCTTCGTTAAGCACAACCGAACATTTTTGTTGAGTCAAACATGTCCTATTTTACGTTATTAGGGTTCCACGCGAGGATTGAAATCAAACGGAGTCGATTTGGTCACTCAAATCCTTGTATTCTCGGATTGCACCCAAATTGGCCTCCAATTGAGCATACAACGTACAAACGAGTTTTCCTTCTTTATTAAGCACAACCGAACTTGTTTTTTGAGTCAAACAAGTCCCATTTGACGTTATTATGGTGCCACACGAGTTAGAAACCAAGCGGAGTCCATTTGCTCACTAAAATCCTTGTATTCTCGTATTGCACCCAAATTGGCCTCCAATTGATCCTACAACATACAAACGAGTTTTCCTTCTTCGTTAAGCACAACCGAACTTGTTTGTTGAATCAAATATGTTCCATTTGACGTTATTATGGTGCCACGCAAGGACTGAAATCAAACGGAATCCATTTCGTCACTAAAATCCATGTATTCTCGGATTGCACCCAAATTGGCCTCCAATTGAGCCTACAACGTACAAACGAGTTTTCCTTCTTCGTTAAGCACAACCGAACATTTTTGTTGAGTCAAACATGTCCTATTTTACGTTATTAGGGTTCCACGCGAGGATTGAAATCAAACGGAGTCCATTTGGTCACTCAAATCACTGTATTCTTGGATTGCACCCAAATTGGCCTCCAATTGAGCATACAACGTACAAACGAGTTTTCCTTCTTTATTAAGCACAAGCGAACTTGTTTTTTGAGTCAAACATGTCCCATTTGACGTTATTATGGTGCCACACGAGTTAGAAACCAAGCGGAGTCCATTTGCTCACTAAAATCCTTGTATTCTCGTATTGCACCCAAATTGGCCTCCAATTGAGCCTACAACATACAAACGAGTTTTCCTTCTTCGTTAAGCACAACCGAACTTGTGTGTTGAGTCAAATATGTTCCATTTGACGTTATTATGGTGCCACGCAAGGATTGAAATCAAACGGAATCCATTTGGTCACTCAAATCCTTGTATTCTCGGATTGCACCCAAATTGGCCTCCAATTGAGCCTACAACGTACAAACGAGTTTTTCTTCTTCGTTAATCACAACCGAACTTGTTTTTTGTGTCAAACATGTCCCATTTGACGTTATTATGGTGCCACACGAGCTAGAAACCAAGCGGAGTCCATTTGGTCACTCAAATCCTTGTATTCTCGGATTGCACCCAAACTGGTCTCCAATTGAGCCTACAACGTACAAACAAATTTTCAATCTTCGTTAAGCACAAATGGACCTTTTTGTTGAGTCAAACATGTCCCATTTGACGTTATTATGGTGCCACGCGAGGATTGAAATCAAACGGAATCCATTTGGTCACTCAAATCCATGTATTGTCGGATTGCACCCAAATTGGCCTCCAATTGAGCCTACAACGTACAAACGAGTTTTCCTTTTTTATTAAGCACAACCGAACTTGTTTTTTTATTCAAACATGTCCCATTTGATGTTATTATTGTGCCACACGAGTTAGAAACCAAGCGGAGTCCATTTGCTCACTAAAATCCTTGTATTCTCGGATTGCACCCAAATTGGCCTCCAATTGAGCCTACAACATACAAACGAGTTTTACTTCTTTGTTAAGCACAACCGAACCTTTTTCTTGCATCAAACATGTCCCACTAGACGTTATTATGGTGCCACGCAAAGATTGAAATCAAACGGAGTCCGTTTGCTCACTCAAATCCTTGTATTCTCGGATTGCACCCAAATTGGCCTCCAATTGAGCCTACAACGTACAAACGAGTTTTCCTTCTTCGTTGACCATAACTGAACTTGTTTGTTGAGTCAAACATGTCCCATTTGACGTTATTAGGATGCCACACGATGATTGAAATCAAACGGAGTTTATTTGGTTACTCAAATCCTTATATTCTCGGATTGCACCCAAATTGGCCTCCAATTGAGCCTACAACGTACAAACGAGTTTTTCTTCTTCGTTAACCACAAACGAACTTGTTTGTTGAGTCAAAAATGTCCCATTTGATGTTATTATGGTGCCACGTGAGTTAGAAACCAAACGGAGTCCATTTGGTCACTCAAATCCTTGTATTCTTGGATTGCACCCAAATTGGCCTCCAATTGAGCCTACAACGTACAAACGAGTTTTTCTTCTTCGTTAATCACAACCGAACTTGTTTGTTGAGTCAATACATTTCCCATTTGACGTTATTATGGTGCCACGCGAGGATTGAAATCAAACGGAATCCATTTGGTCACTCAAATCCATGTATTCTCGGATTGCACCCAAATTGGCCTCCAATTGAGCCTACAACGTACAAACGAGTTTTCCTTCTTTATTAAGCACAACCGAACTTTTTTTTTGAGTCAAACATGTCCCATTTGATGTTATTATTGTGCCACACGAGTTAGAAACCAAGCGGAGTCCATTTGCTCACTAAAATCCTTGTATTCTCGGATTGCACCCAAATTGGCCTCCAATTGAGCCTACAACATACAAACGAGTTTTCCTTCTTTGTTAAGCACAACCGAACCTTTTTCTTGAGTCAAACATGTCCCATTAGACGTTATTATGGTGCCACACAAAGATTGAAATCAAACGGAGTCCGTTTGCTCACTCAAATCCTTGTATTCTCGGATTGTACCCAAATTGGCCTCCAATTGAGCATACAACGTACAAACGAGTTTTCCTTCTTTATTAAGCACAACCGAACTTGTTTTTTGAGTCAAACATGTCCCATTTGACGTTATTATGGTGCCACACGAGTTAGAAACCAAGCGGAGTCCATTTTCTCACTAAAATCCTTGTATTCTCGTATTGCACCCAAATTGGCCTCCAATTGAGCCTACAACATACAAACGAGTTTTCCTTCTTCGTTAAGCACAACCGAACTTGTTTGTTGAGTCAAATATGTTTCATTTGACGTTTTTATGGTGCCACCCAAGGATTGAAATCAAACGGAATCCATTTGGTCACTCAAATCCTTGTATTCTCGGATTGCACCCAAATTGGCCTCCAATTGAGCCTACAACGTACAAACGAGTTTTTCTTCTTCGTTAATCACAACCGAACCTGTTTGTTGAGTCAAACATGTCCCATTTGACGTTATTATGGTGCCACGCGAGTTAGAAACAAAGCGGAGTCCATTTCGTCACTCAAATCCTTGTATTCTCGGATTGCACCCAAACTGGTCTCCAATTGGGCCTACAACGTAAAAACGAATTTTCCATCTTCGTTAAGCACAACCGAACCTTTTTGTTGAGTCAAACATGTCCCATTTGACGTTATTATGGTGCCTCGTGAGGATTGAAATCAAACGGAATCCATTTGGTCACTCAAATCCATGTATTCTCGGATTGCACCCAAATTGGCCTCCAATTGAGCCTAAAACGTACAAACGAGTTTTCCTTCTTTATTAAGCACAACCGAACTTTTTTTTTGAGTCAAACATGTCCCATTTGACGTTATTATGGCGCCGCACAAGTTAGAAACCAAGCGGAGTCCATTTGCTCACTAAAATCCTTGTATTCTCGAATGGCACCCAAATTGGCCTCCAATTGAGCCTACAACATACAAACGAGTTTTCCTTCTTTGTTAAGCATAACCGAACCTTTTTGTTGAGTCAAACAAGTCCCATTTGACGTTATTATGGTTCATCGCAAAGATTGAAATCAAACGGAGTCCGTTTGCTCACTCAAATCCTTGTATTCTCGGATTGCACCCAAATTGGCCTCCAATTGAGCCTACAACGTACAAACGAGTTTTCCTTGTTCGTTAAGCACAACCGAACTTGTTTGTTGAGTCAAATATATCCCATTTGACGTTATTATGGTGCCATGCAATGATTGAAATCAAACGGAGTCCATTTGGTCACTCAAATCGTTGTATTCTCGGATTGCACCCAAATTGGCCTCCAATTGAGCCTACAACGTACAAACGAGTTTTTCTTCTTCGTTAACCACAAACGAACTTTTTTGTTGAGTCAAACATGTCCCATTCGACGTTATTATGGTGCCACGTGAGTTAGAAACCAAACGGAGTCGATTTGGTCACTCAAATCCTTGTATTCTCGGATTGCACCCAAATTGGCCTCCAATTGAGCCTACAACGTACAAACGAGTTTTCCATTTCGTTAAGCACAACCGAACCTTTTTGTTGAGTCAAACATGTCCCATTTGATGTTATTATGGTGCCACGCAAGGATTGAAATCAAACGGAGTCCATTTGGTCACTCAAATCCTTGTATTCTCGGATTGCACCCAAATTGGCCTCCAATTGAGCCTACAACGTATAAACGAGTTTTCCTTCTTCGTTAAGCACAACCGAACATTTTTGTTGAGTCAAACATGTCCTATTTTACGTTATTATGGTGCCACGCAAGGATTGAAATCAAACGGAATCCATTTGGTCACTCAAATCCATGTATTCTCGGATTGCACCCAAATTGGCCTCCAATTGAGCCTACAACGTACAAACGAGTTTTCCTTCTTCGTTAAGCACAACCGAACATTTTTGTTGAGTCAAACATGTCCTATTTTACGTTATTAGGGTTCCACGTGAGGATTGAAATCAAACGGAGTCCATTTGGTCACTCAAATCCTTGTATTCTTGGATTGCACCTAAATTGGCCTCCAATTGAGCATACAACGTACAAACGAGTTTTCCTTCTTTATTAAGCACAACCGAACTTGTTTTTTGAGTCAAACATGTCCCATTTTACGTTATTATGGTGCCACACGAGTTAGAAACCAAGCGGAGTCCATTTGCTCACTAAAATCCTTGTATTCTCGTATTGCACCCAAATTGGCCTCCAATTGAGCCTACAACATACAAACGAGTTTTCCTTCTTCGTTAAGCACAACCGAACTTGTTTGTTGAGTCAAATATGTTCCATTTGACGTTATTATGGTGCCACGCAAGGATTGAAATCAAACGGAATCCATTTGGTCACTCAAATCCTTGTATTCTCGGATTGCACCCAAATTGGCCTCCAATTGAGCCTACAACGTACAAACGAGTTTTCCATCTTCGTTAAGCACAACCGTACCTTTTTGTTGAGTCAAACATGTCCCATTTGACGTTATTATGGTGCCATGCGAGGATTGAAATCAAACGGAGTCCATTTGGTCACTCAAATCCTTGTATTCTCGGATTGCACCCAAATTGGCCTCCAATTGAGCCTACAACGTACAAACGAGTTTTCCTTCTTCGTTAAGCACAACCGAACATTTTTGTTGAGTCAAACATGTCCTATTTTACGTTATTAGGGTTCCACGCGAGGATTGAAATCAAACGGAGTCCATTTGGTCACTCAAATCCTTGTATTCTCGGATTGCACCCAAATTGGCCTCCAATTGAGCATACAACGTACAAACGAGTTTTCCTTCTTTATTAAGCACAAGAGAACTTGTTTTTTGAGTCAAACATGTCCCATTTGATGTTATTATGGTGCCACACGAGTTAGAAACCAAGCGGAGTCCATTTGCTCACTAAAATCCTTGTATTCTCGTATTGCACCCAAATTGGCCTCCAATTGAGCCTACAACATACAAACGAGTTTTCCTTCTTCGTTAAGCACAACCGAACTTGTTTGTTGAGTCAAATATGTTCCATTTGACGTTATTATGGTGCCACGCAATGATTGAAATCAAACGGAATCCATTTGGTCACTCAAATCCTTGTATTCTCGGATTGCACCCAAATTGGCCTCCAATTGAGCCTACAACGCACAAACGAGTTTTTCTTCTTCGTTAATCACAACCGAACCTGTTTGTTGAGTCAAACATGTCCCATTTGATGTTATTATCGTGCCACGCGAGTTAGAAACAAAGCGGAGTCCATTTCGTCACTCAAATCCTTGTATTCTCGGATTGCACCCAAACTGGTCTCCAATTGAGCCTACAACGTACAAACGAATTTTCCATCTTCGTTAAGCACAACCGAACCTTTTTGTTGAGTCAAACATGTCCCATTTGACGTTATTATGGTGCCTCGTGAGGATTGAAATCCAACGGAATCCATTTGGTCACTCAAATCCATGTATTCTCGGATTGCACCCAAATTGGCCTCCAATTGAGCCTACAACGTACAAACGAGTTTTCCTTCCTCGTTAAGCACAACCGAACTTGTTTGTTGAGTCAAATATATCCCATTTGACGTTATTATGGTGCCATGCGATGATTGAAATCAAACGGAGTCCATTTGGTCACTCAAATCCTTGTATTTTCGGATTGCACCCAAATTGGCCTCCAATTGAGCATACAACGTACAAACGAGTTTTCCTTCTTTATTAAGCACAACCGAACTTGTTTTTTGAGTCAAACATGTCCCATTTTACGTTATTATGGTGCCACACGAGTTAGAAACCAAGCGGAGTCCATTTGCTCACTAAAATCCTTGTATTCTCGTATTGCACCCAAATTGGCCTCCAATTGAGCCTACAACATTCAAACGAGTTTTCCTTCTTCGTTAAGCACAACCGAACTTGTTTGTTGAGTCAAATATGTTCCATTTGACGTTATTATGGTGCCACACAAGTATTGAAATCAAACGGAATCCATTTGGCCACTCAAATCCTTGTATTCTCGGATTGCACCCAAATTGGCCTCCAATTGAGCCTACAACGCACAAACGAGTTTTTCTTCTTCGTTAATCACAACCGAACCTGTTTGTTGAGTCAAACATGTCCCATTTGACGTTATTATCGTGCCACGCGAGTTAGAAACAAAGCGGAGTCCATTTCGTCACTCAAATCCTTGTATTCTCGGATTGCACCCAAACTGGTCTCCAATTGAGCCTACAACGTACAAACGAATTTTCCATCTTCGTTAAGCACAACCGAACCTTTGTGTTGAGTCAAATATGTTCCATTTGACGTTATTATGGTGCCACGCAAGGATTGAAATCAAACGGAATCC
Organism: Berberis vulgaris; assembly: GCA_963556465.1. Classification (NCBI taxonomy): domain Eukaryota; kingdom Viridiplantae; phylum Streptophyta; class Magnoliopsida; order Ranunculales; family Berberidaceae; genus Berberis; species Berberis vulgaris. The sequence continues at coordinate 38,143,027 of OY747126.1, read as the reverse complement.
ATTTGGTCACTCAAATCCTTGTATTCTCGGATTGCACCCAAATTGGCCTCCAATTGAGCCTACAACGTACAAACGAGTTTTTCTTCTTCGTTAATCACAACCGAACTTGTTTGTTGAGTCAAACATGTCCCATTTGACGTTATTATGGTTCCACACGAGTTAGAAACCAAGCGGAGTCCATTTGGTCACTCAAATCCTTGTATTCTCGGATTGCACCCAAACTGGTCTCCAATTGAGCCTACAACGTACAAACGAATTTTCCATCTTCGTTAAGCACAAATGAACCTTTTTGTTGAGTCAAACATGTCCCATTTGACGTTATTATGGTGCCACGCGAGGATTGAAATCAAACGGAATCCATTTGGTCACTCAAATCCATGTATTGTCGGATTGCACCCAAATTGGCCTCCAATTGAGCCTACAACGTACAAACGAGTTTTCCTTTATTATTAAGCACAACCGAACTTGTTTTTTGATTCAAACATGTCCTATTTGATGTTATTATTGTGCCACACGAGTTAGAAACCAAGCGGAGTCCATTTGCTCAATAAAATCCTTGTATTCTCGGATTGCACCCAAATTGGCCTCCAATTGAGCCTACAACATACAAACGAGTTTTACTTCTTTGTTAAGCACAACCGAACCTTTTTCTTGAGTCAAACATGTCCCATTAGACGTTATTATGGTGCCACGCAAAGATTGAAATCAAACGGAATCCGTTTGCTCACTCAAATCCTTGTATTCTCGGATTGCACCCAAATTGGCCTCCAATTGAGCCTACAACGTACAAACGAGTTTTCCTTCTTCGTTGACCATAACTGAACTTGTTTGTTGAGTCAAACATGTCCCATTTGATGTTATTATGGTGCCACGCGAGTTAGAAACCAAGCGGAGTCCATTTGCTTACTCAAATCCTTGTATTCTTGGATTCCACCCAAATTGGCCTCCAATTGAGCCTACAATGTACAAACGAGTTTTCCTTCTTCGTTGAGCACAACCGAACATTTTTATTGAGTCAAACATGTCCCATTTGACGTTATTAGGGTGCCACGCGAGGATTGAAATCAAACGGAGCCCATTTGGTCACTCAAATCCTTGTATTCTCAGATTGCACCCAAATTGGCCTCCAATTGAGCCTACAACGTACACACGAGTTTTCCTTCTTCGTTAACCATAAACGAACTAGTTTATTGAGTCAAACATGTCCCATTTGACGTTATTATGTTGCCACGCGAGTTTGAAACCAAGCGGAGTCCATTTGGTCACTCAAATCCTTGTATTCTCGGATTGCACCCAAATTGGCCTCCAATTGAGCCTACAACGTACAAACGAGTTTTCCTTCTTCATTAAGCACAACCTAACTTAATTTTTGAGAGAAACATGTCCCATTTGACGTTATTATGGTGCCACACGAGTTAGAAACCAAGCGGAGTCCATTTGCTCACTAAAATCCTTGTATTCTCGGATTGCACCCAAATTGGCCCCCAATTGACCCTACAACATACAAACGAGTGTTCCTTATTTGTTAAGCATAACCGAACCTTTTTGTTTGAGTCAAACATGTCCCATTTGACGTTATTATGGTGCCACGTGAGTTAGAAACCAAACGGAGTCCATTTGGTCACTCAAATCCTTGTATTCTCGGATTGCACCCAAATTGGCCTCCAATTGAGCCTACAACATACAAACGAGTTTTTCTTCTTCGTTAATCACAACCGAACTTGTTTGTTGAGTCAAACATATCCCATTTGACGTTATTATGGTGCCACGCGAGTTAGAAACCAAGCGGAGTCCATTTGGTCACTCAAATCCTTGTATTCTCGGATTGCACCCAAATTGGCCATCAATTGAGCCAACAACGTACAAACGAGTTTTCCATCTTCGTTAAGCACAACCGTACCTTTTTGTTGAGTCAAACATGTCCCATTTGACGTTATTATGGTGCCACGCAAGGATTGAAATCAAACGGAGTCCATTTGGTCACTCAAATCCTTGTATTCTCGGATTGCACCCAAATTGGCATCCAATTGAGCCTACAACGTACAAACGAGTTTTCCTTCTTCGTTAGGCACAACCGAACATTTTTGTTGAGTCAAACATGTCCTATTTTACGTTATTAGGGTTCCACGCGAGGATTGAAATCAAACGGAGTCCATTTGGTCACTCAAATCCTTGTATTCTCGGATTGCACCCAAATTGGCCTCCAATTGAGCCTACAACGTACAAACGAGTTTTCCTTCTTTATTAAGCACAACCGAACTTGTTTTTTGAGTCAAACATGTCCCATTTGACGTTATTATGGTGCCACACGAGTTAGAAACCAAGCGGAGTCCATTTGCTCACTAAAATCCTTGTATTCTCGTATTGCACCCAAATTGGCCTCCAATTGAGCCTACAACATACAAACGAGTTTTCCTTCTTCGTTAAGCACAACCGAACTTGTTTGTTGAGTAAAATATGTTCCATTTGACGTTATTATGGTGCCACGCAAGGATTGAAATCAAACGGAATCCATTTGGTCACTCAAATCCTTGTATTCTCGGATTGCACCCAAATTGGCCTCCAATTGAGCCTACAACGGACAAACGAGTTTTTCTTCTTCGTTAATCACAACCGAACTTGTTTGTTGAGTCAAACATGTCCCATTTGACGTTATTATGGTTCCACACGAGTTAGAAACCAAGCGGAGTCCATTTGGTCACTCAAATCCTTGTATTCTCGGATTGCACCCAAACTGGTCTCCAATTGAGCCTACAACGTACAAACGAATTTTCCATCTTCGTTAAGCACAACCGAACCTTTTTGTTGATTCAAACATGTCCCATTTGACGTTATTATGGTGCCACGCGAGGATTGAAATCAAACGGAATCCATTTGGTCACTCAAATCCATGTATTCTCGGATTGCACCCAAATTGGCCTCCAATTGAGCCTACAACGTACAAACGAGTTTTCCTTCTTTATTAAGCACAACCGAACTTGTTTTTTGAGTCAAACATGTCCCATTTTATGTTATTATTGTGCCACACGAGTTAGAAACCAAGCGGAGTCCATTTGCTCACTAAAATCCTTGTATTCTCGGATTGCACCCAAATTGGCCTCCAATTGAGCCTACAACATAAAAATGAGTTTTCCTTCTTTGTTAAGCACAACCGAACCTTTTTCTTGAGTCAAACATGTCCCATTAGACGTTATTATGGTGCCACACAAAGATTGAAATCAAACGGAGTCCGTTTGCTCACTCAAATCCTTGTATTCTCGGATTGCACCCAAATTGGCCTCCAATTGAGCCTACAACGTACAAACGAGTTTTCCTTCTTCGTTAAGCACAACCGAACTTGTTTGTTGAGTCAAATATATCCCATTTGACGTTATTATGGTGCCGTGCGATGATTGAAATCAAACGGAGTCCATTTGGTCACTCAAATCCTTGTATTCTCGGATTGCACCCAAATTGGCCTCCAATTGAGCCTACAACGTACAAACGAGTTTTTCCAAACGAGTTTTCCTTCTGCGTTAACCATAACTGAACTTTTTTATTGAGTGAAACATGTCCCATTTGACGTTATTATGTTGCCACGCGAGTTAGAAACCAAGCGGAGTCCATTTGGTCACTCAAATCCTTGTATTCTCGTATTGCACCCAAACTGGTCTCCAATTGAGCCTACAACGTACAAACGAATTTTCCATCTTCGTTAAGCACAATCGAACCTTTTTGTTGAGTCAAACATGTCCCATTTGACGTTATTATGGTGCAACGTGAGGATTGAAATCAAACGGAATCCATTTGGTCACTCAAATCCATGTATTCTCGGATTGCACCCAAATTGGCTTCCAATTGAGCCTACAACGTACAAACGTGTTTTCCTTCTTTATTAAGCACAACCAAACTTGTTTTTTGAGTCAAACATGTCCCATTTGACGTTATTATGGTGCCACAGGAGTTAGAAACCAAGCGGAGTCCATTTGCTCACTAAAATCCTTGTATTCTCGGATTGCACCCAAATTGGCCTCCAATTAAGCCTACAACATACAAACGAGTTTTCCTTCTTTGTTAAGGACAACCGAACCTTTTTGTTGAGTCAAACATGTCCCATTTGACGTTATTATGGTGCCACGCAAAGATTGAAATCAAACGGAGTCCGTTTGCTCACTCAAATCCTTTTATTCTCGGATTGCACCCAAATTGGCCTCCAATTGAGCCTACAACGTACAAACGAGTTTTCCATCCTCGTTAAGCACAACCGAACTTGTTTGTTGAGTCAAATATATCCCATTTGACGTTATTATGGTGCCATGCGATGATTGAAATCAAACGGAGTCCATTTGGTCACTCAAATCCTTGTATTCTCGGATTGCACCCAAATTGGCCTCCAATTGAGCCTACAACGTACAAACGAGTTTTTCTTCTTCGTTAACCACCAACGAACTTGTTTGTTGAGTCAAACATGTCCCATTTGACGTTATTATGGTGCCACGTGAGTTAGAAACCAAACGGAGTCCATTTGGTCACTCAAATCATTGTATTCTCGGATTGCACCCAAATTGGCCTCCAATTGAGCCTACAACGTACAAACGAGTTTTTCTTCTTCGTTAATCACAACCGAACTTGTTTGTTGAGTCAAACATATCCCATTTGACGTTATTATGGTGCCACATGTTTATTGAAATCAAACGGAGTCCATTTGGTCACTCAATTCCTTGTATTCTCGGATTGCACCCAAATTGGCCTCCAATTGAGCCTACAACGTACAAACGAATTTTCCTTCTTCGTTAAGGACAACCAAACATTTTTGTTGAGTCAAACATGTCCCATTTGACGTTATTATAGTGCCACGCGAGGATTGAAATCAAACGGAGTCCATTTGGTCACTCAAATCCTTGTATTCTCGGATTGCACCCAAATTGGCCTCCAATTGAGCCTACAATGTACAAACGAGTTTTCCTTCTTCGTTGAGCACAAACGAACATTTTTGTTGAATCAAACATGTCCCATTTGACGTTATTAGGGTGCCACGTGAGGATTGAAATCAAACGGAGTCCATTTGGTTACTCAAATCCTTATATTCTCGGATTGCACCCAAATTGGCCTCCAATTGAGCCTACAACGTACAAACGAGTTTTCCTTCTTCGTTAACCATAACCGAACTTATTTGTTGAGTCAAAAATGTCCCATTTGACGTTATTATGGTGCCACGCGAGTTAGAAACCAAGGGGAGTCCATTTGCTAACTAAAATCCTTGTATTCTCGGATTGCACCCAAATTGGCCTCCAATTGAGCCTACAACATACAAACGAGTTTTCATTCTTTGTTAAGCACAACCGAACCTTTTTCTTGAGTCAAACATGTCCCATTAGACGTTATTATGGTGCCACACAAAGATTGAAATCAAACGGAGTCCGTTTGCTCACTCAAATCCTTGTATTCTCGGATTGCACCCAAATTGGCCTCCAATTGAGCCTACAACGTACAAACGAGTTTTCCTTCTTCGTTAAGCACAACCGAACTTGTTTGTTGAGTCAAATATATCCCATTTGACGTTATTATGGTGCCGTGCGATGATTGAAATCAAACGGAGTCCATTTGGTCACTCAAATCCTTGTATTCTCGGATTGCACCCAAATTGGCCTCCAATTGAGCCTACAACGTACAAACGAGTTTTTCCAAACGAGTTTTCCTTCTGCGTTAACCATAACTGAACTTTTTTATTGAGTGAAACATGTCCCATTTGACGTTATTATGTTGCCACGCGAGTTAGAAACCAAGCGGAGTCCATTTGGTCACTCAAATCCTTGTATTCTCGTATTGCACCCAAACTGGTCTCCAATTGAGCCTACAACGTACAAACGAATTTTCCATCTTCGTTAAGCACAATCGAACCTTTTTGTTGAGTCAAACATGTCCCATTTGACGTTATTATGGTGCAACGCGAGGATTGAAATCAAACGGAATCCATTTGGTCACTCAAATCCATGTATTCTCGGATTGCACCCAAATTGGCCTCCAATTGAGCCTACAACGTACAAACGTGTTTTCCTTCTTTATTAAGCACAACCAAACTTGTTTTTTGAGTCAAACATGTCCCATTTGACGTTATTATGGTGCCACAGGAGTTAGAAACCAAGCGGAGTCCATTTGCTCACTAAAATCCTTGTATTCTCGGATTGCACCCAAATTGGCCTCCAATTAAGCCTACAACATACAAACGAGTTTTCCTTCTTTGTTAAGGACAACCGAACCTTTTTGTTGAGTCAAACATGTCCCATTTGACGTTATTATGGTGCCACGCAAAGATTGAAATCAAACGGAGTCCGTTTGCTCACTCAAATCCTTTTATTCTCGGATTGCACCCAAATTGGCCTCCAATTGAGCCTACAACGTACAAACGAGTTTTCCTTCCTCGTTAAGCACAACCGAACTTGTTTGTTGAGTCAAATATATCCCATTTGACGTTATTATGGTGCCATGCGATGATTGAAATCAAACGGAGTCCATTTGGTCACTCAAATCCTTGTATTCTCGGATTGCACCCAAATTGGCCTCCAATTGAGCCTACAACGTACAAACGAGTTTTTCTTCTTCGTTAACCACCAACGAACTTGTTTATTGAGTCAAACATGTCCCATTTGACGTTATTATGGTGCCACGTGAGTTAGAAACCAAACGGAGTCCATTTGGTCACTCAAATCATTGTATTCTCGGATTGCACCCAAATTGGCCTCCAATTGAGCCTACAACGTACAAACGAGTTTTTCTTCTTCGTTAATCACAACCGAACTTGTTTGTTGAGTCAAACATATCCCATTTGACGTTATTATGGTGCCACATGTTTATTGAAATCAAACGGAGTCCATTTGGTCACTCAATTCCTTGTATTCTCGGATTGCACCCAAATTGGCCTCCAATTGAGCCTACAACGTACAAACGAATTTTCCTTCTTCGTTAAGGAAAACCGAACATTTTTGTTGAGTCAAACATGTCCCATTTGACGTTATTATAGTGCCACGCGAGGATTGAAATCAAACGGAGTCCATTTGGTCACTCAAATCCTTGTATTCTCGGATTGCACCCAAATTGGCCTCCAATTGAGCCTACAATGTACAAACGAGTTTTCCTTCTTCGTTGAGCACAAACGAACATTTTTGTTGAATCAAACATGTCCCATTTGACGTTATTAGGGTGCCACGTGAGGATTGAAATCAAACGGAGTCCATTTGGTTACTCAAATCCTTATATTCTCGGATTGCACCCAAATTGGCCTCCAATTGAGCCTACAACGTACAAACGAGTTTTCCTTCTTCGTTAACCATAACCGAACTTATTTGTTGAGTCAAAAATGTCCCATTTGATGTTATTATGGTGCCACGCGAGTTAGAAACCAAGGGGAGTCCATTTGCTAACTAAAATCCTTGTATTCTCGGATTGCACCCAAATTGGCCTCCAATTGAGCCTACAACATACAAACGAGTTTTCATTCTTTGTTAAGCACAACCGAACCTTTTTCTTGAGTCAAACATGTCCCATTAGACGTTATTATGGTGCCACACAAAGATTGAAATCAAACGGAGTCCGTTTGCTCACTCAAATCCTTGTATTCTCGGATTGCACCCAAATTGGCCTCCAATTGAGCCTACAACGTACAAACGAGTTTTCCTTCTTCGTTAAGCACAACCGAACTTGTTTGTTGAGTCAAATATATCCCATTTGACGTTATTATGGTGCCGTGCGATGATTGAAATCAAACGGAGTCCATTTGGTCACTCAAATCCTTGTATTCTCGGATTGCACCCAAATTGGCCTCCAATTGAGCCTACAACGTACAAACGAGTTTTTCCAAACGAGTTTTCCTTCTGCGTTAACCATAACTGAACTTTTTTATTGAGTGAAACATGTCCCATTTGACGTTATTATGTTGCCACGCGAGTTAGAAACCAAGCGGAGTCCATTTGGTCACTCAAATCCTTGTATTCTCGTATTGCACCCAAACTGGTCTCCAATTGAGCCTACAACGTACAAACGAATTTTCCATCTTCGTTAAGCACAATCGAACCTTTTTGTTGAGTCAAACATGTCCCATTTGACGTTATTATGGTGCAACGCGAGGATTGAAATCAAACGGAATCCATTTGGTCACTCAAATCCATGTATTCTCGGATTGCACCCAAATTGGCTTCCAATTGAGCCTACAACGTACAAACGTGTTTTCCTTCTTTATTAAGCACAACCAAACTTGTTTTTTGAGTCAAACATGTCCCATTTGACGTTATTATGGTGCCACAGGAGTTAGAAACCAAGCGGAGTCCATTTGCTCACTAAAATCCTTGTATTCTCGGATTGCACCCAAATTGGCCTCCAATTAAGCCTACAACATACAAACGAGTTTTACTTCTTTGTTAAGGACAACCGAACCTTTTTGTTGAGTCAAACATGTCCCATTTGACGTTATTATGGTGCCACGCAAAGATTGAAATCAAACGGAGTCCGTTTGCTCACTCAAATCCTTTTATTCTCGGATTGCACCCAAATTGGCCTCCAATTGAGCCTACAACGTACAAACGAGTTTTCCTTCCTCGTTAAGCACAACCGAACTTGTTTCTTGAGTCAAATATATCCCATTTGACGTTATTATGGTGCCATGCGATGATTGAAATCAAACGGAGTCCATTTGGTCACTCAAATCCTTGTATTCTCGGATTGCACCCAAATTGGCCTCCAATTGAGCCTACAACGTACAAACGAGTTTTTCTTCTTCGTTAACCACCAACGAACTTGTTTGTTGAGTCAAACATGTCCCATTTGACGTTATTATGGTGCCACGTGAGTTAGAAACCAAACGGAGTCCATTTGGTCACTCAAATCATTGTATTCTCGGATTGCACCCAAATTGGCCTCCAATTGAGCCTACAACGTACAAACGAGTTTTTCTTCTTCGTTAATCACAACCGAACTTGTTTGTTGAGTCAAACATATCCCATTTGACGTTATTACGGTGCCACATGTTTATTGAAATCAAACGGAGTCCATTTGGTCACTCAATTCCTTGTATTCTCGGATTGCACCCAAATTGGCCTCCAATTGAGCCTACAACGTACAAACGAATTTTCCTTCTTCGTTAAGGACAACCGAACATTTTTGTTGAGTCAAACATGTCCCATTTGACGTTATTATAGTGCCACGCGAGGATTGAAATCAAACGGAGTCCATTTGGTCACTCAAATCCTTGTATTCTCGGATTGCACCCAAATTGGCCTCCAATTGAGCCTACAATGTACAAACGAGTTTTCCTTCTTCGTTGAGCACAAACGAACATTTTTGTTGAATCAAACATGTCCCATTTGACATTATTAGGGTGCCACGTGAGGATTGAAATCAAACGGAGTCCATTTGGTTACTCAAATCCTTATATTCTCGGATTGCACCCAAATTGGCCTCCAACTGAGCCTACAACGTACAAACGAGTTTTCCTTCTTCGTTAACCATAACCGAACTTATTTGTTGAGTCAAAAATGTCCCATTTGACGTTATTATGGTGCCACGCGAGTTAGAAACCAAGCGGAGTCCATTTGCTAACTAAAATCCTTGTATTCTCGGATTGCACCCAAATTGGCCTCCAATTGAGCCTACAACATACAAACGAGTTTTCATTCTTTGTTAAGCACAACCGAACCTTTTTCTTGTGTCAAACATGTCCCATTAGACGTTATTATGGTGCCACACAAAGATTGAAATCAAACGGAGTCCGTTTGCTCACTCAAATCCTTGTATTCTCGGATTGCACCCAAATTGGCCTCCAATTGAGCCTACAACGTACAAACGAGTTTTCCTTCTTCGTTAAGCACAACCGAACTTGTTTGTTGAGTCAAATATATCCCATTTGACGTTATTATGGTGCCATGCGATGATTGAAATCAAACGGAGTCCATTTGGTCACTCAAATCCTTGTATTCTCGGATTGCACCCAAATTGGCCTCCAATTGAGCCTACAACGTACAAACGAGTTTTCCAAACGAGTTTTCCTTCTTCGTTAACCATAACTGAACTTTTTTATTGAGTGAAACATGTCCCATTTGACGTTATTATGTTGCCACGCGAGTTAGAAACCAAGCGGAGTCCATTTGGTCACTCAAATCCTTGTATTCTCGTATTGCACCCAAACTGGTCTCCAATTGAGCCTACAACGTACAAACGAATTTTCCATCTTCGTTAAGCACAATCGAACCTTTTTGTTGAGTCAAACATGTCCCATTTGACGTTATTATGGTGCAACGCGAGGATTGAAATCAAACGGAATCCATTTGGTCACTCAAATCCATGTATTCTCGGATTGCACCCAAATTGGCCTCCAATTGAGCCTACAACGTACAAACGAGTTTTCCTTCTTTATTAAGCACAACCAAACTTGTTTTTTGAGTCAAACATGTCCCATTTGACGTTATTATGGTGCCACACGAGTTAGAAACCAAGCGGAGTCCATTTGCTCACTAAAATCCTTGTATTCTCGGATTGCACCCAAATTGGCCTCCAATTGAGCCTACAACATACAAACGAGTTTTCCTTCTTTGTTAAGCACAACCGAACCTTTTTGTTGAGTCAAACATGTCCCATTTGACGTTATTATGGTGCCACGCAAAGATTGAAATCAAACGGAGTCCGTTTGCTCACTCAAATCCTTGTATTCTCGGATTGCACCCAAATTGGCCTCCAATTGAGCCTACAACGTACAAACGAGTTTTTCCAAACGAGTTTTCCTTCTTCGTTAACCATAACTGAACTTTTTTATTGAGTGAAACATGTCCCATTTGACGTTATTATGTTGCCACGCGAGTTAGAAACCAAGCGGAGTCCATTTGGTCACTCAAATCCTTGTATTCTCGTATTGCACCCAAACTGGTCTCCAATTGAGCCTACAACGTACAAACGAATTTTCCATCTTCGTTAAGCACAATCGAAACTTTTTGTTGAGTCAAACATGTCCCATTTGACGTTATTATGGTGCAACGCGAGGATTGAAATCAAACGGAATCCATTTGGTCACTCAAATCCATGTATTCTCGGATTGCACCCAAATTGGCTTCCAATTGAGCCTACAACGTACAAACGAGTTTTCCTTCTTTATTAAGCACAACCAAACTTGTTTTTTGAGTCAAACATGTCCCATTTGACGTTATTATGGTGCCACACGAGTTAGAAACCAAGCGGAGTCCATTTGCTCACTAAAATCCTTGTATTCTCGGATTGCACCCAAATTGGCCTCCAATTAAGCCTACAACATACAAACGAGTTTTCCTTCTTTGTTAAGCACAACCGAACCTTTTTGTTGAGTCAAACATGTCCCATTTGACGTTATTATGGTGCCACGCAAAGATTGAAATCAAACGGAGTCCGTTTGCTCACTCAAATCCTTTTATTCTCGGATTGCACCCAAATTGGCCTCCAATTGAGCCTACAACGTACAAACGAGTTTTCCTTCCTCGTTAAGCACAACCGAACTTGTTTGTTGAGTCAAATATATCCCATTTGACGTTATTATGGTGCCATGCGATGATTGAAATCAAACGGAGTCCATTTGGTCACTCAAATCCTTGTATTCTCGGATTGCACCCAAATTGGCCTCCAATTGAGCCTACAACGTACAAACGAGTTTTTCCAAACGAGTTTTCCTTCTGCGTTAACCATAACTGAACTTTTTTATTGAGTGAAACATGTCCCATTTGACGTTATTATGTTGCCACGCGAGTTAGAAACCAAGCGGAGTCCATTTGGTCACTCAAATCCTTGTATTCTCGTATTGCACCCAAACTGGTCTCCAATTGAGCCTACAACGTACAAACGAATTTTCCATCTTCGTTAAGCACAATCGAACCTTTTTGTTGAGTCAAACATGTCCCATTTGACGTTATTATGGTGCAACGCGAGGATTGAAATCAAACGGAATCCATTTGGTCACTCAAATCCATGTATTCTCGGATTGCACCCAAATTGGCTTCCAATTGAGCCTACAACGTACAAACGTGTTTTCCTTCTTTATTAAGCACAACCAAACTTGTTTTTTGAGTCAAACATGTCCCATTTGACGTTATTATGGTGCCACAGGAGTTAGAAACCAAGCGGAGTCCATTTGCTCACTAAAATCCTTGTATTCTCGGATTGCACCCAAATTGGCCTCCAATTAAGCCTACAACATACAAACGAGTTTTACTTCTTTGTTAAGGACAACCGAACCTTTTTGTTGAGTCAAACATGTCCCATTTGACGTTATTATGGTGCCACGCAAAGATTGAAATCAAACGGAGTCCGTTTGCTCACTCAAATCCTTTTATTCTCGGATTGCACCCAAATTGGCCTCCAATTGAGCCTACAACGTACAAACGAGTTTTCCTTCCTCGTTAAGCACAACCGAACTTGTTTCTTGAGTCAAATATATCCCATTTGACGTTATTATGGTGCCATGCGATGATTGAAATCAAACGGAGTCCATTTGGTCACTCAAATCCTTGTATTCTCGGATTGCACCCAAATTGGCCTCCAATTGAGCCTACAACGTACAAACGAGTTTTTCTTCTTCGTTAACCACCAACGAACTTGTTTGTTGAGTCAAACATGTCCCATTTGACGTTATTATGGTGCCACGTGAGTTAGAAACCAAACGGAGTCCATTTGGTCACTCAAATCATTGTATTCTCGGATTGCACCCAAATTGGCCTCCAATTGAGCCTACAACGTACAAACGAGTTTTTCTTCTTCGTTAATCACAACCGAACTTGTTTGTTGAGTCAAACATATCCCATTTGACGTTATTATGGTGCCACATGTTTATTGAAATCAAACGGAGTCCATTTGGTCACTCAATTCCTTGTATTCTCGGATTGCACCCAAATTGGCCTCCAATTGAGCCTACAACGTACAAACGAATTTTCCTTCTTCGTTAAGGACAACCGAACATTTTTGTTGAGTCAAACATGTCCCATTTGACGTTATTATAGTGCCACGCGAGGATTGAAATCAAACGGAGTCCATTTGGTCACTCAAATCCTTGTATTCTCGGATTGCACCCAAATTGGCCTCCAATTGAGCCTACAATGTACAAACGAGTTTTCCTTCTTCGTTGAGCACAAACGAACATTTTTGTTGAATCAAACATGTCCCATTTGACGTTATTAGGGTGCCACGTGAGGATTGAAATCAAACGGAGTCCATTTGGTTACTCAAATCCTTATATTCTCGGATTGCACCCAAATTGGCCTCCAACTGAGCCTACAACGTACAAACGAGTTTTCCTTCTTCGTTAACCATAACCGAACTTATTTGTTGAGTCAAAAATGTCCCATTTGACGTTATTATGGTGCCACGCGAGTTAGAAACCAAGCGGAGTCCATTTGCTAACTAAAATCCTTGTATTCTCGGATTGCACCCAAATTGGCCTCCAATTGAGCCTACAACATACAAACGAGTTTTCATTCTTTGTTAAGCACAACCGAACCTTTTTCTTGAGTCAAACATGTCCCATTAGACGTTATTATGGTGCCACACAAAGATTGAAATCAAACGGAGTCCGTTTGCTCACTCAAATCCTTGTATTCTCGGATTGCACCCAAATTGGCCTCCAATTGAGCCTACAACGTACAAACGAGTTTTCCTTCTTCGTTAAGCACAACCGAACTTGTTTGTTGAGTCAAATATATCCCATTTGACGTTATTATGGTGCCATGCGATGATTGAAATCAAACGGAGTCCATTTGGTCACTCAAATCCTTGTATTCTCGGATTGCACCCAAATTGGCCTCCAATTGAGCCTACAACCTACAAACGAGTTTTCCAAAAGAGTTTTCCTTCTTCGTTAACCATAACTGAACTTTTTTATTGAGTGAAACATGTCCCATTTGACGTTATTATGTTGCCACGCGAGTTAGAAACCAAGCGGAGTCCATTTGGTCACTCAAATCCTTGTATTCTCGTATTGCACCCAAACTGGTCTCCAATTGAGCCTACAACGTACAAACGAATTTTCCATCTTCGTTAAGCACAATCGAACCTTTTTGTTGAGTCAAACATGTCCCATTTGACGTTATTATGGTGCAACGCGAGGATTGAAATCAAACGGAATCCATTTGGTCACTCAAATCCATGTATTCTCGGATTGCACCCAAATTGGCTTCCAATTGAGCCTACAACGTACAAACGAGTTTTCCTTCTTTATTAAGCACAACCAAACTTGTTTTTTGAGTCAAACATGTCCCATTTGACGTTATTATAGTGCCACACGAGTTAGAAACCAAGCGGAGTCCATTTGCTCACTAAAATCCTTGTATTCTCGGATTGCACCCAAATTGGCCTCCAATTAAGCCTACAACATACAAACGAGTTTTCCTTCTTTGTTAAGCACAACCGAACCTTTTTGTTGAGTCAAACATGTCCCATTTGACGTTATTATGGTGCCACGCAAAGATTGAAATCAAACGGAGTCCGTTTGCTCACTCAAATCCTTTTATTCTCGGATTGCACCCAAATTGGCCTCCAATTGAGCCTACAACGTACAAACGAGTTTTCCTTCCTCGTTAAGCACAACCGAACTTGTTTGTTGAGTCAAATATATCCCATTTGACGTTATTATGGTGCCATGCGATGATTGAAATCAAACGGAGTCCATTTGGTCACTCAAATCCTTGTATTCTCGGATTGCACCCAAATTGGCCTCCAATTGAGCCTACAACGTACAAACGAGTTTTTCCAAACGAGTTTTCCTTCTGCGTTAACCATAACTGAACTTTTTTATTGAGTGAAACATGTCCCATTTGACGTTATTATGTTGCCACGCGAGTTAGAAACCAAGCGGAGTCCATTTGGTCACTCAAATCCTTGTATTCTCGTATTGCACCCAAACTGGTCTCCAATTGAGCCTACAACGTACAAACGAATTTTCCATCTTCGTTAAGCACAATCGAACCTTTTTGTTGAGTCAAACATGTCCCATTTGACGTTATTATGGTGCAACGCGAGGATTGAAATCAAACGGAATCCATTTGGTCACTCAAATCCATGTATTCTCGGATTGCACCCAAATTGGCTTCCAATTGAGCCTACAACGTACAAACGTGTTTTCCTTCTTTATTAAGCACAACCAAACTTGTTTTTTGAGTCAAACATGTCCCATTTGACGTTATTATGGTGCCACAGGAGTTAGAAACCAAGCGGAGTCCATTTGCTCACTAAAATCCTTGTATTCTCGGATTGCACCCAAATTGGCCTCCAATTAAGCCTACAACATACAAACGAGTTTTACTTCTTTGTTAAGGACAACCGAACCTTTTTGTTGAGTCAAACATGTCCCATTTGACGTTATTATGGTGCCACGCAAAGATTGAAATCAAACGGAGTCCGTTTGCTCACTCAAATCCTTTTATTCTCGGATTGCACCCAAATTGGCCTCCAATTGAGCCTACAACGTACAAACGAGTTTTCCTTCCTCGTTAAGCACAACCGAACTTGTTTCTTGAGTCAAATATATCCCATTTGACGTTATTATGGTGCCATGCGATGATTGAAATCAAACGGAGTCCATTTGGTCACTCAAATCCTTGTATTCTCGGATTGCACCCAAATTGGCCTCCAATTGAGCCTACAACGTACAAACGAGTTTTTCTTCTTCGTTAACCACCAACGAACTTGTTTGTTGAGTCAAACATGTCCCATTTGACGTTATTATGGTGCCACGTGAGTTAGAAACCAAACGGAGTCCATTTGGTCACTCAAATCATTGTATTATCGGATTGCACCCAAATTGGCCTCCAATTGAGCCTACAACGTACAAACGAGTTTTTCTTCTTCGTTAATCACAACCGAACTTGTTTGTTGAGTCAAACATATCCCATTTGACGTTATTATGGTGCCACATGTTTATTGAAATCAAACGGAGTCCATTTGGTCACTCAATTCCTTGTATTCTCGGATTGCACCCAAATTGGCCTCCAATTGAGCCTACAACGTACAAACGAATTTTCCTTCTTCGTTAAGGACAACCGAACATTTTTGTTGAGTCAAACATGTCCCATTTGACGTTATTATAGTGCCACGCGAGGATTGAAATCAAACGGAGTCCATTTGGTCACTCAAATCCTTGTATTCTCGGATTGCACCCAAATTGGCCTCCAATTGAGCCTACAATGTACAAACGAGTTTTCCTTCTTCGTTGAGCACAAACGAACATTTTTGTTGAATCAAACATGTCCCATTTGACGTTATTAGGGTGCCACGTGAGGATTGAAATCAAACGGAGTCCATTTGGTTACTCAAATCCTTATATTCTCGGATTGCACCCAAATTGGCCTCCAACTGAGCCTACAACGTACAAACGAGTTTTCCTTCTTCGTTAACCATAACCGAACTTATTTGTTGAGTCAAAAATGTCCCATTTGACGTTATTATGGTGCCACGCGAGTTAGAAACCAAGCGGAGTCCATTTGCTAACTAAAATCCTTGTATTCTCGGATTGCACCCAAATTGGCCTCCAATTGAGCCTACAACATACAAACGAGTTTTCATTCTTTGTTAAGCACAACCGAACCTTTTTCTTGAGTCAAACATGTCCCATTAGACGTTATTATGGTGCCACACAAAGATTGAAATCAAACGGAGTCCGTTTGCTCACTCAAATCCTTGTATTCTCGGATTGCACCCAAATTGGCCTCCAATTGAGCCTACAACGTACAAACGAGTTTTCCTTCTTCGTTAAGCACAACCGAACTTGTTTGTTGAGTCAAATATATCCCATTTGACGTTATTATGGTGCCATGCGATGATTGAAATCAAACGGAGTCCATTTGGTCACTCAAATCCTTGTATTCTCGGATTGCACCCAAATTGGCCTCCAATTGAGCCTACAACGGACAAACGAGTTTTCCAAACGAGTTTTCCTTCTTCGTTAACCATAACTGAACTTTTTTATTGAGTGAAACATGTCCCATTTGACGTTATTATGTTGCCACGCGAGTTAGAAACCAAGCGGAGTCCATTTGGTCACTCAAATCCTTGTATTCTCGTATTGCACCCAAACTGGTCTCCAATTGAGCCTACAACGTACAAACGAATTTTCCATCTTCGTTAAGCACAATCGAACCTTTTTGTTGAGTCAAACATGTCCCATTTGACGTTATTATGGTGCAACGCGAGGATTGAAATCAAACGGAATCCATTTGGTCACTCAAATCCATGTATTCTCGGATTGCACCCAAATTGGCCTCCAATTGAGCCTACAACGTACAAACGAGTTTTCCTTCTTTATTAAGCACAACCAAACTTGTTTTTTGAGTCAAACATGTCCCATTTGACGTTATTATGGTGCCACACGAGTTAGAAACCAAGCGGAGTCCATTTGCTCACTAAAATCCTTGTATTCTCGGATTGCACCCAAATTGGCCTCCAATTGAGCCTACAACATACAAACGAGTTTTCCTTCTTTGTTAAGCACAACCGAACCTTTTTGTTGAGTCAAACATGTCCCATTTGACGTTATTATGGTGCCACGCAAAGATTGAAATCAAACGGAGTCCGTTTGCTCACTCAAATCCTTGTATTCTCGGATTGCACCCAAATTGGCCTCCAATTGAGCCTACAACGTACAAACGAGTTTTTCCAAACGAGTTTTCCTTCTTCGTTAACCATAACTGAACTTTTTTATTGAGTGAAACATGTCCCATTTGACGTTATTATGTTGCCACGCGAGTTAGAAACCAAGCGGAGTCCATTTGGTCACTCAAATCCTTGTATTCTCGTATTGCACCCAAACTGGTCTCCAATTGAGCCTACAACGTACAAACGAATTTTCCATCTTCGTTAAGCACAATCGAAACTTTTTGTTGAGTCAAACATGTCCCATTTGACGTTATTATGGTGCAACGCGAGGATTGAAATCAAACGGAATCCATTTGGTCACTCAAATCCATGTATTCTCGGATTGCACCCAAATTGGCTTCCAATTGAGCCTACAACGTACAAACGAGTTTTCCTTCTTTATTAAGCACAACCAAACTTGTTTTTTGAGTCAAACATGTCCCATTTGACGTTATTATGGTGCCACACGAGTTAGAAACCAAGCGGAGTCCATTTGCTCACTAAAATCCTTGTATTCTCGGATTGCACCCAAATTGGCCTCCAATTAAGCCTACAACATACAAACGAGTTTTCCTTCTTTGTTAAGCACAACCGAACCTTTTTGTTGAGTCAAACATGTCCCATTTGACGTTATTATGGTGCCACGCAAAGATTGAAATCAAACGGAGTCCGTTTGCTCACTCAAATCCTTTTATTCTCGGATTGCACCCAAATTGGCCTCCAATTGAGCCTACAACGTACAAACGAGTTTTCCTTCCTCGTTAAGCACAACCGAACTTGTTTGTTGAGTCAAATATATCCCATTTGACGTTATTATGGTGCCATGCGATGATTGAAATCAAACGGAGTCCATTTGGTCACTCAAATCCTTGTATTCTCGGATTGCACCCAAATTGGCCTCCAATTGAGCCTACAACGTACAAACGAGTTTTTCCAAACGAGTTTTCCTTCTTCGTTAACCATAACTGAACTTTTTTATTGAGTGAAACATGTCCCATTTGACGTTATTATGTTGCCACGCGAGTTAGAAACCAAGCGGAGTCCATTTGGTCACTCAAATCCTTGTATTCTCGTATTGCACCCAAACTGGTCTCCAATTGAGCCTACAACGTACAAACGAATTTTCCATCTTCGTTAAGCACAATCGAACCTTTTTGTTGAGTCAAACATGTCCCATTTGACGTTATTATGGTGCAACGCGAGGATTGAAATCAAACGGAATCCATTTGGTCACTCAAATCCATGTATTCTCGGATTGCACCCAAATTGGCCTCCAATTGAGCCTACAACGTACAAACGAGTTTTCCTTCTTTATTAAGCACAACCAAACTTGTTTTTTGAGTCAAACATGTCCCATTTGACGTTATTATGGTGCCACACGAGTTAGAAACCAAGCGGAGTCCATTTGCTCACTAAAATCCTTGTATTCTCGGATTGCACCCAAATTGGCCTCCAATTGAGCCTACAACATACAAACGAGTTTTCCTTCTTTGTTAAGCACAACCGAACCTTTTTGTTGAGTCAAACATGTCCCATTTGACGTTATTATGGTGCCACGCATAGATTGAAATCAAACGGAGTCCGTTTGCTCACTCAAATCCTTGTATTCTCGGATTGCACCCAAATTGGCCTCCAATTGAGCCTACAACGTACAAACGAGTTTTTCCAAACGAGTTTTCCTTCTTCGTTAACCATAACTGAACTTTTTTATTGAGTGAAACATGTCCCATTTGACGTTATTATGTTGCCACGCGAGTTAGAAACCAAGCGGAGTCCATTTGGTCACTCAAATCCTTGTATTCTCGTATTGCACCCAAACTGGTCTCCAATTGAGCCTACAACGTACAAACGACTTTTCCATCTTCGTTAAGCACAATCGAAACTTTTTGTTGAGTCAAACATGTCCCATTTGACGTTATTATGGTGCAATGCGAGGATTGAAATCAAACGGAATCCATTTGGTCACTCAAATCCATGTATTCTCGGATTGCACCCAAATTGGCTTCCAATTGAGCCTACAACGTACAAACGAGTTTTCCTTCTTTATTAAGCACAACCAAACTTGTTTTTTGAGTCAAACATGTCCCATTTGACGTTATTATGGTGCCACACGAGTTAGAAACCAAGCGGAGTCCATTTGCTCACTAAAATCCTTGTATTCTCGGATTGCACCCAAATTGGCCTCCAATTAAGCCTACAACATACAAACGAGTTTTCCTTCTTTGTTAAGCACAACCGAACCTTTTTGTTGAGTCAAACATGTCCCATTTGACGTTATTATGGTGCCACGCAAAGATTGAAATCAAACGGAGTCCGTTTGCTCACTCAAATCCTTTTATTCTCGGATTGCACCCAAATTGGCCTCCAATTGAGCCTACAACGTACAAACGAGTTTTCCTTCCTCGTTAAGCACAACCGAACTTGTTTGTTGAGTCAAATATATCCCATTTGACGTTATTATGGTGCCATGCGATGATTGAAATCAAACGGAGTCCATTTGGTCACTCAAATCCTTGTATTCTCGGATTGCACCCAAATTGGCCTCCAATTGAGCCTACAACGTACAAACGAGTTTTTCCAAACGAGTTTTCCTTCTTCGTTAACCATAACCGAACTTATTTGTTGAGTCAAACATGTCCCATTTGACGTTATTATGGTGCCACGCGAGTTAGAAACCAAGCGGAGTCATTTGGTCACTCAAATCCTTGTATTCTCGGATTGCACCCAAATTGGCCTCCAATTGAGCCTACAACGTACAAACGAGTTTTCCTTCTTTATTAAGCACAACCGAACTTGTTTTTTGAGTCAAACATGTCCCATTTGATGTTATTATTGTGCCACACGAGTTAGAAACCAAGCGGAGTCCATTTGCTCACTAAAATCCTTGTATTCTCGGATTGCACCCAAATTGGCCTCCAATTGAGCCTACAACATACAAACGAGTTTTCATTCTTTGTTAAGCACAACCGAACCTTTTTCTTGAGTCAAACATGTCCCATTAGACGTTATTATGGTGCCACACAAAGATTGAAATCAAACGGAATCCGTTTGCTCACTCAAATCCTTGTATTCTCGGATTGCACCCAAATTGGCCTCCAATTGAGCCTACAACGTACAAACGAGTTTTTCCAAACGAGTTTTCCTTCTTCGTTAACCATAACTGAACTTTTTTATTGAGTGAAACATGTCCCATTTGACGTTATTATGTTGCCACGCGAGTTAGAAACCAAGCGGAGTCCATTTGGTCACTCAAATCCTTGTATTCTCGTATTGCACCCAAACTGGTCTCCAATTGAGCCTACAACGTACAAACGACTTTTCCATCTTCGTTAAGCACAATCGAAACTTTTTGTTGAGTCAAACATGTCCCATTTGACGTTATTATGGTGCAATGCGAGGATTGAAATCAAACGGAATCCATTTGGTCACTCAAATCCATGTATTCTCGGATTGCACCCAAATTGGCTTCCAATTGAGCCTACAACGTACAAACGAGTTTTCCTTCTTTATTAAGCACAACCAAACTTGTTTTTTGAGTCAAACATGTCCCATTTGACGTTATTATGGTGCCACACGAGTTAGAAACCAAGCGGAGTCCATTTGCTCACTAAAATCCTTGTATTCTCGGATTGCACCCAAATTGGCCTCCAATTAAGCCTACAACATACAAACGAGTTTTCCTTCTTTGTTAAGCACAACCGAACCTTTTTGTTGAGTCAAACATGTCCCATTTGACGTTATTATGGTGCCACGCAAAGATTGAAATCAAACGGAGTCCGTTTGCTCACTCAAATCCTTTTATTCTCGGATTGCACCCAAATTGGCCACCAATTGAGCCTACAACGTACAAACGAGTTTTCCTTCCTCGTTAAGCACAACCGAACTTGTTTGTTGAGTCAAATATATCCCATTTGACGTTATTATGGTGCCATGCGATGATTGAAATCAAACGGAGTCCATTTGGTCACTCAAATCCTTGTATTCTCGGATTGCACCCAAATTGGCCTCCAATTGAGCCTACAACGTACAAACGAGTTTTTCTTCTTCGTTAACCACAAACGAACTTGTTTGTTGAGTCAAACATGTCCCATTTGACGTTATTATGGTGCCACGTGAGTTAGAAACCAAACGGAGTCCATTTGGTCACTCAAATCATTGTATTCTCGGATTGCACCCAAATTGGCCTCCAATTGAGCCTACAACGTACAAACGAGTTTTTCTTCTTCGTTAATCACAACCGAACTTGTTTGTTGAGTCAAACATATCCCATTTGACGTTATTATGGTGCCACATGTTTATTGAAATCAAACGGAGTCCATTTGGTCACTCAATTCCTTGTATTCTCGGATTGTACCCAAATTGGCCTCCAATTGAGCCTACAACGTACAAACGAATTTTCCTTCTTCGTTAAGGACAACCGAACATTTTTGTTGAGTCAAACATGTCCCATTTGACGTTATTATAGTGCCACGCGAGGATTGAAATCAAACGGAGTCCATTTGGTCACTCAAATCCTTGTATTCTCGGATTGCACCCAAATTGGCCTCCAATTGAGCCTACAATGTACAAACGAGTTTTCCTTCTTCGTTGAGCACAAACGAACATTTTTGTTGAATCAAACATGTCCCATTTGACGTTATTAGGGTGCCACGCGAGGATTGAAATCAAACGGAGTCCATTTGGTTACTCAAATCCTTATATTCTCGGATTGCACCCAAATTGGCCTCCAATTGAGCCTACAACGTACAAACGAGTTTTCCTTCTTCGTTAACCATAACCGAACTTATTTGTTGAGTCAAACATGTCCCATTTGACGTTATTATGGTGCCATGCGATGATTGAAATCAAACGGAGTCCATTTGGTCACTCAAATCCTTGTATTCTCGGATTGCACCCAAATTGGCCTCCAATTGAGCCTACAACGTACAAACGAGTTTTCCTTCCTCGTTAAGCACAACCGAACTTGTTTGTTGAGTCAAATATATCCCATTTGACGTTATTATGGTGCCATGCGATGATTGAAATCAAACGGAGTCCATTTGGTCACTCAAATCCTTGTATTCTCGGATTGCACCCAAATTGGCCTCCAATTGAGCCTACAACGTACAAACGAGTTTTTCCAAACGAGTTTTCCTTCTTCGTTAACCATAACCGAACTTATTTGTTGAGTCAAACATGTCCCATTTGACGTTATTATGGTGCCACGCGAGTTAGAAACCAAGCGGAGTCATTTGGTCACTCAAATCCTTGTATTCTCGGATTGCACCCAAATTGGCCTCCAATTGAGCCTACAACGTACAAACGAGTTTTCCTTCTTTATTAAGCACAACCGAACTTGTTTTTTGAGTCAAACATGTCCCATTTGATGTTATTATTGTGCCACACGAGTTAGAAACCAAGCGGAGTCCATTTGCTCACTAAAATCCTTGTATTCTCGGATTGCACCCAAATTGGCCTCCAATTGAGCCTACAACATACAAACGAGTTTTCATTCTTTGTTAAGCACAACCGAACCTTTTTCTTGAGTCAAACATGTCCCATTAGACGTTATTATGGTGCCACACAAAGATTGAAATCAAACGGAATCCGTTTGCTCACTCAAATCCTTGTATTCTCGGATTGCACCCAAATTGGCCTCCAATTGAGCCTACAACGTACAAACGAGTTTTTCCAAACGAGTTTTCCTTCTTCGTTAACCATAACTGAACTTTTTTATTGAGTGAAACATGTCCCATTTGACGTTATTATGTTGCCACGCGAGTTAGAAACCAAGCGGAGTCCATTTGGTCACTCAAATCCTTGTATTCTCGTATTGCACCCAAACTGGTCTCCAATTGAGCCTACAACGTACAAACGACTTTTCCATCTTCGTTAAGCACAATCGAAACTTTTTGTTGAGTCAAACATGTCCCATTTGACGTTATTATGGTGCAATGCGAGGATTGAAATCAAACGGAATCCATTTGGTCACTCAAATCCATGTATTCTCGGATTGCACCCAAATTGGCTTCCAATTGAGCCTACAACGTACAAACGAGTTTTCCTTCTTTATTAAGCACAACCAAACTTGTTTTTTGAGTCAAACATGTCCCATTTGACGTTATTATGGTGCCACACGAGTTAGAAACCAAGCGGAGTCCATTTGCTCACTAAAATCCTTGTATTCTCGGATTGCACCCAAATTGGCCTCCAATTAAGCCTACAACATACAAACGAGTTTTCCTTCTTTGTTAAGCACAACCGAACCTTTTTGTTGAGTCAAACATGTCCCATTTGACGTTATTATGGTGCCACGCAAAGATTGAAATCAAACGGAGTCCGTTTGCTCACTCAAATCCTTTTATTCTCGGATTGCACCCAAATTGGCCACCAATTGAGCCTACAACGTACAAACGAGTTTTCCTTCCTCGTTAAGCACAACCGAACTTGTTTGTTGAGTCAAATATATCCCATTTGACGTTATTATGGTGCCATGCGATGATTGAAATCAAACGGAGTCCATTTGGTCACTCAAATCCTTGTATTCTCGGATTGCACCCAAATTGGCCTCCAATTGAGCCTACAACGTACAAACGAGTTTTTCTTCTTCGTTAACCACAAACGAACTTGTTTGTTGAGTCAAACATGTCCCATTTGACGTTATTATGGTGCCACGTGAGTTAGAAACCAAACGGAGTCCATTTGGTCACTCAAATCATTGTATTCTCGGATTGCACCCAAATTGGCCTCCAATTGAGCCTACAACGTACAAACGAGTTTTTCTTCTTCGTTAATCACAACCGAACTTGTTTGTTGAGTCAAACATATCCCATTTGACGTTATTATGGTGCCACATGTTTATTGAAATCAAACGGAGTCCATTTGGTCACTCAATTCCTTGTATTCTCGGATTGTACCCAAATTGGCCTCCAATTGAGCCTACAACGTACAAACGAATTTTCCTTCTTCGTTAAGGACAACCGAACATTTTTGTTGAGTCAAACATGTCCCATTTGACGTTATTATAGTGCCACGCGAGGATTGAAATCAAACGGAGTCCATTTGGTCACTCAAATCCTTGTATTCTCGGATTGCACCCAAATTGGCCTCCAATTGAGCCTACAATGTACAAACGAGTTTTCCTTCTTCGTTGAGCACAAACGAACATTTTTGTTGAATCAAACATGTCCCATTTGACGTTATTAGGGTGCCACGCGAGGATTGAAATCAAACGGAGTCCATTTGGTTACTCAAATCCTTATATTCTCGGATTGCACCCAAATTGGCCTCCAATTGAGCCTACAACGTACAAACGAGTTTTCCTTCTTCGTTAACCATAACCGAACTTATTTGTTGAGTCAAACATGTCCCATTTGACGTTATTATGGTGCCACGCGAGTTAGAAACCAAGCGGAGTCATTTGGTCACTCAAATCCTTGTATTCTCGGATTGCACCCAAATTGGCCTCCAATTGAGCCTACAACGTACAAACGAGTTTTCCTTCTTTATTAAGCACAACCGAACTTGTTTTTTGAGTCAAACATGTCCCATTTGATGTTATTATTGTGCCACACGAGTTAGAAACCAAGCGGAGTCCATTTGCTCACTAAAATCCTTGTATTCTCGGATTGCACCCAAATTGGCCTCCAATTGAGCCTACAACATACAAACGAGTTTTCATTCTTTGTTAAGCACAACCGAACCTTTTTCTTGAGTCAAACATGTCCCATTAGACGTTATTATGGTGCCACACAAAGATTGAAATCAAACGGAATCCGTTTGCTCACTCAAATCCTTGTATTCTCGGATTGCACCCAAATTGGCCTCCAATTGAGCCTACAACGTACAAACGAGTTTTTCCAAACGAGTTTTCCTTCTTCGTTAACCATAACTGAACTTTTTTATTGAGTGAAACATGTCCCATTTGACGTTATTATGTTGCCACGCGAGTTAGAAACCAAGCGGAGTCCATTTGGTCACTCAAATCCTTGTATTCTCGTATTGCACCCAAACTGGTCTCCAATTGAGCCTACAACGTACAAACGACTTTTCCATCTTCGTTAAGCACAATCGAAACTTTTTGTTGAGTCAAACATGTCCCATTTGACGTTATTATGGTGCAATGCGAGGATTGAAATCAAACGGAATCCATTTGGTCACTCAAATCCATGTATTCTCGGATTGCACCCAAATTGGCTTCCAATTGAGCCTACAACGTACAAACGAGTTTTCCTTCTTTATTAAGCACAACCAAACTTGTTTTTTGAGTCAAACATGTCCCATTTGACGTTATTATGGTGCCACACGAGTTAGAAACCAAGCGGAGTCCATTTGCTCACTAAAATCCTTGTATTCTCGGATTGCACCCAAATTGGCCTCCAATTAAGCCTACAACATACAAACGAGTTTTCCTTCTTTGTTAAGCACAACCGAACCTTTTTGTTGAGTCAAACATGTCCCATTTGACGTTATTATGGTGCCACGCAAAGATTGAAATCAAACGGAGTCCGTTTGCTCACTCAAATCCTTTTATTCTCGGATTGCACCCAAATTGGCCACCAATTGAGCCTACAACGTACAAACGAGTTTTCCTTCCTCGTTAAGCACAACCGAACTTGTTTGTTGAGTCAAATATATCCCATTTGACGTTATTATGGTGCCATGCGATGATTGAAATCAAACGGAGTCCATTTGGTCACTCAAATCCTTGTATTCTCGGATTGCACCCAAATTGGCCTCCAATTGAGCCTACAACGTACAAACGAGTTTTTCTTCTTCGTTAACCACAAACGAACTTGTTTGTTGAGTCAAACATGTCCCATTTGACGTTATTATGGTGCCACGTGAGTTAGAAACCAAACGGAGTCCATTTGGTCACTCAAATCATTGTATTCTCGGATTGCACCCAAATTGGCCTCCAATTGAGCCTACAACGTACAAACGAGTTTTTCTTCTTCGTTAATCACAACCGAACTTGTTTGTTGAGTCAAACATATCCCATTTGACGTTATTATGGTGCCACATGTTTATTGAAATCAAACGGAGTCCATTTGGTCACTCAATTCCTTGTATTCTCGGATTGTACCCAAATTGGCCTCCAATTGAGCCTACAACGTACAAACGAATTTTCCTTCTTCGTTAAGGACAACCGAACATTTTTGTTGAGTCAAACATGTCCCATTTGACGTTATTATAGTGCCATGCGAGGATTGAAATCAAACGGAGTCCATTTGGTCACTCAAATCCTTGTATTCTCGGATTGCACCCAAATTGGCCTCCAATTGAGCCTACAATGTACAAACGAGTTTTCCTTCTTCGTTGAGCACAAACGAACATTTTTGTTGAATCAAACATGTCCCATTTGACGTTATTAGGGTGCCACGCGAGGATTGAAATCAAACGGAGTCCATTTGGTTACTCAAATCCTTATATTCTCGGATTGCACCCAAATTGGCCTCCAATTGAGCCTACAACGTACAAACGAGTTTTCCTTCTTCGTTAACCATAACCGAACTTATTTGTTGAGTCAAACATGTCCCATTTGACGTTATTATGGTGCCACGCGAGTTAGAAACCAAGCGGAGTCATTTGGTCACTCAAATCCTTGTATTCTCGGATTGCACCCAAATTGGCCTCCAATTGAGCCTACAACGTACAAACGAGTTTTCCTTCTTTATTAAGCACAACCGAACTTGTTTTTTGAGTCAAACATGTCCCATTTGATGTTATTATTGTGCCACACGAGTTAGAAACCAAGCGGAGTCCATTTGCTCACTAAAATCCTTGTATTCTCGGATTGCACCCAAATTGGCCTCCAATTGAGCCTACAACATACAAACGAGTTTTCATTCTTTGTTAAGCACAACCGAACCTTTTTCTTGAGTCAAACATTTCCCATTAGACGTTATTATGGTGCCACACAAAGATTGAAATCAAACGGAATCCGTTTGCTCACTCAAATCCTTGTATTCTCGGATTGCACCCAAATTGGCCTCCAATTGAGCCTATAACGTACAAACGAGTTTTCCTTCTTCGTTAAGCACAACCGAACTTGTTTGTTGAGTCAAATATATCCCATTTGACGTTATTATGGTGCCATGCGATGATTGAAATCAAACGGAGTCCATTTGGTCACTCAAATCCTTGTATTCTCGGATTGCACCCAAATTGGCCTCCAATTGAGCCTACAACGTACAAACGAGTTTTTCCAAACGAGTTTTCCTTCTTCGTTAACCATAACTGAACTTTTTTATTGAGTGAAACATGTCCCATTTGACGTTATTATGTTGCCACGCGAGTTAGAAACCAAGCGGAGTCCATTTGGTCACTCAAATCCTTGTATTCTCGTATTGCACCCAAACTGGTCTCCAATTGAGCCTACAACGTACAAACGAATTTTCCATCTTCGTTAAGCACAATCGAACCTTTTTGTTGAGTCAAACATGTCCCATTTGACGTTATTATGGTGCAACGCGAGGATTGAAATCAAACGGAATCCATTTGGTCACTCAAATCCATGTATTCTCGGATTGCACCCAAATTGGCTTCCAATTGAGCCTACAACGTACAAACGAGTTTTCCTTCTTTGTTAAGCACAACCGAACCTTTTTGTTGAGTCAAACATGTCCCATTTGACGTTATTATGGTGCCACGCAAAGATTGAAATCAAACGGAGTCCGTTTGCTCACTCAAATCCTTGTATTCTCGGATTGCACCCAAATTGGCCTCCAATTGAGCCTACAACGTACAAACGAGTTTTCCTTCCTCGTTAAGCACAACCGAACTTGTTTGTTGAGTCAAATATATCCCATTTGACGTTATTATGGTGCCATGCGATGATTGAAATCAAACAGAGTCGATTTGGTCACTCAAATCCTTGTATTCTCGGATTGCACCCAAATTGGCCTCCAATTGAGCCTACAACGTACAAACGAGTTTTTCTTCTTCGTTAACCACAAAAGAACTTGTTTGTTGAGTCAAACATGTCCCATTTGACGTTATTATGGTGCCACGTGAGTTAGAAACCAAACGGAGTCCATTTGGTCACTCAAATCATTGTATTCTCGGATTGCACCCAAATTGGCCTCCAATTGAGCCTGCAACGTACAAACGAGTTTTTCTTCTTCGTTAATCACAACCGAACTTGTTTGTTGAGTCAAACATATCCCATTTGACGTTATTATGGTGCCACATGTGGATTGAAATCAAACGGAGTCCATTTGGTCACTCAATTCCTTGTATTCTCGGATTGCACCAAAATTGGCCTCCAATTGAGCCTACAACGTACAAACGAGTTTTCCTTCTTCGTTAGGCACAACCGAACTTGTTTGTTGAGTCAAATATATCCCATTTGACGTTATTATGGTGCCATGCGATGATTGAAATCAAACGGAGTCCATTTGGTCACTCAAATCCTTGTATTCTCGGATTGCACCCAAATTGGCCTCCAATTGAGCCTACAACGTACAAACGAGTTTTTCCAAACGAGTTTTCCTTCTTCGTTAACCATAACTGAACTTTTTTATTGAGTGAAACATGTCCCATTTGACGTTATTATGTTGCCACGCGAGTTAGAAACCAAGCGGAGTCCATTTGGTCACTCAAATCCTTGTATTCTCGTATTGCACCCAAACTGGTCTCCAATTGAGCCTACAACGTACAAACGAATTTTTCATCTTCGTTAAGCACAATCGAACCTTTTTGTTGAGTCAAACATGTCCCATTTGACGTTATTATGGTGCAACGCGAGGATTGAAATCAAACGGAATCCATTTGGTCACTCAAATCCATGTATTCTCGGATTGCACCCAAATTGGCCTCCAATTGAGCCTACAATGTACAAACGAGTTTTCCTTCTTCGTTGAGCACAACCGAACCTTTTTGTTGAGTCAAACATGTCCCATTTGACGTTATTATGGTGCCACGCAAAGATTGAAATCAAACGGAGTCTGTTTGCTCACTCAAATCCTTGTATTCTCGGATTGCACCCAAATTGGCCTCCAATTGAGCCTACAACGTACAAACGAGTTTTCCTTCCTCGTTAAGCACAACCGAACTTGTTTGTTGAGTCAAATATATCCCATTTGACGTTATTATGGTGCCATGCGATGATTGAAATCAAACAGAGTCCATTTGGTCACTCAAATCCTTGTATTCTCGGATTGCACCCAAATTGGCCTCCAATTGAGCCTACAACAAACAAACGAGTTTTTCTTCTTCGTTAACCACAAACGAACTTGTTTGTTGAGTCAAACATGTCCCATTTGACGTTATTATGGTGCCACGTGAGTTAGAAACCAAACGGAGTCCATTTGGTCACTCAAATCATTGTATTCTCGGATTGCACCCAAATTGGCCTCCAATTGAGCCTGCAACGTACAAACGAGTTTTTCTTCTTCGTTAATCACAACCGAACTTGTTTGTTGAGTCAAACATATCCCATTTGACGTTATTATGGTGCCACATGTGGATTGAAATCAAACGGAGTCCATTTGGTCACTCAATTCCTTGTATTCTCGGATTGCACCCAAATTGGCCTCCAATTGAGCCTACAACGTACAAACGAATTTTCCTTCTTCGTTAAGCACAACCGAACTTGTTTGTTGAGTCAAACATGTCCCATTTGACGTTATTATAGTGCCACGCGAGGATTGAAATCAAACGGAGTCCATTTGGTCACTCAAATCCTTGTATTCTCGGATTGCACCCAAATTGGCCTCCAATTGAGCTACAATGTACAAACGAGTTTTCCTTCTTCGTTGAGCACAAACGAACATTTTTGTTAAGTCCAACATGTCCCATTTGACGTTATTATGGTGCCACGCGAGGATTGAAATCAAACGGAGTCCATTTGGTCACTCAAATCCTTGTATTCTCGGATTGCACCCAAATTGGCCTCCAATTGAGCCTACAACGTACAAACGAGTTTTCCTTCTTCATTAAGCACAACCGAACTTGTTTTTTGAGTCTAACATGTCCCATTTGACGTTATTATGGTGCCACACGAGTTAGAAACTAAGCGGAGTCCATTTGCTTACTCAAATCCTTGTATTCTTGGATTCCACCCAAATTGGCTTCCAATTGAGCCTACATCGTACAAACGAGTTTTCCTTCTTCGTTAAGCACAACCGAACATTTTTGTTGAGTCAAACATGTGCTATTTTATGTTATTAGGGTTCCACGCCAGGATTGAAATCAAACGGAGTCCATTTGGTCACTCAAATCCTTGTATTCTCGGATTGCACCCAAATTGGCCTCCAATTGAGCCTACAACGTACAAACGAGTTTTCCTTCTTCGTTAACCATAACCAAACTTGTTTGTTGAGTCAAACATGTCCCATTTGACATTATTATGGTGCCACGTGAGGATTGAAATCAAACGGAATCCATTTGGTCACTCAAATCCATGTATTCTCGGATTGCACCCAAATTGGCCTCCAATTGTGCCTACAACGTACAAACGAGTTTTCCTTCTTTATTAAGCACATCCGAACTTGTTTTTTGAGTCAAACATGTCCCATTTGACGTTATTATGGTGCAACATGAGTTAGAAACCTAGCGGAGTCCATTTGCTCACTAAAATCCTTGTATTCTCGGATTGCACCCAAATTGGCCTCCAATTGAGCCTACAACATACAAACGAGTTTTCCTTCTTTGTTAAGCACAACCGAACCTTTTTGTTGAGTCAAACATGTCCCATTTGACGTTATTATGGTGCCACGCAAAGATTCAAATCAAACAGAGTCCGTTTGCTCACTCAAATCCTTGTATTCTCGGATTGCACCCAAATTTGCCTCCAATTGAGCCTATAACGTACAAACGAGTTTTCCTTCTTCGTTAAGCACAACCGAACTTGTTTGTTGAGTCAAATATATCCCATTTGATGTTATTATGGTGCCATGCGATGATTGAAATCAAACGGAGTCCATTTGGTCACTCAAATCCTTGTATTCTCGGATTGCACCCAAATTGGCCTCCAATTGAGCCTACAACGTACAAACGAGTTTTTCTTCTTCGTTAACCACAAATGAACTTGTTTGTTGAGTCGAACATGTCCCATTTGACGTTATTATGGTGCCACGCGAGTTAGAAACCAAACTGAGTCCATTTGGTCACTCAAATCCTTGTATTCTCGGATTGCACCCAAATTGGCCTCCAATTGACCCTACAACGTACAAACGAGTTTTCCTTCTTCGTTAAGCACAACCGAACATTTTTGTTGAGTCAAACATGTCCTATTTTACGTTATTAGGGTTCCACACGAGGATTGAAATCAAACGGAGTCCATTTGGTCACTCAAATCCTTGTATTCTCGGATTGCACCCAAATTGGCCTCCAATTGAGCCTACAACGTACAAACGAGTTTTTCTTCTTCGTTAACCATAACCGAACTTGTTTGTTGATTCAAACATGTCCCATTTGACGTTATTATGTTGCCACGTGAGTTAGAAACCAAGAGGAGTCCATTTGGTCACTCAAATCCTTGTATTCTCGGATTGCACCCAAATTGGCCTCCAATTGAGCCTACAACGTACAAACGAGTTTTCCTTCTTCATTAAGGACAACCGAACTTGTTTTTTGAGTCAAACATGTCCCATTTGACGTTATTATGGTGCCACGCGAGTTAGAAACCAAGCGGAGTCCATTTGCTTACACAAATCCTTGTATTCTTGGATTCCACCCAAATTGGCCTCCAATTGAGCCTACAATGTACAAACGAGTTTTCCTTCTTCGTTGAGCACAAACGAACATTTTTGTTGAGTCAAACATGTCCCATTTGACGTTCTTATGGTGCCACGCGAGGATTGAAATCAAACCGAGTCCATTTGGTCACTCAAATCCTTGTATTCTCGGATTGCACCCAAATTGGCCTCCAATTGAGCCTACAACGTACAAACGAGTTTTCCTTCTTCATTAATCACAACCGAAGTTGTTTTTTGAGTCAAAAATGTCCCATTTGACGTTATTATGTTGCCACGTGAGTTAGAAACCAAGCGGAGTCCATTTGGTCAATCAAATCCTTGTATTCTCGTATTGCACCCAAACTGGTCTCCAATTGAGCCTACAACGTACAAACGAATTTTCCATCTTCGTTAATCAATATCGAACCTTTTTGTTGAGTCAAACATGTCCCATTTGACGTTATTATGTGCAACGAGAGGATTGAAATCAAACGGAATCCATTTGGTCACTCAAATCCATGTATTCTCGGATTGCACCCAAATTGGCCTCCAATTGAGCCTACAACGTACAAACGAGTTTTCCTTCTTTATTAAGCACAACCAAACTTGTTTTCTTAGTCAAACATGTCCCATTTGACGTTATAATGGTGCCACACGAGTTAGAAACCAGGCGGAGTCCATTTGCTCACTAAAATCCTTGTATTCTCGGATTGCACCCAAATTGGCCTCCAATTGAGACTACAACATACAAACGAGTTTCCCTTCTTTGTTAAGCACAACCGAACCTTTTTGTTGAGTCAAACATGTCCCATTTGACGTTATTATGGTGCCACGCAAAGATTGAAATCAAACGGAGTCCGTTTGCTCACTCAAATCCTCGTATTCTCGTATTGCACCCAAATTGGCCTCCAATTGAGCCTACAACGTACAAACGAGTTTTCCTTCTTCGTTAAGCACAACCGAACTTGTTTGTTGAGTCAAATATATCCCATTTGACGTTATTATGGTGCCATGCGATGATTGAAATCAAACGGAGTCCATTTGGTCACTCAAATCCTTGTATTCTCGGATTGCACCCAAATTGGCCTCCAATTGAGCCTACAACGTACAAACGAGTTTTTCTTCTTCGTTAACCACAAATGAACTTGTTTGTTGAGTCGAACATGTCCCATTTGACGTTATTATGGTGCCACGCGAGTTAGAAACCAAACTGAGTCCATTTGGTCACTCAAATCCTTGTATTCTCGGATTGCACCCAAATTGGCCTCCAATTGACCCTACAACGTACAAACGAGTTTTCCTTCTTCGTTAAGCACAACCGAACATTTTTGTTGAGTCAAACATGTCCTATTTTACGTTATTAGGGTTCCACACGAGGATTGAAATCAAACGGAGTCCATTTGGTCACTCAAATCCTTGTATTCTCGGATTGCACCCAAATTGGCCTCCAATTGAGCCTACAACGTACAAACGAGTTTTTCTTCTTCGCTAACCATAACCGAACTTGTTTGTTGATTCAAACATGTCCCATTTGACGTTATTATGTTGCCACGTGAGTTAGAAACCAAGAGGAGTCCATTTGGTCACTCAAATCCTTGTATTCTCGGATTGCACCCAAATTGGCCTCCAATTGAGCCTACAACGTACAAACGAGTTTTCCTTCTTCATTAAGGACAACCGAACTTGTTTTTTGAGTCAAACATGTCCCATTTGACGTTATTATGGTGCCACGCGAGTTAGAAACCAAGCGGAGTCCATTTGCTTACACAAATCCTTGTATTCTTGGATTCCACCCAAATTGGCCTCCAATTGAGCCTACAATGTACAAACGAGTTTTCCTTCTTCGTTGAGCACAAACGAACATTTTTGTTGAGTCAAACATGTCCCATTTGACGTTCTTATGGTGCCACGCGAGGATTGAAATCAAACCGAGTCCATTTGGTCACTCAAATCCTTGTATTCTCGGATTGCACCCAAATTGGCCTCCAATTGAGCCTACAACGTACAAACGAGTTTTCCTTCTTCATTAATCACAACCGAAGTTGTTTTTTGAGTCAAAAATGTCCCATTTGACGTTATTATGTTGCCACGTGAGTTAGAAACCAAGCGGAGTCCATTTGGTCAATCAAATCCTTGTATTCTCGTATTGCACCCAAACTGGTCTCCAATTGAGCCTACAACGTACAAACGAATTTTCCATCTTCGTTAATCAATATCGAACCTTTTTGTTGAGTCAAACATGTCCCATTTGACGTTATTATGTGCAACGAGAGGATTGAAATCAAACGGAATCCATTTGGTCACTCAAATCCATGTATTCTCGGATTGCACCCAAATTGGCCTCCAATTGAGCCTACAACGTACAAACGAGTTTTCCTTCTTTATTAAGCACAACCAAACTTGTTTTCTTAGTCAAACATGTCCCATTTGACGTTATAATGGTGCCACACGAGTTAGAAACCAGGCGGAGTCCATTTGCTCACTAAAATCCTTGTATTCTCGGATTGCACCCAAATTGGCCTCCAATTGAGACTACAACATACAAACGAGTTTCCCTTCTTTGTTAAGCACAACCGAACCTTTTTGTTGAGTCAAACATGTCCCATTTGACGTTATTATGGTGCCACGCAAAGATTGAAATCAAACGGAGTCCGTTTGCTCACTCAAATCCTCGTATTCTCGTATTGCACCCAAATTGGCCTCCAATTGAGCCTACAACGTACAAACGAGTTTTCCTTCTTCGTTAAGCACAACCGAACTTGTTTGTTGAGTCAAATATATCCCATTTGACGTTATTATGGTGCCATGCGATGATTGAAATCAAACGGAGTCCATTTGGTCACTCAAATCCTTGTATTCTCGGATTGCACCCAAATTGGCCTCCAATTGAGCCTACAACGTACAAACGAGTTTTTCTTCTTCGTTAACCACAAATGAACTTGTTTGTTGAGTCGAACATGTCCCATTTGACGTTATTATGGTGCCACGCGAGTTAGAAACCAAACTGAGTCCATTTGGTCACTCAAATCCTTGTATTCTCGGATTGCACCCAAATTGGCCTCCAATTGACCCTACAACGTACAAACGAGTTTTCCTTCTTCGTTAAGCACAACCGAACATTTTTGTTGAGTCAAACATGTCCTATTTTACGTTATTAGGGTTCCACACGAGGATTGAAATCAAACGGAGTCCATTTGGTCACTCAAATCCTTGTATTCTCGGATTGCACCCAAATTGGCCTCCAATTGAGCCTACAACGTACAAACGAGTTTTTCTTCTTCGTTAACCATAACCGAACTTGTTTGTTGATTCAAACATGTCCCATTTGACGTTATTATGTTGCCACGTGAGTTAGAAACCAAGAGGAGTCCATTTGGTCACTCAAATCCTTGTATTCTCGGATTGCACCCAAATTGGCCTCCAATTGAGCCTACAACGTACAAACGAGTTTTCCTTCTTCATTAAGGACAACCGAACTTGTTTTTTGAGTCAAACATGTCCCATTTGACGTTATTATGGTGCCACGCGAGTTAGAAACCAAGCGGAGTCCATTTGCTTACACAAATCCTTGTATTCTTGGATTCCACCCAAATTGGCCTCCAATTGAGCCTACAATGTACAAACGAGTTTTCCTTCTTCGTTGAGCACAAACGAACATTTTTGTTGAGTCAAACATGTCCCATTTGACGTTCTTATGGTGCCACGCGAGGATTGAAATCAAACCGAGTCCATTTGGTCACTCAAATCCTTGTATTCTCGGATTGCACCCAAATTGGCCTCCAATTGAGCCTACAACGTACAAACGAGTTTTCCTTCTTCATTAATCACAACCGAAGTTGTTTTTTGAGTCAAAAATGTCCCATTTGACGTTATTATGTTGCCACGTGAGTTAGAAACCAAGCGGAGTCCATTTGGTCAATCAAATCCTTGTATTCTCGTATTGCACCCAAACTGGTCTCCAATTGAGCCTACAACGTACAAACGAATTTTCCATCTTCGTTAATCAATATCGAACCTTTTTGTTGAGTCAAACATGTCCCATTTGACGTTATTATGTGCAACGAGAGGATTGAAATCAAACGGAATCCATTTGGTCA
Source organism: Berberis vulgaris (assembly GCA_963556465.1). Lineage (NCBI taxonomy): Eukaryota > Viridiplantae > Streptophyta > Magnoliopsida > Ranunculales > Berberidaceae > Berberis > Berberis vulgaris. The sequence goes on along the minus strand of OY747126.1, from coordinate 38,106,663 downwards.
CTCAAATCCATGTATTCTCGGATTGCACCCAAATTGGCCTCCAATTGAGCCTACAACGTACAAACGAGTTTTCCTTCTTTATTAAGCACAACCAAACTTGTTTTCTTAGTCAAACATGTCCCATTTGACGTTATAATGGTGCCACACGAGTTAGAAACCAGGCGGAGTCCATTTGCTCACTAAAATCCTTGTATTCTCGGATTGCACCCAAATTGGCCTCCAATTGAGACTACAACATACAAACGAGTTTCCCTTCTTTGTTAAGCACAACCGAACCTTTTTGTTGAGTCAAACATGTCCCATTTGACGTTATTATGGTGCCACGCAAAGATTGAAATCAAACGGAGTCCGTTTGCTCACTCAAATCCTCGTATTCTCGTATTGCACCCAAATTGGCCTCCAATTGAGCCTACAACGTACAAACGAGTTTTCCTTCTTCGTTAAGCACAACCGAACTTGTTTGTTGAGTCAAATATATCCCATTTGACGTTATTATGGTGCCATGCGATGATTGAAATCAAACGGAGTCCATTTGGTCACTCAAATCCTTGTATTCTCGGATTGCACCCAAATTGGCCTCCAATTGAGCCTACAACGTACAAACGAGTTTTTCTTCTTCGTTAACCACAAACGAACTTGTTTGTTGAGTCAAACATGTCCCATTTGACGTTATTATGGTGCCACGCGAGTTAGAAACCAAACTGAGTCCATTTGGTCACTCAAATCCTTGTATTCTCGGATTGCACCCAAATTGGCCTCCAATTGAGCCTACAACGTACAAACGAGTTTTCCATCTTCGTTAAGCACAACCGAACCTTTTTGTTGAGTCAAACATGTCCCATTTGACGTTATTATGGTTTCACGAGAGGATTGAAATCAAACGGAGTCCATTTGGTCACTCAAATCCTTGTATTCTCGGATTGCACCCAAATTGGCCTCCAATTGAGCCTACAACGTACAAACGAGTTTTCCTTCTTCGTTAAGCACAACCGAACATTTTTGTTGAGTCAAACATGTCCTATTTTACGTTATTAGGGTTCCACACAAGGATTAAAATAAAACGGAGTCCATTTGGTCACTCAAATCCTTGTATTCTCGGATTGCACCCAAATTGGCCTCCAATTGAGCCTACAACGTACAAACGAGTTTTCCTTCTTCGTTAACCATAACCGAACTTGTTTGTTGAGTCAAACATGTCCCATTTGACGTTATTATATTGCCACGCGAGTTAGAAACCAAGAGGAGTCCATTTGGTCACTCAAATCCTTGTATTCTCGGATTGCACCCAAATTGGCCTCCAATTGAGCCTACAACGTACAAACAAGTTTTCCTTCTTCATTAAGGAAAAACGAACTTGTTTTTTGAGTCAAACATGTCCCATTTGACGTTATTATGGTGCCACGCGAGTTAGAAACCAAGCGGAGTCCATTTGCTTACTCAAATCCTTGTATTCTTGGATTCCACCCAAATTGGCCTCCAATTGAGCCTACAATGTACAAACGAGTTTTCCTTCTTCGTTGAGCACAACCGAACATTTTTGTTGAGTCAAACATGTCCCATTTGACGTTCTTATGGTGCCACGCGAGGATTGAAATCAAACGGAGTCCATTTGGTCACTCAAATCCTTGTATTCTCGGATTGCACCCAAATTGGCCTCCAATTGAGCCTACAACGTACAAACGAGTTTTCCTTCTTCGTTAACCATAACTGAACTTGTTTGTTGAGTGAAACATGTCCCATTTGACGTTATTATGTTTCCACGCGAGTTAGAAACCAAGCGGAGTCCATTTGGTCACTCAAATCCTTGTATTCTCGTATTGCACCCAAACTGGTCTCCAATTGAGCCTACAACGTACAAACGAATTTTCCATCTTCGTTAATCACAATCGAACCTTTTTGTTGAGTCAAACATGTCCCATTTGACGTTATTATGGTGCAACGCGAGGATTGAAATCAAACGGAATCCATTTGGTCACTCAAATCCATGTATTCTCGGATTGCACCCAAATTGGCCTCCAATTGAGCCTACAACGTACAAACGAGTTTTCCTTCTTTATTAAGCACAACCAAACTTGTTTTTTGAGTCAAACATGTCCCATTTGACGTTATTATGGTGCCACACGAGTTACAAACCAAGCGGAGTCCATTTGCTCACTAAAATCCTTGTATTCTCGGATTGCACCCAAATTGGCCTCCAATTGAGCCTACAACATACAAACGAGTTTCGCTTCTTTGTTAAGCACAACCGAACCTTTTTGTTGAGTCAAACATGTCCCATTTGACGTTATTATGGTGCCACGCAAAGATTGAAATCAAACGGAGTCCGTTTGCTCACTCAAATCCTCGTATTCTCGGATTCACCCAAATTGGCCTCCAATTGAGCCTACAACGTACAAACGAGTTTTCCTTCTTCGTTAAGCACAAACGAACTTGTTTGTTGAGTCAAATATATCCCATTTGACGTTATTATGGTGCCATGCGATGATTGAAATCAAACGGAGTCCATTTGGTCACTCAAATCCTTGTATTCTCGGATTGCACCCAAATTGGCCTCCAATTGAGCCTACAACGTACAAACAAGTTTTTCTTCTTCGTTAACCACAAACGAACTTGTTTGTTGAGTCAAACATGTCCCATTTGACGTTATTATGGTGCCACGTGAGTTAGAAACCAAACGGAGTCCATTTGGTCACTCAAATCATTGTATTCTCGGATTGCACCCAAATTGGCCTCCAATTGAGCCTACAACGTACAAACGAGTTTTCCATCTTCGTTAAGCACAGCCGAACCTTTTTGTTGAGTCAAGCATGTCCCATTTGACGTTATTATGGTTCCACGCGAGGATTGAAATCAAACGGAGTCCATTTGGTCACTCAAATCCTTGTATTCTCGGATTGCACCCAAATTGGCCTCCAATTGAGCCTACAACGTACAAACGAGTTTTCCTTCTTCGTTAAGCACAACCGAACATTTTTGTTGAGTCAAACATGTCCTATTTTACGTTATTAGGGTTCCACACGAGGATTGAAATCAAACGGAGTCCATTTGGTCACTCAAATCCTTGTATTCTCGGATTGCACCCAAATTGGCCTCCAATTGAGCCTACAACGTACAAACGAGTTTTTCTTCTTCGTTAACCATAACCGAACTTGTTTGTTGATTCAAACATGTCCCATTTGACGTTATTATGTTGCCACGTGAGTTAGAAACCAAGAGGAGTCCATTTGGTCACTCAAATCCTTGTATTCTCGGATTGCACCCAAATTGGCCTCCAATTGAGCCTACAACGTACAAACGAGTTTTCCTTCTTCATTAAGGACAACCGAACTTGTTTTTTGAGTCAAACATGTCCCATTTGACGTTATTATGGTGCCACGCGAGTTAGAAACCAAGCGGAGTCCATTTGCTTACACAAATCCTTGTATTCTTGGATTCCACCCAAATTGGCCTCCAATTGAGCCTACAATGTACAAACGAGTTTTCCTTCTTCGTTGAGCACAAACGAACATTTTTGTTGAGTCAAACATGTCCCATTTGACGTTCTTATGGTGCCACGCGAGGATTGAAATCAAACCGAGTCCATTTGGTCACTCAAATCCTTGTATTCTCGGATTGCACCCAAATTGGCCTCCAATTGAGCCTACAACGTACAAACGAGTTTTCCTTCTTCGTTAACCATAACTGAACTTGTTTTTCGAGTGAAACATGTCCCATTTGACGTTATTATGTTGCCACGTGAGTTAGAAACCAAGCGGAGTCCATTTGGTCAATCAAATCCTTGTATTCTCGTATTGCACCCAAACTGGTCTCCAATTGAGCCTACAACGTACAAACGAATTTTCCATCTTCGTTAATCACAATCGAACCTTTTTGTTGAGTCAAACATGTCCCATTTGACGTTATTATGTGCAACGAGAGGATTGAAATCAAATGGAATCCATTTGGTCACTCAAATCCATGTATTCTCGGATTGCACCCAAATTGGCCTCCAATTGTGCCTACAACGTACAAACGAGTTTTCCTTCTTTATTAAGCACAACCAAACTTGTTTTCTTAGTCAAACATGTCCCATTTGACGTTATAATGGTGCCACACGAGTTAGAAACCAAGCGGAGTCCATTTGCTCACTAAAATCCTTGTATTCAAGGATTGCACCCAAATTGGCCTCCAATTGAGACTACAACATACAAACGAGTTTCCCTTCTTTGTTAAGCACAACCGAACCTTTTTGTTGAGTCAAACATGTCCCATTTGACGTTATTATGGTGCCACGCAAAGATTGAAATCAAACGGAGTCCGTTTGCTCACTCAAATCCTCGTATTCTCGTATTGCACCCAAATTGGCCTCCAATTGAGCCTACAACGTACAAACGAGTTTTCCTTCTTCGTTAAGCACAACCGAACTTGTTTGTTGAGTCAAATATATCCCATTTGACGTTATTATGGTGCCATGCGATGATTGAAATCAAACGGAGTCCATTTGGTCACTCAAATCCTTGTATTCTCGGATTGCACCCAAATTGGCCTCCAATTGAGCCTACAACGTACAAACGAGTTTTTCTTCTTCGTTAACCACAAACGAACTTGTTTGTTGAGTCAAACATGTCCCATTTGACGTTATTATGGTGCCACGCGAGTTAGAAACCAAACTGAGTCCATTTGGTCACTCAAACCCTTGTATTCTCGGATTGCACCCAAATTGGCCTCCAATTGAGCCTACAACGTACAAACGAGTTTTCCATCTTCGTTAAGCACAACCGAACCTTTTTGTTGAGTCAAACATGTCCCATTTGACGTTATTATGGTTTCACGAGAGGATTGAAATCAAACGGAGTCCATTTGGTCACTCAAATCCTTGTATTCTCGGATTGCACCCAAATTGGCCTCCAATTGAGCCTACAACGTACAAACGAGTTTTCCTTCTTCGTTAAGCACAACCGAACATTTTTGTTGAGTCAAACATGTCCTATTTTACGTTATTAGGGTTCCACACAAGGATTAAAATAAAACGGAGTCCATTTGGTCACTCAAATCCTTGTATTCTCGGATTGCACCCAAATTGGCCTCCAATTGAGCCTACAACGTACAAACGAGTTTTCCTTCTTCGTTAACCATAACCGAACTTGTTTGTTGAGTCAAACATGTCCCATTTGACGTTATTATATTGCCACGCGAGTTAGAAACCAAGAGGAGTCCATTTGGTCACTCAAATCCTTGTATTCTCGGATTGCACCCAAATTGGCCTCCAATTGAGCCTACAACGTACAAACGAGTTTTCCTTCTTCGTTAAGCACAACCGAACATTTTTGTTGAGTCAAACATGTCCTATTTTACGTTATTAGGGTTCCACACAAGGATTAAAATAAAACGGAGTCCATTTGGTCACTCAAATCCTTGTATTCTCGGATTGCACCCAAATTGGCCTCCAATTGAGCCTACAACGTACAAACGAGTTTTCCTTCTTCGTTAACCATAACCGAACTTGTTTGTTGAGTCAAACATGTCCCATTTGACGTTATTATATTGCCACGCGAGTTAGAAACCAAGAGGAGTCCATTTGGTCACTCAAATCCATGTATTCTCGGATTGCACCCAAATTGGCCTCCAATTGAGCCTACAACGTACAAACGAGTTTTCCTTCTTCATTAAGGAAAAACGAACTTGTTTTTTGAGTCAAACATGTCCCATTTGACGTTATTATGGTGCCACGCGAGTTAGAAACCAAGCGGAGTCCATTTGCTTACTCAAATCCTTGTATTCTTGGATTCCACCCAAATTGGCCTCCAATTGAGCCTACAATGTACAAACGAGTTTTCCTTCTTCGTTGAGCACAATCGAACATTTTTGTTGAGTCAAACATGTCCCATTTGACGTTCTTATGGTGCCACGCGAGGATTGAAATCAAACGGAGTCCATTTGGTCACTCAAATCCTTGTATTCTCGGATTGCACCCAAATTGGCCTCCAATTGAGCCTACAACGTACAAACGAGTTTTCCTTCTTCGTTAACCATAACTGAACTTGTTTGTTGAGTGAAACATGTCCCATTTGACGTTATTATGTTTCCACGCGAGTTAGAAACCAAGCGGAGTCCATTTGGTCACTCAAATCCTTGTATTCTCGTATTGCACCCAAACTGGTCTCCAATTGAGCCTACAACGTACAAACGAATTTTCCATCTTCGTTAATCACAATCGAACCTTTTTGTTGAGTCAAACATGTCCCATTTGACGTTATTATGGTTCCACGCGAGGATTGAAATCAAACGGAGTCCATTTGGTCACTCAAATCCTTGTATTCTCGGATTGCACCCAAATTGGCCTCCAATTGAGCCTACAACGTACAAACGAGTTTTCCTTCTTCGTTAAGCACAACCGAACATTTTTGTTGAGTCAAACATGTCCTATTTTACGTTATTAGGGTTCCACACGAGGATTGAAATCAAACGGAGTCCATTTGGTCACTCAAATCCTTGTATTCTCGGATTGCACCCAAATTGGCCTCCAATTGAGCCTACAACGTACAAACGAGTTTTCCTTCTTCGTTAAGCACAACCGAACTTGTTTGTTGAGTCAAATATATCCCATTTGACGTTATTATGGTGCCATGCGATGATTGAAATCAAACGGAGTCCATTTGGTCACTCAAATCCTTGTATTCTCGGATTGCACCCAAATTGGCCTCCAATTGAGCCTACAACGTACAAACAAGTTTTTCTTCTTCGTTAACCACAAACGAACTTGTTTGTTGAGTCAAACATGTCCCATTTGACGTTATTATGGTGCCACGTGAGTTAGAAACCAAACGGAGTCCATTTGGTCACTCAAATCATTGTATTCTCGGATTGCACCCAAATTGGCCTCCAATTGAGCCTACAACGTACAAACGAGTTTTCCATCTTCGTTAAGCACAGCCGAACCTTTTTGTTGAGTCAAGCATGTCCCATTTGACGTTATTATGGTTCCACGCGAGGATTGAAATCAAACGGAGTCCATTTGGTCACTCAAATCCTTGTATTCTCGGATTGCACCCAAATTGGCCTCCAATTGAGCCTACAACGTACAAACGAGTTTTCCTTCTTCGTTAAGCACAACCGAACATTTTTGTTGAGTCAAACATGTCCTATTTTACGTTATTAGGGTTCCACACGAGGATTGAAATCAAACGGAGTCCATTTGGTCACTCAAATCCTTGTATTCTCGGATTGCACCCAAATTGGCCTCCAATTGAGCCTACAACGTACAAACGAGTTTTTCTTCTTCGTTAACCATAACCGAACTTGTTTGTTGATTCAAACATGTCCCATTTGACGTTATTATGTTGCCACGTGAGTTAGAAACCAAGAGGAGTCCATTTGGTCACTCAAATCCTTGTATTCTCGGATTGCACCCAAATTGGCCTCCAATTGAGCCTACAACGTACAAACGAGTTTTCCTTCTTCATTAAGGACAACCGAACTTGTTTTTTGAGTCAAACATGTCCCATTTGACGTTATTATGGTGCCACGCGAGTTAGAAACCAAGCGGAGTCCATTTGCTTACACAAATCCTTGTATTCTTGGATTCCACCCAAATTGGCCTCCAATTGAGCCTACAATGTACAAACGAGTTTTCCTTCTTCGTTGAGCACAAACGAACATTTTTGTTGAGTCAAACATGTCCCATTTGACGTTCTTATGGTGCCACGCGAGGATTGAAATCAAACCGAGTCCATTTGGTCACTCAAATCCTTGTATTCTCGGATTGCACCCAAATTGGCCTCCAATTGAGCCTACAACGTACAAACGAGTTTTCCTTCTTCGTTAACCATAACTGAACTTGTTTTTCGAGTGAAACATGTCCCATTTGACGTTATTATGTTGCCACGTGAGTTAGAAACCAAGCGGAGTCCATTTGGTCAATCAAATCCTTGTATTCTCGTATTGCACCCAAACTGGTCTCCAATTGAGCCTACAACGTACAAACGAATTTTCCATCTTCGTTAATCACAATCGAACCTTTTTGTTGAGTCAAACATGTCCCATTTGACGTTATTATGTGCAACGAGAGGATTGAAATCAAATGGAATCCATTTGGTCACTCAAATCCATGTATTCTCGGATTGCACCCAAATTGGCCTCCAATTGTGCCTACAACGTACAAACGAGTTTTCCTTCTTTATTAAGCACAACCAAACTTGTTTTCTTAGTCAAACATGTCCCATTTGACGTTATAATGGTGCCACACGAGTTAGAAACCAAGCGGAGTCCATTTGCTCACTAAAATCCTTGTATTCTCGGATTGCACCCAAATTGGCCTCCAATTGAGACTACAACATACAAACGAGTTTCCCTTCTTTGTTAAGCACAACCGAACCTTTTTGTTGAGTCAAACATGTCCCATTTGACGTTATTATGGTGCCACGCAAAGATTGAAATCAAACGGAGTCCGTTTGCTCACTCAAATCCTCGTATTCTCGTATTGCACCCAAATTGGCCTCCAATTGAGCCTACAACGTACAAACGAGTTTTCCTTCTTCGTTAAGCACAACCGAACTTGTTTGTTGAGTCAAATATATCCCATTTGACGTTATTATGGTGCCATGCGATGATTGAAATCAAACGGAGTCCATTTGGTCACTCAAATCCTTGTATTCTCGGATTGCACCCAAATTGGCCTCCAATTGAGCCTACAACGTACAAACGAGTTTTTCTTCTTCGTTAACCACAAACGAACTTGTTTGTTGAGTCAAACATGTCCCATTTGACGTTATTATGGTGCCACGCGAGTTAGAAACCAAACTGAGTCCATTTGGTCACTCAAACCCTTGTATTCTCGGATTGCACCCAAATTGGCCTCCAATTGAGCCTACAACGTACAAACGAGTTTTCCATCTTCGTTAAGCACAACCGAACCTTTTTGTTGAGTCAAACATGTCCCATTTGACGTTATTATGGTTTCACGAGAGGATTGAAATCAAACGGAGTCCATTTGGTCACTCAAATCCTTGTATTCTCGGATTGCACCCAAATTGGCCTCCAATTGAGCCTACAACGTACAAACGAGTTTTCCTTCTTCGTTAAGCACAACCGAACATTTTTGTTGAGTCAAACATGTCCTATTTTACGTTATTAGGGTTCCACACAAGGATTAAAATAAAACGGAGTCCATTTGGTCACTCAAATCCTTGTATTCTCGGATTGCACCCAAATTGGCCTCCAATTGAGCCTACAACGTACAAACGAGTTTTCCTTCTTCGTTAACCATAACCGAACTTGTTTGTTGAGTCAAACATGTCCCATTTGACGTTATTATATTGCCACGCGAGTTAGAAACCAAGAGGAGTCCATTTGGTCACTCAAATCCTTGTATTCTCGGATTGCACCCAAATTGGCCTCCAATTGAGCCTACAACGTACAAACGAGTTTTCCTTCTTCGTTAAGCACAACCGAACATTTTTGTTGAGTCAAACATGTCCTATTTTACGTTATTAGGGTTCCACACAAGGATTAAAATAAAACGGAGTCCATTTGGTCACTCAAATCCTTGTATTCTCGGATTGCACCCAAATTGGCCTCCAATTGAGCCTACAACGTACAAACGAGTTTTCCTTCTTCGTTAACCATAACCGAACTTGTTTGTTGAGTCAAACATGTCCCATTTGACGTTATTATATTGCCACGCGAGTTAGAAACCAAGAGGAGTCCATTTGGTCACTCAAATCCTTGTATTCTCGGATTGCACCCAAATTGGCCTCCAATTGAGCCTACAACGTACAAACGAGTTTTCCTTCTTCATTAAGGAAAAACGAACTTGTTTTTTGAGTCAAACATGTCCCATTTGACGTTATTATGGTGCCACGCGAGTTAGAAACCAAGCGGAGTCCATTTGCTTACTCAAATCCTTGTATTCTTGGATTCCACCCAAATTGGCCTCCAATTGAGCCTACAATGTACAAACGAGTTTTCCTTCTTCGTTGAGCACAATCGAACATTTTTGTTGAGTCAAACATGTCCCATTTGACGTTCTTATGGTGCCACGCGAGGATTGAAATCAAACGGAGTCCATTTGGTCACTCAAATCCTTGTATTCTCGGATTGCACCCAAATTGGCCTCCAATTGAACCTACAACGTACAAACGAGTTTTCCTTCTTCGTTAACCATAACTGAACTTGTTTGTTGAGTGAAACATGTCCCATTTGACGTTATTATGTTGCCACGCGAGTTAGAAACCAAGCGGAGTCCATTTGGTCACTCAAATCCTTGTATTCTCGTATTGCACCCAAACTGGTCTCCAATTGAGCCTACAACGTACAAACGAATTTTCCATCTTCGTTAATCACAATCGAACCTTTTTGTTGAGTCAAACATGTCCCATTTGACGTTATTATGGTTCCACGCGAGGATTGAAATCAAACGGAGTCCATTTGGTCACTCAAATCCTTGTATTCTCGGATTGCACCCAAATTGGCCTCCAATTGAGCCTACAACGTACAAACGAGTTTTCCTTCTTCGTTAAGCACAACCGAACATTTTTGTTGAGTCAAACATGTCCTATTTTACGTTATTAGGGTTCCACACGAGGATTGAAATCAAACGGAGTCCATTTGGTCACTCAAATCCTTGTATTCTCGGATTGCACCCAAATTGGCCTCCAATTGAGCCTACAACGTACAAACGAGTTTTCCTTCTTCGTTAAGCACAACCGAACTTGTTTGTTGAGTCAAATATATCCCATTTGACGTTATTATGGTGCCATGCGATGATTGAAATCAAACGGAGTCCATTTGGTCTCTCAAATCCTTGTATTCTCGGATTGCACCCAAATTGGCCTCCAATTGAGCCTACAACGTACAAACAAGTTTTTCTTCTTCGTTAACCACAAACGAACTTGTTTGTTGAGTCAAACATGTCCCATTTGACGTTATTATGGTGCCACGTGAGTTAGAAACCAAACGGAGTCCATTTGGTCACTCAAATCATTGTATTCTCGGATTGCACCCAAATTGGCCTCCAATTGAGCCTACAACGTACAAACGAGTTTTCCATCTTCGTTAAGCACAGCCGAACCTTTTTGTTGAGTCAAGCATGTCCCATTTGACGTTATTATGGTTCCACGCGAGGATTGAAATCAAACGGAGTCCATTTGGTCACTCAAATCCTTGTATTCTCGGATTGCACCCAAATTGGCCTCCAATTGAGCCTACAACGTACAAACGAGTTTTCCTTCTTCGTTAAGCACAACCGAACATTTTTGTTGAGTCAAACATGTCCTATTTTACGTTATTAGGGTTCCACACGAGGATTGAAATCAAACGGAGTCCATTTGGTCACTCAAATCCTTGTATTCTCGGATTGCACCCAAATTGGCCTCCAATTGAGCCTACAACGTACAAACGAGTTTTCCTTCTTCGTTAACCATAACCGAACTTGTTTGTTGAGTCAAACATGTCCCATTTGACGTTATTATATTGCCACGCGAGTTAGAAACCAAGAGGAGTCCATTTGGTCACTCAAATCCTTGTATTCTCGGATTGCACCCAAATTGGCCTCCAATTGAGCCTACAACGTGCAAACGAGTTTTCCTTCTTCATTAAGGAAAAACGAACTTGTTTTTTGAGTCAAACATGTCCCATTTGACGTTATTATGGTGCCACGCGAGTTAGAAACCAAGCGGAGTCCATTTGCTTACTCAAATCCTTGTATTCTTGGATTCCACCCAAATTGGCCTCCAATTGAGCCTACAATGTACAAACGAGTTTTCCTTCTTCGTTGAGCACAATCGAACATTTTTGTTGAGTCAAACATGTCCCATTTGACGTTCTTATGGTGCCACGCGAGGATTGAAATCAAACGGAGTCCATTTGGTCACTCAAATCCTTGTATTCTCGGATTGCACCCAAATTGGCCTCCAATTGAGCCTACAACGTACAAACGAGTTTTCCTTCTTCGTTAACCATAACTGAACTTGTTTGTTGAGTGAAACATGTCCCATTTGACGTTATTATGTTGCCACGCGAGTTAGAAACCAAGCGGAGTCCATTTGGTCACTCAAATCCTTGTATTCTCGTATTGCACCCAAACTGGTCTCCAATTGAGCCTACAACGTACAAACGAATTTTCCATCTTCGTTAATCACAATCGAACCTTTTTGTTGAGTCAAACATGTCCCATTTGACGTTATTATGGTTCCACGCGAGGATTGAAATCAAACGGAGTCCATTTGGTCACTCAAATCCTTGTATTCTCGGATTGCACCCAAATTGGCCTCCAATTGAGCCTACAACGTACAAACGAGTTTTCCTTCTTCGTTAAGCACAACCGAACATTTTTGTTGAGTCAAACATGTCCTATTTTACGTTATTAGGGTTCCACACGAGGATTGAAATCAAACGGAGTCCATTTGGTCACTCAAATCCTTGTATTCTCGGATTGCACCCAAATTGGCCTCCAATTGAGCCTACAACGTACAAACGAGTTTTCCTTCTTCGTTAAGCACAACCGAACTTGTTTGTTGAGTCAAATATATCCCATTTGACGTTATTATGGTGCCATGCGATGATTGAAATCAAACGGAGTCCATTTGGTCTCTCAAATCCTTGTATTCTCGGATTGCACCCAAATTGGCCTCCAATTGAGCCTACAACGTACAAACAAGTTTTTCTTCTTCGTTAACCACAAACGAACTTGTTTGTTGAGTCAAACATGTCCCATTTGACGTTATTATGGTGCCACGTGAGTTAGAAACCAAACGGAGTCCATTTGGTCACTCAAATCATTGTATTCTCGGATTGCACCCAAATTGGCCTCCAATTGAGCCTACAACGTACAAACGAGTTTTCCATCTTCGTTAAGCACAGCCGAACCTTTTTGTTGAGTCAAGCATGTCCCATTTGACGTTATTATGGTTCCACGCGAGGATTGAAATCAAACGGAGTCCATTTGGTCACTCAAATCCTTGTATTCTCGGATTGCACCCAAATTGGCCTCCAATTGAGCCTACAACGTACAAACGAGTTTTCCTTCTTCGTTAAGCACAACCGAACATTTTTGTTGAGTCAAACATGTCCTATTTTACGTTATTAGGGTTCCACACGAGGATTGAAATCAAACGGAGTCCATTTGGTCACTCAAATCTTTGTATTCTCGGATTGCACCCAAATTGGCCTCCAATTGAGCCTACAACGTACAAACGAGTTTTTCTTCTTCGTTAACCATAACCGAACTTGTTTGTTGATTCAAACATGTCCCATTTGACGTTATTATGTTGCCACGTGAGTTAGAAACCAAGAGGAGTCCATTTGGTCACTCAAATCCTTGTATTCTCGGATTGCACCCAAATTGGCCTCCAATTGAGCCTACAACGTACAAACGAGTTTTCCTTCTTCATTAAGGACAACCGAACTTGTTTTTTGAGTCAAACATGTCCCATTTGACGTTATTATGGTGCCACGCGAGTTAGAAACCAAGCGGAGTCCATTTGCTTACACAAATCCTTGTATTCTTGGATTCCACCCAAATTGGCCTCCAATTGCTCCTACAATGTACAAACGAGTTTTCCTTCTTCGTTGAGCACAAACGAACATTTTTGTTGAGTCAAACATGTCCCATTTGACGTTCTTATGGTGCCACGCGAGGATTGAAATCAAACCGAGTCCATTTGGTCACTCAAATCCTTGTATTCTCGGATTGCACCCAAATTGGCCTCCAATTGAGCCTACAACGTACAAACGAGTTTTCCTTCTTCGTTAACCATAACTGAACTTGTTTTTCGAGTGAAACATGTCCCATTTGACGTTATTATGTTGCCACGTGAGTTAGAAACCAAGCGGAGTCCATTTGGTCAATCAAATCCTTGTATTCTCGTATTGCACCCAAACTGGTCTCCAATTGAGCCTACAACGTACAAACGAATTTTCCATCTTCGTTAATCACAATCGAACCTTTTTGTTGAGTCAAACATGTCCCATTTGACGTTATTATGTGCAACGAGAGGATTGAAATCAAACGGAATCCATTTGGTCACTCAAATCCATGTATTCTCGGATTGCACCCAAATTGGCCTCCAATTGTGCCTACAACGTACAAACGAGTTTTCCTTCTTTATTAAGCACAACCAAACTTGTTTTCTTAGTCAAACATGTCCCATTTGACGTTATAATGGTGCCACACGAGTTAGAAACCAAGCGGAGTCCATTTGCTCACTAAAATCCTTGTATTCTCGGATTGCACCCAAATTGGCCTCCAATTGAGACTACAACATACAAACGAGTTTCCCTTCTTTGTTAAGCACAACCGAACCTTTTTGTTGAGTCAAACATGTCCCATTTGACGTTATTATGGTGCCACGCAAAGATTGAAATCAAACGGAGTCCGTTTGCTCACTCAAATCCTCGTATTCTCGTATTGCACCCAAATTGGCCTCCAATTGAGCCTACAACGTACAAACGAGTTTTCCTTCTTCGTTAAGCACAACCGAACTTGTTTGTTGAGTCAAATATATCCCATTTGACGTTATTATGGTGCCATGCGATGATTGAAATCAAACGGAGTCCATTTTGTCACTCAAATCCTTGTATTCTCGGATTGCACCCAAATTGGCCTCCAATTGAGCCTACAACGTACAAACGAGTTTTTCTTCTTCGTTAACCACAGACGAACTTGTTTGTTGAGTCAAACATGTCCCATTTGACGTTATTATGGTGCCACGCGAGTTAGAAACCAAACTGAGTCCATTTGGTCACTCAAACCCTTGTATTCTCGGATTGCACCCAAATTGGCCTCCAATTGAGCCTACAACGTACAAACGAGTTTTTTATCTTCGTTAAGCACAACCGAACCTTTTTGTTGAGTCAAACATGTCCCATTTGACGTTATTATGGTTTCACGAGAGGATTGAAATCAAACGGAGTCCATTTGGTCACTCAAATCCTTGTATTCTCGGATTGCACCCAAATTGGCCTCCAATTGAGCCTACAACGTACAAACGAGTTTTCCTTCTTCGTTAAGCACAACCGAACATTTTTGTTGAGTCAAACATGTCCTATTTTACGTTATTAGGGTTCCACACAAGGATTAAAATAAAACGGAGTCCATTTGGTCACTCAAATCCTTGTATTCTCGGATTGCACCCAAATTGGCCTCCAATTGAGCCTACAACGTACAAACGAGTTTTCCTTCTTCGTTAACCATAACCGAACTTGTTTGTTGAGTCAAACATGTCCCATTTGACATTATTATATTGCCACGCGAGTTAGAAACCAAGAGGAGTCCATTTGGTCACTCAAATCCTTGTATTCTCGGATTGCACCCAAATTGGCCTCCAATTGAGCCTACAACGTACAAACGAGTTTTCCTTCTTCATTAAGGAAAAAGGAACTTGTTTTTTGAGTCAAACATGTCCCATTTGACGTTATTATGGTGCCACGCGAGTTAGAAACCAAGCGGAGTCCATTTGCTTACTCAAATCCTTGTATTCTTGGATTCCACCCAAATTGGCCTCCAATTGAGCCTACAATGTACAAACGAGTTTTCCTTCTTCGTTGAGCACAACCGAACATTTTTGTTGAGTCAAACATGTCCCATTTGACGTTCTTATGGTGCCACGCGAGGATTGAAATCAAACGGAGTCCATTTGGTCACTCAAATCCTTGTATTCTCGGATTGCACCCAAATTGGCCTCCAATTGAGCCTACAACGTACAAACGAGTTTTCCTTCTTCGTTAACCATAACTGAACTTGTTTGTTGAGTGAAACATGTCCCATTTGACGTTATTATGTTGCCACGCGAGTTAGAAACCAAGCGGAGTCCATTTGGTCACTCAAATCCTTGTATTCTCGTATTGCACCCAAACTGGTCTCCAATTGAGCCTACAACGTACAAACGAATTTTCCATCTTCGTTAATCACAATCGAACCTTTTTGTTGAGTCAAACATGTCCCATTTGACGTTATTATGGTGCAACGCGAGGATTGAAATCAAACGGAATCCATTTGGTCACTCAAATCCATGTATTCTCGGATTGCACCCAAATTGGCCTCCAATTGAGCCTACAACGTACAAACGAGTTTTCCTTCTTTATTAAGCACAACCAAACTTGTTTTTTGAGTCAAACATGTCCCATTTGACGTTATTATGGTGCCACACGAGTTACAAACCAAGCGGAGTCCATTTGCTCACTAAAATCCTTGTATTCTCGGATTGCACCCAAATTGGCCTCCAATTGAGCCTACAACATACAAACGAGTTTCCCTTCTTTGTTAAGCACAACCGAACCTTTTTGTTGAGTCAAACATGTCCCATTTGACGTTATTATGGTGCCACGCAAAGATTGAAATCAAACGGAGTCCGTTTGCTCACTCAAATCCTCGTATTCTCGGATTGCACCCAAATTGGCCTCCAATTGAGCCTACAACGTACAAACGAGTTTTCCTTCTTCGTTAAGCACAACCGAACTTGTTTGTTGAGTCAAATATATCCCATTTGACGTTATTATGGTGCCATGCGATGATTGAAATCAAACGGAGTCCATTTGGTCACTCAAATCCTTGTATTCTCGGATTGCACCCAAATTGGCCTCCAATTGAGCCTACAACGTACAAACAAGTTTTTCTTCTTCGTTAACCACAAACGAACTTGTTTGTTGAGTCAAACATGTCCCATTTGACGTTATTATGGTGCCACGTGATTTAGAAACCAAACGGAGTCCATTTGGTCACTCAAATCATTGTATTCTCGGATTGCACCCAAATTGGCCTCCAATTGAGCCTACAACCTACAAACGAGTTTTTCTTCTTCGTTAATCACAACCGTACTTGTATGTTGAGTCAAACATATCCCATTTGACGTTATTATGGTGCCACATGTCGATTGAAATCAAACGGAGTCCATTTGGTCACTCAATTCCTTGTATTCTCGGATTGCACCCAAATTTGCCTCCAATTGAGCCTACAACGTACAAACGAATTTTCCTTCTTCGTTAAGCACAACCGAACTTGTTTGTTGAGTCAAACATGTCCCATTTGACGTTATTATAGTGCCTCGCGAGGATTGAAATTAAACGGAGTCCATTTGGTCACTCAAATCCTTGTATTCTCGGATTGCACCCAAATTGGCCTCCAATTGAGCCTACAATGTACAAACGAGTTTTCCTTCTTCGTTGAGCACAACCGAACATTTTTGTTGAATCAAACATTTCCCATTTGACGTTATTAGGGTTCCACGTGAGGATTGAAATCAAACGAAGTCCATTTGGTTACTCAAATCCTTATATTCTCGGATTGCACCCAAATTGGCCTCCAATTGAGCCTACAACGTACAAACGAGTTTTCCTTCTTCGCTAAGCACAACCGAACATTTTTGTTGAGTCAAACATGTCCCATTTTATGTTATTAGGGTTCCACGCGAGGATTGAAATCAAACGGAGTCCATTTGGTCACTCAAATCCTTGTATTCTCGGATTGCACCCAAATTGGCCTCCAATTGAGCCCACAACGTACAAACGAGTTTTCCTTCTTCGTTAACCATAACTGAACTTGTTTGTCGAGTGAAACATGTCCCATTTGACGTTATTATGTTGCCACGCGAGTTAGAAACCAAGCGGAGTCCATTTGGTCACTCAAATCGTTGTATTCTCGTATTGCACCCAAACTGGTCTCCAATTGAGCCTACAACGTACAAACGAATTTTCCATCTTCGTTAATGACAGTCGAACCTTTTTATTGAGTCAAACATGTCCCATTTGACGTTATTATGGTGCAACGCGAGGATTGAAATCAAACGGAATCCATTTGGTCACTCAAATCCATGTATTCTCGGATTGCACCCAAATTGGCTTCCAATTGAGCCTACAACGTACAAACGAGTTTTCCTTCTTTATTAAGCACAACCAAACTTGTTTTTTGAGTCAAACATGTCCCATTTGACGTTATAATGGTGCCACACGAGTTAGAAACCAAGCGGAGTCCATTTGCTCACTAAAATCCTTGTATTCTCGGATTGCACCCAAATTGGCCTCCAATTGAGACTACAACATACAAACGAGTTTCCCTTCTTTGTTAAGCACAACCGAACCTTTTGTTGAGTCAAACATGTCCCATTTGACGTTATTATGGTGCCACGCAAAGATTGAAATCAAACGGAGTCCGTTTGCTCACTCAAATCCTCGTATTCTCGGATTGCACCCAAATTGGCCTCCAATTGAGCCTACAACGTACAAACGAGTTTTCCTTCTTCGTTAAGCACAATCGAACTTGTTTGTTGAGTCAAATATATCCCATTTGACGTTATTATGGTGCCATGCGATGATTGAAATCAAACGGAGTCCATTTGGTCACTCAAATCCTTGTATTCTCGGATTGCACCCAAATTGGCCTCCAATTGAGCCTACAACGTACAAACGAGTTTTTCTTCTTCGTTAACCACAAAAGAACTTGTTTGCTGAGTCAAACATGTCCCATTTGACATTATTATGGTGCCACGCGAGTTAGAAACCAAACTGAGTCCATTTGGTCACTCAAATCCTTGTATTCTCGGATTGCACCCAAATTGGCCTCCAATTGAGCCTACAACGTACAAACGAGTTTTCCATCTTCGTTAAGCACAACCGAACCTTTTTGTTGAGTCAAACATATCCCATTTGACGTTATTATGGTTCCACGTGAGGATTGAAATCAAACGGAGTCCATTTGGTCACTCAAATCCTTGTATTCTCGGATTGCACCCAAATTGGCCTCCAATTGAGCCTACAACGTACAAACGAATTTTCCTTCTTCGTTAAGCACAACCGAACATTTTTGTTGAGTCAAACATGTCCTATTTTACGTTATTAGGGTTCCACACGAGGATTAAAATAAAATGGAGTCCATTTGGTCACTCAAATCCTTGTATTCTCGGATTGCACCCAAATTGGCCTCCAATTATGCCTACAACGTACAAACGAGTTTTCCGTCTTCGTTAACCATAACCGAACTTGTTTGTTGAGTCAAAAATGTCCCATTTGACGTTATTATATTGCCACGCGAGTTAGAAACCAAGAGGAGTCCATTTGGTCACTCAAATCCTTGTATTCTCGGATTGCACCCAAATTGGCCTCCAATTGAGCCTACAACGTACAAACGAGTTTTCCTTCTTCATTAAGGACAAAAGAACTTGTTTTTTGAGTCAAACATGTCCCATTTAACGTTATTATGGTGCCACGCGAGTTAGAAACCAAGCGGAGTCCATTTGCTTACTCAAATCCTTGTATTCTTGGATTCCACCCAAATTGGCCTCCAATTGAGCCTACAATGTACAAACGAGTTTTCCTTCTTCGTTGAGCACAACCGAACATTTTTGTTGAGTCAAACATGTCCCATTTGACGTTCTTATGGTGCCACGCGAGGATTGAAATCAAACGGAGTCCATTTGGTCACTCAAATCCTTGTATTCTCGGATTGCACCCAAATTGGTCTCCAATTGAGCCTACAATGTACAAACGAGTTTTCCTTCTTCGTTGAGCACAACCGAACATTTTTGTTGAGTCAAACATGTCCCATTTGACGTTCTTATGGTGCCACGTGAGGATTGAAATCAAACGGAGTCCATTTGGTCACTCAAATCCTTGTATTCTCGGATTGCACCCAAATTGGCCTCCAATTGAGCCTACAACGTACAAACGAGTTTTCCTTCTTCGTTAAGCACAACCGAACATTTTTGTTGAGTCAAACATGTCCTATTTTACGTTATTAGGGTTCCACACGAGGATTAAAATAAAACGGAGTCCATTTGGTCACTCAAATCCTTGTATTCTCGGATTGCACCCAAATTGGCCTCCAATTGAGCCTACAACGTACAAACGAGTTTTCCTTCTTCATTAAGGACAAACGAACTTGTTTTTTGAGTCAAACATGTCCCATTTGACGTTATTTTGGTGCCACATGAGGATTGAAATCAAACGGAATCCATTTGGTCACTCAAATCCTTGTATTCTCGGATTGCACCCAAATTGGCCTCCAATTGAGCCTACAATGTAAAAACGAGTTTTCCTTCTTCGTTAACCACAAAAGAACTTGTTTGTTGAGTCAAACATGTCCCATTTGACGTTATTATGGTGCCACGCGAGTTAGAAACCAAACTGAGTCCATTTGGTCACTCAAATCCTTGTATTCTTGGATTGCACCCAAATTGGCCTCCAATTGAGCCTACAACGTACAAACGAGTTTTCCATCTTCGTTAAGCACAACCGAACCTTTTTGTTGAGTCAAACATGTCCCATTTGACGTTATTATGGTTCCACGCGAGGATTGAAATCAAACGGAGTCCATTTGGTCACTCAAATCCTTGTATTCTCGGATTGCACCCAAATTGGCCTCCAATTGAGCCTACAACGTACAAACGAGTTTTCCTTCTTCGTTAAGCACAACCGAACATTTTTGTTGAGTCAAACATGTCCTATTTTACGTTATTAAAGTTCCACACGAGGATTAAAATAAAACGGAGTCCATTTGGTCACTCAAATCCTTGTATTCTCGGATTGCACCCAAATTGGCCTCCAATTGAGCCTACAACGTACAAACGAGTTTTCCTTCTTCATTAAGGACAAACGAACTTGTTTTTTGAGTCAAACATGTCCCATTTGACGTTATTATATTGCCACACGAGTTAGAAACCAAGAGGAGTCCATTTGGTCACTCAAATCCTTGTATTCTCGGATTGCACCCAAATTGGCCTCCAATTGAGCCTACAACGTACAAATGAGTTTTCCTTCTTCATTAAGGACAAACGAACTTGTTTTTTGAGTCAAACATGTCCCATTTGACGTTATTATGGTGCCACGCGAGTTAGAAACCAAGCGGAGTCCATTTGCTTACTCAAATCCTTGTATTCTTGGATTCCACCCAAATTGGCCTCAAATTGAGCCTACAATGTACAAACGAGTTTTCCTTCTTCGTTGAGCACAACCGAACATTTTTGTTGAGTCAAACATGTCCCATTTGACGTTCTTATGGTGCCACGCGAGGATTGAAATCAAACGGAGTCCATTTGGTCACTCAAATCCTTGTATTCTCGGATTGCACCCAAATTGGCCTCAAATTGAGCCTACAACCTACAAACGAGTTTTTCTTCTTCGTTAATCACAACCGTACTTGTATGTTGAGTCAAAAATATCCCATTTGACGTTATTATGGTGCCACATGTGGATTGAAATCAAACGGAGTCCATTTGGTCACTCAATTCCTTGTATTCTCGGATTGCACCCAAATTGACCTCCAATTGAGCCTACAACGTACAAACGAATTTTCCTTCTTCGTTAAGCACAACCGAACTTGTTTGTTGAGTCAAACATGTCCCATTTGACGTTATTATAGTGCCTCGCGAGGATTGAAATTAAACGGAGTCCATTTGGTCACTCAAATCCTTGTATTCTCGGATTGCACCCAAATTGGCCTCCAATTGAGCCTACAATGTACAAACGAGTTTTCCTTCTTCGTTGAGCACAACCGAACATTTTTGTTGAATCAAACATGTCCCATTTGACGTTATTAGGGTTCCACGTGAGGATTGAAATCAAACGAAGTCCATTTGGTTACTCAAATCCTTATATTCTCGGATTGCACCCAAATTGGCCTCCAATTGAGCCTACAACGTACAAACGAGTTTTCCTTCTTCGCTAAGCACAACCGAACATTTTTGTTGAGTCAAACATGTCCCATTTTATGTTATTAGGTTTCCACGTAAGGATTGAAATCAAACGGAGTCCATTTGGTCACTCAAATCCTTGTATTCTCGGATTGCACCCAAATTGGCCTCCAATTGAGCCTACAACGTACAAACGAGTTTTCCTTCTTCGTTAACCATAACTGAACTTGTTTGTTGAGTGAAACATGTCCCATTTGATGTTATTATGTTGCCACGCGAGTTAGAAACCAAGCGGAGTCAATTTGGCCACTCAAATCCTTGTATTCTCGGATTGCACCCAAACTGGTCTCCAATTGAGCCTACAACGTACAAACGAATTTTCGATCTTCGTTAAGCACAACCGAACCTTTTTGTTGAGTCAAACATGTCCCATTTGACGTTATTATGGTGCAACATGAGGATTGAAATCAAACGGAATCCATTTGGTCACTCAAAACCATGTATTCTCGGATTGCACCCAAATTGGTCTCCAATTGAGCCTACAACATACAAACGAGTTTTCCTTCTTTATTAAGCACAAACGAACTTGTTTTTTGAGTCAAACATGTCCCATTTGACGTTATTATGGTGCCACACGAGTTAGAAACCAAGCGGAGTCCATTTGCTCACTAAAATCCTTGTATTCTCGGATTGCACCCAAATTGGCCTCCAATTGAGCCTACAACATACAAACGAGTTTTCCTTCTTTGTTAAGCACAACCGAACCTTTTTGTTGAGTCAAACATGTCCCATTTGACGTTATTATGGTTCCACGCAAAGATTGAAATCAAACGGAGTCCGTTTGCTCACTCAAATCCTCGTATTCTCGTATTGCACCCAAATTGGCCTCCAATTGAGCCTACAACGTACAAACGAGTTTTCCTTCTTCGTTAAGCACAACCGAACTTGTTTGTTGAGTCAAATATATCCCATTTGACGTTATTATGGTTCCATGCGATGATTGAAATCAAACGGAGTCCATTTGGTCACTCAAATCCTTGTATTCTCGGATTGCACCCAAATTGGCCTCCAATTGAGCCTACAACGTACAAACGAGTTTTTCTTCTTCGTTAACCACAAACGAACTTGTTTGTTGAGTCAAACATGTCCCATTTGACGTTATTATGGTGCCACGCGAGTTAGAAACCAAACTGAGTCCATTTGGTCACTCAAACCCTTGTATTCTCGGATTGCACCCAAATTGGCCTCCAATTGAGCCTACAACGTACAAACGAGTTTTCCATCTTCGTTAAGCACAACCGAACCTTTTTGTTGAGTCAAACATGTCCCATTTGACGTTATTATGGTTTCACGAGAGGATTGAAATCAAACGGAGTCCATTTGGTCACTCAAATCCTTGTATTCTCGGATTGCACCCAAATTGGCCTCCAATTGAGCCTACAACGTACAAACGAGTTTTCCTTCTTCGTTAAGCACAACCGAACATTTTTGTTGAGTCAAACATGTCCTATTTTACGTTATTAGGGTTCCACACAAGGATTAAAATAAAACGGAGTCCATTTGGTCACTCAAATCCTTGTATTCTCGGATTGCACCCAAATTGGCCTCCAATTGAGCCTACAACGTACAAACGAGTTTTCCTTCTTCGTTAACCATAACCGAACTTGTTTGTTGAGTCAAACATGTCCCATTTGACGTTATTATATTGCCACGCGAGTTAGAAACCAAGAGGAGTCCATTTGGTCACTCAAATCCTTGTATTCTCGGATTGCACCCAAATTGGCCTCCAATTGAGCCTACAACGTACAAACGAGTTTTCCTTCTTCGTTAAGCACAACCGAACATTTTTGTTGAGTCAAACATGTCCTATTTTACGTTATTAGGGTTCCACACAAGGATTAAAATAAAACGGAGTCCATTTGGTCACTCAAATCCTTGTATTCTCGGATTGCACCCAAATTGGCCTCCAATTGAGCCTACAACGTACAAACGAGTTTTCCTTCTTCGTTAACCATAACCGAACTTGTTTGTTGAGTCAAACATGTCCCATTTGACGTTATTATATTGCCACGCGAGTTAGAAACCAAGAGGAGTCCATTTGGTCACTCAAATCCTTGTATTCTCGGATTGCACCCAAATTGGCCTCCAATTGAGCCTACAACGTACAAACGAGTTTTCCTTCTTCATTAAGGAAAAACGAACTTGTTTTTTGAGTCAAACATGTCCCATTTGACGTTATTATGGTGCCACGCGAGTTAGAAACCAAGCGGAGTCCATTTGCTTACTCAAATCCTTGTATTCTTGGATTCCACCCAAATTGGCCTCCAATTGAGCCTACAATGTACAAACGAGTTTTCCTTCTTCGTTGAGCACAATCGAACATTTTTGTTGAGTCAAACATGTCCCATTTGACGTTCTTATGGTGCCACGCGAGGATTGAAATCAAACGGAGTCCATTTGGTCACTCAAATCCTTGTATTCTCGGATTGCACCCAAATTGGCCTCCAATTGAGCCTACAACGTACAAACGAGTTTTCCTTCTTCGTTAACCATAACTGAACTTGTTTGTTGAGTGAAACATGTCCCATTTGACGTTATTATGTTGCCACGCGAGTTAGAAACCAAGCGGAGTCCATTTGGTCACTCAAATCCTTGTATTCTCGTATTGCACCCAAACTGGTCTCCAATTGAGCCTACAACGTACAAACGAATTTTCCATCTTCGTTAATCACAATCGAACCTTTTTGTTGAGTCAAACATGTCCCATTTGACGTTATTATGGTTCCACGCGAGGATTGAAATCAAACGGAGTCCATTTGGTCACTCAAATCCTTGTATTCTCGGATTGCACCCAAATTGGCCTCCAATTGAGCCTACAACGTACAAACGAGTTTTCCTTCTTCGTTAAGCACAACCGAACATTTTTGTTGAGTCAAACATGTCCTATTTTACGTTATTAGGGTTCCACACGAGGATTGAAATCAAACGGAGTCCATTTGGTCACTCAAATCCTTGTATTCTCGGATTGCACCCAAATTGGCCTCCAATTGAGCCTACAACGTACAAACGAGTTTTCCTTCTTCGTTAAGCACAACCGAACTTGTTTGTTGAGTCAAATATATCCCATTTGACGTTATTATGGTGCCATGCGATGATTGAAATCAAACGGAGTCCATTTGGTCTCTCAAATCCTTGTATTCTCGGATTGCACCCAAATTGGCCTCCAATTGAGCCTACAACGTACAAACAAGTTTTTCTTCTTCGTTAACCACAAACGAACTTGTTTGTTGAGTCAAACATGTCCCATTTGACGTTATTATGGTGCCACGTGAGTTAGAAACCAAACGGAGTCCATTTGGTCACTCAAATCATTGTATTCTCGGATTGCACCCAAATTGGCCTCCAATTGAGCCTACAACGTACAAACGAGTTTTCCATCTTCGTTAAGCACAGCCGAACCTTTTTGTTGAGTCAAGCATGTCCCATTTGACGTTATTATGGTTCCACGCGAGGATTGAAATCAAACGGAGTCCATTTGGTCACTCAAATCCTTGTATTATCGGATTGCACCCAAATTGGCCTCCAATTGAGCCTACAACGTACAAACGAGTTTTCCTTCTTCGTTAAGCACAACCGAACATTTTTGTTGAGTCAAACATGTCCCATTTGACGTTATTATGGTGCCACACGAGTTACAAACCAAGCGGAGTCCATTTGCTCACTAAAATCCTTGTATTCTCGGATTGCACCCAAATTGGCCTCCAATTGAGCCTACAACATACAAACGAGTTTCCCTTCTTTGTTAAGCACAACCGAACCTTTTTGTTGAGTCAAACATGTCCCATTTGACGTTATTATGGTGCCACGCAAAGATTGAAATCAAACGGAGTCCGTTTGCTCACTCAAATCCTCGTATTCTCGGATTGCACCCAAATTGGCCTCCAATTGAGCCTACAACGTACAAACGAGTTTTCCTTCTTCGTTAAGCACAACCGAACTTGTTTGTTGAGTCAAATATATCCCATTTGACGTTATTATGGTGCCATGCGATGATTGAAATCAAACGGAGTCCATTTGGTCACTCAAATCCTTGTATTCTCGGATTGCACCCAAATTGGCCTCCAATTGAGCCTACAACGTACAAACAAGTTTTTCTTCTTCGTTAACCACAAACGAACTTGTTTGTTGAGTCAAACATGTCCCATTTGACGTTATTATGGTGCCACGTGAGTTAGAAACCAAACGGAGTCCATTTGGTCACTCAAATCATTGTATTCTCGGATTGCACCCAAATTGGCCTCCAATTGAGCCTACAACCTACAAACGAGTTTTTCTTCTTCGTTAATCACAACCGTACTTGTATGTTGAGTCAAACATATCCCATTTGACGTTATTATGGTGCCACATGTCGATTGAAATCAAACGGAGTCCATTTGGTCACTCAATTCCTTGTATTCTCGGATTGCACCCAAATTTGCCTCCAATTGAGCCTACAACGTACAAACGAATTTTCCTTCTTCGTTAAGCACAACCGAACTTGTTTGTTGAGTCAAACATGTCCCATTTGACGTTATTATAGTGCCTCGCGAGGATTGAAATTAAACGGAGTCCATTTGGTCACTCAAATCCTTGTATTCTCGGATTGCACCCAAATTGGCCTCCAATTGAGCCTACAATGTACAAACGAGTTTTCCTTCTTCGTTGAGCACAACCGAACATTTTTGTTGAATCAAACATTTCCCATTTGACGTTATTAGGGTTCCACGTGAGGATTGAAATCAAACGAAGTCCATTTGGTTACTCAAATCCTTATATTCTCGGATTGCACCCAAATTGGCCTCCAATTGAGCCTACAACGTACAAACGAGTTTTCCTTCTTCGCTAAGCACAACCGAACATTTTTGTTGAGTCAAACATGTCCCATTTTATGTTATTAGGGTTCCACGCGAGGATTGAAATCAAACGGAGTCCATTTGGTCACTCAAATCCTTGTATTCTCGGATTGCACCCAAATTGGCCTCCAATTGAGCCTACAACGTACAAACGAGTTTTTCTTCTTCGTTAAGCATAACCGAACTTGTTTGTTGATTCAAACATGTCCCATTTGACGTTATTATGTTGCCACGTGAGTTAGAAACCAAGAGGAGTCCATTTGGTCACTCAAATCCTTGTATTCTCGGATTGCACCCAAATTGGCCTCCAATTGAGCCTACAACGTACAAACGAGTTTTCCTTCTTCATTAAGGACAACCGAACTTGTTTTTTGAGTCAAACATGTCCCATTTGACGTTATTATGGTGCCACGCGAGTTAGAAACCAAGCGGAGTCCATTTGCTTACACAAATCCTTGTATTCTTGGATTCCACCCAAATTGGCCTCCAATTGCTCCTACAATGTACAAACGAGTTTTCCTTCTTCGTTGAGCACAAACGAACATTTTTGTTGAGTCAAACATGTCCCATTTGACGTTCTTATGGTGCCACGCGAGGATTGAAATCAAACCGAGTCCATTTGGTCACTCAAATCCTTGTATTCTCGGATTGCACCCAAATTGGCCTCCAATTGAGCCTACAACGTACAAACGAGTTTTCCTTCTTCGTTAACCATAACTGAACTTGTTTTTCGAGTGAAACATGTCCCATTTGACGTTATTATGTTGCCACGTGAGTTAGAAACCAAGCGGAGTCCATTTGGTCAATCAAATCCTTGTATTCTCGTATTGCACCCAAACTGGTCTCCAATTGAGCCTACAACGTACAAACGAATTTTCCATCTTCGTTAATCACAATCGAACCTTTTTGTTGAGTCAAACATGTCCCATTTGACGTTATTATGTGCAACGAGAGGATTGAAATCAAACGGAATCCATTTGGTCACTCAAATCCATGTATTCTCGGATTGCACCCAAATTGGCCTCCAATTGTGCCTACAACGTACAAACGAGTTTTCCTTCTTTATTAAGCACAACCAAACTTGTTTTCTTAGTCAAACATGTCCCATTTGACGTTATAATGGTGCCACACGAGTTAGAAACCAAGCGGAGTCCATTTGCTCACTAAAATCCTTGTATTCTCGGATTGCACCCAAATTGGCCTCCAATTGAGACTACAACATACAAACGAGTTTCCCTTCTTTGTTAAGCACAACCGAACCTTTTTGTTGAGTCAAACATGTCCCATTTGACGTTATTATGGTGCCACGCAAAGATTGAAATCAAACGGAGTCCGTTTGCTCACTCAAATCCTCGTATTCTCGTATTGCACCCAAATTGGCCTCCAATTGAGCCTACAACGTACAAACGAGTTTTCCTTCTTCGTTAAGCACAACCGAACTTGTTTGTTGAGTCAAATATATCCCATTTGACGTTATTATGGTGCCATGCGATGATTGAAATCAAACGGAGTCCATTTTGTCACTCAAATCCTTGTATTCTCGGATTGCACCCAAATTGGCCTCCAATTGAGCCTACAACGTACAAACGAGTTTTTCTTCTTCGTTAACCACAAACGAACTTGTTTGTTGAGTCAAACATGTCCCATTTGACGTTATTATGGTGCCACGCGAGTTAGAAACCAAACTGAGTCCATTTGGTCACTCAAACCCTTGTATTCTCGGATTGCACCCAAATTGGCCTCCAATTGAGCCTACAACGTACAAACGAGTTTTTTATCTTCGTTAAGCACAACCGAACCTTTTTGTTGAGTCAAACATGTCCCATTTGACGTTATTATGGTTTCACGAGAGGATTGAAATCAAACGGAGTCCATTTGGTCACTCAAATCCTTGTATTCTCGGATTGCACCCAAATTGGCCTCCAATTGAGCCTACAACGTACAAACGAGTTTTCCTTCTTCGTTAAGCACAACCGAACATTTTTGTTGAGTCAAACATGTCCTATTTTACGTTATTAGGGTTCCACACAAGGATTAAAATAAAACGGAGTCCATTTGGTCACTCAAATCCTTGTATTCTCGGATTGCACCCAAATTGGCCTCCAATTGAGCCTACAACGTACAAACGAGTTTTCCTTCTTCGTTAACCATAACCGAACTTGTTTGTTGAGTCAAACATGTCCCATTTGACATTATTATATTGCCACGCGAGTTAGAAACCAAGAGGAGTCCATTTGGTCACTCAAATCCTTGTATTCTCGGATTGCACCCAAATTGGCCTCCAATTGAGCCTACAACGTACAAACGAGTTTTCCTTCTTCATTAAGGAAAAAGGAACTTGTTTTTTGAGTCAAACATGTCCCATTTGACGTTATTATGGTGCCACGCGAGTTAGAAACCAAGCGGAGTCCATTTGCTTACTCAAATCCTTGTATTCTTGGATTCCACCCAAATTGGCCTCCAATTGAGCCTACAATGTACAAACGAGTTTTCCTTCTTCGTTGAGCACAACCGAACATTTTTGTTGAGTCAAACATGTCCCATTTGACGTTCTTATGGTGCCACGCGAGGATTGAAATCAAACCGAGTCCATTTGGTCACTCAAATCCTTGTATTCTCGGATTGCACCCAAATTGGCCTCCAATTGAGCCTACAACGTACAAACGAGTTTTCCTTCTTCGTTAACCATAACTGAACTTGTTTGTTGAGTGAAACATGTCCCATTTGACGTTATTATGTTGCCACGCGAGTTAGAAACCAAGCGGAGTCCATTTGGTCACTCAAATCCTTGTATTCTCGTATTGCACCCAAACTGGTCTCCAATTGAGCCTACAACGTACAAACGAATTTTCCATCTTCGTTAATCACAATCGAACCTTTTTGTTGAGTCAAACATGTCCCATTTGACGTTATTATGGTGCAACGCGAGGATTGAAATCAAACGGAATCCATTTGGTCACTCAAATCCATGTATTCTCGGATTGCACCCAAATTGGCCTCCAATTGAGCCTACAACGTACAAACGAGTTTTCTTTCTTTATTAAGCACAACCAAACTTGTTTTTTGAGTCAAACATGTCCCATTTGACGTTATTATGGTGCCACACGAGTTACAAACCAAGCGGAGTCCATTTGCTCACTAAAATCCTTGTATTCTCGGATTGCACCCAAATTGGCCTCCAATTGAGCCTACAACATACAAACGAGTTTCCCTTCTTTGTTAAGCACAACCGAACCTTTTTGTTGAGTCAAACATGTCCCATTTGACGTTATTATGGTGCCACGCAAAGATTGAAATCAAACGGAGTCCGTTTGCTCACTCAAATCCTCGTATTCTCGGATTGCACCCAAATTGGCCTCCAATTGAGCCTACAACGTACAAACGAGTTTTCCTTCTTCGTTAAGCACAACCGAACTTGTTTGTTGAGTCAAATATATCCCATTTGACGTTATTATGGTGCCATGCGATGATTGAAATCAAACGGAGTCCATTTGGTCACTCAAATCCTTGTATTCTCGGATTGCACCCAAATTGGCCTCCAATTGAGCCTACAACGTACAAACAAGTTTTTCTTCTTCGTTAACCACAAACGAACTTGTTTGTTGAGTCAAACATGTCCCATTTGACGTTATTATGGTGCCACGTGAGTTAGAAACCAAACGGAGTCCATTTGGTCACTCAAATCATTGTATTCTCGGATTGCACCCAAATTGGCCTCCAATTGAGCCTACAACCTACAAACGAGTTTTTCTTCTTCGTTAATCACAACCGTACTTGTATGTTGAGTCAAACATATCCCATTTGACGTTATTATGGTGCCACATGTCGATTGAAATCAAACGGAGTCCATTTGGTCACTCAATTCCTTGTATTCTCGGATTGCACCCAAATTTGCCTCCAATTGAGCCTACAACGTACAAACGAATTTTCCTTCTTCGTTAAGCACAACCGAACTTGTTTGTTGAGTCAAACATGTCCCATTTGACGTTATTATAGTGCCTCGCGAGGATTGAAATTAAACGGAGTCCATTTGGTCACTCAAATCCTTGTATTCTCGGATTGCACCCAAATTGGCCTCCAATTGAGCCTACAATGTACAAACGAGTTTTCCTTCTTCGTTGACCATAACCGAACTTGTTTGTTGAGTCAAACATGTCCCATTTGACGTTATTATGGTGCCACGCGAGTTAGAAACCAAGCAGAGTCCATTTGCTTACTCAAATCCTTGTATTCTTGGATTCCACCCAAATTGGCCTCCAATTGAGCCTACAATGTATAAACGAGTTTTCCTTCTTCGTTGAGCACAACCGAACATTTTTGTTGAGTCAAACATGTCCCATTTGACGTTCTTATGGTGCCACGCGAGGATTGAAATCAAACGGAGTCCATTTGGTCACTCAAATCCTTGTATTCTCGGATTGCACCCAAATTGGCCTCAAATTGAGCCTACAACCTACAAACGAGTTTTTCTTCTTCGTTAATCACAACCGTACTTGTATGTTGAGTCAAAAATATCCCATTTGACGTTATTATGGTGCCACATGTGGATTGAAATCAAACGGAGTCCATTTGGTCACTCAATTCCTTGTATTCTCGGATTGCACCCAAATTGACCTCCAATTGAGCCTACAACGTACAAACGAATTTTCCTTCTTCGTTAAGCACAACCGAACTTGTTTGTTGAGTCAAACATGTCCCATTTGACGTTATTATAGTGCCTCGCGAGGATTGAAATTAAACGGAGTCCATTTGGTCACTCAAATCCTTGTATTCTCGGATTGCACCCAAATTGGCCTCCAATTGAGCCTACAATGTACAAACGAGTTTTCCTTCTTCGTTGAGCACAACCGAACATTTTTGTTGAATCAAACATGTCCCATTTGACGTTATTAGGGTTCCACGTGAGGATTGAAATCAAACGAAGTCCATTTGGTTACTCAAATCCTTATATTCTCGGATTGCACCCAAATTGGCCTCCAATTGAGCCTACAACGTACAAACGAGTTTTCCTTCTTCGCTAAGCACAACCGAACATTTTTGTTGAGTCAAACATGTCCCATTTTATGTTATTAGGTTTCCACGCAAGGATTGAAATCAAACGGAGTCCATTTGGTCACTCAAATCCTTGTATTCTCGGATTGCACCCAAATTGGCCTCCAATTGAGCCTACAACGTACAAACGAGTTTTCCTTCTTCGTTAACCATAACTGAACTTGTTTGTTGAGTGAAACATGTCCCATTTGATGTTATTATGTTGCCACGCGAGTTAGAAACCAAGCGGAGTCAATTTGGCCACTCAAATCCTTGTATTCTCGGATTGCACCCAAACTGGTCTCCAATTGAGCCTACAACGTACAAACGAATTTTCCATCTTCGTTAAGCACAACCGAACCTTTTTGTTGAGTCAAACATGTCCCATTTGACGTTATTATGGTGCAACATGAGGATTGAAATCAAACGGAATCCATTTGGTCACTCAAAACCATGTATTCTCGGATTGCACCCAAATTGGTCTCCAATTGAGCCTACAACATACAAACGAGTTTTCCTTCTTTATTAAGCACAAACGAACTTGTTTTTTGAGTCAAACATGTCCCATTTGACGTTATTATGGTGCCACACGAGTTAGAAACCAAGCGGAGTCCATTTGCTCACTAAAATCCTTGTATTCTCGGATTGCACCCAAATTGGCCTCCAATTGAGCCTACAACATACAAACGAGTTTTCCTTCTTTGTTAAGCACAACCGAACCTTTTTGTTGAGTCAAACATGTCCCATTTGACGTTATTATGGTGCCACGCAAAGATTGAAATCAAACGGAGTCCGTTTGCTCACTCAAATCCTCGTATTCTCGTATTGCACCCAAATTGGCCTCCAATTGAGCCTACAACGTACAAACGAGTTTTCCTTCTTCGTTAAGCACAACCGAACTTGTTTGTTGAGTCAAATATATCCCATTTGACGTTATTATGGTTCCATGCGATGATTGAAATCAAACGGAGTCCATTTGGTCACTCAAATCCTTGTATTCTCGGATTGCACTCAAATTGGCCTCCAATTGAGCCTACAACGTACAAACGAGTTTTTCTTCTTCGTTAACCACAAACGAACTTGTTTGTTGAGTCAAACATGTCCCATTTGACGTTATTATGGTGCCACGCGAGTTAGAAACCAAACTGAGTCCATTTGGTCACTCAAACCCTTGTATTCTCGGATTGCACCCAAATTGGCCTCCAATTGAGCCTACAACGTACAAACGAGTTTTCCATCTTCGTTAAGCACAACCGAACCTTTTTGTTGAGTCAAACATGTCCCATTTGACGTTATTATGGTTTCACGAGAGGATTGAAATCAAACGGAGTCCATTTGGTCACTCAAATCCTTGTATTCTCGGATTGCACCCAAATTGGCCTCCAATTGAGCCTACAACGTACAAACGAGTTTTCCTTCTTCGTTAAGCACAACCGAACATTTTTGTTGAGTCAAACATGTCCTATTTTACGTTATTAGGGTTCCACACAAGGATTAAAATAAAACGGAGTCCATTTGGTCACTCAAATCCTTGTATTCTCGGATTGCACCCAAATTGGCCTCCAATTGAGCCTACAACGTACAAACGAGTTTTCCTTCTTCGTTAACCATAACCGAACTTGTTTGTTGAGTCAAACATGTCCCATTTGACGTTATTATATTGCCACGCGAGTTAGAAACCAAGAGGAGTCCATTTGGTCACTCAAATCCTTGTATTCTCGGATTGCACCCAAATTGGCCTCCAATTGAGCCTACAACGTACAAACGAGTTTTCCTTCTTCGTTAAGCACAACCGAACATTTTTGTTGAGTCAAACATGTCCTATTTTACGTTATTAGG
The DNA here is from genome assembly GCA_963556465.1 of Berberis vulgaris. NCBI lineage: Eukaryota > Viridiplantae > Streptophyta > Magnoliopsida > Ranunculales > Berberidaceae > Berberis > Berberis vulgaris. Next base: position 38,073,305 of record OY747126.1, on the reverse strand, counting down.
GTTCCACACAAGGATTAAAATAAAACGGAGTCCATTTGGTCACTCAAATCCTTGTATTCTCGGATTGCACCCAAATTGGCCTCCAATTGAGCCTACAACGTACAAACGAGTTTTCCTTCTTCGTTAACCATAACCGAACTTGTTTGTTGAGTCAAACATGTCCCATTTGACGTTATTATATTGCCACGCGAGTTAGAAACCAAGAGGAGTCCATTTGGTCACTCAAATCCTTGTATTCTCGGATTGCACCCAAATTGGCCTCCAATTGAGCCTACAACGTACAAACGAGTTTTCCTTCTTCATTAAGGAAAAACGAACTTGTTTTTTGAGTCAAACATGTCCCATTTGACGTTATTATGGTGCCACGCGAGTTAGAAACCAAGCGGAGTCCATTTGCTTACTCAAATCCTTGTATTCTTGGATTCCACCCAAATTGGCCTCCAATTGAGCCTACAATGTACAAACGAGTTTTCCTTCTTCGTTGAGCACAATCGAACATTTTTGTTGAGTCAAACATGTCCCATTTGACGTTCTTATGGTGCCACGCGAGGATTGAAATCAAACGGAGTCCATTTGGTCACTGAAATCCTTGTATTCTCGGATTGCACCCAAATTGGCCTCCAATTGAGCCTACAACGTACAAACGAGTTTTCCTTCTTCGTTAACCATAACTGAACTTGTTTGTTGAGTGAAACATGTCCCATTTGACGTTATTATGTTGCCACGCGAGTTAGAAACCAAGCGGAGTCCATTTGGTCACTCAAATCCTTGTATTCTCGTATTGCACCCAAACTGGTCTCCAATTGAGCCTACAACGTACAAACGAATTTTCCATCTTCGTTAATCACAATCGAACCTTTTTGTTGAGTCAAACATGTCCCATTTGACGTTATTATGGTTCCACGCGAGGATTGAAATCAAACGGAGTCCATTTGGTCACTCAAATCCTTGTATTCTCGGATTGCACCCAAATTGGCCTCCAATTGAGCCTACAACGTACAAACGAGTTTTCCTTCTTCGTTAAGCACAACCGAACATTTTTGTTGAGTCAAACATGTCCTATTTTACGTTATTAGGGTTCCACACGAGGATTGAAATCAAACGGAGTCCATTTGGTCACTCAAATCCTTGTATTCTCGGATTGCACCCAAATTGGCCTCCAATTGAGCCTACAACGTACAAACGAGTTTTCCTTCTTCGTTAAGCACAACCGAACTTGTTTGTTGAGTCAAATATATCCCATTTGACGTTATTATGGTGCCATGCGATGATTGAAATCAAACGGAGTCCATTTGGTCTCTCAAATCCTTGTATTCTCGGATTGCACCCAAATTGGCCTCCAATTGAGCCTACAACGTACAAACAAGTTTTTCTTCTTCGTTAACCACAAACGAACTTGTTTGTTGAGTCAAACATGTCCCATTTGACGTTATTATGGTGCCACGTGAGTTAGAAACCAAACGGAGTCCATTTGGTCACTCAAATCATTGTATTCTCGGATTGCACCCAAATTGGCCTCCAATTGAGCCTACAACGTACAAACGAGTTTTCCATCTTCGTTAAGCACAGCCGAACCTTTTTGTTGAGTCAAGCATGTCCCATTTGACGTTATTATGGTTCCACGCGAGGATTGAAATCAAACGGAGTCCATTTGGTCACTCAAATCCTTGTATTATCGGATTGCACCCAAATTGGCCTCCAATTGAGCCTACAACGTACAAACGAGTTTTCCTTCTTCGTTAAGCACAACCGAACATTTTTGTTGAGTCAAACATGTCCCATTTGACGTTATTATGGTGCCACACGAGTTACAAACCAAGCGGAGTCCATTTGCTCACTAAAATCCTTGTATTCTCGGATTGCACCCAAATTGGCCTCCAATTGAGCCTACAACATACAAACGAGTTTCCCTTCTTTGTTAAGCACAACCGAACCTTTTTGTTGAGTCAAACATGTCCCATTTGACGTTATTATGGTGCCACGCAAAGATTGAAATCAAACGGAGTCCGTTTGCTCACTCAAATCCTCGTATTCTCGGATTGCACCCAAATTGGCCTCCAATTGAGCCTACAACGTACAAACGAGTTTTCCTTCTTCGTTAAGCACAACCGAACTTGTTTGTTGAGTCAAATATATCCCATTTGACGTTATTATGGTGCCATGCGATGATTGAAATCAAACGGAGTCCATTTGGTCACTCAAATCCTTGTATTCTCGGATTGCACCCAAATTGGCCTCCAATTGAGCCTACAACGTACAAACAAGTTTTTCTTCTTCGTTAACCACAAACGAACTTGTTTGTTGAGTCAAACATGTCCCATTTGACGTTATTATGGTGCCACGTGAGTTAGAAACCAAACGGAGTCCATTTGGTCACTCAAATCATTGTATTCTCGGATTGCACCCAAATTGGCCTCCAATTGAGCCTACAACCTACAAACGAGTTTTTCTTCTTCGTTAATCACAACCGTACTTGTATGTTGAGTCAAACATATCCCATTTGACGTTATTATGGTGCCACATGTCGATTGAAATCAAACGGAGTCCATTTGGTCACTCAATTCCTTGTATTCTCGGATTGCACCCAAATTTGCCTCCAATTGAGCCTACAACGTACAAACGAATTTTCCTTCTTCGTTAAGCACAACCGAACTTGTTTGTTGAGTCAAACATGTCCCATTTGACGTTATTATAGTGCCTCGCGAGGATTGAAATTAAACGGAGTCCATTTGGTCACTCAAATCCTTGTATTCTCGGATTGCACCCAAATTGGCCTCCAATTGAGCCTACAATGTACAAACGAGTTTTCCTTCTTCGTTGAGCACAACCGAACATTTTTGTTGAATCAAACATTTCCCATTTGACGTTATTAGGGTTCCACGTGAGGATTGAAATCAAACGAAGTCCATTTGGTTACTCAAATCCTTATATTCTCGGATTGCACCCAAATTGGCCTCCAATTGAGCCTACAACGTACAAACGAGTTTTCCTTCTTCGCTAAGCACAACCGAACATTTTTGTTGAGTCAAACATGTCCCATTTTATGTTATTAGGGTTCCACGCGAGGATTGAAATCAAACGGAGTCCATTTGGTCACTCAAATCCTTGTATTCTCGGATTGCACCCAAATTGGCCTCCAATTGAGCCTACAACGTACAAACGAGTTTTTCTTCTTCGTTAAGCATAACCGAACTTGTTTGTTGATTCAAACATGTCCCATTTGACGTTATTATGTTGCCACGTGAGTTAGAAACCAAGAGGAGTCCATTTGGTCACTCAAATCCTTGTATTCTCGGATTGCACCCAAATTGGCCTCCAATTGAGCCTACAACGTACAAACGAGTTTTCCTTCTTCATTAAGGACAACCGAACTTGTTTTTTGAGTCAAACATGTCCCATTTGACGTTATTATGGTGCCACGCGAGTTAGAAACCAAGCGGAGTCCATTTGCTTACACAAATCCTTGTATTCTTGGATTCCACCCAAATTGGCCTCCAATTGCTCCTACAATGTACAAACGAGTTTTCCTTCTTCGTTGAGCACAAACGAACATTTTTGTTGAGTCAAACATGTCCCATTTGACGTTCTTATGGTGCCACGCGAGGATTGAAATCAAACCGAGTCCATTTGGTCACTCAAATCCTTGTATTCTCGGATTGCACCCAAATTGGCCTCCAATTGAGCCTACAACGTACAAACGAGTTTTCCTTCTTCGTTAACCATAACTGAACTTGTTTTTCGAGTGAAACATGTCCCATTTGACGTTATTATGTTGCCACGTGAGTTAGAAACCAAGCGGAGTCCATTTGGTCAATCAAATCCTTGTATTCTCGTATTGCACCCAAACTGGTCTCCAATTGAGCCTACAACGTACAAACGAATTTTCCATCTTCGTTAATCACAATCGAACCTTTTTGTTGAGTCAAACATGTCCCATTTGACGTTATTATGTGCAACGAGAGGATTGAAATCAAACGGAATCCATTTGGTCACTCAAATCCATGTATTCTCGGATTGCACCCAAATTGGCCTCCAATTGTGCCTACAACGTACAAACGAGTTTTCCTTCTTTATTAAGCACAACCAAACTTGTTTTCTTAGTCAAACATGTCCCATTTGACGTTATAATGGTGCCACACGAGTTAGAAACCAAGCGGAGTCCATTTGCTCACTAAAATCCTTGTATTCTCGGATTGCACCCAAATTGGCCTCCAATTGAGACTACAACATACAAACGAGTTTCCCTTCTTTGTTAAGCACAACCGAACCTTTTTGTTGAGTCAAACATGTCCCATTTGACGTTATTATGGTGCCACGCAAAGATTGAAATCAAACGGAGTCCGTTTGCTCACTCAAATCCTCGTATTCTCGTATTGCACCCAAATTGGCCTCCAATTGAGCCTACAACGTACAAACGAGTTTTCCTTCTTCGTTAAGCACAACCGAACTTGTTTGTTGAGTCAAATATATCCCATTTGACGTTATTATGGTGCCATGCGATGATTGAAATCAAACGGAGTCCATTTTGTCACTCAAATCCTTGTATTCTCGGATTGCACCCAAATTGGCCTCCAATTGAGCCTACAACGTACAAACGAGTTTTTCTTCTTCGTTAACCACAAACGAACTTGTTTGTTGAGTCAAACATGTCCCATTTGACGTTATTATGGTGCCACGCGAGTTAGAAACCAAACTGAGTCCATTTGGTCACTCAAACCCTTGTATTCTCGGATTGCACCCAAATTGGCCTCCAATTGAGCCTACAACGTACAAACGAGTTTTTTATCTTCGTTAAGCACAACCGAACCTTTTTGTTGAGTCAAACATGTCCCATTTGACGTTATTATGGTTTCACGAGAGGATTGAAATCAAACGGAGTCCATTTGGTCACTCAAATCCTTGTATTCTCGGATTGCACCCAAATTGGCCTCCAATTGAGCCTACAACGTACAAACGAGTTTTCCTTCTTCGTTAAGCACAACCGAACATTTTTGTTGAGTCAAACATGTCCTATTTTACGTTATTAGGGTTCCACACAAGGATTAAAATAAAACGGAGTCCATTTGGTCACTCAAATCCTTGTATTGTCGGATTGCACCCAAATTGGCCTCCAATTGAGCCTACAACGTACAAACGAGTTTTCCTTCTTCGTTAACCATAACCGAACTTGTTTGTTGAGTCAAACATGTCCCATTTGACATTATTATATTGCCACGCGAGTTAGAAACCAAGAGGAGTCCATTTGGTCACTCAAATCCTTGTATTCTCGGATTGCACCCAAATTGGCCTCCAATTGAGCCTACAACGTACAAACGAGTTTTCCTTCTTCATTAAGGAAAAAGGAACTTGTTTTTTGAGTCAAACATGTCCCATTTGACGTTATTATGGTGCCACGCGAGTTAGAAACCAAGCGGAGTCCATTTGCTTACTCAAATCCTTGTATTCTTGGATTCCACCCAAATTGGCCTCCAATTGAGCCTACAATGTACAAACGAGTTTTCCTTCTTCGTTGAGCACAACCGAACATTTTTGTTGAGTCAAACATGTCCCATTTGACGTTCTTATGGTGCCACGCGAGGATTGAAATCAAACCGAGTCCATTTGGTCACTCAAATCCTTGTATTCTCGGATTGCACCCAAATTGGCCTCCAATTGAGCCTACAACGTACAAACGAGTTTTCCTTCTTCGTTAACCATAACTGAACTTGTTTGTTGAGTGAAACATGTCCCATTTGACGTTATTATGTTGCCACGCGAGTTAGAAACCAAGCGGAGTCCATTTGGTCACTCAAATCCTTGTATTCTCGTATTGCACCCAAACTGGTCTCCAATTGAGCCTACAACGTACAAACGAATTTTCCATCTTCGTTAATCACAATCGAACCTTTTTGTTGAGTCAAACATGTCCCATTTGACGTTATTATGGTGCAACGCGAGGATTGAAATCAAACGGAATCCATTTGGTCACTCAAATCCATGTATTCTCGGATTGCACCCAAATTGGCCTCCAATTGAGCCTACAACGTACAAACGAGTTTTCTTTCTTTATTAAGCACAACCAAACTTGTTTTTTGAGTCAAACATGTCCCATTTGACGTTATTATGGTGCCACACGAGTTACAAACCAAGCGGAGTCCATTTGCTCACTAAAATCCTTGTATTCTCGGATTGCACCCAAATTGGCCTCCAATTGAGCCTACAACATACAAACGAGTTTCCCTTCTTTGTTAAGCACAACCGAACCTTTTTGTTGAGTCAAACATGTCCCATTTGACGTTATTATGGTGCCACGCAAAGATTGAAATCAAACGGAGTCCGTTTGCTCACTCAAATCCTCGTATTCTCGGATTGCACCCAAATTGGCCTCCAATTGAGCCTACAACGTACAAACGAGTTTTCCTTCTTCGTTAAGCACAACCGAACTTGTTTGTTGAGTCAAATATATCCCATTTGACGTTATTATGGTGCCATGCGATGATTGAAATCAAACGGAGTCCATTTGGTCACTCAAATCCTTGTATTCTCGGATTGCACCCAAATTGGCCTCCAATTGAGCCTACAACGTACAAACAAGTTTTTCTTCTTCGTTAACCACAAACGAACTTGTTTGTTGAGTCAAACATGTCCCATTTGACGTTATTATGGTGCCACGTGAGTTAGAAACCAAACGGAGTCCATTTGGTCACTCAAATCATTGTATTCTCGGATTGCACCCAAATTGGCCTCCAATTGAGCCTACAACCTACAAACGAGTTTTTCTTCTTCGTTAATCACAACCGTACTTGTATGTTGAGTCAAACATATCCCATTTGACGTTATTATGGTGCCACATGTCGATTGAAATCAAACGGAGTCCATTTGGTCACTCAATTCCTTGTATTCTCGGATTGCACCCAAATTTGCCTCCAATTGAGCCTACAACGTACAAACGAATTTTCCTTCTTCGTTAAGCACAACCGAACTTGTTTGTTGAGTCAAACATGTCCCATTTGACGTTATTATAGTGCCTCGCGAGGATTGAAATTAAACGGAGTCCATTTGGTCACTCAAATCCTTGTATTCTCGGATTGCACCCAAATTGGCCTCCAATTGAGCCTACAATGTACAAACGAGTTTTCCTTCTTCGTTGAGCACAACCGAACATTTTTGTTGAATCAAACATTTCCCATTTGACGTTATTAGGGTTCCACGTGAGGATTGAAATCAAACGAAGTCCATTTGGTTACTCAAATCCTTATATTCTCGGATTGCACCCAAATTGGCCTCCAATTGAGCCTACAACGTACAAACGAGTTTTCCTTCTTCGCTAAGCACAACCGAACATTTTTGTTGAGTCAAACATGTCCCATTTTATGTTATTAGGGTTCCACGCGAGGATTGAAATCAAACGGAGTCCATTTGGTCACTCAAATCCTTGTATTCTCGGATTGCACCCAAATTGGCCTCCAATTGAGCCCACAACGTACAAACGAGTTTTCCTTCTTCGTTAACCATAACTGAACTTGTTTGTCGAGTGAAACATGTCCCATTTGACGTTATTATGTTGCCACGCGAGTTAGAAACCAAGCGGAGTCCATTTGGTCACTCAAATCGTTGTATTCTCGTATTGCACCCAAACTGGTCTCCAATTGAGCCTACAACGTACAAACGAATTTTCCATCTTCGTTAATGACAATCGAACCTTTTTATTGAGTCAAACATGTCCCATTTGACGTTATTATGGTGCAACGCGAGGATTGAAATCAAACGGAATCCATTTGGTCACTCAAATCCATGTATTCTCGGATTGCACCCAAATTGGCTTCCAATTGAGCCTACAACGTACAAACGAGTTTTCCTTCTTTATTAAGCACAACCAAACTTGTTTTTTGAGTCAAACATGTCCCATTTGACGTTATAATGGTGCCACACGAGTTAGAAACCAAGCGGAGTCCATTTGCTCACTAAAATCCTTGTATTCTCGGATTGCACCCAAATTGGCCTCCAATTGAGACTACAACATACAAACGAGTTTCCCTTCTTTGTTAAGCACAACCGAACCTTTTGTTGAGTCAAACATGTCCCATTTGACGTTATTATGGTGCCACGCAAAGATTGAAATCAAACGGAGTCCGTTTGCTCACTCAAATCCTCGTATTCTCGGATTGCACCCAAATTGGCCTCCAATTGAGCCTACAACGTACAAACGAGTTTTCCTTCTTCGTTAAGCACAATCGAACTTGTTTGTTGAGTCAAATATATCCCATTTGACGTTATTATGGTGCCATGCGATGATTGAAATCAAACGGAGTCCATTTGGTCACTCAAATCCTTGTATTCTCGGATTGCACCCAAATTGGCCTCCAATTGAGCCTACAACGTACAAACGAGTTTTTCTTCTTCGTTAACCACAAAAGAACTTGTTTGCTGAGTCAAACAAGTCCCATTTGACATTATTATGGTGCCACGCGAGTTAGAAACCAAACTGAGTCCATTTGGTCACTCAAATCCTTGTATTCTCGGATTGCACCCAAATTGGCCTCCAATTGAGCCTACAACGTACAAACGAGTTTTCCATCTTCGTTAAGCACAACCGAACCTTTTTGTTGAGTCAAACATATCCCATTTGACGTTATTATGGTTCCACGCGAGGATTGAAATCAAACGGAGTCCATTTGGTCACTCAAATCCTTGTATTCTCGGATTGCACCCAAATTGGCCTCCAATTGAGCCTACAACGTACAAACGAGTTTTCCTTCTTCGTTAAGCACAACCGAACATTTTTGTTGAGTCAAACATGTCCTATTTTACGTTATTAGGGTTCCACACGAGGATTAAAATAAAATGGAGTCCATTTGGTCACTCAAATCCTTGTATTCTCGGATTGCACCCAAATTGGCCTCCAATTATGCCTACAACGTACAAACGAGTTTTCCGTCTTCGTTAACCATAACCGAACTTGTTTGTTGAGTCAAAAATGTCCCATTTGACGTTATTATATTGCCACGCGAGTTAGAAACCAAGAGGAGTCCATTTGGTCACTCAAATCCTTGTATTCTCGGATTGCACCCAAATTGGCCTCCAATTGAGCCTACAACGTACAAACGAGTTTTCCTTCTTCATTAAGGACAAAAGAACTTGTTTTTTGAGTCAAACATGTCCCATTTGACGTTATTATGGTGCCACGCGAGTTAGAAACCAAGCGGAGTCCATTTGCTTACTCAAATCCTTGTATTCTTGGATTCCACCCAAATTGGCCTCCAATTGAGCCTACAATGTACAAACGAGTTTTCCTTCTTCGTTGAGCACAACCGAACATTTTTGTTGAGTCAAACATGTCCCATTTGACGTTCTTATGGTGCCACGCGAGGATTGAAATCAAACGGAGTCCATTTGGTCACTCAAATCCTTGTATTCTCGGATTGCACCCAAATTGGTCTCCAATTGAGCCTACAATGTACAAACGAGTTTTCCTTCTTCGTTGAGCACAACCGAACATTTTTGTTGAGTCAAACATGTCCCATTTGACGTTCTTATGGTGCCACGTGAGGATTGAAATCAAACGGAGTCCATTTGGTCACTCAAATCCTTGTATTCTCGGATTGCACCCAAATTGGCCTCCAATTGAGCCTACAACGTACAAACGAGTTTTCCTTCTTCGTTAAGCACAACCGAACATTTTTGTTGAGTCAAACATGTCCTATTTTACGTTATTAGGGTTCCACACGAGGATTAAAATAAAACGGAGTCCATTTGGTCACTCAAATCCTTGTATTCTCGGATTGCACCCAAATTGGCCTCCAATTGAGCCTACAACGTACAAACGAGTTTTCCTTCTTCATTAAGGACAAACGAACTTGTTTTTTGAGTCAAACATGTCCCATTTGACGTTATTTTGGTGCCACATGAGGATTGAAATCAAACGGAATCCATTTGGTCACTCAAATCCTTGTATTCTCGGATTGCACCCAAATTGGCCTCCAATTGAGCCTACAACGTACAAAAGAGTTTTCCTTCTTCATTAAGGACAAACGAACTTGTTTTTTGAGTCAAACATGTCCCATTTGACATTATTATGGTGCCACGGGAGTTAGAAACCAAGCGGAGTCCATTTGCTTACTCAAATCCTTGTATTCTTGGATTCCACCCAAATTGGCCTCCAATTGAGCCTACAATGTACAAACGAGTTTTCCTTCTTCGTTAACCACAAAAGAACTTGTTTGTTGAGTCAAACATGTCCCATTTGACGTTATTATGGTGCCACGCGAGTTAGAAACCAAACTGAGTCCATTTGGTCACTCAAATCCTTGTATTCTTGGATTGCACCCAAATTGGCCTCCAATTGAGCCTACAACGTACAAACGAGTTTTCCATCTTCGTTAAGCACAACCGAACCTTTTTGTTGAGTCAAACATGTCCCATTTGACGTTCTTATGGTGCCACGCGAGGATTGAAATCAAACGGAGTCCATTTGGTCACTCAAATCCTTGTATTCTCGGATTGCACCCAAATTGGCCTCCAATTATGCCTACAACGTACAAACGAGTTTTCCGTCTTCGTTAACCATAACCGAACTTGTTTGTTGAGTCAAAAATGTCCCATTTGACGTTATTATATTGCCACGCGAGTTAGAAACCAAGAGGAGTCCATTTGGTCACTCAAATCCTTGTATTCTCGGATTGCACCCAAATTGGCCTCCAATTGAGCCTACAACGTACAAACGAGTTTTCCTTCTTCATTAAGGACAAAAGAACTTGTTTTTTGAGTCAAACATGTCCCATTTGACGTTATTATGGTGCCACGCGAGTTAGAAACCAAGCGGAGTCCATTTGCTTACTCAAATCCTTGTATTCTTGGATTCCACCCAAATTGGCCTCCAATTGAGCCTACAATGTACAAACGAGTTTTCCTTCTTCGTTGAGCACAACCGAACATTTTTGTTGAGTCAAACATGTCCCATTTGACGTTCTTATGGTGCCACGCGAGGATTGAAATCAAACGGAGTCCATTTGGTCACTCAAATCCTTGTATTCTCGGATTGCACCCAAATTGGTCTCCAATTGAGCCTACAATGTACAAACGAGTTTTCCTTCTTCGTTGAGCACAACCGAACATTTTTGTTGAGTCAAACATGTCCCATTTGACGTTCTTATGGTGCCACGTGAGGATTGAAATCAAACGGAGTCCATTTGGTCACTCAAATCCTTGTATTCTCGGATTGCACCCAAATTGGCCTCCAATTGAGCCTACAACGTACAAACGAGTTTTCCTTCTTCGTTAAGCACAACCGAACATTTTTGTTGAGTCAAACATGTCCTATTTTACGTTATTAGGGTTCCACACGAGGATTAAAATAAAACGGAGTCCATTTGGTCACTCAAATCCTTGTATTCTCGGATTGCACCCAAATTGGCCTCCAATTGAGCCTACAACGTACAAACGAGTTTTCCTTCTTCATTAAGGACAAACGAACTTGTTTTTTGAGTCAAACATGTCCCATTTGACGTTATTTTGGTGCCACATGAGGATTGAAATCAAACGGAATCCATTTGGTCACTCAAATCCTTGTATTCTCGGATTGCACCCAAATTGGCCTCCAATTGAGCCTACAACGTACAAAAGAGTTTTCCTTCTTCATTAAGGACAAACGAACTTGTTTTTTGAGTCAAACATGTCCCATTTGACGTTATTATGGTGCCACGGGAGTTAGAAACCAAGCGGAGTCCATTTGCTTACTCAAATCCTTGTATTCTTGGATTCCACCCAAATTGGCCTCCAATTGAGCCTACAATGTACAAACGAGTTTTCCTTCTTCGTTAACCACAAAAGAACTTGTTTGTTGAGTCAAACATGTCCCATTTGACGTTATTATGGTGCCACGCGAGTTAGAAACCAAACTGAGTCCATTTGGTCACTCAAATCCTTGTATTCTTGGATTGCACCCAAATTGGCCTCCAATTGAGCCTACAACGTACAAACGAGTTTTCCATCTTCGTTAAGCACAACCGAACCTTTTTGTTGAGTCAAACATGTCCCATTTGACGTTATTATGGTTCCACGCGAGGATTGAAATCAAACGGAGTCCATTTGGTCACTCAAATCCTTGTATTCTCGGATTGCACCCAAATTGGCCTCCAATTGAGCCTACAACGTACAAACGAGTTTTCCTTCTTCGTTAAGCACAACCGAACATTTTTGTTGAGTCAAACATGTCCTATTTTACGTTATTAAAGTTCCACACGAGGATTAAAATAAAACGGAGTCCATTTGGTCACTCAAATCCTTGTATTCTCGGATTGCACCCAAATTGGCCTCCAATTGAGCCTACAACGTACAAACGAGTTTTCCTTCTTCATTAAGGACAAACGAACTTGTTTTTTGAGTCAAACATGTCCCATTTGACGTTATTATATTGCCACACGAGTTAGAAACCAAGAGGAGTCCATTTGGTCACTCAAATCCTTGTATTCTCGGATTGCACCCAAATTGGCCTCCAATTGAGCCTACAACGTACAAATGAGTTTTCCTTCTTCATTAAGGACAAACGAACTTGTTTTTTGAGTCAAACATGTCCCATTTGACGTTATTATGGTGCCACGCGAGTTAGAAACCAAGCGGAGTCCATTTGCTTACTCAAATCCTTGTATTCTTGGATTCCACCCAAATTGGCCTCAAATTGAGCCTACAATGTACAAACGAGTTTTCCTTCTTCGTTGAGCACAACCGAACATTTTTGTTGAGTCAAACATGTCCCATTTGACGTTCTTATGGTGCCACGCGAGGATTGAAATCAAACGGAGTCCATTTGGTCACTCAAATCCTTGTATTCTCGGATTGCACCCAAATTGGCCTCAAATTGAGCCTACAACCTACAAACGAGTTTTTCTTCTTCGTTAATCACAACCGTACTTGTATGTTGAGTCAAAAATATCCCATTTGACGTTATTATGGTGCCACATGTGGATTGAAATCAAACGGAGTCCATTTGGTCACTCAATTCCTTGTATTCTCGGATTGCACCCAAATTGACCTCCAATTGAGCCTACAACGTACAAACGAATTTTCCTTCTTCGTTAAGCACAACCGAACTTGTTTGTTGAGTCAAACATGTCCCATTTGACGTTATTATAGTGCCTCGCGAGGATTGAAATTAAACGGAGTCCATTTGGTCACTCAAATCCTTGTATTCTCGGATTGCACCCAAATTGGCCTCCAATTGAGCCTACAATGTACAAACGAGTTTTCCTTCTTCGTTGAGCACAACCGAACATTTTTGTTGAATCAAACATGTCCCATTTGACGTTATTAGGGTTCCACGTGAGGATTGAAATCAAACGAAGTCCATTTGGTTACTCAAATCCTTATATTCTCGGATTGCACCCAAATTGGCCTCCAATTGAGCCTACAACGTACAAACGAGTTTTCCTTCTTCGCTAAGCACAACCGAACATTTTTGTTGAGTCAAACATGTCCCATTTTATGTTATTAGGGTTCCACGCAAGGATTGAAATCAAACGGAGTCCATTTGGTCACTCAAATCCTTGTATTCTCGGATTGCACCCAAATTGGCCTCCAATTGAGCCTACAACGTACAAACGAGTTTTCCTTCTTCGTTAACCATAACTGAACTTGTTTTTTGAGTGAAACATGTCCCATTTGATGTTATTATGTTGCCACGCGAGTTAGAAACCAAGCGGAGTCAATTTGGCCACTCAAATCCTTGTATTCTCGGATTGCACCCAAACTGGTCTCCAATTGAGCCTACAACGTACAAACGAATTTTCCATCTTCGTTAAGCACAACCGAACCTTTTTGTTGAGTCAAACATGTCCCATTTGACGTTATTATGGTGCAACATGAGGATTGAAATCAAACGGAATCCATTTGGTCACTCAAAACCATGTATTCTCGGATTGCACCCAAATTGGTCTCCAATTGAGCCTACAACATACAAACGAGTTTTCCTTCTTTATTAAGCACAAACGAACTTGTTTTTTGAGTCAAACATGTCCCATTTGACGTTATTATGGAGCCACACGAGTTAGAAACCAAGCGGAGTCCATTTGCTCACTAAAATCCTTGTATTCTCGGATTGCACCCAAATTGGCCTCCAATTGAGCCTACAACATACAAACGAGTTTTCCTTCTTTGTTAAGCACAACCGAACCTTTTTGTTGAGTCAAACATGTCCCATTTGACGTTATTATGGTGCCACGCAAAGATTGAAATCAAACGGAGTCCGTTTGCTCACTCAAATCCTTGTATTCTCGGATTGCACCCAAATTGGCCTCCAATTGAGCCTACAACGTACAAACGAGTTTTCCTTCTTCGTTAAGCACAACCGAACTTGTTTGTTGAGTCAAATATATCCCATTTGAAGTTATTATGGTGCCATGCGATGATTGAAATCAAACGGAGTCCATTTGGTCACTCAAATCCTTGTATTCTCGGATTGCACCCAAATTGGTATCCAATTGATCCTACAACGTACAAACAAGTTTTTCTTCTTCGTTCACCACAAACGAACTTGTTTGTTGAGTCAAACATGTCCCATTTGACGTTATTATGGTGCCACAAGAGTTAGAAACCAAACGGAGTCCATTTGGTCACTCAAATCCTTGTATTCTCGGATTGCACCCAAATTGGCCTCCAATTGAGCCTACAACGAACAAACGAGTTTTTCTTCTTCGTTAATAACAACCGAACTTGTTTGTTGAGTCAAACATATCCCATTTGACGTTATTATGGTGCCACGAGAGTTAGAAACCAATCGGAGTCCATTTGGTCACTCAAATCCTTGTATTCTCGGATTGCACCCAAATTGGCCTCCAATTGATCCTACAATGTACAAACGAGTTTTCCTTCTTCGTTGACCATAACCGAACTTGTTTGTTGAGTCAAACATGTCCCATTTTACGTTATTATGGTGCCACGCGAGTTAGAAACAAAGCGGAGACCATTTGCTTACTCAAATCCTTGTATTCTTGGATTCCACCCAAATTGGCCTCCAATTGAGCCTATAATGTACAAACGAGTTTTCCTTCTTCGTTGAGCACAACCGAACATTTTTGTTGAGTCAACCATGTCCCATTTGACGTTCTTATGGTGCCACGCGAGGATTGAAATCAAACGGAATCCATTTGGTCACTCAAATCTTTGTATTCTCGGATTGCACCCAAATTGGCCTCGAATTGAGCCTACAACGTACAAACGAGTTTTTCTTCTTCGTTAACCACAAACGAACTTGTTTGTTGAGTCAAACATGTCCCATTTGACGTTATTATGGTGCCACGTGAGTTAGAAACCAAACGGAGTCCATTTGGTCACTCAAATCATTGTATTCTCGGATTGCACCCAAATTGGCCTCCAATTGAGCCTACAACGTACAAACTAGTTTTTCTTCTTCGTTAATCACAACCGAACTTGTTTGTTGAGTCAAACATATCCCATTTGACGTTATTATGGTGCCACATGTGGATTGAAATCAAACGGAGTCCATTTGGTCACTCAATTCCTTGTATTCTCGGATTGCACCCAAATTGGCCTCCAATTGAGCCTACAATGTACAAACGAGTTTTCCTTCTTCGTTGAGCACAACCGAACATTTTTGTTGAATTAAACATGTCCCATTTGACGTTATTAGGGTGCCACGAGAGGATTGAAATCAAACGGAGTCCATTTGGTTACTCAAATCCTTATATTCTCGGATTGCACCCAAATTGGCCTCCAATTGAGCCTACAATGTACAAACGAGTTTTCCTTCTTCGTTGAGCACAACCGAACATTTTTGTTGAGTCAAACATGTCCCATTTGACGTTCTTGGGGTGCCACGTGAGGATTGAAATCAAACGGAGTCCATTTGGTCACTCAAATCCTTGTATTCTCGGATTGCACCCAAATTGTCCTCCAATTGAGCCTACAACGTACAAACGAGTTTTCCTTCTTCGCTAAGCACAACCGAACATTTTTGTTGAGTTAAACATGTACCATTTTATGTTATTAGGGTTCCACGCGAGGATTGAAAACAAACGGAGTCCATTTGGTCACTCAAATCCTTGTATTCTCGGATTGCACCCAAATTGGCCTCCAATTGAGCCTTCAATGTACAAACGAGTTTTCCTTCTTCGTTGAGCACAACCGAACATTTTTGTTGAGTCAAACATGTCCCATTTGACGTTCTTGGGGTGCCACGTGAGGATTGAAATCAAACGGAGTCCATTTGGTCACTCAAATCCTTGTATTCTCGGATTGCACCCAAATTGGCCTCCAATTGAGCCTACAACGTACAAACGAGTTTTCCTTCTTCGTTAACCATAACTGAACTTCTTTGTTGAGTGAAACATGTCCCATTTGATGTTATTATGTTGCCACGCGAGTTAGAAACCAAGCGGAGTCCATTTGGTCACTCAAATCCTTGTATTCTCGGATTGCACCCAAACTGGTCTCCAATTGAGCCTACAACGTACAAACGAATTTTTCATCTTCGTTAAGCACAACCGAACCTTTTTGTTGAGTCAAACATGTCCCATTTGACGTTATTATTGTGCAATGCAAGGATTGAAATCAAACGGAATCCATTTGGTCACTCAAATCCATGTATTCTCGGATTGCACCCAAATTGGCCTCCAATTGAGCCTACAACGTACAAACGAGTTTCCCTTCTTTATTAAGCACAAACGAACTTGTTTTTTGAGTCAAACATGTCCCATTTGTCGTTATTATGGTGCCACACGAGTTTGAAACCAAGCGGAGTCCATTTGCTCACTAAAATCCTTGTATTCTCGGATTGCACCCAAATTGGCCTCCAATTGAGCCTACAACATACAAACGAGTTTTCCTTCTTTGTTAAGCACAAACGAACCTTTTTGTTGAGTCAAACATGTCCCATTTGACATTATTATGGTGCCACGCAAAGATTGAAATCAAACGGAGTCCGTTTGCTCACTCAAATCCTTGTATTCTCGGATTGCACCCAAATTGGCCTCCAATTGAGCCAACAACGTACAAACGAGTTTTCCTTCTTCGTTAAGCACAACCGAACTTGTTTGTTGAGTCAAATATATCCCGTTTGACGTTATTATGGGGCCATGCGATGATTGAAATCAAACGGAGTCCATTTGGTCACTCAAATCCTTGTATTCTCGGATTGCACCCAAATTGGCCTCCAATTGAGCCAACAACGTACAAACGAGTTTTTCTTCTTCGTTCACCACAAACGAACTTGTTTGTTGAGTCAAACATGTCCCATTTGACATTATTATGGTGCCACGTGAGTTAGAAACCAAACGGAGTCCATTTGGTCACTCAAATCCTTGTATTCTCGGATTGCACCCAAATTGGCCTCCAATTGAGCCTACAACGAACAAACGAGTTTTTCTTCTTCGTTAATAACAACCGATCTTGTTTGTTGAGTCAAACATATCCCATTTGATGTTATTATGGTGCCACGCGAGTAAGAAACCAAGCGGAGTCCATTTGGTCACTCAAATCCTTGTATTCTCTGATTGCACCCAAATTGGCCTCCAATTGAGCCTACAATGTACAAACGAGTTTTCCTTCTTCGTTGAGCACAACCGAACATTTTTGTTGAGTCAAACATGTCCCATTTCACGTTATTAGGGTGCCACGTGAGGATTGAAATCAAAAGGAGTCCATTTGGTTACTCAAATCCTTATATTCTCGGATTGCACCCAAATTGGCCTCCAATTGAGCCTACAACGTACAAACGAGTTTTCCTTCTTCGTTAACCATAACCGAACTTGTTTGTTGGGTCAAACATGTCCCATTTGACGTTATTATGTTGCCACACGAGTTAGAAACCAAGCGGAGTCCATTTGGTCAATCAAATCCTTGTATTCTCGGATTGCACCCAAATTGGCCTCCAATTGAGCCTACAACGTACAAACGAGTTTTCCTTCTTCGTTAAGCACAACCGAACATTTTTGTTGAGTCAAACATGTCCCATTTTACATTATTAGGGTTCCACGCGAGTTAGTAACCAAGCGGAGTCCATTTGGTCACTCAAATCCTTGTATTCTCGGATTGCACCCAAATTGGCCTCCAATTGAGCCCACAACGTACAAACGAGTTTTCCTTCTTCATTAAGCACAACCGAACTTGTTTTTTGAGTCAAAAATGTCCCATTTGACGTTATTATGGTGCCATGCGAGTAAGAAACCAAGCGGAGTCCATTTGGTCACTCAAATCCTTGTATTCTCTGATTGCACCCAAATTGGCCTCCAATTGAGCCTACAATGTACAAACGAGTTTTCCTTCTTCGTTGACCATAACCGAACATTTTTGTTGAGTCAAACATGTCCCATTTGATGTTCTTAGGGTGCCACGTGAGGATTGAAATCAAACGGAGTCCATTTGGTCACTCAAATCCTTGTATTCTCGGATTGCACCCAAATTGGCCTCCAATTGAGCCTACAACGTACAAACGAGTTTTCCTTCTTTGTTAGTCATAACTGAACTTGTTTGTTGAGTGAAACATGTCCCATTTGACGTTATTATGTTGCCACGCGAGTTAGAAACCAAGCGGAGTCCATTTGGTCACTCAAATTCTTGTATTCTCGGATTGCAGCCAAATTGGCCTCCAATTGAGCCCACAACGTACAAACGAGTTTTCCTTCTTCGTTAAGCACAACCGAACTTGTTTGTTGAGTCAAATATATCCCATTTGACGTTATTATGGTGCCATGTGATGATTGAAATCAAACGGAGTCCATTTGGTCACTCAAATCCTTGTATTCTCGGATTGCACCCAAATTGGCCTCCAATTGAGCCTACAACGTGCAAACGAGTTTTTCTTCTTCGTTAACCACAAACGAACTTGTTTATTGAGTCAAACATGTCCCATTTTATGTTATTATGGTGCCACGTGAGTTAGAAACCAAACGGAGTCCATTTGGTCACTCAAATCCTTGTATTCTCGGATTGCACCCAAATTGGCCTCCAATTGAGCCTACAACGAACAAACGAGTTTTTCTTCTTCGTTAATAACAACCGAACTTGTTTGTTGAGTCAAACATATCCCATTTTACGTTATTATGGTGCCACGCGAGTTAGAAACCAAGCGGAGTCCATTTGGTCACTCAAATCCTTGTATTCTCGGATTGCACCCAAATTGGCCTCTAATTGAGCCTACAATGTACAAACGAGTTTTCCTTCTTCGTTGACCATAACCGAACTTGTTTGTTGAGTCACACATGTCCCATTTGACGTTATTATGGTGCCACGCGAGTTAGAAACCAAGCGGAGCCCATTTGCTTACTCAAATCCTTGTATTCTTGGATTCCCCCCAAATTGGCCTCCAATTGAGCCTATAATGTACAAACGAGTTTTCCTTCTTCTTTGAGCACAACCGAACATTTTTGTTGAGTCAAACATGTCCCATTTGACGTTATCAGGGTGCCACGCGAGGATTGAAATCAAACGGAGTCCATTTGGTTACTCAAATCCTTATATTCTCGGATTGCACCCAAATTGGCCTCCAATTGAGCCTACAACGTACAACCGAGTTTTCCTTCTTCGTTAACCAAAACCGAACTTGTTTGTTGAGTCAAAAATGTCCCATTTGACGTTATTATGTTGCCACACGAGTTAGAAACCAAGCGGAGTCCATTTGCTCACTAAAATCCTTGTATTCTCGTATTGCACCCAAATTGGCCTCCAATTGAGCCTACAACGTACAAACGATTTTTCCTTCTTCGTTAAGCACAACCGAACATTTTTGTTGATTCAAACATGTCCCATTTTACGTTATTAGGGTTCCACGCGAGGATTGAAATCTAACGGAGTCCATTTGGTCACTCAAATCCTTGTATTCTCGGATTGCACCCAAATTGGCCTCCAATTGAGCCCACAACGTACAAACGAGTTTTCCTTCTTCATTAAGCACAACCGAACTTGTTTTTTGAGTCAAAAATGTCCCATTTGACGTTATTATGGTGCCATGCGAGTAAGAAACCAAGCGGAGTCCATTTGGTCACTCAAATCCTTGTATTCTCTGATTGCACCCAAATTGGCCTCCAATTGAGCCTACAATGTACAAACGAGTTTTCCTTCTTCGTTGACCATAACCGAACATTTTTGTTGAGTCAAACATGTCCCATTTGATGTTCTTAGGGTGCCACGTGAGGATTGAAATCAAACGGAGTCCATTTGGTCACTCAAATCCTTGTATTCTCGGATTGCACCCAAATTGGCCTCCAATTGAGCCTACAACGTACAAACGAGTTTTCCTTCTTTGTTAGTCATAACTGAACTTGTTTGTTGAGTGAAACATGTCCCATTTGACGTTATTATGTTGCTACGCGAGTTAGAAACCAAGCGGAGTCCATTTGGTCACTCAAATTCTTGTATTCTCGGATTGCACCCAAATTGGCCTCCAATTGAGCCCACAACGTACAAACGAGTTTTCCTTCTTCGTTAAGCACAACCGAACTTGTTTGTTGAGTCAAATATATCCCATTTGACGTTATTATGGTGCCATGTGATGATTGAAATCAAACGGAGTCCATTTGGTCACTCAAATCCTTGTATTCTCGGATTGCACCCAAATTGGCCTCCAATTGAGCCTACAACGTGCAAACGAGTTTTTCTTCTTCGTTAACCACAAACGAACTTGTTTATTGAGTCAAACATGTCCCATTTTATGTTATTATGGTGCCACGTGAGTTAGAAACCAAACGGAGTCCATTTGGTCACTCAAATCCTTGTATTCTCGGATTGCACCCAAATTGGCCTCCAATTGAGCCTACAACGAACAAACGAGTTTTTCTTCTTCGTTAATAACAACCGAACTTGTTTGTTGAGTCAAACATATCCCATTTTACGTTATTATGGTGCCACGCGAGTTAGAAACCAAGCGGAGTCCATTTGGTCACTCAAATCCTTGTATTCTCGGATTGCACCCAAATTGGCCTCTAATTGAGCCTACAATGTACAAACGAGTTTTCCTTCTTCGTTGACCATAACCGAACTTGTTTGTTGAGTCACACATGTCCCATTTGACGTTATTATGGTGCCACGCGAGTTAGAAACCAAGCGGAGCCCATTTGCTTACTCAAATCCTTGTATTCTTGGATTCCCCCCAAATTGGCCTCCAATTGAGCCTATAATGTACAAACGAGTTTTCCTTCTTCTTTGAGCACAACCGAACATTTTTGTTGAGTCAAACATGTCCCATTTGACGTTATCAGGGTGCCACGCGAGGATTGAAATCAAACGGAGTCCATTTGGTTACTCAAATCCTTATATTCTCGGATTGCACCCAAATTGGCCTCCAATTGAGCCTACAACGTACAACCGAGTTTTCCTTCTTCGTTAACCAAAACCGAACTTGTTTGTTGAGTCAAAAATGTCCCATTTGACGTTATTATGTTGCCACACGAGTTAGAAACCAAGCGGAGTCCATTTGCTCACTAAAATCCTTGTATTCTCGTATTGCACCCAAATTGGCCTCCAATTGAGCCTACAACGTACAAACGATTTTTCCTTCTTCGTTAAGCACAACCGAACATTTTTGTTGATTCAAACATGTCCCATTTTACGTTATTAGGGTTCCACGCGAGGATTGAAATCTAACGGAGTCCATTTGGTCACTCAAATCCTTGTATTCTCGGATTGCACCCAAATTGGCCTCCAATTGAGCCCACAACGTACAAACGAGTTTTCCTTCTTCATTGAGCACAACCGAACTTGTTTTTTGAGTCAAACATGTCCCATTTGACGTTATTATGGTGCCACGCGAGTTAGAAACCAAGCGGAGTCCATTTGCTTACTCAAATCCTTGTATTCTTGGATTCCACCCAAATTGGCCTCCAATTGAGCCTACAATGTACAAACGAGTTTTCCTTCTTCGTTGAGCACAACCGAACATTTTTGTTGAGTAAAACATGTTCCATTTGACGTTCTTAGGGTGCCACGAGAGGATTGAAATCAAACGGAGTCCATTTGGTCACTCAAATCCTTGTATTCTCGAATTGCACCCAAATTGGCCTCCAATTGAGCCTACAACGTACAAACGAGTTTTCCTTCTTCGTTAATCATAACTGAACTTGTTTGTTGAGTGAAACATGTCCCATTTGACGTTATTATGTTGCCACGCGAGTTAGAAACCAAGCGGAGTCCATTTGGTCACTCAAATTCTTATATTCTCGGATTGCACCCAAATTGGCCTCCAATTGAGCCTACAACGTACAAACGAGTTTTCCTTCTTCATTAAGCACAACCAAACTTGTTTTTTGAGTCACAAATGTCCAATTTGACGTTATTATGGTGCCACGCAAAGATTGAAATCAAACGGAGTCCGTTTGCTCAATTAAATCCTTGTATTCTCGGATTGCACCCAAATTGGCCTCTAATTGAGCCTACAACGTACAAACGAGTTTTCCTTCTTCGTTAACCATAACCAAACTTGTTTGTTGAGTCAAACATATCCCATTTGACGTTATTATGGTGCCACAAGAGTTAGAAACCAAACGGAGTCCATTTGGTCACTCAAATCCTTGTATTCTCGGATTGCACCCAAATTGGCCTCCAATTGAGCCGACAACGTACAAACGAGTTTTCCTTCTTCGTTAACCATAACCGAACTTGTTTTTTGAGTCAAACATGTCCCATTTGACGTTATTATGGTGCCACTCGAGTTAGAAACCAAGCAGAGTCAATTTTGTCACTCAAATCCTTGTATTCTCGGATTGCACCCAAATTGGCCTCCAATTGAGCCTACAACGTACAAACGAGTTTTCCATCTTCGTTAAGCACAAACGAACCTTTTTGTTGAGTCAAACATGTCCCATTTGACGTTATTATGGTGCCACGCAAAGATTGAAATCAAACGGAGTCCGTTTGTTCACTCAAATCCTTGTATTCTCGGATTGCACCCAAATTGGCCTCCAATTGAGCCTACAATGTACAAACGAGTTTTCCTTCTTCGGTAAGCACAACCGAACTTGTTTGTTGAGTCAAATATGTTCCATTTGACGTTATTATGGTGCCACGCAAGGATTGAAATCAAACGGAATCCATTTGGTCACTCAAATCCTTGTATTCTCGGATTGTACCCAAATTGGCCTCCAATTGAGCCTACAACGTACAAACGAGTTTTCCTTCTTCATTAAGCACAACCGAACTTGTTTTTTGAGTCAAACATATCCCATTTGACGTTATTATGGTGCCACACGAGTTAGAAACCAAGCGGAGTCCATTTACTCACTAAAATCCTTGTATTCTCGTATTGCACCCAAATTGGCCTCCAATTGAGCCTACAACATACAAACGAGTTTTCCTTTTTTGTTAAGCACAAACGAACCTTTATGTTGAGTCAAACATGTCCCATTTGACGTTATTATGGTGCCACACAAAGATTGAAATCAAACGGAGTCCGTTTGCTCACTCAAATCCTTGTATTCTCGGATTGCACCCAAATTGGCCTCCAATTGAGCCTACAATGTACAAACGAGTTTTCCTTCTTCGTTAAGCACAACCGAACTTGTTTGTTGAGTCAAATATGTTCCATTTGACGTTATTATGGTGCCACGCAAGGATTGAAACCAAACGGAGTCCATTTGGTCACTCAAATCCTTGTATTCTCGGATTGCACCCAAATTGGCCTCCAATTGAGCCTACAATGTACAAACGAGTTTTCCTTCTTCGTTGAGCACAACCGAACCTTTTTGTTGAGTAAAAAATGTCACATTTGACGTTAATAGGGTGCCACACGAGGATTGAAATCAAACGGAGTCCATTTGGTCAGTCAAATCTTTGTATTCTCGGATTGCACCTAAATTGGCCTCCAATTGAGCCTACAACGTACAAACGAGTTTTTCTTCTTCATTAATCACAAAAGAACTTGTTTTTTGAGTCAAACATGTCCCATTTGACGTTATTATGGTGCCACGCGAGTTAGAAACCAAGCGGAGTCCATTTGGTCACTCAAATCCTTGTATTCTCGGATTGCACCCAAATTGGCCTATAATTGAGCCTACAATGTACAAACGAGTTTTCCTTATTCGTTGACCATAACCGAACTTTTTTGTTGAGTCAAACATGTCCCATTTGATGTTATTATGGTGCCACGCGAGGTAGAAACCAAGCAGAGTCCATTTGCTTACTCAAATCCTTGTATTCTTGGATTACACCCAAATTGGCCTCCAATTGAGCCTACAATGTACAAACGAGTTTACCTTCTTCGTTGAGCACAACCGAACATTTTTGTTGAGTCAAATATGTCCCATTTGACGTTATTATGGTGCCACGCGAGGATTGAAATCAAACGGAGTCCATTTGGTCACTCAAATCCTTGTATTCTCGGATTGCACCCAAATTGGCCTCCAATTGAGCCTACAACGTACAAACGAGTTTTCCTTCTTTATTAAGCACAACTGAACTTGTTTGTTGAGTCAAACACGTCCCAATTGACGTTATTATGGTGCCACACGAGTTAGAAACCAAGCGGAGTCCATTTGCTCACTAAAATCCTTGTATTTTCGTATTGCACCCAAATTGGCCTCCAATTGAGCCTACAACATACAAACGAGTTTTCCTTCTTTGTTAAGCACAACCGAACCTTTTTGTTGAGTCACACATGTCCCATTTGACGTTATTATGGTGCCACGCAAAGAATGAAATCAAACGGAGTCCGTTTGCTCACTCAAATCCTTGTATTCTCGGATTGCACCCAAATTGGCCTCCAATTGAGCCTACAATGTACAAACGAGTTTTCCTTCTTCGTTAACCATAACCGAACTTGTTTGTTGTGTCAAACATGTCCCATTTGACGTTATTATATTGCCACGGGAGTTAGAAACCAAGCGGAGTCCATTTGGTCACTGAAATCCTTGTATTCTCGGATTGCACCCAAATTGGCCTCCAATTGAGCCTACAACGTACAAACGAGTTTTCCATCTTCGTTAAGCACAACCGAACCTTTTTGTTGAGTCAAACATGTCCCATTTGACGTTATTATGGTGCCACGCGAGGATTTAAATCAAACAGAGTCCATTTGGTCACTCAAATCCTTGTATTCTCGGATTGCACAAAAATTGGCCTCCAATTGAGCCTTCAACGTACAAACGAGTTTTCCTTCTTCGTTAAGCACAACCGAACATTTTTGTTGAGTCAAACATGTCCCATTTTACATTATTAGGGTTCCACGCGAGGATTAAAATCAAACGGAGTCCATTTGGCCACTCAAATCCTTGTATTCTCGGATTGCACCCAAATTGGCCTCCAAATGATCCTACAACGTACAAACGAGTTTTCCATCTTCGTTAACCATAAACGAACTTGTTTGTTGAGTCAAACATGTCCCATTTAACGTTATTATGTTTCCACGCAAGTTAGAAACAAAGCGGAGTCCATTTGGTCACTCAAATCCTTGTATTCTCGGATTGCACCCAAATTGGCCTCCAATTGAGCCTACAACGTACAAACAAGTTTTCCTTCTTCATTAAGCACAAACGAACTTGTTTTTTGAGTCAAACATGTCCCATTTGACGTTATTATGGTGCCACGCGAGTTAGAAACCAAGCGGAGTCTATTTGCTTACCCAAATCCTTGTATTCTTGGATTCCACCCAAATTGGCCTCCAATTGAGCCTATAATGTACAAACGAGTTTTCCTTCTTCGTTGAGCACAACCGAACATTTTTGTTGAGTCAAACATGTCCCATTTGACGTTATTAGGGTGCCACACGAGGATTGAAATCAAACGGAGTCCATTTGGTTACTCAAATCCTTATATTCTCGGATTGCACCCAAATTGGCCTCCAATTGAGCCTACAACGTACAAACGAGTTTTCCTTCTTCGTTAACCATAACCGAACTTGTTTGTTGAGTCAAACATGTCCCATTTGACGTTCTTTGGGTGCCACGCGAGGATTGAAATCAAACGGAGTCCATTTGGTCACTCAAATCCTTGTATTCTCGGATTGCACCCAAATTGGCCTCCAATTGAGCCTACAACGTACAAACGAGTTTTCCTTCTTCATTAACCATAACTGAACTTTTTTTTTGAGTGAAACATGTCCCATTTTACGTTATTATGTTGCCACGCGAGTTAGAAACCAAGCGGAGTCCATTTGGTCACTCAAATTCTTGTATTCTCGGATTGCACCCAAATTGGCCTCCAATTGATCCTACAACGTACAAACGAGTTTTCCTTCTTCATAAAGCACAACCGAACTTTTTTTTGAGTGAAACATGTCCCATTTGATGTTATTATGGTGCCACACGAGTTAGAAACCAAGCGGAGTCCATTTGGTTACTCAAATCCTTGTATTCTCTGATTGCACCCAAATTGGCCTCCAATTGAGCCTACAATGTACAAACGAGTTTTCCTTCTTCGTTGACCATAAACGAACTTGTTTGTTGAGTCAAACATGTCCCATTTGACGTTATTATGGTGCCACCCGAGTTAGAAACCAAGCGGAGCCCATTTGCTTACTCAAATCCTTGTATTCTTGGATTCCACCCAAATTGGCCTCCAATTGAGCCTATAATGTACAAACGAGTTTTCCTTCTTCGTTGAGCACAACCGAACATTTTTGTTGAGTCAAACATGTCCCATTTGACGTTATTAGGGTGCCACACGAGGATTGAAATCAAACGGAGTCCATTTGGTTACTCAAATCCTTATATTCTCGGATTGCACCCAAATTGGCCTCCAATTGAGCCTACAACGTACAAACGAGTTTTCCTTCTTCGTTAACCATAAACGAACTTGTTTGTTGAGTCAAACATGTCCCATTTGACATTATTATGTTGCCACACGAGTTAGAAACCAAGCGGAGTCCATTTGGTCAATCAAATCCTTGTATTCTCGGATTGCACCCAAATTGGCCTCCAATTGAGCCTGCAACGTACAAACGAGTTCTTCTTCTTCGTTAATCACAACCGAACTTGTTTGTTGAGTCAAACATGTCCCATTTGACGTTATTATGGTGCCACGCGAGGATTGAAATCAAACGGAGTCCATTTGGTCACTCAAATCCTTGTATTCTCGGATTGCACCCAAATTGGCCTCCAATTGAGCCCACAACGTACAAACGAGTTTTCCTTCTTCATTAATCACAACCGAACTTGTTTTTTGAGTCAAAAATGTCCCATTTGACGTTATTATGGTGCCACGCGAGTTAGAAACCAAGCGGAGTCCATTTGCTTACTCAAATCCTTGTATTATTGGATTCCACCCAAATTGGCCTCCAATTGAGCCTATAATGTACAAACGAGTTTTCCTTCTTCGTTAAGCACAACCGAACTTGTTTGTTGAGTCAAATATATCCCATTTGACGTTATTATGGTGCCATGTGATGATTGAAATGAAACGGAGTCCATTTGGTCACTCAAATCCTTGTATTCTCGGATTGCACCCAAATTGGCCTCCAATTGAGCCTACAACGTACAAACGAGTTTTTCTTCTTCGTTAACCACAAACGAACTTGTTTGTTGAGTCAAACATGTCCCATTTTATGTTATTATGGTGCCACGTGAGTTAGAAACCAAACGGAGTCCATTTGGTCACTCAAATCCTTGTATTATCGGATTGCACCCAAATTGGCCTCCAATTGAGCCGACAACGAACAAACGAGTTTTTCTTCTTCGTTAATAACAACCGAACTTGTTTGTTGAGTCAAACATATCCCATTTGACGTTATTATGGTGCCACGCGAGTTAGAAACCAAGCGGAGTCCATTTGGTCACTCAAATCCTTGTATTCTCGGATTGTACCCAAATTGGCCTCCAATTGAGCCTACAATGTACAAACGAGTTTTCCTTCTTCGTTAACCATAACCGAACTTGTTTGTTGAGTCACACATGTCCCATTTGACGTTATTATGGTGCCACGCGAGTTAGAAACCAAGCGGAGCCCATTTGCTTACTCAAATCCTTGTATTCTTGGATTCCCCCCAAATTGGCCTCCAATTGAGCCTATAATGTACAAACGAGTTTTCCTTCTTCGTTGAGCACAACCGAACATTTTTATTGAGTCAAACATGTCCCATTTGACGTTATTATGGTGCCACGCGAGGATTGAAATCAAACGGAGTCCATTTGGTTACTCAAATCCTTATATTCTCGGATTGCACCCAAATTGGCCTCCAATTGAGCCTACAACGTACAAACAAGTTTTCCTTCTTCATTAAGCACAAACGAACTTGTTTTTTGAGTCAAACATGTCCCATTTGACGTTATTATGGTGCCACGCGAGTTAGAAACCAAGCGGAGTCTATTTGCTTACTCAAATCCTTGTATTCTTGGATTCCACCCAAATTGGCCTCCAATTGAGCCTACAATGTACAAACGAGTTTTCCTTCTTCGTTGAGCACAACCGAACATTTTTGTTGAGTCAAACATGTCCCATTTGACGTTCTTTGGGTGCCACGCGAGGATTGAAATCAAACGGAGTCCATTTGGTCACTCAAATCCTTGTATTCTCGGATTGCACCCAAATTGGCCTCCAATTGAGCCTACAACGTACAAACGAGTTTTCCTTCTTCATTAACCATAACTGAACTTTTTTTTTGAGTGAAACATGTCCCATTTTACGTTATTAGGGTGCCACGCGAGGATTGAAATCAAACGGAGTCCATTTGGTCACTCAAATCCTTGTATTCTCGGATTGCACCCAAATTGGCCTCCAATTGAGCCTACAACGTACAAACGAGTTTTCCTTCTTCATTAACCATAACTGAACTTTTTTTTTGAGTGAAACATGTCCCATTTTACGTTATTATGTTGCCACGCGAGTTAGAAACCAAGCGGAGTCCATTTGGTCACTCAAATTCTTGTATTCTCGGATTGCACCCAAATTGGCCTCCAATTGATCCTACAACGTACAAACGAGTTTTCCTTCTTCATAAAGCACAACCGAACTTTTTTTTGAGTGAAACATGTCCCATTTGATGTTATTATGGTGCCACACGAGTTAGAAACCAAGCGGAGTCCATTTGGTTACTCAAATCCTTGTATTCTCTGATTGCACCCAAATTGGCCTCCAATTGAGCCTACAATGTACAAACGAGTTTTCCTTCTTCGTTGACCATAAACGAACTTGTTTGTTGAGTAAAACATGTCCCATTTGACGTTATTATGGTGCCACCCGAGTTAGAAACCAAGCGGAGCCCATTTGCTTACTCAAATCCTTGTATTCTTGGATTCCACCCAAATTGGCCTCCAATTGAGCCTATAATGTACAAACGAGTTTTCCTTCTTCGTTGAGCACAACCGAACATTTTTGTTGAGTCAAACATGTCCCATTTGACGTTATTAGGGTGCCACACGAGGATTGAAATCAAACGGAGTCCATTTGGTTACTCAAATCCTTATATTCTCGGATTGCACCCAAATTGGCCTCCAATTGAGCCTACAACGTACAAACGAGTTTTCCTTCTTCGTTAACCATAAACGAACTTGTTTGTTGAGTCAAACATGTCCCATTTGACATTATTATGTTGCCACACGAGTTAGAAACCAAGCGGAGTCCATTTGGTCAATCAAATCCTTGTATTCTCGGATTGCACCCAAATTGGCCTCCAATTGAGCCTGCAACGTACAAACGAGTTCTTCTTCTTCGTTAATCACAACCGAACTTGTTTGTTGAGTCAAACATGTCCCATTTGACGTTATTATGGTGCCACGCGAGGATTGAAATCAAACGGAGTCCATTTGGTCACTCAAATCCTTGTATTCTCGGATTGCACCCAAATTGGCCTCCAATTGAGCCCACAACGTACAAACGAGTTTTCCTTCTTCATTAATCACAACCGAACTTGTTTTTTGAGTCAAAAATGTCCCATTTGACGTTATTATGGTGCCACGCGAGTTAGAAACCAAGCGGAGTCCATTTGCTTACTCAAATCCTTGTATTATTGGATTCCACCCAAATTGGCCTCCAATTGAGCCTATAATGTACAAACGAGTTTTCCTTCTTCGTTAAGCACAAACGAACTTGTTTGTTGAGTCAAATATATCCCATTTGACGTTATTATGGTGCCATGTGATGATTGAAATGAAACGGAGTCCATTTGGTCACTCAAATCCTTGTATTCTCGGATTGCACCCAAATTGGCCTCCAATTGAGCCTACAACGTACAAACGAGTTTTTCTTCTTCGTTAACCACAAACGAACTTGTTTGTTGAGTCAAACATGTCCCATTTTATGTTATTATGGTGCCACGTGAGTTAGAAACCAAACGGAGTCCATTTGGTCACTCAAATCCTTGTATTATCGGATTGCACCCAAATTGGCCTCCAATTGAGCCGACAACGAACAAACGAGTTTTTCTTCTTCGTTAATAACAACCGAACTTGTTTGTTGAGTCAAACATATCCCATTTGACGTTATTATGGTGCCACGCGAGTTAGAAACCAAGCGGAGTCCATTTGGTCACTCAAATCCTTGTATTCTCGGATTGCACCCAAATTGGCCTCCAATTGAGCCTACAATGTACAAACGAGTTTTCCTTCTTCGTTAACCATAACCGAACTTGTTTGTTGAGTCACACATGTCCCATTTGACGTTATTATGGTGCCACGCGAGTTAGAAACCAAGCGGAGCCCATTTGCTTACTCAAATCCTTGTATTCTTGGATTCCCCCCAAATTGGCCTCCAATTGAGCCTATAATGTACAAACGAGTTTTCCTTCTTCGTTGAGCACAACCGAACATTTTTGTTGAGTCAAACATGTCCCATTTGACGTTATTATGGTGCCACGCGAGGATTGAAA
The DNA here is from genome assembly GCA_963556465.1 of Berberis vulgaris. Classification (NCBI taxonomy): domain Eukaryota; kingdom Viridiplantae; phylum Streptophyta; class Magnoliopsida; order Ranunculales; family Berberidaceae; genus Berberis; species Berberis vulgaris. Next base: position 38,042,590 of record OY747126.1, on the reverse strand, counting down.
TCAAACGGAGTCCATTTGGTTACTCAAATCCTTATATTCTCGGATTGCACCCAAATTGGCCTCCAATTGAGCCTACAACGTACAAACAAGTTTTCCTTCTTCATTAAGCACAAACGAACTTGTTTTCTGAGTCAAACATGTCCCATTTGACGTTATTATGGTGCCACGCGAGTTACAAACCAAGCGGAGTCTATTTGCTTACTCAAATCCTTGTATTCTTGGATTCCACCCAAATTGGCCTCCAATTGAGCCTACAATGTACAAACGAGTTTTCCTTCTTCGTTGAGCACAACCGAACATTTTTGTTGAGTCAAACATGTCCCATTTGACGTTCTTTGGGTGCCACGCGAGGATTGAAATCAAACGGAGTCCATTTGGTCACTCAAATCCTTGTATTCTCGGATTGCACCCAAATTGGCCTCCAATTGAGCCTACAACGTACAAACGAGTTTTCCTTCTTCATTAACCATAACTGAACTTTTTTTTTGAGTGAAACATGTCCCATTTTACGTTATTATGTCGCCACACGAGTTAGAAACCAAGCGGAGTCCATTTGGTCACTCAAATTCTTGTATTCTCGGATTGCACAAAAATTGGCCTCCAATTGAGCCTTCAACGTACAAACGAGTTTTCCTTCTTCGTTAAGCACAACCGAACATTTTTGTTGAGTCAAACATGTCCCATTTTACATTATTAGGGTTCCACGCGAGGATTAAAATCAAACGGAGTCCATTTGGCCACTCAAATCCTTGTATTCTCGGATTGCACCCAAATTGGCCTCCAAATGATCCTACAACGTACAAACGAGTTTTCCATCTTCGTTAACCATAAACGAACTTGTTTGTTGAGTCAAACATGTCCCATTTAACGTTATTATGTTTCCACGCAAGTTAGAAACAAAGCGGAGTCCATTTGGTCACTCAAATCCTTGTATTCTCGGATTGCACCCAAATTGGCCTCCAATTGAGCCTACAACGTACAAACAAGTTTTCCTTCTTCATTAAGCACAAACGAACTTGTTTTTTGAGTCAAACATGTCCCATTTGACGTTATTATGGTGCCACGCGAGTTAGAAACCAAGCGGAGTCTATTTGCTTACCCAAATCCTTGTATTCTTGGATTCCACCCAAATTGGCCTCCAATTGAGCCTATAATGTACAAACGAGTTTTCCTTCTTCGTTGAGCACAACCGAACATTTTTGTTGAGTCAAACATGTCCCATTTGACGTTATTAGGGTGCCACACGAGGATTGAAATCAAACGGAGTCCATTTGGTTACTCAAATCCTTATATTCTCGGATTGCACCCAAATTGGCCTCCAATTGAGCCTACAACGTACAAACGAGTTTTCCTTCTTCGTTAACCATAACCGAACTTGTTTGTTGAGTCAAACATGTCCCATTTGACGTTCTTTGGGTGCCACGCGAGGATTGAAATCAAACGGAGTCCATTTGGTCACTCAAATCCTTGTATTCTCGGATTGCACCCAAATTGGCCTCCAATTGAGCCTACAACGTACAAACGAGTTTTCCTTCTTCATTAACCATAACTGAACTTTTTTTTTGAGTGAAACATGTCCCATTTTACGTTATTATGTTGCCACGCGAGTTAGAAACCAAGCGGAGTCCATTTGGTCACTCAAATTCTTGTATTCTCGGATTGCACCCAAATTGGCCTCCAATTGATCCTACAACGTACAAACGAGTTTTCCTTCTTCATAAAGCACAACCGAACTTTTTTTTGAGTGAAACATGTCCCATTTGATGTTATTATGGTGCCACACGAGTTAGAAACCAAGCGGAGTCCATTTGGTTACTCAAATCCTTGTATTCTCTGATTGCACCCAAATTGGCCTCCAATTGAGCCTACAATGTACAAACGAGTTTTCCTTCTTCGTTGACCATAAACGAACTTGTTTGTTGAGTCAAACATGTCCCATTTGACGTTATTATGGTGCCACCCGAGTTAGAAACCAAGCGGAGCCCATTTGCTTACTCAAATCCTTGTATTCTTGGATTCCACCCAAATTGGCCTCCAATTGAGCCTATAATGTACAAACGAGTTTTCCTTCTTCGTTGAGCACAACCGAACATTTTTGTTGAGTCAAACATGTCCCATTTGACGTTATTAGGGTGCCACACGAGGATTGAAATCAAACGGAGTCCATTTGGTTACTCAAATCCTTATATTCTCGGATTGCACCCAAATTGGCCTCCAATTGAGCCTACAACGTACAAACGAGTTTTCCTTCTTCGTTAACCATAAACGAACTTGTTTGTTGAGTCAAACATGTCCCATTTGACATTATTATGTTGCCACACGAGTTAGAAACCAAGCGGAGTCCATTTGGTCAATCAAATCCTTGTATTCTCGGATTGCACCCAAATTGGCCTCCAATTGAGCCTGCAACGTACAAACGAGTTCTTCTTCTTCGTTAATCACAACCGAACTTGTTTGTTGAGTCAAACATGTCCCATTTGACGTTATTATGGTGCCACGCGAGGATTGAAATCAAACGGAGTCCATTTGGTCACTCAAATCCTTGTATTCTCGGATTGCACCCAAATTGGCCTCCAATTGAGCCCACAACGTACAAACGAGTTTTCCTTCTTCATTAATCACAACCGAACTTGTTTTTTGAGTCAAAAATGTCCCATTTGACGTTATTATGGTGCCACGCGAGTTAGAAACCAAGCGGAGTCCATTTGCTTACTCAAATCCTTGTATTATTGGATTCCACCCAAATTGGCCTCCAATTGAGCCTATAATGTACAAACGAGTTTTCCTTCTTCGTTAAGCACAACCGAACTTGTTTGTTGAGTCAAATATATCCCATTTGACGTTATTATGGTGCCATGTGATGATTGAAATGAAACGGAGTCCATTTGGTCACTCAAATCCTTGTATTCTCGGATTGCACCCAAATTGGCCTCCAATTGAGCCTACAACGTACAAACGAGTTTTTCTTCTTCGTTAACCACAAACGAACTTGTTTGTTGAGTCAAACATGTCCCATTTTATGTTATTATGGTGCCACGTGAGTTAGAAACCAAACGGAGTCCATTTGGTCACTCAAATCCTTGTATTATCGGATTGCACCCAAATTGGCCTCCAATTGAGCCGACAACGAACAAACGAGTTTTTCTTCTTCGTTAATAACAACCGAACTTGTTTGTTGAGTCAAACATATCCCATTTGACGTTATTATGGTGCCACGCGAGTTAGAAACCAAGCGGAGTCCATTTGGTCACTCAAATCCTTGTATTCTCGGATTGCACCCAAATTGGCCTCCAATTGAGCCTACAATGTACAAACGAGTTTTCCTTCTTCGTTAACCATAACCGAACTTGTTTGTTGAGTCACACATGTCCCATTTGACGTTATTATGGTGCCACGCGAGTTAGAAACCAAGCGGAGCCCATTTGCTTACTCAAATCCTTGTATTCTTGGATTCCCCCCAAATTGGCCTCCAATTGAGCCTATAATGTACAAACGAGTTTTCCTTCTTCGTTGAGCACAACCGAACATTTTTGTTGAGTCAAACATGTCCCATTTGACGTTATTATGGTGCCACGCGAGGATTGAAATCAAACGGAGTCCATTTGGTTACTCAAATCCTTATATTCTCGGATTGCACCCAAATTGGCCTCCAATTGAGCCTACAACGTACAAACAAGTTTTCCTTCTTCATTAAGCACAAACGAACTTGTTTTTTGAGTCAAACATGTCCCATTTGACGTTATTATGGTGCCACGCGAGTTAGAAACCAAGCGGAGTCTATTTGCTTACTCAAATCCTTGTATTCTTGGATTCCACCCAAATTGGCCTCCAATTGAGCCTACAATGTACAAACGAGTTTTCCTTCTTCGTTGAGCACAACCGAACATTTTTGTTGAGTCAAACATGTCCCATTTGACGTTCTTTGGGTGCCACGCGAGGATTGAAATCAAACGGAGTCCATTTGGTCACTCAAATCCTTGTATTCTCGGATTGCACCCAAATTGGCCTCCAATTGAGCCTACAACGTACAAACGAGTTTTCCTTCTTCATTAACCATAACTGAACTTTTTTTTTGAGTGAAACATGTCCCATTTTACGTTATTAGGGTGCCACGCGAGGATTGAAATCAAACGGAGTCCATTTGGTCACTCAAATCCTTGTATTCTCGGATTGCACCCAAATTGGCCTCCAATTGAGCCTACAACGTACAAACGAGTTTTCCTTCTTCATTAACCATAACTGAACTTTTTTTTTGAGTGAAACATGTCCCATTTTACGTTATTATGTTGCCACGCGAGTTAGAAACCAAGCGGAGTCCATTTGGTCACTCAAATTCTTGTATTCTCGGATTGCACCCAAATTGGCCTCCAATTGATCCTACAACGTACAAACGAGTTTTCCTTCTTCATAAAGCACAACCGAACTTTTTTTTGAGTGAAACATGTCCCATTTGATGTTATTATGGTGCCACACGAGTTAGAAACCAAGCGGAGTCCATTTGGTTACTCAAATCCTTGTATTCTCTGATTGCACCCAAATTGGCCTCCAATTGAGCCTACAATGTACAAACGAGTTTTCCTTCTTCGTTGACCATAAACGAACTTGTTTGTTGAGTAAAACATGTCCCATTTGACGTTATTATGGTGCCACCCGAGTTAGAAACCAAGCGGAGCCCATTTGCTTACTCAAATCCTTGTATTCTTGGATTCCACCCAAATTGGCCTCCAATTGAGCCTATAATGTACAAACGAGTTTTCCTTCTTCGTTGAGCACAACCGAACATTTTTGTTGAGTCAAACATGTCCCATTTGACGTTATTAGGGTGCCACACGAGGATTGAAATCAAACGGAGTCCATTTGGTTACTCAAATCCTTATATTCTCGGATTGCACCCAAATTGGCCTCCAATTGAGCCTACAACGTACAAACGAGTTTTCCTTCTTCGTTAACCATAAACGAACTTGTTTGTTGAGTCAAACATGTCCCATTTGACATTATTATGTTGCCACACGAGTTAGAAACCAAGCGGAGTCCATTTGGTCAATCAAATCCTTGTATTCTCGGATTGCACCCAAATTGGCCTCCAATTGAGCCTGCAACGTACAAACGAGTTCTTCTTCTTCGTTAATCACAACCGAACTTGTTTGTTGAGTCAAACATGTCCCATTTGACGTTATTATGGTGCCACGCGAGGATTGAAATCAAACGGAGTCCATTTGGTCACTCAAATCCTTGTATTCTCGGATTGCACCCAAATTGGCCTCCAATTGAGCCCACAACGTACAAACGAGTTTTCCTTCTTCATTAATCACAACCGAACTTGTTTTTTGAGTCAAAAATGTCCCATTTGACGTTATTATGGTGCCACGCGAGTTAGAAACCAAGCGGAGTCCATTTGGTCAATCAAATCCTTGTATTCTCGGATTGCACCCAAATTGGCCTCCAATTGAGCCTGCAACGTACAAACGAGTTCTTCTTCTTCGTTAATCACAACCGAACTTGTTTGTTGAGTCAAACATGTCCCATTTGACGTTATTATGGTGCCACGCGAGGATTGAAATCAAACGGAGTCCATTTGGTCACTCAAATCCTTGTATTCTCGGATTGCACCCAAATTGGCCTCCAATTGAGCCTACAACGTACAAACGAGTTTTTCTTCTTCGTTAACCACAAACGAACTTGTTTGTTGAGTCAAACATGTCCCATTTTATGTTATTATGGTGCCACGTGAGTTAGAAACCAAACGGAGTCCATTTGGTCACTCAAATCCTTGTATTATCGGATTGCACCCAAATTGGCCTCCAATTGAGCCGACAACGAACAAACGAGTTTTTCTTCTTCGTTAATAACAACCGAACTTGTTTGTTGAGTCAAACATATCCCATTTGACGTTATTATGGTGCCACGCGAGTTAGAAACCAAGCGGAGTCCATTTGGTCACTCAAATCCTTGTATTCTCGGATTGCACCCAAATTGGCCTCCAATTGAGCCTACAATGTACAAACGAGTTTTCCTTCTTCGTTAACCATAACCGAACTTGTTTGTTGAGTCACACATGTCCCATTTGACGTTATTATGGTGCCACGCGAGTTAGAAACCAAGCGGAGCCCATTTGCTTACTCAAATCCTTGTATTCTTGGATTCCCCCCAAATTGGCCTCCAATTGAGCCTATAATGTACAAACGAGTTTTCCTTCTTCGTTGAGCACAACCGAACATTTTTGTTGAGTCAAACATGTCCCATTTGACGTTATTATGGTGCCACGCGAGGATTGAAATCAAACGGAGTCCATTTGGTTACTCAAATCCTTATATTCTCGGATTGCACCCAAATTGGCCTCCAATTGAGCCTACAACGTACAAACAAGTTTTCCTTCTTCATTAAGCACAAACGAACTTGTTTTTTGAGTCAAACATGTCCCATTTGACGTTATTATGGTGCCACGCGAGTTAGAAACCAAGCGGAGTCTATTTGCTTACTCAAATCCTTGTATTCTTGGATTCCACCCAAATTGGCCTCCAATTGAGCCTACAATGTACAAACGAGTTTTCCTTCTTCGTTGAGCACAACCGAACATTTTTGTTGAGTCAAACATGTCCCATTTGACGTTCTTTGGGTGCCACGCGAGGATTGAAATCAAACGGAGTCCATTTGGTCACTCAAATCCTTGTATTCTCGGATTGCACCCAAATTGGCCTCCAATTGAGCCTACAACGTACAAACGAGTTTTCCTTCTTCATTAACCATAAATGAACTTTTTTTTTGAGTGAAACATGTCCCATTTTACGTTATTATGTTTCCACACGAGTTAGAAACCAAGCGGAGTCCATTTGGTCACTCAAATTCTTGTATTCTCGGATTGCACCCAAATTGGCCTCCAATTGATCCTACAACGTACAAACGAGTTTTCCTTCTTCATAAAGCACAACCGAACTTTTTTTTGAGTGAAACATGTCCCATTTGATGTTATTATGGTGCCACACGAGTTAGAAACCAAGCGGAGTCCATTTGGTTACTCAAATCCTTGTATTCTCTGATTGCACCCAAATTGGCCTCCAATTGAGCCTACAATGTACAAACGAGTTTTCCTTCTTCGTTGACCATAAACGAACTTGTTTGTTGAGTCAAACATGTCCCATTTGACGTTATTATGGTGCCACCCGAGTTAGAAACCAAGCGGAGCCTATTTGCTTACTCAAATCCTTGTATTCTTGGATTCCACCCAAATTGGCCTCCAATTGAGCCTATAATGTACAAACGAGTTTTCCTTCTTCGTTGAGCACAACCGAACATTTTTGTTGAGTCAAACATGTCCCATTTGACGTTATTAGGGTGCCACACGAGGATTGAAATCAAACGGAGTCCATTTGGTTACTCAAATCCTTATATTCTCGGATTGCACCCAAATTGGCCTCCAATTGAGCCTACAACGTACAAACGAGTTTTCCTTCTTCGTTAACCATAACCGAACTTGTTTGTTGAGTCAAACATGTCCCATTTGACATTATTATGTTGCCACACGAGTTAGAAACCAAGCGGAGTCCATTTGGTCAATCAAATCCTTGTATTCTCGGATTGCACCCAAATTGGCCTCCAATTGAGCCTGCAACGTACAAACGAGTTCTTCTTCTTCGTTAATCACAACCGAACTTGTTTGTTGAGTCAAACATGTCCCATTTGACGTTATTATGGTGCCACGCGAGGATTGAAATCAAACGGAGTCCATTTGGTCACTCAAATCCTTGTATTCTCGGATTGCACCCAAATTGGCCTCCAATTGAGCCCACAACGTACAAACGAGTTTTCCTTCTTCATTAATCACAACCGAAGTTGTTTTTTGAGTCAAAAATGTCCCATTTGACGTTATTATGGTGCCACGCGAGTTAGAAACCAAGCGGAGTCCATTTGCTTACTCAAATCCTTGTATTCTTGGATTCCACCCAAATTGGCCTCCAATTGAGCCTATAATGTACAAACGAGTTTTCCTTCTTCGTTAAGCACAACCGAACTTGTTTGTTGAGTCAAATATATCCCATTTGACGTTATTATGGTGCCATGTGATGATTGAAATGAAACGGAGTCCATTTGGTCACTCAAATCCTTGTATTCTCGGATTGCACCCAAATTGGCCTCCAATTGAGCCTACAACGTACAAACGAGTTTTTCTTCTTCGTTAACCACAAACGAACTTGTTTGTTGAGTCAAACATGTCCCATTTTATGTTATTATGGTGCCACGTGAGTTAGAAACCAAACGGAGTCCATTTGGTCACTCAAATCCTTGTATTATCGGATTGCACCCAAATTGGCCTCCAATTGAGCCGACAACGAACAAACGAGTTTTTCTTCTTCGTTAATAACAACCGAACTTGTTTGTTGAGTCAAACATATCCCATTTGACGTTATTATGGTGCCACGCGAGTTAGAAACCAAGCGGAGTCCATTTGGTCACTCAAATCCTTGTATTCTCGGATTGCACCCAAATTGGCCTCCAATTGAGCCTACAATGTACAAACGAGTTTTCCTTCTTCGTTGACCATAACCGAACTTGTTTGTTGAGTCACACATGTCCCATTTGACGTTATTATGGTGCCACGCGAGTTAGAAACCAAGCGGAGCCCATTTGCTTACTCAAATCCTTGTATTCTTGGATTCCCCCCAAATTGGCCTCCAATTGAGCCTATAATGTACAAACGAGTTTTCCTTCTTCGTTGAGCACAACCGAACATTTTTGTTGAGTCAAACATGTCCCATTTGACGTTATTATGGTGCCACGCGAGGATTGAAATCAAACGGAGTCCATTTGGTTACTCAAATCCTTATATTCTCGGATTGCACCCAAATTGGCCTCCAATTGAGCCTACAACGTACAAACAAGTTTTCCTTCTTCATTAAGCACAAACGAACTTGTTTTTTGAGTCAAACATGTCCCATTTGACGTTATTATGGTGCCACGCGAGTTAGAAACCAAGCGGAGTCTATTTGCTTACTCAAATCCTTGTATTCTTGGATTCCACCCAAATTGGCCTCCAATTGAGCCTACAATGTACAAACGAGTTTTCCTTCTTCGTTGAGCACAACCGAACATTTTTGTTGAGTCAAACATGTCCCATTTGACGTTCTTTGGGTGCCACGCGAGGATTGAAATCAAACGGAGTCCATTTGGTCACTCAAATCCTTGTATTCTCGGATTGCACCCAAATTGGCCTCCAATTGAGCCTACAACGTACAAACGAGTTTTCCTTCTTCATTAACCATAAATGAACTTTTTTTTTGAGTGAAACATGTCCCATTTTACGTTATTATGTTTCCACACGAGTTAGAAACCAAGCGGAGTCCATTTGGTCACTCAAATTCTTGTATTCTCGGATTGCACCCAAATTGGCCTCCAATTGATCCTACAACGTACAAACGAGTTTTCCTTCTTCATAAAGCACAACCGAACTTTTTTTTGAGTGAAACATGTCCCATTTGATGTTATTATGGTGCCACACGAGTTAGAAACCAAGCGGAGTCCATTTGGTTACTCAAATCCTTGTATTCTCTGATTGCACCCAAATTGGCCTCCAATTGAGCCTACAATGTACAAACGAGTTTTCCTTCTTCGTTGACCATAAACGAACTTGTTTGTTGAGTCAAACATGTCCCATTTGACGTTATTATGGTGCCACCCGAGTTAGAAACCAAGCGGAGCCCATTTGCTTACTCAAATCCTTGTATTCTTGGATTCCACCCAAATTGGCCTCCAATTGAGCCTATAATGTACAAACGAGTTTTCCTTCTTCGTTGAGCACAACCGAACATTTTTGTTGAGTCAAACATGTCCCATTTGACGTTATTAGGGTGCCACACGAGGATTGAAATCAAACGGAGTCCATTTGGTTACTCAAATCCTTATATTCTCGGATTGCACCCAAATTGGCCTCCAATTGAGCCTACAACGTACAAACGAGTTTTCCTTCTTCGTTAACCATAACCGAACTTTTTTGTTGAGTCAAACATGTCCCATTTGACATTATTATGTTGCCACACGAGTTAGAAACCAAGCGGAGTCCATTTGGTCAATCAAATCCTTGTATTCTCGGATTGCACCCAAATTGGCCTCCAATTGAGCCTGCAACGTACAAACGAGTTCTTCTTCTTCGTTAATCACAACCGAACTTGTTTGTTGAGTCAAACATGTCCCATTTGACGTTATTATGGTGCCACGCGAGGATTGAAATCTAACGGAGTCCATTTGGTCACTCAAATCCTTGTATTCTCGGATTGCACCCAAATTGGCCTCCAATTGAGCCCACAACGTACAAACGAGTTTTCCTTCTTCATTAATCACAACCGAAGTTGTTTTTTGAGTCAAAAATGTCCCATTTGACGTTATTATGGTGCCACGCGAGTTAGAAACCAAGCGGAGTCCATTTGCTTACTCAAATCCTTGTATTCTTGGATTCCACCCAAATTGGCCTCCAATTGAGCCTATAATGTACAAACGAGTTTTCCTTCTTCGTTAAGCACAACCGAACTTGTTTGTTGAGTCAAATATATCCCATTTGACGTTATTATGGTGCCATGTGATGATTGAAATGAAACGGAGTCCATTTGGTCACTCAAATCCTTGTATTCTCGGATTGCACCCAAATTGGCCTCCAATTGAGCCTACAACGTACAAACGAGTTTTTCTTCTTCGTTAACCACAAACGAACTTGTTTGTTGAGTCAAACATGTCCCATTTTATGTTATTATGGTGCCACGTGAGTTAGAAACCAAACGGAGTCCATTTGGTCACTCAAATCCTTGTATTATCGGATTGCACCCAAATTGGCCTCCAATTGAGCCGACAACGAACAAACGAGTTTTTCTTCTTCGTTAATAACAACCGAACTTGTTTGTTGAGTCAAACATATCCCATTTGACGTTATTATGGTGCCACGCGAGTTAGAAACCAAGCGGAGTCCATTTGGTCACTCAAATCCTTGTATTCTCGAATTGCACCCAAATTGGCCTCCAATTGAGCCTACAATGTACAAACGAGTTTTCCTTCTTCGTTGACCATAACCGAACTTGTTTGTTGAGTCACACATGTCCCATTTGACGTTATTATGGTGCCACGCGAGTTAGAAACCAAGCGGAGCCCATTTGCTTACTCAAATCCTTGTATTCTTGGATTCCCCCCAAATTGGCCTCCAATTGAGCCTATAATGTACAAACGAGTTTTCCTTCTTCGTTGAGCACAACCGAACATTTTTGTTGAGTCAAACATGTCCCATTTGACGTTATTATGGTGCCACGCGAGGATTGAAATCAAACGGAGTCCATTTGGTTACTCAAATCCTTATATTCTCGGATTGCACCCAAATTGGCCTCCAATTGAGCCTACAACGTACAAACGAGTTTTCCTTCTTCGTTAACCAAAACCGAACTTGTTTGTTGAGTCAAAAATGTCCCATTTGACGTTATTATGTTGCCACACGAGTTAGAAACCAAGCGGAGTCCATTTGGTCAATCAAATCCTTGTATTCTCGAATTGCACCCAAATTGGCCTCCAATTGAGCCTGCAACGTACAAACGAGTTCTTCTTCTTCGTTAATCACAACCGAACTTTTTTGTTGAGTCAAACATGTCCCATTTGACGTTATTATGGTGCCACGTGAGGATTGAAATCAAACGGAGTCCATTTGGTCACTCAAATCCTTGTATTCTCGGATTGCACCCAAATTGGCCTCCAATTGAGCCAACAACGTACAAACGATTTTTCCTTCTTCGTTAAGCACAACCGAACATTTTTGTTGATTCAAACATGTCCCATTTTATGTTATTAGGGTTCCACGCGAGGATTGAAATCAAACGGAGTCCATTTGGTCACTCAAATCCTTGTATTCTCGGATTGCACCCAAATTGGCCTCCAATTGAGCCTACAACGTACAAACGAGTTTTCCTTCTTCATTAAGCACAACCGAACTTGTTTTTTGAGTCAAACATGTCCCATTTGACGTTATTATGGTGCCACGCGAGTTAGAGACCAAGCGGAGTCCATTTGCTTACTCAAATCCTTGTATTCTTGGATTCCACCCAAATTGGCCTCCCATTGAGCCTACAACGTACAAACGAGTTTTCCTTCTTCATTAAGCACAACCAAACTTGTTTTTTGAGTCACAAATGTCCCATTTGACGTTATTATGGTCCCACGCAAAGATTGAAATCAAACGGAGTCCGTTTCCTCAATTAAATCCTTGTATTCTCGGATTGCACCCAAATTGGCCTCCAATTGAGCCTACAACGTACAAACGAGTTTTCCTTCTTCGTTAACCATAACCAAACTTGTTTGTTGAGTCAAACATATCCCATTTGACGTTATTATGGTGCCACAAGAGTTAGAAACCAAACGGAGTCCATTTGGTCACTCAAATCCTTGTATTCTCGAATTGCACCCAAATTGGCCTCCAATTGAGCCGACAACGTACAAACGAGTTTTCCTTCTTCGTTAACCATAACCGAACTTGTTTTTTGAGTCAAAAATGTCCCAGTTGACGTTATTATGGTGCCACTCGAGTTAGAAACCAAGCAGAGTCAATTTTGTCACTCAAATCCTTGTATTCTCGGATTGCACCCAAATTGCCCTCCAATTGAGCCTACAACGTACAAACGAGTTTTCCATCTTCGTTAAGCACAAACGAACCTTTTTGTTTAGTCAAACATGTCCCATTTGACGTTATTATGGTGCCACGCAAAGATTGAAATCAAATGGAGTCCGTTTGTTCACTCAAATCCTTGTATTCTCGGATTGCACCCAAATTGGCCTCCAATTGAGCCTACAATGTACAAACGAGTTTTCCTTCTTCGGTAAGCACAACCGAACTTGTTTGTTGAGTCAAATATGTTCCATTTGACGTTATTATGGTGCCACGCAAGGATTGAAATCAAACGGAATCCATTTGGTCACTCAAATCCTTGTATTCTCGTATTGCACCCAAATTGGCCTCCAATTGAGCCTACAACGTACAAACAAGTTTTCCTTCTTCATTAAGCACAACCGAACTTGTTTTTTGAGTCAAACATATCCCATTTGACGTTATTATGGTGCCACATGAGTTAGAAACCAAGCGGAGTCCATTTGCTCACTAAAATCCTTGTATTCTCGTATTGCACCCAAATTGGCCTCCAATTGAGCCTACAACATACAAACGAGTTTTCCTTCTTTGTTAAGCACAAACGAACCTTTATGTTGAGTCAAACATGTCCCATTTGACGTTATTATGGTGCCACACAAAGATTGAAATCAAACGGAGTCCGTTTGCTCACTCAAATCCTTGTATTCTCGGATTGCACCCAAATTGGCCTCCAATTGAGCCTACAATGTACAAACGAGTTTTCCTTCTTCGTTGAGCACAAACGAACCTTTTTGTTGAGTAAAAAATGTCCCATTTGACGTTAATAGGGTGTCACACGAGGATTGAAATCAAACGGAGTCCATTTGGTCAGTCAAATCTTTGTATTCTCGGATTGCACCTAAATTGGCCTCCAATTGAGCCTACAACGTACAAACGAGTTTTTCTTCTTCATTAATCACAACCGAACTTGTTTTTTGAGTCAAACATGTCCCATTTTACGTTATTATGGTGCCATGCGAGTTAGAAACCAAGCGGAGTCCATTTGGTCACTCAAATTCTTGTATTCTCGGATTGCACCCAAATTGGCTTCCAATTGAGCCTACAACGTACAAACGAGTTTTCCTTCTTCATTAAGCACAACCAAACTTGTTTTTTGAGTCACAAATGTCCCATTTGACGTTATTATGGTCCCACGCAACGATTGAAATCAAACGGAGTCCGTTTGCTCAATTAAATCCTCGTATTCTCGGATTGCACCCAAATTGGCCTCCAATTGAGCCTACAACGTACAAACGAGTTTTCCTTCTTCATTAACCATAACCAAACTTGTTTGTTGAGTCAAACATATCCCATTTGACGTTATTATGGTGCCACAAGAGTTAGAAACCAAACGGAGTCCATTTGGTCACTCAAATCCTTGTATTCTCGGATTGCACCCAAATTGGCCTCCAATTGAGCCGACAACGTACAAACGAGTTTTCCTTCTTCGTTAACCATAACCGAACTTGTTTTTTGAGTCAAAAATGTCCCAGTTGACGTTATTATGGTGCCACTCGAGTTAGAAACCAAGCAGAGTCAATTTTGTCACTCAAATCCTTGTATTCTCGGATTGCACCCAAATTGGCCTCCAATTGAGCCTACAACGTACAAACGAGTTTTCCATCTTCGTTAAGCACAAACGAACCTTTTTGTTTAGTCAAACATGTCCCATTTGACGTTATTATGGTGCCACGCAAAGATTGAAATCAAACGGAGTCCGTTTGTTCACTCAAATCCTTGTATTCTCGGATTGCACCCAAATTGGCCTCCAATTGAGCCTACAATGTACAAACGAGTTTTCCTTCTTCGGTAAGCACAACCGAACTTATTTGTTGAGTCAAATATGTTCCATTTGACGTTATTATGGTGCCACGCAAGGATTGAAATCAAACGGAATCCATTTGGTCACTCAAATCCTTGTATTCTCGGATTGCACCCAAATTGGCCTCCAATTGAGCCTACAACGTACAAACAAGTTTTCCTTCTTCATTAAGCACAACCGAACTTGTTTTTTGAGTCAAACATATCCCATTTGACGTTATTATGGTGCCACACGAGTTAGAAACCAAGCGGAGTCCATTTGCTCACTAAAATCCTTGTATTCTCGTATTGCACCCAAATTGGCCTCCAATTGAGCCTACAACATACAAACGAGTTTTCCTTCTTTGTTAAGCACAAACGAACCTTTATGTTGAGTCAAACATGTCCCATTTGACGTTATTATGGTGCCACACAAAGATTGAAATCAAACGGAGTCCGTTTGCTCACTCAAATCCTTGTATTCTCGGATTGCACCCAAATTGGCCTCCAATTGAGCCTACAATGTACAAACGAGTTTTCCTTCTTCGTTGAGCACAACCGAACCTTTTTGTTGAGTAAAAAATGTCCCATTTGACGTTAATAGGGTGCCACACGAGGATTGAAATCAAACGGAGTCCATTTGGTCAGTCAAATCTTTGTATTCTCGGATTGCACCTAAATTGCCCTCCAATTGAGCCTACAACGTACAAACGAGTTTTTCTTCTTCATTAATCACAACCGAACTTGTTTTTTGAGTCAAACATGTCCCATTTTACGTTATTATGGTGCCACGTGAGTTAGAAACCAAGCGGAGTCCATTTGGTCACTCAAATCCTTGTATTCTCGGATTGCACCCAAAATGGCCTGCAATTGAGCCTACAATGTACAAACGAGTTTTCCTTATTCGTTGACCATAACCGAACTTTTTTGTTGAGTCAAACATTTCCCATTTGATGTTATTATGGTGCCACGCGAGGTAGAAACCAAGCGGAGTCCATTTGCTTACTCAAATCCTTGTATTCTTGGATTCCACCCAAATTGGCCTCCAATTGAGCCTACAATGTACAAACGAGTTTACCTTCTTCGTTGAGCACAACCGAACATTTTTGTTGAGTCAAATATGTCCCATTTGACGTTATTATGGTGCCACGTGAGGATTGAAATCAAACGGAGTCCATTTGGACACTCAAATCCTTGTATTCTCGGATTGCACCCAAATTGGCCTCCAATTGAGCCTACAACGTACAAACGAGTTTTCCTTCTTTATTAAGCACAACTGTACTTGTTTGTTGAGTCAAACACGTCCGAATTGACGTTATTATGGTGCCACACGAGTTAGAAACCAAGCGGAGTCCATTTTTTCACTAAATTCCTTGTATTTTCGTATTGCACCCAAATTGGCCTCCAATTGAGCCTACAACATACAAACGAGTTTTCCTTCTTTGTTAAGCACAACCGAACCTTTTTGTTGAGTCACACATGTCCCATTTGACGTTATTATGGTGCCACGCAAAGATTGAAATCAAACGGAGTCCGTTTGCTCACTCAAATCCTTGTATTCTCGGATTGCACCCAAATTGGCCTCCAATTGAGCCTACAATGTACAAACGAGTTTTCCTTCTTCGTTAAGCACAACCGAACTTGTTTGTTGAGTCAAATATGTTACATTTGACGTTATTATGGTGCCACGCAAGGATTGAAACCGAACGGAGTCCATTCGGTCACTCAAATCCTTGTATTCTCGGATTGCACCCAAATTGGCCCACAATTGAGCCTACAACGTACAAACGAGTTTTCCTTCTTCGTTAACCATAACCAAACTTTTTTGTTGAGTCAAACATGTCCCATTTGACGTTATTATGGTGCCACGCGAGTTAGAAACCAAGCGGAGTCCATTTTCTTACTCAAATCCTTGTATTCTCGGATTGCACCCAAATTGGCCTACAATTGAGCCTACAATGTACAAACGAGTTTTCCTTCTTCGTTGAGCACAACCGAACCTTTTTGTTGAGTCAAACATGTCCCATTTGACGTTATTAGTGTACCACATGAGGATTGAAATCAAACGTAGTCCATTTGGTCACTCAAATCCTTGTATTCTCGGATTGCACCTAAATTGGCCTCCAATTGAGCCTACAACGTACAAACGAGTTTTTCTTCTTCATTAATCACAACCGAACTTGTTTGTTGAGTTGAACATGTCCCATTTGACGTTATTATGGTGCCACGTGAGTTAGAAACCAAGCGGAGTCCATTTGGTCACTCAAATCCTTGTATTCTCGGATTGCACCCAAATTGGCCTCCAATTGAGCCTACAATGTACAAACGAGTTTTCCTTCTTCATTGACCATAACCGAAATTTTTTGTTGTGTCAAACATGTCCCATTCGACGTTATTATGGTGCCACGTGAGTTAGAAACCAAGCGGAGTCCATTTGCTTACTCAAATCCTTGTATTCTTGGATTCCACCCAAATTGGCCTCCAATTGAGCCTACAATGTACAAACGTGTTTACCTTCTTCGTTGAGCACAACCGAACATTTTTGTTGAGTCAAACATTTCCCATTTGACGTTATTATGGTGCCACGCGAGGATTGAAATCAAACGAAGTCCATTTGGTCACTCAAATCCTTGTATTCTCGGATTGCACCCAAATTGGCCCACAATTGAGCCTACAACGTACAAACGAGTTTTCCTTCTTCGTTAACCATAACCAAACTTGTTTGTTGAGTCAAACATGTCCCATTTGACGTTATTATGGTGCCACGCGAGTTAGAAACCAAGCGGAGTCCATTTTCTTACTCAAATCCTTGTATTCTCGGATTGCACCCAAATTGGCCTACAATTGAGCCTACAATGTACAAACGAGTTTTCCTTCTTCGTTGAGCACAACCGAACCTTTTTGTTGAGTCAAACATGTCCCATTTGACGTTATTAGTGTACCACATGAGGATTGAAATCAAACGTAGTCCATTTGGTCACTCAAATCCTTGTATTCTCGGATTGCACCTAAATTGGCCTCCAATTGAGCCTACAACGTACAAACGAGTTTTTCTTCTTCATTAATCACAACCGAACTTGTTTGTTGAGTTGAACATGTCCCATTTGACGTTATTATGGTGCCACGTGAGTTAGAAACCAAGCGGAGTCCATTTGGTCACTCAAATCCTTGTATTCTCGGATTGCACCCAAATTGGCCTCCAATTGAGCCTACAATGTACAAACGAGTTTTCCTTCTTCATTGACCATAACCGAACTTTTTTGTTGTGTCAAACATGTCCCATTCGACGTTATTATGGTGCCACGTGAGTTAGAAACCAAGCGGAGTCCATTTGCTTACTCAAATCCTTGTATTCTTGGATTCCACCCAAATTGGCCTCCAATTGAGCCTACAATGTACAAACGTGTTTACCTTCTTCGTTGAGCACAACCGAACATTTTTGTTGAGTCAAACATTTCCCATTTGACGTTATTATGGTGCCACGCGAGGATTGAAATCAAACGAAGTCCATTTGGTCACTCAAATCCTTGTATTCTCGGATTGCACCCAAATGGGCCTCCAATTGAGCCTACAATGTACAAACGAGTTTACCTTCTTCGTTGAGCACAACCGAACATTTTTGTTGAGTCAAATATGTTCCATTTGACGTTATTATGGTGCCACGCAAGGATTGAAACCGAACGGAGTCCATTCGGTCACTCAAATCCTTGTATTCTCGGATTGCACCCAAATTGGCCCACAATTGAGCCTACAACGTACAAACGAGTTTTCCTTCTTCGTTAATCATAACCAAACTTGTTTGTTGAGTCAAACATGTCCCATTTGACGTTATTATGGTGCCACGCGAGTTAGAAACCAAGCGGAGTCCATTTTCTTACTCAAATCCTTGTATTCTCGGATTGCACCCAAATTGGCCTACAATTGAGCCTACAATGTACAAACGAGTTTTCCTTCTTCGTTGAGCACAACCGAACCTTTTTGTTGAGTCAAACATGTCCCATTTGACGTTATTAGTGTACCACGTGAGGATTGAAATCAAACGTAGTCCATTTGGTCACTCAAATCCTTGTATTCTCGGATTGCACCTAAATTGGCCTCCAATTGAGCCTACAACGTACAAACGAGTTTTTCTTCTTCGTTAACCACAAACGAACTTGTTTGTTGAGTCAAACATGTCCCATTTTATGTTATTATGGTGCCACGTGAGTTAGAAACCAAACGGAGTCCATTTGGTCACTCAAATCCTTGTATTATCGGATTGCACCCAAATTGGCCTCCAATTGAGCCGACAACGAACAAACGAGTTTTTCTTCTTCGTTAATAACAACCGAACTTGTTTGTTGATTTAAACATATCCCATTTGACGTTATTATGGTGCCACGCGAGTTAGAAACCAAGCGGAGTCCATTTGGTCACTCAAATCCTTGTATTCTCGAATTGCACCCAAATTGGCCTCCAATTGAGCCTACAATGTACAAACGAGTTTTCCTTCTTCGTTGACCATAACCGAACTTGTTTGTTGAGTCACACATGTCCCATTTTACGTTATTATGGTGCCACGCGAGTTAGAAACCAAGCGGAGCCCATTTGCTTACTCAAATCCTTGTATTCTTGGATTCCCCCCAAATTGGCCTCCAATTGAGCCTATAATGTACAAACGAGTTTTCCTTCTTCGTTGAGCACAACCGAACATTTTTGTTGAGTCAAACATGTCCCATTTGACGTTATTATGGTGCCACGCGAGGATTGAAATCAAACGGAGTCCATTTGGTTACTCAAATCCTTATATTCTCGGATTGCACCCAAATTGGCCTCCAATTGAGCCTACAACGTACAAACGAGTTTTCCTTCTTCGTTAACCAAAACCGAACTTGTTTGTTGAGTCAAAAATGTCCCATTTGACGTTATTATGTTGCCACACGAGTTAGAAACCAAGCGGAGTCCATTTGGTCAATCAAATCCTTGTATTCTCGAATTGCACCCAAATTGGCCTCCAATTGAGCCTGCAACGTACAAACGAGTTCTTCTTCTTCGTTAATCACAACCGAACTTTTTTGTTGAGTCAAACATGTCCCATTTGACGTTATTATGGTGCCACGTGAGGATTGAAATCAAACGGAGTCCATTTGGTCACTCAAATCCTTGTATTCTCGGATTGCACCCAAATTGGCCTCCAATTGAGCCAACAACGTACAAACGATTTTTCCTTCTTCGTTAAGCACAACCGAACATTTTTGTTGATTCAAACATGTCCCATTTTATGTTATTAGGGTTCCACGCGAGGATTGAAATCAAACGGAGTCCATTTGGTCACTCAAATCCTTGTATTCTCGGATTGCACCCAAATTGGCCTCCAATTGAGCCTACAACGTACAAACGAGTTTTCCTTCTTCATTAAGCACAACCGAACTTGTTTTTTGAGTCAAACATGTCCCATTTGACGTTATTATGGTGCCACGCGAGTTAGAGACCAAGCGGAGTCCATTTGCTTACTCAAATCCTTGTATTCTTGGATTCCACCCAAATTGGCCTCCCATTGAGCCTACAACGTACAAACGAGTTTTCCTTCTTCATTAAGCACAACCAAACTTGTTTTTTGAGTCACAAATGTCCCATTTGACGTTATTATGGTCCCACGCAAAGATTGAAATCAAACGGAGTCCGTTTCCTCAATTAAATCCTTGTATTCTCGGATTGCACCCAAATTGGCCTCCAATTGAGCCTACAACGTACAAACGAGTTTTCCTTCTTCGTTAACCATAACCAAACTTGTTTGTTGAGTCAAACATATCCCATTTGACGTTATTATGGTGCCACAAGAGTTAGAAACAAAACGGAGTCCATTTGGTCACTCAAATCCTTGTATTCTCGAATTGCACCCAAATTGGCCTCCAATTGAGCCGACAACGTACAAACGAGTTTTCCTTCTTCGTTAACCATAACCGAACTTGTTTTTTGAGTCAAAAATGTCCCAGTTGACGTTATTATGGTGCCACTCGAGTTAGAAACCAAGCAGAGTCAATTTTGTCACTCAAATCCTTGTATTCTCGGATTGCACCCAAATTGCCCTCCAATTGAGCCTACAACGTACAAACGAGTTTTCCATCTTCGTTAAGCACAAACGAACCTTTTTGTTTAGTCAAACATGTCCCATTTGACGTTATTATGGTGCCACGCAAAGATTGAAATCAAATGGAGTCCGTTTGTTCACTCAAATCCTTGTATTCTCGGATTGCACCCAAATTGGCCTCCAATTGAGCCTACAATGTACAAACGAGTTTTCCTTCTTCGGTAAGCACAACCGAACTTGTTTGTTGAGTCAAATATGTTCCATTTGACGTTATTATGGTGCCACGCAAGGATTGAAATCAAACGGAATCCATTTGGTCACTCAAATCCTTGTATTCTCGTATTGCACCCAAATTGGCCTCCAATTGAGCCTACAACGTACAAACAAGTTTTCCTTCTTCATTAAGCACAACCGAACTTGTTTTTTGAGTCAAACATATCCCATTTGACGTTATTATGGTGCCACACGAGTTAGAAACCAAGCGGAGTCCATTTGCTCACTAAAATCCTTGTATTCTCGTATTGCACCCAAATTGGCCTCCAATTGAGCCTACAATGTACAAACGAGTTTTCCTTATTCGTTGACCATAACCGAACTTTTTTGTTGAGTCAAACATTTCCCATTTGATGTTATTATGGTGCCACGCGAGGTAGAAACCAAGCGGAGTCCATTTGCTTACTCAAATCCTTGTATTCTTGGATTCCACCCAAATTGGCCTCCAATTGAGCCTACAATGTACAAACGAGTTTACCTTCTTCGTTGAGCACAACCGAACATTTTTGTTGAGTCAAATATGTCCCATTTGACGTTATTATGGTGCCACGTGAGGATTGAAATCAAACGGAGTCCATTTGGACACTCAAATCCTTGTATTCTCGGATTGCACCCAAATTGGCCTCCAATTGAGCCTACAACGTACAAACGAGTTTTCCTTCTTTATTAAGCACAACTGTACTTGTTTGTTGAGTCAAACACGTCCGAATTGACGTTATTATGGTGCCACACGAGTTAGAAACCAAGCGGAGTCCATTTTTTCACTAAATTCCTTGTATTTTCGTATTGCACCCAAATTGGCCTCCAATTGAGCCTACAACATACAAACGAGTTTTCCTTCTTTGTTAAGCACAACCGAACCTTTTTGTTGAGTCACACATGTCCCATTTGACGTTATTATGGTGCCACGCAAAGATTGAAATCAAACGGAGTCCGTTTGCTCACTCAAATCCTTGTATTCTCGGATTGCACCCAAATTGGCCTCCAATTGAGCCTACAATGTACAAACGAGTTTTCCTTCTTCGTTAAGCACAACCGAACTTGTTTGTTGAGTCAAATATGTTACATTTGATGTTATTATGGTGCCACGCAAGGATTGAAACCGAACGGAGTCCATTCGGTCACTCAAATCCTTGTATTCTCGGATTGCACCCAAATTGGCCCACAATTGAGCCTACAACGTACAAACGAGTTTTCCTTCTTCGTTAACCATAACCAAACTTTTTTGTTGAGTCAAACATGTCCCATTTGACGTTATTATGGTGCCACGCGAGTTAGAAACCAAGCGGAGTCCATTTTCTTACTCAAATCCTTGTATTCTCGGATTGCACCCAAATTGGCCTACAATTGAGCCTACAATGTACAAACGAGTTTTCCTTCTTCGTTGAGCACAACCGAACCTTTTTGTTGAGTCAAACATGTCCAATTTGACGTTATTAGTGTACCACATGAGGATTGAAATCAAACGTAGTCCATTTGGTCACTCAAATCCTTGTATTCTCGGATTGCACCTAAATTGGCCTCCAATTGAGCCTACAACGTACAAACGAGTTTTTCTTCTTCATTAATCACAACCGAACTTGTTTGTTGAGTTGAACATGTCCCATTTGACGTTATTATGGTGCCACGTGAGTTAGAAACCAAGCGGAGTCCATTTGGTCACTCAAATCCTTGTATTCTCGGATTGCACCCAAATTGGCCTCCAATTGAGCCTACAATGTACAAACGAGTTTTCCTTCTTCATTGACCATAACCGAAATTTTTTGTTGTGTCAAACATGTCCCATTCGACGTTATTATGGTGCCACGTGAGTTAGAAACCAAGCGGAGTCCATTTGCTTACTCAAATCCTTGTATTCTTGGATTCCACCCAAATTGGCCTCCAATTGAGCCTACAATGTACAAACGTGTTTACCTTCTTCGTTGAGCACAACCGAACATTTTTGTTGAGTCAAACATTTCCCATTTGACGTTATTATGGTGCCACGTGAGGATTGAAATCAAACGAAGTCCATTTGGTCACTCAAATCCTTGTATTCTCGGATTGCACCCAAATTGGCCCACAATTGAGCCTACAACGTACAAACGAGTTTTCCTTCTTCGTTAACCATAACCAAACTTGTTTGTTGAGTCAAACATGTCCCATTTGACGTTATTATGGTGCCACGCGAGTTAGAAACCAAGCGGAGTCCATTTTCTTACTCAAATCCTTGTATTCTCGGATTGCACCCAAATTGGCCTACAATTGAGCCTACAATGTACAAACGAGTTTTCCTTCTTCGTTGAGCACAACCGAACCTTTTTGTTGAGTCAAACATGTCCCATTTGACGTTATTAGTGTACCACATGAGGATTGAAATCAAACGTAGTCCATTTGGTCACTCAAATCCTTGTATTCTCGGATTGCACCTAAATTGGCCTCCAATTGAGCCTACAACGTACAAACGAGTTTTTCTTCTTCATTAATCACAACCGAACTTGTTTGTTGAGTTGAACATGTCCCATTTGACGTTATTATGGTGCCACGTGAGTTAGAAACCAAGCGGAGTCCATTTGGTCACTCAAATCCTTGTATTCTCGGATTGCACCCAAATTGGCCTCCAATTGAGCCTACAATGTACAAACGAGTTTTCCTTCTTCATTGACCATAACCGAACTTTTTTGTTGTGTCAAACATGTCCCATTCGACGTTATTATGGTGCCACGTGAGTTAGAAACCAAGCGGAGTCCATTTGCTTACTCAAATCCTTGTATTCTTGGATTCCACCCAAATTGGCCTCCAATTGAGCCTACAATGTACAAACGTGTTTACCTTCTTCGTTGAGCACAACCGAACATTTTTGTTGAGTCAAACATTTCCCATTTGACGTTATTATGGTGCCACGCGAGGATTGAAATCAAACGAAGTCCATTTGGTCACTCAAATCCTTGTATTCTCGGATTGCACCCAAATGGGCCTCCAATTGAGCCTACAATGTACAAACGAGTTTACCTTCTTCGTTGAGCACAACCGAACATTTTTGTTGAGTCAAATATGTTCCATTTGACGTTATTATGGTGCCACGCAAGGATTGAAACCGAACGGAGTCCATTCGGTCACTCAAATCCTTGTATTCTCGGATTGCACCCAAATTGGCCCACAATTGAGCCTACAACGTACAAACGAGTTTTCCTTCTGTGTTAATCATAACCAAACTTGTTTGTTGAGTCAAACATGTCCCATTTGACGTTATTATGGTGCCACGCGAGTTAGAAACCAAGCGGAGTCCATTTTCTTACTCAAATCCTTGTATTCTCGGATTGCA
The DNA here is from genome assembly GCA_963556465.1 of Berberis vulgaris. Taxonomy (NCBI): domain Eukaryota; kingdom Viridiplantae; phylum Streptophyta; class Magnoliopsida; order Ranunculales; family Berberidaceae; genus Berberis; species Berberis vulgaris. The sequence continues at coordinate 38,018,500 of OY747126.1, read as the reverse complement.
CCCAAATTGGCCTACAATTGAGCCTACAATGTACAAACGAGTTTTCCTTCTTCGTTGAGCACAACCGAACCTTTTTGTTGAGTCAAACATGTTTTATTTGACGTTATTAGTGTACCACGTGAGGATTGAAATCAAACGTAGTCCATTTGGTCACTCAAATCCTTGTATTCTCGGATTGCACCTAAATTGGCCTCCAATTGAGCCTACAACGTACAAACGAGTTTTTCTTCTTCATTAATCACAACCGAACTTGTTTGTTGAGTCGAACATGTCCCATTGGACGTTATTATGGTGCCACGTGAGTTAGAAACCAAGCGGAGTCCATTTGGTCACTCAAATCCTTGTATTCTCGGATTGCACTCAAATTGGCCTCCAATTGAGCCTACAATGTACAAACGAGTTTTCCTTCTTCATTGACCATAACCGAACTTTTTTGTTGTGTCAAACATGTCCCATTCGACGTTATTATGGTGCCACGTGAGTTAGAAACCAAGCGGAGTCCATTTGCTTACTCAAATCCTTGTATTCTTGGATTCCACCCAAATTGGCCTCCAATTGAGCCTACAATGTACAAACGTGTTTACCTTCTTCGTTGAGCACAACCGAACATTTTTGTTGAGTCAAACATTTCCCATTTGACGTTATTATGGTGCCACGCGAGTTAGAAACCAAGCGGAGTCCATTTGCTTACTCAAATCCTTGTATTCTCGGATTGCACCCAAATGGGCCTCCAATTGAGCCTATAATGTACAAACGAGTTTTCCTTCTTCGTTAAGCACAACCGAACTTGTTTGTTGAGTCAAATATATCCCATTTGACGTTATTATGGTGCCATGTGATGATTGAAATGAAACGGAGTCCATTTGGTCACTCAAATCCTTGTATTCTCGGATTGCACCCAAATTGGCCTCCAATTGAGCCTACAACGTACAAACGAGTTTTTCTTCTTCGTTAACCACAAACGAACTTGTTTGTTGAGTCAAACATGTCCCATTTTATGTTATTATGGTGCCACGTGAGTTAGAAACCAAACGGAGTCCATTTGGTCACTCAAATCCTTGTATTATCGGATTGCACCCAAATTGGCCTCCAATTGAGCCGACAACGAACAAACGAGTTTTTCTTCTTCGTTAATAACAACCGAACTTGTTTGTTGATTCAAACATATCCCATTTGACGTTATTATGGTGCCACGCGAGTTAGAAACCAAGCGGAGTCCATTTGGTCACTCAAATCCTTGTATTCTCGAATTGCACCCAAATTGGCCTCCAATTGAGCCTACAATGTACAAACGAGTTTTCCTTCTTCGTTGACCATAACCGAACTTGTTTGTTGAGTCACACATGTCCCATTTTACGTTATTATGGTGCCACGCGAGTTAGAAACCAAGCGGAGCCCATTTGCTTACTCAAATCCTTGTATTCTTGGATTCCCCCCAAATTGGCCTCCAATTGAGCCTATAATGTACAAACGAGTTTTCCTTCTTCGTTGAGCACAACCGAACATTTTTGTTGAGTCAAACATGTCCCATTTGACGTTATTATGGTGCCACGCGAGGATTGAAATCAAACGGAGTCCATTTGGTTACTCAAATCCTTATATTCTCGGATTGCACCCAAATTGGCCTCCAATTGAGCCTACAACGTACAAACGAGTTTTCCTTCTTCGTTAACCAAAACCGAACTTGTTTGTTGAGTCAAAAATGTCCCATTTGACGTTATTATGTTGCCACACGAGTTAGAAACCAAGCGGAGTCCATTTGGTCAATCAAATCCTTGTATTCTCGAATTGCACCCAAATTGGCCTCCAATTGAGCCTGCAACGTACAAACGAGTTCTTCTTCTTCGTTAATCACAACCGAACTTTTTTGTTGAGTCAAACATGTCCCATTTGACGTTATTATGGTGCCACGTGAGGATTGAAATCAAACGGAGTCCATTTGGTCACTCAAATCCTTGTATTCTCGGATTGCACCCAAATTGGCCTCCAATTGAGCCTACAACGTACAAACGAGTTTTCCATCTTCGTTAAGCACAAACGAACCTTTTTGTTTAGTCAAACATGTCCCATTTGACGTTATTATGGTGCCACGCAAAGATTGAAATCAAACGGAGTCCGTTTGTTCACTCAAATCCTTGTATTCTCGGATTGCACCCAAATTGGCCTCCAATTGAGCCTACAATGTACAAACGAGTTTTCCTTCTTCGGTAAGCACAACCGAACTTGTTTGTTGAGTCAAATATGTTCCATTTGACGTTATTATGGTGCCACGCAAGGATTGAAATCAAACGGAATCCATTTGGTCACTCAAATCCTTGTATTCTCGGATTGCACCCAAATTGGCCTCCAATTGAGCCTACAACGTACAAACAAGTTTTCCTTCTTCATTAAGCACAACCGAACTTGTTTTTTGAGTCAAACATATCCCATTTGACGTTATTATGGTGCCACACGAGTTAGAAACCAAGCGGAGTCCATTTGCTCACTAAAATCCTTGTATTCTCGTATTGCACCCAAATTGGCCTCCAATTGAGCCTACAACATACAAACGAGTTTTCCTTCTTTGTTAAGCACAAACGAACCTTTATGTTGAGTCAAACATGTCCCATTTGACGTTATTATGGTGCCACACAAAGATTCAAATCAAACGGAGTCCGTTTGCTCACTCAAATCCTTGTATTCTCGGATTGCACCCAAATTGGCCTCCAATTGAGCCTACAATGTACAAACGAGTTTTCCTTCTTCGTTGAGCACAACCGAACCTTTTTGTTGAGTAAAAAATGTCCCATTTGACGTTAATAGGGTGCCACACGAGGATTGAAATCAAACGGAGTCCATTTGGTCAGTCAAATCTTTGTATTCTCGGATTGCACCTAAATTGCCCTCCAATTGAGCCTACAACGTACAAACGAGTTTTTCTTCTTCATTAATCACAACCGAACTTGTTTTTTGAGTCAAACATGTCCCATTTTACGTTATTATGGTGCCACGCGAGTTAGAAACCAAGCGGAGTCCATTTGGTCACTCAAATCCTTGTATTCTCGGATTGCACCCAAATTGGCCTGCAATTGAGCCTACAATGTACAAACGAGTTTTCCTTATTCGTTGACCATAACCGAACTTTTTTGTTGAGTCAAACATGTCCCATTTGATGTTATTATGGTGCCACGCGAGGTAGAAACCAAGCGGAGTCCATTTGCTTACTCAAATCCTTGTATTCTTGGATTCCACCCAAATTGGCCTCCAATTGAGCCTACAATGTACAAACGAGTTTACCTTCTTCGTTGAGCACAACCGAACATTTTTGTTGAGTCAAACATTTCCCATTTGACGTTATTATGGTGCCACGCGAGGATTGAAATCAAACGAAGTCCATTTGGTCACTCAAATCCTTGTATTCTCGGATTGCACCCAAATGGGCCTCCAATTGAGCCTACAACGTACAAACGAGTTTTCCTTCTTCGTTAACCATAACTGAACTTGTTTGTTGTGTCAAACATGTCCCATTTGACGTTATTATGTTGCCACGGGAGTTAGAAACCAAGCGGAGTCCATTTGGTCACTCAAATCCTTGTATTCTCGGATTGCACCCAAATTGGCCTCCAATTGAGCCTACAACGTACAAACGAGTTTTCCATCTTCGTTAAGCACAACCGAACCTTTTTTTTGAGTAAAACATGTCCCATTTGACGTTATTATGGTGCCACGCGAGGATTTAAATCAAACGGAGTCCATTTGATCACTCAAATCCTTGTATTCTCGGATTGCACCCAAATTGGCCTCCAATTGAGCCTTCAACGTACAAACGAGTTTTCCTTCTTCGTTAAGCACAACCGAACATTTTTATTGAGTCAAACATGTCCCATTTTACATTATTAGGGTTCCACGCGAGGATTGAAATCAAACGGAGTCCATTTGGCCACTCAAATCCTCGTATTCTCGGATTGCACCCAAATTGGCCTCTAAATGATCCTACAACGTACAAACGAGTTTTCCATCTTCGTTAACCATAACCAAACTTTTTTGTTGAGTAAAACATGTCCCAATTGACGTTATTATGTTTCCACGCGAGTTAGAAACAAAGCGGAGTCCATTTGGTCACTCAAATCCTTGTATTCTCGGATTGCACCCAAATTGGCCTCCAATTGAGCCTACAACGTACAAACAAGTTTTCCTTCTTCATTAAGCACAAACGAACTTGTTTTTTGAGTCAAACATGTCCCATTTGACGTTATTATGGTGCCACGCGAGTTAGAAACCAAGCGGAGTCCATTTGCTTACACAAATCCTTGTATTCTTGGATTCCACCCAAATTGGCCTCCAATTGAGCCTACAATGTACAAACGAGTTTTCCTTCTTCGTTGAGCACAACCGAACATTTTTGTTGAGTCAAACATGTCCCATTTGACGTTCTTAGGGTGCCACGCGAGGATTGAAATCAAACGGAGTCCATTTGGTCACTCAAATCCTTGTATTCTCGGATTGCACCCAAATTGGCCTCCAATTGAGCCTACAACGTACAAACAAGTTTTCCTTCTTCATTAAGCACAAACGAACTTTTTTTTGAGTCAAACATGTCCCATTTGACGTTATTATGGTGCCACGCGAGTTAGAAACCAAGCGGAGTCCATTTGCTTACTCAAATCCTTGTATTCTTGGATTCCACCCAAATTGGCCTCCAATTGAGCCTACAATGTACAAACGAGTTTTCCTTCTTCATTGACCATAACCGAACTTTTTTGTTGTGTCAAACATGTCCCATTCGACGTTATTATGGTGCCACGTGAGTTAGAAACCAAGCGGAGTCCATTTGCTTACTCAAATCCTTGTATTCTTGGATTCCACCCAAATTGGCCTCCAATTGAGCCTACAATGTACAAACGTGTTTACCTTCTTCGTTGAGCACAACCGAACATTTTTGTTGAGTCAAACATTTCCCATTTGACGTTATTATGGTGCCACGCGAGGATTGAAATCAAACGGAGTCCATTTGGTCACTCAAATCCTTGTATTCTCGGATTGCACCCAAATGGGCCTCCAATTGAGCCTACAACGTACAAACGAGTTTTCCTTCTTCGTTAACCATAACTGAACTTGTTTGTTGTGTCAAACATGTCCCATTTGACGTTATTATGTTGCCACGGGAGTTAGAAACCAAGCGGAGTCCATTTGGTCACTCAAATCCTTGTATTCTCGGATTGCACCCAAATTGGCCTCCAATTGAGCCTACAACGTACAAACGAGTTTTCCATCTTCGTTAAGCACAACCGAACCTTTTTTTTGAGTCAAACATGTCCCATTTGACGTTATTATGGTGCCACGCGAGGATTTAAATCAAACGGAGTCCATTTGGTCACTCAAATCCTTGTATTCTCGGATTGCACCCAAATTGGCCTCCAATTGAGCCTTCAACGTACAAACGAGTTTTCCTTCTTCGTTAAGCACAACCGAACATTTTTGTTGAGTCAAACATGTCCCATTTTACATTATTAGGGTTCCACGCGAGGATTGAAATCAAACGGAGTCCATTTGGCCACTCAAATCCTCGTATTCTCGGATTGCACCCAAACTGGCCTCTAAATGATCCTACTACGTACAAACGAGTTTTCCATCTTCGTTAACCATAACCAAACTTTTTTGTTGAGTAAAACATGTCCCAATTGACGTTATTATGTTTCCACGCGAGTTAGAAACAAAGCGGAGTCCATTTGGTCACTCAAATCCTTGTATTCTCGGATTGCACCCAAATTGGCCTCCAATTGAGCCTACAACGTACAAACAAGTTTTCCTTCTTCATTAAGCACAAACGAACTTGTTTTTTGAGTCAAACATGTCCCATTTGACGTTATTATGGTGCCACGCGAGTTAGAAACCAAGCGGAGTCCATTTGCTTACAAAAATCCTTGTATTCTTGGATTCCACCCAAATTGGCCTCCAATTGAGCCTACAATGTACAAACGAGTTTTCCTTCTTCGTTGAGCACAACCGAACATTTTTGTTGAGTCAAACATGTCCCATTTGACGTTCTTAGGGTGCCACGTGAGGATTGAAATCAAACGGAGTCCATTTGGTCACTCAAATCCTTGTATTCTCGGATTGCACCCAAATTTGCCTCCAATTGAGCCTACAACGTACAAACGAGTTTTCCTTCTTCATTAACCATAACTGAACTTGTTTTTTGAGTGAAACATGTCCCATTTGACGTTATTATGTTGCCACGCGAGTTAGAAACCAAGCGGAGTCCATTTGGTCACTCAAATTCTTGTATTCTCGGATTGCACCCAAATTGGCCTCCAATTGAGCCTACAACGTACAAACGAGTTTTCCTTCTTCATAAAGCACAACCAAACTTTTTTTTGAGTGAAACATGTCCCATTTGATGTTATTATGGTGCCACACGAGTTATAAACCAAGCGGAGTCCATTTGCTTACTCAAATCCTTGTATTCTTGGATTCCACCCAAATTGGCCTCCAATTGAGCCTACAATGTACAAACGAGTTTTCCTTCTTCATTTAGCACAACCGAACATTTTTGTTGAGTCAAACATGTCCCATTTGACGTTCTTTGGGCGCCACGCAAGGATTGAAATCAAACGGAGTCCATTTGGTCACTCAAATCCTTGTATTCTCGGATTGCACCCAAATTGGCCCCCAATTGAGCCTACAACGTACAAACGAGTTTTCCTTCTTCATTAACCATAACTGAACTTGTTTTTTGAGTGAAACATGTCCCATTTGACGTTATTATGTTGCCACGTGAGTTAGAAACCAAGCGGAGTCCATTTGGTCACTCAAATTCTTGTATTCTCGGATTGCACCCAAATTGGCCTCCAATTGAGCCTACAACGTACAAACGAGTTTTCCTTCTTCATAAAGCACAACCGAACTTTTTTTTGAGTGAAACATGTCCCATTTGATGTTATTATGGTGCCACGCGAGTTAGAAACCAAGCAGAGTCCATTTGCTTACTCAAATCCTTGTATTCTTGGATTCCACCCAAATTGGCCTCCAATTGAGCCTACAATGTACAAACGAGTTTTCCTTCTTCGTTGAGCACAACCGAACATTTTTGTTGAGTCAAACATGTCCCATTTGACGTTCTTAGGGTGCCACGCGAGGATTGAAATCAAACGGAGTCCATTTGGTCACTCAAATCCTTGTATTCTCGGATTGCACCCAAATTGGCCTCCAATTGAGCCTACAACGTACAAACGAGTTTTCCTTCTTTATTAAGCACAACTGAACTTGTTTGTTGACTCAAAAACGTCCCAATTGACGTTATTATGCTGCCACACGAGTTAGAAACCAAGCGGAGTCCATTTGCTCACTAAAATCCTTGTATTTTCGTATTGCACCCAAATTGGCATCCAATTGAGCCTACAACATACAAACGAGTTTTCCTTCTTTGTTAAGCACAACCGAACCTTTTTGTTGAGTCACACATATCCCATTTGACGTTATTATGGTGCCACGCAAAGATTGAAATCAAACGGAGTCCGTTTGCTCACTCAAATCCTTGTATTCTCGGATTGCACCCAAATTGGCCTCCAATTGAGCCTACAATGTACAAACGAGTTTTCCTTCTTCGTTAAGCACAACCGAACTTGTTTGTTGAGTCAAATATGTTCCATTTGACGTTATTATGGTGCCGCGCAAGGATTGAAACCAAACGGAGTCCATTCGGTCACTCAAATCCTTGTATTCTCGGATTGCAACCAAATTGGCCTACAATTGAGCCTACAACGTACAAACGAGTTTTCCTTCTTCGTTAACCATAACCGAACTTTTTTTTTGAGTCAAACATGTCCCATTTGACGTTATTATGTTGCCACGCGAGTTAGAAACCAAGCGGATTCCATTTGGTCACTCAAATCCTTGTATTCTCGGATTGCACCCAAATTGGCCTCCAATTGAGCCTACAACGTACAAACGAGTTTTCCATCTTCGTTAAGCACAACCGAACCTTTTTGTTGAGTCAAACATGTCCCATTTGACGTTATTATGGTGCCACGCGAGGATTGAAATCAAACGGAGTCCATTTGGTCACTCAAATCCTTGTATTCTCGGATTGCACAAAAATTGGCCTCCAATTGAGCCTTCAACGTACAAACGAGTTTTCCTTCTTCGTTAAGCACAACCGAACATTTTTGTTGAGTCAAATATGTCCCATTTTACGTTATTAGGGTTCCACGAGAGGATTGAAATCAAACGGAGTCCATTTGGTCACTCAAATCCTTGTATTCTCGGATTGCACCCAAATTGGCCTCCAATTGATCCTACAACGTACAAACGAGTTTTCCTTCTTCATTGACCATAACCGAACTTTTTTGTTGTGTCAAACATGTCCCATTCGACGTTATTATGGTGCCACGTGAGTTAGAAACCAAGCGGAGTCCATTTGCTTACTCAAATCCTTGTATTCTTGGATTCCACCCAAATTGGCCTCCAATTGAGCCTACAATGTACAAACGTGTTTACCTTCTTCGTTGAGCACAACCGAACATTTTTGTTGAGTCAAACATTTCCCATTTGACGTTATTATGGTGCCACGTGAGTTAGAAACCAAGCGGAGTCCATTTGCTTACTCAAATCCTTGTATTCTCGGATTGCACCCAAATGGGCCTCCAATTGAGCCTATAATGTACAAACGAGTTTTCCTTCTTCGTTAAGCACAACCGAACTTGTTTGTTGAGTCAAATATATCCCATTTGACGTTATTATGGTGCCATGTGATGATTGAAATGAAACGGAGTCCATTTGGTCACTCAAATCCTTGTATTCTCGGATTGCACCCAAATTGGCCTCCAATTGAGCCTACAACGTACAAACGAGTTTTTCTTCTTCGTTAACCACAAACGAACTTGTTTGTTGAGTCAAACATGTCCCATTTTATGTTATTATGGTGCCACGTGAGTTAGAAACCAAACGGAGTCCATTTGGTCACTCAAATCCTTGTATTATCGGATTGCACCCAAATTGGCCTCCAATTGAGCCGACAACGAACAAACGAGTTTTTCTTCTTCGTTAATAACAACCGAACTTGTTTGTTGATTCAAACATATCCCATTTGACGTTATTATGGTGCCAGGCGAGTTAGAAACCAAGCGGAGTCCATTTGGTCACTCAAATCCTTGTATTCTCGAATTGCACCCAAATTGGCCTCCAATTGAGCCTACAATGTACAAACGAGTTTTCCTTCTTCGTTGACCATAACCGAACTTGTTTGTTGAGTCACACATGTCCCATTTTACGTTATTATGGTGCCACGCGAGTTAGAAACCAAGCGGAGCCCATTTGCTTACTCAAATCCTTGTATTCTTGGATTCCCCCCAAATTGGCCTCCAATTGAGCCTATAATGTACAAACGAGTTTTCCTTCTTCGTTGAGCACAACCGAACATTTTTGTTGAGTCAAACATGTCCCATTTGACGTTATTATGGTGCCACGCGAGGATTGAAATCAAACGGAGTCCATTTGGTTACTCAAATCCTTATATTCTCGGATTGCACCCAAATTGGCCTCCAATTGAGCCTACAACGTACAAACGAGTTTTCCTTCTTCGTTAACCAAAACCGAACTTGTTTGTTGAGTCAAAAATGTCCCATTTGACGTTATTATGTTGCCACACGAGTTAGAAACCAAGCGGAGTCCATTTGGTCAATCAAATCCTTGTATTCTCGAATTGCACCCAAATTGGCCTCCAATTGAGCCTGCAACGTACAAACGAGTTCTTCTTCTTCGTTAATCACAACCGAACTTTTTTGTTGAGTCAAACATGTCCCATTTGACGTTATTATGGTGCCACGTGAGGATTGAAATCAAACGGAGTCCATTTGGTCACTCAAATCCTTGTATTCTCGGATTGCACCCAAATTGGCCTCCAATTGAGCCAACAACGTACAAACGATTTTTCCTTCTTCGTTAAGCACAACCGAACATTTTTGTTGATTCAAACATGTCCCATTTTACGTTATTAGGGTTCCACGCGAGGATTGAAATCAAACGGAGTCCATTTGGTCACTCAAATCCTTGTATTCTCGGATTGCACCCAAATTGGCCTCCAATTGAGCCTACAACGTACAAACGAGTTTTCCTTCTTCATTAAGCACAACCGAACTTGTTTTTTGAGTCAAACATGTCCCATTTGACGTTATTATGGTGCCACGTGAGTTAGAGACCAAGCGGAGTCCATTTGCTTACTCAAATCCTTGTATTCTTGGATTCCACCCAAATTGGCCTCCCATTGAGCCTACAACGTACAAACGAGTTTTCCTTCTTCATTAAGCACAACCAAACTTGTTTTTTGAGTCACAAATGTCCCATTTGACGTTATTATGGTCCCACGCAAAGATTGAAATCAAACGGAGTCCGTTTCCTCAATTAAATCCTTGTATTCTCGGATTGCACCCAAATTGGCCTCCAATTGAGCCTACAACGTACAAACGAGTTTTCCTTCTTCGTTAACCATAACCAAACTTGTTTGTTGAGTCAAACATATCCCATTTGACGTTATTATGGTGCCACAAGAGTTAGAAACCAAACGGAGTCCATTTGGTCACTCAAATCCTTGTATTCTCGAATTGCACCCAAATTGGCCTCCAATTGAGCCGACAACGTACAAACGAGTTTTCCTTCTTCGTTAACCATAACCGAACTTGTTTTTTGAGTCAAAAATGTCCCAGTTGACGTTATTATGGTGCCACTCGAGTTAGAAACCAAGCAGAGTCAATTTTGTCACTCAAATCCTTGTATTCTCGGATTGCACCCAAATTGCCCTCCAATTGAGCCTACAACGTACAAACGAGTTTTCCATCTTCGTTAAGCACAAACGAACCTTTTTGTTTAGTCAAACATGTCCCATTTGACGTTATTATGGTGCCACGCAAAGATTGAAATCAAATGGAGTCCGTTTGTTCACTCAAATCCTTGTATTCTCGGATTGCACCCAAATTGGCCTCCAATTGAGCCTACAATGTACAAACGAGTTTTCCTTCTTCGGTAAGCACAACCGAACTTGTTTGTTGAGTCAAATATGTTCCATTTGACGTTATTATGGTGCCACGCAAGGATTGAAATCAAACGGAATCCATTTGGTCACTCAAATCCTTGTATTCTCGTATTGCACCCAAATTGGCCTCCAATTGAGCCTACAACGTACAAACAAGTTTTCCTTCTTCATTAAGCACAACCGAACTTGTTTTTTGAGTCAAACATATCCCATTTGACGTTATTATGGTGCCACACGAGTTAGAAACCAAGCGGAGTCCATTTGCTCACTAAAATCCTTGTATTCTCGTATTGCACCCAAATTGGCCTCCAATTGAGCCTACAACATACAAACGAGTTTTCCTTCTTTGTTAAGCACAAACGAACCTTTATGTTGAGTCAAAAATGTCCCATTTGACGTTATTATGGTGCCACACAAAGATTGAAATCAAACGGAGTCCGTTTGCTCACTCAAATCCTTGTATTCTCGGATTGCACCCAAATTGGCCTCCAATTGAGCCTACAATGTACAAACGAGTTTTCCTTCTTCGTTGAGCACAACCGAACCTTTTTGTTGAGTAAAAAATGTCCCATTTGACGTTAATAGGGTGTCACACGAGGATTGAAATCAAACGGAGTCCATTTGGTCAGTCAAATCTTTGTATTCTCGGATTGCACCTAAATTGGCCTCCAATTGAGCCTACAACGTACAAACGAGTTTTTCTTCTTCATTAATCACAACCGAACTTGTTTTTTGAGTCAAACATGTCCCATTTTACGTTATTATGGTGCCACGCGAGTTAGAAACCAAGCGGAGTCCATTTGGTCACTCAAATTCTTGTATTCTCGGATTGCACCCAAATTGGCTTCCAATTGAGCCTACAACGTACAAACGAGTTTTCCTTCTTCATTAAGCACAACCAAACTTGTTTTTTGAGTCACAAATGTCCCATTTGACGTTATTATGGTCCCACGCAAAGATTGAAATCAAACGGAGTCCGTTTGCTCAATTAAATCCTCGTATTCTCGGATTGCACCCAAATTGGCCTCCAATTGAGCCTACAACGTACAAACGAGTTTTCCTTCTTCATTAACCATAACCAAACTTGTTTGTTGAGTCAAACATATCCCATTTGACGTTATTATGGTGCCACAAGAGTTAGAAACCAAACGGAGTCCATTTGGTCACTCAAATCCTTGTATTCTCGGATTGCACCCAAATTGGCCTCCAATTGAGCCGACAACGTACAAACGAGTTTTCCTTCTTCGTTAACCATAACCGAACTTGTTTTTTGAGTCAAAAATGTCCCAGTTGACGTTATTATGGTGCCACTCGAGTTAGAAACCAAGCAGAGTCAATTTTGTCACTCAAATCCTTGTATTCTCGGATTGCACCCAAATTGGCCTCCAATTGAGCCTACAACGTACAAACGAGTTTTCCATCTTCGTTAAGCACAAACGAACCTTTTTGTTTAGTCAAACATGTCCCATTTGACGTTATTATGGTGCCACGCAAAGATTGAAATCAAACGGAGTCCGTTTGTTCACTCAAATCCTTGTATTCTCGGATTGCACCCAAATTGGCCTCCAATTGAGCCTACAATGTACAAACGAGTTTTCCTTCTTCGGTAAGCACAACCGAACTTATTTGTTGAGTCAAATATGTTCCATTTGACGTTATTATGGTGCCACGCAAGGATTGAAATCAAACGGAATCCATTTGGTCACTCAAATCCTTGTATTCTCGGATTGCACCCAAATTGGCCTCCAATTGAGCCTACAACGTACAAACAAGTTTTCCTTCTTCATTAAGCACAACCGAACTTGTTTTTTGAGTCAAACATATCCCATTTGACGTTATTATGGTGCCACACGAGTTAGAAACCAAGCGGAGTCCATTTGCTCACTAAAATCCTTGTATTCTCGTATTGCACCCAAATTGGCCTCCAATTGAGCCTACAACATACAAACGAGTTTTCCTTCTTTGTTAAGCACAAACGAACCTTTATGTTGAGTCAAACATGTCCCATTTGACGTTATTATGGTGCCACACAAAGATTCAAATCAAACGGAGTCCGTTTGCTCACTCAAATCCTTGTATTCTCGGATTGCACCCAAATTGGCCTCCAATTGAGCCTACAATGTACAAACGAGTTTTCCTTCTTCGTTGAGCACAACCGAACCTTTTTGTTGAGTAAAAAATGTCCCATTTGACGTTAATAGGGTGCCACACGAGGATTGAAATCAAACGGAGTCCATTTGGTCAGTCAAATCTTTGTATTCTCGGATTGCACCTAAATTGCCCTCCAATTGAGCCTACAACGTACAAACGAGTTTTTCTTCTTCATTAATCACAACCGAACTTGTTTTTTGAGTCAAACATGTCCCATTTTACGTTATTATGGTGCCACGCGAGTTAGAAACCAAGCGGAGTCCATTTGGTCACTCAAATCCTTGTATTCTCGGATTGCACCCAAATTGGCCTGCAATTGAGCCTACAATGTACAAACGAGTTTTCCTTATTCGTTGACCATAACCGAACTTTTTTGTTGAGTCAAACATGTCCCATTTGATGTTATTATGGTGCCACGCGAGGTAGAAACCAAGCGGAGTCCATTTGCTTACTCAAATCCTTGTATTCTTGGATTCCACCCAAATTGGCCTCCAATTGAGCCTACAATGTACAAACGAGTTTACCTTCTTCGTTGAGCACAACCGAATATTTTTGTTGAGTCAAACATTTCCCATTTGACGTTATTATGGTGCCACGCGAGGATTGAAATCAAACGAAGTCCATTTGGTCACTCAAATCCTTGTATTCTCGGATTGCACCCAAATGGGCCTCCAATTGAGCCTACAACGTACAAACGAGTTTTCCTTCTTCGTTAACCATAACTGAACTTGTTTGTTGTGTCAAACATGTCCCATTTGACGTTATTATGTTGCCACGGGAGTTAGAAACCAAGCGGAGTCCATTTGGTCACTCAAATCCTTGTATTCTCGGATTGCACCCAAATTGGCCTCCAATTGAGCCTACAACGTACAAACGAGTTTTCCATCTTCGTTAAGCACAACCGAACCTTTTTTTTGAGTAAAACATGTCCCATTTGACGTTATTATGGTGCCACGCGAGGATTTAAATCAAACGGAGTCCATTTGATCACTCAAATCCTTGTATTCTCGGATTGCACCCAAATTGGCCTCCAATTGAGCCTTCAACGTACAAACGAGTTTTCCTTCTTCGTTAAGCACAACCGAACATTTTTATTGAGTCAAACATGTCCCATTTTACATTATTAGGGTTCCACGCGAGGATTGAAATCAAACGGAGTCCATTTGGCCACTCAAATCCTCGTATTCTCGGATTGCACCCAAATTGGCCTCTAAATGATCCTACAACGTACAAACGAGTTTTCCATCTTCGTTAACCATAACCAAACTTTTTTGTTGAGTAAAACATGTCCCAATTGACGTTATTATGTTTCCACGCGAGTTAGAAACAAAGCGGAGTCCATTTGGTCACTCAAATCCTTGTATTCTCGGATTGCACCCAAATTGGCCTCCAATTGAGCCTACAACGTACAAACAAGTTTTCCTTCTTCATTAAGCACAAACGAACTTGTTTTTTGAGTCAAACATGTCCCATTTGACGTTATTATGGTGCCACGCGAGTTAGAAACCAAGCGGAGTCCATTTGCTTACACAAATCCTTGTATTCTTGGATTCCACCCAAATTGGCCTCCAATTGAGCCTACAATGTACAAACGAGTTTTCCTTCTTCGTTGAGCACAACCGAACATTTTTGTTGAGTCAAACATGTCCCATTTGACGTTCTTAGGGTGCCACGCGAGGATTGAAATCAAACGGAGTCCATTTGGTCACTCAAATCCTTGTATTCTCGGATTGCACCCAAATTGGCCTCCAATTGAGCCTACAACGTACAAACAAGTTTTCCTTCTTCATTAAGCACAAACGAACTTTTTTTTGAGTCAAACATGTCCCATTTGACGTTATTATGGTGCCACGCGAGTTAGAAACCAAGCGGAGTCCATTTGCTTACTCAAATCCTTGTATTCTTGGATTCCACCCAAATTGGCCTCCAATTGAGCCTACAATGTACAAACGAGTTTTCCTTCTTCATTGACCATAACCGAACTTTTTTGTTGTGTCAAACATGTCCCATTCGACGTTATTATGGTGCCACGTGAGTTAGAAACCAAGCGGAGTCCATTTGCTTACTCAAATCCTTGTATTCTTGGATTCCACCCAAATTGGCCTCCAATTGAGCCTACAATGTACAAACGTGTTTACCTTCTTCGTTGAGCACAACCGAACATTTTTGTTGAGTCAAACATTTCCCATTTGACGTTATTATGGTGCCACGCGAGGATTGAAATCAAACGGAGTCCATTTGGTCACTCAAATCCTTGTATTCTCGGATTGCACCCAAATGGGCCTCCAATTGAGCCTACAACGTACAAACGAGTTTTCCTTCTTCGTTAACCATAACTGAACTTGTTTGTTGTGTCAAACATGTCCCATTTGACGTTATTATGTTGCCACGGGAGTTAGAAACCAAGCGGAGTCCATTTGGTCACTCAAATCCTTGTATTCTCGGATTGCACCCAAATTGGCCTCCAATTGAGCCTACAACGTACAAACGAGTTTTCCATCTTCGTTAAGCACAACCGAACCTTTTTTTTGAGTCAAACATGTCCCATTTGACGTTATTATGGTGCCACGCGAGGATTTAAATCAAACGGAGTCCATTTGGTCACTCAAATCCTTGTATTCTCGGATTGCACCCAAATTGGCCTCCAATTGAGCCTTCAACGTACAAACGAGTTTTCCTTCTTCGTTAAGCACAACCGAACATTTTTGTTGAGTCAAACATGTCCCATTTTACATTATTAGGGTTCCACGCGAGGATTGAAATCAAACGGAGTCCATTTGGCCACTCAAATCCTCGTATTCTCGGATTGCACCCAAACTGGCCTCTAAATGATCCTACTACGTACAAACGAGTTTTCCATCTTCGTTAACCATAACCAAACTTTTTTGTTGAGTAAAACATGTCCCAATTGACGTTATTATGTTTCCACGCGAGTTAGAAACAAAGCGGAGTCCATTTGGTCACTCAAATCCTTGTATTCTCGGATTGCACCCAAATTGGCCTCCAATTGAGCCTACAACGTACAAACAAGTTTTCCTTCTTCATTAAGCACAAAAGAACTTGTTTTTTGAGTCAAACATGTCCCATTTGACGTTATTATGGTGCCACGCGAGTTAGAAACCAAGCGGAGTCCATTTGCTTACAAAAATCCTTGTATTCTTGGATTCCACCCAAATTGGCCTCCAATTGAGCCTGCAATGTACAAACGAGTTTTCCTTCTTCGTTGAGCACAACCGAACATTTTTGTTGAGTCAAACATGTCCCATTTGACGTTCTTAGGGTGCCACGTGAGGATTGAAATCAAACGGAGTCCATTTGGTCACTCAAATCCTTGTATTCTCGGATTGCACCCAAATTTGCCTCCAATTGAGCCTACAACGTACAAACGAGTTTTCCTTCTTCATTAACCATAACTGAACTTGTTTTTTGAGTGAAACATGTCCCATTTGACGTTATTATGTTGCCACGCGAGTTAGAAACCAAGCGGAGTCCATTTGGTCACTCAAATTCTTGTATTCTCGGATTGCACCCAAATTGGCCTCCAATTGAGCCTACAACGTACAAACGAGTTTTCCTTCTTCATAAAGCACAACCAAACTTTTTTTTGAGTGAAACATGTCCCATTTGATGTTATTATGGTGCCACACGAGTTATAAACCAAGCGGAGTCCATTTGCTTACTCAAATCCTTGTATTCTTGGATTCCACCCAAATTGGCCTCCAATTGAGCCTACAATGTACAAACGAGTTTTCCTTCTTCATTTAGCACAACCGAACATTTTTGTTGAGTCAAACATGTCCCATTTGACGTTCTTTGGGCGCCACGCAAGGATTGAAATCAAACGGAGTCCATTTGGTCACTCAAATCCTTGTATTCTCGGATTGCACCCAAATTGGCCCCCAATTGAGCCTACAACGTACAAACGAGTTTTCCTTCTTCATTAACCATAACTGAACTTGTTTTTTGAGTGAAACATGTCCCATTTGACGTTATTATGTTGCCACGCGAGTTAGAAACCAAGCGGAGTCCATTTGGTCACTCAAATTCTTGTATTCTCGGATTGCACCCAAATTGGCCTCCAATTGAGCCTACAACGTACAAACGAGTTTTCCTTCTTCATAAAGCACAACCGAACTTTTTTTTGAGTGAAACATGTCCCATTTGATGTTATTATGGTGCCACGCGAGTTAGAAACCAAGCAGAGTCCATTTGCTTACTCAAATCCTTGTATTCTTGGATTCCACCCAAATTGGCCTCCAATTGAGCCTACAATGTACAAACGAGTTTTCCTTCTTCGTTGAGCACAACCGAACATTTTTGTTGAGTCAAACATGTCCCATTTGACGTTCTTAGGGTGCCACGCGAGGATTGAAATCAAACGGAGTCCATTTGGTCACTCAAATCCTTGTATTCTCGGATTGCACCCAAATTGGCCTCCAATTGAGCCTACAACGTACAAACGAGTTTTCCTTCTTTATTAAGCACAACTGAACTTGTTTGTTGACTCAAAAACGTCCCAATTGACGTTATTATGCTGCCACACGAGTTAGAAACCAAGCGGAGTCCATTTGCTCACTAAAATCCTTGTATTTTCGTATTGCACCCAAATTGGCATCCAATTGAGCCTACAACATACAAACGAGTTTTCCTTCTTTGTTAAGCACAACCGAACCTTTTTGTTGAGTCACACATATCCCATTTGACGTTATTATGGTGCCACGCAAAGATTGAAATCAAACGGAGTCCGTTTGCTCACTCAAATCCTTGTATTCTCGGATTGCACCCAAATTGGCCTCCAATTGAGCCTACAATGTACAAACGAGTTTTCCTTCTTCGTTAAGCACAACCGAACTTGTTTGTTGAGTCAAATATGTTCCATTTGACGTTATTATGGTGCCGCGCAAGGATTGAAACCAAACGGAGTCCATTCGGTCACTCAAATCCTTGTATTCTCGGATTGCAACCAAATTGGCCTACAATTGAGCCTACAACGTACAAACGAGTTTTCCTTCTTCGTTAACCATAACCGAACTTTTTTCTTGAGTCAAACATGTCCCATTTGACGTTATTATGTTGCCACGCGAGTTAGAAACCAAGCGGATTCCATTTGGTCACTCAAATCCTTGTATTCTCGGATTGCACCCAAATTGGCCTCCAATTGAGCCTACAACGTACAAACGAGTTTTCCATCTTCGTTAAGCACAACCGAACCTTTTTGTTGAGTCAAACATGTCCCATTTGACGTTATTATGGTGCCACGCGAGGATTGAAATCAAACGGAGTCCATTTGGTCACTCAAATCCTTGTATTCTCGGATTGCACAAAAATTGGCCTCCAATTGAGCCTTCAACGTACAAACGAGTTTTCCTTCTTCGTTAAGCACAACCGAACATTTTTGTTGAGTCAAATATGTCCCATTTTACGTTATTAGGGTTCCACGAGAGGATTGAAATCAAACGGAGTCCATTTGGTCACTCAAATCCTTGTATTCTCGGATTGCACCCAAATTGGCCTCCAATTGATCCTACAACGTACAAACGAGTTTTCCTTCTTCGTTCATCATAACCGAACTTGTTTGTTGAGTCAAACATGTCCCATTTGACGTTATTATGTTTCCACGCGAGTTAGAAACAAAGCGGAGTCCATTTGGTCACTCAAATCCTTGTATTCTCGAATTGCACCCAAATTGGCCTCCAATTGAGCCTACAACGTACAAACGAGTTTTCCTTCTTCATTAAGCACAAACGAACTCGTTTTTTTAGTCAAACATGTCCCATTTGACGTTATTATGGTGCCACACGAGTTAGAAACCAAGCGGAGTCCATTTGCTTACTCAAATCCTTGTATTCTCGGATTGCACCCAAATTGGCCTACAATTGAGCCTACAATGTACAAACGAGTTTTCCTTCTTCGTTTAGCACAACCGACCCTTTTTGTTGAGTCAAAAATGTCCCATTTGATGTTATTAGTGTGCCACGCGAGGATTGAAATCAAAAGTAGTCCATTTGGTCACTCAAATCCTTGTATTCTCGGATTGCACCTAAATTGGCCTCCAATTGAGCCTACAACGTACAAACGAGTTTTTCTTCTTCATTAATCACAACCGAACTTGTTTGTTGAGTCAAACAAGTCCCATTTGACGTTATTATGGTGCCACGCGAGTTAGAAACCAAGCGAAGTCCATTTGGTCACTCAAATCCTTGTATTCTCGGATTGCACCCAAATTGGCCTCCAATTGAGCCTACAATTTACAAACGAGTTTTCCTTCTTCGTTGACCATAACCGAACTTGTTTGTTGTGTCCAACATGTCCCATTTGACGTTATTATGGTTCCACGTGAGTTAGAAACCAAGCGGAGTCCATTTGCTTACTCAAATCCTTGTATTCTTGGATTCCACCCAAATTGGCCTCCAATTGAGCCTACAATGTACAAACGAGTTTACCTTCTTCGTTGAGCACAATCGAACATTTTTGTTGAGTCAAACATTTCCCATTTGATGTTATTATGGTGCCATGCAAGGATTGAAATAAAATGGAGTCCATTTGGTCACTCAAATCCTTGTATTCTCGGATTGCACCCAAATGGGCCTCCAATTGAGCCTACAACGTACAAACGAGTTTTCCTTCTTCGTTAACCATAACCGAACTTGTTTGTTGAGTCAAACATGTCCCATTTGACGTTATTATGTTTCCACACGAGTTAGAAACCAAGCGGAGTCCATTTTGTCACTCAAATCCTTGTATTCTCGGATTGCACCCAAATTGGCCTCCAATTGAGCCTACAACGTACAAACGAGTTTTCCATCTTCGTTAAGCACAACCGAACCATTTTTTTGAGTCAAAAATGTCCCATTTGACGTTATTATGGTGCCACGCGTGTTAGAAACCAAGCGAAGTCCATTTGGTCACTCAAATCCTTGTATTCTCGGATTGCACCCAAATTGGCCTCCAATTGAGCCTACAACGTACAAACGAGTTTTCCTTCTTCATTAACCATAACTGAACTTGTTTTTTGAGTGAAACATGTCCCATTTGACGTTATTATGTTGCCACGCGAGTTAGAAACCAAGCGGAGTCCATTTGGTCACTCAAATTCTTGTATTCTCGGATTGCACCCAAATTGGCCTCCAATTGAGCCTACAACGTACAAACGAGTTTTCCTTCTTCATAAAGCACAACCGAACTTTTTTTTGAGTGAAACATGTCCCATTTGATGTTATTATGGTGCCACGCGAGTTAGAAACCAAGCGGAGTCCATTTGCTTACTCAAATCCTTGTATTCTTGGATTCCACCCAAATTAGCCTCCAATTGAGCCTACAATGTACAAACGATTTCCTTCTTCGTTGAGCACAACCGAACATTTTTGTTGAGTCAAACATGTCCCATTTGACGTTCTTAGGGTGCCACACGAGGATTGAAATCAAACGGAGTCCATTTGGTCACTCAAATCCTTGTATTCTCGGATTGCACCCAAATTGGCCTCCAATTGAGCCTACAACGTACAAACGAGTTTTCCTTCTTTATTAAGCACAACTGAACTTGTTTGTTGAGTCAAAAACGTCCCAATTGACGTTATTATGGTGCCACACGAGTTAGAAACCAAGCGGAGTCCATTTGCTCACTAAAATCCTTGTATTTTCGTATTGCACCCAAATTGGCCTCCAATTGAGCCTACAACATACAAACGAGTTTTCCTTCTTTGTTAAGCACAACCGAACCTTTTTGTTGAGTCACACATATCCCATTTGACGTTATTATGGTGCCACGCAAAGATTGAAATCAAACGGAGTCCGTTTGCTCACTCAAATCCTTGTATTCTCGGATTGCACCCAAATTGGCCTCCAATTGAGCCTACAATGTACAAACGAGTTTTCCTTCTTCGTTAAGCACAACCGAACTTGTTTGTTGAGTCAAATATGTTCCATTTGACGTTATTATGGTGCCGCGCAAGGATTGAAACCAAACGGAGTCCATTCGGTCACTCAAATCCTTGTATTCTCGGATTGCACCCAAATTGGCCTACAATTGAGCCTACAACGTACAAACGAGTTTTCCTTCTTCGTTGAACATAACCGAACTTTTTTTTTGATTCAAACATGTCCCATTTGACGTTATTATGGTGCCACGCGAGTTAGAAACCAAGCGGAGTCCATTTGCTTACTCAAATCCTTGTATTCTTGGATTCCACCCAAATTGGCCTCCAATTGAGCCTACAATGTACAAACGAGTTTACATTCTTCGTTGAGCACAACCGAACTTTTTTGTTGAGTCAAACATTTCCCATTTGATGTTATTATGGTGCCACGCAAGGATTGAAATCAAACGGAGTCCATTTGGTCACTCAAATCCTTGTATTCTCGGATTGCACCCAAATTGGCCTCCAATTGATCCTACAACGTACAAACGAGTTTTCCTTCTTCGTTAATCATAACCGAACTTGTTTGTTGAGTCAAACATGTCCCATTTGACGTTATTATGTTTCCACGCGAGTTAGAAACAAAGCGGAGTCCATTTGGTCACTCAAATCCTTGTATTCTCGAATTGCACCCAAATTGGCCTCCAATTGAGCCTACAACGTACAAACGAGTTTTCCTTCTTCATTAAGCACAAACGAACTCGTTTTTTTAGTCAAACATGTCCCATTTGACGTTATTATGGTGCCACACGAGTTAGAAACCAAGCGGAGTCCATTTGCTTACTCAAATCCTTGTATTCTCGGATTGCACCCAAATTGGCCTACAATTGAGCCTACAATGTACAAACGAGTTTTCCTTCTTCGTTGAGCACAACCGACCCTTTTTGTTGAGTCAAAAATGTCCCATTTGATGTTATTAGTGTGCCACGCGAGGATTGAAATCAAACGTAGTCCATTTGGTCACTCAAATCCTTGTATTCTCGGATTGCACCTAAATTGGCCTCCAATTGAGCCTACAACGTACAAACGAGTTTTTCTTCTTCATTAATCACAACCGAACTTGTTTGTTGAGTCAAACAAGTCCCATTTGATGTTATTATGGTGCCACGCGAGTTAGAAACCAAGCGAAGTCCATTTGGTCACTCAAATCCTTGTATTCTCGGATTGCACCCAAATTGGCCTCCAATTGAGCCTACAATTTACAAACGAGTTTTCCTTCTTCGTTGACCATAACCGAACTTGTTTGTTGTGTCCAACATGTCCCATTTGACGTTATTATGGTTCCACGTGAGTTAGAAACCAAGCGGAGTCCATTTGCTTACTCAAATCCTTGTATTCTTGGATTCCACCCAAATTGGCCTCCAATTGAGCCTACAATGTACAAACGAGTTTACCTTCTTCGTTGAGCACAATCGAACATTTTTGTTGAGTCAAACATTTCCCATTTGACGTTATTATGGTGCCACGCAAGGATTGAAATAAAATGGAGTCCATTTGGTCACTCAAATCCTTGTATTCTCGGATTGCACCCAAATGGGCCTCCAATTGAGCCTACAACGTACAAACGAGTTTTCCTTCTTCGTTAACCATAACCGAACTTGTTTGTTGAGTCAAACATGTCCCATTTGACGTTATTATGTTTCCACACGAGTTAGAAACCAAGCGGAGTCCATTTTGTCACTCAAATCCTTGCATTCTCGGATTGCACCCAAATGCGCCTCCAATTGAGCCTAAAACGTACAAACGAGTTTTCCTTCTTCGTTAACCATAACCGAACTTTTTTGTTGATTCAAACATGTCCCATTTGACGTTATTATGGTGCCACGCGAGTTAGAAACCAAGCGGAGTCCATTTGCTTACTCAAATCCTTGTATTCTCGGATTGCACCCAAATTGGCCTACAATTGAGCCTACAATGTACAAACGAGTTTTCCTTCTTCGTTGAGCACAACCGACCCTTTTTGTTGAGTCAAAAATGTCCCATTTGATGTTATTAGTGTGCCACGCGAGGATTGAAATCAAACGTAGTCCATTTGGTCACTCAAATCCTTGTATTCTCGGATTGCACCTAAATTGGCCTCCAATTGAGCCTACAACGTACAAACGAGTTTTTCTTCTTCATTAATCACAACCGAACTTGTTTGTTGAGTCAAACAAGTCCCATTTGACGTTATTATGGTGCCACGAGAGTTAGAAACCAAGCGAAGTCCATTTGGTCACTCAAATCCTTGTATTCTCGGATTGCACCCAAATTGGCCTCCAATTGAGCCTACAATTTACAAACGAGTTTTCCTTCTTCGTTGACCATAACCGAACTTGTTTGTTGTGTCCAACATGTCCCATTTGACGTTATTATGGTTCCACGTGAGTTAGAAACCAAGCGGAGTCCATTTGCTTACTCAAATCCTTGTATTCTTGGATTCCACCCAAATTGGCCTCCAATTGAGCCTACAATGTACAAACGAGTTTACCTTCTTCGTTGAGCACAATCGAACATTTTTGTTGAGTCAAACATTTCCCATTTGACGTTATTATGGTGCCACGCAAGGATTGAAATAAAATGGAGTCCATTTGGTCACTCAAATCCTTGTATTCTCGGATTGCACCCAAATGGGCCTCCAATTGAGCCTACAACGTACAAACGAGTTTTCCTTCTTCGTTAACCATAACCGAACTTGTTTGTTGAGTCAAACATGTCCCATTTGACGTTATTATGTTTCCACACGAGTTAGAAACCAAGCGGAGTCCATTTTGTCACTCAAATCCTTGTATTCTCGGATTGCACCCAAATGCGCCTCCAATTGAGCCTAAAACGTACAAACGAGTTTTCCTTCTTCGTTAACCATAACCGAACTTTTTTGTTGATTCAAACATGTCCCATTTGACGTTATTATGGTGCCACGCGAGTTAGAAACCAAGCGGAGTCCATTTGCTTACTCAAATCCTTGTATTCTCGGATTGCACCCAAATTGGCCTACAATTGAGCCTACAATGTACAAACGAGTTTTCCTTCTTCGTTGAGCACAACCGACCCTTTTTGTTGAGTCAAAAATGTCCCATTTGATGTTATTAGTGTGCCACGCGAGGATTGAAATCAAACGTAGTCCATTTGGTCACTCAAATCCTTGTATTCTCGGATTGCACCTAAATTGGCCTCCAATTGAGCCTACAACGTACAAACGAGTTTTTCTTCTTTATTAATCACAACCGAACTTGTTTGTTGAGTCAAACAAGTCCCATTTGACGTTATTATGGTGCCACGAGAGTTAGAAACCAAGCGAAGTCCATTTGGTCACTCAAATCCTTGTATTCTCGGATTGCACCCAAATTGGCCTCCAATTGAGCCTACAATTTACAAACGAGTTTTCCTTCTTCGTTGACCATAACCGAACTTGTTTGTTGTGTCCAACATGTCCCATTTGACGTTATTATGGTTCCATGTGAGTTATAAACCAAGCGGAGTCCATTTGCTTACTCAAATCCTTGTATTCTTGGATTCCACCCAAATTGGCCTCCAATTGAGCCTACAATGTACAAACGAGTTTACCTTCTTCGTTGAGCACAATCGAACATTTTTGTTGAGTCAAACATTTCCCATTTGACGTTATTATGGTGCCATGCAAGGATTGAAATAAAATGGAGTCCATTTGGTCACTCAAATCCTTGTATTCTCGGATTGCACCCAAATGGGCCTCCAATTGAGCCTACAACGTACAAACGAGTTTTCCTTCTTCGTTAACCATAACCGAACTTGTTTGTTGAGTCAAACATGTCCCATTTGACGTTATTATGTTTCCACACGAGTTAGAAACCAAGCGGAGTCCATTTTGTCACTCAAATCCTTGTATTCTCGGATTGCACCCAAATTGGCCTCCAATTGAGCCTACAACGTACAAACGAGTTTTCCATCTTCGTTAAGCACAACCGAACCATTTTTTTGAGTCAAAAATGTCCCATTTGACGTTATTATGGTGCCACGCGAGTTAGAAACCAAGCGAAGTCCATTTGGTCACTCAAATCCTTGTATTCTCGGATTGCACCCAAATTGGCCTCCAATTGAGCCTACAACGTACAAACGAGTTTTCCTTCTTCATTAACCATAACTGAACTTGTTTTTTGAGTGAAACATGTCCCATTTGACGTTATTATGTTGCCACGCGAGTTAGAAACCAAGCGGAGTCCATTTGGTCACTCAAATTCTTGTATTCTCGGATTGCACCCAAATTGGCCTCCAATTGAGCCTACAACGTACAAACGAGTTTTCCTTCTTCATAAAGCACAACCGAACTGTTTTTTGAGTGAAACATGTCCCATTTGATGTTATTATGGTGCCACGCGAGTTAGAAACCAAGCGGAGTCCATTTGCTTACTCAAATCCTTGTATTCTTGGATTCCACCCAAATTGGCCTCCAATTGAGCCTACAATGTACAAACGATTTCCTTCTTCGTTGAGCACAACCGAACATTTTTGTTGAGTCAAACATGTCCCATTTGACATTCTTAGGGTGCCACACGAGGATTGAAATCAAACGGAGTCCATTTGGTCACTCAAATCCTTGTATTCTCGGATTGCACCCAAATTGGCCTCCAATTGAGCCTACAACGTACAAACGAGTTTTCCTTCTTTATTAAGCACAACTGAACTTGTTTGTTGAGTCAAAAACGTCCCAATTGACGTTATTATGGTGCCACACGAGTTAGAAACCAAGCGGAGTCCATTTGCTCACTAAAATCCTTGTATTTTCGTATTGCACCCAAATTGGCCTCCAATTGAGCCTACAACATACAAACGAGTTTTCCTTCTTTGTTAAGCACAACCGAACCTTTTTGTTGAGTCACACATATCCCATTTGACGTTATTATGGTGCCACACAAAGATTGAAATCAAACGGAGTCCGTTTGCTCACTCAAATCCTTGTATTCTCGGATTGCACCCAAATTGGCCTCCAATTGAGCCTACAATGTACAAACGAGTTTTCCTTCTTCGTTAAGCACAACTGAACTTGTTTGTTGAGTCAAATATGTTCCATTTGACGTTATTATGGTGCCGCGCAAGGATTGAAACCAAGCGGAGTCCATTTGCTTACTCAAATCCTTGTATTCTTGGATTCCACCCAAATTGGCCTCCAATTGAGCCTACAATGTACAAACGAGTTTACCTTCTTCGTTGAGCACAACCGAACTTTTTTGTTGAGTCAAACATTTCCCATTTGATGTTATTATGGTGCCACGCAAGGATTGAAATCAAACGGAGTCCATTTGGTCACTCAAATCCTTGTATTCTCGGATTGCACCCAAATGCGCCTCCAATTGAGCCTACAACGTACAAACGAGTTTTCCTTCTTCGTTAACCATAACCGAACTTTTTTGTAGAGTCAAACATGTCCCATTTGACGTTATTATGGTGCCACGCGAGTTAGAAACCAAGCGGAGTCCATTTGCTTACTCAAATCCTTGTATTCTCGGATTGCACCCAAATTGGCCTACAATTGAGCCTACAATGTACAAACGAGTTTTCCTTCTTCGTTGAGCACAACCGACCCTTTTTGTTGAGTCAAAAATTTCCCATTTGATGTTATTAGTGTGCCACGCGATGATTGAAATCAAACGTAGTCCATTTGGTCACTCAAATCCTTGTATTCTCGGATTGCACCTAAATTGGCCTCCAATTGAGCCTACAACGTACAAACGAGTTTTTCTTCTTCATTAATCACAACCGAACTTGTTTGTTGAGTCAAACAAGTCCCATTTGACGTTATTATGGTGCCACGCGAGTTAGAAACCAAGCGAAGTCCATTTGGTCACTTAAATCCTTGTATTCTCGGATTGCACCCAAATTGGCCTCCAATTGAGCCTACAATTTACAAACGAGTTTTCCTTCTTCGTTGACCATAACCGAACTTGTTTGTTGTGTCCAACATGTCCCATTTGACGTTATTATGGTTCCACGTGAGTTAGAAACCAAGCGGAGTCCATTTGCTTACTCAAATCCTTGTATTCTTGGATTCCACCCAAATTGGCCTCCAATTGAGCCTACAATGTACAAACGAGTTTACCTTCTTCGTTGAGCACAATCGAACATTTTTGTTGAGTCAAACATTTCCCATTTGACGTTATTATGGTGCCACGCAAGGATTGAAATAAAATGGAGTCCATTTGGTCACTCAAATCCTTGTATTCTCGGATTGCACCCAAATGGGCCTCCAATTGAGCCTACAACGTACAAACGAGTTTTCCTTCTTCGTTAACCATAACCGAACTTGTTTGTTGAGTCAAACATGTCCCATTTGACGTTATTATGTTTCCACACGAGTTAGAAACCAAGCGGAGTCCATTTTGTCACTCAAATCCTTGTATTCTCGGATTGCACCCAAATTGGCCTCCAATTGAGCCTACAACGTACAAACGAGTTTTCCATCTTCGTTAAGCACAACCGAACCATTTTGTTGAGTCAAAAATGTCCCATTTGACGTTATTATGGTGCCACGCGAGTTAGAAACCAAGCGAAGTCCATTTGGTCACTCAAATCCTTGTATTCTCGGATTGCACCCAAATTGGCCTCCAATTGAGCCTACAACGTACAAACGAGTTTTCCTTCTTCATTAACCATAACTGAACTTGTTTTTTGAGGGAAACATGTCCCATTTGACGTTATTATGTTGCCACGCGAGTTAGAAACCAAGCGGAGTCCATTTGGTCACTCAAATTCTTGTATTCTCGGATTGCACCCAAATTGGCCTCCAATTGAGCCTACAACGTACAAACGAGTTTTCCTTCTTCATAAAGCACAACCGAACTTTTTTTTGAGTGAAACATGTCCCATTTGATGTTATTATGGTGCCACGCGAGTTAGAAACCAAGCGGAGTCCATTTGCTTATTCAAATCCTTTTATTCTTGGATTCCACCCAAATTGGCCTCCAATTGAGCCTACAATGTACAAACGATTTCCTTCTTCGTTGAGCACAACCGAACATTTTTTTTGAGTCAAACATGTCCCATTTGACGTTCTTAGGGTGCCACACGAGGATTGAAATCAAACAGGGTCCATTTGGTCACTCAAATCCTTGTATTCTCGGATTGCACCCA
The DNA here is from genome assembly GCA_963556465.1 of Berberis vulgaris. Lineage (NCBI taxonomy): Eukaryota > Viridiplantae > Streptophyta > Magnoliopsida > Ranunculales > Berberidaceae > Berberis > Berberis vulgaris. The sequence continues at coordinate 37,990,339 of OY747126.1, read as the reverse complement.
AATTCGCCTCCAATTGAGCCTACAACGTACAAACGAGTTTTCCTTCTTTATTAAGCACAACTGAACTTGTTTGTTGAGTCAAAAACGTCCCAATTGACGTTATTATGGTGCCACACGAGTTAGAAACCAAGCGGAGTCCATTTGCTCACTAAAATCCTTGTATTTTCGTATTGCACCCAAATTGGCCTCCAATTGAGCCTACAACATACAAACGAGTTTTCCTTCTTTGTTAAGCACAACCGAAACTTTTTGTTGAGTCACACATATCCCATTTGACGTTATTATGGTGCCACGCAAAGATTGAAATCAAACGGAGTCCGTTTGCTCACTCAAATCCTTGTATTCTCGGATTGCACCCAAATTGGCCTCCAATTGAGCCTACAATGTACAAACGAGTTTTCCTTCTTCGTTAAGCACAACCGAACTTGTTTGTTGAGTCAAATATGTTCCATTTGACGTTATTATGGTGCCGCGCAAGGATTGAAACCAAACGGAGTCTATTCGGTCACTCAAATCCTTGTATTCTCGGATTGCACCCAAATTGGCCTACAATTGAGCCTACAACGTACAAACGAGTTTTCCTTCTTCGTTAACCATAACCGAACTTTTTTGTTGATTCAAACATGTCCCATTTGACGTTATTATGGTGCCACGCGAGTTAGAAACCAAGCGGAGTCCATTTGCTTACTCAAATCCTTGTATTCTTGGATTCCACCCAAATTGGCCTCCAATTGAGCCTACAATGTACAAACGAGTTTACCTTCTTCGTTGAGCACAACCGAACTTTTTTGTTGAGTCAAACATTTCCCATTTGATGTTATTATGGTGCCACGCAAGGATTGAAATCAAACGGAGTCCATTTGGTCACTCAAATCCTTGTATTCTCGGATTGCACCCAAATGCGCCTCCAATTGAGCCTACAACGTACAAACGAGTTTTCCTTCTTCGTTAACCATAACCGAACTTTTTTGTTGATTCAAACATGTCCCATTTGACGTTATTATGGTGCCACGCGAGTTAGAAACCAAGCGGAGTCCATTTGCTTACTCAAATCCTTGTATTCTCGGATTGCACCCAAATTGGCCTACAATTGAGCCTACAATGTACAAACGAGTTTTCCTTCTTCGTTGAGCACAACCGACCCTTTTTGTTGAGTCAAAAATGTCCCATTTGATGTTATTAGTGTGCCACGCAAGGATTGAAATCAAACGTAGTCCATTTGGTCACTCAAATCCTTGTATTCTCGGATTGCACCTAAATTGGCCTCCAATTGAGCCTACAACGTACAAACGAGTTTTTCTTCTTCATTAATCACAACCGAACTAGTTTGTTGAGTCAAACAAGTCCCATTTGACGTTATTATGGTGCCACGCGAGTTAGAAACCAAGCGAAGTCCATTTGGTCACTCAAATCCTTGTATTCTCGGATTGCACCCAAATTGGCCTCCAATTGAGCCTACAATTTACAAACGAGTTTTCCTTCTTTGTTGACCATAACCGAACTTGTTTGTTGTGTCCAACATGTCCCATTTGACGTTATTATGGTTCCACGTGAGTTAGAAACCAAGCGGAGTCCATTTGCTTACTCAAATCCTTGTATTCTTGGATTCCACCCAAATTGGCCTCCAATTGAGCCTACAATGTACAAACGAGTTTACCTTCTTCGTTGAGCACAATCGAACATTTTTGTTGAGTCAAACATTTCCCATTTGACTTTATTATGGTGCCATGCAAGGATTGAAATAAAATGGAGTCCATTTGGTCACTCAAATCCTTGTATTCTCGGATTGCACCCAAATGGGCCTCCAATTGAGCCTACAACGTACAAACGAGTTTTCCTTCTTCGTTAACCATAACCGAACTTGTTTGTTGAGTCAAACATGTCCCATTTGACATTATTATGTTTCCACACGAGTTAGAAACCAAGCGGAGTCCATTTTGTCACTCAAATCCTTGTATTCTCGGATTGCACCCAAATTGGCCTCCAATTGAGCCTACAACGTACAAACGAGTTTTCCATCTTCGTTAAGCACAACCGAACCATTTTTTTGAGTCAAAAATGTCCCATTTGACGTTATTATGGTGCCACGCGAGTTAGAAACCAAGCGAAGTCCATTTGGTCACTCAAATCCTTGTATTCTCGGATTGCACCCAAATTGGCCTCCAATTGAGCCTACAACGTACAAACGAGTTTTCCTTCTTCATTAACCATAACTGAACTTGTTTTTTGAGTGAAACATGTCCCATTTGACGTTATTATGTTGCCACGCGAGTTAGAAACCAAGCGGAGTCCATTTGGTCACTCAAATTCTTGTATTCTCGGATTGCACCCAAATTGGCCTCCAATTGAGCCTACAACGTACAAACGAGTTTTCCTTCTTCATAAAGCACAACCTAACTTTTTTTTGAGTGAAACATGTCCCATTTGATGTTATTATGGTGCCACGCGAGTTAGAAACCAAGCGGAGTCCACTTGCTTACTCAAATCCTTGTATTCTTGGATTCCACCCAAATTGGCCTCCAATTGAGCCTACAATGTACAAACGATTTCCTTCTTCGTTGAGCACAACCGAACATTTTTGTTGAGTCAAACATGTCCCATTTGACGTTCTTAGGGTGCCACACGAGGATTGAAATCAAACGGAGTCCATTTGGTCACTCAAATCCTTGTATTCTCGGATTGCACCCAAATTGGCCTCCAATTGAGCCTACAACGTACAAACGAGTTTTCCTTCTTTATTAAGCACAACTGAACTTTTTTGTTGAGTCAAAAACGTCCCAATTGACGTTATTATGGTGCCACACGAGTTAGAAACCAAGCGGAGTCCATTTGCTCACTAAAATCCTTGTATTTTCGTATTGCACCCAAATTGGCCTCCAATTGAGCCTACAACATACAAACGAGTTTTCCTTCTTTGTTAAGCACAACCGAACCTTTTTGTTGAGTCACACATATCCCATTTGACGTTATTATGGTGCCACGCAAAGATTGAAATCAAACGGAGTCCGTTTGCTCACTCAAATCCTTGTATTCTCGGATTGCACCCAAATTGGCCTCCAATTGAGCCTACAATGTACAAACGAGTTTTCCTTCTTCGTTAAGCACAACCGAACTTGTTTGTTGAGTCAAATATGTTCCATTTGACGTTATTATGGTGCCGCGCAAGGATTGAAACCAAACGGAGTCCATTCGGTCACTCAAATCCTTGTATTCTCGGATTGCACCCAAATTGGCCTACAATTGAGCCTACAACGTACAAACGAGTTTTCCTTCTTCGTTAACCATAACCGAACTTTTTTGTTGATTCAAACATGTCCCATTTGACGTTATTATGGTGCCACGCGAGTTAGAAACCAAGCGGAGTCCATTTGCTTACTCAAATCCTTGTATTCTTGGATTCCACCCAAATTGGCCTCCAATTGAGCCTACAATGTACAAACGAGTTTACCTTCTTCGTTGAGCACAACCAAACTTTTTTGTTGAGTCAAACATTTCCCATTTGATGTTATTATGGTGCCACGCAAGGATTGAAATCAAACGGAGTCCATTTGGTCACTCAAATCCTTGTATTCTCGGATTGCACCCAAATTGGCCTCCAATTGATCCTACAACGTACAAACGAGTTTTCCTTCTTCGTTAATCATAAACGAACTTGTTTGTTTAGTCAAACATGTCCCATTTGACGTTATTATGTTTCCACGCGAGTTAGAAACAAAGCGGAGTCCATTTGGTCACTCAAATCCTTGTATTCTCGAATTGCACCCAAATTGGCCTCCAATTGAGCCTACAACGTACAAACGAGTTTTCCTTCTTCATTAAGCACAAACGAACTCGTTTTTTTAGTCAAACATGTCCCATTTGACGTTATTATGGTGCCACACGAGTTAGAAACCAAGCGGAGTCCATTTGCTTACTCAAATCCTTGTATTCTCGGATTGCACCCAAATTGGCCTACAATTGAGCCTACAATGTACAAACGAGTTTTCCTTCTTCGTTGAGCACAACCGACCCTTTTTGTTGAGTCAAAAATGTCCCATTTGATGTTATTAGTGTGCCACGCGAGGATTGAAATCAAACGTAGTCCATTTGGTCACTCAAATCCTTGTATTCTCGGATTGCACCTAAATTGGCCTCCAATTGAGCCTACAACGTACAAACGAGTTTTTCTTCTTCATTAATCACAACCGAACTTGTTTGTTGAGTCAAACAAGTCCCATTTGACGTTATTATGGTGCCACGCGAGTTAGAAACCAAGCGAAGTCCATTTGGTCACTCAAATCCTTGTATTCTCGGATTGCACCCAAATTGGCCTCCAATTGAGCCTACAATTTACAAACGAGTTTTCCTTCTTCGTTGACCATAACCGAACTTGTTTGTTGTGTCCAACATGTCCCATTTGACGTTATTATGGTTCCACGTGAGTTAGAAACCAAGCGGAGTCCATTTGCTTACTCAAATCCTTGTATTCTTGGATTCCACCCAAATTGGCCTCCAATTGAGCCTACAATGTACAAACGAGTTTACCTTCTTCGTTGAGCACAATCGAACATTTTTGTTGAGTCAAACATTTCCCATTTGACGTTATTATGGTGCCACGCAAGGATTGAAATAAAATGGAGTCCATTTGGTCACTCAAATCCTTGTATTCTCGGATTGCACCCAAATGGGCCTCCAATTGAGCCTACAACGTACAAACGAGTTTTCCTTCTTCGTTAACCATAACCGAACTTGTTTGTTGATTCAAACATGTCCCATTTGACGTTATTATGTTTCCACACGAGTTAGAAACCAAGCGGAGTCCATTTTGTCACTCAAATCCTTGTATTCTCGGATTGCACCCAAATTGGCCTCCAATTGAGCCTACAACGTACAAACGAGTTTTCCATCTTCGTTAAGCACAACCGAACCATTTTGTTGAGTCAAAAATGTCCCATTTGACGTTATTATGGTGCCACGCGAGTTAGAAACCAAGCGAAGTCCATTTGGTCACTCAAATCCTTGTATTCTCGGATTGCACCCAAATTGGCCTCCAATTGAGCCTACAACGTACAAACGAGTTTTCCTTCTTCATTAACCATAACTGAACTTGTTTTTTGAGTGAAACATGTCCCATTTGACGTTATTATGTTGCCACGCGAGTTAGAAACCAAGCGGAGTCCATTTGGTCACTCAAATTCTTGTATTCTCGGATTGCACCCAAATTGGCCTCCAATTGAGCCTACAACGTACAAACGAGTTTTCCTTCTTCATAAAGCACAACCGAACTTTTTTTTGAGTGAAACATGTCCCATTTGATGTTATTATGGTGCCACACGAGTTAGAAACCAAGCGGAGTCCATTTGCTTACTCAAATCCTTGTATGCTTGGATTCCACCCAAATTGGCCTCCAATTGAGCCTACAATGTACAAACGATTTCCTTCTTCGTTGAGCACAACCGAACATTTTTTTTGAGTCAAACATGTCCCATTTGACGTTCTTAGGGTGCCACACGAGGATTGAAATCAAACAGGGTCCATTTGGTCACTCAAATCCTTGTATTCTCGGATTGCACCCAAATTGGCTTCCAATTGAGCCTACAACGTACAAACGAGTTTTCCTTCTTTATTAAGCACAACTGAACTTGTTTGTTGAGTCAAAAACGTCCCAATTGACGTTATTATGGTGCCACACGAGTTAGAAACCAAGCGGAGTCCATTTGCTCACTAAAATCCTTGTATTTTCGTATTGCACCCAAATTGGCCTCCAATTGAGCCTACAACATACAAACGAGTTTTCCTTCTTTGTTAAGCACAACCGAACCTTTTTGTTGAGACACACATATCCCATTTGACGTTATTATGGTGCCACGCAAAGATTGAAATCAAACGGAGTCCGTTTGCTCACTCAAATCCTTGTATTCTCGGATTGCACCCAAATTGGCCTCCAATTGAGCCTACAATGTACAAACGAGTTTTCCTTCTTCGTTAAGCACAACCGAACTTGTTTGTTGAGTCAAATATGTTCCATTTGACGTTATTATGGTGCCGCGCAAGGATTGAAACCAAACGGAGTCCATTCGGTCACTCAAATCCTTGTATTCTCGGATTGCACCCAAATTGGCCTACAATTGAGCCTACAACGTACAAACGAGTTTTCCTTCTTCGTTAACCATAACCGAACTTTTTTGTTGATTCAAACATGTCCCATTTGACGTTATTATGGTGCCACGCGAGTTAGAAACCAAGCGGAGTCCATTTGCTTACTCAAATCCTTGTATTCTTGGATTCCACCCAAATTGGCCTCCAATTGAGCCTACAATGTACAAACGAGTTTACCTTCTTCGTTGAGCACAACCAAACTTTTTTGTTGAGTCAAACATTTCCCATTTGATGTTATTATGGTGCCACGCAAGGATTGAAATCAAACGGAGTCCATTTGGTCACTCAAATCCTTGTATTCTCGGATTGCACCCAAATTGGCCTCCAATTGATCCTACAACGTACAAACGAGTTTTCCTTCTTCGTTAATCATAACCGAACTTGTTTGTTGAGTCAAACATGTCCCATTTGACGTTATTATGTTTCCACGCGAGTTAGAAACAAAGCGGAGTCCATTTGGTCACTCAAATCCTTGTATTCTCGAATTGCACCCAAATTGGCCTACAATTGAGCCTACAACGTACAAACGAGTTTTCCTTCTTCATTAAGCACAAACGAACTCGTTTTTTTAGTCAAACATGTCCCATTTGACGTTATTATGGTGCCACACGAGTTAGAAACCAAGCGGAGTCCATTTGCTTACTCAAATCCTTGTATTCTCGGATTGCACCCAAATTGGCCTACAATTGAGCCTACAATGTACAAACGAGTTTTCCTTCTTCGTTGAGCACAACCGACCCTTTTTGTTGAGTCAAAAATGTCCCATTTGATGTTATTAGTGTGCCACGCGAGGATTGAAATCAAACGTAGTCCATTTGGTCACTCAAATCCTTGTATTCTCGGATTGCACCTAAATTGGCCTCCAATTGAGCCTACAACGTACAAACGAGTTTTTCTTCTTCATTAATCACAACCGAACTTGTTTGTTGAGTCAAACAAGTCCCATTTGACGTTATTATGGTGCCACGCGAGTTAGAAACCAAGCGAAGTCCATTTGGTCACTCAAATCCTTGTATTCTCGGATTGCACCCAAATTGGCCTCCAATTGAGCCTACAATTTACAAACGAGTTTTCCTTCTTCGTTGACCATAACCGAACTTGTTTGTTGTGTCCAACATGTCCCATTTGACGTTATTATGGTTCCACGTGAGTTAGAAACCAAGCGGAGTCCATTTGCTTACTCAAATCCTTGTATTCTTGGATTCCACCCAAATTGGCCTCCAATTGAGCCTACAATGTACAAACGAGTTTACCTTCTTCGTTGAGCACAATCGAACATTTTTGTTGAGTCAAACATTTCCCATTTGACGTTATTATGGTGCCACGCAAGGATTGAAATAAAATGGAGTCCATTTGGTCACTCAAATCCTTGTATTCTCGGATTGCACCCAAATGGGCCTCCAATTGAGCCTACAACGTACAAACGAGTTTTCCTTCTTCGTTAACCATAACCGAACTTGTTTGTTGAGTCAAACATGTCCCATTTGACGTTATTATGTTTCCACATGAGTTAGAAACCAAGCGGAGTCCATTTTGTCACTCAAATCCTTGTATTCTCGGATTGCACCCAAATTGGCCTCCAATTGAGCCTACAACGTACAAACGAGTTTTCCATCTTCGTTAAGCACAACCGAACCATTTTGTTGAGTCAAAAATGTCCCATTTGACGTTATTATGGTGCCACGCGAGTTAGAAACCAAGCGAAGTCCATTTGGTCACTCAAATCCTTGTATTCTCGGATTGCACCCAAATTGGCCTCCAATTGAGCCTACAACGTACAAACGAGTTTTCCTTCTTCATTAACCATAACTGAACTTGTTTTTTGAGTGAAACATGTCCCATTTGACGTTATTATGTTGCCACGTGAGTTAGAAACCAAGCGGAGTCCATTTGGTCACTCAAATTCTTGTATTCTCGGATTGCACCCAAATTGGCCTCCAATTGAGCCTACAACGTACAAACGAGTTTTCCTTCTTCATAAAGCACAACCGAACTTTTTTTTGAGTGAAACATGTCCCATTTGATGTTATTATGGTGCCACGCGAGTTAGAAACCAAGCGGAGTCCATTTGCTTACTCAAATCCTTTTATTCTTGGATTCCACCCAAATTGGCCTCCAATTGAGCCTACAATGTACAAACGATTTCCTTCTTCGTTGAGCACAACCGAACATTTTTTTTGAGTCAAACATGTCCCATTTGACGTTCTTAGGGTGCCACACGAGGATTGAAATCAAACAGGGTCCATTTGGTCACTCAAATCCTTGTATTCTCGGATTGCACCCAAATTGGCCTCCAATTGAGCCTACAACGTACAAACGAGTTTTCCTTCTTTATTAAGCACAACTAAACTTGTTTGTTGAGTAAAAAATGTCCCAATTGACGTTATTATGGTGCCACACGAGTTAGAAACCAAGCGGAGTCCATTTGCTCACTAAAATCCTTGTATTTTCGTATTGCACCCAAATTGGCCTCCAATTGAGCCTACAACATACAAACGAGTTTTCCTTCTTTGTTAAGCACAACCGAACCTTTTTGTTGAGTCACACATATCCCATTTGACGTTATTATGGTGCCACGCAAAGATTGAAATCAAACGGAGTCCGTTTGCTCACTCAAATCCTTGTATTCTCGGATTGCACCCAAATTGGCCTCCAATTGAGCCTACAATGTACAAACGAGTTTTCCTTCTTCGTTAAGCACAACCGAACTTGTTTGTTGAGTCAAATATGTTCCATTTGACGTTATTATGGTGCCGCGCAAGGATTGAAACCAAACGGAGTCCATTCGGTCACTCAAATCCTTGTATTCTCGGATTGCACCCAAATTGGCCTACAATTGAGCCTACAACGTACAAACGAGTTTTCCTTCTTTGTTAACCATAACCGAACTTTTTTGTTGATTCAAACATGTCCCATTTGACGTTATTATGGTGCCACGTGAGTTAGAAACCAAGCGGAGTCCATTTGCTTACTCAAATCCTTGTATTCTTGGATTCCACCCAAATTGGCCTCCAATTGAGCCTACAATGTACAAACGAGTTTACCTTCTTCGTTGAGCACAACCGAACTTTTTTGTTGAGTCAAACATTTCCCATTTGATGTTATTATGGTGCCACGCAAGGATTGAAATCAAACGGAGTCCATTTGGTCACTCAAATCCTTGTATTCTCGGATTGCACCCAAATGCGCCTCCAATTGAGCCTACAACGTACAAACGAGTTTTCCTTCTTCGTTAACCATAACCGAACTTTTTTGTTGATTCAAACATGTCCCATTTGACGTTATTATGGTGCCACGCGAGTTAGAAACCAAGCGGAGTCCATTTGCTTACTCAAATCCTTGTATTCTCGGATTGCACCCAAATTGGCCTACAATTGAGCCTACAATGTACAAACGAGTTTTCCTTCTTCGTTGAGCACAACCGACCCTTTTTGTTGAGTCAAAAATGTCCCATTTGATGTTATTAGTGTGCCCCACGAGGATTGAAATCAAACGTAGTCCATTTGGTCACTCAAATCCTTGTATTCTCGGATTGCACCTAAATTGGCCTCCAATTGAGCCTACAACGTACAAACGAGTTTTTCTTCTTCATTAATCACAACCGAACTTGTTTGTTGAGTCAAACAAGTCCCATTTGACGTTATTATGGTGCCACGCGAGTTAGAAACCAAGCGAAGTCCATTTGGTCACTCAAATCCTTGTATTCTCGGATTGCACCCAAATTGGCCTCCAATTGAGCCTACAATTTACAAACGAGTTTTCCTTCTTCGTTGACCATAACCGAACTTTTTTGTTGTGTCCAACATGTCCCATTTGACGTTATTATGGTTCCACGTGAGTTAGAAACCAAGCGGAGTCCATTTTCTTACTCAAATCCTTGTATTCTTGGATTCCACCCAAATTGGCCTCCAATTGAGCCTACAATGTACAAACGAGTTTACCTTCTTCGTTGAGCACAATCGAACATTTTTGTTGAGTCAAACATTTCCCATTTGACGTTATTATGGTGCCATGCAAGGATTGAAATAAAATGGAGTCCATTTGGTCACTCAAATCCTTGTATTCTCGGATTGCACCCAAATGGGCCTCCAATTGAGCCTACAACGTACAAACGAGTTTTCCTTCTTCGTTAACCATAACCGAACTTGTTTGTTGAGTCAAACATGTCCCATTTGACGTTATTATGTTTCCACACGAGTTAGAAACCAAGCGGAGTCCATTTTGTCACTCAAATCCTTGTATTCTCGGATTGCACCCAAATTGGCCTCCAATTGAGCCTACAACGTACAAACGAGTTTTCCATCTTCGTTAAGCACAACCGAACCATTTTTTTGAGTCAAAAATGTCCCATTTGACGTTATTATGGTGCCACGCGAGTTAGAAACCAAGCGAAGTCCATTTGGTCACTCAAATCCTTGTATTCTCGGATTGCACCCAAATTGGCCTCCAATTGAGCCTACAACGTACAAACGAGTTTTCCTTCTTCATTAACCATAACTGAACTTGTTTTTTGAGTGAAACATGTCCCATTTGACGTTATTATGTTGCCACGTGAGTTAGAAACCAAGCGGAGTCCATTTGGTCACTCAAATTCTTGTATTCTCGGATTGCACCCAAATTGGCCTCCAATTGAGCCTACAACGTACAAACGAGTTTTCCTTCTTCATAAAGCACAACCGAACTTTTTTTTGAGTGAAACATTTCCCATTAGATGTTATTATGGTGCCACGCGAGTTAGAAACCAAGCGGAGTCCATTTGCTTACTCAAATCCTTGTATTCTTGGATTCCACCCAAATTGGCCTCCAATTGAGCCTACAATGTACAAACGATTTCCTTCTTCGTTGAGCACAACCGAACATTTTTGTTGAGTCAAACATGTCCCATTTGACGTTCTTAGGGTGCCACACGAGGATTGAAATCAAACGGAGTCCATTTGGTCACTCAAATCCTTGTATTCTCGGATTGCACCCAAATTGGCCTCCAATTGAGCCTACAACGTACAAACGAGTTTTCCTTCTTTATTAAGCACAACTGAACTTGTTTGTTGAGTAAAAAACGTCCCAATTGACGTTATTATGGTGCCACACGAGTTAGAAACCAAGCGGAGTCCATTTGCTCACTAAAATCCTTGTATTTTCGTATTGCACCCAAATTGGCCTCCAATTGAGCCTACAACATACAAACGAGTTTTCCTTCTTTGTTAAGCACAACCGAACCTTTTTGTTGAGTCACACATATCCCATTTGACGTTATTATGGTGCCACGCAAAGATTGAAATCAAACGGAGTCCGTTTGCTCACTCAAATCCTTGTATTCTCGGATTGCACCCAAATTGGCCTCCAATTGAGCCTACAATGTACAAACGAGTTTTCCTTCTTCGTTAAGCACAACCGAACTTGTTTGTTGAGTCAAATATGTTCCATTTGACGTTATTATGGTGCCGCGCAAGGATTGAAACCAAACGGAGTCCATTCGGTCACTCAAATCCTTGTATTCTCGGATTGCACCCAAATTGGCCTACAATTGAGCCTACAACGTACAAACGAGTTTTCCTTCTTCGTTAACCATAACCGAACTTTTTTGTTGATTCAAACATGTCCCATTTGATGTTATTATGGTGCCACGCGAGTTAGAAACCAAGCGGAGTCCATTTGCTTACTCAAATCCTTGTATTCTTGGATTCCACCCAAATTGGCCTCCAATTGAGCCTACAATGTACAAACGAGTTTACCTTCTTCGTTGAGCACAACCAAACTTTTTTGTTGAGTCAAACATTTCCCATTTGATGTTATTATGGTGCCACGCAAGGATTGAAATCAAACGGAGTCCATTTGGTCACTCAAATCCTTGTATTCTCGGATTGCACCCAAATTGGCCTCCAATTGATCCTACAACGTACAAACGAGTTTTCCTTCTTCGTTAATCATAACCGAACTTGTTTGTTGAGTCAAACATGTCCCATTTGACGTTATTATGTTTCCACGCGAGTTAGAAACAAAGCGGAGTCCATTTGGTCACTCAAATCCTTGTATTCTCGAATTGCACCCAAATTGGCCTCCAATTGAGCCTACAACGTACAAACGAGTTTTCCTTCTTCATTAAGCACAAACGAACTCGTTTTTTTAGTCAAACATGTCCCATTTGACGTTATTATGGTGCCACACGAGTTAGAAACCAAGCGGAGTCCATTTGCTTACTCAAATCCTTGTATTCTCGGATTGCACCCAAATTGGCCTACAATTGAGCCTACAATGTACAAACGAGTTTTCCTTCTTCGTTGAGCACAACCGACCCTTTTTGTTGAGTCAAAAATGTCCCATTTGATGTTATTAGTGTGCCACGCGAGGATTGAAATCAAACGTAGTCCATTTGGTCACTCAAATCCTTGTATTCTCGGATTGCACCTAAATTGGCCTCCAATTGAGCCTACAACGTACAAACGAGTTTTTCTTCTTCATTAATCACAACCGAACTTGTTTGTTGAATCAAACAAGTCCCATTTGACGTTATTATGGTGCCACGCGAGTTAGAAACCAAGCGAAGGCCATTTGGTCACTCAAATCCTTGTATTCTCGGATTGCACCCAAATTGGCCTCCAATTGAGCCTACAATTTACAAACGAGTTTTCCTTCTTCGTTGACCATAACCGAACTTGTTTGTTGTGTCCAACATGTCCCATTTGACGTTATTATGGCTCCACGTGAGTTAGAAACCAAGCGGAGTCCATTTGCTTACTCAAATCCTTGTATTCTTGGATTCCACCCAAATTGGCCTCCAATTGAGCCTACAATGTACAAACGAGTTTACCTTCTTCGTTGAGCACAATCGAACATTTTTGTTGAGTCAAACATTTCCCATTTGACGTTATTATGGTGCCACGCAAGGATTGAAATAAAATGGAGTCCATTTGGTCACTCAAATCCTTGTATTCTCGGATTGCACCCAAATGGGCCTCCAATTGAGCCTACAACGTACAAACGAGTTTTCCTTCTTCGTTAACCATAACCGAACTTGTTTGTTGAGTCAAACATGTCCCATTTGACGTTATTATGTTTCCACACGACTTAGAAACCAAGCGGAGTCCATTTTGTCACTCAAATCCTTGTATTCTCGGATTGCACCCAAATTGGCCTCCAATTGAGCCTACAACGTACAAACGAGTTTTCCATCTTCGTTAAGCACAACCGAACCATTTTGTTGAGTCAAAAATGTCCCATTTGACGTTATTATGGTGCCACGCGAGTTAGAAACCAAGCGAAGTCCATTTGGTCACTCAAATCCTTGTATTCTCGGATTGCACCCAAATTGGCCTCCAATTGAGCCTACAACGTACAAACGAGTTTTCCTTCTTCATTAACCATAACTGAACTTGTTTTTTGAGTGAAACATGTCCCATTTGACGTTATTATGTTGCCACGTGAGTTAGAAACCAAGCGGAGTCCATTTGGTCACTCAAATTCTTGTATTCTCGGATTGCACCCAAATTGGCCTCCAATTGAGCCTACAACGTACAAACGAGTTTTCCTTCTTCATAAAGCACAACCGAACTTTTTTTTGAGTGAAACATGTCCCATTTGATGTTATTATGGTGCCACGCGAGTTAGAAACCAAGCGGAGTCCATTTGCTTACTCAAATCCTTGTATTCTTGGATTCCACCCAAATTGGCCTCCAATTGAGCCTACAATGTACAAACGATTTCCTTCTTCGTTGAGCACAACCGAACATTTTTGTTGAGTCAAACATGTCCCATTTGACGTTCTTAGGGTGCCACATGAGGATTGAAATCAAACGGAGTCCATTTGGTCACTCAAATCCTTGTATTCTCGGATTGCACCCAAATTGGCCTCCAATTGAGCCTACAACGTACAAACGAGTTTTCCTTCTTTATTAAGCACAACTGAACTTGTTTGTTGAGTCAAAAACGTCCCAATTGACGTTATTATGGTGCCACACGAGTTAGAAACCAAGCGGAGTCCATTTGCTCACTAAAATCCTTGTATTTTCGTATTGCACCCAAATTGGCCTCCAATTGAGCCTACAACATACAAACGAGTTTTCCTTCTTTGTTAAGCACAACCGAACCTTTTTGTTGAGTCACACATATCCCATTTGACGTTATTATGGTGCCACGCAAAGATTGAAATCAAACGGAGTCCGTTTGCTCACTCAAATCCTTGTATTCTCGGATTGCACCCAAATTGGCCTCCAATTGAGCCTACAATGTACAAACGAGTTTTCCTTCTTCGTTAAGCACAACCGAACTTGTTTGTTGAGTCAAATATGTTCCATTTGACGTTATTATGGTGCCGCGCAAGGATTGAAACCAAACGGAGTCCATTCGGTCACTCAAATCCTTGTATTCTCGGATTGCACCCAAATTGGCCTACAATTGAGCCTACAACGTACAAACGAGTTTTCCTTCTTCGTTAACCATAACCGAACTTTTTTGTTGATTCAAACATGTCCCATTTGACGTTATTATGGTGCCACGCGAGTTAGAAACCAAGCGGAGTCCATTTGCTTACTCAAATCCTTGTATTCTTGGATTCCACCCAAATTGGCCTCCAATTGAGCCTACAATGTACAAACGAGTTTACCTTCTTCGTTGAGCACAACCAAACTTTTTTGTTGAGTCAAACATTTCCCATTTGATGTTATTATGGTGCCACGCAAGGATTGAAATCAAACGGAGTCCATTTGGTCACTCAAATCCTTGTATTCTCGGATTGCACCCAAATTGGCCTCCAATTGATCCTACAACGTACAAACGAGTTTTCCTTCTTCGTTAATCATAACCGAACTTGTTTGTTGAGTCAAACATGTCCCATTTGACGTTATTATGTTTCCACGCGAGTTAGAAACAAAGCGGAGTCCATTTGGTCACTCAAATCCTTGTATTCTCGAATTGCACCCAAATTGGCCTCCAATTGAGCCTACAACGTACAAACGAGTTTTCCTTCTTCATTAAGCACAAACGAACTCGTTTTTTTAGTCAAACATGTCCCATTTGACGTTATTATGGTGCCACACGAGTTAGAAACCAAGCGGAGTCCATTTGCTTACTCAAATCCTTGTATTCTCGGATTGCACCCAAATTGGCCTACAATTGAGCCTACAATGTACAAACGAGTTTTCCTTCTTCGTTGAGCACAACCGACCCTTTTTGTTGAGTCAAAAATGTCCCATTTGATGTTATTAGTGTGCCACGCGAGGATTGAAATCAAACGTAGTCCATTTGGTCACTCAAATCCTTGTATTCTCGGATTGCACCTAAATTGGCCTCCAATTGAGCCTACAACGTACAAACGAGTTTTTCTTCTTCATTAATCACAACCGAACTTGTTTGTTGAGTCAAACAAGTCCCATTTGACGTTATTATGGTGCCACACGAGTTAGAAACCAAGCGAAGTCCATTTGGTCACTCAAATCCTTGTATTCTCGGATTGCACCCAAATTGGCCTCCAATTGAGCCTACAATTTACAAACGAGTTTTCCTTCTTCGTTGACCATAACCGAACTTGTTTGTTGTGTCCAACATGTCCCATTTGATGTTATTATGCTTCCACGTGAGTTAGAAACCAAGCGGAGTCCATTTGCTTACTCAAATCCTTGTATTCTTGGATTCCACCCAAATTGGCCTCCAATTGAGCCTACAATGTACAAACGAGTTTACCTTCTTCGTTGAGCACAATCGAACATTTTTGTTGAGTCAAACATTTCCCATTTGACGTTATTATGGTGCCACGCAAGGATTGAAATAAAATGGAGTCCATTTGGTCACTCAAATCCTTGTATTCTCGGATTGCACCCAAATGGGCCTCCAATTGAGCCTACAACGTACAAACGAGTTTTCCTTCTTCGTTAACCATAACCGAACTTGTTTGTTGAGTCAAACATGTCACATTTGACGTTATTATGTTTCCACACGAGTTAGAAACCAAGCGGAGTCCATTTTGTCACTCAAATCCTTGTATTCTCGGATTGCACCCAAATTGGCCTCCAATTGAGCCTACAACGTACAAACGAGTTTTCCATCTTCGTTAAGCACAACCGAACCATTTTGTTGAGTCAAAAATGTCCCATTTGACGTTATTATGGTGCCACGCGAGTTAGAAACCAAGCGAAGTCCATTTGGTCACTCAAATCCTTGTATTCTCGGATTGCACCCAAATTGGCCTCCAATTGAGCCTACAACGTACAAACGAGTTTTTTTTCTTCATTAACCATAACTGAACTTGTTTTTTGAGTGAAACATGTCCCATTTGACGTTATTATGTTGCCACGCGAGTTAGAAACCAAGCGGAGTCCATTTGGTCACTCAAATTCTTGTATTCTCGGATTGCACCCAAATTGGCCTCCAATTGAGCCTACAACGTACAAACGAGTTTTCCTTCTTCATAAAGCACAACCGAACTTTTTTTTGAGTGAAACATGTCCCATTTGATGTTATTATGGTGCCACGCGAGTTAGAAACCAAGCGGAGTCCATTTGCTTACTCAAATCCTTGTATTCTTGGATTCCACCCAAATTGGCCTCCAACTGAGCCTACAATGTACAAACGATTTCCTTCTTCGTTGAGCACAACCGAACATTTTTTTTGAGTCAAACATGTCCCATTTGACGTTCTTAGGGTGCCACACGAGGATTGAAATCAAACGGAGTCCATTTGGTCACTCAAATCCTTGTATTCTCGGATTGCACCCAAATTGGCCTCCAATTGAGCCTACAACGTACAAACGAGTTTTCCTTCTTTATTAAGCACAACTGAACTTGTTTGTTGAGTCAAAAACGTCCCAATTGACGTTATTATGGTGCCACACGAGTTAGAAACCAAGCGGAGTCCATTTGCTCACTAAAATCCTTGTATTTTCGTATTGCACCCAAATTGGCCTCCAATTGAGCCTACAACATACAAACGAGTTTTCCTTCTTTGTTAAGCACAACCGAACCTTTTTGTTGAGTCACACATATCCCATTTGACGTTATTATGGTGCCACGCAAAGATTGAAATCAAACGGAGTCCGTTTGCTCACTCAAATCCTTGTATTCTCGGATTGCACCCAAATTGGCCTCCAATTGAGCCTACAATGTACAAACGAGTTTTCCTTCTTCGTTAAGCACAACCGAACTTGTTTGTTGAGTCAAATATGTTCCATTTGACGTTATTATGGTGCCGCGCAAGGATTGAAACCAAACGGAGTCCATTCGGTCACTCAAATCCTTGTATTCTCGGATTGCACCCAAATTGGCCTACAATTGAGCCTACAACGTACAAACGAGTTTTCCTTCTTCGTTAACCATAACCGAACTTTTTTGTTGAGTCAAACATGTCCCATTTGACGTTATTATGGTGCCACGCGAGTTAGAAACCAAGCGGAGTCCATTTGCTTACTCAAATCCTTGTATTCTTGGATTCCACCCAAATTGGCCTCCAATTGAGCCTACAATGTACAAACGAGTTTACCTTCTTCGTTGAGCACAACCGAACTTTTTTGTTGAGTCAAACATTTCCCATTTGATGTTATTATGGTGCCACGCAAGGATTGAAATCAAACGGAGTCCATTTGGTCACTCAAATCCTTGTATTCTCGGATTGCACCCAAATGCGCCTCCAATTGAGCCTACAAAGTACAAACGAGTTTTCCTTCTTCGTTAACCATAAACGAACTTGTTTGTTGAGTCAAACATGTCCCATTTGACGTTATTATGTTGCCACGCGAGTTAGAAACCAAGCGGAGTCCATTTGGTCACTCAAATCCTTGTATTCTCGGATTGCACCCAAATTGGCCTCCAATTGAGCCTACAACGTACAAACGAGTTTTCCATCTTCGTTAAGCACAACCGAACCTTTTTGTTGAGTCAAACATGTCCCATTTGACGTTATTATGGTGCCACGCGAGGATTGAAATCAAACGGAGTCCATTTGGTCACTCAAATCCTTGTATTCTCGGATTGCACAAAAATTGGCCTCCAATTGAGCCTTCAACGTACAAACGAGTTTTCCTTCTTCGTTAAGCACAACCGAACATTTTTGTTGAGTCAAACATGTCCCATTTTACGTTATTAGGGTTCCACGAGAGGATTGAAATCAAACGGAGTCCATTTGGTCACTCAAATCCTTGTATTCTCGGATTGCACCCAAATTGGCCTCCAATTGATCCTACAACGTACAAACGAGTTTTCCTTCTTCGTTATTCATAACCGAACTTGTTTGTTGAGTCAAACATGTCCCATTTGACGTTATTATGTTTCCACGCGAGTTAGAAACAAAGCGGAGTCCATTTGGTCACTCAAATCCTTGTATTCTCGGATTGCACCCAAATTGGCCTCCAATTGAGCCTACAACGTACAAACGAGTTTTCCTTCTTCATTAAGCACAAACGAACTTGTTTTTTTAGTCAAACATGTCCCATTTGACGTTATTATGGTGCCACGCGAGTTAGAAACCAAGCGGAGTCCATTTGCTTACTCAAATCCTTGTATTCTCGGATTGCACCCAAATTGGCCTACAATTGAGCCTACAATGTACAAACGAGTTTTCCTTCTTCGTTGAGCACAACCGACCCTTTTTGTTGAGTCAAACATGTCCCATTTGACGTTATTAGTGTGCCACGTGAGGATTCAAATCAAACGTAGTCCATTTGGTCACTCAAATCCTTGTATTCTCGGATTGCACCTAAATTGGCCTCCAATTGAGCCTACAACGTACAAACGAGTTTTTCTTATTCATTAATCACAACCGAACTTGTTTGTTGAGTCAAACAAGTCCCATTTGACGTTATTATGGTGCCACGCGAGTTAGAAACCAAGCGAAGTCCATTGGTCACTCAAATCCTTGTATTCTCGGATTGCACCCAAATTGGCCTCCAATTGAGCCTACAATTTACAAACGAGTTTTCCTTCTTCGATGACCATAACCGAACTTGTTTGTTGTGTCAAACATGTCCCATTTGACGTTATTATGGTGCCACGTGAGTTAGAAACCAAGCGGAGTCCATTTGCTTACTCAAATCCTTGTATTCTTGGATTCCACCCAAATTGGCCTCCAATTGAGCCTACAATGTACAAACGAGTTTACCTTCTTCGTTGAGCACAATCGAACATTTTTGTTGAGTCAAACATTTCCCATTTGACGTTATTATGGTGCCACGCGAGGATTGAAATCAAACGGAGTCCATTTTGTCACTCAAATCCTTGTATTCTCGGATTGCACCCAAATTGGCCTCCAATTGAGCCTACAACGTACAAACGAGTTTTCCTTCTTCCTTAACCATAACTGAACTTGTTTTTTGAGTGAAACATGTCCCATTTGACGTTATTATGTTGCCACGCGAGTTAGAAACCAAGCGGAGTCCATTTGGTCACTCAAATTCTTGTATTCTCGGATTGCACCCAAATTGGCCTCCAATTGAGCCTACAACATACAAACCAGTTTTCCATCTTCGTTAAGCACAAACGAACCTTTTTGTTGAGTCAAACATGTCCCATTTGACGTTATTATGGTGCCACGCAAAGATTGAAATCAAACGGAGTCCGTTTGCTCACTCAAATCCTTGTATTCTCGGATTGCACCCAAATTGGCCTCCAATTGAGCCTACAATGTACAAACGAGTTTTCCTTCTTCGGTAAGCACAACCGAACTTGTTTGTTGAGTCAAATATGTTCCAATTGACGTTATTATGGTTCCACGCAAGGATTGAAATCAAACGGAATCCATTTGGTCACTCTAATCCTTGTATTCTCGGATTGCACCCAAATTGGCCTCCAATTGAGCCTACAACGTACAAACGAGTTTTCCTTCTTCATTAAGCACAACCGAACTTGTTTTTTGAGTCAAACATGTCCCATTTGACGTTATTATGGTGCCACATGAGTTAGAAACAAAGCGGAGTCCATTTGCTCACTAAAATCCTTGTATTCTCGTATTGCACCCAAATTGGCCTCCAATTGAGCCTACTACATACAAACGAGTTTTCCTTCTTTGTTAAGCACAACCGAACCTTTTTGTTGAGTCAAACATGTCCCATTTGACGTTATTATGGTGCCACACAAAGATTGAAATCAAACGGAGTCCGTTTGCTCACTCAAATCCTTGTATTCTCGGAATGCACCCAAATTGGCCTCCAATTGAGCCTACAATGTACAAACGAGTTTTCCTTCTTCGTTAAGCACAACCGAACTTGTTTATTGAGTCAAAAATGTTCCATTTGACGTTATTATGGTGCCGCGCAAGGATTGAAACCAAACGGAGTCCATTTGGTCACTCAAATCCTTGTATTCTCGGATTGCACCCAAATTGGCCTCCAATTGAGCCTACCACGTACAAACGAGTTTTCCTTCTTCGTTAACCATAACCGAACTTGTTTGTTGTGTCAAACATGTCCCATTTGACGTTATTATGGTGCCACGCGAGTTAGAAACCAAGCGGAGTCCATTTGCTTACTCAAATCCTTGTATTCTCGGATTGCACGCAAATTGGCCTCCAATTGAGCCTACAACGTACAAACGAGTTTTCCTTCTTTATTAAGCACAACGGAACTTGTTTTTTGTGTCAAACATGTCCCATTTGACTTTATTATGGTGCCACGCGAGTTAGAAACCAAGCGGAGTCCATTTGCTTACTCAAATCCTTGTATTCTTGGATTCCACCCAAATTGGCCTCCAATTGAGCCTACAATGTACAAACGAGTTTACCTTCTTCGTTGAGCACAACCGAACATTTTTATTGAGTCAAACAAGTCCCATTTGATGTTATTATGGTGCCACGTGAGGATTGAAATCAAACGGAGTCCATTTGGTCACTCAAACCCTTGTATTCTCGGATTGCACCCAAATTGGCCTCCAATTGAGCCTACAACGTACAAACGAGTTTTCCTTCTTCGTTAACCATAAAAGAAATTGTTTGTTGAGTCAAACATGTCCCATTTGACGTTATTATGTTGCCACGCGAGTTGGAAACGAAGCGGAGTCCATTTGGTCACTCAAATCCTTATATTCTCGGATTGCACCAAAATTGGCCTCCAATTGAGCCTACAACGTACAAACGAGTTTTCGTTCTTCATTAAGCACAAATGAACTTATTTTTTGAGTAAAAAATGTCCCATTTGACGTTATTATGGTGCCACGCGAGTTAGAAACCAAGCGGAGTCCATTTGCTTACTCAAATCCTTGTATTCTCGGATTGCACCCAAATTGGCCTACAATTGAGCCTACAATGTACAAACGAGTTTTCCTTCTTCGTTGAGCACAACCGAACCTTTTTGTTCAGTCAAACATGTCCCATTTGACGATATTAGGGTGCCACACGAGGATTGAAATCAAACGGATTACATTTGGTTACTCAAATCCTTGTATTCTCGGATTGCACCTAAATTGGCCTCCAATTGAGCCTACAACGTACAAACGAGTTTTTCTTCTTCATTAATCACAACCGAACTTGTTTTTTGAGTCAAACATGTCCCATTTGACGTTATTATGGTGCCACGTGAGTTAGAAACCAAGCGGAGTCCATTTGGTCACTCAAATCCTTGTATTCTCGGATTGCACCCAAATTGGCCTCCAATTGAGCCTACAATGTACAAACGAGTTTTCCTTCTTCGTTGACCATATTCGAACTTGTTTGTTGATTCAAACATGTCCCATTTGACGTTATTATGGTGCCACGCGAGTTAGAAACAAGGCGGAGTCAATTTGCTTACTCAAATCCTTGTATTCTTGGATTCCACCCAAATTGGCCTCCAATTGAGCCTACATTGTACAAACGAGTTTACATTCTTCGTTGAGCACAACCGAACAATTTTGTTGAGTCAAACATGTCCCATTTGACGTTATTATGGTGCCACGAGAGGATTGAAATCAAACGGAGTCCATTTGGTCACTCAAATCCTTGTATTCTCGGATTGCACCCAAATTGGCTTCCAATTGAGCCTACAACGTACAAACGAGTTTTCCTTCTTCGTTCACCATAACCGAACTTGTTTTTTGAGTCAAACATGTCCCATTTGACGTTATTATGTTGCCACACGAGTTAGAAACCAAGCGGAGTCCATTTGGTCACTCAAATCCTTGTATTCTCGGATTGCACCAAAATTGTCCTCCAATTGAGCCTAGAACGTACAAACGAGTTTTCCTTCGTCATTAAGCACAACCGAGCTTTTTTTTTGAGTCAAACGTGTCCCATTTGACGTTATTATGGTGCCACACGAGTTAGAAACCAAGCGGAGTCCATTTGCTTACTCAAATCCTTGTATTCTCGGATTGCACCCAAATTGGCCTACAATTGAGCCTACAATGTACAAACGAGTTTTCCTTCTTCGTTGAGCACAACCGAACATTTTTGTTGAGTCAAACATGTCCCATTTGACGTTATTTTGGTGCCACATGAGGATTGAAATCAAACGGAATCCATTTGGTCACTCAAATCCTTGTATTCTCCGATTGCACCCAAATTGGCCTCCAATTGAGCCTACAACGTACAAACGAGTTTTCCTTCTTTATTAAGCACAACTGAACTTGTTTTTTGAGTCAAATATGTCTCATTTGACGTTATTATGGTGCGACACGAGTTAGAAACCAAGCGGAGTCCATTTGCTCACTATAATCCTTGTATTCTCGTATTGCACCCAAATTGGCCTCCAATTGAGCCTACAACATACAAACGAGTTTTCCTTCTTTGTTAAGCACAACCGCACCTTTTTGTTGAGTCAAACATGTCCCATTTGACGTTATTATGGTGCCACGCAAAGATTGAAATCAAACGGAGTCCGTTTGCTCACTCAAATCCTTGTATTCTCGGATTGCACCCAAATTGGCCTCCAATTTTGCCTACAATGTTCAAACGAGTTTTCCTTCTTCATTAAGCACAACCAAACTTGTTTGTTGAGTCAAATATGTTCCATTTGACGTTATTATGGTGCCACGCAAGGATTGAAACCAAACGGAGTCCATTCGGTCACTCAAATCCTTGTATTCTCGGATTGCATCCAAATTGGCCTCAAATTGAGCCTACAACGTACAAACGAGTTTTCCTTCTTCGTTAACCATAACAGAACTTGTTTGTTGAGTTAAACATGTCCCATTTGACGTTATTATGGTGCCACGCGAGGTAGAAACCAAGCGGAGTCCATTTGCTTACTCAAATCCTTGTATTCTCGGATTGCACCCAAATTGGCCTACAATTGATCCTACAATGTACAAACGAGTTTTCCTAATTCGTTGAGCACAACCGAGATTTTTTTTGAGTAAAAAATGTCCCATTTGACGTTATTAGGGTGCCACGTGAGGATTGAAATCAAACGGAGTCCATTTGGTCACTCAAATCTTTGTATTCTCGGATTGCACCCAAATTGGCCTCCAATTGAGACTACAACGTACAAACGAGTTTTCCTTCTTCGTTAAAAATAACAGAACTTGTTTATTGAGTCAAACATGTCCCATTTGACGTTATTATGTTGCCACGCGAGTTAGAAACCAAGCGGAATCCATTTGGTCACTCAAATCCTTGTATTCTTGGATTGCACCAAAATTGGCCTCCAATTGAGCCTACAACGTACAAACGAGTTTTCCTTCTTCATTAAGCACAAACGAACTTGTTTTTTGAGTCAAACATGTCCCATTTGACGTTATTATGTTGCCACACGAGTTAGAAACCAAGCGGAGTCCATTTGCTCACTAAAATCCTTGTATTCTCGGATTGCACCAAAATTGGCCTCCAATTGAGCCTACAACATACAAACGAGTGTTCCTTCTTTGTTAAGCACAACCGAAACGTTTTGTTGAGTCAAACATGTCCCATTTGACGTTATTATGGTGCCACGCAAAGATTGAAATCAAACGGAGTCCGTTTGCTCACTCAAATCCTTGTATTCTCGGATTGCACCCAAATTGGCCTCCAATTGAGCCTACAATGTACAAACGAGTTTTCCTTCTTCGTTGAGCACAACCGAACATTTTTGTTGAGTCAAACATGTCCCATTTGACGTTTTTAGGGTGCCACGCGAGGATTGAAATCAAACGGAGTCCATTTGGTCACTCAAATCCTTGTATTCTCGGATTGCACCCAAATTGGCCTCCAATTGAGCCTACAACGTACAAACGAGTTTTCCTTCTTCGTTAATCATAACTGAACATGTTTGTTGAGTGAAACATGTCCCATTTGACGTTATTATGTTTCCACGCGAGTTAGAAACCAAGCGGAGTCCATTTGGTCACTCAAATTCTTGTATTCTCGGATTGCACCCAAATTGGCCTCCAATTGAGCCTACAACGTACAAACGAGTTTTCCTTCTTCATTAAGCACAACCAAACTTGTTTTTTGAGTAAAAAATGTCCCATTTGACGTTATTATGGTGCCACGCAAAGATTGAAATCAAACGGAGTCCGTTTGTTCACTTAAATCCTTGTATTCTCGGATTGCACCCAAATTGGCCTCCAATTGAGCCTACAACGTACAAACGAGTTTTCCTTCTTCGTTAACCATAACCGAACTTGTTTGTTGATTCAAACATGTTCCATTTGACGTTATTATGGTGCCACTCGAGTTAGAAACCAAGCGGAGTCCATTTGGTCACTCAAATCCTTGTATTCTCGGATTGCACACAAATTGGCCTCCAATTGAGCCTACAACGAACAAACGAGTTTTCCATTTTCGTTAAGCACAAACGAACCTTTTTGTTGAGTCAAACATGTCCCATTTGATGTTATTATGGTGCCACGCAAAGATTGAAATCAAACGGAGTCCGTTTGCTCACTCCAATCCTTGTATTCTCGGATTGCACCCAAATTGGCCTCCAATTGAGCCTACAATGTACAAACGAATTTTCCTTCTTCGGTAAGCACAACCGAACTTGTTTGTTGAGTCAAATATGTTCCATTTGACGTTATTATGGTGGCACGCAAGGATTGAAATCAAACGGAATCCATTTGGTCACTCAAATCCTTGTATTCTCGGATTGCACCCAAATTGGCCTCCAATTGAGCCTACAACGTACAAACGAGTTTTCCTTCTTCGTTAACCATAACTGAACTTGTTTTTTGAGTCAAACATGTCCCATTTGACGTTATTATGGTGCCACGTGAGTTAGAAACCAAGCGGAGTCCATTTGGTCACTCAAATCCTTGTATTCTCGGATTGCACCCAAATTGGCCTCCAATTGAGCCTACAATGTACAAACGAGTTTTCCTTCTTCGTTGAGCACAACCGAACCTTTTTGTTGAGTCAAACATGTCCCATTTGACGTTATTAGTGTGCCACGTGAGGATTGAAATCAAACGTAGTCCATTTGGTCACTCAAATCCTTGTATTCTCGGATTGCACCTAAATTGACCTCCAATTGAGCCTACAACGTACAAACGAGTTTTTCTTCTTCATTAATCACAACCGAACTTGTTTGTTGAGTCAAACATGTCCCATTTGACGTTATTATGGTGCCAGGCGAGTTAGAAACCAAGCGGAGTCCATTTGGTCACTCAAATCCTTGTATTCTCGGATTGCACCCAAATTGGCCTCCAATTGAGCCTACAATGTACAAACTAGTTTTCCTTCTTCGTTGACCATAACCGAACTTGTTTGTTGAGTCAAACATGTCCCATTTGACGTTATTATGGTGCCACGTGAGTTAGAAACCAAGCGGAGTCCATTTGCTTACTCAAATCCTTGTATTCTTGGATTCCACCCAAATTGGCCTACAATTGAGCCTACGATGTACAAACGAGTTTACCTTCTTCGTTGAGCACAACCGAACATTTTTGTTGAGTCAAACATTTCCCATTTGACGTTATTATGGTGCCGCACGAGGATTGAAATCAAACGGAGTCCATTTGGTCACTCAAATCCTTGTATTCTCGGATTGCACCCAAATGGGCCTCCAATTGAGCCTACAACGTAGAAACGAGTTTTCCTTCTTCGTTAACCATAACCGAACTTGTTTGTTGAGTCAAACATGTCCCATTTGACGTTATTATGTTGCCACGTGAGTTAGAAACCAAGCGGAGTCCATTTGGTCACTCAAATCCTTGTATTCTCGGATTGCACCCAAATTGGCCTCCAATTGAGCCTACAACGTACAAACGAGTTTTCCTTCTTCGTTAAGCACAAACGAACCTTTTTGTTGAGTCAAACATGTCCCATTTGACATTATTATGGTGCCACGTGAGGATTGAAATCAAACGGAGTCCATTTGGTCACTCAAATCCTTGTATTCTCGGATTGCACAAAAATTGGCCTCCAATTGAGCCTTCAACGTACAAACGAGTTTTCCTTCTTCGTTAAGCACAACCGAACATTTTTTTTGAGTCAAACATGTCCCATTTTACGTTATTAGGGTTCCACGCGAGGATTGAAATCAAACGGAGTCCATTTGGTCACTCAAATCCTTGTATTCTCGTATTGCACCCAAATTGGCCTCCAATTGAGCCTACAACGTACAAACGAGTTTTCCTTCTTCATTAAGCACAACCGAACTTGTTTTTTGAGTCAAACATGTCCCATTTGACGTTATTATGGTGCCACACGAGTTAGAAACCAAGCGGAGTCCATTTGCTTACTCAAATCCTTGTATTCTTGGATTCCACCCAAATTCGCCTCCAATTGAGCCTACAATGTACAAACGAGTTTTCCTTCTTCGTTGAGCACAACCGAACATTTTTGTTGAGTCAAAAATGTCCCATTTGACGTTATTATGGTGCCACGCAAAGATTGAAATCAAACGGAGTCCGTTTGCTCACTTAAATCCTTGTATTCTCGGATTGCACCCAAATTGGCCTCCAATTGAGCCTACAACGTACAAACGAGTTTTCCTTCTTCGTTAACCATAAAAGAACTTGTTTTTTGAGTCAAACATGTCCCATTTGACATTATTATGGTGCCAATCGAGTTAGAATCCAAGCGGAGTCCATTTGGTCACACAAATCCTTGTATTCTCGGATTGCACCCAAATTGGCCTCCAATTGATTCGACAACGTACAAATGAGTTTTCCTTCTTCGTTAATAATAAACGAACTTGTTTTTTGAGTCAAACATGTCCCATTTGACGTTATTATGGTGCCAATAGAGTTAGAAACCAAGCGGAGTCCATTTGGTCACTCAAATCCTTGTATTCTCGGATTGCACCCAAATTGGCCTCCAATTGAGCCTACAACATACAAACGAGTTTTCCTTCTTTGTTAAGCACAACCGAACCTTTTTGTTGAGTCAAACATGTCCCATTTGACGTTATTATGGTGCCACGCAAAGATTGAAATCAAACGGAGTCCGTTTGCTCACTCAAATCCTTGTATTCTCGGATTGCACCCAAATTGGCCTCCAATTGAGCCTACAATGTACAAACGAGTTTACCTTCTTCGTTAAGCACAACCGAACATTTTTATTGAGTCAAATATGTTCCATTTGACGTTATTATGGTGCCACGCAAGGATTGAAACCAAACGGAGTCCATTTGGTCACTCAAATCCTTGTATTCTCGGATTGCACCCAAATTGGCCTCCAATTGAGCCTACAACGTACAAACGAGTTTTCCTTCTTCATTAATTACAACCGAACTTGTTTTTTGAGTCAAAGATGTCCCATTTGACGTTATTATGGTGCCACACGAGTTAGAAACCTAGCGGAGTCCATTTGCTCACTAAAATCCTTGTATTCTCGTATTGCACCCAAATTGGCCTCCAATTGAGCCTACAACATACAAACGAGTTTTCCTTCTTTGTTAAGCACAACCGAACCTTTTTGTTGAGTCAAACATGTCCCATTTGACGTTATTATGGTGCCACACAAAGATTGAAATCAAACGGAGTCCGTTTGCTCACTCAAATCCTTGTATTCTTAGATTGCACCCAAATTGGCCTCCAATTGAGCCTACAATGTACAAACGAGTTTTCCTTCTTCGTTAAGCACAACCGAACTTTTTTTTTGAGTCAAATATGTTCCATTTGACGTTATTATGGTGCCACGCAAGGATTGAAACCAAACGGAGTCCATTTGGTCACTCAAATCCTTGTATTCTCGGATTGCACCCAAATTGGCCTCCAATTGAGCCTACCACGTACAAACGAGTTTTCCTTCTTCGTTAACCATAAACGAACTTGTTTGTTGAGTCAAACATGTTCCATTTGATGTTATTATGGTGCCACGCGAGTTAGAAACCAAGCGGAGTCCATTTGCTTACTCAAATCCTTGTATTCTCGGATTGCACCCAAATTGGCCTACAATTGAGCCTACAATGTACAAACGAGTTTTCCTTCTTCGTTGAGCACAACCGAACCTTTTTGTTGAGTCAAACATGTACCATTTGACGTTAATAGGGTGCCACACGAGGATTGAAATCAAACGGAGTCCATTTGGTCACTCAAATCCTTGTATTCTCGGATTGCACCTAAATTGGCCTCCAATTGAGCCTACAACGTACAAACGAGTTTTTCTTCTTCATTAATCACAACCGAACTTGTTTGTTGAGACAAAAATCTCCCATTTGACGTTATTATGGTGCCACGCGAGTTAGAAACCAAGCGGAGTCCATTTGCTTACTCAAATCCTTGTATTCTTGGATTCCACCCAAATTGGCCTACAATTGAGCCTACAATGTACACACGAGTTTACCTTCTTCGTTGAGCACAACCGAACATTTTTGTTAATTCAAACACGTCCCATTTGATGTTATTATGGTGCCACGCGAGGATTGAATAGAACGGAGTCCATTTGGTCACTCAAATCCTTGTATTCTCGGATTGCACGCAAATTGGCCTCCAATTGAGCCTACAACGTACAAACGAGTTTTCCATCTTTATTAAGCACCAAGGAACTTGTTTTTTGAGTCAAACATGTCCCATTTGACGTTATTATGGTGCCACGCGAGTTAGAAACCAAGCGGAGTCCATTTGCTTACTCAAATCCTTGTATTCTTGGATTCCACCCAAATTGGCCTCCAATTGAGCCTACAATGTACAAACGAGTTTACCTTCTTCGTTCAGCACAACCGAACATTTTTATTGAGTCAAACATGTCCCATTTGACGTTATTATGGTGCCACACGAGGATTGAAATCAAACGGAGTCCATTTGGTCACTCAAATCCTTGTATTCTCGGATTGCACCCAAATTGGCCTCCAATTGAGCCTACAACGTACAAACGAGTTTTCCTTCTTCATTAAGCACAACCAAACTTGTTTTTTGAGTCAAAAATGTCCCATTTGACGTTATTATGGTGCCAATCGAGTTAGAATCCAAGCGGAGTCCATTTGGTCACTCAAATCCTTGTATTCTCGGATTGCACCCAAATTGGGCTCCAATTGAGCCGACAACGTACAAACGAGTTTTCCTTCTTCGTTAATAATAACCGAACTTGTTTTTTGAGTCAACCATGTCCCATTTGACGTTATTATGGTGCCAATCGAGTTAGAAACCAAGCGGAGTCCATTTGGTCACTCAAATCCTTGTATTCTCGGATTGCACCCAAATTGGCCTCCAATTGAGCCTACAACATACAAACGAGTTTTCCATCTTCGTTAAGCACAAACGAACCTTTTTGTTGAGTCAAACATGACCCATTTGACGTTATTATGGTGCCACGCAAAGATTGAAATCCAACGGAGTCCGTTTGCTCACTCAAATCCTTGTATTCTCGGATTGCACCCAAATTGGCCTCCAATTGAGCCTACAATGTACAAACGAGTTTTTCTTCTTCGGTAAGCACAACCGAACTTGTTTGTTGAGTCAAATATGTTCCATTTGACTTTATTATGGTGCCACGCAAGGATTGAAATCAAACGGAATCCATTTGGTCACTCAAATCCTTGTATTCTCGGATTGCACCCAAATTGGCCTCCAATTGAGCCTACAACGTACAAACGAGTTTTCCTTCTTCATTAATTACAACCGAACTTGTTTTTTGAGTCAAACATGTCCCATTTGACGTTATTATTGTGCCACACGAGTTAGAAATCAAGCGGAGTCCATTTGCTCACTAAAATCCTTGTATTCTCGTATTGCACCCAAATTGGCCTCCAATTGAGCCTACAACATACAAACGAGTTTTCCTTCTTTGTTAAGCACAACCGAACCTTTTTGTTGAGTCAAAAATGTCCCATTTGTCGTTATTACGGTGCCACGCAAAGATTGAAATCAAACGGAGTCCGTTTGCTCACTCAAATCCTTGTATTCTCGGATTGCACCCAAATTGGCCTCCAATTGAGCCTACAATGTACAAACGAGTTTTCCTTCTTCGTTAAGCACAACCGAACTTTTTTTTTGAGTCAAATATGTTCCATTTGACGTTATTATGGTGCCACGCAAGGATTGAAACCAAACGGAGTCCATTTGGTCACTCAAATCCTTGTATTCTCGGATTGCACCCAAATTGGCCTCCAATTGAGCCTACCACGTACAAACGAGTTTTCCTTCTTCGTTAACCATAAACGAACTTGTTTGTTGAGTCAAACATGTTCCATTTGACGTTATTATGGTGCCACGCGAGTTAGGAACCAAGCGGAGTCCATTTGCTTACTCAAATCCTTGTATTCTCGGATTGCACCCAAATTGGCCTACAATTGAGCCTACAATGTACAATTGAGCCTACAATGTACAAACGAGTTTTTCTTCTTCGTTGAGCACAACCGAACCTTTTTGTTGAGTCAAACATGTCCCATTTGACGTTAATAGGGTGCCACACGAGGATTGAAATCAAACGGAGTCCATTTGGTCACTCAAATCCTTGTATTCTCGGATTGCACCTAAATTGGCCTCCAATTGAGCCTACAACGTACAAACGAGTTTTTCTTCTTCATTAATCACAACCGAACTTGTTTGTTGAGACAAACATCTCCCATTTGACGTTATTATGGTGCCACGCGAGTTAGAAACCAAGCGGAGTCCATTTGCTTACTCAAATCCTTGTATTCTTGGATTCCACCCAAATTGGCCTACAACTGAGCCTACAATGTACACACGAGTTTACCTTCTTCGTTGAGCACAACCGAACATTTTTGTTAATTCAAACACGTCCCATTTGATGTTATTATGGTGCCACGCGAGGATTGAAATCGAACAGAGTCCATTTGGTCACTCAAATCCTTGTATTCTCGGATTGCACGCAAATTGGCCTCCAATTGAACCTACAACGTACAAACGAGTTTTCCATCTTTATTAAGCACAAAGGAACTTGTTTTTTGAGTCAAACATGTCCCATTTGACGTTATTATGGTGCCACGCGATTTAGAAACCAAGCGGAGTCCATTTGCTTACTCAAATCCTTGTATTCTTGGATTCCACCCAAATTGGCCTCCAATTGAGCCTACAATGTACAAACGAGTTTACCTTCTTCGTTCAGCACAACCGAACATTTTTATTGAGTCAAACATGTCCCATTTGACGTTATTATGGTGCCACACAAGGATTGAAATCAAACGGAGTCCATTTGGTCACTCAAATCCTTGTATTCTCGGATTGCACCCAAATTGGCCTCCAATTGAGCCTACAACGTACAAACGAGTTTTCCTTCTTCATTAAGCACAACCAAACTTGTTTTTTGAGTCAAAAATGTCCCATTTGACGTTATTATGGTGCCACGCAAAGATTGAAATCAAACGGAGTCCGTTTGCTCACTTAAATCCTTGTATTCTCGGATTGCACCCAAATTGGCCTCAAATTGTGCCTACAATGTACAAACGAGTTTTCCTTCTTCGTTAAGCACAAACGAACTTGTTTGTTGAGTCAAATATGTTCCATTTGACGTTATTATGGTGCCACGCAAGGATTGAAACCAAACGGAGTCCATTTGGTCACTCAAATCCTTGTATTCTCGGATTGCACCCAAATTGGGCTCCAATTGAGCCGACAACGTACAAACGAGTTTTCCTTCTTCATTAAGCACAACCGAACTTGTTTTTTGATCAAACATGTCCCATTTGACGTTATTATGGTGCCACACGAGTTAGAAACCAAGCGGAGTCCATTTGCTCACTAAAATCCTTGTATTCTCGTATTGCACCCAAATTGTCCTCCAATTGAGCCTACAACATACAAACGAGTTTTCCTTCTTTGTTAAGCACAACTGAACCTTTTTGTTGAGTCAAACATGTCCCATTTAACGTTATTATGGTGCCACGCAAAGATTGAAATCAAACGGAGTCCGTTTGCTCACTCAAATCCTTGTATTCTCGGATTGCACCCAAATTGGCCTCCAATTGTGCCTACAATGTACAAACGAGTTTTCCTTCTTCGTTAAGCACAACCGAACTTGTTTGTTGAGTCAAATATGTTCCATTTGACGTTATTATGGTGCCACGCAAGGATTGAAATCAAGCGGAGTCCATTTGGTCACTCAAATCCTTGTATTCTCGGATTGCACGCAAATTGGCCTCCAATTGAGCCTACAACGTACAAACGAGTTTTCCTTCTTTATTAAGCACAAAGGAACTTGTTTTTTGAGTCAAACATGTCCCATTTGACGTTATTATGGTGCCACACGAGTTAGAAACCAAGCGGAGTCCATTTGCTTACTCAAATCCTTGTATTCTTGGATTCCACCCAAATTGGCCTCCAATTGAGCCTACAATGTACAAACGAGTTTACCTTCTACGTTGAGCACAACCGAACATTTTTATTGAGTCAAACATGTCCCATTTGACGTTATTATGGTGCCACGCGAGGATTGAAATCAAACGGAGTCCATTTGGTCACTCAAATCCTTGTATTCTCGGATTGCACCCAAATTGGCCTCCAATTGAGCCTACAACGTACAAACGAGTTTTCCTTCTTCGTTAACCATAAACGAACTTGTTTGTTGAGTGAAACATGTCCCATTTGACGTTATTATGTTGCCACGCGAGTTAGAAACCAAGCGGAGTCCATTTGGTCACTCAAATCCTTGTATTATCTAATTGCACCAAAATTGGCCTCCAATTGAGCCTACAACGAACAAACGAGTTTTCCTTCTTCATTAAGCACAACCGAACTTGTTTTTTGAGTCAAACATGTCCCATTTGACGTTATTATGGTGCCACACGAGTTAGAAACCAAGCGGAGTCCATTTGCTCACTAAAATCCTTGTATTCTCGTATTGCACCCAAATTGTCCTCCAATTGAGCCTACAACATACAAACGAGTTTTCCTTCTTTGTTAAGCACAACCGAACCTTTTTGTTGAGTCAAACATGTCCCATTTGACGTTATTATGGTGCCACGCAAAGATTGAAATCAAACGGAGTCCGTTTGCTCACTCAAATCCTTGTATTCTCGGATTGCACCCAAATTGGCCTCCAATTGTGCCTACAATGTACAAACGAGTTTTCCTTCTTCGTTAAGCACAACCGAACTTGTTTGTTGAGTCAAATATGTTCCATTTGACGTTATTATGGTGCCACGCAAGGATTGAAACCAAACGGAGTCCATTTGGTCACTCAAATCCTTGTATTCTCGGATTGCACCCAAATTGGGCTCCAATTGAGCCGACAACGTACAAACGAGTTTTCCTTCTTCGTTAATAATAACCGAACTTGTTTTTTGAGTCAAACATGTCCCATTTGACGTTATTATGGTGCCAATCGAGTTAGAAACCAAGCGGAGTCCATTTGGTCACTCAAATCCTTGTATTCTCGGATTGCACCCAAATTGGCCTCCAATTGAGCCTACAACATACAAACGAGTTTTCCATCTTCGTTAAGCACAAACGAACCTTTTTGTTGAGTCAAACATGACCCATTTGACGTTATTATGGTGCCACGCAAAGATTGAAATCCAACGGAGTCCGTTTGCTCACTCAAATCCTTGTATTCTCGGATTGCACCCAAATTGGCCTCCAATTGAGCCTACAATGTACAAACGAGTTTTTCTTCTTCGGTAAGCACAACCGAACTTGTTTGTTGAGTCAAATATGTTCCATTTGACGTTATTATGGTTCCACGCAATTATTGAAATCAAACGGAATCCATTTGGTCACTCAAATCCTTGTATTCTCGGATTGCACCCAAATTGGCCTCCAATTGAGCCTACAACGTACAAACGAGTTTTCCTTCTTCATTAATTACAACCGAACTTGTTTTTTGAGTCAAACATGTCCCATTTGACGTTATTATTGTGCCACACGAGTTAGAAATCAAGCGGAGTCCATTTGCTCACTAAAATCCTTGTATTCTCGTATTGCACCCAAATTGGCCTCCAATTGAGCCTACAACATACAAACGAGTTTTCCTTCTTTGTTAAGCACAATCGAACCTTTTGGTTGAGTCAAACATGTCCCATTTGTCGTTATTACGGTGCCACGCAAAGATTGAAATCAAACGGAGTCCGTTTGCTCACTCAAATCCTTGTATTCTCGGATTGCACCCAAATTGGCCTCCAATTGAGCCTACAATGTACAAACGAGTTTTCCTTCTTCGTTAAGCACAACCGAACTTGTTTGTTGAGTCAAATATGTTCCATTTGACGTTATTATGGTGCCACAAAAGGATTGAAACCAAACGGAGTCCATTTGGTCACTCAAATCCTTGTATTCTCGGATTGCACCCAAATTGGCCTCCAATTGAGCCTACCACGTACGAACGAGTTTTCCTTCTTCGTTAACCATAACCGAACTTGTTTGTTGAGTCAAACATGTTCCATTTGACGTTATAATGGTGCCACGCGAGTTAGAAACCAAGCGGAGTCCATTTGCTTACTCAAATCCTTGTATTCTCGGATTGCACCCAAATTGGCCTACAATTGAGCCTACAATGTACAAACGAGTTTTCCTTCTTCGTTGAGCACAACCGAACCTTTTTGTTGAGTCAAACATGTCCCATTTGACGTTAATAGGGTGCCACACGAGGATTGAAATCAAACGGAGTCCATTTGGTCACTCAAATCCTTGTATTCTCGGATTGCACCTAAATTGGCCTCCAATTGAGCCTACAACGTACAAACGAGTTTTTCTACTTCATTAATCACAACCGAACTTGTTTTTTGAGTCAAACATCTCCCATTTGACGTTATTAGGGTGCCACGCGAGTTAGAAACCAAGCGGAGTCCATTTGGTCACTCAAATCCTTGTATTCTCGGATTGCACCCAAATTGGCCTCCAATTGAGCCTACAATGTACAAACGAGTTTTCCTTATTCGTTGACCATAAACAAACTTTTTTGTTGATTCAAACATGTCCCATTTGATGTTATTATGTGCCACGTGAGTTAGAAACCAAGCGGAGTCCATTTGCTTACTCCAATCCTTGTATTCTTGGATTCCACCCAAATTGGCCTACAATTGAGCCTACAATGTACACACGAGTTTACCTTCTTCGTTGAGCACAACCGAACATTTTTGTTGAGTCAAACACATCCCATTTGATGTTATTATGGTGCCACGTGAGGATTGAAATCAAACGGAGTCCATTTGGTCACTCAAATCCTTGTATTCTCGGATTGCACCCAAATTGGCCTCCAATTGAGCCTACAACGTACAAACGAGTTTTCCTTCTTCGTTAACCATAACCGAACTTGTGTGTTGAGTGAAACATGTCCCATTTGATGTTATTATGTTGCCACGCGAGTTAGAAACCAAGCGGAGTCCATTTGGTCACTCAAATCCTTGTATTATCTAATTGCACCAAAATTGGCCTCCAATTGAGCCTACAACGTACAAACGAGTTTTCCTTCTTCATTAAGCACAACCGAACTTGTTTTTTGAGTCAAACATGTCCCATTTGACGTTATTATGGTGCCACACGAGTTAGAAACCAAGCGGAGTCCATTTGCTCACTAAAATCCTTGTATTCTCGTATTGCACCCAAATTGTCCTCCAATTGAGCCTACAACATACAAACGAGTTTTCCTTCTTTGTTAAGCACAACTGAACCTTTTTGTTGAGTCAAACATGTCCCATTTGACGTTATTATGGTGCCACGCAAAGATTGAAATCAAACGGAGTCCGTTTGCTCACTCAAATCCTTGTATTCTCGGATTGCACCCAAATTGGCCTCCAATTGTGCCTACAATGTACAAACGAGTTTTCCTTCTTCGTTAAGCACAACCGAACTTGTTTGTTGAGTCAAATATGTTCCATTTGACGTTATTATGGTGCCACGCAAGGATTGAAATCAAGCGGAGTCCATTTGGTCACTCAAATCCTTGTATTCTCGGATTGCACGCAAATTGGCCTCCAATTGAGCCTACAACGTACAAACGAGTTTTCCTTCTTTATTAAGCACAAAGGAACTTGTTTTTTGAGTCAAACATGTCCCATTTGACGGTATTATGGTGCCACACGAGTTAGAAACCAAGCGGAGTCCATTTGCTTACTCAAATCCTTGTATTCTTGGATTCCACCCAAATTGGCCTCCAATTGAGCCTACAATGTACAAACGAGTTTACCTTCTACGTTGAGCACAACCGAACATTTTTATTGAGTCAAACATGTCCCATTTGACGTTATTATGGTGCCACGCGAGGATTGAAATCAAACGGAGTCCATTTGGTCACTCAAATCCTTGTATTCTCGGATTGCACCCAAATTGGCCTCCAATTGAGCCTACAACGTACAAACGAGTTTTCCTTCTTCGTTAACCATAAACGAACTTGTTTGTTGAGTGAAACATGTCCCATTTGACGTTATTATGTTGCCACGCGAGTTAGAAACCAAGCGGAGTCCATTTGGTCACTCAAATCCTTGTATTATCTAATTGCACCAAAATTGGCCTCCAATTGAGCCTACAACGTACAAACGAGTTTTCCTTCTTCATTAAGCACAACCGAACTTGTTTTTTGAGTCAAACATGTCCCATTTGACGTTATTATGGTGCCACACGAGTTAGAAACCAAGCGGAGTCCATTTGCTCACTAAAATCCTTGTATTCTCGTATTGCACCCAAATTGTCCTCCAATTGAGCCTACAACATACAAACGAGTTTTCCTTCTTTGTTAAGCACAACCGAACCTTTTTGTTGAGTCAAACATGTCCCATTTGACGTTATTATGGTGCCACGCAAAGATTGAAATCAAACGGAGTCCGTTTGCTCACTCAAATCCTTGTATTCTCGGATTGCACCCAAATTGGCCTCAAATTGTGCCTACAATGTACAAACGAGTTTTCCTTCTTCGTTAAGCACAAACGAACTTGTTTGTTGAGTCAAATATGTTCCATTTGACGTTATTATGGTGCCACGCAAGGATTGAAACCAAACGGAGTCCATTTGGTCACTCAAATCCTTGTATTCTCGGATTGCACCCAAATTGGGCTCCAATTGAGCCGACAACGTACAAACGAGTTTTCCTTCTTCGTTAATAATAACCGAACTTGTTTTTTGAGTCAAACATGTCCCATTTGACGTTATTATGGTGCCAATCGAGTTAGAAACCAAGCGGAGTCCATTTGGTCACTCAAATCCTTGTATTCTCGGATTGCACCCAAATTGGCCTCCAATTGAGCCTACAACATACAAACGAGTTTTCCATCTTCATTAAGCACAAACGAACCTTTTTGTTGAGTCAAACATGACCCATTTGACGTTATTATGGTGCCACGCAAAGATTGAAATCCAACGGAGTCCGTTTGCTCACTCAAATCCTTGTATTCTCGGATTGCACCCAAATTGGCCTCCAATTGAGCCTACAATGTACAAACGAGTTTTTCTTCTTCGGTAAGCACAACCGAACTTGTTTGTTGAGTCAAATATGTTCCATTTGACGTTATTATGGTGCCACGCAAGGATTGAAATCAAACGGAATCCATTTGGTCACTCAAATCCTTGTATTCTCGGATTGCACCCAAATTGGCCTCCAATTGAGCCTACAACGTACAAACGAGTTTTCCTTCTTCATTAATTACAACCGAACTTGTTTTTTGAGTCAAACATGTCCCATTTGACGTTATTATTGTGCCACTCGAGTTAGAAATCAAGCGGAGTCCATTTGCTCACTAAAATCCTTGTATTCTCGTATTGCACCCAAATTGGCCTCCAATTGAGCCTACAACATACAAACGAGTTTTCCTTCTTTGTTAAGCACAACCGAACCTTTTTGTTGAGTCAAACATGTCCCATTTGTCATTATTACGGTGCCACGCAAAGATTGAAATCAAACGGAGTCCGTTTGCTCACTCCAATCCTTGTATTCTCGGATTGCACCCAAATTGGCCTCCAATTGAGCCTACAATGTACAAACGAGTTTTCCTTCTTCGTTAAGCACAACCGAACTTGTTTGTTGAGTCAAATATGTTCCATTTGATGTTATTATGGTGCCACGAAAGGATTGAAACCAAACGGAGTCCATTTGGTCACTCAAATCCTTGTATTCTCGGATTGCACCCAAATTGGCCTCCAATTGAGCCTACCACGTACGAACGAGTTTTCCTTCTTCGTTAACCATAACCGAACTTGTTTGTTGAGTCAAACATGTTCCATTTGACGTTATTATGGTGCCACGCGAGTTAGAAACCAAGCGGAGTCCATTTGCTTACTCAAATCCTTGTATTCTCGGATTGCACCCAAATTGGCCTACAATTGAGCCTACAATGTACAAACGAGTTTTCCTTCTTCGTTGAGCACAACCGAACCTTTTTGTTGAGTCAAACATGTCCCATTTGACGTTAATAGGGTGCCACACGAGGATTGAAATCAAACGGAGTCCATTTGGTCACTCAAATCCTTGTATTCTCGGATTGCACCTAAATTGGCCTCCAATTGAGCCTACAACGTACAAACGAGTTTTTGTACTTCATTAATCACAACCGAACTTGTTTTTTGAGTCAAACATCTCCCATTTGACGTTATTAGGGTGCCACGCGAGTTAGAAACCAAGCGGAGTCCATTTGGTCACTCAAATCCTTGTATTCTCGGATTGCACCCAAATTGGCCTCCAATTGAGCCTACAATGTACAAACGAGTTTTCCTTATTCGTTGAAAATAACCAAAATTTTTTGTTGAGTCAAACATGTCCCATTTGATGTTATTATGGTGCCACGCGAGTTAGAAACCAAGCGGAGTCCATTTGCTTACTCCAATCCTTGTATTCTTGGATTCCACCCAAATTGGCCTACAATTGAGCCTACAATGTACACACGAGTTTACCTTCTTCGTTGAGCACAACCGAACATTTTTGTTGAGTCAAACACATCCCATTTGATGTTATTATGGTGCCACGTGAGGATTGAAATCAAACAAAGTCCATTTGGTCACTCAAATCCTTGTATTCTCGGATTGCACCCAAATTGGCCTCCAATTGAGCCTACAACGTACAAACGAGTTTTCATTCTTCGTTAACCATAACCGAACTTGTTTGTTGAGTGAAACATGTCCCATTTGACGTTATTATGTTGCCACGCGAGTTAGAAACCAAGCGGAGTCCATTTGGTCACTCAAATCCTTGTATTATCTAATTGCACCAAAATTGGCCTCCAATTGAGCCTACAACGTACAAACGAGTTTTCCTTCTTCATTAAGCACAACCGAACTTGTTTTTTGAGTCAAACATGTCCCATTTGACGTTATTATGGTGCCACACGAGTTAGAAACCAAGCGGAGTCCATTTGCTCACTAAAATCCTTGTATTCTCGTATTGCACCCAAATTGTCCTCCAATTGAGCCTACAACATACAAACGAGTTTTCCTTCTTTGTTAAGCACAACCGAACCTTTTTGTTGAGTCAAACATGTCCCATTTGACGTTATTATGGTGCCACGCAAAGATTGAAATCAAACGGAGTCCGTTTGCTCACTCAAATCCTTGTATTCTCGGATTGCACCCAAATTGGCCTCCAATTGTGCCTACAATGTACAAACGAGTTTTCCTTCTTCGTTAAGCACAACCGAACTTGTTTGTTGAGTCAAATATGTTCCATTTGACGTTATTATGGTGCCACGCAAGGATTGAAACCAAACGGAGTCCATTTGGTCACTCAAATCCTTGTATTCTCGGATTGCACCCAAATTGGCCTCCAATTGAGCCTACCACGTACAAACGAGTTTTCCTTCTTCGTTAACCATAACCGAACTTGTTTTTTGAGTCAAACATGT
The DNA here is from genome assembly GCA_963556465.1 of Berberis vulgaris. NCBI lineage: Eukaryota > Viridiplantae > Streptophyta > Magnoliopsida > Ranunculales > Berberidaceae > Berberis > Berberis vulgaris. Next base: position 37,950,234 of record OY747126.1, on the reverse strand, counting down.
TCCATTTGACGTTATTATGGTGCCACGCGAGTTAGAAACGAAGCGGAGTCCATTTGCTTACTCAAATCCTTGTATTCTCGGATTGCACCCAAATTGGCCTACAATTGAACCTACAATGTACAAACGAGTTTTCCTTATTCGTTGACCATAACCGAACTTTTTTGTTGAGTCAAACATGTCCCATTTGATGTTATTATGGTGCCACGCGAGTTAGAAACCAAGCGGAGTCCATTTGCTTACTCAAATCCTTGTATTCTTGGATTCCACCCAAATTGGCCTACAATGTACACACGAGTTTACCTTCTTCGTTGAGCACAACCGAACATTTTTTTTGAGTCAAACACATCCCATTTGATGTTATTATGGTGCCACGCGAGGATTGAAATCGAACGGAGTCCATTTGGTCACTCAAATCCTTGTATTCTCGGATTGCACGCAAATTGGCCTCCAATTGAGCCTACAACGTATAAACGAGTTTTCCTTCTTTATTAAGCACAACAGAACTTGTTTTTTGAGTCAAACATGTCCCATTTGACGTTATTATGGTGCCACGCGAGTTAGAAACCAAGCGGAGTCCATTTCCTTACTCAAATCCTTGTATTCTTGGATTCCACCCAAATTGGCCTCCAATTGAGCCTACAATGTACAAACGAGTTTACCTTCTTCGTTGAGCACAACCGAACATTTTTATTGAGTCAAACATGTCCCATTTGATGTTATTATGGTGCCACGCGAGGATTGAAATCAAACGGAGTCAATTTGGTCACTCAAATCCTTGTATTCTCGGATTGCACCCAAATTGGCCTCCAATTGAGCCTACAACGTACAAACGAGTTTTCCTTCTTCGTTAACCATAACCGAACTTGTTTGTTGAGTGAAACATGTCCCATTTGACGTTATTATGTTGCCACGCGAGTTAGAAACCAAGCGGAGTCCATTTGGTCAATCAAATCCTTGTATTATCTAATTGCACCAAAATTGGCCTCCAATTGAGCCTACAACGTACAAACGAGTTTTCCTTCTTCATTAAGCACAACCGAACTTGTTTTTTGACTCAAACATGTCCCATTTGACGTTATTTTGGTGCCACACGAGTTAGAAACCAAGCGGAGTCCATTTGCTCACTAAAATCCTTGTATTCTCGTATTGCACCCAAATTGGCCTCCAATTGAGCCTACAACATACAAACGAGTTTTCCTTCTTTGTTAAGCACAACCGAACCTTTTTGTTGAGTCAAACATGTCCCATTTGAAGTTATTATGGTGCCACGCAAAGATTGAAATCAAACGGAGTCCGTTTGCTCACTCAAATCCTTGTATTCTCGGATTGCACCCAAATTTGCCTCCAATTGTGCCTACAATGTACAAACGAGTTTTCCTTCTTCGTTAAGCACAACCGAACTTGTTTGTTGAGTCAAATATGTTCCATTTGACTTTATTATGGTGCCACGCAAGGATTGAAACCAAACGGAGTCCATTTGGTCACTCAAATCCTTGTATTCTCGGATTGCACCCAAATTGGCCTCCAATTGAGCCTACCACGTACAAACGAGTTTTCCTTCTTCGTTAACCATAACCGAACTTGTTTGTTGAGTCAAACATGTTCCATTTGACGTTATTATGGTGCCACGTGAGTTAGAAACCAAGCGGAGTCCATTTGCTTACTCAAATCCTTGTATTCTCGGATTGCACCCAAATTGGCCTACAATTGAGCCTACAATGTCAAACGAGTTTTCCTTATTCGTTGACCATAACCAAACTTTTTTGTTGAGTCAAACATGTCCCATTTGATGTTATTATGGTGCCACGCGAGTTAGAAACCAAGCGGAGTCCATTTGCTTACTCAAATCCTTGTATTCTTGGATTCCACCCAAATTGGCCTACAATTGAGCCTACAATGTACACACGAGTTTACCTTCTTCGTTGAGCACAACCGAACATTTTTTTTGAGTCAAACACATCCCATTTGATGTTATTATGGTGCCACGCGAGGATTGAAATCGAACGGAGTCCATTTGGTCACTCAAATCCTTGTATTCTCGGATTGCACGCAAATTGGCCTCCAATTGAGCCTACAACGTACAAACGAGTTTTCCTTCTTTATTAAGCACAACGGAACTTGTTTTTTGAGTCAAACATGTCCCATTTGACGTTATTATGGTGCCACGCGAGTTAGAAACCAAGCGGAGTCCATTTCCTTACTCAAATCCTTGTATTCTTGGATTCCACCCAAATTGGCCTCCAATTGAGCCTACAATGTACAAAGGAGTTTACCTTCTTCGTTGAGCACAACCGAACATTTTTATTGAGTAAAAAATGTCCCATTTGACGTTATTATGGTGCCACACGAGGATTGAAATCAAACGGAGTCCATTTGGTCACTCAAATCCTTGTATTCTCGGATTGCACCCAAATTGGCCTCCAATTGAGCCTACAACGTACAAACGAGTTTTCCTTCTTCGTTAACCATAACCGAACTTGTTTGTTGAGTGAAACATGTCCCATTTGACGTTATTATGTTGCCACGCGAGTTAGAAACCAAGCGGAGTCCATTTGGTCACTCAAATCCTTGTATTATCTAATTGCACCAAAATTGGCCTCCAATTGAGCCTACAACGTACAAACGAGTTTTCCTTCTTCATTAAGCACAACCGAACTTGTTTTTTGACTCAAACATGTCCCATTTGACGTTATTATGGTGCCACACGAGTTAGAAACCAAGCGGAGTCCATTTGCTCACAAAAATCCTTGTATTCTCGTATTGCACCCAAATTGGCCTCCAATTGAGCCTACAACATACAAACGAGTTTTCCTTCTTTGTTAAGCACAACCGAACCTTTTTGTTGAGTCAAACATGTCCCATTTGACGTTATTATGGTGCCACACAAAGATTGAAATCAAACGGAGTCCGTTTGCTCACTCAAATCCTTGTATTCTCGGATTGCACCCAAATTGGCCTCCAATTGTGCCTACAATGTACAAACGAGTTTTCCTTCTTCGTTAAGCACAACCGAACTTGTTTGTTGAGTCAAAAATGTTCCATTTGACGTTATTATGGTACCACGCAAGGATTGAAACCAAACGGAGTCCATTTGGTCACTCAAATCCTTGTATTCTTGGATTGCACCCAAATTGGCCTCCAATTGAGCCTACCACGTACAAACGAGTTTTCCTTCTTCGTTAACCATAACCGAAATTTTTTGTTGAGTCAAACATGTTCCATTCGACGTTATTATGGTGCCACGCGAGTTAGAAACCAAGCGGAGTCCATTTGCTTACTCAAATCCTTGTATTCTCGGATTGCACCCAAATTGGCCTACAATTGAGCCTACAATGTACAAACGAGTTTTCCTTCTTCGTTGAGCACAACCGAACCTTTTTGTTGAGTCAAACATGTCCCATTTGACGTTAATAGGGTGCCACACGAGGATTGAAATCAAACGGAGTCCATTTGGTCACTCAAATCCTTGTATTCTCGGATTGCACCTAAATTGGCCTCCAATTGAGCCTACAACGTACAAACGAGTTTTTCTTCTTCATTAATCACAACCGAACTTGTTTGTTGAGTCAAACATCTCCCATTTGACGTTATTATGGTGCCACGCGAGTTAGAAACCAAGCGGAGTCCATTTGGTCACTCAAATCCTTGTATTCTCGGATTGCACCCAAATTGATCCTACAATGTACAAACGAGTTTTCCTTATTCGTTGACCATAACTGAACTTTTTTGTTGTGTCAAACATGTCCCATTTGATGTTATTATGGTGCCACGCGAGTTAGAAACCAAGCGGAGTCCATTTGCTTACTCAAATCCTTGTATTCTTGGATTCCACCCAAATTGGCCTACAATTGAGCCTACAATGTACACACGAGTTTACCTTCTTCGTTGAGCACAACCGAACATTTTTGTTGAGTAAAACATGTCCCATTTGACGTTATTATGGTGCCACGCGAGGATTGAAATCAAACGGAGTCCATTTGGTCACTCAAATCCTTGTATTCTCGGATTGCACCCAAATTGGCCTCCAATTGAGCCTACAACGTACAAACGAGTTTTCCTTCTTCGTTAACCATAACCGAACTTGTTTGTTGAGTGAAACATGTCCCATTTGACGTTATTATGTTTCCACGCGAGTTAGAAACCAAGCGGAGTCCATTTGGTCACTCAAATCCTTGTATTATCTAATTGCACCAAAATTGGCCTCCAATTGAGCCTACAACGTACAAACGAGTTTTCCTTCTTCATTAAACACAACCGAACTTGTTTTTTGAGTCAAACATGTCCCATTTGACGTTATTATGGTGCCACACGAGTTAGAAACCAAGCGGAGTCCATTTGCTCACTAAAATCCTTGTATTCTCGTATTGCACCCAAATTGGCCTCCAATTGAGCCTACAACATACAAATGAGTTTTCCTTCTTTGTTAAGCACAACCGAACCTTTTTGTTGAGTCAAACATGTCCCATTTGACGTTATTATGGTGCCACGCAAAGATTGAAATCAAACGGAGTCCGTTTGCTCACTCAAATCCTTGTATTCTCGGATTGCACCCAAATTGGCCTCCAATTGTGCCTACAATGTACAAACGAGTTTTCCTTCTTCGTTAAGCACAACCGAACTTTATTGTTGAGTCAAATATGTTCCATTTGACGTTATTATGGTGCCACGCAAGGATTGAAACCAAACGGAGTCCATTTGGTCACTCAAATCCTTGTATTCTCGGATTGCACCCAAATTGGCCTCCAATTGAGCCTACCACGTACAAACGAGTTTTCCTTCTTCGTTAACCATAACCGAACTTGTTTGTTGAGTCAAACATGTTCCATTTCACGTTATTATGGTGCCACGCGAGTTAGAAACCAAGCGGAGTCCATTTGCTTACTCAAATCCTTGTATTCTCGGATTGCACCCAAATTGGCCTACAATTGAGCCTACAATGAACAAACGAGTTTTCCTTATTCGTTGACCATAACCGAACTTTTTTGTTGAGTCAAACATGTCCCATTTGATGTTATTATGGTGCCACGCGAGTTAGAAACCAAGCGGAGTCCATTTGCTTACTCAAATCCTTGTATTCTTGGATTCCACCCAAATTGGCCTACAATTGAGCCTACAATGTACACACGAGTTTACCTTCTTCGTTGAGCATAACCGAACATTTTTTTTGAGTCAAACACATCCCATTTGATGTTATTATGGTTCCACGCGAGGATTGAAATCGAACGGAGTCCATTTGGTCACTCAAATCCTAGTATTCTCGGATTGCACGCAAATTGGCCTCCAATTGAGCCTACAACGTACAAACGAGTTTTCCTTCTTTATTAAGCACAACGGAACTTGTTTTTTGAGTCAAACATGTCCCATTTGACGTTATTATGGTGCCACGCGAGTTAGAAACCAAGCGGAGTCCATTTCCTTACTCAAATCCTTGTATTCTTGGATTCCACCCAAATTGGCCTCCAATTGAGCCTACAATGTACAAACGAGTTTACCTTCTTCGTTGAGCACAACCGAACATTTTTATTGAGTCAAACATGTCCCATTTGACGTTATTATGGTGCCACGCGAGGATTGAAATCAAACGGAGTCCATTTGGTCACTCAAATCCTTGTATTCTCGGATTGCACCCAAATTGGCCTCCAATTGAGCCTACAACGTACAAACGAGTTTTCCTTCTTCGTTAACCATAACCGAACTTGTTTGTTGAGTGAAACATGTCCCATTTGACGTTATTATGTTTCCACGCGAGTTAGAAACCAAGCGGAGTCCATTTGGTCACTCAAATCCTTGTATTATCTAATTGCACCAAAATTGGCCTCCAATTGAGCCTACAACGTACAAACGAGTTTTCCTTCTTCATTAAACACAACCGAACTTGTTTTTTGAGTCAAACATGTCCCATTTGACGTTATTATGGTGCCACACGAGTTAGAAACCAAGCGGAGTCCATTTGCTCACTAAAATCCTTGTATTCTCGTATTGCACCCAAATTGTCCTCCAATTGAGCCTACAACATACAAACGAGTTTTCCTTCTTTGTTAAGCACAACTGAACCTTTTTGTTGAGTCAAACATGTCCCATTTGACGTTATTATGGTGCCACGCAAAGATTGAAATCAAACGGAGTCCGTTTGCTCACTCAAATCCTTGTATTCTCGGATTGCACCCAAATTGGCCTCCAATTGTGCCTACAATGTACAAACGAGTTTTCCTTCTTCGTTAAGCACAACCGAACTTGTTTGTTGAGTCAAATATGTTCCATTTGACGTTATTATGGTGCCACGCAAGGATTGAAATCAAGCGGAGTCCATTTGGTCACTCAAATCCTTGTATTCTCGGATTGCACGCAAATTGGCCTCCAATTGAGCCTACAACGTACAAACGAGTTTTCCTTCTTTATTAAGCACAAAGGAACTTGTTTTTTGAGTCAAACATGTCCCATTTGACGTTATTATGGTGCCACACGAGTTAGAAACCAAGCGGAGTCCATTTGCTTACTCAAATCCTTGTATTCTTGGATTCCACCCAAATTGGCCTCCAATTGAGCCTACAATGTACAAACGAGTTTACCTTCTACGTTGAGCACAACCGAACATTTTTATTGAGTCAAACATGTCCCATTTGACGTTATTATGGTGCCACGCGAGGATTGAAATCAAACGGAGTCCATTTGGTCACTCAAATCCTTGTATTCTCGGATTGCACCCAAATTGGCCTCCAATTGAGCCTACAACGTACAAACGAGTTTTCCTTCTTCGTTAACCATAAACGAACTTGTTTGTTGAGTGAAACATGTCCCATTTGACGTTATTATGTTGCCACGCGAGTTAGAAACCAAGCGGAGTCCATTTGGTCACTCAAATCCTTGTATTATCTAATTGCACCAAAATTGGCCTCCAATTGAGCCTACAACGTACAAACGAGTTTTCCTTCTTCATTAAGCACAACCGAACTTGTTTTTTGAGTCAAACATGTCCCATTTGACGTTATTATTGTGCCACACGAGTTAGAAACCAAGCGGAGTCCATTTGCTCACTAAAATCCTTGTATTCTCGTATTGCACCCAAATTGTCCTCCAATTGAGCCTACAACATAAAAACGAGTTTTCCTTCTTTGTTAAGCACAACCGAACCTTTTTGTTGAGTCAAACATGTCCCATTTGACGTTATTATGGTGCCACGCAAAGATTGAAATCAAACGGAGTCCGTTTGCTCACTCAAATCCTTGTATTCTCGGATTGCACCCAAATTGGCCTCAAATTGTGCCTACAATGTACAAACGAGTTTTCCTTCTTCGTTAAGCACAAACGAACTTGTTTGTTGAGTCAAATATGTTCCATTTGACGTTATTATGGTGCCACGCAAGGATTGAAACCCAAACGGAGTCCATTTGGTCACTCAAATCCTTGTATTCTCGGATTGCACCCAAATTGGGCTCCAATTGAGCCGACAACGTACAAACGAGTTTTCCTTCTTCGTTAATAATAACCGAACTTGTTTTTTGAGTCAAACATGTCCCATTTGACGTTATTATGGTGCCAATCGAGTTAGAAACCAAGCGGAGTCCATTTGGTCACTCAAATCCTTGTATTCTCGGATTGCACCCAAATTGGCCTCCATTGAGCCTACAACATACAAACGAGTTTTCCATCTTCGTTAAGCACAAACGAACCTTTTTGTTGAGTCAAACATGACCCATTTGACGTTATTATGGTGCCACGCAAAGATTGAAATCCAACGGAGTCCGTTTGCTCACTCAAATCCTTGTATTCTCGGATTGCACCCAAATTGGCCTCCAATTGAACCTACAATGTACAAACGAGTTTTCTTCTTCGGTAAGCACAACCGAACTTGTTTGTTGAGTCAAATATGTTCCATTTGACGTTATTATGGTGCCACGCAAGGATTGAAATCAAACGGAATCCATTTGGTCACTCAAATCCTTGTATTCTCGGATTGCACCCAAATTGGCCTCCAATTGAGCCTACAACGTACAAACGAGTTTTCCTTCTTCATTAATTACAAACCGAACTTGTTTTTTGAGTCAAACATGTCCCATTTGACGTTATTATTGTGCCACTCGAGTTAGAAATCAAGCGGAGTCCATTTGCTCACTAAAATCCTTGTATTCTCGTATTGCACCCAAATTGGCCTCCAATTGAGCCTACAACATACAAACGAGTTTTCCTTCTTTGTTAAGCACAACCGAACCTTTTTGTTGAGTCAAAACATGTCCCATTTGTCGTTATTACGGCGCCACGCAAAGATTGAAATCAAACGGAGTCCGTTTGCTCACTCCAATCCTTGTATTCTCGGATTGCACCCAAATTGGCCTCCAATTGAGCCTACAATGTACAAACGAGTTTTCCTTCTTCGTTAAGCACAACCGAACTTGTTTGTTGAGTCAAATATGTTCCATTTGATGTTATTATGGTGCCACGAAAGGATTGAAACCAAACGACCAAACGGAGTCCATTTGGTCACTCAAATCCTTGTATTCTCGGATTGCACCCAAATTGGCCTCCAATTGAGCCTACCACGTACGAACGAGTTTTCCTTCTTCGTTAACCATAACCGAACTTGTTTGTTGAGTCAAACATGTTCCATTTGACGTTATTATGGTGCCACGCGAGTTAGAAACCAAGCGGAGTCCATTTGCTTACTCAAATCCTTGTATTCTCGGATTGCACCCAAATTGGCCTACAATTGAGCCTACAATGTACAAACGAGTTTTCCTTCTTCGTTGAGCACAACCGAACCTTTTTGTTGAGTCAAACATGTCCCATTTGACGTTAATAGGGTGCCACACGAGGATTGAAATCAAACGGAGTCCATTTGGTCACTCAAATCCTTGTATTCTCGGATTGCACCTAAATTGGCCTCCAATTGAGCCTACAACGTACAAACGAGTTTTTATACTTCATTAATCACAACCGAACTTGTTTTTTGAGTCAAACATCTCCCATTTGACGTTATTAGGGTGCCACGCGAGTTAGAAACCAAGCGGAGTCCATTTGGTCACTCAAATCCTTGTATTCTCGGATTGCACCCAAATTGGCCTCCAATTGAGCCTACAATGTACAAACGAGTTTTCCTTATTCGTTGAAAATAACCAAACTTTTTTGTTGAGTCAAACATGTCCCATTTGATGTTATTATGGTTCCACGCGAGTTAGAAACCAAGCGGAGTCCATTTGCTTACTCCAATCCTTGTATTCTTGGATTCCACCCAAATTGGCCTACAATTGAGCCTACAATGTACACACGAGTTTACCTTCTTCGTTGAGCACAACCGAACATTTTTGTTGAGTCAAACACATCCCATTTGATGTTATTATGGTGCCACGTGAGGATTGAAATCAAACAAAGTCCATTTGGTCACTCAAATCCTTGTATTCTCGGATTGCACCCAAATTGGCCTCCAATTGAGCCTACAACGTACAAACGAGTTTTCCTTCTTCGTTAACCATAACCGAACTTGTTTGTTGAGTGAAACATGTCCCATTTGACGTTATTATGTTGCCACGCGAGTTAGAAACCAAGCGGAGTCCATTTGGTCAATCAAATCCTTGTATTATCTAATTGCACCAAAATTGGCCTCCAATTGAGCCTACAACGTACAAACGAGTTTTCCTTCTTCATTAAGCACAACCGAACTTGTTTTTTGACTCAAACATGTCCCATTTGACGTTATTTTGGTGCCACACGAGTTAGAAACCAAGCGGAGTCCATTTGCTCACTAAAATCCTTGTATTCTCGTATTGCACCCAAATTGGCCTCCAATTGAGCCTACAACATACAAACGAGTTTTCCTTCTTTGTTAAGCACAACCGAACCTTTTTGTTGAGTCAAACATGTCCCATTTGACGTTATTATGGTGCCACGCAAAGATTGAAATCAAACGGAGTCCGTTTGCTCACTCAAATCCTTGTATTCTCGGATTGCACCCAAATTGGCCTCCAATTGTGCCTACAATGTACAAACGAGTTTTCCTTCTTCGTTAAGCACAACCGAACTTGTTTGTTGAGTCAAATATGTTCCATTTGACTTTATTATGGTGCCACGCAAGGATTGAAACCAAACGGAGTCCATTTGGTCACTCAAATCCTTGTATTCTCGGATTGCACCCAAATTGGCCTCCAATTGAGCCTACCACGTACAAACGAGTTTTCCTTCTTCGTTAACCATAACCGAACTTGTTTGTTGAGTCAAACATGTTCCATTTGACGTTATTATGGTGCCACGTGAGTTAGAAACCAAGCGGAGTCCATTTGCTTACTCAAATCCTTGTATTCTCGGATTGCACCCAAATTGGCCTACAATTGAGCCTACAATGTCAAACGAGTTTTCCTTATTCGTTGACCATAACCAAACTTTTTTGTTGAGTCAAACATGTCCCATTTGATGTTATTATGGTGCCACGCGAGTTAGAAACCAAGCGGAGTCCATTTGCTTACTCAAATCCTTGTATTCTTGGATTCCACCCAAATTGGCCTACAATTGAGCCTACAATGTACACACGAGTTTACCTTCTTCGTTGAGCACAACCGAACATTTTTTTTGAGTCAAACACATCCCATTTGATGTTATTATGGTGCCACGCGAGGATTGAAATCGAACGGAGTCCATTTGGTCACTCAAATCCTTGTATTCTCGGATTGCACGCAAATTGGCCTCCAATTGAGCCTACAACGTACAAACGAGTTTTCCTTCTTTATTAAGCACAACGGAACTTGTTTTTTGAGTCAAACATGTCCCATTTGACGTTATTATGGTGCCACGCGAGTTAGAAACCAAGCGGAGTCCATTTCCTTACTCAAATCCTTGTATTCTTGGATTCCACCCAAATTGGCCTCCAATTGAGCCTACAATGTACAAACGAGTTTACCTTCTTCGTTGAGCACAACCGAACATTTTTATTGAGTCAAAAATGTCCCATTTGACGTTATTATGGTGCCACGCGAGGATTGAAATCAAACGGAGTCCATTTGGTCACTCAAATCCTTGTATTCTCGGATTGCACCCAAATTGGCCTCCAATTGAGCCTACAACGTACAAACGAGTTTTCCTTCTTCGTTAACCATAACCGAACTTGTTTGTTGAGTGAAACATGTCCCATTTGACGTTATTATGTTGCCACGCGAGTTAGAAACCAAGCGGAGTCCATTTGGTCACTCAAATCCTTGTATTATCTAATTGCACCAAAATTGGCCTCCAATTGAGCCTACAACGTACAAACGAGTTTTCCTTCTTCATTAAGCACAACCGAACTTGTTTTTTGACTCAAACATGTCCAATTTGACGTTATTATGGTGCCACACGAGTTAGAAACCAAGCGGAGTCCATTTGCTCACTAAAATCCTTGTATTCTCGTATTGCACCCAAATTGTCCTCCAATTGAGCCTACAACATACAAACGAGTTTTCCTTCTTTGTTAAGCACAACCGAACCTTTTTGTTGAGTCAAACATGTCCCATTTGACGTTATTATGGTGCCACGCAAAGATTGAAATCAAACGGAGTCCGTTTGCTCACTCAAATCCTTGTATTCTCGGATTGCACCCAAATTGGCCTCCAATTGTGCCTACAATGTACAAACGAGTTTTCCTTCTTCGTTAAGCACAACCGAACTTGTTTGTTGAGTCAAATATGTTCCATTTGACGTTATTATGGTTCCACGCAAGGATTGAAACCAAACGGAGTCCATTTGGTCACTCAAATCCTTGTATTCTCGGATTGCACCCAAATTGGCCTCCAATTGAGCCTACCACGTACAAACGAGTTTTCCTTCTTCGTTAACCATAACCGAACTTGTTTTTTGAGTCAAACATGTTCCATTTGACGTTATTATGGTGCCACGCGAGTTAGAAACGAAGCGGAGTCCATTTGCTTACTCAAATCCTTGTATTCTCGGATTGCACCCAAATTGGCCTACAATTGAGCCTACAATGTACAAACGAGTTTTCCTTATTCGTTGACCATAACCGAACTTTTTTGTTGAGTCAAACATGTCCCATTTGATGTTATTATGGTGCCACGCGAGTTAGAAACCAAGCGGAGTCCATTTGCTTACTCAAATCCTTGTATTCTTGGATTCCACCCAAATTGGCCTACAATTGAGCCTACAATGTACACACGAGTTTACCTTCTTCGTTGAGCACAACCGAACATTTTTTTTGAGTCAAACACATCCCATTTGATGTTATTATGGTGCCACGCGAGGATTGAAATCGAACGGAGTCCATTTGGTCACTCAAATCCTTGTATTCTCGGATTGCACGCAAATTGGCCTCCAATTGAGCCTACAACGTATAAACGAGTTTTCCTTCTTTATTAAGCACAACGGAACTTGTTTTTTGAGTCAAACATGTCCCATTTGACGTTATTATGGTGCCACGCGAGTTAGAAACCAAGCGGAGTCCATTTCCTTACTCAAATCCTTGTATTCTTGGATTCCACCCAAATTGGCCTCCAATTGAGCCTACAATGTACAAACGAGTTTACCTTCTTCGTTGAGCACAACCGAACATTTTTATTGAGTCAAACATGTCCCATTTGATGTTATTATGGTGCCACGCGAGGATTGAAATCAAACGGAGTCCATTTGGTCACTCAAATCCTTGTATTCTCGGATTGCACCCAAATTGGCCTCCAATTGAGCCTACAACGTACAAACGAGTTTTCCTTCTTCGTTAACCATAACCGAACTTGTTTGTTGAGTGAAACATGTCCCATTTGACGTTATTATGTTGCCACGCGAGTTAGAAACCAAGCGGAGTCCATTTGGTCAATCAAATCCTTGTATTATCTAATTGCACCAAAATTGGCCTCCAATTGAGCCTACAACGTACAAACGAGTTTTCCTTCTTCATTAAGCACAACCGAACTTGTTTTTTGACTCAAACATGTCCCATTTGACGTTATTTTGGTGCCACACGAGTTAGAAACCAAGCGGAGTCCATTTGCTCACTAAAATCCTTGTATTCTCGTATTGCACCCAAATTGGCCTCCAATTGAGCCTACAACATACAAACGAGTTTTCCTTCTTTGTTAAGCACAACCGAACCTTTTTGTTGAGTCAAACATGTCCCATTTGACGTTATTATGGTGCCACGCAAAGATTGAAATCAAACGGAGTCCGTTTGCTCACTCAAATCCTTGTATTCTCGGATTGCACCCAAATTGGCCTCCAATTGTGCCTACAATGTACAAACGAGTTTTCCTTCTTCGTTAAGCACAACCGAACTTGTTTGTTGAGTCAAATATGTTCCATTTGACTTTATTATGGTGCCCCGCAAGGATTGAAACCAAACGGAGTCCATTTGGTCACTCAAATCCTTGTATTCTCGGATTGCACCCAAATTGGCCTCCAATTGAGCCTACCACGTACAAACGAGTTTTCCTTCTTCGTTAACCATAACCGAACTTGTTTGTTGAGTCAAACATGTTCCATTTGACGTTATTATGGTGCCACGTGAGTTAGAAACCAAGCGGAGTCCATTTGCTTACTCAAATCCTTGTATTCTCGGATTGCACCCAAATTGGCCTACAATTGAGCCTACAATGTCAAACGAGTTTTCCTTATTCGTTGACCATAACCAAACTTTTTTGTTGAGTCAAACATGTCCCATTTGATGTTATTATGGTGCCACGCGAGTTAGAAACCAAGCGGAGTCCATTTGCTTACTCAAATCCTTGTATTCTTGGATTCCACCCAAATTGGCCTACAATTGAGCCTACAATGTACACACGAGTTTACCTTCTTCGTTGAGCACAACCGAACATTTTTTTTGAGTCAAACACATCCCATTTGATGTTATTATGGTGCCACGCGAGGATTGAAATCGAACGGAGTCCATTTGGTCACTCAAATCCTTGTATTCTCGGATTGCACGCAAATTGGCCTCCAATTGAGCCTACAACGTACAAACGAGTTTTCCTTCTTTATTAAGCACAACGGAACTTGTTTTTTGAGTCAAACATGTCCCATTTAACGTTATTATGGTGCCACGCGAGTTAGAAACCAAGCGGAGTCCATTTCCTTACTCAAATCCTTGTATTCTTGGATTCCACCCAAATTGGCCTCCAATTGAGCCTACAATGTACAAACGAGTTTACCTTCTTCGTTGAGCACAACCGAACATTTTTATTGAGTCAAAAATGTCCCATTTGACGTTATTATGGTGCCACGCAAGGATTGAAATCAAACGGAGTCCATTTGGTCACTCAAATCCTTGTATTCTCGGATTGCACCCAAATTGGCCTCCAATTGAGCCTACAACGTACAAACGAGTTTTCCTTCTTCGTTAACCATAACCGAACTTGTTTGTTGAGTGAAACATGTCCCATTTGACGTTATTATGTTGCCACGCGAGTTAGAAACCAAGCGGAGTCCATTTGGTCACTCAAATCCTTGTATTATCTAATTGCACCAAAATTGGCCTCCAATTGAGCCTACAACGTACAAACGAGTTTTCCTTCTTCATTAAGCACAACCGAACTTGTTTTTTGACTCAAACATGTCCCATTTGACGTTATTATGGTGCCACACGAGTTAGAAACCAAGCGGAGTCCATTTGCTCACTAAAATCCTTGTATTCTCGTATTGCACCCAAATTGTCCTCCAATTGAGCCTACAACATACAAACGAGTTTTCCTTCTTTGTTAAGCACAACCGAACCTTTTTGTTGAGTCAAACATGTCCCATTTGACGTTATTATGGTGCCACGCAAAGATTGAAATCAAACGGAGTCCGTTTGCTCACTCAAATCCTTGTATTCTCGGATTGCACCCAAATTGGCCTCCAATTGTGCCTACAATGTACAAACGAGTTTTCCTTCTTCGTTAAGCACAACCGAACTTGTTTGTTGAGTCAAATATGTTCCATTTGACGTTATTATGGTTCCACGCAAGGATTGAAACCAAACGGAGTCCATTTGGTCACTCAAATCCTTGTATTCTCGGATTGCACCCAAATTGGCCTCCAATTGAGCCTACCACGTACAAACGAGTTTTCCTTCTTCGTTAACCATAACCGAACTTGTTTTTTGAGTCAAACATGTTCCATTTGACGTTATTATGGTGCCACGCGAGTTAGAAACGAAGCGGAGTCCATTTGCTTACTCAAATCCTTGTATTCTCGGATTGCACCCAAATTGGCCTACAATTGAGCCTACAATGTACAAACGAGTTTTCCTTATTCGTTGACCATAACCGAACTTTTTTGTTGAGTCAAACATGTCCCATTTGATGTTATTATGGTGCCACGCGAGTTAGAAACCAAGCGGAGTCCATTTGCTTACTCAAATCCTTGTATTCTTGGATTCCACCCAAATTGGCCTACAATTGAGCCTACAATGTACACACGAGTTTACCTTCTTCGTTGAGCACAACCGAACATTTTTTTTGAGTCAAACACATCCCATTTGATGTTATTATGGTGCCACGCGAGGATTGAAATCGAACGGAGTCCATTTGGTCACTCAAATCCTTGTATTCTCGGATTGCACGCAAATTGGCCTCCAATTGAGCCTACAACGTATAAACGAGTTTTCCTTCTTTATTAAGCACAACAGAACTTGTTTTTTGAGTCAAACATGTCCCATTTGATGTTATTATGGTGCCACGCGAGTTAGAAACCAAGCGGAGTCCATTTCCTTACTCAAATCCTTGTATTCTTGGATTCCACCCAAATTGGCCTCCAATTGAGCCTACAATGTACAAACGAGTTTACCTTCTTCGTTGAGCACAACCGAACATTTTTATTGAGTCAAACATGTCCCATTTGATGTTATTATGGTGCCACGCGAGGATTGAAATCAAACGGAGTCCATTTGGTCACTCAAATCCTTGTATTCTCGGATTGCACCCAAATTGGCCTCCAATTGAGCCTACAACGTACAAACGAGTTTTCCTTCTTCGTTAACCATAACCGAACTTGTTTGTTGAGTGAAACATGTCCCATTTGACGTTATTATGTTGCCACGCGAGTTAGAAACCAAGCGGAGTCCATTTGGTCAATCAAATCCTTGTATTATCTAATTGCACCAAAATTGGCCTCCAATTGAGCCTACAACGTACAAACGAGTTTTCCTTCTTCATTAAGCACAACCGAACTTGTTTTTTGACTCAAACATGTCCCATTTGACGTTATTTTGGTGCCACACGAGTTAGAAACCAAGCGGAGTCCATTTGCTCACTAAAATCCTTGTATTCTCGTATTGCACCCAAATTGGCCTCCAATTGAGCCTACAACATACAAACGAGTTTTCCTTCTTTGTTAAGCACAACCGAACCTTTTTGTTGAGTCAAACATGTCCCATTTGACGTTATTATGGTGCCACGCAAAGATTGAAATCAAACGGAGTCCGTTTGCTCACTCAAATCCTTGTATTCTCGGATTGCACCCAAATTGGCCTCCAATTGTGCCTACAATGTACAAACGAGTTTTCCTTCTTCGTTAAGCACAACCGAACTTGTTTGTTGAGTCAAATATGTTCCATTTGACTTTATTATGGTGCCACGCAAGGATTGAAACCAAACGGAGTCCATTTGGTCACTCAAATCCTTGTATTCTCGGATTGCACCCAAATTGGCCTCCAATTGAGCCTACCACGTACAAACGAGTTTTCCTTCTTCGTTAACCATAACCGAACTTGTTTGTTGAGTCAAACATGTTCCATTTGACGTTATTATGGTGCCACGTGAGTTAGAAACCAAGCGGAGTCCATTTGCTTACTCAAATCCTTGTATTCTCGGATTGCACCCAAATTGGCCTACAATTGAGCCTACAATGTCAAACGAGTTTTCCTTATTCGTTGACCATAACCAAACTTTTTTGTTGAGTCAAACATGTCCCATTTGATGTTATTATGGTTCCACGCGAGTTAGAAACCAAGCGGAGTCCATTTGCTTACTCAAATCCTTGTATTCTTGGATTCCACCCAAATTGGCCTACAATTGAGCCTACAATGTACACACGAGTTTACCTTCTTCGTTGAGCACAACCGAACATTTTTTTTGAGTCAAACACATCCCATTTGATGTTATTATGGTGCCACGCGAGGATTGAAATCGAACGGAGTCCATTTGGTCACTCAAATCCTTGTATTCTCGGATTGCACGCAAATTGGCCTCCAATTGAGCCTACAACGTACAAACGAGTTTTCCTTCTTTATTAAGCACAACGGAACTTGTTTTTTGAGTCAAACATGTCCCATTTGACGTTATTATGGTGCCACGCGAGTTAGAAACCAAGCGGAGTCCATTTCCTTACTCAAATCCTTGTATTCTTGGATTCCACCCAAATTGGCCTCCAATTGAGCCTACAATGTACAAACGAGTTTACCTTCTTCGTTGAGCACAACCGAACATTTTTATTGAGTCAAAAATGTCCCATTTGACGTTATTATGGTGCCACGCGAGGATTGAAATCAAACGGAGTCCATTTGGTCACTCAAATCCTTGTATTCTCGGATTGCACCCAAATTGGCCTCCAATTGAGCCTACAACGTACAAACGAGTTTTCCTTCTTCGTTAACCATAACCGAACTTGTTTGTTGAGTGAAACATGTCCCATTTGACGTTATTATGTTGCCACGCGAGTTAGAAACCAAGCGGAGTCCATTTGGTCACTCAAATCCTTGTATTATCTAATTGCACCAAAATTGGCCTCCAATTGAGCCTACAACGTACAAACGAGTTTTCCTTCTTCATTAAGCACAACCGAACTTGTTTTTTGACTCAAACATGTCCCATTTGACGTTATTATGGTGCCACACGAGTTAGAAACCAAGCGGAGTCCATTTGCTCACAAAAATCCTTGTATTCTCGTATTGCACCCAAATTGGCCTCCAATTGAGCCTACAACATACAAACGAGTTTTCCTTCTTTGTTAAGCACAACCGAACCTTTTTGTTGAGTCAAACATGTCCCATTTGACGTTATTATGGTGCCACACAAAGATTGAAATCAAACGGAGTCCGTTTGCTCACTCAAATCCTTGTATTCTCGGATTGCACCCAAATTGGCCTCCAATTGTGCCTACAATGTACAAACGAGTTTTCCTTCTTCGTTAAGCACAACCGAACTTGTTTGTTGAGTCAAATATGTTCCATTTGACGTTATTATGGTGCCACGCAAGGATTGAAACCAAACGGAGTCCATTTGGTCACTCAAATCCTTGTATTCTTGGATTGCACCCAAATTGGCCTCCAATTGAGCCTACCACGTACAAACGAGTTTTCCTTCTTCGTTAACCATAACCGAACTTGTTTTTTGAGTCAAACATGTTCCATTTGACGTTATTATGGTGCCACGCGAGTTAGAAACGAAGCGGAGTCCATTTGCTTACTCAAATCCTTGTATTCTCGGATTGCACCCAAATTGGCCTACAATTGAGCCTACAATGTACAAACGAGTTTTCCTTATTTGTTGACCATAACCGAACTTTTTTGTTGAGTCAAACATGTCCCATTTGATGTTATTATGGTGCCACGCGAGTTAGAAACCAAGCGGAGTCCATTTGCTTACTCAAATCCTTGTATTCTTGGATTCCACCCAAATTGGCCTACAATTGAGCCTACAATGTACACACGAGTTTACCTTCTTCGTTGAGCACAACCGAACATTTTTTTTGAGTCAAACACATCCCATTTGATGTTATTATGGTGCCACGCGAGGATTGAAATCGAACGGAGTCCATTTGGTCACTCAAATCCTTGTATTCTCGGATTGCACGCAAATTGGCCTCCAATTGAGCCTACAACGTATAAACGAGTTTTCCTTCTTTATTAAGCACAACAGAACTTGTTTTTTGAGTCAAACATGTCCCATTTGACGTTATTATGGTGCCACGCGAGTTAGAAACCAAGCGGAGTCCATTTCCTTACTCAAATCCTTGTATTCTTGGATTCCACCCAAATTGGCCTCCAATTGAGCCTACAATGTACAAACGAGTTTACCTTCTTCGTTGAGCACAACCGAACATTTTTATTGAGTCAAACATGTCCCATTTGATGTTATTATGGTGCCACGCGAGGATTGAAATCAAACGGAGTCCATTTGGTCACTCAAATCCTTGTATTCTCGGATTGCACCCAAATTGGCCTCCAATTGAGCCTACAACGTACAAACGAGTTTTCCTTCTTCGTTAACCATAACCGAACTTGTTTGTTGAGTGAAACATGTCCCATTTGACGTTATTATGTTGCCACGCGAGTTAGAAACCAAGCGGAGTCCATTTGGTCAATCAAATCCTTGTATTATCTAATTGCACCAAAATTGGCCTCCAATTGAGCCTACAACGTACAAACGAGTTTTCCTTCTTCATTAAGCACAACCGAACTTGTTTTTTGACTCAAACATGTCCCATTTGACGTTATTTTGGTGCCACACGAGTTAGAAACCAAGCGGAGTCCATTTGCTCACTAAAATCCTTGTATTCTCGTATTGCACCCAAATTGGCCTCCAATTGAGCCTACAACATACAAACGAGTTTTCCTTCTTTGTTAAGCACAACCGAACCTTTTTGTTGAGTCAAACATGTCCCATTTGACGTTATTATGGTGCCACGCAAAGATTGAAATCAAACGGAGTCCGTTTGCTCACTCAAATCCTTGTATTCTCGGATTGCACCCAAATTGGCCTCCAATTGTGCCTACAATGTACAAACGAGTTTTCCTTCTTCGTTAAGCACAACCGAACTTGTTTGTTGAGTCAAATATGTTCCATTTGACTTTATTATGGTGCCACGCAAGGATTGAAACCAAACGGAGTCCATTTGGTCACTCAAATCCTTGTATTCTCGGATTGCACCCAAATTGGCCTCCAATTGAGCCTACCACGTACAAACGAGTTTTCCTTCTTCGTTAACCATAACCGAACTTGTTTGTTGAGTCAAACATGTTCCATTTGACGTTATTATGGTGCCACGTGAGTTAGAAACCAAGCGGAGTCCATTTGCTTACTCAAATCCTTGTATTCTCGGATTGCACCCAAATTGGCCTACAATTGAGCCTACAATGTCAAACGAGTTTTCCTTATTCGTTGACCATAACCAAACTTTTTTGTTGAGTCAAACATGTCCCATTTGATGTTATTATGGTGCCACGCGAGTTAGAAACCAAGCGGAGTCCATTTGCTTACTCAAATCCTTGTATTCTTGGATTCCACCCAAATTGGCCTACAATTGAGCCTACAATGTACACACGAGTTTACCTTCTTCGTTGAGCACAACCGAACATTTTTTTTGAGTCAAACACATCCCATTTGATGTTATTATGGTGCCACGCGAGGATTGAAATCGAACGGAGTCCATTTGGTCACTCAAATCCTTGTATTCTCGGATTGCACGCAAATTGGCCTCCAATTGAGCCTACAACGTACAAACGAGTTTTCCTTCTTTATTAAGCACAACGGAACTTGTTTTTTGAGTCAAACATGTCCCATTTGACGTTATTATGGTGCCACGCGAGTTAGAAACCAAGCGGAGTCCATTTCCTTACTCAAATCCTTGTATTCTTGGATTCCACCCAAATTGGCCTCCAATTGAGCCTACAATGTACAAACGAGTTTACCTTCTTCGTTGAGCACAACCGAACATTTTTATTGAGTCAAAAATGTCCCATTTGACGTTATTATGGTGCCACGCGAGGATTGAAATCAAACGGAGTCCATTTGGTCACTCAAATCCTTGTATTCTCGGATTGCACCCAAATTGGCCTCCAATTGAGCCTACAACGTACAAACGAGTTTTCCTTCTTCGTTAACCATAACCGAACTTGTTTGTTGAGTGAAACATGTCCCATTTGACGTTATTATGTTGCCACGCGAGTTAGAAACCAAGCGGAGTCCATTTGGTCACTCAAATCCTTGTATTATCTAATTGCACCAAAATTGGCCTCCAATTGAGCCTACAACGTACAAACGAGTTTTCCTTCTTCATTAAGCACAACCGAACTTGTTTTTTGACTCAAACATGTCCCATTTGACGTTATTATGGTGCCACACGAGTTAGAAACCAAGCGGAGTCCATTTGCTCACAAAAATCCTTGTATTCTCGTATTGCACCCAAATTGGCCTCCAATTGAGCCTACAACATACAAACGAGTTTTCCTTCTTTGTTAAGCACAACCGAACCTTTTTGTTGAGTCAAACATGTCCCATTTGACGTTATTATGGTGCCACACAAAGATTGAAATCAAACGGAGTCCGTTTGCTCACTCAAATCCTTGTATTCTCGGATTGCACCCAAATTGGCCTCCAATTGTGCCTACAATGTACAAACGAGTTTTCCTTCTTCGTTAAGCACAACCGAACTTGTTTGTTGAGTCAAATATGTTCCATTTGACGTTATTATGGTGCCACGCAAGGATTGAAACCAAACGGAGTCCATTTGGTCACTCAAATCCTTGTATTCTTGGATTGCACCCAAATTGGCCTCCAATTGAGCCTACCACGTACAAACGAGTTTTCCTTCTTCGTTAACCATAACCGAAATTTTTTGTTGAGTCAAACATGTTCCATTCGACGTTATTATGGTGCCACGCGAGTTAGAAACCAAGCGGAGTCCATTTGCTTACTCAAATCCTTGTATTCTCGGATTGCACCCAAATTGGCCTACAATTGAGCCTACAATGTACAAACGAGTTTTCCTTCTTCGTTGAGCACAACCGAACCTTTTTGTTGAGTCAAACATGTCCCATTTGACGTTAATAGGGTGCCACACGAGGATTGAAATCAAACGGAGTCCATTTGGTCACTCAAATCCTTGTATTCTCGGATTGCACCTAAATTGGCCTCCAATTGAGCCTACAACGTACAAACGAGTTTTTCTTCTTCATTAATCAC
This sequence comes from Berberis vulgaris, assembly GCA_963556465.1. Lineage (NCBI taxonomy): Eukaryota > Viridiplantae > Streptophyta > Magnoliopsida > Ranunculales > Berberidaceae > Berberis > Berberis vulgaris. The sequence goes on along the minus strand of OY747126.1, from coordinate 37,928,389 downwards.
AACCGAACTTGTTTGTTGAGTCAAACATCTCCCATTTGACGTTATTATGGTGCCACGCGAGTTAGAAACCAAGCGGAGTCCATTTGGTCACTCAAATCCTTGTATTCTCGGATTGCACCCAAATTGATCCTACAATGTACAAACGAGTTTTCCTTATTCGTTGACCATAACTGAACTTTTTTGTTGTGTCAAACATGTCCCATTTGATGTTATTATGGTGCCACGCAAGTTAGAAACCAAGCGGAGTCCATTTGCTTACTCAAATCCTTGTATTCTTGGATTCCACCCAAATTGGCCTACAATTGAGCCTACAATGTACACACGAGTTTACCTTCTTCGTTGAGCACAACCGAACATTTTTGTTGAGTAAAACATGTCCCATTTGACGTTATTATGGTGCCACGCGAGGATTGAAATCAAACGGAGTCCATTTGGTCACTCAAATCCTTGTATTCTCGGATTGCACCCAAATTGGCCTCCAATTGAGCCTACAACGTACAAACGAGTTTTCCTTCTTCGTTAACCATAACCGAACTTGTTTGTTGAGTGAAACATGTCCCATTTGACGTTATTATGTTTCCACGCGAGTTAGAAACCAAGCGGAGTCCATTTGGTCACTCAAATCCTTGTATTATCTAATTGCACCAAAATTGGCCTCCAATTGAGCCTACAACGTACAAACGAGTTTTCCTTCTTCATTAAACACAACCGAACTTGTTTTTTGAGTCAAACATGTCCCATTTGACGTTATTATGGTGCCACACGAGTTAGAAACCAAGCGGAGTCCATTTGCTCACTAAAATCCTTGTATTCTCGTATTGCACCCAAATTGGCCTCCAATTGAGCCTACAACATACAAATGAGTTTTCCTTCTTTGTTAAGCACAACCGAACCTTTTTGTTGAGTCAAACATGTCCCATTTGACGTTATTATGGTGCCACGCAAAGATTGAAATCAAACGGAGTCCGTTTGCTCACTCAAATCCTTGTATTCTCGGATTGCACCCAAATTGGCCTCCAATTGTGCCTACAATGTACAAACGAGTTTTCCTTCTTCGTTAAGCACAACCGAACTTTATTGTTGAGTCAAATATGTTCCATTTGACGTTATTATGGTGCCACGCAAGGATTGAAACCAAACGGAGTCCATTTGGTCACTCAAATCCTTGTATTCTCGGATTGCACCCAAATTGGCCTCCAATTGAGCCTACCACGTACAAACGAGTTTTCCTTCTTCGTTAACCATAACCGAACTTGTTTGTTGAGTCAAACATGTTCCATTTCACGTTATTATGGTGCCACGCGAGTTAGAAACCAAGCGGAGTCCATTTGCTTACTCAAATCCTTGTATTCTCGGATTGCACCCAAATTGGCCTACAATTGAGCCTACAATGAACAAACGAGTTTTCCTTATTCGTTGACCATAACCGAACTTTTTTGTTGAGTCAAACATGTCCCATTTGATGTTATTATGGTGCCACGCGAGTTAGAAACCAAGCGGAGTCCATTTGCTTACTCAAATCCTTGTATTCTTGGATTCCACCCAAATTGGCCTACAATTGAGCCTACAATGTACACACGAGTTTACCTTCTTCGTTGAGCATAACCGAACATTTTTTTTGAGTCAAACACATCCCATTTGATGTTATTATGGTTCCACGCGAGGATTGAAATCGAACGGAGTCCATTTGGTCACTCAAATCCTAGTATTCTCGGATTGCACGCAAATTGGCCTCCAATTGAGCCTACAACGTACAAACGAGTTTTCCTTCTTTATTAAGCACAACGGAACTTGTTTTTTGAGTCAAACATGTCCCATTTGACGTTATTATGGTGCCACGCGAGTTAGAAACCAAGCGGAGTCCATTTCCTTACTCAAATCCTTGTATTATTGGATTCCACCCAAATTGGCCTCCAATTGAGCCTACAATGTACAAACGAGTTTACCTTCTTCGTTGAGCACAACCGAACATTTTTATTGAGTCAAACATGTCCCATTTGACGTTATTATGGTGCCACGCGAGGATTGAAATCAAACGGAGTCCATTTGGTCACTCAAATCCTTGTATTCTCGGATTGCACCCAAATTGGCCTCCAATTGAGCCTACAACGTACAAACGAGTTTTCCTTCTTCGTTAACCATAACCGAACTTGTTTGTTGAGTGAAACATGTCCCATTTGACGTTATTATGTTTCCACGCGAGTTAGAAACCAAGCGTAGTCCATTTGGTCACTCAAATCCTTGTATTATCTAATTGCACCAAAATTGGCCTCCAATTGAGCCTACAACGTACAAACAAGTTTTCCTTCTTCATTAAACACAACCGAACTTGTTTTTTGAGTCAAACATGTCCCATTTGACGTTATTATGGTGCCACACGAGTTAGAAACCAAGCGGAGTCCATTTGCTCACTAAAATCCTTGTATTCTCGTATTGCACCCAAATTGGCCTCCAATTGAGCCTACAACATACAAATGAGTTTTCCTTCTTTGTTAAGCAAAACCGAACCTTTTTGTTGAGTCAAACATGTCCCATTTGACGTTATTATGGTGCCACGCAAAGATTGAAATCAAACGGAGTCCGTTTGCTCACTCAAATCCTTGTATTCTCGGATTGCACCCAAATTGGCCTCCAATTGTGCCTACAATGTACAAACGAGTTTTCCTTCTTCGTTAAACACAACCGAACTTGTTTGTTGAGTCAAATATGTTCCATTTGACGTTATTATGGTGCCACGCAAGGATTGAAACCAAACGGAGTCCATTTGGTCACTCAAATCCTTGTATTCTCGGATTGCACCCAAATTGGCCTCCAATTGAGCCTACCACGTACAAACGAGTTTTCCTTCTTCGTTAACCATAACCGAACTTTTTTTTTGAGTCAAACATGTTACATTCGACGTTATTATGGTGCCACGCGAGTTAGAAACCAAGCGGAGTCCATTTGCTTACTCAAATCCTTGTATTCTCGGATTGCACCCAAATTGGCCTACAATTGAGCCTACAATGTACAAACGAGTTTTCCTTCTTCGTTGAGCACAACCGAACCTTTTTGTTGAGTCAAACATGTCCCATTTGACGTTAATAGGGTGCCACACGAGGATTGAAATCAAACGGAGTCCATTTGGTCACTCAAATCCTTGTATTCTCGGATTGCACCTAAATTGGCCTCCAATTGAGCCTACAACGTACAAACGAGTTTTTCTTCTTCATTAATCAAAACCGAACTTGTATGTTGAGTCAAACATCTCCCATTTGACGTTATTATGGTGCCACGCGAGTTAGAAACCAAGCGGAGTCCATTTGGTCACTCAAATCCTTGTATTCTCGGATTGCACCCAAATTGATCCTACAATGTACAAACGAGTTTTCCTTATTCGTTGACCATAACCGAACTTTTTTTTTGAGTCAAACATGTCCCATTTGATGTAATTATGGTGCCACGCGAGTTAGAAACCAAGCGGAGTCCATTTGCTTACTCAAATCCTTGTATTCTTGGATTCCACCCAAATTGGCCTACAATTGAGCCTACAATGTACACACGAGTTTACCTTCTTCGTTGAGCACAACCGAACATTTTTGTTGAGTCAAACATGTCCCATTTGATGTTATTATGGTGCCACGCAAGGATTGAAATCGAACGGAGTCCATTTGGTCACTCAAATCCTTGTATTCTCGGATTGCACGCAAATTGGCCTCCAATTGAGCCTACAACGTACAAACGAGTTTTCCTTCTTTATTAAGCACAACGGAACTTGTTTTTTGAGTCAAACATCTCCCATTTGACGTTATTATGGTGCCACGCGAGTTAGAAACCAAGCGGAGTCCATTTGGTCACTCAAATCCTTGTATTCTCGGATTGCACCCAAATTGATCCTACAATGTACAAACGAGTTTTCCTTATTCGTTGACCATAACCGAACTTTTTTGTTGAGTCAAACATGTCCCATTTGATGTAATTATGGTGCCACGCGAGTAAGAAACCAAGCGGAGTCCATTTGCTTACTCAAATCCTTGTATTCTTGGATTCCACCCAAATTGGCCTACAATTGAGCCTACAATGTACAAACGAGTTTACCTTCTTCGTTGAGCACAACCGAAAATTTTTATTGAGTCAAACATGTCCCATTTGACGTTATTATGGTGCCACGCGAGGATTGAAATCAAACGGAGTCCATTTGGTCACTCAAATCCTTGTATTCTCGGATTGCACCCAAATTGGCCTCCAATTGAGCCTACAACGTACAAACGAGTTTTCCTTCTTCGTTAACCATAACTGAACTTGTTTGTTGAGTGAAACATGTCCCATTTGACGTTATTATGTTGCCACGCGAGTTAGAAACCAAGCGGAGTCCATTTGGTCACTCAAATCCTTGTATTATCTAATTGCACCAAAATTGGCCTCCAATTGAGCCTACAACGTACAAACGAGTTTTCCTTCTTCATTAAGCACAACCGAACTTGTTTTTTGACTCAAACATGTCCCATTTGACGTTATTTTGGTGCCACACGTGTTAGAAACCAAGCGGAGTCCATTTGCTCACTAAAATCCTTGTATTCTCGTATTGCACCCAAATTGGCCTCCAATTGAGCCTACAACATACAAACGAGTTTTCCTTCTTTGTTAAGCACAACCGAACCTTTTTGTTGAGTCAAACATGTCCCATTTGACGTTATTATGGTGCCACGCAAAGATTGAAATCAAACGGAGTCCGTTTGCTCACTCAAATCGTTGTATTCTCGGATTGCACCCAAATTGGCCTCCAATTGTGCCTACAATGTACAAACGAGTTTTCCTTCTTCGTTAAGCACAACCGAACTTGTTTGTTGAGTCAAATATGTTCCATTTGACGTTATTATGGTGCCACGCAAGGATTGAAACCAAACGGAGTCCATTTGGTCACTCAAATCCTTGTATTCTCGGATTGCACCCAAATTGGCCTCCAATTGAGCCTACCACGTACAAACGAGTTTTCCTTCTTCGTTAACCATAACTGAACTTTTTTTTTGAGTCAAACATGTTCCATTTGACGTTATTATGGTGCCACGCGAGTTAGAAACCAAGCGGAGTCCATTTGCTTACTCAAATCCTTGTATTCTCGGATTGCACCCAAATTGGCCTACAATTGAGCCTACAATGTACAAACGAGTTTTCCTTATTCGTTGACCATAACCAAACTTTTTTGTTGAGTCAAACATGTCCCATTTGATGTTATTATGGTGCCACGCGAGTTAGAAACCAAGCGGAGTCCATTTGCTTACTCAAATCCTTGTATTCTTGGATTCCACCCAAATTGGCCTACAATTGAGCCTACAATGTACACACGAGTTTACCTTCTTCGTTGAGCACAACCGAACATTTTTTTTGAGTCAAACACATCCCATTTGATGTTATTATGGTGCCACGCGAGGATTGAAATCGAACGGAGTCCATTTGGTCACTCAAATCCTTGTATTCTCGGATTGCACGCAAATTGGCCTCCAATTGAGCCTACAACGTACAAACGAGTTTTCCTTCTTTATTAAGCACAACGGAACTTGTTTTTTGAGTCAAACATGTCCCATTTGACGTTATTATGGTGCCACGCGAGTTAGAAACCAAGCGGAGTCCATTTCCTTACTCAAATCCTTGTATTCTTGGATTCCACCCAAATTGGCCTCCAATTGAGCCTACAATGTACAAACGAGTTTACCTTCTTCGTTGAGCACAACCGAACATTTTTATTGAGTCAAAAATGTCCCATTTGACGTTATTATGGTGCCACGCGAGGATTGAAATCAAACGGAGTCCATTTGGTCACTCAAATCCTAGTATTCTCGGATTGCACCCAAATTGGCCTCCAATTGAGCCTACAACGTACAAACGAGTTTTCCTTCTTCGTTAACCATAACCGAACTTGTTTGTTGAGTGAAACATGTCCCATTTGACGTTATTATGTTGCCACGCGAGTTAGAAACCAAGCGGAGTCCATTTGGTCACTCAAATCCTTGTATTATCTAATTGCACCAAAATTGGCCTCCAATTGAGCCTACAACGTACAAACGAGTTTTCCTTCTTCATTAAGCACAACCGAACTTGTTTTTTGACTCAAACATGTCCCATTTGACGTTATTATGGTGCCACACGAGTTAGAAACCAAGCGGAGTCCATTTGCTCACTAAAATCCTTGTATTCTCGTATTGCACCCAAATTGGCCTCCAATTGAGCCTACAACATACAAACGAGTTTTCCTTCTTTGTTAAGCACAACCGAACCTTTTTGTTGAGTCAAACATGTCCCATTTGACGTTATTATGGTGCCACACAAAGATTGAAATCAAACGGAGTCCGTTTGCTCACTCAAATCCTTGTATTCTCGGATTGCACCCAAATTGGCCTCCAATTGTGCCTACAATGTACAAACGAGTTTTCCTTCTTCGTTAAGCACAACCGAACTTGTTTGTTGAGTCAAATATGTTCCATTTGACGTTATTATGGTGCCACGCAAGGATTGAAACCAAACGGAGTCCATTTGGTCAATCAAATCCTTGTATTCTTGGATTGCACCCAAATTGGCCTCCAATTGAGCCTACCACGTACAAACAAGTTTTCCTTCTTCGTTAACCATAACCGAAATTTTTTGTTGAGTCAAACATGTTCCATTCGACGTTATTATGGTGCCACGCGAGTTAGAAACCAAGCGGAGTCCATTTGCTTACTCAAATCCTTGTATTCTCGGATTGCACCCAAATTGGCCTACAATTGGGCCTACAATGTACAAACGAGTTTTCCTTCTTCGTTGAGCACAACCGAACCTTTTTGTTGAGTCAAACATGTCCCATTTGACGTTAATAGGGTGCCACACGAGGATTGAAATCAAACGGAGTCCAGTTGGTCACTCAAATCCTTGTATTCTCGGATTGCACCTAAATTGGCCTCCAATTGAGCCTACAACGTACAAACGAGTTTTTCTTCTTCATTAATCACAACCGAACTTGTTTGTTGAGTCAAACATCTCCCATTTGACGTTATTATGGTGCCACGCAAGTTAGAAACCAAGCGGAGTCCATTTGGTCACTCAAATCCTTGTATTCTCGGATTGCACCCAAATTGATCCTACAATGTACAAACGAGTTTTCCTTATTCGTTGACCATAACTGAACTTTTTTGTTGAGTCAAACATGTCCCATTTGATGTTATTATGGTGCCACGTGAGTTAGAAACCAAGCGGAGTCCATTTGCTTACTCAAATCCTTGTATTATTGGATTCCACCCAAATTGGCCTACAATTGAGCCTACAATGTACACACGAGTTTACCTTCTTCGTTGAGCACAACCGAACATTTTTATTGAGTCAAACATGTCCCATTTGACGTTATTATGGTGCCACGCGAGGATTGAAATCAAACGGAGTCCATTTGCTCACTAAAATCCTTGTATTCTCGTATTGCACCCAAATTGGCCTCCAATTGAGCCTACAACATACAAACGAGTTTTCCTTCTTTGTTAAGCACAACCGAACCTTTTTGTTGAGTCAAACATGTCCCATTTGACGTTATTATGGTGCCACGCAAAGATTGAAATCAAACGGAGTCCGTTTGCTCACTCAAATCCTTGTATTCTCGGATTGCACCCAAATTGGCCTCCAATTGTGCCTACAATGTACAAACGAGTTTTCCTTCTTCGTTAAGCACAACCGAACTTTATTGTTGAGTCAAATATGTTCCATTTGACGTTATTATGGTGCCACGCAAGGATTGAAACCAAACGGAGTCCATTTGGTCACTCAAATCCTTGTATTCTCGGATTGCACCCAAATTGGCCTCCAATTGAGCCTACCACGTACAAACGAGTTTTCCTTCTTCGTTAACCATAACCGAACTTGTTTGTTGAGTCAAACATGTTTCATTTCACGTTATTATGGTGCCACGCGAGTTAGAAACCAAGCGGAGTCCATTTGCTTACTCAAATCCTTGTATTCTCGGATTGCACCCAAATTGGCCTACAATTGAGCCTACAATGAACAAACGAGTTTTCCTTATTCGTTGACCATAACTGAACTTTTTTGTTGAGTCAAACCTGTCCCATTTGATGTTATTATGGTGCCACGCGAGTTAGAAACCAAGCGGAGTCCATTTGCTTACTCAAATCCTTGTATTCTTGGATTCCACCCAAATTGGCCTACAATTGAGCCTACAATGTACACACGAGTTTACCTTCTTCGTTGAGCATAACCGAACATTTTTTTTGAGTCAAACACATCCCATTTGATGTTATTATGGTTCCACGCGAGGATTGAAATCGAACGGAGTCCATTTGGTCACTCAAATCCTAGTATTCTCGGATTGCACGCAAATTGGCCTCCAATTGAGCCTACAACGTACAAACGAGTTTTCCTTCTTTATTAAGCACAACGGAACTTGTTTTTTGAGTCAAACATGTCCCATTTGACGTTATTATGGTGCCACGCGAGTTAGAAACCAAGCGGAGTCCATTTCCTTACTCAAATCCTTGTATTCTTGGATTCCACCCAAATTGGCCTCCAATTGAGCCTACAATGTACAAACGAGTTTACCTTCTTCGTTGAGCACAACCGAACATTTTTATTGAGTCAAAAATGTCCCATTTGACGTTATTATGGTGCCACGCGAGGATTGAAATCAAACGGAGTCCATTTGGTCACTCAAATCCTAGTATTCTCGGATTGCACCCAAATTGGCCTCCAATTGAGCCTACAACGTACAAACGAGTTTTCCTTCTTCGTTAACCATAACCGAACTTGTTTGTTGAGTGAAACATGTCCCATTTGACGTTATTATGTTGCCACGCGAGTTAGAAACCAAGCGGAGTCCATTTGGTCACTCAAATCCTTGTATTATCTAATTGCACCAAAATTGGCCTCCAATTGAGCCTACAACGTACAAACGAGTTTTCCTTCTTCATTAAGCACAACCGAACTTGTTTTTTGACTCAAACATGTCCCATTTGACGTTATTATGGTGCCACACGAGTTAGAAACCAAGCGGAGTCCATTTGCTCACTAAAATCCTTGTATTCTCGTATTGCACCCAAATTGGCCTCCAATTGAGCCTACAACATACAAACGAGTTTTCCTTCTTTGTTAAGCACAACCGAACCTTTTTGTTGAGTCAAACATGTCCCATTTGACGTTATTATGGTGCCACACAAAGATTGAAATCAAACGGAGTCCGTTTGCTCACTCAAATCCTTGTATTCTCGGATTGCACCCAAATTGGCCTCCAATTGTGCCTACAATGTACAAACGAGTTTTCCTTCTTCGTTAAGCACAACCGAACTTGTTTGTTGAGTCAAATATGTTCCATTTGACGTTATTATGGTGCCACGCAAGGATTGAAACCAAACGGAGTCCATTTGGTCAATCAAATCCTTGTATTCTTGGATTGCACCCAAATTGGCCTCCAATTGAGCCTACCACGTACAAACAAGTTTTCCTTCTTCGTTAACCATAACCGAAATTTTTTGTTGAGTCAAACATGTTCCATTCGACGTTATTATGGTGCCACGCGAGTTAGAAACCAAGCGGAGTCCATTTGCTTACTCAAATCCTTGTATTCTCGGATTGCACCCAAATTGGCCTACAATTGGGCCTACAATGTACAAACGAGTTTTCCTTCTTCGTTGAGCACAACCGAACCTTTTTGTTGAGTCAAACATGTCCCATTTGACGTTAATAGGGTGCCACACGAGGATTGAAATCAAACGGAGTCCAGTTGGTCACTCAAATCCTTGTATTCTCGGATTGCACCTAAATTGGCCTCCAATTGAGCCTACAACGTACAAACGAGTTTTTCTTCTTCATTAATCACAACCGAACTTGTTTGTTGAGTCAAACATCTCCCATTTGACGTTATTATGGTGCCACGCAAGTTAGAAACCAAGCGGAGTCCATTTGGTCACTCAAATCCTTGTATTCTCGGATTGCACCCAAATTGATCCTACAATGTACAAACGAGTTTTCCTTATTCGTTGACCATAACTGAACTTTTTTGTTGAGTCAAACATGTCCCATTTGATGTTATTATGGTGCCACGTGAGTTAGAAACCAAGCGGAGTCCATTTGCTTACTCAAATCCTTGTATTATTGGATTCCACCCAAATTGGCCTACAATTGAGCCTACAATGTACACACGAGTTTACCTTCTTCGTTGAGCACAACCGAACATTTTTATTGAGTCAAACATGTCCCATTTGACGTTATTATGGTGCCACGCGAGGATTGAAATCAAACGGAGTCCATTTGCTCACTAAAATCCTTGTATTCTCGTATTGCACCCAAATTGGCCTCCAATTGAGCCTACAACATACAAACGAGTTTTCCTTCTTTGTTAAGCACAACCGAACCTTTTTGTTGAGTCAAACATGTCCCATTTGACGTTATTATGGTGCCACGCAAAGATTGAAATCAAACGGAGTCCGTTTGCTCACTCAAATCCTTGTATTCTCGGATTGCACCCAAATTGGCCTCCAATTGTGCCTACAATGTACAAACGAGTTTTCCTTCTTCGTTAAGCACAACCGAACTTTATTGTTGAGTCAAATATGTTCCATTTGACGTTATTATGGTGCCACGCAAGGATTGAAACCAAACGGAGTCCATTTGGTCACTCAAATCCTTGTATTCTCGGATTGCACCCAAATTGGCCTCCAATTGAGCCTACCACGTACAAACGAGTTTTCCTTCTTCGTTAACCATAACCGAACTTGTTTGTTGAGTCAAACATGTTTCATTTCACGTTATTATGGTGCCACGCGAGTTAGAAACCAAGCGGAGTCCATTTGCTTACTCAAATCCTTGTATTCTCGGATTGCACCCAAATTGGCCTACAATTGAGCCTACAATGAACAAACGAGTTTTCCTTATTCGTTGACCATAACTGAACTTTTTTGTTGAGTCAAACATGTCCCATTTGATGTTATTATGGTGCCACGCGAGTTAGAAACCAAGCGGAGTCCATTTGCTTACTCAAATCCTTGTATTCTTGGATTCCACCCAAATTGGCCTACAATTGAGCCTACAATGTACACACGAGTTTACCTTCTTCGTTGAGCATAACCGAACATTTTTTTTGAGTCAAACACATCCCATTTGATGTTATTATGGTTCCACGCGAGGATTGAAATCGAACGGAGTCCATTTGGTCACTCAAATCCTAGTATTCTCGGATTGCACGCAAATTGGCCTCCAATTGAGCCTACAACGTACAAACGAGTTTTCCTTCTTTATTAAGCACAACGGAACTTGTTTTTTGAGTCAAACATGTCCCATTTGACGTTATTATGGTGCCACGCGAGTTAGAAACCAAGCGGAGTCCATTTCCTTACTCAAATCCTTGTATTCTTGGATTCCACCCAAATTGGCCTCCAATTGAGCCTACAATGTACAAACGAGTTTACCTTCTTCGTTGAGCACAACCGAACATTTTTATTGAGTCAAACATGTCCCATTTGACGTTATTATGGTGCCACGCGAGGATTGAAATCAAACGGAGTCCATTTGGTCACTCAAATCCTTGTATTCTCGGATTGCACCCAAATTGGCCTCCAATTGAGCCTACATCGTACAAACGAGTTTTCCTTCTTCGTTAACCATAACCGAACTTGTTTTTTGAGTGAAACATGTCCCATTTGACGTTATTATGTTTCCACGCGAGTTAGAAACCAAGCGGAGTCCATTTGGTCACTCAAATCCTTGTATTATCTAATTGCACCAAAATTGGCCTCCAATTGAGCCTACAACGTACAAACGAGTTTTCCTTCTTCATTAAACACAACCGAACTTGTTTTTTGAGTCAAACATGTCCCATTTGACGTTATTATGGTGCCACACGAGTTAGAAACCAAGCGGAGTCCATTTGCTCACTAAAATCCTTGTATTCTCGTATTGCACCCAAATTGGCCTCCAATTGAGCCTACAACATACAAACGAGTTTTCCTTCTTTGTTAAGCACAACCGAACCTTTTTGTTGAGTCAAACATGTCCCATTTGACGTTATTATGGTGCCACACAAATATTGAAATCAAACGGAGTCCGTTTGCTCACTCAAATCCTTGTATTCTCGGATTGCACCCAAATTGGCCTCCAATTGTGCCTACAATGTACAAACGAGTTTTCCTTCTTCGTTAAGCACAACCGAACTTGTTTGTTGAGTCAAATATGTTCCATTTGACGTTATTATGGTGCCACGCAAGGATTGAAACCAAACGGAGTCCATTTGGTCACTCAAATCCTTGTATTCTCGGATTGCACCCAAATTGGCCTCCAATTGAGCCTACCACGTACAAACGAGTTTTCCTTCTTCGTTAACCATAACCGAACTTTTTTTTTGAGTCAAACATGTTACATTCGACGTTATTATGGTGCCACGCGAGTTAGAAACCAAGCGGAGTCCATTTGCTTACTCAAATCCTTGTATTCTCGGATTGCACCCAAATTGGCCTACAATTGAGCCTACAATGTACAAACGAGTTTTCCTTCTTCGTTGAGCACAACCGAACCTTTTTGTTGAGTCAAACATGTCCCATTTGACGTTAATAGGGTGCCACACGAGGATTGAAATCAAACGGAGTCCATTTGGTCACTCAAATCCTTGTATTCTCGGATTGCACCTAAATTGGCCTCCAATTGAGCCTACAACGTACAAACGAGTTTTTCTTCTTCATTAATCAAAACCGAACTTGTATGTTGAGTCAAACATCTCCCATTTGACGTTATTATGGTGCCACGCGAGTTAGAAACCAAGCGGAGTCCATTTGGTCACTCAAATCCTTGTATTCTCGGATTGCACCCAAATTGATCCTACAATGTACAAACGAGTTTTCCTTATTCGTTGACCATAACCGAACTTTTTTTTTGAGTCAAACATGTCCCATTTGATGTAATTATGGTGCCACGCGAGTTAGAAACCAAGCGGAGTCCATTTGCTTACTCAAATCCTTGTATTCTTGGATTCCACCCAAATTGGCCTACAATTGAGCCTACAATGTACACACGAGTTTACCTTCTTCGTTGAGCACAACCGAACATTTTTGTTGAGTCAAACATGTCCCATTTGATGTTATTATGGTGCCACGCAAGGATTGAAATCGAACGGAGTCCATTTGGTCACTCAAATCCTTGTATTCTCGGATTGCACGCAAATTGGCCTCCAATTGAGCCTACAACGTACAAACGAGTTTTCCTTCTTTATTAAGCACAACGGAACTTGTTTTTTGAGTCAAACATCTCCCATTTGACGTTATTATGGTGCCACGCGAGTTAGAAACCAAGCGGAGTCCATTTGGTCACTCAAATCCTTGTATTCTCGGATTGCACCCAAATTGATCCTACAATGTACAAACGAGTTTTCCTTATTCGTTGACCATAACCGAACTTTTTTGTTGAGTCAAACATGTCCCATTTGATGTAATTATGGTGCCACGCGAGTAAGAAACCAAGCGGAGTCCATTTGCTTACTCAAATCCTTGTATTCTTGGATTCCACCCAAATTGGCCTACAATTGAGCCTACAATGTACAAACGAGTTTACCTTCTTCGTTGAGCACAACCGAAAATTTTTATTGAGTCAAACATGTCCCATTTGACGTTATTATGGTGCCACGCGAGGATTGAAATCAAACGGAGTCCATTTGGTCACTCAAATCCTTGTATTCTCGGATTGCACCCAAATTGGCCTCCAATTGAGCCTACAACGTACAAACGAGTTTTCCTTCTTCGTTAACCATAACCGAACTTGTTTGTTGAGTGTAACATGTCCCATTTGACGTTATTATGTTGCCACGCGAGTTAGAAACCAAGCGGAGTCCATTTGGTCACTCAAATCCTTGTATTCTCGGATTGCACCCAAATTGGCCTCCAATTGAGCCTACAACGTACAAACGAGTTTTCCTTCTTCGTTAACCATAACTGAACTTGTTTGTTGAGTGAAACATGTCCCATTTGACGTTATTATGTTGCCACGCGAGTTAGAAACCAAGCGGAGTCCATTTGGTCACTCAAATCCTTGTATTATCTAATTGCACCAAAATTGGCCTCCAATTGAGCCTACAACGTACAAACGAGTTTTCCTTCTTCATTAAGCACAACCGAACTTGTTTTTTGACTCAAACATGTCCCATTTGACGTTATTTTGGTGCCACACGAGTTAGAAACCAAGCGGAGTCCATTTGCTCACTAAAATCCTTGTATTCTCGTATTGCACCCAAATTGGCCTCCAATTGAGCCTACAACATACAAACGAGTTTTCCTTCTTTGTTAAGCACAACCGAACCTTTTTGTTGAGTCAAACATGTCCCATTTGACGTTATTATGGTGCCACGCAAAGATTGAAATCAAACGGAGTCCGTTTGCTCACTCAAATCGTTGTATTCTCGGATTGCACCCAAATTGGCCTCCAATTGTGCCTACAATGTACAAACGAGTTTTCCTTCTTCGTTAAGCACAACCGAACTTGTTTGTTGAGTCAAATATGTTCCATTTGACGTTATTATGGTGCCACGCAAGGATTGAAACCAAACGGAGTCCATTTGGTCACTCAAATCCTTGTATTCTCGGATTGCACCCAAATTGGCCTCCAATTGAGCCTACCACGTACAAACGAGTTTTCCTTCTTCGTTAACCATAACTGAACTTTTTTTTTGAGTCAAACATGTTCCATTTGACGTTATTATGGTGCCACGCGAGTTAGAAACCAAGCGGAGTCCATTTGCTTACTCAAATCCTTGTATTCTCGGATTGCACCCAAATTGGCCTACAATTGAGCCTACAATGTACAAACGAGTTTTCCTTATTCGTTGACCATAACCAAACTTTTTTGTTGAGTCAAACATGTCCCATTTGATGTTATTATGGTGCCACGCGAGTTAGAAACCAAGCGGAGTCCATTTGCTTACTCAAATCCTTGTATTCTTGGATTCCACCCAAATTGGCCTACAATTGAGCCTACAATGTACACACGAGTTTACCTTCTTCGTTGAGCACAACCGAACATTTTTTTTGAGTCAAACACATCCCATTTGATGTTATTATGGTGCCACGCGAGGATTGAAATCGAACGGAGTCCATTTGGTCACTCAAATCCTTGTATTCTCGGATTGCACGCAAATTGGCCTCCAATTGAGCCTACAACGTACAAACGAGTTTTCCTTCTTTATTAAGCACAACGGAACTTGTTTTTTGAGTCAAACATGTCCCATTTGACGTTATTATGGTGCCACGCGAGTTAGAAACCAAGCGGAGTCCATTTCCTTACTCAAATCCTTGTATTCTTGGATTCCACCCAAATTGGCCTCCAATTGAGCCTACAATGTACAAACGAGTTTACCTTCTTCGTTGAGCACAACCGAACATTTTTATTGAGTCAAAAATGTCCCATTTGACGTTATTATGGTGCCACGCGAGGATTGAAATCTAACGGAGTCCATTTGGTCACTCAAATCCTAGTATTCTCGGATTGCACCCAAATTGGCCTCCAATTGAGCCTACAACGTACAAACGAGTTTTCCTTCTTCGTTAACCATAACCGAACTTGTTTGTTGAGTGAAACATGTCCCATTTGACGTTATTATGTTGCCACGCGAGTTAGAAACCAAGCGGAGTCCATTTGGTCACTCAAATCCTTGTATTATCTAATTGCACCAAAATTGGCCTCCAATTGAGCCTACAACGTACAAACGAGTTTTCCTTCTTCATTAAGCACAACCGAACTTGTTTTTTGACTCAAACATGTCCCATTTGACGTTATTATGGTGCCACACGAGTTAGAAACCAAGCGGAGTCCATTTGCTCACTAAAATCCTTGTATTCTCGTATTGCACCCAAATTGGCCTCCAATTGAGCCTACAACATACAAACGAGTTTTCCTTCTTTGTTAAGCACAACCGAACCTTTTTGTTGAGTCAAACATGTCCCATTTGACGTTATTTTGGTGCCACACGAGTTAGAAACCAAGCGGAGTCCATTTGCTCACTAAAATCCTTGTATTCTCGTATTGCACCCAAATTGGCCTCCAATTGAGCCTACAACATACAAACGAGTTTTCCTTCTTTGTTAAGCACAACCGAACCTTTTTGTTGAGTCAAACATGTCCCATTTGACGTTATTATGGTGCCACGCAAAGATTGAAATCAAACGGAGTCCGTTTGCTCACTCAAATCGTTGTATTCTCGGATTGCACCCAAATTGGCCTCCAATTGTGCCTACAATGTACAAACGAGTTTTCCTTCTTCGTTAAGCACAACCGAACTTGTTTGTTGAGTCAAATATGTTCCATTTGACGTTATTATGGTGCCACGCAAGGATTGAAACCAAACGGAGTCCATTTGGTCACTCAAATCCTTGTATTCTCGGATTGCACCCAAATTGGCCTCCAATTGAGCCTACCACGTACAAACGAGTTTTCCTTCTTCGTTAACCATAACTGAACTTTTTTTTTGAGTCAAACATGTTCCATTTGACGTTATTATGGTGCCACGCGAGTTAGAAACCAAGCGGAGTCCATTTGCTTACTCAAATCCTTGTATTCTCGGATTGCACCCAAATTGGCCTACAATTGAGCCTACAATGTACAAACGAGTTTTCCTTATTCGTTGACCATAACCAAACTTTTTTGTTGAGTCAAACATGTCCCATTTGATGTTATTATGGTGCCACGCGAGTTAGAAACCAAGCGGAGTCCATTTGCTTACTCAAATCCTTGTATTCTTGGATTCCACCCAAATTGGCCTACAATTGAGCCTACAATGTACACACGAGTTTACCTTCTTCGTTGAGCACAACCGAACATTTTTTTTGAGTCAAACACATCCCATTTGATGTTATTATGGTGCCACGCGAGGATTGAAATCGAACGGAGTCCATTTGGTCACTCAAATCCTTGTATTCTCGGATTGCACGCAAATTGGCCTCCAATTGAGCCTACAACGTACAAACGAGTTTTCCTTCTTTATTAAGCACAACGGAACTTGTTTTTTGAGTCAAACATGTCCCATTTGACGTTATTATGGTGCCACGCGAGTTAGAAACCAAGCGGAGTCCATTTCCTTACTCAAATCCTTGTATTCTTGGATTCCACCCAAATTGGCCTCCAATTGAGCCTACAATGTACAAACGAGTTTACCTTCTTCGTTGAGCACAACCGAACATTTTTATTGAGTCAAAAATGTCCCATTTGACGTTATTATGGTGCCACGCGAGGATTGAAATCTAACGGAGTCCATTTGGTCACTCAAATCCTAGTATTCTCGGATTGCACCCAAATTGGCCTCCAATTGAGCCTACAACGTACAAACGAGTTTTCCTTCTTCGTTAACCATAACCGAACTTGTTTGTTGAGTGAAACATGTCCCATTTGACGTTATTATGTTGCCACGCGAGTTAGAAACCAAGCGGAGTCCATTTGGTCACTCAAATCCTTGTATTATCTAATTGCACCAAAATTGGCCTCCAATTGAGCCTACAACGTACAAACGAGTTTTCCTTCTTCATTAAGCACAACCGAACTTGTTTTTTGACTCAAACATGTCCCATTTGACGTTATTATGGTGCCACACGAGTTAGAAACCAAGCGGAGTCCATTTGCTCACTAAAATCCTTGTATTCTCGTATTGCACCCAAATTGGCCTCCAATTGAGCCTACAACATACAAACGAGTTTTCCTTCTTTGTTAAGCACAACCGAACCTTTTTGTTGAGTCAAACATGTCCCATTTGACGTTATTATGGTGCCACACAAAGATTGAAATCAAACGGAGTCCGTTTGCTCACTCAAATCCTTGTATTCTCGGATTGCACCCAAATTGGCCTCCAATTGTGCCTACAATGTACAAACGAGTTTTCCTTCTTCGTTAAGCACAACCGAACTTGTTTGTTGAGTCAAATATGTTCCATTTGACGTTATTATGGTGCCACGCAAGGATTGAAACCAAACGGAGTCCATTTGGTCAATCAAATCCTTGTATTCTTGGATTGCACCCAAATTGGCCTCCAATTGAGCCTACCACGTACAAACAAGTTTTCCTTCTTCGTTAACCATAACCGAAATTTTTTGTTGAGTCAAACATGTTCCATTCGACGTTATTATGGTGCCACGCGAGTTAGAAACCAAGCGGAGTCCATTTGCTTACTCAAATCCTTGTATTCTCGGATTGCACCCAAATTGGCCTACAATTGAGCCTACAATGTACAAACGAGTTTTCCTTCTTCGTTGAGCACAACCGAACCTTTTTGTTGAGTCAAACATGTCCCATTTGACGTTAATAGGGTGCCACACGAGGATTGAAATCAAACGGAGTCCATTTGGTCACTCAAATCCTTGTATTCTCGGATTGCACCTAAATTGGCCTCCAATTGAGCCTACAACGTACAAACGAGTTTTTCTTCTTCATTAATCAAAACCGAACTTGTATGTTGAGTCAAACATCTCCCATTTGACGTTATTATGGTGCCACGCGAGTTAGAAACCAAGCGGAGTCCATTTGGTCACTCAAATCCTTGTATTCTCGGATTGCACCCAAATTGATCCTACAATGTACAAACGAGTTTTCCTTATTCGTTGACCATAACCGAACTTTTTTTTTGAGTCAAACATGTCCCATTTGATGTAATTATGGTGCCACGCGAGTTAGAAACCAAGCGGAGTCCATTTGCTTACTCAAATCCTTGTATTCTTGGATTCCACCCAAATTGGCCTACAATTGAGCCTACAATGTACACACGAGTTTACCTTCTTCGTTGAGCACAACCGAACATTTTTGTTGAGTCAAACATGTCCCATTTGATGTTATTATGGTGCCACGCAAGGATTGAAATCGAACGGAGTCCATTTGGTCACTCAAATCCTTGTATTCTCGGATTGCACGCAAATTGGCCTCCAATTGAGCCTACAACGTACAAACGAGTTTTTCTTCTTTATTAAGCACAACGGAACTTGTTTTTTGAGTCAAACATCTCCCATTTGACGTTATTATGGTGCCACGCGAGTTAGAAACCAAGCGGAGTCCATTTGGTCACTCAAATCCTTGTATTCTCGGATTGCACCCAAATTGATCCTACAATGTACAAACGAGTTTTCCTTATTCGTTGACCATAACCGAACTTTTTTGTTGAGTCAAACATGTCCCATTTGATGTAATTATGGTGCCACGCGAGTAAGAAACCAAGCGGAGTCCATTTGCTTACTCAAATCCTTGTATTCTTGGATTCCACCCAAATTGGCCTACAATTGAGCCTACAATGTACAAACGAGTTTACCTTCTTCGTTGAGCACAACCGAAAATTTTTATTGAGTCAAACATGTCCCATTTGACGTTATTATGGTGCCACGCGAGGATTGAAATCAAACGGAGTCCATTTGGTCACTCAAATCCTTGTATTCTCGGATTGCACCCAAATTGGCCTCCAATTGAGCCTACAACGTACAAACGAGTTTTCCTTCTTCGTTAACCATAACCGAACTTGTTTGTTGAGTGTAACATGTCCCATTTGACGTTATTATGTTGCCACGCGAGTTAGAAACCAAGCGGAGTCCATTTGGTCACTCAAATCCTTGTATTCTCGGATTGCACCCAAATTGGCCTCCAATTGAGCCTACAACGTACAAACGAGTTTTCCTTCTTCGTTAACCATAACTGAACTTGTTTGTTGAGTGAAACATGTCCCATTTGACGTTATTATGTTGCCACGCGAGTTAGAAACCAAGCGGAGTCCATTTGGTCACTCAAATCCTTGTATTATCTAATTGCACCAAAATTGGCCTCCAATTGAGCCTACAACGTACAAACGAGTTTTCCTTCTTCATTAAGCACAACCGAACTTGTTTTTTGACTCAAACATGTCCCATTTGACGTTATTTTGGTGCCACACGAGTTAGAAACCAAGCGGAGTCCATTTGCTCACTAAAATCCTTGTATTCTCGTATTGCACCCAAATTGGCCTCCAATTGAGCCTACAACATACAAACGAGTTTTCCTTCTTTGTTAAGCACAACCGAACCTTTTTGTTGAGTCAAACATGTCCCATTTGACGTTATTATGGTGCCACGCAAAGATTGAAATCAAACGGAGTCCGTTTGCTCACTCAAATCGTTGTATTCTCGGATTGCACCCAAATTGGCCTCCAATTGTGCCTACAATGTACAAACGAGTTTTCCTTCTTCGTTAAGCACAACCGAACTTGTTTGTTGAGTCAAATATGTTCCATTTGACGTTATTATGGTGCCACGCAAGGATTGAAACCAAACGGAGTCCATTTGGTCACTCAAATCCTTGTATTCTCGGATTGCACCCAAATTGGCCTCCAATTGAGCCTACCACGTACAAACGAGTTTTCCTTCTTCGTTAACCATAACTGAACTTTTTTTTTGAGTCAAACATGTTCCATTTGACGTTATTATGGTGCCACGCGAGTTAGAAACCAAGCGGAGTCCATTTGCTTACTCAAATCCTTGTATTCTCGGATTGCACCCAAATTGGCCTACAATTGAGCCTACAATGTACAAACGAGTTTTCCTTATTCGTTGACCATAACCAAACTTTTTTGTTGAGTCAAACATGTCCCATTTGATGTTATTATGGTGCCACGCGAGTTAGAAACCAAGCGGAGTCCATTTGCTTACTCAAATCCTTGTATTCTTGGATTCCACCCAAATTGGCCTACAATTGAGCCTACAATGTACACACGAGTTTACCTTCTTCGTTGAGCACAACCGAACATTTTTTTTGAGTCAAACACATCCCATTTGATGTTATTATGGTGCCACGCGAGGATTGAAATCGAACGGAGTCCATTTGGTCACTCAAATCCTTGTATTCTCGGATTGCACGCAAATTGGCCTCCAATTGAGCCTACAACGTACAAACGAGTTTTCCTTCTTTATTAAGCACAACGGAACTTGTTTTTTGAGTCAAACATGTCCCATTTGACGTTATTATGGTGCCACGCGAGTTAGAAACCAAGCGGAGTCCATTTCCTTACTCAAATCCTTGTATTCTTGGATTCCACCCAAATTGGCCTCCAATTGAGCCTACAATGTACAAACGAGTTTACCTTCTTCGTTGAGCACAACCGAACATTTTTATTGAGTCAAAAATGTCCCATTTGACGTTATTATGGTGCCACGCGAGGATTGAAATCAAACGGAGTCCATTTGGTCACTCAAATCCTAGTATTCTCGGATTGCACCCAAATTGGCCTCCAATTGAGCCTACAACGTACAAACGAGTTTTCCTTCTTCGTTAACCATAACCGAACTTGTTTGTTGAGTGAAACATGTCCCATTTGACGTTATTATGTTGCCACGCGAGTTAGAAACCAAGCGGAGTCCATTTGGTCACTCAAATCCTTGTATTATCTAATTGCACCAAAATTGGCCTCCAATTGAGCCTACAACGTACAAACGAGTTTTCCTTCTTCATTAAGCACAACCGAACTTGTTTTTTGACTCAAACATGTCCCATTTGACGTTATTATGGTGCCACACGAGTTAGAAACCAAGCGGAGTCCATTTGCTCACTAAAATCCTTGTATTCTCGTATTGCACCCAAATTGGCCTCCAATTGAGCCTACAACATACAAACGAGTTTTCCTTCTTTGTTAAGCACAACCGAACCTTTTTGTTGAGTCAAACATGTCCCATTTGACGTTATTATGGTGCCACACAAAGATTGAAATCAAACGGAGTCCGTTTGCTCACTCAAATCCTTGTATTCTCGGATTGCACCCAAATTGGCCTCCAATTGTGCCTACAATGTACAAACGAGTTTTCCTTCTTCGTTAAGCACAACCGAACTTGTTTGTTGAGTCAAATATGTTCCATTTGACGTTATTATGGTGCCACGCAAGGATTGAAACCAAACGGAGTCCATTTGGTCAATCAAATCCTTGTATTCTTGGATTGCACCCAAATTGGCCTCCAATTGAGCCTACCACGTACAAACAAGTTTTCCTTCTTCGTTAACCATAACCGAAATTTTTTGTTGAGTCAAACATGTTCCATTCGACGTTATTATGGTGCCACGCGAGTTAGAAACCAAGCGGAGTCCATTTGCTTACTCAAATCCTTGTATTCTCGGATTGCACCCAAATTGGCCTACAATTGAGCCTACAATGTACAAACGAGTTTTCCTTCTTCGTTGAGCACAACCGAACCTTTTTGTTGAGTCAAACATGTCCCATTTGACGTTAATAGGGTGCCACACGAGGATTGAAATCAAACGGAGTCCAGTTGGTCACTCAAATCCTTGTATTCTCGGATTGCACCTAAATTGGCCTCCAATTGAGCCTACAACGTACAAACGAGTTTTTCTTCTTCATTAATCACAACCGAACTTGTTTGTTGAGTCAAACATCTCCCATTTGACGTTATTATGGTGCCACGCAAGTTAGAAACCAAGCGGAGTCCATTTGGTCACTCAAATCCTTGTATTCTCGGATTGCACCCAAATTGATCCTACAATGTACAAACGAGTTTTCCTTATTCGTTGACCATAACAGAACTTTTTTGTTGAGTCAAACATGTCCCATTTGATGTTATTATGGTGCCACGTGAGTTAGAAACCAAGCGGAGTCCATTTGCTTACTCAAATCCTTGTATTATTGGATTCCACCCAAATTGGCCTACAATTGAGCCTACAATGTACACACGAGTTTACCTTCTTCGTTGAGCACAACCGAACATTTTTATTGAGTCAAACATGTCCCATTTGACGTTATTATGGTGCCACGCGAGGATTGAAATCAAACGGAGTCCATTTGCTCACTAAAATCCTTGTATTCTCGTATTGCACCCAAATTGGCCTCCAATTGAGCCTACAACATACAAACGAGTTTTCCTTCTTTGTTAAGCACAACCGAACCTTTTTGTTGAGTCAAACATGTCCCATTTGACGTTATTATGGTGCCACGCAAAGATTGAAATCAAACGGAGTCCGTTTGCTCACTCAAATCCTTGTATTCTCGGATTGCACCCAAATTGGCCTCCAATTGTGCCTACAATGTACAAACGAGTTTTCCTTCTTCGTTAAGCACAACCGAACTTTATTGTTGAGTCAAATATGTTCCATTTGACGTTATTATGGTGCCACGCAAGGATTGAAACCAAACGGAGTCCATTTGGTCACTCAAATCCTTGTATTCTCGGATTGCACCCAAATTGGCCTCCAATTGAGCCTACCACGTACAAACGAGTTTTCCTTCTTCGTTAACCATAACCGAACTTGTTTGTTGAGTCAAACATGTTCCATTTCACGTTATTATGGTGCCACGCGAGTTAGAAACCAAGCGGAGTCCATTTGCTTACTCAAATCCTTGTATTCTCGGATTGCACCCAAATTGGCCTACAATTGAGCCTACAATGAACAAACGAGTTTTCCTTATTCGTTGACCATAACTGAACTTTTTTGTTGAGTCAAACATGTCCCATTTGATGTTATTATGGTGCCACGCGAGTTAGAAACCAAGCGGAGTCCATTTGCTTACTCAAATCCTTGTATTCTTGGATTCCACCCAAATTGGCCTACAATTGAGCCTACAATGTACACACGAGTTTACCTTCTTCGTTGAGCATAACCGAACATTTTTTTTGAGTCAAACACATCCCATTTGATGTTATTATGGTTCCACGCGAGGATTGAAATCGAACGGAGTCCATTTGGTCACTCAAATCCTAGTATTCTCGGATTGCACGCAAATTGGCCTCCAATTGAGCCTACAACGTACAAACGAGTTTTCCTTCTTTATTAAGCACAACGGAACTTGTTTTTTGAGTCAAACATGTCCCATTTGACGTTATTATGGTGCCACGCGAGTTAGAAACCAAGCGGAGTCCATTTCCTTACTCAAATCCTTGTATTCTTGGATTCCACCCAAATTGGCCTCCAATTGAGCCTACAATGTACAAACGAGTTTACCTTCTTCGTTGAGCACAACCGAACATTTTTATTGAGTCAAACATGTCCCATTTGACGTTATTATGGTGCCACGCGAGGATTGAAATCAAACGGAGTCCATTTGGTCACTCAAATCCTTGTATTCTCGGATTGCACCCAAATTGGCCTCCAATTGAGCCTACATCGTACAAACGAGTTTTCCTTCTTCGTTAACCATAACCGAACTTGTTTTTTGAGTGAAACATGTCCCATTTGACGTTATTATGTTTCCACGCGAGTTAGAAACCAAGCGGAGTCCATTTGGTCACTCAAATCCTTGTATTATCTAATTGCACCAAAATTGGCCTCCAATTGAGCCTACAACGTACAAACGAGTTTTCCTTCTTCATTAAACACAACCGAACTTGTTTTTTGAGTCAAACATGTCCCATTTGACGTTATTATGGTGCCACACGAGTTAGAAACCAAGCGGAGTCCATTTGCTCACTAAAATCCTTGTATTCTCGTATTGCACCCAAATTGGCCTCCAATTGAGCCTACAACATACAAATGAGTTTTCCTTCTTTGTTAAGCAAAACCGAACCTTTTTGTTGAGTCAAACATGTCCCATTTGACGTTATTATGGTGCCACGCAAAGATTGAAATCAAACGGAGTCCGTTTGCTCACTCAAATCCTTGTATTCTCGGATTGCACCCAAATTGGCCTCCAATTGTGCCTACAATGTACAAACGAGTTTTCCTTCTTCGTTAAACACAACCGAACTTGTTTGTTGAGTCAAATATGTTCCATTTGACGTTATTATGGTGCCACGCAAGGATTGAAACCAAACGGAGTCCATTTGGTCACTCAAATCCTTGTATTCTCGGATTGCACCCAAATTGGCCTCCAATTGAGCCTACCACGTACAAACGAGTTTTCCTTCTTCGTTAACCATAACCGAACTTTTTTTTTGAGTCAAACATGTTACATTCGACGTTATTATGGTGCCACGCGAGTTAGAAACCAAGCGGAGTCCATTTGCTTACTCAAATCCTTGTATTCTCGGATTGCACCCAAATTGGCCTACAATTGAGCCTACAATGTACAAACGAGTTTTCCTTCTTCGTTGAGCACAACCGAACCTTTTTGTTGAGTCAAACATGTCCCATTTGACGTTAATAGGGTGCCACACGAGGATTGAAATCAAACGGAGTCCATTTGGTCACTCAAATCCTTGTATTCTCGGATTGCACCTAAATTGGCCTCCAATTGAGCCTACAACGTACAAACGAGTTTTTCTTCTTCATTAATCAAAACCGAACTTGTATGTTGAGTCAAACATCTCCCATTTGACGTTATTATGGTGCCACGCGAGTTAGAAACCAAGCGGAGTCCATTTGGTCACTCAAATCCTTGTATTCTCGGATTGCACCCAAATTGATCCTACAATGTACAAACGAGTTTTCCTTATTCGTTGACCATAACCGAACTTTTTTTTTGAGTCAAACATGTCCCATTTGATGTAATTATGGTGCCACGCGAGTTAGAAACCAAGCGGAGTCCATTTGCTTACTCAAATCCTTGTATTCTTGGATTCCACCCAAATTGGCCTACAATTGAGCCTACAATGTACACACGAGTTTACCTTCTTCGTTGAGCACAACCGAACATTTTTGTTGAGTCAAACATGTCCCATTTGATGTTATTATGGTGCCACGCAAGGATTGAAATCGAACGGAGTCCATTTGGTCACTCAAATCCTTGTATTCTCGGATTGCACGCAAATTGGCCTCCAATTGAGCCTACAACGTACAAACGAGTTTTCCTTCTTTATTAAGCACAACGGAACTTGTTTTTTGAGTCAAACATCTCCCATTTGACGTTATTATGGTGCCACGCGAGTTAGAAACCAAGCGGAGTCCATTTGGTCACTCAAATCCTTGTATTCTCGGATTGCACCCAAATTGATCCTACAATGTACAAACGAGTTTTCCTTATTCGTTGACCATAACCGAACTTTTTTGTTGAGTCAAACATGTCCCATTTGATGTAATTATGGTGCCACGCGAGTAAGAAACCAAGCGGAGTCCATTTGCTTACTCAAATCCTTGTATTCTTGGATTCCACCCAAATTGGCCTACAATTGAGCCTACAATGTACAAACGAGTTTACCTTCTTCGTTGAGCACAACCGAAAATTTTTATTGAGTCAAACATGTCCCATTTGACGTTATTATGGTGCCACGCGAGGATTGAAATCAAACGGAGTCCATTTGGTCACTCAAATCCTAGTATTCTCGGATTGCACCCAAATTGGCCTCCAATTGAGCCTACAACGTACAAACGAGTTTTCCTTCTTCGTTAACCATAACTGAACTTGTTTGTTGAGTGAAACATGTCCCATTTGACGTTATTATGTTGCCACGCGAGTTAGAAACCAAGCGGAGTCCATTTGGTCACTCAAATCCTTGTATTATCTAATTGCACCAAAATTGGCCTCCAATTGAGCCTACAACGTACAAACGAGTTTTCCTTCTTCATTAAGCACAACCGAACTTGTTTTTTGACTCAAACATGTCCCATTTGACGTTATTTTGGTGCCACACGAGTTAGAAACCAAGCGGAGTCCATTTGCTCACTAAAATCCTTGTATTCTCGTATTGCACCCAAATTGGCCTCCAATTGAGCCTACAACATACAAACGAGTTTTCCTTCTTTGTTAAGCACAACCGAACCTTTTTGTTGAGTCAAACATGTCCCATTTGACGTTATTATGGTGCCACGCAAAGATTGAAATCAAACGGAGTCCGTTTGCTCACTCAAATCGTTGTATTCTCGGATTGCACCCAAATTGGCCTCCAATTGTGCCTACAATGTACAAACGAGTTTTACTTCTTCGTTAAGCACAACCGAACTTGTTTGTTGAGTCAAATATGTTCCATTTGACGTTATTATGGTGCCACGCAAGGATTGAAACCAAACGGAGTCCATTTGGTCACTCAAATCCTTGTATTCTCGGATTGCACCCAAATTGGCCTCCAATTGAGCCTACCACGTACAAACGAGTTTTCCTTCTTCGTTAACCATAACTGAACTTTTTTTTTGAGTCAAACATGTTCCATTTGACGTTATTATGGTGCCACGCGAGTTAGAAACCAAGCGGAGTCCATTTGCTTACTCAAATCCTTGTATTCTCGGATTGCACCCAAATTGGCCTACAATTGAGCCTACAATGTACAAACGAGTTTTCCTTATTCGTTGACCATAACCAAACTTTTTTGTTGAGTCAAACATGTCCCATTTGATGTTATTATGGTGCCACGCGAGTTAGAAACCAAGCGGAGTCCATTTGCTTACTCAAATCCTTGTATTCTTGGATTCCACCCAAATTGGCCTACAATTGAGCCTACAATGTACACACGAGTTTACCTTCTTCGTTGAGCACAACCGAACATTTTTTTTGAGTCAAACACATCCCATTTGATGTTATTATGGTGCCACGCGAGGATTGAAATCGAACGGAGTCCATTTGGTCACTCAAATCCTTGTATTCTCGGATTGCACGCAAATTGGCCTCCAATTGAGCCTACAACGTACAAACGAGTTTTCCTTCTTTATTAAGCACAACGGAACTTGTTTTTTGAGTCAAACATGTCCCATTTGACGTTATTATGGTGCCACACGAGTTAGAAACCAAGCGGAGTCCATTTCCTTACTCAAATCCTTGTATTCTTGGATTCCACCCAAATTGGCCTCCAATTGAGCCTACAATGTACAAACGAGTTTACCTTCTTCGTTGAGCACAACCGAACATTTTTATTGAGTCAAAAATGTCCCATTTGACGTTATTATGGTGCCACGCGAGGATTGAAATCAAACGGAGTCCATTTGGTCACTCAAATCCTAGTATTCTCGGATTGCACCCAAATTGGCCTCCAATTGAGCCTACAACGTACAAACGAGTTTTCCTTCTTCGTTAACCATAACCGAACTTGTTTGTTGAGTGAAACATGTCCCATTTGACGTTATTATGTTGCCACGCGAGTTAGAAACCAAGCGGAGTCCATTTGGTCACTCAAATCCTTGTATTATCTAATTGCACCAAAATTGGCCTCCAATTGAGCCTACAACGTACAAACGAGTTTTCCTTCTTCATTAAGCACAACCGAACTTGTTTTTTGACTCAAACATGTCCCATTTGACGTTATTATGGTGCCACACGAGTTAGAAACCAAGCGGAGTCCATTTGCTCACTAAAATCCTTGTATTCTCGTATTGCACCCAAATTGGCCTCCAATTGAGCCTACAACATACAAACGAGTTTTCCTTCTTTGTTAAGCACAACCGAACCTTTTTGTTGAGTCAAACATGTCCCATTTGACGTTATTATGGTGCCACACAAAGATTGAAATCAAACGGAGTCCGTTTGCTCACTCAAATCCTTGTATTCTCGGATTGCACCCAAATTGGCCTCCAATTGTGCCTACAATGTACAAACGAGTTTTCCTTCTTCGTTAAGCACAACCGAACTTGTTTGTTGAGTCAAATATGTTCCATTTGACGTTATTATGGTGCCACGCAAGGATTGAAACCAAACGGAGTCCATTTGGTCAATCAAATCCTTGTATTCTTGGATTGCACCCAAATTGGCCTCCAATTGAGCCTACCACGTACAAACAAGTTTTCCTTCTTCGTTAACCATAACCGAAATTTTTTGTTGAGTCAAACATGTTCCATTCGACGTTATTATGGTGCCACGCGAGTTAGAAACCAAGCGGAGTCCATTTGCTTACTCAAATCCTTGTATTCTCGGATTGCACCCAAATTGGCCTACAATTGAGCCTACAATGTACAAACGAGTTTTCCTTCTTCGTTGAGCACAACCGAACCTTTTTGTTGAGTCAAACATGTCCCATTTGACGTTAATAGGGTGCCACACGAGGATTGAAATCAAACGGAGTCCAGTTGGTCACTCAAATCCTTGTATTCTCGGATTGCACCTAAATTGGCCTCCAATTGAGCCTACAACGTACAAACGAGTTTTTCTTCTTCATTAATCACAACCGAACTTGTTTGTTGAGTCAAACATCTCCCATTTGACGTTATTATGGTGCCACGCAAGTTAGAAACCAAGCGGAGTCCATTTGGTCACTCAAATCCTTGTATTCTCGGATTGCACCCAAATTGATCCTACAATGTACAAACGAGTTTTCCTTATTCGTTGACCATAACAGAACTTTTTTGTTGAGTCAAACATGTCCCATTTGATGTTATTATGGTGCCACGTGAGTTAGAAACCAAGCGGAGTCCATTTGCTTACTCAAATCCTTGTATTATTGGATTCCACCCAAATTGGCCTACAATTGAGCCTACAATGTACACACGAGTTTACCTTCTTCGTTGAGCACAACCGAACATTTTTATTGAGTCAAACATGTCCCATTTGACGTTATTATGGTGCCACGCGAGGATTGAAATCAAACGGAGTCCATTTGCTCACTAAAATCCTTGTATTCTCGTATTGCACCCAAATTGGCCTCCAATTGAGCCTACAACATACAAACGAGTTTTCCTTCTTTGTTAAGCACAACCGAACCTTTTTGTTGAGTCAAACATGTCCCATTTGACGTTATTATGGTGCCACGCAAAGATTGAAATCAAACGGAGTCCGTTTGCTCACTCAAATCCTTGTATTCTCGGATTGCACCCAAATTGGCCTCCAATTGTGCCTACAATGTACAAACGAGTTTTCCTTCTTCGTTAAGCACAACCGAACTTTATTGTTGAGTCAAATATGTTCCATTTGACGTTATTATGGTGCCACGCAAGGATTGAAACCAAACGGAGTCCATTTGGTCACTCAAATCCTTGTATTCTCGGATTGCACCCAAATTGGCCTCCAATTGAGCCTACCACGTACAAACGAGTTTTCCTTCTTCGTTAACCATAACCGAACTTGTTTGTTGAGTCAAACATGTTCCATTTCACGTTATTATGGTGCCACGCGAGTTAGAAACCAAGCGGAGTCCATTTGCTTACTCAAATCCTTGTATTCTCGGATTGCACCCAAATTGGCCTACAATTGAGCCTACAATGAACAAACGAGTTTTCCTTATTCGTTGACCATAACTGAACTTTTTTGTTGAGTCAAACATGTCCCATTTGATGTTATTATGGTGCCACGCGAGTTAGAAACCAAGCGGAGTCCATTTGCTTACTCAAATCCTTGTATTCTTGGATTCCACCCAAATTGGCCTACAATTGAGCCTACAATGTACACACGAGTTTACCTTCTTCGTTGAGCATAACCGAACATTTTTTTTGAGTCAAACACATCCCATTTGATGTTATTATGGTTCCACGCGAGGATTGAAATCGAACGGAGTCCATTTGGTCACTCAAATCCTAGTATTCTCGGATTGCACGCAAATTGGCCTCCAATTGAGCCTACAACGTACAAACGAGTTTTCCTTCTTTATTAAGCACAACGGAACTTGTTTTTTGAGTCAAACATGTCCCATTTGACGTTATTATGGTGCCACGCGAGTTAGAAACCAAGCGGAGTCCATTTCCTTACTCAAATCCTTGTATTCTTGGATTCCACCCAAATTGGCCTCCAATTGAGCCTACAATGTACAAACGAGTTTACCTTCTTCGTTGAGCACAACCGAACATTTTTATTGAGTCAAACATGTCCCATTTGACGTTATTATGGTGCCACGCGAGGATTGAAATCAAACGGAGTCCATTTGGTCACTCAAATCCTTGTATTCTCGGATTGCACCCAAATTGGCCTCCAATTGAGCCTACATCGTACAAACGAGTTTTCCTTCTTCGTTAACCATAACCGAACTTGTTTTTTGAGTGAAACATGTCCCATTTGACGTTATTATGTTTCCACGCGAGTTAGAAACCAAGCGGAGTCCATTTGGTCACTCAAATCCTTGTATTATCTAATTGCACCAAAATTGGCCTCCAATTGAGCCTACAACGTACAAACGAGTTTTCCTTCTTCATTAAACACAACCGAACTTGTTTTTTGAGTCAAACATGTCCCATTTGACGTTATTATGGTGCCACACGAGTTAGAAACCAAGCGGAGTCCATTTGCTCACTAAAATCCTTGTATTCTCGTATTGCACCCAAATTGGCCTCCAATTGAGCCTACAACATACAAATGAGTTTTCCTTCTTTGTTAAGCAAAACCGAACCTTTTTGTTGAGTCAAACATGTCCCATTTGACGTTATTATGGTGCCACGCAAAGATTGAAATCAAACGGAGTCCGTTTGCTCACTCAAATCCTTGTATTCTCGGATTGCACCCAAATTGGCCTCCAATTGTGCCTACAATGTACAAACGAGTTTTCCTTCTTCGTTAAACACAACCGAACTTGTTTGTTGAGTCAAATATGTTCCATTTGACGTTATTATGGTGCCACGCAAGGATTGAAACCAAACGGAGTCCATTTGGTCACTCAAATCCTTGTATTCTCGGATTGCACCCAAATTGGCCTCCAATTGAGCCTACCACGTACAAACGAGTTTTCCTTCTTCGTTAACCATAACCGAACTTTTTTTTTGAGTCAAACATGTTACATTCGACGTTATTATGGTGCCACGCGAGTTAGAAACCAAGCGGAGTCCATTTGCTTACTCAAATCCTTGTATTCTCGGATTGCACCCAAATTGGCCTACAATTGAGCCTACAATGTACAAACGAGTTTTCCTTCTTCGTTGAGCACAACCGAACCTTTTTGTTGAGTCAAACATGTCCCATTTGACGTTAATAGGGTGCCACACGAGGATTGAAATCAAACGGAGTCCATTTGGTCACTCAAATCCTTGTATTCTCGGATTGCACCTAAATTGGCCTCCAATTGAGCCTACAACGTACAAACGAGTTTTTCTTCTTCATTAATCAAAACCGAACTTGTATGTTGAGTCAAACATCTCCCATTTGACGTTATTATGGTGCCACGCGAGTTAGAAACCAAGCGGAGTCCATTTGGTCACTCAAATCCTTGTATTCTCGGATTGCACCCAAATTGATCCTACAATGTACAAACGAGTTTTCCTTATTCGTTGACCATAACCGAACTTTTTTTTTGAGTCAAACATGTCCCATTTGATGTAATTATGGTGCCACGCGAGTTAGAAACCAAGCGGAGTCCATTTGCTTACTCAAATCCTTGTATTCTTGGATTCCACCCAAATTGGCCTACAATTGAGCCTACAATGTACACACGAGTTTACCTTCTTCGTTGAGCACAACCGAACATTTTTGTTGAGTCAAACATGTCCCATTTGATGTTATTATGGTGCCACGCAAGGATTGAAATCGAACGGAGTCCATTTGGTCACTCAAATCCTTGTATTCTCGGATTGCACGCAAATTGGCCTCCAATTGAGCCTACAACGTACAAACGAGTTTTCCTTCTTTATTAAGCACAACGGAACTTGTTTTTTGAGTCAAACATCTCCCATTTGACGTTATTATGGTGCCACGCGAGTTAGAAACCAAGCGGAGTCCATTTGGTCACTCAAATCCTTGTATTCTCGGATTGCACCCAAATTGATCCTACAATGTACAAACGAGTTTTCCTTATTCGTTGACCATAACCGAACTTTTTTGTTGAGTCAAACATGTCCCATTTGATGTAATTATGGTGCCACGCGAGTAAGAAACCAAGCGGAGTCCATTTGCTTACTCAAATCCTTGTATTCTTGGATTCCACCCAAATTGGCCTACAATTGAGCCTACAATGTACAAACGAGTTTACCTTCTTCGTTGAGCACAACCGAAAATTTTTATTGAGTCAAACATGTCCCATTTGACGTTATTATGGTGCCACGCGAGGATTGAAATCAAACGGAGTCCATTTGGTCACTCAAATCCTTGTATTCTCGGATTGCACCCAAATTGGCCTCCAATTGAGCCTACAACGTACAAACGAGTTTTCCTTCTTCGTTAACCATAACCGAACTTGTTTGTTGAGTGTAACATGTCCCATTTGACGTTATTATGTTGCCACGCGAGTTAGAAACCAAGCGGAGTCCATTTGGTCACTCAAATCCTTGTATTCTCGGATTGCACCCAAATTGGCCTCCAATTGAGCCTACAACGTACAAACGAGTTTTCCTTCTTCGTTAACCATAACTGAACTTGTTTGTTGAGTGAAACATGTCCCATTTGACGTTATTATGTTGCCACGCGAGTTAGAAACCAAGCGGAGTCCATTTGGTCACTCAAATCCTTGTATTATCTAATTGCACCAAAATTGGCCTCCAATTGAGCCTACAACGTACAAACGAGTTTTCCTTTTTCATTAAGCACAACCGAACTTGTTTTTTGACTCAAACATGTCCCATTTGACGTTATTTTGGTGCCACACGAGTTAGAAACCAAGCGGAGTCCATTTGCTCAATAAAATCCTTGTATTCTCGTATTGCACCCAAATTGGCCTCCAATTGAGCCTACAACATACAAACGAGTTTTCCTTCTTTGTTAAGCACAACCGAACCTTTTTGTTGAGTCAAACATGTCCCATTTGACGTTATTATGGTGCCACGCAAAGATTGAAATCAAACGGAGTCCGTTTGCTCACTCAAATCGTTGTATTCTCGGATTGCACCCAAATTGGCCTCCAATTGTGCCTACAATGTACAAACGAGTTTTCCTTCTTCGTTAAGCACAACCGAACTTGTTTGTTGAGTCAAATATGTTCCATTTGACGTTATTATGGTGCCACGCAAGGATTGAAACCAAACGGAGTCCATTTGGTCACTCAAATCCTTGTATTCTCGGATTGCACCCAAATTGGCCTCCAATTGAGCCTACCACGTACAAACGAGTTTTCCTTCTTCGTTAACCATAACTGAACTTTTTTTTTGAGTCAAACATGTTCCATTTGACGTTATTATGGTGCCACGCGAGTTAGAAACCAAGCGGAGTCCATTTGCTTACTCAAATCCTTGTATTCTCGGATTGCACCCAAATTGGCCTACAATTGAGCCTACAATGTACAAACGAGTTTTCCTTATTCGTTGACCATAACCAAACTTTTTTGTTGAGTCAAACATGTCCCATTTGATGTTATTATGGTGCCACGCGAGTTAGAAACCAAGCGGAGTCCATTTGCTTACTCAAATCCTTGTATTCTTGGATTCCACCCAAATTGGCCTACAATTGAGCCTACAATGTACACACGAGTTTACCTTCTTCGTTGAGCACAACCGAACATTTTTTTTGAGTCAAACACATCCCATTTGATGTTATTATGGTGCCACGCGAGGATTGAAATCGAACGGAGTCCATTTGGTCACTCAAATCCTTGTATTCTCGGATTGCACGCAAATTGGCCTCCAATTGAGCCTACAACGTACAAACGAGTTTTCCTTCTTTATTAAGCACAACGGAACTTGTTTTTTGAGTCAAACATGTCCCATTTGACGTTATTATGGTGCCACGCGAGTTAGAAACCAAGCGGAGTCCATTTCCTTACTCAAATCCTTGTATTCTTGGATTCCACCCAAATTGGCCTCCAATTGAGCCTACAATGTACAAACGAGTTTACCTTCTTCGTTGAGCACAACCGAACATTTTTATTGAGTCAAAAATGTCCCATTTGACGTTATTATGGTGCCACGCGAGGATTGAAATCAAACGGAGTCCATTTGGTCACTCAAATCCTAGTATTCTCGGATTGCACCCAAATTGGCCTCCAATTGAGCCTACAACGTACAAACGAGTTTTCCTTCTTCGTTAACCATAACCGAACTTGTTTGTTGAGTGAAACATGTCCCATTTGACGTTATTATGTTGCCACGCGAGTTAGAAACCAAGCGGAGTCCATTTGGTCACTCAAATCCTTGTATTATCTAATTGCACCAAAATTGGCCTCCAATTGAGCCTACAACGTACAAACGAGTTTTCCTTCTTCATTAAGCACAACCGAACTTGTTTTTTGACTCAAACATGTCCCATTTGACGTTATTATGGTGCCACACGAGTTAGAAACCAAGCGGAGTCCATTTGCTCACTAAAATCCTTGTATTCTCGTATTGCACCCAAATTGGCCTCCAATTGAGCCTACAACATACAAACGAGTTTTCCTTCTTTGTTAAGCACAACCGAACCTTTTTGTTGAGTCAAACATGTCCCATTTGACGTTATTATGGTGCCACACAAAGATTGAAATCAAACGGAGTCCGTTTGCTCACTCAAATCCTTGTATTCTCGGATTGCACCCAAATTGGCCTCCAATTGTGCCTACAATGTACAAACGAGTTTTCCTTCTTCGTTAAGCACAACCGAACTTGTTTGTTGAGTCAAATATGTTCCATTTGACGTTATTATGGTGCCACGCAAGGATTGAAACCAAACGGAGTCCATTTGGTCAATCAAATCCTTGTATTCTTGGATTGCACCCAAATTGGCCTCCAATTGAGCCTACCACGTACAAACAAGTTTTCCTTCTTCGTTAACCATAACCGAAATTTTTTGTTGAGTCAAACATGTTCCATTCGACGTTATTATGGTGCCACGCGAGTTAGAAACCAAGCGGAGTCCATTTGCTTACTCAAATCCTTGTATTCTCGGATTGCACCCAAATTGGCCTACAATTGAGCCTACAATGTACAAACGAGTTTTCCTTCTTCGTTGAGCACAACCGAACCTTTTTGTTGAGTCAAACATGTCCCATTTGACGTTAATAGGGTGCCACATGAGGATTGAAATCAAACGGAGTCCAGTTGGTCACTCAAATCCTTGTATTCTCGGATTGCACCTAAATTGGCCTCCAATTGAGCCTACAACGTACAAACGAGTTTTTCTTCTTCATTAATCACAACCGAACTTGTTTGTTGAGTCAAACATCTCCCATTTGACGTTATTATGGTGCCACGCAAGTTAGAAACCAAGCGGAGTCCATTTGGTCACTCAAATCCTTGTATTCTCGGATTGCACCCAAATTGATCCTACAATGTACAAACGAGTTTTCCTTATTCGTTGACCATAACTGAACTTTTTTGTTGAGTCAAACATGTCCCATTTGATGTTATTATGGTGCCACGTGAGTTAGAAACCAAGCGGAGTCCATTTGCTTACTCAAATCCTTGTATTATTGGATTCCACCCAAATTGGCCTACAATTGAGCCTACAATGTACACACGAGTTTACCTTCTTCGTTGAGCACAACCGAACATTTTTATTGAGTCAAACATGTCCCATTTGACGTTATTATGGTGCCACGCGAGGATTGAAATCAAACGGAGTCCATTTGCTCACTAAAATCCTTGTATTCTCGTATTGCACCCAAATTGGCCTCCAATTGAGCCTACAACATACAAACGAGTTTTCCTTCTTTGTTAAGCACAACCGAACCTTTTTGTTGAGTCAAACATGTCCCATTTGACGTTATTATGGTGCCACGCAAAGATTGAAATCAAACGGAGTCCGTTTGCTCACTCAAATCCTTGTATTCTCGGATTGCACCCAAATTGGCCTCCAATTGTGCCTACAATGTACAAACGAGTTTTCCTTCTTCGTTAAGCACAACCGAACTTTATTGTTGAGTCAAATATGTTCCATTTGACGTTATTATGGTGCCACGCAAGGATTGAAACCAAACGGAGTCCATTTGGTCACTCAAATCCTTGTATTCTCGGATTGCACCCAAATTGGCCTCCAATTGAGCCTACCACGTACAAACGAGTTTTTCTTCTTCGTTAACCATAACCGAACTTGTTTGTTGAGTCAAACATGTTCCATTTCACGTTATTATGGTGCCACGCGAGTTAGAAACCAAGCGGAGTCCATTTGCTTACTCAAATCCTTGTATTCTCGGATTGCACCCAAATTGGCCTACAATTGAGCCTACAATGAACAAACGAGTTTTCCTTATTCGTTGACCATAACTGAACTTTTTTGTTGAGTCAAACATGTCCCATTTGATGTTATTATGGTGCCACGCGAGTTAGAAACCAAGCGGAGTCCATTTGCTTACTCAAATCCTTGTATTCTTGGATTCCACCCAAATTGGCCTACAATTGAGCCTACAATGTACACACGAGTTTACCTTCTTCGTTGAGCATAACCGAACATTTTTTTTGAGTCAAACACATCCCATTTGATGTTATTATGGTTCCACGCGAGGATTGAAATCGAACGGAGTCCATTTGGTCACTCAAATCCTAGTATTCTCGGATTGCACGCAAATTGGCCTCCAATTGAGCCTACAACGTACAAACGAGTTTTCCTTCTTTATTAAGCACAACGGAACTTGTTTTTTGAGTCAAACATGTCCCATTTGACGTTATTATGGTGCCACGCGAGTTAGAAACCAAGCGGAGTCCATTTCCTTACTCAAATCCTTGTATTCTTGGATTCCACCCAAATTGGCCTCCAATTGAGCCTACAATGTACAAACGAGTTTACCTTCTTCGTTGAGCACAACCGAACATTTTTATTGAGTCAAACATGTCCCATTTGACGTTATTATGGTGCCACGCGAGGATTGAAATCAAACGGAGTCCATTTGGTCACTCAAATCCTTGTATTCTCGGATTGCACCCAAATTGGCCTCCAATTGAGCCTACAACGTACAAACGAGTTTTCCTTCTTCGTTAACCATAACCGAACTTGTTTGTTGAGTGAAACATGTCCCATTTGACGTTATTATGTTTTCACGCGAGTTAGAAACCAAGCGGAGTCCATTTGGTCACTCAAATCCTTGTATTATCTAATTGCACCAAAATTGGCCTCCAATTGAGCCTACAACGTACAAACGAGTTTTCCTTCTTCATTAAACACAACCGAACTTGTTTTTTGAGTCAAACATGTCCCATTTGACGTTATTATGGTGCCACACGAGTTAGAAACCAAGCGGAGTCCATTTGCTCACTAAAATCCTTGTATTCTCGTATTGCACCCAAATTGGCCTCCAATTGAGCCTACAACATACAAATGAGTTTTCCTTCTTTGTTAAGCAAAACCGAACCTTTTTGTTGAGTCAAACATGTCCCATTTGACGTTATTATGGTGCCACGCAAAGATTGAAATCAAACGGAGTCCGTTTGCTCACTCAAATCCTTGTATTCTCGGATTGCACCCAAATTGGCCTCCAATTGTGCCTACAATGTACAAACGAGTTTTCCTTCTTCGTTAAACACAACCGAACTTGTTTGTTGAGTCAAATATGTTCCATTTGACGTTATTATGGTGCCACGCAAGGATTGAAACCAAACGGAGTCCATTTGGTCACTCAAATCCTTGTATTCTCGGATTGCACCCAAATTGGCCTCCAATTGAGCCTACCACGTACAAACGAGTTTTCCTTCTTCGTTAACCATAACCGAACTTTTTTTTTGAGTCAAACATGTTACATTCGACGTTATTATGGTGCCACGCGAGTTAGAAACCAAGCGGAGTCCATTTGCTTACTCAAATCCTTGTATTCTCGGATTGCACCCAAATTGGCCTACAATTGAGCCTACAATGTACAAACGAGTTTTCCTTCTTCGTTGAGCACAACCGAACCTTTTTGTTGAGTCAAACATGTCCCATTTGACGTTAATAGGGTGCCACACGAGGATTGAAATCAAACGGAGTCCATTTGGTCACTCAAATCCTTGTATTCTCGGATTGCACCTAAATTGGCCTCCAATTGAGCCTACAACGTACAAACGAGTTTTTCTTCTTCATTAATCAAAACCGAACTTGTATGTTGAGTCAAACATCTCCCATTTGACGTTATTATGGTGCCACGCGAGTTAGAAACCAAGCGGAGTCCATTTGGTCACTCAAATCCTTGTATTCTCGGATTGCACCCAAATTGATCCTACAATGTACAAACGAGTTTTCCTTATTCGTTGACCATAACCGAACTTTTTTTTTGAGTCAAACATGTCCCATTTGATGTAATTATGGTGCCACGCGAGTTAGAAACCAAGCGGAGTCCATTTGCTTACTCAAATCCTTGTATTCTTGGATTCCACCCAAATTGGCCTACAATTGAGCCTACAATGTACACACGAGTTTACCTTCTTCGTTGAGCACAACCGAACATTTTTGTTGAGTCAAACATGTCCCATTTGATGTTATTATGGTGCCACGCAAGGATTGAAATCGAACGGAGTCCATTTGGTCACTCAAATCCTTGTATTCTCGGATTGCACGCAAATTGGCCTCCAATTGAGCCTACAACGTACAAACGAGTTTTCCTTCTTTATTAAGCACAACGGAACTTGTTTTTTGAGTCAAACATCTCCCATTTGACGTTATTATGGTGCCACGCGAGTTAGAAACCAAGCGGAGTCCATTTGGTCACTCAAATCCTTGTATTCTCGGATTGCACCCAAATTGATCCTACAATGTACAAACGAGTTTTCCTTATTCGTTGACCATAACCGAACTTTTTTGTTGAGTCAAACATGTCCCATTTGATGTAATTATGGTGCCACGCGAGTAAGAAACCAAGCGGAGTCCATTTGCTTACTCAAATCCTTGTATTCTTGGATTCCACCCAAATTGGCCTACAATTGAGCCTACAATGTACAAACGAGTTTACCTTCTTCGTTGAGCACAACCGAAAATTTTTATTGAGTCAAACATGTCCCATTTGACGTTATTATGGTGCCACGCGAGGATTGAAATCAAACGGAGTCCATTTGGTCACTCAAATCCTTGTATTCTCGGATTGCACCCAAATTGGCCTCCAATTGAGCCTACAACGTACAAACGAGTTTTCCTTCTTCGTTAACCATAACCGAACTTGTTTGTTTAGTGTAACATGTCCCATTTGACGTTATTATGTTGCCACGCGAGTTAGAAACCAAGCGGAGTCCATTTGGTCACTCAAATCCTTGTATTCTCGGATTGCACCCAAATTGGCCTCCAATTGAGCCTACAACGTACAAACGAGTTTTCCTTCTTCGTTAACCATAACTGAACTTGTTTGTTGAGTGAAACATGTCCCATTTGACGTTATTATGTTGCCACGCGAGTTAGAAACCAAGCGGAGTCCATTTGGTCACTCAAATCCTTGTATTATCTAATTGCACCAAAATTGGCCTCCAATTGAGCCTACAACGTACAAACGAGTTTTCCTTCTTCATTAAGCACAACCGAACTTGTTTTTTGACTCAAACATGTCCCATTTGACGTTATTTTGGTGCCACACGAGTTAGAAACCAAGCGGAGTCCATTTGCTCACTAAAATCCTTGTATTCTCGTATTGCACCCAAATTGGCCTCCAATTGAGCCTACAACATACAAACGAGTTTTCCTTCTTTGTTAAGCACAACCGAACCTTTTTGTTGATTCAAACATGTCCCATTTGACGTTATTATGGTGCCACGCAAAGATTGAAATCAAACGGAGTCCGTTTGCTCACTCAAATCCTTGTATTCTCGGATTGCACCCAAATTGGCCTCCAATTGAGCCTACAACGTACAAACGAGTTTTCCTTCTTCGTTAACCATAACTGAACTTGTTTGTTGAGTGAAACATGTCCCATTTGACGTTATTATGTTGCCACGCGAGTTAGAAACCAAGCGGAGTCCATTTGGTCACTCAAATCCTTGTATTATCTAATTGCACCAAAATTGGCCTCCAATTGAGCCTACAACGTACAAACGAGTTTTCCTTCTTCATTAAGCACAACCGAACTTGTTTTTTGACTCAAACATGTCCCATTTGACGTTATTTTGGTGCCACACGAGTTAGAAACCAAGCGGAGTCCATTTGCTCACTAAAATCCTTGTATTCTCGTATTGCACCCAAATTGGCCTCCAATTGAGCCTACAACATACTTACGAGTTTTCCTTCTTTGTTAAGCACAACCGAACCTTTTTGTTGATTCAAACATGTCCCATTTGACGTTATTATGGTGCCACGCAAAGATTGAAATCAAACGGAGTCCGTTTGCTCACTCAAATCGTTGTATTCTCGGATTGCACCCAAATTGGCCTCCAATTGTGCCTACAATGTACAAACGAGTTTTCCTTCTTCGTTAAGCACAACCGAACTTGTTTGTTGAGTCAAATATGTTCCATTTGACGTTATTATGGTGCCACGCAAGGATTGAAACCAAACGGAGTCCATTTGGTCACTCAAATCCTTGTATTCTCGGATTGCACCCAAATTGGCCTCCAATTGAGCCTACCACGTACAAACGAGTTTTCCTTCTTCGTTAACCATAACTGAACTTGTTTTTTGAGTCAAACATGTTCCATTTGACGTTATTATGGTGCCACGCGAGTTAGAAACCAAGCGGAGTCCATTTGCTTACTCAAATCCTTGTATTCTCGGATTGCACCCAAATTGGCCTACAATTGAGCCTACAATGTACAAACGAGTTTTCCTTATTCGTTGACCATAACCAAACTTTTTTGTTGAGTCAAACATGTCCCATTTGATGTTATTATGGTGCCACGCGAGTTAGAAACCAAGCGGAGTCCATTTGCTTACTCAAATCCTTGTATTCTTGGATTCCACCCAAATTGGCCTACAATTGAGCCTACAATGTACACACGAGTTTACCTTCTTCGTTGAGCACAACCGAACATTTTTTTTGAGTCAAACACATCCCATTTGATGTTATTATGGTGCCACGCGAGGATTGAAATCGAACGGAGTCCATTTGGTCACTCAAATCCTTGTATTCTCGGATTGCACGCAAATTGGCCTCCAATTGAGCCTACAACGTACAAACGAGTTTTCCTTCTTTATTAAGCACAACGGAACTTGTTTTTTGAGTCAAACATGTCCCATTTGACGTTATTATGGTGCCACGCGAGTTAGAAACCAAGCGGAGTCCATTTCCTTACTCAAATCCTTGTATTCTTGGATTCCACCCAAATTGGCCTCCAATTGAGCCTACAATGTACAAACGAGTTTACCTTCTTCGTTGAGCACAACCGAACATTTTTATTGAGTCAAAAATGTCCCATTTGACGTTATTATGGTGCCACGCGAGGATTGAAATCAAACGGAGTCCATTTGGTCACTCAAATCCTAGTATTCTCGGATTGCACCCAAATTGGCCTCCAATTGAGCCTACAACGTACAAACGAGTTTTCCTTCTTCATTAACCATAACCGAACTTGTTTGTTGAGTGAAACATGTCCCATTTGACGTTATTATGTTGCCACGCGAGTTAGAAACCAAGCGGAGTCCATTTGGTCACTCAAATCCTTGTATTATCTAATTGCACCAAAATTGGCCTCCAATTGAGCCTACAACGTACAAACGAGTTTTCCTTCTTCATTAAGCACAACCGAACTTGTTTTTTGACTCAAACATGTCCCATTTGACGTTATTATGGTGCCACACGAGTTAGAAACCAAGCGGAGTCCATTTGCTCACTAAAATCCTTGTATTCTCGTATTGCACCCAAATTGGCCTCCAATTGAGCCTACAACATACAAACGAGTTTTCCTTCTTCGTTAAGCACAACCGAACCTTTTTGTTGAGTCAAACATGTCCCATTTGACGTTATTATGGTGCCACACAAAGATTGAAATCAAACGGAGTCCGTTTGCTCACTCAAATCCTTGTATTCTCGGATTGCACCCAAATTGGCCTCCAATTGTGCCTACAATGTACAAACGAGTTTTCCTTCTTCGTTAAGCACAACCGAACTTGTTTGTTGAGTCAAATATGTTCCATTTGACGTTATTATGGTGCCACGCAAGGATTGAAACCAAACGGAGTCCATTTGGTCAATCAAATCCTTGTATTCTTGGATTGCACCCAAATTGGCCTCCAATTGAGCCTACCACGTACAAACAAGTTTTCCTTCTTCGTTAACCATAACCGAAATTTTTTGTTGAGTCAAACATGTTCCATTCGACGTTATTATGGTGCCACGCGAGTTAGAAACCAAGCGGAGTCCATTTGCTTACTCAAATCCTTGTATTCTCGGATTGCACCCAAATTGGCCTACAATTGAGCCTACAATGTACAAACGAGTTT
Organism: Berberis vulgaris; assembly: GCA_963556465.1. Lineage (NCBI taxonomy): Eukaryota > Viridiplantae > Streptophyta > Magnoliopsida > Ranunculales > Berberidaceae > Berberis > Berberis vulgaris. The sequence goes on along the minus strand of OY747126.1, from coordinate 37,885,539 downwards.
TCCTTCTTCGTTGAGCACAACCGAACCTTTTTGTTGAGTCAAACATGTCCCATTTGACGTTAATAGGGTGCCACACGAGGATTGAAATCAAACGGAGTCCAGTTGGTCACTCAAATCCTTGTATTCTCGGATTGCACCTAAATTGGCCTCCAATTGAGCCTACAACGTACAAACGAGTTTTTCTTCTTCATTAATCACAACCGAACTTGTTTGTTGAGTCAAACATCTCCCATTTGACGTTATTATGGTGCCACGCAAGTTAGAAACCAAGCGGAGTCCATTTGGTCACTCAAATCCTTGTATTCTCGGATTGCACCCAAATTGATCCTACAATGTACAAACGAGTTTTCCTTATTCGTTGACCATAACTGAACTTTTTTGTTGAGTCAAACATGTCCCATTTGATGTTATTATGGTGCCACGTGAGTTAGAAACCAAGCGGAGTCCATTTGCTTACTCAAATCCTTGTATTATTGGATTCCACCCAAATTGGCCTACAATTGAGCCTACAATGTACACACGAGTTTACCTTCTTCGTTGAGCACAACCGAACATTTTTATTGAGTCAAACATGTCCCATTTGACGTTATTATGGTGCCACGCGAGGATTGAAATCAAACGGAGTCCATTTGCTCACTAAAATCCTTGTATTCTCGTATTGCACCCAAATTGGCCTCCAATTGAGCCTACAACATACAAACGAGTTTTCCTTCTTTGTTAAGCACAACCGAACCTTTTTGTTGAGTCAAACATGTCCCATTTGACGTTATTATGGTGCCACGCAAAGATTGAAATCAAACGGAGTCCGTTTGCTCACTCAAATCCTTGTATTCTCGGATTGCACCCAAATTGGCCTCCAATTGTGCCTACAATGTACAAACGAGTTTTCCTTCTTCGTTAAGCACAACCGAACTTTATTGTTGAGTCAAATATGTTCCATTTGACGTTATTATGGTGCCACGCAAGGATTGAAACCAAACGGAGTCCATTTGGTCACTCAAATCCTTGTATTCTCGGATTGCACCCAAATTGGCCTCCAATTGAGCCTACCACGTACAAACGAGTTTTCCTTCTTCGTTAACCATAACCGAACTTGTTTGTTGAGTCAAACATGTTCCATTTCACGTTATTATGGTGCCACGCGAGTTAGAAACCAAGCGGAGTCCATTTGCTTACTCAAATCCTTGTATTCTCGGATTGCACCCAAATTGGCCTACAATTGAGCCTACAATGAACAAACGAGTTTTCCTTATTCGTTGACCATAACTGAACTTTTTTGTTGAGTCAAACATGTCCCATTTGATGTTATTATGGTGCCACGCGAGTTAGAAACCAAGCGGAGTCCATTTGCTTACTCAAATCCTTGTATTCTTGGATTCCACCCAAATTGGCCTACAATTGAGCCTACAATGTACACACGAGTTTACCTTCTTCGTTGAGCATAACCGAACATTTTTTTTGAGTCAAACACATCCCATTTGATGTTATTATGGTTCCACGCGAGGATTGAAATCGAACGGAGTCCATTTGGTCACTCAAATCCTAGTATTCTCGGATTGCACGCAAATTGGCCTCCAATTGAGCCTACAACGTACAAACGAGTTTTCCTTCTTTATTAAGCACAACGGAACTTGTTTTTTGAGTCAAACATGTCCCATTTGACGTTATTATGGTGCCACGCGAGTTAGAAACCAAGCGGAGTCCATTTCCTTACTCAAATCCTTGTATTCTTGGATTCCACCCAAATTGGCCTCCAATTGAGCCTACAATGTACAAACGAGTTTACCTTCTTCGTTGAGCACAACCGAACATTTTTATTGAGTCAAACATGTCCCATTTGACGTTATTATGGTGCCACGCGAGGATTGAAATCAAACGGAGTCCATTTGGTCACTCAAATCCTTGTATTCTCGGATTGCACCCAAATTGGCCTCCAATTGAGCCTACAACGTACAAACGAGTTTTCCTTCTTCGTTAACCATAACCGAACTTGTTTGTTGAGTGAAACATGTCCCATTTGACGTTATTATGTTTCCACGCGAGTTAGAAACCAAGCGGAGTCCATTTGGTCACTCAAATCCTTGTATTATCTAATTGCACCAAAATTGGCCTCCAATTGAGCCTACAACGTACAAACGAGTTTTCCTTCTTCATTAAACACAACCGAACTTGTTTTTTGAGTCAAACATGTCCCATTTGACGTTATTATGGTGCCACACGAGTTAGAAACCAAGCGGAGTCCATTTGCTCACTAAAATCCTTGTATTCTCGTATTGCACCCAAATTGGCCTCCAATTGAGCCTACAACATACAAATGAGTTTTCCTTCTTTGTTAAGCAAAACCGAACCTTTTTGTTGAGTCAAACATGTCCCATTTGACGTTATTATGGTGCCACGCAAAGATTGAAATCAAACGGAGTCCGTTTGCTCACTCAAATCCTTGTATTCTCGGATTGCACCCAAATTGGCCTCCAATTGTGCCTACAATGTACAAACGAGTTTTCCTTCTTCGTTAAACACAACCGAACTTGTTTGTTGAGTCAAATATGTTCCATTTGACGTTATTATGGTGCCACGCAAGGATTGAAACCAAACGGAGTCCATTTGGTCACTCAAATCCTTGTATTCTCGGATTGCACCCAAATTGGCCTCCAATTGAGCCTACCACGTACAAACGAGTTTTCCTTCTTCGTTAACCATAACCGAACTTTTTTTTTGAGTCAAACATGTTACATTCGACGTTATTATGGTGCCACGCGAGTTAGAAACCAAGCGGAGTCCATTTGCTTACTCAAATCCTTGTATTCTCGGATTGCACCCAAATTGGCCTACAATTGAGCCTACAATGTACAAACGAGTTTTCCTTCTTCGTTGAGCACAACCGAACCTTTTTGTTGAGTCAAACATGTCCCATTTGACGTTAATAGGGTGCCACACGAGGATTGAAATCAAACGGAGTCCATTTGGTCACTCAAATCCTTGTATTCTCGGATTGCACCTAAATTGGCCTCCAATTGAGCCTACAACGTACAAACGAGTTTTTCTTCTTCATTAATCAAAACCGAACTTGTATGTTGAGTCAAACATCTCCCATTTGACGTTATTATGGTGCCACGCGAGTTAGAAACCAAGCGGAGTCCATTTGGTCACTCAAATCCTTGTATTCTCGGATTGCACCCAAATTGATCCTACAATGTACAAACGAGTTTTCCTTATTCGTTGACCATAACCGAACTTTTTTTTTGAGTCAAACATGTCCCATTTGATGTAATTATGGTGCCACGCGAGTTAGAAACCAAGCGGAGTCCATTTGCTTACTCAAATCCTTGTATTCTTGGATTCCACCCAAATTGGCCTACAATTGAGCCTACAATGTACACACGAGTTTACCTTCTTCGTTGAGCACAACCGAACATTTTTGTTGAGTCAAACATGTCCCATTTGATGTTATTATGGTGCCACGCAAGGATTGAAATCGAACGGAGTCCATTTGGTCACTCAAATCCTTGTATTCTCGGATTGCACGCAAATTGGCCTCCAATTGAGCCTACAACGTACAAACGAGTTTTCCTTCTTTATTAAGCACAACGGAACTTGTTTTTTGAGTCAAACATCTCCCATTTGACGTTATTATGGTGCCACGCGAGTTAGAAACCAAGCGGAGTCCATTTGGTCACTCAAATCCTTGTATTCTCGGATTGCACCCAAATTGATCCTACAATGTACAAACGAGTTTTCCTTATTCGTTGACCATAACCGAACTTTTTTGTTGAGTCAAACATGTCCCATTTGATGTAATTATGGTGCCACGCGAGTAAGAAACCAAGCGGAGTCCATTTGCTTACTCAAATCCTTGTATTCTTGGATTCCACCCAAATTGGCCTACAATTGAGCCTACAATGTACAAACGAGTTTACCTTCTTCGTTGAGCACAACCGAAAATTTTTATTGAGTCAAACATGTCCCATTTGACGTTATTATGGTGCCACGCGAGGATTGAAATCAAACGGAGTCCATTTGCTCACTAAAATCCTTGTATTCTCGTATTGCACCCAAATTGGCCTCCAATTGAGCCTACAACATACAAACGAGTTTTCCTTCTTTGTTAAGCACAACCGAACCTTTTTGTTGATTCAAACATGTCCCATTTGACGTTATTATGGTGCCACGCAAAGATTGAAATCAAACGGAGTCCGTTTGCTCACTCAAATCGTTGTATTCTCGGATTGCACCCAAATTTGCCTCCAATTGTGCCTACAATGTACAAACGAGTTTTCCTTCTTCGTTAAGCACAACCGAACTTGTTTGTTGAGTCAAATATGTTCCATTTGACGTTATTATGGTCCCACGCAAGGATTGAAACCAAACGGAGTCCATTTGGTCACTCAAATCCTTGTATTCTCGGATTGCACCCAAATTGGCCTCCAATTGAGCCTACCACGTACAAACGAGTTTTCCTTCTTCGTTAACCATAACTGAACTTGTTTTTTGAGTCAAACATGTTCCATTTGACGTTATTATGGTGCCACGCGAGTTAGAAACCAAGCGGAGTCCATTTGCTTACTCAAATCCTTGTATTCTCGGATTGCACCCAAATTGGCCTACAATTGAGCCTACAATGTACAAACGAGTTTTCCTTATTCGTTGACCATAACCAAACTTTTTTGTTGAGTCAAACATGTCCCATTTGATGTTATTATGGTGCCACGCGAGTTAGAAACCAAGCGGAGTCCATTTGCTTACTCAAATCCTTGTATTCTTGGATTCCACCCAAATTGGCCTACAATTGAGCCTACAATGTACACACGAGTTTACCTTCTTCGTTGAGCACAACCGAACATTTTTTTTGAGTCAAACACATCCCATTTGATGTTATTATGGTGCCACGCGAGGATTGAAATCGAACGGAGTCCATTTGGTCACTCAAATCCTTGTATTCTCGGATTGCACGCAAATTGGCCTCCAATTGAGCCTACAACGTACAAACGAGTTTTCCTTCTTTATTAAGCACAACGGAACTTGTTTTTTGAGTCAAACATGTCCCATTTGACGTTATTATGGTGCCACGCGAGTTAGAAACCAAGCGGAGTCCATTTCCTTACTCAAATCCTTGTATTCTTGGATTCCACCCAAATTGGCCTCCAATTGAGCCTACAATGTACAAACGAGTTTACCTTCTTCGTTGAGCACAACCGAACATTTTTATTGAGTCAAAAATGTCCCATTTGACGTTATTATGGTGCCACGCGAGGATTGAAATCAAACGGAGTCCATTTGGTCACTCAAATCCTAGTATTCTCGGATTGCACCCAAATTGGCCTCCAATTGAGCCTACAACGTACAAACGAGTTTTCCTTCTTCATTAACCATAACCGAACTTGTTTGTTGAGTGAAACATGTCCCATTTGACGTTATTATGTTGCCACGCGATTTAGAAACCAAGCGGAGTCCATTTGGTCACTCAAATCCTTGTATTATCTAATTGCACCAAAATTGGCCTCCAATTGAGCCTACAACGTACAAACGAGTTTTCCTTCTTCATTAAGCACAACCGAACTTGTTTTTTGACTCAAACATGTCCCATTTGACGTTATTATGGTGCCACACGAGTTAGAAACCAAGCGGAGTCCATTTGCTCACTAAAATCCTTGTATTCTCGTATTGCACCCAAATTGGCCTCCAATTGAGCCTACAACATACAAACGAGTTTTCCTTCTTCGTTAAGCACAACCGAACCTTTTTGTTGAGTCAAACATGTCCCATTTGACGTTATTATGGTGCCACACAAAGATTGAAATCAAACGGAGTCCGTTTGCTCACTCAAATCCTTGTATTCTCGGATTGCACCCAAATTGGCCTCCAATTGTGCCTACAATGTACAAACGAGTTTTCCTTCTTCGTTAAGCACAACCGAACTTGTTTGTTGAGTCAAATATGTTCCATTTGACGTTATTATGGTGCCACGCAAGGATTGAAACCAAACGGAGTCCATTTGGTCAATCAAATCCTTGTATTCTTGGATTGCACCCAAATTGGCCTCCAATTGAGCCTACCACGTACAAACAAGTTTTCCTTCTTCGTTAACCATAACCGAAATTTTTTGTTGAGTCAAACATGTTCCATTCGACGTTATTATGGTGCCACGCGAGTTAGAAACCAAGCGGAGTCCATTTGCTTACTCAAATCCTTGTATTCTCGGATTGCACCCAAATTGGCCTACAATTGAGCCTACAATGTACAAACGAGTTTTCCTTCTTCGTTGAGCACAACCGAACCTTTTTGTTGAGTCAAACATGTCCCATTTGACGTTAATAGGGTGCCACACGAGGATTGAAATCAAACGGAGTCCAGTTGGTCACTCAAATCCTTGTATTCTCGGATTGCACCTAAATTGGCCTCCAATTGAGCCTACAACGTACAAACGAGTTTTTCTTCTTCATTAATCACAACCGAACTTGTTTGTTGAGTCAAACATCTCCCATTTGACGTTATTATGGTGCCACGCAAGTTAGAAACCAAGCGGAGTCCATTTGGTCACTCAAATCCTTGTATTCTCGGATTGCACCCAAATTGATCCTACAATGTACAAACGAGTTTTCCTTATTCGTTGACCATAACTGAACTTTTTTGTTGAGTCAAACATGTCCCATTTGATGTTATTATGGTGCCACGTGAGTTAGAAACCAAGCGGAGTCCATTTGCTTACTCAAATCCTTGTATTATTGGATTCCACCCAAATTGGCCTACAATTGAGCCTACAATGTACACACGAGTTTACCTTCTTCGTTGAGCACAACCGAACATTTTTATTGAGTCAAACATGTCCCATTTGACGTTATTATGGTGCCACGCGAGGATTGAAATCAAACGGAGTCCATTTGCTCACTAAAATCCTTGTATTCTCGTATTGCACCCAAATTGGCCTCCAATTGAGCCTACAACATACAAACGAGTTTTCCTTCTTTGTTAAGCACAACCGAACCTTTTTGTTGAGTCAAACATGTCCCATTTGACGTTATTATGGTGCCACGCAAAGATTGAAATCAAACGGAGTCCGTTTGCTCACTCAAATCCTTGTATTCTCGGATTGCACCCAAATTGGCCTCCAATTGTGCCTACAATGTACAAACGAGTTTTCCTTCTTCGTTAAGCACAACCGAACTTTATTGTTGAGTCAAATATGTTCCATTTGACGTTATTATGGTGCCACGCAAGGATTGAAACCAAACGGAGTCCATTTGGTCACTCAAATCCTTGTATTCTCGGATTGCACCCAAATTGGCCTCCAATTGAGCCTACCACGTACAAACGAGTTTTCCTTCTTCGTTAACCATAACCGAACTTGTTTGTTGAGTCAAACATGTTCCATTTCACGTTATTATGGTGCCACGCGAGTTAGAAACCAAGCGGAGTCCATTTGCTTACTCAAATCCTTGTATTCTCGGATTGCACCCAAATTGGCCTACAATTGAGCCTACAATGAACAAACGAGTTTTCCTTATTCGTTGACCATAACCGAACTTTTTTGTTGAGTCAAACATGTCCCATTTGATGTTATTATGGTGCCACGCGAGTTAGAAACCAAGCGGAGTCCATTTGCTTACTCAAATCCTTGTATTCTTGGATTCCACCCAATTTGGCCTACAATTGAGCCTACAATGTACACACGAGTTTACCTTCTTCGTTGAGCATAACCGAACATTTTTTTTGAGTCAAACACATCCCATTTGATGTTATTATGGTTCCACGCGAGGATTGAAATCGAACGGAGTCCATTTGGTCACTCAAATCCTAGTATTCTCGGATTGCACGCAAATTGGCCTCCAATTGAGCCTACAACGTACAAACGAGTTTTCCTTCTTTATTAAGCACAACGGAACTTGTTTTTTGAGTCAAACATGTCCCATTTGACGTTATTATGGTGCCACGTGAGTTAGAAACCAAGCGGAGTCCATTTCCTTACTCAAATCCTTGTATTCTTGGATTCCACCCAAATTGGCCTCCAATTGAGCCTACAATGTACAAACGAGTTTACCTTCTTCGTTGAGCACAACCGAACATTTTTATTGAGTCAAAAATGTCCCATTTGACGTTATTATGGTGCCACGCGAGGATTGAAATCAAACGGAGTCCATTTGGTCACTCAAATCCTAGTATTCTCGGATTGCACCCAAATTGGCCTCCAATTGAGCCTACAACGTACAAACGAGTTTTCCTTCTTCGTTAACCATAACCGAACTTGTTTGTTGAGTGAAACATGTCCCATTTGACGTTATTATGTTGCCACGCGAGTTAGAAACCAAGCGGAGTCCATTTGGTCACTCAAATCCTTGTATTATCTAATTGCACCAAAATTGGCCTCCAATTGAGCCTACAACGTACAAACGAGTTTTCCTTCTCATTAAGCACAACCGAACTTGTTTTTTGAGTCAAACATGTCCCATTTGACGTTATTATGGTGCCACACGAGTTAGAAACCAAGCGGAGTCCATTTGCTCACTAAAATCCTTGTATTCTCGTATTGCACCCAAATTGGCCTCCAATTGAGCCTACAACATACAAACGAGTTTTCCTTCTTTGTTAAGCACAACCGAACCTTTTTGTTGAGTCAAACATGTCCCATTTGACGTTATTATGGTGCCACGCAAAGATTGAAATCAAACGGAGTCCGTTTGCTCACTCAAATCCTTGTATTCTCGGATTGCACCCAAATTGGCCTCCAATTGTGCCTACAATGTACAAACGAGTTTTCCTTCTTCGTTAAGCACAACCGAACTTGTTTGTTGAGTCAAATATGTTCCATTTGACGTTATTATGGTGCCACGCAAGGATTGAAACCAAACGGAGTCCATTTGGTCAATCAAATCCTTGTATTCTTGGATTGCACCCAAATTGGCCTCCAATTGAGCCTACCACGTACAAACAAGTTTTCCTTCTTCGTTAACCATAACCGAAATTTTTTGTTGAGTCAAACATGTTCCATTCGATGTTATTATGGTGCCACGCGAGTTAGAAACCAAGCGGAGTCCATTTGCTTACTCAAATCCTTGTATTCTCGGATTGCACCCAAATTGGCCTACAATTGAGCCTACAATGTACAAACGAGTTTTCCTTCTTCGTTGAGCACAACCGAACCTTTTTGTTGAGTCAAACATGTCCCATTTGACGTTAATAGGGTGCCACACGAGGATTGAAATCAAACGGAGTCCAGTTGGTCACTCAAATCCTTGTATTCTCGGATTGCACCTAAATTGGCCTCCAATTGAGCCTACAACGTACAAACGAGTTTTTCTTCTTCATTAATCACAACCGAACTTGTTTGTTGAGTCAAACATCTCCCATTTGACGTTATTATGGTGCCACGCAAGTTAGAAACCAAGCGGAGTCCATTTGGTCACTCAAATCCTTGTATTCTCGGATTGCACCCAAATTGATCCTACAATGTACAAACGAGTTTTCCTTATTCGTTGACCATAACTGAACTTTTTTGTTGAGTCAAACATGTCCCATTTGATGTTATTATGGTGCCACGTGAGTTAGAAACCAAGCGGAGTCCATTTGCTTACTCAAATCCTTGTATTATTGGATTCCACCCAAATTGGCCTACAATTGAGCCTACAATGTACACACGAGTTTACCTTCTTCGTTGAGCACAACCGAACATTTTTATTGAGTCAAACATGTCCCATTTGACGTTATTATGGTGCCACGCGAGGATTGAAATCAAACGGAGTCCATTTGCTCACTAAAATCCTTGTATTCTCGTATTGCACCCAAATTGGCCTCCAATTGAGCCTACAACATACAAACGAGTTTTCCTTCTTTGTTAAGCACAACCGAACCTTTTTGTTGAGTCAAACATGTCCCATTTGACGTTATTATGGTGCCACGCAAAGATTGAAATCAAACGGAGTCCGTTTGCTCACTCAAATCCTTGTATTCTCGGATTGCACCCAAATTGGCCTCCAATTGTGCCTACAATGTACAAACGAGTTTTCCTTCTTCGTTAAGCACAACCGAACTTTATTGTTGAGTCAAATATGTTCCATTTGACGTTATTATGGTGCCACGCAAGGATTGAAACCAAACGGAGTCCATTTGGTCACTCAAATCCTTGTATTCTCGGATTGCACCCAAATTGGCCTCCAATTGAGCCTACCACGTACAAACGAGTTTTCCTTCTTCGTTAACCATAACCGAACTTGTTTGTTGAGTCAAACATGTTCCATTTCACGTTATTATGGTGCCACGCGAGTTAGAAACCAAGCGGAGTCCATTTGCTTACTCAAATCCTTGTATTCTCGGATTGCACCCAAATTGGCCTACAATTGAGCCTACAATGAACAAACGAGTTTTCCTTATTCGTTGACCATAACCGAACTTTTTTGTTGAGTCAAACATGTCCCATTTGATGTTATTATGGTGCCACGCGAGTTAGAAACCAAGCGGAGTCCATTTGCTTACTCAAATCCTTGTATTCTTGGATTCCACCCAAATTGGCCTACAATTGAGCCTACAATGTACACACGAGTTTACCTTCTTCGTTGAGCATAACCGAACATTTTTTTTGAGTCAAACACATCCCATTTGATGTTATTATGGTTCCACGCGAGGATTGAAATCGAACGGAGTCCATTTGGTCACTCAAATCCTAGTATTCTCGGATTGCACGCAAATTGGCCTCCAATTGAGCCTACAACGTACAAACGAGTTTTCCTTCTTTATTAAGCACAACGGAACTTGTTTTTTGAGTCAAACATGTCCCATTTGACGTTATTATGGTGCCACGTGAGTTAGAAACCAAGCGGAGTCCATTTCCTTACTCAAATCCTTGTATTCTTGGATTCCACCCAAATTGGCCTCCAATTGAGCCTACAATGTACAAACGAGTTTACCTTCTTCGTTGAGCACAACCGAACATTTTTATTGAGTCAAACATGTCCCATTTGACGTTATCATGGTGCCACGCGAGGATTGAAATCAAACGGAGTCCATTTGGTCACTCAAATCCTTGTATTCTCGGATTGCACCCAAATTGGCCTCCAATTGAGCCTACAACGTACAAACGAGTTTTCCTTCTTCGTTAACCATAACCGAACTTGTTTGTTGAGTGAAACATGTCCCATTTGACGTTATTATGTTTCCACGCGAGTTAGAAACCAAGCGGAGTCCATTTGGTCACTCAAATCCTTGTATTATCTAATTGCACCAAAATTGGCCTCCAATTGAGCCTACAACGTACAAACGAGTTTTCCTTCTTCATTAAACACAACCGAACTTGTTTTTTGACTCAAACATGTCCCATTTGACGTTATTATGGTGCCACACGAGTTAGAAACCAAGCGGAATCCATTTGCTCACTAAAATCCTTGTATTCTCGTATTGCACCCAAATTGGCCTCCAATTGAGCCTACAACATACAAATGAGTTTTCCTTCTTTGTTAAGCACAACTGAACCTTTTTGTTGAGTCAAACATGTCCCATTTGACGTTATTATGGTGCCACGCAAAGATTGAAATCAAACGGAGTCCGTTTGCTCACTCAAATCCTTGTATTCTCGGATTGCACCCAAATTGGCCTCCAATTGTGCCTACAATGTACAAACGAGTTTTCCTTCTTCGTTAAGCACAACCGAACTTGTTTGTTGAGTCAAATATGTTCCATTTGACGTTATTATGGTGCCACGCAAGGATTGAAACCAAACGGAGTCCATTTTGTCACTCAAATCCTTGTATTCTCGGATTGCACCCAAATTGGCCTCCAATTGAGCCTACCACGTACAAACGAGTTTTCCTTCTTCGTTAACCATAACCGAACTTTTTTTTTGAGTCAAACATGTTCCATTCGACGTTATTATGGTGCCACGCGAGTTAGAAACCAAGCGGAGTCCATTTGCTTACTCAAATCCTTGTATTCTCGGATTGCACCCAAATTGGCCTACAATTGAGCCTACAATGTACAAACGAGTTTTCCTTCTTCGTTGAGCACAACCGAACCTTTTTGTTGAGTCAAACATGTCCCATTTGACGTTAATAGGGTGCCACACGAGGATTGAAATCAGACGGAGTCCATTTGGTCACTCAAATCCTTGTATTCTCGGATTGCACCTAAATTGGCCTCCAATTGAGCCTACAACGTACGAGTTTTTCTTCTTCATTAATCACAACCGAACTTGTTTGTTGAGTCAAACATCTCCCATTTTACGTTATTATGGTGCCACGCGAGTTAGAAACCAAGCGGAGTCCATTTGGTCACTCAAATCCTTGTATTCTCGGATTGCACCCAAATTGATCCTACAATGTACAAACGAGTTTTCCTTATTCGTTGACCCTAACCGAACTTTTTTGTTGAGTCAAACATGTCCCATTTGATGTTATTATGGTGCCACGCGAGTTAGAAACCAAGCGGAGTCCATTTGCTTACTCAAATCCTTGTATTCTTGGATTCCACCCAAATTGGCCTACAATTGAGCCTACAATGTACACACGAGTTTACCGTCTTCGTTGAGCACAACCGAACATTTTTGTTGAGTAAAACATGTCCCATTTGATGTTATTACGGTGCCACGCAAGGATTGAAATCGAACGGAGTCCATTTGGTCACTCAAATCCTTGTATTCTCGGATTGCACGCAAATTGGCCTCCAATTGAGCCTACAACGTACAAACGAGTTTTCCTTCTTTATTAAGCACAACGGAACTTGTTTTTTGAGTCAAACATGTCCCATTTGACGTTATTATGGTGCCACGCGAGTTAGAAACCAAGCGGAGTCGATTTGCTTACTCAAATCCTTGTATTCTTGGATTCCACCCAAATTGGCCTCCAATTGAGCCTACAATGTACAAACGAGTTTACCTTCTTCGTTGAGCACAACCGAACATTTTTATTGAGTCAAACATGTCCCATTTGATGTTATTATGGTGCCACGCGAGGATTGAAATCAAACGGAGTCCATTTGGTCACTCAAATCCTTGTATTCTCGGATTGCACCCAAATTGGCCTCCAATTGAGCCTACAACGTACAAACGAGTTTTCCTTCTTCGTTAACCATAACCGAACTTGTTTGTTGAGTGAAACATGTCCCATTTGACGTTATTATATTGCCACGCGAGTTAGAAACCAAGCGGAGTCCATTTGGTCACTCAAATCCTTGTATTATCTAATTGCACCAAAATTGGCCTCCAATTGAGCCTACAACGTACAAACGAGTTTTCCTTCTTCATTAAGCACAACCGAACTTGTTTTTTGAGTCAAACATGTCCCATTTGACGTTATTATGGTGCCACACGAGTTAGAAACCAAGCGGAGTCCATTTGCTCACTAAAATCCTTGTATTCTCGTATTGCACCCAAATTGGCCTCCAATTGAGCCTACAACATACAAACGAGTTTTCCTTCTTTGTTAAGCACAACCGAACCTTTTTGTTGAGTCAAACATGTCCCATTTGACGTTATTATGGTGCCACGCAAAGATTGAAATCAAACGGAGTCCGTTTGCTCACTCAAATCCTTGTATTCTCGGATTGCACCCAAATTGGCCTCCAATTGTGCCTACAATGTACAAACGAGTTTTCCTTCTTCGTTAAGCACAACCGAACTTGTTTGTTGAGTCAAATATGTTCCATTTGACGTTATTATGGTGCCACGCAAGGATTGAAACCAAACGGAGTCCATTTGGTCACTCAAATCCTTGTATTCTCGGATTGCACCCAAATTGGCCTCCAATTGAGCCTACCACGTACAAACGAGTTTTCCTTCTTCGTTAACCATAACCGAACTTGTTTGTTGAGTCAAACATGTTCCATTTGACGTTATTATGGTGCCACGCGAGTTAGAAACCAAGCGGAGTCCATTTGCTTACTCAAATCCTTGTATTCTCGGATTGCACCCAAATTGGCCTACAATGTACAAACGAGTTTTCCTTCTTCGTTGAGCACAACCGAACCTTTTTGTTGAGTCAACCATGTCCCATTTGACATTAATAAGGTGCCACACGAGGATTGAAATCAAACGGAGTCCATTTGGTCACTCAAATCCTTGTATTCTCGGATTGCACCTAAATTGGCCTCCAATTGAGCCTACAACGTACAAACGAGTTTTTCTTCTTCATTAATCACAACCGAACTTGTATGTTGAGTCAAACATCTCCCATTTGACGTTATTATGGTGCCATGCGAGTTAGAAACCAAGCGGAGTCCATTTGGTCACTCAAATCCTTGTATTCTCGGATTGCACCCAAATTGATCCTACAATGTACAAACGAGTTTTCCTTATTCGTTGACCATAACTGAACTTTTTTGTTGAGTCAAACATGTCCCATTTGATGTAATTATGGTGCCACGCGAGTTAGAAACCAAGCGGAGTCCATTTGCTTACTCAAATCCTTGTATTCTTGGATTCCACCCAAATTGGCCTACAATTGAGCCTACAATGTACACACGAGTTTACCTTCTTCGTTGAGCACAACCGAACATTTTTGTTGAGTCAAACATGTCCCATTTGATGTTATTATGGTGCCACGCAAGGATTGAAATCGAACGGAGTCCATTTGGTCACTCAAATCCTTGTATTCTCGGATTGCACGCAAATTGGCCTCCAATTGAGCCTACAACGTACAAACGAGTTTTCCTTCTTTATTAAGCACAACGGAACTTGTTTTTTGAGTCAAACATGTCCCATTTGACGTTATTATGGTGCCACGTGAGTTAGAAACCAAGCGGAGTCCATTTGCTTACTCAAATCCTTGTATTCTTGGATTCCACCCAAATTGGCCTCCAATTGAGCCTACAATGTACAAACGAGTTTACCTTCTTCGTTGAGCACAACCGAAAATTTTTATTGAGTCAAACATGTCCCATTTGACGTTATTATGGTGCCACGCGAGGATTGAAATCAAACGGAGTCCATTTGGTCACTCAAATACTTGTATTCTCGGATTGCACCCAAATTGGCCTCCAATTGAGCCTACAACGTACAAACGAGTTTTCCTTCTTCGTTAACCATAACCGAACTTGTTTGTTGAGTGTAACATGTCCCATTTGACGTTATTATGTTGCCACGCGAGTTAGAAACCAAGCGGAGTCCATTTGGTCACTCAAATCCTTGTATTATCTAATTGCACCAAAATTGGCCTCCAATTGAGCCTACAACGTACAAACGAGTTTTCCTTCTTCATTAAGCACAACCGAACTTGTTTTTTGAGTCAAACATCTCCCATTTGACGTTATTATGGTGCCACACGAGTTAGAAACCAAGCGGAGTCCATTTGCTCACAAAAATCCTTGTATTCTCGTATTGCACCCAAATTGGCCTCCAATTGAGCCTACAACATACAAACGAGTTTTCCTTCTTTGTTAAGCACAACCGAACCTTTTTGTTGAGTCAAACATGTCCCATTTGACGTTATTATGGTGCCACGCAAAGATTGAAATCAAACGGAGTCCGTTTGCTCACTCAAATCCTTGTATTCTCGGATTGCACCCAAATTGGCCTCCAATTGAGCCTACAATGTATAAACGAGTTTTCCTTCTTCGTTAAGCACAACCGAACTTGTTTGTTGAGTCAAATATGTTCCATTTGACGTTATTATGGTGCAACGCAAGGATTGAAACCAAACGGAGTCCATTTGGTCACTCAAATCCTTGTATTCTCGGATTGCACCCAAATTGGCCTCCAATTGAGCCTACCACGTACAAACGAGTTTTTCTTCTTCGTTAACCATAACCGAACTTGTTTGTTGAGTCAAACATGTTCCATTTGACGTTATTATGGTGCCACGCGAGTTAGAAACCAAGCGGAGTCCATTTGCTTACTCAAATCCTTGTATTCTCGGATTGCACCCAAATTGGCCTACAATTGAGCCTACAATGTACAAACGAGTTTTCCTTCGTCGTTGAGCACAACCGAACCTTTTTGTTGAGTCAAACATGTCCCATTTGACGTTAATAGGGTGCCACACGAGGATTGAAATCAAACGGAGTCCATTTGGTCACTCAAATCCTTGTATTCTCGGATTGCACCTAAATTGGCCTCCAATTGAGCCTACAACGTACAAACGAGTTTTCCTTCTTCGTTAACAATAACCGAACTTGTTTGTTGAGTGAAACATGTCCCATTTGACGTTATTATGTTGCCACGCGAGTTAGAAACCAAGCGGAGTCCATTTGGTCACTCAAATCCTTGTATTATCTAATTGCACCAAAATTGGCCTCCAATTGAGCCTACAACGTACAAACGAGTTTTCCTTCTTCATTAAGCACAACCGAACTTGTTTTTTGAGTCAAACATGTCCCATTTGACGTTATTATGGTGCCACACGAGTTAGAAACCAAGCGGAGTCCATTTGCTCACTAAAATCCTTGTATTCTCGTATTGCACCCAAATTGGCCTCCAATTGAGCCTACAACATACAAACGAGTTTTCCTTCTTTGTTAAGCACAACCGAACCTTTTTGTTGAGTCAAGCATGTCCCATTTGACGTTATTATGGTGCCACGAAAAGATTGAAATCAAACGGAGTCCGTTTGCTCACTCAAATCCTTGTATTCTCGGATTGCACCCAAATTGGCCTCCAATTGTGCCTACAATGTACAAACGAGTTTTCCTTCTTCGTTAAGCACAACCGAACTTTTTTGTTGAGTCAAATATGTTCCATTTGACGTTATTATGGTGCCACGCAAGGATTGAAACCAAACGGAGTCCATTTGGTCACTCAAATCCTTGTATTCTCGGATTGCACCCAAATTGGCCTCCAATTGAGCCTACCACGTACAAACGAGTTTTCCTTCTTCGTTAACCATAACCGAACTTGTTTGTTGAGTCAAACATGTTCCATTTGACGTTATTATGGTGCCACGCGAGTTAGAAACCAAGCGGAGTCCATTTGCTTACTCAAATCCTTGTATTCTCGGATTGCACCCAAATTGGCCTACAATGTACAAACGAGTTTTCCTTCTTCGTTGAGCACAACCGAACCTTTTTGTTGAGTCAAAAATGTCCCATTTGACATTAATAGGGTGCCACACGAGGATTGAAATCAAACGGAGTCCATTTGGTCACTCAAATCCTTGTATTCTCGGATTGCACCTAAATTGGCCTCCAATTGAGCCTACAACGTACAAACGAGTTTTTCTTCTTCATTAATCACAACCGAACTTGTATGTTGAGTCAAACATCTCCCATTTGACGTTATTATGGTGCCACGCGAGTTAGAAACCAAGCGGAGTCCATTTGGTCACTCAAATCCTTGTATTCTCGGATTGCACCCAAATTGATCCTACAATGTACAAACGAGTTTTCCTTATTCGTTGACCATAACCGAACTTTTTTGTTGAGTCAAACATGTCCCATTTGATGTAATTATGGTGCCACGCGAGTTAGAAACCAAGCGGAGTCCATTTGCTTACTCAAATCCTTGTATTCTTGGATTCCACCCAAATTGGCCTACAATTGAGCCTACAATGTACACACGAGTTTACCTTCTTCGTTGAGCACAACCGAACATTTTTGTTGAGTCAAACATGTCCCATTTGATGTTATTATGGTGCCACGCAAGGATTGAAATCGAACGGAGTACATTTGGTCACTCAAATCCTTGTATTCTCGGATTGCACGCAAATTGGCCTCCAATTGAGCCTACAACGTACAAACGAGTTTTCCTTCTTTATTAAGCACAACGGAACTTGTTTTTTGAGTCAAACATGTCCCATTTGACGTTATTATGGTGCCACGCGAGTTAGAAACCAAGCGGAGTCCATTTGCTTACTCAAATCCTTGTATTCTTGGATTCCACCCAAATTGGCCTCCAATTGAGCCTACAATGTACAAACGAGTTTACCTTCTTCGTTGAGCACAACCGAAAATTTTTATTGAGTCAAACATGTCCCATTTGACGTTATTATGGTGCCACGCAAGGATTGAAATCAAACGGAGTCCATTTGGTCACTCAAATCCTTGTATTCTCGGATTGCACCCAAATTGGCCTCCAATTGAGCCTACAACGTACAAACGAGTTTTCCTTCTTCGTTAACCATAACCGAACTTGTTTGTTGAGTGTAACATGTCCCATTTGACATTATTATGTTGCCACGCGAGTTAGAAACCAAGCGGAGTCCATTTGGTCACTCAAATCCTTGTATTATCTAATTGCACCAAAATTGGCCTCCAATTGAGCCTACAACGTACAAACGAGTTTTCCTTCTTCATTAAGCACAACCGAACTTGTTTTTTGAGTCAAACATGTCCCATTTGACGTTATTATGGTGCCACACGAGTTAGAAACCAAGCGGAGTCCATTTGCTCACTAAAATCCTTGTATTCTCGTATTGCACCCAAATTGGCCTCCAATTGAGCCTACAACATACAAACGAGTTTTCCTTCTTTGTTAAGCACAACCGAACCTTTTTGTTGAGTCAAACATGTCCCATTTGACGTTATTATGGTGCCACGCAAAGATTGAAATCAAACGGAGTCCGTTTGCTCACTCAAATCCTTGTATTCTCGGATTGCACCCAAATTGGCCTCCAATTGTGCCTACAATGTACAAACGAGTTTTCCTTCTTCGTTAAGCACAACCGAACTTTTTTGTTGAGTCAAATATGTTCCATTTGACGTTATTATGGTGCCACGCAAGGATTGAAACCAAACGGAGTCCATTTGTTCACTCAAATCCTTGTATTCTCGGATTGCACCCAAATTGGCCTCCAATTGAGCCTACCACGTACAAACGAGTTTTCCTTCTTCGTTAACCATAACCGAACTTTTTTGTTGAGTCAAACATGTTCCATTTGACGTTATTATGGTGCCACGCGAGTTAGAAACCAAGCGGAGTCCATTTGCTTACTCAAATCCTTGTATTATCGGATTGCACCCAAATTGGCCTACAATTGAGCCTACAATGTACAAACGAGTTTTCCTTCTTCGTTGAGCACAACCGAACCTTTTTGTTGAGTCAAACATGTCCCATTTGACGTTAATAGGGTGCCACACGAGGATTGAAATCAAACGGAGTCCATTTGGTCACTCAAATCCTTGTATTCTCGGATTGCACCTAAATTGGCCTCCAATTGAGCCTACAACGTACAAACGAGTTTTTCTTCTTCATTAATCACAACTGAACTTGTTTGTTGAGTCAAACATCTCCCATTTTACGTTATTATGGTGCCACGCGAGTTAGAAACCAAGCGGAGTCCATTTGGTCACTCAAATCCTTGTATTCTCGGATTGCACCCAAATTGATCCTACAATGTACAAACGAGTTTTCCTTATTCGTTGACCATAACCGACTTTTTTGTTGAGTCAAACATGTCCCATTTGATGTTATTATGGTGCCACGCGAGTTAGAAACCAAGCGGAGTCCATTTGCTTACTAAAATCCTTGTATTCTTGGATTCCACCCAAATTGGCCTACAATTGAGCCTACAATGTACACACGAGTTTACCTTCTTCGTTGAGCACAACCGATCATTTTTGTTGAGTCAAACATGTCCCATTTGATGTTATTATGGTGCCACGCAAGGATTGAAATCGAACGGAGTCCATTTGGTCACTCAAATCCTTGTATTCTCGGATTGCACGCAAATTGGCCTCCAATTGAGCCTACAACGTACAAACGAGTTTTCCTTCTTTATTAAGCACAACGGAACTTGTTTTTTGAGTCAAACATGTCCCATTTGACGTTATTATGGTGCCACGCGAGTTAGAAACCAAGCGGAGTCCATTTGCTTACTCAAATCCTTGTATTCTTGGATTCCACCCAAATTGGCCTCCAATTGAGCCTACAATGTACAAACGAGTTTACCTTCTTCGTTGAGCACAACCGAAAATTTTTATTGAGTCAAACATGTCCCATTTGACGTTATTATGGTGCCACGCGAGGATTGAAATCAAACGGAGTCCATTTGGTCACTCAAATCCTTGTATTCTCGGATTGCACCCAAATTGGCCTCCAATTGAGCCTACAACGTACAAACGAGTTTTCCTTCTTCGTTAACCATAACCGAACTTGTTTGTTGAGTGTAACATGTCCCATTTGACGTTATTATGTTGCCACGCGAGTTAGAAACCAAGCGGAGTCCATTTGGTCACTCAAATCCTTGTATTATCTAATTGCACCAAAATTGGCCTCCAATTGAGCCTACAACGTACAAACGAGTTTTCCTTCTTCATTAAGCACAACCGAACTTGTTTTTTGAGTCAAACATGTCCCATTTGACGTTATTATGGTGCCACACGAGTTAGAAACCAAGCGGAGTCCATTTGCTCACTAAAATCCTTGTATTCTCGTATTGCACCCAAATTGGCCTCCAATTGAGCCTACAACATACAAACGAGTTTTCCTTCTTTGTTAAGCACAACCGAACCTTTTTGTTGAGTCAAACATGTCCCATTTGACGTTATTATGGTGCCACGCAAAGATTGAAATCAAACGGAGTCCGTTTGCTCACTCAAATCCTTGTATTCTCGGATTGCACCCAAATTGGCCTCCAATTGAGCCTACAATGTATAAACGAGTTTTCCTTCTTCGTTAAGCACAACCGAACTTGTTTGTTGAGTCAAATATGTTCCATTTGACGTTATTATGGTGCAACGCAAGGATTGAAACCAAACGGAGTCCATTTGGTCACTCAAATCCTTGTATTCTCGGATTGCACCCAAATTGGCCTCCAATTGAGCCTACCACGTACAAACGAGTTTTTCTTCTTCGTTAACCATAACCGAACTTGTTTGTTGAGTCAAACATGTTCCATTTGACGTTATTATGGTGCCACGCGAGTTAGAAACCAAGCGGAGTCCATTTGCTTACTCAAATCCTTGTATTCTCGGATTGCACCCAAATTGGCCTACAATTGAGCCTACAATGTACAAACGAGTTTTCCTTCTTCGTTGAGCACAACCGAACCTTTTTGTTGAGTCAAACATGTCCCATTTGACGTTAATAGGGTGCCACACGAGGATTGAAATCAAACGGAGTCCATTTGGTCACTCAAATCCTTGTATTCTCGGATTGCACCTAAATTGGCCTCCAATTGAGCCTACAACGTACAAACGAGTTTTTCTTCTTCATTAATCACAACTGAACTTGTTTGTTGAGTCAAACATCTCCCATTTTACGTTATTATGGTGCCACGCGAGTTAGAAACCAAGCGGAGTCCATTTGGTCACTCAAATCCTTGTATTCTCGGATTGCACCCAAATTGATCCTACAATGTACAAACGAGTTTTCCTTATTCGTTGACCATAACCGACTTTTTTGTTGAGTCAAACATGTCCCATTTGATGTTATTATGGTGCCACGCGAGTTAGAAACCAAGCGGAGTCCATTTGCTTACTCAAATCCTTGTATTCTTGGATTCCACCCAAATTGGCCTACAATTGAGCCTACAATGTACACACGAGTTTACCTTCTTCGTTGAGCACAACCGATCATTTTTGTTGAGTCAAACATGTCCCATTTGATGTTATTATGGTGCCACGCAAGGATTGAAATCGAACGGAGTCCATTTGGTCACTCAAATCCTTGTATTCTCGGATTGCACGCAAATTGGCCTCCAATTGAGCCTACAACGTACAAACGAGTTTTCCTTCTTTACTAAGCACAACGGAACTTGTTTTTTGAGTCAAACATGTCCCATTTGACGTTATTATGGTGCCACGCGAGTTAGAAACCAAGCGGAGTCCATTTGCTTACTCAAATCCTTGTATTCTTGGATTCCACCCAAATTGGCCTCCAATTGAGCCTACAATGTACAAACGAGTTTACCTTCTTCGTTGAGCACAACCGAAAATTTTTATTGAGTCAAACATGTCCCATTTGACGTTATTATGGTGCCACGCGAGGATTGAAATCAAACGGAGTCCATTTGGTCACTCAAATCCTTGTATTCTCGGATTGCACCCAAATTGGCCTCCAATTGAGCCTACAACGTAGAAACGAGTTTTCCTTCTTCGTTAACCATAACCGAACTTGTTTGTTGAGTGTAACATGTCCCATTTGACGTTATTATGTTGCCACGCGAGTTAGAAACCAAGCGGAGTCCATTTGGTCACTCAAATCCTTGTATTATCTAATTGCACCAAAATTGGCCTCCAATTGAGCCTACAACGTACAAACGAGTTTTCCTTCTTCATTAAGCACAACCGAACTTGTTTTTTGAGTCAAACATGTCCCATTTGACGTTATTATGGTGCCACACGAGTTAGAAACCAAGCGGAGTCCATTTGCTCACTAAAATCCTTGTATTCTCGTATTGCACCCAAATTGGCCTCCAATTGAGCCTACAACATACAAACGAGTTTTCCTTCTTTGTTAAGCACAACCGAACCTTTTTGTTGAGTCAAACATGTCCCATTTGACGTTATTATGGTGCCACGCAAAGATTGAAATCAAACGGAGTCCGTTTGCTCACTCAAATCCTTGTATTCTCGGATTGCACCCAAATTGGCCTCCAATTGAGCCTACAATGTATAAACGAGTTTTCCTTCTTCGTTAAGCACAACCGAACTTGTTTGTTGAGTCAAATATGTTCCATTTGACGTTATTATGGTGCAACGCAAGGATTGAAACCAAACGGAGTCCATTTGGTCACTCAAATCCTTGTATTCTCGGATTGCACCCAAATTGGCCTCCAATTGAGCCTACCACGTACAAACGAGTTTTTCTTCTTCGTTAACCATAACCGAACTTGTTTGTTGAGTCAAACATGTTCCATTTGACGTTATTATGGTGCCACGCGAGTTAGAAACCAAGCGGAGTCCATTTGCTTACTCAAATCCTTGTATTCTCGGATTGCACCCAAATTGGCCTACAATTGAGCCTACAATGTACAAACGAGTTTTCCTTCGTCGTTGAGCACAACCGAACCTTTTTGTTGAGTCAAACATGTCCCATTTGACGTTAATAGGGTGCCACACGAGGATTGAAATCAAACGGAGTCCATTTGGTCACTCAAATCCTTGTATTCTCGGATTGCACCTAAATTGGCCTCCAATTGAGCCTACAACGTACAAACGAGTTTTCCTTCTTCGTTAACAATAACCGAACTTGTTTGTTGAGTGAAACATGTCCCATTTGACGTTATTATGTTGCCACGCGAGTTAGAAACCAAGCGGAGTCCATTTGGTCACTCAAATCCTTGTATTATCTAATTGCACCAAAATTGGCCTCCAATTGAGCCTACAACGTACAAACGAGTTTTCCTTCTTCATTAAGCACAACCGAACTTATTTTTTGAGTCAAACATGTCCCATTTGACGTTATTATGGTGCCACACGAGTTAGAAACCAAGCGGAGTCCATTTGCTCACTAAAATCCTTGTATTCTCGTATTGCACCCAAATTGGCCTCCAATTGAGCCTACAACATACAAACGAGTTTTCCTTCTTTGTTAAGCACAACCGAACCTTTTTGTTGAGTCAGGCATGTCCCATTTGACGTTATTATGGTGCCACGCAAAGATTGAAATCAAACGGAGTCCGTTTGCTCACTCAAATCCTTGTATTCTCGGATTGCACCCAAATTGGCCTCCAATTGTGCCTACAATGTACAAACGAGTTTTCCTTCTTCGTTAAGCACAACCGAACTTGTTTGTTGAGTCAAATATGTTCCATTTGACGTTATTATGGTGCCACGCAAGGATTGAAACCAAACGGAGTCCATTTGGTCACTCAAATCCTTGTATTCTCGGATTGCACCCAAATTGGCCTCCAATTGAGCCTACCACGTACAAACGAGTTTTCCTTCTTCGTTAACCATAACCGAACTTGTTTGTTGAGTCAAACATGTTCCATTTGACGTTATTATGGTGCCACGCGAGTTAGAAACCAAGCGGAGTCCATTTGCTTACTCAAATCCTTGTATTCTCGGATTGCACCCAAATTGGCCTACAATGTACAAACGAGTTTTCCTTCTTCGTTGAGCACAACCGAACCTTTTTGTTGAGTCAAACATGTCCCATTTGACATTAATAGGGTGCCACACGAGGATTGAAATCAAACGGAGTCCATTTGGTCACTCAAATCCTTGTATTCTCGGATTGCACCTAAATTGGCCTCCAATTGAGCCTACAACGTACAAACGAGTTTTTCTTCTTCATTAATCACAACCGAACTTGTATGTTGAGTCAAACATCTCCCATTTGACGTTATTATGGTGCCACGCGAGTTAGAAACCAAGCGGAGTCCATTTGGTCACTCAAATCCTTGTATTCTCGGATTGCACCCAAATTGATCCTACAATGTACAAACGAGTTTTCCTTATTCGTTGACCATAACCGAACTTTTTTGTTGAGTCAAACATGTCCCATTTGATGTAATTATGGTGCCACGCGAGTTAGAAACCAAGCGGAGTCCATTTGCTTACTCAAATCCTTGTATTCTTGGATTCCACCCAAATTGGCCTACAATTGAGCATACAATGTACACACGAGTTTACCTTCTTCGTTGAGCACAACCGAACATTTTTGTTGAGTCAAACATGTCCCATTTGATGTTATTATGGTGCCACGCAAGGATTGAAATCGAACGGAGTCCATTTGGTCACTCAAATCCTTGTATTCTCGGATTGCACGCAAATTGGCCTCCAATTGAGCCTACAACGTACAAACGAGTTTTTCTTCTTTATTAAGCACAACGGAACTTGTTTTTTGAGTCAAACATGTCCCATTTGACGTTATTATGGTGCCACGCGAGTTAGAAACCAAGCGGAGTCCATTTGCTTACTCAAATCCTTGTATTCTTGGATTCCACCCAAATTGGCCTCCAATTGAGCCTACAATGTACAAACGAGTTTACCTTCTTCGTTGAGCACAACCGAAAATTTTTATTGAGTCAAACATGTCCCATTTGACGTTATTATGGTGCCACGCGAGGATTGAAATCAAACGGAGTCCATTTGGTCACTCAAATCCTTGTATTCTCGGATTGCACCCAAATTGGCCTCCAATTGAGCCTACAACGAACAAACGAGTTTTCCTTCTTCGTTAACCATAACCGAACTTGTTTGTTGAGTGTAAAATGTCCCATTTGACGTTATTATGTTGCCACGCGAGTTAGAAACCAAGCGGAGTCCATTTGGTCACTCAAATCCTTGTATTATCTAATTGCACCAAAATTGGCCTCCAATTGAGCCTACAACGTACAAACGAGTTTTCCTTCTTCATTAAGCACAACCGAACTTGTTTTTTGAGTCAAACATGTCCCATTTGACGTTATTATGGTGCCACACGAGTTAGAAACCAAGCGGAGTCCATTTGCTCACTAAAATCCTTGTATTCTCGTATTGCACCCAAATTGGCCTCCAATTGAGCCTACAACATACAAACGAGTTTTCCTTCTTTGTTAAGCACAACCGAACCCTTTTGTTGAGTCAAACATGTCCCATTTGACGTTATTATGGTGCCACGCAAATATTGAAATCAAACGGAGTCCGTTTGCTCACTCAAATCCTTGTATTCTCGGATTGCACCCAAATTGGCCTCCAATTGTGCCTACAATGTACAAACGAGTTTTCCTTCTTCGTTAAGCACAACCGAACTTGTTTGTTGAGTCAAATATGTTCCATTTGACGTTATTATGGTGCCACGCAAGGATTGAAACCAAACGGAGTCCATTTGGTCACTCAAATCCTTGTATTCTCGGATTGCACCCAAATTGGCCTCCAATTGAGCCTACCACGTACAAACGAGTTTACCTTCTTCGTTAACCATAACCGAACTTGTTTGTTGAGTCAAACATGTTCCATTTTACGTTATTATGGTGCCACGCGAGTTAGAAACCAAGCGGAGTCCATTTGCTTACTCAAATCCTTGTATTCTCGGATTGCACCCAAATTGGCCTACAATGTACAAACGAGTTTTCCTTCTTCGTTGAGCACAACCGAACCTTTTTGTTGAGTCAAACATGTCCCATTTGACATTAATAGGGTGCCACACGAGGATTGAAATCAAACGGAGTCCATTTGGTCACTCAAATCCTTGTATTCTCGGATTGCACCTAAATTGGCCTCCAATTGAGCCTACAACGTACAAACGAGTTTTTCTTCTTCATTAATCACAACCGAACTTGTATGTTGAGTCAAACATCTCCCATTTGACGTTATTATGGTGCCACGCGAGTTAGAAACCAAGCGGAGTCCATTTGGTCACTCAAATCCTTGTATTCTCGGATTGCACCCAAATTGATCCTACAATGTACAAACGAGTTTTCCTTATTCGTTGACCATAACCGAACTTTTTTGTTGAGTCAAACATGTGCCATTTGATGTAATTATGGTGCCACGCGAGTTAGAAACCAAGCGGAGTCCATTTGCTTACTCAAATCCTTGTATTCTTGGATTCCACCCAAATTGGCCTACAATTGAGCCTACAATGTACACACGAGTTTACCTTCTTCGTTGAGCACAACCGAACATTTTTGTTGAGTCAAACATGTCCCATTTGATGTTATTATGGTGCCACGCAAGGATTGAAATCGAACGGAGTCCATTTGGTCACTCAAATCCTTGTATTCTCGGATTGCACGCAAATTGGCCTCCAATTGAGCCTACAACGTACAAACGAGTTTTCCTTCTTTATTAAGCACAACGGAACTTGTTTTTTGAGTCAAACATGTCCCATTTGACGTTATTATGGTGCCACGCGAGTTAGAAACCAAGCGGAGTCCATTTGCTTACTCAAATCCTTGTATTCTTGGATTCCACCCAAATTGGCCTCCAATTGAGCCTACAATGTACAAACGAGTTTACCTTCTTCGTTGAGCACAACCGAAAATTTTTATTGAGTCAAACATGTCCCATTTGACGTTATTATGGTGCCACGCGAGGATTGAAATCAAACGGAGTCCATTTGGTCACTCAAATCCTTGTATTCTCGGATTGCACCCAAATTGGCCTCCAATTGAGCCTACAACGTAGAAACGAGTTTTCCTTCTTCGTTAACCATAACCGAACTTGTTTGTTGAGTGTAACATGTCCCATTTGACGTTATTATGTTGCCACGCGAGTTAGAAACCAAGCGGAGTCCATTTGGTCACTCAAATCCTTGTATTATCTAATTGCACCAAAATTGGCCTCCAATTGAGCCTACAACGTACAAACGAGTTTTCCTTCTTCATTAAGCACAACCGAACTTGTTTTTTGAGTCAAACATGTCCCATTTGACGTTATTATGGTGCCACACGAGTTAGAAACCAAGCGGAGTCCATTTGCTCACTAAAATCCTTGTATTCTCGTATTGCACCCAAATTGGCCTCCAATTGAGCCTACAACATACAAACGAGTTTTCCTTCTTTGTTAAGCACAACCGAACCCTTTTGTTGAGTCAAACATGTCCCATTTGACGTTATTATGGTGCCACGCAAATATTGAAATCAAACGGAGTCCGTTTGCTCACTCAAATCCTTGTATTCTCGGATTGCACCCAAATTGGCCTCCAATTGAGCCTACAACGTACAAACGAGTTTTCCTTCTTCGTTAACCATAACCGAACTTGTTTGTTGAGTCAAACATGTTCCATTTGACGTTATTATGGTGCCACGCGAGTTAGAAACCAAGCGGAGTCCATTTGCTTACTCAAATCCTTGTATTCTCGGATTGCACCCAAATTGGCCTACAATTGAGCCTACAATGTACAAACGAGTTTTCCTTCGTCGTTGAGCACAACCGAACCTTTTTGTTGAGTCAAACATGTCCCATTTGACGTTAATAGGGTGCCACACGAGGATTGAAATCAAACGGAGTCCATTTGGTCACTCAAATCCTTGTATTCTCGGATTGCACCTAAATTGGCCTCCAATTGAGCCTACAACGTACAAACGAGTTTTCCTTCTTCGTTAACAATAACCGAACTTGTTTGTTGAGTGAAACATGTCCCATTTGACGTTATTATGTTGCCACGCGAGTTAGAAACCAAGCGGAGTCCATTTGGTCACTCAAATCCTTGTATTATCTAATTGCACCAAAATTGGCCTCCAATTGAGCCTACAACGTACAAACGAGTTTTCCTTCTTCATTAAGCACAACCGAACTTATTTTTTGAGTCAAACATGTCCCATTTGACGTTATTATGGTGCCACACGAGTTAGAAACCAAGCGGAGTCCATTTGCTCACTAAAATCCTTGTATTCTCGTATTGCACCCAAATTGGCCTCCAATTGAGCCTACAACATACAAACGAGTTTTCCTTCTTTGTTAAGCACAACCGAACCCTTTTGTTGAGTCAAACATGTCCCATTTGACGTTATTATGGTGCCACGCAAATATTGAAATCAAACGGAGTCCGTTTGCTCACTCAAATCCTTGTATTCTCGGATTGCACCCAAATTGGCCTCCAATTGTGCCTACAATGTACAAACGAGTTTTCCTTCTTCGTTAAGCACAACCGAACTTGTTTGTTGAGTCAAATATGTTCCATTTGACGTTATTATGGTGCCACGCAAGGATTGAAACCAAACGGAGTCCATTTGGTCACTCAAATCCTTGTATTCTCGGATTGCACCCAAATTGGCCTCCAATTGAGCCTACCACGTACAAACGAGTTTTCCTTCTTCGTTAACCATAACCGAACTTGTTTGTTGAGTCAAACATGTTCCATTTGACGTTATTATGGTGCCACGCGAGTTAGAAACCAAGCGGAGTCCATTTGCTTACTCAAATCCTTGTATTCTCGGATTGCACCCAAATTGGCCTACAATGTACAAACGAGTTTTCCTTCTTCGTTGAGCACAACCGAACCTTTTTGTTGAGTCAAACATGTCCCATTTGACATTAATAGGGTGCCACACGAGGATTGAAATCAAACGGAGTCCATTTGGTCACTCAAATCCTTGTATTCTCGGATTGCACCTAAATTGGCCTCCAATTGAGCCTACAACGTACAAACGAGTTTTTCTTCTTCATTAATCACAACCGAACTTGTATGTTGAGTCAAACATCTCCCATTTGACGTTATTATGGTGCCACGCGAGTTAGAAACCAAGCGGAGTCCATTTGGTCACTCAAATCCTTGTATTCTCGGATTGCACCCAAATTGATCCTACAATGTACAAACGAGTTTTCCTTATTCGTTGACCATAACCGAACTTTTTTGTTGAGTCAAACATGTCCCATTTGATGTAATTATGGTGCCACGCGAGTTAGAAACCAAGCGGAGTCCATTTGCTTACTCAAATCCTTGTATTCTTGGATTCCACCCAAATTGGCCTACAATTGAGCATACA
Organism: Berberis vulgaris; assembly: GCA_963556465.1. NCBI lineage: Eukaryota > Viridiplantae > Streptophyta > Magnoliopsida > Ranunculales > Berberidaceae > Berberis > Berberis vulgaris. The sequence goes on along the minus strand of OY747126.1, from coordinate 37,856,332 downwards.
ATGTACACACGAGTTTACCTTCTTCGTTGAGCACAACCGAACATTTTTGTTGAGTCAAACATGTCCCATTTGATGTTATTATGGTGCCACGCAAGGATTGAAATCGAACGGAGTCCATTTGGTCACTCAAATCCTTGTATTCTCGGATTGCACGCAAATTGGCCTCCAATTGAGCCTACAACGTACAAACGAGTTTTTCTTCTTTATTAAGCACAACGGAACTTGTTTTTTGAGTCAAACATGTCCCATTTGACGTTATTATGGTGCCACGCGAGTTAGAAACCAAGCGGAGTCCATTTGCTTACTCAAATCCTTGTATTCTTGGATTCCACCCAAATTGGCCTCCAATTGAGCCTACAATGTACAAACGAGTTTACCTTCTTCGTTGAGCACAACCGAAAATTTTTATTGAGTCAAACATGTCCCATTTGACGTTATTATGGTGCCACGCGAGGATTGAAATCAAACGGAGTCCATTTGGTCACTCAAATCCTTGTATTCTCGGATTGCACCCAAATTGGCCTCCAATTGAGCCTACAACGAACAAACGAGTTTTCCTTCTTCGTTAACCATAACCGAACTTGTTTGTTGAGTGTAAAATGTCCCATTTGACGTTATTATGTTGCCACGCGAGTTAGAAACCAAGCGGAGTCCATTTGGTCACTCAAATCCTTGTATTATCTAATTGCACCAAAATTGGCCTCCAATTGAGCCTACAACGTACAAACGAGTTTTCCTTCTTCATTAAGCACAACCGAACTTGTTTTTTGAGTCAAACATGTCCCATTTGACGTTATTATGGTGCCACACGAGTTAGAAACCAAGCGGAGTCCATTTGCTCACTAAAATCCTTGTATTCTCGTATTGCACCCAAATTGGCCTCCAATTGAGCCTACAACATACAAACGAGTTTTCCTTCTTTGTTAAGCACAACCGAACCCTTTTGTTGAGTCAAACATGTCCCATTTGACGTTATTATGGTGCCACGCAAATATTGAAATCAAACGGAGTCCGTTTGCTCACTCAAATCCTTGTATTCTCGGATTGCACCCAAATTGGCCTCCAATTGTGCCTACAATGTACAAACGAGTTTTCCTTCTTCGTTAAGCACAACCGAACTTGTTTGTTGAGTCAAATATGTTCCATTTGACGTTATTATGGTGCCACGCAAGGATTGAAACCAAACGGAGTCCATTTGGTCACTCAAATCCTTGTATTCTCGGATTGCACCCAAATTGGCCTCCAATTGAGCCTACCACGTACAAACGAGTTTACCTTCTTCGTTAACCATAACCGAACTTGTTTGTTGAGTCAAACATGTTCCATTTTACGTTATTATGGTGCCACGCGAGTTAGAAACCAAGCGGAGTCCATTTGCTTACTCAAATCCTTGTATTCTCGGATTGCACCCAAATTGGCCTACAATGTACAAACGAGTTTTCCTTCTTCGTTGAGCACAACCGAACCTTTTTGTTGAGTCAAACATGTCCCATTTGACATTAATAGGGTGCCACACGAGGATTGAAATCAAACGGAGTCCATTTGGTCACTCAAATCCTTGTATTCTCGGATTGCACCTAAATTGGCCTCCAATTGAGCCTACAACGTACAAACGAGTTTTTCTTCTTCATTAATCACAACCGAACTTGTATGTTGAGTCAAACATCTCCCATTTGACGTTATTATGGTGCCACGCGAGTTAGAAACCAAGCGGAGTCCATTTGGTCACTCAAATCCTTGTATTCTCGGATTGCACCCAAATTGATCCTACAATGTACAAACGAGTTTTCCTTATTCGTTGACCATAACCGAACTTTTTTGTTGAGTCAAACATGTGCCATTTGATGTAATTATGGTGCCACGCGAGTTAGAAACCAAGCGGAGTCCATTTGCTTACTCAAATCCTTGTATTCTTGGATTCCACCCAAATTGGCCTACAATTGAGCCTACAATGTACACACGAGTTTACCTTCTTCGTTGAGCACAACCGAACATTTTTGTTGAGTCAAACATGTCCCATTTGATGTTATTATGGTGCCACGCAAGGATTGAAATCGAACGGAGTCCATTTGGTCACTCAAATCCTTGTATTCTCGGATTGCACGCAAATTGGCCTCCAATTGAGCCTACAACGTACAAACGAGTTTTCCTTCTTTATTAAGCACAACGGAACTTGTTTTTTGAGTCAAACATGTCCCATTTGACGTTATTATGGTGCCACGCGAGTTAGAAACCAAGCGGAGTCCATTTGCTTACTCAAATCCTTGTATTCTTGGATTCCACCCAAATTGGCCTCCAATTGAGCCTACAATGTACAAACGAGTTTACCTTCTTCGTTGAGCACAACCGAAAATTTTTATTGAGTCAAACATGTCCCATTTGACGTTATTATGGTGCCACGCGAGGATTGAAATCAAACGGAGTCCATTTGGTCACTCAAATCCTTGTATTCTCGGATTGCACCCAAATTGGCCTCCAATTGAGCCTACAACGTAGAAACGAGTTTTCCTTCTTCGTTAACCATAACCGAACTTGTTTGTTGAGTGTAACATGTCCCATTTGACGTTATTATGTTGCCACGCGAGTTAGAAACCAAGCGGAGTCCATTTGGTCACTCAAATCCTTGTATTATCTAATTGCACCAAAATTGGCCTCCAATTGAGCCTACAACGTACAAACGAGTTTTCCTTCTTCATTAAGCACAACCGAACTTGTTTTTTGAGTCAAACATGTCCCATTTGACGTTATTATGGTGCCACACGAGTTAGAAACCAAGCGGAGTCCATTTGCTCACTAAAATCCTTGTATTCTCGTATTGCACCCAAATTGGCCTCCAATTGAGCCTACAACATACAAACGAGTTTTCCTTCTTTGTTAAGCACAACCGAACCCTTTTGTTGAGTCAAACATGTCCCATTTGACGTTATTATGGTGCCACGCAAATATTGAAATCAAACGGAGTCCGTTTGCTCACTCAAATCCTTGTATTCTCGGATTGCACCCAAATTGGCCTCCAATTGAGCCTACCACGTACAAACGAGTTTTCCTTCTTCGTTAACCATAACCGAACTTGTTTGTTGAGTCAAACATGTTCCATTTGACGTTATTATGGTGCCACGCGAGTTAGAAACCAAGCGGAGTCCATTTGCTTACTCAAATCCTTGTATTCTCGGATTGCACCCAAATTGGCCTACAATGTACAAACGAGTTTTCCTTCTTCGTTGAGCACAACCGAACCTTTTTGTTGAGTCAACCATGTCCCATTTGACATTAATAAGGTGCCACACGAGGATTGAAATCAAACGGAGTCCATTTGGTCACTCAAATCCTTGTATTCTCGGATTGCACCTAAATTGGCCTCCAATTGAGCCTACAACGTACAAACGAGTTTTTCTTCTTCATTAATCACAACCGAACTTGTATGTTGAGTCAAACATCTACCATTTGACGTTATTATGGTGCCATGCGAGTTAGAAACCAAGCGGAGTCCATTTGGTCACTCAAATCCTTGTATTCTCGGATTGCACCCAAATTGATCCTACAATGTACAAACGAGTTTTCCTTATTCGTTGACCATAACCGAACTTTTTTGTTGAGTCAAACATGTCCCATTTGATGTAATTATGGTGCCACGCGAGTTAGAAACCAAGCGGAGTCCATTTGCTTACTCAAATCCTTGTATTCTTGGATTCCACCCAAATTGGCCTACAATTGAGCCTACAATGTACACACGAGTTTACCTTCTTCGTTGAGCACAACCGAACATTTTTGTTGAGTCAAACATGTCCCATTTGATGTTATTATGGTGCCACGCAAGGATTGAAATCGAACGGAGTCCATTTGGTCACTCAAATCCTTGTATTCTCGGATTGCACGCAAATTGGCCTCCAATTGAGCCTACAACGTACAAACGAGTTTTCCTTCTTTATTAAGCACAACGGAACTTGTTTTTTGAGTCAAACATGTCCCATTTGACGTTATTATGGTGCCACGCGAGTTAGAAACCAAGCGGAGTCCATTTGCTTACTCAAATCCTTGTATTCTTGGATTCCACCCAAATTGGCCTCCAATTGAGCCTACAATGTACAAACGAGTTTACCTTCTTCGTTGAGCACAACCGAAAATTTTTATTGAGTCAAACATGTCCCATTTGACGTTATTATGGTGCCACGTGAGGATTGAAATCAAACGGAGTCCATTTGGTCACTCAAATCCTTGTATTCTCCGATTGCACCCAAATTGGCCTCCAATTGAGCCTACAACGTACAAACGAGTTTTCCTTCTTCGTTAACCATAACCGAACTTGTTTGTTGAGTGTAACATGTCCCATTTGACGTTATTATGTTGCCACGCGAGTTAGAAACCAAGCGGAGTCCATTTGGTCACTCAAATCCTTGTATTATCTAATTGCACCAAAATTGGCCTCCAATTGAGCCTACAACGTACAAACGAGTTTTCCTTCTTCATTAAGCACAACCGAACTTGTTTTTTGAGTCAAACATGTCCCATTTGACGTTATTATGGTGCCACACGAGTTAGAAACCAAGCGGAGTCCATTTGCTCACTAAAATCCTTGTATTCTCGTATTGCACCCAAATTGGCCTCCAATTGAGCCTACAACATACAAACGAGTTTTCCTTCTTTGTTAAGCACAACCGAACCCTTTTGTTGAGTCAAACATGTCCCATTTAACGTTATTATGGTGCCACGCAAATATTGAAATCAAACGGAGTCCGTTTGCTCACTCAAATCCTTGTATTCTCGGATTGCACCCAAATTGGCCTCCAATTGTGCCTACAATGTACAAACGAATTTTCCTTCTTCGTTAAGCACAACCGAACTTGTTTGTTGAGTCAAATATGTTCCATTTGACGTTATTATGGTGCCACGCAAGGATTGAAACCAAACGGAGTCCATTTGGTCACTCAAATCCTTGTATTCTCGGATTGCACCCAAATTGGCCTCCAATTGAGCCTACCACGTACAAACGAGTTTTCCTTCTTCGTTAACCATAACCGAACTTGTTTGTTGTGTCAAACATGTTCCATTTGACGTTATTATGGTGCCACGCGAGTTAGAAACCATGCGGAGTCCATTTGCTTACTCAAATCCTTGTATTCTGGGATTGCACCCAAATTGGCCTACAATGTACAAACGAGTTTTCCTTCTTCGTTGAGCACAACCGAACCTTTTTGTTGAGTCAAACATGTCCCATTTGACATTAATAGGGTGCCACGCAAGGATTGAAATCGAACGGAGTCCATTTGGTCACTCAAATCCTTGTATTCTCGGATTGCACGCAAATTGGCCTCCAATTGAGCCTACAACGTACAAACGAGTTTTCCTTCTTTATTAAGCACAACGGAACTTGTTTTTTGAGTCAAACATGTCCCATTTGACGTTATTATGGTGCCACGCGAGTTAGAAACCAAGCGGAGTCCATTTGCTTACTCAAATCCTTGTATTCTTGGATTCCACCCAAATTGGCCTCCAATTGAGCCTACAATGTACAAACGAGTTTACCTTCTTCGTTGAGCACAACCAAAAATTTTTATTGAGTCAAACATGTCCCATTTGACGTTATTATGGTGCCACGCGAGGATTGAAATCAAACGGAGTCCATTTGGTCACTCAAATCCTTGTATTCTCGGATTGCACCCAAATTGGCCTCCAATTGAGCCTACAACGTACAAACGAGTTTTCCTTCTTCGTTAACCATAACCGAACTTGTTTGTTGAGTGAAACATGTCCCATTTGACGTTATTATGTTGCCACGCGAGTTAGAAACCAAGCGGAGTCCATTTGGTCACTCAAATCCTTGTATTATCTAATTGCACCAAAATTGGCCACCAATTGAGTCTACAACGTACAAACGAGTTTTCCTTCTTCATTAAGCACAACCGAACTTTTTTTTTGAGTCAAACATGTCCCATTTGACGTTATTATGGTGCCACACGAGTTAGAAACCAAGCGGAGTCCATTTGCTCACTAAAATCCTTGTATTCTCGTATTGCACCCAAATTGGCCTCCAATTGAGCCTACAACATACAAACGAGTTTTCCTTCTTTGTTAAGCACAACCGAACCTTTTTGTTGAGTCAAACATGTCCCATTTGACGTTATTATGGTGCCACGCAAAGATTGAAATCAAACGGAGTCCGTTTGCTCACTCAAATCCTTGTATTCTCGGATTGCACCCAAACTGGCCTCCAATTGTGCCTACAATATACAAACGAGTTTTCCTTCTTCGTTAAGCACAACCGAACTTGTTTGTTGAGTCAAATATGTTCCATTTGACGTTATTATGGTGCCACGCAAGGATTGAAACCAAACGGAGTCCATTTGGTCACTCAAATCCTTGTATTCTCGGATTGCACCCAAATTGGCCTCCAATTGAGCCTACCACGTACAAACGAGTTTTCCTTCTTCGTTAACCATAACCGAACCTGTTTGTTGAGTCAAACATGTTCCATTTTACGTTATTATGGTGCCACGCGAGTTAGAAACCAAGCGGAGTCCATTTGCTTACTCAAATCCTTGTATTCTCGGATTGCACCCAAATTGGCCTACAATTGAGCCTACAATGTACAAACGAGTTTTCCTTCTTCGTTGAGCACAACCGAACCTTTTTGTTGAGTCAAACATGTCCCATTTGACGTTAATAGGGTGCCACACGAGGATTGAAATCAAACGGAGTCCATTTGGTCACTCAAATCCTTGTATTCTCGGATTGCACCTAAATTGGCCTCCAATTGAGCCTACAACGTACAAACGAGTTTTTCTTCTTCATTAATCACAACCGAACTTGTATGTTGAGTTAAACATCTCCCATTTGACGTTATTATGGTGCCACGCGAGTTAGAAACCAAGCGGAGTCCATTTGGTCACTCAAATCCTTGTATTCTCGGATTGCACCCAAATTGATCCTACAATGTACAAACGAGTTTTCCTTATTCGTTGACCATAACCGAACTTTTTTGTTGAGTCAAACATGTCCCATTTGATGTTATTATGGTGCCACGCGAGTTAGAAACCAAGCGGAGTCCATTTGCTTACTCAAATCCTTGTATTCTTGGATTCCACCCAAATTGGCCTACAATTGAGCCTACAATGTACACACGAGTTTACCTTCTTCGTTGAGCACAACCGAACATTTTTGTTGAGTAAAACATGTCCCATTTGATGTTATTATGGTGCCACGCAAGGATTGAAATCGAACGGAGTCCATTTGGTCACTCAAATCCTTGTATTCTCGGATTGCACGCAAATTGGCCTCCAATTGAGCCTACAACGTACAAACGAGTTGTCCTTCTTTATTAAGCACAACGGAACTTTTTTTTTGAGTCAAACATGTCCCATTTGACGTTATTATGGTGCCACGCGAGTTAGAAACCAAGCGGAGTCCATTTGCTTACTCAAATCCTTGTATTCTTGGATTCCACCCAAATTGGCCTCCAATTGAGCCTACAATGTACAAACTAGTTTACCTTCTTCGTTGAGCACAACCGAACATTTTTATTGAGTCAAACATGTCCCATTTGACGTTATTATGGTGCCACGCGAGGATTGAAATCAAACGGAGTCCATTTGGTCACTCAAATCCTTGTATTCTCGGATTGCACCCAAATTGGCCTCCAATTGAGCCTACAACGTACAAACGAGTTTTCCTTCTTCGTTAACCATAACTGAACTTGTTTGTTGAGTGAAACATGTCCCATTTGACGTTATTATGTTGCCACGCGAGTTAGAAACCAAGCGGAGTCCATTTGGTCACTCAAATCCTTGTATTATCTAATTGCACCAAAATTGGCCACCAATTGAGTCTACAACGTACAAACGAGTTTTCCTTCTTCATTAAGCACAACTGAACTTGTTTTTTGAGTCAAACATGTCCCATTTGACGTTATTATGGTGCCACACGAGTTAGAAACCAAGCGGAGTCCATTTGCTCACTAAAATCCTTGTATTCTCGTATTGCACCCAAATTGGCCTCCAATTGAGCCTACAACATACAAACGAGTTTTCCTTCTTTGTTAAGCACAACCGAACCTTTTTGTTGAGTCAAACATGTCCCATTTGACGTTATTATGGTGCCACGCAAAGATTGAAATCAAACGGAGTCCGTTTGCTCACTCAAATCCTTGTATTCTCGGATTGCACCCAAACTGGCCTCCAATTGTGCCTACAATGTACAAACGAGTTTTCCTTCTTCGTTAAGCACAACCGAACTTGTTTGTTGAGTCAAATATGTTACATTTGACGTTATTATGGTGCCACGCAAGGATTGAAACCAAACGGAGTCCATTTGGTCACTCAAATCCTTGTATTCTCGGATTGCACCCAAATTGGCCTCCAATTGAGCCTACCACGTACAAACGAGTTTTCCTTCTTCGTTAACCATAACCGAACCTGTTTGTTGAGTCAAACATGTTCCATTTTACGTTATTATGGTGCCACGCGAGTTAGAAACCAAGCGGAGTCCATTTGCTTACTCAAATCCTTGTATTCTCGGATTGCACCCAAATTGGCCTACAATTGAGCCTACAATGTACAAACGAGTTTTCCTTCTTCGTTGAGCACAACCGAACCTTTTTGTTGAGTCAAACATGTCCCATTTGACGTTAATAGGGTGCCACACGAGGATTGAAATCAAACGGAGTCCATTTGGTCACTCAAATCCTTGTATTCTCGGATTGCACCTAAATTGGCCTCCAATTGAGCCTACAACGTACAAACGAGTTTTTCTTCTTCATTAATCACAACCGAACTTGTATGTTGAGTTAAACATCTCCCATTTGACGTTATTATGGTGCCACGCGAGTTAGAAACCAAGCGGAGTCCATTTGGTCACTCAAATCCTTGTATTCTCGGATTGCACCCAAATTGATCCTACAATGTACAAACGAGTTTTCCTTATTCGTTGACCATAACCGAACTTTTTTGTTGAGTCAAACATGTCCCATTTGATGTTATTATGGTGCCACGCGAGTTAGAAACCAAGCGGAGTCCATTTGCTTACTCAAATCCTTGTATTCTTGGATTCCACCCAAATTGGCCTACAATTGAGCCTACAATGTACACACGAGTTTACTTTCTTCGTTGAGCACAACCGAACATTTTTGTTGAGTAAAACATGTCCCATTTGATGTTATTATGGTGCCACGCAAGGATTGAAATCGAACGGAGTCCATTTGGTCACTCAAATCCTTGTATTCTCGGATTGCACGCAAATTGGCCTCCAATTGAGCCTACAACGTACAAACGAGTTTTCCTTCTTTATTAAGCACAACGGAACTTTTTTTTTGAGTCAAACATGTCCCATTTGACGTTATTATGGTGCCACGCGAGTTAGAAACCAAGCGGAGTCCATTTGCTTACTCAAATCCTTGTATTCTTGGATTCCACCCAAATTGGCCTCCAATTGAGCCTACAATGTACAAACTAGTTTACCTTCTTCGTTGACCACAACCAAACATTTTTATTGAGTCAAACATGTCCCATTTGACGTTATTATGGTGCCACGCGAGGATTGAAATCAAACGGAGTCCATTTGGTCACTCAAATCCTTGTATTCTCGGATTGCACCCAAATTGGCCTCCAATTGAGCCTACAACGTACAAACGAGTTTTCCTTCTTCGTTAACCATAACCGAACTTGTTTGTTGAGTGTAACATTTCCCATTTGACGTTATTATGTTGCCACGCGAGTTAGAAACCAAGCGGAGTCCATTTGGTCACTCAAATCCTTGTATTATCTAATTGCACCAAAATTGGCCTCCAATTGAGCCTACAACGTACAAACGAGTTTTCCTTCTTCATTAAGCACAACCGAACTTGTTTTTTGAGTCAAACATGTCCCATTTGACGTTATTATGGTGCCACACGAGTTAGAAACCAAGCGGAGTCCATTTGCTCACTAAAATCCTTGTATTCTCGTATTGCACCCAAATTGGCCTCCAATTGAGCCTACAACATACAAACGAGTTTTCCTTCTTTGTTAAGCACAACCGAACCTTTTTGTTGAGTCAAACATGTCCCATTTGACGTTATTATGGTGCCACGCAAAGATTGAAATCAAACGGAGTCCGTTTGCTCACTCAAATCCTTGTATTCTCGGATTGCACCCAAACTGGCCTCCAATTGTGCCTACAATGTACAAACGAGTTTTCCTTCTTCGTTAAGCACAACCGAACTTGTTTGTTGAGTCAAATATGTTACATTTGACGTTATTATGGTGCCACGCAAGGATTGAAACCAAACGGAGTCCATTTGGTCACTCAAATCCTTGTATTCTCGGATTGCACCCAAATTGGCCTCCAATTGAGCCTACCACGTACAAACGAGTTTTCCTTCTTCGTTAACCATAACCGAACCTGTTTGTTGAGTCAAACATGTTCCATTTTACGTTATTATGGTGCCACGCGAGTTAGAAACCAAGCGGAGTCCATTTGCTTACTCAAATCCTTGTATTCTCGGATTGCACCCAAATTGGCCTACAATTGAGCCTACAATGTACAAACGAGTTTTCCTTCTTCGTTGAGCACAACCGAACCTTTTTGTTGAGTCAAACATGTCCCATTTGACGTTAATAGGGTGCCACACGAGGATTGAAATCAAACGGAGTCCATTTGGTCACTCAAATCCTTGTATTCTCGGATTGCACCTAAATTGGCCTCCAATTGAGCCTACAACGTACAAACGAGTTTTTCTTCTTCATTAATCACAACCGAACTTGTATGTTGAGTTAAACATCTCCCATTTGACGTTATTATGGTGCCACGCGAGTTAGAAACCAAGCGGAGTCCATTTGGTCACTCAAATCCTTGTATTCTCGGATTGCACCCAAATTGATCCTACAATGTACAAACGAGTTTTCCTTATTCGTTGACCATAACCGAACTTTTTTGTTGAGTCAAACATGTCCCATTTGATGTTATTATGGTGCCACGCGAGTTAGAAACCAAGCGGAGTCCATTTGCTTACTCAAATCCTTGTATTCTTGGATTCCACCCAAATTGGCCTACAATTGAGCCTACAATGTACACACGAGTTTACCTTCTTCGTTGAGCACAACCGAACATTTTTGTTGAGTAAAACATGTCCCATTTGATGTTATTATGGTGCCACGCAAGGATTGAAATCGAACGGAGTCCATTTGGTCACTCAAATCCTTGTATTCTCGGATTGCACGCAAATTGGCCTCCAATTGAGCCTACAACGTACAAACGAGTTTTCCTTCTTTATTAAGCACAACGGAACTTTTTTTTTGAGTCAAACATGTCCCATTTGACGTTATTATGGTGCCACGCGAGTTAGAAACCAAGCGGAGTCCATTTGCTTACTCAAATCCTTGTATTCTTGGATTCCACCCAAATTGGCCTCCAATTGAGCCTACAATGTACAAACTAGTTTACCTTCTTCGTTGAGCACAACCGAACATTTTTATTGAGTCAAACATGTCCCATTTGACGTTATTATGGTGCCACGCGAGGATTGAAATCAAACGGAGTCCATTTGGTCACTCAAATCCTTGTATTCTCGGATTGCACCCAAATTGGCCTCCAATTTGGCCTACAACGTACAAACGAGTTTTCCTTCTTCGTTAACCATAACCGAACTTGTTTGTTGAGTGTAACATTTCCCATTTGACGTTATTATGTTGCCACGCGAGTTAGAAACCAAGCGGAGTCCATTTGGTCACTCAAATCCTTGTATTATCTAATTGCACCAAAATTGGCCTCCAATTGAGCCTACAACGTACAAACGAGTTTTCCTTCTTCATTAAGCACAACCGAACTTGTTTTTTGAGTCAAACATGTCCCATTTGACGTTATTATGGTGCCACACGAGTTACAAACCAAGCGGAGTCCATTTGCTCACTAAAATCCTTGTATTCTCGTATTGCACCCAAATTGGCCTCCAATTGAGCCTACAACATACAAACGAGTTTTCCTTCTTTGTTAAGCAAAACCGAACCTTTTTGTTGAGTCAAACATGTCCCATTTGACGTTATTATGGTGCCACGCAAAGATTGAAATCAAACGGAGTCCGTTTGCTCACTCAAATCCTTGTATTCTCGGATTGCACCCAAATTGGCCTCCAATTGAGCCTACAATGTATAAACGAGTTTTCCTTCTTCGTTAAGCACAACCGAACTTGTTTGTTGAGTCAAATATGTTCCATTTGACGTTATTATGGTGCCACGCAAGGATTGAAACCAAACGGAGTCCATTTGGTCACTCAAATCCTTGTATTCTCGGATTGCTCCCAAATTGGCCTCCAATTGAGCCTACCACGTACAAACGAGTTTTCCTTCTTCGTTAACCATAACCAAACTTGTTTGTTGATTCAAACATGTTCCATTTGATGTTATTATGGTGCCACAGGAGTTAGAAACCAAGCGGAGTCCATTTGCTTACTCAAATCCTTGTATTCTCGGATTGCACCCAAATTGGCCTACAATTGAGCCTACAATGTACAAACGAGTTTTCCTTCGTCGTTGAGCACAACCGAACCTTTTTGTTGAGTCAAACATGTCCCATTTGACGTTAATAGGGTGCCACACGAGGATTGAAATCAAACGGAGTCCATTTGGTCACTCAAATCCTTGTATTCTCGGATTGCACCTAAATTGGCCTCCAATTGAGCCTACAACGTACAAACGAGTTTTTCTTCTTCATTAATCACAACCGAACTTGTTTGTTGAGTCAAAAATCTCCCATTTGACGTTATTATGGTGCCACGCGAGTTAGAAACCAAGCGGAGTCCATTTGGTCACTCAAATCCTTGTATTCTCAGATTGCACCCAAATTGGCCTCCAATTGAGCCTACAATGTACAAACGAGTTTTCCTTATTCGTTGACCATAACCGAACTTTTTTGTTGAGTCAAACATGTCCCATTTGATGTTATTATGGTGCCATGCGAGTGAAAAACCAAGCGGAGTCCATTTGCTTACTCAAATCCTTGTATTCTTGGATTCCACCCAAATTGGCCTACAATTGAGCCTACCATGTACACACGAGTTTACCTTCTTCGTTGAGCACAACCGAACATTTTTATTGAGTCAAACATGTCCCATTTGATGTTATTATGGTGCCATGCGAGGATTGAAATCGAACGGAGTCCATTTGGTCACTCAAATCCTTGTATTCTCGGATTGCACGCAAATTGGCCTCCAATTGAGCCTACAACGTACAAACGAGTTTTCCTTCTTTATTAAGCACAATGGAATTTTTTTTTGAGTCAAACATGTCCCATTTGACATTATTATGGTGCCACGCGAGTTACAAACCAAGCGGAGTCCATTTGCTTACTCAAATCCTTGGATTCTTGGATTCCACCCAAATTGGCCTCCAATTGAGCCTACAATGTACAAACGAGTTTACCTTCTTCGTTGAGCACAACCGAACCTTTTTGTTGAGTAAAACATGTCCCATTTGACGTTATTATGGTGCCACACGAGGATTGAAATCAAACGGAGTCCATTTGGTCACTCAAATCCTTGTATTCTCGGATTGCACCCAAATTGGCCTCCAATTGAGCCTACAACGTACAAACGAGTTTTCCTTCTTCGTTAACCATAACTGAACTTGTTTGTTGAGTGAAACATGTCCCATTTGACGTTATTATGTTGCCACGCGAGTTAGAAACCAAGCGGAGTCCATTTGGTCACTCAAATCCTTGTATTATCTAATTGCACCAAAATTGGCCTCCAATTGAGCCTACAACGTACAAACGAGTTTTCCTTCTTTATTAAGCACAACGGAACTTGTTTTTTGAGTCAACCATGTCCCATTTGACGTTATTATGTTGCCACACGAGTTAGAAACCAAGCGGAGTCCATTTGCTCACTAAAATCCTTGTATTCTCGTATTGCACCCAAATTGGCCTCCAATTGAGCCTACAACATACAAACGAGTTTTCCTTCTTTGTTAAGCACAACCGAACATTTTTGTTGAGTCAAACATGTCCCATTTGACGTTATTATGGTGCCACGCAAAGATTGAAATCAAACGGAGTCCGTTTGCTCACTCAAATCCTTGTATTCTCGGATTGCACCCAAATTGGCCTCCAATTGTGCCTACAATGTACAAACGAGTTTTCCTTCTTCGTTAAGCACAACCGAACTTTTTTGTTGAGTCAAATATGTTCCATTTGACGTTATTATGGTGCCACGCAAGGATTGAAACCAAACGGAGTCCATTTGGTCACTCAAATCCTTGTATTCTCGGATTGCACCCAAATTGGCCTCCAATTGAGCCTACCACGTACAAACGAGTTTTCCTTCTTCGTTAACCATAACCAAACTTTTTTGTTGAGTCAAACATGTTCCATTTGACGTTATTATGGTGCCACGCGAGTTAGAAACCAAGCGGAGTCCATTTGCTTACTCAAATCCTTGTATTCTCGGATTGCACCCAAATTGGCCTACAATTGAGCCTACAATGTACAAACGAGTTTTCCTTCTTCGTTGAGCACAACCGAACCTTTTTGTTGAGTCAAACATGTCCCATTTGACGTTAATAGGGTGCCACACGAGGATTGAAATCAAACGGAGTCCATTTGGTCACTCAAATCCTTGTATTCTCGGATTGCACCTAAATTGGCCTCCAATTGAGCCTGCAACGTACAAACGAGTTTTTCTTCTTCATTAATCACAACCGAACTTGTTTGTTGAGTCAAACATCTCCCATTTTACGTTATTATGGTGCCACGCGAGTTAGAAACCAAGCGGAGTCCATTTGGTCACTCAAATCCTTGTATTCTCGGATTGCACCCAAATTGATCCTACAATGTACAAACGAGTTTTCCTTATTCGTTGACCATAACTGAACTTTTTTGTTGAGTCAAACATGTCCCATTTGATGTTATTATGGTGCCACGCGAGTTAGAAACCAAGCGGAGTCCATTTGCTTACTCAAATCCTTGTATTCTTGGATTCCACCCAAATTGGCCTACAATTGAGCCTACAATGTACACACGAGTTTACCTTCTTCGTTGAGCACAACCGATCATTTTTGTTGAGTCAAACATGTATCATTTGATGTTATTATGGTGCCACGCAAGGATTGAAATCGAACGGAGTCCATTTGGTCACTCAAATCCTTGTATTCTCGGATTGCACGCAAATTGGCCTCCAATTGAGCCTACAACGTACAAACGAGTTTTCCTTCTTTATTAAGCACAACGGAACTTGTTTTTTGAGTCAAACATGTCCCATTTGACGTTATTATGGTGCCACGCGAGTTAGAAACCAAGCGGAGTCCATTTGCTTACTCAAATCCTTGTATTCTTGGATTCCACCCAAATTGGCCTCCAATTGAGCCTACAATGTACAAACGAGTTTACCTTCTTCGTTGAGCACAACCGAACATTTTTATTGAGTCAAACATGTCCCATTTGACGTTATTATGGTGCCACGCGAGGATTGAAATCAAACGGAGTCCATTTGGTCACTCAAATCCTTGTATTCTCGGATTGCACCCAAATTGGCCTCCAATTGAGCCTACAACGTACAAACGAGTTTTCCTTCTTCGTTAACCATAACCGAACTTGTTTGTTGAGTGAAACATGTCCCATTTGACGTTATTATGTTGCCACGCGAGTTAGAAACCAAGCGGAGTCCATTTGGTCACTCAAATCCTTGTATTATCTAATTGCACCAAAATTGGCCACCAATTGAGTCTACAACGTACAAACGAGTTTTCCTTCTTCATTAAGCACAACCGAACTTGTTTTTTGAGTCAAACATGTCCCATTTGACGTTATTATGGTGCCACACGAGTTAGAAACCAAGCGGAGTCCATTTGCTCACTAAAATCCTTGTATTCTCGTATTGCACCCAAATTGGCCTCCAATTGAGCCTACAACATACAAACGAGTTTTCCTTCTTTGTTAAGCACAACCGAACCTTTTTGTTGAGTCAAACATGTCCCATTTGACGTTATTATGGTGCCACGCAAAGATTGAAATCAAACGGAGTCCGTTTGCTCACTCAAATCCTTGTATTCTCGGATTGCACCCAAACTGGCCTCCAATTGTGCCTACAATGTACAAACGAGTTTTCCTTCTTCGTTAAGCACAACCGAACTTGTTTGTTGAGTCAAATATGTTACATTTGACGTTATTATGGTGCCACGCAAGGATTGAAACCAAACGGAGTCCATTTGGTCACTCAAATCCTTGTATTCTCGGATTGCACCCAAATTGGCCTCCAATTGAGCCTACCACGTACAAACGAGTTTTCCTTCTTCGTTAACCATAACCGAACCTGTTTGTTGAGTCAAACATGTTCCATTTTACGTTATTATGGTGCCACGCGAGTTAGAAACCAAGCGGAGTCCATTTGCTTACTCAAATCCTTGTATTCTCGGATTGCACCCAAATTGGCCTACAATTGAGCCTACAATGTACAAACGAGTTTTCCTTCTTCGTTGAGCACAACCGAACCTTTTTGTTGAGTCAAACATGTCCCATTTGACGTTAATAGGGTGCCACACGAGGATTGAAATCAAACGGAGTCCATTTGGTCACTCAAATCCTTGTATTCTCGGATTGCACCTAAATTGGCCTCCAATTGAGCCTACAACGTACAAACGAGTTTTTCTTCTTCATTAATCACAACCGAACTTGTATGTTGAGTTAAAAATCTCCCATTTGACGTTATTATGGTGCCACGCGAGTTAGAAACCAAGCGGAGTCCATTTGGTCACTCAAATCCTTGTATTCTCGGATTGCACCCAAATTGATCCTACAATGTACAAACGAGTTTTCCTTATTCGTTGACCATAACCGAACTTTTTTGTTGAGTCAAACATGTCCCATTTGATGTTATTATGGTGCCACGCGAGTTAGAAACCAAGCGGAGTCCATTTGCTTACTCAAATCCTTGTATTCTTGGATTCCACCCAAATTGGCCTACAATTGAGCCTACAATGTACACACGAGTTTACCTTCTTCGTTGAGCACAACCGAACATTTTTGTTGAGTAAAACATGTCCCATTTGATGTTATTATGGTGCCACGCAAGGATTGAAATCGAACGGAGTCCATTTGGTCACTCAAATCCTTGTATTCTCGGATTGCACGCAAATTGGCCTCCAATTGAGCCTACAACGTACAAACGAGTTTTCCTTCTTTATTAAGCACAACGGAACTTTTTTTTTGAGTCAAACATGTCCCATTTGACGTTATTATGGTGCCACGCGAGTTAGAAACCAAGCGGAGTCCATTTGCTTACTCAAATCCTTGTATTCTTGGATTCCACCCAAATTGGCCTCCAATTGAGCCTACAATGTACAAACTAGTTTACCTTCTTCGTTGAGCACAACCGAACATTTTTATTGAGTCAAACATGTCCCATTTGACGTTATTATGGTGCCACGCGAGGATTGAAATCAAACGGAGTCCATTTGGTCACTCAAATCCTTGTATTCTCGGATTGCACCCAAATTGGCCTCCAATTGAGCCTACAACGTACAAACGAGTTTTCCTTCTTCGTTAACCATAACCGAACTTGTTTGTTGAGTGTAACATATCCCATTTGACGTTATTATGTTGCCACGCGAGTTAGAAACCAAGCGGAGTCCATTTGGTCACTCAAATCCTTGTATTATCTAATTGCACCAAAATTGGCCTCCAATTGAGCCTACAACGTACAAACGAGTTTTCCTTCTTCATTAAGCACAACCGAACTTGTTTTTTGAGTCAAACATGTCCCATTTGACGTTATTATGGTGCCACACGAGTTAGAAACCAAGCGGAGTCCATTTGCTCACTAAAATCCTTGTATTCTCGTATTGCACCCAAATTGGCCTCCAATTGAGCCTACAACATACAAACGAGTTTTCCTTCTTTGTTAAGCAAAACCGAACCTTTTTGTTGAGTCAAACATGTCCCATTTGACGTTATTATGGTGCCACGCAAAGATTGAAATCAAACGGAGTCCGTTTGCTCACTCAAATCCTTGTATTCTCGGATTGCACCCAAATTGGCCTCCAATTGAGCCTACAATGTATAAACGAGTTTTCCTTCTTCGTTAAGCACAACCGAACTTGTTTGTTGAGTCAAATATGTTCCATTTGACGTTATTATGGTGCCACGCAAGGATTGAAACCAAACGGAGTCCATTTGGTCACTCAAATCCTTGTATTCTCGGATTGCTCCCAAATTGGCCTCCAATTGAGCCTACCACGTACAAATGAGTTTTCCTTCTTCGTTAACCATAACCAAACTTGTTTGTTGATTCAAACATGTTCCATTTGATTTTATTATGGTGCCACGCGAGTTAGAAACCAAGCGGAGTCCATTTGCTTACTCAAATCCTTGTATTCTCGGATTGCACCCAAATTGGCCTACAATTGAGCCTACAATGTACAAACGAGTTTTCCTTCGTCGTTGAGCACAACCGAACCTTTTTGTTGAGTCAAACATGTCCCATTTGACGTTAATAGGGTGCCACACGAGGATTGAAATCAAACGGAGTCCATTTGGTCACTCAAATCCTTGTATTCTCGGATTGCACCTAAATTGGCCTCCAATTGAGCCTACAACGTACAAACTAGTTTTTCTTCTTCATTAATCACAACCGAACTTGTTTGTTGAGTCAAAAATCTCCCATTTGACGTTATTATGGTGCCACGCGAGTTAGAAACCAAGCGGAGTCCATTTGGTCACTCAAATCCTTGTATTCTCGGATTGCACCCAAATTGGCCTCCAATTGAGCCTACAATGTACAAACGAGTTTTCCTTATTCGTTGACCATAACCGAACTTTTTTGTTGAGTCAAACATGTCCCATTTGATGTTATTATGGTGCCATGCGAGTTAAAAACCAAGCGGAGTCCATTTGCTTACTCAAATCCTTGTATTCTTGGATTCCACCCAAATTGGCCTACAATTGAGCCTACAATGTACACACGAGTTTACCTTCTTCGTTGAGCACAACCGAACATTTTTATTGAGTCAAACATGTCCCATTTGATGTTATTATGGTGCCATGCGAGGATTGAAATCGAACGGAGTCCATTTGGTCACTCAAATCCTTGTATTCTCGGATTGCACGCAAATTGGCCTCCAATTGAGCCTACAACGTACAAACGAGTTTTCCTTCTTTATTAAGCACAATGGAATTTTTTTTTGAGTCAAACATGTCCCATTTGACGTTATTATGGTGCCACGCGAGTTACAAACCAAGCGGAGTCCATTTGCTTACTCAAATCCTTGGATTCTTGGATTCCACCCAAATTGGCCTCCAATTGAGCCTACAATGTACAAACGAGTTTACCTTCTTCGTTGAGCACAACCGAACCTTTTTGTTGAGTAAAACATGTCCCATTTGACGTTATTATGGTGCCACACGAGGATTGAAATCAAACGGAGTCCATTTGGTCACTCAAATCCTTGTATTCTCGGATTGCACCCAAATTGGCCTCCAATTGAGCCTACAACGTACAAACGAATTTTCCTTCTTCGTTAACCATAACTGAACTTGTTTGTTGAGTGAAACATGTCCCATTTGACGTTATTATGTTGCCACGCGAGTTAGAAACCAAGCGGAGTCCATTTGGTCACTCAAATCCTTGTATTATCTAATTGCACCAAAATTGGCCTCCAATTGAGCCTACAACGTACAAACGAGTTTTCCTTCTTTATTAAGCACAACGGAACTTGTTTTTTGAGTCAACCATGTCCCATTTGACGTTATTATGTTGCCACACGAGTTAGAAACCAAGCGGAGTCCATTTGCTCACTAAAATCCTTGTATTCTCGTATTGCACCCAAATTGGCCTCCAATTGAGCCTACAACATACAAACGAGTTTTCCTTCTTTGTTAAGCACAACCGAACATTTTTGTTGAGTCAAACATGTCCCATTTGACGTTATTATGGTGCCACGCAAAGATTGAAATCAAACGGAGTCCGTTTGCTCACTCAAATCCTTGTATTCTCGGATTGCACCCAAATTGGCCTCCAATTGTGCCTACAATGTACAAACGAGTTTTCCTTCTTCGTTAAGCACAACCGAACTTTTTTGTTGAGTCAAATATGTTCCATTTGACGTTATTATGGTGCCACGCAAGGATTGAAACCAAACGGAGTCCATTTGGTCACTCAAATCCTTGTATTCTCGGATTGCACCCAAATTGGCCTCCAATTGAGCCTACCACGTACAAACGAGTTTTCCTTCTTCGTTAACCATAACCGAACTTTTTTGTTGAGTCAAACATGTTCCATTTGACGTTATTATGGTGCCACGCGAGTTAGAAACCAAGCGGAGTCCATTTGCTTACTCAAATCCTTGTATTCTCGGATTGTACCCAAATTGGCCTACAATTGAGCCTAAATGTACAAACGAGTTTTCCTTCTTCGTTGAGCACAACCGAACCTTTTTGTTGAGTCAAACATGTCCCATTTGATGTTAATAGGGTGCCACACGAGGATTGAAATTAAACGGAGTCCATTTGGTCACTCAAATCCTTGTATTCTCGGATTGCACCTAAATTGGCCTCCAATTGAGCCTACAACGTACAAACGAGTTTTTCTTCTTCATTAATCACAACCGAACTTGTTTGTTGAGTCAAACATCTCCCATTTTACGTTATTATGGTGCCACGCGAGTTAGAAACCAAGCGGAGTCCATTTGGTCACTCAAATCCTTGTATTCTCGGATTGCACCCAAATTGATCCTACAATGTACAAACGAGTTTTCCTTATTCGTTGACCATAACTGAACTTTTTTGTTGAGTCAAACATGTCCCATTTGATGTTATTATGGTGCCACGCGAGTTAGAAACCAAGCGGAGTCCATTTGCTTACTCAAATCCTTGTATTCTTGGATTCCACCCAAATTGGCCTACAATTGAGCCTACAATGTACACACGAGTTTACCTTCTTCGTTGAGCACAACCGATCATTTTTGTTGAGTCAAACATGTATCATTTGATGTTATTATGGTGCCACGCAAGGATTGAAATCGAACGGAGTCCATTTGGTCACTCAAATCCTTGTATTCTCGGATTGCACGCAAATTGGCCTCCAATTGAGCCTACAACGTACAAACGAGTTTTCCTTCTTTATTAAGCACAACGGAACTTGTTTTTTGAGTCAAACATGTCCCATTTGACATTATTATGGTGCCACGCGAGTTAGAAACCAAGCGGAGTCCATTTGCTTACTCAAATCCTTGTATTCTTGGATTCCACCCAAATTGGCCTCCAATTGAGCCTACAATGTACAAACGAGTTTACCTTCTTCGTTGAGCACAACCGAACATTTTTATTGAGTCAAACATGTCCCATTTGACGTTATTATGGTGCCACGCGAGGATTGAAATCAAACGGAGTCCATTTGGTCACTCAAATCCTTGTATTCTCGGATTGCACCCAAATTGGCCTCCAATTGAGCCTACAACGTACAAACGAGTTTTCCTTCTTCGTTAACCATAACCGAACTTGTTTGTTGAGTGAAACATGTCCCATTTGACGTTATTATGTTGCCACGCGAGTTAGAAACCAAGCGGAGTCCATTTGGTCACTCAAATCCTTGTATTATCTAATTGCACCAAAATTGGCCACCAATTGAGTCTACAACGTACAAACGAATTTTCCTTCTTCATTAAGCACAACCGAACTTGTTTTTTGAGTCAAACATGTCCCATTTGACGTTATTATGGTGCCACACGAGTTAGAAACCAAGCGGAGTCCATTTGCTCACTAAAATCTTTGTATTCTCGTATTGCACCCAAATTGGCCTCCAATTGAGCCTACAACATACAAACGAGTTTTTCTTCTTTGTTAAGCACAACCGAACCTTTTTGTTGAGTCAAACATGTCCCATTTGACGTTATTATGGTGCCACGCAAAGATTGAAATCAAACGGAGTCCGTTTGCTCACTCAAATCCTTGTATTCTCGGATTGCACCCAAATTGGCCTCCAATTGTGCCTACAATGTACAAACGAGTTTTCCTTCTTCGTTAAGCACAACCGAACTTTTTTGTTGAGTCAAATATGTTCCATTTGACGTTATTATGGTGCCACGCAAGGATTGAAACCAAACGGAGTCCATTTGGTCACTCAAATCCTTGTATTCTCGGATTGCACCCAAATTGGCCTCCAATTGAGCCTACCACGTACAAACGAGTTTTCCTTCTTCGTTAACCATAACCGAACTTTTTTGTTGAGTCAAACATGTTCCATTTGACGTTATTATGGTGCCACGCGAGTTATAAACCAAGCGGAGTCCATTTGCTTACTCAAATCCTTGTATTCTCGGATTGCACCCAAATTGGCCTACAATTGAGCCTACAATGTACAAACGAGTTTTCCTTCTTCGTTGAGCACAACCGAACCTTTTTGTTGAGTCAAACATGTCCCATTTGATGTTAATAGGGTGCCACACGAGGATTGAAATCAAACGGAGTCCATTTGGTCACTCAAATCCTTGTATTCTCGGATTGCACCTAAATTGGCCTCCAATTGAGCCTACAACGTACAAACGAGTTTTTCTTCTTCATTAATCACAACCGAACTTGTTTGTTGAGTCAAACATCTCCCATTTTACGTTATTATGGTGCCACGCGAGTTAGAAACCAAGCGGAGTCCATTTGGTCACTCAAATCCTTGTATTCTCGGATTGCACCCAAATTGATCCTACAATGTACAAACGAGTTTTCCTTATTCGTTGACCTTAACTGAACTTTTTTGTTGAGTCAAACATGTCCCATTTGATGTTATTATGGTGCCACGCGAGTTAGAAACCAAGCGGAGTCCATTTGCTTACTCAAATCCTTGTATTCTTGGATTCCACCCAAATTGGCCTACAATTGAGCCTACAATGTACACACGAGTTTACCTTCTTCGTTGAGCACAACCGATCATTTTTGTTGAGTCAAACATGTATCATTTGATGTTATTATGGTGCCACGCAAGGATTGAAATCGAACGGAGTCCATTTGGTCACTCAAATCCTTGTATTCTCGGATTGCACGCAAATTGGCCTCCAATTGAGCCTACAACGTACAAACGAGTTTTCCTTCTTTATTAAGCACAACGGAACTTGTTTTTTGAGTCAAACATGTCCCATTTGACGTTATTATGGTGCCACGCGAGTTAGAAACCAAGCGGAGTCCATTTGCTTACTCAAATCCTTGTATTCTTGGATTCCACCCAAATTGGCCTCCAATTGAGCCTACAATGTACAAACGAGTTTACCTTCTTCGTTGAGCACAACCGAACATTTTTATTGAGTCAAACATGTCCCATTTGACGTTATTATGGTGCCACGCGAGGATTGAAATCAAACGGAGTCCATTTGGTCACTCAAATCCTTGTATTCTCGGATTGCACCCAAATTGGCCTCCAATTGAGCCTACAACGTACAAACGAGTTTTCCTTCTTCGTTAACCATAACCGAACTTGTTTGTTCAGTGAAACATGTCCCATTTGACGTTATTATGTTGCCACGCGAGTTAGAAACCAAGCGGAGTCCATTTGGTCACTCAAATCCTTGTATTATCTAATTGCACCAAAATTGGCCACCAATTGAGTCTACAACGTACAAACGAATTTTCCTTCTTCATTAAGCACAACCGAACTTGTTTTTTGAGTCAAACATGTCCCATTTGACGTTATTATGGTGCCACACGAGTTAGAAACCAAGCGGAGTCCATTTGCTCACTAAAATCCTTGTATTCTCGTATTGCACCCAAATTGGCCTCCAATTGAGCCTACAACATACAAACGAGTTTTCCTTCTTTGTTAAGCACAACCGAACCTTTTTGTTGAGTCAAACATGTCCCATTTGACGTTATTATGGTGCCACGCAAAGATTGAAATCAAACGGAGTCCGTTTGCTCACTCAAATCCTTGTATTCTCGGATTGCACCCAAATTGGCCTCCAATTGTGCCTACAATGTACAAACGAGTTTTCCTTCTTCGTTAAGCACAACCGAACTTTTTTGTTGAGTCAAATATGTTCCATTTGACGTTATTATGGTGCCACGCAAGGATTGAAACCAAACGGAGTCCATTTGGTCACTCAAATCCTTGTATTCTCGGATTGCACCCAAATTGGCCTCCAATTGAGCCTACCACGTACAAACGAGTTTTCCTTCTTCGTTAACCATAACCGAACTTTTTTGTTGAGTCAAACATGTTCCATTTGACGTTATTATGGTGCCACGCGAGTTAGAAACCAAGCGGAGTCCATTTGCTTACTCAAATCCTTGTATTCTCGGATTGCACCCAAATTGGCCTACAATTGAGCCTACAATGTACAAACGAGTTTTCCTTCTTCGTTGAGCACAACCGAACCTTTTTGTTGAGTCAAACATGTCCCATTTGATGTTAATAGGGTGCCACACGAGGATTGAAATCAAACGGAGTCCATTTGGTCACTCAAATCCTTGTATTCTCGGATTGCACCTAAATTGGCCTCCAATTGAGCCTACAACGTACAAACGAGTTTTTCTTCTTCATTAATCACAACCGAACTTGTTTGTTGAGTCAAACATCTCCCATTTTACGTTATTATGGTGCCACGCGAGTTAGAAACCAAGCGGAGTCCATTTGGTCACTCAAATCCTTGTATTCTCGGATTGCACCCAAATTGATCCTACAATGTACAAACGAGTTTTCCTTATTCGTTGACCTTAACTGAACTTTTTTGTTGAGTCAAACATGTCCCATTTGATGTTATTATGGTGCCACGCGAGTTAGAAACCAAGCGGAGTCCATTTGCTTACTCAAATCCTTGTATTCTTGGATTCCACCCAAATTGGCCTACAATTGAGCCTACAATGTACACACGAGTTTACCTTCTTCGTTGAGCACAACCGATCATTTTTGTTGAGTCAAACATGTATCATTTGATGTTATTATGGTGCCACGCAAGGATTGAAATCGAACGGAGTCCATTTGGTCACTCAAATCCTTGTATTCTCGGATTGCACGCAAATTGGCCTCCAATTGAGCCTACAACGTACAAACGAGTTTTCCTTCTTTATTAAGCACAACGGAACTTGTTTTTTGAGTCAAACATGTCCCATTTGACGTTATTATGGTGCCACGCGAGTTAGAAACCAAGCGGAGTCCATTTGCTTACTCAAATCCTTGTATTCTCGGATTGCACCCAAATTGGCCTACAATTGAGCCTACAATGTACAAACGAGTTTTCCTTCTTCGTTGAGCACAACCGAACCTTTTTGTTGAGTCAAAAATGTCCCATTTGACGTTAATAGGGTGCCACAGGAGGATTGAAATCAAACGGAGTCCATTTGGTCACTCAAATCCTTGTATTCTCGGATTGCACCTAAATTGGCCTCCAATTGAGCCTACAACGTACAAACGAGTTTTCCTTCTTTATTAAGCACAATGGAACTTTTTTTTTGAGTCAAACATGTCCCATTTGACGTTATTATGGTGCCACGCGAGTTACAAACCAAGCGGAGTCCATTTGCTTACTCAAATCCTTGGATTCTTGGATTCCACCCAAATTGGCCTCCAATTGAGCCTACAATGTACAAACGAGTTTACCTTCTTCGTTGAGCACAACCGAACATTTTTATTGAGTCAAACATGTCCCATTTGACGTTATTATGGTGCCACACGAGGATTGAAATCAAACGGAGTCCATTTGGTCACTCAAATCCTTGTATTCTCGGATTGCACCCAAATTGGCCTCCAATTGAGCCTACAACGTACAAACGAGTTTTCCTTCTTCGTTAACCATAACTGAACTTGTTTGTTGAGTGAAACATGTCCCATTTGACGTTATTATGTTGCCACGCGAGTTAGAAACCAAGCGGAGTCCATTTGGTCACTCAAATCCTTGTATTATCTAATTGCACCAAAATTGGCCTCCAATTGAGCCTACAACGTACAAACGAGTTTTCCTTCTTTATTAAGCACAACGGAACTTGTTTTTTGAGTCAAATATGTCCCATTTGACGTTATTATGTTGCCACACGAGTTAGAAACCAAGCGGAGTCCATTTGCTCACTAAAATCCTTGTATTCTCGTATTGCACCCAAATTGGCCTCCAATTCAGCCTACAACATACAAACGAGTTTTCCTTCTTTGTTAAGCACAACCGAACCTTTTTGTTGAGTCAAACATGTCCCATTTGACGTTATTATGGTGCCACGCAAAGATTGAAATCAAACGGAGTCCGTTTGCTCACTCAAATCCTTGTATTCTCGGATTGCACCCAAATTGGCCTCCAATTGAGCCTACAATGTACAAACGAGTTTTCCTTCGTCGTTAAGCACAACCGAACTTGTTTGTTGAGTCAAATATGTTCCATTTGAAGTTATTATGGTGCCACGCAAGGATTGAAACCAAACGGAGTCCATTTGGTCACTCAAATCATTGTATTCTCGGATTGCACCCAAATTGGCCTCCAATTGAGCCTACCACGTACAAACGAGTTTTCCTTCTTCGTTAACCATAAACGAACTTGTTTTTTGAGTCAAACATGTTCCATTTGACGTTATTATGGTGCCACGCGAGTTAGAAACCAAGCGGAGTCCATTTGGTCACTCAAATCCTTGTATTCTCGGATTGCACCCAAATTGATCCTACAATGTACAAACGAGTTTTCCTTATTCGTTGACCATAACCGAACTTTTTTGTTGAGTCAAACATGTGCCATTTGATGTTATTATGGAGCCACGCGAGTTAGAAACCAAGCGGAGTCCATTTGCTTACTCAAATCCTTGTATTCTTGGATTCCACCCAAATTGGCCTACAATTGAGCCTACAATGTACACACGAGTTTACCTTCTTCGTTGAGCACAACCGAACATTTTTGTTGAGTCAAACGTGTCCCATTTGATGTTATTATGGTGCCACGCAAGGATTGAAATCGAACGGAGTCCATTTGGTCACTCAAATCCTTGTATTCTCGGATTGCTCCCAAATTGGCCTCCAATTGAGCCTACCACGTACAAACGAGTTTTCCTTCTTCGTTAACCATAACCAAACTTGTTTGTTGATTCAAACATGTTCCATTTGATGTTATTATGGTGCCACGCGAGTTAGAAACCAAGCGGAGTCCATTTGCTTACTCAAATCCTTGTATTCTCGGATTGCACCCAAATTGGCCTACAATTGAGCCTACAATGTACAAACGAGTTTTCCTTCGTCGTTGAGCACAACCGAACCTTTTTGTTGAGTCAAACATGTCCCATTTGACGTTAATAGGGTGCCACACGAGTATTGAAATCAAACGGAGTCCATTTGGTCACTCAAATCCTTGTATTCTCGGATTGCACCTAAATTGGCCTCCAATTGAGCCTACAACGTACAAACGAGTTTTTCTTCTTCATTAATCACAACCGAACTTGTTTGTTGAGTCAAAAATCTCCCATTTGACGTTATTATGGTGCCACGCGAGTTAGAAACCAAGCGGAGTCCATTTGGTCACTCAAATCCTTGTATTCTCGGATTGCACCCAAATTGGCCTCCAATTGAGCCTACAATGTACAAACGAGTTTTCCTTATTCGTTGACCATAACCGAACTTTTTTGTTGAGTCAAACATGTCCCATTTGATGTTATTATGGTGCCATGCGAGTTAAAAACCAAGCGGAGTCCATTTGCTTACTCAAATCCTTGTATTCTTGGATTCCACCCAAATTGGCCTACAATTGAGCCTACAATGTACACACGAGTTTACCTTCTTCGTTGAGCACAACCGAAAATTTTTATTGAGTCAAACATGTCCCATTTGATGTTATTATGGTGCCATGCGAGGATTGAAATCGAACGGAGTCCATTTGGTCACTCAAATCCTTGTATTCTCGGATTGCACGCAAATTGGCCTCCAATTGAGCCTACAACGTACAAACGAGTTTTCCTTCTTTATTAAGCACAACGGAACTTGTTTTTTGAGTCAAATATGTCCCATTTGACGTTATTATGTTGCCACACGAGTTAGAAACCAAGCGGAGTCCATTTGCTCACTAAAATCCTTGTATTCTCGTATTGCACCCAAATTGGCCTCCAATTCAGCCTACAACATACAAACGAGTTTTCCTTCTTTGTTAAGCACAACCGAACCTTTTTGTTGAGTCAAACATGTCCCATTTGACGTTATTATGGTGCCACGCAAAGATTGAAATCAAACGGAGTCCGTTTGCTCACTCAAATCCTTGTATTCTCGGATTGCACCCAAATTGGCCTCCAATTGAGCCTACAATGTACAAACGAGTTTTCCTTCGTCGTTAAGCACAACCGAACTTGTTTGTTGAGTCAAATATGTTCCATTTGAAGTTATTATGGTGCCACGCAAGGATTGAAACCAAACGGAGTCCATTTGGTCACTCAAATCATTGTATTCTCGGATTGCACCCAAATTGGCCTCCAATTGAGCCTACCACGTACAAACGAGTTTTCCTTCTTCGTTAACCATAAACGAACTTGTTTTTTGAGTCAAACATGTTCCATTTGACGTTATTATGGTGCCACGCGAGTTAGAAACCAAGCGGAGTCCATTTGGTCACTCAAATCCTTGTATTCTCGGATTGCACCCAAATTGATCCTACAATGTACAAACGAGTTTTCCTTATTCGTTGACCATAACCGAACTTTTTTGTTGAGTCAAACATGTGCCATTTGATGTTATTATGGAGCCACGCGAGTTAGAAACCAAGCGGAGTCCATTTGCTTACTCAAATCCTTGTATTCTTGGATTCCACCCAAATTGGCCTACAATTGAGCCTACAATGTACACACGAGTTTACCTTCTTCGTTGAGCACAACCGAACATTTTTGTTGAGTCAAACATGTCCCATTTGATGTTATTATGGTGCCACGCAAGGATTGAAATCGAACGGAGTCCATTTGGTCACTCAAATCCTTGTATTCTCGGATTGCTCCCAAATTGGCCTCCAATTGAGCCTACCACGTACAAACGAGTTTTCCTTCTTCGTTAACCATAACCAAACTTGTTTGTTGATTCAAACATGTTCCATTTGATGTTATTATGGTGCCACGCGAGTTAGAAACCAAGCGGAGTCCATTTGCTTACTCAAATCCTTGTATTCTCGGATTGCACCCAAATTGGCCTACAATTGAGCCTACAATGTACAAACGAGTTTTTCTTCGTCGTTGAGCACAACCGAACCTTTTTGTTGAGTCAAACATGTCCCATTTGACGTTAATAGGGTGCCACACGAGTATTGAAATCAAACGGAGTCCATTTGGTCACTCAAATCCTTGTATTCTCGGATTGCACCTAAATTGGCCTCCAATTGAGCCTACAACGTACAAACGAGTTTTTCTTCTTCATTAATCACAACCGAACTTGTTTGTTGAGTCAAAAATCTCCCATTTGACGTTATTATGGTGCCACGCGAGTTAGAAACCAAGCGGAGTCCATTTGGTCACTCAAATCCTTGTATTCTCGGATTGCACCCAAATTGGCCTCCAATTGAGCCTACAATGTACAAACGAGTTTTCCTTATTCGTTGACCATAACCGAACTTTTTTGTTGAGTCAAACATGTCCCATTTGATGTTATTATGGTGCCATGCGAGTTAAAAACCAAGCGGAGTCCATTTGCTTACTCAAATCCTTGTATTCTTGGATTCCACCCAAATTGGCCTACAATTGAGCCTACAATGTACACACGAGTTTACCTTCTTCGTTGAGCACAACCGAAAATTTTTATTGAGTCAAACATGTCCCATTTGATGTTATTATGGTGCCATGCGAGGATTGAAATCGAACGGAGTCCATTTGGTCACTCAAATCCTTGTATTCTCGGATTGCACGCAAATTGGCCTCCAATTGAGCCTACAACGTACAAACGAGTTTTCCTTCTTTATTAAGCACAATGGAACTTTTTTTTTGAGTCAAACATGTCCCATTTGACGTTATTATGGTGCCACGCGAGTTACAAACCAAGCGGAGTCCATTTGCTTACTCAAATCCTTGGATTCCACCCAAATTGGCCTCCAATTGAGCCTACAATGTACAAACGAGTTTACCTTCTTCGTTGAGCACAACCGAACATTTTTATTGAGTCAAACATGTCCCATTTGACGTTATTATGGTGCCACACGAGGATTGAAATCAAACGGAGTCCATTTGGTCACTCAAATCCTTGTATTCTCGGATTGCACCCAAATTGGCCTCCAATTGAGCCTACAACGTACAAACGAGTTTTCCTTCTTCGTTAACCATAACTGAACTTGTTTGTTGAGTGAAACATGTCCCATTTGACGTTATTATGTTTCCACGCGAGTTAGAAACCAAGCGGAGTCCATTTGGTCACTCAAATCCTTGTATTATCTAATTGCACCAAAATTGGCCTCCAATTGAGCCTACAACGTACAAACGAGTTTTCCTTCTTTATTAAGCACAACGGAACTTGTTTTTTGAGTCAAATATGTCCCATTTGACGTTATTATGTTGCCACACGAGTTAGAAACCAAGCGGAGTCCATTTGCTCACTAAAATCCTTGTATTCTCGTATTGCACCCAAATTGGCCTCCAATTGAGCCTACAACATACAAACGAGTTTTCCTTCTTTGTTAAGCACAACCGAACCTTTTTGTTGAGTCAAAAATGTCCCATTTGACGTTATTATGGTGCCACGCAAAGATTGAAATCAAACGGAGTCCGTTTGCTCACTCAAATCCTTGTATTCTCGGATTGCACCCAAATTGGCCTCCAATTGAGCCTACAATGTACAAACGAGTTTTCCTTCGTCGTTAAGCACAACCGAACTTGTTTGTTGAGTCAAATATGTTCCATTTGACGTTATTATGGTGCCACGCAAGGATTGAAACCAAACGGAGTCCATTTGGTCACTCAAATCATTGTATTCTCGGATTGCACCCAAATTGGCCTCGAATTGAGCCTACCACGTACAAACGTGTTTTCCTTCTTCGTTAACCATAAACGAACTTGTTTTTTGAGTCAAACATGTTCCATTTGACGTTATTATGGTGCCACGCGAGTTAGAAACCAAGCGGAGTCCATTTGCTTACTCAAATCCTTGTATTCTCGGATTGCACCCAAATTGGCCTACAATTGAGCCTACAATGTACAAACGAGTTTTCCTTCTTCGTTGAGCACAACCGAACCTTTTTGTTGAGTCAAACATGTCCCATTTGACGTTAATAGGGTGCCACACGAGGATTGAAATCAAACGGAGTCCATTTGGTCACTCAAATCCTTGTATTCTCGGATTGCACCTAAATTGGCCTCCAATTGAGCCTACAACGTACAAACGAGTTTTTCTTCTTCATTAATCACAACCGAACTTGTTTGTTGAGTCAAACATGTTCCATTTGACGTTATTATGGTGCCACGCGAGTTAGAAACCAAGCGGAGTCCATTTGGTCACTCAAATCCTTGTATTCTCGGATTGCACCCAAATTGATCCTACAATGTACAAACGAGTTTTCCTTATTCGTTGACCATAACCGAACTTTTTTGTTGAGTCAAACATGTGCCATTTGATGTTATTATGGAGCCACGCGAGTTAGAAACCAAGCGGAGTCCATTTGCTTACTCAAATCCTTGTATTCTTGGATTCCACCCAAATTGGCCTACAATTGAGCCTACAATGTACACACGAGTTTACCTTCTTCGTTGAGCACAACCGAACATTTTTGTTGAGTCAAACATGTCCCATTTGATGTTATTATGGTGCCACGCAAGGATTGAAATCGAACGGAGTCCATTTGGTCACTCAAATCCTTGTATTCTCGGATTGCTCCCAAATTGGCCTCCAATTGAGCCTACCACGTACAAACGAGTTTTCCTTCTTCGTTAACCATAACCAAACTTGTTTGTTGATTCAAACATGTTCCATTTGATGTTATTATGGTGCCACGCGAGTTAGAAACCAAGCGGAGTCCATTTGCTTACTCAAATCCTTGTATTCTCGGATTGCACCCAAATTGGCCTACAATTGAGCCTACAATGTACAAACGAGTTTTCCTTCGTCGTTGAGCACAACCGAACCTTTTTGTTGAGTCAAACATGTCCCATTTGACGTTAATAGGGTGCCACACGAGTATTGAAATCAAACGGAGTCCATTTGGTCACTCAAATCCTTGTATTCTCGGATTGCACCTAAATTGGCCTCCAATTGAGCCTACAACGTACAAACGAGTTTTTCTTCTTCATTAATCACAACCGAACTTGTTTGTTGAGTCAAAAATCTCCCATTTGACGTTATTATGGTGCCACGCGAGTTAGAAACCAAGCGGAGTCCATTTGGTCACTCAAATCCTTGTATTCTCGGATTGCACCCAAATTGGCCTCCAATTGAGCCTACAATGTACAAACGAGTTTTCCTTATTCGTTGACCATAACCGAACTTTTTTGTTGAGTCAAACATGTCCCATTTGATGTTATTATGGTGCCATGCGAGTTAAAAACCAAGCGGAGTCCATTTGCTTACTCAAATCCTTGTATTCTTGGATTCCACCCAAATTGGCCTACAATTGAGCCTACAATGTACACACGAGTTTAGCTTCTTCGTTGAGCACAACCGAACATTTTTATTGAGTCAAACATGTCCCATTTGATGTTATTATGGTGCCATGCGAGGATTGAAATCGAACGGAGTCCATTTGGTCACTCAAATCCTTGTATTCTCGGATTGCACGCAAATTGGCCTCCAATTGAGCCTACAACGTACAAACGAGTTTTCCTTCTTTATTAAGCACAATGGAACTTTTTTTTTGAGTCAAACATGTCCCATTTGACGTTATTATGGTGCCACGTGAGTTAGAAACCAAGCGGAGTCCATTTGCTTACTCAAATCCTTGGATTCTTGGATTCCACCCAAATTGGCCTCCAATTGAGCCTACAATGTACAAACGAGTTTACCTTCTTCGTTGAGCACAACCGAACATTTTTATTGAGTCAAACATGTCCCATTTGACGTTATTATGGTGCCACACGAGGATTGAAATCAAACGGAGTCCATTTGGTCACTCAAATCCTTGTATTCTCGGATTGCACCCAAATTGGCCTCCAATTGAGCCTACAACGTACAAACGAGTTTTCCTTCTTCGTTAACCATAACTGAACTTGTTTGTTGAGTGAAACATGTCCCATTTGACGTTATTATGTTGCCACGCGAGTTAGAAACCAAGCGGAGTCCATTTGGTCACTCAAATCCTTGTATTATCTAATTGCACCAAAATTGGCCTCCAATTGAGCCTACAACGTACAAACGAGTTTTCCTTCTTTATTAAGCACAACGGAACTTGTTTTTTGAGTCAAATATGTCCCATTTGACGTTATTATGTTGCCACACGAATTAGAAACCAAGCGGAGTCCATTTGCTAACTAAAATCCTTGTATTCTCGTATTGCACCCAAATTGGCCTCCAATTGAGCCTACAACATACAAACGAGTTTTCCTTCTTTGTTAAGCACAACCGAACCTTTTTGTTGATTCAAACATGTCCCATTTGACGGTATTATGGTGCCACGCAAAGATTGAAATCAAACGGAGTCCGTTTGCTCACTCAAATCCTTGTATTCTCGGATTGCACCCAAATTGGCCTCCAATTGAGCCTACAATGTACAAACGAGTTTTCCTTCGTCGTTAAGCACAACCGAACTTGTTTGTTGAGTCAAATATGTTCCATTTGAAGTTATTATGGTGCCACACAAGGATTGAAACCAAACGGAGTCCATTTGGTCACTCAAATCATTGTATTCTCGGATTGCACCCAAATTGGCCTCCAATTGAGCCTACCACGTACAAACGAGTTTTCCTTCTTCGTTAACCATAAACGAACTTGTTTTTTGAGTCAAACATGTTCCATTTGACGTTATTATGGTGCCACGCGAGTTAGAAACCAAGCGGAGTCCATTTGCTTACTCAAATCCTTGTATTCTCGGATTGCACCCAAATTGGCCTACAATTGAGCCTACAATGTACAAACGAGTTTTCCTTCTTCGTTGAGCACAACCGAACCTTTTTGTTGAGTCAAACATGTCCCATTTGACGTTAATAGGGTGCCACACAAGGATTGAAATCAAACGGAGTCCATTTGGTCACTCAAATCCTTGTATTCTCGGATTGCACCTAAATTGGCCTCCAATTGAGCCTACAACGTACAAACGAGTTTTTCTTCTTCATTAATCACAACCGAACTTGTTTGTTGAGTCAAACATCTCCCATTTGACGTTATTATGGTGCCACGCGAGTTAGAAACCAAGCGGAGTCCATTTGGTCACTCAAATCCTTGTATTCTCGGATTGCACCCAAATTGATCCTACAATGTACAAACGAGTTTTCCTTATTCGTTGACCATAACCGAACTTTTTTGTTGAGTCAAACATGTGCCATTTGATGTTATTATGGAGCCACGCGAGTTAGAAACCAAGCGGAGTCCATTTGCTTACTCAAATCCTTGTATTCTTGGATTCCACCCAAATTGGCCTACAATTGAGCCTACAATGTACACACGAGTTTACCTTCTTCGTTGAGCACAACCGAACATTTTTGTTGAGTCAAACATGTCCCATTTGATGTTATTATGGTGCCACGCAAGGATTGAAATCGAACGGAGTCCATTTGGTCACTCAAATCCTTGTATTCTCGGATTGCTCCCAAATTGGCCTCCAATTGAGCCTACCACGTACAAACGAGTTTTCCTTCTTCGTTAACCATAACCAAACTTGTTTGTTGATTCAAACATGTTCCATTTGATGTTATTATGGTGCCACGCGAGTTAGAAACCAAGCGGAGTCCATTTGCTTACTCAAATCCTTGTATTCTCGGATTGCACCCAAATTGGCCTACAATTGAGCCTACAATGTACAAACGAGTTTTCCTTCGTCGTTGAGCACAACCGAACCTTTTTGTTGAGTCAAACATGTCCCATTTGACGTTAATAGGGTGCCACACGAGTATTGAAATCAAACGGAGTCCATTTGGTCACTCAAATCCTTGTATTCTCGGATTGCACCTAAATTGGCCTCCAATTGAGCCTACAACGTACAAACGAGTTTTTCTTCTTCATTAATCACAACCGAACTTGTTTGTTGAGTCAAAAATATCCCATTTGACGTTATTATGGTGCCACGCGAGTTAGTAACCAAGCGGAGTCCATTTGGTCACTCAAATCCTTGTATTCTCGGATTGCACCCAAATTGGCCTCCAATTGAGCCTACAATGTACAAACGAGTTTTCCTTATTCGTTGACCATAACCGAACTTTTTTGTTGAGTCAAACATGTCCCATTTGATGTTATTATGGTGCCATGCGAGTTAAAAACCAAGCGGAGTCCATTTGCTTACTCAAATCCTTGTATTCTTGGATTCCACCCAAATTGGCCTACAATTGAGCCTACAATGTACACACGAGTTTAACTTCTTCGTTGAGCACAACCGAAAATTTTTATTGAGTCAAACATGTCTCATTTGATGTTATTATGGTGCCATGCGAGGATTGAAATCGAACGGAGTCCATTTGGTCACTCAAATCCTTGTATTCTCGGATTGCACGCAAATTGGCCTCCAATTGAGCCTACAACGTACAAACGAGTTTTCCTTCTTTATTAAGCACAATGGAACTTTTTTTTTGAGTCAAACATGTCCCATTTGACGTTATTATGGTGCCACGTGAGTTAGAAACCAAGCGGAGTCCATTTGCTTACTCAAATCCTTGGATTCTTGGATTCCACCCAAATTGGCCTCCAATTGAGCCTACAATGTACAAACGAGTTTACCTTCTTCGTTGAGCACAACCGAACATTTTTATTGAGTCAAACATGTCCCATTTGACGTTATTATGGTGCCACACGAGGATTGAAATCAAACGGAGTCCATTTGGTCACTCAAATCCTTGTATTCTCGGATTGCACCCAAATTGGCCTCCAATTGAGCCTACAACGTACAAACGAGTTTTCCTTCTTCGTTAACCATAACTGAACTTGTTTGTTGAGTGAAACATGTCCCATTTGACGTTATTATGTTGCCACGCGAGTTAGAAACCAAGCGGAGTCCATTTGGTCACTCAAATCCTTGTATTATCTAATTGCACCAAAATTGGCCTCCAATTGAGCCTACAACGTACAAACGAGTTTTCCTTCTTTATTAAGCACAACGGAACTTGTTTTTTGAGTCAAATATGTCCCATTTGACGTTATTATGTTGCCACACGAGTTAGAAACCAAGCGGAGTCCATTTGCTAACTAAAATCCTTGTATTCTCGTATTGCACCCAAATTGGCCTCCAATTGAGCCTACAACATACAAACGAGTTTTCCTTCTTTGTTAAGCACAACCGAACCTTTTTGTTGAGTCAAACATGTCCCATTTGACGGTATTATGGTGCCACGCAAAGATTGAAATCAAACGGAGTCCGTTTGCTCACTCAAATCCTTGTATTCTCGGATTGCACCCAAATTGGCCTCCAATTGAGCCTACAATGTACAAACGAGTTTTCCTTCGTCGTTAAGCACAACCGAACTTGTTTGTTGAGTCAAATATGTTCCATTTGAAGTTATTATGGTGCCACACAAGGATTGAAACCAAACGGAGTCCATTTGGTCACTCAAATCATTGTATTCTCGGATTGCACCCAAATTGGCCTCCAATTGAGCCTACCACGTACAAACGAGTTTTCCTTCTTCGTTAACCATAAACGAACTTGTTTTTTGAGTCAAACATGTTCCATTTGACGTTATTATGGTGCCACGCGAGTTAGAAACCAAGCGGAGTCCATTTGCTTACTCAAATCCTTGTATTCTCGGATTGCACCCAAATTGGCCTACAATTGAGCCTACAATGTACAAACGAGTTTTCCTTCTTCGTTGAGCACAACCGAACCTTTTTGTTGAGTCAAACATGTCCCATTTGACGTTAATAGGGTGCCACAGAAGGATTGAAATCAAACGGAGTCCATTTGGTCACTCAAATCCTTGTATTCTCGGATTGCACCTAAATTGGCCTCCAATTGAGCCTACAACGTACAAACGAGTTTTTCTTCTTCATTAATCACAACCGAACTTGTTTGTTGAGTCAAACATCTCCCATTTGACGTTATTATGGTGCCACGCGAGTTAGAAACCAAGCGGAGTCCATTTGGTCGCTCAAATCCTTGTATTCTCGGATTGCACCCAAATTGATCCTACAATGTACAAACGAGTTTTCCTTATTCGTTGACCATAACCGAACTTTTTTGTTGAGTCAAACATGTGCCATTTGATGTTATTATGGAGCCACGCGAGTTAGAAACCAAGCGGAGTCCATTTGCTTACTCAAATCCTTGTATTCTTGGATTCCACCCAAATTGGCCTACAATTGAGCCTACAATGTACACACGAGTTTACCTTCTTCGTTGAGCACAACCGAACATTTTTGTTGAGTCAAACATGTCCCATTTGATGTTATTATGGTGCCACGCAAGGATTGAAATCGAACGGAGTCCATTTGGTCACTCAAATCCTTGTATTCTCGGATTGCTCCCAAATTGGCCTCCAATTGAGCCTACCACGTACAAACGAGTTTTCCTTCTTCGTTAACCATAACCAAACTTGTTTGTTGATTCAAACATGTTCCATTTGATGTTATTATGGTGCCACGCGAGTTAGAAACCAAGCGGAGTCCATTTGCTTACTCAAATCCTTGTATTCTCGGATTGCACCCAAATTGGCCTACAATTGAGCCTACAATGTACAAACGAGTTTTCCTTCGTCGTTGAGCACAACCGAACCTTTTTGTTGAGTCAAACATGTCCCATTTGACGTTAATAGGGTGCCACACGAGTATTGAAATCAAACGGAGTCCATTTGGTCACTCAAATCCTTGTATTCTCGGATTGCACCTAAATTGGCCTCCAATTGAGCCTACAACGTACAAACGAGTTTTTCTTCTTCATTAATCACAACCGAACTTGTTTGTTGAGTCAAAAATATCCCATTTGACGTTATTATGGTGCCACGCGAGTTAGTAACCAAGCGGAGTCC
Source organism: Berberis vulgaris (assembly GCA_963556465.1). Classification (NCBI taxonomy): domain Eukaryota; kingdom Viridiplantae; phylum Streptophyta; class Magnoliopsida; order Ranunculales; family Berberidaceae; genus Berberis; species Berberis vulgaris. The sequence goes on along the minus strand of OY747126.1, from coordinate 37,818,385 downwards.
ATTTGGTCACTCAAATCCTTGTATTCTCGGATTGCACCCAAATTGGCCTCCAATTGAGCCTACAATGTACAAACGAGTTTTCCTTATTCGTTGACCATAACCGAACTTTTTTGTTGAGTCAAACATGTCCCATTTGATGTTATTATGGTGCCATGCGAGTTAAAAACCAAGCGGAGTCCATTTGCTTACTCAAATCCTTGTATTCTTGGATTCCACCCAAATTGGCCTACAATTGAGCCTACAATGTACACACGAGTTTAACTTCTTCGTTGAGCACAACCGAAAATTTTTATTGAGTCAAACATGTCTCATTTGATGTTATTATGGTGCCATGCGAGGATTGAAATCGAACGGAGTCCATTTGGTCACTCAAATCCTTGTATTCTCGGATTGCACGCAAATTGGCCTCCAATTGAGCCTACAACGTACAAACGAGTTTTCCTTCTTTATTAAGCACAATGGAACTTTTTTTTTGAGTCAAACATGTCCCATTTGACGTTATTATGGTGCCACGCGAGTTACAAACCAAGCGGAGTCCATTTGCTTACTCAAATCCTTGGATTCTTGGATTCCACCCAAATTGGCCTCCAATTGAGCCTACAATGTACAAACGAGTTTACCTTCTTCGTTGAGCACAACCGAACATTTTTATTGAGTCAAACATGTCCCATTTGACGTTATTATGGTGCCACACGAGGATTGAAATCAAACGGAGTCCATTTGGTCACTCAAATCCTTGTATTCTCGGATTGCACCCAAATTGGCCTCCAATTGAGCCTACAACGTACAAACGAGTTTTCCTTCTTCGTTAACCATAACTGAACTTGTTTGTTGAGTGAAACATGTCCCATTTGACGTTATTATGTTTCCACGCGAGTTAGAAACCAAGCGGAGTCCATTTGGTCACTCAAATCCTTGTATTATCTAATTGCACCAAAATTGGCCTCCAATTGAGCCTACAACGTACAAACGAGTTTTCCTTCTTTATTAAGCACAACGGAACTTGTTTTTTGAGTCAAATATGTCCCATTTGACGTTATTATGTTGCCACACGAGTTAGAAACCAAGCGGAGTCCATTTGCTCACTAAAATCCTTGTATTCTCGTATTGCACCCAAATTGGCCTCCAATTGAGCCTACAACATACAAACGAGTTTTCCTTCTTTGTTAAGCACAACCGAACCTTTTTGTTGAGTCAAACATGTCCCATTTGACGTTATTATGGTGCCACGCAAAGATTGAAATCAAACGGAGTCCGTTTGCTCACTCAAATCCTTGTATTCTCGGATTGCACCCAAATTGGCCTCCAATTGAGCCTACAATGTACAAACGAGTTTTCCTTCGTCGTTAAGCACAACCGAACTTGTTTGTTGAGTCAAATATGTTCCATTTGACGTTATTATGGTGCCACGCAAGGATTGAAACCAAACGGAGTCCATTTGGTCACTCAAATCATTGTATTCTCGGATTGCACCCAAATTGGCCTCCAATTGAGCCTACCACGTACAAACGAGTTTTCCTTCTTCGTTAACCATAAACGAACTTGTTTTTTGAGTCAAACATGTTCCATTTGACGTTATTATGGTGCCACGCGAGTTAGAAACCAAGCGGAGTCCATTTGCTTACTCAAATCCTTGTATTCTCGGATTGCACCCAAATTGGCCTACAATTGAGCCTACAATGTACAAACGAGTTTTCCTTCTTCGTTGAGCACAACCGAACTTTTTTGTTGAGTCAAACATGTCCCATTTGACGTTAATAGGGTGCCACACGAGGATTGAAATCAAACGGAGTCCATTTGGTCACTCAAATCCTTGTATTCTCGGATTGCACCTAAATTGGCCTCCAATTGAGCCTACAACGTACAAACGAGTTTTTCTTCTTCATTAATCACAACCGAACCTTTTTGTTGAGTCAAACATGTCCCATTTGACGTTAATAGGGTGCCACACGAGTATTGAAATCAAACGGAGTCCATTTGGTCACTCAAATCCTTGTATTCTCGGATTGCACCCAAATTGGCCTCCAATTGAGCCTACAATGTACAAACGAGTTTTCCTTATTCGTTGACCATAACCGAACTTTTTTGTTGAGTCAAACATGTCCCATTTGATGTTATTATGGTGCCATGCGAGTTAGAAACCAAGCGGAGTCCATTTGCTTACTCAAATCCTTGTATTCTTGGATTCCACCCAAATTGGCCTACAATTGAGCCTACAATGTACACACGAGTTTACCTTCTTCGTTGAGCACAACCGAACATTTTTATTGATTCAAACATGTCCCATTTGATGTTATTATGGTGCCACGCGAGGATTGAAATCGAACGGAGTCCATTTGGTCACTCAAATCCTTGTATTCTCGGATTGCACGCAAATTGGCCTCCAATTGAGCCTACAATGTACAAACGAGTTTTCCTTATTCGTTGACCATAACCGAACTTTTTTGTTGAGTCAAACATGTCCCATTTGATGTTATTATGGTGCCATGCGAGTTAGAAACCAAGCGGAGTCCATTTGCTTACTCAAATCCTTGTATTCTTGGATTCCACCCAAATTGGCCTACAATTGAGCCTACAATGTACACACGAGTTTACCTTCTTCGTTGAGCACAACCGAACATTTTTATTGATTCAAACATGTCCCATTTGATGTTATTATGGTGCCACGCAAGGATTGAAACCAAACGGAGTCCATTTGGTCACTCAAATCCTTGTATTCTCGGATTGCACCCAAATTGGCCTCCAATTGAGCCTACCACGTACAAACGAGTTTTCCTTCTTCGTTAACCATAACCGAACTTGTTTGTTGAGTCAAACATGTTCCATTTGACGTTATTATGGTGCCACGCGAGTTAGAAACCAAGCGGAGTCAATTTGCTTACTCAAATCCTTGTATTCTCGGATTGCACCCAAATTGGCCTACAATTGAGCCTACAATGTACAAACGAGTTTTCCTTCTTCGTTGAGCACAACCGAACCTTTTTGTTGAGTCAAACATGTCCCATTTGACGTTAATAGGGTGCCACACGAGGATTGAAATCAAACGGAGTCCATTTGGTCACTCAAATCCTTGTATTCTCGGATTGCACCTAAATTGGCCTCCAATTGAGCCTACAACGTACAAACGAGTTTTTCTTCTTCATTAATCACAACCGAACTTGTTTGTTGAGTCAAACATCTCCCATTTGACGTTATTATGGTGCCACGCGAGTTAGAAACCAAGCGGAGTCCATTTGGTCACTCAAATCCTTGTATTCTCGGATTGCACCCAAATTGATCCTACAATGTACAAACGAGTTTTCCTTATTCGTTGACCATAACCGAACTTTTTTGTTGAGTCAAACATGTGCCATTTGATGTTATTATGGAGCCACGCGAGTTAGAAACCAAGCGGAGTCCATTTGCTTACTCAAATCCTTGTATTCTTGGATTCCACCCAAATTGGCCTACAATTGAGCCTACAATGTACACACGAGTTTACCTTCTTCGTTGAGCACAACCGAACATTTTTGTTGAGTCAAACATGTCCCATTTGATGTTATTATGGTGCCACGCAAGGATTGAAATCGAACGGAGTCCATTTGGTCACTCAAATCCTTGTATTCTCGGATTGCTCCCAAATTGGCCTCCAATTGAGCCTACCACGTACAAACGAGTTTTCCTTCTTCGTTAACCATAACCAAACTTGTTTGTTGATTCAAACATGTTCCATTTGATGTTATTATGGTGCCACGCGAGTTAGAAACCAAGCGGAGTCCATTTGCTTACTCAAATCCTTGTATTCTCGGATTGCACCCAAATTGGCCTACAATTGAGCCTACAATGTACAAACGAGTTTTCCTTCGTCGTTGAGCACAACCGAACCTTTTTGTTGAGTCAAACATGTCCCATTTGACATTAATAGGGTGCCACACGAGTATTGAAATCAAACGGAGTCCATTTGGTCACTCAAATCCTTGTATTCTCGGATTGCACCTAAATTGGCCTCCAATTGAGCCTACAACGTACAAACGAGTTTTTCTTCTTCATTAATCACAACCGAACTTGTTTGTTGAGTCAAAAATCTCCCATTTGACGTTATTATGGTGCCACGCGAGTTAGTAACCAAGCGGAGTCCATTTGGTCACTCAAATCCTTGTATTCTCGGATTGCACCCAAATTGGCCTCCAATTGAGCCTACAATGTACAAACGAGTTTTCCTTATTCGTTGACCATAACCGAACTTTTTTGTTGAGTCAAACATGTCCCATTTGATGTTATTATGGTGCCATGCGAGTTAAAAACCAAGCGGAGTCCATTTGCTTACTCAAATCCTTGTATTCTTGGATTCCACCCAAATTGGCCTACAATTGAGCCTACAATGTACACACGAGTTTACCTTCTTCGTTGAGCACAACCGAAAATTTTTATTGAGTCAAACATGTCCCATTTGATGTTATTATGGTGCCATGCGAGGATTGAAATCGAACGGAGTCCATTTGGTCACTCAAATCCTTGTATTCTCGGATTGCACGCAAATTGGCCTCCAATTGAGCCTACAACGTACAAACGAGTTTTCCTTCTTTATTAAGCACAATGGAACTTTTTTTTTGAGTCAAACATGTCCCATTTGACGTTATTATGGTGCCACGCGAGTTACAAACCAAGCGGAGTCCATTTGCTTACTCAAATCCTTGGATTCTTGGATTCCACCCAAATTGGCCTCCAATTGAGCCTACAATGTACAAACGAGTTTACCTTCTTCGTTGAGCACAACCGAACATTTTTATTGAGTCAAACATGTCCCATTTGACGTTATTATGGTGCCACACGAGGATTGAAATCAAACGGAGTCCATTTGGTCACTCAAATCCTTGTATTCTCGGATTGCACCCAAATTGGCCTCCAATTGAGCCTACAACGTACAAACGAGTTTTCCTTCTTCGTTAACCATAACTGAACTTGTTTGTTGAGTTAAACATGTCCCATTTGACGTTATTATGTTTCCACGCGAGTTAGAAACCAAGCGGAGTCCATTTGGTCACTCAAATCCTTGTATTATCTAATTGCACCAAAATTGGCCTCCAATTGAGCCTACAACGTACAAACGAGTTTTCCTTCTTTATTAAGCACAACGGAACTTGTTTTTTGAGTCAAATATGTCCCATTTGACGTTATTATGTTGCCACACGAGTTAGAAACCAAGCGGAGTCCATTTGCTCACTAAAATCCTTGTATTCTCGTATTGCACCCAAATTGGCCTCCAATTGAGCCTACAACATACAAACGAGTTTTCCTTCTTTGTTAAGCACAACCGAACCTTTTTGTTGAGTCAAACATGTCCCATTTGACGTTATTATGGTGCCACGCAAAGATTGAAATCAAACGGAGTCCGTTTGCTCACTCAAATCCTTGTATTCTCGGATTGCACCCAAATTGGCCTCCAATTGAGCCTACAATGTACAAACGAGTTTTCCTTCGTCGTTAAGCACAACCGAACTTGTTTGTTGAGTCAAATATGTTCCATTTGACGTTATTATGGTGCCACGCAAGGATTGAAACAAAACGGAGTCCATTTGGTCACTCAAATCATTGTATTCTCGGATTGCACCCAAATTGGCCTCCAATTGAGCCTACCACGTACAAACGAGTTTTCCTTCTTCGTTAACCATAAACGAACTTGTTTTTTGAGTCAAACATGTTCCATTTGACGTTATTATGGTGCCACGCGAGTTAGAAACCAAGCGGAGTCCATTTGCTTACTCAAATCCTTGTATTCTCGGATTGCACCCAAATTGGCCTACAATTGAGCCTACAATGTACAAACGAGTTTTCCTTCTTCGTTGAGCACAACCGAACCTTTTTGTTGAGTCAAACATGTCCCATTTGACGTTAATAGGGTGCCACATGAGGATTGAAATCAAACGGAGTCCATTTGGTCACTCAAATCCTTGTATTCTCGGATTGCACCTAAATTGGCCTCCAATTGAGCCTACAACGTACAAACGAGTTTTTCTTCTTCATTAATCACAACCGAACTTGTTTGTTGAGTCAAACATCTCCCATTTGACGTTATTATGGTGCCACACGAGTTAGAAACCAAGCGGAGTCCATTTGGTCACTCAAATCCTTGTATTCTCGGATTGCACCCAAATTGGCCTCCAATTGAGCCTACAATGTACAAACGAGTTTTCCTTATTCGTTGACCATAACCGAACTTTTTTGTTGAGTCAAACATGTCCCATTTGATGTTATTATGGTGCCATGCGAGTTAGAAACCAAGCGGAGTCCATTTGCTTACTCAAATCCTTGTATTCTTGGATTCCACCCAAATTGGCCTACAATTGAGCCTACAATGTACACACGAGTTTACCTTCTTCGTTGAGCACAACCGAACATTTTTATTGATTCAAACATGTCCCATTTGATGTTATTATGGTGCCACGCGAGGATTGAAATCGAACGGAGTCCATTTGGTCACTCAAATCCTTGTATTCTCGGATTGCACGCAAATTGGCCTCCAATTGAGCCTACAATGTACAAACGAGTTTTCCTTATTCGTTGACCATAACCGAACTTTTTTGTTGAGTCAAACATGTCCCATTTGATGTTATTATGGTGCCATGCGAGTTAGAAACCAAGCGGAGTCCATTTGCTTACTCAAATCCTTGTATTCTTGGATTCCACCCAAATTGGCCTACAATTGAGCCTACAATGTACACACGAGTTTACCTTCTTCGTTGAGCACAACCGAACATTTTTATTGATTCAAACATGTCCCATTTGATGTTATTATGGTGCCACGCAAGGATTGAAACCAAACGGAGTCCATTTGGTCACTCAAATCCTTGTATTCTCGGATTGCACCCAAATTGGCCTCCAATTGAGCCTACCACGTACAAACGAGTTTTCCTTCTTCGTTAACCATAACCGAACTTGTTTGTTGAGTCAAACATGTTCCATTTGACGTTATTATGGTGCCACGCGAGTTAGAAACCAAGCGGAGTCAATTTGCTTACTCAAATCCTTGTATTCTCGGATTGCACCCAAATTGGCCTACAATTGAGCCTACAATGTACAAACGAGTTTTCCTTCTTCGTTGAGCACAACCGAACCTTTTTGTTGAGTCAAACATGTCCCATTTGACGTTAATAGGGTGCCACACGAGGATTGAAATCAAACGGAGTCCATTTGGTCACTCAAATCCTTGTATTCTCGGATTGCACCTAAATTGGCCTCCAATTGAGCCTACAACGTACAAACGAGTTTTTCTTCTTCATTAATCACAACCGAACTTGTTTGTTGAGTCAAACATCTCCCATTTGACGTTATTATGGTGCCACGCGAGTTAGAAACCAAGCGGAGTCCATTTGGTCACTCAAATCCTTGTATTCTCGGATTGCACCCAAATTGATCCTACAATGTACAAACGAGTTTTCCTTATTCGTTGACCATAACCGAACTTTTTTGTTGAGTCAAACATGTGCCATTTGATGTTATTATGGAGCCACGCGAGTTAGAAACCAAGCGGAGTCCATTTGCTTACTCAAATCCTTGTATTCTTGGATTCCACCCAAATTGGCCTACAATTGAGCCTACAATGTACACACGAGTTTACCTTCTTCGTTGAGCACAACCGAACATTTTTGTTGAGTCAAACATGTCCCATTTGATGTTATTATGGTGCCACGCAAGGATTGAAATCGAACGGAGTCCATTTGGTCACTCAAATCCTTGTATTCTCGGATTGCTCCCAAATTGGCCTCCAATTGAGCCTACCACGTACAAACGAGTTTTCCTTCTTCGTTAACCATAACCAAACTTGTTTGTTGATTCAAACATGTTCCATTTGATGTTATTATGGTGCCACGCGAGTTAGAAACCAAGCGGAGTCCATTTGCTTACTCAAATCCTTGTATTCTCGGATTGCACCCAAATTGGCCTACAATTGAGCCTACAATGTACAAACGAGTTTTCCTTCGTCGTTGAGCACAACCGAACCTTTTTGTTGAGTCAAACATGTCCCATTTGACATTAATAGGGTGCCACACGAGTATTGAAATCAAACGGAGTCCATTTGGTCACTCAAATCCTTGTATTCTCGGATTGCACCTAAATTGGCCTCCAATTGAGCCTACAACGTACAAACGAGTTTTTCTTCTTCATTAATCACAACCGAACTTGTTTGTTGAGTCAAAAATCTCCCATTTGACGTTATTATGGTGCCACGCGAGTTAGTAACCAAGCGGAGTCCATTTGGTCACTCAAATCCTTGTATTCTCGGATTGCACCCAAATTGGCCTCCAATTGAGCCTACAATGTACAAACGAGTTTTCCTTATTCGTTGACCATAACCGAACTTTTTTGTTGAGTCAAACATGTCCCATTTGATGTTATTATGGTGCCATGCGAGTTAAAAACCAAGCGGAGTCCATTTGCTTACTCAAATCCTTGTATTCTTGGATTCCACCCAAATTGGCCTACAATTGAGCCTACAATGTACACACGAGTTTACCTTCTTCGTTGAGCACAACCGAAAATTTTTATTGAGTCAAACATGTCCCATTTGATGTTATTATGGTGCCATGCGAGGATTGAAATCGAACGGAGTCCATTTGGTCACTCAAATCCTTGTATTCTCGGATTGCACGCAAATTGGCCTCCAATTGAGCCTACAACGTACAAACGAGTTTTCCTTCTTTATTAAGCACAATGGAACTTTTTTTTTGAGTCAAACATGTCCCATTTGACGTTATTATGGTGCCACGCGAGTTACAAACCAAGCGGAGTCCATTTGCTTACTCAAATCCTTGGATTCTTGGATTCCACCCAAATTGGCCTCCAATTGAGCCTACAATGTACAAACGAGTTTACCTTCTTCGTTGAGCACAACCGAACATTTTTATTGAGTCAAACATGTCCCATTTGACGTTATTATGGTGCCACACGAGGATTGAAATCAAACGGAGTCCATTTGGTCACTCAAATCCTTGTATTCTCGGATTGCACCCAAATTGGCCTCCAATTGAGCCTACAACGTACAAACGAGTTTTCCTTCTTCGTTAACCATAACTGAACTTGTTTGTTGAGTTAAACATGTCCCATTTGACGTTATTATGTTTCCACGCGAGTTAGAAACCAAGCGGAGTCCATTTGGTCACTCAAATCCTTGTATTATCTAATTGCACCAAAATTGGCCTCCAATTGAGCCTACAACGTACAAACGAGTTTTCCTTCTTTATTAAGCACAACGGAACTTGTTTTTTGAGTCAAATATGTCCCATTTGACGTTATTATGTTGCCACACGAGTTAGAAACCAAGCGGAGTCCATTTGCTCACTAAAATCCTTGTATTCTCGTATTGCACCCAAATTGGCCTCCAATTGAGCCTACAACATACAAACGAGTTTTCCTTCTTTGTTAAGCACAACCGAACCTTTTTGTTGAGTCAAACATGTCCCATTTGACGTAGGTTATTATGGTGCCACGCAAAGATTGAAATCAAACGGAGTCCGTTTGCTCACTCAAATCCTTGTATTCTCGGATTGCACCCAAATTGGCCTCCAATTGAGCCTACAATGTACAAACGAGTTTTCCTTCGTCGTTAAGCACAACCGAACTTGTTTGTTGAGTCAAATATGTTCCATTTGACGTTATTATGGTGCCACGCAAGGATTGAAACCAAACGGAGTCCATTTGGTCACTCAAATCATTGTATTCTCGGATTGCACCCAAATTGGCCTCCAATTGAGCCTACCACGTACAAACGAGTTTTCCTTCTTCGTTAACCATAAACGAACTTGTTTTTTGAGTCAAACATGTTCCATTTGACGTTATTATGGTGCCACGCGAGTTAGAAACCAAGCGGAGTCCATTTGCTTACTCAAATCCTTGTATTCTCGGATTGCACCCAAATTGGCCTACAATTGAGCCTACAATGTACAAACGAGTTTTCCTTCTTCGTTGAGCACAACCGAACCTTTTTGTTGAGTCAAACATGTCCCATTTGACGTTAATAGGGTGCCACATGAGGATTGAAATCAAACGGAGTCCATTTGGTCACTCAAATCCTTGTATTCTCGGATTGCACCTAAATTGGCCTCCAATTGAGCCTACAACGTACAAACGAGTTTTTCTTCTTCATTAATCACAACCGAACTTGTTTGTTGAGTCAAACATCTCCCATTTGACGTTATTATGGTGCCACACGAGTTAGAAACCAAGCGGAGTCCATTTGGTCACTCAAATCCTTGTATTCTCGGATTGCACCCAAATTGGCCTCCAATTGAGCCTACAATGTACAAACGAGTTTTCCTTATTCGTTGACCATAACCGAACTTTTTTGTTGAGTCAAACATGTCCCATTTGATGTTATTATGGTGCCATGCGAGTTAGAAACCAAGCGGAGTCCATTTGCTTACTCAAATCCTTGTATTCTTGGATTCCACCCAAATTGGCCTACAATTGAGCCTACAATGTACACACGAGTTTACCTTCTTCGTTGAGCACAACCGAACATTTTTATTGATTCAAACATGTCCCATTTGATGTTATTATGGTGCCACGCGAGGATTGAAATCGAACGGAGTCCATTTGGTCACTCAAATCCTTGTATTCTCGGATTGCACGCAAATTGGCCTCCAATTGAGCCTACAATGTACAAACGAGTTTTCCTTATTCGTTGACCATAACCGAACTTTTTTGTTGAGTCAAACATGTCCCATTTGATGTTATTATGGTGCCATGCGAGTTAGAAACCAAGCGGAGTCCATTTGCTTACTCAAATCCTTGTATTCTTGGATTCCACCCAAATTGGCCTACAATTGAGCCTACAATGTACACACGAGTTTACCTTCTTCGTTGAGCACAACCGAACATTTTTATTGATTCAAACATGTCCCATTTGATGTTATTATGGTGCCACGCAAGGATTGAAACCAAACGGAGTCCATTTGGTCACTCAAATCCTTGTATTCTCGGATTGCACCCAAATTGGCCTCCAATTGAGCCTACCACGTACAAACGAGTTTTCCTTCTTCGTTAACCATAACCGAACTTGTTTGTTGAGTCAAACATGTTCCATTTGACGTTATTATGGTGCCACGCGAGTTAGAAACCAAGCGGAGTCAATTTGCTTACTCAAATCCTTGTATTCTCGGATTGCACCCAAATTGGCCTACAATTGAGCCTACAATGTACAAACGAGTTTTCCTTCTTCGTTGAGCACAACCGAACCTTTTTGTTGAGTCAAACATGTCCCATTTGACGTTAATAGGGTGCCACACGAGGATTGAAATCAAACGGAGTCCATTTGGTCACTCAAATCCTTGTATTCTCGGATTGCACCTAAATTGGCCTCCAATTGAGCCTACAACGTACAAACGAGTTTTTCTTCTTCATTAATCACAAATGAACTTGTTTGTTGAGTCAAACATCTCCCATTTGACGTTATTATGGTGCCACGCGAGTTAGAAACCAAGCGGAGTCCATTTGGTCACTCAAATCCTTGTATTCTCGGATTGCACCCAAATTGATCCTACAATGTACAAACGAGTTTTCCTTATTCGTTGACCATAACCGAACTTTTTTGTTGAGTCAAACATGTGCCATTTGATGTTATTATGGAGCCACGCGAGTTAGAAACCAAGCGGAGTCCATTTGCTTACTGAAATCCTTGTATTCTTGGATTCCACCCAAATTGGCCTACAATTGAGCCTACAATGTACACACGAGTTTACCTTCTTCGTTGAGCACAACCGAAAATTTTTATTGAGTCAAACATGTCCCATTTGATGTTATTATGGTGCCATGCGAGGATTGAAATCGAACGGAGTCCATTTGGTCACTCAAATCCTTGTATTCTCGGATTGCACGCAAATTGGCCTCCAATTGAGCCTACAACGTACAAACGAGTTTTCCTTCTTTATTAAGCACAATGGAACTTTTTTTTTGAGTCAAACATGTCCCATTTGACGTTATTATGGTGCCACGCGAGTTACAAACCAAGCGGAGTCCATTTGCTTACTCAAATCCTTGGATTCTTGGATTCCACCCAAATTGGCCTCCAATTGAGCCTACAATGTACAAACGAGTTTACCTTCTTCGTTGAGCACAACCGAACATTTTTATTGAGTCAAACATGTCCCATTTGACGTTATTATGGTGCCACACGAGGATTGAAATCAAACGGAGTCCATTTGGTCACTCAAATCCTTGTATTCTCGGATTGCACCCAAATTGGCCTCCAATTGAGCCTACAACGTACAAACGAGTTTTCCTTCTTCGTTAACCATAACTGAACTTGTTTGTTGAGTTAAACATGTCCCATTTGACGTTATTATGTTTCCACGCGAGTTAGAAACCAAGCGGAGTCCATTTGGTCACTCAAATCCTTGTATTATCTAATTGCACCAAAATTGGCCTCCAATTGAGCCTACAACGTACAAACGAGTTTTCCTTCTTTATTAAGCACAACGGAACTTGTTTTTTGAGTCAAATATGTCCCATTTGACGTTATTATGTTGCCACACGAGTTAGAAACCAAGCGGAGTCCATTTGCTCACTAAAATCCTTGTATTCTCGTATTGCACCCAAATTGGCCTCCAATTGAGCCTACAACATACAAACGAGTTTTCCTTCTTTGTTAAGCACAACCGAACCTTTTTGTTGAGTCAAACATGTCCCATTTGACGTTATTATGGTGCCACGCAAAGATTGAAATCAAACGGAGTCCGTTTGCTCACTCAAATCCTTGTATTCTCGGATTGCACCCAAATTGGCCTCCAATTGAGCCTACAATGTACAAACGAGTTTTCCTTCGTCGTTAAGCACAACCGAACTTGTTTGTTGAGTCAAATATGTTCCATTTGACGTTATTATGGTGCCACGCAAGGATTGAAACCAAACGGAGTCCATTTGGTCACTCAAATCATTGTATTCTCGGATTGCACCCAAATTGGCCTCCAATTGAGCCTACCACGTACAAACGAGTTTTCCTTCTTCGTTAACCATAAACGAACTTGTTTTTTGAGTCAAACATGTTCCATTTGACGTTATTATGGTGCCACGCGAGTTAGAAACCAAGCGGAGTCCATTTGCTTACTCAAATCCTTGTATTCTCGGATTGCACCCAAATTGGCCTACAATTGAGCCTACAATGTACAAACGAGTTTTCCTTCTTCGTTGAGCACAACCGAACCTTTTTGTTGAGTCAAACATGTCCCATTTGACGTTAATAGGGTGCCACATGAGGATTGAAATCAAACGGAGTCCATTTGGTCACTCAAATCCTTGTATTCTCGGATTGCACCTAAATTGGCCTCCAATTGAGCCTACAACGTACCAACGAGTTTTTCTTCTTCATTAATCACAACCGAACTTGTTTGTTGAGTCAAAAATCTCCCATTTGACGTTATTATGGTGCCACGCGAGTTAGTAACCAAGCGGAGTCCATTTGGTCACTCAAATCCTTGTATTCTCGGATTGCACCCAAATTGGCCTCCAATTGAGCCTACAATGTACAAACGAGTTTTCCTTATTCGTTGACCATAACCGAACTTTAGTGTTGAGTCAAACATGTCCCATTTGATGTTATTATGGTGCCATGCGAGTTAAAAACCAAGCGGAGTCCATTTGCTTACTCAAATCCTTGTATTCTTGGATTCCACCCAAATTGGCCTACAATTGAGCCTACAATGTACACACGAGTTTACCTTCTTCGTTGAGCACAACCGAACATTTTTGTTGAGTCAAACATGTCCCATTTGATGTTATTATGGTGCCACGCAAGGATTGAAATCGAACGGAGTCCATTTGGTCACTCAAATCCTTGTATTCTCGGATTGCACGCAAATTGGCCTCCAATTGAGCCTACAACGTACAAACGAGTTTTCCTTCTTTATTAAGCACAACGGAACTTTTTTTTGAGTCAAACATGTCCCATTTGACATTATTATGGTGCCACGCGAGTTAGAAACCAAGCGGAGTCCATTTGCTTACTCAAATCCTTGTATTCTTGGATTCCACCCAAATTGGCCTCCAATTGAGCCTACAATGTACAAACGAGTTTACCTTCTTCGTTGAGCACAACCGAACATTTTTATTGAGTGAAACATGTCCCATTTGACGTTATTATGGTGCCACGCAAGGATTGAAATCAAACGGAGTCCATTTGGTCACTCAAATCATTGTATTCTCGGATTACACCCAAATTGGCCTCCAATTGAGCCTACCACGTACAAACGAGTTTTCCTTCTTCGTTAACCATAAACGAACTTGTTTTTTGAGTCAAACATGTTCCATTTGACGTTATTATGGTGCCACGCGAGTTAGAAACCAAGCGGAGTCCATTTGCTTACTCAAATCCTTGTATTCTCGGATTGCACCCAAATTGGCCTACAATTGAGCCTACAATGTACAAACGAGTTTTCCTTCTTCGTTGAGCACAACCGAACCTTTTTGTTGAGTCAAACATGTTCCATTTGACGTTAATAGGGTGCCACATGAGGATTGAAATCAAACGGAGTCCATTTGGTCACTCAAATCCTTGTATTCTCGGATTGCACCTAAATTGGCCTCCAATTGAGCCTACAACGTACAAACGAGTTTTTCTTCTTCATTAATCACAACCGAACTTGTTTGTTGAGTCAAACATCTCCCATTTGACGTTAGTATGGTGCCACGTGAGTTAGAAACCAAGCGGAGTCCATTTGGTCACTCAAATCCTTGTATTCTCGGATTGCACCCAAATTGGCCTCCAATTGAGCCTACAATGTACAAACGAGTTTTCCTTATTCGTTGACCATAACCGAACTTTTTTGTTGAGTCAAACATGTCCCATTTGATGTTATTATGGTGCCATGCGAGTTAGAAACCAAGCGGAGTCCATTTGCTTACTCAAATCCTTGTATTCTTGGATTCCACCCAAATTGGCCTACAATGTACACACGAGTTTACCTTCTTCGTTGAGCACAACCGAACATTTTTATTGATTCAAACATGTCCCATTTGATGTTATTATGGTGCCACGTGAGGATTGAAATCGAACGGAGTCCATTTGGTCACTCAAATCCTTGTATTCTCGGATTGCACGCAAATTGGCCTCCAATTGAGCCTACAATGTACAAACGAGTTTTCCTTATTCGTTGACCATAACCGAACTTTTTTGTTGAGTCAAACATGTCCCATTTGATGTTATTATGGTGCCATGCGAGTTAGAAACCAAGCGGAGTCCATTTGCTTACTCAAATCCTTGTATTCTTGGATTCCACCCAAATTGGCCTACAATTGAGCCTACAATGTACACACGAGTTTACCTTCTTCGTTGAGCACAACCGAACATTTTTATTGATTCAAACATGTCCCATTTGATGTTATTATGGTGCCACACGAGGATTGAAATCAAACGGAGTCCATTTGGTCACTCAAATCCTTGTATTCTCGGATTGCACCTAAATTGGCCTCCAATTGAGCCTACAACGTACAAACGAGTTTTTCTTCTTCATTAATCACAACCGAACTTGTTTGTTGAGTCAAACATCTCCCATTTGACGTTATTATGGTGCCACGCGAGTTAGAAACCAAGCGGAGTCCATTTGGTCACTCAAATCCTTGTATTCTCGGATTGCACCCAAATTGATCCTACAATGTACAAACGAGTTTTCCTTATTCGTTGACCATAACCGAACTTTTTTGTTGAGTCAAACATGTGACATTTGATGTTATTATGGTGCCACGAGAGTTAGAAACCAAGCGGAGTCCATTTGCTTACTCAAATCCTTGTATTCTTGGATTCCACCCAAATTGGCCTACAATTGAGCCTACAATGTACACACGAGTTTACCTTCTTCGTTGAGCACAACCGAACATTTTTGTTGAGTCAAACATGTCCCATTTGATGTTATTATGGTGCCACGCAAGGATTGAAATCGAACGGAGTCCATTTGGTCACTCAAATCCTTGTATTCTCGGATTGCACGCAAATTGGCCTCCAATTGAGCCTACAACGTACAAACGAGTTTTCCTTCTTTATTAAGCACAACGGAACTTTTTTTTGAGTCAAACATGTCCCATTTGACATTATTATGGTGCCACGCGAGTTAGAAACCAAGCGGAGTCCATTTGCTTACTCAAATCCTTGTATTCTTGGATTCCACCCAAATTGGCCTCCAATTGAGCCTACAATGTACAAACGAGTTTACCTTCTTCGTTGAGCACAACCGAACATTTTTATTGAGTCAAACATGTCCCATTTGATGTTATTATGGTGCCACGCAAGGATTGAAATCAAACGGAGTCCATTTGGTCACTCAAATCATTGTATTCTCGGATTGCACCCAAATTGGCCTCCAATTGAGCCTACCACGTACAAACGAGTTTTTCTTCTTCGTTAACCATAAACGAACTTGTTTTTTGAGTCAAACATGTTCCATTTGACGTTATTATGGTGCCACGCAAGTTAGAAACCAAGCGGAGTCCATTTGCTTACTCAAATCCTTGTATTCTCGGATTGCACCCAAATTGGCCTACAATTGAGCCTACAATGTACAAACGAGTTTTCCTTCTTCGTTGAGCACAACCGAACCTTTTTGTTGAGTCAAACATGTCCCATTTGACGTTAATAGGGTGCCACATGAGGATTGAAATCAAACGGAGTCCATTTGGTCACTCAAATCCTTGTATTCTCGGATTGCACCTAAATTGGCCTCCAATTGAGCCTACAACGTACAAACGAGTTTTTCTTCTTCATTAATCACAACCGAACTTGTTTGTTGAGTCAAACATCTCCCATTTGACGTTAGTATGGTGCCACGTGAGTTAGAAACCAAGCGGAGTCCATTTGGTCACTCAAATCCTTGTATTCTCGGATTGCACCCAAATTGGCCTCCAATTGAGCCTACAATGTACAAACGAGTTTTCCTTATTCGTTGACCATAACCGAACTTTTTTGTTGAGTCAAACATGTCCCATTTGATGTTATTATGGTGCCATGCGAGTTAGAAACCAAGCGGAGTCCATTTGCTTACTCAAATCCTTGTATTCTTGGATTCCACCCAAATTGGCCTACAATGTACACACGAGTTTACCTTCTTCGTTGAGCACAACCGAACATTTTTATTGATTCAAACATGTCCCATTTGATGTTATTATGGTGCCACGCGAAGATTGAAATCGAACGGAGTCCATTTGGTCACTCAAATCCTTGTATTCTCGGATTGCACGCAAATTGGCCTCCAATTGAGCCTACAATGTACAAACGAGTTTTCCTTATTCGTTGACCATAACCGAACTTTTTTGTTGAGTCAAACATGTCCCATTTGATGTTATTATGGTGCCATGCGAGTTAGAAACCAAGCGGAGTCCATTTGCTTACTCAAATCCTTGTATTCTTGGATTCCACCCAAATTGGCCTACAATTGAGCCTACAATGTACACACGAGTTTACCTTCTTCGTTGAGCACAACCGAACATTTTTATTGATTCAAACATGTCCCATTTGATGTTATTATGGTGCCACACGAGGATTGAAATCAAACGGAGTCCATTTGGTCACTCAAATCCTTGTATTCTCGGATTGCACCTAAATTGGCCTCCAATTGAGCCTACAACGTACAAACGAGTTTTTCTTCTTCATTAATCACAACCGAACTTGTTTGTTGAGTCAAACATCTCCCATTTGACGTTATTATGGTGCCACGCGAGTTAGAAACCAAGCGGAGTCCATTTGGTCACTCAAATCCTTGTATTCTCGGATTGCACCCAAATTGATCCTACAATGTACAAACGAGTTTTCCTTATTCGTTGACCATAACCGAACTTTTTTGTTGAGTCAAACATGTGACATTTGATGTTATTATGGTGCCACGAGAGTTAGAAACCAAGCGGAGTCCATTTGCTTACTGAAATCCTTGTATTCTTGGATTCCACCCAAATTGGCCTACAATTGAGCCTACAATGTACACACGAGTTTACCTTCTTCGTTGAGCACAACCGAACATTTTTGTTGAGTCAAACATGTCCCATTTGATGTTATTATGGTGCCACGCAAGGATTGAAATCGAACGGAGTCCATTTGGTCACTCAAATCCTTGTATTCTCGGATTGCACGCAAATTGGCCTCCAATTGAGCCTACAACGTACAAACGAGTTTTCCTTCTTTATTAAGCACAACGGAACTTGTTTTTTGAGTCAAACATGTCCCATTTGACGTTATTATGGTGCCACGCGAGTTAGAAACCAAGCGGAGTCCATTTGCTTACTCAAATCCTTGTATTCTTGGATTCCACCCAAATTGGCCTCCAATTGAGCCTACAATGTACAAACGAGTTTACCTTCTTCGTTGAGCACAACCGAACATTTTTATTGAGTCAAACATGTCCCATTTGACGTTATTATGGTGCCACACGAGGATTGAAATCAAACGGAGTCCATTTGGTCACTCAAATCCTTGTATTCTCGGATTGCACCCAAATTGGCCTCCGATTGAGCCTACAACGTACAAACGAGTTTTCCTTCTTCGTTAACCATTACCGAACTTGTTTGTTGAGTGAAACATGTCCCATTTGACGTTATTATGTTGCCACGCGAGTTAGAAACCAAGCGGAGTCCATTTGGTCACTCAAATCCTTGTATTATCTAATTGCACCAAAATTGGCCTCCAATTGAGCCTACAACGTACAAACGAGTTTTCCTTCTTCATTAAGCACAACCGAACTTGTTTTTTGAGTCAAACATGTCCCATTTGACGTTATTATGGTGCCACACGAGTTAGAAACCAGGCGGAGTCCATTTGCTCACTAAAATCCTTATATTCTCGTATTGCACCCAAATTGGCCTCCAATTGAGCCTACAACATACAAACGAGTTTTCCTTCTTTGTTAAGCACAACCGAACCTTTTTGTTGAGTCAAACATGTCCCATTTGACGTTATTATGGTGCCACGCAAAGATTGAAATCAAACGGAGTCCGTTTGCTCACTCAAATCCTTGTATTCTCGGATTGCACCCAAATTGGCCTCCAATTGTGCCTACAATGTACAAACGAGTTTTCCTTCTTCGTTAAGCACAACCGAACTTGTTTGTTGAGTCAAATATGTTCCATTTGACGTTATTATGGTGCCACGCAAGGATTGAAACCAAACGGAGTCCATTTGGTCACTCAAATCCTTGTATTCTCGGATTGCACCCAAATTGGCCTCCAATTGAGCCTACCACGTACAAACGAGTTTTCCTTCTTCGTTAACCATAACCGAACTTGTTTGTTGAGTCAAACATGTTCCATTTGACGTTATTATGGTGCCACGCGAGTTAGAAACCAAGCGGAGTCAATTTGCTTACTCAAATCCTTGTATTCTCGGATTGCACCCAAATTGGCCTACAATTGAGCCTACAATGTACAAACGAGTTTTCCTTCTTCGTTGAGCACAACCGAACCTTTTTGTTGAGTCAAACATGTCCCATTTGACGTTAATAGGGTGCCACACGAGGATTGAAATCAAACGTAGTCCATTTGGTCACTCAAATCCTTGTATTCTCGGATTGCACCTAAATTGGCCTCCAATTGAGCCTACAACGTACAAACGAGTTTTTCTTCTTCATTAATCACAACCGAACTTGTTTGTTGAGTCAAACATCTCCCATTTGACGTTATTATGGTGCCACGCGAGTTAGAAACCAAGCGGAGTCCATTTGGTCACTCAAATCCTTGTATTCTCGGATTGCACCCAAATTGATCCTACAATGTACAAACGAGTTTTCCTTATTCGTTGACCATAACCGAAATTTTTTGTTGAGTCAAACATGTTCCATTTGATGTTATTATGGAGCCACGCGAGTTAGAAACCAAGCGGAGTCCATTTGCTTACTCAAATCCTTGTATTCTTGGATTCCACCCAAATTGGCCTACAATTGAGCCTACAATGTACACACGAGTTTACCTTCTTCGTTGAGCACAACCGAACATTTTTGTTGAGTCAAACATGTCCCATTTGATGTTATTATGGTGCCACGCAAGGATTGAAATCGAACGGAGTCCATTTGGTCACTCAAATCCTTGTATTCTCGGATTGCACGCAAATTGGCCTCCAATTGAGCCTACAACGTACAAACGAGTTTTCCTTCTTTATTATGCACAACGGAACTTGTTTTTTGAGTCAAACATGTCCCATTTGACGTTATTATGGTGCCACGCGAGTTAGAAACCAAGCGGAGTCCATTTGCTTACTCAAATCCTTGTATTCTTGGATTCCACCCAAATTGGCCTCCAATTGAGCCTACAATGTACAAACGAGTTTACCTTCTTCGTTGAGCACAACCGAACATTTTTATTGAGTCAAACATGTCCCATTTGACGTTATTATTTTGCCACACGAGGATTGAAATCAAACGGAGTCCATTTGGTCACTCAAATCCTTGTATTCTCGGATTGCACCCAAATTGGCCTCCGATTGAGCCTACAACGTACAAACGAGTTTTCCTTCTTCGTTAACCATTACCGAACTTGTTTGTTGAGTGAAACATGTCCCATTTGACGTTATTATGTTGCCACGCGAGTTAGAAACCAAGCGGAGTCCATTTGGTCACTCAAATCCTTGTATTATCTAATTGCACCAAAATTGGCCTCCAATTGAGCCTACAACGTACAAACGAGTTTTCCTTCTTCATTAAGCACAACCGAACTTGTTTTTTGAGTCAAACATGTCCCATTTGACGTTATTATGGTGCCACACGAGTTAGAAACCAGGCGGAGTCCATTTGCTCACTAAAATCCTTATATTCTCGTATTGCACCCAAATTGGCCTCCAATTGAGCCTACAACATACAAACGAGTTTTCCTTCTTTGTTAAGCACAACCGAACCTTTTTGTTGAGTCAAATATGTCCCATTTGACGTTATTATGGTGCCACGCAAAGATTGAAATCAAACGGAGTCCGTTTCCTCACTCAAATCCTTGTATTCTCGGATTGCACCCAAATTGGCCTCCAATTGTGCCTACAATGTACAAACGAGTTTTCCTTCTTCGTTAAGCACAACCGAACTTGTTTGTTGAGTCAAATATGTTCCATTTGACGTTATTATGGTGCCACGCAAGGATTGAAACCAAATGGAGTCCATTTGGTCACTCAAATCCTTGTATTCTCGGATTGCACCCAAATTGGCCTCCAATTGAGCCTACCACGTACAAACGAGTTTTCCTTCTTCGTTAACCATAACCGAACTTGTTTGTTGATTCAAACATGTTCCATTTGACGTTATTATGGTGCCACGCGAGTTAGAAACCAAGCGGAGTCAATTTGCTTACTCAAATCCTTGTATTCTCGGATTGCACCCAAATTGGCCTACAATTGAGCCTACAATGTACAAACGAGTTTTCCTTCTTCGTTAACCATAACCGAACTTGTTTGTTGAGTGAAACATGTCCCATTTGACATTATTATGTTGCCACGCGAGTTAGAAACCAAGCGGAGTCCATTTGGTCACTCAAATCCTTGTATTATCTAATTGCACCAAAATTGGCCTCCAATTGAGCCTACAACGTACAAACGAGTTTTCCTTCTTCATTAAGCACAACCGAACTTGTTTTTTGAGTCAAACATGTCCCATTTGACGTTATTATGGTGCCACACGAGTTAGAAACCAGGCGGAGTCCATTTGCTCACTAAAATCCTTATATTCTCGTATTGCACCCAAATTGGCCTCCAATTGAGCCTACAACATACAAACGAGTTTTCCTTCTTTGTTAAGCACAACCGAACCTTTTTGTTGAGTCAAACATGTCCCATTTGACGTTATTATGGTGCCACGCAAAGATTGAAATCAAACGGAGTCCGTTTGCTCACTCAAATCCTTGTATTCTCGGATTGCACCCAAATTGGCCTCCAATTGTGCCTACAATGTACAAACGAGTTTTCCTTCTTCGTTAAGCACAACCGAACTTGTTTGTTGAGTCAAATATGTTCCATTTGACGTTATTATGGTGCCACGCAAGGATTGAAACCAAACGGAGTCCATTTGGTCACTCAAATCCTTGTATTCTCGGATTGCACCCAAATTGGCCTCCAATTGAGCCTACCACGTACAAACGAGTTTTCCTTCTTCGTTAACCATAACCGAACTTGTTTGTTGAGTCAAACATGTTCCATTTGACGTTATTATGGTGCCACGCGAGTTAGAAACCAAGCGGAGTCAATTTGCTTACTCAAATCCTTGTATTCTCGGATTGCACCCAAATTGGCCTACAATTGAGCCTACAATGTACAAACGAGTTTTCCTTCTTCGTTGAGCACAACCGAACCTTTTTGTTGAGTCAAACATGTCCCATTTGACGTTAATAGGGTGCCACACGAGGATTGAAATCAAACGTAGTCCATTTGGTCACTCAAATCCTTGTATTCTCGGATTGCACCTAAATTGGCCTCCAATTGAGCCTACAACGTACAAACGAGTTTTTCTTCTTCATTAATCACAACCGAACTTGTTTGTTGAGTCAAACATCTCCCATTTGACGTTATTATGGTGCCACGCGAGTTAGAAACCAAGCGGAGTCCATTTGGTCACTCAAATCCTTGTATTCTCGGATTGCACCCAAATTGATCCTACAATGTACAAACGAGTTTTCCTTATTCGTTGACCATAACCGAACTTTTTTGTTGAGTCAAACATGTTCCATTTGATGTTATTATGGAGCCACGCGAGTTAGAAACCAAGCGGAGTCCATTTGCTTACTCAAATCCTTGTATTCTTGGATTCCACCCAAATTGGCCTACAATTGAGCCTACAATGTACACACGAGTTTACCTTCTTCGTTGAGCACAACCGAACATTTTTGTTGAGTCAAACATGTCCCATTTGATGTTATTATGGTGCCACGCAAGGATTGAAATCGAACGGAGTCCATTTGGTCACTCAAATCCTTGTATTCTCGGATTGCACGCAAATTGGCCTCCAATTGAGCCTACAACGTACAAACGAGTTTTCCTTCTTTATTATGCACAACGGAACTTGTTTTTTGAGTCAAACATGTCCCATTTGACGTTATTATGGTGCCACGCGAGTTAGAAACCAAGCGGAGTCCATTTGCTTACTCAAATCCTTGTATTCTTGGATTCCACCCAAATTGGCCTCCAATTGAGCCTACAATGTACAAACGAGTTTACCTTCTTCGTTGAGCACAACCGAACATTTTTATTGAGTCAAACATGTCCCATTTGACGTTATTATGGTGCCACGCGAGGATTGAAATCAAACGGAGTCCATTTGGTCACTCAAATCCTTGTATTCTCGGATTGCACCCAAATTGGCCTCCGATTGAGCCTACAACGTACAAACGAGTTTTCCTTCTTCGTTAACCATAACCGAACTTGTTTGTTGAGTGAAACATGTCCCATTTGACGTTATTATGTTGCCACGCGAGTTAGAAACCAAGCGGAGTCCATTTGGTCACTCAAATCCTTGTATTATCTAATTGCAACAAAATTGGCCTCCAATTGAGCCTACAACGTACAAACGAGTTTTCCTTCTTCATTAAGCACAACCGAACTTGTTTTTTGAGTCAAACATGTCCCATTTGACGTTATTATGGTGCCACATGAGTTAGAAACCAAGCGGAGTCCATTTGCTTACTCAAATCCTTGTATTCTCGGATTGCACCCAAATTGGCCTACAATTGAGCCTACAATGTACAAACGAGTTTTCCTTCTTCGTTGAGCACAACCGAACCTTTTTGTTGAGTCAAACATGTCCCATTTGACGTTAATAGGGTGCCACACGAGGATTGAAATCAAACGGAGTCCATTTGGTCACTCAAATCCTTGTATTCTCGGATTGCACCTAAATTGGCCTCCAATTGAGCCTACAACGTACAAACGAGTTTTTCTTCTTCATTAATCACAACCGAACTTGTTTGTTGAGTCAAACATCTCCCATTTGACGTTATTATGGTGCCACGCGAGTTAGAAACCAAGCGGAGTCCATTTGGTCACTCAAATCCTTGTATTCTCGGATTGCACCCAAATTGGCCTCCAATTGAGCCTACCACGTACAAACGAGTTTTCCTTCTTTGTTAACCATAAACGAACTTGTTTTTTGAGTCAAACATGTTCCATTTGACGTTATTATGGTGCCACGCGAGTTAGAAACCAAGCGCAGTCCATTTGCTTACTCAAATCCTTGTATTCTCGGATTGCACCCAAATTGGCCTACAATTGAGCCTACAATGTACAAACGAGTTTTCCTTCTTCGTTGAGCACAACCGAACCTTTTTGTTGAGTCAAACATGTCCCATTTGACGTTAATAGGGTGCCACACGAGGATTGAATTCAAACGGAGTCCATTTGGTCACTCAAATCCTTGTATTCTCGGATTGCACCTAAATTGGCCTCCAATTGAGCCTACAACGTACAAACGATTTTTTCTTCTTCATTAATCACAACCGAACTTGTTTGTTGAGTCAAACATCTCCCATTTGACGTTATTATGGTGCCACGCGAGTTAGAAACCAAGCGGAGTCCATTTGGTCACTCAAATCCTTGTATTCTCGGATTGCACCCAAATTGGCCTCCAATTGAGCCTACAATGTACAAACGAGTTTTCCTTATTCGTTGTCCATAACCGAACTTTTTTGTTGAGTCAAACATGTCCCATTTGATGTTATTATGGTGCCATGCGAGTTAGAAACCAAGCGGAGTCCATTTGCTTACTCAAATCCTTGTATTCTTGGATTCCACCCAAATTGGCCTACAATGTACACACGAGTTTACCTTCTTCGTTGAGCACAACCGAACATTTTTATTGATTCAAAAATGTCCCATTTGATGTTATTATGGTGCCACGCGAGGATTGAAATCGAACGGAGTCCATTTGGTCACTCAAATCCTTGTATTCTCGGATTGCACGCAAATTGGCCTCCAATTGAGCCTACAATGTACAAACGAGTTTTCCTTATTCGTTGACCATAACCGAACTTTTTTGTTGAGTCAAACATGTCCCATTTGATGTTATTATGGTGCCATGCGAGTTAGAAACCAAGCGGAGTCCATTTGCTTACTCAAATCCTTGTATTCTTGGATTCCACCCAAATTGGCCTACAATTGAGCCTACAATGTACACACGAGTTTACCTTCTTCGTTGAGCACAACCGAACATTTTTATTGATTCAAACATGTCCCATTTTATGTTATTATGGTGCCACGCAAGGATTGAAACCAAACGGAGTCCATTTGGTCACTCAAATCCTTGTATTCTCGGATTGCACCCAAATTGGCCTCCAATTGAGCCTACCACGTACAAACGAGTTTTCCTTCTTCGTTAACCATAACCGAACTTGTTTGTTGAGTCAAACATGTTCCATTTGACGTTATTATGGTGCCACGCGAGTTAGAAACCAAGCGGAGTCAATTTGCTTACTCAAATCCTTGTATTCTCGGATTGCACCCAAATTGGCCTACAATTGAGCCTACAATGTACAAACGAGTTTTCCTTCTTCGTTGAGCACAACCGAACCTTTTTGTTGAGTCAAACATGTCCCATTTGACGTTAATAGGGTGCCACACGAGGATTGAAATCAAACGGAGTCCATTTGGTCACTCAAATCCTTGTATTCTCGGATTGCACCTAAATTGGCCTCCAATTGAGCCTACAACGTACAAACGAGTTTTTCTTCTTCATTAATCACAACCGAACTTGTTTGTTGAGTCAAACATCTCCCATTTGACGTTATTATGGTGCCACACGATTTAGAAACCAAGCGGAGTCCATTTGGTCACTCAAATCCTTGTATTCTCGGATTGCACCCAAATTGGCCTCCAATTGAGCCTACCACGTACAAACGAGTTTTCCTTCTTCGTTAACCATAACCGAACTTGTTTGTTGAGTCAAACATGTTCCATTTGATGTTATTATGGTGCCACGCGAGTTAGAAACCAAGCGGAGTCAATTTGCTTACTCAAATCCTTGTATTCTCGGATTGCACCCAAATTGGCCTACAATTGAGCCTACAATGTACAAACGAGTTTTCCTTCTTCGTTGAGCACAACCGAACCTTTTTGTTGAGTCAAACATGTCCCATTTGATGTTAATAGGGTGCCACACGAGGATTGAAATCAAACGGAGTCCATTTGGTCACTCAAATCCTTGTATTCTCGGATTGCACCTAAATTGGCCTCCAATTGAGCCTACAACGTACAAACGAGTTTTTCTTCTTCATTAATCACAACCGAACTTGTTTGTTGAGTCAAACATCTCCCATTTGACGTTATTATGGTGCCACACGAGTTAGAAACCAAGCGGAGTCCATTTGGTCACTCAAATCCTTGTATTCTCGGATTGCACCCAAATTGATCCTACAATGTACAAACGAGTTTTCCTTATTCGTTGACCATAACCGGACTTTTTTGTTGAGTCAAACATGTTCCATTTGATGTTATTATGGTGCCACGCGAGTTAGAAACCAAGCGGAGTCCATTTGCTTACTCAAATCCTTGTATTCTTGGATTCCACCCAAATTGGCCTACAATTGAGCCTACAATGTACACACGAGTTTACCTTCTTCGTTGAGCACAACCGAACATTTTTGTTGAGTCAAACATGTCCCATTTGATGTTATTATGGTGCCACGCAAGGATTGAAATCGAACGGAGTCCATTTGGTCACTCAAATCCTTGTATTCTCGGATTGCACGCAAATTGGCCTCCAATTGAGCCTACAACGTACAAACGAGTTTTCCTCCTTTATTATGCACAACGGAACTTGTTTTTTGAGTCAAACATGTCCCATTTGACGTTATTATGGTGCCACGTGAGTTAGAAACCAAGCGGAGTCCATTTGCTTACTCAAATCCTTGTATTCTTGGATTCCACCCAAATTGGCCTCCAATTGAGCCTACAATGTACAAACGAGTTTACCTTCTTCGTTGAGCACAACCGAACATTTTTATTGAGTCAAACATGTCCCATTTGACGTTATTATGGTGCCACGCGAGGATTGAAATCAAACGGAGTCCATTTGGTCACTCAAATCCTTGTATTCTCGGATTGCACCCAAATTGGCCTCCGATTGAGCCTACAACGTACAAAC
Organism: Berberis vulgaris; assembly: GCA_963556465.1. Classification (NCBI taxonomy): domain Eukaryota; kingdom Viridiplantae; phylum Streptophyta; class Magnoliopsida; order Ranunculales; family Berberidaceae; genus Berberis; species Berberis vulgaris. The sequence continues at coordinate 37,791,338 of OY747126.1, read as the reverse complement.
GAGTTTTCCTTCTTCGTTAACCATAACCGAACTTGTTTGTTGAGTGAAACATGTCCCATTTGACGTTATTATGTTGCCACGCGAGTTAGAAACCAAGCGGAGTCCATTTGGTCACTCAAATCCTTGTATTATCTAATTGCACCAAAATTGGCCTCCAATTGAGCCTACAACGTACAAACGAGTTTTCCTTCTTCATTAAGCACAACCGAACCTTTTTGTTGAGTCAAACATGTCCCATTTGACGTTATTATGGTGCCACGCAAAGATTGAAATCAAACGGAGTCCGTTTGCTCACTCAAATCCTTGTATTCTCGGATTGCACCCAAATTGGCCTCCAATTGTGCCTACAATGTACAAACGAGTTTTCCTTCTTCGTTAAGCACAACCGAACTTGTTTGTTGAGTCAAATATGTTCCATTTGACGTTATTATGGTGCCACGCAAGGATTGAAACCAAACGGAGTCCATTTGGTCACTCAAATCATTGTATTCTCGGATTGCACCCAAATTGGCCTCCAATTGAGCCTACCACGTACAAACGAGTTTTCCTTCTTTGTTAACCATAAAAGAACTTGTTTTTTGAGTCAAACATGTTCCATTTGACGTTATTATGGTGCCACGCGAGTTAGAAACCAAGCGGAGTCCATTTGCTTACTCAAATCCTTGTATTCTCGGATTGCACCCAAATTGGCCTACAATTGAGCCTACAATGTACAAACGAGTTTTCCTTCTTCGTTGAGCACAACCGAACCTTTTTGTTGAGTCAAACATGTCCCATTTGATGTTAATAGGGTGCCACACGAGGATTGAAATCAAACGGAGTCCATTTGGTCACTCAAATCCTTGTATTCTCGGATTGCACCTAAATTGGCCTCCAATTGAGCCTACAACGTACAAACGAGTTTTTCTTCTTCATTAATCACAACCGAACTTGTTTGTTGAGTCAAACATCTCCCATTTGACGTTATTATGGTGCCACGCGAGTTAGAAACCAAGCGGAGTCCATTTGGTCACTCAAATCCTTGTATTCTCGGATTGCACCCAAATTGGCCTCCAATTGAGCCTACAATGTACAAACGAGTTTTCCTTATTCGTTGACCATAACCGAACTTTTTTGTTGAGTCAAACATGTCCCATTTGATGTTATTATGGTGCCATGCGAGTTAGAAACCAAGCGGAGTCCATTTGCTTACTCAAATCCTTGTATTCTTGGATTCCACCCAAATTGGCCTACAATGTACACACGAGTTTACCTTCTTCGTTGAGCACAACCGAACATTTTTATTGATTCAAAAATGTCCCATTTGATGTTATTATGGTGCCACGCGAGGATTGAAATCGAACGGAGTCCATTTGGTCACTCAAATCCTTGTATTCTCGGATTGCACGCAAATTGGCCTCCAATTGAGCCTACAATGTACAAACGAGTTTTCCTTATTCGTTGACCATAACCGAACTTTTTTGTTGAGTCAAACATGTCCCATTTGATGTTATTATGGTGCCATGCGAGTTAGAAACCAAGCGGAGTCCATTTGCTTACTCAAATCCTTGTATTCTTGGATTCCACCCAAATTGGCCTACAATTGAGCCTACAATGTACACACGAGTTTACCTTCTTCGTTGAGCACAACCGAACATTTTTATTAATTCAAACATGTCCCATTTTATGTTATTATGGTGCCACGCAAGGATTGAAACCAAACGTAGTCCATTTGGTCACTCAAATCCTTGTATTCTCGGATTGCACCCAAATTGGCCTCCAATTGAGCCTACCACGTACAAACGAGTTTTCCTTCTTCGTTAACCATAACCGAACTTGTTTTTTGAGTCAAACATGTTCCATTTGACGTTATTATGGTGCCACGCGAGTTAGAAACCAAGCGGAGTCAATTTGCTTACTCAAATCCTTGTATTCTCGGATTGCACCCAAATTGGCCTACAATTGAGCCTACAATGTACAAACGAGTTTTCCTTCTTCGTTGAGCACAACCGAACCTTTTTGTTGAGTCAAACATGTCCCATTTGACGTTAATAGGGTGCCACACGAGGATTGAAATCAAACGGAGTCCATTTGGTCACTCAAATCCTTGTATTCTCGGATTGCACCTAAATTGGCCTCCAATTGAGCCTACAACGTACAAACGAGTTTTTCTTCTTCATTAATCACAACCGAACTTGTTTGTTGAGTCAAACATCTCCCATTTGACGTTATTATGGTGCCACACGAGTTAGAAACCAAGCGGAGTCCATTTGGTCACTCAAATCCTTGTATTCTCGGATTGCACCCAAATTGATCCTACAATGTACAAACGAGTTTTCCTTATTCGTTGACCATAACCGAACTTTTTTGTTGAGTCAAACATGTGCCATTTGATGTTATTATGGTGCCACGCGAGTTAGAAACCAAGCGGAGTCCATTTGCTTACTCAAATCCTTGTATTCTTGGATTCCACCCAAATTGGCCTACAATTGAGCCTACAATGTACACACGAGTTTACCTTCTTCGTTGAGCACAACCGAACATTTTTGTTGAGTCAAACATGTCCCATTTGATGTTATTATGGTGCCACGCAAGGATTGAAATCGAACGGAGTCCATTTGGTCACTCAAATCCTTGTATTCTCGGATTGCACGCAAATTGGCCTCCAATTGAGCCTACAACGTACAAACGAGTTTTCCTTCTTTATTAAGCACAACGGAACTTGTTTTTTGAGTCAAACATGTCCCATTTGACGTTATTATGGTGCCACGCGAGTTAGAAACCAAGCGGAGTCCATTTGCTTACTCAAATCCTTGTATTCTTGGATTCCACCCAAATTGGCCTCCAATTGAGCCTACAATGTACAAACGAGTTTACCTTCTTCGTTGAGCACAACCGAACATTTTTATTGAGTCAAACATGTCCCATTTGACGTTATTATGGTGCCACGTGAGGATTGAAATCAAACGGAGTCCATTTGGTCACTCAAATCCTTGTATTCTCGGATTGCACCCAAATTGGCCTCCGATTGAGCCTACAACGTACAAACGAGTTTTCCTTCTTCGTTAACCATAACCGAACTTGTTTGTTGAGTGAAACATGTCCCATTTGACGTTATTATGTTGCCACGCGAGTTAGAAACCAAGCGGAGTCCATTTGGTCACTCAAATCCTTGTATTATCTAATTGCACCAAAATTGGCCTCCAATTGAGCCTACAACGTACAAACGAGTTTTCCTTCTTCATTAAGCACAACCGAACCTTTTTGTTGAGTCAAACATGTCCCATTTGACGTTATTATGGTGCCACGCAAAGATTGAAATCAAACGGAGTCCGTTTGCTCACTCAAATCCTTGTATTCTCGGATTGCACCCAAATTGGCCTCCAATTGTGCCTACAATGTACAAACGAGTTTTCCTTCTTCGTTAAGCACAACCGAACTTGTTTGTTGAGTCAAATATGTTCCATTTGACGTTATTATGGTGCCACGCAAGGATTGAAACCAAACGGAGTCCATTTGGTCACTCAAATCATTGTATTCTCGGATTGCACCCAAATTGGCCTCCAATTGAGCCTACCACGTACAAACGAGTTTTCCTTCTTTGTTAACCATAAACGAACTTGTTTTTTGAGTCAAACATGTTCCATTTGACGTTATTATGGTGCCACGCGAGTTAGAAACCAAGCGGAGTCCATTTGCTTACTCAAATCCTTGTATTCTCGGATTGCACCCAAATTGGCCTACAATTGAGCCTACAATGTACAAACGAGTTTTCCTTCTTCGTTGAGCACAACCGAACCTTTTTGTTGAGTCAAACATGTCCCATTTGATGTTAATAGGGTGCCACACGAGGATTGAAATCAAACGGAGTCCATTTGGTCACTCAAATCCTTGTATTCTCGGATTGCACCTAAATTGGCCTCCAATTGAGCCTACAACGTACAAACGAGTTTTTCTTCTTCATTAATCACAACCGAACTTGTTTGTTGAGTCAAACATCTCCCATTTGACGTTATTATGGTGCCACGCGAGTTAGAAACCAAATGGAGTCCATTTGGTCACTCAAATCCTTGTATTCTCGGATTGCACCCAAATTGGCCTCCAATTGAGCCTACAATGTACAAACGAGTTTTCCTTATTCGTTGACCATAACCGAACTTTTTTATTGAGTCAAACATGTCCCATTTGATGTTATTATGGTGCCATGCGAGTTAGAAACCAAGCGGAGTCCATTTGCTTACTCAAATCCTTGTATTCTTGGATTCCACCCAAATTGGCCTACAATGTACACACGAGTTTACCTTCTTCGTTGAGCACAACCGAACATTTTTATTGATTCAAAAATGTCCCATTTGATGTTATTATGGTGCCACGCGAGGATTGAAATCGAACGGAGTCCATTTGGTCACTCAAATCCTTGTATTCTCGGATTGCACGCAAATTGGCCTCCAATTGAGCCTACAATGTACAAACGAGTTTTCCTTATTCGTTGACCATAACCGAACTTTTTTGTTGAGTCAAACATGTCCCATTTGATGTTATTATGGTGCCATGCGAGTTAGAAACCAAGCGGAGTCCATTTGCTTACTCAAATCCTTGTATTCTTGGATTCCACCCAAATTGGCCTACAATTGAGCCTACAATGTACACACGAGTTTACCTTCTTCGTTGAGCACAACCGAACATTTTTATTAATTCAAACATGTCCCATTTTATATTATTATGGTGCCACGCAAGGATTGAAACCAAACGGAGTCCATTTGGTCACTCAAATCCTTGTATTCTCGGATTGCACCCAAATTGGCCTCCAATTGAGCCTACCACGTACAAACGAGTTTTCCTTCTTCGTTAACCATAACCGAACTTGTTTTTTGAGTCAAACATGTTCCATTTGACGTTATTATGGTGCCACGCGAGTTAGAAACCAAGTGGAGTCAATTTGCTTACTCAAATCCTTGTATTCTCGGATTGCACCCAAATTGGCCTACAATTGAGCCTACAATGTACAAACGAGTTTTCCTTCTTCGTTGAGCACAACCGAACCTTTTTGTTGAGTCAAACATGTCCCATTTGACGTTAATAGGGTGCCACACGAGGATTGAAATCAAACGGAGTCCATTTGGTCACTCAAATCCTTGTATTCTCGGATTGCACCTAAATTGGCCACCAATTGAGCCTACAACGTACAAACGAGTTTTTCTTCTTCATTAATCACAACCGAACTTGTTTTTTGAGTCAAACATCTCCCATTTGACGTTATTATGGTGCCACACGAGTTAGAAACCAAGCGGAGTCCATTTGGTCACTCAAATCCTTGTATTCTCAAATTGCACCCAAATTGATCCTACAATGTACAAACGAGTTTTCCTTATTCGTTGACCATAACCGAACTTTTTTGTTGAGTCAAACATGTGCCATTTGATGTTATTATGGTGCCACGCGAGTTAGAAACCAAGCGGAGTCCATTTGCTTACTCAAATCCTTGTATTCTTGGATTCCACCCAAATTGGCCTACAATTGAGCCTACAATGTACACACGAGTTTACCTTCTTCGTTGAGCACAACCGAACATTTTTGTTGAGTCAAACATGTCCCATTTGATGTTATTATGGTGCCACGCAAGGATTGAAATCGAACGGAGTCCATTTGGTCACTCAAATCCTTGTATTCTCGGATTGCACGCAAATTGGCCTCCAATTGAGCCTACAACGTACAAACGAGTTTTCCTTCTTTATTAAGCACAACGGAACTTGTTTTTTGAGTCAAACATGTCCCATTTGACGTTATTATGGTGCCACGCGAGTTAGAAACCAAGCGGAGTCCATTTGCTTACTCAAATCCTTGTATTCTTGGATTCCACCCAAATTGGCCTCCAATTGAGCCTACAACATACAAACGAGTTTTCCTTCTTTGTTAAGCACAACCGAACCTTTTTGTTGAGTCAAACATGTCCCATTTGACGTTATTATGGTGCCACGGAAATATTGAAATCAAACGGAGTCCGTTTGCTCACTCAAATCCTTGTATTCTCGGATTGCACCCAAATTGGCCTCCAATTGTGCCTACAATGTACAAACGAGTTTTCCTTCTTCGTTAAGCACAACCGAACTTGTTTGTTGAGTCAAATATGTTCCATTTGACGTTATTATGGTGCCACGCAAGGATTGAAACCAAACGGAGTCCATTTGGTCACTCAAATCCTTGTATTCTCGGATTGCACCCAAATTGGCCTCCAATTGAGCCTACCACGTACAAACGAGTTTTCCTTCTTCGTTAACCATAACCGAACTTGTTTGTTGAGTCAAACATGTTCCATTTGACATTATTATGGTGCCACGCGAGTTAGAAACCAAGCGGAGTCCATTTGCTTACTCAAATCCTTGTATTCTCGGATTGCACCCAAATTGGCCTACAATTGAGCCTACAATGTACAAACGAGTTTTCCTTCTTCGTTGAGCACAACCGAACCTTTTTGTTGAGTGAAACATGTCCCATTTGACGTTAATAGGGTGCCACACGAGGATTGAAATCAAACGGAGTCCATTTGGTCACTCAAATCCTTGTATTCTCGGATTGCACCTAAATTGGCCTCCAATTGAGCCTATAACGTACAAACGAGTTTTTCTTCTTCATTAATCACAACCGAACTTGTATGTTGAGTCAAACATCTCCCATTTGACGTTATTATGGTGCCACGCGAGTTAGAAACCAAGCGGAGTCCATTTGGTCACTCAAATCCTTGTATTCTCGGATTGCACCCAAATTGATCCTACAATGTACAAACGAGTTTTCCTTATTCGTTGACCATAACCGAACTTTTTTGTTGAGTCAAACATGTCCCATTTGATGTAATTATGGTGCCACGCGAGTTAGAAACCAAGCGGAGTCCATTTGCTTACTCAAATCCTTGTATTCTTGGATTCCACCCAAATTGGCCTACAATTGAGCCTACAATGTACACACGAGTTTACCTTCTTCGTTGAGCACAACAGAACATTTTTGTTGAGTCAAACATGTCCCATTTTATGTTATTATGGTGCCACGCTAGGATTGAAATCGAACGGAGTCCATTTGGTCACTCAAATCCTTGTATTCTCGGATTGCACGCAAATTGGCCTCCAATTGAGCCTACAACGTACAAACGAGTTTTCCTTCTTTATTAAGCACAACGGAACTTGTTTTTTGAGTCAAACATGTCCCATTTGACATTATTATAGTGCCACGCGAGTTAGAAACCAAGCGGAGTCCATTTGCTTACTCAAATCCATGTATTCTTGGATTCCACCCAAATTGGCCTCCAATTGAGCCTACAATGTACAAACGAGTTTACCTTCTTCGTTGAGCACAACCGAACATTTTTATTGAGTCAAACATGTCCCATTTGATGTTATTATGGTGCCACACGAGGATTGAAATCAAACGGAGTCCATTTGGTCACTCAAATCCTTGTATTCTCGGATTGCACCCAAATTGGCCTCCAATTGAGCCTACAACGTACAAACGAGTTTTCCTTCTTCGTTAACCATAACCGAACTTGTTTGTTGAGTGTAACATGTCCCATTTGACGTTATTATATTGCCACGCGAGTTAGAAACCAAGCGGAGTCCATTTGGTCACTCAAATCCTTGTATTATCTAATTGCACCAAAATTGGCCTCCAATTGAGCCTACAACGTACAAACGAGTTTTCCTTCTTCATTAAGCACAACCGAACTTGTTTTTTGAGTCAAACATGTCCCATTTGACGTTATTATGGTGCCACACGAGTTAGAAACCAAGCGGAGTCCATTTGCTCACTAAAATCCTTGTATTCTCGTATTGCACCCAAATTGGCCTCCAATTGAGCCTACAACATACAAACGAGTTTTCCTTCTTTGTTAAGCACAACCGAACCTTTTTGTTGAGTCAAACATTTCCCATTTGACGTTATTATGGTGCCACGCAAAGATTGAAATCAAACGGAGTCCGTTTGCTCACTCAAATCCTTGTATTCTCGGATTGCACCCAAATTGGCCTCCAATTGAGCCTACAATGTATAAACGAGTTTTCCTACTTCGTTAAGCACAACCGAACTTGTTTGTTGAGTCAAATATGTCCCATTTGACGTTATTATGGTGCCACGCAAAGATTGAAATCAAACGGAGTCCGTTTGCTCACTCAAATCCTTGTATTCTCGGATTGCACCCAAATTGGCCTCCAATTGTGCCTACAATGTACAAACGAGTTTTCCTTCTTCGTTAAGCACAACCGAACTTGTTTGTTGAGTCAAATATGTTCCATATGACGTTATTATGGTGCCACGCAAGGATTGAAACCAAACGGAGTCCATTTGGTCACTCAAATCCTTGTATTCTCGGATTGCACCCAAATTGGCCTCCAATTGAGCCTACCACGTACAAACGAGTTGTCCTTCTTCGTTAACCATAACCGAACTTGTTTGTTGAGTCAAACATGTTCAATTTGACGTTATTATGGTGCCACGCGAGTTAGAAACCAAGCGGAGTCCATTTGCTTACTCAAATCCTTGTATTCTCGGATTGCACCCAAATTAGCCTACAATTGAGCCTACAATGTACAAACGAGTTTTCCTTCTTCGTTGAGCACAACCGAACCTTTTTGTTGAGTCAAACATGTCCCATTTGACGTTAATAGGGTGCCACACGAGGATTGAAATCAAACGGAGTCCATTTGGTCACTCAAATCCTTGTATTCTCGGATTGCACCTAAATTGGCCTCCAATTGAGCCTATAACGTACAAACGAGTTTTTCTTCTTCATTAATCACAACCGAACTTGTATGTTGAGTCAAACATCTCCCATTTGACGTTATTATGGTGCCACGCGAGTTAGAAACCAAGCGGAGTCCATTTGGTCACTCAAATCCTTGTATTCTCGGATTGCACCCAAATTGATCCTACAATGTACAAACGAGTTTTCCTTATTCGTTGACCATAACCGAACTTTTTTGTTGAGTCAAACATTTCCCATTTGATGTAATTATGGTGCCACGCGAGTTAGAAACCAAGCGGAGTCCATTTGCTTACTCAAATCCTTGTATTCTTGGATTCCACCCAAATTGGCCTACAATTGAGCCTACAATGTACACACGAGTTTACCTTCTTCGTTGAGCACAACCGAACATTTTTGTTGAGTCAAACATGTCCCATTTTATGTTATTATGGTGCCACGCAAGGATTGAAATCGAACGGAGTCCATTTGGTCACTCAAATCCTTGTATTCTCGGATTGCACGCAAATTGGCCTCCAATTGAGCCTACAACGTACAAACGAGTTTTCCTTCTTTATTAAGCACAACGGAACTTGTTTTTTGAGTCAAACATGTCCCATTTGACGTTATTATGGTGCCACGCGAGTTAGAAACCAAGCGGAGTCCATTTGCTTACTCAAATCCTTGTATTCTTGGATTCCACCCAAATTGGCCTCCAATTGAGCCTACAATGTACAAACGAGTTTACCTTCTTCGTTGAGCACAACCGAACATTTTTATTGAGTCAAACATGTCCCATTTGATGTTATTATGGTGCCACGCGAGGATTGAAATCAAACGGAGTCCATTTGGTCACTCAAATCCTTGTATTCTCGGATTGCACCCAAATTGGCCTCCAATTGAGCCTACAACGTACAAACGAGTTTTCCTTCTTCGTTAACCATAACCGAACTTGTTTGTTGAGTGTAACATGTCCCATTTGACGTTATTATATTGCCACGCGAGTTAGAAACCAAGCGGAGTCCATTTGGTCACTCAAATCCTTGTATTATCTAATTGCACCAAAATTGGCCTCCAATTGAGCCTACAACGTACAAACGAGTTTTCCTTCTTCATTAAGCACAACCGAACTTGTTTTTTGAGTCAAACATGTCCCATTTGACGTTATTATGGTGCCACACGAGTTAGAAACCAAGCGGAGTCCATTTGCTCACTAAAATCCTTGTATTCTCGTATTGCACCCAAATTGGCCTCCAATTGAGCCTACAACATACAAACGAGTTTTCCTTCTTTGTTAAGCACAACCGAACCTTTTTGTTGAGTCAAACATGTCCCATTTGACGTTATTATGGTGCCACGCAAAGATTGAAATCAAACGGAGTCCGTTTGCTCACTCAAATCCTTGTATTCTCGGATTGCACCCAAATTGGCCTCCAATTGTGCCTACAATGTACAAACGAGTTTTCCTTCTTCGTTAAGCACAACCGAACTTGTTTGTTGAGTCAAATATGTTCCATTTGACGTTATTATGGTGCCACGCAAGGATTGAAACCAAACGGAGTCCATTTGGTCACTCAAATCCTTGTATTCTCGGATTGCACCCAAATTGGCCTCCAATTGAGCCTACCACGTACAAACGAGTTTTCCTTCTTCGTTAACCATAACCGAACTTGTTTGTTGAGTCAAACATGTTCCATTTGACATTATTATGGTGCCACGCGAGTTAGAAACCAAGCGGAGTCCATTTGCTTACTCAAATCCTTGTATTCTCGGATTGCACCCAAATTGGCCTACAATTGAGCCTACAATGTACAAACGAGTTTTCCTTCTTCGTTGAGCACAACCGAACCTTTTTGTTGAGTCAAACATGTCCCATTTGACTTTAATAGGGTGCCACACGAGGATTGAAATCAAACGGAGTCCATTTGGTCACTCAAATCCTTGTATTCTCGGATTGCACCTAAATTGGCCTCCAATTGAGCCTATAACGTACAAACGAGTTTTTCTTCTTCATTAATCACAACCGAACTTGTATGTTGAGTCAAACATCTCCCATTTGACGTTATTATGGTGCCACGCGAGTTAGAAACCAAGCGGAGTCCATTTGGTCACTCAAATCCTTGTATTCTCGGATTGCACCCAAATTGATCCTACAATGTACAAACGAGTTTTCCTTATTCGTTGACCATAACCGAACTTTTTTGTTGAGTCAAACATGTCCCATTTCATGTAATTATGGTGCCACGCGAGTTAGAAACCAAGCGGAGTCCATTTGCTTACTCAAATCCTTGTATTCTTGGATTCCACCCAAATTGGCCTACAATTGAGCCTACAATGTACACACGAGTTTACCTTCTTCGTTGAGCACAACCGAAAATTTTTGTTGAGTCAAACATGTCCCATTTTATGTTATTATGGTGCCATGCAAGGATTGAAATCGAACGGAGTCCATTTGGTCACTCAAATCCTTGTATTCTCGGATTGCACGCAAATTGGCCTCCAATTGAGCCTACAACGTACAAACGAGTTTTCCTTCTTTATTAAGCACAACGGAACTTGTTTTTTGAGTCAAACATGTCCCATTTGACGTTATTATGGTGCCACGCGAGTTAGAAACCAAGCGGAGTCCATTTGCTTACTCAAATCCTTGTATTCTTGGATTCCACCCAAATTGGCCTCCAATTGAGCCTACAATGTACAAACGAGTTTACCTTCTTCGTTGAGCACAACCGAACATTTTTATTGAGTCAAACATGTCCCATTTGATGTTATTATGGTGCCACGCGAGGATTGAAATCAAACGGAGTCCATTTGGTCACTCAAATCCTTGTATTCTCGGATTGCACCCAAATTGGCCTCCAATTGAGCCTACAACGTACAAACGAGTTTTCCTTCTTCGTTAACCATAACCGAACTTGTTTGTTGAGTGTAACATGTCCCATTTGACGTTATTATATTGCCACGCGAGTTAGAAACCAAGCGGAGTCCATTTGGTCACTCAAATCCTTGTATTATCTAATTGCACCAAAATTGGCCTCCAATTGAGCCTACAACGTACAAACGAGTTTTCCTTCTTCATTAAGCACAACCGAACTTGTTTTTTGAGTCAAACATGTCCCATTTGACGTTATTATGGTGCCACACGAGTTAGAAACCAAGCGGAGTCCATTTGCTCACTAAAATCCTTGTATTCTCGTATTGCACCCAAATTGGCCTCCAATTGAGCCTACAACATACAAACGAGTTTTCCTTCTTTGTTAAGCACAACCGAACCTTTTTGTTGAGTCAAACATGTCCCATTTGACGTTATTATGGTGCCACGCAAAGATTGAAATCAAACGGAGTCCGTTTGCTCACTCAAATCCTTGTATTCTCGGATTGCACCCAAATTGGCCTCCAATTGTGCCTACAATGTACAAACGAGTTTTCCTTCTTCGTTAAGCACAACCGAACTTGTTTGTTGAGTCAAATATGTTCCATTTGACGTTATTATGGTGCCACGCAAGGATTGAAACCAAACGGAGTCCATTTGGTCACTCAAATCCTTGTATTCTTGGATTGCACCCAAATTGGCCTCCAATTGAGCCTACCACGTACAAACGAGTTTTCCTTCTTCGTTAACCATAACCGAACTTGTTTGTTGAGTCAAACATGTTCCATTTGACATTATTATGGTGCCACGCGAGTTAGAAACCAAGCGGAGTCCATTTGCTTACTCAAATCCTTGTATTCTCGGATTGCACCCAAATTGGCCTACAATTGAGCCTACAATGTACAAACGAGTTTTCCTTCTTCGTTGAGCACAACCGAACCTTTTTGTTGAGTCAAACATGTCCCATTTGACTTTAATAGGGTGCCACACGAGGATTGAAATCAAACGGAGTCCATTTGGTCACTCAAATCCTTGTATTCTCGGATTGCACCTAAATTGGCCTCCAATTGAGCCTATAACGTACAAACGAGTTTTTCTTCTTCATTAATTACAACCGAACTTGTATGTTGAGTCAAAAATCTCCCATTTGACGTTATTATGGTGCCACGCGAGTTAGAAACCAAGCGGAGTCCATTTGGTCACTCAAATCCTTGTATTCTCGGATTGCACCCAAATTGATCCTACAATGTACAAACGAGTTTTCCTTATTCGTTGACCATAACCGAACTTTTTTGTTGAGTCAAACATGTCCCATTTGATGTAATTATGGTGCCACGCGAGTTAGAAACCAAGCGGAGTCCATTTGCTTACTCAAATCCTTGTATTCTTGGATTCCACCCAAATTGGCCTACAATTGAGCCTACAATGTACACACGAGTTTACCTTCTTCGTTGAGCACAACAGAACATTTTGGTTGAGTCAAACATGTCCCATTTTATGTTATTATGGTGCCACGCAAGGATTGAAATCGAACGGAGGCCATTTGGTCACTCAAATCCTTGTATTCTCGGATTGCACGCAAATTGGCCTCCAATTGAGCCTACAACGTACAAACGAGTTTTCCTTCTTTATTAAGCACAACGGAACTTGTTTTTTGAGTCAAACATGTCCCATTTGACATTATTATAGTGCCACGCGAGTTAGAAACCAAGCGGAGTCCATTTGCTTACTCAAATCCATGTATTCTTGGATTCCACCCAAATTGGCCTCCAATTGAGCCTACAATGTACAAACGAGTTTACCTTCTTCGTTGAGCACAACCGAACATTTTTATTGAGTCAAACATGTCCCATTTGATGTTATTATGGTGCCACACGAGGATTGAAATCAAACGGAGTCCATTTGGTCACTCAAATCCTTGTATTCTCGGATTGCACCCAAATTGGCCTCCAATTGAGCCTACAACGTACAAACGAGTTTTCCTTCTTCGTTAACCATAACCGAACTTGTTTGTTGAGTGTAACATGTCCCATTTGACGTTATTATATTGCCACGCGAGTTAGAAACCAAGCGGAGTCCATTTGGTCACTCAAATCCTTGTATTATCTAATTGCACCAAAATTGGCCTCCAATTGAGCCTACAACGTACAAACGAGTTTTCCTTCTTCATTAAGCACAACCGAACTTGTTTTTTGAGTCAAACATGTCCCATTTGACGTTATTATGGTGCCACACGAGTTAGAAACCAAGCGGAGTCCATTTGCTCACTAAAATCCTTGTATTCTCGTATTGCACCCAAATTGGCCTCCAATTGAGCCTACAACATACAAACGAGTTTTCCTTCTTTGTTAAGCACAACCGAACCTTTTTGTTGAGTCAAACATGTCCCATTTGACGTTATTATGGTGCCACGCAAAGATTGAAATCAAACGGAGTCCGTTTGCTCACTCAAATCCTTGTATTCTCGGATTGCACCCAAATTGGCCTCCAATTGAGCCTACAATGTATAAACGAGTTTTCCTTCTTCGTTAAGCACAACCGAACTTGTTTGTTGAGTCAAATATGTCCCATTTGACGTTATTATGGTGCCACGCAAAGATTGAAATCAAACGGAGTCCGTTTGCTCACTGAAATCCTTGTATTCTCGGATTGCACCCAAATTGGCCTCCAATTGTGCCTACAATGTACAAACGAGTTTTCCTTCTTCGTTAAGCACAACCGAACTTGTTTGTTGAGTCAAATATGTTCCATTTGACGTTATTATGGTGCCACGCAAGGATTGAAACCAAACGGAGTCCATTTGGTCACTCAAATCCTTGTATTCTCGGATTGCACCCAAATTGGCCTCCAATTGAGCCTACCACGTACAAACGAGTTTTCCTTCTTCGTTAACCATAACCGAACTTGTTTGTTGAGTCAAAAATGTTCAATTTGACGTTATTATGGTGCCACGCGAGTTAGAAACCAAGCGGAGTCAATTTGCTTACTCAAATCCTTGTATTCTCGGATTGCACCCAAATTGGCCTACAATTGAGCCTACAATGTACAAACGAGTTTTCCTTCTTCGTTGAGCACAACCGAACCTTTTTGTTGAGTCAAACATGTCCCATTTGACGTTAATAGGGTGCCACACGAGGATTGAAATCAAACGGAGTCCATTTGGTCACTCAAATCCTTGTATTCTCGGATTGCACCTAAATTGGCCTCCAATTGAGCCTACAACGTACAAACGAGTTTTTCTTCTTCATTAATCACAACTGAACTTGTTTGTTGAGTCAAACATCTCCCATTTGACGTTATTATGGTGCCATGCGAGTTAGAAACCAAGCGGAGTCCATTTGGTCACTCAAATCCTTGTATTCTCGGATTGCACCCAAATTGATCCTACAATGTACAAACGAGTTTTCCTTATTCGTTGACCATAACCGAACTTTTTTGTTGAGTCAAACATGTGCCATTTGATGTTATTATGGTGCCACGCGAGTTAGAAACCAAGCGGAGTCCATTTGCTTACTCAAATCCTTGTATTCTTGGATTCCACCCAAATTGGCCTACAATTGAGCCTACAATGTACACACGAGTTTACCTTCTTCGTTGAGCAACACCGAACATTTTTGTTGAGTCAAACATGTCCCAATTGATGTTATTATGGTGCCACGCAAGGATTGAAATCGAACGGAGTCCATTTGGTCACTCAAATCCTTGTATTCTCGGATTGCACGCAAATTGGCCTCCAATTGAGCCTACAACGTACAAACGAGTTTTCCTTCTTTATTAAGCACAACGGAACTTGTTTTTTGAGTCAAACATGTCCCATTTGACGTTATTATGGTGCCACGCGAGTTAGAAACCAAGCGGAGTCCATTTGCTTACTCAAATCCTTGTATTCTTGGATTCCACCCAAATTGGCCTCCAATTGAGCCTACAATGTACAAACGAGTTTACCTTCTTCGTTGAGCACAACCGAACATTTTTATTGAGTCAAACATGTCCCATTTGACGTTATTATGGTGCCACGCGAGGATTGAAATCAAACGGAGTCCATTTGGTCACTCAAATCCTTGTATTCTCGGATTGCACCCAAATTGGCCTCCGATTGAGCCTACAACGTACAAACGAGTTTTCCTTCTTCGTTAACCATAACCGAACTTGTTTGTTGAGTGAAACATGTCCCATTTGACGTTATTATGTTGCCACGCGAGTTAGAAACCAAGCGGAGTCCATTTGGTCACTCAAATCCTTGTATTATCTAATTGCACCAAATTTGGCCTCCAATTGAGCCTACAACGTACAAACGAGTTTTCCTTCTTCATTAAGCACAACCGAACTTGTTTTTTGAGTCAAACATGTCCCATTTGACGTTATTATGGTGCCACACGAGTTAGAAACCAAGCGGAGTCCATTTGCTCACTAAAATCCTTATATTCTCGTATTGCACCCAAATTGGCCTCCAATTGAGCCTACAACATACAAACGAGTTTTCCTTCTTTGTTAAGCACAACCGAACCTTTTTGTTGAGTCAAACATGTCCCATTTGACGTTATTATGGTGCCACGCAAAGATTGAAATCAAACGGAGTCCGTTTGCTCACTCAAATCCTTGTATTCTCGGATTGCACCCAAATTGGCCTCCAATTGTGCCTACAATGTACAAACGAGTTTTCCTTCTTCGTTAAGCACAACCGAACTTGTTTGTTGAGTCAAATATGTTCCATTTGACGTTATTATGGTGCCACGCAAGGATTGAAACCAAACGGAGTCCATTTGGTCTCTCAAATCCTTGTATTCTCGGATTGCACCCAAATTGGCCTCCAATTGAGCCTACCACGTACAAACGAGTTTTCCTTCTTCGTTAACCATAACCGAACTTGTTTGTTGAGTCAAACATGTTCCATTTGACATTATTATGGTGCCACGCGAGTTAGAAACCAAGCGGAGTCCATTTGCTTACTCAAATCCTTGTATTCTCGGATTGCACCCAAATTGGCCTACAATTGAGCCTACAATGTACAAACGAGTTTTCCTTCTTCGTTGAGCACAACCGAACCTTTTTGTTGAGTCAAACATGTCCCATTTGACTTTAATAGGGTGCCACACGAGGATTGAAATCAAACGGAGTCCATTTGGTCACTCAAATCCTTGTATTCTCGGATTGCACCTAAATTGGCCTCCAATTGAGCCTATAACGTACAAACGAGTTTTTCTTCTTCATTAATCACAACCGAACTTGTATGTTGAGTCAAACATCTCCCATTTGACGTTATTATGGTGCCACGCGAGTTAGAAACCAAGCGGAGTCCATTTGGTCACTCAAATCCTTGTATTCTCGGATTGCACCCAAATTGATCCTACAATGTACAAACGAGTTTTCCTTATTCGTTGACCATAACCGAACTTTTTTGTTGAGTCAAACATGTCCCATTTCATGTAATTATGGTGCCACGCGAGTTAGAAACCAAGCGGAGTCCATTTGCTTACTCAAATCCTTGTATTCTTGGATTCCACCCAAATTGGCCTACAATTGAGCCTACAATGTACACACGAGTTTACCTTCTTCGTTGAGCACAACCGAAAATTTTTGTTGAGTCAAACATGTCCCATTTTATGTTATTATGGTGCCATGCAAGGATTGAAATCGAACGGAGTCCATTTGGTCACTCAAATCCTTGTATTCTCGGATTGCACGCAAATTGGCCTCCAATTGAGCCTACAACGTACAAACGAGTTTTCCTTCTTTATTAAGCACAACGGAACTTGTTTTTTGAGTCAAACATGTCCCATTTGACGTTATTATGGTGCCACGCGAGTTAGAAACCAAGCGGAGTCCATTTGCTTACTCAAATCCTTGTATTCTTGGATTCCACCCAAATTGGCCTCCAATTGAGCCTACAATGTACAAACGAGTTTACCTTCTTCGTTGAGCACAACCGAACATTTTTATTGAGTCAAACATGTCCCATTTGATGTTATTATGGTGCCACGCGAGGATTGAAATCAAACGGAGTCCATTTGGTCACTCAAATCCTTGTATTCTCGGATTGCACCCAAATTGGCCTCCAATTGAGCCTACAACGTACAAACGAGTTTTCCTTCTTCGTTAACCATAACCGAACTTGTTTGTTGAGTGTAACATGTCCCATTTGACGTTATTATATTGCCACGCGAGTTAGAAACCAAGCGGAGTCCATTTGGTCACTCAAATCCTTGTATTATCTAATTGCACCAAAATTGGCCTCCAATTGAGCCTACAACGTACAAACGAGTTTTCCTTCTTCATTAAGCACAACCGAACTTGTTTTTTGAGTCAAACATGTCCCATTTGACGTTATTATGGTGCCACACGAGTTAGAAACCAAGCGGAGTCCATTTGCTCACTAAAATCCTTGTATTCTCGTATTGCACCCAAATTGGCCTCCAATTGAGCCTACAACATACAAACGAGTTTTCCTTCTTTGTTAAGCACAACCGAACCTTTTTGTTGAGTCAAACATGTCCCATTTGACGTTATTATGGTGCCACGCAAAGATTGAAATCAAACGGAGTCCGTTTGCTCACTCAAATCCTTGTATTCTCGGATTGCACCCAAATTGGCCTCCAATTGTGCCTACAATGTACAAACGAGTTTTCCTTCTTCGTTAAGCACAACCGAACTTGTTTGTTGAGTCAAATATGTTCCATTTGACGTTATTATGGTGCCACGCAAGGATTGAAACCAAACGGAGTCCATTTGGTCACTCAAATCCTTGTATTCTTGGATTGCACCCAAATTGGCCTCCAATTGAGCCTACCACGTACAAACGAGTTTTCCTTCTTCGTTAACCATAACCGAACTTGTTTGTTGAGTCAAACATGTTCCATTTGACATTATTATGGTGCCACGCGAGTTAGAAACCAAGCGGAGTCCATTTGCTTACTCAAATCCTTGTATTCTCGGATTGCACCCAAATTGGCCTACAATTGAGCCTACAATGTACAAACGAGTTTTCCTTCTTCGTTGAGCACAACCGAACCTTTTTGTTGAGTCAAACATGTCCCATTTGACTTTAATAGGGTGCCACACGAGGATTGAAATCAAACGGAGTCCATTTGGTCACTCAAATCCTTGTATTCTCGGATTGCACCTAAATTGGCCTCCAATTGAGCCTATAACGTACAAACGAGTTTTTCTTCTTCATTAATTACAACCGAACTTGTATGTTGAGTCAAAAATCTCCCATTTGACGTTATTATGGTGCCACGCGAGTTAGAAACCAAGCGGAGTCCATTTGGTCACTCAAATCCTTGTATTCTCGGATTGCACCCAAATTGATCCTACAATGTACAAACGAGTTTTCCTTATTCGTTGACCATAACCGAACTTTTTTGTTGAGTCAAACATGTCCCATTTGATGTAATTATGGTGCCACGCGAGTTAGAAACCAAGCGGAGTCCATTTGCTTACTCAAATCCTTGTATTCTTGGATTCCACCCAAATTGGCCTACAATTGAGCCTACAATGTACACACGAGTTTACCTTCTTCGTTGAGCACAACAGAACATTTTGGTTGAGTCAAACATGTCCCATTTTATGTTATTATGGTGCCACGCAAGGATTGAAATCGAACGGAGGCCATTTGGTCACTCAAATCCTTGTATTCTCGGATTGCACGCAAATTGGCCTCCAATTGAGCCTACAACGTACAAACGAGTTTTCCTTCTTTATTAAGCACAACGGAACTTGTTTTTTGAGTCAAACATGTCCCATTTGACATTATTATAGTGCCACGCGAGTTAGAAACCAAGCGGAGTCCATTTGCTTACTCAAATCCATGTATTCTTGGATTCCACCCAAATTGGCCTCCAATTGAGCCTACAATGTACAAACGAGTTTACCTTCTTCGTTGAGCACAACCGAACATTTTTATTGAGTCAAACATGTCCCATTTGATGTTATTATGGTGCCACACGAGGATTGAAATCAAACGGAGTCCATTTGGTCACTCAAATCCTTGTATTCTCGGATTGCACCCAAATTGGCCTCCAATTGAGCCTACAACGTACAAACGAGTTTTCCTTCTTCGTTAACCATAACCGAACTTGTTTGTTGAGTGTAACATGTCCCATTTGACGTTATTATATTGCCACGCGAGTTAGAAACCAAGCGGAGTCCATTTGGTCACTCAAATCCTTGTATTATCTAATTGCACCAAAATTGGCCTCCAATTGAGCCTACAACGTACAAACGAGTTTTCCTTCTTCATTAAGCACAACCGAACTTGTTTTTTGAGTCAAACATGTCCCATTTGACGTTATTATGGTGCCACACGAGTTAGAAACCAAGCGGAGTCCATTTGCTCACTAAAATCCTTGTATTCTCGTATTGCACCCAAATTGGCCTCCAATTGAGCCTACAACATACAAACGAGTTTTCCTTCTTTGTTAAGCACAACCGAACCTTTTTGTTGAGTCAAACATGTCCCATTTGACGTTATTATGGTGCCACGCAAAGATTGAAATCAAACGGAGTCCGTTTGCTCACTCAAATCCTTGTATTCTCGGATTGCACCCAAATTGGCCTCCAATTGAGCCTACAATGTATAAACGAGTTTTCCTTCTTCGTTAAGCACAACCGAACTTGTTTGTTGAGTCAAATATGTCCCATTTGACGTTATTATGGTGCCACGCAAAGATTGAAATCAAACGGAGTCCGTTTGCTCACTGAAATCCTTGTATTCTCGGATTGCACCCAAATTGGCCTCCAATTGTGCCTACAATGTACAAACGAGTTTTCCTTCTTCGTTAAGCACAACCGAACTTGTTTGTTGAGTCAAATATGTTCCATTTGACGTTATTATGGTGCCACGCAAGGATTGAAACCAAACGGAGTCCATTTGGTCACTCAAATCCTTGTATTCTCGGATTGCACCCAAATTGGCCTCCAATTGAGCCTACCACGTACAAACGAGTTTTCCTTCTTCGTTAACCATAACCGAACTTGTTTGTTGAGTCAAAAATGTTCAATTTGACGTTATTATGGTGCCACGCGAGTTAGAAACCAAGCGGAGTCAATTTGCTTACTCAAATCCTTGTATTCTCGGATTGCACCCAAATTGGCCTACAATTGAGCCTACAATGTACAAACGAGTTTTCCTTCTTCGTTGAGCACAACCGAACCTTTTTGTTGAGTCAAACATGTCCCATTTGACGTTAATAGGGTGCCACACGAGGATTGAAATCAAACGGAGTCCATTTGGTCACTCAAATCCTTGTATTCTCGGATTGCACCTAAATTGGCCTCCAATTGAGCCTACAACGTACAAACGAGTTTTTCTTCTTCATTAATCACAACTGAACTTGTTTGTTGAGTCAAACATCTCCCATTTGACGTTATTATGGTGCCATGCGAGTTAGAAACCAAGCGGAGTCCATTTGGTCACTCAAATCCTTGTATTCTCGGATTGCACCCAAATTGATCCTACAATGTACAAACGAGTTTTCCTTATTCGTTGACCATAACCGAACTTTTTTGTTGAGTCAAACATGTGCCATTTGATGTTATTATGGTGCCACGCGAGTTAGAAACCAAGCGGAGTCCATTTGCTTACTCAAATCCTTGTATTCTTGGATTCCACCCAAATTGGCCTACAATTGAGCCTACAATGTACACACGAGTTTACCTTCTTCGTTGAGCAACACCGAACATTTTTGTTGAGTCAAACATGTCCCAATTGATGTTATTATGGTGCCACGCAAGGATTGAAATCGAACGGAGTCCATTTGGTCACTCAAATCCTTGTATTCTCGGATTGCACGCAAATTGGCCTCCAATTGAGCCTACAACGTACAAACGAGTTTTCCTTCTTTATTAAGCACAACGGAACTTGTTTTTTGAGTCAAACATGTCCCATTTGACGTTATTATGGTGCCACGCGAGTTAGAAACCAAGCGGAGTCCATTTGCTTACTCAAATCCTTGTATTCTTGGATTCCACCCAAATTGGCCTCCAATTGAGCCTACAATGTACAAACGAGTTTACCTTCTTCGTTGAGCACAACCGAACATTTTTATTGAGTCAAACATGTCCCATTTGACGTTATTATGGTGCCACGCGAGGATTGAAATCAAACGGAGTCCATTTGGTCACTCAAATCCTTGTATTCTCGGATTGCACCCAAATTGGCCTCCGATTGAGCCTACAACGTACAAACGAGTTTTCCTTCTTCGTTAACCATAACCGAACTTGTTTGTTGAGTGAAACATGTCCCATTTGACGTTATTATGTTGCCACGCGAGTTAGAAACCAAGCGGAGTCCATTTGGTCACTCAAATCCTTGTATTATCTAATTGCACCAAATTTGGCCTCCAATTGAGCCTACAACGTACAAACGAGTTTTCCTTCTTCATTAAGCACAACCGAACTTGTTTTTTGAGTCAAACATGTCCCATTTGACGTTATTATGGTGCCACACGAGTTAGAAACCAAGCGGAGTCCATTTGCTCACTAAAATCCTTATATTCTCGTATTGCACCCAAATTGGCCTCCAATTGAGCCTACAACATACAAACGAGTTTTCCTTCTTTGTTAAGCACAACCGAACCTTTTTGTTGAGTCAAACATGTCCCATTTGACGTTATTATGGTGCCACGCAAAGATTGAAATCAAACGGAGTCCGTTTGCTCACTCAAATCCTTGTATTCTCGGATTGCACCCAAATTGGCCTCCAATTGTGCCTACAATGTACAAACGAGTTTTCCTTCTTCGTTAAGCACAACCGAACTTGTTTGTTGAGTCAAATATGTTCCATTTGACGTTATTATGGTGCCACGCAAGGATTGAAACCAAACGGAGTCCATTTGGTCTCTCAAATCCTTGTATTCTCGGATTGCACCCAAATTGGCCTCCAATTGAGCCTACCACGTACAAACGAGTTTTCCTTCTTCGTTAACCATAACCGAACTTGTTTGTTGAGTCAAACATGTTCCATTTGACATTATTATGGTGCCACGCGAGTTAGAAACCAAGCGGAGTCCATTTGCTTACTCAAATCCTTGTATTCTCGGATTGCACCCAAATTGGCCTACAATTGAGCCTACAATGTACAAACGAGTTTTCCTTCTTCGTTGAGCACAACCGAACCTTTTTGTTGAGTCAAACATGTCCCATTTGACGTTAATAGGGTGCCACACGAGGATTGAAATCAAACGGAGTCCATTTGGTCACTCAAATCCTTGTATTCTCGGATTGCACCTAAATTGGCCTCCAATTGAGCCTATAACGTACAAACGAGTTTTTCTTCTTCATTAATCACAACCGAACTTGTATGTTGAGTCAAACATCTCCCATTTGACGTTATTATGGTGCCACGCGAGTTAGAAACCAAGCGGAGTCCATTTGGTCACTCAAATCCTTGTATTCTCGGATTGCACCCAAATTGATCCTACAATGTACAAACGAGTTTTCCTTATTCGTTGACCATAACCGAACTTTTTTGTTGAGTCAAACATGTGCCATTTGATGTTATTATGGTGCCACGCGAGTTAGAAACCAAGCGGAGTCCATTTGCTTACTCAAATCCTTGTATTCTTGGATTCCACCCAAATTGGCCTACAATTGAGCCTACAATGTACACACGAGTTTACCTTCTTCGTTGAGCACAACCGAACATTTTTGTTGAGTCAAACATGTCCCAATTGATGTTATTATGGTGCCACGCAAGGATTGAAATCGAACGGAGTCCATTTGGTCACTCAAATCCTTGTATTCTCGGATTGCACGCAAATTGGCCTCCAATTGAGCCTACAACGTACAAACGAGTTTTCCTTCTTTATTAAGCACAACGGAACTTGTTTTTTGAGTCAAACATGTCCCATTTGACGTTATTATGGTGCCACGCGAGTTAGAAACCAAGCGGAGTCCATTTGCTTACTCAAATCCTTGTATTCTTGGATTCCACCCAAATTGGCCTCCAATTGAGCCTACAATGTACAAACGAGTTTACCTTCTTCGTTGAGCACAACCGAACATTTTTATTGAGTCAAACATGTCCCATTTGACGTTATTATGGTGCCACGCGAGGATTGAAATCAAACGGAGTCCATTTGGTCACTCAAATCCTTGTATTCTCGGATTGCACCCAAATTGGCCTCCGATTGAGCCTACAACGTACAAACGAGTTTTCCTTCTTCGTTAACCATAACCGAACTTGTTTGTTGAGTGAAACATGTCCCATTTGACGTTATTATGTTGCCACGCGAGTTAGAAACCAAGCGGAGTCCATTTGGTCACTCAAATCCTTGTATTATCTAATTGCACCAAATTTGGCCTCCAATTGAGCCTACAACGTACAAACGAGTTTTCCTTCTTCATTAAGCACAACCGAACTTGTTTTTTGAGTCAAACATGTCCCATTTGACGTTATTATGGTGCCACACGAGTTAGAAACCAAGCGGAGTCCATTTGCTCACTAAAATCCTTATATTCTCGTATTGCACCCAAATTGGCCTCCAATTGAGCCTACAACATACAAACGAGTTTTCCTTCTTTGTTAAGCACAACCGAACCTTTTTGTTGAGTCAAACATGTCCCATTTGACGTTATTATGGTGCCACGCAAAGATTGAAATCAAACGGAGTCCGTTTGCTCACTCAAATCCTTGTATTCTCGGATTGCACCCAAATTGGCCTCCAATTGTGCCTACAATGTACAAACGAGTTTTCCTTCTTCGTTAAGCACAACCGAACTTGTTTGTTGAGTCAAATATGTTCCATTTGACGTTATTATGGTGCCACGCAAGGATTGAAACCAAACGGAGTCCATTTGGTCTCTCAAATCCTTGTATTCTCGGATTGCACCCAAATTGGCCTCCAATTGAGCCTACCACGTACAAACGAGTTTTCCTTCTTCGTTAACCATAACCGAACTTGTTTGTTGAGTCAAACATGTTCCATTTGACATTATTATGGTGCCACGCGAGATAGAAACCAAGCGGAGTCCATTTGCTTACTCAAATCCTTGTATTCTCGGATTGCACCCAAATTGGCCTACAATTGAGCCTACAATGTACAAACGAGTTTTCCTTCTTCGTTGAGCACAACCGAACCTTTTTGTTGAGTCAAACATGTCCCATTTGACGTTAATAGGGTGCCACACGAGGATTGAAATCAAACGGAGTCCATTTGGTCACTCAAATCCTTGTATTCTCGGATTGCACCTAAATTGGCCTCCAATTGAGCCTATAACGTACAAACGAGTTTTTCTTCTTCATTAATCACAACCGAACTTGTATGTTGAGTCAAACATCTCCCATTTGACGTTATTATGGTGCCACGCGAGTTAGAAACCAAGCGGAGTCCATTTGGTCACTCAAATCCTTGTATTCTCGGATTGCACCCAAATTGATCCTACAATGTACAAACGAGTTTTCCTTATTCGTTGACCATAACCGAACTTTTTTGTTGAGTCAAACATGTCCCATTTGATGTAATTATGGTGCCACGCGAGTTAGAAACCAAGCGGAGTCCATTTGCTTGCTCAAATCCTTGTATTCTTGGATTCCACCCAAATTGGCCGACAATTGAGCCTACAATGTACACACGAGTTTACCTTCTTCGTTGAGCACAACCGAACATTTTTGTTGAGTCAAACATGTCCCATTTTATGTTATTATGGTGCCACGCAAGGATTGAAATCGAACGGAGTCCATTTGGTCACTCAAATCCTTGTATTCTCGGATTGCACGCAAATTGGCCTCCAATTGAGCCTACAACGTACAAACGAGTTTTCCTTCTTTATTAAGCACAACGGAACTTGTTTTTTGAGTCAAACATGTCCCATTTGACGTTATTATGGTGCCACGCGAGTTAGAAACCAAGCGGAGTCCATTTGCTTACTCAAATCCTTGTATTCTTGGATTCCACCCAAATTGGCCTCCAATTGAGCCTACAATGTACAAACGAGTTTACCTTCTTCGTTGAGCACAACCGAACATTTTTATTGAGTCAAACATGTCCCATTTGATGTTATTATGGTGCCACGCGAGGATTGAAATCAAACGGAGTCCATTTGGTCACTCAAATCCTTGTATTCTCGGATTGCACCCAAATTGGCCTCCAATTGAGCCTACAACGTACAAACGAGTTTTCCTTCTTCGTTAACCATAACCGAACTTGTTTGTTGAGTGTAACATGTCCCATTTGACGTTATTATATTTCCACGCGAGTTAGAAACCAAGCGGAGTCCATTTGGTCACTCAAATCCTTGTATTATCTAATTGCACCAAAATTGGCCTCCAATTGAGCCTACAACGTACAAACGAGTTTTCCTTCTTCATTAAGCACAACCGAACTTGTTTTTTGAGTCAAACATGTCCCATTTGACGTTATTATGGTGCCACACGAGTTAGAAACCAAGCGGAGTCCATTTGCTCACTAAAATCCTTGTATTCTCGTATTGCACCCAAATTGGCCTCCAATTGAGCCTACAACATACAAACGAGTTTTCCTTCTTCGTTAACCATAACCGAACTTGTTTGTTGAGTGTAACATGTCCCATTTGACGTTATTATATTTCCACGCGAGTTAGAAACCAAGCGGAGTCCATTTGGTCACTCAAATCCTTGTATTATCTAATTGCACCAAAATTGGCCTCCAATTGAGCCTACAACGTACAAACGAGTTTTCCTTCTTCATTAAGCACAACCGAACTTGTTTTTTGAGTCAAACATGTCCCATTTGACGTTATTATGGTGCCACACGAGTTAGAAACCAAGCGGAGTCCATTTGCTCACAAAAATCCTTGTATTCTCGTATTGCACCCAAATTGGCCTCCAATTGAGCCTACAACATACAAACGAGTTTTCCTTCTTTGTTAAGCACAACCGAACCTTTTTGTTGAGTCAAACATGTCCCATTTGACGTTATTATGGTGCCACGCAAAGATTGAAATCAAACGGAGTCCGTTTGCTCACTCAAATCCTTGTATTCTCGGATTGCACCCAAATTGGCCTCCAATTGAGCCTACCACGTACAAACGAGTTTTCCTTCTTCGTTAACCATAACCGAACTTGTTTGTTGATTCAAACATGTTCCATTTGACAATTATGGTGCCACGCGAGTTAGAAACCAAGCGGAGTCCATTTGGTCACTCAAATCCTTGTATTCTCGGATTGCACCCAAATTGATCCTACAATGTACAAACGAGTTTTCCTTATTCGTTGACCATAACCGAACTTTTTTGTTGAGTCAAACATGTGCCATTTGATGTTATTATGGTGCCACGCGAGTTAGAAACCAAGCGGAGTCCATTTGCTTACTCAAATCCTTGTATTCTTGGATTCCACCCAAATTGGCCTACAATTGAGCCTACAATGTACACACGAGTTTACCTTCTTCGTTGAGCACAACCGAACATTTTTGTTGAGTCAAACATGTCCCAATTGATGTTATTATGGTGCCACGCAAGGATTGAAATCGAACGGAGTCCATTTGGTCACTCAAATCCTTGTATTCTCGGATTGCACGCAAATTGGCCTCCAATTGAGCCTACAACGTACAAACGAGTTTTCCTTCTTTATTAAGCACAACGGAACTTGTTTTTTGAGTCAAACATGTCCCATTTGACGTTATTATGGTGCCACGCGAGTTAGAAACCAAGCGGAGTCCATTTGCTTACTCAAATCCTTGTATTCTTGGATTCCACCCAAATTGGCCTCCAATTGAGCCTACAATGTACAAACGAGTTTACCTTCTTCGTTGAGCACAACCGAACATTTTTATTGAGTCAAACATGTCCCATTTGACGTTATTATGGTGCCACGCGAGGATTGAAATCAAACGGAGTCCATTTGGTCACTCAAATCCTTGTATTCTCGGATTGCACCCAAATTGGCCTCCGATTGAGCCTACAACGTACAAACGAGTTTTCCTTCTTCGTTAACCATAACCGAACTTGTTTGTTGAGTGAAACATGTCCCATTTGACGTTATTATGTTGCCACGCGAGTTAGAAACCAAGCGGAGTCCATTTGGTCACTCAAATCCTTGTATTATCTAATTGCACCAAATTTGGCCTCCAATTGAGCCTACAACGTACAAACGAGTTTTCCTTCTTCATTAAGCACAACCGAACTTGTTTTTTGAGTCAAACATGTCCCATTTGACGTTATTATGGTGCCACACGAGTTAGAAACCAAGCGGAGTCCATTTGCTCACTAAAATCCTTATATTCTCGTATTGCACCCAAATTGGCCTCCAATTGAGCCTACAACATACAAACGAGTTTTCCTTCTTTGTTAAGCACAACCGAACCTTTTTGTTTAGTCAAACATGTCCCATTTGACGTTATTATGGTGCCACGCAAAGATTGAAATCAAACGGAGTCCGTTTGCTCACTCAAATCCTTGTATTCTCGGATTGCACCCAAATTGGCCTCCAATTGTGCCTACAATGTACAAACGAGTTTTCCTTCTTCGTTAAGCACAACCGAACTTGTTTGTTGAGTCAAATATGTTCCATTTGACGTTATTATGGTGCCACGCAAGGATTGAAACCAAACGGAGTCCATTTGGTCTCTCAAATCCTTGTATTCTCGGATTGCACCCAAATTGGCCTCCAATTGAGCCTACCACGTACAAACGAGTTTTCCTTCTTCGTTAACCATAACCGAACTTGTTTGTTGAGTCAAACATGTTCCATTTGACATTATTATGGTGCCACGCGAGTTAGAAACCAAGCGGAGTCCATTTGCTTACTCAAATCCTTGTATTCTCGGATTGCACCCAAATTGGCCTACAATTGAGCCTACAATGTACAAACGAGTTTTCCTTCTTCGTTGAGCACAACCGAACCTTTTTGTTGAGTCAAACATGTCCCATTTGACGTTAATAGGGTGCCACACGAGGATTGAAATCAAACGGAGTCCATTTGGTCACTCAAATCCTTGTATTCTCGGATTGCACCTAAATTGGCCTCCAATTGAGCCTATAACGTACAAACGAGTTTTTCTTCTTCATTAATCACAACCGAACTTGTATGTTGAGTCAAACATCTCCCATTTGACGTTATTATGGTGCCACGCGAGTTAGAAACCAAGCGGAGTCCATTTGGTCACTCAAATCCTTGTATTCTCGGATTGCACCCAAATTGATCCTACAATGTACAAACGAGTTTTCCTTATTCGTTGACCATAACCGAACTTTTTTGTTGAGTCAAACATGTCCCATTTGATGTAATTATGGTGCCACGCGAGTTAGAAACCAAGCGGAGTCCATTTGCTTGCTCAAATCCTTGTATTCTTGGATTCCACCCAAATTGGCCGACAATTGAGCCTACAATGTACACACGAGTTTACCTTCTTCGTTGAGCACAACCGAACATTTTTGTTGAGTCAAACATGTCCCATTTTATGTTATTATGGTGCCACGCAAGGATTGAAATCGAACGGAGTCCATTTGGTCACTCAAATCCTTGTATTCTCGGATTGCACGCAAATTGGCCTCCAATTGAGCCTACAACGTACAAACGAGTTTTCCTTCTTTATTAAGCACAACGGAACTTGTTTTTTGAGTCAAACATGTCCCATTTGACGTTATTATGGTGCCACGCGAGTTAGAAACCAAGCGGAGTCCATTTGCTTACTCAAATCCTTGTATTCTTGGATTCCACCCAAATTGGCCTCCAATTGAGCCTACAATGTACAAACGAGTTTACCTTCTTCGTTGAGCACAACCGAACATTTTTATTGAGTCAAACATGTCCCATTTGATGTTATTATGGTGCCACGCGAGGATTGAAATCAAACGGAGTCCATTTGGTCACTCAAATCCTTGTATTCTCGGATTGCACCCAAATTGGCCTCCAATTGAGCCTACAACGTACAAACGAGTTTTCCTTCTTCGTTAACCATAACCGAACTTGTTTGTTGAGTGTAACATGTCCCATTTGACGTTATTATATTTCCACGCGAGTTAGAAACCAAGCGGAGTCCATTTGGTCACTCAAATCCTTGTATTATCTAATTGCACCAAAATTGGCCTCCAATTGAGCCTACAACGTACAAACGAGTTTTCCTTCTTCATTAAGCACAACCGAACTTGTTTTTTGAGTCAAACATGTCCCATTTGACGTTATTATGGTGCCACACGAGTTAGAAACCAAGCGGAGTCCATTTGCTCACTAAAATCCTTGTATTCTCGTATTGCACCCAAATTGGCCTCCAATTGAGCCTACAACATACAAACGAGTTTTCCTTCTTCGTTAACCATAACCGAACTTGTTTGTTGAGTGTAACATGTCCCATTTGACGTTATTATATTTCCACGCGAGTTAGAAACCAAGCGGAGTCCATTTGGTCACTCAAATCCTTGTATTATCTAATTGCACCAAAATTGGCCTCCAATTGAGCCTACAACGTACAAACGAGTTTTCCTTCTTCATTAAGCACAACCGAACTTGTTTTTTGAGTCAAACATGTCCCATTTGACGTTATTATGGTGCCACACGAGTTAGAAACCAAGCGGAGTCCATTTGCTCACAAAAATCCTTGTATTCTCGTATTGCACCCAAATTGGCCTCCAATTGAGCCTACAACATACAAACGAGTTTTCCTTCTTTGTTAAGCACAACCGAACCTTTTTGTTGAGTCAAACATGTCCCATTTGACGTTATTATGGTGCCACGCAAAGATTGAAATCAAACGGAGTCCGTTTGCTCACTCAAATCCTTGTATTCTCGGATTGCACCCAAATTGGCCTCCAATTGAGCCTACCACGTACAAACGAGTTTTCCTTCTTCGTTAACCATAACCGAACTTGTTTGTTGAGTCAAACATGTTCCATTTGACAATTATGGTGCCACGCGAGTTAGAAACCAAGCGGAGTGCATTTGCTTACTCAAATCCTTGTATTCTCGGATTGCACCCAAATTGGCCTACAATTGAGCCTACAATGTACAAACGAGTTTTCCTTCTTCGTTGAGCACAACCGAACCTTTTTTTTGAGTCAAACATGTCCCATTTGACGTTAATAGGGTGCCACACGAGGATTGAAATCAAACGGAGTCCATTTGGTCACTCAAATCCTTGTATTCTCGGATTGCACCTAAATTGGCCTCCAATTGAGCCTACAACGTACAAACGAGTTTTTCTTCTTCATTAATCACAACCGAACTTGTATGTTGAGTCAAACATCTCCCATTTGACGTTATTATGGTGCCACGCGAGTTAGAAACCAAGCGGAGTCCATTTGGTCACTCAAATCCTTGTATTCTCGGATTGCACCCAAATTGATCCTACAATGTACAAACGAGTTTTCCTTATTCGTTGACCATAACCGAACTTTTTTTTTGAGTCAAACATGTCCCATTTGATGTAATTATGGTGCCACGCGAGTTAGAAACCAAGCGGAGTCCATTTGCTTACTCAAATCCTTGTATTCTTGGATTCCACCCAAATTGGCCTACAATTGAGCCTACAATGTACACACGAGTTTACCTTCTTCGTTGAGCACAACCGAACATTTTTGTTGAGTCAAACATGTCCATTTTATGTTATTATGGTGCCACGCAAGGATTGAAATCGAACGGAGTCCATTTGGTCACTCAAATCCTTGTATTCTCGGATTGCACGCAAATTGGCCTCCAATTGAGCCTACAACGTACAAACGAGTTTTCCTTCTTCGTTGAGCACAACCGAACCTTTTTGTTGAGTCAAACATGTCCCATTTGACGTTAATAGGGTGCCACACGAGGATTGAAATCAAACGGAGTCCATTTGGTCACTCAAATCCTTGTATTCTCGGATTGCACCTAAATTGGCCTCCAATTGAGCCTACAACGTACAAACGAGTTTTTCTTCTTCATTAATCACAACCGAACTTGTATGTTGAGTCAAACATCTCCCATTTGACGTTATTATGGTGCCACGCGAGTTAGAAACCAAGCGGAGTCCATTTGGTCACTCAAATCCTTGTATTCTCGGATTGCACCCAAATTGATCCTACAATGTACAAACGAGTTTTCCTTATTCGTTGACCATAACCGAACTTTTTTGTTGAGTCAAACATGTCCCATTTGATGTAATTATGGTGCCACACGAGTTAGAAACCAAGCGGAGTCCATTTGCTTACTCAAATCCTTGTATTCTTGGATTCCGCCCAAATTGTCCTACAATTGAGCCTACAATGTACACACGAGTTTACCTTCTTCGTTGAGCACAACCGAACATTTTTGTTGAGTCAAACATGTCCCATTTTATGTTATTATGGTGCCACGCAATGATTGAAATCGAACGGAGTCCATCTGGTCACTCAAACCCTTGTATTCTCGGATTGCACGCAAATTGGCCTCCAATTGAGCCTACAACGTACAAACGAGTTTTCCTTCTTTATTAAGCACAACGGAACTTGTTTTTTGAGTCAAACATGTTCCATTTGACATTATTATGGTGCCACGCGAGTTAGAAACCAAGCGGAGTCCATTTGCTTACTCAAATCCTTGTATTCTCGGATTGCACCCAAATTGGCCTACAATTGAGCCTACAATGTACAAACGAGTTTTCCTTCTTCGTTGAGCACAACCGAACCTTTTTGTTGAGTCAAACATGTCCCATTTGACGTTAATAGGGTGCCACACGAGGATTGAAATCAAACGGAGTCCATTTGGTCACTCAAATCCTTGTATTCTCGTATTGCACCTAAATTGGCCTCCAATTGAGCCTACAACGTACAAACGAGTTTTTCTTCTTCATTAATCACAACCGAACTTGTATGTTGAGTCAAACATCTCCCATTTGACGTTATTATGGTGCCACGCGAGTTAGAAACCAAGCGGAGTCCATTTGGTCACTCAAATCCTTGTATTCTCGGATTGCACCCAAATTGATCCTACAATGTACAAACGAGTTTTCCTTATTCGTTGACAATAACCGAACTTTTTTGTTGAGTCAAACATGTCCCATTTGATGTAATTATGGTGCCACGCGAGTTAGAAACCAAGCGGAGTCCATTTGCTTACTCAAATCCTTGTATTCTTGGATTCCACCCAAATTGGCCTACAATTGAGCCTACAATGTACACACGAGTTTACCTTCTTCGTTGAGCACAACCGAACATTTTTGTTGAGTCAAACATGTCCCATTTTATGTTATTATGGTGCCACGCAAGGATTGAAATCGAACGGAGACCATTTGGTCACTCAAATCCTTGTATTCTCGGATTGCACGCAAATTGGCCTCCAATTGAGCCTACAACGTACAAACGAGTTTTCGTTCTTTATTAAGCACAACGGAACTTGTTTTTTGAGTCAAACATGTCCCATTTGACGTTATTATGGTGCCACGCGAGTTAGAAACCAAGCGGAGTCCATTTGCTTACTCAAATCCTTGTATTCTTGGATTCCACCCAAATTGGCCTCCAATTGAGCCTACAATGTACAAACGAGTTTACCTTCTTCGTTGAGCACAACCGAACATTTTTATTGAGTCAAACATGTCCCATTTGATGTTATTGTGGTGCCACGCGAGGATTGAAATCAAACGGAGTCCATTTGGTCACTCAAATCCTTGTATTCTCGGATTGCACCCAAATTGGCCTCCAATTGAGCCTACAACGTACAAACGAGTTTTCCTTCTTCGTTAACCATAACCGAACTTGTTTGTTGAGTGTAACATGTCCCATTTGACGTTATTATGTTGCCACGCGAGTTAGAAACCAAGCGGAGTCCATTTGGTCACTCAAATCCTTGTATTATCTAATTGCACCAAAATTGGCCTCCAATTGAGCCTACAACGTACAAACGAGTTTTCCTTCTTCATTAAGCACAACCGAACTTTTTTTTTGAGTCAAACATGTCCCATTTGACGTTATTATGGTGCCACACGAGTTAGAAACCAAGCGGAGTCCATTTGCTCAATAAAATCCTTGTATTCTCGTATTGCACCCAAATTGGCCTCCAATTGAGCCTACAACATACAAACGAGTTTTCCTTCTTTGTTAAGCACAACCGAAACTTTTTGTTGAGTCAAACATGTCCCATTTGACGTTATTATGGTGCCACACAAAGATTGAAATCAAACGGACTCCGTTTGCTCACTCAAATCCTTGTATTCTCGGATTGCACCCAAATTGGCCTCCAATTGAGCCTACAATGTATAAACGAGTTTTCCTTCTTCGTTAAGCACAAACGAACTTGTTTGTTGAGTCAAATATGTTCCATTTGACGTTATTATGGTGCCACGTAAGGATTGAAACCAAACGGAGTCCATTTGGTCACTCAAATCCTTGTATTCTCGGATTGCACCCAAATTGGCCTCCAATTGAGCCTACCACGTACAAACGAGTTTTTCTTCTTCGTTAACCATAACCGAACTTGTTTGTTGAGTCAAACATGTTCCATTTGACGTTATTATGGTGCCACGCGAGTTAGAAACCAAGCGGAGTCCATTTGCTTACTCAAATCCTTGTATTCTCGGATTGCACCCAAATTGGCCTACAATTGAGCCTACAATGTACAAACGAGTTTTCCTTCGTCGTTGAGCACAACCGAACCATTTTGTTGAGTCAAACATGTCCCATTTGACGTTAATAGGGTGCCACACGAGGATTGAAATCAAACGGAGTCCATTTGGTCACTCAAATCCTGGTATTCTCGGATTGCACCTAAATTGGCCTCCAATTGAGCCTGCAACGTTCAAACGAGTTTTTCTTCTTCATTAATCACAACTGAACTTGTTTGTTGAGTCAAACATCTCCCATTTGACGTTATTATGGTGCCACGCGAGTTAGAAACCAAGCGGAGTCCATTTGGTCACTCAAATCCTTGTATTCTCGGATTGCACCCAAATTGGCCTCAAATTGAGCCTACAATGTACAAACGAGTTTTCCTTATTCGTTGACCATAACTGAAATTTTTTGTCGAGTCAAACATGTCCCATTTGATGTTATTATGGTGCCATGCGAGTTAGAAACCAAGCGGAGTCCATTTGCTTACTCAAATCCTTGTATTCTTGGATTCCACCCAAATTGGCCTCCAATTGAGCCTACAACGTACAAACGAGTTTTCCTTCTTCGTTGAGCACAACGGAACTTGTTTTTTGAGTCAAACATGTCCCATTTGACGTTATTATGTTGCCACACGAGTTAGAAACCAAGCGGAGTCCATTTGCTTACTCAAATCCTTGTATTCTTGGATTCCACCCAAATTGGCCTCCAATTGAGCCTACAACGTACAAACGAGTTTTCCTTCTTCGTTAACCATAACCGAACTTGTTTGTTGAGTGTAACATGTCCCATTTGACGTTATTATTTTGCCACGCGAGTTAGAAACCAAGCGGAGTCCATTTGCTCACTAAAATCCTTGTATTCTCGTATTGCACCCAAATTGGCCTCCAATTGAGCCTACAACATACAAACGAGTTTTCCTTCTTTGTTAAGCACAACCGAAACTTTTTGTTGAGTCAAACATGTCCCATTTGACGTTATTATGGTGCCACACAAAGATTGAAATCAAACGGAGTCCGTTTGCTCACTCAAATCCTTGTATTCTCGGATTGCACCCAAATTGGCCTCCAATTGAGCCTACAATGTATAAACGAGTTTTCCTTCTTCGTTAAGCACAACCGAACTTGTTTGTTGAGTCAAATATGTTCCATTTGACGTTATTATGGTGCCACGCAAGGATTGAAACCAAACGGAGTCCATTTGGTCACTCAAATCCTTGTATTCTCGGATTGCACCCAAATTGGCCTCCAATTGAGCCTACCACGTACAAACGAATTTTTCTTCTTCGTTAACCATAACCGAACTTGTTTGTTGAGTCAAACATGTTCCATTTGACGTTATTATGGTGCCACGCGAGTTAGAAACCAAGCGGAGTCCATTTGCTTACTCAAATCCTTGTATTCTCGGATTGCACCCAAATTGGCCTACAATTGAGCCTACAATGTACAAACGAGTTTTCCTTCGTCGTTGAGCACAACCGAACCTTTTTGTTGAGTCAAACATGTCCCATTTGACGTTAATAGGGTGCCACACGAGGATTGAAATCAAACGGAGTCCATTTGGTCACTCAAATCCTTGTATTCTCGGATTGCACCTAAATTGGCCTCCAATTGAGCCTACAACGTACAAACGAGTTTTTCTTCTTCATTAATCACAACCGAACTTGTTTGTTGAGTCAAACATCTCCCATTTGACGTTATTATGGTGCCACGCGAGTTAGAAACCAAGCGGAGTCCATTTGGTCACTCAAATCCTTGTATTCTCGGATTGCACCCAAATTGGCCTCAAATTGAGCCTACAATGTACAAACGAGTTTTCCTTATTCGTTGACCATAACTGAACTTTTTTGTCGAGTCAAACATGTCCCATTTGATGTTATTATGGTGCCATGTGAGTTAGAAACCAAGCGGAGTCCATTTGCTTACTCAAATCCTTGTATTCTTGGATTCCACCCAAATTGGCCTACAATTGAGCCTACAATGTACACACGAGTTTACCTTCTTCGTTGAGCACAACCGAACATTTTTATTGAGTCAAACATGTCCCATTTGATGTTATTATGGTGCCACGCGAGGATTGAAATCGAACGGAGTCCATTTGGTCACTCAAATCCTTGTATTCTCGGATTGCACCCAAATTGGCCTCCAATTGAGCCTACAACGTACAAACGAGTTTTCCTTCTTTATTAAGCACAACGGAACTTGTTTTTTGAGTCAAACATGTCCCATTTGACGTTATTATGGTGCCACGCGAGTTAGAAACCAAGCGGAGTCCATTTGCTTACTCAAATCCTTGTATTCTTGGATTCCACCCAAATTGGCCTCCAATTGAGCCTACAATGTACAAACGAGTTTACCTTCTTCGTTGAGCACAACCGAACATTTTTATTGAGTCAAACATGTCCCATTTGATGTTATTGTGGTGCCACGCGAGGATTGAAATCAAACGGAGTCCATTTGGTCACTCAAATCCTTGTATTCTCGGATTGCACCCAAATTGGCCTCCAATTGAGCCTACAACGTACAAACGAGTTTTCCTTCTTCGTTAACCATAACCGAACTTGTTTGTTGAGTGTAACATGTCCCATTTGACGTTATTATGTTGCCACGCGAGTTAGAAACCAAGCGGAGTCCATTTGGTCACTCAAATCCTTGTATTATCTAATTGCACCAAAATTGGCCTCCAATTGAGCCTACAACGTACAAACGAGTTTTCCTTCTTCATTAAGCACAACCGAACTTTTTTTTTGAGTCAAACATGTCCCATTTGACGTTATTATGGTGCCACACGAGTTAGAAACCAAGCGGAGTCCATTTGCTCAATAAAATCCTTGTATTCTCGTATTGCACCCAAATTGGCCTCCAATTGAGCCTACAACATACAAACGAGTTTTCCTTCTTTGTTAAGCACAACCGAAACTTTTTGTTGAGTCAAACATGTCCCATTTGACGTTATTATGGTGCCACACAAAGATTGAAATCAAACGGACTCCGTTTGCTCACTCAAATCCTTGTATTCTCGGATTGCACCCAAATTGGCCTCCAATTGAGCCTACAATGTATAAACGAGTTTTCCTTCTTCGTTAAGCACAAACGAACTTGTTTGTTGAGTCAAATATGTTCCATTTGACGTTATTATGGTGCCACGTAAGGATTGAAACCAAACGGAGTCCATTTGGTCACTCAAATCCTTGTATTCTCGGATTGCACCCAAATTGGCCTCCAATTGAGCCTACCACGTACAAACGAGTTTTTCTTCTTCGTTAACCATAACCGAACTTGTTTGTTGAGTCAAACATGTTCCATTTGACGTTATTATGGTGCCACGCGAGTTAGAAACCAAGCGGAGTCCATTTGCTTACTCAAATCCTTGTATTCTCGGATTGCACCCAAATTGGCCTACAATTGAGCCTACAATGTACAAACGAGTTTTCCTTCGTCGTTGAGCACAACCGAACCATTTTGTTGAGTCAAACATGTCCCATTTGACGTTAATAGGGTGCCACACGAGGATTGAAATCAAACGGAGTCCATTTGGTCACTCAAATCCTGGTATTCTCGGATTGCACCTAAATTGGCCTCCAATTGAGCCTGCAACGTTCAAACGAGTTTTTCTTCTTCATTAATCACAACTGAACTTGTTTGTTGAGTCAAACATCTCCCATTTGACGTTATTATGGTGCCACGCGAGTTAGAAACCAAGCGGAGTCCATTTGGTCACTCAAATCCTTGTATTCTCGGATTGCACCCAAATTGGCCTCAAATTGAGCCTACAATGTACAAACGAGTTTTCCTTATTCGTTGACCATAACTGAAATTTTTTGTCGAGTCAAACATGTCCCATTTGATGTTATTATGGTGCCATGCGAGTTAGAAACCAAGCGGAGTCCATTTGCTTACTCAAATCCTTGTATTCTTGGATTCCACCCAAATTGGCCTCCAATTGAGCCTACAACGTACAAACGAGTTTTCCTTCTTCGTTGAGCACAACGGAACTTGTTTTTTGAGTCAAACATGTCCCATTTGACGTTATTATGTTGCCACACGAGTTAGAAACCAAGCGGAGTCCATTTGCTTACTCAAATCCTTGTATTCTTGGATTCCACCCAAATTGGCCTCCAATTGAGCCTACAACGTACAAACGAGTTTTCCTTCTTCGTTAACCATAACCGAACTTGTTTGTTGAGTGTAACATGTCCCATTTGACGTTATTATTTTGCCACGCGAGTTAGAAACCAAGCGGAGTCCATTTGCTCACTAAAATCCTTGTATTCTCGTATTGCACCCAAATTGGCCTCCAATTGAGCCTACAACATACAAACGAGTTTTCCTTCTTTGTTAAGCACAACCGAAACTTTTTGTTGAGTCAAACATGTCCCATTTGACGTTATTATGGTGCCACACAAAGATTGAAATCAAACGGAGTCCGTTTGCTCACTCAAATCCTTGTATTCTCGGATTGCACCCAAATTGGCCTCCAATTGAGCCTACAATGTATAAACGAGTTTTCCTTCTTCGTTAAGCACAACCGAACTTGTTTGTTGAGTCAAATATGTTCCATTTGACGTTATTATGGTGCCACGCAAGGATTGAAACCAAACGGAGTCCATTTGGTCACTCAAATCCTTGTATTCTCGGATTGCACCCAAATTGGCCTCCAATTGAGCCTACCACGTACAAACGAGTTTTTCTTCTTCGTTAACCATAACCGAACTTGTTTGTTGAGTCAAACATGTTCCATTTGACGTTATTATGGTGCCACGCGAGTTAGAAACCAAGCGGAGTCCATTTGCTTACTCAAATCCTTGTATTCTCGGATTGCACCCAAATTGGCCTACAATTGAGCCTACAATGTACAAACGAGTTTTCCTTCGTCGTTGAGCACAACCGAACCTTTTTGTTGAGTCAAACATGTCCCATTTGACGTTAATAGGGTGCCACACGAGGATTGAAATCAAACGGAGTCCATTTGGTCACTCAAATCCTTGTATTCTCGGATTGCACCTAAATTGGCCTCCAATTGAGCCTACAACGTACAAACGAGTTTTTCTTCTTCATTAATCACAACCGAACTTGTTTGTTGAGTCAAACATCTCCCATTTGACGTTATTATGGTGCCACGCGAGTTAGAAACCAAGCGGAGTCCATTTGGTCACTCAAATCCTTGTATTCTCGGATTGCACCCAAATTGGCCTCAAATTGAGCCTACAATGTACAAACGAGTTTTCCTTATTCGTTGACCATAACTGAACTTTTTTGTCGAGTCAAACATGTCCCATTTGATGTTATTATGGTGCCATGCGAGTTAGAAACCAAGCGGAGTCCATTTGCTTACTCAAATCCTTGTATTCTTGGATTCCACCCAAATTGGCCTACAATTGAGCCTACAATGTACACACGAGTTTACCTTCTTCGTTGAGCACAACCGAACATTTTTATTGAGTCAAACATGTCCCATTTGATGTTATTATGGTGCCACGCGAGGATTGAAATCGAACGGAGTCCATTTGGTCACTCAAATCCTTGTATTCTCGGATTGCACCCAAATTGGCCTCCAATTGAGCCTACAACGTACAAACGAGTTTTCCTTCTTTATTAAGCACAACGGAACTTGTTTTTTGAGTCAAACATGTCCCATTTGACGTTATTATGTTGCCACATGAGTTAGAAACCAAGCGGAGTCCATTTGCTTACTCAAATCCTTGTATTCTTGGATTCCACCCAAATTGGCCTCCAATTGAGCCTACAACGTACAAACGAGTTTTCCTTCTTCGTTGAGCACAACGGAACTTGTTTTTTGAGTCAACCATGTCCCATTTGACGTTATTATGTTGCCACACGAGTTAGAAACCAAGCGGAGTCCATTTGCTTACTCAAATCCTTGTATTCTTGGATTCCACCCAAATTGGCCTCCAATTGAGCCTACAACGTACAAACGAGTTTTCCTTCTTCGTTAACCATAACCGAACTTGTTTGTTGAGTGTAACATGTCCCATTTGACGTTATTATTTTGCCACGCGAGTTAGAAACCAAGCGGAGTCCATTTGGTCACTCAAATCCTTGTATTATCTAATTGCACCAAAATTGGCCTCCAATTGAGCCTACACCGTACAAACGAGTTTTTCTTCTTCATTAAGCACAACCGAACTTGTTTTTTGAGTCAAACATGTCCCATTTGACGTTATTATGGTGCCACACGAGTTAGAAACCAAGCGGAGTCCATTTGCTCACTAAAATCCTTGTATTCTCGTATTGCACCCAAATTGGCCACCAATTGAGCCTACAACATACAAACGAGTTTTCCTTCTTTGTTAAGCACAACCGAACCTTTTTGTTGAGTCAAACATGTCCCATTTGACGTTATTATGGTGCCACGCAAAGATTGAAATCAAACGGAGTCCGTTTGCTCACTCAAATCCTTGTATTCTCGGATTGCACCCAAATTGGCCTCCAATTGAGCCTACAATGTATAAACGAGTTTTCCTTCTTCGTTAAGCACAACCGAACTTGTTTGTTGAGTCAAATATGTTCCATTTGACGTTATTATGGTGCCACGCAAGGATTGAAACCAAACGGAGTCCATTTGGTCACTCAAATCCTTGTATTCTCGGATTGCACCCAAATTGGCCTCCAATTGAGCCTACCACGTACAAACGAGTTTTTCTTCTTCGTTAACCATTACCGAACTTGTTTGTTGAGTCAAACATGTTCCATTTGACGTTATTATGGTGCCACGCGAGTTAGAAACCAAGCGGAGTCCATTTGCTTACTCAAATCCTTGTATTCTCGGATTGCACCCAAATTGGCCTACAATTGAGCCTACAATGTACAAACGAGTTTTCCTTCGTCGTTGAGCACAACCGAACCTTTTTGTTGAGTCAAACATGTCCCATTTGACGTTAATAGGGTGCCACACGAGGATTGAAATCAAACGGAGTCCATTTGGTCACTCAAATCCTTGTATTCTCGGATTGCACCTAAATTGGCCTCCAATTGAGCCTACAACGTACAAACGAGTTTTTCTTCTTCATTAATCACAACCAAACTTGTTTGTTGAGTCAAACATCTCCCATTTGACGTTATTATGGTGCCACGCGAGTTAGAAACCAAGCGGAGTCCATTTGGTCACTCAAATCCTTGTATTCTCGGATTGCACCCAAATTGGCCTCAAATTGAGCCTACAATGTACAAACGAGTTTTCCTTATTCGTTGACCATAACTGAACTTTTTTGTCGAGTCAAACATGTCCCATTTGATGTTATTATGGTGCCATGCGAGTTAGAAACCAAGCGGAGTCCATTTGCTTACTCAAATCCTTGTATTCTTGGATTCCACCCAAATTGGCCTACAATTGAGCCTACAATGTACACACGAGTTTACCTTCTTCGTTGAGCACAACCGAACATTTTTATTGAGTCAAACATGTCCCATTTGATGTTATTATGGTGCCACGCGAGGATTGAAATCGAACGGAGTCCATTTGGTCACTCAAATCCTTGTATTCTCGGATTGCACCCAAATTGGCCTCCAATTGAGCCTACAACGTACAAACGAGTTTTCCTTCTTTATTAAGCACAACGGAACTTGTTTTTTGAGTCAAACATGTCCCATTTGACGTTATTATGTTGCCACATGAGTTAGAAACCAAGCGGAGTCCATTTGCTTACTCAAATCCTTGTATTCTTGGATTCCACCCAAATTGGCCTCCAATTGAGCCTACAACGTACAAACGAGTTTTCCTTCTTCGTTGAGCACAACGGAACTTGTTTTTTGAGTCAACCATGTCCCATTTGACGTTATTATGTTGCCACACGAGTTAGAAACCAAGCGGAGTCCATTTGCTTACTCAAATCCTTGTATTCTTGGATTCCACCCAAATTGGCCTCCAATTGAGCCTACAACGTACAAACGAGTTTTCCTTCTTCGTTAACCATAACCGAACTTGTTTGTTGAGTGTAACATGTCCCATTTGACGTTATTATTTTGCCACGCGAGTTAGAAACCAAGCGGAGTCCATTTGGTCACTCAAATCCTTGTATTATCTAATTGCACCAAAATTGGCCTCCAATTGAGCCTACAACGTACAAACGAGTTTTTCTTCTTCATTAAGCACAACCGAACTTGTTTTTTGAGTCAAACATGTCCCATTTGACGTTATTATGGTGCCACACGAGTTAGAAACCAAGCGGAGTCCATTTGCTCACTAAAATCC
Organism: Berberis vulgaris; assembly: GCA_963556465.1. NCBI lineage: Eukaryota > Viridiplantae > Streptophyta > Magnoliopsida > Ranunculales > Berberidaceae > Berberis > Berberis vulgaris. Next base: position 37,749,084 of record OY747126.1, on the reverse strand, counting down.
TTGTATTCTCGTATTGCACCCAAATTGGCCACCAATTGAGCCTACAACATACAAACGAGTTTTCCTTCTTTGTTAAGCACAACCGAACCTTTTTGTTGAGTCAAACATGTCCCATTTGACGTTATTATGGTGCCACGCAAAGATTGAAATCAAACGGAGTCCGTTTGCTCACTCAAATCCTTGTATTCTCGGATTGCACCCAAATTGGCCTCCAATTGAGCCTACAATGTATAAACGAGTTTTCCTTCTTCGTTAAGCACAACCGAACTTGTTTGTTGAGTCAAATATGTTCCATTTGACGTTATTATGGTGCCACGCAAGGATTGAAACCAAACGGAGTCCATTTGGTCACTCAAATCCTTGTATTCTCGGATTGCACCCAAATTGGCCTCCAATTGAGCCTACCACGTACAAACGAGTTTTTCTTCTTCGTTAACCATTACCGAACTTGTTTGTTGAGTCAAACATGTTCCATTTGACGTTATTATGGTGCCACGCGAGTTAGAAACCAAGCGGAGTCCATTTGCTTACTCAAATCCTTGTATTCTCGGATTGCACCCAAATTGGCCTACAATTGAGCCTACAATGTACAAACGAGTTTTCCTTCGTCGTTGAGCACAACCGAACCTTTTTGTTGAGTCAAACATGTCCCATTTGACGTTAATATGGTGCCACACGAGGATTGAAATCAAACGGAGTCCATTTGGTCACTCAAATCCTTGTATTCTCGGATTGCACCTAAATTGGCCTCCAATTGAGCCTACAACGTACAAACGAGTTTTTCTTCTTCATTAATCACAACCGAACTTGTTTGTTGAGTCAAACATCTCCCATTTGACGTTATTATGGTGCCACGATAGTTAGAAACCAAGCGGAGTCCATTTGGTCACTCAAATCCTTGTATTCTCGGATTGCACCCAAATTGGCCTCCAATTCAGCCTATAATGTACAAACGAGTTTTCCTTATTCGTTGACCATAACCGAACTTTTTTGTCGAGTCAAACATGTCCCATTTGATGTTATTATGGTGCCATGCGAGTTAGAAACCAAGCGGAGTCCATTTGCTTACTCAAATCCTTGTATTCTTGGATTCCACCCAAATTGGCCTACAATTGAGCCTACAATGTACACACGAGTTTACCTTCTTCGTTGAGCATAACCGAACATTTTTATTGAGTCAAACATGTCCCATTTGATGTTATTATGGTGCCACGCGAGGATTGAAATCGAACGGAGTCCATTTGGTCACTCAAATCCTTGTATTCTCGGATTGCACGCAAATTGGCCTCCAATTGAGCCTACAACGTACAAATGAGTTTTCCTTCTTTATTAAGCACAACGGAACTTGTTTTTTGAGTCAAACATGTCCCATTTGACGTTATTATGTTGCCACACGAGTTAGAAACCAAGCGGAGTCCATTTGCTCACTAAAATCCTTGTATTCTCGTATTGCACCCAAATTGGCCTCCAATTGAGCCTACAACATACAAACGAGTTTTCCTTCTTTGTTAAGCACAACCGAACCTTTTTGTTGAGTCAAACATGTCCCATTTGACGTTATTATGGTGCCACGCAAAGATTGAAATCAAACGGAGTCCGTTTGCTCACTCAAATCCTTGTATTCTCGGATTGCACCCAAATTGGCCTCCAATTGTGCCTACAATGTACAAACGAGTTTTCCTTCTTCGTTAAGCACAACCGAACTTGTTTGTTGAGTCAAATATGTTCCATTTGACGTTATTATGGTGCCACGCAAGGATTGAAACCAAACGGAGTCCATTTGGTCACTCAAATCCTTGTATTCTCGGATTGCACCCAAATTGGCCTCCAATTGAGCCTACCACGTACAAACGAGTTTTCCTTCTTCGTTAACCATAACCGAACTTTTTTGTTGAGTCAAACATGTTCCATTTGACGTTATTGTGGTGCCACGCGAGTTAGAAACCAAGCGGAGTCCATTTGCTTACTCAAATCCTTGTATTCTCGGATTGCACCCAAATTGGCCTACAATTGAGCCTACAATGTACAAACGAGTTTTCCTTCTTCGTTGAGCACAACCGAACCTTTTTGTTGAGTCAAACATGTCCCATTTGACGTTAATAGGGTGCCACACTAGGATTGAAATCAAACGGAGTCCATTTGGTCACTCAAATCCTTGTATTCTCGGATTGCACCTAAATTGGCCTCCAATTGAGCCTACAACGTACAAACGAGTTTTTCTTCTTCATTAATCACAACTGAACTTTTTTGTTGAGTCAAACATCTCCCATTTGACGTTATTATGGTGCCACGCGAGTTAGAAACCAAGCGGAGTCCATTTGGTCACTCAAATCCTTGTATTCTCGGATTGCACCCAAATTGATCCTACAATGTACAAACGAGTTTTCCTTATTCGTTGACCATAACCGAACTTTTTTGTTGAGTCAAACATGTCCCATTTGATGTTATTATAGTGCCACGCGAGTTAGAAACCAAGCGGAGTCCATTTGCTTACTCAAATCCTTGTATTCTTGGATTCCACCCAAATTGGCCTACAATTGAGCCTACAATGTACACACGAGTTTACCTTCTTCGTTGAGCACAACCGAACATTTTTGTTGAGTCAAACATGTCCCATTTTATGTTATTATGGTGCCACGCAAGGATTGAAATCGAACGGAGACCATTTGGTCACTCAAATCCTTGTATTCTCGGATTGCACGCAAATTGGCCTCCAATTGAGCCTACAACGTACAAACGAGTTTTCCTTCTTTATTAAGCACAACGGAACTTGTTTTTTGAGTCAAACATGTCCCATTTGACGTTATTATGGTGCCACGCGAGTTAGAAACCAAGCGGAGTCCATTTGCTTACTCAAATCCTTGTATTCTTGGATTCCACCCAAATTGGCCTCCAATTGAGCCTACAATGTACAAACGAGTTTACCTTCTTCGTTGAGCACAACCGAACATTTTTATTGAGTCAAACATGTCCCATTTGATGTTATTGTGGTGCCACGCGAGGATTGAAATCAAACGGAGTCCATTTGGTCACTCAAATCCTTGTATTCTCGGATTGCACCCAAATTGGCCTCCAATTGAGCCTACAACGTACAAACGAGTTTTCCTTCTTCGTTAACCATAACCGAACTTGTTTGTTGAGTGTAACATGTCCCATTTGACGTTATTATGTTGCCACGCGAGTTAGAAACCAAGCGGAGTCCATTTGGTCACTCAAATCCTTGTATTATCTAATTGCACCAAAATTGGCCTCCAATTGAGCCTACAACGTACAAACGAGTTTTCCTTCTTCATTAAGCACAACCGAACTTTTTTTTTGAGTCAAACATGTCCCATTTGACGTTATTATGGTGCCACACGAGTTAGAAACCAAGCGGAGTCCATTTGCTCAATAAAATCCTTGTATTCTCGTATTGCACCCAAATTGGCCTCCAATTGAGCCTACAACATACAAACGAGTTTTCCTTCTTTGTTAAGCACAACCGAAACTTTTTGTTGAGTCAAACATGTCCCATTTGACGTTATTATGGTGCCACACAAAGATTGAAATCAAACGGAGTCCGTTTGCTCACTCAAATCCTTGTATTCTCGGATTGCACCCAAATTGGCCTCCAATTGAGCCTACAATGTATAAACGAGTTTTCCTTCTTCGTTAAGCACAAACGAACTTGTTTGTTGAGTCAAATATGTTCCATTTGACGTTATTATGGTGCCACGTAAGGATTGAAACCAAACGGAGTCCATTTGGTCACTCAAATCCTTGTATTCTCGGATTGCACCCAAATTGGCCTCCAATTGAGCCTACCACGTACAAACGAGTTTTTCTTCTTCGTTAACCATAAACGAACTTGTTTGTTGAGTCAAACATGTTCCATTTGACGTTATTATGGTGCCACGCGAGTTAGAAACCAAGCGGAGTCCATTTGCTTACTCAAATCCTTGTATTCTCGGATTGCACCCAAATTGGCCTACAATTGAGCCTACAATGTACAAACGAGTTTTCCTTCGTCGTTGAGCACAACCGAACCTTTTTGTTGAGTCAAACATGTCCCATTTGACGTTAATAGGGTGCCACACGAGGATTGAAATCAAACGGAGTCCATTTGGTCACTCAAATCCTGGTATTCTCGGATTGCACCTAAATTGGCCTCCAATTGAGCCTGCAACGTTCAAACGAGTTTTTCTTCTTCATTAATCACAACTGAACTTTTTTGTTGAGTCAAACATCTCCCATTTGACGTTATTATGGTGCCACGCGAGTTAGAAACCAAGCGGAGTCCATTTGGTCACTCAAATCCTTGTATTCTCGGATTGCACCCAAATTGGCCTCCAATTCAGCCTATAATGTACAAACGAGTTTTCCTTATTCGTTGACCATAACCGAACTTTTTTGTCGAGTCAAACATGTCCCATTTGATGTTATTATGGTGCCATGCGAGTTAGAAACCAAGCGGAGTCCATTTGCTTACTCAAATCCTTGTATTCTTGGATTCCACCCAAATTGGCCTACAATTGAGCCTACAATGTACACACGAGTTTACCTTCTTCGTTGAGCATAACCGAACATTTTTATTGAGTCAAACATGTCCCATTTGATGTTATTATGGTGCCACGCGAGGATTGAAATCGAACGGAGTCCATTTGGTCACTCAAATCCTTGTATTCTCGGATTGCACGCAAATTGGCCTCCAATTGAGCCTACAACGTACAAATGAGTTTTCCTTCTTTATTAAGCACAACGGAACTTGTTTGTTGAGTCAAACATGTCCCATTTGACGTTATTATGTTGCCACACGAGTTAGAAACCAAGCGGAGTCCATTTGCTCACTAAAATCCTTGTATTCTCGTATTGCACCCAAATTGGCCTCCAATTGAGCCTACAACATACAAACGAGTTTTCCTTCTTTGTTAAGCACAACCGAACCTTTTTGTTGAGTCAAACATGTCCCATTTGACGTTATTATGGTGCCACGCAAAGATTGAAATCAAACGGAGTCCGTTTGCTCACTCAAATCCTTGTATTCTCGGATTGCACCCAAATTGGCCTCCAATTGTGCCTACAATGTACAAACGAGTTTTCCTTCTTCGTTAAGCACAACCGAACTTGTTTGTTGAGTCAAATATGTTCCATTTGACGTTATTATGGTGCCACGCAAGGATTGAAACCAAACGGAGTCCATTTGGTCACTCAAATCCTTGTATTCTCGGATTGCACCCAAATTGGCCTCCAATTGAGCCTACCACGTACAAACGAGTTTTCCTTCTTCGTTAACCATAACCGAACTTTTTTGTTGAGTCAAACATGTTCCATTTGACGTTATTGTGGTGCCACGCGAGTTAGAAACCAAGCGGAGTCCATTTGCTTACTCAAATCCTTGTATTCTCGGATTGCACCCAAATTGGCCTACAATTGAGCCTACAATGTACAAACGAGTTTTCCTTCTTCGTTGAGCACAACCGAACCTTTTTGTTGAGTCAAACATGTCCCATTTGACGTTAATAGGGTGCCACACTAGGATTGAAATCAAACGGAGTCCATTTGGTCACTCAAATCCTTGTATTCTCGGATTGCACCTAAATTGGCCTCCAATTGAGCCTACAACGTACAAACGAGTTTTTCTTCTTCATTAATCACAACTGAACTTTTTTGTTGAGTCAAACATCTCCCATTTGACGTTATTATGGTGCCACGCGAGTTAGAAACCAAGCGGAGTCCATTTGGTCACTCAAATCCTTGTATTCTCGGATTGCACCCAAATTGATCCTACAATGTACAAACGAGTTTTCCTTATTCGTTGACCATAACCGAACTTTTTTGTTGAGTCAAACATGTCCCATTTGATGTTATTATAGTGCCACGCGAGTTAGAAACCAATCGGAGTCCATTTGCTTACTCAAATCCTTGTATTCTTGGATTCCACCCAAATTGGCCTACAATTGAGCCTACAATGTACACACGAGTTTACCTTCTTCGTTGAGCACAACCGAACATTTTTGTTGAGTCAAACATGTCCCATTTTATGTTATTATGGTGCCACGCAAGGATTGAAATCGAACGGAGACCATTTGGTCACTCAAATCCTTGTATTCTCGGATTGCACGCAAATTGGCCTCCAATTGAGCCTACAACGTACAAACGAGTTTTCCTTCTTTATTAAGCACAACGGAACTTGTTTTTTGAGTCAAACATGTCCCATTTGACGTTATTATGGTGCCACGCGAGTTAGAAACCAAGCGGAGTCCATTTGCTTACTCAAATCCTTGTATTCTTGGATTCCACCCAAATTGGCCTCCAATTGAGCCTACAATGTACAAACGAGTTTACCTTCTTCGTTGAGCACAACCGAACATTTTTATTGAGTCAAACATGTCCCATTTGATGTTATTGTGGTGCCACGCGAGGATTGAAATCAAACGGAGTCCATTTGGTCACTCAAATCCTTGTATTCTCGGATTGCACCCAAATTGGCCTCCAATTGAGCCTACAACGTACAAACGAGTTTTCCTTCTTCGTTAACCATAACCGAACTTGTTTGTTGAGTGTAACATGTCCCATTTGACGTTATTATGTTGCCACGCGAGTTAGAAACCAAGCGGAGTCCATTTGGTCACTCAAATCCTTGTATTATCTAATTGCACCAAAATTGGCCTCCAATTGAGCCTACAACGTACAAACGAGTTTTCCTTCTTCATTAAGCACAACCGAACTTTTTTTTTGAGTCAAACATGTCCCATTTGACGTTATTATGGTGCCACACGAGTTAGAAACCAAGCGGAGTCCATTTGCTCAATAAAATCCTTGTATTCTCGTATTGCACCCAAATTGGCCTCCAATTGAGCCTACAACATACAAACGAGTTTTCCTTCTTTGTTAAGCACAACCGAAACTTTTTGTTGAGTCAAACATGTCCCATTTGACGTTATTATGGTGCCACACAAAGATTGAAATCAAACGGAGTCCGTTTGCTCACTCAAATCCTTGTATTCTCGGATTGCACCCAAATTGGCCTCCAATTGAGCCTACAATGTATAAACGAGTTTTCCTTCTTCGTTAAGCACAAACGAACTTGTTTGTTGAGTCAAATATGTTCCATTTGACGTTATTATGGTGCCACGTAAGGATTGAAACCAAACGGAGTCCATTTGGTCACTCAAATCCTTGTATTCTCGGATTGCACCCAAATTGGCCTCCAATTGAGCCTACCACGTACAAACGAGTTTTTCTTCTTCGTTAACCATAAACGAACTTGTTTGTTGAGTCAAACATGTTCCATTTGACGTTATTATGGTGCCACGCGAGTTAGAAACCAAGCGGAGTCCATTTGCTTACTCAAATCCTTGTATTCTCGGATTGCACCCAAATTGGCCTACAATTGAGCCTACAATGTACAAACGAGTTTTCCTTCGTCGTTGAGCACAACCGAACCTTTTTGTTGAGTCAAACATGTCCCATTTGACGTTAATAGGGTGCCACACGAGGATTGAAATCAAACGGAGTCCATTTGGTCACTCAAATCCTGGTATTCTCGGATTGCACCTAAATTGGCCTCCAATTGAGCCTGCAACGTTCAAACGAGTTTTTCTTCTTCATTAATCACAACTGAACTTGTTTGTTGAGTCAAACATCTCCCATTTGACGTTATTATGGTGCCACGCGAGTTAGAAACCAAGCGGAGTCCATTTGGTCACTCAAATCCTTGTATTCTCGGATTGCACCCAAATTGGCCTCCAATTCAGCCTATAATGTACAAACGAGTTTTCCTTATTCGTTGACCATAACCGAACTTTTTTGTCGAGTCAAACATGTCCCATTTGATGTTATTATGGTGCCATGCGAGTTAGAAACCAAGCGGAGTCCATTTGCTTACTCAAATCCTTGTATTCTTGGATTCCACCCAAATTGGCCTACAATTGAGCCTACAATGTACACACGAGTTTACCTTCTTCGTTGAGCATAACCGAACATTTTTATTGAGTCAAACATGTCCCATTTGATGTTATTATGGTGCCACGCGAGGATTGAAATCGAACGGAGTCCATTTGGTCACTCAAATCCTTGTATTCTCGGATTGCACGCAAATTGGCCTCCAATTGAGCCTACAACGTACAAATGAGTTTTCCTTCTTTATTAAGCACAACGGAACTTGTTTGTTGAGTCAAACATGTCCCATTTGACGTTATTATGTTGCCACACGAGTTAGAAACCAAGCGGAGTCCATTTGCTCACTAAAATCCTTGTATTCTCGTATTGCACCCAAATTGGCCTCCAATTGAGCCTACAACATACAAACGAGTTTTCCTTCTTTGTTAAGCACAACCGAACCTTTTTGTTGAGTCAAACATGTCCCATTTGACGTTATTATGGTGCCACGCAAAGATTGAAATCAAACGGAGTCCGTTTGCTCACTCAAATCCTTGTATTCTCGGATTGCACCCAAATTGGCCTCCAATTGTGCCTACAATGTACAAACGAGTTTTCCTTCTTCGTTAAGCACAACCGAACTTGTTTGTTGAGTCAAATATGTTCCATTTGACGTTATTATGGTGCCACGCAAGGATTGAAACCAAACGGAGTCCATTTGGTCACTCAAATCCTTGTATTCTCGGATTGCACCCAAATTGGCCTCCAATTGAGCCTACCACGTACAAACGAGTTTTCCTTCTTCGTTAACCATAACCGAACTTTTTTGTTGAGTCAAACATGTTCCATTTGACGTTATTGTGGTGCCACGCGAGTTAGAAACCAAGCGGAGTCCATTTGCTTACTCAAATCCTTGTATTCTCGGATTGCACCCAAATTGGCCTACAATTGAGCCTACAATGTACAAACGAGTTTTCCTTCTTCGTTGAGCACAACCGAACCTTTTTGTTGAGTCAAACATGTCCCATTTGACGTTAATAGGGTGCCACACTAGGATTGAAATCAAACGGAGTCCATTTGGTCACTCAAATCCTTGTATTCTCGGATTGCACCTAAATTGGCCTCCAATTGAGCCTACAACGTACAAACGAGTTTTTCTTCTTCATTAATCACAACTGAACTTTTTTGTTGAGTCAAACATCTCCCATTTGACGTTATTATGGTGCCACGCGAGTTAGAAACCAAGCGGAGTCCATTTGGTCACTCAAATCCTTGTATTCTCGGATTGCACCCAAATTGATCCTACAATGTACAAACGAGTTTTCCTTATTCGTTGACCATAACCGAACTTTTTTGTTGAGTCAAACATGTCCCATTTGATGTTATTATAGTGCCACGCGAGTTAGAAACCAAGCGGAGTCCATTTGCTTACTCAAATCCTTGTATTCTTGGATTCCACCCAAATTGGCCTACAATTGAGCCTACAATGTACACACGAGTTTACCTTCTTCGTTGAGCACAACCGAACATTTTTGTTGAGTCAAACATGTCCCATTTTATGTTATTATGGTGCCACGCAAGGATTGAAATCGAACGGAGACCATTTGGTCACTCAAATCCTTGTATTCTCGGATTGCACGCAAATTGGCCTCCAATTGAGCCTACAACGTACAAACGAGTTTTCGTTCTTTATTAAGCACAACGGAACTTGTTTTTTGAGTCAAACATGTCCCATTTGACGTTATTATGGTGCCACGCGAGTTAGAAACCAAGCGGAGTCCATTTGCTTACTCAAATCCTTGTATTCTTGGATTCCACCCAAATTGGCCTCCAATTGAGCCTACAATGTACAAACGAGTTTACCTTCTTCGTTGAGCACAACCGAACATTTTTATTGAGTCAAACATGTCCCATTTGATGTTATTGTGGTGCCACGCGAGGATTGAAATCAAACGGAGTCCATTTGGTCACTCAAATCCTTGTATTCTCGGATTGCACCCAAATTGGCCTCCAATTGAGCCTACAACGTACAAACGAGTTTTCCTTCTTCGTTAACCATAACCGAACTTGTTTGTTGAGTGTAACATGTCCCATTTGACGTTATTATGTTGCCACGCGAGTTAGAAACCAAGCGGAGTCCATTTGGTCACTCAAATCCTTGTATTATCTAATTGCACCAAAATTGGCCTCCAATTGAGCCTACAACGTACAAACGAGTTTTCCTTCTTCATTAAGCACAAACGAACTTTTTTTTTGAGTCAAACATGTCCCATTTGACGTTATTATGGTGCCACACGAGTTAGAAACCAAGCGGAGTCCATTTGCTCAATAAAATCCTTGTATTCTCGTATTGCACCCAAATTGGCCTCCAATTGAGCCTACAACATACAAACGAGTTTTCCTTCTTTGTTAAGCACAACCGAAACTTTTTGTTGAGTCAAACATGTCCCATTTGACGTTATTATGGTGCCACACAAAGATTGAAATCAAACGGAGTCCGTTTGCTCACTCAAATCCTTGTATTCTCGGATTGCACCCAAATTGGCCTCCAATTGAGCCTACAATGTATAAACGAGTTTTCCTTCTTCGTTAAGCACAAACGAACTTGTTTGTTGAGTCAAATATGTTCCATTTGACGTTATTATGGTGCCACGTAAGGATTGAAACCAAACGGAGTCCATTTGGTCACTCAAATCCTTGTATTCTCGGATTGCACCCAAATTGGCCTCCAATTGAGCCTACCACGTACAAACGAGTTTTTCTTCTTCGTTAACCATAAACGAACTTGTTTGTTGAGTCAAACATGTTCCATTTGACGTTATTATGGTGCCACGCGAGTTAGAAACCAAGCGGAGTCCATTTGCTTACTCAAATCCTTGTATTCTCGGATTGCACCCAAATTGGCCTACAATTGAGCCTACAATGTACAAACGAGTTTTCCTTCGTCGTTGAGCACAACCGAACCTTTTTGTTGAGTCAAACATGTCCCATTTGACGTTAATAGGGTGCCACACGAGGATTGAAATCAAACGGAGTCCATTTGGTCACTCAAATCCTGGTATTCTCGGATTGCACCTAAATTGGCCTCCAATTGAGCCTGCAACGTTCAAACGAGTTTTTCTTCTTCATTAATCACAACTGAACTTGTTTGTTGAGTCAAACATCTCCCATTTGACGTTATTATGGTGCCACGCGAGTTAGAAACCAAGCGGAGTCCATTTGGTCACTCAAATCCTTGTATTCTCGGATTGCACCCAAATTGGCCTCAAATTGAGCCTACAATGTACAAACGAGTTTTCCTTATTCGTTGACCATAACTGAAATTTTTTGTCGAGTCAAACATGTCCCATTTGATGTTATTATGGTGCCATGCGAGTTAGAAACCAAGCGGAGTCCATTTGCTTACTCAAATCCTTGTATTCTTGGATTCCACCCAAATTGGCCTCCAATTGAGCCTACAACGTACAAACGAGTTTTCCTTCTTCGTTGAGCACAACGGAACTTGTTTTTTGAGTCAAACATGTCCCATTTGACGTTATTATGTTGCCACACGAGTTAGAAACCAAGCGGAGTCCATTTGCTTACTCAAATCCTTGTATTCTTGGATTCCACCCAAATTGGCCTCCAATTGAGCCTACAACGTACAAACGAGTTTTCCTTCTTCGTTAACCATAACCGAACTTGTTTGTTGAGTGTAACATGTCCCATTTGACGTTATTATTTTGCCACGCGAGTTAGAAACCAAGCGGAGTCCATTTGCTCACTAAAATCCTTGTATTCTCGTATTGCACCCAAATTGGCCTCCAATTGAGCCTACAACATACAAACGAGTTTTCCTTCTTTGTTAAGCACAACCGAAACTTTTTGTTGAGTCAAACATGTCCCATTTGACGTTATTATGGTGCCACACAAAGATTGAAATCAAACGGAGTCCGTTTGCTCACTCAAATCCTTGTATTCTCGGATTGCACCCAAATTGGCCTCCAATTGAGCCTACAATGTATAAACGAGTTTTCCTTCTTCGTTAAGCACAACCGAACTTGTTTGTTGAGTCAAATATGTTCCATTTGACGTTATTATGGTGCCACGCAAGGATTGAAACCAAACGGAGTCCATTTGGTCACTCAAATCCTTGTATTCTCGGATTGCACCCAAATTGGCCTCCAATTGAGCCTACCACGTACAAACGAGTTTTTCTTCTTCGTTAACCATAACCGAACTTGTTTGTTGAGTCAAACATGTTCCATTTGACGTTATTATGGTGCCACGCGAGTTAGAAACCAAGCGGAGTCCATTTGCTTACTCAAATCCTTGTATTCTCGGATTGCACCCAAATTGGCCTACAATTGAGCCTACAATGTACAAACGAGTTTTCCTTCGTCGTTGAGCACAACCGAACCTTTTTGTTGAGTCAAACATGTCCCATTTGACGTTAATAGGGTGCCACACGAGGATTGAAATCAAACGGAGTCCATTTGGTCACTCAAATCCTTGTATTCTCGGATTGCACCTAAATTGGCCTCCAATTGAGCCTACAACGTACAAACGAGTTTTTCTTCTTCATTAATCACAACCGAACTTGTTTGTTGAGTCAAACATCTCCCATTTGACGTTATTATGGTGCCACGCGAGTTAGAAACCAAGCGGAGTCCATTTGGTCACTCAAATCCTTGTATTCTCGGATTGCACCCAAATTGGCCTCAAATTGAGCCTACAATGTACAAACGAGTTTTCCTTATTCGTTGACCATAACTGAACTTTTTTGTCGAGTCAAACATGTCCCATTTGATGTTATTATGGTGCCATGCGAGTTAGAAACCAAGCGGAGTCCATTTGCTTACTCAAATCCTTGTATTCTTGGATTCCACCCAAATTGGCCTACAATTGAGCCTACAATGTACACACGAGTTTACCTTCTTCGTTGAGCACAACCGAACATTTTTATTGAGTCAAACATGTCCCATTTGATGTTATTATGGTGCCACGCGAGGATTGAAATCGAACGGAGTCCATTTGGTCACTCAAATCCTTGTATTCTCGGATTGCACCCAAATTGGCCTCCAATTGAGCCTACAACGTACAAACGAGTTTTCCTTCTTTATTAAGCACAACGGAACTTGTTTTTTGAGTCAAACATGTCCCATTTGACGTTATTATGTTGCCACATGAGTTAGAAACCAAGCGGAATCCATTTGCTTACTCAAATCCTTGTATTCTTGGATTCCACCCAAATTGGCCTCCAATTGAGCCTACAACGTACAAACGAGTTTTCCTTCTTCGTTGAGCACAACGGAACTTGTTTTTTGAGTCAACCATGTCCCATTTGACGTTATTATGTTGCCACACGAGTTAGAAACCAAGCGGAGTCCATTTGCTTACTCAAATCCTTGTATTCTTGGATTCCACCCAAATTGGCCTCCAATTGAGCCTACAACGTACAAACGAGTTTTCCTTCTTCGTTAACCATAACCGAACTTGTTTGTTGAGTGTAACATGTCCCATTTGACGTTATTATTTTGCCACGCGAGTTAGAAACCAAGCGGAGTCCATTTGGTCACTCAAATCCTTGTATTATCTAATTGCACCAAAATTGGCCTCCAATTGAGCCTACACCGTACAAACGAGTTTTTCTTCTTCATTAAGCACAACCGAACTTGTTTTTTGAGTCAAACATGTCCCATTTGACGTTATTATGGTGCCACACGAGTTAGAAACCAAGCGGAGTCCATTTGCTCACTAAAATCCTTGTATTCTCGTATTGCACCCAAATTGGCCACCAATTGAGCCTACAACATACAAACGAGTTTTCCTTCTTTGTTAAGCACAACCGAACCTTTTTGTTGAGTCAAACATGTCCCATTTGACGTTATTATGGTGCCACGCAAAGATTGAAATCAAACGGAGTCCGTTTGCTCACTCAAATCCTTGTATTCTCGGATTGCACCCAAATTGGCCTCCAATTGAGCCTACAATGTATAAACGAGTTTTCCTTCTTCGTTAAGCACAACCGAACTTGTTTGTTGAGTCAAATATGTTCCATTTGACGTTATTATGGTGCCACGCAAGGATTGAAACCAAACGGAGTCCATTTGGTCACTCAAATCCTTGTATTCTCGGATTGCACCCAAATTGGCCTCCAATTGAGCCTACCACGTACAAACGAGTTTTTCTTCTTCGTTAACCATTACCGAACTTGTTTGTTGAGTCAAACATGTTCCATTTGACGTTATTATGGTGCCACGCGAGTTAGAAACCAAGCGGAGTCCATTTGCTTACTCAAATCCTTGTATTCTCGGATTGCACCCAAATTGGCCTACAATTGAGCCTACAATGTACAAACGAGTTTTCCTTCGTCGTTGAGCACAACCGAACCTTTTTGTTGAGTCAAACATGTCCCATTTGACGTTAATAGGGTGCCACACGAGGATTGAAATCAAACGGAGTCCATTTGGTCACTCAAATCCTTGTATTCTCGGATTGCACCTAAATTGGCCTCCAATTGAGCCTACAACGTACAAACGAGTTTTTCTTCTTCATTAATCACAACCAAACTTGTTTGTTGAGTCAAACATCTCCCATTTGACGTTATTATGGTGCCACGCGAGTTAGAAACCAAGCGGAGTCCATTTGGTCACTCAAATCCTTGTATTCTCGGATTGCACCCAAATTGGCCTCAAATTGAGCCTACAATGTACAAACGAGTTTTCCTTATTCGTTGACCATAACTGAACTTTTTTGTCGAGTCAAACATGTCCCATTTGATGTTATTATGGTGCCATGCGAGTTAGAAACCAAGCGGAGTCCATTTGCTTACTCAAATCCTTGTATTCTTGGATTCCACCCAAATTGGCCTACAATTGAGCCTACAATGTACACACGAGTTTACCTTCTTCGTTGAGCACAACCGAACATTTTTATTGAGTCAAACATGTCCCATTTGATGTTATTATGGTGCCACGCGAGGATTGAAATCGAACGGAGTCCATTTGGTCACTCAAATCCTTGTATTCTCGGATTGCACCCAAATTGGCCTCCAATTGAGCCTACAACGTACAAACGAGTTTTCCTTCTTTATTAAGCACAACGGAACTTGTTTTTTGAGTCAAACATGTCCCATTTGACGTTATTATGTTGCCACATGAGTTAGAAACCAAGCGGAGTCCATTTGCTTACTCAAATCCTTGTATTCTTGGATTCCACCCAAATTGGCCTCCAATTGAGCCTACAACGTACAAACGAGTTTTCCTTCTTCGTTGAGCACAACGGAACTTGTTTTTTGAGTCAACCATGTCCCATTTGACGTTATTATGTTGCCACACGAGTTAGAAACCAAGCGGAGTCCATTTGCTTACTCAAATCCTTGTATTCTTGGATTCCACCCAAATTGGCCTCCAATTGAGCCTACAACGTACAAACGAGTTTTCCTTCTTCGTTAACCATAACCGAACTTGTTTGTTGAGTGTAACATGTCCCATTTGACGTTATTATTTTTCCACGCGAGTTAGAAACCAAGCGGAGTCCATTTGGTCACTCAAATCCTTGTATTATCTAATTGCACCAAAATTGGCCTCCAATTGAGCCTACAACGTACAAACGAGTTTTTCTTCTTCATTAAGCACAACCGAACTTGTTTTTTGAGTCAAACATGTCCCATTTGACGTTATTATGGTGCCACACGAGTTAGAAACCAAGCGGAGTCCATTTGCTCACTAAAATCCTTGTATTCTCGTATTGCACCCAAATTGGCCACCAATTGAGCCTACAACATACAAACGAGTTTTCCTTCTTTGTTAAGCACAACCGAACCTTTTTGTTGAGTCAAACATGTCCCATTTGACGTTATTATGGTGCCACGCAAAGATTGAAATCAAACGGAGTCCGTTTGCTCACTCAAATCCTTGTATTCTCGGATTGCACCCAAATTGGCCTCCAATTGAGCCTACAATGTATAAACGAGTTTTCCTTCTTCGTTAAGCACAACCGAACTTGTTTGTTGAGTCAAATATGTTCCATTTGACGTTATTATGGTGCCACGCAAGGATTGAAACCAAACGGAGTCCATTTGGTCACTCAAATCCTTGTATTCTCGGATTGCACCCAAATTGGCCTCCAATTGAGCCTACCACGTACAAACGAGTTTTTCTTCTTCGTTAACCATTACCGAACTTGTTTGTTGAGTCAAACATGTTCCATTTGACGTTATTATGGTGCCACGTGAGTTAGAAACCAAGCGGAGTCCATTTGCTTACTCAAATCCTTGTATTCTCGGATTGCACCCAAATTGGCCTACAATTGAGCCTACAATGTACAAACGAGTTTTCCTTCGTCGTTGAGCACAACCGAACCTTTTTGTTGAGTCAAACATGTCCCATTTGACGTTAATAGGGTGCCACACGAGGATTGAAATCAAACGGAGTCCATTTGGTCACTCAAATCCTTGTATTCTCGGATTGCACCTAAATTGGCCTCCAATTGAGCCTACAACGTACAAACGAGTTTTTCTTCTTCATTAATCACAACCGAACTTGTTTGTTGAGTCAAACATCTCCCATTTGACGTTATTATGGTGCCACGCGAGTTAGAAACCAAGCGGAGTCCATTTGGTCACTCAAATCCTTGTATTCTCGGATTGCACCCAAATTGGCCTCAAATTGAGCCTACAATGTACAAACGAGTTTTCCTTATTCGTTGACCATAACTGAACTTTTTTGTCGAGTCAAACATGTCCCATTTGATGTTATTATGGTGCCATGCGAGTTAGAAACCAAGCGGAGTCCATTTGCTTACTCAAATCCTTGTATTCTTGGATTCCACCCAAATTGGCCTACAATTGAGCCTACAATGTACACACGAGTTTACCTTCTTCGTTGAGCACAACCGAACATTTTTATTGAGTCAAACATGTCCCATTTGATGTTATTATGGTGCCACGCGAGGATTGAAATCGAACGGAGTCCATTTGGTCACTCAAATCCTTGTATTCTCGGATTGCACGCAAATTGGCCTCCAATTGAGCCTACAACGTACAAATGAGTTTTCCTTCTTTATTAAGCACAACGGAACTTGTTTTTTGAGTAAAACATGTCCCATTTGACGTTATTATGTTGCCACACGAGTTAGAAACCAAGCGGAGTCCATTTGCTCACTAAAATCCTTGTATTCTCGTATTGCACCCAAATTGGCCTCCAATTGAGCCTACAACATACAAACGAGTTTTCCTTCTTTGTTAAGCACAACCGAACCTTTTTGTTGAGTCAAACATGTCCCATTTGACGTTATTATGGTGCCACGCAAAGATTGAAATCAAACGGAGTCCGTTTGCTCACTCAAATCCTTGTATTCTCGGATTGCACCCAAATTGGCCTCCAATTGTGCCTACAATGTACAAACGAGTTTTCCTTCTTCGTTAAGCACAACCGAACTTGTTTGTTGAGTCAAATATGTTCCATTTGACGTTATTATGGTGCCACGCAAGGATTGAAACCAAACGGAGTCCATTTGGTCACTCAAATCCTTGTATTCTCGGATTGCACCCAAATTGGCCTCCAATTGAGCCTACCACGTACAAACGAGTTTTTCTTCTTCGTTAACCATTACCGAACTTGTTTGTTGAGTCAAACATGTTCCATTTGACGTTATTATGGTGCCACGCGAGTTAGAAACCAAGCGGAGTCCATTTGCTTACTCAAATCCTTGTATTCTCGGATTGCACCCAAATTGGCCTACAATTGAGCCTACAATGTACAAACGAGTTTTCCTTCGTCGTTGAGCACAACCGAACCTTTTTGTTGAGTCAAACATGTCCCATTTGACGTTAATAGGGTGCCACACGAGGATTGAAATCAAACGGAGTCCATTTGGTCACTCAAATCCTTGTATTCTCGGATTGCACCTAAATTGGCCTCCAATTGAGCCTACAACGTACAAACGAGTTTTTCTTCTTCATTAATCACAACCGAACTTGTTTGTTGAGTCAAACATCTCCCATTTGACGTTATTATGGTGCCACGCGAGTTAGAAACCAAGCGGAGTCCATTTGGTCACTCAAATCCTTGTATTCTCGGATTGCACCCAAATTGGCCTCAAATTGAGCCTACAATGTACAAACGAGTTTTCCTTATTCGTTGACCATAACTGAACTTTTTTGTCGAGTCAAACATGTCCCATTTGATGTTATTATGGTGCCATGCGAGTTAGAAACCAAGCGGAGTCCATTTGCTTACTCAAATCCTTGTATTCTTGGATTCCACCCAAATTGGCCTACAATTGAGCCTACAATGTACACACGAGTTTACCTTCTTCGTTGAGCACAACCGAACATTTTTATTGAGTCAAACATGTCCCATTTGATGTTATTATGGTGCCACGCGAGGATTGAAATCGAACGGAGTCCATTTGGTCACTCAAATCCTTGTATTCTCGGATTGCACGCAAATTGGCCTCCAATTGAGCCTACAACGTACAAATGAGTTTTCCTTCTTTATTAAGCACAACGGAACTTGTTTTTTGAGTAAAACATGTCCCATTTGACGTTATTATGTTGCCACACGAGTTAGAAACCAAGCGGAGTCCATTTGCTCACTAAAATCCTTGTATTCTCGTATTGCACCCAAATTGGCCTCCAATTGAGCCTACAACATACAAACGAGTTTTCCTTCTTTGTTAAGCACAACCGAACCTTTTTGTTGAGTCAAACATGTCCCATTTGACGTTATTATGGTGCCACGCAAAGATTGAAATCAAACGGAGTCCGTTTGCTCACTCAAATCCTTGTATTCTCGGATTGCACCCAAATTGGCCTCCAATTGTGCCTACAATGTACAAACGAGTTTTCCTTCTTCGTTAAGCACAACCGAACTTGTTTGTTGAGTCAAATATGTTCCATTTGACGTTATTATGGTGCCACGCAAGGATTGAAACCAAACGGAGTCCATTTGGTCACTCAAATCCTTGTATTCTCGGATTGCACCCAAATTGGCCTCCAATTGAGCCTACCACGTACAAACGAGTTTTCCTTCTTCGTTAACCATAACCGAACTTTTTTGTTGAGTCAAACATGTTCCATTTGACGTTATTGTGGTGCCACGCGAGTTAGAAACCAAGCGGAGTCCATTTGCTTACTCAAATCCTTGTATTCTCGGATTGCACCCAAATTGGCCTACAATTGAGCCTACAATGTACAAACGAGTTTTCCTTCTTCGTTGAGCACAACCGAACCTTTTTGTTGAGTCAAACATGTCCCATTTGACGTTAATAGGGTGCCACACTAGGATTGAAATCAAACGGAGTCCATTTGGTCACTCAAATCCTTGTATTCTCGGATTGCACCTAAATTGGCCTCCAATTGAGCCTACAACGTACAAACGAGTTTTTCTTCTTCATTAATCACAACTGAACTTTTTTGTTGAGTCAAACATCTCCCATTTGACGTTATTATGGTGCCACGCGAGTTAGAAACCAAGCGGAGTCCATTTGGTCACTCAAATCCTTGTATTCTCGGATTGCACCCAAATTGATCCTACAATGTACAAACGAGTTTTCCTTATTCGTTGACCATAACCGAACTTTTTTGTTGAGTCAAACATGTCCCATTTGATGTTATTATAGTGCCACGCGAGTTAGAAACCAAGCGGAGTCCATTTGCTTACTCAAATCCTTGTATTCTTGGATTCCACCCAAATTGGCCTACAATTGAGCCTACAATGTACACACGAGTTTACCTTCTTCGTTGAGCACAACCGAACATTTTTGTTGAGTCAAACATGTCCCATTTGATGTTATTATGGTGCCACGCAAGGATTGAAATCGAACGGAGTCCATTTGGTCACTCAAATCCTTGTATTCTCGGATTGCACGCAAATTGGCCTCCAATTGAGCCTACAACGTACAAACGAGTTTTCCTTCTTTATTAAGCACAACGGAACTTGTTTTTTGAGTCAAACATGTCCCATTTGACGTTATTATTGTGCCACGCGAGTTAGAAACCAAGCGGAGTCCATTTGCTTACTCAAATCCTTGTATTCTTGGATTCCACCCAAATTGGCCTCCAATTGAGCCCACAATGTACAAACGAGTTTACCTTCTTCGTTGAGCACAACCGAACATTTTTATTGAGTCAAACATGTCCCATTTGACGTTATTATGGTGCCACGTGAGGATTGAAATCAAACGGAGTCCATTTGGTCACTCAAATCCTTGTATTCTCGGATTGCACCCAAATTGGCCTCCAATTGTGCCTACAATGTACAAACGAGTTTTCCTTCTTCGTTAAGCACAACCCAACTTGTTAGTTGAGTCAAATATGTTCCATTTGACGTTATTATGGTGCCACGCAAGGATTGAAACCAAACGGAGTCCATTTGGTCACTCAAATCCTTGTATTCTCGGATTGCACCCAAATTGGCCTCCAATTGAGCCTACCACGTACAAACGAGTTTTCCTTCTTCGTTAACCATAACCGAACTTGTTTGTTGAGTCAAAAATGTTCCATTTGACGTTATTATGGTGCCACGCGAGTTAGAAACCAAGCGGAGTCCATTTGCTTACTCAAATCCTTGTATTCTCGGATTCCACCCAAATTGGCCTCCAATTGAGCCTACAATGTACACACGAGTTTACCTTCTTCGTTGAGCACAACCGAACATTTTTATTGAGTCAAACATGTCCCATTTGATGTTATTATGGTGCCACGCGAGGATTGAAATCGAACGGAGTCCATTTGGTCACTCAAATCCTTGTATTCTCGGATTGCACGCAAATTGGCCTCCAATTGAGCCTACAACGTACAAACGAGTTTTTCTTCTTCATAATCACAACCGAACTTGTTTGTTGAGTCAAAATCTCCCATTTGACGTTATTATGGTGCCACGCGAGTTAGAAACCAAGCGGAGTCCATTTGGTCACTCAAATCCTTGTATTCTCGGATTGCACCCAAATTGGCCTCCAATTGAGCCTACAATGTACAAACGAGTTTTCCTTATTCGTTGACCATAACCGAACTTTTTTGTTGAGTCAAACATGTCCCATTTGATGTTATTATGGTGCCATGCGAGTTAGAAACCAAGCGGAGTCCATTTGCTTACTCAAATCCTTGTATTCTTGGATTCCACCCAAATTGGCCTACAATTGAGCCTAAAATGTACACACGAGTTTACCTTCTTCGTTGAGCACAACCGAACATTTTTATTGAGTCAAACATGTCCCATTTGATGTTATTATGGTGCCACGCGAGGATTGAAATCGAACGGAGTCCATTTGGTCACTCAAATCCTTGTATTCTCGGATTGCACGCAAATTGGCCTCCAATTGAGCCTACAACGTACAAACGAGTTTTCCTTCTTTATTAAGCACAATGGAACTTGTTTTTTGAGTCAAACATGTCCCATTTGACGTTATTATAGTGCCACGCAAGTTACAAACCAAGCGGAGTCCATTTGCTTACTCAAATCCTTGGATTCTTGGATTCCACCCAAATTGGCCTCCAATTGAGCCTACAATGTACAAACGAGTTTACCTTCTTCGTTGAGCACAACCGAACATTTTTATTGAGTCAAACATGTCCCATTTGACGTTATTATGGTGCCACACGAGGATTGAAATCAAACGGAGTCCATTTGGTCACTCAAATCCTTGTATTCTCGGATTGCACCCAAATTGGCCTCCAATTGAGCCTACAACGTACAAACGAGTTTTCCTTCTTCGTTAACCATAACCGAACTTTTTTGTTGAATGAAACATGTCCCATTTGACGTTATTATGTTGCCACACGAGTTAGAAACCAAGCGGAGTCCATTTGGTCACTCAAATCCTTGTATTATCTAATTGCACCAAAATTGGCCTCCAATTGAGCCTACAACGTACAAACGAGTTTTCCTTCTTTATTAAGCACAACGGAACTTGTTTTTTGAGTCAAATATGTCCCATTTGACGTTATTATGTTGCCACACGAGTTAGAAACCAAGCGGAGTCCATTTGCTCACTAAAATCCTTGTATTCTCGTATTGCACCCAAATTGGCCTCCAATTGAGCCTACAACATACAAACGAGTTTTCCTTCTTTATTAAGCACAACCGAACCTTTTTGTTGAGTCAAACATGTCCCATTTGACGTTATTATGGTGCCACGCAAAGATTGAAATCAAACGGAGTCCGTTTGCTCACTCAAATCCTTGTATTCTCGGATTGCACCCAAATTGGCCTCCAATTGAGCCTACAATGTACAAACGAGTTTTCCTTCTTCGTTAAGCACAACCGAACTTGTTTGTTGAGTCAAATATGTTCCATTTGACGTTATTATGGTGCCACGCAAGGATTGAAACCAAACGGAGTCCATTTGGTCACTCAAATCATTGTATTCTCGGATTGCACCCAAATTGGCCTCCAATTGAGCCTACCACGTACAAACGAGTTTTCCTTCTTCGTTAACCATAAATGAACTTGTTTGTTGAGTCAAACATGTTCCATTTGACGTTATTATGGTGCCACGCGAGTTAGAAACCAAGCGGAGTCCATTTGCTTACTCAAATCCTTGTATTCTCGGATTGCACCCAAATTGGCCTCCAATTGAGCCTACAGTGTACAAACGAGTTTTCCTTCTTCGTTGAGCACAACCGAACCTTTTTGTTGAGTCAAACATGTCCCATTTGACGTTAATAGGGTGCCACACGAGGATTGAAATCAAACGGAGTCCATTTGGTCACTCAAATCCTTGTATTCTCGGATTGCACCCAAATTGGACTCCAATTGAGCCTACAACGTACAAACGAGTTTTCCTTCTTCGTTAACCATAACCGAACTTGTTTGTTGAGTGAAACATGTCCCATTTGACGTTATTATGTTGCCACGCGAGTTAGAAACCAAGCGGAGTCCATTTGGTCACTCAAATCCTTGTATTATCTAATTGCACCAAAATTGGCCTCCAATTGAGTCTACAACGTACAAACGAGTTTTCCTTCTTCATTAAGCACAACCGAACTTGTTTTTTGAGTCAAACATGTCCCATTTGACGTTATTATGGTGCCACACGAGTTAGAAACCAAGCGGAGTCCATTTGCTCACTAAAATCCTTGTATTCTCGTATTGCACCCAAATTGGCCTCCAATTGAGCCTACAACATACAAACGAGTTTTCCTTCTTTGTTAAGCACAACCGAACCTTTTTGTTGAGTCAAACATGTCCCATTTGACGTTATTATGGTGCCACGCAAAGATTGAAACCAAACGGAGTCCATTTGGTCACTCAAATCCTTGTATTCTCGGATTGCACCCAAATTGGCCTCCAATTGAGCCTACCACGTACAAACGAGTTTTCCTTCTTCGTTAACCATAACCGAACTTGTTTGTTGAGTCAAACATGTTCCATTTGACGTTATTATGGTGCCACGCGAGTTAGAAACCAAGCGGATTCCATTTGCTTACTCAAATCCTTGTATTTTCGGATTGCACCCAAATTGGCCTACAATTGAGCCTACAATGTACAAATGAGTTTTCCTTCTTCGTTGAGCACAATCGAACCTTTTTGTTGAGTCAAACATGTCCCATTTGACGTTAATAGGGTGCCACACGAGGATTGAAATCAAACGGAGTCCATTTGGTCACTCAAATCCTTGTATTCTCGGATTGCACCTAAATTGGCCTCCAATTGAGCCTACAACGTACAAACGAGTTTTTCTTCTTCATTAATCACAACCGAACTTGTATGTTGAGTCAAACATCTCCCATTTGACGTTATTATGGTGCCACGCGAGTTAGAAACCAAGCGGAGTCCATTTGGTCACTCAAATCCTTGTATTCTCGGATTGCACCCAAATTGATCCTACAATGTACAAACGAGTTTTCCTTCTTCGTTAACCATAACCGAACTTGTTTGTTGAGTGAAACATGTCCCATTTGACGTTATTATGTTGCCACGCGAGTTAGAAACCAAGCGGAGTCCATTTGGTCACTCAAATCCTTGTATTATCTAATTGCACCAAAATTGGCCTCCAATTGAGTCTACAACGTACAAACGAGTTTTCCTTCTTCATTAAGCACAACCGAACTTGTTTTTTGAGTCAAACATGTCCCATTTGACGTTATTATGGTGCCACACGAGTTAGAAACCAAGCGGAGTCCATTTGCTCACTAAAATCCTTGTATTCTCGTATTGCACCCAAATTGGCCTCAATTGAGCCTACAACATACAAACGAGTTTTCCTTCTTTGTTAAGCACAACCGAACCTTTTTGTTGAGTCAAACATGTCCCATTTGACGTTATTATGGTGCCACGCAAAGATTGAAATCAAACGGAGTCCGTTTGCTCACTCAAATCCTTGTATTCTCGGATTGCACCCAAATTGGCCTCCAATTGTGCCTACAATGTACAAACGAGTTTTCCTTCTTCGTTAAGCACAAAAGAACTTGTTTGTTGAGTCAAATATGTTCCATTTGACGTTATTATGGTGCCACGCAAGGATTGAAACCAAACGGAGTCCATTTGGTCACTCAAATCCTTGTATTCTCGGATTGCACCCAAATTGGCCTCCAATTGAGCCTACCACGTACAAACGAGTTTTCCTTCTTCGTTAACCATAACCGAACTTGTTTGTTGTGTCAAACATGTTCCATTTGATGTTATTATGGTGCCACGCGAGTTAGAAACCAAGCGGAGTCCATTTGCTTACTCAAATCCTTGTATTCTCGGATTGCACCCAAATTGGCCTACAATTGAGCCTACAATGTACAAACGAGTTTTCCTTCTTCGTTGAGCACAATCGAACCTTTTTGTTGAGTCAAACATGTCCCATTTGACGTTAATAGGGTGCCACACGAGGATTGAAATCAAACGGAGTCCATTTGGTCACTCAAATCCTTGTATTCTCGGATTGCACCTAAATTGGCCTCCAATTGAGCCTACAACGTACAAACGAGTTTTTCTTCTTCATTAATCACAACCGAACTTGTATGTTGAGTCAAACATCTCCCATTTGACGTTATTATGGTGCCACGCGAGTTAGAAACCAAGCGGAGTCCATTTGGTCACTCAAATCCTTGTATTCTCGGATTGCACCCAAATTGATCCTACAATGTACAAACGAGTTTTACTTATTCGTTGACCATAACCGAACTTTTTTGTTGAGTCAAACATGTCCCATTTGATGTTATTATGGTGCCACGCGAGTTAGAAACCAAGCGGAGTCCATTTGCTTACTCAAATCCTTGTATTCTTGGATTCCACCCAAATTGGCCTACAATTGAGCCTACAATGTACACACGAGTTTACCTTCTTCGTTGAGCACAACCGAACATTTTTGTTGAGTCAAACATGTCCCATTTGATGTTATTATGGTGCCACGCAAGGATTGAAATCGAACGGAGTCCATTTGGCCACTCAAATCCTTGTATTCTCGGATTGCACGCAAATTGGCCTCCAATTGAGCCTACAACGTACAAACGAGTTTTCCTTCTTTATTAAGCACAACCGAACTTGTTTTTTGAGTCAAACATGTCCCATTTGACGTTATTATGGTGCCACGCGAGTTACAAACCAAGCGGAGTCCATTTGCTTACTCAAATCCTTGTATTCTTGGATTCCACCCAAATTGGCCTCCAATTGAGCCTACAATGTACAAACGAGTTTACCTTCTTCGTTGAGCACAACCGAACATTTTTATTGAGTCAAACATGTCCCATTTGACGTTATTATGGTGCCACGCGAGGATTGAAATCAAATGGAGTCCATTTGGTCACTCAAATCCTTGTATTCTCGGATTGCACCCAAATTGGCTTCCAATTGAGCCTACAACGTACAAACGAGTTTTCCTTCTTCGTTAACCATAACCGAACTTGTTTGTTGAGTGAAACATGTCCCATTTGACGTTATTATGTTGCCACGCGAGTTAGAAACCAAGCGGAGTCCATTTGCTCACTAAAATCCTTGTATTCTCGTATTGCACCCAAATTGGCCTTCAATTGAGCCTACAACATACAAACGAGTTTTCCTTCTTTGTTAAGCACAACCGAACCTTTTTGTTGAGTCAAACATGTCCCATTTGACTTTATTATGGTGCCACGCAAAGATTGAAATCAAACGGAGTCCGTTTGCTCACTAAAATCCTTGTATTCTCGGATTGCACCTAAATTGGCCTCCAATTGAGCCTACAACGTACAAACGAGCTTTTCTTCTTCATTAATCACAACCGAACTTGTTTGTTGAGTCAAACATGTCTTATTTGACGTTATTATGGTGCCACGTGAGTTAGAAACCAAGCGGAGTCCATTTGGTCATTCAAATCCTTGTATTCTCGGATTGCACCCAAATTGGCCTCCAATTGAGCCTACAATGTACAAACGAGTTTTCCTTCTTCGTTGACCATAACCGAACTTGTTTGTTGAGTCAAACATGTCCCATTTGACGTTATTATGGTGCCACGCGAGTTAGAAACCAAGCGGAGTCCATTTGCTTACTCAAATCCTTGTATTCTTGGATTCCACCCAAATTGGCCTCCAATTGAGCCTACAATGTACAAACGAGTTTACATTCTTCGTTGAGCACAACCGAAAATTTTTGTTGAGTCAAACATGTCCCATTTGACGTTATTATGGTGCCATGCGAGGATTGAAATCAAACGGAGTCCATTTGGTCACTCAAATCCTTGTATTCTCGGATTGCACCCAAATTGGCCTCCATTAGAGCCTACAACGTACAAACGAGTTTTCCTTCTTCGTTAACCATAAACGAAATTGTTTGTTGAGTCAAACATGTCCCATTTGACGTTATTATTTTGCCACACGAGTTAGAAACCAAGCGGAGTCCATTTGGTCACTCAAATCCTTGTATTCTCGTATTGCACCCAAATTGGCCTCCAATTGAGCCTACAACATACAAACGAGTTTTCCTTCTTTATTAAGCACAACCGAACCTTTTTGTTGAGTCAAACATGTCCCATTTGACGTTATTATGGTGCCACGCAAAGATTGAAATCAAACGGAGTCCGTTTGCTCACTCAAATCCTTGTATTCTCGGATTGCACCCAAATTGGCCTCCAATTGAGCCTACAATGTACAAACGAGTTTTCCTTCTTCGTTAAGCACAACCGAACTTGTTTGTTGAGTCAAATATGTTCCATTTGACGTTATTATGGTGCCACGCAAGGATTGAAACCAAACGGAGTCCATTTGGTCACTCAAATCATTGTATTCTCGGATTGCACCCAAATTGGCCTCCAATTGAGCCTACCACGTACAAACGAGTTTTCCTTCTTCGTTAACCATAAATGAACTTGTTTGTTGAGTCAAACATGTTCCATTTGACATTATTATGGTGCCACGCGAGTTAGAAACCAAGCGGAGTCCATTTGCTTACTCAAATCCTTGTATTCTCGGATTGCACCCAAATTGGCCTCCAATTGAGCCTACAGTGTACAAACGAGTTTTCCTTCTTCGTTGAGCACAACCGAACCTTTTTGTTGAGTCAAACATGTCCCATTTGACGTTAATAGGGTGCCACACGAGGATTGAAATCAAACGGAGTCCATTTGGTCACTCAAATCCTTGTATTCTCGGATTGCACCCAAATTGGACTCCAATTGAGCCTACAACGTACAAACGAGTTTTCCTTCTTCGTTAACCATAACCGAACTTGTTTGTTGAGTGAAACATGTCCCATTTGACGTTATTATGTTGCCACGCGAGTTAGAAACCAAGCGGAGTCCATTTGGTCACTCAAATCCTTGTATTATCTAATTGCACCAAAATTGGCCTCCAATTGAGTCTACAACGTACAAACGAGTTTTCCTTCTTCATTAAGCACAACCGAACTTGTTTTTTGAGTCAAACATGTCCCATTTGACGTTATTATGGTGCCACACGAGTTAGAAACCAAGCGGAGTCCATTTGCTCACTAAAATCCTTGTATTCTCGTATTGCACCCAAATTGGCCTCCAATTGAGCCTACAACATACAAACGAGTTTTCCTTCTTTGTTAAGCACAACCGAACCTTTTTGTTGAGTCAAACATGTCCCATTTGACGTTATTATGGTGCCACGCAAAGATTGAAACCAAACGGAGTCCATTTGGTCACTCAAATCCTTGTATTCTCGGATTGCACCCAAATTGGCCTCCAATTGAGCCTACCACGTACAAACGAGTTTTCCTTCTTCGTTAACCATAACCGAACTTGTTTGTTGAGTCAAACATGTTCCATTTGACGTTATTATGGTGCCACGCGAGTTAGAAACCAAGCGGATTCCATTTGCTTACTCAAATCCTTGTATTTTCGGATTGCACCCAAATTGGCCTACAATTGAGCCTACAATGTACAAATGAGTTTTCCTTCTTCGTTGAGCACAATCGAACCTTTTTGTTGAGTCAAACATGTCCCATTTGACGTTAATAGGGTGCCACACGAGGATTGAAATCAAACGGAGTCCATTTGGTCACTCAAATCCTTGTATTCTCGGATTGCACCTAAATTGGCCTCCAATTGAGCCTACAACGTACAAACGAGTTTTTCTTCTTCATTAATCACAACCGAACTTGTATGTTGAGTCAAACATCTCCCATTTGACGTTATTATGGTGCCACGCGAGTTAGAAACCAAGCGGAGTCCATTTGGTCACTCAAATCCTTGTATTCTCGGATTGCACCCAAATTGATCCTACAATGTACAAACGAGTTTTCCTTCTTCGTTAACCATAACCGAACTTGTTTGTTGAGTGAAACATGTCCCATTTGACGTTATTATGTTGCCACGCGAGTTAGAAACCAAGCGGAGTCCATTTGGTCACTCAAATCCTTGTATTATCTAATTGCACCAAAATTGGCCTCCAATTGAGTCTACAACGTACAAACGAGTTTTCCTTCTTCATTAAGCACAACCGAACTTGTTTTTTGAGTCAAACATGTCCCATTTGACGTTATTATGGTGCCACACGAGTTAGAAACCAAGCGGAGTCCATTTGCTCACTAAAATCCTTGTATTCTCGTATTGCACCCAAATTGGCCTCAATTGAGCCTACAACATACAAACGAGTTTTCCTTCTTTGTTAAGCACAACCGAACCTTTTTGTTGAGTCAAACATGTCCCATTTGACGTTATTATGGTGCCACGCAAAGATTGAAATCAAACGGAGTCCGTTTGCTCACTCAAATCCTTGTATTCTCGGATTGCACCCAAATTGGCCTCCAATTGTGCCTACAATGTACAAACGAGTTTTCCTTCTTCGTTAAGCACAAAAGAACTTGTTTGTTGAGTCAAATATGTTCCATTTGACGTTATTATGGTGCCACGCAAGGATTGAAACCAAACGGAGTCCATTTGGTCACTCAAATCCTTGTATTCTCGGATTGCACCCAAATTGGCCTCCAATTGAGCCTACCACGTACAAACGAGTTTTCCTTCTTCGTTAACCATAACCGAACTTGTTTGTTGTGTCAAACATGTTCCATTTGATGTTATTATGGTGCCACGCGAGTTAGAAACCAAGCGGAGTCCATTTGCTTACTCAAATCCTTGTATTCTCGGATTGCACCCAAATTGGCCTACAATTGAGCCTACAATGTACAAACGAGTTTTCCTTCTTCGTTGAGCACAATCGAACCTTTTTGTTGAGTCAAACATGTCCCATTTGACGTTAATAGGGTGCCACACGAGGATTGAAATCAAACGGAGTCCATTTGGTCACTCAAATCCTTGTATTCTCGGATTGCACCTAAATTGGCCTCCAATTGAGCCTACAACGTACAAACGAGTTTTTCTTCTTCATTAATCACAACCGAACTTGTATGTTGAGTCAAACATCTCCCATTTGACGTTATTATGGTGCCACGCGAGTTAGAAACCAAGCGGAGTCCATTTGGTCACTCAAATCCTTGTATTCTCGGATTGCACCCAAATTGATCCTACAATGTACAAACGAGTTTTACTTATTCGTTGACCATAACCGAACTTTTTTGTTGAGTCAAACATGTCCCATTTGATGTTATTATGGTGCCACGCGAGTTAGAAACCAAGCGGAGTCCATTTGCTTACTCAAATCCTTGTATTCTTGGATTCCACCCAAATTGGCCTACAATTGAGCCTACAATGTACACACGAGTTTACCTTCTTCGTTGAGCACAACCGAACATTTTTGTTGAGTCAAACATGTCCCATTTGATGTTATTATGGTGCCACGCAAGGATTGAAATCGAACGGAGTCCATTTGGCCACTCAAATCCTTGTATTCTCGGATTGCACGCAAATTGGCCTCCAATTGAGCCTACAACGTACAAACGAGTTTTCCTTCTTTATTAAGCACAACCGAACTTGTTTTTTGAGTCAAACATGTCCCATTTGACGTTATTATGGTGCCACGCGAGTTACAAACCAAGCGGAGTCCATTTGCTTACTCAAATCCTTGTATTCTTGGATTCCACCCAAATTGGCCTCCAATTGAGCCTACAATGTACAAACGAGTTTACCTTCTTCGTTGAGCACAACCGAACATTTTTATTGAGTCAAACATGTCCCATTTGACGTTATTATGGTGCCACGCGAGGATTGAAATCAAATGGAGTCCATTTGGTCACTCAAATCCTTGTATTCTCGGATTGCACCCAAATTGGCTTCCAATTGAGCCTACAACGTACAAACGAGTTTTCCTTCTTCGTTAACCATAACCGAACTTGTTTGTTGAGTGAAACATGTCCCATTTGACGTTATTATGTTGCCACGCGAGTTAGAAACCAAGCGGAGTCCATTTGCTCACTAAAATCCTTGTATTCTCGTATTGCACCCAAATTGGCCTTCAATTGAGCCTACAACATACAAACGAGTTTTCCTTCTTTGTTAAGCACAACCGAACCTTTTTGTTGAGTCAAACATGTCCCATTTGACTTTATTATGGTGCCACGCAAAGATTGAAATCAAACGGAGTCCGTTTGCTCACTAAAATCCTTGTATTCTCGGATTGCACCTAAATTGGCCTCCAATTGAGCCTACAACGTACAAACGAGCTTTTCTTCTTCATTAATCACAACCGAACTTGTTTGTTGAGTCAAACATGTCTTATTTGACGTTATTATGGTGCCACGTGAGTTAGAAACCAAGCGGAGTCCATTTGGTCATTCAAATCCTTGTATTCTCGGATTGCACCCAAATTGGCCTCCAATTGAGCCTACAATGTACAAACGAGTTTTCCTTCTTCGTTGACCATAACCGAACTTGTTTGTTGAGTCAAACATGTCCCATTTGACGTTATTATGGTGCCACGCGAGTTAGAAACCAAGCGGAGTCCATTTGCTTACTCAAATCCTTGTATTCTTGGATTCCACCCAAATTGGCCTCCAATTGAGCCTACAATGTACAAACGAGTTTACATTCTTCGTTGAGCACAACCGAAAATTTTTGTTGAGTCAAACATGTCCCATTTGACGTTATTATGGTGCCATGCGAGGATTGAAATCAAACGGAGTCCATTTGGTCACTCAAATCCTTGTATTCTCGGATTGCACCCAAATTGGCCTCCATTAGAGCCTACAACGTACAAACGAGTTTTCCTTCTTCGTTAACCATAAACAAAATTGTTTGTTGAGTCAAACATGTCCCATTTGACGTTATTATTTTGCCACACGAGTTAGAAACCAAGCGGAGTCCATTTGGTCACTCAAATCCTTGTATTCTCGGATTGCACCAAAATTGGCCTCCAATTGAGCCTACAACGTACAAACGAGTTTTTCTTCTTCATTAATCACAAACGAACTTGTTTGTTGAGTCAAAAATCTCCCATTTGACGTTATTATGGTGCCACGCGAGTTAGAAACCAAGCGGAGTCCATTTGGTCACTCAAATCCTTGTATTCTCGGATTGCACCCAAATTGGCCTCCAATTGAGCCTACAATGTACAAACGAGTTTTCCTTATTCGTTGACCATAACCGAACTTTTGTTGAGTCAAACATGTCCCATTTGATGTTATTATGGTGCCACGCAAGTTAGAATCCAAGCGGAGTCCATTTGCTTACTCAAATCCTTGTATTCTATGATTCAACCCAAATTGACCTCCAATTGAGCCTACAATGTACACACGAGTTTACCTTCTTCGTTGAGCACAACCGAACATTTTTGTTGAGTCAAACATGTCCCATTTGATGTTATTATGGTGCCACACGAGGATTGAAAACAAATGGAGTCCATTTGGTCACTCAAATCCTTGTATTCTCGGATTGCACGCAAATTGGCCTCCAATTGAGCCTACAACGTACAAACGAGTTTTCCTTCTTTATTAAGCACAACGGAACTTGTTTTTTGAGTCAAACATGTCCCATTTGACGTTATTATGGTGCCACGCGAGTTACAAACCAAGCGGAGTCCATTTGCTTACTCAAATCCTTGTATTCTTGGATTCCACCCAAATTGGCCTCCAATTGAGCCTACAATGTACAAACGAGTTTACCTTCTTCGTTGAGCACAACCGAACATTTTTATTGAGTCAAACATGTCCCATTTGACGTTATTATGGTGCCACGCGAGGATTGAAATCAAATGGAGTCCATTTGGTCACTCAAATCCTTGTATTCTCGGATTGCACCCAAATTGGCTTCCAATTGAGCCTACAACGTACAAACGAGTTTTCCTTCTTCGTTAACCATAACCGAACTTGTTTGTTGAGTGAAACATGTCCCATTTGACGTTATTATGTTGCCACGCGAGTTAGAAACCAAGCGGAGTCCATTTGCTCACTAAAATCCTTGTATTCTCGTATTGCACCCAAATTGGCCTTCAATTGAGCCTACAACATACAAACGAGTTTTCCTTCTTTGTTAAGCACAACCGAACCTTTTTGTTGAGTCAAACATGTCCCATTTGACTTTATTATGGTGCCACGCAAAGATTGAAATCAAACGGAGTCCGTTTGCTCACTAAAATCCTTGTATTCTCGGATTGCACCTAAATTGGCCTCCAATTGAGCCTACAACGTACAAACGAGCTTTTCTTCTTCATTAATCACAACCGAACTTGTTTGTTGAGTCAAACATGTCTTATTTGACGTTATTATGGTGCCACGTGAGTTAGAAACCAAGCGGAGTCCATTTGGTCATTCAAATCCTTGTATTCTCGGATTGCACCCAAATTGGCCTCCAATTGAGCCTACAATGTACAAACGAGTTTTCCTTCTTCGTTGACCATAACCGAACTTGTTTGTTGAGTCAAACATGTCCCATTTGACGTTATTATGGTGCCACGCGAGTTAGAAACCAAGCGGAGTCCATTTGCTTACTCAAATCCTTGTATTCTTGGATTCCACCCAAATTGGCCTCCAATTGAGCCTACAATGTACAAACGAGTTTACATTCTTCGTTGAGCACAACCGAAAATTTTTGTTGAGTCAAACATGTCCCATTTGACGTTATTATGGTGCCATGCGAGGATTGAAATCAAACGGAGTCCATTTGGTCACTCAAATCCTTGTATTCTCGGATTGCACCCAAATTGGCCTCCATTAGAGCCTACAACGTACAAACGAGTTTTCCTTCTTCGTTAACCATAAACGAAATTGTTTGTTGAGTCAAACATGTCCCATTTGACGTTATTATTTTGCCACACGAGTTAGAAACCAAGCGGAGTCCATTTGGTCACTCAAATCCTTGTATTCTCGTATTGCACCCAAATTGGCCTCCAATTGAGCCTACAACATACAAACGAGTTTTCCTTCTTTATTAAGCACAACCGAACCTTTTTGTTGAGTCAAACATGTCCCATTTGACGTTATTATGGTGCCACGCAAAGATTGAAATCAAACGGAGTCCGTTTGCTCACTCAAATCCTTGTATTCTCGGATTGCACCCAAATTGGCCTCCAATTGAGCCTACAATGTACAAACGAGTTTTCCTTCTTCGTTAAGCACAACCGAACTTGTTTGTTGAGTCAAATATGTTCCATTTGACGTTATTATGGTGCCACGCAAGGATTGAAACCAAACGGAGTCCATTTGGTCACTCAAATCATTGTATTCTCGGATTGCACCCAAATTGGCCTCCAATTGAGCCTACCACGTACAAACGAGTTTTCCTTCTTCGTTAACCATAAATGAACTTGTTTGTTGAGTCAAACATGTTCCATTTGACATTATTATGGTGCCACGCGAGTTAGAAACCAAGCGGAGTCCATTTGCTTACTCAAATCCTTGTATTCTCGGATTGCACCCAAATTGGCCTCCAATTGAGCCTACAGTGTACAAACGAGTTTTCCTTCTTCGTTGAGCACAACCGAACCTTTTTGTTGAGTCAAACATGTCCCATTTGACGTTAATAGGGTGCCACACGAGGATTGAAATCAAACGGAGTCCATTTGGTCACTCAAATCCTTGTATTCTCGGATTGCACCCAAATTGGACTCCAATTGAGCCTACAACGTACAAACGAGTTTTCCTTCTTCGTTAACCATAACCGAACTTGTTTGTTGAGTGAAACATGTCCCATTTGACGTTATTATGTTGCCACGCGAGTTAGAAACCAAGCGGAGTCCATTTGGTCACTCAAATCCTTGTATTATCTAATTGCACCAAAATTGGCCTCCAATTGAGTCTACAACGTACAAACGAGTTTTCCTTCTTCATTAAGCACAACCGAACTTGTTTTTTGAGTCAAACATGTCCCATTTGACGTTATTATGGTGCCACACGAGTTAGAAACCAAGCGGAGTCCATTTGCTCACTAAAATCCTTGTATTCTCGTATTGCACCCAAATTGGCCTCCAATTGAGCCTACAACATACAAACGAGTTTTCCTTCTTTGTTAAGCACAACCGAACCTTTTTGTTGAGTCAAACATGTCCCATTTGACGTTATTATGGTGCCACGCAAAGATTGAAACCAAACGGAGTCCATTTGGTCACTCAAATCCTTGTATTCTCGGATTGCACCCAAATTGGCCTCCAATTGAGCCTACCACGTACAAACGAGTTTTCCTTCTTCGTTAACCATAACCGAACTTGTTTGTTGAGTCAAACATGTTCCATTTGACGTTATTATGGTGCCACGCGAGTTAGAAACCAAGCGGATTCCATTTGCTTACTCAAATCCTTGTATTTTCGGATTGCACCCAAATTGGCCTACAATTGAGCCTACAATGTACAAATGAGTTTTCCTTCTTCGTTGAGCACAATCGAACCTTTTTGTTGAGTCAAACATGTCCCATTTGACGTTAATAGGGTGCCACACGAGGATTGAAATCAAACGGAGTCCATTTGGTCACTCAAATCCTTGTATTCTCGGATTGCACCTAAATTGGCCTCCAATTGAGCCTACAACGTACAAACGAGTTTTTCTTCTTCATTAATCACAACCGAACTTGTATGTTGAGTCAAACATCTCCCATTTGACGTTATTATGGTGCCACGCGAGTTAGAAACCAAGCGGAGTCCATTTGGTCACTCAAATCCTTGTATTCTCGGATTGCACCCAAATTGATCCTACAATGTACAAACGAGTTTTCCTTCTTCGTTAACCATAACCGAACTTGTTTGTTGAGTGAAACATGTCCCATTTGACGTTATTATGTTGCCACGCGAGTTAGAAACCAAGCGGAGTCCATTTGGTCACTCAAATCCTTGTATTATCTAATTGCACCAAAATTGGCCTCCAATTGAGTCTACAACGTACAAACGAGTTTTCCTTCTTCATTAAGCACAACCGAACTTGTTTTTTGAGTCAAACATGTCCCATTTGACGTTATTATGGTGCCACACGAGTTAGAAACCAAGCGGAGTCCATTTGCTCACTAAAATCCTTGTATTCTCGTATTGCACCCAAATTGGCCTCAATTGAGCCTACAACATACAAACGAGTTTTCCTTCTTTGTTAAGCACAACCGAACCTTTTTGTTGAGTCAAACATGTCCCATTTGACGTTATTATGGTGCCACGCAAAGATTGAAATCAAACGGAGTCCGTTTGCTCACTCAAATCCTTGTATTCTCGGATTGCACCCAAATTGGCCTCCAATTGTGCCTACAATGTACAAACGAGTTTTCCTTCTTCGTTAAGCACAAAAGAACTTGTTTGTTGAGTCAAATATGTTCCATTTGACGTTATTATGGTGCCACGCAAGGATTGAAACCAAACGGAGTCCATTTGGTCACTCAAATCCTTGTATTCTCGGATTGCACCCAAATTGGCCTCCAATTGAGCCTACCACGTACAAACGAGTTTTCCTTCTTCGTTAACCATAACCGAACTTGTTTGTTGTGTCAAACATGTTCCATTTGATGTTATTATGGTGCCACGCGAGTTAGAAACCAAGCGGAGTCCATTTGCTTACTCAAATCCTTGTATTCTCGGATTGCACCCAAATTGGCCTACAATTGAGCCTACAATGTACAAACGAGTTTTCCTTCTTCGTTGAGCACAATCGAACCTTTTTGTTGAGTCAAACATGTCCCATTTGACGTTAATAGGGTGCCACACGAGGATTGAAATCAAACGGAGTCCATTTGGTCACTCAAATCCTTGTATTCTCGGATTGCACCTAAATTGGCCTCCAATTGAGCCTACAACGTACAAACGAGTTTTTCTTCTTCATTAATCACAACCGAACTTGTATGTTGAGTCAAACATCTCCCATTTGACGTTATTATGGTGCCACGCGAGTTAGAAACCAAGCGGAGTCCATTTGGTCACTCAAATCCTTGTATTCTCGGATTGCACCCAAATTGATCCTACAATGTACAAACGAGTTTTACTTATTCGTTGACCATAACCGAACTTTTTTGTTGAGTCAAACATGTCCCATTTGATGTTATTATGGTGCCACGCGAGTTAGAAACCAAGCGGAGTCCATTTGGTCACTCAAATCCTTGTATTCTCGTATTGCACCCAAATTGGCCTCCAATTGAGCCTACAACATACAAACGAGTTTTCCTTCTTTATTAAGCACAACCGAACCTTTTTGTTGAGTCAAACATGTCCCATTTGACGTTATTATGGTGCCACGCAAAGATTGAAATCAAACGGAGTCCGTTTGCTCACTCAAATCCTTGTATTCTCGGATTGCACCCAAATTGGCCTCCAATTGAGCCTACAATGTACAAACGAGTTTTCCTTCTTCGTTAAGCACAACCGAACTTGTTTGTTGAGTCAAATATGTTCCATTTGACGTTATTATGGTGCCACGCAAGGATTGAAACCAAACGGAGTCCATTTGGTCACTCAAATCATTGTATTCTCGGATTGCACCCAAATTGGCCTCCAATTGAGCCTACCACGTACAAACGAGTTTTCCTTCTTCGTTAACCATAAATGAACTTGTTTGTTGAGTCAAACATGTTCCATTTGACATTATTATGGTGCCACGCGAGTTAGAAACCAAGCGGAGTCCATTTGCTTACTCAAATCCTTGTATTCTCGGATTGCACCCAAATTGGCCTCCAATTGAGCCTACAGTGTACAAACGAGTTTTCCTTCTTCGTTGAGCACAACCGAACCTTTTTGTTGAGTCAAACATGTCCCATTTGACGTTAATAGGGTGCCACACGAGGATTGAAATCAAACGGAGTCCATTTGGTCACTCAAATCCTTGTATTCTCGGATTGCACCCAAATTGGACTCCAATTGAGCCTACAACGTACAAACGAGTTTTCCTTCTTCGTTAACCATAACCGAACTTGTTTGTTGAGTGAAACATGTCCCATTTGACGTTATTATGTTGCCACGCGAGTTAGAAACCAAGCGGAGTCCATTTGGTCACTCAAATCCTTGTATTATCTAATTGCACCAAAATTGGCCTCCAATTGAGTCTACAACGTACAAACGAGTTTTCCTTCTTCATTAAGCACAACCGAACTTGTTTTTTGAGTCAAACATGTCCCATTTGACGTTATTATGGTGCCACACGAGTTAGAAACCAAGCGGAGTCCATTTGCTCACTAAAATCCTTGTATTCTCGTATTGCACCCAAATTGGCCTCCAATTGAGCCTACAACATACAAACGAGTTTTCCTTCTTTGTTAAGCACAACCGAACCTTTTTGTTGAGTCAAACATGTCCCATTTGACGTTATTATGGTGCCACGCAAAGATTGAAACCAAACGGAGTCCATTTGGTCACTCAAATCCTTGTATTCTCGGATTGCACCCAAATTGGCCTCCAATTGAGCCTACCACGTACAAACGAGTTTTCCTTCTTCGTTAACCATAACCGAACTTGTTTGTTGAGTCAAACATGTTCCATTTGACGTTATTATGGTGCCACGCGAGTTAGAAACCAAGCGGATTCCATTTGCTTACTCAAATCCTTGTATTTTCGGATTGCACCCAAATTGGCCTACAATTGAGCCTACAATGTACAAATGAGTTTTCCTTCTTCGTTGAGCACAATCGAACCTTTTTGTTGAGTCAAACATGTCCCATTTGACGTTAATAGGGTGCCACACGAGGATTGAAATCAAACGGAGTCCATTTGGTCACTCAAATCCTTGTATTCTCGGATTGCACCTAAATTGGCCTCCAATTGAGCCTACAACGTACAAACGAGTTTTTCTTCTTCATTAATCACAACCGAACTTGTATATTGAGTCAAACATCTCCCATTTGACGTTATTATGGTGCCACGCGAGTTAGAAACCAAGCGGAGTCCATTTGGTCACTCAAATCCTTGTATTCTCGGATTGCACCCAAATTGATCCTACAATGTACAAACGAGTTTTCCTTCTTCGTTAACCATAACCGAACTTGTTTGTTGAGTGAAACATGTCCCATTTGACGTTATTATGTTGCCACGCGAGTTAGAAACCAAGCGGAGTCCATTTGGTCACTCAAATCCTTGTATTATCTAATTGCACCAAAATTGGCCTCCAATTGAGTCTACAACGTACAAACGAGTTTTCCTTCTTCATTAAGCACAACCGAACTTGTTTTTTGAGTCAAACATGTCCCATTTGACGTTATTATGGTGCCACACGAGTTAGAAACCAAGCGGAGTCCATTTGCTCACTAAAATCCTTGTATTCTCGTATTGCACCCAAATTGGCCTCAATTGAGCCTACAACATACAAACGAGTTTTCCTTCTTTGTTAAGCACAACCGAACCTTTTTGTTGAGTCAAACATGTCCCATTTGACGTTATTATGGTGCCACGCAAAGATTGAAATCAAACGGAGTCCGTTTGCTCACTCAAATCCTTGTATTCTCGGATTGCACCCAAATTGGCCTCCAATTGTGCCTACAATGTACAAACGAGTTTTCCTTCTTCGTTAAGCACAAAAGAACTTGTTTGTTGAGTCAAATATGTTCCATTTGACGTTATTATGGTGCCACGCAAGGATTGAAACCAAACGGAGTCCATTTGGTCACTCAAATCCTTGTATTCTCGGATTGCACCCAAATTGGCCTCCAATTGAGCCTACCACGTACAAACGAGTTTTCCTTCTTCGTTAACCATAACCGAACTTGTTTGTTGTGTCAAACATGTTCCATTTGATGTTATTATGGTGCCACGCGAGTTAGAAACCAAGCGGAGTCCATTTGCTTACTCAAATCCTTGTATTCTCGGATTGCACCCAAATTGGCCTACAATTGAGCCTACAATGTACAAACGAGTTTTCCTTCTTCGTTGAGCACAATCGAACCTTTTTGTTGAGTCAAACATGTCCCATTTGACGTTAATAGGGTGCCACACGAGGATTGAAATCAAACGGAGTCCATTTGGTCACTCAAATCCTTGTATTCTCGGATTGCACCTAAATTGGCCTCCAATTGAGCCTACAACGTACAAACGAGTTTTTCTTCTTCATTAATCACAACCGAACTTGTATGTTGAGTCAAACATCTCCCATTTGACGTTATTATGGTGCCACGCGAGTTAGAAACCAAGCGGAGTCCATTTGGTCACTCAAATCCTTGTATTCTCGGATTGCACCCAAATTGATCCTACAATGTACAAACGAGTTTTACTTATTCGTTGACCATAACCGAACTTTTTTGTTGAGTCAAACATGTCCCATTTGATGTTATTATGGTGCCACGCGAGTTAGAAACCAAGCGGAGTCCATTTGGTCACTCAAATCCTTGTATTCTCGTATTGCACCCAAATTGGCCTCCAATTGAGCCTACAACATACAAACGAGTTTTCCTTCTTTATTAAGCACAACCGAACCTTTTTGTTGAGTCAAACATGTCCCATTTGACGTTATTATGGTGCCACGCAAAGATTGAAATCAAACGGAGTCCGTTTGCTCACTCAAATCCTTGTATTCTCGGATTGCACCCAAATTGGCCTCCAATTGAGCCTACAATGTACAAACGAGTTTTCCTTCTTCGTTAAGCACAACCGAACTTGTTTGTTGAGTCAAATATGTTCCATTTGACGTTATTATGGTGCCACGCAAGGATTGAAACCAAACGGAGTCCATTTGGTCACTCAAATCATTGTATTCTCGGATTGCACCCAAATTGGCCTCCAATTGAGCCTACCACGTACAAACGAGTTTTCCTTCTTCGTTAACCATAAATGAACTTGTTTGTTGAGTCAAACATGTTCCATTTGACATTATTATGGTGCCACGCGAGTTAGAAACCAAGCGGAGTCCATTTGCTTACTCAAATCCTTGTATTCTCGGATTGCACCCAAATTGGCCTCCAATTGAGCCTACAGTGTACAAACGAGTTTTCCTTCTTCGTTGAGCACAACCGAACCTTTTTGTTGAGTCAAACATGTCCCATTTGACGTTAATAGGGTGCCACACGAGGATTGAAATCAAACGGAGTCCATTTGGTCACTCAAATCCTTGTATTCTCGGATTGCACCCAAATTGGACTCCAATTGAGCCTACAACGTACAAACGAGTTTTCCTTCTTCGTTAACCATAACCGAACTTGTTTGTTGAGTGAAACATGTCCCATTTGACGTTATTATGTTGCCACGCGAGTTAGAAACCAAGCGGAGTCCATTTGGTCACTCAAATCCTTGTATTATCTAATTGCACCAAAATTGGCCTCCAATTGAGTCTACAACGTACAAACGAGTTTTCCTTCTTCATTAAGCACAACCGAACTTGTTTTTTGAGTCAAACATGTCCCATTTGACGTTATTATGGTGCCACACGAGTTAGAAACCAAGCGGAGTCCATTTGCTCACTAAAATCCTTGTATTCTCGTATTGCACCCAAATTGGCCTCCAATTGAGCCTACAACATACAAACGAGTTTTCCTTCTTTGTTAAGCACAACCGAACCTTTTTGTTGAGTCAAACATGTCCCATTTGACGTTATTATGGTGCCACGCAAAGATTGAAACCAAACGGAGTCCATTTGGTCACTCAAATCCTTGTATTCTCGGATTGCACCCAAATTGGCCTCCAATTGAGCCTACCACGTACAAACGAGTTTTCCTTCTTCGTTAACCATAACCGAACTTGTTTGTTGAGTCAAACATGTTCCATTTGACGTTATTATGGTGCCACGCGAGTTAGAAACCAAGCGGATTCCATTTGCTTACTCAAATCCTTGTATTTTCGGATTGCACCCAAATTGGCCTACAATTGAGCCTACAATGTACAAATGAGTTTTCCTTCTTCGTTGAGCACAATCGAACCTTTTTGTTGAGTCAAACATGTCCCATTTGACGTTAATAGGGTGCCACACGAGGATTGAAATCAAACGGAGTCCATTTGGTCACTCAAATCCTTGTATTCTCGGATTGCACCTAAATTGGCCTCCAATTGAGCCTACAACGTACAAACGAGTTTTTCTTCTTCATTAATCACAACCGAACTTGTATATTGAGTCAAACATCTCCCATTTGACGTTATTATGGTGCCACGCGAGTTAGAAACCAAGCGGAGTCCATTTGGTCACTCAAATCCTTGTATTCTCGGATTGCACCCAAATTGATCCTACAATGTACAAACGAGTTTTCCTTCTTCGTTAACCATAACCGAACTTGTTTGTTGAGTGAAACATGTCCCATTTGACGTTATTATGTTGCCACGCGAGTTAGAAACCAAGCGGAGTCCATTTGGTCACTCAAATCCTTGTATTATCTAATTGCACCAAAATTGGCCTCCAATTGAGTCTACAACGTACAAACGAGTTTTCCTTCTTCATTAAGCACAACCGAACTTGTTTTTTGAGTCAAACATGTCCCATTTGACGTTATTATGGTGCCACACGAGTTAGAAACCAAGCGGAGTCCATTTGCTCACTAAAATCCTTGTATTCTCGTATTGCACCCAAATTGGCCTCAATTGAGCCTACAACATACAAACGAGTTTTCCTTCTTTGTTAAGCACAACCGAACCTTTTTGTTGAGTCAAACATGTCCCATTTGACGTTATTATGGTGCCACGCAAAGATTGAAATCAAACGGAGTCCGTTTGCTCACTCAAATCCTTGTATTCTCGGATTGCACCCAAATTGGCCTCCAATTGTGCCTACAATGTACAAACGAGTTTTCCTTCTTCGTTAAGCACAAAAGAACTTGTTTGTTGAGTCAAATATGTTCCATTTGACGTTATTATGGTGCCACGCAAGGATTGAAACCAAACGGAGTCCATTTGGTCACTCAAATCCTTGTATTCTCGGATTGCACCCAAATTGGCCTCCAATTGAGCCTACCACGTACAAACGAGTTTTCCTTCTTCGTTAACCATAACCGAACTTGTTTGTTGTGTCAAACATGTTCCATTTGATGTTATTATGGTGCCACGCGAGTTAGAAACCAAGCGGAGTCCATTTGCTTACTCAAATCCTTGTATTCTCGGATTGCACCCAAATTGGCCTACAATTGAGCCTACAATGTACAAACGAGTTTTCCTTCTTCGTTGAGCACAATCGAACCTTTTTGTTGAGTCAAACATGTCCCATTTGACGTTAATAGGGTGCCACACGAGGATTGAAATCAAACGGAGTCCATTTGGTCACTCAAATCCTTGTATTCTCGGATTGCACCTAAATTGGCCTCCAATTGAGCCTACAACGTACAAACGAGTTTTTCTTCTTCATTAATCACAACCGAACTTGTATGTTGAGTCAAACATCTCCCATTTGACGTTATTATGGTGCCACGCGAGTTAGAAACCAAGCGGAGTCCATTTGGTCACTCAAATCCTTGTATTCTCGGATTGCACCCAAATTGATCCTACAATGTACAAACGAGTTTTACTTATTCGTTGACCATAACCGAACTTTTTTGTTGAGTCAAACATGTCCCATTTGATGTTATTATGGTGCCACGCGAGTTAGAAACCAAGCGGAGTCCATTTGCTTACTCAAATCCTTGTATTCTTGGATTCCACCCAAATTGGCCTACAATTGAGCCTACAATGTACACACGAGTTTACCTTCTTCGTTGAGCACAACCGAACATTTTTGTTGAGTCAAACATGTCCCATTTGATGTTATTATGGTGCCACGCAAGGATTGAAATCGAACGGAGTCCATTTGGCCACTCAAATCCTTGTATTCTCGGATTGCACGCAAATTGGCCTCCAATTGAGCCTACAACGTACAAACGAGTTTTCCTTCTTTATTAAGCACAACCGAACTTGTTTTTTGAGTCAAACATGTCCCATTTGACGTTATTATGGTGCCACGCGAGTTACAAACCAAGCGGAGTCCATTTGCTTACTCAAATCCTTGTATTCTTGGATTCCACCCAAATTGGCCTCCAATTGAGCCTACAATGTACAAACGAGTTTACCTTCTTCGTTGAGCACAACCGAACATTTTTATTGAGTCAAACATGTCCCATTTGACGTTATTATGGTGCCACGCGAGGATTGAAATCAAATGGAGTCCATTTGGTCACTCAAATCCTTGTATTCTCGGATTGCACCCAAATTGGCTTCCAATTGAGCCTACAACGTACAAACGAGTTTTCCTTCTTCGTTAACCATAACCGAACTTGTTTGTTGAGTGAAACATGTCCCATTTGACGTTATTATGTTGCCACGCGAGTTAGAAACCAAGCGGAGTCCATTTGCTCACTAAAATCCTTGTATTCTCGTATTGCACCCAAATTGGCCTTCAATTGAGCCTACAACATACAAACGAGTTTTCCTTCTTTGTTAAGCACAACCGAACCTTTTTGTTGAGTCAAACATGTCCCATTTGACTTTATTATGGTGCCACGCAAAGATTGAAATCAAACGGAGTCCGTTTGCTCACTAAAATCCTTGTATTCTCGGATTGCACCTAAATTGGCCTCCAATTGAGCCTACAACGTACAAACGAGCTTTTCTTCTTCATTAATCACAACCGAACTTGTTTGTTGAGTCAAACATGTCTTATTTGACGTTATTATGGTGCCACGTGAGTTAGAAACCAAGCGGAGTCCATTTGGTCATTCAAATCCTTGTATTCTCGGATTGCACCCAAATTGGCCTCC
The DNA here is from genome assembly GCA_963556465.1 of Berberis vulgaris. Lineage (NCBI taxonomy): Eukaryota > Viridiplantae > Streptophyta > Magnoliopsida > Ranunculales > Berberidaceae > Berberis > Berberis vulgaris. The sequence goes on along the minus strand of OY747126.1, from coordinate 37,704,891 downwards.
AATTGAGCCTACAATGTACAAACGAGTTTTCCTTCTTCGTTGACCATAACCGAACTTGTTTGTTGAGTCAAACATGTCCCATTTGACGTTATTATGGTGCCACGCGAGTTAGAAACCAAGCGGAGTCCATTTGCTTACTCAAATCCTTGTATTCTTGGATTCCACCCAAATTGGCCTCCAATTGAGCCTACAATGTACAAACGAGTTTACATTCTTCGTTGAGCACAACCGAAAATTTTTGTTGAGTCAAACATGTCCCATTTGACGTTATTATGGTGCCATGCGAGGATTGAAATCAAACGGAGTCCATTTGGTCACTCAAATCCTTGTATTCTCGGATTGCACCCAAATTGGCCTCCATTAGAGCCTACAACGTACAAACGAGTTTTCCTTCTTCGTTAACCATAAACGAAATTGTTTGTTGAGTCAAACATGTCCCATTTGACGTTATTATTTTGCCACACGAGTTAGAAACCAAGCGGAGTCCATTTGGTCACTCAAATCCTTGTATTCTCGGATTGCACCAAAATTGGCCTCCAATTGAGCCTACAACGTACAAACGAGTTTTTCTTCTTCATTAATCACAAACGAACTTGTTTGTTGAGTCAAAAATCTCCCATTTGACGTTATTATGGTGCCACGCGAGTTAGAAACCAAGCGGAGTCCATTTGGTCACTCAAATCCTTGTATTCTCGGATTGCACCCAAATTGGCCTCCAATTGAGCCTACAATGTACAAACGAGTTTTCCTTATTCGTTGACCATAACCGAACTTTTGTTGAGTCAAACATGTCCCATTTGATGTTATTATGGTGCCACGCAAGTTAGAATCCAAGCGGAGTCCATTTGCTTACTCAAATCCTTGTATTCTATGATTCAACCCAAATTGACCTCCAATTGAGCCTACAATGTACACACGAGTTTACCTTCTTCGTTGAGCACAACCGAACATTTTTGTTGAGTCAAACATGTCCCATTTGATGTTATTATGGTGCCACACGAGGATTGAAAACAAATGGAGTCCATTTGGTCACTCAAATCCTTGTATTCTCGGATTGCACGCAAATTGGCCTCCAATTGAGCCTACAACGTACAAACGAGTTTTCCTTCTTTATTAAGCACAACGGAACTTGTTTTTTGAGTCAAACATGTCCCATTTGACGTTATTATGGTGCCACGCGAGTTACAAACCAAGCGGAGTCCATTTGCTTACTCAAATCCTTGTATTCTTGGATTCCACCCAAATTGGCCTCCAATTGAGCCTACAATGTACAAACGAGTTTACCTTCTTCGTTGAGCACAACCGAACATTTTTATTGAGTCAAACATGTCCCATTTGACGTTATTATGGTGCCACGCGAGGATTGAAATCAAATGGAGTCCATTTGGTCACTCAAATCCTTGTATTCTCGGATTGCACCCAAATTGGCTTCCAATTGAGCCTACAACGTACAAACGAGTTTTCCTTCTTCGTTAACCATAACCGAACTTGTTTGTTGAGTGAAACATGTCCCATTTGACGTTATTATGTTGCCACGCGAGTTAGAAACCAAGCGGAGTCCATTTGCTCACTAAAATCCTTGTATTCTCGTATTGCACCCAAATTGGCCTTCAATTGAGCCTACAACATACAAACGAGTTTTCCTTCTTTGTTAAGCACAACCGAACCTTTTTGTTGAGTCAAACATGTCCCATTTGACTTTATTATGGTGCCACGCAAAGATTGAAATCAAACGGAGTCCGTTTGCTCACTAAAATCCTTGTATTCTCGGATTGCACCTAAATTGGCCTCCAATTGAGCCTACAACGTACAAACGAGCTTTTCTTCTTCATTAATCACAACCGAACTTGTTTGTTGAGTCAAACATGTCTTATTTGACGTTATTATGGTGCCACGTGAGTTAGAAACCAAGCGGAGTCCATTTGGTCATTCAAATCCTTGTATTCTCGGATTGCACCCAAATTGGCCTCCAATTGAGCCTACAATGTACAAACGAGTTTTCCTTCTTCGTTGACCATAACCGAACTTGTTTGTTGAGTCAAACATGTCCCATTTGACGTTATTATGGTGCAACGCGAGTTAGAAACCAAGCGGAGTCCATTTGCTTACTCAAATCCTTGTATTCTTGGATTCCACCCAAATTGGCCTCCAATTGAGCCTACAATGTACAAACGAGTTTACATTCTTCGTTGAGCACAACCGAAAATTTTTGTTGAGTCAAACATGTCCCATTTGACGTTATTATGGTGCCATGCGAGGATTGAAATCAAACGGAGTCCATTTGGTCACTCAAATCCTTGTATTCTCGGATTGCACCCAAATTGGCCTCCATTAGAGCCTACAACGTACAAACGAGTTTTCCTTCTTCGTTAACCATAAACGAAATTGTTCGTTGAGTCAAACATGTCCCATTTGACGTTATTATGTTGCCACACGAGTTAGAAACCAAGCGGAGTCCATTTGGTCACTCAAATCCTTGTATTCTCGGATTGCACCAAAATTGGCCTCCAATTGAGCCTACAACGTACAAACGAGTTTTTCTTCTTCATTAATCACAAACGAACTTGTTTGTTGAGTCAAAAATCTCCCATTTGACGTTATTATGGTGCCACGCGAGTTAGAAACCAAGCGGAGTCCATTTGGTCACTCAAATCCTTGTATTCTCGGATTGCACCCAAATTGGCCTCCAATTGAGCCTACAATGTACAAACGAGTTTTCCTTATTCGTTGACCATAACCGAACTTTTGTTGAGTCAAACATGTCCCATTTGATGTTATTATGGTGCCACGCAAGTTAGAATCCAAGCGGAGTCCATTTGCTTACTCAAATCCTTGTATTCTATGATTCAACCCAAATTGACCTCCAATTGAGCCTACAATGTACACACGAGTTTACCTTCTTCGTTGAGCACAACCGAACATTTTTGTTGAGTCAAACATGTCCCATTTGATGTTATTATGGTGCCACACAAGGATTGAAAACAAATGGAGTCCATTTGGTCACTCAAATCCTTGTATTCTCGGATTGCACGCAATTTGGCCTCCAATTGAGCCTACAACGTACAAACGAGTTTTCCTTCTTTATTAAGCACAACGGAACTTTTTTTTGAGTCAAACATGTCCCATTTGACGTTATTATGGTGCCACGCGAGTTAGAAACCAAGCGGAGTCCATTTGCTTACTCAAATCCTTGTATTCTTGGATTCCACCCAAATTGGCCTCCAATTGAGCCTACAATGTACAAACGAGTTTACCTTCTTCGTTGAGCACAACCGAACATTTTTATTGAGTCAAACATGTCCCATTTGACGTTATTATGGTGCCACACGAGTGAGAAACCAAGCGGAGTCCATTTGCTTACTCAAATCCTTGTATTCTCGGATTGCACCCAAATTGGCCTACAATTGAGCCTACAACGTACAAACGAGTTTTCCTTCTTCATTAAGCACAATCGAACTTGTTTTTTGAGTCAAAAATGTCCCATTTGACGTTATTATGGTGCCACGCGAGTTAGAAACCAAGCGGAGTCCATTTGCTTACTCAAATCCTTGTATTCTCGGATTGCACCCAAATTGGCCTACAATGTACAAACGAGTTTTCCTTCTTCGTTGAGCACAAACGAACCTTTTTGTTGATTCAAACATGTCCCATTTGACGTTATTAGGGTGGCACGTGAGGATTGAAATCAAACGGAGTCCATTTGGTCCCTCAAATCCTTGTATTCTCGGATTGCACCTAAATTGGCCTCCAATTGAGCCTACAACGTACAAACGAGTTTTTCTTCTTCATTAATCACAACCGAACATGTTTGTTGAGTCAAACATGTCCCATTTGACGTTATTATGGTATCACGCGAGTTAGAAACCAAGCGGAGTCCATTTGGTCACTCAAATCCTTGTATTCTCGGATTGCACCCAAATTGGCCTCCAATTGAGCCTACAATGTACAAACGAGTTTTCCTTCTTCGTTGACCATAACCGAACTTGTTTGTTGAGTCAAACATGTCCCATTTGACGTTTATTATGGTGCCACGCGAGTTAGAAACCAAGCGGAGTCCATTTGCTTACTCAAATCCTTGTATTCTCGGATTGCACCCAAATTGACCTACAATTGAGCCTACAACGTACAAACGAGTTTTCCTTCTTCGTTGAGCACAACCGAACCTTTTTGTTGATTCAAACATGTCCCATTTGACGTTATTAGGGTGCCACATGAGGATTGAAATCAAACGGAGTCCATTTGGTCACTCAAATCCTTGTATTCTCGGATTGCACCCAAATTGGCCTCCAATTGAGCCTACAATGTACAAACGAGTTTTCCTTCTTCGTTGACCATAACTGAACTTGTTTGTTGAGTCAAACATGTCCCATTTTACGTTATTATGGTGCCACGCGAGTTAGAAACCAAGCGGAGTCCATTTGCTTACTCAAATCCTTGTATTCTTGGATTCCACCCAAATTGGCCTCCAATTGAGCCTACAATGTACAAACGAGTTTACATTCTTCGTTGAGCACAACCGAAAATTTTTGTTGAGTCAAACATGTCCCATTTGACGTTATTATGGTGCCATCCAAGGATTGAAATCAAACGGAGTCCATTTGGTCACTCAAATCCTTGTATTCTCGGATTGCACCCAAATTGGCCTTCATTAGAGCCTACAACGTACAAACGAGTTTTCCTACTTCGTTAACCATAAAAGAAATTGTTTGTTGAGTCAAACATGTCCCATTTGACGTTATTATGTTGCCACACGAGTTAGAAACCAAGCGGAGTCCATTTGGTCACTCAAATCCTTGTATTCTCGGATTGCACCAAAATTGGCCTCCAATTGAGCCTACAACGTACAAACGAGTTTTCCTTCTTCATTAAGCACAACCGAACTTGTTTTTTGAGTCAAAAATGTCCCACTTGACGATATTATGGTGCCACGCGAGTTAGAAACCAAGCGGAGTCCATTTGCTTACTCAAATCCTTGTATTCTCGGATTGCACCCAAATTGGCCTCCAATTGAGCCTACAACGTACAAACGAGTTTTCCTTCTTCGTTGACCATAAACGAAATTGTTTGTTGAGTCAAACATGTCCCATTTGACGTTATTATGTTGCCACACGAGTTAGAAACCAAACGGAGTCCATTTGGTCACTCAAATCCTTGTATTCTCGGATTGCACCTAAATTGGCCTCCAATTGAGCCTACAACGTACAAACGAGTTTTTCTTCTTCATTAATCACAACCGAACTTGTTTGTTGAGTCAAAAATCTCCCATTTGACGTTATTATGGTGCCACGCGAGTTAGAAACCAAGCGGAGTCCATTTGGTCACTCAAATCCTTGTATTCTCGGATTGCACCCAAATTGGCCTCCAATTGAGCCTACAATGTACAAACGAGTTTTCCTTATTCGTTGAACATAACCGAACTTTTGTTGAGTCAAACATGTCCCATTTGATGTTATTATGGTGCCACGCAAGTTAGAATCCAAGCGGAGTCCATTTGCTTACTCAAATCCTTGTATTCTATGATTCCACCCAAATTGACCTCCAATTGAGCCTACAATGTACACACGAGTTTACCTTCTTCGTTGAGCACAACCGAACATTTTTATTGAGTCAAACATGTCCCATTTGATGTTATTATGGTGCCACACGAGGATTGAAAACAAACGGAGTCCATTTGGTCACTCAAATCCTTGTATTCTCGGATTGCACGCAAATTGGCCTCCAATTGAGCCTACAACGTACAAACGAGTTTTCCTTCTTTATTAAGCACAACGGAATTTGTTTTTTGAGTCAAACATGTCCCATTTGACGTTATTATGGTGCCACGCGAGTTAGAAACCAAGCGGAGTCCATTTGCTTACTCAAATCCTTGTATTCTTGGATTCCACCCAAATTGGCCTCCAATTGAGCCTACAATGTACAAACGAGTTTACCTTCTTCGTTGAGCACAACCGAACATTTTTATTGAGTCAAACATGTCCCATTTGACGTTATTATGGTGCCACGCGAGTCAGAAACCAAGCGGAGTCCATTTGCTTACTCAAATCCTTGTATTCTCGGATTGCACCCAAATTGGCCTACAATTGAGCCTACAACGTACAAACGAGTTTTCCTTCTTCGTTGACCATAAACGAAATTGTTTGTTGAGTCAAACATGTCCCATTTGACGTTATTATGTTGCCACACGAGTTAGAAACCAAGCGGAGTCCATTTGGTCACTCAAATCCTTGTATTCTCGGATTGCACCTAAATTGGCCTCCAATTGAGCCTACAACGTACAAACGAGTTTTTCTTCTTCATTAATCACAACCGAACTTGTTTGTTGAGTCAAAAATCTCCCATTTGACATTATTATGGTGCCACGCGAGTTAGAAACCAAGCGGAGTCCATTTGGTCACTCAAATCCTTGTATTCTCGGATTGCACCCAAATTGGCCTCCAATTGAGCCTACAATGTACAAACGAGTTTTCCTTATTCGTTGACCATAACCGAACTTTTGTTGAGTCAAACATGTCCCATTTGATGTTATTATGGTGCCACGCAAGTTAGAATCCAAGCGGAGTCCATTTGCTTACTCAAATCCTTGTATTCTATGATTCCACCCAAATTGACCTCCAATTGAGCCTACAATGTACACACGAGTTTACCTTCTTCGTTGAGCACAACCGAACATTTTTGTTGAGTCAAACATGTCCCATTTGATGTTATTATGGGGCCACACGAGGATTGAAAACAAATGGAGTCCATTTGGTCACTCAAATCCTTGTATTCTCGGATTGCACGCAAATTGGCCTCCAATTGAGCCTACAACGTACGAACGAGTTTTCCTACTACGTTAACCATAAAAGAAATTGTTTGTTGAGTCAAACATGTCCCATTTGACGTTATTATGTTGCCACACGAGTTAGAAACCAAGCGGAGTCCATTTGGTCACTCAAATCCTTGTATTCTCGGATTGCACCAAAATTGGCCTCCAATTGAGCCTACAACGTACAAACGAGTTTTCCTTCTTTATTAAGCACAACGGAACTTGTTTTTTGAGTCAAACATGTCCCATTTGACGTTATTATGGTGCCACGCGAGTTAGAAACCAAGCGGAGTCCATTTGCTTACTCAAATCCTTGTATTCTTGGATTCCACCCAAATTGGCCTCCAATTGAGCCTACAATGTACAAACGAGTTTACCTTCTTCGTTGAGCACAACCGAACATTTTTATTGAGTCAAACATGTCCCATTTGACGTTATTATGGTGCCACGCGAGTCAGAAACCAAGCGGAGTCCATTTGCTTACTCAAATCCTTGTATTCTCGGATTGCACCCAAATTGGCCTACAATTGAGCCTACAACGTACAAACGAGTTTTCCTTCTTCGTTGACCATAAACGAAATTGTTTGTTGAGTCAAACATGTCCCATTTGACGTTATTATGTTGCCACACGAGTTAGAAACCAAGCGGAGTCCATTTGGTCACTCAAATCCTTGTATTCTCGGATTGCACCTAAATTGGCCTCCAATTGAGCCTACAACGTACAAACGAGTTTTTCTTCTTCATTAATCACAACCGAACTTGTTTGTTGAGTCAAAAATCTCCCATTTGACATTATTATGGTGCCACGCGAGTTAGAAACCAAGCGGAGTCCATTTGGTCACTCAAATCCTTGTATTCTCGGATTGCACCCAAATTGGCCTCCAATTGAGCCTACAATGTACAAACGAGTTTTCCTTATTCGATGACCATAACCGAACTTTTGTTGAGTCAAACATGTCCCATTTGATGTTATTATGGTGCCACGCAAGTTAGAATCCAAGCGGAGTCCATTTGCTTACTCAAATCCTTGTATTCTATGATTCCACCCAAATTGACCTCCAATTGAGCCTACAATGTACACACGAGTTTACCTTCTTCGTTGAGCACAACCGAACATTTTTGTTGAGTCAAACATGTCCCATTTGATGTTATTATGGGGCCACACGAGGATTGAAAACAAATGGAGTCCATTTGGTCACTCAAATCCTTGTATTCTCGGATTGCACGCAAATTGGCCTCCAATTGAGCCTACAACGTACGAACGAGTTTTCCTACTTCATTAACCATAAAAGAAATTGTTTGTTGAGTCAAACATGTCCCATTTGACGTTATTATGTTGCCACACGAGTTAGAAACCAAGCGGAGTCCATTTGGTCACTCAAATCCTTGTATTCTCGGATTGCACCAAAATTGGCCTCCAATTGAGCCTACAACGTACAAACGAGTTTTCCTTCTTTATTAAGCACAACGGAACTTGTTTTTTGAGTCAAACATGTCTCATTTGACGTTATTATGGTGCCACGCGAGTTAGAAACCAAGCGGAGTCCATTTGCTTACTCAAATCCTTGTATTCTTGGATTCCACCCAAATTGGCCTCCAATTGAGCCTACAATGTACAAACGAGTTTACCTTCTTCGTTGAGCACAACCGAACATTTTTATTGAGTCAAACATGTCCCATTTGACGTTATTATGGTGCCACGCGAGTCAGAAACCAAGCGGAGTCCATTTGCTTACTCAAATCCTTGTATTCTCGGATTGCACCCAAATTGGCCTACAATTGAGCCTACAACGTACAAACGAGTTTTCCTTCTTCGTTGACCAAAAACGAAATTGTTTGTTGAGTCAAACATGTCCCATTTGACGTTATTATGTTGCCACACGAGTTAGAAACCAAGCGGAGTCCATTTGGTCACTCAAATCCTTGTATTCTCGGATTGCACCTAAATTGGCCTCCAATTGAGCCTACAACGTACAAACGAGTTTTTCTTCTTCATTAATCACAACCGAACTTGTTTGTTGAGTCAAAAATCTCCCATTTGACATTATTATGGTGCCACGCGAGTTAGAAACCAAGCGGAGTCCATTTGGTCACTCAAATCCTTGTATTCTCGGATTGCACCCAAATTGGCCTCCAATTGAGCCTACAATGTACAAACGAGTTTTCCTTCTTCGTTGAGCAGAACCGAACCTTTTTGTTGAGTCAAACATGTCCCATTTGACGTTATTAGGGTGCCCCGAGAGGATTGGAATCAAACGGAGTCCATTTGGTCACTCAAATCCTTGTATTCTCGGATTGCACCCAAATTGGCCTCCAATTGAGCCTACAATGTACAAACGAGTTTTCCTTATTCGTTGACCATAACCGAACTTTTGTTGAGTCAAACATGTCCCATTTGATGTTATTATGGTGCCACGCAAGTTAGAATCCATGCGGAGTCCATTTGCTTACTCAAATCCTTGTATTCTATGATTCCACCCAAATTGACCTCCAATTGAGCCTACAATGTACACACGAGTTTACCTTCTTCGTTGAGCACAACCGAACATTTTTGTTGAGTCAAACATGTCCCATTTGATGTTATTATGGGGCCACACGAGGATTGAAAACAAATGGAGTCCATTTGGTCACTCAAATCCTTGTATTCTCGGATTGCACGCAAATTGGCCTCCAATTGAGCCTACAACGTACGAACGAGTTTTCCTTCTTTATTAAGCACAACGGAACTTGTTTTTTGAGTCAAACATGTCCCATTTGACGTTATTATGGTGCCACGCGAGTTAGAAACCAAGCGGAGTCCATTTGCTTACTCAAATCCTTGTATTCTTGGATTCCACCCAAATTGGCCTCCAATTGAGCCTACAATGTACAAACGAGTTTACCTTCTTCGTTGAGCACAACCGAACATTTTTATTGAGTCAAAAATGTCCCATTTGATGTTATTATGGTGCCACGCGAGTTAGAAACCAAGCGGAGTCCATTTGCTTACTCAAATCCTTGTATTCTCGGATTGCACCCAAATTGGCCTACAATTGAGCCTACAACGTACAAACGAGTTTTCCTTCTTCGTTGACCATAACCGAACTTGTTTGTTGAGTCAAACATGTCCCATTTGACGTTATTATGGTGCCACGCGAGTTAGAAACCAAGCGGAGTCCATTTGCTTACTCAAATCCTTGTATTCTCGGATTGCACCCAAATTGACCTACAATTGAGCCTACAACGTACAAACGAGTTTTCCTTCTTCGTTGAGCACAACCGAACCTTTTTGTTGATTCAAACATGTCCCATTTGACGTTATTATTGTGCCACATGAGGATTGAAATCAAACGGAGTCCATTTGGTCACTCAAATCCTTGTATTCTCGGATTGCACCCAAATTGGCCTCCAATTGAGCCTACAATGTACAAACGAGTTTTCCTTCTTCGTTGACCATAACTGAACTTGTTTGTTGAGTCAAACATGTCCCATTTGACGTTATTATGGTGCCACGCGAGTTAGAAACCAAGCGGAGTCCATTTGCTTACTCAAATCCTTGTATTCTTGGATTCCACCCAAATTGGCCTCCAATTGAGCCTACAATGTACAAACGAGTTTACATTCTTCGTTGAGCACAACCGAAAATTTTTGTTGAGTCAAACATGTCCCATTTGACGTTATTATGGTGCCATCCGAGGATTGAAATCAAACGGAGTCCATTTGGTCACTCAAATCCTTGTATTCTCGGATTGCACCCAAATTGGCCTTCATTAGAGCCTACAACGTACAAACGAGTTTTCCTACTTCGTTAACCATAAAAGAAATTGTTTGTTGAGTCAAACATGTCCCATTTGACGTTATTATGTTGCCACACGAGTTAGAAACCAAGCGGAGTCCATTTGGTCACTCAAATCCTTGTATTCTCGGATTGCACCAAAATTGGCCTCCAATTGAGCCTACAACGTACAAACGAGTTTTCCTTCTTCATTAAGCACAACCGAACTTGTTTTTTGAGTCAAAAATGTCCCATTTGACGATATTATGGTGCCACGCGAGTTAGAAACCAAGCGGAGTCCATTTGCTTACTCAAATCCTTGTATTCTCGGATTGCACCCAAATTGGCCTCCAATTGAGCCTACAACGTACAAACGAGTTTTCCTTCTTCGTTGACCATAAACGAAATTGTTTGTTGAGTCAAACATGTCCCATTTGACGTTATTATGTTGCCACACGAGTTAGAAACCAAGCGGAGTCCATTTGGTCACTCAAATCCTTGTATTCTCGGATTGCACCTAAATTGGCCTCCAATTGAGCCTACAACGTACAAACGAGTTTTTCTTCTTCATTAATCACAACCGAACTTGTTTGTTGAGTCAAAAATCTCCCATTTGACGTTATTATGGTGCCACGCGAGTTAGAAACCAAGCGGAGTCCATTTGGTCACTCAAATCCTTGTATTCTCGGATTGCACCCAAATTGGCCTCCAATTGAGCCTACAATGTACAAACGAGTTTTCCTTATTCGTTGACCATAACCGAACTTTTGTTGAGTCAAACATGTCCCATTTGATGTTATTATGGTGCCACGCAAGTTAGAATCCAAGCGGAGTCCATTTGCTTACTCAAATCCTTGTATTCTATGATTCCACCCAAATTGACCTCCAATTGAGCCTACAATGTACACACGAGTTTACCTTCTTCGTTGAGCACAACCGAACATTTTTGTTGAGTCAAACATGTCCCATTTGATGTTATTATGGTGCCACACGAGGATTGAAAACAAATGGAGTCCATTTGGTCACTCAAATCCTTGTATTCTCGGATTGCACGCAAATTGGCCTCCAATTTAGCCTACAACGTACAAACGAGTTTTCCTTCTTTATTAAGCACAACGGAACTTGTTTTTTGAGTCAAACATGTCCCATTTGACGTTATTATGGTGCCATGCGAGTTAGAAACCAAGCGGAGTCCATTTGCTTACTCAAATCCTTGTATTCTTGGATTCCACCCAAATTGGCCTCCAATTGAGCCTACAATGTACAAACGAGTTTACCTTCTTCGTTGAGCACAACCGAACATTTTTATTGAGTCAAACATGTCCCATTTGACGTTATTATGGTGCCACGCGAGTTAGAAACCAAGCGGAGTCCATTTGGTCACTCAAATCCTTGTATTCTCGGATTGCACCCAAATTGGCCTCCAATTGAGCCTACAATGTACAAACGAGTTTTCCTTCTTCGTTGACCATAACCGAACTTGTTTGTTGAGTCAAACATGTCCCATTTGACGTTATTATGGTGCCACGCGAGTTAGAAACCAAGCGGAGTCCATTTGCTTACTCAAATCCTTGTATTCTCGGATTGCACCCAAATTGGCCTACAATTGAGCCTACAACGTACAAACGAGTTTTCCTTCTTCATTAAGCACAATCGAACTTGTTTTTTGATTCAAAAATGTCCCATTTGACGTTATTATGGTGCCACGCGAGTTAGAAACCAAGCGGAGTCCATTTGCTTACTCAAATCCTTGTATTCTCGGATTGCACCCAAATTGGCCTACAATTGAGCCTACAACGTACAAACGAGTTTTCCTTCTTCATTAAGCACAATCGAACTTTTTTTTTGATTCAAAAATGTCCCATTTGACGTTATTATGGTGCCACGCGAGTTAGAAACCAAGCGGAGTCCATTTGCTTACTCAAATCCTTGTATTCTCGGATTGCACCCAAATTGGCCTACAATTGAGCCTACAATGTACAAACGAGTTTTCCTTCTTCGTTGAGCACAACCGAATCTTTTTGTTGATTCAAACATGTCCCATTTGACGTTATTAGGGTGCCACATGAGGATTGAAATCAAACGGAGTCCATTTGGTCACTCAAATCCTTGTATTCTCGGATTGCACCTAAATTGGCCTCCAATTGAGCCTACAACGTACAAACGAGTTTTTCTTCTTCATTAATCACAACCGAACATGTTTGTTGAGTCAAACATGTCCCATTTGATGTTATTATGGTGCCACGCGAGTTAGAATCCAAGCGGAGTCCATTTGCTTACTCAAATCCTTGTATTCTATGATTCCACCCAAATTGGCCTCCAATTGAGCCTACAATGTACACACGAGTTTACCTTCTTCGTTGAGCACAACCGAACATTTTTGTTGAGTCAAACATGTCCCATTTGATGTTATTATGGGGCCACACGAGGATTGAAAACAAATGGAGTCCATTTGGTCACTCAAATCCTTGTATTCTCGGATTGCACGCAAATTGGCCTCCAATTGAGCCTACAACGTACGAACGAGTTTTCCTTCTTTATTAAGCACAACGGAACTTGTTTTTTGAGTCAAACATGTCCCATTTGACGTTATTATGGTGCCACGCGAGTTAGAAACCAAGCGGAGTCCATTTGCTTACTCAAATCCTTGTATTCTTGGATTCCACCCAAATTGGCCTCCAATTGAGCCTACAATGTACAAACGAGTTTACCTTCTTCGTTGAGCACAACCGAACATTTTTATTGAGTCAAAAATGTCCCATTTGATGTTATTATGGTGCCACGCGAGTTAGAAACCAAGCGGAGTCCATTTGCTTACTCAAATCCTTGTATTCTCGGATTGCACCCAAATTGGCCTACAATTGAGCCTACAACGTACAAACGAGTTTTCCTTCTTCGTTGACCATAACCGAACTTGTTTGTTGAGTCAAACATGTCCCATTTGACGTTATTATGGTGCCACGCGAGTTAGAAACCAAGCGGAGTCCATTTGCTTACTCAAATCCTTGTATTCTCGGATTGCACCCAAATTGACCTACAATTGAGCCTACAACGTACAAACGAGTTTTCCTTCTTCGTTGAGCACAACCGAACCTTTTTGTTGATTCAAACATGTCCCATTTGACGTTATTAGGGTGCCACATGAGGATTGAAATCAAACGGAGTCCATTTGGTCACTCAAATCCTTGTATTCTCGGATTGCACCCAAATTGGCCTCCAATTGAGCCTACAATGTACAAACGAGTTTTCCTTCTTCGTTGACCATAACTGAACTTGTTTGTTGAGTCAAACATGTCCCATTTGACGTTATTATGGTGCCACGCGAGTTAGAAACCAAGCGGAGTCCATTTGCTTACTCAAATCCTTGTATTCTTGGATTCCACCCAAATTGGCCTCCAATTGAGCCTACAATGTACAAACGAGTTTACATTCTTCGTTGAGCACAACCGAAAATTTTTGTTGAGTCAAACATGTCCCATTTGACGTTATTATGGTGCCATCCGAGGATTGAAATCAAACGGAGTCCATTTGGTCACTCAAATCCTTGTATTCTCGGATTGCACCCAAATTGGCCTTCATTAGAGCCTACAACGTACAAACGAGTTTTCCTACTTCGTTAACCATAAAAGAAATTGTTTGTTGAGTCAAACATGTCCCATTTGACGTTATTATGTTGCCACACGAGTTAGAAACCAAGCGGAGTCCATTTGGTCACTCAAATCCTTGTATTCTCGGATTGCACCAAAATTGGCCTCCAATTGAGCCTACAACGTACAAACGAGTTTTCCTTCTTCATTAAGCACAACCGAACTTGTTTTTTGAGTCAAAAATGTCCCATTTGACGATATTATGGTGCCACGCGAGTTAGAAACCAAGCGGAGTCCATTTGCTTACTCAAATCCTTGTATTCTCGGATTGCACCCAAATTGGCCTCCAATTGAGCCTACAACGTACAAACGAGTTTTCCTTCTTCGTTGACCATAAACGAAATTGTTTGTTGAGTCAAACATGTCCCATTTGACGTTATTATGTTGCCACACGAGTTAGAAACCAAGCGGAGTCCATTTGGTCACTCAAATCCTTGTATTCTCGGATTGCACCTAAATTGGCCTCCAATTGAGCCTACAACGTACAAACGAGTTTTTCTTCTTCATTAATCACAACCGAACTTGTTTGTTGAGTCAAAAATCTCCCATTTGACGTTATTATGGTGCCACGCGAGTTAGAAACCAAGCGGAGTCCATTTGGTCACTCAAATCCTTGTATTCTCGGATTGCACCCAAATTGGCCTCCAATTGAGCCTACAATGTACAAACGAGTTTTCCTTATTCGTTGACCATAACCGAACTTTTGTTGAGTCAAACATGTCCCATTTGATGTTATTATGGTGCCACGCAAGTTAGAATCCAAGCGGAGTCCATTTGCTTACTCAAATCCTTGTATTCTATGATTCCACCCAAATTGACCTCCAATTGAGCCTACAATGTACACACGAGTTTACCTTCTTCGTTGAGCACAACCGAACATTTTTGTTGAGTCAAACATGTCCCATTTGATGTTATTATGGTGCCACACGAGGATTGAAAACAAATGGAGTCCATTTGGTCACTCAAATCCTTGTATTCTCGGATTGCACGCAAATTGGCCTCCAATTTAGCCTACAACGTACAAACGAGTTTTCCTTCTTTATTAAGCACAACGGAACTTGTTTTTTGAGTCAAACATGTCCCATTTGACGTTATTATGGTGCCATGCGAGTTAGAAACCAAGCGGAGTCCATTTGCTTACTCAAATCCTTGTATTCTTGGATTCCACCCAAATTGGCCTCCAATTGAGCCTACAATGTACAAACGAGTTTACCTTCTTCGTTGAGCACAACCGAACATTTTTATTGAGTCAAACATGTCCCATTTGACGTTATTATGGTGCCACGCGAGTTAGAAACCAAGCGGAGTCCATTTGGTCACTCAAATCCTTGTATTCTCGGATTGCACCCAAATTGGCCTCCAATTGAGCCTACAATGTACAAACGAGTTTTCCTTCTTCGTTGACCATAACCGAACTTGTTTGTTGAGTCAAACATGTCCCATTTGACGTTATTATGGTGCCACGCGAGTTAGAAACCAAGCGGAGTCCATTTGCTTACTCAAATCCTTGTATTCTCGGATTGCACCCAAATTGGCCTACAATTGAGCCTACAACGTACAAACGAGTTTTCCTTCTTCATTAAGCACAATCGAACTTGTTTTTTGATTCAAAAATGTCCCATTTGACGTTATTATGGTGCCACGCGAGTTAGAAACCAAGCGGAGTCCATTTGCTTACTCAAATCCTTGTATTCTCGGATTGCACCCAAATTGGCCTACAATTGAGCCTACAACGTACAAACGAGTTTTCCTTTTTCATTAAGCACAATCGAACTTGTTTTTTGATTCAAAAATGTCCCATTTGACGTTATTATGGTGCCACGCGAGTTAGAAACCAAGCGGAGTCCATTTGCTTACTCAAATCCTTGTATTCTCGGATTGCACCCAAATTGGCCTACAATTGAGCCTACAATGTACAAACGAGTTTTCCTTCTTCGTTGAGCACAACCGAATCTTTTTGTTGATTCAAACATGTCCCATTTGACGTTATTAGGGTGCCACATGAGGATTGAAATCAAACGGAGTCCATTTGGTCACTCAAATCCTTGTATTCTCGGATTGCACCTAAATTGGCCTCCAATTGAGCCTACAACGTACAAACGAGTTTTTCTTCTTCATTAATCACAACCGAACATGTTTGTTGAGTCAAACATGTCCCATTTGATGGTATTATGGTGCCACGCGAGTTAGAATCCAAGCGGAGTCCATTTGCTTACTCAAATCCTTGTATTCTATGATTCCACCCAAATTGGCCTCCAATTGAGCCTACAATGTACACACGAGTTTACCTTCTTCGTTGAGCACAACCGAACATTTTTGTTGAGTCAAACATGTCCCATTTGATGTTATTATGGTGCCACACGAGGATTGAAAACAAACGGAGTCCATTTGGTCACTCAAATCCTTGTATTCTCGGATTGCACGCAAATTGGCCTCCAATTGAGCCTACAACGTACAAACGAGTTTTCCTTCTTTATTAAGCACAACGGAACTTGTTTTTTGAGTCAAACATGTCCCATTTGACGTTATTATGGTGCCACGCGAGTTAGAAACCAAGCGGAGTCCATTTGCTTACTCAAATCCTTGTATTCTTGGATTCCACCCAAATTGGCCTCCAATTGAGCCTACAATGTACAAACGAGTTTACCTTCTTCGTTGAGCACAACCGAACATTTTTATTGAGTCAAACATGTCCCATTTGACGTTATTATGGTGCCACACGAGTCAGAAACCAAGCGGAGTCCATTTGCTTACTCAAATCCTTGTATTCTCGGATTGCACCCAAATTGGCCTACAATTGAGCCTACAACGTACAAACGAGTTTTCCTTCTTCGTTGACCATAAACGAAATTGTTTGTTGAGTCAAACATGTCCCATTTGACGTTATTATGTTGCCACACGAGTTAGAAACCAAGCGGAGTCCATTTGGTCACTCAAATCCTTGTATTCTCGGATTGCACCTAAATTGGCCTCCAATTGAGCCTACAACGTACAAACGAGTTTTTCTTCTTCATTAATCACAACCGAACTTGTTTGTTGAGTCAAAAATCTCCCATTTGACGTTATTATGGTGCCACGCGAGTTAGAAACCAAGCGGAGTCCATTTGGTCACTCAAATCCTTGTATTCTCGGATTGCACCCAAATTGGCCTCCAATTGAGCCTACAATGTACAAACGAGTTTTCCTTATTTGTTGACCATAACCGAACTTTTGTTGAGTCAAACATGTCCCATTTGATGTTATTATGGTGCCACGCAAGTTAGAATCCAAGCGGAGTCCATTTGCTTACTCAAATCCTTGTATTCTATGATTCCACCCAAATTGACCTCCAATTGAGCCTACAATGTACACACGAGTTTACCTTCTTCGTTGAGCACAACCGAACATTTTTGTTGAGTCATACATGTCCCATTTGATGTTATTATGGTGCCACACGAGGATTGAAAACAAATGGAGTCCATTTGGTCACTCAAATCCTTGTATTCTCGGATTGCACGCAAATTGGCCTCCAATTGAGCCTACAACGTACGAACGAGTTTTCCTTCTTTATTAAGCACAACGGAACTTGTTTTTTGAGTCAAACATGTCCCATTTGACGTTATTATGGTGCCACGCAAGTTAGAAACCAAGCGGAGTCCATTTGCTTACTCAAATCCTTGTATTCTTGGATTCCACCCAAATTGGCCTCCAATTGAGCCTACAATGTACAAACGAGTTTACCTTCTTCGTTGAGCACAACCGAACATTTTTATTGAGTCAAACATGTCCCATTTGACGTTATTATGGTGCCACGCGAGTTAGAAACCAAGCGGAGTCCATTTGCTTACTCAAATCCTTGTATTCTCGGATTGCACCCAAATTGGCCTACAATTGAGCCTACAACGTACAAACGAGTTTTCCTTCTTCATTAAGCACAATCGAACTTGGTTTTTGAGTCAAAAATGTCCCATTTGACGTTATTATGGTGCCACGCGAGTTAGAAACCAAGCGGAGTCCATTTGCTTACTCAAATCCTTGTATTCTCGGATTGCACCCAAATTGGCCTACAATGTACAAACGAGTTTTCCTTCTTCGTTGAGCACAAACGAACCTTTTTGTTGATTCAAACATGTCCCATTTGACGTTATTAGGGTGCCACATGAGGATTGAAATCAAACGGAGTCCATTTGGTCACTCAAATCCTGTTATTCTCGGATTGCACCCAAATTGGCCTCCAATTGAGCCTACAATGTAAAAACGAGTTTTCCTTCTTCGTTGACCATAAACGAACTTGTTTGTTGAGTCAAACATGTCCCATTTGACGTTATTATGGTGCCACGCGAGTTAGAAACCAAGCGGAGTCCATTTACTTACTCAAATCCTTGTATTCTTGGATTCCACCCAAATTGGCCTCCAATTGAGCCTACAATGTACAAACGAGTTTACCTTCTTCGTTGAGCACAACCGAACATTTTTATTGGGTCAAACATGTCCCATTTGACGTTATTATGGTGCCACGCGAGTCAGAAACCAAGCGGAGTCCATTTGCTTACTCAAATCCTTGTATTCTCGGATTGCACCCAAATTGGCCTACAATTGAGCCTACAACGTACAAACGAGTTTTCCTTCTTCGTTGACCATAAACGAAATTGTTTGTTGAGTCAAACATGTCCCATTTGACGTTATTATGTTTCCACACGAGTTAGAAACCAAGCGGAGTCCATTTGGTCACTCAAATCCTTGTATTCTCGGATTGCACCTAAATTGGCCTCCAATTGAGCCTACAACGTACAAACGAGTTTTTCTTCTTCAATAATCACAACCGAACTTGTTTGTTGAGTCAAAAATCTCCCATTTGACATTATTATGGTGCCACGCGAGTTAGAAACCAAGCGGAGTCCATTTGGTCACTCAAATCCTTGTATTCTCGGATTGCACCCAAATTGGCCTCCAATTGAGCCTACAATGTACAAACGAGTTTTCCTTATTCGTTGACCATAACCGAACTTTTGTTGAGTCAAACATGTCCCATTTGATGTTATTATAGTGCCACGCAAGTTAGAATCCAAGCGGAGTCCATTTGCTTACTCAAATCCTTGTATTCTATGATTCCACCCAAATTGGCCTCCAATTGAGCCTACAATGTACACACGAGTTTACCTTCTTCGTTGAGCACAACCGAACATTTTTGTTGAGTCAAACATGTCCCATTTGATGTTCTTATGGTGCCACACGAGGATTGAAAACAAATGGAGTCCATTTGGTCACTCAAATCCTTGTATTCTCGGATTGCACGCAAATTGGCCTCCAATTGAGCCTACAACGTACAAACGAGTTTTCCTTCTTTATTAAGCACAACGGAACTTGTTTTATGAGTCAAACATGTCCCATTTGACGTTATTATGGTGCCACGCGAGTTAGAAACCAAGCGGAGTCCATTTGCTTACTCAAATCCTTGTATTCTTGGATTCCACCCAAATTGGCCTCCAATTGAGCCTACAATGTACAAACGAGTTTACCTTCTTCGTTGAGCACAACCGAACATTTTTATTGAGTCAAACATGTCCCATTTGACGTTATTATGGTGCCACGCGAGTTAGAAACCAAGCGGAGTCCATTTGCTTACTCAAATCCTTGTATTCTCGGATTGCACCCAAATTGGCCTACAATTGAGCCTACAACGTACAAACGAGTTTTCCTTCTTCATTAAGCACAATCAAACTTGTTTTTTGAGTCAAAAATGTCCCATTTGACGTTATTATGGTGCCACGCGAGTTAGAAACCAAGCGGAGTCCATTTGCTTACTCAAATCCTTGTATTCTCGGATTGCACCCAAATTGGCCTACAATGTACAAACGAGTTTTCCTTCTTCGTTGAGCACAAACGAACCTTTTTGTTGATTCAAACATGTCCCATTTGACGTTATTAGGGTGCCACATGAGGATTGAAATCAAACGGAGTCCATTTGGTCAGTCAAATCCTTGTATTCTCGGATTGCACCTAAATTGGCCTAAAATTGAGCCTACAACGTACAAACGAGTTTTTCTTCTTCATTAATCACAACCGAACATGTTTGTTGAGTCAAACATGTCCCATTTGACGTTATTATGGTATCACGCGAGTTAGAAACCAAGCGGAGTCCATTTGGTCACTCAAATCCTTGTATTCTCGGATTGCACCCAAATTGGCCTCCAATTGAGCCTACAATGTACAAACGAGTTTTCCTTCTTCGTTGACCAAACCAAACTTGTTTGATAAGTCAAATATGTTCCATTTGACATTATAATGGTGCCACGCATGGATTGAAACCAAACGGAGTCCATTCGGTCACTCAAATCCTTGTATTCTCGGATTGCACCCAAATTGGCCTCCAATTGAGCCTACAACCTACAAACGAGTTGTTCTTCTTCGTTAACCATAACCGAACTTTTTTGTTGAGTCAAACATGTCCCATTTGACGTTATTATGGTGCCACACGAGTTAGAAACCAAGCTGAGTCCATTTGGTCGCTCAAATCCTTGTATTCTCGGATTGCACCCAAATTGGCCTCCAATTGAGCCTACAATGTACAAACGAGTTTTCCTTCTTCGTTGACCTTAACCGAACTTGTTTGTTGATTTAAACATGTCCCATTTGACTTTATTATGGTGCCACACGAGTTAGAAACCAAGCGGAGTCCATTTGCTTATTCAAATCCTTGTATTCTTGGATTCCACCCAAATTGGCCTCCAATTGAGCCTACAATGTACAAACGAGTTTACCTTCTTCGTTGAGCACAACCGAACATTTTTGTTGAGTCAAACATGTCCCATTTGACGTTATTATGGTGCCACGTGAGGATTGAAATCAAACGGAGTCCATTTGGTCACTAAAATCCTTGTATTCTCGGATTGCACCCAAATTGGCCTCCAATTGAGCCTACAACGTACAAACGAGTTTTCCTTCTTCCTTAACCATAACCGAACTTGTTTGTTGAGTCAAAAATGTCCCATTTGACGTTATTATGTTTCCACGCGAGTTAGAAACCAAGCGGAGTCAATTTGGTCACTCAAATCCTTGTATTCTCGGATTGCACCAAAATTGGCCTCCAATTGAGCCTACAACGTACAAACGAGTTTTTCGTCTTCATTAAGCACAACCGAACTTGTTTTTTGAGTCAAAAATGTCCCATTTGACGTTATTATGTTTCCACGCGAGTTAGAAACCAAGCGGAGTCCATTTGCTTACTCAAATCCTTGTATTCTTGGATTCCACCCAAATTGGCCTCCAATTGAGCCTACAATGTACAAACGAGTTTACCTTCTTCGTTGAGCACAACCGAACATTTTTATTGAGTCAAACATGTCCCATTTGACGTTATTATGGTGCCACGCTAGTCAGAAACCAAGCGGAGTCCATTTGCTTACTCAAATCCTTGTATTCTCGGATTGCACCCAAATTGGCCTACAATTGAGCCTACAACGTACAAACGAGTTTTCCTACTTCGTTGACCATAAACGAAATTGTTTGTTGAGTCAAACATGTCCCATTTGACGTTATTATGTTGCCACACGAGTTAGAAACCAAGCGGAGTCCATTTGGTCACTCAAATCCTTGTATTGTCGGATTGCACCTAAATTGGCCTCCAATTGAGCCTACAACGTACAAACGAGTTTTTCTTCTTCATTAATCACAACCGAACTTGTTTGTTGAGTAAAAAATCTCCCATTTGACGTTATTATGGTGCCACGCGAGTTAGAAACCAAGCGGAGTCCATTTGGTCACTCAAATCCTTGTATTCTCGGATTGCACCCAAATTGGCCTCCAATTGAGCCTACAATGTACAAACGAGTTTTCCTTATTCGTTGACCATAACCGAACTTTTTTGTTGAGTCAACATGTCCCATTTGATGTTATTATGGTGCCACGCAAGTTAGAATCCAAGCGGAGTCCATTTGCTTACTCAAATCCTTGTATTCTATGATTCCACCCAAATTGGCCTCCAATTGAGCCTACAATGTACACACGAGTTTACCTTCTTCGTTGAGCACAACCGAACATTTTTGTTGAGTCAAACATGTCCCATTTGATGTTCTTATGGTGCCACACGAGGATTGAAAACAAATGGAGTCCATTTGGTCACTCAAATCCTTGTATTCTCGGATTGCACGCAAATTGGCCTCCAATTGAGCCTACAACGTACAAACGAGTTTTCCTTCTTTATTAAGCACAACGGAACTTGTTTTATGAGTCAAACATGTCCCATTTGACGTTATTATGGTGCCACGCGAGTTAGAAACCAAGCGGAGTCCATTTGCTTACTCAAATCCTTGTATTCTTGGATTCCACCCAAATTGGCCTCCAATTGAGCCTACAATGTACAAACGAGTTTACCTTCTTCGTTGAGCACAACCGAACATTTTTATTGAGTCAAACATGTCCCATTTGACGTTATTATGGTGCCACGCGAGTTAGAAACCAAGCGGAGTCCATTTGCTTACTCAAATCCTTGTATTCTCGGATTGCACCCAAATTGGCCTACAATTGAGCCTACAACGTACAAACGAGTTTTCCTTCTTCATTAAGCACAATCGAACTTGTTTTTTGAGTCAAAAATGTCCCATTTGACGTTATTATGGTGCCACGCGAGTTAGAAACCAAGCGGAGTCCATTTGCTTACTCAAATCCTTGTATTCTCGGATTGCACCCAAATTGGCCTACAATGTACAAACGAGTTTTCCTTCTTCGTTGAGCACAAACGAACCTTTTTGTTGATTCAAACATGTCCCATTTGACGTTATTAGGGTGCCACATGAGGATTGAAATCAAACGGAGTCCATTTGGTCACTCAAATCCTTGTATTCTCGGATTGCACCTAAATTGGCCTAAAATTGAGCCTACAACGTACAAACGAGTTTTTCTTCTTCATTAATCACAACCGAACATGTTTGTTGAGTAAAACATGTCCCATTTGACGTTATTATGGTATCACGCGAGTTAGAAACCAAGCGGAGTCCATTTGGTCACTCAAATCCTTGTATTCTCGGATTGCACCCAAATTGGCCTCCAATTGAGCCTACAATGTACAAACGAGTTTTCCTTCTTCGTTGACCATAACCGAACTTGTTTGTTGAGTCAAACATGTCCCATTTGACGTTATTATGGTGCCACGTGAGTTAGAAACCAAGCGGAGTCCATTTGCTTACTCAAATCCTTGTATTCTCGGATTGCACCCAAATTGGCCTACAATTGAGCCTACAACGTACAAACGAGTTTTCCTTCTTCATTAAGCACAATCGAACTTGTTTTTTGAGTCAAAAATGTCCCATTTGACGTTATTATGGTGCCACGCGAGTTAGAAACCAAGCGGAGTCCATTTGCTTACTCAAATCCTTGTATTCTCGGATTGCACCCAAATTGGCCTACAATTGAGCCTACAATGTACAAACGAGTTTTCCTTCTTCGTTGAGCACAACCGAACCTTTTTGTTGATTCAAACATGTCCCATTTGACGTTATTAGGGTGCCACATGAGGATTGAAATCAAACGGAGTCCATTTGGTCACTCAAATCCTTGTATTATCGGATTGCACCTAAATTGGCCTCCAATTGAGCCTACAACGTACAAACGAGTTTTTCTTCTTCATTAATCACAACCGAACATGTTTGTTGAGTCAAACATGTCCCATTTGATGTTATTATGGTGCCACGCGAGTTAGAATCCAAGCGGAGTCCATTTGCTTACTCAAATCCTTGTATTCTATGATTCCACCCAAATTGGCCTCCAATTGAGCCTACAATGTACACACGAGTTTACCTTCTTCGTTGAGCACAACCGAACATTTTTGTTGAGCCAAACATGTCCCATTTGATGTTATTATGGTGCCACACGAAGATTGAAAACAAACGGAGTCCATTTGGTCACTCAAATCCTTGTATTCTCGGATTGCACGCAAATTGGCCTCCAATTGAGCCTACAACGTACAAACGAGTTTTTCTTCTTTATTAAGCACAACGGAACTTGTTTTTTGAGTCAAACATGTCCCATTTGACGTTATTATGGTGCCACGCGAGTTAGAAACCAAGCGGAGTCCATTTGCTTACTCAAATCCTTGTATTCTTGGATTCCACCCAAATTGGCCTCCAATTGAGCCTACAATGTACAAACGAGTTTACCTTCTTCGTTGAGCACAACCGAACATTTTTATTGAGTCAAACATGTCCCATTTGACGTTATTATGGTGCCACGCGAGTCAGAAACCAAGCGGACTCCATTTGCTTACTCAAATCCTTGTATTCTCGGATTGCATCCAAATTGGCCTACAATTGAGCCTACAACGTACAAACGAGTTTTCCTTTTTCATTAAGCACAATCGAACTTGTTTTTTGAGTCAAAAATGTCCCATTTGACGTTATTATGGTGCCACGCGAGTTAGAAACCAAGCGGAGTCCATTTGCTTACTCAAATCCTTGTATTCTCGGATTGCACCCAAATTGGCCTACAATTGAGCCTACAATGTACAAACGAGTTTTCCTTCTTCGTTGAGCACAACCGAACCTTTTTGTTGATTCAAACATGTCCCATTTGACGTTATTAGGGTGCCACATGAGGATTGAAATCAAACGGATTCCATTTGGTCACTCAAATCCTTGTATTCTCGGATTGCACGCAAATTGGCCTCCAATTGAGCCTACAACGTACAAACGAGTTTTTCTTCTTCATTAATCACAACCGAACATGTTTGTTGAGTCAAACATGTCCCATTTGACGTTATTATGGTGTCACGCGAGTTAGAAACCAAGCGGAGTCCATTTGGTCACTCAAATCCTTGTATTCTCGGATTGCACCCAAATTGGCCTCCAATTGAGCCTACAATGTACAAACGAGTTTTCCTTCTTCGTTGACCATAAACGAACTTGTTTGTTGAGTCAAACATGTCCCATTTGACGTTATTATGGTGCCACGTGAGTTAGAAACCAAGCGGAGTCCATTTGCTTACTCAAATCCTTGTATTCTTGGATTCGACCCAAATTGGCCTCCAATTGAGCCTACAATGTACAAACGAGTTTACATTCTTCGATGAGCACAACCGTACATTTTTGTTGAGTCAAACATGTCCCATTTGACATTATTATGGTGCCACACGAGGATTGAAATCAAACGGAGTCCATTTGGTCACTCAAATCCTTGTATTCTCGGATTGCACCCAAATTGGCCTCCATTTGAGCCTACAACGTACAAACGAGTTTTCCTTCTTTATTAAGCACAACTGAACCTTTTTGTTGAGTCAAACATGTCCCATTTGACGTTATTATGGTGCCACGCAAAGATTGAAATCAAACGGAGTCCGTTTGCTCACTCAAATCCTTGTATTCTCGGATTGCACCCAAATTGGCCTCCAATTTTGCCTACAATGTACAAACAAGTTTTCCTTCTTCATTAAGCACAACCGAACTTGTTTGTTGAGTCAAATATGTTCCATTTGACGTTATTATGGTGCCACGCAAGGATTGAAACCAAACGGAGTCCATTCGGTCACTCAAATCCTTGTATTCTCGGATTGCACCCAAATTGGCCTCCAATTGAGCCTACAACGTACAAACGAGTTTTCCTTCTTCGTTAACCATAAACGAACTTGTTTTTTGAGTCAAACATGTCCCATTTGACGTTATTATGGTGCCACAAGAGTTAGAAACCAAGCGGAGTCCATTTGCCTACTCAAATTCTTGTATTCTCGGATTGCACCCAAATTGGCCTACAATTGAGCCTACAATGTACAAATGAGTTTTCCTTATTCGTTGAGCACAACCGAACCTTTTTTTTGAGTCAAAAATGTCCCATTTGACGTTATTAGGGTGCCACATGAGGATTCAAATCAAACGGAGTCCATTTGGTCACTCAAATCCTTGTATTCTCGAATTGCACCAAAATTGGCCTCCAATTGAGCCTACAACGTACAAACGATTTTTCCTTCGTCATTAAGCACAACCGAACTAGTTTTTTGAGTCAAACATGTCCCATTTGACGTTATTATGGTGCCACACGAGTTAGAAACCAAGCGGAGTCAATTTGCTTACTTAAATCCTTGTATTCTCGGATTGCACCCAAATTGGCCTACAATTGAGCCTACAATGTACAAACGAGTTTTCCTTCTTCGTTAACCATAAACGAAATTGTTTGTTGAGTCAAACATGTCCCATTTGACGTTATTATGTTTCCACGCGAGTTAGAAACCAAGCGGAGTCCATTTGGTCACTCAAATCCTTGTATTCTCGGATTGCACCAAAATTGGCCTCCAATTGAGCCTACAACGTACAAACGAGTTTTCCTTCTTCATTAAGCACAACCGAACTTGTTTTTTGAGTCAAAAATGTCCCATTTGACGTTATTATGGTGCCACGCGAGTTAGAAACCAAGCGGAGTCCATTTGCTTACTCAAATCCTTGTATTCTCAGATTGCACCCAAATTGGCCTCCAATTGAGCCTACAACGTACAAACGAGTTTTCCTTCTTTATTAAGCACAACTGAACTTGTTTTTTGAGTCAAATATGTCCCATTTGACGTTATTATGGTGCCACACGAGTTAGAAACCAAGCGGAGTCCATTTGCTCACTAAAATCCTTGTATTCTCGTATTGCACCCAAATTGGCCTCCAATTGAGCCTACAACATACAAACGAGTTTTCCTTCTTTGTTAAGCACAACCGAACCTTTTTGTTGAGTCAAACATGTCCCATTTGACGTTATTATGGTGCCACACAAAGATTGAAATCAAACGGAGTCCGTTTGCTCACTCAAATCCTTGTATTCTCGGATTGCACCCAAATTGGCCTCCAATTTTGCCTACAATGTACAAACGAGTTTTCCTTCTTCATTAAGCACAACCGAACTTGTTTGTTGAGTCAAATATGTTCCATTTGACGTTATTATGGTGCCACACAAGGATTGAAACCAAACGGAGTCCATTCGGTCACTCAAATCCTTGTATTCTCGGATTGCACCCAAATTGGCCTCCAATTGAGCCTACAACGTACAAACGAGTTTTCCTTCTTCGTTAACCATAACCGAACTTGTTTGTTGAGTCAAACATGTCCCATTTGACGTTATTATGGTTCCACGCGAGTTAGAAACCAAGCGGAGTCCATTTGCTTACTCAAATCCTTGTATTCTCGGATTGCACCCAAATTGGCCTACAATTGAGCCTACAATGTACAAACGAGTTTTCCTTATTCGTTGAGCACAACCGAACCTTTTTTTTGAGTCAAAAATGTCCCATTTGACGTTATTAGGGTGCCACGTGGGGATTGAAATCAAACGGAGTCCATTTGGTCACTCAAATCCTTGTATTCTCGGATTGCACCTAAATTGGCCTCCAATTGAGCCTACAACGTACAAACGAGTTTTTCTTCTTCATTAATCACAACCGAACTTGTTTGTTGAGTCAAACATGTCCCATTTGACGTTATTATGGTGCCACGTGAGTTAGAAACCAAGCGGAGTCCATTTGGTCACTCAAATCCTTGTATTCTCGGATTGCACCCAAATTGGCCTCCAATTGAGCCTACAAAGTACAAATGAGTTTTCATTCTTCGTTGACCATAACCGAACTTGTTTGTTGAGTCAAACATGTCCCATTTGACGTTATTATGGTGCCACGCGAGTTAGAAACCAGGCGGAGTCCATTTGCTTACTCAAATCCTTGTATTCTTGGATTCCACCCAAATTGGCCTCCAATGGAGCCTACAATGTACAAACGAGTTTACCTTCTTCGTTGAGCACAACCGAACATTTTTGTTGAGTCAAACATGTCCCATTTTACCTTATTATGGTGCCATGCTAGTTAGAAACCAAGCGGAGTCCATTTGGTCACTCAAATCCTTGTATTCTCTGATTGCACCCAAATTGGCCTCCAATTGAGCCTACAACGTACAAACGAGTTCTTCTTCTTCGTTAATCACAACTGAACTTGTTTGTTGAGTCAAACATGTCCCATTTGATGTTATTATGGTGCCACGCGAGTTAGAAACCAAGCGGAGTCCATTTGGTCACTCAAATCCTTGTATTCTCGGATTGCACTCAAATTGGCCTCCAATTGAGCCTACAACGTACAAACGAGTTTTCCATCTTCGTTAAGCACAACCGAACCTTTTTTTTGAGTCAAACATGTCCCATTTGACGTTATTATGGTGCCACATGAGGATTTAAATCAAACGGAGTCCATTTGGTCACTCAAATCCTTGTATTCTCGGATTGCACCCAAATTGGCTTCCAATTGAGCCTACAACGTACAAACGAGTTTTCCTTCTTCGTTAAGCACAACCGAACATTTTTGTTGAGTCAAACATGTCCCATTTGACGTTATTAGGGTTCCACGCGAGGATTGAAATCAAACGGAGTCCATTTGGTCACTCAAATCCTTGTATTCTCGGATTGCACCCAAATTGGCCTCCAATTGAGCCTACAACGTACAAACGAGTTTTCCTTCTTCGTTAACCATAACCGAACTTGTTTATTGAGTCAAACATGTCCCATTTGACGTTATTATGGTGCCACGCGAGTTAGAAACTAAGCGGAGTCCATTTGCTTACTCAAATCCTTGTATTCTCGGATTGCACTCAAATTGGCCTACAATTGAGCCTACAATGTACAAACGAGTTTTCCTTCTTCGTTGAGCACAACCGAACCTTTTTGTTGAGTCAAACATGTCCCATTTGACGTTATTAGGGTGCCACGCATGGATTGAAATCAAATGGAGTCCATTTGGTAACTCAAATCCTTGTATTCTCGAATTGCACCCAAATTGGCCTCCAATTGAGCCTACAACGTACAAACGAGTTCTTCTTCTTCGTTAATCACAACCAAACTTGTTTTTTGATTCAAACATGTCCCATTTGACGTTATTATGGTGCCACGCGAGTTAGAAACCAAGCGGAGTCCATTTGGTTACTCAAATCCTTGTATTCTCGGATTGCACCCAAATTGGCCTCCAATTGAGCCTACAACGTACAAACGAGTTTTCCTTCTTTATTATGCACAACCAAACTTGTTTTTTGAGTCAAACATGTCCCATTTGACGTTATTATGGTGCCACACGAGTTAGAAACCAAGCGGAGTCCATTTGCTCACAAAAATCCTTGTATTCTCGAATTGCACCCAAATTGGCCTCCAATTGAGCCTACAACGTACAAACGAGTTTTCCTTCTTTATTATGCACAACCGAACTTGTTTTTTGAGTCAAACATGTCCCATTTGACGTTATTATGGTGCCACACGAGTTAGAAACCAAGCGGAGTCCATTTGCTCACTAAAATCCTTGTATCTCGTATTGCACCCAAATTGGCCTCCAATTGAGCCTACAACATACAAACGAGTTTTCCTTCTTTGTTAAGCACAACCGAACCTTTTTGTTTTGTCAAAAATGTCCCATTTGATGTTATTATGGTGCCACACAAAGATTGAAATCAAACGGAGTCCGTTTGCTCACTCAAATCCTTGTATTCTCGGATTGCACCCAAATTAGCCTCCAATTGAGCCTACAATGTACAAACGAGTTTTCCTTCTTCATTAAGCACAACTGAACTTTTTTTTTGAGTCAAACATGTCCAATTTGACTTTATTATGGTGCCACACGAGTTAGAAACCAAGCGAAGTCCATTTGGTCACTCAAATCCTTGTATTCTCGGATTGCACCCAAATTGGCCTCCAATTGAGCCTACAACGTAGAAACGAGTTCTTCTTCTTCGTTAATCACAACCGAACTTGTTTGTTGATTCAAACATGTCCCATTTGACATTATTATGGTGCCACGCGAGTTAGAAACCAAGCGGAGTCCATTTGGTTACTCAAATCCTTGTATTCTCGGATTGCACCCAAATTGGCCTCCAATTGAGCCTACAACGTACAAACGAGTTTTCCTTCTTTATTATGCACAACCAAACTTGTTTTTTGAGTCAAACATGTCCCATTTGACGTTATTATGGTGCCACACGAGTTAGAAACCAAGCGGAGTCCATTTGCTCACAAAAATCCTTGTATTCTCGTATTGCACCCAAATTGGCCTCCAATTGAGCCTACAACATACAAACGAGTTTTCCTTCTTTGTTAAGCACAACCGAACCTTTTTGTTATGTCAAAAATGTCCCATTTGACGTTATTATGGTGCCATACAAAGATTGAAATCAAACGGAGTCCGTTTGCTCACTCAAATCCTTGTATTCTCGGATTGCACCCAAATTAGCCTCCAATTGAGCCTACAATGTACAAACGAGTTTTCCTTCTTCGTTAAGCACAACCAAACTTGTTTGATAAGTCAAATATGTTCCATTTGACATTATAATGGTGCCACGCATGGATTGAAACCAAACGGAGTCCATTCGGTCACTCAAATCCTTGTATTCTCGGATTGCACCCAAATTGGCCTCCAATTGAGCCTACAACCTACAAACGAGTTGTTCTTCTTCGTTAACCATAACCGAACTTTTTTGTTGAGTCAAACATGTCCCATTTGACGTTATTATGGTGCCACGCGAGTTAGAAACCAAGCTGAGTCCATTTGGTCGCTCAAATCCTTGTATTCTCGGATTGCACCCAAATTGGCCTCCAATTGAGCCTACAATGTACAAACGAGTTTTCCTTCTTCGTTGACCTTAACCGAACTTTTTTGTTGATTTAAACATGTCCCATTTGACGTTATTATGGTGCCACATGAGTTAGAAACCAAGCGGAGTCCATTTGCTTACTCAAATCCTTGTATTCTTGGATTCCACCCAAATTGGCCTCCAATTGAGCCTACAATGTACAAACGAGTTTACCTTCTTCGTTGAGCACAACCGAACATTTTTGTTGAGTCAAACATGTCCCATTTGACGTTATTATGGTGCCACGTGAGGATTGAAATCAAACGGAGTCCATTTGGTCACTAAAATCCTTGTATTCTCGGATTGCACCCAAATTGGCCTCCAATTGAGCCTACAACGTACAAACGAGTTTTCCTTCTTCCTTAACCATAACCGAACTTGTTTGTTGAGTCAAAAATGTCCCATTTGACGTTATTATGTTTCCACGCGAGTTAGAAACCAAGCGGAGTCAATTTGGTCACTCAAATCCTTGTATTCTCGGATTGCACCAAAATTGGCCTCCAATTGAGCCTACAACGTACAAACGAGTTTTTCGTCTTCATTAAGCACAACCGAACTTTTTTTTGAGTCAAAAATGTCCCATTTGACGTTATTATGGTGCCACGCGAGTTAGAAACCAAGCGGAGTCCATTTGCTTACTCAAATCCTTGTATTCTCGGATTCCACCCAAATTGGCCTACAATTGAGCCTACAATGTACAAACGAGTTTTCCTTCTTCGTTGAGCACAACCGAACCTTTTTGTTGAGTCAAAAATGTCCCATTTGACGTTATTAGGTTGCCACATGAGGATTGAAATCAAACGGAGTCCATTTGGTCACTCAAATCCTTGTATTCTCGTATTGCACCTAAATTGGCCTCCAATTGAGCCTACAACGTACAAACGAGTTTTTCTTCTTCATTAATCACAACCGAACTTTTTTGTTGAGTCAAACATGTCCCATTTGACGTTATTATGGTGCCACGCGAGTTAGAAACCAAGCGGAGTCCATTTGGTCACTCAAATCCTTGTATTCTCGGATTGCACCCAAATTGGCCTCCAATTGAGCCTATAACGTACAAACAAGTTTTCCTTCTTCCTTAACCATAACCGAACTTGTTTGTTGAGTCAAAAATGTCCCATTTGACGTTATTATGTTGCCACGCGAGTTAGAAACCAAGCGGAGTCCATTTGGTCACTCAAATCCTTGTATTCTCGGATTGCACCAAAATTGGCCTCCAATTGAGCCTACAACGTACAAACGAGTTTTCCTTCTTCATTATGATCAACCGAACTTGTTTTTTGAGTCAAAAATGTCCCATTTGACGTTATTATGGTGCCACGCGATTTAGAAACCAAGCGGAGTCCATTTGCTTACTCAAATCCTTGTATTCTCGGATTGCACCCAAATTGGCCTACAATTGAGCCTACAATGTACAAACGAGTTTTCCTTCTTCGTTGTGCACAACCGAACCTTTTTGTTGAGTCAAACATGTCCAATTTGACGTTATTAGGGTGCCACACGAGGATTGAAATCAAACGGAGTCCATTTGGTCACTCAAATCCTTGTATTCTCGGATTGCACCTAAATTGGCCTCCAATTGAGCCTACAACGTACAAACGAGTTTTTCTTCTCCATTAATCACAACCGAACTTGTTTGTTGAGTCAAACAAGTCCCATTTGACGTTATTATGGTGCCACGCGAGTCAGAAACCAAGCGGAGTCCATTTGGTCACTCAAATCCTTGTATTCTCGGATTGCACCCGAATTGGCCTCCAATTGAGCCTACAATGTACAAACGAGTTTTCCTTCTTCGTTGACCATAAACGAACTTGTTTTTTGAGTCTAACATGTCCCATTTGACGTTATTATGGTGCCACGCGAGTTAGAAACCAAGCGGAGTCCATTTGCTTACTCAAATCCTTGTATTCTCGGATTCCACCCAAATTGGCCTACAATTGAGCCTACAATGTACAAACGAGTTTTCCTTCTTCGTTGAGCACAACCGAACCTTTTTGTTAAGCCAAACATGTCCCACTTGACGTTATTAGGGTGCCACACGAGTATTGAAATCAAACGGAATCCATTTGGTCACTCAAATCCTTGTATTCTCGGATTGCACCTAAATTGGCCTCCAAAATAGCCTACAACGTACAAACGAGTTTTTCTTCTTCATTAATCACAACCGAACTTGTTTGTTGAGTCAAACATGTCCCATTTGACGTTATTATGGTGCCACGCGAGTTAGAAACCAAGCGGAGTCCATTTGCTTACTCAAATCCTTGTATTCTTCGATTCCACCCAAATTGGCCTCCAATTGAGCCTACAATATACAAACGAGTTTTCCTTCTTTGTTAAGCACAACCGAACATTTTTTTACTGAGTCAAACTTGTCCCATTTGACGTTATTATGGTGCCACGCAAAGATTGAAATCAAACGGAGTCCGTTTGCTCACTCAAATCCTTGTATTCTCGGATTGCACCCAAATTGGCCTCCAATTTTGCCTACAATGTACAAACGAGTTTTCCTTCTTCGTTAAGCACAACCGAACTTGTTTGTTGAGTCAAATATGTTCCATTTGACGTTATTAAGGTGCCACGCAAGGATTGAAACCAAACGGAGTCCATTCGGTCACTCAAATCCTTGTATTCTCGGATTGCACCCAAATTGGCCTCCAATATAGCCTACAACGTACAAACGAGTTTTCCTTCTTCGTTAACCATAACCGAACTTGTTTGTTGAGTCAAACATGTCCCATTTGACGTTATTATGGTGCCACATGAGGATTGAAATCAAACGGAGTCCATTTGGTCACTCAAATCCTTGTATTCTCGGATTGCACCTAAATTGGCCTAAAATTGAGCCTACAACGTACAAACGAGTTTTTCTTCTTCATTAATCACAACCGAACATGTTTTTTGAGTCAAACATGTCCCATTTGACGTTATTATGGTATCACGCGAGTTAGAAACCAAGCGGAGTCCATTTGGTCACTCAAATCCTTGTATTCTCGGATTGCACCCAAATTGGCCTCCAATTGAGCCTACAATGTACAAACGAGTTTTCCTTCTTCGTTGACCATAACCGAACTTGTTTGTTGAGTCAAACATGTCCCATTTGACGTTATTATGGTGCCACGTGAGTTAGAAACCAAGCGGATTCCATTTGCTTACTCAAATCCTTGTATTCTCGGATTGCACCCAAATTGGCCTACAATTGAGCCTACAACGTACAAACGAGTTTTCCTTCTTCATTAAACACAATCGAACTTGTTTTTTGAGTCAAAAATGTCCCATTTGACGTTATTATGGTGCCACGCGAGTTAGAAACCAAGCGGAGTCCATTTGCTTACTCAAATCCTTGTATTCTCGGATTGCACCCAAATTGGCCTACAATTGAGCCTACAATGTACAAACGAGTTTTCCTTCTTCGTTGAGCACAACCGAACTTTTTTGTTGATTCAAACATGTCCCATTTGAAGTTATTAGGGTGCCACATGAGGATTGAAATCAAACGGAGTCCATTTGGTCACTCAAATCCTTGTATTCTCGGATTGCACCTAAATTGGCCTCCAATTGAGCCTACAACGTACAAACGAGTTTTTCTTCTTCATTAATCACAACCGAACATGTTTGTTGAGTCAAACATGTCCCATTTGATGTTATTATGGTGCCACGTGAGTTAGAATCCAAGCGGAGTCCATTTGCTTACTCAAATCCTTGTATTCTATGATTCCACCCAAATTGGCCTCCAATTGAGCCTACAATGTACACACGAGTTTACCTTCTTCGTTGAGCACAACCGAACATTTTTGTTGAGCCAAACATGTCCCATTTTATGTTATTATGGTGCCACACGAGGATTGAAAACAAACGGAGTCCATTTGGTCACTCCAATCCTTGTATTCTCGGATTGCACGCAAATTGGCCTCCAATTGAGCCTACAACGTACAAACGAGTTTTTCTTCTTTATTAAGCACAACGGAACTTGTTTTTTGAGTCAAACATGTCCCATTTGACGTTATTATGGTGCCACGCGAGTTAGAAACCAAGCGGAGTCCATTTGCTTACTCAAATCCTTGTATTCTTGGATTCCACCCAAATTGGCCTCCAATTGAGCCTACAATGTACAAACGAGTTTACCTTCTTCGTTGAGCACAACCGAACATTTTTATTGAGTCAAACATGTCCCATTTGACGTTATTATGGTGCCACGCGAGTCAGAAACCAAGCGGACTCCATTTGCTTACTCAAATCCTTGTATTCTCGGATTGCATCCAAATTGGACTACAATTGAGCCTACAACGTACAAACGAGTTTTCCTTTTTCATTAAGCACAATCGAACTTGTTTTTTGAGTCAAAAATGTCCCATTTGACGTTATTATGGTGCCACGCGAGTTAGAAACCAAGCGGAGTCCATTTGCTTACTCAAATCCTTGTATTCTCGGATTGCACCCAAATTGGCCTACAATTGAGCCTACAATGTACAAACGAGTTTTCCTTCTTCGTTGAGCACAACCGAACCTTTTTGTTGATTCAAACATGTCCCATTTGACGTTATTAGGGTGCCACATGAGGATTGAAATCAAACGGATTCCATTTGGTCACTCAAATCCTTGTATTCTCGGATTGCACGCAAATTGGCCTCCAATTGAGCCTACAACGTACAAACGAGTTTTTCTTCTTCATTAATCACAACCGAACATGTTTGTTGAGTCAAACATGTCCCATTTGACGTTATTATGGTGTCACGCGAGTTAGAAACCAAGCGGAGTCCATTTGGTCACTCAAATCCTTGTATTCTCGGATTGCACCCAAATTGGCCTCCAATTGAGCCTACAATGTACAAACGAGTTTTCCTTCTTCGTTGACCATAAACGAACTTGTTTGTTGAGTCAAACATGTCCCATTTGACGTTATTATGGTGCCACGTGAGTTAGAAACCAAGCGGAGTCCATTTGCTTACTCAAATCCTTGTATTCTTGGATTCCACCCAAATTGGCCTCCAATTGAGCCTACAATGTACAAACGAGTTTACATTCTTCGTTGAGCACAACCGTACATTTTTGTTGAGTCAAACATGTCCCATTTGACATTATTATGGTGCCACACAAGGATTGAAATCAAACGGAGTCCATTTGGTCACTCAAATCCTTGTATTCTCGGATTGCACCCAAATTGGCCTCCATTTGAGCCTACAACGTACAAACGAGTTTTCCTTCTTTATTAAGCACAACTGAACCTTTTTGTTGAGTCAAACATGTCCCATTTGACGTTATTATGGTGCCACGCAAAGATTGAAATCAAACGGAGTCCGTTTGCTCACTCAAATCCTTGTATTCTCGGATTGCACCCAAATTGGCCTCCAATTTTGCCTACAATGTACAAACAAGTTTTCCTTCTTCATTAAGCACAACCGAACTTGTTTGTTGAGTCAAATATGTTCCATTTGACGTTATTATGGTGCCACGCAAGGATTGAAACCAAACGGAGTCCATTCGGTCACTCAAATCCTTGTATTCTCGGATTGCACCCAAATTGGCCTCCAATTGAGCCTACAACGTACAAACGAGTTTTCCTTCTTCGTTAACCATAAACGAACTTGTTTTTTGAGTCAAACATGTCCCATTTGACGTTATTATGGTGCCACACGAGTTAGAAACCAAGCGGAGTCCATTTGCTTACTCAAATACTTGTATTCTCGGATTGCACCCAAATTGGCCTACAATTGAGCCTACAATGTACAAATGAGTTTTCCTTATTCGTTGAGCACAACCGAACCTTTTTTTTGAGTGAAAAATGTCCCATTTGACGTTATTAGGGTGCCACATGAGGATTCAAATCAAACGGAGTCCATTTGGTCACTCAAATCCTTGTATTCTCGAATTGCACCAAAATTGGCCTCCAATTGAGCCTACAACGTACAAACGATTTTTCCTTCGTCATTAAGCACAACCGAACTAGTTTTTTGAGTCAAACATGTCCCATTTGACGTTATTATGGTGCCACACGAGTTAGAAACCAAGCGGAGTCCATTTGCTTACTTAAATCCTTGTATTCTCGGATTGCACCCAAATTGGCCTACAATTGAGCCTACAATGTACAAACGAGTTTTCCTTCTTCGTTAACCATAAACGAAATTGTTTGTTGAGTCAAACATGTCCCATTTGACGTTATTATGTTTCCACGCGAGTTAGAAACCAAGCGGAGTCCATTTGGTCACTCAAATCCTTGTATTCTCGGATTGCACCAAAATTGGCCTCCAATTGAGCCTACAACGTACAAACGAGTTTTCCTTCTTCATTAAGCACAACCGAATTTTTTTTTGAGTCAAAAATGTCCCATTTGACATTATTATGGTGCCACGCGAGTTAGAAACCAAGCGGAGTCCATTTGCTTACTCAAATCCTTGTATTCTCAGATTGCACCCAAATTGGCCTCCAATTGAGCCTACAACGTACAAACGAGTTTTCCTTCTTTATTAAGCACAACTGAACTTGTTTTTTGAGTCAAATATGTCCCATTTGACGTTATTATGGTGCCACACGAGTTAGAAACCAAGCGGAGTCCATTTGCTCACTAAAATCCTTGTATTCTCGTATTGCACCCAAATTGGCCTCCAATTGAGCCTACAATGTACAAACGAGTTTTCCTTCTTCGTTGAGCACAACCGAACCTTTTTGTTAAGCCAAACATGTCCCACTTGACGTTATTAGGGTGCCACACGAGTATTGAAATCAAACGGAATCCATTTGGTCACTCAAATCCTTGTATTCTCGGATTGCACCTAAATTGGCCTCCAAAATAGCCTACAACGTACAAACGAGTTTTTCTTCTTCATTAATCACAACCGAACTTGTTTGTTGAGTCAAACATGTCCCATTTGACGTTATTATGGTGCCACGCGAGTTAGAAACCAAGCGGAGTCCATTTGCTTACTCAAATCCTTGTATTCTTCGATTCCACCCAAATTGGCCTCCAATTGAGCCTACAATATACAAACGAGTTTTCCTTCTTTGTTAAGCACAACCGAACATTTTTTTACTGAGTCAAACTTGTCCCATTTGACGTTATTATGGTGCCACGCAAAGATTGAAATCAAACGGAGTCCGTTTGCTCACTCAAATCCTTGTATTCTCGGATTGCACCCAAATTGGCCTCCAATTTTGCCTACAATGTACAAACGAGTTTTCCTTCTTCGTTAAGCACAACCGAACTTGTTTGTTGAGTCAAATATGTTCCATTTGAAGTTATTAAGGTGCCACGCAAGGATTGAAACCAAACGGAGTCCATTCGGTCACTCAAATCCTTGTATTCTCGGATTGCACCCAAATTGGCCTCCAATATAGCCTACAACGTACAAACGAGTTTTCCTTCTTCGTTAACCATAACCGAACTTGTTTGTTGAGTCAAACATGTCCCATTTGACGTTATTATGGTGCCACATGAGGATTGAAATCAAACGGAGTCCATTTGGTCACTCAAATCCTTGTATTCTCGGATTGCACCTAAATTGGCCTAAAATTGAGCCTACAACGTACAAACGAGTTTTTCTTCTTCATTAATCACAACCGAACATGTTTTTTGAGTCAAACATGTCCCATTTGACGTTATTATGGTATCACGCGAGTTAGAAACCAAGCGGAGTCCATTTGGTCACTCAAATCCTTGTATTCTCGGATTGCACCCAAATTGGCCTCCAATTGAGCCTACAATGTACAAACGAGTTTTCCTTCTTCGTTGACCATAACCGAACTTGTTTGTTGAGTCAAACATGTCCCATTTGACGTTATTATGGTGCCACATGAGTTAGAAACCAAGCGGATTCCATTTGCTTACTCAAATCCTTGTATTCTCGGATTGCACCCAAATTGGCCTACAATTGAGCCTACAACGTACAAACGAGTTTTCCTT
Source organism: Berberis vulgaris (assembly GCA_963556465.1). NCBI lineage: Eukaryota > Viridiplantae > Streptophyta > Magnoliopsida > Ranunculales > Berberidaceae > Berberis > Berberis vulgaris. Next base: position 37,666,196 of record OY747126.1, on the reverse strand, counting down.
CTTCATTAAACACAATCGAACTTGTTTTTTGAGTCAAAAATGTCCCATTTGACGTTATTATGGTGCCACGCGAGTTAGAAACCAAGCGGAGTCCATTTGCTTACTCAAATCCTTGTATTCTCGGATTGCACCCAAATTGGCCTACAATTGAGCCTACAATGTACAAACAAGTTTTCCTTCTTCGTTGAGCACAACCGAACTTTTTTGTTGATTCAAACATGTCCCATTTGACGTTATTAGGGTGCCACATGAGGATTGAAATCAAACGGAGTCCATTTGGTCACTCAAATCCTTGTATTCTCGGATTGCACCTAAATTGGCCTCCAATTGAGCCTACAACGTACAAACGAGTTTTTCTTCTTCATTAATCACAACCGAACATGTTTGTTGAGTCAAACATGTCCCATTTGATGTTATTATGGTGCCACGTGAGTTAGAATCCAAGCGGAGTCCATTTGCTTACTCAAATCCTTGTATTCTATGATTCCACCCAAATTGGCCTCCAATTGAGCCTACAATGTACACACGAGTTTACCTTCTTCGTTGAGCACAACCGAACATTTTTGTTGAGCCAAACATGTCCCATTTGATGTTATTATGGTGCCACACGAGGATTGAAAACAAACGGAGTCCATTTGGTCACTCCAATCCTTGTATTCTCGGATTGCACGCAAATTGGCCTCCAATTGAGCCTACAACGTACAAACGAGTTTTCCTTCTTTATTAAGCACAACGGAACTTGTTTTTTGAGTCAAACATGTCCCATTTGACGTTATTATGGTGCCACGCGAGTTAGAAACCAAGCGGAGTCCATTTGCTTACTCAAATCCTTGTATTCTTGGATTCCACCCAAATTGGCCTCCAATTGAGCCTACAATGTACAAACGAGTTTACCTTCTTCGTTGAGCACAACCGAACATTTTTATTGAGTCAAACATGTCCCATTTGACGTTATTATGGTGCCACGCGAGTCAGAAACCAAGCGGACTCCATTTGCTTACTCAAATCCTTGTATTCTCGGATTGCATCCAAATTGGACTACAATTGAGCCTACAACGTACAAACGAGTTTTCCTTTTTCATTAAGCACAATCGAACTTGTTTTTTGAGTCAAAAATGTCCCATTTGACGTTATTATGGTGCCACGCGAGTTAGAAACCAAGCGGAGTCCATTTGCTTACTCAAATCCTTGTATTCTCGGATTGCACCCAAATTGGCCTACAATTGAGCCTACAATGTACAAACGAGTTTTCCTTCTTCGTTGAGCACAACCGAACCTTTTTGTTGATTCAAACATGTCCCATTTGACGTTATTAGGGTGCCACATGAGGATTGAAATCAAACGGATTCCATTTGGTCACTCAAATCCTTGTATTCTCGGATTGCACGCAAATTGGCCTCCAATTGAGCCTACAACGTACAAACGAGTTTTTCTTCTTCATTAATCACAAACGAACATGTTTGTTGAGTCAAACATGTCCCATTTGACGTTATTATGGTGTCACGCGAGTTAGAAACCAAGCGGAGTCCATTTGGTCACTCAAATCCTTGTATTCTCGGATTGCACCCAAATTGGCCTCCAATTGAGCCTACAATGTACAAACGAGTTTTCCTTCTTCGTTGACCATAAACGAACTTGTTTGTTGAGTCAAACATGTCCCATTTGACGTTATTATGGTGCCACGTGAGTTAGAAACCAAGCGGAGTCCATTTGCTTACTCAAATCCTTGTATTCTTGGATTCCACCCAAATTGGCCTCCAATTGAGCCTACAATGTACAAACGAGTTTACATTCTTCGTTGAGCACAACCGTACATTTTTGTTGAGTCAAACATGTCCCATTTGACATTATTATGGTGCCACACAAGGATTGAAATCAAACGGAGTCCATTTGGTCACTCAAATCCTTGTATTCTCGGATTGCACCCAAATTGGCCTCCATTTGAGCCTACAACGTACAAACGAGTTTTCCTTCTTTATTAAGCACAACTGAACCTTTTTGTTGAGTCAAACATGTCCCATTTGACGTTATTATGGTGCCACGCAAAGATTGAAATCAAACGGAGTCCGTTTGCTCACTCAAATCCTTGTATTCTCGGATTGCACCCAAATTGGCCTCCAATTTTGCCTACAATGTACAAACAAGTTTTCCTTCTTCATTAAGCACAACCGAACTTGTTTGTTGAGTCAAATATGTTCCATTTGACGTTATTATGGTGCCACGCAAGGATTGAAACCAAACGGAGTCCATTCGGTCACTCAAATCCTTGTATTCTCGGATTGCACCCAAATTGGCCTCCAATTGAGCCTACAACGTACAAACGAGTTTTCCTTCTTCGTTAACCATAAACGAACTTGTTTTTTGAGTCAAACATGTCCCATTTGACGTTATTATGGTGCCACACGAGTTAGAAACCAAGCGGAGTCCATTTGCTTACTCAAATACTTGTATTCTCGGATTGCACCCAAATTGGCCTACAATTGAGCCTACAATGTACAAATGAGTTTTCCTTATTCGTTGAGCACAACCGAACCTTTTTTTTGAGTGAAAAATGTCCCATTTGACGTTATTAGGGTGCCACATGAGGATTCAAATCAAACGGAGTCCATTTGGTCACTCAAATCCTTGTATTCTCGAATTGCACCAAAATTGGCCTCCAATTGAGCCTACAACGTACAAACGATTTTTCCTTCGTCATTAAGCACAACCGAACTAGTTTTTTGAGTCAAACATGTCCCATTTGACGTTATTATGGTGCCACACGAGTTAGAAACCAAGCGGAGTCCATTTGCTTACTTAAATCCTTGTATTCTCGGATTGCACCCAAATTGGCCTACAATTGAGCCTACAATGTACAAACGAGTTTTCCTTCTTCGTTAACCATAAACGAAATTGTTTGTTGAGTCAAACATGTCCCATTTGACGTTATTATGTTTCCACGCGAGTTAGAAACCAAGCGGAGTCCATTTGGTCACTCAAATCCTTGTATTATCGGATTGCACCAAAATTGGCCTCCAATTGAGCCTACAACGTACAAACGAGTTTTCCTTCTTCATTAAGCACAACCGAATTTTTTTTTGAGTCAAAAATGTCCCATTTGACATTATTATGGTGCCACGCGAGTTAGAAACCAAGCGGAGTCCATTTGCTTACTCAAATCCTTGTATTCTCAGATTGCACCCAAATTGGCCTCCAATTGAGCCTACAACGTACAAACGAGTTTTCCTTCTTTATTAAGCACAACTGAACTTGTTTTTTGAGTCAAATATGTCCCATTTGACGTTATTATGGTGCCACACGAGTTAGAAACCAAGCGGAGTCCATTTGCTCACTAAAATCCTTGTATTCTCGTATTGCACCCAAATTGGCCTCCAATTGAGCCTACAACATACAAACGAGTTTTCCTTCTTTGTTAAGCACAACCGAACCTTTTTGTTGAGTCAAACATGTCCCATTTGACGTTATTATGGTGCCACACAAAGATTGAAATCAAACGGAGTCCGTTTGCTCACTCAAATCCTTGTATTCTCGGATTGCACCCAAATTGGCCTCCAATTTTGCCTACAATGTACAAACGAGTTTTCCTTCTTCATTAAGCACAATCGAACTTGTTTGTTGAGTCAAATATGTTCCATTTGACGTTATTATGGTGCCACACAAGGATTGAAACCAAACGGAGTCCATTCGGTCACTCAAATCCTTGTATTCTCGAATTGCACCAAAATTGGCCTCCAATTGAGCCTACAACGTACAAACGATTTTTCCTTCGTCATTAAGCACAACCGAACTAGTTTTTTGAGTCAAACATGTCCCATTTGACGTTATTATGGTGCCACACGAGTTAGAAACCAAGCGGAGTCCATTTGCTTACTTAAATCCTTGTATTCTCGGATTGCACCCAAATTGGCCTACAATTGAGCCTACAATGTACAAACGAGTTTTCCTTCTTCGTTAACCATAAACGAAATTGTTTGTTGAGTCAAACATGTCCCATTTGACGTTATTATGTTTCCACGCGAGTTAGAAACCAAGCGGAGTCCATTTGGTCACTCAAATCCTTGTATTCTCGGATTGCACCAAAATTGGCCTCCAATTGAGCCTACAACGTACAAACGAGTTTTCCTTCTTCATTAAGCACAACCGAACTTTTTTTTTGAGTCAAAAATGTCCCATTTGACGTTATTATGGTGCCACACGAGTTAGAAACCAAGCGGAGTCCATTTGCTTACTCAAATCCTTGTATTCTCAGATTGCACCCAAATTGGCCTCCAATTGAGCCTACAACGTACAAACGAGTTTTCCTTCTTTATTAAGCACAACTGAACTTGTTTTTTGAGTCAAATATGTCCCATTTGACGTTATTATGGTGCCACACGAGTTAGAAACCAAGCGGAGTCCATTTGCTCACTAAAATCCTTGTATTCTCGTATTGCACCCAAATTGGCCTCCAATTGAGCCTACAACATACAAACGAGTTTTCCTTCTTTTTTAAGCACAACCAAACCTTTTTGTTGAGTCAAACATGTCCCATTTGACGTTATTATGGTGCCACACAAAGATTGAAATCAAACGGAGTCCGTTTGCTCACTCAAATCCTTGTATTCTCGGATTGCACCCAAATTGGCCTCCAATTTTGCCTACAATGTACAAACGAGTTTTCCTTCTTCATTAAGCACAACCGAACTTGTTTGTTGAGTCAAATATGTTCCATTTGACGTTATTATGGTGCCACACAAGGATTGAAACCAAACGGAGTCCATTCGGTCACTCAAATCCTTGTATTCTCGGATTGCACCCAAATTGGCCTCCAATTGAGCCTACAACGTACAAACGAGTTTTCCTTCTTCGTTAACCATAACCGAACTTGTTTGTTGAGTCAAACATGTCCCATTTGACGTTATTATGGTTCCACGCGAGTTAGAAACCAAGCGGAGTCCATTTGCTTACTCAAATCCTTGTATTCTCGGATTGCACCCAAATTGGCCTACAATTGAGCCTACAATGTACAAACGAGTTTTCCTTATTCGTTGAGCACAACCGAACCTTTTTTTTGAGTCAAAAATGTCCCATTTGACGTTATTAGGGTGCCACGTGGGGATTGAAATCAAACGGAGTCCATTTGGTCACTCAAATCCTTGTATTCTCGGATTGCACCTAAATTGGCCTCCAATTGAGCCTACAACGTACAAACGAGTTTTTCTTCTTCATTAATCACAACCGAACTTGTTTGTTGAGTCAAAAATGTCCCATTTGACGTTATTATGGTGCCACGTGAGTTAGAAACCAAGCGGAGTCCATTTGGTCACTCAAATCCTTGTATTCTCGGATTGCACCCAAATTGGCCTCCAATTGAGCCTACAAAGTACAAATGAGTTTTCATTCTTCGTTGACCATAACCGAACTTGTTTGTTGAGTCAAACATGTCCCATTTGACGTTATTATGGTGCCACGCGAGTTAGAAACCAGGCGGAGTCCATTTGCTTACTCAAATCCTTGTATTCTTGGATTCCACCCAAATTGGCCTCCAATGGAGCCTACAATGCACAAACGAGTTTACCTTCTTCGTTGAGCACAACCGAACATTTTTGTTGAGTCAAACATGTCCCATTTGACCTTATTATGGTGCCATGCTAGTTAGAAACCAAGCGGAGTCCATTTGGTCACTCAAATCCTTGTATTCTCTGATTGCACCCAAATTGGCCTCCAATTGAGCCTACAACGTACAAACGAGTTCTTCTTCTTCGTTAATCACAACTGAACTTGTTTGTTGAGTCAAACATGTCCCATTTTATGTTATTATGGTGCCACGCGAGTTAGAAACCAAGCGGAGTCCATTTGGTCACTCAAATCCTTGTATTCTCGGATTGCACACAAATTGGCCTCCAATTGAGCCTACAACGTACAAACGAGTTTTCCATCTTCGTTAAGCACAACCGAACCTTTTTTTTTGAGTCAAACATGTCCCATTTGACGTTATTATGGTGCCACATGAGGATTTAAATCAAACGGAGTCCATTTGGTCACTCAAATCCTTGTATTCTCGGATTGCACCCAAATTGGCTTCCAATTGAGCCTACAATGTACAAACGAGTTTTCCTTCTTCGTTGAGCACAACCGAACCTTTTTGTTGAGTCAAACATGTCCCATTTGACGTTATTAGGGTGCCACTCATGGATTGAAATCAAATGGAGTCCATTTGGTAACTCAAATCCTTGTATTCTCGAATTGCACCCAAATTGGCCTCTAATTGAGCCTACAACGTACAAACGAGTTTTCCTTCTTCGTTAACCATAACCGAACTTGTTTATTGAGTCAAACATGTCCCATTTGACGTTATTATGGTGCCACGCAAGTTAGAAACCAAGCGGAGTCCATTTGCTTACTCAAATCCTTGTATTCTCGGATTGCACTCAAATTGGCCTACAATTGAAACTACAATGTACAAACGAGTTTTCCTTCTTCGTTGAGCACAACCGAACCTTTTTGTTGAGTCAAACATGTCCCATTTGACGTTATTAGGGTGCCACGCGAGTTAGAAACCAAGCGGAGTCCATTTGGTCACTCAAATCCTTGTATTCTCGGATTGCACCCAAATTGGCCTCCAATTGAGCCTACAACGTACAAACGAGTTTTCCTTCTTTATTATGCACAACCGAACTTGTTTTTTGAGTCAAACATGTCCCATTTGACGTTATTATGGTGCCACACGAGTTAGAAACTAAGCGGAGTCCATTTGCTCACTAAAATCCTTGTATTCTCGTATTGCACCCAAATTGGCCTCCAATTGAGCCTACAACATACAAACGAGTTTTCCTTCTTTGTTAAGCACAACCGAACCTTTTTATTTTGTCAAAAATGTCCCATTTGATGTTATTATGGTGCCACACAAAGATTGAAATCAAACGGAGTCCGTTTGCTCACTCAAATCCTTGTATTCTCGGATTGCACCCAAATTAGCCTCCAATTGAGCCTACAATGTACAAACGAGTTTTCCTTCTTCATTAAGCACAACTGAACTTTTTTTTTGAGTCAAACATGTCCAATTTGACTTTATTATGGTGCCACACGAGTTAGAAACCAAGCGAAGTCCATTTGGTCACTCAAATCCTTGTATTCTCGGATTGCACCCAAATTGGCCTCCAATTGAGCCTACAACGTACAAACGAGTTCTTCTTCTTCGTTAATCACAACCAAACTTGTTTGTTGATTCAAACATGTCCCATTTGACGTTATTATGGTGCCACGCGAGTTAGAAACCAAGCGGAGTCCATTTGGTTACTCAAATCCTTGTATTCTCGGATTGCACCCAAATTGGCCTCCAATTGAGCCTACAACGTACAAACGAGTTTTCCTTCTTTATTATGCACAACCAAACTTGTTTTTTGAGTCAAACATGTCCCATTTGACGTTATTATGGTGCCACACGAGTTAGAAACCAAGCGGAGTCCATTTGCTCACAAAAATCCTTGTATTCTCGTATTGCACCCAAATTGGCCTCCAATTGAGCCTACAACATACAAACGAGTTTTCCTTCTTTGTTAAGCACAACCGAACCTTTTTGTTATGTCAAAAATGTCCCATTTGACGTTATTATGGTGCCATACAAAGATTGAAATCAAACGGAGTCCGTTTGCTCACTCAAATCCTTGTATTCTCGGATTGCACCCAAATTAGCCTCCAATTGAGCCTACAATGTACAAACGAGTTTTCCTTCTTCGTTAAGCACAACCAAACTTGTTTGATAAGTCAAATATGTTCCATTTGACATTATAATGGTGCCACGCATGGATTGAAACCAAACGGAGTCCATTCGGTCACTCAAATCCTTGTATTCTCGGATTGCACCCAAATTGGCCTCCAATTGAGCCTACAACCTACAAACGAGTTGTTCTTCTTCGTTAACCATAACCGAACTTTTTTGTTGAGTCAAACATGTCCCATTTGACGTTATTATGGTGCCACGCGAGTTAGAAACCAAGCGGAGTCCATTTGGTCACTCAAATCCTTGTATTCTCGGATTGCACCCAAATTGGCCTCCAATTGAGCCTACAATGTACAAACGAGTTTTCCTTCTTCGTTGACCTTAACCGAACTTGTTTGTTGATTTAAACATGTCCCATTTGACGTTATTATGGTGCCACACGAGTTAGAAACCAAGCGGAGTCCATTTGCTTACTCAAATCCTTGTATTCTTGGATTCCACCCAAATTGGCCTCCAATTGAGCCTACAATGTACAAACGAGTTTACCTTCTTCGTTGAGCACAACCGAACATTTTTGTTGAGTCAAACATGTCCCATTTGACGTTATTATGGTGCCACGTGAGGATTGAAATCAAACGGAGTCCATTTGGTCACTAAAATCCTTGTATTCTCGGATTGCACCCAAATTGGCCTCCAATTGAGCCTACAACGTACAAACGAGTTTTCCTTCTTCCTTAACCATAACCGAACTTGTTTGTTGAGTCAAAAATGTCCCATTTGACGTTATTATGTTTCCACGCGAGTTAGAAACCAAGCGGAGTCAATTTGGTCACTCAAATCCTTGTATTCTCGGATTGCACCAAAATTGGCCTCCAATTGAGCCTACAACGTACAAACGAGTTTTTCGTCTTCATTAAGCACAACCGAACTTGTTTTTTGAGTCAAAAATGTCCCATTTGACGTTATTATGGTGCCACGCGAGTTAGAAACCAAGCGGAGTCCATTTGCTTACTCAAATCCTTGTATTCTCGGATTCCACCCAAATTGGCCTACAATTGAGCCTACAATGTACAAACGAGTTTTCCTTCTTCGTTGAGCACAACCGAACCTTTTTGTTGAGTCAAAAATGTCCCATTTGACGTTATTAGGTTGCCACATGAGGATTGAAATCAAACGGAGTCCATTTGGTCACTCAAATCCTTGTATTCTCGTATTGCACCTAAATTGGCCTCCAATTGAGCCTACAACGTACAAACGAGTTTTTCTTCTTCATTAATCACAACCGAACTTTTTTGTTGAGTCAAACATGTCCCATTTGACGTTATTATGGTGCCACGCGAGTTAGAAACCAAGCGGAGTCCATTTGGTCACTCAAATCCTTGTATTCTCGAATTGCACCCAAATTGGCCTCCAATTGAGCCTACAACGTACAAACAAGTTTTCCTTCTTCCTTAACCATAACCGAACTTTTTTGTTGAGTCAAAAATGTCCCATTTGACGTTATTATGTTGCCACGCGAGTTAGAAACCAAGCGGAGTCCATTTGGTCACTCAAATCCTTGTATTCTCGGATTGCACCAAAATTGGCCTCCAATTGAGCCTACAACGTACAAACGAGTTTTCCTTCTTCATTAAGCACAACCGAACTTGTTTTTTGAGTAAAAAATGTCCCATTTGACGTTATTATGGTGCCACGCGATTTAGAAACCAAGCGGAGTCCATTTGCTTACTCAAATCCTTGTATTCTCGGATTGCACCCAAATTGGCCTACAATTGAGCCTACAATGTACAAACGAGTTTTCCTTCTTCGTTGAGCACAACCGAACCTTTTTGTTGAGTCAAACATGTCCCATTTGACATTATTAGGGTGCCACACGAGGATTGAAATCAAACGGAGTCCATTTGGTCACTCAAATCCTTGTATTCTCGGATTGCACCTAAATTGGCCTCCAATTGAGCCTACAACGTACAAACGAGTTTTTCTTCTCCATTAATCACAACCGAACTTGTTTGTTGAGTCAAACAAGTCCCATTTGACGTTATTATGGTGCCACGCGAGTCAGAAACCAAGCGGAGTCCATTTGGTCACTCAAATCCTTGTATTCTCGGATTGCACCCGAATTGGCCTCCAATTGAGCCTACAATGTACAAACGAGTTTTCCTTCTTCGTTGACCATAAACGAACTTGTTTTTTGAGTCTAACATGTCCCATTTGACGTTATTATGGTGCCACGCGAGTTAGAAACCAAGCGGAGTCCATTTGCTTACTCAAATCCTTGTATTCTCGGATTTCACCCAAATTGGCCTACAATTGAGCCTACAATGTACAAACGAGTTTTCCTTCTTCGTTGAGCACAACCGAACCTTTTTGTTAAGCCAAACATGTCTCACTTGACGTTATTAGGGTGCCACACGAGTATTGAAATCAAACGGAATCCATTTGGTCACTCAAATCCTTGTATTCTCGGATTGCACCTAAATTGGCCTCCAAAATAGCCTACAACGTACAAACGAGTTTTTCTTCTTCATTAATCACAACCGAACTTGTTTGTTGAGTCAAACATGTCCCATTTGACGTTATTATGGTGCCACGCGAGTTAGAAACCAAGCGGAGTCCATTTGCTTACTCAAATCCTTGTATTCTTCGATTCCACCCAAATTGGCCTCCAATTGAGCCTACAATATACAAACGAGTTTTCCTTCTTTGTTAAGCACAACCGAACATTTTTGTTGAGTCAAACTTGTCCCATTTGACGTTATTATGGTGCCACGCAAAGATTGAAATCAAACGGAGTCCGTTTGCTCACTCAAATCCTTGTATTCTCGGATTGCACCCAAATTGGCCTCCAATTTTGCCTACAATGTACAAACGAGTTTTCCTTCTTCGTTAAGCACAACCGAACTTGTTTGTTGAGTCAAATATGTTCCATTTGACGTTATTAAGGTGCCACGCAAGGATTGAAACCAAACGGAGTCCATTCGGTCACTCAAATCCTTGTATTCTCGGATTGCACCCAAATTGGCCTCCAATATAGCCTACAACGTACAAACGAGTTTTCCTTCTTCGTTAACCATAACCGAACTTGTTTGTTGAGTCAAACATGTCCCATTTGACGTTATTATGGTGCCACATGAGGATTGAAATCAAACGGAGTCCATTTGGTCACTCAAATCCTTGTATTCTCGGATTGCACCTAAATTGGCCTAAAATTGAGCCTACAACGTACAAACGAGTTTTTCTTCTTCATTAATCACAACCGAACATGTTTGTTGAGTCAAACATGTCCCATTTGACGTTATTATGGTATCACGCGAGTTAGAAACCAAGCGGAGTCCATTTGCTTACTCAAATCCTTGTATTCTCGGATTGCACCCAAATTGGCCTACAATTGAGCCTACAATGTACAAACGAGTTTTCCTTCTTCGTTGAGCACAACCGAACCTTTTTGTTGAGTCAAAAATGTCCCATTTGACGTTATTATGGTGCCACGTGAGGATTGAAATCAAACGGAGTCCATTTGGTCACTAAAATCCTTGTATTCTCGGATTGCACCCAAATTGGCCTCCAATTGAGCCTACAACGTACAAACGAGTTTTCCTTCTTCCTTAACCATAACCGAACTTGTTTGTTGAGTCAAAAATGTCCCATTTGACGTTATTATGTTTCCACGCGAGTTAGAAACCAAGCGGAGTCAATTTGGTCACTCAAATCCTTGTATTCTCGGATTGCACCAAAATTGGCCTCCAATTGAGCCTACAACGTACAAACGAGTTTTTCGTCTTCATTAAGCACAACCGAACTTGTTTTTTGAGTCAAAAATGTCCCATTTGACGTTATTATGGTGCCACGCGAGTTAGAAACCAAGCGGAGTCCATTTGCTTACTCAAATCCTTGTATTCTCGGATTCCACCCAAATTGGCCTACAATTGAGCCTACAATGTACAAACGAGTTTTCCTTCTTCGTTGAGCACAACCGAACCTTTTTGTTGAGTCAAAAATGTCCCATTTGACGTTATTAGGTTGCCACATGAGGATTGAAATCAAACGGAGTCCATTTGGTCACTCAAATCCTTGTATTCTCGTATTGCACCTAAATTGGCCTCCAATTGAGCCTACAACGTACAAACGAGTTTTCTTCTTCATTAATCACAACCGAACTTTTTTGTTGAGTCAAACATGTCCCATTTGACGTTATTATGGTGCCACGCGAGTTAGAAACCAAGCGGAGTCCATTTGGTCACTCAAATCCTTGTATTCTCGAATTGCACCCAAATTGGCCTCCAATTGAGCCTACAACGTACAAACAAGTTTTCCTTCTTCCTTAACCATAACCGAACTTTTTTGTTGAGTCAAAAATGTCCCATTTGACGTTATTATGTTGCCACGCGAGTTAGAAACCAAGCGGAGTCCATTTGGTCACTCAAATCCTTGTATTCTCGGATTGCACCAAAATTGGCCTCCAATTGAGCCTACAACGTACAAACGAGTTTTCCTTCTTCATTAAGCACAACCGAACTTGTTTTTTGAGTAAAAAATGTCCCATTTGACGTTATTATGGTGCCACGCGATTTAGAAACCAAGCGGAGTCCATTTGCTTACTCAAATCCTTGTATTCTCGGATTGCACCCAAATTGGCCTACAATTGAGCCTACAATGTACAAACGAGTTTTCCTTCTTCGTTGAGCACAACCGAACCTTTTTGTTGAGTCAAACATGTCCCATTTGACATTATTAGGGTGCCACACAAGGATTGAAATCAAACGGAGTCCATTTGGTCACTCAAATCCTTGTATTCTCGGATTGCACCTAAATTGGCCTCCAATTGAGCCTACAACGTACAAACGAGTTTTTCTTCTCCATTAATCACAACCGAACTTGTTTGTTGAGTCAAACAAGTCCCATTTGACGTTATTATGGTGCCACGCGAGTCAGAAACCAAGCGGAGTCCATTTGGTCACTCAAATCCTTGTATTCTCGGATTGCACCCGAATTGGCCTCCAATTGAGCCTACAATGTACAAATGAGTTTTCCTTCTTCGTTGACCATAAAAGAACTTGTTTTTTGAGTCTAACATGTCCCATTTGACGTTATTATGGTGCCACGCGAGTTAGAAACCAAGCGGAGTCCATTTGCTTACTCAAATCCTTGTATTCTCGGATTCCACCCAAATTGGCCTACAATTGAGCCTACAATGTACAAACGAGTTTTCCTTCTTCGTTGAGCACAACCGAACCTTTTTGTTAAGCCAAACATGTCTCACTTGACGTTATTAGGGTGCCACACGAGTATTGAAATCAAACGGAATCCATTTGGTCACTCAAATCCTTGTATTCTCGGATTGCACCTAAATTGGCCTCCAAAATAGCCTACAACGTACAAACGAGTTTTTCTTCTTCATTAATCACAACCGAACTTGTTTGTTGAGTCAAACATGTCCCATTTGACCTTATTATGGTGCCACGCGAGTTAGAAACCAAGCGGAGTCCATTTGCTTACTCAAATCCTTGTATTCTTCGATTCCACCCAAATTGGCCTCCAATTGAGCCTACAATATACAAACGAGTTTTCCTTCTTTGTTAAGCACAACCGAACATTTTTGTTGAGTCAAACTTGTCCCATTTGACGTTATTATGGTGCCACGCAAAGATTGAAATCAAACGGAGTCCGTTTGCTCACTCAAATCCTTGTATTCTCGGATTGCACCCAAATTGGCCTCCAATTTTGCCTACAATGTACAAACGAGTTTTCCTTCTTCGTTAAGCACAACCGAACTTGTTTGTTGAGTCAAATATGTTCCATTTGACGTTATTAAGGTGCCACGCAAGGATTGAAACCAAACGGAGTCCATTCGGTCACTCAAATCCTTGTATTCTCGGATTGCACCCAAATTGGCCTCCAATATAGCCTACAACGTACAAACGAGTTTTCCTTCTTCGTTAACCATAACCGAACTTGTTTTTTGAGTCAAACATGTCCCATTTGACGTTATTATTGTGCCACACGAGTTAGAAACTAAGCGGAGTCCATTTGCTCACTAAAATCCTTGTATTCTCGTATTGCACCCAAATTGGCCTCCAATTGAGCCTACAACATACAAACGAGTTTTCCTTCTTTGTTAAGCACAACCGAACCTTTTTGTTTTGTCAAAAATGTCCCATTTGATGTTATTATGGTGCCACACAAAGATTGAAATCAAACGGAGTCCGTTTGCTCACTCAAATCCTTGTATTCTCGGATTGCACCCAAATTAGCCTCCAATTGAGCCTACAATGTACAAACGAGTTTTCCTTCTTCATTAAGCACAACTGAACTTTTTTTTTGAGTCAAACATGTCCAATTTGACTTTATTATGGTGCCACACGAGTTAGAAACCAAGCGAAGTCCATTTGGTCACTCAAATCCTTGTATTCTCGGATTGCACCCAAATTGGCCTCCAATTGAGCCTACAACGTACAAACGAGTTCTTCTTCTTCGTTAATCACAACCAAACTTGTTTGTTGATTCAAACATGTCCCATTTGATGTTATTATGGTGCCACGCGAGTTAGAAACCAAGCGGAGTCCATTTGGTTACTCAAATCCTTGTATTCTCGGATTGCACCCAAATTGGCCTCCAATTGAGCCTACAACGTACAAACGAGTTTTCCTTCTTTATTATGCACAACCAAACTTGTTTTTTGAGTCAAAAATGTCCCATTTGACGTTATTATGGTGCCACACGAGTTAGAAACCAAGCGGAGTCCATTTGCTCACAAAAATCCTTGTATTCTCGTATTGCACCCAAATTGGCCTCCAATTGAGCCTACAACATACAAACGAGTTTTCCTTCTTTGTTAAGCACAACCGAACCTTTTTGTTATGTCAAAAATGTCCCATTTGACGTTATTATGGTGCCATACAAAGATTGAAATCAAACGGAGTCCGTTTGCTCACTCAAATCCTTGTATTCTCGGATTGCACCCAAATTAGCCTCCAATTGAGCCTACAATGTACAAACGAGTTTTCCTTCTTCGTTAAGCACAACCAAACTTGTTTGATAAGTCAAATATGTTCCATTTGACATTATAATGGTGCCACGCATGGATTGAAACCAAACGGAGTCCATTCGGTCACTCAAATCCTTGTATTCTCGGATTGCACCCAAATTGGCCTCCAATTGAGCCTACAACCTACAAACGAGTTGTTCTTCTTCGTTAACCATAACCGAACTTTTTTGTTGAGTCAAACATGTCCCATTTGACGTTATTATGGTGCCACGCGAGTTAGAAACCAAGCGGAGTCCATTTGGTCACTCAAATCCTTGTATTCTCGGATTGCACCCAAATTGGCCTCCAATTGAGCCTACAATGTACAAACGAGTTTTCCTTCTTCGTTGACCTTAACCGAACTTGTTTGTTGATTTAAACATGTCCCATTTGACGTTATTATGGTGCCACACGAGTTAGAAACCAAGCGGAGTCCATTTGCTTACTCAAATCCTTGTATTCTCGGATTGCACCAAAATTGGCCTCCAATTGAGCCTACAACGTACAAACGAGTTTTTCGTCTTCATTAAGCACAACCGAACTTGTTTTTTGAGTCAAAAATGTCCCATTTGACGTTATTATGGTGCCACGCGAGTTAGAAACCAAGCGGAGTCCATTTGCTTACTCAAATCCTTGTATTCTCGGATTCCACCCAAATTGGCCTACAATTGAGCCTACAATGTACAAACGAGTTTTCCTTCTTCGTTGAGCACAACCGAACCTTTTTGTTGAGCCAAACATGTCCCACTTGACGTTATTAGGGTGCCACATGAGTATTGAAATCAAACGGAATCCATTTGGTCACTCAAATCCTTGTATTCTCGGATTGCACCTAAATTGGCCTCCAAAATAGCCTACAACGTACAAACGAGTTTTTCTTCTTCATTAATCACAACCGAACTTTTTTGTTAAGTCAAACATGTCCCATTTGACGTTATTATGGTGCCACGCGAGTTAGAAACCAAGCGGAGTCCATTTGGTCACTCAAATCCTTGTATTCTCGGATTGCACCAAAATTGGCCTCCAATTGAGCCTACAACGTACAAACGAGTTTTCCTTCTTCATTAAGCACAACCGAACTTGTTTTTTGAGTCAAAAATGTCCCATTTGACATTATTATGGTGCCACGCGATTTAGAAACCAAGCGGAGTCCATTTGCTTACTCAAATCCTTGTATTCTCGGATTGCACCCAAATTGGCCTACAATTGAGCCTACAATGTACAAACGAGTTTTCCTTCTTCGTTGAGCACAACCGAACCTTTTTGTTGAGCCAAACATGTCCCACTTGACGTTATTAGGGTGCCACAGGAGTATTGAAATCAAACGGAATCCATTTGGTCACTCAAATCCTTGTATTCTCGGATTGCACCTAAATTGGCCTCCAAAATAGCCTACAACGTACAAACGAGTTTTTCTTCTTCATTAATCACAACCGAACTTGTTTGTTGAGTCAAACATGTCCCATTTGACGTTATTAAGGTGCCACGCGAGTTAGAAACCAAGCGGAGTCCATTTGCTTACTCAAATCCTTGTATTCTTCGATTCCACCCAAATTGGCCTCCAATTGAGCCTACAATATACAAACGAGTTTTCCTTCTTTGTTAAGCACAACCGAACATTTTTGTTGAGTCAAACTTGTCCCATTTGACATTATTATGGTGCCACACAAAGATTGAAATCAAACGGAGTCCGTTTGCTCACTCAAATCCTTGTATTCTCGGATTGCACCCAAATTGGCCTCCAATTTTGCCTACAATGTACAAACGAGTTTTCCTTCTTCGTTAAATACAACCGAACTTGTTTGTTGAGTCAAATATGTTCCATTTGATGTTATTAAGGTGCCACGCAAGGATTGAAACCAAACGGAGTCCATTCGGTCACTCAAATCCTTGTATTCTCGGATTGCACCCAAATTGGCCTCCAATTGAGCCTACAACGTACAAACAAGTTTTCCTTCTTCGTTAACCATAACCGAACTTGTTTGTTGAGTCAAACATGTCCCATTTGACGTTATTATGGTGCCACGCGAGTTAGAAACCAAGCGGAGTCCATTTGCTTACTCAAATCCTTGTATTCTCGGATTGCACCCAAATTGGCCTACAATTGAGCCTACAATGTACAAACGAGTTTTCCTTCTTCGTTGAGCACAACCGAACCTTTTTGTTGAGTCAAAAATGTCCCATTTGACGTTATTAGGGTGCCACATGAGGATTGAAATCAAACGGAGTCCATTTGGTCACTCAAATCCTTGTATTCTCGTATTGCACCTAAATTGGCCTCCAATTGAGCCTACAACGTACAAACGAGTTTTTCTTCTTCATTAATCACAACCGAACTTTTTCGTTGAGTCATACATGTCCCATTTGACGTTATTATGGTGCCACGCGAGTTAGAAACCAAGCGGAGTCCATTTGGTCACTCAAATCCTTGTATTCTCGGATTGCACCCAAATTGGCCTCCAATTGAGCCTACAACGTACAAACGAGTTTTCCTTCTTCCTTAACCATAACCGAGCGTGTTTGTTGAGTCAAAAATGTCCCATTTGACGTTATTATGTTGCCACACGAGTTAGAAACCAAGCGGAGTCCATTTGGTCACTCAAATCCTTGTATTCTCGGATTGCACCAAAATTGACCTCCAATTGAGCCTACAACGTACAAACGAGTTTTCCTTCTTCATTAAGCACAACCGAATTTTTTTTTTGAGTCAAACATGTCCCATTTGACGTTATTATGGTGCCACGCGAGTTAGAAACCAAGCGGAGTCCATTTGCTTACTCAAATCCTTGTATTCTCGGATTCCACCCAAATTGGCCTACAATTGAGCCTACAATGTACAAACGAGTTTTCCTTCTTCGTTGAGCACAACCGAACCTTTTTGTTGAGCCAAACATGTCCCACTTGACGTTATTAGGGTGCCACACGAGTATTGAAATCAAACGGAATCCATTTGGTCACTCAAATCCTTGTATTCTCGGATTGCACCTAAATTGGCCTCCAAAATAGCCTACAACGTACAAACGAGTTTTTCTTCTTCATTAATCACAACCGAACTTTTTTGTTGAGTCAAACATGTCCCATTTGACGTTATTATGGTGCCACGCGAGTTAGAAACCAAGCGGAGTCCATTTGGTCACTCAAATCCCTGTATTCTCGGATTGCACCAAAATTGGCCTCCAATTGGGCCTACAACGTACAAACGAGTTTTCCTTCTTCATTAAGCACAACCGAACTTGTTTTTTGAGTCAAAAATGTCCCATTTGACATTATTATGGTGCCACGCGATTTAGAAACCAAGCGGAGTCCATTTGCTTACTCAAATCCTTGTATTCTCGGATTGCACCCAAATTGGCCTACAATTGAGCCTACAATGTACAAACGAGTTTTCCTTCTTCGTTGAGCACAACCGAACCTTTTTGTTGAGTCAAACATGTCCCATTTGACGTTATTAGGGTGCCACATGAGGATTGAAATCAAACGGAGTCCATTTGGTCACTCAAATCCTTGTATTCTCGGATTGCACCTAAATTGGCCTCCAATTGAGCCTACAACGTACAAACGAGTTTTTCTTCTCCATTAATCAGAACCGAACTTGTTTGTTGAGTCAAAAAAGTCCCATTTTACGTTATTATGGTGCCATGCGAGTCAGAAACCAAGCGGAGTCCATTTGGTCACTCAAATCCTTGTATTCTCGGATTGCACCCGAATTGGCCTCCAATTGAGCCTACAATGTACAAACGAGTTTTCCTTCTTCGTTGACCATAACCGAACTTGTTTTTTGAGTCAAACATGTCCCATTTGACGTTATTATGGTGCCACGCGAGTTAGAAACCAAGCGGAGTCCATTTGCTTACTCAAATCCTTGTATTCTTGGATTCCACCCAAATTGGCCTCCAATTGAGCCTACAATGTACAAACGAGTTTACCTTCTTCGTTGAGCACAACCGAACATTTTTGTTGAGTCAAACATGTCCCATTTGACGTTATTATGGTGCCACGCGAGGATTGAAATCAAACGGAGTCCATTTGGTCACTCAAATCCTTGTATTCTCGGATTGCACCCAAATTGCCCTCCAATTGAGCCTACAACGTACAAACGAGTTTTCCTTTTTCGTTAACCATAACCGAACTTTTTTGTTGAGTCAAACATGTCCCATTTGATGTTATCATGTTGCCACGCGAGTTAGAAACCAAGCGGAGTCCATTTGGTCACTCAAATCCTTGTATTCTCGGATTGCACCAAAATTGGCCTCCAATTGAGCCTACAACGTACAAACGAGTTTTCCTTCTTCATTAAGCACAACCGAACTTGTTTTTTGAGTCAAACATGTCCCATTTGACGTTATTATGGTGCCACGCGAGTTAGAAACCAAGCGGAGTCCATTTGCTTACTCAAATCCTTGTATTCTCGGATTCCACCCAAATTGGCCTACAATTGAGCCTACAATGTAAAAACGAGTTTTCCTTCTTCGTTGAGCACAACCGAACCTTTTTGTTGAGCCAAAAATGTCCCACTTGACGTTATTAGGGTGCCACAGGAGTATTGAAATCAAACGGAATCCATTTGGTCACTCAAATCCTTGTATTCTCGGATTGCACCTAAATTGGCCTCCAAAATAGCCTACAACGTACAAACGAGTTTTTCTTCTTCATTAATCACAACCGAACTTGTTTGTTGAGTCAAACATGTCCCATTTGACGTTATTAAGGTGCCACGCGAGTTAGAAACCAAGCGGAGTCCATTTGCTTACTCAAATCCTTGTATTCTTCGATTCCACCCAAATTGGCCTCCAATTGAGCCTACAATATACAAACGAGTTTTCCTTCTTTGTTAAGCACAACCGAACATTTTTGTTGAGTCAAACTTGTCCCATTTGACGTTATTATGGTGCCACGCAAAGATTGAAATCAAACGGAGTCCGTTTGCTCACTCAAATCCTTGTATTCTCGGATTGCACCCAAATTGGCCTCCAATTTTGCCTACAATGTACAAACGAGTTTTCCTTCTTCGTTAAATACAACCGAACTTGTTTGTTGAGTCAAGTATGTTCCATTTGACGTTATTAAGGTGCCACGCAAGGATTGAAACCAAACGGAGTCCATTCGGTCACTCAAATCCTTGTATTCTCGGATTGCACCCAAATTGGCCTCCAATTGAGCCTACAACGTACAAACGAGTTTTCCTTCTTCGTTAACCATAACCGAACTTGTTTGTTGAGTCACACATGTCCCATTTGACGTTATTATGGTGCCACGCGAGTTAGAAACCAAGCGGAGTCCATTTGCTTACTCAAATCCTTGTATTCTCGGATTGCACCCAAATTGGCCTACAATTGAGCCTACAATGTACAAACGAGTTTTCCTTCTTCGTTGAGCACAACCGAACCTTTTTGTTGAGTCAAAAATGTCCCATTTGACGTTATTAGGGTGCCACATGAGGATTGAAATCAAACGGAGTCCATTTGGTCACTCAAATCCTTGTATTCTCGTATTGCACCTAAATTGGCCTCCAATTGAGCCTACAACGTACAAACGAGTTTTTCTTCTTCATTAATCACAACCGAACTTTTTTGTTGAGTCATACATGTCCCATTTGACGTTATTATGGTGCCACGCGAGTTAGAAACCAAGCAGAGTCCATTTGGTCACTCAAATCCTTGTATTCTCGGATTGCACCCAAATTGGCCTCCAATTGAGCCAACAACGTACAAACGAGTTTTCCTTCTTCCTTAACCATAACCGAACTTGTTTGTTGAGTCAAAAATGTCCCATTTGACGTTATTATGTTGCCACGCGAGTTAGAAACCAAGCGGAGTCCATTTGGTCACTCAAATCCTTGTATTCTCGGATTGCACCAAAATTGGCCTCCAATTGAGCCTACAACGTACAAACGAGTTTTCCTTCTTCATTAAGCACAACCGAACTTTTTTTTTGAGTCAAACATGTCCCATTTGACGTTATTATGGTGCCACGCGAGTTAGAAACCAAGCGGAGTCCATTTGCTTACTCAAATCCTTGTATTCTCGGATTCCACCCAAATTGGCCTACAATTGAGCCTACAATGTACAAACGAGTTTTCCTTCTTCGTTGAGCACAACCGAACCTTTTTGTTGAGCCAAACATGTCCCACTTGACATTATTAGGGTGCCACAGGAGTATTGAAATCAAACGGAATCCATTTGGTCACTCAAATCCTTGTATTCTCGGATTGCACCTAAATTGGCCTCCAAAATAGCCTACAACGTACAAACGAGTTTTTCTTCTTCATTAATCACAACCGAACTTTTTTGTTGAGTCAAACATGTCCCATTTGACGTTATTATGGTGCCACGCGAGTTAGAAACCAAGCGGAGTCCATTTGGTCACTCAAATCCCTGTATTCTCGGATTGCACCAAAATTGGCCTCCAATTGAGCCTACAACGTACAAACGAGTTTTTCTTCTTCATTAAGCACAACTGAACTTATTTTTTGAGTCAAAAATGTCCCATTTGACATTATTATGGTGCCACGCGATTTAGAAACCAAGCGGAGTCCATTTGCTTACTCAAATCCTTGTATTCTCGGATTGCACCCAAATTGGCCTACAATTGAGCCTACAATGTACAAACGAGTTTTCCTTCTTCGTTGAGCACAACCGAACCTTTTTGTTGAGTCAAACATGTCCCATTTGACGTTATTAGGGTGCCACATGAGGATTGAAATCAAACGGAGTCCATTTGGTCACTCAAATCCTTGTATTCTCGGATTGCACCTAAATTGGCCTCCAATTGAGCCTACAACGTACAAACGAGTTTTTCTTCTCCATTAATCAGAACCGAACTTGTTTGTTGAGTCAAAAAAGTCCCATTTTACGTTATTATGGTGCCATGCGAGTCAGAAACCAAGCGGAGTCCATTTGGTCACTCAAATCCTTGTATTCTCGGATTGCACCCGAATTGGCCTCCAATTGAGCCTACAATGTACAAACGAGTTTTCCTTCTTCGTTGACCATATCCGAACTTGTTTTTTGAGTCAAACATGTCCCATTTGACGTTATTATGGTGCCACGCGAGTTAGAAACCAAGCGGAGTCCATTTGCTTACTCAAATCCTTGTATTCTTGGATTCCACCCAAATTGGCCTCCAATTGAGCCTACAATGTACAAACGAGTTTACCTTCTTCGTTGAGCACAACCGAACATTTTTGTTGAGTCAAACATGTCCCATTTGACGTTATTATGGTGCCACGCGAGGATTGAAATCAAACGGAGTCCATTTGGTCACTCAAATCCTTGTATTCTCGGATTGCACCCAAATTGCCCTCCAATTGAGCCTACAACGTACAAACGAGTTTTCCTTTTTCGTTAACCATAACCGAACTTTTTTGTTGAGTCAAACATGTCCCATTTGATGTTATCATGTTGCCACGCGAGTTAGAAACCAAGCGGAGTCCATTTGGTCACTCAAATCCTTGTATTCTCGGATTGCACCAAAATTGACCTCCAATTGAGCCTACAACGTACAAACGAGTTTTCCTTCTTCATTAAGCACAACCGAACTTGTTTTTTGAGTCAAACATGTCCCATTTGACGTTATTATGGTGCCACGCGAGTTAGAAACCAAGCGGAGTCCATTTGCTTACTCAAATCCTTGTATTCTCGGATTCCACCCAAATTGGCCTACAATTGAGCCTACAATGTACAAACGAGTTTTCCTTCTTCGTTGAGCACAACCGAACCTTTTTGTTGAGCCAAACATGTCCCACTTGACGTTATTAGGGTGCCACAGGAGTATTGAAATCAAACGGAATCCATTTGGTCACTCAAATCCTTGTATTCTCGGATTGCACCTAAATTGGCCTCCAAAATAGCCTACAACGTACAAACGAGTTTTTCTTCTTCATTAATCACAACCGAACTTGTTTGTTGAGTCAAACATGTACCATTTGACGTTATTAAGGTGCCACGCGAGTTAGAAACCAAGCGGAGTCCATTTGCTTACTCAAATCCTTGTATTCTTCGATTCCACCCAAATTGGCCTCCAATTGAGCCTACAATATACAAACGAGTTTTCCTTCTTTGTTAAGCACAACCGAACATTTTTGTTGAGTCAAACTTGTCCCATTTGACGTTATTATGGTGCCACGCAAAGATTGAAATCAAACGGAGTCCGTTTGCTCACTCAAATCCTTGTATTCTCGGATTGCACCCAAATTGGCCTCCAATTTTGCCTACAATGTACAAACGAGTTTTCCTTCTTCGTTAAATACAACCGAACTTGTTTGTTGAGTCAAATATGTTCCATTTGACATTATTAAGGTGCCACGCAAGGATTGAAACCAAACGGAGTCCATTCGATCACTCAAATCCTTGTATTCTCGGATTGCACCCAAATTGGCCTCCAATTGAGCCTACAACGTACAAACGAGTTTTCCTTCTTCGTTAACCATAACCGAACTTGTTTGTTGAGTCACACATGTCCCATTTGACGTTATTATGGTGCCACGCGAGTTAGAAACCAAGCGGAGTCCATTTGCTTACTCAAATCCTTGTATTCTCGGATTGCACCCAAATTGGCCTACAATTGAGCCTACAATGTACAAACGAGTTTTCCTTCTTCGTTGAGCACAACCGAACCTTTTTGTTGAGTCAAAAATGTCCCATTTGACGTTATTAGGGTGCCACATGAGGATTGAAATCAAACGGAGTCCATTTGGTCACTCAAATCCTTGTATTCTCGTATTGCACCTAAATTGGCCTCCAATTGAGCCTACAACGTACAAACGAGTTTTTCTTCTTCATTAATCACAACCGAACTTTTTTGTTGAGTCATACATGTCCCATTTGACGTTATTATGGTGCCACGCGAGTTAGAAACCAAGCGGAGTCCATTTGGTCACTCAAATCCTTGTATTCTCGGATTGCACCCAAATTGGCCTCCAATTGAGCCAACAACGTACAAACGAGTTTTCCTTCTTCCTTAACCATAACCGAACTTGTTTGTTGAGTAAAAAATGTCCCATTTGACGTTATTATGTTGCCACACGAGTTAGAAACCAAGCGGAGTCCATTTGGTCACTCAAATCCTTGTATTCTCGGATTGCACCAAAATTGGCCTCCAATTGAGCCTACAACGTACAAACGAGTTTTCCTTCTTCATTAAGCACAATCGAACTTTTTTTTTGAGTCAAACATGTCCCATTTGACGTTATTATGGTGCCACGCGAGTTAGAAACCAAGCGGAGTCCATTTGCTTACTCAAATCCTTGTATTCTCGGATTGCACCCAAATTGGCCTACAATTGAGCCTACAATGTACAAACGAGTTTTCCTTCTTCGTTGAGCACAACCGAACCTTTTTGTTGAGTCAAAAATGTCCCATTTGACGTTATTAGGGTGCCACATGAGGATTGAAATCAAACGGAGTCCATTTGGTCACTCAAATCCTTGTATTCTCGTATTGCACCTAAATTGGCCTCCAATTGAGCCTACAACGTACAAACGAGTTTTTCTTCTTCATTAATCACAACCGAACTTTTTTGTTGAGTCATACATGTCCCATTTGACGTTATTATGGTGCCACGCGAGTTAGAAACCAAGCGGAGTCCATTTGGTCACTCAAATCCTTGTATTCTCGGATTGCACCCAAATTGGCCTCCAATTGAGCCAACAACATACAAACGAGTTTTCCTTCTTCCTTAACCATAACCGAACTTGTTTGTTGAGTCAAAAATGTCCCATTTGACGTTATTATGTTGCCACGCGAGTTAGAAACCAAGCGGAGTCCATTTGGTCACTCAAATCCTTGTATTCTCGGATTGCACCAAAATTGGCCTCCAATTGAGCCTACAACGTACAAACGAGTTTTCCTTCTTCATTAAGCACAACCGAACTTTTTTTTTGAGTCAAACATGTCCCATTTGACGTTATTATGGTGCCACGCGATTTAGAAACCAAGCGGAGTCCATTTGCTTACTCAAATCCTTGTATTCTCGGATTCCACCCAAATTGGCCTACAATTGAGCCTACAATGTACAAACGAGTTTTCCTTCTTCGTTGAGCACAATCGAACCTTTTTGTTGAGCCAAACATGTCCCACTTGATGTTATTAGGGTGCCACACGAGTATTGAAATCAAACGGAATCCATTTGGTCATTCAAATCCTTGTATTCTCGGATTGCACCTAAATTGGCCTCCAAAATAGCCTACAACGTACAAACGAGTTTTTCTTCTTCATTAATCACAACCGAACTTTTTTGTTGAGTCAAACATGTCCCATTTGACGTTATTATGGTGCCACGCGAGTTAGAAACCAAGCGGAGTCGATTTGGTCACTCAAATCCCTGTATTCTCGGATTGCACCAAAATTGGCCTCCAATTGAGCCTACAACGTACAAACGAGTTTTCCTTCTTCATTAAGCACAACCGAACTTGTTTTTTGAGTCAAAAATGTCCCATTTGACATTATTATGGTGCCACGCGATTTAGAAACCAAGCGGAGTCCATTTGCTTACTCAAATCCTTGTATTCTCGGATTGCACCCAAATTCGCCTCCAATTGAGCCTACAATGTACAAACGAGTTTACCTTCTTCGTTGAGCACAACCGAACATTTTTGTTGAGTCAAACATGTCCCATTTGACGTTATTATGGTGCCACGCGAGGATTGAAATCAAACGGAGTCCATTTGGTCACTCAAATCCTTGTATTCTCGGATTGCACCCAAATTGCCCTCCAATTGAGCCTACAACGTACAAACGAGTTTTCCTTTTTCGTTAACCATAACCGAACTTTTTTGTTGAGTCAAACATGTCCCATTTGATGTTATCATGTTGCCACGCGAGTTAGAAACCAAGCGGAGTCCATTTGGTCACTCAAATCCTTGTATTCTCGGATTGCACCAAAATTGGCCTCCAATTGAGCCTACAACGTACAAACGAGTTTTCCTTCTTCATTAAGCACAAACGAACTTGTTTTTTGAGTCAAACATGTCCCATTTGACGTTATTATGGTGCCACGCGAGTTAGAAACCAAGCGGAGTCCATTTGCTTACTCAAATCCTTGTATTCTCGGATTCCACCCAAATTGGCCTACAATTGAGCCTACAATGTACAAACGAGTTTTCCTTCTTCGTTGAGCACAACCGAACCTTTTTGTTGAGCCAAACATGTCCCACTTGACGTTATTAGGGTGCCACAGGAGTATTGAAATCAAACGGAATCCATTTGGTCACTCAAATCCTTGTATTCTCGGATTGCACCTAAATTGGCCTCCAAAATAGCCTACAACGTACAAACGAGTTTTTCTTCTTCATTAATCACAACCGAACTTGTTTGTTGAGTCAAACATGTCCCATTTGACGTTATTAAGGTGCCACGCGAGTTAGAAACCAAGCGGAGTCCATTTGCTTACTCAAATCCTTGTATTCTTCGATTCCACCCAAATTGGCCTCCAATTGAGCCTACAATATACAAACGAGTTTTCCTTCTTTGTTAAGCACAACCGAACATTTTTGTTGAGTCAAACTTGTCCCATTTGACGTTATTATGGTGCCACGCAAAGATTGAAATCAAACGGAGTCCGTTTGCTCACTCAAATCCTTGTATTCTCGGATTGCACCCAAATTGGCCTCCAATTTTGCCTACAATGTACAAACGAGTTTTCCTTCTTCGTTAAATACAACCGAACTTGTTTGTTGAGTCAAATATGTTCCATTTGACATTATTAAGGTGCCACGCAAGGATTGAAACCAAACGGAGTCCATTCGGTCACTCAAATCCTTGTATTCTCGGATTGCACCCAAATTGGCCTCCAATTGAGCCTACAACGTACAAACGAGTTTTCCTTCTTCGTTAACCATAACCGAACTTGTTTGTTGAGTCAAACATGTCCCATTTGACGTTATTATGGTGCCACGCGAGTTAGAAACCAAGCGGAGTCCATTTGCTTACTCAAATCCTTGTATTCTCGGATTGCACCCAAATTGGCCTACAATTGAGCCTACAATGTACAAACGAGTTTTCCTTCTTCGTTGAGCACAACCGAACCTTTTTGTTGAGTCAAAAATGTCCCATTTGACGTTATTAGGGTGCCACATGAGGATTGAAATCAAACGGAGTCCATTTGGTCACTCAAATCCTTGTATTCTCGTATTGCACCTAAATTGGCCTCCAATTGAGCCTACAACGTACAAACGAGTTTTTCTTCTTCATTAATCACAACCGAACTTTTTTGTTGAGTCATACATGTCCCATTTGACGTTATTATGGTGCCACGCGAGTTAGAAACCAAGCGGAGTCCATTTGGTCACTCAAATCCTTGTATTCTCGGATTGCACCCAAATTGGCCTCCAATTGAGCCTACAACGTACAAACGAGTTTTCCTTCTTCCTTAACAATAACCGAACTTGTTTGTTGAGTCAAAAATGTCCCATTTGACGTTATTATGTTGCCACGCGAGTTAGAAACCAAGCGGAGTCCATTTGGTCACTCAAATCCTTGTATTCTTGGATTGCACCAAAATTGGCC
This sequence comes from Berberis vulgaris, assembly GCA_963556465.1. Lineage (NCBI taxonomy): Eukaryota > Viridiplantae > Streptophyta > Magnoliopsida > Ranunculales > Berberidaceae > Berberis > Berberis vulgaris. The sequence goes on along the minus strand of OY747126.1, from coordinate 37,638,967 downwards.
TCCAATTGAGCCTACAACGTACAAACGAGTTTTCCTTCTTCATTAAGCACAACCGAACTTTTTTTTTGAGTCAAACATGTCCCATTTGACGTTATTATGGTGCCACGCGAGTTAGAAACCAAGCGGAGTCCATTTGCTTACTCAAATCCTTGTATTCTCGGATTCCACCCAAATTGGCCTACAATTGAGCCTACAATGTACAAACGAGTTTTCCTTCTTCGTTGAGCACAACCGAACCTTTTTGTTGAGCCAAACATGTCCCACTTGACGTTATTAGGGTGCCACACGAGTATTGAAATCAAACGGAATCCATTTGGTCACTCAAATCCTTGTATTCTCGGATTGCACCTAAATTGGCCTCCAAAATAGCCTACAACGTACAAACGAGTTTTTCTTCTTCATTAATCACAACCGAACTTGTTTGTTGAGTCAAACATGTCCCATTTGACGTTATTAAGGTGCCACGCGAGTTAGAAACCAAGCGGAGTCCATTTGCTTACTCAAATCCTTGTATTCTTCGATTCCACCCAAATTGGCCTCCAATTGAGCCTACAATATACAAACGAGTTTTCCTTCTTTGTTAAGCACAACCGAACATTTTTGTTGAGTCAAACTTGTCCCATTTGACGTTATTATGGTGCCACGCAAAGATTGAAATCAAACGGAGTCCGTTTGCTCACTCAAATCCTTGTATTCTCGGATTGCACCCAAATTGTCCTCCAATTTTGCCTACAATGTACAAACGAGTTTTCCTTCTTCGTTAAATACAACCGAACTTGTTTGTTGAGTCAAATATGTTCCATTTGACGTTATTAAGGTGCCACGCAAGGATTGAAACCAAACAGAGTCCATTCGGTCACTCAAATCCTTGTATTCTCGGATTGCACCCAAATTGGCCTCCAATTGAGCCTACAACGTACAAACGAGTTTTCCTTCTTCGTTAACCATAACCGAACTTGTTTGTTGAGTCAAACATGTCCCATTTGACGTTATTATGGTGCCACGCGAGTTAGAAACCAAGCGGAGTCCATTTGCTTACTCAAATCCTTGTATTCTCGGATTGCACCCAAATTGGCCTACAATTGAGCCTACAATGTACAAACGAGTTTTCCTTCTTCGTTGAGCACAACCGAACCTTTTTGTTGAGTCAAAAATGTCCCATTTGACGTTATTAGGGTGCCACATGAGGATTGAAATCAAACGGAGTCCATTTGGTCACTCAAATCCTTGTATTCTCGTATTGCACCTAAATTGGCCTCCAATTGAGCCTACAACGTACAAACGAGTTTTTCTTCTTCATTAATCACAAACGAACTTTTTTGTTGAGTCATACATGTCCCATTTGACGTTATTATGGTGCCACGCGAGTTAGAAACCAAGCGGAGTCCATTTGGTCACTCAAATCCTTGTATTCTCGGATTGCACCCAAATTGGCCTCCAATTGAGCCTACAACGTACAAACGAGTTTTCCTTCTTCCTTAACCATAACCGAACTTGTTTGTTGAGTCAAAAATTTCCCATTTGACGTTATTATGTTGCCACGCGAGTTAGAAACCAAGCGGAGTCCATTTGGTCACTCAAATCCTTGTATTCTCGGATTGCACCAAAATTGGCCTCCAATTGAGCCTACAACGTACAAACGAGTTTTCCTTCTTCATTAAGCACAACCGAACTTTTTTTTTGAGTCAAACATGTCCCATTTGACGTTATTATGGTGCCACGCGAGTTAGAAACCAAGCGGAGTCCATTTGCTTACTCAAATCCTTGTATTCTCGGATTCCACCCAAATTGGCCTACAATTGAGCCTACAATGTACAAACGAGTTTTCCTTCTTCGTTGAGCACAACCGAACCTTTTTGTTGAGCCAAACATGTCCCACTTGACGTTATTAGGGTGCCACACGAGTATTGAAATCAAACGGAATCCATTTGGTCACTCAAATCCTTGTATTCTCGGATTGCACCTAAATTGGCCTCCAAAATAGCCTACAACGTACAAACGAGTTTTTCTTCTTCATTAATCACAACCGAACTTGTTTGTTGAGTCAAACATGTCCCATTTGACGTTATTAAGGTGCCACGCGAGTTAGAAACCAAGCGGAGTCCATTTGCTTACTCAAATCCTTGTATTCTTCGATTCCACCCAAATTGGCCTCCAATTGAGCCTACAATATACAAACGAGTTTTCCTTCTTTGTTAAGCACAACCGAACATTTTTGTTGAGTCAAACTTGTCCCATTTGACGTTATTATGGTGCCACGCAAAGATTGAAATCAAACGGAGTCCGTTTGCTCACTCAAATCCTTGTATTCTCGGATTGCACCCAAATTGGCCTCCAATTTTGCCTACAATGTACAAACGAGTTTTCCTTCTTCGTTAAATACAACCGAACTTGTTTGTTGAGTCAAATATGTTCCATTTGACGTTATTAAGGTGCCACGCAAGGATTGAAACCAAACAGAGTCCATTCGGTCACTCAAATCCTTGTATTCTCGGATTGCACCCAAATTGGCCTCCAATTGAGCCTACAACGTACAAACGAGTTTTCCATCTTCGTTAACCATAACCGAACTTGTTTGTTGAGTCAAACATGTCCCATTTGACGTTATTATGGTGCCACGCGAGTTAGAAACCAAGCGGAGTCCATTTGCTTACTCAAATCCTTGTATTCTCGGATTGCACCCAAATTGGCCTACAATTGAGCCTACAATGTACAAACGAGTTTTCCTTCTTCGTTGAGCACAACCGAACCTTTTTGTTGAGTCAAAAATGTCCCATTTGACGTTATTAGGGTGCCACATGAGGATTGAAATCAAACGGAGTCCATTTGGTCACTCAAATCCTTGTATTCTCGTATTGCACCTAAATTGGCCTCCAATTGAGCCTACAACGTACAAACGAGTTTTTCTTCTTCATTAATCACAACCGAACTTTTTTGTTGAGTCATACATGTCCCATTTGACGTTATTATGGTGCCACGCGAGTTAGAAACCAAGCGGAGTCCATTTGGTCACTCAAATCCTTGTATTCTCGGATTGCACCCAAATTGGCCTCCAATTGAGCCTACAACGTACAAACGAGTTTTCCTTCTTCCTTAACCATAACCGAACTTGTTTGTTGAGTCAAAAATTTCCCATTTGACGTTATTATGTTGCCACGCGAGTTAGAAACCAAGCGGAGTCCATTTGGTCACTCAAATCCTTGTATTCTCGGATTGCACCAAAATTGGCCTCCAATTGAGCCTACAACGTACAAACGAGTTTTCCTTCTTCATTAAGCACAACCGAACTTTTTTTTTGAGTCAAACATGTCCCATTTGACGTTATTATGGTGCCACGCGAGTTAGAAACCAAGCGGAGTCCATTTGCTTACTCAAATCCTTGTATTCTCGGATTCCACCCAAATTGGCCTACAATTGAGCCTACAATGTACAAACGAGTTTTCCTTCTTCGTTGAGCACAACCGAACCTTTTTGTTGAGCCAAACATGTCCCACTTGACGTTATTAGGGTGCCACACGAGTATTGAAATCAAACGGAATCCATTTGGTCACTCAAATCCTTGTATTCTCGGATTGCACCTAAATTGGCCTCCAAAATAGCCTACAACGTACAAACGAGTTTTTCTTCTTCATTAATCACAACCGAACTTGTTTGTTGAGTCAAACATGTCCCATTTGACGTTATTAAGGTGCCACGCGAGTTAGAAACCAAGCGGAGTCCATTTGCTTACTCAAATCCTTGTATTCTTCGATTCCACCCAAATTGGCCTCCAATTGAGCCTACAATATACAAACGAGTTTTCCTTCTTTGTTAAGCACAACCGAACATTTTTGTTGAGTCAAACTTGTCCCATTTGACGTTATTATGGTGCCACGCAAAGATTGAAATCAAACGGAGTCCGTTTGCTCACTCAAATCCTTGTATTCTCGGATTGCACCCAAATTGGCCTCCAATTTTGCCTACAATGTACAAACGACTTTTCCTTCTTCGTTAAATACAACCGAACTTGTTTGTTGAGTCAAATATGTTCCATTTGACGTTATTAAGGTGCCACGCAAGGATTGAAACCAAACAGAGTCCATTCGGTCACTCAAATCCTTGTATTCTCGGATTGCACCCAAATTGGCCTCCAATTGAGCCTACAACGTACAAACGAGTTTTCCATCTTCGTTAACCATAACCGAACTTGTTTGTTGAGTCAAACATGTCCCATTTGACGTTATTATGGTGCCACGCGAGTTAGAAACCAAGCGGAGTCCATTTGCTTACTCAAATCCTTGTATTCTCGGATTGCACCCAAATTGGCCTACAATTGAGCCTACAATGTACAAACGAGTTTTCCTTCTTCGTTGAGCACAACCGAACCTTTTTGTTGAGTCAAAAATGTCCCATTTGACGTTATTAGGGTGCCACATGAGGATTGAAATCAAACGGAGTCCATTTGGTCACTCAAATCCTTGTATTCTCGTATTGCACCTAAATTGGCCTCCAATTGAGCCTACAACGTACAAACGAGTTTTTCTTCTTCATTAATCACAACCGAACTTTTTTGTTGAGTCATACATGTCCCATTTGACGTTATTATGGTGCCACGCGAGTTAGAAACCAAGCGGAGTCCATTTGGTCACTCAAATCCTTGTATTCTCGGATTGCACCCAAATTGGCCTCCAATTGAGCCTACAACGTACAAACGAGTTTTCCTTCTTCCTTAACCATAACCGAACTTGTTTGTTGAGTCAAAAATTTCCCATTTGACGTTATTATGTTGCCACGCGAGTTAGAAACCAAGCGGAGTCCATTTGGTCACTCAAATCCTTGTATTCTCGGATTGCACCAAAATTGGCCTCCAATTGAGCCTACAACGTACAAACGAGTTTTCCTTCTTCATTAAGCACAACCGAACTTTTTTTTTGAGTCAAACATGTCCCATTTGACGTTATTATGGTGCCACGCGAGTTAGAAACCAAGCGGAGTCCATTTGCTTACTCAAATCCTTGTATTCTCGGATTCCACCCAAATTGGCCTACAATTGAGCCTACAATGTACAAACGAGTTTTCCTTCTTCGTTGAGCACAACCGAACCTTTTTGTTGAGCCAAACATGTCCCACTTGACGTTATTAGGGTGCCACACGAGTATTGAAATCAAACGGAATCCATTTGGTCACTCAAATCCTTGTATTCTCGGATTGCACCTAAATTGGCCTCCAAAATAGCCTACAACGTACAAACGAGTTTTTCTTCTTCATTAATCACAACCGAACTTGTTTGTTGAGTCAAACATGTCCCATTTGACGTTATTAAGGTGCCACGCGAGTTAGAAACCAAGCGGAGTCCATTTGCTTACTCAAATCCTTGTATTCTTCGATTCCACCCAAATTGGCCTCCAATTGAGCCTACAATATACAAACGAGTTTTCCTTCTTTGTTAAGCACAACCGAACATTTTTGTTGAGTCAAACTTGTCCCATTTGACGTTATTATGGTGCCACGCAAAGATTGAAATCAAACGGAGTCCGTTTGCTCACTCAAATCCTTGTATTCTCGGATTGCACCCAAATTGGCCTCCAATTTTGCCTACAATGTACAAACGACTTTTCCTTCTTCGTTAAATACAACCGAACTTGTTTTTTGAGTCAAATATGTTCCATTTGACGTTATTAAGGTGCCACGCAAGGATTGAAACCAAACAGAGTCCATTCGGTCACTCAAATCCTTGTATTCTCGGATTGCACCCAAATTGGCCTCCAATTGAGCCTACAACGTACAAACGAGTTTTCCTTCTTCGTTAACCATAACCGAACTTGTTTGTTGAGTCAAACATGTCCCATTTGACGTTATTATGGTGCCACGCGAGTTAGAAACCAAGCGGAGTCCATTTGCTTACTCAAATCCTTGTATTCTCGGATTGCACCCAAATTGGCCTACAATTGAGCCTACAATGTACAAACGAGTTTTCCTTCTTCGTTGAGCACAACCGAATCTTTTTGTTGAGTCAAAAATGTCCCATTTGACGTTATTAGGGTGCCACATGAGGATTGAAATCAAACGGAGTCCATTTGGTCACTCAAATCCTTGTATTCTCGTATTGCACCTAAATTGGCCTCCAATTGAGCCTACAACGTACAAACGAGTTTTTCTTCTTCATTAATCACAATCGAACTTTTTGGTTGAGTCAAACATGTCCCATTTGACGTTATTATGGTGCCACGCGAGTTAGAAACCAAGCGGAGTCCATTTGGTCACTCAAATCCTTGTATTCTCGGATTGCACCCGAATTGGCCTCCAATTGAGCCTACAATGTACAAACGAGTTTTCTTTCTTCGTTGACCATAACCGAACTTGTTTTTTGAGTCAAAAATGTCCCATTTGACATTATTATGGTGCCACGCGAGTTAGAAACCAAGCGGAGTCCATTTGCTTACTCAAATCCTTGTATTCTTGGATTCCACCCAAATTGGCCTCCAATTGAGCCTACAATGTAAAAACGAGTTTACCTTCTTCGTTGAGCACAACCGAACATTTTTGTTGAGTCAAACATGTCCCATTTGACGTTATTATGGTGCCACGCGAGGATTGAAATCAAACGGAGTCCATTTGGTCACTCAAATCCTTGTATTCTCGGATTGCACCCAAATTGGCCTCCAATTGAGCCTACAACGTACAAACGAGTTTTCCTTCTTCGTTAACCATAACCGAACTTGTTTGTTGAGTCAAACATGTCCCATTTTACGTTATTATGGTGCCACGCGAGTTAGAAACCAAGCGGAGTCCATTTGCTTACTCAAATCCTTGTATTCTCGGATTGCACCCAAATTGGCCTACAATTGAGCCTACAATGTACAAACGAGTTTTCCTTCTTCGTTGAGCACAACCGAACCTTTTTGTTGATTCAAAAATATCCCATTTGACGTTATTAGGGTGGCACATGAGGATTGAAATCAAACGGAGTCCATTTGGTCACTCAAATCCTTGTATTCTCGTGTTGCACCTAAATTGGCCTCCAATTGAGCCTACAACGTACAAACGAGTTTTTCTTCTTCATTAATCATAACCGAACTTGTTTGTTGAGTCAAACATGTCCCATTTGACGTTATTATGGTGCCACGCGAGTTAGAAACCAAGCGGAGTCCATTTGGTCACTCAAATCCTTGTATTCTCGGATTGCACCAAAATTGGCCTCCAATTGAGCCTAAAAACGTACAAATGAGTGTTCCTTCTATATTAAGCACAACGGAACTTGTTTTTTGAGTCAAACATGTCCCATTTGACGTTATTATGGTGCCACGCAAGTTAGAAACCAAGCGGAGTCCATTTGCTTACTCAAATCCTTGTATTCTTGGATTCCACCCAAATTGGCCTCCAATTGAGCCTACAATGTACAAACGAGTTTACCTTCTTCGATGAGCACAACCGAACATTTTTGTTGAGTCAAACATGTCCCATTTGACCTTATTATGGTGCCCGCGAGGATTGAAATCAAACGAAGTCCATTTGGTCACTCAAATCCTTGTATTCTCGGATTGCACCCAAATTGGCCTCCAATTGAGCCTACAACGTACAAACGAGTTTTTCTTCTTCGTTAACTATAAACGAACTTGTTTGTTGAGTCAAACATGTCCCATTTGACGTTATTATGTTGCCACGCGAGTTAGAAACCAAGCCGAATCCATTTGGTCACTCAAATCCTTGTATTCTCGGATTGCACCAAAATTGGCCTCCAATTGAGCCTACAACGTACAAACGAGTTTTCCTTCTTTGTTACGCACAACCGAAACTTTTTGTTGAGTCAAAAATGTCCCATTTGACGTTATTATGGTGCCACGCAAAGATTGAAATCAAACGGAGTCCGTTTGCTCACTCAAATCCTTGTATTCTCGGATTGCACCCAAATTGGCCTCCAATTGAGGCTACAATGTACAAACGAGTTTTCCTTCTTCGGTAAGCACAACCGAACTTGTTTGTTGAGTCAAATATGTTCCATTTGACATTATTATGGTGCCACCCAAGGATTGAAATCAAACGGAATCCATTTGGTCACTCAAATCCTTGTATTCTCGGATTGCACCCAAATTGGCCTCCAATTGAGCCTACAACGTACAAACGAGTTCTTCTTCTTCGTTAATCACAACCGAACATTTTTGTTGAGTCAAACATGTCCCATTTGACGTTATTATGGTGCCACGTGAGTTAGAAACCAAGCGGAGTCCATTTGCTTACTCAAATCCTTGTATTCTCGGATTGCACTCAAATTGGCCTACAATTGAGCCTACAATGTACAAACGAGTTTTCCTTCTTCGTTGAGCACAACCGAACCTTTTTGTTGAGTCAAACATGTCCCATTTGACGTTATTAGGGTGCCACGCATGGATTGAAATCAAATGGAGTCCATTTGGTTACTCAAATCCTTGTATTCTCGGATTGCACCAAAATTGGCCTCCAATTGAGCCTACAACGTACAAACGAGTTTTCCTTCTTCGTTAACCATAACCAAACTTGTTTATTGAGTCAAACATGTCCCATTTGACGTTATTATGGTGCCACGCGAGTTAGAAACCAAGCGGAGTCCATTTGCTTACTCAAATCCTTGTATTCTCGGATTGCACTCAAATTGGCCTACAATTGAGCCTACAATGTACAAACGAGTTTTCCTTCTTCGTTGAGCACAACCGAACCTTTTTGTTGAGTCAAACATGTCCCATTTGACGTTATTAGGGTGCCACGCATGGATTGAAATCAAATGGAGTCCATTTGGTCACTCAAATCCTTGTATTCTCGGATTGCACCGAAATTGGCCTCCAATTGAGCCAACAACGTAGAAACGAGTTTTCCTTCTTTATTATGCACAACCGAACTTGTTTTTTGAGTCAAACATGTCCCATTTGACGTTATTATGGTGCCACACGAGTTAGAAACCAAGCAGAGTCCATTTGCTCACTAAAATCCTTGTATTCTCGTATTGCACCCAAATTGGCCTCCAATTGAGCCTACAACATACAAACGAGTTTTCCTTCTTTGTTAAGCACAACCGAACCTTTTTTTTTTGTCAAAAATGTACCATTTGACTTTATTATGGTGCCACACAAAGATTGAAATCAAACGGAGTCCGTTTGCTCACTCAAATCCTGGTATTCTCGGATTGCACCCAAATTAGCCTCCAATTGAGCCTACAATGTACAAACGAGTTTTCCTTCTTCGTTAAGCACAACCAAACTTGTTTGTTGAGTCAAATATGTTCCATTTGATGTTATTATGGTGCCACGCATGGATTGAAACCAAACGGAGTCCATTCGGTCACTGAAATCCTTGTATTCTCGGATTGCACCCAAATTGGGCTCCAATTGAGCCTACAACGTACAAACGAGTTTTCCTTCTTCGTTAACCAGAACCGAACTTGTTTGTTGAGTCAAACATGTCCCATTTGACGTTATTATGGTGCCACGCGAGTTAGAAACCAAGCGGAGTCCATTTGGTCACTCAAATCCTTGTATTCTCGGATTGCACCCAAATTGGCCTCCAATTGAGCCTACAATGTACAAACGAGTTTTCCTTCTTCGTTGACCATAAACGAACTTGTTTGTCGAGTCAAACATGTCCCATTTGACGTTATTATAGTGCCACGTGAGTTAGAAACCAAGCGGAGTCCATTTGCTTACTCAAATCCTTGTATTCTCGGATTGCACTCAAATTGGCCTACAATTGAGCCTACAATGTACAAACGAGTTTTCCTTCTTCGTTGAGCACAACCGAACCTTTTTGTTGAGTCAAACATGTCCCATTTGACGTTATTAGGGTGCCACGCATGGATTGAAATCAAATGGAGTCCATTTGGTCACTCAAATCCTTGTATTCTTGGATTGCACCAAAATTGGCCTCCAATTGAGCCTACAACGTACAAACGAGTTTTCCTTCTTTATTATGCACAACCGAACTTGTTTTTTGAGTCAAACATGTCCCATTTGACGTTATTATGGTGCCACACGAGTTAGAAACCAAGCGGAGTCCATTTGCTCACTAAAATCCTTGTATTCTCGTATTGCACCCAAATTGGCCTCCAATTGAGCCTACAATATACAAACGAGTTTTCCTTCTTTGTTAAGCACAACCGAACCTTTTTGTTTTGTCAAAAATGTACCATTTGACGTTATTATGGTGCCACACAAAGATTGAAATCAAACGGAGTCCGTTTGCTCACTCAAATCCAGGTATTCTCGGATTGCACCCAAATTAGCCTCCAATTGAGCCTACAATGTACAAACGAGTTTTCCTTCTTCGTTAAGCACAACCAAACTTGTTTGTTGAGTCAAATATGTTCCATTTGACGTTATTATGGTGCCACGCATGGATTGAAACCAAACGGAGTCCATTCGGTCACTCAAATCCTTGTATTCTCGGATTGCACTCAAATTGGGCTCCAATTGAGCCTACAACGTACAAACGAGTTTTCCTTCTTCGTTAACCAGAACCGAACTTGTTTGTTGAGTCAAACATGTCCCATTTGACGTTATTATGGTGCCACGCGAGTTAGAAACCAAGCGGAGTCCATTTGGTCACTCAAATCCTTGTATTCTCGGATTGCACCCAAATTGGCCTCCAATTGAGCCTACAATGTACAAACGAGTTTTCCTTCTTCGTTGACCATAACCGAACTTGTTTGTTGAGTCAAACATGTCCCATTTGACGTTATTATAGTGCCACATGAGTTAGAAACCAAGCGGAGTCCATTTGCTTACTCAAATCCTTGTATTCTTGGATTCCACCCAAATTGGCCTCCAATTGAGCCTACAATGTACAAACGAGTTTACCTTCTTCGTTGAGCACAACCGAAAATTTTTGTTGAGTCAAACATGTCCCATTTGACGTTATTATGGTGCCATGCGAGGATTGAAATCAAACGGAGTCCATTTGGTCACTCAAATCCTTGTATTCTCGGATTGCACCCAAATTGGCCTCCAATTGAGCCAACAACGTACAAACGAGTTTTCCTTCTTCGTTAACCATAACCGAACTTGTTTGTTGAGTCAAACATGTCCCATTTGACGTTATTATGTTGCCACGCGAGTCAGAAACCAAGCGGAGTCCATTTGGTCACTCAAATCCTTGTATTCTCGGATTGCACCCAAATTGGCCTCCAATTGAGCCTACAACGTACAAACGAGTTTTCCATCTTCGTTAAGCACAACCGAACATTTTTGTTGAGTCAAACATGTCCCATTTGACGTTATTAGGGTTCCACAGAAGGATTAAAATCAAACGGAGTCCATTTGGTCACTCAAATCCTTGTATTCTCGGATTGCACCCAAATTGGCTTCCAATTGAGCCTACAACGTACAAACGAGTTTTCCTTCTTCGTTAAGCACAACCGAACATTTTTGTTGAGTCAAACATGTCCCATTTGACGTTATTAGGGTTCCACGTGAGGATTGAAATCAAACGGAGTCCATTTGGTCACTCAAATCCTTGTATTCTCGGATTGCACCCAAATTGGCCTCCAATTGAGCCTACAACGTACAAACGAGTTTTCCTTCTTCGTTAACCATAACAGAACTTGTTTATTGAGTCAAACATGTCCCATTTGACGTTATTATGGTGCCACGTGAGTTAGAAACCAAGCGGAGTCCATTTGGTCACTCAAATCCTTGTATTCTCGGATTGCACACAAATTGGCCTCCAATTGAGCCTACAACGTACAAACGAGTTTTTCTTCTTCCTTAACCATAACCGAACTTGTTTCTTGAGTCAAAAATGTCCCATTTGACGTTATTATGTTGCCACGCGAGTTAGAAACCAAGCTGAGTCCATTTGGTCACTCAAATCCTTGTATTCTCGGATTGCACCAAAATTGGCCTCCAATTGAGCCTACAACGTACAAACGAGTTTTCCTTCTTCATTAAGCACAACCGAACTTGTTTTTTGAGTCAAAAATGTCCCATTTGATGTTATTATGGTGCCACACGAGGATTGAAATCAAACGGAGTCCATTTGGTCACTCAAATCCTTGTATTCTCGGATTGCACCTAAATTGGCCTCCAATTGAGCCTACAACGTACAAACGAGTTTTTCTTCTCCATTAATCACAACCGAACTTGTTTGTTGAGTCAAACAAGTCACATTTGACGTTATTATGGTGCCACGCGAGTTAGAAACCAAGCGGAGTCCATTTGGTCACTCAAATCCTTGTATTCTCGGATTGCACCCAAATTGGCCTCCAATTGAGCCTACAATGTACAAACGAGTTTTCCTTCTTCGTTGACCATAACCGAACTTGTTTTTTGTGTCAAACATGTCCCATTTGACGTTATTATGGTGCCACGCGAGTTAGAAACCAAGCGGAGTCCATTTGCTTACTCAAATCCTTGTATTCTTGGATTCCACCCAAATTGGCCTCCAATTGAGCCTACAATGTACAAACGAGTTTACTTCTTCGTTGAGCACAACCGAACATTTTTTGTTGAGTCAAACATGTCCCATTTGACGTTATTATGGTTGCCACATGAGGATTGAAATCAAACGGAGTCCATTTGGTCACTCAAATCCTTGTATTCTCGGATTGCACCCAAATTGGCCTCCAATTGAGCCTACAACGTACAAACGAGTTTTCCTTCTTCGTTAACTATAACCGAACTTGTTTGTTGAGTCAAACATGTCCCATTTGACGTTATTATGTTGCCACGCGAGTTAGAAACCAAGCGGAATCCATTTGGTCACTCAAATCCTTGTATTCTCGGATTGCACCAAAATTGGCCTCCAATTGAGCCTACAACGTACAAACGAGTTTTCCTTCTTTGTTACGCACAACCAAAACTTTTTGTTGAGTCAAACATGTCCCATTTGACGTTATTATGGTGCCACGCAAAGATTGAAATCAAACGGAGTCCGTTGCTCACTCAAATCCTTGTATTCTCGGATTGCACCCAAATTGGCCTCCAATTGAGGCTACAATGTACAAACGAGTTTTCCTTCTTCGGTAAGCACAAACGAACTTGTTTGTTGAGTCAAATATGTTCCATTTGACGTTATTATGGTGCCACCCAAGGATTGAAATCAAACGGAATCCATTTGGTCACTCAAATCCTTGTATTCTCGGATTGCACCCAAATTGGCCTCCAATTGAGCCTACAACGTACAAACGAGTTTTCCTTCTTCGTTAACAATAACCGAACTTGTTTATTGAGTCAAACATGTCCCATTTGACGTTATTATTGTGCCACGCGAGTTAGAAACCAAGCGGAGTCCATTTGCTTACTCAAATCCTTGTATACTCGGATTGCACTAAAATTGGCCTACAATTGAGCCTACAATGTACAAACGAGTTTTCCTTCTTTGTTAAGCACAACCGAACCTTTTTGTTTTGTCAAAAATGTACCATTTGACGTTATTATGGTGCCACACAAAGATTGAAATCAAACGGAGTCCGTTTGCTCACTCAAATCCTGGTATTCTCGGATTGCACCCAAATTAGCCTCCAATTGAGCCTACAATGTACAAACGAGTTTTCCTTCTTCGTTAAGCACAACCAAACTTGTTTGTTGAGTCAAATATGTTCCATTTGATGTTATTATGGTGCCACGCATGGATTGAAACCAAACGGAGTCCATTCGGTCACTGAAATCCTTGTATTCTCGGATTGCACCCAAATTGGGCTCCAATTGAGCCTACAACGTACAAACGAGTTTTCCTTCTTCGTTAACCAGAACCGAACTTGTTTGTTGAGTCAAACATGTCCCATTTGACGTTATTATGGTGCCACGCGAGTTAGAAACCAAGCGGAGTCCATTTGGTCACTCAAATCCTTGTATTCTCGGATTGCACCCAAATTGGCCTCCAATTGAGCCTACAATGTACAAACGAGTTTTCCTTCTTCGTTGACCATAAACGAACTTGTTTGTCGAGTCAAACATGTCCCATTTGACGTTATTATAGTGCCACGTGAGTTAGAAACCAAGCGGAGTCCATTTGCTTACTCAAATCCTTGTATTCTCGGATTGCACTCAAATTGGCCTACAATTGAGCCTACAATGTACAAACGAGTTTTCCTTCTTCGTTGAGCACAACCGAACCTTTTTGTTGAGTCAAACATGTCCCATTTGACGTTATTAGGGTGCCACGCATGGATTGAAATCAAATGGAGTCCATTTGGTCACTCAAATCCTTGTATTCTTGGATTGCACCAAAATTGGCCTCCAATTGAGCCTACAACGTACAAACGAGTTTTCCTTCTTTATTATGCACAACCGAACTTGTTTTTTGAGTCAAACATGTCCCATTTGACGTTATTATGGTGCCACACGAGTTAGAAACCAAGCGGAGTCCATTTGCTCACTAAAATCCTTGTATTCTCGTATTGCACCCAAATTGGCCTCCAATTGAGCCTACAATATACAAACGAGTTTTCCTTCTTTGTTAAGCACAACCGAACCTTTTTGTTTTGTCAAAAATGTACCATTTGACGTTATTATGGTGCCACACAAAGATTGAAATCAAACGGAGTCCGTTTGCTCACTCAAATCCAGGTATTCTCGGATTGCACCCAAATTAGCCTCCAATTGAGCCTACAATGTACAAACGAGTTTTCCTTCTTCGTTAAGCACAACCAAACTTGTTTGTTGAGTCAAATATGTTCCATTTGACGTTATTATGGTGCCACGCATGGATTGAAACCAAACGGAGTCCATTCGGTCACTCAAATCCTTGTATTCTCGGATTGCACTCAAATTGGGCTCCAATTGAGCCTACAACGTACAAACGAGTTTTCCTTCTTCGTTAACCAGAACCGAACTTGTTTGTTGAGTCAAACATGTCCCATTTGACGTTATTATGGTGCCACGCGAGTTAGAAACCAAGCGGAGTCCATTTGGTCACTCAAATCCTTGTATTCTCGGATTGCACCCAAATTGGCCTCCAATTGAGCCTACAATGTACAAACGAGTTTTCCTTCTTCGTTGACCATAACCGAACTTGTTTGTTGAGTCAAACATGTCCCATTTGACGTTATTATAGTGCCACATGAGTTAGAAACCAAGCGGAGTCCATTTGCTTACTCAAATCCTTGTATTCTTGGATTCCACCCAAATTGGCCTCCAATTGAGCCTACAATGTACAAACGAGTTTACCTTCTTCGTTGAGCACAACCGAACCTTCGTTGAGCACAACCGAAAATTTTTGTTGAGTCAAACATGTCCCATTTGACGTTATTATGGTGCCATGCGAGGATTGAAATCAAACGGAGTCCATTTGGTCACTCAAATCCTTGTATTCTCGGATTGCACCCAAATTGGCCTCCAATTGAGCCAACAACGTACAAACGAGTTTTCCTTCTTCGTTAACCATAACCGAACTTGTTTGTTGAGTCAAACATGTCCCATTTGACGTTATTATGTTGCCACGCGAGTCAGAAACCAAGCGGAGTCCATTTGGTCACTCAAATCCTTGTATTCTCGGATTGCACCCAAATTGGCCTCCAATTGAGCCTACAACGTACAAACGAGTTTTCCATCTTCGTTAAGCACAACCGAACATTTTTGTTGAGTCAAACATGTCCCATTTGACGTTATTAGGGTTCCACAGAAGGATTAAAATCAAACGGAGTCCATTTGGTCACTCAAATCCTTGTATTCTCGGATTGCACCCAAATTGGCTTCCAATTGAGCCTACAACGTACAAACGAGTTTTCCTTCTTCGTTAAGCACAACCGAACATTTTTGTTGAGTCAAACATGTCCCATTTGACGTTATTAGGGTTCCACGTGAGGATTGAAATCAAACGGAGTCCATTTGGTCACTCAAATCCTTGTATTCTCGGATTGCACCCAAATTCGCCTCCAATTGAGCCTACAACGTACAAACGAGTTTTCCTTCTTCGTTAACCATAACAGAACTTGTTTATTGAGTCAAACATGTCCCATTTGACGTTATTATGGTGCCACGTGAGTTAGAAACCAAGCGGAGTCCATTTGGTCACTCAAATCCTTGTATTCTCGGATTGCACACAAATTGGCCTCCAATTGAGCCTACAACGTACAAACGAGTTTTTCTTCTTCCTTAACCATAACCGAACTTGTTTCTTGAGTCAAAAATGTCCCATTTGACGTTATTATGTTGCCACGCGAGTTAGAAACCAAGCTGAGTCCATTTGGTCACTCAAATCCTTGTATTCTCGGATTGCACCAAAATTGGCCTCCAATTGAGCCTACAACGTACAAACGAGTTTTCCTTCTTCATTAAGCACAACCGAACTTGTTTTTTGAGTCAAAAATGTCCCATTTGATGTTATTATGGTGCCACACGAGGATTGAAATCAAACGGAGTCCATTTGGTCACTCAAATCCTTGTATTCTCGGATTGCACCTAAATTGGCCTCCAATTGAGCCTACAACGTACAAACGAGTTTTTCTTCTCCATTAATCACAACCGAACTTGTTTGTTGAGTCAAACAAGTCACATTTGACGTTATTATGGTGCCACGCGAGTTAGAAACCAAGCGGAGTCCATTTGGTCACTCAAATCCTTGTATTCTCGGATTGCACCCAAATTGGCCTCCAATTGAGCCTACAATGTACAAACGAGTTTTCCTTCTTCGTTGACCATAACCGAACTTGTTTTTTGTGTCAAACATGTCCCATTTGACGTTATTATGGTGCCACGCGAGTTAGAAACCAAGCGGAGTCCATTTGCTTACTCAAATCCTTGTATTCTTGGATTCCACCCAAATTGGCCTCCAATTGAGCCTACAATGTACAAACGAGTTTACCTTCTTCGTTGAGCACAACCGAACATTTTTGTTGAGTCAAACATGTCCCATTTGACGTTATTATGGTGCCACATGAGGATTGAAATCAAACGGAGTCCATTTGGTCACTCAAATCCTTGTATTCTCGGATTGCACCCAAATTGGCCTCCAATTGAGCCTACAACGTACAAACGAGTTTTCCTTCTTCGTTAACTATAACCGAACTTGTTTGTTGAGTCAAACATGTCCCATTTGACGTTATTATGTTGCCACGCGAGTTAGAAACCAAGCGGAATCCATTTGGTCACTCAAATCCTTGTATTCTCGGATTGCACCAAAATTGGCCTCCAATTGAGCCTACAACGTACAAACGAGTTTTCCTTCTTTGTTACGCACAACCAAAACTTTTTGTTGAGTCAAACATGTCCCATTTGACGTTATTATGGTGCCACGCAAAGATTGAAATCAAACGGAGTCCGTTTGCTCACTCAAATCCTTGTATTCTCGGATTGCACCCAAATTGGCCTCCAATTGAGGCTACAATGTACAAACGAGTTTTCCTTCTTCGGTAAGCACAAACGAACTTGTTTGTTGAGTCAAATATGTTCCATTTGACGTTATTATGGTGCCACCCAAGGATTGAAATCAAACGGAATCCATTTGGTCACTCAAATCCTTGTATTCTCGGATTGCACCCAAATTGGCCTCCAATTGAGCCTACAACGTACAAACGAGTTTTCCTTCTTCGTTAACCATAACCGAACTTGTTTATTGAGTCAAACATGTCCCATTTGACGTTATTATTGTGCCACGCGAGTTAGAAACCAAGCGGAGTCCATTTGCTTACTCAAATCCTTGTATACTCGGATTGCACTAAAATTGGCCTACAATTGAGCCTACAATGTACAAACGAGTTTTCCTTCTTTGTTAAGCACAACCGAACCTTTTTGTTTTGTCAAAAATGTACCATTTGACGTTATTATGGTGCCACACAAAGATTGAAATCAAACGGAGTCCGTTTGCTCACTCAAATCCTGGTATTCTCGGATTGCACCCAAATTAGCCTCCAATTGAGCCTACAATGTACAAATGAGTTTTCCTTCTTCGTTAAGCACAACCAAACTGGTTTGTTGAGTCAAATATGTTCCATTTGACGTTATTATGGTGCCACGCATGGATTGAAACCAAACGGAGTCCACTCGGTCACTCAAATCCTTGTATTCTCGGATTGCACCCAAATTGGCCTCCAATTGAGCCTACAACGTACAAACGAGTTTTCCTTCTTCGTTAACCAGAACCGAACTTGTTTGTTGAGTCAAACATGTCCCATTTGACGTTATTATGGTGCCACACTAGTTAGAAACCAAGCGGAGTCCATTTGGTCACTCAAATCCTTGTATTCTCGGATTGCACCCAAATTGGCCTCCAATTGAGCCTACAATGTACAAACGAGTTTTCCTTCTTCGTTGACCATAACCGAACTTATTTGTTGAGTCAAACATGTCCCATTTGATGTTATTATAGTGCCACACGAGTTAGAAACCAAGCGGAGTCCATTTGCTTACTCAAATCCTTGTATACTTGGATTCCACCCAAATTGGCCTCCAATTGAGCCTACAATGTACAAACTAGTTTACCTTCTTCGTTGAGCACAACCGAACATTTTTGTTGAGTCAAACATGTCCCATTTGACATGATTATGGTGCCACGCGAGGATTGAAATCAAACGGAGTCCATTTGGTCACTCAAATCCTTGTATTCTCGGATTGCACCCAAATTGGCCTCCAATTGAGCCTACAACGTACAAACGAGTTTTCCTTCTTCGTTAACCATAAACGAACTTGTTTGTTGAGTCAAACATGTCCCATTTGACGTTATTATGTTGCCACGCGAGTCAGAAACCAAGCGGAGTCCATTTGGTCACTCAAATCCTTGTATTCTCGGATTGCCCCAAAATTGGCCTCCAATTGAGCCTACAACGTACAAACGAGTTTTCCTTCTTCATTAAGCACAACCGAACTTGTTTTTTGAGTAAAAAATGTCCCATTTGACGTTATTATGGTGCCACGCGAGTTAGAAACCAAGCGGAGTCCATTTGCTTACTCAAATCCTTGTATTCTCGGATTGCACCCAAATTGGCCTACAATTGAGCCTACAATGTACAAACGAGTTTTCCTTCTTCGTTGAGCACAACCGAACCTTTTTGTTGAGTCAAACATGTCCCATTTTACGTTATTAGGGTGCCACATGAGGATTGAAATCAAACGGAGTCCATTTGGTCACTCAAATCCTTGTATTCTCGGATTGCACCTAAATTGGCCTCCAATTGAGCCTACAACGTACAAACGAGTTTTTCTTCTCCATTAATCACAACCGTACTTATTTGTTGAGTCAAACATGTCCCATTTGACGTTATTATGGTGCCACGCGAGTTAGAAACCAAGCGGAGTCCATTTGCTCACTAAAATCCTTGTATTCTCGTATTGCACCCAAATTGGCCTCCAATTGAGCCTACAACATACAAACGAGTTTTCCTTCTTTGTTAAGCACAACCGAACCTTTTTGTTTTGTCAAAAATGTACCATTTGACGTTATTATGGTGCCACACAAAGATTGAAATCAAACGGAGTCCGTTTGCTCACTCAAATCCTGGTATTCTCGGATTGCACCCAAATTAGCCTCCAATTGAGCCTACAATGTACAAACGAGTTTTCCTTCTTCGTTAAGCACAACCAAACTTGTTTGTTGAGTCAAATATGTTCCAGTTGACGTTATTATGGTGCCACGCGAGTTAGAAACCAAGCGGAGTCCATTTGGTCACTCAAATCCTTGTATTCTCGGATTGCACCCAAATTGGCCTCCAATTGAGCCTACAACGTACAAACGAGTTTTCCTTCTTCGTTAACCAGAACCGAACATGTTTGTTGAGTCAAACATGTCCCATTTGACTTTATTATGGTGCCACGCGAGTTAGAAACCAAGCGGAGTCCATTTGGTCACTCAAATCCTTGTATTCTCGGATTCCACCCAAATTGGCCTCCAATTGAGCCCTACAATGTACAAACGAGTTTTCCTTCTTCGTTGACCATAACCGAACTTGTTTGTTAAGTCAAACATGTCCCATTTGACGTTATTATGGTGCCACAAGAGTTAGAAACCAAGCGGAGTCCATTTGCTTACTCAAATCCTTGTATTCTTCGATTCCACCCAAATTGGCCTCCAATTGAGCCTACAATGTACAAATGAGTTTACCTTCTTCGTTGAGCACAACCGAACATTTTTGTTGAGTCAAACATGTCCCATTTGACGTTATTATGGTGCCCGCGAGGATTGAAATCAAACGGAGTCCATTTGGTCACTCAAATCCTTGTATTCTCGGATTGCACCCAAATTGGCCTCCAATTGAGCCTACAACGTACAAACGAGTTTTCCTTCTTCGTTAACTATAACCAAACTTGTTTGTTGAGTCAAACATGTCCCATTTGACGTTATTATGTTGCCACGCGAGTTAGAAACCAAGCGGAATCCATTTGGTCACTCAAATCCTTGTATTCTCGGATTGCACCAAAATTGGCCTCCAATTGAGCCTACAACGTACAAACGAGTTTTCCTTCTTTGTTACCCGAAACCGAAACTTTTTGTTGAGTCAAACATGTCCCATTTGACGTTATTATGGTGCCACGCAAAGATTGAAATCAAACGGAGTCCGTTTGCTCACTCAAATCCTTGTATTCTCGGATTGCACCCAAATTGGCCTCCAATTGAGGCTACAATGTACAAACGAGTTTTCCTTCTTCGGTAAGCACAATCGAACTTGTTTGTTGAGTCAAATATGTTCCATTTGACGTTATTATGGTGCCACCCAAGGATTGAAATCAAACGGAATCCATTTGGTCACTCAAATCCTTGTATTCTCGGATTGCACCCAAATTGGCCTCCAATTGAGCCTACAACGTACAAACGAGTTTTCCTTCTTCGTTAACAATAACCGAACTTGTTTATTGAGTCAAACATGTCCCATTTGACGTTATTATGGTGCCACACGAGTTAGAAACCAAGCGGAGTCCATTTGCTTACTCAAATCCTTGTATACTCGGATTGCACTCAAATTGGCCTACAATTGAGCCTACAATGTACAAACGAGTTTTCCTTCTTCGTTGAGCACAACCGAACCTTTTTGTTGAGTCAAACATGTCCCATTTGACGTTATTAGGGTGCCACGTGCGGATTGAAATCAAATGGAGTCCATTTGGTCACTCAAATCCTTGTATTCTCGGATTGCACCCAAATTGGCCTCCAATTGAGCCTACAACGTACAAACGAGTTTTCCTTCTTTATTATGCACAACCGAACTTGTTTTTTGAGTCAAACATGTCCCATTTGACGTTATTATGGTGCCACACAAGTTAGAAACCAAGCGGAGTCCATTTGCTCACTAAAATCCTTGTATTCTCGTATTGCACCCAAATTGGCCTCCAATTGAGCCTACAACATACAAACGAGTTTTCCTTCTTTGTTAAGCACAAACGAACCTTTTTGTTTTGTCAAAAATGTACCATTTGACGTTATTATGGTGCCACACAAAGATTGAAATCAAACGGAGTCCGTTTGCTCACTCAAATCCTGGTATTCTCGGATTGCACCCAAATTAGCCTCCAATTGAGCCTACAATGTACAAACGAGTTTTCCTTCTTCGTTAAGCACAACCAAACTTGTTTGTTGAGTCAAATATGTTCCATTTGACGTTATTATGGTGCCACGCATGGATTTAAACCAAACGGAGTCCATTCGGTCACTCAAATCCTTGTATTCTCGGATTGCACCCAAATTGGCCTCCAATTGAGCCTACAACGTACAAACGAGTTTTCCTTCTTCGTTAACCAGAACCGAACTTGTTTGTTGAGTCAAACATGTCCCATTTGATGTTATTATGGTGCCACGCGAGTTAGAAACCAAGCGGAGTCCATTTGGTCACTCAAATCCTTGTATTCTCGGATTGCACCCAAATTGGCCTCCAATTGAGCCTACAGTGTACAAACGAGTTTACCTTCTTCGTTGAGCACAACCGAAAATTTTTGTTGAGTCAAACATGTCCCATTTGACGTTATTATGGTGCCACGTGAGGATTGAAATCAAACGGAGTCCATTTGGTCACTCAAATCCTTGTATTCTCCGATTGCACCCAAATTGGCCTCCAATTGACCCCACAACTTACAAACGAGATTTCCTTTTTCGTTAACCATAACCGAACTTTTTTGTTGAGTCAAACATGTCCCATTTGATGTTATCATGTTGCCACGCGAGTTAGAAACCAAGCGGAGTCCATTTGGTCACTCAAATCCTTGTATTCTCGGATTGCACCAAAATTGGCCTCCAATTGAGCCTACAACGTACAAACGAGTTTTCCTTCTTCATTAAGCACAACCGAACTTGTTTTTTGAGTCAAACATGTCCCATTTGACGTTATTATGGTGCCACGCGAGTTAGAAACCAAGCGGAGTCCATTTGCATACTCAAATCCTTGTATTCTCGGATTCCACCCAAATTGGCCTACAATTGAGCCAACAATGTACAAACGAGTTTTCCTTCTTCGTTGAGCACAACCGAACCTTTTTGTTGAGACAAACATGTCCCATTTGACGTTATTAGGGTGCCACAGGAGTATTGAAATCAAACGGAATCCATTTGGTCACTCAAATCCTTGTATTCTCGGATTGCACCTAAATTGGCCTCCTAAATAGCCTACAACGTACAAACGAGTTTTTCTTCTTCATTAATCACAACCGAACTTGTTTGTTGAGTCAAACATGTCATATTTGACGTTATTATGGTGCCACGCGAGTTAGAAACCAAGCGGAGTCCATTTGCTTACTCAAATCCTTGTATTCTTCGATTCCACCCAAATTGGCCTCCAATTGAGCCTACAATATACAAACGAGTTTTCCTTCTTTGTTAAGCACAACCGAACATTTTTGTTGAGTCAAACATGTCCCATTTGACGTTATTATGGTGCCACGCAAAGATTGAAATCGAACGGAGTCCGTTTGCTCACTCAAATCTTTGTATTCTCGAATTGCACCCAAATTGGCCTCCAATTTTGCCTACAATGTACAAACGAGTTTTCCTTCTTCGTTAAGCACAACCGAACTTGTTTGTTGAGTCAAATATGTTCCATTTGACGTTATTAAGGTGCCACGCAATGATTGAAACCAAACGGAGTCCATTCGGTCACTCAAATCCTTGTATTCTCGGATTGCACCCAAATTGGCCTCCAATTGAGCCTACAACGTACAAACGAGTTTTCCTTCTTCGTTAACCATAACCGAACTTGTTTGTTGAGTCAAACATGTCCCATTTGACGTTATTATGGTGCCACGCGAGTTAGAAACCAAGCGGAGTCCATTTGCTTACTCAAATCCTTGTATTCTCGTATTGCACCCAAATTGGCCTACAATTGAGCCTACAATGTACAAACGAGTTTTCCTTCTTCGTTGAGTACAACCGAACCTTTTTGTTGAGTCAAAAATGTCCCATTTGACGTTATTAGGGTGGCACATGAGGATTGAAATCAAACGGAGTCCATTTGGTCACTCAAATCCTTGTATTCTCGTATTGCACCTAAATTGGCCTCCAATTGAGCCTACAACGTACAAACGAGTTTTTCTTCTTCGTTAATCACAAAAAAACTTGTTTGTTGAGTCAAATATGTCCCATTTGATGTTATTATGGTGCCACGTGAGTTAGAAACCAAGCGGAGTCCATTTGGTCACTCAAATCCTTGTATTCTCGGATTGCACCCAAATTGGCCTCCAATTGAGCCTACAATGTACAAACGAGTTTTCCTTCTTCGTTGACCATAACCGAACTTGTTTGTTGAGTCAAACATGTCCCATTTGACGTTATTATGGTGCCACGTGAGTTAGAAACCAAGCGGAGTCCATTTGCTTACTCAAATCCTTGTATTCTTGGATTCCACCCAAATTGGCCTCCAATGGAGCCTACAATGTACAAACGAGTTTACCTTCTTCGATGAGCACAACCGAACATTTTTTTTGAGTCAAACATGTCCCATTTGACGTTATTATGGTGCCCGCGAGGATTGAAATCAAACGGAGTCCATTTGGTCACTCAAATCCTTGTATTCTCGAATTGCACCCAAATTGGCCTCCAATTGAGCCTACAACGTACAAACGAGTTTTCCTTCTTCGTTAACTATAACCGAACTTGTTTGTTGAGTCAAAAATGTCCCATTTGACGTTATTATGTTGCCACGCGAGTTAGAAACCAAGCGGAATCCATTTGGTCACTCAAATCCTTGTATTCTCGGATTGCACCAAAATTGGCCTCCAATTGAGCCTACAACGTACAAACGAGTTTTCCTTCTTTGTTACGCACAACCGAAACTTTTTGTTGAGTCAAACATGTCCCATTTGACGTTATTATGGTGCCACGCAAAGATTGAAATCAAACGGAGTCCGTTTGCTCACTCAAATCCTTGTATTCTCGGATTGCACCCAAATTGGCCTCCAATTGAGGCTACAATGTACAAACGAGTTTTCCTTCTTCGGTAAGCACAACCGAACTTGTTTGTTGAGTCAAATATGTTCCATTTGAGGTTATTATGGTGCCACCCAAGGATTGAAATCAAACGGAATCCATTTGGTCACTCAAATCCTTGTATTCTCGGATTGCACCCAAATTGGCATCCAATTGAGCCTACAACGTACAAACGAGTTTTCCTTCTTCGTTAACCAGAACCGAACTTGTTTGTTGAGTCAAACATGTCCCATTTGACGTTATTATGGTGCCACACTAGTTAGAAACCAAGCGGAGTCCATTTGGTCACTCAAATCCTTGTATTCTCGGATTGCACCCAAATTGGCCTCCAATTGAGCCTACAATGTACAAACGAGTTTTCCTTCTTCGTTGACCATAACCGAACTTGTTTGTTGAGTCAAACATGTCCCATTTGATGTTATTATAGTGCCACACGAGTTAGAAACCAAGCGGAGTCCATTTGCTTACTCAAATCCTTGTATACTTGGATTCCACCCAAATTGGCCTCCAATTGAGCCTACAATGTACAAACTAGTTTACCTTCTTCGTTGAGCACAACCGAACATTTTTGTTGAGTCAAACATGTCCCATTTGACATTATTATGGTGCCACGCGAGGATTGAAATCAAACGGAGTCCATTTGGTCACTCAAATCCTTGTATTCTCGGATTGCACCCAAATTGGCCTCCAATTGAGCCTACAACGTACAAAAGAGTTTTCCTTCTTTGTTATGCACAACCGAACTTGTTTTTTGAGTCAAACATGTCCCATTTGACGTTATTATGGTGCCACACGAGTTTGAAACCAAGCGGAGTCCATTTGCTCACTAAAATCCTTGTATTCTCGGATTGCACCCAAATTGGCCTCCAATTGAGCCTACAACATACAAACGAGTTTTCCTTCTTTGTTAAGCACAACCGAACCTTTTTGTTTTGTCAAAAATGTACCATTTGACGTTATTATGGTGCCACACAAATATTGAAATCAAACGGAGTCCGTTTGCTCACTCAAATCCTGGTATTCTCGGATTGCACCCAAATTAGCCTCCAATTGAGCCTACAATGTACAAACGAGTTTTCCTTCTTCGTTAAGCACAACCAAACTGGTTTGTTGAGTCAAATATGTTCCATTTGACGTTATTATGGTGCCACGCATGGATTGAAACCAAACGGAGTCCACTCGGTCACTCAAATCCTTGTATTCTCGGATTGCACCCAAATTGGCATCCAATTGAGCCTACAACGTACAAACGAGTTTTCCTTCTTCGTTAACCAGAACCGAACTTGTTTGTTGAGTCAAACATGTCCCATTTGACGTTATTATGGTGCCACACTAGTTAGAAACCAAGCGGAGTCCATTTGGTCACTCAAATCCTTGTATTCTCGGATTGCACCCAAATTGGCCTCCAATTGAGCCTACAATGTACAAACGAGTTTTCCTTCTTCGTTGACCATAACCGAACTTGTTTGTTGAGTCAAACATGTCCCATTTGATGTTATTATAGTGCCACACGAGTTAGAAACCAAGCGGAGTCCATTTGCTTACTCAAATCCTTGTATACTTGGATTCCACCCAAATTGGCCTCCAATTGAGCCTACAATGTACAAACTAGTTTACCTTCTTCGTTGAGCACAACCGAACATTTTTGTTGAGTCAAACATGTCCCATTTGACATTATTATGGTGCCACGCGAGGATTGAAATCAAACGGAGTCCATTTGGTCACTCAAATCCTTGTATTCTCGGATTGCACCCAAATTGGCCTCCAATTGAGCCTACAACGTACAAACGAGTTTTCCTTCTTCGTTAACCATAAACGAACTTGTTTGTTGAGTCAAACATGTCCCATTTGACGTTATTATGTTGCCACGCGAGTCAGAAACCAAGCGGAGTCCATTTGGTCACTCAAATCCTTGTATTCTCGGATTGCCCCAAAATTGGCCTCCAATTGAGCCTACAACGTACAAACGAGTTTTCCTTCTTCATTAAGCACAACCGAACTTGTTTTTTGAGTAAAAAATGTCCCATTTGACGTTATTATGGTGCCACGCGAGTTAGAAACCAAGCGGAGTCCATTTGCTTACTCAAATCCTTGTATTCTTCGATTCCACCCAAATTGGCCTCCAATTGAGCCTACAATATACAAACGAGTTTTCCTTCTTTGTTAAGCACAACCGAACATTTTTGTTGAGTCAAACATGTCCCATTTGACGTTATTATGGTGCCACGCAAAGATTGAAATCAAACGGAGTCCGTTTGCTCACTCAAATCTTTGTATTCTCGGATTGCACCCAAATTGGCCTCCAATTTTGCCTACAATGTACTAACGAGTTTTCCTTCTTCGTTAAGCACAACCGAACTTGTTTGTTGAGTCAAATATGTTCCATTTGACGTTATTAAGGTGCCACGCAATGATTGAAACCAAACGGAGTCCATTCGGTCACTCAAATCCTTGTATTCTCGGATTGCACCCAAATTGGCCTCCAATTGAGCCTACAACGTACAAACGAGTTTTCCTTCTTCGTTAACCATAACCGAACTTGTTTGTTGAGTCAAACATGTCCCATTTGACGTTATTATGGTGCCACGCGAGTTAGAAACCAAGCGGAGTCCATTTGCTTACTCAAATCCTTGTATTCTCGGATTGCACCCAAATTGGCCTACAATTGAGCCTACAATGTACAAACGAGTTTTCCTTCTTCGTTGAGCACAACCGAACCTTTTTGTTGAGTCAAAAATGTCCCATTTGACGTTATTAGGGTGGCACATGAGGATTGAAATCAAACGGAGTCCATTTGGTCACTCAAATCCTTGTATTCTCGTATTGCACCTAAATTGGCCTCCAATTGAGCCTACAACGTACAAACGAGTTTTTCTTCTTCATTAATCACAACCGAACTTGTTTGTTAAGTCAAATATGTCCCATTTGACGTTATTATGGTGCCACGTGAGTTAGAAACCAAGCGGAGTCCATTTGGTCACTCAAATCCTTGTATTCTCGGATTGCACCCAAATTGGCCTCCAATTGAGCCTACAATGTACAAACGAGTTTTCCTTCTTCGTTGACCATAACCGAACTTGTTTGTTGAGTCAAACATGTCCCATTTGATGTTATTATAGTGCCACACGAGTTAGAAACCAACGGAGTCCATTTGCTTACTCAAATCCTTGTATACTTGGATTCCACCCAAATTGGCCTCCAATTGAGCCTACAATGTACAAACTAGTTTACCTTCTTCGTTGAGCACAACCGAACATTTTTGTTGATTCAAACATGTCCCATTTGACATTATTATGGTGCCACGCGAGGATTGAAATCAAACGGAGTCCATTTGGTCACTCAAATCCTTGTATTCTCGGATTGCACCCAAATTGGCCTCCAATTGAGCCTACAACGTACAAACGAGTTTTCCTTCTTCGTTAACCATAAAAGAACTTGTTTTTTGAGTCAAACATGTCCCATTTGACGTTATTATGTTGCCACGCGAGTCAGAAACCAAGCGGAGTCCATTTGGTCACTCAAATCCTTGTATTCTCGGATTGCACTCAAATTGGCCTACAATTGAGCCTACAATGTACAAACGAGTTTTCCTTCTTCGTTGAGCACAACCGAACCTTTTTGTTGAGTCAAACATGTCCCATTTGACGTTATTAGGGTGCCACGCGCGGATTGAAATCAAATGGAGTCCATTTGGTCACTCAAATCCTTGTATTCTCGGATTGCACCCAAATTGGCCTCCAATTGAGCCTACAACGTACAAACGAGTTTTCCTTCTTTATTATGCACAACCGAACTTGTTTTTTGAGTCAAACATGTCCCATTTGACGTTATTATGGTGCCACACAAGTTAGAAACCAAGCGGAGTCCATTTGCTCACTAAAATCCTTGTATTCTCGTATTGCACCCAAATTGGCCTCCAATTGAGCCTACAACATACAAACGAGTTTTCCTTCTTTGTTAAGCACAACCGAACCTTTTTGTTTTGTCAAAAATGTACCATTTGACGTTATTATGGTGCCACACAAAGATTGAAATCAAATGGAGTCCGTTTGCTCACTCAAATCCTGGTATTCTCGGATTGCACCCAAATTAGCCTCCAATTGAGCCTACAATGTACAAACGAGTTTTCCTTCTTCGTTAAGCACAACCAAACTTGTTTGTTGAGTCAAATATGTTCCATTTGACGTTATTATGTTGCCACGCATGGATTTAAACCAAACGGAGTCCATTCGGTCACTCAAATCCTTGTATTCTCGGATTGCACCCAAATTGGCCTCCAATTGAGCCTACAACGTACAAACGAGTTTTCCTTCTTCGTTAACCAGAACTGAACTTGTTTGTTGAGTCAAACATGTCCCATTTGACGTTATTATGGTGCCACGCGAGTTAGAAACCAAGCGGAGTCCATTTGGTCACTCAAATCCTTGTATTCTCGGATTGCACCCAAATTGGCCTCCAATTGAGCCTACAATGTACAAACGAGTTTACCTTCTTCGTTGAGCACAACCGAAAATTTTTGTTGAGTCAAACATGTCCCATTTGACGTTATTATGGTGCCACGTGAGGATTGAAATCAAACGGAGTCCATTTGGTCACTCAAATCCTTGTATTCTCGGATTGCACCCAAATTGGCCTCCAATTGACCCCACAACTTACAAACGAGATTTCCTTTTTCGTTAACCATAACCGAACTTTTTTGTTGAGTCAAACATGTCCCATTTGATGTTATCATGTTGCCACGCGAGTTAGAAACCAAGCGGAGTCCATTTGGTCACTCAAATCCTTGTATTCTCGGATTGCACCAAAATTGGCCTCCAATTGAGCCTACAACGTACAAACGAGTTTTCCTTCTTCATTAAGCACAACCGAACTTGTTTTTTGAGTCAAACATGTCCCATTTGACGTTATTATGGTGCCACGCGAGTTAGAAACCAAGCGGAGTCCATTTGCATACTCAAATCCTTGTATTCTCGGATTCCACCCAAATTGGCCTACAATTGAGCCTACAATGTACAAACGAGTTTTCCTTCTTCGTTGAGCACAACCGAACCTTTTTGTTGAGACAAACATGTCCCATTTGACGTTATTAGGGTGCCACAGGAGTATTGAAATCAAACGGAATCCATTTGGTCACTCAAATCCTTGTATTCTCGGATTGCACCTAAATTGGCCTCCTAAATAGCCTACAACGTACAAACGAGTTTTTCTTCTTCATTAATCACAACCGAACTTGTTTGTTGAGTCAAACATGTCATATTTGACGTTATTATGGTGCCACGCGAGTTAGAAACCAAGCGGAGTCCATTTGCTTACTCAAATCCTTGTATTCTTCGATTCCACCCAAATTGGCCTCCAATTGAGCCTACAATATACAAACGAGTTTTCCTTCTTTGTTAAGCACAACCGAACATTTTTGTTGAGTCAAACATGTCCCATTTGACGTTATTATGGTGCCACGCAAAGATTGAAATCAAACGGAGTCCGTTTGCTCACTCAAATCTTTGTATTCTCGAATTGCACCCAAATTGGCCTCCAATTTTGCCTACAATGTACAAACGAGTTTTCCTTCTTCGTTAAGCACAACCGAACTTGTTTGTTGAGTCAAATATGTTCCATTTGACGTTATTAAGGTGCCACGCAATGATTGAAACCAAACGGAGTCCATTCGGTCACTCAAATCCTTGTATTCTCGGATTGCACCCAAATTGGCCTCCAATTGAGCCTACAACGTACAAACGAGTTTTCCTTCTTCGTTAACCATAACCGAACTTGTTTGTTGAGTCAAACATGTCCCATTTGACGTTATTATGGTGCCACGCGAGTTAGAAACCAAGCGGAGTCCATTTGCTTACTCAAATCCTTGTATTCTCGGATTGCACCCAAATTGGCCTACAATTGAGCCTACAATGTACAAACGAGTTTTCCTTCTTCGTTGAGTACAACCGAACCTTTTTGTTGAGTCAAAAATGTCCCATTTGACGTTATTAGGGTGGCACATGAGGATTGAAATCAAACGGAGTCCATTTGGTCACTCAAATCCTTGTATTCTCGTATTGCACCTAAATTGGCCTCCAATTGAGCCTACAACGTACAAACGAGTTTTTCTTCTTCATTAATCACAACCAAACTTGTTTGTTGAGTCAAATATGTCCCATTTGACGTTATTATGGTGCCACGTGAGTTAGAAACCAAGCGGAGTCCATTTGGTCACTCAAATCCTTGTATTCTCGGATTGCACCCAAATTGGCCTCCAATTGAGCCTACAATGTACAAACGAGTTTTCCTTCTTCGTTGACCATAACCGAACTTGTTTGTTGAGTCAAACATGTCCCATTTGACGTTATTATGGTGCCACGTGAGTTAGAAACCAAGCGGAGTCCATTTGCTTACTCAAATCCTTGTATTCTTGGATTCCACCCAAATTGGCCTCCAATGGAGCCTACAATGTACAAACGAGTTTACCTTCTTCGATGAGCACAACCGAACATTTTTGTTGAGTCAAACATGTCCCATTTGACGTTATTATGGTGCCCGCGAGGATTGAAATCAAACGGAGTCCATTTGGTCACTCAAATCCTTGTATTCTCGAATTGCACCCAAATTGGCCTCCAATTGAGCCTACAACGTACAAACGAGTTTTCCTTCTTCGTTAACTATAACCGAACTTGTTTGTTGAGTCAAAAATGTCCCATTTGACGTTATTATGTTGCCACGCGAGTTAGAAACCAAGCGGAATCCATTTGGTCACTCAAATCCTTGTATTCTCGGATTGCACCAAAATTGGCCTCCAATTGAGCCTACAACGTACAAACGAGTTTTCCTTCTTTGTTACGCACAACCGAAACTTTTTGTTGAGTCAAACATGTCCCATTTGACGTTATTATGGTGCCACGCAAAGATTGAAATCAAACGGAGTCCGTTTGCTCACTCAAATCCTTGTATTCTCGGATTGCACCCAAATTGGCCTCCAATTGAGGCTACAATGTACAAACGAGTTTTCCTTCTTCGGTAAGCACAACCGAACTTGTTTGTTGAGTCAAATATGTTCCATTTGAGGTTATTATGGTGCCACCCAAGGATTGAAATCAAACGGAATCCATTTGGTCACTCAAATCCTTGTATTCTCGGATTGCACCCAAATTGGCCTCCAATTGAGCCTACAACGTACAAACGAGTTTTCCTTCTTCGTTAACCATAACCGAACTTGTTTATTGAGTCAAACATGTCCCATTTGACGTTATTATTGTGCCACGCGAGTTAGAAACCAAGCGGAGTCCATTTGCTTACTCAAATCCTTGTATACTCGGATTGCACTAAAATTGGCCTACAATTGAGCCTACAATGTACAAACGAGTTTTCCTTCTTCGTTGAGCCCAACCGAACCTTTTTGTTGAGTCAAAAATGTCCCATTTGACGTTATTAGGGTGCCACGCGCGGATTGAAATCAAATGGAGTCCATTTGGTCACTCAAATCCTTCTATTCTCGGATTGCACCCAAATTGGCCTCCAATTGAGCCTACAACGTACAAACGAGTTTTCCTTCTTTATTATGCACAACCGAACTTGTTTTTTGAGTCAAACATGTCCCATTTGACGTTATTATGGTGCCACACGAGTTTGAAACCAAGCGGAGTCCATTTGCTCACTAAAATCCTTGTATTCTCGGATTGCACCCAAATTGGCCTCCAATTGAGCCTACAACATACAAACGAGTTTTCCTTCTTTGTTAAGCACAACCGAACCTTTTTCTTTTGTCAAAAATGTACCATTTGACGTTATTATGGTGCCACACAAATATTGAAATCAAACGGAGTCCGTTTGCTCACTCAAATCCTGGTATTCTCGGATTGCACCCAAATTAGCCTCCAATTGAGCCTACAATGTACAAACGAGTTTTCCTTCTTCGTTGAGTACAACCGAACCTTTTTGTTGAGTCAAAAATGTCCCATTTGACGTTATTAGGGTGGCACATGAGGATTGAAATCAAACGGAGTCCATTTGGTCACTCAAATCCTTGTATTCTCGTATTGCACCTAAATTGGCCTCCAATTGAGCCTACAACGTACAAACGAGTTTTTCTTCTTCATTAATCACAACCAAACTTGTTTGTTGAGTCAAATATGTCCCATTTGACGTTATTATGGTGCCACGCGAGTTAGAAACCAAGCGGAGTCCATTTGCTTACTCAAATCCTTGTATTCTTCGATTCCACCCAAATTGGCCTCCAATTGAGCCTACAATATACAAACGAGTTTTCCTTCTTTGTTAAGCACAACCGAACATTTTTGTTGAGTCAAACATGTCCCATTTGACGTTATTATGGTGCCACGCAAAGATTGAAATCAAACGGAGTCCGTTTGCTCACTCAAATCTTTGTATTCTCGGATTGCACCCAAATTGGCCTCCAATTTTGCCTACAATGTACTAACGAGTTTTCCTTCTTCGTTAAGCACAACCGAACTTGTTTGTTGAGTCAAATATGTTCCATTTGACGTTATTAAGGTGCCACGCAATGATTGAAACCAAACGGAGTCCATTCGGTCACTCAAATCCTTGTATTCTCGGATTGCACCCAA
The DNA here is from genome assembly GCA_963556465.1 of Berberis vulgaris. NCBI lineage: Eukaryota > Viridiplantae > Streptophyta > Magnoliopsida > Ranunculales > Berberidaceae > Berberis > Berberis vulgaris. The sequence continues at coordinate 37,606,109 of OY747126.1, read as the reverse complement.
ATTGGCCTCCAATTGAGCCTACAACGTACAAACGAGTTTTCCTTCTTCGTTAACCATAACCGAACTTGTTTGTTGAGTCAAACATGTCCCATTTGACGTTATTATGGTGCCACGCGAGTTAGAAACCAAGCGGAGTCCATTTGCTTACTCAAATCCTTGTATTCTCGGATTGCACCCAAATTGGCCTACAATTGAGCCTACAATGTACAAACGAGTTTTCCTTCTTCGTTGAGCACAACCGAACCTTTTTGTTGAGTCAAAAATGTCCCATTTGACGTTATTAGGGTGGCACATGAGGATTGAAATCAAACGGAGTCCATTTGGTCACTCAAATCCTTGTATTCTCGTATTGCACCTAAATTGGCCTCCAATTGAGCCTACAACGTACAAACGAGTTTTTCTTCTTCATTAATCACAACCGAACTTGTTTGTTAAGTCAAATATGTCCCATTTGACGTTATTATGGTGCCACGTGAGTTAGAAACCAAGCGGAGTCCATTTGGTCACTCAAATCCTTGTATTCTCGGATTGCACCCAAATTGGCCTCCAATTGAGCCTACAATGTACAAACGAGTTTTCCTTCTTCGTTGACCATAACCGAACTTGTTTGTTGAGTCAAACATGTCCCATTTGATGTTATTATAGTGCCACACGAGTTAGAAACCAACGGAGTCCATTTGCTTACTCAAATCCTTGTATACTTGGATTCCACCCAAATTGGCCTCCAATTGAGCCTACAATGTACAAACTAGTTTACCTTCTTCGTTGAGCACAACCGAACATTTTTGTTGATTCAAACATGTCCCATTTGACATTATTATGGTGCCACGCGAGGATTGAAATCAAACGGAGTCCATTTGGTCACTCAAATCCTTGTATTCTCGGATTGCACCCAAATTGGCCTCCAATTGAGCCTACAACGTACAAACGAGTTTTCCTTCTTCGTTAACCATAAAAGAACTTGTTTTTTGAGTCAAACATGTCCCATTTGACGTTATTATGTTGCCACGCGAGTCAGAAACCAAGCGGAGTCCATTTGGTCACTCAAATCCTTGTATTCTCGGATTGCACTCAAATTGGCCTACAATTGAGCCTACAATGTACAAACGAGTTTTCCTTCTTCGTTGAGCACAACCGAACCTTTTTGTTGAGTCAAACATGTCCCATTTGACGTTATTAGGGTGCCACGCGCGGATTGAAATCAAATGGAGTCCATTTGGTCACTCAAATCCTTGTATTCTCGGATTGCACCCAAATTGGCCTCCAATTGAGCCTACAACGTACAAACGAGTTTTCCTTCTTTATTATGCACAACCGAACTTGTTTTTTGAGTCAAACATGTCCCATTTGACGTTATTATGGTGCCACACAAGTTAGAAACCAAGCGGAGTCCATTTGCTCACTAAAATCCTTGTATTCTCGTATTGCACCCAAATTGGCCTCCAATTGAGCCTACAACATACAAACGAGTTTTCCTTCTTTGTTAAGCACAACCGAACCTTTTTGTTTTGTCAAAAATGTACCATTTGACGTTATTATGGTGCCACACAAAGATTGAAATCAAACGGAGTCCGTTTGCTCACTCAAATCCTGGTATTCTCGGATTGCACCCAAATTAGCCTCCAATTGAGCCTACAATGTACAAACGAGTTTTCCTTCTTCGTTAAGCACAACCAAACTTGTTTGTTGAGTCAAATATGTTCCATTTGACGTTATTATGTTGCCACGCATGGATTTAAACCAAACGGAGTCCATTCGGTCACTCAAATCCTTGTATTCTCGGATTGCACCCAAATTGGCCTCCAATTGAGCCTACAACGTACAAACGAGTTTTCCTTCTTCGTTAACCAGAACTGAACTTGTTTGTTGAGTCAAACATGTCCCATTTGACGTTATTATGGTGCCACGCGAGTTAGAAACCAAGCGGAGTCCATTTGGTCACTCAAATCCTTGTATTCTCGGATTGCACCCAAATTGGCCTCCAATTGAGCCTACAATGTACAAACGAGTTTACCTTCTTCGTTGAGCACAACCGAAAATTTTTGTTGAGTCAAACATGTCCCATTTGACGTTATTATGGTGCCACGTGAGGATTGAAATCAAACGGAGTCCATTTGGTCACTCAAATCCTTGTATTCTCGGATTGCACCCAAATTGGCCTCCAATTGACCCCACAACTTACAAACGAGATTTCCTTTTTCGTTAACCATAACCGAACTTTTTTGTTGAGTCAAACATGTCCCATTTGATGTTATCATGTTGCCACGCGAGTTAGAAACCAAGCGGAGTCCATTTGGTCACTCAAATCCTTGTATTCTCGGATTGCACCAAAATTGGCCTCCAATTGAGCCTACAACGTACAAACGAGTTTTCCTTCTTCATTAAGCACAACCGAACTTGTTTTTTGAGTCAAACATGTCCCATTTGACGTTATTATGGTGCCACGCGAGTTAGAAACCAAGCGGAGTCCATTTGCATACTCAAATCCTTGTATTCTCGGATTCCACCCAAATTGGCCTACAATTGAGCCTACAATGTACAAACGAGTTTTCCTTCTTCGTTGAGCACAACCGAACCTTTTTGTTGAGACAAACATGTCCCATTTGACGTTATTAGGGTGCCACAGGAGTATTGAAATCAAACGGAATCCATTTGGTCACTCAAATCCTTGTATTCTCGGATTGCACCTAAATTGGCCTCCTAAATAGCCTACAACGTACAAACGAGTTTTTCTTCTTCATTAATCACAACCGAACTTGTTTGTTGAGTCAAACATGTCATATTTGACGTTATTATGGTGCCACGCGAGTTAGAAACCAAGCGGAGTCCATTTGCTTACTCAAATCCTTGTATTCTTCGATTCCACCCAAATTGGCCTCCAATTGAGCCTACAATATACAAACGAGTTTTCCTTCTTTGTTAAGCACAACCGAACATTTTTGTTGAGTCAAACATGTCCCATTTGACGTTATTATGGTGCCACGCAAAGATTGAAATCAAACGGAGTCCGTTTGCTCACTCAAATCTTTGTATTCTCGAATTGCACCCAAATTGGCCTCCAATTTTGCCTACAATGTACAAACGAGTTTTCCTTCTTCGTTAAGCACAACCGAACTTGTTTGTTGAGTCAAATATGTTCCATTTGACGTTATTAAGGTGCCACGCAATGATTGAAACCAAACGGAGTCCATTCGGTCACTCAAATCCTTGTATTCTCGGATTGCACCCAAATTGGCCTCCAATTGAGCCTACAACGTACAAACGAGTTTTCCTTCTTCGTTAACCATAACCGAACTTGTTTGTTGAGTCAAACATGTCCCATTTGACGTTATTATGGTGCCACGCGAGTTAGAAACCAAGCGGAGTCCATTTGCTTACTCAAATCCTTGTATTCTCGGATTGCACCCAAATTGGCCTACAATTGAGCCTACAATGTACAAACGAGTTTTCCTTCTTCGTTGAGTACAACCGAACCTTTTTGTTGAGTCAAAAATGTCCCATTTGACGTTATTAGGGTGGCACATGAGGATTGAAATCAAACGGAGTCCATTTGGTCACTCAAATCCTTGTATTCTCGTATTGCACCTAAATTGGCCTCCAATTGAGCCTACAACGTACAAACGAGTTTTTCTTCTTCATTAATCACAACCAAACTTGTTTGTTGAGTCAAATATGTCCCATTTGACGTTATTATGGTGCCACGTGAGTTAGAAACCAAGCGGAGTCCATTTGGTCACTCAAATCCTTGTATTCTCGGATTGCACCCAAATTGGCCTCCAATTGAGCCTACAATGTACAAACGAGTTTTCCTTCTTCGTTGACCATAACCGAACTTGTTTGTTGAGTCAAACATGTCCCATTTGACGTTATTATGGTGCCACGTGAGTTAGAAACCAAGCGGAGTCCATTTGCTTACTCAAATCCTTGTATTCTTGGATTCCACCCAAATTGGCCTCCAATGGAGCCTACAATGTACAAACGAGTTTACCTTCTTCGATGAGCACAACCGAACATTTTTGTTGAGTCAAACATGTCCCATTTGACGTTATTATGGTGCCCGCGAGGATTGAAATCAAACGGAGTCCATTTGGTCACTCAAATCCTTGTATTCTCGAATTGCACCCAAATTGGCCTCCAATTGAGCCTACAACGTACAAACGAGTTTTCCTTCTTCGTTAACTATAACCGAACTTGTTTGTTGAGTCAAAAATGTCCCATTTGACGTTATTATGTTGCCACGCGAGTTAGAAACCAAGCGGAATCCATTTGGTCACTCAAATCCTTGTATTCTCGGATTGCACCAAAATTGGCCTCCAATTGAGCCTACAACGTACAAACGAGTTTTCCTTCTTTGTTACGCACAACCGAAACTTTTTGTTGAGTCAAACATGTCCCATTTGACGTTATTATGGTGCCACGCAAAGATTGAAATCAAACGGAGTCCGTTTGCTCACTCAAATCCTTGTATTCTCGGATTGCACCCAAATTGGCCTCCAATTGAGGCTACAATGTACAAACGAGTTTTCCTTCTTCGGTAAGCACAACCGAACTTGTTTGTTGAGTCAAATATGTTCCATTTGAGGTTATTATGGTGCCACCCAAGGATTGAAATCAAACGGAATCCATTTGGTCACTCAAATCCTTGTATTCTCGGATTGCACCCAAATTGGCCTCCAATTGAGCCTACAACGTACAAACGAGTTTTCCTTCTTCGTTAACCATAACCGAACTTGTTTATTGAGTCAAACATGTCCCATTTGACGTTATTATTGTGCCACGCGAGTTAGAAACCAAGCGGAGTCCATTTGCTTACTCAAATCCTTGTATACTCGGATTGCACTAAAATTGGCCTACAATTGAGCCTACAATGTACAAACGAGTTTTCCTTCTTCGTTGAGCCCAACCGAACCTTTTTGTTGAGTCAAAAATGTCCCATTTGACGTTATTAGGGTGCCACGCGCGGATTGAAATCAAATGGAGTCCATTTGGTCACTCAAATCCTTCTATTCTCGGATTGCACCCAAATTGGCCTCCAATTGAGCCTACAACGTACAAACGAGTTTTCCTTCTTTATTATGCACAACCGAACTTGTTTTTTGAGTCAAACATGTCCCATTTGACGTTATTATGGTGCCACACGAGTTTGAAACCAAGCGGAGTCCATTTGCTCACTAAAATCCTTGTATTCTCGGATTGCACCCAAATTGGCCTCCAATTGAGCCTACAACATACAAACGAGTTTTCCTTCTTTGTTAAGCACAACCGAACCTTTTTCTTTTGTCAAAAATGTACCATTTGACGTTATTATGGTGCCACACAAATATTGAAATCAAACGGAGTCCGTTTGCTCACTCAAATCCTGGTATTCTCGGATTGCACCCAAATTAGCCTCCAATTGAGCCTACAATGTACAAACGAGTTTTCCTTCTTCGTTGAGTACAACCGAACCTTTTTGTTGAGTCAAAAATGTCCCATTTGACGTTATTAGGGTGGCACATGAGGATTGAAATCAAACGGAGTCCATTTGGTCACTCAAATCCTTGTATTCTCGTATTGCACCTAAATTGGCCTCCAATTGAGCCTACAACGTACAAACGAGTTTTTCTTCTTCATTAATCACAACCAAACTTGTTTGTTGAGTCAAATATGTCCCATTTGACGTTATTATGGTGCCACGTGAGTTAGAAACCAAGCGGAGTCCATTTGGTCACTCAAATCCTTGTATTCTCGGATTGCACCCAAATTGGCCTCCAATTGAGCCTACAATGTACAAACGAGTTTTCCTTCTTCGTTGACCATAACCGAACTTGTTTGTTGAGTCAAACATGTCCCATTTGACGTTATTATGGTGCCACGTGAGTTAGAAACCAAGCGGAGTCCATTTGCTTACTCAAATCCTTGTATTCTTGGATTCCACCCAAATTGGCCTCCAATGGAGCCTACAATGTACAAACGAGTTTACCTTCTTCGATGAGCACAACCGAACATTTTTGTTGAGTCAAACATGTCCCATTTGACGTTATTATGGTGCCCGCGAGGATTGAAATCAAACGGAGTCCATTTGGTCACTCAAATCCTTGTATTCTCGAATTGCACCCAAATTGGCCTCCAATTGAGCCTACAACGTACAAACGAGTTTTCCTTCTTCGTTAACTATAACCGAACTTGTTTGTTGAGTCAAAAATGTCCCATTTGACGTTATTATGTTGCCACGCGAGTTAGAAACCAAGCGGAATCCATTTGGTCACTCAAATCCTTGTATTCTCGGATTGCACCAAAATTGGCCTCCAATTGAGCCTACAACGTACAAACGAGTTTTCCTTCTTTGTTACGCACAACCGAAACTTTTTGTTGAGTCAAACATGTCCCATTTGACGTTATTATGGTGCCACGCAAAGATTGAAATCAAACGGAGTCCGTTTGCTCACTCAAATCCTTGTATTCTCGGATTGCACCCAAATTGGCCTCCAATTGAGGCTACAATGTACAAACGAGTTTTCCTTCTTCGGTAAGCACAACCGAACTTGTTTGTTGAGTCAAATATGTTCCATTTGAGGTTATTATGGTGCCACCCAAGGATTGAAATCAAACGGAATCCATTTGGTCACTCAAATCCTTGTATTCTCGGATTGCACCCAAATTGGCCTCCAATTGAGCCTACAACGTACAAACGAGTTTTCCTTCTTCGTTAACCATAACCGAACTTGTTTATTGAGTCAAACATGTCCCATTTGACGTTATTATTGTGCCACGCGAGTTAGAAACCAAGCGGAGTCCATTTGCTTACTCAAATCCTTGTATACTCGGATTGCACTAAAATTGGCCTACAATTGAGCCTACAATGTACAAACGAGTTTTCCTTCTTCGTTGAGCACAACCGAACCTTTTTGTTGAGTCAAAAATGTCCCATTTGACGTTATTAGGGTGCCACGCGCGGATTGAAATCAAATGGAGTCCATTTGGTCACTCAAATCCTTCTATTCTCGGATTGCACCCAAATTGGCCTCCAATTGAGCCTACAACGTACAAACGAGTTTTCCTTCTTTATTATGCACAACCGAACTTGTTTTTTGAGTCAAACATGTCCCATTTGACGTTATTATGGTGCCACACGAGTTTGAAACCAAGCGGAGTCCATTTGCTCACTAAAATCCTTGTATTCTCGGATTGCACCCAAATTGGCCTCCAATTGAGCCTACAACATACAAACGAGTTTTCCTTCTTTGTTAAGCACAACCGAACCTTTTTGTTTTGTCAAAAATGTACCATTTGACGTTATTATGGTGCCACACAAATATTGAAATCAAACGGAGTCCGTTTGCTCACTCAAATCCTGGTATTCTCGGATTGCACCCAAATTAGCCTCCAATTGAGCCTACAATGTACAAACGAGTTTTCCTTCTTCGTTAAGCACAACCAAACTGGTTTGTTGAGTCAAATATGTTCCATTTGACGTTATTATGGTGCCACGCATGGATTGAAACCAAACGGAGTCCACTCGGTCACTCAAATCCTTGTATTCTCGGATTGCACCCAAATTGGCATCCAATTGAGCCTACAACGTACAAACGAGTTTTCCTTCTTCGTTAACCAGAACCGAACTTGTTTGTTGAGTCAAACATGTCCCATTTGACGTTATTATGGTGCCACACTAGTTAGAAACCAAGCGGAGTCCATTTGGTCACTCAAATCCTTGTATTCTCGGATTGCACCCAAATTGGCCTCCAATTGAGCCTACAATGTACAAACGAGTTTTCCTTCTTCGTTGACCATAACCGAACTTGTTTGTTGAGTCAAACATGTCCCATTTGATGTTATTATAGTGCCACACGAGTTAGAAACCAAGCGGAGTCCATTTGCTTACTCAAATCCTTGTATACTTGGATTCCACCCAAATTGGCCTCCAATTGAGCCTACAATGTACAAACTAGTTTACCTTCTTCGTTGAGCACAACCGAACATTTTTGTTGAGTCAAACATGTCCCATTTGACATTATTATGGTGCCACGCGAGGATTGAAATCAAACGGAGTCCATTTGGTCACTCAAATCCTTGTATTCTCGGATTGCACCCAAATTGGCCTCCAATTGAGCCTACAACGTACAAACGAGTTTTCCTTCTTCGTTAACCATAAACGAACTTGTTTGTTGAGTCAAACATGTCCCATTTGACGTTATTATGTTGCCACGCGAGTCAGAAACCAAGCGGAGTCCATTTGGTCACTCAAATCCTTGTATTCTCGGATTGCCCCAAAATTGGCCTCCAATTGAGCCTACAACGTACAAACGAGTTTTCCTTCTTCATTAAGCACAACCGAACTTGTTTTTTGAGTAAAAAATGTCCCATTTGACGTTATTATGGTGTCACGCGAGTTAGAAACCAAGCGGAGTCCATTTGCTTACTCAAATCCTTGTATTCTTCGATTCCACCCAAATTGGCCTCCAATTGAGACTACAATATACAAACGAGTTTTCCTTCTTTGTTAAGCACAACCGAACATTTTTGTTGAGTCAAACATGTCCCATTTGACGTTATTATGGTGCCACACAAAGATTGAAATCAAACGGAGTCCGTTTGCTCACTCAAATCTTTGTATTCTCGGATTGCACCCAAATTGGCCTCCAATTTTGCCTACAATGTACAAACGAGTTTTCCTTCTTCGTTAAGCACAACCGAACTTGTTTGTTGAGTCAAATATGTTCCATTTGATGTTATTAAGGTGCCACGCAATGATTGAAACCAAACGGAGTCCATTCGGTCACTCAAATCCTTGTATTCTCGGATTGCACCCAAATTGGCCTCCAATTGAGCCTACAACGTACAAACGAGTTTTCCTTCTTCGTTAACCATAACCGAACTTGTTTGTTGAGTCAAACATGTCCCATTTGACGTTATTATGGTGCCACGCGAGTTAGAAACCAAGCGGAGTCCATTTGCTTACTCAAATCCTTGTATTCTCGGATTGCACCCAAATTGGCCTACAATTGAGCCTACAATGTACAAACGAGTTTTCCTTCTTCGTTGAGCACAACCGAACCTTTTTGTTGAGTCAAAAATGTCCCATTTGACGTTATTAGGGTGGCACATGAGGATTGAAATCAAACGGAGTCCATTTGGTCACTCAAATCCTTGTATTCTCGTATTGCACCTAAATTGGCCTCCAATTGAGCCTACAACGTACAAACGAGTTTTTCTTCTTCATTAATCACAACCGAACTTGTTTGTTAAGTCAAATATGTCCCATTTGACGTTATTATGGTGCCACGTGAGTTAGAAACCAAGCGGAGTCCATTTGGTCACTCAAATCCTTGTATTCTCGGATTGCACCCAAATTGGCCTCCAATTGAGCCTACAATGTACAAACGAGTTTTCCTTCTTCGTTGACCATAACCGAACTTGTTTGTTGAGTCAAACATGTCCCATTTGATGTTATTATAGTGCCACACGAGTTAGAAACCAACGGAGTCCATTTGCTTACTCAAATCCTTGTATACATGGATTCCACCCAAATTGGCCTCCAATTGAGCCTACAATGTACAAACTAGTTTACCTTCTTCGTTGAGCACAACCGAACATTTTTGTTGATTCAAACATGTCCCATTTGACATTATTATGGTGCCACGCGAGGATTGAAATCAAACGGAGTCCATTTGGTCACTCAAATCCTTGTATTCTCGGATTGCACCCAAATTGGCCTCCAATTGAGCCTACAACGTACAAACGAGTTTTCCTTCTTCGTTAACCATAAACGAACTTGTTTTTTGAGTCAAACATGTCCCATTTGACGTTATTATGTTGCCACGCGACTCAGAAACCAAGCGGAGTCCATTTGGTCACTCAAATCCTTGTATTCTCGGATTGCCCCAAAATTGGCCTCCAATTGAGCCTACAACGTACAAACGAGTTTTCCTTCTTCATTAAGCACAAACGAACTTGTTTTTTGAGTAAAAAATGTCCCATTTGACGTTATTATGGTGCCACGCGAGTTAGAAACCAAGCGGAGTCCATTTCCTTACTCAAATCCTTGTATTCTTCGATTCCACCCAAATTGGCCTCCAATTGAGCCTACAATATACAAACGAGTTTTCCTTCTTTGTTAAGCATAACCGAACATTTTTGTTGAGTCAAACATGTCCCATTTGACGTTATTATGGTGCCACGCAAAGATTGAAATCAAACGGAGTCCGTTTGCTCACTCAAATCTTTGTATTCTCGGATTGCACCCAAATTGGCCTCCAATTTTGCCTACAATGTACAAACGAGTTTTCCTTCTTCGTTAAGCACAACCGAACTTGTTTATTGAGTCAAATATGTTCCATTTGACGTTATTAAGGTGCCACGCAATGATTGAAACCAAACGGAGTCCATTCGGTCACTCAAATCCTTGTATTCTCGGATTGCACCCAAATTGGCCTCCAATTGAGCCTACAACGTACAAACGAGTTTTCCTTCTTCGTTAACCATAACCGAACTTGTTTGTTGAGTCAAACATGTCCCATTTGACGTTATTATGGTGCCACACGAGTTAGAAACCAAGCGGAGTCCATTTGCTTACTCAAATCCTTGTATTCTCGGATTGCACCCAAATTGGCCTACAATTGAGCCTACAATGTACAAACGAGTTTTCCTTCTTCGTTGAGCACAACCGAACCTTTTTGTTGAGTCAAAAATGTCCCATTTGACGTTATTAGGGTGGCACATGAGGATTGAAATCAAACGGAGTCCATTTGGTCACTCAAATCCTTGTATTCTCGTATTGCACCTAAATTGGCCTCCAATTGAGCCTACAACGTACAAACGAGTTTTTCTTCTTCATTAATCACAACCGAACTTGTTTGTTGAGTCAAATATGTCCCATTTGACGTTATTATGGTGCCACGTGAGTTAGAAACCAAGCGGAGTCCATTTGGTCACTCAAATCCTTGTATTCTCGGATTGCACCCAAATTGGCCTCCAATTGAGCCTACAGTGTACAAACGAGTTTTCCTTCTTCGTTGACCATAACCGAACTTGTTTGTTGAGTCAAACATGTCCCATTTGACGTTATTATGGTGCCACGTGAGTTAGAAACCAAGCGGAGTCCATTTGCTTACTCAAATCCTTGTATTCTTGGATTCCACCCAAATTGGCCTCCAATGGAGCCTACAATGTACAAACGAGTTTACCTTCTTCGATGAGCACAACCTAACATTTTTGTTGAGTCAAACATGTCCCATTTGACGTTATTATGGTGCCCGCGAGGATTGAAATCAAACGGAGTCCATTTGGTCACTCAAATCCTTGTATTCTCGAATTGCACCCAAATTGGCCTCCAATTGAGCCTACAACGTACAAACGAGTTTTCCTTCTTCGTTAACTATAACCGAACTTGTTTGTTGAGTCAAAAATGTCCCATTTGACGTTATTATGTTGCCACACGAGTTAGAAACCAAGCGGAATCCATTTGGTCACTCAAATCCTTGTATTCTCGGATTGCACCAAAATTGGCCTCCAATTGAGACTACAACGTACAAACGAGTTTTCCTTCTTTGTTACGCACAACCGAAACTTTTTGTTGAGTCAAACATGTCCCATTTGACGTTATTATGGTGCCACGCAAAGATTGAAATCAAACGGAGTCCGTTTGCTCACTCAAATCCTTGTATTCTCGGATTGACCCAAATTGGCCTCCAATTGAGGCTACAATGTACAAACGAGTTTTCCTTCTTCGGTAAGCACAACCGAACTTGTTTGTTGAGTCAAATATGTTCCATTTGAGGTTATTATGGTGCCACCCAAGGATTGAAATCAAACGGAATCCATTTGGTCACTCAAATCCTTGTATTCTCGGATTGCACCCAAATTGGCCTCCAATTGAGCCTACAACGTACAAACGACTTTTCCTTCTTCGTTAACCATAACCGAACTTGTTTATTGAGTCAAACATGTCCCATTTGACGTTATTATTGTGCCACGCGAGTTAGAAACCAAGCGGAGTCCATTTGCTTACTCAAATCCTTGTATACTCGGATTGCACTAAAATTGGCCTACAATTGAGCCTACAATGTACAAACGAGTTTTCCTTCTTCGTTGAGCACAACCGAACCTTTTTGTTGAGTCAAAAATGTCCCATTTGACGTTATTAGGGTGCAACGCGTGGATTGAAATCAAATGGAGTCCATTTGGTCACTCAAATCCTTCTATTCTCGGATTGCACCCAAATTGGCCTCCAATTGAGCCTACAACGTACAAACGAGTTTTCCTTCTTTATTATGCACAACCGAACTTGTTTTTTGAGTCAAACATGTCCCATTTGACGTTATTATGGTGCCACACGAGTTTGAAACCAAGCGGAGTCCATTTGCTCACTAAAATCCTTGTATTCTCGGATTGCACCCAAATTGGCCTCCAATTGAGCCTACAACATACAAACGAGTTTTCCTTCTTTGTTAAGCACAACCAAACCTTTTTGTTTTGTCAAAAATGTACCATTTGACGTTATTATGGTGCCACACAAATATTGAAATCAAACGGAGTCCGTTTGCTCACTCAAATCCTGGTATTCTCGGATTGCACCCAAATTAGCCTCCAATTGAGCCTACAATGTACAAACGAGTTTTCCTTCTTCGTTAAGCACAACCAAACTGGTTTGTTGAGTCAAATATGTTCCATTTGACGTTATTATGGTGCCACGCATGGATTGAAACCAAACGGAGTCCACTCGGTCACTCAAATCCTTGTATTCTCGGATTGCACCCAAATTGGCCTCCAATTGAGCCTACAACGTACAAACGAGTTTTCCTTCTTCGTTAACCAGAACCGAACTTGTTTGTTGAGTCAAACATGTCCCATTTGACGTTATTATGGTGCCACACTAGTTAGAAACCAAGCGGAGTCCATTTGGTCACTCAAATCCTTGTATTCTCGGATTGCACCCAAATTGGCCTCCAATTGAGCCTACAATGTACAAACGAGTTTTCCTTCTTCGTTGACCATAACCGAACTTGTTTGTTGAGTCAAACATGTCCCATTTGATGTTATTATAGTGCCACACGAGTTAGAAACCAAGCGGAGACCATTTGCTTACTCAAATCCTTGTATACTTGGATTCCACCCAAATTGGCCTCCAATTGAGCCTACAATGTACAAACTAGTTTACCTTCTTCGTTGAGCACAACCGAACATTTTTGTTCAGTCAAACATGTCCCATTTGACATTATTATGGTGCCACGTGAGGATTGAAATCAAACGGAGTCCATTTGGTCACTCAAATCCTTGTATTCTCGGATTGCACCCAAATTGGCCTCCAATTGAGCCTACAACGTACAAACTAGTTTTCCTTCTTCGTTAACTATAACTGAACTTGTTTGTTGAGTCAAACATGTCCCATTTGACGTTATTATGTTGCCACGCGAGTTAGAAACCAAGCGGAATCCATTTGGTCACTCAAATCCTTGTATTCTCGGATTGCACTCAAATTGGCCTACAATTGAGCCTACAATGTACAAACGAGTTTTCCTTCTTCGTTGAGCACAACCGAACCTTTTTGTTGAGTCAAACATGTCCCATTTGACGTTATTAGGGTGCCACGCATGGATTGAAATCAAATGGAGTCCATTTGGTCACTCAAATCCTTGTATTCTTGGATTGCACCAAAATTGGCCTCCAATTGAGCCTACAACGTACAAACGAGTTTTCCTTCTTTATTATGCACAACCGAACTTGTTTTTTGAGTCAAAAATGTCCCATTTGACGTTATTATGTTGCCACGCGAGTTAGAAACCAAGCTGAGTCCATTTGGTCACTCAAATCCTTGTATTCTCGGATTGCACCAAAATTGGCCTCCAATTGAGCCTACAACGTACAAACGAGTTTTCCTTCTTCATTAAGCACAACCGAACTTGTTTTTTGAGTCAAAAATGTCCCATTAGATGTTATTATGGTGCCACACGAGGATTGAAATCAAACGGAGTCCATTTGGTCACTCAAATCCTTGTATTCTCGGATTGCACCTAAATTGGCCTCCAATTGAGCCTACAACGTACAAACGAGTTTTTCTTCTCCATTAATCACAACCGAACTTGTTTGTTGAGTCAAACAAGTCCCATTTGACGTTATTATGGTGCCACGCGAGTTAGAAACCAAGCGGAGTCCATTTGGTCACTCAAATCCTTGTATTATCGGATTGCACCCAAATTGGCCTCCAATTGAGCCTACAATGTACAAACGAGTTTTCCTTCTTCGTTGACCATAACCGAACTTGTTTTTTGTGTCAAACATGTCCCATTTGACGTTATTATGGTGCCACGCGAGTTAGAAACCAAGCGGAGTCCATTTGCTTACTCAAATCCTTGTATTCTTGGATTCCACCCAAATTGGCCTCCAATTGAGCCTACAATGTACAAACGAGTTTACCTTCTTCGTTGAGCACAACCGAACATTTTTGTTGAGTCAAACATGTCCCATTTGACGTTATTATGGTGCCACGTGAGGATTGAAATCAAACGGAGTCCATTTGGTCACTCAAATCCTTGTATTCTCGGATTGCACCCAAATTGGCCTCCAATTGAGCCTACAACGTACAAACGAGTTTTCCTTCTTCGTTAACTATAACCGAACTTGTTTGTTGAGTCAAACATGTCCCATTTGACGTTATTATGTTGCCACGCGAGTTAGAAACCAAGCGGAATCCATTTGGTCACTCAAATCCTTGTATTCTCGGATTGCACCAAAATTGGCCTCCAATTGAGCCTACAACGTACAAACGAGTTTTCCTTCTTTGTTACGCACAACCAAAACTTTTTGTTGAGTCAAACATGTCCCATTTGACGTTATTATGGTGCCACGCAAAGATTGAAATCAAACGGAGTCCGTTTGCTCACTCAAATCCTTGTATTCTCGGATTGCACCCAAATTGGCCTCCAATTGAGGCTACAATGTACAAACGAGTTTTCCTTCTTCGGTAAGCACAACCGAACTTGTTTGTTGAGTCAAATATGTTCCATTTGACGTTATTATGGTGCCACCCAAGGATTGAAATCAAACGGAATCCATTTGGTCACTCAAATCCTTGTATTCTCGGATTGCACCCAAATTGGCCTCCAATTGAGCCTACAACGTACAAACGAGTTTTCCTTCTTCGTTAACCATAACCGAACTTGTTTATTGAGTCAAACATGTCCCATTTGACGTTATTATTGTGCCACGCGAGTTAGAAACCAAGCGGAGTCCATTTGCTTACTCAAATCCTTGTATACTCGGATTGCACTAAAATTGGCCTACAATTGAGCCTACAATGTACAAACGAGTTTTCCTTCTTTGTTAAGCACAACCGAACCTTTTTGTTTTGTCAAAAATGTACCATTTGACGTTATTATGGTGCCACACAAAGATTGAAATCAAACGGAGTCCGTTTGCTCACTCAAATCCTGGTATTCTCGGATTGCACCCAAATTAGCCTCCAATTGAGCCTACAATGTACAAACGAGTTTTCCTTCTTCGTTAAGCACAACCAAACTGGTTTGTTGAGTCAAATATGTTCCATTTGACGTTATTATGGTGCCACGCATGGATTGAAACCAAACGGAGTCCACTCGGTCACTCAAATCCTTGTATTCTCGGATTGCACCCAAATTGGCCTCCAATTGAGCCTACAACGTACAAACGAGTTTTCCTTCTTCGTTAACCAGAACCGAACTTGTTTGTTGAGTCAAACATGTCCCATTTGACGTTATTATGGTGCCACACTAGTTAGAAACCAAGCGGAGTCCATTTGGTCACTCAAATCCTTGTATTCTCGGATTGCACCCAAATTGGCCTCCAATTGAGCCTACAATGTACAAACGAGTTTTCCTTCTTCGTTGACCATAACCGAACTTATTTGTTGAGTCAAACATGTCCCATTTGATGTTATTATAGTGCCACACTAGTTAGAAACCAAGCGGAGTCCATTTGCTTACTCAAATCCTTGTATACTTGGATTCCACCCAAATTGGCCTCCAATTGAGCCTACAATGTACAAACTAGTTTACCTTCTTCGTTGAGCACAACCGAACATTTTTGTTGAGTCAAACATGTCCCATTTGACATGATTATGGTGCCACGCGAGGATTGAAATCAAACGGAGTCCATTTGGTCACTCAAATCCTTGTATTCTCGGATTGCACCCAAATTGGCCTCCAATTGAGCCTACAACGTACAAACGAGTTTTCCTTCTTCGTTAACCATAAACGAACTTGTTTGTTGAGTCAAACATGTCCCATTTGACGTTATTATGTTGCCACGCGAGTCAGAAACCAAGCGGAGTCCATTTGGTCACTCAAATCCTTGTATTCTCGGATTGCCCAAAATTGGCCTCCAATTGAGCCTACAACGTACAAACGAGTTTTCCTTCTTCATTAAGCACAACCGAACCTTTTTTTTGAGTAAAAAATGTCCCATTTGACGTTATTATGGTGCCACGCGAGTTAGAAACCAAGCGGAGTCCATTTGCTTACTCAAATCCTTGTATTCTCGGATTGCACCCAAATTGGCCTACAATTGAGCCTACAATGTACAAACGAGTTTTCCTTCTTCGTTGAGCACAACCGAACCTTTTTGTTGAGTCAAACATGTCCCATTTTACGTTATTAGGGTGCCACATGAGGATTGAAATCAAACGGAGTCCATTTGGTCACTCAAATCCTTGTATTCTCGGATTGCACCAAAATTGGCCTCCAATTGAGCCTACAACGTACAAACGAGTTTTCCTTCTTTGTTACCCGAAACCGAAACTTTTTGTTGAGTCAAACATGTCCCATTTGACGTTATTATGGTGCCACGCAAAGATTGAAATCAAACGGAGTCCGTTTGCTCACTCAAATCCTTGTATTCTCGGATTGCACCCAAATTGGCCTCCAATTGAGGCTACAATGTACAAACGAGTTTTCCTTCTTCGGTAAGCACAATCGAACTTGTTTGTTGAGTCAAATATGTTCCATTTGACGTTATTATGGTGCCACCCAAGGATTGAAATCAAACGGAATCCATTTGGTCACTCAAATCCTTGTATTCTCGGATTGCACCCAAATTGGCCTCCAATTGAGCCTACAACGTACAAACGAGTTTTCCTTCTTCGTTAACCATAACCGAACTTGTTTGTTGAGTCAAACATGTCCCATTTGACGTTATTATGGTGCCACACTAGTTAGAAACCAAGCGGAGTCCATTTGGTCACTCAAATCCTTGTATTCTCGGATTGCACCCAAATTGGCCTCCAATTGAGCCTACAATGTACAAACGAGTTTTCCTTCTTCGTTGACCATAACCGAACTTATTTGTTGAGTCAAACATGTCCCATTTGATGTTATTATAGTGCCACACGAGTTAGAAACCAAGCGGAGTCCATTTGCTTACTCAAATCCTTGTATACTTGGATTCCACCCAAATTGGCCTCCAATTGAGCCTACAATGTACAAACTAGTTTACCTTCTTCGTTGAGCACAACCGAACATTTTTGTTGAGTCAAACATGTCCCATTTGACATGATTATGGTGCCACGCGAGGATTGAAATCAAACGGAGTCCATTTGGTCACTCAAATCCTTGTATTCTCGGATTGCACCCAAATTGGCCTCCAATTGAGCCTACAACGTACAAACGAGTTTTCCTTCTTCGTTAACCATAAACGAACTTGTTTGTTGAGTCAAACATGTCCCATTTGACGTTATTATGTTGCCACGCGAGTCAGAAACCAAGCGGAGTCCATTTGGTCACTCAAATCCTTGTATTCTCGGATTGCCCCAAAATTGGCCTCCAATTGAGCCTACAACGTACAAACGAGTTTTCCTTCTTCATTAAGCACAACCGAACTTGTTTTTTGAGTAAAAAATGTCCCATTTGACGTTATTATGGTGCCACGCGAGTTAGAAACCAAGCGGAGTCCATTTGCTTACTCAAATCCTTGTATTCTCGGATTGCACCCAAATTGGCCTACAATTGAGCCTACAATGTACAAACGAGTTTTCCTTCTTCGTTGAGCACAACCGAACCTTTTTGTTGAGTCAAACATGTCCCATTTTACGTTATTAGGGTGCCACATGAGGATTGAAATCAAACGGAGTCCATTTGGTCACTCAAATCCTTGTATTCTCGGATTGCACCTAAATTGGCCTCCAATTGAGCCTACAACGTACAAACGAGTTTTTCTTCTCCATTAATCACAACCGTACTTATTTGTTGAGTCAAACATGTCCCATTTGACGTTATTATGGTGCCACGCGAGTTAGAAACCAAGCGGAGTCCATTTGCTCACTAAAATCCTTGTATTCTCGTATTGCACCCAAATTGGCCTCCAATTGAGCCTACAACATACAAACGAGTTTTCCTTCTTTGTTAAGCACAACCGAACCTTTTTGTTTTGTCAAAAATGTACCATTTGACGTTATTATGGTGCCACACAAAGATTGAAATCAAACGGAGTCCGTTTGCTCACTCAAATCCTGGTATTCTCGGATTGCACCCAAATTAGCCTCCAATTGAGCCTACAATGTACAAACGAGTTTTCCTTCTTCGTTAAGCACAACCAAACTTGTTTGTTGAGTCAAATATGTTCCATTTGACGTTATTATGGTGCCACGTGAGTTAGAAACCAAGCGGAGTCCATTTGGTCACTCAAATCCTTGTATTCTCGGATTGCACCCAAATTGGCCTCCAATTGAGCCTACAACGTACAAACGAGTTTTCCTTCTTCGTTAACCAGAACCGAACTTGTTTGTTGAGTCAAACATGTCCCATTTGACTTTATTATGGTGCCACGCGAGTTAGAAACCAAGCGTAGTCCATTTGGTCACTCAAATCCTTGTATTCTCGGATTGCACCCAAATTGGCCTCCAATTGAGCCCTACAATGTACAAACGAGTTTTCCTTCTTCGTTGACCATAACCGAACTTGTTTGTTAAGTCAAACATGTCCCATTTGACGTTATTATGGTGCCACAAGAGTTAGAAACCAAGCGGAGTCCATTTGCTTACTCAAATTCTTGTATTCTTCGATTCCACCCAAATTGGCCTCCAATTGAGCCTACAATGTACAAATGAGTTTACCTTCTTCGTTGAGCACAACCGAACATTTTTGTTGAGTCAAACATGTCCCATTTGACGTTATTATGGTGCCCGCGAGGATTGAAATCAAACGGAGTCCATTTGGTCACTCAAATCCTTGTATTCTCGGATTGCACCCAAATTGGCCTCCAATTGAGCCTACAACGTACAAACGAGTTTTCCTTCTTCGTTAACTATAACCAAACTTGTTTGTTGAGTCAAACATGTCCCATTTGACGTTATTATGTTGCCACGCGAGTTAGAAACCAAGCGGAATCCATTTGGTCACTCAAATCCTTGTATTCTCGGATTGCACCAAAATTGGCCTCCAATTGAGCCTACAACGTACAAACGAGTTTTCCTTCTTTGTTACCCGAAACCGAAACTTTTTGTTGAGTCAAACATGTCCCATTTGACGTTATTATGGTGCCACGCAAAGATTGAAATCAAACGGAGTCCGTTTGCTCACTCAAATCCTTGTATTCTCGGATTGCACCCAAATTGGCCTCCAATTGAGGCTACAATGTACAAACGAGTTTTCCTTCTTCGGTAAGCACAATCGAACTTGTTTGTTGAGTCAAATATGTTCCATTTGACGTTATTATGGTGCCACCCAAGGATTGAAATCAAACGGAATCCATTTGGTCACTCAAATCCTTGTATTCTCGGATTGCACCCAAATTGGCCTCCAATTGAGCCTACAACGTACAAACGAGTTTTCCTTCTTCGTTAACCATAACCGAACTTGTTTATTGAGTCAAACATGTCCCATTTGACGTTATTATGGTGCCACACGAGTTAGAAACCAAGAGGAGTCCATTTGCTTACTCAAATCCTTGTATACTCGGATTGCACTCAAATTGGCCTACAATTGAGCCTACAATGTACAAACGAGTTTTCCTTCTTCGTTGAGCACAACCGAACCTTTTTGTTGAGTCAAACATGTCCCATTTGATGTTATTAGGGTGCCACGCGCGGATTGAAATCAAATGGAGTCCATTTGGTCACTCAAATCCTTGTATTCTCGGATTGCACCCAAATTGGCCTCCAATTGAGCCTACAACGTACAAACGAGTTTTCCTTCTTTATTATGCACAACCGAACTTGTTTTTTGAGTCAAACATGTCCCATTTGACGTTATTATGGTGCCACACAAGTTAGAAACCAAGCGGAGTCCATTTGCTCACTAAAATCCTTGTATTCTCGTATTGCACCCAAATTGGCCTCCAATTGAGCCTACAACATACAAACGAGTTTTCCTTCTTTGTTAAGCACAACCGAACCTTTTTGTTTTGTCAAAAATGTACCATTTGACGTTATTATGGTGCCACACAAAGATTGAAATCAAACGGAGTCCGTTTGCTCACTCAAATCCTGGTATTCTCGGATTGCACCCAAATTAGCCTCCAATTGAGCCTACAATGTACAAACGAGTTTTCCTTCTTCGTTAAGCACAACCAAACTTGTTTGTTGAGTCAAATATGTTCCATTTGACGTTATTATGGTGCCACGCATGGATTGAAACCAAACGGAGTCCATTCGGTCACTCAAATCCTTGTATTCTCGGATTGCACCCAAATTGGCCTCCAATTGAGCCTACAACGTACAAACGAGTTTTCCTTCTTCGTTAACCAGAACCGAACTTGTTTGTTGAGTCAAACATGTCCCATTTGACGTTATTATGGTGCCACGTGAGTTAGAAACCAAGCGGAGTCCATTTGGTCACTCAAATCCTTGTATTCTCGGATTGCACCCAAATTGGCCTCCAATTGAGCCTACAATGTACAAACGAGTTTACCTTCTTCGTTGAGCACAACCGAAAATTTTTGTTGAGTCAAACATGTCCCATTTGACGTTATTATGGTGCCACGTGAGGATTGAAATCAAACGGAGTCCATTTGGTCACTCAAATCCTTGTATTCTCGGATTGCACCCAAATTGGCCTCCAATTGACCCCACAACTTACAAACGAGATTTCCTTTTTCGTTAACCATAACCGAACTTTTTTGTTGAGTCAAACATGTCCCATTTGATGTTATCATGTTGCCACGCGAGTTAGAAACCAAGCGGAGTCCATTTGGTCACTCAAATCCTTGTATTCTCGGATTGCACCAAAATTGGCCTCCAATTGAGCCTACAACGTACAAACGAGTTTTCCTTCTTCATTAAGCACAACCGAACTTGTTTTTTGAGTCAAACATGTCCCATTTGACGTTATTATGGTGCCACGCGAGTTAGAAACCAAGCGGAGTCCATTTGCATACTCAAATCCTTGTATTCTCGGATTCCACCCAAATTGGCCTACAATTGAGCCTACAATGTACAAACGAGTTTTCCTTCTTCGTTGAGCACAACCGAACCTTTTTGTTGAGACAAACATGTCCCATTTGACGTTATTAGGGTGCCACAGGAGTATTGAAATCAAACGGAATCCATTTGGTCACTCAAATCCTTGTATTCTCGGATTGCACCTAAATTGGCCTCCTAAATAGCCTACAACGTACAAACGAGTTTTTCTTCTTCATTAATCACAACCGAACTTGTTTGTTGAGTCAAACATGTCATATTTGACGTTATTATGGTGCCACGCGAGTTAGAAACCAAGCGGAGTCCATTTGCTTACTCAAATCCTTGTATTCTTCGATTCCACCCAAATTGGCCTCCAATTGAGCCTACAATATACAAACGAGTTTTCCTTCTTTGTTAAGCACAACCGAACATTTTTGTTGAGTCAAACATGTCCCATTTGACGTTATTATGGTGCCACGCAAAGATTGAAATCAAACGGAGTCCGTTTGCTCACTCAAATCTTTGTATTCTCGAATTGCACCCAAATTGGCCTCCAATTTTGCCTACAATGTACAAACGAGTTTTCCTTCTTCGTTAAGCACAACCGAACTTGTTTGTTGAGTCAAATATGTTCCATTTGACGTTATTAAGGTGCCACGCAATGATTGAAACCAAACGGAGTCCATTCGGTCACTCAAATCCTTGTATTCTCGGATTGCACCCAAATTGGCCTCCAATTGAGCCTACAACGTACAAACGAGTTTTCCTTCTTCGTTAACCATAACCGAACTTGTTTGTTGAGTCAAACATGTCCCATTTGACGTTATTATGGTGCCACGCGAGTTAGAAACCAAGCGGAGTCCATTTGCTTACTCAAATCCTTGTATTCTCGGATTGCACCCAAATTGGCCTACAATTGAGCCTACAATGTACAAACGAGTTTTCCTTCTTCGTTGAGCACAACCGAACCTTTTTGTTGAGTCAAAAATGTCCCATTTGACGTTATTAGGGTGGCACATGAGGATTGAAATCAAACGGAGTCCATTTGGTCACTCAAATCCTTGTATTCTCGTATTGCACCTAAATTGGCCTCCAATTGAGCCTACAACGTACAAACGAGTTTTTCTTCTTCATTAATCACAACCGAACTTGTTTGTTGAGTCAAATATGTCCCATTTGACGTTATTATGGTGCCACATGAGTTAGAAACCAAGCGGAGTCCATTTGGTCACTCAAATCCTTGTATTCTCGGATTGCACCCAAATTGGCCTCCAATTGAGCCTACAATGTACAAACGAGTTTTCCTTCTTCGTTGACCATAACCGAACTTGTTTGTTGAGTCAAACATGTCCCATTTGACGTTATTATGGTGCCACGTGAGTTAGAAACCAAGCGGAGTCCATTTGCTTACTCAAATCCTTGTATTCTTGGATTCCACCCAAATTGGCCTCCAATGGAGCCTACAATGTACAAACGAGTTTACCTTCTTCGATGAGCACAACCGAACATTTTTGTTGAGTCAAACATGTCCCATTTGACGTTATTATGGTGCCCGCGAGGATTGAAATCAAACGGAGTCCATTTGGTCACTCAAATCCTTGTATTCTCGAATTGCACCCAAATTGGCCTCCAATTGAGCCTACAACGTACAAACGAGTTTTCCTTCTTCGTTAACTATAACCGAACTTGTTTGTTGAGTCAAAAATGTCCCATTTGACGTTATTATGTTGCCACGCGAGTTAGAAACCAAGCGGAATCCATTTGGTCACTCAAATCCTTGTATTCTCGGATTGCACCAAAATTGGCCTCCAATTGAGCCTACAACGTACAAACGAGTTTTCCTTCTTTGTTACGCACAACCGAAACTTTTTGTTGAGTCAAACATCTCCCATTTGACGTTATTATGGTGCCACGCAAAGATTGAAATCAAACGGAGTCCGTTTGCTCACTCAAATCCTTGTATTCTCGGATTGCACCCAAATTGGCCTCCAATTGAGGCTACAATGTACAAACGAGTTTTCCTTCTTCGGTAAGCACAACCGAACTTGTTTGTTGAGTCAAATATGTTCCATTTGAGGTTATTATGGTGCCACCCAAGGATTGAAATCAAACGGAATCCATTTGGTCACTCAAATCCTTGTATTCTCGGATTGCACCCAAATTGGCCTCCAATTGAGCCTACAACGTACAAACGAGTTTTCCTTCTTCGTTAACCATAACCGAACTTGTTTATTGAGTCAAACATGTCCCATTTGACGTTATTATTGTGCCACGCGAGTTAGAAACCAAGCGGAGTCCATTTGCTTACTCAAATCCTTGTATACTCGGATTGCACTAAAATTGGCCTACAATTGAGCCTACAATGTACAAACGAGTTTTCCTTCTTCGTTGAGCACAACCGAACCTTTTTGTTGAGTCAAAAATGTCCCATTTGACGTTATTAGGGTGCCATGCGCGGATTGAAATCAAATGGAGTCCATTTGGTCACTCAAATCCTTCTATTCTCGGATTGCACCCAAATTGGCCTCCAATTGAGCCTACAACGTACAAACGAGTTTTCCTTCTTTATTATGCACAACCGAACTTGTTTTTTGAGTCAAACATGTCCCATTTGACGTTATTATGGTGCCACACGAGTTTGAAACCAAGCGGAGTCCATTTGCTCACTAAAATCCTTGTATTCTCGGATTGCACCCAAATTGGCCTCCAATTGAGCCTACAACATAAAAACGAGTTTTCCTTCTTTGTTAAGCACAACCGAACCTTTTTGTTTTGTCAAAAATGTACCATTTGACGTTATTATGGTGCCACACAAATATTGAAATCAAACGGAGTCCGTTTGCTCACTAAAATCCTGGTATTCTCGGATTGCACCCAAATTAGCCTCCAATTGAGCCTACAATGTACAAACGAGTTTTCCTTCTTCGTTAAGCACAACCAAACTGGTTTGTTGAGTCAAATATGTTCCATTTGACGTTATTATGGTGCCACGCATGGATTGAAACCAAACGGAGTCCACTCGGTCACTCAAATCCTTGTATTCTCGGATTGCACCCAAATTGGCATCCAATTGAGCCTACAACGTACAAACGAGTTTTCCTTCTTCGTTAACCAGAACCGAACTTGTTTGTTGAGTCAAACATGTCCCATTTGACGTTATTATGGTGCCACACTAGTTAGAAACCAAGCGGAGTCCATTTGGTCACTCAAATCCTTGTATTCTCGGATTGCACCCAAATTGGCCTCCAATTGAGCCTACAATGTACAAACGAGTTTTCCTTCTCCGTTGACCATAACCGAACTTGTTTGTTGAGTCAAACATGTCCCATTTGATGTTATTATAGTGCCACACGAGTTAGAAACCAAGCGGAGTCCATTTGCTTACTCAAATCCTTGTATACTTGGATTCCACCCAAATTGGCCTCCAATTGAGCCTACAATGTACAAACTAGTTTACCTTCTTCGTTGAGCACAACCGAACATTTTTGTTGAGTCAAACATGTCCCATTTGACATTATTATGGTGCCACGCGAGGATTGAAATCAAACGGAGTCCATTTGGTCACTCAAATCCTTGTATTCTCGGATTGCACCCAAATTGGCCTCCAATTGAGCCTACAACGTACAAACGAGTTTTCCTTCTTCGTTAACCATAAACGAACTTGTTTGTTGAGTCAAACATGTCCCATTTGACGTTATTATGTTGCCACGCGTGTCAGAAACCAAGCGGAGTCCATTTGGTCACTCAAATCCTTGTATTCTCGGATTGCCCCAAAATTGGCCTCCAATTGAGCCTACAACGTACAAACGAGTTTTCCTTCTTCATTAAGCACAACCGAACTTGTTTTTTGAGTAAAAAATGTCCCATTTGACGTTATTATGGTGCCACGCGAGTTAGAAACCAAGCGGAGTCCATTTGCTTACTCAAATCCTTGTATTCTTCGATTCCACCCAAATTGGCCTCCAATTGAGCCTACAATATACAAACGAGTTTTCCTTCTTTGTTAAGCACAACCGAACATTTTTGTTGAGTCAAACATGTGCCATTTGATGTTATTATGGTGCCACGCAAAGATTGAAATCAAACGGAGTCCGTTTGCTCACTCAAATCTTTGTATTCTCGGATTGCACCCAAATTGGCCTCCAATTTTGCCTACAATGTACAAACGAGTTTTCCTTCTTCGTTAAGCACAACCGAACTTGTTTGTTGAGTCAAATATGTTCCATTTGACGTTATTAAGGTGCCACGCAATGATTGAAACCAAACGGAGTCCATTCGGTCACTCAAATCCTTGTATTCTCGGATTGCACCCAAATTGGCCTCCAATTGAGCCTACAACGTACAAACGAGTTTTCCTTCTTCGTTAACCATAACCGAACTTGTTTGTTGAGTCAAACATGTCCCATTTGACGTTATTATGGTGCCACGCGAGTTAGAAACCAAGCGGAGTCCATTTGCTTACTCAAATCCTTGTATTCTCGGATTGCACCCAAATTGGCCTACAATTGAGCCTACAATGTACAAACGAGTTTTCCTTCTTCGTTGAGCACAACCGAACCTTTTTGTTGATTCAAAAATGTCCCATTTGACGTTATTAGGGTGGCACATGAGGATTGAAATCAAACGGAGTCCATTTGGTCACTCAAATCCTTGTATTCTCGTATTGCACCTAAATTGGCCTCCAATTGAGCCTACAACGTACAAACGAGTTTTTCTTCTTCATTAATCACAACCGAACTTGTTTTTTAAGTCAAATATGTCCCATTTGACGTTATTATGGTGCCACGTGAGTTAGAAACCAAGCGGAGTCCATTTGGTCACTCAAATCCTTGTATTCTCGGATTGCACCCAAATTGGCCTCCAATTGAGCCTACAATGTACAAACGAGTTTTCCTTCTTCGTTGACCATAACCGAACTTGTTTGTTGAGTCATACATGTCCCATTTGATGTTATTATAGTGCCACACGAGTTAGAAACCAACGGAGTCCATTTGCTTACTCAAATCCTTGTATACTTGGATTCCACCCAAATTGGCCTCCAATTGAGCCTACAATGTACAAACTAGTTTACCTTCTTCGTTGAGCACAACCGAACATTTTTGTTGAGTCAAACATGTCCCATTTGACATTATTATGGTGCCACGCGAGGATTGAAATCAAACGGAGTCCATTTGGTCACTCAAATCCTTGTATTCTCGGATTGCACCCAAATTGGCCTCCAATTGAGCCTACAACGTACAAACGAGTTTTCCTTCTTCGTTAACCATAAACGAACTTGTTTTTTGAGTCAAACATGTCCCATTTGACGTTATTATGTTGCCACGCGAGTCAGAAACCAAGCGGAGTCCATTTGGTCACTCAAATCCTTGTATTCTCGGATTGCCCCAAAATTGGCCTCCAATTGAGCCTACAACGTACAAACGAGTTTTCCTTCTTCATTAAGCACAACCGAACTTGTTTTTTGAGTAAAAAATGTCCCATTTGACGTTATTATGGTGCCACGCGAGTTAGAAACCAAGCGGAGTCCATTTCCTTACTCAAATCCTTGTATTCTTCGATTCCACCCAAATTGGCCTCCAATTGAGCCTATAATATACAAACGAGTTTTCCTTCTTTGTTAAGCATAACCGAACATTTTTGTTGAGTCAAACATGTCCCATTTGACGTTATTATGGTGCCACGCAAAGATTGAAATCAAACGGAGTCCGTTTGCTCACTCAAATCTTTGTATTCTCGGATTGCACCCAAATTGGCCTCCAATTTTGCCTACAATGTACAAACGAGTTTTCCTTCTTCGTTAAGCACAACCGAACTTGTTTGTTGAGTCAAATATGTTCCATTTGACGTTATTAAGGTGCCACGCAATGATTGAAACCAAACGGAGTCCATTCGGTCACTCAAATCCTTGTATTCTCGGATTGCACCCAAATTGGCCTCCAATTGAGCCTACAACGTACAAACGAGTTTTCCTTCTTCGTTAACCATAACCGAACTTGTTTTTTGAGTCAAACATGTCCCATTTGACCTTATTATGGTGCCACGCGAGTTAGAAACCAAGCGGAGTCCATTTGCTTACTCAAATCCTTGTATTCTCGGATTGCACCCAAATTGGCCTACAATTGAGCCTACAATGTACAAACGAGTTTTCCTTCTTCGTTGAGCACAACCGAACCTTTTTGTTGAGTCAAAAATGTCCCATTTGACGTTATTAGGGTTGCACATGAGGATTGAAATCAAACGGAGTCCATTTGGTCACTCAAATCCTTGTATTCTCGTATTGCACCTAAATTGGCCTCCAATTGAGCCTACAACGTACAAACGAGTTTTTCTTCTTCATTAATCACAACCGAACTTGTTTGTTGAGTCAAATATGTCCCATTTGACGTTATTATGGTGCCACGTGAGTTAGAAACCAAGCGGAGTCCATTTGGTCACTCAAATCCTTGTATTCTCGGATTGCACCCAAATTGGCCTCCAATTGAGCCTACAATGTACAAACGAGTTTTCCTTCTTCGTTGACCATAACCGAACTTGTTTGTTGAGTCAAACATGTCCCATTTGACGTTATTATGGTGCCACGTGAGTTAGAAACCAAGCGGAGTCCATTTGCTTACTCAAATCCTTGTATTCTTGGATTCCACCCAAATTGGCCTCCAATGGAGCCTACAATGTACAAACGAGTTTACCTTCTTCGATGAGCACAACCTAACATTTTTGTTGAGTCAAACATGTCCCATTTGACGTTATTATGGTGCCCGCGAGGATTGAAATCAAACGGAGTCCATTTGGTCACTCAAATCCTTGTATTCTCGAATTGCACCCAAATTGGCCTCCAATTGAGCCTACAACGTACAAACGAGTTTTCCTTCTTCGTTAACTATAACCGAACTTGTTTGTTGAGTCAAAAATGTCCCATTTGACGTTATTATGTTGCCACACGAGTTAGAAACCAAGCGGAATCCATTTGGTCACTCAAATCCTTGTATTCTCGGATTGCACCAAAATTGGCCTCCAATTGAGCCTACAACGTACAAACGAGTTTTCCTTCTTTGTTACGCACAACCGAAACTTTTTATTGAGTCAAACATGTCCCATTTGACGTTATTATGGTGCCACGCAAAGATTGAAATCAAACGGAGTCCGTTTGCTCACTCAAATCCTTGTATTCTCGGATTGACCCAAATTGGCCTCCAATTGAGGCTACAATGTACAAACGAGTTTTCCTTCTTCGGTAAGCACAACCGAACTTGTTTGTTGAGTCAAATATGTTCCA
The DNA here is from genome assembly GCA_963556465.1 of Berberis vulgaris. NCBI lineage: Eukaryota > Viridiplantae > Streptophyta > Magnoliopsida > Ranunculales > Berberidaceae > Berberis > Berberis vulgaris. The sequence goes on along the minus strand of OY747126.1, from coordinate 37,577,490 downwards.
TTTGAGGTTATTATGGTGCCACCCAAGGATTGAAATCAAACGGAATCCATTTGGTCACTCAAATCCTTGTATTCTCGGATTGCACCCAAATTGGCCTCCAATTGAGCCTACAACGTACAAACGAGTTTTCCTTCTTCGTTAACCATAAACGAACTTGTTTGTTGAGTCAAACATGTCCCATTTGACGTTATTATGTTGCCACGCGAGTCAGAAACCAAGCGGAGTCCATTTGGTCACTCAAATCCTTGTATTCTCGGATTGCCCCAAAATTGGCCTCCAATTCAGCCTACAACGTACAAACGAGTTTTCCTTCTTCATTAAGCACAACCGAACTTGTTTTTTGAGTAAAAAATGTCCCATTTGACGTTATTATGGTGCCACGCGAGTTAGAAACGAAGCGGAGTCCATTTGCTTACTCAAATCCTTGTATTCTCGGATTGCACCCAAATTGGCCTACAATTGAGCCTACAATGTACAAACGAGTTTTCCTTCTTCATTGAGCACAAACGAACCTTTTTGTTGAGTCAAAAATGTCCCATTTGACGTTATTAGGGTGGCACATGAGGATTGAAATCAAACGGAGTCCATTTGGTCACTCAAATCCTTGTATTCTCGTATTGCACCTAAATTGGCCTCCAATTGAGCCTACAACGTACAAACGAGTTTTTCTTCTTCATTAATCACAACCGAACTTGTTTGTTGAGTCAAACATGTCCCATTTGACGTTATTATGGTGCCACATGAGTTAGAAACCAAGCGGAGTCCATTTGGTCACTCAAATCCTTGTATTCTCGGATTGCACCCAAATTGGCCTCCAATTGAGCCTACAATGTACAAACGAGTTTTCCTTCTTCGATGACCATAACCGAACTTGTTTGTTGAGTCAAACATGTCCCATTTGACGTTATTATGGTGCCACGTGAGTTAGAAACCAAGCGGAGTCCATTTGCTTACTCAAATCCTTGTATTCTTGGATTCCACCCAAATTGGCCTCCAATGGAGCCTACAATGTACAAACGAGTTTACCTTCTTCGATGAGCACAACCGAACATTTTTGTTGAGTCAAACATGTCCCATTTGACGTTATTATGGTGCCCGCGAGGATTGAAATCAAACGGAGTCCATTTGGTCACTCAAATCCTTGTATTCTCGGATTGCACCCAAATTGGCCTCCAATTGAGCCTACAACGTACAAACGAGTTTTCCTTCTTCGTTAACTATAACCGAACTTGTTTGTTGAGTCAAACATGTCCCATTTGACGTTATTATGTTTCCACGCGAGTTAGAAACCAAGCGGAATCCATTTGGTCACTCAAATCCTTGTATTCTCGGATTGCACCAAAATTGGCCTCCAATTGAGCCTACAACGTACAAACGAGTTTTCCTTCTTTGTTACGCACAAACGAAACTTTTTGTTGAGTCAAACATGTCCCATTTGACGTTATTATGGTGCCACGCAAAGATTGAAATCAAACGGAGTCCGTTTGCTCACTCAAATCCTTGTATTCTCGGATTGCACCCAAATTGGCCTCCAATTGAGGCTACAATGTACAAACGAGTTTTCCTTCTTCGGTAAGCACAACCGAACTTGTTTGTTGAGTCAAATATGTTCCATTTGACGTTATTATGGTGCCACCCAAGGATTGAAATCAAACGGAATCCATTTGGTCACTCAAATCCTTGTATTCTCGGATTGCACCCAAATTGGCCTCCAATTGAGCCTACAACGTACAAACGAGTTTTCCTTCTTTGTTAACCATAACCGAACTTGTTTATTGAGTCAAACATGTCCCATTTGACGTTATTATTGTGCCACGCGAGTTAGAAACCAAGCGGAGTCCATTTGCTTACTCAAATCCTTGTATACTCGGATTGCACTAAAATTGGCCTACAATTGAGCCTACAATGTACAAACGAGTTTTCCTTCTTCGTTGAGCACAACCGAACCTTTTTGTTGAGTCAAAAATGTCCCATTTGACGTTATTAGGGTGCCACGCGCGGATTGAAATCAAATGGAGTCCATTTGGTCACTCAAATCCTTCTATTCTCGGATTGCACCCAAATTGGCCTCCAATTGAGCCTACAACGTACAAACGAGTTTTCCTTCTTTATTATGCACAACCGAACTTGTTTTTTGAGTCAAACATGTCCCATTTGACGTTATTATGGTGCCACACGAGTTTGAAACCAAGCGGAGTCCATTTGCTCACTAAAATCCTTGTATTCTCGGATTGCACCCAAATTGGCCTCCAATTGAGCCTACAACATACAAACGAGTTTTCCTTCTTTGTTAAGCACAACCGAACCTTTTTGTTTTGTCAAAAATGTACCATTTGATGTTATTATGGTGCCACACAAAGATTGAAATCAAACGGAGTCCGTTTGCTCACTCAAATCCTGGTATTCTCGGATTGCACCCAAATTAGCCTCCAATTGAGCCTACAATGTACAAACGAGTTTTCCTTCTTCGTTAAGCACAACCAAACTGGTTTGTTGAGTCAAATATGTTCCATTTGACGTTATTATGGTGCCACGCATGGATTGAAACCAAACGGAGTCCACTCGGTCACTCAAATCCTTGTATTCTCGGATTGCACCCAAATTGGCCTCCAATTGAGCCTACAACGTACAAACGAGTTTTCCTTCTTCGTTAACCAGAACCGAACTTGTTTGTTGAGTCAAACATGTCCCATTTGACGTTATTATGGTGCCACACTAGTTATAAACCAAGCGGAGTCCATTTGGTCACTCAAATCCTTGTATTCTCGGATTGCACCCAAATTGGCCTCCAATTGAGCCTACAATGTACAAACGAGTTTTCCTTCTTCGTTGACCATAACCGAACTTGTTTGTTGAGTCAAACATGTCCCATTTGATGTTATTATAGTGCCACACGAGTTAGAAACCAAGCGGAGTCCAATTGCTTACTCAAATCCTTGTATACTTGGATTCCACCCAAATTGGCCTCGAATTGAGCCTACAATGTACAAACTAGTTTACCTTCTTCGTTGAGCACAACCGAACATTTTTGTTGAGTCAAACATGTCCCATTTGACATTATTATGGTGCCACGCGAGGATTGAAATCAAACGGAGTCCATTTGGTCACTCAAATCCTTGTATTCTCGGATTGCACCCAAATTGGCCTCCAATTGAACCTACAACGTACAAACGAGTTTTCCTTCTTCGTTAACCATAACCGAACTTGTTTTTTGAGTAAAAAATGTCCCATTTGACGTTATTATGGTGCCACGCGAGTTAGAAACCAAGCGGAGTCCATTTGCTTACTCAAATCCTTGTATTCTCGGATTGCACCCAAATTGGCCTACAATTGAGCCTACAATGTACAAACGAGTTTTCCTTCTTCGTTGAGCACAAACGAACCTTTTTGTTGTGTCAAACATGTCCCATTTTACGTTATTAGGGTGCCACATGAGGATTGAAATCAAACGGAGTCCATTTGGTCACTCAAATCCTTGTATTCTCGGATTGCACCTAAATTGGCCTCCAATTGAGCCTACAACGTACAAACGAGTTTTTCTTCTCCATTAATCACAACCGTACTTATTTGTTGAGTCAAACATGTCCCATTTGACGTTATTATGGTGCCACGCGAGTTAGAAACCAAGCGGAGTCCATTTGCTCACTAAAATCCTTGTATTCTCGTATTGCACCCAAATTGGCCTCCAATTGAGCCTACAACATACAAACGAGTTTTCCTTCTTTGTTAAGCACAACCGAACCTTTTTGTTTTGTCAAAAATGTACCATTTGACGTTATTATGGTGCCACACAAAGATTGAAATCAAACGGAGTCCGTTTGCTCACTCAAATCCTGGTATTCTCGGATTGCACCCAAATTAGCCTCCAATTGAGCCTACAATGTACAAACGAGTTTTCCTTCTTCGTTAAGCACAACCAAACTTGTTTGTTGAGTCAAATATGTTCCATTTGACATTATTATGGTGCCACGCTTGGATTGAAACCAAACGGAGTCCATTCGGTCACTCAAATCCTTGTATTCTCGGATTGCACCCAAATTGGCCTCCAATTGAGCCTACAACGTACAAACGAGTTTTTCTTCTTCGTTAACCAGAACCGAACTTGTTTGTTGAGTCAAACATGTCCCATTTGACGTTATTATGGTGCCACGCGAGTTAGAAACCAAGCGGAGTCCATTTGGTCACTCAAATCCTTGTATTCTCGGATTGCACCCAAATTGGCCTCCAATTGAGCCTACAATGTACAAACGAGTTTTCCTTCTTCGTTGACCATAACCGAACTTGTTTGTTGAGTCAAACATGTCCCATTTGACGTTATTATGGTGCCACGTGAGTTAGAAACCAAGCGGAGTCCATTTGCTTACTCAAATCCTTGTATTCTTGGATTCCACCCAAATTGGCCTCCAATGGAGCCTACAATGTACAAACGAGTTTACCTTCTTCGATGAGCACAACCGAACATTTTTGTTGAGTCAAACATGTCCCATTTGACGTTATTATGGTGCCTGCGAGGATTGAAATCAAACGGAGTCCATTTGGTCACTCAAATCCTTGTATTCTCGAATTGCACCCAAATTGGCCTCCAATTGAGCCTACAACGTACAAACGAGTTTTCCTTCTTCGTTAACTATAACCGAACTTGTTTGTTGAGTCAAAAATGTCCCATTTGACGTTATTATGTTGCCACGCGAGTTAGAAACCAAGCGGAATCCATTTGGTCACTCAAATCCTTCTATTCTCGGATTGCACCAAAATTGGCCTCCAATTGAGCCTACAACGTACAAACGAGTTTTCCTTCTTTGTTACGCACAACCGAAACTTTTTGTTGAGTCAAACATGTCCCATTTGACGTTATTATGGTGCCACGCAAAGATTGAAATCAAACGGAGTCCGTTTGCTCACTCAAATCCTTGTATTCTAGGATTGCACCCAAATTGGCCTCCAATTGAGGCTACAATGTACAAACGAGTTTTCCTTCTTCGGTAAGCACAACCGAACTTGTTTGTTGAGTCAAATATGTTCCATTTGAGGTTATTATGGTGCCACCCAAGGATTGAAATCAAACGGAATCCATTTGGTCACTCAAATCCTTGTATTCTCGGATTGCACCCAAATTGGCCTCCAATTGAGCCTACAACGTACAAACGAGTTTTCCTTCTTCGTTAACCATAACCGAACTTGTTTATTGAGTCAAACATGTCCCATTTGACGTTATTATTGTGCCACGCGAGTTAGAAACCAAGCGGAGTCCATTTGCTTACTCAAATCCTTGTATACTCGGATTGCACTAAAATTGGCCTACAATTGAGCCTACAATGTACAAACGAGTTTTCCTTCTTCGTTGAGCACAAACGAACCTTTTTGTTGTGTCAAACATGTCCCATTTTACGTTATTAGGGTGCCACATGAGGATTGAAATAAAACGGAGTCCATTTGGTCACTCAAATCCTTGTATTCTCGGATTGCACCTAAATTGGCCTCCAATTGAGCCTACAACGTACAAACGAGTTTTTCTTCTCCATTAATCACAACCGTACTTATTTGTTGAGTCAAACATGTCCCATTTGACGTTATTATGGTGCCACGCGAGTTAGAAACCAAGCGGAGTCCATTTGCTCACTAAAATCCTTGTATTCTCGTATTGCACCCAAATTGGCCTCCAATTGAGCCTACAACATACAAACGAGTTTTCCTTCTTTGTTAAGCACAACCGAACCTTTTTGTTTTGTCAAAAATGTACCATTTGACGTTATTATGGTGCCACACAAAGATTGAAATCAAACGGAGTCCGTTTGCTCACTCAAATCCTGGTATTCTCGGATTGCACCCAAATTAGCCTCCAATTGAGCCTACAATGTACAAACGAGTTTTCCTTCTTCGTTAAGCACAACCAAACTGGTTTGTTGAGTCAAATATGTTCCATTTGACGTTATTATGGTGCCACGCATGGATTGAAACCAAACGGAGTCCACTCGGTCACTCAAATCCTTGTATTCTCGGATTGCACCCAAATTGGCCTCCAATTGAGCCTACAACGTACAAACGAGTTTTCCTTCTTCGTTAACCAGAACCGAACTTGTTTGTTGAGTCAAACATGTCCCATTTGACGTTATTATGGTGCCACACTAGTTATAAACCAAGCGGAGTCCATTTGGTCACTCAAATCCTTGTATTCTCGGATTGCACCCAAATTGGCCTCCAATTGAGCCTACAATGTACAAACGAGTTTTCCTTCTTCGTTGACCATAACCGAACTTGTTTGTTGAGTCAAACATGTCCCATTTGATGTTATTATAGTGCCACACGAGTTAGAAACCAAGCGGAGTCCAATTGCTTACTCAAATCCTTGTATACTTGGATTCCACCCAAATTGGCCTCGAATTGAGCCTACAATGTACAAACTAGTTTACCTTCTTCGTTGAGCACAACCGAACATTTTTGTTGAGTCAAACATGTCCCATTTGACATTATTATGGTGCCACGCGAGGATTGAAATCAAACGGAGTCCATTTGGTCACTCAAATCCTTGTATTCTCGGATTGCACCCAAATTGGCCTCCAATTGAACCTACAACGTACAAACGAGTTTTCCTTCTTCGTTAACCATAACCGAACTTGTTTTTTGAGTAAAAAATGTCCCATTTGACGTTATTATGGTGCCACGCGAGTTAGAAACCAAGAGGAGTCCATTTGCTTACTCAAATCCTTGTATTCTCGGATTGCACCCAAATTGGCCTACAATTGAGCCTACAATGTACAAACGAGTTTTCCTTCTTCGTTGAGCACAAACGAACCTTTTTGTTGTGTCAAACATGTCCCATTTTACGTTATTAGGGTGCCACATGAGGATTGAAATCAAACGGAGTCCATTTGGTCACTCAAATCCTTGTATTCTCGGATTGCACCTAAATTGGCCTCCAATTGAGCCTACAACGTACAAACGAGTTTTTCTTCTCCATTAATCACAACCGTACTTATTTGTTGAGTCAAACATGTCCCATTTGACGTTATTATGGTGCCACGCGAGTTAGAAACCAAGCGGAGTCCATTTGCTCACTAAAATCCTTGTATTCTCGTATTGCACCCAAATTGGCCTCCAATTGAGCCTACAACATACAAACGAGTTTTCCTTCTTTGTTAAGCACAACCGAACCTTTTTGTTTTGTCAAAATTGTACCATTTGACGTTATTATGGTGCCACACAAAGATTGAAATCAAACGGAGTCCGTTTGCTCACTCAAATCCTGGTATTCTCGGATTGCACCCAAATTAGACTCCAATTGAGCCTACAATGTACAAACGAGTTTTCCTTCTTCGTTAAGCACAACCAAACTTGTTTGTTGAGTCAAATATGTTCCATTTGACATTATTATGGTGCCACGCTTGGATTGAAACCAAACGGAGTCCATTCGGTCACTCAAATCCTTGTATTCTCGGATTGCACCCAAATTGGCCTCCAATTGAGCCTACAACGTACAAACGAGTTTTTCTTCTTCGTTAACCAGAACCGAACTAGTTTGTTGAGTCAAACATGTCCCATTTGACGTTATTATGGTGCCACGCGAGTTAGAAACCAAGCGGAGTCCATTTGGTCACTCAAATCCTTGTATTCTCGGATTGCACCCAAATTGGCCTCCAATTGAGCCTACAATGTACAAACGAGTTTTCCTTCTTCGTTGACCATAACCGAACTTGTTTGTTGAGTCAAACATGTCCCATTTGACGTTATTATGGTGCCACGTGAGTTAGAAACCAAGCGGAGTCCATTTGCTTACTCAAATCCTTGTATTCTTGGATTCCACCCAAATTGGCCTCCAATGGAGCCTACAATGTACAAACGAGTTTACCTTCTTCGATGAGCACAACCGAACATTTTTGTTGAGTCAAACATGTCCCATTTGACGTTATTATGGTGCCTGCGAGGATTGAAATCAAACGGAGTCCATTTGGTCACTCAAATCCTTGTATTCTCGAATTGCACCCAAATTGGCCTCCAATTGAGCCTACAACGTACAAACGAGTTTTCCTTCTTCGTTAACTATAACCGAACTAGTTTGTTGAGTCAAAAATGTCCCATTTGACGTTATTATGTTGCCACGCGAGTTAGAAACCAAGCGGAATCCATTTGGTCACTCAAATCCTTCTATTCTCGGATTGCACCAAAATTGGCCTCCAATTGAGCCTACAACGTACAAACGAGTTTTCCTTCTTTGTTACGCACAACCGAAACTTTTTGTTGAGTCGAACATGTCCCATTTGACGTTATTATGGTGCCACGCAAAGATTGAAATCAAACGGAGTCCGTTTGCTCACTCAAATCCTTGTATTCTAGGATTGCACCCAAATTGGCCTCCAATTGAGGCTACAATGTACAAACGAGTTTTCCTTCTTCGGTAAGCACAACCGAACTTGTTTGTTGAGTCAAATATGTTCCATTTGAGGTTATTATGGTGCCACCCAAGGATTGAAATCAAACGGAATCCATTTGGTCACTCAAATCCTTGTATTCTCGGATTGCACCCAAATTGGCCTCCAATTGAGCCTACAACGTACAAACGAGTTTTCCTTCTTCGTTAACCATAACCGAACTTGTTTATTGAGTCAAACATGTCCCATTTGACGTTATTATTGTGCCACGCGAGTTAGAAACCAAGCGGAGTCCATTTGCTTACTCAAATCCTTGTATACTCGGATTGCACTAAAATTGGCCTACAATTGAGCCTACAATGTACAAACGAGTTTTCCTTCTTCGTTGAGCACAAACGAACCTTTTTGTTGTGTCAAACATGTCCCATTTTACGTTATTAGGGTGCCACATGAGGATTGAAATAAAACGGAGTCCATTTGGTCACTCAAATCCTTGTATTCTCGGATTGCACCTAAATTGGCCTCCAATTGAGCCTACAACGTACAAACGAGTTTTTCTTCTCCATTAATCACAACCGTACTTATTTGTTGAGTCAAACATGTCCCATTTGACGTTATTATGGTGCCACGCGAGTTAGAAACCAAGCGGAGTCCATTTGCTCACTAAAATCCTTGTATTCTCGTATTGCACCCAAATTGGCCTCCAATTGAGCCTACAACATACAAACGAGTTTTCCTTCTTTGTTAAGCACAACCGAACCTTTTTGTTTTGTCAAAAATGTACCATTTGACGTTATTATGGTGCCACACAAAGATTGAAATCAAACGGAGTCCGTTTGCTCACTCAAATCCTGGTATTCTCGGATTGCACCCAAATTAGCCTCCAATTGAGCCTACAATGTACAAACGAGTTTTCCTTCTTCGTTAAGCACAACCAAACTTGTTTGTTGAGTCAAATATGTTCCATTTGACATTATTATGGTGCCACGCTTGGATTGAAACCAAACGGAGTCCATTCGGTCACTCAAATCCTTGTATTCTCGGATTGCACCCAAATTGGCCTCCAATTGAGCCTACAACGTACAAACGAGTTTTTCTTCTTCGTTAACCAGAACCGAACTTGTTTGTTGAGTCAAACATGTCCCATTTGACGTTATTATGGTGCCACGCGAGTTAGAAACCAAGCGGAGTCCATTTGGTCACTCAAATCCTTGTATTCTCGGATTGCACCCAAATTGGCCTCCAATTGAGCCTACAATGTACAAACGAGTTTTCCTTCTTCGTTGACCATAACCGAACTTGTTTGTTGAGTCAAACATGTCCCATTTGACGTTATTATGGTGCCACGTGAGTTAGAAACCAAGCGGAGTCCATTTGCTTACTCAAATCCTTGTATTCTTGGATTCCACCCAAATTGGCCTCCAATGGAGCCTACAATGTACAAACGAGTTTACCTTCTTCGATGAGCACAACCGAACATTTTTGTTGAGTCAAACATGTCCCATTTGACGTTATTATGGTGCCTGCGAGGATTGAAATCAAACGGAGTCCATTTGGTCACTCAAATCCTTGTATTCTCGAATTGCACCCAAATTGGCCTCCAATTGAGCCTACAACGTACAAACGAGTTTTCCTTCTTCGTTAACTATAACCGAACTTGTTTGTTGAGTCAAAAATGTCCCATTTGACGTTATTATGTTGCCACGCGAGTTAGAAACCAAGCGGAATCCATTTGGTCACTCAAATCCTTCTATTCTCGGATTGCACCAAAATTGGCCTCCAATTGAGCCTACAACGTACAAACGAGTTTTCCTTCTTTGTTACGCACAACCGAAACTTTTTGTTGAGTCAAACATGTCCCATTTGACGTTATTATGGTGCCACGCAAAGATTGAAATCAAACGGAGTCCGTTTGCTCACTCACATCCTTGTATTCTAGGATTGCACCCAAATTGGCCTCCAATTGAGGCTACAATGTACAAACGAGTTTTCCTTCTTCGGTAAGCACAACCGAACTTGTTTGTTGAGTCAAATATGTTCCATTTGAGGTTATTATGGTGCCACCCAAGGATTGAAATCAAACGGAATCCATTTGGTCACTCAAATCCTTGTATTCTCGGATTGCACCCAAATTGGCCTCCAATTGAGCCTACAACGTACAAACGAGTTTTCCTTCTTCGTTAACCATAAACGAACTTGTTTGTTGAGTCAAACATGTCCCATTTGACGTTATTATGTTGCCACGCGAGTCAGAAACCAAGCGGAGTCCATTTGGTCACTCAAATCCTTGTATTCTCGGATTGCCCCAAAATTGGCCTCCAATTCAGCCTACAACGTACAAACGAGTTTTCCTTCTTCATTAAGCACAACCGAACTTGTTTTTTGAGTAAAAAATGTCCCATTTGACGTTATTATGGTGCCACGCGAGTTAGAAACGAAGCGGAGTCCATTTGCTTACTCAAATCCTTGTATTCTCGGATTGCACCCAAATTGGCCTACAATTGAGCCTACAATGTACAAACGAGTTTTCCTTCTTCATTGAGCACAAACGAACCTTTTTGTTGAGTCAAAAATGTCCCATTTTACGTTATTAGGGTGGCACATGAGGATTGAAATCAAACGGAGTCCATTTGGTCACTCAAATCCTTGTATTCTCGTATTGCACCTAAATTGGCCTCCAATTGAGCCTACAACGTACAAACGAGTTTTTCTTCTTCATTAATCACAACCGAACTTGTTTGTTGAGTCAAACATGTCCCATTTGACGTTATTATGGTGCCACATGAGTTAGAAACCAAGCGGAGTCCATTTGGTCACTCAAATCCTTGTATTCTCGGATTGCACCCAAATTGGCCTCCAATTGAGCCTACAATGTACAAACGAGTTTTCCTTCTTCGATGACCATAACCGAACTTGTTTGTTGAGTCAAACATGTCCCATTTGACGTTATTATGGTGCCACGTGAGTTAGAAACCAAGCGGAGTCCATTTGCTTACTCAAATCCTTGTATTCTTGGATTCCACCCAAATTGGCCTCCAATGGAGCCTACAATGTACAAACGAGTTTACCTTCTTCGATGAGCACAACCGAACATTTTTGTTGAGTCAAACATGTCCCATTTGACGTTATTATGGTGCCCGCGAGGATTGAAATCAAACGGAGTCCATTTGGTCACTCAAATCCTTGTATTCTCGGATTGCACCCAAATTGGCCTCCAATTGAGCCTACAACGTACAAACGTGTTTTCCTTCTTCGTTAACTATAACCGAACTTGTTTGTTGAGTCAAACATGTCCCATTTGACGTTATTATGTTTCCACGCGAGTTAGAAACCAAGCGGAATCCATTTGGTCACTCAAATCCTTGTATTCTCGGATTGCACCAAAATTGGCCTCCAATTGAGCCTACAACGTACAAACGAGTTTTCCTTCTTTGTTACGCACAACCGAAACTTTTTGTTGAGTCAAACATGTCCCATTTGACGTTATTATGGTGCCACGCAAAGATTGAAATCAAACGGAGTCTGTTTGCTCACTCAAATCCTTGTATTCTCGGATTGCACCCAAATTGGCCTCCAATTGAGGCTACAATGTACAAACGAGTTTTCCTTCTTCGGTAAGCACAACCGAACTTGTTTGTTGAGTCAAATATGTTCCATTTGACGTTATTATGGTGCCACCCAAGGATTGAAATCAAACGGAATCCATTTGGTCACTCAAATCCTTGTATTCTCGGATTGCACCCAAATTGGCCTCCAATTGAGCCTACAACGTACAAACGAGTTTTCCTTCTTCGTTAACCATAACCGAACTTGTTTATTGAGTCAAACATGTCCCATTTGACGTTATTATTGTGCCACGCGAGTTAGAAACCAAGCGGAGTCCATTTGCTTACTCAAATCCTTGTATACTCGGATTGCACTAAAATTGGCCTACAATTGAGCCTACAATGTACAAACGAGTTTTCCTTCTTCGTTGAGCACAACCGAACCTTTTTGTTGAGTCAAAAATGTCCCATTTGACGTTATTAGGGTGCCACGCGCGGATTGAAATCAAATGGAGTCCATTTGGTCACTCAAATCCTTCTATTCTCGGATTGCACCCAAATTGGCCTCCAATTGAGCCTACAACTTACAAACGAGTTTTCCTTCTTTATTATGCACAACCGAACTTGTTTTTTGAGTCAAACATGTCCCATTTGACGTTATTATGGTGCCACACGAGTTTGAAACCAAGCGGAGTCCATTTGCTCACTAAAATCCTTGTATTCTCGGATTGCACCCAAATTGGCCTCCAATTGAGCCTACAACATACAAACGAGTTTTCCTTCTTTGTTAAGCACAACCGAACCTTTTTGTTTTGTCAAAAATGTACCATTTGACGTTATTATGGTGCCACACAAAGATTGAAATCAAACGGAGTCCGTTTGCTCACTCAAATCCTGGTATTCTCGGATTGCACCCAAATTAGCCTCCAATTGAGCCTACAATGTACAAACGAGTTTTCCTTCTTCGTTAAGCACAACCAAACTGGTTTGTTGAGTCAAATATGTTCCATTTGACGTTATTATGGTGCCACGCATGGATTGAAACCAAACGGAGTCCACTCGGTCACTCAAATCCTTGTATTCTCGGATTGCACCCAAATTGGCCTCCAATTGAGCCTACAACGTACAAACGAGTTTTCCTTCTTCGTTAACCAGAACCGAACTTGTTTGTTGAGTCAAACATGTCCCATTTGACGTTATTATGGTGCCACACTAGTTATAAACCAAGCGGAGTCCATTTGGTCACTCAAATCCTTGTATTCTCGGATTGCACCCAAATTGGCCTCCAATTGAGCCTACAATGTACAAACGAGTTTTCCTTCTTCGTTGACCATAACCGAACTTGTTTGTTGAGTCAAACATGTCCCATTTGATGTTATTATAGTGCCACACGAGTTAGAAACCAAGCGGAGTCCAATTGCTTACTCAAATCCTTGTATACTTGGATTCCACCCAAATTGGCCTCGAATTGAGCCTACAATGTACAAACTAGTTTACCTTCTTCGTTGAGCACAACCGAACATTTTTGTTGAGTCAAACATGTCCCATTTGACATTATTATGGTGCCACGCGAGGATTGAAATCAAACGGAGTCCATTTGGTCACTCAAATCCTTGTATTCTCGGATTGCACCCAAATTGGCCTCCAATTGAGCCTACAACGTACAAACGAGTTTTCCTTCTTCGTTAACCATAAACGAACTTGTTTGTTGAGTCAAACATGTCCCATTTGACGTTATTATGTTGCCACGCGAGTCAGAAACCAAGCGGAGTCCATTTGGTCACTCAAATCCTTGTATTCTCGGATTGCCCCAAAATTGGCCTCCAATTCAGCCTACAACGTACAAACGAGTTTTCCTTCTTCATTAAGCACAACCGAACTTGTTTTTTGAGTAAAAAATGTCCCATTTGACGTTATTATGGTGCCACGCGAGTTAGAAACCAAGCGGAGTCCATTTGCTTACTCAAATCCTTGTATTCTCGGATTGCACCCAAATTGGCCTACAATTGAGCCTACAATGTACAAACGAGTTTTCCTTCTTCGTTGAGCACAAACGAACCTTTTTGTTGTGTCAAACATGTCCCATTTTACGTTATTAGGGTGCCACATGAGGATTGAAATCAAACGGAGTCCATTTGGTCACTCAAATCCTTGTATTCTCGGATTGCACCTAAATTGGCCTCCAATTGAGCCTACAACGTACAAACGAGTTTTTCTTCTCCATTAATCACAACCGTACTTATTTGTTGAGTCAAACATGTCCCATTTGACGTTATTATGGTGCCACGCGAGTTAGAAACCAAGCGGAGTCCATTTGCTCACTAAAATCCTTGTATTCTCGTATTGCACCCAAATTGGCCTCCAATTGAGCCTACAACATACAAACGAGTTTTCCTTCTTTGTTAAGCACAACCGAACCTTTTTGTTTTGTCAAAAATGTACCATTTGACGTTATTATGGTGCCACACAAAGATTGAAATCAAACGGAGTCCGTTTGCTCACTCAAATCCTGGTATTCTCGGATTGCACCCAAATTAGCCTCCAATTGAGCCTACAATGTACAAACGAGTTTTCCTTCTTCGTTAAGCACAACCAAACTTGTTTGTTGAGTCAAATATGTTCCATTTGACATTATTATGGTGCCACGCTTGGATTGAAACCAAACGGAGTCCATTCGGTCACTCAAATCCTTGTATTCTCGGATTGCACCCAAATTGGCCTCCAATTGAGCCTACAACGTACAAACGAGTTTTTCTTCTTCGTTAACCAGAACCGAACTTGTTTGTTGAGTCAAACATGTCCCATTTGACGTTATTATGGTGCCACGCGAGTTAGAAACCAAGCGGAGTCCATTTGGTCACTCAAATCCTTGTATTCTCGGATTGCACCCAAATTGGCCTCCAATTGAGCCTACAATGTACAAACGAGTTTTCCTTCTTCGTTGACCATAACCGAACTTGTTTGTTGAGTCAAACATGTCCCATTTGACGTTATTATGGTGCCACGTGAGTTAGAAACCAAGCGGAGTCCATTTGCTTACTCAAATCCTTGTATTCTTGGATTCCACCCAAATTGGCCTCCAATGGAGCCTACAATGTACAAACGAGTTTACCTTCTTCGATGAGCACAACCGAACATTTTTGTTGAGTCAAACATGTCCCATTTGACGTTATTATGGTGCCTGCGAGGATTGAAATCAAACGGAGTCCATTTGGTCACTCAAATCCTTGTATT
Source organism: Berberis vulgaris (assembly GCA_963556465.1). Classification (NCBI taxonomy): domain Eukaryota; kingdom Viridiplantae; phylum Streptophyta; class Magnoliopsida; order Ranunculales; family Berberidaceae; genus Berberis; species Berberis vulgaris. The sequence continues at coordinate 37,562,345 of OY747126.1, read as the reverse complement.
CTCGAATTGCACCCAAATTGGCCTCCAATTGAGCCTACAACGTACAAACGAGTTTTCCTTCTTCGTTAACTATAACCGAACTTGTTTGTTGAGTCAAAAATGTCCCATTTGACGTTATTATGTTGCCACGCGAGTTAGAAACCAAGCGGAATCCATTTGGTCACTCAAATCCTTCTATTCTCGGATTGCACCAAAATTGGCCTCCAATTGAGCCTACAACGTACAAACGAGTTTTCCTTCTTTGTTACGCACAACCGAAACTTTTTGTTGAGTCAAACATGTCCCATTTGACGTTATTATGGTGCCACGCAAAGATTGAAATCAAACGGAGTCCGTTTGCTCACTCAAATCCTTGTATTCTAGGATTGCACCCAAATTGGCCTCCAATTGAGGCTACAATGTACAAACGAGTTTTCCTTCTTCGGTAAGCACAACCGAACTTGTTTGTTGAGTCAAATATGTTCCATTTGAGGTTATTATGGTGCCACCCAAGGATTGAAATCAAACGGAATCCATTTGGTCACTCAAATCCTTGTATTCTCGGATTGCACCCAAATTGGCCTCCAATTGAGCCTACAACGTACAAACGAGTTTTCCTTCTTCGTTAACCATAACCGAACTTGTTTATTGAGTCAAACATGTCCCATTTGACGTTATTATTGTGCCACGCGAGTTAGAAACCAAGCGGAGTCCATTTGCTTACTCAAATCCTTGTATACTCGGATTGCACTAAAATTGGCCTACAATTGAGCCTACAATGTACAAACGAGTTTTCCTTCTTCGTTGAGCACAAACGAACCTTTTTGTTGTGTCAAACATGTCCCATTTTACGTTATTAGGGTGCCACATGAGGATTGAAATCAAACGGAGTCCATTTGGTCACTCAAATCCTTGTATTCTCGGATTGCACCTAAATTGGCCTCCAATTGAGCCTACAACGTACAAACGAGTTTTTCTTCTCCATTAATCACAACCGTACTTATTTGTTGAGTCAAACATGTCCCATTTGACGTTATTATGGTGCCACGCGAGTTAGAAACCAAGCGGAGTCCATTTGCTCACTAAAATCCTTGTATTCTCGTATTGCACCCAAATTGGCCTCCAATTGAGCCTACAACATACAAACGAGTTTTCCTTCTTTGTTAAGCACAACCGAACCTTTTTGTTTTGTCAAAAATGTACCATTTGACGTTATTATGGTGCCACACAAAGATTGAAATCAAACGGAGTCCGTTTGCTCACTCAAATCCTGGTTTTCTCGGATTGCACCCAAATTAGCCTCCAATTGAGCCTACAATGTACAAACGAGTTTTCCTTCTTCGTTAAGCACAACCAAACTTGTTTGTTGAGTCAAATATGTTCCATTTGACATTATTATGGTGCCACGCTTGGATTGAAACCAAACGGAGTCCATTCGGTCACTCAAATCCTTGTATTCTCGGATTGCACCCAAATTGGCCTCCAATTGAGCCTACAACGTACAAACGAGTTTTTCTTCTTCGTTAACCAGAACCGAACTTGTTTGTTGAGTCAAACATGTCCCATTTGACGTTATTATGGTGCCACGCGAGTTAGAAACCAAGCGGAGTCCATTTGGTCACTCAAATCCTTGTATTCTCGGATTGCACCCAAATTGGCCTCCAATTGAGCCTACAATGTACAAACGAGTTTTCCTTCTTCGTTGACCATAACCGAACTTGTTTGTTGAGTCAAACATGTCCCATTTGACGTTATTATGGTGCCACGTGAGTTAGAAACCAAGCGGAGTCCATTTGCTTACTCAAATCCTTGTATTCTTGGATTCCACCCAAATTGGCCTCCAATGGAGCCTACAATGTACAAACGAGTTTACCTTCTTCGATGAGCACAACCGAACATTTTTGTTGAGTCAAACATGTCCCATTTGACGTTATTATGGTGCCTGCGAGGATTGAAATCAAACGGAGTCCATTTGGTCACTCAAATCCTTGTATTCTCGAATTGCACCCAAATTGGCCTCCAATTGAGCCTACAACGTACAAACGAGTTTTCCTTCTTCGTTAACTATAACCGAACTTGTTTGTTGAGTCAAAAATGTCCCATTTGACGTTATTATGTTGCCACGCGAGTTAGAAACCAAGCAGAATCCATTTGGTCACTCAAATCCTTCTATTCTCGGATTGCACCAAAATTGGCCTCCAATTGAGCCTACAACGTACAAACGAGTTTTCCTTCTTTGTTACGCACAACCGAAACTTTTTGTTGAGTCAAACATGTCCCATTTGACGTTATTATGGTGCCACGCAAAGATTGAAATCAAACGGAGTCCGTTTGCTCACTCAAATCCTTGTATTCTAGGATTGCACCCAAATTGGCCTCCAATTGAGGCTACAATGTACAAACGAGTTTTCCTTCTTCGGTAAGCACAACCGAACTTGTTTGTTGAGTCAAATATGTTCCGTTTGAGGTTATTATGGTGCCACCCAAGGATTGAAATCAAACGGAATCCATTTGGTCACTCAAATCCTTGTATTCTCGGATTGCACCCAAATTGGCCTCCAATTGAGCCAACAACGTACAAACGAGTTTTCCTTCTTCGTTAACCATAACCGAACTTGTTTATTGAGTCAAACATGTCCCATTTGACGTTATTATTGTGCCACGCGAGTTAGAAACCAAGCGGAGTCCATTTGCTTACTCAAATCCTTGTATACTCGGATTGCACTAAAATTGGCCTACAATTGAGCCTACAATGTACAAACGAGTTTTCCTTCTTCGTTGAGCACAACCGAACCTTTTTGTTGAGTCAAAAATGTCCCATTTGACGTTATTAGGGTGCCACGCGCGGATTGAAATCAAATGCAGTCCATTTGGTCACTCAAATCCTTCTATTCTCGGATTGCACCCAAATTGGCCTCCAATTGAGCCTACAACGTACAAACGAGTTTTCCTTCTTTATTATGCATAACCGAACTTGTTTGTTGAGTCAAACATGTCCCATTTGATGTTATTATAGTGCCACACGAGTTAGAAACCAAGCGGAGTCCAATTGCTTACTCAAATCCTTGTATACTTGGATTCCACCCAAATTGGCCTCGAATTGAGCCTACAATGTACAAACTAGTTTACCTTCTTTGTTGAGCACAACCGAACATTTTTGTTGAGTCAAACATGTCCCATTTGACATTATTATGGTGCCACGCGAGGATTGAAATCAAACGGAGTCCATTTGGTCACTCAAATCCTTGTATTCTCGGATTGCACCCAAATTGGCCTCCAATTGAGCCTACAACGTACAAACGAGTTTTCCTTCTTCGTTAACCATAAACGAACTTGTTTGTTGAGTCAAACATGTCCCATTTGACGTTATTATGTTGCCACGCGAGTCAGAAACCAAGCGGAGTCCATTTGGTCACTCAAATCCTTGTATTCTCGGATTGCCCCAAAATTGGCCTCCAATTCAGCCTACAACGTACAAACGAGTTTTCCTTCTTCATTAAGCACAACCGAACTTGTTTTTTGAGTAAAAAATGTCCCATTTGACGTTATTATGGTGCCACGCGAGTTAGAAACCAAGCGGAGTCCATTTGCTTACTCAAATCCTTGTATTCTCGGATTGCACCCAAATTGGCCTACAATTGAGCCTACAATGTACAAACGAGTTTTCCTTCTTCGTTGAGCACAAACGAACCTTTTTGTTGTGTCAAACATGTCCCATTTTACGTTATTAGGGTGCCACATGAGGATTGAAATCAAACGGAGTCCATTTGGTCACTCAAATCCTTGTATTCTCGGATTGCACCTAAATTGGCCTCCAATTGAGCCTACAACGTACAAACGAGTTTTTCTTCTCCATTAATCACAACCGTACTTATTTGTTGAGTCAAACATGTCCCATTTGACGTTATTATGGTGCCACGCGAGTTAGAAACCAAGCGGAGTCCATTTGCTCACTAAAATCCTTGTATTCTCGTATTGCACCCAAATTGGCCTCCAATTGAGCCTACAACATACAAACGAGTTTTCCTTCTTTGTTAAGCACAACCGAACCTTTTTGTTTTGTCAAAAATGTACCATTTGACGTTATTATGGTGCCACACAAAGATTGAAATCAAACGGAGTCCGTTTGCTCACTCAAATCCTGGTATTCTCGGATTGCACCCAAATTAGCCTCCAATTGAGCCTACAATGTACAAACGAGTTTTCCTTCTTCGTTAAGCACAACCAAACTTGTTTGTTGAGTCAAATATGTTCCATTTGACATTATTATGGTGCCACGCTTGGATTGAAACCAAACGGAGTCCATTCGGTCACTCAAATCCTTGTATTCTCGGATTGCACCCAAATTGGCCTCCAATTGAGCCTACAACGTACAAACGAGTTTTTCTTCTTCGTTAACCAGAACCGAACTTGTTTGTTGAGTCAAACATGTCCCATTTGACGTTATTATGGTGCCACGCGAGTTAGAAACCAAGCGGAGTCCATTTGGTCACTCAAATCCTTGTATTCTCGGATTGCACCCAAATTGGCCTCCAATTGAGCCTACAATGTACAAACGAGTTTTCCTTCTTCGTTGACCATAACCGAACTTGTTTGTTGAGTCAAACATGTCCCATTTGACGTTATTATGGTGCCACGTGAGTTAGAAACCAAGCGGAGTCCATTTGCTTACTCAAATCCTTGTATTCTTGGATTCCACCCAAATTGGCCTCCAATGGAGCCTACAATGTACAAACGAGTTTACCTTCTTCGATGAGCACAACCGAACATTTTTGTTGAGTCAAACATGTCCCATTTGACGTTATTATGGTGCCTGCGAGGATTGAAATCAAACGGAGTCCATTTGGTCACTCAAATCCTTGTATTCTCGAATTGCACCCAAATTGGCCTCCAATTGAGCCTACAACGTACAAACGAGTTTTCCTTCTTCGTTAACTATAACCGAACTTGTTTGTTGAGTCAAAAATGTCCCATTTGACGTTATTATGTTGCCACGCGAGTTAGAAACCAAGCGGAATCCATTTGGTCACTCAAATCCTTCTATTCTCGGATTGCACCAAAATTGGCCTCCAATTGAGCCTACAACGTACAAACGAGTTTTCCTTCTTTGTTACGCACAACCGAAACTTTTTGTTGAGTCAAACATGTCCCATTTGACGTTATTATGGTGCCACGCAAAGATTGAAATCAAACGGAGTCCGTTTGCTCACTCAAATCCTTGTATTCTAGGATTGCACCCAAATTGGCCTCCAATTGAGGCTACAATGTACAAACGAGTTTTCCTTCTTCGGTAAGCACAACCAAACTTGTTTGTTGAGTCAAATATGTTCCATTTGAGGTTATTATGGTGCCACCCAAGGATTGAAATCAAACGGAATCCATTTGGTCACTCAAATCCTTGTATTCTAGGATTGCACCCAAATTGGCCTCCAATTGAGCCTACAACGTACAAACGAGTTTTCCTTCTTCGTTAACCATAACCGAACTTGTTTATTGAGTCAAACATGTCCCATTTGATGTTATTATTGTGCCACGCGATTTAGAAACCAAGCGGAGTCCATTTGCTTACTCAAATCCTTGTATACTCGGATTGCACTAAAATTGGCCTACAATTGAGCCTACAATGTACAAACGAGTTTTCCTTCTTCGTTGAGCACAAACGAACCTTTTTGTTGTGTCAAACATGTCCCATTTTACGTTATTAGGGTGCCACATGAGGATTGAAATCAAACGGAGTCCATTTGGTCACTCAAATCCTTGTATTCTCGGATTGCACCTAAATTGGCCTCCAATTGAGCCTACAACGTACAAACGAGTTTTTCTTCTCCATTAATCACAACCGTACTTATTTGTTGAGTCAAACATGTCCCATTTGACGTTATTATGGTGCCACGCGAGTTAGAAACCAAGCGGAGTCCATTTGCTCACTAAAATCCTTGTATTCTCGTATTGCACCCAAATTGGCCTCCAATTGAGCCTACAACATACAAACGAGTTTTCCTTCTTTGTTAAGCACAACCGAACCTTTTTGTTTTGTCAAAAATGTACCATTTGACGTTATTATGGTGCCACACAAAGATTGAAATCAAACGGAGTCCGTTTGCTCACTCAAATCCTGGTTTTCTCGGATTGCACCCAAATTAGCCTCCAATTGAGCCTACAATGTACAAACGAGTTTTCCTTCTTCGTTAAGCACAACCAAACTTGTTTGTTGAGTCAAATATGTTCCATTTGACATTATTATGGTGCCACGCTTGGATTGAAACCAAACGGAGTCCATTCGGTCACTCAAATCCTTGTATTCTCGGATTGCACCCAAATTGGCCTCCAATTGAGCCTACAACGTACAAACGAGTTTTTCTTCTTCGTTAACCAGAACCGAACTTGTTTGTTGAGTCAAACATGTCCCATTTGACGTTATTATGGTGCCACGCGAGTTAGAAACCAAGCGGAGTCCATTTGGTCACTCAAATCCTTGTATTCTCGGATTGCACCCAAATTGGCCTCCAATTGAGCCTACAATGTACAAACGAGTTTTCCTTCTTCGTTGACCATAACCGAACTTGTTTGTTGAGTCAAACATGTCCCATTTGACGTTATTATGGTGCCACGTGAGTTAGAAACCAAGCGGAGTCCATTTGCTTACTCAAATCCTTGTATTCTTGGATTCCACCCAAATTGGCCTCCAATGGAGCCTACAATGTACAAACGAGTTTACCTTCTTCGATGAGCACAACCGAACATTTTTGTTGAGTCAAACATGTCCCATTTGACGTTATTATGGTGCCTGCGAGGATTGAAATCAAACGGAGTCCATTTGGTCACTCAAATCCTTGTATTCTCGAATTGCACCCAAATTGGCCTCCAATTGAGCCTACAACGTACAAACGAGTTTTCCTTCTTCGTTAACTATAACCGAACTTGTTTGTTGAGTCAAAAATGTCCCATTTGACGTTATTATGTTGCCACGCGAGTTAGAAACCAAGCAGAATCCATTTGGTCACTCAAATCCTTCTATTCTCGGATTGCACCAAAATTGGCCTCCAATTGAGCCTACAACGTACAAACGAGTTTTCCTTCTTTGTTACGCACAACCGAAACTTTTTGTTGAGTCAAACATGTCCCATTTGACGTTATTATGGTGCCACGCAAAGATTGAAATCAAACGGAGTCCGTTTGCTCACTCAAATCCTTGTATTCTAGGATTGCACCCAAATTGGCCTCCAATTGAGGCTACAATGTACAAACGAGTTTTCCTTCTTCGGTAAGCACAACCGAACTTGTTTGTTGAGTCAAATATGTTCCGTTTGAGGTTATTATGGTGCCACCCAAGGATTGAAATCAAACGGAATCCATTTGGTCACTCAAATCCTTGTATTCTCGGATTGCACCCAAATTGGCCTCCAATTGAGCCAACAACGTACAAACGAGTTTTCCTTCTTCGTTAACCATAACCGAACTTGTTTATTGAGTCAAACATGTCCCATTTGACGTTATTATTGTGCCACGCGAGTTAGAAACCAAGCGGAGTCCATTTGCTTACTCAAATCCTTGTATACTCGGATTGCACTAAAATTGGCCTACAATTGAGCCTACAATGTACAAACGAGTTTTCCTTCTTCGTTGAGCACAACCGAACCTTTTTGTTGAGTCAAAAATGTCCCATTTGACGTTATTAGGGTGCCACGCGCGGATTGAAATCAAATGCAGTCCATTTGGTCACTCAAATCCTTCTATTCTCGGATTGCACCCAAATTGGCCTCCAATTGAGCCTACAACGTACAAACGAGTTTTCCTTCTTTATTATGCACAACCGAACTTGTTTTTTGAGTCAAACATGTCCCATTTGACGTTATTATGGTGCCACACGAGTTTGAAACCAAGCGGAGTCCATTTGCTCACTAAAATCCTTGTATTCTCGGATTGCACCCAAATTGGCCTCCAATTGAGCCTACAACATACAAACGAGTTTTCCTTCTTTGTTAAGCACAACCGAACCTTTTTGTTTTGTCAAAAATGTACCATTTGACGTTATTATGGTGCCACACAAATATTGAAATCAAACGGAGTCCGTTTGCTCACTCAAATCCTGGTATTCTCGGATTGCACCCAAATTAGCCTCCAATTGAGCCTACAATGTACAAACGAGTTTTCCTTCTTCGTTAAGCACAACCAAACTGGTTTGTTGAGTCAAATATGTTCCATTTGACGTTATTATGGTGCCACGCATGGATTGAAACCAAACGGAGTCCACTCGGTCACTCAAATCCTTGTATTGTCGGATTGCACCCAAATTGGCCTCCAATTGAGCCTACAACGTACAAACGAGTTTTCCTTCTTCGTTAACCAGAACCGAACTTGTTTGTTGAGTCAAACATGTCCCATTTGACGTTATTATGGTGCCACACTAGTTAGAAACCAAGCGGAGTCCATTTGGTCACTCAAATCCTTGTATTCTCGGATTGCACCCAAATTGGCCTCCAATTGAGCCTACAATGTACAAACGAGTTTTCCTTCTTCGTTGACCATAACCGAACTTGTTTGTTGAGTCAAACATGTCCCATTTGATGTTATTATAGTGCCACATGAGTTAGAAACCAAGCGGAGTCCAATTGCTTACTCAAATCCTTGTATACTTGGATTCCACCCAAATTGGCCTCCAATTGAGCCTACAATGTACAAACTAGTTTACCTTCTTCGTTGAGCACAACCGAACATTTTTGTTGAGTCAAACATGTCCCATTTGACATTATTATGGTGCCACGCGAGGATTGAAATCAAACGGAGTCCATTTGGTCACTCAAATCCTTGTATTCTCGGATTGCACCCAAATTGGCCTCCAATTGAGCCTACAACGTACAAACGAGTTTTCCTTCTTCGTTAACCATAAACGAACTTGTTTGTTGAGTCAAACATGTCCCATTTGACGTTATTATGTTGCCACGCGAGTCAGAAACCAAGCGGAGTCCATTTGGTCACTCAAATCCTTGTATTCTCGGATTGCCCCAAAATTGGCCTCCAATTGAGCCTACAACGTACAAACGAGTTTTCCTTCTTCATTAAGCACAACCGAACTTGTTTTTTGAGTAAACAATGTCCCATTTGACGTTATTATGGTGCCACACGAGTTAGAAACCAAGCGGAGTCCATTTGCTTACTCAAATCCTTGTATTCTCGGATTGCACCCAAATTGGCCTACAATTGAGCCTACAATGTACAAACGAGTTTTCCTTCTTCGTTGAGCACAAACGAACCTGTTTGTTGAGTCAAACATGTCCCATTTTACGTTATTAGGGTGCCACATGAGGATTGAAATCAAACGGAGTCCATTTGGTCACTCAAATCCTTGTATTCTCGGATTGCACCTAAATTGGCCTCCAATTGAGCCTACAACGTACAAACGAGTTTTTCTTCTCCATTAATCACAACCGTACTTATTTTTTGAGTCAAACATGTCCCATTTGACGTTATTATGGTGCCACGCGAGTTAGAAACCAAGCGGAGTCCATTTGCTCACTAAAATCCTTGTATTCTCGTATTGCACCCAAATTGGCCTCCAATTGAGCCTACAACATACAAACGAGTTTTCCTTCTTTGTTAAGCACAACCGAACCTTTTTGTTTTGTCAAAAATGTACCATTTGACGTTATTATGGTGCCACACAAAGATTGAAATCAAACGGAGTCCGTTTGCTCACTCAAATCCTGGTATTCTCGGATTGCACCCAAATTAGCCTCCAATTGAGCCTACAATGTACAAACGAGTTTTCCTTCTTCGTTAAGCACAACCAAACTTGTTTGTTGAGTCAAATATGTTCCATTTGACGTTATTATGGTGCCACGCTTGGATTGAAACCAAACGGAGTCCATTCGGTCACTCAAATCCTTGTATTCTCGGATTGCACCCAAATTGGCCTCCAATTGAGCCTACAATGTACAAACGAGTTTTTCTTCTTCGTTAACCAGAACCGAACTTGTTTGTTGAGTCAAACATGTCCCATTTGACGTTATTATGGTGCCACGCGAGTTAGAAACCAAGCGGAGTCCATTTGGTCACTCAAATCCTTGTATTCTCGGATTGCACCCAAATTGGCCTCCAATTGAGCCTACAATGTACAAACGAGTTTTCCTTCTTCGTTGACCATAACCGAACTTGTTTGTTGAGTCAAACATGTCCCATTTGACGTTATTATGGTGCCACAAGAGTTAGAAACCAAGCGGAGTCCATTTGCTTACTCAAATCCTTGTATTCTTCGATTCCACCCAAATTGGCCTCCAATTGAGCCTACAATGTACAAACGAGTTTACCTTCTTCGTTGAGCACAACCGAACATTTTTGTTGAGTCAAACATGTCCCATTTGACGTTATTATGGTGCCCGCGAGGATTGAAATCAAACGGAGTCCATTTGGTCACTCAAATCCTTGTATTCTCGGATTGCACCCAAATTGGCCTCCAATTGAGCCTACAACGTACAAACGAGTTTTCCTTCTTCGTTAACTATAAAAAAACTTGTTTGTTGAGTCAAACATGTCCCATTTGACGTTATTATGTTGCCACGCGAGTTAGAAACCAAGCGGAATCCATTTGGTCACTCAAATCCTTGTATTCTCGGATTGCACCAAAATTGGCTTCCAATTGAGCCTACAACGTACAAACGAGTTTTCCTTCTTTGTTACGCACAACCGAAACTTTTTGTTGAGTCAAACATGTCCCATTTGACGTTATTATGGTGCCACGCAAAGATTGAAATCAAACGGAGTCCGTTTGCTCACTCAAATCCTTGTATTCTCGGATTGCACCCAAATTGGCCTCCAATTGAGGCTACAATGTACAAACGAGTTTTCCTTCTTCGGTAAGCACAATCGAACTTGTTTGTTGAGTCAAATATGTTCCATTTGACGTTATTATGGTGCCACCCAAGGATTGAAATCAAACGGAATCCATTTGGTCACTCAAATCCTTGTATTCTCGGATTGCACCCAAATTGGCCTCCAATTGAGCCTACAATGTACAAACGAGTTTTCCTTCTTCGTTGACCATAACCGAACTTGTTTGTTGAGTCAAACATGTCCCATTTGACGTTATTATGGTGCCACGTGAGTTAGAAACCAAGCGGAGTCCATTTGCTTACTCAAATCCTTGTATTCTTGGATTCCACCCAAATTGGCCTCCAATTGAGCCTACAATGTACAAACGAGTTTACCTTCTTCGTTGAGCACAACCGAACATTTTTGTTGAGTCAAACATGTCCCATTTGACGTTATTATGGTGCCTGCGAGGATTGAAATCAAACGGAGTCCATTTGGTCACTCAAATCCTTGTATTCTCGAATTGCACCCAAATTGGCCTCCAATTGAGCCTACAACGTACAAACGAGTTTTCCTTCTTCGTTAACTATAACCGAACTTGTTTGTTGAGTCAAAAATGTCCCATTTGACGTTATTATGTTGCCACGCGAGTTAGAAACCAAGCAGAATCCATTTGGTCACTCAAATCCTTCTATTCTCGGATTGCACCAAAATTGGCCTCCAATTGAGCCTACAACGTACAAACGAGTTTTCCTTCTTTGTTACGCACAACCGAAACTTTTTGTTGAGTCAAACATGTCCCATTTGACGTTATTATGGTGCCACGCAAAGATTGAAATCAAACGGAGTCCGTTTGCTCACTCAAATCCTTGTATTCTAGGATTGCACCCAAATTGGCCTCCAATTGAGGCTACAATGTACAAACGAGTTTTCCTTCTTCGGTAAGCACAACCGAACTTGTTTGTTGAGTCAAATATGTTCCGTTTGAGGTTATTATGGTGCCACCCAAGGATTGAAATCAAACGGAATCCATTTGGTCACTCAAATCCTTGTATTCTCGGATTGCACCCAAATTGGCCTCCAATTGAGCCAACAACGTACAAACGAGTTTTCCTTCTTCGTTAACCATAACCGAACTTGTTTATTGAGTCAAACATGTCCCATTTGACGTTATTATTGTGCCACGCGAGTTAGAAACCAAGCGGAGTCCATTTGCTTACTCAAATCCTTGTATACTCGGATTGCACTAAAATTGGCCTACAATTGAGCCTACAATGTACAAACGAGTTTTCCTTCTTCGTTGAGCACAACCGAACCTTTTTGTTGAGTCAAAAATGTCCCATTTGACGTTATTAGGGTGCCACGCGCGGATTGAAATCAAATGCAGTCCATTTGGTCACTCAAATCCTTCTATTCTCGGATTGCACCCAAATTGGCCTCCAATTGAGCCTACAACGTACAAACGAGTTTTCCTTCTTTATTATGCACAACCGAACTTGTTTTTTGAGTCAAACATGTCCCATTTGACGTTATTATGGTGCCACACGAGTTTGAAACCAAGCGGAGTCCATTTGCTCACTAAAATCCTTGTATTCTCGGATTGCACCCAAATTGGCCTCCAATTGAGCCTACAACATACAAACGAGTTTTCCTTCTTTGTTAAGCACAACCGAACCTTTTTGTTTTGTCAAAAATGTACCATTTGACGTTATTATGGTGCCACACAAATATTGAAATCAAACGGAGTCCGTTTGCTCACTCAAATCCTGGTATTCTCGGATTGCACCCAAATTAGCCTCCAATTGAGCCTACAATGTACAAACGAGTTTTCCTTCTTCGTTAAGCACAACCAAACTGGTTTGTTGAGTCAAATATGTTCCATTTGACGTTATTATGGTGCCACGCATGGATTGAAACCAAACGGAGTCCACTCGGTCACTCAAATCCTTGTATTGTCGGATTGCACCCAAATTGGCCTCCAATTGAGCCTACAACGTACAAACGAGTTTTCCTTCTTCGTTAACCAGAACCGAACTTGTTTGTTGAGTCAAACATGTCCCATTTGACGTTATTATGGTGCCACACTAGTTAGAAACCAAGCGGAGTCCATTTGGTCACTCAAATCCTTGTATTCTCGGATTGCACCCAAATTGGCCTCCAATTGAGCCTACAATGTACAAACGAGTTTTCCTTCTTCGTTGACCATAACCGAACTTGTTTGTTGAGTCAAACATGTCCCATTTGATGTTATTATAGTGCCACATGAGTTAGAAACCAAGCGGAGTCCAATTGCTTACTCAAATCCTTGTATACTTGGATTCCACCCAAATTGGCCTCCAATTGAGCCTACAATGTACAAACTAGTTTACCTTCTTCGTTGAGCACAACCGAACATTTTTGTTGAGTCAAACATGTCCCATTTGACATTATTATGGTGCCACGCGAGGATTGAAATCAAACGGAGTCCATTTGGTCACTCAAATCCTTGTATTCTCGGATTGCACCCAAATTGGCCTCCAATTGAGCCTACAACGTACAAACGAGTTTTCCTTCTTCGTTAACCATAAACGAACTTGTTTGTTGAGTCAAACATGTCCCATTTGACGTTATTATGTTGCCACGCGAGTCAGAAACCAAGCGGAGTCCATTTGGTCACTCAAATCCTTGTATTCTCGGATTGCCCCAAAATTGGCCTCCAATTGAGCCTACAACGTACAAACGAGTTTTCCTTCTTCATTAAGCACAACCGAACTTGTTTTTTGAGTAAACAATGTCCCATTTGACGTTATTATGGTGCCACACGAGTTAGAAACCAAGCGGAGTCCATTTGCTTACTCAAATCCTTGTATTCTCGGATTGCACCCAAATTGGCCTACAATTGAGCCTACAATGTACAAACGAGTTTTCCTTCTTCGTTGAGCACAAACGAACCTGTTTGTTGAGTCAAACATGTCCCATTTTACGTTATTAGGGTGCCACATGAGGATTGAAATCAAACGGAGTCCATTTGGTCACTCAAATCCTTGTATTCTCGGATTGCACCTAAATTGGCCTCCAATTGAGCCTACAACGTACAAACGAGTTTTTCTTCTCCATTAATCACAACCGTACTTATTTTTTGAGTCAAACATGTCCCATTTGACGTTATTATGGTGCCACGCGAGTTAGAAACCAAGCGGAGTCCATTTGCTCACTAAAATCCTTGTATTCTCGTATTGCACCCAAATTGGCCTCCAATTGAGCCTACAACATACAAACGAGTTTTCCTTCTTTGTTAAGCACAACCGAACCTTTTTGTTTTGTCAAAAATGTACCATTTGACGTTATTATGGTGCCACACAAAGATTGAAATCAAACGGAGTCCGTTTGCTCACTCAAATCCTGGTATTCTCGGATTGCACCCAAATTAGCCTCCAATTGAGCCTACAATGTACAAACGAGTTTTCCTTCTTCGTTAAGCACAACCAAACTTGTTTGTTGAGTCAAATATGTTCCATTTGACGTTATTATGGTGCCACGCTTGGATTGAAACCAAACGGAGTCCATTCGGTCACTCAAATCCTTGTATTCTCGGATTGCACCCAAATTGGCCTCCAATTGAGCCTACAATGTACAAACGAGTTTTTCTTCTTCGTTAACCAGAACCGAACTTGTTTGTTGAGTCAAACATGTCCCATTTGACGTTATTATGGTGCCACGCGAGTTAGAAACCAAGCGGAGTCCATTTGGTCACTCAAATCCTTGTATTCTCGGATTGCACCCAAATTGGCCTCCAATTGAGCCTACAATGTACAAACGAGTTTTCCTTCTTCGTTGACCATAACCGAACTTGTTTGTTGAGTCAAACATGTCCCATTTGACGTTATTATGGTGCCACAAGAGTTAGAAACCAAGCGGAGTCCATTTGCTTACTCAAATCCTTGTATTCTTCGATTCCACCCAAATTGGCCTCCAATTGAGCCTACAATGTACAAACGAGTTTACCTTCTTCGTTGAGCACAACCGAACATTTTTGTTGAGTCAAACATGTCCCATTTGACGTTATTATGGTGCCCGCGAGGATTGAAATCAAACGGAGTCCATTTGGTCACTCAAATCCTTGTATTCTCGGATTGCACCCAAATTGGCCTCCAATTGAGCCTACAACGTACAAACGAGTTTTCCTTCTTCGTTAACTATAAAAAAACTTGTTTGTTGAGTCAAACATGTCCCATTTGACGTTATTATGTTGCCACGCGAGTTAGAAACCAAGCGGAATCCATTTGGTCACTCAAATCCTTGTATTCTCGGATTGCACCAAAATTGGCTTCCAATTGAGCCTACAACGTACAAACGAGTTTTCCTTCTTTGTTACGCACAACCGAAACTTTTTGTTGAGTCAAACATGTCCCATTTGACGTTATTATGGTGCCACGCAAAGATTGAAATCAAACGGAGTCCGTTTGCTCACTCAAATCCTTGTATTCTCGGATTGCACCCAAATTGGCCTCCAATTGAGGCTACAATGTACAAACGAGTTTTCCTTCTTCGGTAAGCACAATCGAACTTGTTTGTTGAGTCAAATATGTTCCATTTGACGTTATTATGGTGCCACCCAAGGATTGAAATCAAACGGAATCCATTTGGTCACTCAAATCCTTGTATTCTCGGATTGCACCCAAATTGGCCTCCAATTGAGCCTACAATGTACAAACGAGTTTTCCTTCTTCGTTGACCATAACCGAACTTGTTTGTTGAGTCAAACATGTCCCATTTGACGTTATTATGGTGCCACGTGAGTTAGAAACCAAGCGGAGTCCATTTGCTTACTCAAATCCTTGTATTCTTGGATTCCACCCAAATTGGCCTCCAATGGAGCCTACAATGTACAAACGAGTTTACCTTCTTCGATGAGCACAACCGAACATTTTTGTTGAGTCAAACATGTCCCATTTGACGTTATTATGGTGCCTGCGAGGATTGAAATCAAACGGAGTCCATTTGGTCACTCAAATCCTTGTATTCTCGAATTGCACCCAAATTGGCCTCCAATTGAGCCTACAACGTACAAACGAGTTTTCCTTCTTCGTTAACTATAACCGAACTTGTTTGTTGAGTCAAAAATGTCCCATTTGACGTTATTATGTTGCCACGCGAGTTAGAAACCAAGCGGAATCCATTTGGTCACTCAAATCCTTCTATTCTCGGATTGCACCAAAATTGGCCTCCAATTGAGCCTACAACGTACAAACGAGTTTTCCTTCTTTGTTACGCACAACCGAAACTTTTTGTTGAGTCAAACATGTCCCATTTGACGTTATTATGGTGCCACGCAAAGATTGAAATCAAACGGAGTCCGTTTGCTCACTCAAATCCTTGTATTCTAGGATTGCACCCAAATTGGCCTCCAATTGAGGCTACAATGTACAAACGAGTTTTCCTTCTTCGGTAAGCACAACCGAACTTGTTTGTTGAGTCAAATATGTTCCATTTGAGGTTATTATGGTGCCACCCAAGGATTGAAATCAAACGGAATCCATTTGGTCACTCAAATCCTTGTATTCTCGGATTGCACCCAAATTGGCCTCCAATTGAGCCTACAACGTACAAACGAGTTTTCCTTCTTCGTTAACCATAACCGAACTTGTTTATTGAGTCAAACATGTCCCATTTGACGTTATTATTGTGCCACGCGAGTTAGAAACCAAGCGGAGTCCATTTGCTTACTCAAATCCTTGTATACTCGGATTGCACTAAAATTGGCCTACAATTGAGCCTACAATGTACAAACGAGTTTTCCTTCTTCGTTGAGCACAAACGAACCTTTTTGTTGTGTCAAACATGTCCCATTTTACGTTATTAGGGTGCCACATGAGGATTGAAATCAAACGGAGTCCATTTGGTCACTCAAATCCTTGTATTCTCGGATTGCACCTAAATTGGCCTCCAATTGAGCCTACAACGTACAAACGAGTTTTTCTTCTCCATTAATCACAACCGTACTTATTTGTTGAGTCAAACATGTCCCATTTGACGTTATTATGGTGCCACGCGAGTTAGAAACCAAGCGGAGTCCATTTGCTCACTAAAATCCTTGTATTCTCGTATTGCACCCAAATTGGCCTCCAATTGAGCCTACAACATACAAACGAGTTTTCCTTCTTTGTTAAGCACAACCGAACCTTTTTGTTTTGTCAAAAATGTACCATTTGACGTTATTATGGTGCCACACAAAGATTGAAATCAAACGGAGTCCGTTTGCTCACTCAAATCCTGGTTTTCTCGGATTGCACCCAAATTAGCCTCCAATTGAGCCTACAATGTACAAACGAGTTTTCCTTCTTCGTTAAGCACAACCAAACTTGTTTGTTGAGTCAAATATGTTCCATTTGACATTATTATGGTGCCACGCTTGGATTGAAACCAAACGGAGTCCATTCGGTCACTCAAATCCTTGTATTCTCGGATTGCACCCAAATTGGCCTCCAATTGAGCCTACAACGTACAAACGAGTTTTTCTTCTTCGTTAACCAGAACCGAACTTGTTTGTTGAGTCAAACATGTCCCATTTGACGTTATTATGGTGCCACGCGAGTTAGAAACCAAGCGGAGTCCATTTGGTCACTCAAATCCTTGTATTCTCGGATTGCACCCAAATTGGCCTCCAATTGAGCCTACAATGTACAAACGAGTTTTCCTTCTTCGTTGACCATAACCGAACTTGTTTGTTGAGTCAAACATGTCCCATTTGACGTTATTATGGTGCCACGTGAGTTAGAAACCAAGCGGAGTCCATTTGCTTACTCAAATCCTTGTATTCTTGGATTCCACCCAAATTGGCCTCCAATGGAGCCTACAATGTACAAACGAGTTTACCTTCTTCGATGAGCACAACCGAACATTTTTGTTGAGTCAAACATGTCCCATTTGACGTTATTATGGTGCCTGCGAGGATTGAAATCAAACGGAGTCCATTTGGTCACTCAAATCCTTGTATTCTCGAATTGCACCCAAATTGGCCTCCAATTGAGCCTACAACGTACAAACGAGTTTTCCTTCTTCGTTAACTATAACCGAACTTGTTTGTTGAGTCAAAAATGTCCCATTTGACGTTATTATGTTGCCACGCGAGTTAGAAACCAAGCGGAATCCATTTGGTCACTCAAATCCTTCTATTCTCGGATTGCACCAAAATTGGCCTCCAATTGAGCCTACAACGTACAAACGAGTTTTCCTTCTTTGTTACGCACAACCGAAACTTTTTGTTGAGTCAAACATGTCCCATTTGACGTTATTATGGTGCCACGCAAAGATTGAAATCAAACGGAGTCCGTTTGCTCACTCAAATCCTTGTATTCTAGGATTGCACCCAAATTGGCCTCCAATTGAGGCTACAATGTACAAACGAGTTTTCCTTCTTCGGTAAGCACAACCGAACTTGTTTGTTGAGTCAAATATGTTCCGTTTGAGGTTATTATGGTGCCACCCAAGGATTGAAATCAAACGGAATCCATTTGGTCACTCAAATCCTTGTATTCTCGGATTGCACCCAAATTGGCCTCCAATTGAGCCAACAACGTACAAACGAGTTTTCCTTCTTCGTTAACCATAACCGAACTTGTTTATTGAGTCAAACATGTCCCATTTGACGTTATTATTGTGCCACGCGAGTTAGAAACCAAGCGGAGTCCATTTGCTTACTCAAATCCTTGTATACTCGGATTGCACTAAAATTGGCCTACAATTGAGCCTACAATGTACAAACGAGTTTTCCTTCTTCGTTGAGCACAACCGAACCTTTTTGTTGAGTCAAAAATGTCCCATTTGACGTTATTAGGGTGCCACGCGCGGATTGAAATCAAATGCAGTCCATTTGGTCACTCAAATCCTTCTATTCTCGGATTGCACCCAAATTGGCCTCCAATTGAGCCTACAACGTACAAACGAGTTTTCCTTCTTTATTATGCACAACCGAACTTGTTTTTTGAGTCAAACATGTCCCATTTGACGTTATTATGGTGCCACACGAGTTTGAAACCAAGCGGAGTCCATTTGCTCACTAAAATCCTTGTATTCTCGGATTGCACCCAAATTGGCCTCCAATTGAGCCTACAACATACAAACGAGTTTTCCTTCTTTGTTAAGCACAACCGAACCTTTTTGTTTTGTCAAAAATGTACCATTTGACGTTATTATGGTGCCACACAAATATTGAAATCAAACGGAGTCCGTTTGCTCACTCAAATCCTGGTATTCTCGGATTGCACCCAAATTAGCCTCCAATTGAGCCTACAATGTACAAACGAGTTTTCCTTCTTCGTTAAGCACAACCAAACTGGTTTGTTGAGTCAAATATGTTCCATTTGACGTTATTATGGTGCCACGCATGGATTGAAACCAAACGGAGTCCACTCGGTCACTCAAATCCTTGTATTGTCGGATTGCACCCAAATTGGCCTCCAATTGAGCCTACAACGTACAAACGAGTTTTCCTTCTTCGTTAACCAGAACCGAACTTGTTTGTTGAGTCAAACATGTCCCATTTGACGTTATTATGGTGCCACACTAGTTAGAAACCAAGCGGAGTCCATTTGGTCACTCAAATCCTTGTATTCTCGGATTGCACCCAAATTGGCCTCCAATTGAGCCTACAATGTACAAACGAGTTTTCCTTCTTCGTTGACCATAACCGAACTTGTTTGTTGAGTCAAACATGTCCCATTTGATGTTATTATAGTGCCACATGAGTTAGAAACCAAGCGGAGTCCAATTGCTTACTCAAATCCTTGTATACTTGGATTCCACCCAAATTGGCCTCCAATTGAGCCTACAATGTACAAACTAGTTTACCTTCTTCGTTGAGCACAACCGAACATTTTTGTTGAGTCAAACATGTCCCATTTGACATTATTATGGTGCCACGCGAGGATTGAAATCAAACGGAGTCCATTTGGTCACTCAAATCCTTGTATTCTCGGATTGCACCCAAATTGGCCTCCAATTGAGCCTACAACGTACAAACGAGTTTTCCTTCTTCGTTAACCATAAACGAACTTGTTTGTTGAGTCAAACATGTCCCATTTGACGTTATTATGTTGCCACGCGAGTCAGAAACCAAGCGGAGTCCATTTGGTCACTCAAATCCTTGTATTCTCGGATTGCCCCAAAATTGGCCTCCAATTGAGCCTACAACGTACAAACGAGTTTTCCTTCTTCATTAAGCACAACCGAACTTGTTTTTTGAGTAAACAATGTCCCATTTGACGTTATTATGGTGCCACGCGAGTTAGAAACCAAGCGGAGTCCATTTGCTTACTCAAATCCTTGTATTCTCGGATTGCACCCAAATTGGCCTACAATTGAGCCTACAATGTACAAACGAGTTTTCCTTCTTCGTTGAGCACAAACGAACCTGTTTGTTGAGTCAAACATGTCCCATTTTACGTTATTAGGGTGCCACATGAGGATTGAAATCAAACGGAGTCCATTTGGTCACTCAAATCCTTGTATTCTCGGATTGCACCTAAATTGGCCTCCAATTGAGCCTACAACGTACAAACGAGTTTTTCTTCTCCATTAATCACAACCGTACTTATTTTTTGAGTCAAACATGTCCCATTTGACGTTATTATGGTGCCACGCGAGTTAGAAACCAAGCGGAGTCCATTTGCTCACTAAAATCCTTGTATTCTCGTATTGCACCCAAATTGGCCTCCAATTGAGCCTACAACATACAAACGAGTTTTCCTTCTTTGTTAAGCACAACCGAACCTTTTTGTTTTGTCAAAAATGTACCATTTGACGTTATTATGGTGCCACACAAAGATTGAAATCAAACGGAGTCCGTTTGCTCACTCAAATCCTGGTATTCTCGGATTGCACCCAAATTAGCCTCCAATTGAGCCTACAATGTACAAACGAGTTTTCCTTCTTCGTTAAGCACAACCAAACTTGTTTGTTGAGTCAAATATGTTCCATTTGACGTTATTATGGTGCCACGCTTGGATTGAAACCAAACGGAGTCCATTCGGTCACTCAAATCCTTGTATTCTCGGATTGCACCCAAATTGGCCTCCAATTGAGCCTACAACGTACAAACGAGTTTTTCTTCTTCGTTAACCAGAACCGAACTTGTTTGTTGAGTCAAACATGTCCCATTTGACGTTATTATGGTGCCACGCGAGTTAGAAACCAAGCGGAGTCCATTTGGTCACTCAAATCCTTGTATTCTCGGATTGCACCCAAATTGGCCTCCAATTGAGCCTACAATGTACAAACGAGTTTTCCTTCTTCGTTGACCATAACCGAACTTGTTTGTTGAGTCAAACATGTCCCATTTGACGTTATTATGGTGCCACAAGAGTTAGAAACCAAGCGGAGTCCATTTGCTTACTCAAATCCTTGTATTCTTCGATTCCACCCAAATTGGCCTCCAATTGAGCCTACAATGTACAAACGAGTTTACCTTCTTCGTTGAGCACAACCGAACATTTTTGTTGAGTCAAACATGTCCCATTTGACGTTATTATGGTGCCCGCGAGGATTGAAATCAAACGGAGTCCATTTGGTCACTCAAATCCTTGTATTCTCGGATTGCACCCAAATTGGCCTCCAATTGAGCCTACAACGTACAAACGAGTTTTCCTTCTTCGTTAACTATAAAAAAACTTGTTTGTTGAGTCAAACATGTCCCATTTGACGTTATTATGTTGCCACGCGAGTTAGAAACCAAGCGGAATCCATTTGGTCACTCAAATCCTTGTATTCTCGGATTGCACCAAAATTGGCTTCCAATTCAGCCTACAACGTACAAACGAGTTTTCCTTCTTTGTTACGCACAACCGAAACTTTTTGTTGAGTCAAACATGTCCCATTTGACGTTATTATGGTGCCACGCAAAGATTGAAATCAAACGGAGTCCGTTTGCTCACTCAAATCCTTGTATTCTCGGATTGCACCCAAATTGGCCTCCAATTGAGGCTACAATGTACAAACGAGTTTTCCTTCTTCGGTAAGCACAATCGAACTTGTTTGCTGAGTCAAATATGTTCCATTTGACGTTATTATGGTGCCACCCAAGGATTGAAATCAAACGGAATCCATTTGGTCACTCAAATCCTTGTATTCTCGGATTGCACCCAAATTGGCCTCCAATTGAGCCTACATTGTACAAACGAGTTTTCCTTCTTCGTTAACCATAACCGAACTTGTTTATTGAGTCAAACATGTCCCATTTGACGTTATTATGGTGCCACGCGAGTTAGAAACCAAGCGGAGTCCATTTGCTTACTCAAATCCTTGTATACTCGGATTGCACTCAAATTGGCCTACAATTGAGCCTACAATGTACAAACGAGTTTTCCTTCTTCGTTGAGCACAACCGAACCTTTTTGTTGAGTCAAACATGTCCCATTTGACGTTATTAGGGTGCCACGCACGGATTGAAATCAAATGGAGTCCATTTGGTCACTCAAATCCTTGTATTCTCGGATTGCACCCAAATTGGCCTCCAATTGAGCCTACAACGTACAAACGAGTTTTACTTCTTTATTATGCACAAACGAACTTGTTTTTTGAGTCAAACATGTCCCATTTGACGTTATTATGGTGCCACACGAGTTAGAAACCAAGCGGAGTCCATTTGCTCACTAAAATCCTTGTATTCTCGTATTGCACCCAAATTGGCCTCCAATTGAGCCTACAACATACAAACGAGTTTTCCTTCTTTGTTAAGCACAACCGAACCTTTTTGTTTTGTCAAAAATGTACCATTTGATGTTATTATGGTGCCACACAAAGATTGAAATCAAACGGAGTCCGTTTGCTCACTCAAATCCTGGTATTCTCGGATTGCACCCATATTAGCCTCCAATTGAGCCTACAATGTACAAACGAGTTTACCTTCTTCGTTGAGCACAACCGAACATTTTTGTTGAGTCAAACATGTCCCATTTGACGTTATTATGGTGCCCGCGAGGATTGAAATCAAACGGAGTCCATTTGGTCACTCAAATCATTGTATTCTCGGATTGCACCCAAATTGGCCTCCAATTGAGCCTACAACGTACAAACGAGTTTTCCTTCTTCGTTAACTATAACCAAACTTGTTTGTTGAGTCAAACATGTCCCATTTGACGTTATTATGTTGCCACGTGAGTTAGAAACCAAGCGGAATCAATTTGGTCACTCAAATCCTTGTATTCTCGGATTGCACCAAAATTGGCCTCCAATTGAGCCTACAACGTACAAACGAGTTTTCCTTCTTTGTTACGCACAACCGAAACTTTTTGTTGAGTCAAACATGTCCCATTTGACGTTATTATGGTGCCACGCAAAGATTGAAATCAAACGGAGTCCGTTTGCTCACTCAAATCCTTGTATTCTCGGATTGCACCCAAATTGGCCTCCAATTGAGGCTACAATGTACAAACGAGTTTTCCTTCTTCGGTAAGCACAATCGAACTTGTTTGTTGAGTCAAATATGTTCCATTTGACGTTATTATGGTGCCACCCAAGGATTGAAATCAAACGGAATCCATTTGGTCACTCAAATCCTTGTATTCTCGGATTGCACCCAAATTGGCCTCCAATTGAGCCTACAACGTACAAACGAGTTTTCCTTCTTCGTTAACCATAACCGAACTTGTTTATTGAGTCAAACATGTCCCATTTGACGTTATTATGGTGCCACGCGAGTTAGAAACCAAGCGGAGTCCATTTGCTTACTCAAATCCTTGTATACTCGGATTGCACTCAAATTGGCCTACAATTGAGCCTACAATGTACAAACGAGTTTTCCTTCTTCGTTGAGCACAACCGAACCTTTTTGTTGAGTCAAACATGTCCCATTTGACGTTATTAGGGTGCCACGCGTGGATTGAAATCAAATGGAGTCCATTTGGTCACTCAAATCCTTGTATTCTCGGATTGCACCCAAATTGGCCTCCAATTGAGCCTACAACGTACAAACGAGTTTTCCTTCTTTATTATGCACAAACGAACTTGTTTTTTGAGTCAAACATTTCCCATTTGACGTTATTATGGTGCCACACGAGTTAGAAACCAAGCGGAGTCCATTTGCTCACTAAAATCCTTGTATTCTCGTATTGCACCCAAATTGGCCTCCAATTGAGCCTACAACATACAAACGAGTTTTCCTTCTTTGTTAAGCACAACCGAACCTTTTTGTTTTGTCAAAAATGTACCATTTGACGTTATTATGGTGCCACACAAAGATTGAAATCAAACGGAGTCCGTTTGCTCACTCAAATCCTGGTATTCTCGGATTGCACCCAAATTAGCCTCCAATTGAGCCTACAATGTACAAACGAGTTTTCCTTCTTCGTTAAGCAGAACCAAACTTGTTTGTTGAGTCAAATATGTTCCATTTGACGTTATTATGGTGCCACGCATGGATTGAAACCAAACGGAGTCCATTCGGTCACTCAAATCCTTGTATTCTCGGATTGCACCCAAATTGGCCTCCAATTGAGCCTACAACGTACAAACGAGTTTTCCTTCTTCGTTAACCAGAACCGAACTTGTTTGTTGAGTCAAACATGTCCCATTTGACGTTTTTATGGTGCCACGCGAGTTAGAAACCAAGCGGAGTCCATTTGGTCACTCAAATCCTTGTATTCTCGGATTGCACCCAAATTGGCCTCCAATTGAGCCTACAATGTACAAACGAGTTTTCCTTCTTCGTTGACCATAACCGAACTTGTTTTTTGAGTCAAACATGTCCCATTTGACGTTATTATGGTGCCACAAGAGTTAGAAACCAAGCGGAGTCCATTTGCTTACTCAAATCCTTGTATTCTTCGATTCCACCCAAATTGGCCTCCAATTGAGCCTACAATGTACAAACGAGTTTACCTTCTTCGTTGAGCACAACCGAACATTTTTGTTGAGTCAAACATGTCCCATTTGACGTTATTATGGTGCCCGCGAGGATTGAAATCAAACGGAGTCCATTTGGTCACTCAAATCATTGTATTCTCGGATTGCACCCAAATTGGCCTCCAATTGAGCCTACAACGTACAAACGAGTTTTCCTTCTTCGTTAACTATAACCAAACTTGTTTGTTGAGTCAAACATGTCCCATTTGACGTTATTATGTTGCCACGTGAGTTAGAAACCAAGCGGAATCCATTTGGTCACTCAAATCCTTGTATTCTCGGATTGCACCAAAATTGGCCTCCAATTGAGCCTACAACGTACAAACGAGTTTTCCTTCTTTGTTACGCACAACCGAAACTTTTTGTTGAGTCAAACATGTCCCATTTGACATTATTATGGTGCCACGCAAAGATTGAAATCAAACGGAGTCCGTTTGCTCACTCAAATCCTTGTATTCTCGGATTGCACCCAAATTGGCCTCCAATTGAGGCTACAATGTACAAACGAGTTTTCCTTCTTCGGTAAGCACAATCGAACTTTTTTGTTGAGTCAAATATGTTCCATTTGACGTTATTATGGTGCCACCCAAGGATTGAAATCAAACGGAATCCATTTGGTCACTCAAATCCTTGTATTCTCGGATTGCACCCAAATTGGCCTCCAATTGAGCCTACAACGTACAAACGAGTTTTCCTTCTTCGTTAACCATAACCGAACTTGTTTATTGAGTCAAACATGTCCCATTTGACGTTATTATGGTGCCACGCGAGTTAGAAACCAAGCGGAGTCCATTTGCTTACTCAAATCCTTGTATACTCGGATTGCACTCAAATTGGCCTACAATTGAGCCTACAATGTACAAACGAGTTTTCCTTCTTCGTTGAGCACAACCGAACCTTTTTATTGAGTCAAACATGTCCCATTTGACGTTATTAGGGTGCCACGCGTGGATTGAAATCAAATGGAGTCCATTTGGTCACTC
The DNA here is from genome assembly GCA_963556465.1 of Berberis vulgaris. Classification (NCBI taxonomy): domain Eukaryota; kingdom Viridiplantae; phylum Streptophyta; class Magnoliopsida; order Ranunculales; family Berberidaceae; genus Berberis; species Berberis vulgaris. Next base: position 37,536,696 of record OY747126.1, on the reverse strand, counting down.
AAATCCTTGTATTCTCGGATTGCACCCAAATTGGCCTCCAATTGAGCCTACAACGTACAAACGAGTTTTCCTTCTTTATTATGCACAAACGAACTTGTTTTTTGAGTCAAACATGTCCCATTTGACGTTATTATGGTGCCACACGAGTTAGAAACCAAGCGGAGTCCATTTGCTCACTAAAATCCTTGTATTCTCGTATTGCACCCAAATTGGCCTCCAATTGAGCCTACAACATACAAACGAGTTTTCCTTCTTTGTTAAGCACAACCGAACCTTTTTGTTTTGTCAAAAATGTACCATTTGACGTTATTATGGTGCCACACAAAGATTGAAATCAAACGGAGTCCGTTTGCTCACTCAAATCCTGGTATTCTCGGATTGCACCCATATTAGCCTCCAATTGAGCCTACAATGTACAAACGAGTTTTCCTTCTTCGTTAAGCACAACCAAACTTGTTTGTTGAGTCAAATATGTTCCATTTGACGTTATTATGGTGCCACGCATGGATTGAAACCAAACGGAGTCCATTCGGTCACTCAAATCCTTGTATTCTCGGATTGCACCCAAATTGGCCTCCAATTGAGCCTACAACGTACAAACGAGTTTTCCTTCTTCGTTAACCAGAACCGAACTTGTTTGTTGAGTCAAACATGTCCCATTTGACGTTTTTATGGTTCCACGCGAGTTAGAAACCAAGCGGAGTCCATTTGGTCACTCAAATCCTTGTATTCTCGGATTGCACCCAAATTGGCCTCCAATTGAGCCTACAATGTACAAACGAGTTTTCCTTCTTCGTTGACCATAACCGAACTTGTTTGTTGAGTCAAACATGTCCCATTTGACGTTATTATGGTGCCACAAGAGTTAGAAACCAAGCGGAGTCCATTTGCTTACTCAAATCCTTGTATTCTTCGATTCCACCCAAATTGGCCTCCAATTGAGCCTACAATGTACAAACGAGTTTACCTTCTTCGTTGAGCACAACCGAACATTTTTGTTGAGTCAAACATGTCCCATTTGACGTTATTATGGTGCCCGCGAGGATTGAAATCAAACGGAGTCCATTTGGTCACTCAAATCATTGTATTCTCGGATTGCACCCAAATTGGCCTCCAATTGAGCCTACAACGTACAAACGAGTTTTCCTTCTTCGTTAACTATAACCAAACTTGTTTGTTGAGTCAAACATGTCCCATTTGACGTTATTATGTTGCCACGTGAGTTAGAAACCAAGCGGAATCAATTTGGTCACTCAAATCCTTGTATTCTCGGATTGCACCAAAATTGGCCTCCAATTGAGCCTACAACGTACAAACGAGTTTTCCTTCTTTGTTACGCACAACCGAAACTTTTTGTTGAGTCAAACATGTCCCATTTGACGTTATTATGGTGCCACGCAAAGATTGAAATCAAACGGAGTCCGTTTGCTCACTCAAATCCTTGTATTCTCGGATTGCACCCAAATTGGCCTCCAATTGAGGCTACAATGTACAAACGAGTTTTCCTTCTTCGGTAAGCACAATCGAACTTGTTTGTTGAGTCAAATATGTTCCATTTGACGTTATTATGGTGCCACCCAAGGATTGAAATCAAACGGAATCCATTTGGTCACTCAAATCCTTGTATTCTCGGATTGCACCCAAATTGGCCTCCAATTGAGCCTACAACGTACAAACGAGTTTTCCTTCTTCGTTAACCATAACCGAACTTGTTTATTGAGTCAAACATGTCCCATTTGACGTTATTATGGTGCCACGCGAGTTAGAAACCAAGCGGAGTCCATTTGCTTACTCAAATCCTTGTATACTCGGATTGCACTCAAATTGGCCTACAATTGAGCCTACAATGTACAAACGAGTTTTCCTTCTTCGTTGAGCACAACCGAACCTTTTTGTTGAGTCAAACATGTCCCATTTGACGTTATTAGGGTGCCACGCGTGGATTGAAATCAAATGGAGTCCATTTGGTCACTCAAATCCTTGTATTCTCGGATTGCACCCAAATTGGCCTCCAATTGAGCCTACAACGTACAAACGAGTTTTTCTTCTTTATTATGCACAAACGAACTTGTTTTTTGAGTCAAACATTTCCCATTTGACGTTATTATGGTGCCACACGAGTTAGAAACCAAGCGGAGTCCATTTGCTCACTAAAATCCTTGTATTCTCGTATTGCACCCAAATTGGCCTCCAATTGAGCCTACAACATACAAACGAGTTTTCCTTCTTTGTTAAGCACAACCGAACCTTTTTGTTTTGTCAAAAATGTACCATTTGACGTTATTATGGTGCCACACAAAGATTGAAATCAAACGGAGTCCGTTTGCTCACTCAAATCCTGGTATTCTCGGATTGCACCCAAATTAGCCTCCAATTGAGCCTACAATGTACAAACGAGTTTTCCTTCTTCGTTAAGCACAACCAAACTTGTTTGTTGAGTAAAATATGTTCCATTTGACGTTATTATGGTGCCACGCATGGATTGAAACCAAACGGAGTCCATTCGGTCACTCAAATCCTTGTATTCTCGGATTGCACCCAAATTGGCCTCCAATTGAGCCTACAACGTACAAACGAGTTTTCCTTCTTCGTTAACCAGAACCGAACTTGTTTGTTGAGTCAAACATGTCCCATTTGACGTTTTTATGGTGCCACGCGAGTTAGAAACCAAGCGGAGTCCATTTGGTCACTCAAATCCTTGTATTCTCGGATTGCACCCAAATTGGCCTCCAATTGAGCCTACAATGTACAAACGAGTTTTCCTTCTTCGTTGACCATAACCGAACTTGTTTTTTGAGTCAAACATGTCCCATTTGACGTTATTATGGTGCCACAAGAGTTATAAACCAAGCGGAGTCCATTTGCTTACTCAAATCCTTGTATTCTTCGATTCCACCCAAATTGGCCTCCAATTGAGCCTACAATGTACAAACGAGTTTACCTTCTTCGTTGAGCACAACCGAACATTTTTGTTGAGTCAAACATGTCCCATTTGACGTTATTATGGTGCCCGCGAGGATTGAAATCAAACGGAGTCCATTTGGTCACTCAAATCATTGTATTCTCGGATTGCACCCAAATTGGCCTCCAATTGAGCCTACAACGTACAAACGAGTTTTCCTTCTTCGTTAACTATAACCAAACTTGTTTGTTGAGTCAAACATGTCCCATTTGACGTTATTATGTTGCCATGTGAGTTAGAAACCAAGCGGAATCCATTTGGTCACTCAAATCCTTGTATTCTCGGATTGCACCAAAATTGGCCTCCAATTGAGCCTACAACGTACAAACGAGTTTTCCTTCTTTGTTACGCACAACCGAAACTTTTTGTTGAGTCAAACATGTCCCATTTGACATTATTATGGTGCCACGCAAAGATTGAAATCAAACGGAGTCCGTTTGCTCACTCAAATCCTTGTATTCTCGGATTGCACCCAAATTGGCCTCCAATTGAGGCTACAATGTACAAACGAGTTTTCCTTCTTCGGTAAGCACAATCGAACTTGTTTGTTGAGTCAAATATGTTCCATTTGACGTTATTATGGTGCCACCCAAGGATTGAAATCAAATGGAATCCATTTGGTCACTCAAATCCTTGTATTCTCGGATTGCACCCAAATTGGCCTCCAATTGAGTCTACAACGTACAAACGAGTTTTCCTTCTTCGTTAACCATAACCGAACTTGTTTATTGAGTCAAACATGTCCCATTTGACGTTATTATGGTGCCACGCGAGTTAGAAACCAAGCGGAGTCCATTTGCTTACTCAAATCCTTGTATACTCGGATTGCACTCAAATTGGCCTACAATTGAGCCTACAATGTACAAACGAGTTTTCCTTCTTCGTTGAGCACAACCGAACCTTTTTATTGAGTCAAACATGTCCCATTTGACGTTATTAGGGTGCCACGCGTGGATTGAAATCAAATGGAGTCCATTTGGTCACTCAAATCCTTGTATTCTCGGATTGCACCCAAATTGGCCTCCAATTGAGCCTACAACGTACAAACGAGTTTTCCTTCTTTATTATGCACAAACGAACTTGTTTTTTGAGTCAAACATGTCCCATTTGACGTTATTATGGTGCCACACGAGTTAGAAACCAAGCGGAGTCCATTTGCTCACTAAAATCCTTGTATTCTCGTATTGCACCCAAATTGGCCTCCAATTGAGCCTACAACATACAAACGAGTTTTCCTTCTTTGTTAAGCACAACCGAACCTTTTTGTTTTGTCAAAAATGTACCATTTGACGTTATTATGGTGCCACACAAAGATTGAAATCAAACGGAGTCCGTTTGCTCACTCAAATCCTGGTATTCTCGGATTGCACCCATATTAGCCTCCAATTGAGCCTACAATGTACAAACGAGTTTTCCTTCTTCGTTAAGCACAACCAAACTTGTTTGTTGAGTCAAATATGTTCCATTTGACGTTATTATGGTGCCACGCATGGATTGAAACCAAACGGAGTCCATTCGGTCACTCAAATCCTTGTATTCTCGGATTGCACCCAAATTGGCCTCCAATTGAGCCTACAACGTACAAACGAGTTTTCCTTCTTCGTTAACCAGAACCGAACTTGTTTGTTGAGTCAAACATGTCCCATTTGACGTTTTTATGGTTCCACGCGAGTTAGAAACCAAGCGGAGTCCATTTGGTCACTCAAATCCTTGTATTCTCGGATTGCACCCAAATTGGCCTCCAATTGAGCCTACAATGTACAAACGAGTTTTCCTTCTTCGTTGACCATAACCGAACTTGTTTGTTGAGTCAAACATGTCCCATTTGACGTTATTATGGTGCCACAAGAGTTAGAAACCAAGCGGAGTCCATTTGCTTACTCAAATCCTTGTATTCTTCGATTCCACCCAAATTGGCCTCCAATTGAGCCTACAATGTACAAACGAGTTTACCTTCTTCGTTGAGCACAACCGAACATTTTTGTTGAGTCAAACATGTCCCATTTGACGTTATTATGGTGCCCGCGAGGATTGAAATCAAACGGAGTCCATTTGGTCACTCAAATCATTGTATTCTCGGATTGCACCCAAATTGGCCTCCAATTGAGCCTACAACGTACAAACGAGTTTTCCTTCTTCGTTAACTATAACCAAACTTGTTTGTTGAGTCAAACATGTCCCATTTGACGTTATTATGTTGCCACGTGAGTTAGAAACCAAGCGGAATCAATTTGGTCACTCAAATCCTTGTATTCTCGGATTGCACCAAAATTGGCCTCCAATTGAGCCTACAACGTACAAACGAGTTTTCCTTCTTTGTTACGCACAACCGAAACTTTTTGTTGAGTCAAACATGTCCCATTTGACGTTATTATGGTGCCACGCAAAGATTGAAATCAAACGGAGTCCGTTTGCTCACTCAAATCCTTGTATTCTCGGATTGCACCCAAATTGGCCTCCAATTGAGGCTACAATGTACAAACGAGTTTTCCTTCTTCGGTAAGCACAATCGAACTTGTTTGTTGAGTCAAATATGTTCCATTTGACGTTATTATGGTGCCACCCAAGGATTGAAATCAAACGGAATCCATTTGGTCACTCAAATCCTTGTATTCTCGGATTGCACCCAAATTGGCCTCCAATTGAGCCTACAACGTACAAACGAGTTTTCCTTCTTCGTTAACCATAACCGAACTTGTTTATTGAGTCAAACATGTCCCATTTGACGTTATTATGGTGCCACGCGAGTTAGAAACCAAGCGGAGTCCATTTGCTTACTCAAATCCTTGTATACTCGGATTGCACTCAAATTGGCCTACAATTGAGCCTACAATGTACAAACGAGTTTTCCTTCTTCGTTGAGCACAACCGAACCTTTTTGTTGAGTCAAACATGTCCCATTTGACGTTATTAGGGTGCCACGCGTGGATTGAAATCAAATGGAGTCCATTTGGTCACTCAAATCCTTGTATTCTCGGATTGCACCCAAATTGGCCTCCAATTGAGCCTACAACGTACAAACGAGTTTTTCTTCTTTATTATGCACAAACGAACTTGTTTTTTGAGTCAAACATTTCCCATTTGACGTTATTATGGTGCCACACGAGTTAGAAACCAAGCGGAGTCCATTTGCTCACTAAAATCCTTGTATTCTCGTATTGCACCCAAATTGGCCTCCAATTGAGCCTACAACATACAAACGAGTTTTCCTTCTTTGTTAAGCACAACCGAACCTTTTTGTTTTGTCAAAAATGTACCATTTGACGTTATTATGGTGCCACACAAAGATTGAAATCAAACGGAGTCCGTTTGCTCACTCAAATCCTGGTATTCTCGGATTGCACCCAAATTAGCCTCCAATTGAGCCTACAATGTACAAACGAGTTTTCCTTCTTCGTTAAGCACAACCAAACTTGTTTGTTGAGTAAAATATGTTCCATTTGACGTTATTATGGTGCCACGCATGGATTGAAACCAAACGGAGTCCATTCGGTCACTCAAATCCTTGTATTCTCGGATTGCACCCAAATTGGCCTCCAATTGAGCCTACAACGTACAAACGAGTTTTCCTTCTTCGTTAACCAGAACCGAACTTGTTTGTTGAGTCAAACATGTCCCATTTGACGTTTTTATGGTGCCACGCGAGTTAGAAACCAAGCGGAGTCCATTTGGTCACTCAAATCCTTGTATTCTCGGATTGCACCCAAATTGGCCTCCAATTGAGCCTACAATGTACAAACGAGTTTTCCTTCTTCGTTGACCATAACCGAACTTGTTTTTTGAGTCAAACATGTCCCATTTGACGTTATTATGGTGCCACAAGAGTTATAAACCAAGCGGAGTCCATTTGCTTACTCAAATCCTTGTATTCTTCGATTCCACCCAAATTGGCCTCCAATTGAGCCTACAATGTACAAACGAGTTTACCTTCTTCGTTGAGCACAACCGAACATTTTTGTTGAGTCAAACATGTCCCATTTGACGTTATTATGGTGCCCGCGAGGATTGAAATCAAACGGAGTCCATTTGGTCACTCAAATCATTGTATTCTCGGATTGCACCCAAATTGGCCTCCAATTGAGCCTACAACGTACAAACGAGTTTTCCTTCTTCGTTAACTATAACCAAACTTGTTTGTTGAGTCAAACATGTCCCATTTGACGTTATTATGTTGCCATGTGAGTTAGAAACCAAGCGGAATCCATTTGGTCACTCAAATCCTTGTATTCTCGGATTGCACCAAAATTGGCCTCCAATTGAGCCTACAACGTACAAACGAGTTTTCCTTCTTTGTTACGCACAACCGAAACTTTTTGTTGAGTCAAACATGTCCCATTTGACATTATTATGGTGCCACGCAAAGATTGAAATCAAACGGAGTCCGTTTGCTCACTCAAATCCTTGTATTCTCGGATTGCACCCAAATTGGCCTCCAATTGAGGCTACAATGTACAAACGAGTTTTCCTTCTTCGGTAAGCACAATCGAACTTGTTTGTTGAGTCAAATATGTTCCATTTGACGTTATTATGGTGCCACCCAAGGATTGAAATCAAATGGAATCCATTTGGTCACTCAAATCCTTGTATTCTCGGATTGCACCCAAATTGGCCTCCAATTGAGCCTACAACGTACAAACGAGTTTTCCTTCTTCGTTAACCATAACCGAACTTGTTTATTGAGTCAAACATGTCCCATTTGACGTTATTATGGTGCCACGCGAGTTAGAAACCAAGCGGAGTCCATTTGCTTACTCAAATCCTTGTATACTCGGATTGCACTCAAATTGGCCTACAATTGAGCCTACAATGTACAAACGAGTTTTCCTTCTTCGTTGAGCACAACCGAACCTTTTTGTTGAGTCAAACATGTCCCATTTGACGTTATTAGGGTGCCACGCGTGGATTGAAATCAAATGGAGTCCATTTGGTCACTCAAATCCTTGTATTCTCGGATTGCACCCAAATTGGCCTCCAATTGAGCCTACAACGTACAAACGAGTTTTCCTTCTTTATTATGCCCAAACGAACTTGTTTTTTGAGTCAAACATGTCCCATTTGACGTTATTATGGTGCCACACGAGTTAGAAACCAAGCGGAGTCCATTTGCTCACTAAAATCCTTGTATTCTCGTATTGCACCCAAATTGGCCTCCAATTGAGCCTACAACATACAAACGAGTTTTCCTTCTTTGTTAAGCACAACCGAACCTTTTTGTTTTGTCAAAAATGTACCATTTGACGTTATTATGGTGCCACACAAAGATTGAAATCAAACGGAGTCCGTTTGCTCACTCAAATCCTGGTATTCTCGGATTGCACCCATATTAGCCTCCAATTGAGCCTACAATGTACAAACGAGTTTTCCTTCTTCGGTAAGCACAATCGAACTTGTTTGTTGAGTCAAATATGTTCCATTTGACGTTATTATGGTGCCACCCAAGGATTGAAATCAAATGGAATCCATTTGGTCACTCAAATCCTTGTATTCTCGGATTGCACCCAAATTGGCCTCCAATTGAGCCTACAACGTACAAACGAGTTTTCCTTCTTCGTTAACCATAACCGAACTTGTTTATTGAGTCAAACATGTCCCATTTGACGTTATTATGGTGCCACGCGAGTTAGAAACCAAGCGGAGTCCATTTGCTTACTCAAATCCTTGTATACTCGGATTGCACTCAAATTGGCCTACAATTGAGCCTACAATGTACAAACGAGTTTTCCTTCTTCGTTGAGCACAACCGAACCTTTTTGTTGAGTCAAACATGTCCCATTTGACGTTATTAGGGTGCCACGCGTGGATTGAAATCAAATGGAGTCCATTTGGTCACTCAAATCCTTGTATTCTCGGATTGCACCCAAATTGGCCTCCAATTGAGCCTACAACGTACAAACGAGTTTTCCTTCTTTATTATGCCCAAACGAACTTGTTTTTTGAGTCAAACATGTCCCATTTGACGTTATTATGGTGCCACACGAGTTAGAAACCAAGCGGAGTCCATTTGCTCACTAAAATCCTTGTATTCTCGTATTGCACCCAAATTGGCCTCCAATTGAGCCTACAACATACAAACGAGTTTTCCTTCTTTGTTAAGCACAACCGAACCTTTTTGTTTTGTCAAAAATGTACCATTTGACGTTATTATGGTGCCACACAAAGATTGAAATCAAACGGAGTCCGTTTGCTCACTCAAATCCTGGTATTCTCGGATTGCACCCATATTAGCCTCCAATTGAGCCTACAATGTACAAACGAGTTTTCCTTCTTCGTTAAGCACAACCAAACTTGTTTGTTGAGTCAAATATGTTCCATTTGACGTTATTATGGTGCCACGCATGGATTGAAACCAAACGGAGTCCATTCGGTCACTCAAATCCTTGTATTCTCGGATTGCACCCAAATTGGCCTCCAATTGAGCCTACAACGTACAAACGAGTTTTCCTTCTTCGTTAACCAGAACCGAACTTGTTTGTTGAGTCAAACATGTCCCATTTGACGTTGTTATGGTGCCACGCGAGTTAGAAACCAAGCGGAGTCCATTTGGTCACTCAAATCCTTGTATTCTCGGATTGCACCCAAATTGGCCTCCAATTGAGCCTACAATGTACAAACGAGTTTTCCTTCTTCGTTGACCATAACCGAACTTGTTTGTTGAGTCAAACATGTCCCATTTGACGTTATTATGGTGCCACAAGAGTTAGAAACCAAGCGGAGTCCATTTGCTTACTCAAATCCTTGTATTATTCGATTCCACCCAAATTGGCCTCCAATTGAGCCTACAATGTACAAACGAGTTTACCTTCTTCGTTGAGCACAACCGAACATTTTTGTTGAGTCAAACATGTCCCATTTGACGTTATTATGTTGCCCGCGAGGATTGAAATCAAACGGAGTCCATTTGGTCACTCAAATCATTGTATTCTCGGATTGCACCCAAATTGGCCTCCAATTGAGCCTACAACGTACAAACGAGTTTTCCTTCTTCGTTAACTATAACCAAACTTGTTTGTTGAGTCAAACATGTCCCATTTGACGTTATTATGTTGCCACGTGAGTTAGAAACCAAGTGGAATCAATTTGGTCACTCAAATCCTTGTATTCTCGGATTGCACCAAAATTGGCCTCCAATTGAGCCTACAACGTACAAACGAGTTTTCCTTCTTTGTTACGCACAACCGAAACTTTTTGTTGAGTCAAACATGTCCCATTTGACGTTATTATGGTGCCACGCAAAGATTGAAATCAAACGGAGTCCGTTTGCTCACTCAAATCCTTGTATTCTCGGATTGCACCCAAATTGGCCTCCAATTGAGGCTACAATGTACAAACGAGTTTTCCTTCTTCGGTAAGCACAATCGAACTTGTTTGTTGAGTCAAATATGTTCCATTTGACGTTATTATGGTGCCACCCAAGGATTGAAATCAAACGGAATCCATTTGGTCACTCAAATCCTTGTATTCTCGGATTGCACCCAAATTGGCCTCCAATTGAGCCTACAACGTACAAACGAGTTTTCCTTCTTCGTTAACCATAACCGAACTTGTTTATTGAGTCAAACATGTCCCATTTGACGTTATTATGGTGCCACGCGAGTTAGAAACCAAGCGGAGTCCATTTGCTTACTCAAATCCTTGTATACTCGGATTGCACTCAAATTGGCCTACAATTGAGCCTACAATGTACAAACGAGTTTTCCTTCTTCGTTGAGCACAACCGAACCTTTTTGTTGAGTCAAACATGTCCCATTTGACGTTATTAGGGTGCCACGCGTGGATTGAAATCAAATGGAGTCCATTCGGTCACTCAAATCCTTGTATTCTCGGATTGCACCCAAATTGGCCTCCAATTGAGCCTACAACGTACAAACGAGTTTTTCTTCTTTATTATGCACAAACGAACTTGTTTTTTGAGTCAAACATTTCCCATTTGACGTTATTATGGTGCCACACGAGTTAGAAACCAAGCGGAGTCCATTTGCTCACTAAAATCCTTGTATTCTCGTATTGCACCCAAATTGGCCTCCAATTGAGCCTACAACATACAAACGAGTTTTCCTTCTTTGTTAAGCACAACCGAACCTTTTTGTTTTGTCAAAAATGTACCATTTGACGTTATTATGGTGCCACACAAAGATTGAAATCAAACGGAGTCCGTTTGCTCACTCAAATCCTGGTATTCTCGGATTGCACCCAAATTAGCCTCCAATTGAGCCTACAATGTACAAACGAGTTTTCCTTCTTCGTTAAGCACAACCAAACTTGTTTGTTGAGTCAAATATGTTCCATTTGACGTTATTATGGTGCCACGCATGGATTGAAACCAAACGGAGTCCATTCGGTCACTCAAATCCTTGTATTCTCGGATTGCACCCAAATTGGCCTCCAATTGAGCCTACAACGTACAAACGAGTTTTCCTTCTTCGTTAACCAGAACCGAACTTGTTTGTTGAGTCAAACATGTCCCATTTGACGTTTTTATGGTGCCACGCGAGTTAGAAACCAAGCGGAGTCCATTTGGTCACTCAAATCCTTGTATTCTCGGATTGCACCCAAATTGGCCTCCAATTGAGCCTACAATGTACAAACGAGTTTTCCTTCTTCGTTGACCATAACCGAACTTGTTTTTTGAGTCAAACATGTCCCATTTGACGTTATTATGGTGCCACAAGAGTTAGAAACCAAGCGGAGTCCATTTGCTTACTCAAATCCTTGTATTCTTCGATTCCACCCAAATTGGCCTCCAATTGAGCCTACAATGTACAAACGAGTTTACCTTCTTCGTTGAGCACAACCGAACATTTTTGTTGAGTCAAACATGTCCCATTTGACGTTATTATGGTGCCCGCGAGGATTGAAATCAAACGGAGTCCATTTGGTCACTCAAATCATTGTATTCTCGGATTGCACCCAAATTGGCCTCCAATTGAGCCTACAACGTACAAACGAGTTTTCCTTCTTCGTTAACTATAACCAAACTTGTTTGTTGAGTCAAACATGTCCCATTTGACGTTATTATGTTGCCATGTGAGTTAGAAACCAAGCGGAATCCATTTGGTCACTCAAATCCTTGTATTCTCGGATTGCACCAAAATTGGCCTCCAATTGAGCCTACAACGTACAAACGAGTTTTCCTTCTTTGTTACGCACAACCGAAACTTTTTGTTGAGTCAAACATGTCCCATTTGACATTATTATGGTGCCACGCAAAGATTGAAATCAAACGGAGTCCGTTTGCTCACTCAAATCCTTGTATTCTCGGATTGCACCCAAATTGGCCTCCAATTGAGGCTACAATGTACAAACGAGTTTTCCTTCTTCGGTAAGCACAATCGAACTTGTTTGTTGAGTCAAATATGTTCCATTTGACGTTATTATGGTGCCACCCAAGGATTGAAATCAAACGGAATCCATTTGGTCACTCAAATCCTTGTATTCTCGGATTGCACCCAAATTGGCCTCCAATTGAGCCTACAACGTACAAACGAGTTTTCCTTCTTCGTTAACCATAACCGAACTTGTTTATTGAGTCAAACATGTCCCATTTGACGTTATTATGGTGCCACGCGAGTTAGAAACCAAGCGGAGTCCATTTGCTTACTCAAATCCTTGTATACTCGGATTGCACTCAAATTGGCCTACAATTGAGCCTACAATGTACAAACGAGTTTTCCTTCTTCGTTGAGCACAACCGAACCTTTTTGTTGAGTCAAACATGTCCCATTTGACGTTATTAGGGTGCCACGCGTGGATTGAAATCAAATGGAGTCCATTTGGTCACTCAAATCCTTGTATTCTCGGATTGCACCCAAATTGGCCTCCAATTGAGCCTACAACGTACAAACGAGTTTTCCTTCTTTATTATGCACAAACGAACTTGTTTTTTGAGTCAAACATGTCCCATTTGACGTTATTATGGTGCCACACGAGTTAGAAACCAAGCGGAGTCCATTTGCTCACTAAAATCCTTGTATTCTCGTATTGCACCCAAATTGGCCTCCAATTGAGCCTACAACATACAAACGAGTTTTCCTTCTTTGTTAAGCACAACCGAACCTTTTTGTTTTGTCAAAAATGTACCATTTGACGTTATTATGGTGCCACACAAAGATTGAAATCAAACGGAGTCCGTTTGCTCACTCAAATCCTGGTATTCTCGGATTGCACCCATATTAGCCTCCAATTGAGCCTACAATGTACAAACGAGTTTTCCTTCTTCGTTAAGCACAACCAAACTTGTTTGTTGAGTCAAATATGTTCCATTTGACGTTATTATGGTGCCACGCATGGATTGAAACCAAACGGAGTCCATTCGGTCACTCAAATCCTTGTATTCTCGGATTGCACCCAAATTGGCCTCCAATTGAGCCTACAACGTACAAACGAGTTTTCCTTCTTCGTTAACCAGAACCGAACTTGTTTGTTGAGTCAAACATGTCCCATTTGACGTTGTTATGGTGCCACGCGAGTTAGAAACCAAGCGGAGTCCATTTGGTCACTCAAATCCTTGTATTCTCGGATTGCACCCAAATTGGCCTCCAATTGAGCCTACAATGTACAAACGAGTTTTCCTTCTTCGTTGACCATAACCGAACTTGTTTGTTGAGTCAAACATGTCCCATTTGACGTTATTATGGTGCCACAAGAGTTAGAAACCAAGCGGAGTCCATTTGCTTACTCAAATCCTTGTATTATTCGATTCCACCCAAATTGGCCTCCAATTGAGCCTACAATGTACAAACGAGTTTACCTTCTTCGTTGAGCACAACCGAACATTTTTGTTGAGTCAAACATGTCCCATTTGACGTTATTATGTTGCCCGCGAGGATTGAAATCAAACGGAGTCCATTTGGTCACTCAAATCATTGTATTCTCGGATTGCACCCAAATTGGCCTCCAATTGAGCCTACAACGTACAAACGAGTTTTCCTTCTTCGTTAACTATAACCAAACTTGTTTGTTGAGTCAAACATGTCCCATTTGACGTTATTATGTTGCCACGTGAGTTAGAAACCAAGTGGAATCAATTTGGTCACTCAAATCCTTGTATTCTCGGATTGCACCAAAATTGGCCTCCAATTGAGCCTACAACGTACAAACGAGTTTTCCTTCTTTGTTACGCACAACCGAAACTTTTTGTTGAGTCAAACATGTCCCATTTGACGTTATTATGGTGCCACGCAAAGATTGAAATCAAACGGAGTCCGTTTGCTCACTCAAATCCTTGTATTCTCGGATTGCACCCAAATTGGCCTCCAATTGAGGCTACAATGTACAAACGAGTTTTCCTTCTTCGGTAAGCACAATCGAACTTGTTTGTTGAGTCAAATATGTTCCATTTGACGTTATTATGGTGCCACCCAAGGATTGAAATCAAACGGAATCCATTTGGTCACTCAAATCCTTGTATTCTCGGATTGCACCCAAATTGGCCTCCAATTGAGCCTACAACGTACAAACGAGTTTTCCTTCTTCGTTAACCATAACCGAACTTGTTTATTGAGTCAAACATGTCCCATTTGACGTTATTATGGTGCCACGCGAGTTAGAAACCAAGCGGAGTCCATTTGCTTACTCAAATCCTTGTATACTCGGATTGCACTCAAATTGGCCTACAATTGAGCCTACAATGTACAAACGAGTTTTCCTTCTTCGTTGAGCACAACCGAACCTTTTTGTTGAGTCAAACATGTCCCATTTGACGTTATTAGGGTGCCACGCGTGGATTGAAATCAAATGGAGTCCATTCGGTCACTCAAATCCTTGTATTCTCGGATTGCACCCAAATTGGCCTCCAATTGAGCCTACAACGTACAAACGAGTTTTTCTTCTTTATTATGCACAAACGAACTTGTTTTTTGAGTCAAACATTTCCCATTTGACGTTATTATGGTGCCACACGAGTTAGAAACCAAGCGGAGTCCATTTGCTCACTAAAATCCTTGTATTCTCGTATTGCACCCAAATTGGCCTCCAATTGAGCCTACAACATACAAACGAGTTTTCCTTCTTTGTTAAGCACAACCGAACCTTTTTGTTTTGTCAAAAATGTACCATTTGACGTTATTATGGTGCCACACAAAGATTGAAATCAAACGGAGTCCGTTTGCTCACTCAAATCCTGGTATTCTCGGATTGCACCCAAATTAGCCTCCAATTGAGCCTACAACGTACAAACGAGTTTTCCTTCTTCGTTAACCAGAACCGAACTTGTTTGTTGAGTCAAACATGTCCCATTTGACGTTTTTATGGTGCCACGCGAGTTAGAAACCAAGCGGAGTCCATTTGGTCACTCAAATCCTTGTATTCTCGGATTGCACCCAAATTGGCCTCCAATTGAGCCTACAATGTACAAACGAGTTTTCCTTCTTCGTTGACCATAACCGAACTTGTTTGTTGAGTCAAACATGTCCCATTTGACGTTTTTATGGTGCCACGCGAGTTAGAAACCAAGCGGAGTCCATTTGGTCACTCAAATCCTTGTATTCTCGGATTGCACCCAAATTGGCCTCCAATTGAGCCTACAATGTACAAACGAGTTTTCCTTCTTCGTTGACCATAACCGAACTTGTTTTTTGAGTCAAACATGTCCCATTTGACGTTATTATGGTGCCACAAGAGTTAGAAACCAAGCGGAGTCCATTTGCTTACTCAAATCCTTGTATTCTTCGATTCCACCCAAATTGGCCTCCAATTGAGCCTACAATGTACAAACGAGTTTACCTTCTTCGTTGAGCACAACCGAACATTTTTGTTGAGTCAAACATGTCCCATTTGACGTTATTATGGTGCCCGCGAGGATTGAAATCAAACGGAGTCCATTTGGTCACTCAAATCATTGTATTCTCGGATTGCACCCAAATTGGCCTCCAATTGAGCCTACAACGTACAAACGAGTTTTCCTTCTTCGTTAACTATAACCAAACTTGTTTGTTGAGTCAAACATGTCCCATTTGACGTTATTATGTTGCCATGTGAGTTAGAAACCAAGCGGAATCCATTTGGTCACTCAAATCCTTGTATTCTCGGATTGCACCAAAATTGGCCTCCAATTGAGCCTACAACGTACAAACGAGTTTTCCTTCTTTGTTACGCACAACCGAAACTTTTTGTTGAGTCAAACATGTCCCATTTGACATTATTATGGTGCCACGCAAAGATTGAAATCAAACGGAGTCCGTTTGCTCACTCAAATCCTTGTATTCTCGGATTGCACCCAAATTGGCCTCCAATTGAGGCTACAATGTACAAACGAGTTTTCCTTCTTCGGTAAGCACAATCGAACTTGTTTGTTGAGTCAAATATGTTCCATTTGACGTTATTATGGTGCCACCCAAGGATTGAAATCAAACGGAATCCATTTGGTCACTCAAATCCTTGTATTCTCGGATTGCACCCAAATTGGCCTCCAATTGAGCCTACAACGTACAAACGAGTTTTCCTTCTTCGTTAACCATAACCGAACTTGTTTATTGAGTCAAACATGTCCCATTTGACGTTATTATGGTGCCACGCGAGTTAGAAACCAAGCGGAGTCCATTTGCTTACTCAAATCCTTGTATACTCGGATTGCACTCAAATTGGCCTACAATTGAGCCTACAATGTACAAACGAGTTTTCCTTCTTCGTTGAGCACAACCGAACCTTTTTGTTGAGTCAAACATGTCCCATTTGACGTTATTAGGGTGCCACGCGTGGATTGAAATCAAATGGAGTCCATTTGGTCACTCAAATCCTTGTATTCTCGGATTGCACCCAAATTGGCCTCCAATTGAGCCTACAACGTACAAACGAGTTTTCCTTCTTTATTATGCACAAACGAACTTGTTTTTTGAGTCAAACATGTCCCATTTGACGTTATTATGGTGCCACACGAGTTAGAAACCAAGCGGAGTCCATTTGCTCACTAAAATCCTTGTATTCTCGTATTGCACCCAAATTGGCCTCCAATTGAGCCTACAACATACAAACGAGTTTTCCTTCTTTGTTAAGCACAACCGAACCTTTTTGTTTTGTCAAAAATGTACCATTTGACGTTATTATGGTGCCACACAAAGATTGAAATCAAACGGAGTCCGTTTGCTCACTCAAATCCTGGTATTCTCGGATTGCACCCATATTAGCCTCCAATTGAGCCTACAATGTACAAACGAGTTTTCCTTCTTCGTTAAGCACAACCAAACTTGTTTGTTGAGTCAAATATGTTCCATTTGACGTTATTATGGTGCCACGCATGGATTGAAACCAAACGGAGTCCATTCGGTCACTCAAATCCTTGTATTCTCGGATTGCACCCAAATTGGCCTCCAATTGAGCCTACAACGTACAAACGAGTTTTCCTTCTTCGTTAACCAGAACCGAACTTGTTTGTTGAGTCAAACATGTCCCATTTGACGTTGTTATGGTGCCACGCGAGTTAGAAACCAAGCGGAGTCCATTTGGTCACTCAAATCCTTGTATTCTCGGATTGCACCCAAATTGGCCTCCAATTGAGCCTACAATGTACAAACGAGTTTTCCTTCTTCGTTGACCATAAACGAACTTGTTTGTTGAGTCAAACATGTCCCATTTGACGTTATTATGGTGCCACAAGAGTTAGAAACCAAGCGGAGTCCATTTGCTTACTCAAATCCTTGTATTCTTCGATTCCACCCAAATTGGCCTCCAATTGAGCCTACAATGTACAAACGAGTTTACCTTCTTCGTTGAGCACAACCGAACATTTTTGTTGAGTCAAACATGTCCCATTTGACGTTATTATGGTGCCCGCGAGGATTGAAATCAAACGGAGTCCATTTGGTCACTCAAATCATTGTATTCTCGGATTGCACCCAAATTGGCCTCCAATTGAGCCTACAACGTACAAACGAGTTTTCCTTCTTCGTTAACTATAACCAAACTTGTTTGTTGAGTCAAACATGTCCCATTTGACGTTATTATGTTGCCACGTGAGTTAGAAACCAAGCGGAATCAATTTGGTCACTCAAATCCTTGTATTCTCGGATTGCACCAAAATTGGCCTCCAATTGAGCCTACAACGTACAAACGAGTTTTCCTTCTTTGTTACGCACAACCGAAACTTTTTGTTGAGTCAAACATGTCCCATTTGACGTTATTATGGTGCCACGCAAAGATTGAAATCAAACGGAGTCCGTTTGCTCACTCAAATCCTTGTATTCTCGGATTGCACCCAAATTGGCCTCCAATTGAGGCTACAATGTACAAACGAGTTTTCCTTCTTCGGTAAGCACAATCGAACTTGTTTGTTGAGTCAAATATGTTCCATTTGACGTTATTATGGTGCCACCCAAGGATTGAAATCAAACGGAATCCATTTGGTCACTCAAATCCTTGTATTCTCGGATTGCACCCAAATTGGCCTCCAATTGAGCCTACAACGTACAAACGAGTTTTCCTTCTTCGTTAACCATAACCGAACTTGTTTATTGAGTCAAACATGTCCCATTTGACGTTATTATGGTGCCACGCGAGTTAGAAACCAAGCGGAGTCCATTTGCTTACTCAAATCCTTGTATACTCGGATTGCACTCAAATTGGCCTACAATTGAGCCTACAATGTACAAAGGAGTTTTCCTTCTTCGTTGAGCACAACCGAACCTTTTTGTTGAGTCAAACATGTCCCATTTGACGTTATTAGGGTGCCACGCGCGGATTGAAATCAAATGGAGTCCATTTGGTCACTCAAATCCTTGTTTTCTCGGATTGCACCCAAATTGGCCTCCAATTGAGCCTACAACGTACAAACGAGTTTTCCTTCTTTATTATGCACAACCGAACTTGTTTTTTGAGTCAAACATGTCCCATTTGACGTTATTATGGTGCCACACGAGTTAGAAACCAAGCGGAGTCCATTTGCTCACTAAAATCCTTGTATTCTCGTATTGCACCCAAATTGGCCTCCAATTGAGCCTACAACATACAAACGAGTTTTCCTTCTTTGTTAAGCACAACCGAACCTTTTTGTTTTGTCAAAAATGTACCATTTGACGTTATTATGGTGCCACACAAAGATTGAAATCAAACGGAGTCCGTTTGCTCACTCAAATCCTGGTATTCTCGGATTGCACCCAAATTAGCCTCCAATTGAGCCTACAATGTACAAACGAGTTTTCCTTCTTCGTTAAGCACAACCAAACTTGTTTGTTGAGTCAAATATGTTCCATTTGACGTTATTATGGTGCCAATCATGGATTGAAACCAAACGGAGTCCATTCGGTCACTCAAATCTTGTATTCTCGGATTGCACCCAAATTGGCCTCCAATTGAGCCTACAACGTACAAACGAGTTTTCCTTCTTCGTTAACCAGAACCGAACTTGTTTGTTGAGTCAAACATGTCCCATTTGACATTATTATGGTGCCACGCGAGTTAGAAACCAAGCGGAGTCCATTTGGTTACTCAAATCCTTGTATTCTCGGATTGCACCCAAATTGGCCTCCAATTGAGCCTACAATGTACAAACGAGTTTTCCTTCTTCGTTGACCATAACCGAACTTGTTTGTTGAGTCAAAAATGTCCCATTTGATGTTATTATAGTGCCACACGAGTTAGAAACCAAGCGGAGTCCATTTGCTTACTCAAATCCTTGTATACTTGGATTCCATCCAAATTGGCCTCCAATTGAGCCTACAATGTACAAACGAATTTACCTTCTTCGTTGAGCACAACCGAACATTTTTGTTGAGTCAAACATGTCCCATTTGACGTTATTATGGTGCCACGCGAGGATTGAAATCAAACGGAGTCCATTTGGTCACTCAAATCCTTGTATTCTCGGATTGCACACAAATTGGCCTCCAATTGAGCCTACAACGTACAAACGAGTTTTCCTTCTTCGTTAACCATAAACGAACTTGTTTGTTGAGTCAAACATGTCCCATTTGACGTTATTATGTTTCCACGCGAGTCAGAAACCAAGCGGAGTCCATTTGGTCACTCAAATCCTTGTATTCTCGGATTGCACCAAAATTGGCCTCCAATTGAGCCTACAACGTACAAACGAGTTTTCCTTCTTCATTAAGCACAACCGAATTTGTTTTTTGAGTCAAAAATGTCCCATTTGACGTTATTATGGTGCCACGCGAGTTAGAAACCAAGCGGAGTCCATTTGCTTACTCAAATCCTTGTATTCTCGGATTGCACCCAAATTGGCCTACAATTGAGCCTACAATGTACAAACGAATTTCCTTCTTCGTTGAGCACAACCGAACCTTTTTGTTGAGTCAAACATGTCCCATTTTACGTTATTAGGGTGCCACACGAGGATTGAAATCAAACGGAGTCCATTTGGTCACTCAAATCCTTGTATTCTCGGATTGCACCTAAATTGGCCTCCAATTGAGCCTACAACGTACAAACGAGTTTTTCTGCTCCATTAATCACAACCGTACTTATATGTTGAGTCAAACATGTCCCATTTGACGTTATTATGGTGCCACACGAGTTAGAAACCAAGCGGAGTCCATTTGCTCACTAAAATCCTTGTATTCTCGTATTGCACCCAAATTGGCCTCCAATTGAGCCTACAACATACAAACGAGTTTTCCTTCTTTGTTAAGCACAACCGAACCTTTTTGTTTTGTCAAAAATGTACCATTTGACGTTATTATGGTGCCACACAAAGATTGAAATCAAACGGAGTCCGTTTGCTCACTCAAATCCTGGTATTCTCGGATTGCACCCATATTAGCCTCCAATTGAGCCTACAATGTACAAACGAGTTTTCCTTCTTCGTTAAGCACAACCAAACTTGTTTGTTGAGTCAAATATGTTCCATTTGACGTTATTATGGTGCCACGCATGGATTGAAACCAAACGGAGTCCATTCGGTCACTCAAATCCTTGTATTCTCGGATTGCACCCAAATTGGCCTCCAATTGAGCCTACAACGTACAAACGAGTTTTCCTTCTTCGTTAACCAGAACCGAACTTGTTTGTTGAGTCAAACATGTCCCATTTGACGTTGTTATGGTGCCACGCGAGTTAGAAACCAAGCGGAGTCCATTTGGTCACTCAAATCCTTGTATTCTCGGATTGCACCCAAATTGGCCTCCAATTGAGCCTACAATGTACAAACGAGTTTTCCTTCTTCGTTGACCATAAACGAACTTGTTTGTTGAGTCAAACATGTCCCATTTGACGTTATTATGGTGCCACAAGAGTTAGAAACCAAGCGGAGTCCATTTGCTTACTCAAATCCTTGTATTCTTCGATTCCACCCAAATTGGCCTCCAATTGAGCCTACAATGTACAAACGAGTTTACCTTCTTCGTTGAGCACAACCGAACATTTTTGTTGAGTCAAACATGTCCCATTTGACGTTATTATGGTGCCCGCGAGGATTGAAATCAAACGGAGTCCATTTGGTCACTCAAATCATTGTATTCTCGGATTGCACCCAAATTGGCCTCCAATTGAGCCTACAACGTACAAACGAGTTTTCCTTCTTCGTTAACTATAACCAAACTTGTTTGTTGAGTCAAACATGTCCCATTTGACGTTATTATGTTGCCACGTGAGTTAGAAACCAAGCGGAATCAATTTGGTCACTCAAATCCTTGTATTCTCGGATTGCACCAAAATTGGCCTCCAATTGAGCCTACAACGTACAAACGAGTTTTCCTTCTTTGTTACGCACAACCGAAACTTTTTGTTGAGTCAAACATGTCCCATTTGACGTTATTATGGTGCCACGCAAAGATTGAAATCAAACGGAGTCCGTTTGCTCACTCAAATCCTTGTATTCTCGGATTGCACCCAAATTGGCCTCCAATTGAGGCTACAATGTACAAACGAGTTTTCCTTCTTCGGTAAGCACAATCGAACTTGTTTGTTGAGTCAAATATGTTCCATTTGACGTTA
This sequence comes from Berberis vulgaris, assembly GCA_963556465.1. Taxonomy (NCBI): domain Eukaryota; kingdom Viridiplantae; phylum Streptophyta; class Magnoliopsida; order Ranunculales; family Berberidaceae; genus Berberis; species Berberis vulgaris. The sequence continues at coordinate 37,514,855 of OY747126.1, read as the reverse complement.
TTATGGTGCCACCCAAGGATTGAAATCAAACGGAATCCATTTGGTCACTCAAATCCTTGTATTCTCGGATTGCACCCAAATTGGCCTCCAATTGAGCCTACAACGTACAAACGAGTTTTCCTTCTTCGTTAACCATAACCGAACTTGTTTATTGAGTCAAACATGTCCCATTTGACGTTATTATGGTGCCACGCGAGTTAGAAACCAAGCGGAGTCCATTTGCTTACTCAAATCCTTGTATACTCGGATTGCACTCAAATTGGCCTACAATTGAGCCTACAATGTACAAAGGAGTTTTCCTTCTTCGTTGAGCACAACCGAACCTTTTTGTTGAGTCAAACATGTCCCATTTGACGTTATTAGGGTGCCACGCGCGGATTGAAATCAAATGGAGTCCATTTGGTCACTCAAATCCTTGTTTTCTCGGATTGCACCCAAATTGGCCTCCAATTGAGCCTACAACGTACAAACGAGTTTTCCTTCTTTATTATGCACAACCGAACTTGTTTTTTGAGTCAAACATGTCCCATTTGACGTTATTATGGTGCCACACGAGTTAGAAACCAAGCGGAGTCCATTTGCTCACTAAAATCCTTGTATTCTCGTATTGCACCCAAATTGGCCTCCAATTGAGCCTACAACATACAAACGAGTTTTCCTTCTTTGTTAAGCACAACCGAACCTTTTTGTTTTGTCAAAAATGTACCATTTGACGTTATTATGGTGCCACACAAAGATTGAAATCAAACGGAGTCCGTTTGCTCACTCAAATCCTGGTATTCTCGGATTGCACCCAAATTAGCCTCCAATTGAGCCTACAATGTACAAACGAGTTTTCCTTCTTCGTTAAGCACAACCAAACTTGTTTGTTGAGTCAAATATGTTCCATTTGACGTTATTATGGTGCCAATCATGGATTGAAACCAAACGGAGTCCATTCGGTCACTCAAATCTTGTATTCTCGGATTGCACCCAAATTGGCCTCCAATTGAGCCTACAACGTACAAACGAGTTTTCCTTCTTCGTTAACCAGAACCGAACTTGTTTGTTGAGTCAAACATGTCCCATTTGACATTATTATGGTGCCACGCGAGTTAGAAACCAAGCGGAGTCCATTTGGTTACTCAAATCCTTGTATTCTCGGATTGCACCCAAATTGGCCTCCAATTGAGCCTACAATGTACAAACGAGTTTTCCTTCTTCGTTGACCATAACCGAACTTGTTTGTTGAGTCAAAAATGTCCCATTTGATGTTATTATAGTGCCACACGAGTTAGAAACCAAGCGGAGTCCATTTGCTTACTCAAATCCTTGTATACTTGGATTCCATCCAAATTGGCCTCCAATTGAGCCTACAATGTACAAACGAATTTACCTTCTTCGTTGAGCACAACCGAACATTTTTGTTGAGTCAAACATGTCCCATTTGACGTTATTATGGTGCCACGCGAGGATTGAAATCAAACGGAGTCCATTTGGTCACTCAAATCCTTGTATTCTCGGATTGCACACAAATTGGCCTCCAATTGAGCCTACAACGTACAAACGAGTTTTCCTTCTTCGTTAACCATAAACGAACTTGTTTGTTGAGTCAAACATGTCCCATTTGACGTTATTATGTTTCCACGCGAGTCAGAAACCAAGCGGAGTCCATTTGGTCACTCAAATCCTTGTATTCTCGGATTGCACCAAAATTGGCCTCCAATTGAGCCTACAACGTACAAACGAGTTTTCCTTCTTCATTAAGCACAACCGAATTTGTTTTTTGAGTCAAAAATGTCCCATTTGACGTTATTATGGTGCCACGCGAGTTAGAAACCAAGCGGAGTCCATTTGCTTACTCAAATCCTTGTATTCTCGGATTGCACCCAAATTGGCCTACAATTGAGCCTACAATGTACAAACGAATTTCCTTCTTCGTTGAGCACAACCGAACCTTTTTGTTGAGTCAAACATGTCCCATTTTACGTTATTAGGGTGCCACACGAGGATTGAAATCAAACGGAGTCCATTTGGTCACTCAAATCCTTGTATTCTCGGATTGCACCTAAATTGGCCTCCAATTGAGCCTACAACGTACAAACGAGTTTTTCTGCTCCATTAATCACAACCGTACTTATATGTTGAGTCAAACATGTCCCATTTGACGTTATTATGGTGCCACGCCAGTTAGAAACCAAGCGGAGTCCATTTGCTCACTAAAATCCTTGTATTCTCGTATTGCACCAAAATTGGCCTCCAATTGAGCCTACAACATACAAACGAGTTTTCCTTCTTTGTTAAGCACAACCGAACCTTTTTGTTTTGTCAAAAATGTACCATTTGACGTTATTATGGTGCCACACAAAGATTGAAATCAAACGGAGTCCGTTTGCTCACTCAAATCCTGGTATTCTCGGATTGCACCCAAATTAGCCTCCAATTGAGCCTACAATGTACAAACGAGTTTTCCTTCTTCGTTAAGCACAACCAAACTTGTTTGTTGAGTCAAATATGTTCCATTTGACGTTATTATGGTCCCACGCATGGATTAAAACAAAACGGAGTCCATTCGGTCACTCAAATCCTTGTATTCTCGGATTGCACCCAAATTGGCCTCCAATTGAGCCTACAACGTACAAACGAGTTTTCCTTCTTCGTTAACCAGAACCGAACTTGTTTGTTGAGTCAAACATGTCCCATTTGACGTTGTTATGGTGCCACGCGAGTTAGAAACCAAGCGGAGTCCATTTGGTCACTCAAATCCTTGTATTCTCGGATTGCACCCAAATTGGCCTCCAATTGAGCCTACAATGTACAAACGAGTTTTCCTTCTTCGTTGACCATAACCGAACTTGTTTGTTGAGTCAAACATGTCCCATTTGACGTTATTATGGTGCCACAAGAGTTAGAAACCAAGCGGAGTCCATTTGCTTACTCAAATCCTTGTATTATTCGATTCCACCCAAATTGGCCTCCAATTGAGCCTACAATGTACAAACGAGTTTACCTTCTTCGTTGAGCACAACCGAACATTTTTGTTGAGTCAAACATGTCCCATTTGACGTTATTATGTTGCCCGCGAGGATTGAAATCAAACGGAGTCCATTTGGTCACTCAAATCATTGTATTCTCGGATTGCACCCAAATTGGCCTCCAATTGAGCCTACAACGTACAAACGAGTTTTCCTTCTTCGTTAACTATAACCAAACTTGTTTGTTGAGTCAAACATGTCCCATTTGACGTTATTATGTTGCCACGTGAGTTAGAAACCAAGTGGAATCAATTTGGTCACTCAAATCCTTGTATTCTCGGATTGCACCAAAATTGGCCTCCAATTGAGCCTACAACGTACAAACGAGTTTTCCTTCTTTGTTACGCACAACCGAAACTTTTTGTTGAGTCAAACATGTCCCATTTGACGTTATTATGGTGCCACGCAAAGATTGAAATCAAACGGAGTCCGTTTGCTCACTCAAATCCTTGTATTCTCGGATTGCACCCAAATTGGCCTCCAATTGAGGCTACAATGTACAAACGAGTTTTCCTTCTTCGGTAAGCACAATCGAACTTGTTTGTTGAGTCAAATATGTTCCATTTGACGTTATTATGGTGCCACCCAAGGATTGAAATCAAACGGAATCCATTTGGTCACTCAAATCCTTGTATTCTCGGATTGCACCCAAATTGGCCTCCAATTGAGCCTACAACGTACAAACGAGTTTTCCTTCTTCGTTAACCATAACCGAACTTGTTTATTGAGTCAAACATGTCCCATTTGACGTTATTATGGTGCCACGCGAGTTAGAAACCAAGCGGAGTCCATTTGCTTACTCAAATCCTTGTATACTCGGATTGCACTCAAATTGGCCTACAATTGAGCCTACAATGTACAAACGAGTTTTCCTTCTTCGTTGAGCACAACCGAACCTTTTTGTTGAGTCAAACATGTCCCATTTGACGTTATTAGGGTGCCACGCGTGGATTGAAATCAAATGGAGTCCATTCGGTCACTCAAATCCTTGTATTCTCGGATTGCACCCAAATTGGCCTCCAATTGAGCCTACAACGTACAAACGAGTTTTTCTTCTTTATTATGCACAAACGAACTTGTTTTTTGAGTCAAACATTTCCCATTTGACGTTATTATGGTGCCACACGAGTTAGAAACCAAGCGGAGTCCATTTGCTCACTAAAATCCTTGTATTCTCGTATTGCACCCAAATTGGCCTCCAATTGAGCCTACAACATACAAACGAGTTTTCCTTCTTTGTTAAGCACAACCGAACCTTTTTGTTTTGTCAAAAATGTACCATTTGACGTTATTATGGTGCCACACAAAGATTGAAATCAAACGGAGTCCGTTTGCTCACTCAAATCCTGGTATTCTCGGATTGCACCCAAATTAGCCTCCAATTGAGCCTACAATGTACAAACGAGTTTTCCTTCTTCGTTAAGCACAACCAAACTTGTTTGTTGAGTCAAATATGTTCCATTTGACGTTATTATGGTGCCACGCATGGATTGAAACCAAACGGAGTCCATTCGGTCACTCAAATCCTTGTATTCTCGGATTGCACCCAAATTGGCCTCCAATTGAGCCTACAACGTACAAACGAGTTTTCCTTCTTCGTTAACCAGAACCGAACTTGTTTGTTGAGTCAAACATGTCCCATTTGACGTTTTTATGGTGCCACGCGAGTTAGAAACCAAGCGGAGTCCATTTGGTCACTCAAATCCTTGTATTCTCGGATTGCACCCAAATTGGCCTCCAATTGAGCCTACAATGTACAAACGAGTTTTCCTTCTTCGTTGACCATAACCGAACTTGTTTTTTGAGTCAAACATGTCCCATTTGACGTTATTATGGTGCCACAAGAGTTAGAAACCAAGCGGAGTCCATTTGCTTACTCAAATCCTTGTATTCTTCGATTCCACCCAAATTGGCCTCCAATTGAGCCTACAATGTACAAACGAGTTTACCTTCTTCGTTGAGCACAACCGAACATTTTTGTTGAGTCAAACATGTCCCATTTGACGTTATTATGGTGCCCGCGAGGATTGAAATCAAACGGAGTCCATTTGGTCACTCAAATCATTGTATTCTCGGATTGCACCCAAATTGGCCTCCAATTGAGCCTACAACGTACAAACGAGTTTTCCTTCTTCGTTAACTATAACCAAACTTGTTTGTTGAGTCAAACATGTCCCATTTGACGTTATTATGTTGCCATGTGAGTTAGAAACCAAGCGGAATCCATTTGGTCACTCAAATCCTTGTATTCTCGGATTGCACCAAAATTGGCCTCCAATTGAGCCTACAACGTACAAACGAGTTTTCCTTCTTTGTTACGCACAACCGAAACTTTTTGTTGAGTCAAACATGTCCCATTTGACATTATTATGGTGCCACGCAAAGATTGAAATCAAACGGAGTCCGTTTGCTCACTCAAATCCTTGTATTCTCGGATTGCACCCAAATTGGCCTCCAATTGAGGCTACAATGTACAAACGAGTTTTCCTTCTTCGGTAAGCACAATCGAACTTGTTTGTTGAGTCAAATATGTTCCATTTGACGTTATTATGGTGCCACCCAAGGATTGAAATCAAACGGAATCCATTTGGTCACTCAAATCCTTGTATTCTCGGATTGCACCCAAATTGGCCTCCAATTGAGCCTACAACGTACAAACGAGTTTTCCTTCTTCGTTAACCATAACCGAACTTGTTTATTGAGTCAAACATGTCCCATTTGACGTTATTATGGTGCCACGCGAGTTAGAAACCAAGCGGAGTCCATTTGCTTACTCAAATCCTTGTATACTCGGATTGCACTCAAATTGGCCTACAATTGAGCCTACAATGTACAAACGAGTTTTCCTTCTTCGTTGAGCACAACCGAACCTTTTTGTTGAGTCAAACATGTCCCATTTGACGTTATTAGGGTGCCACGCGTGGATTGAAATCAAATGGAGTCCATTTGGTCACTCAAATCCTTGTATTCTCGGATTGCACCCAAATTGGCCTCCAATTGAGCCTACAACGTACAAACGAGTTTTCCTTCTTTATTATGCACAAACGAACTTGTTTTTTGAGTCAAACATGTCCCATTTGACGTTATTATGGTGCCACACGAGTTAGAAACCAAGCGGAGTCCATTTGCTCACTAAAATCCTTGTATTCTCGTATTGCACCCAAATTGGCCTCCAATTGAGCCTACAACATACAAACGAGTTTTCCTTCTTTGTTAAGCACAACCGAACCTTTTTGTTTTGTCAAAAATGTACCATTTGACGTTATTATGGTGCCACACAAAGATTGAAATCAAACGGAGTCCGTTTGCTCACTCAAATCCTGGTATTCTCGGATTGCACCCATATTAGCCTCCAATTGAGCCTACAATGTACAAACGAGTTTTCCTTCTTCGTTAAGCACAACCAAACTTGTTTGTTGAGTCAAATATGTTCCATTTGACGTTATTATGGTGCCACGCATGGATTGAAACCAAACGGAGTCCATTCGGTCACTCAAATCCTTGTATTCTCGGATTGCACCCAAATTGGCCTCCAATTGAGCCTACAACGTACAAACGAGTTTTCCTTCTTCGTTAACCAGAACCGAACTTGTTTGTTGAGTCAAACATGTCCCATTTGACGTTGTTATGGTGCCACGCGAGTTAGAAACCAAGCGGAGTCCATTTGGTCACTCAAATCCTTGTATTCTCGGATTGCACCCAAATTGGCCTCCAATTGAGCCTACAATGTACAAACGAGTTTTCCTTCTTCGTTGACCATAACCGAACTTGTTTGTTGAGTCAAACATGTCCCATTTGACGTTATTATGGTGCCACAAGAGTTAGAAACCAAGCGGAGTCCATTTGCTTACTCAAATCCTTGTATTATTCGATTCCACCCAAATTGGCCTCCAATTGAGCCTACAATGTACAAACGAGTTTACCTTCTTCGTTGAGCACAACCGAACATTTTTGTTGAGTCAAACATGTCCCATTTGACGTTATTATGTTGCCCGCGAGGATTGAAATCAAACGGAGTCCATTTGGTCACTCAAATCATTGTATTCTCGGATTGCACCCAAATTGGCCTCCAATTGAGCCTACAACGTACAAACGAGTTTTCCTTCTTCGTTAACTATAACCAAACTTGTTTGTTGAGTCAAACATGTCCCATTTGACGTTATTATGTTGCCACGTGAGTTAGAAACCAAGTGGAATCAATTTGGTCACTCAAATCCTTGTATTCTCGGATTGCACCAAAATTGGCCTCCAATTGAGCCTACAACGTACAAACGAGTTTTCCTTCTTTGTTACGCACAACCGAAACTTTTTGTTGAGTCAAACATGTCCCATTTGACGTTATTATGGTGCCACGCAAAGATTGAAATCAAACGGAGTCCGTTTGCTCACTCAAATCCTTGTATTCTCGGATTGCACCCAAATTGGCCTCCAATTGAGGCTACAATGTACAAACGAGTTTTCCTTCTTCGGTAAGCACAATCGAACTTGTTTGTTGAGTCAAATATGTTCCATTTGACGTTATTATGGTGCCACCCAAGGATTGAAATCAAACGGAATCCATTTGGTCACTCAAATCCTTGTATTCTCGGATTGCACCCAAATTGGCCTCCAATTGAGCCTACAACGTACAAACGAGTTTTCCTTCTTCGTTAACCATAACCGAACTTGTTTATTGAGTCAAACATGTCCCATTTGACGTTATTATGGTGCCACGCGAGTTAGAAACCAAGCGGAGTCCATTTGCTTACTCAAATCCTTGTATACTCGGATTGCACTCAAATTGGCCTACAATTGAGCCTACAATGTACAAACGAGTTTTCCTTCTTCGTTGAGCACAACCGAACCTTTTTGTTGAGTCAAACATGTCCCATTTGACGTTATTAGGGTGCCACGCGTGGATTGAAATCAAATGGAGTCCATTCGGTCACTCAAATCCTTGTATTCTCGGATTGCACCCAAATTGGCCTCCAATTGAGCCTACAACGTACAAACGAGTTTTTCTTCTTTATTATGCACAAACGAACTTGTTTTTTGAGTCAAACATTTCCCATTTGACGTTATTATGGTGCCACACGAGTTAGAAACCAAGCGGAGTCCATTTGCTCACTAAAATCCTTGTATTCTCGTATTGCACCCAAATTGGCCTCCAATTGAGCCTACAACATACAAACGAGTTTTCCTTCTTTGTTAAGCACAACCGAACCTTTTTGTTTTGTCAAAAATGTACCATTTGACGTTATTATGGTGCCACACAAAGATTGAAATCAAACGGAGTCCGTTTGCTCACTCAAATCCTGGTATTCTCGGATTGCACCCAAATTAGCCTCCAATTGAGCCTACAATGTACAAACGAGTTTTCCTTCTTCGTTAAGCACAACCAAACTTGTTTGTTGAGTCAAATATGTTCCATTTGACGTTATTATGGTGCCACGCATGGATTGAAACCAAACGGAGTCCATTCGGTCACTCAAATCCTTGTATTCTCGGATTGCACCCAAATTGGCCTCCAATTGAGCCTACAACGTACAAACGAGTTTTCCTTCTTCGTTAACCAGAACCGAACTTGTTTGTTGAGTCAAACATGTCCCATTTGACGTTTTTATGGTGCCACGCGAGTTAGAAACCAAGCGGAGTCCATTTGGTCACTCAAATCCTTGTATTCTCGGATTGCACCCAAATTGGCCTCCAATTGAGCCTACAATGTACAAACGAGTTTTCCTTCTTCGTTGACCATAACCGAACTTGTTTTTTGAGTCAAACATGTCCCATTTGACGTTATTATGGTGCCACAAGAGTTAGAAACCAAGCGGAGTCCATTTGCTTACTCAAATCCTTGTATTCTTCGATTCCACCCAAATTGGCCTCCAATTGAGCCTACAATGTACAAACGAGTTTACCTTCTTCGTTGAGCACAACCGAACATTTTTGTTGAGTCAAACATGTCCCATTTGACGTTATTATGGTGCCCGCGAGGATTGAAATCAAACGGAGTCCATTTGGTCACTCAAATCATTGTATTCTCGGATTGCACCCAAATTGGCCTCCAATTGAGCCTACAACGTACAAACGAGTTTTCCTTCTTCGTTAACTATAACCAAACTTGTTTGTTGAGTCAAACATGTCCCATTTGACGTTATTATGTTGCCATGTGAGTTAGAAACCAAGCGGAATCCATTTGGTCACTCAAATCCTTGTATTCTCGGATTGCACCAAAATTGGCCTCCAATTGAGCCTACAACGTACAAACGAGTTTTCCTTCTTTGTTACGCACAACCGAAACTTTTTGTTGAGTCAAACATGTCCCATTTGACATTATTATGGTGCCACGCAAAGATTGAAATCAAACGGAGTCCGTTTGCTCACTCAAATCCTTGTATTCTCGGATTGCACCCAAATTGGCCTCCAATTGAGGCTACAATGTACAAACGAGTTTTCCTTCTTCGGTAAGCACAATCGAACTTGTTTGTTGAGTCAAATATGTTCCATTTGACGTTATTATGGTGCCACCCAAGGATTGAAATCAAACGGAATCCATTTGGTCACTCAAATCCTTGTATTCTCGGATTGCACCCAAATTGGCCTCCAATTGAGCCTACAACGTACAAACGAGTTTTCCTTCTTCGTTAACCATAACCGAACTTGTTTATTGAGTCAAACATGTCCCATTTGACGTTATTATGGTGCCACGCGAGTTAGAAACCAAGCGGAGTCCATTTGCTTACTCAAATCCTTGTATACTCGGATTGCACTCAAATTGGCCTACAATTGAGCCTACAATGTACAAACGAGTTTTCCTTCTTCGTTGAGCACAACCGAACCTTTTTGTTGAGTCAAACATGTCCCATTTGACGTTATTAGGGTGCCACGCGTGGATTGAAATCAAATGGAGTCCATTTGGTCACTCAAATCCTTGTATTCTCGGATTGCACCCAAATTGGCCTCCAATTGAGCCTACAACGTACAAACGAGTTTTCCTTCTTTATTATGCACAAACGAACTTGTTTTTTGAGTCAAACATGTCCCATTTGACGTTATTATGGTGCCACACGAGTTAGAAACCAAGCGGAGTCCATTTGCTCACTAAAATCCTTGTATTCTCGTATTGCACCCAAATTGGCCTCCAATTGAGCCTACAACATACAAACGAGTTTTCCTTCTTTGTTAAGCACAACCGAACCTTTTTGTTTTGTCAAAAATGTACCATTTGACGTTATTATGGTGCCACACAAAGATTGAAATCAAACGGAGTCCGTTTGCTCACTCAAATCCTGGTATTCTCGGATTGCACCCATATTAGCCTCCAATTGAGCCTACAATGTACAAACGAGTTTTCCTTCTTCGTTAAGCACAACCAAACTTGTTTGTTGAGTCAAATATGTTCCATTTGACGTTATTATGGTGCCACGCATGGATTGAAACCAAACGGAGTCCATTCGGTCACTCAAATCCTTGTATTCTCGGATTGCACCCAAATTGGCCTCCAATTGAGCCTACAACGTACAAACGAGTTTTCCTTCTTCGTTAACCAGAACCGAACTTGTTTGTTGAGTCAAACATGTCCCATTTGACGTTGTTATGGTGCCACGCGAGTTAGAAACCAAGCGGAGTCCATTTGGTCACTCAAATCCTTGTATTCTCGGATTGCACCCAAATTGGCCTCCAATTGAGCCTACAATGTACAAACGAGTTTTCCTTCTTCGTTGACCATAAACGAACTTGTTTGTTGAGTCAAACATGTCCCATTTGACGTTATTATGGTGCCACAAGAGTTAGAAACCAAGCGGAGTCCATTTGCTTACTCAAATCCTTGTATTCTTCGATTCCACCCAAATTGGCCTCCAATTGAGCCTACAATGTACAAACGAGTTTACCTTCTTCGTTGAGCACAACCGAACATTTTTGTTGAGTCAAACATGTCCCATTTGACGTTATTATGGTGCCCGCGAGGATTGAAATCAAACGGAGTCCATTTGGTCACTCAAATCATTGTATTCTCGGATTGCACCCAAATTGGCCTCCAATTGAGCCTACAACGTACAAACGAGTTTTCCTTCTTCGTTAACTATAACCAAACTTGTTTGTTGAGTCAAACATGTCCCATTTGACGTTATTATGTTGCCACGTGAGTTAGAAACCAAGCGGAATCAATTTGGTCACTCAAATCCTTGTATTCTCGGATTGCACCAAAATTGGCCTCCAATTGAGCCTACAACGTACAAACGAGTTTTCCTTCTTTGTTACGCACAACCGAAACTTTTTGTTGAGTCAAACATGTCCCATTTGACGTTATTATGGTGCCACGCAAAGATTGAAATCAAACGGAGTCCGTTTGCTCACTCAAATCCTTGTATTCTCGGATTGCACCCAAATTGGCCTCCAATTGAGGCTACAATGTACAAACGAGTTTTCCTTCTTCGGTAAGCACAATCGAACTTGTTTGTTGAGTCAAATATGTTCCATTTGACGTTATTATGGTGCCACCCAAGGATTGAAATCAAACGGAATCCATTTGGTCACTCAAATCCTTGTATTCTCGGATTGCACCCAAATTGGCCTCCAATTGAGCCTACAACGTACAAACGAGTTTTCCTTCTTCGTTAACCATAACCGAACTTGTTTATTGAGTCAAACATGTCCCATTTGACGTTATTATGGTGCCACGCGAGTTAGAAACCAAGCGGAGTCCATTTGCTTACTCAAATCCTTGTATACTCGGATTGCACTCAAATTGGCCTACAATTGAGCCTACAATGTACAAAGGAGTTTTCCTTCTTCGTTGAGCACAACCGAACCTTTTTGTTGAGTCAAACATGTCCCATTTGACGTTATTAGGGTGCCACGCGCGGATTGAAATCAAATGGAGTCCATTTGGTCACTCAAATCCTTGTTTTCTCGGATTGCACCCAAATTGGCCTCCAATTGAGCCTACAACGTACAAACGAGTTTTCCTTCTTTATTATGCACAACCGAACTTGTTTTTTGAGTCAAACATGTCCCATTTGACGTTATTATGGTGCCACACGAGTTAGAAACCAAGCGGAGTCCATTTGCTCACTAAAATCCTTGTATTCTCGTATTGCACCCAAATTGGCCTCCAATTGAGCCTACAACATACAAACGAGTTTTCCTTCTTTGTTAAGCACAACCGAACCTTTTTGTTTTGTCAAAAATGTACCATTTGACGTTATTATGGTGCCACACAAAGATTGAAATCAAACGGAGTCCGTTTGCTCACTCAAATCCTGGTATTCTCGGATTGCACCCAAATTAGCCTCCAATTGAGCCTACAATGTACAAACGAGTTTTCCTTCTTCGTTAAGCACAACCAAACTTGTTTGTTGAGTCAAATATGTTCCATTTGACGTTATTATGGTGCCAATCATGGATTGAAACCAAACGGAGTCCATTCGGTCACTCAAATCTTGTATTCTCGGATTGCACCCAAATTGGCCTCCAATTGAGCCTACAACGTACAAACGAGTTTTCCTTCTTCGTTAACCAGAACCGAACTTGTTTGTTGAGTCAAACATGTCCCATTTGACGTTATTATGGTGCCACGCGAGTTAGAAACCAAGCGGAGTCCATTTGGTTACTCAAATCCTTGTATTCTCGGATTGCACCCAAATTGGCCTCCAATTGAGCCTACAATGTACAAACGAGTTTTCCTTCTTCGTTGACCATAACCGAACTTGTTTGTTGAGTCAAAAATGTCCCATTTGATGTTATTATAGTGCCACACGAGTTAGAAACCAAGCGGAGTCCATTTGCTTACTCAAATCCTTGTATACTTGGATTCCATCCAAATTGGCCTCCAATTGAGCCTACAATGTACAAACGAATTTACCTTCTTCGTTGAGCACAACCGAACATTTTTGTTGAGTCAAACATGTCCCATTTGACGTTATTATGGTGCCACGCGAGGATTGAAATCAAACGGAGTCCATTTGGTCACTCAAATCCTTGTATTCTCGGATTGCACACAAATTGGCCTCCAATTGAGCCTACAACGTACAAACGAGTTTTCCTTCTTCGTTAACCATAAACGAACTTGTTTGTTGAGTCAAACATGTCCCATTTGACGTTATTATGTTTCCACGCGAGTCAGAAACCAAGCGGAGTCCATTTGGTCACTCAAATCCTTGTATTCTCGGATTGCACCAAAATTGGCCTCCAATTGAGCCTACAACGTACAAACGAGTTTTCCTTCTTCATTAAGCACAACCGAATTTGTTTTTTGAGTCAAAAATGTCCCATTTGACGTTATTATGGTGCCACGCGAGTTAGAAACCAAGCGGAGTCCATTTGCTTACTCAAATCCTTGTATTCTCGGATTGCACCCAAATTGGCCTACAATTGAGCCTACAATGTACAAACGAATTTCCTTCTTCGTTGAGCACAACCGAACCTTTTTGTTGAGTCAAACATGTCCCATTTTACGTTATTAGGGTGCCACACGAGGATTGAAATCAAACGGAGTCCATTTGGTCACTCAAATCCTTGTATTCTCGGATTGCACCTAAATTGGCCTCCAATTGAGCCTACAACGTACAAACGAGTTTTTCTGCTCCATTAATCACAACCGTACTTATATGTTGAGTCAAACATGTCCCATTTGACGTTATTATGGTGCCACGCCAGTTAGAAACCAAGCGGAGTCCATTTGCTCACTAAAATCCTTGTATTCTCGTATTGCACCCAAATTGGCCTCCAATTGAGCCTACAACATACAAACGAGTTTTCCTTCTTTGTTAAGCACAACCGAACCTTTTTGTTTTGTCAAAAATGTACCATTTGACGTTATTATGGTGCCACACAAAGATTGAAATCAAACGGAGTCCGTTTGCTCACTCAAATCCTGGTATTCTCGGATTGCACCCAAATTAGCCTCCAATTGAGCCTACAATGTACAAACGAGTTTTCCTTCTTCGTTAAGCACAACCAAACTTGTTTGTTGAGTCAAATATGTTCCATTTGACGTTATTATGGTCCCACGCATGGATTAAAACAAAACGGAGTCCATTCGGTCACTCAAATCCTTGTATTCTCGGATTGCACCCAAATTGGCCTCCAATTGAGCCTACAACGTACAAACGAGTTTTCCTTCTTCGTTAACCAGAACCGAACTTGTTTGTTGAGTCAAACATGTCCCATTTGATGTTATTATGGTGCCACGCGAGTTAGAAACCAAGCGGAGTCCATTTGGTCACTCAAATCCTTGTATTCTCGGATTGCACCCAAATTGGCCTCCAATTGAGCCTACAATGTACAAACGAGTTTTCCTTCTTCGTTAAACATAAACGAACTTGTTTGTTGAGCCAAACATGTCCCATTTGACGTTATTATATTGCCACGCGAGTCAGAAACCAAGCGGAGTCCATTTGGTCACTCAAATCCTTGTATTCTCGGATTGCAGCAAAATTGGCATCCAATTGAGCCTACAACGTACAAACGAGTTTTCCTTCTTCATTAAGCACAACCGAACTTTTTTTTTGAGTCAAAAATGTCCCATTTGACGTTATTATGGTGTCACACGAGTTAGAAACCAAGCGGAGTCCATTTGCTTACTCAAATCCTTGTATTCTCGGATTGCACCCAAATTGGCCTACAATTGAGCCTACAATGTACAAACGAGTTTTCCTTCTTCATTGAGCACAACCGAACCTTTTTGTTGAGTCAAACATGTCCTATTTTACGTTATTAGGGTGCCACACGAGGATTGAAATCAAACGGAGTCCATTTGGTCACTCAAATCCTTGTATTCTCGGATTGCACCTAAATTGGCCTCCAATTGAGCCTACAACGTACAAACGAGTTTTTCTTCTCCATTAATCACAACCGTACTTATTTTTTGAGTCAAACATGTCCCATTTGACGTTATTATGGTGCCACGCGAGTTAGAAACCAAGTGGAGTCCATTTGGTCACTCAAATCCTTGTATTCTCGGATTGCACCCAAATTGGCCTCCAATTGAGCCTACAATGTACAAACGAGTTTTCCTTCTTCGTTGACCATAACCGAACTTGTTTGTTGAGTCAAACATGTCCCATTTGATGTTATCATGTCGCCACGCGAGTTAAAACCAAGCGGAGTCCATTTGGTCACTCAAATCCTTGTATTCTCGGATTGCACCAAAATTGGCCTACAATTGAGCCTACAACATACAAACGAGTTTTCCTTCTTCATTAAGCACAACCGAACTTGTTTTTTGAGTCAAACATGTCCCATTTGACGTTATTATGGTGCCACACGAGGATTGAAACCAAACGGAGTCCATTTGGTCACTCAAATCCTTGTATTCTCAGATTGCACCTAAATTGGCCTCCAATTGAGCCTACAACGTACAAACGAGTTTTTCTTCTCCATTAATCACAACCGTACTTATTTTTTGAGTCAAACATGTCCCATTTGACGTTATTATGGTGCCACGCGAGTTAGAAACCAAGCGGAGTCCATTTGCTTACTCAAATCCTTGTATTCTCGGATTGCACCCAAATTGGCCTACAATTGAGCCTACAATGTACAAACGAGTTTTCCTTCTTCGTTGAGCACAACCGAACCTTTTTGTTGGGTCAAAAATGTCCCATTTGACGTTATTATGGTGCCACATGAGGATTGAAATCAAACGGAGTCCATTTGGTCTCTCAAATCCTTGTATTCTCGTATTGCACCTAAATTGGCCTCCAATTGAGCCTACAACGTACAAACGAGTTTTTCTTCTTCATTAATCACAACCGAACTTGTTTGTTGAGTCAAACATGTCCCATTTGACGTTATTATGGTGCCACGCGAGTTAGAAACCAAGCGGAGTCCATTTGGTAACTCAAATCCTTGTATTCTCGGATTGCACCCAAATTGGCCTCCAATTGAGCCTACAATGTACAAACGAGTTTTCCTTCTTCGTTGACCATAACCGCACTTGTTTGTTGAGTCAAACATGTCCCATTTGACGTTATTATGGTGCCACGGGAGTTAGAAACCAAGCGGAGTCCACTTGCTTACTCAAATCCTTGTATTCTTGGATTCCACCCAAATTGGCCTCCAATGGAGCCTACAATGTACAAACGAGTTTACCTTCTTCGATGAGCACAACCGAACATTTTTGTTGAGTCAAACATGTCCCATTTGACTTTATTATGGTGCCCGCGAGGATTGAAATCAAACGGAGTCCATTTGGTCACTCAAATCCTTGTATTCTCGGATTGCACCCAAATTGGGCTCCAATTGAGCCTACAACGTACAAACGAGTTTTCCTTCTTCGTTAACCATAACCGAACTTGTTTGTTGAGTCGAACAAGTCCCATTTGATGTTATTATGTTGCCACGCGAGTTAGAAACCAAGCGGAATCCATTTGGTCACTCAAATCCTTGTATTCTCGGATTGCACCAAAATTGGCCTCCAATTGAGCCTACAACGTACAAACGAGTTTTCCTTCTTCATTAAGCACAACCGAACTTGTTTTTTGAGTCAAACATGTCCCATTTGACGTTATTATGGTGCCATGCGAGTTAGAAACCAAGCGGAGTCCATTTGCTTACTCAAATCCTTGTATTCTCGGATTCCACCCAAATTGGCCTACAATTGAGCCTACAATGTACAAACGAGTTTTCCTTCTTCGTTGAGCACAACCGAACCTTTTTGTTGAGCCAAACATGTCCCATTTGACGTTATTAGGGTGCCAGACAAGGATTGAAATCAAACGGAGTCCATTTGGTCACTCAAATCCTTGTATTCTCGGATTGCACCTAAATTGGCCTCCAAAATAGCCTACAACGTACAAACGAGTTTTTCTTCTTCATTAATCACAACCGAACTTGTTTGTTGAGTCAAAAATGTCCCATTTGACGTTATTATCTTTCCACGCGAGTTAGAAACCAAGCGGAGTCCATTTGGTCACTCAAATCCTTGTATTCTAGGATTGCACCCAAATTGGCCTACAATTGAGCCTACAATGTACAAACGAGTTTTCCTTCTTCGTTGAGCACAACCGAACCTTTTTGTTGTGTCAAAAATGTCCCATTTTACGTTATTAGGGTGCCACATGAGGATTGAAATCAAACGGAGTCCATTTGGTCACTCAAATCCTTGTATTCTCGTATTGCACCTAAATTGGCCTCCAATTGAGCCTACAACGTACAAACGAGTTTTTCTTCTTCATTAATCACAACCGAACTTGTTTGTTGAGTCAAAAATGTCCCATTTGACGTTATTATCTTGCCACGCGAGTTAGAAACCAAGCGGAGTCCATTTGGTCACTCAAATCCTTGTATTCTAGGATTGCACCAAAATTGGCCTACAATTGAGCCTACAATGTACAAACGAGTTTTCCTTCTTCGTTGAGCACAACCGAACCTTTTTGTTGAGCCAAACATGTCCCATTTGACGTTATTAGGGTTCCACACAAGGATTTAAATCAAACGGAGTCCATTTGGTCACTCAAATCCTTGTATTCTCGGATTGCACCTAAATTGGCCTCCAAAATAGCCTACAACGTACAAACGAGTTTTTCTTCTTCATTAATCACAACCGAACTTGTTTGTTGAGTAAAAAATGTCCCATTTGACGTTATTATGGTGCCACGCGAGTTAGAATCCAAGCGGAGTCCATTTGCTTACTCAAATCCTTGTATTCTTCGATTCCACCCAAATTGGCCTCCAATTGAGCCTACAATATACAAACGAGTTTTCCTTCTTTGTTAAGCACAACCGAACATTTTTGTTGAGTCAAACATGTCCCATTTGACGTTATTATGGTGCCACGCAAAGATTGAAGTCAAACGGAGTCCGTTTGCTCACTCAAATCCTTGTATTCTTTGATTGCACCCAAATTGGCCTCCAATTTTGCCTACAATGTACAAACGAGTTTTCCTTCTTCGTTAAGCACAACCGAACTTGTTTGTTGAGTCAAATATGTTCCATTTGACGTTATTATGGTGCCACTCAAGGATTGAAACCAAACGGAGTCCATTCGGTCACTCAAATCCTTGTATTCTCGGATTGCACCCAAATTGGACTCCAATTGAGCCTACAACGTACAAACGAGTTTTCCTTCTTCGTTAACCATAACCAAACTTGTTTGTTGAGTGAAACATGTCCCATTTGACGTTATTATGGTGCCACGCGAGTTAGAAACCAAGCGGAGTCCATTTGCTTACTCAAATCCTTGTATTCTTGGATTCCACCCAAATTGGCCTCCAATGGAGCCTACAATGTACAAACGAGTTTACCTTCTTCGATGAGCACAACCGAACATTTTTGTTGAGTCAAACATGTCCCATTTGAATTTATTATGGTGCCCGCGAGGATTGAAATCAAACGGAGTCCATTTGGTCACTCAAATCCTTGTATTCTCGGATTTCACCCAAATTGGCCTCCAATTGAGCCTACAACGTACAAACGAGTTTTCCTTCTTCGTTAACCATAACCGAACTTGTTTGTTGAGTCGAACAAGTCCCATTTGATGTTATTATGTTGCCACGCGAGTTAGAAACCAAGCGGAATCCATTTGGTCACTCAAATCCTTGTATTCTCGGATTGCACCAAAATTGGCCTCCAATTGAGCCTACAACGTACAAACGAGTTTTCCTTCTTCATTAAGCACAACCGAACTTGTTTTTTGAGTCAAACATGTCCCATTTGTCGTTATTATGGTGCCACGCGAGTTAGAAACCAAGCGGAGAAATTTGCTTACTCAAATCCTTGTATTCTCGGATTCCACCCAAATTGGCCTACAATTGAGCCTACAATGTACAAACGAGTTTTCCTTCTTCGTTGAGCACAACCGAACCTTTTTGTTGAGCCAAACATGTCCCATTTGACGTTATTAGGGTGCCACACAAGGATTGAAATCAAACGGAGTCCATTTGGTCACTCAAATCCTTGTATTCTCGGATTGCACCTAAATTGGCCTCCAAAATAGCCTACAACGTACAAACGAGTTTTTCTTCTTCATTAATCACAACCGAACTTGTTTGTTGAGTCAAAAATGTCCCATTTGACGTTATTATCTTGCCACGCGAGTTAGAAACCAAGCGGAGTCCATTTGGTCACTCAAATCCTTGTATTCTAGGATTGCACCCAAATTGGCCTACAATTGAGCCTACAATGTACAAACGAGTTTTCCTTCTTCGTTGAGCACAACCGAACCTTTTTGTTGTGTCAAAAATGTCCCATTTTACGTTATTAGGGTGCCACATGAGGATTGAAATCAAACGGAGTCCATTTGGTCACTCAAATCCCTGTATTCTCGTATTGCACCTAAATTGGCCTCCAATTGAGCCTACAACGTACAAACGAGTTTTTCTTCTTCATTAATCACAACCGAACTTGTTTGTTGAGTCAAAAATGTCCCATTTGACGTTATTATCTTGCCACGCGAGTTAGAAACCAAGCGGAGTCCATTTGGTCACTCAAATCCTTGTATTCTAGGATTGCACCAAAATTGGCCTACAATTGAGCCTACAATGTACAAACGAGTTTTCCTTCTTCGTTGAGCACAACCGAACCTTTTTGTTGAGCCAAACATGTCCCATTTGACGTTATTAGGGTTCCACACAAGGATTTAAATCAAACGGAGTCCATTTGGTCACTCAAATCCTTGTATTCTCGGATTGCACCTAAATTGGCCTCCAAAATAGCCTACAACGTACAAACGAGTTTTTCTTCTTCATTAATCACAACCGAACTTGTTTGTTGAGTAAAAAATGTCCCATTTGACGTTATTATGGTGCCACGCGAGTTAGAATCCAAGCGGAGTCCATTTGCTTACTCAAATCCTTGTATTCTTCGATTCCACCCAAATTGGCCTCCAATTGAGCCTACAATATACAAACGAGTTTTCCTTCTTTGTTAAGCACAACCGAACATTTTTGTTGAGTCAAACATGTCCCATTTGACGTTATTATGGTGCCACGCAAAGATTGAAGTCAAACGGAGTCCGTTTGCTCACTCAAATCCTTGTATTCTTTGATTGCACCCAAATTGGCCTCCAATTTTGCCTACAATGTACAAACGAGTTTTCCTTCTTCGTTAAGCACAACCGAACTTGTTTGTTGAGTCAAATATGTTCCATTTGACGTTATTATGGTGCCACGCAAGGATTGAAACCAAACGGAGTCCATTCGGTCACTCAAATCCTTGTATTCTCGGATTGCACCCAAATTGGACTCCAATTGAGCCTACAACGTACAAACGAGTTTTCCTTCTTCGTTAACCATAACCAAACTTGTTTGTTGAGTGAAACATGTCCCATTTGACGTTATTATGGTGCCACGCGAGTTAGAAACCAAGCGGAGTCCATTTGCTTACTCAAATCCTTGTATTCTTGGATTCCACCCAAATTTGCCTCCAATGGAGCCTACAATGTACAAACGAGTTTACCTTCTTCGATGAGCACAACCGAACATTTTTGTTGAGTCAAACATGTCCCATTTGACTTTATTATGGTGCCCGCGAGGATTGAAATCAAACGGAGTCCATTTGGTCACTCAAATCCTTGTATTCTCGGATTGCACCCAAATTGGCCTCCAATTGAGCCTACAAAGTACAAACGAGTTTTCCTTCTTCGTTAACCATAACCGAACTTGTTTGTTGAGTTGAACAAGTCCCATTTGATGTTATTATGTTGCCACGCGAGTTAGAAACCAAGCGGAATCCATTTGGTCACTCAAATCCTTGTATTCTCGGATTGCACCAAAATTGGCCTCCAATTGAGCCTACAACGTACAAACGAGTTTTCCTTCTTCATTAAGCACAACCGAACTTGTTTTTTGAGTCAAACATGTCCCATTTGACGTTATTATGGTGCCACGCGAGTTAGAAACCAAGCGGAGTCCATTTACTTACTCAAATCCTTGTATTCTCGGATTCCACCCAAATTGGCCTACAATTGAGCCTACAATGTACAAACGAGTTTTCCTTCTTCGTTGAGCACAACCGAACCTTTTTGTTGAGCCAAACATGTCCCATTTGACGTTATTAGGGTGCCACACAAGGATTGAAATCAAACGGAGTCCATTTGGTCACTCAAATCTTTGTATTCTCGGATTGCACCTAAATTGGCCTCCAAAATAGCCTACAACGTACAAACGAGTTTTTCTTCTTCATTAATCACAACCGAACTTGTTTGTTGAGTCAAAAATGTCCCATTTGACGTTATTATCTTGCCACGCGAGTTAGAAACCAAGCGGAGTCCATTTGGTCACTCAAATCCTTGTATTCTAGGATTGCACCCAAATTGGCCTACAATTGAGCCTACAATGTACAAACGAGTTTTCCTTCTTCGTTGAGCACAACCGAAACTTTTTGTTGTGTCAAAAATGTCCCATTTTACGTTATTAGGGTGCCACATGAGGATTGAAATCAAACGGAGTCCATTTGGTCACTCAAATCCTTGTATTCTCGTATTGCACCTAAATTGGCTTCCAATTGAGCCTACAACGTACAAACGAGTTTTTCTTCTTCATTAATCACAACCGAACTTGTTTGTTGAGTCAAAAATGTCCCATTTGACGTTATTATCTTGCCACACGAGTTAGAAACCAAGCGGAGTCCATTTGCTTACTCAAATCCTTGTATTCTCGGATTGCACCCAAATTGGCCTACAATTGAGCCTACAAAGTACAAACGAGTTTTCCTTCTTCGTTGAGCACAACCGAACCTTTTTGTTGGGTCAAAAATGTCCCATTTTACGTTATTAGGGTGCCACATGAGGATTGAAATCAAACGGAGTCCATTTGGTCTCTCAAATCCTTGTATTCTCGTATTGCACATAAATTGCCCTCCAATTGAGCCTACAACGTACAAACGAGTTTTTCTTCTTCATTAATCACAACCGAACTTGTTTGTTGAGTCAAAAATGTCCCATTTGACGTTATTATCTTGCCACGCGAGTTAGAAACCAAGCGGAGTCCATTTGGTCACTCAAATCCTTGTATTCTAGGATTGCACCAAAATTGGCCTACAATTGAGCCTACAATGTACAAACGAGTTTTCCTTCTTCGTTGAGCACAACCGAACCTTTTTGTTGAGCCAAACATGTCCCATTTGACGTTATTAGGGTTCCACACAAGGATTTAAATCAAACGGAGTCCATTTGGTCACTCAAATCCTTGTATTCTCGGATTGCACCTAAATTGGCCTAAAAAATAGCCTACAACGTACAAACGAGTTTTTCTTCTTCATTAATCACAACCGAACTTGTTTGTTGAGTAAAAAATGTCCCATTTGACGTTATTATGGTGCCACGCGAGTTAGAATCCAAGCGGAGTCCATTTGCTTACTCAAATCCTTGTATTCTTCGATTCCACCCAAATTGGCCTCCAATTGAGCCTACAATATACAAACGAGTTTTCCTTCTTTGTTAAGCACAACCGAACATTTTTGTTGAGTCAAACATGTCCCATTTGACGTTATTATGGTGCCACGCAAAGATTGAAGTCAAACGGAGTCCGTTTGCTCACTCAAATCCTTGTATTCTCGGATTGCACCCAAATTGGCCTCCAATTTTGCCTACAATGTACAAACGAGTTTTCCTTCTTCGTTAAGCACAACCGAACTTGTTTGTTGAGTCAAATATGTTCCATTTGACGTTATTATGGTGCCACGCAAGGATTGAAACCAAACGGAGTCCATTCGGTCACTCAAATCCTTGTATTCTCGGATTGCACCCAAATTGGCCTCCAATTGAGCCTACAACGTACAAACGAGTTTTCCTTCTTCGTTAACCATAACCAAACTTGTTTGTTGAGTGAAACATGTCCCATTTGACGTTATTATGGTGCCACGCGAGTTAGAAACCAAGCGGAGTCCATTTGCTTACTCAAATCCTTGTATTCTCGGATTGCACCCAAATTGGCCTACAATTTAGCCTACAATGTACAAACGAGTTTTCCTTCTTCGTTGAGCACAACCGAACCTTTTTGTTGGGTCAAAAATGTCCCATTTGACATTATTAGGGTGCCACATGAGGATTGAAATCAAACGGAGTCCATTTGGTCTCTCAAATCCTTGTATTCTCGTATTGCACCTAAATTGGCCTCCAATTGAGCCTACAACGTACAAACGAGTTTTTCTTCTTCATTAATCACAACCGAACTTGTTTGTTGAGTCAAGCATGTCCCATTTGACATTATTATGGTGCCATGCGAGTTAGAAACCTAGCGGAGTCCATTTGGTCACTCAAATCCTTGTATTATCGAATTGCACCCAAATTGGCCTCCAATTGAGCCTACAATGTACAAACGAGTTTTCCTTCTTCGTTGACCATAACCGAACTTGTTTGTTGAGTCAAACATGTCCCATTTGACGTTATTATGGTGCCACGTGAGTTAGAAACCAAGCGGAGTCCATTTGCTTACTCAAATCCTTGTATTTTTGGATTCCACCCAAATTGGCCTCCAATGGAGCCTACAATGTACAAACGAGTTTACCTACTTCGATGAGCACAACCGAACATTTTTGTTGAGTCAAACATGTCCCATTTGACTTTATTATGGTGCCCACGCGGATTGAAATCTAACGGAGTCCATTTGGTAACTCAAATCCTTGTATTCTCGGATTGCACCCAAATTGGCCTCCAATTGAGCCTACAACGTACAAACGAGTTTTCCTTCTTCGTTAACCATAACCGAACTTGTTTTTTGAGTCGAACATGTCCCATTTGACGTTATTATGTTGCCACGTGAATTAGAAACCAAGCGGAATCCATTTGGTCACTCAAATCCTTGTATTCTCGGATTGCACCAAAATTGGCCTTCAATTGAGCCTACAACGTACAAACGAGTTTTCCTTCTTTGTTACGCACAACCGAAACTTTTTGTTGAGTCAAACATGTCCCATTTGACGTTATTATGGTGCCACGCAAAGATTGAAATCAAACGGAGTCCGTTTGCACACTCAAATCCTTGTATTCTCGGATTGCACCCAAATTGGCCTCCAATTGAGTCTACAATGTACAAACGAGTTTTTCTTCTTCGGTAAGCACAACCGAACTTGTTTGTTGAGTCAAAAATGTCCCATTTGACGTTATTATCTTGCCACGCGAGTTAGAAACCAAGCGGAGTCCATTTGGTCACTCAAATCCTTGTATTCTAGGATTGCACCCAAATTGGCCTACAATTGAGCCTACAATGTACAAACGAGTTTTCCTTCTTCGTTGAGCACAACCGAACCTTTTTGTTGTGTCAAAAATGTCCCATTTTACGTTATTAGGGTGCCACATGAGGATTGAAATCAACGGAGTCCATTTGGTCACTCAAATCCTTGTATTCTCGTATTGCACCTAAATTGGCCTCCAATTGAGCCTACAACGTACAAACGAGTTTTTTCTTCTTCATTAATCACAAACGAACTTGTTAGTTGAGTCAAAAATGTCCCATTTGACGTTATTATCTTGCCACGCGAGTTAGAAACCAAGCGGAGTCCATTTGCTTACTCAAATCCTTGTATTCTCGGATTGCACCCAAATTGGCCTACGAATTGAGCCTACAAAGTACAAACGAGTTTTCCTTCTTCGTTTAGCACAACCGAAACCTTTTTGTTGGGTCAAAAATGTCCCATTTTACGTTATTAGGGTGCCACATGAGGATTGAAATCAAACGGAGTCCATTTGGTCTCTCAAATCCTTGTATTCTCGTATTGCACATAAATTGGCCTCCAATTGAGCCTACAACGTACAAACGAGTTTTTCTTCTTCATTAATCACAACCGAACTTGTTTGTTGAGTCAAAAATGTCCCATTTGACGTTATTATCTGCCACGCGAGTTAGAAACCAAGCGAGTCCATTTGGTCACTCAAATCCTTGTATTCTAGGATTGCACCAAAATTGGCCTACAATTGAGCCTACAATGTACAAACGAGTTTTCCTTCTTCGTTGAGCACAACCGAACCTTTTTGTTGAGCCAAACATGTCCCATTTGACGTTATTAGGGTTCCACACAAGGATTTAAATCAAACGGAGTCCATTTGGTCACTCAAATCCTTGTATTCTCGGATTGCACCTAAATTGGCCTCCAAAATAGCCTACAACGTACAAACGAGTTTTTCTTCTTCATTAATCACAACCGAACTTGTTTGTTGAGTAAAAAATGTCCCATTTGACGTTATTATGGTGCCACGCGAGTTAGAATCCAAGCGGAGTCCATTTGCTTACTCAAATCCTTGTATTCTTCGATTCCACCCAAATTGGCCTCCAATTGAGCCTACAATATACAAACGAGTTTTCCTTCTTTGTTAAGCACAACCGAACATTTTTGTTTAGTCAAACATGTCCCATTTGACCTTATTATGGTGCCACGCAAAGATTGAAGTCAAACGGAGTCCGTTTGCTCACTCAAATCCTTGTATTCTCGGATTGCACCCAAATTGCCCTCCAATTTTGCCTACAA
This sequence comes from Berberis vulgaris, assembly GCA_963556465.1. NCBI lineage: Eukaryota > Viridiplantae > Streptophyta > Magnoliopsida > Ranunculales > Berberidaceae > Berberis > Berberis vulgaris. The sequence goes on along the minus strand of OY747126.1, from coordinate 37,489,458 downwards.
TGTACAAACGAGTTTTCCTTCTTCGTTAAGCACAACCGAACTTGTTTGTTGAGTCAAATATGTTCCATTTGACGTTATTATGGTGCCACGCAAGGATTGAAACCAAACGGAGTCCATTCGGTCACTCAAATCCTTGTATTCTCGGATTGCACCCAAATTGGCCTCCAATTGAGCCTACAACGTACAAACGAGTTTTCCTTCTTCGTTAACCATAACCAAACTTGTTTGTTGAGTGAAACATGTCCCATTTGACGTTATTATGGTGCCACGCGAGTTAGAAACCAAGCGGAGTCCATTTGCTTACTCAAATCCTTGTATTCTCGGATTGCACCCAAATTGGCCTACAATTTAGCCTACAATGTACAAACGAGTTTTCCTTCTTCGTTGAGCACAACCGAACCTTTTTGTTGGGTCAAAAATGTCCCATTTGACATTATTAGGGTGCCACATGAGGATTGAAATCAAACGGAGTCCATTTGGTCTCTCAAATCCTTGTATTCTCGTATTGCACCTAAATTGGCCTCCAATTGAGCCTACAACGTACAAACGAGTTTTTCTTCTTCATTAATCACAACCGAACTTGTTTGTTGAGTCAAGCATGTCCCATTTGACATTATTATGGTGCCATGCGAGTTAGAAACCTAGCGGAGTCCATTTGGTCACTCAAATCCTTGTATTATCGAATTGCACCCAAATTGGCCTCCAATTGAGCCTACAATGTACAAACGAGTTTTCCTTCTTCGTTGACCATAACCGAACTTGTTTGTTGAGTCAAACATGTCCCATTTGACGTTATTATGGTGCCACGTGAGTTAGAAACCAAGCGGAGTCCATTTGCTTACTCAAATCCTTGTATTTTTGGATTCCACCCAAATTGGCCTCCAATGGAGCCTACAATGTACAAACGAGTTTACCTACTTCGATGAGCACAACCGAACATTTTTGTTGAGTCAAACATGTCCCATTTGAATTTATTATGGTGCCCACGCGGATTGAAATCTAACGGAGTCCATTTGGTAACTCAAATCCTTGTATTCTCGGATTGCACCCAAATTGGCCTCCAATTGAGCCTACAACGTACAAACGAGTTTTCCTTCTTCGTTAACCATAACCGAACTTGTTTTTTGAGTCGAACATGTCCCATTTGACGTTATTATGTTGCCACGTGAATTAGAAACCAAGCGGAATCCATTTGGTCACTCAAATCCTTGTATTCTCGGATTGCACCAAAATTGGCCTTCAATTGAGCCTACAACGTACAAACGAGTTTTCCTTCTTTGTTACGCACAACCGAAACTTTTTGTTGAGTCAAACATGTCCCATTTGACGTTATTATGGTGCCACGCAAAGATTGAAATCAAACGGAGTCCGTTTGCACACTCAAATCCTTGTATTCTCGGATTGCACCCAAATTGGCCTCCAATTGAGTCTACAATGTACAAACGAGTTTTTCTTCTTCGGTAAGCACAACCGAACTTGTTTGTTGAGTCAAAAATGTCCCATTTGACGTTATTATCTTGCCACGCGAGTTAGAAACCAAGCGGAGTCCATTTGGTCACTCAAATCCTTGTATTCTAGGATTGCACCCAAATTGGCCTACAATTGAGCCTACAATGTACAAACGAGTTTTCCTTCTTCGTTGAGCACAACCGAACCTTTTTGTTGTGTCAAAAATGTCCCATTTTACGTTATTAGGGTGCCACATGAGGATTGAAATCAAACGGAGTCCATTTGGTCACTCAAATCCTTGTATTCTCGTATTGCACCTAAATTGGCCTCCAATTGAGCCTACAACGTACAAACGAGTTTTTCTTCTTCATTAATCACAAACGAACTTGTTAGTTGAGTCAAAAATGTCCCATTTGACGTTATTATCTTGCCACGCGAGTTAGAAACCAAGCGGAGTCCATTTGCTTACTCAAATCCTTGTATTCTCGGATTGCACCCAAATTGGCCTACAATTGAGCCTACAAAGTACAAACGAGTTTTCCTTCTTCGTTTAGCACAACCGAACCTTTTTGTTGGGTCAAAAATGTCCCATTTTACGTTATTAGGGTGCCACATGAGGATTGAAATCAAACGGAGTCCATTTGGTCTCTCAAATCCTTGTATTCTCGTATTGCACATAAATTGGCCTCCAATTGAGCCTACAACGTACAAACGAGTTTTTCTTCTTCATTAATCACAACCGAACTTGTTTGTTGAGTCAAAAATGTCCCATTTGACGTTATTATCTTGCCACGCGAGTTAGAAACCAAGCGGAGTCCATTTGGTCACTCAAATCCTTGTATTCTAGGATTGCACCAAAATTGGCCTACAATTGAGCCTACAATGTACAAACGAGTTTTCCTTCTTCGTTGAGCACAACCGAACCTTTTTGTTGAGCCAAACATGTCCCATTTGACGTTATTAGGGTTCCACACAAGGATTTAAATCAAACGGAGTCCATTTGGTCACTCAAATCCTTGTATTCTCGGATTGCACCTAAATTGGCCTCCAAAATAGCCTACAACGTACAAACGAGTTTTTCTTCTTCATTAATCACAACCGAACTTGTTTGTTGAGTAAAAAATGTCCCATTTGACGTTATTATGGTGCCACGCGAGTTAGAATCCAAGCGGAGTCCATTTGCTTACTCAAATCCTTGTATTCTTCGATTCCACCCAAATTGGCCTCCAATTGAGCCTACAATATACAAACGAGTTTTCCTTCTTTGTTAAGCACAACCGAACATTTTTGTTTAGTCAAACATGTCCCATTTGACCTTATTATGGTGCCACGCAAAGATTGAAGTCAAACGGAGTCCGTTTGCTCACTCAAATCCTTGTATTCTCGGATTGCACCCAAATTGCCCTCCAATTTTGCCTACAATGTACAAACGAGTTTTCCTTCTTCGTTAAGCACAACCGAACTTGTTTGTTGAGTCAAATATGTTCCATTTGACGTTATTATGGTGCCACGCAAGGATTGAAACCAAACGGAGTCCATTCGGTCACTCAAATCCTTGTATTCTCGGATTGCACCCAAATTGGCCTCCAATTGAGCCTACAACGTACAAACGAGTTTTCCTTCTTCGTTAACCATAACCAAACTTGTTTGTTGAGTGAAACATGTCCCATTTGACGTTATTATGGTGCCACGCGAGTTAGAAACCAAGCGGAGTCCATTTGCTTACTCAAATCCTTGTATTCTCGGATTGCACCCAAATTGGCCTACAATTTAGCCTACAATGTACAAACGAGTTTTCCTTCTTCGTTGAGCACAACCGAACCTTTTTGTTGGGTCAAAAATGTCCCATTTGACATTATTAGGGTGCCACATGAGGATTGAAATCAAACGGAGTCCATTTGGTCTCTCAAATCCTTGTATTCTCGTATTGCACCTAAATTGGCCTCCAATTGAGCCTACAACGTACAAACGAGTTTTTCTTCTTCATTAATCACAACCGAACTTGTTTGTTGAGTCAAGCATGTCCCATTTGACATTATTATGGTGCCACGCGAGTTAGAAACCTAGCGGAGTCCATTTGGTCACTCAAATCCTTGTATTATCGGATTGCACCCAAATTGGCCTCCAATTGAGCCTACAATGTACAAACGAGTTTTCCTTCTTCGTTGACCATAACCGAACTTGTTTGTTGAGTCAAACATGTCCCATTTGACGTTATTATGGTGCCACGTGAGTTAGAAACCAAGCGGAGTCCATTTGCTTACTCAAATCCTTGTATTTTTGGATTCCACCCAAATTGGCCTCCAATGGAGCCTACAATGTACAAACGAGTTTACCTTCTTCGATGAGCACAACCGAACATTTTTGTTGAGTCAAACATGTCCCATTTGACTTTATTATGGTGCCCACGCGGATTGAAATCTAACGGAGTCCATTTGGTAACTCAAATCCTTGTATTCTCGGATTGCACCCAAATTGGCCTCCAATTGAGCCTACAACGTACAAACGAGTTTTCCTTCTTCGTTAACCATAACCGAACTTGTTTTTTGAGTCGAACATGTCCCATTTGACGTTATTATGTTGCCACGTGAATTAGAAACCAAGCGGAATCCATTTGGTCACTCAAATCCTTGTATTCTCGGATTGCACCAAAATTGGCCTTCAATAGAGCCTACAACGTACAAACGAGTTTTCCTTCTTTGTTACGCACAACCGAAACTTTTTGTTGAGTCAAACATGTCCCATTTGACGTTATTATGGTGCCACGCAAAGATTGAAATCAAACGGAGTCCGTTTGCACACTCAAATCCTTGTATTCTCGGATTGCACCCAAATTGGCCTCCAATTGAGTCTACAATGTACAAACGAGTTTTCCTTCTTCGGTAAGCACAACCGAACTTGTTTGTTGAGTCAAAAATGTCCCATTTGACGTTATTATCTTGCCACGCGAGTTAGAAACCAAGCGGAGTCCATTTGGTCACTCAAATCCTTGTATTCTAGGATTGCACCCAAATTGGCCTACAATTGAGCCTACAATGTACAAACGAGTTTTCCTTCTTCGTTGAGCACAACCGAACCTTTTTGTTGTGTCAAAAATGTCCCATTTTACGTTATTAGGGTGCCACATGAGGATTGAAATCAAACGGAGTCCATTTGGTCACTCAAATCCTTGTATTCTCGTATTGCACCTAAATTGGCCTCCAATTGAGCCTACAACGTACAAACGAGTTTTTCTTCTTCATTAATCACAAACGAACTTGTTAGTTGAGTCAAAAATGTCCCATTTGACGTTATTATCTTGCCACGCGAGTTAGAAACCAAGCGGAGTCCATTTACTTACTCAAATCCTTGTATTCTCGGATTGCACCCAAATTGGCCTACAATTGAGCCTACAAAGTACAAACGAGTTTTCCTTCTTCGTTTAGCACAACCGAACCTTTTTGTTGGGTCAAAAATGTCCCATTTTACGTTATTAGGGTGCCACATGAGGATTGAAATCAAACGGAGTCCATTTGGTCTCTCAAATCCTTGTATTCTCGTATTGCACATAAATTGGCCTCCAATTGAGCCTACAACGTACAAACGAGTTTTTCTTCTTCATTAATCACAACCGAACTTGTTTGTTGAGTCAAAAATGTCCCATTTGACGTTATTATCTTGCCACGCGAGTTAGAAACCAAGCGGAGTCCATTTGGTCACTCAAATCCTTGTATTCTAGGATTGCACCAAAATTGGCCTACAATTGAGCCTACAATGTACAAACGAGTTTTCCTTCTTCGTTGAGCACAACCGAACCTTTTTGTTGAGCCAAACATGTCCCATTTGACGTTATTAGGGTTCCACACAAGGATTTAAATCAAACGGAGTCCATTTGGTCACTCAAATCCTTGTATTCTCGGATTGCACCTAAATTGGCCTCCAAAATAGCCTACAACGTACAAACGAGTTTTTCTTCTTCATTAATCACAACCGAACTTGTTTTTTGAGTAAAAAATGTCCCATTTGACGTTATTATGGTGCCACGCGAGTTAGAATCCAAGCGGAGTCCATTTGCTTACTCAAATCCTTGTATTCTTCGATTCCACCCAAATTGGCCTCCAATTGAGCCTACAATATACAAACGAGTTTTCCTTCTTTGTTAAGCACAACCGAACATTTTTGTTGAGTCAAACATGTCCCATTTGACGTTATTATGGTGCCACGCAAAGATTGAAGTCAAACGGAGTCCGTTTGCTCACTCAAATCCTTGTATTCTCGGATTGCACCCAAATTGGCCTCCAATTTTGCCTACAATGTACAAACGAGTTTTCCTTCTTCGTTAAGCACAACCGAACTTGTTTGTTGAGTCAAATATGTTCCATTTGACGTTATTATGGTGCCACGCAAGGATTGAAACCAAACGGAGTCCATTCGGTCACTCAAATCCTTGTATTCTCGGATTGCACCCAAATTGGCCTCCAATTGAGCCTACAACGTACAAACGAGTTTTCCTTCTTCGTTAACCATAACCAAACTTGTTTGTTGAGTGAAACATGTCCCATTTGACGTTATTATGGTGCCACGCGAGTTAGAAACCAAGCGGAGTCCATTTGCTTACTCAAATCCTTGTATTCTCGGATTGCACCCAAATTGGCCTACAATTTAGCCTACAATGTACAAACGAGTTTTCCTTCTTCGTTGAGCACAACCGAACCTTTTTGTTGGGTCAAAAATGTCCCATTTGACATTATTAGGGTGCCACATGAGGATTGAAATCAAACGGAGTCCATTTGGTCTCTCAAATCCTTGTATTCTCGTATTGCACCTAAATTGGCCTCCAATTGAGCCTACAACGTACAAACGAGTTTTTCTTCTTCATTAATCACAACCGAACTTGTTTGTTGAGTCAAGCATGTCCCATTTGACATTATTATGGTGCCACGCGAGGTAGAAACCTAGCGGAGTCCATTTGGTCACTCAAATCCTTGTATTATCGGATTGCACCCAAATTGGCCTCCAATTGAGCCTACAATGTACAAACGAGTTTTCCTTCTTCGTTGACCATAACCGAACTTGTTTGTTGAGTCAAACATGTCCCATTTGACGTTATTATCTTGCCACGCGAGTTAGAAACCAAGCGGAGTCCATTTGGTCACTCAAATCCTTGTATTCTAGGATTGCACCCAAATTGGCCTACAATTGAGCCTACAATGTACAAACGAGTTTTCCTTCTTCGTTGAGCACAACCGAACCTTTTTGTTGTGTAAAAAATGTCCCATTTTACGTTATTAGGGTGCCACATGAGGATTGAAATCAAACGGAGTCCATTTGGTCACTCAAATCCTTGTATTCTCGTATTGCACCTAAATTGGCCTCCAATTGAGCCTACAACGTACAAACGAGTTTTTCTTCTTCATTAATCACAAACGAACTTGTTAGTTGAGTCAAAAATGTCCCATTTGACGTTATTATCTTGCCACGCGAGTTAGAAACCAAGCGGAGTCCATTTGCTTACTCAAATCCTTGTATTCTCGGATTGCACCCAAATTGGCCTACAATTGAGCCTACAAAGTACAAACGAGTTTTCCTTCTTCGTTTAGCACAACCGAACCTTTTTGTTGGGTCAAAAATGTCCCATTTTACGTTATTAGGGTGCCACATGAGGATTGAAATCAAACGGAGTCCATTTGGTCTCTCAAATCCTTGTATTCTCGTATTGCACATAAATTGGCCTCCAATTGAGCCTACAACGTACAAACGAGTTTTTCTTCTTCATTAATCACAACCGAACTTGTTTGTTGAGTCAAAAATGTCCCATTTGACGTTATTATCTTGCCACGCGAGTTAGAAACCAAGCGGAGTCCATTTGGTCACTCAAATCCTTGTATTCTAGGATTGCACCAAAATTGGCCTACAATTGAGCCTACAATGTACAAACGAGTTTTCCTTCTTCGTTGAGCACAACCGAACCTTTTTGTTGAGCCAAACATGTCCCATTTGACGTTATTACGGTTCCACACAAGGATTTAAATCAAACGGAGTCCATTTGGTCACTCAAATCCTTGTATTCTCGGATTGCACCTAAATTGGCCTCCAAAATAGCCTACAACGTACAAACGAGTTTTTCTTCTTCATTAATCACAACCGAACTTGTTTGTTGAGTAAAAAATGTCCCATTTGACGTTATTATGGTGCCACGCGAGTTAGAATCCAAGCGGAGTCCATTTGCTTACTCAAATCCTTGTATTCTTCGATTCCACCCAAATTGGCCTCCAATTGAGCCTACAATATACAAACGAGTTTTCCTTCTTTGTTAAGCACAACCGAACATTTTTGTTGAGTCAAACATGTCCCATTTGACGTTATTATGGTGCCACGCAAAGATTGAAGTCAAACGGAGTCCGTTTGCTCACTCAAATCCTTGTATTCTCGGATTGCACCCAAATTGGCCTCCAATTTTGCCTACAATGTACAAACGAGTTTTCCTTCTTCGTTAAGCACAACCGAACTTGTTTGTTGAGTCAAATATGTTCCATTTGACGTTATTATGGTGCCACGCAAGGATTGAAACCAAACGGAGTCCATTCGGTCACTCAAATCCTTGTATTCTCGGATTGCACCCAAATTGGCCTCCAATTGAGCCTACAACGTACAAACGAGTTTTCCTTCTTCGTTAACCATAACCAAACTTGTTTGTTGAGTGAAACATGTCCCATTTGACGTTATTATGGTGCCACGCGAGTTAGAAACCAAGCGGAGTCCATTTGCTTACTCAAATCCTTGTATTCTCGGATTGCACCCAAATTGGCCTACAATTTAGCCTACAATGTACAAACGAGTTTTCCTTCTTCGTTGAGCACAACCGAACCTTTTTGTTGGGTCAAAAATGTCCCATTTGACATTATTAGGGTGCCACATGAGGATTGAAATCAAACGGAGTCCATTTGGTCTCTCAAATCCTTGTATTCTCGTATTGCACCTAAATTGGCCTCCAATTGAGCCTACAACGTACAAACGAGTTTTTCTTCTTCATTAATCACAACCGAACTTGTTTGTTGAGTCAAGCATGTCCCATTTGACATTATTATGGTGCCACGCGAGTTAGAAACCTAGCGGAGTCCATTTGGTCACTCAAATCCTTGTATTATCGGATTGCACCCAAATTGGCCTCCAATTGAGCCTACAATGTACAAACGAGTTTTCCTTCTTCGTTGACCATAACCGAACTTGTTTGTTGAGTCAAACATGTCCCATTTGACGTTATTATGGTGCCACGTGAGTTAGAAACCAAGCGGAGTCCATTTGCTTACTCAAATCCTTGTATTTTTGGATTCCACCCAAATTGGCCTCCAATGGAGCCTACAATGTACAAACGAGTTTACCTTCTTCGATGAGCACAACCGAACATTTTTGTTGAGTCAAACATGTCCCATTTGACTTTATTATGGTGCCCACGCGGATTGAAATCTAACGGAGTCCATTTGGTAACTCAAATCCTTGTATTCTCGGATTGCACCCAAATTGGCCTCCAATTGAGCCTACAACGTACAAACGAGTTTTCCTTCTTCGTTAACCATAACCGAACTTGTTTTTTGAGTCGAACATGTCCCATTTGACGTTATTATGTTGCCACGTGAATTAGAAACCAAGCGGAATCCATTTGGTCACTCAAATCCTTGTATTCTCGGATTGCACCAAAATTGGCCTTCAATAGAGCCTACAACGTACAAACGAGTTTTCCTTCTTTGTTACGCACAACCGAAACTTTTTGTTGAGTCAAACATGTCCCATTTGACGTTATTATGGTGCCACGCAAAGATTGAAATCAAACGGAGTCCGTTTGCACACTCAAATCCTTGTATTCTCGGATTGCACCCAAATTGGCCTCCAATTGAGTCTACAATGTACAAACGAGTTTTCCTTCTTCGGTAAGCACAACCGAACTTGTTTGTTGAGTCAAAAATGTCCCATTTGACGTTATTATCTTGCCACGCGAGTTAGAAACCAAGCGGAGTCCATTTGGTCACTCAAATCCTTGTATTCTAGGATTGCACCCAAATTGGCCTACAATTGAGCCTACAATGTACAAACGAGTTTTCCTTCTTCGTTGAGCACAACCGAACCTTTTTGTTGTGTCAAAAATGTCCCATTTTACGTTATTAGGGTGCCACATGAGGATTGAAATCAAACGGAGTCCATTTGGTCACTCAAATCCTTGTATTCTCGTATTGCACCTAAATTGGCCTCCAATTGAGCCTACAACGTACAAACGAGTTTTTCTTCTTCATTAATCACAAACGAACTTGTTAGTTGAGTCAAAAATGTCCCATTTGACGTTATTATCTTGCCACGCGAGTTAGAAACCAAGCGGAGTCCATTTACTTACTCAAATCCTTGTATTCTCGGATTGCACCCAAATTGGCCTACAATTGAGCCTACAAAGTACAAACGAGTTTTCCTTCTTCGTTTAGCACAACCGAACCTTTTTGTTGGGTCAAAAATGTCCCATTTTACGTTATTAGGGTGCCACATGAGGATTGAAATCAAACGGAGTCCATTTGGTCTCTCAAATCCTTGTATTCTCGTATTGCACATAAATTGGCCTCCAATTGAGCCTACAACGTACAAACGAGTTTTTCTTCTTCATTAATCACAACCGAACTTGTTTGTTGAGTCAAAAATGTCCCATTTGACGTTATTATCTTGCCACGCGAGTTAGAAACCAAGCGGAGTCCATTTGGTCACTCAAATCCTTGTATTCTAGGATTGCACCAAAATTGGCCTACAATTGAGCCTACAATGTACAAACGAGTTTTCCTTCTTCGTTGAGCACAACCGAACCTTTTTGTTGAGCCAAACATGTCCCATTTGACGTTATTAGGGTTCCACACAAGGATTTAAATCAAACGGAGTCCATTTGGTCACTCAAATCCTTGTATTCTCGGATTGCACCTAAATTGGCCTCCAAAATAGCCTACAACGTACAAACGAGTTTTTCTTCTTCATTAATCACAACCGAACTTGTTTGTTGAGTAAAAAATGTCCCATTTGACGTTATTATGGTGCCACGCGAGTTAGAATCCAAGCGGAGTCCATTTGCTTACTCAAATCCTTGTATTCTTCGATTCCACCCAAATTGGCCTCCAATTGAGCCTACAATATACAAACGAGTTTTCCTTCTTTGTTAAGCACAACCGAACATTTTTGTTGAGTCAAACATGTCCCATTTGACCTTATTATGGTGCCACGCAAAGATTGAAGTCAAACGGAGTCCGTTTGCTCACTCAAATCCTTGTATTCTCGGATTGCACCCAAATTGGCCTCCAATTTTGCCTACAATGTACAAACGAGTTTTCCTTCTTCGTTAAGCACAACCGAACTTGTTTGTTGAGTCAAATATGTTCCATTTGACGTTATTATGGTGCCACGCAAGGATTGAAACCAAACGGAGTCCATTCGGTCACTCAAATCCTTGTATTCTCGGATTGCACCCAAATTGGCCTCCAATTGAGCCTACAACGTACAAACGAGTTTTCCTTCTTCGTTAACCATAACCAAACTTGTTTGTTGAGTGAAACATGTCCCATTTGACGTTATTATGGTGCCACGCGAGTTAGAAACCAAGCGGAGTCCATTTGCTTACTCAAATCCTTGTATTCTCGGATTGCACCCAAATTGGCCTACAATTTAGCCTACAATGTACAAACGAGTTTTCCTTCTTCGTTGAGCACAACCGAACCTTTTTGTTGGGTCAAAAATGTCCCATTTGACATTATTAGGGTGCCACATGAGGATTGAAATCAAACGGAGTCCATTTGGTCTCTCAAATCCTTGTATTCTCGTATTGCACCTAAATTGGCCTCCAATTGAGCCTACAACGTACAAACGAGTTTTTCTTCTTCATTAATCACAACCGAACTTGTTTGTTGAGTCAAGCATGTCCCATTTGACATTATTATGGTGCCACGCGAGGTAGAAACCTAGCGGAGTCCATTTGGTCACTCAAATCCTTGTATTATCGGATTGCACCCAAATTGGCCTCCAATTGAGCCTACAATGTACAAACGAGTTTTCCTTCTTCGTTGACCATAACCGAACTTGTTTGTTGAGTCAAACATGTCCCATTTGACGTTATTATCTTGCCACGCGAGTTAGAAACCAAGCGGAGTCCATTTGGTCACTCAAATCCTTGTATTCTAGGATTGCACCCAAATTGGCCTACAATTGAGCCTACAATGTACAAACGAGTTTTCCTTCTTCGTTGAGCACAAACGAACCTTTTTGTTGTGTAAAAAATGTCCCATTTTACGTTATTAGGGTGCCACATGAGGATTGAAATCAAACGGAGTCCATTTGGTCACTCAAATCCTTGTATTCTCGTATTGCACCTAAATTGGCCTCCAATTGAGCCTACAACGTACAAACGAGTTTTTCTTCTTCATTAATCACAAACGAACTTGTTAGTTGAGTCAAAAATGTCCCATTTGACGTTATTATCTTGCCACGCGAGTTAGAAACCAAGCGGAGTCCATTTGCTTACTCAAATCCTTGTATTCTCGGATTGCACCCAAATTGGCCTACAATTGAGCCTACAAAGTACAAACGAGTTTTCCTTCTTCGTTTAGCACAACCGAACCTTTTTGTTGGGTCAAAAATGTCCCATTTTACGTTATTAGGGTGCCACATGAGGATTGAAATCAAACGGAGTCCATTTGGTCTCTCAAATCCTTGTATTCTCGTATTGCACATAAATTCGCCTCCAATTGAGCCTACAACGTACAAACGAGTTTTTCTTCTTCATTAATCACAACCGAACTTGTTTGTTGAGTCAAAAATGTCCCATTTGACGTTATTATCTTGCCACGCGAGTTAGAAACCAAGCGGAGTCCATTTGGTCACTCAAATCCTTGTATTCTAGGATTGCACCAAAATTGGCCTACAATTGAGCCTACAATGTACAAACGAGTTTTCCTTCTTCGTTGAGCACAACCGAACCTTTTTGTTGAGCCAAACATGTCCCATTTGACGTTATTAGGGTTCCACACAAGGATTTAAATCAAACGGAGTCCATTTGGTCACTCAAATCCTTGTATTCTCGGATTGCACCTAAATTGGCCTCCAAAATAGCCTACAACGTACAAACGAGTTTTTCTTCTTCATTAATCACAACCGAACTTGTTTGTTGAGTAAAAAATGTCCCATTTGACGTTATTATGGTGCCACGCGAGTTAGAATCCAAGCGGAGTCCATTTGCTTACTCAAATCCTTGTATTCTTCGATTCCACCCAAATTGGCCTCCAATTGAGCCTACAATATACAAACGAGTTTTCCTTCTTTGTTAAGCACAACCGAACATTTTTGTTGAGTCAAACATGTCCCATTTGACGTTATTATGGTGCCACGCAAAGATTGAAGTCAAACGGAGTCCGTTTGCTCACTCAAATCCTTGTATTCTCGGATTGCACCCAAATTGGCCTCCAATTTTGCCTACAATGTACAAACGAGTTTTCCTTCTTCGTTAAGCACAACCGAACTTGTTTGTTGAGTCAAATATGTTCCATTTGACGTTATTATGGTGCCACGCAAGGATTGAAACCAAACGGAGTCCATTCGGTCACTCAAATCCTTGTATTCTCGGATTGCACCCAAATTGGCCTCCAATTGAGCCTACAACGTACAAACGAGTTTTCCTTCTTCGTTAACCATAACAAAACTTGTTTGTTGAGTGAAACATGTCCCATTTGACGTTATTATGGTGCCACGCGAGTTAGAAACCAAGCGGAGTCCATTTGCTTACTCAAATCCTTGTATTCTCGGATTGCACCCAAATTGGCCTACAATTTAGCCTACAATGTACAAACGAGTTTTCCTTCTTCGTTGAGCACAACCGAACCTTTTTGTTGGGTCAAAAATGTCCCATTTGACATTATTAGGGTGCCACATGAGGATTGAAATCAAACGGAGTCCATTTGGTCTCTCAAATCCTTGTATTCTCGTATTGCACCTAAATTGGCCTCCAATTGAGCCTACAACGTACAAACGAGTTTTTCTTCTTCATTAATCACAACCGAACTTGTTTGTTGAGTCAAGCATGTCCCATTTGACATTATTATGGTGCCACGCGAGTTAGAAACCTAGCGGAGTCCATTTGGTCACTCAAATCCTTGTATTATCGGATTGCACCCAAATTGGCCTCCAATTGAGCCTACAATGTACAAACGAGTTTTCCTTCTTCGTTGACCATAACCGAACTTGTTTTTTGAGTCAAACATGTCCCATTTGACGTTATTATGGTGCCACGTGAGTTAGAAACCAAGCGGAGTCCATTTGCTTACTCAAATCCTTGTATTTTTAGATTCCACCCAAATTGGCCTCCAATGGAGCCTACAATGTACAAACGAGTTTACCTACTTCGATGAGCACAACCGAACATTTTTGTTGAGTCAAACATGTCCCATTTGACTTTATTATGGTGCCCTCGCGGATTGAAATCTAACGGAGTCCATTTGGTAACTCAAATCCTTGTATTCTCGGATTGCACCCAAATTGGCCTCCAATTGAGCCTACAACGTACAAACGAGTTTTCCTTCTTCGTTAACCATAACCGAACTTGTTTTTTGAGTCGAACATGTCCCATTTGACGTTATTATGTTGCCACGTGAATTAGAAACCAAGCGGAATCCATTTGGTCACTCAAATCCTTGTATTCTCGGATTGCACCAAAATTGGCCTTCAATTGAGCCTACAACGTACAAACGAGTTTTCCTTCTTTGTTACGCACAACCGAAACTTTTTGTTGAGTCAAACATGTCCCATTTGACGTTATTATGGTGCCACGCAAAGATTGAAATCAAACGGAGTCCGTTTGCACACTCAAATCCTTGTATTCTCGGATTGCACCCAAATTGGCCTCCAATTGAGTCTACAATGTACAAACGAGTTTTCCTTCTTCGGTAAGCACAACCGAACTTGTTTGTTGAGTCAAAAATGTCCCATTTGACGTTATTATCTTGCCACGCGAGTTAGAAACCAAGCGGAGTCCATTTGGTCACTCAAATCCTTGTATTCTAGGATTGCACCCAAATTGGCCTACAATTGAGCCTACAATGTACAAACGAGTTTTCCTTCTTCGTTGAGCACAACTGAACCTTTTTGTTGTGTCAAAAATGTCCCATTTTACGTTATTAGGGTGCCACATGAGGATTGAAATCAAACGGAGTCCATTTGGTCACTCAAATCCTTGTATTCTCGTATTGCACCTAAATTGGCCTCCAATTGAGCCTACAACGTACAAACGAGTTTTTCTTCTTCATTAATCACAAACGAACTTGTTAGTTGAGTCAAAAATGTCCCATTTGACGTTATTATCTTGCCACGCGAGTTAGAAACCAAGCGGAGTCCATTTGCTTACTCAAATCCTTGTATTCTCGGATTGCACCCAAATTGGCCTACAATTGAGCCTACAAAGTACAAACGAGTTTTCCTTCTTCGTTTAGCACAACCGAACCTTTTTGTTGGGTCAAAAATGTCCCATTTTACGTTATTAGGGTGCCACATGAGGATTGAAATCAAACGGAGTCCATTTGGTCTCTCAAATCCTTGTATTCTCGTATTGCACATAAATTGGCCTCCAATTGAGCCTACAACGTACAAACGAGTTTTTCTTCTTCATTAATCACAACCGAACTTGTTTGTTGAGTCAAAAATGTCCCATTTGACGTTATTATCTTGCCACGCGAGTTAGAAACCAAGCGGAGTCCATTTGGTCACTCAAATCCTTGTATTCTAGGATTGCACCAAAATTGGCCTACAATTGAGCCTACAATGTACAAACGAGTTTTCCTTCTTCGTTGAGCACAACCGAACCTTTTTGTTGAGCCAAACATGTCCCATTTGACGTTATTAGGGTTCCACACAAGGATTTAAATCAAACGGAGTCCATTTGGTCACTCAAATCCTTGTATTCTCGGATTGCACCTAAATTGGCCTCCAAAATAGCCTACAACGTACAAACGAGTTTTTCTTCTTCATTAATCACAACCGAACTTGTTTTTTGAGTAAAAAATGTCCCATTTGACGTTATTATGGTGCCACGCGAGTTAGAATCCAAGCGGAGGCCATTTGCTTACTCAAATCCTTGTATTCTTCGATTCCACCCAAATTGGCCTCCAATTGAGCCTACAATATACAAACGAGTTTTCCTTCTTTGTTAAGCACAACCGAACATTTTTGTTGAGTCAAACATGTCCCATTTGACGTTATTATGGTGCCACGCAAAGATTGAAGTCAAACGGAGTCCGTTTGCTCACTCAAATCCTTGTATTCTCGGATTGCACCCAAATTCGCCTACAATTTAGCCTACAATGTACAAACGAGTTTTCCTTCTTCGTTGAGCACAACCGAACCTTTTTGTTGGGTCAAAAATTTCCCATTTGACATTATTAGGGTGCCACATGAGGATTGAAATCAAACGGAGTCCATTTGGTCTCTCAAATCCTTGTATTCTCGTATTGCACCTAAATTGGCCTCCAATTGAGCCTACAACGTACAAACGAGTTTTTCTTCTTCATTAATCACAACCGAACTTATTTGTTGAGTCAAGCATGTCCCATTTGACATTATTATGGTGCCACACGAGTTAGAAACCTAGCGGAGTCCATTTGGTCACTCAAATCCTTGTATTATCGGATTGCACCCAAATTGGCCTCCAATTGAGCCTACAATGTACAAACGAGTTTTCCTTCTTCGTTGACCATAAACGAACTTGTTTGTTGAGTCAAACATGTCCCATTTGACGTTATTATGGTGCCACGTGAGTTAGAAACCAAGCGGAGTCCATTTGCTTACTCAAATCCTTGTATTTTTGGATTCCACCCAAATTGGCCTCCAATGGAGCCTACAATGTACAAACGAGTTTACCTTCTTCGATGAGCACAACCGAACATTTTTGTTGAGTCAAACATGTCCCATTTGACTTTATTATGGTGCCCACGCGGATTGAAATCTAACGGAGTCCATTTGGTAACTCAAATCCTTGTATTCTCGGATTGCACCCAAATTGGCCTCCAATTGAGCCTACAAGTACAAACGAGTTTTCCTTCTTCGTTAACCATAACCGAACTTGTTTTTTGAGTCGAACATGTCCCATTTGACGTTATTATGTTGCCACGTGAATTAGAAACCAAGCGGAATCCATTTGGTCACTCAAATCCTTGTATTCTCGGATTGCACCAAAATTGGCCTTCAATTGAGCCTACAACGTACAAACGAGTTTTCCTTCTTTGTTACGCACAACCGAAACTTTTTGTTGAGTCAAACATGTCCCATTTGACGTTATTATGGTGCCACGCAAAGATTGAAATCAAACGGAGTCCGTTTGCACACTCAAATCCTTGTATTCTCGGATTGCACCCAAATTGGCCTCCAATTGAGTCTACAATGTACAAACGAGTTTTCCTTCTTCGGTAAGCACAACCGAACTTGTTTGTTGAGTCAAAAATGTCCCATTTGACGTTATTATCTTGCCACGCGAGTTAGAAACCAAGCGGAGTCCATTTGGTCACTCAAATCCTTGTATTCTAGGATTGCACCGAAATTGGCCTACAATTGAGCCTACAATGTACAAACGAGTTTTCCTTCTTCGTTGAGCACAACCGAACCTTTTTGTTGTGTCAAAAATGTCCCATTTTACGTTATTAGGGTGCCACATGAGGATTGAAATCAAACGGAGTCCATTTGGTCACTCAAATCCTTGTATTCTAGTATTGCACCTAAATTGGCCTCCAATTGAGCCTACAACGTACAAACGAGTTTTTCTTCTTCATTAATCACAACCGAACTTGTTTGTTGAGTCAAAAATGTCCCATTTGACGTTATTATCTTGCCACGCGAGTTAGAAACCAAGCGGAGTCCATTTGCTTACTCAAATCCTTGTATTCTCGGATTGCACCCAAATTGGCCTACAATTGAGCCTACAAAGTACAAACGAGTTTTCCTTCTTCGTTGAGCACAACCGAACCTTTTTGTTGGGTCAAAAATGTCCCATTTTACGTTATTAGGGTGCCACATGAGGATTGAAATCAAACGGAGTCCATTTGGTCTCTCAAATCCTTGTATTCTCGTATTGCACATAAATTGGCCTCCAATTGAGCCTACAACGTACAAACGAGTTTTTCTTCTTCATTAATCACAACCGAACTTTTTTGTTGAGTCAAAAATGTCCCATTTGACGTTATTATCTTGCCACGCGAGTTAGAAACCAAGCGGAGTCCATTTGGTCACTCAAATCCTTGTATTCTAGGATTGCACCAAAATTGGCCTACAATTGAGCCTACAATGTACAAACGAGTTTTCCTTCTTCGTTGAGCACAACCGAACCTTTTTGTTGAGCCAAACATGTCCCATTTGACGTTATTAGGGTTCCACACAAGGATTTAAATCAAACGGAGTCCATTTGGTCACTCAAATCCTTGTATTCTCGGATTGCACCTAAATTGGCCTCCAAAATAGCCTACAACGTACAAACGAGTTTTTCTTCTTCATTAATCACAACCGAACTTGTTTGTTGAGTAAAAAATGTCCCATTTGACGTTATTATGGTGCCACGCGAGTTAGAATCCAAGCGGAGTCCATTTGCTTACTCAAATCCTTGTATTCTTCGATTCCACCCAAATTGGCCTCCAATTGAGCCTACAATATACAAACGAGTTTTTCTTCTTTGTTAAGCACAACCGAACATTTTTGTTGATTCAAACATGTCCCATTTGACGTTATTATGGTGCCACGTAAAGATTGAAGTCAAACGGAGTCCGTTTGCTCACTCAAATCCTTGTATTCTCGGATTGCACCCAAATTGGCCTCCAATTTTGCCTACAATGTACAAACGAGTTTTCCTTCTTCGTTAAGCACAACCGAACTTGTTTGTTGAGTCAAATATGTTCCATTTGACGTTATTATGGTGCCACGCAAGGATTGAAACCAAACGGAGTCCATTCGGTCACTCAAATCCTTGTATTCTCGGATTGCACCCAAATTGGCCTCCAATTGAGCCTACAACGTACAAACGAGTTTTCCTTCTTCCTTAACCATAACCAAACTTGTTTGTTGAGTGAAACATGTCCCATTTGACGTTATTATGGTGCCACGCGAGTTAGAAACCAAGCGGAGTCCATTTGCTTACTCAAATCCTTGTATTCTCGGATTGCACCCAAATTGGCCTACAATTTAGCCTACAATGTACAAACGAGTTTTCCTTCTTCGTTGAGCACAACCGAACCTTTTTGTTGGGTCAAAAATGTCCCATTTGACATTATTAGGGTGCCAAATGAGGATTGAAATCAAACGGAGTCCATTTGGTCTCTCAAATCCTTGTATTCTCGTATTGCACCTAAATTGGCCTCCAATTGAGCCTACAACGTACAAACGAGTTTTTCTTCTTCATTAATCACAACCGAACTTGTTTGTTGAGTCAAGCATGTCCCATTTGACATTATTATGGTGCCACGCAAGTTAGAAACCAAGCGGAGTCCATTTGGTCACTCAAATCCTTGTATTATCGGATTGCACCCAAATTGGCCTCCAATTGAGCCTACAATGTACAAACGAGTTTTCCATCTTCGTTGACCATAACCGAACTTGTTTGTTGAGTCAAACATGTCCCATTTGACGTTATTATGGTGCCACGTGAGTTAGAAACCAAGCGGAGTCCATTTGCTTACTCAAATCCTTGTATTTTTGGATTCCACCCAAATTGGCCTCCAATAGAGCCTACAATGTACAAACGAGTTTACCTTCTTCGATGAGCACAACCGAACATTTTTGTTGAGTCAAACATGTCCCATTTGACGTTATTATGGTGCCCACGCGGATTGAAATCTAACGGAGTCCATTTGGTAACTCAAATCCTTGTATTCTCGGATTGCACCCAAATTGGCCTCCAATTGAGCCTACAACGTACAAACGAGTTTTCCTTCTTCGTTAACAATAACCGAACTTGTTTTTTGAGTCGAACATGTCCCATTTGACGTTATTATGTTGCCACGTGAATTAGAAACCAAGCGGAATCCATTTGGTCACTCAAATCCTTGTATTCTCGGATTGCACCAAAATTGGCCTTCAATTGAGCCTACAACGTACAAACGAGTTTTCCTTCTTTGTTACGCACAACCGAAACTTTTTGTTGAGTCAAACATGTCCCATTTGACGTTATTATGGTGCCACGCAAAGATTGAAATCAAACGGAGTCCGTTAGCATACTCAAATCCTTGTATTCTCGGATTGCACCCAAATTGGCCTCCAATTGAGTCTACAATGTACAAACGAGTTTTCCTTCTTCGGTAAGCACAACCGAACTTGTTTGTTGAGTCAAATATGTTCCATTTGACGTTATTATGGTGCCACCCAAGGATTGAAATCAAACGGAATCCATTTGGTCACTCAAATCCTTGTATTCTCGGATTGCACCCAAATTGGCCTCCAATTGAGCCTACAACGTACAAACGAGTTCTTCTTCTTTGTTAATCACAAACGAACTTGTTTGTTGAATCAAACATGTCCCATTTGACGTTATTATGGTGCCACGTGAGTTAGAAACCAAGCGGAGTCCATTTGGTCACTCAAATCCTTGTATTCTCGGATTGCACCCAAATTGGCCTCCAATTGAGCCTACAACATACAAACGAGTTTTCCATCTTCGTTAAGCACGACCGAACATTTTTGTTGAGTCAAACATGTCCCATTTGACGTTATTTGGGTGCCACACGAGGATTGAAATCAAATGGAGTCCATTTGGTCACTCAAATCCTTGTATTCTCGGATTGCACCCAAATTGGCCTCCAATTGAGCCTACAACGTACAAACGAGTTTTCCTTCTTTATTAAGCACAACCGAACTTGTTTTTTTAGTCAAACATGTCCCATTTGACGTTATTATGGTGCCACACGAGTTAGAAACCAAGCAGAGTCCATTTGCTCACTAAAATCCTTGTATTCTCGTATTGCACCCAAATTGGCCTCCAATTGAGCCTACAACATACAAACGAGTTTTCCTTCTTTGTTAAGCACAACCTAACCTTTTTGTTTTGTCAAAAATGTCCCATTTGACGTTATTAGGGTCCCACGCAAAGATTGAAATCAAACGGAGTCCGTTTGCTCACTCAAATCCTTGTATTCTCGGATTGCACCCAAATTGGCCTCCAATTGAGCCTACAATGTACAAACGAGTTTTCCTTCTTCGTTAAGCATAACCAAACTTGTTTGTTGAGTCAAATATGTTCCATTTGATGTTATTATGGTGCCACGCAAGGATTGAAACCAAACAGAGTCCATTCAGTCACTCAAATCCTTGTATTCTCGGATTGCACCCAAATTGGCCTCCAATTGAGCCTACAACGTACAAACGAGTTTTCCTTCTTCGTTAACCATAACCGAACTTGTTTGTTGAGTCAAAAATGTCCCATTTGATGTTATTATTGTGCCACGCAAGTTAGAAACCAAGCGGAGTCCATTTGCTTACTCAAATCCTTGTATTCTCGGATTGCACCCAAATTGGCCTACAATTGAGCCTACAATGTACAAACGAGTTTTCCTTCTTCGTTGAGCACAACCAAACCTTTTTGTTGAGTCAAACATGTCCCATTTGACGTTATTAGGGTGCCACGCGAGGATTGAAATCAAACGGAGTCCATTTGGTCACTCAAATCCTTGTATTCTCGGATTGCACCCAAAATTGCCTCCAATTGAGCCTACAACGTACAAACGAGTTTTCCTTCTTCGTTAACCATAACCGAACTTGTTTGTTGAGTCGAACATGTCCCATTTTACGTTATTATGTTGCCACGTGAGTTAGAAACCAAGCGGAATCCATTTGGTAACTCAAATCCTTGTATTCTCGGATTGCACCAAAATTGGCTTCCAATTGAGACTACAACGTACAAACGAGTTTTCCTTCTTTGTTACGCACAACCGAAACTTTTTGTTGAGTCAAACATGTCCCATTTGACGTTATTATGGTGCCACGCAAAGATTGAAATCAAACGGAGTCCGTTTGCACACTCAAATCCTTGTATTCTCGGATTGCACCCAAATTGGCCTCCAATTGAGGCTACAATGTACAAACGAGTTTTCCTTCTTCGGTAAGCACAACCGAACTTGTTTGTTGAGTCAAACATGTCCCATTTGACGTTATTATCTTGCCACGCGAGTTAGAAACCAAGCGGAGTCCATTTGGTCACTCAAATCCTTGTATTCTCGGATTGCACCAAAATTGGCCTCCAATTGAGCCTACAACGTACAAACGAGTTTTCCTTCTTCATTAAGCACAACCGAACTTGTTTTTTGAATCAAAAATGTCCCATTTGACGTTATTATGGTGCCACGCGAGTTAGAAACCAAGCAGAGTCCATTTGCTTACTCAAATCCTTGTATTCTCGGATTGCACCCAAATTGGCCTACAATTGAGCCTACAATGTACAAACGAGTTTTCCTTCTTCGTTGAGCACAACCGAACCTTTTTGTTGAGTCAAACATGTCCCATTTGACGTTATTGGGGTGCCACATGAGGATTGAAATCAAACGGAGTCCATTTGGTAACTCAAATCCTTGTATTCTCGGATTGCACCTAAATTGCCCTCCAATTGAGCCTACAACGTACAAACGAGTTTTTCTTCTCCATTAATCACAACAGAACTTGTTTGTTGAGTCAAACATGTCCCATTTGACGTTATTATGGTGCCACGCGAGTTAGAAACCAAGCGGAGTCCATTTGGTCACTCAAATCCTTGTATTCTCGGATTGCACCCAAATTGGCCTCCAATTGAGCCTACAATGTACAAACGAGTTTTCCTTCTTCGTTGACCATAACCGAACTTGTTTTTTGAGTCAAACATGTCCCATTTGACGTTATTATGGTGCCACGCGAGTTAGAAACCAAGCGGAATCCATTTTCTTACTCAAATCCTTGTATTTTTGGATTCCACCCAAATTGGCCTCCAATTGAGCCTACAATGTACAAACGAGTTTACCTTCTTCGTTGAGCACAACCGAACATTTTTGTTGAGTCAAACATGTCCCATTTGACGTTATTATGGTGCCACGCGAGGATTGAAATCAAACGGAGTCCATTTGGTCACTCAAATCCTTGTATTCTCGGATTGCACCCAAATTTGCCTCCAATTGAGCCTACAACGTACAAACGAGTTTTCCTTTTTCGTTAACCACAACCAAACTTGTTTGTTGAGTCAAACATGTCCCATTTGATGTTATCATGTTGCCACACGAGTTAGAAACCAAGCGGAGTCCATTTGGTCACTCAAATCCTTGTATTCTCGGATTGCACCAAAATTGGCCTCAAATTGAGCCTACAACGTACAAACGAGTTTTCCTTCTTCATTAAGAACAACCGAACTTGTTTTTTGAGTCAAAAATGTCCCATTTGACGTTATTATGGTGCCACGCGAGTTAGAAACCAAGCGGAGTCCATTTGCTTACTCAAATCCTTGTATTCTAGGATTCCACCCAAATTGGCCTACAATTGAGCCTACAATGTACAAACGAGTTTTCCTTCTTCGTTGAGCACAACCAAACCTTTTTGTTGAGCCAAACATGTCCCATTTGACGTTATTAGGGTGCCACACGAGGATTGAAATCAAACGGAGTCCATTTGGTCACTCAAATCCTTGTATTCTCGGATTGCACCTAAATTGGCCTCCAAAATAGCCTACAACGTACAAACGAGTTTTTCTTCTTCATTAATCACAACCGAACTTGTTTGTTTGGGTCAAACATGTCCCATTTGACGTTATTATGGTGCCACGCGAGTTAGAATCCAAGCGGAGTCCATTTGCTTACTCAAATCCTTGTATTCTTCGATTCCACCCAAATTGGCCTCCAATTGAGCCTACAATATACAAACGAGTTTTCCTTCATTGTTAAGCACAACCGAACATTTTTGATGAGTCAAACATGTCCCATTTGACGTTATTATGGTGCCTCGGAAAGATTGAAATCAAACGGAGTCCGTTTGCTCACTCAAATCCTTGTATTCTCGGATTGCACCCAAATTGGCCTCCAATTTTGCCTACAATGTACAAACGAGTTTTCCTTCTTCGTTAAGCACAACCGAACTTGTTTGTTGATTCAAATATGTTCCATTTGACGTTATTATGGTGCCACGCAAGGATTGAAACCAAACGGAGTCCATTCGGTCACTCAAATCCTTGTATTCTCGGATTGCACCCAAATTGGCCTCCAATTGAGCCTACAACGTACAAACGAGTTTTCATTCTTCGTTAACCATAACCGAACTTGTTTGTTGAGTCAAACATGTCCCATTTGACGTTATTATGGTGCCACGCGAGTTATAAACCAAGCGGAGTCCATTTGCTTACTCAAATCCTTGTATTCTCGGATTGCACCCAAATTGGCCTACAATTGAGCCTACAATGTACAAACGAGTTTTCCTTCTTCGTTGAGCACAACCGAACATTTTTGTTGAGTTAAAAATGTCCCATTTGACATTATTAGGGTGCCACATGAGGATTGAAATCAAACGGAGTCCATTTGGTCACTCAAATCCTTGTATTCTCGTATTGCACCTAAATTGGCCTCCAATTGAGCCTACAACGTACAAACGAGTTTTTCTTCTTCATTAATCACAACCGAAGTTGTTTGTTGAGTCAAAAATGTCCCATTTGACGTTATTATCTTTCCACGAGAGTTAGAAACCAAGCGGAGTCCATTTGCTTACTCAAATCCTTGTATTCTCGGATTGCACCCAAATTGGCCTACAATTGAGCCTACAAAGTACAAACGAGTTTTCCTTCTTCGTTGAGCACAACCGAACCTTTTTGTTGGGTCAAAAATGTCCCATTTTACGTTATTAGGGTGCCACATGAGGATTGAAATCAAACGGAGTCCATTTGGTCTCTCAAATCCTTGTATTCTCGTATTGCACATAAATTGGCCTCCAATTGAGCCTACAACGTACAAACGAGTTTTTCTTCTTCATTAATCACAACCGAACTTGTTTGTTGAGTAAAAATTGTCCCATTTGACGTTATTATCTTGCCACGCGAGTTAGAAACCAAGCGGAGTCCATTTGGTCACTCAAATCCTTGTATTCTAGGATTGCGCCAAAATTGGCCTACAATTGAGCCTACAATGTACAAACGAGTTTTCCTTCTTCGTTGAGCCCAACCGAACCTTTTTGTTGAGCCAAACATGTCCCATTTGACGTTATTAGGGTTCCACACAAGGATTTAAATCAAACGGAGTCCATTTGGTCACTCAAATCCTTGTATTCTAGGATTGCACCTAAATTGGCCTCCAAAATAGCCTACAACGTACAAACGAGTTTTTCTTCTTCATTAATCACAACCGAACTTGTTTGTTGAGTAAAAAATGTCCCATTTGACGTTATTATGGTGCCACGCAAGTTAGAATCCAAGCGGAGTCCATTTGCTTACTCAAATCCTTGTATTCTTCGATTCCACCCAAATTGGCCTCCAATTGAGCCTACAATATACAAACGAGTTTTCCTTCTTTGTTAAGCACAACCGAACATTTTTGTTGAGTCAAACATGTCCCATTTGACGTTATTATGGTGCCACGCAAAGATTGAAATCAAACGGAGTCCGTTTGCTCACTCAAATCCTTGTATTCTCGGATTGCACCCAAATTGGCCTCCAATTTTGCCTACAATGTACAAACGAGTTTTCCTTCTTCGTTAAGCACAACCGAACTTGTTTGTTGAGTCAAATATGTTCCATTTGACGTTATTATGGTGCCACGGAAGGATTGAAACCAAACGGAGTCCATTCGGTCACTCAAATCCTTGTATTCTCGGATTGCACCCAAATTGGCCTCCAATTGAGCCTACAACGTACAAACGAGTTTTCCTTCTTCGTTAACCATAACCGAACTTGTTTGTTGAGTGAAACATGTCCCATTTGACGTTATTATGGTGCCACGCGAGTTAGAAACCAAGCGGAGTCCATTTGCTTACTCAAATCCTTGTATTCTCGGATTGCACCCAAATTGGCCTACAATTTAGCCTACAATGTACAAACGCGTTTTCCGTCTTCGTTGAGCACAACCGAACCTTTTTGTTGGGTCAAAAATGTCCCATTTGACATTATTAGGGTGCCACATGAGGATTGAAATCAAACGGAGTCCATTTGGTCTCTCAAATCCTTGTATTCTCGTATTGCACCTAAATTGGCCTCCAATTGAGCCTACAACGTACAAACGAGTTTTTCTTCTTCATTAATCACAACCAAACTTGTTTGTTGAGTCAAGCATGTCCCATTTGACATTATTATGGTGCCACGCGAGTTAGAAACCAAGCGGAGTCCATTTGGTCACTCAAATCCTTGTATTATATGATTGCACCCAAATTGGCCTCCAATTGAGCCTACAATGTATAAACGAGTTTTCCTTCTTCGTTGACCATAACCGAACTTGTTTGTTGAGTCAAACATGTCCCATTTGACGTTATTATGGTGCCACGTGAGTTAGAAACCAAGCGGAGTCCATTTGCTTACTCAAATCCTTGTATTCTTGGATTCCACCCAAATTGGCCTCCAATGGAGCCTACAATGTACAAACGAGTTTACCTTCTTCGATGAGCACAACCGAACATTTTTGTTGAGTCAAACATGTCCCATTTGACGTTATTATGGTGCCCACGCGGATTGAAATCTAACGGAGTCCATTTGGTAACTCAAATCCTTGTATTCTCGGATTGCACCCAAATTGGCCTCCAATTGAGCCTACAACGTACAAACGAGTTTTCCTTCTTCGTTAACCATAACCGAACTTGTTTTTTGAGTCGAACATGTCCCATTTGACGTTATTATGTTGCCACGTGAATTAGAAACCAAGCGGAATCCATTTGGTCACTCAAATCCTTGTATTCTCGGATTGCACCAAAATTGGCCTTCAATTGAGCCTACAACGTACAAACGAGTTTTCCTTCTTTGTTACGCACAACCGAAACTTTTTGTTGAGTCAAACATGTCCCATTTGACGTTATTATGGTGCCACGCAAAGATTGAAATCAAACGGAGTCCGTTTGCACACTCAAATCCTTGTATTCTCGGATTGCACCCAAATTGGCCTCCAATTGAGTCTACAATGTACAAACGAGTTTTCCTTCTTCGGTAAGCACAACCGAACTTGTTTGTTGAGTCAAATATGTTCCATTTGACGTTATTATGGTGCCACCCAAGGATTGAAATCAAACGGAATCCATTTGGTCACTCAAATCCTTGTATTCTCGGATTGCACCCAAATTGGCCTCCAATTGAGCCTACAACGTACAAACGAGTTCTTCTTCTTCGTTAATCACAAACGAACTTGTTTGTTGAATCAAACATGTCCCATTTGACGTTATTATGGTGCCACGTGAGTTAGAAACCAAGCGGAGTCCATTTGGTCACTCAAATCCTTGTATTCTCGGATTGCACCCAAATTGGCCTCCAATTGAGCCTACAACGTACAAACGAGTTTTCCATCTTCGTTAAGCACGACCGAACATTTTTGTTGCTCAAATCCATGTATTCTCGGATTGAACCCAAATTGGGCTCTAATCGAGCCTACAACTTACAAACGAGTTTTCCTTAATTGTTAAGCTCGAGCAAACTTCTTTGTTGAGTCAAACATGTTGCATTTCTCAGTATTATGGTAACCACGCAAGGTTAGAAGTCAAACGTAGCCCATTTGGTCACTCAATTCCTTGTATTCTCGGATTAGACCCAAATTGGCTTCCTATTGAGACTACAAAGTACAAACGAGTTTTCTTTTTTCGTTAAGAATAACCAACCTTGTTAGTTGAGTCAAACATGTTGCATTTGTTTTTATTATGCTACCACGTGAGGTTAATAGTCAAACGGAATCCATTTGGATACTCAAATCCATGTATTATCGGAATGCAACAAAATGGCCTCCAATTGAGCCTTCAACGTACAAACGAGTTTTCTTTCTTCATTAAGCACGACCGAACTTTTTTGTTGAGTCAAACAAGTTGCAATTGTCGTTATTATGGTACCCACGCGAGGTTGGAAGTCAAAAAAAGTCCATTTTGTCACTCAAATCCTTGTATTCTTGGATTGAACCCAAATTGCCCTCAAACTGAGCCCACAACGTACAAACGAGTTTTCCTTATTCGATAACCACAACCAACGGGTTTGTTGAGTGAAAAATGTAATATTTGTCCTTATTATGGTACCACGTATGTTTAGAAGTCAAATCGAGTCGAGTTGGATACTCAAATCCTTGTATTCTCGAATTTGACCCAAATTTAATTCTAATTGTGCCTATAACGTACAAAAGAGTTTTCCTTCATCGGTAAGCACAAACAAACTTGTTTGTTGAGTCAAACATGTTGCATTTGTCGTTATTATGGTACCACATGATGTTAGAAGTCAAACAGAGTCTATTTGGTCCCTCAAATCCATGTATTCTCGGATTGAACCCAAATTGGGCTCCAATCGAGCCTACAACTTACAAACGAGTTTTCCTTAACTGTTAAGCTCGAGCAAACTTCTTTGTTGAGTCAAACATGTTGCATTTCTCAGTATTATGGTAACCACGCAAGGTTAGAAGCCAAACGCAGCCCATTCGGTCACTCAATTCCTTGTATTCTCAGATTGAACCCAAATTGGCTTCCTATTGAGACTACAAAGTACAAACGAGTTTTCTTTTTTCGTTAAGAATAACCAACCTTGTTAGTTGAGTCAAACATGTTGCATTTGTTTTTATTATGCTACCACGTCAGGTTAGAAGTTAAACGAATCCATTTGGTTACTGAAATACTTGTATTTTTGGATCGCACCCAATTGGCCTCCGATTGAGCCAACAACATATAAACGAGTTTTCCTTCTTCGTAAAGCACAACCTAACTTTTTTGTGGAGTCAAACATTTTGCATTTGTCGTTATTATTATCAAACAGAATCCATTTGGATTTTCAAATCCATGTATTATCGTAATGCAACAAAATGGCCTCCAATTGAGCCTTCAACGTACAAACGAGTTTTATTTCTTCATTAAGCACGACCGAACTTTTTGGTTGAGTCAAAAAATTTGCATTTGTCGTTATTATGGTATGCGAGGTTGGAAGTCAAACGGAGTCCATTTGGTCACTCAAATCCTTGTATTCTCGGATTGAACCCAAATTGTCCTCAAATTGAGCCTACAACGTACAAACGAGTTTTCCTTCTTCGATAAGCAAACCCAAACTAGTTTGTTGAGTAAAAACTGTAGCATTTGTCGTTATTATTGTACCACGTGTATTTCGAAGTCAAACCGAGTTGAGTTGGATACTCAAATCCTTGTATTCTCGAATTTGACCCAAATTGGCTTCTAATTGAGCCTATAACGTACAAAAGAGTTTTCCTTCATCGTTAAGCATAAACATGTTTGTTGAGTCAAACATGTTGCATTTGTCATTATTATGGTACCCTGTGAGGTTAGAAGTCAATCGGAGTCCATTTGGTCACACAAATCCTTGTATTCTCGGATTGGACCCAAATTGGCTTCCAATTGAGACTACAAAGTACAAACGAGTTTTCTTTTTTCGTTAAGCACAACCAACCTTGTTTGTTGAGTCAAACATGTTGCATTTCTTTTTATTATGCTACCACGTAAGGTTAGAAGTTAAACGAAGTCCATTTGGTTACTGAAATACTTGTATTTTTGGATTGCACCCAATTGGCCTTCGATTGAGCCAACAACATATAAACGAGTTTTCCTTCTTCGTAAAGCACGACCTAACTTTTTTGTGGAGTCAAACATGTTGCATTTGTCGTTATTATTGTACCTCGTGTGGTTAGAAGTCAAACGGAATCCATTTGGATTCTCAAATCCATGTATTATCAGAATGCAACAAAATGGCCTTTAATTGAGCCTTCAACGTACAAACAAGTTTTATTTCTACTTTAAGCACAACCGAACTTTTTTGTTGAGTCAAAAAAGTTGCATTTGTCGTTATTATGGAAACCGCGCGAGGTTGGAAGTCAAACGGAGTCCATTTGGTCACTCAAATCCTTGTATTCTCGGATTGAACCCAAATTGCCCTCAAATTGAGCCTACAACGTACAAACGAGTTTTCCTTCTTCGATAAGCAAACCCAAACTAGTTTGTTGAGTAAAAAATGTAGCATTTGTCGTTATTATGGTACCACGTGTATTTAGAAGTCAAACCGAGTTGAGTTGGATACTCAAATCCTTGTATTCTCGAATTTGACCCAAATTGGTTTCTAATTGAGCCTATAACGTACAAAAGAGTTTTTCTTCATCGTTAAGCACAAACAAACTTGTTTGTTGAGTCAAATATGTTGCATTTGTCATTATTATGGTACCCCGCCAGGTTAGAAGTCAAACGGAGTCCATTTGGTCACACAAATCCTTGTATTCTCTGATTGGACCCAAAAATTGCCTCCAATTGAGCCTACAAAGTACAGACAAGTTTTCCTTTTTCGTTAACCAAAACGAAAGTTGTTTGTTGTATCAAACATGTTGCATTTTTTGTTATTAAGGTACCACGTAAGGTTAGAAATCAAACAGAGTACATTTGGTCACTCAAATCCTTGTATTCTCGGATTGCACCCAAATTGGGCTCCAATCGAGCCCACAACATATAAACGAGTTTTCCTTCTTCGTAAAGCACGACCTAACTTTTTTGTGGAGTCAAACAAGTTGCATTTGTCGTTATTATTGTACCACGTGAGGTTAGAAATCAAACGGAATCCATTTGGATACTCAAATCCATGTATTATCGGAATGCAACAAAATGGCTTCCAATTGAGCCTTCAACGAAAAAACGAGTTTTATTTCTTCATTAAGCACGACCGAACTTTTTTGTTGAGTCAAAAAAGTTTCATTTTTTGTTATTATGGTACCCTCACAAGGTTGGAAGTCAAACGAATTCCATTTGGTCACTCAAATCCTTGTATTTTCGGATTGAACCCAAATTGTCCTCAAATTGAACCTACAACGTACAAACGAGTTTTCCTTCTTCGATAAGCAAACCCAAACTAGTTTGTTGAGTAAAAACTGTAGCATTTGTTGTTATTATTGTACCACGTGTATTTCGAAGTCAAACCGAGTTGAGTTGGATACTCAAATCCTTGTATTCTCGAATTTGACCCAAATTGGCTTCTAATTGAGCCTATAACGTACAAAAGAGTTTTCCTTCATCGTTAAGCATAAACATGTTTGTTGAGTCAAACATGTTGCATTTGTCATTATTATGGTACCCCGTGAGGTTAGAAGTCAATCGGAGTCCATTTGGTCACACAAATCCTTGTATTCTCGGATTGGACCCAAATTGGCTTCCAATTGAGACTACAAAGTACAAACGAGTTTTCTTTTTTCGTTAAGCACAACCAACCTTGTTTGTTGAGTCAAACATGTTGCATTTCTTTTTATTATGCTACCACGTAAGGTTAGAAGTTAAACGAAGTCCATTTGGTTACTGAAATACTTGTATTTTTGGATTGCACCCAATTGGCCTTCGATTGAGCCAACAACATATAAACGAGTTTTCCTTCTTCGTAAAGCACGACCTAACTTTTTTGTGGAGTCAAACATGTTGCATTTGTCGTTATTATTGTACTTCGTGTGGTTAGAAGTCAAACGGAATCCATTTGGATTCTCAAATCCATGTATTATCAGAATGCAACAAAATGGCCTTTAATTGAGCCTTCAACGTACAAACAAGTTTTATTTCTTCATTAAGCACAACCGAACTTTTTTGTTGAGTCAAAAAAGTTGCATTTGTCGTTATTATGGAAACCGCACGAGGTTGGAAGTCAAACGGAGTCCATTTGGTCACTCAAATCCTTGTATTCTCGGATTGAACCCAAATTGCCCTCAAATTGAGCCTACAACGTACAAACGAGTTTTCCTTCTTCGATAAGCAAACCCAAACTAGTTTGTTGAGTAAAAAATGTAGCATTTGTCGTTATTATGGTACCACGTGTATTTAGAAGTCAAACCGAGTTGAGTTGGATACTCAAATCCTTGTATTCTCGAATTTGACCCAAATTGGTTTCTAATTGAGCCTATAACGTACAAAAGAGTTTTTCTTCATCGTTAAGCACAAACAAACTTGTTTGTTGAGTCAAACAAGTTGCATTTGTCATTATTATGGTACCCCGCCAGGTTAGAATTCAAACGGAGTCCATTTGGTCACACAAATCCTTGTATTCTCTGATTGGACCCAAAAATTGCCTCCAATTGAGCCTACAAAGTACAAACAAGTTTTCCTTTTTCATTAACCAAAACGAAAGTTGTTTGTTGCGTCAAACATGTTGCATTTTTTGTTATTAAGGTACCACGTAAGGTTAGAAGTCAAACATAGTACATTTGGTCACTCAAATCCTTGTATTCTCGGATTGCACCCAAATTGGCCTCCAATCGAGCCTACAACTTACAAATGAGTTTTCCCTAATAGTTAAACACGACCAAACTTCTTTGTTGAGTAAAAAATGTTGCATTTGTCACTAATTTGGTAACCTCACGAGGTTGGAAGTCAAACGGAGCCCATTTGGTCACTCAAATCCTTATATTCTCGGATTGGACCCAAATTGGCTTTCAATTGAGACTACAAAGTACAAACGAGTTTTCCTTTTTCGTTAAGTACAACCAACCTTGTTTGTTGAGTCGAAAATGTTGCATTCGTTTCTATTATGCTACCATGCAAGGTTAGAAGTTAAACGAAGTCCATTTGGTTACTGAAATACTTGTATTTTTGGATTGCACCCAATTGGCCTCCGATTGAGCCAACAACATTTAAACGAGTTTTCCTTCTTCGTAAAGCACGACCTAACTTTTTTGTGGAGTCAAACATGTTGCATTTGTCGTTAATATTCTACCACGTGAGGTTAGGAGTAAAACGGAATTCATTTGGATACTTAAATCCATGTATTATCGGAATGCAACAAAATGGCCTCCAATTGAGCCTTCAACGTACAAACGAGTTTTCTTTCTTCATTAAGCACGATCGAACTTTTTAGTTGAGTCAAACAATTTGCATTTTTCGTTATTATGGTACCCATGCGAGGTTGGAAGTCAAACAAAGTCCATTTTGTCACTGAAATCCTTGTATTCTCCGATTGAACCCAAATTGCCCTCAAATTGAGCCTACAACGTACAAACGAGTTTTCCTTCTTCGATAAGCAAAACCAAACTAGTTTGTTGAGGCAAAAATGTATCATTTGTCATTATTATTGTACCACGTGTATTTAGAAGTCAAACCGAGTCGATTTGGATACTCAAATCCTTGTATTTTAGAATTTGACCCAAATTGGCTTCTAATTGAGCCTATAACGTACAAAAGAGTTTTCCTTCATCGTTAAGCACAAACAAACTTGTTTGTTGAGTCAAACATGTTGCATTTGTCGTTATTATGGTACCCCGCGAGGTTAGAAGTCAAACGGAGTCCATTTGGTAAAACAAATCCTTGTATTCTCGGATTGGACCAAAAAATTGCCTCCAATTCAGCCTACAATTACAAACAAATTTGCCTTTTTCGTTAAGCAAACCCAAAGTTGTTTTTTAGTCAAACATGTTGCATTTTTTGTTATTAAGGTACCACATGAGGTTAGAACTCAAACAAAGTCTATTTGGTCACTCAAATCCTTGTATTCTCGGATTGCACCCAAATTGGGCTCCAATCGAGCCCACAACATATAAACGAGTTTTCCTTTTACGTAAAGCACGACCTAACATTTCTGTTGAGTCAAACATGTTGCATTTGTCGTTATTATTGTACCACGTGAGGTTAGAAATCAAACGGAATCCATTTGGATACTCAAATCCATGTATTATCGGAATGCAACAAAATGGCTTCCAATTGAGCCTTCAACGTAAAAACGAGTTTTATTTCTTCATTAAGCACGACCGAACTTTTTTGTTGAGTCAAAAAAGATTCATTTTTTGTTATTATGGTACCCTCACAAGGTTGGAAGTCAAACGAAGTCCATTTGGTCACTCAAATCCTTGTATTCTCGGATTGAACCCAAATTGCCCTCAAATTGAGCCTACAACGTACAAACGAGTTTTCCTTCTTCGATAAGCAAACCCAAACTAGTTTGTTTGGTAAAAAATGTAGCATTTGTCGTTATTATGGTACCACGTGTATTTAGAAGTCAAACCGAGTCGAGTTGGATACTTGTATTCTTGAATTTGACCCAAATTGGCTTCTAATTGAACCTATAACGTACAAAAGAGTTTTTCTTCATCGTTAAGCACAAACAAACTTGTTTGTTGAGTCAAACATGTTTCATTTGTCATTATTATGGTACCCCGCCAGGTTACAAGTCAAACGGAGTCCATTTGGTCACACAAATCCTTGTATTCTCTGATTGGACCCAAAAATTGCCTCCAATTGAGCCTACAAAGTACAAACAAGTTTTCCTTTTTCGTTAACCAAAACGAAAGTTGTTTGTTGAGTTAAACATATTGCATTTTTTGTTATTAAGGTACCACGTAAGGTTAGAAGTCAAACAGAGTACATTTGGTCACTCAAATCCTTGTATTCTCGGATTGCACCCAAATTGGCCTCCAATCGAGCCTACAACTTACAAATGAGTATTCCTTAATAGTTAAACACGACCAAACTTCTTTGTTGAGTCAAAAATGTTGCATTTGTCACTAATTTGGTAACCTCACGAGGTTGGAAGTCAATCGGAGCCCATTTGGTCACTCAAATCCTTATATTCTCGGATTGGACCCAAATTGGCTTTCAATTGAGACTGCAAAGTGCAAACTAGTTTTCCTTTTTCGTTAAGCACTACCAACCTTGTTTGTTGAGTCGAAAATGTTGCATTTGTTTCTATTATGCTACCACGCAAGGTTAGAAGTTAAACGAAGTCCATTTGGTTACTGAAATACTTGTATTTTTTGATTGCACCCAATTGGCCTCCGATTGAGCCAACAACATATAAACGAGTTTTCCTTCTTCGTAAAGCACGACCTAACTTTTTTGTGGAGTCAAACATGTTGCATTTGTCGTTATTATTCTACCACGTGAGGTTAGTAGTAAAATGGAATCCATTTGCATACTCAAATCCATGTATTATCGGAATGCAACAAAATGGCCTCCAATTGAGCCTTCAACGTACAAACGAGTTTTCTTTCTTCATTAAGCATGACCGTACTTTTTTGTTGAGTCAAACAAGTTGCATTTGTCGTTATTATGGTACCCATGCGAGGTTGGAAGTCAAACAAAATCCATTTTGTCACTGAAATCCTTGTATTCTCCGATTGAACCCAAATTGCCCTCAAATTGAGCCTACAACGTACAAACGAGTTTTCCTTCTTCGATAAGCAAAACCAAACTAGTTTGTTGAGGCAAAAATGTATCATTTGTCATTATTATTTTTCCACGTGTATTTAGAAGTCAAACCGAGTCGATTTGGATACTCAAATCCTTGTATTTTAGAATTTGACCCAAATTGGCTTCTAATTGAGCCTATAACGTACAAAAGAGTTTTCCTTCATCGTTAAGCACAAACAAACTTGTTGGTTAAGTCAAACATGTTGCATTTGTCGTTATTATGGTACCCCGCGAGGTCAGAAGTGAAACGGACTCCGTTTGGTAAAACATATCCTTGTATTCTCGGATAGGACCAAAAAATTGCCTCCATATCATCCTACAATTACAAACAAATTTGCCTTTTTCGTTAAGCAAACCCAAAGTTGTTTTTTAGTCAAACATGTTGCATTTTTTGTTATTAAGGTACCACATGAGGTTAGAACTCAAACAAAGTCTATTTGGTCACTCAAATCCTTGTATTCTCGGATTGCACCCAAATTGGGCTCCAATCGAGCCCACAACATATAAACGAGTTTTCCTTTTACGTAAAGCACGACCTCACTTTTCTGTTGAGTCAAACATGTTGCATTTGTTGTTATTATTGTACCACGTGAGGTTAGAAATCAAACGGAATCCATTTGGATACTTAAATCCATGTATTATCGGAATGCAACAAATTGGCTTCCAATTGAGCCTTCAACGTAAAAACAAGTTTTATTTCTTCATTAAGAACGACCGAACTTTTTTGTTGAGTCAAAAAAGTTTCATTTTTTGTTATTATGGTACCCTCACAAGGTTGGAAGTCAAACGAAGTCCATTTGGTCACTCAAATCCTTGTATTCTCGGATTGAACCCAAATTGCCCTCAAATTGAGCCTACAACGTACAAACGAGTTTTCCTTCTTCGATAAGCAAAACAAAACTGGTTTGTTGAGTAAAAAATGTAGCATTTGTTGTTATTATGGTACCACGTGTATTTAGAAGTCAAACCGAGTCGAGTTAGATACTCAAATCCTTGTATTCTCGAATTTGACCCAAATTGGCTTCTAATTGAGCCTATAACGTACAAAAGAGTTTTCCTTCTTCGTTAAGCACAAACATGTTTGTTGAGTCAAACATGTTGCATTTGTCATTATTATGGTACCCCGTGAGGTTAGAAGTCAATCGGAGTCCATTTGGTCACACAAATTCTTGTATTCTCGGATTGGACCCAAATTGGCTTCCAATTGAGACTACAAAGTACAAACGAGTTTTCTTTTTTCGTTAAGCACAACCAACCTTGTTTGTTGAGTCAAACATGTTGCATTTGTTTTTATTATGCTACCACGTAAGGTTAGAAGTTAAACGAAGTCCATTTGGTTACTGAAATACTTGTATTTTTGGATTGCACCCAATTGGCCTTCGATTGAGCCAACAACATATAAACAAGTTTTCCTTCTTCGTAAAGCACAACCTAACTTTTTTGTGGAGTCAAACATGTTGCATTTGTCGTTATTATTGTACCTCGTGTGGTTAGAAGTCAAACGGAATCCATTTGGATTCTCAAATCCATGTATTATCAGAATGCAACAAAATGGCCTTTAATTGAGCCTTCAACGTACAAACAAGTTTTATTTCTACATTAAGCACAACCGAACTTTTTTGTTGAGTCAAAAAAGTTGCATTTGTCATTATTATGGTATGCGAGGTTGGAAGTCAAACGGAGTCCATTTGGTCACTCAAATCCTTGTATTCTCGGATTGAACCCAAATTGCCCTCAAATTGAGCCTACAACGTACAAACGAGTTTTTCTTCTTCGATAAGCAAACCCAAACTAGTTTGTTGAGTAAAAAATGTAGCATTTGTCGTTATTATGGTACCACGTGTATTTAGAAGTCAAACCGAGTTGAGTTGGATACTCAAATCCTTGTATTCTCGAATTTGACCCAAATTGGCTTCTAATTGAGCCTATAACGTACAAAAGAGTTTTTCTTCATCGTTAAGCACAAACAAACTTGTTTGTTGAGTCAAACATGTTGCATTTGTCATTATTATGGTACCCCGCCAGGTTAGAAGTCAAACGGAGTCCATTTGGTCACACAAATCCTTGTATTCTCTGATTGGACCCAAAAATTGCCTCCAAAGTACAAACAAGTTTTCCTTTTTCGTTAACCAAAACGAAAGTTGTTTGTTGAGTCAAACATGTTGCATTTTTTGTTATTAAGGTACCACGTAAGGTTAGAAGTCAAACAGAGTACATTTGGTCACTCAAATCCTTGTATTCTCGGATTGCACCCAAATTGGCCTCCAATCGAGCCTACAATTTACAAATGAGTTTTCCTTAATAGTTAAACACGACCAAACTTCTTTGTTGAGTCAAAAATGTTGCATTTGTCACTAATTTGGTAACCTCACGAGGTTGGAAGTCAAACGGAGCCCATTTGGTCATTCAAATCCTTATATTCTCGGATTGGACCCAAATTGGCTTTCAATTGAGACTACAAAGTACAAACGAGTTTTCCTTTTTCGTTAAGCACAACCAACCTTGTTTGTTGAGTCGAAAATGTTGCATTTGTTTCTATTATGCTACCACGCAAGGTAAGAAGTTAAACGAAGTCCATTTGGTTACTGAAATACATGTATTTTTGGATTGCACCCAATTGGCCTCCGATTGAGCCAACAACATATAAACGAGTTTTCCTTCTTCGTAAAGCACGACCTAACTTTTTTGTGGAGTCAAACATGTTGCATTTGTCATTATTATTCTACCACGTGAGGTTAGGAGTTAAACAGAATCCATTTGGATACTCAAATCCATGTATTATCGGAATGCAACAAAATGGCCTCCAATTGAGCCTTCAACGTACAAACGAGTTTTCTTTCTTCATTAAGCATGACCGAACTTTTTTGTTGAGTCAAACAAGTTGCATTTGTCGTTATTATGGTACCCATGCGAGGTTGGAAGTCAAACAAAGTCCATTTTATCACTGAAATCCTTGTATTTTCGGATTGAACCCAAATTGCCCTCAAATTGAGCCTACAACGTACAAACGAGTTTTCCTTCTTCGATAAGCAAAACCAAACTAGTTTGTTGAGGCAAAAATGTATCATTTTTCATTATTATTGAACCACGTGTATTTATAAGTCAAACCGAGTCGATATGGATACTCAAATCCATGTATTCTAGAATTTGACCCAAATTGGCTTCTAATTGAGCCTATAACGTACAAAAGAGTTTTCCTTCATCGTTAAGCACAAACAAACTTGTTTGTTGAGTCAAACATGTTGCATTTGTCGTTATTATGGTACCCCGGGAGGTTAGAAGTCAAATGGAGTCCATTTGGTAAAACAAATCCTTGTATTCTCGGATTGGACCAAAAAATTGCCTCCAATTCAGCCTACAATTACAAACAAATTTGCCTTTTTCGTTAAGCAAACCCAAAGTTGTTTTTTAGTCAAACATGTTGCATTTTTTGTTATTAAGGTGCCACATGAGGTTAGAAGTCAAACAAATTCCATTTGGTCACTCAAATCCTTGTATTCTCGGATTGCACCCAAATTGGGCTCCAATCGAGCCCACAACATATAAACGAGTTTTCCTTTTACGTAAAGCACGACCTAACTTTTTTCTTGAGTCAAACATGTTGCATTTGTTGTTATTATTGTACCACGTGAGGTTAGAATTCAAACGGAATCCATTTGGATACTCAAATCCATGTATTATCGGAATGCAACAAAATGGCTTCCAATTGAGCCTTCAACGTAAAAACGAGTTTTATTTCTTCATTAAGCACGACCGAACTTTTTTGTTGAGTCAAAAAAGTTGCATTTTTTGTTATTATGGTACCCTTACAAGGTTGGAAGTCAAACGAAGTCCATTTGGTCACTCAAATCCTTGTATTCTCGGATTGAACCCAAATTGCCCTCAAATTGAGCCTACAACGTACAAACGAGTTTTCCTTCTTCGATAAGCAAAACAAAACTGGTTTGTTGAGTGAAAAATGTAGCATTTATCGTTATTATGGTACCACGTGTATTTAGAAGTCAAACGGAGTCGAGTTGGATACTCAAATCCTTGTATTCTCGAATTTGACCCAAATTGGCTTCTAATTGAGCCTATAACGTACAAAAGAGTTTTCCTTCATCGTTAAGCACAAACATGTTTGTTGAGTCAAACATGTTGCATTTGTCATTATTATGGTACCCCGTGAGGTTAGAAGTCAATCGGAGTCCATTTGGTCACACAAATCCTTGTATTCTCGGATTGGACCCAAATTGGCTTCCAATTGAGACTACAAAGTACAAACGAGTTTTCTTTTTTCGTTAAGCACAACCAACCATGTTTGTTGAGTCAAACATGTTGCGTTTCTTTTTATTATGCTACCACGTAAGGTTAGAAGTTAAACGAAGTCCATTTGGTTACTGAAAAACTTGTATTTTTGGATTGCACCCAATTGGCCTTCGATTGAGCCAACAACATATAAACGAGTTTTCCTTCTTCGTAAAGCACGACCTAACTTTTTTGTGGAGTCAAACATGTTGCATTTGTCGTTATTACTCGTGTGGTTAGAAGTCAAACAGAATCCATTTGGATTCTCAAATCCATGTATTATCGGAATGCAACAAAATGGCCTTCAATTGAGCCTTCAACGTACAAACAAGTTTTATTTCTACATTAATCACAACCGAACTTTTTTGTTGAGTCAAAAAAGTTGCATTTGTCGTTATTATGGAAACGGCGCGAGGTTGGAAGTCAAACGGAGTCCATTTGGTCACTCAAATCCTTGTATTCTCGGATTGAACCCAAATTGCCCTCAAATTGAGCCTACAACGTACAAACGAGTTTTCCTTCTTCGATAAGCAAACCCAAACTAGTTTGTTGAGTAAAAAATGTAGCATTTGTCGTTATTATGGTACCACGTGTATTTAGAAGTCAAACCGAGTCGATTTGGATACTCAAATCCTTGTATTCTCGAATTTGACCCAAATTGGCTTCTAATTGAGCCTATAACGTACAAAAGAGTTTTCCTTCATCGTTAAGCACAAACAAACTTGTTTGTTGAGTCAAACATGTTGCATTTGTCATTATTATGGTACCCCTCCAGGTTAGAAGTCAAACGGAGTCCATTTGGTCACACAAATCCTTGTATTCTCTGATTGGACCCAAAAATTGCCTCCAATTGAGCCTACAAAGTACAAACAAGTTTTCCTTTTTCGTTAACCAAAACGAAAGTTGTTTGTTGAGTCAAACATGTTGCATTTTTTATTATTAAGGTACCACGTAAGGTTAGAAGTCAAACAGAGTACATTTGGTCACTCAAATCCTTGTATTCTCGGATTGCACCCAAATTGGCCTCCAATCGAGCCTACAACTTACAAATGAGTTTTCCTTAATAGTTAAACACGACCAAACTTCTTTGTTGAGTCAAAAATGTTTCATTTGTCACTAATTTGGTAACCTCACGAGGTTGGAAGTCAAACGGAGCCCATTTGGTCACTCAAATCCTTATATTCTCGGATTGGACCCAAATTGGCTTTCAATTGAGACTACAAAGTACAAACGAGTTTTCCTTTTTCGTTAAGCATAACCAACCTCGTTTGTTGAGTCAAACATGTTGCATTTGTTTTTATTATGCTACCATGCAAGGTTAGAAGTTACGAAGTCCATTTGGTCACTCAAATCCTTGTATATTCGGATTGCACCCAATTGGCCTCCGATTGAGCCAACAACATACAAACGAGTTTTCCTTCTTCGTAAAGCACGACCTAACTTTTTTGTTGAGTCAAACATGTTCCATTTGTTTTTATTATTGTACCTTGTGAGGTTAGAAGTCAAACAGAATCCATTTGGATACTCAAATCCATGTATTATCGGAATGCAACAAAATGGCCTCCAATTGAGCCTTCAACGTACAAACGAGTTTTCTTTCTTCATTTAGCACGGCCAAACTTTTTTGTTGAGTCAAACAAGTTGCATTTGTCGTTATTATGGTACCCACGTGAGGTTGGAAGTAAAACGGATTCTATTTGGTCACTGAAATCCTTGTATTCTCCGATTGAACCCAAATTGCCCTCAAATTGAGCCTACAACGTACAAACGAGTTTTCCTTCTTCGATAACCACAACCAACGGGTTTGTTGAGTGAAAAATGTAGTATTTGTCTTTATTATGGTACCACGTGTATTTAGAAGTAAAATCGAGTTGTGTTGGATCCTCAAATCCTTGTATTCTCGAATTAAACGCAAATTGGCTTCTTATTGAGCCTATAACGTAAAAAAGAGTTTTCCTTCATCGTTAAGCACAAACAAACTTGTTTATTGTGTCAAAAATGTTGCATTTGTTGTTATTGTGGTACCTCACGAGGTTAGAAGTCAAATGGAGTCCATTTGGTCATATAAATTCTTGTATTCTCGGATTGGACCCAAAAATTGCCTCCAATTGAGCCTACAAAGTACAAACAAGTTTTCATTTTTTGTTAAGCAAAACCAAAATTGTTTGTTGAGTCAAACATGTTGCTTTTTTTTCTTATTAAGGTACCACGTGAGGTTAGAAGACAAACAGAGTCCATTTGGTCACTCAAATCCTTGTATTCTCGGATTGCACCCAAATTGGGCTCCGATCGAGCCTAGAACATACAAACGAGTTTTCCTTAATAGTTCAGCACGACCAAACTTCTTTGTTTAGTCAAACATGTTGCTTTTGTCACTATTATGGTAACCACGTGGGGTTAGAAGTCAAACAGAGCCCATTTGGTCACTCAAATCCTTGTATTCTCGGATTGGACCCAAATTGGCTTCAAATTTAGACTACAAAGTACAAACATGTTTTCCTTTTTCGTTAAGGACAACCTGCCTTGTTTGTTGACTCAAACATGTTGCATTTGTTTTTATTATGCTACCACGCAAGGTTAGAACTTAAACAAAGTCCATTTGGTCACTGAAATCCTTGTATTTTCGGATTGCACCCAATTGGCCTCCGATTGAGCCAACAACATATAAACGAGTTTTTCTTTTTCGTAAAGCACGATCTAACTTTTTTGTTGAGTCAAACATGTTGCATTTGTCATTATTATTGTAACACGTGAGGTTAGAAGTCAAACGGAATCCATTTGGATACTCAAATCCATGTATTATCGGAATGCAACAAAATGGGTTCCAATTGAGCCTTCAACGTACAAACGAGTTTTCCTTCTTCGATAAGGAAAACAAAACTGGTTTGTTGAGTAAAAAATGTAGCATTTTTTGTTATTATGGTACCACCTTATTTAGAAGTCAAACCGAGTTGAGTTGGATACTCAAATCCTTGTATTCTCGAATTTACCCAAATTTGCTTCTAATTGAGCCTATAACGTACAAAAGAGTTTTCCTTCATCGTTAAGCACAAACTTGTTTGTTGAGTTAAACATGTTGCATTTGTCGTTATTATGGTACCCCGTGAGGTAAGAAGTCAAACGGAGTCCATTTGGTCACACAAATCCTTG
The DNA here is from genome assembly GCA_963556465.1 of Berberis vulgaris. NCBI lineage: Eukaryota > Viridiplantae > Streptophyta > Magnoliopsida > Ranunculales > Berberidaceae > Berberis > Berberis vulgaris. Next base: position 37,447,257 of record OY747126.1, on the reverse strand, counting down.
TATTCTCGGATTGGACCCAAAAATTGCCTCCAATTGCGCCTACAAAGTACAAACAAGTTTTCCTTTTTTGTTAAGCAAAACAAAAGTTGTTTGTCGATTCAAACATGTTGCATTTTTTATTATTAAGTTACCACATGATGTTAGAAGTCAAACAAAGTCTATTTGATAATTCAAATCCATGTATTCTCGGATTGCACCCAAATTGGGCTCCAATCGAGCCTACAACTTACAAACGAGTTTTCCTTAATTGTTAAGCACGACCAAACTTCTTTGTTGAGTCAAACATGTTGCATTTGTCAGTATTATGGTAACCACGTGAGGTTAGAAGTCAAATGTAGCCCATTTGGTCACTCAAATCCTTCTATTCTCGGATTGGACCAAAATTGGCTTCCAATTGAGACTCCAAAGTACAAACTAGTTTTCTTTTTTCGTTAAGCACAACCAACCTTGTTTGTTGAGTCAAACATGTTGCATTTGTTTTTATTATGCTACCACGTAAGGTTAGAAGTTAAACGAAGTCCATTTGGTTAATGAAATACTTGTATTTTTGGATTGCACCCAATTGGCCTCTGATTGAGACAACAACATATAAACGAGTTTTTCTTCTTCATAAAGCACGACCCAACTTTTTTGTGGAGTCAAACATTGCGCATTTGTCGTTATTATTGTACCACGTGAGGTTAGAAGTCAAATGGAATCCATTTGGATACTCAAATCACGTACTATCGGAATGCAACAAAATGGCCTCCAATTGAGCCTTCAACGTACAAACGAGTTTTATTTCTTCATTAAGCACGACCAAACTTTTTTGTTGAGTCAAACAAGTTGCATTTGTCGTTATTATGGAAACCACGCAAGATTTGAAGACAAACGGAGTCCATTTGGTCACTCAAATCCTTGTATTCTCGGATTAAACCCAAATTGCCCTCAAATTGAGCCTACAACGTACAAACGAGTTTTCCTTCTTCGATAAGCAAAACCAAACTAGTTTGTTGAGTAAAAAATGTAGCATTTGTCGTTATTATGGTACCACGTGTATTTAGAAGTCAAACCGAGTCGAGTTGGATTCTCAAATTCTTGTATTCTCGAATTTGACCCAAATTGGCTTCTAATTGAGCCTATAACGTACAAAAGAGTTTTCCTTCATCGTTAAGCACAAACAAACTTGCTTGTTGAGTCAAACATGTTGCATTTGTTGTTATTATGGTACCCAGTGAGGTTAGAAGTCAAACGGAATCAATTTGGTCACACAAATCCTTGTATTCTCGGATTGGACCCAAAAATTGCCTCCAATTGAGCCTACAAAGTACAAACAAGTTTTTCTTTTTCGTTGAGCAAAACAAAAGTTGTTTGTTGAGTCAAACATGTTGCATTTTTTGTTATTAAGGTACCACATGAGGTTAGAAGTCAAACAGGGTCCATTTGGTCACTCAAATCCTTGTATTCTCGAATTGCACCCAAATTGGGCTCCAATCGAGCCTACAAGTTACACACGAGTTTTCCTTAATAGTTAAGCACGACCAAACTTCTTTGTTGAGTAAAAAATGTTGCATTTGTCACTATTATGGTAACCACGCGAGGCTAGAAGTCAAACGAAGCCCATTTGGTCACTCAAATCCTTGTATTCTCGGATTGGACCCAAATTGGCTTACAATTGAGACTACAAAGTACAAACGAGTTTTCCTTTTTCGTTAAGCACAACCAACCTTGTTTGTTGAGTCAAAAATGTAGCATTTGTTTCTATTATGCTACCATGCAAGGTTAGAAGTTAAACGAAGTTTATTTGGTTACTGAAATACTTGTATTTTCGGATTGCACCCAATTGGCCTCCGATTAAGCCAACAACATATAAACGAGTTTTTCTTATTAACGTAACAAACAAGTTTTCCTTTTTCGTTAAGCAAAATGAAAGTTGTTTGTTGAGTCAAACATGTTGCATTTTTTTCTTATTAACGTACCATGTGAGGTTAGATGACAAACAGAGTCCATTTGGTCACTCAAATCCTTGTATTCTAGGATTGCACCCCAATTGGGCTCCGATCGAGCCTACAACATACAAACGAGTTTTCCTTAATAGTTAAGCACGACCAAACTTATTTGTTGAGTTAAACATTCTGCATTTGTCACTATTATAATAACCACGTGGGGTTAGAAGTCAAACAGAGCCCATTTGGTCACTCAAATCCTTGTATTCTCGGATTGGACCCAAATTGGCTACCAATTGAGACTACAAAGTACAAACATGTTTTTCTTTTTTCGTTAAGCACAACCTGCCTTGTTTGTTGAGACAAACATGTTGCATTTGTTTTTATTATGATACCACACAAGGTTAGAAGTTAAACAAAGTCAATTTGGTCACTGAAATACTTGTATTTTCGGATTGCACCCAATTTGCCTCCGATTGAGCCAACAACATATAAACGAGTTTTCCTTTTTCGTAAAGCACGACCTAACTTTTTTGTTGAGTCAAACATGTTGCATTTGTCGTTATTATTGTACCACATGAGGTTAGAAGTCAAACGGAATCCATTTGGATACTCAAATCCCTGTATTATCGGAATGCAACAAAATGGCTTCCAATTGAGCCTTCAACGTACAAACGAGTTTTATTTCTTCATTAAACAACTCTGAACTTCTTGGTTAAGTCAAAAAAGTTGAATTTGTCGTTATTATGGTACCCACGCAAGGTTGGAAGTCAAACGGAGTCCATTTGGTCACTCAAATCCTTGTATTCTCGGATTGAGCCCAAATTGCCCTCAAATTGAGCCTACAACGTACAAACGAGTTTCCTTCTTCGATAAGCACAACCAACGGGTTTGTTGTGTCAAAAATGTAGTATTTGTCGTTATTATGGTACCACGTGTATTTAGAAGTCAAATCGAGTCGAGTTGGATACTCAAATCCTTGTATTCTCGAATTTGACCCAAATTGGCTTCTAATTGAGCCTATAACGTATAAAAGAGTTTTCCTTCATCGTTAAGCACAAACAAACTTCTTAGTTGAGTCAAACATGTTGCATTTGTTGTTATTATGGTATCCCGCAAGGTTTGAAGTCAAATGGAGTCAATTTTGTCATACAAATCCATGTATTCTCGGATTGGACCAAAAAATTGCCTCCAATGGAACCTACAAAGTACAAACAAGTTTTCATTTTTCGTTAAGCAAAATCAAAATTGTTTATTGAGTCAAACATGTTGCATTTTTTTCTTATTAAGGTACCACGTGAGGTTAGAAGACAAACATAGTCCATTTGGTCACTCAAATCCTTGTATTCTCGGATTGCACCCAAATTGGGCTCCGATCGAGCCTACAACATACAAAAGAGTTTTCCTTAATAGTTAAGCACGACCAAACTTCTTTGTTGAGTCAATCATGTTGAATTTTTAAATATTATGGTAACCACGCGAAGTTAGAAGTCAAACAGAGCCCATTTGGTCACTCAAATCCTTGTATTCTCGGATTTGACCCAAATTGGCCTACAATTGAGCTTACAACGTACAAACGAGTTTTCCTTCTTTGTTTAGCACAACCAAACTTGTTCGTTGAGTCAAACATGTTGCATTTGTCGTTACTATGGTACCTTGTGTGGTTAGAAGTAAAATGGGGTCCATTTGGTCACTCAAATCCTTGTATTTTAGGATTGCAACAAAATTGGCCTCTAATTGAGCCTACAACGTACAAACAAGTTTTCCTTATTCGTTCAGTACAACCCAACTTGTTTGTTGAGTCAAACATGTTGCATTGGTCGGTATTATGGTACCACGCGAGGTTAGAAGTCAAACGTAGCCCATTTGGTATCTCAAATCCTTGTATTTTTATATTGAACCCAAATTGGCTTCTAATTAAGCCTACAATGTATAAACAAGTTTTCCTTATTTGTTAAGCACAAACAAACTTGTTTATTAAGTAAAAAAACTTTCATTTGTCATTATTATGGTAACCACGTGAGGTTAGAAGTCAACTGGAGCCCATTTGGTCACTCAAATCCTTGTATTCTTGGATTGGACCCAAATTGGCTTCCTATTGAGACTACAAAGTACAAACGAGTTTACCTTTTTCGTTAAGCACAACCAAACTTGTTTGTTGAGTCAAACATGTTTCATTTCTTTTTATTAGGCTACCATGTAAGGTTAGAAGTTAAACGAAGTCCATTTGGTCACTCAAATCCTTTTATTTTAGGATTGCACCCAATTGGCTTCCGATTGAGCCAACAACATACAAATGAGTCAACATGTTGCATTTGTCGTTATTATTGTACCACGTGTGGTTAGAAGTCAAATGGAATTCATTTGGATACTCAAATCCATGTATTATCGGAATGCAACAAATTGGCATCCAATTGAGCATTTAACGTACAAACAAGTTTTCTTTCTTCATTAAGCACGATCAAACTTTTTTGTTGAGTCAAACAAGTTGCATTTGTCGTGCAAACGTGCAAACGTGTATTCCTTCTTCGTTAAACAGAGTCCATTATGTCATTCAAATCCTTGTATTCTCGGATAGCATCCAAATTGGCCTCCAATTGAGCCTACAACGTACAAACGAGTTTTCCTTCTTTGTTAAGCACAACCAAATTTATTTATTGAGTCAAATGTTGCATTTGTCATTACAATAGTACCACGTGAGGTTGGAAGTCAAACGTAGTACATTTGGTCACTCAAATCCTTGTATTCTCATATTGAACCCAAATTGGCTTCTAATTGAGCCTATAACGTACAAAAGAGTTTTCCTTCATCGTTAAGCACAAACAAAATTGTTTGTTGAGTCAAACATGTTGCATTTGTCGTTATTATGGTACCCACGCGAGGTTGGAAGTCAAACGGAGTCCATTTGGTCACTGAAATCCTTGTATTCTCGGATTGAACCCAAATTGCCCTCAAATTGAGCCAACATCGTACAAACGAGTTTTCCTTTTTCGATAAACACAACCAAACGAGTTTGTTGAGTCAAAATGTAGCATATGTCGTTATTATGGTACCTCGTTTATTTAGAATTCAAACCGTGTGGAGTTGGATACTCAAATCATTGTATTCTCGAATTTGACCCAAATTGGCTTCTAATTGAGCCTATAACGTACAAAGAAGTTTTCCTTCATCGTTAAGCACAAACAAACTTGTTTGTTGACTCAAACATGTTGCATTTGTCATTATTATGGTACCTCGCGAGGTTAGAAGTCAAACAGAGTCCATTTGGTCATACAAATCCTTGTATTCTCGGATTGGACCAAAAAGTTTCCTCCAATTCAGCCTACAAAGTACAAACAAGTTTTCATTTTTCGTTAAGCAAAACCAAAGTTGTTTGTTGAGTCAAACATGTTGCATTTTTTTTTCTTATTATGGTACCACGTGAGGTTAGAATACAAACAGAGTCCATTTGGTCACTCAAATCCTTGTATTCTTGGATTGCACCCAAATTGGGCTCCGATCGAGCCTACAACGTACAAACGAGTTTTCCTTAATAGTTAGGCACGTCAAACTTCTTTATTGAGTCAAAAATGTTGAATTTTTCATTATTATTGTAACCACGCGAGGTTAGAAGTCAAACGGAGCCCATTTGGTCACTCAAATCCTTGTATTCTCAGATTGGACCCAAATTGGCCTACAATTTAGCACAACCAAAGTTGTTTGTTGAGTCAAACATGTTGCATTTCTCGTTACTATGGTAGCTTGTGTGGTTAGAAGTAAAACGGAGTCCATTTGGACACTCAAATCCTTGTATTTTAGGATTGCAACAAAATTGGCCTATAATTGAGCCTACAACGTACAAACAAGTTTTCCTTATTCGTTCAGTACAACCAAACTTTTTTGTTGAGTCAAACATGTTTCATTTGTCAATATTATGGTTCCACGCGAGGTTAGAAGTCAAACGTAGCCCATTTGGTATCTAAAATCCTTGAATTTTCGGATTGAACCCAAATTGGCTTCTAATTGAGCCTACAATGTACAAACGAGTTTTCCTTCTTTGTTAAGCACAAACAAACATGTTTTTTGAGTAAAAAATGTTTCATTTGTTATTATTATGGTACCCACACGAGGTTGGAAGTAAAACGGAGTCCATTTGGTCACTGAAATCCTTGTATTCTCGGATTGAACCCAAATTGCCCTCATATTGAGCCTACAACGTACAAACGAGTTTTCCTTCTTCGATAAACACAACCAAACGGGTTTGTTTAGTAAAAAATGTAGCATTTGTCGTTATTATGGTACCTCGTGTATTTAGAAGTCAAATCGAATGGAGTTGGATACTCAAATCCTTGTATTCTCGAATTTGACCCAAATTGGCTTTTAATAGAGCCTATAACGTACCAAAGAGTTTTCCTTCATCGTTAAGCTCAAACAAACTTGTTTGTTGAGTCAAACATATTGAATTTGTCGTTATTATGGTACCCCCAAAGGTTAGAAGTCAAATGGAGTCCATTTGGTCACACAAATCCTTATATTCTCGGATTGGACCCAAAAATTGCCTCCAATTGAGCCTACAAAGTACAAACAAGTTTTTCATTTTCGTTAAGCAAAACCAAAGTTTTTTGTTGAGTCAAACATGTTCAATTTTTTTTATTAAGGTACCACGTGAGGTTAGAAGTCAAACAGAGTCCATTTGGTCACTCAAATACTTGTATTCTCGGATTGCACCCAAATTGGACTCCGATCGAGCCTACAACGTACAAACGAGTTTTCCTTAATAGTTAAGCACGACCAAACTTCTTTATTGATTCAAACATGCTGCATTTTTCATTATTATGGTAACCAAGCATGGTTAGAAGTCAAACAGAGCCCATTTGGTCACTCAAATCCTTGTATTCTCAGATTGGACCCAAATTGGCCTACAATTGAGCTTACAACGTACAAACGAGTTTTCCTTCTTTGTTTAGCACAACCAAACTTGTTAAGTACGACCAAACTTCTTTGTTGAGTCAAACATATTATTATGGTAACCACGTGAGGTTAGAAGTCAAATGGAGCCCATTTGGTCTCTCAAATCCTTGTATTCTCGAATTGGACCCAAATTGGCTTCACATTGAGACTACAAAGTACAAACGAGTTTTCCTTTTTCGTTAAGCACAACCAAACTTGTTTGTTGAGTCAAACATGTTGCATTTGTTTTTATTATGCTACCATGCAAGGTTAGAAGTTAAACGAAGTCCATTTGGTCACTCAAATCCTTGTATTTTCAGATTGCACCCAATTGGCCTCCGATTGAGCCAACAACATACAAACGAGTTTTCCTTCTTCGTAAAACACGACCTAACTTTTTTGTTGAGTCAAACATGTTGCATTTATCGTTATTATTTTACCACGTGAGGTTAGAAGTAAAACGGAATCCATTTGGATACTCAAATCCATGTATTATCGGAATGCAACAAATTGGCCTCCAATTGTGCCTTCAACGTACAAACGAGTTTTCTTTCTTCATTAAGCACGATCGAACTTTTTTGGTGAGTCAAACAATGGTGGGCTTAATGTTGTCTGGGCCTTGCTGGATTGAGTATGTTATTAGGCTTGTTTTGTTTTGTTGACGAGATTATCATGACATGCATACGGTGCTGATCAGAGGGCGGTTTGGTGTATTTGTCAATACTATGGTACCTTGTGTGGTTATAAGTAAAACGGAGTCCATTTGGTTACTCAAATCCTTGTATTTTAGGATTGCAACAAAATTGGCCTCTAATTGAGCTTACAACGTACAAACAAGTTTTCCTTATTCGTTCAGTACAACCAAACTTGTTTGTTGAGTCAAACATGTTGCATTTGTCGATATTATGGTACCCCGCGAGGTTAGAAGTCAAACGTAGCCCATTTGGGGTCTCAAATCCTTGTATTTTCGGATTGAACCCAAATTGGCTTCTAATTGATCCTACAATGTACAAACGAGTTTTCCTTCTTTGTTAAGCACAAACAAACTTGTTTGTTGACTCAAAAATGTTTCATTTGTCATTATTATGGTGCCACGTGAGGTTAGAAGTCAAACGGAGTCCATTTGGTCACTCAAACCCTTGTATTCTCGGATTGCACCCAAATTGGGCTCCGATCGAGCCTACAACTTACAAACGAATTTTCCTTAATAGTTAAGCACGTCCAAACTTCTTTGTTGAGTCAAACATGTCGCATTTGTCATTATAATGGTAACCACGCGTGGTTAGAAGTCAAATGGGGCCCATTTGGTCACTCAAATCCTTGTATTCTCGGATTGGACCCAAATTGGCTTCCTATTGAGACTACAAAGTACAAACGAGTTTTCACAACCAAACTTGTTTGTTGAGTCAAACATGTTGCATTTGTTTTTATTATGCTACCTTGCAAGGTTAGAAGTTAAACGAAGTCCATTTGGTCACTCAAATCCTTGTATTTTTGGATTGCACCCAATTGGCCTCCGATTGAGCCAACAACATACAAACGAGTTTTCCTTCTTCGTAAAGCACGACCTAACTTTTTTGTTGAGTCAAACATGTTGCATTTGTCGTTATTATTGTACCCCGTGAGGTTAGAAGTCAAACGGAATCCATTTGGATACTCAAATCCATGTATTATCGGAATGCAACAAATTCCATGCGCAGTTGGAAGTCAAACGGAGTCCATTTGGTCACTCAAATCCTTGTATTCTCGGATTGAATCCAAATTTCCCTCAAATTGAACCTACAACATACAAACGATTTTTTCTTCTTCGATAAACACAACCAAGCTGGTTTGCTGAGTAAAAAATGTAGCATTTATCGTTATTATGGTACCACGTGTATTTAGAAGTCAAACCGAGTCGAGTTGGATACTCAAATCCTTATATCCTCGGATTTGACCCAAATTGACCTCCAATTTAGCCTACAACGTGCAAACGTGTTTTCCTTCTTCATCAAACGGAGTCCATTTTTATCATTCAAATCTTTGTATTCTCGAATTGCACCCAAATTGGGCTCCTATCGAGCCTACAACGTAAGAACGAGTTTTCCTTAATAGTTAAACGGAGCCCATTTGGTCACTAAAATCCTTGTATTCTCGGATTGGACCCAAATTGGCTTCCAATTGAGACTACAAAGTACAAACGAGTTTTATTTTTTCGTTAAACACAACGAAACTTGTTTGTTGAGTCAAACATGTTGCATTTGTTTTTATTATGCTACCATGCAAGGTTAGAAGTTAAACAAAGTCCAATTGGTCACTCAAATCCTTGTATTTTCGGATTGCACCCAATTGGCCTCCGATTGAGCCAACAACATACAAACGAGTTTTCCTTCTTCGTAAAGCACGACCTAACTTTTTTGTTGAGTCAAACATGTTGCATTTGTCGTTATTATTGTACCCCGTGAGGTTAGAAGTCAAACGGAATCCATTTGGATACTCAAATCCATGTATTATCGGAATGCAACAAATTCCATGCGCAGTTGGAAGTCAAACGGAGTCCATTTGGTCACTCAAATCCTTGTATTCTCGGATTGAAACCAAATTTCCCTCAAATTGAACCTACAACGTACAAACGAGTTTTTCTTCTTCGATAAACACAACCAAGCTGGTTTGCTGAGTAAAAAATGTAGCATTTATCGTTATTATGGTACCACGTGTATTTAGAAGTCAAACCGAGTCGAGTTGGATACTCAAATCCTTATATTCTGGGATTTGACCCAATTTGACCTCCAATTTAGCCTACAACGTGCAAACGTGTTTTCCTTCTTCATCAAACGGAGTCCATTTTTATCATTCAAATCTTTGTATTCTCGAATTGCACCCAAATTGGGCTCCTATCGAGCCTACAACGTAAGAACGAGTTTTCCTTAATAGTTAAACGGAGCCCATTTGGTCACTAAAATCCTTGTATTCTCGGATTGGACCCAAATTGGCTTCCAATTGAGACTACAAAGTACAAACGAGTTTTATTTTTTCGTTAAACACAACGAAACTTGTTTGTTGAGTCAAACATGTTGCATTTGTTTTTATTATGCTACCATGCAAGGTTAGAAGTTAAACAAAGTCCAATTGGTCACTCAAATCCTTGTATTTTCGGATTGCACCCAATTGGCCTCCGATTGAGCCAACAACATACAAACGAGTTTTCCTTCTTCGTAAAGCACGACCTAACTTTTTTGTTGAGTCAAACATGTTGCATTTGTCGTTATTATTGTACCCCGTGAGGTTAGAAGTCAAATGGAATCCATTTGGATACTCAAATCCATGTATTATCGAAATGCAACAAATTGGCATCCAATTGAGCCTTCAACGTACAAACGAGTTTTCTTTCTTCATTAAGCACGATCAAACTTTTTTGTTGAGTCAAACAAGTTGCATTTGTCGTTATTATTGTTCCCACGCGCGGTTGGAAGTCAAACGGAGTCCATTTGGTCATTCAAATCCTTGTATTCTCAGATTGAACCCAAATTTCCCTCAAATTGAACCTACAACGTACAAACGAGTTTTTCTTCTTCGATAAACACAACCAAGCTGGTTTGCTGAGTAAAAAATGTAGCATTTATCGTTATTATGGTACCACGTGTATTTAGAAGTCAAACCGAGTCGAGTTGGATACTCAAATCCTTATATTCTCGGATTTGACCCAAATTGACCTCCAATTTAGCCTACAACGTGCAAACGTGTTTTCCTTCTTCATCAAACGGAGTCCATTTTTATCATTGAAATCTTTGTATTCTCGAATTGCACCCAAATTGGGCTCCTATCGAGCCTACAACGTACGAATGAGTTTTCCTTAATAGTTAAGCACGACCAAACTTCTTTGTTGAGTCAAACATGTTGCATTTGTCATTAATATGGTAACCAATCGAGGTTAGAAGTCAAATGGAGCCCATTTGGTCACTCAAATCCTTGTATTCTCAGATTGGACCCAAATTGGCCTACAATTGAGCTTACAACTTACTAACGAGTTTTCCTTCTTTGTTTAGCACAACCAAACTTGTTTGATGAGTCAAACATGTTGCATTTGTCGTTACTATGGTACCTTATGTGGTTAGCAGTAAAACGGAGTCCATTTGGTCACTCAAATCCTTGAATTTTAGGATTGCAACAAAATTGGCCTCTAATTGAGCCTACAACGTACAAACAAGTTTTCCTTATTCGTTCAGTACAACTAAACTTGTTGGTTGAGTCAAACATGTTGCATTTGTCGATATTAGGGTACGACGCGAGGTTAGAATTCAAACGTAGTCCATTTGGTATCTCAAATCCTTGTATTTTCGGATTGAAACCAAATTGGCTTCTAATTGAGCCTACAATGTACAAACGAGTTTTCCTTCTTTGTTAAGCACAAAAAAACTTGTTTTTTTAGTAAAAAAATGTTTCATTTGTCATTAGGATGGTGCCGCGTGAGGTTAGAAGTCATAGGAGTCCATTTGGTCACTCAAATCCTTGTATTCTCGGATTGCACTCAAATTAGGCTCCAATCGAGCCTACAACTTACAAACGAGTTTTCCTTAATAGTTAAGCATGACCAAACTTTTTAGTTTAGTCAAACATGTTGTATTTGTCATTATTATGGTAACCACATGAGGTTAGAAGTCAAAAGGAGCGCATTTGATCACTCAAATTCGTGTCTTCTCGGATTGGACCCAAATTGGCTTCCAATTGAGACAACAAAGTACAAACGAGTTTTCCTTTTTCGTCAAGCACAACCAAACTTGTTTGTTGAGTCAAACATGTTGCATTTGTTTTTATTATGCTACCACGCAAGGTTAAAAGTTAAACGAAGTCCATTTTGTCACTCAAATCCTTGTAATTTCTGATTGCACCCAAATTGGCCTCCGATTGAGCCAACAACATACAAACGAGTTTTCCTTCTTCGTAAAGCACGACCTAACTTTTTTGTTGAGTCAAACATGTTCCATTTGTTGTTATTATTGTACCTCCTGAGGTTAGAAGTCAATTGCAATCCATTTGGATACTCAAATCCATGTATTATTGGAATGCAACAAAATGGCCTCCAATTGAGCCTTCAACGTACAAACGACTTTTCTTTCTTCATTAAGCACGACCGAACTTTTTTGTTGAGTCAAACAAGTTGCATTTGTCGTTATTATGGTACCCTCGCGAGGTTGGAAGTAAAAAGGAGTCCATTTGGTCACTCAAATCCTTGTATTCTCGGATTGAACCCAAATTGCCCTTCAATTATGCCTACAACATACAAACGAGTTTTCCTTCTTCGATAAGCACAACCAAACTTATTTGTTGAGAAAAAAATGTAGCATTTGTTGCTATTATGGTACCACATGTATTTAGAAGTCAAACCGAGTCGAGTTAAATACTCAAATCCTTGTATTCTCGGATTTGACCAAAATTGACATCTAATTGATCCTATAACGTACAAAAAGTTTTTCCTTCATCGTTAAGCACAAACAAACTTGTTTGTAGAGTAAAAAATGTTGCATTTTTCGTTATTATGGTACCCAGTGAGGTTAGAAGTCAAACGGAGTCCATTTGGTCACACAAATCCTTGTATTCTCGGGATGGGACCCAAAAATTGCATCCAATTGAGCCTACAAAGTACAAACAAGTTTTCCTTTTTCATTAAGCAAAACCAAAGTTGTTTGTTGAGTCAAGCATGTTGCATTTTTTGTTATTAAGGTACCACGTGAGGTTAGAAGTCAAACAGAGTCCATTTGGTCACTCAAATCCTTGTATTCTCAGATTGCACCAAAATTGGGCTCCTATCGAGCCTACAACTTACAAACGAGTTTTCCTTAATAGTTGAGCACGACCAAACTTCTTTGTTGAGTCAAACATGTTGCATTTGTCACTATTATGGTAACCACGCGGGGTTAGAAGTCAAACGGAGCCCATTTGGCAACTAAAATCCTTGTATTCTCGGATTGGACCCAAATTGGCTTCCTATTGAGACTACAAAGTACAAACGAGTTTTATTTTTTCGTTAAGCACAACGAAAATTGTTTGTTGGGTCAAACATGTTGCATTTGTTTTTATTATGCTACCATGCAAGATTTGAAGTTAAACAAAGTCCAATTGGTCACTCAAATCCTTGTATTTTCGGATTGCACCCCATTGGCCTCCGATTGAGCCAACAACATACAAACGAGTTTTCCTTCTTCGTAAAGCACGACCTAACTTTTTTGTTGCGTCAAACATGTTGCATTTTTCATTATTATTGTACCAAGTGAGGTTAGAAGTCAAACGGAATCCATTTGGATACTCAAATCCATGTATTATCGGAATGCAACAAAATGGTTTCCAATTGAGCCTTCAACGTACAAACGAGTTTTATTTCTTCATTAAGCACGACTGAACTTTTTTGTTGAGTCAAAAAAGTTGCATTTGTAGTTATTATGGTACCCATGCGAGGTTGGAAGTCAAACGGAGTCCATTTGGTCACTGAAATCCTTGTATTCTCGGATTGAACCCAAATTGCCCTCAAATTGAGCCTACAACGTACAAACGAGTTTTCCTTCTTCGATAAGCAAAACTAAACTGGTTTGTTGAGTAAAAAATGTAGCATTTGTCATTATTATGGTACCACATGTATTTATAAGTCAAACCGAGTCGAGTTGGATACTCAAATCCTTGTATTCTCGAATTTGACCCAAATTGGCTTCTAATTGAGCCTATAACGTACCAAAGAGTTTTCCTTCATCGTTAAGCACAAACAAACTTGTTTGTTGAGTCAAACATGTTGCATTTGTCGTTATTATGGTACTTCGCATGGTTAGAATTCAAACGGAGTCCATTTGGTCACACAAATCTTTGTATTCTCGGATTGGACCCAAAAATTGCCTCCAATTGAGCCTACAAATACAAACAAGTTTTCATTTTTCGTTAAGCAAAACCAAAGTTGTTGTTGAGTCAAACATGTTGGATTATTATGGTAACCACGTGAGGTTAGAAGTCAAACGGAGTCCATTTGGTCACTCAAATCCTTGTATTCTCGGATTGGACCCAAATTGGGCTCCGATCGATCTTACAACGTACAAACGAGTTTTCCTTCTTTGTTTAGCACAACCAAACTTGTTTGTTGAGTCAAACATGTTTCATTTTTTGTTACTATGGTACCTTGTGTGGTTAGAAGTAAAACGGAGTCCATTTGGTCACTCAAATCCTTGTATTTTAGGGTTGCAACAAAATTGGCCTCTAACTGAGCCTACAACGTAAAGTTTTCCTTATTCGTTCAGTACAACAAAACTTGTTTGTTGAGTCAAACATGTTTCATTTGTTGATATTATGGTATAACGTGACGTTAAAAGTCAAACGTAGCCCATTTGGTATCTCAAATCCTTGTATTTTCATATTGAACCCAAATTGGCTTCAAATTGAGCCTACAATGTACAAACGAGTTTTCCTTCTTTGTTAAGCACAAACAAACTTGTTTTTTGAGTCAAAAATGTTTCATTTGTCATTATTATGGTAACCACGCGAGGTTAGAAGTCAAATGGAGCCCATTTGGTCTCTCAAACCCTTGTATTCTCGGATTGGACCCAAATTGGCTTCCAATTGAGACTACAAAGTACAAACGAGTTTTCCTTTTTCGTTAGGCACAACCAAACTTGTTTGTTAAGTCAAACATATTGCATTTGTTTTTATTATTATACCATGCAAGGTTAGAAGTTAAACGAAGTCCATTTGTTCACTCAAATCCTTGTATTTTCGGATTGCACCCAATTGGCCTACGATTGAGCCGACAACATACAAACGAGTTTTCCTTCTTCGTAAAACACGACCTAACTTTTTTGTTGAGTCAAACATGTTGCATTTGTCGTTATTATGGTATCCCGCGAGGTTGGAAGTCAAACGGAGTCCATTTGGTCACACAAATCCTCTATTCTCGGATTGGACCCAACAATTGCCTCCAGTTGAGCCTACAAAGTACATACAAGTTTTCCTTTTTTGTTAAGCAAACCCAAAGTTGTTTGTTGAGTCAAACATGTTGCATTTTTTTTATTCAGGTACCACGTGAGTTTAGAAATCAAACAGAGTCCATTTGGTCACTCAAATCCTTGTTTTCTCGGATTGCACCCAAATTGGGCTCCAATCGAGCCTACAACTTACAAACAACTTTTCCTTAATAGTTAAGCACAACCAAACTTCTTTTTTGAGTCAAACATGTTTCATTTGTCACTATTACGTTAACCACGCGAGGTTAGAAGTCAAACGGAGCCCATTTGGTCACTAAAATCCTTGTATTCTCGGATTGGACCCAAATTGGCTTCCAATTGAGACTACAAAATACAAACGAGTTTTATTTTTTCGTTAAGCACAACCCAACTTGTTTGTTGAGTCAAACATGTTGCATTTGTTTTTATTATGCTACCATGCAAGGTTAGAAGTTAAACAACGTCCAATTGGTCACTCAAATCCTTGTATTTTCGGATTGCACCCAATTGGCCTCCGATTGAGCCAACAACATACAAACGAGTTTTCCTTCTTCGTAAAGCATGACCTAACTTTTTTGTTGAGTTAAACATGTTGCATTTGTCGTTATTATTGTACCACGTGAGGTTAGAAGTAAAACGGAATCCATTTGGATACTCAAATCCATGTATTATCGGAATGCAACAAATTGGACTCCAATTGAGCCTTCAACGTACAAACGAGTTTTCTTTCTTCATTAAGCACGAAAAAACTTTTTTGGTGAGTCAAACAAGTTTCATTTGTCGTAATTATGGTACCCACATGAGGTTGGAAGTCAAACGGAGTCCATTTGGTCACTCAAATCCTTGTATTCTCGGATTGGACCCAAATTTCCCTCGAATTGAGCCTACAACGTACAAACGAGTTTTTCTTCTTCGATAAGCACAACCAAGCTGGTTTGTTGAGTGAAAAATGTAGCATTTGTAGTTATTATGGTACCACGTGTATTTAGAAGTCAAACCGAGTCGAGTTGGATACTCAAATACTTGTATTCTCGGATTTGACCCAAATTGACCACCGATTTAGCCTACAACGTGCAAACGTGTTTTCCTTATTCGTTAAACACATCCAAACTTGTTTGTTGAGTCAAACATGTTGCATTTGTCGTCATTATGGTGCCACATGTTATTAGAATTCAAACAGAGTCCATTTGGATACTCAAATCCTTGTATTCTCGGATTGGACCCAAATTGACCTCCAATTGAGCCTACAAGGTACAAACGAGTTTTTCCTTCTTTGTTTAGCACATCCCAACTTTTATGTTGAGTCACACATGATGCATTTGTCATTATTATTGTACCACACAAGGTTGGAAGTCAATCGTAGTCCATTTGGTCCCTCAAATCTTTGTATTCTTGTATTGCACCCAAATTGGCCTCCAATTGAGCCTACAAGCTACAATCGAGTTTTCCTTATTCGTCAAGCAAAACCAAACTTGTTTATTGAATAAAACATGTTATATTTGTCGTTATTATGGTAGCAAACGAGGTTATAAGTCAAACGGAGTCTATTTGGTCACTCAAATAATTGTATTCTCGGATTGCACATAAATTGTCCTCCAATTGAGCCTACAAAGTACAAACGAGTTTTCCTTATTTGTTAAGCACAACCAAACTGGTTTGTTGAGTCAAACATGTAGCATTTGTCATTATTATGGTACCACGGGTGGTTAGAAGTCAAACCAAGTCGATTTGGATACTCAAATCCTTGTATTCTTGGATTAGACCCAAATTGACCTCCAATTGAGCCTACAACGTACAAACGTGTTTTCTTTCTTCTTAAGCACATCCAAACTTGTTTATTGAGTCAAACATGTTGCATTTATCGTCATTATGGTACCACGTGTATTTAGAAATCAAACAGAGTCCATTTGGATACTCAAATCCTTGTATTCTCGAATTGGAACCAAATTGACATACAATTGAGCCTACAAGGTATAAACGAGTCAAACGGAACCACACATGGTTATAAGTCAAACGGAGTCCATTTGGTCACTCAAATCCTTGTATTATCGGATTGCAACCAAATTGGCTTACAGTTTAGCCTACAAAGTACATGACCAAACTTCTTTATTGAGTAAAACATGTTGCATTTGTCATTATTATGGTACCCAGGCGAGGTTAGAAGTCAAACGGAGTCCATTTGGTCATAAAAATCCTTGTACTCTCGGATTGAACCCAAATTGGCCTCCAATTGAGCCTACAACGTACAAACGAGTTTTCCTTCTTCGTTAAGCACATCCAAACTTGTTTGTTGAGACAAACAAGTCTCAATTGTTTTTATTATGGTAGCACACACAGTTAGAAGTCAAACGGAGTCCATTTTGTCACTCAAATCCTTTTATTCTCGGATTGCACCCAAATTTGCCTCCAATTGAGCTTACAACGTACAAACGAGTTTTCCTTCTTAATTAAGCACGACCAAACTTCTCTGTTGAGTCAAACATGTTGCAGTTTTCATTATTATGGTACCCATGCGAGGTTAGAAGTCAAACGGAGTCCATTTGGTCACTAAAATCCTTGAATTGTCGGATTGCACCCAAATTGGCCTCTGATTGAGCCTACAATGTACAAACGAGTTTTCCTTCTTCGTTAAGCACGACCTAAATTTTTTTTTGAGTCAAACATGTTGCATTTGTTGCTATTATGGTGCCACATGAGCTTAGAATTCAAACGGAATCCATTTGGATACTCAAATCCTTGTATTATTGGATGGCAACAAAATGGCTTCCAATTAAGCCTTCAAAGTACAAACGAGTTTTCTTTCTTCATTAAGCATGACGAAACTTTTTTGTTGAGTCAAACAAGTTGCATTTTTCTGAGTCCATTTGGTCATTCAAATCCTTGTATTCTCGGATTGCATCGAAATTGGCCTCCAATTGAGCCTACAACGTACAAACGAGTTTTCCTTCTTCGTTAAGCACAACGAAATTTGTTTGTTAAGTCAAACATGTTGCATTTTTCGTTACTATGGTAACACACAAGGTTAGAAGTCAAACGTAGTCAATTTGGTCACTCAAAAACTTGTATTCTCAGATTGAACAAAAATTGGCTTCTAATTGAGCCTACAACATACAAACGAGTTTTCCTTATTAGTTAGACACGACCAAAGTTCTTTGTGCAGTCAAACATGTTGCATTTGTTATTATTATGGTACCCACGCGAAGTTAGAGATAAAATTGCAATTAAAATCCTTGGAAAATAAGTTTTGTCTCGGCCTGCAAATCGAGTAAAGTACTAGTAGGATATTGGTTCATCAATCATGATATATTGATAAGATTTGTAATACTTTTAACATGGATGACTCAAATTGACCCAGACCAATGTGAATGGAAGTCTCAAAGTCGCCCAGCCCTATGCGAATGTGAGACTTCCACTCGTATTGTCTCATGCGAATACACAAACTCTGTCCAAATTTTTTTCTTCTGATTTCGAGTTTTGAAGTGTTGTTTTATACCATTTTGTTGAGGTTGCAAGGAGTTAGCCATGTTCAACTTCCCTCTCATTTGTCACTCTCAAGTCGTGTTTGTTGTATTGTGAATGACATTTTGAGACAATGTGGGTTTGTGAAGTGATGGGGAATCATAAATTTTCCATATCTACACTTATATCTTGTTATATGCATAAAATTAGTCAGGCACATTTGAAAGACACATGTCTAAATTAACATCATAAATGAGCAGGAAATTTGAGGATTTGTTTTGATGGAATAACACGTTAAAGTTCAACTCAAATTGACAATTGCTCCTCCAAATGTGCATCAAAGCAGGACTTGATGAGAAGAAGATGGGGTTCCTATAGAAGGGGGCCAAAGGAGGAGAAGAAGAGGGGATGATAGAAAAAAAAATGGGGGTTCTTAATTAGAAGAAAAAGAAGAAGAAGAAAAAGGGGGATGAAAAGGAGGAGAACATGAGGGAAGGAGAGAAATAAGGCGGGGAGAGGGTTGTGCATGAGAAGAGAAGAGAATAAGAGGAAGGGATGAGAGGGGTGGGGAGAATGAAAGTTGGGAAAGGGTGGTGCGGCTGGTGGCGGGTGGTATTCTTCCTTGAATAAGAGATGAAATGGAGAAAAGAGAAACATGAGAGAATAAAAGCCTATTTAATGCTAGTGGTGTGAGACAACTTATTTGGTGGTGTCAAATAGGGCTAGCCTTTGGCAAATTCAAAGTTTGGGGGAGAACTCAATATTGGCGTTTGAAACTTTTTTCCCCAAACTGATTCAAATTTTTACTGGGACTAACCCTAAAGTTTATAATATATATTTTAACCTTAAATAGGTTTGCACTTCATAACTGATTGAGGGTGAAAGCAGAGATGGTGACGTGGGTGTTCAGTAGATGATATTTAAAAATAAAAAATAAATGTATGTGGAGTGCCAACGGCACGGAAAATACCCTACTGGTCCTACAAAACAAGAAATGGTGGTGCTCCTACACAACTTATGTGTGACTTGGACAAATGCCAGACAAATTATGTGCCACGAGCCAAATCACATCTGTAGGATGCTCGATAATTAGGCAACGTTAAAAGAAAAGGTCGACGTTTTGGTTTCTAACCACAAACCATCAAGATGTCTTGAAAATTAATGTTGGTAATCATCATGAGTCACGATAAAATAATAATCTAACCAACTCTTACGAGGCAAGCAAGTTATAACCCGCTCAAAAAGAAGATCAATTTTCATTGCAAGCCTCCCTTGTTTCAAGAAATGGACTTGAATTCACTTGACACTTTTTCCCACAAAGTATGACAAACTTTTCCTTCAATCCATTCTACACCTTTAAATAATTCAACTGACAGCAATTTAAAAAAAAAAATTAATCCTATACAAACAACCAAATCTCTGTCATTCAAAGTACATAAAACACCTTTCTTAAACCCTATTCATTTCAAATCTAATTGCACCACACTGAAAACTAAAACCAACTTCCACCTACTTCCTATTCTATGTGCCTTTGTTCAAGTTCATCTTCTTCCCATATTTTGTCGTTGTGAAACACTGTAATCCCATCATCAATCTTCCAATGCAATGCTTCTAGTCATTCTCTAAAATCTCTACGATGCTTCTAAGAAAATTCATTCTAATTTTGCCCGGCGCTCTCGAATCTTTCGTTGGTGCCCCTCCTCCTCCCTTGCTGCTTCTTGATCTGCTAAATTTATCTTATGTTTGTCTAAAATTACATCACAATGGAAAGGTAGTGGGGTGTACATAACTAGTAGATGGAGGTAGGGGTAGGACAAACTGGTTCATGTTGTAGTGATTTTACGACATTGGCCACGAGGGGTGGTGGTGACATAAGAGAACATGTGTAGGTTGGGTGTAAAAGGGGAAATACGTGGTTTGTGGTGAAAACTAGTAAATTGGAGAAAAATCGCTATAGGACACTATGGGATATTGGGTTATAATTGGGCTTCAGCTATATTGATATTGGTATGGACATAGGGAAAATGAGGGGTGTGGGTAAGAATAATAGGGGTACGAATATGGGTCATAGTATGGGTCACTCGTGTTTTTTTATTTTTCTCACAAGTGGAGTGCTCTGATAATACTTAGTGTGGAAATAGGAAATTGGACCATAGACTAACAAAAAAAAGAGCCAGGGCTGACTTAAAAAATAAGGATAGGGACTGAAACAAAAACAAATCTTCCTCCCATCGATTGAAATAGGGGGCTTGGGCTGAACAAGACGGTCGCGACTAGCTGGGACCGGCGCAAATGGCGGTGGATTGCGATAGGGAGGGGTTGTTTACGGCCTGTGACGGTGTGCTGGTCGGGATGGTAGATTAGATGGTGATGACTGTCGTGACTGTGATCAGATGGTGAGGGTTGTCGATCTGCAGTCGATCAACCTGAAGGCGATAGCTGTCTGTGATTGACTGAAGTGACTGGTGATTAGGGAGGCTGGTTGATATCTGTTGGCGATAGCGGCTGCGAAAGTGGGGCAGTTCGGGGCCGCAGTCGACATGACACAATTGAAACAAGAGGTTGTCTGGCAGGGCTTGCGATTGGCAGCAACTGTGGTGGCTTCAATTGTTGGTGAGTTTTTCGATATCTCTCAACTTCTCTTTGATTCTTCAATCATCTTCTTTCTTTGAACTTTTTTTTTAAATCGAACCAAATAATTATAATCGTTCGGCTCTAATATCAATTGCTAGAATAAAAAAAGGATAATTAAAATAAATTGAACAATAATTAAAATAAATAGAATAATTCAAAATAACAATGATGATACAAATTGCTAGATAAAATAATGATAAATAGAAATAAACTTAAAAATAATTTAAATAAATGGAATAATACGAAATAACAATTAAAAAATAAAGAGAAATAACTAATAAATCAACATATTTATTCAATCAATCAGCCAACTAACAATGGGCATCACATGCCTTATTTATACTGATATAACTTTTGATGTAGTCGATTCCTACTCTCCTTTCTCGCCATTTGCTAGACCTACACAAGTAGCACACGTGAGCTAAATATCACTGTGGCGGTCGATGACACTCTGATGCTTAAGTTAGATAAGGCTAAGGAGAGGCTTAAAGCTGTAAACTGGGATTTTATAGCTACATTAAGTTCTTGTTCGAGAGTCCTTGTTCGAGAGTCCTTGTAGTGTGAGAGTCCTTGTTCGACTAGGCCTTTGGTGGCGTAGTTTAGGGAAAGAGATCTTGTTGGAGATTCTTTCATGTTTTGGTGCTGTCCATGTAGAGAAGTTTCCTTGCACGACTTGTGCTCCTAGATCCGCGGGAGAGGTTTCTCGTTCTGAGTATTTTCCATGCAAGGAAGTTTCCTTGCCCGACTTATACTCGAATATTTGTTTCCTAATCGGATCTGATGTATTGCTGATCTGTCTGTCTTGGGTCGATCCCTCATATACTTGCCTTATCAGGGCTTACGAGTATTGGGCTTGACCACGTGACGTATGGGCTTATTATGGAGCTGCAATTTGGGTCAAAGGTTCTTGAATCTGCCAATAGTGGGCTTAATGTTGTCTGGGCCTTGCTGGATTGAGTATGCTATTAAGCTTGTTTTGTTTTGTTGACGAGATTATCATGACATGCGTACGATGCTGATCAGAGGGCGGTTTGGTGTATCATCAACTACTCCCCTCGAGTTTGTTGGCCATCTAATCAGTCCACTAAGTCATTTCATATAGTAACTGTGTGTTCATGATGGTTGAATATGAGTTGTTTCCCCGAGCAGCAAGTTTCATTAATTGAGTGTGCGTCTGCTCGAAAAAAAGAAAGGTGGGAGTCTTGTTTTCTATATAGATCTATTTTCTGTAGGGTTTGGCTTATTTACTCTTTCGATCTTAGAGACTCTGCTTTATTGTACCACATTCAATGCTTTTGACTTTGCTCAGCTTTCGTATTCGACAGCTCATTCTATATTTCATGGTGGGCCGAAATCATCTTTTTGATGAATTGTTCGCTAAGGGCTGCAAGTTCTTTGAGGAGAGGTTGCTCTCCAAGTCGGATTTATAAGTTCTTCGTAGTACATACGAAGTTTCTGATGATCTGGTGCTTTGCACTATGGATGTTGATCTGACGTCGTTGTCTCCTCCTGAGGGGTTTATCAGCTTTTACCCAGGGATGCTTCAGTCGGGCGTCCACTTTCCTGTTATCAAGGAGATTTGGGAGTTATTGGCATACCTTGGCATTGCACCCGATCAACTAGTGTCAAACAGGTATAGGACTGTGATTGCCATTCTGATTAGGGAAAAAGACGTTGGTGTCCGAGTATCTTCAAGAGCGATTCAATCGCTTACTTCCCCTCGAATAAATGAGCATGTTATGTATGTGCTGACGTCACCGAACTGCTTTGACAATTTGTCTGACGATTTTAAATTCTGGCAGAAGTTTTGCTTCATGGCTTCTGCGGACTAGCAATATTTTGAGCTTGTTGGTCGAACGGTCGAGCGAGAATTCAGACAACTGAGTAAGTTCAAATTCTTTTTTGGTCTTGCTTATGTTAACTGCATGTCAGATTGACCTTTGCGCTTTTCGCATGGAAATTCCCAGCTTCGCCACTTTCTACAAAGATAAAGCGACTCTGGATGCGTCTGAGAATGAAAGTTGTCATTTTGTATTCTAATGTCAAGCGCAGTGGACTGTGGGCTCATTGGCATGAGGCTTTCATTCTTTTTAGGGTTTCGAAGCCAAAGCCCGAAGGTGTGCTTGCTTTGAGGAAGAGGAAACTTACCAAGATTAATGTTTCAAGCCCTTCAAGGAGGGCAAAAATAGATGAGGCGCTTCCTTTTTTTGTGCCTCTGAAAATGCCACGTGTTTTGTCTAGATCTATCCGCAAGCACTTGGCTTAGTCCGAGGGACGTGATGTTGTCGGACAAGAACCTGATTCATACACCGGAGCAGAGACTGCCATTTCTGAGGGGTGGGATGCTCAGGCCAAAGCCCCTATTTCCCTTTTTGACTCGGAAAGGGAGTATTTGTAAATGGTGTGTGTGGAGGACATAACCAAATGTAGTACAAAGTAGGCAGATGTTCTAAAAAAATGTTTGTACAGGTTGGCGTGGCGGCTTCGTTTGGTTGTCCCTTTTCAATAAAAGACTTTAAGCTCTGCCCTTCTCAGGATCATGAACTTGTTGAAGAGTTGTCCGATTGACAACCTCATGGTGAAGTGTCTTCTCTGCATCACCCATATTGTCATCCATCTCATTCCCATCCCCATATTTAATTGACGACGGGTCCAAGGAATAACTCGTTTCCCTCTTCCCTGTCAACTAATGCTGAACCGACGGTGAAAGTGATCCGGCTATTGCAGGCAAAGGGAAAGTTGTGGATGAGGGCCCTGATGCATTAAAGACAGTCAAGGGTGGTGTTGGGGTGATTCCAATTTCGAAAGACCTCCACCCGATCAGTTTGTTTGCTCCAAACGTAATAAGGATGAACAACCAAGTTTGGCATCAAGAGGTTGATATTTCTTATTCTTTGGGAAACATATTAGCAGGTGAAATGACAGGTTGGTGAACTGTGCTCCGGAGCCAGTGGGAGAGATGCTAGGAGAGTGTATGGACAAAGAAAGGAACATCACATGCGAGGGATGTCATGCCTGAATCAAGTGGTCGCAGTTGCAACTGAAGTTGAGGCCGCTCGTGAGAGTGTATATTATGGAGCGAGTCTTTGCAAACTTTAAGAAGTCATACTCTGACGCTCTCTACACTCAAACGCTCTCTACGAGATTTTCATTTAGGAAGAAACTTGAAGCTTACTCAGATACAGGAGCATAGTCCTGGTGCATTAGGTTGGAGGCTCAAAAGGTTCGCTTGGACGCGATTGAGTCCGACTTAACGGGGATAGTGTCCGTGAGGGATCGGTTCGAGAATGAGATGAACCTTGTTCATCGTGACTTGCAGTTTGCCCGTGTGTCTGTGCTCGGAGTGCAGGCCAAACTGTAGGCTCTGCATGCTGAGAGGGTCAAGAAGGAATCAGAATGGACTGTCCAATGTCAGCAGTTGGAGGTCGATTTTGATTTTAATGCCAAGAGTGTGCAGGCCGCTAAAAAGCAGTTCCTTCTTGCACAGGATGAGCTAAGTGATGTTAATGATAAGCTGGGTGCTGAGTAGTCCATGACTGACAATGTTGTCGGTTGAGCTGGAGCTGTTGTTTGTTGAATCAAGGGTGCGCGAGGAGAAGCTTCTTTAGGCCCAAGGCACGTTTGGGTTCAGAAGAGTTGTGCATGGAAGGCGGGAGTTGTTGCTTTGATGAGGCCGAGTTTGGAGTGGCCTCCGATTCGTCCAAAGAATTAGGTTACTTTGATGAGGGTGATCGAGAGGTAGCACATATAGACGTGTCTCCTACTTCTTCTCCTGTTAAGTCCGACTCTTTTGTATCTGACTCTCCTCTTGATGAGTGAACCTTGTATTTTTCTTTTTGGCTCACGAATAAATAATACTTTGTAAATGTTTGTTTTTTCCTTTGCTTTTCTGCTAGCTTTTACCTGCTTTGTCATTGACTGTCAGACGAGAGCCTATGCTAGGCCAGAAACCTTTATAATTGAGAGTTCTGACTTGCTGTGCTGCGATAGTTCGTGCAATTCTTGTCAGAATACTTTTAGAGATCAGGGATTGTAATACACCCTTTGTCTATCGGCTTGGTTGTATGTTGAACCAGCAGTTGTTGTTGTATAAGTGAATTAGTCAGACTGTGTTCCCAGCACATACACCATTGTAGATGATCAAACAATAGTCCTTGCGAGTCGTCTGAAACGAGCTTCCAATGCTCTGACCGGACTTTTGACTCATATTTACCTGCTTTTGTGGAATAGGCTTAGTTAGACTGGAGGTTGTTACTGCCAGTTATAACTGACTAAACAAGGGTCAGGTTTCGGCGATCATGGTGGTCCCTGGCAAGTCATCTTGATCAACCGTCAAGGGCACTGGCTAGACTCCCACTTTCCAAACCATCTTGATCCGCTCATGGCGGACTAGGAATTGGAGCGAGCTAGAAGTTATCATCATCAGTCGCTCTGACTAAACTCTGGCAGGGGTTCGGTGATCATTGTCTGTAATTGGCCAGTGATCCTTTGCAAGCCATCGCGGTCAAGTGTCATCTCGCTGACTAAGCTCACACTTTCTAGGCCATCGAAATCCACACACAACAAACTAGGCTTCGAGCATATCAAAGCCATCGTTATCAGTGGCCACTGACTAAGCTTTGGTCGGGGTTCGGCTATCACTATTTTTGTAGGAGTAGTAACCCCTTGCAAGCCATCTTAATTAGACGTCAAGAGCGTTGACTAGACTCCAACTTTTTAATCCGTCGAAATCCGTTATTAGCGGACTAGGCTTCGAGCAGACCAGAAGCCATCGTCATCGGTCGTCACCGACTAAGCTTTCGTCAAGTTTGGTCACTAGTGCCCATGTTTGGACAATGATCCCTGGCAAGCCATCTCAATCAGGCATCAGAGCACTGACTAAGCTGCCACTCTCTAAACCGTTGACACCCGTTTAGTTTAACGGAGTGGGCGTTAGCGTACCAGAAGCTATCGTCATAGGTCGAAACCGACTAAGCTTTGGTTAGGTTCAGCGACCATAATCTACATTTGGACAATGGTCCCTGGCAAACTATCCTGGTCAGGTATTAAAAATGATGACTAAGCTCCCACTTTGTAACCCATCGTCTTTCACTTTCGACGACCTAGGTGTTAGAGCGGACCAGAAGCTATTGTAGTCAGTCAGAGCTGATTAGCTTTGGTTTGAATAAGATTTTGGGTGCTTGGGTGTCCTGACTTACTTAGTCGCCTAGCAGTCTGATTCCACATTCGGATCGATTGATCGGACCAATAATAGATTATTCGGCATTAATAAATAGTAGCGGAATAATAATTGGGTTGATGCCTTGGATTTCATGAAAATACTCTGTAGGTGTGTTCCTTATTCCATGGCGCTCCAGGCCTGTGTTGTTTGTTCCTTTGCATGTGCTGTGTCGAATCTAGTAGAGCATAAGCTTGGGTGCATTAGTGGAGAAGCTCAATTAGAAAAAGAAAAATCTTTGTAGATCAGCGTGCCAGAGATACGGGGCATATTGCAAGACGGTTCAGTATCGATTACTCCCCCTGGTTAATGGGGCTGCTTGCAGGGTCATTAATTCAAAATATGTGGACTTGTGCAGTTGCAATTGGAACCATCGTTTTCCGATTTCCAGTTCGGCATTTAATGCTGAAGTAGTTGTTGGCTATATATAGGTTAATGATTTTTTGTTCAAGGCATTGCGTAGAAGAGTTATGGATTTCCTTTCAGGGGTAAGGTTTGTCTTCCTTCTTCTGGTGCTCAAGCTGCCTCTCATCCGTCATTGTTGTCGGGGGATGGTCCTCGCAGTTGGTTTATGGTTGATGGGAGCGTTGGAAGTTGTGACTTTCGCTTTTGGGGTGATATCTCCATGTCACCCCAGGCATTACACATTTGAGGGGCGTCCCCATTTGGCAGCACTGTGAGACCTTGATGATCCTGTTGTTTAGAGATATTTTCATCAGCTTTTTGTTGCTTCCTTCTATTCCTAGTCACGAGGCAAATTGGCGGAGCAAATAATCGGGGGAGTACTCGCAACCTTCTTCAAGTACTTTGTTTGCTACTTTCAAATCATCCTTGTGAGGTGATTTGACAGAGCAATGAATTGATTGTGTTCCTTCGCCATATTTTTTAAACATTCTACGTTCACCACCTTTTCTTCTGGAGGCTTATTGGAATCTCTACGCTTGTTTCAGTGGATATATACTTGCATCAGACTTAGATACTTGTAATGTATAAACTTCTGTACTAGTTGGTCGACAAGTTTTGCAATAACTTTAATTGCAATTAATAAAATCAGTTTTATTTTTGGAATGTGTCTGGTACGAACAATTCTACTAAACTGAAATTAAAAACAAAAAACAAAATCAAAGCAACAAAATAATTTAACTCCAAACAGGGATTGCGCATATGGTCCTCGCTCGAATTGCATAGTCCATCTAGCAGAGTGTCTTGAAAGCTAGAGAAGTTACTTAATAGTGGACTTCGTGCTAGCAGGCAGTTCCTTGCTGATTATCAGCTTTTGGAGTAGGTGCCCATTTGATGAAGTATCGTTACTTAGCTCTTTGTTGGTCTGAATTGCGCTGCCAACTCCAAATTTTGGCTCTCTTTATAGCTGCACTTTTTTTGTCGGGGCTCCTCCGCCCTCGCAGCATGATCCTCCTCGTTTGTCTAAGCACGGTGCCTAACAAGCTTGTTCTGTGGGCTCGAGCTGCAGTTGGCAACAATTCAGTTGTTTCAGGGCCGCATAATGGCAGTCTCTTGCTGCATGTTGATTTCCTCAGATAGTTTTTTGGGCCTGGTTGGCTGTATATTTTATGCATTGGTGCAGAATGGAAACTACTGCCTCAATATGATGAAGCCACGACCTTCTCAGAATATGTTGCAGGTGGACGGAGTGTCAACTACCATGAATTCTTGGACAAGGTACATTTGCAATTGTGGTTTTCTCGCCACCACCATTAGATTAATCTTTCTGATTGGAAAACACTTCTTTCCACTAAATCCGAACATGGGGTGGGTGGTGGGGGTAAATTTTTTCTCTTGTAACTGCATGTTGTGGAATGCACTGAGAAACATGACATTGAGTGAGCTTCCTGTATCTACTAAGACCCTCTTTACCTCCCACTTAGCGATGAGGACAAAGATGACCAGGGCGTCATTATGAGTAGAATGTACCCCTTGGAGATCCCTTTCCATAAAAGTTAATGGTTGGATTGGGCTGTGAACTTGTGCATGTTGCACCTATCAGTCCTCACACTGAGATGGTGTCTACATCTCAGCCAACATCCTCTTACGGTACCTATTAGATTGCTCCCGTTCAGAACCAACCCTGTGGAGGAGATAAATTGTGGGATTGGTTCTTTCTTTTGCTCGATCCTACCTCCTGTCCGAGCCAAGGAACTCTTTGAGCTTGCCTTTCCTGATCCAGTACTCGACTTCTCCTATAAGGTTTCTTCAATTCTCAGTATCATGTTTGCCTTCCTTGTGGTAGGCATAGTATTTGTTGTTGTCGCGCCGAGTGAGGTCTCCCGCTGCTTAGGCATTCATTTCAGTTCTTCCCAATCCTTGATGGAATCAAGGATCTTGAACAGACTGGTATTGAGAGGAGTAACATACCCAACCCAACATAAATAAAGGCCTTGTTCTGCTTGTCCAGTCCGAGTCAGTTTTTTTGTCTCTTTCTTCTTCCCCTTTTTCTTGTCCTTGGAGACAGATGGCTTCTTTTCTAACTCTGCTTCCCTCTTGGTAGCTAGCATTTCTTCTAGAATGATAAATCTCTGGGCATCCTTGAGAAATTAGATTTGTTGGTTGCCCACAAAGCGTGTGAGGAACGCCATCGCCAATGTTCGAAATTAATCGATAGATCTTGGAGGGATATCGTGGAACAAGGTCAGCGCTGACGTCTTCAAGCTGGCAGGGAATGATCGAAACATTATTGCATCGAGCCCTTCCTTGAGTGCCATGACGTACTGGAAGTGGCGCAAGTGATTGGTCGGGTCTCTTGTCCCGTTGTAAAACTCCAGCTTCTGTGGTGTGTATTTCTTCGCAGAGGTTTGTCCATGATATGATTCATGACCAGAAGGACCGTGATCGGACGGGTCTCCTGTCCCATTGTAAAACAACAGTACATCGGGGTTCATGGCCTCATTTCGGATAGGGTTGTGCGAGACGTGCCTTTCGGCACTAGACGTTGGATCTCTATTGGCTGCTTTTCCATTTCTGGTCCATTGAGAAGCTGCTGGGGTAGCGCAGCTCTCCTAAACGTGTTTTCTGGAGCTCTCTAGGGACTGGGCCCTTCGCTGCCCACGGTCTCCTTTTATAGGTGGAGGATTCTGTTTTTTGAGCGCCTCCAACGCTTCTGCGATTTGTTGCATCTGGGTCAACAGTAGATCCACCCTTGGGTCCATCGTGGCTGCCACCGGCGCGGGGGTCTGAAGGGTTTCTTCCCGCGGTGGTGAAGGCACCGGAGCTGGCAGCGCTCTGCTAGTTCGAGCGTTCAAGGGTTCAACAATGTCTCCATTATTTAGAAACATTGTTGTCACCATCTTTCTAGCTTTATGGGAAAGGTAGCACTATTGTTTCTTCTAAGGAACTCTATCGTTTTCCCACGGACAGCGCCAAACTGATGTAGTCGATTTCTGCTCTCCTTCCTCGCCTTTACCTACACCTGCACAGGGAATGCACATGAGCCAAAGACCACCATGTGGTGGCCGATTGCACTCCGATGCTTAAGATAGATAAGGCTTAGGAGAGGATTAAAGCTGTAAATTGGGTTTCTCTAGCATACCTTTGTCGATCAACCTTATCTCTCTTTTATGGTGTGAGAGTCTTTGTTTGGCTCGGCCTTTGGTGGTATAGTTTAGGGAAAGAGATCTGGCTGAAGATTCTTTCCTTGTTGGGAGTTTTCCATGTAGAGAAGTTTCCCTACACGACTTGTGCTCATAGTCTGCAGGAGAGGTTTCCCTTTCTGAGTGTTGTCCAAGCAAGGATGTTTCTTCGCCGTACTTATACTTTAGTATTTGTTTCCTAGTCAGAACCAAAGTATTGTTAGCATGTCTATCTTGGGTCGATCTCCATATACTTTTTCATCAGGGCTTACTCTCGCCTAATCAGAGCTTACGAGTATTGGGCTTCACCGCGTGATGTATGGGTTTATTAAGGTGCTGCAATTCGGGTCCAACGTTTTGGAATCTACCAATAGTGGGTTTAATGTTTTTTGGGCCTCACTGGATTAGGCATGCAATCGGGCCTGCTTTGTTCTGTTGACGAGATTATCATGACAAACGTGCGGTTCTGATCAGGGGGTGGTTTCGTGTATCATCAACTTCTAAACACAAAAAACAAACTCTAAACCTAATAGGAAACCCTATTACAACAAAACTAAAACTTCGGATATTTCTAAAATATAAAAATATTACTATTACTAGTATTTAGAGTATCCTAATTACATCATAACAAAAAAAAATTTCAAAGCAAAGAAGATACAATTTTTTTTTTAAAGGCAAGCGTGGGGGTTTATATGGGCTCCTCAGACCACTAAAAATAAATAGGATCAGATTTGTTACATTCGAGTGTATTTCCTACCTCGGGTATCATCGAAAACAATTTTCTTAATATCCTCCGCAAAGGAACTAGGACTGATCTCAATAAACTCATGGTTAGGTAAGAGTTTTGATAGTTTATCCGTTGCTTGGTTCGTTTCTCACACT
Organism: Berberis vulgaris; assembly: GCA_963556465.1. Lineage (NCBI taxonomy): Eukaryota > Viridiplantae > Streptophyta > Magnoliopsida > Ranunculales > Berberidaceae > Berberis > Berberis vulgaris. The sequence goes on along the minus strand of OY747126.1, from coordinate 37,416,671 downwards.
GCATGCATGACCTTGCATCCCGCAAATGTCCTGATTGCCTTCTTGACGCGTCTGGTTATATGTACTGCTTCCCATGGAAGAGCTTTAGTGGTAGTAATGTATTTGAAAGCATTGCTAGAATCCATACTAAGTTCCACTTTCTGAAAACCATGTTTTTGCGCTAGCTTAATCCCCAATTCGATCCCCTGTAGTTCATGTAGAATCACTGTTTATGCTCTTTGTGTCCCTGCCGCAGCTGCCACCACTAGACCTTCATAGTCCCTGATCAATGCACCATATCCCCCTATAGTTCCTGCTAGAGATCCATCCGAATTAACCTTGAACCAGCCTAGTTCAAGCTTTTGCCATGCATGCACAGTACTGGTGTGTATATGGAATTGAACACCAATTCGCCACTTATCAAAAAGCTCTCTATTCTCACCATTGTCTTCTACCTTTAGATCCATGACTGAAACACGTAGCCGAACATCTTCAATAACCTTGAGCACCAAATCACTTGCTATTTTAAACTTGGACTGGAAGACTCTACAATTCCTCTATGTCAATAGGTGGTATATAGTGGCATTCAAAGCAAGCTTCTTTAGCACAGTTCTAGGTGACGTACCAGAGAATTTCATCTCACACAACTTCCACTCTGCTGCCCAATCCAAAGGTTGTCGTCTGTAGCCCAATTGAAGTAGGACAACTGACCATACATAGCATGATTACCTACATCTGAAAAAGAGGTGCTCTTCGCACTCTGGCTCGTCACTACACAATGAGCAACTTGATCGTTCAATGACTCCCCATTTTTTCAATTTGTTTTGGGTCTTGAGAGCCTTATGCATAACAAGCCAAGTAGTGAAACTCTACCTAGGTATCCTTCCTGTGAACCATACTAGTTTGGACCAGAAGACTGCTTGCGATATCTGCCTCATTGATTGGTATGCACTCTTATTAGTGAACTCCCCATCGAGACCCTCCATCAAAGTGATTTCGTCTTTGTAAGCACTGTCCAGCTCCACAGATTCAAGATCTTCATAAATATCAGCAATGGTGGATCTCTCCTGCAGTCGGGTATCCCATTTGTTATCCTTTATAAGCGCACTAACTTTGGCATTTCGGTGCAGTAGAGAGTGATACGTAAGATGTTGGGGAAACCTATTTAGTAGGATACCCAGGGGGTGCCATGGTTCTTTCCACAACAGAGTATCCTTGCCATCTCTAATTGAGTGTACTATTAGTTTTCTTGCCTGAGCTCTGCATTTGAGAATATTACGCCAACACCAGGATGAGTCACTTAGGGTGTCCATGACCCAGAAATTCTTTGTTTTGATTATGTTATTACTTGTCCACTGTACCCACAAATTCTCCTTCTTGGAGACAATATTTGACACATGCCTCATCATTGCAGCCTTGTTAGAGGTTTCAATGCACCTTACGCCTCCCTCATTATAAGGGCTGCATATTCAGCCTCATAAGGGATGTTATAACATCCCGAACACTTGTAGGCAAGATGAAACAAGAGGTCCAATAGACATGGAGACTATTCAAGACTGCTTTAATGAGAGTGACTCTACCTGCATATGAGAGATACATGTTCTTCCAAGATTGAACTCTCTTATGAATTCTATCTATCAGTGGTAAGCAGTGATTCTAGTCCAGGCGGGAAGAAATCAGTGGGAGACCCAGGTACTTCACTGGTAATGCTTCTAGCTTGAAATCTAGGCACCTAGTGATCAGTAGAAGCTCCTCACTGGGAACCCCAGCAGCAAACAAACTACTTTTTGAGCAGTTTATAGCAAGTCCTGAGCATGCTTTGAATTGGTTCATGTCACTAGATAGCGCCACTGCAGACTTAATGCTCCCATGGAAGAAGGCAATAAGGTCGTCAGCAAAACAGAGATGAGTTACTTGAGGATTACTGCATTTTGGATGCAAGACATATTCTCCTTCTTCCACTTTCTGTTTTAGTATTAAATGTAGGAGTTCCATTACAAGAACAAAAAGATATGGCGACATCGGACACCCTTGTCTATGCCTCTCTTGGCCCTGATAAAACCTTTAGGTGAGCCATTGATGGTGATGGAAAATCTAGGAGTCGTAATGCATGTCTTCACCTAGTCAATGAACAATTCAGGGAATAGCATTTTCAGCATAACATGCTCAATTGTTTCCCATCAAATCATATCATAGGCCTTCCTAAAGTCTATTTTTGCTGCACATCGAGGGACTCCCTTATCTCTGTGATAATTTCTGACTAATTCATGAGCTAGCATCACATTGTCATGAATGTATCTGCCTCTTATGAATGTGAACTGATCCAAACTAACCAGTCTGTGGACCACTCTTTTCATCTCATTAGTAATGATTTTAGTAATGCATTTGTACAACACATTGCAACATGAAATCGGTCTGAAATCACCCAGATAAGAAGCATTAGTAACTTTAGGAATCAAAGTAATGTACGTGTTATTTACCTCTCCAAGCATCCTCTTACTTCTGAAAAAATTCTGGACTGCTTTTGTAAAGTCGTTTCCTATGATCCTCCAAGATGTTTTGAAGAAAAGTGATGAGAAACCGTCCGAGCCAGGGGTCTTATCAAAACCTATGGAAGCCAAGGCTTCTGTAATTTCATTCATGTTCACCTCCTCGATCATCACCATAGCATCTTTCTCAGAAATGGTTCTTTCGGCTTGCAAGCTATCGATGAATGTTGGGTCATAGTCACCCTGTTCACCAGCAAAAATGTCTTCAAAATACCTTATGCATTCAGTCTCTATATCCTTCATGTCTTCCAGTTTCTCATGTTGATGATTGTAGATGGATAGTATCTTGTTTTTTGAGCGCCTTTCCCGCAAGTATTGATGGAAGTATGTGACATTTTCATCACCTGACCTCACGTGCTTTGCTTTTTCTTTTTGTACCTCTTCTGACTCTACATTTCTGGCTGCACTTGCATAGCTCTTGACTGCATTTTTCTATGCAACTGCCAAAGTGGGATTAAGGGGATCCAACTGGAGCGAAGTCTGCATTGCTTCCATGACTAATTTGGCAGCAATGATACCACTTCTAGCATTGACAAAATTGTTCTTTCTCCAGTCTGTGAGTTGAGCTTTTACTCGTTTTAGTTTCTGTACAAAGCAGTAAGTTGCATTACCCTTCACTGGTGTGTCCCATGCATCCTTAACCACCTCTAGATTGCCCTTCTCATGGACCCAATAGTTGAAGAATCTACACGGAATAGGACTAGGATTTTTATGTTCATAGATGGTAAGTATGAATGGTGAATGATCTGATGTCCCTGGGTTTAGAAAATCAGCTTCAGAATTAGGCATATCAATTAGCCATTCTTGATTTATCATTGCTCAGTCTAGCCTGGACATAACTCTATGCTCACCACTTTGTTTATTACTCCATGTTAAAAAACAACCCTTATACTGGCAATCAAACAGGCCTGCTTTCTATGCACAGTCAGCAAGATCAATGAACTGACTTGGGCGTATTTCATCCCGACCTACTCTTTCCTGTGAATTCAGGATTGAGTTAAAGTCACCCAATACTAACCATGGCATCTTATTGGTGCCTGAGAAAGTAACCAGCTCAAGCCATAGCCGCTTCCTGATGGTGTTGTAGTTGCTACCATATACAAAACTCAGTATGCATGAGAATCCATTAGGCATTCAAGAAAATGGCATGCTCAGATCTTGAGATTACACTCATGTTCACTTCTTGCGGATCCCAGAGTACCCAGATTCTACCTCCTTGTGCTATATCATTATTGTCAATTACCAGCCAGTCACGCACCAATTCCTTCTTAATCTTGTCCTTTTTTTCATCACTAACTTTCGTCTCAACCAGCCCTAGAATACTAATTTTATGCTTGTGTATAAGTTTCTGGACTTCACTTTGCTTCAAGGGGTCATTTAGACCCCTAACATTCCAGCATGTTGTCTTAATCATCTAAAGATGTAGCATATTGGTCACCACCCCCAATAGGGTTAGATAGTTCATGTCCCAGTATAGGCTTAGGGGCTCTCGTGGTTTTGATTGTCTTGGCTGATACAGGCTCAGACCCTTGTTCCACGCTTTGTAATACATCAAAGGGGTTGCTTTTACTTCGCAAATTATGAACTCTTGTCTGAGTTATTGGTTGCTTAATGTTCCCTTTATTAGAACCTTCGCCCTTCTTATTTATGCATGCTTGCAATGGTCTAGACGTTGTCTCCCCGCGACCACCAGTTGCTCTCACAGTGCTAGGTTTCAATTGCTCCTTATCCACCTGACTCGGTGTTGGCTGGGCTAGTACTACTTGCTAAGAAGCTATTAATTGCTCAGAATCTATTAATTGCTGAGAAGTTACTACTTGCTAGGAAACTACTGCTTGCTTGGGGAGCTACTCCTTGCTGAGTAGTTATCACTAATTGAGATAAGTCTTGCTGAGATGGAACTGGTTGGGCTAGTACTACTTGCATGGCAGCCCCGGCTGCTTGCGCTTCCTCACTGGTGCTAGAACTGCAGTTTCATGTGGTCAATCACTGGTCTTGCTCCAAAATGCTTGAAAATGGATCATAGCCATAGAAGATCAGTCATATTCTTTACTCTCACATGTGGTTATGATCAATCATTCAACCTTTCCCTCAATTTTTGGCACCAAACAACTCCAGGCTTCCAATTTACCAAAAACCCTATAGATAAATTTCCTTATTCAACAAAAGTTCCATGGTATTAAAAATTTTGGAACGGGAAAGCACAAACATCGCATCAAAGAGCATGGAAAAGAGCATATAAACCTTGGTTTCACATTGCTCCATTTATAATTTACTAGAAACTAGAGATTCTGAAAGTACCACTGAAATCAACTAGTAGTGGGCCCACTAGTGTTGGTGTAAATCAAGATCTCAAAGTAGAATCAAAGATACCGTTAAAAATAAAAACAGTTTTAGTTCTTGAGCTTTGAGTTGCAAGGAAAACACGATATCAATTGAATAAAATGACGGTAAGTAAAATTTCCCAAATATTCATGCTAAAAAATAAGGAGACTAATAGCGGTAAAACACGAACCCTGTAGGCCTTCTTGTTTTTTGATTACTTTCTACTTTTATCTAAACCATTTTCATGTTTATGTGTGATTTTCTATTTAATGCTTGTTAATTGCGACTAATGTAGAAATTGTTCATTAGCTGCCTAGAAACTATGCTATTAACGAACTATTTTACAAAATTCTCTATCAATTTTTTTATTAGGTTAAATATCTATGCAATGGACTAAGCGTCGTAGTATCTTTTATTAGTACTATAGGCCCAAGCCCAATTACCTCTTCTCATAAAAAGAGGGCTGATCAAATTGTTAACTAGATGAACAAAAATGAGTTTTCAAACATTTTGCCTATCATAAAAAATAAAGCTAGTTAAACACGTGTAGAAAAGACATCCCTTGAACACCATTTTTAAGGCAAATAATAAAAACAATTTAGATAGCTCTAGACGGACGAATTTGAAATGTGATATCTTGAATACTTTAATTATTTATTTATTAATGATCACCATGTTACTTAAAATACAATAGAGTACCCAGGTAAAGTCAGAATTCGAATAATAATAGAAAAAGCGTCCCACAAATTCTTTCAAAGAAATTTATGGTAGTTCAAGGAGTACCCAACAAAATTTGAAAAAATGTTGAACATGTCAACACCATTTAGAAAGGCAGACCTCGTAAAAATATTAATAAGGAAATTATTGTTTGAAGTTTTGAACTGACTGGAACTGATTTCCATCAATCCTTGATAAAACTTCCACCCTTTCTCCTGTTGTCATAATGTTTCATCCATTTATGTCACTTCCTTCTTCAACAAATTCTTCTTTGCCTCACATTCTAAACGCCAATTATATCATCACCTTTTTAAAGTAGCGACTTATTCTTTCTACCAATTTGAATGAGAGTGCACTTGCATGCAACATCTTTTGTATTTATTATTTATTTTTATTGTTGTGCTTTCTTTGGATAATAATAATAATAATTATAGATGAAATATAACGTAAAGTATGATTAGTATTTAATTTATAATAAATTTAATTTGTTGGATCGAGCCTAAGCAAACACATTAGGAGAATTGAAATTTAGGGCTTCAATAGTATTTAGGGTTAGATTGCTTAGTAAGCTAGGTTTAGTGTGAATAGGGCCAATAAGCCATTGCTTGTAGTTGGTTGAGTGACAATTATGAATTGATATATTTGTTTATCTTTATTTTATTTTAATTGTAGATTTAGGTTAATTAGATTAGTTGTAGATTCTATTATTTTGTATTAGAGCCGAAACAATTCTAAATTGGTTCACGATTGTTCGAAGAGACTATTGAAGAGAAACTGAGGAAAGAAAATAAGTTAAAGAGGTTTATTGAAAGAGACGATCTGAATCAGATTTGATGGAACAAAAGTCGTCCAAAGGTTTAGCCCTGGCTGCCGTGATCCACCGTCATCCTCACACAGCCACACCGTTGAAATCATGCACCACGCAGCCTCTTAGATCAGCAACACCATGACAGGTACGCACCGCCACCAACTCCGACCAGCCCACCCCATCGACGACAACACATCGCCCCCCACCGCCGTCTGTCGTGCAATCGCAACCTCTTTTACCTGATTGGATGATATTTGCTCCTTGAAAGCCTTGAAACAGATGTGTTTGAAAAGAGAGCCTTGCTAGGGAGCGAGGCCCGCGCAAGGCCGGCCCATCATCATTCATCATCCTAGAATTGCTGAAAATGCATCCATCTCTAGGATGATGGATGGTGGTGGGTCGGCCTTGCGCGGGCCTCGCTCTCTAGAATCAGGGTTGAAAAGAAGAAAACATATTTTTTATTATTTAGTAGTCCTTGACCTGATTTATTAAGTAGTCCCTATCCAGACAGGTTATCAATACCCCCTGATTTGTTGAGTGCCACCAACTAGTTCCCTATATTTTCAAAATTTACTAAAAGCTCGCTAAATATTGCTGACAACTTCCTGGTCCAGTAGGTTATATCACCTCCGAATCTCTAGGAGCATCCCAACAGTGGGAAAAAATAAGTGACCTATATTATTCCAAATCCAAATCCTTATTATCCTACATATCAACACAGCCAAAGCACATCAGTATCAATATCCAGTGGTTTCATATAGTACTTACACACCTTTTACTATCCTACACCACAATACACCTATATCCGCTCTTATCACTAGCATAAACTCGTTTCTCCTACACCACCACCCCCAGTGACCAATGACATAAACCCTACTACCATCTCTAATGATGTAGGTTGAGAGTGACACGGAGAAAGTTTGGAGAGAATTCAAAGATTGACTGACTGCTTACCTTGACACATTTTTATGACCCGGGAGAGGTAGAAAAAGCAAGGGCGGAAGAGACGTACCAGCAGATGAGTCAAGACACTAACCAAACCTCAACTACCGACGTACTCAACTTCCAAAAAGGTAAGCTATTTGACTTTTGTGATTATTCCCTATTTTTTTCAAGAAGAATATGAACTTCCCACTGAAGCAAAGGTAGTAAGTGACGAAGTTTATATTGACCCATACTGGAAATTTTTTGTGGCATGAGTTTATGCACATGATTCCTCTTAGCAAGTATTTTTCAGATTTTTTTTTTTGAATCACCTTGCAATTTTTCTCGATTAGTATTATTTATGGCAAGTTTCTCGTGGCAAGTTTTGAGGTCATCCACTGCGTGTGCACTTCGCATTGTGTTCTATCATTGGTCGCTTGTATTTGTTTGACTTTTGTTCTAAACTCAAGGAAGAGCTTATGTGAAGTAGGATCAACATTTAATTTTTTCATTCATTTAATTGAGTTTAGTTGTTGGATCGGGCCTAAGTAATCCCCTTATAATAATTAGGGATTACGGCTCCAATAGCATTTAGGGCTAGATTGTTTAGTTTGCTAACTAAGTTTAGTATAAATAGGGCCAATAGGCCATTGCTTTTTATAGTTCGATGAATGATAAATACGAATTGATTTACTTGTTTATCTTTATTTTAGTTTAATGGTTTATCAACGACCATGAACTCCTGGAATAGGAAAAGTTGTGGTTCTCCCGTCGCTGCCGTAATTTTGATCTTCTCGACAGGTAAGCATTTCTCCCCACCGAACCCAACCATGGGGCAACTAGTGGGCATTAGGTTATCATTTTTCAGCTGCATGTTGCGAAACATGTTGAGGAATAGAACATTCAAGGAGCTCCCTGTGTCTACCAAAGATCTCTTCACTTACCACTTCGCTATGAAGACTGAAATAACGACATCATTATGTGGAGACCAGAGGTCCCTATCCGTGAAAGTTGGTGACAGGATCGGGTTATGGACACGAGCGTGGTGCACCTGTTGGTCCTCGTAGGTGGATTGGGTCTGCATTTCATGGAGCTTCATCTTTCGGGACATGTTGGATTGTTTAGCTTCCAAGCACACTCCATGCAAGACATATACAATGTTTGTCGCCTTGACTTCAATTTCTTTGACGGCTTCTTCTCCTTTTTTCGCCCAGTCTTTTCTCACGTCTAGGATCAGGAATTATTTGAGTGGTCGTTGTCCTTGTGAAATGAGCAGTATTTTTCATTGTTCTGTCAGGAGGGATCCCCCCGAAGTTTGGCGAGCCACTTCACTTCTCCCCAATTCTTAATGGAATTGAGGATATCGGACAGGTTGGAGTTGAGGGGAATGAAGGACTGGATTCGACATAGTTGGAGGCTTCTTGCCTAGTGCAGCCAAAGTCTGACTCGTTGTCATTCCGCTTCCTTTTATTTTCGTCGTCGTCCTCCGATTTCATTGCATTTTGTTGTCTCTAGGACCAAGGGAATGCTTTTTGTTAGCTTATCCTCCTTTTTAGTGGCCAACAACTCCTCAAAAGTGATGTATTTTAGGCACTCTTTAGCAAGTCCGCCATGTTAGTAGGAGGCTCCAGAATGAGGAAGTTGTAGAACTAGCCTCCCCTCATACCCAAGGTGAAGACTGTGACCGAGGTGTCATCGTTGCAGCCGTTGATGAGAGTTAACTCATCATTTAAGCGTGTGAAATACTCCCTCAGTGTCTCGTTTGGCTACTGTTTGAGGTTGAGCAGGTAATGCGGGCTCTTCTAGTATGTTGGCTGCCGACAAAGCGGGTGAATAACACTTTGGCTAGCGTTCGAAATGTGTCAATAGACTTTGGAAGGAGATTGTGGAACCAGTTCAGCGTTGTTTTCTTCAGGCTGGTGGGGAATGATCGGCACATTACTACTTTAGATCCTTCTTTCAGCACCATCACATACTTGTAATGGCGTAAGTGGTCGGATGGGTTTGGTGTCTCATCATAAAAATCCAGCTTAGGCTGGCTGAACTTCTTCAACAATGGCTCGTTCATGATGTGATCCATGAACGGGGGACGATGAGGTTGTACAACACGTCTGGATTAGTGACCCCAAGCCGGAGGGGGTTCTGCAAGGCAAGTTTGTCAGCCTTAGACGTCGGATCTTCGTTGGTCACTTCTGCCCTTGGTCCATTGAGAACTTGCGGGGCCATAATGACTCTCCTGAACATGCTCTCTGGTGTATTCTAGAGACAAGGCTATTTGCGGCTTTTTGTCTCATTCCGTGGGTAGAGGGTTTCGTTGAGTGAGTACCTCCACCACTTGTGTGATTTGCTGCACTTGGGTTGACAGTCGATCACCCTAGAGTTCGTCGTGGCTGCTACTGGCGTGGGGGTCTGGGGTTGTTCCCCTGCGGGGTCGATGCTGCCAGAACTGGTGGTGCCCCACCGGTTCGAGTGTTTGAGGGCTCAGCGATTTATCCATTATTGCGAGATCCCATGGTCACCTTCTTTCTAGAATGTAAGGAACAATGTTATCACTATTTTTTTAGAAACTTTGTCATCCCCACGGACGACTCCAAACTGCTGGTGTCAAATATTGTTCTTCTTGTCCTTGACCTGCACAGGGAACACACGTGAGCCAAATACCACGGTTGTGGCGGCTGATGGCACTCTGATGCTTAAGTCAGATAAGGCTTGAGAAATGTGTAATGTTGTAAATTGGGTTCTGTAGCGTACATTTGTATCTCAACCTTGTGGCCTATTTATCATGCGAGAGTCCTTGTTCGACTAGGCCTTTGGTGACGTAGTTTAGGAAAATATATCTTGCTGGAAATCATTTCCTTATTAGGAGTCGTCCATATAGAAGAGTTTCCCTACATGACTTGTGCTCCTAGATCTGTGGGGATTCTTTTCTTGTGGAGTGTTGTCCATGTAGAAGAGTTTTTATGCACGACTTATACTCCAGTATTTGTTTCCTGATAGGAGTCAGTGTATTGTTGGCTTGCCCGTCTTATGTTGATCTCCCAAATATTTGCCTTATTAGGTCTTGCGGATATTGGGCTTGACCATGTTATGTATGGCTTAATAAGTTTTGCCAGATTAGACATGCAATTAGGCCCGCTTTGCTCTATTGACGAGATCATCAAGACAGTTTGGTGTATCATCGCAAGTGATAAGTTAAGTTTACTCTAATATCCAAATAATGATATATATATATATATATATATATATATATATATATATATATATATATATATATATATATATATGAAAGGAACGCGTGGAAAATATCTCTCATGTGTAGGTAGTAGAGAGTATAATGTATGATAAAGTTTATCCATATTAGGATATTATGTTTATCATTGGAATGTTTAGCAGATATTTCAGACTCAAGAATAATCACTAAGCAGCGATTGTTGCAGTATTTTAAAATAACACAAATTTATGCTCATATGTTATAAATCTAATCAATTGGATTAGATAATTTGGTTAAATTTTTTTTAGTGTATTGCCTATAAGAATTCTTTGTTTGATTTAAAGCATTTGATCAAACATTATGGTTAAAGAATTTTTATTCGGAAAATGATTTTTAAGACCTACTTTTTAACAAAATAGACAATTTAGATACCATATTTGATGTAATTGCTAATTTGTACCTAGTTTTATACTTTTATGACCAACAATGGCTATTTCATTAACCCAAGTTAACTCATAAATTTATATGACATATTTATCCTTCCTAAAAAATAGAAAACCTAATTTTATACTTTTACTACCAACAAGGATAAATATGACCAACCATATTTATCCTTCAATACTTAGGACCATTGATGCCAACAAATGATCTGTCATCTGGAAAACCTATGGATTTGCGGTCATTGATTGTAGGTGGTGAGAAAGGTGGCTCTCAAACCTCTAGTTACACATATGAACTCATTAGTCAAATTTAGATGCCCAATAGGCTATCACAGTATCATCTGTGTGTATAAATAATGATCCAAAGGAAATTATAAACTATTGAAAGAAGAAGTTGGCATGGAGAAACATGATCAAACGATGCTTTTGGATTTATGGGTGAATCCATTTGTTTACAGGATTAGATGGGCACTTGAAGTCAAGGGAGTGGAGTGCGAATATGTAGAATAAACTTTAAGTAACAAGAGTTCTCTGTTTTGCAGAGTAATCCTGTTTATAAGAAGGTTCTTGTTGTCATTTATAGAGAAAAAACGATTAGTGAATCACTAGTTATTTATCTATATTACAATTCAAAGTAGTGTTTTACTATTCATTGCTGACTGGGACAAAGTCAAATCGAAAGAATTAGAAATATAAGATGGTTAGGATTAAAAGTTGGGAAATGTATTGAATTCAAGGGTTGAGAGTCATTTCCCATGATGACATATTTGTAAATATAAAACATGTAGTAAGGCTAAAATAATGAAAAACTTTTGAAAAAAGTTGGTGGAATGTACATGTGGCGGAGAGAGAAAATATTGTGTTTTGTTTTTAGCAAAATAAAAATTATCATAACTATCTACATCGTTATCGGATTTTGGTAAAGTTAATATCATTGAAATGCGTTTTTTAAGATCCTTTCAACAAAATCAATGATCAACACGAGCACTAAAATTTTAAAATATATATTTTATAATTAAAAAACATATAAAGTATTTCGCGTTTTGTTATATTTTTCAAAGCAATGAGACGAGCCGATCATAACAGAAAAAATGAGTTGGGCATCTTAATGCACATTTAAACAAAAACTCTAAACTTCATATTTTGGTGAATTCAAAGATTTGGGGAGAACTCATTCTCGGCATTTAAATTTTTCCCGAACTAATTCAAATTTGACCGAGTCTAACTCTAAAATTTATAATATATATTTTTACCTTAAAATAAGCTTACACTTCAATACTGATTCATAGCCAAAATGGGGATAGTGAAAGAGGTGTTCAGTACAAAATATTTAGCAAAAATAAAATTATATGGCACGGGGCATACTCTAGTTATTACACATATAATAACTATGTTATAATTTCATTTTAATGTAAAATCTATATTACAATTCAGAGTGGTGTTTTACTATTCATTGCTGACTGGGACAAAGTCAAATCGAAAGAATTAGAAATAAAATATGATTGGGATTAAAAGTTGGGAAATGTTTTGAATTTGAGGGTTGAGATTCATTTTCCATGATGGCATATTTGTAAATATAAAACATGTATAAGGGCAAAAATAATGAAAAAATTTTGAAAAAAGTTGGTGGAATGTACATGTGGCGGAGAGAAAAAATATTGTGTTTTGTTTTTAGCGAAATGAAAATTATCATAACTATCTACATCGTTATCGAATTTTGGTAAAGTTAATATCGTTGAAATGCGTTTTTAAGATCTTTTCAACAAAATCAATGATCAACACGAGCACTAAAATTTTAAAAATATATATTCTATAATTAAAAAACATATAAAGTATTTCGCGTTTTTTTTATATTTTTCTAAGCAATGAGACGGACCGATCATACTAGAAAAAATGAGTCGGGCATCTTAATGCACATTTAAACAAAAACTCTAAAACTTCATATTTTGGGGGAGAACTCATTCTCGGCGTTTAAATTTTTTCCCCAACTGATTCAAATTTGACTGAGTTTAACTCGAAAATTTATAATATATATTTTTACCTTAAAATAAGCTTGCACTTCAATACTGCTACAAACACAAAATAGGGATAGTGAAAGAGGTGTTCAGTACAAAATATTTAGCAAAAATTAAATTATATAGAGTGCCAACGACACAAGGCATACTCTAGTTTTATGATAAGTTAATCAAATTGATTTTATTAATTAATTAATATAAAATTTCTAATCCTCATTAACTACATTATGAAAACTTTACCATCCTTTATTATAATAATTTGATTAACTTGTCAGTCAATGAAAAGTTATAATTTGTTGTTCATAAAATTATAATTTATTGTTCATAACTAGAATAATTAATATCGATACCTACCAGTGGTTTGGGGTGTGAGGGGTTAAGGGTTAAATATATATATATATATATATAATCATTAATAAAATAGTCCTTGTTGGTCAAAAAAGTATAAAATTAGGTTTTTCATTCAGATAATGACAATAGTTCATTCTAAATTATATCGACTAAGTTTTTTTTTTGTCGCTAAAGAAAAAGTTCATAATCATCTTATGACAATTAAGGATGTTCCACATAAGGTCTTCAACGAGCATATTGCTTGTTTACAATGTGGTTAGTTCTTATGATGTTCTTTATCAGTGGGAGTCTATAGTACCATGTTTAATTGTAATTGGTGATTACATTTAGTTTATTGATGATTTTGAAGTAAAGATTTCTACTTTTTCAATTATGGTTGCGCATATACATTTTGATTAAGTAGAATAAGGTGATTCGATTTTGAATCATAAAATAGGATCAGTTGAAAATTGACATGATCAGGAATCACATTACATGTCATTTTCATGCTACACATCCATACTCTGATCTATATTTATTTCATAGTTATCATGTTTCCTTATTGTAAAACTTGTTGTACAAGACTTCCCATACAATTGTATCTCTTGTAACTAGTATTATGGATTCAGTACATTGAAGATGTCTCTCTTGACACTGGCGGGATAAAAAAAAAACACGCTCTGGGCGATTTGAGGGGCTTTACTGGAATTATTTTTTGATTTTCAATATCCCGATCCTAGTCGTCCCAAGAAGTCTGGAGCAAATCTGATCCATTGATTTCTGTGGTGGCTAGGTTTCATGACGTCAAGGAACATCTAGGGCGCCTTTCTGTGCCACCGGCGTTAGGCCGTCGTCCGGTTTGGCCGGTCCTTTTTTGGTCGCCTTGGTCGTCTCAGCCTGGGCGATCCACACTCTGCCTGGACGGACTGTTCTATTGCTCTGTACGAACTGTTCTATTGCACTGTACGAACTTAACTCTGCCTAGACGTTGCTTTGCTGGGCCTGTAGCCTTGCTTGGCTGATTCTGCAGACAAAGTCATCTTTCTTGGTCTTTGAAGGGCTGGCGCGATTACTCATCTTTGCAACATGACGGCTCCCCTAGCCGTCACCACTTCCTTTCCCCCATTGGGGGGCAAGGAACCCCTAGAAGAGGTTCCAAAGCTCTATTTCGCCCAAATAATTGGAAAAATTCTTGTGGATGATGTTAAGGAGACACATGTGGAGGGAACGAGATTTCGGAAAGAAGGAGAGTCAGCCATTGGGCTCACGGCATCTGATGAATCCCGTGGGGAGGCTTTCATGGAACAACACGTGATTGTTTTAAAGTTCTCTAGCTACCGGCCAACATTGGTCGATATTCGAGATTCTATTCATCGAACTTGGGGGATACTAAGTGACTTTTCTCTAGGTCTTCTTGATCAACAACACGTTCTCGTCCGGCTTCAGTCTTAGGTGGAAGCAAAGAAAGTCTTGTCAAGGGACTCATTCTTGATCCGAGGAGTGCGTTTCAAAGCTTTTCGCTGGCATGATGGTTTCAGTCTGAAAGCAGATCCGGTCTCGGTTCCACTGTGGGTAGAGTTGCCTAACCTGCCTTTGCATTTATTTTATCCTCCTCTTTTAAAAGCTATTGTGAATTCTTTTGGTGGTTTCTTACGCATGGATGGCCATACTTGTTGTTTATCACGTCCGGGTTCTGCCCGTGTTTGCGTGGAGATGACGTTGGCAGAAAAGTTATCGGATAGGATTTGGATTGATAGGTCAAATAATAGGGGTTTCTGGCAAAAAATTGAATACCCGGGCTTAAAATACTGTGACTATTGTTCTTTGCTAGGACCCAATGAAGCATTTTGCAGAAAAAACTAGGTCTCAAGGGACATGTGAAAACCTCCCACGTGGGGAAAGAAGCGAAACATGAGAAACATAAGGTGGCGAACAAGGTTATCAAGCAACAGTATGTTCCAGTAGCTAATACAAACAAAGGTGCAAATTCTAATGTGGGCACAAGTGCTGCCAAAAATAATAGGGGAGAGGAGATCAAGGAGGGCATGAGTACGGCGAAGTTAGTGAAAAAAGAACCGGTAAAGGTGGAGATGTCAAACAAATTTGAGACCCTTACAGAGAATATTGATGAAGATGAGGCCGCTCCAGCGGTTAACCAATTGGTGGGTATGAACATGGCTCCTGACCACGCCGAGGTTAGGCACGATTCTACGGAGGAATGCCTCCTGGAGGCGGGGTAAACAATTTCGGAGATTGCAAATGTTATTGGAAATCAAAAGCAACCGTTACAGCAACAGGAGGAGGTCAATTCAGGGGAGAAGAGTAGTCGCTTCGACGACATGAACAAAACCTACAACAAAAGTGGTTCTCAACCTAATCATGTGGCTGCGTTGCAAGGCGTAGCATGTGGCTCAACTGGCGAGGGACAGTTTGGGCAAGCTGATTCAGGATTGACGCGAGCTGCGAGTGCAACGACGGAGCAGTTGTGGCATCGTGTTCTGCCCCAGCCAGACCTCATTTCGTCCTAGCCTATGCCCTGCATCAAAACAGGGGAAGCTGTTTGGCCCCAGCCAGAACACGACACCAACACAGGGGACGTGTTACCCTAGGCTGATTTTGATTCTCTTGCTGATTTCTTTCCTATAATTGGAATGGGTTCCAATATAGCAGCTCCTCCATCAGCTTCTATTACCCCGCAGCCCGTGACGACTGTCATGACGCAGGAAGTAGGGGCTGGAACGGCGACACCGATAGTGCTGGAACAGTTGACAGCAAAACATGCTATGTGCACACAACCCGCGGCCATTGACAACTTATCATTACCCGTGGCAGACGAGAACGACCAGGAAGGGAGGGTTTTGTTTGATGTCGCTATCCAGCTGGTGAAGGAGGGACGAGCTTTGCGAAAACAGAAAAAAATGAATATCAATACACTTGAAAGTGGCACAGAAGATAGTGACGAGGCTGCGTCGGATTCAGAGTTTGGGCCGACATCACAAGCTATCAAGGATTTAGAGCTGGGGGCGCAGTCCGATGAGGCTATTAAGAACAAAGTCAAGTTGGCGGTACCTCCGGGCAATCATCGTAAGACTAAGAGGGGTAAATCTTCCTCCCGAGTTTAAGATGATGGAAAATTTTATGTTTTGGAATGCTCGTGGGGTTGGTAATAAGGCCACGCGAAGGAGATTAAAAAATATGGTTGTGGAACATAAAGTCAAAATCCTTATGATTGTGGAGCCTATGACTGATGCTAGTAGATACATGGAGATTGGCAACAAACTCCAACTTGGAGGTTTTGTTTCGAATGACGCGTTTGGCGGCAAGATTTGGCTTCTTTGGGATAACTCTCTTGCCCTTTCGGTGGTGGATATGTCAGATCAGATCATTCATTGCCAGGTAACGGACTCTGCTTCGAGATTTTTTTTAATTTCTTTTGTTTATGCTAAATGCTCTGTCGATGAAAGAAGGGATCTCTGGTTAAATATGACCAATTTTGTTGCAAATCATGATATTCCTTGGATGGTCGGAGGTGATTTTAATACTTACTTGCATTCGGGTGAAAAAGTGGGGGGAGTTGAGCCGTCCCTGGCAAGCATGTCACATTTTTCTGATTGTATTGAAAATAGTGGCCTAATTGATTGTGGATTCTCGAGGCCTCGACTCACTTGGTGTAATAATAGGCGAGGCAGTGAGCGTATTTGGGCCAGACTTGATAGGATTTTTGTCAATTCAGCTTGGTTGACAGATTTGGGTAGTCCAAAAGTGGAACATCTCAGCAGAACTTTTTCAGATCATTCTCCGTTGTTGGCTTCCACGCCAACTCAATCAAGAATCGGTTTTGCCCTTGTTGATTCCTTAATATGTGGACAACCCACCCTGAGTTTCTTGATCTGGTTAAAGACATGTGGTTGACTAACATGGGTGACATGAGACCCATTGATAGAGTGGATGCTAAACTTAAAATGACCCGGCGAGCTCTCATACAGTGGAATAAGACGGTTTTTGGAAATGTTTTTAGCAGAATCCGAGCTTTAGAAGATGAAATGCAACAGTGGGAAACAACTCCTTTGGCGGGTTTTGCAAATATCAGTAATAATGGTCTAAATGTTGATGCTAACTGGGATGTCAATGTTGTTTAAAATTTACATCGGTGTTAGGCAGAGTACAGATTGGCTCTACAACAGGAGGAGCTTTACTGGATTCAGAAATCAGGTGAATAAAAGTTTAAGGAGGGGGATGCTTGCACCAAATTCTTTTTTGCTTCCACCAAGTCCAAACAAAAGCTACGAGCCATCAATCAGATTACTTTACCGTGCGATAGGACTATTTCGGAACCTGGTGAGATTCTTGACAAAGCCAATGAGTTTTTTGCTGATCTGCTGTCTTCTCAAGGAACTTGTATCGTGGATACGGATTTGTTAAATTGTATTCCGGAGTTGCTAAGTTCCGGTCAGTGTGACACTTTGGCCAAACGACCTTCGTTGGCGGAAGTGAGAGATGTTGTTTTCGACATACCCAAAAATAGTGCGCCAGGACCAGATGGTTTTACTGCTGATTTCTTTCAGTCTTGTTGGGAGATTCTGAGTATGGATATTTGGGAGGCAGCTATACAATTTTTTGAAGGGGAGGCGATGCCGACTTCTTTTTCGGCCAATTTCATGGCTCTGATCCCTAAAATTGAGAATTCGGGTTCTTTTTTCTGAATTTCGCCCAATCAGTTTGTGTAATGTGATTTATAAGATTTTCAGTAAAATTCTCTGCAACAGACTGATAGATCTCTTGCTAGGGTTGATTTCTTAGGAACTGGGGGCGTTTGTTAAAGGCAGGTTTATTGGAGAAAATATAGGCCTGGCGCAGGAATTGCTTAGAGACATCAACAGGAAGGTTTTTGGAGGCAATGTGGTGCTGAAAATTGATATGGAAAAAACGTATGATAAAATGGAATGAAACTTTTTGTTCGCAGTGCTTCAAAAATTTGGCTTTACTAGTAGAATCTGTCATCTCATCTCCAACTGTATTGCTTCTTGTGGCTTTTTGGTCCTGCTTCAGGGAGCCTACAAAGGTTTTTTCAGATCCACTAGGGGCTTAAGGCAAGGCGATCATCTTTTTCCGTTTCTTTTTATTATTGCCTCTGAAGTGTTGAGTAGGGGATTGAAAGAGGCTTTTGATAAAGGGAAAATTGGGTATTATTATACACCCAGGAATTGCAGTCCTATTTCACACCTTCTGTATGCAGATGACACTCTCATATTTTTAAATGGAAGAAAGTCCTCAAAAATGGGATGCATGGAGTTCTTTCAACGTTACTATAAGACCTCGGGGCAGAAAATAAATGAGGGTAAAAGTTCTTTTATGTTGGAAGACAAGGTAGTCGCAGAAAGAATTGTGGTGTTAAAAAGTTGTACAGGTTTCTAGTTTAAAGATGCTCCTTTGAAATACTTGGGCGGGCCAGTGTTCCAAGGAAGAGTTAAAATTTCATATTTTGAAGATTTGATAGCTAAAATTCAAGCTCGTATTCAGGGATGGAAGGCAAAATTGTTATCTCCGGGAGGACGATTAATCTTGATTAAACATGTACTTAGCTCGATTCCAATTTATATTCTTAGCATCATGTGTGTTCCTAGGAGAGTTTTATTACGGATTAATAGCCTGTTGGCGGACTTATTTTGGGGGGATTGTGAAGGACGACTGAAGAAAAAATGGGTGTCATGGGATAACATTTGTTTCCCACAGGATGAAAAAGGTTTGGGAGTTAGAGACTTGATGGTTGTGATGAAGACTTTTCGAATCAAGACGCTTTGGAGACTAATTACTTCAGACTCTTTATGGGCTACTTTTATGAGGAGCAAATATTGGTTACATGGAGTTGCGTTGAATAGTCAACTTGTGAAAGCTAGGTCTTCACCCTTTTTTAAAGAGATCATGCTGGGCAAATCTTTTATTTTGAGCAATTCGCTTTGGCGTATTGGCAGGGGGAATATTAGCTTTTTTGAGGAAAGTTGGAACATGGTAGTTTCTTTCAGGAGATCGCCTACATTGGTTAGTCAAGGTTTTTGGCCTACAGTTAACGAGGTGTTTTTAACAAATTTTGAATTGGTCCATCCAGATCTCAGAGGCTTGGCGCGTACTCTTTTTGCAAATAGATTACGTGGTGAGGATTATGGTGAGGACACATGTGTATGGGTACCAAACCCGAATGGGCTCTTTTCCCTCCAGTTGGCCTATGAAATGTTACGGAGACATGAGAAGGTCAATGCACTTAGTAAGAAGATTTGGCACGACATTCTTCCTTCCAGAATATCAGTTTTTGTTTGGAAGTTACTCCGTAGAAGGGTGCCAGTGGATGGGGAATTATACAGATGTGGTTTGAGTCTAGCCTCTAGATGTCGCTGTTGCAGCTCGCCAAAAAGCGAAACTTTGAATCATCTTTTTCTGGACGGAGATTTGGCGGTGCGGGTGTGGAAACACTTTGAACGGATTTTTGAAGTACATATAAGGAGACCAGCATAAGTTTCCACGGTGCTCATAATTTGGTTCAAAAGAGCCAAACCGAATTCGCAAACAGGTGTGTTATCTTTTCTTACTCCTATGTTCATTTTATGGGAAATTTGGAAACAGAGGTGCAAATGTGTGTATGAAAATGTTTTCCCAAATCTCGCCTTTGTGATTTTGAACATTAGGCGCAATCTGCGATTGGCAAACAATTTTATAATTCCCAAGCAAGTTAGCAATCACAAGGCACCATTACGGGCTTTGGGGTTGCATGTGATCCCAGTTCGAAGGAAGTTAGTTAGAATTGTTTTTTGGAATCCCCCTCCGGTAGATTTTGTGGCTCTCAATGTGGATGGATCCTCCTGTAAGAACAAGGCATCTGGCGGTGTGATCATTAGAGACTCTAAGGGTTTCTGTATTGTGGGAAAGCAACTTTTCTTCGGTGCAGGATCCAACAATAAAGCGGAAATTTTGGCTCTAGCTGAGGGCCTCCGCCTTTGTCTCGCATTGGGTTTCAAAAAGGTGGTTATTCAAACGGACTCAGAACTTGTTTGTGGCTGGTTTAAGGAGACTTTGAAAATCCCTTGGCATTTGGAGAACATTTTGAAGGACATTAAGCTGCTGGCGACGACAATGCGATTGCGGATGCATTAGCGAATAAAGCACAACGAGATTATAGGACTGTCTCTTTCGATGGGAAAGATTTTCCTAGGCGAGTGGCAGGCTTGATTGTGCTTGACAGATTGCATACGGCGTACATACGCCATGGGGCGGAGTAAAGGCAGATTTACCCGGATCTGGCACGGCTGCGAGGATCATGCAGGGATAGCCTGCGGTGTCGAGTCTGTGTTTCAACTGGGGCGAGGCTGGGCTGAATGCTGGACTGCTTGGCGTCATGCTGCCTGGGTGAGCAGCACCCTGTTTGTAATGCAGGGGCGGGTCTTTTGCAGGTTAGAGCGGCGACTGTTGTCCAGCGGAGTGGTATCGACAGAGTGCTCTGTCGAGACAGAGTACTCTGTTTGGTGCAGTGATGTTCCGAGTGCTGTAGCGGCTTTTGCGTTCAATTCGCGTTGTGGAGAGCAAATTCAGGTATTTGCGACTTGTTGTTTGCTGGCATGCTTGCTTGGTTTGGCAGCAGGAAGGTTTTTGATAGTTGCCATGATGATACATGCTTTGATATGGGTTTTGCAAGTGGCACTAGTTGATGTTTTTCTTGCAATTGATATTTGCAAGTAGCAATTTCGTTAGCAAGATGGGCTATAATTGTCAAGATGGTCAAGCTGCGGATGTGTTTTTATGGATGATTTTTTACTTTTGATTTTTATGATGTATATCAATTGGTTTCTTTTATCGGGTAAAGTCGTCATGTACCCCCGACTGATGTATACGATTTTTTCAAGTAATAAAGGTATGGCATCCCATAGTTGCCTCTCCCCTCAGGAGATTTAATTTAAAAAAAAAAAAAGATGTCTCTCTTCAATTGAAGCAGAGAAGCTAACCTTCTTCTTGTATCAAATTTTTTATTGAATCTGAGCCATACGACTTGTCTTCGACTGACCCCGAACTAATTCCAAAAGTTTGATAGCATGTTTCCACCCGATCACTCAAGAGCAACATAATAAGCTTTTAACCATTCTCTCTTCAAGTGGCACCCCTACAACTGCTACTCTAGCAAGTCTAGCAGGTATCTTTCAAGTCCTTCATCTTCAATATGGATTATTAACTCCGGTGCAACAACCCACATAAGCTCTTTTTTGCCATTATTCCTCATATGAACCATGTGTTTCTAACTCACTTGTTCACTTACCTGATGGTTCTACCATTTCTATTACTCATGTCCGGACAATCATTTTTTCTCCCACTCTCAAGCTTGAATTTTTTTTCTTCATTCCCTCAATCAAATACAATTTATTGTCTATCAGCCAAGTCACCAAATATTTATCTTGCTTCATTACATTTGCTCATAATGGTTGTGTCATTCAAGACCTGTCAACGAAAAAGACGATTTGCTTGGCCGACATCATGAGATCTCTATTATTTTCCATCTAAATCAGCTTTCGCTGTCCAACATTCCCCGAACACGGAGTTATGACATCGACATTTAGGACACCTTTCATTTAGTCGTTTGAAGTGTTTATCCAAGGATTTGTCTTTTGTCTCTAGTGATGATAATTTGTGCGATGTTTCTATTTGAACTTGCCCTATCTTGGATAGGGGCTCCGCTTTGACCCACTTAGTGAAGTAGTCGATTGCCACAAGAAGGAACTTTTTACCAGTTCTGGAAGCAGTCCGACGATGTCCACCCTCATTGTGCGAATGGGCACAAACTTGTCATCGGTGTCAGTGACTGGGCAGGCATGTCCATGTATGGCGTGAACCTCTGACATTTTTCATATTTACGGATAGTATCTTTGGCGTCTCATTGCATCGTCGGTCAATAGTACTGTAGGGTTAAAGCTTTGTAGGTTAGGGTTTTCCCACCTGTATGATTTTCGCATATCCCATTGTGGATCCTTCCTAGGACCTGATTTGCCTCAGGAGGTGACATGCATCAGAACAGGGGTCCGGTCGCTGATCTCATGTATAACTTTTTGTTTAGGAGAGTGTACCGCGCTGCTCGGTTTTTTAGTCTTCTAGCTTCGACTTTTTCGCTTGGCAGGGCTCCGTTTTCGATATATTCAAGAATAAGAGTCATCCAACTCGATGATGCGTTTGTAGCACAAACATTTATAGATTATTCTTTGTCAAGGCTTGATTACTCTTAGTATTCAATGTGATCATTTGAGACTTCGGCGGAAGTTGAGGCTTCCCTGACTAGCGCGTCAACTCTTTTATTGTCGACTCATGGGCATTGTAAGAGTTCGCACCTTTTGAACCCACTTATAACATGAGTACTTTTTCGCGGTAGGCTATCATGCGGGGTTCCTTGCTGTTGAATTCTCCTTTGACCTGATTGACTACCAGCCTTGAGTCATTGTATGCTGTTAAGTGATCTATTCTGATCCCCAAGGCTAGTTCCAGGCACAAGAGGGCTTCATATTCGTCTTTGTTGTTTGAAGTGGAAAAGTCAAATCTAACAACTTTTTCGAGAGTGAAGCCGCTTGGATAGCGGAGTGTGATTCCAGCTCTGCTTGATTTTCCTATTGATGATCCATCGCAACGCAAGGTCCATCTCGGAATGCTTGAATCTTGGGCATGAAGGTCCGTCTTTGGTTCTTCTCCGCCGGTGAACTCGGCGATGAAGTCTACCAGCGTTTGGGTTTTGGTGGCAGTTCTTGGGGCATAACTTATGTCAAAATCCCAGGATTCTATTGACCATTTCACCATCCTGCCGAATAACTTTAGCTTGTGCAGTACCGGGTGGAGTGGGTACTTGGTTAGAACATTTATAGAGTGGGCCTGAGAATAAGGCCTCAGTTTTATCGAGGATACAACTAGTGCTAGGGCTAACTTTTCCAGGTCTGGGTAGCGTGTTTCTGCTTTAACGAAGGTTTTGCTGGCGCAGTACACTAGTCTTTGGATTCCCCGACCATCTCGCACGAGGGCAGAGCTGACGGCGTGTTTGGAAACAAATAACTATAAGTAGAGTGTTTCCTCTGTTGCCAGTTTTGAGAGTAGCTCAGGGCTCCCCATGTATGCTTTCAGGCTCTAAAAGGCTTGTTCACACTCTTCGTCCCATGAGAATCCTTTGCTCCCCCTTAGTATTTTAAAGAAAGGAAGGCATTTGTCAGATGATTTAGATATAAACCTGTTGAGTGTTGTCACCCTCCCAGTCAAGCTCTGAACGTCTCTAATGTTGGTGGGGGTTTTCATGGTCGAGATGGGCCTTAATATGTTTTGGATAAGCTTTGATTCCCCTTTTGTTCACTATGTAGCCTAGGAATTTTCCAAACTCAACTCCGAACGTACACTTCTATGGATTGAGTTTCATCTGGTATTTTTAGAGCTGGTTGAATGCTTCGGTGAGGTTTCCTATGTGGTCGGGGTTGTGGAAGCTTTTGATCAGCATATCGTCTATGTAGACCTCCATATTCCTATTGATTTGTTCTTTGAAAATTTGGTTTACCAGTCGTTGATATGTAGCACCTGCGTTCTTCAAACCAAACAACATTACCTTGTAGCAGTATATTCCTCTCTTAGTTATGAAGGAGGTATTTTCTTGATCCGGGGGGTTCATTAATATCTGGTTGTAGCCTGAATAAAAGTCCATGAAGCTAGTAGGCAGTGTCTAGATGTTCCATCCACAATTTGATCGATATGGGGTAGTGGGAAGCTATCCTTCGGGCAAGCTTTGTTCAAGTCTGTGTAGACTACGCAAACTCTCCACTTCCCATTTTTCTTCCTTACCAAAACGGTGTTCGCAAGCCAATCCAGGTATTGTGCTTCTTTGATCATGTCTGCGTTGAGTAACCATTGTACCTCCTCGTTTATGATCGTATTTCTCTTAGGCGTCATGGGTCTCTTCTTCTGCCATATGGTTTCCTCGTGGGGTGCACCTCTAGGTGATGGGTGATTACCGATTGGTCGATTCCCACCATGTCTCGCATGGTCCAGGTGAATATGTCTTGGTTCTGCTAGAGTCACTCTGTCAAGTGTTTCGCCAATTCTTTGCTCAAACGGGAACCTCTTTGAATGGCCCTATTGTTGAAAGGGCTATCTAGGTAGACCATGATGGTTTCTTTCCTCTGGTTCACCGGCGTTGGGCATGCCCCGGGGACTCACAAGAGCTTCATCGTCCGGGATTAGTTGCTCTATCTCAGCTTCTCTAGTAAGATTAAGAGACATCTTGATCGCGAGACTAGTTTTCAATTGAGAGTTACCTAGTCGCTATGGGGTCATGTAATGGCATTCTTTGGTAGCTGTCTGGTCGCCTCCCAAGGTACCAACTGTTTGGTTTATCAAGTACTTGATGCGTTGCTGCAGAGTGGAGACTGCTGCTTCCATTAGGTCTCGCCAGAGTTTCCCCGGGAGAATGTTATATGGAAGATGCATCGATCACTATGAATTATTGAAAGAAATTTTTTTGAGTTGGTGGCACTCCCGTGACTACTGTTAGTTGTATTTTTCCCACCGAAAAACACTTTTCGCCGCTCAAATCGATCATTGGATGGTTATCAGGGGTTATGACTTTTTCCTTTAGCTGCATGTTATGGAACATGCTGAGAAATAGAACGTTCAATGAGCTTCGGTGTCCACCAAGGATCTCCTTACTTTCCAGCTTGCTAGGGGGATCGTTATCACCAGAGTGTCATTATGTGGGAGCTGGACTCCCTGGAGGTCTTCGTCTATAAAGGCTAGCGGCATAGGACGATTATTCTCCTGGCATGCAACGTTTGTAGCTCGCCGCATATCGCTTGGACCCTCATCTTTTTTTAGAGCTTTTTTCCTGGACTAGTTTGATTGTTCGAACTCGGAGTGAGCCTCATGGAGTACGTGTATCATGTTTGTTGGTTCACCTTTTATCCTTTCGTCGGAGAATTTTGACTCGGGCTCGGCCTTTCTTTCGGTGGTCCGTCACTTGCCTAAGGCAATGTAACTCTATGCTTCCTTCACCAAGTCTGCCATATTTGTAGGTGGGTCTAGAGTTAGGAAGTTATAGAACTTGTCGTTACTCAGATCGTCGATGAAGGCTGCAATGGTAGTTGCGTCGTTGCACACATGGGCGAAAGTCATATCATTACTGAAGCGCTTGACGTACACGTTCAGTGTCTCGTCAGGCTTCTGCTTCATTGTTAGCAAGATTTGTTGTATATAAGATGATCTTAGATCCGTTTAGGGGCCCGTCACCGCTGCTGCTGTTACGTGGGTGTGAGTTTGTTGCCCCTGCGTCGTCAGCACCGCTGGAAGCGGTGGTGTAGCGCTAGTCTGAGCATTTGACGTGTCCCCTTGTTCTTCATCGTTGCGTGATTTGGTGGTCCCCATCTTCTTGTATTCTGAAGGGAGATGATGCAAGTGATTGGTTAGGAACTTTGTCGTCCCCACGGACGGCGTCAAACTGATGCAATCTATTTTCACTCCCTGCTTTGACCTTGACCTACTAACTTGCTAACCTGCACAAGGAACGCACGTGTGCCACAGACCACCGTTGTGGTTGCCGATGACACTCTGATGTTAAAGTAAGACATGGATCTAAAGAAGGCGTAATGTTGTAACATGGAATTTTTAGCCTACCTTAGCTTACTAACCTCATGTCTTATTTATAGTGTTGGAGTCCTGTTTCGACCAGGCCATCAGTGGCATAGTTTAGAGAAGATCTTCGTGGAAATCCTTATCTAATTAGGAGTTGTGTTGTGAAGGAAAGTTTACATCTTAGATTTGTGCTCCTAGATACGCGAGAGATAGTTCTTAATCAGAGTGTTGTCCATAGATAGAAGTTTCATGTGCAACGTATACTCTGGTATTTGCTTCCTAGTTTGAAGCAAAGTGTTGTTGTCTTGCCTGTCCGAAGCTGATCCCCAAGATACTTGCCTTAGTAGGGCTTACGAGTATTGGGGAAAGCTGTGAGACGCGAGGGCTTAGCGGGCTTTAATGATTTGGGTACGTCTGGTGGACTGCATTGTGCAGGCTTGAAACCACTTGGGCAGGATCAGTGTTGGGTTGACGTTTGGGCCTATTATTTTTTGAGATCATCATGACACGTGTACGGTGTAAAAAAAATGATGTTTCAATGTATCGTCAACTAGGACGACAGTAAAGTTTTGGGAAGGATGAAGACCCTCAATAAAGTCCATGGCTATATATTTCCATGTGTGGTCAGGGACGGGAAGGTGTTGAAGCAGCCCACCATAAGGGCTTTGGTCCCCTTTGTTTCTTAGGCATATGTCACACTCGAAGATGATAACAATTACATTAGTCTTCATACTTGGCCAGAAGAAGTATTGCTCGAGCCTTTTATAGGTAGCAGTGATGCCTGAGTGACCCCAACTGCCGAGTTGTGTAGCTCTTTCAAGATCTGACTCCTGAGCCTCCTTGGGACCCAATATAGATTAAGTCCACTACACCAAAAATAGCCATTAGCAACGGTTTGAAACCGTGGGGGTAACCCATTGTCACGGCTTAGAGCCATGGGCAGTAGAGGCGTCGCAAAATTCCTTTTAACGGCTATAAACCGTTGCTAAACATTTTAGCAACGGTTTTATGCTCGAGGAGGCGTGATAATTTTATGCATGTAGCCACGGTTATAAGACGTTGCTAAAATAGTAGCCACGGTTTTAAACCGTTGCAACATGGCCACGGTTATTAGCCGTTGCAATATGGCCACGGTTTAAAACCGTGGCTACTATGATGCCACGGTCATAAGCCGTGGCAATGATGATGACCAAGCCGTTGCAAGCATGCCGCCCACGGTTTTAAGCCGTGGCAATGATGATGAGCACGATTTAATTAAGCCGTTGCGCAAGCGTATGTTGTTCTGCAGGATTATATTGAATCACCTGTTGCAGTTCTTCTGACAAGGATCAATGCATAATTGAGACTGACCTGACAGGAATTAGCAATGTAGATCAGAGAATGGTCAAGAAAGAATGCTGAATTGCCACTAGATCAAGCAGAATTGATAGAAGAAATAAGAACAGATTGCATGTATTGATAGAAATTGTAAACAATTTGAGATGTTCATCAGTCTCCCTATGAGCAGAGCTCAATGTACAAAGTGTTTACAAAATGAATGAATGCCCGTTTCTCATATTACTTTATAGACATTGTTAACACAACACTACGTACAATGTATCTAACAGACTTTGTATATAGCACCTAACAGACTTTGTAACACCTAACAAAGCACCTAACATCTCCTCGCACCTGCAGCTCCAGCCCGCACTCGCACTGCCAATTGGGAGCTTAGCTCTACCTTTTTGTGCTGTTTCTAGAAGCATCTCTTCCTGAGTCATTCTCTTCTCCTCGCCTTCTTTCTTTCTTTTTATTGGCTGAGTAATTTAAAAAAAACAGTGGTTGTTAGAACTTACATATTTTTTACAAAATATCTTTATGAGCATCATAAATAAGGATTTAACATTAACCACAGTGATGTAGAGGAAAGGAAATGCAGACACGGAAAAAATGAATAGCATACAGCAGGAACTCAATAGCCACCCTTGGTTAAAACTCTAAATAAAGTACAACGGAAAAAGTCAAACCTGACATCTGCATCATTTTATGCTCCTTCATCTGGCTCAGGTTCCTGATATCATAGTGAAAGACAGAAAATAAGCAATAGAATACATTGATTCAGAAAAATGCAACCATAACACAACAGCGGTATACTCACATCTTCATCAAAGTCACTATCAAACACATCAACAGCCTCTTTTTCTTCTTCGTAACTTGTATCATTCTCTTCCTGAAAATTGCCATTCCGAGTTGAATATCACCACCCTAGTTCAGATGAGAGGAAAGCTAGAGATTAGATGATATCTTGTAATATGTTTAAAATAGTTCCATCTGCAAGACAAAGTCTGCAATAAATCCTGCTCCAGAGAACTAAGAGATTAGCATGTTAATTTCCTATAGACAAAAATAGATACAGTGGTTGTACACATTACGTAAAACTATCAGGGTATGACAAAGTAGATAAATTTATACTACTGAAGTCAAATATTAAGAAAAGTGGATAGTTTTAACTAACAATGTTTTAATGAATCGGAACAGATAACCAAAGATTACAAAATTATCACTCACTTAAAAACTGATGAAACAATCATGAGATAATTTGTTCTTAGTGAATAAAAGAATCACTAAGAATCACTTAAAACCTGAAGCTATAAGGCTGAATTCCAAAGGTAGGGTATGGTCTATAGCCTCAAGGGTCTAGCTTGACAGGTGTGCAATCAGATTACTCAACAAACAGATGTCTAAGCCAATAACCTTTGTAATAATAGTAACTATAATATTTTACAAGGGAAAACACCCATACATCAATACATAACTCTAAATTTGAAAGTAAAATGCTAAGTCACAAGCTGAAGTAGATTACACAAATATTGAGGAATACCTTATAGCCTTTATCACATCTCTACAGTGCCTCAAGTAAACATCATCGTCACCTTCCCACTCAGGCTCAATAGGAGCAGCTATCAGATTCTGCGAAACAAGACTCACACAGGAGAAACTATTGGACAGTTCAGTTTCGACCAGGGTTGTCCCACGTGCCTTAATAACAGAAGCCCTGCAAGCAAACTTTGCTGCTCCGAGTCCAACCATTTCAACAAAACAAAACATAGCAAATACTGCCAGATATACTGTCAGACAAAGGGAAGAAAAAAAAATCATTAGTTCATGACATTGTTAGGATCTGACCTGGTTTGTTGATCTCTGCAGAGTGTTTATAGATCTCTGCAAACTGGAAGCAATTCAAGCAGAATGTATAACAGAAGCCAAGAGAGAAATAGATGGAAGACTTGAAGATTTCACAAGCAATTGATGAAGTAGAGATTGTATTGATGATACTGAAATTGTTGTACTCAAAGTAAATGCAGTCCGCAAACTGGATCAAAGAAAAGTTAGTAAGTCAGAACAAGTAAACAACTTGAATGGAACAAACAATGCCTTGACCATGCAGCAATCACTTGCAGAGAGCAATCGTCTCTGACAATTTAGATTGTCCCTTTGCAAACAGACACTAGCTTTCAAGTTAGAAACAAATTTTTTTTTGGTGTTTTACCTTGTGTGGCTCTTCTTCCATTTGTTGATGTCCAAAGCATCCATACCAATATACAGAAATATAAAAGTCTCCGCAACAAATGATATTGTTGCAAACGCATGCCTGAAATTACCGAGGTCTGAAGAACATCAGCAATCTCAGTTTTCCACTGACTCAATTTTTTCAATGTTCAGTTGCTAGGCTACACCATGTTATCCAATACTATGTAAAAGTACACAACACTCCTTCCTAATGTTCACTATTGTTGAGAAAGTTATTTTTGGGCATTACATTCATCAACAAGAGTTCAAGTTATAATGTTCTTAACACATACCTTTCTTAAAGCTATCAATGTCAGATATGTGCTCACGGATAAAACCAGAGAGCAAAGTAAATGCAAAATTCTACAAACAAAAGAAACTTATATGAAACCAGTACTTTGAGAAACATATTCTTACTTGGTTGTTATCCGTGAACTTTCAGTAATGTTGTGCCATGTATAATGTGACATGACAATCCCACAAAAGAAAATTGTTAAAATCCCAATTAAAGATAAGAGCTGCAAGGAAAGAAAACGGCATTGATCAATACCATGGAACGTTCGTTATAAGCACAGAGTGCACTGACACTAAAACTACAAAGCAAGAGTGGGTAAAAAAAATTGAACTACAAAGCAAGAGATCGATTCATATACATTCATTTCAATACACAAGTACTGATCCATGCAATATTCAATCTATACAAAGAAAGAAAATACATGGAATTTGTTACTGAAAAAATATAGATCACATATGAATTGTCTTCCAAAAGACAGCTAAATATGATATAATCATAAACCATAAAAGGAAGAAGGCAAGTACAAAATAGCACAACAAAGATAAAGCCAGGAGAGAAACAAAGCATAGATTTTATAAATCGGTCTATGAATCATCTTCATGCCCTGTTAGATCAATCAAGTGCAAACCCATAAGTCAAAAACTCACTCGCATACCAATGTACCATTGTATTGATATGAATTCAAATGGAAGATGTATCTCACCAATGTCAGACAGTGCCTTCTCTAACATAAATAGGTAGTCTCTATTGTTCCCACATGGACAAGAAGCAGTGGCAATTTGTCTGAAAAGATCACGGCGAATCAGATGCTGAAAACCCGAGATCAGAATAAACAATCTGAGACATATACTAATTCCTAACTTACCTAGCCATTTCGTCCATTGGAGCAGGCCCTAAATAGTACTTGTTTGATACCTTGTCCGGAGTGGATGTGAATACCATCACTCCTGTTACATCCGGTTCTAGGGCATCTTCATCCTGAATTTAGGAAAATCAACTCCGAACAAGTACTTCATAAAACAATCAAAGAGTGAATTTGCAACTACATACAAACTAAAGACATTGCTTACCTTGTAAAAGTTCACAACAGTCTTTTGGTCATACTCACATTCCCTTCTCTCCAAATACTACAAAAGCAAAAACCGAAAATATAAGTTCGACTTCTAACAAAAATTAATCTAAATGGATGCTGCTAAGGTGTATATGAAGATAAATACATCCATAGCTAATCTTTCTTTTTCAGGCCCTCCAGTGACACTGAATGCAGCACCCCACTGAAATAATAAAGATTATAGGCAAAGTCAATAGCAGTTAACAAGTAGATGCCTTCAATTTGCAGTTATTTAGTCATACTGTGATAGTGCTTAATACTTTGACATCAAATGAGATCATTTTGGGGGAAACTAGTTCTTTCCAAAACTTCCCAACAAATAGGTTGAAAAAAATCAACAGGTTAGGTCATTGGTTTCTCTCAAATAATGTCAGCATTTCAAATTAAGTAGATGTCAAGACTCATGAACACATTCAAAAGTTCAAATTCACTTACGCAAATTGACCCTTTGCTGGCCTCCAAAGTACAAGTTCTGGCTGGATGTTCAGGGGTACCTCTATGATCAATGCAAGCTGAAACATGTATAAATTGGAAAAAAATGTAACCAATAACTCTCTTCAAAAAAATCCCCAAGAGTATATCTGATCTTATGATATGAAATGAAAAACATTAATTGACAACTTGAAATCATATATCAACTTACCAAGATCAAAAACACATTTGTAATCCTTAATGTAGCCTATGATTTTCTCATCGAAATCAAATCCTGGGTTCCACACCAATGAACCATAGCCAAAAACCCACAAAACCCTGATGTTTATCTGCCTGCTGAGATGTAAAAGCTCCAGTTAACATTGTATCCAACAATTCTAATAAAATCACAAACTCCAAAACTCAACAAAAGCAGGAAGATGAGAGTATCCTCACAAAGAATCCTTTTGGCAAATTTTGCTTTTATTTTCATACATAAGATATATACTATAGGATGGTGTATTCACTATAAAATAAAACTTACTAAACATAATCATCATCATTAATGAAAGAATCATGTCCCACAAGTGTATCTATCTAGGCTCATCTCCTAAATCTCATAGATCTAAAAATGCAAAACCTAATCCTATTAAGAGTGATATTTATTTATCTACAAAAAAGAGTTTTATTTCTACTTTGAGAAGCTTTAATCAGCCCCATTTATCTAAACTATAATCTAGCTAGCTCTGACATCAAGGAGATGAAAAGTTCCAGAAGACAAACCTATTAATGATAATCATTTCCTAGAACTGGAGGGGAAGTTACAGCAATGTCACTTGTTGGGTGTACATCATCTCCTTGGCTTCACTGGCCGTTACCACAATTGGTTTTTTTTTTTTTTTTTGGGGAGACCTTATTTTATAAGACACAGGGCATTTCAGACCTTGATTCTAAATCTTCCTACTAGCCAACCATGAAATTTCAGACCCCATGATGGCTAATTACAAAAAAAAAAAAAAAAAAAAAAAAAAATCAATCAATCTTTTAAGACCTCTGTATATGAATCACGTAAAAATTGCATCTTTACCAGATTAACAAGGAAAACCTCCAACCCCAACCGGGAAAATGGGTAGGTAGAAACACATGATGGGATTAAACATTGAGAAAACACATCGTGTTTGAAATTAGATACAAATTTGCAGAACTCTAAAAACCCAAACAACGTACATGAAAAGAAGCATATATTATGAAGAAACTAAACAGGATAGAAGAATAGATTGATTTCTTACAAAGATCTGATAGTGTGTCCCATGCAGTATAAGTTGGGGGCAAACCCACAAACTTCTTTGAAGGATCTTTGGATGAATGTTGGCAAAACTGACCAAAATAGTCCGGTTTCTGCTCCTTCTGCCACATAATTAGAGGAGCTATTTCCATTGAAAGGCTACGAGCATCCATCTGTTGAGAGATCATTATTGATAAGTGATAAGACCAATCATTCATTATTCAAATGTAAATGAAGCTGCTCATAGTGCAGATCGTACCCACAAAAAGCATGCACAAAGAGTTGGTATCAAGCTTATCAAAAAGATCTTCTCCCTCCTTTTTCTCTGGGAAAAATAAATGCAACTGAATCAGAAATGCAGAATAATAAGGTAATAACAAGATCCATGCACGCACCAGTTTTTAACTACCCTATTGCTTTGTATAGTAAAAGTTCTACTTCAACGATGTTGAAATATCTGATGGAATCCTTATCAAGGAAATCGAACTGTAAGCAGAAAAATCAGAACATTACTTCCATCATTAAAAGCCTCAAATTCACAAATGATTTACTCGTCAACGTAAACAACCGAAACAACATTGGAAGAATCTTAGATTGTAAATTTGCCATCTACCTGTAACTTGTTCGGAGGAACCAGTTCAACATTTTCCACTTTAAGTGTGCAACAGCCCACTGTCTCTGCCTCATCGTCATCCTGCAAAGACAACAAACCAAAATAAGAACAGCCAGATAAGGCTAAAGTCTAGAGACACTACGCTTTAGTCGCGTGGAGATTTTTTTTTTTTTTTTAAGAGTAAGCCTGTATTAACACTTTTCCATAGTAAAAAACCTGAAACAGGTCAGAATTACATTAGAAAGGATAGTATACAAGAGATAATGATTAAGAGTAGCATAAATTAAACTGTTTTATATATACCTTCAGTAGCCTTGCCTTCTCATATTTCTCCTTGCACTTTGACCATTCAATGAACTGCTAGCAGCCAATAAGACATATTTGAACTCTTTTGGATAATTGGATCGTTCCAAAAGGCTAACCATGTCACAATGTTGTCATGTTTTACTTCTTTCCACCTGTACCAGCAACACAGATATTTCAGAACCTAGACAAAGTGTTGAACTAATCCTAATCTAGAAATTCAAACACAAACAACTGAACTCTCACTACTCACCAGTTCATAGTCAATTAAAATTCCAGTAAGCTCTTCAGGTTGAGGTTGTCTTTCAAGATGCTTTGATACACAGTGGGAGTTTCCTTTTTATCGACATTAGTGTTCAAGCCTCTTTGAGTATGTAGAACTACATGCCACCCGTCATTTGATTGATCTTTCGAATAAAATACCCCACTTGCTTCTTGAGTTAAAATGAATGGATCCTCTTCCACCTTTCTTTTGTCTTTTAAATTCGACAAGTTTACCATCTCATGGTTCCAAATTGGGTCCACCTTATATGCATTTTTCTTATCTTCCACTTTGACCCAATCACAATAGAAGATAGTTTCTTTGAAATTTATGTAGTCTAGCACCAGTATGTCTCTAACAACTCCATACCATTTGACTAGTTGGTCCTTTGGCCTCTTATCTTTCTTACTAGCAACAAAATGAGCAATGGGATCCATGGAGACACCACTATCTTGTGTCACCAAACATTCATCCAAAGAACTTGTTGCAAATGTGAAACCATTTACACAATATTTTGGATATCGGGTTGCCAAAAATTGTGGACCATTTCCTAACCTCCAAAGTGTGGTATTTGTTTCCCCAGCCTTCTCCAACTACATTGTAAAACAAATCATCTTAGAACTGAAATCTGAAAATAAAAAAAAATTATATATATATATGAATAAATACACATTATAAAATACCTCATTACACAACCAAGGAATAAAATCAGTGGCTTTCTCAACATTTTTCCTTGACCCTTTTTTTTTTACTTTGTGTTGCCAACTCCATGCAATATTCATTGTATTTTCTGCACAAGTTACCATATTATCATAATTCTATATTTCTAGTTATAAAAAAAAACTAAAATATTATATATCTTACTCTTCCCAATCACTCAAATCAGCAAGTGCATTGAAAACCCATCTTCGAGCTTGTTTAAATTGTACATTATTTAGCATATAGTTTTTTCCTTTATCCAATGGCTTTTCATCGGCATACTCATCATCTACATCAAGCCACTCCTCTTGACTATGTTTGTGAGTTCCAAACCGTGGCTTTGTCATATACTCCATGCAGTATGTAACAGATTCATCTACAAGGTATGATTCTGCTATTGATCCTTCTATGTATCTGAAATTTTTAGCATAGTCTTTGTATCGTTTCATTAACCTATCAATCATAAATAAAATGATAAATTAGTATATAAAATAATAAGATAACGTGATGACGTGCACTAAAATTAGATAGAATTATTTACCACTCAAAGTGATACATCCATCGATATCGAACTGGACCACCAAGCATCGCTTCCTCGGTTAGATGAGTCATGCAATGCACACTTATAACAAAGAATGAAGGCGGAAGCTCCTTTTCAAGGACACAAATTGCCTCAATCACACCTTTGTGTGCCAACTGAAGATCTGTTTTGTTGATCACTTTATCACATAAGATATTAAAGAATAAGCTAATTCTTTGAATAGCAATTCTTAAATCTTTATCCTTCTTGTCACGAAAAACATGTCTAAGCAAAACTGGAAGTAAATGTTGCATAATGACATGGTAGTCATGTGACTTCAGTCCTCTTAGCTCCAGGGGATTGCCAAGAACGCAATTACTCAACTTGGATGAAAATCCACTCGGCAATTTCAACTCTTTTAGTGTATTCATAAATACTTTTTTTTCTTTCTTGGTCAAGGCAAATGATGCTTTTGGCATTGAAGTTTTTCCCGTTTCATTGTCATGGCTCAACCAATATCTCTTATGAGTTCCCATGTCTTCCAAATCTTTTCGAGCATTCTCACCATCCTTTGTTTTCTTAGAGACATTCAACAATATGTTCAATAAGTGTTCAATGCCATTCTTTTCAGTATGCATCACATCAATATTATGTCGTAGCTCAACAAACTTCCAGTACGGCAAATCAAATAAAATGGACCTTCTAGACCACGGTGGCGCAATGTTATTGGTTGGTTCATCATTGACGTTATCATTATCAACCATATTCTTGCGCTTTTGGCCACTAACCCTACCTTGTGTAGAACTACCTTCCAAAATTTCCACTATCCTTCGTTCAACTTCTTCGCCAGATAATCGTTGTGGAGCACGACGATGTTCAACATCTTTGTTGAATCCCTTGTCATCTCTAAACTTGTGTTTTGTAGGTAAAAAACGTCGATGGCCTCTATAGCATATCTTCCGACTGTTTGAAAGACGTTCAGATTCTACATCATCAACACAAATAAGGCATGGATTATAACCATGAACATTACAACCAGCTAGAGTCCCATAAGCAGGAAAGTCATGGATACCCCAAAACAACATTGCTTTCAACCTGAAATTGCTTTTAGTACACACATCCCAAGTTGAAACACCATTTGCCCACAATTCCTTCAACTCTTCTACTAATGGCTCCAGGTAAACATCAATATTCTTTCCGGGTGCTTTTGGCCCTAATATTAACAAGGTTAACAAACAAAACTCCTTTTTCATGCATAAAGAAGGTGGAAGATTCAAAAGTGCTATTATTACTGGCCAACAACTATAAGCATTACTTAGATTTCCACGTGGGTTAAAACCATCAGTCGATATTGCAAGTCTCAAATTCCTACTATCAGAGGCAAACTCTGGCCATCTTATATTTGTTGAAGTCCATTGTGCTGAATCACATGGATGTCTCATCAAATTCCCATCTGAACAAGCATCCTTATGCCAAGTCATTGCTTCACCAATCCACGGTATGCTAAAAAATCTTTTCAACCTTGGAATCAATGGAAAATACTTTACAACCTTTTTAGCTTCTTTTCTGTATACCTTGCCAGACTCGTTGTCATCGACATCCACATAAACCTTATACCTACCAGAACCACATTTTGGACAAGTAACCAGACCCTCATATTCTTTCCAATAGAGTATGCATCCATTGGCACATGCATGTATTGTCTTACATTCCATCCCCATATCTTTAATTGTGTTTTTCATGTTTGGGTAGTTATCTGGCAAATTACAATCATCTGGCAATAAGGTTTTTAGCCATTTTAACAACATCGTCACACTATTACCACTCCAACTAAAACGAGTCTTGAAATTCTGCAATTCAATAATGGTGGACAACGTGGTCTTATCCTTAGGACACCCATTGTACAAAGGCACAGTCGCTTTTTCCTTATACTTTTGATACTTCTTGTTCATAACTGTCTCAGGTTCACAAGAAAGTTCTGGACCACCTTCTGGATTACCGCCAAAACATTCTTCGACGGTGTCATTCAAGTCATTTATCCTATCATCAGCCTCCACAGTTTGCATGTTGAGGAATACATCATCAACGAAGTCGCTCATCCTAGGATATTCAAAGGCATCATCAGGTTCAACCACTTCTGTCATAGGTACACCAAACACCTGCTTGTTTATATTCTCTCCATGATGTATCCACGTGACATAATTGGTATCAATGCCATGGCTTAACAAATAAACACCTATGTCGTCAACACTAATGTTTCCCCTCGAGTTCCTACATCGAACACATGGGCAAGGAAAAAGACTCTCTCCATTTGCATTATCCTCAACAAACTTTTGGAATTGTCTAACACCGTTTATATACATTGCAGTTCCCCGTTTGTTCATCCATGACTTATCTAAAGGAATTGTTGACATTTCTACACACAAAAAATTAAAAGATTAACTTTAGTCAAACACTCATCAAAACTAAAAGATTGATAGTGACACTTTTACGAGGATAACCTCCATAGGAACCATACCATGAGGAGGCTATCTTCCCCTTAATCATCTCCCTTTGAGGCCCATAAATTGGCATAAGAAGCAAATTAGTTTACTAGAATAATATCTAAGAGTGTCTGCTTAATCAACTAGTATTCAATAGACATGGAATACATGGGAGTACCCTACTACCTCCATCTTTCCAATCAGTTTAGGAAGCAAACTAAACTTACAGTCTAGAACAGATACTTGAACACAGGAGAAAGAACATACAGAAATAGTAAAACACACAGATAAAAATAGACAAGAATAACAATAATCATTTGAAGATACTTCTTTGAACAGTTTAAGAGAACGATGCCGATACTAGGTTACCGCTAGTATAACGAGGTGTTCATCAAAGAATTGTTCTTAGAATTGTTTTGAGAAAACAAATAGAAATAAAGATATGCTTTTATTGACACTACCTCCATCTTTCCAATCAGTTTCAGTTCATCTGATACCAATTTTGCACCCAAGACTACTAGGTTTCAGAAAGCAAACTAAACTGACAGTCTAGAACAGATACTTGAACACATGAGGTGGGGGTCTTGATTTCACAAAATTATTCTCTTTATTTCACCCTTTCATCAATAGTTTCATCATCCAGTCGAAATCCAATTCTAAAAATGTGATTCTCTAATATGGGTAGCTACCTAGGTAATTCTCTCCTGTATGACCTCTCTTCTATATTGTCTAATCCATTCATCATTGCATGGAATTACTTGCACAAACATTTCTAAGCCATGTCTTTCCCTAACTTGTTCTAAAGAATGTACTCCCCGTATCATGGTTTGGGGTTATCCAAACTTTCGCAGCACAATAATATCCCAAAAGTAACAACTCATTCACCATATCTATTGTTTCATCCTTGTTTTTTTAAGTAAATACCAATGCATTGAGATGTTTATTTTCCCTCTTAAATAATATGAATTTTGCAAAAAAATCTAAACATATACTTCTAGGGAATAACTGAGACCACAATTTGATAATCTAGTTTAAGAGGTAAAAACAACAACATAATATAGGCAAGAAAATAGAGGTTGCTTATGTCAGGCATGTTCAACAAGTGCGTCAACTTATCCTCATTATCAAAAAACACAACACCCATTCACTGATCACAGTATTGGTGGGGGTGACGTGGTTACAAAGAAGCATTCAATCACTTCCAAACAAAGCCAATGCAATTCCCCTTTTTGGAACCTTATTTAGTAGAAGAAGATGGAGAGATAGAGAGAGCCCCCACTTCTCTAGTAGTAATCATTCTTTAGGCTTCTCTCAGGAGGTTAGTTTTTTCCCTCCCTCTCCACAAAGACTCATTTTCAATGCTTATTCTATTATTTCTATTCATTAAAATTTTCCTACTTGCATTGAGTTTAGTTGAAGAGAAGAAGTACCTTGCAAGGAGAACTTTAGTACTTTACACTTAGTGAGTGTTAGTGTTTGAGTGGGTGTGCCACATGCAGACATACAAATATCACAAATAAAACAGTGCAAATGCAAAGGATCATTACAATCACCTCTTATGATGTGGTCCTCCAATTCAGTCATTGTATTTTTTCTTAAAATGAATCTACTTATAGAGTGTCTCAAGCAATATGGTTGGATCCAAAAACGAATATCATTTAGATCACGGCTAAGTATACTTTTTGCTTAAAGGATAAATCCAAATTTAAAGGGCTACATTATGAAAAGACAAACACATTCATTGAATTAATAACTTTATCCCTCTATCAACATTCAACCCTTTGGAATCCTTAAAGAAACCCTAAAATGAACCCTTTGACTCTGATTTTCTAAGGAACCCTAAAATGAAAATGGAAGGAGGCGAAACAAAACCTTGAAATTTTGAAGCTCTCTCTGACTCTGATTTTCAAGCTCCTCGATCTCTCCTCTGCGCCAAACCTCTCTCTGACTCTGATTTTCAAGCTCCTCGATCTCTTCTATGCTCCTCGATCTCTCCTCCTCGCCTAAGCGCGAAACTGCTCCCTCCAAAGCGCGAAACTGCTATCCTCTCCACTGTTTTTCCCTAATTGTTTTTGCCAAAGCGCGAAACTACTCTCCTCTCCACTGTCTATTTTTCCCCCAATTTTTTTCGCCAAAGCGCAGTCTCCTCTCCACTGTCTGTTTTTCCCCAATTTTGTTCGCCAAAGCGCGAAACTGCTCCCTCCAATTTAAGCGCGAAACTATTTTCTATAGCAACGGTTTTAAACCGTTGGCAGCTATAGCCACGGTTGTAAATCGTTGTAACTTTTTTTGTGTAGTGTTTTTGGCCACGGTTTTATTTTATTAGCCACGGTTTTTATCCGTGGCAAATAAACCAACGGTTTATAGCCGTGGCCACCTCCCTGTAGCTAAATTGGCCTTTTGGTGTAGTGGTCCTTATACTTGAGCAAACCCTTGTGTAAGGCATAAGGTGGGCAGGAGTCTTTTTGTATACTGAGTTGTTGTATCAGGGTCTGTATAGTGTCATCCCTTTCATAGTTGGATATTATATCTTGAATCCATTGAGGAGAAACTGTGTTGATGGCAAGGAGTTCACCACTATCTTCAGTACACCTAGAAAGATAGTCTGTAGCTTTGTTTTCCACCCCTTTTTGTAAAAGATTTCATAATCAAAACCTAACAATTTTGATAACCACCTTTGTTGGGTCATAATGGTGACCTTTTGAGATAGGAAATACTTGATACTTTGATGGTCTATGTAAATGTGAAATTTTGAGCCAAGGAGGTAAGATTTCCACTTATGGACAACCATGACTATGGCTAGTAATTCCTTTTCATAAGCAGATAGGGTTTGGTTTCTTGCGCCTAGAGCTTTGCTAAAGTATGGAATGGGTTTCCTTTGTTGTGACAGTACGACTCCCACCCCTTTAGAACATGCATTTGTCTCTAGGGTAAAGGGTAGGTTGAAATTTGGCAAGCTAAGTACAAGGGTTTTGAATTGCTGAAAAGCCTTAGTTGCTTGGACTAACCAATAGAAAGAGTTCTTTTTAAGAAAGTTTTTTTTAAGAAGTTCAGTCAAAGGTTGAGTAATTAATCCATAGTCCCTGATAAACTTTCTGTAGGACCCAGTGAGCCGTAGGAACCCTCTAAGCTGTTTGATGTTGGTATAAATGGGCCAAGTGCTCATGGCCTCTATTTTAGAAGGATCAACCTCTACCCCATTAAAACTTATAATATGACCTAGGTATTCCAGCTTGGGTTGGAGGAATGAGCACTTAGTTAACATGGCATATAAGGAATGTTGTCTCAATTTTCCAAAACAGTGTGTAGGTGTTTAAGGTGGAGTTCCATAGTAGGGATATAAACCAAATATCATAAAAAATACCTGTAAAAATTTTCTGAGATAGGATGCAAAGACATGGTTCATTAAGGCCTGAAAAGTTGATGGGCCATTGGTGATACCAAAAGGCATACCATAAATTCTAAATGCCCATGATGTGTCTTGAAAGTTGCTTTATGGATGCCTGAGGGGTGAATAAGTATTTGGTGATACCCTGACCTTAGGTCCAATTTAGAAAAAATAGTTGAACTATGTAGTTCATCAAGTAATTCATCAATGAGAGGCATTGAGAACTTATCTTTGATTGTGATGTCATTCAATCTTCTATAGTCTATACAGAATCTCCATGAGCCATCATTCTTCTTAACCAACAGTATGGGGGCATCAAAAGGGTTGTGAGAGTGTTGGATAATTCCAGTTTCTATTATTTCTTGCACCAATTGTTCAATAACACTCTTTTACATATAAGCCACCTTGTATGGGTTTTGAGATGGAGGAGATAAGTTTGTTTTCGAGGGATTTTTATGTTCCAAATATCTAGTTGGAGGTAAGGTTGTAGGCTTCTTAAAAACACCAGCAAAGTCTTCATATAGGCTGTTTAGAATGGGGTTGGATTTTTCTGTTTGGGTAGTTGCATTCAAGGAGAATAGGTGTCCAAGGAAGGTTGGGGAATGTTTCTTCAAGAACTTGGTTAACCCTTTGGAGTCTATCATACATAGAAAAGAAATATCATTGTTGCCTTGTAAAATGATGTATTGGCCATTAATTTCCACTGTCATCTGAAGTTTCTGAAGATTGAGTGTGATATCTCAAAACTACCTCGACCAATCTCCCCCAAGAACCATGTCATAGCCTCCAAGTGGCAACAATCTGACACTTCCCTCTAAGGGCATTCCTTGTATTGCCCACTATAGTCTTGGGCAAATAGTTGTACTAATCAGTTATTCAACATTTGCCAACCGAACTATCATTTGAGGTGTCAAGTTGGTAGGCCATTTAGTGTCTTTGATAATCCTAGGGTCCATGAAGGAATGAGTACTGCCAATGTCTATTAAAATAGAAATGGTCATCTTCTTCAATAGTCCCTTGAGTAGTAGTGTATTGGTAGCCACATTGCCATTGATG
Organism: Berberis vulgaris; assembly: GCA_963556465.1. Classification (NCBI taxonomy): domain Eukaryota; kingdom Viridiplantae; phylum Streptophyta; class Magnoliopsida; order Ranunculales; family Berberidaceae; genus Berberis; species Berberis vulgaris. Next base: position 37,374,777 of record OY747126.1, on the reverse strand, counting down.
GCATGTAGTGAGACCTCTATATCAATGTGGACCTCTTGTATCAGGTCTTCACATTCAACTGGGTCCAGCTCTTTTTTTTCTTGAATTTCATTGTCTGGAACTAGCTTATACAAGTGTTGATGTTTGCAAATATGGTCTGGTTTGGTCATTTCCTCACAATTGTAGCATAGTCCCTTCTCTATTCTAATTTTCATTTGAGCAGGTGTCAATCTCTTTATAGGTGTGGTGTTTGATGCAAATCTAACAAAAGTTGAGTTTTTTGAATAGGCAGATTTTGTTGTATTATTGAAGGACTAGTTGTATGAATATGAACTTGGATTTGGTGGAATGAAAGGGCCTGTTATGGTATTATTGTTTGTTGTAGTATAAGTGTGGTATCTGGTATTTAGATTGGGATGGCAAGTCTTAATTTGGAATTTGTTTGTGCAGGGAAGCCTCATGCATCCTAGCTAGGGAGAAAGTTTGGGAGACATTAGTGGGTTTGAACAACTGCATCATGGATTTTACTTCAGGTTTAAGACCACTTAGGAAGCTAAGGAAAAAGTATTGGTCATCTAAGTGTTGATTATGAGATAGCATCAATGATTTAAGCTCTTCAAACTTGTCATAATAGTCACTAACTGAGGTTTCCTGGTTGAGTTTGTGAAATGAGTCCACATAGTTGTCTAGTACACCCTCTTCAAATCTCTCACATAGGTCATTAGTGAATGTTCCCCATTGAATCACTCCCTTCCATATCTGATAGTAAAAAAACCATAGGTCAGCCTTACCAATGAGATGGATGGATGCATCATTCACTTTGTTTTCTTCAAGCACTTGGTAAAATGTGAAATATCTTTCACTTGTTTTTATCCATGACTTATCCCATCAAATTGAAAAAAATCCAAGTTAGGGAGTCTAGAGAAAGTACCTTGGTTCTCCCAATGATTTTGAGAAAATGACCTGTTGGTTTGGTCAGAGGTTCCAGAAGGTTGAGAAATTGTAGATATGCTAGTGCAGTCCCTGTTTGTTTTTGAATTAGTTTTACTAGTTGCTCAAATCTAGCTTCCAATCTTTTCTCTAACACCTCTTGAGTTTGCACAATCTTCTTCAGTTATTCTTTCACCTGATCTATTTGACCATAATTTTTAGCAAGGTGTTTCTTAGCTTCCCTCATTAACACCTCTATCTCCTTCGATCTGGTTTCCATGGTGATTGTTCGTTGGTTTAACACCGTAGGCTAGGGTTTGATTTGGCTCTGATACCAAATGTTTTTTGGTGACAATTGGATTCAAGTAAGAGAAGAAATAATATGGAAGATGATTTGAATTACGAAGAACAAATTACAATTGCTTCTATAGGCTCTCAGGAACCAATAGTCCTAGATCTCAACTTAACTAATTCATATTCTGATTTGTCTCTAATCTTCTACATATAGCTACAGTATTAATAGAAATATAAATAGGATCATTTGATGCCTAACACATGTCTTAATCCTATCAATTCAAATAACAACTTTAACCTAATTATCAAAATACCCTTATTTTGAATTCAACTTATTTCATCTTGGCGCCAAGCTTCTGCGCTTCTTCCCACTCGAATTCTGCTTCTTTACTTCTACTTTTTTTGGTACAGTCATGACAACCATACGAGTCCAACTAACCTGAAGAAAAAACCATCAGAGTCGATGAAGAGTGAATGTACCTGCAAAGATCCAATAGAAGAACTTTGTGAGAATGAGGAACTTATCGTACATATAGAATGAGGAAGTGGGATAAAGAAGCTTAAGGAAAATGGGTGGCAGAATGACTTTAGGAGTGAAACAACGAGAACTGGGACTTTTTTTTTTCATTTTCTTTCACAAAATCTTGAAATAAATAAGGGATTCCCAAAAACCATTTTAGCGGGATGTTGAAATAACGAGCGCTAAGTCTATTTTTTCTATTTTCTTGAATAGGGTTGGGTGTCTCTGCGCGTAACCCATACAAAATGCACGTCATATTTAAATGACGTCCACTAAAAGTCATATCAAAAAATATTCACCATCATTTTTTTTTATTGTTTTGGGGTAGTAAGTGTTGCAACTCAATTATTTAAAATAAACACATTATGCGTTGAAATAGTTAGTGTTGCTTTGCACATGAATGACCCCCAAATTCGAAATACCCCAAAAATCAATTGCTAAAGTAAACATATACATAAAATAAAACATGTAACTTTTGTTTTGTAAAAACGGCCTAGTTTTAGTTTTCGCTTAGGGCCTTTAAAGTCATGGGTCCTCTAGTACCTATTTTCAAGGCAATCCTTAAACACCGAGAAAAAAGACTATTTATCAAGATATTTAATGGCACTGACCTAAATTCATTTCTCGAGGGGAACATGTCCTAAACTCGTATCTCGAGGAGAACATATGAAACGTTAAGAATTCATTAAAAAAAATATTAGTAAAAACTAGGCGACCTACATCTGTTGTTCCAATTTTTGAAAGATGGTCCACCTGCCGACCATAAATTATTTTGCATGGATGTCAATTACATTAAATCGTCAACCTTCACACAACCCTATAGTAATTAATTTTTAACATTTACTCATTGGATCAGCACCAAAAACCATTAGGGTTAGGTAATTATTAAGAATTGAATATGGTTGTTAAGAGAAATTATTACAAATTACAAGTGGAGATTGATTTTCTAAGAAAAAAAAGTTGGATCAACATGGTTAACAAATCCATCCACTAGAATGATTTTAATTAACTACTAGTGTACTAGTCATGTCATTGGCATGGGTACAACATGACACCTTTGTCCTTGGGTCATGCCTTCGGCATTTTCCAAATATGTTACTAAAATTGCTAAATATGAAAATAAATTATGGGTTACCAAAACATTGATTAATTATACTTTTTTCATTCTTATCGACCTACTATTATAATTTATTTATATGCAACATCATTATACACTACACCAAAAGGGCTGATTAGCTACACAGGGGTGGCCACGGTTCTAAGCCGTTGGTGTGTTTGCCACGGCTAAAAACCGTGGCTATAGTGCCCAACGGCTTAAAACCGTGGCTAAAAAAGGCTTGGCCACGGTTCTAAACCGTTGGTGTATTTGCCACGGCTACAAACCGTGGCTAAAGTGACCCACGGCTTAAAACCGTTGCAAATGTGCACGTGTATTGCACGTGGACCTGTGGAGAAGTAGGTCGAAGGCTCGCGGGCGAAATTTTGGGAAAAAAATTTGGTTCCCGCGTTCCCGCTCCATCTCCCCCTTTTCTCAACCCTTTGCTTCTCCATCTCCCGCTCCATCTCCCCCTTTTCAACCCTTTGTGAAAAAAACCATAAATTTTCAAGGAGAGGGAAAGAGAGAAGGAGAAGGAGAAGGAAAGAGAGAGGGAGAAGTCGAGCAACCCAAGCAGTCAGAAGAAACAGAGACCAAACAACAACAGTCATCACCAGCCATGGCTGCAGCACTCGCTATGGAAGGAACAGCTGTAACAGCACTGCGTTCAGTGATGCAAAGGGTGCAACAAGCGGCGGAGAAATCTGGGCGAAGAGCCGATCAAGTCAGAGTGGTGAGTGTGAGCAAGACCAAGCCAGTCTCCCTCATTCGCCAAGTCTATGATGCTGGGCATCGATGTTTTGGTGAAAACTATGTACAGGAGTTCATTGAAAAGGCACCCCAGGTCTTCTTCTTCTCCTTCTCTATTACCCCTTTCTCTGTCTCTCTATTGCTTGGTTAGGTTTGGGTTCCATTTCTCTGTAAGTTGCAAATTGGGTGATTTGATCGAATGGGTTAGTTGGAATGTTGGAAGAGATGCAAACCCAGTGCTGGAAAGAAGGTTAGATCTTCTCTCTTTATTTATTTTCAAGTTTTAATTTTTTTAGGATTATTTGGGTGTAATATTTTTGTTCTAATTGTTGTTCTTTGTTTCAGATTTTGGAGAAGTTGTTGAAGAGGGGTGGAAAGCTTAAAGGTTTTGTCCTTGTCTCTCTCTCTCTCTTGTTCTTTCTCCACTGAATGTTTGTTTTCATGCTTTGTGCATTGCTTTTTGTTTAAAATTAGAATTTGGGTATATTTCAATTTGTAAAATTGATCAATCTGTACCCTTGGTTTTTTGGGGTTCTTGTTTAGTTGTTAAAGCTTAATGGGTTTTTTTTTTTTGTATGAAAGTGATTTGATCTTGTTTGGGTTGTTTGTTTTTGTGATTAGAAGACCAAGCCAGTCTCCCTCATTCGCCAAGTCTATGATGATATTGCTGGGCATCGATGTTTTGGCGAAAACTATGTGCAGGAGTTAATTGAAAAGGCACCCCAGGTCTTCTTCTTCTCCTTCTCTATTACCCCTTTCTCTGTCTCTCTATTGCTTGGTTTGGTTTGGGTTCCATTTCTCTGTAAGTACACAAACATTATAGCTCTTGAAGGAAATGAAGAAGCTCAAACCAGAGGTGTAATAGGTGTTGGTGGTATTTTTTTCAGGAATAGGTGTAATTATGGGCTCATAGGCCTCTATGACTCATTACTCTGCACCCCATTATAAAAACTGTGACTCCGTCACTGAGAATATTGATATGTTCTGGTTGCAATTTTCAGATCCACAACCAAGTCATACACAAAAGTGGTGCATGAGAGCATATCACAACACAGAGGGATGTGGGGTTCACAGCTTTTGTTGTTGGTGGTGGTGGGTGCTCTAAACAACAAATTTGAAGGGATTTAATTCCCCTTTGTATCCCAGGTAATATTATCATTTTGTAATATTTTTGCATTTAATTCAAATTTTATAAATTTGTCTAAAACCAAATGCATGGTTTCATTGATTTTATTAGGGTCAAGGTTCATTCCCATAATTCTTCATCGTCTTCAAATGGTCGAATCATGTTAGCATGATAAAGTAGAAATGGATCTTCATCCCACTCACATAAAGCCCTTTCATTTTTATTTGTTACTTATATCAATAGGACACATGTTAGCATGATAGAGTAGCATCGATACAATTGGAATATATGAAATGGTTGAGGATCCGCATGTACTTCCTCAATATTTTTTCTCCTTTCTTATCAGAACTAAAAATTTTCAATGCATAGAGTACAAAATACATCTATTAGCATGAATCCAATCTCTGCCTAATAAAGTTAAAAAATCCATTTGAAAGAGAGTGTGCAATAAAGAAAAGAAGATGTTCCTTGAGTTTTCAAGTTATGGTATTTGTTCTTTGAGAGTATGTTTTAAATATGGTCATTTCCTATTCTGCATTATTAATTATTAAACGCATTTCCCCTTGTACTTGTTTTAATTGTTGTATGCACTCTTGTAATCCATTTCCCCTTTAGTTGTTTATTCCCCTTGTTAGCAGCTTTGTAAGCTCCCTTCCCTTGGGTATCTTGTTTTATGTTCTGAATCCTGTGATGACTTGGATAAAGGTGATACAATGGATAAATAGCATGATATTAAAAAAAGGTAGTGTATACATGTTTTTCTGATAGCTGTCTTATTTGGTTTTTTGTTTAGATACTAGCGGTCAAGTAAGTCCAAGATCATTGATGTTCAAAAAGAACACTTTTGGGAAGCCAGAGGTCAGTTTATTTACTTCCATTATGTTGCACAGCATTCTTTCATTTCATCTTCTTATTCTACTTGCGTTGATTATTTTGAACTCTCTCGACTTTTATGTCTATTTGACGTGAATAGGTAGAGTGGCAACATGATAAAAAGTGGGACGCACCTTCCTTGCAGTTTAACCTTTCACATACTACATCCTTGATTGCCTGTGGAGTGACTATAGATTCTCCAGTACTATTATTTCTTTCTCATTTGTGCCAAGTTCTAGTTACCTTTCCTGCCTGCGCATGTATTGCCTTACTAGGAAGTTATTTGAAGCCATTCCCTTTAAATAACTGCAGATAGGTATTGATATAGAAGATAAGGAAAGGAAGCCATTTCCTTGAATCCACTATGTCCTCTGCTTCATTGAGTTAACGTCAGAATGTTCTTGGAAATCTATTCATTTGCCAAGACAATCATTTTGACCCACAGATGGTTCCTATTTACCCATAAAAGTAGCAAATCCTATGACGAACCATTTCGCAAAATGATATTTGGTGCAAACTTGGATCATTTACCAGTCTAACATGCTTGTCGCTCCTTATATGATAACAGTTGTTGCTTATTGGATCATTATATGATAACAATTGTTAGTAATGGGTTTATGTTCGTTTTATATTTTTGTTTCTTACTTAGTTTCGTTTAAAATATAAAAATCTACTTTAAAAAGGCATCTATCTTTTTCATGTATATGGAACTTAGTTACAAATGCTAAGTGTTCAACAGCTTCTTGTTCCTTACTCAGTTGCCTCTTCTCATTCTGTATTTCTTTTTACCTTTTTCTACTATCGTCACTGGTATCTTGTACATGAGATTGATTTCTTTATGTCGGCATGATCAACATAAGAGTAAGAACGACTAATATTTTTTTGTGTTCATTCAATTATAGGATTACAATTTGCATTTTATATAACCGTTAGCTTAGATATTAGTAGTCTGATCTTATGTCAGGGAATTTACTATTACTGCTGAGATTGTTTCCAAAACTGTCCAGGTTTTAGCTGCCCTTGGTAAGGAGTATTTTGTGGAAAAATATTGTTGCAAATACTCCAAAGACTCTCAAGGAAATCATGCCGGTCTTGATGAGTACACTGATCACTTCTCTTGCATCGTCTTCTGCTGAAAGGCGACAGGTTTGACTGCTTATTCTTTTTATAGCTTTGAAATTCTTTATTTGTGCAAAGGTCTTAAAGACACTGATACTAGTAGGAGACAAGTGAGATCTCTTGTACTTCTAAGATAATATTGAATAATATGAGATAATACTGAACAATGTTTTATTTCCTTATTGTCTGCCTGATCTTGTCTGTTTATTGTATTAGTTCTAAACTTCTAGTTCTTTTCTAAGTCTAATTTTTCTTCTCTCATGTATTGGCCATTTCAATGTTGAATTCTATGTCATGTCTTATTTATACAATATATCAGTGAACTGCATTTCTGTCATTGTATTTACTTGAACAGCTCTAAACTAACATTTTGCACCCAATCTCAATTGATGATGGAAGATGATATGAAGAAAATTTTGTTAGTCGAATATAATGTTAGTACATGTCTAGTCTGTATTCTTCCAGAATTTCCTATTCCCTTTATTGTCTGGATTTTTGTAGCAAAATCTGGTTGGAATTATGTGCAAGGAAAAAAAGTCAAGAGTTTGATTTTTTTTGGATTCAACTGTCAGATGCAATTTCAAAAAATTCAATTTCAAAATGAGGCCCAAACGGCCTCTAATAAGCTGTCTGACCTGAAAAATTATACTTTGCTATTGTGGCAGATTGAATGTATAAACTTACACCATGTATAATGTGTATATGATGTGATTATCTCTAGTTCTCTGCCTACCATAATTTATGTTCTTTTTGTTTCGGAGACCTATGCGAATGTCTAGATAACTGATCATTGATCCCAATGTCAATCATGTACTCATGAGTATACCGTAGTTAGAACTTGCATGCATGCTTTGGACTTTTGGTTCATACTGGTGCAGAGTTTTGTTTACATTGCTTTTTGTGGTTTCGTTTAGTAGCTAAGCTGCTTAGCTCTTTCATTTCAATCTAAAAGTTTCACTAATTTATTATCCATAGGCATATATGAAGCAGAAGTACCGATTTTTATATGTTTAAAGTTTCTTTCTATTTTCCCCTTGTGTTTGTCTCCCTGTTTCTGGGTTTGGAGGTTTAAGTTAAATATTTCACAATTTGACTTACCACAGTATTCTTCTTTGTAAACATTAGCATTCTAGATCAATCAAATGAAGAAGAACATGATTGTTTGTGCAACTTGGGAGTAGAATCAACAAAAAGGAGGGAAGAAGAAAGGTCAAGCAAGTATGGGTAATTGTTGTTTCTTCAAATCAGCTCAAGTGAACCATAGAAGCTCAACAACTTTAACTTCCTCAACTCCAGGTACTCGAACAATATTTTTTTTTGCAATAATTGATCTTTTCTTTTAATGGAGTCTCTTAAGTTTCAGTTTTTGTTGATGGGTTTTCCTTATTTTGCTTAGATTCTGTGTTTTTGTGTTAATATCTATATGAGGCAATGGGGTTTTGGTATAATTTTATTGGATCTTGTACTCAAATAGAAATCCATTTAAAAACTAAACTTTGTTGTAATTATGTGTGTGTTAATGGTGTTTTAGGACCTCAAAATTGTCAGTTTTTATCTCAAATTGAACTGGGATCTTCTTCCTCTTTTTTCTTTTCTCATTTTACACATCCTAATTCTTTTGTTTTTGAACTATTATGATTTTTTACTCCGAATGTATTAGCATAACTGAGACAAACTTCTTTAGTCTTCGAGTCTGTAGGGCTGATGTAAAATTTAACTTGCAGGCCTTGTTGCATTGTGTGTAAGCTATAACTGACTTGCTTGATAATTTTTCCAGGAAGGGGAATCTGATTTTTGAACTTCCATTGACAGGACAGGAAATCTAAAAGCTATGAGAATGATAAATCTGTTCTAATGCTAACTATAGTTCTTCGAGCTGAAAATCAGTTGGTGTCAAATTATTACATTACGGGGCTGTCGACGGGAAAGACAGTGTGATGGGTAAAGACAGAGGTATGGTGTTGTTTGTGGTAGGTTGGAGTTTGGCTAGCTCCAATCTGGTTTAAACATTGCTCGTCTTCATACTGAATTTCATTCATTTGTACATTTGTTTTCATGAACAAAAACAATTAAGCCTCTTGCAAATTTCTACTATGAGACAGGATTATGAAAATGTCAATAAATTAGTGGTTTGGTTTCATTGAATTAAACCATATTGGAGCATATTGCTGTTGTATGCTTCACATGCCAAAGGCTTGGGCCTCAAAGCTACATGTGTGATCATGATGATTAAGTTATTATATGACGAATAACATGGGCTAAAATTGCCAATCTTTGTTCTCTTTTAGTTCTTTTCATAATTTCCAAGTTAAAATGTGTGAAGAATACAACAGTTACACTTTATGTTCAACTACTAACAATAGATTAGTAACATGGTTCTATTAGGCGATCTCCATGTGACTGTCCTAAATGATAGCTTGTATGTAGCATTGTTTGGTATTGAAAATATGTGTAGAAGCTTCATGAAATCTTCGTTAAGGTGGCTTTCAAACTCACTTGATAAATATCTCATCAACTCCATGTAAGTTTGATTTGTTGGAATCATTTTTTCTGCAGGTCAACAATACTGATGCCGAAGGCAGACTGACGCTTGCTGATGCTCTGGTATATGCTTGCAACCAAGGTGTAGAGAAGGTATCTATCTTGTCACTTCCCTCACATTCTAGAAGGTGTAGAGAAGGTATCTATCTTGTCACTAAGTTACTTTGTCTTATAAGTTTGATTCACTTCCATGTATTGAATTGTCTTATCAGAAAGATGCTGACAAGAATAGCTATAACGATTGTATCTTACTTTAGTTATTTGGTGTGGAACTTTCACTACTACAAATATAGGCTTGCATAGCGCTTAAAAATAGGCTTAGATAGCGCTTTTTAGCGCTATCTAAGCTACCGCTATGGTAGTTTAGATAGCGCTCAAAAAAGCGCTATGCAAGGCGCGTACTTGAATAGCGCTTCGTTAGATAGCGTTTATATTAAGCGCTATCTAAGCGTTGATTTTTTTTTTTAATTAACTTCAATAGCGCCTTAGAAAGCGCTATGTAAGCTCTAATTTTTTTTTTTAAATTAGCTTGCATAGCGCTTTGATGAGCGCTATTTAATTTTGTTGATTTTTTTTTAATTAGCTTCGGTGAATTTTTTTTATTAACTTTGATTTGTTTTTTCTATTTTTTCGATACCGATTTTCTGGGCTAAATATAATATTTAATATAATAATGACAACGTTCAATCAATCAATAAAGACACAACATGATAACTAACTGTTTCTCATTCATTCAAAATATAATTTAAGCATTCATACAAAGTGCAGCAGGTAACGGGACCCCTAGCTGTTTCTCAAATTCCCATCTACCAGTCAATATATAACACAATCGTACACACCTAAATGATCAACTGCACATCATTGATGTCCAAACCCCTAGCTGCCACATTGATGTCCACTTACGAAACAACACCATCACAATCACATAAAAAGACAGTTATGTAATACATAACGATCTTCACCTGTGCTCTTGGAGGAATAGTATCAGGTACTTTAGAAAGTTCAATCTTTAGATGAGAAGGAGGCAATATCAGGGCCTGTACTGAAACAAGTGGAGATGTGTTTTTGTTTCCCAAGAAAAGGACAAGACGACCATGATGGGCACGCCATTCTGCTTTTATGCCAATCTGAGAGAGTGGTCAAAGAACATTGTCAGTGAATATGCACTCAAAGCTATCAAAAATCAAGAAATGATGTATTTCAAAATAAATAAATCTGGTGCTTTTGTAAGTTTTAAATAGAATCCATATGTCCGAACAAAACCCACTTCTATTGAAGATGGGACATTATGATTAAAAAAAGAAGAAAACCTGAATGTAGGGGTCCTCATATAGTACACCACTGTCCTTCAGACACAAAGCATGAAACCTTTCGGCAATATTACCTATTGGCTGCAAACACATGCATAAGATTAGTATGAGGAACATAATATAAATTGCAATTCAACTTTCTAATACTTGTGATCTGCAACAACCTTTTCAGAAGGATAGAAACCACTATCATGACAAGAATAAAGGTTTAGATGGAATATTTTCTCTGAAGATGATAACAGTAGATTGTAAATAAACCACAAGGCTTACAAAGTTTTGGAAAATAATAACTTATTGAACTGTAAATAAACCACAGCTTTAATGGATACACAGTTACACACAATGTTAATAACAAAAAACAATACCTGAACAGTAGTATTTGATAATTCATCAATGGGAGCAAGTGCTAAGGCATCTACTGCATTTGTAACACCCTCTAATCCAGAATCCATGTTTTGCTCTGCACTCGGAGGACCTTCAATAGCCAAAAGATCACCAACATCGGCTGAACGTGTAGCAGATAGAGAATCCACTTTGGTGAGGGTCCCATTTGTATGGGTTTGGTCCACCAAGTCAGAATCCTGTATGTTCCACATATAATTCTAAGAACTACTACTAGTAAATGATGGCACTGATTTCCTCAACTTTAGATAGAATAAAGTCTCACCGCATTACTGCTAATGTTAGGCATCTTAACCAGGCTGAGCTGACCAACAGGTAGAGATCCATTAGCAGGGCGTTGGGGTTGGTCTGTCACAACCAAAGCAGATGAACTCTGCTGCTGCTGGGTCCTCAACTTGATAGCACTCTGTTCTGCAGTATCAGCTTCTGTATCTTCAGCTTTCTTAATCAATGCAGACTATAACAGATAGAAAGACATTGTTAGCCGAATGCCTGAAGACATTATGTATTCACCTTATAAAGTTTCCTTTCTTCTTAAGAAATGGTTTGTAAAATAGAAACTCAAGTCACATCCAAAGCCCCGAAAATTTCAAACTGACCTCATAAACAACTGCATATTTGAAGGATTAAAGTCACAACCACACAAGAAACGTTCTACGTCATCTGGCTGTGCTTGTCTTGGAATCCCTTGCAATAACACCTGATACAGTCAAACAAATTATAACCACATTCTTCAGATGGATTCATAATGGCATAACAGGTCCGGCTACAACATATAGATTCATAATGATGGCATGTGCATCAATTGTTTTCTGGCAGAATCTAGAATGACACTCGCAGAAATTATGGTCTTGGATTGCTAAACACTTTCTTCAATTACCCCCACTTGCTGGGACGGTTCAAAATAGAGTTGGAAGGCATATTTTATCCATAAGAAGATTAACAATTCTTTCCATTATCAATGTTCTATATTAAAAACATGATACTCCTATGATCAAGAGATTTAATAAGCCTTGCAAGGAATTTCGTTGGAATTCTTTCAAAATAGATTTAAAAAGCCTTGCATATATTACTCACTTGATGAATAAGAGATTATATATTTTTCTTTAATTAACCAAAATTTGAGTGTGTGGAGGAGAAAAATGGGCATGTGATAGAATTTGTGGTACCTTTTCTTTTATCTTTTTTTTTTTTTTACTTCAAAATGTAATAAGTTATCAGATTTTGATAAAACTGTGTCATCACCAGAAGCATTGTTCCAGACCTTGCTAATGCGATTTGTGAGAAAACTAAAATATATTACATATAAGCACAGAAATCATGAGATCCGCAATGTAAAGGCATGCTAAAACACATTCAAATTCCTAATCAAGTGTGAGAAAGTTGGGACATTGCTTTTCCATACATTAATGAGCAGAGGATCAGCAGATAGGGTTCCAAAAATAAGTAGAGTTTCATTACCAATTTGATTATTCTAGTGCAAATAACCTTTATGCTGATACTTGCAATTGTAAAACAATCATTTCATTCCTTGGTGATTAAGAGAGTTAGTGGTATATATGCATATGCCTATACACTTATGGGTTATGACTCTCAAACATGACGTGATATTTTTTTTACCGGTCTATTAGAATGTCATATTTTATACGATATACATATAGAGAATACTGACAAGCAAATTACATTCTGATCATCAAATAACTAGTAATTACTCATTTATTCAATATTGGAAACCTTAAAAACAATAATAGTAAATAAATAAATCTTTGTGTGAGGTGAGTACTGGACATCGATACGATATCAATAAGATAAAATACCCAACTAAATCCATAACAAGAAAATAAAACAACTAACATCATAAAATACTATGACTTACGGTTTTTCCTTCATAAGTTGTAATTTCCCACATGCTACGGTCCACCTGAAATACAATAAAACAGTTTATTCATTCATACAGAAGTACACACCATGAATCAGAAGTATCGAACCCAAATCCGAAACAAGCATCACCTTTTCCAGCCGAAACATCTGACCCTTCCCTCGAATCAACCTTATGGCAGTATCAAATGCCTTGCGAGACTGGAACTGCAGAACCCTGAATCCATTCACAATACATGAATTATTCAATCAAACAATGCATCCATGAGATTCAAACTTCAAGTAATTTATTCACATAAGAATACATACATTCCTTGTGGATTGAAATATCGATTGTAATCGACTCGAATGTCCATAGGACTCAAAGCACAGCCTTCAAGCATATCAACAATGTCCGTCTTCAACGTATGCTTCCCAATTCCAGTCAGTTTCCCATAGATCGCTTCTACACAACAAAAGACACAAAAAATTTACATTCCAATCAAAACCCAAAGTTTTTAATTCCCAAATGCAATAAACCCTAACCCTAGTTCGGGTAGAAAGTTACCATTGCTTGAAGATTGAAGAATGGGGTCGATTGCTGAGTCTGGGTATCGATTCTTCTGGTTCTCTGGGTCGGCTAAATCCGTCTTCTGTGGCGGGTTCTCTGGTTCGGTGGAGAACTGTTTCGGAGGTTGACGAAGAAGAAAGGGGAGAGCTTGATTGGTTTTGATTGCTTGCAAAGTGTTTGATCGAGAAAGCCAGTAACAACGCTCCGTCGAGAAAGAGCCAAAGCTCGAATGCGAGAGAGAGTGAGAGCGGTGGAGTGAGGGAGGCAGGGAGAGCAATGGAGAGAGTGAGAGCAATGGAGATAGGGAGCAGGGCGAGAGAGAGGGAGGCAGAGCTATGCACAGAGGGGGGACGAGAGAGTGGAGGCGTTGTTCTCCCTTCTAGGTTAGATCGAGAGCGCTATCCTAAATGTAATTACCATAGCGCTTCGGAAGCGCTATGCAAGCACTTTAAAAGCGCTATGGTAGCTTTGGTAACGTTTTTTCCCGTAGCGTTTTTTAAAGCGCTATCTAAGACATAACTAAGATAGCACTTAACTGAAAAAAAAAATTAAAAGCGCTATTGTAGTGTTTTTTTTATTTTTTTTATTTTTTAAGACAAATAAGCGCTATCCTAGTGCCCACTTGGATAGCTCTTTAAAAAAGCGCTATCTAAGTGGCGTTACCTAAGCTAATATTTGTAGTAGTGTTTGCAGCCAAAGAGAAACCATCTACTAGCTTGCATTCAGAAGAGCTAAGTGAACCGCAGAGTGTTTCTGAACCGGGTGTCAGAGTTATTACAAGACAGGAGTATGTTTCACGATTACGTGAGCTAAAAGAGGAAATCAGCCGTGCATGGAAGGCTGATGATCGTGTAACATCTTTAAAATTATCCGTCAAGGCAAGTACTCCAATGTCACTACATGTTTCAATTGCAGGTTTGCATGTTAACCTTATGAATATATGGACTTCCATTTAGCCTTTTACAACTACATACGTGTATTTGATATACGAATTGTTGAAGAAGTTTTGTTTTTAATCATTCTCTACTTGACTACTCATCATACACGTGTGCCTGCACATTTATAATGTCTTTACATATATTCTTTATTTGATAATTCTTTATTTGTTGGTAAATGACGGATGCTGGAGAGGCAGCAGCACATTTATCCGGTGCCTTCAATGTCCCAATGGTGCTAACCGGACACTCATTGGGCAGGAACAAATTTCCTTCACATATTCAGTAGTTCAACTGCTTTCAGTTTTTTTTTTTTTTTTTAATTGGTTAGTAACATGGTTGCTAGTTGCAACTTGCAATTTTATTTATCCATTGAAGGTGTTATTCAAGTGCAGGGTGATATTACAAATGCATAGACTACGCATAAAGATTTGTTTATTGTGATGTATATATAAACTACTGATGATAAAGATGAACTTAATATTCAAACTTGCCTGTCATGAACTTTTTTAAATAGGGCATGTTAGTTTGTCACACTTTTTGATACACATTCCCACATTGAATAGAATTACGATTTTTTAAGGTGGAGATCATCTTTACAAAAAATCAGCTCATTTTAACCTTTTTTGCCTATCAAACAATTGTACGAAAATGAAGAATGTAGCCGATTGCAGCTGTCCATTTTACATAAATTTCAACTTAAGATGTTGGAATGAATTGAATTTTTTCCAGCATTTGTTTTTCTTCGAATGCATGATTGGTTTGAGCTTCTTGTCAAGCTATAAAAGCTAACTTTGCTTGGTTGACAATTGCAGGTAATTGTGGCAAGTACTTGTGAAGGTGCATAGCTTTGCTTGGCTCTATACGAGGAGCAGGTGACAGGTATGAACATACTTCCATCTGTTGAGACCAATGTAAATATTTGTAGGTTTTGTGAATCGAAAAATTCAATTCCACAACTTTTAAGTTACCTCGCACAAATTGCCCTTTATATTGTTTGTTTCACATTAACAAAATACCACTAGTGTTTACAACTTCGGATGTTTTTACACTATTATCTTCTTTTCGAACTCTTACATATTGAAGATGTCTAAAATTTTTTACGAGTTTTTTCTCCCTATTTTAAGTCACTACCATGGTTTTGGCTATCTTTTTATTGAGCAGTTCTAAATGTCGAGGAAACAGATGAGGAAATGGGCGAGGAAAGCGACGTGGCGGGGTGGAGACCGTCCACTCCGCTCGGGATGCGCGCACCAAAAACGATGGCACGCATCCCGAGCGGAGTGGACGGTCTCCACCCCGCCACGTCGCTTCCCTCGCCCATTTCCTGGCCTGTTTCCTCGACATTTAGAATTCCTCCTTTTTATTTTATCTTCTATCGAAAAGGGTAAAGATTTATCAGAAAGAGCATAAAACGAGAAAGAACACCTGGGCTCCTGGTTAAGGAAGCTATATATGATCAGTTTGTACAGATTTTTTCTTCCCATCTTATCTTGATTATCCTCGCCCATGTTTTCTTCAAGTCATGTTATAAGTTTCATTATGTAGTTTGAATTTTTTCATCTTTGGATGCACACAGTTGAATGTAATGAAGTAAAACAAGAAGCACACACAGATTTTCCGGCTTACATTCGCCACGGGGACGAGTAAATACCTGTATTGGCTTTGTGGCTGCGAGGGATTGGGGATCTGGCAGCTTTGGCAGTCCGGGATATGGCGATACGCTGCGAGCAAAACTGCTGCATGCAGGGGATGCTGCTGCTGCTGTGTAGGCAGAGCACTCTGTCGCAAAACAGAGTGCATCTGTAATTTTTTTCTGCTGCTGTTTCATGCGGGGGCGGACTGGCGTACTTGTTGTTGCTGCGCTTTGTTGCTGTTGCTGATGCTGATGCTGCTGTTGCTGCGCGGCGTTGATGCTGCTGCTGCTGCTGCTACGCTTTGGCGCGTTACTACTGCTGCTGCCCTGCTTTGCTGTTGCTGTTGCTGCTTGGTTTGCTGCTGCTGTCTGTCGCAGCGTTGACATGCTGAGATGTGGCGACATGCGGTTGGAGCGTGTGTATGCCGGTTGATCTGGGCAGTCCGGTGTAACTTGATTTGTCGCATAAACGCGCGTGTGCTGCGGGTTCTACGGTTGAGAGACTGACTGTGAGTTGATTTAAGTTGATTGCTTTAAGTTTTGTATTTTCATTGTTTTTAGTTTTTGCCTTGGCTTTCAAACAAAAAAAAAAAAAAAAGGACATGCCCTGGATTTTGATGTCCAACCAGGAAATGATTTTTTTTGCTGATTTAATTTTTATATGTTTCATGCTAGATATTATTGGTTGGATTGGATTTTAATCTTCATCTGACAACAGGATGATGATCACTTGCGTAGTTATTTTCAAAATGGTTTCTAATTGCATGTTTTGTCGACAAGTTCTTAGTTTTCAAAATGGTTTTCAAACTTTTTGTCGACAAGTTCTCAATTTTAAATTTATAAATGCCAGGAAGCTGCTGAGGAGTTGGCTCCACGGTTGGAAGTCATTTTGCAGCATCTCTTGTGTGCTTTTGGGCAATATCAGGTTTGTTTTATATAAGTGCTCTTTCACTTTACATTTTGGCTATTATGTCAAATATCTGACACTTGCTAATCCCTTTTTGTCTAAACTCTTTTAGAAACGAAACCTTCGGATTGTATATAAATGATGCTAACGAAACCTTCAGGTATCATGTAATGTGTTTCATCTTGTTGGCTGCCAGTATTGAACAAAAATAGTAAGTTAACTTTTTCTCTATGATGATGAATTACAGCCAAGATATCTTGAGATTTTAATGCCTCCAGTGATTGCAAAGTGGCAGCAGCTTTCGAATGCCAACAAAGATCTTTTTCCCTTGCTCGAGTGTTTTACATCTATAGCACAGGTATCTTTTCCCTTGCCTGAGTCATTTAAAAAATTTCTATTTGATTAAACAGCTGTCAGGCTCATGTCGAACTAATACTTTTAACTTATAGTTCTACACGACTTATTTTTTTTAAACTTTTGGAAGTCTCTTCTAGACCGAATGAAACAATAGAGTTTTTATACTCTTGTTCTATCTGTTTCAGGCATTAGGTTCTGGGTTTGCTCAGTTTGCAGAACCTGTGTTTCAGATGTGCATAAATATCATCCAGACTCAGCAATTGGCAAAGGTTTCTACATACTTTTGTTGTGTATATCACTCCTTCAGCTTCTGCAGATCTGCATTGTGTTTTAGTTCTTATCCATTTATTGGCCTAACATGGAGGTGTTTTGAAAGGGACATCACCCAGTTGTATTAGGAATAATTATGTATTTGATTAAGTGATCATGTTGGAGAGGTTTGGAGCAATCACGATGACCAATTGCTTGTAATAAGTTGAATTATTATTGATAATTAATTTGTTTAATTCAGGCTGAATTAGTTCATCCAATTTATGATTCTTTTGTCTCATTTGTGTGGACTATGTGTAAGGACTGATTTTGCAGGTGCCACGGCTGTGATTTTGCTGCAGCAGCAAAAAATAAAATATAATTTTTTTTTTCGATTATATTAACTTGCAACAGTTTAAAACCGTTGCAACAAAACATATTTCTTTTTTTTTTTGAATTTTGTTTTAATTGCCAACGGCTTAAAACCGTGGTTCCATCTTGCCACGGCTACAAACCGTGGGCATTATTTCTCATTTGCTACGGCTAGAAACCGTGGCCATGGTTAGCCACGGCCTAAAACCGTTGCTAGCACATTTGTAACTGTTTAATTCACACTATTTAGCCACGGTTTGTAACCGTTGCCATGGTTAGCCACGGCTAAAAACCGTTGCTAATCTTAGGCACGGTTTAAAACCGTTGCTAATATATGAACTTTGGCACGGCTTAAAACCGTAGCTAATTTTGCAACGGCTATAAACCGTTGTTATCTTGTTAGCCACGGTTTATAACCGTTGCTAATATCTACACTTTGTAACGGCTTAAAACCATAGCTAATGTTGCCACGGCTAAGAACCGTTGCTATTTTTATTGCAACGGTTTATAACCGTTGCTAATTTCTGAAAATAACGCCCCCCATCCAAACATAAAACCGTTGCTACAATGTTTAGCAACGGTTTATAGCCGTTACAAATGATTTTGCGACGCCCCTGTAGTCCACGGCTCTTAGCCGTGGCAATGGCTTACGCCCACGGTCTAGAACCGTTGCTAATGGGGGTTTTTGGTGTAGTGATAGTATACTACCTTCACCTTCTCTTTGTTGGGGCTTAGCTCCTTATAAGGGAAAAAGGGGGGCATTCTTAGAAAACCAAAGTTTTGACGCATTTAGACACATCGGGATGCCAACATAGTGAATTGTCGATTGTTGTAAATAAGCGAAAGTGTGAAGGGAATTCTCGGAACAACATAAATTTGACACATTATTGGAGAATTAAGATGGCTCAGACCATGTTTGCTAATCTGGTAAGATGCTGGATTGTGCCTCAAAAATATTCTATCCAATGATGATTTAATTGGCTTTGAGTAAAGTAGGCTTGATGAACATATACTTGGATATGAGAGTGATACATGGAGACATAAAGTAGATATTGGATTGGCTGGGGTTTATGAAATATGGGGGCATTTAATAACTTCAAAATCTTGACACACAATAGAAGATGGGAGGGGCATTTTCGTAATTTGGATAATGGGAAGGGACATTTTCGAGATTTGGCGAATGGGGAGGGCATGATTTCGTAATTTGGCGAATGGGATGGGCATGGGCATTTTCGGGATTTAGCAAATGGGTGGAGCAATTTCGTAATTTGGATTGGGAATTATTTTACTTGGCGAGGACAATTTGGAAATTCGAAAGATGAGATAAGAGAAATTGACACACAATTGAACAGTAAAACTCAATTGCAGTTAGAGATAGAGATGTGTATTTTCTCTAACCAATTTTTACTACTCCATTGGTCATCATTCTCTATTTATTTATTTATTTTATTTATTTTCTTACCTTTTAAGAGAAGATCATAGGTTCGAGTTATTCACTATAATATATTGTTTAGTTAACTATTTATTTATTTAAATTTGTTAGAGAAGTCATGGGTTCATAATCCAAGATGATCCAAACTCAATTATTTTATATAAGCACATTAAACTTTATTTTTTCTTTGTAAATAGAAAGTGCCTCCAAATCCGAAGTGCCCAAATTTAAATTTCTTTAAGTAAATACATATATACGTTAAATAAAATATGTAATTTTCATTGTGTAAAAATGCCCAGATTTAGTCTTCACACAGGGCCTTTAAACTCCTAGGACGGACACTGATGATAAAGCTATAGTTTTCTGATATAAGGAACCCTTGTTCTTTCATGGTAAGATTTGCATGTAGCAAGAAGGGAAAACTATGATGCAAAACATGTGATTGTGTTTAAGCTTTCTAGTGTCCGACTGTCTCATTTTGCGATTAGAAATTCTATTCACGGATCTTGGGGCATTGTGACTAAGTTTTGGATGAGTATTTTACACCCAAGGCACGATCAGGTGAAACGTCCAGCTTAGATTTTGGGTCTTCTGGTGGCATGATAAAGGTTTTAACATGAAGATGGATAAGAATTGGCACCGCTATGGGTGAACATTCAAATCCTCTACTATATTTTTCCACCTTCTGATTTTAAAGGGGATAGGTGACTCTTCAAGAAATTTCTTGTTTATTGATGACAATAAAATATGTTTCACAAGGCCTAAAGTAGCATGTATTGCGTGGAGAAAGGACATTAATTAACCATCACGTTCTGTAACGAAGTAGGTCCTAAGGGTAAAAAAACAATAAACAAAGTTATTTGTAAAATTATAACAAAAACTACTATTTGTTAAGTTTGTAAAACCAATATAGGTTGAGTAGAGGGATAACATAAAATTGTATGACCTATTTATGAAGTTGTACTTATCGAATTGTGGGTAATCCAAAATTATTTAGATCATTCAAATGGGACTAATAAGGCTCCTAAAGGCATCGTCTCAAGAAGATCAACTCTGAAATGCGCCAGTCAAAGTTAACTCAAGAGACTGGAGTTGAAGAAGGAATGTTGGACATGCAAAGTCAAACTTCAAAAAGACTAAAGTCGAAGATAGTTGATGATGACAAAAAAGGTGGACCAAGAAATGGGTGAAAAAAAATACAAGCTAAAATAGCTTATGGATGGCCAAAATTCAAATGAAGAGCCAAAATCTATTAGAAATTCAAATTCAAATTTGAAATTTGAGAAGAAGATATTTTCAACATGGAGTAAACGTGTTATGTGAGAATGAGACATGCTGAAATGCTTAAAGGAGATGTCCATGTGACAAAGTACAAGGCCCAGGTGGCAAAGTACTCTGCCCATGTGACAAAGGAATCTCCTTTGTTTAAAAAGAGTTATAGTCATGGAACAGTTGACTACATTCTTGATGTCTCAACAATAGACAAATAGTTGTCCTGAAAAACAAGTGATCATTCTGAGTATGACCATTCGCGACAACATATATGGATTTAATATGGTCGACTACAACACTGCAAATGCAAACTATATACAGTCAAACCTTTCATTTTCTCAATTCAACTAGGAAGTTCAAAAGAAACTTGTCAGAACTGTTTATAGATTTCAAATAGTATTTTCAATAAGAAAAAAGGAACTTTGAAAGTATAAGGGAATCTGAATAGATACTACGACAAGGTGCCCTAAGATATGACGAGCAAAACTAGAGGGGTGAATTGGCTATTTTTGGAATTTTCTCAACTTTGAAAAAACTTTTACGGAGGCTGCTAGGACAAGAAGGTTTTATAAACACTTCATTGGTGCTTAACAAGGTAACCTAGCCATAAAGAACAAGTATCCACTTTTATTGCAGACTTCTTCGACCGAACGTGAGATACTCCTCGAAGGCACATTACATTCTTGAAGAAGAGGCAGGCCAATTTACAATAAAGATTAGCATAAATTAGATTGTGGAGGCCTTAGCTGATATTGACAACGATAAAAGCCAAACACCACTAAAAATACTTCAAAGATAGGTGAGGTGGAAAATGAAATAATTCAACTCTAGGCCAATTTGTCTCACAAGTCTTGGGATCTAAAAAAATATTTAGAAAAAACTTATGTTAAGTAAATCCAAGACTTGATGCACAAATCAAGCGAGCTAACTATGATCTGTAAAACTTAAAACATGCAAGATAAGATATCAAAAGCAGTAAGATAAGCAAATATGCGAAAGTAATAAGAGAGCAAGAAACAATTATACACACAAATACAACAAAATTCACCTAAGCAGGAGTTTGATTGGCCCCGACCAACTACTCACTCGATGGAAAGGGCTTGAAAGCCACAATCTTCTATTACTTGTTTAAAAGAGAACTACACTTTAAATATGTGTTCCAAAACCTTGCATGGTCAAATTGCCTAGGTCTCAAGAGACTTACTGACTCAAACCAATTATTGTTGCTCCGCTAGTTTTAAGAACACCTTAGCGATCATCAATGGGATGCAACCACAAATAAGGCTTACAGACGTGTGCTCGCGGTTTTGGGGAAGCAAAACATTAAGGCTTATGATCATATTCCATGAGACATATAGATTTGTCTAGGATCTCCACTAACTTGGGATACAAGACGGGGAAGGGTTCACCCTAGATTTGTCTAGGATCTCCACTAACTTTGGGATCTCTAGGGTGATGCTTACTCGCACAAATAACCCTCGACGATGGCTAAAACCCACATGGGCAAAGGGATTTTCTAATTATGTCTCTCAAATAGACGGATTAGAGAAAGGTTTGAACAAAGAATCTCAACTTTTGTACAACTTAGAGATCTTTCACCATTACACTGAAGGTTTGGGTGAGAATGAAAAAGTTTTCTCTATGGGCTTTAGAACAAAAAAGTTGTTTGGTCTAGGTTTAGATCACTTTCAAGCCCTATATTTCTCTTCTTTTTTTGAAGCTTACTAAAAAATGATATGGAGAGATGGGGAGATCTCTTATTGAATTTTGGGGTGAAAACTTGCTCATATTCTTGCTAAAAAAGAGATAGTTCTAGTGCATGATTTGTAAGTTTAACCTAGACCAAAAACTTCTATATTTGAGATCTAAAGGCCCTAGAAAGAAACATGTTCATTCTCAAGTAAACTTCATACTTTTAAGAAGCTAGAAGGGCAGTCTTCGATGTTTGGGGTCCCCAAAAAAATATGTTCACAACTTTTGTCAAACAACCATTGAAATATGAGGATTCCTTGTGAAAAGTCTAGTTATAAATAATTCAAAATTATGAAATTTTCGTCTAAGGCATCAACATAGCAATTGGAATATATTGATTTACCAAGATAGTTGTTAACAAGGACGATATTGAATGTGATACTGAAGATGCAGGGCTAGAGAATACGGTGTTGGACGATAATGATGAGACATCCTTAGTTAAACAAATAGAGGTCTTGGTTCCTCAAACAACAAACATGGAGTTGCAACACAACCTTTCGTCATTAGAGTAAGGGGGCAAACCTCACAAGGAGGAATGTGGTAATATGTAGTAGATTTCGAATAACAAATTGAGGGAAAAAGTTAATTGTTCCTTACCCAAATGGATTAACCTTAAAAGTCCATTTCTTGATGTAAATTTAGAGAGATTGAGGGGAACAGGTAGTGCAGAAAAGATGTTGGGTAACAAGTCAAAAGTAGAGTTTGGTGCAATTTCAAATGATGATCTTAAAAAAATAGGAAAATGGGAAAAGAAGAACAAAGTTCCTATTGGGAAACCTCGGGTGACTTGCAATTCCAAGCAACTGCTATCTAATGAAAGTCAATAAATTATTTTTTGTAATGCGAGGTTGCGTAATGACGTTATTGTAATTGTGATGTGTTTTAAAATCTCTTTTGCAAGTACATAAGATCGAAAGAGATAAAATGGAGACAACGAAAATAAATGTGATTTGCACATTGAGAGAAATATTGCAATTATTAGAATCCTTCTAATATGAATGTTCCTCGAGGGTGTTGCATGTATGTCTCTAATATTGAATGATTGGATTTGGCATACTGTTGGTTTAATTGCTCTTAATTGTTTGGTGCACTACACACTTGGTTGTTTGATAGGAATTTGTCTTGGCTATTCACAACTCGGATTGTTCATGCTCATGATACTTTGATTAGGACATATATGAGTTTTGTGTTGAAATTAAATCAATTTTGTGGTTTCAATGACTTATTCTGATACAAAAATCGAACAATTCAATAATAGGCTAATCAACTTTCGAACTTGAGACTAGTTCATTGTTCATACAAAATAAACAGACTCAACAAGTCTTCACAATTTTTACTTTCAATTTATATCTTGATCGGAAAAAAAATTAAATGGATCATTACACCATATTAGCATTGAATTTTTCAATATGTATTTCTCTTTAATATACATTAAAGGTAAATCTAAATGATGAAGGAACACTAAAGATCATGTCATCATTGAGTTTCTCAATTTGAACAAAACAAATGGAAAATGCTTGTTTTATGTGCCTCGAAAAGAATAATTGCTCCCAGTCACAAAACCTAGGGATT
Source organism: Berberis vulgaris (assembly GCA_963556465.1). Taxonomy (NCBI): domain Eukaryota; kingdom Viridiplantae; phylum Streptophyta; class Magnoliopsida; order Ranunculales; family Berberidaceae; genus Berberis; species Berberis vulgaris. The sequence continues at coordinate 37,350,925 of OY747126.1, read as the reverse complement.
GTTCACACAATAATAAAAATGTTTGCAATAAAAACATGAAAAATGAGCTCAAGAAATATTGATAAACTCCCCTTCAATATGTGATCAAATTCAACTTCATTGGTATAAGAAACATTCTCTAAAGAAGAAGTTGAGTCAACGTTCCCTTTATTTCATGATGAATCCCAAAATTTCAAACATTTGCATTATATATTAAAGATTGCCAAATTTTACACATATAAACATTTTGTAATGACTTGATTTGAGCACAACTACATATATATAGTTATATTACTAAAATATGCATAATAATTAGAATACCAAGCATAATACGTCACCCGATTAACAAAGTTAATTGATGATGGTGTATAAGTCAAGTCCACATGGAGACTGGCCCTTCGTGGGGGTGTAGATCTTGTGGGGAGTGAAAAGAGAAATAATATATCACCTCCCATAAATGTCATAAGATATTATTTGATCTACATGATATTCCTTGGTTCTTTCTTGATTATTTATTGATCTTGTCCTAACCTCCAGGCTATAAATACGTGACCTCGTTTCCCTTATTATTCACACTTGTCACACTTAAATATTTCTCTGAGTTGTACTCTTAAAGCCTAAGGCTAAAGATAAAATCTATAAATAGTGTGAAATATCAAACAAGCTCTTAAAACTAAAGTCTAACTTTTTTAAATAATAGAATATGTGCCTCTTAGATGTTTGAGAAAGTTCTTTTTAGCTATGGCACAAAGCTAACACTACAACATATATAGGATATGATGACGTGCACTGCACGTCTTCTAATGCTTATGACGACATCCATCTGCATGTCGAGGAATTAAGAATCGTAATAGGTGGGGTGCATTCTACGACGTCCTTTTTGCATCGTCGAATCATGTCCTTAAAGGTTTTATATAAGTCACTAATATGTATGACGACTTAAGTTGCATATCGTAAACATCTTCAATGATGCCATTGGCAAGTTGTTAAAAAGGTGAAGTAACGACGTGCTTTGAATGTCGTTGGAAAAGACGTAATTGATAAATAATAACATGTCGATCAAGACTTAACTAATGACTGAGGGCGTAAATGCACGAGGTCGTATTGCGAATGATGCGCCGAATGCATGTCATTATATGGTTTGCTAAAATTATATATATATATATATATATATATATATATATATATATATCTACCCACTTCAACCTTATCTTTGTAACCTATTAGTACACCCCTAATCTTCTACTCCAACAACGATACACCATACAACTATCTCCACCTCAGTCATTCTCTACAACACACATACACACTATTTGAACCAGTACTTACACTCAGTTGCACCAACAACAATTTCTTACCCGTACAAACTATATACCTGTACTTTGAGACTTCAAAAAAACCAACAAATAATCAAGGCTAAGAAACTTCTAAATAATAAATAAACAAAGTCAATATTGTGAAGGAGTTTCACCATTATAATTAGACAATGTATTCTACAAGGATCATTCCATGCTTTAACTATGAAAACTAAAATGCTAAGTTATTAAAACAATCATTTACCAAACTCGAACTAAAGTAATCAAGAAGTAAATTTTTGGTTGACAATGTCTTCAATGTATTCCTTGTTCCAAGAAAGGGAAAAATGATGAGGCCAATTATGCTTTATCATTCTACAATAAGTAGATGACAATATTTATGAGTGTGGGGGAAAAAGAATGCAAAATGAAGCATCATTTATCAATTTTTGAGAAATTGAGAGGCCTTAATTGAATCCACATACACCATGGTGATCAAAACTCAACTTTCATATTAGTTGTGGGTAGTGAGCCTGTTTAGAACAATTTTGACATTAGGAATCACAAATGGAGAGTTATGAATTTGAATGAAGACCATAACTTTTGCGAGAAAAGTTTCTTACCATGGAAAATTTGTGTCTGGAATGCTACTACCTTGCCCTGGTTTTGAACAAATCCCATTTGAACAATGCTTTGGAAAATGATCCTCCCAGAAAGCTGCTAGCTAGAATAAATTCATTTAGTCCCACAGGTCAGATAATAAATAGTCTGACTTTGAGTGTTCGTTAATGAACTTAAGCCACATTAGTTGAGAAAGAACATAAGAACATATAATATCTACATGAGAATCACCATCACTGAATCCATCAAGGATAGGTAATTGCATGCTTAAACCTAGGCGTTGTGTGGTGTCTAATGGCATCAAGGAATGATTTTCCATCCTATTAGAAATTTTGTTAGGCAAAGAGGGTCCTTGGTGTGTAGGCTAACCATAAGGAATGCTTAATGCCAATGCATCTATTTGGTGAGTTGTGAGTGCCGAAGACCCGTGTGATTGAAGCATTTGATTTTATAGAGGAAATAACAAACAAAGTCAGTTCTATGTTTTACACAACTTAAAGAATTTAATTTTTCTCGCAACTTAAAGAAACTTAATTAATCCATTGTCAAGTTTCTCTAAAAAACATTAAACCAATTAGACTCCCTTGCCCTTCATTTTTTTCTCTTCTTCACTAGTTTCAATAAATTCCCTTATGTCTTGTACAATTGGAATACAATTTACGTCTTCTTGTGTTTTCCTCTTCTCTCTTCTTGTGCTTTCCTTTTCTCTTTTCTCTTTGCTCATGAATATGGGAGGGTTGAGGTAGGAGACATGGAGATGGTGGAAGCATCATGAACTGAGTTATGTGAGAGGGGCGAGATATTTTAGTTTGGGTTTCACGTATTGTTCCTAAATCTTAGGCCAAAAAAGCGGTATATAGGAACTTTTCATGACTCGTTAAGAAGACGTGATCCAAAAGCATGTCATAATTTTTCTAAAATTATTATATAATTACTTGGTATGCGACGTACGTTTTATGTATGTCATCAAAAGAAATTACAAGGAAGTGCATATTAAGCAAGTCGTAAATTTAATCCATCTAAACCCTTATTTGTTGTAGTGTAAGGATTTAACCCATAATTTCATTTCTCTAAGAATATTTGAGACACTTGACATGAAGGTTAACGTGTGCATGCTAATTGTTTGAGAAAAAATACCAGACGACTTTCTTTACTGTCGTGTGAGTACGCAAGCATTGCGCAACTAAGATGTTTCAGAAAATGTATCCAAACAATGGTGCATCTATGGTGAATAATATTTCTAGAAAGCTTTCAGATATTCGTGATCTTTGAAGTTTATTAAAAAGACTTTCATGTGGATTAATTATATCAAAGTGTTAAATAACCTTGTGAGTATGCGGGGGATGTCTAATAAGTACGTTGCTAGGATCAAGCCTTGTGTGTATGCAAGAAACCCTTGTGTTTATAGGAATTTTGACCAAGTACGTTGTTGAGCTTTATGAGTATGCAAGGAACGACTGTGTGTATGCAAAGGATGTTGACTAAGTACGCTGCTAAGATGAGGCCTTATTTGTATCAAGAAATGTGTTTATAGGGATAGTTGACCAAGTATGTTATTAAACCTTGTGAGTATGCAAGGAACCCTTGTGTGTATTCAAGGGATGCTCGATCAAGTATGTCACTGGGATCAAGTTGTTTGAAGAAAGTACAAGATCAAATGAGTTGATTGGAGAGAAACACCATTGAATTAAAGCTTCGCGTACGAAGATATAACAATAAGTGTAGTCATATTGTGAAACTAGTGTAGGGTTGTTCTATGTGAATCTTGTACTCATGATATTTATTTCATAATTGATATTTTCTCTTGGATGTAGCCTTTGTTAGCAATGTTGGAACGCAACAAGTTGTTGAACAACGGTATTTGTTTTATTTATCTTACCTGCACATTTACCTCAATTGTGATTGCTAAGTAAAATCAACTAATCCACAAATTAATGAATCCAAATGCAAATTGGAAATTTCAACTACAAGAAGCCAAATAAACAAATAAATCAGAGACAACAAAGTGTGACTTGTTATGATTGCAGAACAAATGATAAAGCTAGTAGTCATAAGGAAATCAATAATAAAAAATTTTCAGTGTTATCAATTTTCCTTAATGAGGATGATGAAGGAATTATAGATTTTTTGGGACAACGATTTTGAAGAGATGAGTTAAGATTATTTTTAGCAAGCTATTCACTGTAGTCAACATACGAATTGATGATACATAAAAACGGTCACATCCCTGAGCCACACACGTGTAATGATGATCTCGAGGAATTACAGGCCCCAACGTCTGCCCAACACTGATCCAGCCCAAGCGGTTCTAAGCCCACTCAATTCAATCTGTCAGGCGGACCCGAACTCTCACAACATGCTAGGCCCACACGTCTCACAACTATTCTCAATACCCATAAGTCCTACTTAGGCAAGTATCTCGAGGATCGGTTTCGGATGGGCAACTACAGTTGCTCTCTGCTCCCAACTAGGAAGCAAATGCCAGAGTACATTTCACACAAGGAAACTCCCTTCTACGGATTGCTCTTGGATTGGAAACTATTTCTAACATATCTAGAAGCACGGGGCTAACTGGGAATTTCCCTCCAACAACACGACTCCTAATTAGAAAAGGATCTCCACGAAGATCTCATTCCTAAACTACACCTACGATGGCCTGGTAGAACCAGGACTCCTTGCACTATAAATAAGACGTGAGGTTGGTAAGCTAAGGTACGCTATAAATTTCCTATTACAGCATTACACTTTCCTCAGATCCTTGTTAGACTTTAGTATCAGAATGCCATCAGCCACCACAATAGTGGTCCGTGGCACACGTGCGTTACTTGTGCAGGTTAGCAGGAACTAGGTCAAAGCTGGGAGTGGAAAATGACTGCATCAGTTTGGCGCCGTCCGCGGGGATGACAAAGTTCCTAGCTTATTCACCGACATCATCTCTCTTTGAAATACAGAAAGATGGTGACCAGCAGATCCGCGACAACGGAGAGTGTGGCGGAACATCTAGCACTCAACCTGATGCTGCTTCACCACCCTCCATAACGTGGGTAACGCATGAACACCAAGTTGGCGCTCCCACAACAGCCGTCTTGGCTTTCATCGACAGGCTGCCGAAAGGAAAGTTCTACAACCTTCTGACGCTAGGTCCTACGGCAACCACAACTAACCTGGCAAAGGAAACACATGGCTTCATTGCCCGAGGAAGAACCAAACCTGAGGATCCATTGGTCAACGAAATACATGTGCTTCATGGAACACATTCCGAGTCTGAACTATCCAACAGGTCCAGGAAATTGGCTATACGAAATATGAGGATACTAGCGATACGTGGCGAGCAATCGATGCAACATGGTCGGAAGAGAGGCCCATGAGCGCCGCTGGTATTTACGGATAAAGATCTCCAGGGCATACAACTCTCGCACAATATCACCCTGGTGGTGACAATTTGCCTAGCGGGCTGGGAGATAGAAGGTCCTTGGTAGATACTGGGAGCTCGATGAACGTCCTGTTCTAACATACGCTCCACGACATGCAACTTGATGAGGCAGGGTTGACCCCTGACAATCGTGCGGTGATCGACTTCAGTGGCGAAAAAATAGTTCCTTGTGGGACAGATACATCTGACTATAACAGGGAGAACAACCAACTCAGAAAGCTCTGTTTCAAGAGTTCATAGTGATTGACATGCCTTCGGCGTACAACACGGTCTTGGGAAGACCCTGGATACATCAGATGGAAGTGGCGGTCTCCACCTCGCACCAGTGCGTCAAGTATCCAACGAACCAGTATGTACATTGAGAGGAGATCTATTAGCTGCCAGGGAATGCCAATATATGACGGACTTGCTACCTGGCAATTCTCAACAAGCAGCTAACCCAGCGGCTAAGACAATCCTTCATTCCACCCGAAGCGTAAGAGAAGAACAACCAACACTAGATAATGAGGCACCTGTAAGCCCTCGAGGCAGGCCCAATGCCGGACAACCAGAGGAAGAGATCGTTACGATCTACCTCGACAGCCCTCAAAACAGCAGATCCATTCATATCGGTTCCCGCCTGAGCAAGGCAGTGACGGAGCAACTTACGGAGCTGCTGCAGCGTAACCAAGACATCTTCGCTTAGACAATACGGGACATGGTACGAATCGATCCGTCAATAATCACCCATCGCCTCGAGGTGGACCCCTCGAAGAAAATCGTTAGGTAGAAGAAACGATTGATGGCTCTCGAAATAAACACGATCATAAACAATGAGGTACAACATTTACTCATCGCGGGCATGATAAAGGAAGCGTGATACCTCAACTGCCTGGCAAACACAGTTCTCGTAAAAGAGAGAAACGAAAAATGGAGAGTGTGTATACTACACCGACCTAAACAAAGTATGCCCAAAGGACAACTTCCCACTCCCACGTATCGATCAGATCGTAGACGCTACTTCAAGGCACAACCTACTCAGCTTCATGGATGCATGTTCAGGCTACAATCAAATATTGATGCACCCCCTAGATCAAGATAAAACCTTTTTTCATTATGGAAAGAGGAATATACTGGTCTAGGGTTATGCCATTCGACTTGAAGAATGCAAGCGCTACTTTCCAACGATTTGTCAACCGAATGTTCAAAGAAAAGATTGGTAGAAATATGGAAGTATACACAGATGACATGCTGGTCAAGAGTTTTCACAGCCCTGTCTACATATAAGATCTTGCTGAAGCATTCAACCAAATCAGGAAATACCGGATGAAACTCAACCCACAAAAGCGCACGTTGGGAGTCGAGTCTGGGAAGTTCCTAGGTTATATAGTTAACAAAAGGGGAATTGATGCCAACCCAAAACAGATTCAAGTTCTTCTTGACATGAAAGCTTCAGCCAATGTCAGAGACGTTCAGAGCCTGACTGGGAGTGTAGCAGCACTCAACAAGTTCATATCAAAGTCGTCCGACAAATGCCTCCCATTCTTTAAGATACTAAGAGGGAACAAAGGATTTGTATGGGACGAGGAGTGCAAACAAGCCTTTCAGAGCCTGAAAGCATACATGGGAAACCCAGAGCTACTCTTGAAGCCTGTGATAGGAGAAACACTCTGCTTGTACTTGTCTGTTTCCAAACACGTTGTTAGTTCAGCCCTCGTACGAGACGACCGAGGGACTCAGAGATCAGTATACTACACCAACAAAACCTTCGTAGAAGCGGAAACACACTATTCAGACCTGAAAAAGCTGGCTCTGGCGTTGTTTGTATCCTCCAAGAAACTGAGGCTCTATTTTCAGGCCCACTCCATAACGATCTTGACCAAGCATCCACTTCGCTCGGTATTGCATAAACCCAAGCTGTCCGACAGGATGGTGAAATGGTCGATAGAGCCTGGACAGTTTGACATAAATTGCGCTCCAAGAATCGCCATCAAAGCACATGCATTAGCAGATTTCATTGTTGAGTTTACCGACGGAGAGGAGTCGAAGGTAGACTACCAGCTCTTGGAATCAGATTTCCAAATATGGGCCTTGTGCTACGATGGATCTTCAACTGGTAGGGCAAGCGAAGCAGTTATCACACTCCGCTCCCCCAGCGACTTCACCCTATAAAAGGTAGTCAGATTCGGCTTCCCTGCTTCAAATAACGAGGCCGAATATGAAGCCCTTCTTTTTGGCGTAAAGCTAGCTTTAGGGATCGGTATAGATCGTCTAACGACATACAACGACTCAAGACTAGTAGTCAACCAGGTCAAAGGAGATTTCAATAGCAAAGATCCTCGCATGATAGCCTACCGCAACAAGGTACTTGGCGTAATGGGAAAATTCAAGAGCTGCCAGCTCACACAGTGCCCCCGAGACGACAACCAAAGAGTTGACACGCTAGCCAAAGAAGCTTCAGCCTCCGACGAAGTCTCTAACGGTCTCATTGAATATCAAGAGAATCAAGCCTCGACGAGGAAGAGCATAGAGATATCTGTGCCGTGGAAACACAACCAAATTGGATGACTTCGATACTAGAATATATAGCAATCGAAGCCCTACCAACCGAGAAGGTCGAAGCAAGAAAACTTAAAAATATAGCAGCAATGTACACTTTCCTAAATGACAGGTTATACAGAAGGTTGGTAACGGGCCTCTACTTCAATGTCTATCACATTTAGAGCCAAGCCAAGTCTTGGGAATGATCCACAGCGATATATGCGGGAATCATCCAGGCGGGAGAACCCTCGCCCATAAGGCCCTGACTCTAGGGTACTATTGGCCGACCATGCAGCGAGACGCCAAAGATACAGTCTGCAAATGCGACAAATGTCAGAGGTTCGCACCATACACCAATATGTCGGCCCAGCCACTAACACCAGTCCATGGTCATTTGCCCAATGAGGAATGGACATCATCGAGCCACTCCCAGCATCGGCTAATAAAAAATTCCTTCTTGTGGTCGTCAACCACTTCACCAAGTGGGTCGAAGTCGAGCCCCTATCCAAAATCGGGCAGATCCAAATTAAAAAATTCATATCGACCACAATCATTTGTAGATTTGGCATCCCCAGAGTATTGGTTAGTGACAATGGAACTCGGTTTGAAGGTAGCAAGGTCAAAAAATTGTGCAAGAGTCTGGGCATCAAGCACCACTTTTCCTCGCCACGACACTCCCAGGCCAACAGCCAAGCTTAAGTTACCAACCAGATAATCCTAGAAGCCATCAAAAGAAAGCTCGATGCAGGCAAAGGAAAATGGGTTTCCGAGCTACTAGGAATACTCTGGGCATATCAAACAACTAAAAGAGTCCCTACCGAAGAGACGCCCTTCGTCCTAGCATATGGGTCAGAAGTTATGGTTCCAGTGGAACTCGAGGTACCAACCTTTCGGACGGAAGAGTTTAGGCCAGACGATAACGAGGAAAGCCTTGCACGTGGGATTAGATCTCCTTACGAAAAAGGGATCTAGCCTCCACTAAGATAACTGCCTACCAACAACGAATGGCACAATACTTCAACAAGAAGGTCAAGCCACGCGAATTCAAGGTTGGAGACTGGGTACTCAGGAAGACCTAACAGAACACCAAAAAAGTAGAAGCGGGAAAGCTAAATCCGAACTGGGAAATACCTTACAGAGTTGCCAAGGTCAACAGGTCGAGAACGTACTGGTTGGAAGACACAGACGGCGACGGGCTTAAGCGACCATTGAATGCAGAAAACCTAAAAAAAATTTATCAATAAAATATTTTGCATTTACCAAAACTTCCATTGTTGTCTGTTACAACCCTCGATCAGCTCGGCTATGGCTAGACTCGAATATCATCCCAAAGCTTAATCCGCTACGCACGGATCACGACGGCTGAGGAAGTGGGAGTCTAGTTAGTGCTTGTCTGCTGGTGACGATGACTCGCCAAGGGATCATTGCTTTCAACACAGACAATGATCGTCGAACTTACTAGGAAAGCTCAGTCAGCCCTCGACTGATGACGACGACCTTTGGTACACAAAACTTAATCCGCTCCCCATTTATCACAATGTCTGAAGAAATAGGAGCATAAGTCAGCACTAGTCCACCGACACTTAGAAAGTCATTACAGACAATGGCTGAAGGAACCTGTTAAACCCCTAACCAACAACGACTTCGGCTGGTTAACCCCTAATCTGTCACAAGAACAACTCTAAACAGCAATATATTTTGATTGCTGAAGACAGGCATTCCACCTAGCAGTGTAAACTCTACGGTCTACAAAACAACTAAAGTAAACACGACAATGCAGGGTAAAATAGTACTTTCATTCAAAAAACATATATATATATTATTCATCCAAGAAAGGATGTTACAATCACTCTAAGGAGAAGCATCATGTTCATCAGTAAGCCTCGTGGTGTCTGAGCCCTCCCCTCGATTGATCAGCCTGAAAGAAGCCCTCCTGTAGCGAACAAAATCAAGGTCGAAACCGAGATGTTATCCTCTAATCAGCTCTAGGAGCTCTAGTCTACCCCGAATGACCTTGGACGAGACTAACGGCCTTCTACCTGACACGTCAAAGTCCATTGCACCCAACAGGGCCTCATAGTGTGAGCGCTCCTCCGCCAGCAAATGCTCCGCCAGCAAACAGCCCCTCATCAACTGCGGCTTCTAGCTGTTGCCTTTCAATGACCCATTCTGCCTCTGTCCACTTCCTTTCGGCTTCTTGAGCCTCCCGTTGAGAAGACCACTATCCACAGCTGCATCCAAGAGATCTAGTTTGGCCCTGGTTCGGCATGAGTGGACGCCAAATCGGACTCGGCGGCTCTCAACTAAACTCTCATACTAGCAACTTCTGCTTTGGTAACAAAGGTCGTTGCCTTCACACCCTCGTGATTCACGACAGTGCCAGAATCCTGCAACCAACCATCCATGGAGTCCGCCCGATAAAGTGCGTCCAAATATGACATCCGCAGATCCGCGAAGGCTTTCTCCAAAGTAAGAACCCTCCCACGGGCTTTGGAGTGCAGCGAGATAGGACTATATGACTCTAGGGAAAGAGTAGATGTCCCGAGACCATGATGACGCATAACCTCAACATGCGGCCCAACTTCCTCCCCTGCTAAGTCAACAAGGGAAGTCGAAGCATCTGGAGAAAGGCCGCGACCCTGCAAGGGTGTCACCTGTGCAGACCGCGACATACTAAGGGGAGAAGCCGCCCTGACAGAAGTTTTATTTCCTCCTCGAGAGAATGATGGGAGGTACATTCGCCTCCAATTCGGCAAGCCCGAAAGGGCTGAGGGAGTCCAGACTTCTCTTCCTGGTGCGACGAGCAATCACCCCCTCAGCCGGTGAACCTAACACGGGATGAACACCATAAGAACACCGCAGCAACCCGCAGCGTGCGACATTGCATGGCATTATGACCTCCTCAACGGAAGTCAAAGGGAGCTTGAGAAACTCCCTCTCTATCCGCTTCTTTTCCTCGCTAAGAGACGAAATATCAAACCTCCCTGAAACAAAGGAACATCATCAGAACCAGTATCGCATAAGGAACATACAAAAATATGCATGTACTGGCAACCAAGAGACTTACCAAGATCAAACTGAAAGTATCGAGACACTCTCCGACTTCCGAGCTTGAAGTAACCAAAATCCGCCGAAGCCAAGAACCATCGCTTTTTCTAAGATTCAACGTTGTCCGCTGCCAGTCGCAGACAAGAAGAACATTTCAGCATACCCCTGGAATTTAATCGAGCCTTGGTCAGGTGGTTGGTCACTGGCGAAGTCAAATAGAGGCAAGCGTCATGAGCCCTTAGGAGAATTGCGAGCAGTATCTTGAACCCGCTCGACACCATTTAAGTGGGAGGCATACGAAAAATAGGTAAAGAAGCGCCAGACATCATCTGGCACTGGAAATCGAAGCCCGGACTCGAACATGCGTCGGTGGAAGCCTATGAACCCATGAGGAGGTACAGTCAGACCTAAAATTCCAAATGCAGGAACAATTTGCAAATTTCTCGGGATGCGGTACAAACTACATATATTGATCAACTCAGTTTCGGCGACCAAACTTCCTTCGAACAAATTGATACAAGCAAGGGATAACGGATCCTTGGAAGAAAGTTTAACGTTGTCAGACATTAGAAGAAAGAACAAATACTATGGCTCGAAAAGATAGCGCGGATAATAATGGATAAATCCTCCTCAAGACAGTAAATGTTTATAAGGAAGGCAAACCACACTTTCCCTCCTTGAGCTGTCACGTACCCATTAATGCCATGTGCCGTTCGAGATGAATGCTTCGAGTCCAATCATTGCAACAGTACAGTTGTCTTTCGAAGTGTCAGTGGACCGACTTAACGCCCCACTAACTCGGGGGGAGTAGCTGATGATACATAAAAATGGTCACATCCCTGAGCCACACACGTGTCATGATGATCTCGAGGAATTACAGACCCCAGCGTCAGCCCAACACTGATCCGGGCCAAACAGTTCTAAGCCCGTTCAATACAGTCTGCCAGACAGATCCGAACTCTCACAACATGTTAGGCCCACACGTTTCACAACTATCCTCAATACCCATAAGTCCTAATAAGGCAATTATCTCGAAGATCAGCTTCGGACGGGCAACTACAACTGCTCTCTGCTCCCAACTAGGAAGCAAATGCCAGAGTACATTCCACACAGGGAAACTCTCTTATACAGATTGTTCTTGGATTGGGAACTATCTCCCGCGTATCTAAGAGCACGAGGCGAACAGGGAACTTCCCTCTTACAATACGACTTCTAATTAGAGAAGGATCTCCATGAAGATTTCCTTCTTAAACTACACCTACGATGCCCTGGTAGAACCCTGACTCCTTGCACTATAAATAAGACGTGAGGTTGGTAAGCTAAGGTACGCTACAAATTCCCTGTTACAGCATTACACCTTCTTCAGATCCCTGTTTGACTTTAGCATCTGAATGTCATCGGCCACCACAAGGGTGGTCCATGCCTCACGTGCATTACTTCCGCAGGTCAGCAGAAATTAGGTCAAAACAGATAACGAAAAATGACTGCGTCACCCACATTTAAGATTGTGATTTCATTCGTGTATGTGAAGTGTATGGTAGATGAAAGGAAAAAGGATTACGACAAGAACTCGAAATTTTTTGAAGGATTATAATGATCTCTAGATGGTAGAAGAATATTTAAACATGATAATGAGTTCAGGAAAAAAGTTGCTTGTAATGTCCCATACTTAAGTAATGTGATAAAGTTTTATGCTTGCATTACTACTTGTGGTACTTGTTATATTGGTTTCTCTTGCCCAAAGTTCACCAAGTGCAACTACCAGAGAGGAAGAGATAGAGTTTGGGCTAGATTAGACATAGTGATGGTCAAGGATTGTGATTTCGCGAAATTTTCATTTTTCAGAAATTAGGAAAAGAAAAGAGCAAAAGAAAACATTACATTTTTTCGTGGGTTTTTCAAAAAGTTTTGAAGTTTTTCATAAATTTCATAAAAGTACAAATACCAGCTACCAAAAATTACATTTTTTACGAAAAATTTCTAGTTTTTTTTTATTTTTAAATTCAGAGTTTTTTCTAACTATCATTTCTTCTAATTATTTACTAAATTTTGAAATCACCCCTTGATTTTCTAATTATCATCTCTTCTACTTATATATTGTTTTTTGGAACCACCTCCTGATTTTCTAATTATATGTTTACTTCATGTTTGTTTTATTTTTTGATATTTAGGCTTCATTTAATGTTTTTATTAGATCTACTTACTTGCATCATATTTTTTCCCCACATATTTCATATGCCGTCGAAATTCATTATATATATATCCTTAAAATTTTTACATTTATTCTTTACACATCAAAATATTTCTCGAAATATTTCTTAAAATCAAGTGACTGAAATTAACTGGAAAGAACGAAATCACAATCCTTTGTGATGGTAAACTACGTTCGTGCTTTTAATGCAAGTTGAATGATAAGCATATAAATGAGACATTTGATGCCCCTAAATATACAATTGCTAAGTCCAGTTATCTTATAAAAATATCTCATTTCATATACTTTGTGTATTTTGTAGATATTCAAGCACTAGTCTCAAATCATACACAAAGTTGCATAATAAGGCTAAGTTCAAGAACTAGGAAGTCCATTGGAAAGTTCACACATGCAATGTCAAAGACCAAAGATTTTCAAGCTCAAGACTGTAAAGTTGCGCCCACAAAACACCGACATCTACAGATATCGAGAAAATCAACATAAAGATTTGGGCATCCACATGGCCAACTTTATCATAGCCAAAAAATATCTACAAACTCCAAAAGTGTTAACTCAAACTCCTATCCATTCTCACATTTTTATCCATTCCGTTATTTGCATAATTCACACCCAAGTTAATTTTCCTTATTTCACTACAATATTTTTACACTTTTCCTTATTTCACTTCATTACTTTTACCTTTTTCCATATTTTACTCCACCTTCCACATGTATATTTTGCTACACTCATTCATAAACAGCTCCCCATAATTTCATCAAGCCCATGTGCATGCTCAAAATACAAGCAACTCCATTATCTCTACACATCTTCACATTATCCCTATACATCTTTACCCTTCTTCACATTATACAAGATGGCTCTTTTAGATTAGTTTCTTTCCATTTTCATGTATTAGAGAAGTATGTTTAATAAGATCGATCTTGGAGCTTAGTTATGTCATGAACCTATGACATAAGTTAGATATTTTGTATTTCATTATATGAATTTAAGTCATGTTTTCTTCTTCTAATTCTTAAGCTCAAGATTAGATATGTTTCTAAACTTGCAATTTCTCTAACAAACCCATAAGTACAATGTTTACGTATTATGATTTATTAGATATTTAGTTTTCCACCTTGATGGATTCCTTTTATACTTTTTAAATCTGATACAGTCGTTTTTTGTTCCCTGCTTTGACCTAGTTATTGCTGACCTGTACAAGTAACGCACTTGGGCCACGGACCACCGTTGTGGTGGTCGATAGCACTCCGAGCTAAAGTCAGACAGGGATTTGAGGAAGGTGTAATGTTGTAACAGAAAATTTGTAGCGTACCTTACCTTACCAACCTCACGTCTTATTTATAGTGTAAGGAGTCCTGGTTCTACCAGGGCATCATAGGCGTAGTTTATAGGAAGGAGATTTTCGTAGATATCATTAATTAGGAGTCGTTTGTAGGAGGGAAGTTTTATGTTAGCCTTGTGCTCCTAGATACGTGGAAGATAGTTCCCAATGCGAGAGCAATCCATAGAAAGAAGATTCCCAGTGTGGAATGTACTCTGCCATTTGCTTCCTAATTTGAAACAAAGAGTCGTTGTAGTTGCCCATCCAAAGCTGATCCTTGAGATACTTGCCTTAGTAGGACTTATGGGTATTGAGGATACCTATGAGACATGTGGGCCTAGCATGCTATGAGAGTTCGGGTCCGCCTGGCATACTAAATTGGGCGGCCTTATAAACGTTTGGGCAGGATCAGTGTTGGGCTGACGTTGGGGCCTGTAATTCCTCGAGATCATCATGGCACATGTATGGCTCAGGGATATGAATGTTTTATGTATCATCAGCTATTCCTTCCTGGTTAGTGGACTGTCACATCGGTTCGCTAAATCATATCTTGAAGTGATTCGCCACTCATGATTATTGAGTCTGAATCGTTGCTTGAGCCACGCGCTGCATTAATTGAACGTGGGTTGGTTCAACGGAAAAGTGGTGGGAACCTAACCTCTATTTAGGTCATCCGTAGTGTAGTATCAAGCTCTTCTACTTTTTTTGCTTTCAAAATATCACTCTGATTAGAAAAGATTGTTCATCTTCATCATGGCCCAACAAAACCTTCTTGACGATGCAATCTTGGCCAAGGACATGGAGACAGGTTGTTGCTCGAGCCTGGCCTTGCTAAAATCTGTAGAAAGTTTGGAGTCCCTGAGGACCTACCTATGTATGTCCTAACGAGTGACCAAACGCCAATGACGCCTCTAGTCGGTTTCATCTGCTTGCATAGTTGGTTGCTTCAAACTGGAGTGCGCTTTCTAGTTCTGGACGTGATTTGGGATATCATGGATCTTTTCGACCCAATTAGGACCTAATGGATATAGGATCATCATCATGATTCTGATTAGTGCCAAGGAGGTCGGTGTCACCGTGACTCCGCGGGTAATTCAGTTGTTGACTTCTCCCGGGCTAAAGTAATGCTGTCTGTAAGATTACGTCGCCGGCTTGCTTTGTTAATCTGCCTGAAGACTTCAAGTTCTGACAAAAATACTGCTTCTTGGCCCCTGTGGATTCGAAGTATTTTTGAAGTAAGGATCGTCCGCTCGAGCAACACTTCAGGCTGTTTCGTAAGTTTAACCCTTTCCTCGTAACTTTGATATTCTTGATAGCGGGCTAAGTGATCCTTGATTGTTTTTTTTCTCAGGAAGGTTTCCTACTACTCCTTTTACCTTAGCGGAGCAAAACACCATGGAGACATTTCACGTCTTGCCAAAAAGGACGCTGTCGATGTTATAAGAGTTTCCAACTTCATCCGTAGTAGGCTATGGGACAACTGGCACATTGCCCCCACTCTATAGCGAACAAAGTGAATTAAGTTGGAAGATGGGGCCCCTTCAAGGAAGAGGAAGGTTTTTGGGGTCAAAGCTCTCGTTTTGTCTAATGCGGATGAGCCGTCTGAAACACTTGCCTTCTTTGTGAGGAAAAAGTCTCGCGTTAGAGCTAGGTCGTCCTCCGCACGACCCACTCTTGTGTGAGAAGAACGCGAGTCTGCTAGGATTGTTGGGGCAGAGACTGATGTTTTCGGATTGGAGAAAGATTACCTGCAATTTGCAGGAATTGTAGACTGGTCGAACCTTAGTGACGCAGATGTCGAAGCTCTAAACGACCGTCTAGTGCGGGTTGCAATGGCAGCTTTCGTTGGCGCTGATTTGCGTGGGACTGTTCCAGTAGAAGGCTCCCGTGAAGATTCACTTGAGATTGTAGAATTTGATTGACCCATTGTTGTTTCATCTGAGAGTGGCCGCGACATTGGCCTTGTCTCCTGTAGTCCGAATTGCTCACTGTCTTACTCTAGGCCAAAGTTAGAAGTGTTGGAAGCTCCCTTGGAAAATTCGCTCCCTCCTCTCCCTCCAGATCCCATCAAGTTGTCTCGCATCAAAGGGTCGGCTATAAGTGATAAGGAGAAGGTCATGGGTAAGAGCTTGAGGACGGTGGCAACCATGAAGGGTGACGCTGGCATGATTCATGATCAGGGAAAGCTTCATCTGGATGCACGGATAAGCCTGTTTGCACCGGACTTGGTGAAGATGAGTTCACAGGTCTGGCACCAAGAGGTGGACGTAGAGTTTGCTTCGAGGAAGCATATAAATAGGCGTCACAAGTGGCTGATGGATCACGGTCCAAAACCCGAGGAGGATACGTTAGAAGGGTGTATGGATAAGGGCTTGAAGTACCTTATGTTGGGTTTGTGTCATTTAAGCCACATGGCCGTTGCTGGGACGAAAGTCGAGGCAGCTCACGAAAGGGTATACACATTGGAGCGTGTCTTCTCGCACATGCAGGTGCTGTATTCCGACGCGTTTTATGAAATTGAGCAGCTGAAGAAGAAGACTGAGGAGAAGAGGTTGGATTAGTCAATCGTGACCGTTGAGACTCAGAGGGCTCGTTTAGAGGACCTTGGGCGTGATCTGTCAGAGGCGGTGTCCAATAGGGACGAACTTAAACATGACTTGAGCCGGATCCGTCGAGAAGTCGAGGTTGCACAGGAAGTTGTAATTAAGGCATGTTCTGAATGACAGTCTCTTGCTGAAAAGAGTGCTTTGAAGGAAGCCGGCTGGGCTGCTGAGAAGCAACAGTTGGAATCCGATGTGGAGTTCTATGTTCAGTAGGCGAGGAAGGTCGATGGCCAGCTCGAATTGGAGTGGCATGAGCTTAGCGTTGTGAAGAGCAGTCTGGTCATAGAGCAGTCTCAACTTGACGCGCTGACTAGCAAGTTAGAAATATTGGATCATGAATTTGTTGATGCGAAGGTGCGAGAGGAAGAACTTCTTCAGGAACAAGGCAAATGTGAGTTCCACTGGGTTGTATATGGCCTGTTGGATGTGCTGGTACTGATGAATGAGGAGCATCCGAAGTGGGATCTCGGTCGTTATAAAAAGATGTCGTATGTAAACTTATCTGTTACCTCTGCATCATCAGGCGGGGAAGACAATTTGAGCACGGATGTCCAGGTCGTGGCGCGCGTGGACACAACTCTTGTTCCCTTTTCTACTAGGCTTAGCTCTTTCGTTTCTGTACCTTCCCTTGATAAGGAGTAAACTTTATGTGTTTGTACCTCTTTTCGTTTTGACGATTAATGAAAACAGTTTTATCCATTTCGTTTTTGTACGATCTTTGCATCGACATGAGGGGCCTTTGCTGACATTAGAATGTCAACCCGTTTGAGCGTGAAGACGCTGACTTAGCTAGATTAACGTTTGCAACCGTTGTTTCGAAGGAAAGCGGAGGTCATGTGGCGAGCTGCTTGAGACTCCCACCTTCTGAATCATTTATTGTCGAGCAAAGTGGACTACAGATTTGGGGACTAAAACTTTAGCGACCATGCTAAAAAGTAGTGGTCCCGTGGCAAGCCATCGGAATCAGTTCAGGACTGACTAGGCTCCCACCTTTCGAATCATCTACACCTTTCCCGTGCGGTGTGGGCTACAAATTTGAGAGAAGAGTTTGGCGATCAGGCTGAAAAGCAGTGGTCCCATGGCAAGCCATCAGAATCAGTTCATAACTGACTAGGCTCCCACCTTCCAAATCATCTACACCTGTGCGCATCAAGCTACAAAATTTTGGGAGTTTTCGGTGGCCACGCTGAAAAGCAGTGGTCCCGTGGCGAGCCGTCGAAATCAAGTTGCGGCTGACTAGGCTCCCATCTTTTAGACTATCTACAACCGCGCAGTGGGGGCTACAAGTCCAAGGTTGGTGATTCGGCAGCCACTCTAAAAAGCAGTGGTCCCGTGGCGAGCCGTTGAAGTCAGTTCGGAACTGACAAGGCTTCAATCTTCCAAACCATCTACACCATCGCAGTGAGGGCTACAGGTCTGGGCTTTGATCAGAAGTTTGAATTGCTAGTCATCACCAGCTAGGCTTACCTGATAAGGTTCGGTGATCATTGACCGCAAAGGGGACAATGATCCCTGGCAAGTCGTTATCACCAGGCGTGATAGCCTTGATTATATTCCCACTTTTTAAACCGTCGATGCCCACGCTAAGCAAACTAGGTGTCGAGATGAACCAAAAGCCATTGTCATCAGCCTTGGCTGACTAAGCTTGCCTGGATTGAAAACAGGTTCGGCCTGCTAGGGGCGTGCGAACCAAGTCCATCAGCATGGTGCATGGTGTAGACAAAGTTACCTTAAATCATCTAGTGACCTATAGGTACGATCTGTATATCAGAGTTGACTTGGATTTCTCATGCTCGTGCCAAGCATGTGACAGAATATTGTTTGAATAATAGGCTAAGCCCATGGGCCCGCAGAGGAAGGGCTAGGGTTTCTTGTAATGTTCTTGCTTGAAGAGAATGCTTTGGGTTTTCCAAAGACTGAAGAAAATGCTTTGGTCTTTCCAAAGGCTATTGGTGGATCTCCGTCTCTGGAGTCTCTGAATGAAAATGCTTTGGGTTTTCCAAAGGCTGAAGGTGGATTTCTGTATCTGGAGTCTCTGAATGTTCTAACATTTGCACTGATCAGGCACAGTGATAGTTGTTGTTATGCGTGGTCACCCGTTACGGGTGGGCACGTAGTTGATTTGCTGAGGTCTCGTAATTTCTTCTCTCATCGCAAAGAAGTAGTACAAATTTCCTACCAAGGGAGATGCCTTGGTGTTACACCGTACCACTTGTGCCTTCGTGTGCTCGGCTTCTAATGTTGACCAATGGCTGATCGAAGCGTTGGTTGATGTACGATGCTACCGAGAGTGGTATCTCTCAGTCACTTTTGGTGTCGCATATGGGAAATGTGGCCTCTCTTGATAGCTCTGTGAGATCGTGATTGCGTCGCTGCCTGTGGCCATCCTCATCTACCTTTGTCCAAGCTGTTTGAGGAAGTTGGAAGGGTATGAGATGTCTCTTGAGGAAATCAGTAGCCCATTGTGAGGTCTATAATGTTGTCGTATGAACACTTTCCTAGAGTTATTTGACGGAGCAATCTGACTGCTCTATCCTTTCAATCCCTTTTACACCTCGTCTTTATCTTGGGAACGGGTCGAGCGAATTCCGTTCTTTGCTGTCATTCGCATATTGTTCACTTCAAAGGGTCTGCAAGTTTCCTTTGGATGCTTCTCGTAGTAGATTTGTCTAAACGAGTCTTTGACTTCATGTAGCACTGTATTCAGATGCTTGTAGTATGTAGTCTTTTGTATCTGCGTCAAGGTGCTTGTTGTTACATCTTTCTAATATTCATTAGAGTTTATTTTTAGTTCTTCCTTTATTTCTTAAATGATTGCAAATCACATAAGTCTTTTAAGAACTAAAACTCAATATTGACAATGGAAAGGGAAACAAATGACTTAAAGCAAATTAACTGTCGACGGAGAGAAATTGATCATGGCCTTGAAGTTAATTCGGGTTGCTCTCGCGGATCATTTAGTGGACTGTCAAAGTGTTACATAGGTTACTAAAGAGTAAACCTTGTAAAGGGGTGGATCTCCGTGTCGATGGAATGTCGGGGGATGTGTTCCCGCTTGCCATGGCCTTTTCATTTCGCGGGGCGAAAGAGCTTATTGCTCTTGTACCGCTCGAAACTGATGTCTCTACTGTCGTTTGGCCCGACACTGGGTCAGGTTATTATGACGAATGTAGCTTAATCTGGGAGCATTTTATCTGTTTCAGTCTGCGCAATGACAACCTCGTGTCGTAGGCTGATCTCCACGTATTGTTCCTTCAAAGTGGTTAGCAGTATACTTAACACACTGGTGAAGGGTGCAGACCACTGCTTCCTTCTGGTGGAGTCATGGTCTTCCTAGGATGAGATTGTAGGATGATGGTGCATCTACCACCATGAAGTCCAGAAATAGGACCTTCCTCAACTGCGGTTTTCCTTCCACCGTAGCTAACGTTATCTTTTCGATGAGGAAGCATTTTTCCCCGCTGAATCCGATCAGCGGGTGCTCTCCTTGTGGTACGCGCAGCACTTGTTATTGTCACGCTTGGAGAGATCTCCCCGTGTCTTCGAGGGCCACTTCAGTTCCTCCCAGCTTTTCATGAAGTTCAGTACGTCTAACAGGCTAGCATTTAGGGGTGTAACAACTCTGGATCCAACATAGCAAGATGATTTATCCGGCCTGAACCGACCAAGATCCGACCTATTGTCATTGCGCTTCCTTTTGCTTTGTTCCTTATCCTCGTGTCTCTTTCCCTTCTTCTTGTCCGTAAGAGTGGAGGGATTTTTCTCGCCTTCGGCTTCCCTTTTAACTATCCTCGACTCGTCCAGGGTGATGTGTCTTCAGATGCTTTTGAGGAGTTCCGTCATGTCTAGAGGGGGCTCCAGGATGAGGTCCTCGTAGAGCTTTCTCTCTTTGAGGTCCACAGTGAAGGCGTCATGGTTGTATCATCGCTGCACCCGTCGATGAGGGTCAGATCGTTGTTGAAGCGCGTGACATACTCTCGGAGTGTTTCGTCGAACCTCTGCTTTAGGGAGAGTATGTAGTGCGGGCCTTTTCGAAAACGTTGGCTCCCGACGAAACTTGTCAAAAATTCCTTTGCCAGCGCTTTGAATGAGTCGATCGACTTCGACGAAAGGCTCCGGAACCACGTCAGTGCTGGGCTTTTCAAGCTAGTGGGAAAGGTTCTGCACATGACGGACTCAGATCCTTCTTTAAGGGCCATTACGTGTTGGTAATGGTGCAGGTGGTCGAAAAGATCGGTGGTTCCGTCGTAGGAGTCAAGCTTCGGGGGAATGAACTTCCTCGGGAGAGCCTCATTCATAATTCGGTCCACAAATGATGGGACGGAGAGGCGGTACAGTACGTCCGGATCGTGCGACCCTCTACTGAGGGCGTTCCCGGGGCCGAGCCTCTCTGTTATGGCGGGGAGCTCAGTGTTAGTCGCGCAACCTCCCTTATTCCAATGAGAACTAGCGGGGGCTTGGTTCTCCTGCACTTGTTCCCTATCATCTTCTGGAGGCGGAGGTTCGTGCTGCTCCTGGTCTCCATTAGCAGGTGGTGGATTCTGTCACGTGAGAGCCTCCACCGCCTTGGCGGTCTACTGTATTTGAGATGTCAGCATATCGATTATGGGGTCCGTCGGTGTGGGAGCATGAGTCGGGTGCCCTTGCACGATAGGAACTACTGAAATGGGTGGTATAGGGACAGCCTCAGCGTTTGACGTGTCCCCTGGTTTTCCATTGTTGCGTGACCTAGTGGTCACCATCTCTATGGATTTTGAAAGGAGATGACGCATAGTGTAAAGTTCAGAACTTTGTCGTGACGCCAAATTGATACAGTCATTTTTCGTTCCCTACTTTTACCTAGTTTCTACTGACCTGCACCAGTAACGCACATGAGCCACGAACCACCGTTATGGTGGCCGATGGCACTCTGATGCTAGAGTTAGACAAAGATTTGAGGAAGGTGTAATGTTGTAACAGGGAATTTGTAGCATACTTTAGCTTTCCAACCTCACGTCTTATTTATAGTACAAGAAGTCCTGGTTCTACCAGGCCATTTTAGGCGTAGTTTAGGAAGGAGATTTTACTTGAGATCCTTTCTTTAATTTTGGAGTCGTGTTGTAGGATGAAAGTTCCTTATTAGCCTTGTGCTCCTAGATACATGGGAGATAGTTCCCAATGCGAGAGCAATCCGTATTGCGAAAAAAATTTGCGCAGAGGAGAGATCGAGGAGCTCCATTTTTGGTTCAAATCAGATTGTGGAGAAGACTTTCACATTTTGGCGAACCTTCCATTCCTTCGTTTTAGGGTTTGTTAGAAAATCAGAGTGAGAGAGAGGAGCAGAGGAGAGTGTGAAGAGAAAGAAGAATCAATCAGTGGAAGATCTTTCAGGTCGGGGAACGGCTTGGTCTGGTAATGAATTTGTTTTTTACTTCTTGGGTTCTTGAATGTTTTTTTTTTTTTTAAATTTTTTCAAGACATGTTAGATTGAAGTAATGTTTTAGCCCTTTGTTGATGCATGATTCTGTTGATTGTTTGAGAAACGTTTGTTGATGCTTTCATTTTAGGGTTTGTTAGAAAATTAGAGTGAGAGAGGGGAGCAGAGGAGATTGTGAAGAAAAAGAAGAAGAAGTGAATATGTTTAGTTTCCTGCTTAATAGTTCATCAAACAAACACACAGAAATTTGTTGAATCTGTTTAGTTTCGATCTGCTTAATATTTCCTGATAGAAATTTGAATAGCTACCGCTGAGCTGCTCTTCTCAAACAAACTATTTGAAAGTAATACACACTAGTGATAGAAATTGAGATACACAGTGCGAGTTTTTTTTTTTTGGGGTATTTGGATAGTAACAAAACGAAGCTTGTTTTGAATATAAAAATGGCTTTAATTGTTGGTGTTCCGAGCATTCACATTTTATGGTTCACCAATGACTTTTCTTTTTCTTTCTGATTCAAAATTTTATTATGGGATTGGGAAGTTGCATAGTTATGGATTTAATGCATCTGACAGAATCTATTGACATTTTCTCTTCTTACTTGCACTTTCTTTTTCACATTGTAAGTCGACTTCCCAAGTTTGATTGTCTCACTCATTCATTAGGTGTGTTTATATAAGCTCTATTGATCTATGGCCAACTTTAATGTAGTTACTTGATGTATATTATATAAGGCCATTTAAAAAATGATTGAAAAAAAAAAGCAAACATAATGGAAGAGGATGTAAATATTAGTAGGTTAATGGCTTTACAGCTAATGCTTTTGAGTAATCACTATAACCTACTGACTATTTAAGATGTATTAGACTTTTCCCTTTTTTGATTTTCCGTCTTTAGGATTTCAACTTGGTTGATGCATAGTTCTAGGACATATTTTGGACAAAATTTGAAAGAGTTTTGCATTCTGTTGATTTTGTTGATATTTTTTGTCAGGCATTAATAATGTCTAACCTAATAGTACCGTTATTTGTAGGAGAGAATTCGTATAGGTAAGGAACTTCTTGAAGCAAAGTGGATTGAGGAAGATAAATAAAGAAAACGGTTTGTCTTGATACGAAAAATCTTTTTGGTTGGAAAATGTTTTATTGTCTTCAGTTTTCACCATTATCTTGTTTCACTTCACCCATTTTTGTGCAATTTATTTGTTTGCCCCCTAAAACTAAAATAGATTCATTTTCCTATTATAGGATAATTGCCTTGCGGAAAACAGAGAAGGAAGAAGAGAGAAAAGCAAGGGAGAAGATCCGTCAGAAACTCAAAGAGGATAAGGTATATGTTGAATTCTCAACTTATCTTTTATTGAGGTATGATTGAAGAATAATTTGTTTAAGTTCATACTTCATAAACACATTTAATGAGGCTGAGAATTCTTATTTTATTGAGGCTGAAAATTTTGAGAAGTATATAATTAAACCTATTGACATCTGGTGATCAGTCTCTTTGGACCCTTGTATATTACCTTAATGATAAAACCACACACATGCCATGCCTAGTAGTAGTAGTGCCTTATTCAGTTAAGTTATTCTCTTGTATTTAGATCCCAAGGGAAAACCAAGGAATTGGGAGGGGAACTGACCTCCCTACAATTCAAAATATCAACTAACTGCTCAAAAATTTGGACAACTCCCACAGCAAAAGGGTGATTCAGAATATCCCTACAATTCAGTCTAGTTTCCATCTCCTTTTCACATCTATGCACCCTTCATTAAACCCAATCCCCCCTTCTTAGCCAAAGCAGCACAATTGGCCAGTCTATCTCATCCTGACAGTCAATCACAAAATGAAACTGGCGGGAATCCCTTTTGGCCCCAATCTAATCTCAAAGGGAAGTTCCTCTTAATCCTCAAAGGGTCCCATTTCTCAAACATGATACTAGCACTAGTTATTAATGTATGTGTGGATAATCTAGCTAGGCTCACCTGCATGTTATCATCACACATACTACACCAAATGATTATAGAGTAATGCAAATGTTGAATGTTTTTTTTTTTTTTGAATTTTTTCAACACATGTTAGATTGAAGTAATGTTTTAGCCCTTTGTTGACGCATGATTCTGTTGATTGTTTGAGAAACCCACAATATTAATGTATCTGATAATTTTAGTAGTTCACTTGAGAATGTGTTTATGTTTATTGGTATCAGAGCCATGTTAAGAATCTTGAAACAACTAGTTCAGATTGAACTACTTAAGAATCTGTTGATCATAGAATTACCGTTTTCTAAGGACCAGTCAGTTCTTAGTATAGTACTTCCCGACCCTTTTGAAACGAGATCACCGGGAACTTTTCTAATACCTCCTCACGGAGCATCAAGAAAAGTCTGAATTGAGGAAGTGTAGACGATAATAATGTCTGATCTATATCAAATAGATTCTGATGTGGAACAATGTGAAGAAGTTGAATTTCATGAAGAACATGGAAATTTCAAATCTGATGTTTTCATAGAAGAATCTAAGTTAAAAATAATAGTTTCACATCATCTAAAACTTAGATAATCTTTTGAATCATGAGTGTTTGACTAAAGTTAATCTTTTAATTTTTGGTGTGTAGAAATGTCAACAATTCCTTTAGATAAGTCATGGATGAACAAACGGGGAAGTGCAATGTATATAAACGACGTTAGACAATTCCAAAAGTTTGTTGAGGATAATGCAAATGGAGAGAGTCTTTTTCCTTGCCCATGTGTTCGATGTAGGAACTCGAGGGGAAACATTAGTGTTGACGACATAGGTGTTCATTTGTTAAGCCATGGCATTGATACCAATTATGTCACGTGGATACATCATGGAGAGAATATAAACAAGCAGGTGATTGGTGTACCTATGATAGAAGTGGTTGAACCTGATGATGCCTTTGAATATCCTAGGATGAGCGACCTAGTTGATGATGTATTCCTCAACATGCAAACTGTGGAGGACGATGATGGGATAAATGACTTGAATGACATCGTCGAATAATGTTTTGGCGGTAATCCAGAAGGTGGTCCGGAACTTTCTTGTGAACCTGAGACGGTTATGAACAAGAAGTATCAAAAGCATAAGGAAAAAGCGACTGTGCCTTTGTACAATGGGTGTCCTAAGGATAAGACCACGTTGTCCACCATTATTGAATTGCAGAATTTCAAGACTCGTTTTAGTTGAAGTGGTAATAGTGTAACGATGTTGTTAAAATGGCTAAAAACCTTATTGCCGGATGATTGTAATTTGCCAGATAACTACCCAAACATGAAAAACACAATTAAAGATATGGGGATGGAATGTAAGACAATACATGCATGTGCCAATGGATGCATACTCTATTGGAAAGAATATGAGGGTCTGGTTACTTGTCCAAAATGTGGTTCTGGTAGGTATAAGGTTTATGTGGATGTCGATGACAACGAGTCTGGCAAGGTATACAGGAAAGAAGCTAAAATGGTTGTAAAGTATTTTCCATTGATTCCAAGGTTGAAAAGATTTTTTAGCATACCGTGGATTGGTAACGCAATGACTTGGCAAAAGGATGCTTGTTCAGATGGGAATTTGATGAGACATCCATGTGATTCAGCACAATGGACTTCAACAAATATGAGATGGCTAGAGTTTGCCTCTGATAGTAGGAATTTGAGACTTGCAATATCGACTGATGGTTTTAACCCCACGTGGAAATCTAAGTAATGCTTATAGTTGTTGGCCAGTAATAATAGCACATATGAATCTTCCACCTTCTTTATGCATGAAAAAGGAGTTTTGTTTGTTAACCTTGTTAATATCAGGGCCAAAAGCACCCGAAAAGAATATTGATGTTTACCTGGAGCCATTAGTAGAAGAGTTGAAGGAATTGTGGGCAGATGGTGTTTCAACTTGGGATGTGTGTACTAAAAGCAATTTTCGGTTGAAAGCAATGTTGTTTTGGGGTATCCATGACTTTCCTGCTTATGGGACTCTAGCTGGTTGTAATGTTCATGGTTATAATGCATGCCCTATTTGTGTTGATGATGTAGAATCTGAACGTCTTTCAAACAGTCGGAAGATATGCTATAGAGGCCATCGACGTTTTTTTACCTACAAAACACAAGTTTAGAGATGACAAGGGATTCAACAAAGATGTTGAACATCGTCGTGCTCCACGACTATTATCTGGCGAAGAAGTTGAACGAAGGATAGTGGAAATTTTGGAAGGTAGTTCTTCACAAGGTAGGGTTAGTGGCCAAAAGCGCAAGAATATGGTTGATAATGATAACGTCAATGATGAACCAACCAATAACATTGCGCCACCATGGTCTAGAAGGTCCATTTTATTTGATTTGTCGTACTGGAAGTTTGTTGAGCTACGACATAATATTGATGTGATGCATACTGCAAAGAATGTCATTGAACACTTATTGAACATATTGTTGAATGTCTCTAAGAAAACAAAGGATGGTGAGAATGCTCGAAAAGATATGGAAGACATGGGAACTCATAAGAGATATTGGTTGAGCCATGACACTGAAACGGGAAAAACTTCAATGCCAAAAGCACCATTTGCCTTGACCAAGAAAGAAAAAAAAAGTATTTATGAATACACTAAAAGAGTTGAAATTGTCGAGTGGATTTTCATCCAAGTTGAGTACTTGCGTTCTTGGCAATCCCCCGGAGCTAAGAGGACTGAAGTCACATGACTACCATGTCATTATGAAACATTTACTTCCAGTTTTGCTTAGACATGTTTTTCGTGACAAGAAGGATAAAGATTTAAGAATTGCTATTCAAAGAATTAGCTTATTCTTTAATATCTTATGTGCTAAAGTAATCAACAAAACAGATCTTCAGTTGGCACACAAAGGTGTGATTGAGGCAATTTGTGTCCTTGAAAAGGAGCTTTCGCCTTCATTCTTTGTTATAAGTGTGCATTGCATGGCTCATCTAACCAAGGAAGCGATGCTTGGTGGTCCAGTTCGATATCGATGGATGTATCCCTTTGAGCGATAAATAATTTTTCTAATTTTAGTGCACGTCATCACGTTATCTTATTATATTATATACTAATTTATCATTTTATTTATGATTGATAGGTTAATGAAACGATACAAAGACTATGCTAAAAATTTTAGATACATAGAAGGATCAATAGCAGAATCATACCTTGTAGATGAATCTGTTACATACTGCATAGAGTATATGACAAAACCACGGTTCGAAACTCACAAACACAGTCAAGAGGAGTGGCTTGATGTAGATGATGAGTATGCCGATGAAAAGCCATTGGATAAAGGAAAAAACTATATGCTAAATAATGTACAATTTAAACAAGCTCGAAGATGGGTTTTCAATGCACTTGCTGATTCGAGTGATTGGGAAGAGTAAGATATATAATATTTTAGTTTTTTTTAATAACTAGAAATATAGAATTATGATAATATGGTAACTTGTGCAGAAAATACAATGAATATTGCATGGAGTTGGCTACACAAAGTAAAAAAAAGGATCAAGGAAAAATGTTGAGAAAGCCACTGATTTTATTCCTTGGTTGTGAAATGAGGTATTTTATAATGTGTATTTATTCATATATATAATTTTTTTTTTCTGATTTCAATTCTAAGATGATTTGTTTTACAATGTAGTTGTAGAAGGCTGGGGAAACAAATACCACACTTTGGAGGTTAGCCAATGGTCTACAATTTTTGGCAACCCGACATCCAAAATATTGTGTAAATGGTTTCACATTTGCGACAAGTTCTTCGGATGAATGTTTGGTGACACAAGATAGTGGTGTCTCCATGGATGCCATTGCTCATTTTGTTGCTAGTAAGAAAGATAAGAGGCCAAAGGACCAACTAGTCAAATGGTATGGAGTTGTTAGAGACATACTGGTGCTAGACTACATAGATTTCAAAGAAACTGTCTTGTATTGTGATTGGGTCAAAGTGGAAGATAAGAAAAATGCATATAAGGTGGACCCAATTTGGAACCATGAGATGGTAAACTTGTCGAAGCTAAAAGACAAAAGAAAGGTGGAAGAGGATCCATTCATTTTAGCTCAAGAAGCAAGTGGGGTATTTTATTCAAAAAATCAATCAAATGACGGGTGGCATGTAGTTCTACATACTCAAAGAGGCTTGAACACTAATGTCGATAAAAAGGAAACTCCCACTATGTATCAAAGCATCTTGAAAGACAACCCCAACGTGAAGAGCTTACTTGAATTTTAATTGCCTATGCTACAATATTTTTTGATGCATTTCTAATGCTATTTTAGTCATCCTCTTTGGTTGAGACCAATTATTTTGTCTTTGTTTCTTATTTTGACTTTTGAGTTGGGAAAGGGAAGCTTTGTAGCTAAGTATTCAAATTGGCTTTTCCAATGCTTTATAAAAATCTATTTGTGCTGATATGTTGTGGAAGGAAACTATCTATAAATGTAGTGTATATAGTTGTTTCTTATTTCTTTTTGTTTGATAATGGTTAATATCTATAATGTCATTGATAGAAATGGGTAGTACTCGCGGCAATGTCTCCACCAATGATGTCACTACATCTACAAATGATGACAGTGAAGTTAGAAAGACCATACAGTTCAATGTCCATGGTTTAGCAGTTGGACCTGGTGCTAGAAATTTCAATAAACGCATTGGAAAGCTTGTTGAAACCCTTTTGCCCATCAAATTCAAGGGTTGGCACCATGTTACTTACAACTACAAAGAGGATGTGTGGAATGGCCTCAAGGTGAGATTTTACATCATTGATTTTCATAATGTCTTATTTTATTGTCAACTTATATCTCAATGGCTTATCTACAGCGTAAATACGACATCCCAAATTATGTGAAAAGGAGTGTGCATTTGAAAATGCCAGAATATTTTAGAAGGTTCAAGGCAGATCTTAGGAAGGACTATTTGGATAAGTATCCTACCATTGAGGAACAAGAGAAGCATGTTCCAAATGGTGTAAGAGAGGAGGATTGGAAGGAGTTTGTTCGCTATGAGAGCACCCCTGAAGCGAAGGCAATTAGAGCCCGAAATGCCAAAAACAAAAAGGCTTCAAAGTATGTATGGGGGGTGGCCAAAAGAGTGCTGCAGAAGTAGAGTATGAAATGGTAATTGAGTTTCTAGCTACTAGTACAATAATAACCATTTAACTATATAGGCTGAGACTAATCTTTCAAGTATATAGGTTGAGAAGAACCCTGATGGGGAACCAGTCACACGCACTGATATATGGATTGCTTGTCACACGGGAAAGGATGAAAAACCCACGCATGGTGCTGAACTATATATGGTATGTGCCCAATGATGTCTTTTATACACAATTCTTAATTTACTTTGTAATTGTTTGAATATTATTTGTGTCCTGTGTTATTTTATTTTTTCATTTTTTTAAGGAACAAGTTAAAGCAAAAAAGGCCGCCTTGCAGGAATCTTCAACCCATGGTACCACTGACCTCACTAGTGATAATGATCCTCTAAGCCAAGTGTTTGGCCAAGAAGAAAGGGGACGTGTTCGTTGTGTTGGAACCACTGTCTCTAAAAGGAAGTATGATGCTTCACTTCCCGCTCGTTCATTGTTTTTCGATAAAACATTGGAAGTAAAAACATTTAGCGAAAAATATGATAGATTGGAAGAAAATGTTCAATGGATACGAGAGAGACTTGAAAATGGAACTTATGTGAGACCATCAACAAGTGAGGGAACACAAGGAGGGACACAAAGAACTGAAGATACACCATCCCGTGCACAATCGACAAGGCAACCAGAAAATCCATTACCTCCATCTCCATTACCACCATCTTCTCAAGGTGTTGTTAGGTTTCCTTCTCCAAGCAATCATGTTCCTTCAGTGTCAAGGACTTACAAAGTTTGTGATTGGCATAAGAATGTCATTGCGATAGCAAAAGAGGTTGTAGATCCTATCCATCGATTCTCTTGCGATTGCCATGGATCATTGAACCCTGCAACAGAAATCAGACTTTCCTTATGCTTCAAATATATGACTGAGGTGAAACTTTACAAGAGTGATCCAAAAGGAGACATGATGGGGGATTTGGACGTTGGTGATTTCTTCGTATGGTGTAAAAATCATGTGGAACTTGATGATTGATAGTTACAACTACCTTGGTAGTTACAACCTTGAACGATATCCTTGATGCTTGCTATTTTTGTGGACTTGCATGCAATACTATAGTACTTAGTAGTTATATGTTCATTTTTGTTTTTTGACTTACACACTCCTAGCTGATTAGGTATTGGTAGTCCCAAATCTGTAATTTTAATTTGGATTTGGTAGTCCCAAATATGTAATCTTAGTAGTGTTGTTTTCTTGTTGAATATATGTATATATATATACTTACCTATGTTTTTTAAATTGATAACAACCCTTTTTTAACTCCGCCAATGTAAAGGTTCTTTTTTACATTGCCGGTCCCAAGCCCGGATAAAGGAGGAGGGATAAGGGTATGTTTACCTTTATCAATTTTTGTGTTAAGTTTCATTATATTTTTTTCATTTTGATATGGTTATCTGGTTCTTATATATATATATATATATATATTAAATTTTATGATGTGCAGGTGGCTATTGTGATATTGCAAGGTGTTGCAGAACCTGCTGCTCATGTCCATGCTTCCTAAGGATGATGCAGATGAAAGGGACTGCATTTTGGAAGTGAGAGCAGGTAATACATGAGCATCTTCTTTTCTATCTTAATTTATAAAAAAACAAAAAAACAAACTTCTTCAGGACACGCGTATGTGGTACGCGAAAATGGAGTCTTTTCTTCTTTGTTTTTAAGAAAAGAAAAAGGTAAAAACATCTTCTTTTCTGTCTTAATTTATCAAAATGAAAAAGCATTGCCTTCTTTTTTGTGCTTCCCTTGCTCTGTCCCTCTGATTACTTCATACTCACTTCCCTCTCCCCTGCTCACTCTCTGCTGTCTAAGGTATGTGAATACTTTCTTCCTTCCTTCACTTTGGTTTGGGATAGATAAGTTATCATGCATGAATTTGCTACAAATCAATTTGTCTTGTTGGTTTATGGAACTGGTGCTTATAACATTGTTCTGCTGCTCTGGTTGCTTACTACTGCTACTTATACTACTACTTTTGTTTGGGTGCAGAGATAAAAAGAACTTAATGTTTATCAGTTATCAATGTCTGATTTCATTTGTAGTTTGGTTTAGTAAATGGATTGACATTTTGATTGAAAGTGTTTCTTCATTCAATTAAAAAAACTAACTTATTGATTGCTCTGTCAGTGAGGGTGCAGTTAGTTGCTCTGTTAGAAAATCGTGGAGTCTGTCAGTTAGTGCTCCGAATGGTGGAGTCTGTCAGTTAGTGCTCTGCTAGTGAAGGGGGCAGTATGTCTAGATGTTTTGTAGTCTGTCAAGTCTTATAACTTCGGTTAGTTTCCTCCATCTTAGATACTACTATAAATGTAAGAATAGTAGGAGCAATTAGGGAACTTTTACTGACTGAATTTTGTTGTACATTGAGCTCTGCTCTGACCCAACTTTCTTGTTCTGTTTAATGCTTTGTTTACAACCTGCAAAGATGAAACTTTCTTGTTAGGTTTAAGGTTCTTCACAACCCACTGTGGGGAGCATGTGTAATATGTAGGTTACCTCATTATCTGTGCAATATATTCATTGATTTTGGAAAAGTCTTTTAAGTACAATTATTTGAAGAACAACCTTACCATGAACTGATATGATTTATCTGTTCTTAGCCTTCTCTATAATTGCCTGAACCTTGCACTTTGCAGTGAAGTGAGTGGAGATAGGGAGGTTCAGAGAACTCTTAGCCTTCATTTGGTCAATGGAGCAATTTCATTACATAGACTAAATGACTTTTAGTATTATACTTTAGTACTCCCTGTAAGTTGATAATATGTTGTTAAATTTCAATAACATGCAACTTGAAGTGTACCGAGACCCACCCATAGGTTGTTTGTACGTTGAGCATTATGTTTGTGTTGTTTTTTTTACATTATGCACTGACATCTTAGGAGATAAGTGAACTGTAATTTTAATCTCCTGGGTAATCATTATGAAAATTGAAATATTTTTTGGTCTGCATGCATAATTGATCAAAGTGAACTATCAAAGAATAAGTTGATTCATAAGGGGACAAGAAGATTAAAGTCACTAGGAGCAAAACAGTATATGCAAAGTTTATCTTTTGTTGCACATGTTGACTCAGTTCTGTTATTATGGTTTTTTTGCAGGTGATCACAAAAGAATCTCTTTTAGCAGCTCAGGTGAACCCTCACACTCTATTTTCATTCCTTTGTTAAGTCATAGTTCTGTTTGCTGGATGTAATTTCATTAACATAGAAGTCTTAACTCATGCAGAGGGAAGATCTCCGTAGAGTAATGGATTTGCTAGAACTAAACGAGCAACATTCTCGGACTTTACTTATTCATCATTGTTGGGATGTTGAGAAGTTGTTTGCAGTGCTTGTGGAGAAGGGAAGAGATAGATTATTTGTTGAAGCGGGTGTAACCGTGTTTGAGCGTAAGAGTCATCCATCAGCGCAGTCCTCATCTGAGGTAGCTTGTATTATCTGCATGGAGGATATTTCCATAGAAGAAGTCACAGAGATGGATTATGTTTCGGCTCAGATATTTATGTTTGACGTTCTTTATAATCAGCGATTTTTTATATTGGAGAATGAGGATCCTAAAAGCATTGTTATGTTTGTATCAGATTGTGAAGCAACTGTGGGCATACATAAGGAAAAACAATCTGCAAGATCCAAGCAATAAGAGAAAGATAATTTGTGATGAGCCACTGCGCTCGGTGTTAGAGACTGACTGTACAGACATGTTCAAGATGAACAAGCTACTAGCTAAACATGTCATACCTCTTGAACCTAAGAGTACGTATGGATTGTGGAAGATGCATTATCCTTCAGTTATATGGATGATTGACACAATTTATGTTTCTTTTATGATTGCAGAGGAGCCTGTTTCAGATTCTAAATGGGCAAAGGTAGAAAAGGTAGAGGTAGAGTCCGCTTCTGGGGAGAGGGAGAGGGAGAGGGAGAGAGAGGTGGTCTAATCAGATGCTGGCTCATCCACTATGGTGATATCCGAGGCACTTGCTAGTTTTCTTGAAACTGGGGAGAGGGAGATGGTCCAATCAGATGATTTTAGACGTGTTTGGGAGTACATAAGGGTTAACCAATTAACTGTGTGTGCTCAGTTTTATAGCTTTCTGGTTTCCTTAATTATTTTTTTCTGTTACTAGTCCTTTTTCTTGTTTCCTTAATTAACTGTGTGCCCTTCTCTTTTTTGAAGCAGGTTGGACCTGCCCCTGCTCTCATCAAGGCTGAGGTGCCATGGTCAGCTCGAAGGGGAACTCTATCAGACAAAGATCGTGTCTTGAAGACAGTGAAAGGGTAAGCGATAGAGGGTGGGCAAGTTTAGTCCCCTTGATTTTGGATGTTTTATCTTCTTTTTCAGTCACTAAGTTACTTGGTCATATATGTGTGCTGACTTTTTAATTTCTCCACTTTTCAGTATATTGAACAAGCTTACCCTAGAGAAATTTGATCTTCTGAAGGGCCAATTGATTGATTCTGGCATAACAACTCCTGAGATATTAAAGGTTCGAATTTCGAATAACTCTTGTATTACAAATATACGAGATCTTTGGCTTCAAATTGCCAACTAAACTCACAGATCTACTCGCTCTGCAGGGTGTGGTCTCACTGATATTTGATAAGGCTGTCTTGGAGCCCACATTTTGTCTCATGTGTGCCCTTCTCTGTTCTGATCTTAATGAAAAGCTCCCACCATTTTGTCCCATTGAGTTCAGCACATGTTCGTTTAATCTAATTTGCAGATACTCAAGAAGGTATTTACCATTTATATTAAAAAAAAATTCCTTTTTGCGGTTTAGGACCCTCATAATTCAATGATGATAATATGTGATGCCAAGCTTCAAGAACTTTTTAGATGTGAGAGCACTTCAGTATTGGGGATATCTGAGATGTTGATGCCTCATTTCTTCAAGAAGTCGTAACATGTCTGGCACATTCACTACACCAAAAGGCCTGTTTAGCTACGCGGAGATGGCCACGGTTCTAAACCGTTGGTTTATTTTCCACGGCAAAAAATCGTGGCTATAATGACCAACGGCCTAAAACCGTGGCTAAAAAAAATGGCCACGGCTCAAAACCGTTGGTTTATTTGCCACGACCAAAAATCGTGGCTATAATGACCAACGGCCTAAAATCGTGGCTAAAAAAATGGCCACGGCTCAAAACCGTTGGTTTATTTGCCACGGCCAAAAACCGTGGCTATAATGACCAACGGCCTAAAACCGTGGCTAAAAAAAATGGCCACGGCTCAAAACCGTGACTATAATGACCAACGGCTCAAAACCGTGGCTACACTACAACACAAATGAAAAACGCTGAAAAAAAATTGGGCGGGCTTTTTGGCGCTCGATTCTTTCCCTCTCCTTTTACTTGGCGCTCGAAGCTCCTCCTTCCCTGCTCCCTTCACTCGACTTCCACCTTACCTGCTCCCTCCACTCGACATCGATCCTCCCTGCTCCCTCGACTTCCCTGCTCCCTCCCTCAACTTCCCTGCTCCTCCCTCGACTTCCCTCCTCCCCTCCTTCCCTGTTCTTCCCTCCTTGCTCGGCGTCCTCAACCTCCAAACCATTTTGCAAAATCGATCAGCGACTGCAGATTCTCTCGTACAGGTACTCTCTTTCTCTCTCTCTGCTTTCTTTTTGTGTCTTCTATCTTAGTTTTTATGGGGTGCTAAGTGTTTGATTAAATTTTTGAAGAGTGAATTGAAATGTGTTTGTATTTCTCACATCTTATGCTTTTTGCTCTCCTATTCATATGTTCATAGATGAAGTGTATCTGAAGCGTGAATTGTTTGATGAAATTAGGGTTTCTGAATCTAGAGTTTTTTTATTTAGAGGTTTTGAATCTCTAAGGTTTGAATTGAAACTGTATGTTTTTTGAAATCTGGATTCGTTTATTGATGAAGATAGAGAAGATGTTTCACTGTCTTAGAACCTAATTTGTTTCAATCTCTAGAAGCTGAGTTGCATTATTACATTCCTGAATTTGGGTTCGTTTATTCTTTGAAGATTGTTATAGGGTCTGTTCCATTCCCAATTTAAAAGCGTTTTTGTGAATTCATGGACATAACTTTGTTAAGCAAGAGTCAAGTGCGCCAATGTCGTAACAAAATTGAGGAGAACTTCAGACTCCATAAGTTTGAGTATTACAACTATAAAATTTGGGGTTTGGGGTGTCCCATTTGGGATTAAGATCCCATTTTTGTCCATTAGGATAAAGGTTTGGTTAAAGGATGAAGATTATTGTCCATTAGGATAAAGGTTTGGTTACCACTTATTACATGTCTAGGACTTCCAACTAGAGGTAACCTTTCTTAGTGGATAAAGAGCTTTTTGTTGCTCTAATTGATGTCTACATACATTGAATTCTACAAATGTGTTTGAAATAATCGATACAGATTAGAAGACTTCATTCTAGAGTCATATTCCTTGGTTATTTTAGTTCGACTTTCTCCCAAATGAGGTCACATTTTTAAGACAATTAAGATGCTTGAATTAAAGTGTTGTTGATATAACTGTCCTTAATACATCTATGTTATCATATCAGTTGTTTCATTTTTTTTAGATTTATGAAATGTTTTGAAGTCTTTACATTGAAGAGTGTTTATATTTTTCGATTTAGTTTGCTTGAGGTCATTAGTCTTTACATGTTTCTCTAACACCTATACTTATTTTTCAGTGAAAAAACAGGAAGGGAAGATATTGTATGATATAGTACGAAGCAGCGAATTCTGCAGTCCATTGTGCTGGACAGAGTGCTGAATTTTTGCTGCATGCTGTTGCTGCTCTATTACGTGTTGGTTTGTGGTCAGGGTGCTTGTTATTACTAATATTATTATTATCATTATTATTTTGGGTGGCCTTCTTTTACTTGAGCATATATCTAGTATGGACTGTATAGTAGACCTTATACATGACAATTTTTATGTTTTTCAAAAACTCCCTTGAGATTGGTCACTAAAATAGTAAGCAACTTTACATTAAACTTTAATCCTAGAAAAAATTAAGCTATGAAGCATGTAACCCTTTGAACATTGCCCTGTAATATTGAAACCTAACTTTTCGAACCAATCTCACGCAATCTTCAAGGAGCAAAAATTGCAATTACACAGCTGGACTCCTCAGGATATTAAATCTCTGATGAACTGAAACTGATTGGAAAGATGGAGGTAGTGTCAATAAAAGCATATCTTTATTTCTATTTGTTTTCTCAAAACAATTCTTGGATGAACACCTCGTTATACTAGCGGTAACCTAGTATCGGCACCGTTCTCTTGAACTGTTAAAAGAATTATCTTCAAATGATTATTGTTATTCTTGTCTATTTTTATCTGTGTGTTTTACTATATCTGTATGTTCTTTCTCCTGTGTTCAACTATTTGTTCTAGACTGTAAGTTTAGTTTGCTTTCTGAAACCTAGTAGTCATGGGTGCAAAATTGGTATCAGATGAACTGAAATTGATTGGAAAGATGGAGGTAGTAGGGTACTCCCATGTATTCCATGTCTATTGAATACTAGTTGATTAAGTAGACACTCTTAGATATTATTCTAGTTGATCCTCTTTGGTTGAGACCAATTATTTTGTCTTTGTTTCTTATTTTGACTTTTGAGTTGGGAAAGGGAAGCTTTGTAGCTAAGTATTCAGATTGGCTTTTCCAATGCTTTATAAAAATCTATTTGTGGTGATATGTTGTGGAAGGAAACTATCTATAAATGTAGTGTATATAGTTGTTTCTTATTTCTTTTTGTTTGATAATGGTTAATATCTATAATATCATTGATAGAAATGGGTAGTACTCGCGGCAATCTCTCCACCAATGATGTCACTACATCTACAAATGATGACAGTGAAGTTAAAAAGACCATACAGTTCAATGTCCATGGTTTAGTAGTTGGACCTGGTGCTAGAAATTTCAATAAACACATTGGAAAGCTTGTTGAAACCCATGTGCCCATCAAATTCAAGGGTTGGCACCATGTTACTGACAACTAAAAAGAGGATGTGTGGAATAGCCTCAAGGTGAGATTTTACATCATTGATTTTCATAATGTCTTATTTTATTGTCAACTTATATCTCAATGGCTTATTTGCAGCGTGAATACGACATCCCAAATTATGTGAAAGGGAATGTGCATTTGAAAATGCCAGAATATTTCAGAAGGTTCAAGGCAGATCTTAGGAAAGACTATTTGGATAAGTATCCTACCATTGAGGAACAAGAGAAGCATGTTCCAAATGGTGTAAGAGAGGAGGATTGGAAGGAGTTTGTTCGCTATGAGAGCACCCCTGAAGCGAAGGCAATTAGAGCCCAAAATGCCAAAAACAAAAAGGCTTCAAAGTATGTATGGGGGGCGGCAAAAAGACTGCTGCAAAAGTAGAGTATGAAATGGTAATTGAGTTTCTAGCTACTAGTACAATAATAACCATTTAACTATATAGGCTGAGACTAATCTTTCAAGTATATAGGTTGAGAAGAACCCTGATGGGGAACCAGTCACACGCACTGATATATGGATTGCTTGTCACACGAGAAAGGATGGAAAACCCACGCATGGTGCTGAACTATATATGGTATGTGCCCAATGATGTCTTTTATACACAATTCTTAATTTACTTTGTAGTTGATTGAATATTATTTGTGTCCTGTGTTATTTTATTTTATCATTCTTTTGAAGGAACAAATTAAAGCAAAAAAGGCCGCCTTGCAAGAATCTTCAACCCAGGGTACCTCTGACCTCACTATTGATAATGATCCTCTAAGCCAAGTGTTTGGCTAAGAAGAAAGGGGACGTGTTCGTTGTGTTGGAACCACCGTCTCTAAAAGGAAGTATGATGCTTCACTTCCCGCTCGTTCATTGCTTTTCGATAAAACATTGGAAGTAAAAAAATTTAGCGAAAAATATGATAGATTGGAAGAAAATGTTCAATGGATATGAGAGAGACTTGAAAATGGAACTTATGTGAGACCATCAACAAGTGAGGGAACACAAGGAGTGACACAAAGAACTGAAGATACATTACCTCCATCGACAAGGCAACCAGAAAATCCATTACCTCCATCTCCATTACCACCATCTTCTCAAGGTGTTGCGAGGTTTCCTTCTCCAAGAAATCTTGTTCCTTCAGTGTCAAGGACTTACAAAGTTTGTGATTGGCATAAGAATGTCATTGCGATAGCAATAGAGGTTGTAGATCCTATCCATCGATTCTCTTGCGATTGCCATGGATCATTGAACCCTGCAACAGAGATCAGACTTTCCTTATGCTTCAAATATATGACTGAGGTGAAACTTTACAATAGTGATCCAAAAGGAGACATGATGGGGGATTTGGACGTTGGTGATTTCTTCGTATGGTGTAAAAATCATGTGGAACTTGATGATTGATAGTTACAACTATGTTGGAAGAAATGTAATGGTGGCAGCAAAAGAGGAGCTGAGTAAAATACACTACGGGCACGTGATTGTTCATTTTAAGGTAAATTGCCCCCTTCTTTCATGGAGTCTACGCTCTGAATAAAAAAAAGCAGGAAAAAGCTTATGAATTAATTCATTTGATCGTATATGCAGGATCACAAGGACAGAATCTTGCACTAAACTATCTCAAAGTCAGGAAGCACAACTGCAGAACCTGCTGCTCATGTCCATGCTTCCTAAGGATGATGCAGATGAAAGGGACTGCATTTTGAAGGTGAGAGCAGGTAATACATGAGCATCTTATTTTCTATCTTAATTTATAAAAAACAAAAAAACAAACTTCTTCAGGACGCGCGTATGTGGTACCCGCGTATGTGAATACTTTCTTCCTTCCTTCACTTTGGTTTTGGATAGATAAGTTATCCTGCATGAATTTGCTACAAATCAATTTGTCATGTTGGTTTATGGAACTGGTGCTTATAACATTATTTTGCTGCTTTGGTTGCTTACTACTGCTACTTATACTACTACTTTTGGTTTAGTAAATGGATTGACATTTTGATTGAAAGTGTTTCTTCATTCAATTAAAAAAACTAACTTATTGTTTATTGCAATTTGAAATCATATCCCTGCACTGAAAATGGAATGAATTGTTAGTGATCATGGTGAAGGTCACCACACTGATTTCATTCTAAGTTTCACCACCGGATCTTGCCACCAAACACCTCCACCACCTCAGATCATCCACCTCCATCGCCACTCATAACTCAGTTGCTTATATCAATGTCCTCCCTAGTGCAATGGAGAGGGCTATCAAGGATATAATGGCTCCTATAGTTCAGCGCAGTGTCATGATAGGCCCCCAATCAGATTTACTTATACAAGGAAAAGACATAGAGAAACAAAACAGTGAATGGGGAGTAATCTGTTGGTTGCTCTGTTAGTGAAGGGTGCAGTTAGTTGCTCTGTTAATAAATCGTGGAGTCTGTCAGTTAGTGCTCTGAATGGTGGAGTCTGTCAGTTAGTGCTTTGCTAGTGAAGGGGGCAGTATGTCTAGATGTTCTGTAGTCTGTCAAGTCTTATAACTTCGGTTAGTTTCCTCCATCTTAGATACTACTATAAATGTAAGAATAGTAGGAGCAATTAGGGAACTTTTATTGACTGAATTCTGTTGTACATTGAGCTCTGCTCTGAGGAGATTTGGCATCTCGAATTAACCTATACATTCATTCAATAAGAATCCATTCTTTTGCTGCCAATATATCTTGTGTTAGTGTGCATTGATCTGCCAATATATCTTGTGTTTGTAGTATTTGCTATGTTTATTTCTGCCAATAAGAATCCATTTTTTTCTTCCCTTTTTCTAACAGTATATTTGGCAGTATTTGCTATGTTTTGTTTTGTTGAAATGGTTGGACTCGGAGCAGCGAAGTTTGCTTGCAGGGCTGGTCTGCCGAGAATTGGAGCTGCTCTGTCCAGTTTTTTTCAGTGCTGCAATACACTGGATAGCACGCTCTGTTTTGACAGACTGCTCTGTCCTGATGCACTCTGTTGCTTGGTTTTTTTTTTCTGCTGTTAGCGTGATGGTGTGCTGGAATTCAGCAGGGGATCGGTAGTTTAATATGATGCAGAATGCTATTGGGGTGAACTGAGTGTGTGTGTCTGAGTCTTTCACAGTCCCTTGACTGCTCCGTCGGTGATGCCTTCGGTGTTGTTGGAATGAACCATGGATGCTAATGAGGGATTGGGAAGTAGTGGTTGTTTCAAATTTTGTTTATTTAGGAGGTTTGTTGCGGTGTCAGATTAATAGTTTATCTTTATGTTTATCTGAAAAACATAAGGTCAGATTAATAGTTTGGTTGCAGTGTCTATTTATCTAATTTAGAGCTTCATGGTGAATGAATTTCCATTTTTAACGATGAGTGAAACTAATTCGTTGAGATGACATTTTTGGTGGGCAAGAATTAAGTTCTTACCATTTAAGGTTGGATATTTTGCACATGTTTTCGTGCTCATGATGTTGATAATATTTAGGAAGAAAATGATACAAGTTACGAAGAAGAAGGAGAGGTTGTTGATGTGTTTGATAGTGACTTTGATGAAGATGTGAGTATACCGCTGTTGTGTTATGGTTGCATTTTTCTGACTCAATGTATTCTATTGCTTATTTTCTCTGTCTTTCACTATGATATCAGGAACCTGAGCCAGATGAAGGAGCAGAAAATGATGCAGATGTCAGGTTTGACTTCTTCTGTTGTACTTTATTTAGAGTTTTAACCAAGGGTGGCTATTGAGATCCTGCTGTGTTTATCAGGGAGCCAAAGAAGAAGCGTCTAGTATATCCAGGAAAGCCTGTGACAAAAAAGAAAACCAAAAAGAAGGTTCTTTCAAAGTTAAACAAATCTCCAAATGAAGAAAAGCCTTCCAATACAGAGCAACCTAGTCCCTCTGATCATCATGACGAGTTAGAAAGTGAAAGAATTGTGAGGAAGTCTACACGAACTTCAGTCATTGTACAGATTGTGGAATGCAATGCCCTCCCCACACTCATCCTAATGCTTCGGTATGAGGATGCTGCTATACATTATGAAGCGGTAAGTTATTATATCTGCACATTTTTATGATAGGCAGAAGTTGCACCACTGGGTAATCTGGCAATGCGTTTAATATTCTTTCCTTGGTAACATCAGATGATATTTATGTTTCATTTAGGTTGGTGTTATTGGGAATCTAGTCCATTCGTCACCCAATATAAAGAGGGAAGTGCTTTTAGCTGGAGCTTTACAACCTGTTATTGGATTATTGAGGTACTAAAATTTAATTTTGTTTATTCCCTTCTTTATACTGGAATAGTGGAATGCAACTTCTGGTTCTTTGTCTTGTGTATCTTTCATGTCGATAGAAAGTTGCTTAAAACCTCTTTCACCCACTCAAGTTCTTTTGTTACGAGGCAGTTCTTCTTGTTCTGAAAGCCAAAGGGAGGCAGCTTTGCTACATGGGCAGTTTGATGCTACAGATTCGGAATGCAAGGTGATCCCAAATGTTGCTCAATTATTCTGAATTTAGTTGTTGTATAATGGATTTTGGATCAGATGAGTATTCATACAGCTAAACCATCGCCCTAGTTGCCTTCCATCTTTCTTTAATGATTTATATTTATGGTTGTTGAAGGTTCACATTGTACAGAGAGGAGCTGTTCGCCCTTTAATTGAGATGCTCCAGTCTCCAGACGTGCAACTCAGGAAAATGTCAGCCTTTGCATTGGGGCGGTTGGCACAGGTTAGTTATTTCCTTGACATTTTGTACAATGATCTTTATTTTAGGAGGGTTGATACTATTACAATGATTCTCGCAATGAACCTCTTTTCTTGTAAAGTAGTTTCTAGTTTGCAAAAAACAAAAAAAACGCTCAGTATGTAATCTCCTATTTTGAGTTTTATATTAACATTTTGTTAAGGAATTGCTAAGGTGCATGTTTGCTGGGAAAAACAAAAAAAACTCAAGTAGGTAAATGTGTTGTTCTTGGTTTCTGTTTTCCAGGACTCACATAACCAAGCTGGCATTGCTCACAATGGTGTTCTAGTGCCATTACTGAAGCTTCTTGACTCAAAGAATGGTTCTCTGCAACACAATGTTGCATTTGATCTTTATGGACTTGCAGATAATGAGGTATTTTAGTTAGTATGTATTCAGTTTAGAAGTTGTGTAGCACTTGATCATGAAGTAACCAATTGTCTTCTGGTCTTCCCACTATCACTACTACAAATATTAGCTTAGGTAACGCCACTTAGATAGCGCTTTTTTAAAGAGCTATTCAAGTGGGCACTAGGATAGCGCTTATTTGTTTAAAAAAAAAAAAAAAAAAAAAAAAAACACTACAATAGCACTTTTAATTTTTTTTTTCAGTTAAGCGCTATCTTAGTTATGTCTTAGATAGCGCTTTAAAAAACGCTATGAGAAAAAACGTTACCAAAGCTACCGTAGCGCTTTTAAAGTGCTTGCATAGCGCTTTGAAAGCGCTATGCTACTTACATTTAGAATAGCGCTTATTATTTCACCCAAATTTTCAAAAGCCCGCTCGATCTAACCTAGAAGGGGAGAACAACGCCTCCTCTCTCTCGTCCCCCCTCTGTGCGTAGCTCTGCCTCCCTCTCTCTCGCCCTGCTCCC
Source organism: Berberis vulgaris (assembly GCA_963556465.1). NCBI lineage: Eukaryota > Viridiplantae > Streptophyta > Magnoliopsida > Ranunculales > Berberidaceae > Berberis > Berberis vulgaris. The sequence continues at coordinate 37,307,773 of OY747126.1, read as the reverse complement.
TATCTCCATTGCTCTCACTCTCTCCATTGCTCTCCCTGCCTCCCTCGCTCCACCGCTCTCACTCTCTCTCGCTTTCGAGCTTTGGGGGTTATGCAGGCCTCTAACTGAAGCTTCCCTCCCACTCGCAACCCTCTTCTTCTGTGGAGGTAACTTGTCTTCTCTTCGAACCAAACTCCAACTCATTAGCTCTGATGCACTCAGATTCTTCAATCCTTCTCTTCCCGTCCATCTCCCCTTTCACTTCTTCATCTTCTCCACCACCCCAAACTCTAATTCCTTGTTGGGGATTAGGGTTTTACTTGATGAATATTTGGTGGTGATTGCAGGTTAAGAGTGAGTTGTTGCAGAGATTTGAGATGTTTTGTTTGCAGATTGAAGTGTCCTAAAAGGGTTTGATTTGTGGATGATTTGGATTCAATTTGGACTGAATTTGCTTCATACGAGTGGTAAAGTTGCACTCTTTTCATTTTTTTGGGGGTTATGTTGAAGAGTTTGTTTGTAGAGGGTTTGAGATGAATTCGTATGTGTAGATGTGCAAGAGTCTGAATAAAGAAGGAATTTTGTGAAATTTCAAGACTCCTTTTCAGCAACCATATTTTTTTTAATCTGGTTGATGGGGAGTGTCCCATTGAGCACCAATGGTGCTTGGGAATTTCATAATCGAAGAACGCAGGATGAAGATGAGGGAGGGTGTGAAGTTAATTGTCCGAGGCAGGAGGAGATGAAGAGTGGAGTAGTCAGGGAGGGGAAGGATGGTGTGGGGGAAAAGGATTTGAGAAATAACAAGAGTAATCAAAATGTAAATAATGGACACGTTGGTGAAGATGTACAGGCGCAAGTTTGTGTGCAGATACCGCTGAAGCTACCGCATGTTTCAGTTGTTTGTTGGGAAAGATTCCTCCCTCGCACCACCTTAAGGGTTCTCTTGGTGGAAAATGATGATTCAACCCGCCATCTGGTGTTTGCTCTACTTCGTAATTGTGGTTATGAAGGTTAGTTCTTCGTAATTGTGTTTACTATGTGAATTGTTTGAATTTGATGTTAACAATTTTCACTTGTGCAAAGAAAAAAAGATGTCATGTTCTTCGCCAGCGTAAGGATGCTTGAGTTGATGTGAATTGTTTGAATTTGATGTTAACAATGCACTGGGAGTCGCCGCGTCTTTCCAGTTGGAAAACTTGAGTAAGAAGCTCATCCCTTTTTTCTGTTGATGTTTGTTTGTTGTAAATTTGATTCCCATGCATTGTTCTATTATGCGATTTTGATTATAATGCTAAGATGGGATTTTTAGTTTATGTGACGTGGTTTATAATTTGGGGTCTTTTGATATGTGATGGTAGAGTACTTCAAAAAATAGGATTGATAGAGACGATGCTGTGGATGCCATGCTTCGGTATGCTGATTCCGGTCTTACCACTTTTGACATGGCCGACCACTGTGAGTAAGCTAAAATCCTTGAACACTAACTTGTATGATCATTCTATTTTCATATTACTTCTTCCATTTAGTTTCTTGTCATTGATTTGTCACGATATTGACATTATCTGCTGCCAGGGTAACTCTTCATTTGGTATCATTTTGGCCACCATGTCTAACAATCTCGTGAAGGGTTATGATCTTTGATGTTGTAAACACTCATGATACAGCTATAAAGAAGATGCATGATTTTGAATTTACCATTTTAATTTTGTCGCTGAATGGACTAATGCCATCATAGAAGTGCATCAAGTCTTTACTCAAAGGCCATTTTACATCATTGGTTCAACTGGGAACTGAGATCATCTCACTGTCAATATGTTCTTATTTTTGTTTTCAACACAAAAAAGTTAATGATATTACTCGTAAGCACTATCCCCAGTTGAATGTTTAAACCTACCTTAAATTGGGCTTGTATCCTAACGTGCACCCTTTTTTGTTCATTTGTCTTGTTCTAGATTTATTTCCAATAATTGATAGCAATTTCAGTTAGTTTGCTTCTGCAGATGGGCCTGCTGAAGATCTGTATGGCATTTTCATCAATAAAGTACGCAGAGAGCGTCCGCCAGAATTTCTAGAACATATAAGAGGGTTAGTGCAACTTCTGTACTTGGAGTTCAAATAATTTAGTGGTTATTCTTCAAATTTATAGGAAGGAACAGTTCCTGCTATTTAGCACCATGCACGCATCTCTTCTTGTGCCATGAAAATCTCTTGTTGTAAATGCCATGAAAAAGTTGCATGTGTGAGAATGTTTTTTCTCCCATTTATATATGTCTCTTGCTATATTAGTGGAATTTCACTCGATTTGACATCTTGAATTGGAGGTCACAAGAAGCTCAAGACTGATTCTTCCCCTGATTTTTATACCTTTTCTCAACTTGTATATTCATGACTGAGGGCGATCTAGGTTTGTTACAAGAATGTTCACTGGAGTGTTGCAAGCTGGGTTCTCTCATATGTTTTGTCTCTTTCTTCAAGCAAAATCATTATTAGTATGGGGAAAATAAAATTTTGTTAGTAATGGTTGGATTAACTTAACTTCTTTTTTTTTTTTTTTTTTTTTTTCTATGGGATTATATTTCAGTCTTACCAAATGGGTGCCACCTCCAGTTAAAATGACCAGTAGCTATGTGCGCAAGAGCATTGATGTTTCAAGGAAGAGAATGGATGTTGCTTCTTTGGACATGCTTCAGTTTCACTGGTATTTTTCTGTCTCCAGCTGTTCACTAGATGCATAGATATACACTGGTATTTTCCTGTTTCCAGCTGTTCACTAGATGCATAGATATACACTGGTATGACTTATTGTTCATTTCTACCTGAAACAGGTGGGATTACTCCAACCCTGGATACCTTGATGCTCTTAAACATCTCACAGATCTAAAAGAAGAAGGTTAGTGATGGTTCTGCTCTTTCCCTACTGAGATTCATACATTCTATTAACTGGATATCTTTGGGAGAGATATGTAGGTAAAATCAAGACAGTGGCTTTGACAAACTTTGACACTGAGAGGTTACAGATTATCCTGGAAAATGGGATCCCAGTTGTTAGCAACCAGGTTAATTACCCAATAAAACATTCTTTCTTAGTTTCCTTCGTTATTGGCTGTTCATTGACTTTTCTTATTTTTCCGGACTTGTTGAATTGGTTTGGGTGGTGCACATGGGATGCATTCTATACAAGCATACCTCTAGGAATTTAAGGAGTGTTTGTTCTCTTATCATATACAAGAAAATCGTCTTTTTTGAATGTGATGACCATATATCTTGTGACTTTGTGTTTTTAGTGGAAAGCGGACAGCTGTAATAAGAGCATCAGATGAATAAATTGAATGCAGAGACGGAGAAAGCCATTTTTTATGCTATTTTAGAAGGCCATCTTGATTTCACTAGCGAACCTTGGCCTTCTATATCAAAGTCTGCCAAGGATCTCATCAAGAGGATGCTAACATGGAACCCCAAGAAACGGATAACTGCTGCTCAAGTCCTTGGTAAGTGATCACATTTTTTTTTTCCAGTTAGAAACATGAAAATGAATCAGTCTATAGCCTCTGTACTCGTGGGAAAACATCTGTCAGATTCCTCATTGCTGCAATATCATAAAAATTTTGAACATCTTAATAATCAGAAAATAGATTATCTTCATGAATATGACATGCCCTTGTTTGATAGAAGCACGAGCACCGGTATTGGCAAAAACTTTCTGAAAGCTTATTCAGGAGGTCTATGGGATGCTCCTTAATCATCGAGAGAAAGAAACAAAAAACTAAAAATAAAAAGGTTTATGTGATCATGAACCATCAAATAATGTTTTCATGTGGTATATGAAGCAGAACATCCATGGATGAGAGTAGATAGCAGGGCATCTGACAAGCCTATTGACAGTGCTGTTCTAATTAGGATGAAGCAATTTAGAGCAATGAACAAGCTAAAGAAATTTGCACTAAAGGTCAGCCTTTTTCTCATTTTCATCACATTGTGGTGCTAGTGCACAATTTTTGTTCTGTGTGGTCTATTTATAAGCTCCTGAATGTTGGAATTAAAGGGCATTTGCCTCATGGCCCCATTACATGCTTGGCTTTAGGTCAAGGCTGCCTGTTGCTGTGCCTATTGCTGTGCCGGTGTTGTGGTGCTGGGCTGTTGCGGAGATGCAGTGTTGAGGCTGCCGTGTTAACGTTGTTTTGGTGGTGCTTGAGCTTGTTTTTTAACTGTAGAAAAGGTTTTTACAATAGTATATTAGAAGACTACAATTATTATTCTTTTTTCTTGTTTGATGTCACTTCCATATCTATATTCTCTGTGATTATAACTCTAGGCTTAGTAACTCAAGAGTATAACGATAGTCTCCTAGTTGCTCATTTCTAATTATTTTGATTTCCGAGTCTGTAAGAGCATCTTCAGTAATAGTCCATCCTCAAACACAAAGGGCTTGAATTGAGGGACTTCTTTTGAGTTTTAGCAGGACCTCCTCCATTGGTGAAATTGACATATATGTTTGATATTGTTGTTGAGAGCTTCCTACGCCATCAATATGCTATTTAGCACGGGTAGCTCCACCCATATTATTGACGTGGATTATTTGATTCATGGAAGTATTGACAAAAGGAGGGCCTTATGACATATCCTGAATTGTTTCCTTTTCTCTCTGATTGTCCAGAGAAATGCATCATCTACTTTCAACATATTGAACGAGGAAGGAAGGATCACAGCTGCTGCACTTCTTCCCTATGGTGTTTCTTCATAACTTGAGGTAAAGTACCAATCGAAAACTCCCTACTACTTGTACATTTCTTTCAATTCTTGGCCACTAACTGCATTTTCAATGCCACATATTTGTGTATTTATTCATTTAATGTGTATGCCACGACTTCACTTGTAGTTGCTGGTGGAGTTGCTCTATGGGGCTCTACAGGGATGATTTCTGTGAGCATAAAATCTTTCTAATATTTACTGCCCTTCAGATTTCATTGCAGTTAAAAGATTAATACTGATCATATCTGTTATATGCGAGCTTAAGAGTTATTGATAGCTTGTATGATATTTATTGAACGAAAGTTTAATTTGTGCATTCTGTTTCTGCAGGCCATTGATAGGTTTCCTTTAGTTCCCGGAGTTCTTGAGCTCGTTGGAATTGGTTATTCTGGGGTAAGTTCCACACCTATTACTGCTACTATATATATATATTAGTTGAGAAGGCTGCTATCAAGAAATATAGTTGGACCTTTAGTCATTTACATTTATCTTACTGATACAAAACCCTTTGTGTTTGGCAGTGGTTTGCATATATATAGTAGCAGTAATAGGTGTGTTCTTGTATTTCAGGTTAAGATTTATATACCGACTTAGTGTGTGTGTGTGTTGTTATACTTATACAATGCCATGATGCAATTTCAGGTTATGCGAGGATACAATTTGAAGTGGCGGTAGAATCTGAGAAACATTCAGCGGTGCCGCAATGTACAGACGAAGTTAGGACTGTAGGAGAAGCTGTTGGCCATTTCATTTCGTGGCCAAAAAAGCTGGTGTATATATATGATAGCATATTAACAATTTTGTATGAATGCTTAAATTATATTTTGAATGAATGAGAAACAGTTAGTTATCATGTTGTGTCTTTATTGATTGATTGAACGTTGTCATTATTATATTAAATATTATATAAAAAAATATTATATGGTAGTTAATAAAAAAATTCACCGAAATTAAATAGCGCTTTAGAAGCTAATTAAAAAAAAAATCAAAAAAAAAAAAAAAAATCAAAAAAAAAATTAAAAAAAATTAAAAAAAAATCAACAAAATTAAATAGCGCTCATAAAAGCGCTATGCAAGCTAATTTAAAAAAAAAAAAATTAGCGCTTACATAGCGCTTAATAAAGCGCTATCTAACGAAGCGCTATTCAAGTACGCGCCTTGCATAGCGCTTTTTTGAGCGCTATCTAAGCTACCATAGCGGTAGCTTAGATAGCGCTAAAAAGCGCTATCTAAGCCTATTTTTAAGCGCTATGCAAGCCTATATTTGTAGTAGGATAATGTTTCTGATTTTATTAAGGTGGGAGGTGTTCAAAAGCTGCAAGACGGAGAGTTCATTGTTCAAGTGAGTCAATTTTTCGTGGGTTGCTTGTGAAGTTTCTTAAAGTGGGTGCTATGTTCTTTAGGTTTAGGCTGAACTTTTTTAAAGTAGAAAATGTTATGTTCTTTAGGTTTAGGTTATTTAACAATTATTAAGTCTTGTAAATGATCTCATTCCATGATGTTTTTTGTTGATTACGCATGAAGTTTAATGCTATAATTTCCATACAGGCAACCAAGGATTGTGTGTCGAAGACATTGAAAAGATTGGAGGAAAAGATCCATGGGAGAGTGAGTGTTTTCTGATGCAATGTTCACTCATTCTGTACTATACACAGCTTTTTATACCTGATTATAGATATGGCTCGCCTTGCCCCGCCAAATCGTACTAGTCCTAGTTTTCTTGTTCTGATAGGTATTGAGCCATTTGTTAGATTTAATGCGCGTACCAGATAAGATTGTCACTTGCCCATCTTTTTTTGTTCTCCTGATGATCAGAGAACAATATTCATTGATAACAATGGTCACATATCTTCTTACTTAATAGTACATCTTTTTGTATTTTTCCTGGAATAAGATAATCTTAGTTTCACACGAAAGTTCAGTATTGAACTCCGTGATTGTTCTAATTTTATTGTCTTTGTGCAGGTGTGGATTTGCTTTTGGGGCTTCTTGGTTTTCCCCACGCAAAGCAGCAATTGGATGGTTCGGTAGCCCTGTACAAGTTGGCTAATAAAGCTTCTACACTCTCACCTATTGATGCAGCACCACCATCTCCAACACCACAGGTCCCTTCCAAAATTTCAATGGCACCTTTTCTTATTGTAAACTCATGCCTGTAACGACCAACCCATATTTCTTGGAACCATGCTTAACTTCCCTTTTTTGACAACAATTTGCTGAAACTACTTTTCCATTCTCTTATAATCTCAAAATCTATCACTCTATGAACAAAACCAGACACTGAACTCCAGAATCACAAAATGTGATTGGGGATATCTAATACACATCATATTTGCTGAAGTCACGAGGATTGAATTCGTGATCTAGAAACTGGGGACACAATTTGTGTAGAGCACAATCAATGACATCGGAAATTAATTGCAATAACAGAATATTCTCTTTAAGATTGTAATTCTAAACTGCTAATATTACATTATCTAGGTCCACATGCCATGCTTTATTTTCAATGCGGTGGTAAATGAACAGCAACATGAGATTATTTTCCACCTCCAAGTTTCAGTGGAATTTAATGTGTCGCCTTCCCCTCCGCCCTCTTATTTTCTTTTATATGAGTGCAAATATTCCTTGTTGTAATCACATCGTTTGTGATACATTACAATAGCCTGAATTTAATTGTTGTGTTGTGAGACTCCTTCAATCCACTAATAAGCACTGAGTGGTAACTCTTAAATGTTTGTCCCCTTAAATTTTAATAACATGCCTCAAATTCCATGATGAGACTATAATTTCCTTGCTGCGAGGATGTGAGATACTTAAGTTGGTAGTCCTTAAGCTTGTTCATGCAGTGTCCTTTGTGGGGATTATTCATTTGCTTGACTCTTTAGATGTTTGTTTTTGTTAGATGTATCTATATACGTAGTTGAAGTTGTTAATTTATTTCCCATATAAGCACTCAATAACATCATATTGTTTTTTATGCAGGTTTATTTGGGCGAGCAATATGTAAATAATTCGACACTATCTGATATTACATTTCTAGTTGAAGGTTGTAAATCATTCTCTTTCCATCTTTTTCATATTTTTTTACATTATTAATTTATAATTAAGGAATCTCTGTTGTGGGCAGAAAGTTTTATGTGAGTGGCAGTTTTTGTTGTGTTTCTCCACTTTAATGGTTGCAGTCATTTGTAATTTGTGCGAGCCAATGACACTAACTGTTTATTTCACCTGTCTTTACAAAGAGCTGCACGCTAGCTTGCTTTTGACATGATTGGTATTGCCTTTCTTGTCCATCTAAGTGTGCCTTTGTCTTGTGCTTCAGGCATCACTGTTTCACACATTTTGATATGTTTGAATACCATATATCCTTGTTTCATAAGATTTGGTATATTTTCATTTATCTGACATTTCTTTTTCTAACAAATGATTTCATGAAGTACTAAAATCTTTAATTACTCCACATGGAGTAATTTCTTTCTAAAATGTGTACACCCTTCCTTTTTTTTTCGCAGGCTCATATTATTATTGCTCCTTTTTTACTTTGTGACATTTCCCTCCCCTTTTATTCAATGAAATAACATTGAATTTGATGAAATAACATTGAATTTCAAGCACGAGTGGTCGTAGATTTTAATTTGCTTCTGCTTTGTTATATGGATAGAGGTTACATCTCTTGATTGGGTTAATGGGTTGTGTACATTTCTTTCTTGTTCAGTGGTTCATTATAATCTTAGCAAATTGTCATGTCTTCAGGTAGATGGTTCTATGCTCACAGAATTGCTCTCCTTGCTTTTTCTGATACGTTCCGTGCAATGTTTGATGGTGGTTACAGGGTAATTTTCCTTTGAGAGAAATAGTTTGGACTTCATTATTTAGGTTTTTGCATTTGTCGGCAGAGTACAGATTATATCTGTGCACTTTTTGGTGATTATTACCTCCATCTGCAAGTAAATTCTATGTTTAAGTACCTTTAATTAAATGAAGCTATCGTTGATGTCACAGGAAAAAGATGCAAGAGACATCGAGATACCCAATATAAGATGGAGGTGTTTGAGTTGATGATGAGGTTTGAAGGTTTTCATGTTACTTGTTACTTTTGTATGGATACTTGTGTCCTAGATGGTTTTATAATGGTCACTTTCCCATCTTCACTGTGACAGATTCATATACACAGAGTCAGTAAATGTCACATCAGATATTGCGCAGGATCTCCTCCGAGCTGATATCAGTATCTTTTGGAGGGGCTTAAGCGTCTATGTGAATATGCCATTGCACATGTGAACAAAAGGAGCTTACTCCTACAAGTGTTTCTGTCCAGACTATCTGCAGCAATTCAGGCTGCCAGGGTGCTATGGTGCACTCTGTTTATGGAGATGCAGGGCACTCTATTTAGTGCGGTCTGGCCGGGTGTTGGGGGCAAGCTTGGAGCAGTTGATTGCTCAGAACTGAATGGCCCTAGTCGAGGCTGGAACTTGGCGGGGATTGCAAGCAATGGACGTGATATGCACGGGCTGGAAAGTGGCTGGATGTAGTGCGGTTTGGAACAAAACATGGCATTGCTTTTGCGCAGGCAGGTGTGCTGCTGCTGGGTGCAAGGCGAGGGCCCAGTGTTAGGCAGTGTTGCTTCTCTTTCCTGATATACAAACTGATGTGAGTACTCTGTTAGGAAGAGTTATTGTTAGAATAGTTGTCAATATTGCTAGTGCTATAAATAAGTAGTATATCTGACTTCTAACATTCACTGTCTTATTTGTAATTCTACTTCATACTTATTTTGTCCATTTTTGTTTGGTTTTTATACGGGTAAAGTCGTAATGTACCCCCGTTTTGATTGTAAATCAATTTTTTTGATACGTAATAAAGGTCTGGCTTCCCATAGCTGCCCCTCCCCACTGGTGGTTTAACTAACAAAAAAAAAGTGTGGGGCTGTGATTTTGCTGCAGCAGCAAAAAAAATTTTAATTTTTTTTCGATTATATTATTTTGCAACGGTTTCAAACCCTCACAACAAATCAGATTTCTTTTTTTTTTTTTTGTTTTTACTGGCCACGGCTTAAAACCATGGTAATTCATGCTTGCCACAGCTTAAAACCATGGTAATTCATTCTTGCCACCGCTTAAAACCGTGGCCATAACTTGCCATGGCTTAACACCGTGACCAGTACTTGCCACGGCTTAAAACCGTGGCTAACATTATTGCAACGGCTTAGAACCGTGGCCATAACTTGCACGACTTATAACCGTGGCTAGTACTTGCCACGGCTTAAAACCGTGGCTAAAACTATTGCAACGGCTTAGAACCGTGGCCATAACTTGCCACGGTTTTAAGCCGTGGCTAGTCCTGGCCACGGCTTAAAACCGTGGCTAACATTTTTGCAACGGCTTAGAACCGTGGCTAAATCATCAACCGTCCTCGAGCATAAAACCGTTGCTAATATGTTTTGCCACGGTTTGTAGCCGTTAATGGTGATTTGGCGACGCCTCTACTGCCCACGGCTCTAAGCCGTGACAATTGGTTACTCCCACGGTTCCAAACCGTTACTGATGGGTATTTTTGGTGTAGGGATTGGCTGGTTAGTAAGACTAATGATATCCTGTTTTTATGGCATTTTGTTTCCTTTGTGTATGATATATGTCTGAAATCAATCCATGGTACTCATTAGCTACAAGTCATTCAATTTCTTGCTCGTTTTCAACCCCTGTTATGCTCCCTGCATATAGTATTATCGTTATTTCTGAATGACTTTTCACCCCAGTTATGCACCCTGCATATAGGATTATCATCATTTCATATTACTTACTGTCTGCAAAACAGAATAGTTTTTCTAAGAAAAGTATGAGAATAGTTTTTGCCTTGCAAGATATTGCTGGCTGTCTGGAATCTGACTGAGTGTGTGTATCTGAGTCTTTCACAGTCCCTTGACTGCTCCGTCGGTGATGCCTTCGGTGTTGTTGGAATGAACCATGGATGCTAATGAGGGATTGGGAAGTAGTGATTGTTTCAAATTTTGTTTATTTAGGAAGTTTGTTGCGAATGGATGAGAAGAGGTTCTTGGGGAAGGAAGAAAATGGTCTATGTGCATCAGAAAATTAGACTAGCTCAATTTCAAGCCGCTACTTTGCACAGGTTCGTTTAATTGTACTTCTTACAGGCGTAGAGTGTTGAATTCTAGTTTGTGTTGAAGACTAATGTATTTTAGCACTTAAAAGCATTCACCAGTTCTTAATGCAGATAGATAAAGTGATGAACTAGTTGCCCTAACCCTTGTTTCTTTTGTTCAGGTTTTGGCTCTTAATGGATCTTATCATGGTGATACTTTGGGAGCAATGGAAGCACAGGCTCCCTCGTCGTATACGGGATTCCTACAGCAACTATGGTATAGGTTCTTACCCAAAGAAGTGCTGCAATCTGAAAATCTGTGCCCTGAAAATTTGAGTGAGTTGAAATCTTTTCACCTCCAGTTGTTGAGTTTGTATTCATTTTCTCATGGTGAAACCTGTTCTTTATATTCGTTACAGCCTTCAGGTCACGTGACGAGCTCTTCAATAGAAGTCGGGATGGTTCAGATCTTGCCAGAAGTTATTCAACATATATATCTCAGCACTTATCATTATTAGGATCTGGTTCAGGTCACATTGCAGCATTAATTATAGAACCAGGCAGGACAAGTGTGCTTACTTTTAATTATGCCTGTCCAAGTTTACATGTTTGAAGTTATACCCTTGGCTGTCTACCTGACATAGCTTGTTATGCGAAGTTGATAACTGGTGGGGTTATACCCTTGGCTGCCACTTTGGCGACAGATGATGTTTTTGATGCATTCAAAGGGGACTCCAAGGTATTTGTGCATATATTGTAGATATCACGGTGTTTTAACCTGATTTTAGGAAAAGATATTGTGGTATATTCGATTTACACAAATGTGTTTTGTCCCTGATTGCCTCAAGTATATAATATGCTCACTTGATATGTTTTCAGCTCATGGCACTTCTGCATGGACACTCTTATTCTGCCCATGCCATGGGATGCACTGCTGCTGCAAAAGCCATTCAATCATTTAAAGATCCTGTGACAAATATCAATATTTCTACTGATCCATATAATGTATTGGAGAGCTGGGATATTAATTCAGTGGACCCTTGTAGCTGGAGGATGGTTACCTGCTCTACTGAAGGCTCCATGGTTGCTGTGTAAGTTACTCTAGTTTGTTATCTATCTTCCTTGTATACTATAGATGATTTCCTAGTAACAATACAAAAAATACTTTCCATCAAAATCATTTTCTTTAAGAAGTCATTCTCTTTGGAAAGTAAATTTTTTTTATTTTTGTTGTTTCGGTTTTGTATTATCAGAGGGCTGCCTAGTCAAAGCTTATCTGGGACCCTCTCACAATGGATGGGAAATCTCAGTAATCTGCAATCTGTGTAAGTGGAGACTAGTCTTATTTATTTTTAGTGCTTGATTATGCTTGTTGCTTGTGTGTCAAAACCACTATCTCTGTTGTCACTTTAGTCAATTTGATTTATGAGAAAAATGAGAAACTGAATCATATTACTACGAAGGCATCAGGTTCTCCAGATATGGGCATGGTTGGGACTGAGGTTGAGAAGCTGAGACACACCACCAGCAAGGCATCAGGCTCTCCAGCGCCTCATGTTCCAGATATGGGCATGGTTGAGCTTTCTGAGAAGACGAAGAAAGAAGTGGATGCACAAATGTCTAAAGATCTTCATGCAGGAAGTCCTCTGAAGTCATTGGTAGCAAATGATATAGTTGATGAGTTGCATGATGCTCATCCTGTTGTTGATTCACCAACTGTGGAGAGCACTGAGAAGGAAGAAAATGGTCAAGTGACAAATGAGGAGTTGTTCTCAAAGGAAGTTAAAACTAGCAATGAGAAGGCCAGCAAGAGGAGAGCTTCATTTCCAGCAAAACTTTGAGCACAAGGCACTGCAAAGGCAAAGCTTCGAGCACATAACAGAGTCTGCAAAGGCACTTTGTCATTGTTGTTTGATTCTTCAGGTTCATACAATACCATGTCTTATATTTTCTTCATTTCCTCATTTTTGCCTGTTCTAATATTGAGTGTACTAGTTCATGACTTAAGATGTTTACAATCTAGGAATTAATAAAGTATTCATTTGCAAAGATTGTTGTGGTTGCTGCCTTGTACGTAGTAGTCTGAGTTGACTGTTTTAAGGATTTGATTTTATATGGATGCTTTGTTATGATATACTCTATAACTTGAAGAAAATATTCATCTTAGTAAGGACTGATTTTGCAGGTGTGGGGCTGTGATTTTGCTGCAGCAGCAAAAAAAATTAAAAAAAAATTTCGATTATATTAATTTGCAACGGTTTCAAACCATCGCAAAAAACCAGATTTCTTTTTTTTTTTGAATTTTGTTTTGACTGGCCACGGCTTAAAACCGTAGCCATCATCATTGCCACGGCTTATAACCGTGTCCATCATCATTGCCACGGCTTAAAACCGTGGCCATATTGCAACGGCTTATAACCGTGGCCACTATCGTTGCAACGGCTTATTGTCGTGGCTAAATGCAGAAATTCATCACGCCTCCTCGAGCATAAAACCGTTGCTAAAATGTTTTGCCACAGTTTATAGCCGTTAATGATGATTTCGCGACGCCTCTACTGCCCACGCCTCTAAGCCGTGACAATTGGTTACCCCCACGGTTCAAAACCGTTGCTGATGGGTATTTTTGGTGTAGTGATGTCAATTTAAAAAATTGGTTTTCAAAAATTAGTTCTCCTTATGGGATTCAACTTGTGTTTGCATTTTTAACTTAATAGGGAACCATACACTTGCGGTAAGATTTGAGATCAATCATTGAACATTATCTTAGACCATGCTTTGACATCTCTTCCCTCAGTGACCAAGGTAGGTACCCCTCCTTTTGGATTCCATATAATGTTGACAATACATAATGATTTTTTGAATGTTGTGGATAACTCATGGAATCCACTTATTTATAGTACACATGCTTTGAATTGATTGAATAAAAAAATTAAAATATCGTCTTAATAAGTAAAATTTAGATTCTTTTATGAATGTATTTTCTGGTTTTCGTAGGTTAAATGATAATTGATTAGCAATTGGAAACCACTATTTTTCCTTGGCAAGACATGTAGTTGTAATCTTAACAAGGGCCAAACCAAATATAAACAAAAATTGCTTCAAGAAGAGATTTAGTATAAGTAAAAATCCAAAGATAATGAAATAAAGGAAGGTGAAGCGTGAACCACCAATTTTTTTTTTTTTTTTTTTGCATCAATTAAATGTAAGCAAAAGCGATTCTAGAAATCATCACATTGGAGAATAATATATTTATTACATACCTTGGTAAGATTTTTGTGGAAGCTAATAATTTGTTAGCATGTAGCTCTTGAATGTTTTACACATGTAGTTCAAAAGGAAGACAATGTCAATCTGATTAAGCGTCCCTCTTTAGAAAAAGCAAATGAGGCTGCTTTTAGCATTCATCAATGCACTCTACGAGTCCAAATGGATTTTACATCGGGGGCTTTCTCAAATTCGTCTGAACATCATTAAAATCAGAAATTATAGTCAGTCTAGTATTGGCGCCTGATTTGCCTACCTGATGGACCTTTTTACATCTTTTGCCCCTCCTTTGTTGTGGTTGTGTTTAAAAAGAGGGACAAAAGATGTAAAAATGCCCCTCCATGCGCCAATACCAGGCCGGCTAGAAGGGCTCAATGGATCTGTTGGAATTAGCTCAATAATTATTCTTCCAATGTTTCTCCTATCTTGCAACCCTCATAACAAAGTTTTTCACGTTGATCCCGAAAATAGATGAAATGAAGAAAATTTCTGTCTTCTATCCTATTAGTTTATTCATGCAATGTTACATATAGAATTCTTAATAAAATATTATGTTGCAGATTAACACGTATGTTACTGAAAATCATAGCCAAAGAAGAAAGTTCCAGAGAGAGGTTGATTAATTTATGAAAACATTGCATTGCTCAAGATTGTATGAAAACTATAAACAATAAAATTTTGGTGGTAATGTCATCTTGAAGCTAAAAGTGGAAATATCACTACTACAAATATTAGCTTAGGTAACGCCACTTAGATAGCGCTTTTTTAAAGAGCTATTCAAGTGGGCACTAGGATAGCGCTTATTTGTTTAAAAAAAAAAAAAAAAAAAAAAAAAAAAACCACTACAATAGCGCTTTTAATTTTTTTTTTCAGTTAAGCGCTATCTTAGTTATGTCTTAGATAGCGCTTTAAAAAACGCTATGAGAAAAAACGTTACCAAAGCTACCGTAGCGCTTTTAAAGTGCTTGCATAGCGCTTTGAAAGCGCTATGCTACTTACATTTAGAATAGCGCTTATTATTTCACCCAAATTTTCAAAAGCCCGCTCGATCTAACCTAGAAGGGGAGAACAACGCCTCCTCTCTCTCGTCCCCCCTCTGTGCGTAGCTCTGCCTCCCTCTCTCTCGCCCTGCTCCCTATCTCCATTGCTCTCCCTGCCTCCCTCGCTCCACCGCTCTCACTCTCTCTCGCTTTCGAGCTTTGGGGGTTATGCAGGCCTCTAACTGAAGCTTCCCTCCCACTCGCAACCCTCTTCTTCTGTGGAGGTAACTTGTCTTCTCTTCGAACCAAACTCCAACTCATTAGCTCTGATGCACTCAGATTCTTCAATCCTTCTCTTCCCGTCCATCTCCCCTTTCACTTCTTCATCTTCTCCACCACCCCAAACTCTAATTCCTTGTTGGGGATTAGGGTTTTACTTGATGAATATTTGGTGGTGATTGCAGGTTAAGAGTGAGTTGTTGCAGAGATTTGAGATGTTTTGTTTGCAGATTGAAGTGTCCTAAAAGGGTTTGATTTGTGGATGATTTGGATTCAATTTGGACTGAATTTGCTTCATACGAGTGGTAAAGTTGCACTCTTTTCATTTTTTTGGGGGTTATGTTGAAGAGTTTGTTTGTAGAGGGTTTGAGATGAATTCGTATGTGTAGATGTGCAAGAGTCTGAATAAAGAAGGAATTTTGTGAAATTTCAAGACTCCTTTTCATCAACCATATTTTTTTTAATCTGGTTGATGGGGAGTGTCCCATTGAGCACCAATGGTGCTTGGGAATTTCATAATCGAAGAACGCAGGATGAAGATGAGGGAGGGTGTGAAGTTAATTGTCCGAGGCAGGAGGAGATGAAGAGTGGAGTAGTCAGGGAGGGGAAGGATGGTGTGGGGGAAAAGGATTTGAGAAATAACAAGAGTAATCAAAATGTAAATAATGGACACGTTGGTGAAGATGTACAGGCGCAAGTTTGTGTGCAGATACCGCTGAAGCTACCGCATGTTTCAGTTGTTTGTTGGGAAAGATTCCTCCCTCGCACCACCTTAAGGGTTCTCTTGGTGGAAAATGATGATTCAACCCGCCATCTGGTGTTTGCTCTACTTCGTAATTGTGGTTATGAAGGTTAGTTCTTCGTAATTGTGTTTACTATGTGAATTGTTTGAATTTGATGTTAACAATTTTCACTTGTGCAAAGAAAAAAAGATGTCATGTTCTTCGCCAGCGTAAGGATGCTTGAGTTGATGTGAATTGTTTGAATTTGATGTTAACAATGCACTGGGAGTCGCCGCGTCTTTCCAGTTGGAAAACTTGAGTAAGAAGCTCATCCCTTTTTTCTGTTGATGTTTGTTTGTTGTAAATTTGATTCCCATGCATTGTTCTATTATGCGATTTTGATTATAATGCTAAGATGGGATTTTTAGTTTATGTGACGTGGTTTATAATTTGGGGTCTTTTGATATGTGATGGTAGAGTACTTCAAAAAATAGGATTGATAGAGACGATGCTGTGGATGCCATGCTTCGGTATGCTGATTCCGGTCTTACCACTTTTGACATGGCCGACCACTGTGAGTAAGCTAAAATCCTTGAACACTAACTTGTATGATCATTCTATTTTCATATTACTTCTTCCATTTAGTTTCTTGTCATTGATTTGTCACGATATTGACATTATCTGCTGCCAGGGTAACTCTTCATTTGGTATCATTTTGGCCACCATGTCTAACAATCTCGTGAAGGGTTATGATCTTTGATGTTGTAAACACTCATGATACAGCTATAAAGAAGATGCATGATTTTGAATTTACCATTTTAATTTTGTCGCTGAATGGACTAATGCCATCATAGAAGTGCATCAAGTCTTTACTCAAAGGCCATTTTACATCATTGGTTCAACTGGGAACTGAGATCATCTCACTGTCAATATGTTCTTATTTTTGTTTTCAACACAAAAAAGTTAATGATATTACTCGTAAGCACTATCCCCAGTTGAATGTTTAAACCTACCTTAAATTGGGCTTGTATCCTAACGTGCACCCTTTTTTGTTCATTTGTCTTGTTCTAGATTTATTTCCAATAATTGATAGCAATTTCAGTTAGTTTGCTTCTGCAGATGGGCCTGCTGAAGATCTGTATGGCATTTTCATCAATAAAGTACGCAGAGAGCGTCCGCCAGAATTTCTAGAACATATAAGAGGGTTAGTGCAACTTCTGTACTTGGAGTTCAAATAATTTAGTGGTTATTCTTCAAATTTATAGGAAGGAACAGTTCCTGCTATTTAGCACCATGCACGCATCTCTTCTTGTGCCATGAAAATCTCTTGTTGTAAATGCCATGAAAAAGTTGCATGTGTGAGAATGTTTTTTCTCCCATTTATATATGTCTCTTGCTATATTAGTGGAATTTCACTCGATTTGACATCTTGAATTGGAGGTCACAAGAAGCTCAAGACTGATTCTTCCCCTGATTTTTATACCTTTTCTCAACTTGTATATTCATGACTGAGGGCGATCTAGGTTTGTTACAAGAATGTTCACTGGAGTGTTGCAAGCTGGGTTCTCTCATATGTTTTGTCTCTTTCTTCAAGCAAAATCATTATTAGTATGGGGAAAATAAAATTTTGTTAGTAATGGTTGGATTAACTTAACTTCTTTTTTTTTTTTTTTTTTTTCTATGGGATTATATTTCAGTCTTACCAAATGGGTGCCACCTCCAGTTAAAATGACCAGTAGCTATGTGCGCAAGAGCATTGATGTTTCAAGGAAGAGAATGGATGTTGCTTCTTTGGACATGCTTCAGTTTCACTGGTATTTTTCTGTCTCCAGCTGTTCACTAGATGCATAGATATACACTGGTATTTTCCTGTTTCCAGCTGTTCACTAGATGCATAGATATACACTGGTATGACTTATTGTTCATTTCTACCTGAAACAGGTGGGATTACTCCAACCCTGGATACCTTGATGCTCTTAAACATCTCACAGATCTAAAAGAAGAAGGTTAATGATGGTTCTGCTCTTTCCCTACTGAGATTCATACATTCTATTAACTGGATATCTTTGGGAGAGATATGTAGGTAAAATCAAGACAGTGGCTTTGACAAACTTTGACACTGAGAGGTTACAGATTATCCTGGAAAATGGGATCCCAGTTGTTAGCAACCAGGTTAATTACCCAATAAAACATTCTTTCTTAGTTTCCTTCGTTATTGGCTGTTCATTGACTTTTCTTATTTTTCCGGACTTGTTGAATTGGTTTGGGTGGTGCACATGGGATGCATTCTATACAAGCATACCTCTAGGAATTTAAGGAGTGTTTGTTCTCTTATCATATACAAGAAAATCGTCTTTTTTGAATGTGATGACCATATATCTTGTGACTTTGTGTTTTTAGTGCAAAGCGGACAGCTGTAATAAGAGCATCAGATGAATAAATTGAATGCAGAGACGGAGAAAGCCATTTTTTATGCTATTTTAGAAGGCCATCTTGATTTCACTAGCGAACCTTGGCCTTCTATATCAAAGTCTGCCAAGGATCTCATCAAGAGGATGCTAACATGGAACCCCAAGAAACGGATAACTGCTGCTCAAGTCCTTGGTAAGTGATCACATTTTTTTTTTCCAGTTAGAAACATGAAAATGAATCAGTCTATAGCCTCTGTACTCGTGGGAAAACATCTGTCAGATTCCTCATTGCTGCAATATCATAAAAATTTTGAACATCTTAATAATCAGAAAATAGATTATCTACATGAATATGACATGCCCTTGTTTGATAGAAGCACGAGCACCGGTATTGGCAAAAACTTTCTGAAAGCTTATTCAGGAGGTCTATGGGATGCTCCTTAATCATCGAGAGAAAGAAACAAAAAACTAAAAATAAAAAGGTTTATGTGATCATGAACCATCAAATAATGTTTTCATGTGGTATATGAAGCAGAACATCCATGGATGAGAGTAGATAGCAGGGCATCTGACAAGCCTATTGACAGTGCTGTTCTAATTAGGATGAAGCAATTTAGAGCAATGAACAAGCTAAAGAAATTTGCACTAAAGGTCAGCCTTTTTCTCATTTTCATCACATTGTGGTGCTAGTGCACAATTTTTGTTCTGTGTGGTCTATTTATAAGCTCCTGAATGTTGGAATTAAAGGGCATTTGCCTCATGGCCCCATTACATGCTTGGCTTTAGGTCAAGGCTGCCTGTTGCTGTGCCTATTGCTGTGCCGGTGTTGTGGTGCTGGGCTGTTGCGGAGATGCAGTGTTGAGGCTGCCGTGTTAACGTTGTTTTGGTGGTGCTTGAGCTTGTTTTTTAACTGTAGAAAAGGTTTTTACAATAGTATATTAGAAGACTACAATTATTATTCTTTTTTCTTGTTTGATGTCACTTCCATATCTATATTCTCTGTGATTATAACTCTAGGCTTAGTAACTCAAGAGTATAACGATAGTCTCCTAGTTGCTCATTTCTAATTATTTTGATTTCCGAGTCTGTAAGAGCATCTTCAGTAATAGTCCATCCTCAAACACAAAGGGCTTGAATTGAGGGACTTCTTTTGAGTTTTAGCAGGACCTCCTCCATTGGTGAAATTGACATATATGTTTGATATTGTTGTTGAGAGCTTCCTACGCCATCAATATGCTATTTAGCACGGGTAGCTCCACCCATATTATTGACGTGGATTATTTGATTCATGGAAGTATTGACAAAAGGAGGGCCTTATGACATATCCTGAATTGTTTCCTTTTCTCTCTGATTGTCCAGAGAAATGCATCATCTACTTTCAACATATTGAACGAGGAAGGAAGGATCACAGCTGCTGCACTTCTTCCCTATGGTGTTTCTTCATAACTTGAGGTAAAGTACCAATCAAAAACTCCCTACTACTTGTACATTTCTTTCAATTCTTGGCCACTAACTGCATTTTCAATGCCACATATTTGTGTATTTATTCATTTAATGTGTATGCCACGACTTCACTTGTAGTTGCTGGTGGAGTTGCTCTATGGGGCTCTACAGGGATGATTTCTGTGAGCATAAAATCTTTCTAATATTTACTGCCCTTCAGATTTCATTGCAGTTAAAAGATTAATACTGATCATATCTGTTATATGCGAGCTTAAGAGTTATTGATAGCTTGTATGATATTTATTGAACGAAAGTTTAATTTGTGCATTCTGTTTCTGCAGGCCATTGATAGGTTTCCTTTAGTTCCCGGAGTTCTTGAGCTCGTTGGAATTGGTTATTCTGGGGTAAGTTCCACACCTATTACTGCTACTATATATATATATTAGTTGAGAAGGCTGCTATCAAGAAATATAGTTGGACCTTTAGTCATTTACATTTATCTTACTGATACAAAACCCTTTGTGTTTGGCAGTGGTTTGCATATATATAGTAGCAGTAATAGGTGTGTTCTTGTATTTCAGGTTAAGATTTATATACCGACTTAGTGTGTGTGTGTGTGTTGTTATACTTATACAATGCCATGATGCAATTTCAGGTTATGCGAGGATACAATTTGAAGTGGCGGTAGAATCTGAGAAACATTCAGCGGTGCCGCAATGTACAGACGAAGTTAGGACTGTAGGAGAAGCTGTTGGCCATTTCATTTCGTGGCCAAAAAAGCTGGTGTATATATATGATAGCATATTAACAATTTTGTATGAATGCTTAAATTATATTTTGAATGAATGAGAAACAGTTAGTTATCATGTTGTGTCTTTATTGATTGATTGAACGTTGTCATTATTATATTAAATATTATATAAAAAAATATTATATGGTAGTTAATAAAAAAATTCACCGAAATTAAATAGCGCTTTAGAAGCTAATTAAAAAAAAATCAAAAAAAAAAAAAAAATCAAAAAAAAAAAAAAATCAAAAAAAAAAATTAAAAAAAATTAAAAAAAAATCAACAAAATTAAATAGCGCTCATAAAAGCGCTATGCAAGCTAATTTAAAAAAAAAAAATTAGCGCTTACATAGCGCTTAATAAAGCGCTATCTAACGAAGCGCTATTCAAGTACGCGCCTTGCATAGCGCTTTTTTGAGCGCTATCTAAGCTACCATAACGGTAGCTTAGATAGCGCTAAAAAGCGCTATCTAAGCCTATTTTTAAGCGCTATGCAAGCCTATATTTGTAGTAGTGTATATATAATTTAATAGACAATTGTGAGATTTCTTTTGGAGGGAATGAGGATATTTGGTTTTGATTTGAGTTTGCCACGTGGTGTCAAATTGTGTCAAATGTTGCAAATTTTTTGTTGCAATGGGCGTATCTTCATTCTTCCTTGTTATGCTACTAAGGTGCTTAGTCGAGGTTTGACCTAGGTTTTCAACTCATGCATAAGATGATTTTATTAAGTATAATTCTAGGGAGCCCGCCTTGGTAGCCCGCTGGCTGTCCAGACCCTCCCAGGCACGTGCCAGAAGGAGGGTGTTTGCCACGTGAACCCACACAAGCTCCCTCAAGCGACTCAACTGCTTAACCTCTCCTCTCATGCGCCTCCTCAGAGCCTCCTCCTTTCCTGCGCCTCCTCCTCTCATGCGCCTCCTCTGGCAAACACCCTCCCTGCTCCGCTCGCTCTGCTCAGCTCCTCCACGCCAGATCTGCTCCTCTGCTCCGCTCGCTCTGCGCCGCTCC
The DNA here is from genome assembly GCA_963556465.1 of Berberis vulgaris. Taxonomy (NCBI): domain Eukaryota; kingdom Viridiplantae; phylum Streptophyta; class Magnoliopsida; order Ranunculales; family Berberidaceae; genus Berberis; species Berberis vulgaris. The sequence continues at coordinate 37,286,046 of OY747126.1, read as the reverse complement.
TCTACTCCGCTCCTCGGCGCCTCCTCACGCCTCCTCTTCTTCTTCTTCTTCTTCATCTTCTTCTGGTACGTTTTCAAACCTGCTTAATATCTTGAAATTATACTGAAAATGCTGCAAAATCTGGTGTTTGGTTTGATAATCCTGAAATTATACTGATATAATCCTGAAATTATACTCAGTCTCCTGAAATTCATACTGAAATTAACAAAAATTTGATGATAACACTTTTACACTATTGAAAATTATACTAAAAGTGTAATTATTCAGTATGAATTTCAGTATAATTATACAAAATTTATCTCTTATGACTTGAAGAGGGTTGACAGAGATGGTTAGTGTAAAATTTTTGTTAAATTATACTACTAAAATTCATGATAATCCTGCAAAATTTTTGTTAATCCTGCAAAAACATGGATTTCTTTAGATTTTGTTAAATTTTTTTTTTTTTTTTTTGTATAAACCAATCATAATTTTAGCCTAGTTGTAAAACATTTTAAAGATTATCTAATTTTAAAGATCTATAGCTTAATAACATATTTTTTTTATATTGAAATAAGGATCTTAACCCAACAATGACATACAAGGCATATGTGGTATATCAGGGTCGTGTCCATGGAATTTACGCAACTTGGCAGATTGTTCAATCCAAGTAACAGGGTATAGAGGTAATTTGTACAAGGGTTTTGCCTCAGCTGCCGAGGCTCATGCTAGTTATAAAGAGTGAGTTCGCTCAGAAGTGGTGGAATATAACGACGAGGCAAGCTCATCATCTGCTGCAGAGGTGAAAAATAAGAACTACGAGGCAAGAAATCTCTTCGAAGATAGCAATAATCAGTATCACGCTCGCGCGGGTGATGCTCAAGCGAACAATGATAAATGGGCATTGACAAGGGATTTGATTAATGCACTACTAGTGGTGTTTCTTATGATAATGGTAGTTTTTTTGTTCAAATTTGTGGCTTTTTCAATACTCTGTAAGTGGTATTTCAAACGTGTATTTAGTTATGTTATGAATGAATGTACATTTTGTTAATATCAAGAATAGGAATGCTTATATGTTATAGTTGCAGGAATGCTTATATTGGATTGGAATGCTTATATTGGCTTATATTGGATTGCCCTAATTTTCAACTGCATTTTAGTGTTCTACCTCTGGTTTTGTAGATGCTAAGTTTGGACTTCTTTGGTTTCCTCGACAATTAGAATTTCCCTATTTATATACATAAAAGAGTAGCTAAAGCAGATAAATGCTTTATTTACAGTGGTGTTTTTGGGTTGAAACACATGAAATGCAGGTCTAGAGAAAGGAAAATGTAAGAATTGAGGTTTTTTGTTTTGGTTAAGCTGTATCTGGTTCTGTTGGTGGGAAGTAGCAGTAGATGGTTGAAACTTCTGTTTTAACTTTTTAAGTAAAATTTCAATGGAAGGCATCTGCATCTGCATCCGCATCCGCTAGATGGGCAGTGTGCTAAGCTGACAATGATCTACTATTGGATTTCATGTGTTTCTCGAGTTATTAGATTCACCACACCATATATTCAAATGCAAACTGACAAACATGCTTGTGGTTCCATCAAACACTCGACTCACTGGCATATTATCTTGTTTGTTATTGCCTTGTTAATGTCGTTAGAGGTTCTAATTTCTTGAAAAACGTACTATGATTCACAAATTTCATACAATGAATGAATGAACAGTGATAGTGGGTGTAAGTCATGCAATAGAAAAAGCAAAATAGTCATGAAAGAAACAACAGACCTCAGACTTGATTGTTTGCCTGTTGAGGAAAGGACCAAGAAAATGGCCAGGTTGTAGAAAAAAGACAACCAAGAAATGGCCAGGTTGCAAAAGAAAGACAACCAAGAAAATGGGGTATGAGCAATGTAATAACTTACAACACTTGCAAATCTTCTTAACTTACAACAACAGATAATGTACTTAACATTTGCAAATCTTTGTAACTTACAACAACAGATAACTTGCAACACTAGATAACTTACAACACTTGCAAATCACATCCCATAACTTACAACACTTGCAAATCACATCCCATAATATAATTCCTTTTTCAATAACCATAAGTTCAAAACACTGATTGCAGAAAACACTTAACTCATCAACTGATTGCAGAAAACACTGACTGCAACCATAACCATAAGTTCAAAATGCCTGAATCTTAACTAATGTGCTTATATGGACTGAAAATTGGAAGACCTTCGACATCTTAATGGCCTCACTCTTGAGCTCTTCAACATCAACCAATATACCACGTAACTCAGATGGAGCTTGCAGAGCTCTTCAATTTCAACTTCCTTCTTTCTGACAACATTCAAATGCATTTCAAATGGATTAGGTTAAAGCATAAAAAGCATTCACTGACAAGCAAAACACGGTTCCTTTTTTACTTAAGTGTGTCTTCAATTATCAAACCATTAGCAACATCTTTTGATTCAAAGAATGTTGAAAATTATAGCACAGAAAAACTGTCAATTGACCACAATGCATGTTGATGCTGAAATCTTGATTTAGTAGGATTATAATTTGCAATTTCCTCCTGCAGGCAAAGTTGCAGATGTAACCAAAGTCCAGACTCTTCTGTTCAGTGCTATTATACCTCCCTGGGTGAAGAACGTATGTTTCCAAGTCATCCATATTTTAGAAACAAAATCTATATTTTAACTACTATATCTGATTAGTAATTCCTTAATCTATTGGATGATCTCTTCTAGGTTTCTTAAATCTGATAAGAAAACTGCAGATCTTGTTGGTAACGAGAAAATGAAGGCTAGTGCTAATGTCAGAAATATTGTTCTTCCCTGCTCTAGTGCAGACATATCAAAACTTATCCCAGATATCATTCATTGTTATAGCAGGTTTGTTATTTTTTAAATTCCATGAAAGAAGAACAAGAAATAACTTGGAAGAACAAGAAGCTAACCCAGAGTGAAAACATTTTGAATTCACAACCACCTATAGTCTGGCAACTCCATGTCGTTGTTTGAAGCTGGTGTCTGCCAAAATAAATCAATAAATAAATAATAAAGAAGTGCACTTCAAAAAATTATGGCAATATTAGGAAATAGTGTGTCCCTTGGTTTATATACCTATGAGAGGAGCGAATAAATATGATTCATTCCTGATAATGCACCAGATTGTGACACAATTGTTTCATCCTTGAAGTCGACAAATACAAATCATAAGTGATTGTTACGCGTCAGTAAATATATTAAAAACAAACCTGGGTATTTGGATTTATTGAATGCGGTGTCAAATATTCTGATCCTTCAATTCCACTCTGAGAACAACCCTACAAATGACATGTGTAAATACAAATTTAATATTCTAGACTTAAGAAATAAATATTCAAAAAAAACATATTGCAGAACATATCACATTCTTCTCAAGGGTGTGATCTTTTTTTGCTTGTTTATTTTTTTTCCTTTGTATTTTTTTACAAATCTTTTCAACTGTGGGTTGCATCCTTGAATTAGAGCGTTGACCTTTGCTACGAACCGTTAATGGACTATGAATGTTGGATTGCATCCCAGAACTAGTAGTGTTGGACCCAAATTCCATAAACCCATGTGAATCAACACCCTCATCACCATCATCAGTTTTGAGTTGCTCCATTTTCAAAGTGATTCATTCATGAACTTGGCATGTCTTCTTTTCATCCTCAGTGGCGTAGTCGGCCATTTCATAGAAGTGACTGCACATCTTGTCAAACCTTTGACTTTCAGGCTTCATTCCCCAATCTGAATAAACAATCTTAACCCTTGTATGAGCCCTCTTAACATCTTTCCTCCACCTCCGAAGAACATATTTATCTGGTATAGCATGAATATATCTTTCAAACAACACTTTCAATACATGTCTGCATAAGATCCCCTTGAACTCAAACAATTGACAATTACACTTGATATTGAAGTCGGCAACGTTAAAATATACTATAAACTTGACTGAACGTTGTCTATCTCCTATCACCAAGTCTTGTCTAACAATGTATACCTCAAAGCCACTTTGATCTATAACTTTACTACTTATTGTACAACATATATTCCCTGCTATCTCGTGTTGGAACTCCTTAAATTTTTTTGTAGTGTAGGACGTTTGAAAAGTTCTCTCTATTGCATAAGGAGTAATGCAAGGGATCACTCGGTTATACGATTTAAAGTTTGATTCAGCTTCCTTTTGAACCTTACTTCGTAGTGCATTCTCATATTGTTCAACGAATTGCTTCAAAGTGGTCTTCGAATTTACATAACCATCAAAAAAAACATTCATGCTTTCACTCCTTTGAGTTGAAGACATCCCCGCCCAAAAAGTAGATCTTTGATATGTTGGCACCCAACGCATTCTTTCAAGATATAATCCTCTCAACCAATCATTTTCTTGCAGACAATATTTCTCAATGAAACCATGCCAATTTACTTCAAACTCTTCATGAGACAAGGAATCGTAAACTGCTCTTTGCATTGCAAACTTGATTGCCTCATATTGATTGCAACCGGACAAGTTTTCAGGCAACTTCTTCATAATATGCCACAAGCACCATCTGTGTCGTGTGTTGGGAAATACAATTTCAACGGCTCTCTTCATTGCCCTATCTTGATCAGTGATTATAGCGGTCAAAGCATTGCCATTCATACACACCAGCCAAGTTTTGAAAAGCCAAACAAACTCTTCAACGGCCTCACCACATATCAATCCACATCCCAAAAGAATTGATTGACCGTGATGGTTCACCCCTACAAAAGTAGCAAATGGCATGTCATACTTATTTGTTAAGTATGTAGTGTCAAAGGTAACAACATCTCCAAACTCCTTGTAAACTGCTCTGCTCCATGCATCAGCCCAAAAGACATTTCTCAATCTCCCTTTATTGTCCAAATCCATCATATAAAAGAAATTAGCATTGTTAGTTTGCATTTTTTGGAAGTAGTTATGAATGGCCTCCGCATCCCCCTCCCCAAGTCTAAACCTCCTCATTTTATCCAGATAATTGTAACAATCTTTATGAGAAAATTGCAGAATATCATGACCACCAGCTTCAACCACACATGAAGTAAAATTCTTATTTGGCCTAATACATGCCCTATCATTATAATCTAGCTTCTTCTTCACATATGAGCTCATAACTCGATTTTTCGGATAAAATCTTGATTTTCCGGGGCTCAATTCATGATTGTGATCTACTGTTACTTTTATCACTAACACATCACCATCAGAGAGTATTTTACCTCTAATTTTAGCCATACATCCACATTTAGCTGTACCCCGCTTGTTTACAACACTTTGTGATTTACTTATATGCTGCCCAGACCGACCACATGCAAGCGTTAAGTATATAGTTTTTCCATTTTCATCTTTTTCTGTATTCTTTATTTTCACTGGAAATCCTATTTTATTACCATAATCATGATAATAACGTTTGTACTCATCAATGCCGCTGAATTTCATCCCTTCTGTACGATCCCTTATCTTTTCTAAATTTTTTTCATTCTCCATCAATTCAATATCTTCTACACTATCCATCCCTTATCTCTTCTAAAGTTTCTTCTTATTGAACCTATTAAAGGGGTAGTTATCATCAGATATGTACGTAAGAGTATCTACATGTGTATTGAAACACATATCAAAACGCAATTAAAAATATAATTCCATGACAAAAAAAATTATTATTCTCACAAATTTTCACATTTAAGGAGTAGACTGTACAAATTAGCTAATCTTTAAAATGTTTTACAACTAGGCTAAAATTATGATTGGTTTATACCAAAAAAAAAAAAAATTAACAAAATCTAATCAAATCCATGTTTTTGCAGGATTAACAAAAATGTTGCAGGATTATCATGAATTTCAGTAGTATAATTTAACAAAAATTTTACACTAACCATCTCTGTCAACCCTCTTCAAGTCATAAGAGATAAATTTTGTATAATTATACTGAAATTCATACTGAATAATTACACTTTTAGTATAATTTTCAGTAGTGTAAAAGTGTTATCGTCAAATTTTTGTTAATTTCAGTATGAATTTCAGGAGACTGAGTATAATTTCAGGATTATATCAGTATAATTTCAGGATTATCAAACCAAACACTAGATTTTGTAGCATTTTCAGTATAATTTCAAGATATTAAGCAGGTTTGAAAACGTACCAGAAGAAGATGAAGAAGAAGAAGAAGAGGCGTGAGGAGGCGTCGAGCAACAGAACAGAGGAGCGGAGAAGAAGAGCGGCGCAGAGCGAGTGGAGCAGAGGAGCGTGGCGAGGAGCAGATCTGGCGTGGAGGAGCAAGCGGAGCAGAGGAGCAGGGAGGGTGTTTGCCAGAGGAGGCGCAGGAGAGGAGGAGGCGCATGAGAGGAGGAGGCGCATGAAAGGAGAGGTTAAGCAGTTGAGTCGCTTGAGGGAGCTTGTGTGGGTTCACGTGGCAAACACCCTCCTTCTGGCACGTGCCTGGGAGGGTCTGGACAGCCAGCAGGCTACCAAGGCGGGCTCCCTAGAATTATTCTTTTATTAATGAAGCCAGAGGCGCCCCTGGGCATGGGCGGCCGCCAGGGCCCCATATTTTTTTATTTTATATATATATTTCCTAAAAATTAATTATGGAGCTTTAGATCTAAAGATAGAGAGAGGCTAACTGGCGAGGAAACCAACGAGGGAGGGCGGGAGGACCCTCCATCCCCCTCGGGATGCGTGCCTCCCATCCCTCGCTAGTTTCCTCGCTCCTTTCATCGACAATTAGAATTTCTGCTAAATCTATTCGATGGTAATAACTTTGTTTGAGATATTTTCCTAAATGGATTGATACAAAGCTAGATATGATTTTCTAACTAAAATAGGAATTAAATCTTCCAATCTCCTAAAATATTTCAACTCAACTCACTACATAATCTCGACCATTAAATAGATTTAGATCCAAAAGCCTATAAATTGGGTGTGGATTTGGGACATCTTTAAGTAAATGACTAATTATTGTGACTTTTCTTCTTCTCCACCCCATCTGCTTCTCATATTTTTTATTCTCTCTAATTCTAAACGCCATCTGCTTCTCCTCTTCTTTGTTCTCTCTAATTCTAAAGAAAGAGAAATGGTAAGTTAAAAAGATTATATAGTAAATTTTTAATAGTTTTTAACAGAGATTAGATAACACTAGTGGTTTTTTAATAGATTTTAATTATATTTATATGTATTGATTTGTTTGGATGTTTGTAGAGGACAAAACTTGTGGAATCCAGTATAGTGAGTCCAAAATTGATTTGTGAAATTATGGTCTCTTATCAGGTGATTTTGTTTTAATACATAAACCCTTTGTTATTGTAATTTGTTTTGTTTTTTTGCTATAATTTCTGTTTGTTTGATTTGTTTGTTGATGTTGGTTACAATGATGTCTAAAAAATATAAGTTAGGTTTTGAAAAAAGAAAACAAAAGAAAAAAGAAGAAAAACTTGTTAGGTCTTTAGCAGGATCTCTTGATAAATTTATGCCTAGTAAAAGAGGGGGCTCAACATCAAATGTTGAAGAAGAAATAAATCCACCACCCGTGATTAGTGATATAATTGAAAATATAGAAACAAATGAACCAATAAGAGAAACAAATGAACAAGAGAATGAAGAACCAAATAAACCAATAGGAGATAACAAATTTTACACATCTTGTGGTTGTCATAGCCTCAATCTTGTACTTTGGAGATATGACAATGGATCAAATATGAAAGGGAGACACAAATGTGTTCAAAATAGGTTGCTTAAGGAGAATCCTAGAGCATTTTACACACCATGTGGTTGTTATAGCCTTAATCTTGTACTTTGTGACATGGACAGCTCATGTGAAAAGACAATATCTTTTTTTGGAGTTGTACAACTGCATCATCTACAAAACGATGGACTGTTTTAATGCATTATGTTGGAAACCTCACACTTAAGCCATATTCACAAACACGTTGGAAAAGTCGTTTTGAGAGTGTTAAAGCAATACACTACCAAACTCCACAAATTAGGGATGTTTTACTTGACTTGGTTAATACTAGTGAAGATCCTAAGACAAAGAGTAAAGCTCAATCCTTAACAACCAATGAAATCAAAAGTTTTGAGTTTTTGGTTAGCTTGATAATAAGGCACAATTTACTATTTGTTGTCAATACCGTTAGTAAAACACTTCAAGCTAAAGATATGGATATTAAGATTCTAAGTGGACTCATCTCATTTTTTTTAACAATATAGGGAGACTGGATTTGTGGAGGCCATGATTGAAGCTAAAGAAATAGCTAGTGCAATGGATATTGAACCTATTTTTAAAACAAAAAGAATCATTAGAAGAAAAAAAACAATTTAATGAGATTAACAATGGAGAGTTAATACGTTCAGCTGAGGAATCCTTTAGGGTTGACTACTGATACAAGACATTTAAAATTAAAATTTTTGTGTAGCATCTTACCCGAAGAAGTAAAAAAAACCTATTGAAGTGCTAAATCGTTTGCAAACAATGGATGGTGGTTTTCAAATGCTTGGATTGCATATAGAATATTATTGACTATTCTACTGACAGTAGCTTCCACTGAGAAAAGTTTTTCAAAATTGAAATTGATAAAGTCGTATCTTCGGTCCACCATGTCACAAGAAAGATTAAATAAATTAGCTATGATGTCTATTGAGAGTGACTTGGCCGAAAAAGTTGATTACAACAATATAATTAGTGATTTTCCATCTCAAAATGCTAAAAAAGTCATATTTAAGTAAAATAAGGCATTAATTTTTTTTTTCTAAAGATAACCCCAATTTTTAGAGTTCGCCCAGAATCCTTGTAGACTCAGGACCGCCACTGAATGAAGCTCCCAAAAATACAAGCACACTATATACATATTAATCATAAAAATCATTAAAGACTTTCAACTGTGAAACCCATTGCTTCAACTTTGTTGTGTGCTTCTTTTTGTCATTATTTTTTAATTTTTTTTTTATTGTTGATTGTTGATTGTTGAGCAACCATTATGTGTGTCACGTTGTCTAGGTTTTTATGTGAGGCTTTGGGTGTGTTGCACATAGCCTAGACACTTCATTTTTAGAGTTTTATTGTGTTTTTCGAGTGTCCCTTTTTTCGTTGTTCGTGCGTTTCAATTTTAAGTTTCCAGCAGTTGTGGGGCTCGCATTGGTCAGGGTGGAGCCGATTCTACCCAATCCTCGATGAGTTTGTACATGTGTGGTTGTACATAACAGTTTGCCACGTGTTTCACATTTTAAACCACAAAAAGTTGCGGTTTAAATTGGACTTGACGTTTTTTATTTCCTTTTTTTTTTCTTTCCTCATTTCTTCCTCATTCACATGAAAGCAAAAGGTCCGAAACTCTTATTGTGTGAGGTTTCAAGGGTTTTCGAATCCTTTCTTGGTGTTTGGACGTGGATATTCGAAAAGAAATTTAGTAATTCTGTCTTGCATTATGCTTTAGAGAGTTGGGGGAGTCGTGTTTCAGCTAATCCAAGTCATGTAGGGTTGTTCCAACCTTAATTTGTATGTCGGTTCAGAGGTGCCAAAGGGGAGTTCGAGTGGGGAGAATATGATTGGGTTTGGCTACACAATTTAGGTAAGTTTTTTTAATTGATTTCGTTGGATTTAGCTAACTTAGACTTGTGTACTCAACTCTGATTCTTTTTCGTTTTTTTTAACTTCCATCATAATTGGTTAGCATGACTCTTATATTTGATGATTCATGTGATGAAAGTAGATGATCTACCATTTCTAGTTCTTTTCCTTAGCTAAGTATTTTTAATTTTTGAGTTCGCTTGGTTGCTTGAATATCAGGTTACTGGAAGCTTTGAGGATATTTGCATTTTGTCATAAATCCTCTTGATAATTGTGTTTAAGGAGAGTAAGTTGGATGAGTTTTCTATGGGCTCTTTACCATAAATTCAGGTATGAGACATGTTGGTCTTAGTTCATGTTCTTTGTATTTCAGATAAATGGATATTTTCTGATTAAATTCAGTGCATATAAGTTAGTGATTCCCCAAATTAAATCAGATAGAGAGTTAGATATTTTTCTAAGATTTCCATTGATATGTACATTGTTTGAAACAGACAAGTATTGGTAGATTTATTGATGTTTGAAGTTTCCCTTCTTTCTATGAAATTGAAAATGAAATTTAGGTTGAGATGTTAAAGTGTGTACTTTTATGACGTTACAACTTTCATTATTGTTAGCATTTCCATTAATTGTCTATACCACTGGATAGCTAGCGTTCTGAGCTTTCCAGTGATGTGTAAAATTCCTCATTTGGTAGAAATTTGTGCATCTTATGAATGATCATATAAATTTGTTTGGATGGACTGGTTAGAGACGACGACATAATGCCAACTTCACAGCTTTGACCAGTGGACCCAAACTTGACTAGAATTGACCATTTGATCTGAATTGACTATGAAGCAAATGATGCAGGACATCAAGATATCCAAAATTTTGAAGCATTGACCATAAACAGAACTGGTGAAGTTCTCTATTTTTTAGGGGATTTTTTTCTCTATTTTGGTGATTAATTATATTCTATTTGCTATAAGATCCCTATATTTAGAGAATATTTCTTTTAGACTGTAAGTTAATTGTTAGTATATTTGAGTTGCTCATTTAGTTTCTTGTGAAACCATCATCCATATCATATATAAATGATACGATTTATTTATGTAGAAATAAAACAAGTTTCGTTATTATTGAATACAATTTCTTCTTAAACCTCAACTTCTATTCTCATCTAATGTTATTCTTCTTCTCAACTCTCCTATTCTCTTCCAATTGACGAATTCTAAATCATTTCCGTTTACATTAGCACGTTTGTGTCATTAAGGGTGTGTTTGGTTGCATGGGATCCTAAAGTGGGAATTGGAATCCCATGCCATGGACTTAACTAACTTTGATGTTTGGTTGCCTAAAACTAATCATGAAAATCTTTCTCTTATTTTTTATTTTATTTTTATTTTTATTTATTTATTTATTTTTTGAATTATGGAGATCCCACAATTCTACTTTATATATAAACTAGAATATGATTTTAATTTTGCTTCCTGCAAAACATTCTTACAGTATAATTTTGAACCCAATGTCTGTTTAAATATTTCAATGAGAAAGCAAAGTTCAATACTGGTCTTCAAGCTAAATTCATTCTGTAACAGAAACATTTTTGTGATCCACGCATGAATACATAAATAATTTGAACTCTCCTGAAAGGGTAAAGCCAAGCCCCTCATCATTGAAAGGTTTTGATGTGTGCTTAAGTTGTGAGATTGTGCGTTGGGTAAAATGCTATAACCTGTTTTTCCTTTGATATCATATATTATATACCGCACCTTAAAAGAAAAATATACTGCACGCTAAAATCTCATTCATCTGGTTAGATATGAAGAAAAATGCAATTCTAACAAGTCACACATTAAGCACTTAACAAGAAACTATTGATTCAAGCTAAGCCAACCACTGCCATAGTTGCAAATATGGAAAGTTGGATACATGAAGCTACTTCAACAATACTAAGCAGAGATTTGTAGTAAATGTACCTTGAGACAATTGAAATATGAATTTTATAAGATAAATCGACTGAAACAAGAAAATTTATTACTGTGGACATTTCTTCCCAATCTAAGTAAACTTTACATCATACCATGAAAACAAGAAAATATCTCCATTGAGAATTAATTTTTTAGGTGCACTACATTCAAAAACATTAGAGCATCTGTAAGAGTTCAACTAGCAATCCAATCAATAACTTCTTGCAGATCAGTTTCTATACAGATCCCTGCAAAAGGGACAATGGTTTGAAAAAAAAAAAGCTAACAACTCCACCATGAATACTATGATGTTTAACCAATGATTGTTCGCTGTAAGATAAAAACCTGATGACATATTGAAAACTATAATTGCAGAACTAGGCTATTTACAGGGTTTAATAAACTTCTAGCTAGAATGGACATGATGTTTCCAACCTAAGTGAGAGTTGCAATGTCAACCTCATCTGGTATTTTTGAAAGCATCTTCTGCACCAAACTTCATTTGCTCTTCCAAGTGATGGTTTTTATTATCTTCATTTAAACTATCATACTCTTCCTCCTGATGACTACTAGTAGGAGAGGCGAGATCATGAACACTCTTGGATCAACATTCTGCAGTGGCAAGCATGTTGATCTGCCCAAGGTGAGAGATGTCAATTACAACAATATCATCATCATCTGGGAGGGGTTGTGGGAAAATAAAAATGATCAAATAAAGAGAAAATGTAAAAGACTTGTATGAAGTTGTGTGCGTGTGCATAGAAATATATGAACTAAGAAGATCCATTGGACTGCATATATAGGGGCATATATAGCAGCATGTTTTCATTTTTAATGATGAATATGAGACTAGTGCACTAACAGAGTTGTTTTCTTGAGAAAGTCATGCAGGGGAAATGGTCAGACATATTCAGAACTACAAGAAGGAGCAGTAGCTACAATTAATTTCATCCTAAAACCAAAGGCCAGACATATTCAGAACTACTAGGAGCACTAGCTACAAATAATTTTATCCTAGAAACAATAGCAAAGAAGCAACAGTGTTTCTACCCTGTCAAAAAGGAATATCCACTAAGGTATTATAGAGCAGACTAACAAGTGATGATGTAGTAATCAACATGAAATCCATCACAGAGAAGTTTTTAGCTAGCATCTCCCTTGGCATGAAAGAATTAACAAGTGAGAAAATATACTAGGAAATTGAGACTATTATTGTATTTCAGAAGTTCTTAGTTCACTTATGGGAGATTTCGACATTCTCAGTGCAAGTGAAAAGGTAAGGGAGTATGTGGAAATGCTTGGCTCAAATATTACGGCTAAAGCTTGTCAATTCACTTGTAACAATAGATCTCTTAGCACAAAGGATGGCTTGTAAGCTGGGGCAGGGCGATGCCTAGCTAGTGCCATGAGTAACTATTTTAATTACCTGATCTCAAATAATAAATAAATACCCCGAACAACCAAAAAATAGAACTACCTACGGAAAGCATATAATAGAGATGGAAAATTCAAATGCATATCATTTTGAAGAGCAAAGATCATATATCCATCCTTATGGGCCAAGCATATCAGGATACCAACTATTTTAATCAAGCACAGCTTCAGTATTTCAGGATACCAACTAATGCAAATACAAAACAAACAATAATAACATGAGCATATCCTACAGAAAGCATACAAAAAAGAAAACACACTACTTTTTCCCAAAGTTAGTTAGCAGCAATAGGGTGCTTACTCTAATCAAACACTCCATAAGCATTATGATACCAACTGTGAATCGTGAAGCATGAATTCTATACAATTTCACGACTAAACCTGTGCATAGTTAATAGCACTTTTTTCCTCTCTCTTCTTCCATGACTCACAACTCCTACTTATCTAGATGTTTATCTATATATTTGTCTGAAATTATGAAATTTCAAGAACAACCCATTTGTTATTGTACAAAATACCCATAACTTGTAAGACGGTTAACTGTGGTGTGAAAGTGATAGGAAATGAGTTTAATGCAGCAAATGAAATCCATTGGCATATGATGCATATTATATGTGGAGAAGAGGACCCCTTGAACCAGAGCAGCAGGACCTACTACTACTACTCCAACCACCACATACACTAGATATATACTAGTTTCTTTAATAATCTTCATTTATAATTACTATACAAGTGCATATTTATAATATTACTATGAGTAATGAAGATTATAAATAGACCCCAAAACAGGGTAGTTTGCAGGTTATTTGAATGGTACTTGTAGTTTCAGGATACCAACTGAAATAGAAATCCACAATCAAACAGGTACAATCACATGTTATGTCTCACAAGATCCACATCGCCAATTAGATCAACAAGCAAAAACCAACTACCCATCTAATTAGATCAATCCTCAATTGTTATTTTTTTCTTCTCCAGTAACTCGTAAAAGAACAGAAGGTCGAACCAAATCCTTCAAAAACTACACAAATCAGCTAAAAAACAGCACATAAACAAACAATTACTACATCTACAACATATCCTTTATTTCAAATGAAACGATTCATTGACCCATTCGACCCACACACCACTGACCACAAGTATTCCTCAAAAGCCCCAAGTTTACTCCCAAAATTGCATTTCCCCCCCCCCCCCCCCCCCCCCCCCAAAAAAAACAGCTCAAAACCAACAAACAACCAAACAACTACTACTACCCTTTACTTCAAATGATCCGATTCACTAACCCATTCAATCCAAACACCATTAATCCTAACTCCCCTTCGAAATCTCCAAATTGAACCCAAAATTGGAACTTCTTCCACAAAAAAATCAAGCCAAATCGATAGATCAGCAAATGAAGAAGATGAAGAGGACGAAATATGTACTTGAATGGGTACTCTGTGAGAACAAAAATTACGAAGAAAGTTAATAGAGGCGTAAACATAGTTTTGCTTCACTTGAAACATTCACACGCGCACACAAAACTTCCTACCAAAAACATACGACAAATCAACATACAGAACACTGGATGCAAAAAGATCAAAGGCGGGGATAGAAGGAAATATAATTTACCTTTGATGAGCACGACCAAACCGGAGAGATCAGAACCAAGGTAGAGATTAAGGGTGGGCATTTAGGACCGAAAGCCCGGACCGAACCGACAACCGGACCGATTGGGTCGGTTCGGATCGATTTTTATTAATTATATATGTTTCGATTTTAAAAGCCCGGCCCGGCCCGAAGTTTCTGTTCCGAGCCTCGGTTTCCATTTCTGAAGCCCATCGGGTAACCGGCCCGACTCCTTGACTCCCTGTGCAACACTGCCACGTGTGCCTTTCTTCTCCTCTTCCTGCTTCTCTTCTTTTACCTTTTCTTCTTCTTTGCCATTCTTCTTCGAACCAAGGGACAGAGAGCTAGGAGACGAGATGGACGACAGGGATAGAGATGGAGAGAGCAGGGAGACACAAGGGACTTATGAGGGCGAGAGCGAGGAGACCATTATGCAAATTTTGTTAAAGAATAGAAGAAGAATGCGGTGTTCGATGGTGTTGATGGTGCGGTGTTTGGCGATCGATGGTGATGTTGCGGTGTTTGGCGGTCAATGATGCGGTGTTTGGCGGTCTGATGATGCGGTGTTTGGATGCTGATGGTGAGTGGTTTGATTTGGATGCGGTGTTTGGATGCTGATGGTGAGTGGTTTGGATGCAGTGGTTTGATTTGGATGCGGTGTTTGATTTGGATGCGGTGGTTTGATGGATGCAGTGGTTTGATAGATGCGGTGGTTTGATTTGGATGCGGTGTTTGATTTGGATAAGGTGTTTTGATGGATGCGGTGGTTTGATTTGGATGCTGTATTTGAGATCCCAGCTTTCTCACATCTGAACCGAGACCGGCCCGACTCGACCCGAGAATTCGGTTAACCGAGGTCCAGTTAACCGGCCTTATTCTGTCCGGTCTCGGTTTTCAAATTTCAGTTTTAAAAAATTTGGTCCGGGCTTCAGTTTTTGGTTTTCGGGACGGTTACCTGGACTTGCCCAGCCCTAGTAGAAATCCAATGACAACCAACGAAGAAGTTGAGAAGAAGAGAGAACAAGCGAGTGGGCAGTCAGATCGAGTGAGATAGGTCTAAGGTTTGGTTTAGTTTGGCAAGGAAGAACAAATCGAGTGAGGGTAATGAAGAGCAGATCTAGCGAGGGCAACGCTTTTCGTTGAGCGGGAGCAACAAAGAGCAGATCGAGCGAGAAAGAACATCAAAGCTAGAAGAGCAGAGAAGGAGACCCGTGAATTGTTTTCCTAGTATGAGTGTGGCGTGGGATTCCCATCAAAGGTGGGAATCTTTGGCACGTGATGGCATGTCATGCCCACGAATAAAAACCTAAACAAACACTTCAATTCCTGGGAATAGGATTCTAATTCCCATGAAATGGGTGCAACCAAACACACCCTAAGTGGTACCGGAGCAAAGATCCTATGGCTCCTTCAACCAACAATAATGAGTTCTTGAAGAAGTCAACTTTTGATATTTTCAAAGCTAAGATTGATTGAACAATGAAACAATTAAAATTGCAGCTTAAAGAAAATCAAGAGGCTATAAAAATACTCATGATTCTCTTAAAATGAAAATTGAATCACCTGTACCATTACAACATTCACCACCACAAAAACCATCACCATCAATAGTTAATCAGACTTCCCCAACCACCTCACCTCCCGCCAACCACAAAATTACCAAACTCGCACCACAACACCACAATTAGTTCAAACAGACGAACACCTCTCCAAATTCGCCAAATCAATCCACATCCCCCCAAACCAGATTCCTTTTTGGACATCCTTCCCCAACCTAAGCCAAAACTCGTGTTTTTCACAATAATCTTAAACCATTCATCCCATTTTTGTACACTTTTCAATCTTCCATTAGTTTTTCCAAATTTCTCTTATTTGCCTATTTTCTTAGAAGAGTAGGATCACATCCAAACTGATGTTGAGTCAAACTTGACAACGAGTTTATTCAAACTAGAAAAAAAATATGAGATATAACTTTGATGATCCATATACAAAATATTGTGAAAAGACTATGGTTCACAATATACTTTTGAAGTTATTAATTGAAAGTTCTAATTTTTTTAGTTTGTAACTTTTGATAACAAGCTTTTACAAGTTCTTAAATTTTTTCTAAGGACATAAAAGAACATCTCGCAACAATGATGCTCTTGTTGTTTCAATGCAAATCTCGATGGCAGATTATTACAAATAATAGGAGATTCTTGTAGGAAATCACCAATTCCTACAAGCTGTTGACCGGAAACATAAACAATGGAGTTTTTATTTTGATTGGATTTCCTTCTCTATTTGGTGATGAGTTTTATTTTGATTAGAACTCCTATTTTCTATAGGATTCCTAGAATAGTTAGTGAATATTTCTTTTAGGCAATTAGTTAATTGTTAGTAAAATAAACCAAGTTATCATTAATACTGAAGAAATATCTTTGCTACTTAGCAATCTTTGTGATAGTTGTTGGTTGATGAATTATGTTTGGTAGATGATTAAAGGTGCATCGTTTAAATACTAATGTTATTTATGATTCGAGTATCATCGGCCTATATAAATGAATTCAGACATTGATGTTGACCTTTATTTAAACTTCTTAGATGAATACATTACCCTGCCTTTGGTTTGTTATTTTTCTTTATGATTGACCCAACAAATGGCCCAACTTATATTTTGTTCCATTTATATTAGCAGAATATTAATCAAATAGAAATTAATATTACTCACTACAAAAACTAGCGTAGGCAAGCGATCATATGTGCACGTATACGCGCAATTAGGGGCTAGTAATAATAATAATCTATATAATAAAACACATCAATCCATCTTAAAATTGTGTCCTAGGTGGCATGGATATAAACATAAATCCATGGTCCATTTGAATTTGACTAAAGAGGAATGGAGGAGATGAACACAAATCCATAGGTGCAACTTATTTGAATTGTAGAAGAACATGTAATTTTGAGTAGGGGTGGGCAATGTCGGTTCGGTTCGGTTTTGAGCCCCAAACTGATTTCAATCGATTTCATTCGGTTTGCCCAAAACCCAAATCGAAACCGAATTTTGTATTTGTAAACATATGAATTCGGTTGAACCGAATTTCGGATCGGTTTGGTTCGGTTGGGCCGAAATTTCAGGCCCAAGCATTTGAAAGAATTTCATTAAAACATGTCCAATTTTTTTACAGGCCCAATTTTTTTACAGACTCAATTTTTAGCCAAAAATTGAAAACTTTGAGAGAATGGGGTGATTCAGTGCAACAGGGTGTACTGCAGTGCATTTGTTGCACTAATCAGGTATTGACACCTACCTGTTATTTAGTTATTTAGATATATCTAATTAATCGGTCGGTTCAAAACCGTAAACCGATTTCGAACCGTTTATAATCGGTTCGGTTTGGTTTAAATTATTTTCTTTCTACTCATATTTCGGTTCGGTTACCGAACCAAATTTGAAAATCGATTTGATCGGTTAACCGAATTTAAATCGATTTTTGCCCACCCCTAATTTTGAGTGGAAGGAAAGTTCATTAGTTAAATGAAAAATATTAAAATTTTGTGATATTCCCGAAAGGCAAACTTGTTACTCAATCAAATTCAAAAGCTAGCATGGGTACTAATGTACACTCAATTTTATTTTAGTCCTTTGCTACTTTATTATAATAATGAAGTCAACCCATAGTTACACAATTACACACATGTCATTTACAAGCCCGATCCTTCATCAGAATTATGTAATACCCCTAACATTAAATTATCAATTAGTCCTTAGCTAGAGTTATTTGATAATATTGTCATCAAATTTGAATTAAAAAATTATTCATTTTCTTTCATTTTTTGGGTTAAACTTCCAGAGGGGAGGGGGAGCTAATATTATATTATTTTTGAGTATTTACTTAGTGTATTTGATTTATCTCATTTCATATTATTAAAATTTTTGCTAATTTTTCGAATTGGAAAGTATGTTACTATTTACACGAAAATGAGAGAAGATGATCTATGACAGTGAATTTTATCTCATTTCATATTATTAAAAATTTTGCTAATTTTTCGAATTGGAAAGTATGTTACTATTTACACGAAAATGAGAGAAGATGATCTACGACAATGAATGTATCGGAAAAATAAAAAAATAAAAAATAAACACGTAATCTTATTTATATCCAACATTTATGTTTTAAGCCCCTAGTTGAAAAATCTCTAACCAAACTTTTTGTACTTCATAAATGAACCCAAATAATGGGGTTTCCTTTTACTTTGTTCAACTCAAACACCTGTCCTTTTTTTTCACCACTTTACTTTTACAAATCCCAAAGCCGATCAACTCAAACTATTCTTCCCTTTTTCTACCTAATGTTCCAAGAAAATATGAAATTGAAAACTAAAAAACGAAATTAAAGCCAAGCAAAAATGTGGAGGAAGGGTGTAGAGGAAAAGGGCTAATATAAAAAGGGTGTAGAGGAAGCTTTCAATAGAAGGAAGTTTTGGGTCCAAATATAAAAATGTGGTTGAGGAATAACTTCTTGTAAATGCCCCTAAATCTCATAAAAATGGCTATTTTTGGTTAATTTTGATGACGATTGTTTGATTAATAATGGTAAATGGCGATGATGGTAAAAGTGGTGCCAATGATGGAAATATCAGTTGTGTAGATGTTCATGGTAGCAATGAAGCTATGTTCATGCCATTTTTTTCATAGTTGTTGTTAACAATGTTTTAGCCTTCATGAGGTTGTGACTAAAAATATATCATGTCTGAAATTTTTTTTTTACATAGTTGTTGTGAACAATGTTTTAACATTCACAATCACGTGTCCAAGAGTTTTTAAATTAATCCCATCTCAATCGTGAATGAAATGATGTGGATTATTTAACCATTTCAATGTCGAAATTTCAAAATTAAGTTGTTTCTTATCCAAAATGGAACATCTAATTTCTTTGTTCAACACTTTCATGCTATGTGCTTGAAAATGAGTTGGTTGTGTATGACACCAACATCTATTGGAACTTCAAGAGTTGAAAGTATAAATAATATACGCTTGTAGTAGCCTCGAGTCTATGCATTTTTGGTGTGTTGCTTTGTATGATATGAAAATTTCTTTGTGAATATAAGACCTGAATAATTTTTAATTTGAATTTTTATTTTTAAATTTAATTTCATTTTCCAAATTGTATATATTGTCGCACCCCGTATTTTTCCATACTTATCATATTTTATAATATACGTTGTGTGTGATTGTCTACATGAAATTATAGGCTTGTATATGAGCTACATTATTGCCCTTTTTATGTGTGGTTTGTTTGTTAAGGAGTGTTCGTAGATAATCTATCCAGTAATGGTTCACTATATTGAATCTTAGTATTGCTTCATTCGATAAGTTGTTCGCTTTAATGTAGAATTAGTTACATGATTATCTCTTCCACTGAATCTCGGGACAAGATTTATTTGAGGTATATATATTTTAACATCTGTTCTTTTTCAGTGGTCTTAATAAATATTTTTGTACATAAAGCTTTGGCTTTATATTTTTGTGATCTTGTTAAATTAATATGAATTTACTTATGTTGTAGCTATGTAGTCTGTGAATGTTTGGTTTAGTTTGAATTAGGTGGAATTCTAAGTAGATTCTCTATTGCTACGACACATGAAATTTTTTACTATTGGAGTTGCATTTTTAAAATCTTATTTCATTCACCTAGTGTGTTTTCGAAATTCACTTATCTCTCTTACCTTCCGAATCTCGGGACAGAATTCCATTAAAGGTGTATATAATATAACAACCTTATTTTTCAACAGTACATAAAATTGAATTTTTTTTCATATTTAGACTTCAACAATTTAATACTTTATTAGTGTTTAAATAATGCCAATGAGGTTCCACGAGTGGCTTCACCTGAAAAGCCACCACAAGGGAAGTGATTTGTCTTGGAATTGTAGGGGGTTGGGCTCCTCCTCTACAATTCATTCTATAAGGACCCTCGTTAAGAAGTATAATTTTGATGTGATATTATTAATAGAATCCAAAGCATCAGAACATCGTGTTAACTTTGTAAAAAAGGTATTATTGCTCATAATCATGTAGTTGAATCAGTGAGTGGCTCTGGAGTCTTAGCGCTGAGTAACAAATCTTATGATAAATGCCTTTGTCAAGACCTGGAACGAATCAATGGATCTTTGTTGAAAACAGTGGAACCAGGTTAGTGCAGCCATCTTCATGCTGGTGGGAAAAGTTCGGCACGGGATGGCCTCTAAACTTTCTTTAAGCGCCATGATGTGATGGTGATGGCGCAAATGGTCCGACGAATCTGATGTTCCGTCGTAGAACTCGAGCTTTGCAGGATGTACTTCCTTAGAAGCGGAGCACTCATGATCTCCTCCAAGAATGGAGGGATGGTGAGATCATACAAGATGTTCGGATTGGTTACCCCCAATCAGAGCAGGTTCCTGACTGTGGTGCAGTTTGTTTTAGAGGCGTGGTCCCCATGTTCTTCGTCGTCCCTTAGGCTCTCCTACCAGCCGGTTCTTTGATCCTTCCTATGGATGTTTTCATTTTCCTGGAAGCGCTCTTGCGCGTCCTCCTTAGTGTGGGATCTCACCCGATCTCCGCCATCCTGCGGTTGTTGTCGATCTTGAGTGAGCATCTCCACCACTAGTGCCAGATGATCCATATGAACCAGTATCTGGTCTATGCGGGGATGGATTGTGGTTGCCACAGCGGCTGGGCCAGGATACCTCTGCCCCCTCGGTTGAATCGATTTGACTCTCTAGGGGACTTTTATGGCCGAAATGCTAAACTTTACAAGGGAAAATGAAAATAAGATTATCTGATTCAACAGTGTTGAATGCTCGAGATCTGGTGCTGGTAACCATTTCCCGATGTTCTGTTTAGCTTAAAAAGAAGTTGGTATGTTTTGTTTCAAGGAAAACTTATTGTCGTCTTCCCCACGGATGACGCAAAACTAATGCATTCATATCTGTCCTCTATAATCCTGATGATATCTAACCTACAAAAATGAACAACGATTAAGCTTAGGACCACCATTGTGATGGCCGAAGGCACTTCGATGCTTAAGTCAAATACCGGTTCGAGAAAGAGTCAAGACTGAATGTAAAATTGTAGTGTGTATACTTGCATACCTTTCTTCCTCATTTCACTGACTCTTATACATTTCCTCCCCAACTGTCCTTGTGATCGAGGTGTGATGGAAGAAGGAGATCCCGCATAAGATCTTACCTTTTGCATGACTGCATACTTCGACACTTGGCTCTGTTTAGGACCCAATGCTTGATTGGGCTAGAGTTGATTTCATGCAAGTGGATCTCGGGCCTGTGACAACTCTGAGATTTAGTGTTCGAACCTTATTGTCCTTGCCAAATCCTAAGACTCGTGCCTTTGGGGTTGGCGTGTCTTGGGCTTGAGAGCCTGAATTAAGGGTTGCACAGTAATCTTGCTCATGAGATCGCTTTAGACTGCGCTGAAGCCTTTTACATTCTAGGGTTAGTCCATGCCACGTGTATGACTGTGATTGAGTGACTATTTGATGTCTCATCATAAACTATACAACAATAGTTTTGAAACACTATGAAAAAAATTACAACAATGTTTTATAAATGATGTTAAAATAACACTTTTAATAGCATTCCAAAAATGCTATCATAGTTCAAGACTTTTAATAGCGGTTGGAACAACATTTTCTATAATGCTATCATATCCTGTTATAGCGTTTTTTCATGCTATGAATGAGGATTTCTTATGTAGTGGTATATATATCAAGGAAGGTTCAAATGTTGACAAAACCTTTATACTAGGTCATAATAGCGTCTTAGTAATAAGTTTTTGCATTGGTACTCTCCTATTACTTTTTTTATAACCAATTGGAATCCCCATATATTTAAATATTTTATCTTGGAAAATCATTAATATTTCTATGCCAATCAACAATTCTTTATATTTAGCATGGTTGTTAGTACAAGCGCTACAATCAAGTCTGAATCCATGTTCGGATTTTATCCTTTTTGGTGATTCAATCACTACTCCTAATGCAACAACGTTATTTGTTTTGTATCCATCAAACCACATCTTCCAAGGTGAAGAAGTGATGTATTCAATACTAGTGTGTCATCATTATGAACAATAGGATGATCAGTTAAAATTTTGGCTAAGGCATGTCCATAAACTGACTTTTGAGGAACATATTGTAAGCAAAACTCGGACATAGACAACATCCATTTTCCAATCCTATTTCTCAAAATACATCTTGTCAACATATATTTGATTACATCATTATAAGATATAACAGGACTGTTCTAGGTAGTAAATAGTATTTTAATTTATTACAAACATAATAAAGTATCCAACATAGTCTCTCAATAGGTGAGCGATGTGTTCAAATATGATCTTGCCAACCTCGAGCCTACAAAAATGAGCAGCAGTTAAGCCAAGGACCATTGCTGTAGTGGCCGGAGGCACTCCGATTCTTAAGTTAGATATCGATGTAAGGAAGTGTGAAGATTGGAAGTAAATTGCAAAGTGTATGCGTACATTTCTTCTTCATTTCATTGCCTTTTATAGCGAGTGTTCCCTCCCCAACTATCACTGCGATCGAAGGCGTGATGGAAGGAGGAGATCTCCTATAGGACCTTACCTATGCATGACTGAGTCTCTTCGGTACTTGGCTCTGTTTAGGACCCAATGCTTGATTGGGCTAAGAGTTGAATTCATGCAAGTGGATCCCGGGCCTAAGGTAGCTCTGAGATTTGTGTTCGGGCCTTATTATCATGGACCAAACCCTAAGATCCATACCTTTTGGGCTAGTGTGTCTTAGGCTTGGGCTTGGGCACCTGACTTACAGGCTGAACAACAGTTTATGAATGGGTCCAGGATCGTGTTGAAGCCTTTCTCATGCTAGGATTAGCCCCTGCCATGTGTACGGCTGTGATTGTATGACTGATTGATATCTCATCAGCTACTCCCCCTATATATTTTGGAGCTTTTTCGGCGTCCATGCCACATTTAATGTTTATGCAGCAGTTAAGTAAATGTCTTTCCTTCGTGCTAAGCCTATATAAGTATGTTTTGGGGGAGTTTCCGCCTTTGTCTTCTTAGAGCTTCTTTTTGTTCCGTACTTTGTTTTTTCGGCCAGATTGAGCTTGAGTTTCCATCCAATCATTTCTATGCAACTCAACTTCTTGAGAGAGTGGCACCAAGGCTGTTTAGACTCTTTCAAAGTCACTGTTGTCCTAGGAGAACCTGACTACCTTTTGTCGGCAATACATAATCTCCGATGACCTGGGAGTGTCACTCCTTTTGGAAAGGGACTCTCATTATGTTTCAACGGAGGGACACATCTGTCTGTACAAGGCTATGTTTGAGGTCGGCTTGCACTTACCTATTATTAGCATCATCTGGTGTTTTGTCTTTTTTGAGTAATGCCGAGTGGGTGGAATATACTGGTTCCCACTTCGACCAGGGCAAAGCATGTCAGACTCCACTTGTCAATGAAGTTGCTTCATTCCTTGACTTCCATCAAGATCAACCAGCATGGTATCTGCTGGTTGGTGAAGCCACATTGTCTGACCGGTTAGTTTGAGGACCTGAATGATGGGCAGATGTACTGTTGTTTTGCCTCTATGAAGTCGGAGTACTTCTCCTTCAATGGTTTGTAGTACATCTGCCGCTTTGGGGACCTCCGTAAGTTCTTCTTGCTTTTCTATTTAATGTTTGTCAATATCTAACTTATTCATTGTTTCTAACTAGGGTTGCATGATCTTGTCGTCTTTCATACTGAAATAGAGCGCCCGACGTAGGAGGTTGCAACTCCTAGCCTATTTCTTGTGAAGGACAAATTTGTTCCTGAGAGCATTGCATATGATTCTTCGACTAGTCCGGGAACTGGAGTATTGTCTGAGCCTCTTACTATTGCTGATAAGAGGAAGCAGTTGTTGAGTCCTTTCCCTCAAGAGGTGCAGGGGGAGATACGGGATTGGCTTATAGTCCCGGAGTCTTCCATACTAACGCTAGTGTCAGTTCTCGTGCCCCAACAAGTGTTCTCCCAAGCTTTGGCGAGCAATATGCAGCATCGAGAGGTAGATCACAGGTTTGTTACTGTTGATCTGATGAAGAGGAATTTCTCTTGGTTAGTTGACCAGGTGCCATTGGAGAGGGTGGCTGCGGGGACGCACCTCAATCATGGACAACAACTTTTGATGCTAGTAAATTGACAACTCAGTTGTTTGGTTACTTAGTTTTCGTTGTGTTTTATTGTTTATACCCGTGCGTTGTTTTCCAATCAAGGGATGGCTCACCTAACCCATGTCGTTATGGCGTGTACCAAGGTGGAGTTTATATGGGACAAGTTATTTGACTTAAAGACGAAGTTTGTCGACAAATAAACATAGCTCAGGGATGCCCGTACGGAGGTAGATTTGTTGAACGAGCGGTTGGCCGTTAGAGCTGATTCGAAAGCCCAATTATTTGAAGCCCAAAGGGGTATGACCCACGCTCTGCCTATTCATTCGTCCTTAGAATCCTAGCTGAAAGGGATCCAAGGGAGTCTGAATGAGGCCCAGACTGCCCAAGCCAAACCGTTGTCTGAGTTGAGAGATGCTCAGAAACGATGGGACAGGGCGAGAGTCGAGCAGGCTATGTTTGTTGTGCGCCTGTTGAATGTCATGAAATCTGTTGTTGATTCCCATAGTGCGTTAGTCAATGAGCGCGCTGAGGCGGTTCGCCTAAGGAAGTTTCATGAAGCCCTTTGGACGCAACTTTTTGTGCTCATCCAAAATCGTGAATCCAAGTGTGCACATCATGACGAGATGGATCGTAAGTTTACGAATTTTGAAGAAAGCCTGGCCAAGGAAATTTGGGAGCTAAATAGCTTTAAGGCGCAATGGGATGCTAGAGAGAAAAAACGCAGGATCATGAGGACTGGGACCTTTCCGCTTATAGACTTTTTGCTTACGCTCAATTTGATCAGGCAGATGATACTTCATCTGGTCAGCGAGGTGGCCCTAAATCCAATTTGGGCATCATGGAGACAGCTGCTCATCTCGATGTCCAAGAAGTTGCTTCAAACTCTATTTCCCATGAAACTACTTCTGACTCTGCTCCGCTGAATGAACAGTTTTTGTAATGAGAGAACAATTTTTAATGAGAAACATTTTTTTTCTTGTCTGTGCTTGTAAGTGTCGTACTTTCCATCTCTAATTCTTGCTTAGATTAGGCTGAGTAGACAGATGTACCTACCCCCACCCAAAGTAGGGCTTTAGTTTGGATTGGAGACCTTTTTAGGTTGGTATGAGCTCATATTCTGTCAACATTATTAACTTAATCTTCTGTGAGAGTTAAGTTGTATGATAGTCACTTTTGTCTTTTCGATTCGTGCTCCCTTAGTGGCGTAATTATTGTCTCCCTTAGTAGTTGAGATTTTGTAGGAGTTTTCTTCGTGTTGGAGATTGGACTTC
Source organism: Berberis vulgaris (assembly GCA_963556465.1). Taxonomy (NCBI): domain Eukaryota; kingdom Viridiplantae; phylum Streptophyta; class Magnoliopsida; order Ranunculales; family Berberidaceae; genus Berberis; species Berberis vulgaris. Next base: position 37,260,027 of record OY747126.1, on the reverse strand, counting down.
CTTGTCGGTCTGTGACCTTTATAGTGGTTGGGTTGCTTGAGAAGCCATCTCTTGTCAGACTGAAATTCGGTCTCATATACTTGCAGTCTTGTCAGTTATGAGGACGAGTTTGAGTTGAAGGGGAATTTCCGCTGCCTTTCTGGTCTGGGCTCCCAAAATACGCCCCACTTCCGAACGAGAGTTAGGTTGTTGAGGAGTCATCTTTGCCTGAATGGGATACACTTTGTGCATTTATCATCTCAATCATTGAGAGGACTTGAGCTGAGAAGAAGTCATCTCCGCCTATCTGAGTTGGGCCTTCTATTTAGATCCCAATCTTGAACATGATTTGGGTTGCAGAGGGACCTTCTTTGCCCGAACGGGTTAATTTCCTGTGCATATCTGACTTAGTCCTTGAGAGGACTTGAGCTGACAAGAAGTCGCCTCCAACAGTCTAGGCTGAACTTTATAATATACCTCAATCCTGAAGAAGACTTGGGTTGTTGAAGAACCATTTTTGCCTGAATGGGCTAGGTTCTTGTATTCCTCTAGCTCGGTCCTTGAGATGATCGAGCTGGGAAGAAGTCTTTTACGCCTGTCTGGGTTAGACTTTATAATATAACTCAATCCTAAATAGAAGTTGAGTTGCAGAGAACCATTTTTGCCTGCACAAGCTAGGATTTTGTACTCCTCTAGCTCAATACTTGAGATGATCTAAGTTGGGAAGAAGTTTTTTACGCCTGTCTGGACTAGACTTTATAATATATCTCAATCCTGAATAGGAGTTGGGTTTTTTACCAACCATCTTTGCCCGAATGGGCTAGGTTCATGTACTCTTTTTGTCCAGTCCTTGAGAGGACACGAGCTGGGAAGAAGTCATATTCGCACATCTGGGCTAGACTTTATAATGTACATCAATCCCAAATAGGAGTTGGGTTGATGAGGAACCATCTTTGCTCGAATGGGCTAAGTTCATGTTAAGCAAACTAGGACACTTATTGGGCGAGTCATTGATATCTTGAATAGGATTAGACACTGCCTCTTTGTGCCATCTTGGTCCCTCAGACTATATTATTCTGTTGCAGTGAGCCGTCAACAGACTAGACTCGTCTGCCTCGCAGTACCTTGGTTCCTTAGGCAGACTAGGTCACTTACGCGGCGAGACTGTCGTCGCCCTTAGTAGAGCTAGGCTCAGCAGCTTGTGCAACATTTTGGTTCTCGTGATCAAATCGGGCTTCATTTGGGCGGTGAGATGTCCATGGACTGAGCTCGACTCACTGTATCATACCTCAGCTCCTTGGCAGACTAGGTCACTTGTACAATGAGCTGTTATCACCCTCAGGAATGCCAGACTCAGCCGCTTGTGCACCATTTTGGTCCCAGTATTAGGACCGGGTTTTTCGTGCGATGAGCTGTCCGTGGACTGGGCTTGGCCGGCTTGTAGAGAACCGTCTGTGGACTAAGTTCTACTCGCAGATGTACTTCCTCGATTTCGAACGCGAACTAGATTTCTTGTGCAGCAAGCTGTCAACATCCTGAATAGGAATAGGCTCAGCCCATGTGCACCATTTTTATCTTCGTGCTCAGACCAGGAGTCGTCATGGGTACCTTGGTTCCTTAGGTAGACTAGGTCACTTGTGCGGTGAGTCGTCATCCCTTTTTCTGAGGTTAAGCTCAGCTGCTTGTGCATCATTTTGGTCCCTGTATCAGGACTAGGCTTCGTTTCAGCGGTGAGTTGTTCGTGGACTGGGCTTGAATCACAGTATCGTACCTTGGTTCCTTGGGCGGACTAGGTCACTTATGCGGCGAGCTGTCGTCACCCTTAGCGAGGTTAGGCGCAGCTGCTTGTGAGCCATTTGGTCCCTGTATAAGGACCGGGTCTTCCCCTGTAGAAGGAGTTGAGTGTGAAGCAGAGTCATTTTTAAAGAGATTAATGTTATTGATAGTTCTTTTTCAAAACTTATGATGTTGCCCTCGCTGCTCCTTACCAGTACCCTTGGCCTATTGGTTCACCTCTTTTTAGAGGGACTCGAGCCGTCATGGTCATGTGCCGATAGCTTCATTGCCATGTAATGGCATTATTTGGCAGAAGACTTACCTCCCCTGATAGTTATTGTCTCTCCGCTGACAGGGTATTTGAGGCACTGGTGTAGTGTGGAGACCACTGCCCCCATCTGGTGGAGCCAAGGTCTTCCAAAAATTACATTGTATGTGGAGAGGCGTGTACCATAATGAACTCCATCATCAGGAGCTTTACTGGCTCCTCTGTTCCTACAGGTAGGTTGATGCTCCCGAATGAGCAACTTCGAGCGCCACTGAAGTCAACCATCTCCTGGTTGTCTAGTTTTTGCTCCTCATCTTTCAGCCGCATTCTGTGAAATTCTTCCAAGAACAGGATGTTGGTTGCGCTCCCCATGTCCACTAGCGACCTTTTCACGCCCCATTTCAATAATGCAATCGTGATGACTAGGGCGTCGTTGTGCGGGGAATAGACCCGTTGTATATGCCGCTCCATGAACGTCGGGTACGGGGTTGGGTGTTCTACTTGAGCATGCTAAATTGGGTGGTATCCACAGCGAGAAACTGTCTGCAGTTCCCAAATCGCCCGCTTCCTTGACCGATTGGATTTTTTTTGGTCCATTGTGTGCGTTGTGCAGGACGTAGATGATGCCTGCAATCTTTTCTTCTGTCCTTGGGGTTGTTTCTTCCTTCTCTATTTCTTGAGGCTATTTCTCATCAGAATTTACGAATTCTCCGAGTCTTCACCTTTGAACCCGGTAATCTATCTCGTTCTTGCAACTTTGGCATTCCTAGGTAATGTGACCGTGGTCTTTGTGGTAGGCACGGTACTTGTTCCTATCATGCTTTGAAGGATCGCTTTTGAGCTTGGGAGGTCATTTGATGTCATTCCAGTTTTTCATGGAGAAGAAGATTTTGGCCAAGTTGGAGTTGAGGGAGTGAACTCAATGAACCTTGAGCCGACATAGTTGATGTCCCTATCAGGTTTGGTCTTGTCGAACCTGGTTTTGTTGTCATGTTTCCTCTTTTTTGTCCTATTCTTATCTCGCGCCTTTTTTCCGCTCCCCTGTCTCTGGCCCTGGGGGCCTGCTTGGTTTTATTTTTGCCTCCTTTCTTGGCGGCCAGCATCTCTTCGAGAGTGATATACTTTTGTACACTTTTCAGTAAGTCTGCCATATCTCTTGGAGGCTCAAGGGTAAAAAAGTTGTTGAATTGACCACCTCGAAGGCTAGAAGTAAAGGTGGTGACTGCCGTGTTGTCGCTGCAAATGTCGATTAGACTCAGCTTGTCGTTAAAACCAGTGATGTATTCTCTGACGGTCCCGCCTTGTTTCTGCCCGAGACTTAGTAGGTAGTGAAGCCCCTTCCTGTTCTGTTAGCTCCGAACGAATCTGGTAATAAATGCTTCAAAGACCTGGAATTAGTCGACGGATCTCGACTGGAGATTGTGGAACCAGGTCAGTGCAACCTTTTTGGGCTGGTGGGCAAAGTTCTGCACATGATGGCTTCTGAACTTTCTTTCAGCATCATGGTAGTGGCGCAGATGATCTAACGGATCTGATGTTCCATCTTAGAATTTGAGCTTTGGAGGGACGAACTTCTTTGGTAGTGGGGCGTTCATGATTTCCTCCGAGAATGGAGGGACGGTGAGGTCATACATGACGTACGGAATGGTTTCGCCCAATCGGAGTAGGTTCCTGACGGTGGTAGATATGTTTTTGGGGTGTGGTACCCGTGATCCCCATTGTCCCTTAAGATCTCCTACTGGCCAGCTCTTTGTTACACCTTGGCGAGGTTTTCGCTTTCTTGGACACGCTTTCGGGCGTCCTTTTTGGTGTGGGATCTCCCTTAATATCTACCATTTTTGGGTGGTTGTTGTCGATCATGAGTAAGTCTCTCCACCACCCGCTGTAGATTATCCATTTAAAACAAGATTTGGTCTATGCAAGGGTTAGTCATGGCTGCCTCAGTGCTTGGGCCATGCGACTTCTCTGCCCCCTTGGTTGGATTGGTTCAACCCTTGATTCGACTTCTCTGGCTGAAGAGTTGTCTAATTCGGCATTATTGTTGAATGCCCAAGATTTTGTGCTGGTAACCATTTCTCGATGCTTTGCTTAGCTAAAAAAAGAACTTTGAGTGTTCGTTTTAGGGAAAAATTATCGTCAATCCCTATGGACAGCGCCAAACTAATGTGTTCAAATCTGTCCTTGTCGATCTCGCTGATCTCCAGCCTGCAAAAATGAGTAGTGGTTAAGCCAGAGATATCCGTTGTGGTGGTCGAAGGCAAGGCAATCCGATGCTTAAATCATATATTGATGTAAGGAAGAGTGAAAACTGGAAGTAAATTGTAAAGTTTATGTGTACTTTTCTTCTTCCTTTCATAGCCTTTTATAGCGAGTGTTCCTCCCCAACTGTCCCTGCGATCAAGGGCGTGATGGAGGGAGGAGATATTGCATAAGATCTTACCTGTGCATGATTGAGTCTCTTCGGCACTTGTATCTGTTTAGGATCCAATGTTTAATTGGGCTAAGAGCTCATTTCGTGAGAGTGGATCCCGCACCTATGGCAGCTCTAAGATTAGTGTTTAGGCCTTATTGTCCTGGGACAAGCTCCAAGGCATGTGCTTCTTGGGCTGGCATGACTTTGGGCTTAGGCACCTGACTTGAGGGCTAACCAATAATTTATGAATGGGTCCGCTTGGGACCGTGCTGAAGCCTTTCTCATGCTAGGGTTAGCCCGTGCAACATGTATGACCGTGATCGTATGACTGATTGATGTCTCATCAATGAGTATTCACTTTCATGCACATTTAGAAACCTACTAAGTTAATATATTGCTTGTTTTTTGCCTTAATCATTGTCTCGTGCCAATAAAATTTTACAGAATCATTTTTTGCAGCACCATATAACTTCAAGGGTCTATCTTTTTTAGGTGGCATTAGTACTGGAGGATTGCATAATCTTTCAAGGCTTGAAATGCCAACTGGAATTCCTTGTTGTCTTAAGTTGGGGAGTCCTTATAAATTCAGTTAAGAGCCTTTCCACTTCCTCTTTAACTTGGAATTCACATCTGGCGTCATCCTCCTTGGTTGTTGTTTGACAAGTCTACAGTTAGATTTAATTGGTAATTTATGTTCAACCGGTGATCTATCTAATTTATGCAATTCATCATGATCCAAAGCAAAATAATCTTTATAAGTCTTTAAAACTGAGATTAACTTCAAACTTGTTGGAGCATCTAGTTTAGTACTTATAAAGTTAGGTTTAGGATCATCACTGATTACTAGATTGACCTCTACTAAAGGGTCCTGAGATGCTATCTCTAAATCTTTTGTGTGGGCTGATTCTTTTGATATGGTCTTTATTTCTTGAAAGTCTTCCATGTGAATTCTTAATGTATATATCACTCAAGTTGATAATGCCACTTTGCTGTATTTTGGCATTTGTATCAAATTCTATGAATTTGTCTAAAACCAATTGTATGGTCTCATTAATTTTTTTACGATCATTGTTCATTCCCATAATTTTCCCACTTTTTAATGGTTTGATCAAACTAAAATGGGTCTTCGTCCCATTCACATAAAGCCATATTATTTTCTTTATCACTTATGTCAATAGGACCTATATTATCATGGTAGAGTCTTGCATCTAGACAATTTAAACTTAAATGGAATGGTTGAGGATTCACATGTACTTACTGAATATCTTTTCCTTTCTTCAAAATTAACAGTTTCTAATGCATAGAAGATGAAATACACTTATTAGCATGGATCCAATCTCTGCCTAATAATAAAAAACATTTGGTGCGCAATCTATAACAAAGAAGGTTGTATTGAATGATTACCTCCAACTGTTATTCTAGTGGTACAATTCCTTTGGCCATCTTTTTTATCTCCAGTAAAATCAGTATATACTGATTTTAGAAGTCACCAATTTGGCATCTAGTTTATTTATTAATTTCAGTGTATTGGTAGTCATGATATTAAGTGATGCACCATAGTCTACTAATACTTTGCTTATGAGTTTTCCATTTAACCCGTCTTTGATAAATAATGGTTTGATGTGTTTAGCTGTTTATCGAATTAGTTCTTCAAAAGTATTAGGTAATCTAGTAGAAACAAAACAAGATTGTGGAGTCCTTACCTCTTCCATTTCGTTCAACCAAATGTCCAAATCATCTGAGCTTTCAAGATTGGTTTCCACATCTTTGCTTTCTTTAGCAGCGAAAACCATAGGCAAAGTGAAAATCATATTGATAGCTACATCTTGAGGTAAAATACCAAACTAAATCATAAGGCTGCCTATTTTCCCTTCAATGAGCATGTCTTTTAGTAAATCATATTGCAACTCTATTTGTTATCTTCTTCTATTTTTGCAAGTTCCATATCTTTTTCCATGCCACCTCTAGTGAACCTAGGATTAGGGTTATTACAAATAGACTGCCATAGAGAGCATTTTATCTTAATCTTCCTTTTGTAAGTCGCAGTGAGTACAAGAGTAGGGGAATTTGGCTCTATGACATTTCATTTGCCTACTGAAGTTGGCTCTAGTTTCACAAACTTTAAATTTTTTCTTGATGGACATGTTTGCATACTCTAGACCACTTCTAGATCCTGCAAAACAAACCAATCAGGTACACCCACTACTAACCCTTTAGGTAAGTGTTTTGAAATTCCAAAACCCATGGGTTAAGGTCATCTTGCATTCAGTTTTGCCCTAATTTGGGTTTATGTTATCTAAACCTGTAGAGAAACATGTAGTCACTCTCTCAAACATGGGTTTGTTGAACCCAACTTTCCTAGGCAGGGCCAATTGTGGTTCCTTAGCCTTCATCTTCTTGTGGCTTCCTTCCCCTGGGAACTCAAGGCACAAGTTATGCACATGTGTTGAACACAAATGTTAGTCTTGTTGAATACTCATTTTCTTGACCGGTGGTTTACATTACCAATGTTTACACTCATTTCATTGACTGTTGGAAATGGATCTTTGTTACTTTCCATTGATGTCTTTGGAAGCTTGAGCTTTTCCTTTCTCAACAGTTCTTGGATCTTGTCCCTAAAATTATAAAACCAAGAATCATGTCATTTACAATAAAAATTTTCGATAATTTTTTTTACTGAGTAATTTGACTCCTTTAGGAAGTTTTATTATTTTTCCTTCCAATAAATGATCAAATATTTGATCTATTTTAGAAACATCAAATTAATATTTCTTCATTAATCTTTTTTGTTTTCTCATGTATGCTTCAATAGTAGTGTTTTTCTTTACTAAAGTTTCACATGGAAAGGGTTCCTGATCCACAATTTCTACAACATCGATTTCTAGATTTGGATATAGTAGATTTTAATAGAAAACTAGTCCTCTCTTGTTCTTCTTTCAATAAGGCTTCAAACCAACTTTAGCAATTATTTTCACTAAGTCTCTAAATTTAGTGCCATCAAACCTTTTTCTTTAGCTTAATTCTAAATCATTTTGAGCCAATTTTACAAACTCACGTTAAGGTATAACTATCTTGTACTTGCTTTTAGCTCTTTTAAACCTATTAATGTCATGCATTGCAATCTTGATGCAGTCAATTTCTGCTCCATGTTTGACCTTGACCTGCTGACCTACACAAGGAACACATGTGAGCCACAGACCACCGTTGTGGTGGCCGATGGTACTCTGATGCTTAAGTCAGACAGGGCTCTGATGAAGGCTTAAATCTGTAAACAAGGAATTTGTGGCATACCTTTATTCACCAACCTCCTATCTTATTTATAGTGTTGGAGTCCTAGTACGGCTAGGCCATCGGTGGCGTAGTTTAGGGAAAGAGATCTTCCTGGAGATCATTTTCTAATTAGGAGTCATTTTGTAAAGGGAACTTTCCCTGTTAGACCTGTCCTTCTAGATACATGGGAGAGAGTTCCCCATTGAAGTGTTGTCCATACGCGAAAGTTTCCACGTACGACGTATACTCTGGTGTTTATTTCCTAGTTGGAGACAAAGTACTGCTGGCTTGCACGTCCGAAGTTGGTCTCCAAGATACTTGCCTCAATAGGTCGTACTTGTATTGAGGATGGTTGTGAGACGAGTGGGTTTAACAAGACATAGTAATTCAGGTCCGGCTGGCAAACAACACTTCGCGGGCTTGATGTTGTTTGGCCTGGATCAGTGCTAGACTGATGTTTGGGCCTGTTATTCCTTGAGATCATCATGACACGTGTACGGTATAGATGAAAGGACGTTTCGGTGTATCATCAATTCTCATATGGTATTTGCTTGCTAGATCAGCCATTGTCACTTTAGGTTTTGTTTGGAAAAATTATGCATGAAGCATTTCTTCAAACTGTTGCATCCCAAAACTGAATTTTGAGGCATGCTTATGAACCAAGAGAAGGTTGCATTCGTCAAAAAAATTGGGAAAAGCCTGATTTTATGTAAATCAACAACAATTGCATCCCCCTACATTAGCTAGTGAACCTAGCAACATGCTCCTATTGTGGATTGTGTACCATCATTAGAAAATTAGGTAAATTTTGGGATTTCATACCCTGATAGTGGCATCCTATCTATCCAACTGGGGAAAGGCTTTTTGTGTGTAAGTACCTACACCCCTCAAGCCTTTTGTCCTAACTCATGTATTACACCTGCTATTTCAGTTCTATTCACTGCATTTGTTGTCTACCTAGTTTGGGCAACATGAGAACGTATAAAGCAGAAGGTTGGCTACACTATGTTTGAAACCCATTTGTTTGTTGTATAAATGAAGTTGTGAATTGATATGCAGGTTGAGGGTTTGCAAGCATGTAAAAGCTCTCTATGTTTGCTTATCATTCTGTTAAGTAACATATGGTGCAAAATTTGGAATTGCACCAATGTTGGTGTTATTTCTAGGTTTGTTAAGTATCATGACCAATGTTTTATTTGTTTTGAGTAGTGTTCAAGGGTGTAGTCGATTGATCCGGCTTTTGGTTCAATGAAGTCACTAGTGTTCCCATGTTATGCAACATGTTTCAAAGGTGATCAAAAACTGGATTCAACTGTGCGCACAAAATTTTCTTGTCCAGTTCTAATTTCTAACAGATTCAATCTCTTGATTTTTAGTGTTGCCAACATTGTTCCTACTGTTAGGAACATGCAATGAGTTTTGGTTTTCATTGTTGTCAACAATTAATTATTCTCTACCCTCCGAGAGAATAATTCCATCATTGACTCGTCTCGTTTCAACCATTATTAATGATCAAAACAATCAAGAAAATGTCCCACTAGGTGTAATAAAAAAATATTTTTATCATGAAATGATCACTCCAAAAATATTAGGGTGAGCCAGGAATTCGTGTAAGTGAAATTCCTATAAGAAACTGACTTCTAAGAACCAAACTATGAATTCTAACGCCTCAACTATGATGATTTTTTCATGCACATTCACAAAGTTGAGAACTTATGAAGGAGATGAAGATCTTTGAAAAGATAAAAGTGCAAATGAGTAAAGTGCATAAATTGTAAAGGAATGTAAATGCAAACATTGAAAGATAAATTGCAAGAATGTAGATTTCAGGAATGTAAGGAATTGAAAAAGACAATGATAAATTGTTTCCGATTTGAACTTTGAAATGAACTTTTGTTGAGAGATGTATTTCTAAATTGTACAATGGTGTTTGGGTTCTATTTATCAACCCATGGTGGCTACAAACATACAACTTCTTCATCCACAATTCAGAAAACCTATAACCAACAACTCCATATCATCGAGCCTGGTGTGGTTATTAAACTAGCAAATGAAGAAGCCAATTAACTTAGACCTGCGTGCTCAAAGTATTCAAGCCCAAATTTTATACAGATTTATGGATTTTCTGGCTCGAATCTGAAATTTTAGATTTTAGCTCAAACAACCCATTCCAATGAAAGTTGGAGGTCGTGTTGTACATTTGGTTGGCTTTGATTTGGTTTTCTTAGTTTTCAATTTCACATTTCTTAAAACATTATATAGGGAAAGAGGAAGAAGACGAGGGGTTTGAGGTTTGCAAAAAGTAAAGTGGTGAAAAAAAGTAGAGGGATTTGGATTTGACATAGGTAAAAGGAAATCCCATCATTTGGGGTTCATTTACTAAATATGAAAAGTTTGGTTGGGGTTTTGCAACTTGGGGTCTAAAAAAAAGTGTTATAAGGCAAAAATGAAATTCTAGAAAATTAAGAGGAAAACTATGGGTGCAAATAGAAATACCCTTACTTGTTTAATAGAGGCAGGGCATAAAAGTTTGATTTACAGTCAAGTGACACCCAATCTGTCTCACACAACTCGATACACACATGCGGTGATGTGGCCAATAATATATGCACAATGGGGGTACATGCCATTCCTTGTTTAATAGGGGCAAGGCATGAAAGTTTGATTTATGATCAAGTGACACCCAATCTATCTCATCTAACTCGATACATACATGTGGTGATGAGGCCAATAATATGCACACTGGGGGTACAATACAACTAACTACAGAAGCCAAAACACACCAAAGCCCCTCGACTTTTGCTTAAGGAGTGAGTAAGGAGAGAGAGTTTTTCGGCAAAGTAATTGTGATTAGTAGTGTTTTCCGGTTTTCTAAGTTTCAATTATCAACAAACTCGAACTGAACTCTATATTTCTATCACGTTATCACCGTTCAATCCACTTGGTCTTTCTCATCCAAATCCATGTTATCCCCTCAACTCTCTTCATCTTATTACCCTTTATGTTTTTTTCCTTTCATCAAAATCACAAAAAAAATCCGTAACTCTTACCCTCATTTCTTCCCCGATGCAAGCTCGCTGATTTATTTTTTGTTGATTTTCTGTTGTTACTCTTGTTTGTTTTCTGCAGGTCTCTGGCATTGTGCGTTTTCGTTTCCTATTTTTCTTGGTTTCCCTTCTCTAACAAACACACACTCCTCACCACCCTCATCCATCATGAACATCCCTTCATATCATGAATGTATCACCAGTAACTCTACTCCTCACAATCTAAATTACAAACCACCTCCTTCCTCCTTTCAACACCTACTACACGCTTGTACCATCTCATATTTCAACTATGGTATGTGCTCAAATATTTTCCAGGAATACCATTGTTATTTCTCCCTTCTAATGGATTCCTCCGGTTTATGCATCACTTCACTCCCAAAACCAAAGCCAAACAGATCTATGCCATCCCCTCCATGCCCATGCCAATCCCTACCGCTCTACCCCTCACACATTTTCCATGAAACTCCTTTCAAAGATCATCTTCTACCATGAAATAACGAGATACAACTGATCCTAACAGTTTACAAGATGCTCTTCGGTGTAAATTGTTTTGATCATGGAATGTATTCGAAATAGGAGAACGAGGATTTCCCTTTTCCTTACACCAATAGCTATAGCACATTTCACAATTTCTCGAGGTGATTGAGTTCTCTAATACATATCAATTATCACATTGAAAGGAGCTACAATCAACTCCAGATCCCATCCTCTCCAGTGTTCATGTTGAGGGTAGATTCGAGTTCCCTGACTACATCCCCCATGATGGATGAACAATCGATCCGAACATCATTTGACCCTTTTGGTATTACTAGCTGGAGCTACTGAATCTCACCGGCTGATGCGTCATTGTCTGGCTCACCGTCGTCTAAACTGACACAAGTGGAGGATTAGACTGAGTTTATGGCTTTGATTAGCACGACTTCCCAACATCCCCCTTCAATGCTAGGAAAGTCAACTACTTGTCCGCTGTTAATGGCAGTAGAACAGCTGTGATGAAATTAAAGTGTTTTGCACCTGTGACGGTTGTGATAACGGTCGTTAAGAATACCGTTACAAAATCAGCAAAACACTCAATGTTAACGGCTAACGATCACGGAGACGGCCTATATGACGACAAAACAACATATTTCCTCTTGTTAACGGTCACAGAGACGGTCGTTATGACAAAAAATTCAACCGTACTATTAAAGGCTGTGATGACGGTAGTGATGTCACCATTACTGACAACCTTAACAACAATGTTTCTGCAGTATCTTTTAACGGCCTTTGACGAAGCTGTTTTGATTAATCTAGGCCGAAGGAACGATCAGTTAATCTTACAAGCTGGGGCGATTTTACTGGCTGGGAGTCACTCATTCGGGATGGGTCCATCAACTATTCAAATCACTGGCTAGCAATCCTTAAGGGTGGTGATGAGTACACCAACAATTGTTTCAAACTCCAAGGTTTATGATGATTATCAAATTCAATCGCTCAGTAGAGAAGTCAACACACATACTGTTATGAGCAAATCTAAGTCTAATGTTTCAGTTTCACTGGGAAAGCATGAGCACAGACAACCGACTTCTGAATTGAAAATAAGTATGGTGAATCTAGGGAGGAAAATTCGACAGATAATATTGTTTTGGAGTGTGCAAATTTAGAATCTTCAAGAGTATGATCATGTTACTGAAAAGGCTTTGCAGGTATTGGCGACTGTTGCAGAAGGGTCACCCAAGTTACCATGATTCTTTCCTGGAACGCAAGGGGCATAGGGTCTCCCTGCATGATCCATAATCTAAAGGCTTGTTCCCATCAGTCCAATCTCGATATCAAGTTCTTGTCAGAAACCAAAGCCTTCTCTGCCCATATGGGCTGCATACACTAGAGACTTGATTCAAACACGGAGTCTCAGTTGCAGCAACGGGTCAATCGGGTGGCATTGCAATGTTCTTAAAAGAAGGTATCTCTTTTACCATCATTTCATCCTGTAAATATAATTTTAATTGTATTATTCATTATTACTTTGATTTATCTCCTTGGACTGCTATTTTCATGTATGGTGAACCCAATCCATCTCTTAGGGTTCCTTTTTGGGGTAATATGTCTGCACTCTACAATTGCCAAAACCTTCATGGTATCATTATTGGGGACCTTAATGTCATTCTCAATCAAGATGAAAAAATGGGGGGTAACCGGCCTACTATCTCCTCACTTAGTCAGTCACCTTCGCACTTTCATAGACAACCGCAACCTTATTGATTTTCATCTTCCTGGCTCTCAATTCATTTGGAATAATAAACGTAAGGACATAAATGAGATTAAGGCCAAACTGGATCGCATCTTGGTGACCACTGACTGGGTACACCTGTTTTCCTCAGCGACGACCCGTACTATTCATACTTCCACTTCGGATCATTGTGTTCTTTCTCTGCAACTAGTTTCCAATATTTCTAATGGTCCAAAGCGTTTCAAAATTATCCACATGTGGACTAGAGACCCATAGTGTAGGAAACTGTCTTGGGCTCCAAGGCGTCATCGCAAACCTGATCAAAACTTCCATATCAAAACCAAAAAGTTGAGTTATTGTTTGTCTAGGTGGAACCATAATGAGTTAAAAATATTCAATTATGCATTCAAGAAACTCATAAAGCCCTTGATGCTCTCCAAAATGAACATCCCTCCACTCAAAATGCTTCGGCTATCGCCTCTTTGGAGGACTGGCTCTCGAAACTCCTGGTTAGAGATGAACTTTTTTAGAAAAACAAGTCTGGTTGTTCTCGGCTCATGGAGGGAGATAGGAATACTAAGTTCTTTCATCTCTCTACGCTGCTATGTCGGAAACGAAACCTCATTCTTAGCCTGAAAGATGATTCCAATGTCTAGCAATCGACTAATGACAATGTTTGTCAAGTTCTTAACAACTATTTTGAAAACATTTTCCATTCTTCAGGTCCTTCTCCTAATCTCCAAATTCTTTCTATTCTCCTCGGTCATCTCTAGTGCTAAGAATGAGGTTCTCCTATCCATTCCTACTGACTCTGAGATTCAAAAAATTATTTTTGATATGGGCAGTCATAAAGCGCCAGGCCCTAATAGTTTTCATGCCTACTTCTTTCAATATTATTGGGATATTGTGAAGTCGGATGTTTGCAAGGTAGTTAAATATTTCTTTACTACTCGTCAAATGGATCCCAAGCTCAATGAAACATTTATTGCTCTTATCCCAAAGGTTGGTAACTCAGTTACTCTGGACAAATCTCGCCCTATAGGCCTCTATAATATTATCTATAAGGTGATCTCCAAAATCATGCCAAATCGCATGAAACCCCTATTAGATAACATTATATTCCCCAACCAAGGAGCCTTGCTTCTAGGGCAGTATATTACGAATAATGTCAGTCTCGCTCATGAGAATTTTTTCAAATGGAGAATCTTCGAAGGAAAAAAAAAGGTTGAATGGCCATTAAAATCGATAGAGTGGCCTATGATAGAGTTGAATGGTCTTTCCTTATATATGTTATTCGGCAACTGAGGTTTACAGAATGATGGATTCAACTCATTGAGCAATACATCTCTACTACTTTCATTCGGGTTATTCTTAATGGCTCACCCTTTTCTTCCATCAAGCCCTCTAGGGGAATTCGACAAGGGGATCCCCTATCACCATATCTTGTCATTGTGGTTGCTGATGCTTTATCCCTTCTTCTTGCCCAAGAGGAAGCTGTAGGACTCATCAAAGGCATCAAGATCAATCAACATTCCCCTTCTCTTAGTCACCTGATTTATGCAGATGATCTCATGTTTTTTTGCCGAGCATCCCTTGTTGAAGCCCACTCGGTTAAAGATATTATTCAACAATACTATCTAGCTTTGGGTCAAGGGGTTGATTTTGACAAATCATCGGTGTACTACAGCTCCAATGTTCACCCAAACCAAGCGAAAATGATCAATAAGATCCTGGGATTGAAGTTCTACAGTCCTAAGGACAAATATCTTTGATCGTCACTGCTCATGTCAAACAAAAATGCCACTGATTTCCAATTCATTACTGATAAAATCAATGTCAAGCTTTCAAGCTAGAAATCCAAAGTCCTTAACTCGATTCCGATTTACAACATGCAAACTTTTCTTCTTCCCACCCCATTTACTACCAAAACTGATATTCTTGCTTGCAATTTCTAGTGTAACGAGACTGCTGATGGAAAATCTAAGCACATGTGTACCTGTGATCAAATCACTAAGCATTGACACCTGGGTGGCCTGAATATCCCCTTAATGAGGAATAAAAACTTGGCCTTAATGGCAAAGAGTGTTTGGCAAGCCATCTCTTCCCCCACAACACTCAGGTTATTCAACTTAAAGTGCTTTACTTTAACACCAAACACCTCTTCCAAATTTCCAAACCTTCGTCCTTGGCTGTCTTTACTTGGAAGGGCAATCTCACTGTGCTGGCAAAAATGAAGTGATATCTCAAATGGCTAGTGTTAACGGGAAACTATATAGACCTTTAGAGGGATTGTTGGGTTAAGCCAGGATTGCTTTTGACCGATTGTATGGTCAATCCCCTGACCCCTAATTTGCTTAACAAAATTTCGAATTTAAGGAACATTCCCACTAGTCAACACCCCCAATGAATGAGAGCTTAATCAGGTCCTTCTTCCCTGCCCCTATGGCTAGTGACATTCAGGATATCCTTACCCAATGTTCAGATTGTCCTGACACTCTGATCTGGCTCCCTGATAAAAAAATGTCTCTTCACAATCAATAACTCTACCAAGTTGTTCACTCTGGAACAATCTGAATGCTCCACCTATCTCATTCCCTATCTTAGCACTGATGCTAAGACGCTAAGAGATATGTGGAGAATCAATGCACCTCATTCTGTCCTCTTTTTTACTCTGGAAACTCAGCTAAAATATGCTCCCGACCATGACCAATTTGTCCCGTCTGCACACACCTTTAAAATATTGATGTATTTTTTTTGTCATAGTATACAAAAGATGTTATTCATATGTTCTTCCTCTGTCCGGTCATGCACCAACTTTGGCTTCTTTCGCCCATCCCTATCTACTGGCTCAATGATAACTTTGGGGTACCCAGTACTTCCCACGCTGGTGTAGCAGTCCAACAATACAATAATTTTAATCAGTAATATATGCAATATGCTTTAAACAAAAAAATAAAAATAAAAAAAACCTATAGAAGCCAAAATTTGAAGGCTATACCCCAAATATTTACGATTTTATTCTCCCAATACATATCTAAGAGCTTTGCTAGGGGTCGAGGGAGGTAGCGAGGGAAAGGGGCGAGGGATGGGTGGTAACCACCCATCCGCCTCGAGATGAAAAATCAGCCTCAAGATGCGAGATGTTGCTCATCGCGAGACAAATGAGTGGCTTCTACCCATCCCTCGCCTCTTTCCCTCGTTCCCTAGAATTTTCGCATATCTAATTACTACAGGGTCTCTCTGGGCGCAACCTATTTGATTTTCTGATAGAATTATTTTATAATAATTACACAGGGGTACTCGAGGATGCACTAGAAGAAATCTGTGAGTAGAGAATAGAGGAGAGTCGTTACAGGCAGGCAGGCAGGCAGGCAGGGGAAAAAGAAAGGGTAACTGAGTTGAGTTGAGTTGGTATCCACATCCCTCCCGTCACCACCCTTCCCCACCCCATTTGGATCTCTTCTGGATCGAAAGAAAAGGTCGAAATTAATTTGAAGAAGAAAGGAAAAACGAGTCTTGTCTTCTGGGAAGGATGAGTAGTAGCAGAGATCTTCTCAACATTCATCCCGCGGAGCTCAAATTTCCATGTAAGGAGTTGTTGTTATTGCTATTGCATCCGATCCGATCCGATCTTTTTTTTTTTGCCCTAGCTAGCTAGATTAGGTTTGTCTCCCAATTGAATTGACATGACGGGTTTGAATTTTGATTCTGAAGTTGAATTGAAGAAGCAAAGCTCGTGTTCATTGCAACTAACCAACAAGACGGATAAATACATAGCTTTCAAAGTAAATTCTTCCTTCTTCTTCGCACAAACATACATTACATTTTGTTTTCATTTTCCTCATGTTCAATTGATTATTTTTTAGGTTAAAACTACAAATCCGAAGAAATACTGTGTTCGTCCCAATACTGGAATTGTCTTGCCTGGAACAACATGTGATGTTACAGGTAATTCACTCCATCTCCCTCTCCCTTCTGCTGCGCCTGCCAATCTCCACTAGTATATCAATCAATCAAACACATTTTTTTCTTTCTTATGTCTTGTTATTTTATTAGTTACTATGCAAGCACAGAAAGATTCACCACCTGATATGCAATGCAAGGACAAGTTTCTTCTTCAGAGTGTCGCTGCACCTAATGGTTCCACCACCAAAGACATCACTTCTGAAATGGTATGCTTGCTGCCTTCCTTTCTTCATACTATTTCTTCTTATTTGATTTCATTACTTACCTCATTTTGTTCTTTCATGCTCTTGTTTTAGTTTAACAAGGAAGTTGGCAAGGTTGTTGATGAGTTTAAACTCAGGGTAGTTTATGTTCCAGCTAATCCCCCATCACCAGTGCCCGAAGAATCCGAAGAGGGATCGTCTCCCAGAGCATCTGTTGTAGACAATGGGGGAAATATCAATTCATTGTTTGATGCTGTAAGTGCACATTCTCATACTCATTATCACTCAATCCTTCTCTGCATTTTTTCCAATAAATTCATTGTTAACCTTTGATTGATTGTTGTAAACCACCACTTGGTTTTGAATTTCAGGTATCAAGATCTTTTGATGATCCAAAGGAGAAATCTTCAGAGGTAAATATATTCTTCTTTATTTCTTATTTAAGATCAATCATCAACTTTAAGATATTTGGTAGAGGCCTTTTGTTGTTTGATTTGTTGCCAACGACTGATTAAGTTGCCCTTTTTACAACTGACTTTCCTTGGTCATGGTCGAGTTTTACATGCATGATATATGGTTTTATGTGAATGATTCCATTGGAACCATCAACCAACCACATAGGAGTGTAAAAATATGTGTGGATGTTTCAACTTATTGATTAGAAATATTGCGTGACAATTAAAATCTGTTGCTAAACACAATGGAAAAAATATGCGTGGATATTGGAGTTTGTTATTTCTTACATGAAATTGTGCTACTACTATACTGTGCAGTTAAAATAGCGTTATAAGACTTAACGTGGGTGAACCGTTACGTTATGTCATTATCATGTTATAGTATCACGACTCCGATATAACAACGTTATATGGCTGTTATTGAGATAACGTTTTTTTTTTCAATAACGACATTTTAACGTTTTGTTCTAATACATAAAAAATAAAAAATCACCCATTTCATTCTCGATCGAACTAGAGCCTAGACTCATTGGAAAGAAGGACTAGAGCTTGCCGCCAATCGACAGAGAACCAGACCTCGCTGTTTCACAAAAAATGTGAGAAGACGAAGAGTCGATCGCACTCTATTGCGATCTCACTCTCATACGAAGGGAAAATGTTTTTTATTAATTTTTTTGTTTTTGAATTTAATGTTATGAACATGATTTACTTTTTTGACTCTATAATACATTAATATTTTGTGGGGTATTAAAAATATATTTAAAAACTATTTCGTTATATACCGTTATATCCCGATATATCCTGTTATGACCAATAACGCTCTTGGATCGATATGGGTCCGTTATCCGTTTTAACTGCATAGCTACTATATTGGGGATGCACAATGAACTCTTCTATCAATGTAACTACTTTTTTGTTTTTTGATGAATTTAAACAATTCTTGTATGCGTTGGTTTGGTAGCACAGAAAAGGACATGGAATTGAAACCGATTCCATGCATTCCAATTCCAAGGGGGGGCAAGAACTTGGATTCTTGTGAGTGAGGGGAAAATTAGTCATATCTAAAATATCAATTGTGCCATTAAATAGACAACTAAACAACGGAAATTTGCTTGACATGCGATTTATTTATTCTGAAAATGAATCCAACAAATTCTATTGGTATTTAATATTGAGGGTTTCTTTTCATCGTCAACATTCCTATATCAAATTTGAGTATAAGATTTCAAGTCGTAATTTTTTTGTTAAATCATAAGTTTTTGTTTTCTTTTTTCTAAACACTTATTTATTTTCACATCAGCAAAACAAAACAAAATAGTTATCATATGAACAAAAATCGGAAATAGGGGAGAAAATAAACCACCAAAAGACATCAAGATGCACTACTATGTACCAGTGCATTCGAACAAAACATACAAGAAGAGTATTGGTGTTGCCAAGTAGTGCCTCACATCCATTGGCTAATTTTAGAATCTATCCACAAAACACCCATAGTTTTCTCCATCCCTAATCCCATTATTTGTTTCCCTTTCGACAACTCGAACGATGGCTTGGGGAAGTCTCTCTCAACCCACCTACTAGCACTAGGAATTGAAATTTGCAACATTGTACTTGGCCCAGTTTCTTAATATTTTTTTCCAATAATTTTATTTTGAATTCCCATTTCACAAATTTTCTCCATGACTTAATTTTTATATTTATTTATTATTATTATTATTATTATTTTTATTTGAAAGAGTTCCAAATTGCATTGAAATAGGAAGAAAAACAAGTAAAACAAAGGCGCTAACCCCCTTCCCTACTAACAACAAGAAACCCTATTGGACGCTTAAAATTTTTATATTCCAACATAAGGTTTACAATACCAAATCCGTTAGAAAGCATAATGAGAGGAACACAAGTACCTAAGGAAGTCTATAACGTCCAGGATTATTTGATCTCGAGATAAGGATTCGAACAATCAACCCTTTTTTCTAGCCAAATCACTCATACCACAACATAAAGAACAAAGGACCACACCATAAAGAACAAAGGACCACACCAATTTCTCGTGACATTTCCATCTCCATATGAGGAACATATCACCAATGGGTGTGGCGTAACCCGTGTCACCTCACTAATTTGAGAAATGAGGCTAAACCATGATGGCACAAAATAAAATAAAATGCTCCCAAGTTTCCACATGGTCATTCTACTTCCATCTCCATATCCTAATCAACACATCTGTAGTTGCGACCCACACAAAGGAGAGTTTGGGTGGGACCCCTCTATTCCACAGAGACGGGGAAATAATCTCTAGTGCTCGGAATAGGGTTAACCTCTCTCAAGTGTTTGTAGGAAGATGAGTCTAAGAATTCTCCACTTTTATTTGAAATCCATTTCCAACCACGTTAATTATACCCAAAACCTTAAGCTCAAGGGATACCATCAAGTTTCCTACCTCCTCTTCTTCCCATTCATTGAGCTCTCTTCTTTGATGAAATTCCAACTACATCTGTTTAGACCCCCACAAAGAAAATATTTCACTTACCCCTACTAAGATTTGAAACAAGATAAAGTTCTAGGGAGACATCTTTCAGTTGGACTATTTTTTTATATTCTTGTTCATACATTTACCCACAATCTTTCCTGACTATTGGAATCCTAGTCCAATTTTGATGGTAGTTCAGGAATCACTAGTGTCTTTTGTTATACTTGATTAGCAAAGTTACGTCCTTCAAAGGGGTGATATGACATTTACCATGAGTTTGTTCACAGTAGGGCAAATTCACAAAAGGTTCACTTGGTGTGGTTCACATATCCAGGCCATATTATACTATAGTTATTCCTCTAAAAAAGGCTGCCAACAAATGTGAACATGGTTATGTGTACTATATATAGATAATGAGTTTTTGGATGAACTAGTGTAGAAGTCAAAACTTTGTATCTCGACCTTTTTGTATCCATATAAAAAAATACAGTATGTATAAGCTTGTTGACCAAGGAACAAACCCAAAGGTTATTCCATACCTCATTTGATTTATATTTTTCCCCTGAGCTACACATAATGACATAAAACAAAGGAAAATTCTTCAGTGCATGGATGGTGCTATGCACCTGTTTTTGCAGATGTGGCATTTAAAATTTGTTTGGAGAGATGATGGGATGATAGGATGGTGGGTTTGGCCATGAATAAGATGATGGGATGGTGGGTTTGGCCATGGATAAGATGATGGGATGATGGAATGGGATATGAGATGATGGATGGGATGATGAGATGATGGGATGATGAAATTTAAAATTGGTTTTTATGGATGGGATAATGGGTTTGGCAAAAGAGATATTAAGTGCCACATCAGCAAAACATGTGTATGACACCATCCAAACATAAGCCTAGGCACAAAAGACTAGGCACTGTGTAGAAGGCTCTAAAACAAATATATTAATAAGGCAGGAATGTCCAGTGGGAGAAAGAGTAAGACACCCCCATATGTTGCCCAATGGCTCTTCTCGACAAGTTTCCCTTCTCCTTCTCAAACTACCATAGCCACTCTCATCGACAAGGTTCACGATATTGAATGGCTTAAACCCAGGCCCTACCTTTGTTTTTTGAAATTCCTACCAAATCCCAATTAAGGGCATGAAACCCCTTAGATGCTTCTGTGCCTTGCCAAAGGGAGTTTCTCATTATAGTTTCCATCATTTTCGGGCCTCTGAAAAACAAAGAAGGGTCACGTGGTAAACAAGTATATTAGGTGACACACTATTAATCAGCATAAGTATCCCCCCTTTGAAGAAGTTTACCCTTTTCGAGTAGCAAACCTTTTTCCAAAGTTTCAACCATTGAATCTACATCTCCTTACACCTCCAATTGAAACCTATGAAAATACCTAAATGAGTCGTAGTAAAGGATGTACCTCATAACAAAACAAGGAATCACCTTGCCTAACCCCTTCTTGACAAATCCAGCCCGTGAGCCTCCCACAAGATTAAAAATATAACTGTAGAGGTCAAATATGAGGGCTAATGCAATTCTTTAATGCCTCATGAGCGCCTTTGCCAATGAGCTTATAAAGGCAACACATCCAAGAAGATTAGTTGGTGGAATTGATCTTTTTGCCTCCATAGCATTTTCTTTCTATAGTATCCACAATCATACTTGCTTGTTTTAGGCTATTTCAGAATCTTTGCTTTCTTTCTTAATAATTAATTTAAGTTTTTACCGACCAAAAATTTTGATTTTTTTGGAAGAAGACTTGTTCCGCTATATCTTCTATCTTCTTTGTTACGCTTGGAGGAATATCAAGTCATATAAAAGCATGGTTTTGAGATGTTAGATCTATTGTCTTGTTTATATTTATTTTGCTTATTGATGTTGTTTTTGATTGAGTGATATGCTAATCGAGTTAATTTGATTGGACCCATTCACATCTACGGCTTATGCATTTGGTCTTGCAACAATACATGTGGCGTAGAGTCTATGCTTCTTGATTGCCTCAAAGTGCATGAACATTAAAGATTTTTGGTCTATGCCTTGAGGTATGCTTTTTGTACAAGGTTTATGTGGAGTCAAATGATCTATTGGGTACTTTTGATGAGCCAAAAATAGGTGTGAGATATATAGTCAATGGTTTGGAGATTTTGATTACTCTTGGGATTAGGTGTTTCATCATCTTTATTTAAGGGGTTGTTTTTTCAATTCTTCGTATGCGAATTGGAATATATATTTATTTTGCTATTTATTTAGTTTAAAGGTCAGACAAGGTTTTGAACGAATCACTGACCCAATTCTTCTTGGCATATAAGCTGTGTATTGTTAATTTTCTCACCAATCATGAGTCTTGCATTTGAGGTAATCTGATGGCTGGCTTAAAAATAAAAAACACGCCGAGATTGATTTTCAACTAGCTGGTGATATTTATTTCTCCTCACTTTTGTTAGTATTTCAGCTTTAATTCATTGTATGGTTAAGTGGTCACTTAGTGATATTTGTTTAGAACTCCCCATTTTCTTTTCTGTTTAGTATTATTATTACTAGCATTCAAGCGCGGCGATGCATGCGCTAGTCCACTTTAATTGTGTAAATTAAAAAGAAAATTATAATATCAACAATTCTATCACATCAGGAAGGCACAATTTTTGATGAAAGTACGTTACTTAAAAATGTGAATCACCTAAAAGTGAATTACTGTTCAGAAGGAAATCTGTCTACTTATAAAACTTACATTGTTTAACGGTTTAAGTTAGAATAAAATTATAATCATTAAGTTTGTTTTCATATGCGAATATAAAAGCCCAGGTTAAAATAACCAAATTGCTTAGTCGGAGAAATGCTTTTCTAAGATAACATTGTATTGTGTGACCAGAAATTAAGAATTCTCATCCCAATCTGAGCACATTTCTTCATACTAATATTAACTTCGAATATGATCAACTGCACTTAATACTCACTCACTTTAATTAGAAATTAAGATAATAAGGAACATCTTCGAACATCCGAGAATGCATTTTACAAATCCATGTTACCTACTACCTTATCCTGTGACATGGTACATTCTGAAAACTTTGTATAGAGTCCAGTACATACACTACTTTTTCAAAACTTTAATCTTGTTACACAAAGCTAACTATCCTAACTAAATAGATATCCTTTTAATTCATCAATAAATTGTCTCTGTCTTCATCTGATACGAATTGAAATCCTAAAAAATATTCACACATAAATGGCAGCAAATATCCAGGTTGATCATCCACAGTTCTCATATACACATATAAGTTCTGGAAAGTGCATATACACGTTTTTTTATATTTGAAATAGATATCTATAAAGATGTTTGCATAGTCATTTCGGTTTTTCGTTATATACACGTCCACTTGAATACATCTCAGCACACATCTCAATTGTCTCAATATGCAAACAATTATAAGAACAACACAGTGATGGTTGGAGATTTATTTCGACCCACCATACATCAAGATTGTGCCAGGGAAGCCAAATTGCCTATCGAAAAGAAAAAATAAATAAAAATGGTAAGGCATACTTGATAACGCATGAAAGGGAATTTTCAAGCGATTCCACTTCGCGTATCTGTTTGCCAAAATACTATCTTTTGTGGAAATCTTTCTTAACAAAATAGAGACTATGGTACTCTTTTCCATACATATCTGGAGAAATTGTGATTTTTTTAAGCTACAGTTTTACAATGGTGTCTTTTCTTTCATACATACACAATTATCTATTGTCAGGTCTTTGCAATCAGTAACTTTCGTCCCTATCAAATGTATCCTTGACTCCACCTCTTTGATTCAAATTCTTTTTAATAAAGAAAAACATGTCAACTTTCCCCAATTTCTTCATGAAAGACAGACCACCTCAATCTAATTGTCTTTGATGGCAAAGGTGATAAGAAGGTGAATAATACACAATACACAATTGGAAATTGAGACCAACTAATCTTATGACTGGAACCAATACTTCTGAATTTGAACCCATAACATCCAACCCAAATGAAACTTTCAAACAGAGAGAACTCCAACCTAAAACCATCAGTTTACTTCAAAATAAGACTGCAAACCACAAGAAATTCAAGTCATAATCTTGTCAAAAGGCAAATAGAACCATATGATGACAAAGGAGGCAAGCTTTGTCACTATGTGCTGGGGATGGTGAAAGGCATAAGAGAAAACCAAGGGAGCACATACTATTTGGAAAATTTGTTGTATCCGTGTCCGACACGACACTTGTTTGACACGTCTCCGACATGCGTCGAACACGTAGCGACATTCGGCAAGTGTCAGACACATGATCATTTTGGTCATCGTGTCGGACACACCTCCAATACACCCAAAACTTTGTCAAGACATAGTCAAGACTTGATAACCGACTTCGTTTTATTTTTTTACTCTTAAATGTGTGCAAATAATCATAAAATTTAATGGTTGTTGATCCATCTTAGGTGAATGACTTTCAATTTAGATTCAAGATAAATAGGGCAAAGAGCTACTGAAGGAATGAGATAGTCTATGCTTCTTCTTCTCCCATTTGCTTCTTCTCTCCTCTACTTCTTCTTTGCTTTACTTTGGTTTTTTTCCATACAACAGAGTGTTATCTTCTTCTTCGCCTTTGCACATCTTTTTTTGTACACGTTTTTTATTTTTTTATTGTTTTATTTTTTCTACTTGCAATAAAGATGAAGACACTTTAGGAAGATACTTTATTAGATTATTGTTTATGTTTCTATGACTTATTAAAAAAAATTGTATGATGTGTCGACGTGTCCTCGAGTCCTAATTTTTGGGAAATTGTCGAGTCAGCGTGTCGTGTGTGTTCGACACAACGCACATGTTCGTGTCCATGCATCCTTGAACAAAACCCCCTTGAGTGTAATTTTTTGGAGTTTGATTCTTACTGTTTGCTAGATTAACACACAACACCAAAGCCTGCAACCTAGATATATAGAACAAAAACTTTGGAGAAGAAACAAACTTACATGTTTTCCCTTATTTATTCAATGTTAATGAGCATCATCGCCATTCTTCAAACACCATGAATTAAATCCTTCGACACTAAAAAATCAAAGATGGGAGATGTGCAAAGAGAGGTGAGAGTTTTAGAGATTAGGGCGAGAGGGACATTACAAAACAATTGTAATGGAGGAATTAATACAGATGTTGGAAAAAGATAGACTGCATTAAGAGTTTCTTCGTCTGGAATGAATGGATAGAGAATTAATGATGTTTTAATCTAAACCTTTGTTTTTGTTAGTGTTGTTCATCTTGACTGTCCATCTACCGTTGATTTTGAGATGGTTTTGAGGCAAATGTTTTAATCTCCACAATTGATTTCTCGGCCTATAGATGTTTTAACCTTCACCTTTGACTTTTGTAATCAGTTCATCTAAACCATTGATTTACTTAAAAGAGAGTGGGTGACAGCTGTGGAGTTCCTTACATGGCCCAAAAATTCCTAAAGCAGAGATTGGGCACTTCTTGTCGTGCTCATTGGACCCCAATATCTCTCTATGATGGATGGTAAGCGAACGTTTGCTGTATTGTTTGCACTGCATTGAGAATGAAACAATGCTCCAAATTAGATACTAATCATTATTTTCCTAGAAAATATTTTATTGTTTTAACATAACTTGTTCAATCAAAATTGTATTTTGTTCGTGCTTGTTTCATATTCTTGCCAGTCACCAAAAATAACATTTTCATCAATCAAAGCTTAGTAGAAGGTTGTAAACATCTAAAAACATCTTTTTATCGATATTTTATTTACATTTATATAACTATAAAAGAATTTTAACGATCCAGAGTCAATTTACTAGACAGACAAGGCTTCACAAAATTTTGGCCAATTATAGTTTTGCTTCCCTTTACTAGACACAAGAAATTAAAACTTCTTAGTAATTAAGAGAATGCAATCTACCCAATGTGACTCAATTATTATAACTAGGATCATATTATGGCTTGTTACTTCGCCATTATGTTGTCATATTACTATGCATTAATGTTTTTATAAGTTTTCTATTGTTCAGGATTTGGCTAAGATGTCAAAGTTGACCGAAGAGAAGAATTCTGCCATACAACAAAGTCAAAAACTTCGTCAAGAAATGGTATGGTTGGAGCCTTTTTTTGAAATATGTATTTATCAGCTATTTCTCACCACATAGGCTTTATCTAATAAGTTGATGCTCAATCTACATAAAGAAATGGTCAGTTTATAATTCTATTGTTGCATCAAGGGGTTAGATATTTACAATGAGGTGTTCTTAAATATCATATTGCCTTCTGCTAATTTTTATAATAAACATATATCAAGCTTCCCCATATTATTTCTTTTTCGCCTTGATTCTCCATGTTGCAATCAATGGGCATGAATCATAAGAATCGATTTCTCTAGTGCTAGATGGTCAATAGAAATTAGGATTTCTATTTAACTAAATTGGACTGTACTTGTAGTCAAAGAATATCTTTATTACTTTTCTTTCACTCACAATTTTGAGCCTACCACAGATTCCCGATCGTCGACACTTCATTTCAAGTTTTTTGCTGAATGTGTAGGAATATGTTATATTACTATAGAAATAATAGAAATAGGATAGAAACTCTTTGTTGTACTTTACGAAATTGCCTGCCTTCTTCTCCTAGTCCCTAATGATGGGGTTTTCTCTAAAAAGCCTCGTTGTCGTAAGAGTGTAGTCTGTACTTAATAATCACCGCTCGGACGGCTGCCTAATGTGGGATACCACCTTGCGCAACCATTACCACTCATCGGCCTAGGCAAATTTCCAAGTTGTTGCATATATTTGGTATGTCCATCATCACTCTTTAGGGTAAGCGCCTTTCCAACGAGGTGTCACAATTTTACTAGAGAAGAAGGGCAGCTGAGAGAGACAGTTTGAAAAGAAACCCCAACACATTAATGACCGACCTAAAGACCTTGTATGACCACAAAATTACAACATCATCAAGGTTTCCAAGGTTCATATTTGATTATCTGTCCCGCTACATGATAGGCCAATCATTTCTTATGAACTGTTGCATATATATGCTGCGATTTGTAATTCTCAAATTCCTAAACAAACCCCCCTTTGACTAGGAAGCGTTTGAAGGCATATTGCCAATGCTATTGGAGGAGAGCTTCTCCCTCATTATCATCTCCATTTCATTCACAACCATACCTTCTCATAACCTAAGAAAATCCCAAGAGTTTAGCATATACTTGAAAGCATGTTCTGCTTCGGATGGCCTCATTAAAATAGTAGTTGGGAGTATGGAAAATTATATGGATGGCACTTGGTTGAGCAGGTTTCATGGCAATTTTTAAGGTTAGGGTAAAAGTAATCTTACTTTTTTGAGCTTTTGAGTTGATTTGCTATAATTAGATGTGGAGTTGTGTGAGTTCTCTCAGGAATTGGAAAAAACTTTTAATTGTGAAAAGGAACTGATTGCCATACTAGATAAGATTTTTAGAGAGTAGGAAAATAGTGCCATAAGCATACCATTATGCCAAGAAATTCTTGGGAGACTGAAGGCTTGATATTTATCTGACTTATGTAAGTGAAACAGAAACATAAATAATTATCAACTTCACAAGAAATTGCAAGAAATGAAACCTCAAATCTCGAATTTGATTAAACCCCAACTTCGGTACCTTGAAAAGTGAACTTCATATTTCATAGAGAACTTCTCAAATTAAGATAGCTGGCTTCCACATTAAGTATATGCCCTTTTAGTAAACCCTACTGTTTGGAAGGGCAAGGATGAACACTGTTGGGGGTGATGGATGTCTGTCAGTTTGTAAATCGAAAATTACTCTAGAAGACGTGTTGGGTGACATGGGTGGCTGCATAGGAGAATCCTTGGACTAGTCAAGAGATTCTAAAGTGAGAAAATTGATATGAATGGTGTAATATCATATTGAAGGCCTTTCATGCCATAATACTTTCTTGATGCAAGAGGAACACTTAGCACATGGAAGAGGAAATACACATCTAACGCAGGCAGAGTTACCCTGATCCAGAGCACCCTTATTACAGCAGAACTGTGGTCTAAAGCCTAGGCAGAGTTCCATATCCAAGCTCCTTCAGCACCCTCTTTTCTGTCTGGATTGAGGACATGGTAGCAGTTGCCAGAAGATGTCCCATTTGACTGCCTTTGGAGGATGGCTTGAGACACACTTAGTCATGCTTTGATTTGGGTTATCTGGACAGGGTGTTTAATAATTTAGCAAAATTAGGTTGTTGATGTTAAAATCACTTTGTGGATATGGGGATCTAGTTGGGAAAGGTTTAAGGATATTAATTTTACATCTTGTATGTTTAGTTGGAAAGTTTTATACTTTCTATAGCTTGATTTTGTAGAGCTCTTTGAGAAGGGGCTTTTGTCCAGTATACTACCCCTTCTCCTTTTTGTTTTGTCCCCAGTATAATGCAATAAAAATTTTGTTTTTCTGATATTTTTTCATGCAATTTCTATAGCTTGATATTATGGAGTCCTCTGGAAAGTTTTCCTATTCCTTCATCTCAACTTTTGTATTTTATGTGCATGAGTGGGAGACGCAGAAAGGGCTTGAATAGCTAAGACTGTCCATATTACTTCTGCCAACGGGATACTAGCTCAGCTGGTAGATTTATAACGGATGGTATCACAAGTCTAGGGTTCAAACCTTATTGGAAGCATTTAATGGTTATGGGATCCAATAAAAACCTTGCTACCTTTCAAAAAAAATAAAAATCCATATTACTTCCAAAATGCATATCTAGATGTCTGGAATATAATCTACATAAAAGTTTTTCCAATCTTCCATGTTGAGTTTTTTCAATCTGTCCATGTTGCTACAGAACGCCTTGTCATACTCCAGATTGATCTCTTGCATCCTTGAGATCTTATGAGATAATTGGCTTATTATATCTGGAAGGCAACGACTACCTCGCACCACTCTATCCTCTTTCTCACACCACCATTAAGTTTTATTTTTTTTTTATTTTTTTTTATTTTAATTACTTTCTCACGCTACCTATATAAACAAAAATCATCCATTTTTTTCCCTCACCATTCAAATCGACAATGGTTTCTCCCCTCCCCATTCGAAATCTCCTCTTCCAAATCTTTTCAAAATCTCTCTCCACACTCAAATTGCTTGCAAATATCCTCCCTCTCCCTCGAAAACTCTCAAAATTCATTCAAAGTCGAAACCCTTAAACCCAAACTCAATAAATATGCATAACTTAACATAACATAGAAACTCAAACTCAAAACGAAAAAATGCAAAACAAGGAAACTTTCGACTAATTTAAACCCTCAATTGAGACTGATTCTCAAGCTCATCAAAACACGAAAATTGTAGTACTTTGAGTTATCTAATAAACACAACTTGAATCACTTGAAAATGTTTTGAAATGAGCAAGTTATGGTCATTTTACTAAAGTCATGCAAATTTGTCTGAAAAATGAAAATAGGATAGTGTTCCTGACTTTCGGCCAACTTATGTGTTCGATCGAGACCGATTCTTAAGTTGAAGAAAACATAAAAGTTGTATTACTCTCAGTTATCTAATAAACACAATTTGAATCACTTGAAAATGTTTTGAAATGAGCAAGTTATGGTCATTTTACTAAAGTCGCGCAAAGAACAGGAAAAAAATGCGTTTTCTCGTTTTCAGTTTTTGGACAGATTTGCGCGACTTTAGTAAAATGACCATAACTTGCTCATTTTAAAACATTTTCAAGTGATTCAAATTGTGTTTATTAGATAATTCAGAGTACTACAATTTTTGTGTTTTGATAAGCTTGAGAATCGGTCTCAATTGAGGGTTTAAATTGGTTCGAAAGTTACCCTATTTTTCGTTTTGAGTTTGGGTTTGTCTGTTATTTTAAGTTATGCATAGTTATTGAGATTGGGTTTAAGGGTTTCAACTTTAAGGGGATTTTGAGAGTTTTCGAGGGAGAGAGACGAGATTTTCAAGAGATTTGAGCATGGGGAGAGATTTGGAATAGATTTGCAAGAGATTTTGATTGTGGAAGGGAGGAACCATTGTCGATATGAATGGTGAGGGGGATAAAATGAATGGTTTTTGTTTATATAGGTGGTGTGAGAAAGAAAGTAAGTGGTGTGAGAGAGTAGAATGGTGAGAGAGAGGAAATGGTAGTGTGAGGTAGTTGTTGCCTATCTGGAATGCCATTTGTTCTTGAGAAAATAACTTTTCTTGATATGTTGATTATAGCTCTATCAAGCATACCCTTGAGTATAAAAGCATTGTCTACCTTGAAACTGTTACTGGGCTTTCAGTATCTTCTGGAACCACCATAAACTTTGCTTTTGCACCCAAGCTATTACTAAAAAAAAGATGGCAAACATCGTATGATAAATGTTTGTGACGATTTCTCACTAGTATCGCATCTTTTGAATAGTTTTATCTGTTGAACAGGAGTTGATGAGGAAAGAGATGAGCAAAAATCGTGCAAGTGGCTTTTCCCCTGTGTTTGTTGTGCTGGTTGGTCTGTTGGGTATCCTGCTTGGTTACATAGTTAAAAACTCATAGAAGGTTGCTGATCAAAATGATTCATCTTTCAGATTCTCGCAAATGAATCTGGACTGTCCTTTGTTTGTTTTTTGGTACTAGTACTTTCAGACTTTTTTTCTCCTTGGCAGTGTAAAAAGACATCTATACTTAGCTATGTAATAGCCTTGAAGGTTTTAATCCTTGATGTGGAAGGATGGATTCTATAGTTTGTGATGAAAATTGAACTTTGGACATAATTAGATGATAGTGTTGGGACTATCGGTTCAAATCTACTATCTGTAATA
Organism: Berberis vulgaris; assembly: GCA_963556465.1. Lineage (NCBI taxonomy): Eukaryota > Viridiplantae > Streptophyta > Magnoliopsida > Ranunculales > Berberidaceae > Berberis > Berberis vulgaris. The sequence goes on along the minus strand of OY747126.1, from coordinate 37,229,148 downwards.
AATTTCCATTTCACAGCTCTTGAAGTAGGTCGCAAAACACTTGAATATTGTGTGATACACACAGATGCATACCCCTTCTTCCGTTCTCAACTTTCATTCTACTTCATTACACTGCCCTCAAAACTCTCTAGCCATTGTCTCTGCCCTACAGCAAAAACTGTCTACTATTACACTGCCCTCAAAACTCTCAGTTCCTTGAGCAGCCCACACCGTATCAGCAAGGGTGGAATTTGTTGTTCAGGTGCTACCATCAGAGTAAAATTGACGAGTTAGTATATGCTGTGTATGTATGAATACAGAGTACATTGTTCTCGTCGGAAAGTAAGTTAAATTTATGACAACCTTGATAATCCTACTTTCATTATCAAAAATAGAAAACAAAATAAATTCCATCCTTACTAGGTTCATCGTCTCTACAGGGTGCATGTCATATTAATCATGTAGGATGTGGCAAGATAGACTCCATTCCTGGTTTAAAATAGAAGACACCAAATAAGCCATGACGTAGCACCACCCAGTCCAAACATCATTGCCAGCACAACGAGGCTTTCCATTATGAACCCTGTCCCTCCTGTTTTTCTCGGATTTTGATTTTGAAATTTTCACGTCTTGCTGTGTAATCTTTTCATTTTCCTCAATGGCACTCTTCGTCGAATTCTCTGTGTCTTCCCTGTGGAACCTCTTTCACTATCACCACTTTCTCTAGGTTTCCACAAGCATGGAAAGCAACATCCTCACCATCATCATTAAAGCAGGTTTCGGTGTATGATTCAGAATCAGTTATAATCATCTTCAACAGTATGTATCAGGGAAGTTTCTGAACTCCTCATTCCATTAGCTAAATGCAGTTTCTAGCTGTGAGTCTTTGATCAATGTCGTTTACGTGGTAGGATTTAGATTTTGCAGGGAGGGATTCCATCTCTACAGCCAGAAGACTCCTTAAAATTCCAAATCTTCCATATATATTCTCTGAAAGAAGATAATTGTGACATGGTGGTGGTTGAGTTGGGATTACTTCTATGAGTTTTTTGTGCAACATTGTGCGTCTCTTCGCCATTGTGTGTGTCTTGTCTCTCTTCTCTATTTCTTTCTCTTCTTTGTTTTCTTTTCTTAAGAGAGAACTGAGTAATGTAAAAGCAAGAGTAGTAATTGATGATACACCGAATCATCCAGTAATTCGTGTCGTACACGTGTTATGATGATATCGTCAACAGAGTAAAACGGGTTTAGATCAATGCCCAATCCGGTAGAGTCCAAATTACTCCAAGCCCATTGAGGCGGGTACCACGAGATTGGACCCAATCAGCAAGGCCCTATTAAGCCCATAAGTCGCATGGTCAGTAACACATCGACTCCTGTCAGGAAACAAATACTAGAGTACAAGTCGTGCATGAAAACTCTCCTGCACGGACACCACTCCACAAGGAAAGGATTTGTAATAGATATCTTTCCCTAAACCTAGCCACTAAAGGCATAGCCGAACAAGGACTATCGCATGATAAATAAAGCACAAGGTTGAGGAACTAAGGTACACTACAAAACCCAATTAAAGGCATTATATCTTTCTCAAGCCTTGTCTGACTTAAGCATCGGAATGTCATCGGCTGCCACAACAATAGTCTTTGGCTCATGTGTGTTCCTTATGTAGGTCAAGGTCAAGGAGAACGAAAACTGATGACATTGTCTGTGAGAACCACCAAATTCCTAAGAAAACAATGATAACACCCATTCATTACAGTCCAGAAAGATGGTAACCACAAGATCTCGTAATAACGGTGAAATTCAAACACTCGAATCGGCACAGTGCCGCCAGTTCTGGTGGTACCAGCTTCGCAGGGAGAACAACCCATACCCCCGCACTAACAACAACCATGACGGGCTCTAGGGTGGATCGACTGACAACCCAAGTACACCAAATCGTGCAAGTGGAGAAGATGCTCGCTCAACGGAACCCACCACCTGCAGAAGGAGACTAGGAGGCAGAAAGAGCAATGTCCCCACAAGACAACTGGGTGCACGTTCAGGAAAGTCATTATGTCCCTGTTAGCTCTCAATGGACCAAGGATGGTGGAGCGGCCTATGGAGACCCGATGTCTAAGGCCGGCAAACTCACTTCGCAAAATCCCCTCCGGCTTAGGGCTATCAATCCGGATGTGCTGTACAACTTCACCTTCCCCCTATTCACAAATCAGACCATGAACGAGTCACTGTCGAAGAAGTTCAGCTCACCGAAGCTAGAGTTTTATGACGGGATAACGGACTCGTCCGACCACTTACGCCATTACCACCACGTGATGGCGCTAAAAGAAGGATCTGAAACGGTAATGTGCCGGACATTCCCTACCAGCTTGAAGAAAACAGCGCTGACCTGACCCTACAGTCTCCTTCCGAAGTCTATTGGCTCGTTTCGGATGCTAGCTAAAGCGTTTATCACCTGCTTTGTCAGCAGCCAACGGATCAGAAAGGGCCCGCATTACTTGCTCAGCCTCAAGCAAAAACCAAACGAAACAGTGTGGGAGTACATCATCGCCTTCAATGATGAGTTGACTCTAATTGATGGCTGCAGCGACGACACCTCAGTCACAGCCTTCACCTCAGGTTTGAAAGAAGGCCAATTCTACAACTTCCTCACCTTGGAGTCTCCGATGGACATGGCGGACTTGCTAAAGAGCGCTCAGAAATGCATCACCCTTGAGGAGATGTGGGTCGCCAAAAAACGAGGAGAAACTGATAAAAAATATTCCCCCGGTCCTAGAGATAAAAAAGAGGTAAAGAAAAAGGAAAACAATGACAAAAACAAAAGGAAGCAGAATGACATTATGCTAGACTTTGGCCGGACGAGGAAAGATAGAGCCTCCCACTTCGTCGGATCCAAATTCTACATTCCCCTCAACTCCAACTTGTTCGACGTCCTCAATGCCATTAAGATTTTTGAAGAAGTGAAGTCGCCCTCCAAACTTTGAGGAAATTCCTCCCGGTAAGACAATGGCAAGTACTGCTCCTTTCACAAGGACAGGGGCCACGACACCAAATACTGCAAGAATCTCAGAAGCGAGATTGAATCCTGGATCAAGAGGGGAAGACTCAAAGAATTCTTGAGCTCAGATAAGAGACAAGATCGGGCATATGAAATAGAAGAAGTTGTCAAAGAAATTGAAGAAAAGGCGGGAGACATTATGTATGTTTTGCAGGGGGTATGCTCGGAAGATGATCAATCCAACAGGTCCCGAAAGAGGACGCTCAACGAGATGCAGACTTAGTCCACCTACGAAGACTGACAAGTGCAATTCGCTCGTGTTCATAGCCTGATCCCGTTGCTAACATTCATAGATAAAGACCTTCACGATGTCCACTCTTCTCATAATGACGCCGTGGTAATCTCAGTCCTCATAGAAAAATGGGAAGTCAAAAGATCCTTTGTGGACATGGGAAGTTCCCTGAACGTCATTTTCCTCAATGCATTTCACAGCATGCAACTCAAAAAGGAGAACTTGATGCCTGCTAGTCACCTCATGATTAGGTTAGAGGGGAGAAATGCTTCTCTGTCAGGAAGATCAGGCTGACGGTAGTGGCGGGAAGGCCACAACATGTTCCAGAATTTCATGGTGGTCGATGCACCATCCACCTACAACATCATCTTGGGAAGGCCTTGGCTCCATCAGATGGAGGCGGTAGTTTTCGCTTTGCACCAATGCATCAAGTACTCTGCCAATCAAGGAGTAGGCACCATTCGAGGAGACTAGCCGTTAGCAAGAGACTACCACTACGCAACACTGAAGCAACTTGACAGTTAGCAATCATAGTTCGGGCCTATGGCTCAGACAACTCTGAGCCTGGTTCCAGAGAAGAAAGAAAAGTCTCATTGCTTGGATGATGAGAACCTAGTCAGTCCGAGGGGAAGACCTAATGTTGGCCAGTCGAATGAGGAATTGATCACGATCTACCTTGACAACCCCAATAACAACATAGCCGACCATATAGGTTACCACTTGAGTAAAAAATTGGCGGAACGACTGATAAAGTTGTTGACGGAGAATCAATACATTTTCGTCTAGACGATAGGGAACATGGTGGGAATTGACCCCTCTGTGATCACCCATCGACTAGAAGTTGACCTGAGCGGAAATCAAACCGGCAGAAGAAGAGACCCTTGGCCCCTAAACAAAATCGGATAATTAATAGATATGTACAAATGCTACTTAATGCCGACATGAATAAGGCGGCAGGTACCCAGACTGGCTAGCGAATACCATATTGGTGAAAAAGAAAAGTGGGAAATGGGGAGTCTGTGTGGATTACACATGCTCGAATAAGGCTTTTCCAAAAACAACCTTCCACTTCCTTTTATTGATCAGATTGTGGATGCCACGTTCGAACACAATCTTCAAAGCTTCATGAACACTTATTTTGGATACAACCAGATACAAATGCTCCCCAAGATCGAAAAATTGCCTCCTTCATAATTAAAAGAGGGACATACCACCATCGGGTGAGGTCGTTTATTCAAAAGAGCGCGGGAGCAACATATCAACGACTGATAAGTCTTATGTTTAAGGAGAAAATTGGCAGAATCATGGAGGTCTATATAGACAAATTAACACATCTAACCGATCCAGTTCATATGGACCAAGACAAGGTCCTGACAACCAAGATTCAACTAAATAATGAGGCAGGATCTAGCCCCGAAAAGACTATCCGTTTGTCACTCTAGTTCAATACAAAGCTAAGTAACAACATATCGACAACAAACGCCTACTCAGGAAGCGGGCAACCACCAAGAAATGGCCCGCCCACATTAAGATCACTTTTCAGTGGTTTTTTTACCATCGACAAATCTTACTATTTCTTTAAGGGAACTACACAATCTGAGTTAGGACCATGTGCGTGTCCTTCAGGACCAGATTAGCATAGTACCCGTTCAAAGTTAAACTGTCTTATTTTTTTTCTTCTTCACAATCTAGAAGAATTGTTCACACAAGCCAATATGATACACAATCATTCAGGGAATAAAAGAAAAGTGAATTAAAAAAAAAGACTTTATTGATTACTAAGAAAGTTGTCATAAAGCTTGATCGACTGGCTAATACAATAGTTTACACACTAAAAGTATCTAAGCCCGGTACGAGTAAGGATCCCCTGGAATGCACTTCGAGATTTTTCTCATGCAATATGCCTTTAGGAGAGGACTTGGAAGTCAAGCAAAAAGTAACAACCTCCCAAAGTTGGCTACCGGTACACACGTTGATAATTTGCTTCACCAATCTGCCTTGAGAAGAGGATTTGGAAGTGAAAGCAAGATACCCAAAGTTAGTTGCTAGGGTGATCCCTTAGAAAAAGGATGCCTGTGGTGAAATAGAGTTAGTACCCCAGGGTCGTAGGCCACGTCCACCGGAGCTCTATTCTGCTAATTTGCCTTTCGACTGTGGTATCACGAGTGAAGCCCAGGAAGAAGTAGTGGGAACAACCACCCAAAGTTGGTTGCGGGTGTTATCCTCGAACTGGATGGCAAGAGATGCTGAGGAAGCACCCAAAGATGAAGGACAAACTTGGCCCCTAGGGGGAGTTTGTTCTTCTTCTTCGCCATGTGCGAAGAAATTATGTGGCCCCATGGAACCACTGGATGCTCACTCAAACTAGGTGGCATCACCCAATAGCAGGTCTTGTTAGGACTCATCGCTACAAATGTTAGAACATTCGAAGACTCCACCAACGGAGATCTTCCTTCATCTTTTGGTGAGCCCAAAGCATATTTTCTAGAACGACACATTTGAGAAACATGTCCTACAATGTTCATGGCAACGCTTGAAGTGGCAAAAACCAGCCTATATATAGTCACGAGGATTCACATAATGAGATCACCCAGCAGTCACGTCAATAGTAAATGCCACACGGGGAATAAGGAGGCGACAGTTCCAATTGCAATTGCACGAGTCCACATTCATCAAATTAATGGAACTACACGGAACCCCATTAACTGAGGGGAGGAACCGATACCAAATCATCTCGCAATCTACTTCGTACATGTAGCATGAGGATCTCGTCAACATGGCCCAAATAAGCAAGCGAGCCCAAGTGATCGCCTGACCTAATCCAGCCCAAAAGATAGAGAATGGCCCAATACATACTGGTTAGAAAACATGAACGGTGAAGGCCTCAGGTGCCCACATAATGTAGAACACCTACAAAGATATTATCAATAAATTCAAGGCACTTTCTTTATTAAAGTTCCACTGTTGTCCATTAAGTCTGGCTGAAAATTTGGTCGATCTATTATAATCTGGCTTAAGTATCAGACCTGTTGGTCTGACCTACATGTCGTACTACTAGGCAAACAAAGTAAGTCAGGACACCCAAGTCGGACTTATACGCCCAAGACCGTATGATGGCCAAACTTGACCAAAGTTTAGTCAATTCATTAAGACTGATGAAGACAACTTCTGGTCCGCTCTAAGACCCAGCCCACTAAGAACGGATAAAGATGGCTTAGAAAGTAGAAGTCTTGTTAGAGCTCACGAAGCCTGATAAAGATGACTTGCTAGGGATCATTGTCCGACCATAGACAACGAGGGCCGAGCCTGACCAAAGTTTATTTAGTTAAGACTGATAAAGACAACTTTTGGTTCACTCTAAGACCTAGTCTGCCAAGAACAAACAAATATAGCTTAGAAAGTAGAAGTTTAGTCAGAGCTCATGAAGCCTGATCAAGATGACTTGCCAGGGATCATTGTCCGACCATAGACAATGTGGTCGAACCTGAGCAAAGTTTAGTTAGTTAAGACTGTTGAAGACAACTTTTGTTCCGCTCTAAGACCTAGTTCGCCAAAAACGGATAAATATGGCTTAAAAAGTGGAAGTCTAGTCAGAGATTACGAAGCCTGATCAATATGACTTGCCAGGGATCATTGTCCGACCATAGACAATGGTGGCCGAACCTGACCAAAGTTTAGTCAGTCAAGAATGATGAAGATAGCTTCTAGTCCGCTCTAAGACCTAGTCCGCCAAGAACGGGTAAATATGGCTTTAAAAATGAGAGTCTAGTAAGAGCTCACGAAGCCTGATCAAGATGACTTGCCAGGGATCGTTTTTCGACTATAGACAATGATTGCCGAACTTGCCCAAAGTTTAGTCAGTTCCTTAAGACTCACGAAGACGACTTTTGGTCCTCTCTGATGCCTAGTCCGCCAAGATAGGACAAAAATGGCTTAGAAAGTGGGAGTCTAGTTGGAGCTCATGAAGTCTGACAAAAATAACTTGCTAGGGATGATTGTCCAACCATAGACAATGATGGTCGAACTTTACCAAGGATTAGTCAGTTCATTAAGGATGTTGAAGACAACTCCGGGTATGCTATATAACCTAGTCCGCCAAGAGCGGATTAAGACGGCTTGAGGAAATGAAAGTACGATTAACTTGGGAACTCGAATGATTTTTGGTCTACCAAGATTATATTTACTCCGCTATATAGAGTTTAGCCAACCTGCAAGGTTTTGGCCAAGATAACTTCTGGATCTCTTAAGAGTCTAGACTAGAATGGCTTGACTACAAGAGCAATCGCTAGTTGAGCGGTCAGAACTCTCATTAACAAATCAACTAGACAGTTTCCTGACTTTGCAGAATTTCTTGTCTAAAAACCAACACTATGGCAAGGCAACACAAAAGATATTCAGCAGGAAAAATCTAGAAAGTACAAAGTGTTACTTAACTAATCTTCTTTAATTGATGATTTAGAAAATATAGAATTTACTCCTTATCAGGAGGAGTTTTAGATACAATGGGACTGGGCTTAACAGGAGAAGAAACAGGGATGGCTCCGCACGTACTACAATTTCAACACTCTGATCTTGGTCACCCTCCTTTTGTGACTGATCAGAAGCTTTTTCGAACTCCGCATAGGCCACCTTTCTGCAATAAGAGAGATTCCAATAAGGATGATCCTCTTCTATCAGCTCCAACAACTTTAGCCTTCATTTCACCACTGTGCTGAATTGGAACGTGCCCTGAGTTTATCTTTAGCCTTCATTTCAACAGCTTTAGATTGCTAAGTATTAGCTTATCCCTGACCGAACTCAGCTCATTTTGTGTCAAGAGGAGTTGCTCTTCTGCCATTTATTCAAGCTTGGCATTGAAAGTAACGTCGGCCTCCAGCTGCTGACGTTAGGCATCCCATTCATATTCCATGTTGCTCTTCTCAACTTTCAGAGCCTACTGCATCTTGGCCATGACCTCCTTGGCAAACTTCAAGTCACGTTGGGCGCAATTTAGCTATGCCCCCAACCCATCCTTCACAGACGTCACATTGACCAAGTTAGACTCAAGCGACTCCGAGCAGACCTCTGAGCCTCCAATCTTATCTGCAAGGCCTTCAATACAACATCCGATTCAACATGCCTCTAGCTTGAAACAGCGCCCGCTTGATCAGCCTGACCCTCAATCTATTTTTTCAGCAGCTCAATCTCGCAAAAAACATCTGAATACGACTTCTGCAGATGTGCAAAAACTTGTTCCATGGGTGTACACTCTCTCACGAACGGCCTCCACCTCTGTCCCAACAATGAAAACATGGTTCAGATACGACATCTCCAGCATCGGATGTCTCTGCCCTTTTCCATAAGCTTGACCAGCGAATCCCCATCTAGCTTCGAAACATGATTAGCCTGCCAATCGTTCTACCTACTAATATGATTCCTGGAAGCATAAGAAATGTCAACCTCCTAATGCCAGGCCTAGTTGTGTTTCTTTACCACATCTGGGGCAAAGAAACTAATCCGCACATCTGAACGAAGATCTTTTAGGTTCGCAATCACACCGACACTACCCTTTGTCGTCTTCATCGCATCAGGGGCCTCCTCCACCGCTTTCCCCTTGCTCACAGCGATCGACTCCTTCTCACCGCTGATTCAAAAATAGTTGAAGGGACGAAAAAGGAGAATCACTCCTTAGATCGACTGCCACATTCATCCGAGGCTGGGAACCGGAGAGGACAGTACAGACTATGAAGAGGGGACCGTTCGCCGCAGGGACGATGGTCAAGCAACCTTTTACCAGTCTGGAAGGACTCTTGATCCAATGAACGGTCATATTTGAAATCCTTCAAAGAAAAATGAAGAGTTTGGTAAATGTCAGATGAAGCGGCCATTCCCGTCTGAAGTAGAAAATTGTTCAAGATCTTTGCCTGCTCAGTGCTCAGCGATGTCACATCACACTACATCAAAAGGCCTGATTAGCTACACAGAGTTGGCCACGGTTCTAAGCCGTTGGTGTGTTTGCCACGGCTAAAAACCGTGGCTATAGTGCCCAACGGCTTAAAATCGTGGCTAAAAAAAGGCTTGGCCACGGTTCTAAACCGTTGGTGTGTTTGCCACGGCTAAAAACCGTGGCTATAGTGCCCAACGGCTTAAAACCGTTGCAAAATTACACGTGTGTTGCACGTGGACGTGTGGAGAAGTAAGTCGATTTCTCGCGGGCGAAATTTTGCGAAAAAAAATTGCTTCCCGCTTCATCTCCCCCCAACTCTGCGCTTTTCAACCCTTAATTTGCTTCAAACCCTAAAATTTCAAGGAGAGGGAAAGAGAGAAGGAGAAGGAGAAGGAGAAGGAAAGAGAGAGGGAGAAGTCGAGGAGGAGCAGTAGTCGGTCGAGAAGGCATTCGAGTGATCCTGAGAAGGATGTTGAGAGAGAAGATCGAAGACCGAGGAGCAGAGACAGGGAAGCAAGAGAAAGGGAGCGCGAGCTGGAACTTGAAATTAGAGAAAGAGAGAGGGAGAGCAGGTAATTCCTCACAAATTTGTTGTTTTAATTTGTGCTTTGTAGTTGTTACATTCTAAATTTGTTGTTTTAAATTGTGCTTTGTAGTTGTTACATTCTAATTCAATCATTCATGCATCAAGTTTTTTTTATTGAAGTAACAATGCATCAATAAGAGTGTTTTGATTATATCCAAACAAAAAAACAGAGTTGCAAATATTATTAGGTCTATTTTATGGATATTTAAGATTTATGTCATTGCAATGGTACTGCTTCTTATCTTTTCTTCCAATCTCCTGTATTTGCAGGTGCAATGCCCACTTGAGGTTGCAAATCTTCGTCCAAGCAGGGATGTAGCTGTTCTAGATTTCTCTTATAAGTTTGGAACTACATTGGTACTGTGCTCAACTTGAAATTTATCTGTTCGCTCCTCTCTTAGCTAGGGTCTCCTAGTTCTGTTTTTCATTGTTTGTTGCTTCTACACAGGTCAATCCCAAGCTCCGGCTTCCAGCTGTCTTAAATAAATTTATGCAGCATATATCATTAACTGCTGAAGAATTCTTCCCACAGTGGAGGTCACTTTCTGGACCACCTTTGAAGCTACAAGAAGTGGTATGATTCTCCTGCTATTATTGTTTTAGGAATAGTAATTCTCTGTTACCTAAAGCTTTCATCTTCATCTTATCTTTTTTATGCTTCACGGGTGCATCTGCAGCATAGAATCTTAGTTATAATTAGGATTATAGTTTTTTTTTCCTCCCCCCACTTATTTTTGTTGAGGACCATGTCTCAAAGTTTATATTTGACTGCCTAAGAACAGGCAATCTCACCTCCAAAAGAGCATGAGTTGATTAAACAATCGTGACTTCCTTGAGCTGCTATGATTTGCCATGCAGACTCATAGGAGTGGTGCAAACACGTCCTACTATTATTTAATTATTTCACTTGATAATGCACAATTTTTTCAAGGTGTATTAAACTACTACTACTCAATAACTTTATTCTTTTCACTGTGTGTTGGTAACTACTTACATGGATCTAATGTTCTTTGATCATCTGAAATCGTGATTTGATGGTGCCTAAAATATTTGGGCATAAGACCAAATCTCTGTTAATTATGAACTATGATAGTCACCACAGAGTTCATCTTGATAAGATGGTGACTGCTTGGATCGACTTGGCTTTTAAATCTATTATGTTTCTTATTTTTTTGGGGAGATATCAGTCAGTATGATGCACTTATTGGAATTTGTAGATTCCATACATTACAGCTACTTTAGTCGATACCAAGATCGGTGCGGAAGGGCGGAAGGATCTTTTCGATTGGTTGTTGAAGCAACTCTCTGGACTAACTGACTCATCTGATGCCTTACAGTTATTGAAGCCGGCTACGTCTGCTTTGGCGGTATCTGAGCATATGACCTCATATGTTTTAGGTTTTTTAATCTACTTTGAAGTTGACCTTGTCTTTCTAACATTCAATAATTATTTAGGATAAATCATCAGATGTTCGGAAAGCAGCAGAGACGTGTGTAGGCGAAATCTTGAGAGTTTCTGGAACTGAAGCTGTATGTCATCTTGGTTATTCTTTTCAGATTCAATCAGTTCAAATATCAACAATTGTTAACCTGAAAACTGTTTTCTGTTTGCCATTCCAGGTGACCAAAAATTTAAAAGATATACGTGGGCCAGCTTTAGCTCATGTTTTAGAACGGTTGCACCCTTCTGGGGCTATCCAAGGTGAACGAACCATCACAACCATGGCCGGAATATTGTATTTTGCATTCATGCTGTCTTAATGCTGACTTTTACTGTTTTTAGAATCATTTGAATCAACGAAAGGGGTTTCTACTGGCGTGGCTTCCAAAACCAGCTTAAAGACTGCAAAGTCGAGTTCAAATGGTTACACTGATCGCTCCGTGAAGCAAGGAAATAAAGCTATTTCTTCGGTTTGTATCTTACTCGAGGCCCTTCATTTTTCTACTTTAGAAATTGTGATCTTAAAATGATCTTTTTTCCCACAACAGAAAGGTTATTCTTCGAAGGGATCTAGGCCAGAATCCATGGTGTCAGTTCAGGATCTTTCCATTGTTTAGTCTTGAATGCTATTTCATATTCTGTTATATGGGTCGCCTTTTCAGACACTTAAATGCTTACTTTGTACAGTCAACTTCCTGATTTCTTGGGTGGCTCATGTACATGCTTTGCTGAAGGAGGGTGCCTTAAGTCTAATAAAGGGCCTTGGAATGATCCTGAAATACTGAAGGTAGTGGTGACTCGTATATTCGTATCAGGTCTGGTTACTGTAGTTCAAAACCCTTTTAAGGTATTTTTGTTTCCTTTGTTTAATTCTTTGGTGGAATGACCCTTTTTCTTTGCTGTTTAAATAACAATTTAAATAACAATTTTTCAAAACCCTGTTTGCTTTACCATTTAAAGAATATAAATCAATATGCCTCACGGTTCATATCATTATGCTTTGATTTGAAGCAGTTCGGAAGTTCAAACCATTTGATTTGAAGTTCAAATCAATATTTTTATTTGTTCATTGTTCTCAATTTTTTTTTCCTTGTGTCAAATATATCATGTGCCAGATCAGGGACTCCTATGTGATTTGTTATGGTCTGATCCTGACAAGGATATCGAAGGATGGGGGGAGAATGACAGAGGTGTGTCCTATACGTTAAGGTTTCAGAATTCCTCCAGACGCATGACCTTGATCTCATTTGTCGAGCTCACCAGGTAAACACAACTGGACAAAAGTAACTAGCTCCACATTGTTTTCTCTCGTACTTGATCAAGTTTTTTTCCCTTCAGAGACATCTTTCATTGATTCCAAGAATTCATTATTCATTTCCTACATGAGGTCTATGCCATCTATATATATATAATACGGCTTCCAATGGTAAGTCATTTTGGTAAGTCATTTTGGATTACTCATATTCAAACTATACGGCTTCCAATGGTAAGTCATTTTGGATTTGATATGTACATTAATTTTTTGTAGGGATTATGAGTTATGATCCATACCAGCAAACATTCTCTAAACAATTAATGTTACGTTTTATCTGCCGTTTGATCTTTTCTTAGATTACCATTTACTCTAAAAGCTTAGGATCTGCTGAAAGAATGCAAATCTACTATATATATCAAAGTAGTGGGGGGTGGTGTGGAATAGAGTTTACTTTCAATATATATGTTTACTAAATTTTACAGCTTTTTTGTTTGAGTCTTACTTGGTTTGATTTTCAACAGGTCACTGGTAAAGCTCTCATGTTGGATGAGATAATCAACTATGTTCAGTCCCTACAATACCAAGTAGAGGTAGTACTAAATAACATGGCACAATATCACATAAAGACCACTAAACAAAAAAAAAAAAAAAAAAAAAAAAAACTTCTCCTTTTTCATTGGATGATGATCATAATTGAATCATTGTTTTTTGTTTTCTTCTCTTTAGTTCCTCTCCATGAAACTTGCTTCCATGAATCCAATATTATATGACTTTGGAGAAGATTTAGATACCCACATGATCAAAACAGATGTATAGAAGAAACTACACTCCCTTTCATCTATCATTTTGTTTATCATCCACACTTAAAATCTTTTTTGTTTGCTTGGTTCTTGTCATTTTGTTTATGTTGTCTTTGTTTATTGCAATTAAAACAAGGAGAAGAGGCAATCAGAATTAGCAGAAGTTTGGCTTTTGGGATTCCTTTACATCAAGGTACTAATTTCATTTCACATTGTTACAATTGGTGCTTCTTTCTTGTTGATATTGTAGATATTACATTGAGGCTGCTCTCTTATCCTTTTACAAAACGTGTTTCATTACTTGTACTCCATATAAACATTGTATGAAACCAAACTATAACATATCTCTTTTACACCCCATTTTGTTGTTCTTCTTCTTGTGTCTCTCTCTTGGGGTCTCTAAAGCTCTCTCTGACAACTGGTTTTTCTTTTTGTTAGATATAATGTATAGTGGCTATAAACCTTACTATGATCCTGATTTTGAATCATTGATAGAGAGAATACATCCACCCAGGTAATAAAAATCTCTTGTAGCCATCTTGTGCTTCTTCTTCTTCTTTGATTTTTGTAGCCATCTTGTAGCCATCTTGTACCCATATCTTGTAGCCATCTTGTACCCAGGTAAAGGAATACATCCTGATTTTCCTTTAACTACAATTCTCAACAAAAGCTTGACATTTCATCCCTGATTTTTGTAGCAAGCGGACGTCATAACGAAATCAACTGATTTTAAAGTTCAGACATACGTTGGCCATACTAAGCATTTGAACCATCAAGAATGGGAGAAAGAGATGGAAAACTATGAGGTTCCATTCACACTCTATGCAGCTTATCTTCTTCACAGTCTATGATTTTAAAGTGATTTAAGTTACTTTCTTTTTCACAATATAAAAAGAAAAAATTTGAGAAGAATTTCATTTACTGGACTATGCAGGTTCTTGTTATGACCCCACAAATACTTCTGCGCAATTTATTCCATCGACTTATCAAAATGGAGCTAATTGCAATTTTGATATTTGATGACTGCCATCATGTGCAAGCACAAAGCAGTCACCCATACAGCCAGATTATGAAGGTAACTGATTAATATGTTGACGTCTCTGTTTAAATAGTTTAAGTTTCCTCGCCCTTTTTTGGAAGCTAGACAGGTCTTGTGACACTCAATTTCATTAAAACTGTACAGGCATACAAGAGAAGTGCCATGAAACGTCCCCGCATATTTGGCATGACTGCATCTCCTATTGTAGGGAAAGGTAAAATAATAGTTCTTGACTCTTTTAATTCTCTTTTATGATGTCTGTTTAGTATGAAGCATTCAAATACACCTCTTGCTTCTACTCTCCCCATTTCCCTTTTGCTCTTGATTACTACTTTGTACCGTGGTTTATGTCTGTTTGACTAATCTTGTATTGTTGCCTATTCTTTTTCAGAAACTTCGTATGAACCTCGAAATTTTAGGTCTTGCAAACAAAACAGAGAGAAAAGAAAAGGGGAAGAAGGAGAAGAAGAAGGAGAAGAAGAAGAAGGGGAAGACGAAGAAGAGGAACCAATCGACCATTTCGGTTTCCCATCGAAATTTTTTTGCTTCTCTGCTGCAAGCCTTTTCGCTCGACTTTTGGTAGGTAATAACAGTTTGTTTTCCATTTAATTTTGTTATTTGCACTTTAGTAACAGCAATAATTTTTATTTTCAATATCTAATCAGTAATCACCCTTGGACACTGAATTTTTTCAGAAACTTCATATGAACCTGTCACGAGTGTGGTAAGTTGGGTATAGAGAGGGTCTTTACATATTAGTGTTAGAGTTCTGAATGACCTTGTTTATGTTGGAATCCATTACCCCAGAGTTGAAGAAGATGAGGATAGGAAAAGACTGCAAATAAGTCAGAGTCGTGAAATTTCAAATTTCCTGACCATTGATCACATATTTATTAATTATTCTGATAAAATGGTATTGACATGCAATATTAGCTTGTGCTAGTGGATAACCATATGAAAAAATATAGATGATGCGTACCTCCCCCTCAAGCTAGAGGCCTAGCATTTCAAGTTCAACTATCAACTTTCAAGTATGTTTTTTTTTCCTCTATGTTGTCATTTTTTAAAAAACAAATTCCATCTACTTTTGGTTAACAATAGGATAAGAATAAATGTTCATCCTATTGTTATTTTACGTTTGGACAATTATTGCATTGGTCAACGCAAATTCATCCATAAATGTTCTCTTTCTATCTTGTTTATCAAGCCTGTAAAGTCCTACAGGCTCAAGCTCAGTCTCAGTTAGGCCTGCATAGTGTCAGAGAAGTCGTTCACCATTTTCATACCATTTCAAAATAAGAGGCTGCCAAGTTTTAATCACAAATGATCTATAAATGACTTCTAAGCAAGTTCTATAACTAGTTACCTATTGTTCTAAGGTCTGCCTGGTATTAAAATTGGTAGGATTTCATGAAGTTTGGATGCTGCATGTTCTAAGGTCTGCATGTTCTAATGTTCATCCTATTGTTAAGCATTTCAAGTTGTTGTCTGTATAGTGTATACAGTACATATATGCTGATTTTTTAAGTATATGCTGCCTGTAATGCTTCCATTTATCCCTTCTAGTTCCAGCTATGCTGATTTTTTAAGTAGTTTTGAATGGAAATAAGTATATGCTGCCTGGTCTTTGTTAGTTTCCTTTCAAATTTTTTTTGTTTTTTTGACAAAGTAAGTTTTGTTGTCAGGATGGTAGAAACTCCAATATTGGATACTTGTCCTAAAAAGTCGCATTTTCTTTGTGCATTCAGGTTGAAACTGTTGCCCAGTTTGGTGTTGTACTATAGAAGCTGCTCTTGCAAGGTATTGCTGGTGCTTTTTGTTCATTTGTTTAAGATTATGAACTTCGAGTATCCTAGTCCTAACAGAATTTCTCATGCAGGTCTTGATATTACGATTCTTGGATCTAATGATTTCTATTCATACCGGAATCAGGTACCTTTACATTCTCTTCAAATATTCTACCTATCATGTGGTTAGTTGAAGTGATAAATTTTGAGCATTAATCTAGCCTTTTAGTTTCTTCACTTCAGCTGTCTCATGTAAAACATGCCCTGAGGATACTGAAGTTTGATTGCTTTATCTAGAATGTGTTTTTTTCCTCTTCTTCTTACTTTTTTTTTTGTTCAGCATAATAAGAATGGAATTGAGTAACCAATTAGAATGGATACTTTAGTTAGCTCTTATGTCATGAATCAAACCAGTAAATACGATCATGCAATATTCTTCTGTCAGTTTCTAGGGCTTTATTTCATTAGTTGTATATGTCGGTGACTTAGTTGTTACCGGGGTATGTAAGAATATCCATACAAAGGGTTTGGTTCCTCTCGAGCACTTTTTGGGTATAGAAGTATGAGATTCAACCATGAGAATAAATTTCTGACTAAGAAAGTAAAGCATATACTCAAATCTATGAAAATTGGGAGGATTGCTAAAGTTGGTATGGAACTATGGAAGTAAATTGAATAAGAAACAAGCAACACTCGACTTCTTCTACTCATGCATTTAAGTTCTCCTAAGAGAACATTTTGAACTTACCTACAGGAAGTTACATCTGACACCATTCTATACTTGGGAGGACTGCACATGAATCCATTCAACGGTAATGGGATTGCAACGTAACAAGTTTGCTTGCCTATCCTCAAGTCTAATCTAGTACAAAGAAGAAACCCATAGGAAGAAGCACATCTTCTAATGTCACCGTAGCGGTTTTCTTGATCAGAACTACTAACTGGATCGTATTTGTTTAGTTTGTTTGGTTTTTTCATTTTTTCTGGTAGAAAAAACCCAGCATAAGGAATGCATAGATATGTTAGGCATGTCACTGAAAAATCTCAACTATATCCATAATTTTCTCAAAAAGTGACTTCACCAAAGAATAACACCCAATTCAACAAACATACTTCAGAGCAATTACCAAACGGACGTGTAACCACTGCTAAAAACAAAACCAAACAAGTTGCTGCTGAAACAGAACCTGATAGGGCTGCTGCTGAAAACAGAGCAATTACCTACTACTGCAAACAGAAAAAAAAAAAACCAAAAGGCCCTGAAACCGCCCCTCTTTGTTCTTCGTTCCTTGAATATTTATGTCATAATGATTGTTATGAAAATTTTCACATTCTAATATTAGCTTGATATCATTAACTATTTGCTAAGTTTCATGTAAGTGACATATCGAATAAAGTTTGATTATGAATAGGAAGAAATATGAAATATAAAAGAGAAAAAACCAAAAGGGAAAAGAAAAACAGAATTGTCGCACAGTGGTGCGTATTGTTTCTCATCAGCTTGAATCCGAATTTTTCCTTGTCAAATATGTGTTCATTCAGAACAGAATGGTTATATGGTATCTCTTTGGATATTCCTAAATCTACTATTTTTAGATTTTAGAAGCTGTGCTGTGCCATATGGTACACATATACATGCACAGGAACAGGTTGCCTTCTGGTCTATTTGCAACATGATGCTCACTCTCTTTATCCTTCTGTATTTGCAGCAAAATAAACAGATTTTGATTGATGCTGTTGTCCATGGTGTAAATGAGGACTATGCTGAGATGGCAAATGATTTCACCAGACTTGGTTTCCTTGCTAGTGGATCGGATGTAGCTCCCATAGTTCCAGCTTTAGAAGCTATCTGGCAGAACTCATCTGGAAAAGGACTAGCAGATTTTAATTTTCGCAGTGTTACTGGTAATGTTACTGGCAGAACCCACCTTTTTTGCATGATGTTAACGACAACCGTTGGATCTATTGGCCTCTAGTAACCTAGGCAACTGATTGGCCTAACATGGAGGTGTTTTGAAAGGGACATCACCCAGTTGTATTAGGAATAATTATGTATTTGATTAAGTGATCATGTTGGAGGTTTGGAGCAATCACGATGACCAATTGCTTGTAATATGTTGAATTATTATTGATAATTAATTTGTTTAATTCAGGCTGAATTAGAGCTGAATTAGTTCATCCAATTCATGATTCTTTTGTCTCATTTGTGTGGACTATGTGTAAGGTTTATTTGTTCAACAAGCCGCAAAGAGGCCTAAGATCAACAAACAATTACAAGATACAAGAACTGCATTGGCTTAACACCGTGACCAAAAAAAAAATTTAAAAAAAAAAAAAAAAAAAAAAAAAAAAAAAACCTTTGCTACTCCTGGCCACGGCTTAGAACCGTGGCTAAGATTGTTGCAACGGTTTATAACCGTGGCTAAATCATCAACCGTCCTCGAGATAAAATCGTTGCTAATATTTTAGCCACGGTTTTTAGCCGTTACTAGGGATTTAGCGACGCCTCTACAGCCCACGGTTCTAAGCCGTGCCAATGGGTTACCCCCACGGTTTAAAACCGTTGCTAATGGCCATTTTTGGTGTAGTGTCACCCATCCCTACCATTTTCAAATACTCATTCTACAGGCCGGGAAGGGAAATGGGACCTTTAGCCTAAGTGTCTTGTCTCTTAGACGTAAAAACTTTCACCCCAGCGGATACATCAAGCTCTTGTTCCACAACAGTTAGCCCCTCCTCCGAAGGGGCCAATAGTCTGCAAGCAGTCTTAGCTGCAGTTCGAGGTTTTTTCTTAGAAAGCAGGGACGAGGAAGTGCCACATCCAATTCTGCCCTCCTCGACGGGCTAGAGTTCCACCCTCATGAAAGGCATGTCATCAAACTAATCCAAGGCTTCCTTATCCTCTGGAGAAAGGCGAGTTGTCAAAAATTTTCCTACAAAAATAGAGATAACAGTTCAGTATGTGATCAACACAAGTGGGAGTAAGAAAGGTATTACACTCACTCAATTGTTTCAACTTTCGATTGATCGACAAGCTCGAAATATTTCGAGTCCATAAAAGCCATAAAATAATACTTCTGTCAGAACTTGTAATCATCAGGCAAAGTGCCCAAACACGCCGGTGACCTTAATATATAGACAACATGCTCGTTCAATTGAGGAGAGGTGAGTAGTTGGAACACCCTCGGAGACAGTAGAAGGCCAATATCCTTCACCCTGATTATAAATGTGATCACGGTCCTATACTCGTTTGGCACCAGCTGAGTGGGAGGAATGCCAAGGTACGGTAGAAGCGCCAAATTTCCTCGATAACAGGAAAACAAACTCCCAATTGAAGCATACCCTTGTGTAAACAAACAAGTCCACTCGGGGAGACACGGGAGTCTGACCAGCTCCTAAGGTGAAAAGATCCAGATCATCAGAGATTCACCAAAACCACTTATGAAATTAACTTCACCTAAAAAAAACACTATTTTCGGTGACTAGTTTATCAGAAAGCTGACGCAGATTCGCCATTGAAGAATATATGAACCTTCGAGTAACACTTGCGAATACGGTGGTTGAGCAAACAAGAATGCAGAAGCGAAACAACAAAGCAGAGTTTCAGAAAAGTTACAAAAGTAAAGGAACTCAACTCTGCAGAGAAGGGGGCTTAAATAGAAGCGAGGATTTGCAGCCTTTTTGAGCAATAACGTACTCAATTAATGACATGCGCTACTCGAGGAAACGTTTCAGACTCAATCATCACGACTGTATAGTTCCCTCATGAAGTGACTTAGTGAACCGACAAGCTGGCCCACTAACTCGAGGGGAGCAGTTGATGATATACCGAACCGTCCAGTAATCCACGTCGTACAGGTGTCATGATGATCTTGTCAACAGAGTAAAGCGGGCCTAGATAAGCGCTTAATTTGGCAGAACCTAGATTAATCCAAGCCCATTTAGGCGTGTACCATGAGGTTGGACCCAATCAGCAAGGCCTTATTAAGCCCATAAGTCATATGATCAAGCCCAGTACATGTAAGACCAAATAAGGCAAGTATCTAGGAGTTTGACTTAGGGGTGGGCATCCCATCCCGCGATCCCGATCCCGTCCCGTCCCAATCTAGAATGGGATGGGATTGGATGAAGAATTTCAATCCCGTCCCAAGCTAATTTTTCATATTTATTATTAGTATTTTTATTTATTTATTTATTTTAGGATTGCAATATTTGGATGCCCATATAAAGCCTTTTGAGATTCTGCTAAGGAATGAGCAATTGCAAAAGTTCCATTGGCTGGAAGTTGCATATTTGTTGCACGGATGGGATTAAAATCAATCAGCTCTGCAAACCCAGATTCGACCATCACAGAGATTGTCCATAAAATAATACAATTTCCCTCACAAAATAAGAAACTTTTTCCACTCACACTGAACTTACTAGCATAGACTACTTTTCTACTTCAACATTAGACGCGTATGAGTATGATTATGCAATTAAAGATAGAAAACCCGATCCATCCCACCAAATTGTATCCCAATGTGGTGTTCACATTCATAGGTAAGCTATGCAATCTCTTTCTGCAGAATAAAGTATAGATCAGTATACACCATTAGAGCTCATTGGTACGTGAACATTAATGAAATATCAGTAGATGGAGGTTCTTTATGGTATGAGTTTGATTTGTTTGTATAATTGATGCCACTTGTAAGTTGTTCATTGTCATTATAAGTATAAAATAAGGAAGCAATCATACTAGTAAGAGGCTAACAACAACGTGAGTAATAAGATGACTGTCAATTTTTTCCAGTAAGACCCAAATTAAATATTCAAATTCATCATTTAGTCAGTAAATTGGAGATTGATTAAGGAAAATGAAATGCATATAATCAGAGCACGCTGGTTCTGAACCGAACCAGTTTGGGATGGGACGAGGTCGGGATGGGGTTTTTCCCATCCTGTCCTGTCCCGATCCCGTATGAACGGGATGGGATAGGGATGGGTCTATCTCATCCCGTGCCCACCCCTAGTTTGACTTAAGACAGGCAGGCCAACAACACATTGACTCCTATCACGAAACAATTACTAGAGTACAAGTTGTGCATGGAAACTCTCTTGCATGGACAATACTCCACAAGGAAATGATCTCTAATAAATATATTTCCCTAAACCACGCCACAAAAGGCATAGTCGAACAAGGACTCTAGCATGAAAAATAGAGCACAAGGTTGAGGAACTAAGGTACGCTACAGAACCCAATTACAAGCATTACACCTTTCTCAAGCCTTGTCTGACTTAAGCATTAGAATGTCTTTTTTTGGCCGACACAATGGTGGTGTTTGAGGCTTATGTGCGTTCTTTGTGCAGGTCGAGGTCAAGGAGAGCGGAAACTGATCTATCAGTAGTTATTGGTTGTTTAGAGTCCAGAGTCAAGATGGGAAGAAAAGAAACACTTATGGATCGTAAGTTTTTTGTTTATGCAGTCCTCATAGTTTTCCTGGACTAATGAGGTGTCCTATAGAATTAGGATCACATGCATCCGAATGTAGTTTTCGAAGTACCCAAATATAACTTCCATTTATCCACTTAAGACTTCTCCGATCGATGTAGCTTCTGATGCGTCCAAAAATCATCCTCTTGTGAGTTTGACCTGCAAAACAACTATTAGACTGCGAAGGACCACCTTTTTGGTGGTTGAAGGCACTCCGCTGCTTAAGTCAGTAACTCTGTTGGAAGAAGGATTTAAAATCTGGACAAAAACTCAGTTAAAGTTGCATATATTTGAAGAATGTTCCATTTACCTTTTATAATGGTCGTGGTTAACTCTCTACACGACTTAAGCATATAAGGCACAACGAAAGGAGATGTGTTCGTGGAGGTGTAAGTCCCTCCTTAATGGAGATGCGTTCATGGAGGCGTAAGTCCCTCAACGGTTTTTTCTTGGTGCAACATTCTTCTTCCTTATGAGAGAACGCGTATCAGGCCTAGACTCGGGCTCTGATTTGTCTGGGTTTGGATTCGGGTCTTGTTTACATCTCCTTAGTGGCCGGCCTAGTCTGGGCTTCTATAATTGGCCTCATTATTCCTGGGCTTTATGAGCTGACCTAATAGATCGGGGGTTGTATTCTTTTGATGGGTCTTTATGCCTACGGCCATGATGATCGGTCTATTTTGATGTATCATCCACTACTCCTCCCTTAGTTAGTGGTATGTTCAAGTATCCACTAACTGTGTGGCGGTTTTGCATTTTGATTGCAACATTACGGTGTTGTTATTGCTGTTGCTATTTGTTGTTGTTGTTTTTTCTCCGTTGCTCCATCCGTTTATTCGTTTTGGCACGATTTCTGGGATTTCGTGCGGTTTCACACGTTGCACGTTCTCCAAGAGCGGTCATTTCATTGTCCATTCCTATAAAAGGAGAAGCTTTGTGTATGTTCTATTTCCTTCTGCATTTTCTTGTTTTCTGATTGTTAACCTTTTGATTCCTCGCATTCGTTCTGTAGTCATGTCTAATTCCTGGGTTTTGGGTAGCGATGCCCTTGATGTTGGCGAAGCTTTCTTCATGCCCAAGAGGGCAACATGCACGACTCTAGACAACATTCATCACGACTACTCGTTTCCAAATGATCTGGAGATTGTGACAGTCCTTGTCATCCTAGGCATGGATATATTGCTTTGTATCAGATATGTTCCATTTCGGTTTCCGACTTTTGGCTCGTACTATCGTCTAGGAATACTTGGATTTGGTTGGAATTGTTTTGGCTTAACTTGTGCCTATCAGTTGGAAGGTAATGATTTCATCCTTGGCGAGGGCTGCTTTTGCTCGCACCCCTATGAATGTTAGGGTTTTGCACTCTCTGGAATGGTTTAGCATGGACCCTAGTTACACTTGTTGCCCGCGTTCTCCTCCTTTCTTTGAGAACCTGCGAGAGGAGTATGTGGGATGGTTGAGGTACTAGTTCTACGCCTCTATTTCTTCCAACCATTTTAGGTTCTGTGGGAATCGGATTCTGCAATCGTTCCAGGAGCCTAAAAAGGTTGAGTTGTCACTATCTTTAGAAGAGCAAGAGTTTCGTGGTCGGTTTTGTGATCTTCCTTGAGTATCGGTAGAAGACTTCCTTGCTATGGACGCCATTGTCCGTGGTTTTTTACTTTCACCGGGTAGGGCATGCCTCGCTTATGAGGTTACTGTTGTGCGCGGTGGTAATGTAAGAGTCCTTGCTTCTATTTCCTCTCGAGGTCCTAGGAACACTGGTTCAATTGTTAGAAAAAGGAAAGTTCCTAGGCCTCCTAGCCCCTCCAAAATATTGGCCGTCAGTTATGGCCGTGTCTCGAAGAGGAAAAAGCTTGCTTCTCCCATCCTTGAATTTGCCAGGACCCCTCTCATCTTGCCTCTCTTGAAAAAGGAGGTCGTGGTTCGGGGGATAATTCTTCTATCCGTGAGGACGAAGAGGTAAACTGAAGGAGGTTTCTCGTCCTCTAGATGACCATGAGAAAAAGCTTGTACTTTCTTATGGCTTGACGAATTCTACTTGCCTCTCAATTTATGATTCGCGTGTTATCGAGAATAAAATGCTTCAGCTAGGTGTTAAAATGCTTCAACTAGGGGTTTGGCTATCAAATAATCCGATGGGAACTAAGACCCTGGATGACTTCAAGTATGATCCGTCAGTAGATGATCAAGTTGTTGCTCGCGCTCGAGACCACAAGCTTATTATTTCTTCTGTCGTGGCTTGGACTTCGGGATCTCGTGCTGCTCCTTCTGTGTTTTGCCCCGCTTCTTCTGTCCTTAGTGAGACCTTTTGACCTTCCGAGGCTGATGTGCATGACAGTGCTCGCAATCTTATTAATTGCTGTCATGGGCGGTTGGCTAATAAAACTCCTATGCTTGTGCGTCAACCACGTCATCATATTGACGATGGCCTCCAACATCTTATGGAAGGGATGGCGCATCTTACTTATGCAGCCGTCATGGGGTCAGATTGTAAGGCGTCTCATGACCAGGCTGTGCATGTCGAGAGGAAGCTTGCAGGACACATTTTAGTCCTTTCCCATGTTCTCCATCAACTGGATTTGTTGAAGGCGCAATACACGAAACATGAGAAGGCCGCGGATTATGCGCAGGAGTTGTTGAGGGAACTCGAGGCTACGCGTGATGTGTTTCCGAGGTGGAATTGGGCAGGATGTGTTCCCACCTAGTTGTTGCCGAGAAAGATCTGTTCGACCAAAAAGCCAAACGTGTCGAGGCTATTCATTCCATCGAAGAGTGTTCTGCCATGCTTAAGGTTGTTATTGTTCGCATCGTTGAGCTGAATTCGGAGTTTGTTTAGACCAAATCAGCGGTTTCTGCTAAACTTGCCGATGTTGACAAAGAGTTAGCGTCAATACGAGCCGAGCTGTCGACTGTTACTGAGAAGTGCAGAAGGTAGCGTAGGCCACCGATTTTAAGAGAGTGGTCGAGGGTCACCATGATTTCTTGGACTTCTTGAAAACGCAAGGTTTGGACATGTCCCCATACTGTACCTTTGTTGAGCAGGAATTCGACGATGTTAAGGAAGTTGTTCCGGATTCGATGAGTGGTCTGGATGTCAAGAAGCTTGCTAACCCTATGCTTCCTGAAGATGTTTTTCACGACACTGATTCCTCTTCTTAGTTGTTGTTTTGTTTTTTTTGTAATTTCCTTTTTAGAAGATAAATGGAAAATTTATTATTTCACATTTTTGTGTCCCATATGTCTAGCTTGTTAGCTTTTATTTATGACATTTCTGGGAGATTTTTGACTTTGGTTGTCCGGATTTTCGTGGGTGGCTTCGATACTCGATATTCTAGTCGTATGGAAGCTGTAGTCTACGGAATCCTGTTTCTCATTCGGATTACGATGTCGCACATTACAGTCAACGTAAAAGTCTGGCTCTTAGGTCATGGTACTTTATTTATTTCGTAGTCTACGTAATCCTGTTTCTGATTCGCATTTTCTTGTTGTAATACCCTACCATGCGTTGTTGATAGGCTGCCATTTTAATCGAGGTCGCTTTTCATTTTTCTTCAAGGAGATCTAGTCTAACTCTTAATGTTTCGACATTGTCTTCAGCGCGGAATTCTTCGGTTCAGAATGTTTGCATTCCGATCTCTACGAGTATCATTGCTTCTGACCTGTAAGCGATGCCGAAAGGTGTTTCTCCTGTCGGGGTTTGCTTTGTTGTTATGTATGCCTAGATGACACCAGGTAACTCGGATGTCCATAGTCCTTTCGCTACTTCGAATCTTATATTGAATGCCTCCAAGATTGTCCTGTTAGTGACCTCGGCTTGCCTGTTTACTTGCAGATGAGCTGGTGCGGAGAAATGTTGTTGGATATTCAGGTTCTCACACAACTCCTTAACCTTTTTGCCTTCAAACTGTCTCCCATTGTCCTTGACGATTACTATTGGGATCCCGAATTTGCATATGATGTCCTTCCAAAGAAATTTCTCGACTTGTGCTTCTCCCATCTTTGTGTGGGGCTCTACACCTACCCATTTGGTAAAGTAATTTATTGCCATGAGGAGAAACTCCTTTTTATCGGACGCTGGGAGTGGTCCTACGATGTCAATTCTCCATTGTGCGAACGGCCAGGGGCTGCTCATTGGGATCAGATTTTGTTTCATTATGTGTGTGTAAGGGGCAAATCTTTGGCATTTGTCGTATTTACGAACTAGCTTCTAAGCATCCGCTTGCATCGTTAGCTAATAATAACCTAATGTGAGAGTTTTGTGGACCAATGTTCTTCCTTCTGGATGATTTTCGTATGTGCCGTGGTTTTAAAACTGAATTTTATATGAAACAAAATTGATGTGTGACCTATTGTTCTCAGAGAATGTCTCTGTTATTCAACCACATAGAAGTCAAGAGACATATGTAACTTCTTACTAAAATGCACATTACAAGTGAGCAACTTTGGAACAAGGTGTGTGTGTGTGAATAACCAACAAATGCAAATTTTCATGTCAAAGTAACGTACATCCTAATCCACCTTTGGAATAGCTGTTTTGACTTCAAAACTCACCAGTTAATATCTCTGAAATGATCACTCTGAGTTTAGGTAAAATATTTTCTCTCTTGTATATGAGGAAAAGAGGAAATGCGAAAATGCAAACTTCTCACATGCTCATAAGAATAAACGGACATGAAAGAGAATAATAGTCTCATGGAAGGAATGTTGATCACTTGCAAGAATGTCGAGTTACCCACCATAGCGTCTTCTCATCTACTCTCCACTTCTTACCATACCTTACCATAGGGTTAATTAGGACTTCTCTAAAAAGGCAATGAATTTGGCTTTTTTTTATATATATATGAAGAAGAGTGGGGTAGATGGCAAGTAAAATGATGTTTCTGAAAATATAGGGTCTTCAAATAGATTAATAGGGGACTCATCAATCACTTTCTTTTATTCTCCTTTCTTTAAAACCTTTTTTTTTTTTCTTTTTCAGAACTTTTTTTTTTCTGAAGTACCTTGGACTTTGTAGTTTCACTTTGCACTCCTATTTTTCTTCATAAATCTTCTTAACATTTTCAGAAACATAAAGGGAAAAATGGGGGTTTTTTTTATTTTTTTATTTTTATATATCTAAAAAAAACAAGACAAAGGCTCACATTGGTATTGGATGAAATGTTTAGCAAGATGGTTTTGAAAAGGTTCAGATGGACAATATATGTCTAATTTACCTTCTAAGGTTTGGTAATGGTTATAAGTCTCAAATAGACTACAAGACCTATGTTTCTCTTAACTCGAAAAAGATGTTATTCTCAGTGACCAACCAAAAAGAAGAATAATGAGACTTCACAACAAGTTAATGTCCAATAAAATTTTAAGTCATCATATGACTCGGAGTTGTGTAAAAACACTCTGAATAAAATGAAAGGCCTGATAGCTCACAAGGTTAAAGTCTTCACTATTATTCCTCTAGATTATCAGGAAATAACTTACTTTTGTATTCCAAACTACATCTGTGGTCATTGTGCAAAAATTTATTTGTTCCTGAATGCTCAAATGCAATATTTACTCTAGCAATAAACTTTCAACATCTCTTTGCCTAAATGTAATGAATCAAGTAATCCAATCTCATCATAGCTAGGATACTACACCATTTTTTATTTTTATTTTAATTTTTTAATTTTTTAATTTTTTTATTTTTTAATTTTTTAATTTTTTTTAGAAAACGATTTTCAAAAAGGGTATAAATTTTGATAAATCTCCCCACCCCCAAACAAATAGAACACTGTCCCCAATGTTAAACAAATGAAATGAAAAGTGAGAAATAAAAATTAGAACTTATTACCTCAGGTGATTTGTTGAACATCTGTACCTTCCCTGCAATGAAAAAGAGTGAGTTGGTGTGGTGATGTATTATTAAAATACATCACCCTCAAACAGGAATTGGTGGTATTATTAATAAATTTTTTTAATAGATATTTTTTTATTTTATTTTATGAATGAATGAATGCATAAACGGATTGGGCTGCCTCCCAGTAGCGCTAAGTTTAATGTCATTGCCGGACGTAATGGGGGTGGTGGATACCACCCCCAAACAATCTTAGTGGAGTAGGAATTTGTAGGCGTGACTAATCCTCGTAGTTAGGATCAATCAACTGAATGGTTTCCACTGACCTTGTAGGAAGTTCATGGTATGGCTTCTATCGCTGTCCATTTACTTGAAAGAGACTACCATTTGTAGGGTTTTCTACGGTGATGGCACCGTAGTTTTTAACATCACGTACAATGAATGGAACAGACCAACGATTTTTTAGCTTACCTGGAAAGAGATGAAGACGAGAGTTGTAAAGTAAGACTTTCTGACCAAGATGGAACTCTTTTCTCATGATGCCTTTTGTCATGTATCCACTTCATTTTATCTTTGTAATTCTTGGATAAGTCATAAGCATCATACCTCAATTTTTTGTAGTTCGACAGGAAGGTGACAAGGTTTACAAAGACCAATCTATAGGGAGACATCCCTAAAGGAGTTTTGAATGCAGTTCGGTATGCCCATAAGGCATCCAAAAGATGTAAAGACGAATCTTTCTAATTTGGATTGATAGTCTTTTCGAGGATGTTCTTGATTTGACGATTCGAGACTTCAACTTGACCGCTTGTTTGAGGATGGTAGGAAAGGGCAACTTTGTGAGTAACCCCATACTTTTTAACAAAATGCTCAAATACGCGGTTACAGAAATGCTTACCCCCATCACTAATGATACCCTTGAGGGTGCCAAATTTACTAAAGATAAACTCCCTTATGAATGAAATAACAATTTTGTGATCATTGGTCTTAGTGGGAATGGCCTCTATCCATATAGAAACGTAATCCACTGCAAGAAGGATGTATTGATACCCATGGGAGGATGGAAACAGTCCCATAAAATCGATGCCCCAAACATCAAAAACTTCAACCACTAGAATAGGATTCAAAGGCATCATGTGTCGACGAGTTATTCGCCCAAGTTGTTGACATCGGTGATAGGCTTTACAATACTTACAATACTCATGGGCATCTCGAAAAAGGGTAGGCCAATAAAAACCTGATTGGAAAACCTTCTTCGCGGTTTTCTTAGAACTAAAATGCCCACCACAAGCTTGATCATGGCAAAATGAGAGAATGTTCAAATGTTCAACTTCTGGAACACATCTTCGGATAAGTTGGTCAAGGCAGTATTTGTACAAATATGGCTCATCCCAAGAATAATACTTGACCTTAGACAAAAACTTGTCACAATCTGGCTTAGACCAGTGTGAAGGGAGTTCCTCAGTTGCTAAAAAATTGACAATGTCGGTATACCAAGGAAGCTCTTGCTCTACCAAGAGAAGTTGTTCATCTGAGAAGTCCTCTTGAATGGGCAAGGTACTAGTAGATGACTGTGATGTTAGCCTAGACAAGTGGTCGGGGACCACATTTTCTGTACCCGACTTATCTCGTATTTCAAGATCAAATTCTTAAAGCAAAAGAACCCATCAAATCTGACGAGATTTGGTGTCCTTCTTATTGAGAAGGTGTCTAAGGGATGCATGGTCAGTGTACGCAATGACTTTAGCTCCAATGAGATAGGAACAAAATTTATCTAGTGCATAAACAAAGGCTAACATCTCTTTCTCCGTGGTCGAGTAATTGAGTTGAGCTTCATTCAGAGTTTTGCTAGCATAGTAGATAACATGAGGAAGTTTGTTAACTTTCTGACCCAAAACTGCACCTACAGCATAGTCAGAGGCATCACACATAATCTCAAAGGGTAGCACCCAATCAGGAGCTCGGATGATAGGAGCTGACACTGGTTCAGATTTAAGATGCAGAAACACAGATATGCACTTGTCGTCAAAAAGAAAAGGAACATCCTTAGCTAAGAGACTGCTCAAAGGGCGTGCAATCTTCGAAAAATCTTTAATGAAGCGGCGATAAAATCCAGCATGCCCCAAGAAAGATCACACATCTTTAACAGATTTTGGAATCGGAAGAGATGAAATGAAATCAATCTTCGCTTTGTCCACCTCAATGCCTTTTGGAGAGACAACGTGCCCAAGTACAATGCCCTGTTTCACCATGAAGTGACACTTTTCCTAATTTAAAGCAATACATTTTTCTTCGCATCGCTCTAAGACAAGTGAGATGTGATGTAGGCATTGGTCAAAAGATGAGCCGAATACTGAAAAATCATCCATAAATATCTCAAGAAAGTTGTCCACCATATCACTGAATATGCTAGACATGCATCTTTGAAATGTCGCGGGTGCATTGCATAGCCCAAAAGACATGCGGCGATAAGCGTAAGTACCAAAAGGACAAGTGAATGTGGTTTTCTTTTGATCTTCTTGTGCAATAGGGATTTGATTGTATCCAGAATATCCATCCAAGAAACAATAGTAAGGATGACATGCTAACCTCTCAAGCATCTGATCAATAAGGGGAAGGGGAAAGTGATCCTTTCGAGTATTAGAGTTCAACTTAGGATAATCAATGCATACTCTCCATCCCTTTTTCATTCTTTGTGGCACAAGTTCTTTATTCTCATTTTCAACTACTGTAATTCCTAACTTCTTAGGAACCACATGGACTGGGCTAACCCATTGGCTATCAGAGATAGCATAGATGATGTTTGCGTCCAAGAGTTTCAACACTTATTTTACGACATCTTTAAAAATGGGATTTAGACGTTGCTGGGGTTCTCTGGATGTTTTGGTTTCATCTTCCAAATAAATATGATGCTCACACACACTAGGGTCAACACCCTTGATGTCATGAATATTCCAAGCAATGGCTAACTTGTGAGCTTTAAGGACCTCCAACAACTTGTCATTGTGTTCCTCAGTGAGATCTGAGGCAATAATCACTTAATAACTCTCCGCAGGACCTAGAAATGCATATCTCAATTCGTTTGGTAAAGGCTTAAGTTCTAGTAATTTCTGAATGCTTGTGGGTGAGTCACTATCTTGTGACTGTTCTCTAAAGGAAGAAGATGAATACAACTCTTCCTCATATTGATAACATGATAATGGCTCGGATTCAGGTATATGCATTATGGGCACATTATCCATCATATTGTTGACCTCTTCAATAGCCTCGTCCATATCTAGGTTCATACCAAAGTGTGAGAGACAACGAAGCAATACGTCATCTAGTGACGATTGAGCCATAGACTCAAAAGATCGAATAATACACACTTCTTCTTCTTCTTCCTCAATCATATCGAGATCATCTCTCCTTTGCAAGGCCTTAAAAATATTCAATTCAGCTTTAAGGTTCCCAAAGGAAACAGACATGCTACCGCTTCTATAGTTGATGTTAGCCTCCACAGTTGCTAAAAAGGGTCGCCCTAAGATAACAGGAATTTGATTATTTGGACTCAGGCTAGTGTCTAAGATGATGAAATCAACTGGATAATAGAAATCTGCAATTTGAACAATCACATCCAAAACTATCCCTCTAGGGTATCGTTTTGACTCATCTGCTAGCTTAAGAACTACCTTTGTTGGTTGCATCTCCTTTAACCCAAGTTCTAAATATATATGATAAGGTAAGAGATTCACGCTCGCTCCTAAGTCGATCAAGGCACGACTTTCAAAGTTTTTTCCAATGAAACATGGTACAGTAGGGGTTCCTGGATCCCTGTACTTAATTACTCCAATTTGTTGAATAAGCGATGTGGCATCGCTTGCAAGGCTTGCAGTTTCAGGTACTTTCATTTTTCTCGTTTACACATGTCCTTGAAAATTTTTGCATAGAATGGTACTTGCTGGATAGTAGACAAAAGAGGGATGTTGATGTGTACTCCTTTAAAAACTTCTAGTATTTCTTGAAATTGCTTATCTTTTTTGTTACCTAAAAGGGCTTTGGGAAAAGGTGCCTTAGGTATATACTTTCTTGGCTCTACGGGAAGCTGAGAGGGTGAGTTTAAACTAGTTTGAGAAGAATCTTTAGCGTTCTCAATTGGTTTAGGAACGTTCTCTTTGGAAATCACATCAGTTCTCTTGGGTTGTTCTATGTCATTATCAATTGCTCGACCAGAACGAAGGGTGGTGACAACTTTAACTTCTCCCTGTGAATAAACATTACTACCAATTTCATTGACATGGGCTTGGGGAGCACCTTTTGGATTAGGGATGGGCTGACTGGGGAATGATCCTTTTTCCCTTCCCACGCTCAACTGTTGCATTTGTTGTTGAAGCTGGTGGATGGCTTGGGAATTAGCAGCATTAATAGTCATTAATTGGTGCATCATATCCTCTAATGATGGCTTTGAATGTGGTAAAGGAGCAACATATTGATTTTGAGGTACCAAGTCCCAAAAGTTTCTAAGTTGAGGTTGACCATAAGAATTATGAGGGACAGGTACCATAGGAAGGTTCACAGGCTGATTTTGCCGGAATGAAAGAGGTCCTCCATGTGGTGAATCTTGATTCTGTTGCAACTGGTTAGATTGAGGTCCATAATGAACCTGTCTGGGATAAGTGCGTGAGTTGTGGGCTTGTCCACTAGGCTGCCTAGGGTATTGAAACCTAGGCGGATTCCCTGAACTTCTAGGTGGTTGTTCATAAAAGTCACCACCATAGGAAAGGTTAGGGTGATGTCGATTTGCAGATGTGTATGTTTGACCAAATGTGTTTGATTTACGTTCACTGTTAAATACACCCACCTCTTCTAGAGGTTCATTGCCACCTAAAGTTAAAGCGTAATCATAATCTATATGATCTCTTTT
Organism: Berberis vulgaris; assembly: GCA_963556465.1. Taxonomy (NCBI): domain Eukaryota; kingdom Viridiplantae; phylum Streptophyta; class Magnoliopsida; order Ranunculales; family Berberidaceae; genus Berberis; species Berberis vulgaris. The sequence continues at coordinate 37,196,836 of OY747126.1, read as the reverse complement.
GAGGAAAATGTACAAGGCTTATAAGTCTGTTATCTGGCTTCAGAGGTAAACTTTGTCACAATAGATTTAATTTCCTTAGCAAAGTCCTTTAGGAATGTTTTGATGTCTGGTTCGGGATCTTCCTTTAGTACAAATAGACGCGATTTTCTAGAAGAACTAGGTTTCAAGTCTCTATGGGCAGTCCATTGTCGAGAATCATCAGCAAGTTCACTTAGAAAGGTATAAGCATCAGTACTAGTTTTACTTATGAATTTCCCTTGATGCATGGATTCGATCATATTTCTAGATTCGACAATCAATCCATTATAGAAACTCTGCACTAGCACTCGTTTTTCAAAGCCATGATGGGGGCACTTGATGAGTAAATCTTGAAAGCGGTCCCATGCTTCATATAAAAGTTCATCATGTGTTTGAGTAAACTCCTCAATTTCTCTTCTAATTTCTAGAGTCTTTCTCATGGGGAAGTACTTCGCTAGAAACTTTCTAACTAAATCCTCCCATGATTTAATGGAACTGGCAGGGAGGGAATTTAGCCATGAGGTGGCCCAATCATCAAGAAATAAGGAAACAAGCGAAGTCTGACATTTTCTTCATCTATGTTTTGGTTCTTAAAAGTACTACATACTTCAAGAAACTTTCCAAGATGGACATATGGGCTTTCTCGATCATGCCCATAAAACTTCGGCAACATATTAATAATAGTCGGTCTAATCTCAAATTGAGCTGTAGTGATAGGGGGCAGCTCAATGCATCCGTGCACATTAGCAGCAAAGGGAACATTGTATTCCCAAATTGGACGCTATTCCATTTCAATGTTGATTGGAGAGTGAGGGGAGGTAGGTGGAGATGAGTGTGGAGAAGAAGCAAAAAGTGGATTAGGGTGGCTAGAAAAATTTTGGGAACGAACCAAACGCTTGTTGGGTCGTTCCCAAACTTTCATAAAAGGGAAAAAAAAATGGATTGGAAAGATGACAGTGACAAAACACAAGATCAAGTATCCCTAGACGATTGCTAAGAAGACATACACAAGCAATGATCACTTCTGAACCACACAAATGCCAAATCTAAGCAAACAACGTTTTAATGGGATTTTATCTTGTTAATCTATGAGGGACAAGATTGATTGAAACCAGCAGGCGTTACACTATTATCTATTATTTCCTGATTAGGTAGGGTGCTAACAGATGATCATAAAATCTTGTATCCAATAGTACAAAGTCCAAAATCAGAAGGTCAGAGTTACGCTTGCAAGAAGCCGGATTATTGCACAAGTATAGGAGATCACGTGGTCTAATTAAGAACTGTACATGTGCTACCGCTCTGTAGACCGATTGATATGAGAACGATGTGTGTCAAATACGTACTTAGGGTGTGTGTTCCTAGCCAAAACTTTTAGTTACACCACGTCCTTCTGTGGTCTGCAGCTTACTAATGACTTGGTGTACCGGGTGAGTTACCCATGTGGAAGTGGCCTCTCGGAGTTCATTGAATGATTAAACCCAACGTCACATTTTGCTTTAGTCAACACAAAATTTAGCAGAATAACCTAGGTTTTAGTTGTCCTATGAACACCGTCCTAGTTGGCTCTAATCTTAGTTGATTTTATTATGTGCTTTGGTTTCACACAGCTAGAGTGATGAGGTGGGTGATGAAATCCCACCAGTTTCAAAAACAAGGCTAGGTCTGCCCTCTCTGTTTATGGTAGTTTATCAACGTAAACAACCACGCAATTCGTTAAGATGCAGAAACATAAACAAACACCAAGCAATGTCCAATTGATTTTCACTCAGCACCCAAGCCACTAAAACAATGTGTCTGAAAGAGATACTAACTTGTGAGCTTGGACACAAGGTCTCCACGTGGGAGTAGAGAGAAGTGTTATTTGAGAGCTACTCCTCCTAGGTTCAAGCAATTGCTCTCTCCCACACAACACCACTGGTTGTCCACTAAAAAAAAATTAGCCCTTTTTCAAAGAAATTTTTTTTATAATTTTTTCTATATTTTATTTTTGACTTTGATTGCTATCTAAATAAATAAACACACAATCAAACAATTACACGTGCAAAGATGTTTAATGGTCTTGGTCAAGAAGTCAGAATTTTTTATTTATTTTTATTTTTGTTTGTTTGTTTAGCTTTTTGTTTTTTTTTTTATGAAAGTGAATTAAATCTAACCTAAAACTAACAATCAACCTAATGCTAAAATAATGTCTAAATATTACAAGTTGAACTCGACCATTCGAGGCATCTTAAAAAGAAGTTAAAAAAGAATAAACTTTCTTCCTCACTAAAAACTACAAAAAAAAAAAAAAAAAAAAAGGTCTTCAAGCAAGTTTTAGGCAATTTCGCAGCTTTATCACCAACTTTTCCAAACGAATTTTTTCAACAGGCAACCGACATCAAAAAAATATGAATAAAAATTATGGAAATTCAGAGGAGTATCATGAAATTTGCTGTAAAAATTTCACGTTAAACGAACAATGTTTGAGTCGTCTGCTGCTGTGTTGTTTCTATTATATGCTGAAAAATAGCAAAAAAAAAAAAGCATAAAGATGACAAAAAATAGTAATAATTAAAAAAATAAAAAAATTAAATAAATTAAAAATATTCTTTATTGTCTCCAAAGTTGTATCTTCAATAATGTCTTCCTTCACCAAGTCCCCGGCAACGACGCCATTTGATTGATGCAAAAAACCGACATTAATGTCGTTGCATGATTTTCGACATCAATCAAAGAAATATAAGTTGTTTCTAAATTTTTTTTTTCTTCCTTTAACCTGCAATACAATTCAACAATGTATATTGGAAGTAGGGGCTATCGACTACTTCACGTAGATTAGAAGACAATATTTGATTTTCAACTTAAAGAATAAAGAGAATAGCAAAATAATGTATAGTGAAAATAAGTATTAAACCAAAAGAACAAAGAAAAACAAAGATAAAACTTACTTATTCAATGGAATTAAACTGTAGTACATGCACTTTTCTCCTAAGTAAACATATAAAGTCAAGAACTACAACTAAATAACTCTGTAAAAAAAACTATCCCTTATGAACTCCTGTATGGGGTTTTTATAGGTAAAAAGGGTTTGAGTGAAACAAGGAAACATGGTTTGAGTTAAACAGTGAAACATGGTTGATTGAAACAAGGGATGGTGTTGGAATTCAATAAGGAAACATGTCTTGTATAGATTTTTTATGATAAAGTTGGCCATGTGGACGTCCAAATCTTCATATTGATTTTCTCGAGATCCGTAGTTGTTATTGCTTTGTTGGCTTGACTTCATGGGTCTTGAGATTGAAATTCTTTAATCCGGATGAATGCATTCGAATTCCCATTAGACCTTCTAGTTGATGAATTCAACCTTATTGTGCCACTTTATGCAGAATTTGAGATTTGTACTTGAATTCCTACAAAATGCACAAAATACACGTCATCATCATCATCATCAAAGCCCATTCCCGAGATTTTCGGGGTCGGCTACATGAATTTTGGTTCTCCAAGCAATGCGATCTTCCCACATTTCCTCACCTAATCCAAGCTCAATGATATCTTCATTCACCGTCTTCATCCAAGTTTTCAACGGTCGTCCCCTCCGTCTACACCCTCCATTAACTTGCCAATCTAAACATTTTCTAATTGGCGCCGTGCTCGGTCTCCTCCGCACATGACCAAACCAAGTTAAACGTCTTTCTCTAATTTTTTCCTCTATGGGCGCTACACCTAAGTATCTCCTAATTCTTTCATTTCTAATCTTATCCTTACGAGTTTTACCACACATCCACCTTAACATACGCATTTCTGCTACTGCCATCCTATGCGTATGAGATATTTGGGATATTTTTATTTGATAATTGGACTTAACAATTGTATATTTGGGAGTGTAAAATCGATGTTTTGGGTGCTTATCAGGTTACATTGCTCCCTCATTTAAACCTCCAATAGACTGATCGCTTGGTGAGAGCATCTCACTGGTGAATTGCGTCCTTCGGAAAGCTGTTAGGTATAATAGATTTGCCAAGCTGTCGGTGTCGATCAATACCCTTTTGATTTCCCATTTAGCTATCATGATCGAAATCACTAAAGCATCATTGTGTGGGAAATTAACCTATCAGCATCTTCGTTCAAAAAGGTTAGGGTCATTTGCATTGTTTTCACACGCTGTGCAGATGGTTCTTGGAATTTGATCTTTGTGTGTAAGTCTTTGACTATAAGCTTCTTGGATTGATTGGATTGCTCTTTTTCCCCGCCCGTGCCATGCAAGACGTAGATTGTTTCTTTTGCTTGCTCTTTTGAAATGATTGTTTTGCCCTCGAGTTTGACGAACTGTCTGAGTCATCCTTCCTTGATACGGCGTTCAATTTCGTTTTTTAGGTTGCGACAATTCTCAGTATCGTGGTCGTAGTCGTTGTGGAAGAGGCAGTGTTTGCTCTTGCTCTGTTTTTCGGATCTCCTTTCATCCTCGGCGGCCATTTGACATCTTCTCTTTCCACCATGGCTTCAAGAATCTCACTCCGACTTTCTATCATAATCGAGAACGCTCTCCCGTATTTGGGTTTTTTCAGTTGTAGAATTCCGGACGTTCGTCGATTACACTTGATGTTATTGTTAGTCTAGTGTCTCTTAATCTGGGTGATTTCTTCTCGAAAGTTGTTGCCCTACAGGTCTCGAATGATCCTATCTATTGTCTCGATCACACTGTTCATCTGAGCCATAAGTATCTCTACTCGGGGATCCGAGGGGATTCTCCATGATGTCAGAGATGTCTGAATTGTTACCTGCTGGAGCTTTCTTCCATTAGGTATGGTCGTTTCGATGGTTGTCTTTGGAATTTGGATTAGTATTGGGCAACATGTCATCAGGTTGAAGATTTGTGGAGTATTCCATTGATCTCTTGCTCGGGTTGAACTGTGAATCTTAATTTTGTTTGAAAGGAAAACTCGTCGTTCCCCATGGACGGCGCCAAACATGATGCCTCTAAAAATCGTTCTTCTGCGAGTTTGACCCGCAAAACAACTGTTAGACTGCTAAGGACTACCTTTTTGGTGGCCGAAGGCACTTCGATGCTTAAGTTAGTAACTCTAATTGAAGAAGGATGTAAATATGGACAAAACTCAATTAAAGTTGCATACCTTTGTCAAATGTTCTCTTTACCTTTTTTAATGGTCGTGGTTAACTCTCTGCATGACTTAAGCATTTGAGGCGCAACGGAAGGAGATGTTTATTGTAACAGACTCCTCCTTAATGGAGATGCGTAAGTCCCTCCACGGCTCTTTCTTTGTGTGTTTTCTTCTTCTTTATGAGAGTGCGTATCAGCCCTAGACTCGGGCTCTGATCTGTCTGGGCTTGGATTCGGGTCCTGTTTACGTCTCCTTAGTGGTGAGGCTAGTCTGGGCCTCTATAATTGGCCTCATTCTTCCTGGGCTTTATGAGCTGGCCTAATAGATCGAACGTTGTATTCTCGTGATGGGTCTTTATGCCACGTGTACGGATGTGATGATCGGTCTATTTTGATGTATCATCAACTTCCAAATGTCAATTTTTGGGTTTCATAATTTCTTGGAGCCCATGCTCAGCACAAACATGTTTTTCATGCTGCCTAAACTTATAACACGACAATTTCCACATTGAGATGTTTCCTACTTTTTACTAATGACAACACACAACGTGTATGTTGTGAATAGATATGTTTTCATGCAAACGTTTGATTCATGCAACGCATATGTTGTGAATAGATATATTTTTGCCATCTTATATTTCCTGCTGATCCAATAAAGGAGGCAGAGTATCTGTTGTGTTGGATTTGATTCATGCAAACGCTAGTTGTCGTTGGTTGTTTAGGTATCAATAGTGTCCTCTCTTAATACTGTGGTACTTTAGGTTTGTCACTAACAAGTCGATATCGATATGTGAAGCAAGGAGAACTAAGTACATAGCAGACTTATTACCGATGACACCCTCAAAAGAAAAGCTTAGTAAAGTTTGACATGCCTGGCGTTGTTTGGTGGCAATTAGAATGGCTAGCTACATGGAGTTCTAGTTGCAGCCCAAGGCTGAAAATGAGATAAGACTAGCAATAATCCATGATTTTATACTAAATCGATCATGTCATTATTATTGAGATATCTATTCACAACATATCCAATACTAGACAAAAGTTTCGTAATTCTTATTTTTGAAATGTTAATTACTTCTGACCAATGACAACACAACAAATGCCTGCAAGAAATATACTTCTTCCATTATTGGATCAGTGGGAAACACCAGTTGACTGCATATAAGAAGAAACCTCTAATTTCAAAGTTGCAGTAGATGTATTTTCTATACTTCCAGTAAGTTGTGATGTCCAACATTTAGATAATTCACTTGTAATTAACATTCTTAATTAAAATATAAAAATACTGATTGATGATATATAAAAATGGTCACATCCCTGAGCCATACACGTGTCATGATGATCTCGAGGAATTACGGGCCCCAACATCAGTCCAACACTGATCCGGCTCAAACGGTGCTAAGCTCACCTAATTCAGTCCGCTAGACGGACCCGAACTCTTACAACATGCTAGGCCCACACGTCTCACAACTGTCTTCAATACCCGTAAGCTCTACTAAGGGAAGTATCTCGAGGATCAGCTTCGGACAGGCAGTTACAAAAACTATTTGCTTCAACTTAGGAAGAAAATATTGGAGTACATTCCACACTGAGAAACTTCCTTCTACGGTTTGCTCTGGGATTAGGAACTATCTCCCGCGTATCTAGGAGCACAGGGCTAACATGGAACTTCCCTCCTACAGCTACAAATTATGTATTTACATTATTACACCTTCCTCAGATCTCTGTTTGACTTTAGCATCGAAGTGACATCGGCCACCACAACAGTGGTCCATGGCTCACCTAGTTACTTGTGCAGGTCAGCAGGTCAGTGAGACTAGATCAAAGCAGGGAGCAGAAAAAAACTGCATCAGTTTGGCGTCGTCCGTAGGGACGACAAAGTTATTAACTTTTCACTAGTGTCGTCTCCTTCAAAACCTAGAGAGATGGTGACCACTAGGTCACGCCACAACGGAAAACAAGGGGACACGCCAAACGCTCAGGCTAACTTTGCATCGCTGCTTTCAGCGATTTCGGTCATGCACGGGCAACAAACTCACGCCCCCGTGCCAACAACATCAATGACGAACCAAGAATCGATATGTTGTCATAACAAATACAACAGATCACCAAGGCGGTGAAGGCTCTCACACGACAAAATTCACCACCTGCTAATGGAGACTAGGAGCAGCACAGGCCTCCGTCTCCGGAGGATGGTAAAAAGCAAGTACATAAAACCAAGCCCCCACTAATTCTCATTGGACTAGGGGAGGTTGCGCGACTAATGTTGAGCTTTTCGCCAGGGCAGAGAGCCTCGACCCTCAAAACCTCCTCCGCAGAGGGGCTCATGACCCAGATGTGTTATACCATCTCTCTGTCCCACCATTTGTGGACCGAATCATGAACGAGGTCGTCCCGAGGAAGTTCACTCCGCCGAAGCTCGATTTCTACGACAGAACCGCCGATCGATTTGACAACCTGCACCATTACCAGCACGTAATGGCTCCCAAGGAAGGATCTGAGTCGGTAATGTGGAGAACTTTTCCTACCAGACTGAAGAAGTCTGCACTGACGTGGTTCCACAGCCTTTCGCTGAAGTCGATCGACTCCTTCAAGACACTGGCAAAGAAGTTTCTGACACGTTTCGTTGGGAGCCAACATTTCCGAAAAGGCCCACACTACATACTCTCTCTCAAACAGAGGTCCCATGAGACACTCAGAGAGTATGTCACGCGCTTCAACAACGAGCTGAACCTCACTGACGGATGTAGTGAGGATACAACCGTGACTGCCTTTAATGTGGGCCTCAAGGAGGGAAAGCCTTACGAAGACCTCACCTTAGAGCCCCCTCTGGACATGATAGAGCTCCTCAAGAGTGCCCAGAAACATATTACCTTGGACGAGCTGAGGACCGTGAATAGGGAAACCAAAGGCGAGAAGAAGCCCTCCGTACCTAAGGACAAGAAGGAGGGAAAAAGACGTGAAGACGAAGAAATGAGCAAAAGAAAGCACGAAGACAACATATCTGACCCTAGTCGGTCCAGGCTAGAGAAAGCATCTAACTACGTTGGATCCAGAACTGTGACGCCACTCAATTCAGCTTGTCGAACGTACTAAAATCCATAAAAAACTTGGAAGATTTGAAGTCACCCCCAAAGCAACATGGAGACCCCGCCAAGCGTGACATAGGCAAGTACTGCGCGCACCACAAAGAGGGTGGCCACTATACCAATGATTGCAAGAGTCTGAAATATGAGGTTGAGTATTGGATCCGCAAGGGCAAACTAAAATAATTCCTAAACTCTGAGAAGCAACTAGAATGAACCAGGGATCGGGGGGAGTCAGTGAAAGAAATAGAGAAGGAAACTGCAGGGATAATCTACGTCCTTCATGGAGTAGGACCGAGCGAAGGACAATTGTGCAGGTCTCGCAAGCGGACTCTACTGGAGATGCAGACATAACCCGCGGACGAGGGCAGACACATCTGCCATTTGAGGATTCAAAGCCTCATTCCCACCTTGACCTTTACAGACAAAGACCTCAAAGGAGTCTAAGCACCGCACAACGACGCCTTAGTCATCTCGGTCTCCGTTGCATGATAGGAGGTAAGGAGAGCTCTGGTGGACACAAGAAGCTCACTCAACGTCCAGTTTTACAACGTGTTCAGCAGTATGGACCTCAAGGAGGAAAACCTAACATTTGCAGATTATGTGCTGATTCGGTTCAACAGGGAGAGTTGTTTCCCCATCGGCAAGATAAGGTTGTCGATAGTGGCCGGAGAGTTGCAGCTAAGAAATGTCATGTTTCTGGACTTCATGGTGGCAGTTGCACCATCGACTTACAACCTTATCTTGGGAAGACCATGGCTACACCAGATGGAAGATGTAGTCTCCACCCTTCACCAGTGTGTTAAGTACACAGCTAACCACTCAGAAGGGACAATACATGGAGACAAACCTATGACATGAAGCTGCCATTACGCTGCATTGAAACATATAGAATACTCCCAGATCCAACTATATCCTGCAGAGCAGCCTGAACTAGTGCAAGCCAAATGACAACAGAGACGTGACATTCACGCGTTGCAGGAGCAATATGCTCTTCCACCCAGCGAAACGGAGAAGCCATTGCAAGCGAAAACACATCCCCCCAACATTCCGTCTGTGCGGAGGTTAACCCCTCCACAAGGTTTTCTCTTCAGTAATCTATGTAATGCCTCGACAGTCCACTGAACGATCCACAAGAGCAACCCGAATTCACTTCAACGCCGGGATCAGATTCTTTCCATCGACAATTAGTTTACTTTCAGTCGTTTATTTCCTTCTCCATATTCAAGGTAGAGTTTTAGTTCTTAAAGACTTATTTGCAATCATTTAATAAATAAAGGAGGAATTAAGAAAAAAAAACTCTATTGATTATTGGAAATATGTAACAACAAACGCCTTGAGACGGATACAAAAGATTACATACTACAAACATCTGAATACAGTGCGACATGAAGTAATGACTTGTTTAGACAATTTAAATATGAGAGGTATCCGAAGAAGGCCTTGCAGACCCTTGGATGCGAGCAATCTCTAAGTGACAACAAAGATATTCAAACGACTTTGCTCGACTCCTTCCGAAGATCAAAGACAAGGTGTCATAGGAGATTGGAAGGACCGAGCGGCCGATTGCTCCGTCGAATCACCCCAGGAAGGGGACCATACAACAACATTGTAGACCTTACAACTTGCAGCTGATTTCCTCAAGAGACATCCCACCCCCTTGTGGACTTCCTCAAATGGTTTTTGGCCTCCAAAAGGGGTGGAAGAAGGCAGATGATGATGGCCACAAGCAACGACGCCATCAAGGTCTCACAATGCTATCAAGCGAGACCACATTTCCCATGTGTGATACCAAGAGTGACTGAGAGATACCACACCTGGAAGTATCGCACATCGGCTAACACTTTAGCCATGAGTTAGTAGCAGGATCTGCACACACGCAAGGACAAGCGACACAAGGTAAGACCAAGGCATTTCCCTTGGTAGGAAATTTGTACTACTTATCTGCAATGTGAAACAAATTACGAGATCTCAGCAGATCAGCTACGTGCTTACCTAAAACAGGTGACCACACATAATAGCAACTATCATCGTGCCTGATTAGTGTAAATGTCAGAACATTCGGAGGCTCCAGAGATGGAGATCCACCTTCAGCCTTTGAAAAACCCAAAACATTTTTTTCAAGCAAGAACATTACAAGAAATAAGTTTTGCGAAAGATAATGCCTACAATGATTGGAGGACACCATTATATAGGCATGATGGTTAGCCAAACGGGCGCTCCAACATTAATTGTCAAGCATTAAATACCGTATGGGAAATGAGGAGACAACGGTTCTCAGGGAAATTGCGCAGACCACGTTCATCCAATTAATGGCATTGCACGCAACCCCATCAATAAGGGGGAGTAAATGATACTAAAATGTCTCGCAGCTTACGCCGTGCACGTAGCGCAACCATAGAGGAAACACTAACTCTTCTTCTGTGGGCCCAAAGGTTCAGCCAACCATTCATGCAATATTCTACCACATGCCTGGCACGAGCACTAGAAATCCTAGTCAACTCCGACATACGGATCGTACCTACGGATCACTAACAGATTTAAGGTAACTTCATCCACACAATGCACCATGCTTGCGGTCCACATAACGCACCATATTTGTGGACGTAGGTTTGCACACCCTTTTGCAGGCCGAACCCTTCTCCAACTGAGCAAGCTTAGTCAACCAAGGTTGATGACGAAGGCTTTTGGTTCACCCCGATACCTAGTCCGTCTAGTGCGGACCCCAATGGTTTAGGAAGTGGGAGTCTAATCAGTGTTATCACGCCTGGTGACGACGACTTGCCAGGGATCATTGCCCCCTTCGCGGTCAATGATCGCCGAACCTAATCAGGTAAGCCTAGCTGATGACGACTGGCAACGAAAGCTTTTGATAGCCCAAACCTGTAGCCCCCACTGTGCGAGCGTAGATGGTTTGGAAGGTGGGAGCCTAGTCAGTCCCAAACTGATTTCAACGGCTCGCCACGGGACCACTGTTTTTCAGCATGGCCGCCAAATTACCAACCCTGAACTTGTAGCCTCCACTGCACGGGTGTAGATAGTTTAGAAGGTGGGAGCCAAGTCAGCCCCGAACTGATTCCGACGGCTCGCCATGAGACCAACGCTTTTCAGCGTGGCCATCGAATCACCAACCTTGGACTTGTAGCCCCCACTGCACTTGTGTAGATAGTATAGAAGGTGGGAGCATAGTCATTTGTGAACTAATTTCGACGGTTTGCCACGTGACAACTTCTTTTTAGTGTGGCTACCGAAAACTCCCAAATTTGTAGCTTGATGCGCACAGGTGTAGATGATTTGGATGGTGGGAGCCTAGTCAGTCTCGAACTGATTCCGACGGCTTGCCACGAGACCACTGCTTTTCAGTTTGGTCGCCAAACCCCTTTACCTTGGACTTGTAGCCCTCACCGCTCGGATGTAGGTGGTTCAAAAGGTGGGAGACTAGTCAGTCCTTGACTGATGTTGACGACTCGCTAGGGGACTACTGCTATTCAGCGTAGTCGCCAAATCTTTACTCCCCAAACCTGTAGTTCATATTGTTCAGACATAAATGGTTGAAAAGGTGGGAGCCCCAACAGCTCGCCACGCGACCACCGCTCTCATTCAAAACAACGGCCTCAAAGATGAATCTAGCCGAGTCAGCGTCTTCACGCTTAAACGGACTGCTCATTCTAATATCAACAAAGGCCACTCACGTCGATACATAGATCATTCGGCTAGTGCTTGGGTAAATGCTACATAGAATGTCAACTCGAGCTTACGACGTCTGACTCAACAAAAATGCTCTGACACATACGCTCGATCATCTAATATTTAGCATTGACTTTGTCAATAAGGAATTGGAAGTCCGTAGCTTTCTTCTTGGAAAACAGAAAGGGGGAGCCAAGATACTTGTCTTTAGGATTATAGTTCTTAGTGCCCAAAATCCTATTAATCATCTTAGCGTGTTTCGGATGCACATTGGAACTATAATAGATAGACGACTTGTCATAATTAACTCCCTGACCTGACGCCAGACAATACTGCTGAAGGATATCTTTAACTGAATGAGCTTCAACTAAAGAGGCTCTGCAGAAAAGCATCAAATTATCCGCATAAAGCAGATGACTAATCAAAGGGGAATGTCTATGAAATTTGATACCTAGAATTTTCCCTTCTGTTTCAGCCTTCGTAAGAAGGTGTGAGAGCGCTTCAGCTACCAACAAAAAAAGATACAGAGATAAGGGGTCACCTTGGCGGATGCCCCTGAAAGGCTTAATTGGAGATAGAGGGAGCCATTGAGAAGGACTTGGAGAGAGGTAGTGGAAACACATTGATTGATCATTTCAATCCATCCTTCTGCAAAGCCAAGTTGTTTAGGCATTTAAGCCAGAAAAAACCATTCGACCATATCATAGGATTTGGCCACATCGATTTTGATCGCCATCCAACCTTGTTTTTTTCTTACGAAATGTTTCATTCTATAGAAAGTTTCATGTGCAAGACTAACATTATCCACTATCGAGCGATATTTGAGAATGGCTCCCTGGTTATGAACAATAATGTTCTCAAACAAAGGTTTAAAGACGGTTGGCGAGGATTTTGGAAATCACCTTATAAATAACATCGCAGAGTCCAATAGGGTGGAATTTATTCGGAGTGATAGGATTGCCCGCTTTTGGTATCAGAGCAGTGAAAGTTTCATTCAACTTAGGATCTAATTGCTTGGAGATGAAAAAATGAATAACCACCTCAATTACATCCTTCTTCACAATATTCCAGTAATATTGAAAGAAGAAAGCGTGAAAACCATCCGGGCCAAGAGCTTTGTGGCTACCCATTTAAAAAAAAAATTGTCTTGATATCTGCAGCAGAGAAAATAGCCAACATAACTGCATTATCCTCCTCTGAAATGATCGGGCTAAATAGTGCATGTATCCTTGGATCAGGAGTTGGATTGGAGGTTTGGAAGATATTTGAGAAATATTCATTAATTACATCTCCTACTGAATTCGGTGTGGATTGCCACATATTATTTCCATCTTTAAGATGTAGAATCAGGTTACGCTTTCTACGAAGCAAAGTAGTTAGGTGAAAGAATTTGGTGTTCTTGTCACCATCACTGAGCCAGGAGGAACCAGATTTGTTATGCCAGAACATTTCCTCTTGAAGTTGAAGTTCCAAGAGTCGTTCTTCTAACAAGGAGACGACTTTGTCATTGTCCTGTGAGGGGGATTCGTCTGGAGTTTGTCCAAGGATGAGAGAGTATCAGAGATGCTCAGTTGAATATTTTTAGAATCTCTCTTATTCCATCTAGTAAGGCTGTAACTAAGCTTCTTGATTTTGAGATGGATATTATGTGTCGGAGATGGGTGTTGCCTAGGAGCCCAATTCGTTTGTATCACCCGATTACAAGACGAGTCTTTGGTCCACATATGGAAGAATCTAAACGGTTTCGGATTGGAACTGTAGTAAGAAACCAACTGAAAAGAAATGGACCTATGATCTGAAGAAGAGGTGTGACTAGTACGGGAAGAGGCATAAGGGAATAGGTCTAACTACTCAGTCGAGACAATGATATGATCCAGCTTTGCCTTAACCCCATTTTTGTATTTCTCTTATTGTTCCAGGTGAATTGAAAGCCGTTAAGTGGAAAGTCTAACAATTGATGGGTATCAAGAAAATCCCTAAGATGAAAGAGACTAGAAGTAGAGGGTTGATTACCGTCCATTTTCTCCCTAGGTTGACTAATAAAGTTGAATAGAGTAAAGGTGGGACATAGAGTTCCAAAAATGTCCTTGAGAGGCGGGGTTTGGCTCACCATAAATAAAAATAATTGACCAAGTAGAGGTAGTAAAATAATCATCGAGAATTCAATTAAATGATTTTTGCAGAAATAAAGAATGGTAAGTTGAATACCTGCTTTGCAAAATAGTGCAAGTCCTCCAACTAGTCCCTGTGTTAGCACTGATACTCCATGTGCGAAGCCCAGTCTTCGGCGCAAGCGGTCAATCTTGGAAGAACTAGATTTGGTTTCGGAAAAAAAAAATATCGGTGTTGGACTGTTGGGAGGGCCTTCAGATTTCGAAACACTTCGGCACACCCCATGTCTCGAGCGTTCATGTGGCATCATGGATAATGGGGGGACCCTCTAAAGGCGGTTGCAGCAACCTTATGAAGTTGATTTGAAGTTAAGCTAGGCACCAACACGATGTATTTGCATCTAGCCATCATAGAGACCATCTGTACATTTGGTATCAAAATTGTCTGCATGCACCTTAACCAATTGAAGTTAACCGACCGCGTGATGGCACTCACTGGTGTCCATGTTATTTTCACACTGGCTGTCGTCAATTTCTTCATGATTTTCACACAGCTGTCCATATGATTTCCTACTAGCCTTAACCACTATTGCCATCCAGAAATTCTAGGCAGCAAGATTTTGCTGCCTGGGGGTGAATTTTACATTTTTGCCCCTCCCCCCCCCCCCCCCCCCCCCCCCCCAATTCTTTAAAACCTTTTCCAAAAAAGTGTTTAAAAATGGGGGACAAAAATTGTAAATTCACCCCCTCAGGCAGCAATACCCAGACTGCCTAGAATTGCTCATTGCCAACAAAATAGGTGTCACTTCCTCTTTGATTATTGTTTGCATAAATGCTATTGACTTGCCCAAAGGATTTAAAACCTGCCATTATCTTGTTTTGGAACTGTAACGATGGTAATAACTTCCGTTATAACTGTCATGATCACTTCCATCGTAACGACCGTTAGAACCTTCAAAACGTTGATAGTTGAGGAAGCTTTAACATTAAAGAAGAGCATTGATGCTGTATTTTTTGCCATTAATGTTCGCACCCATCTAGATCCAAGCTATACAGCCATTAATGTTCGCACCCATCTAGATCCAAGCCGAGCCAGAGATGCCGCCGTGATAAAGGTTTCGTTCCCATCACGATTCCGCGTAAATGATGACTTCTCGTGATGAAGTGTTAGCAGTTGTCCGGATGGTAGCAGTTCGAGTGACCATCGATCAAACAACGACCATCACAAACTGTTTCTCTGAGTAATTGAGCAAAGAGCTCATCTGATCCCTGATCTCTGGGACGAATTTGTGTAGGTCGTTGGTAGGGATCTTCAGAAGCTAGAGACATTGAACTGCTAGAGAACCGAATGAGGCTCTCTGGAAATGAAGAGCCGATCAAGAAAGCTAACATTGTTGACCCTTTCATTGCCTCGACAAGCAGATCGCTGCCAAACTTAGTGAAGGAAAGAATATCTTGAGCAATTGTTGGCCATTGATTTACCATTGGCTATGATTAGCGTGGTAGCCTATGGGGTGAAGGAGAACCCACTGAGTAGTGATGGCTCGAATAGATCTCTTAGTGACTGGGGCTTGGGGTGAAGGAGAACCCATGTTCAGGGGATGATATAGCTCTGGCGGCTAGTCAGGAGATGATGTTGCTCCATAATGAAGCAGCAAAGGGATCAAAGCTAGGGAGTTGCCTGCAACATCCATGAGAATGACATGAAAGCAAAAATGGGTTTGGATGGTGGAGATCTGAGGGTGGGACCGGGACGGGGATGGGAATGGGTTTGATTGAATTGATATGGAATTGGATTGTGGGATTGGTTAGCATAGTTGTGTATAATCAGGGCTTGTGTATTTGATGTGTGATTTGCATGTGAATAGAAGGATTAGGGTTTCATGGTGGTAAGAATGTGTGGTTTGGTAGGAAAAAACGGAGAAGATGGACACCGCATCAAATTTACACAACAAACACAGAGATGCAGAAAACCAAAAACCAAATACAGGAACAAGTTAAGGGATTAACTGTGGAAATAGAAAGAAGCAGGGAGGAAAAAGAGAGAAAAAAGAAGAGGAAAAAAGACAAATGCTACTAAAAGGATTATCAGAGAAACCTGAAAAGAGTAAAACTGAAAAGATAAGAACTGAAGGATAGATAAATGGAAGAGAAGAGTTGAGCACCGAATAAAGTGGATTGAAAGTTGATAAATAGATAGACCGATAGATTTTGGTTCGAGTTTGTTAACAATCAAAACTTAGGCAATCGGAAAAAACTGATCGGAAAATTAAATCGGAAGACTTTCTAATCGGAAAACCCTAAAGAAAGAAAGAAAATCTCTTTTAAGGTAATTGTTTGTTACCTTCCCTAAACTGCATCTAGAGTTAAATTGTACCAAAGCTGACAGTTCCAAAAGATCGCATTTTGGATGTAAACTTGGACAAACTATTCAAAGAAAGCAACAATTTTTTTTACTGCCATAATCTTTAATGATGATATCATATGTTTGTAATCTACAGTGGGTTCAATCAATATGTTTTCAAGGAAAAATCAAAACCGCAAAACATGAATAACAACTAAAATAAATTTCATGACTATATCTTTAGCTGGTGCTTGTCCAACTTTTTAAGATGCCAACTCCATTGTGACCTGAAGCTGAAACCTGTCTGAGATTCAACCCCTTTTCCCAAACCCCACCTTACATCCAACTGAAAGCATAAAAACTACCATTGACTATCACTATCTTTAGAACCTATCTATTTGCTACAACCTCACTCACTGCTAGCTTGTAAAAGAAGGTGAACTACACTAATGTGACTTCAGTCTTCCTCCGATGGATTGTTGGATTATTGAGCTCCATCCACTTTCTTATTAAGCTTCACCCATTTTCTCATTATAGTTGGCAATGCAATTCATATCTCCTGTAATGGGAGTTTAGCTCTCACCTATGTATATATAAAATAAAATTAAAATATTAAAAATTTAAAAATTTAAAAATAAAAAAAAAAATAATGTGATCATGATTGCATCATCAAAATGGCCTTGGGGCAAGTGGTCCCATCATGAATTCTTTGGTAGGATTAGATTCCTTGCAGCCAAACACACCCCTAAGAGTTGATAAGGATGACCAATGCCAAACTTCTGCATGCAACTATATTTTCTGTGGCCACTCCTGTAGTAAATTTTGGGAGTGCATGTAAGTGGACGGTAGGGCTGGGTCGATTTGGTTGACCAACCCGAATAGCCAAGACCAAGGACCGGATCACGCTTTTAAATATTGGATTTTTAGGTACTGAGCTGGCTCAAACTGATTAATTGGGGCCCTGGTTAACCGAAATTTGGGGTCGGTCTCGATCCAAAGCCCTTTTTTTGTGTGGGAGGAATCGTTGTAGTTGCTTCAATGGGAACTAAAGTAAGAGCTCAGATAATGAATACAATTTCGGAGGAGGGGACTTTAATGTTGTTTCGTCTGGGCAAGCTTGTGAAAATCTCAAGGTAATTAATTTAATTCGATTGATAGATTTCCTTTTTTTCTTTCAAAATTTAGTTATGTTTTCAATTTGTTTCCTTTTATGGTATAAAAGAAGAAGCCAAGGGTCATTAATAATTTTTGGGGAATTTCCAATTTTGTAGAGCTTGATTACTTTTGTGAGTGTCGTAGAGAGGAATCTCTTGGCCGATGAAGCCAATATTGTCGAGAAGAACAGTAAGATCTGTAAGAGCAAAGATGACTGTCGAATGATTGTCATCGATGGGATGTGGGTCTTGGTTATAATTCTTCAATCTACAAGTCTAGTTGGGAGAAGATATGTTCTTGTCCATTTGGTGTGTTGAAATGATCTATTGTTTAATGACCATTTTGATGTGAATTGAGTTTGTTCGATGAAATGTTCTAATGGGTAATTTGATTTTGGTCAAGGGAGTATGAGTGTGGATGTGGTGATGGAGGAAGGGGAGAGATTGATTGTCGATGTTGAGTTCAGGCCGAAGTTTGAGATTCGACTGGAAAGTACAATTCGGTGCTTGATGCGTCCAATTTTGGTCTCCTAGAAATTCGACTTTCAAAACAAGGGTTAGATTGCCATAGACCACATTTTTTATGGTCGAAGGCACTCCGACGCTTAAGTCAGTAAATCTGTAAGAAATAAAGCTTAATCTGGACAAAATTCAGTTAAAATTGCATACCTAGTCGAATGTTCCATTTACTATATATAATAGTCGTTATTAATTCTCTGCGCGACTTTAGCACGTGAGGCTTAACGAGGGGAGATATTATCTGTAACAGTCTTTTTTTTTATGAAGATACGTCCTTGGGGGCGTAACTTCTACCATGACTCGTTGCCTCTGTAACGCTTCTCCACTTTAAGGGAGAGATTCATTGGGCCTGAATTTGGCCTCTGACTATGATCCATGAAGGGCCCTTTTTAGGCTTTAATAGCTGGATCTGCCTTTTTCGGCTTTGCGAGTCGGCCCTGACTTGAAATACTTGGTTCTCGTGATAAGTGATTTCTGCCACGTGTTCGGTCGTGATAATAGTCTTATTTGATGTATCATCAGTACTAAAAACGCTTCAGAGGATCTTTGTGGGCAAGGGGATCGATTGAAGGAGATAATTTCGACTGTGTCGAATGCAGCGAAGCAAAGAATCTCGACCGCAATTCCAAAACCAAAATCTAAGTTGGGTTTCATGGGTCGAGTTTGGAATGAAATTAGCTTGGACTTGAGCAAGTGAGATAGCTTATTAAGGCTTTCCTTGAGTTTGGTCCAAGGGAATTACTGTTGAGATCAGCTTGTGTTTAAAAACGACCAACATATTTGAACAACACTAGGCCCATCCCAGCATTTATTAGTTTTTTTAAATGCCCAGGCGGGGCTGGTTAGTCGGCGAGCTCTAAGAGTAGGAACCAAGGCTTGAACAGAGAAATTCGGTCAAGTCCGGGTTTTGGGACCGACGATTAAAATAAAATTAAAAAATTCGACCAGATTGGTCTGATTCCCAATTTGGTTTGACGTTTTGGTCTTAATTGCCAACCCTACTGGAGGGATGGCATAACCAAACCAATAGTACAAATATTAATAAAAATAAGATCTTTCCACATCGAGGAGAAACTAAATCCTGCAATGTTTAAATAGGGATTTGAATAAGAAACCAACTATGTCCCAAACCTTCATTCAGTATGAATGACCCCTCCAGCAGATTTTATTTCTTTTGTTAGGCTTTCTAGTTTCAAATCACTAATTTTCTACCCTTATACTGGGAGCATTCACTAGTAAATGACATAGATAACATGAAGCACTTACGGATAACAAAACCTAAATTACCAAACGACGGACACATAAGAAAGGGAAGAAGAAAAAGTTATACAAACTTCTTGTTGTTTCTTCAGCATCATTGCTTAAAAGAGAGAAGGCCAGTTGTCCCACCCTGTTGTTCCCCTCTTCTCTTCCCACTATAATTTCAATTAGACTTTAGTTCATTCATTTTCTTAATACTTAACTCATTTATTTGTTATATTTTTAATTATTTTCAAAATGTTTGTATTTGAAGATTGGTCCACATAAGACTACGAATGATGGAGGCTTGTAATGTTAGAATAAAGGTTTTGAAACACACACACACACACACACACACACACATATGTATATATATATATATATTGTCATGGTTTGCTAGCATGCGATGCTCTAGCAACCAAGGAATGTGATTTCTCGAAATATATCGAAATTTCACGAAATATTTCCTATTTGAAATTACTGAAATCTCTTTCGAAATCCGAAATATATCAAAATTTTCCTAAGACAAGAAACAAATATTTTAATCTCCGTATATTTTAACATTGTTATAATGTTATTTAGCATCAAAAGTTTGTTATGTGAGTGATTTTTATCTAATATGTAGTTTGTATGATACTACGAGTCGTTTGTGACTTTTTATGTAGTATTTAAGAGTTTAAAATGCATAACTTATATTGTTAAATTTGAAATCATAGCCGAAATTTTTATGTTTTTTCTACACAAATAGAAATATCATGAAATTTTCTTAAAATCAGGAGAATGAAATTAACTCGAAAAACGAAATCACGATCCTTGCTAGCAACCATGGCTTAGCTAACAATTAGCAATAATACTTGAATTTTATAATTTAAAGATACTAGAGTTCAAACTAACTCACATGCTACCGTGTGAAGATACTAGTGTTCAAAATTTTATGTAAACCTTTGCTGGATCAATGGCATCGTGTGAAGGAAATCCTAAAGGACTATTGTGTAGTATCGGATCAATCGATAAATTTTGATAGATCTTCTGTTCTATTTACCCCCAATGTCCACCATAGCCACCAGCGCATGATCTTAAGGGTGTTGGGAATCAGGGATGTAAACAAAAAAGAAATATACTTGGGTCTCCCCCTTAACTCTCTCAAGAAGCAAAATTTAAGATTTCGACTATTTGGTCGATAGCGTAAAAAAATACTTGGCGGGTTGGAAATGTAAGCTATTGTCTCAGGTTGGTAGAATGACCCTTATTAAATTAGTGTCCTCTTCTATCCCCATTTATCCCATGCAATCTTTAATGCGCCCAATAGCTTAAATATGATGTTTTGGTGGACGGGTACTAAAAACAGTAAAGCCCATTTTCTTGCTAAGTGAGATTTAGTGTCTGCACCAAAAAATATGGGTGGGGTAAATATTCAGTTGTCTAAATCTAAAAATCTTTCTGTGTGCGTCCAAGATTGTGGTTAGAATTTTAGAATGTCAAGATAACCTTTGGCCAGCTCTCCTTAAGTCGATTTATTTAAAAAACTGTAGCTTTTTCCAAGCCTCGTTCATCAAAACAGGTGCCTCCCTCCTTTGGAGGAGCTTGGGAAAAACTCTAAACTCTCTAAGAAAATGTTTATTGTGGACGATAGCAAATGGGGAGTCTTTCAACATGTGGGATGACCCGTGGCTGACTTTTGTGCATCCGAATACCCTCTCTCTATTTGATTCATTTCCGACAAAAGGAATGGGACCAACCTACCATTGAAATATTTTTTTTCTCCATCAGGGTACTATGGCTATTCTGAACACTCCCATTAGACATTCGGATGAACAAGACGTGCTTTTTTATAAGCATGAGACCAAAGGAGTTTTCACTGTGAAATCGGCCTATAGATCTTTCAGGAGTGAAACGACAGTGTATTCTAATGCTTTATCATCTAGAGGCGATGATAGGAGACTGTTCTAAGGTATTTGGAAACTCGAGATTCCTTATCGAGTTCAACTTTTTCTCTGAAAAATTTATAAATGACTGATTCCTGTGGGGGAAGTCTTTAGACAACATCATATATCAGTGGGGGATGAGTGCCCACTTTGCAACACATAAAAGGAAACGTCATGGCATATTTTTTTTAGTGTCTTCTTGCTGTCCAAGTGTGGGGTATGTCTAACATACATGTTAGATGGGATATAATAGATTTTTCTCATGAGAAATATTTTCTGGAGTTCTTGTTGTACATTTACACAAGTAGATATGAAAGGGAACAAGGCATGGTTAGAACAGCTGCAGTCCTAGATCAGATTTGGCAGGCTATAAATAATTTAGTATTTGAAAGAAAAAATTCAGGGTACAGATGGTAACAAGACTTGCAGACAGTTCAGTTAAATTCTGACAAGATTCAAGCAATATGGAACATCAATAATCAAATTCCATTGATGTCAGAATTGACACACCACAAGGAGATACAAATGAAAACAATCTTTCTATCTCAACAATTTTTGAGCAGGCAAGGATATTAGCAGGTCATGAATTTATTATGCTGGTCACTGATGCTGCTTTCCACAGGATCATGTGTGATGGTTGTTTTGTTTTATACGCAAATGATGCAGACGACAAGATAATAGGGATTAATAAAGGATGGTGCAGAAAGGGCATGAAAACAAGTTTTGAAGTTGAATTAGAAGGGGTCAGACTAGCAAGTGAATGGGCGATGGCGAAAGGGTACGAGAAGGTTGTGGTGATAACGGATAGCAAAGACATTGCAGAAGCGAGCAATGGCAGAAGCAAACACTTATCATAGCAACAAAAAGTTACTTGGCAGCATTGTCTGGAACACAAACTAGCATATTTTAAATGTTTCAAAGCTATTCACATTAGTAGAATATGAACCTTATAGCTCATCGACTGGCTGCATCAGTCTATACTAGTAGTAGTAGTAGTAGTAATAGTAATGATTTAGAGTTGGGGTGTACTTTGAACCTAAATGACTTATTTTTAATGCAATTTCCATTTTTTGTTGATATATATATATATAAAACTCACATGCATGTACAACATGCAGAAATACATATATTATTATTGTTATTATTATTGTTGTTATTGTTATTTTATCACAATTTTTAATGTTGGAGATATCAATTGCAGTTAAGGATTTTGACATGTCACATGTGATTGTTTCTCTTAATTGATCTCAATTATTGTTCTTTAAAAGGCCCATGAAGAGAAGGGGACCAACAAAAGATTTTTTAGGCGGAGTTTGGCTATAGTAGAAGTACAATTCCATTCCAATTTGTTCAAAATTAAAATTGAAAACAATTTTGAGCTATAGATGACACAACTTATACCTTCTGTCAAATGCTGAAAATACATAACCAATACAAACCAGTAGGGTGTGGTCTTAAAAAACAAAAAGAAAAATAAAACTACCAAAGTTTATTCAAGTGACTGAGTTTCTTTCCCTTCAATCTCTCTGTACAATTTAAAAGCTAGAATCAGTAACAAATTAATAAAGCTAAAAACATCATGCAATGCAAATGTCTTCTTTTTCCTCCAATTCAATCTCATCTTTATCAGCCTTGCCTTCCTTCTTATACCCATACCATATCGAAGAAACCAAATACAAGCCAAAGTTAATAAGGCTAAGACTTGCCAACAACCAATAGAAGTCATAGAGCTTCCCGTGGTTGAGGTTATCAGACAACCAGGGCTTCTTATCCCCAGTAACCTTATGCACTATAGAGACCAAAATGGAACTAAAGAAGAAGCCGAGAGAAAGTGTGCTTAAAAACATCCCAGTACTCATAGTCTTCATCCCTTTAGGACACTCCCTTAGGAAAAAATCAAGCTGCCCAATGTAAGCAAAAGCCTCCCCAGACCCCACTAGGAAGAACTGTGGGATTAACCAAAACACACTTAGTGGAATCTGGGCTGGGGCGGTCGTTGTTGACTTATGGACCAACCCATTAGATTCTGCAACTTTCAACCTCTTCAGTTCAGTGAGTGCTGCAGCTACCATAGCTAATATGGACATAACAAGGCCAACCCCTATGCGTTGTAATGGGGTTAGACCTTGTGGCTGCTTGAGTAATTTTCGACATGTGGGCACGATTATGGAATCATAGAGTGGCACAGTTAGAAGAATACTGCCAACAAAGAAAACTGTTAGTGATGCTGCAGGGATTTGGAAGGATTTAGTAATGTGACGATCCATGGTGGTTGCTTGAGAGACTGAGAAGGTTGTCATTTGGGCGTAGACTGTCCAAAACATGATAGTTGTGGCCCAAATGGGCAGCATGCGAACAACCATCTTTACTTCTTCCACATCTGTGAGTGTTGATAGGTTCCATTTGTTTATGACTCCCTTAGTAGATTTGTCCATGTAAGCAGGGTCTTTGATTGCAGCCTTTTCAAGGAACCTGGTCATCAAAATCCCAAAAGAAAAGGCAAAGTTAAGATTAAAATCGATAATAATTATTTGTGATACACAAGAGGCTCAGTTGAAACCATGTCACTTCTCGCCTGTTAAAATCAGGGGTGATTTTTTTTTGGCCGGTTATTCTGCTTGTAGATTGGCACCAAAATTACAGGCACTTTTTAGCATTTTTTAATGAGATGAATCACTCATGCAAAGAAGATATATGAACTTAATTTGGAATTGCAGTTTACTTTTAGACTTGGAAATGTTTTGGTTGGTCTTGGACGCCATGGAAAGAAGTACAGGCCTTCGTTATTTTACAAATTGGCTTCTCAAACATTTATTGTTTTGAAAAAAAAGAAAAGGATTCAGGATTGTTTAAAGTTTATGTTAATCTAGGAACAAAAGTTAGGAAACTGTCACTTTCATTTATTCTATCAGAGAAGGTTGATTTTGGTAATTGGTTTTCTAAGTTGGTTATCATGTATCACACAAATTCTACTTGCACTGCATACCAGAAGAAAATTAAGGTTGATTGAATTTTCTAAAATAAATGGGTTGGTGGCCTTGTTGTTTTAGATTTGGAGTTGGTGCAGTGGTCATGTGTATTCTCTTTATTGAGTTATGAAATGAGTAATTCTTGCTGGCCTGGGCCTAGCTGCCTGGTTGCTGCCTTTGGGGGGGGGGGGGGGGGGGTGCGAAAATACACTTTTGCCCCATATTTAAACCTGATTTTTCAAAAAGTGGTTAAAGAGGGGGGGGGGGGGCAAAAGTGTACATTTGCCCCCCAAGGCAGCAACCTCGCCCCTTTCCCAGGCCAGCTAGAATTGGGGATTATTTGAGTGTGACATATAGAAGCAATGAAACACCCACCCACTAAGTTAGGAGCTATGTAGGTGGTCCATTATTGCATTTGCATGCATCATTCTCTGCTCTACTCTGATGGTTATCTTTTGATGAAGAGTGCAAGATTTATATTAATTATTGCACAACAGGAGATTGACAGAGATAGTAAGTCTGCATTACACACCTCTTTGCTTGCGACATGGAGATGTCGTATTCTATATTCAAGTGATGAATTTGAAGTAAAACTAAAAACTAATAGATCAAGTCACTTAAAGATGGATTCCAATTGAAAACAATTTATTGCTTAATTGTAATGTCCTCTGCATCAGTTTTAGTATGGCAAGGGAACCTGTTCTGCATGCTTTTGTCCTCACCCCACATTCACAAGATCCAAAACAAACCTGCATGGTGTCTTGTGCAGATCGATTACATACACGGTGATGGTTGTATTCATTTTATTAAGTGGATTTATGGACTTGATTTCAAATTATTCAGACAACCTGCAGATTGAAGATAATATCTTATCATATCTTGGATATTTATGCTAGCTAGGAGCTTAATTATTAGAACATCCACATGGTGAGTTTTGGTGATACATTTTGGTGCACCATTCATAACTTGAAGTCATTATCTAATTAAGCAATAAACATGTCATTACTTAATTACTGCTTAATAACTCTTCTTCAGTTGATGACATATCTTGTTTCCTCATGATAAACAAAATTTTCTCTTGGTAAAACACATGAAATGAGTGGTATACATACTTGATTAATTTACTAGAGAGTGAGAGTGAAGACTACTAACCGGAAGTGTTTGGTACGAGGGAGTCTCTGCTTTTGTCCTCCTCCTGTAGTAGCATGATCATAAACATCATCATACAGAAGAAGGGATGATGATTCTGAAGGTAAATCCAAATGTCTCTTCCTCCAAGCTCCCACAAAAACTGTAGCAACCTGTGTCAAAGGACTCCCCACAAGCCTCTTGAATCTGTACTTCCTTGTCCCACCAACAAAAACAAATATGCCAACCACAATGCAACAAGCACATATTCCATAACCCCAAGCCCGTCCCAAGTTGTCCTGAATGTACACCAATATGGTCACAGCACAAAGTGAGCCCAGACTGATAAAAAAGAAGAACCAATTGAAGAAATTGGTCATTTGGGCTCGTTCCTTTTCATCTGATTCATCAAATTGGTCTGACCCAAACCCAGACACACTTGATTTCAGCCCACCTGTGCCTAATGCGGTTAGGTATAAAGCAACAAATAGAACCGCAAGTTGTGACCCATTGGCGGGTGCACATGATGATGATGAGTTTGGCGTTTGGGTGCATTTTGGTGGTCGGAAGCTTGGGACCATGGTGGAAATTGTCAAGATTGTCACACCCTGTTACATCCATGAAGAAAACGAAAATCCCTTCATTATTTATTAATAATAATACCAATGACTGATCATTTAGTTACTCCACAACACACAATCAAAGGGCCCTCTTTCCTTTTTCCCATCCAATGAAAATTTTGCCTTGGTGGTGTTTGGGCTTGTTCAGTTGTTGATGGTCATTAGATATCTATTTTAAACTTATTCCAATGGTTGATGGCCAAATGATTGGATTCAGAGCTAATTATAAAGCTATTTCTAAACAGAAAATTTTAGAGTGATTTGCTCACCCACTTTTAATGTGCAAATCACATGTATCCTTCAAAGTCCCCATCTATATAGAAAGATATCTCTAGCTAATATATGCAAAGATCTCAAAATACATACATTGACAGTATGTGGATACTACCGAGTGGCATCCATTCCAGCCTCATCATTATTTTCAGGTGAATGAAACTGCTTTGTTTTTATATATTTATTTTGTGCTAGAAGAAGCTGAAATAATGTGCATGTGGTGGTGTTATAGCTTACCAGGGCTTGAACGGTAGAGAAGATTGCTATTGTCAGGTACCTGAACAAACAACCAACCAACCAGATCATTATAATAGTAACAACGATAAAAGAAAGTAGGAACTGATTCAAATTATGCTTATATAGGTACTGACCGGCCCAGAAATGTATCGGCAACAAAGCCACCAAGCAAACAAAGCATGAAAGAGGTCCCAAGGAAATTAGTGACTGTGTTGGCAGCAGTGGAATTGCCTAGATGCATAGTACCAGTTAAATAAGTAACCAAATTCACGGCTATCCCCAATGTTGTTAACCTTTCACACAACTCTACCCCTGCAGATCAGCATGTAACAAGGTTGATCAGAAACAGATGATGCACCTAGCTAGCTAGGTACGAGAAACTATAACTAAGTTTGTGACAAAGAAATCATATGAATGAATTAGCTAGCGGGGTAGAGATAGAGAAGAAATAAATATTGGATCAGCACACACGCACACACCTAATATCATGGCTGCACTAGTCCATCTCCCTGTTTTGGATCTCTCAGCAGGGCAGCCTTGATAGTCCCAAGCATCTGAGAGTGTTGTTGTTGTTCCAGTTTCGGCCTTATTGTTACTACTTGTTTCAACTGGGACTGGGAGAGCCATGATTGATTAGATTGATCAGCAACTTGCTACGGAAAAAAGGAGGGCCTTTGATCGTTTTTATAGCTCCCAAGCTTTATTAATTTTGGGCCCAAAAATACCAATACCAACTAACTACAATTATAAATTAATTAATTAATCATTCACAACTGTAGTGCCTGCCAATCAATTCTTGCTTTCAGAATATGAATTATTAAAAATGAAATTGGAATGATCCAAAATTATAGAAACTGATAACATAGGAAAGGTGTAGGGATATCCCATGCATAGATTGTTACAAATTGATAGTTACATTTCCATCACCCATTTACTCCGCTTGGTACACTGTAAAAAAAATGTATTTTGCTAAGGAATGCAAATGCATTAATTTTCAATCCATTACTTTGGAAAAATTCTAAGTGTCGAGGGAAATGGCGAGGAAAACAGCGAGGGACCCCACAGGGGGGAGGGCCGTCCATCCCCCCGGGATGCGCGTTTGAACCCTCGGGGGGCATGCGTTGAAAATTCAAACGCACATCCCAAGGGGAGATGGACGGCCCTCCCCCCCCCCTGTGGGGTCCCTCGCTAGTTTCCTCGACACTTAGATGGGTTCATTACTTTGTGGTTGCTTGGTATTAGTCAGAGAACAACAATGCTAGTTCCACAATTTTTTTGTTTTTTTTTCATTGGCGTACATTTGACACACCTTATGTTCTCTCATATCTATTATATTACATATATTTTCTTCAAATATGTAACTGAATAATATGTAAGAAAATAAGAACTCTTTGGAAGAGTTTTAATTATAATAAACTTTGTAAATGTAGACTCTATTAAGTTTCATATAATATGGTCTCTGTTGAGTTCCACATAATAATAACTCTTAAAAATATGGAATCTATTAGGAAGTATAATACAACATGTGAAAGTGAGAATTCTCTGCAAAAGAATTTGATGCAGTTGTTTTTCACTACATGTTTTGACCTGGTTCCTATTGACCTGCACAAGTAACACACGTGAGCCACGAACCACCGTTGTGGTGGCCGATGACACTCCGATACTAAAGTCAGACATGGATATGAGGAAGGTATAATGTTGTAACAAGGAATTTGTAGCGTACCTTAGCTAACCAACTTCATGTCTTATTTATAGTGCAAGGAATGCTGGTTTTACCAAGCCATCATAGGCGTAGTTTAGGAAGAAGATCTTCATGGAAATCCTTTTCTAATTAAGAGTCATGATGTAGGAGGGAAGTTCCTTGTTAGCCCTGTGTTCCTAGATACGCGAGAGATAGTTTCAAATCCAAGAGCAATTTATGGAAAGGAGTTTCCCTGTGTGGAATGTACTCTGGTATTTGCTTCCTGGTTGGAAGTAGATAACAACTGTAGTTACCCGTTCAAAGCTGATCTTCGAGATACTTGCCTTAGTGTGACTTATGGGTATTGAGGATAGATGTGAGACGTGTGGGCCTAGCATGCTGTGAGAGTTTGGGTTCGCCTGGCGGCTGAATTGAGCAAGCTTAGAACCGCTTGGGCCTGTTCAGTGTTGGGCTGATGCACAGGCTTGTATTTCCTCAAGATCATCATGACACGTGTATGGTTTAGAGGTGTGACCATTTTTATGTATCATCAGCTACTCCCCCTGAGTTAGTGGGCTATCACATCTGTTCGCTAAGTCATTTCTTGAAGGGATGCCGCTCATGATGATTGAGTCTGAATCGTTGCTTGAGCCGCACGCCGCAATAATGGAACATGCGTTGGTTTGGCGGAAAAGAGACGGGAACCCAACCTCTATTTTGGTCATCAGTAGTGTAGAGTCTGACTACTCTGCTTTCTTTGCTTTTGAGGATATTGTTATGACTAGAAAAGATTGTCTATCTTCTTCATGACCTAACAAAACCTTCTTGTCGATGCAATCTTGGCCAAGGGCCTGGAGTTTTTCGAAGACAGGTTGTTGTCCGAGCCTGGCCTTGATGAAATCCGTATGAAGTTTGGAGTTCCAGAGGACCTGCTGCTGTATGTCTTGACGGGTGACCAAACGCCAATGTTGCCTCCGACCAGTTTCATCTGCTTGCATCGTGGGATGCTTCAGACCGTAATGCACTTTTTAGTTCTGGACATGATTTGGGAGTTCCTGGATCTTTTAGGGATTCCTCCGACCCAATTGGGGCCTAATGGATATAGGATCATCCTCATGATTCTGCTCATTACCAAAGAGGCTGGTGTCACCGTGACTCCGTAGGTAATTCAGTTGTTGACTTCTCCCTGGGTGAAAAGTAACACTGTCTGTAAGATGACATCGCCAGCTTGCTTCGTTAATCTGCCTGACGACTTCAAGTTCTGACAAAAATATTGTTTCTTGGCTCCGACAGCTTCGAAGTATTTTTGATGCAAGAGTCATCTGCTTGAGCGACAGTTCAGGTTGCTTCGTAAGTTCAACCCTTTTCTTGTGACTTTGATATGCTTGTTAGCGGGCTAACTGATCATTGCTTGTGTTTTCTTGCAGGAAGGTTTCCTACTACTCCTCTTACCTTAGCGGAGCAAAACATCATGGAGACGTTTCGCGACTTGACGAAAAGGAATGTGGTCGATGTAATAAGAGTTTCCAACTTTATCCGTAGTAGGCTGTGGGACAACTGTCACGTTTCCCCCGCTCTGTACTGAACATCGCGAATTAAAGTGGAAGATGGGGCCCCTTCGAGGAAGAGGAAGCCTATTGGAGCCAAAACTCTCGTTATGTCTAATGCGGAGGAGTCATCTGAAACGCTTGCCTCCTTTGTGAGGAAAAAGTCTCTTGTGAGGACTGGGTCGTCTTCAGCACGACCCACTCTTAGTGAGAGAAGAATGCGAGTCTGCTAGGCCTGTTGGGGCAAAGGCCGACGTTTTCGGCTTGGAGAAAGATTACTTGACGTTTGCATAAGTTGTAGATAGGTCAAACCTTAGTGACACGCAGGTCGAAGCTCTGAATGACCGTCTAGTATGGGTTGCAATGGCAGCTTTCACTAGTGCTCATTCGTGTGGGACCGTTCCTGTAGAAGGCTCCCGTGAAGATTTGCCTGAGGGTGTAGAGTCTGATCACCCCATCGCTGTTTTATCTTGAGAGTGGCCACGACACAGGCCATGTTTCCTGTAGTCCGTATTGCTCATCGTCTCACTCTAGGCCACACCTAGAAGTGTTGGAGGGTCCTTTGGATAATTCGCCTCATCCTTTTCCTTTGGATCCCATTAAGCAGTCTTGTACCAAAGGATCGACTGTTAGTGACCATGGGAAAGCCATGGAGGAGAGCCTGAGGACGGTGGCAACCGTGAACGGTGACCCTGGCATAATTCTTGACCCGGGAAAGCTTCATCCGGATGCACGGATAGGTCGGTTTGCACCGAACTTGGTGAAGATGAGTTCACAGGTATTGCATCAAGAGGTGGACGTAGAGTATGCTTCGAAGGAGCACATAAGCAAGCGTCACAACTGGCTGATGGATTACGCTCCAAAACCCGAGGAGGATACGTTGGAAGGATGTATAAATAAGGGCTTGAAGTACCTTATGTTGGGTATGTCTCATTTGAGCCACGTGGCCGTTGCTGGGACGAAAGTTGAGGCCGCTCACGAGAGGGTATACACCTTGGAGCATGTCTTCTCGCACATGCAGGCGCTATATTCTGACGCGCTCTATGAAATTGAGCAGCTGAAGAAGCAGGCCGAGAAGAAGAGGCTGGATCAGTCAACCGTGGCTGCTGAGACTCAGAGGGCTCATTTGGAAGACCTTGAGCGTAATCTGTCAGAGGTGGTGTCCTAGAGGGACGACCTTAATCTGGAGGTGGCCCGGATCCACTGAGAAGTCGAGGTTACGCAGGAAGCTGTGGCTAAGGCGTGTTCTGAACCGCGGTCTCTTGCTGATGAGAGTGCTTTGAAGGTAAGTTGCATGAGGCTCACCCTGTTAGTCTGACCGGTCGACTGTAGCTACTGCTATGAGTGAGTTGCGATGGCCGAGTGTATGTGTCAGAGAGTTTATACCGAGTCAGGCGCCGTAAGCTCTGGTTAGCATCCTAAGTAGCGCTTATCTGGGTACTGGCCGTACGATCTCTATATCGACGCAAATGGCATTTGTTAATATTAGAATATCAATCCGTTTGAGCATGAAGACGCTGACTCAGCTAAATTCATATTTGGAACTGTTGTTTCGAAGGAGAACAAAGGTCACGCACCGAGCTGCTTGAGACTCACACCTTCCGAATCATTTATGACCGAGCAAGATAGGCTACAGATTCGGGGAGTGAAACTTTGGCGACAAGGCTGAAAAGTAGTGGTCTCGTTGCAAGCCGTTGAAATTAGTTTAGGACTGACTAGGCCCCCACCTTCTAAATTGTTTATGACCAAATAAAGCGAACTACGGATTCAGAGAGTAAAAGTTTGGCAACCAGGCTGAAAAGCAATGGTCCCATGGCAAGCTGTCGGAATCAGTTAAGGATTGACTAGGCTCCCACATTTCGAATCATCTACACCCTCCCCGCGTGGTGGGGGCTACGAATTTGAGAGAGGAGTTTGGTGAGCAGGCTGAAAAGCAGTGGCCCAGTAGCAAGCCATCGAAATCAGTTGGAGACTGACTAGGCTCCCACATTCCAAATATTCTACACCTGGGCGCATCAAGCTGCAAATTTGGGAGTTTACGGCGGCCACGCTGAAAAACAGTGGTCCCGTGGCAAGCCGTCGGAATCAGGTCGTGGCTGACTAGGCTCCCACCTTATAGACTATCTAAACCCTTGCAACGCGAGCTACAAGTCCAGGTTTGGTGATTTGGCGGCCACGCTGAAAAGCAGTGGTCCCGTGGCAAGCCATCGGAATCAGTTCAGGACTGACTAGGCTCCCACCTTCTAGGCTTTCTACACCCTCGCAGTAGGGGCTTCAAGTCCAGGTTTTGATCAGAAGATTTCATTGCTAGTCGTCACCAGCTAGGCTTACCTGATTAGGTTCGGGGATCATTGACCGCGAAGGGGGTAATGATCCCTGGCAAGTCGTCACCACCAGGCATGATAGCGCTGATTATAACCCGACTTCCTAAACCGTCGATACCCATGCTAAGCGGACTAGGTGTCAGGTTGAACCATAAGCCATTGTCATCAGCTTTGGCCGACTAAGCTTGCCTGGTTTGAAAAGAGGTTTCGCCTGCTAGGGGGCGTGCGAATCTAGTCCATCTGCCTAGTGCATGGGGTGGATGAAGTTACCTTGAATGAGCTAGTGATCTGTATGTGCGATCCATATGTCAGGGTTGACTAGGATTTCTCGTGCTCATGCCAAGCGTGTGATAGAATGTTGTTTGAGTAATAGGTCGAACCCATGGGCTCGTAGAGGAAGAGCTAGGACACGGTGCGCCGTGTGTACGGAGTATGCTGCTTGACGGTTGAGTATCAATTACCCCTCTAAATTGATACGGTTGCGTGCAACGCCATCAATTTGAATGACGTTGTCTGTGCAGTTTCCTTGGGAACCGTTGTCTCCTCGTTTCCCATGTTGTACTCAATGCTTGGCAGTAAATGCTAGAGTGCCCGCTTGGTAAACCATCATGTCTGTATAATGGTGTTTGCCAATCGTTGTAGGCACTATCTTTCACAGAGCTTATCTCCTGTAATGTTCTTGCTTGAAGAGAACGTTTCGGGTTTTCCAAAGGAAGAAGAAAATGTTTTGGGTTTTCCAAAGGCCGAAGAAAATGCTTTGGGTTTTCCAAAGGCTGAAGGTGGATCACCATCTTTGTAGTCTCCAAATGTTCTGACATTTACACTGTTCATGCATAGAGATAGTTGTTGTTATGCATGGTCACCTGTTATGGGTGGGCACGTAGTTGATCTGCCGAGGTCTCATAATTTCTTATTATATTTTAGAGAAGTAGTAAGGATTGCCTACCAAGGGAGATGCCTTGGTGTTACACCGTACCAGTTTTGCCTTCGTGTGCTCGAATCCCGCTGCTAACCAATGGTTGATCGAAGTGTTAGTCGATGTGCGATGTCTCCGGGTGTGGTAGCTCTCAGTCACACCTGGTATCGCACATGTGAAAAGTGGCCTCGCTCGATAGCACTGGGAGATCGTGACTGCGTCGCTGCTTGTAGCTATCCTCATCTGTCCTCGTCTAAGCTATTTGAGGAAGTTAGAAGGGGGTGGGATGTCTCTTGAGGAAATCAGCAGCCCACTGTGAGATCTACAATGCCGTAGAACAAGCAATTTTTCAGAGTGATTTGACTGAGCAATCTGACTACTCAGTCCTTTCAATCATCTCTTACACTTCGTCTTTATCTTTGGAAGGGGTTGAGAGAATTTTGTTCGCTTATCTTTGCTGTCACTTGCAGATTGCTCGCATCGGAGGGTTTGCAAGTTTTCATCGGATTCTTCCCATAGTACAATTGTCTAAGCGAGTCTCTTACTTCAGGTTGCACTGTATCCAAACGCTTTCAGCCTTTTGTATCTGCCTCAGGGCGTTCGTAATATGTAGCCTTTTGTATTTGCCTCAAGGTGCTTGTTGTTATATCTTTCCAATAATCAATAGATTTTTTTTCGTAATTCTTCATTTATTTCTTAAATGATTGCAAATCACATAAGTCTTTTAAGAACTAAAACTCAATATTGACTATGGAAAGGGAAACAAATAACTTAAAGCAAACTAACTGTTGACGGAGAGAAACTGATCCTGGCCTTGAAATGAATTTGGGTTGCTCTCGCCGATCATTTAGCGGACTGTCAAGGCGTTACATAGGTTACTGAAGAGTAAATCTCGCAGAGGGGCGGATCTCCGTGCTGACAGAATATCGAGGGGAAGTGTTCCCGCTTGCCATGACATTTTCGACTTGCTGAACGGAAGAGCTTATTGCTTCAGAACCGCTCGAGAATGATGTCTCTGCCGTCGTTTGGCCTTGTACTGAGTCAGACTGTTCTGCAAGATGTAGCTGAATTTGGGAGCACTCTATCTGTTTTAGTGCAGCATAGTGGCAGCCTCGTGCCGTAGGTTGGTCTCCACGTATTGTTCCTTCAGAGTGGTTAGCAGTATACTTAACACACCGGTAAAGGGTGGAGACCACTGCTTCCATCTTGTGGAGCCATGGTCTTCCCAGGATGAGATTGTAGGATGACGGTGCGTCTACCCCCATGAAGTCCAGAAATAGGACCTTCCTAAGCTGCGGTTCTTCTGCTACCGTAGCTAACCTTATCTTTCCGATGAAGAAGCACTTCTCCCCGCTGAATCCGATCAGCGGGTGTTTTGAAGACGTCAGGTTTTCCTCATTGAGGTCCATGTTGCAGAATGCGTTGTAGAACAGAATGTTAAGCAAACTTCCTGTATCCACCAGAGCTCTCTTTACTTCCCACCTTGCTATGGAGACCGAGATGACTAAGGCGTCGTTATGTGGCGCTCAGACTCCTTCGAGGTTTTTGTCTTTAAAGGTCAAGGTGGGAATGGGGCTCTGACTCCATGAATGACATATATTATCCCTGAAGTCTCATTCTCTATTTTTTTGACGGACTCCCCCGTCATTTGTTTGTTCCGTTCGCTTCTCAGACTTCAGGAACTCTTTCCGTTTGCCTTTGCGAATCTAGTACTCAACCTCATACCTCAGACTGTTATAGTCATTGGTGTCGTGGCTGCCCTCCTTGTGGTACCCACAATACTTGTCATTTTCACACTTGGAGGGGTCTCCGCGTGTCTTTGGGAGCCACTTCAGTTCCTCCCAGCTTTTCATTGAGTTTAGTACGTCCGACAGGTTAGCATTTAGGGGTGTCACCGCCTTGGATCCAACATAGTTGGACGATTTCTCCGGTCTGAACCGACCTGTTGTCATTGTGCTTCCTTTTGCTCCATTCCTCATCCTCGCGTCTCTTTCCCTCATTCTTGTCCCTAGGAGCGGAGGGCTTCTTCTCGCCTTCGGTTTCCCTTTTAACGGTCCTTGACTCTTCCAGGGTGATGTGTCTCTGGACGCTCTTGAGGAGCTCCGTCATGTCCAGAGGGGGCTCCTGGGCGAGGTCCTCATAGAACTTTCCCTCTTTGAGTTCCATAGTGAAGGCTGTCACGGCTGTATCATTGCTACACTCGTCGATGAGGGCCAGCTCATTATTGAAGCGTGTGACGTACTCTCGGAGTGTGTCATCAGACCTCTACTTCAAAAAGAGTATGTAGCACGGGCCCTTTGGAAAACGTTGGCTCCCGACGAAACGTGTCAGGAATTCCTTTGCCAACATTTTGAAGGGGTCGATTGACTTTGGCAAAAGGCTGTGGAACCACGTCAGTGCTGAGCTTTTCAAACTAGTGGGAAAGGTTCTGCACATGACGGACTTAGATCCTTCTTTAAGGGCCATTACATGTTGGTAATGGCGCAGGTTGTCAAAAGGATCGGTGGTTTCGTCGTAGGAGTCGAGCTTTGGGGGAGTGAACTTCCTCGGGAGGGCCTCATTCATGGTCCAGTCTACAAATGGTGGGACGAAGTGGCGATACATTACGTCCGGATCGTGCGCTCTTCTAAGGAGGGGGTTCCCTTGGCCGAGTCTCTCTTTCTTGGCAGCGAGCTCAGTGTTAGCCGCGCAGCCTCCCCTAGTCCAATGAGAATTAGCAGGAGCTTGGCTCTCCTACGCTTGCTCTCTATCATTTTCTGGAGGTGGAGGTCTGTGTTGCTCCTGGTATCCATTAGCGGGTAGTGGATTCTGTCGCATGAGAGCCTCCTCCACCTTGGCGATCCGCTGTATTTTAGATGCCAGCGTATTGATTCTGGGGTCCGTCGTTGCTGCCACTGGAGCGGGTGCGTGAGTCGGCTGCCCGTGCAAGATAGGAGCTACTGAAGGAGGTGGTATAGGGACAACCTGAGCGTTCGACGTGTGCCCCGGTTCTCCGTTGTTACGTGACTTAGTGGTCACCATCTCTCTGTGTTTTGAAAGGAGACGAAGCTTAGTGTAAGTTTAGTGGTGGTCGATGACACTCCGATGCTAAGGTCAGATAGGGATCTGAGGAAGGTGTAATGCTGTAACAAGGAACATAACTTAGCTTACTAACATTATGTCTTATTTATAGTACAAGGAGTCCTGGTTCTACCAGGCCATCGTAGGCGTAGTTTAGGAAGGAGATCTTTGTGGAAATCCTTATCTAATTAGGTGTCGTGCTGTAGAAGGGAAGTTCCATGTTAGCCCTGTGTTCCTAGATACGCGGGAGATAATTCCCAATCCAAGAGCAATCCGTGGAAGGGAGTTTCCCTGTGTGGAATGTACTATGGTCTTTGCTTTCTGGTTGGAAGCAGAGAGAAGCTATCGTTGCCCGTCTGAAGCTGATCATCGAGATACTTGCCATAGTGGGACTTATGGGTATTGAAGATAGCTGTGAGACGTGTGGGCTTAGCACGCTCTGAGAATCTGGTCCGCCTGGCAGACTGAATTAAGTGGGCTTTGAATCACTTGGGCCTGTTCACTGTTGGGCAGATGCTGGGGCCCGTATTTCCTCGAGATCATCATGACACGTGTATGGCTTAGAGGTGTGACAATTTTTATGTATAATCAGAATTCAGGACGTTTTATCGCGTAAAATAACACAGAATCTTGTAACGTGAATATGCAGATGTTATGCATTTTAATTTCATAACCGCTTTACGTAAATCTTACCAAGCACCAATTTTTTGTAACCGGTCGCAAAGGAATGTATTTGCATTATTTTACGAGATACCAAACGGAGATTTAGTTCGAATACTTTGCAATATTAGTAATTTATCACAGAACAATTAATTCGGTTAAATATGAATGTTTTAGTAAATAAATCCCAAACTTATTATTACAAAATTTTCAGAAAAACGGTAAAATGCATCTAAATTATCATTGATACATGTGGGTTCTACACAATTTATAATATTTGTGTGATTAATTAGTGACTAGGAGTGGAAGCGCACTACGTGGGTGTAAATAATAGAAGTGAAGATTACAGAAAGGGGGGACTACAACACAAATGCCCATTAATAGCATTTGTTAATAGCGTTTTTGCTAAATACGCTATCAAAAGTCAAATTTTAATGTCTTCAAAAATGAAAACGCTGTAAAAAACTTGGGCGGGCTTTTTGGCGCTCGCTTCTTTCCTCTCTCGTTTTACTTGGCGCTCGACTCTTTTATCTCTCCTTCACCCTCCCTCAATGTCGTCATATCCCTCACCGCTCCCTCATCTCGCCATCTCCCTCCCTGCTCTCTCCATATCTCCATCTCCCTCCATCTCGCCATCTCCTTCACTGCTCCCTCCATCTCTCCATCGCCCTCACTGCTCTCTCCATATCTTCATCTCCCTCACTGCTCCCTCCATCACTCCGTCGCCCTCCCTCTTTCTATCTGCTGCTTTCCCTCCCTTTTTTGTCGCTTGATCTCACTCTATCACAGTCGATTCACCTCTCTCTTGCACTCGATTCACCTCTCACTTGATTCAACAATAGTTGTTCTTATCTTTCTGGGTGTTCCTCTCACATCAACGCCACAAATGGATCGATTTCTCCGTCCCTGACGAAGACTATGTTGTTGAAGAGAAATGGTCTTGCATGACTGGTATGATTTCCTAACAACCCTTTAATAAAGTTTTGATTTTTATGTTGAATGTTACTGAATTTTTATGTTGAATGCCCCTTTTCCTTTCTCCTATTCTTCGCAGCAAACCATGGCTCTACCTCCATCGAAACCCTTTTTAGATTAGAGACTAATAACCACATGTCATGTTTGTTTGATTTTATGACTATCGATTGCTAAATTTCTCAATTTTTGGTGTGTTATAGGAGCAACACCTAAATTAGTTTTGGAGCTAATGAATGTGAAGGATCTAACACTAGCTCATGTGAAGAGCCATTTACAGGTTAGATTAACACTTTGATCTAAAATCAGAAAGGGGTTGGTTTTGATCTTAAAATTTCCTTTTTTTTGTGTGTGTATGTTTTTGGTGGGGGATGGAAAACAAGGGCTAAGGACAAAAAGGGCATCTACGGAGTAATCTTAGCAATGTGGACTCTCTCTAAATTTCTTTTGTTTGGATTATCATGCAGATGTACAGGACAGTGAAGAGCACTGACAAAGGAGGAGCAGGTATAATTTGGATTTTTACCTTCAAAACAACCCTAAGTTAGTTTTCTTCTTCATCAACAAATCAATTGTAGTGAGCTATTAAGAGAGGAAAATAAAGAGATATATTCAACAGGTTAAGCTGATGCACTAGCTAGCTAGTAGTCCTCTTCTACGGTTTTCAACTATAAAATAGTGGAGAGATTTTGGAGTCCTGCAGACTTTTCACCACATGATTTTGGTTGGATGTCTGACAAAGTAAAAGCAATGACTCAATGTTGGTGTGAATGTGTTGCAGGCCATGGCCAGACAGATGCAGGCTTGAATAATTAGAAGGCAGGATTTTTGGAGGTGAATGGTGGCTTATCTTGTGACAAACCTGATACCAATCCCTCTCACTCTCTCCATTGTTAAATATCTTCTATATATGATTGATTTGCAGAACATGTTACTGTCGTGTAGCAGGGCTTAGGATAGTTTCGATATCTCTCAACATATTTGGCATTCAGAATTGTCATAAGTTTATTTTTACACTTCAGGTAAGTGTTAACTATTTCATCTAATGGCTTGTATCAACAAGCAAGGGCTTTTGGGTTTTCGCTAAGACTCTTTGCTTCTGTAATATGAGGCAACTAGAAAATTCTAAAAAACAATACAATAATCATAAAAAAATGTTTTTAAACTTTTGAAGTACTTATAGAACGTAGTAGGTATGCAACGGTGGTGGTGCTATGATCTTTAGTGTTTCATCTAGTTTTTACCTACTTGGCTCAGACTTTTAGTTAGAGGCATGATACATCATATATTCATGCTGACAATCACACTTAGGCACTTAAACATGGTTTATTTTTTTTTACTGCCTTTTTTAATATATATTTATTTATGTGCATGTATATATTTTATGTGTGTATGTATGTAAACATCTTATGTATGAATCAATAAATAAGTCCTCTTCCCAAATAAAACTATTTATAATTTTGAGTGAGCAAATTATTTTGCAGAAATAATTGTCTGAGCCATTGATTTTGAAACCAAGTTTTAAGTGGCAGGAAAGCCCAGATGCACATGAACAAGTAATATAGACTAATTTGATCCTCATCATATGCATTTTCGAAGCTGGAAAATCAGAAAGGAGTCAACAAGTTACAATTACAATCAGCCTCGGCATTTTTAATGCCTTTAGTTTTACGATCTGCACCTTTATACAATGCATTTTATATCCATTTTCCTTCTACACCTATATACAATACCTTTTATATCCATTTTTCTTTCTATTTGATAATTAAGGTTATTACTCCTCAATGTCTTTTTGCCAAGAGAAATTGTCTGATTACTAAGACATATTGTTTTTGGTCAGTCATGCATATTTTTCCTTCTATGCATATAATAGTGGTCATCACAAAATTCATGTTCTTCATTCTCACTTTTGGCAAGCTTTCTTTAGAAAATTTTCCTATGAAACAAACACACCCTTAGAATCCATAGCTTGAGTGAGTACATTCCCCAAATCATTAGTGCAACTCCCTTTCCTTTTCATTCCCAACTCCAAAATATATATTATTTATTACCATATATGTATTCAATTATTTGATTTCTTACTTTAACACTATAGGCGTCGTCTTTAATGTGAAGTGAAACTTCAATAATAGCAGACTTCTCATTTGTTCCTCCAAGTAATGAGATGTAACTGGTCAAACAAATTGTAATTTGTAACTGATCTGAGATACCTGAAGAATCTACAGTTGAACTCTGAATTTGTACCTCAAGTGACCCCCATATGAGGGGGGTGAAACCACCAAAATCTAGGTACAAATTTAAATCAT
Source organism: Berberis vulgaris (assembly GCA_963556465.1). Lineage (NCBI taxonomy): Eukaryota > Viridiplantae > Streptophyta > Magnoliopsida > Ranunculales > Berberidaceae > Berberis > Berberis vulgaris. Next base: position 37,156,962 of record OY747126.1, on the reverse strand, counting down.
CTATCAATTGTTTAGCTGCATATATTTTGTTGTTAGCTGTTAACATGGGATGGTCATTGCAAAGTTCACCTTATTGGCTATGCTAGTTAGTTCCAGTGGAATGTTTTCAATTGCAGTTGTAAATTTGCTATTCTCATTATCAGTTTCAACTCTAGCAACAGGGCTTCTCTGGATAGCTCGTAATGAGGAAACCTTCTTCATGGACAAATTTTTCCAAGTTTCTTGCGTGTCCTTATTTTTTAGCAAGAGCTTAGTAAATGGAGATATGTTGTGATTGCTCTCCAACTATAGGTTTCCAAACATTTAATGGATTGTTCTCGAACTATGTTTTAAAATCTGAACTGTGCTGGCTGTTTTTTTATATGTGCATGTATTTTATTTTCTCCGACTGATAATTCTAAACTAGTGAGCACTGAGATTACGTTGTTATGGGGCACAAACACCTGTTCATAACATCCCAAATGTTTGAGAACCATGATCAGAACTGGAACAATACACATGAGTAGCCTCACTTGCAATTGTGATTGATATGAATATTGATGATGCCTTGGGAGAGGTAAGTAATGACAACCATGAAATTTTTTCCCCTCAGTTATGTTGAAAAGATTACATACTTTGCCTCAGGTCTCATTCCGGTTGGAACTCACTACACCAGCATGTCCAGTCAAACCATTTATTTTTTTATTTTTTTTTCATCGACCAAAGTATAAGACCTAGTATGTTAATCTATGGCTCAGCTTTTGAACTGTGTTTACATGTAATATAAACCATTTTGTATATACTACAGGAACTGAAACATTGTTTGTAGATCTTGGACATTTCTCAGTCAAATCAATTCAGATAAGTATGTGCTCTGTGGTATTTCCATCACTTGTCTTAGCATATACAGGGCAAGCAACATACCTCCGTAAGCATACAGATAACGTTCAACATATCTTCTATAAGTCCATACCAGGAGCCAACTCAAATACCATTTTGTTGTTAGTTTCTTCCCATTCTTTGTAATTGTGTATCTGATAAAACTTAACTTACATTGATTTTACTGTTGTGAAGGTTCTCTATATTGGCCTATGTTTGCGGTGGCTGTTATGGCTGCAATTATTGCGAGTCAAGCCATGATCTCCGGCACATTCTCAATCATCCAACAGTCTCTAGCCCTCAGTTGCTTCCCTCGAGTCAAGATCTTTCATACTTCAAACAAGTATGAAGGACAAGTGTATATAGCTGAGATCAACTACCTCCTCATGTTAGTGTGTGTTGGTGTTACCTCAAGGTATGTCTTTCAATTTCTTTTTCTTAGTTTTGGTTATTAGGAAGAAATCTTGATTGGTTGTATGATATTGGTTGTTTTTTTTTATTGGTGGATTGAGCTTTGATTTTTGCATGAAATCCTTAATGAGTAGTATGTATACAGAAGCTACTTATGGAGTGGGATTATGTTCGTATTAGCTTAAACTTAGACTTGTAATTCACTTTGAACACAAAATTTCATATGAAATTTCCACCAAATTGCCTAAGTATTCTGATAATGAGTTGCACAGAGTGTCAAACAATTTTTTTTTTAATGGAAAATATGGTTGGTAATATCTTTTTTGGTAACTCTGCTTGTGTCTTTCCCTTCTGCTTATGATAGCTTTATATTGTTGTATGCAGCATGTTGTCTCAAGTTTGTCTCAGATCTGAACATGTTGTTTTAGCAATTTCACATGCCGGTTATCACTTGGGTCACATGCATAGTCATGTACAAGGAAAAATTTAGATATTCTCCAAGTGTTTGTGATTTGTATCTATCAGCCGGACTTAACTACACCATTATATTAAACATTGCAGTGTTAACTACATTCAAAAAATTGTTATTGTGGAGCTAACACTGTGGGTCTCATACTGCTCACTGCACTGTTAATCATGTTGTCACTACAAGAAATGTTTAATCCCAATTCTATAGTTCTGTTGCAATTTTCAATTCAGACTAGCAAATTTGTCAATGTACAGATAGAATACGGATTAAATTCATGAGTTGCTTTTGTGATGATCTTGGTCACCAGGGAGGTGTTCGCTTTTGCCTCTTAATTTAGCTAGAGGTCTGAACTCTGAAGTTATTGGCAAAACATGCAATATTTTGCAAAATTCATAGTCTTATTTGGGAAAGTGACATGATTAAGATAACTCAGTACAATATGAAATTCAGTCGCTAACTAATTTCTTCTTTAACTACAAATTTGAATGGTGTTACTTGGTTTTTGGACAGAAAGGTTTGGGATACAGAGAGAAAGGAATGTGTAGGTGTTTTGACAGGTCATACTGGAAGTGTGAAATCATTGAGTTCACATCCATCTAATCCTGGTAACCTTAGGTTTAGCTTGGAGATGTCCATTCTTGCTCTTCAAGATTTGTTGAGTGTTTATAGATATCTAATTGCTTAAAATACTCTTTATTTTTGTGCACCATACGTTTCTGTCTCTGGTTCAAGAGATGGATCTTTTGCACTTTGGGACTTGAGATGCAAGAGCCAGACAGACTTGTCATTGTTGTAAGTTTACTCAACCTTTCAAAAAAGTTCGTACTCTGTCACTTCCCACTTTATGCCACTTTGTGTGATGGGTTCTTATTATTTATACTAGATGGGAACTTACACTATGTTCTTCAGTCCATCTGCTACAGTTACCGAGGCTCATACTGTGTCCCAAAGAAAACGAGTTCGTCATGGAAAGGTTTGAGTACTATACATGTTTTTTGACTTGGTGAATAGTCAACTACTTTATGTTTACTAAGACCAATTCTTACAGGGGGCTTCCAATAGCATTACATCAGTTCTTTATCTCAAAGACGAGATAACTATTGCGACTGCTGGAGCAGTGGACAAGTTTGTTTGATGCTTTCATAGATTCTCCTTACTTGAACAATGGAGTTTTTGCATAATATAAAGTACTGAAGTCCTTATCTGTAATTTAGTTAAACTGATTCTTCCATGTGCATTTTTGTTTCATTTAAGTGATGTGAAGTTCTGGGATACCCGAAATTTGAAAGGCCCCATATTTCCAGCATCTTCTCACATCGAACCATCAAATGAAAAGGTCAGTTAACCCCCAAGATGCTAGTTCTTGTCTGTCCGCTCAGTGGAGACTAGTTTTCATCTACTGCAAAAAGACTGATCTGAAAAAATGAATTTTATAGATTATAACAAGATCAAGGTTCTACCAGTTTCAAAATGTTTAACTTGTGTCCACCATGTGTCAAGTGTTCGAGTATTTCGATCCCTAAAGACCATAATAGCTTTCTATACTAGTTAGGTACTGTATAGTGTTGAGTACAATCTTACAACATCTAAAATAGAGATGGAAGTATCCATCTTTTCTAGTGTTTTATTATGCAATTATACAAAGGCTTCTTTTCTATTCAACTTGCAAGAAATCTGTTGGAAATCTATTTTGACATTAGGAGAAGGCGAGCTTGACAAACAACCTAGCAGGGACGAAATGCTTCATTTCCTCCATCAATATCTGGGAAAACTGAGATCTTAACCAACTGTAAGTTTTAGTGGATTATCTCTTAGTTGACTCTTTCGCTAACAGAATCTCCTAATCTTTATTTTTTTTCTTTTTGGTAATGCAGTTCAATATTGCATGCTTTCTCTTGAGATATAGTCTTGTTTTCTTTAAGTTCTAAATCTTTTTTGTTGTCTTCGATCGGTTCTCTCAGCTGTAGTTGTGAATATTTTTATTGGTAATTGACTCTTTTATTTCTCAAAGTAAATGACAGAACACCTTCCTCTCATGTGCCTCCCCTGGCACTGCAATGTCCAAGTTTCTCTGAGGTTATGTAGCCTCTTTCCAAGTTCTTGTGAATTATTTGATTAACAATCATAGAAACATGCGATAGATGTTAAGTTGCAAAGTCTGCAAAATCAGAGGAAAGACCTGTCTCCATTTATTCGATAAAATAGATGAATTTTAACAATTGTTATTCATCATAGTAATGAAATTTAGAAGAGATGATAGAACTTGATCCATTGGCCACATTATTGGTATCACCTTTTCAAACATCTGGGTCTTCAATTCTATACCTTTGCCTTAAAAGAGATTTTTATCTCATGTAAACTTGCTTGTTTAAGGTTTATCATGCAGTTGTATATAATGGCGCTACTTTGAATAACAACAAATACTTTCGAATCTGGTGTCTTTCATATCATGCATATTATGGTTTACAAATTTGCTTACACTTTTTGAATTTATCCGCAAAATTGAGGTGGCTTGTGCTGCACATCCAACTGCTGATGTTTTCATTAACTTTGCTTCGTTCAGAAGGTTAGTGCCTATTTTCATACTAGTGCGCTGAATTGGATTACAAAATTTGTTATACAGAGTAGTAATTTTATTTGATATATTTCCAGTGCGGCTGCTTCTTCCATGGCTGCTTTGAAACAACCAACCATTAGAGTCATAGCTATCATAGCCGAAAGTGTACCAGAATTAGACACAAAGCAGTCGATTGCTTTTGCAAAAGCAAATAATAAGGTAAGCGAAGTTATAAGTTAAGCTGACTAACAGTAAATGCTTATTAGGATCATAAGTTCTGAAAATGTTGCTTCTAGGAACCATTGTTATTCAGAACTCATTTGCTGCATTGATAGTTGCACTCTGCCTGACCTAGGTTCTCAATGGCATTTTCAGGTTGTTATTGGCCCTGCTACTATTGGAGGCATTCAAGCCGGAGCTTTTAAGATTGGTGATACTGCAGGAACAATTGACAATATCATCCAATCCAAGCTTTACAGGACTGGATCTGTTTGATTTGTGTCCAAGTCTGTAAGTCACTTATTTTTTACGTACAACTGGTGTTACTATTGCTGGCCCTTGTCGTTGTACCATGGATGTTGTTGCCAAAGCCTTTTCTTTTGAAGAAACAACATCAAGAGGTACATCCTTGAACCAACATCAACAAATGAAGGAAGGGGAGAACCAAAGCAATGAAGTTGGAAATTGGAAAGGATTGTGACTCGATGTAATACATTATCTTTATCATTCAGCTGAAATAAATGTAGTTTGATCTTGCCTTTCAAAAACAAAAATGTAGTCTGATCTTTATTATTTGATAGATTTTGTGACTCGATGTAATACATTATCTTATTAATTACAATATTACTTTGCCTCCATTCATGGAAATGTTTAAGTTTGGCACATTAAATTTTTATTTTCTAGAAATAAAACTTATAAGATGTAATAAAAAGTCATTTGATAGGAAAAAAAAAATTGCTATGTATACTTACAATAGCGTTTCAGAAACGCTATGGTAGAATCTACCATAGCGTTTTTGAAATGCTATAAAAGGCCAATTTACTATAGCGTTTTTAAAATGCTATAATAGACCCTGGGTCTATTATAGCTTCGGCAGACACAGCGTTTTCTAAAACGCTATGGTATCCTACCATAGCGTTTTTGAAACACTATTAATGGCCATTTTTCTTGTAGTGATGAAGGGGGCTGGATGGTTGCGAAACATGGAAAGTGGAAGGCGGGGAAGGAAAAAGAAGAGGGCCGATGACAGTGGAGGAGAGGAGGATAACGAAAAGGGAGGATAGGACTGGAATATGATGGGCATTGTTTAATTTGGGCGAGGGTAAAATTTAAAACTGAAAATCAGGTTGAAAGTATACAACTTTTACTGTTCATAGTCAATGTTTAAGATGAGCTGGTTTTGATTGAAAAAGATGAAATATGAAGGGCAAAATGGAAAATCAAAATGTTAGATGTAAGGGCTTTTTATGATTTATAAATAATTGGAAGGCTTGAAAAAAATTATGTTAGAGACTTAAGTATAACTAATGAATGTTTACAGGGCTGGCTTTGATTAAAAATAAAAAATTAGATGTTAGAGCCTTTTATAATTTATAGATAATTGGAGGGCTTTAAATAATTATGTTAGGGCCTTGGGTGTAATTAATAAATGGTTATAGGGTTGGGTTTAAATGTAAATAGCATGAGTTTGGGAGAGCGAAATAAAAATTATTATTAAAATTCTAAACATTTAAGGGTCTATGTATTGTTTATAAATAATTAAGGGCTTCAAATAAATTATGTTAGGGGTTAGGTATATTTAACAATATTTGAGAGGGGTGGGTTTTTTATCGTAAATAATTTGAATTTGATAAGGGTAAACTAGTTCATGTGTAATAGTTTTTCATTTAAAATGAGAAAATACCCCTGGCCACTATTCACCTACCTATTGATTTTTCTTGTAAATAATCTAAATTTTAGAGGGTAAAATGGTACATATGTGTATATTTTCATTCAAAATTACAAAATACCCCTATCATTGTTCACCTACCTATTGGTTTTTCTTGTAAATACAATAGAATTGGAGGGTATTTCGAGCAATTTGAAAATCAGGACAGACACACATTCATTGTTCCTAAGGGGAACTTGCATTATATAATCAAGATGTATCTACAAGTCAAAAGAAAGTGTTGGCCCCTACTTGTTGGATACACAGTTATGAACGACTTTGCCCCATGCTTTCACTTGGTCAGTTTGTAAAGAGTGCAAAAATAGGATGTTTAACAATTGAGGTTCTACTAAGCATCAAATAATCATATCCATAAGAATGTAGATATGGTCTTGAGGAAATAATGTGTTCATTTAGATAATCGCCCCACCATAATAGGCCAATTAGGGCCCGAACCAAATTGTTCAAATATTAGTTGATCCCCCAACTTTTTAGTTAGCACGTTGTGTCGTCTTGACCATTATTAAACACACGCCTCAGGACATGCGCCATCTATTTTTTGTATTTCCTTAATTATCCTTCTCATGTGACTCGCACATGTTGTGCAAATTAGATTAACACCCCACATTTGCTACCTATGGAACTTCCATGACCCAAAACAACATTCTCACTCATTTCAACCGTTCACTTTCAACTGCTAATTTAGACCCAAATCAAGATGACCGCTGGACAACAATTCCTCCCATCAATTGTCATCAAACCTTTATTTATAGCTCTCATTCTACCCATCCTCAGTTACAATCACAATATTTCAGAGATTCAACATACCCACTTTGATGTAGTCGATTACTGCTCTCCTTCCTCGCCGTTATCTAGACCTGCCCAAGTAGCACACGTGAGCCAAAGACCACCGTGTGGTGGCCGATGGGACTCCAATGCTTAAGTTAGATAAGGCTTAGGAGAGGCTTAAAGCTGTAAACTGTAAATCGTGTGAGAGTCCTTGTTCGGCTAGGCCTTTGGTGGCGTAGTTTAGGAAAAAATATCTTGTTGGAAATCCTTTCATGTTTGGGAGCTGCTCCTGTAGAAAAGTTTTCCTACACAACTTGTGCTCCTAGATCTACGGGAGAGGTTTCCTGTTCTGAGTGTTGTCCATGCAAGGAAGTTTCATTGCCCAACTTATATTATAGTATTTGTTTCCTAGTCAGATTTGATGTATTGCTGGTCTGCCTGTCTTGGGTAGATCCCCCATATACTTGCTTTATCATGGCTTACGAGTATTGGGCTTGACCGCTTAACGTATTGGCTCATTAAGACGCTTCAATTCTGATCCAATGTTCTGGAATCTGCTAACAGTGGGCTTAATATTGTCTAGGCCTCGCTGGATTGAGCAACAATCGGGCTTGCTTTGTTCAGTTGATGAGATTATCATGACACGCGTACAATGCTGATAAAAGGGCGGTTTGGTGTATCATCAGCTACTCACCCCGAGTTGGTGGGCCATGATGGTTGAGTATGAGTTGTTTCCTCGAGCAGTGAGTTTCATTAATTGGGTGTGCGTTTGCTCGAAAGAAAGAAAGGCGGGAGTTCTGTTTTCTATATAGATCTCCTATTTGTAGAGTTTGGCTTCTTTACTCTTTCGATCTTAGAGACTCTGCTTTGTCGTACTACATTTTGTGCTTTTGACTTTGCTCAGCTTTCGAATTCGAAAGCTTGTGCTATCTTTCATGGTGGGCCGGGATGAGCTTTCCGATGAACGGTTTTCTAAGAGCCGCAAGTTCTTTGAGCAGAGGTTGCTCTCCGTGTCGGATCTGGTAGTCCTTCGTAGAACATACAAGATTTCTGATAATTTGGTGCTCTGCACTATGGACGCTGATCTGACGTCGTTGCCCCCACCTGAGAGGTTTATCAGTCTTTATTGAGGTATGCTTTAGTCGAGCATCCGCTTTTCTATTATCAAGGAGATTTGGGAGTTCCTAGCGTACATTGGCATTGCACCCGCTCAACTAGTGACGAAGGGGTATAGGATTGTGATTGCCATTCTGAATAGCGCCAAGGTCGCTGGTGTCCGAGTATCTTTGAGGGCGATGCAATTTCTTACTTCCCCTCGGATAAATGAGCACGATGTATGTGTGTGGACGTCACCAAATTGCTTTGGCAATCCACCTGACGATTTGATATCCTGGCAGAAATTCTACTTCATACTCCGATGCTTTTTACAAGATTGAGTCATTGAGGAAGCAACTTGATGCTTACTCAGATACTGGAGTGGAATTCTTGAGCATTAGGTCAGAGGCTCAGAAGGTTCATTTTGAAGCGATTGAGTCCGACTTAGCAGGGACAGTGTTCGCGAGGGATCGGTTCGAGAATGAATTGAACTTTGTCCATCGTGACTTGTAGCTTGCCCATGAGATTGTGGTTGGAATGCAGGCTGAACTGTGGGCTCTGCATGCTAAAAAGGTCAGAAGGAGTCTGAATGGACTGTCCGATGTCAGCAGTTGAAGGTCGACATTGATTTCAATGCCAAGAGTGTGCGGTCCGCTGAAGAGCAATTCTTTATAGCACATAATTAGCTAAGTACTATTAATGATAAGTTGGGTGCGGAGCAGTCCAAGACTGACATGCTGTCGGGTGAGTTGGAGCGGCTAGAACAGGAGCTTGCTGAATTAAGGGTGTGCGAAGAGAAACTTTTTAAGGCCCAGGGCACATTTGAGTTAAGCAGAGTTGTGCATGGAAGGCTGGAACTGTTTCATCTGATGTAGGATGAGCATCCCGGTTGGGATCTCTCTTATTATAAAGAGATTGCATATGTGGTGTTTGGGGTGGCTTCCGATCCGTTCGAGGAAGACTACGGTCCTAATGAGGGTGATCGAAATGCAACACATACAAATGTGTCTCCTGCTTCTTTTCCTGCTAAGTATGATTTTGTATCTGACCCTCCTCTTGATGAGGAGTGAACCTTGTATTTTTCTTTTTGGCTCTTATTAAATAATACATTATACATGTATTTTTTTTCCTTTGCTTTTCTGCTAGCTTTTACCTACTTTGTCTTATTTTGACATTAACTGTCAGACAAGAGGCTCTGCTAGGCTAGGAAGCTTTATAATTGATCTGCTGGTGAGAGTCTTGACTTCTTGTGCTGCAATAGTTCTTGCAATTCTGATCAGAATCATTTTAGAGATCGGGGAGTGTAATACACCCTTTGTATGGCAACTTGGCTGTATATTGAACGAGCAGTTACTATTATAAGCGAATTAGTCAGACTATGGTCCCAACACGTGCACCGCTGTAGATGATCGGACGATAGTCCTCGCGAGTCGTCTGAGTCCTACTTCCAGAGCTCTGACTGGACTTTTGACTCGTCTTTACCTGCTATTCGTGGAATAGGCTTAGTTAGACCAGAGGTTGATATCGCCAGTTAAACCTGACTAAACCGGGGTCAGGTTTTGACGACCATGGTGATCTCTGACAAGTCATCTTGATTAGGCATCGAGGGCACTGACTAGACTTCAACTTTCCAACCCATCTTGATCCGCTCGTGGCGGACTAGGAATTGGAGCGATCTATAAGTTATCATTGTCATTCGTTCTAACTAAACTCTGACAGGGTTCGGCGATTATTGTCTTTAGTTGGCCAATGATCCCTGGCAAGCCATCGCAGTCAGACACCTTTGCGCTGACTAAGCCCAACTTTCTAGGCCGTCAAAATCTACGAGCAGTGAACTAGGCTTCGAGTAGACCAAAGCCATCGTCATTAGCGGCCTTTGACTATGCTTTGGTCGGGGTTTGGTGATCACAATCTGCGTACAGGTAGTAACCCTTGGTAAGCCATCTTAACCAGACGTGGAGAGTGCTGACTTGACTCCCACTTTCTAAGCCATCAAAATCTGTTATTGGTAGACTAGGCTTCAAGCAGGCCAGAAGCCATCGTCATTGACTAAGCTTTGGTCGAGTTCGATTACTATTGCCCATGTTTGGAAAATGATTCCTGGCAAGTTGTCTCGATCAAGCATCAGAGCGCTGACTAAGCTGCCACTCTCTAAACAGTTGACGCCAATTTAGTTTAATGGACTGGGCGTTAGAGCGTACCAGAAGCTTTCATCATAGGTAGAAACCGACTAAGCTTTGGTTAGTTTGGGTGACCATTATCTACAGTTGGACAATGGTCCCTTGCACGCTATTGCGGTTGGGTATTAAGAACGTTGACTAAGCTCCCACTTTCTAACCCATTGTCGTCTGCTTTTAATGGGCTAGGTGTTAGAGTGGACCAGAAGCTATTGTAATCAGTCGAAGCTGGCTAACCTTTGGCCAGAATACAATTGTGGGCATGTAAGTCTGACTTAGTTAGTTTTCCTAGCGGTCTGATTTCAAAGTCAGATAGATTGATCTGACTAATAACAGATTGACCGACTTTAATGAACAACAACGGGATATAATAGGGATGATGCCTTGGATTTACTTATAATACTCTGTAGGCGCGCTCATAATTCCATGGGCGCTTCAGGCATTCGCTGTTTATTACTTTGTATGTGTTGGGCCGAATCTGGCTGGGAATAAGCTTGGGCCCGTTAGTGGAAGGGCCAATTAGAAAAAGAAAAAATATGTGTAGATCAGTGTGCCAAGGATACAGTGTATATTATGAGACTATTCACTATCGATTACTCCCCCTAGTTAATGCTGTTGCTTGCAAGGTCATTAATTCGAAGTATGTGGACTTGTGCAAAAGCAATTGGAACCGTCGTTTTCCGATTTCCCATATGGCATTTAATGCTGAAGTAACTATTGGCTGACGCTGCTTTGTAAATCATCACGCCTATTATATATAGGCTCATCGTTCTCTGTTCAATAACTGCAATGAGAATAGTACAACATGTTAATCAAATGCATCTTACCAGAGAATTTGCTTTGGGTTTTACAAAGGCTGAAGGAAGATCCCCCTCACTAGAGTCTTCAAATGTTCTGATAACTGCGCCAATGAGTCTTAATAAGACTTTTCAAAGGCTGAATAAAGATCCCTCTCATCCGTCACTGTTGTCGGGGGATGGTCCATGCAACTAGTTTATGGTTGATGGGAGCGTCGGAGGTCATGACTTTCATTCCTAAGGTGGTATCTCGGCGTCACCCCATGGCTTACACATTAGAGAGACATCCCCATTTGGCAGCACTGTGAGACCTCGACGGTCCCATTGTTCAAGGATATTTTCATCATCTTTCTGCTACTTCCTTTTGTTCCTCTTCACGAGGAAGATTGGTGGAGCAAATAATCAAGACAGTACTCATAGCCTTCTTCAAGTATTTTATTTGCTACTTTCAAATCATCCTTGTGAATTGATTCGACAGAGCAATGAATTGAGAACGTTCATTCGCCTTATCTTTCAAACATTCTACATTCATCACCTGCTCTTTAGGACGCAGATTGGCAGATCGAAATATCTATTATTTTTTAAGCGGATAGATACTTGCATCGGACTTAGATACTTGTAGTGTATAAACTTCTATACTAGTTGGTCAGCAAGTTTTGTAATAACTTCCATTGCAATCAATAAAATTTGTTTTATTTCTAGAATGTGTCTGGTACGAAAAATTCTTCTAAACTGAAATGAAAAATAGAAAGCAAAAACGAAATCAAATCAATAAAATTATTTAACTCCGAGCGAGGATTAAGCTAACCCAACCCTGAAGGAGGCGCATATGGTCCTGACTCAGATTGCATAGTCCCTTTAGCGAAGTGTCTTGAAAGCTAGTGAAGTTACTGAATAGTGGACTTCATTCTGGCGGGTAGTTACTTGCTGATTATCAACTCTTGGAGTAGGTGCCTATTTGCTAAAGTATCGTTACTTAGCTATTTGTTGATCTAGATTGCGTTGCCAGCTCCAAATTTTGGCTTTTTGTATAGTCACACTTTGTTTCTCGGGGCTCCTTCACCCTCTCAGAGTGATTTTCCTCGTTTGTCTAGGCCTAGTGCCTGGCATGTTTGTTTAGCGCACCCGAGCTGTAGTTGGCAACAATTCAGCTATTTCAGGGCTATTTATGGCAATCTCTTGTCGTTGGTTGATCTCCTCGGATAAATCCTTGGGCCTGATTGGCTGTATATTTTATGCATTGGTGCAGAGTGGAAACTACTGCCTCCAAAAGATGAAGCCACGACCTTACTAGAAAAAAGTTGTAGGTGGACGAAGCATCAACCACCATGAATTCTTGGACAATGTACTTCCGCAATTGTGGCTTTCCCGCCACCACCATTAGATTGATTTCTAGATGGGGAAGCTCTTCTCTCTACTGAATCTGATCGTGGGGTGGGTGGCGTTGGTTAGTCTTTTATCCTGTAACTACATGTTGCAGAATGCACTGAGAAACATGACATTGAGTGAGCTTCCTGTATCTACTAAGGCTTCTTTACCTCCCACTTAGCGATGAAGACGGAGATGACCAGGGCGTCATTATGAGGAGAATGTACCCCCTGGAGATTCCTTTCCATAAACGTCAATGGTGGAATTGGGTTGTGAGCTCGTGCATATTGTACCTGTCGGTCCTTACACTGAGATGGTGTCCGCAACTCGGCCAGCGTCCTCTTACGGGACCTGTTAGATTGCTCCCTTTGGGGACTGACCCCGTGGAGGACATAAATGATGCCAAGAGCTTTTCTTTTTCAATTGCATTGACAGTGTCTGTTCTTTCGTTTGCTCGGCCCTGCTTCCAGTCCGAGCATAGAATCTCCTTGAGCTTTCCATATTATTCGGGGGGTCCAGAGTAAGGAAGTCATAGAACTTGCCTCTTCTCAAACCCAAAGAGAAAGCTGTGAGGACAGTGTCATCACTACAGTCGTCGATGAGGGTCAGCTCATCATTGAAACGAGTGACGTACTCCCTCAACATCTCATTCTATTTTTGCTTTAGGGTCAGCAGATAATGAAGGCCTTTTCCTATTCGTTGGCTGCCCAAAAAGTGTGTGAGAATGTCATTGCCATTGTCAGGAATGAATGGAGGGAGGCTGTGGAACAAGGTTAGCGCTAACATTTTTAGGCTAGCAAGGAATGATCGACAAATTATCGCATCGGACCCTTCCTTGAATGCCATAATGTGATAGAAGTGGCGCAAGTGATCGGACGGGTCCTTGTTCCATTGTAAAACTCCAGCTTGGGTTGTGTGTACTTTTTCGGTAGCGGTTTGTCCATGATATGATCCATGAATGGAGGGACCTTGAGATTAAACTGCACGTCTGGGTTTGTGGCCCCGTTCCTGATGGGGTTGTGCGAGACGTGTCTGTTGGCTCTGGAGGCTGAGTCTCTATTGATCTCTCCTCCACCCTTGGTCCATTGAGAAGCTGCTAGGGCAGCGCTACTCTCTTAAACGTGTTCTCTGGAGCTCTCTAGGGACTGGGTCTTTCGTTGCTCGCTGTTTCCTTCTACGGGTGGATGGTTTTATTGTTTGAGTGCCTCTAGCGCTTCTGTGATTTTTTGCATCTGGATTGACAGTAGATCCACCCTTGGGTCCGCCGTGGCTGCCACCAGTGCGGGGGTCTGAGGGGGCTCCTCCCGCGGTGGTGGTGGAAAGAGCGGCGCTCTGCCGATTTGAGTGTTCGAGGGCCCCGCAACATCTCCATAGTTGCGAGACCTTGTTGTCACCATCTTTCTGGTTTTCTGGGAAAAATGGTACTACTGTTTCTTTTGAGGAACTCTGTTGTTCCCCACGGACGACACCAAACTGATGTAGTCGATTCTTGCTCTCCTTCCTCGCTGTACCTAGACCTGCACAAGTTGCACACGTGAGCCAAAGACCACCGTGTGGTGGCCAACGACACTCCGATGCTCAAGTTAGATAAGGCTTAGGAGAGGCTTAAAGTTATAAACTGAGATTCTGTAGCGTACCTTAAGTTCATCGACCTTATCTCCCTTTTATAGTGTGAGATTCCTTGTTCGACTAGGCCTTTGGTGGCATAGTTTCCAATAGAGATCTTGTTGCAGTTCCGTCCTGTTTGGGAGCTGCTCATATAGAGGAGTTTCCTTACATGACTTGTGCTGTTAGATCTGCGGGTGAGGTTTCCTGTTCTGAGTTTTGTCCATAAAGGAAGTTTCCTTACCCGACTTATACTCTAGTATTTGTTTCCTAATCGGATCCGATATATTGTTGGCATGCTTGTATTGGGTTGATCCCTCATATACTTGCCTTATTAGGGCGTACTATTGCTTTATCAGGGCTTACAAGCATTGGGCTTGACACGTAACGTATGGGCTTATTAAGGGGCTGCAATTCGGGTCCAACATTCTGGAATATGCCAATAGTGGGGTTAATGTTGTCAGGGCCTCGCTGGATTGAGCATGCAATTGGGCCTACTTTGTTCTGTTGATGAGATTATCATGACATACGTACGGTGCTGATCAGAGGGCGGTTTGGTGTATCATCACACGTGACAGCAATACACTTTCTGTTGAAGATAGGAGACGGTCAAAAATCAAACCTATGTATGAATGTATTGTTCCAAACCTTCTATAATCATCTTGAACTATCTTATTTTGGCTTTTCAAGTGATATTTGCAAGCCAAGTTGCCATTAGAAACATTTGGCATCAATGGCAACAAATTAGGAGGGATAACATTAATTTATCTATGACAGTGGAGGTGCATTTTCTATAAGTATATTAACAGTGGGGATGTTGTTCTAATTTTTTATGTTGTTTTCAGTGTGGTTGCCACGATATTTCAGCCTTGGGATATTAATGAAAAGGTTCTTAAGTACTTGATCCAATTTCTAATGTTGAAAATGTATGACAGAAATTGAATTATCCAATTTTTATTTTGGATTAGTATTGTTTACTTCAAAATGTGTTAGTGAGCACATGGTGTTTACCTTTTAGACAAGAATGCTAATATCATATTGAGAGCCACCATAGTTTGAAGATGTTTGTTCCCATTGCTATTTCATTGTTTTTTTTAATGAAGCCTGAATGAAGAAGATTATAACAACCAGTGGCCTGATAAGTATCACTTTTCTTGTATAGTGGGTTCAGTTGGAGGTGGAGCATGGCTATAGTGATGGTGGTAAGATGAGGTGGTGGTTCGGTTCAATCAATGATGTTGGGGGCACAATGGTGGAGGTGGGGTGGGGGCATGATAATGGTGTTTCAGGTTCATAATTAGTGGATGTTGAAGAAAAAAATTTTGGTTAAGAAAGAAGATGAAAAAAGTGGTTTTGATTAGAATCTTTAAACTGTCCTCGAGATACATTTTATAAACTACAAAATATGCTTATTTAGGCATTATGAAAATTCTTGGGAGGCACGGGCATGGTACATGCAAAACAGGACGGTTAGGATGGGCAAACCACTGACCAAAAAGTTGGAGGGGGCTCCGTCCACTAATATTTAGACAATATGATGCCAGACCCTAATTGGCCTGGATGATCCTCTAAAAGACCCTTATGTATATCAAAGAATTCTTATAAATTTCCTTATTAAAATTATTAAAATAAAAAAATAAATAGAAAGGAAAAAGGTTATATTAGTTCTAATCTTCTAAATTTTACAGATATAGCTAAAAAGTACCAACTTAACTTAAAAATTTTAATTTATTATTATTTTCATTTAAGAAGAAAATGTTATATTATTTTTATTATTAAAATAAAAATATTAAATTATTCTATTTGAACAAGTAGCATCAATCAACACTTTCTTCACTAGAGAGTCTTTCTCTTGTGACACTGAACATATTTTTCTGCTTAACTAGAAAGGTTTTCCACTGGTCTTCCTATTGTTCCATCTTTTGTCTTCCCTTTTCTCCCATTTTCATCTACAATTTTACTTTCATGGTTAAAATTTCATATTTAAACTAATTGGGAATTTGTTTTCCATGTAGTCAGTTCCACAAATGTCCTGTTTGAAATGACTTATTTATACTAGGATGTTGACACGCTCTACGTGTGCGAATATTCATTATTTTTATTTTATTGAAACCTTTCAATAATAAATAAAAGTTATCATTGGAATTCTAAACAAAATAGTTATTTATAATTTTAAGGGCCTATGTATAGTTTACAAATAATTAAGGGCTTTGAATAAATTATGTTAGAGGCTTAGGAATAATTAATAATAATTGAGAGGGGAGGGTTTTGATTGTAAATAATATGAATTTGGGAGGGTAAAATGGTACATATGTGTTGATGGTGTCAAATCATGTTTTTCTTAACCTTGACATGCACAGGGAATACACATGAGCCAAAGACCACCGTTGTGGTGGTCGATGGCACTCCGATGCTTAAGTTAGATAAAGCTTGAGAAAAGTGAAATGCTATAAATTGGGTTCTATAGCATACCTTTGTTCCTCAACCTTGTGGCCTACTTATCATGCGAAAGTCCTTGTTCGACTATGTTTTTGATGGCGTAGTTTAGGAAAAGATATCTTGCTAGAGATCATTTTCTTGTTAGGATTCATCAATGTAGGAGAGTTTCCCTTTACGACTTGTACACTGATATCTGTTGGGGATTCTTTCCCTGCAGAGTGTTGTCCATGCAGGAGAGTTTTCATGCACGACTTATACTCTAGTATTTCCTTCCTAGCAGGAATCAGGGTATTGCTGGCTTGCCTGTCTCAGGTCAATCTCCTAGATACTTGCCTTAATTTGTCTTACGAGTATTGGGCTGGACCTTATGACGTATGGGCTTAATAGGGTACCGCTGATTGGGTCAAACCTCCTGGACCCTGCCTCAGTGGGTTCGCGTTGTCTAGGTTTTGCCTCAGTGGTCCAACCTCCTAGGCCTGCTTTGTTCTGTTGATGAGATCATCATGACACGTGTATGGCGCGAATTACTGGATGGTTTGGTGTATCATCAGCTACTCCCCCCGAGTTAATGGGCCAGCTCGTCGGTCCACTAAGTCATGTCATGAAGGAACTGAGAGATGATGATGATTGAATCAGAATTATCTCCTCGGCGGTGCACATCATTAATTGGGTATGCGACTACTCAATAAAAGCGGGTGATGATACACCAAATTGTCCTTTAATCCGCGCCGTACACGTGTCATGATAATCTCATCAGCAGATCTAAGTGAGCTTGATTGCCCACCCAATCTGGAAAAACCCAGACAACACTAAGCCCACTTTGGCAGAATCCAAAAGGTTGGACTCGAATTGCAACGCCCTACTAGGCCCACATATAACATGGTCAAGCCCAATACCCGTAATGCCTAATCAGGCAAGTATCTAGGGGATCGACCTAAGACGGACAGGCCAACAATACATTTGTTTCGAATAAGAAACAAATACTTAAGTATAAGACATGCATGGAAATTCCCTTGCATGGACGACACTCCAAAATGGAAACCTCTCCCGGAGATTTGGGAGCACAGGTCGCATAGAGAAACTCTCCTACATGGACGACTCCTAACTAGGAAAGGATCTACAACAAGATGTCTTTGCCTAAACTACGCCGCCAAAGGCCTAGTCAAATAGGGACTCACATTATAAATAGGACACAGGGTTGATGAACAAAGGTATGCTACATAACCCAATTTACAACTTTAAACCTTTCTCAAGCCTTGTCTGACTTTAGCATCGGAGTGCAATCGGCCGCCACAACGGTTGTCTTTGGCTCATGTGTGCTCCCTTTGTTGGTCGAGGTCAAGGTCAAGGTCAAGGAGAACAAGATTTGACTACATCAGTTTGGCGCAGTCCGTGAGGAACGATGAAGTTCTTTTAAAAACAATGATATCACCATTCTTCATAGTCTAGAAAGATGGTGACCACGAGATTTTGCAACAATGGAGAAATCCCTGAGCCCTCGAACGCTCAAACTAGAGAAGCGCCCCCAACCCCGGCGGCACTGACACCACGGGAAAAGACCTCGAACCCAGTGCCTACAGGAGCCATGGTGGACCCCATGGTGGATCTACTATCAACCCAGATGCAACAAATTGCACGAGCGATGAAGATACTCAATCAGCGGAACCCTCCACCCATAGGAGACCGGGAACAACAAAGAGCCCCATTTCAGAAGACACCAGAGAAAAAATTCAAGAGAGCCGAGCTGCTTCTGCAGGCTCTCAGTGGTTTAGAGGAGGAGGAGTAGCCAATGGAGACCCAACGTCCAAGGTTGACAAACCCGCCTCGTAGAATCCCTTACGGCTAGGGGCCACTAATTCTGATGTGTTGTTCAACCTCACCATCTTTCCGTTCATGGATCACATCATGAACGATTCACTCCGCCAAAGCTGGAGTTCTACGATGGGATAACAAAACTGTCCAATTAATTACGCAACTTGCAACATGTAATGGCGTTCAAAGAAGGGTCTGAAGCAATAATGTGTCGGTCATTTCCTACCGGCCTAAAGAATTTAACGCTGACTGGGTTCACAATCTACCTGCGAAGTACATCGACTCATTCCGGACACTTGCAACAACGTTTCACACACGCTTTGTTGGCAGCCAATGGATCAGGAAGGGCCTGCATTACCTGCTCACCCTCAAATAGAAGACGAGCAAGACATTGAGGGAATATGTCACACGTTTTAATGATGAGCTGACCCTCATTAACGGCTGCCGTAACGACACCGTAGTCACAGCCTTCACCTCAGGTATGAGGAGAGATAAGTTCAATGATTTTCTCGCTCTGGAGCCTCCAACTGGTATGGTGAACTTGCTGAAGAGTGCCCAAAAATTTATCACTCTCGATGAGATGTTGGTCGTAAAAAGGGAGGTGGAGTCTAAAAAGAAACCCTCTGGTTCTAGGGACAAGAGGGTAAGAAACATGAAGATGACGACAGAAAAAAGAAGCACAATGACAACAAGCCCGACTCTGGCTGTGCAAGGCAAGATAAGGCCTCCAACTTCGTCGGGTCTAAATTCGTCAGTCCCCTCAACTTCATTAAGAATTGGAGATAATTGAAGTGGCCCGCCAAGTAGCGAGGAGATCCCTCCCGACGCGATAACAACAAATACTGCTCCTTCTACAATGAGGGAAACCATGACACTGAGGACAGTAAAAGTCTTAGGAGCGAGATAGAGTGATGGATCCAAAAGGGAAAGTGTAAGGAGTTCCTGAAACCGAACAAAAAACAGGACCGGCCGAAGGAAAAGGAGATAGAGAACAAAGCTCTTGGCATCATATATGTACTCCATGGAGTCTGCTCGAAAGTTGAGCAGTCCAACAAGTCCCAAAAGAGGATGTTTTTTGAGATGCGGATGTAGGCCACCTGCAAGGACAAATAAGTGCAATACTCACGTATTTAGAGCCTGATCCCCCCACGTGCGTTCACAGATAAGGACCTCCAAGACGTCCATTCTCCTCACAATGACACCCTGGTCAGTTTGGTCTTCATTACAAAGTGGGAAGTGAAAAAATCCTCGGTGAACACAAGGCGCTCTCTAAACATCATGTTTCTCATTGCATTCCGCAATATGCAACTCAAGGAGGAGGACTTAACAACTGCCAATCACCCCACGATAGGGTTCAACGGAGAGAAATGCTTCCCTATTGGGAAGATCAGTCTAATGGTAGTGGCGGGAGATCCACAGTTAATGAAGTACCTTGTCCAGGAGTTCATGGTGATTGATGTTCCGTCTTCCTACAACATCATCCTAGGAAGGCATTGGCTCCATCATATAGAGGCAGTAGTTTCTACTTTGCACCAATGAATCAATTACACTACCAACCAGGCCCAAGGAACTATTCGTGAATATCAACCTTCAGCGAGATACTAACACTATGCAACGCTGAAACAACTTGATTGTTAGCTATTACAGCTCAAGCCTGTGGGACATACCCATCAGACACTTTGCCCAGAGAATGGGGAAGAATCACCCCACATGGACAGATAGGAAGCTCTGACAATCGAGGCTCAATTATACAGAGACCCAAAATTTAGCACAGGAGGAAAAATCCAGTCTAATACAAAGCTAAGTCACAACACTTTAGCAAATAGGCACCTACTCCAAAAATTGGCAACCAGCGAAGAACAACCCGCCTGCACGAAGTTCACTTTTCAGTAACTTTGCTAGCACTGGTGAAATGTGACACTTCACTAGGGGTGCTACACGATCTGAGCTAAGACCATGCACATCTCCTTCAGGGCAGGATTAGCTTAGTCCCCGCTCAGAGTCAAACTATCTTACTGTTTTGATTTTTTTTTGTTTTTCAGTTTAGAAGATTTGTTTGCACAAGCCTATATGATACATATTCATTCAAGGAATAAAACAGACTTTACTAAGAAATTTGTTACAAAGCTTGACCGACTGACTTGTACATTAATTTATACACTACAAGTAACTAACTCCGACGCGAGTATGGATCCACGGAAATGCACATCAAGATTTCACTCCACGCTTTGCAAAGAGGATTCAAAAGGGGAGCAGAAGAAGGCAGATGAGAATGCATGGGGTGATGCAGAGTTAGCACACCAAGACCACACTTCACGTCAATTAGAACTCTGCTCCGCCAATCTGCCTCCCAACTGTGGCATCATGAATGAAGCCCTGTAGATACAATCTAAACAATCACTCTAAGACTAGAGAGTATTATCTCCCAACAGAAGTGGTGGATGGAACCTCAGAAGCAACAGAATGAGAAAGACAGATTCATCCCCCAAGGGGGAGTCAACACTTCTTCTACGAAATATGTGAAGAAATTACAAGGTCCCATGGATCCAATTGGATGTTCACCCAAACCAGGTGGCATCACATAATAGTAGGTATTGTTAAGACCCATCGCTACAAATTTCAGAACATTCGAAGACTCCAACAACGAAGATCTTCCACTAGCCTTTGGAGAACCCAAAACATATTTTCTGGTGAGATGGATTTGAAGGACATGCTCTATTGTGTTAATGACAATGCTTGAAATGGAGAATACCAACTTATATATAAAGGCGACAGTTCGCGAAATGACATCAATCAACAGTTATGTCAGCATTAAATGTCATACAGGAAACAAGGAGGCGACGGTTCCAATTGCAACAACACGAGTCCACATTCATTGAATTAATGGCACTGCACGCAGCCCCATTAACTGGGGGAGTAACTAATATTGAACAGTCTTGTAATCTACGTCATACACTTGACATGCTGATCTTTACAATAGGGCCCAACCAACTAATGGGCCCAAGTGAATACTCCACCAGATCTGACACAGTACACGCAGAGACACATCAACAACGGCCTTAAGCGCTCATGGAATGCAGATCACGCCTACAATGATATTGTCAATAAATCCAGGGTATCCGCTCTATTAGAATTTTGCCGTTGTTCATTAAATCTAGGTTAAATTCACTTCGGTTAAACTATGGCAATCCGACTCCAGAATCATATTTATTGGTCCGACCTCAACGTTGGACTATTAGGTGAATTAAATAAGTCAGGACACCCAAGTCAGACTCAGACGCCCAAGAGTTGATGAAGATAGCTTCTGATCAAAGTTTAGTCAGTTCCGACGGATGGCGATAGCTTCTGATCCACTCTAAAGCCTAGTCTGCCAAGAGCTGATGACAATGGCATTTAAAGTGGCAGTCTAGTCCGCGCTCAAAACACCTGATCACGTCGACTTGTGTAACGACCCGATCAACATAGTACTATATTTTTCGCTTTGGGCCTAAGGCCTACACGACTTTAAAACATGTAGTACTTTGTAGATCCAACCTCGTACATATATAGTACATCACCCTTTCGCACCCAAGTGACGTGGGACTATGATCACTCCTTTGTAGTTTGCCAACCCTCTTGGGATCCATGGGCTCTTGGGCTTCTCCCCCACCTTATCCCTTAGGTCCGCCCACACAAGGGTATAAAAGTCCACCACCTTAGGGCCCAACGTCCTCGTTGGCAAACTTCCGGCTAGGTTAGGCTCTAATACCATTCTGTCACGATCCGATCCATAGAGTACTACATTGTCTGCTTTGGGCCCAAGGCCTGCACGGCTTTAAAATACGTAGTACTATGTAGATCCAACCTCGTACATATAGAGTACATCACCTTCCCGCACTCAGACGATGAGGGACTATGATCTCCCCTTTGTAGCTTGCCAACCCTCTTGGGATCCACGGGCTCTTGAGCTTCTCCCACATCCTCCCCCTTACGTCCGCCCACACAAGGGTATCACAAATTGCTAGGGATCAATGTCCAATTGCAGACGATGATCGCCGAACCTGATCAAAGCTTAGTTAGCTTTGACTGATGAAGATAGATTTTGATCCGCTTTTAGAGTGTAGTCTGCCGTGTGCGGATGAATATGGCTTAGAAAGTGGGAGCCTAGTCAGTGTTACAATGCCTTATTGAGATGGCTTGCTAAGGATCATTGTCCAACTACAGTTAATGGTTATCGAACCTGATCAAAGTTTAGTCAGTGACGACTGATGTCGATAACTTCTGGTCTGCTCTAATGCCTAGTCCACTGAGTGCGGATGACAATGGCTTAGAAAGTGGGAGTTTAGTCACAACTCTCGACACTTGACCGTGATGGCTTGCCAAAGATCTTTGCCCAACTACTGACAATGATCGCTGAACCCTACCAAAGTTTAGTTAGTTTCGAATGATAACGATAGCTTCTGGTCCTCTCTAATGCCTAGTCCGCCAAGAGCGGATGTCGATGGTTTAGAAAGTGGGAGTCTAGTCAACATTTTCAACAACTGATCATGTTGACTTGCCAGGGATTGTTGTCCAACTACATACGATGATCTCCGAACCTAATCAAAGCTTAGTTAGCTTCGATTGATGATGATAGCTTCTGATCTACTTTAAGACTGTAGTCCGCCGTGTGTTGATGGAGATGGCTTAGAAAGTGGGAACCTAGTTAGCGTTCCAATGCCTGATTGAAACGGCTTGCCAGTAATCATTGTCCAACTACAAATATTGGTCACCGAACCCGATCAAAATTTTGTTATTGATGACTGATGATGATAACTTCTGGTCTGCTCTAACACCTAGTTCGCTCGGCGCGGATGACGATGGCTTAAAAATGGGAGTCTAGTCAGCGCTCTCAACGCTTGACCGCGATGGCTTGCTAGGGATCTTTGCCCAACTATGGAAAATGATCGTCGAACCCTACCAAAGCTTAGTCAGTTTCGACTAATGATGATAGTTTCTGGTCCATTCTAATGCCTAGTTCGCCCAGCACGGATGGCGATGGCTTCTGATCCGCTTTAAGACCATAGTCCACCGCGTGCGAATGAAGATAGCTTAGAAAGTGGTAGCCTAGTCAGCGCTCCAATGCATGATCATGTCGGCTTGCCAAGGATCATTGTCCAACTACAAATAATGGTCACCGAACCCGATCAAAGTTTAGTCAATGATGACTGATGACGATAACTTATGGTCCGTTCTAATGCCTAGTTTGTTGAGCGCGAATGACGATGGCTTAGAAAGTGGGAGTCTAGTCAGCGTTTTCCGTGCTTGATCGTGATGGCTTGCCAGAGATCTTTGTTCAACTACAAACAATGATCGCCGAACCCTACCAATTTTACTCAGTTTCGACTGATGACGATAGCTTCTGGTCCGCTCTAATGCCTAGTCCGCCGATGGCTTAGAAAGTGGGAGCTTAGTCAGCGTTTTAACGCCTGATCAAGATGGCTTGCCAGGGATCATTGTCCAACTCAAGATAATGATCGTTGAACCCGATCAAAGCTTAGTCAGTTCCGACTAATGATGATTACTTACAATTTGCTCTTAGGCCATAGTTCGCTGCGCGCAGATGAAGATAACTTAGAAAGTGGGGGTCTAGTCAACGTTCTCAACACCTGATCATGATGACTTGCCAGTGATCTCTCCCCATTTACGGACAATGATCACTGAACCCTACCAAAGCTTAGACAATTTTGACTGACGACAATAGCTTATGGTCCGACCAGAAGCCTAGTCCGCTAGAAGAGGACAATTGCGGCTTAAGAGTTCAGTCAGAGCTCACAAACTTAACTCGAACGAGTTGTAAGGATCATTGTCTAACCACTTATAATGATGAACACGCTTGACCACAGTCTGTCCAGATCGCTTGTACTAGGGGTGACAACTGCTGGTCCGATCTACAGACTAGCCCGCACAAGGCGAATCACAAAGGTGGACAATGTCGTGGTCTGAATAATCTATTACCAACCAAGTTCGTCCCCTCACATGGAGTTTAGCCCACTTACAAGTCTTGGGCTATGCAACTCCTCGATCTCTAAAGAGTACAGACCAGAATTGCTTGAACTATTGTAACATAAACTGTCAAAACTCTCATCAACAGATCAACCATACGACTTTCTTTCTCAGCAGAACCTCTTATCTAAAAACTAACATTGCGATGAGACAAAACATGAAAAAGCTACCAGGAAAAGTCAAAGAATACACAAGTACAAAGTGCTACTTAACATATCATCTCTCATTTATAATCTAAAAATACAAAGTTCGCTCCTCGTCAGATACAACGGGACTAGACTTGGCAAGAGAAGAAGCAAGGGATGTGTCCGTATGCACTGACACTCGAACACTTTGATCTTGATCACCCTATTCTTCTGATAGATCGAAGGCTTTCCCAAACTCAGCAAATGACACCTCTCTATAATAAGAGAAGTCCCAATCAATACGCTCCTCTTTCATCAACAAAACCCAGCTGAATTCAAACGTGCCCTGAGCCTTGAGGAGTTGTTTTTCACGTACACTTGACTTAGCTAGCTCTCACTTCAGCTACTCAAGTTTGCCTGACAGTGCACCTAGGGGTGTTAATCGGTTTGGTCGGTTCAAAGTTGGACCAAAACCAAATCGAACCAAACCAAGAATTCAATTCTCGGTTCGGTTCGATTTCCACATTTATCAAATAAATAACAAAACCCGAACCAAACCGATCGGTTAAGTTATTTTTGGTTTTTTTTCCCTTTTTTTCTTTTTCTTTTATTTATTTTTTGCTGCTACATACAACTAAGTTGGCTTTAGCACAAAAGGAATAAGTCAAAGCTACAATCAATGGAAAGAAAGAAATGAAGCTTGGTTTGCAAAGGAGAAAAACCCAGAGACAGAGAGAGTACAAATAAAATAAAAGAGAGAAATAAGGAAAACAGTAAAGGGAAAGCAAATGCCAGATGAACACAGAGAGTTTAATAGCTCCATCTATTCATTTATAGAGAATTTTTTCTTACCTATTTCTCTTGGTAATTCCATAAGATTAAAATTTTTTGCCCTGTCTCTCATATACACAATACTATAACATCATACAAAAAACTATAACCATAACTACATTGTTTGCATCTTAATCTATCTCCACTACACTCATGTGATGATATGAACAAGAACGAAACCTTCTATGACAATTCCACAAGTCTCATAATTTCATCATGTAAGAAGGTTTTTTTTATCAAATCAGAAGTGTCGAAGTTGTCGCCATCGCCATTGCTCATCTTTGTTGCAAGCAAGCAAGTGAAAAGTTTGGTTTTCTTCAACAAGATTGAGTCAAACTCTGTGTCTCCTCCTCAACTTGCAAGTGGTTGGATAAAGAGAAAGAGACAGAGTTAAAAAAGAGGAAAAATGACATTAATAAAGAAAGAGGAGTTAGGTAGGAGGGGAGAGGTGCGTGGGGCTTAAATAAGATAGAGAATGTAGGCTTTTTCAACTCTTTCTCTGAATGGGGCATTTAGAAAAGGTGGAAGTGGGAGTTAAGAGAGAGGGTGGGGACGTAAGGTGTATTGGAATGGGGTGAGAATTTAAATAAGAGTTGGTTGGTGGGGGATTAAATAAGAGAGAATGGGTTAGGGGATTAAAAACAAGATAAGGGGAAGGGTTTAGTTTGGTTCGGTTGTTTCGGATGTGTGAAAAACAAAAACCGAAACCGAACCCAACCAACTCTGTTCGGTTCGGTTCTATAATGTTCGGTTTTGGTTTTTCTCGATTTGGGATTTTTCGATTATATTTCGGTTCGGTTCGGTCGGTTTTCAGTAACCAATTAACACCCCTAAGTGGACCAGTTTTGGACTGCTCAGTACTCCGGTTGTCCTTTACGATACTAAGCTCATTTTGTGCCAGAAGGAGCTGCTCTTCCACAGTCCTCACACTCTCGTCATTGAAATCGACATCAACCTCCAATTGTTGACATCGGATAGACCACTCGGACTTCTTCTTCGCCTTTTCCTCATTCAGAGTCTGCATCTCAGCCTGCACCTTGGTTGCAGTCTCCTAAATAAATTATAAGTCACGATGGACAAGGTTCAACTCTCCCTCAAACCTTCCCTTGTGGACACTGCCTCTGCCGAATCTAACTCAAGCATTTCCAAGTGAGTCCTCTGAGCCTCCGATCTTGCCTACTAGGCCTTCGGATCAACGGCCGATTGGGCGGGCCTCATTCTTTCAAGTTCCTTCTTCAATGATTCAACTTTACGAAGAGCATCAGAGTATGACTTTTGCAATTTCGCGAAGATTCGTTCCGTGAGCAGCCTCAACCACCGTCCCAACAATGACAACTTGGTTCAGATATGACATCCATAGCCCGAGATGTTTCTGCGCTTTGTCCATGCGCTCTCCCAGCATATCACCTTCTGCTGTCGGAGCGCAGTTCGCCAGCCAGTTGTTACATCTACTCATATGCTTCTTGGAAGCATAAGAAATATCAACCTTTTGGTGCTAGAGCTGGTTGCTCATCTTTAACACCTCCGGACTGGATAGGTTGATTTGCGCATTCGGATAGAGGTCCTCTGGGATCGAAATTACTCTAGCACCGCCCTTCGCCGTCCTCACTGCATCAGGGCCCTCGTGTATCGCTTTCCCCTTCCTCGAACGACCGACTCTCTCTCACTAGCCAACTCATAAGCAGTTGACGGTGAGAAATAAGTGATTTATCTCTTGCACCCGTCGTCACCACAATGTGAGGTTGAGATCGAGACAGAGGACATTTTGTGCAACATGGGGAGAGTTTTTCGCTAGCTGAGGAGACTCGCTATCAAAGGAGGTGTTGTACTTGAAATCCTTCAACGAAAAAGGACGAGTCAGACACACATCGGATGTAGCTGCCATATCCGCCTGCAACAATAGGTTGTTCATGACCTTCACCTGCTCAGTACTCAGTTTCATTAAATCTTCAAACCTCACCATTTGCAGATACTCTTTCTCCAAGTCGAGGAAAAAATAGGGGTCTTTGCCTGAGCTTCACGCCCCTCAAACATAACAGCTTCCGCCCCAACGGACGAATCAAGAACATGCCTCACAACTTTGCGTTCTCCCTCTAAAAGGGATGAATGCTCACGAACAGGATTAGTCACGGCACGAGGCCTTTTTGAATTCACAGAAGGAGAAAGCGCCTCATTCAAGTCCGATTTCTTTGACGAGCTCGAATTCTAAACCTTCGGGAGCTTCCTCGTTTTCGAAGAAGGTTTGCCATTTGACTTCGGCTTCAAAACTCTAAAAAGAGTGGGAACATCATGCCAATGAGCCCATAGTCCACTGCACTTGATATCAGAAGGTTGGACAACATCCTTTACTCGCATCCGAGGCATGTCACAATATTTGTCCATAACTGCTCCATCCTCAGGAGAAAAGGGCGTAGTTGGAAACTTCCTTTAATAAAACACATATATCAATTAAATATGAAATAAACACTGGCTGGATTGAGAACAAAATTAAACTTACTCAGTTGCCTAAACTCCGACTAGATCAGACAACCATCAAGCTCGAAATACTTTGAGTCCGCAGAAGCCATGAAGCAATACTTCTGCCAGAAGTTGAAATCATCAGGCAAATTGCAAAAATAGCCCAGCGACATCAACACGCATACAACATGCTTGTTTATTTGAGGAGAAGTGAACAGTTGGATTACCCTTGGAAACACTCGGACACTAGCGTCCTTCGCCCTAATCAGAATGGCGATCACCGTTTTGTACCCATTCGTTCTTGGTGGACTATGACTTAGAGCATACCAGAAGTTATCGTCATCAGTCGAAACTGACTAAACTTTGGTCAGGTTCGATGACCATTGTCTATGGTTGGACAGTGATCCCTGGCAAGTAATCTTGATCAGGCGTTGTGAACGCCGACTCGACTTCAACTTTCTAAGCCATCTTCATCAATTCTTGGAGGACTATGACTTAGAGCGGATCGAAAGTTATCGTCATTGATCGTAACTGACTAAAATTTGGTCGGATTCTGTGACCATTGTCTAGGGTTGGACAACGATCCCTGACAAGTCATCTTGATCAGGCATTGTGAGCGATGACAAGACTCGCACTTTCTAAGCCGTTTTCATCTGTTCTTGACGGATTATTACTTTGAGGGAGCCAGAAGTTATCGTTATCAGTTGTAACTGACTAAACTTTGGTCAGTTTCGGCGACCATTATCTATGGTTGGACAATGATGTCTGGCAAGTCATCTTGATCCAGTGTTGTGAGCGCTAACTAGACTTCCACTTTCTATGCCATCTTCACCCGTTCTTCATGGAGTACGTCTTTGAGCGGACCAAAAGTTATCGTCATTAGTCGTAACTGACTAACCTTTGGTCATGTTCGGCCACAGTATGGCCTTGGGTGTATAAGTCAGATTTTGGTGTCCTGACTTACTTTGCCTAATAGTCTGACAAGGGGGTTGGATAAGCAAGTCTTATACTTTAGCCTGATCACAATTAATTGATCAGATTGAATTTCAACCAGATTTGATGAGCAATAGTGGAACTTTAAGAAAACAGATACCTTTGATTTATTGATAATATCTCCGTAGGTGTTTTAAATTCCTTGGGCGCTTAAGGCCTTCGCCACTTGTGTTTTAGTATGTATTGAGCTACTATCCGTCATTTGGGATGAATCTAGCGTGGCGCACTCTTAGGCTCACTAGTTGGCTGGTCCTGTTGACAAGATCATCGTGCCACATGTATGACCTAGATTGCAAAACAGTTTGGTATCGATTACTTTCCCCAGTTAATGGAGCTGCGTGCAGTTACATTAATTCAATGAATGTGGACTCATGTAGTTGTAATTGGAACCGTCGCCTCCTTTTTCCCTGAGTGGCATTTAATGCTAACGTGACTACTGGTTGACCTCATTTTTTGAATCGTCGCACCTATATATAGGCTGGTTTTCGCCATTTCAAACGTTAACATGAACGTTGTAGAGTATGTTTCTCAAATGCGTGTCTTCAAAACATATGTTTTGGGTTCCCCAAAGGCTAAAGGAAGATCTTCGTTGTTGGAGTCTTCGAATGCTCTGACATTTGCAACGATGAGTCTTAACAAGACTTGTTATTGGGTGATGCCACTTGGTTTGGGTGAGTATCCAATTGGTTCCTTGGGATCTTCTAATTTCTTCCCACATTGTGAAGAAAAATTATGAGCTCTCTCCTAGGGTCCAAGTTTGTCCTGTATCTTAGGGAGTACCAACGGCGTCCCTTGCCAACCAGTTTGGGGATAACACCCGTAGCAAACTTTGGGTGGTTGTTCCTACTACTCATTCGTGGGCTTCATGCGTGATACTACAGTTGGAAGGCAGATTAGCGTAGCTCTGGTAGACGTGGCTTGCAGCCCTAGGGTGCTAACTCTGCTTCACTATAGGCATCCCTTTTTGAGTGATCACCTCCGCAACCCACTTTGGCTACCTTGGCTTTCATATTCAAATCCTTTTTTGAGGCGGATTGGCAGAGCAAAGTATCAAGTGCATACCTGCAACCTACTTTAGGTACATTTGCTTTCACTTTCGCCTTTTTCAAGGCAGATTGGCGGAGCGAAGTCGTGACGTGTGTTTCATCAGATCCTTACTTCCACCGGGCTTAGATACTTGTTGTGTATAAACGTTTGTACTAGTCAGTCCAACAAGCTTTGTAACAACTTTCTTAGTGATCAATATAGTTTGTTTTATAATTTGCGTTTTATTCCTTGAATGAATTTGTATCATATTGGCTTGCGCGAACAATTCTTCTAGGCTGAAATAAATATCAAAACAAGGAGATAGTTTGACTTTGAGCAAAGACTATGCTAATCTGGCCCTGAAGGAGATGCGCATAGTCCTGACTTAGACTGTGTATTTCCCTTGGAAAAATGTCACGTTTCGCCAATGATAGTGAAGTCAGTGAAAAGTGAATTTTGCGCGAGCGGGCCATTCCTTGTCAGTTGTCAGCTTCGAAGTAGGCATCGGGTTGTCGAAGTGTTGCTACTTAGCTTTGTATCGAACTGGATTGACAGATCACTGACTCGTTGTTTTTCTTACCAACCTAGAATATAACGTCAAGCAGTAATTGTCGTTGTCTCACTGGGTGGGATCTCTCCGTTGTTTGGTGGGCCACTTCACTTCCCTCAATTCTTAATGGTGTTGAGTATGTCAAAAATATTGGAGTTGAGGGGAGTGAAGGATTTGGATCCGACGAAGTTGGAGGCTTTATCTTGCCTTGTTCGGCCAGAGTTTGGTTTGTTGTCATGCCGTTTTTTTTTTTTTTTTACTTCTATCATTGTTTTCTTGTTTTCTTGCATTGTATAGTTTAGATTTTGGCTAGGTTGTTGGTTTGGAAGGAAAAAAAAAATGGAGAAAATAGTTTAAAAAAATAAAATAATAATCTTGAACCAAATGGATAAGTCAAGCTGGTGACATGATTCCTGATCAAGTAATCAATTTATCATTCATCATATGTATGCCATTAATTATATACAATGTTTTTTCAAAATTATATATTTATATATACACTGAAGAACTATGTTTAACTTAAATATAAGCATGACACGTATAGGCTTAGAATTGAAGCTACAAGATAACATACATTTTTGTTCTCATACAACTGTAGATTAAGAGGATAAGCACATTACATGTTGACATAATAAGCTCAAAGGAATAACCAAAATAAAGACGTGATTGGTCGGTTAATTAGTTAATCATAAGTTTTAATGAACAAAAGTTTAAGAATCCGGTTTTACAAAACAAGGGCTTATCTTTGGATGATTTTAAACTAAATCAAAGATGGGGCTGGGGATTCAAAATAGATAATTATTGCATTATTGGTCTAAAAGAGCCACTGTATCAGACAAATAATGACAAGTGCTTGATTGGCTCACATAGTCGGATTTGACCAATAGGAAATAATTTGTATGAATATTGTTGTTTATTTGTAGCTTACGAGAGACAAATATCATAATCTAGAAACAAGGAAGATAATCGTTGGTTTGGTGACCAAGAAATGGCGGGGAAATGAGAAATGAATTTCTTTTTAGTCAATGCTCGAGTATCTGTTAATGAACAGTAGCCACATAGCATTACAGGTGATAATAATAATAATAATAGTAATAATTGATGAGACATCAAACTGTCATTCAGTCACAGTCGTACACATGGCATGGAGTAACCCTAGTACGTAAAAGGTTTCAGTACAGTCCCAAGTGGACCCATGCGCAAGACTACTGTTTAGCTAGCAAGTGAGGTGTCTAGGCCCAAGACACACTAGTCTCAGAGGCACGAGTCTTAGGGCTTGGCCGAGGACAAAAAAGCCCGAACAACGAATCTAAGAGTTGTCACTGGCCTGAGATCCACTCTTACGAAATCAGCTCTAGCCCAATCAAACATTAGATCCTAAACAAAGTCATGCATAGGCAAGATCTTATGCGAAATCTCCTTCCTCCATCACGCCCTTGTTCACATGGACAGATGGGGAGGGAATGCTCGTTATAAAAGTCGGTGAAATGAGGAAGAAAGGTACAAGTATACACATTGCAATTTTATACAGTCTTCACTTTTACTCGAACAAATATTTGACTTAAGCATTCGAGTGCGTTCGGCCACCACAACGATGGTCTTAGGATTAACTGCTACTCATTTTTTCAGGATATAAATCACCAAGATCGGCGAGGATAGATCTGAACGCAACAATTTGGTGTCATCCATGTGGAAGACGACACTAAGTTTTTCCTGAAATGAACGTATAAAGTTCTTTCTAAGCTGTACAAAGCATCGAGAAATGGTCACCAGCACCAGATATCGAGCTAGCCAGATGAAGCTCAGGCTAGTGAAGCCTAGTCACCGAGACGGATCGATCCGATCGAGAAGACCGAACGACCACACGGCCTAGCCGCAAAGGCGACCGTGGGTGCCCCTGACATGAGTCTGATCCTGCTCCACCTAGACCACTCAATGTTGTTGGAGAAAAGGATGACTCGAGAATGACAACAGCGATCTGAGGCCAACCGAGATCCGAAAGGACCTCAGATCCAAAAGCATGTTCGAGAGGGTGAAAACCCCCATAAGAATATAGAGCCTGCCTAGAAAGAGACCTAGGAGAGGGCAACATGGAACACACCCCGGGGATTAACAGGAACATGGTCGAAAACTCGATCCGACTAGGGGCGTCCGATCCTGATGTCCTATATGATCTCACAGTCCCTCATTTTTTGGAGGAGATCATGAGTGCCCCATCTTCTTAAGAAGTTCAGCCCACCAAAACTCGAGTTCTATGACAGAACTTCAGATTCTTCATATTACTTGCATCATTACCACCATGTGATAGCAATCTAGGAATGTTTAGAGGCCATCCTGTGCCAAACCTTTCCCACCAACTTGAAGAAGGCTGCATTAACCTTGTTCCACAGTTAACAACCCGGGTCCACCGAATCATTCCAGGACTTGACAAAGGCGTTCATCACAAGATTCGTCAGGAGCCAACAGATTACGAAGGGGCCTCACTATCTGCTAAGCCTCAGACAGAAGTAGGGGGAGACCCTCAGGGAGTACATCACTTGTTTCAATGACGAGCTAACCTTGATCGAAGGGTGCGGCGACGACACATCTATCATGGCTTTCACCTAAAGCCTCCGAGGAGGTTAGTTTTATAACTACCTCACCATGGAGCCCCCATCAAATATGGCGGGATTGCTAAGGAGCGCTCAAAAGTACATCACCCTATAAGAAACGTTGGCTGCCAGGAAGGGAGGAGGTGAGCCAAAACATCCCTCCCAAACCAAGAACAGGGATGAAAAGGGGGACAGTTCCAAGCTAAAATAGGGAGCAAACCAGAACGGGCTCAGTAATGCAGAACTGTTCAAACCCAACGGTTCCAAGTACCTATACTACACCTCGCTGAACTCTAGTATGTCAGACATTTTGTCCACTATGGAAAAATAAGCAGACATCAGGTGGCCATCAAAACTCAAACATGATACTTTAAAATGTGACAAGATCAAACATTGCTCTAATCACAAGGACACGGGCCACAACACCAAAGATTAGAAGCTTAAGAGATCAGATCCAGTACTGGATCTAGAGAGGACAAGTGAATGTGTTCATTGACCTCGGGGACACGTATCCTTGAGGCGAGAAAATGACATAGAAAGCGAGAGACATGACATGTTATGTATCTTCCACGACAAGCGAGGAGGGTTAGTACTCGCATCGCTTACTAAATAAATCGGTTTGGAAGTTGCGCGTCAAATCGCACTACCGACACCAACTTGTACAACATGAGCAGAAGGGGAAAGAGGCCCTAAGCTTATCGTTCACAGAATGGGACATGAAGGGTGCTCGCTTCCCACACGATGATGCCCTAGTCATCTCAATAGAGATATAGAATTGGGAAGATCACTGGTGGACACAGGCAGCTTCGTCAACGTATTATTCCTAGACACATTCCTAAAAATGCAACTGACACAAGGAGAGTTGACACCTTCAATCAAGCCATGTTTGGCTTCAACGAAGAAAGCTGTTATCCGGTAGGTAAAATCACACTACCGATAGTCGTAGGGCAGCCAGAGTTGCAGACGATCATGATGATCGAGGTTTCGATCGTATACGCCCACTTCGAGTACAACGTATTCTTGGGTCGACCTTGGTTACACCATATCAGTACCAATGCCTTAAGTACCCCTCAGACGGCGAGGTAGGGACAATCAGAGGAAACCAGACTATCGCTCTGGAATGTCACTGCGCCTCAGCTAGGAGGCCGGATAACAGAACACAAAGGCCTGAACAACAGGATATGGATAAGGAAACTTTGAATCCGAATAGAAAGGACCCACCTCTACCTTCGGACCTCGAACCTCTATCTAGCACGAGGGGAAGGTCAAATGTTTGGCAGTTGGAGGAAGAAGTCATGATAATATGTCTAGACAACCTAGCTAACACAAAAGCACAAGTCCACATTCATTGAATTAATGGAACTTTACAACCCCATTAACTGGAGGGAATAGCTGATGAGACATCAAACAGTCACTCACTCGCAATCATACACGTGGCATGGACTAACCCTATCATGCAAAAGGCTTCATCACACTCCCAAGCGGACCATTTGGAAGACTATTGTTAAGCCCCAGAGGTACAGAGTTCCTTCGTCCACAACATCAGCGGTTATGGGCTTAATCGCTACTCGTTTTGCAAGTTAGATATCATTGGGATAACCGAGGACAAATCTGAATGCATCAATAATAATAATAATTAATACGTCCAAAAATCATACTCCTATGAGTTTGACCTGCGAATTAACTGTTCGACTGCCAATGACCACTTTTTTGGTGGCTGAAGGCACTCCGATGCTTAAGTCATCAACCCTGTTTGAAGAAGGAAGTAAATCTAGATAAAACTCAGTTAAAGTTGCATACCTGTGTCGAATGTTCCCTTTACCTTTTATAATGGTCGCAGTTAATTATCTACATGACTTAAGGATGTGAGGCACAACAGAAGGAAATTTTTCTCCTAACAATCTCCTCCATAATGGAGATACATTCATAGAGGCGAACTCTCTCCATGACTTTTTTTTTGTGAAATGTTCCTCTTCTTTATGAGAGAACTCATGTCGGGTGGGCTCTGATTCGTTCAGGCCTCGTTTATGTCTTCTGGATGGAGGGCCTTATCTAGGACTCTGTATTTGGCTTTATTATTCTTGGGCTTTATGAGCTGGCTCAGTAGATTGGACGCTATATTCTCGTGATGGGTCTCTGTGCCACGTGTACGACTGTGATGATCGGTCTATTTGGATGTATCATCAGCTACTCCCTATTTAGTTAGTGGGTATGTTCACATCCACTAACTGTGTGACGGTTGGTATTTCAATTGCACTTTTGCACTTAATTTAATGTAGTTAATAACTTTTGATCGGGTTATCATCTCAATTACTTCGCTGTGTATTCGTTTTCTCGCATATCTTTTTGGAATTTAGCGTGCCATTGTGTCTCGTATGTTGCTCTGTGAGCAATTTCTTCGTTGATCGGTTGTATAAAGGGTGACTACTTTGTTTCCTTTTTTACGCCATCTTTGCTATTGGTGTTATTTCTTCTTTCCTATTGCCTTTTTGTTTTTTCTTGCCTATTTGCGATGTCTGCTGGTGGTCTACTGTACGGTGAGCAACTTGCTACCTGTGAGGATCATTTTTCCCCAAATAACGCTTATCAGGCTACCTTGGATAGTGTCCTTTCCAACTATGTTTTTCCTTTCGACCTTGAGATCGTTCTTCTTCATGAAAGTGACAGTCCTTGTCGTCCGAGGGAGGGATATATTGTGCTTTACCCTCGTATGTTCTATACCGGTCTTCGGTTTCTAGTTCCAAATCCATTATGGCATTATCTAGATTTTCTGGGTATTCCTACTGCTCAGATGTGCCGGAACAGTTTGAGGGTTATGGTTTCCATATACGCTAGGGCCATCCTTTCTGGTATTCCTTTAACTGCTAGAATCCTGAATTCTTTGGTGGGGTTAGTGTGAAACCCAACTGCACCCGTTTCCTTCGTTCCCCTACATGTTTTGGCAACCTTCATGATGAAATCAGGGGTTGGTCGCTGGATTGGTTTTATGCATCTGTCGACTTTCGCTACTTCAATTTACGAGGTCTACAGATAGTAAGGTCCTTCCGAGTTTCTATCAAGCGTTAGAATCTAGAATTGACCGTTGAATAGCAGGTTATCAGCGAAAGTTTTTTCCAGCTTTTCGTAGTTCCTTTAGACACCTATCATACTGATGATATGGTGAGGCACAGCGGTTTATACAATATGAATGAAACTGAGCGGGCTCTGCTTATCGAAAGGCAAGCCACGGAGATTGTTGCCCGTGTTGTCATTCTTGAAGGTGATAACGTTGTCGTTGATTGGAAAGTGAGCTTGAATGTTACGGAACTCAATGCTCATGTGCTACCGTTCCGTATTAAAGGAAGAGAAAAGTATCGAGGCCTATTAGTCCGTCGAAGCGGTTGTTTCTTAGTTCTGACCGTTTTTCGAAGAAGAAATGGCTCGTTCACTCTGTTCTTCATACTTCTCTTTACTTGGGTTCTA
This sequence comes from Berberis vulgaris, assembly GCA_963556465.1. NCBI lineage: Eukaryota > Viridiplantae > Streptophyta > Magnoliopsida > Ranunculales > Berberidaceae > Berberis > Berberis vulgaris. Next base: position 37,120,599 of record OY747126.1, on the reverse strand, counting down.
TTGATAGAGAATCTTTGAGGGAAGATCGCAACTCTCTACAGGAGGCGGAAGAGATGAAGTTGGCACTGGAGAGAAGTGAGAAATATATCGTTTGCTCACTAGACGATGGCGAAAAGAAGCTCCTCTTTGCTTATGGTGGCCTTGATGTTGCTAAGTGCTCTAACGAGGACCCTCATTCCTTAGATTACAATATGCTCGAGCTGGTTGTTGTCCACTCTAAGGAGCTTGGCAATCGTGTTTGATTTCTCGAAACGCAGTCTCTTCGTTCTTCTTCCCTTCCTGTTGATGATGGGGCGGAGGTCCTGCCATCTACATCATACTTGGGCTCTTCTGCTCTTGTTGGGACTGCCATTCATTTCATTTTTGCTGCGCAACGAGAGGGTGAGGATGGTTCACTTGTCGTTCCTTCTTCTTTCTCGGCTGTGGGTTGTGATTCTTCCATACTACCGATCCTAGCATTCTTCATTCGCGGATTGGTTGAAAGGAACCAACTCTTGAAAGATTCGGGTCAAATCAGTCGAAAGTTTTTGCTAATTTTCCCAGCTTGGTGTGCAGGACAATGCACGTAAGCTTATTAATGAATGGCACTGACGTTCGGTAGAGAGGCCTTCGATGCCCATGCTTGATCCAAGCTTTCATCTTGAAGATGGTGCTAGACTTGTAATGGACGGGATGACCCATCTTGCCTATGTAGGGGTGATGGGTTCAGGTCATCAGGTCAATCACAATCTTGTGATTTCTCTGGAGAGGATGCTCTCCGTGCTGCTATTGGTATTTTCCCATGTTCTTTATCAATATGACGCATTAAAAATGCGATGTTCTGAACAGATTGAAGCGGCTGAGGTTGCTCAAACTTTGTTGGCCGAGGTGGAAGGTGCACGGGATCGGTCTGTGGCTGCGCTTGAGTCATTGTGAGCTGATTTAGATGACATTCGTGCACATTTGCACGATGTGGAGAAAGAGTTGTCCACCAAGAAGGCACTTCATGGTGAGGCCACGCGTGACGTGATAGATCACTATAAAAACCGCGACATTGCTGGAAAAAGGGTGGAGCAATTATTGGCTTCGCTTGATGAGGTCAAGGATGATTCCTTCGCGATGCTCACTTCTATTGAGGGCCAACTTATCGTGGCTAGAAGTGAGCTTGCTTCTGTTAAGGATAGGTTTTGTGTTATGGAGGTGGCGGATTGGCAGCGTGTTGTCGATGGTCGGACTGAGATTCTGGATTATATTGAGGGTCTCGGTGTTGACTTATTTCAATATCTTCATCTGGTCTATCGGACCTTCAAGGATGAAGAGGGTGTTAAAGACCTTGTAGATTATCCAATGGCTGAAGAGCCGCCACCTTTTCCGCTTGGAGAAAGAGTCCCTATCGATGATCCGACTACTTCTCTTCCTGCAGATGGTTTGCTGAGGATGTGATAAGTCTTTCCCTTTAATCATTTATTGTTACCTTTGAATGTAATAGAATAGAATTTGAATGAAGGACATGAATTTTCTCTTTTATTTTTCTTCTTGTTGACTTTGTTCGTCACTTGTTGTCATAATAATTTTTATTCAAGCTTTGATGTTTATAGCTATATCCTTAGTAGCCATTTGCTGATTTGAATTTTCCTATGCTTCAGTACGTATGTTTCAACTGTGTGTTTGTCCCTCGGAGGCTTTGTGAAAAGTTGTTTTGTCTGCTTGTCTTCTACTTTGTTGATCTAGTATGTTAGTTAATCCAAGGTTCTCCTGGGCTGTGCTGACTTGTTCTTCCTTTGTTTTCTCTATTTGTTTGACAAAAAATGGAATCTGTTGGTTTGTTGATTCGGTTGTCTCGAAGTTGCTTCTACTTCGTTGAATCGCTCGATCAACCTTTACTTTATTAACTCTACATTTCAGTTAGTTCGAAATTGTTTTCTACTTGATTCGTTCAGCTTCTACATCGGTAACTTAATGTTTCAATTGACTCGATGTTTTTTACTTTGGCTTCGTTGTTTTGACGCTCTAGTCGACCCGGAGTCTACTTCATTAACTCGACACTTCGATCGACTTGAAGTTTTTTACTTTGGTTCGGGCTCTAGTCAACTTGGAGTCTACTTCGTTTATTCAACACCTTGGTCAACCTGAAGTTTTTCTGTTTAGTTAACTCGGGTGTCCAACCTTTATTTTGTTAACTCGACATTTCAGTCGACTCGAAGTCGTTTTACTTAGTTGACTCCTTCGTCCAACTTTCATTTCGTTAACTCGACGTTTCAGTCGACTCGAAGTTTTTATGTTAAGTTGACTCATTCGTCCACTTTGGCTTTGTTGGTTCGTCGCTCTGGTCGACTCGAAGTCTTTTTACTTAGTTCATTCGTTCATTCAACTTTTACTTCGTTAACTCGACATTTCAATTGACTCGAAGTCATTTTACTTAGTTGACTCATTTGTCCAAATTTTACTTCATTAACTCGATGTTTTAGTGGACTCGGAGTTTTTATGTTAAGTTGACTCATTCGTCCAATTTGGTTTTGTTGGTTCGACACTGTAGTCGACCCGAAGTTGTTTTACTTAGTTGACTTGTTTGTCCAACTTTTACTTCATTAATTCGATGTTTTAGTCGACTCAAAATCGTTTTACATAGTTGACTCGTTCGTCCAACTTTTACTTCGTTAACTTGACGTTTCGGTCAACTCGAAGTCGTTTTACTTAGATGACTCATTCGTCCAACTTTTACTTTTTTGGTTGATAAGACTAGAAGTTTATTGTATATATCCGACTTGCGTCCTGATTCCTTTTGGCTTTATTTACTGATTGTTTTGCATAGCTTCGCTTTGAAGTTGTTCGCCTTTGTGGGATATTGATTCCGAAATTGAAACTTTATTGATTCTCCTATTTGGATGTCATAACCATTTCTAACGGTCATTTTTCTTGAGCAGTTACGTTACACTGTGGAGCGATTATCATTGCATGGCTGATGTCTATCCACACGTTGGTGTTTGGTGCCTCTGCTATTCCATCTTGTTTAATTTATGATATCTTTTGTTTGGCCCCTTATTGTTCCTTGTTTGGCATTGCTTCCTGAGCCTTGATAGAGTTTTTCATTGCTAATTCCTTTGTAAGTAACTTTGGTTTAATTTGTATCCGCTGGTAGAGTCCTCGTGTCGGTCATTGCAGCTAATTTCAGGGCATTGAGTGAACTTTTTTGGCATTGTCTTTTTCATGAGTGCTTCGGAGAATGGCGGCTTGGCTAACTCGTATAGTATGTTGGGATCCATGACTCCAATTCTGAACAAAATTTCAGCAAGCATTCCACCGCACTGTGGGGTCTTGTCTTGGGGAAGCTTGCTGCTTTCGAAGTTTCCCTGTTGGGGTTCTACTAGGGCTTGGTTGCTTCCTTGAGTTTGATCGGCAAAATTTTGTTGGGGCGGTGCCTGAATAGGGTCAGCTGGTTGAATGCGGTCTTGGGTGATTTTTTTCAGCATCTTTGGCATGTAGTTCATTTGGGCCATGAGCAGGCGCACCCAAAAGTCCATGGCAGTGCTGCCAGATGTTTGGGTTGTTTGGGCTATTGCGTTCTACGGATCCGCATTTTTGACTTATATTGGTCCAATGATTCGGGCTGCTTCTTTTTCGTGAGTTGTAGTGTTGCATTGTTGTTAGTAGGCGACTTGTCGTGACCATTATTGGGTTGAGGATGTGCGGAATGCGTCATTTGCTCTAACGGCTTGTTGATTTTTTATCAGGTAATGGTGAGCTTTGTCACTATGGATTTTGTTGTTAGAAAGGAAACTTGTCGTTACCCTCGGATAGCGCTAAACTGATGCATCCAAAAATCGTCCTCCTATGAGTTTGACTTGCAAAATAACTATTACACTGCCAAGGACCACCTTTTTTGTGGTTGAAGGCACTCCGATGCTTAAGTCAGCAACTCTATTGAAAAAAGGAAGTAAATCTAGACAAAACTCAATTAAAGTTGCATACCTGTGTCTAATGTTCCCTTTACCTTTTATAATGGCCATGGTTAATTCTGTGCATGAATTAAGCATTGGAGGCGCAATGGTAGGAGATGTTTCTCGTAGCAGTCTCCTCCTTAATGGAGATACGTCCATGGATGCGTAATTCTCTCCACGATTCTTTTTTGGTGCAACGTTCCTCTTTTTTATGAGAAAACTCGTGTCGGGCCTGGATTCGGGTCCCTTTTATGTCTTCTCGATGGCGGTCCTTATTTTGCCCCTATATTTGACTTTATTCTTCTTTGGCTTTATGAGCTGGCCCAGTAGATTGGTCGTTATATTCTCGCGATGGGTCTCTATACCACGTGTACGGCCGTGATGATCAATCTATTTTGATCTATCATCAATAATAATAATAAATAGATAAAAATATAAATAAATAGATAAATAAATAAATAAATAAAATTTCCAGAAGGTAAAAATATAACCTAAGATTTGTACAAAATACATCGCTATTTATCACAATCAAGAGTAAACACTCAACGAGGTCAACATTATATTTATCTAAATCACGAATCAGGCATGAAGCTATGTGTCACATGGAATACAAAATAACCAAGTTTAATGATTATAAAGATAAAAATAAACACATGGAAGGAACTCAATATTCTATACTGACAATATTTTTCCAGCATCAATATGGATGGAAAACGTTATTTCATTTTTAGAGTGGATTAACAATAGGCACAAGTAAAACATTACTGGTACCAACCAAACAATATATTTGTGTACAAAACCAAACAATAGAGAAAATGTTTAGTTTAAGAATATGATGACATAGTTTCCAATGTTTGCAGTAAAACCAAAACTTCTTTGAAGACAACTGTAATTGCAACAAATGAGAATTTCTTTCAAAAATCACCAATATATATATATACACATAGAATCAAACAATTATATGCAAAACAATTAAAACCACTTGTAGCAATTCCATGTGTGCGGATGTTAAGCCTTTCTTGTGTAACGGTTGACCAATTCCACATGTATGATTGTGATTGGGTGACTGTTCGATGTCTCATCAATTACTCCTCCCTAGTTAATGGAGTTGCGTGCAGTTCCATTAATTCAATGAATGGGGATTGTCGCAATTGTAATAGAAATTGTCGCCATTTCATTCCCAGCGTAGCATTTAATAGTGATGCGACTATTAGGTCCGATAGGATCAGGCGTTACCATGTGCTTCGCAGATTTTGTTTTTCAAATGCATCCTTTAAGATAGCGTGTTTCTGTTTTGGCATCTACCGAGTATGAAGAGGGGCATCTATTAGTAAAGCCTTCGAATGTTCTGACATTTGCAGCAGTCAGACTTAATAAGACTTGCCATTGGAGGAAGCCACCCAGTTTGAGTGTGCTTTCAGTTGCTCCTCTTGGCTTCCAAATCTGTTCTTATATTGTGGAGAAGAAGTCGGGGTACCTCTTTGATCCCGAGTTTGTAATCCATCTTCTGGTGCTCCCAGAACTTCTCCCACCATCTTTGGAAGATAATTCTAGCATTCAACTTTTGGTGGTTGTTCCCACAGATTCTTTCTTATCTTCGCTCATGATGCTTCCTTCGGAGAGCGGATTGGCGGAACAAACTTTTGGTATGTGCATTGGTAGATCTTTACTCGCACCTTGCTTTCCACCATGCTCAAATTTTTGTAGTGTGTAAACCTTCAAATTGATCAGTCGGTCTAGCTTCATAATAACCCTTTGATAATCAATAAAATATTCGTCTGAATTTGGTTTTTTTTTTTTTTTGTAATATGTATGTTCTAAGTGAATGCGAGTCATATCGTTTCTGTTTCGACAAGATTTAAATTGTCAAAAAAGTCATGTCTATCTGAGTAGACATGGCCCCGTAATGTAAGACAATTTAACTCTGAGTTGGAAATGGACTGACCTGATCCGGAAGGGGATGCCATGTAGCTTTCTAATCCCGGTTGTGTAGTTCCCTTAACGAAATAACTTGATTTGCCAAAGAGAGTGAAATCACTGAAAAATGATCTTCGTATGAGTGGGCTATGCCTCGCGGGTTGGCTGCTTCATGAGTAGGTGTTGCCATGTTGAAGTAGTCTCATTTAATTCGTTATAGAACAAGAGTGCCAGAGAAATCATTTTTATCTGATAGGATTGGAGTTCGTACCACATTTTGACTCACTTTTTTTGTTGTCTGGGTATTGCCTTGGTTCGCGTGGATTAGAACAATTAGATTCGTTGAGTCGTCTAAGGGCTGGACTTGCTCGCTTATGGTGAACTGTTCGTGGATGGAGTTTGGTCTGCATGTGTGATGCCTTGGTTTTTGAGGTGGACTAGATCACTTATGCGACAAGCTGTCGACATCATAATAGGACTAGGCTGGGCTGTGTGCGCCATTATGGTCCCCATAACTGGACCAAGTTATCTTGGAACAGTGAGTCATCTGTGGATTGGACTCGTCCTGCACAGGTGTACTCAAAGGGTGAACAGTCCAATAGGTCTTGGAAGAGGGCGCTAAGCGATAATGCAGACTTAGTCCACCTACAAAGACCGACAAGTGTAATACGCTCATGTTAAGAGCTTGATCCCCTTGCTGACATTTATTGATAAGGACCTCCAGAGCATCCACTCTTCTCATAATGATGTCATGGTCATTTCAGTCCTCATAGTGAATTGGGAAGTAAAGATATATCTGGTAGACACAGGGAGCTCCGTTAACGTCCTATTCCAACATGCGTTCCGCAACACACAGCTGAAAGATAAGAACTTGATGCCCGCCAGTCACCCCATGATTGGGTTTAGCGAGGAGAAATGCTTCCTTGTCGGGAAGATTAGTCTTACAGTAGTGGTGGGAGAGTCACAACTGCAGAAAGTTTTGTTCCAGGATTTCATGGTGGTTGACACCCCATCCACCTACAATATCATCTTGGAAAGCCTTGACTTCATCATATTGAGGCAATAGTTTCCATTTTGCATCAGTGCATCAAGTACCCTGACAATCAGGCGGTAAGGACCATTTGAGGAGATCAGCCGTTAGCAAGAGATTGTCACTATGCAACATTAAAGCAGCTGGACAGTTAACAATAATAATTTGGGCCCACGAGTCAGGCATCAGACGAAATAATAGTCTCCCCGCTCAGACGATGAAACTCTAGTCAGCCTAAAGGGAAGACCTAATGTTGGCCAGCCATAGGAGGAGTTAGTTACGATCTACCATGACAGCGTTGATAACAACAGAGCCATCCAGATAGGTTCCGCTTGAGCAATGCATTATTGGCGGAATGATTGATAAAGCTATCGAGGGAGAATCAAGATATCTTCACTTGTACGATGCGAGACATGTCAGGGATTGACCCCTCTGTAATAACCCATCAACTGGAAGTTAACCCTGAGCAAAAACCAATTAGGCAAAAGAAGAGACCTATGGCCCCCAAACGAAATCAGATCATCAATCAAGATGTACAAAGGCTACTTAACACTGACATAATTAAAGAAGCACGATACCCAGACTGGCTGGCGAATACCATTTTGATTAAAGTAGAATGGGAAGTGGAGAGTCTGTGTGGATTACACAAACCTGAACAAGTCTTGTACGAAGACAACTTTCTACTTCCCCGCATTGATCAGATCGTGGACACCACGTCCAGACACAACCAAATACAACCGCATATAACCAGATACAAATGCACCTCCCAGACCAAGAGAAGACCTTCATAACTCAAAGAGGGATATACTGCTATTGGGTGATGTCGTTTGGTCTAAAGAACACGGGAACAACCTATCAACGATTGGTGATGTAGGTGATTCATGCTGTCCTTTCTGGCCTTGACCTAGACCTGTGCATGGAACACATGTGAGCCAAAGACCACCGTGTGGCGTTCGATGACACTCTGATGCTTTAGTTGGATAAGGTTTAGGAGAGGCTTAAAACTATAAATTGGGTTTCTGCAGTGTACCTTTGTTCATCGACCGTATCTCTTATTGATAATGCGAGAGTCCTTGTTTGACTAGGCCTTTGGTAGCGTTGTTTAGAAAAAGAGATCTTGCTGGAGATCATTTCCTAGTTGGGAGTTGTCCATGTAGAGAATTTTCCCTACACGACTTGTGTTCCTAGATTTGCAATAGAGGTTTCCCTTTTGGAGTGTTGTCCATGGAAGAAAATTTCCATGCCTGACTTATATGTCAGTATTTGTTCCGTAAGAACCAATGTATTGTTGGCCTGCCTATCTTGGGTCGATTCCTCAGATATTTGCCTTATAGGGCTTACGAGTAGTGGGCTTGACCGCGTGACGTGTGGGTTTAGTAGCACATTGAAATTTAGGTCCGACCATCTGAATCCTGCCAATAGTGGGCTTAGTGTTGTCTGGGCCTTACAAGATTGGGCATGCAATCAAGTCTGCTTTGTTTTGTTGACGTGATTATCGTGACACGTGTATGGTGCTGATCAGAGGATGGTTTGATGTATCATCAGCTACTCCCCACGAGTTGGTGGCCATGCTCATTTGTCCATCAAGTCATCATGAAGAAATTGTGCAATCCTGATGGTTGAGTCTGAATTGTTTCCTCGAACGACGAGCTTCATTAATTGGGCTTTCGTTTGCTCGAAAGAAGAAAAGGCGAGAGTCTTGTTTTCTATATAGATCTCTTCTTTGTGGAGTTTAGCTTTTTTACTATTTTGATCTAAGAGACTCTGTTTTGTCGTACCACATTACGTGTTTTTGGCTTTGCTCAATTTTCGTAGTCGAAAGCTTATACGATCTTTCATGTTTTTCGACGAACTATTTGCTAAGGGCCACAAATTCTTTGAGAAGAGGTCGCTTTCTGAGTCAAGTTTGGAAGTCCTTCGTGAAACATACAAGATTCCTGATGATCTGGTGCTCTTCACTATTGGCGTCGATTTGACGCCATTGTCCTCTCAAGAGGGTTTATCTATCTTCACCGAGGTATGCTTCAATCGAGCGTTCGCTTTCAAGGAAATTTGGGAATTCTTGGCGTTACTCGGCATTGCGCCCGCTCAACTGGTGCGGAACGGGTATAGGATTCTAATCACCATTCTAATTAGGGCAAATGACGCTTTTGTCTGAGTATCTTCAAGGGCGATCCAACTGCTCACTTCCCCTAGGTTAAACGAACACGCTGTGTGCGTGCTGACATTGCCAGACTGCTTTGGCAATCTGCCCGACGATTCTAAGTCCTGGTTGAAATATTATTTTATGGCCTCTGAGGACTCAAAGTATTTCGAGCTTGTTGGTCATTTGGTCGAATGGGAATTCAGGCAATTGAGTAAGTTCAATTATGTTTCTGATCTTGTTTGTGTTAAATGCATGTCAAATTGACCTTTGTACTTTTCGTAAGGAAACTACAAACTTTGTCTTTTTCTTCTAAGGATAAAACAGCTCTGGACGCGTTTCATGACATGCCTTATCTGCAGATAGAGGATGTCATTCAGTATTTTAATATCATGTGCAACAGACTATGGGATTTTGGTATGAGGCTCCATCTTTTTTTAGGGTTCCGAAGTCAAAACCCGAATGCGTATCTTCTTCTTTTTCGAACAAGCTCTCGAAGATTATGATTCTGATCCCTTCAATGAGGGAAGAATTAAATGAGGTGTTTCTTTCTCCTATTCGTCTTAAGAGACCTAATGTTGTGTCTAGGCCCGCTCGTGAGCGTCCGGTTACTTCAAAAGTACGGGAAGCTGTCTGGAAAGTCCTTGATTCGTCCTCGGGGGCAGAGAATGTTGAGTTTGAGAGGCATGATGTTGGAGCAAAGGCCCCTATTTCCCCTCCCGAGTTGGAGAGGGAGTACCTGCAAATGGTGGAGGTTGAAGATGTAACGAAGTAAGTACATAGAAGGCGGAGATTTTGATCAAACTTTTGTTGCAAACAGACATGGAAGCTTCATCCAATGCAGTACTGGGTCATCCAATCTCACTGAATGACTTTGAGCACCGCCCTTCTTTGAATCGTGAGCCTGTTTAAGGGTCGTCAAATTGTCGACCTTATTGTGAAAGGTCCCCTCCGCGTCGCCCATATTATCCTATGTCCCGCTCTCTCCCCCATATTACGGCAACGACAGGCCCAAGAAATAACTTGCTTCCTTCTTCCCCGTTAACTGGTTTAGAGTCGGCTCGTGAAAGAGAGTCGATCATTGTTAACAAGGGGAAAGCTATGGATGGGGGCCTTGATGCAATGAAGATAGTGAAAGGTGGTGATGGAGTAATTCCGGTCTTGAAGGACCTCCATCCTGATGCGCGAATCAGTCTGTTTGCTCCATACGTGGTAAATATGAGCAACTAAGATTTGGACCAACAGGTTGACATTTCTTATGCTTCTAGGAAGCATATTAGTAGGTGGAATGACTAGCTGAAGAACTATGCTCTGGAGCCAGAAGGAGAGACGCTGGGAGAACATGTGGATAAAGGGTAGAAGTATATCATATTGGGGAAGTCATACCTGGATCAACTGGTCGTCCTTTCGAGGCCGCTCATGAGAGAGTGTATACCATTGAGCGAGTCTTTGAAAACTTGCAGAAGTCATACTCTAACACTCTCAACGAGATTGAATAGTTGAGGAAGCAACTCAAAGCTCACTCAGATGTTGGAGCAGAGTCCTAGCGCACGAAGGCTCAGAGGATTCACTTGGAAATGCTTGAGTCCCACCTGGCAGGGGCAGTGTCCGTGAGGGATCGGTTCGAGAATGAACTGAACCTTATCTTTCGCGACTTACAATTTGCCCAGGAAGGGGTCTAAATGGGTTGTCCGATGTCAGCAGTTGGAGGTTGATGCTAATTTTAATGCCAAGAGTGTTCAGACCAAGGAAGAGCAACTCCTTTTGACACAGAATGAGCTAGGTGTTGTTAATGATAAGTTGGGTGCCGAGCAGTCCAAGTCTGAGATGTTGTCAAGCAAAATGGAATAGTTGGAGCTTGTTGAATTAAGGGTGCACGAGGAGAAGCTTTTTAAGGTCCAGTGCACTTTGAGATTAGCATAGTCGTGCATGGAAGGCTGGAGTTGTTGTAGCTTATGAAGGAAGAACATCCCGATTGGGATCCCTCCGATTATGCAGAGGTGGTATATGCGGAATTTGGAGTGTCTTCTGATCCGTCAGAAGAAGATGATGACCCTAATGGGGGTGATCGAGAGGCAACATGTACAGATGTGTCTCCTGCTTCCCCTTCTGCTAAGTTCGGCTCTGTTGTATTTGTCTCTCCTCCTGATGAGGAGTAAACTTTGTATTTTTTGGCTTGTAAATGAATAACATTCTGTACTTGTGCTTTTTTCTTTTTACTTTCTCTGCTAGCTTTTATCTGTTTGGTCTTATTGAGACTTTAGCTATCAGACGAGAGGCTATGCTGGGTCAGAAGTCGTATGACTGATCTGCTGGTCTTATCGGGGAGTGTCATTCACCCAATGCTTGGCGGCTTTGCTAAATATCGAATCGACAGTTGTTGTTGCTAATGTAAGCAAACTAGTCAGACTGTGGTCCTAGCACGTGCACCGTCGTAGATGATCGGGCAATAGTCCTCACGAGTCTTCCAAGTTGAGCATCCAGAGCTCTGATCGGACTATCTACTTGTATTTACTTGCTATTGGCGGAATAGGATTAGATGGACCAGAGGTTGTTATCCCATGTTATAATTGACGAAATCGGGTTAGGTTCGGCGACCATCATTTGCGGTTGAACGGGGGTCAATGGCAAGTCATCGTGATTAAGCGTCGAAGGTACTTTCAAACCCATCATCGTTCGCTTTTGGCGGACTACGAATTGGAGTGAACCAGAAGTTATCATCGTCATTCGGGCTGACTAAACTTTGGCAGGGTTCAACGATTATTGCCTGTAATTGGCCAATGATCTCTAGCAAGCCATCACAGTCAGGCGTCATAGCGCTGACTAAGCTCCCACTTTCTAAGCCGTCGAAATTCGGGCGCAGCGAACTAGGCTTAGAGCAGACCAAAGTCCATCGTCATCAACGACCACTGACTAAGCTTTGGTCGGGTTCAAAAATCATCATCTGCATGAGAGTGGTGATCCCTGGCAAGCCATCTTAATCAGATGTTGAGAGAGCTGACTAGACTCCCACTTTCTAAGCCATCGGAATCCGTTATCGGCGGACTACGCTTCGAGTTGACTAGAAGCTATTGTCATCGATCGTCACCGACTAAGCTTTGGTCGGGTTCAATCGCTATTGTCTATGTTTGGACAATGATCCCTGGCAAGCTGTCTCAATCAGGCATCATAGTGCTGACTAAGCTACCACTCACTAAACCATTGGCACCCGTTTAACGGACTTGGTGTTAGAGTGGACTAGAAGCTATCGTCATAGGTTAAAACTGACTAAGCTTTGGTTAAGTTCGGTGACCATTATCTATAGTTGGACAATGAACCCTGGAAAGCCATCGCAGTCAGGTGTTATAAACGCTGACTAAGCTCCCACTTTCTAACCCATCGCCGTCCTCTTTTGGCTGGATAGGCGTTAGAGCGGACCAAAAGCTATTGTAATCAGTCAGAGCTAACTAAGCTTTGGTTAAAATAAGATTTTGAGCGTGCAAGTCTGACTTGGGCGTCCTGACTTTCTTAATTCGCCTAGTGGTCTGCCGGAGCCGGATCGATTAATCGAACTAATAATAGATTGACCAACTTTAGCGAACATCAGAAGAATAATAGTAGGGCAGATGCCTTGGATTTATTGACAATACTTTGTAGGCGCGCTCCTTATTTCATGGGCACTCAAGGCCTTCGCCGTTTGTGTATTTGCATGTGCTGGATTGGATCCGGTCGGGCATAAACATTGGCCCATTAGTTGGCGGGTCCCAAGTGGAAAAAACTTTGTAGATCAGCGTGTAATGTGTAAGGCGCAGATTGCGAGACGGTTCAGTATTGATTATTCCTCCCAATTAATTGGGATGCTTGCAAGGCCATTAATTCGATGAATGTGGACTCATGCAGTTATAATTGGAACCGTCGCTTCCTTATTTCCCGCACGTAACTGTTGGCTGACGATGCTTCATAAACCACCTTGCCAATATATAGGCTAGTCATTCTTTATCTCAAGCATTGCAATGATCGTTGTAGAGCATGTTTACCAAATGCAACGTACCAGAGAATATGCTTTAGGTTTTCCAAAGGCTGAAGGAAGATCTCCATTACTGGAGTTTTTGAATGTTCTGACATTTGCAGCGATGAGTCTTAATAAGACTTGCTATTATGCGATGTCACCTAATCTGGTTTAGCTTCCAATTGATTTCATGAGATCTTGTAATATCTTCTTATATTTCGAAGAAGAAGTACAAATTCTTCCTTGGGGGACAGGTCTGTCTTCCACCTTCTGTTGCTCCCAAGTTTCCATTCGTCACTTATGTTGGGAGATCATTTTTGCAGCTAGTTTGTGGCGGTTGTTCCCTCTTTCTATAAGGGGCTTCACTCGTGATGTCGCAGCTAGAAGGCTAGTTTGGCGAAGTGGAGTGCCAGCGGACATGACTTTCAGTCTTGGGGTTGTATCTCTGGGTCACCTCAGGCATTACACATTTGAGAGGTGTTCCCTACTGGACCCTTCCGTTCTCCTTCTAAATCATCTTCGTAAGGCGGCTTAACGGAGTGAAAAACCTGCTTACCTGGTCCGCGGTTTTGGTGATGGAAGCGCTGTGAGACCCCAATGATCCCGATATTTAGGGATATTCTCGTCTGCCTGCCTTAGCTTTCATCATATTCGAAAGGCAGATCGGTGGAGCAAAAGACCAAGTGCGTACTTGCAACCTTATTCAAGTATTTTACTTTAACCACCTTTTCTGGAGGTAGATTGGCAGAGCGAAATCTTGACGTGTGCGTCAGGAAATGCATATTTGTGTCAGACTTGGATACTTGTAGTGTGTAAACTTCTTTACTAGTCAGTCAGGAAAGCTTTTTAATAACTTTCATTGCTATCAATATAATCTATTTTATTTCTTGAATATTTCTCGTGCAAACAATTTTTCAAAGTTGAAAAAGTAAAACAGAAAACAAAAGAGAAATCAAAGCAATAAAATAATTTGACTCCGAGCGGGGGCTAAGCTAACCTGGCTGTGAAGGAAACGTGTATGGTTTTGGCTCAGATTGCGTAGTCCCTCTAGCAAAGGGTCTTGTTTTGCCAAAGCTAATGAATTTACTGAATAGTGGACTTTGTGCTAGCGGGTAGTTCCTTGTTGATTCTCAGCTCTTGGAGTAGGTGCCCGTTTGCTAAAGCGTTGTTACTTAGCTTTATATTGGTCTAGATTGAGTCTCCAGCTCTGAATTGGGGCTCTTCGCATAGCTGAGCTTCAGTTGTCAAGCTGGGGTTGTAATTGCTAGCAATTCAATTGTTCTAGAGCTGCATAATGGTAGTCTCTTGCTGTAGGTTGGTCTCCTCGAATAGTTTCGTTTGGTCTGGTTTGCTGTGTATTTGATGCATTGGTGCAGAGTAGAAACTATTGCCTCCATATGATGGAGCAAATGCCTTCCTAGAATAATGTTGTAGGTGGATGGAGCGTCAACTACCATAAATTCTTGAACAAGGTACTTCCGCAATTGTGGCTCTCCCACCACCACCATTAGATTGATCTTCCTGATGGGGAAGCATTTCTCTCCAGTAAATCTTACCATGGGGTGAATGGCAGGGGTTAAGTTTCACTACTTGAGTTGCATGTTGCAGAATGCATTGAGAAACATGACATTGAGTAAGCTTCCTGTATACACCAAGGCCCTTTTTCACCTCACACTTTGCAATGAGGATGGAGATGAAAAGGGCATCATTGTGAGGAGAATGTACACCCTTGGGATCCCTATCCGTAAACGTCAATGATGGGATCGGGCTCTAAACTCGTGCATGCTACACTTGTCAGTCCTCGCTCTAGGGTGGTGTCTGCATCTCGGTCAACATCCTCTTGCAAGACCTATTGGATTGTTCTCCCTCGGGATCGACCCCATGAAGGACATAAATGATGCCAAATGCTTCTTTTTCGATATCTTTGACAACGTCTTCCCTTTGCTTTGCCTGGTCCTGCCTTATATCCGAACTCCTTGAGCTTGCCTTTCCTAATCCTGTACTTGACTTCTCCTCTGAGGTTTCTGATATCATCAGTATCATGTCCGCCTTCCTTATGGAAGATGCAATATTTGTTGTTGTCATGCCAAGTAGGGTTTCCTCGCTGCTTGGGGGCCACTTTAGTTTTTCCCAATTCTTGATGGAATTGAGGATGTCGGACAGACTGGAGCTGAGAGGGGTGACAGATTTAGACTTGATATAATTGGAGGCCTTGTCCTGCCTTGTGCAGTCGTAGTCAGTCATACTGTCATTGTGCTTCCTCTTGTTCCCGTCATCGTCCTCCTTTTTCTTCCCATTTTTCTTGTCCCTAGGGACAAAAGGTTTCTTATCGGATTTTGCCTTTTTCTCAGCTATCACTATCTCGTAACGAGTGATATATCTCTTGATATACTTCAACAGGTCTGCCATATCGGTTGGCGGGTCTAGATTAAGGAAATCATAGAACTTGCCTCTCTTCAGACCCGAAATGAAGGTTGTGACAGCAGTGTCATCACTACAACCGTCGATGAGAGTCAACTCATCGTTGAAGCGCATGACGTACTCCCTCAATGTCTCATTCTTCTTCTGTTTTAGGGTCAGCATATAGTCTGGGCCCCTCCTGATTTGTTGGTGGTCCACAAAGCGTGTGAGAAACGTCGTCGCCAATGTTCGGAATGAGTCGAGGAACCTCAGAACGAGGCTATGGAACCAGGTCAGTGCTACTTTTTCAGGCTGATAGGGAATGATTTGCGCATTATCACATCAGACCCTTTTTTTAATGCCTTTACATGCTGTAAGTGGCGCAATTCATCAGACGGGTCTCCTGTCCCATCGTAAAATTCATGTTTTGGTGGAGTAAACATTTTTGGCAGCTGTTCGTCCACGATATGATCCATGAAATAAAGGATGGTGAGGTTGAACAATACATATGGATTTGTGGCCCCTAGTCGGATGGGGTTTTGTGAGACGTATATGTCGACTTTGGACGCTGGGCCTCTGTTGGCCGCTCCTCTGCCTCTGGTCCACTGGGAAGCTACAGAGTCAGCGCAACTCTCCTGAACATGTTCTCTGGAATCTTCTTGGGATTGGGCTATTCGCTTCTCATGGTTTCCACTTGTGGGTGGATGACTATGCTGATTGTGTATCTCCATCGATTGTGCAATTAGTTGCATCTGGGTTAACAGTAGATCCACCCTTGGGTCCACCATGGCTGCCACTGGTATGGGGGTCTGAGAGAGTTCTTCCGGCAATGGTGGCGACACTGGAGCTGGCGGAGCTTTGCTCATTCAAGTGTTCGAGGGTTCACCAACGTCTCCATTGTTGCGAGACCTTATTGTCACCATCTTTCTTGCTCTCAGGGAATGGTGCACTACACCAAAAGGCTTTATTAGCTACACGGAGATGGCCACGGCTCAAAACCGTTGGTTTAATTGCCACGGCCAACAAACCGTGGCTATAATGGCCAAGGGCCTAAAACCGTGGCTATAAAAAGAAAATGCACGTGTGTTGCACGTGCCTGTGTGGAGAACTCGAGTGGATTTCACGCAGGCGAAAACAATTTCACGGGCTTGCAAAATAACTTGGCGCTCCCGCCTCCTTCCAGTTTAATTTTAGGGTTTGTTAATCCCTCCATTTTCAGATCTGGTTTTGGCTGAGTTGTGTTGATCAAAATCAGAGAAAGCAAGTTCCGACCTCGTGCTGATCGAGTTGTGTTGATTGCAGAGAAATCAGAGAAAGCTCGATCGAGAACTCTAGCCATCGACCTCGACCTTGTGGTTCGAAATCAGAAACCAGATCTGAGCATTGTGCTGACTTGCGACCTCGACCTCGAGCTGAGATTCGACCTCGTGCTGAGTTTTGACCTCGATCCAAAACCTCGACCTCGACCAGAGTTAATACACTGTCACTTGTCTTGAAATTTTTTCTTCTTTGGGTCTTTGCAATCTCAATTGTTCTGTTACATTTAGGTTTCTGATGAGTGTTTGGTCCATTTTCACTAATAAATGGGGAAATTGTGAAATATAATATGGGTTTTTCAGAAAATCGAATGGGGTTGATGGGTTTTGCAGAGAATCGAATGAGGAAGAAAATTCTAGAGATTTTTTCTTCTTGATGGGTTGATGGGGAAATTGCTATGTCTGTTAAGTGTTTTTTTCTTCTTGAATGAGGAAGAAAACCAGTTCTTGAATTTTTTTTCTTCAAATGTTCATTTTCACTGATTTTTAAGAAATAGAGATTTTTATGTTTGGCTTCAGCCGGCTCTTAACTATAGTGTGTAATAAAATTTATTTATTTATGCTAATTTTAGGGATTAGTAAATCTTCTGTGTTGCTCGCCATCATTCGAAGCTATTCTCCAATTCTTTCGATTCCATCTGGATAAAGGTAACTCTTTCAGTTTAGTAATATCTCAACATTGAAGTAATTAGAAGTTCAAATTATTTCAGTTAATTAGTGTAATGTATTATTTCTATCATGTCTTGGATTATATTATGATGGTACTAGTTTTCACCTCATGTTGAATAACTATTTAGCTTATTAATTTTCTCAAATGAATTGATGATGTTCATCTCGCTTGCTATACAATATTTTCTGTAAATTGTGTATTTGTTTGTATATATTTTTGTTTACATGTACCTATCATGACTTAGTTCTTGGATAGTAGTGAAGTATATACTATGTGGTGGTGGTGGTAGTGGTCGACACGAAATATATTTCAGTCTTTAAAGGAGAACCACAGAGTACATAGACATATACTTCACATCACCAGTGGCAGAATTTTTGCATCAAATGTCCTTTTATCAGTCATGTTAGCTAGGTAGATTCCTTATATTTTTAAGGCTGTGTTTGATTACAAAGATAGCAGAATTGTATAGAAAACAAGTGACAAGAGAAGATGACCATGTTGTTGTAAAAATTTCCATGATGTCCACCCCCTTAAAAAAATTTCTACCTTCAAATTATGTGTTCTTGATTCCACTCTGGCCTTTGCTTGTACTATTTTTTTACTGAAGGTTTTTATTTCAAAGTCTAAATGAAAACGAAAGGGAGATGAGCGTATATGAAAGTTGTGATCTTTCACCACACTTCATCGGATAAAGCTTTTCTCCCTTGCAAACTATTTTTATAGGCATCCCTTGCAAACTATCTTTGATCACTAGGAAAAATCATGTTTATCTTGGTGTTTCAACAAAAGAATATACTTTGGATATAAAAGATACCACTGGTAGAATTAATATACCACTAATAACAAAAGAAGATATTAAGCTAAAAATGGCTAAAATACGTTCTGACATAAGAAAAAATATTGATTACATTCACATAGGTGGTGTACAAATCTGTATAAAGTCTACATTTAGACAAGGAATTAATAGTCCTATTCTATGTCCTATTGTATTATATGTCACCTAATTTTCAAGAGTGTTTGACTAAAGTTAATCTTTTAATTTTTGGGGTGTAGAAATGTCAACAATTTCTTTAGATAAGTCATGGATGAACAAACGGGGAAGTGCAATGTATATATACGGCGTTAGACAATTCCAAAAGTTTGTTGAGGATAATGCAAATGGAGAGTCTTTTTCCTTGCCCATGTGTTCGATGTAGGAACTCGAGGGGAAACATTACTGTTGACGACATAGGTGTTCATTTGTTAAACCATGGCATTGATACCAATTATGTCACGTGGATACATCATGGAGAGAATATAAACAAGCAGGTGATTGATGTACCTATGACAAAAGTGGTTGAACCTGATGATGCCTTTGAATATCCTAGGATGAGCGACCTAGTTGATGATGTATTCCTCAACATGCAAACTGTGGAGGCTGATGATGGGATAAATGACTTGAATGACACTGTCGAAGAATGTTTTGTCGGTAATCCAGAAGGTGGTCCGGAACTTTCTTGTGAACCTGAGACAGTTATGAACAAGAAGAATCAAAAGTATAAGGAAAAAGCGATTGTGCCTTTGTACAATGGTTGTCCTAAAAATAAGACCACGTTGTCCACCATTATTGAATTGCAGAATTTCAAGACTCGTTTTAGTTGGAGTGGTAATAGTGTGACGATGTTGTTAAAATGGCTAAAAAACTTATTACCGGATGATTGTAATTTGCCAGATAACTACCCAAACATGAAAAACACAATTAAAGATATGGGTATGGAATGTAAGACAATACATACATGTGCCAATGGATGCATACTCTATTGGAAAGAATATGAGGGTCTGGTTACTTGTCAAAAATGTGGTTCTGGTAGGTATAAGGTTTATGTGGATGACAATGACAACGAGTCTGGCTAAGTATACAGGAAAGAAGCTAAAAAGGTTGTAAAGTATTTTCCATTGATTCCACGGTTGAAAAGATTTTTTAGCATACCGTGGATTGGTGAAGCAATGACTTGGCACAAGGATGCTTGTTCAGATGGGAATTTGATGAGACATCCATGTGATTCAGCACAATGGACTTCAACAAATATGAGATGGACAGAGTTTGCCTTTGATAGTAGGAATTTGAGAATTGCAATATCGACTGATGGTTTTAACCCACGTGGAAATTTAAGTAATGCTTATAGTTGTTGGCCAGTAATAATAGCACCTTTGAATCTTCCACCTTCTTTATGCATGAAAAAGGAGTTTTGTTTGTTAACCTTGTTAATATCAGGGCCAAAAGCACCCGGAAAGAATATTGATGTTTACCTGGAGCCATTAGTAGAAGAGTTGAAGGAATTGTGGGCAGATGGTGTTTCAACTTGGGATGTGTGTACTAAAAGCAATTTTCGGTTGAAAGCAATGTTGTTTTGGGGTATCCATGACTTTCCTGCTTATGGGACTCTAGCTGGTTGTAATGTTCATGGTTATAATGCATGCCCTATTTGTGTTGATGATGTAGAATCTGAACGTCTTTCAAACAGTCGAAAGATATGTTATAGAGGCCATCGACGTTTTTTTACCTACAAAGCACAAGTTTAGAGATGACAAGGGATTCAACAAAGATGTTGAACATCGTCGTGCTCCACGACGATTATCTGACGAAGAAGTTGAACGAAGGATAGTGGAAATTTTGGAAGGTAGTTCTACACAAGGTAGGGTTAGTGGTCAAAAGCGCATGAATATGGTTGATAATGATAACGTCAATGATGAACCAACCAATAACATTGCGCTACCGTGGTCTAGAAGGTCCATTTTATTTGATTTGTCGTACTGGAAGTTTGTTGAGCTACGACATAATATTGATGTGATGCATACTGAAAAGAATGTCATTGAACACTTATTGAACATATTGTTGAATGTCTCTAAGAAAACAAAGGATGGTGAGAATGCTCGAAAAGATATGGAAGACATAGGAACTCATAAGAGATAATGGTTGAGCCATGACACTGAAACGGGAAAAACTTCAATGCCAAAAGCATCATTTGCCTTGACCAAGAAAAAAAAAAGTATTTATGAATACACTAAAAAGTTGAAATTGCCGAGTGGATTTTCATCCAAGTTGAGTAATTGCGTTCTTGGCAATCCCCTGGAGCTAAGAGGACTGAAGTCACATGACTACCATGTTATTATGCAACATTTACTTCCAGTTTTGCTTAGACATGTATTTCGTGACAAGAAGGATAAAGATTTAAGAATTGCTATTCAAAGAATTAGCTTATTCTTTAATATCTTATGTGCTAAAGTACTCAACAAAACAGATCTTCAGTTGGCACACAAAGGTGTGATTGAGACAATTTGTGTCCTTGAAAAGGAGCTTCTGCCTTCATTCTTTGTTATAAGTGTGCATTGCATGGTTCATCTAACCGAGGAAGCGATGCTTGGTGGTCCAGTTCGATATCGATGGATGTATCCCTTTGAGCGGTAAATAACTTTTCTAATTTTAGTTTACGTCATCACCTTATCTTATTATATTATATTATATACTAATTTATCATTTTATTTATGATTGATAGGTTAATGAAACGATACAAAGACTATGCTAAAAATTTCATATACATAGAAGGATCAATAGCAGAAGCATACCCTGTAGATGAATCTGTTATATACTGCATGGAGTATATGACAAAGCCACGGTTCGGAACTCACAAACACAGTCAAGAGGAGTGGCTTGATGTAGATGATGAGTATGCCGATGAAAATCCATTGGATAAAGGAAAAAACTATATGCTAAATAATGTACAATTTAAATAAGCTCGAATATGGGTTTTCAATGCACTTGCTGATTCGAGTGATTGGGAAGAGTAAGATATATAATATTTTAGTTTTTTTAATAACTAGAAATCTAGAATTATGATAATATGGTAACTTGTGCAGAAAATACAATGAATATTGCATAGAGTTGGCTACACAAAGTAAAAAAAAAGGGTCAAGGAAATTCGTTGAGAAAGCCACTGATTTTATTCCTTGGTTGTGTAATGAGGTATTTTATAATGTGTATTTATTCATATATATATATATATCAGTGTTCTAAAAATCGCTAGGTGCTGGGCGGGCGGCGAGCAGGTGCCTAGTGCCAAGGGGCCTAGGCGGGTGCCTAGGCGGTCTTAGGTTTTGTATTATTACTTTAATAATTTACAAAAGTTAAGCATAATACCTTATCAATTACATCCAATTTAATGCCAATATACATAAGCAAAATTTAAAAACATGAAAAATTAACAATCGTGAACAAAATTTATTAAAACTCAAATGACTGAAGTTGGTCATGATGGGTACTTTATATAAATTTGAATTTGTGTACTCTTTTATTTTTCTTCAAATTGCATGAATAACCTCAGTTATGTTTGATAAAATCTACATTAGTAAAATTGGTACCGGCAGATCCTTTGAGAATTCCATTAAGTAATCATCATTTGCTACATTTAGACATATACTGAATAAAAAATAATTAAATAGTTTATTTCTAAAAAATAAGAAAGAAAATAAAATAAGAACACAATCAGCCTTATTAAAAAAATAATAAAAAAAAATAAAAAAATCGCCCAGACCGCCTAGACCCCTCCTAGAGTCCGCCTAGACCCCGCCTAGGCCGCCTAGACCCCGCCCAGACCCGCCCAGACTGCCCAGAACAGCCCAGACTGCCCGCCCAACCATTAATCTGGGCGGTTTTCCACCTTCTAGCGCCTAGGCCGATTTTTAGAACACTGATATATATATATATATATATATATATATATTTTTTTTTTTTTTTTCAGATTTCAGTTCTAAGATGATTTGTTTTACAATGTAGTTGGAGAAGGTTGGGGAAACAAATACCACACTTTGGAGGTTAGCCAATGGTCCACAATTTTTGGCAACCCGATATCCAAAATATTATGTAAATGGTTTCACATTTGCGACAAGTTCTTCGGATGAATGTTTGGTGACACAAGATAGTGGTGTCTCCATGGATGCCATTGCTCCTTTTGTTGCTAGTAAGAAAGATAAGAGGCCAAAGGTTATACTAGTCAAATGGTATGGAGTTGTTAGAGACATACTGGTGCTAGACTACATAGATTTCAAAGAAACAGTCTTCTATTGTGATTGGGTCAAAGTGGAAGATAAGAAAAATGCATATAAGGTGGACCCAATTTGGAACCATGAGATGGTAAACTTGTCGAAGCTAAAAGACAAAAAGAAAGGTGGAAGAGGATCCATTCATTTTAGTTTAAGAAGCAAGTGGGGTATTTTATTCGGAAGATCAATCAAATGACAGGTGGCATGTAGTTCTACATACTCAAAGAGGCTTGAACACTAATGTCGATAAAAAGGAAACTCCCACTGTGTACCAAAGCATCTTGAAAGATAACCCCAACCTGAAGAGCTTACTGGAATTTTAATTGACTATTCTACAATATTTTTTGATGCATTTCTAATGCTATTTTAGTCATCCTTTTTGGTTGAGACCAATTATTTTGTCTTTGTTTCTTATTTTGACTTTTGAGTTGGGAAAAGGAAGGTTTGTAGCTAAGTATTTAGATTGGCTTTTCCAATGCTTTATAAAAATCTATTTGTGGTGATATGTTGTGGAAGGAAACTATCTATAAATGTAGTGTATATAGTTGTTTCTTATTTCTTTTTGTTTGATAATGGTTAATAACTATAATGTCATTGATAGAAATGGGTAGTACTCGCGGCAATCTCTCCACCAATGATGTCACTACATCTACAAATGATGACAGTGAAGTTAAAAAGACCATAAAGTTCAATGTCCATGGTTTAGCAGTTGGACCTGGTGCTAGAAATTTCAATAAACGCATTGGAAAGCTTGTTGAAACACTTGTGCCCATCAAATTCAAAGGTTGGCACCATGTTACTGACAACTACAAAGAGGATGTGTGGAATGCCCTCAAGGTGAGATTTTACATCATTGATTTTCATAATGTTTTATTTTATTGTCAACTTATATCTCAATGGCTTATTTGCAGCGTGAATACGACATCCCAAATTATGTGAAAAGGAGTGTGCATTTGAAAATGCCAGAATATTTTAGAAGGTTCAAGGCAGATCTTAGGAAGGACTATTTGGATAAGTATCCTACCATTGAGGAACAAGAGAAGCATGTTCCAAATTGTGTAAGAGAGGAGGATTGGAAAGAGTTTGTTCGCTATGAGAACACCCCTGAAGCGAAGGCAATTAGAGCCCAAAATGTCAAAAACAAAAAGGCTTCAAAGTATGTATGGGGGGTGGCCAAAAGAGTGCTACATAAGTGGAGTATGAAATTGTAATTGAGTTTCTAGCTACTAGTACAATAATAACCATTTAACTATATAGGCCGAGACTAATCTTTCAAGTATATAGGTTGAGAAGAACCCTGATGGGGAACCAGTCACACACACTGATATATGGATTGTTTGTCACACGGGAAAGGATGGAAAACCCACGCATGGTGCTGAACTATATATGGTATGTGCCCAATGATGTCTTTTATACACAATTCTTAATTTACTTTGTAGTTGTTTGAATATTATTTGTGTCCAGTGTTATTTTATTTTTTTCATTCTTTTTAAGGAACAAGTTAAAGCAAAAAAGGTCACCTTGCAAGAATCTTCAACCTAGGGTACCACTGACCTCACTATTGATAATGATCCTCTAAGCCAAGTGTTTTGCCAAGAAGAAAGGGGACGTGTTCGTTGTGTTGGAACCACCATCTCTAAAAGGAAGTATGATGCTTCACTTCCCTCTCGTTCATTGCTTTTGGATAAAACATTGGAAGTAAAAAAATTGAGCCAAAAATATGATATATTGGAAGAAAATGTTCAATGGATACGAGAGAGACTTGAAAATGGAACTTATGTGAGACCATCAACAAGTGAGGGAATACAAGGAGGGACACAAAGAACTGAAGATACACCTTCATCCCGTGCACAATCGACAAGGCAACCAGAAAATCCATTACCTCCATCTCCATTACCACCATCTTCTCAAGGTGTTGCGAGGTTTCCTCTCCAAGCAATCATGTTCCTTCAGTGTCAAGGACTTACAAAGTTTGTGATTGGCATAAGAATGTCATTGCGATAGCAAAAGAGGTTGTAGATCCTATCCATCGATTCTCTTGCGATTGCCATGGATCATTGAACCCTGCAACAAATATCAGACTTTCCTTATGCTTCAAATATATGACTAAGGTGAAACTTTACAAGAGTGATCCAAAAGGAGACATGATGGGGGATTTGGACGTTGGTGATTTCTTTGTATGGTGTAAAAATCATGTGGAACTTAATGATTGATAGTTACAACTACCTTAGTAGTTACAACCTTGAACGATATCCTTGATGCTTGCTATTTTTGTGGACTTGCATGCAATACTGTAGTAGTTAGTAGTGATACGTTCATTTTTGTTTTTTGACTTACACACTCCTGGCTGATTTGGTTTTGGTAGTCCCAAATATGTAATCTTAGTAGTGTTGTTTTCTTGTTGAATATATGTATATATATATATATATATACTTACCTATGTTTTTTAAATTTATAACAACCCTTTTTTAACTCCGCCAATGTAAAGGTTCTTTTTTACATTGCCGGTCCCAAGCCCGGATAAAGGAGGAGGGATGAGGGTATGTTTACCTTTATCAATTTTTGTGTTAAGTTTCATTATATTTTTTTCATTGTGATATGGTTATCTGGTTCTTATATATATCCAGCAAACTCAGCAGACTGAAACTCAGCAGGTGCTAGTGTGAAAAAGATTCCTCTTTACAGGGTACATATATTCCTATTTATAAAAAGCAAACCTTAAACCTAATGGGAAACAATGTTCTAGATGGAGTCCAATCAATTGTAGAAACAAATTTTCTTCTTTCCCAGGCGGTTAGAGAAATTGGCATTTATTTTATATAGCTAATCGTTTTGTGGCTGTTCTTCATGTATACATAACGTGTATCTTCTTTTGGTGACATGGTATACAATGTAAGGATGACAAGCATAATTTTTCCATTTCCTACTGCTTTTACCATGTCTGATTGGCCTAGACGGTGTCCAATCCAATGTAGAAACTGACTTGTCTTCTTTCCCAGCACTAGAAGTCAGAGAGACTGATATTTGTTTTCATTTTCTAGCTGTTCTTTTTGCCATTCTACTTCATGTATACAAATCCGATGATTATAGTGTTTATTCTATTGGATTATTTAATTCCGGAAGTTGCATCTGATCAAGGCAAAAGTTGATTTACATGTATTCATTTTTGTATGGAATAAGAAATAAACCTGCATATGCTGCCATATGTACACACTCACCTACAAAAACAGTTCTTATTTTTGTCTCATCTCGTCGTCAGACAAGACTTGCTACCCTGGACTTGATTCAGGTGAAATGTTACATCCTACTGGGACCACAATTAACACTTAAGAGAGTTAAATGTTAAGGGGTGTTCTTGTCATGGCAGTTTGCAGCTTCAGATGAGCAATCAAGGCAGTTTCTGAATATGCCAGAGGAAGCAATACAAATGCTTCTTTCTCAACTGACTCACAAGAACCTAAAACACACTTTACAATTTGGCGTTGGATTGCATCATGCAGGACTCAATGACAAATATAGATCTCTTGTTGAAGAACTTTTCACCAACAACAAGATTCAAGTACTTTTTTTTTGCTTTCCTCGAAACAAACTTTTTTCTTGAAATCCTAAGATTTCTTTGTAAGTAACATTTCATTTCTTTAACATTTTCCTTGCTGTAACAGGTTTTGGTATGCACCAGTACATTAGCATGGGGTGTGAACCTTCCTGCTCATTTGGTCATTATTAAGGTAAGACAAAGTCTGTAACACTTTCATGAATGTTCCAGGTTCTATTCTGGTAACATTAACACAAGTTAAATTAAATGGACTTCTTCCAATATGCTAATTGGTATCTTAAGAGTTCTCACTAAAAAAGAGAGAAAGAAAGAGAGAAAGGGATTGTTTATTCCTTTATTATCCATCTAGAAATAATTATCAATTTGCGCCTAGTATCCATCGTTTGCGGCTAAGACTATTGGGGTATCTAATCCCATTCGCTCCTCTAGCCTTCGTCTCTCAGTGTCAGTGTCGGTCCAGCAGAGTGCTTTCGCCGGTTGGTGTTCTTTCCGATCTCAATTCATTTCATCGCTCCACCAATAGTTTTTGAGAGATTCTTGCTACAGAGATTGATGGACGAGGTTTAGAACTATCAGTATACTTTGTCTTTGCTAAATTTCGAAGTGCCTACAAGCCTATGTTGACATTACAGTGACCTGTATTTTCTAATACAAATGCGTCTGATACAGGGTACAAAATATTATGATGGGAAGACAAAAAGATACGTTGATTTTCCCATTACAAATATATTGCAAATGATGGGTCGCGCAGGTCGACCACAATATGATCAACATGGAAAGGCAGTTATTCTTGTTCATGAACCTAACAAAAGTTTTTATAAGAAGGTATATACCTATATTTCAGTGGTTCTGATTTTTTTTTCTTGTTTAGAAGTGCTATAATAACTTCCTGCCTTTCATGTGTAGTTCCTTTATGAACCATTTCTAGTTGAAAGTAATCTGAGGGAGCAATTGCATGATCACATTAATGCAGAGATTATCTCAGGCACAATTTGTCATAAAGAGGATGCAATGCATTATCTCACCTGGACTTATTTGTTTCGTCAATTGGTAAAGTTTTCACTTGTTTTGTTTATTTATTTATATATTTATTTTTCAGTAAAGATAAATGCATAGATCACAACAAATGGAGTAGCATAAATAAAGGTTATGTGAGATGGCTGATGAAAAATCATTTCCTAAATTATTTTCTCCATCCACATAAGATGAGATTCTTAATCAATATGGTTGTCCCATTACTCTCGCTTTCAACTTAAATTAGGACTTTTTTAGTGATAAACAACAAACAATAAAATCAAAACGAAAAAATTAAAAAATTAAAAAATTAAAAAATTAAAAAAAAAAACAAACAAACAAAAAAATTTAAAACTGAAACTCACTTTTCCGCGTTATGTACTTATTTTTCTACCACCTATTTGTGCTTTAAAATTGTAAGACACAAATTGAATTGTTCTCACAAAACTTTCCTCTGTTTGTATTTGATGAAGATGTGATAAGTCTAAGATATCATTTTTTTTCTTTAGTGTTTTGTTTTGTCAAAATGAATAGTTTTACGCATGTGACAAGGGGTCAAAACAAATTGAAAATATCCAAGATAGGGACCCCGTTCAGAGACTTTTTTTGAGGTCTCATTATTGACCACAAACTTACTTCTAGTAGCTTTTGGGTTACATGTGAATTGTGGAGTGATTTTATTACTATGCATACAGTGAGTGCATAGTGTATTTGACTATGCATATGTGCTCAATGACTATTTTAGTATGCACAGTCGGTGTGCATGTCAGATTATAATTATGCACAAATTGCATGTGTAGTGGGTTTTTGCTATGCAGACGACGTTGACTGTATATTGGGCCTTATCTTTGGTCTAAATTCCCACAAAATTGCCCCTTTTCTGATTCTCTGTAATTATAATTGTCTTCGATCAAAATATTCATATGCAAAAGGATTACTCAATACCTCATTGGCTATTGGAACTCATATAATGCTTCCTGTGTTTGAAAACATCAGCTTGATGTGACGCCCTTACTCAAAGCTGGCAAGTGCTTGAGAAAATAAAGATGTCTGTTGCGCAGACCTGCAAATGATATGTTTAGAAATACATATGGTAAATTAACTTTAAAAAATAGTAAAATAAATTTAGGTAATTCAAGTGAAAAGAGTGCAAACATTGTGAATCCTTTTTATGAATTAAGTGTTACATTTTAGTTCAGTAAAGTTTTGATGGCTTAAGCTTTAGACCCCTTTTTATTTATTGCACTGTTTTTAATTCAATACCTTTATTCTTCTCCAAAATGAATGGATTGAAATGTGAAGGATCATTGCCATTCTGCAGGTTGTTAATCCAGCTTACTACGGTTTAGAAGACACTGAGACTAAGACTCTAAATGCATACTTATCCGAGTATAATGAACTTCCGGTGTGTCATAATGAGGTAACTTCCTTATTCTCTATCCCAACTTATCTGGTACTAAATTTCTAAGTTAGTTGGGGAGTTCAATGTTAATGGATCTATTTGTTATTACTGACTACAGTGATTTTAAACTATGCATAGCAGGAGAGGGATAACCATACCTCCCATATCCAACATCTCAACTTACCTCCTCAATAGTTATGTAATTAGAGGTTTTGACCCACATGAAATTCTGTGACAATGATCTCCTCAGTATTCAGATAACTCCCACGTATGTTCAGCTCATTTTGATGTTTGTAATTAATTATATACATCTAAAACTATCCTAAGTATTTAAACTATGTAACTATCTAAACTATTCGGAAGGTGGTAAGTAAGATACGAAAGATATGTTTCCCTCCTTTCCTAAAAGTGACATTTTTCTGCTCGGTGCTCATTTGAATGCTCATTCCAGGGCGTCTCTTTTATTTTCCTTTTTCTTGCTCGCTTTTTTTTTTCTTTATGAAATAATTTCCAAGGCCATTTATCCCTAAGTTGCTAAACATTTACTTATCTAAAGCTTGAATACCAAGGTGCACGCTGCCAACGTAGTTTCGTAAATAACAAACACGGCTGCTGCTGGATAACTAAATGATCTACCACGCATGCTATTCATTTCCTTCATTGAGATGCATATGATCTTCTCCTCTTCTAATCCACTAAATTTTATGTTCCATTTGTCTAGGAAAACTATAATGAAGCATTGTCAAAAGAAGTTCCATATCCTGTGGATCAACATCATCTGGATGACCCACATGTTAAAGCAAATCTACTATTCCAGGTTAGGATGATCCTCTGTGTGTTTTTCGGCATACAGAACTTGTGCATGATATGATTATTTTTACAGCCTTTTTTTCCTCTTTTTATTGACATGTCTCATGTATTTATCTTCCTTCCCTTGCTTTTTTTTTTTTAATATATTTTAATCAGGCACACTAGATTAGAAATGAAAGAATTAGGAGATACTTAGGTGTAGCGCCCATAGAGGAAAAAATTAGAGAAAGACGTTTAACTTGGTTTGGTCATGTGCGGAGGAGACCGAGCACGGCGCCAATTAGAAAATGTTTAGATTGGCAAGTTAATGGAGGGTGTAGACGGAGGGGACGACCGTT
Source organism: Berberis vulgaris (assembly GCA_963556465.1). Classification (NCBI taxonomy): domain Eukaryota; kingdom Viridiplantae; phylum Streptophyta; class Magnoliopsida; order Ranunculales; family Berberidaceae; genus Berberis; species Berberis vulgaris. Next base: position 37,091,019 of record OY747126.1, on the reverse strand, counting down.
GAAAACTTGGATGAAGACGGTGAATGAAGATATCATTGAGCTTGGATTAGGTGAGGAAATGTGGGAAGATCGCATTGCTTGGAGAACCAAAATTCATGTAGCCGACCCCGAAAATCTCGGGAATGGGCTTTGATGATGATGATGATGATTTTAATCAGGCACACTTTTCACGGTTAGAAATGCCAATTAGTGACTATGTCACGGACCTAAAGTCGGTGTTGGATCAAAGTATCCGTATTATTCAGGCTATGATTGATGTATGTGCTAATAGTGGATGGCTTTCGAGTACGTTAGCCTGTATGCATCTTTTGCAAATGATCATGCAGGTATATCAGCTACCACCATTGTTTTGTTTTTATTTTTTTGATTTTGTTTTCATATTTTTGAAATAATAATCCGAGTAAACGAAAGAAAAGATAGCTGCAATGATGATTTTTCATGGTCCGTACAAACAAATAGAATATCTATGGCGGAAACAATCAAAGATGAGACTGCCTAATCACAATATGGTCAAAACAATTTCGTTTATACAATAAAGCAGTCGAATTATGGTTGAATCAATTTCGTTCCACATGATATATGCTGAAATATAGCTTACTCATTGTCACTTGCATGTATATATTCTCATTTCCAGGGTCTCTGGTTTGAAAGAGACTCTTCTTTATGGATGCTTCCAAACATGAATTCTGACCTTCTAGATTCCCTTGGTAAAAGAGGAATCTCAAATGTTCAGAATCTATTGGATATTCCAAAGGCGACTTTGCAGGCATTACTGGATAGTCTTCCAACTTCACAGTTGTATCAGGTATGGTCAAGGTCATCTGAAACTTCTATAAATGTTTGACTCTAGATATGTTATACTTTTCCAATAACTACAGCTATACATCTATAAGATCAATGTCTAATTGTCCATACATCACAGTTTTAATGAATTTTTTTTTAAATTCTTGTTTCCCCATAAATTATTTTTCCATGGAGAATCAGCATAGAGGTTTAAAAAGAAGGTTGGTGGTGGATTTATTGAAATCGCCTACCACCTTAATGGATTCCTCCCTCACAAAATGCCAATATCTAGTAAAGAATTCGAAGAGATATGCGCCAGGGCCTTGGGCCCTGTCTTTACTAATTCTTTAATCACCAATTAGATGTCTCGCACTTCATGTCTCTTTGTCTTCATGGTTTGGTTTCCCCTGTAAGTTATTTAGTACTCCATATCATTACCATGAATCGTTTTTTGTTTCTTCATTAGCACTTTTGTCTTGTGATGGTGACAGAATATGAGACATTCATATTTCTTAGGGAATTTGTCATTTTATGGAAGAATTTAGTGATTATTCCCTTCCTTGGATACCTATTTCCCATTCAATCAGTTGTTGAAAACTTGGCTCTGTTGATATTTGCAGGTGTGGGGCTGTGATTTTGCTGCAGCAGCAAAAATAATGTAATTTTTTTTTCGATTATATTAATGTTCAACGGTTTCAAACCCTCGCAACAAACCAGATTCCTTTTTTTTTAAATTTTGTTTTGACTGGCCACGGCTGTAAACCGTGGTACTTCATGCTTGCCACGGCTTAAAACCGTGGCCATTATGCTTGCCACAGCTTAAAACCGTGGCCATTATGCTTGCAACGGCTATGAGACCAAATAAATTCAAAATAAGTGATATATGTTGCCACGGTTATGGAACGTGAAACATCTAGCCATGCCGGGTAGTCGTGGCTAAATGCAAAAAATCATCAAGCGTCCTCGAACATAAAACCGTTGCTAATATGTGTTGCCACGGTTTATAGCCGTCAATGGTGATTTGGCGACGCCTCAAATGGCCAGGCCTCTAAGCCGTGGCAATAGGTTTCCCCCATGGTCCCAAACCGTTGCTGATGGGTATTTTTGGTGTAGTGGTGGTACTACTATTTCTTTTGAGGAACTCTGTCATTCTCTACGGACGACGCCAAACTGATGTAGTAGATTCTTGCTCACCTTCTTGTCCTTGATCTAGACTTGCACAGGGAACACACATGATCCAAAGACAATCATGTGGCGGCCGATGACAGTTTGATTCATAAGTTAGATAAGGCTTATAAGAGGCTTAAAACTATAAATTGGGTTTCAGTAGTGTAACTTTATTCATCGACCTTATCTCTTATTTATAGTTTGGGGAAAGAGATATTATTGGAAATCCTTTTTCTATTTAAAAGTTGTCCATGTAAAAAAGCTTTCATACACGACTTGAGTTCTTAGATTTGCAAGAAAGGTTTCCCTTTCGGAATGTTGTCCATGCAAGGAAGTTTCCCTGTCCGACTTATACTCCAGTATTTATTTCCTAGCCGGAACCAGTGTATTGCTAGCTTGCCTGTCTTGGGTCGATCCCTCAGATACTTGCCTTATAGAGCTTACGAGGGTGTGACGTGTGGGCTTAGTAGTGCGTTGCAATTTGGGTTCGACCTTCTGGATCCTGCCAATAGTGGGCTTAGTACTGTCTGGGCCTTGCTGGATTCGGTGTGCAATCAGGCCTGCTTTGTTCTATTGACAAAATTATCATGACATGCGCACGGTGCTGATCAAAGGTTTGTTTGATGTATGATCAACTGGCAAACCGGATGTTTAAGGAGCAAATTGGCAGGACCATAGAGGTCTATCTAGACGACATGCTGGTCGAAAGTCTTTGCAGTCTAGATCACATCAACGACCTTGCCGATGCATTCAATTAGCTCCACAAGTATAAGATGAAGCTCAATCCACATAAATGCACCTTTGGGGTTGAGTCAGGCAAGTTCCAAGGTTACATAGTGAACCGAAGAGGGACAGAAGTCGATCCGAAGTACATTCAGGATCTTCTCAATATGAAGTCTCCAACCATCGTTAAAGAGGTTCAGAGCATGACTGGGAGGGTGGCAGCACTCAATATGTTCATCTCCCAATCATCTGATAAATGTCGCCATTTTTTCAAAATTCTAAGAGGAGCTAAAGGGTTCAAATGGGATGAAGAGTGCGAGCAAGCCTTCAAAACCTAAAAGCATATATGGGAAGTACGAAGTTACTTTTGAATTCGATAACCGGAGAGACACTTTACTTGCCTCTATCGGTCTCAAAGCATGTTGCCAGTTCAACCCTAGTCCAAAACGATGAAGGAGTACAAACACCAGAACCTTTGTGGAAGCAGAAGAAAACTACCTAGATCTAAAGAAGTTAGCATTGGCACTAAACGTCTCTTCCAGGAAGTTGCGGCCCTACTTCCAGGCACACTCTATAGTTGTCTTAACTAAACATCTACTATGCAAAGTAGCACAAGTCTGAGTTGTCAGACAGGATGGTTAAATGGTCAGTTGAACTAGGGAAATTTGTTATCAACTGCGCCCCAAGAACAAACATCAAAGCTTAAGCGTTGGTGGACTTCATCGCTGAACTTACTGATGGTGGAGAATAGGAATCAAACAACCAGGAACATAGGTGAGATGACGAAGGATGGGCCTTACGCTGTGACAGGTCATCCACAGTCAATGGAAGTTGAGCTGGAGTCACTCTCCACTCTCTAGGAAATGACTCTGGATAAAGCTGTCAGGTTTAACTTCCCTGCCTCCAATAATGAAGCAAAATATGAAGCCCTCTTGTTTGGCCTAAAGCTCACCATGGGGATCAGAATACACGAGTTGACTGTGTACAATGACTCCCATCTTGTAGTCAACCAGGTCAAAGGGGAGTTTTGCAGCAAAGACCCAGAATGTTGGCTTACCGCGAGAAAATGATCAGCACCAAAAGAAGATTCAAAAGGTTAGAACTCTAGCGATGTCCCAGAGAGGACAACGAAAGGGCCGACGCATTGGCCAAAAATGCTTCAGCTATGACTGAGACCTCAAATGGGCTCAACCAGTTCCAAGAAAAATCAAGTCTGGAAGAATCTCATCATTGAGTATGTAAAAAAAGGAGTAGACAAAGGCCAGAAGGATGAAAAACAAGGCTGCATGGTATACTCCTAAATGACAAGTTATATAGAATGTCAACAATGAGACCCCTACTCAAATGCCTGACCCACTCAGAGGCGGACTACGTTCTCAGAGAATTTCATAAGGGCATCTATGCGAACCACCTAGGTGGGAAAACTCAGGCCCACAAGGCCTTGACCTTAGGATACTGTTGGCCGAATATGCAACAAGATGCCAAGGACATAGTCCCAAAATGCGACAACTGTGAAAATTTTTCACTATACGTGCACATGCCCACTCAGCCCCTAACTCCAATGATCAGCCGATGACCTTTCGTAAAGTTGAGAATGGATATTGATGGGCTACTTCTCATCACCCCACAAAAAAGGTTTTTCTTCGTAGCTGTAGATTACTTCAGCAAATGGGTTGAAGTGGAGCCCCTGGCAAAAATAGGTGAAAATCAAATTGAGAATATAATATGGTCATCCATCATTTGCAGATTTGCATCCCAAGGACAATGTTCAGTGACAATGAGACTCAATTTGAAGTCAAAAAGGTCAAAAAGCTATGTGATAATCTTAACATCAGCCACCACTACTCCTCACTAGGGCACCCCGAAGCCAATGGACAGGAGGAAGTCACCAACAAGACCATTTTGGAAGCGATCAAAAGAAAACTTGATGCAGCCAAAGACCTGTGAACCTTAGAGCTACCAGGAATCTTCTGGGCATATAGGACCACCAAAAGAACCCCTGATGGGGAAACACCATTCACTCTAGCTTACGGATCCAAAGCAATGATCCCTGTAGAATAAGGGATGCCAACATTCAAAACGGAGAAGTTTAGGTCAGATGGCAATGGTGAAGCTTTGCGCATCGAACTAGATCTCCTCAAGGAAAAAAGAAATGAGGCTTCCGCCAAACTAATTGCCTACAAACAGATAATGGCTCTGTACTATAATAAGAAGGTTCAGCCACGAGAGTTCAAAGTGGGAGACTGGGTACTCAAAAAAACTTAGCAAAACACTAAGAAACCAGGCGCGGGAAAGCTAAATCCAAACTGGGAAGGGCCCTATAGAGTGACTAAGGTCAACAGACCAGGTACATATTGGTTAAGAAACATGAACGGTGAAGACCTTAAGCGGCCATGTAATGTAGAACACCTAAACAAATATTATCAATAAATTCAAGGTATTTGCTTTACTAAAGTTTCACTGTTGTACATTTCAATCTATTGTAATCTGATCAGACCCTCTGGTCCGACCTTCATGTCAGGCCACTTGGTGAGTTACATAAGTCAGGTAACCCAAGTCAGACTCATACACCAAAGGCCCTATGACTGCTTAACTTGACCAAAGTTTTGTCAGTTCATTAAGACTAATGAAGACAACTTCTAGTCTGCTCTAATGCCTGGCTCGCCAAGAACAGAAAAAATGGCTTAGAAGGTGGAAGTCTAGTCAGAGCTCATGGAGCATAATCAAGATGGTTTGCCAGGGATTACTGTCCGACCATAGACAATGATGGCCAAAATTGACCAAAGTTTAGTTAGCTCATGATGATTGATGAAGACAACTTTTGGTTTGCTCTAACGCCTAGTCTTCCAGGAGCGGACAAAAATGGCTTAGAAGGTGGACGTATAATAAAAACTCATGAAGCCTGATCAAGTTGACTTGCCAGGGATCATTCTTCGACCATAGACAATGATGGACAAATTTGACCGAAGTACAACCAACTCATTAAGGCCAGTAAAAACAATTTCTGGTCCACTCTGATGCTCAGTCCACAAGAACGGACCAAGATGGCTTAGAAAGTGGGAGTCTAGTCAGAGCTCATGAAGCCTGATTAAGATGACTTGCTAGGGATCATTGTCCGATCATAGACCATGATTGTCGAACTTTACCAAAATTTAGTTAGCCCACAAAGGATGATGAAAACAACTTTCGGTCCGCTCTACAACCTAGTCCGCCAACAGTGGATTAAGATGGCTTAAGAAATAAAAACTATGATTAACTCGTGAATTCGAATGATCTCTGGTCCGCCAAAATTGTTTTTACTCTGCTATGCAGACTTTGGCTAAGATAACTTTTGGACACTTTAAGAGTCTGAACATAGAAGGCTTAACTTTAAGAGCACATACTAGTTGAGTGGACAGAACTCACAGGAACAAGTTAACTAGACAGTTCTCAGACTTAGTAAAATTTCTTGTCCAGAAACCAATACCATGGCAAAACGACACATGAAAGATTCAGCAGAAAAGGTCTAGTACAGAGTGTTACTTAACAAAAATTCTTCCATTAATGATTTAGAAAATGCAGAATTCACTCCTTATCAAGAGGAGGTTTAGATACAATGGAGTTGGGCTTAATAGGAGAAGAAGTAGGAGATGGTTATGCGTGGACTAAGGCTTCGACACCATGATCCAGATCATCTTCTCCTTGTGAATGATCAAAATTTTTTTCAAACTACGCGTAGACCGCATGCCTATAGTAGGAGAGATCCTAGTCAACATGATCCTCTTCCATTAACACCAACAACTCTAGCCATCCTTTCAACACTCTGATGAATCGAAACATGCCTTGAGCTTTAAGAAACTCTCCCTCATGAGCATTTGACTCCGCAAGCTCTAGCCTACTCACCAATGCATCAGCCCTGAATTGCTCAGTACTTAGCTTATCTTTGATCAGGCTGAGTTGATTATGCATCAAGAGGAGTTGTTCTTCTGTTGTCCTTGCACACATCATTGAAAGCAACGTCAACCTCCAGCTGCCGACATCGAGCAGCCCATTCAAATTCCCTGTCGCTTCTCTAACCGTTTAGAGTCTGCTTCTCAGACTGCATCTTAGTCACAGTCTCCCTTGCAAGATTCAGATCGCGCTGGGCATGATTCAGCTCTTCCTCCAACCTGTCCTTCACCGACACCACTTTTGTCAAATCAAACTCAAGCGACTCAAAGTGGACCCTCTGAGCTTCCAATATTGTTTACAGGGACTCCCAATGGACCTTCATTTCGGCAGGCCTTGATAATCACATAATTATAACATTTTTTACCTCCTATTATATTTTTGTTAATCCTTGTTTTATTTTATTTTAAATAAATTATTAAATTTTTTGTGTTTTTGTAGAATTCAGAGCAATAACGAAGAAATGAAAGAAAAATGAAATGAATAAATCACAGACGGTGACTTCAAGGGAAGTGGAGGTGAAAATAGCCTAAGCCCATAACCTAAACTCAAAACCAAGCCCATAAACTCAAACCCAAAGAATATTCTCCCATTTATCCCATATTCAGATTTGATTTTACCTTGATTCACTCCATGAATAATCCCTTTATCTCATCTCTATTCATTTTGTTCATTATCGATAAATACAATAGAAAATGAATGTGAAAGGGGAGGAGGAGAAGGGAATCAAGCCTCAATAGCCAAAAACAAATCCTCCTTCCTTCACAAAATGATTTTCATCACACCCATCTCTCCACCATCAGTCTTCACCTGGCCACCGTCCAGCAGCCAACCACTGAGCACCACCATCATCCATCACAGTCCTCGCGCAACAAAACAGGGAGCATCTCTCTGTTTTCTCATCACGCTCCTCTCCATCTCCCTGTTCCATCATGCCACACAACCACCACCACCACCGTAACATGACCCCCCTGTCCTCTCTTCTCCACCTCGCCTTCCTTTTTCTGATCAACCTCAAACCAGCTCGCACACCGCCACCGAGACAGAAGCAGCAAACAGGGAACACCCCCCTGTTTCTCTCGCCCGTTCTCGTCCTCCTTCTCGTCTTTCTCTCTAGCGCGAGGCAGTCAGAACGCCAAAAACCAAAACCGGAGGATCTCCTCCATCCTCCAATCTCGGTCGGGTGCCCTGAGCATCAATGGATCCTCCGGTCTCTCTCTCAGCAGCGCTTCTGTTTCGGTGGAGTTTCCCTTCTCTCTCTGTTCAAATCGAAGAAAGATCTCGCGAGGAGCGAAGAACAACCCTGTCGGAGCCGTTCGGAGGGAGAAAGAGCTCGCGAGGAGCGAAGACGAAGCTCGCTGGAGACGAAGGTGAAGAGGAGCGCGGCTTTTCTGGCGGGAACCAACTATTTTTCAAAACAGTTGGATTTTTGCAATCTGCTGAGTACCACCGCAACGAGGCGACGACAAATCAAAAGGGTTGTATAATTTATTTTAATTTATTTTACTGACATAAATGCTTAATTGTTAATTACAATTTTATTTCAAAAATTTGATAAATTGCTTTCACCTTTCATGTTCGATTAAAACTTGTAATGTTTGGTAGTTAGATTCACATTTTATCAATATTCAAAGCATGTGCTAAAGTATATTAAGCTTAGACTTTGATTAAGTGTGCCTTAAAAAGACACTTAAAGCTTGGTAAGAGTTTATTTGCTTGAGATAAATTGTTAATGTTTGACAGAAACTTGATACGATTGGAATTGGATTTTAATGATCACATCTTCGGTGCAAGCAAAGGATCATCATCCCTAAAGCTTCTTGTTTATAATTTTAGTAATTTAGATTTAAATATATTTGCTAACTCATCAGTCAGTCCAAACCCAACAAAATCCATAGTAGGAAAGATCCTAGTCAACATGATCCTCTTCCATTAATACCAACAACTCTAGCCATCCTTTCAACACTCTGTTGAATCGGAAGATGCCTTGAGCTTTAAGAAGCTCTCCCTCATGAGCATTTGACTCCGCAAGCTCTAGCCTACTCACCAATGCATCAGCCCTGAATTGCTCAGTACTTAGCTTATCTTTGATCAGGCTGAGTTGATTATGCATCAAGAGGAGTTGTTCTTCTGTTGTCCTTGCACACATCATTGAAAGCAACGTCAGCCTCCAGCTGCCGACATCGAGCAGCCCATTCAAATTCCCTGTCGCTTCTCTAACCGTTTAGAGTCTGCTTCGGAGACTGCATCTTAGTCACAGTCTCCCTTGCAAGATTCAGATCGCGCTGGGCATGATTCAGCTCTTCCTCCAACCTGTCCTTCACCGACACCACTTTTGTCAAATCAAACTCAAGCGACTCAAAGTGGACCTTCTGAGCTTCCAATATTGTTTACAGGGACTCCCAATGGACCTTCATTTCGGCAGGCCTTGATAATCACATAATTATAACATTTTTACCTCCTATTATATTTTTTTAATCCTTGTTTTATTTTATTTTAAATTAATTATTAATTTTTGTGTTTTTGTAGAATTTGGAGCAATAACGAAGAAATGAAAGAAAAATGCAATGAATAAATCACAGACGGTGACTTTAAGGGAAGTGGATGTGAAAATAGCCTAAGCCCATAACCTAAACTCAAAACCAAGCCCATAAACTCAAACCCAAAGAATATTCTCCCATTTATCCCATATTCAGATTTGATTTTACCTTGATTCACTCCATGAATAATCCCTTTATCTCATCTCTATTCATTTTGTTCATTATCTATAAATACAATAGAAAATGAATGTGAAAGGGGAAGAGGAGAAGGGAATCAAGCCACAATAGCCAAAAACAAATCCTCCTTCCTTCACAAAATGATTTTCATCACACCCATCTCTCCACCATCAGTCTTCACCTGGCCACCGTCCAGCCGCCAACCACTGAGCACCACCATCATCCATCACAGTCCTCGCGCAACAAAACAGGGAGCATCTCTCTGTTTTCTCATCACGCTCCTCTCCATCTCCCTGTTCCATCACGCCACACAACCACCACCACCACCGTAACATGACCCCCCTGTCCTATCTTCTCCACCTCGCCTTCCTTTTTCTGATCAACCTCGGACCAGCTCGCACACCACCACCGAGACAGAAGCAGCAAACAGGGAACACCCCCCTGTTTCTCTCGCTCGTTCTCGTCATCCTTCTCGTATTTCTCTCTCTCGCGGGGCAGTCAGAACGCCACAAACCAGAATCGGAGGATCTCCTCCATCCTCTAATCTCGGTCGGGTGCCCTGAGCATCACTGGATCCTCCGGTCTCTCTCTCAACAGTGCTTCTGCTTCGGTGGAGTTTCCCGCCTCTCTGTTCAAATCGAAGAAAGAGCTCGCGAGGAGCGAAGAACAACCCTGCCGGAGCCGTTCGGAGGGAGAAAGAGCTCGCGAGGAGCGAAGACGAAGCTCGCGAGGAGCGCGGCTCGCTGGAGACGAAGGCGCCGAGGAGCGCCGCTTTTCTGGTGGGAACCAACTGTTTTTCAAAATATCTGGCTGTTGGCAACCGCTGATCTGCTGAGTACCACCGCACCGAGGCGGCGACAAATCAAAAGGGTTGTATAATTTATTTTACTGACTTAAAAGCTTAATTGTTAATTACAATTTTATTTCAGAAATTTGATAAATTGCTTTCACCTTTCATGTTCGATTAAAACTTGATATGTTTGGTAGTTAGATTTACATTTTATCAATATTCAAAGCATGTGCTAAAAATTATTAAGCTTAGACTTTGATTAAGTGTGCCTTAAAAAGACACTTAATGCTTGGTAAGAGTTTATTTGCTTGAGATAAATTGTTAATGTTTGACAGAAACTTGATATGATTGGAATTGGATTTTAATGATCACATCTTCGGTGCAAGCAAGGGATCCTCATCCCTAAAGCTTCTTGTTTATAATTTTAGTAATTTAGATTTAAATATATTTTCTAACTAATCAGTGAGTCCAAACCCCACAAAATCCATCACTTCCATATTTTCCTTTTATTTTATTTTTCTTATTTTTAATTTATTTTTAGTTTAGTTTTAAAAACACTGTAACCCCATTTTCTGTAAATTAGTTTAAATAAATTCTAAAATTCAATTGCATCCACTTTCCTCGTGGGATCGACCCGTACTTGCCGTTGTCTACCAGTTAGACACCGTGCACTTGCGGTTATTTCAAGTGGGTCAAATTGGCCTATTTATTTAGGCCGGTTAAACTCGCAACAAGTTTTTGGCGCCGTTGCCGGGGAAGGTAGCGGTGTAATTGAATTTAAGATTTATTTTCACTAATTTAAAAAAAACAAAATTTTATTTTTATCTTGTTAAGTTCTTTTTACACTCATTTCGTGTTATTTGTTTGATTTTGTAGAATACACGCTTTCTCGAGGAAATTGGGCAATCCTGCAAACATCAAGCAAATTTTAATTTTAATTTAAAATTTTTTTATTTTGTGAGGAGAGTTTTAATTTTATTTTCACCTCGTTTTACAAGTGTGTGGTGTAATAATTTTTGTAAACTCTATTGTTTTCCATTTTTAATCAACTAAAAAAAAAAACCCAAAATTTTGCAATTCAAAAGAAATTATGGGGAAACAACTTTAATTGTTACCCAATAATTTTTTTTATGATTTAGAAATCCGACTTCTAAGACCAAGACCTGTAATTTGATTGCATATGCTTGTGTGCTGATTGAAACGGATAAAAAGAAATCGGACATTTTTTTGTGCAGAACGGAATACGCACGCGGTAAGTACTTCTATCACACGCAATGTATTAGCGACCCGGGTGTTTTGTGTAATTGTTTGAAATTGTGTGATTTGTTGTTTAATTTCTGTAGTTGTGGATGCTAAACTTTAGTAATTCATAATAAGCAGACCCAGCTTCTAAATAGAAACTGGTGAGACTTGATATCCCCACCTCATCACTCCAGCTATGTGCAACCAATAGCCAAACATAATTAAAATCAGTTAGCAAGTTAGATAGAGCCATCTTTTAGGTGTGGTGTTCATAGGACAACCAAGACGAAGGTGAATCCAATAATTTTTGTGTTGACCAAAGCTAAAAGTGACGATGGGTTTAATCATTCAATGATCTCCGAGAGGCCACTGCCACAAGGGTAATTTACCCGGTACGCCGAGTCATAAGTAAGCTACGATTCACAAGAAGAATTGGTGTAACTAACAGTTTTTGGTTAGGAACACAAGCCTCAAGTGTACATTTAACATTACATCGTTCTCACATCTATTGGCTTATAGAGCGGTAGCACAAGGAAGTACTTAATTGGACCATTGTGACCTCCTTCTCTTGTGCGATAATCCTATTTCTTTGAAACAAAACTCTAGCCTACTGATTTTGAACTTTGCGATGTAAAGTGTACACTCTTAGGATCAACTTGTAGCACCCATTGCTCTGTCATAAAGATTACATGAGAAATAATTGTCCACAAAGATAAAAAGATAATTGATCTCAAAAGCGTTGATTGCTTAGAGAGGCATGTTTCTTGTGCATTTATTGGTTGCTGATTGCGTGTGAGTGTGTGTATATTTTTAGAGAATGATAAAAAAAAATGAACACAAGGGATTATCCAGCCTATTTTTCCAAGCAAGTCAATTCATTTTATGACATGCAACGACCTGATTATGATCCATATTTAGATTATTACAACCCAGGTTTAGCTTATCATCCTGACTTCTCATGGGCTCATGGTTAGTACCATGAAGGCCCTCTATACACTCCTCAGACTCCTCAAGCTTTCATTCCTGATAATGAGTCTCAATTTCATCTAGTTGTTCCTCCATCCAACACATCAAGGTTAGAGGATATTTTGAACCTTTTTATAGAGCGAACAGGAGAAATGCTTGAGCAAAATTTTCAAGATATTACAGAATTGACAGTTATTTCTCAACAAAACTCCCAAGCTATCCGAAAACTTGAGATGACTGTGAGTCAGATAGCTGAGTCACTTCCTGAGATAGAGTCAGAAAAATTCCCTAATCAACCTATTTTTAATCAAAATGGTCAATTCGAAATTAGTGGCACATCTGAGCCAGATGATGAAGATGTCCAATGCATTACTACACTTAAAAATGAAAACTGGTTGAAAATCAGGTAGAAATGTCTGATATGGGTGTCATTGAGTTGTCTAGACCAATATCTCTATGTGATTCATGTGATGAGCCCGTACCACTTGATATATCCATCGTCTCATCTACTTGCATCACATTCCCATTTACTGAGGCTACTTTCACCGATCCCTTGTTCTGTAGTAGGGATTTCAGTTTTCACCATCCTGCTGTAAAAATTATTCAATTTTCTGATTTGGAACCAGACCTAGGATGTTCCCTTTTTGGAGCACGCAAGAATCCGCTGTTGTGTATGACTACTGGTCACTTTTGGGATGTCCTAGTGTATTTGGTGCCCCATGTGATTGCTATATTTGGGTGGACTGATCCTCAACTGTTCAGGTTGTTGATATACGACCATGGACTAAGTGTTTGTCATGTTCTTCATCTCCACTTTTCGATACACCATTTTTTAGGAAGAATATTTGTCGGGCTGATGACGTTAAACCAAGTGCTACTGGGAGGCAGGCCAACTTTTGTTGTAAAGGTGCATGTTGAGTGTGTATTTTATCTATCTCTATTAACTAATCCACAATTCTTTTGTCTTTGAGCTCTCATTCTTCACCGCAATAATACTGTTCTAACCTCCTCTCATGTACTTATTTCATTAATTTGTCAAAATTATTTTATTAAACATTGAGGACAATGTTTGGATTAGGTTTGGGGGTAGGGTTCATGAGTCGGGGAATTTTTCGTAGTGTTTTCTTTTCTTATTCTTAAAAAAAATAAAAATTGTGCTTTTCTTTCAAGAAAACTCTGTCTTTTGCGATTATGAAAATGGATTTTAAATGTTTTATGCTCAAGAAAATGCAAGCCAACTTGACATATTGGTATATTGATAAAGACTGAAAGTTTAGTATGATCCTTAAGTTAGATCTAGTTCATAAGATTTTTCAACTCGATTATCTTTGCACCATGAGCCATGTTAGCATAACTTGAAGTTGATGAGTGAAGTATATACTAGAAAACCTTAGAATAATAGTGGAGACTTAACCCTGAAAGTTTTGAACCTTTCTATTTTTCCGAGGGTTATACATAAACTCTGATTTTTCTTGAGTTCGTATTATCTCGTTGATGATCTCATTTTTCTGATCAATTGCTTTGGGAATGACATCAAAATTGAACTATTACACTAGAACTTCTTGGCTTATTCAATTGGCTTACACTAGAAATTCTTGGCTTTTCTTTCTTTAGACCATTAACTAGCCATTTAACTTACCCATAACATTAATGTTTTTGTAGACTTTTGAGCCTTAGAATAACTTTCATTTGTTAACCCATTAACCTTTACCCAACTTTTCTGGGAATGTGTATGGATTGATATACTTGGTGTAAAAAGGGCATTAAAGAGAAAAATATGAGATATTTCACAAATCCTCTATGTGAAAAAAAATGATTCCTCAATGAGGATAAAAATGTGAGAATGAAGAAAAAATTGATGGTGCGCAACATTGGTTTAGTCTTGACAGTCCTAATTGTTCGTGAATGGGTGTATACATTCCTAGAAATTTTTGTTAGAATCCTGTGACATTCCTTATTAACCATTACCCAAGCCGCGTTACAACCCCACAAAGTCCTAGTTGATCTTAGGTAAAGGTTGGTTCCGTAGATGTGGAGATTTAATAACCAAGACCTATGGTGTTTGATTCAACATTCCCAAAAGTAATTGATATTCCTGTCCATGAGATCATGTTCATTCCATTCTTGAAAAGTCCGTTCTTCATAATACTATATGTGAGATGATTGTTTTCCATTATTTACTCTTTCCTCACATATAAACTGAGTGAAATACCAAATCTCTGAGTGTTTTATTGTGAGTGACATGAGAGGTTTGAAGTCAAAACAAACTTTCTACAGGAAATTTAGTCATTATTTTACATTGAAATGAAAAGTTATGTTGATAGTGCTTTTCACACACACATTGAGTTGATGATGGTTATGAATTTTTTCTAACTTTTGGAGAATATTAAATTATTTGGATATTTTGTTGATACACGAAAATGACACTCTGTTGGTTTCTTACATATCTTGAAGTTTTTAAATAAACACTGTTTGACCAAGTTTTGTTGAGTCAGTAATGTTTGTGGGTAACATTTTCTGGAAACCCTCACGAGACTATAACTCGTCCCCTAGAGGTAATCTAGGGGTTCAAAGCCTTGTTGCACGTTTTCAAAGGTAAGTGCAATCGACGATGCCTGCGAAAGTGAGTTAGGATTTTCTTTTCGATTTTCTTCTTTGTTTTGCTCGAGGACTAGCAAAATATAGGTTTGGGGGTATTTGATAATCACATAATTATAACATTTTTTACCTCCTATTATATTTTTGTTAATCCTTGTTTTATTTTATTTTAAATTAATTATTAATTATTAATTTTTTGTGTTTTTGTAGAATTCAGAGCAATAACGAAGAACTCAAAGAAAAATGCAATGAATAAATCACAGACGGTGACTTCAGAGGAAGTGGAGGTGAAAATAGCCTAAGCCCATAACCTATACTCAAAACCAAGCCCATAAACTAAAATCCAAATAATATTCTCCCATTTATCCCATATTCAGATTTGATTTTACCTTGATTCACTCCATGAATCATCCCTTTATCTCATCTCTATTCATTTTGTTCATTATCGATAAATACAATAGAAAATGAATGTGAAAGGGGAGGAGGAGAAGGGAATCAAGCCTCAATAGCCAAAAACAAATCCTCCTTCCTTCACAAAGTGATTTTCATCACACCCATCTCTCCACCATCAGTCTTCACCTCGCCACCGTCTAGCAGCCAACCACCGACCACCACCATCATCCATCACAATCCTCGCGCAACAAAACAAGGGAGATGCTCCCTGTTTTCTCATCACGCTCTTCTCCATCCCCCTGTTCCATCACTCCACACAACCACCACCACCAACAGAGCACGACCCCCCCTGTCCTCTCTTCTCCACCTCGCCTTCCTTCCTCTGATCAACCTCTGACTAGCTCGCACACCATCACCGAGACAGGAGAGCAAACAGGGAGCACCCCCCTGTTTCTCTCGCCCATTCTCGTCCTCCTTCTCGTCTTTCTCTCTCTCGCGGGGCAGTCACAACGCAACTAACCAGAACCAGAGGATCTCTTCCATCCTCCAATCTCGGTCGGGTTCCTCGATCATCACCGGATCCTCCAGTCTCTTTCTCAACAGCGCTCTAGCTATGGTGGAGTTTCCCGCTTCTCTCTGTTCAAATCGAAGAAAGAGCTCGCGAGGAGCGAATAGCAACCCTGTCGGAGGGAAAAAGAGCTCGCGAGGAGTGCGGTTCGCTGGAGACGAAGGTGCAGAGGAACGCGGCTTTTCTGGCGGGAACCAACTATTTTTCAAAATAGTTGGCTGTTTGCAACCTGCTGATCTGCTGAGTACCACCGCACCGAGGCGGCGACAAATCAAAAGGGTTGTATAATTTATTTTACTGACTTAAATGCTTAATTGTTAATTACAATTTTATTTCAGAAATTTGATAAATTGCTTTCACCTTTCATGTTCGATTAAAACTTGATATGTTTGGTAGTTAGATTCACATTTTATCAATATTCAAAGCATGTGCTAAAAATTATTAAGCTTAGACTTTAATTAAGTGTGCCTTAAAAAGACACTTAATGCTTGGTAAGAGTTTATTTGTTTGAGATGAATTGTTAATGTTTGATAGAAACTTGATATGATTGGAATTGGATTTTAATGATCACATATTCGGTGCAAGCAAGGGATCCTCATCCCTAAAGCTTCTCGTTTATAATTTTAGTAATTTAGATTTAAATATATTTGCTAACTCATCGGTGAGTCTAAACCCCACAAATTCCATCTCATCCATATTTTCCTTTTGTTTTATTTTTCTTATTTTTAATTTATTTTTAGTTTAGTTTTAAAAACACTGTAACCCCATTTTTCTGTAAATTAGTTGAAATAAATTCTAAAATTCAATTGCATCCACTTTCCTCGTGGGATCGACCCGTACTTGTCGTTGTCTACCAGTTAGACACTGTGCACTTGCGGTTATTACAAGTGGGTCTAATTGGCCTATTTATTTAGGCCGGTTAAACCCGCAACAGGCCGCTGGCTTGAACCAACATCCGCTTGATCAGCCTCACTTTTGAGCTACTTCTTTAGCAACTTAATCTCGTGAAGAACATCTAAATACGACTTTTGCAGATGTGCAAAAATGTGTTTCATGGTGTACACTCACTCACGAGCAGCCCGTACCGCTTTCCCAGCAACGACAACTTGGTTCATATACAGCATCCCCAGCATCAGATGTCTCTGCCTCTTATCCATACACTCACCTAGCGTATCTCCTTATAGTTTTGGAACAAGATTGCACAGCCAATTGTACCACCTGCTTATATGCTTCCTGAATGTATAAGAAACGTCCACCTCCTGATGCCAGTCCTGGTTGCTCGTTTTTACAATGTCTGGGGAAAAAAAACTAATACGTGCATCTGGATAAAGATCTTTTTTCCCACAAACACACAAGTGCTGCCCTTCACCATCTTTACAACATCTTGAGCCTCATCCACCGCGCTTTCCCCTTACTCACAGTGATTGGCTCTTTCTTACCTGGTGTCTCAGGAGTAGTTGAAGAGAAGGAAGGAAGGGAAGTGCTCCTCGGATCGACCTTCACCATAAGCCGAGGTTGAGAACCGGAGAGAAGGCAATACAGACTATGAGGAGGGGACCTTTCTACATAGGGACGACAGTCAAATAACCTTTCGCCATACTGAGAGGACTCTTTCTCCAAAGATGGGTTATATTAATGTCCTTCAGAGAAAAAGAACGAGTCTAGCCAGCACCAAATGAAGCAACCAATCCTGCCTGCAGCAGTATGTTGTTTAAATCTTTGCTTGCTCACTGCTCAACTGCATCACATCATCCACTTCCACCATTTTCAGATACTCATTCTCCAAGTTGAGAAAGGAAACAAGAACTTTAGCTTGAGTATCTTGTCACTTAGACGAAATAACTTTCACTCTAGCAGATACAACAAGTTCTTTCTCCACAACACTTAACCCCTCCTCAAAAGGGGCCAATACCCTAGAAGCAGTCTTAGACACAATTCGAAGCTCCTTAAAAAACAGAAATAGGGGGAGTGTTGCATCCAACTCCACCCTCCTTGACGAACTAGGAATCTTAACCTTCGAGAGTTTCCTCTTCTTCGAATAGGGCCCGTACTACAACACAAATGCCCAATAATAGCATTTGTTAATAGCGTTTTTGCTAAATACGCTATCAAAGATCAAATTTTAATGTAAACAAAAATGAAAACGCTACAAAAAAAGGCGGGCTTTTTGGCGCTCGCTTATTTCCTCCCTCGTTTTACTGGGCGCTCGAGTTAGAGCTCGATGAAACTCCACCCTCCCCTCAATCTCGTCGTCTCCCTCACGTCCCTCATCTCGCCATCTCCCTCCCTGCTCTCTCCACATCTCCATCTCCCTCACTGCTCCCTCCATCTCGCCATCTCCCTCACTGCTCCCTCCATCTCTCCATCGCCCTCACTGCTCTTTCCATAACTTCATCTTCATCTCCCTCATTGTTCCCTCCATCTCTCCGTCGCCCTCCCTCTTTCTATCTGTTGCTTTCCCTCCCTTTTTTGTCGCTTGATCTCACTCTATCGCAGTCGATTCACCTCTCTTGCACTCGATTCACCTCTCACTTGATTCGACAATAGTTGTTCGTCTTTCTGGGGTGATCCTCTCACATCAACGCCACAAATGGATCGATTTCTCCGTCCCTGATGAAGACTATGTTGCTGAAAAGGCATGGTCTTGCATGACTGGTATGATTTCCTAACAACCCTTTAACAAAGTTTTGATTTTTATGTTGAATGTTACTGAATTTTTATGTTGAATGCCCCTTTTCCTTTCTCCTCTTCTTCGCAGCAAACCATGGCTCTACCTCCATCGAAACCCTTTTTAGATTTGAGACTAATAACCACATGTCATGTTTGTTTGATTTTATGACTATCGCTTGCTAAATTTCTCAATTTTTTGTGTGTTATAGGAGCAACACCTAAATCAGTTTTGGAGCTAATGAATGTAAGGGATCTAACACTAGCTCATGTGAAGAGCCATTTACAGGTTAGATTAACACTTTGATCTAAAATCAGAGAAGGGGTTGGTTTTGATCTTAAAACTTCCTTTTTTTTGTGTGTGTATGTTTTTGGTGAGGGATGGAAAACAAGGGCTAAGGACAAAAAGGGCATCTACGGAGTAATCTTAGCAATGTGGACTCTCTCTAAATTTCTTTTGTTTGGATTATCATGTAGATGTACAGGACAGTAAAGAGCACTGACAAAGGAAGAGCAGGTATAATTTGGATTTTTACCTTCAAAACAACCCTAAGTTAGTTTTCTTCTTCATCATCATCACAATTGTAGTGAGCTAATAAGAGAGGAAAATAAAGAGATATATTCAACAGGTTAAGCTGATGCACTAGCTAGCTAGTAGTCATCTTCTACTGTTTTCAACTATAAAATAGTGGAGAGATTTTGGAATCCTACAGACTTTTCACCACATGATTTTGGTTGGATGTCTGACAAATTAAAAGCAATGACTCAATGTTGGTGTGAATGTGTTGCAGGCCAAGGCCAAGGCCAGACAGATGCAGGCTTGAATAATCAGAAGGCAGGACTTTTGGAGGTGAAGGGTGGCTTATCTTGTGACAAACCTGATACCAATCCCTCTCACTCTCTCAACCCACCACCACCACCGTCAATATTATCTCCTAGGTGAGTGCATTACCACCTCGATTTACATCATTTTCTTTGCATCTCATCATCATCATATAACATGCAAATGATATGATTCAATTAAGGGCTGGCATCAAAGTCATCCACATACAAACAACAACAATGGTCTTTGTCCAAACACACATTCACACATGCCTTGATTCTTGTTTGTAGGTATTTTACTTAATATCATTAACGGGATTTTGAGCAAGACAATTAAGTACATTGATATTGATGAAGACATAGAGTCTAGGACTTCTACAGGTCTAGGTCTCTGAGAGTTTGATTAATACTGAGAATATTAATTAATGTTGTTTGGTTGTTGGATTTTATTGACTTTTTACAAAAATGCTGGAGAACCAAAGACAAAAGGAATGGATATTAGTTACCAAACATTAGTGATCCTGATTGGGTTTAGCTCATTTGTTGAAGCTAACAGGCAAAGGGAAATAATGTTTTCAAATCAAAACATGGTGCATGATCCTATGACTATTGCTCTATTTGCAAAAACTAATCTATATGTTCAACCACCTTATTGTGAAAACTACATCAAAAGAAGATGTTCATGAACTAATCAATCAAGTTCCATGTAAACTTTTGAAATTGAGGTTCCGTTTGGACTCCCATCCTTTCATACAAGTCTTGAATAATTTTGTGGAATTTAACACTTGACATGGGCTTGGCCAATTGAACAAAAAAGGCTTCTATCCGCCAAGCTAGTGAGATAACAAAAAATGCAATTGAATATAATCTTTAGATGTCTATCCAAAGCTTATTTGTCTTCCCTAAACTTCACCCTCTGAGCCGAGCCAACCTTGAAGGAGATGTTCTTCATGAACTCATCTTTATGGGACATAATTGCTCTCCACCATGGCACCACAAACACCCTCGAGGGCCAGTGACTTGGAAAACCAGCTCTGTTGATCTACTTTATAGTTTTAATCATAGATTATTTGAAGGAAATTCTCATGAGATAAAGATCGTGACTTAGTTTGTAATTTGTTTTGTTTTGGTAGACTATTTCAGCCTCCTTAATCCAGTTTTAGTTTTTTAAATATATCAACAAGAAAAATGGAACTTTCAAGAGTTTCATAATACTGGAAGAGGCATTTGACTTGTCCACTTGGCAGCTTTGTCTAGGATTTTTTTTTTGGGGAATACTTTATTTCCAACAAAAATTTTGTAGTAGTGGTCATAACGAAGGGCACTAATTCTCGTTATGGGACTATCTTTTATGTGATTCATGATAGCATTATTATTTATGTTTTTTTTTTGAAATAACGTTGTAGTTGTTCTATATCGCCAGGTTAAGTTGTTGTTCGGGGATTGTTGAAATTAAAGAAATCTGGTATGACATTTGCTACTTCAATTAAAAGCAAGTTGGACGAGAGTGATGAGTATGAATCCTCTTCAGAAGAGGTTGATAGTTTCCCAGCCTATATGCAATTCTATAGTTATTTTTTCAAATTTCTAAAACTAGTAAAATTATTGGAGTTTTTTTCTTTAGCTGATTAAGTATACTGATAGGAGGAGCTAGAGCGTGAGCTTGCCGATGTCTCATTTGAAGAGCTTCAGAAAGCACGCTCTAATGGTTTTCAATCTGTGCATCGAATGACCAATGGAGAGAAGAAGGTCAGGCGAGCAAACAAGAACAGGTACGTTTCTTCCTTGTAAATCTATTACTCTCCTCAAGTCCTCATCTTTCTACCAATACTTGATCATGCAAATCTATGGTGAAGGCCAATGGAGATCAGCAGCAAGAAGCCTGTTGGCAGGTATAGGGAAGTCATCCAAGCACCTAAAAAGGTAAGCATGTTTTGGTGTGCAAGCTTCTTGTTGAATATTTCAGGACTAACTTGGATTTGCGGTCTTCTAAAACAATGATTGATTGGATTCCTCGTGATTTGTGAAACATATAATTGCAAAAACATTTATTGAAAGATCATACACGAATGACTCCCTGTTGAGGTTTATAAATGGTCTCCTTGTTCATGACTTACTATATTTATTAACTTAGCATCCTATTTTGGATGGGTTTGTTTATCATCTCCTTTTGTTTCTAAGCTCATGTATGCTACTATGCTAGCCCAAAAACCCGGACTTGATGCCAACTACTATAGTAAAAGAAATCCATTGAAACTACTTAAGTAAGAGTGAGATAACAATTTGATTCTGGGTTGCATTTGTAGATCAATCTTGTTTTTCAACACATCTACATTATGAAAATCCTTAACAAATTATTTATTTTGATGATATGATTGTTTGTTTACTGGTTTAATGTTTTATTTCTATTAATTTTCATGTGATTCGTGACCCACGGTTTGAATCTTTATGTGGGACTCTTGATCCTGATGGGTGAGCCTCTTTCTGTCTCTTGTCCTTATTGCTAGTACGATAGGATCCTCTTTTGATATTCATGTGATGACCATAAAAATCATAGTTACTTGATAGAATTGCTACTCTTCTAATTAGAGATTGCTTGCCTAAGAAATTGCTCTTATTGGTGTCCTTTTTCATTCCCTTTTCCCTGATAAATCTACTTGTTTGTCTTTCATCTAGTAGTAGTGCATTGTGTGCTTGCAATTATATAATCTTTGCAAGTATTCCTCATCGTGTTGTATCTGTAGTAGGATTGTTTGTCGAATGCCTAGGTACAACAATCCTCAGAACAATTTAACTCTCAAGTAATTCATCTTGCACTTTTTTGGTGCACCAAGCAGATCAATTTGCTGTCTGGAAGAAAGAGAATGGTTTTCAGCTTGAACTTAGTGATAGATTTGGGGTTATCTTCATTTTAGGATGTTTTTCATTGGCCATTGGTTTGTATTGCCTGCAGGTGCTTAGCAGAAAATTATATCTACCTGCCAAGCTTTCACCTGAAAAAAGGTTGAGTCCAATTTTATCATCTAGTTTCTCTTAATTCCATTTCTTTCGAAATGATATCCACCAAGGGGTGACTTTGTCTTGCATACCATTGTTGATGGTACTCCGATTATTAAATTGTGGAGTGGCTTAATATCGTTTAGCCCACAAATATTGTTTTCTAACATATTGGAGATTTTGCTATTATGCCATCCTGAATTCTCTTTAACAATTAGCAATATTCTCTTTAACTGTTCGAACTTGACTTTAGTTATTGAAATCTTGTTACTTCATCTCTAATTTGTTGTTTTATTTGAGACCGTCGATGATAATTATGTTCTAAATTGCTGACGTTTTTGTATTTTGTAATTGAAGAGAAGTGGAGGCTGGTCTAATGAAGTACAATCCGGATATTATCATAAGTGTCCATCCTCTCATGCCGCATATTCATTTCTGGGTGCTTAAGAGGCAAGGCCTATAGAAGAAAGTTGTGTTTGTTACAGTCATTACAGACCTCAACACCTGCCATCGCACTTGGTCAGTCAATTAAAATTCAAATTACATTTTGTAGGAGGTTTAACTATCATGCCTTTAGGAGGATCTGACCAATGTATTTTTTGTATAGGTTCAGTACTAAAGTTAGTAGATGTTACTGCCCCTCAGAGGAGGTAGCCAAGAGAGCTTTGGTAGATGGCCTAGAACCCAATCAGATTCGTGTCTTTGGCTTGCCTATGAGGCCCTCTTTTTGTCGAGCAATTATCTCGAAGGTTAGACTTGAGATTAATGTGTTACTAAATGACTCTGTTTGGTTTTCTTAAAATGAATTATTTTGATGTAATAAGTAGTATCTTATTTTAGTCTGTTCAACATCTAAACAGGACCAGTTACAGGATGAGTTAGAAATGGATCCAAACTTGCCTGCTGTTCTGCTAATGGGAGGTGGTGAAGGGATGGGTCTGTCAGGAAAACTGCAAAAGCTCTCGGAGAATCACTGTTTGATGAAGAGTTAGGCAAGCCAATTGGGCAAATTATTATTATTTGTGGCCGTAATAAAACATTGGCTTCCGAGCTAGAATCAATTGAATGGAATGTTCCTGTGAAGGTGAACATTTTGCTTCTACTATCCATAATTCAGTAATTTCTCTTACATGATTGTGTATGTTTTCATTGATATGGGGGGTTCCTTAAGCTGTTATTTGCTTACTCTAGGTACGAGGATTTGAGACCCAAATGGAGAAATGGATGGGAGCTTGCGACTGCATTATCACAAAAGTATACGAGTGAAACTTTGTATCTTAATAACATTTTATACATCCTATGACTATCTTTTCCTGATAACTTATGGGTTTATGTTTCGGTGCCTATAGAGGGGATGATCTTCTGTTGCACCAGTTACTTAGACGCGGTTTGGATCCGAATGAAGCAGACAACATCAAACGAACACCTTTGGTATATGACTGTCTTTGTATTTTGAGTACCTACTACCCCATACTCCACCTTTGAATTAGGGTCAGTTTATTTATGTTTAACTTCAATATTGCTTCTTTGTAAACAGCATATAGCAGCTTCTAGAGGAAGTGAAAATTGTGTCATGCTGCTACTGGATTATGGTGCAAACCCTAACAGCAGAGGTATGTTCTAGTCTTGAATAATACCCTGAAGTAGTTGCTTTGCTTGTTTCCTTGTTACGTTTTGCGGTGGCAAATATTTTACGTCCTATTCTTGGTGAGTCTTTTTATTCCCGGTTTGTTTAGGTCCTTTAACTATATCCATCAGTTTTAGTTTGTCATTGAGCTTTGAGATTCTGCACAGTTCTGGTTGGTTCTTGGGACATTTTTTATGTCTACATGTTGACCCTTTTAGTAGATCCTCTTTGTACTCCTTGTCCAATGAAATGTTGCAGGCCTTGTTTTTTTAAGTGTTGACCCCATAAGAGAAGCCTTGTTTCTTTAATTCTTCATTTTTTTATGTTGCCTTCTTGTTTCTTATGTCAGCCCCCCCCATGAATAATTAATATGAGGGAGGCTTCATAAGTCAATGCAATTATTTCATGCTTTAGAATGCATCAATAATGCTCAAGGAGTTCTTACTTTCCTTGATGCACATTCAACATGTCCATTAGATCCGAATCCAACCATATTCTCTTTTTTTATTAGTTGAATTATTTATGTAGCTCTGCTACATTTCCAGTCATTAAGTAATACTGCATACGTGTTCTATCCATTGTGCTCAAATTACGCGTCCATTGTCAACTCTGTGAGTTCCTCAAGGTCAGAGGAACTCTCATGAGATCAAATACAATTAACATTAATTTATTCTTCATTATGCTTATATTGTATAGTGTACATTATCCATAAGATCAATATCTGGTTTTCTGATTGTTGTATATACTCTAAATCAGAATTACTGGAGGGAATTACTTGTATCATGTAGTTGTTTGTACAATCCTTCTTAATTAACTTTGTTGGACAAGTTCAGGACATTGCAACAGATAATGAATTTGAGAAGAAGCTCCTAGGTGATGTGATTCCGCCTAAAGATATTGTTGTAACATTTGATGACATTGGAGCTCTTGAAAATGTCAAAGATACATTAAAGGAATTGGTGATGCTTCCTCTGCAAAGGCCGGAGCTGTTTTCTAAGGGGAAACTAAGAAAGGTTTATACACATTCTTATTTTCTACTCTTTGTAGGGAAAGTTATTGGATACATATATATGATTGCTGCCTTGCTGGAATGTAGTTCATGTTGAAAAAAATGTTCAAGATATATTTGTAACACTGTTATTATGTTTAAGTTCTTCATAAAACCTTAAACTTCAATAAGATAGAGGAATGAGAAGCAGATGTGTTTGTGCTGGGCCATGAGTTTGATGGTTCAAGTTCTGAATGTCTCTCTTTACCTTGATGCTTCGAAATGTGGAAAAAGTTCCTACTGTGTCAGATACCTTGTTTGCTTGATCAAATTATTTGTGATTTCAAACTCAATGAACCAAAATTTGCTCCTAGCCATAATAGGGTGTTCTCTGCAGGTTCTGTTGGTCAGGTAGTTGAATTTGACTTCCCCTATTTGTTAGTCAGATTGAATTTTGTGATGAGCTTTTCCCCTATCAATGTCATATCATATATTCATCTAAGATGAAGTTGTCTTAAATGCCTGCGCTTTCTCTTATTTGTATGTCGGATTGAATTTTGTGATGAGTTTTTCCCTTGTCAATGGCATATCTTATATTCATCTAAGATAAAGTTGTCTTAAATGTCCTGTGCTTTCTCTCTGTTGTTTATTTATTTATATAATGGAACTTTTCATTTGTCTTGAATGTATGATTCATTTGTCCTGTGTTTATTTATTTACATAATGGAACAGTTCATTTGTCTTAAATGTATGATTCAAAGTGTATAGACTCAAGTAATCAACACATGAAATACAACCTAACAGATTCTAATAGATCATGACAATTTTCTAGTTAAGCTTCTTTAGGCACGAGGACGAGGTTTCATTCAGTTGTAATTAAGAAACTTCTAGTGCACTAATAAAATTATTGACGCTGTTTTATTTATTTATTTATTTTTATGTTGCTTTGATTGTTTTACAGATGAATGACTAAACTCCTAAGTTTTTTTCTCTGTAGGTAATTCTATATAAATTCTCCAGTGATGCATCCGGATCTGGTAATGATAAGTCTTCCACTTAAAGAATAAAGAAGTGGGTGTATGTTGGTTATGTGAGAGCTCATACACATGATATCGGGGCATTGACAGTTGAAATGCCTATCAACATAGGTAAGAGTATGTCACTTGATGCACTCTCTATTGCTTTTCAAATGTTATTGGCATCATAAAATGTCTTTCAGGGTTTTTTTTTTATTTTGGTCGCACTGGCTAATGTCATAAATGTGTTTAGTCCATTTTTATTGCATATTTAGGTTTTCCTTTCTGTTAAAGAATGCCAGGCCATAACATTGTTAATCTTGGGATATAGATTCATGCTTGCTTAACCAAGAGAAGAAATGGATGGTGTATTGTGTTCATTTATTCTAATTCCCATTCTTATGTTAATAGTTTATCATTTCCAACTCTTTAGATGTATGTAAGTTTCAGGCTGATCTTACTTGCAGTAGAATACATAAATTATTCTCTAATTAAAACATACTCTGTTCTAACAGATATGGATTCCAAGGTCAAAGCAATGATCAAGCTGATAGAAGAAGATGCAGATTCCTTTGCAAGAAGGGCAGAAATGTACTATAAGAAACGCCCAGAACTTATCAAATTGGTTGAGGAGTTCTATCGAGCATACCGTGCATTGGCAGAAAGATATGATCTTGCGACAGGAGCACTTCGTCAAGCCCATCGAACCATGGCAGAAGCTTTTCCCAACCAAGTTCCCTTCATGCTGCCTGACGAGTCACCATCAAGCTCTTCTGCTGTTGAGGCTGAACCACACACACCTGAGACATCACATCAACTTCGTGGACTGGTTGACCCTGATGAATCACATAAGCATGCTTTTAGTAGGAACGGAACACACACTGATGAGTCTGAATCCATAACAAGCAAAAGAGGGTTAAAATAGCTCAATGATCTGTTTGGATCAGGAGCAGGGGTGCAATACACCATGCAAAAGTTTCAGAAGGGAAGGTGAGAAAAGGTCTCAACTTTCAAGAGGAGGAAGCAAGGGAGGTTCATATCGCCCCTGATTCTGCACATGCAGCTATAGCTGAGACTGAAGTTCGGACCCTAAAGGATGCCCTTGCTAAACTAGAAACAGAAAAGCTTGATGGATTTCTTATGTCAGCCCCCCCATGAATAGTTAATATGTGTGTGTGTCATTGTATTTGAGATATTATTTGATAGATTTTGTGACTCAATGTAATACATTATCTTATTAATTACATTACTTTGCCTCCATTAATGGAAATGTTTAAGTTTGGCACATTTAGATTTTTATTTTATAGAAATAAAACTTATAAGATGTAATAAAAAGTCATTTGATAGCCAAAAAAAAAATAAAAAATTCTCTGTATACTTGAAACGCTATGGTAGAGTCTACCATAGCGTTTCAGAAACGCTATAAATAATCTACCTACCATAGTGTTTCTATTATAGCTCCGGCTGTCATAGCGTTTACTAAAACGCTATGGTATCCTACCATAGCATTTTTTAAACGCTATTAATTAGAATTTTTCTTGTAGTGCCGTCAGTGGGCTTCAATTTAGAGATTCTAAAGAGAATGGGAGCCTCGTGCCAGTAATCCCACTATCCGCTACACTTGATGTTGGCAGGCTGCACAACCTTCTTCCATCCTCATGAGGGGCAGTTCAAAAAATTGGTCGAAGGCTTATCTTTCCTCTAAAGAAAGAGACGTTCTTGAAAACATTTCTGCAAAAAAATACAAATAACAGTTCAATATTCAGTCAACGAAACTTGGGGCAAGAAAGGTCTTATACTCACTCAGTTTTTTAAACTTCCGATTGATTTGTCGACTGTCGAGCTTGAAGTACTTCGAATCTGCAAAGGCCATAATACAATACTTTTGTCGTGACTTAAAATCACCAGGTAGAGTGCCCAAACAAGTCGGTGATCGCAACACACATACATCATGATCGTTCAACCGGGGAGAAGTCAGTATTTGGATCACCCTCGAAGTTAGTCAAAGGCCAACGTCCTCCGCCCTGAATAACATAGCAATCAAAGTTTTGTACCCATTCGGCACCATAGTGAAATGCCAAGGTACGCTAAGAAGCGCCAAAAATCTTCATTGTTCGAGAAATGAATGCCTAATTGGAACATACCCCTATTCAAGCAAATGAATCCACTTGGAGGGGATAATGGTGTTTGACCAGCTCCCAAGGTAAATAGATCCAAATCGTCAAGGATCTGATATTTTTTGCGAATATCCACCAAATCCACCTCTGAAACTAACTCCTACTCCAAAAATGGACAACTTTCATTGACTTGTTTTTCAGAAAGCTGATTCTGGCCCGTCATTGAAGAACATATGAACCTTCGATTACACTTTCAAAAATGGAGTTAAGCAAAACAAGAACACAAAAGCGTAGCAACAAAGCAGAGTCTCTGAGAAATTGCAGAAGTAAAAAAACTCAACTCTGTAGAGAATGAGACTTATATAGAAGCGAGGATTCGCGCCTTTTTTGAGCAATCACGTACTCAATTAATGAGGTGCGCTGTTGGAGGAAACATTTCAGACTAAATCTTCACGACTATCCAGTTTCCTCATGAAATAACTTAGTGGACTAGCAAGCTGGCCCAATAACTCAGGGGGAACAATTGATGATACACCAAACCATCTTGTAATCTACTCCGTACACGTGGCATGATGATCCCAAAAACAAAGTAGAGTGGGTCTGAATGAGCGCCCAATCTGATCCAGCCCAACAAACAGTTAACCAAGGCCAAATCACTCCAAGCCCAATGAGCTGAGTATCTGAGACCTAGACAAAAAAGTTGTATCCAGCCCATAAGTCGAATGGTCAAACCAAGTACTCGTAAGACCAAATAAGGCAATTATCTAGGAGTTTGACATAAGACAGACAGGCCAGCACGACATTCACTTCTACTAGGAAACAAATTTTAGAATGTAAGTCGTACATGGAAACTCTCCTATATGGAAAACTCTCAACAAGGAAAGGATCTCTATTAGATATCTTTCCTTAAACCATGCCACCAACGGCATAGCCGAACAAGGACTGTTGCATGATAAATAGAGGACAAGGTTGAGAAAGTAAGGTACACTACAAAACCCAAATTTCAAGCAATACACCATTCTCACTCCTTGTCCGACTTTGTTCCTTGTGCAGATCAAGGTCAAGAAAAACGGAAACTGATCTATCACTACTCACTACTGGCCCTTGAGCAAAGCCAAAGATACCCATCTTTAGGCCCCCAAAACTACTTTCCAATAGGTGCATCCAAACTCTTTTATATGTTAATCCCACAACTCCATATAAGACTAAATTCAACGGTCTACCACACTAGGGGTGTGGTGGCTAGGGTCCCCGGTACAGACGGATAAATAACTAACAGTTTTAGATGCCTCGTAACATATTCTGGGTGCCTATACGAGTCGCCATGGTAAATGTGGCATGGTTCGACCCACACAATAAAAATACTCGGGCAACATGCTGGATTAGTTCTCACCAATACCTAGCTATTGTTATTGTTTAGTAATATTATGTTAGAATATTTAGATTAGTCACGAGATTTCTCATACTACTGATTTATTTAATAGTTTCAGCTCACATGAATGCAAAGATTAGTTAGAAATAAAAACAGGATTAGCTAAATTCCTAGCCAGCCTATACCACTTGCGCACATTTGAAATCTCCGCCAATTCACTTCCAGTATTTATAGAAATATATGCCCACGATGCATCATATAGTACACTAAAACAATTACAATCCATAGTACTAGCAGTGAATCAAGTTGAGTAAGACATGGCTTTCAAGAGTTCTTCATCATTTGTTTTCTTCCTCTCTCAACCTTCCTTTCTGTGTCATGGTCTTCTATTGTAATACATGCTTTACCCCTTGATGATACACCGAACTGTTCAGTAACCTACACCGTATACGTGTCATGATGATCAAGCTAGCATGAGCCTCCAAGTGAGTGCATGCTCTAGTCCAGCCCAAAGGCTAGGAAAGAAAGCCCATAAGTCATATGGTTAAACCCAGTACTCGTAAGACCAAATAAGGAAAGTATCTAGGAGTTTGACCTAGGACAGGCAGGCTAGCTTCACATTGATTCCTATTAGGAAATATATATCAAAGTATAAGTTGTTCATGGAAACTCTCCTACATGAACAACTCTCCACAAGGAAAGGATCTCTAACAAATATCTTTCCTTAAAGCAAGCCACCAAAGGCATAGCCGAACAAGGACTCTTTCATGATAAGTAGAGAACAAGGTTGAGGAACTAAGGTATGCTACAAAACCCAAATTCAATCATTACACCTTTCTCATGCCTTGTCTGACTTTAGTATCGGAGTGCCATCGGTCGCCACAACGGTGGTCTTTGGCACACGTGTGTTCCTTTTGCAGGTCAAGGTCAAGGAGAAAAAAAAATGATCCATCAATTTGGCATTGTCCATGGGGAATGAAAAAGTTCCTAAGAAAACAGAAATAACACCTCTTCATTACAGTCTAAACAGATGGTAGCCACAAGATCTCATACTAATGGTGAAATCGCCAAGCCTTCAACCGCTCGAACTGGTGCAGTGCCCCCAATTCCGGTGGTACTAGCCACGTGAGAAAAACAACCCCAGGCCCCCGTGCCGGATGCGTCCATGATGGAGTCTAGGGTGGATTGACTATTTTCCCATGTGCAGCAAATCGTACAAGTGGTAGAGATGCCCGCTCAGCAGAACCCACCATCTGTAGGAGGAGACAAAGAGGTGAAAAGAACCTTGTCCTCGCAGGACAACAGGGAGTCACTATGTCCCCATTGTCTCTTAGTGGACCAAAGACGATGGGAATATGGGGAATGGAGTGGTCTATGGAGACCCGACATCTAAGGCTGACAACTTCACCGTCCCCCCGTTCAATGATAAGATAATGAACGTTCCACTACCGAAGAAGTTTAGCCCTCCAAGTCTGGAATACTATGATCGAACAGTGGACCCGTCCGACTACCAACGCCATTATTATCACGTAATAGTGTTGAAAGAAGGATCCGAAACAGTTATGTGTCGGACATTTACCATCAGCCTAAAGAAAGAATCGCTGATGACGTCCTTCCAATGTCTATTGACTCGTTCCAGAAGCTGGCGAAAACATTTATCACTCGCTTTGTTGGGAGACAACGGATTAGGAAGGGCCCACACTACTTGCTCAACTTTAAGCAAAAACAAAATGAAACACTGAGGGAGTATGTCACCCACTTCAATGGTGACTTAACTCTGATCGACGATTGCAACGACGACACCTCAGTCACAGCTATCAACTCAGGTTCGAGGGTAGGCCAATTCTACAACTTCGTCACCCTGGAGCCTCCGACTGACAAAACAGACTTACTAAATAGTGCTCAGAAATACATCACCCTTGAGGGGAAAATCTGAAAAGAATTATTCCCTAGACTTCTAGATAAGAAGGAAGTGAGAAAGCCGGAGGAGGACGAAAGAAGCAAGAAGATCCTAATAGGATGATTAAGTATTTTTTTTCTTCTTTTAATACTAGAAGAAATTCTAAAAATTTAAAACAGGAGGATTAATGAAAAAGACGAAGTGAAGCGAATACATTCTGGTCAACAAGGCAAAATAAAGCTGCCAACTTCGTCGGATCGAAATCCTACACTCCCCTCAACTCCAGCCTGTTCAGTGTTCTCAATGCCATTAAGAATATTGGAGAAGTGAAATGGCCCTCCACACAGCGGGGATATCCTTCCAGGCGAGACAATGGTAAGTACTGCTCCTTTCACAAGGACAACGACCACGACACTTAAAACTGCAAGAATCTCATAAACGAATTTGAGTACTGGATTAAGTAGTAAAATCTCAGAGAATTCCTGAGCTCGGAAAAGATACAAGACCAAGCGAAGGAAAGAGAAAAAGTCGTTAAAGAGAGAGAAGAAAAGGTGGCTGGTGTTATATACGTCCTGCACGGGGTATGCTCGGAAGGTGAGCAATCCAATAGATCCCTAAAGAGGATGATTCGCGAGATGCCGGGTCAGTCCACTTATGAAGACCAACAAGTGCAATACGCTCGTGTTTAGAACCTGATCCCATCGCTGACATTCGCGGATAAGAACCTCTAGGGCTTCAGCTCTCCTCACAACGAAGTGGGAAGTAAATAGATTCTTGGTAGACACTGGGAGCTCCCTGGACGTCTTGTTCCTCAATGTGTTCCACAACATGCAGCTGAAAAAAAAGAACTCGATGCCCGCCAGTCACCCCATGATTGGGTTTAGCGAGGAGAAGTGCTTCCCTCTCGGGAAGATTAGGCTGATGGTGGTCGCGAAAGAGCCACGACTGCAGAAAGTTATGTTCCAGGAGTTCATGGTTGTCGATGCCCCATCCATCTACAACATCATCTTTAGAAGGCCTTGGCCCATTCAGATGGAGGCGATAGTTTCCATTTTACAACAGTGCATCAAGTACCCCACCAATCAAGCGAAAGAAACCATTCGAGGAGACCAGCCGTTAGCAAGAGACTGCCATTATGCAACATTAAAGTAGTTGGACACTTAGCAATCACTGTCTGGGCCTGCGGGTTAGACATCTCAGAGCCCAAGCCCAGAGAAGATAGTAGAGTCTCCCCGCTCGGATGATGAAACTCATGTCAGTTCGAGGGGAAGACCCAATGTCGGCCAGCAAAAGGAGTTAGTCATGGTCTACCTTGATAGCCCCAATAACAACAGAGTCGTCCATACATGTTCTCGCATGTGCAAAGTATTGGCGGAACGTATCAACGACAAGTAAGCTGGATGTTCAAGGAGCAAATTGGCATAACCGTGGAGGTCTGTATAGACGACTCAACGCATCTAACCGTTCCAGTCCATATGTACCAATTCAAGTCCTTAACCACCAAGACTCAACTAAATAATTAGTCAGAATCTAATCCTGAAAAGACTATTTGTTTGTCACTCCAGTTCTATACAAAGCTAAGTAGCAGTATTTCGACATACCAACGCCTACTCAGAAAGCGGGCAACCAACAAGACATGGTCTGCCCATATAAAGATCAATCTTTAGTGACTTAGTTATCGTCGACGAATCATGTTATTTCGTCAAAGGAACTACACAGGCTGAGTCAGAACCACACATGTCTCCTTCAAAACCAGATTACCGTAGTCCCTACTCAGAGTTAAATTGTCTCATTTCATTTTACACTCCTGGAGAATTGTTAGCACAAGCAAATACGATCCACAATCATTCAGAGGCATACAAGAAAAATGAATTGATTATCAAAAAGTGTTACAAAGCTTGACCGAAGGTTTATCCACTACACGTATCTAAGCTTGGTGCAAATCAAGGCACGAGTAAGGATCCGCCAGTAAACACGTCGATATTTTGCTCCACCAATCTGTCTTCAGAAAAGGATTTGGAAGTGAAAGCAAAAGGACCCAATGTTGGCTATTGAGCTGATCCCTAAAAAAAGGGATGCATGGGGTGATACAGAGTCAACTCCCCAAGATGAAGGATAAACTTGGACCCTAAAGGGGAGTCGATACTTCTTTTTCACGACATGAAGAGAAATTAAGAGGTCATATGGTACCACTGGAAGCTCACACAAACCAAGTTCATGGCAACGCTTGAAACTGTGAGAACCAACCTATATATAGACACGATGGTTCAAAGAACGAGGTCACCCTGTAGTCATGTTACCCGGGGAATTAAGAGGCGACGGTTTCAAGTACAACTGCATTAGTCCACATTCATCGAATTAATGGAACTGCAAGCAGCCCCATTGACTAGGGGGAATAGCTTATGGTACACCGAATCGTTTCCCAATCTACTCCTTACACGTGGCACGATGATCTCCTCAACAGAGTGGAGCGGGCCCAAGTAAGGGAGCTGGCCAAAATAAGCGTTTGATCTGATCCAACACAAAAGAAAAGGAACAAAACCCAATATGCTCGAAGCCCACTGAAGTGAGTATCTGGAAATTGGATCCAATCAACAAAGCCCAATTAAGCCCACAAGTCAAATGGTCAAACCCATAACCCATAAGACCTAACAAGGAAAGTATCTAGGAGTTTTACCTAAGATCGACAGACAAGTGAAACATTAACCCCTATTGAGGAAACACCATTTGATCTAGCTCACGGAGCGGAGACAATGATCCCAGTAGAGTTGGGAATGCCAGTGTTCAGAATGGAGAAGTTCAGGCTGGATGGCAATGATGAAGCCGACAAAGATGACTTGCCAGGGATTATTGTCTAACATAGACAATTATGGCCAAACTTGACCAAAGTTTAGTCAACCCATTAAAATCGATGAAGAAAATATCAATTAATTCATTACGAGAAACACAATTTTTTTGTAGTGTATTCAATACTGAATCAAGAAAATAAATTGGAAAAATACAAATATGATCGTTTAGCCCATAACTGGCTTTTTCTGTAACGACTCGATCCACATGATATTGTCCGCTTTAGGCTTAACCACCCTCACGACTTTAAAACGCGACATATCAAGGGATCCAACCTTGCACATATATAGCACATACCATTCCCTCACCCAGGCAATGTGGGACTATAACACTTATGCATCCTGCCAACTTCTGAGCCGCCCACACATCGTAGCTTGCAAGCCTCACCGTCCGCCCACACATCGTAGCTCGTCAGCCTCAGAGCCCGCCCAGATAAGGCTGTCACAATCCACCCTTTCTCAGGGGCCCAATGACCTCGTTGGCACACTTCTGGCTAGGTCCGGCTTTGATACCATTCTATAACGACTCGATCCACATGGTATCATAGTGTCCGCTTTGGGCATAACCATCCTCACGGCTTTAAAACGCGTCATACCAAGGGGATCCAACCTCGCACATATATAGCACATACCCTTCCCTCATCCATGAAATGTGGGACTATAACACCTAGGTAGCCTGCTAGCTTTTGAGCCCGTCCACACATCGTAGCCTTCCAGCCTCACCGCCCCCCACACACAGTAGCTCGTCAGCCTCTGAGCTCATGAAACTCAACCAACATGCTTGCCAGGGATCATTGTCCGACCATCGACAATGATGACCAAACATGACAAAAGTTTAGTTAGTTCATTAAGATTGACGTAGACAACTCTTGGTATCCTATACAACCTAGTCTTTAAAGAGACGGCTTGAGGAATCGAAAATAGGATTAACTTGGGAACTCGAATAATCTCTGGTCCACCCCTATTATTTTTACTCTGTTGCATAGAGTTTAGCCAACCTACAAGGTTTGGCCAAGATAACTTTTGTTTCTCTAAAATGTCCATAGCAGAATTGATTGAATACAAGAGCAATCGCAAGTTGAACGGTCAAAACTCTCATTAACATATCAACTAGACAATTTCCTAACTTAGCAAAATTTCTTTTCTAAAGACAAACACCATGGAAAGGAAACACAGAAGATATTCAGCAGGAAAAGTCTAGAAAGTACAAAGTGTTACTTAACAAATCTTCTTTCATTGATGATTCAGAAAATACAGAATTTACTCCTTATCAAGAAGAAGTTCAAATACAGTGGGGCTAGAATTAACAGGAGAATAAGTAGAGGATGGCTCTGTGCACACTACAACATTGACACCCTGACCTGGGTTGTCCTCTTCTTGTGATTGGTTAAAAGCTTTTTCGAACTCCGCATAGGGCGTCTTTCTGTATCCATCAGCTCCAACAGCTCTAACCTACCTTTCACAACCCTGCTGAACCGAAATGTGCCCTGGGCCTTGAGAAGTCCCCTTCTCACGAGCTTTCGACTCGGTGAGCTATTTCTCTAAATGCTCAAGTCTGCTCGTCAGGGCATCAACTTTGGATTGCTCGGTACTTAGCTTTTCCTTAACTAAACTAAGCTCATTATGCAAGCCAGGAAGAGTTGCTCTTCTCTCATCCTTACACTTTTGGCATTGAAAGCAACGTCAGCCTCAAACTGCTCATATCCGATAGCTCTTTCAGACTCCTTGTAGCTCTTCTCAGTGCTCCGAGTCTTCATCTCAGTTTGCATCTTGATTACAATCTCCTGAGCAAGATTCAAGTCACGACGACGTGATTAAGATCTTCTCCAACACGTCCCTCATGGACACCACCTTGGGCAAGTCGGTCTCAAGCGACTCCAAGTAGACCCTATGATCCTCCAATCTTGCCTGCAAGGCCTCCAAATAAACATCCTATTGAGCATGCCTCTGGCGTTCAGTCTATTTCTTCAGTGAGTCGATCTCGCGGAAAGCACCAGAATACGACTTCTGCAGATGCGCAACAACTCGTACCATAGTGTACATTCTCTCACAAGCAGCCTCTACCTCCATCCCAACAATGACAACTTGGTTCAGATATGAAATCCCCAATATCAAATATCTTTGTCCCTTGTCCATAACGTTGCCGAACATATCCCCTTTTGGCTTCTGAGCACAATTGGCCAGGTAGTTGTTCCACCTACTAATATG
Source organism: Berberis vulgaris (assembly GCA_963556465.1). Classification (NCBI taxonomy): domain Eukaryota; kingdom Viridiplantae; phylum Streptophyta; class Magnoliopsida; order Ranunculales; family Berberidaceae; genus Berberis; species Berberis vulgaris. The sequence goes on along the minus strand of OY747126.1, from coordinate 37,054,585 downwards.
CTTCCTGGAAGCATAAGAAATGTCCACCTCTTGATGCCAAGCCTGATTGCTCAACTTTTTAACATAACTGAGGCAAAGAGATTAATATGTGCATCTGGATGAAGATCTTTCGAGAACACAATTGTGCCAGCACCGCCCTTCACCGTCTTCATCGCATTTGGGGCCTCTTCCACTGCTTTCCTCTTACTCACAACAACTAGCTCCTTCTCACCGCCGATTCAGTAGCAGTTGAAGGGAAGAAGGCAGGGAACAACTCTTCTAGTCGACCTTGACCTCAAGCCGAGGGTGAGAACCAGAAGAAGGGCAGTACGGACGATGAGGAAGGGACTGTTCACTGTAAGGACGACGGTCAGGTGACTTTTCGCTATACAAAGATGGCTCTTGCTCCAAAAGGGGATTATACTTGAAATCCTTCAAAAAAATAACGAGTTTGGCCAACACCAGACGAGGCAGCCAATCCCGCCTGCAGTAATATGTTGTTCAAAATCTTCACATGCTCACTGCTTTGCTGCATCACATCATCCATTTCCACCATATTCAGAAACTCATTTCCCGGTCGGAAAGGAAAACGGGAGCTTTAGCTTCAGCATCCCGCCTCTTAAACAGAACAACTTTCGCTCCAGCGAATACAACAAGCTCTTTCTCAGCAACAATTAAACCCTCATTAGAAGGGGCCAATAGCCTAGAAACAGTCCTAGACATAGTTTGAGGCTTCTTAGAAAGAAGAGATGAGGAGAGTGTTGCATCCAACTCCACCCTCCTTGCCACACTCGGAATCTTAAACTTTGGGCGCTTCCTCTTCTTTGAAAAAGGATAGCCAGCGGGCTTAGGTTTAGAGATTCTGAAGAGATTGGGAGCCTCATTTCAATAATCCTACAGCTAGCTGCATTTGATGTTGTCAGGTTGCACAACATCTTCCATCATCATGAAGGGCAAATCATCAAATTGGTCCAAGGCTTCTTTATCTTCTAAAGAAGGTGCGTAGTCGAAAACATTTATACTAAAAGCACAGATAGCAGTTCAATATGCAATCAACATAGTTAGGAGCAATAAAGGTACTACACTCACTTAGTTGTTTGAACTTGTGATTGATCAGACGACCGTCAAGCTCAAAATACTTCAGCCCGCAAAAGCAATAAAACAATACTTTTGCAGAACTTAAAATCATCAGGCAAAGTACCCAAACAAGCCGGTGACCTCAACACACAGACAACATGCTCGTTCAACCGAGGAGAAATGAGCAGTGATCGCCCTCTGAAACATTCGAGGCCAGCATCTTTCGCCTTGATAAAAACAGCGATCACAGTTTCGTACCCGTTTGGCACCAATTGAGCGGGTAGAATGCCGAGGTACACTAAGAAGCGCTAAATTTTCTTGATAATAGGGAAACGAATGCCCGATTGAAGCATACCACTAGCAAATGAATCCTCTCAGAAGAGACAGAGTTGTTTGACCAGCTTCAATGGTAAAGAGATCCAGATCGTCAGGGATTTGATACTTCTCGTGGATATTCACCAAATCCACTTCTGAGACTAACCTCTCCTAAAAAATGCACAACCTTCAGCAACTAGTTTATCAGGAAGCTAATTCTAGGCCGCCATTGAACAACGTATGAACTTTCGATTAATAGTTGCGAAAGCTTTGAGCAAAACAATAACGCAGAAGCGAAACAACAAAGCAGAGTCTTTGAGAAATTGCAGAAGTAAAGAAACTCAACTTTACAGGGGAAAAACTTGAATAGAAGTAAGGATTCGCGTTTTTTTGACCAGTCACATACCCATTTAATTATGTGCGCCGCTTGAGGAAACGTTTGGTGAGCTGGCCCACTAACTCGGAGGGGGGGGGCAGCTGATGATACATCAAACCATCCAGTAATCCGCACCATACACGTGTCATGATGTTCAGCCTAGCACAAGCTTCCAAGTGAGCGCCTGTTCTGGTCCGGCCCAAAGACCATGAAATAAAGCCCATAAGACATATTGTAAAACTCAGTACTCGTAAGACCAAATAAGGCAAGTATCTAGGAGTTTGACCTAGGATAGGCTAGCTAGCAACATATTGATTCCTATTAGGAAACAAATAGCAGAGTAAAAGTTGTGCATGGAAACTCTCCTGCATGAATATTTCGAGAAATACTTCGGTGTGTAAAGAAAAAACGTATAAATTTCGAGGATACAAGAAATAAATAGAATCGTGGGTATATTAAATAAGTGAAAAAATAAGATGCAAGTAAATAAATGTATTAAACACATTAAATGAAACCTAAATACCTATAATTAGAAAATCAGGGGGTAGTTTGAAAAATCAATATCAAAGTAGAAGTGACAATTAAAACATTAGGGGGTGGTTTCAAAAAGTAATAAATAATTAGAATAAATGATAATTAAAACAATCGAAAACCATGAAAATTTTCGAAAAATCCTCTAAAAAAATGTATATTTTAGTAGGTTGTTTTTGTATTTTTACCAAAAAATGAAATCTGCGAAAAAACATCAAAATTTTTCAAAAAAAGGTAAAATTTTTCGTTCGCTCTTTTTCTTTTCGTAATTTCAAAGAAAACAAAAATTTTGGGGAATATTTGTGTAATTTCATGAAATCACAATCTTTACTCACGCATTGTCTTACTTTAGCATCGAAGTGCCATTGGCCGTTGCAATGGTGGTCTCTAGCTCACGTGTGTTCCATATTCAGGTCAAGGTCAAGGAGAACGGAAACTGATGCATCACCCATAAACTTAATCCTAATCCCAATTCAATGCCTACTCTTTCCAAGGGTACTTGTCCGAGGAATTCATTGAAACTAGGTATTTGCGCAAAATTACTAGGGGACCAATTAGTGTAGTCGAGGGCTCTCCTCTAGATCACCCAGGTTGTACTTTACCCCAAGGACTTGTGGACTTTGAAGTTGTAGTTTGCATTTGCACAACCATCAAAGCTAAGATCCTTGTCATTGTCGCCAACATCCCCATTTTACTGAGCTTACTTACTGAAAATACATCAAATAAGATTATCATCATGACCATACACGTGGAAAAGATCGCTTATCACGAGGTCTAAGTATTTCAAGTCAAGGCCGACTCGCAAAGCCCAAAAAGGCGGATCCAGTCATTAAAACCCAAACGGGCCTGTCAAAACTATTCATTGCCAGAGGCCCAAATCCAAGCCCAACAAAGCTCTCCCTTAAAAATGAGGAACGTTACATACAAAAAGTGTCATGGCAGGAGTTACTCCCCCAAGGACGTATCCTCATTAAGGAGGAGACTATTACAAAGGATATCTCCCCTCGTAAAGCCTCACATGCTTAAGTCACAGAGAAAATTAATAACGACCACTATATAAGGTAAAGGGATAATTCGACTAAGGTATGCAATTTTAACTAAATTTTATCCAGATTAAGCTCTACCCCCTACAAATTTACTGACTTAAGCATCGAAGTACCTTCCGCCACCAAAAAGGTGGTATTTGGCAATCCAACCTTTGTTTTGCAGGACAAATTTCTAGAAAACCAGATTTGGATGCATCAATTTGGCGTCGTCCGTAGGGAACAACAGTTTCCTTTCTATAAGGGAGTTTGTAGTTGGAAACTTATTTAGTTCTAATCAACGATAAAAAGTTATTGCGAACGGATCACTCTACAAACCCTCAACATAGCAACAATCAAGGCAACCCTTTCACTGGTGAAGCTGAGTTACCAATAGTGCCTGCTCCAAACCTAGTAACAATCAGGTTAACTGTGATGGGTAATGCAATATTACAACGCAGAGTGGTAGCTCAATCATCTTAGACATATGGAGGATCCGTCACGGATATTCGCGTGAATCAAATCCTAGCCCAAATGGATCATCTAATTAAAGTTGTGGACAAACTTACCCATGAGCGTGCTCAATCTGCCAATCATGTCAAAACACCGCCACACTAAAACTCTACCAACCGTGTCTGAGAAAATAATGGAGTTCCTGCAGAACTTCAACAAGTGAATGTAAAAGGCAATAAACCACAAGAAGATGGCCTCCAGAGCGATGGAATCCATACACAAGTTTCGTTTAGGATCGAAGTAACAGATCCTAACGTGTTGTATGAATTGGCCAGACCGCCTTTCTCTCATGCACTTATGAAGACTCCTTACCAAAGAAATTCACTCCTCCAAAGTTTGAAGTGTATGATGGCATTACCGATTAAAAAGACCATCTGCGACACTTCCACCACATTAAGGCATTAAAAAAAGCATAAAGTTTCCGACCAGTCTCACCTCCACAGCGAGGAGTTGGTTCAACAGTCTTCCACCCTGATCAATAGACTCCTTCCAAGCATTAGCCATTGCCTTCATCACGAGGTTCATTGGTAGCCAACGAATGAGAAAGGGTCTGAATTACTAGTTCCACATCAAGCAAAAGCCTGAAAAATCCATAAGGGAGTATGTCAGTAGTTTTACTGACAAGTTGACTATGATTGATGGCTGCAGGGATGACACAACCATTGCCACCTTCACTTCCAAATTGAAGAGAGAACCATTTTATAATTCTTTGAAACTAGACCCTCCAATGAATATGGAAACCTTATAGAAGATGGAACTAAAGTACATCACCCTCAAGAAGATGTTGCCTGCCAAGAATATGAACGAATCATAATAGAAACCTTTTCCAACGAACCGGTAGATGAGAGAATAAAGAAGGAGAAACGACAAACAATGAGAGGATAACGGTCAGTCGAAAAGGCAACGAACCAACGAAAAATCTGAATTCAACTCGTAAGAACCCGAAAATCTACAATCTATAAGACCAAGAAATGAACAGGTAACGAGTGTAGTAAAAAAATGTATAAACCATACACGACTTTGAAAACAAATCGAGCAATCATCCTGAAGTCCATGATGAATTAGGAGTATATCAACTAGCCACTCAAAATGAGAGGAGACCCAGATGGACGAGATAAAAGAAAGTACTGCTCTTTCCACAAGGATCACAGGACAACAATGAAGACTGCTACAATTTGAAGGACAAAATTGACCACTGAATTCAAAGAGGGCGACTCAGAATTTTCGTCGGGTTGCTAGACAAGTAGTCTAAAGGAAAAGAGAAGGTAGACACTGCTACATGATCAAAAGAACAACCCAGAGAATTGATATATGAACTACACGGCATAGCTGGAGAAAAATAACGATCTAACTGTTCAAAGAAGCGATTAGCAGTACCGCCCACTCGAGCTGATCTAAATCGAAGTAGGAAAACCAATATCATTGAAGGAGACCAGAAGAGCCACTGCAACAAATCACAACGGGGGACACAAAAATGGTTGCATTTCAGGCGGAGATCAACTAGCTACAAATTCATGGGTCTCACCGACAAATGCGAGCTCGATTCCCAACCAAGAGCTCTTTATCCACATTGTCCCTGACAAGGCCAACAACAACTTCTCCATCATTGACACTGGGTTTGGCATGACCAAATCTGATTGGGTAGAAAATCTCGGTACCATTTCAAGGTATGGAGCCAAGGAATTCATGGAAGCCTTGGAAACTGGAGCTGATGTGAGCATGATTTGACAATTCGGCGTTGAGTTCTACTTAGCTCACTTTGTTGCCGAAAAGATCATCAGTTAGAGTACCTTGAAGAATGTAGACTCAAGGATTTGATTAAGAAACATTCTGAATTCATCAATGAAGGAAAACACCACTATAATTCAAGCTCAAGTCATATACATCGTTGAATGCGCTCAATCCCAGAGATTAACCAAACACTGGACAACCGAAAGGAGGAACAACACCAAAGCAAACTTCAAGACAATCTGAAGTCAAAGTTGATCTAGAATAGATATAAGTACTCCACAACATATGGTCATCCAATAAAGCCAAAAGCATATAACAGCCAGCCTACCACGCCAGCAAAACATTTGTGAACGTAGAAGTGAAACTAGCATTCACCCTGGTCATATTTTCAAAAAAGCTACGATCATATTTCCAAGCTTATCTCGTCACAGTCATGACCGAACAACCGCACCGATCAGTGTTGCACAACCAAGAATTAATCGTAAAAATGGTGAGGTGGGCAATACTGACAACCATCGACCAAGCATCAATCAAGTGATCAAGCACACCAAATAAACTATTCATGAATGAATCCTATGTTGTAGCAGAGCATCCAACAAGAAGGGAAGAGGAGCAAGAATAATCCTGCATAACACAAAATGCGTAAGATTGAAAAGAACAAGTGAATTCAGCTTCAAAGCCATAAACAACGAAGCCAAGTATGAAGCAGTAACAGCGGGATTGCAGTTTTCCAAACACTCAGAAATGACAAAAATCAACGTCTTCACCAACTCAGACTGGTGGTCAACCAGTTGAATGACGAATCTCAAGCTCAAGACGGCTCAATATTTCGAAACCAAGTGCACGAGAACTTAAGTACCAAACAACACTTCTTAGCAACCTCCCACCCACAAGCAAGCAGACAAGCCGAGATGACCAACATTTTTAACCAAAAAGTTTTGGTCAAAAGATGACAACGAAGCACTAAGAGTCAGATTAGATCCCATCACAAATTTAGTGTCGGCAGCTAGACGAAACTGTAATACTAGTAAAAATCAACAGACAAATAATATACCGGTTGAAAGACACAAAGGGAGAACAACTACTACGACCATGAAATGTCAAGCATTTGAACAAGGATTATCTATAAAACTTCCAAATTCTAACCCTCCATTTTACGTTCAAATAGTCAAGACGTCAAAGTCAGACTATGCATCTACTCATAAAACAGCTAGCACGACCAACATATTGAGCTACGAGTAAAAGGTCAAGATGTATAAGTTAGATGTAAATATAAAAATTCTGGTCTGATCAACCCTAAAGTAAACATACAAAAGTCTGGATGTATAATTCAGACTTACTCGTAAGACCTTTCAGCCAGACCAATATGTCGGACCATGAAGTAAATCTACAAAAATCTGGACATATAAGTCATACTTACTTGTAAGACCTTCTAGACCTACCAATATATCGAACCTTGAAGTAAATCTATAAAAGTCTGGACGTATAAGTCAAACTTACTTGTAAAACTTTTGGCTCGACCAATATGTCGAACCACGAAGAACATTTACAAAAGTATGGACATATAAGTCGACTTACTCGTAAAACCTTCTGGCCCGACCAATATGTCAACACCACGAAGAGTACTTACAAAAGTCTGGATGTATAAGTCAGATTTACTCGTAAAAACTTCTAGCTCGACCAATATGTTGGACCTCTTACAAAAGTATGGACATATAAATCAACTTACTCCTAAAACCTTCTGGCCTGACCAATATCTCAGGACCAAGAAGAGTAGTTACAAAAGTCTGGACGTATATGTCAGATTTACTCGTAAAAACTTATGGCTCAACCAATATGTCAGACCACGAAGCACACTTACAAAAGTATTGACATATAAGTTGACTTACTAGTAAAACCTTTTTGTCCGACCAATATGTCGGACCACGAAGCGTACTTACAAAAGTTTGAATGTATGAGTCAGATTTACTCATAAAAACTTCTGGGCCGATAAACATGTTGGATTACGAAATATACTTGATGTAGTCGATTTCTGCTCTCTTTTTTCGCTGCTTACCTAGAACTGCATAGGTAGAAAACGTGAGCCAAAGACCACCGTGTGGTGGCCGATGGCACTCCGATGCTTAAGTTAAATAAGGCTTAGGAAAGGCTTAAAACTGTAAACTGGGTTATATTGCGTACCTTTAGGTCATCGACCTTGTCTCCCTTTTATAGTGAAGGAGTCCTCATTCGGCTAGGCCTTTGGTTGAGTAGTTTAGTGAAAGTGATTTTGTTGTAGATATCCTTTCCTGGTTGGGAGCTGTCCATGTGGGATACTTTCCCTACATGACTTGTGCTCCTAAATCTGCGGGAGGGATTTTATTTCTTTGTGTTGTCCATGCAAGGAAGTTTCCTTGCTTGACTTATACTCTAATATATGTTTTGCTAGTCGGATTCAATGTGTATTTGGCCTGCTTGTCTTGGGTAGATCTCTAAGATACTTGCTTTAGAGGTCTAACGAGTATTGGGCCTGACCGTGTGACGTGTGGGCTTACTGGTTCATTGCAACTCGGACCTAAAATCGGGTATGCTTCGTTCTGGTGATGAGATTATCATGACACTTGTACGGTGCTGATCAAAGGACAGTTTGGTGTATCATCAACTGTTCCCCCCAAGTTAGTGGGTCATCTCATCGGTCCATTAAATTGTTTTGATAGACTCTGTACAATTATGATGATTGAGCCTGAAACGTCTCATCAAGCAACGCACGTCATTAAATGAGTTTGTGGCCGTTTAGTAAGGAAAGGGGGCTTGAGTACTTGGTGCTTATATAAGTCGCCGTTTTTCTGAGAGGTAGTCTTTTCACCTTGCATCTCTTCTCCGTCCTCTCCTTTCTCTATGTTTTTGGTTGCAAATCTTCCTTTGTTTTTCTAAAAGAAAAAACATTCTCTTCATGGCGGATAGCGTTGAACTAACTCCAGAAGAGAACAAGCTTTATGCTTGCCATACTTTTTACCAGTAACAGAAGGGGTCCGATATGGATAAGCTTCGCAATGACTATGGGGTTCCTGAAGATTTACTGTTTATCTTATTGAGTGCTACTCACAATACGTTGACGCCTCCGCAAGGGTTCATTGCCTTGCACAAAGGCAAGTTCCAAGCGGTGCTTTGCTTTCCAGTTTCGGAGGATATTTGGCACTTTCGTATTCCTCCCGCTCAAATGGCGCCTGACGGGTTCAGGATTTTGATTGTTGTTGTTGTCAAGGCCAAACTTTCTGGCCATCTGCTGACTCCACCGATATTTCATTTGCTGACTTCTCATCGTCTTAATGCCCATGGAGTCTGGTGGTTGAGTATTTCGAAGTATTTGGGCTCCTTGTCTATTGAGTTTGAGTCTTGGCAAAAGAAATATTTTTTGGCTTCTTCTAATTCTTCCTACTTCAAGGTGGACGGGCAGCCTTTTGTCAGGCACGTCAAATTCGATCTTGGTGAGTGTGGTGCTTATCTTTCTGCTATTTTTCCATGTGCTTTTGTAGAAACTGACATGTTGTCTAATTGTTCCGTGCAAGTAAATTTGTGGCTCCAACTCTTGCTGAGGAGAAAGAATCTGTGAGGAGAGCGTTTAATGAGCTTTCCTCGGTTGTTGTTGAGGAGGTCATGGCCACAAACAACGTCGTGCCGAGTGGATTGTTCAGGCACTTTCACGTAGGCCCTATTGTGCCTAGGTTGTCCCCAGAAGGAAACTGGTAGTGGCCATTCCAGAAATAGAAGGTTTAAAATACCGAGCCCTTCGAAGCAGGCTGAGTTACCATGCCACTTATCGGTCATCTCATGAGAAGGCAAGCTGGTGATAAGGTTGGTTCTTCCTCTAAGCCAATTCTACTAGGGTAGAAGTGGATCTTCTCTCCCACCCATTTAGCCTAATGACGAGCGTTGGGCCAATATTCTGTCTGAGTAGTCTGTTGAGTTGGTGTCTCCCAAAGGTTTTTTGTCATCGTTTTCTAAGAGTGATCTGCATCCTGACACACATAGCGCAGTTCATCTTGTGGAGGGACCTTTTGTAGAGCTTTGCAAGTTATACTCAGACACGCTCTATTTGTTGGACCTCTTAAGTAAGCAGTTCAAGGAGTTGGTGGATAAGGCGCAGTTTCACGAGTTTGAGTTGGCTTCTTTGTGCTTGGAGTTTGAATTTGACTTGGCCAGCGGGCGTCACTAAGTTCAGGAGGTTGAGGCTTGGGCAGCGGATGCTCTGGTGTAGCTAAACTTGCTGAAGGAGCGACTAGCGAAGGAGGAATCTCATACGGCTGTGCTTTTTCACAGACTATTGGTGGCGGAGGCAAGTTTAGCGAGGCCCAAAGCCCATCGTGAAACTTGGGGATCTTCTGATGTCGCCCGTGGTAGGTTGGAGCTGCTTGAACTAATTGAGGATAAAAATCCTTATTCTGAGCTTGATTTTGATCGATATTAAAAGGCTGCTTTTTGGAAGTTTGACGATGCAGAAGTTTTTGATCATGCTTCCCCTTCTTGCAACTCAACACTGACTCTAGATAATGTTTTTTTATTTCTCGCAGTTCGTTCCGGTGTAAGTGGCTCTTCGGCATCCGGAGAAAGCTCTAAAAAAAATGTAGTTTTTGAATCAATTTAAAGAGTATTGAAAAAGTGAACAAGTATCTTTTGTACCTATATTCTCTGTAGCTAGATTATGTTATGTGCTATAAGCCAGTCTATTTCTTGCATGCTTGACCTTTTGTACTTATTTTTTGTTGACCTTTTTTGAATTTCTTAAGTCCTAGGTCGTGGCTTCGGTCTTGATCTTTCGTTAGTCACCAAATTTGTTCAGGCGTTGCTCTTGAGAGTACAATGACCCATCGAGCGTATGTCGGGTAATACAAATGTTGATTGTACTATCGTCTTTATTGCCGTCTGGCATTTGCAGGCGGGGTGTTTGAGCGATAATGTCTGGTGTTCATAGTATGCAGGGTGTTTGAGCGATAATATCAGGTGATCATGGTCTGCATAAGGACCATTATCTATGGTGAGCTATCTTCACCAGGCTATGTGAGCACTAACTAAGCTCCCACTTCATATGACGCTGTCGCTTGTTCTATTCGGATTAGGCTTTGAACAATAAGTACAAGTCTGAATTTGGCAGTTGTGGCCCATTCAACAAGTCTGAATGTGGTTGTCCTGAATTGTATAACAAGTCTGACTATGACCGTCCTGACTTGTGTCTGAGAGGTGAAAGTTTGACTGTGGCCGTCCCGACTTGTGTTTCAAGTTTGACTTTGGTTGTCCTGACTTGTATCTAAAGGGTGCAAGTCTGAATGTGGTCGTCCTAACTTGTATCTGAAGGGTGCAAGTCTGACTCTGGTCGTCTTGACTTGTGTATCAAGTCTGACTATGGCCATCTTGACTTGCGTATGGGAGTTAGGTAGAGGAGGACCGGTAGTGGAATTTTGGCAAAAACAAATATCCTTTATTGATAATACCGTGTTGTGGCCGATGGCACTCTGATGCTTAAGTTAGATAAGGCTTAGGAGTGACTTAAAACTGTAAACTAGGTTATAGCGTGCCTCTAGTTCATTGACCTTATCTCCCTTTTATAGTAAAGGAGTCCTCGTTCGGCTAGGCTATTGGTGGCATAGTTTAGGGAAAGTGTTCTTGCTATTATGATCCTTTTCTGATTGGGAACTTCCATGTGCGATAGTTTCCCTACAAGACTTGGGCTTCTAAATCTGCCGAAGAGATTTCCCTTTCTGAGTGTTTTCCATGCAAGCAAGTTTCCTTGCCCGACTTTTACACTAATCTTTGTTTCCTAGTCGGATCCAATGTATTGTTGGCTTGCCTGTATTAGGTAGATCTCTCATATACTTGCCTAAGAGGTCTTTTTAGTATTGGGCATGATCCCGTGCCGTGTGGGCTTACTGGTTCATTACAACTCACACCCGGTTGTCTAAACTCTGCCAATGACGGGCTTATCATTGTTTGGGCCTGTTTCATTATGCTGAAAAGATTATCATGACACGTGTACAATGTTGATTAGAGGTCGGTTTGGGTATCATCAATACTTATAAAAGTCTGGACACACAAGTCAGACGTACTCGTAAATCTTCCCATTTTGATTAACAAGTCAGTAGAAGTGAAAGTTTCAAATGATCAAGAAACGAGTGCAAAGACGAAAATCTAGCCAAGTCTAAACTATCAAGGAACAAAAAGTACGAGTAACGAGATCAACACACATTTATTGTGTATGATTAGATATCGTGATTGACACGGAAAATAAACAAACTACAATCACGACAAATTAAAGACACAATCTGGAAGGAAATATCAAAGAACAATAAATACAAGAAAGACAAGTCAAGTATTGATGATATTTTTCATTCATAAATTTACTCAGTTACATCTGGAGAAGAAAATATAACAGTTGGAGAGGAAACAGTGGAAGTGATCAAAACATCATTTGCAGGAACACTCAAAGAAGGATGGACAATGGCATTTGCAAGAAAAGGGAATGAATTTTTCTCTTATAAAACAAGGATAGATGATGGGGCAGGATCGGATGAAGGAGGAGACGTTGGTTCTTTTTCAACTGAATCACTTGGCGGATCCGTAACACATTCTTCATTCTCATCGTCCTCAAAAACCTGGTCAACCAAACCACGATATCTAGACAAATCAAGACCATCCCCTTTCATGTAGTTGAGTAGATCGATTCGACCATCTACGACTCTTCTCCAATCTGCTGCTGTCACAATCTTTAGTTTATCCTTGACTGTTGCAAGCTCATTTTAGGTTGAAACGAGTTCTCCTTCAACAGTAGTTATCATTGCTGAAGCATCTGACTTAAAATCAGCAGTTCAGTCGTTAACTGCATCACAAGCTCCTCAGCAACCTTACGGCTGACAAATTGGTCAATAACAGAACGCATGGTCTCATCATGACCAGCCTTCTCAACATACAACTTCCTCTCCACAATGTCCAATTGATCACGAACTCTTTCCAACTCAGTCCTCGAAGTCTCAAGCTTAGCAGGGAACTTGTCTCCCACAACCTCAACTTCCTTCAAGAAAGCTCGAGCAATCTCAATTGTCTTCTCCCGCTCTGTGCACTGCTCTTTCAATGCAACTAGCTGATGAAGAATTTGATAAAACACCAATAATTGTCCTGCCATTTTCCTTTCAAGAGCGACCACCTGACCACGTGCAACTTGATAAACTTACCCCATCACCTTAGCATAAGTAAGGTGATTCATCCCTTCCATTATCTGCTTAAGGTCGTGGTCGAAATGATTACTACGCTCTCGCACAGGCACTGGTGCCTGTTCCACCAACCGCCTATGCCATTCGTTGATCAAAATGTGAGCACTATCATGCACGTCAATGTCATTAAACCAACAAAATTTTCCATTCGACTTAATATAGATGTCTTCCGGGTTGGGCTCCTTACAACCAATCAATGGATGAAGAACTCAGGGATCAGGGAGTACTGAAGCCCTACCCCCTGTAGCAAAAAAATGACTGGGGTAGCAGAGAAAATGGAAAAAACACTCTTGCCTTTTCTTGTCGAATCAGTCGTGGCAAGAGTGGGACAGGCAGTAGTGGCAGCAACAACAGTGGAAGTGTGATGAGCAGGTGGAGAAGCAGGAAACTTCATTGTGTAATCAGCATGAATAGGAGAAGAAGGTGAAGGAGGAGCTTTAGAACTCTTACTATGCAGATTGACGACCTCTTCTTTGCACAGTGGATTAAAGTCAAAGTCGGCTATGGTCTTTGTCGTATTCGGATCTTTCGACTGCTCCACAGCAAGCTGAAACTTCTTATTGTTGATGACATGACAGTCACTATCAGACCATTCGAGAAAGTCGGATACACCATGAGTAGAGAGGAGCCTCTTCTCACACTCGTCCAATGGACGGATCACCTCATTTTTGCTCCTCTCCAAAGCTTAATTCATTTCCTCAACCTTTTCAAAAGATAGGCAATCTTCTTTCCTACCCTCCTTACCAGATAACCTCGGATGAGGAACAGTTCGAGTAGCACCATGAGTATAACTAACAAGCAGCTTCTTCTTGGGAACACGGCTTGGACTTATCGACAGTTGCTTCGAAAGACTATCAGAGGAGTTTCCTTTTCCTAGTGGCCGAACTAGTACCACCAATGCAAACATGAGCAATAAGATTCGTAACCACCTTGTCGGAACTCACTTTCCCATCAATGCTAGCATCACTAACACCAATAGGATCAGCACGAGCAACGATCTCAGCAGCTCAAGCTTCAGTAAGCAACACTCCCTCCACCTCGTTCATAGTGTACAAGCTACTACGCTTCACAACCTAAATAGCGAGGAACGACTCAACAACAACTTGAGGAAGCTTCTAAAAGCAGTCTAATCTTCGTTCCTCTGAAAAAAAGTGTAGATCTTTCCACTTTTTTGGGACTCGAAATGACCTCATGATTGGTCGATCCCGCAACTTAAAGTAGCTAGAGTTGACAGAAGCATAAACCCAAAACCTCGACCAGTCCCTGTAATCACCATTGAGCTTCCCAAAATAGGCGCAGGAAATGGAGAAAAATAATAATATTATTATTATTATTCACAACAAGTGCCATCACTGAATGCAAGATCCTAACAGTTAAAGGAAAGCGAAAAAGAATGGCTCTCGCACAAGTAGGAACCATCACCCTCCAGCCGTTGGGACCCATATGAGCGGGTGCAATGCCCAAAAAAAATCCAGATAATTCCAAAAAGTCTCCGAAATCGGAAACCTAAGATCTAACTAAAACATAATCGAATAAAGCGTAATGTAGCCAGGCCATGGATGAAAATGACTATCGTTATGCCTAGGCAAAACAATTTCAAGGTCGGATGGAATTAAGTAATCAACGCTAACACTTTCCAACGTCGCTTGTGACAGCTTCTTAGGCGAGAAGAATGCCTCACAGATGCCAAGCGCTTCACCATCTATTATCTTGTTAGTAGACATGGGAAAGGAATTGAACAAAGAAGATAACTTAAAAAGTAAACTCGGATTTCAAATATAGTGTAAAGAGTAAAACACAACCACGACGCCCCCTTTTATAGAGCTGAACAACAAAGATACTACTAATAGGACGACATGCAAGACAGGATGGCTGCACGAAATCCCAAAAAACATGTAGAAATGAATGAACAAGTAAGAGATCAAAATAGCAACCGCATTAGAAGCTGCTAACGACATTAAATGCACTGCAGTGATGAAATTGAAAATCCAACCATCGTAGAGTTAGCATACACACTAACTAAGGGGGGAGTAGCTGATGATACATCAAATAAGACTACCATCACGACCATACATGTGGCAAAGATCACTTACCACAAGGACTAAGTATTTCAAGTCAGGGTCAACTCGTGAAACCCAAAAAAAGTGGATTCAGACATTAAAACCCAAAAGGTCCCCGCCAGAACAAATCATAGTAAGAGGCCCAAATCCAGGCCCAACAAAGCTCTCCCTTAAAAGGGAGGAATGCTACAAAGAAAAAGAGTCATGGCAGGAGTTACTCCTCCAATGACGTATCTTCATAAAGGAGGAGACTATTACATAGAACATCTCCCCTCGTTAAGCCTCACATGCTTAAGTCTCGCAGAGAATTAATAACGACCACTATATAAGGTAAAGGGAACATTCGACTAAGGTACGTAATTTTATCTGAATTTTGTCCAATTAAGCTTTATCTCCTATAGATTTATTGACTTAAGCATCAGAGTGCTTTCGGACACGAAAAAGATGGTATTTGGCAATCTAACCTTAATTTTGCAGGACGGATTTCTAGGAGATCATTTTTGGACGCATCACTTACCAATACATGTGAAAAGAAGCTCGCATCTGACTTCCAGTGTGCTTAAATTATAAGCAATGTTGTATTGCATTGTCTACATGATTATGTTCAGTTTGATTGATTATTGAACTTAATTTCCATTTAGCTTAATTACTATGTTGTGATAGTTTGTTCAATAGTTTTTTTTTTTTTATAGTGAGTCACGATGGGAGATATAGTCAAGATTGTAAAGACCTGTTCTTATCCATTTGGTGTGTTGAAATTTTCTCTTTTTTAATTAACTTTGTTATGTGGGTAATTTGATTGATTTGATTTAGAGAAGTATGTGTATGTGGATGAGGTAATGGAAGAGGGGGATAGATTGATTGTGCGTGGTGAGTTCACGTTGGAGTTTGAGATTCTGAGATCGACGAGAAAGGTTAATTCAGTGTTGCAATTGCTTCTGAGGATCTTCGTGGGCAAGGGGACTGATTGAAGGAGATAATTTCGATTGTGTCGGAAAGAATCTCAGTTGCAGTTCCAAAACCAAAATCCCGATTGGTATTCATGGGCCGGGTTTGGAATGAAATTAGCTTGGACTCGAGCTAGTAGAAAGCTTATTAAGGCTTTCCTTGAGTTTGGCCTAAGGAATAGATGTTGAGATTTTTTTAAGTTTAAAAAGACTCCATCATGTTTGAACAACACAACCCTTCCTAGCATTTATTAGTTTTCTAAAAATACCGGGGTCGGGTCAGTTAATCGGTGGACTCTGAGAGTTGGAACCGAGGCCCGAACCGAGAAATTTGATCTGGTCAAGGTTTTTGTGACCAATGATTGAAATAAATCTGAAAAACCGGTGTTTTTAGATCTGAAATGCCCAACCCTATTATGTAGTATGCAAATAAAGGGCTTCAACATTTTATGGTCATTATTTTTGTCCTTGAAAAATGTGATTAGCGGAATTTTATTGTTGTATATAACTCGTTTTCATCTTATTTTGAGACCCACTGTCAAGATGATGACTCATGGCAAGTTTATTAACAAGAAAAAATTAAATTTATTTTTAAGAAATTATGAGTTCACTTTTGTCGATCCCATGGTAAATCAAGGTCACAGAGTCTAGTAATTTTGGTCATTAAATTTTTTGGATCATAGTTAAACTAATTCACATTTATGAATCTTAATTAAAAAACAAATCAACAACAAAAACTCAATGTTCTCTCAAAAACTTTTCCCTACATTTTTCCCTCAAGTTTTTTCCTTCATTCCTCCATATTTTCTTTAAATCTTCTATGTAAAAGAAGTAGGGCTCAATTAAGCTTTTTGGGCAGAGTAAAAGTTTTGCCCATGATCAATCCAATTTTAGAATGCCATGTCCATTCCCACCCTAACCAACCTCGGGTTGGCGTCATCATGATCTTCAATTTTTTCATACGAAAAAGTCTATTTACCAAAAAGTTAAACTATATTTTATTTAAAATAAAAAAAATAAAAATACAAAATAGGTTTTCAAACTTGCATTCTTCAAATTTGCAATAAATTGATTCTTATCTATTTTTTATTTTTATTTTTTAACACTTAACCTTCCTCACCCCGTGCCACCGGTTGGGTTCGAACCCGTGACATGTGATACCATCCGCCACACCTCTACCAACTCAACTAGTACACCTTTAGCGATTCTCATCTAAATAGCAACTACAAAGAAAAAAATTCAATGTGGATTCAATATAAAATAAATTAATTTAAGTTTATTATTAATGTAAAAAAAATTAATATATACGTTAAAATGTGACTGGATTGTTTCGGCAAATTTTTATAAAGAATATTTAAGATATGAAACATTCAAAATTTTCCAATTTGATATATCTTCAAAAATTATTACACATATAATGTATGTAAATATTTGGCTCGGGTTGGTCCGAACTGGGCAACTCAATTGTCCATGTTCAACCCAATTTTTCCGGGTTGAATAAAATGATGACTAAATCTCAGGTTGGGCACGAGTTTAGTCGACCAAGTTGCAGCCCTAGAAAGAAGTATACAAGCTCTAAACTCTACAAGATAATTGTGTAAAAAAAATAATAAATGCAGTTGCATTTTTAATTATTTTTCTGGATAGTTTGTAAATCGATAGGATGAGGAGAAAATGTTGAATGCACATGAAGACTACAACTTCTTTTTTTGTGTTTGCTAAATGTTTAAAGGCTTGAAGACAATATGAACACAATCATTTCTTTATGAGGAAAAAAAAAGATTGCAGGAGAGATATATGAGAAAACGAAAATACTTGGTGATGTGGTCGATTCCTACTCTCCTTCGTTGCTGCTTACCTTGACCTGCACAAGTAGCACACGTGAGCCAATGACCAATATGTGGTGGTGGCTGATGGCACTGCGATGCTTAAGTTAGATAAGGCTTAGGAGAGGCTTAAAGTTGTAGATTGGGTTTTTGTAGAATACCTTAAGTTTGTCGACCTTATCTTCCATTTATGGTGTGAGTCCTTGTTCGGTTAGGCCTTTGGTGGGGTAGTTTAGGGAAAGAGATCTGGCTTGAGATCCTTTCCTAATTGGTAGTTTTCTATGTGGGATAGTTTCCATACACGACTCGTGCTCCTAGATCTGTGGGGGAGGTTTCCTTTTCTAAGAGTTGTCCATGCAACTAAGTCTCATTGCTTGACTTATATTCTAGTATTTGTTTCCTAGTTGAAACCGATGTATTGCTGGCTTGTCTGTCTTGGGTCGATACCCTAGATACTTGCCTTATCAGGGCTTTCGAGTATTGTGAGAGGGAGTCTTTACTTTCGTATCTATTTTACGTCTTTTCTATTTTGTTTTCTCTGTGTTCTTTGCTATAAATCTTTTTAAAAGTTAAAACTTTCTTTTTATTGAGGACAACGTCGAACTTGCCCTCGGAGAAAATATGCTCTATGGCTGCCATACTTTTAATTGGGGATAGAAGGGGTCCGATTTGGATAAGCTTCGTGAGGACTATCGAATTCCTGAAGACTTGGAGCTTACCTTGTTGAGTGCTACTCATAATCCGTTGACGCCTCCGTAATGGTTCATTGCCTTGGACAAAAGCATGTTCTAGGTCAGGCTTCATTTTCCAGTGCTAGAGGCTATTTGTCACTTCCTGGCGCACCTTCATATTCCTCTGCTCAAATGGTGCCTAACGGATTCATGACCTTAATTGTTGTCGTTATCAAGTCTAAGAATGTTGGCCTCCTGTTAACTCCGCGAATATTCCATTTGTTGACTTCTCCTTGGCTAAATGTTCACAGAGTCTATTGGATGAGTACTCCGAAGTGTTTGGGTTCCTTGTCTGGTGACTTCAAGTTTTAGCAAAAGTATGGCTTCTTGGCTTCTTCTAATTCCCCATACTTCAAGGTGGACAGGTTGTTGCTTGTCAGACACTTAAAATCGATCTCAGTGAGCGTAATGCTTCTCCTCATTTTTTACTTTTATGTGCCTTCGCAGAAACTGACACGTTGTCATGTTATTTTGTGCAAGTAAATTCGTGACTCCAAGTCTTACTAAAAAGGAGGAGTCAGTGAGGAGGGCGTTTAATGAGCTTCCTTCGATTGTTGTTGAGTAGGTCATAGCCGCTGATAACATCGGGCGGAACTGACTGTTTAGATACTTCCATGCATGCTCTGTTGTGCTTAGGTCGTCGGTGAGGGAGATTGGTTGTGGTCATTCCAGGAAGAGGAGGCTCACAATACCTAGACTTTCGAAGTAGGCTGAGTTGGAGGCAACCATGCCACTCATGGGTCATCCGTGGAGAAAACGAGTCAGCAAAGTTGGTACTTCCTCTAAACTGATCCCGCTAGAACAATGAATGACGGTGGCGGGGTCTGGGCCCAATGAGTCTGCTAAAGAGATGGCTCCCAAAAGTGAAGTGTCTGTCTGGAGACTCGTGCTCCTTTAGTTGTACCGGAAGGGAACTGTTCGAAGCTGGTGGATGCTGACAATGTCAACGCTCCCCCTGATGATCTCCAGCCCGTTGAGCCTGTTACTTGATAAGCGGATCTTCTCTCTCGCCCCTATAGTCTGATGTTGAGCGTCGGGCTAATCCTCCTGTTGAGAAGGCTTTGGATGCGGAGCTGGTGTCTGCCAAAGGTTCCTTGACGTTGTTTGTTATGGGTAATCTACACCCTGACACTCGTAGTATAGTTCATGCTTTGGAGGATACTTTTGTGAAGCTTTGTAAGTCGTACTTGGACGCGCTATAGGTTGGAATTCTTAAGTGAGCATCATAAGGGGTTGGCGAACAAGGTGCAGTCTCATGAGTCTGAGTTTGTTGTTTTGCGTCTGTATTTTGAATTTGAGCTAGCTGATGGGCGACGCCGAGTTCATGATGTTGAGGCTTAGGCTACGGACGTGCTAGCTGAGCTGAATTCGCTGAGAGCGCAATTGGTCGAAGAGGAATCTCATGTGGTTGCGCTCTCACACAGATTATTGGAAGCGGAGGCAAGTTTAGCGGAGTTCAAGGCTCAGCGTGTAACTTCATAATCACATGTTATTGCCCGTGGTAGGCTAGAGATGCTTGGAATTATTGAATAAGAAACTTTTGTCATGGAGCTTGACTTTGATCAGTACAGGAAGGTTGCTTTCTGGAAGATTGACGAGGCAAAAGTTTTTGATCCCGCGTCTCTGTTCGGCAGCTTAAGATCGACTTCAGATAGTGTTGTTTTATTTCCCGCAGTTCCTTCTAATGTAAGTGGCTCTTAGGTCTCTGGAGCAAGTTTTCCAAAATAATTGTAACTTTTGAAGTATGACTGAAAGAGTGTTTACCAAGTAGTTTTTTGTACCTGTACCGTCTATAGCTAAATTGTGCTATCATGCTATTACAGAAGTCTGTTGTTTGCATCCATGAAACCTTTGTACTTCTTTTTCTTTGACCCATTTTAATTTTCTTAAGTACTGGGCCGTAGCTTCGGTCTTATTCTATAGTCAATAGTCAAAGCTAGCAAAGTGTTGGTCAGCCATGTTGACCATTGCTCGCGAGAATGCAACAACCCGAGCGAGCATATGTTAGGTTGTATGAGGGTTGACTATGCTCCCATTTTCTAACATGTCGTTGTCTGTTATTTACAGACAGGGTGTTAGAGCGATTAGGTTCGGCGACCATTGTCTACGGAATGACAATGATCCCTGACAAGCCTTATTCAACCAGGCTACATGAGCACTGACTAAGCTCCACTTTCTAGGTTGTCATCGCCAGTTTTTCCGGACAAGGCTTCGAGTAGAAAGATTCGGCTATCATTATCTATAGTTTGACAATGATCCCTGACAAGCCGTCTTAACCAGGCTACATGAGCACTGACTAAGCTCCCACTTTCTAGGCTGTCGTCGCCCATTCTATTCTGACTAGGTTACGAGCAATAATTTCGGCAATCATTATCTATAGTTAGACAATAATCCTTGGCAAGCCGTATTCACCAGGCTACATGAACACTAACTAAGCTCCCATTTTCCAGGTCGTCGTCGCCCGTTCTATTCGGACAAGGCTTCGAGGAATAAGTTCGGCAATCATTATCAATAGTTGGACAATGATCCCTGGCAAGCCATATTCACCAGGCTACATGAGCACTGAATAAGCTCACACTTTCTAGGCCATCATCGTTCGTTCTATTCGGACTAGACTTCAAGCAATAAGTTCGGCGATCATTATCTATAGTTTGACGATGATCGCTGGCAAGCTATCTTCACCAGGCTACATGAGCACTGACAAAGCTCCCATTTTCTAGGTCGTCGTCGCCCATTCAATTTGAACAAGGCTTCGAGCAATAAGTTCGGCGATCATTATCTATAGTTGGACAATGATCTCTGGCAAGCCGTCTTAACAAGACAACATGAGCACTGACTAAGCTCCCACTTTCTTGGTCGTCATCACCCATTCTATTCGGACTAGACTTTGAGCAATAAGTTTAGTGATCATTATTGATGATTCACCGAAACATCCTTTCTTCTACACCGTACACGTGTAATGATGATCTCGAGAAATAAGAAGCCTAAACGTCAGCCCAACATTGATCCGGCCCAATCGATTTCAAGCCCACACGACGCAGTCCACCAGACGGACCCAAATCACTATAGCCTGCTAAGTGATGCAAATTTTACTAACCTAAATTAATAAGCTAACAAACCCTACTTGTTGTATCGCAAGTGCACGGTTGTCTAACTAAATACACAATGGCAAATACGGGTCGATCCCATGAGGAGTGACTAGACAATCAAATTCTAAAATCTATTTAAACTAATCTAAAGGGTAGGTTACAGCAATTGGAAAATCTTAAATTAACAAAACTGATTGAGCAACATAGTGTTTAATTAATAAGATAATTAGGAAGTGGACCGAAGCATCGAATCCAACACAGGTTCTTTGAGACTTGTTTAACCTAAATTACTTTTTTCGAGAAGCACTACGACTAACACAAGGATTAATCCGCATACACAATTAATTTTAACAAAGCTATAAACCCCTAGCATTGCATGTCTTTATTTGGCACACACAATCACAAGTTTACATAATTAATCAAAACAGGCTTCAAAGAACAACAAAGAGGACTCTAACTACCGACTAGTCTAGATATTATACTAGATATAATCGATGAAAGGAAATTGTTAATATTCAGAAAGTAATTGTATCTAACACTGATGCATATAGAAAACAGTAATTTAAATGCAAACAACTGTGAAAACCTTATGGTTTCATCTTCACATCAGTGTGGGGTCCAGAAAACCATGGTGGAGGAGATCACAACATTAGCATGGTTGAATTCCATCTCCGCACGAACACACATCACGAAATGGTTGCTAGTGCACTGTGGTGGCTTTGAATAATCACTATGGTGTCAATAACATGTGCAATAGTGAGAACGTGGTGGTACTGACTAAACAGACTGGCTGCAAATATCCAATTAAAATCACGGTTTTATTCCCTTTGTGAACTTCGTCTTCTTCCTCGCAAGCTCTGCGTGTTCTGCTCTTGCTTCTTGCATTTTTCTTCTTCGCTTAACCCGGAAGACAGAGAAATCGCGGAGAAAGATAGAAAGGGATGCGAGATGGAAGGAGGAAACGAGTGAGATACGAAGTGGTTGTGCGACGGTTGTTGGACAATGGCTTGCGAGCGATGTTCGTTGTTGCTGGTGCTATGTCTGTGGGTTAATCCGGGAGAGAAAGTGAACAAAGGTGGAGAGAGGAATGCGAAAGATAAAGCAAGGCGAAAAGGAAAGGGAAATTGAAGGAAACAAATATGTGAATCTCCGGTAATGGTGGTTGTATTGGTTCGTTGAAGGATCGAGACATGAGCTCAGTTATGGGGCGTGCTAGAAAGTTGTGGCTATCAGATGTTGTTTGGCTATTTCTATGTTCGTCTGCAACATGAACGGTGAGTGAAATGGCAATGGTAAAGAGATTGACAATAAAGAAAGGGGGCAGGGGATGTGAGGTGGTGATGATGGCGAGGTTATTGTGGTTGTGCTGCCGATCCTTCTATAGTGCAAGAATCGCCGGCAGATGTTGAAATCAGGTTGGTGGCTAGAAAAAAAGAGGAGAAGAGAAATAAGCAAAGGGATGTGGAAGAGAGGAGAGATACCTCCAAAAGGGAGAGGGACTTTATGTGTGGTAGGAAGGAAAATAAATGGAATTTGGAAATTAATGTTAAAGCTTGGCCTTTGGTTTAGGTTAAGATTGGTTTAGGGTTTAGTTGTTCCTCCTAATTTCACTCGTCACTATCACTTTGTACCACTTTGGGATAGTTCTTCCAAACTCATCGCGCTAATTTGATTTCATATTGTTTAAGCTCCAGTTTCTGCCGAAAACATGAAAACAAAATAATTAGAATAAAATATAATATTTGAAACACTAACAAATATAAATTAGAAGATATTTTCTGTAATAATTATGTGAATATCAAATACCCCCATACCTATATTTTACTAGTCCTAAATATCAAGTACCCCTAACACTATATAAATTAGAGGAATGGCTGTAATAATTATGTATAAAAATATGGATCTTGACAAATGAAGGAAAAACAAAAGGAAAATATGAGAGTTAGAGGGATATTACCATGGTAAAGTTTTACCAATTTTGAAGAAATCATCCACCATGAATACTCAAAAAGATAAGAACTATGGACTTAGCACGACAAATTGATAAAACATATATAAAAGCACCAACGAAAAAAATGCATATACCAGTTGTAAGTCAAAATTGTTACGGAGCCAACGAGTATGAGTGAAATGCAACTATATAAAAACTCGGAAATCAATCCAGACAAACCATAATGACACACTGAAGCTGGGCTGCCACCCAGGAGCGCTTGGTTTAACGTTGTCAGCTCGATGTATATTCTTCCTCACAAATGATTTACCGTAAAATGAAGAAAAAGAACATAACGAACACCCTCCTCCAAAAGTGTTAAAGAACTGTATAGCGACAACCTAAAAAGTTGAGAATCATCTAGCAAATAGTAGCAACTAAATGTGGCACAACATCTACTAACCCACCCCAAAAGTTACGAAGGCACCAAGCAAGATCATAAAGAAAATGGAAATGAACTCGCATTCCTAGAAAATCCGTAGTGGCCTGGAGCATAAATGTGTCACAAACAGTGATATCCAACAAATGACTCTTGCCTACTCCTAAAAAATGACATCCTAAGTCAAGTGTCAAATCAAAAGATTGAATGTGTTGCACAATAGGATGGTCAAAACTAAAATCATCCCTTAAAAACAAGGGATCCACATAAGTAGAGTCAGTTGATGTGAAAGGGATGCAAAGAGGTATGTTATAGATATATCAAGTTGTACAACCTCATCATAACAAAATGAATTGCACTAAGATGATGAGCTAGACAACTCAACAACACCCCCAAACCTGGAATCAACACTACCTATGGCATGTAATTTCTCTTTAGATTTGTCTTCCAATAATGCCCTGACTATTTCTTGAATTATAGGGTTATTCGTATCGTGAAAATAGTTGATGCTAGACTTCAAATAATACTAAGAATTTGACTTTATGCACGACTCGCTAGGAATGCATCTATCTAATGAGTCAACATAAAAAATGAGAGGAAGGGGATGGATTAGAAAGCAACGTAGTTTCAATCACATTATCCTCAAAGACACGTCTTACTCGGGTTCCAATGTGCTACCAATTATGAATTGACTCTCTGGGTTTTGAACAGGGTGACTAGGAAATCTTCCTAGCTCTCTCTTAGATAATGCCCTGAGCAATATGACTCACAGTTATCTCAAGTCTATTGATGGGTTAAGATTGGTGTTTAGTCATGGATTTTAACTATAATATAGCCTGAAAATGTTGTTCAAGCATTCGTTTTGTGCGCTGCATTAAACAGCTAATTGTTTCCTCTTAATTGGATGTGTTGGATGGAGGAACTTGGTTAAATTGAGGCATAACAGGACTAGGGGCTTGAGGAGCCTATGAGAAAATATGTCCCACTTGGTGTGAGCTATGAGCCCAAGGAGAGATTTGGATTATTGGCGAAACCAGGGTTGTAACAGTTGGACTCTAGATTATAACCAGGTCGCCAAATAGTATTAAAATAATGAACTTGCTAGGCAAAATATTCAGGAAAATCATATTGCAAATCACAATCAGTTGTTGAATGACTAAGATACGAACATGCAACAGAAACCTCAGATGAAACATTAGTGTGAGGTAGGGGTTCAATCAAATTCATAATTGCATCTATTTTCTTAGCCATAGTCATAAAAAATGTTTCAAGCCTCGAGGTAGAAGGAGAGAAGTTATCCTTAAAGGCTTTTTCCTCAGCCATATCCTTAATATGGTTATTTTATAAATGCAAGCCTAACCTTTATATGATGATTATCTAACTCTACAAAAATAAAAACAACAAAACCCTAAACGACACCTAAATGTTACGCAAACAATGAATGGCAGACAACCTTAGAGTTTTGTTACTGATGTAAGGCTGAATTTCAATTCAATTTACCTAACCATAAGAGAGGCACGGTAATTTCCTATCAATCCACCACTACAGAGTTGCTCCTACCTCTTTTTCACTTTCTAGCTCAAAGTGATATGCCAGTTCAAGAACTGTTCCTAGATAGGATATGTTCTTTCACTTGACTACTTTAAGCTTTCAAACTTCCAAAGAGGGACCCTATGAGCATCAAACCTGTCTTAGACAATTATCTTGCTACGAATTTCAAACAGTAAAGGCTTGGGTTCCTAACCCTAAAATAGAAGGTGGTTAACCTATCCACGGGATAAGGCACTGAAGTTGCAAATTAATCCTGCCACTATTCAAATTTGAATGCAATACTACCTAAAACAACCAAAACACAAGTGATCGTGACAAAAACCGCTTGCAGATGTGATGGGTTATTACCTCCAGCGTGAACCTCTTTCGGGTTAGTTGCGATGCCGGCTAGAAGTTGAGTTGTCGTCGATCAAAAGTACTGTCCACTTGACGGCTTGCTGAGTTCTGAGAGTATCCATGCGAATCACAATCTCAAAAAGGAAATCACAATGCAATCTATGTATATATTTTTTGTATTTTTTCTTTGCTATTTTTTTCCTTTATGTTTGTGTTTCACAACGTCTACTTTTCACTTGATTGCCACTTGAGCTCCTATGTGTGTGACCGCCTACAAAATAAATGTAAAAATAATTAAAACTCTAGCAAACAAATAAAAAGCGACTCCTAACACTGTTCCTAAACAAAGAAAATTTTACATAATCTATAAACTAGTAAAAACAACCATAGATTTCGATTGTACCATTACACTCCCTAGCAACGACACCAAAAACTTGATTCAAATTTTACTAACCTAAATTAATAAGCCAATAAACCCCACTTGTTGTACTACAAGTGCACAGTTGTGTAACTAGTAGACATTGGCAAATACGGGTCGATCCAACGAGGACTAACGAGACAAACAAATTCTAAAATATATTTAAACTAATCTAAAGTGTGGGCTACAACAATTGGAAATTCCTAAATTAACAATACTAATTGAGCAACAAAGAGTTTAATTAATAAGATGATTAGGAAGAGCATCGAAGCATCGAATCCACCACAGGTTCTTCGAGACCTGTTTAACCTAAATTACTTTTTTCAAGAAGCACTACGACTAACCTAAGGATTAATCGGCATACACAATTAATTTCAGCAAAGGTATAAACT
The DNA here is from genome assembly GCA_963556465.1 of Berberis vulgaris. NCBI lineage: Eukaryota > Viridiplantae > Streptophyta > Magnoliopsida > Ranunculales > Berberidaceae > Berberis > Berberis vulgaris. Next base: position 37,028,081 of record OY747126.1, on the reverse strand, counting down.
CGTAGCATTACATGTCTTTCTACGGCACACAGAATCACTGGTTTACATCATTAATAAAAACAGGCTTCAAATATCAATAAAAAGGACTCTAACTACTGACTAGTCTTGATATTATACTGGATATAATTAGTGAAAGCAAATTGCTAATATTCAGAAATTAATTGTATCTAACACTGAAGCATAGAAAATAATAATTTAAATGCAACCAACTCTGAAATCCCTGTGGTATCATCTTCGCCTCGGCGCGAGGTCTAGAAAATCATGCTAGAGGATATCACAACATTGGCGTTGGTGAAATCCATCTCCGCACGAACACGCGTCATGAAAAGGTTGCTAATGCACTATGGTGGCTCAAAATAATCATTGTGGTGTCAATAACATGTGCAATAGTGAGAATGTGGTGGTACTGACTAAACAAACTCGGTGCAAATAGTCAATTAAAAAAGAATTTTCATTCCCTCTCTGAACTTCATCTTCTTCCTCACGAGCTCTACGTGTTCTGCTTTTGCTTCTTGCGTTCTTCTTATTCACTGAACCTGCAAGAGAACAAGAAATCAGGGAGAAAAGGAGAGAGGGATGGGAGATGGAAGAAGGAAACGGGTGAGATGCAGAGTGGTGGCTCGATGGTTGCTGGACAGTGGGGTGCATGGTAGTTCGTTGTTGTTGGTGTTGTGTCTGTGGCTTAATCTGGGATAGAAAGCTAATGAAGGTGGAAAGAGGGATGCGAGAGATAAAGCAATGCGAGAAGGAGAGGGAGATTGAAGGAAACAGATATGTGAATCTCCGGTGATGGAGGCCATGTTATGGGGTGTGCTGGATGGTGGTGGCTGTCAGATGGTTTCTGGTTGTTTTTGTGTTCGTATGCGACTAGGACGATGAGTGAGATGGCCGTGGTAGAGATATTGATAGTAAAAAGAGGGGGCAGGGGATGTGAGATGGTGAAGTTATGGTGGTTACATTTTCGGTCCTTCTATCGAGCGAGAATCGCAGGTAGGTGATGAGATCGAGTTGGTGGCTGGAAATAAAGAGGAAAAGATAATGAAGGAAAGGGTCGTGGGAGAAATGAAAGATGCCTCCAAAAGGATAAGGGCTTTGTGCGTGGCACGAAGGAGAATAAATATAATTTGGAAATTTAGGTTAAAGCTTAGGCTTGGGTTTAGGTTAAGATGGGTTTTAGATTTAATTGTTCCTCCTAATTTCACCCGTCACTGTTACTTTGTACCACTATGGGTTAGTTCTTCCAAACTCATCGCGCTAAGGTGATTTCATCATTTAAGCCCTAATTTCTGCCAAAAACATGAAAACAAAATAATTAGAATAAAATATAATATTCAAAACATTAACAAATAAATTAGAAGATATTTTCTGTAATAACTATGTGAATATCAAATACCCTCAAACATATATTTTATTCAGAACCTTCTACCTGCCGATGGAGATCAGGAGCAACACAGATCTCAATCTCTAGAGGACAACAGAGAGCAGGCACAAGAAAGTCAAGTTCTGCTGGTTCTCACTAGACTAAAGATGGCGGCGCAGTCAACGCGGATCTGACTCTCAGAGTAGACGGGCTTGCCTCGCAAACCCCCTTCGCCGAAGGGCTGACAACCTAAGCGTGTTGTACTGCCTTTCTGTTCCCCCAATCATAGACCACATCATGAACGAGGCTCTACCAAAGAAGTTCATCCCTCAAAGCTTGATTTCTATGATGGGACCGACGACCTGTTCGATCATTTACATCTTTATCAGCATGTAATGGCACTCAAAGAAGGTTCTGAGTTGGTGATGTGGAGAACGTTCCCTACCAGCCTAAAGAAGTCAGCACTGACAAGGTTTCACATCCTCCTGCCAAAGTTGATAGACTCATTCAAGACACAGTCCTAAGAATTCCTAACACGTTTTTCGAAAGCTAGCGGATTAGGAAAGGCCGGACTACATACTCTCTCTGAGGAAGAAGTCTAATGAAACACTAAGGGAATACGACATGCGCTTCAACGATGAGCTGGCGCTCATTGACGGCTACAGCGATGACACAACCATGATGACTTTTACCACGAGCCTAAGAGAGGAAACTTTTTACGACTTCTTCACCTTGGAACCCCTCTGGATATGACAAAACTCTTGAAGGGCGCCCAGAGGTACAACACCTTTGAGAATATGAGAACAACAAATAAGGAAACTGAGGTAGAGAAGAAACCCTCCATTTCTTGAGATAGGAAAGAGGGAAAAGGGTGAGAAGACAAAAAAAGGAACAACCGAAAATGCAATGACAACATATCGGACTCTAGTCGTGCCGGGCTAGAGAAATCTTCCAACTATGTTGGATCCAAGTCCATGACCCTCCTTAATTCTAGCTTGTCGGACGTCCTTAATTCCATGAAAAATTGGGAAGATCTGAAGTGGACCCCAAAGCAGTGTGGAGAGCCCGCCAAACGCAACAAGTATTGCTCGGATCACAATGAGCGTGGCCACAACACCAATGACGATCTAGTACTAGATTTGCAAGGGAAAGTTAAAGGAATTCTTGGGTTCAGATAAATGACAGCACCGAGCCAGGGAAAGGGGTGAGCTAGTCAAAGAGATTAAGAAGGAGACTCCGAGCATAATATATGTCCTTCACGGAGTCAGATCAAAAGAAGAACAATCAAACAGGTCCCGCAAGCAGACACTACTTGAGATACGGACACAACTGGCGAATGAGGACAAACGCTTATATTACTTGTGGGTGAAGAGCCCTATCCCGACCTTGACCTTCATAGATAAGGACCTCGAAGGCGTCTGCGCATTTCACAATGGCGCTCTTGTCATTTCGGTCTCTATTGCAAGATGGGAATGAAAAGGGTCATGGTTGACACAGAAAGCTCCCACAATGTCTTGTTTTACAACGCGTTTCACAATATGGACCTCAAGGAGGAGAACCTTACATCCTTCAACTACCCGCTGATTGGATCCAGCGGAGAGAAATGCTTCCCGATCGAGAAGATAAGACTAGTAGTGATGACAGGAGAGCCACAACTAAGGAAGGTCCTATTCTTGGACTTCATGGTGGTAGACGCGTCATCTACCTATAACCTCATCATGTGAAGACATTGGCTTCACCAGATTGAAGCAGTAGTCTCCACCCTTTGCTAGTGCGTTAAGTATAGCGCTAACCACTCACACAAAGCAATTCGCGGGGACCAACCGATGACGCGAGGCTCCCACTATGTTGAACTAAAGTAGATAGAATGTTCCTAGATCCAACTAGAGCCCACATGACAAGTTGAACAGAAGCTAGACTCAAGAATTGTGGGGAATTCACTCCACCCAGATGGAGGCAAGATCCCAACAATGGTGGCTCAACTTAGCAGCGGAAAAGATTCCAACATTGCAGGGCCAGTCGGCTTTAGAACCTAACAAATCATAAGGAGCAGCAAAGAGGTCATTGCAAACTGGTGCATGACCCACGACTATCAGTGGGCGCAAGAGGACCCTCCTATGCAAGTTTTACACTTCAGTAACCTCAACAACGTCAGTGAAACTTGGAAATTCGCTAAAGGTGCTCATGATCCAAGTGAAGGCCATGCAAATTCACTTCAGGGCCGAATCGACTTCTCTCCACCAATAGTCAATCTATTCAGTTGTTTAGTTTTCTTTCTGTAGACAATGTAGAATTTTAATTCTTAGGAGCTTATGTGATTTGTAGACATTTAAGAAATAAAAGGGAATCATGCAAACACACTCTATTGATTACTGGAAGTATGTAACAACGATCGCCCAGAGGCGGGTACAAAAGACTACAAACTACAAGCATCCGAATTTGATGTGACACACAATAAACATTCGCTTAAACAGTCCGACTCCAGAGGAGGACTCAGAAGCAACAGCAAAGGTACCTCGGGTAAAGTATGGAACCCTCCAAGACTTCCACTCAGCAACTTTTACGAAGAAGATGACCCACCTCGCAAGGATGACCTGAGGTGGTACAAAATCATCAACCAAAGGCCGCGCTACACACCGGTCGAGCTACAGCCAACTCATGCGCTCAATCCGCCCAATCAGACGAACTTGGGACAAGTATCGGGTTGAAACAGATCGAGTGCACCCTCCCGCTGAGGGATAAAAGGGTAGTCTAGGATTCAAAGGCCCACTTCGACAGGCCATGTCCAACTCCACTCCGCCCTGCAATCCCGAGTTCCAGCGCAGTGCGATGGGACTAACAGAGAAATGAGGAAAGTAACCGCTCCAAGGTTGGCTGTTGGTGTTATCTAAAAAATTAGGCTATTCGAAGCATCGACATGAGGCCCACGAAAATGAAAAACTCATCCCTTGTTTGAAAGTCCATACTTCTTCTACGAAATGCAAAAAGAAATTACAAGTTCTCAGCGAACCAATTGGGTGATCACCCAAAACAGGTGACCATGCATAACAACAAGTCTAATCATGACTCATCGGTGCAAATGTTAGAACATTCGAAGACTTCCAGCGTTGGAGATCTTCCTTCAGCCATTGGAAAACCCAAAGCATATTCTTTGAGTAAGAACAACTGAAGAAATGCACTCTGTAAAAGATTATGCCCATAACGATGAAGGAACACCATTATATAGACATAGTGGTTCACCAAACAAACGCTTCAACATTAAATACCGTATGTGAAACGAGGAGATGATGGTTCCAAAAGATACCGCACAGGACCACGTTCATCCAATTAATGTTGTTGCACACAACCCCATTAATTGGGGGAGTAACCGATACTCAACCTTCTCGCGATCAATGTCGTATGCGTGTCACCATGCAATCTAAGTTGTACACGTGGTATCTTGATCCCACGACGTGACCTTGTTCTTATTTTACATGCCCATCGGCTCGGCCCACTATTAGAGCGGCATTTTTCCACGTGCGCTAATGCAAGCAGTAGAAACCCTAGTCACTTTTGAAACACGAGGCACACCTGTATATCACCAACTAATTTAAGATACTTTTTTCTTTTTAAAAAGCTAATCCGCACGATGCACTCTGCCTGCGAAAGTAGGCTCGCACGCCTGTAATAGGCGAAGCGGATGGAGATTTTAATAACCTAAATTAATAAGTTAATAAACCCTACTTGTAATACCGCAAGTGCACAGCTGTCTAACTGCTAGACAGTAGCAAATACGGGTCGATCCCACGAGGATTGAAGAGACAATCGAATTCTTAGACTTATTTAAACTAATTTAGATTTGGGGGTTGCAGCAGATGGAAATTACAAAATTAAGAGAACTAGATTGAACAACTAAAATTAAACTGGTAAGATGATAAGAGAATAGTTCGACACATCGAATCCACCACAGGTTTTTCAAGATTCGTGTAATCTAAATTATTGTTTTCAAGAATCAACATGAATAATCTAAAGATTAATCTACATTTGCAATTGATTTCAGCAAAGGCACAAACCCCTAGCATTGCATGTCTTTCTATGGTACACACAATCACAGGTTTATTTTAACTAATTCTGAACCCCTAGCATTGCATGTCTTCTTACGGCACACACAATCACAGATTCAAATTAATTGATTAAAGCAAGCTTCAAATATCAACAAAGGGAACTTCTAACTACCGATTAGTCTAGATAATTATTCCGGATATAATCGGTGAAAGTAAATTATTAAAATTCAGAAATCAATTGTGTTTAACAGTCAAGCATATAGAAAATAAATAAATTTAGATACGACAAACTCTAGGAAATACTGTGGTTTCATATTCGCCTCGGTGTGGCGTCTAGAAGATCATGGTGGATGGCGTCACAACACTGGTGTAGGTGGAATCCATCTCAACACAAATCACGCATCCCGAGAAAGAGTTGTTAGTGGACTGTAGTGGCTTAGATAGAAATCAGGAGTGCGAATGACCTGAGATGGAATAGTGATTGTGGTGATACATAGCAAAGGTCTGGGTGCAAATAACCAACTAATTTTCGAATCAGTTGGTTCCTGCGATTTTCTTCTGCGCTTTCATCTCTAGTGAGTCGCGCTGTTGTTCTTCTTCTGTGCTCATCGCGAGCTCCTTCTCCGGTGGAGATCACCTACAAAAGAGAGTGGAAAAAGGAAACAAAGAGAGTGAGATACGAGAAGGGAGGGAGAAGGGCAAAAAAAAGGGGAAACAAGAAGGGTGAACAAATAGGAGCAGGGGCGGTGCTCTGTTTGTTTTCCTGTTATTTTATTTCAGTGCGAGAGAAATGTTGGTGGTGCGTGGTCTTCTCGTAATGAAGGAGCGGAAAAAGAGAATTAGATGAGGAAGATAACGTGGAAGGGAGAAGAATAGGGACGATAATGATGGCGAGATGAAACAGGGGATGGCGAGTGCGATGGCTGTTAGGGTGCGCTAGATGGTGGTCGTGCGTGGGTTGTTCAGAGGTCGGCGGTGTTGTGTTGGCTTCTAGTTTGTGCAATTGAGGGGGGACGAAAATAAAGGATGAATAGAATAGGAGGACTGCGGTTATAGTGGTGTTGGCGAGGTGAGGTACGCTGCCAGTTCTCCTATCGAGCGAGGATCGCCGGCAGGGTGGATGTGGTGTGGTGGCTAGAAAAAAAGAAAAGGGAGAAGGAAAAGTAGGAGAAAAAAGCTCATCCGAGAATGGAGAGAGGTAACCTAAATAGGGTTCTCCCTTTTCTTGTTATGTTGGGTTTGGGTTTCTAGGTCAGCTTTTAGGCTTGGGCTTGGGTTAAATTAGGTTGACTTAGGTTTGTTTAGGTTAGGTTTAGATATGTGACCCGCTATTTTGTACCACCATTAGGGTCAACCAATTGATCATTCCTCAAATTGTTGCCTTAATGTGATTTCATCGTTCACGCTCAAATTCATACAAAAACATGGAAAAAAATTAATTAGAATAAAATATAATAATCGAAATACTAACATATATAAATTAAGGGATATATTATGTAATAATTACATGAATATCAAATACCTCCAAACCTATATTTTGCTAGTCCTCGAGTAAAACAATAAAAATAAAATTCTAACTCACTTTCATAGGAATCATCGGTTGCACTTACCTTAAATGTGCAACAAGGTTTTAAACCCCTAGACTACCTCTAGTGGACGAGTTATAGTCTCGTTAGGGTTTCCAGAAATGTTACCCACAAACATTATGACTCAATAAATTTTCAAAACATGGTAACTTGATCACTCTATCTATTATCCTCAGAGTAATCATCTAATTGCCAAAAATTCTAGAAAACAACTAACATTGTCAGAATAATATATCAAAAAGTCTAACAATGATTCAATAGTACCCAAAGGTTAAATAAATTTCATCAATTATTCTCAACTCGAAGTGTGTGTGTTCGTGGCCGTATCAACATAAGTTTTTCTTTTTCTGTAAAGATACAACTAGATAACCTTTGGATAGTACGCTTCGACTACAAATCTCTCTTGTCACTCAGAAATGAATCACTAAGAGATTGGTTAGTTATCACTCAATTTATATGTGAGAAAGAGAATAAATTATGGAAACACAAACATCTCACATATAGTAATAATTAAAAACAAACTTTTAAAAGAATGAAATGAATATGATCTCATGGACATGAATATCAATTACTTTGAGAATGTTGAATCGCACACCATAGTTCTTGTTTATTTAATATCCACATCTATGAACCAGGCCTTTACTTAAGATCAATTAGGCCTTTATTAGGTTGTAATGAGGCTAAGATTTTAGCTCACAAGAATGGAAAAGGATACGAGAAAATTCTCTGAGAATGGATACACTCTTTAATAAACACGTGGGGCTCTGAAGAATAAACCAATGTTGTACACCATTAGTCCCGAGAATCGACTACAAATCTCTCTTCAAATGACATGTTTTCCCCTTCTGCACAATGAAACATTTTAGTACCGAGGATTCATGGAATATTTAGTTTCAACTCTTTTTTATTTACCCATTTAAAAATACATCAACCATACACATTCTCAGAGACATTAGGTAAGGATAAAAATAATATGGGATATTACTCCATAACTAGAGTAGGTAATGGAGATGGGGTTAGTAAAGAAAAAGTCTATTTATAGGCTCAAAGGGCTGCAAATGAATATTTATCATTAGGTAGGCTAAAAGGCTATAAAACGGTTCAAAGGAAAAAAAATGTCTATATCACTTCTTAAGCTCTAGTCGGTATTATGACATCTCAACTAAATAAACCAAGTAGTTCTAGTGTAATAATTCAATTTTAACGTCATTCTCAAAGCAATCAATAAAAGAAACAAGAATAATGAGATCATCAACGAGATAATGCAGATTCAAGAAAAGTCAAAGTTTATTTAATAACCTTCAAGAAAAATATAATGTCTCGACACTCACAAGGGTTAAGTCTCCACTATTATTCTAAGGTTTTTTAATTAATATCTTACTGATTAACTTCAAATTATGCTAACTCGGCTTATAGTGCAAGAGTGGTCGAGTCGAAAAATATCATGAAATATATTTTACTTAAAGATACTATCAAACCTTTCGTTTTCCTATTGATATATAAAAGTGACAAGTGAAAGCATGCATTTCTCAAATTTAATGGCATACTTTAAAGCACATCCTCTTCATTGGAAAGGAACTTAGATTTTGAATGCATTTTCAAATCAAAAGATTTTCACACAATCATAATTAACTATGTATTCAATGTAGATTGAGTAAGATCCAATAGTCAATTGTAAAATACATTTCAGTTTTAAATTTTTACAGAATGCAAAAAAACTCATAAACCTCACCCCCAAACCTAAATCAAACATTGTCCTCAATGTATAAAAAAATCATGACAAATGAAGGAAAAGATAAAGACGAGAGTTAGAGGAACATTACTATGAGAAAGTTTTACCAATTTTGACGAATCATCCACCAAGAATGCTAAAAAATGTAAGAACTGTGGACTCATCATGATAAATTGATAAAAACAATACAAGACTCAAAACAAATGTTAAATAAAATGATTACATGCGTCAATTGTAAGTCAAAATTGTTACGGAGCTAATGAGTATGAGTGGAATGCAACTAGAAATAACTTGAAAATCAATCTAGACTAACCATAGTGATACAACCGAAGCTGGGCTGCCTCCCAAGAGCGCTTGGTTTACATCATCATCTTGACAAAACAAATAGAGTACCCATAAGGCCATGGGTAAAGAGAAATAGTTCCTCAATCTGAGTACACAGGATCCTCTAATAACAACACATCAACCTCGATTTTTGATGTAGGCATCTCTAAGAATGGTTTAAGACATTGACCATTGACTTTAAAAGCACGACCATCCTTGGGATCAACAATCTAAACAACTTCAATTGGAAACACTGTTTTCATCGTGTAAGGTCCAGACCATCGAGATTGCAATTTTCCAGAAAATAGACGCAACCAAGAGTTAAATAACAAAACCTTTTGGAAAGGTTTAAAGGACTTGCGAATAATGGATTCATCATGAAACACCTTCGTTCGTTCTTTGTAGATTTTAGCACTTTGGTAAGAATCACTCCTAATCTCTTCTAACTCATTAAGTTGGAGCTTATGATGTGATCCAGCTGCACCTATATCAAAATTAAAGGTATTGATAGCCCAATAAGCACGATGTTCCAATTCCACAGGAAAATGACATGCCTTACCAAAAACAAGTCTATATGGAGAAATTCCAAACGGAGTCTTAAACGCTGTCCTATAAGCCCAAAGAGCATCATTCAGACGTTGTGACCAATCCTTATGGTCTGGTCAAACAGTTTTCTCTAATATGTGTTTAATTTCCCGATTGGATATTTCAACTTGTCCACTTGTTGTGGATGATATGGAGTACAAACTTTATGAGTGATGGAGTATTTCTTCACTAGAAGTTCAGACTGTCTATTAAAAAAATGAGAACCACAATCACTTATAACATCACGCGGAGTACCAAAACGAGAAGAGATGTTATCTTTCAGAAATTTGACCACAACCTTGTGGTCATTCGTTTTACAAGGTATTTCCTCTACCTATTTGGAAACATAATCAACAGCTAGAAGAATGTAAAGATAGCCAAATGATGGAGGGAAAGGTCCCATGAAATCAATACCCCAAACATCAAAAATCTCCACAATGAGAATGTTAGAAAGAGGCATCATATTCCTACGAGAAATGAAACCCATTCGTTGGCATCTATCACATGTAGCACAAAATGCATGGGTGTCACGAAAAATAGTCGGCCAATAAAAGCCACACTGCAGAACCTTTGCAGTTGTCATTTTAGAACTAAAGTGACATCCACATGCCTGATCGTGACAAAAGGAAATGATACTATGGAATTCACTCTCTGGAACACATCTCCTAATGACCTGATCAGGACAATACTTAAATAAATAAGGATCGTCCCAGAAGAAATGTCTGACCTCAATAAGAAATTTAGTCTTATCTTGTTTAGACCAATTAGAAGGAAGTTGACGTGTAACAAGGCAATTCACAATATCTGCATACCAAGGTAATTGGGAGATAGCAAGTAATTGCTCATCAGGAAAGGATTCATTCAAGGGCACATCTACAGTAGATGATTCTACAAGAAGTCTAGACAAATGGTCAGCTACAACATTTTCGGAACCCTTCTTCTCCCGAATCTCAATATCAAACTCTTGTAGCAATAGGACCCAACAAATCAAGCGTGGCTTAGCATCCTTTTTAGAAAAAAAATGTACTTCAGCGTTGCATGATCAGTAAAAATGATAACTTTGGATTCTATAAGGTATGACCTAAATTTGTCCAATGCAAAGACAATAGCGAGTAACTCCTTCTCCGTGGTGGAGTAATTAAGTTGCGCATCTTGTAGAGTTCTACTGGCATAATAAATAACATGGGCTTTTTATCCACCCGTTGTCCTAAGACAACTCCAACCGCAAAATCAGAAGCATCACACATAAGCTCAAAAGGTAAATTCCAATTAGGAGGTTTGATGATCGGAGCTGAAGTCAACAATTGTTTAAGCTTCTCAAAGGCTTTCAAACAGTCTTCATCAAAGACGAAGGCAGAGTCCTTAGCAAGTAAATTGCATAGAGGACGAGTTGCCTTGCTAAAATCCTTAATGAACCTATGGTAAAAACCAGCATGGCCTAGAAAAGATCAAATGTCTTTCACCATCTTCGGTGGTGGAAGACTCGAGATTAAATATATTTTTGCTTTGTCAACTTCAATGCCCTTGTTAGAAATTATGTGCCCAAGAACTATACATTGCCTAACAATAAAATGACATTTCTCCCAATTCAAAACAAGACTTTTCTCTTTACACCTATATAACACTAGGGTTAAATGATGCAAACACTCATCAAACGAATCCCCAAACACTGAGAAGTAATCCATGAACACCTCAAGAAACCTTTCTACCATATCTGAGAAAATACTAAGCATACACCTCTGAAAGGTGGCGGGTACATTACACAACCCAAAAGGCATTCTCCGATATGCAAAAGTCCCCAAAAGGAAAGTGAATGTGGTTTTCTCTTGATCCTCGAGTGCAATGGGGATTTGGTTATAATCGGAATACCCATCAAGAAAACAATATTAATTATGTTTGGCTAACCTCTCAAGCATCGATTGATAAAGGGGAGAGGAAAATGATCTTTCCTCGTGCCTGAGTTCAACTTACGATAGTCAATACAAACTCGCCATCCGGTGGTCATGCGGGTAGGCACTAACTCATTCTTATCATTTGTGACTACAGTCACCCCCGAATTCTTGGGAACAACCTGAACTGGACTGACCCAAGAGCTATCTGAAATGGGGTAAATAATACCAACATCCAACAATTTGAGCATTTCGGCTCAGACAACCTCCTTAAGATTAGGATTAAGTCTAAGTTGCATTTCACGTGAAGCTCTGGCATTATCTTCCATATGAATACGATGCATGCAAACAGTTGGACTTATTCCTTTAATATCCTTTATAGTCCACCCAAGTGATCCCTTATGTTCTTTTAGAACATTTGGCAACTTAGTTTCTTGTTCAACAGTCAATGTTGATGAAATAATAATAGGTAAAATATAATCAGAACCTAAAAACTTATACTTGAGGTGTCAAGTAACGGTTTAAGGTCAAGCTTGGGTGGCTTCTCAACCGAAGGGACGAGTTTTTATTCACTAAGTGGAAGGGGTTCCACTTTAGACTTCCATGAAGAACCATGAACCATACTAGGGGATGCATCAAGCAAAACATTGATTTCCCTAATGGAATTATTAATATCAAAGTCTAAACTAGAATGAGTCAAACAAGCCGTTAAAGGATCATCTAAGGCGGAATGCGGAAATGAATTTTCCGCCAAACTCTGAATCATGTCAACCTCATAGATATCCTCGGACTCGGGAGGTTGTTGAATAACATTTAAAACGTTGAGTTCGACGGTCATGTTGCTAAATGACAATTTCATAATTTCATTCCTGCTGTTAATAATGGCATTGAATGTGGCAAAAAATGGTGGACCTAAAATGACTGGAATGCGACTAGAGGGATTGTGAATAGGTTGTGTATCAAGACCTATAAAGTCCACAGGGTAATAGAATTTTTCAACCTTGATAATCACATCCTCTATAACACCACGGGGGACTCTGACAAACCTATCTACCAATTGTAGTGTTACTCTAGTCGATTTTAACCCGCCGAGACCTAATTACTCATAAACAAAATATGGCAATAAATTAACACTCGCCTCTAAATCCAATAATGCCCTATCTATCATATGATCACCGATAATACAAGAAATAGTCGGGCAACCAGGATCCCTATACTTAGGCGAGATTCTGTGTTGAATAATTTAGCTCACTTGCTCGGTGAGGAAGGTTCTTTTTTGCACATGTAGCTTCCTCTTCTGTGTGCAAAGATCATTCAAAAACTCGGCATAGCTAGGAACTTGCTTGATAGCATCGAGTAATGGGATATTTATGTGAACTTGTTTAAAAATTTCCATTATGTCGTTTACATTTGTTCCTTTCTTTGCCGAAGCTAATCGTGACAGAAATGGGGCTGTAGGCAAATAAGATGCTTGGGTGGGGTCAGAGTCAACATGAACATCTATAGAAGGTGAGGCTTTATCAACCTTCTTTTCAAATGGAGATGCAACCTGCTTTGACTTAGACGGGGATGCAACGACATTCAAATCGGGCACTTATACCCAATTTTCAACCTATTTTCCACTCCTAAGGGTAGTAATAGATTTGAAATCTTCATTGCAGGACTCAGATGTACTACCAACTGCGAATTGACCCTTTGGGTTTGGAACAGGTTGACTAGGAAATCTCCCTGGCTCTCTCTCAGAAGAAGACTGAGTAATCTTACTCACAGCTATCTCAAGTCTATTGAGAGCTTGAGATTGGTGTTGAGTCTTGGCTTTCAACTCAGAATATGTCCTTACAATTCTACTCAATTATACTTTCTAAGCGCTGCAAAAATTGATTAACCGTTTCCTCTAAACTTGATGTGTTGGATAAAGGAACTTGGTTAAGGTGGGGTCTAAAAGGGCTAGGGGTTTGAGGAGCCTAGGAGACAACAACAGGTCCCACTTGGTGTGGGACATGGGCCCAGGAGAGACTTGGATGTTTGGCAAACCCTGAATTGTAATAGTTAGGTTGCGGATTATTGCCAGGTTGTCGTGTCGAATTAAAAGAGTTTACTTGCTCAGCATAGTATGCAGGATATTTGCAAGTCACAATTAGCTATTGAATGACCAGGACTTGAACATGCAACATAGACTTCAGATGAAGCGTTTGCGGGAAGTGCAGGTTGAGTCAAATTCAAAAGCGCGTCTATCTTTTGAGTCATTATCATTACAGCCCACTTCGAGGCAGAAAGGGGATGAACATATGTATCTCTAACTTCATATATACCGCCCTTACACCTATCAGACTCCTTTCTTGAATAATCCCATTGCTGAGAAATTTCAGAAACCGTCTCAAAGAATTCTCATATTTCATAGATGCTCATTTTCATTAGTGACCCACCACTAGTGGCATCAATCATATGTCGGTTTTGAAGATTTAAACCGTATTGGAAGTATTGAACTAGTCGCCACTTCTCAAATCAGTGATGGGGACACCTAATAATTAGTTTATTGAACCTTTCCCAGCATTCATAGAAATGTTCGCCCTCTTTTTGTTGAAAATTAGATAAATCTCGTCGGAGGGCATTCGTTTTATGAATGGGGAAGTACTTTGTCAAGAATTTTCTTGACAACGCATCCCATGATGTGATGGATCCTGTCTCTAATGCATTTAACCAAGATTTCGCCTTATCTTTCAAAGAAAAGGGAAACAACCTAAGACGGACCAAATTGTCAGAAAAGTTATGGTACTTCAGGGTGGCACAAATGTCAAGAAACTCTTTGACATGAAGATAAAGGTCTTCTTTCTCAAAACCATAAAAAGAATGCAACAGATGAATAATAGATGGTTTGAGTTCCAAACTTTTTTTATTTGTCTCATTGAATAAGGATGATAAACCTAAATAGGTAATGGGGACTTCAAAGAACTCCTCAAATTCTTGTCGAACAAGTCTACTCTTAGAATCACGCACCCAGGTATGCATAAACTACTGGATAACGAAGGTTCAAAGTCAACACTCCTAAATAGGCTTCAAAAAAAATTTTTTTTTTTTTGCAAGCCTAACCACTATATGAAGATGACCTAACTCTAAAAAAAAAAAAATGGAACCCTAAATGACACCTAAATGGTGCACAAACAAAATGAATGGCAGACGACCCTAGAGCTTTTCTTTACTAATGCAGGGCTGAAATTCAATTAAATTTACCTAACCGTGGGAGAGGCTCGGTAATTTCCTATCAATCCGCTACTACAAAGTTGCTCCTAGCTCTTTTTCCACTCTCTAGCTCAAAAATGAGATGCCAGTTCAAGAACTATTCCCAGATGGGATATGTTCTTTCACTCGATCACTTTAAGCTATCAAACCTCCAAAGAGGATCCCTATGAGCATCACACTTGTCCTAGATAATTGTCTTGCTACAAATTTTAAATAGTGATGGCCTAGGTTCCTAACCCTAAAATAGATGGTGATTAACCTATCCGTGGGAAAGGGCACAAAAGTTTCAACTCAATCCTGCCACTATTCAAATTTGCATGCGATACTACCTAAAATTAGCTAAACACAAGTGATCACAAAGAAACCGCGTATAGATGCGGTGGGTAGAAGTTGCCTCCGACGTGAACCTCTTTTGGATTACTTGCGACGCCAGGTAGAAGTCGATTTCTGAGATTTTCCTCACGAATCGCAATATTTCACTTCGTTCCAACTTGAGCTCCTATGTGTGTGACCGCCTGCAAAATGAATGCAAAAATAATTCAAACTCAAGCATATAAAACAAATAAGAAAATGACTTGTAACATTGTTCCTAAAAAGAAAATTAAACCTAATTTATAAACTAGTAAAAACAGTCCTAGATTTCGATTGCATCGTTACAATCCCCGGAAACGACACAAAAACTTAATGGAGATTTTATTAACCTAAATTAATAAGTTAATAAACCCTACTTGTAATACCGCAAGTACACGGCTGTCTAACAGAAATACAGTGGCAAATACAGGTTGATCCCACGAAGATTCACGAGACTGTCGAATTCTAAGACTTATTTAAACTAATTTAGAGTTGCGGGTTGTAGCGGATGGAAATTACAAAATTAAGAGAACTAGATTGAACAATTAAAACTAAACTGGTAAGATGATAAGAGAATAGGCCGAGACATCAAATCCACCACAAGTTCTTCAAAATTCGTGTAATCTAAATTATTGTTTTCAAGAATTAACACGACTAATCTAAGGATTAATCTACATTTGCAATCGATTTCAGCAAAGGCATAAATCCCTAGCATTGTATGTCTTTCTACGGTACACACAATCACAGGTTTATTTTAACTAATTCTGAACCCCTAGCATTGCATGTCTTCTTACGGCTAACACAATCACAGATTAAAATTAATTGATTAAAGCAACCTACAAATATCAACAAAGGGAACTTCTACTACCGATTAGTCTCGATAATTATTTCGGATATAATCAGTGAAAGCAAATTATTGAAATTAAGAAATCAGCTGTGTTTAACATTCAAGCATATTGAAAACAATAAATTTAGATACGACAAACTCTAGGAAACCCTGTGGTTTCATCTTCACCTCGGCGTGGGGTTTAGAAGATCATGGTAGATGGCGTCACAAAACTGGTATTGGTGGAATCCATCTCAGCAAAAACAGGCATCCCGAGAAAGAGTTGTTGGTGGGCTGTGGTGGCTCAGACATAAATTGGGGGTGAGAATAACCTGAGATGGAATAGTGACTGTGATGGTACAGAGCAAAGGTCTGGGGTGCAAATAACCAACTGATTCGAAAATCACTTGGTTCCCGCCATTTTTTCTTGCGCCTTCGTATCCAGTGAGTCGTGCCGCTGTTCTTCCTCCATGCTTCTCGTGAGCTCCTTCTTCTCTGGTGAAGATCACCTGCAAAAGAGAGGGAAAGATGGAAACAAAGAGAGTGAGATACGATAAGGGAGAGAGAGGGACGAGATAAGGAGGAAACAGGAAGAGTGAACAAATAGGAGTAGGGGTGGTGCTCTGTTGTTGTTCATGTTCTTCTGTTTCAGTGCGAGAGAGATGGTGGTGGTGCGTGGTCAGCTTGTGATGATGGAGCAGAAAGAGAGAAGAAGAGGAGGAAGATAACGTGGAAGGGAGAAGAACAGGGATGGTGACGATAGCGAGATGAAACAGGGGACGGCGAGTGCGATGGCGGTGAGGGTGCGCTGGACGGTGGCCATGCGTGGGCTATTCAGTGGTCGCGGTGTTGTGTTGGCTTCTAGTTTGTGCAATTGAAGGGGACGAAAACATAGAAGAGGAGGACTTTGGTTATGGTGGTGTTGGTGAGGTGAGGTACGTTGTCGGTCCTCCTATCGAGCAAAGATCGCCGGTAGGGTGGATGTGGCGTGGTTGCTGGAAAAAGAAAGAATGGAGAAGGAAACGTAGGAAAAAATAGCTCATCCGAGAAGGGAGAGAGGACACCTAAATAGGGATATCTCTTTCCTTGTTATGTGTGGTTTGGATTTCTAGGTCATATTTTGGGCTTGGGCTTAGGTTAAATTAGGTGGACTTAGGTTTAGATATGTGACCCGCTACTTTGTACCACCATTAGGGTGCACCAATTGATCATTCCTCAAATTGTCGCCTTAATGCGATTTCATCGTTCACGCTCAAATTCCTATAAAAACATGAAAACAAAATAATTAGAAAAAAAATATAATAATCGAAATGCTAACATATATAAACTAAGGGATATATTATGTAATAATTACGTGAATATTAGGAGCCCTAACCAGGTAAGCTTAGTTAGTCCTGAACTGATGCCGACAGCTTGCCATGAGACCAGTGCTCTTCTAAAGGCCATGGTCGTCGAAAATTCCCAAATTTGTAGCTCGACGCGCATTAGTATAGATGATTTGGAAGGTGGAAGCCTAGTTAGATCCATTTGATGCCGACGACTTGCCAGGTGACCACTGCTCTTCTACAGACCATGGTCGCGGAACTTTTTCATCCCAAACTTGTAGCCCACCCCGTACTGGTGCAGATGGTTTGGAAGGTGGGAGTCTAGTCAGTTCTGAATGATATTGGCGACTCGTCACGGGATCACAGTTTTTCAACAGGCCATGATTGCCAAATTTTCTCAGCTCAAACCTGTAGTCCGCTCGGCGCGAGTATAGATGGTTCGGAAAGTGGGACCCCAGTCAACCCCACATGATGTCAACGGCTCGCCACTGGACCACTGCACTTTCTAGAGACAACAGTCAACAAATTAGATTACATATCAAGCAGTGCTCTCATGTTCACACAGGCTGACGTTCAGTTATCAGCAATGGTCGCATGAACCAACCCAAAAATTAACCCGCTAACACACGGATGAATGTTGCATGGGATAACAGCCTGATGGCTAGATACACAGCTTAAGCCTCCAACGACTTGTCTTAAGGATGAGCTATGGCCTAGATAGCGTAACCCACCGCCAAACCATCCGCGGAACATCCACTATTGGACGTAACCACCCGATAGCAACTCTAAGACCTAACAAAAGAATAGGTCAGAATCATTCGCGACATAAATGGTCGAACTCTCAACAGTAGACATACCACTCAGTTTCCTCCTAACCCAACTAGACTCGTGTCAATGTAAAATGATAAGGCAAAATGGAAAGCACGAAACGGAGAGACCGAACAAAATGCGGGTACAAAATATACTCAAAATAAACATGTTTTCATTAACAGTCGAAACAAAAAGTACAGATGTGCAAAATTTACTCCTCATCAAGAGGAGGTACAAATACAGGAGAACTAAGACTAGCAGGAAAAAAAACAGAAGTTGCGTTCATGCGTTCCTCAGCCTAAGCTCCATGATCCGGATCACCTTCTTTCTCTCACGACTCAGAGACCATTCCAAAGTCTGCATAAGGCATCTTCTTGTAATAAGCAAGGTCCCATTTTGAATGCTATTCTTTATCAGCGCCAACAGCTTTAGCCTGTCATGCATGACCCAGCGAAATTCGCACTTGTCTCGCGCCTTGAGAAGCTCTTCCTCGCGCACTTTTGTTTTGGCAAGTTCACGCTCCAACAGCTCAAGCTTCCTAGTCAGCGCATCAAACTTAGACTGCTCTGTAACCAGACTACTCTTAACTGCGCTAAGTTAATTTTGTTCCAGGAGAACTTGGTCCCCAGCTTTCCTCGCTTTCCGAGCATTGAATTCAATGTTGTCCTCCAACTATTGTCTCTGAGTAACCCACTCAGACTCCTTCATAGTGTTCTCCTCAACAAAAGACTGCAATTCATACCACATCTTAGACGTAGCTTCCCGCACAATTTCCAGATCACGATGGACCAGGTTTTACTCTTGTCTGTCCCTTGCGGACACCGCCTCTGCTAAATAAGACTCAAGGGCTTCCAAATGAACCCTTTGAGCCTCGGCATCAACAGCTGATTGTTTCAGCCTACTATCCTTAATTTTTTTTCTCATTGATTCAATCTCGAAAAGTGTATCAAAATACGACTTCTGCATAGTCGAGAAAACACTCGATGGTGTATACCCTCTCTCGAGCCGCTTCAACTTTCATCCCACCGACGACCACCTGGCTCAATTAGGACATCCCTAGCATAAGGTGTTTCAACCCCTTATCCATGCGTTCATCCAGCGCATCCTCCTCTAATTTAGGAGCGCCCATTGTAGTATTCACTGCGCCTAGGCCCTCATCCACAACTTACCCTTTATCACCAGCAGTTGACCCTTTAATGCTAACCGACTCAGTGTAATCCAAAGGAAAATAAGGAAGCGAATTTTCTAACGGACCCTCCATTAACTTGATATGCGGTCTGGGACAAGATGGGGAGCAATGCGGACTACAAGAAGGACGACCTACTGATAGCCTTATAAATGATACATTTTAAACCCCTAATTCTATATTTGTTATGTTCTATTATCTAATAAAATACTCTCATTACATGTATTTTGTGTATAATGTTGGAATTCAAGTATTAATCATCAACTATGCACAAAAAGACACAATAAGGTCAAGTTCAACAACAAAGTCCATTGAAAGATAATACATGCATTACCAATGATTTTCAAGCCCAAGGTCCATAGTCAACCATCATCTATGGATCTCGAGAAAATTATTTGAAGATTTGGACATCCACGTGACAACTTCATCCTAGCCAAAAGGAATCTCTGCATATTCCATCATCCATTCTCCAATATGTTCCTTTATCTTTTTATTATTTTATTCTATCATATTCTTTTATCTTTTCCTTATTCCACCATCATTTTCCAACATATTCTCTTTTTTTTTCTTACTTTATTCCATCATCCATTCTACCATCAACACCTCTTCACCTATAAATACCCCATGTTTTAGAGAAGTTGTAGTGTTTGTAGAGTTTAGAATAATAAGTGAAGAGAAGGCCTAGAGCTTAACATGTTTGGCTAGCATCCCACCTTAGGGTGTGGGTGAGCCCATGGGAGGATAGCTCCAAGATGATTCTTTTTTAGCTTAGTTTATTTCCAAGTTTATGTATTAGAGAAGCAAGTAGTTAAATTGATCTTGTAACTTGATTATGTCATGAACCAATGGGAGCTCGAAGAGAAACTCATTCCCCACCTCCTTCACAACAGGTAGCGAGATTAGGCGAGGCGAGGCGATCTCTCACTCGAGCATCGATCTCTCGAGCAGCGAGAGCAGGCGAGGCGAGGCGATCTGTCGAGCAGTCGAGCTCTCTCTCTGTCAAGCAGGCAAGATCTCTACCTCAAGCCGTAGGTGAGAGATCAGATCTGGTAGCGAGATCAGATCTAGTTTTGGGGAGGTGAGGGTTTCCTCTTCTCTAGCTCAGGCAGGCGAGAGGGATCAAATATGCAACTCTGACTCAGTGAGGGCTTCTTCGATTCTGACTCTGATTTGCACAGATCTGGCACGTCCAACCACGATCTGTTGCTGATCGAGTAGATCTGCTGTTTGGGTGAATCGATTTAATGACACCTCTATGGACTTGTACATGAATACCACGGACAGGCCACCGGGGAGCGAGGGAGCCACGGTTGGCAAGACGACTGGCACTCCTTCGTTTGCGCAGATTGTGGGAAGGTTCAGACCTTATGAAGTTGATGAGTCACTCACAGACCATGTGTTTTCGACTTTTGATGGTAAGCCCTTTGTTTCTCTATCAAATCTGGATCTTGAAAGAGGCAAGATGTATATGAAATATGCTTTTGTGATGAAGTTTGCTCAAGAAAGACCTTACCTAAGTGACATTAGAGATGCAGTGACTAGGTGAATTTACAATTGGTGCCTTAGACTATCGACATGTTCGAATAAAGTTTGAATCTGAACAAGCAATGATCAAAGCTATGGCAAGAGAGAAATGCAATATCAAAGGGTACCCTACAGGCTTTCAAAATGGGATTCTTCTTTTGATAGCAAGAGAGACTTCCACAACAAACCGATATGGATCGAACTCCCTCGTTTACCATTGATTTTTTTCCAGCCTAAACTTCTCAAAGTAGTTGTAGAATTGATTGGTAAATTATAGCCATGGGCAACCTTACAAGGCACCTCTTAAGACCATCTGTAGCTAAGGTTTGTGTTTGGATGAATATTTCAAAACCGCTTCCAGACAAAATATGGATACAAGCTCCAGATCTACCAGGCTTCTGGCAACATATTAAGTATCCTTTTTCACCATTGTATAGCAACCAATGTGGACTTCAAAGCCATACTGATCAAACATGCTGGGTGAAACACCCTGAGTTGAAGAAGTCAGTACCAACCCAACAACAATCGGATAAGGAAAAAAGTAAGGAGGGGTCAGAAAATGCTAATCAGGAAGGCTTCAAAAGAGCAGAAAACAAGAAGCACAAGAAACAATACTATCAACAAAAGACTACAAATCTTCCAGTCATTCCGGATTTGGCTAATGAACGCAATGATGGAGTTGGTACTAATGGGGCTAAGAACAAAGTTGAAGTTGAAATCAGTTCCGAAAAATTGAACTCAGCCAAGAAGATGGACTCAAATTGTGGAAATACTCCTGAAGAACTAACACATTTGACAGATGCAGACAAAGCTATGCTCAACAGCTTTGCTCATAATGTAAATGACATCAATGTTGCAATGACAGAAGAAAATCAAGCAGCAGTTGTAGAAGACCAGCCAATAGAAAAGAATGACAAAGAATTGGTGGAAGAACATGGAAGTAAGTACCCAAATGAAATTGTGCCCAACTCAAACGAGGATGATAAAGTAGGAGAAGTCAACAACATGCCGGCAGCCAATAGTTCAGGTGCAAATAAAGAAAACAACTCCCAGGATGATGGTGAGAAATTCAGGCACCGCAGTGTGATACAACTCACCGAAGCAGAACTGAATAAAGGGAAAGGTTTCCTTCCTCTTCCTGAGATTGAATATGCGTTAACGATGATAAATGAATACGAAAAGGGGAACGTAGTTTCTTTTACATTGCAAGAAGCTATTGCAAGTCATGGCAAAGATGCAGTGAAGGCAAACTACATTTGGTTAAAAGATGTATGGGAAGAGGATAATAACCGCACATGCAATAGATTGAGACAAGAAATTTGTCAGGTTCCTGAAAAAGAGCATGAGCCAGGCCTCTCCAGTGATGATGATGTGTTTACAGAACCGGCTGCAAAGACGTTCTCTAACACCCACACCAAAGATTTTAGACTCTGTCCCCAAAAATCCAATAGAACTAAGAAAGCAAACAAAAGGTACAAAGTCTGAGTTGGTTTATAGTCTAAGTTTTTTTTGGTGAATCCTCTCTTGTGAGAGTTTGTTTCGGTATTTGCTTTTACTTTTGTTTCATTTGTATAAAGGTTTTGGGGTCCTTAAAACCCAGCTCAATTTCCAAAAAAAAAAAATGTCATGAACCAATGAGGTAAGTTAGATGTTTTGTGTTTCATCATATGAATTCAATTCATGTTTTCTTCTTCGACTTCTTAAGTTCAAGAATAGATAAGTTTCGTCTATCATTGCAATTTTTCTAACAAGCTCTTACTTACAATGTTTATATATTATTAGTCTAAGTTTCATTTTGATTTGTTAGATATTTGGTGGTTCATTTAAGTATGGCTCTTTGTATGCTTTTAAATCCACATTTTAGATTACTAATATAATTAAAGGTTGACATTAATTTTCTCATAAAGCCATATTTTCCATCCTAAGATGAAATGAGAATCTACCTTAGGATGTGTTAATGAATTTGGAATGATTAATCTAAGAGTATCCTAAAGGTGCCATCTACTCATGATGGTAAACTCAAAGCCCTAACTTTCACATTTAGGTTTTATTTTTTCATTTTAGTTCAAACACTTCACTAATCACTTCTTTTATAACTAGGTTAAGTTTCAAAAGAGTTTTGAAGATCGGTTTTCCTAACTTTATAGCTCTCCTTGTGGGATTCGGCCCGTATTTGTCATTTTCTAACTCAATAGATAATTGTGCGTTTGCGGTATGATTTGAGATCGATCACCCACACTGCCACGACCACTATCAGACGATCCACCAGCTGGACGATTGAACTAGTGGACCATAGGCGAATCCTCATCAGAACCTTCCAGTAAAACAAGTTTGGATTGGCCAGCACTAGTAGAAGTCGCCACAGAAGTAAGCATTAGCTTCTTACTCAAAGCCTCAGCCTGCTCAGTACTCAGCTGTGAAGCATCATTAACCCCTGTAATCGCAGGTGTCCTTCCCCCAGCCAGATACTACAACCTCCGCCCCTGCGGGCTGGCCAAGATCACGCTCCTCCCTCATTGGAGCAGACCATTTGGGACTTGGCTCGACCGCAGCGCGAGACCTCTTCAAGCTTATAAAGGAGGCAAGCGTCTCAGAAAGCCCTTCTATGTCGGGCAGGGTAGGAGCCTTAACTTTTGATGCCTTCCTCTTACTGGAAGGGGCTGCACTTTTAGACTTAGCTTTCGGCTCTCTATAAAGAGTGGGAGCCACGTGCCAAATGACCCATAATCCACTGCCACTAAAGTTGGTAGGATAAATAACGTCCTTCATACTCATCCATGGCATGTCAAGGAATGTCTTCATAGTGATTTCCTCCTCCCGAGAAAGAGTAGTGGGGAACCTTCCTACAAAAAAACACACGCGACAATCAACACAATAAATCAAATAGCGAAACTATACTTACGAAGTAGCTTGAACTTCCGCTCAAGCAGACGACCCTTGAACTCGAAGTACTCCGAATCCGAAGGAGCCAAGAAGCATAATTTCTGCCAGAATTTAAAGTCATCCGGCAATTTCTTGAAGCAAGCCGAGGACAACATTTTACAAACAGCATGATCATTCAGCCGAAGGGAAGTCAACAACTGGATCACCCTTGGAGTCACGCGAACTCCAGCATCCTTCGCCCTGATCAATATGAGAAGGATAATCTCGTAGGTACCAACTGGGCAGGAGGGATTCCAAGAAATTCTAGAAAGCCCCAGATCCCGTCAAGCACAAGAAATTGGACTCCAGTTTGAAGCATCCTGATGTGCAAACAGACGAATCCTTCCGAAGAAAACATCGGCGTCTAATAATCATTCAGAGTATAGAATGATAGGTCTTCACGGACCCCAAATGTCTTTCGGATATCGGCGAGGCTCGATTCGGAAGCCAACCTATCTTCAATGAACTGGAGACTTTCGGCAGGAAGCTCATTGTCAAGGTGATTTTGGCGAGCCATGAAAAAGGTGAATAAACTTTTAATCAAAAGATGAAGAGAATGGAGTCTTTAAAAGAGAAACAAAATAAGAGTCAATCTCTGCAGAAAGGAAGATCTAAATAGGGATTGGTTTTTCGCATCTTCTCCACTGAGCTGAAGCACGCTTAATTAATGAAGTGCACCACTCAAGTAACGGTTTAGACTCAATCATCATGAGCAACATACCATTTCAAGAAGTGACTTAGTGAACTGATACGATGGCCCACTAACTCGAGGGGAGCAGCTGATGATACGCCGAAAATGTCTTATCTTCTGCATCGTACACGTGTCATGATGATCTCAAGAAATAACAGGTCTAAGCGTTAGCCCAACACTAATCCTGCCCAAGCGGTTTCAAGCCCGCATGACGCAGTCCACCAGACAAACCCAAATTACTAAAGCCTGCTAAGCCCACATGTCTCACAACCATCCCCAATACACGTAAGCCCTATTAAGGAAAGTATCTCAAGGATCAGCTTCGGACAAGCAAGCCATCAACACTTTGTTTGCAACTAGGAAGTAAATATCAAAGTATACGTCGCACACGGAAACTTCAAATCTATGGACAACACTCTGATTGGGAACTATCTCCCACGTATCTAGGAGCAAAAGTCTAACAGGGAAATTCCCTTCCAACACAACTCCTAATTGTAGAAGGATCTCCACGAAGATTTTCTTCTCTAAACTACGCCACCGATGGCCTGCTTGAACCGGGACTCCAGCACTGTAAATAAGATATGAGGTTGGTAAGCTAAGGTATGCTACAAATTCCTTGTTTACAACATTACGCCTTCCTCAGATCCCTGTCTAACTTTAGTATTGGAGTGTCATCGACCACCACAACGGTGGTTTGTGGCTCACGTGCGTTCCTTGTGCAAGTCAGCAGGGTAAGGTCAAGTAGGGAGCGAAAATCGACTACATCAACTATCTATTGTTGGACAATGATCCCTGGTTTCACAAGGCAACATGAGCACTGACTAAGCTCCCACTTTCTAGGTCGTCGTCTAGCATTCTATTCAGACTAGGCTTTGAGCAATAAGTTCGGCGATACTTATCTATAGTTGGACAATGATCCCTAGCAAGTTGACTTTATCAAACGTCGAGAGCACTGACTAGGCTCCCACTTTTCAGGGTCTCTTCCAACCAATACGTCCCTGGCCATTTGACCTCGGTCATTTTGTAGGGCCCCTTCCAATTTGGGGTAAGCTTTAATGAACCCGTTACTTTAGTGTTCTGCTAAGTCTTTCTGAGTACCCAATCACCCACTTTGAATTATCTTGGCTTGACTTTCTTGTTGTAGTACTGAGCCATCTTTTGTTGGCAGGCGGCTATTCGAGTAGAAGCCTGATTTCTCCTTTCCTTGAACAGATCTAAACTGACACGCATAAATTCATCTTTATTTTTCGGTATGAATTATTTTTTCCAGAAAGTTGGTATTCTAAGTTACACTAGGATCATTGCTTCTAACCCATAGGCTAGGGCGAAGGTGTTTGTTAGGTGGGTGTCCTTTCAGTGGTATGGTATGCCCATAGTATCCCTAGTAGCGTTGAGACCCATTTTCCATTTTCCACATCATGTTTCCTTTTGAGTGCCTCCAAGATGGTTTTATTGGTGACTTCCACCTGGTCGTTGGTTTGCGGATGCCTTGGCGATGAAAAATGGTGGCTGATGTCGAGATCATTGCATAGTTTCCTGACCTTGTTGCCTTCAAATTGGGTTTCGTTATTGCTAGCTAGTGTCCTTGGAATACTGAACATGCAGATGATGGACGTCCATATGAATTTCTTAGTTTGATCCTGTCATATTTTGGATAGGGGCTCAACTTCGACCGACTTAGTAAAGTAATCAACTGCTACAAGGAGAAGTTTCTTATTGATTGAGGCTAGGAACGGCCCGACTATATCCATTCCCCACCGGCCATGGGCTAGTCACTGGAGTCAAAGGTTGAGCGGGCATGTGAGTATACAGTGCGAAGCTCTGGCACTTATCGCACTTGCGGATAATATTTTTCGTATCCTGCTACATTTGCGACCAGTAATACCTCAGAGTCGGGGTCTTATGGGTCAAGGTCCTCCCACCTGGGTGATTCCTGCATATGTCGTCATGGATTTTTCTATGGACACCGTTTTCCATCTAGGAGGCTAGGCATCTAAATAGGGGACCCATGGCTGACCTTTTGTATAACTTTTTGTTTAGGAAGGTGTACCACGCTGCCCTATTTTTCAGCTTTCTGGCCTCTGACTTTTTGCCCGGGGGGGTCCATTTTTTATGTACTCAATAATGGGATTCATCTAGCTTGAATCCAATTCAATTGTGTAAAAGTCATTAACCTCCTCTTCCTCCAAATTTGACTGCTCTTGGAATTTGATGAGCTCATTAGTGATTTCTGCAGTGGTTGAGGCTTGCCAGGCCAGTGCATCGGCTCTTTCGTTGTTGTCTCGTGGACACTGCAGGAGTTCAAATCTTCTTATTTGGCCTACTGCGATATTGACCTTCTCGCGGTGGGCTATCATTGTTGGGTCTTTGCTGTTAAAATTCCCTTTAACCTAGTTGACTATTAGACGTGAGTCGCTATAAGTGATTAACACAATTACCTTGATTCCTTTTGCTAGCTTCATGCTGAACAAAAGGGCCTCATATTCTGCCTCATTGTTCGAGGCTTAGAAACCAAACCTGACCACCTTTTCCAAGTCGAAGCCATTTGGGGAGTGGAGTGTGATACAAGCACCGCTTCATTTCTGTGTGGATGACCTGTCATAGCGCAGGATCCAGCCTTGTTCGTCCAGTCTCTGCTTTGAGCTATTCGGCTTTTGTCCCCACCACCAGTAAATTTGGTGATGAAGTCTGCTAATGCTTGGGCTTTGATGGTCATTCTTGGAACGTAGTTGATGTCAAACTGCCCCAGTTCCACCGACCATTTAACCATCCTTCCTGATAATTTTGGCTTTTACAGCACTGTGCGAAGTGGGTGTTTGGTCAAAACTGTGATAGAGTGGGACTGAAAGTAGGGCCTCAACTTCCTGGAAGTGATGACCAACGCCAAAGCTGGCTTCTCTAGGTCCAAATTGTTTGTTTTGGCTTCCACGAAAGTTTTGCTGGCATAGTACACTGGTCTTTGTACCCCCTTATCATTATGTACAAGTGTTGAACAAACGACTTGATCCGAGGCGGCTAGATATAAATAAAGTGTCTCCCCCGAGGTTGGTTTCGAGAGCAGCTCGGTACTTCCCATGTATGACTTTAGGTTCAAGAAGGCATGCTTGCACTTTTCGTCTCAGCTGAAGGCTTTGCTCATTCTGAGAATCTTGAAGAAAGGGAAGCACTTATCTGATGACTTGGAAATAAACCTGTTAAGTGATGCCACCCTTTCAGTCAGGCGCTGAACTTCCCTTATGGAGGTCACGGACTTCATATCAAGAAGAGCTTGGATGTGCTTCCATTCCTCTCTGGTTTACTATGTAACCTAGGAACTTGCCTGACTCAACACCAAATGTGCATTTCTATGGGTTGAGCTTCATCCGATACTTGCAGAGTTGGTTGAATGCTTTGACAAGATCGAATATGTGATCTAGGTTGTGGAGGCACTTGACCAACATGTCGTCTATGTAGACCTCCATGTTCCTTCCAGTTTACTAGCCATCGGTATGTTGCACCTGCGTTCTTGAGGCCGAATGGCATCACTCGATAGCAATATATCCCTCTTTTGGTTATGAAATACATCTTCTTTTGATCTAGGGGTGCATCTGTATCTGGTTATACCCGGATTAGGCAACCATGAAACTAGAAGGCCGTGTCCGAACATGGCATCTACAATTTGATCGATGCGGGGAATCGAAAAGTTTTCTTTCGGGCATGCCTTGTTTAAGTTGGTGTAGTCTACGACGAGCCTCTACTTTCCTTTTTTCTTTTTGACCAAAATGGTGTTAGCCAGCCAATCTGGGTATCGTGCCTCATTGATCATGTTGGCATTAAGTAGCTCCTTCACTTTTTCATTTATGATCCGGTTCCTCTCGGAGGCCACATGTCTTTTCTTCTATCTAACCGGTTTTCGTGTTAAGTCTACAGTCAGTCGATGGGTGATTATAGAGGGTTTTATTCCCAACATGTTATGCATCATCCAGGCGAAGACGTCTTGATTTTGTCGCATCAGTGTTACCAGTTATTTCGCACACTTTGATGATACATCAAAACAGACTGATCATCACGACCGTACACGTGGCATAGAGACTCGTCACGAGGATATAGCGTTCAACCTATTGGGCCAGCTCATAAAGCCCAGGAAAAATAAAGCCAATTACATAGGCCCAAACAAGGCCTGCTAATGAGGAGACTTAAAACAGAGCCTGAATCCAGGCCTGACATGATTTCTATCATAAAGAACAGAAACGTTGCACCAAAAACGAGTCATGGGGGAGTTACGCCTCCACGGACGTATCTCTATTAAGGAGGAGACTGTTATGAGAAACGCATCCTTTCGTGTTGTCTCACAAGCTTAAGTCACGCAGAGAGTTAACCACGACCATTATAAAAGGTAAAGGGAACATTCGATAAAGGTATGCAACTTTAACTGAGTTTTATCTAGATTTAATTATTTCTTCCAACAGAGTTGCCGACTTTAGCATCGGAGTGCCTTTGGCCACCAAAAAGGTGGTCCTTAGCAGTCTAACAATTGTTTTACAGATCAAACTCACAGAATGACGATTTTTGGAAACATCAGTTTGGCGCCGTCCATGGGGAACGACGAGTTTCCTTTCAAAAAACAAAATCCACAGTGACAAAGCTCACCATAACCTAATAGAAAATCAACAAGCCGTCAGAGGAAATGACGCATTTCGTAAATCCTCAACCCAGTGATGATCATGACAACACTCCTACTGACAACAATGCATGACTGACGGTTCGTAGCAGCCCGAATCATTAGACCAATGGCACCTGAGAATGCGGATCCGCAGCACGCAGTAGCCCATACAACCCAAGCATCTGACTGTGCCGCCACGGACCCTCGGGTGGACTTGCTCATGGCCCAGATGAACTACATGACAAAAATACAGGAAAAAATCACCCAGGAGCGCATTCAGCCGCTGACCTTGTTCCGACACCACCCCAACAAAATTTCGTTAACCGAATTAAAGAAAGCGACCAAGCCCTAGCAAAACCCCAACAGGGAAACTTCGAGAGCAGCGAGCTCCCCCAAGACAAGACCGCACAGTGCAATGAAACACTTGCTGAAATCCCGTTTAGTATTGGAGTCACAGATCCCAACATACTATACGAGTTAGCCAAGTAGCCATTCTCCAACGCACTCATGAAAAAGGCAATTCCAAAAAAGTTTATTCCGCCAAAGTTTGAAGTATACGATGGTACCATCGACCCAACAGATCACCTAAGACATTTACACCACATGATGACCCTAAGGAAACCACGGAGTCGATTATGTGCAGAACATTCCCAACCAGCCTCACTTCTACAACAATGAATTGATTCAATAGCCCACCACTGAGGTTTATAGACTCTTTCCAAGCTTTAGCCACCATTTTTATCACCAGATTCATTGGGAGTCAGCGGATGAGGAAAGAACCCCACTACCTCCTACACATCAAACAGAAGTCTGAAGAAACAATACGGGATTATGTCACTCGCTTGACCAACGAATTGACAATGATTGATGGATGTAGCGACGACACAGTCGCTGCAACTTTCATCGTCGGACTGAAGAGAGGCCCCTTTTTTGATTCCTTTAACCTGGAGCCTCCAAAAGGCATGGCGGTCCTACTAAAATCGCACAGAAACACATATCGCTTGAATAAATGAAAGCTGAATGGAGGAAAAATGAATAGGAAATTGAGAACCATTCGAGGAAACGGGAAAGGAAATAAGAAAGAAGGTGAGATGATGGACCACGGGAAGATAGCAGTCATTCAAAGAAACATCAAAATGATGGAAGAACCGAGTCCAATCAACGGGAATCCAAGAGTCACAATCGGCACGGCCCAGCCATGAGCGAATAACCATTGTAATGAAAAAAGAGTACAAACCATACACAATCCTAAAGACAAGCCGAACCAACATCTTGAAACACATGGCGAATTGGCAGAACGTCCACTGGCCACCTAGGATGAGAGGAGACCCAGAATGACGAGACAAAAGAAGGTATTGGGTACAAAGAAGACATGATACCAAGGACTGCTACAAACTAAAAGAAGAAATCGAGAACTGGGTCCAAAGAGGACGACTCGATGAATTCATCGAAATACCAGACAAGCAATTCAAAAGAAAATAAAAAATGAATACCACCGCCACAGGATCAAAGGAACGATCCAGGGAACTGATATACGCCCTACACAACATCTACCCTAGCAAAGAAGCATCTCCCGCTCGAGCAGATCTATATCGAAGTGAAAAGATCGAAGCCCTGAAGACGGTTGCACTTACCGACTCGAGGACTCTATCAGCGGATACATATCCAACCAAAGTTACTTACAATGGAATTAGCAACGATAAACTCTATCATGCCTTAGCAAGCAATGCCAAACCAGAAGCAATAATGGGCCAAGCAAAAGAGGTCATAAATTAAACAATAAGGAGCAGCAGAGGCACGAAACACCAATGGGGGATAGACATCAACCACACAATGATAAAAGAAAAATCACTCCACAATGTTACGTAACTGCTCTAGAAAAACGACGGCTAGAACTGGTCAAGACAACCAAATATGTGAATCAATAAAGTTTCAATTTTGGAATCAATATCCCACGAAACGAATATATTCAAAGAGAAGCTATGCGAAACAATCGTCATATAAAACCAAAAGGAATCAAGACGCGAGTCGGATATATACAATAAACTTCTGGTCTGGTCAACAAAAGAAGTAAAAGTTGGATGAACGAGTCGACTAAGTAAAACAACTTCGAGTCAACTGAAACATCGAGTTAATGAAGTAAAAGATTGGACGACCGAGTCAACTAAGTAAATCGACTTTGGGTCAACTAGAGCGTCGAATCAACAAAGCCAAAGTAAAGGAATGAGTCAACTTAACATAAAAACTTCGAGTCGATTGAAACATTGAGTTAATGAATTAAAAGTTTGACAAATGAGTCAACTAAGTCAAATGACTTTGAATCGACTGAAACGTCGAGTTAATGAAGTAAAAGTTGGACTAATGAGTCAGCTAAGTAAAACGACTTCGAGTTGACTAGAGCGTCGAACCAACGAAGCCAAAAAGGATGAATGAGTCAACTTAACATAAAATCTTCGAATCGATTGAAACATCGAGTTAATGAAGTAAAAGTTGATTGAACGATTCAACTAAGTAAAACGACTTCGAATCGAATGAAACATTGAGTTAACGAAGTAAATGTTGGACGAACGAGTCAACTAAATAAAACGACTTCGAGTCGACTAGAGCGTCGAACCAACGAAGCCAAAGTGGATGAATGAGTCAACTTAACAAAAAAACTTCTAGTCAATTGAAACATCGAGTTAACGAAGTAAAAGTTGGACGACTGAACACTGAAATGTCGAGTTAACGAAGTCCGACACCGGAGTCAACTAAACACAAAAACTTTGTGTCGGCCGAGATGTCGAATTAATGAAGTATACTTCAGGTCGATTAGAATGTTGAACCAAAGAAGCCAAAGTAAAAACTTTGAGTCGACTGAAACATCGAGTTAACGAAATAGAAGCTTAACGAACCAAGTAAAAAATAACTTTGAATCGACTGAAACGTCGAGTTAACGAAGTAAAGGTTGAGCGAATGATTCAACGAAGTAGAAGCAACTTCGAGACAACATAATCAACAAACCAACTCGAAGGAGACAAATTCCATTTTTTATTAGATAAACAAAGCAAACAAGGGAGGAACAAGTCAGCACAGCCAAGGAAAGCCTTTGATTAACTAACATACTAGATCAACAAAGTAGAAGACAAGCTGACAAAATAGCTTTTCACAAAAGCTCTGAGACGACAAACACAAGGTTGAGACATACGTACTGAAGCATAGGAAAATTCAAATCAGCAAATGACTACTAAGGATATAGCTGTACAAATCAAAGCTCGAATACAAATCATTATGACAACAATCGACGAACGAAGTCAACAAGAAGAAAAATAAAAGAGAAAACTCTTGTCCTTTATTCAAATTCTATTCTATTACATTCAAAGGTAACGATAGAAGATTAACGGGAAAGATTTATAGTATTCTCAGAAATACCATCTGCAGGAAGAGAAGTAGCAGGATCATCAACAGGGACTCTTTCTTCAAGAGGAGAAGGTGGCAGCTCTTTAGCCATTGGATTACCCGAAGGGTCTTCAGCACCCTCTTCATCCTCAAATTTTTGATAGACAAGATCAGTCCAACCATCGACAACACGTTGCCAATCCTCTACCTCCATAACATGAAGCCTATCCTTAACATAAGCTCACTTATGGCCGCGATAACTTGGTCCTCTACAGTTGTGACCATCACGGAGGAATCAGCCTTGACCTCATGATGCAAAGCCAGTAATTGCTCCACCCTTTTTTAAGTGATGTCACAATTTTTAGAGTTCTATACCATGGCAAGCGCGACCTCATCTTGAAGCGCCTTCTCGGGGGAAAGCACTTTCTCCACATCGTGCAAACTTGTATGAATTTCATCTAAATCGGCTCTCAAGGAATCAAGCACGGCCACAGACCGGTCCCGTGCACCCTTCACATTGGCCAACAAAGTTTGAGCAACCTCACCCACTTTAATCCGTTCAGAACATCGCGCTTTTAACGCGTCATATTGATAAAAGAACATGTCAAATAACCAATAGCAACACGGATTGGTTTTATATGTTGACAGACATATAAAACCAATCCCACGACCAACCTCTGACGTCATCATTGAGATTTCCAAAACACGCAGGAGAATAAAGGAAATAGGTATTGTTGGGTTTCACGCTAAACCTCACCAAAGATTCAAGTAGTTAAAGGAATACTAGAAAGGATAGCCCTGGCATATGTGGAAACCATAACCCTCCAACCATTCGGGCCCATCTGAGCAAGAGGAATACCCAAAAAATCTAGATAAAACCAGAATAGCTCCGAAGTTGGAAATCGGAGACCGACATAGAAATGCATGGCTAAAGCGCAATATATCTCTTTCTCGGACAACAAGGACTATCATTTTCAAGAGGAAGAATGATCTCAAAGTCGGAAGGCAAAGCATAGTCAGAACGAACAATATCCAAGGTAGCCTGAGAAGCCTTCTTTGGGAAAAATGAGCCTCATAGGTAGCAAGATGCTCACCATCTAGAAGGTCACTAGCAAACATCGCAAATAGGTAAGAAAAGACGAAAAAGGCAATAGGAAATAAGATATAACACTAATAGCAAATATGGCATAAGGAAGGGAACGAAGTACTCACAACACTCTTTATACAACTGAAAAACGGAGAGATTGCTCACGGAGCGACATACGGGACATAATGGTGCTCTAAACTCCTAGAAAATGTGTGTGAAAACAAATAGACAACAAAGTAATCAAGACGATCAACTGACCAAAAGTTATTAACAACATTAAGGTCGGTGCAAAAGTGCAATCGAAATACCAACCGTCATACAGTTAGTGAATACGTGAACATTCCCACTAACTAATAGGTGGAGTAGCTGATGATACATCAAAATAGACTGATCATCACGACCGTACATGTGGAATAGAGACTCGTCATGAGGATATAGCGCCCAGCCTATTGGTCCAGCTCATAAAGCCCAGGAAGAATAAAACCAATTTCAGAGGCCTAGACAAGGCCCGCTAATGAGGAGACGTAAGTAGTGCCTGAATCTAGGCCCGACACAAGTTTTCTCATAAAGAAGAAGAACGTTGCACAAAAAAAAAGTCGTGGAGGGAGTTACGCCTCCATGAACGTATCTTCATTAAGGAGGAGATTGTTACGAGAAACATCTCCTTCTGTTGCGCCTCACATGCTTAAGTCACACATAGAGTTAACTGTGACCATTATAAAATGTAAAGGAAACATTCAACAAAGGTATGTAACTTTAACTGAGTTTTGTCCAGATTTACTTCCTTCTTCCAACAGAGTTGCTGACTTAAGCATCGAATTGCTTTCAGCCACTAAAAAGGTGGTTTTTGGCAGTCTAACAATTTTTTTGCAGGTCAAACTCATAGGAGGATGATTTTTTGATGCATCACACTCTTTTCTTCGGCGGGAGCCTATCTAGATTGCTATGTAATCACTAGGGCTGTCCAGATACACAGTCATTGGTTCCTCCTTTGGTTGACTGATGTTGGGTATTTCCCTTGGGCTCACAGCGGCCTCCTTATCTAGGATGGGGGAGTCCTTTATTAACTCTGGATCTGTGGTCAGGGGCATGTTGGTAGTGGCAGTCCCTAGTGGTCGGTTGATTTAGTCATATTGTGCCCACTATCTGATCGACAAGGTATTTGACGCACTGGTGTAAAGTGGAGTCCTCTGCCTCCATCTGGTGAAGCCAAGGCCTCCCCATGATGATGTTGTCGGTGGACAGCGCATCGACCACCATGAACTCCTGAAGAATTATTTTCTGGAGTCGCAGTTCTCCCGCAACTGCTGTTAATTTGATCCTCCCCATGGGGAAGTACTTCTTCTTAATGATTTCGATCAGGGAATTTGTCGAGGAGCTTAGGTTTACTTTCTTCAGTTGCATGTTACGAAACGTGTTTAGGAACGAAGCATTTGTACAACTTATAGTGTCTACTAAAGACCTCCTTACTTCCCAGTTTGCTATGGAGACCGATATCACCAGGGCATCATTGTGCATAGTCCAGACGCTCTGGAGGTCCCTGTCTGTGAAAGTTAGGAGCATGATCGGGCTCTAAGAGTGTATGTGCTACACCCATTGGTCCTCATAGGCTGACTTTGTTCGCAATTCGCGGAGCAACATTTTTCGGGATCGGTTGGACTGTTCAGCTTTCGAATTTACTCCATGCAGAACGCACACCTCATTGTCGTGTTCCTCGTTATTTTCCTCTTTTTTGTCCTGGGGGACAAAGGGTTTCTTCTTAGATTTTACCTTCTTCTTGGCGGTCATCTTTTCATCTTGAATGATGTAATTATGTGCTTCCTTCAGCAGGTCTGCCTTATTCGCCGGAGGGTCTAAGGTAAGGAAATTATAGAACTTGCCTATCCTTAGACCCGAGGTGAAGGCCACGATGACAGTTTTGTCACTGCATCTAGGCTGATAGTAGGTCCATCCTTGGGTCTGCTGCGACTACCACCGACGCAGAAGTCTGAGGAGGTTCCTCCCACAGTGGTTGTAGAACGGGCGACATTCTGCCGGTTTGAGCGTTCGAGGGTTTCGCAACATCTCCATTGTTGCGAGACCTTATTATCACCATCTTTCTTGTCTTCTAGAAAAGGATGTGTTACTGCTTTCTTCGAGGAACGTTGTCGATCCCCACGGATGACACCAAACTAGTGTAGTCGATTCCTGCTCTCATTCTTTGCTACTTACCTAGACCTACACAAGTAGCACACGTGAGCCAAGGACCACCGTGTAGCGGCCGATGGAACTCCAATGCTTAAGTTAGATAAGGCTTAGGAGAGGCTTAAAGCTATAAATTGGGTTTCTGTAGCATACCTTAAGTTGTCGACCTTATCTCCCTTTTATAGTGTGAGAGTCCTTGTTTGGCTAGGCCTTTGGTGGTGTATTTTAGGGAAAGAGATCTTACTTGAGATCCTTTCCTAATTATGAGTTGTCTATGTGGGATAGTTTCCCTACATGACTCGTGCTCCTAGATCTGCGAGGGAAGTTTACCTTTCTGAGAGTTGTCCATGCAAGGAAGTTTCTTTTCCGGACTTGTACTCTAGTATTTGTTTCCTAGTCAGAACCGATGTATTGCTGGCCTGCCTGTTTTGGGTCGATCCCCTAGATATTTGCCTTATCAGGGCTTACTCTTGCCTTATCAGGGTTTATGAGTATTGGGCTTGACCGTGTGACGTATGGGCTTAGTGGACATTGTAATTCGAGTCCAACATTTTGGGATCTGCCAATAGTAGGCTTAATGCTATCTGGGCCTTCCTGGATTGAGTATGCAATCGGGTCTGCTTTGTTTTGTTGACGAGATCATCATGACACGTGTACGGTTTTGATCAGAAGACGGTTTGGTGTATCATAAGTTGGGAACCAAGATTTTGCAACCAGGTTGATGTGGCACGATTTGGGTGGATGATATATTCCTCGAGATGCATGTAAATATTTTTAGATCGTGCCACATAACCCTATTTGCAAAACTCAGTTGCGGAATCCTGGTTCCCTAATAAAGTTCAAAAGAAAATAAAAGTGGAGAGTGTATTGAGATTGTTGATTTTGTTTCCTTAAATTGAGATTCATAAATGGCAGTTACTTTTTGACACCACAACTTGTACTTCTTGACACCACCACTCTAAAAAAATTCATTTTTTGAACCTACTATATGAAACCACCTCTATTTAAACATTTTCTCTTTCTTCCTTTCTTTTCTCCTTCCCTCTGCGATGAACAACATCAAGAACAACAACCTACTCGTCATCACGTCCGCTGCCTCCAAATTTATTTCTTTATCTCCCTCTGATTTCTCTCTCCTCCTCTTTTCCTGATTTCTTGAGTTTTCTTCTATCAACACCGAGATGAAAAAATCAACATCAGCAAAACCAACAACAGTAAAGTCATTGTTAGCTGCCACCTCGTCCTGCCTTGTCGCTGCCCTTCCTTGCTAGATACCTTTTTCTTTCGCTATTCATTTAATCTCTTTACCTTTCCGATCTTGCAACTAGGGCCGCGAGAATGGAATCCACTCACGTGGCCCTATTGTGAGATCAAATGTTCGATCTCACAACTAGGCTGTGAGATAGAAAGGGAGAGAGAAGGGGGAGGGGTGGCGGGCGACTTTGAGAGCGAACAGTAAGCCAGGGCACTTGCGGCGGCCACTACTGCTACTGTTGTATGTTCTTTAGAGAAGAAAGCAAATAAAAAAGTAAAAAAAAGGTGGTGTCACTAAAAAGGTGATGGTGTTTGACAAAAAGTTAGGCAGTGGTCGTGTCAAAGAGTGAAAGTGGTAGTGTAAAAAAGCCACTACCTTCATAAATATGGATTAACTTAACTCTAGTTAAATGATACAAAAAATCCAACAACCACGATTATTAGACCCTGCAATCCAAATTTACCATAGGGTCAGCAAAATGAGACTTAGAAACTATTCAATTCCATTTATTTGGGCACTTTCCTTTTTCATCTTCCAAAGCAACTACTTATTGCAATATTTTATATCTCTGTCTCTCAACACTCAACAAAATGATCGATGGGCGTATCTTTGTGAGACAGTACAAATTTTATTAAGACGGATTGATCAATACAGTTAAGGGTTGTATTATGCTGTTTTGTAATGTTGATTTAGAGGAAAATAAAAGAGTGTGTTGTAATCCTGGATAGGAACATAAAGGAAAAGAAAAGGCTCCTCATTGAAATATATAAGTTCAAGTGATACGATATGTTTAAGGCAATGACTACTCCACACCACCAAAAGAGCTTTTTCACATGACCATTGAGTTTTTTTTTTTTTTTTTACTTACTCACACCACCAATAAATATGCATAACCTAACAGAGAAACCCAAACTCAAAATGAAAAGAACACAAAACAGGGTAACTTTCGACCAATTTAAACCCTCAATTGGCATCGATTCTCAAGCTCATCAATACATGAAAATTGTAGTACTCTGATCTAATAAATACAAGTTACATTACTTGAAAATGTTTTGAAATGAGCAAGTTATGGTAATTTTACTAATGTCGCGCAAATTTGTCTTGCAATGAAAACGAAATAGCGCCCCTGACTTTCGACTAACTTATGTGCTCGATCAAGACCGACTCTCAAGTTGATCAAAACAAAACAAAAAAATGTAATACTCTGAGTTCTCTAATAAAACACATCTTGAATCACTTGAAAATGTTTTGAAATAAGCAAGTTATGGTAATTTTAATAAAATCGCGCAAATCTGTCTAGCAATAAAAATGGGATAGTGTCCCTGACTTTCAGCCAACTTATGTGTTGATCGAGACCTATTCTCAAGTTAATCAAAGCACGAACAATGTAGTACTCTGATTTATCTAATAAACACAATTCGAATCACTTGAAAATTTTTTGAAACGAGAAAGTTATAGTCATTTTATTAAATTCGCGCAAATCTGTCCGAAAAAATTTGCTGAAAATTTTCTGTTCGCCCAGAACAAGGCGTGTTTTTGCAAAAACCTCGCATTGTTCTGGGCGAAACTGAAATTTTCAGCAAATTTTTTTACTGTTCGCCCTGATCAATGCGGTTTTGCAAAAACCTCGTATTGTCTCAGGCAAACAATAGTTTTTTTTTGTGATTCTAAAATTTTTTCTGAAGTTTACATTGTTTTTGT
The DNA here is from genome assembly GCA_963556465.1 of Berberis vulgaris. Lineage (NCBI taxonomy): Eukaryota > Viridiplantae > Streptophyta > Magnoliopsida > Ranunculales > Berberidaceae > Berberis > Berberis vulgaris. The sequence goes on along the minus strand of OY747126.1, from coordinate 36,989,440 downwards.
GATTGAAAATTTTTTCTGAAAATTTTTCTAAAGTTTCCATTAGATTACTTTTGGGGAGGTTGCGATTTGGGGTTCGATTTTTAAGAGTTTCGATTTTAAGGGAGAGGGAAGAGATTTGAATGTGGGGAGAGATGTGCAAGAGATTTGAATGTGGGGGAGGCAGAAATCACGTTTCGATTTTATTGGGGAAGGAAAAAATGTTGGTTTTTTGTTTATATAGGTGGTGTGGAAAAGAAAGTAGGTGGTGTGGGAGAGTAAACTGATGTGAGAAAGCTCTAATGGTGGTGTGGAGTAGTCGTTGCCTATGTTTAAACTTTTATTTTGTTTCGAGTGATACTATATATTTAAACTTTTATTTTGTTATGGACCATCTCAATTGAAACATGGATCTAAAGGTGTGTTGGTTACATGGAATCCTATACCATGGGAATTCATGAGGGGACTCCTAATTTGAGGTATCACATCCACCATTTAATTTTGTGATCAATGGTGGGAATAAAAGTCTCATGAGCATGGGACTTCCATTCCCACCATTGATCTCATAATCAAATGGTAGATGTGGAGTGATACATCAATTTAGCCTAAAATGTAGGGGTCCCCTCATGGATTCCCATGGCATAGGATTCCATGCAACCAAACACACCCTGAGGTAACATTGTTTTATTTTTTATATATACCATCTCAATTGAAACGTATATCTAAGATAACAATGTCCTCATTGATAATTTTTTTTTGGGGGGAGACATCGCGAAGAAGATGCAATAAGTGGTTGAGAGACTGCTTGATTTGGGGAGAATGAAGATGCAATAAGTGGTTGAGAGAATTGCTTGATTTGGGGAGGAAGACATGGGAGGAAAGAGTGAAGAGATTAGAGAAAAAGGTGAAGGTTTAAAATAGAATTTAATGATTTATTACTGTTTTTGCCTTATTTCAATCAACTTCGCATAGGGGTGGGTATGGGACGGGATGAGACGGGATGTACCTCATCCCAATCCCATCCCGTCGTTTTATCTTTGGGATGGGATAAACCTCATATCGACCTCGTCTCATCCCAAACGGGTTCGGGACGGGACGAGATGGGATGATTATGGTTGGATTTTTGTGCAAGTACTAAGTTATTATTATGTGCATATTTAAGCATATAATCCTATTATTACTATATTATCAACTTTCACATTAGGTCTACTTGTTTGTTCCACAATATGCTAGGTCTTGTTTTTGTAGGTTTCTATTTATGTTCTTGTTTACGTCATCAATTCAAGAATATTATAATTTATTTTCTATTATTATGTATATTAAGGAGTTATCTATGAAACTCTTGTAGTTTTAAACTATAAGCCAATTATTTGTGATGTTAAGTTCACACAACTCCTCAAAACTTCATGTACCATACTTAATTTGACACACAAAAATTTGAGTTAATAAATATTATAATTAATAATAGTAAATATTAAATAAGTTTGGGACGGGACGGGATTGAAAATCTTCATCCCACTCTAAATCGGGACGGGACAGGACTGGGGTCGGGATTGGGATCGGTATGATCAATCCCAAAAGAATCCATACAAATTGGGACGGAATGAGACGGGATCAAAATTGCGAGATGGGATGCCCACCCCTAATTTCACATGTGTCCTCATCTTGATGGTGGGTCTCAAAACTAGTCATAAAGTTAGTCTCATAAGAGTATAAGTAAATTAATTGTACTAGACAATCTTTTAGAATGCAAAAATAGTTGTTGATTAGTCAATACTGTGTAGTAGAATCTATCAAGCCAACAGAGTTAGCTCGAGCATATATCTATTGAAGAGTCAACAAGGTTTTTAAAGGACCCTCGACCTTTTATATAAATAAACCAATCATAAATAATTCAACAATTCTAGCCAGTCAGGTTTGCTAGCCACTTTTGGGCCAAGTCTTGCCTTTTTACAATTCTACCCCTTCTATAAGTGGTGTTTGTGGTTGTGTTTAAAAGCGAATGGGTAAAAAGTGTAAAAATACCAAGACTTGGCCCAAAAGTAGCCAGCAAACCTGGCTGGCTAGACTTACACTCAAAAAATTACCTACGCTTATATAGTTTCCCTTGAGCATATGTTTTCCACGTTATCAATAGGCCCAGTCTTAGCTCAAACATCCAGAGGGCCAAAAATTCATTTTTATTTTTTTTTTGCATATTAATAAAGATACCTAAATTTTTGTTATTAAAAACATATTATCATCATACAACTTTTTGACAAGGTTATAGGTTTAAGTCTTAGTGGCTAACTTTAAACATTCATTTTCATAAACATGTATAAGATGAAAGATGAAATATTTATGTATAAGAATCCCATTTTTAGTTTTCACACATGTCCCATTTACCAAAATGGAGCTATCCAATTTTATTTAAGCCTTGTATTTGTTTTGTGGATTTTTTTTGTGTTAGATAAGTAAATGCATAGTTTGGGGAATGATTGTCCAGATTGATTACATCTGCTTTACCCATATACAAGGAATGTGATTTCTCAAAATACATCGAAATTTTACGAAATATTCTTTATTTTGAAGTTACCGAAATCTCTTACAAAATCTGAAATATGTCGAAATTGAAAAAATAAATATTTTAATCTCAGTATATTTTAACATACTATAATGTTATTTTAGTATCAAAAGTTTGTTATGTGAATGATTTTTATGTAATATGTAGTCTGTATGACACTACGAGTAATGTGAGACTTTTTATGTAGTATTTAACATTTTAATTGCAAAATTTATATTGTTAAATTTTAAATCATAACCGAAATTTTTACGCTTTTTCTACACAAAACGAAATATTTCACGAAATATTTATTAAAATCAAGGGACCGAATTTAACTCGAAAAACGAAATCGCAATCCTTGCCCATATAACATGGTTTTTCAACACACATAATCTGTGAGGCCATTTGACTTGTGAAGAGGCATGATTATCCAATGCACCTAATCACCTCTCCCTTTTTCTACTCATTAATCTATGAAGCTCTTTCATAAACATTTGACCTTTAACAATATGGAAAAAGTTTGATGCTCGCCAAAAAGTAGGGTTGTCAATGGATCAAGTTTTATCTGAAAACCAATCCGATCCAATATTAAATTGCATTTTCTAGAAGTTGGATAGGTTTCAAATTTCATGTTTTATAAGTAATATAAAAAATTTGAATTGTATAAGTAATATAAAAATTATAATGTTATTACTATTGCATGTAATATTAGAAAATCATGTTTTATAGTTGTTTTAGCAAATTAGTCTTTTAGAAAAGTGGGGCCTATTGGTCATTTTTTATTATTTATTTTTATTTGTTTTATTACAAGTAAAAATTTCAAATTAAAAGACTATTTTTTTTAGTTTCAATATAAAAATGTCACATCAATTTATTTTAGATTGAATTCTGCTGGATTTCGAATTTGAGCTTATTTCATAGATTTGGATTGCGGTATTGGATAAATTTTCGAATTAGATTTGAATTTAGATTGGCATAGTTTTTATTGGATTTGATAGAATTTTTCTACTAATGTGACTTGAATCCAGTCCATTGACAACCCTACTAAGAATGCATAAGGAGTTACAATAGTGCTCTCTAAAATTTTGGCCAAGTATCTTTCGATTTCTCTCAAATATAACACATTAAGTTTGTCGTGCAACAAACTATAGTTGTTTATTTTCTATAATTTGTTATAGATAGATTAATGGATACATGTTTGGCTGTATGGTCTTTGGTTTTAAATTAGAAATTTTTTTTTTATAAATAAATTAGAAGTTTAAACATGAAGGAAGGAGATGAAGGTTATTGGCTTATCAAGGGTTATTTGATTGTGTATTCTCAATAACGAGTACAACTAATATTACTTATTGAAATTTAGTTAAAAGGGCTCAAATTATTTTTGACCGCCAGTTTAAACTTAGTTAGTTTTCATTTAGTTAAAATACTCTACCAATCTAACATATATATATAAACTCATTTGATTGAAAATGTGAGGAAAATTGTGGATTCACATAAGAAACAACATGTTAAAGTTTCAACTTGTTTTGGCACATGTGCTTCAAGATATGTATTAAAATGTGATATGATTGGATTTCGTGTGGTAAAGGCTCGACCGCCCAACATCTAAAGGGCCCCAATTTTATTTTATTTTTTTGGATTTCTAAAATTGAAGTCATGATATATCAAAACGGTCACATCCTCGAGCCATATATGTGTCATGATGATATCGAGGAATTACGGGCCCCAACATCAGCCCAACACTGATCAGGCCCAAGAGGTTCTAAGCCCGCCTAATGCAGTCCGTCAAATGGACCCGAACTCTCACAGCTTGCTTAGCCCATAGATCTCACAATTATCCTCAATACCCGTAAGCCTATTAAGGCAAATATCTCGATGATCAGCTTCGGGCAGGCAACTACAACAACTCTCCACTTCCAACTAGGAAGTAAATACCAGAGTACATATCACACAGGGACACATCCTCTTACTGATTACCCTGAGATTGGGAACTATCTCCTTACCAGGATTTATGCACCATAAATAAGACATGAGGTTGGTAAGCTAAGGTGCGCTACAAATTCTTTATTTATAGCATTACACCTTCCTCAGATCCTTGTCTGACTTTAGCATCGGAGTGCCATCGACCACCACAAGGGTGGTTTGTGGCTCACGTGTGTTCCTTGTGCAGGTCAGCAGGACTAGGTCAAAATAGGGAGCGAAAAATTAGTGCATCAGTTTGGCGTTGTTCGTGGGGATGACAAAGTTCCTAAACCTTTTACTAGCATCATCTCCCTTCGAAATACAGATAGATGGTGACCATTAGATTAGGCAATAACCAAGAATAAGGGGACACATCAAATGCTCCGACTGGTATTATACCCCCGTTCTCCGCGGTGCCGATTATGCACGGGCAATAGACTCACGCCCCCTGTACCAACAACAGCAACGACGGACCCCAGGATCGATATGTTGTCATCTCAAATACAAAAAATTGCCAAAATGGTGGAGGTTCTCGCTCCACCCATTAATGGAGATCAGGAGCAGCACATGCCCCTGTCTCCCAAAAATGACGAAAAGTAGGCACAGGAGAGTCAAGTCCCTACTAGTTCTCACTAGACAAGAAGAGGTGGCGCAGTCAATGAGAAACCGACTGCTAGGGCAGAGAGGTTTGGCCCTCAGAACCCCCTCCTCAAAGGGGCACATGACCCAGATGTGCTATATCGTGGCTCAGTCCCACCTTTCGTGAACCATATTATGAATGAGGACCTTTCAAAAAAGTTCACGCCTCTGAAGCTTGACTTCTATGACGGGACCACCAACCCATTAGACCACCTGCGCCATTACCAACATGTAATGGCTCTCAAGGAAGGATCTGAATTGGTGATGTGCCAAAAATGTCCCACAAGCTTGAAGAAGATAGCACTAGCGTGGTTCCACAACTTCCCGCCGAGGTCAGTCGACTCCTTCAAGACGCTAACGAAGAAGTTCTTGACTCGTTTTATCCGAAATCAACGTTTTCGAAAAGGCCCACAATACACATTCATTCTGAAACAGAGATCCCATGAAACACTCAAAGAGTATGTTACACGCTTCAGCGGCTTAAGAAGCAGGTCAAAGAGATGCGATTGGATCAATCAACCATGGTCGCTGAGGCTTAGAGGTCTCGTCTGAATGTCCTTGAGCATAATCTAATCAAGATGGTGTCCAAGAGGGATGGACTTAGGCGAGGGTTGAGTAGGCTCTGCCTAGAGGTCGAGGTTGCCTAGGAAGTTGCAGCTAATGCGCATTCCGAGTTGTAGTCTTTCGTTGAAGAGAGTGCTTCGAAGGAAGCTGACTGAGCTGCTGAGAAGCAACAGTTGGAATCTGATGTCAAGTTCTATGCTCGAGAGGCGAGGAAGGCCGAGGGCCAACTCGAACTGGGAGGGTATGAACTCAGTACTGTGAAGAGTAGTCTTGCCAAAAAACAGTCTCAGGTCGATACGCTGACTGGCAAGTTTGAGCTACCAGAGCGTGAACTTTTTGATGCAAAGGTGCGAGAGGAAGAGCTTCTCCATGAACAAGGCAAATCTGAGTTCCGGTGGTTTATTCATGGCCGACTGGAGCTGGTTGCTTTGATGAAATAGGAGCATCCAGAATGGGATCTTGGCCGTTATAAGAAGATGTCGTAGGTAGACTTGTATATTACCTCTAAGTCGTTGGGCGAGGAGGACGGTTCGATCCCTGACATCCAGGTTGAAGTGCGTATAGATGCAACTTCTGCCCCTGTTTCCACTAGGATTAGATCTTCCATTTCTGTACCTTCTCCTAATTAGGAGTATTTTTGTGTGCTTGTACTATTTTTGTTTTGACCATTAATGAAAATAGTTTTCTTTGTTTCATACTTGGTGTCTCTATTGTATGTTTTTCGTTTCGCCTTTTCATCATACTTTGGCATAGCCTAGTTGAATCAATAGGAAGTTGCCCGGTCTGCCTGCGGTAGAGAGTTTGACATCTTTGTATTGTGAATGACTCGGGGTCATTACTGCGTAGCTATGCTCGATAATGGGCGAACAATTTAACTAGGGGTTGAGTCATCTGAATCGTGTCTTGTGCCTTAGGTAAGCTGCTTGAAGTCTACCTTGTTTGCCTGAATAATCGGCTGTAGTTGTTGCCATGGGCAAGCTGTGGTAGCCAAGTGTATGCGTTAGAGCGCTTGTGCCGAGTCAGGCGCCATAAGCTCGGGTTGGCATCCTAATTAGCTTTTATCTAGGCATCGGCTGTAATATCTTTGTACCGGTATGAATGGCCTTTTCTAATGTTAGAATGTCAATCCGTTTGAGAGTGAAGGTGCTGACTTAGATAAATTCATTTTTGCGTCCGCTATCTTGGAGGAAAGCGGAGGTCATGTGGAGAGCTGCTTGAGATTCCCACCTTTCGAATCATTTATGTCCGAGATATGCAGAATACAGATTCGGGGAGTTAAGGTTTGGCGACCAGGTTGAAGATCAGTGGTCCCGTGGCAAGCCATCGAAATCAGTTTAGGACAAAATAGGCTCCCACTTTTTGAACCGTCGACACCCTCCCCGCGCGGTGAGGGCTATGTATTCAAGAGTGGTTTGGCAACCACGCTGAAGAGCAATGGTCCCGAGGCAAGCCATCTGAATCAGTTCAGGACTGACTAGGCTCCCACCTTCCAAATTATCTACACATGAGTGCACCAAGCTATAAATTTGGGAGTTTTTTGGTTGCCACGCTGAAAATCAGTGGTCCCGTGGCAAGCCGTCAAAATCAGTTTGGGATTGACTAGGCTCCCACCTTCTAGACTATCTACACCCTCGCAGTGGGGGCTACAAGTCTAGGGTTGGTGATTCGGCGGCCACGCTGAATAGCAGTGGTCCCATGGCGAGCCATTTAAATCAGTTCGAGACTGACTAGGCTCCCACCTTTTAGACTATCTACACCCTCGCAGTGAGGGCTACAAGTCCAGGGTTGGTGATTCGGCAGCCACGCTGAAGAGCAGTGGTCCCATGGAGAGCCGTCAAAATCAGTTTGGGACTGACTAGGCTCCCACCTTTTATACTATCTACACCCTCGTAGTGGGGGCTACAAGTCCAAGGTTTGATCAGAAGTTGTCGTTGTTGGTCGTCACCAGCTAGGCTTACCTAATTAGGTTTGGCGATCACTGAGGGTGAATGGGGCAATGATCCCTGGCGAGTCATTGTCACCAGGCGTGGCAACACTGATTAAATTCCCACTTCTTAAACCGTTGATGTTCGCGCTAAGAAGACTGGGTGTCGAGGTGAACCAGAAGCTTTCGTCATCAGTGTTTGCTGACTAAGCTTGCCCGGTTTGAAAAAAGGTTATGCTTGCTGAGGGGCGTGTGACCCTAGTGGTTCATGGTGTGGACGAAGTTACCTTAACTCAGCGAGTGGTAAAGTCCGTATGTCAAAGTTGACTAGGATATTCAAGTGCTCGTGCCAAGCATGCAACAGAGTGTTGTTTGACATGTTGAGCCCATGGGCCCGTAAAGGAAGGGCAAGGGTTTCCTGGGCGGTGCGTTGGTTTCCTGCGTGATGCATTCTGTGTACGACTTAGATTGCACGGTGACACATGTATGGCGTAGGTTGAGTGACGGTTAAGTATCAGCTAGTCCCCCTCAATTGATGGGTTTGCGTGCAGCGCTATTAATTGATTGACGTGGTCTGCGTAGTTTCCTTGGGAACCTTCATCTTCCATTTTCCCATACGACATTCAATGCTTGGCAGTTAATGCTGGAGTGCCCACTTGGTGAACCACTATGTCTATATAATGGTGTTTTCCAATCGTTCTAGGCACCATCTTTTGCTGAATATTTTTCCTGTAATGTTTTTGTTTGAAGAAGATGTTTTGGATTTTCCAAAGGCTGGGGAAAATGCTTTGGGTTTTACAAAAGCTGAAGTTGGATCTCCATCACTAGAGTTTCCGAAAGTTCTGACATTTACATCAACCAGGCATGATGATAGTTGCTGGTATGCATGGTTACCTGTTGTGGGTGGGCACATAGTTAATCCGCTGAGGTCTCGTAATCTCTTCTCATATTACAGAGAAGTAGTACGGATTTGCTACAAAGGGAAATGCCTTGGTGTTACACCGTACTACTTGTGTTTTCGTGCGCTCGAATCTCGCTGTTGACCAATGGCCGATCAAAGTGTCGGTTGATGTGCGATGTTTTTGGGTGTGATATCTTTTAGTCACACCGGGTATCGCATATGGGAAAAGTGGTCTCCCTTGACAGCACTGTGAGACCATGACTGCGTCGCTGCTTGTGGTCGTCCTCATCTGCCTCCTTCTAAACCCTTTGAAAAAGTTGGATAGAATGTAGATTGTCTCTTGAGGAAATTAGCTGCCCATTGCAAGGTCTACATTGCTGTAATGAGGGCGTCTTCCCGGAGTTATTTGTCGGAGCAATCCGGATGCTTAGTCTTTTCAATCCCCTCTTACACTTCGTCCTTATCTTTAGAAGGGGTCGAGATATTTTTTTATTTTTGTTATCACTTGCAAGTTGTTCGCAGTTTGTAGTCTTTTATATCCGTCTCAAGGCGTTCCTAGTATGTAGTCTTTTGTATCCGCCTCAAAGGCGTTCATAGTATGTAGTCTTTTGTATCCGCCTCAAGGTGCTTGTTGTTACATCTTTCCAATAATCAATAGAGTTTGTTTCTGAAATTCTTCTTTTATTTCTTAAATGATTGTGAATCACAGAAGTCTCTCAAGAACTCTAAACTCAATATTGACTATGGAAAGGGAAACAAACAAATTAAAGCAAACTAACTATTGACGGAGATAAAGTGATATTGGCTGCGAAGTGAATTCGTATTGCTTTCGCGGATCTTTTGGTGGACTGTTAGGCATCATACAGCCTACTAAAGAGTAAACCTTGTAGAGATGCGAATCTTCGTTCTGAAAAAATGTCTGGAGGATGCACCCCAGCTTGACACGGTCCTCTTGTCCCATTGAGCGGAAGAGCTTGTTGCTCCTGTACTGCCTAAAAGTGATGTAGTCGCCATTGTTTGGCCTGACACTAGTCCGGGCTGTTCTGCAAGATGTAGTTGAATCTGGGAGCACTTTATTTGTTTCAGTGGAGCGTAGTGGAAGCCTTGTGCCGCAAGTTGCTCTCCACGTATTGTTCCTTCGGAGTGGTTAGCAGTATACTTGACACACTGATGAAGGGTAGACACTACACCAAAAGGCTTGTTTAGCTACGGGGAGGTGGCCACGGCTCTAAGCCATTGGTTTATTTGCCACGGCTAAAAACCGTGGCTATACCGGCCAACGGTTTAAAACCGTGGCCAAAAAACACTACACCAAAAGGGTTGCCACGGTTTTAAACCGTGGCTATAACTGCCAACGGTTTATAACCGTGCCTAAAACTGCCAACGGTTTAAAACCGTAGCTAAAATTTTTTTCACTTTCGCGCTTTGGAGGGAGCAGTTTCGTGCTTTGGCGAAAAAAATTGGGGAAAAACATATTCTCACTCTCTCCACACCTCCTCTTCACAAGCACTGATTCTCGAAGCAGAGAAGAAGAAGGACGAAAGAAGGAGAGGATGATAGAAGAAGAAGAAAAAGAAGAAAGTTTGAGAAGGTAAGATCTCCTTCTTCTTCTTTAGATCTCCTTATTCTTTAGATCTCTTTGCTGATCTCTTCTTCTTATTTTTTTTCTTCTTTCAGCAAAGCAAACCCTAGAACTCACTTTCTTCTTTTCTCCAGCTCGATTTCTGAAGAGGAGAAGAAGAAGATTTCTCCGAATGGATCAATTTCCCCCGAATGGATCAATTTCTCCGCTCCCGAAGAAGATTGTTGATGATGAAGCCTGGTTTTGCAAGCCTGATATGATTTCCCAACAACCCATTGAATAAATTTTTGATTTTTATGTTAAATGTTAGATGAACTTCTTTGTTTTTCCTGTTGAAGACTGTCGGCATCCCAAGACTATGGAGGATTTCATCAGATCTACACCCCATTGAAGGTTTTACTTTGAATCTCAATCGATTAGGGAGAAAGTTTAAATTGGGTTTTTTGCTTGATAAAAATCGGATTGTTATTGTTTGGTTTTGTCATCAGTGAAGAAACTTCACTATTGTCTATAAGTTATTTAGATGTTAAAATTGATAAGGAATGATCTGTGTTTTGTATTTCAGGTTAGGTTTTCTCTGCACATACAAAACTTTCCATGTGAATCATCATCCAAAGTGTGCTTCAACACCTGACATGCTTTCAGTATTTCTCTACCACTTATGTCAGGTATTCACTTTTTAGTGTCATAACCTTCTTGTTTAGTGCTTATATCCTTGATATATTTAGATAACAATGACTACCAAGCATCAATCTGCTAGTGCACTTGTACTCTAGCACTTCTGCGTGCCATGTTTGGGTACTAGATTTATTTATTTGAGTTTCTACTGTACCATAATTGCAATTGTTTATATGCTTTAAAATGTGTTTGACATCTCACTTTTCTTATGCCTTATGTTGATCTTACGTTTCTATGCTTTAAACTGTGTTTGACATCTCCTTTTTTATATGCCTTATGTTGAACCAATGTGAAACCTTAGGAAGAAGGGAGTATGGAGAAGTTTTTGTATGTGCAATTGAATACCTTGCCCTTTTACCAGTGGATAGGACAATGGAGAAGTTTTTGCATGTAAGTATTCTAGGCAGCAACTGCGCGCACATGGTTTGTTTCCACTTAACAATTAGAATCACTCATCAGTTTAAGGCTTTAAGCAAATGCATGCATTAGACAATTATGCCATATTTTAAAGTCAATCCATCAACCCACTCCTTCATTTATTGTTTGTGAATTTTTTTTGATTTATCCCTATATTTATGATTTATGTTTTTTACTTTGTTAAAGTTTGCTTCTTCAACTCCACTGATTTTTTTGGGTACTTTGCAATATGTTTGATTCACTAAAAATCTTAACTTTACTCTTTGTTTTCCCTGCAGAAGGTTTGATTTAATGGGGGTTCGATTGAGGAACTCGAATGACACTGAATCTGATCATAAGAATGTACAAAACTCAGGTACCTTGGTTGCTGTAAAATCCAAATCCAAATTTCATTGATTCTATGGTTTAGTGAGACTGTAGCAATTATGGTTCTTATGTAGCTTTTTGGTTTTTTGAATTTGATCCAAAGATATCAGTAGAGGTATCACATTCCGGCCAATTTTGGGTAAGTTCAATGCCATGAGGGTGATTAATAAGAAGGGACCTGTTGCTATGATTGAGTACCCATTGTTAGAAGCTGCAACAAACAATTTCCGAGATACTAATATCATTAGAGAGGGTGGGCTTGGGAGTGTTTACCAGTCTTGTTTTGACAACTACTTCCTTTTTTTCCTTTGAAAATGCTTAATTAGTTATTTAATAAATGTAGGTTTGATTAGGCAACCTAAGTATGCATCTCAAGGAATTACATGCTGCCATAAAGCTTGTATTTCCAACTTTACTTGAGGGAACGATAAGTAATTCGTCCTTGGGTACTCAACAAAATGTAAGAAATATAAATTTCATTTTTTTTGTTTAATAGAAGCACGACTAGTATTTGTATTTCCAACTTTACTAGTATTTGTGTTTCTATATATCAAGCTTTCCCTATAAAGGTGGAGTGAGGAAACAGAGAGTACAATATATCCATTATATGTGCCGATGGGAGGCAGGGAACATAATAAGAAATTTATGCGACTAAAGTGTACAAAAAGAGCTAGTGATCAGTAGCGACCACGTGAAGAGAGCAATTTGCAAAAACTGGGATATGACTAATATCTTGGCATATTGTTATGTCATGGCAATATATCGTGAATCAATTGTATATCAAACCATCTGTGATTGTGATGTCAGGTGTTGAAACCCATTGCAGAAGCTGTGTTCTGTACTTAACAAACTCTTACCACATCTAATATAATTGTTACTTTGAACCTTTGAATCTTGATTTCATCATAATTACCTTGCATGGATACTCGTAACCATTACGGATTAGACCAGTGTGGCAGCAGTTAGTAACTGAAAAACGCTTTCGGTTTATCTCAAATGATAAATAATGACTAATTATTGAGATTGTTATAGACTTTGTCAATGCTAGTTGTTAATCTGCTTTACTCTTTTGTTAGTTGATAAGATAAGTCTATTTTGCCTGTTTATTCCTCTTATAAGCATGCTCCTTGTCAATCTTGTTTTTACTACTTTTACCTTCAAATGCAACTTGACCATGACATGGTATTTCTGCTTTTCTAGTAGCAAATATGACATGAATTTGTAATTAACAGTATGTTAGAACTTAGAATGATGCATTGTACACGAAACTGTTGTTCTAATTCCACTCCATACATTGTTCTAATTCCACTCCATACAGTGAAGTCTTTGGTAAGCTAAGACTCGGGATGCCTGGTTGAAGAAAAAAATTCATTATATTCATCTCTTTCTTATTCCAGTCAACCATTACGAAGGCTGCTTTTTGACAAAGCTTTCTGTCTATTTAGGAAGAGGAAACAATAAAATGTATCTCATGTTGGATACCAACTTGTGGTTCTAATGAATGGAGTTTTCTTCTTTAGATCTTCACCTAACAGTCCAATAACAAAATTGGATTTAAGGTATGTTCTATCCACAACTGTAGATATAAACTATTGATCTCTAGTGTGGGACTAATTATGTCTATAGTATTAACCTTCATGAAAAGACTGCTCTAAGTAGTGACCATTGAACCTGGAGAAAAATACGTGTGAAAAGGTTATTCATTTATGATTTGATAGTCCCTATATTTGTGTTCTGTAGTTCATTCTGAGACGGTTATTGGTTTGCTCTAAAGGTATGGGATATCTTAGTTAAATGCTTGCCAGAGTTTCTAAATGCTTGTGTGTAACTTTTCAGGGTTTTCCTGTACCAAAAGCAGCACATGACAAGGTTGCTAAATTTTCGTTCCACAGACAGCTCGCAGAGATCAAGCATGGTAGCGTTGTAATTGCTGCTATTACTTCCAACCCTAGTGTCATGCTTGGAGCTACTCTTGTTGCAAAGAAAGCATGTGAGTTAGGTTTGGAGGTGAGTCCCTTTAGCAATTTCTACTGAGCTTAGTCATTTACCTTTCGGTGTTTGAAACTTCTCTAGACCATTAATGTATTTTTTTTTCTTGAACTTTCAGATTAAGACATGTGTTTACTTGAACTTTTTATTGATTCTTTATCAGGTAATCCTGTTTATATTGTTTACCAGGCAATTTTCCACCAAACAATGGAATTGTGTATTTCCACAAAAAAAAAAAAAAAGTTTCCAGGGATTCCTTAGGTAAGGAAATGGCCATTATTCCATGGATTGTATTCCCACAATCAAACACAGCCTTAACTAAATGCTATGCAGTAAAATCAGTAACCGGTCACTAATCACTAATGAGTAAACTAGTCAACGACCAATTTGTCCCAAAAAGATTTCCCCTTGCTCTTAATGCAACTAAGTTTAGTACAAGCCAGCTTTGCACTAAAATTGATTTAATGTTGTTGGGTTCCACTAACTTGTTTTCAGCTTCTTTTCAGCTTGGCCGTCGAATTACCAACCCTTAACTTGTAGCCCCCACTGTGTGGGTGTAGATAGTTTAGAAGGTGGGAGCCTAATCAATCCCGAACTGATTCCAACGGCTTGCCATGGGACCGCTGCTCTTCAGCATGACCGCTGAAAACCCCCGATATTATAGCTGGATAAACACGAGTGTAGATGATTTGGAAGGTGGGAGCCTAGTCAGTCCCGAACTGATTCTGACGGCTTGCCACGGGACTAATGCTTTTCAGCCTGGTCGTCGAACCCCTTCGTCTCAAACTTGTAGCCCCCACCGTGCGGATATAGATGGTTCGAAAGGTGGGAGACTAGTCAGTTCCTGCCTGATGTCGACGACTCTACACGAGACTATTGCTCTTCAACATGGTCGCCAATTCCTTATTCCCCAAACCTATAGTACACTATGTTCGGGCATAGATGGTTCGGAAGGTGGGAGCCCTAAGTAGCTTGCTACGCGATCACTTCTCCCTTCCAAAACAACGGCTACAAAAATAAATCACAACTCAGTCAGTGTCCTCACGTTCAAACGAGCTGGCATTTAATTATTAGCAGAGGCCACTCACGCCAACACATAAACATCCAACCAACACGCAGAGAGGTGCTACATAGAATGCGAACCCGAGCTTATGACGCCTGGCTCGATACGAATGCTTTGACGCGTACACTCGGCTATCACAACTCACTTATAACGGTGGCTGCAGCCGAGAAATCAAACAAGCGGGATAAGCCCACAACAACTTATTTTAAGGATGAGATACAACCCAGTAACGCAACCCACAGCTAAACTGTCTGCGACATGCCCACTATTGGACACGACTATGGAACAGTGACTCTGAATCACTCGAAAGAAAATGGTCAAACTCTCGACTGCAAACAGACTACTTGACTCTCTATTAATCCAACCAACCCATGCCAAAGTAAAACGACAAGGCAAAATAGAAAACACACAATAGGGATAACGACCACAAAATGGATACAGAACGCATTTATGATAAACTGTTTTCATTAACATTTGGAGCAAAATGGGTACAAGTATACAAAGTTTACACCTTATCAGGAGAAGGTACAAAAAATAATAGCTAAGCTTAATGGAGGAAGGAGCAAGAGTCGCGTCCATATGCGCCATGGCATGAGCATCAGGGTCGAAACCGCGCTCTTCATCCGATGAAGAAAAGGCAACGGACAAGTCTACATGCGACATCTTCTTATAGCAGCCAAGATCCCAATTCAGATGATCCTCCTTCATCAGCGCTAACAGCTCCAGCCTGTCGTGTACAACCTATAAGAACTCGCACTTGTCATGTTCCTGCAAAAGCTATTCCTCGCGCGCCTTCGCATCAGCAAGCTCACGCTCCAACAGCTCCAACTTGCCAGTCAACGTATAAACCTGAAACTGCTTTGTAGCCAAACTGCTTTTCACAGCACTGAGCTCATGCTTCTCTAATTCGAGCTGGTTATCGGCCTTCCTCACCTCCCGAGCGTTGAACTCCATGTCGGCCTCCAATTGATGCTTCTCAACAGCCTAGTCAGCCTATTTCAAGGCATTCTCTTCAGTGAGAAACGACAATGCAGAACGCGTCTCAGCAGGTCCAATCAAACTCTTGCTTGAATATGTCCCTTGTAGACCCTGCCTCTTCTAGATCACACTCAATGGCTTCCAGATGAACCCTCTGAGTCTCAGCAACCACAACCAACTACTCCAACCTCTTCTCCTCAGCTTGCTTCTTTAACCGCTCAATTTCATAAAGCACGTCAGAATACAGCGCTTGCATGTGTGAGAAGACGCGCTCTATGGTGTACAACCTCTCACAAGCCACCTCGACTTCTTTTCCAGCAAAGGCCACCTAGCTCAAGTGAGACATACAAACATTATCCATACGCCCTTCTAGTGTATGCTCCTCGAGTTTTGGAGCATAACCAATTAGCCAGCTATGACACCTACTTACATGCTTCCTCAAAGCATACTCCACATCGACCTCTAGGTGCCAGACTGAGTGCTCATCCTCACTAAGTTTGGGGCAAACAGGCTTATCCGCGCATCTGAATGAAGCTCTCCCGGATTAGGAATTACACCGGCACTACCCTTTGCAGTCACCACTGTTCCCAGAGTCTCTTCCACAACCTTTTCTTTGTCAGGAACAACCGACCCATTAGTGCGAGATGGTTTAACAGGATCCAAAGGAAGGGGAGCAAGTGAGTTATCCATCAAACCCTCCAACACCTCGAGACATGGCTTGGATCGAGACTGTGAACAATGCGGACGGTGAGAAACTTGGCCTATGCCACCACGGCCACTACCAAACAGCCCACCAACATGAGGATCATATTCTAAAACCTCAGGCGGATCCTTGTAGGAACCTCTTATCGGAAGGGTCCCGTGCGAATCGATACCAAGCCGTCGCCATTGCAACCCGCATCAACTGCTCACTCAAATCTTCCGCCTGCGCAGCTCTAAGGTTCGACGTGTCTTCAACCCCAGCAAATTGCAGGTGGTCCTTCTCCCAGCCAGATTCATCGGCGTCCGGCCTGGCGGGCCGATCAAGCTTACACTATTCACTTACAGGAGCAGATCATTTTAGAGTCGACCCAATTCTAATGCGAGACCTCTTCGAACACACAAATGAGGCAAGTAACTCGGACGGCTCCTCCATATCAAAAAAATATAAGCTTTGGCCCCAACGGCCTTCCTCTTCCTAGAAGAGACCCCATCTTCTGATTAAACTTGCGACGTTCGGTAAAAAGTGGGGCTGCGTGCCATTTTTCCTATAGCTTACTGCGAATAAAATTGGGAATGCATATGACATCCACCACGTTCCTCATTGACAAACCGTGAAACGTCTCTATAGTGTTTTGCTCTTCTAGAGTAAGATGAGTAGTGGGAAACCTTCCTGTGAAAAAACACAAGCAACAATTAGCATGCAATCAAGTGCAACGAAATCAGAAAAAAAAGATGTACTTACGAAGAGGCTTGAACTTCCGCTCAAGCGGACGACCCTTGAACTGGAAGTACTTTGAATATGCAGGAGCCAAGAAGCAATACTTCTGCCAAAACTTGAAGTCATCGGGCAGATTCACAAAGCAAGTCGGCGATGTCATTGTTCAGATAGCGTTACTCTTCAACCGAGGAGAAGTCAGCAATTGGATCACTCGTGGAGTCACGCAGACGTCAGCTTCCTTCGACCTAATCAGAATACATAAGGTGACCTTGTATCCGTTAGGCCCCAATTGGGCTGGAGGAATTCCAAGGAAGTTCAAGAAGTCCCAAACCACATCCAGAACGGGAAAACGTACTCCAATTTGGAGCATCCCCCAATGCAAGCAGATTAACCCCGCCAGTAGCGACATTGGCATTTGGTCACTCTTCAGAACAAACAATGCCAATTCCTCGGGAACCCCAAACTTTGCACGAATTTCGGCAAGGCCACATTAAAAAACAACCTGTCTTCGAAAAACTCAAGGCCACGGTTGCGTCATCAAGAATGTCTTGTTGAACCATGAAGAAGATGAAAAATTTTTTAAATCAGAAGACAAACAAAACAATATCTTCAAAAGCAAAGAAAATAGAAGAGTCAGTCTCCGCACAATGGATGACCTAAATAGGGATTAGGTTCTCGCCTCTTTTCTACTGAACCAACACACAGTCAATAAATACAGTGCACGACATATTTTTTCAAGAGATGACTTGGCGAA
Organism: Berberis vulgaris; assembly: GCA_963556465.1. NCBI lineage: Eukaryota > Viridiplantae > Streptophyta > Magnoliopsida > Ranunculales > Berberidaceae > Berberis > Berberis vulgaris. Next base: position 36,971,685 of record OY747126.1, on the reverse strand, counting down.
CCGATGTGACGGCCCACTAAATCATGGGGAGTAGCTGATGATACACTAAAATGGTCACATCCCCAAACCATACATGTGTCATGATGATCTCTTGGAATTACAAGCCCCAGGGTTAACCCAACACTTATCGGCCCAAGCGATTTTAAGCCCGCCTAATGCAGTCCGCCAAATGGATCTGAATTCTCACAGCTTGCTTAGCCCATATGTCTCATAGCTATCCCCAGTACCCGTAAGCCTTGTTAAGGCAAGTATCTCGAGGATCAGCTTCGGACAGGCAACTACAGCAGCTCTCCGCTTTCAACTAGGAAGTAAATACCAGAGTATATACCACGCAGGGAAACATCCTCTTACAAATTACCCCTGAGATTGAAAATTATCTCCCACGTATCTAGGAGGACACGACTAACAGGGGAATTTCTTCGATAGCACGACTCCCATTAGAGAAGGATTTTCATGAAGATCTCATTCCTAAACTACGCCATCGATGGCCTAGTCGAACTAGGACTCATGCACTATAAATTAGACATAAGGCTGATAAGCTAAGGTACGCTACAAATTCCTTGTTTACAACATTACACATTTCTCAGATCCCTATCTAACTTCAGCATCGGAGTGCCATCGGCCACCACAACGGTGGTCCGTGACTCATGTGCGTTCCTTATGCCGATCAGTAGGACTAGGTCAAAGCAAGGAGCGAAAAACGACTACATTCGAAATTAAAAGTAATTTGTATTTAAAATTGATCTATAGTTGCTATTTCTACAATGGTTGTTAATGTTCCTTTTTTTTAAGGTGATCAACACATTTTTTTTATTATTCTTTAAAAGAATGTCATAGCTAGGTTCAAGTTAGTCCCTAATCCAAGATAATATTTTTAACACGTATATGTATTTAATTATCCTTTGTAAAAAGGGAAGCCAAATCCTAAGTCATTACACCAAAAACAAGAATTTATGACATTCGTTAACTACATTTAAACTGACAAATATATGATGGATATTTTTTAATTTTTTTTTAAAGATGAGCATGGATTAGATCACCACAGCCTTAACCATCCAACCAGGCTTCCATTTCATAGAGATAACAGTTTTTATATATGACACATATGTTACATCAATAACACCAAAATGAAACATATGAAAATGCCATCATAACTTATAAGATGGACAACACACATCAGATATTTGTGCCACTGGTTGACCTAAATGGCACACTAAATGACGGATAATCTTCGTCAATATATATTTTCTTAACTTCATCAAAGGGCAGCTTGGAGGCATCAAAATTCATAGAAATCTTCGTGCCATTTCTCACCAATTGTATGCTGATGATTTACTAATGTTTGGCAAGCCACCATCTCTGAATGTGCAACTATCAAGGATACTGTAAACATGTATTGTCAAGCTTCTAGAGGATCTATTAATTTTAATAAATCATCCATGTTTTTATCTGCTTGCATTCATCATAGGCCTGCTAAAATTCTGAGGCAACTCATGGGGTTGCAAGGATTTTACTCACAAGGAAAGATACTTGCGTTTTCCAATTTTGTTTTCTAGATCTAAAATCAAAGACTTCTAATATCTAGTTGGTAATACTAAGAATAGATTATCAGTCTGGAAAGCATGCTTGATGTACCTGGGAGAACTGTAATGATAAAGTATGTGGTAGCAGCTGTCCCAATTCTATGGCTGCCTATAAATTACCAAGTCTCTATCACTTCACATTCTTTATCACTTCACAGATTGTGGATCATTTAAGAAATTTCCGGTGGCAACACTGAAGATAAAGCACGCACCTAATTTGTGTAAGTGGGAGAAAGTGACTTCCAAAATCTAAGGAAGGTCATAATACCCCATTAATGGAATGTAGAAATCAATCTATGCTGGCAAAAACCTTCTGGTATTTGCTAGCAAAGCTAGATTCTCCCAAATCCATTTTGTTGAGAGCATTATATTTCCCCTTCAAGTCACTTGCAAAAGAATTATCTCCATAAACAGAAAATTTATTTCCAAGCAAGAGACCTTAAATCTCTAGTGAACCAATTTCACTTAGGTTATAAGTGGCTTATTAGTGATGGCCACAATATCAATTTCTGGGAGGAGCCTTAGCTTCCCAACCATGAGAAACATATTAATTATGCAATCAAAAATCCACATTATACAATCAATGAATTTCTAGATAAAGTAGGAGAAAGGTGTTGGGATAAAGTTGGCTTGAATAGTCTCATATCAATTAAGGTGTAGTTGTCAACTAAGAATATAAAGAGTTGTCCACTCCCTAATAGCAATGAGGCATTTTGGAGAAAACCCCACACCACATAGCCCATGATTGAGGTGGTGTTTAAGTTGGGGACAATATTGTTGTTATGTATAGTGGACCAAGGTGCGCGCATGTGCCTAGCGTGCCAAAAGTGATATCTTAGCAACTGGTTCGGCAGAGACTTGGCGAGATGGAGGTGCAGGCAGCACATCGTTCAAGGAGAGTAGGTGCAGGGCAGAGAGCCAAATCCACTCCGAGCGCAGGTCCTCCACGTGAATGAGTCAGGCAGTACATCATTAAAGGAGAGTAGGTGCAGGGCAGCAAGCAGAGCGTAGGTCCACCGAGTGAACGATCGAGGTTTAGACTCCAAACCCTTGCCAAGTAGGTATCCTACAAGTCCAGACAAGGTAGAGTTAGTGCAGTGGTTGCAATTAGGTGGAGCCAACAACGCCGAAAATAGAGGAAGTGTATTTCGAGATGTTGAGGACCAAGTGGATGGATTGTAGGATGTGTGACGATTCGCGTCAAGGTGGAGATTGTTGGGAGAGAGTTGGCTTGAATAGTCACACATAAACTAAGGTGAATTTGTCATGAAAGAATATAAGGAATAGTCCACTCCTTAATAGCAACGAGGACCGAGTGGATGAATCGTAGGATGTGTGACGATTCACGCCAAGGTGGAGATTGTTGGGATGGAGTTGGCTTGAATAGTCTCACATCAACTAAGGTGAAGTTCTCATGAAAGAATATACGGAATGGTCCACTCCCTAATAACAACGAGGCCTTTTGGGGAAAACCCCACACCACCTAGGCCCAAATAGAAGGTCCAAATATGCGGTGTTTAAGTTAAGGACAATATTTTTGTTATGTATAGTAGACCAAGGTGCACACATATGCCGAGCGCACCAACAATTGATATAAGAGCACTTGTAGTTAATACTTGAAACAATCAACTCAAAGCCAATTGTTGCAAGTAAACTAAACACAAGGCAACCTAGTTAGTGAAAGTGAATGACTGAAAATGTTATGCAAGTAATAAGCAAGCAACAAGTAATACGTAATATGCAGAAAAATAAAGATCACACCAGGATTTACGTGGTTCAGCTTTGCCTACTTCACAGGCGACGACTCTGTAACTATCTTATTGATATGGAAACACTTACTTGAATATTACAACGTTGTCAAACAACGATCCTTGAGATTACCAAATCTCAAGACAACAATACCACCAAGTAACAAGAGTTTCTTCCTCTTTTCACCCCTCCCTACAATAAAAGTAGAACCCAAAAGGAACTTGGAGATTTGATGATATTATGCAAACGAAGAACACCCGAAATCACCCGATTTCAATCCTTATACTTGGCTACTATTTAACGTTGTACACACAACGATTCACGCCGAACTCGCAACCCATTTCACGTCGTGCTCACTACCTTTTCACGTTGTGTTGATGTTGCGTTTCACATTGTGTTGCTTCTTCTTTAAAAAGAGAAATATGAGGACTTTGAGTCCCACATAAATTGTGAGCCACAAATAAATCCTTGTCCAACTCTTCCAACAATAATTGGGTGTCATAAATAAAGGAACAACAAAAGGACCTTGGGTCCTTATCTAACAAGAGACTTTAAGTCCTTGTCTCACAAAAGGTTCAATTGGAATACTCTTCTTATTTCAATCTTCCACTTCCTGTCTTTTTTTTGCTAAAACATATAGCTAATATCATTAACTAAATACGATTACAATACTGTTGTCCAACCTTAATTGCCAAATCATGAGCCTCTTAGTTGAGGTTTCTCGGAATAAAGTTACAGAACAAATTTGAGTGAATAAAAAGAAAAGTCTTAATACTAGTAATAATCGAACGCCATAACAAAAGTTTGTCTAGGAGGTAAGAAGTAGCTTCTGTAGGATATTCTGTAACATTCCAAAGTCCCCAATCAAAAAACCAATTTTCCTTTGGCGTGCCTAGATAAGAAGTAGAGTAGCTTCTGCAGCAAGGCATTTAGCCATAGTACTATCATATACCCTGCTAGGGATGATACCAGCAAGTCGCTCCCTATTTGTGCCCCAAGCATCCACCGCAAAAACACCTTGTTGAGAAGAGGCGAAGAAGCTAGCATCATAAGTTATCATAAGCATATCAGGGAGTAACCTGGATGGGATAAGGTGGAGGCTTCTTGAAGGAGAATTGAGGCGATGGTGTTTGATGGCATGGAGTTAAAGCCAAATCAAAGTGAGCCTGGAGGATTGACTACGGGTAGGTGATTGTATCTGTGGTTCCTAGTTCTCAAAGTAAGGGTTGTAATGTGGGTGGGTCTCAACGATTGCATTTTCTAGAACATGGTTTAAGGAAATTGTTTCTGAAGTGTTTCTGTTAGCAATGGATGGTTGAAACCATTGTTTGTGCCAAGCCGACTAGGTAGTAAGGATGGTATGGAGGAAAGGTTGCAAAGAGAACTTTTGTTTTCAAAAGATGATGTCATTTTGCTAGTGCCAAATGGATTGAATAATTGTCGAGAATTGGGAAAGCATCTCATCTTTGAGAATAGGATGGGCAAAAGCCGTATCCCACATGAATTTAAAGAAGCCTTGACACGAGAGGTCAGTAACGTTGGCTCTGATCTAGTTGATTGGAAGAGGAGACATGAGCCAAAGTCGACCAATGACTGGGCAGAAAAAGAAGAGGTCAGTAACGTCTTTTTTATGGTGTTGACAAAAGACGTAGCAATCATCAATAGGCACATGAATCCTCATAAGGTTAGTCATAGTTGGCAGTAAATTTTGGGAGACCTTCCAAAAAAGAAAGATAACACTTGCGGGAGCCTTAATCCGCCAAATTTCTCGTGCCATTTTAAAATGGGGTAAAAGGGTAGCCCGGTTCCTCGTAGAGGTAGATGGCTCAAGTGCTTCTAACACAAATGCCTTTGTTGCACGTTTGACCGAGAAGATACCTTTTTTGTCAAACTTCCAGATGAAATTATTAGGGGAGTTTGATTGTCTGATAACAATGTCCAGAATATCCTTTACTACCAGGTAAGGGAATAAGTATTGAATCAGATAATAATTCCATGGAAGACATTGGTCTATAGGATGAAGCCAGAGATCTGGAATGGTCCTAATGAATTCAAGAGGATGCGACTGAGTGATGAACTCGGCCAAAATAAGACCTGGTTTGACCCAACGGTCTTGCCATATGTCAACCTAGTTGCCTGACAAAATTTTCCACATAAGATTTTTTTCATTTTCATAAGGGTCACAATGTTTCCTCTCCAGGCGAAGAAAACGACTCTGGGAAACTTGGAGATTTTAAAAATACTTCTATTTCTGAAGTAAATTGCTTTGAATTGCAAGGTGCAGGGATTGGTGGACCTAGAGATAGCATGCCAATTGTTTTTAGCCATTAAAGCTAAATTCTTATTCTTTGCTGAGAGAATGTTAAGGCCTCCTAGTTGCGTGGGAGGCCTATGCGTTCTCATGTGCAAAGATGTTTTGATTTACTGTCATTGGTCCCATTCCACCGAAAATCGCGGGCCAGAGTGTCGATTTTTGTTGTGACCAAAACAAGAAAAATGAAGGTTTGCATGGTATAGAATGAATAACTTCCTTAATCATGACCGTTCTACCTGCTTGTGATAAAACCTTGGCCTTCCAGGCACTTAGTTTGGTCTTAATTTTATCAACCAAGATTTGAAAGCCTAGGCTTTCTTTTTGGATAAGAGAAGGGGATTCCAAGGTATTTATCATTGGGATTGTAAATCTTTGACCCAAGGATTTTATTAATCAATTTAGCATGTCTTGGGTGAACAATCGAGCTGTAGAAAACTGATGATTTGTCGTAGTTGATAGCTTGACCAGAAGCTGAACAATAAGCTTCTAAAATATCATTAACAAAATGGGCTTCTGCTAGAGAAGCACGACAAAAAACCATGAGATCATATGCATAAAGTAGGTGACTGATAGAGGAGGACTACAACACAAATTCTCATTAATAGCGTTTCAAAAACGCTATTGTAGGATACCATAGCGTTTTAGAAAACGTTGTGTCTGCTAGAGCTTTAATAGATACAGGGTTATTTATAGCGTTTTTGAAACGCTATTGTAAGTAGACCATTTATAGCGTTTTAGAACACTATTGTATACTATACCATAGCGTTTCTGAAACGCTATTGTATAACTTGTGACAGCACTTAAAAAACGCTATTGTATAGTTACCAATAGCATTTCTGAAACGCTATTGTCTTCCCGCACGTAGCATTTAACAAATGTTATTGTATTAGTTTCTATAGCGTTTCTCAAGGCCCTTTTTTCTATAGCACTCATCAAGTGCTATCAAATGACTTTTTAAAACATCTTATAATGTAATTAATGTGCCAAACACTTAAACTTTTTATTTCTAGAAAATAACAATCTAAATGTGCCAAACACTTAAACATTTAATGAACGGAGGCACAATAATGTAATTAATAAGATAATGTATTACATCGAGTCACAAAATTTATCAAATAATAAAGATCAGACTACATTTATTTCAGTTGAAGCATGGTCACACCATACCAAACATTGACCCAAAAGCCTGTACAAACTCTACCCAAGACGACATATCAATCAGCGCTCATCGACAATTTCAGCACTACGCCCTCAGCGCAGCAGCCAACACCGCCTAGTCCATAGTGAGCCAATACACCAAGGTAAAAAGACTTGATAAGCCAATTGGCAAGTACTTAAGCACTGCTCCACAGCTTGCAAACTGAATTTGCAACTTACAAACACAAAAATGCAACTTGCAGTCACAATGTTCAAATTGCAATCACCGACCAAGCACAAGCCTGCAACTTGCAATTTGCAACTTGCATACACGTACCAGCTAGCACAACTCACAGCCAAAAGCTGCGCCAAAATGTCCAAAACAACAAAGCAACACAACTTGCACACCTGCAGCAATAACAACAAACACAGCAACCGCACCCTCAACAGCAGAAACTGCAACACAGCCCGCAGACCAGCCACAACAAACCTGCTGCACCCGACTTTCACTCAAACGCAGCAATGCCAAATCATTTAGGCTTCCAGTACATTCAATGCTGCGGTCCACTCCTCCATTTGTCATCTCGGCAATCACCTGATAATAAACAATCACAGCAAAATTGCAGTAAATTTTACATATCAAAAGGAGTTCACCCTGATACATTGATCACTAATTAGTACCTCTTGAACAGGCTTGTTATGATACACTGACACACTGATAAACTGTAGTCAAGGAAAAGAGTGATGCCAATTGACTTTCTCCTGACAACATTGCATCTGACCTGACCCGAATCACCTTCATGAAATATTCTTACTCTACAGCTTTTCAAAACCTAAATAAAAAACTAAATATAAAGTACCACAACTCCCTTTATTAACACCTTAACCACCTCAACAGAACCACAATCATCCTTGATGAAGATTTAAAACTTGTGTAAGCATTCAACTCACTGGACCAAACCAATGTCCAGCTAGGTGGTGTTTTAGGAACATTCACTTCACTTAAAAACCGAACTTGGCCAAAGAAGAAGGCAATTCCGAGAAAGACTCTAGGCATGTACAACAAGACACTATCACTTCTATAGAGCAATGACCCTGTTACCCCTTCACCAACACTCTCAACCATCCTAAAATCCATAAAATCAAAATCCATGCTAGTTAGAAAAAAATTTAAATGTTGAATAGTCATAAGCAATAGAGATTAGAATACACACCCTCCAGCTTCATGACCAAAAATGCGAGGAAACAATGGGGTATGTCCCTGCGGTAGCAATCAACACTTGTATGTTTTGCATGAAACCTAGTAACACTTCACTATACACAACACATTCTACTTTGATGATGATTTTTACCTTAGCTTCCCAAAAGTAGACATCAGTGTTGCAGAGTGAGGTAAATAGTGTCTTGACACGAACCTCCATGGCTTGCGGAGGTGCCACCTCCACTTCTTCCATTACTAATGGCTTTCCTGCTTCCCATGCCACGACAGCTACAACAAACAAATATATATTAGATAACCATACGTCAGGGAGGATAATGTGCCAAACAGCACAAACCAATTTTCATTGACTTGTTAATTGACGTTTAAGTAACGCTGAGGCAGGGATTAACCATCCATTAAACACATCATGGATATCACTAGGTTATATGCGAAGATTATGTAAGGAAAGAGTCGCATTCTATTAAAAGACATAACCAATGCAATTATGCTGAGGAAGGACAGACCTGAGACAAAATCAACACTTTGAAAGAAAATGCAGTTTTTTAACTTGATAATAGGCGCATACTAGGATCAATCCATTATGTTGTTTATGGTCGGGAAGAGGTGACTCATGCTGCATTGATTGAACCGTTCTGCTTAAGAACAAGCAAATTAAGGAGATCAATGTACGCCTTCCAAATTTTAGATTGCATAGTAAAAATGAAAAATACCTACCTAGTTCCCGGAAAGAATTTGGATGAAACAATCACGTTTGCAACATCATTAGACTCAGGCTGAAATGCATAAATATCCAAACCAAGGTTGAAATTTGGAGGGTTTTCTCAAGCAGAGGATTTGGCAAAATGGTGACTCTCTTTTAAAGTCTCTGCAGGTAGTCCTACATTAGAACAACGACTAGCGAATTCAGTACTTAATCCTGATCAATTTTTATAACTTCACCGCTAAAATACGAAATGACTAAGGTAACAAGATTACATGAGAATAGAAAATAGACCTTTAGAGGCAAGTATACAACTTTCACTCATTTCCTGCAAGGGAGAAGACTTAGCTACTTTAGTTTTGCAGTACGTTATTCTCTTGATAGGCTTGTTATTAAGGAACATCTTGGCCAATCTATACAAGGTTTCGGCAACTTCTTTTTCATCTTGTGTAAATGATTCCGACATGGTTGGCTTTGGTGAGAATTCCCCTGGCTTTTGCATTAAGAAGTAAACCATAATCAAGTTGTGCCAAAGAAGAAGTAGAAAAGTAGCTAATTAGTCTGGATTTCTAACCATATTTTGTCCGGATTTCTTTGAATTATAAAGTTGGGGTCGTTCCACTTCATTTGATGAATGGTGTTGCTTCTTCCGATCTTTGGGAAGAGAAACATGTTTGCGGGCAACAATAAACCAAAAATTTCAAACTTTAAGCTACAAATGAATTCAACTTTGTCCTTCCTTGTTCTACCCTAGTGAGATACCTTTGTATCAGCTTCATAAAGCTCAAAAACTCCCAAGAAACTAAAGCTTCATAAAGTCACGAAACAAGCAAAACTATAAGGATGGTCCTTGAAGAAGGTGTGAACAACTCCTAACTGGTTATTTATAATTTTAGTCAAAACAACATCTTAATGAAACTCCTATAAATTGTAAACTTTAAACTTGTAAAATAACAAGCGCATCTTGTTCAAATGAGAATCATACTACAAATTTAAATTGCAATAAAAATTCAAATAAAAATGGTATAGAACAAAGTTTTTCAATCTCAATTCTCTTAGTTTCTACCTGAGCGTAACTTGCAAGGAATCACATAATGAGGAATGACACCATCATCATAGAATTGTTGAAGATGAATGAAGAACACACAATATTAAATAACAAAAAAGAAGACACAACCAGATAAAACTCTTCCGCTGCTGAAAACTAAGTTATAACCCACCTTTCCATGAGTTTCGTATCGGGACTACCATTACTAGAGAGGACTGGCAACCGAGGCGCGCGAATCCTCTCTTCATCTCCTTCAGACCCACCACCCATTTCACAATCTTTGTTGCCCAAACACTCTGAATGGACAACACTGCAAACTATAACAACAAGTAGAAGAACGAATACTAAGAGCTCAATTTGAATAGAGTAAAGCCTATTATCCACCACTCTTTATCACAAAGTATACAAAAACACATATGGAGACAAGGCCAGAAATGTTTGTTTTCTTCTTCCTTTTGTAACGTAAATTTTGACCAAAAACAAAGGTAAAGTAAGGTGCATTGCCACACTTCAAGCCCCGTTGTCCATTTCTAGGCCAAAGATAAATTACTGAAAACAACTTCCATTGCTCAAAATCTACCATACCCAGATTGAATAAACATCAAAAACTTGAGAACCTAATCGTTTTTTCTTTAGCTGAGTTGATTTCAGCAAAAAAAAAAACCACTAAGGGTCGGTTTGGTTGCACAGAAAACAGACATGGAAATTGAAAATGTTTCCGTGAATTCGATTCCGAGGCCCACCCCTCTTAATTTGATTCCTATGAGTAATGGGAAAACATATTTATGAATAATCGATTTCAATCAAACAACGGAAATAGATTCCACTGAGTTAATTTAATGAGCAAAAAGTGAGCTCACATGCACAACTTTCATCTGATGGTCAGATATTCGGTGAAAACCCATTCCACCACTACGCAGCTACATCACAGCTCGAGAATTTGTGAGACAAAATTACCTCATCAAATGCCTCAAATATGTCGATACTTGGTTGAAGGATAGTGCAAACTGTTGTCCTTCCTGTGCCAACAACATTCTTTATTGCACGCATAACAATAGTTGCTGCTTGAGCATCTAAACCTGATGTTGGAGACAATCTCTACTACGATGGTTAGCCTCTTACGCTGCTTAGTAGACAGACCACTTACATCTGGAATGCCGACTAAGTTATCCTTAATTTCATCCAGTTCAATTGTTTCAAGTGTTTCCTTTACAAATTCCTGGATAAGGCAGAATGTTGTCTGCCGCTCATGTCCAACCTAAGAGAAACAACTTCATCAATAGGTCTGGAAACACTTAAATTTTGTATTTCAAAAACTATGTATCATACCATGCATTTGACTTTCTAGATAACTGGACCATCCACCGATGGCAGAAGAGAGTTTTTGTCACCAAAACCTTTACTCTCGAACTCATCTTTGGCATAGACAACATACTTCGAACTAGACCTGTATCGTTCTTCCAGATAATTCTCGATCACATCATCACTAAGTTCTTCTTCTTTGGGCATAAATGGAATGGTATGAGCTTTTCTAAGTCCTTCCTTAGCTTTGAGATTTGCTTCAACTTCATCTGTAAAATCTGCAAGAAACAAGAAAAAAATTGCATTGCACTAATCCAATAAACAAATAAGATGACAACTACATAACCAATGAACGCTGAAAACAAAACATCGGATTTGCACAATGTATTCATTAAAACTTCATCAGTTCATAGATGGGACATCAAGTCCATCCAAGTGTTCTTCCATCATGCAAATCATGAACTATGTCCACCGCTCATAGCAGTATTGAACTTGAGTCATTTAACCAGCATCCAGAAGGGTTTTGTTTCAATGAGGTGTTTAAAGTTTTCTATCTTTCTTTGGCTATTATAGCATAGACAAAATCATGGACGGAAAAAAAACAAAGGTAAAGCAAAAAGTAGGTTGAGTTGAATCATGAAAATTGAAAAGTAAGAAAAGCACACAACATAAAAAATTGGCGAACCATTGCTACATAATGCAGTATAAACAAGGAGAGATTATCTCTCCAAACAGCAATTAAACAACAGTGAGTCTCCCTCACTGTCCATATGCAAACTAACCCGTTTGATTAATGAGTCGATTTTATCATCTTGCTTATCGCATATTCTACCCACTTTCACAATCCAACATTTCCACAAAATCTTCATACTGACTTTGTTGTTTCTGAACCTTAATCACCCACCTAATTCCCTGTTATACAATCCATGAACATAAAGCAACCCACTCCTAATTCCCTTCTATATGCACCTAGTCAACCTCGCGCAATATTTCTCAATGACCAACCAAATTGAAACCCAATTCACTACAACAAAAAAGCTCCTACACATAATGATCCACATTTTTCGCTTCTTAAACCATAAACAAAAATCATAACCATACAAACATGTCAAAAAATTCAAACACAAACACCCCCGTAGAAACCGAACTCGAACACCCCATCACATAATCTAAAACCCTAGTAATAAAAACGAGAAGAATGAAGGAAACAAATAAAGAAAAACATTTGGACATTCCTAAGTGAAGGAATGGCTTGATGATCGAAACCAAGAACATACCTTCACTTGATGCTTAGGTATCACCGAATTGGTTTAATGAAATAGTTCTAAAAACTAATGTTCAAAACATCTCTACTTCCTCAATATCCATAATTGCTTATTAATGTATACTCATAATTAATTAATTGAATACATGCAATAAATTCATCAAACACCTTTCAAGCAAACAAGTAAACCACATACAGAACCAAAACCAAACAGTAATCGAACACGTAAAAAATGCAACAAACACAATATTAGCACTCAAGAATCACTAAAGGTGAAAGAAACTATTACCGGAGATCGAACAAATGAGGCAATCCGCCTCGAAAGAGAAGTCAACGAGATTGAGCTTCTCAAAAACATCCATCGTCTTCTTCCCCTCTGTATTGTCACTTTTTTGTATTAAAACAAATAGCAGAACTGAAAACAAGAATACAAATATGATTGAGAAACGAATGAAATCCATTATTGAACATAAAAAAATTGGAACTTTTTTTTTTATACAAGGTGATTGAAGCAAGCGGGAAAAATGAGTGACCTTTTGGATGGAAAACAAAATATTAGACCAAATTTCTTTCTTTAGTTTATAGGGTGAAGCCAATGCTTTGATAGACATTCCTTTTTCCTTACCATTAGATACACACAAACAGAAAGTGATTAGAATTGCGAGCAATCGAGCAAGAAATCAAACTATCCAAAGGAAGGTTACCTGAAAGATGATATTGTCGAATAAAACTTAGCGATAAAGAAGAAGTAGATATCGATGAAGAAATGTTGACCATCCGGCGCGCCATTCTCACTCTAGATCGATTCCATTACAAGATTCTTCTCCTTCATAACCAAAAACATCGCATCAAAATATCCCTCTCCCCTGTGTCGTCTCTTTCTCTCCCTCGATTTCTATTTGTAGCTCGATCCTTCTCTTCCTCGCTCTTTCCTTGGATATCTCTCTCTGCCTCGATCTCGTTCTCTCCCTGAATCTATCTCCCGATCTATCTCTCCCAGAAAGACCTGTTTATTTTTTGGTTGAAAAATCTCGGGAGAGGATAAGGGTTTGTGAACTTTTTTGGGAGCGGCAAAGAGCCCGCCTAAAATTTTGATAGCGTTTTTATAATTTTAAATTTATTAAAACTTGACTTTTAATAACATATTTGTAAAAGACGCTATTAGCAAACTTGACTTTTAATAATCCGGTGTAGTCATAGCACTTTGGACAAAAACGCTATAAACATATGCTATAAATGAAGACTTTTCTTGTAGTGGGAGTGTCTTATGATGTGGATACCTTTGATAACTTTGTTTGACTCGACATGAGCCAAGAGACGTGAAAGGGTTTCTGTCACAAGGATAAAAAGATATGAAGAGATAGGGTCGCCTTACCTTAGGCCACGGGTCAGTTTGATGGAAGCTAGTGGAGAGCCATTGAGAAGGACACGAATGGAGGAGGTGGAGATTCATTGCTCAATCATTTTAATCCATCCTTCAGTGAAACCCAGACGTTTCATGATCTGGAGCAGAAAAGGTCAATCCACTCTATCGTAGGCTTTGGCCATGTCCATCTTGATTACCATCTAGCATTGTTTTTTTTCTTTTTGTGATGCTTCATTTTGAAGAGTGTTTCATGAGCCAAATTGACATTATCAGATATGGATCGACCTTTGATGAAAATTCCTTGATTTGGGGAAATGATGTGATCCAAAATAGGTTTCATTCTATTTGCAAGAATCTTAGAAATTATCTTGTAAATAACATTATATAACCCAATTAGCCGGAATTTATCCGGGGTGGTTGGATTCAAAGTCTCGGGGATCAAAGCTAGAAATGTGTCATTGAGTTTAGGATCAAAGGTATGACAAGAAAATAAATTTACCACCACTTCTATCACATCATTTTGACAATATCTCAGTAAGTGTGGAAGAAAAACGCATGAAATCATCTGAGCCCGGGGCTTTGTGGGCCCCCATCCTAAAAATAGTATTTTTTTTATTTCTTCCTCATTGGGGATTTCCATGAGCGCCAACTTGTCTTGGTCTGAGATGACATGATGAAATAAGTTGAGGATGTCGGGGTTTGTTGTCGGATGAGAAGATTGAAAGATCTTGGCGAAATAGTCGTAAAGGATTTCCCCCACAGATGAGGGCGTGGAATGCCAAGAATTTAAATCATCCTTGAGACAAAGGATAAGATTTCTATTGCGCGAAGCAGTGAGAAGAGATGAAAAATTTGGTATTTTTATTAATGTCTTTAAGCCATGACTCTTCTAATTTGTTCCTCCAGAACATTTTCTCTCTCAGATATAACTCTGAGAGATGATCCTCTAAAATAGCTATAGCTTAGGCATTATTTAAGGAAGGAGGGGCATTTTGAAGATTATCCAAAACAATCAAAGTTTCCTAAATGTTTTGATCAAGATTGTGGAATACCTTTATTCCAGTGGGTAAGATATGACTGAGTTTCTTTGTTTTGAGATAGAAATTGTGGGAAGGTGAAAGATGATGCCTAGGACCCCAAGAAGAGTGAATGAGCTGACGACATCTAGGATGTTTGGACCACATTTGAAAGAAACGAAAGGGTTTAGGACCCACATTTGGACTAGCAACTAGGTTCAAAGAAATAGCCCTATGATCCGAAGTGGAAGTATGAATTGTTCGAGCAAGGCCAGAAGGGAAAAGTTCCATCCATTCAGTAGGACCAAAATTCGGTCAAGTGTGGCCTTAACACCATGCCTATCTTTTCATTTATTATTCCAAGTGAAGGGAAAATCCAGAAGCTAGTGACAGGTGGCAAAGTTCATGAGGTGTTTAACATTTGAATATATAACTCTATGGCCCCTTAGCTTGTCTTCAGGCAAGGATATTGCATTCAAGTCTCCTATAATAATGGTGGGCTTGTGATGAAGTGCAAGTTAGGTTAAGTTTTGTCAGGAAGTGGCCTCTAGAGACGGGTTGGGTTCTCCATAGATGAAAATAATAGACCAAGTATCACTAGTATAGTAGTTATCAATAGAGCAGTAAAAGTAATATTTACAGGAAGAAATAATATTAATGAAAATACCTTCTTTCCAAAAAAGTGGAAGTCTGCTAGACAGACTGTCAGCTGGTACTATGACTCCAAATTTGTAGCCAAGTCTCCGCCTTATGCGATCCATCTTAGAAGAAGTTGTTTTTGTTTCAGAAATAAAAATAATTTTGGCTTTGGACTGTCGGGAGAGGGTCTTCAAAGTTTGAAACGTGCAGGGCAACCCCATGCCCCTTGCATTGCAAGAGATAAACATTGTAAACCCAGTGACCCTTTAACGAAAGTCACCAGTTCCTTTTTTTCAATGGTAGGAGCACTGGAGGATTAATTAGAAAATGCAGTGGAGTCAAGCAGTAGTATAAACTTTGAAGATTTGATAAGAATAGCTACACCAGTAAGAGTGGGTAACTCTCTAGGATTTTCCTAAACCGAAAATGATTTGATTCTGATTACGTAGGTGTTGCATTGAAAATGATTGGAGTTTCAATCATTGGACGTTTTCCCATGTTACCATACCTAATTACAATCTGGGCTAGATCAAGCTTTCGTTTTTCTTTGGGAGCAACATCAGTAGACTGTTGGCTATGAACAATATTGATAGGACGATTGGAGAGGGCATGTTTGTGGGCATACTTGAATGGGGAAGATACCAATTTTGCACTTCTTTTTCCTTTCATCCTTAAGATAGTACGTTTCCTGGCATTAGCAATTGATCTGCATGGGCAACTTGTTGCGTGACCTTGTCCTGATTGATTTGCAATTCTGACTGTTCATGTGTAATCATCAAACCTTGCTCAGAGGATAGTTGTGAAACTCCTCTCAAAGTTGCTAGAGCGTGCATCATTGTACAATCAAAATGTTGCAGGGTTGGTGGTTCCATAGAGAAGGTTTCCAATAGTGCATTCCAAGATGGCAACAATGGACCAAAAATATGTTCAGTAATTGATTGGGTTGTGCTCAGATATGACTGAAATAGTGACGGCTGATAAATCATGTTCATCTATAAACTGTTTATAGCATGACTGCCAGATAAATGAGCCACTGAATGTGAACCTGAAGACATGAAAGAAGAAATAATCTAAGTTTGTGGAGCCATGTTGGTACCATGAGAATAAGGGGAAGGGAGTTTGTCTGTGGTGTTGGGAGTGTGGGAGTATTCATGCAATTGAAAAGAGTTGCATAGCATAGAAGAAAAGCTGGACTTAGCAATTAAAAGTTCTTGTCCGAAAACCTTGGTAGGTTGAATATTGTTTGCGTGACAAGGTTCCAAAGCCAAATACTGACAAGTGTGAGCTGCTGGCGTGGATTGGAAAGCCCCTGCGCACTACACCAAATTGGCATATTTGTAACAACTTCAAAAACAATATCACTTTTGAACTATTACAATCCACCAAACAATTTCAAGTCAAAACTAAATTTAGTCAACAAAATGAAAAATAACTACACAAAAAAAATGATACAATAAATTAGATCACCATGAATAGCATTTATGGGATGTGGTGGGGACTAATGTTGATATGATTGATTGGAGAATGTAGTTTGACTTGAAGTATTAATGGAGGCTAAAGTTGATGGAGAATCTTTGGACAAACATTGAATGTGTACCAAGAGGTGCAGTCGTTTGCTGGAATAGTGGTATGTCATTACATGCCAGCGCTTCCCGATTGTGCACATTCGAGTCTCAAGATATGGGGTTGCTTGATTCAGTAGAACAGTTGCCAGCTAAAAGGCAATTGCAACCGGCGTATCATCCCCGTGCTATCAGCATGCATGATTTTATTTCTCCACGTGAGAGAATCTTGTCTGAGATGGTGCATCAGTTTGGATAGCCGTTGCCCCTTGGCCGGAAGGGCCATGAATATGTTTGAATAGCCATGAATATGTTTGAATAATTATGCCTACCACTTCTCAGCTCTCTTGCCTGAGTGTTGTTGGGTATACGGATTTGATAATCAGCATTGAAAGGTAACACTTGATGGAACAAATTATTGTTTAGTTGTCTATTAGATCTTGAAGCTTGAGGAAAAACTGGACAAATATCCCCAACTGTATGTCCAATCACACCGCAATAGAAACAAAAGGTGCGCATGTTTCCATAATGAAATAGGAAGATCAGTGGGGGTGACTTAAGTTGATATCAAGAAGAGTTAAGGGATTAGGGAAGTGAATGTGGGTGGATGAGTCCATGATCAGTGCACGATAACAATGATGAGCTTGGAAACAATATGTGTGAGTGACTGAAGTCGAGGATGGATCGTCATAGTGGAGATAAGCTAATCTTTGAGAAAATTTTAGGAGTAAATAGGAAGATCTTTGGTTTTGATGATGATTACTCATTTAAAATGTGATGGCCAGAAGCTGGAGGGCTAGGGTGACTGGGACTCTGTGAAATAATTGGTGAAAGAGAAGGAAGTTGTTGAAAAGATGTGCAACTCTTCCTCGGATCGCAGAACGCCGGAGATCGGCAAACACAAATAAAGAGACAAAACAATAAGTAGACTAAAGATCTGTAATGGAGACCCACTTTTAAATGGGAAGGAGGAAGAAAGATTCTAAGGAGTGGAAGATGAAAGATGAGTTGAATCGGGTTAGAGGTCTCTGTAAGGCAAGAACTCAGGCAGACCCGACCACTTGTATATTTTCCCACTTCCTGTCTATTTAACTATTCAACATCTTCATCTTGAGCAAAAGTTGTTAGGGATACTGAATGCTGGAAAAACTCCAAAACTGGTATTTTTACAATATGGAAGGCAAAAATTCCTGAAAAAGTGAAGCTCTTTCTTTGGAAAATCCTTATTGGAATCCTACCTATGATTGATAAACTTAATCAACATCATATCAAGGTTGATAACTTGTCCAGTTTTTGTGGCTCTACTCAAGAAACATCATCTCATTTATCTTTCAAATGTCCAACAAGGCACAACAATTGTGGCTCTGCTTTCCTTTTCCAGTTAATTGGGCTGTTGTTCCTCTTCAAAACTGTGACGAACTTTTTAACTATACTTTAAACTAGTCCCTGATTTTGAATCTTCTGATTGTCGAAACCAATTTCTTGTTTCTGTGTGTGATACTATTTGGATTAATCGAAATGACTGCATCATTCGATCTTGCAAATGGACCATACATAAAATGCTATGCAGGTTGAGCAGTGTCCATCATTGGAAATACAAGCTCACAATAAGAGCTAATTCTCAATGGGATAGTAAGAGAGATTCAGTACCTTCATCTGATGCTTCTGCTCTTCCAAAGAACAGCTGGATCAGAATTGAGATTGTTTTTAAAGTTTGCAGATTCCATCAGATCACTTAGCTGCTAGATGTTTTGATCAAAACCATTCCTTGTTGTCGTCTATCATTTATGTTAGTGATCAGGTTGAGGACCGGTTATTAGTAGGTAACAAAGCCCTTAAGATGTCTTCAACTGGAGCATAATGAGCCAACGGAAACAAATTTGGCTGCTGGAAAGTTCAGGGTGCTTGGATCATGTTTTGCAAAAGAATCTACTTGTTCTGTCATAGTCCAACTGGATAGTATATCTCAGTTTAATGATGTAGGTGTTAGTTTTTAATGATATAGGTGTTAATGTAGTTAAAAAGATGCACGTGAGTTTTGTTTGTAATTATGTTCAGACTATTTTCTCTTCTTCACCTCCTCATCTTCACCTCATCATGTAAGTGTTGAGAGAGATTAGAGTTCTGCTCCCTATGTACAGGTGGTTCTTAATATATAAATATATCTATTATCAAAAAATAGATCTTCTTTAATATATGAATGACTAGAGTATGTTCGTACGAGCCTTGGCAATCCACATAATTTTATTTTTGTTAATTATTTTGTACTGAGCATCTCTGTCACTATCGCTTTCAATCAGTATTGAAGTTTAAGCCGATATAAATGTAAGCCTGTTCAGTCAAATTTGAATCAGTTTGGAGAAATTTTAAACGCCGAGAATGAGTTCTCCCCCAATTTTGAATTCGCCAAAACATGAAATTTAGGGTTTTTGTTTAAATGTGCATTAAGATGCTCAACTCATTTTTTCTAGTATGATCGACACGTCTCATTCCTTTTAAAAATATTAAATACGTGTGTTATACTTTTTCTTAATTAAGAAATATATGTTTTTTATATTTTGGCTCTTATATTGATCATTGATTTTGTTTGAAAGATCTTCAAAAATGTATTTCTACGATACTAAGTTTATCAAAATCCGACAACGATGTAGATAGTAATGATAATTTTCATTTTGCTAAATGAAAACACAATATTTTCTCTTTCCGCCACATGTACATTCCATCAACTTTTTTCAAAAGTTTTGTCATTATTTTTGCCCTAATACATATTTTATATTTACAAATATGTCATCATAGGAAATGAATCTCAACCCTCAAATTCAATACATTTCCCAACTTTCAATCCTAACCATTTCTTATCTCTAATCCTTTCGATTTGACTTTGTCCCGGTCAGCAATGAATAGTAAAACACTACTCTGAATTGTAATATAGATTGTTAATGTTAAAGAATGAAAGTCTACATATGTTACGGAATAGGCAAGTCAAAATAGAATAGAACTCTATTAGAATAATAAGTTTTAAGTTTCCTGTTTCCACAAGGTTAGGTCAGAATTAGCTTATAGTCAATCAAGAAATTTTACAACAATTCAATACAGTTCTACGACTATTTTCTTTACATGGTATCAGAGTGACTTTCTCTGGTGAACTAAACCCTAGCCATAGCGCTATCATCTCTTTCCTTCATGCCACCATCTCATCTTGTTCGTCGGTAATCCTTCTCGTTTGCTAGAAGGATCGCCAACCATCTTGCCAGCAACAATGTCCTTCTCCTCCTTAGTTCTATCACGTTTTCTTTTTCTTCACTGAAACACAAACACTGCCAAGCAATCTCACCATCTTTGCTTCCTTCACGCGCAATCTCACAGCCACCGCTTTCCCTACGTCGTCCTTCCACAAACTAGCATAACAGAGCCCCTTCCCGACCCCACCTCATCTCCCTCATAGATCATCGTCTTCCTCTCTTTCTCCTCTTTTCATCTATGTTTCCTCCACGCAACCACAAAACACACCACCGCCGCCGCACACAAACATAGCAACAACGACGCACATAAATCATCCACGTTGTCATCTTCTCCCTCGCCAACAAAGAAAAAGGAGACCAAAGAAGAAAAAAGGGAAACAGGGACGCACAGAAATCCTCCAACCCCATCACCGACAACCACTTCTCTTGCCATTCTCCCTCACTGACAACCACTTCTTCTCCCGTTCTCTTTTCTCCTCCTTCCTGTCTCTTTTTCTCTTTTTTTTTCTTTCTCTCTCAGCCAACGTAGCTACAACAAGCAGAGAGCCGTGAGGAAGAAGGAGTTTTGGGAGGGAAATAACTGATTTTAAAAAATTAGTTATTTGCACCCTGACTGATAGTCAGTACCACCACACAGCCCGAAGAAAAAAAATTGGACCTAGAGTTCAAATCCACCAGTACACCATGTAGCCGCCGCCACCATGGGCGATAATACAAGCAGTGGTTCCAACACAACCACCTCACCATAAGACAATCTTCATCATCCATACTTTCTTCACTACGTCGATCAACCTGGAGTGGCTCTTGTTTCACAATCGCTTACTCCTACCAATTACAATATATGGAGTCGAGCGATGACCATGGCTTTCAAAGCCATAAAAAAATTGGGTTTTGTTGATGGATTTATCATGAAACTCGGAAACAAAGCCAATAATGATGAACTACTACAATAAGATCGTTGCAACAACTTGGTGAAATCATGGCTCATCAACGCCATCTTATCTGACTTCCAGGCAAGTGTCATGTACTGTGAATTGGCATATAATGTTTGGGTTGATTTGAAAAAAGGTATGCGCAAACTAATTACGTGCAGATCTATCATATTGAATCTGAAATCCATGGTTGCACTCAAGGGACGATGAATGTGAGTGCCTACTTTACCAAATTGAAGCCTCTCTGGGACGAATTGAATGTTGTGATTGGTTTTGCTGAAGACACTAGCGACACCATGAATATCGTTCTTGCATATGTCCACACTCAACGCTCAATCAAGTTCGTGATGGGGCTAACCGATGCCTACAATTCTGTTAGGGGTCAAATTTTGTTGATGGATCTTCTTCCTCCACTCATCAAGGTTTACTCCATTGTGCTTCGTCATGAGCACCGACAAGAGATCTTTATTGGCAAACCCACCATACCTGATGCTGTAGCTTTTGCCATACGAAATATTGATCCCAAAAGTGCACGCAACGCTGACAAGCTAGGAGGATCCCAAAAGCCTTTAATCTTGACAGCAAGTGTGGAACATGTGACAGGTTAAGTCATACTGCTGCTGATTGTCGTTCTCATCTCACTTGTGATTATTGTGGAGTGAAAGGCCACACTGTCGACTATTTTCAAAAATTTAAAAATCTCGCTGAATAACGGCGTTTTCAGAAAAATCGCCTTAGGGGCAACAATGTGTCTACTTCTTTGGATGTGCCACCATCCAATCATTTTCCATTCACTTTCGAGCAGTGCAAGCAAATCATGGCCCTATTGACCAACAACAACTCCATGGCTCACAATGTTCGTAATGACTTTTCTATTACAGGTTTGTCAAGTAAAGTATTTTCTTTTAAATCTCTTGGCTCTCGTTCATCTTGGATCCTTGATGGTGGTGGCACTGATCATATAGTTCATAACCCTCATTTTACTCACATTTTCAAACCTGTGCACAATCGAACCGTTGAGCTTCCTGATGGCACACTTGTCGTTGTTACACACATTAGCACCATGATTTTTTCTTCTATTTTTACCTTACATGATGTTCTTTATGTTCCCTCTTTTTATCTTAATTTGATTTCCATTAGCAAACTCACAAAATGTTCTTCTTGTCTCACCATTTTTCTCAACATTTCTTGTATGATACAGGATCTTCGTTCGGGGAAGATGATTGGGACAGTAACTGAACTTGATGGTTTGTCACTTCATTCAAGACAACAACCCTGTGTTATGGCACAATCGCCTTGGTCACATTTTTGACAAAACTCTCCATCTTCTAACTATCGCTTTTAGGGATGCTAGTACTTGTGTGTCCAATTAATGTGTTATTTGTCCTTTGGCCAAATAAACTAGAAATAAATATCTTTTATCCCATATTTCGAGTACTACCCCTTTTTCCTTATTACATGTTGATATTTGGGGAGGATATCATGTTGTTTCCCTTACTGGAGCGCGTTATTTTCTTACCCTTGTTGATGATTATACACAATGTACTTGGATTTATTTCATGAAACACAAGTCTGACACACGCACACTCTTAATTTCATTCATTAATTATGTTGAAAACCAATTTTCTTCTAAAATTCAAACCATTCGCAATGATAATGGCCTTTAATTTTTTCTCACTGATTTTTATGCTTCATAAGGCAATACCCATCAAACTACTTGTGTCTCTACACAGTGATATGTTTCGCTTCCACACATGCCCAACGTCCTAGAAAATTTGATGCTCGTTCTAGTCAATGTGTCTTTCTTGGATACCCTCACAAGCAAAAAGGATAAAAAGTCTATGATCTCACCAACAAAAAGGTAATTGTTTCTCGTGATGTCATCTTTCATGAGGAGACTTTTCCTTATTTTTCTGACAAAATCCACAATCCCCTTGCCGATAGGTCGGACACACTTCTTTGACCGGTCGCATAGGCTCCAGTTTTTTATCCTCTAACGGTGCCCTTCTCCGACCGGTCGCCCACTCTGATGCCTTTGTCACTGACCGGTCAAAAACCAACCCCGACCGGTCGCCCAACTCGACTTTTCTTCCCCATCTCGGGTTTTGGCCGACCGATCGAAAACCCAACCCCGAGCGGTCACCCCTGCCCCTGTTCCACCCTTGGACCCCCTCTCCCACCTCACACTTCAATTCGTGCCACCCGTGACCCATCTTATCTTCAATAATATCATCTTGATGCTTGATTGCCTTCCCAATCGTCTCACTCATCTGCTTCGAACGTTGGGCCTCCTACATGTATTTTTACTTTCTTTTTGATTTTCTTTCCTATGACCATTTATCGACCACTCACAAGGCTTACACCACATCTCTTTCTTTAGTAAAAAAAACCTACCAATTTTATGCATGCTATGCAGGATTCAAAGTGGCGTCAGGCCATGAGAAATGAGATTGATGCTCTAGAAACCAATAACACTTGGACTTTACAGCCTCTTCCTCCTGGCAAGCATCCAGTTGGTCGTAAATGGGTCTATAAGATCAAACTTAATCCAGATGGTAGCGTTGAACGATACATAGCCCATATTGTGGCTAAAGGATACAATCAAGTTGAAGGTATTCATTACAAAGAGACTTTTGCTCCTGTTGCTAAATTGGCTATTGTTTGTTTTCTTTTTGCTCTTACAGCCACACAGGGTTGGAATTTATGTCAACTTGATGTCAACAATGCTTTTCTTTATGGTGATTTCTTTGAGGATGTATACATGAGTCTTCCTTCTGGATTCGGCCGAAATGGAGAGACTCGAGTATGCAAGTTCAACAAGTCTTTATATGGTCTCAAGCAAGCCTCGAGACAATGGTTCCTTAAGTTATCATATGCTCTCATATCAGCAGGCTACAATCAGTTTAAGGCTGATTACTCATTATTCGTATGATCCAAGGGTAACAATTTTACCGCGATTCTCATATATGTTGATGATGTAATATTGGCAGGTAATGATCTCCAATACATTGAAGAAACAAAGCAATTTGTATCTGAAAGGTTCAACCTCAAAGATTTAGGAAAATTTAAATATTTCATTGGCATTGAAGTTGTGAGGTCATCTAAAGGGATTGTTTAATCTCAACGAAAATATGCAATTGAAATATTGGAGGACACAGGGTATCTTGGAGCAAAACCTTCATGTTATCCTATGGATCAAAACGTGGTGCATACACATGATGATTGAGATTTACTACCAAATCCTACAACGTATCGCAGGCTCATGGAAGGTTGATACACTTAATGATCACGAGACCAGATTTGGTTTATTCTATACATATCCTAAGTTAGTTTATGGACAAGCCTAGAATACCACATTTGGATGTTGCACACAAGGTCTTGAGATACATCAAGGCTTCACCAGGACAGGGTATTTTTTTTTCTTCCACCAGCTCATTATAGTTGAAAGCTTATTGTGATGTAGATTGGGCTAGATGTAGAGATACTAGGAGATCCATTACAGGTTATTGTGTCATGCTTGGCTATTCACCGATTTCTTGGAAAGCTAAGAAACAAACTACAATGGAAATTTCTATAGCTGAAGCAGAATATAGGGTCATGGCTTCCATATGTTGTGAGTTAACCTAGTTGAGGTACATTCTTAATGATTTGCACATTAATCATCCTCAGGCAGCCCTGTTGTTTTGTGACAACAAGGTTGCACTCCATATTGCATCTAATTCGGTTTTTCATGAGCGAACGAAGCATATCGAGATTGATTGCCATTTGATTGGAGATAAGATACAAAAGGTATTATTTAGACTTAGCATGTTGGAACACTACATCAACTGGCAGATTTGTTTGCTAAAGCTTTGAGCACTTATCAGTTTGTAATCTTCTTAGCAAATTGGGTGCTACAAACATAGACTCCAACTTGAGCGGGAGTGTTAAAGATGGAAAGTTTACATATGTTAAGGAATAGGCAAGTCGAAATAGAATAGAACTCTATTAGAATAACAAGTTTTAGCTTATATGAGCTTGTAGTCAATCAAGGAATTTTACAACAATTCAATATAATTCTACAAATATTTTCTTTACGGTTAATTTCCGTCACAAATTGTAATAGTTTAATAAAAAAATTAGCTAATAATAACTAAATTAATACTGTTAAAACATGCACATGTACAAATTTGGATATGTGCCATAAACATAGTAAAAACTCAGACCAATGGTATTACAACATAACAAATATGAAATTACCCACTTAATAATCTTTATTTTAACATTATAAGTTAACAAATAAACTAAACATAATCCAATCTAGGAAAAATTTTGTTATCAAGCTTGAATTTTTTAAAACTATGAACATCATGCAATTTAAAACTCGGGGTGGGCACGGGTCGGGATGGACCTCATCCCGTTGCATTATCTTCAGGACGAGATAAACCTCATCCTAATCTCATCACATCCCAAACGGGTTCGAGACGGGACCCCATCCCAATCTCGTCCCAATCAATCCGAAAAATAACTCTAGAGTTATATCAAACTCTACTATTTTAATGTTTTGATTGTGATTTGCTGAGGTTTGTCTAGACTTTTGTTTTTTTTTGTTTACAACGCTAAGACACAAGCATTTGCATAAACATCAACTAATTATAGAATTCTTCTTTTTCAATATTTACATGTTGGTTTTTCTTGCATATTCAGAGTTGTATAATTCTTCAACACTTGGCTATGTAAGGAACTTACCCACTTTGTTTATCTATTTGTATTTTCTCTGATGCATATGCGTAAAGATTGTCTTGATTTACTCCTCATAGTAACATACTATAATTTTACCTCTTAAGAGAATTCAAATCTCTGTTAGTGATTTTATACTATTAGATTTCATCTACTACATAATGGTGCATATAAGTGAGACTTTGTCTTATATACAACTATATACAACTTACTGAACAAATTTGATATCTACAGTTTCGTCAGATTTTTATTCTTATAACTACAAACCTCAAGGGGATATTATTTCTATGGTGGGTTGGCATATTTTTTTCATCAACAGTAAATACGAGGATTTTCTAATTGGTGATTTACTGGAAGAAATTGTATTTCATTCCAACCCTGAATCTAAACATAATTCAAATATACAAACTGTGTTAGTGATTTTTGGTGTATATAGGTAATTGAGTACAATTTCATTATATAGTTACTAATTAAAATATTAAAATTAATAATTGATGCAGTCGATTTTTGCTCATTGCTTTGACCTTGACCTGCTGACTTGCACAAGGAACGAACGTGAGCCACAAACCACCGTTGTGGTGGCCGATGACATTTCGATGCTAAAGTCAAGCAAGGATCGGAAGAGGGCATAATGTTGTAAACAAGAAATTTGTAGCTTACCTTAGCTTACCAACCTCATGTCTTATTTATAGTGTTGGAGTCCTGGTTAGACCAGGCCATCAGTGGTGTAGTTTGTGGAAAAAGATCTTCGTGGAGATCCTTTTCTAATTAGGAGTTGTGCTGTGAAGGGAAGTTTCCCTGTTAGACTTGTGCTGGTAGATACACGAGAGATAGTTCACAATCAGAGTGTGGTCCATAGATAGAAGTTTCCATGTGCGACATATACTTTGGTATTTGCTTCCTAGTTAGAAGTAAAACAATGCTATCTTGCTTGTCTTAAGTTGATCCTCGAGATACTTGCCTTAGAAGGGTTTACGGGTATTGGAAATAACTGTGAGATGTGTGGGCTTAACAAGCTGTAATGATTTGGGTCCGTCGGGCAAACTTCATTGAGCAACTTGAATCTTCTTGGGCCGGATCAGTATTGGGCTGACTCTTGAGCCTGCTATTTCTCGAGATCATCATGACACGTGTACGGAATATGAGAGAGGACATTTCGATGTATCATAGCCTGCTCCCCCTAATTAGTGGGTCGTCTAGTCAGTTCATAATTTGCTTGAAATTCTTGTCGCTTAAAATTCCAAGCATATCAACAATTTTTTTTTTTGTTCCCTTCTTATCAATTACCTACAAACTTTTAATAAAAATACAAGTAAAATGGTTGGTAGGGGTTATTGTCATACTCACCAAGTTAAAAGGATTCAAGGAAAACACTTTAGAATATCAACCAAAATTAAGAATTGGTGGAAATGAGGGACATAAGATTTGGAGAATAGAAGATGATTTTTTTTTAAACAAACTTTGATTCAAAATTGAGGATGAAAATTATTAAACAAATTTCTCAAGGATTCAAACTTTAATTGATTCAAACTTTGATTCAATTAAAAGAAGGATCTCAAGGATTGGATAATCCACGTTTTAGCTTTGTAGATATTAATTTAACACATTTTTTTGAACACTTGCACAAATTCCTTTAATTTTTAATTCAAGACCAATGCTCAAAAGAAAATTCTTTTCTAAGATAAAATTTCTCTTTTATCTTTTGATAATAAAAGAAACTCCTTAACCATCATGAATCCACCCCCCTTTTGATGATGATTTTTCAATGAATGGTTATAATTTACGAAGAATAGAAGAACTATGATAAAAAAAATATAATTATTGTTTTCAAGTTCATATCTTCATTTCGCATAATCGTTCGTTGTCCATCGTTTTATCTCCTCTTATTGAGATGAAAGGTTTAGCCTACCATTGTCATTGTGTTGAAATAATCTAAGAGTGAAACTAGAAAGGTGGAAGAGGAAGTAAACTTATTAAATTAAAAGATTATTAATGCATACAACAAAATTTAACTTTTATTAAATTCAAAATAAAAAACTTACATGTAACTTGAACGAAGCTTTAACGAAAGAAAGAAAATTATTCTATGCTAGATGTGTAAAATAAAGCTAGATGTTTTGGATCTCTTTTTTGATGTTCCTTCTCTAAGAGTTTGAAAACCTATTTATAATGTTTTCCTCCAAGCTAGAAATGGGAAAATCCCACAAATCCCTTGATTATACTTCAAATCATATCATAGAAAATAAGGAGTCATAATTAGGGATAGATACATCATAATTGTCCTAAATGGAGATAGATACATGAGACAAAACTCAAGGTAATGGATATTCTTTGATTTGATCCTAGGAATATGCCTTGGGTTTATGTTTTATTTTCTTTATGATTGCATGCTCCATAACTGAAGTTTTTATCTTGAAACTTGCCACATGTCTCCTTCAAAAGTTGACTTCCATAATATTGGTCTAAAATTGAAACACTTGATCCACGTGCCACGAACATGCCTAAATGACTCGATTTTTGTATATTTCATTGATTTCATAATTTCTCCAATTGCTCCTAGTAATGCAAAATTATCGTAGAATTTTCTCGAATTTTGCACATTTCTCGGTTTCCTACAAAATATATGACAATAATCAAATTCGAGACAAATAAAGACATTTAATTGATTTTAAGAACAATTAGAGGCTAATAAAAAGATAAATGGGGGGTAAAAATCAATGTTTTAGGTGTTTATCAGTCCACTGAATCTCTGAAAAGCAACTGTACCGTCATGTCGATTAAACCCAAAGCATTGTCTCGAATGGCGCATAGCATTAATGGATACACGACAGCTCAAGGAGAAGAAATACGGTTTATATTCTCTAGAAAAAACCATCGTTTTAAGGAAGATCTCATTTGTTTCTTCCTGTGTTTATTCTTTTGTATGATTGTGCTCTTGTAGAGCTTGATTTGAACTTTCCATCGATGGCGGATAACGTTGAACTTACTTCCAAGCAGTTGTCGTCTTATGCTTGCCTCAAACTTTTTGAGGATAGCTCGATTGACGAAACCGAGTTAATCAGGCTTTGGAGCCTGTACCATGTTCCCGGAAATCTGGAAATCATTCCTGCATTTGTGACTAGGGCTCCATCTTCACCCCTTAGGGGTATATAGGGTTTCCTGGCATGTTTGAATCTAGGCTCCGGTTTCCAGTGCAAGACAACTTTTTTTTTTCTTCCATATGCCTTCCGCTCAAATGGCCTCGAGCAGGTTCAGGATTTTGATTGTGATTCTTCTCAGAGCGCACAATTTTGGCCTTCGTTTAACCCCAACAACAGTTCAACATCTGACCGCCGCTCGATTGGATTCCAAAGGGTTTTGCATAATGAATAACCCTGTTTTCTTTGTAGCGGATGACATTGAGCCTTGGCAAAAATATTAGTTCCCGACTTCTGTGAATTCCTCATACTTCAGGTTCGGAAGGCGTCGAGTCCCAAGATACTTCCAATTCGACCTTAGTAAGTTTTTTCGTTGTTGTCTTACCCTCCTGTTCCCGGATGTATTGCTGATTTGATATATCATTTTTTTTTCAAGAAAGTTTGTGACTCGGATCCTCACTGAGGAGTTAGAACAAATAGAGAGGAGTTTATTAAATTCCCATTGATGTTTGTTGAGGAGGTCATAATGCCAGGTAATATCGTACGAAGTCGGTTGCTACGGTGCTTTCATGATGTCTTTGCTCCGCCTAGTTCGCCGACCAAAGAGGTCGAGGGACGCCATTCGTAGAAAGCGAGCTTGGCTATGCCTAGCTTGCTTAGGCTGGCAGAGTTGGAGGTGAGCATGCCTCCTATTGTTATTCCGAAAAGAAGGCGACCATCTAATCATGCAGCTTCTTCTTCCAAGCCGCCGTCTTTGCCAGAGAAGGAGGTGGTAGTTGCAAGGCACAAATTACCTTCGTCCGCTTAGGAGGAAATTTCAGGGGACCGTCCTTTCTCGCTGGATCATGTTATCCCCTTGCTGACTTAGAGGGGGAGAACATTGGACCAAGTGTTGACGTTGTGAGTCACCATGTGTCCTTGGCGAAGGCTCGCGCTCTTGAGTCACATGGTTTCGTTGTGTTTCACCCTGATGCTCGCGGGAAAGTTATTGCTTTGGAGAAGGTTTTTGCTGACTTGTAGGTGTTATACTCGGATGTTCTCCACCGGGTGGATTCCTTGACTGGTAAACTGCAAGATTATGGTGCTGCTGCGAACTTGGGGACCATGCGGGCCGTAACGTCTACGTCTGAAGCGGAATTGGCAACCATAAAGGCTCAACTAAGGTCAGCCGAATCCGATTTGGCTTCGACCCGTGCGGAATTGTGGTGCGCCCATGCTGAGCTAGGGCGCTTAGAAGTTGTTGTGGACACGTGATCATTCGATCGACAAACTTAGATTGGCGAGAGGAAGTGAGCCGAGACTGAATGGGGTTGTTACACGACAACATCTTGAGTCTAAAGTTGCTAAGGGATTTTGCCACGTTCGTGAGGCAGAACGCTTAGTGTCAGAAGAGTGTTCGCACTATGCCGCATTGGTAAGTGCAGTGGATTTCAGTGCTTCGGGACGGAGGTTGCAAATCTCGTCGGAGGTTGTTCGGGGCAGATTAGAGCTTCTAGAGGTTATCAAGGAAGAGCATCCTGGTATTGACCTCAACTTTGGCCACTATAGAAGGGATGCTTTTGGAACCATTGTGCAGGAAGAGCGTCCTTGCTCTTCGAGACAGGCTGTTGAGGAAGTCGTTCTGCCACTTTCTGTTTTAAAATAGTTGTAATGTCCTTCTAGGGACAAAGAAAGACATAATTTTAATGAAAGCCATGTTTTGTAACTTTGCCTCTTGTCTTGTACTGTCCTGCCATTGGGTCTTCTCTAGAAGTTTTGCAGGCAGCGGAGTTAGTACTTTCGGATCTTTCAAGCTGGGAGATTGTCCATGTTCATCAGTCGAGTCGCGTCAAAACTGACAGCTTTTAGTCAAACTTACTGCTTTTAGCTACTCTTGTTTATGGGTGAGCTACTATGGTCTCTGAAGATTTGCTGCCACGAGCTGTGGCACCATTGAATAAACTTTTAGCCATCAATCGTGCACAACAAACTAGACGCTCAGATGCATTACGAAGATCATTGGTTGTTTGGCGAGTCATCGTCATTAGCCGTAGGGGCACTAATCGGGGTGCAACTCATTAGTCGTTACTAACAAGGCTTGTCTGATAGTGTTTGACGGTCATTATTTGTAGAAGAACAATGATCCCTTGGCGAGTCGTTGTCATCAGGCATGAGAGTGCTGACTAGAATCCCACTTCCTCAGCCATCTTCATCCACGCGCAGTGGACTAGGCGTTAGACACCAGAAGTCATCGTCATCAGTCGCGAACTAACTAAGTTTACCTGGTAAGTTCGGCGATCATTGTCTATAGAAGAGCTATGGTCCCTTGGCGATTCGTCATCATTTGACATGAGAGCACTGCCTAGACTCCCACTTCCTCGACCATCATCATCCGCGTGCAGCGGATGACGTTGGGCACTAGAAGTCATCGTCATCAAACGCGAACTGACTAAGTTTACCTGGTAAGTTTGCGATCATTATTTGTAGAAGAGCTACGATCCATTG
This sequence comes from Berberis vulgaris, assembly GCA_963556465.1. NCBI lineage: Eukaryota > Viridiplantae > Streptophyta > Magnoliopsida > Ranunculales > Berberidaceae > Berberis > Berberis vulgaris. The sequence goes on along the minus strand of OY747126.1, from coordinate 36,940,269 downwards.
GTGAGTCGTCTTCATCAGGCGTGAGAGCACTGTCTAGACTCCCACCTCCTCTGTCTTCATCATCCGTGCGCACCGAACTAGGCGACGAAAACCAAAAGTCGTCTTCATCAGTCGCAAACTGACTAAGCTTAACTAGTAAGTTTGATGATCACTGTCTGTAAAATAGCAATGATCCCTTGGTGAGTCATCATCATCAACTGTGAGAGCACTCACTAGACTTCCACTTCCTTGGCCATCATCATCCATGCGCAGCGGACTAGGCGTTGGGCACCAGAAGTCGCCGTCGTCAGTCACGAACTGATTCAGCTTACCTGGAAAATTTGTCAATCATTGTCTGTAGAAGAGATATGATCCCTTGGCGAGTCATCATCATCATGCGTGAGAGTGCTGACTAGACTCTCACTTTTTCGGCCATCGTCATCCATGCGCTGCGGACTAGGCGTCGGGCACCAAAAGTTGTCGTCATCAGTCAGGAACTGACTAAGCTTACCTAGTAAGTTCTGTGATCATTGTCTGTAGAAGAGCAATGATGCCTTGGCTAGTCATCGTCAACAAGACTCCCACTTCCTCGGCCATCGTCATCCGTGCACAACTTATTAGGCGCCGGGCACTAGAAGTAGTCGTCATTAGTCGCGAACAGACTAAACTGGTAAGTTCGGTGATTATTGTTTGTAGAAGAGCAATGATCCCTTGGCGAGTCATCGTCATCAGGCATGAAACTGCTGGCTAGACTCCCACTTCTTTAGCTGTCGTCATCCGCGCACAGCGGACTAGGCATTGGAACTAGAAGTTGTCGTTATCAGTCGCGAACTAACTAACCTTACCTATCAAGTTCGTCGATCATTGTCTGTAGAAGAGCAATGATCCCTTGGCGAGTCATCATCATCAAGCATGAGCGCACTAACTAGACTCTCACTTCCTCGACCATAGTCATCCACGCATAGTGGACTAGGCGTTGGGCACCAGAAGTCGTCGTCATCAATCGCGAACTGACAAAGCTTACTGGTAAGTTCTGTGATCATTGTATGTATAAGAGCTATGATCCCTTGGCAAGTCGACGTCATCAGACGTGAGGGAACTTACTAGACTCCCACTTTCTCGGCATTGTCATCCGCGCGCAGCGGATTAGGCGATGGGCACCAAAAGTCGTCATCATTAATCGTGAACTGAATAAGCTTACCTGGTAAGTTCGACGATTATTGCTTATAGAAGAGCAATGATCCCTTGGTGAGTGGTTGTTATCAGGCGTGAGAGCGCTGACTAGACTAACACTTCCTCTGCCATCGACATCTGCGCATAGCAGACTAGGCATCGGGAATCAGAAGCCATCAACATCAATCGCGAACTGACTAAGCTTATCTGGTAAGTTCGGTGATCATTGTCTGTAGAAGAGCAATGATCCCTTGGCAAGTCATCATAATCAGACGTGAGAGCGCTAACTAGACTCCCACTTCCTCGGCCGTCGTAATTCGAGTGCAGCAGACTAGGCGTCCGGCACCAGAAGCCATTGTCATCAGTTGCGAACTCACTTAGCTTACATGGTAAGTTCGGCGATCATTATCTGTTGAACAACAATGATACCTTGGTGAGTCATCATTATCAGTCGTGAGAGCACTGACTAGATTCCCACTTCCTCGACTGTTGTCATCAGCGTGCAGTGAACTAGGCGTCAAGCACCAGAAGTCGTCGTCATCAGTCGCGAACTAACTAAGCTTACCTGGTAAGTTCGACGGTCAATGTCTGTAGAAGAGCAATGATCCCTGAAAAAGTTGTCGTTATCAGGCGTGAGAGCACTGAGTAGACTCCCATTTCCTCGATCATCGTCATCCATGCGCAGCGGACTAGACGTCGGGCAATAGAAGCCGTCGTAGTCAGTCGTGAACTTACTAAGAATACCTGGTAAATTAGGCTATCATTGTCTATAGAAGAGCAATGATCCCTTGGCGAGTTGTCGTCATTAAGTGTGAAAACACTGACTAGACTCCCAATTCCTCGACCATCATAATCCGAGCATAGTGGACTAGACGTTGAGCGTGATCTCTCGGATTTGGTCATAGTGGGGATGATTGGGGGTCACGTTGGTCATAACAGACATCAGTGGAAGTTTAGTAAAAGCAAATACTTTTTGAGGTGCTACACATTCTATGGTCATTTAAGTCCATCACCGTTTATGTCTTCCAACCAGTACGTACCCGGCTTGTTAACCTTGGTTACCCTGTAGGGTCCTTTCTAGTTTGGGTTCAGCTTTCCTGCGCCGACTTCTTTGATGTTTTGTTAGGTTTTCCTGAGTACCCAGTCTCCCACTCTGAATTTGCACGACTTGACCTTCTTGTTGTAGTATTGAATTATTCATTGCTGGTAGGCAATCTGAGAGGATGCTAGATCCCACTTTTCTTCGAGGAGGTCTAGTCCTACCTGTAGAGCTTCATCATTATTTTCTGATCTGAACTCTTCCAATCGAGTTTTGCACTTCGAGTTCTACCGGAACCATGGCTTTTGACCCGTATGCCAGGGCAAATGGTGTTTATCCAGTAGGGATTCTTTTAGTTGTCCGATATGCCCAGATTATTCATGGTAGCTCTGAAACCCATTTCCCTTTGGCTACATCAAGTTTCCTTTTGATTGCTTCCAGGATTGTTCGGTTGGTAACCTCCGTTTAGCCATTGGCTTGTGGGTGCCTTGGCGAGGAGAAATGTTGATTGATGTTCAAACTTTCACATAGTATATTTTACCATTGATACCTTTGAATTGAGTTCCGTTGTCGATGACCAATACTCTAGGGATGCCAAATCTGCAGACAATGGTTGCCCATATGAATTTCTTTTCCCTATCTTGGATAAGGGTTCTGTTTCGAACCACTTAGTGAAGTAATCGAGTGCAACAAGATGGAACTTTTTGCCGGTTGATGCTGGGAGCAGTCCGACGATGTCCATCCCCTAGTGTTCAAATGGCCACAGACTTGTCATCGGTGTTAGTGGTTGGGCAGGCATGTGCGTGTATGGCGCGAACCTTTGACATTTTTTGCATTTACGGACAATATCTTTGGCGTCTCGTTGCATCGTTGGCCAATAGCACCCTAGGGTTAAAGCTTTGTGGCGAGGGTTCTCCCCCCTGGATGTTTTTCGCATATCCCGTCGTGGATCCTTCCTAGGACTTGATTTGCCTTGGGATGTGACAGACATTAGAGTAGGGGCCCGGTCGTTGATCTCCTTTATAACTTGTTTAAAATAGTGTACCATGCTGCTATGTTTTTTTAGTCTTTTGGCTTCGACTTTCTCGGCCGGCAAGGCTCTGCTTTCAATATATTCAAGAATCGGAGTCATCCCACTCGATGATGTGTTTGTAGCACAAACATCTCTAGGTTCTTTTTTGTCAAGGCTTGATTGCTCTTGGTACTCGATGAGAACGTTTGAGACTTCGACGAAGGCTGAGGCTTCCCTTGCTAGCGTGTCAGTTCTTTTATTGTCATCTCAGGGGCATTGTAAGAGCTCGTACCATTTGAACCTGCATATAGCACGAAGTACATTTTCGCGGTAGGCTATCATGTGGGGTTCCTTTCTATTGAATTCTTATTTGACCTGGTTCTTTTCTGCTGGTGAAATCGGCGATTAAGTCTGCTAGCACTTGGACTTTGATGGCGATTCTTAGGGCATAACTTAATCAAACTGCCCGAGTTCTACTGACCATTTCACCATTCTGCCGGATAACTCTGGCTTGTGTAATACTGTGCAGAACGGGTGTTTGGTTAGAACTGTTATAGAGTGGGCCTGAAAATAAGGCCTCAGTTTTCTCGAGAATACAACCAATGCCAGGGCTAACTTCGCCAGGTCAGGGTAGTTCGCCTCTGTTTCCACGAAGGTTTTGCTAGCGTAGTACATTGGTATTTGGATTCCCTAGTCATTTCACGAGAGGGCTGATTTGACGACGTGCTTGGAAACAGATAAGTATAGGTAGAGTGTTTCCCCTGTTGCCGATTTTAGAGTAGTTTGGGGCTCCTCATGTATGCTTTCAGGCTCTGAAAGCATGTTCACACTCTTCGTCCCACAAGAATCCTTTGCTTCATTTTAATATTCTAAATAAAGGAAGGCATTTGTTGGATGATTTAGATATAAACTTGTTGAGTGTTGCCACCCTCCCAGTCAGGCTCTGATTGTCTATGATGTTGGTGGGGGCTTTATGTCAAGAAGGGCTTGAATCTGTTTTGGATCAGATTCGAATCCCCATTTGTTTACTATGTAGCCTAGGAATTTTCCAAATTCAACTCCGAACGTACACTTCTGTGGGTTGAGTTTCATCTGATATATTCTGAGCTAGTTGAATGCTTCGGTAAGGTCTCCTATGTGATCAGGGTTGTGGTTGGTTTTGAACAACATATCGTCTATGTAGACCTCCATGTTCCTACCGATTTGTTATTTGAACATTCGATTTACGAGTCGTTGATATGTAGCACCTGCGTTCTTCAAATCGAACAACATCACCCTGTAGCAGTATATTCCTCTCTCAATTATGAAAAAGGTATTTTCTTGATCTGGGGGTGCATTAATATTTGGTTGTAGCCTGAGTAGGCGTCCATGAAGCATAGTAGGTTGTGCTAGATGTGGCGTCCACGATCCGATCGATGTGGGGAAGTAGGAAGTTGTCCTTCGGGCAAGCTTTGTTCAGGTCCGTGTTGTCTACGCATACTCTCCACTTCCCATTTTCTTCCTCACCAAAATATTGTTTGCTAGTCAGTCTAGGTATCGTGCTTATTTGATCATATCTGCGTTGAGTAACTGCTGTACCTCCTCATTTATGATTGTATTTTTCTCAGGCACCACGAGCCTCTTCTTCTGCCCTATGGTTTTCCTCGTGGGGTCCACCTCTATGCGATGGGTGATTATTGACGGGTCGATTCCCACCATGTCTCGCATTCATGCTTGGGACACCAGACACATTTGTTGTCCCTTCTATCTTCTCATCATCAAATGCCACAAGACATTAAGGGACCCCTCCCTTAAAAATATTATTTCAATCACAATACAAGGTATATATATTGAAAGGGTTTATATGTATGTATTGTTATTGACACTCAGTCTCTTGATACTCTTTTGTAGATCCTTTGATATGGTAATCTATAATGGAATACAAGTTTGTCATCAAAGAATCAAGAAAGAGTGACACGGAATGATTGGGAGGGTTGAAACATTGGTTACCTGTGAAGATCAAGACAAGGGTCTCGAAAGAAACAACGGTGTAAAAACCTAATCGACGCGGTGATGACCTTTCTTCTTCCTAATGCAAGTGGTGATGACTTCCTTTCTTCCTCTCGCGTCTATTTTCAAGAAAAGAAGAAACCCCCAATTTCACTGCAAAGAAGATTTGAGAATGAATGAAGACTTGAGACAAAGAATATGAAATACAGAGAGGAGGGTACCTGATGGAGGGACTTCGTTGTGTTTGAGACGAATCGAGAAGCGAGCGTTGAGGGTTTGAGGCCTGAGTGATGGAGGGAGTATAGTCAAGAGAAGATCGAGAGCCGCAGGGAGAAGGGTTGAGAGTGAGATGAGAGGTCTGATCTAGGTATATTTTTCCTTTATATAGTCTAGGGTTATTTAAATAATTTCCTCAGTTAAATGAATATCCGTGGGGCGGATATGGCCAAATTCGTATTCACTTCGAATAAGAAACATATACAGTTTAGATATCCATATCCGCCCCAACCTCCATATAGCCTTAACCAAATCCTTCCCAAACAGGGCGAGTGGGGCGGATATCCGTGAAAATCTGCCCCACTGCCATCTTTACGTGAGTTGGTAGCCTATTTTTGATTCTTCTTCGCCGGTGAATTCAACAATGAAATCTGCAAGCACCCGGCTTTGATGGCGATTCTTGGAGCGTAGTTTATGTCAAATTGTCCGAGTTCTACTAACCATTTCAGCATCCTACCAGATAGCTCAGGTTTATGTAATACCGAGCGGAGTTGATGTTTGGTCACGACCGTTATGGAGTGGACTTGAAATAAGGCCTCAGTTCCCTAAAGGATATGACTAACGCCAAAGCCAACTTTTCCAGGTCTGGATAGTATGCTTTTGGTTCTACGAAGGTTTTGCTGGTGTAGTATACTAGCCTCTGGGTTCCATGGTCGTCACGTATGAGGGCTGAACTGAGAGCGTGTTTGAAAACATACAGGTATAAGTATAGTGTTTCACCTATCGCAGGCTTCGAGAGTAGCTTTGGACTCCGCTCACATTCCTCGCTCCACGAAAATCCTTGGCTCTCTCTTAGTATTTTGAAGAAGGGGAGGCATTTGTCGGACGACTTGATATAAATTTGTATAATGCTGCTACCCACCCAGTTAGGCTCTGAACTTCCCTGATATTAGATTGGGACTTCATGTTGAGAAGAGCCTGAATCTGTTTCAGATAGGCCTTGATTCCCCTTCTGTTAACTATATAGCCTAGGAATTTTTCAAACTCGACTCTGAACGTGCACTTTTGTGGGTTGAGCTTCATCCGGTATTTCCTGAATTGGTCGAATGCTTTGGTAATTGGTTGAGCTTCATCGGGGCTGTGAAGGCTTTTTACCAGCATGTCATCGATGTATACTTCCATATTTCTACCGATCTATTGCTTGAACATTCGGTTAACCAATCATTGATAGGTAGCCCCAACATTCTTTAAGTCGAATGGCATCACCCTATAGCACTATATTTCCCTTTCAGTCACGAAAAAGGTTTTCTCTTGATCTGGGGGTGCGTTAATATTTGATTGTAGCTAGAATAGGCATCCATAAAGCTGAGGAGGTCGTGTCTTGATGTGGCATCTACGTCTGATCGATCCGGGGGAGTGGGAAGCTGTCCTTGGGGCAAACTTTGTTTATATCGGTGTAGTCTACGCACACTCTCCACTTCCCTTTTTTTTCACAAGAATGTTGTTTGCCAGCCAATAAGGGTATCGTGCTTCCTTGATCATATGGTGTCAGTTGTCCATCACATAAAAATTGAATCCTCAAGCCTCAAAGAGCCCTTTTTCTGGACCTGTTGGATAGTTTGGACTCTGAATGTGCTCCATAAAGTGCATGTATCCTGTTTACCGAAGGCCCACCGGGTTTGGTCCCCTTTCTCTATTCTCTCTTAACGACGAAGCTTTGTGCTTTATTCGCCGAATCCGCTGTGTTTGCCGGAGGATCCGGCGTCAGAAAATTGTTAAGCTCTCATTTTCGCAATTCTTTAATGAAGGTTAAGACAGCCGTTGCGTCGTCGCATGAGCAGGCGGTTTTTAACTCATTGTTAAATCTGGTAAAATATGTCTTTTGCGTCTCATCGGAGCTTCGCTTCATCGACATGAATGTCTGAATCATTAACTGGTCCAGGTGTGTAGGAAGAGATCGAACATCCGGCTTAGGATTCAACGGTGCTGTCGTGTACACGGGGGTGCAACTGTGCTGCCCGCGCTCGACAGGAAACGCAGGGATGGCCTGAGCGCTGGACGGGTCCTCTGATTTTTTGCTGCTGCTTGACCTAGTGGTCACCATCTCTCTGAAATTTGGTAGGAGATGATGCTTAGTGTAGAGTTAAGAACTATGTCGTCCCCACAAACAACGCCAAACTGATGCAGTCAATTTTTACTCCCTGCTTTGAACCTATTCCTGCTAACATGCTGACCTGCACAAGTAACGCACGTGAGACACATACCACCGTGGGGTGGCCGATGGAACTCCGATGCTAAAGTCAAATAGGGATCTGAGGAAGGTGTAATGTTGTAAAAGGGATATTGTAGCGTACCTTAGCTTGCCAACCTCATGTCTTATTTATAGTGTAAGGAGTTCTTGTTCAACCAAGCCATCGTAAACGTAGTTTAGGGAGGAGATCTTCGTTGAGATCCCTCTCTAATTAAGAGTCGTGCTATAGGGGGGAAGTTCCATGTTAATTTTGTATTCCTAGAAACACAGGAGATGATTCTCAATCCGTAGAAGGGAGTTTCCCTGTGTGAAAGATACTCTGGTGTTTGCTTTCTAGTTGGAAGCAAAGAGCAGCTGTAGTTGCTTGTCTGAAGCTGATCTTCGAGATACTTGCCTGAAGAGGGCATATGGGCATCGTGGATAGTTGTGATACGTGTGGGCCTAGCATGCTGTGAGAGTCCAGGTTCGCTTGGCGAACTGAAGTTGAGCGGGCTTAGATCCGCTTGGGCTGGATCTGTGTTGGGCCGGTACTTGAGCTCGTAGTTCCTCGAGATCATCATGACACGTGTTCGGTTAAGGAGTGTAATCGTTTTGAAGTATCGTCATATATAAAACACTTTTTCCCAAAATTTGTCCCTTTAAAAACATTTTTTGGGTGCCTAAGGACCATGCTATGCCTATGCTAAGGCCTGCCCTGGGTGCATGGATATGTGAGGCAAGGTTCGCGTTTTCATTTTCAGTCACTCAACAAACATAGTTTTTGGTCATGTGTGAAAAAACGTGAAGAAGATGAAAAATGTGAAAATCTTAAGAGAAAGCACACATAGCTCGAAAACATAAAGAGATGAACTTAAATGCACTAACTTGACACACACATAAATGTTGTGTTGTGTGCTAATATGCTATGAAAATGATTAATTTACACAAAGGCAATCACCAAAAACACTTCATAAAGGAAGAAAGAGTGATTGATGATGAAGAATGGAGTAAAAAAATCAATTTGGGTCGAAGAAATTAAGAGGGAATGAAGCCTTGAAGATCCTCAATGATTTGGCTCGATGTTAGCGAGTTTCATTGGAAACCAAGCCTAAATAGTTGATTTCGGTGGTCTCTAGCGGAAATGGTGGATGTGCATATCAACTAGCTTTATGTATTTTTAGCAAAAGAACTTCTATGCTTGAAAATTGTTGTGAAAATGACAATTTATTCTCTAAAATTTTCTAAAATAATGTGAATTTGTGAAGCAATGTATTAATTTCGGTCGAATAAAATTATTTTCTTCTAAAACATACCAAATTTTTTTTTCACAGAAAAAATGTTAACATATTCACTTCTGTGATTTTTTTTTTTACAATAACCTGCAAAAGCTTTCAGAAATTTTTTTTAAATGACATACCCTGTGTAGATGTACATATTTTGATACTTTCTTGAGTTCAGTGTGGATGCTCTTAGAAATAGCAAATGCAAAACGCACAATCTTGGAAGAAAAATTTCAACATCTGAAACTTTGATTCAACTTCTAGAACAGATCTCATTTGGGCACGTCCCACCCAGTTTACAAAGCAATAGCTGGAATGCTTGATTTGGTAGCCAATTATTGAGAATTAAAATATGATTTTATTATTATTATTATTATTTTAAGTGATTTGGACATTTAACATGCAGTAGCCCACAGGAATACAGAATGCATGTTAAGAGTTTGTATTATTGTGTCACGGGTCGAGATGTGCTCATAAAAAAAATTAAGGGTTTTGTTTCTTCCAAGTCAAATTTCTTTGAAATGTATTGTTTGGGCAGCTATAGTGTTTTTTGCCTTCACCTTATGGAGTTGTTGCGATCAAGGAATGTGATTTCTTGAAAAATGTGGAAATTTTATGAAATATATATATATATATATATATATATATATATATATATATATATTTATTTATTTATTTATTTATTTTTATTTTTTTGAGTTATCAAATTTTTTGTTGAAATTCGAAATATTTATTTATTTCGTTAGGTCAATCTCAATTTTCGTACATTTTAACTCATTATAACATTATTTTAGCATTAAAATTTTATTATATAAGTGATTTTTATGCAATATATAATTTCTTTAGCTAACAAGGGAAAGTTTTCTCTCGAAACTTTTCTTTGAAATCGAAATACAACCTTACACTTAATTGAGGTTGTCCTCAACCCAGGAGATGCGTGGTGGTCTTAATCGAAAATTTGAAATTGTCTCATTCGAGAAGCTTCGTCGGCAATTTTTTCAATGGATTTATTTACATGTTCTCATCAGGCCCAGAGGCCATCGGCCTTTTCTGGCTTCCCAACACCTCAGTCAATCTGCATCATAGTCTATCAACTTGCATGAAAACGTAAACTCTTGGGAGTTAGGGAAGTGGCAGTGATTAGAACAAACTTTTTTGTATCATTGTAATATCAGATGCTAACCAACTAACACAAAAGACTCCAAATTGTAAAACCCTAAAAACTCTTCTTATCTTCGCAAGTTGGATTGCCAGCTTGCATGTTCGGTGCTGTGAGACCCTAAGTGGACGGACCTGAGGTGAGGGTGAGGGTGACGGTTGGAGGCCCAACATGCCCAATAGGCCGAGAAAGGTTGGACGAGCTACAAGGGGAATCATAGTCCCATATCGCCTGGGTAGGGGAGGAGGATGATCTTTATATGTGCGGGGTCAGCTTCCCATTGTACAGATGGGTTTTAAAGCCGTGAGGGCCAGATGGTAGCCCAAAGGGGACAATATCGGTACAGTGCGGGAGGGGGTCGCCACAGGTGCCCACATGGGTCTCTATGCAATGCATTTTCTATTCAAATTCTGCATCTTTAAAACCCCATAACTCACTTCACAAATTTCCTCCATCCCAACACAAGCACCACAAATACAAACACACCAAGAGAACTGCTAAGTGTTTGAGATGGCTTCAATGGTTTTTGCAACAACTGCCCTTTTCTTGTCCTTTAACCTCATCTTCTTCACTTTGGTGACCTCCCATTACACCCCTTGCCCACCCCCACCACCACCACCTAAGACACCAAAATGTCCTCCTCCACCCCCAAAACACCCTCATTCTAAAGCCACTTGCCCCAAGGATACCCTTAAGCTAGGTGTTTGTGATAACTTGTTGAATGATTTGGTACACCTGGTTGTAGGAACCCCACCAAAGACCCCTTGCTGTAGTCTCATTAATGGTCTCGTTGATCTCGAAGCCGCTGTCTGTCTTTGTACTGCTATTAAGGCTAATATCTTGGCATTAACTTGAATATCCCAGTCTCATTGAGTTTATTGCTGAACTACTGTGGCAAGAAGGTCCCTACTGGCTTCCAATGCGCATAATATAATGCGTGCCTTCATTTTCTGGCTTAATCTTCTTCTTTGCATGTTTTGATTGGTACGTATTTGGTATAATGGGTGTGGGTTTGGCTTGGTTTGATTCTTATGTGCTAGGCTGGTAAGGCCGATCACCTTAATTTGGTTTCTCTAGCTAGCTATCTGCCCTTTTGATAACATAAGGGCATAAAAGGAGTAATAAATATGATCATAATGTTGTTCATGCTCGAACAAGTGCATTTTGTTTATTTTTTGTATAAAAGGATATGACAATGAATAGTGCTTCTTGGTTGTATTGATGGTGTGTAGAATGCTATTTTCATTTGAAACAAATTATGGTAATGAACAACACTAGTGTTTATCATTATTTTTATTTAATATGTTTTTATTACTTTTTACGGCAAATGGTGCTATATTATAATTCCCCACCATAAGCAAACCATTTGAATTAAGCATAAACATATCAGTAGCAGGTTTTAACCATGAACACAAAACTTGTGTTGCTTAGTATAAAACTCAATAACAGCCTGGGCGGAGGCCCAAGAGGCCTCTGCTTAAGGGCCTGATTAAATAAACCATATTCTCGAGCACCAAAATTTCTATTAAAAATTCATAATAAAAATAATCAAATATGTTTTTCTAGATATTATATCTCTATGCTATGATTAACAACATTTAACTTCACAACTGTAACAAGAATAGGGATAGTTGAGACTTAGGGTTAAGGGTAACTAAGTCATTCACGCCTAATCCTTCTCGATGTAAGTGTTTACCACCAATGGTCTAATCTAAGCCGTGGACTTTGAAGGATTTTTCATTCCCAAGCCACCATGGTTGCAATCGTTGAAATCCAAGGACGGATGAAGACTTGGAGGTGTAGAATAAATTCTGGGGATGGCAACGGGGCGGATTGGGGCGGATTTGAGCAAATCCATCCCCGATCCGTCAGAAATAACGGATCCCCAAATCCGCCCCGCCAATCCGTTTAAAATTTTATTTAAAAACAATGACCGCCTTGTGCGGATTGACGGATATCCGCCCCGCCCCGCCAATCCGTTTACTGTTTGCAATTTTGTTATTGATTTGCAATTTTGTTACTCGATTGCCCGATCTCCACCCCTAGTTTGGTTATTACTCTTCCTAATTTGCTAACCCTTATTATCCATTTAACTACAGTAAACTTCATACAAAAATTACAACAAAACTACGATAATTACAAAGAATCCATACAAAATTACAACAAACCATACAAAAATTACAACAAAATTTTTCAAAATTACAAATAATCCAAAGAATATGTAACACAATTTTGGTTAGATCAGCAACACAAAATAGAATCCATAAAAAAATTACAACAAACAGTACAAAAAGAAAAAGAAAAAAATTCGCTATGAAGAAACTCAGATCTGATTACAAAAAAAAAAAGCTCTGAGCATTACAAAAAAAAAAAAAAAAATCTCAGAAGAATCTCAAAATTTACCGGATAAACGGATATCCGTGGGGCGGATATGGCCAAATCCATATCCGCCCCGATTAATAAACGGATACAGATTGGAAATCCGTATCCGCCCCAAAATTCAGGGATCCTTTACCAAATCCACCCCAAATGGGGCGAGTGGGGCGGATATCCGAAAAAATCCGCCCCACTGCCATCCCTAATTCATTTCATTTGGCCTATACTTGAGCTATGAGGATAGGCGATTTTGAAGAGTTTTTTCATTTTGTTTTTTCTTGCCTCGATTGTTGTGGAATCGAGCTGAGAATAGATCTTGGCTGTATAGGACAGGGATTTGTGCCTTCTCCATGGTTGTGCTGCTTACTGCCATTGGAGTTCTTCCTTCGGCTAGGCTTGGAGGTGGCCTGGTCGAGGCACCTAAACCTCCCCTCTCTTCACAGAAGCATTGAGAGTAATGAAGAAAATGAGTTTGGATGATTGCCCTACCAAACATACTAGTTTTTGTAAGGATGGAATCCTGCACTTTCACTTTTGGATTTCGATGTGACTAGAGGAGAGAAGTATGTTGGATATCACTTCATCGTCTAACTTCTTGTTTTAGACCTTATTTGGAAGATATCGGGAATTCAATCCATCAGACACGAGAAGTAGTCGGAGAGTTTTCCTGGGGTTTACTAGACTCAAGACACATATTTGTGAGATTGTAATCAAAATAGGAAGTTCGAGAAGCACTTTTTCAAGACTCTTCCACCATTTTGGTGTGAGATTTAAGGCTTTCCATTAGCACCACGACATTAACCTGCATATGGATCTGGTGAAGGTTCATCAATGGGTAGAGTTAGCGGATCTACCTCTAGATTTCTTTCACTTGATGATCTTATAGGCGATTGGTGATTCATTTAGATTTTTCATACGAATCGATGACTGTATCAGGTGTTTTACTTGGCCAAAGGTTGCATGTATGTGCATAGAGATGGAAATTACTGAGGAATCATCTTCGAGGAACTGGATTGAAAATCATAGAAGAGGCAGATACTGGCAAAAACTAGTCTTTCCAAAATTCAAATATTGTGAACATTGTGCTCTTTTGGGACATGATTTGAGCAATTGCAGTAAAAAGAATGAATCACTTAGAAAGGCGAAAGAGAAAAAAACCCTAGCAAGGAATTCAAAGCAAAAACAATACAGAGATCGCAAAATGAAGATGTCAAGTTGATCAGAATGCGATAAAAATAGAACCAATTAATGAGGAGGTAGGTCTGAGTGGGCCAAAGAACAATACAGGAAAAGAGATATTTTCTGCAAATGGCAGCAGTTCTAAGGCAGAAAAAACTACGATGAATACAAAACCAATTGATGATTAAGTGGTGGAAGAGAATTCGATTGAAAAAACCTTTAAAGAATAACAGTATGTAGCCCTGCTAGATGCTCCGATAAAAGAAAAAATGAGCCATAGTGTGAAGGAAACATCAGGATTGTAGGCGCGAAACCTAACATGAGATGCACAAAAGTTGTCGGTCAGGACTTGGGCAAAGCTGGATAGACTATGACTGAAATTTGAAAGAGCCTTGGAAGAAGATGTAATATAATTTTCTACAACAGGTATGGAATTGAACGGAACAGGTGATGACACACAGGATATAGAAAGACACCATGTTGCAATTATTCTGGAAAATAGCAAACACCCTATAGATAAGAGATCACAACGTGGTGAGGTAGTGAAGGTTCAGGCAGATGATCCTCATGGCGAAAATGTTTACAAGGTAGTTGTTAATAAATAAATTTTAGTGCAGAACCTGGAAGGAATTGAGATGAATGTGGACCTTTCTAGTTTTGATTTGATTCATTTGGAGAAAGGTCACTCGAATAAAGAAGTTGAGAAATGTGGTGTCACGCCCCGACCCGCCACTGGACCTGCAACGTGTCAGTACGTTACCTGAATCCATTAAAAATCAGAATGGTGTTTGAGGTTGGAAATAAAAGACGGTTGAGATTTACCCAAATATAAGAATTTAACTGATCACATAGATAAACATAATTTATGGTTGAGATTTGTTTCATATAATGGTTGAGACTTAAAGTTAGCCTTTATGTCTTACCTTCAATCAATTCCCAATAAGAGTGCATGGGTTTGATTCTTATACCCAACATTATGATATTAATTTATTTTTCTTCAATTGTTGACGGTGGTGATTAAACATATAAGTATGAAGGATGAAAACTTAAGAGTGCCCATTAATATACTGGTTAATCAAATTTTGAAAAGTTATAATGGGTGTTGATGCAAGAAAAACAAAGTATAATAAATTCTATTTATCATGTTAAACTTTTATCGTGCCAACGGCACGGAAAATACCCGAGTCTATATTACAAATCAGAATGGTGTTTGAAGTTGGAGATAAAAGATGGCTAAGATTTATCGAAATATTAGAATCTAACTGATCACATAGAACTTAAAGCACCAAGAGTGCATGGGTTTGATTCCTATACCTAACATTTTGATATTAATTTATTTTTCTTCAATTGTTGACGGTGGTGATTAGGCATAAGATTATTTATTTCAAATTTGACCAATATCTCTTACAGTACTCTTTCATTTTCTCATGTTTAAATTTCTCTTAACCCTCACTTACAGTATTTCATATCTCCCCCTTTCAATTCTCGCCTTTTAAGTATAAGATTATTTATTTCAAATTTGTTGGGCAACCTAATGAAATACATTTTATATTGTGAAACGAGTGTTTGCCATTATGTTTCCAGTTGATTTCTTTGGTAAAGTGAGTGTATTCATGTTGACATAGGCACAGATGGGTTGGCATATCAGAAGGTTTACCAAAAAAAAATCATATCATGCCAATGAT
The DNA here is from genome assembly GCA_963556465.1 of Berberis vulgaris. Taxonomy (NCBI): domain Eukaryota; kingdom Viridiplantae; phylum Streptophyta; class Magnoliopsida; order Ranunculales; family Berberidaceae; genus Berberis; species Berberis vulgaris. The sequence goes on along the minus strand of OY747126.1, from coordinate 36,924,952 downwards.
ACGGGGGACACACTAGTATATATATAATTTGCCTAACCCTACGTGACATTGACAATACCAAAATACAAACATCCACTATTTAACAAAGTATATAAGTACAACAAAAATACTAAAACTAAAACAAACCATACCATACCCGCACAGGGTGGACCAAATTAAACAGCATAAAACGAGTCTATAACTGGAGACCAGACCTAAGTGGCACGCTCAGCAACACTGCCTGCACTCCAATAGACACACCCCTTGCAGGGTCAGCAAAGCACAAAGCTTGCTGGTGCGAGTGAACTAATTACGAACATCAATAGAATATGTAGTAGGAAGCCATGCCAAACAATAATGAATAACTATGTAATCCTATATGCATGATTTATAACATATAAGAGATGTCTTAATACAAGTTTCTAGAGTATGGGTACTCCATGTCTCTAGTATAATGTTTCTAAGTTCATGCACCAACAACAAGACATTCGATGCTAAACAATAAATACAAGTATACAAGAGGTGTTAGTCATTTTAGGTAATTTGAACATAGGAACTTTCTGGTGATTAAGACATAGAAAATATTGTAAACTTGCGAAGCCTCCTAACTATGACAATCAAAGCTAAACCATAATAAATCTGTATGTAAGTGTCTCATATCATAGGTATCTGCATATCCTATAGATGTGTCTCTCTCAGAGACATCCCACAACGTGCACCAGTACCACTTCGGGTTTGTTTGTATCCCAATGGGATGCCATCTACCAGGATACAAACTCTAATGTCCCGAATGAATGGCCTAACACATCCGAACTAACACAAGTCAAATTCAAGTTCGATGGGAGGGAAAACGACTAATTTCCAAATCACATCCTCCGAGACCCGTCTTATCGTACTTTCTAGTGGCAAGCACGTGCGGGAGCTCATCGCATCTCAGCAAACATGCCACATAAGCGTCCACAATGTTCGTTGGTGCGACTTATCTCAAAGCACCACAAAACTCATGATGCGAGCAAACTCCAAAGCATTGGTATAACAGGCATTACAACGGGGTAAAGACACTTACACTAATATCAGCATGCACATACTACGAGACTACACAAAAAGTCTAACACAACAAATGTGTAACAATAATTAGCTAAACAATCCTCACAAGTCCCTGACCACACTAGGGTCCCAACATGTCCCTCGAGTGAAACAATCATACGGGTTCAAGACTTGCAATTTATGGTAAAATACACAAACTGATGACAAAGGTCTTATTACCAAATTCTTTCTGATTCAATATAGTTTTGTAAATAAAATCAGGCCATTAAGTCTAGACACTAGTCCGAACATGTCATACAAAATAGACTCTAAACCATTGCATATAAGCCCAAATAGTGTTATGCCAAAGTCTAACTACATTTACATTTCACCACTGTACCATTAGATTCATATATCACAATTTCAAAAAACTCAATCCATAAATCCATTCACAAAAGAACTAACATTCTAATCAAAATCTTCAAAACCTCATATTGGTCAAATTTGTAATTTGGGTTCAATCACTCACAATCATAGGCATAAGGTAGCAATTCAATTCAAGATTTCAAAATGGATATGTCTTTCAGTAAACATTATAGTTACATTCACCAGAGCAGAATGGGTTTCCAAAACCCAAATCCTACCAACTAAAGCTTCCAATTTGCGGAACAATGAATTTGCGAAAGGAAGCTCCCCAAAACTGCAATGAAGGACTCAACAGTGAGCAAATTGTTCAGAGACAGTGAAATAAAATAGGAACAGTTTGGCAAAGGACTAGAAAATTACCTATCGGCGAAATAGACATGATGACCAGTACAACAAAGCTAGAATTCTGGCAAAAACTCTCCGAAAACCACCCTACACTGGTTTGATCATCTTTGAACAACACAACAGGCTGGAGGCTGGCTGGAATAATACCATAGACTCACTGAGCAATGGATCGCAGCTCATTGGCATGATCACTACTTAGATTTACACCGGTGAAGCTCCCTACGGACATGCGCCCACTAATTTTCAGAATCTCTAGCCAACCATGCAACCTCATTTGCATGTCGGGCTTCCGAGTCCACCAAATGCAAGTCAGTTGGTTAGACATCCACTCTCTTTGTGAGAGGTCGTGGGTTCGAGACTCACTAGTTAGGATCTTATGAGTTTGTGCCGGATAATTAGAAGCACATGTGCTTCATCGTTGATAAGCCTTCAGTTATTGAATGTAGCTGCTTAGATGGATTGGACCGGAGCAAAACGAAAATAAGTCTTCATGTGAGGTGGAAGAGATGGAAAAGAATGGAAGCAAGTCTCCATGTGAGATGGATGCGACGAGGATATTATGTAACAACAAAATTGTATCCTTCAGGTTTGGTTTGGTTAACCCTACAGGGTCAATCATGTAGCCTCGGGCATGGATTAATAAATAAATAAATAAATAAAAATGGGTCCATAACCCAACTTTTGAAAAAAATGGGGGGCTTTTGACCGCCAATCAGTCACACGTAGTTTCGTTGAGCTCTCTCTCTGATTTATCTATTTCAGTGCAGGGAGAGGGGAGGAAGATGAAAAAAATGAAGAGTTTTCGGGCATGAAAATTAGTCGAATCGCTTGAACGCAAGCCGGAGAAAAAGAAATCTCGCAGAAAAATATGTGCTGGATAAAAAAAGAAAAAGAGGAAGAATAAGATAAGGGGGGAATTCTTCTTTCTAAGTGGGTGGCTATTCCCCCACCAAAATTCTGAGGGCACCCACTCTCCAAAATTCAGAAAATAAATTCTAAAAATTGTTAAAATTCAAAGAAACTTAAAATCACAGTTTTAAATAAAAACTCTAAAATTACACACTTGAAAATTAACGGGTGTTACATGTGGTTATAGATTAGTTGTTGAGAAAGGTGCAACCTCTGATGGTGAAGAGCCTGCAAAGGAAAAAAAAAGAGGTTGTACCGTCAGGGAGCAACCCCAGACCAGAAAACTCACTACCTAAGCATCTAATGATAACGACCATTAGTCTATTTCGGAATGCTAGAGGGGTTGGTAATAAAGCTATTGTTACCTAGATTAAAAATTGGTTTTCGAACATAAAGTAGAATTCCTAATGTTGGCAGAACCGATGATACCGGTGGATGGACACAGAGAAATCAGTTGTAAAATTTACTTACATAATTTTGCCTCTAATGAAAAGAAGGGGCAAACTTTGGTTTTTCTGGGGGAGCGACACAAAAATTATGGTGGTTCGATCATTTGATCAATTGATGCGTTGTCTCAATAGAGATTAGAAACAAGCTTCGAATATGTTGCTACAGTTGTATATGCTAAATGTACACCAGGGGAAAGACGAGTGAAAGTGTAAGGTATGCTATGATACTCTATAAGAGTGTACAACCACCCCCTTCTTCTTCCCCAACTAACATGAAACATACATCACCTGAACCTCATCCATTGGAATCGCGCACTACTCCTTCTTCTTCATTGGTTCCCTTCAATCTCCATGAACCCCTCATTGGCAACCTTTTCCATCTCGCCACAATTTCTCACCATCTCCCATTTGCTTCCCTTCTTCCTTACAAATAGAGAGCACCAATGCAGACCCTGTTCTTATTTTGATCGCAGACATAATCACCATTGACCCCTTTCGCCTAAGCCTATATGTTTCTCCCTATTGTCGCCACAAACTTTTGTTCTTCCTCCACGCCATTGCTATGTTCCCTCTTCAATCGCTAGCCTTTCTCATTTTCTGCACCTTGCAGCCACCTCTTTTCATTATCCCTATCAACTACCATCACCATCTCTGCACTGCTTTCTCTTTTTCTTATTTCTCTGTGATTAGCCACAAACAGATCATGCACAACAACAATAAACAGAGTGTTATCATTTTCTTCACGCTATCCATACCACACTGTTCTCTCTCGCACCATCATAGAGCATCCACATTCTTGGGCGATGCAGGTTCGTTGAGGAGGAAATGGAATTGATCAAAGCTACCGCCACGATCACCTCCACCACGAGTTTCTAAATCCCGAGCGATGCGAAGATGAAGCTGTGGGTTTCTACAGTTTGTTTAATTTAATTTACTATTTTAGTTGTACTTCATTGTTAAATACAATCAATTTCTAAATATTTATGAATTGCTTTTACAGATTATACTGGGTTTGAAATCTAGCTTGGTCGGTAGTTAGAGTATTTTTTGTTAATAATCGAAGCATGTTTTAATTGAATATGTTAAACTGATGGTTGTATGTGTTGTTGCAAGACACTCAATGCTAGGGGGTTAGACTTTTGCTAAACTTGATTATGAACTTAGAAAAATCCTAGTTTTATTCATCCTTATGTTTTTCGCTTTATGAAAATAGTAAATTAGGTTCAAACAATTATCGAAGAATCTATGGTGGATTCGATGCCTTGGTTCACTTCCCAATTACCTTTACTAAATTTGATTTTTAGTTGTTTAATTTTATTCCATTAGTTTAAAAAAAATTTAATCACAATAATCCCCATTTAAATTAGTCTAAGTGATTTTTAGTTTTCGATTGTGTTTTCAATCCTCATGGGATCGTCCCGTATTTTCCATTGTCCACTAGTTAGATAACCGTGCACTTGTAGTATAACAGTTAGGTTTATTAGCCTTAATTTAGCTTAGTAAAATATCCATAAGTTTCTCCTTGCTTTAATTGATGTTTTTTTTTGTTGGTTTGGCTCTAAAATCAACTTTCCCTTTTTTAATCTGGGTAGTTTGTTGTTTGGTGATTGAAAATTTTGGATATATCATCAGTATGTTGTTTCTCATATTTCTTTTAATGCATTCTTCCAAAAAATTCTCTCCTTTTTTTTCCCTTTTACTTCATCTTTCCTTTTTTTTTTTTTTTTCTAAAAGTACTTTAAAATTTTGAAAATTGTATGTTGGGGTTCAGAACCCCAAATTTATTGGAGCAAAATTGATTGGCTCTAACCCAATGCATTGCCAACCCTCATTTTTATCTTGAACTTCACTTCTGTGTTTTTAGTACATCAACACCACCATGTATTGTACAAGATTCATGAAGGAAATAGTAAACAAACAATTTTTGTGAAATGAAAGGTACCTGACTTCTGATTAATTCACCAGTTTTTATGTCTTCTTGTTATTTTTAGTGTAATTATATTAGATGATATTTAATTTTGGGTAAGTTGATGTGATAATTAGAGGTATCTCTTGACCTCAGACTCATTTCTTTTTGGGTTTAGAGATCGACACTATGGTTTCCAAATACTATTCAGAATATACTTGTGTTGGTTCAAGCATTTTACATAGGCATGAATGTGTTTGATAAATTAACTTTGAAAAAATGCCTCGTTGTTTAGAGTTTATTGGAGTATTAAAGATTCATGGAAGTTTTGATTTTTAATGTTTTTTTCCCAATCATCTAGTAACAATTGTGCCCCTTCCACTTTTTTTTTTTTTTTTTATATTTTTTTTATGTTTTTCCCTAAAAATAATTTTTAGGTTAGTGCTTCTCCATAATGGTGATTAGTGATTATGGTGCTTGGGGTGCTATTTGTTTACATACGTGTTATAGAATCTAAAGTTTGCTAATTAGTTATTCGATTCGTGAATAAGAGCAACAAATACGCCTATAAATAAATCACAAGGCCGGTTTGCAATAGCCCAATTATTTTCTATTGGATTGAGATATTTTAGAATGAGGGTTGGTAAGAGTGTCATTGTACTAAATTAGATTGACTTTTGAACATTGTTCAGTGTTTACTAGTAGGTTCTAGTTACACCAGCCTACGCCTTATTTGCTATGTCTTTGAGTCTAGGGCTCTGCTTGGTATACGGTAAATGAATGCATATGCAAAAGTGTATGGAAATTTCATAAATTTGAGTGCTTGGTTGACTTTATAGAAAACAATTATTGGAATTTGAATTCACGACCTCCACATCTCCTACTTATAAAATTCTACAAAACTTTGCGGGACAAATTATCTGGAATTACTTTACAGAACTCTCATCACCTCTTCTTACTTGAAATATACTCCTGACTCCTTCATAAATCCCCCAACCATCACCATAGCACCAATACCGCTGCCACCACCTCAACCACCATTACCACCGCCGCCACCTCTAAGACCACCACTATCATACCATACTCACCACAACCACTAGCAACTTCACTAGTACCACCATCACCATCATCACCACCACCACCATTACCACCACCACAACTACCATAACATAACCACCATCGCTACTAAAGCATAATCACCACAACCACCACCATCACTACTATCACCGGTGCGACCTCCACCATTATTGCCACTACTACCACCCCCACCATTATATCCATCAAACCACCATAGCTTAACCACCACAACCACCACAATTTCAACTACCACCGTCATTACCATCACCACTACCATTGCCCACATTTGCAATCATCATCACCCCAATCACTTTTTCGATTTGCTTAGATTTTCTTTAATTACTACCAAGCATTTGTAAAGTAATGCATTGCAAACCAATGCAATGCAAATTAATACATTTGCATCAATTTACAAAATGCATTATTTTACAGTGTATCAAGTGGAGCCTAAATGTAGTATATTTCCAAGGTTCCTTTTGTTATAATTCATTAAATGTTATTATTAAATTTTTTTTTTTTACTACTACAGCATGCTGGGTTTGTAGTGTCCCAACCTTTTTATTATATCATTGGAGAACATGGAGAAACATAAATGAAAAAAAAAAATGTGAGCAACTACAATTCAGGGAAACCAAAAACAAAATATTGGAGATGAATATGTGTTCCTTACAAAAGTAAACAATGGCATTATTAAAGACATTCTTAGATTGGTGTTTAATTCATTGAGTTGCAAAACTGATTTCGGCAAGTCCATCAAGGGCAGTCAAACTATTAACCATTCTATTTGATTCTCTATAAATATGCACTAAGGAAAAGTATGCTCTATGGTAAAGTTAAACACATCAAAAGATTATTAATTTAATCAACAGTAGATGAGGCTGCCCACGAGCTTCTTCTTTATCTTTAGCATGACTATGATAGTGAATTTTTTTGGGTGAATTTGTTTTGAAAATGGGTGTTAATTGTACAAATTAAATGTCAGATAAGGATGGATTTTATTTTGGTGTGACTTGAAAATGAGTTTTGTTTACTGGATTGTGTTTTTTTGTGAGTTTCAATATGTGTTTTCTTTTTATGTTGAATTTGAAGATGGGTTTCAGTTTTTTTGCAAGATTTTGATGTCAGAAGTTATGTTTTGCTTACGTAAGAGTGTTTGGAAGACATAAATGGTGAAGATCAAATTAGAAAAGGTCTTCCGGAGCATGTCTATTTAGCTTTACAACTATGAGAGTATTGGGTAGGTGTTTTTTTATTTATTTGGAAGTCTGTGGGTTTGTGAAGGATTGTCGTCACATTATTGGAATAATGAATCTCAAGGCTTTCATACCAGGAAATTGGATGGAATCACAGAAGGCATTTTTCTAGATTTTTTTTATTTTTTATTTTTTATTTTTTATTTTTTATTTTTTATTTTTTATTTTTTATTTTTTATTTTTTATTTTTTATTTTTTATTTTTTATTTTTTATTCTTTCATTTTTTTTTTATTATTATTATTATTATTATTATTTTAATCTAGTGCATGTAAGGTTTTGTTAAACTTAAAGCTGGTAGGTCATATAGTATGGAGTTAAAAATGATACCAAGAGAAATGTTCCTTCTTTTGGTTAATGATAATATTCATCCCGACTAAAGGAACAAAGGGATGGAGTATCCGGATATAGGGAGTATGACCAAGCAATGAACAAAAAGAATGTAAATAAATTACATTGGTCTACAAATTTTGTTAATGACTAATATGTCAGTTGTTAATATGGTATGTCACTTTCCAAATAGTTATGACACTTAGCTGGAGTCATCAATTAGATAAGGCATTTCCCTCTATATGAAACTTTTGCCTTATTTAGTGAGAAACTTATGCCAATCAAGCTTCCTACACATACTGTAGATTCACTGATCAATTATTGATTGAAGTTTGTTCAATGTATTTTTATTTTTATTTTTATTATTTTTTTTTAAAGGCAAGCGTGCCGCCGGTGGGTATAGAACCCAAGACGTGGGGTTCAAACCACCACAGCTTTAACCATCAAACCAGGTTACCATTGGCATTGAAGTCATTGCTTTACCTCTAGAAATTAAATCTTTTGTTGGACTACATAAATAAGGTTTGGTAATGCCCATCTACGTTAATTCTAGCTATATTGTCTTTCTTTGGTATAAATGTAGCTTGATCCAACTGTGAGGGAATCGTTTGATGTACCATATGAAAACATCCATGCACTCCATATGGCCCAAAAGAACATTGCGAGAACTATTGGAAACATGAAAGTAAGTAACGATTACTCACTTATTCTCTTTTAATGGATTAGTGTGGGTGGTGGATTGCATAAGATTTGTTAATAAGTAGTCTTGTGCTTGAATGCAAGGCTTGTGATTGAAATTAACTCATAATGGTCTTTGCTTAAATTTGATCAGGGTATTAGATGCAAATGGGTGACTAGGCGTATTGGTTCAATTGGTATTTATGTTCCAGGAGGAACAACAATTTTACCTTCAGCAACCTTGATGCTTTAAGTAGTATCTGACCGGATTTCTCTTTTAGTTTTGTTTTTGTGTTGGTTCCACGACATATTATGTAATATTAAGTAAGAATATTGATGCCCCATGTGACACAATTTGGTTGACAATGTATTTATTCTCTGCACTAGTCTGCACAAATTATTGGGTACAAAATTATCGTTCTTGCAACACCCCCAAATTTGGATGAAAGCATCTGCAAGGTACACACTTGTAGTGGAGGACCCAGGATTTTAGTTGGTGGGGTGGGGAAATGAAAAATAAAATTATTAGTTGATAATAGTAGTTATTAAGGGCGGAACAAAAAAAATTCATAACCGAGCTAGTAACTAATAAAAAAAATACAACTATCAAAAATACATTGCATATACCAATTGAATTCAGTGTAGTCCAATTTTAAGCCAAAATAAGATCACAATATTGATAACCTTAGCAAGGGCAAGTAAGCGTAATAACTAGAATATATAACTAAAATTACAAAATAATTAGGATAAGTATCTGGTTGAAGCTTAAAAATTTGAAATTTGCTAACATAATAAGATCCTAATATAATTTTATAGAAAAAAATAGTTTATATGAGCCTCAAATTTTGTATGAGGTGGCTAATGTATATATTTCCATTGAATTATATAGTCATTATTTGAGATATTAATTTCAAATAATGTTTTTGGAGGTTTTATGCCACTTGTGAACAAACAATTCATTTTTTTTATGTGTGCAATTGCATATAAAATTGCATTGAAAATAAAAAAAGTAGGGGCATGTCACAATGACAGAAATAGTATTGTCAATAACCATAAAAAAATAAAACGCTCCAAGAGAACCGAAAATTTGTTTTTATTAAACTAAACCATCTAATAAAATTGCATTGAAAAAGAATCAATTCTTGATAGCCATAAGGAAAGCTTACGCTCCAATATCGAACTCGTGTTGTTTATTAAAAATTTTAAACTTTCTACCACTACACCAACAAACACATGTAGAAATAGTTAAATGAACAATTAGCATATTGTATTATACATTATATAATTGATTTTTTGTAAGGTTAAATATTTATTAAAAATATTTTGAAAAGTTAGGGGGGGGGGGGGGGGGAAGGGGCAGCTGCCCCCCTTGCCCCTTAGTAGGTCCGCCCCTGCACACTTGTGCCATGTCAAAAAGTTGATGATGACACTGGTTATCCCTTTTACAAGTTATCTCATTTGTCTTTGCACTGAATTGCAGATGGACTGACAGTTAGAACAAGTTAAATAAGACGAGGTTTTGTAATTTCTGTATTCTCAGTCTTGGCTCAAGACCTTTTGTGTTCACGAGTTGTCATCATGATTGCAAAAAATTAGCTAGGCATTTGCGTGGTAGCGTTCTGAACGTGAAAGATCAAGGAGACAATGGTTGAGTTCGGAGAAAGCTTTAGAAGTAAAAACAAGGAGAGTGCACGACTCTTCTATGAAGTAATGGTATGACTTTTCACTTCTGATGCAACATACCTTTTTCATAGGACTATTTTGTGAATTGTACATGTTTAGACCAACATAATTTCTTGTCGTGTATAGACTGAGTGCATATTTCCTTGCAAGAACAAGCAATGACCTACCAATGGATCTCTTCATGCAAGTATTGTTCCTTCTCATTGTCTAGTTTATGGCAGGCTTGAGAATGAGTGCATATTCATTCTTCCTAAGCATGCTTACTGTGTTACTCATCATTGTAGCAGCTCAGGCATGTCTATTGAAACTCATAAATTCAAAAGGCTACAACTTAAAGAATCACTCTTCTTAATGACAATGTACCATACAAACAGGGCTTACCATGGGTAGCTAATTAAGCTTGATATAATTGCAGGGACTTAGCATGGGTAGCTAATTAAGCTTGATGGATTGTAGAAGACAACAACTCTAGCTTCAGATACTGCAATAACCTTCATGTTGGTTGGCGCGTTCTTTGTAAAAGTAAGCAATTACCATTGATTGTGAAGGGGACTCTATTTGCTTTGATATTCCATTATAACATGAAAATGAAAAATTTTCAATTGTTCTATTCTGCGTGCTCATTTTTCAAGGAAAATTGTTGACATGTTGAAGTCAACTACCTTACTCAACCCCGTTGCTTACGGTGGTGTGGATAATGATGTTGAGGTGTGGATAATGTGTTGAGTGAAGCACAAGTACTAGGTGTGTGAATGTGTATAGGTGTTGTGATCACTATATGGGCTGCGGATAGGTGTACTGGCTAGAGACTCGAGACTGGGGTATATTAGTGGGGTATAGAGAACATTTTTTTTTTTAACTTTTTTAGCAACCATTTAATAACGTGCATTCAACATCTAATACGAATAGTGCATTACACGTACTCAATGATTAGTTAAGTCGTGACAAGCACGTTGTTATTTATCAAGTACGTCTTGCCCAACGACATTCAAAGCACGTCAGTGTTTTACCATTTTAACAACTTGTTATAGATATCATCAAAGACATTTATGATGTGCAACTTAAGTCGATCTACATATTGGCTAATTATATAAGACCTATAAGGATATGATTCAACGATGCAACATGCATGTCATAGAATGCATCACACCTATTGTGATCTCGGATACCTCAACGTGCAGATGGATGTCGTCTAAGTATTAGACGGCGTGCCAAACACCTCGTCATATTCTATATATGTTATAATAGCTTGAGATTTTGGAGATATAGCTTGGTCTTATGTTCATGCTCCATGAGACTTACCGAATAGCCAAGGATCAGCACCATCATGGATTGCGATACAACCAAGGCTTACCACCTGCTTGGGATCACCAGGGTGATACTTACTCGTAGAAATTCATTCCAAGGATTCAAGAACCCACATGGGGTGAAGATGAGTTTAAACAAGGCTAACACTCAAAGGGTTTATCTATTCTAGTGACACTCGTTTGTCGGATAGAGAGACTTAAAATATTTTTTACATTATCTATCTTACTCAATGAAAGATGATATTTTTACTCAAGAATCAGATAAAGTGTATGGTCGAAGGCTCAACAAATCTCCAAAGGATTCATAAACCAATACAAAGCTCCCTTTAACTCTTCTTCCTTACTTCTCTTTTTTTTAGATAACAAAAAATCTCATGAAGAGAGGAATGATTTCTTCCTAAAACATTATTAATATTTCACAAGGTTTATGGGTTTTGAGTGGGTGAATGAATCTCTCAACGAAAGGACAAATAGGGGATAAAAGGATGGCTTCACAAATTTGAGAACATGAAAGATTTATCCAAGAGAATTACCTTGAGCCCTATTTATAGCTCAGTTAGAGAGGATGAATCGACTTAACTGTCTCACCACCTAGTTTTTAGAACGACGAAAACTAGAACTGCTTCTTGCATTTTGAAAATGGCTCTTTCTACTAAAGTTATCTGTCAAGAGGTGAAGTCGATTTTTTTTAATGTTTAGACAATTTTTTTTTCAAACCAAAGCTTCTCTTATGTCGCATTGATTGGAGTATATGAAGCGACTTTATTAAATTGTTTCTCTATATTTTCTTGTCATTTTTTCGTTATTGTTGATGGTAATTATTGGTTTTGTATCTTTGTAGGTTGCTAAGAGTAGAACTCTAAATAAGAAGTTGAAAAATGCAAATTGACATGATTTAGAAAAATTGGTAACGAAGGAAGTGTACATAGGAATTTGGAAGCTCAAATTGCTAACCTTACTTCACTAGTGTCTCACGCTATTGGGGAACCAAAAGTGCAAGGTGTTGCACTAGTTTGTGGCGTATGCACTATTTCACGATATGCATCTTATCAATGTCCTCAACTGATTGAGAATGACGATTGGGAGAGTGTTAATGCAATGGATTTTCTGGGCTCTTAAGAGGCGATTTTGAATGTGTTTTTTTCTCTAAGGGCAAGACGGTAATATCTACCAGATAAATTTAGAACCATTGGATCAATCCAAAGCTCTAATCTGGACCGTTGGCCTTAGGGCTTCTCTTCATCTTCATGGTGGCTCTCTAAGCCGCCAAGGAAGGAGATCTTCCATTGGGGAGTGGTAGAGCCTCAATCGAGGTTAAGCATCGTAGTTTTCTCCAAGCCTTGGGAGTTATGAAGAAGGTAGTCATTGAAGAAGAACCTATGAAGGGGAATCGCTTTCGCAAGGATGGTTGCCCGACACTTTCAATGAATGTTTATGAAGCAAAGCGATGTGAAAGGTACGTGGAAAAGTTTGTTATTGTTCTTAAGTTCTCTAGCTATCGCCATTCCATTGAGGCTATCCGTGAAACCATCCATAGATCTTGGGGAGTTATGGGTGATTTCACAATGGGTTTGTTAGATCCAAGACATGTTATTGTTAGATTTCAATCGGAAGAGGAAATCAATAAGGCTTTGTCGCGGGATTCCTTTATGATCCGTGGGGTAAGATTCAAAGCTTTCCGTTGGCATCAAGGATTTTGCCTTAGGGAAGATCCAGTGTTAGCCCCTTTGTGGGTAGATCTTCCTAATTTTCCTTTACAATTTTTTCATCCACTGTTTTTAAAAGAAGTTGGAGATTTCATTGGCTCCTTTCTTAGAATTGATGATAGCACTCTTGGTTTCACACGTCCGGGGGTGGCTAGGATGTGCGTAGAGATGGATCTGTCAGATGAGCTTCCTAGTAGAATATGGTTGGAGTTTTCCGGATCCGCCGGATTTTGGAAAAAAATTGTATATCCGGGTTTTAAATATTGTGAGAATTGTGTTATGATTGGCCACACCTTTGAAGCTTGTAGGAAGCGATTGGGGATTCGTAAGGATACTCGTAAAGAGGGGGACAATGTTGCAACAAATAAAGTATTAGAGGAAAGCAAAAAAGCTGTGATCTTAGGGACAAAATAATCGGGGTCTCAGTCAAAAAATGGGGAAGCTAAACAGGTTTACAGACCTGTAGTGAAAGTCGCTGAGAAAATTGAGACTGCAGTGGGCCACGTTGTTTCTTTTGCGGATCAAGTTGGTCCTAGCTGGGCGAAGGATGACGTGGGCGTTGAGGTGGTTAGCCAATAGGTGAAGCCTTTGTCTAAGCTAGGTAAAAATGGTGTTTCTTTGTCCAAAAATTGGTTTGAAGTTTTAGCAAGTTTAGACCTTATTAAGCAAGAAGATTCAATTGTACTAAGTGCCAAACATGTTCTTGTTAATACCAATCATGCTGAGCCATCAAAATCTGTTTTAGAGACGGCCAGTCTAGATTCAAATTCAGTGGAATTTTTAGGAACGAAATCTGGTGCTAAAGATAATAAAAACAAGGATCTCGTGGCTGGTTTGAAAGGAAGAATAATTCTAATACTAAATCAGAGACTAAAGATGGCAACGACATGGATTTGGAAGCTAAATCGGGTAACAATCAACTTTCTATTATGAGCTCGATGGAGAGGAAAGTGTTCGAGTTCAAATTTGATTGTTTAGTAGCTGGGTACACTTTCTGTGAGATTGCGCAAGCTTTGCAAGCTGAGTCGGAGGAGTTTTTGACTAGGATTGGGACTCCGAATAATGCGGGTTTTGTGTCAATGGAATTGGCGGTGAAAGAGGTCGAAATAGGGGCTGGATTGGTTGTTGCTGACCGCGTGAATACAAGGGATGCTGCGGCTGTTGTTGATTGCGTGATTACAGGGGATGTTGAACGCGCGATTATAGGGGATGTGGAAGTTGCGGCCGTTGTTGCCGCTGGCAGTGTGAAGACAACACGCCCTGGATTAGTGCATGCATGCCCTAGTTCAACATGTTCTTTGGCTGCATGTCCTGGTTTAGTGGGTGTAATTTTTTGCCATGAGCCGAGTATGGCGGTTATGTTTCGATCTGAGTCGGGGTCATGTGGGAGAGGATTCAATACGGGATGATAATGTTCTAGCTATTATGAGTAAGCCAAAGATCAGGCAAGAGAATAGGCAACAAGGAGAGGTAGAAAATCCGAAAACCAGTAAGTTGGGAAATACTTTGATCAAGGCCATTACTTTGCTTAAAGAGTCGCGTCATTTACGAAGGAAGAAATTAAACATTAACACGTTAGAAAGCACCAGTGATGATAGTGATGACATTGGTTCAGAGTCCGAAGTTGGTCCATAGGCAGCTTTGAGTAGTGATTTGGATCTAGGAGCAGTGTTGGGGGGAGAGAAAAATTTGAAAAAGAGTAAGAAAATCAGGATGGCGCACCCTCCGGGTACGCGTCGTATGGCGAGTTTGAATGATTTTAATAAAAAAATCCATTGATGTTTGAAAACATTATGTTCTAGAATGCTCGTGGTGTAAGTAATAGAGCTATGAAATGTAGACTTAAAACAATGGTTAAAGAGTTTAAAGTGTGCCTCATTATGATAGCAGAACCTATGATTGATGTTAGTCGTTTCTTGGAGATTGGCAACAAAATTAAACTATCAGGCTTTACGTCTAATGAAGTAGAGTGTGGAAAGATATGGACTTATTTGGATTTTGATTTAGCGGTGTCGGTATTGGATGTGTCAGATCAGTGCATTCATTGCCAGGTAGCTGTTTCAAATAATTAGTCTTTCTTTATTACTTTCGTATATGCTAAGTGTAAAGCGAAAGAGAAAAGGGCTTTATGGTCCAAGATGGAGTATTTGGCGGTTCAATATAACGGTTTGTGGATGGTTGGAGGGGATTTCAATTCTATTGTCACTGAGCAAGAGAAACTTGGCGGGAGTCCTTCTTTGTTTAGCATGTCGAACTTTTCAGATTGTATTGAGCATTGTGGACTGATTGATTGAGGCTATAGTGGCCCAAAATATACCTGGTGTAACAATAGGCATGGTGGTGACCGTATTTGAGCTAGGCTGGATCGAGTGTTCGTCAATTCTTTATGGTTCACCAATTTTCCCAATATGAAGGCAGAACATTTTCAACGCACATTTTCAGATCATGCACCAATTTTGGTTTCATTCCCCATGCAGGCTAGGGCGGGCTTCTCACCGTTCCGATTTCTGGATATGTGGACGACCCATCCGACTTTTCACACCTTGGTGGAATCGGTTTGGGGTTAGGAGTGTTCTAATAAGAGGCGTTGGGTGTTGTGGACTTTAAAATTAAATCCATTCGCAAAACACTTATCCAATGGAATAGGTAATTTTTTGGTAATGCTTTCAGCAGACTTAGGGCTCTAGAGGATGAAATGAGCCAATGGGAATATCATCTGATTTCAGGTTGGGAAATGAATGGACGTAATGGAGTCAATGTGGATGCTAATTGGGATGTCAACGCTTGCTGTAATTTGAGCAGATGTCAAGCGAAATACAGATTGGCCCTTAAGCAGGAGGAATTGTTTTGGATGCAAAAAGCGGGGGAGAAAGAATTTAAGGATGGAGATGCCTGTACTAAATATTTTTCTGCCTCGGTCAAATCTAGACAGAAAAAAGGTCGATCTCTTCTATCACTTTGCAGTGTGGCAGGGCGATATCTGATTCGGGTGAAATTCTCAGAGAAGGCAATGGTTTTTTCTTTAAGCTTTTATCTTCCAAGGATGCTCAAGGAGTTGACAGTGACTTGTTGGATTGTATTCCTATGGTTGTTTCGGGATTGGAGTGCGATCGTATACTTGCGAGTCCGTTTTTGGAGGAAGTTAAGAATGCTACCTTTGATATTCCGAGGAATAGCGCGCCAGGTCCGAATGGGCTTACAGCGGGTTTCTTTCAGTCATGCTGGGACATTGTTGGTGTTGATATTTGGAAGGCGGTTATTCAGTTCTTTCAGGGAGAAGCTTTGCCTTCTGCTTTCTCGGCTAATTTTATAGCTATGTTGCCTAAGGTGGACTCGCCAGGTTCTTTTTCTGATTTTCGTCCTATTAGTCTTTGCAATGTTATTTACAAAATTTTCAGTAAAACTCTTTG
Source organism: Berberis vulgaris (assembly GCA_963556465.1). Classification (NCBI taxonomy): domain Eukaryota; kingdom Viridiplantae; phylum Streptophyta; class Magnoliopsida; order Ranunculales; family Berberidaceae; genus Berberis; species Berberis vulgaris. The sequence goes on along the minus strand of OY747126.1, from coordinate 36,908,470 downwards.
CAATAGACTAGCCTTACTGCTTCCAGGTATTATAGGTCAAGAACAGGGGGCATTTGTTAGGGGTAGGTCCATTGTGGAAAATATTGGCTTGGCCTAGGAAATTGTGTGTGACATTCATAAAAAAGTAACAGGTGATAATGTTGTTCTTAAAATTGATATGGAGAAAGCATATGACAGGCTGGAATGGCCTTTCCTCTTATCTGTGCTTAAGAGATTTGGGTTTTCGAATAGAGTTTGCCATCTGGTCTCCAACTATATTGCTCATTGTGGTTTCTTGGTGTTGTTGCAAGGAGTCTATAATGGTAATTTTAAGTCTTCCAGAGGGTTGAGACAGGGGGACCCTCTTTCTCCGTTGTTATTTGCTATAGCCTCGGAGGTTCTTAGTCGAGGACTATTGGGCGCAATTGCAAGAGGTGATATTTGTTATTATTATACGCCTAGACAATGTCGGCCTTTAACGCATCTTTTGTACGCAGATGACACCCTTATTTTTCTGAATGGGAGAAAATCTTCCATTATAGGGTGTATTAGGTTTTTGGAAAAATATGCGTGTATTTCAGGACAAAAAATTAATGCAGCAAAAAGTTCTTTCATGGTAGAGGAAAATGCAGCAGTGGAACATGTGGTGGATATTAAGACCTATACAAGCTTCCAATATACAGGATCTCCTTTGAAATATTTGGGAGTGCCTATCTTTAAGGGAAGATGCAAGATTATTTATTTTGATGAGCTGGTTAACAAAATACAAAAGAAGATCAGTGGGTGGAAGGCTAAGCTTTTATCCCCAAGTGGGAGATTGACTTTGATTATGCATATCTTGAGCTCTATTCCAGTATATACGTTAAACGCCATGTGTGTTCCTAATCAAGTTATCGCTAGAATTCATAAATTATTGGCGGATTTTTTTTGGGGTGACTATGAAGGCAAATCAAAGAAGAAGTGGATCTCTTGGGAAAAAAATTGTTTTCCCAAGAGTGAAGGAGGTTTGGGTGTTAGGAATTTTGTTACTGTCACTAATACCTTTCGCTTGAAAGCCCTTTGGAGTGTAATAAATTTTGATTGTTTGTGGGAAAATTACATGAGATGTAAATACTGGAATGACAGGGTCCCCATCTTCTATCAGTTAGAAAAATATAATGCTTCGCCTTTTATGAAAGAGATCATGAAATATAAAGGAGTTTTTGTTGGCAATAGTCTGTGGCACATTGGTTGTGGGAACTCGAGTTTCTTTGCTTCTAATTGGAATTCTTCGACAGTGTTCTTGAGGACGGGTGGTTTGGAGGCTCAAGGGATCTGGCCCACGATTGCATATGTTTGGAGTGGGGATTTTGAGTTCGTTAGTCTTGAGGTGAGAGTGTTGGCAAAATCTATTTTTGATGGTAGAATTCAGAGGAGCGAGCGGGATATGGATTCTTGTATTTGGACCCTAGATCCAGATGGCCTCTTTAGTTGGATTCGGCATATGAGCTTCTCCGTGATAAGAAGAAGAAATATGTTGTTTGATAAAATATGGTTGTCCTTCTTGCCTTTTAGAATCTAATTTTTTTGTTTGGAAGCTTCTTTTAAGAGGTGTTCCAGTTGATGGGGAATTTCACAGATGTGGGGTAAACCTTGCGTCGAGGTGCTGTTGTTGTGTTTCCCCTAGTGTGGAAACTCTAAATCATATTTTCCTTGAAGGCGGCCTAGCCGAAGGGGTGTGGAGTCATTTTGTAGCCATTTTTGATATACATATTAGGAGGCCGGCGAAAATCACCACGATCTTGAGAGTTTGGTTTGGGAGATCGAATAAGAAATCTCAAGTCGGTCTGTTCTATTTTTTAACACTGATGTTCATCATATGGGAAATATGAAAACAACGGTGTAGGGGTGTTTTTGATAATGGAAAGCCAAACGTGGTAACAGTAATTTTGCTTGTCAGGAGGAGCATTCGTCTGGCGAATTCCATTTTTATTCCTAAGCGGGTGAGTGAGAACAAGACTCCTCTTTTAGCCCTTGGTTTTCCTATTAATCTGTTATTACGAAGGGCAATAGAGTGGTGTATTGGAACGCTCCCCTGGAGGGCGCGATGTCACTTAATGTTGATGGGTCTTCAAGGAAAACCAAGGCGACAGCTGGTATTATTATCAGGAATAATTTGGGCGAGTGTCTGGTGGCTAAACAAGTCGTTCTGGGTAAAGGTTTAAATAACTTTGCAGAGGTTTGAGCGGTTAGGGTGGGCCTACAATTGTGCAACAGTTTGGAATTCTCAAAGGTTTGCATTCAAACGGATTCTAAAATTGTGAGAAGTTGGTTCTATGAGGAATTTAAAATCTTGTGGCACTTGGAAAATGATTGGCGGGAGATTAAGAGATTGGCTTCTCGTATGAAAGTTAGTTGTGTTCACATTTTCAGGGAGGCTAATGCAGTAGCAGACGCTTTGGCGAATAGAGCTCAGGAGGAGGGTGTTAGTCATGTTTTTTGTGCAACGAATCTATCCCGGGATTGTTGGTCTGGCCCGTTTGGACAAGGTTCATACCGTATATATTTTTGTTTCTAAATTAGGTGTTTTGACGTGTGATGGACCGCCTTAGGTTGCGGTTTTTTCAATGGTAATGGATAGCTTGGTTGTCTAGTGAGGATGGTGGTGTTGCGATGGTGCCTGGCAGCGCTGGGATTTGCAGCTGGCAACAAGTGGAGGGCGAGGACCTTTGTGGGTGTTGTGTATAAAACAGAATTGCTAACTCTGTTTTCATATAACACTCTGATTTTCTGGAGATGCTGGCTTCAGTGGAGCTACAGCGAGGGGCGGGCTTTGGAAGATCCAGTTGGGCGACGTTAGGACATAGTGCTGCAAGGTGCTGCCTGGCTAGGCGCAGTGTGCTACAAGGTGCTGCAAGCACTACGCCACAAGTGCCTATTAACAACAGCTCGTTATAGCGCTTTTACATTTTGTGCTATCAAAAGTTCAAGTTTTAGTGACATTCAAGTTTTAAAACGCTATAGAAAAGAAGCGGGAGATTAAAAAAAATTAAACCGCTCGATTTTGGCAAAATTTGTAAGCGCTTCCTCACCCAAAAGGCCAAGAAAACACCTTCTCTCTCGTTTGCTTTGTTGTTGCCCTCAAGTTGTAATGCAAGAGCGAGAGAAAGAGAGGAAGATCCAGTGAGAAAAAGAAAGAGAAAGAGAGATCGAGATCCAAATCGAGGGGGATTGCGAAAGATCAAGAGGCAAAGAGATGCACAAACCCACTTACCAAAGAGGCAAAAAAAGTATTTTCCTCTTCTTCTTCTTGTTCCTCTATTTTCTTCTTAAGATGATCTTTCAGATAAACTTGTTCCTCTCTTCATAAGTGAGTCTTTCATAAAAACTTGTTGGCTTGTTGCGCCTAACTGACTACGATCTCCACAATTCTTTTTTTCATTTCGACTAGGTGGGGATAGGTTACTGCAGCCATTCTTTTCCTTCCTCAAGGTGAGCGATTCATAAATCTTTTGCTCTGTTCTCTCGATTTTACTAGATTAGTGAATTTTAGTTATGGTTCGGTGTTCCGAGGGATTCGATTTTAACTCTCAGGTCTTGGTACACGAAGATTTTTGTGATTTTGGTTGTCAAAAGGTTTTAGGAGTTTTGGTGTTTGATTTTAGATTTGGGGCTTTTTTTCCTCGTTTTGGTGAATTGTAAGTGCTATCAATAAAGTTGAAAAGATCTATCCCTGTAGCTTACTGAGTTCTCATGGAATTATGCTTGTCTCTGCTTATAATAAGAATCTTATTTGAGTTAGTTGTTATTCTTTGCATTCAACAATTATTAAACTCCTTTGCTTATCTTGGTTTTCCAATAGTACAAAGGTTGGTTCTTTCTTTGTCTACTCAAAATCAAAACCCCAACTTTTTTTTTTTTTTTTCGTTTGTTCTTTCTTTATCTTTTCGTCAAACACCTTGTGTTCAATTGGTTTTCTGAATTGGTGATTTGTTTTGGGTGTTTTTTCAGGTACAATGTGAAACACCTTGTGTTCACTGGTGCGGAACCAAGCTTGGGTTCTAAGGTAGATTTGCATATTACATTTTATCTATTTAGTTTACCTTTAGTTTTGGTTCAATTAGGGGTAATGAACAAGTTGGATGCTTTGTGTTTTGAGCTAAGCCCTCAATGTTTGAACACCAAGATTTCCAAAACATCCAAAATAAGTGTCTTTTCTACCAATTTTTGATAGAGTTGTTTCAAAACATGACCAAGGTGCATCACATACAACCATTTCACCTTTTTTAAAGCAAGTTTAGTCACATTTGATGAAAGAGATGGATTAAGTTGTTTCACTTGTCCAAATTTATCTTTATGTGTGCATTTTTGGCCAATATGTTGTGATATTGTGTGTACCACCTGCTGAAATAATGGACAATCCTTCACTATAGTACATTGTACAATTAGTGGACAACCTGTATGCAGGACATTAAGGAAGTTTCTAATGAAACATTTCAATTGATGTTTGTTTATAATGATTTCTCTTTGCTACAATATGTACAAGATTATTAAGGAAGTTGGAGAAGGAACTTTTGGAAGTGTTTGGCGAGCAATAGATAGACAAACAGGCGAAATTGTATGTAGTAATAAATGATGTTTTCTTATGGCCTTGGTTACTCTTATACTGAAGATGTTGCACTGCTTGACAAGTCACAATCAAAAAGTATTATTCTTGGGAGGAATGCATAAATCTTAGGGAAGTAAAGGTAGTGACCCCACCCCCCCCCCCCCCCCCCCCCCCTTTCCTCCTCTAAACCTTACTTTTCCCCTATTTTATTCACTAATGACCTCTTGAAGATTCATTATTTAATCTTTTATTTACTTGTTTTTCCCAATCACCGCGGAAGATGAACCATCCCAATATTGTGAAACTAAAGGAAGTGATCAGAGAAAATGATATTATGTACTTCATTTTTAAATATATGGTACTTACTTTGGACATATGATTTTTTTCTGGTTTAGTTTAAGTAGAAACATCTTATTCAGTTTTAGACCTTGTGACTGTTTCATGAATGCAACCTCTACCAACTTATGAAGGATAGGGTGAAGCTGTTCACAGAGGCTGAAGTTCGGAATGGGTGCCAGAATAAACAATATATTCTATTTCATTGCTGCCAGAATAAACAATATATTCCTCCCAAAAACAGTACCTACTGTCATTAACAATCTTTTAGGTATTTGCATATGCATGTTTGCTACCATTTTTTGTTCATTGAGAGGTTACTTTAGCTCTTGTTTACTACCATTATTTGTTCAATGGTTTTTGAATTTTTACTATGATATCTATGGTTGAAAATGTAAGTTTTTTATTTGGTTATTGGTCTTTCATGGATGAAACATGCCCTCACTTCTTCAGTATCTCAAAATTTTTGTAAATTGATGCATTTTGCTGGTCTTAAGACATTTTTTTATCCTTGTGGCACGTTTTCAAAGATTGCTTCTGTGGCCACTAACAAGCCCATGTGTAAGTATATGTCTTCACAAATCAAGTCTATGGAATATTTATTCAAAAATATGCATTGATACCATGATTCTTGAACTTGGATTCGTCCTTTAGTGATTATGAAACAATACACCACACATAATCTTTGATAGCATTTTTTACATTTGTTTTTTAGGATTTCATCACATCTACACCCCCATCGAAGGTTTTAATTCGAATCTCAATCGATTTAGGGAAAAAGTTTGAATCTGTGTTTTTTTCTTGATAAAAATCAGATCTTTATTTGGTTTGTGTTATTTTTCTTTGATTAATTGAATCATTTTGATGTTGGAATTACCGTTTTCAAACATTTGGTGATAATGGGGTTTGAAGAAAGTTTGGGTTCTAAACCTTGGGATGTAAATAGATGTGACCCTCAACATTTGGCTTTACATCCAATTTACTCGAAATTCAATCGAATCTTATCTCATTTCTTGTTTGGTTTTAGATCCCCCTTCATTGCTACTCTGCCTTTATAGGGAAACATGAAAACACATGGAAGGCGGAATTTGAGCTTCATCAGTGTCTATGAGGTTCGTTGATTTCTTGGCAATTATGAATTTGAAGCTCAGTTTATTTTTGTTTTACAAATTTGATTTGGTTTGTTTTGTTTTAATGCAGGGGGTAGTGAATTGCACTGATCTTTGTCGAAATATCACAATGAAGGTACCATTATAAATTTATTGATTTTTTATTTTGGATAGACTAATTTTAGTTTTTGAGATCTGGGTTCAGATTTGTTTTACAAAATTTAGGGTGTGTTTTGAATTCAATGATCTGTGTTTAAAAAAGCTGCATTTCTTGTTCATAATTAATTAAGGTTTCTAGTTTGGAGAGTTTGCTTAAGGACTCTATTGATATCTCAGTGATGATTGATTTGATAATAGAAGATAACTTAGGGAGATGTGGAGAGAAAACCATACCTTTGAATATACAGTGACTACCAAACTCGGTAAGGAGGCGCTGCCTTGATTTTTTGGCAGAATGGGTTGGCTTTAGTACGCTTAGAAAAGCATTTCCTGGGCTCTACCTCGTACATCATCTAGGAAGTTTGGGAAATTTTAGAGTTTGATGCATGGCAGGGTGACAAGTTGGATATGGGACATACACCTTAGGAGGAACTTGTTTAATTAGTTAAGGACAAGTTGGATATGGGTGACAAGTTGGATGCATCATCATGGGTAGAGCTATTGAGAGTTCCATCTCAAAGTCGTTGGGATGAATGGAATACTTTGCTATTCATCACCAATTTGTCTGTAATGGGATTGTAAGCTCTTGGATATTCCACCTTCGAAATTTGGCTTCATGAATGGCAAACAGTATGACCTTATCTGACAAAAAACAAAGAACATCAAGAGTAAAGTAATATGTTACGTTTTAATACATTAGAAATATCTTTATGGATGATACGATTAGATTTTGTAACTCATTTTGTGATTGTGATTTGACAACACTGCTCATGGATGCCATTCTTCCTTTCCAGGTAAGTTGTGTGCGAATGTTATCTAGGGAACGTGTCCTTACTGCATCACATGATGGAAGTGTAAAAATGTGGGAAGTTAGAACAGATACAGGTGTTGCAACTGTTGGTCGTTGCTCAAGTGCAGTACTTTGCATGGAATATGATGACTCCACAGGAATCTTGGCTGCTGGTGGTAGAGATGTGTAGGTTTATTCAACATTAATTCTGCCCAAATTAAGTTTCTCATACAAACAATCGAAATGTAAAATTTATTAAAAATAATAAATATGCCATCTTCAAGGTTGCAAATAATGAGAAGAAATTGTTTATTGCTTTCAAGTACTGCTAACACTTACTCATCTGGCAATAGTCATGGAATATGTTGTTCGTGTTGAACTCTTTGAGAGGATATGCAATACTGGAAGGTTCAGCGAAGACAATGTTAGCCTTTTTTTTTTAAATGAAATTGTTAGCTTATTGTCATATAATTTGGTAATTATTTTTGTATAGTAATTTGGTTTGTGCAGGTATAAGGTGTAGTTTACTTCAGTATTTTGTAAAAAACAATTCGACAAACTACATAGTTTTAGTTTATAGTATTAAGTTTAGACTAATAAGTATCTATGTCAATAATTCTATCATTATTGGCCTGATGTACCTCATCTAATACAAGATTGAATGGCAAGTTTGGAGTAGATATTTGGCGCTAAGGGAAAATCAGAATAGAATATCTAATGAATGACCAACACCTATTTTATTCAAATTGTTTTTAGTGGATAGCTTAAAATAATATGCAACCAAAACTTTGATCCATCCTCTTCCATTTCAATTCTAAGATCCAAAACTCCATTAAATTTTGAATTTTATCTCTTTTAATTATAATTCACCTTAAGTTTTGACTTCCACAATATTGATTTTTTTTCCTAACTTACTATTTATTTACCCACAATTAGTGATTTGAACCATCTGTGTGTTCTATTTTATTGCCTGGCCTGTCTCAACTTTATATGACATGAAGTTGACCACTCTTGACTATAGTCAATTTTTATTTGGATTTTCTTCACTGAAGTCATTATCTGCTTTTGTTTTCACAGACCAAAAGCCAAAGAGCATATCCTCGAATACTCAGTCATGAAGCTGCAGGGTGATATTATACATTCCTCAACCTCCATCTGTCTTATTTTCAGCTATTGAATCTTTAATCTCGTCGTCTCTTGTATTAGAGAATTAATTTTGCTAACTAGACTAGAGTGTGTAAATCTCAACAGTTAATGAATGATAGAGATAATCGTGAAAATCCTTATTAAAAATTCACTTCAGATGAAGAAGATAACATGTGGTTCAGTGTGTTGTGTGTTATGAAGTACGTAGAAATACAAACACAACCAATTCTGAATCATATTTTGATTATATATTGAAGTGACCAAATAATGACTCTAGTAGAGAATCACATTTTATTAGTTTAAGCACTGTGATTCCTAAATATTATAAAAAATTTTGGAAGCAACGAAGAAATGCATATTTGAAAGCTTTGTATGAAGTGCCTCATCCTTGTGTGGCATTCAGCAATCGCTTGGGATGAATTCTTTGGAGTGGCTTTTGAGAGATAGTACCCACAAAATCCTCTTTAATACGATTGTCATCTTCATGTTTTTTTCCTTTTCTAGTGAAATGTCTGACCTTTTCTGAAAAAATAATTTTTGGTTAGTGTTGTTTTGTAATAGTGCCCATTGGATGAGACTGATAAATGATTGAAATTACTTATTATTTTCATATAACCATTCTGGAATTGTTCTCACATACCTAAAGGTTACGATCAGTTTGGGGTTTCAAGAAAAGGATCTCAAGACGTTTCAGATGAACACTGCACAATCTTCTATGATAAGGAGAAGGGAGTGGGTCTATTAAATTTTCATTTGCTCAGATAAGTTCTTGAACATTGTTCATATTTAATTTAATGAAGTACCTTTCAGCTTTCTCAAATATGTTCTTAGACTAAATGAAGGTAGAGCTTCTGGAAGGTGGCACCTTTTGGTTATCCGAGTCACCATTTGTTCAAGGAAGCACATCGTGGGGGTCTATGGTCCCATGTATTGCAACATGGGCGATATCCTTTTTTTTGTTAAAATTTAAACACAAGAAAAGTTATTGTTTTTGGTGCTACATTGCTTCTATTCATTAAATTCATTTACCGCAGTTTACATGTTCTCCCTATCTCTATCTTGTAAAGCTATATTATGTCGTTTGGTTTTGCTTCCTTGACACGATTTCTACACATTTCAACTTAAGGGAGTTGAACAGTCAGGTTTCTCGTTCCAGATTGTAAATACAAACATGGATGAGTTGAGTCCACATGCTCGAAGAAGAAGTGCTTTGCTCACATGGCAACATATAGCATCCTTACCTCCTAGCTTGCCTGATGTGTATTGTGGAGGATTTAACAAACAAAAGGAATCAACAACAGGACAGTTTTTACTTGGGAAATCAAGGTATTGGCCTTAACGAAGTAAATAATTAGTGTGATTACAAAAGAAAAAACTAGTGATTTTGTAGTTTATTTTCATTGAATATGTAATCTTCCATCCTTGGACAACTTATCTTATTATAATGATGATTACCTACAAGAAAAACATGACACTAATTAAAATTAGTTGAACTGTCGGTTAGGTAAATTGAAGGTTGTAGATACAAATGTCTTTTAGTAGTAAAAAACTTACCTTGAAGATAAAATAATTTTATTTTGTGTGGGCAGCAAAACACATTTTTTTTAATATAATTTTATTTTGTGTGGCTACGGTTCTGTTGACTTTTGAATTGCATGAACCACTCCCTGCATGAGAAATTCCTTAATCTTACTCCGTGCATCTTCCAAGTTTGCATAAGAGCTGTGATACATTGGCAAAAAATACTCTGATATTATTTCAATATGTTCTTGAATAATATTAGGTGGACACTGACCTGACATGATATTGTTGCTGGTTCTGACTATTTGACCACAGAGAGCATGGCGTTGTTGGAGACATGAGGGATGGATGGCCAAATGCTCGTGTGAGGAAAAACGTCTCACTTATACGAACTTATCATGGATTTAAAGGTACACATTTTCCCTTGCCAGTTCGAACAACAATTGCTGTAAAAATTTTGGCCTGGTTTGAGTTCTTATCTCTACATTCTACATTCTACAGGTGACAAACAGGGAATAGTGGAATTCCTCAAGTTGATATTCAGAGCTCTTTGCCTCTGCTGGGATTGTCAAACTCAGGATCTACACATAGATTGGGTTCTATTTCGAGGTCGTACTTTGATCCCCGTGTCTCGTTAGGTAGTGAGTGATCACATAGATGAATGTCACCTTTCATCTCACTATCCAATATTTACCGAGTTTATGCTTCCTCGGACAGTAAGATTGCTCGAACCTCCTCCTCAAGAAGGGAGCTAGAAACAAAGTGTCATGTTTTTTTTTTTTTCTTCAAGTCTGAGTATCTTGTTGTGCTACGGCTAGTTCTTTGTCTATACATTCATTTGGTTTGTAAGGAAAATGTTAGTAATTCCAAAATGGAGAAATGGGGAAAAGGGATGAATGGATTGCGAAAATGAATGGATTGAATTAATGTATTGTGCAAGTAGATATCTCTATTGGCATTGTGTCTCTGTATACTTATTTAGATGCAATCATCAACTACTCCATTCACACTTATGCATGAAATCCGTAAACTTGAGCACCTCCAGGAGCAGCTTGGAGAAGAAGTAAATCGGGCTCTGGAGGTACTACAGAAAGAGGTTGCTTGTCATAGACAAGGTAATCAAGATGCAGCTGAGACTATTGCCAAGTTGCAAGCAAAAATACGGGAGATGCGTATTGTAAGAGAGTTAAGAAATGTTTAAGTGTAATACATTATCTTATTAATTACATTATCTTTATTATTTGATAGATTTTGTGACTCGATGTAATACATTATCTTATTAATTACATTACTTTGCCTCCATTCATGGAAATGTTTAAGTGTTTGGCACATTTAGATTTTTATTTTCTAGAAATAAAACTTATAAGATGTTATAAAAAGTCATTTGAGTGCTATAGAAAAAAAAGGCATTGAGAAACGCTATAGAAACTGATACAATAGCATTTGTTAAATGCTACGTGAGAGAAGATAATAACGTTTCTGAAACGCTATAGTAATTGTACAATAGCGTTTCTGAAATGCTATAAATACTGTTACTATAGCATTTCAGAAACGCTATAAATACTGTTACTATAGCGTTTCAAAAAGCTATAAATAGTCAACTTACAATAGCGATTTTAAAACGCTATAATAGACTAACTATAGTGTTTCAGAAATGCTATAAATACTGTTACTATAGCGTTTCGGAAATGCTATAAATAGTCAACTTACAATAGCGTTTTTAAAACGCTATAATAGACTTAGTATAGCGTTTCAGAAACGCTATAAATACTGTTACTATAGCGTTTCAGAAACACTATAAATAGTCAACTTACAATAGCGTTTTTAAAATGCTATAACAGACTTGTATCTATTATAGCTCCGGCAGACACAACGTTTTCTAAAACGCTATGGTATCCTACCATAACGTTTTTGAAACGCTATTAATGAGCATTTTTATTTTAGTGCTGGCTAGGTGCAGTGTGCTACAAGGTGCTGCCTAGCTAGGTGCTGGCTGGTTGTTGGCAGTATGAGTGCTGGTTAGGGGCTGCAAGAGCGATGTTGCATGCTCTGTTTTCACTGGGCAGAGGTAGTTTGCCTAACAAATTGGCTTGTTCGCCAGTGGCCTTTGTGCTACATAAGGTTGCCATTGATCATTGGCCTTTCTACATTGGCTTTTGGCCTTTTGGATTGGTTGCCATTGCTTTTTCAAAGTGCATACTAGCAATTTTAGTAGGTCATTGTTTGGACATTGGAGATTGTCACTTGGATAGCTAATTTTTCATGTGTTGTTTGCTTGGTTTTTTAATACGGGTAAAGTCGTAACATACCCCCGTTTAGTTTGTAAATATTTTTTTGATAAGTAATAAAGGTCTGGCATCCCATAGTTGCCCTTCCTCATCGGAGGTTTAATTTAAACCAAAAAAAAAACTGGGCAATTGGTATTCATAGCATGCTTAATTTAATTTAACTTAATTCAATGTAACCCTTATGTGAGTTTTTGAGCCTATTGTTATTTGATTCTCTAGGGTTTTTAGTTTGTTCCTCTTTCACTTTCTTGTCGATAATAATTCGTTGCATGATCTCATTTTTGTTTGCTTTGATTGCGACCTGGATTTCTTTCATAATTTAGAACTAAGCTCTAGAACTTGTACTGATTTCGGTTAAAGCATTATATTGAATGGCACGACATGCTTGACATTATAAATGCACCCAGTTTCCACCATTGCCGAATAAGCATGTGTCCGTAAAATATTTTTCCTTTAGATTAACCCTTGTTGAGCCTGTTATTAAGCCTTTTCATTTTGTTACCCTCATCTTCTATACGTAACCTAATCAAAAGAGTGAAACATAATTTGTAGAGATTTTATTGTGATTTAATGCATGTTAAAAAGCATGTGTGGGGGGAAGGCCCTAAGGAAGACAAATCAAGAAGAAAGAAGTTGCCAAAGAATAAAGGTTTGGCCAAAAAAATAAGATTGATACAAAGCTAAGAATACAAACAATGTCATTGCCTATACTCATTCAACATTTCATTACTAGTACAGATAATTCAGTTCTTTTCATTCTCAATAGATACCAAATAATGGCTGCAAATTCCTCGCTATCAATATGTTGTCTCTTTTGTTTTATGCATGAGCTGATGTGGCAGTATTGCATTACATTGTATGTCTTGAACCATGTGATTTTTTTATTAGATGAAGAAATTGCCCATAGTAATGATCTTTATCCTTCACCATTTCCTCAAGACCTTTGTAATTTCCTTATCCTTCTTTCTTCCCCCTGATCCCTTGGCCCCATTGCAACCTTATTTTAGACCTTTTGATTGAGCATGTTGTGCGATCTCATGATGTGGAGATTCAAATGAGGTCTGAGCATATGGTGTCACTAGTAGTTGCATCCAAGTAATAACATTCCTTCCATGAGATCATATATCTAAAAAAATATTGTCAGAAAATGCAAATCTTTATTGTTATATCATATGCGAGCAATTTGTTTCCCTTTTACATCAGTCGTCTCAGATATAATAAGATAGGAAGAGTGACTTAATCAGACAATCACTAGTAAAATAAGACTGTAGCCAGTGAAATTTTTTGGTTGATTCTTTTAGGCATGTGTTTGAGTTTCACATGTTGCTTGGATTGATTTAATTGTAGGCTTGTATATAATTGTTGTGAATGTGTATTAGTTTTCAAATGAGGTGTACTATATCTTTTGATTGTAAAGAGTCTTAACCTGTTATGATACATTGGAAATCTCTCAGACAAATGTTGGAAAGTTTAGGTTAAGTTATTGAGTCTTTTATTCTTGCTTCTTTGAATTGCTCGATGATTAGCAAAAACTAAGTGTGAGAGAATTTGATAAGAGCATATTTATGTGCTTTATTAAAAAAATTCTCTATATTTTCTTGGTTATTTTTCGTTATTCTTGTTAGTAATTGTTGTTTTTGTTTCTTTGTAGGTTGCTAAGAGCAGAACTCCAAATAAGAAGTTGAAAAATGCAATTTGGTTTGATTTAGAAAGAATTGATTAAACAAGGACGTGTACCTTGCCTCTTTTGCGTATAAAAAGAACGATACCTTGCCTCTCTTGTGTATCACCCTTCACAGCCGTACCTCACTATTACCCCTCATGGTTGCCATACACAACAGATCTTCCCTTCTCACTGCACATCGCCCTTCACAGCCCAAGCCTCACATCCATAGCTACCAACACATCCAAATTTCCCTCATAGGCCACACCCAATTCCATTGATCACACAAATGAACCCATCGACCTCTCACAAACCATCAATCACCCTTTTCCATCTCCATACAATAGCACAAAACCTTCACTGCCGATCGATCCTTTCTTTGGCTGTCATCTCTCCTCCTGTTAGCCGCCAATCATAGGCCCTCAATCTCTTCTCTCAACCACAACAACCCAGACACAAACCTTTTCTATTCAGCCAGTAGAGTTGTCTTTCTCTCACCTGATATCTCTCGTAATCGATAGACCCTTTCCCTCGCCTACTCTTCTCGATGCACAACCACCATGCTCCCTCGCTAGTAGTAGTTGTAGCCACCTTACAGCCAATAGCAAGCACAATAGATCAGGCCTTCACTTAGCCATCTTTCTGATGTTATCCACACCTCACAAATCTCTCTCTACCACCACCAAGCAACAATCAGGCGACAATGTTTCCTCTTACCCCCTCTTTTTTATTTTTAATTTGATATTTAATTATGCATTGTTGTTTAATCATGTTAAAAATGTCTGGCTAAACCTTTTCTTTGCTAGGGGCAAATTTGAAGCCCCAAACATGTGTTTTATGAATAAACTAAATTCAAAATTTCCTTGCTAGTTAGTGAATGTGTTTTGCTTTACTGTTTTATGGAGAGCTTATCTATGTATGTTTGTTAAGGTGACCAACTGAGTAAGCATGCTAGGATTTGATGCTAGGATATAAGAGAGTTTTACCTAATAGTTATAATCCTATATTCAAAAGTAATAACTACTAATGGACGTTCGTACATCAAGTAAAACATAGATTAAGAAAAAGATATTGTTCATACTTGTAATTGCTTAATCAATATTCAAATTTTTAATAGAACTTAATGATCTTTGATTGTCTATCTAACTTGAGATTCCTAATTAGATAGCATGAAGAGAATAGTTTGAAAGTGACACTGAGTTTAATTCAATGAATTTGGAAAAATAATAAGGTTAACTAGTGTGGTCACAGTTAAGCTTGATTGTTATCATTCACGAGTTAGTAAAGGAATTATTGGAATTTAATTCTTGAGCATGTGTTTAGTGTGTGGAGATAGAACCCTTAGCTAATTTCTGATCGTTGATTTCCCTTTTGGTTTTTACTATTTTTCCAGTAATTTTCTTAGTGAATTTATTAGTATAAAATCAGAAAAATTCAACCGCCACCGCTTTCTTATTTATTTAGTTAGTTGTATTTTCATCCTTTAGTGTTAGTTAGCTAGTTAACAAGTCCTCTAATCCCCAGTTTAAAACGATCCCTACTTATTCCTTATTATGACTACTTTTTTTTTTAAATAAAACTTTTATTACTTGAAAAAAGTCTGATACACCTTTCGGGGGTACATGACGACTTTACCCGAGGAAAAGAAAACTAGTGGACATTCATCATAGCTAAACAAAAATTAAATTTTAGGTCCATGAAAGAAACTATCTTAATTCACTAACGACGCATGCCCGGGGGGACTGCCAACCTGACTCTCCTCTTAATCATCTGTCCTTTTGACGTAGCCCCTAAATCCAAATCACTGCTCACTGCTCACTGCTTGTGGACCAACCTCAGATTCTGAGTCGACTTCATCACTATCATCACTAGCACTCTCGAGTGTATTGATATTCAATTTCTTCCGTCTACGTCGCCTAGTTTCTTTGAACAAGGAAATAGCCATGTCCAATGTGTCTCCTAGTGTTTTATAATCCGGAGAATTTTTGATAGCGCTTTTTTCTAAATTGCTCTTTGCCCTGACCAAAGTCTGAATATCATCATCATAAGGTCCCTGCGCTTGCTGTCTCTGCATGGCACCCCCTAAATCTTTGGTAAGAGCAGCCGTATCCACTGTTTCCGCCACTGTACCTTCCGCAGCCACCGCGTCATCCACTGTTACAGCCACATTCCCTTGTAATTTTCTCTTGGCTCAAACCAAAGACTTAATGCCATCATAAAATGCATCTTGCTCTCCCTGCAAATTTTTAGAAACCAAGGAGTTAATTTCATCATCAAGCGAGCCCTGCTCAGTTCCCGCTGATCCAGGACGTACATCACCTGTTTTCACGCCCCCAGCATCAGCACTTGCGGCACCAAAATCCCTTGTATTCACGACAACAACCTCCCCTACAGACACTGCACCAAACTCCCCTGCATTCACGCTGCCAACAACACCAACATTCACACTGCCAACAACACGTACATCCTTTGCATTCACCGCACCAACAACACCAATATTCACGCTGCCAACAACACCAACATCCCCTGCAACATTCACGCTGCTAACAGCACCTACATCCTTTGCATTCACAGCAGCAACAACACCAAAATTCACGCTGCCATCAGCACCAACATCCTTTGCATTCACGCTGCCAACAGCAGCAATTCCAGACTCTGTGTCAACCTCCATCACAGCCAAATTCGCTGGTTGCATTCGTGTATCAAATCGGTGTCCCACTCCTATTCAAATCCTCCTCCGACACAGCTAGCAATGCTTTTCCAATCTCACAAGAGGTGTACCCAGCAGCTATGCAATCCGTTTTAAATTTGGAAACTATCCTTTCCATTAAACTCAAATTAGAATCTCCATTGTCAACCGAATTATATTCCAAAACCGTATCATTGACACCTTCAATTTCTGAATTAGTTTCTAACTTAGCACCATGAGTTAATTCCAACTTAGTAATGCCCAACTTAGCACCTTGATTTGATTCCAACTTAGCACCTTGTTTTGATGCCGACTTAGTAATTTCAAACTCTTTTCCATCTTGCAAATTAGGATCCAAACTTGCTATTGTATCAATAGTCTCCATCTCTTTATGCAAAGCCTTAACGACTTGTGAGGCAACTTCGACTCCCTCGTTATTCTTTGCCCCACTAGGACCAACATGTCCCTCACTAAGTACAATTTCAGCCATTTTCCCCTCGGTGTCCTTTCTGACAGGTCGGTAAACTTGTTTCACATCTCCACCTTTCGTTTGAGGATCTTTGACTTTAGCCCCGACAATCAAAGATTTCATTTTTTTCCTCAACTACTTTTTTTGGTCCAACATTGTCCCCCTCTTTTCGGCTATCCCTGTGAATCCCCAATCTCTTCCTACAAGCTTCAAAGGTGTGGCCAATCATAGAACAATTTTCACAATATTTAAAGCCCTTATACACAATTTTTTGCCAAAATTTGTTGGATCCGGAAAAATCCAACCAAATTTTACTAGGAAGCTCCTTTGAAAGATCCATCTCTATGCACATCCTAGCCGCCCCGGGACGGGTGAAACCAAGAGTTCTATCATCAATTCTAAGAAAGGAACCAATGGTTTCTCCAACTTCTTTTAAAAACAAAGGATGAAAAAATTGTAGAAGAAGATTAGGAAGATCCACCCACAAAGGGGCTAGCACCGGATCTTCCCTAAGGCTAAATCCTTGATGCCAATGGAATGCTTTGAATCTAACCCCTCGGATCATAAAAGAATCCCGCGACAAAGCCTTACTAACTTCCTATTCCGATTGAAATCTAACAATCACATGTCTTGGATCTCACAAACCCATGATGAAATCACCCATAACTCCCCAAGATCTATGGATGGTTTCACGGATAGCCTCAAGGGAAGGGCGATAGCTAGAAAACTTAAGAACCATAACAAACTTTTTGACATACCTTTCACATCTTTTAGATTCAGAAACATTCATTGAAAGTGTCGGGCAACCATCCTTGCGAAAATGATTCCCCTTCATAGGTTCTTCTTCAATTATATCCTTCTTCACAACCCCCAAATCTTGGAGAAAACTACGATGTTTGACCTCGGTAGGAGTGCCTCCACCCCCTAATGGCGGCTCTCCTCCCTTGGCGGCTTGAGGAGACGCCATGGAGAAGAAGAGAAAGCCCTATTACCAACGGTCCAGATTAGAGAAGATGTAAGATCTAATGGTGTTGATTAAAAACACCTAAGAAAGATCGAGATGCCCTTGGCTTAAAGAAATCGCCCTTCTAAATCGCCTCTGAGCATTTGATTGATTGTGTTTCTAATTATTATGACTACAAAACATAGTAAAATAGCGTAGCACAAATGTCCTTGTACTTGACAAGAACATCTTATTTAAAAGTGTGTTTTCTATTGAGAAAATATCCCTTATCATATGGAAAGAGATCAAGAATTCAAAATTTGAATTTTGGCTCACATATTTTGCCTCTAAATAGCTTTGGGCTCTTCATGGAAATTTTTTCTATCCATAAGCTATTGTAGCTAGTTTTGGTTTTAATATATTTGACTTGTCTTCAGGAGTTGACTTCAATCTTCTTGTCCATTGACAACGGTCCTCACGAGTTAGATAACCTTGAAATGATTTTTTTAAATACCTAATCCCAGTCACTCAATACGATTTATAATTCTATCATATATTTTTACATTATTTTGGCGTAATTCGCAAATACATTTTCAATGAGCGCTCAGGAGAGACCTAGAAGATGACGCAGTGGAGTGCGATGTTCCTTGGGAAATCTTTGGAGACGTTAATGCTATTGCAGTGCTAGATGAGAACATGGGAGATAATGTTCATAATTTTAATAGGGTGCATATATTACCACCAATGAAATGAAATGGTAGATTTTACAATGAAATGAAATGGTAGATTTTTTGCATAAAAAAGGGGCCATTAGACATACCCTCCGATTCATAATGCCTAATTGGGGAAACCCCCCTCAAGGATCGAAAATTAGGCTTATCACATGGACCAACCTTTCCGTCATTTGACTATTAGGGTCATAAATTTTATGACCAAACTACCCATCTCGTGAGGAGCAAGCTTATGTTAAAAATAATTGTTGATATATTTCTAGAGATAATAACTCATCTCGATACATGATAAAAACAACAATTAAATTAAATGTAAATTAAAGTGTAACGCATCACGAGATGAAATTGAGGGTTTGGATTGTAAAAAAAACACCATCACATCTTCTTCTTCTTCTTGGCTGGCAACCCCCGGCCTCCACAACCACTACTTCCACCTTTCCTTCTCCCTAAGTCGATCAGAATTAGACATATTGGAAGATAAGCTTGTTGACAGATCGGTTGAATTGGATACACTTACGGGTAATAAAGGAAATTTAAACTGTGGGTTTGGGGGAGAATGAGGATATTGAATTAATAAAGGCCGCTCAGAAGCCATGACCCGAAGATCAAATGGTTTCTAAGCAGCTGGAGATGCTCCCCTTTACAATTCATATAAACTTGATTTATAATATAATATCAAGTACAAAAAAACAACAAGAATAATAAGAAAAATAGTCTCAATTTATACACAATTGAGGAGAAAGTCAAGTTGTTGAAAATATATATGGTGGTTTTGCTTTAATGGGGCTGCTGAGACTTTCAAAAAAAGAAAGGGGTAGTTGTTATTATATGAATTTGTGTTGCTTGAGTTGATATTTCTTATGCACAACTACAACTAAAGAGTTTTAGATAGAGAGAGGTGTGCAGAGCAATGGAGAAGATAAGACTAATAGAAGAAGGAAAAATAGAGAAGTAAAGGAAAATGGGGCAATGAATGCAAGAAAATTGGAATGGGGTCGGAATGAGGGAAGCTTACAGCAAGGTTGTGAAGACAAATCAACAAATCATAGGATAACAGGAGCGGTGGAAGAAGAGAATAAGATTACCGAGAAAAATAAGTAATAAGAGAAACCAACGGCGAAAGCTGCGAAAGAAAAGAGGGAGTGGTACCTGCGCCATTAGTCGATGTGAAAAATCCTTATCTTTTCACTTCCGATGATGATAATGATTTTCTAGTGGGTTGTGGTGAAGAGAAGGTGGGGGGTGGGATGGAAAGGTGAGGAAGAAAAGAAGGTAGGAAGAAAATTGGAAGTGGTGGTGGTGGTGGGCGGTAGGGTTTGCCAGCGAAAAAAAAGAAGATGAATATGGATTTTTTTCTTCGATCCAAGCTTCAAATTTCACCTCGTGATGTGTAACACTTTAATTTACATTTTGATTTAATTGTGGAATATATTCACAAAAAAAATTGACACAAGTGTACTGCTCACATGAAAGGTATTTTGGTCATAAAATTTATGAACCTATAGTTAAAAGACGGAAAGGTTAGTCCATAGGGTTTAGTCTAATATTTTCTTTTTTTTTTAAACATCTTTGAAGGGATTTTCCTAATTAGGCATATGCCCCGGGTTGGGGGGGAGGGGGTCGTATGTCTAATCGCCCCTCAAATAAATTACATCAAACATTTCTCAGTTACATCCTAAGTTCCATCACATAATTAACTATTGCCAAGTTTTTGATACAATCAAAACATGATTGATGCTTGAAATGAAAATGGTTGACATTTGAGCTTGACTGAACCACCACCAGCTTCTTTTCATTTAAGCTTACTTATATTTTTCTAAATTTTCTTCAGTCAAAGGGATATGTCCTGTGACATTGTTAGATGATTTTGTAAGATTTTTTTCTTTCATCGAATTATTCTTTATCAAGGGTTGAAGAATATACAATTCGTATTAAAGTAAAAAAAAAAATCAATGGAAAAAAATGACCTGTGGTGAAGCAAAGAAAGAAAACTAATGACTAAGTTATGACTTTGTGGTGGTGTTTTTGATAGAAACCAACGATTATTTTTGTGGTGGCACCATAAAATGTTGGTGGTAGTATAGGCTCCCTTATAATGATATGGGTGTTTTCGTTAATTGCATCGAAGACTGTAGTATATTAGATTATGGTTTCTCTTGCCCAAAGTTCACTTGGTACAATAATACAAGGGGCAGAGAAAAGATTTGAGCACGTATTGACAAAGTTATGGTGAGTGCCCATCTGGTTAGATTCATTTCCGCTAGTCAAGGTAGAAACCTTTCTATGGATTCACTCGAATCACTCACCTGTTTGGCTTATCTTCTGTCAGTCCCCCACCTTTTAGATTCCAACTCATGTGGACTTTTCATGATAACTTCTATGATTTTAGTTTTGAGGCTCTTGACTGGCTGAATGTGAAGATTAGAAATTGGAGAACTTTCCTCAAAAGATGGGCAATAATGATTTATTTCAAAACGTCTTTAGTAATCTCCGCAGGTTATCTGATGAAATGCGGATGTCAGAAAATATTACTCAACATTCTTGGGATGTGCAAATGATTAGTAACTTTAACAAATGTGAGGCGGAATATAAACACACTCTTTTGGAAGAAGAGGTGTATTGGAAGCATCAACCAGGTGAATTTTTTTTTTTTTAAGAAGGGGAGCATGTACCAAGTATTTATTTGCCTCGATTAGATCAAGCAAAAAAAGGGCGGTGTTAGTAATCACACTTCAAAATGGTATTGTCATATCATGTTAAAAAAAAAACTCTTAAGGAAGCAAATTGTTTTTTCGATAACATGCTTACTTCAAAAGAGGTGGTGCATGATAAGCATATGTTTGTATGTATCCCTAATTTTGTGACATGAAGAGCAATCCAGGGTGTTGTCTAAATCACATTTTTTGGAAGAAGTGAAAAATACTCAATTAAGTATTCCATTGGTCGTGCCCCGAGCCCAGACTGGTTTACTTCTAGTGTTTTTCAAGCATGTTGGGAAATTGTTAAAATAGATTTGTGGATAGTAGTGAAAGTGCTTTTGATTGGGCGATCATTGTTCGGGGAGTATACTACAAATTTCATTCCTCTGATTATGAAGGTTGATGAACTGAAATCATATAGTGAGTATCGCCATATTTGCTTATGCAATGTAGTCTACAAAATTTTTGTAAGACTATATGCATTAGTCTGGCAAAGATCCTCCCTGGAATCACTAAACATAAACATGGAGCTTTTGATAAAGGCAAACTTATCTCTTAAAACATCAAATTCGCACATATATTAATGTCGTCTGTTGGAAAGAAATCATTTGGAGGTAATATTATCTTAAAGCTTGATATGGTAAAAGCATACGACAAGATCGAATGGGCTTTTCTTTTTTCTATTTTAAGGATATTTGGTTTTGATAACCATTTTTGCCTGTTGATATCAAATTGCATCAGTAAATGTGGATTTGTTTTTTGCTGGAGGAGTATATGAGGGTATTTCAAGTCCACTCGAGGCTTCAGACAAGGGGATCCCCCTCCCCATTGTTTTTTGTTATAGCAGTTGAGGTTTGGAACAAAATGCTCTACTAGAACTTTCTACTATGACCAATTGAGTACTTTTATACTTCCAAATTGTGTCTTGTCACGCTTCGACCTGTTGTGGAACACACAGCATGGTGATGCATGATTTGAATCCATAACCAATGATCGAATCATAACCGGACCCAACTTCATAATATAACTCATTCTTAAAAAACGATGCACAAAAGCGAAAATAACAAATTATGACAAAATTTGAACAAAATTAAAAGTATACATCCAACCTTGTATCATAGTAACAAAACCAATATTTACAATCATCCAGTATTCGTCAAAGTATATAAGTACAACGAAAATACTAGAATTATTACAAAACAAATCCACATTGGGTGGATAAGACTAAACAACAATAAAATAGATCAACAACTAAAAACTGATCCTAAGCGGCACGATCAACAAGTACAACAACACTGCTTGCACTCCAATAAAAACACATCTTTTGTGGCGTCAACAAAGTACAAAGCTAGCTAATGCGAGCAAACTAAATACAAACATCAGTAAAAAATGTAGTAGGAAGTCATGCCACCCAATAATGAATATCAGAGTAATCCTAGATGCATGATTCGTAAAATGAATAAGCGGTGTCCCTATACAAGTCTCTAGATTTTTTAGTCGCACAGTGTCTCTAAGGATTTCCTTTCCAAGATCATGTGCCAAACAACAAGGTACTCAATGCTAAACAGTCACTACAAATTCCTTATGAAAAAGTTTTAACTTGGGAGGATCAGAAAAAACAACCAAATGGGCAAAGTTCGTGCACATGGAAAAGCTGGCAAAGTCCACGCACCTGGATTTTTCTCAATCTGAATCCTTGGGCAAGATCACATAACTCGGCAAACACATATATGTTATCCACTTGACCATAAGTAAAATGAGATGAGAACATAATGAGTTTACAAGTCTATCTCAATAACCATTCTTAAAACTATGATACATGTTACAAGACATGCTAGTCATTTCAAGAGATTAAGACATAGTTAGTATTGTAAACTTGAAAAGCCTGGTAAATATAGAAATCAAGCAAACAAGAGAAGAGTAACAAACAAGATGTGATCGACAGTTTAAAAAAGAAGGTAATATAGTCATAGGATAACCAAGATTTGTTAAACAAAGTAAATAACAAAATATGATTGGTATTGCTAACAAACGAGATTTGATAAACATAGCACATGAGTAAGAGAGAAATTATACGTATCCTGAAATGAACAAAACTCTAAGCCATGATCATTAATCATAATAAGTAGACATAAAATGTCATTGTCACAAGCATACAAGTGGAATAAGCTACATTCGTTCAGCTACTTAAAACAAACACTTTCAATAATTATCCAAACAGGATAATCTAATTCATCAACATGCATAAAGCATTCGCTTCTGATAACATCCAAGCCGGATAAGCTATGCAACAAGGAATAAACCACAATCATCTCCGATACACATCAAATCAGTATGAGACCACATTAAAACACATACAGTGATCACCTCCAATAAACGCATCATCGAGATAAGTTATAAACATCCCACTAGCATACAAGGCAAAAATCATAATAAAACCCTATTCAAGTGTCTCATATCCTAGGTGTCCGCATACGCTACAAATTTGTTCCACTCAGACACATCCCACAACATCCACCAGTATCACTTCTGGCTTGTTTGTATCCTAATGGGGTGCCATCTACCAATATACATACTCCAAAGTTCCTAACTACTGGCCTAACACGACGACCTAACACAAATCAAATCAAAGAACATCCTCTTGAACCCGTCGTACCACACTCTCTAGTAGCAAGCGTGTACAGGAGCTCACCATGAACATGCCACATGCAATAGCGTCCACCCACAATGTAGCTAAGTACATGAAAAAATGCACAACACATTGGAACCAATTTCGTGCGTTAGCGAATCACATCCACGAGAAATGCTACCACAATGTTCGCCGGTGCGAGTTTACTCAAAGCACCACAAAACTCACGATGGAGCAAGCTCCAAACCAGCCACACAACCGGCATTACAGCGGAGTAAAGACACTTACACTAATCTAAGTAGGAACCCAATACGAGGCTATACAGAACCGAACACAATAGATGTGTACCAACTATCAAATGGACAATCCTCACAAGTTCACAACTACAATGAGTCCCACTATGACCCAAATCACGCTAATCAAGTCCCTTAAGTCTGACAAACATACGGGTTCAAGACTGGACATTCTATGGTAAAACACACAAATAATTGATGTTACAACGGTCAAACTTATAGACTGACATGCCAATACAAAAACACATGTAACTTCCAAACCGTAAATCATATATAAGAAAATCAGGAAATTTTGGAAAGTACACTCGAATGGGGAATTAATTGAATATGCCGTATATCCTAATTCTTTATAAGTCAATATAGATTTGCAAATGAAATCACGTCAGTTGCTGAACATCTACAGCCTGACACGCAGTTGCAAATGAAATCAGGTCAATTCCCAACAACTTACAAACCATTCACTTAAATAAAGCAAAACAAGACTTATAAAAACCTCTTTCAGATACGCATAGTATAGGATTCAACATAAAATTCTAACTTTGCAATTACAGATTTACCTGCAAAGTCAGGTCATCAAAATTGGACACTAGTCTTACATTTTCATACAAATCAGGCTCTAAAACCTTGATTAAAAGCTCAAATGGTGTTCTACCAAAGCCTAAACTCATCTACATTCAGACACACAACTAGCTGTATAAGACTCGTGTTAGACCGATAAGTATAAGTCTATCAAAATACCAATACAAAACAGTGCAACTGCTATCTAGAAATCTGGAAAGAATTGGGGAAAACTTGAATAGATTAGAGTTTCAATTCCATTCTAACGATGGGAAAACATCCAGGACTTCATCCCTCAACTATGCATACATAAAAAACATGATAACCATCTAAATTACTCCCTTTACAATACGCAATCCATAAAATTAGAATACTACAAAATCTCCTCCAACTTGATCCAATTCTATAACATGTAACTCAATTGCAATCATGCATGTCATTAAATTTAGAAACTCAGTCCATAAACTCATCCATAATGGAACCAAGATAGCGAACAAAGTCTTAATACCTCAATATAAGTCAAATCCCTAACTTGGAGTTCAATTGCACACAATTAATGTCACGTTGTCAGAATTTAATTCAAGAGTTCAACATAATATAGAAATACATGTCATGGATTCATCATACATGTAATTCAAATTAAACATTATAGTTACAATGACCTTACTTGAGATTTAATGAAGCAATCATGAAAAACAAGATAAAAGCCAGAAAAAAAAAAGTGAAATCCAGCCACAATTCTACAATCGCATCAAGAGCCAAGAACCCTACTTCAATAAGCCATGCAATCCATCAACATGCAAGCATGAACAACCCCACCTAAACGATACCTCTTCTACACCCATCTCACAAACCTCCCAAACTCAACAATGATAAAGAAATAAAAATGAGAGAAGCAAAAGTTGAAACCCTACACGCAACCCAAGATCTCAAAAGAATTGCTCTTTATGAGCAAGTAAACTCCAACCCTACACTCTTGCTCTTTCTCAAAACCTCTCCATGAGATTACAAAGGCCAGTGTAGAGAATGGATTCTCAATTCATTTCTACACCCATATGTGGAGGTGGTTGGCTATACACACCCTACACAACTACTACCATGTACACCCACAAGGCAATCTAAACTCCACCAATCATTTTTGAACACGGAATAATGACGACAAGCTAGTCCACACACTAACAAGATCATACACATGGATCCACAAACTTATATTTTACTAGTTCTTGAGCAAAATAAAAATAAAATCCTAATTCAATTTCATTGGAATCATTGGCTACACTTACCTTAAACGTGCAACAAGGCTTTGAGCCCCTAGATTACCTCTAATAGACGAGTTATTGTCTCGTAAGGGTTTCCAGAAATGCTACCCACAAACATTACAACCCAATAACAAAAAACTACTTTCTAAAAAAATTCAAAATATGGTCACTCTCATTTTTTTTCCTCAGAATATCATCTAGTTGCCAAAAATTTCAAGAAAAGCAACAAACTAATAGTGTCACAGTAGTATATCAATAGACTTAGGCAACGATTTCATAGTATCTAAAGGTTCAATAAATTTCATCATCATTCTCAACTCGAATTGTATGTGTGCAAAATCTTATCAACACAACTCTCAATTTCATATTAAAGACACAAATAGATAGCCTCTAGATAATACGCTTCGACTACAAAGCTCTCTTGTCACTCATAAATAAAGCACTCAGAAATTGGGTATTAGTCACTAAGTTTATTTGTGAGGAAAATAGTAAATTATGGAAACACAAACATCTCACATATTGAAGCCTTAAGTTTCTAACCGTAAAATTGATGGTGGTTAGTATTTCCGTGGGAGAGGGCACAAATTTTTGCAAATAAATCTTACCATTATTCAAATTTGCATGCAATACTAACTAAAACAAATAAACAAAACACTAAGTAATCACTACAGAAACCGCGTGCAGATGCGGTAGGGATAAGTTACATTCGGAGTGAACCTCTTTTGGGTTACTTGCGACGCCGACTAGAAGTCCAGTGGTCTTCAATTAGAAGCATTGTCAACTGACAACTTGCCGACTTCTTAGAGTTTCCACGCTAATCGCTTCCTGAAAAGTAAAATGACAATGCAACCTATATGTTTTTTTGAAGTTGTTTGCGTTGTTATTTTTCTTTTTATTTGTTTTTCACGATCTTAGTTTTTCATTTCGTTACCACGAAAAATCCTTTGAATACACATGCATGATTGTCTGCAAAACCAATGCAACATATTAAACTCAAATTAATAAAGAGCAAATCAAATTTTTGTCTAACCTGAAAATTTAAACTAATAAAAGCTAATAACAGATCAAACCAATTATCAAGCAATTCCTAACAATGTTTCTAAACAAAGAAAATTAATACTCAACTACAAAGTCGTGATAATTGACCTTACACTTCGATTACACCTTTACAATCCCTGGCAATGGCGCCAAAAACTTAATTCAAATTTTACTAATATAAATTAATAGGTTAATAAACCTAATTGTTATTAATGCGTCTAAATTTGTCCTTGCTAGCAAAAATGTATAAGTCAGGTAATGGTGCAAGGAAGAATGAAGTCTAGATATGGTTAGCAAAATGTATGCGTATCTTTCTTCTTCCCATTTGTCACCTTAAGTATTGAATGTTCCCTCCACAACTGTCCCTACTATCGAAGGCGTGATGGAGGGAGGAGATCTCACCAAAAATCTTACATGTGCTTGATTGAGTCTCTTCGGCACTTGGCCCTATTTAGGACCCAATGCTTGATTGCGCTAAAAGTTGCTTTATGGAGATCTCGGACCTATGACAACTCAGAGATTTGCATTCAGGCCTTATTGTCCTGGGCCAAGCCCCAAAACTTGTGCCTATTGGGTTGGCTTGTCTTAGGCTTGGGAACCTGACTTACGAGCTGAACAACAGTTTTTGGATGGGTGCGCTTGGGACCGTGTTGAAGCCTTTCTCATGTTAGGGTTGACCCATGCCACATGTTTGTCTGATCGAGTGATTGTTTGATGTCTCATCAGTTATAACGCAAGTGCATGGTTATCTAACTAGTAGACAAAAAAAAATACGGATCGATCCACGAGGAGTATAAACACAATCAAAAACTAAAATTTATTTAGACTAATTTAAAAGGGGGTTACACTGATTGAAAATTTCATAATTAACGTAATAAAATTAGCAACTAAAATTGAATTAACAAGCAAGAGAATTGTTTAAACCTAACTTACTATTTTTTTAAAGCAAGAGACACTAGGATTAACAATCACTTGCTTGCATCGAGTATGGTACTACAAGTGAAACTATTCATGGTGATCCAATTTATTGTATCACTTTTTTTGGGTGAAACTGTTTTTCATTTTTTTGACTTGAAATTGTTTGATGGACTGTTATAGCTCAAAGTTGATATTGTTTGGGGAGTTGTTACAAAAATTCCAATTTGGTGTAGTGATATCAAACCCGATTTAATCGGTGAAATAAATTCATCAATATTCAGAAATTATTAATATTTTACATTGAAACATAACAAAATAGTAAATCAAACTAAAAAATTCTAGAACCCCATGGTTTCATCTTCGCCTCTACGCGAGATTTAGAAACGCATGTCAAAAGTGATCGCAGTGGAGCTTTGGTCGACTACATCTCCTCCTCAATGAACATACTTCTCCAAATGATGTTAATATGCTCCGTGGTGGTGCAAAAGTGAGTGGTGTGGTGTGGATAGCGTAAAAATGATATTAATCTCTCTGTGTGATCAAATATGAAGAGATGGTGTGTTTTGCGATGGGTGTTCGTAATGGACGAGAGCAGAGATGGAGAAGGGGAGGCGAGGGAGATCGTGAGAGCTATGTGGCGATGGTGGATGCTCTATTTGTTTCACGAGATTGAGAGGAAAGAAGAGCAAGATGGCTGGGTTGCTGTGACGAGATGGATAGGCAAATAACAGTGGAAACAACAGGGGGAGAGATGGGAGATGAAGAAAACGAGATGAGTATAGCGAGATGCGATGGTTCTGCAAAAAAGAGAGGGAGTGATGGAGCTGTGACGATGTGTTCCTGGTGGTGGGAAGTCAAAAGTTTGTTAGTTTGGGAAGAATCAAATAATAAAAAAGTGGGTGTCTGTTTTTTTCTTGTGAGCAAGAAAGATTGTAGGCGAGAGGGCAAAGGGTGGAGATGGAACTTTTAGTCGAGCGAGAAAAAGGTGATGACAAGGTAGTGGTTTTGTGGTTGTAATGAAGAAATGGAAAACGAGATGGGTTGTGGGTTGCAGCCAGAAAAGAAAAAAAAGGAATAATAAATGGGGATTTATGTCGAATGAGTGCTTGGGTTTCATTGTCTGCACCTTTTCATGGTTGTCCAGTAACTGTTCTTCCAAATTTACCGTGCTAATGTGATTTCATCTAGTAAGCTCTGAATCCTACAAAAACATGAGAAGGAAATTAAAATAACATACACTACTTGAAACACCAACAAATATAAGTTAATATGTAATTTATGTATAGATTAAGTGAATATCAATACACAATCATCAAAGATCAAGAACTCGGGTTGGGAACATCAAACTCAAACCCAGGCCCACACAACCTAAATGTCGGAACCAAAATTCAAAAAATATGAAAACACTACGAGTAACACTATAACCGATAAATAAAAGAAATAATCTAGAAATAGAATAACAAGATCTCACAAATTTTCACTCATTTGCTTTATGTTGATGACATCTTGATTTTCTTTAATGGTAGGAAATCGTCTATACAAGGTTGTATGGAGTTTCTGCATAAGTATTGTGCAATATTAGAACGAAAAATCAATGAGGCAAATAGTTATTTTGTGGACAACAACTCCCCTGCGGAAAGGATTGAAATTATTAAAGGTGTAACAAGATTTCAACAAAAAAACTCTCCTTTCAAGTACCTAGTTGTTCCAATCTATCAATAGAAAGACAAGGCAACTTTTTCGGCTAATTGGTTGAAAAGATTTAGAAACGTACTGGTGGTTGGAAATCCAATTTACGCACACTAGGAGGGTTGTTGGTATTAGTCAAACATGTATTGGCTTCGTTTTTTATATACCAATTGGCCGCAACACGTGTTCCATTCAAAGTGATAAAGAGAATCCAAGGCATGATAAGGTTTTTCTTTTAGGGTGATTGAGAGGAGGTGTAAAAGGAAGTGTGTTGCCTAGCCACTTTTGAGGTCTTCCACTGATAAGTGTTGTTTAGGGGCGAGAAACCTATTTGTGGTGATGCAAATTTTTTGACTTAAGGATTTATGGAACCTTATGAATTCAAACTTGTATTGGGTTGTCTTCATGTGACTCAAATACTCTTTGGATTGCATCCATTTGCTGGAAAACAAAGTTAATATTGATGCTTCGAAGATGCTCAAAGAAATGATGGGGCTTAGAGCTTGGATGATTAATAAATTCAACCTGGAAGGTTGATTATGGTTTCAAGATCAACTAATTTTATGAGAGCTGGAGTTGATGATACATCAAATAAGACTGTCATCATGACCATACACGTGGCAAAGTTCACTTATCACGATGACCAAGTATTTCAAGTCAGGGCCGACTCATAAAACCCAAAAAGGGCTCGTCAGAACAAATCATAGTCAGAGGCCTAAATTATGGCCCAACGAAGCTTTTCCTTAAAGAATAAAATGTAACAGAGAAAAAGAGTCGTGGCGGGAATTACTCCCCGAATGACATATCTTCATAAATGAGAAGACCGTTACAGAGAACATCTCCCCTCGTTACTTAAGTCACGCATAGAATTAATAATAACACTATATAAGGTAAAGGGAATATTTGACTAAGGTATGCAATTTTAACTGAGTTTTGTCCAGATTAATCTCCACCTTCAATAGATTATTGACTTAAGCATCGGAGTGCCTTCGGCCACCAAACAGGTGGTCATTGACAATCTAACCTTTTTTTTGCAGGTCAGATTTCCAGGAGACCAGATTTGGACGCATAAATCTTGAAGGCAACGAGCCACAAGAAGATGGCCTCCAGAGCGATGGATCCCTACACAAGCTCCATTTAGGATCAGAGTCACAGATCCTAACATGCTGTACAAATTGGCAAGACCGCCATTCTTTGGCGCACTCATGAGGACTCCTCTACCAAAGAAATTCAATCCCCCAAAGTTTCAGGCATACGATGGCACTACAATCCAACATACCATCTGCGACAGTTCTACCACATAATGGAATTGAAGGAAAACACATAGTCCATTCTATGCCAAACATTTCTAACCAGTCTCACCTCCACAACAATGAGTTGGTTCAACAGTCTACCACCTAGATCAATAGACTCCTTCCATGCATTAGCCAATGCTTTCATCATGAGGTTCATCGGCAGCCAGCGGATGAGAAAGGGCGAACATTACTTACTCTGCATTAAAAAAAAGTCTGAAGAAACCATAAGGGAGTACGTCACTTGATTTACTGATGAGTTGACCATGATTGACAGTTGTAGCAATGACACGACCATTGCCACCTTCACTTCCGAATTGAAGAGAGGATCGTTTTACAATTCTCTGAACCTAGACCCCCAAGAGAATATGACAACTTCATTGAAGACTGAAAGTACATCGCCCTCGAGGAGATGTTAGCCTCCAAGAAGAAAAACAAATCTTAAAGAAAGCCTTTCCATGAAAACCGCGAGATGATGGAAGAAAGAAGGAAAAACGATAGACCTCGGGAGGAGAATGATCAGTCGAAAAGGCATCATATCAACGAAAGATCAAATTCGACCAGTGAGAACCCAGGAAACTGTAATTTGCAAGGCTCAGACATGAACGGGTAACAAGTGTGATAAAGAAGATGCATAAACCTTACTCGACCTTGAAAACAAGTCGAGCAAGCATCTTGAAGACCATCGCGAAGTAGGAAGATATTAACTGACTACTCAAGATGAGAGGAGACCCAGATGGATAAGATAAGAACAAGTACCGCTCTTTCCACAAGGATCACGAGCTAAACACTAAAGACTGCTACAATTTGGAAGACAAAATTGAACACTAGGTTCAAATAGGGCGACTACAGGAATTCTTCGGGCTGCTAGACAAGTAGATTAAAGGGAAAGATTAGGTAGACACCGCTGCACGATCAAAAGAACTACCCAGAGAGCTCATTTATGCCCTACACGGCATAGCTGGAGAAAAAGAACCATATGACCGATCAAACAAGAGATCATCAATACCACCCACTCAAGCTAATCTAAATCGAAGTAGGAAAACCAACATCATCGAAGGAGACTAAAAGAGCCACTGCAACAACTCGCAACAAGGGACACAAAAATGTTTGCATTTCAGGCGGTGATCAACCAGTTGATCAGGTTCAAGGGTCTCATTGACAAATGCGAGCTTGATTCCCAACCGAGAGCTCTTTATCATACATTATCTCTGACTAGGCCAACAACACCTTATCCATCATTGATAATGGGACTGACATGAACAAATATGATTTGATAAATAAAATCGATACCATTGCAAGGTCTTAAACCTAGAAGTTCATGTAAGCCTTGGCAGCTGGAGTTGACGTAAGCATGATTGGACAATTTGGTGCTGGTTTCTACCTAGCTTAGGAAATCTCCAATCAAAGTACCTTGAAGAGCGCACACTCAAGGATTTAATCTAGAAGCATTCTTAGTTCATTAACTACCTCGTCATAATAAGGCCTAGATCCTTGGTGAATAAGGTCTAGACCTTTCGAATAAGGTCTAATCCTTAGGGTAAATAAGGTTTCTTATTGATTTAATTTGCTTATTTATTTTGTGAAGTAGGTTTGATTCTTTTAGTTACAAGGCTATGTCTTTGTTTAGCATGGGATATTTCCTTAGTTTTCCTTTATTCGGGTAAAGTCGTAATGTACCCTCGAAGTGTGTAAAATCTTTTGATAAAGGTCTTGCATTCCATAGTTGCCCTCCCCCTGGAGCTTAATTTTAAAAAAAAAGCTACCTCATCGTGGCCGTACACGTGATGCAAACCATCAAAATTACGGGAAAGCCATTAAGAAGGATATAATACATGGTGGGAATCACTCCCTCGAGGACACACTTCAATGAAGATGAAGGTTGTTGAAATGAACGTCCCCTCTTCATTACACCATTCAGTTAAGGCGAAACAACACCAAAGCAAATTTCAAGACAACATGAAATAAGAGCTTATCTAAAGCAGATACACATACTTCTCAAAAGACAAGGGCATGCAGAAGTTAGCTCCCTCCTAGAACCATCAAGAGGAATGACATCAACATACATCAATCAAGCATCAATCAAATAGAAAGTCACAATGTACGAGCTATTCACAATGGATCCTACGTTGTTACGGAACGACTACAAGTAAGCAAGCAAGCCAAAATGACTAACACTCTAAACAAAATAGTTCTGAACAAAGGATGACAATGAAGCGCTAAAAGTTAGATTAGAATTTATAACACATTCAGAGTCGGCAACTAGAAGAAACAGTAATACTGGTAAAAGTCAACAAACCAAGAATATGCTAGTTAAAATGTACAAAAGGAAAACAACTACTACTGCCATGGAATGTTGAGCATTTGAAATAGGACTATCAATAAAATTATGAATTCGAACCCCCCAATATTCAAACAGTCAAGTTCATTCAAGGCGTCAAAGTCAGACTGTGCATCTACTTGTAAAGCAACTAGCACGACTAGCATATCGAGCTAAGAGTAAAAAGTCAAGACGTATAAGTCATATGTAAACATACAACTTCTGGTCTAATAAACTGTGAACTAAAACCTCCTAGCTCGACCAATATGTTGGACCAAACCTTATAGCCTAACCAATATATAAGACCACGAAGAAAATCTACAAAAGTCTGGACATGTAAGTAAAGACTTACTCGAAAAACCTTCTTGCTCGACCAATATGTCGAAACACAAAGTAAATCTACAAATGTCTAGACGTGTAAGTAAAGACTTGTAAAACCTTCTGGCTTGACCAATATGTCATATCACAAAGTAAATCTTCAAGCTTGACCAATATGTCAGATCACAAAGTAAATCTTCAAACGTCTTGATGTGTAATTTAAAACTTACTCATAAAACCTTCTGGTCTGACCAATAAGTCAGACCACGAAGTAAATCTACAAAAATTTGGACGTGTAAGTCAAGACTTACTCGTAAAACCTTATATCCCAACCAATATGTCGGACCACGAAGTAAATCTACAATAGTCTGGACGTATAATTCAAGACTTACTCGTAAAACCTTCCGGCGCATATGTCAGACCATGAAGTAAATTCACAAAATTTTGGACGTGTAAATCAAGACTTACTCGAAAAACCTTCTGGCCTGACCAATGCGTCAGACCACAAAGTAAATATACAAAAGCTTGGAAGTATAAGTCAGATTTACTCGTAAAGCCTCCATGCTCGATTAGCAAGTCAGAAGAAATAAAAGCTTCAGATGCCAAAGAAACAAGTGCAAAGGCATAAATCTAGCCAAGTCTAACTACCAAGATACATATAATACGAATAGAGAGATCAACATTTATTGTGTATTGTTGCGGGTTTAACTGGTCTAAACAAACAGGCTAATTTGACCCACTTGTAATAACCGCAAGTGCACGGTGTCTAACTGGTAGACAATTGCAAGTACGGGTCGATCCCACGAGGAAGGTGGATTAAATTGAATTTAGTAATTTACCTAAACTAATTTGGAGAAAATGGGGGTTACAGTGTTTAAAAATCCGAGTTAAACAAAAGTAATAAAAATAACAATAAATAAAAGAAAAGAGTTGGAAGGAAACCACAATTTGCAAAATATTTTTCAAGCTCCTAAAATTATATTCAATTTTTCTTATTATTCCAATTTCAAATAAATGACTCTAGCAACGTATAAACTCCTAGCATTAATTTTCTTATTAGGGCACAATTAATCACAAGTTTAATTATTCAATTAAAACATGCTTGATTTATAACATAATATTTTTCTAACAACCCAAGATGCATGACATATTAGGTGAAAGTAAAATATTATAAATCGTGAATCAATTAATATTAATAATGGAATAATAAAGTTAAATGAAATTAATTCTAGAGTTTGAAACTTAATTCACTGCGGTGTTACAGAGCATTCAGCAGGGTGCAAACAGGAATAGGTCCAGTGTGGCTCAGCAGATCCCAGTGGGTGCAAATAGTTCTGATCTTTCTCAGCCGAGGTGCTCTCAACAAGGTCCACTGGGTGCCACTAGCGTCAACTTGATTTAAGTATCTGTGGTGGTAGTGATTTATAAGGTGGGGTGCAAATAGTACCCCAACCTTTCTTCCTCAATTCGAACAGAGAGAGAGGCGGGAAGACGCTGTGGGCGATCTGCTCTTGTCTGGTGGTGAGCAGGGACTGCGACAAGAGCTGATGTGGTCTTCCGGCGAAAGATGTTGGTGGTGGGTGATGGGCGCTGTGATGAAGAAAATGAATGAGAGATGAGAACCGAGTGGTGAGTGGTGAGTGGTGATGCAGCTGGTGACGAAGGTTGAAGATGAAGTGAAATAGGGTTGTCACGCCCCTGTTTCGGTGGAGTGAAGGAGAGAAAACAGAGATGGATAGGTTGTGGGTGCTGATTTTGCTTGGTTGGGATGGTGATGAGAATCACAAATTGTGAAGAAGAGGTTTTGGTATTCTATATTTTTTTCTTTCCCTTCTCTTCTTCCCCTTTTTTATTCATTTTTATTGTATTTATAGAGAATTAAGAAAATGAACTTGGACAAGTTAAGGGGAGGGTTCAATGAGTGATTTAAGGCTTAAATCAAACTAGAATCTTGGATAATTAAGAGAATATGCTTTGGGTTTGACTGGGTTTGGGTTTACGGATTTGGTTTTGGGTTTGGTTTTGAGTTTAGGTTATGGGCTTAGGCTATTCTCACCTCCACTCCCTCTGAAGTCACCGTCTATGATTTATTCATTGCATTTTTCTTTGATTTCTTCGTTATTGCTCCGAATTCTACAAAAACACAAAAAATTAATAAATAATTTAAAATAAAATAAAACAAGGGTTAACAAAATTATAATAAGAGGTAAAATAAGTGTTATAATTATGTGATTATCAAATACCCCCAAACCTATATTTTGCTAGTCCTCGAGCAAAAAAAAAGAAGAAAATCGAAAATAAAATCCTAACTAACTTTCCCAGGCATCGTCGATTGCACTTACCTTTGAAAATGTGCAACAAGGCTTTGAACCCCTAGATTACCTCTAGGGGACGAGTTATAATCTCGTGAGGGTTTCCAAAAAATGTTACCCACAAACATTACTGACTCAACAAAACTTGGTCAAACAGTGTTTATTTTAAAACTTCAAGATATGCAAGAAACCAACAGTGTCAATTTCGTGTATTAACAAATCTCCAAATAATTTAATATTCTCCAAAAGTTAGAAAAAATTCATAATGATCCTCAACTCAATGTTTGTGTGTGAAAAGCACTATCAACATAACTTTTCATTTCAAAGTAAAATAATGACTAAATCTTCTGTAGAAA
This sequence comes from Berberis vulgaris, assembly GCA_963556465.1. Taxonomy (NCBI): domain Eukaryota; kingdom Viridiplantae; phylum Streptophyta; class Magnoliopsida; order Ranunculales; family Berberidaceae; genus Berberis; species Berberis vulgaris. Next base: position 36,872,378 of record OY747126.1, on the reverse strand, counting down.
GTTTGTTTTGACTTCAAACCTCTCATGTCACTCACAATAAAGCACTAAGAGATTTGGTATTTCACTCAGTTTATATTTGAGGAAAGAGTAAATAATGAAAAACAATCATCTCACATATAGTATTATGAAGAACAGACTTTTCAAGAATAGAATGAGCATGATCTCATTGACAGGAATATCAATTACTTTTGGGAATGTTGAATCAAACACCATAGGTCTTGGTTATTAAATCTCCACATCTACGGAACCAACCTTTACCTAAGATCAACTAGGACTTTGTTGGGTTGTAACGGGGCTTTGGTAATGGTTAATAAGGAATGTCAAAGGGTTCTAACAAAAATTTCTAGGAATGTATACACCCATTCACGAACAATTAGGGATGTCAAGAATAAACCAATGTTGCGCACCATCAATTTTTTCTTTATTCTCACATCTTTATCCTCATTGAGGAATCATTTTTTTTATTTTTTTTCACATAGAGGATTTATGAAATATCTCATATTTTGCTCTTTAATGCCCTTTTTACACCAAGTATATCCATCCATACACATTCTCAGAAAAGTTGGGTAAAGGTTAATGGGTTAACAAATAAAAGTTATTCTAAGGCTCAAAAGGCTACAAAAAGGTTAATGTTATGGGTAAGTTAAAAGGCTAGTTAATGGTCTAACGAAAGAAAAGGAAAAAAATGCCTAGATCATTTCCTAAATTCGGGTCAGTATTATGACATCTCAATTGAATAAGCCAAGAAGTTCTAGTGTAATAATTCAATTTCGATGTCATTCCCAAAGCAATTGATCAGAAAAATGAGAATAATGAGGTCATCAACGAGATAATACGGACTCAAGAAAAATCAGAGTTTATGTATAACCCTCGAAAAAATAGAAAGGTTCAAAACTTTCAGGGTTAAGTCTCCACTATTATTCTAAGGTTTTCTAGTATATACTCATCAACTTCAAGTTATGCTAACATGGCTCATGGTGCAAACATAATCGAGTTGAAAAATCTTATGAACTAGATCTAACTTAAGGATCATACTAAACTTTCAGTCCTTATCAATATACCAATATGTCAAGTTGGCTTGCATTTTCTTGAGCATAAAACATTTAAAATCCATTTTCATAATCGCAAAAGACCAAGTTTTCTTGACAGAAAAGCACAATTTTTTTTTTTTTTTTTAAGAATAAGAAAAGAAAACACTACGAAAAATTCACCGACTCATGAACCCTACCCCCAAACCTAATCCAAACATTGTCCTCAATGTTTAACAAAATAATTCTTACAAATGAATGAAATTAATACATGAGAAGAGGTTAGAACAGTATTACCACGGTGAAGATTTTACCAATTTCCACAAGTAATCCACCGATGAGAGCTCAGAGACAAAAGAATTGTGGATTAGTTAATAGAAATAGATAAAATACACACTCAACATGCACTCTTACAACAAAAGGTGGGCTGCCTCCCAGTAGCACTTGGTTTAACGTCATCAGCTCGACAAAACCCAAAAGATCCTCAATTCTGATACACAAGGTCCTCTAATAGAATCACATCAACCTCGACTTCGAATTGAGGTAACTCTAAGAATGGCTTAAGTCGTTGACCATTTACCTTAAATACATGGCCATCCTTAGGGTTAACGATCTCTACAGCTCCATGTGGGAACACTGCTTTCACAATATAAGGTCCAGACCACCGAGATCTCAACTTTCCAGGAAAAAGTTGTAACCGAGAGTTGAACAACAAAACTTTTTGAGACAGTTCAAAGGACTTATGAAGAATGGATTTATCATGAAATATTTTCGTTCGTTCTTTGTAGATTTTGGCATTGTGGTACGCATCATTTCGGATCTCTTCCAACTCATTAAGTTGAAGCTTACGATGCGATCCAACCTTGACCATATCAAAATTGAACGTCTTGATGGCCCAATATGCACGATGTTCCAATTCCACAGGCAAATGACATGCTTTTCCAAAAACAAGCCTATATGGAGACATTCCAATCGGGGTCTTAAATGTTGTTCTATAAGCCAAGAGAGCATCACTCAGACGTTGAGACCAGTCTTTACAATCTGGTCTGACTGTCTTCTCTAGAATGTTTTTAATCTCCCAATTGGAAATCTCAACTTGCCCACTTGTTTGTGGATGAGAGGGGGTGCCAACTTTATGAGTGATGGAGTATTTTTTTACTAATAGCTTGAATGGTCTATTGCAAAAATGAGAACCACCGTCACTTATAATGGCACGCGGAATACCAAAACGAGAAAAGATATTATCTTTCAAGAATCTTACCACAACCCTGTGGTCATTCGTTTTTCATGCTATCGCTTCTACCCATTTTGAACACATAATCCACAACAACAAGGATGAAAAGATTGCCAAACGAAGGCGGGAATGGTCCCATGAAATCAATACCCCAAACATCAAAAATTTCAACCACAAGAATATTAGTAAGGGGCATCATGTTGCGATGAGAAATGGAACCCATTCGTTGGCATCGATCATAAGTGGTGCAAAAGGCATGAGTATCTCGAAAAAGAGCAAGCCAATAAAAACCACTCTGCAAAACTTTTGCAGCTATCTTTCTAGAGCTAAAATGACCACCACAAGCTTGCTCATGACAAAATGAGATGATGCTGTGAAATTCACTCTCAGGAACACATCTCCTGATAACCTGATCAGGACAATACTTGAACAAGTATGGATCATCCCAGAAGAAATGTCTAACCTCAGCAAGAAATTTGGATCTATCTTGTTTAGACCACTTAAAAGGAAGTTGACCTGTAACAAGATAGTTCACGATATCTGCATACCAAGGTAATTGGGAGAGAGCAAATAACTGCTCATCAGGAAATGACTCATTCAATGGTAAATATTCGCTAGATGACTCTACCAGAAGTCTAGATAAATGGTCAGCTACAACGTTTTCTGAACCTTTCTTGTCCCAAATTTCAATATCAAACTCTTGTAGCAATAGGACCCATCGAATTAAGCGAGGTTTAACATCTTTTTTTAGAGAAAAAGACACTTTAACGCCGCATGATCAGTAAAAATAAATACTTTGGATCCTATAAGGTAAGACCAAAATTTGTCTAGAGCAAAGACTACAGCTAATAACTCTCTCTCAGTGGTGGAGTAATTAAGTTGTGCGTCTTGTAGAGTTCTACTAGCATAATAAATGACATGTGGCTTTTTGTCCAATCGTTGTCCTAGGACAGCTCCGAGTGCAAAGTCGGAAGCATCACACATAATCTCAAAGGGAAAGTTCCAATTAGGAGATTGGATGATTGCAGCCGAAGTCAATAATTGTTTAAGCTTTCAAACAATCTTCATCAAAAAACAAAACTGCGTCTTTAGCAAGTAAATTGCATAAAGGACAAACGATTTTGCTAAAGTCTTTGATGAATCTCTGATAAAATCAAGCATGGCCTAGAAAAGATCTAATTTCCTTAACCGTCTTTGGAGGCAGAAGACTCAAAATTAAATCAATTTTGGCTTTGTCGACTTCAATTCCCTTGTGTGAAATTACATGTCCAAGAACAATGCCCTGTCGTACCATAAAATGACATTTCTCCCAATTTAAGACAAGATTTTTCTCCACACATCAATTTAACACTAAAGTTAAATGATGTAGACATTCATCAAATGAATCACCAAATACTGAGAAATCATCCATAAACACCTCGAGGAACCTCTCAACCATATTGAAAAAACACTAAGCATGCACCGTTGAAAAGTAGCGGGTGCGTTACACAATCCAAAGGGCATTCTCCAATATGTGAAAGTACCAAAGGGACAAGTGAATGTGGTTTTCTCTTGATCATCGGGTGCAATGGGGATTTGGTTATAACCGGAATACCCATCAAGAAAATAATAGTAATCGTGTTCGGCTAACCTTTCAAGCATCTGATCAATGAAAGGAAGAGGAAAGTTATCCTTCCTTGTGACCAAGTTCAACTTACGGTAATCAATACACACTCGCAACCCCGTGGTCATGCGAGTTGGTACTAATTCATTCTTGTCATTCTTTATTACCGTTACCCCTGATTTCTTTGGGACAACTTGAACAAGACTGACCCAAGGACTATCCGAAATTGGGTAGATTATACCCACATCCAACAATTTGAGCACTTCAGCTCGGACAACTTCCTTTAGATTAGGATTAAGTCTACGTTGCATTTCACGCGATATTTTGGCATTATCTTTGATATGAATGTGATGCATGCAAACGATTGGACTTATTCCTTTAATATCCGCGATAGTCCACCCAAGTGCTAATTTATGTTCTTTTAAAACATCTAACAATTTTCCTTCCTGTTCTTCAGTCAATGCAGATGAAATAATAACAGGTAAGGTATTTTCAACACCTAAAAATGCATACTTGAGGTTGTCAGGTAATACTTTTAGGTCGAGCTTGGGTGGTTTTTCAACAGAAGGGACTTGTTTTGACTCACTGAGTGGAAGAGGTTCCACCCTAGGCTTCCATTTATAACTGGTTTCCATTATAGGGGTAGAGTCAAGCAAAGCATTGACTTCCATGATGGAATCATTAATATCGAACTCTAAATTAAAATGAGTCAAACAAGCCTCTAAAGGATCATTAAACTGAGGAAATGAATGTTCCGCCAAACTCTCAATCATGTTAACCTCAAAGGAACCCTCCGACTCTGGAGGTTGTTGACTTACATTGAATACGTTGAGTTCGACGGTCATGTTACCAAATGATAATTTCATGATTCCATTCCGGCAGTTAATGATAGCATTGGATGTGGCCAAAAATGGACAACCCAAAATAACTGGAATGTGACTAGAGGGATTGTGAACAGGTTGTGTGTCAAGGACTATGAAGTCCACAAGGGAAATAAAATTTGTCAACCTTAATGATCACATCCTCTATCACACCGCGGGGGACTCGGACAGATCGGTCTGCCAATTGCAGTGTCACTTGAGTTGGTTTCAACTCACCAAGACCCAATTGCACATATACTGAATATGGCAATAGATTAACACTTGCCCCTAAATCTAACAGTGCCTTCCCAATCATATGATCACCAATCACACATGAAATAGTCGTGCAACTAGGATCTCTGTACTTAGGTGGGTTTTGTGTTGAAGGATGGAGCTGACTTGCTCAGTTAGGAAGGCTCTTTTGTGCACATTCAGATTTCGCTTTTGTGTACACAAATCCTTCAAAAACTTGGCATAAGAGGGAACTTGCTTGATGGCCTCGAGTAATGGAATATTGATTTGAACTTGTTTAAAATTTTCCATTATATCGTTGGCATTTGTTCCTTTCTTCGCCGGAACTAACCACGATGAAAATGGTGTTCTAGGCATATAGGATGCCTTGGTGGGATCAGAGTCAAAATGATGATCCTCTTGAGAAGATGAGGCTTTATCAGCCTCCTTCTCAGATGGAGGTGTGACTTGCTTTGGCGTGGATTGGGATTATGGATCAATCAAATTAGGCATTCTAATTTGGTTTCCAACTTGTTTTCCACTCCTAAGGGTGATGATAGATTTGACATCTTCATTGCGTGGCTGAGATGCGCTGCCTATTTTGAATTGGCCCTTAGGATTTTGAATGGGTTGACCAGGGAATCTTCCTGCTTCTCTTTCAGGAAAGGATTTTGCTATGTGACTCACAATCATCTCAAGCTTTTGGATGGCTTGAGATTGTTGTTGAGAAGTAGCTCTTAGTTCGGTGATAGCCTAAGAGTTCTCTTCGAGCATGGTTCCTATTTTCTGCATAAATTGGTTCACTGTATCCTGTAAACTATGAGTGTTAGAGGGAGGTACATCTTGATTGAATTGAGGCCTATTAGCAGGAATTGGAGCACGAGGAGCTTAAGGGATAACAACTGGGCCTCCTTGATGTTGACCATGGGCCCATGAGAGATTAGAGTGTTTGGCTAAACCTAGATTGTAAAAATTTGAGTGTGAATTATAACCAGATTGCCTAAAGGTATTGAATGCATTGACTTGCTCAGCAAAATAAGCAGGGTACTCATTTTTCAAGTGACAATCTGATGTGGAATGACTAGAACTTGAACATGAAGCACAAACCTCGGATGGAACATTGGTTTGGACTGATGGCTGAGACGTTTCCAGATATGCATCAATCTTCTGTGCCATTGTCATTACAATTGCTTCCAACCTTGAAGAAGGAGGAAGATGAGGAGTAGATGATGTATCCCTTACTTCATACAAACCACCCTTTTGCCTATCCGAGTCTTTTCTTGAAAAATCCCATTGTTGAGAATTTTCAGAAATAGCTTCAAAGAATTCCCAAATCTCATTAGCACTCATCTTCATACGTGACCCACCACTAGTGGCGTCAATCATTCGACAGTTTTGAGGGGTTAACGCGTCTTGAAAGTATTGAACCAAGTGCCACTTTTCAAAGCCGTGATGGGGACACCTAGCAGTGAGTTCATTGAATCTTTCCCAACATTCATAGAAATGCTCACCCTCTTTCTGTTGAAAATTAGATATATCTCTTCGGATGGCATTTGTTTTATGAATAGGAATATATTTTGTCAAAAAATTTTCTGATAGGGCATCCCAAGTGTCAATGGTTCCAGTTACTAAGGAGTTTAACCATGACTCCTCCCTATCTTTTAAAGAAAAGGGGAACAGCCTAAGATGAAAATAATCATCAGAAACAGGCTAATTTGACCCACTTGTAATAATCGCAAGTGCACAATGTCTAACTGGTAGACAACAGCAAGTAATTTGACCCACTTGTAATAATCATGGAATAATAAAGTAAAATGAAATTAATTCTAGAGTTTGAGACATATATCACTGTGATGTTACAGAGCATTCAGCAGGGTGTAAACAGGAACATGTCCAGTGTGGCTCAGCAGATCCCAGTGGGTGCAAATTTGATCTTTATCAGCCGAGGTGCTCTCAGCAAGGTCCACTGGGTGCCAGTAGTGTCAACTTGATTTAAGTCTCTGTGGTGGTACTGAGTTATAAGGTGGGGTGCAAATAGTACCCCAACCTTTCTTCCTCAATTCGAACAGAGTTAGAGGCGGGAAGACGCTGTGGGCGATCTGCTCCTGTCTGGTGGTGAGCAGGGACTGCGACAAGAGCAGATGTGGTCTTTCCGGCGAAAGATGTTGGTGGTGGTTGATCGGCGTTGTGATGAAAAAAATGAATGAGAGATGAGAACCGAGTGGTGAGTGGTGGTGCAGCCGGTGACGGTGGTTGAAGATGAAATAAAACAGGGTTGTCACGCCCCTGTTTCGGTGGAGTGAAGGAGAGAAAACAGAGATGGATAGGCTGTGGGTGGTTATTTTGCTTGGTTGGGATGGTGATGAGAATCACAAATTGTGAAGAATAGGTTTTGGTATTCTGTATTTTTTTTCTTTTCCTTCTCTTCTTCCACTTTCTTATTCATTTCTATTGTATTTATAGAGAATTAAGAAAATGAACTTGGACAAGTTAAGGGGAGGGTTCTTCAATGAGTGATTTAAGGCTTAAATCAAACTAGAATCTTGGATAATTAAGAGAATATGCTTTGGGTTTGATTGGGTTTGGTATTGGGTTTGGGTTTACTGATTTGGTTTTGGGTTTTGTTTTGAGTTTAGGTTATGGGCTTAGGCTATTCTCACCTCCACTTCCTCTGAAGTCACTGTCTGTGATTTATTCATTGCATTTTTCTTTGATTTCTTCGTTATTGCTCCGAATTCTACAAAAACACAAAAATTTAATAATTAATTTAAAATAAAATAAAACAAGGATTAACAAAAATATAATAAGAGGTAAAAAAATGTTATAATTATGTGATTACCATGTATGATCAAATATTGTGATTGATCTAAAACAATAAACGATCTACTACCCCGACAACATAAAGACACAATCTAGCAGGTAGGACATGCAGATCAGAGAGAAATAAATACAAGGGAGACAAAACATAAGAACATCAACAAAGAAACACTTGTCATTCATAACTCTATTCAGTTATATCGAGAGAAAAAGATACAACAATCGAAGAGCTAACCATAGAGGTGATCAGAGCATTACGAACGATGCAGTCTTTTTCCGCTCCCTATTTTGACCTAGTCCTGCTGACCTGCACAACTAACGCATGTGAGCCACAGACCACCATGGGGTTGCCGATGGCACTCCGATGCTAAAATCAAACAAGGCTCTAAGGAAGGTGTAATGCTGTAACAAGGAATTTGTAGCATACCTTAGCTTACCAACCTCATGTCTTATTTATAGTGCAAAGAGTCTTGGTTCTACCAAGCCATCGTAGGCATAGTTTAGGAAGGAGATCTTTGTGGAGATCCCTTCCAAATTAGGAGTCGTACTGTAGGAGGGAAGTTCCCTGTTAGGTCTGTGTTCCTAGATATGCTAAAGATAGTTCCCAATCCAAGGGTAATTTGTAGCAGGGAGTTTCTTTGTGTGGAAGATACTCTGGTGTTTGTTTCCTAGTTGGAAGTAAAGAGCAGTTGTAGTTGCTCGTTAGAAACTGATCCTCGACTTGCCTAAATAAGGCTTACGGGTATTGAGGATAGTTGTGAGACGTGTGAACCTAACATGCTGTAAGAGTTCGGATCAGCCTGGCAGATTGAAGTTGGGCGGGCTTAGAACCGCTTGGGTCGGATAAGTGTTTGGCTGATGCTTGAAGTCGAAATTCCTCGAGATCCTCATGAGACGTGTACGGCTCCAGGGTGTGACCATTTTTATGTATCATTAGCTAATCCCCCTGAGTTAGTGGGCTGTCACATCGGTTTGTTAAGTCATCTCTTGAAGGGATGCACCGTTCATGATGATTGAGTCTGAATGGTTGTTTGAGCCACACGCTGCATTAATTGAATGTGCGTTGGTTCAGCGGAAAAGAGGTGGGAAGCCAACCTCTATTTAGTCATCCAATGTGTAGAGTATGATTCTTCTACTTTCCTTGCTTTCGAGGCTACCGCTCTGATTAGAAAAGATTGTTCATTTTCTTCATGGCTCAAAAAACTTTCTTGATGACACTGTCTTGGCCGAAGGCCTGGAGTTTTTCAAAAATAGGCTGTTGTCCGAACCTGGTCTCGCCAAAATCCGTACGAAGTTTTGGGGTCCCTGAGGACCTGCCGTTGTATTTCCTGACAGGCGACCAAACACAAATGTAAATTTAGCTGGTTTTATCTGTTTGCTCCGTGGGATGTTCAAACTGGAGTGCATTTTCCAGTTTAGGATGTGATTTAGAATTTCTCGGACTTCTTAGGGATTCCTCAGGCTCAGTTGGGCCCAATGGATATAGGATCATCCTCATGATTCTGCTCAGTACTAAGGAGGCCGGCGTTAGCATGACTCAATCGGTGATTAAGTTGCTAACCTCTCCACGGCTAAAGAGTAATGTTGTTTGTAAGATGAAGTCGCCGAATTGCTTCGTTAAGTTGCCTGATGATTTCAAGTTCTGGCAGAAGTACTACTTCCTGGCCCCTACGGATTCGAAGTATTTTCAATGCAAGGGTTGTTCGCTCGAGCAACAGTTTAGGCCACTTCGTAAGTTCGTTTCTTTTCTTGTGACTTTGATATACTTGATAGTGGGCCGATTAACCATCGCTTGCATTTTTTTGCAAGAAGGTTCCACGTCTTGCCGAAAAGAAAGGCGATCGATGTCATATGGGTTTCCAACTTCATCCACAGTGGGCTGTGAGAAACTGGCACGTCGTTCCCACTATGTATCTTGAGTTGCGCATTAAGTTGGAAAATGGGGCCCATCCAGGAAGAGGAAAGCTACTGGGGCCAAAGCTCCTATTCTGTCTGATGTTGAGGAGCCGTCTGAGACTCTTGCCTCCTTCGTGAGGAAGAGGTCTCGCGTTAGAACTGGGCCATCTTCGGCACGACCCGCTCCAGTGAAGAGGGAGCGCGAGTTTTCTAGGCCTGTTGAAACGGAGACTGATGTTTTTGGCTTGGAAAAGGATTACCTGCAATTGGCAGAATCGTAGACAAGTCAAACCTTAGTGACGCGCAGGTCGAGGCTTTGAATGACCATCTGGTGCGGGTTGCGATGGCAGCTTCCGCTGGTGCTGATTCGCGTGGGGCTGCTCCGATAGAAGGCTCTTGTGAGGATTTGTCTGAGGTGGTAGAATCTGGCCTCATAATTGTTTCGCTTGATAGTGGTCGCGGTACCGGTCGTGTCTCTTGCAGTCCACATCGCTCACCGTCTTGCTCTAGACCTCAAATAGAGGTGTTGGATGGTTCTTTGGATACTTCACTGCCTTCTCTCCCTCCGGATCCCACTGAGCCATCTCGTACAAAAGGGGCTACTGCTGTTGACAAGGGAAAGGCCACAGAGGAGAGCCTGAGGATGGTGGTGAACGTGAAGGGAAATGTCGACATAGTTCTCGATCAGGGAAAACTTCATCCGAACACACGGATAAGTTTGTTTGCATCAGATTTGGTGAAGCTGAGTTCATAGGTCTGGCACCAAGAAGTGGACGTAGAGTATGCTTCCAGGAAGCATATAAGTAGGCGTCAGAGCTGGCTGATGGATCATTCTCCAAAACCAGAAGAGGATTCGTTGGAAGGGTGTATACACCTTGGAGCGTGTTGGAACGGAAGTTGAGGCGGTGTTGGAACGGAAGTTGAGGCGGCTCGTGAGAGAGTATACACCTTGGAGCGTGTATTCCCGCATATGCAGACACTGTATTCTGATGCACTCCATGAAATTGAGCAGCTTAAGAATCAAGCCAAAGTGAAGTGATTGGATCGGTTAACCATGGCTGCTAAGGCCCAAATGGGTCGTCTGGAGGACCTTGAGCGTAATCTTACAGAGGCAGTGTTCGAAAGGGATGGACTTAGGCATGAGTTGAGCCGTATCGGCCGAGATGTCTAGGTTTCGCAGGAAGTTGCGGCTAAGGCGAGTTCTGAACTGTTGTCTTCCACTGAAGAGAGTTCTTCGAAAAGAGCCGACTAGGCTGCTGAGAAGCAACAATTGGAATCCGATGTGGAATTATATGCTCGAGAAGTGAGGAAGCCCGAAGACCAGCTTGAATTAGGGTGGCATGAAGTTAGTGCCATGAAGAGTAGTTTGGCCATAGAGCAGTCTCAGGTTGATGTACTGACTAGCAAGTTGGAGCTATTGGAGCGTGAACTTGTTGATGCAAAGGTGCGGGAGGAAGATTTCATCCAGGAACAAGGCAAATGTGAGTTTTGTTTGGTTGTACATGGATGGCTGGAGCTGCTGGCACTGATGAAAGGGGAGCATCTGGAGTGGGATCTCAGCCGTTATAAGAAGATGTCGTATGGACCTGTCTGTTACCTCAGCGTTATCGAGCGAGGAAGACAACTTGAGCTCTGATGTCCAGGTTGCGGTGTGTGTGGACACAACTCCTACTCCTTTTTGTCTTTGATCATTAATGAAAATAATTTTATCCGTTTCATGCTTGTTGTCTCTATTGCATGTTTTTGTTTTGCCTTGTTGTCTTGCTTTGGCATAGGCTGGTTGAATCAATAGAACATTGACTGGTCTGTCTGCGGTAGAGAGCTTGACCGCTTTGTGTTGTGAATGACTTGGGGTCATCACGGTGTAGTTATGTTCGATAGTCGGCATGTTACGAACAGTTTAGCTGGGGGTTGAGTCATTTGAGCTGTGCCCTGTCCCCAAGGTAAGCTGCTTGAGGGTTACCTTGCTTGTCTGACAGGTCAGTGGTAGTTGCTGCTGTGAGTGAGTTGTGATGGCCGAGCATGCGTGTCAGAGCGTTTGTGTTGAGTCAGGCGTCATAAGCTCGGGTAGACATCCTATGTAGCTTTTATCAGGGCATTGGTCGTACAAGCTTTGTATCAGCGCGAGTGGCTTTCACTTAACATTAGAATGTCAGTTCGTTTAAGCATGAAGACGCTAACTCAGCTAGATTCATGTTCGCTTCAGTTGTTATGAAGGGAAGCGGAGGTCGTGTGGCGGGCTGCTTGAGGTCCCCACCTTCTGAATTGTTTATGTCCAAGCCATGTGGACTACAAGTTCGGGGAGTAAAGGTTTGGTAACCAAGCTAAAAAGCAGTGGTCTCGTGGAAAGCCGTCGGAATCAGTTCGAGACTGACTAGGCTCCCACCTTCCAAATCATTTATGTCCGAGCATAGCAGACTACAGATTTAGGAGTAAAGGTTTGGCAAACAGGCTGAAAAACAGTGGTCCCGTGGCAAGTCGTCAAATCAGTTCAGGACTGACTAGGCTCCCACCTTTTGAACTATTTTCGCTCTCCCTGTGTGGTGGGGGCTATAAATTCGAGACGGGTTTGGCAACCAGGTTGAAAGTCAATGATCCCAAATTATCTACACCTTAGTGAACCAAGCTATAAATTTGGGAGTTTTTCGGCGGCTATGCTGAAAAGCAATGGTCCCGTGGCAAGCCGTGAGAATCAGTTCAGGACTGACTAGGCTCCCACCTTCTAGACTATCTACACCCTCGCAGTGGGGTCTACAAGTCTAGGGTTGGTGATTCGGCGACCACGCTGAAAAGCAGTGGTCTCGTGGTGAGCCATCGAAATCAATTCAGGATTGACTAGCCTCCCACCTTCCAAACCATCTACACCCTCACAGTGGGGGCTACATTTTCTAGGCTTTAATTAGAAGCTTTTGTTGTTGGTTGTCACCAGCTAGGCTTACCTGATTTGGTTTGGATATCACTAACTGCGAATGGGGCAGTGATCCCTGGCAAGTTGTCGTTACCATGCATGGTAGCGTTGATTAAACTCCCACTTCCTAAATTGTAGATGCCCCCATTGAGCGAACTTGGTATCGGGATGAACCATAAGCCATCGTCATCAGTCTTGGCTGACTAAGCTTGCCTGGTTTGAATAGTAGTTCCGCCTGCTAGAGGGTGTGCGAACCTAATCCATTAACATGTTGCATGGAGTGGATGAAATTACCTTAAATCAGCTGGTGATCTGTAGGTACAATTCGTATGTCAGGGTTGACTAGGATCTCTAGTGCTCATGCCAAGCATGTGACAAAGTATTGTTTGAATAATAGGTCGAGCCCATGGGCCCGTAAAGGAAGGGCTAGGGTTTTTTGCACGGTGAGTTGTGTGTACGGTGTAGATTGCGCGGTTACATGTGTACAACATAGGCTGCGTGACGATTGAGTATCGGTTACCCCCTCTCAATTGATGGGGTTGCGTGCAGCGCCATTAATTGTGTGACGTGGTATGTGCAGTTTTCTTGGGAATTGTCGTCTTCCAGTTTCCCGTACGGTATTCAATTTTTGGCAGCTAATGCTTGAGTGCCCGCTTGGTGAACAATCATGTCTATATGATGGTGTTTTCCAATAGTTGTAGCTAGGCACTATCTTTCGCAGAGCTTATCTTCGGTAATGTCCTTGCTTGAAGAAGATGCTTTGAGGCTGAAGTTTAATCTCCATCTCTGAAGTCTCCAAATGTTCTGACATTTGCATTGATCAGGCATAGAGATAGTTGTTGATATGCGTGGTCACTTGATATGGGTGGGCACGTAGTTGGTCCACTAAGGTCTCGTAACTTCTTCTCACACCATGGAGAAGTGGTACAAAATTTTTACCAAGGAACATGCCTTGGTGTTACAGCGTACCACTTGTGTCTTCGTGTGCTCGGATCCCACTGTTGACCAATGGTTGATCAAAGTGTTGGTTGATGTGTGATGTTTCCAAGTGTGGCAGCTCTCAGTCACTCCGGATATCGCATATGTGAAAAGTGGTCTCCTTGATGGCGCTGTGAGAACGTGACTGCGTCGCTGCTTGTGGCCATCCTCATTTTCCTTCTTCTAAGCACTTTGAAGAAGTTGGATAGAAGGTGGGATGTCTCTTGAGGAAATTAGAAGCCCATTGCAAGGTCTACAACGCTGTAATAAGGGCGTCTTCCTGGAGTGATTTGACAGAGCAATCTAACTGCTCAGTCCTTTCAATCCCTTCTTATACTTCGTCCTTATCTTCGAGCGACTTCCATTCGCGTAGTTTTGCTACCAGTTGCAGATCGGTCATAGTAAGTAGTCTTTTGTATCTACCTAAACGTGTTTGTTGTTACATCTTTCCAAAAATCAATAGAGTTTGTTTCTGTAATTATTACTTTATATCTTAAATGATTGAAAATCACATAAGTCTATTAAGAACTAAAACTCAATATTGACTATGGAAAGGGAAACAAACAACTTAAAGCAATCTAACTGTTGACGGAGAGAAATTGATCCTGGCCGTGAAGTGAATTCAGGTTGCTCTTGCGGATCCTTTAGCGGACTGCTAAGGCGCCACACAGGTTATTAAAGAGTAAACCTTGGAAAGGGGTAGATCCCCACATCGATAAAGTGTCGGGGGATGCGTTCCTGCCTGCCGTGGTCTTCTCGCCTCGCATTGTAGAAGAGCTGGTTGTTCCTGTACCGCTAGAAAGTGATGTCTCCACCGTTATCTGGCCTGGCATTGGTTCGCATTGTTCTGCATGATGTAGTTGAATCTGGGAGCACTCCATATGTTTCAGTGCGGCGTAGTGGCAGCCTCGTGCCGCAGATTGGTCCCCACGTCATGGTTAGCAGTATACTTCACACATTGGTGAAGGGTGGAAACCACTGCCTCCATTTGGTGGAGCCATGGCCTTCTCAGGATAAGGTTGTAGGATGATGGCGCGTCTACCACCATGAAGTCAAGAAATAAGACCTTCTTCAGCTACGGTTCTCCTGCCACCGTAGCTAACCTTATCCTTCTGACGAGGAAGCATTTCTCCCCGCTGAACCAGATCAGCGGGTGCACTGAAGGCGTTAGGTTTTCCTCCTTGAGGCCCATGTTGCGGAAAGCATTGTAGAACATAATGTTGAGCGAGCTTATTGTGTCTACTAGAGCTCTCTTCACTTCCAACTTTGCGATGGAAACAGATATGACCAAGGCGTCATTGTGCAGTGCTCAGACTCCATCGAAGTCCCCATCCATGAAAGTCAAAGTGGGAATGGGGCTTTGAATTTGTGAATAGCAAATGCGTCAATCTTAATTCATCCGCAGGTTGTGTCTGTATATCCAGCAGAGTCTTCTTGCGGGACCTGTACGACTGGTCTTCATTCGGTCCAACTCCATAAAGGACGTAGATTATCCTTGGATCTCATTCCCTATCTCATTAACCGACTCCCCTTGTCCTTGGTCTGTTCTGACTGCTTATCAGATTTCAGGAATTCTTTTAGTTTGCCTTTGCAGATCTAGTACTCAACTTCATACCTCAGACTCTTGCAGTCATTGGTGTTGTGGCCGCCCTCCTTGTGGTACGCAGAGTATTTGTCGTTGTCACGCTTGGAGGGGTCTCCACGTGTATTTGGGGGGCACTTCAGTTCTTCCCAATTTTTCATGGAGTTAAGTACGTTTGACATGCTAGCGTTTAGGGGTGTCACGATTCTGGATCCAACGTAGTTGGATGATTTCTCAGGCCTGGGCCGACCAAGGTCCGGCCAGTTGTCGCTGCGCTTCCTTTGGCTCTGCTCCTCGTCCTTGCGTCCTTGTCCCTCCTTCTTGTCCCTAAGAGAGGAGGGTTTCCCGTCACCTTCGGTTTCCTTTTTAGTGGTCCTTGACTCCTCCATGGTGATGTGTCTATGGACGGTCTTGAGAAGCTCCGCAATGTCCAGAGGGGGCTCCAAGGCGAGGTCCTAAAAAAGCTTTCCATCTCTGAGGCTCGCAGTGATTGCCGCCACAGCTGTATCATTGATGCACCCGTCGATGAGGGTCAGCTTGTTGTTAAAACCCGTGACATACTCTCGGAGCGTCTCACCGGACCTCTTCCTTAGAGAGAGTATGTAATGTAGGGCTTTTCTGAAATGTTGGCTTCCGAAAAAACGTGTAAGGAATTCCTTTGCTAGTGTTTTGAAGGAGTCGATTGACTTTGGTGGAACGCTGTGGAACCATGTTAGCGCATAGCTTTATATATTGGTGGGAAAGGTTCTGCACATGACGGACTCAGATCCTTTTTTAAGGGCCATTATGTGATGATGATGGTGCCGATGATCGAAAGAATCGGTGGTCCCATCATTGGAGTCGAGCTTCGGGGGAGTAAACTTCCTCGAAAGGGTCTTGTTCATATTCGGACCACAAATGGTGGGACGGAGAGATGATATAGTACATCCGGATCATGCACCCCTCTGCGGAGGGGGTTCCTAGGGTCGAGCATCTCTGTCCTGGCGGTGAGCACAACGTTAGCCGTGCAGCCTCCCTTAGTCCAATGAGAAGTAGCGAGGGCCTCTCTTTCCTGGCGGTGAGCACAACGTTAGCTGTGTAGCCTCCCTTAGTCCAATGAGAACTAGCGAGGGCCTCTCTGTCCTGGCGGTGAGCACAACGTTAGCCGTGCAACCTCCCTTAGTCCAATGAGAACTAGCGGGGGCCTAGCTCTTCTGCGCTTGTTCCCTATCATCTTCTGGAGGTGGAGGTCCGTGTTGCTCTTGGTCTCCATTCGCAGGTGGTGGGTTTTGTCATGTAAGAGTCTCCACCACCTTGGAGATCTGTTGTATCAGATATGCCAGTACATCGATTCTGAGGTCCATCGTTACTGTCGTTGGCTGCCCGCGCACGACATGAACTACTGAATGAGGCGGTATAGGGATAGCCAGAGCGTTGGACGTGTCCCCTCATTCTCCTTTGTTGTGTGATCTGGTGGTCACCATCTCTCTTGGTTTTTATAGGAGACAACGATTAGTATAAAGTAAAGAACTATGTCGTCTCCACGAACGGTGCCAAACTAATGCAATCTTTTTCCGCTTCTTGATTTGACCTAATCTTGCTGACCTGCACAAGTAACACACATGAGCCAAAGACCACAGTGGGCTGGTCGATGCATTCCGATGCTAAAGTCAGAAAGGGCTCTGAGGAAGGTGTAATGCTATAACATGAAATTTGTAGCGTACCTTAGCTTATCAACCTCATGTCTTATTTATAATGCAAGGAGTCTTGGTTCTACCAGGCCATCGTAGTCATAGTTTAGGAATGAGATATTTGTGGAGATCCCTCCCTAATTAGGAATCGTGTTGTAGGAGAGATGTTCCTTGTTAGCTTTGAGCTGCTAGATACGTGGGAGATAGTTCCCAATCAAGGAGCAATCCGTAGAAGGGAGTTTCAATGTGTGGAAGATACTCTGGTGTTTGCTTCCTAGTTGGAAGCAGTTCGTAGCTGTAGTTGCCCGTTCGAGCTGATCCTCAAGATACTTGCCTAAAGAGGGCTTACGGGTATTGAGGATAGTTGTGAGATGTGTGGACCTAGCATGCTGTGAGAGTTCGGGTCCACCAGGCAGATTGCAGTTGGGCGAGCTTAGAACTGCTTGGGCCGGATTAGTGTTGGGTTGACGTTTGAGGTCGTAATTCCTTGAGATCCTTATGACACGTGTATGGCTCCGGGGTGTGACCATTTTTACGTATCATCAACTAGCAGGAGCACTCAAATGAGGAGAGATAATGGCATAAGCAATTGGAAGAGATGAAGTTCTCTCTTCAATAACAAGGATAGATGTTGGAGCATAATCAAAAGAAGGAGACGATTGTTCTTCATTGACAGGATCACTTGGCATATCCGGAGCACATTTTTCGACATCAGTCCTAAAGCACCTGGTCAACTAGACCGCGATATCTATACAAATCAAGACCCTCCTTTTCCATGTAGTCGAGGAGGTTGGTTCGACCATCAACGACTATCTTCCAATCCGCTACTTCCACAATCTTTAGTTTGTCCTTGGTTGCAGCAAGTTCGTTCTTGGTCGAAATGAATTCTACTTCAATAGTGGTTAGCATTAAGGAAGCATCCGACTTAACATCCGCAAACACAGTTGTTAACTGTGCCACCCACTCCTTAGCAACCTTACGACTGGCGGATTGCTCAATAATAGAAAGCATGGCCTCATCATAACCAGCCTTCTCAACAGACAACTCCTCACCACCGCTTCTAGCCTGTCACGGACTCCGTGAAACTCAGTCCTTGAAGCCTCAAGCTCGACATCGAACTTGTCCCATGTAGCCTCCACCTCCCTCAATGAAGCCCAAATAGTCCTAGCTGCCTTCTCCTGCTCCACACACTGCTTTTTACACGCGTCCAACTGACGGATAACATGAGAAAACACCAATAATTGTCCATCCATCTTCCTCTCAAAAGTAGCCACCTAACCACGAACAACCTGATAGTTCGACCCCATCACCCCAACATAAGTAAGGTGATTCATCCTCTCCATTATCTGCTTAAGGTCATGATCGAGATGACTACTAGGCTCTCGTGCAGGCAATGGAGTCCTCTCCACTAACCACCTATGCCACTTGTTGATTAAATTGCATGCACTTTCTTGCACGTCAATTTCAATAAACAAACTAAACTTTCCATCCGACTTAATATGGATGCCTTATGGGTTGAGTTCCTTCCAACTAATCAGTGGATGAAGAACTCGGGGACCAGGAAGTATTGAAGCCCCACCCCTTGCAGCTGGAAGAATGGTCGGAGTCGCAGTGACAACGAAAAAACCACTCTTGCCTTTTCTTTAAAAACCAGTAGTGGCAAGAGTGAGACAAGCCGTAGTGGCAGCAGCAGCAATAGAAATGTGACGAGCACGAGAAAGAAGAAAGAAATTCCATTGTGTCATCAACGTGAATGGGAGAAAGAAGGAGGAGGAGGAGCCTCAGAACTCTGACCATGATCGACAACCACTTGTTCACATAGTGGATTAAAGTCGAAGTCGGCTATGGTTTTTGTCGTATTCGGATCCTTTAACCACTCCACAACAAGATGAAGCATCTTAAAGTTGATAACACAAGGGTCACATCAGAATGCTCAACAAAGTTTGGCACACCATGAGTAGAAATGAACCTCTTCTCACTCTCGTCCAACGGACGGATCACCTCATTTTTTCTCTTCTCCAAAGCTTGATTCATCTCCTTAATCTCCTCAAAAGATAGGAGATCCTCTTTTCTACCCTCCTTACTAGAAACTCAAATGAGGAGTATTCAGAGTAGTACCATGAGTGGAACCAACAAGCCGTTTCATTTTCAAAACACAGCCAGGGCTTATTGCTAGTCGCTTTGATAGACTAGCAGGCCTAGGAAGCTTTCTTTTTCTAGTGGCCGAACCAGCACCACCAATGCTAACAGGAGCATTGAGTTCCGTAACCACCTTGTTAGATTTCACTTTCCCATTAATCCTAGCATTACTAACACCAACAGGATCAACACAAACAACAATCTCAGCAGCTCGAGATTCAGTAAGCAACGCCCGTTCCGCCTCATCCATAGTGTACAAGCCACTACGCTCCACAACCTGATCCGCAACGTGGAACGACTCCATAGCAACCCGAGGAAGCTTCGAAAAGTGTCCACTGATCTTCAGTTCCTCCACAGACAAATGCAAATCCTTCCACTTGTTGGGAACTCGGAATGACCACATAATCAATCGACCTCACAACTTAAAGTAGCCAGAATTTACAGAAGCATAGAACCAAAACCTCAATTAGTCATAGTAATCGTCATTGAGTTTCCAAAAACAGGCAAGGGAAGAGACAAACAAATATTTTTGCTCGCACCAAGTCCCAGCATAGAATGCAAAACCCTAACAATCAATGGAAGACCAGAAATGATGGCTCTCACACAAATAGAAATCATCACCCTCCAACTGTTGGCACCCATTTGGGCAGAAGCAATGCCCAAAAAATCTAAATAATCTCAAAATATATTTGAGACCGAAAACCTAAGACGTGACTGGAACATGCTTGGATAAAGTGCAATGTAGCCAGGCCTTGTACGAGAAAGACTATTGTTTTACCTAGGAAGAGCAATTTCACGGCCAGGTGGCAAGGAGTACTCTGAACGAACATTGTCCAACGTTGCTTGCAACATCTTCTTAGGCAAGAAGAACGCCTCGCAAACACCGAGCGCTTCACCATCTAGAATCTTGTTAGAAGAGATGGGAAAAGGGTTGAACAAAGAAAAAACAAATAAGGGAAAAAATAAACTCTAATCTCAAAGATAGTGTA
Organism: Berberis vulgaris; assembly: GCA_963556465.1. Taxonomy (NCBI): domain Eukaryota; kingdom Viridiplantae; phylum Streptophyta; class Magnoliopsida; order Ranunculales; family Berberidaceae; genus Berberis; species Berberis vulgaris. The sequence continues at coordinate 36,852,443 of OY747126.1, read as the reverse complement.
AAGAGAAAAACAAAACCATAACGCCTCCTTTTATAGAGCCGAGCAATGAAGAGACTACTAATAGAATGAAGTGCGAGACATGATGGTTGCACGCAATCCCAAAAAATGCACAGAAACGAACAAACAGATGATAGATCAAAATAGAACTGCATTGAAAGCTGCTAACATTAAATGTATTGCAATGACAAAATCGAAAGTCAAACCATCATAGAGTTAGTGGCAACGTTAGCATACCCACTAACTAGGGGGTAGTAGCTGATGATACATCAAATAAGACTATCATCACGACCGTACAGGTGGCAAAGATCACTTATCACAAGGAAAAAGTATTTCAAGTCAGGGCCGAGTCATAAAGCCCAAAAAGAGCCCATCAGAACAAATCATAGTCAGAGGCACAAATCCAAGCCCAACGAAGCTCTCATTTAAACAGGAGAAACGTTACAGAGATAAAGAGTCGTGGCGGGAATTACTCTCCTAAGGATGTATCTTAATAAAGGAGGAGACTGTTACAAAGAACGTTTCCCCTTCATTAAGCCTCACATGCTTAAGTCATGCAGATAATTAATAATGACCACTAAATAAGGTAAGGCGAACATTAGACTTAGGTATGCAATTTTAACTGAGTTTTGTCTAGATTAATCTCCATCTCAAACATATTTACTGACTTAAGCATCGGAGTGCCTTCGGCCACCAAACAGGTGGTCTTTGGCAATCTAACCTTAGTTTTGCAGGTCGGATTTCCATAAGACCAGATTTGGACTCATCAGAGGTATGCAAGCTTCTACATTCTTAGCTCCGATGTTAGTAGTGCATGAATGACCTTCATTGTTTACATGCATTATGATGACTTTGTCGAGCTAGAAGACTACATTCACAAGGAGGCTACGGAAGATTTCAAGAATTGTTAGAGGGAAGTTGACTATGGAGGAGACATTTGGGTCTAAAAACACACTCGAGACAATAATTTTTTTACCAAAATTGTTTATGAGTTCGTTTGTCATCCCAAAAAGTGGGACAAAATTCTTGAATAAAGTTCTTGAACTTATTTGGCACCCGTTCATGCCATCTAAGTTTTCAGTTTTCATCATGAAACTTTTTTGGGGAGCTATTCCAATAAATGGAAACTTCATAGGGATTGGTTTTAGCCTTGCATTGTAGTGTAATTGGTGCATCATCCCTGACTTTGAATCCACAAAGCTTGTTTTTATTGAAAGTGGTCTGGCAAAAAAAGTGTGAAGGCACAGTGGAAGTATATGCATTATTGGAGGTTTGGTTCAGGAGAGCTTCCAAGCATTCACACACACACACTTTATATATATATATGTCCTCTTTAACTTTACACCTATTTTTATATTGTGGGAGCTTTGGTTGCAATGAAGCTCTATCACTACACCATATTGGCATTTTTGTAACAACCCCCAAAATAGTATCACTTTTGAAGTGTAACAATTCACTTAACAACTTTACACATTTTCACAAACAAAATGATACAACAATAGTATCACCGTGAAGAGTATGGTTATAAAAGTGATACTATTTATGGTGATTCAACTTATTGTATAATTTTTTTTGTGTTACTGTTTTTCATTTTTTTGACTAAACTTAGTTTTGATTTGAAATTGTTTGGTGGATTGTAACATCTCAAAAGTGATACTGTTTTGAGAGTTGTTACAAAATTCTCAATTTGGTGTAGTGTATGAAGATAAATACTACAGTACAAGTTATGTGATTGTTTGATTTGCTATTGGTTGAAGTTTGTTTTTAATTTTTTTTTATTATAAGGCTTGATATCTAGATAACAACGGTGTTGTGAAAGCTTTAATTTGAAACCCATTTCGTTCAAGGAGTAAAACCCCATTGTAAGGTATTGAAATTTCCATCCCAAAAACCAGGTTGCTATGAATATTGATGGGTCTGTGCGTTTCATGGAACGGTCCATGAAACTTTCCTTGACAATGTCATATTTGGGGGCATTATTATGTGAAATGAATAAGGACTTTGTATTATGACAAAACAACTGTTTCTAAGGCTTGTGTCTAATAACAGGGTTGAGTCGTTAGCTTTTGTTAAAAGGTTTAATTCTATTATGGAAGCTCGTGTGACTAAGGTGATTATTCAAAATGACTTGAAGCTGGTCAGAGATTGGTTTTATGAGGTGTATAGAATTACATAGCACTTGAAACTGATTTGGCAAAAAATTAGAGTTCCTTGTTGCCAGATATGAGTTTGCACTAACATTTTTTGTGAGGCAGATTCGGTAGCATATGAACTTGCTACTATCGTCCAAGCTTCCCAAAGCGTTGTTGCAGATGGATCAGTCACATACATATAATCGTATTTTGAAATAATTTTTTATTGGTTTTTGTTAGATGTCCATGGGTAAAGTCGTAATGTACCCCCGATATAGTTCAATCTTTTAAATAGTAATAAAGGTTTAACATCCCACAGAAAAACATCCTCTAACCTAGATTGTGGGAGATTTACAACAAAATGCAAAGGAAACCTGGGAAAATCTATGAAATACAACTAAAGGTATGGGACTTAAGCCTATGGATAAATAAACATTTGAGATGGTAACCCTACCCAGGGACTGGAGATCTTAAGAACCGGGTTCAAAGGAAAAACAAGTAATAGATTGTTTAGTGATAAAACATGCATATTTTTTGTTCTATCCCATACTTGTTAGTTATATGATGTTATAATGTAGAGATTGGGAAAGTTGAGTAATGAGAACTATGGTCCTTACGGACAGGGTGCATAGTACACTCTTGATAGTCTCACCTAGTGAGTGTGGATGTAGGGCTGCTTCCTATGAGAATATGGGCTAATTTTCTAGAGCACTCATGATACCAGGATAGTGCACCTAGCCATAACTTGCTAGCTTGGGATGATTCTCACCCTTAATGTTTTAATGTGTAGTAAGTACTTGTTGCATACCAAAGAATGATGTTTAAGACTTAGTCACTTACAATTTTTATACTTTGAGAACCTTACCACCATATAAGGTTAAAGTTGTCACTGCCCAGTTCGTATTTCTAATTTTATTAAAATTAGTGGGGTATTATTTATATATTTTAATAAAATTATAAAATGCTTTTATGGGAAGGTTTCGTGAAGAAAGTTGTAGAGCCCTTCTTCCTTTAAGGCCGACTTCTCCTGGAATTCTATGAGTGCATCAGAGTTTTTCCTTGGAGATGAGGCATTTTCGACCAAGTCATCGGCTTCCTGGTTGTCTACCCTGGAACAACGACAGAGTGGTATTATCTTGAAACCTATTTTAGCGTCAATTGCCTTCCCGCAATAGGCCATCATTCGGGGTTTTTTAACATCAAATTCACCATTCACCTGATTGACCACTAGTTGGGAGTCACTGAACATTGTGATTTCTTCTACTCCGATTCATTTGGCTAGTTTTAGCCCGACTAGGAGGGCTTCACATTTCGATTCATTGTTTGAAGCGTGGAAGCCAAATTTGATGGCCTTCTTGAGGGTGAACCTTCTAGGGTGTAATGGACAATCCCGGCTTCGCAACCCTTCACGTTGGATGACCCGTCATATCGCAAGATTTGTCCTTGTGGGGGTGGCTATGTGTTCTCGTCTTTCTACACCAGTTATCTTGTCCCAGTGAACTCGGCAATGAAGTTTGCTAGTGCTAGTGCCTGATGGCCATTCTCGGAGAATGATGGATGTCAAACTATCCTAGCTCTACTGACCATTTGACCATTCTTCCCGGTAGCTCTGGCTTGAGCAATACCAACCTGAGTGTGTATACGGTCATGACTGTTATTGAGTGAGCTTTAAAGTAGGGCTTCAGTGAGGAAGTTACCAGTGCTAAAACCAATTTTTCCTAGTTAGAGTAAATAACCTCCGCTCCATCGAATAATTTGTTGATGTAGTAGACAGGCTTCTGTGAGGTATATGTAGATCGTCTCGCCCATAGTAGGATTCGAGAGCAGCTCAGTGCTTCCTATGTATGCCTTCAATTCTTGGAAGGCTTGTTGACACTACTCTCCCCATTGGAATTTTTTGTTCCTCATCGCGATCTTGAAGAGAGGGAGGCATCTATCTTAGGATTTGGAAATGAACCGGTTCAGCCTTCCAGTTAGGCTCTTAACCTCTTTGATATTGGCGGGTGGTCTCATGTCGAGAAGAGCCTGAATCTATTTTGAATCAGCCTTTATTCCTTTTTGGTTGACTATGTAGCCCAAGATTCCTTGATTGTACCCAAAAGATTCATTTTTTTGGGTTGAGCTTAATTTTGTAGATCCAAAATTTGGAAACGGTCCTTGGAGGTCCGCCAGGTGATCGGAACTATGGAGGTTTTATATTAGCATGTCGTCGATGCAAACATCAATGGTCTTTTCGATTTTTCCTTTGAACATAACGATTTACCAGACGTTGGTAAGTTGCCCTCACATTTATAGTCCGAACGACATTACACGGTAGCAATATGTGCCTCTGTCCATTATGAACGAGGTTTTTTCCTGATCCAGTGGGTGCATACTGATTTGATTGTAGCCATAATACACATCCATGAAGCTTAGTAAGCTGTGTTCGGACATCGCGTTTATGATCTAGTCTATCCGGGGCAGCTTTGTTAAGGTTCGTGTAGTCCATGCAGACCCTGCACTTCCCATATTCCTCTTACCAGGACCGTGTTTGCCAACCATTCTAGGTAGCGTGACTCCTTTATCATGTCAGTATTCAGAAGTCTTTGCACTTCTTTGTTAATGACTTGGTTGTGCTCGGGTGCTACCGACCTCCTTTTTCGACTGACAGACTTCAAATCGGGATTGACTACAAGTCGGTGTGTGATTACTGAGGGGTCAATTTCCACCAAGTCTTTCATTGTCCAGGAAAATGCATACTAGTTTACCTTTAAGAGTGTGGCTAGTTGATCTTTCAACACTCTGTCAAGGTTAGAGCCTATCTGGACTATTATCGCTCTAGCTGGTTGTCCAATTATATTGTGATGGCTTCTTCTTCCGACTGCCCAACATTTGGCCTCCCTTTTGGACTGGATTGAGGTTCAATGTTCGTATGCGGAGGTGGGTCCTTTCTATCTGAATTCAAGGTTTCCTCATCCAGATCCTTTAGCTCGGATCGTTGTGCTCTGGTTTTTGATTGCCTGGTTGCAGCATAGTGACATTCTAGAGCAATGGTCTGGTCCCCTCTAATCGTCCCTACCTCGCTTGCAGAAGGCTACTTGAGACACTGGTATTGGTGGAGACTACCACCTCCATGTGGTGTAACCAAAGTCGGCCCAACATTATGTTAAATTCAGAGCAGACATCTAGGATGGTGAGCTCTTTCATCGGGATCCTTTGTAGGCCTGGTTTCCCTATGATTACCGACAACGTAATTGTTCCGGCAAGGTGGCAACTTTCTCCATTGAAGCCAAACATGGCATGATTTGAAGGTGTCAACTCTCCTTCCATCGGTTTCATCTTTAGGAATGCGTCTAGGAATAGTACATTGACATAATTGCATGTGTCCACCAGTGATCTTCTCACCTCCCAGTTTACTATGCCTATTGAGATGACTAGGGCATTGTTGCGGGGGAAGCAAACTCTCATAATGTCACATTTAGTAAGCTTTTAGCTTGGGACTTTTCTTTCTTCTCGTATGTGCTGGATGAGATGATCTCGGTATTGCGATCTGATTTGTAATTCTCCTACCGGTTTCTTTAGTGAACTATTCGAGTGTTGTCTCTCCTCATTTTCCCCATGAAAGACACACAACGTAAGGAATCACATCTCTGGTTTCCTGTACTAATCCTTCACCTAGGGGCTAGATGTCCCTGAAGCCGATGAACTCCTTCAGCTGTTCTCTAGATCCAGTATTGGATCTCATCTCTGAGGCTCCTGCAGTCTTTGTATCATGGCCTATCTCCTTGTGATAAGAATAGTGTTTTTCTTTATCTCGTTTTGAAGGACTTTTCTATTGGTGGACTTTTCTAGCTTTACTATACACAAAACTATTGGTGTACTTTTCTAGCTTTACTATACACAGAGGGGGTCAATCTATTGGTGGACTTTTCTAGCTTTACTATACACAAAACTGAAGGATGGGCTTTAGACAATGAGGAAATTGACTCAGGGAATCTATTTGATGTTAACAAAGATCAATGCCAAACGAAGAAAACAAGAAAATAGGGAAGCAGAAGAAAAAGGTGGTTGTGCCAAAAATAGTTCGCCGTAGACTAGGTAAACGACTTCCTGAATTTCTAATGATGGCAAAAAACATGCTAGTTTGGAATGAGTGGGGACTAGGAAATTAAGCTAAAATTACTCAAGTTATAAATTGAGACGTTCTTATTTTCAAAAAATCAATGATGTTAGACAAAATATTGTTGTGGAACATAAGGCATCGCCGACAGGAGAGATACAGAGAGGTAAGAAAGTTGGTTAAAGATCACCAAGTAGTGTTGCTAATGATTGTTGTGTTGGGTTATTAACGTTGGCATGAATAGTCCCACATCTCAAGAAGGCGGAGTTGTCAATAAAGAATATAAAGGAGTGGTCCACTCCTTAATGGAAACGAGAACACCCGTGGCTTATTGCTAATGTTGGGGATGGTACCATTGCTAGTGGACCCAAGTTCACTCATGTGCAAAGCACATCAACAAGTGGCACCAGAGCCGATGGTTTGGCTGGGACTTGGTGATGCGGAGGTGCACAAGGCACATTGTTTAAGGGAAATAGCCATTTGGAGAATCGTAAATGCGCAATCCTCCAAGTAAATGATCTTGGGTTAGGCTCTAGATCCTTGTTGAGTGAGGTATCCTACAAGTCCAAATGAAGAGGAATTATTACGGTGGTTGCAACTAGGTAGAGCCAACAACGTTGGCAGTAGTTGAGCCCGTACACCGTGTACTGCTCTCAAGAGCATGGTTGTGTAAGGCATTGGAGAAGGATGTGTCGAGATGTTACAGATTAAGTGGCTTCTAGGTTGTGTTGCAATTCGCGCCAAAGATAAAGATTGTTGGGTTATTAGTGTTGCCTTTAAATAGTCTGATAACTTCAGGAGGTGGAGTTGTCACAAAAGAATATAAGGAAATGTTCCACTCATCAATATAGAATGAGGCCTTCTAAATAAAACCCCACACCCGAAGCCCAGATAAGCACAATGCTATAGGTGTTTATGTTGGGGACAATATTGTTGCTATTTATAGTGGACTCAGGTATGCACCTGTGCATGAAGTGCCTATCAGTGATACCACTTGTTGGTGCGCTCTGCACATGTTGGTGCTATTAGGGAGTGGACCACCTTTTAATATTTATTTCATGACAATTCCAATTCTTGAGATGTGGGACTATTCAAGCCAGCACCAATAACCAACAATCTCAACCTTTGAAACAAATTGTAACATCGTTCAATCTACTTGGTTCGCAACACTCGAAGTACACATCCTCATTGAGCACCTTACACAAACACGACCTTTAGTGTAACACTCAGTGTACAAACTCAATTATTGTCGATGTGGTTGACTCCACTTAGTCACAACCACTTCACTAACTTCACCTTGTTCGGATTTGAAGAAAATCCTCTTGGTATGATATGAGCCTATCCTGGATCATTCACTCGGAGAACTGTGCACTTACGATGTTCCACCTGTGCCTACTCTCCTTGAACAATGTGCCTCGTGCACCTCCACCTCGCCAAGTCAGCCAACAATCTGCTCTGATACCATATGTTGGCGTGTTATGCATGAGCGCGCCCCTGGGTCCATTATACATGGCAAAGATGTTGTCCATGACTAAAACAACTCAGGCAATGGTGACCCTCGAGTGTGGTGTTTTATACAAAATGCCTCTGTTCTATTTGGGAGTGGACATCCCATTATATTCTTTCGTGAAAACTCCACCTCTTAAGATGTGGAACTATTCAAGCCAATAATAATAAATCAACAATCTCCACCTTTGGCGCAAATTTTCACACAACATACAATCCACCGTGTCTGCAACATCAAGAAGTCCACCTCCCCCTCGAATGCCTTTCGCAACCACGATCCTAATAGCAGTACTTGGTGTATGGGCTTGACTATTGCTAGCATTGTTGGCTCTACCTAGTCGCAACCACCGCACTAACTCTACCTTATTGAACTTTTAGGACACCTCTATTGGCAAGGATCTAGAGTCTAACCTCGGATCATTCACTTGGTCGATCCTGCATATTCGTTCTCCACCTCAACCTCTACCTCGCCAAGTCCCAATCAAGTCATTGACTCTAATACCACTGGTTGGCGTGCCGTGTACCCGCATGCACGTAGGTCAACTATAAAAAACAATGATATTGTCCCAACTTAAACACCTTTACCATTGGTCCCCTCTCTAGGCCTCAGGTGTGGGATTTTATCCTAAAAGCCTCGTATGATATTAGGGAGTAAACATTTCTCATATATTCTTCTTTGCCAACTCCGCCTCCTGAGATGTGAGACTATTCAATCCAATACCAATAAACCAACATGAAGAACCTTTTATTGCTGCTTGGTCTAACAATATTGCAAGAAATACAAACTAACAAATTTTTCTACGGACCAAGGACAGGACGATAAGATATGGATACTATCGAATAACAATTATGAAGTTTTAATGTTGTTAGGTTCAAACCAATTCCTTCATTGCAGGGTTAAAAATCTCAAGTTGTTTTTTTTAGCAACATATATTCAAAATTATGATAGGAGAACATAGAATCCATTGGCAGGACTTGGTTGATACAACTTCATTAGTGAGTTCATAAGCCATGGGTAGTAGGTTGTCACTTCAATTTCGTTTTATGTGCAGATGAAAAAATTGGGAGAATTGAGGCATGTTTTTTATATATGGAGGAGTTCAGGGACTGTATTGATAATTGTGGGCATATTGATTATGTGTATGTTGGCTCCAAATTCACATGGTTGAATAATCAGAGTTGGGTGTAGGGTTTGTAGAATATTTGTAAATTCAAATTGGGTAACAGTTTTACTTATGTAGAATGTCAAACACCTTTCATGGATCTCATCCGATCATACTCCATTAATAGCTTCTGTCAATGATAATTGGGAACTATTTTTTTCTTTTTAGAATGGGTGGTAGGAATAGATTGGCATAGGGCTGGCAATTGATCTAATTAGACACGAGACCTAATCCGGTTTGAACTGATAAAAGCAGTTTCAAGACAAAAATTTATACCTTGGATCTGGATCAGGTTTGTTAAGTTTGGATCTGATAGTTATTCGTACCTTCAGGATCAAGCAAGATCCGAACAGATATGGACCCAATATTCCAAAATTAATATTATATTTTATAGAGTATAAAGTGATGTTTTGTCCACATTTTCATTATAACAGCAGGTAAAAATAATATTTGAATGAAAATCCTCAGAATGATCTTGTCTAAGGTTTAAAATCTACTATTTGAATTGTCAACAAACTTGGCGTAGTCAGTGCTAAGGAAAATTAAATGGAAACATTGTCCCCTTGCTCTTGCAAGAAGGCATTGCTTATCCGATCTTTGAATGACTCGACAATGGATATCTCGACTCTTGCATTGGTGAAGAACGTAGCAAAATGTGATACTTGGCGTGAATTGCTAAATCCTGTGAACCATCGAGTCTTTGAACCAAATTTGTGCCCAAATAAGATCTTATCTAAGGTTTCGAACCTATTATTTGAACTGTATTTATTGAAAAATACTAAGTCACAACCTTAATTAGTTAGATTATATGACTATAATTTAAATTCTACTGAGATTTTAGATAATTCAATTACATAACTCTATTTGTTATATTTGTATATTACATGATGTTATTTATTTTCTTAATGTATTAATGTATCATATCTTTATCATTAGTAATTATTTTAATTGGTAGTGATGTAGTCGATTTCTGCTCTCCTTCCTTGTTGTTTACTTATACCAGAACAAGTAGCACTCGTGAGCCAAGGACCACCGGGTCGCAGCCGATGGCACTCCGATGCTTAAGTTAGATAAGGCTTAGGAAAGGCCTAAAGCTGTAAATTGGGTTTCTGTAGCGTACCTTAAGTTCATTGACCTTATCTCCATTTTATAGTGTGAGAGTCCTTGTTCGGTTAGGCCTTTGGTGGCGTAGTTTAGAGAAAGAGATCTTGCTGGAGATCTTTTCTTAATTGAGAGTTGTCCATGTGGGATAGTTTCCCTACACGACTCATGCTCCTAGATCTCCGGGAGAGGTTTCCCTTTCTTAGTGTTGTCCATGCAAAGAAGTTTCCTTGCTCGACTTATATTTAGTATTTGTTTCCTAGTCAGATCCAATGTGTTGTTGGTCTGCCAGTCTTGGGTAGATCTCTCAGATACTTGTCTTAAAGGTCTTATGAGTATTGGGCCTGACCGCATGACGTGTGGGCATAATGGTTCGTTGTAACTCGGACCTGACTGTCTGGATCCTGCCAATAATGGGCTTAGTGTTGTTTGGGCCTTGCTGGATTGAGCATGCAATCGGGCCTGGTTTGTTTTGTTGACAAGATTATAATGACATGTGTACGGTGCTGATCAGAGGACGGTTTGATGTATCATCAGCTACTCCCCCTGAATTGGTGGGTCGTGTTATCTACTAGGTCATTTCATGAAGCAATTGTGCAGTCATGATGGTTGAGTCTGAATTGTTTCCTCGAGCATCGAATTTCATTAATTGAGCGTGTGCCAGCTTGAAAGAAGGAAATGCGGGAGTTCAATTTTCTATATAGATCTCCTTGCTGTGGAGTATAAGCCTTTTTACTCTTTCGATTTTAGAGATTCTGCTTTGCAACCTTCTGTGCTTTTGACTTCACTTAACCATCGTATTCAAAAGCTTGTACTTTCTTTCATGGAGGGCTGGAATTAGCTTTCTGATGAAATGTTCGCTAAGGGCCACAAGTTTTTTGAGGAAAGGTTGCTTTCTAAATCAAATTTGGAAGTCCTCCGTAACACATATGGGATTCCTAATGATCTGGTGTTCTACACTATGGGCGTCGATCTGACGCCATTGTCCCCTCCTGAGGGGTTCATCTGTCTTCACCGAGGTATGCTTCAATGGGGTGTCCGCTTTCTTGTTATCAAGGAGATCTGGGAGTTCCTGGCGTACCTCAGTATTGCACTTGCTTAACTTGTGTCGAACGGGTATAAGACTGTAATTCCATTTTTATTAGGGCTAAGGACAATGGTGTCCGAGTATCTTCGAGAAAGATGCAATTGCTTACTTCTTTTTTACATGAGTGTATACTATGGAGCGAGTCATTGAGGCAAGAGTGTATACTATGGAGTGAGTCTTTACAAACTTGTAGAAGTCATACTCTTACGCTCTCTACGAGATTGAGTCATTGAAGAAGCAACTTGAAGCGGAGTTCTGTTCCATTAGGTCGAAGGCTCAAAAGGTTCGCTTGGAGGCGTTTGATTCCGACTTGGAAGGGGGAGTGTCCGCGAGGGATTGGTTCAGGAACGAATTTAACCTTGTCTGTCGTGACTTGCAGCTTGCCCGTGAGACTGTGGATGGAGTGCTGGCTGAACTGCGGGCTCTGCATTCTTAAGGGATCAAGAAGGAGTCTGAATGGACTGTCTGATGTGAACATTCGGAGGCCGACATTGAGTTTAATGCATGAGTGCGCGGACCGCTGAAGAGTTGTTCCTTCTGGCACAGAATTAGCTGAATATTGTTAATGATAAGCAGGGTGTCGGGCAATAAATGAATGACATGCTGTCGAGCGAACTGGAGTGGCTGGAGTAGAAGCTCACTTGATCAAGAGGGCGCAAAGCTTCTCAAGTCCCAAGGCACGTTTGAGTTCAACAGAGTCGTTCATGGAAGGCTGGAGCTGTTGTATCTTATGAAAGAGGAGCATCCTGACTGGGACCTCTCTTATTATAAAGAGATTACATATGCAGAGTTTGGAGCAGCCTCCGATTCGTCTTAAGAAGAAGGCGACCCTGGTAAGGGAGATCGAGAGGCAACACCTACAAATGTGTCTCCTGTTTCTTCCCCCGTAAGTCTTTTTCTGTTGTATCTGACTCTTCTCCTGATGAAGGATGAACCTTATATTTTCTTTTCGGTTTGCAAATAAATAGTATTTTGCCCCTGTTTGTTTTCCTTTGTTTTTTCTGCTAGCTATTACCCGTTTTGTCTCATTTCAACATTAATAGTCAGACGAGAGGCTCAACTATGCTAGGAAGTTTTATGATTGATCCGTTGTTGAGAGTTTTGACTTCTTGTGTTTTAATAGTTTGTGCAATTCTAGTCAGACTCCTTTTAAGAGATCGGGTGTTGTAAAATTCCCTATGCTTGGCGGCTTGGCTGGCTGTTGAACCAACAGTTGATGTTATAAGAGAATAGGCTTAGTTGGACTAGGGGTTGTTATCGCTAGTTATAACTGACTAAATCAGGGACAGGTTTCGGTGACCATGGTGGTCCCTGGCAAGCCATCGTGATCAGGCGTCAAGGGCACTGAATAGACTCCCACTTTCCAAACCGTCTGCATTCGTTCGTGACGGACTAGGAAATGGATCGAGCCAATAGTTACCATCGTCAGTCATTCTGACTAAACTTTGGCGAGGTTCGATGATCATTTCCTGTAGTTGGCAAATAATCCCTGGCTAGCCGTCTTCACCATGCTATATGAGCACTAATTAAGCTCTCACTTTCTAGGCCATTGTAATCCGTGCGCAGCGAACTAGGCTTCGAGCAGACTAAAGCCATCGTCATCAGCGGCCACTGACGTACAATTAGGCGACGAGTGCCCTGACTAGACTCCCACTTTTTTGACCGTCAGAATTCGTTATTTGCGGACTAGACTTCGAGCAGACCAGAAGCCATCGTCGTCGGTCGACACCAACTAAGCTTTGGTTGGGTTCGATCACTATTGCCCATGTTTTTACAATGATACCTGGCAAACCGTCCAGATCAGGCATCAGAGGGCTGACTAAGTTGCCACTCTCTAAACTGTTGACACCCGTTTAATTTAACGAACTGGGCGTTAAAGCGTACCAGAAGCTATCGTCATAGGTCGAAATTGACTAAGCTTTGGTTAGGTTCGGCAACCATCGTCTATAGTTGGATAATGGTCCCTGGCAAGCCATCGCGGTCAGGTATTACAAACACAGACTAAGCTCCCACTTTCTAACACATTGTCTTCCCCTTTTGGTAGGCTAGGTGTTAGAGCGGACTAAAAGCTATTGTAATCAGTCCAAGCTGGCTAAGCCTTAGTATGAATGAGATTTTGGATGTGTAAATCTGACTTGGGTGTCCTGACTTACTTAGCTCGCCTGACAGTCTGATTCCATTGACGGATCGATTAAATGGACTAATAATAGATTGACCAGCTTTAATGAACAACAACGAAATATTAATCAAGTTGATGCCTTGGATTTAATGATGATACTATGTAGGCGCGGTCCTTATTCTGTGGGTGCTCAGAGCCTTTGCTGTTTATTCTTTTGATGTACTGTGCCGGATCTGGCAGAGCATAAGCTTGGGTCCATTAGTGGATGGACCAAATTTGAAAAAAAATTGGATTAGCGTGCCAGGGATACGGTGCATATTGCGAAATAGTTTTGTATGGACTACTCCCTCAGTTAATGGGGCTGCTTGCAAGGTCAATAATTCGAAATATGTGGACTTGTGCAGTTGCAATTGGAACCGTCGTTTTCCCAATTTCATGTATGGCATTTAATGCTGAAATAACTGCGTGCTGACGCTGCTTTATAAACCATCTCGCCTATATGTCGGCAAGCTATTCTGCATTCAAGCACTGCAATGAGAATAGTATAGCATGTCAATCAAATGCATTTTACCAGAAAGTTTGCTTTGGGTTTTCCAAAGGCTGAAGGAAGATCTCTTTCACTAGAGTCTTCGAATGTTCTGACATTTGTGCCGATGAGTCTTGATAAGACTTATTATTATGTGGTGTCGCCTGATCTAGGTGAGCATCAGGTTGATCCCATGAGATTTAGTAATATCTTTACATTTCGTATAAGAAGTATGAACTGTTCCTCAGGAGACAAGTCTGCCATCCATATTCTTTGGCTCTTGAGTTTATATTCGCCATTGTTGTTGGGTGATAATTCCTGCAGCTAGTTTGTGGCATTTGTTTGCTCTAGGCTTAACGTGTGACGCCCCCACAGAAAGACATGTTTGTGGATCGGAGTTCTGATGAATGCGACCTTATTTCCAGTGACGTTAGTTCAGCTACATTTTAGACACTTCCGTCTTGAGGGTCATCCTTCTTTTGCCTCCTTTTGTTTCGGTTCCCGTCCCTTTCCTTAGAGTAGGTCGGCAAGTTGAAGATGTCTGCGCATCATTTTGAGGTTCATGTTTCCACCTTTGAATCATCCCCGCAAGGTGATTTGGCGGAGCAATGAATTGAGTGCGTTCCTTCACCATCTGTTGTAGACGCTTTACTTTCCCCACCTTCTCTTCTGGAAACGGATTAGCAGATCGGAATCTCTATCCTTGTTTCAGCGGATAGATACTTGCATCGGACTTAGATACTTGATTGTATAAACTAATGTACTAGTTGGTCGACAAGCTTTGTAATAACTCTCATTGCAATCAATAAAATTTGTTTTATTTCTAGAATGTGTCTTGTATGAATAACTCTTCTAAACTGAAAATGAAAAACAGAAAACAAGAAACGAAATCAAAGGAACAAATAATTTAACTCCGAGTAGAGACTGAGCTAATTTGGCCCTGAAGAAGTCGCAAATGGTCCTGGCTCGAATTGCATGGTCCCTCTAGCGAATTTTTTTTTAAAGTTTGCGAACTTATTGAATGGTGGACTTCGTGCTGGCTACTCATTAACAACTCTTGGAGTGGGTGCCCAGTTGCTGAAGTATCATTACTTATCTCTTTATTAGTTTGGATTGTGCTGCTGGCTCTCCGAATAGCTGTACTTTAGTTATCAGGGCTCCTCCGCCCTCATAGTGTGATTTTCCTCTTTTGTTTAGGTTTGTTGCCTGAAATGTAGGTTTTATGGGCTCGAGTTGCAATTGGCAACTATTCAGCTGTTTTAGGGCTGCATAATGGCATTCTCTTGATGTTGATTGATCTCCTCGGATAGTTCCTTAGGCTTGGTTGGTTGTATATTTTAGGCATTTGTGCAGAGTGTAAACCATTGTTTCCATATGCTGAAGCCACGACCTTCCCAGAATAATGTTGTAGTTGGATGGATCATCAACCACCAGGAATTCTTGAACAAGGTACTTCCGTAATTGTGGCTCTCCTGCCACCACCATTAGATTGATCTTCCTGATGGGGAACCACTTCTCTCTGTTGAATACAACCGTGGGGTTGGTGGGGGTGTTAAGTCTTTCTCCTGTAGTAGCATGTTGCGAAATGCACTGAAGAACAAGACAATCAGTAAGCTTCTAGTGTCCACCAAGGCCCTCTTTACCTCCCACTTAGCGATGAGGATGGAGATGACCAGGGCGTCATTGTGAGTAGAATGTACCCGCTGGAGATCCCTTTTCGTAAACGTCAGTGATGGGATCGAGCTGTGAACTCGTGCGTGTTGTACTTGTTGGTCCTCATATTGAGATGGTGTCCATATCTCAGTCAGTGTTCTCTTGTGAGACCTGTTTGATTGTTCCCCTTCAAGACCGAACCCGTGGAGGATGTAAATGATGCCAGGAGCTTCCTTTTCAATCTCCTTGACAGCGTTTGCCCTTTCCTTTGCTCGACCCTGCCTCCTGTCCGAGCCTAGGAACTCCTTGATTTTGCCTTTCCTAATCCAATTCTCGACTTCTCCTCTAAGGTTTCTGCAATCCTCAGTATCATGTCCACCTTCTTTGTGGTAGGCACAGTATATGTTGTTGTCGCGCCGAACGCAATCTCCTCGCTACTTAGGCCACCACTTTAACTCTTCCCAATCCTTGATGGAATCAAGGATGTTGGACAGACTGGTATTGAGAGTGGTGACAGACCTGGACCCAACATAATTATTGACCTTGTCCTGCCTTTGTGTAGCCCGAATTGGTCTTGTTGTCTATGTGCTACCTCTTGTTTTCGTCGTCGTCCTCCTTCTTCCCTTATTTTCTATCCTTTGGGACAGAGGGTTTCTTTTCTAACTCCACTTCTCTCTTGCCGGCCAACATTTCATCCAGAGTGATGTGTCTCTGGACATCTCTGAACAAGTCTGTCATATTTGTTGGGGGTCCAGGGTAATAAATTCATAAAACTTGCCTCTTCTCATACCCGAAGTGAAAGCCGTGACAGCGATGTCATCACTACAACCACCGATAAGGGTCAACTCATCATTAAAACAAGTAACATACTCCCTCAACATCTCGTTTTGTTTTTCTTTAGGGTCAGCAGATAATGAGGGTCCTTCCTGAGTCGTTGGTTGTCCACAAAGCGTGTGAGGAATGCCAAAGGCAACGTCCGAAATGAATCGATAGATTTCAAATGAAGGTTGTGTAACCACATTAGTGTGGACGTTTTCAAGCTTGCAGGGAATGACCGGCACATTATCGCATCAGACCCTTCCTTGAGGTCCATAACATGTTGGAAGTGGCGCAAGTGATCGAACAGGTCTCCTGCCCCATCGTATAACTCCAACTTTGATATTGTGTATTTCTTAGGCAGCGGTTTGTCCATGATATGATCCATGGACAGTGGGATCGAGAAACTAAACAGTACGTCTAGGTTTGTGGCCCCGTTATGGATGGGGATGGCAAGACGTGCTTGTCGGCTATGGACGTTGGGTATCAATTGGTTGCTCCTCCACTTCTGGTCCATTGTGAAGCTATTGGGGCGGCGCGACTCTTCGAAACATGCTCTTTGGATCTTTTTGGGGACTGGGCCCTTCGTTGCTCATACTCTCCTTCTGCAGGTGAAGGATTCCGATGTTTGAGTGCTTCAAGCATTTTTGCAATTTGATGCATCTGCGTTGAAGCTAGATCCACCGTAGGGTCTGTTGCGGCTACCTTCGATACGGGGGCTGAAGAGGGTCCTCCCGTGGCAGTGATGGAATTGGTGGAGCTCTGCCTATTTGAGCATTCGAGGACTGCGCAACATCTCCATTGTTATGAGACCATGTTGTCACCATCTCGCTGATTCTCTGGAAAAGGTGGTACTACTGCTTTTTCTGAGGAACTCTGTCGTTCCCCACGGACGGCGCCAAATTGATGTAGTCGATTTCTGCTATCCTTCTTTGCTACTTACCTAGACCTGCACAAGTAGCACACGTGAGCCAAGGACCACAGTGTTGCGGCCGATGGCACTCTGATGCTTAAGTTAGATAAGGCTTAGGAGAGGCTTAAAGCTATAAATTATGTTTTTGTACTGTACCTTAAGTTCATCGACCTTATCTCCCTTTCATAGTGTGAGAGTCCATGTTCGGTTAGGCCTTTGGTGGCGTAGTTTAGGGAAAAAGATATTGTTGGAAAACCTTTCCTAATTGGGAGTTGTCCCTATTGGATAGTTTCCCTACATGACTCGTGCTCCTAGATCTGCGGGAGAGGTTTCTCTTTCTGAGTGTTGTCCATGCAAGGAAGTTTCCTTGCCCGATTTAATATTTGTTTCCTAGTGAGATCCAATGTGTTGTTGGCTTGCCAGTCTTGGGTAGATCTATCAGATACTTTCCTTAGAGGTCTTATGAGTATTGGGCCTGACCGCGTGACGTGTAGGCTTAATGGCTCATTGCAACTCGGACACGACTGTCCGGATCCTACCAATGATGGGCTTAGTGTTGTTTGGGCCTCGCTGGATTGAGCATGCAATCAGGCCTGCTTTGTTCTGTTTACGAGATTAAAACTGTAATATGCTAGCAATATACCCGATAAGGACCCAAATCCAATTCGAAACTGATCAAAGCGATTTTGGATAGAATTTTTCATTTTGGATCCGGATCCAGATCATTATATTTGGATCCAATATTTTACTGTTCAGTTATTGACATGTACATATCCGATCTGATTTGGTACCGTTGCCATCCTTTGATTGGCGTATAGGTTAAAACAATAAAAATCCAAGATGAAATGGTTAATGAATCTAAAACAAAGCATAAATCGACTCTTTGTCAACAACAAATTTTTGGCTCTGGAGAAAAAAAATTTGAAGATGTGGAAATGCTTTCAAAATTTTTATTATTTTTTGATGAAAAATAAAATGCAAAGAAGAGCCATTAAATGGATCAATAATAGAGGACTTTCAAACAATTCATAAGGAAGCAGTCAAAGTTTTCCAACATGCCTTAATTTCTTTAGAACTACGAGTAACATGGAACGGATTGGATTATTGATGAGGATAGAGACAATTTTATAAATAACCAACTAAATAAGAGGTGAAATAAAAAAGAATTAGTACTTCGGTAGATAGTACTCCTCGTCCGAATGATATTTCCTCATAATTTTTATAAAGTATGTTGAAATTTAGTGAACAAAGATGTGGTGGTAGAAGCGTGTAAAGAATTCTTTGTAGGGACTCCATTACCTGGAACCTTTTATGAAAATTTTATTTCACTTATTCTTAAAGTAGAATTTAGATGAATTTTGTCTAAGTTATTAGATTGACCAATATTTCGTAGAAGATCTTTAACGATATTTTAAGGAAATACCAAGTTGCTTTTATTGAAGGTCAATCGATCTCAGCAAATATAGGGCTAGGTCAACAATTAATTATATCCAACACCAAGCCAGATATTGGAGATTAATGTCATTTATAAATTAGATATGGAGAAGGTGTGAAATAGATTAAAATGATATTTTTTTTAATACAAGTGCTTTAGAAGTTTGTGTTTCGCAACAAGTTTTGTCACTTAATCCATAACCGTATCTCACAATGCGGATTTTCTATTCTTATGCAAGGAACATGTGAAGTATTTATGAAATCTTCTCGGGGCTTAAGGTAGGGTGATTGCTTCAAAAGTGTATAACAGAGGTTTGAAAAGAAAACACATGATGGGAAGGATTGGAAACCAAAGAAACGAGGGAGTTTGAGGAGACTATGCATCAAGGGTAGACAGAACTATGCCCCGAAATCTATTCCGAGTTAGAGCTACAGATCCAAGGCTCTAATACAACCTCACAGTCCCTCCATTCTCTAAGCAGATCATCAACAGGCCTCTGCTCAAGAAGTTCACCCCCTGAAGCTAGAGTTTTACGATGGAATTTCAGATCCATCCAGCCACCTACGCCATTACCACCACATGACGACATTGAATGAGGGATCCAAGGACATAATGTGTTGGACTTTCCAAACTAGCCCGAAGAACACAGCCTTGACTTGATTCCACAGCCTCCAGCCATGATCAATTGATTCTCTCCAAATGTTGGAAAAGGGTTTCATCTCACGATTTTTGGAAAGTCAGCAGATCAGAAAATGTCCCTACTATTTGCTCAGCCTCAGATAGAATCCCAATGAAACTCTCATAGAGTACATGACACGGTTCAATGAGGAGCTGATCTTGACCGATGGATGCAGTGATGACACATTCTGTCACTGCCTTCACTTCCGACCTTAGAGGATGTCAGCTTATAATTTTCCAACCTTGAACCCCCAAGAGACATGGTGGACTTGTTGAAAATGCGTAGAAATACATCACCTAGAGGAGATTGATTTTATAATTTTTTGACCTTGGACCCCCAAGATACATGGTGGACTTGCTGAAAGTGCGAAGAAATACATCACCCTAAAAGAGATGTAGGCAACCAAGAAATTAACTTTAGGTACCACCCCTACACTCCAATCAACACCAATATGTCTAAAGTCCTTTCTATCATAAAGCACTAGGAGGATATTAAGTGGTATCTCAAGCTCAAGGGAGTTCTTTCAAAGCATGATAGGACAAGTATTGTTCCTTCCACAAGGATAATGGTCGCGATACTGAGGACAACAAGAACTTCAGGAATGAGATCAAATAATGGGTCCCGGGAAGGAAACTAAAAGAATTTGTGGCTTGGAAAAGAAACAGTCCCTAGGGAAAAAATCAATAAAGGAGATCAAAGAAAAGGCTCCGATCGTCATATACGTCCCGCATGGTGTGTGTTAAGATCATAGAAAATCCAACCGATCAAGGAAGAGATCGGTCCAGGAGTTGCGGACCAAATCTAACTACAAAGGTCACCTTGTTCAACACCCTCGAATAGAGCACCGAGTTCCAAATCTGACATTCAAGGAACTGGAGATGCAAGGAGTTCACTTCCCTCACAATGACCCCCTAGTTATCTCGATCGGAATTGCAAAGTGGGTAATGAGAAGATCATTGGTAGACACGGGAAGTTTGACCAATGTTCTATTTTTAGAAGCATTCCTCAGAATGCAACTGAAAGAAGAGGAGTTGATGCCGGTTAACTAATATTCACATAATTTATACTCAAATTACTTTATAATGTTTATATGTTAGTGTTTAGAATTTTGTATTTTATTCTAACTATTTCATTTTCGTGTTTTTATAGGATTGAGAGCTTAACTGGTGAAATCACGTCAAAGCAGAAGTAATTATTTGACAACCTCAAAGAGTGGTACAAAGTGACACTGACGGGTGAAATTAGGAGGAATAGTTAAACCCAAACCCATCTTAACCTAAACCTAAGCCCAAGCCTAACCTAAATTTCCAAATCTATTTAATCTCTCTTCTCTTGCAGACATACGACATTTCTCTTTCACACATCTATCTTTCTTCTCCTCTATTTTTCCTGCCACCAAAGAACCATCTCATCATCCCCTCGCCGCCAACCATTCTTGCTCGCTAGAAAGATCGACAACCACCCCATCTCACCTCCATTTCTTCCCTTCTTCCTCTCGCTTCAATATCATGCCACTGTTCAGTTGCTACAATACCATGCCAACCAGCCCATGTTCTTCCTCTTCACAGCCAAAATTGCACAACAATAGGACACATAGAATCTCCTCTCCATCTCGCCTTCTTCTTAGAAGCCAGACAAACAATCCCTTCTCACCAACAGTTCCACCATCGACCCACATAGCTTTTATCACTCATAATAGAAAAACCACCACCATTGAGTCTTCCTCATCTATTTCCCTTCTCTCTCTGATTTAGCCATGAATATAGCAGCCCCATCAATTGGACAACAAAGTGTAAAGATCGCATCTCACCTCCCTCTCCCTTTGTCAGACTCCATCTCCCCTTCTTGCCTTCTATCTCACCAACTTCCTCGTTCTTTCCATCTCTCTCTGGCAATAGGGTCGAGCATAATCGCACAACCATAGAGAATAGAGTCGATCAACTCTGTTGACTTTGCCTCATCCTCCATCTCACCTTTCTCTATTCCATGCAGCTATGTTGTTTCTCTTTGCCTCGTGATTTTCTTCTTTCACCCTCCTCGTCTCCGTTTCTCTCTCTTGTAGGTCACAAGATGAGATCGCACTCGATTGCAACACACACTGGGATGAAGAAGAAGCTCGTGGAAGAAGACTAAGAAGAATAAAAATAAAATAGAGGGAAGCGACTACTTTTTCAAAACATTTTGGTTATTTGCACCCAACTTATTTACTCCGTACCACAACCTAGCGTTCATTGAAGAGCAGATGTTCGCCTACACCAACGCTACGAGCACCTCCACCATGGATTTCTAAACCCTATGCTAAGGTGTAGATGATTCTTCAGGCTTAGTAGAATTTACTTTTCTTTTTATTGTTTTCTGGTACATTGACATTAAGTTAATTTCTGATTTCTCAAAAAATATCGGAATTTCAATTAATATTTCTCTTTTTTGAGTTACCGAAATTTCTTTCGAAACTGAAATATTTATTTTTATCATTAGGTCAATCTCAATGTCGGTACATTTTAACCCGTTACATTTTAGTTTAGTAACAAAATTTTGTTATATAATTAATTCTTATGCAATATGTAGTTTTTATGACATTACAAGTCTCGCGGTATTATTTATGTAATATTTAAAATGCTTAACTAATATTGATAACTTCAAAATTAAAATCGAAATTTTTACGTTTTTTCTATACACAACGAAATATTTCTTAAAATTAACTAACCGAAATTACCTCAAAAAAACGAAAACACAATCGTTGGTTAGAATTATTATATGTTTATGTTCAAGCATGTTTTATTCGTATTAGTTAAAATTTGTGCCTTAAACAGACAATTAATTCTAGGGTTTACATCATTGCTAGGAGACAATAACGGACATTAGTATAATTTTATGTACCTAATGGATGATTCAAAAGCCTTAGCATCTATCTTTTTGATTCTCATACTCTATTTTTACTTATTTTTTGGATTCCATTAGTTTAGAAATTTCTGATTGTTGTAAACCATTTTCAAATTAGTTTAAATAGATTGTAGTATTCGACTCTATCTTCATCCCTCGTGGGATTGACCCGTATTTTCCATTGTCTACTAGTTAGACAACCGTGCACTTGTGGTATAATAATCATGTTAAATTAGCCTATTAATTTAGGTTAATAAAATAGGCATCACTAACCATGCCATGATCGGCTTCAGTGGAAAGAGATATTTCCCGGGCTGAAAGATCAGACTGCCAGCAGTAGCAGGGGTACCGGACTTGTAAAAGATCATGCTGACGGAGTTCATGGTCGTCGATGCCCTCTCTACATACAATATAATTTTGGTCAGGCCATGGATCCGTCACATGGGAGAAGTGATATCCACATAGCACCAATGCCTCAAGTACCCCACCAATTATGAGGTGGTTGTTATCTAAGGAGACCAGCCTACTGCTAGTAACTGCCATTGTGCAACATTAAATCTATTAAACAAATAACAATCATAACCTAGGCTAGAGGAGTTATCTATGTAGGTCCCAAACTTGGAATCATAATAGAAGCCTCCATACACGGATAGAGAAACATCGCATAGTCCGAGAGATGATAAAATTAAAGAAGAATGGCTTACCATATGATAAAACTTTCGAAAGGGAATCAGAATGTATTTGCCTGGACAGTGAAAGATATGGTGGGAATTGACCCCTCCATGGTCTCACACCAACTGTAAGTTAATCTATACCTAGAGCCAGTCGAACAAAAGAAAACGTTGATGGCCTCTGAGAGTGATGAGGCCATTAATGAAGAAGTGTAGAGGCTACTGAATGTTGGCATGATAAAAGAGACACAATCCACCGTGGCTGGCAAACACGATCCTAGTGAGAAAGAAGAATGGGAAGTGGAGAGTCTGCTGGACTACACAAACCTTAATAAGGTTTGCCCAAAAGACAACTTTCTACGCCCCTGAATAGACAAGTTAGTTGATGCAACTTCCGGACACAACATTTTGAGCTTTATAAATGCTTACTCCAGATACAATCAAATCAAGATGCACCCACCAGACCAGAAAAACTCTTTCATAACAGAGAAGGGTACATATTGCTACCAGGTGTTGCCATTCGGACAACAAAATGCAGGAGCAACATATCAAAGGCTTTTCAATCGCATGTTCAAAAAGCAAATTGGGAGAACAATGGAGGTCCACATCGATGTTATGCTTATAAAGAGACTCCATAGTTCTTACCACATTGCGGACCTAAAAGATGCCTTCTCGCAGTTCCACAAGTACCACATGAAGTCGAATCCACATAAATGCACCTTCAGAGTAGAGTCTGAAAATTTCTTGGGTTAAATAGTCAACAAAAAAGGAATAGAAGCTGACCCAAAGAAGATTCATGCTCTTCTCGACATGACGTTACCAATGAATATCAAAAGACTTTAGAGCCCTAAACAGGTTCATCTCAAAATTTTCAGACAGATGCCTTTCCTTTTTCAAAATTTTGAAGGCGGACAAGGAATTCAAATGGGATGAAGGGTGAGAGCAGGTCTTCCAGAGTCGGAAAGCGTACATGGGGAGCACAGACCTGCTCTCAAAGCCCATTGTGGGAGAAACACTTTATTTCTACCTCTCGATCTCAAAACATGCAATCAGTTTTGCCGTGATATGGAAGGACAAGGAGAAACAAAAGCCAGTATTCTATGTAAGCAAAACATTTGCTGAGGCAGAGACTAGCTGCCGTAGCTTAGAGAAATTGGCCTTGGAACTAGTTACTTCCGCCAGAAAGCTGAGATGTTACTTCCAAGCTCACTCAATAATAGTCCTTATTGAATATCCACTCCGATCAGTATTGCACAAGCCAAAGCTGTCAGGAAGGATAGTCAGATGGTCACTAGAGCTGAGCCAATTTGATATTCATTATGCTCTGAGATCGGCCATCAAATCGCAAGCATTAGCAGACTTCATTGCTAGGTTCACTAGGGGAGGAGAACCACAAACTAGCCCAACAAGAGTGGATCCTACGATGTGACAGATCATCCTACCAGAAAGAAAGTGGTGTTGCCATTATCATCTACACTCCATAGGAATAACTCTGGAGAAAGTTATCAGATTCAGCTTCAGTGTCTCCAACAGCGAAGCGGTATATAAAACTCTCATATCCAGACTAAAGCTTGCTAAAGGAATTAGTGTACAGTGATTCCCAACTGGTACTCAACCAGGTAAATAAAGAATTTAATGCTTAGGACACCTGGATGTTGGCTTATTTCGAAAAAAAAAATTAGCATCATAAAGGGATTCAAGAAGGTCCTACCTTGACGCTATCCCAAAATAGACAACAAGAGGGTTGATGTTCTGTCCAACATGGCCTCATCCGCAAAATACAACCCCAACAAACTTATAGAGCTCCGAGAAAAGTAGAATATGGAATAAGAGGAACTCCACAACACATGCGCCACAAGTGAAGAAACTGGTTGGATAAGTCCCATAGTCGGGCACATCAATGTTGGAGTCCTCCCAGTAGAAAAATTGGAAACTTGTAAGCTGAAAACAAGGTGGTACGGTGTACACTCTTCAATGTCGAGGTGTACAAGAGATCAACAACTGACCCACTACTCAGATGGTTGGCTCAGAGTGAAGTATATTACATCCTCGGAGAGATCCATGAAGGAATCTGCGAGAATCATACGGGAGGAAGGGATGTTGGCCCATAAAGCCCTTACCCTAGGTATTACTGGCCCAAGATGCATTAAAAAGCTAAGGACCTGATCCGAAAATGTGATAAGTGTTAGAGGTATGCCTCGTACATGCATATGCTTACTCAGAACCTGGTCCAGTGACCAACCCATGGCCCTTTGCACAATGCAGAACAAACATTATAGGCCCACTCCTCCCTTTGATAAGAAGAGATTCCTCCTTATAACTGTTGACTACTTCATCAAGAAATGGGTAGAGTTTGAGCTGCTGTCCAAAATGGAGAATCGAAAGCTTCTTCTGAAATCTGCAGGTTTGGTATATCAAGAATGTTGGTCAGTGATAATGGGACCTAGATTTAAGACAAAAGGGTGAACATCAATCACCACTACTTAGCGCCAAGACATCCTAAGGCCAACGGACAAGCGAAAGTCACCAACCGAACCATATTGGATGCAATCAAGTAAAAGTTCGTAGCAGCTAAAGGATTTGGGTATCAAAATACCCAAGAATATTGTAGGCTTATGGAACCACAAAGAGGACACCGAAAGGTGAAACACCATTTGCTCTCACTTATGGGTCCGAGGCAATGATCCCAGTGGTACTTGGGATGCCAACCTTCAGAGCGATAGAGTTTAGATTGGAGGATAATGAAGAAGCTCTGAGAGTCAGACTAGACCTTCTTGAAAAGAGAAGAGATGGAGCTTCCCTTAAAAAATGGCCAACCAGCAGAAAATGAACCTACTGGATAGAAATCCTGGGTTAGGAAGGTCTTAAGAGACCCTGGAATGTGGAACACCTGAAGAAATATTATCAATAAAATAGAGGTAGCTTTTTTAAAAGTCCCTTTCCAGCTCTACGTGAACATGCAAGAACGACATTAAAAGAAAAGGGGTGGAAGCCTAGCCTGACTAAGGATCAAGATAGCTTCAAACAGTGAAGTTTAGTGAGAAGCTTATAAGGCCTGATAAAGATGACTCGTTGCCCTTCTCTGCAGCCTAGTTAGATTGAGGATCAAGATGGCTCGCAGTGTCCAAGCCTAATTCGACTAAGGATCAAGATGGCTTAAAATGACGAAGTTTAGTCAGAAGCTTATAAAGCCTGATCAGGTTTTTTTGTCGTCCTTCTCTCCAGCCTAGTCTTATTGAAGATCAAGATGGCTCGTAGTGTCTAAGCCTAGTCCAACTAAGGATCAAGATGGCTTAAAATGAAGAAGTCTAGTCAGAAGCTTATAAAGCCTAATCAATATGATTTGTTGCCCCTTTCTACAACCTAGTCCAAATGAGAATCAAGATGGCCTAGAGTGTCCAAGCCTAGTCAGATTGAGGGTTAAGATGGCTTGAAGTGACTAAGTCCAGTCAAAACTCATGAAGCCTGATCAAGATGAATTTTCGCCCCTCTTTGCAACCTAGTCCAAATGAGAATCAAGATGGCTCAGAGTGTCCAAGCCAAGTTCAATTGAGGATTAAGATGGCTTAAAGTTCCTAAGTCTAGTCAGAGCTCATGAAGTCTGATCAAGATGACTTGTCTCCCTTCTTTGCAGCCTAGTCCAAATGAGGATTAAGATGGCTCAGAGTGTCCAAGCCTAATTCGATTGAGGATTAAGATTGCTTGAAGTAATTAAGTCTAGTTAGAGCTCATGAAGCCTAATCAAGATGCATGTCCCCATTCTAAGTAGCCTAGTTCGATTGAGGATTAAAATGGCGTACAATATTTAAGCCTAGTCACTTCTAACCTAGGTGACTGCCTTTCAGCCTAGTCTGATTAAGGATCAAGATGCCCCAAGTTATATAAGTATAGTCACTTCTAACCAAGACGACTTCCTTTCAGCCTAGTCCGAGTAAGGATCAAAATGGCCCAAATTATTTGAGCCTAGTCACTTCTAACCAAGACGACTAACTTTCAGCCTAGTCCTAGTAAGGATCAAGATGTCCCAAGTTATTTAAGTCTATCACTTCTGACCAAAATGACTTCCTTTCAGCCTAGTCTAATTAAGGATCAAGATGGCTTAATTTATTTAAGTCTAGCCAAAACTTAACAGTTTTGATTAAAATGACTTACATACACAGCCTAGTCTGAACAGAGGCTAAGGACTTAGCTAAATCTGGTGCTCAGCGACTCAGTCAAGTAATAAATATAAAATAAATATGAAAAAAAATATGAACTTTATTTATTAGATCAAGGTTTGTGTACAACAGGCTCTGTTCCAGAAGCAGACTCAAAACTAGCCGGGGTAGAAGATATAGGTTGGGAAGCAAACGAAACTACCAGGAAAGAAGTTGGAGCAGGCCTTGAATCAACAACAACTGATTCTTGGACATCTGAAATAACCTAAGGACTACCCAAGAAAGGTGAGAAAGGGAAGGGCTCATTCGCCTCCTCAAAGTACCCATAAGCTAATGTTCATGGAGCTCATTCTCTCTGGTTCCACTACACCTTTGAGGTGGTCAACTCCTCTTTGGTCGGAGCTAGTTTTTCTTAGTAGTCTGCCAGCCAATGGGAAGCCTCGTCACTCATGGACTACTTGGAATCTAGTTGTTCCTTTAAGTGGCCCATCTCCTGGTCAAAGTAGAACTATTGCACTTCAACCTTCTCACGGAGATTTTTTTGATAGGCAACCTCAGACTGTTCCTCTTCTAGAGCCACTTGAGCGTTAGCGATATCGTTCTGAGCAGAGTCCAACTCATCAGCCATGACAGTCTTCTTGATGGCTATCCTCTCCAAAATCTTCTAGGCCTCCTTCAACTGCACCCCTAGATGAAGTAACCAGCTGCCCTTTCAGAGCATCTACATTTTAAAAAAAAAATATGAGAGCTTTATTTGCTACTCAGCAAACACCCTCTCTAAGGCATAAACTCTGTTTCGAGCAGCCTCCACCCTAGTTTCCACCATGTTAGTAGTTTAAGTGGATCGTCCTCTAGTCAGAAAGACACATGCAAAGCTATTAGAGGTTAAAACACAATTGCACATTTACCAGCATCAGGTACTTCTGACCCTGGTCAAGGTGATCCCCACCATCCTCTCAAGCAAGGGTGCACAGTTTGCTAGCACATGGTACCAATCCTTTATATGCTGGCGAGAGCTCTCTCGGTAGTCCACTTCGTGATGCCAAAAATGCTTGCCATGAGTGTCAAGGTGAAGAGCCCTGAAACAAAAATACTAACTCGAACATCCAAATGAAGCACATTAGGATCAAAAATCACATATGCGTCACGTCTTGCAATGTCAGAAGAGAGTGGACCTCGGTAACACCCTTTCCCCTGTCCATGGGAGCAAGTGAAGGATTCAAGAAAAGAAGGTCATGCGAATCGGGATGGAATGAGGGGGGATCAAGGTAACTGATCAGTGTGCGGATCAACCACCCTTGGGCTTAGGGCTCCAAAAATCTTCCCTTGATTACCAACCTCTAAATCCACAAACGGATCATAGGCGTAGTCCTCTAAATAAGGATTTTCTTCTTCAGGGTTGGTAGAGAACTTCAAGGCAAGCTGAAGCATCTTATTCGATACAACATCTACCTCTTCCTTACTCAATTTTCTTGGGTCATCAATCCTAGCAAGTTGCAAAATCTCCATTTCTAGAGAGGTTAGAAGAGCAAGAGGAGCCAAAAGAGCAAGTGCAAAAGAAGACTTCAACGCCCTTCGGAGCTTGTCTGACTCGCTCTTAGCCTCTTTTACTAGTCTGACTGGGATCATCGATCCCAGCAAACTGCACAAGAACCTTTTCTGAGGAGGTCAATGAAGCAAGAGAATAGCCAGAGTAGCACCAGACTTTGTTTTCTTGGTCAAACAAACTAGAGAGACCAACCCCTCTAAAGTCTTCCTCTTCGAAGGGCTTAGCATTTTCAATGACCAGAGCTTATTTTTCATTGGTTTTGGAGTTTGACCCTTGCCCCCTGAAGACGAGCCTCTAGGAGCAATTAGAGTCTCCGATGAACCTTCGGCCTTGGTAGAGAATAGACCACTCTACCTAATGCTCTCTGGATTGAGGACATCTAAAATGGCCCTCACTAGCAACTTGAGGAACTGAGCCCTCGCACCCTCCTCTCCAACGCTGAAAGTAAGAAGAGGAAAGTCCATGATTATAAGACAAACAACAAGTCGATCATTCAACAGCAAAAACTATAACAAAGTAAAGAATGAAGAAAGGGAACTAAGAACTTGCTCAGATTTCTGAAAATGAGAAGGACGGGCTGGCCATCGGACGAGATGTACCCAGAATCAACAAAAGCATGTAAGCAGTACTTCTACCAATTATTGAAGTCGTTTGGGAGTTCGTCCAGACAGGTAGGCTTCCTCAGAGAACAAATCCCATTGGGATTCATCCTGATGAAAGTCAACGAGTACAACACCTTCATTGAAAAACAAAACCCAGACTCGTTCGTCCTCATCAAAATTTCAATTAGGGTCTTCCACCCATTAGATGCCAATTGGACTGGAGGGATGCCATGGTACGTCAAGGAACACCACCTGGCGTTCGGAGCTGCGAAGTGAAAGCTAGCCTTGAACATGTCCTTGTAAAGGCATACATAACCTTTCATTCTCGCATACGGCGCCACTAACTAGGGGTAACTAATGGGACATCGAACAATCATCTAATCGCAGTTGCACACGTGGCACGAACAACCCTAATGAAAGATAACATGGATGGACCAGGACCTTGTCGAGTCCAAGTTAGATTCCAGTCAGTCCCAAACCAACCTATAAGTCATAAAATTGAGCCAAGATTACACAAGCCAACTGTGGCAAAGATCTAGGAGCTTGGCCCAAGACAGAAATGCCAAAACACAAACATTTAGGCTAGAATAAGCCCAAGCCCCGTTTGCACTAATCCTAGTACAACTAAGGACATTGAGTCCAAAAGGGAAATAAAGATCAAAGAAGATTAAGTCATGGAAAGGAAATAACCCCACAAGGACATAACTTGATAGAGGGAAGATTTGAATAAGATTTTCTCCCTCTATTGCCCAATCAGAGGTGGAGCCAATGAAGGAGATAAATGTTCTCGATATATAAGTTGAACGAGAAGAATTACTAAGGTATGTTACCCCAATTCAATTAGCCAAATTCTAACTTTTTATTCAGAACCTGACTTTACCATCGGAGTGCCTTTGGCCACCACATGGTGGTCCTTGATTCACTGTTACTCATTTTGCGGGTCAAAGTCACGAGGACGAATTTGTGCCCATCACAAACGAATTTGGAGCTTATTATGAGCTTGTTAATTATTGGTTTTATGGAGAGATCAAAATTCCTTTGTTCTTGGATGGTATCGGGAAAGATATTAATTCTTGTGAAAGCTTTGTTTCAATGTGTTTGTGTTCATGTTTTCCAGGAAACCAATGCAGTAGTTGATTGTTTGGCTAGACATGCTCAAGTTGAGGCCTCTTCGAAATCTTTTGAGGGCACTTCATTACCTAGACATCCGAAGTTTTTGCTGGAGCTGAACAAAAGCAACACATCATATCTTAGGATTAAGGAATAGTATCTTTTTCCACTACAACAAAAATGGGCAATTCTTGCAGATGACATATGACACTAAAGGCATAGTCCCAGCGGATTAAGAGTATACACTAGAAAAAGGAAAATAATAACATTTTTATCTGCCAGGATAATATTTCTAATGTTTATATTCGACACAAAAATATAAGGAGGGAAATTCCCCGCCCATATTCTCATTAAAAATTATAAAAATTTCTCCCTGCGGTTGTGGGGTTCATTACTAGCATTTGTATGGGCCACCGACCTAATCTATTCGCCCCCTTTAGTATTTTTTTTAAAGCATCCTTTAGTCTTTTTTTTTTGTTAAACTTAAACCCTCTTTAGTAGAACAAAGACACAAAACCCTCGACGTTTCCTTCCCCTCCTTTACGTCATAGCAAAGCTTTTCTTCTCTTCCATTCTTCTTCCAATGTTCATTGTCAATGACGATCGCTGTCGACTACATTTCCTGCCGATGTCATTCCCTGCCTGACGACGTTGGTGAGTACTTGCGTTCCCTTACCCATCTTTTTGTATGTTTTCACATGGAAAAATTACACCTGAAACATATGTAATGCTTCCTTGAGAAGAATACATTCAAGAAAGAGCAGATGATAGCTTGCTCTTACTCCAAGTTGGGATGTACAATCTCCTATGCACTCTGTTTTGAAACATAGGATGATGGTTTTTTTCATCAGATGTCCTGAAATTGGATTTTCTTTCTTGTCATACACACGTAGACTTGCACACCAACTGTTTGATTAAATGCTTAATAGAAGAAAAAATATTTTTTTTAACAAAAATATGTGCATTGAACATATGATAAACGCCTAGACACATATGGTCCAAGATTTCAATCATCTAAAGAGGCTACTTATCTGCTGCTATGACCCTTTTTTTTTTTATAAGATCTGTTGTTGTGACTTCGCCTTTCAGAAGTTAGAATAATACCAGTTCATTGTCAGAGCTTATTTTATGATGGCAATGAAGGGACTCTAAGTTGATGGAAGTAGCCCTGGTCCCGACTCTAACCGCTTAATTCACTTTAGACGTTTATCTAACACCTTGTCAGCATTGGTAACCCACTCAGATTGGACAAGAATTTGAAGCACTTTGCCCACAAACCTGTGAAAAAAAAAAACCAAAATCTAGCCCCTGATGAGACAATTTCCAATGTGTTTTGTAACCCCCCAAAACAGACAACACAATCGCAGTCATGAAATAGAATTAAATGCATCTCGCCCAACTGATTGTCTAGCAGCAGCAAGGTACATTTTAAAATTTAATTAGTCACAGACATTACTTTAGTTGTTTTGTGAACTTGACCCATGGTTCATAGACATTACTTCAGTTTTTTTAAAATTTAATTAGTCACAGACATTAGTCACTTACATTACTTCAGTAGCAAGGTACATTATTACTTTAGTGATGTTGTAGTGTTGGTCTTAATATTTATTGGTCGATGATGATTCCCCTCTACAACTGTGGTTTTGTGATTTACAAATATGGCTTTTAAAGCCGATGGGTCCATGGTGTGCCCTAAATAAGCTCTTCAAGTTTCCAATCCATCAGACTGGTTTCAGGCCCCAGAAATTTGAAACAGCCATTTGCTTGTCATTAAAAAAAGAAAACAGGAAGACACTGTTTTTTTTTTAATTAGTATGTGACTATGTAGTTAGATATTGTTGTTGGATTTAATTCCATAGCCGATATACCCTAATGTTTTTTTTTTTCATTAATTAGAAAAGCATGAACTTGACTTACGTGATCTCATTGTCACATGTATCTTATCAAGGTTTAGGGATCAATTTTTTTCAAGGTACGTTAACAAATCAAACTCTTCTTCTTTGCATTACTTCTCAATGCATCAATGTGGATCCATGTGTGAGAGCTTTAGGGATATCCCTATACACTGTTGTTTCCTCCAATTCTTTATGATATTAGGGAAAATAAATATGTATTATTATTCTTTTATTATACAAATTAACTTATTTCAAAGTTTCATTAATTATTCAATTATGCTGGGAAGATTAAGATTTACTTGGTAGTTGTGTAAGTGAGAAACACTTTCTATAAATGTTGAACTTTTTTAACTAAGTGATCCCTGCAGCCTTATATTCAATAAACGTTGCCCTTACGTTATTCATTTATTTTAATTAAGTGATCCCTGCAGCCTTATATTCATGTTAGTATATAAACTTTGTAGTTCATAGTGAAAAAGGAAGAAAAACAAAGAGAAGGAGCACTGTAAGTTGTATTCCCTTTTCTAGTTGGAAAGAAGTGCAGAGCATTCCTTTAGTGAATTATGAAATACTTTTATACTTTTGATGCATAATATGGAACCTCCACTTTTTATTTGTTTTTGTTGCTTTCTATTACAAAAACAAAAATGAAAGAAAAAGACAGTCAAGAAAGAGGAGCTAGCCAGCTGCTTAAAAATCTTTTTGCATGTTAAGAAAAAGAAGAATTTATTTGCTTCTCAGGCTACATGTACAATGATTCACTTACCATCCTGACATGGCCCATCGATACTCACCATTTTCCGTGATCCCTTTCAGAATTCTATCATGGCCTCCTAAAGCAATAGAGCGTCTCATTCCTTTCCATGGCCTCACTCACACTGCCTCATGCACTTATTCTCGGTGATTCTGTCAGAATTTACCCTGGCTATCCCTTTCAGAATTCAGTCAGAATTTTTGTTTAGCCCACCTCAGTGAAGAGACCAATGGTGTGCTCTGACGAGGGCCATAACAAACGTGAGGGCAGAGTAATAGTTTCTTTCCTCATTGCCAAGAACCGTACTCCTTGAACACGTACATCACAACCTCACATTTGGATACTTTGTAAAATTGATTAGCTAAAAATACAAATATCCTTCCAAATCAAACAACCTAGATGACCACCAACATAGAGTGGGAGCTGAAATCACTATACCTTTAGTGCTGATGTTTTTACTTCAAGTTTATTGTTGTAGACTTTTACTTGTGAGGTAATGAAATGATTTGATGTATTTCAATTTTCAACCAAGACTTTTACTTCTGAGGTTATGAAATGATTTTATGTATTTCATTTTTCAAACAGCTAGTCTATATTAAGCCTGATGGGCCGATATAACAATCTGATAATGGGCTCATAACTTCAGTTTTGATATTTTTTCTTCTTCTTATTTTTAGGGGAAATCGGGAAAGAATAAATTAAGTCATGCTATGCAAATGATGGGACATACATCTGGATCGAAGTCATATGCACGTGCCCGAAAAGATTATGTATGTGTATTTTTTACTCTTATTATGTCACAGTTTTCATTAATGTACAAAAATATAATCTAATTATTTTTTAGATCTTCATGTTCATATGTAGAAGAAGATGCGTGGAGGACTTCCTGATCATGTTTCTTTATTTCATTTCACCAACACAAGGAAAGTTGATTCTTGGATTGATGAGTCATCGCAACAAAAAGGGGTATTGGCTATTAATTAAGATTTTGATTCTTTGTTAGAGTATATAATATTTTTTTTAATTTTCTTAATTATTAATATTTATAAATATTTGTTTGATAGGTTTCCACTGATAATTCCCTTAAATGTCGAATTGATGCTGGAACGGAAGACTCAGACGAGCTTCGCTCACAAGTTTATGTGGAGCAGATGGGTCTTGAGACTAAAAATATAGTTCAGAGCTATGGAAATGGTGTGACTCAATATTTGGTGCCTTATGCCTTGGATAGCGCTAGTAGTTCATCAAAGAGAGCATCAAAGACTAGAGAAACCTTCTTTGAGTCTCAGAACCTAGAAATGAAGACCAAACATGAGGCTATGCAGAAGGAACTGAAGGAGTTACGGGCTCAGTAGCAGTAGTAGCCACAACAACAACAACACCAACATCAACAGCAGATGATGATGATGTTGATGAATGCTATGCAGTCACGGGGAACTATGCAGAGCTCTCAGCCATCACAGCAGTCGGGACAAAGTCAACAATTTCAGCCTCCTCACCCTATGTATCCGATGCATCCTACTGGAGATATGCCTTTTGTGCCATCCTCATGGCATTCTTCTGATGACTTTCATCATTCTAATGGTGTTCCATTAGGTGGATTCAACGGACTGCTTTCTGGTAATATGTCTGATGCAGATATGATTAGGCTTATTAGAACATCTGGTGGATCAGGAGCACATTCGGGTTCAAGTTCAAGTAGTTTATTGGATTGTTTGGTAGATGTACGATGTGTTTTTTTGTTCATGGCGGAGATGTATGACACATATTTGGGATGCCGGATATATATGACATTTTGTTTTATATTAATATTATTTTTAGATATACTGTAAAAAAAATTAATATTTACAAAATCTCTTGGCGAATAATATTAAGTCCTAGTGGATAACGAGTAATTTCATGGCTGTTATAAACTCATTACTGGCGTATAATACTAATTTGCATGGTGGTTATAAATTCATTCCTGGCGGATAATATTAAAGTCCCGGCGGATAATATTAAATTATCGGCGGTTATACATGTCGGCCATTTTGACTTTCTGTCGGTTATAAATTCATCCCTGGCGTATACACGTGCCGCCCATGTTGGAATCATGGCGCTTATAATCTTATAGCCGGCATATATATGTGTCGTTCAATCAGTCATTTTTAAGCGGCACAAGTAAATTTTAGCCGGCGTATATATGTGTTGCCACTAAATTGTGTTGAGGATGTTGTGTTTTTTTTCAAGATTCAAAATAAGTCTTGGCGGATGATTAACCCGCTATTGCAAGATTTCCCTAGCGTATATAGCTTTTTTTGTACCGGGATTATTGTAGTAGTGTTTTCTGGTTTTAGTTCCAAAAAAGGGTAAATTCATAATGTACCTGCTTTATAATACCCTCCTTCTAGAGATTTAACAAAAAAAAAAAATGGAGGACGGAGGATGGAGTTTGTGTTCTACTTTGCTACACCATCATGTAGAACTCAATTCTTTAAATCTTGTAAGCCACATACGTGCACTATAATTTCAAATGCATTGGTCTGTCATCTGATATCGATTTGAGATTGAGTTGTTTAAGGGTGTAACGATGGTTGGTTAGTGGGATAGCTCGAGCCGAATCCTAAAAGTTGAGTAGTCAATCCTACAATTCACCTTATAAGAGTTATAGCTCAACCTCATGACCCACCTGATAAGAGTTATATCCCAATCTAACTACCCATGATAAAAAAAAAATTATATATATAGTGTTGGGTTCATGTTTGCCTATTCAAGCTTCCTCTTTACCCTAAAACAAAATTATTATTATTTTTACTGTTTTATTTTTGTAAAATTTATCAGATTTTTATATATATATTAAGAGTGAGATTTGGCAATGGTCATTTCTACTAACAATGTAAACTTCGTTAGTCCCTTACATAAATTTAATTTGATCTTGGTCTCCAGCCGTCAGTTGACCATCCAATCAATTGTTATCTTTTGCACGTGTTTATAAAGTGATTGGAAAAAGAAAAAAAAAACAAGATTACCATCATGTTACAAAATGTTGTCCATGCTGGATTACTCTTTCCATTCCCTCTATCAAATGAGGGTAATTTCAGGTTGAATTTTTTTTAATTTAAAGTTATTCTTATATTATTTTTGCATCACATTATAAGCATGTGCAAAAGATTACAGTTGACCATATTAATGAGCAACAAAGATCAAATTAGTATTCTAAAAGGGACTAAAGGCATTTACCATATTAGTAGAAAGAACCAACATCAAATTTACCCTATAATAAATTGTCAAACATTTGTAAAGGTTTGGACTATATTCAGACTACACCTAATTTCAAAATATTCTAGCCATATATGGGCAATAAAAAGATGTTATCAGATGGAACCGATCAAAAATAGGCATTTTGATTTCCGTTCCAAAAAAATTTCGAAATTGAAATGCATTTACTTTGTTGAAAAATTCAAAATCAGAATTGGAAAATTTTGATAAATTTTTTTTTGAAACTTGGGAAATTTTTGGAACTTCCATTTGTGTTTTCGAAATTCAGAATATTGAGTTATAGTTTCTAATTTCACAAAACTTTGAAATTTCACATTTCAAATAATATTTTTGGATTTTCACTTTATAGTTTTTATATGGAATCCCACCCCATTCAAAGAAAAATAACTTAATGAAATCTTAAAAAAATGAAAAGTCCAATGACTTTCAATGTTTAATTTGAAATGCATCAAAATAGTTCTTCAAATTCAAGTCCTAAAGTGATCTCATTTTGGTACGATGAGTGCCACATATAATTATAACTTATAAATTAAAATATATATTGTTACTAGTGTTTTTCTAATGCCTACGACACCCCCTAAATTGCTTTAGAAAAATTTCATGTTTTATGCTCACAACTCAGATGACATCGACATGTATAATGATTTTCCTACATTAGCAACAAATATTTTGGGTCTCTATCTCAAGTTTGGTTGTTGTTGTTGTCGTTGACGCCAATGTGTATTATCGTAGGACAAAATCAAAATATGAAACAACACGTATAATTTATCTCAACTATTTAACAAAATTAAATAGCTATCAATATCATTGAATAAAATAATTCCAATCGGAATGTAACACATTTTTGGACATTGAGCATCATGAATAACATGGTATGTCCATGAATGAAGCATCTTGGTACCACCATAAGAAAACATCTCACCCTATAACCCAACAAATTAAACCACTAAAAGTTACCATTGTTATTCATATTCACCATTAACTAATCCCTACCTCAACAACTAAACAACATAGAGTTAAATACTAAACTGGTTTGTAGTTTTATTTGAAATCTTGTGTATTTGGTGTTAATAAGTTTGAATTCCTTGTAAATCTTAAGCTTTCTCTTGAAATGTTGTGTATTGTTTTTTATAATATGGAAATTTTATTTCAAGGGACTTAATCGGGAATAGAGTCAACTTTCTATAAAAAAAGGGTCAACAACAAAAACTAAAATGAGAAGAGAAGCCATTGAGAAATTCTACAAGAGAGTGAAGCAGTGGCCATGGCAAGTGGTAAGTATCAAAATTCTCGATCCCCCACTTTCTTCTCGATATCCTCCTAACCGAATCAACCATGAGTAGGGTTTTTATTGTTGAATGAGATGTCAAAATCAGATGGAATTAGCAGGATTACGAGAGGAGGGTAGTTGCTTGATCTTGATGGTGGAGACTTGAGAGGAGGAATTTGGATGGGATTTAGACAGGGATAATGGAAAAAAATATATTTTCATCAAAGAGATCGAGAGGTTGGAAGATGGGTTTAGGGTTTGGAGGTATAGGCTTAGGAATTCTTCTTGCTATGCAGCTCCATCAATAGTTTGTCTTCGGAAGGTTTGCTCGAGAGATAGGGAAATGAGTGTGAAAGATGAGCAATGGTCGAGGGATAAATAGAACCCTAGAGAGAGTTTTGAGAGAGCCTTGAACAAGAGGGATAGAGGCAGATGAGCTGAGACAAGTAGGGGTGGGGAAACGAGTCGAGGAACTGCAGATTAAAACCAATCGAACCGTTTTTCTCCAAACAGTCCAGATTTTAAATTTGTAATTTTGATACAGTCCGGATCCGTTATAAAACGGTTCGAGTCCAGTTCCATTTATTAAAAATTTTCATTTATTAAAAATGAAATAGTCCGGGTTGGACCCGTTTTAAAACATATGTGAGATGTCCATTAGTGGAGGTTATGTTACAATGTTTTTCACTTTCTCCTCTAGAAATTCTAGATGGCCTGGGAAATGGTTTCCCTGCCTAGGGGTTGAAAATACATATTTGCCTCCCTCTGGTGTTTAAAGAGGGGGGCAAAAATGTATTTTTGCTCGCCCCTCAAGCAGGAAAACCAGGCGGCTAGAAGTGCAGTTTTCTCCTCTACTCTAAATCTTAAGTTCTCTTCATCCCTCGGTCCCATAGAGATCGCACAAAGAGCAACAGCAGGGTAAATAAGAAAGCATCAACAGCAGTAGCCTGTGAAGAAAGCCTTCGTTTGTGAAGAAGAAAGCATCAACCTTCGTACCCTAGACTCCACTTTCTCTCCCAATCTCACCTCCTTCACCAACCCATTTCACTTTTTAAATCTATTATCCTCAAGTCCCTAAATCCCCATTTTAATCACTAACAACAGATTACCCCTAAAACCCCACAGATCTATCCATTTCTCCTAATTAGAAAAGAAATTTTGATGTTGATGTGTACTTGGAGGAGAGTCTGTTTTTACTACTCTTCATTAACTACTCTGAAAGCACCACAAAACCATTTCATTATCACTCCAAATTTCCAAGCTGAGAAAACTAGGAGGAGAAGCAAGCTCTCTTTGAATGCTCTTCACCACTTCTATTGCTTTTCTTTGAAACTAGAACCAATTTTGTTCCTCAAACCCATCTGAAATCCAAAACCAAACATCCGACTCGATTTAAGATTCCTAGTTTTGGGTCTCTTTTTTCCCTCTCTTTATTTGTTTGTCATTCTTTCCTCCAATCTCTATTACAATTCAGATAGGTTTTTTGTCCTACGTGGCATGAATTGTCTCTTGGCAGAACTTAAGTAAATACTTCCATTCCCGATACTTTCCTCACCCTCTTTTCAAGGTTTAGGGCTTTTCTTCGCAACATCCTTCGTCTCCTCTGCCCCTTTTCTTCTTCTTCACTCTCTTCAGGCAAGCAAAGCAAGGAAGTTTGGATGGAGGCACCACAACTTCCATCCTCTACAAAGGTAACACACCAAACCATCTCGGTCCTCTGCCCCTTTTCTTCTTCTTCACTCTCTTCAGGCAAGCAAAGCATTCAATGTTTTGATGGAGGCACCACAACTTCCATCCTCTACAAAGGTAACCCACCAAGTTAGGGTTTTTTTTCTTCTTTCACCAAAGCAAAACAAGTTAGGGTTTTGCAGGGTGTGCAAGAGTTATAGGAAATCAATTTTGAAGAGGAAATCAAAAAGATCAATCAACAACCCATTGCAAATCCGCCTCTTCCTACTAACCCCTCCGTAATTCACTCACTCAATCACTTCCAATCTCTTGAATTCTCCACATATCTTTTGTAATTCCCCACATATTTTTTGTGCAGGTTTGGTTTTGTTGAAGTTCAGGGATATGATAGTTGAGGATCCATTTGGGGCTTTGTTGAATTGGAAGGATCATTGTTCGTGGCTTGGGATCGAGTGCTCGGATGGGAAAGTTGTGATTTTGTAAGTAAATAAAATTTTCTTTATAAGTGTTTATTTTTATGTGTTCTGTGTGTGTGTGTTTTTGTTTACTTACTGAATTGAAGGATTATTAGAAGGAAAAAGGAGGTGCTTTTGGATGTGAAAGACTAATGGTTTGTGTTAATTGAGTGATTTGGTGGGGATTGGGGACTTGGTGGAGATTGGGGACTTGGTGGAGGTCCAATTTGAGGAAATTAAAGCTGATTTGAGGACATTTTGATGGAGTTTACAATGGTGGAAAGTTTGTATTAATGCCTTGAAACCTTTTAGCTTACATGCTAAAATACGACTTTCAATGGAGATCTAATTTAATTGATTTAGATAAAATTGATAGATTAATTTAGAGACATAAATAGTCATATAAGAAAAAAATAATAGGAGTGTCGTAGGCACGGGTAATAGGCTAGTTTATTATAATTTCGATTGATTTGATTTCCAGTTAATGATGGAAGAGTCTCCAGTCTTTCGCTTCACAAGAACACAGTTCACGCCATCTTCACCATTGCTAGAATGGAAGTACGTTTTTGTTTTCTTTTCATCATAAAAAAATTGGTGGGTCGATTGGAGTATTTTTTTTTTTTTCTCATTTAGGGATTTTATTTATTCCGTGTTTTTTTAGAGTTTGAAAGGCATTTCAGCAGGTTTCCATCCAGAAGTTCTTGGAGCTTGTACTTCTTCTTACAAGTCTTTTAGTCCCCACTCCCCACTGCATTTACATTTGCAATTTTGATTTGAATTCAATCCTCCATTGTACATTGTTCTGCATTCTCGTCCTACTAAATCTAAGTTTGCATTTTTATTGTTATGGAAAATTAAAATTAAACTTCACATGAAAATAAAATGATGTACATTATGGAACCATTTGGAATTGTGGATCTGTAAGAACCGGATCGTTCCAAACGGTTCGAGTAGGTTCGACTCGAACTGGGATGGCATGAACTCAGTGTTATGCTATGAAGAACAGTCTCAGGTCTATACGCTAACTGGCAAGTTTGAGCTACTGGAATGTGACCTTATTCATGCAAAAGTGCGAGAGGAAGAGCTTCTCCAAGAACAAGGCAAATGTGAGTTCCGCTGGGTTGTTCATGGCCGGCTGGAGTTGTTGGTACTGATGAAGGAGGAGCATCCGGTGTGGGTTTTAGCCGTTATAAAAAGATGTCATATGTGGACTTGTCTGTTACCTTTGAGTCATCGGGCGAGGTGGACAGTTCGATCCCTAACGTCCAGGTCAAAGCGCGTACGGATGCAACTTCTGCCCCTGTTCTTCCTAAGCTTAGCTCTTCCATTTCTATACCTTCTCATAATTGGGAGCAAACTTTGTTTGTTTGTACACTTTTTGTCTTAACCATTAATGAAAACAGTTTTCTTTGTTTCATACTTGGCGTCTCTATTGCATGTTTTTCCTTTAGCCTTGTCGTCTTACTTTGGCATTGACTGGTTGAATCAATAGTTTGTTGTTTGGTCTGTCTGAGGCAGAGAGCTTGTCCGCTTTGTATTGTGAATGACTTGGGGTCATTGCTGCATAGTTATGTCCCATAGTGGTCATGTTGTGAACAGTTTAACTGAGGGTTGAGTCACCCAAGTTGTGTCTTGTCCTATAGGTAAGTTGCTTGAGCTTTTTC
This sequence comes from Berberis vulgaris, assembly GCA_963556465.1. Lineage (NCBI taxonomy): Eukaryota > Viridiplantae > Streptophyta > Magnoliopsida > Ranunculales > Berberidaceae > Berberis > Berberis vulgaris. The sequence continues at coordinate 36,811,260 of OY747126.1, read as the reverse complement.
TTGTTTGTCTTACTGGTCGGCTGTGGTTGTTGCCGCGAGCAAGCTGTGGTAGCCGAAAGTACGTGTAAGTGCATTTGTACTGAGTAAGGCGCCGTAAACTTGGAGTGGCGTCCTAATTAGCTTTTTACCTGGGCAACAGTTGTTCTATCCTTGTATCAACATGAGTGGCCTTTTTCTAATGTTAGGATGTTTTCTAATGTTAGGATGTCAATCCGTTTGAGCGTGAAGGCGCTGATTCAGCTAAGTTCATATTTACGTTTGCATTCCTGAGGAAGAGCGGAGGTTGTGTGGCGAGTTGTAATAGATTCCCATCTTCCAAATTATTTATGACCGAGCAAAGCGGTCGATAGATTCGAGGAGTAAAGGTTTGGCAACCAGGTTGAAGAGCAGTGGTCCTGTGGCAAGACATCGGAATCAGTTCGGGACTAACTAGGCTTCCACCATACAAATTATTTATGACCGAGCAAAGCGATTGACAAACTCATGGAGTAAAGGTTTGGCAACCAGGCTGAAGAGTAGTGGTCCCGTGGCAAGCCGTCAGAAATAGTTCTGGACTGACTAGGCTTCCACCTTTCAAACCGTCGACACCCTCCCCGAGCAGTGGAGGCTACGTGTTCGAAAAGGGTTTGGCGATCATGCTGAAGAGCAGTGGTCTCGTGGCAAGCCATCGAAATCAGTTCGAGACTGACTAGGCTCCCACCATCCAAATTATCTACACTTGAGTGCACCAAACTACAAATTTGGGAGGGTTGCCACACTGAAAAGCAGTGGTCCCGTGGCAAACCATCAGAATCAGGTCGTGGCTGACTGGGTTCCCACCTTATAGACTATCTACACCCTCACAGCGCGAGCTACAAGTCTAGATTTGCTAATTTGGCGGCCACGCTGAAAAAGCAGTGGTCTCGTGGCGAGCTATTAAAATCAGTTCAGGACTGACTAGGCTCCCACCTTCCGGAATATCTACACCATCGCAGTAGGGTTACAAGTCCAGTTTTTTATCAGAAGCTTTCGTTGTTGGTAGTCACCAGCTAGGCTTACCTGATTACGTTCGGGGAACATTGACCACAAATGGGGCAGTAATCCCTGGCAAGTCGTCGTCACCAGACGTGGCAGCGCTGATTAGACTCCCACTTCCTAAACTGTCGATGTCTGCACTAAGCAGACGATTTGTCGGGGTGAACCAGAAGCTATCGTCATCAGTGCTGGCTGACTAAAGGTTCCGCCTGCTAAAGGGCATGCAAACGTAGTGGTTCATAGTGTGGACGAAGTTACCTTAACTCAGCGAGTGGTAAAGTTCGTACGTCAAAGTTGACTAGGACCTTCTAGTGCTTGTGCCAAGCATGCGACAGGGTGTTGTTCAAATAACAGGCTGAGTCCATGGGCCCGCAGAGAAAGGGCTAGGGTTTCTTGCATGGTGCTTTACGTTTACGACATATATAATGGTGTTTTCCAATCGTTGTAGGCACCATCTTTTGCTGAGTTTATTTCCTGTAATGTTCTTGTTTGGAAACGATGCTTTGGGTTTTCCAAAAGCTAAGGAAAATGCTTTGGGTTTTCCAAAGGCTAAAGTTTGATCTCCATCACTGAAGTTTCCAAAAGTTCTGACGTTCATACCGACTAGACATGATGATAGTTTCTGTTATGCGTGGTCACCTGTTGTGGGTGGGCACATAGTTAATCCGCTGAGGTCTCGTAATCTCTTCTCATATCACGAAGAAGTAGTGCGGGTACTTTCCCAAGGGAAAGGCTTGTTTTTTATATAACATCTGCGTCGCAATTCATGGTGGCTGCCTCCACCACTTCTCAATTAACACTATCATCTCCCTTACGCTGGAAGTCCGCATCTGGGTTGAAAGTGGAGTCAGCCATTGCCTATTGGAGTGGGCCTTTGATTCCAAAATATTCCATTCCCCCTTGCATGGGAAGGTGTGCGCATTCTAAGTTTACCTAATACTTGTCCCAAGTTCGCAAAGTGTGGGAATTTGGTCTGAGTTTTCGTAGGTACTTCTGGTTGTCAATTTTGTACCCCCGCAGACCATATTTGAAGGCGGCATTCCGTGGAGCGTCTTTTTGCTTGTAGGTAGCTCGCAGCCTCGTGCCGTAGGTTGGTCTCCACATTTTGTTTCTTCTGCGTTGTTAGCAATATACTTAACACACTGGTGAAGGGTGGAGACTACTGCTTCCATTTGGTGTAGCTACGGTCTTCCTAGGATGATGGTGTGTCTACTACCATGAAGTCTAGAAATAGGACCTTTTTCAATTGTGATTCTCCAACTACCATGGTTAACCTTATCTTTTCTATGGGAAAGCATTTCTCCCTGTTGAATCTGATCAGCGGGTGCTCTGATGGCACTAGGTTTTCCTTCTTGAGGTCCATGGTGCGGAAAGCATTATAGAACAGAACGTTGAGCGAGCTTCCTGTGTCAATGAGAGCTCTCTTCACTTCCCACTTTGCGATGGATACGATGATGACCAAGGCATCGTTGTGCGGCACTCGGACTCCATCGAGGTCCTTGTCCGTGAAAGTCAAAATGGGAATGGGGATCTGAATTTTCGAATAGCAAATGTGTCTGTCTTCATCCGCGGGTCATGTCCACATATTTAGTAAAGTTCGCTTGCAGGACCTGTGCGACTGGTCTTCATTCGGTCTGATTCCATGAAGGACATATATTATCCCAGGAGTTTTCTTCTCTATTTCTTTGACTGACTCCCCTTGTCCCTGGTCTATTCTGACTGCTTTTCAGATTTCAAGAAGTCTTTCAATTTGCCATTGCGGATCCAATGCTCTACTTCATACCTCAGACTTTTGCAGTCGTTGGTGTTGTGGTCGCCCTCCTTGTGGTATGCACAATACTTGTCGTTGTCCCTTTTGGCAGGGTTTCCACGTGTCTTCCCACTTTAATTCATCCCAATTTTTCTTGGAATTGAGTACATCTAACATACTAGCATTTAGGGATGTCACGGCTCTGGATCCAACGTAGTTGGATGATTTCTCTGGCCAGGAATCAAAATCCAGTCTATTGTAAGCATGCTTCCTTTGGCTTCACTCCTCATCCTCGTGTCTCTTTCCCTTCTTTTTGTGCCCAGAAGCTGAGGGCTTCCTGTTGCCTTCGGTGTCCCTTTTGGCGGTCCTTGACTCCTCAAGGGTGATGTGTCTTTGGACGCTCTTAAGGAGCTTTGCCATGTCCAGAGGGGGCTCCAATGTGAGTTTCTCGAAGAGCTTTCCCTCTTTGAGGCCCGCAGTGAATGCAGTCACAACTGTATTGTCGTTGCACCCGTCAATGAGGGTCAACTCGTTGTTGAAGCGTGTCACATGCTCTCAGAGTGTCTCGCTGGACCTCTACTTTAGAGAGAGTATGTAGTGCGTGCCTTTCCTGAAAAGCTGGCTCCCGACGAAATGTGTCAAGAATTCCTTTGCCAATGTTTTCAAGGAATCTATTGACTTCGGTGGTATGCTGTGGAACCACGTCATTGTAAGGCCTTTAAGACTTGTTGGAAAGGTTCTACACATCATGATGGATTCAGATCCTTCCTTGAGCGCCATTACGTGCTGGTAGTGGCGCAGATGGTCAAAAGGATCGGTGGTCCCATCATAGGAATTGAGCTTCGGGGAAGTGATCTTTCTCGAAAGTGCTTCACTCGTGATCCGGTCAACAAAGGGTGGGACAGAGAGGCGATATAGTACCTCCAAGGCATGCTCTCCTTTGCGGAGAGGGTTCTCAGGACCTAGCCTCTTTGTCCTGACAGCTGGATCGGTGTTAGCCACGTAGCCTCCCTTAGTCCAATGGGAACTTGCGGGGGCCTGTCTCTCCTGCACTTACTCCCTATCGTCCACTGAAGGTGGATGTTCGTGTTGTTCCTGGTATGCATCAGCAGTGGGTGGATTCCATCTGAGCGTCTCCACCACCTTGATGACTTGCTATATTTGACGTGTCAGCACCTCGATTCTGGGGTCCGTCGTTATTGCCGTTGGTGCAGGGGCGTGAGTGGGTTGCTTGTGCATGGCAGGAATTGGTATAGGGACAGGCGAAGCGTTGGATGTGTCCCCTGGTTCATTGTTGCATGACCAAGTGGTCACCATCTCTCTGGGATTTGGCAGGAGATGACACTTAGTGTAAAGTTAAGAAACATGTCGTCCCCATGAACGACGCCGAATTGATGCAGTCAATTTTCTCTCCCTGCTTTGACCTAGTTCATGCTGACTTGCATAAGTGATGCATGTGAGCCATAGACCACCGTGGAGTGGCCGATGGACCTCCAATGCTAAAGTCAGACAGGGATTTGAGGAAAGTGTAATGATGTAACAGGGAATTTGTAGCATACCTTAACTTCACAATTCATGTCTTATTTATAGTGCAAGGAGTCATAGTTCTACCAGGCCATCGTAGGCGTAGTTTAGGAAAGAGATCTTCGTGGAGATCCCTTTCTAATTAGGAGTCGTGTTGTAGGAGAAGAGTTCCATGTTAGCTGCTCTGCACTCCTAGATACGCATGAGATAGTTCCCAATCTAAAAACATCCGTAGAAGGGAGTTTCCTGTGTGGAAGATACTATGGAGTTTGCTTCCTATTTGGAAACAGAGAGCAGCAGTAGTTGCCTGTCTGAAGCCAATCCTCGAGATACTAGCCTGAAGAGGGCTTATGGGTATCATGGATAGCTGTGAGATGTGTGGACCTAGCATACTGTGAGGAAAGCTTGATCCCTGCTAGTCACCCTATGATTGGGATTAGCAGGGAGAAATGTTTTCCATCGGGAAGATTAGACTGACAGTAGTGACAGGAGAGCTACATATGCAAAAGGTCTTGTTCGAGGAGTTCATGGTAGACGATTCCCCCCCCCCCCCCACACTACAATATCATCTTGGGAAGGCCTTGGCTCTATCAAATGGAGGCGGTAGTTTCCACTTTACATTAGTACATTAAGTACCCTGCCAATCACGAGGTGGGGACCATCCTAGGAGATTAGCCGTAGGCAAGGGATTTCCATTATGCAACATTAAAGCAGTTGGACAGCTATCAATCACAGTCTGGGCCAGCGGGTCAGACATCCAGCAACCAAGGCCTAGAAATGGAATAAGAGCCTCCCCATTCGGACAGTGAAGCCTCAATCAGTCTGAGAGAAAAACCAAATATCGGCTAGATAGAGGAGGAACCAATCACAGTTTACCTCGACAGCCCTGATAACAATAGAGTCGTCCATATAGGCATCCGCCTAGGTAAAGAGTTGGCAGAGCGGCTAACAAAGCTGTTGAGGGAAAATTATGACATCTTTGCCTTCACAATAAGGGACATGGTGGGGATTGAGCCCTCCATGATCACGCATCGACTGGAGGTTGACCAGGAGCGGAAACCAATCAGGCAGAAGAAGAGACCAATGGCTCCCGAACCAAATCAAATCATCAATGAAAATGTACAAAGGCTGCTAAACGTCGGCATGATTGAGGAGTCACGGTAACTAGAATGGATAGCAAATATCGTCCTGGTGAAAATGAAAAATGGAAAGTGAAGGGTTTGTGTGGATTACACAGACCTGAACAAGGCTTGCTCGAAGGACAACTTTCCACTACCCCGCATCAATCAGATCGTGGACGGCACGTCCGTGCACAACTTTGTAAGCTTCATGGACGCTTACTCTCGATGCAACCAAATCCAAATGCACCCTCCAGACCAAAATGAGACCTCATTCATAACAAAAAGAGGGATATACCGCTATCAGGTGAAGTCGTTCGGTCTGAAAAATGCATGAGCAACATATCAATGATTGGTAAATCGGATGTTCAAGGAAAAAATTGGCAAAACAGTCTATATAAAGGATATGCTGGTCAAAAGTCTCCACAGTCTTGATCACGTCATCAACCTTGCTTAAACATTCAATTAGCTCTGCAAGTATCAGATGAAACTCTATCCACAGAAATGTACCTTTGGAAAAGAGTCGAACAAATTTCTGAGTTACATAGTGAACCGAAGAGGGATAGAGACTAATTAGAAACAGATTCAGGCTCTTCTGAACATGAGTCTCCCACCACCATTAAGGAAGTTCAGAGCCTAACTATGATGATGGCAGCACTCAACAGGTGCATCTTTAAGTCATCCAACAAGTGTCTCCATTTTTTCAAAATTCTAAGAGGAAGTAAAGGATTCAAATGGGATGAAGAGTGTGAGCAAACCTTCCAAAGCCCGAAAACGTATATGGGAAGTACGGAGTTACTTTCAAACCGATACTAGGAAAAACACTCTACCTGTACTTATTTGTTTTGAAACACGATGTCAGTTCAACCATGGTCCAAAATGATTAGGGGATGCAGAGACTGGCGTATTACGCCATCAAAACATTCATGGAGGCAAAGGCGTACTACCCTGGCCTGGAGAAGTTAGCCTCGGCCCTAGTCGTCTCATCCAAGAAGTTGTGACCTTACTTCCAGGCTCACTTTATAAGGGTCCTCACTAAACACTACTTTAGACAATATTGCACAAGCCTGAGATGTCAGGTAGGATGGTCAAGGGGTCAGTCGAATTAGGGAAGTACGATATCAATTACGCCCCAAGAACAACCATCAAAGCTCAAGCATTGGCGGACTTCAACACTGAATTTACAGGCGGTGAAGAACAGGAGTAAGGAGACCAAGGATGGGTCCAACGTTGTGATGGGTCAATGGGAGCGGAGCTGGAGCCACTGTCCACTCTCCAAGTGGGGTGACTCGAGGGAAAGCTGTCGGGTTTTCCTTTCTACCTCCAATGATGAAGCAAAGTACGAGGCCCTGTTGTTCGACTTGAAGCTCGTCAAGGGGATCAGAATAAAGGAACTGAAAACATACATGACCTCCGTCTAATAGTTAACCAAGTCAAAGGGGAATTCAGTAGCAAAGATCTCATGGTGTTGGCTTACCGCGAGAAAGTAACCCGTACCATGAGCGAATTCAAGAGGATAAAGCTCCAATGATGCCCCTATGAGGACAACGAAAAGGCTGATGCACTGGCCAAAATGGCCTCACTTACAACTGAGAGTGCCAACAGACTGATCGAGTTTCAAGTAAAGTCAAGTCTAGAAGAAGAGGAATATTGTGAGGCCCGCGTGATAAGCAGATAATCAAGCTAGATGAATCCTATCATTGAGTACATCAAGAATGAAGTCCTCCCAACAAGGAAGACAGAAGTCAGAAGGCAAAAAATAGGGCAGCATGGTACACTTTCCTGAATGAGAAGTTTTACAAAAGGTCGGGCACTAGTCCTCTAATTCAATGCCTGGCCCGCACAGAAGAAGACTGTGTTCTTAGAAATTCATTAGTGCATCTGCGGGGACCACTCAGGAGGGAGGACCATGATCCAGAAAGCCCTAACCTTAGGGTACTATTGGCCAAAGATGCAACGGGACGCCAAAGATTTGGTCCGAAAATGTGACAAGTGTCAAAGGTATGCACCGTACGTACACATGCCCGCTCGGCTCTTGCCCCCGATGACTAGTCTATGGCCTTTTCGCACAGTGGGGAATGGATATTTTTGGACAACTCCCCCTTTCCTAAAAAAAAAAGTTCCTCATTGTAGCCGTAGATTACTTCACCAAATGGGTTGAAATAGAGCCCCTGACCAAGATAAGCGAAAATCAAATTGAAAATTTCATATGGGCATCCATCGTCTGCAGATTCGACATGTCGGGGACACTAGTCAGTGACAATGGGACTCGGATCGAAGGAAGAAATGTTAAAAAACTATGTGACGACCTCAACACCAGCCACTACTACTCCTCACCAGGGCACCCTCAAGCCAATGGGCAGACAGAAGTGACCAATAGGACCATCTTCAAAACACTCAAAACAAAACTTGATGCAACCAAAGGCTTGTGGGTCTTTGAGTTACCTGATACTCTCTGGGCATATCGGACCACCAAAATAACTCCTACTGGTGAAACATTGTTCGCTCTAGCTTACGGGTTAGAAGAAATGATCCTGGTACAGCTCGGAATGCCAACATTTAGAACGGAGGAATTCGGGTTGGATGGCAACAATGAAGCTTTGTGCATACACTAGATCTCCTCAAAGATTTCGTTAAGATAGCTGCCTACCAACAGAGAATGGCTTAGTACTATAATAACAAGATCCAGCCACAAGAGTTCAAAGTGGGAGACTAGGTACTCTCAAAAGAACACAGCAGAACGCTAAGGAATTAAGAGCGGGCAAGCGAAATCCAAATTGGGAAGGACCCTATAGAGTTACGAAGATTAACAGGCCAGGTACATACTGGTTAGAGAACGCAAATGGAGAGGGTCTTAAGCAACCATGGAATGCAGAGCATCTAAAGAAAATATTAACAATAAATTCAAGGTATATGCTTTACTAAAGTTTCGCTGCTGTTCATGAAACTTGACTGGGAAACTAGTCAATCTATAACAGTCTGACTTAGATGCCAGGCACCCTAGTCCAATCACCATGTAATACCACGAGGTGAGTTAAATAACGCAGGACACCTGAGTCAGACTTATACACCTAAATCTCCTAGTCCGATCATCATGAAATGAATTAAACTAGTTAGACCAAACTATCTAATAGACCTTCAGGTCTGCCCTACAGCCTAGTCCGCCAAGAACGACCTAAGATGGCTTAGAAAGTGGGAGTCTATTCAAAGCTCATGTTGCTATGGCAGAACCTGACCAAAGTGTAGTCAGTTCATGCAACCTGACAAAGATAACTTTTGGTTCACTCTACAGTCTAGTCCACCAAGAATGGACCAAAATGGCTTAGAAAGTGGGAGTCTAGTCAAAACTAAAAAAACATGATCGAAATGACTTGCCAAGGATCATTGTCCCGCCATATACCGTTATAGACAATGATGGCAGAAGCTAACCAAAGTTTAGTCAACTCACAGAGTCTGGCCAAGTAAACTTCTGGTCCGCCAAAATGATTTTTGCTCGGCTGATCATGGTTTAATTAGCTCATGAAGATTGATGAACAGAACCTTTGATCAGCTTAGTATTCTAGTACGACACTGGACCAAGATAGCTAGATCAAGCGTACTGAGCCTGACCAAAATAATTTATGGTCCTCTTAAAAGTATAGACCAAAAATACTTTCCTCTAAGAGCGCATACAAGTTGAATGGTCAGAACTAATATAAAAATATTAACTAGTCAGTTTCCAGACTTAGTGAAATTTCTTGTCTAAAGACCAACACCATTGTTAGGCAACATAGAAGAAATTCAGCTACAAAATGTCTAGGAAACGCAATTACAAAATGCCACTCAACAAATTCAGTAAGAAAAAGAAGTACAACATTTACTTCTTATCAGGAGAAGGTTCAGTTACAATGGGGCTGGACTTAGCAGGAGAAAAAGCAGGGGATGGTTCTGAGCGTGCTGCAGTTTGAGCACCTTGATCCGAATCATCCGCTTCTTGTGACTGATCAGAAGCTTCTTCAAATTCTCCATAGGCCACCTGTCTGTAAAAGGAAAGGTCCCAATCAGCATGGTTTTGTTCCAAGAGCTCCAACAGTTCTAGCCTTCCTTTCACAACTCTGCTAAATTGGAACGTGTCCTGAGCCTTAAGAAGCTTCTCCTCACGAGCTTTTGACTCTGCAAGCTATTGCTCCACCTGCTCTAACCTGCTCGCCAATGCATCACCTCTGGATTGCTCAGTACATAACTTATCCTTTATCGGACTAAGCTCCTTGTGCACCAGGAGGAGTTGTTTTTTTGCCGTCTTTGCGTTTTGAGCGTTGTAAGCGACATCAACTTCCATCTTCTGACAATGGGCAGCCCACTATGACTCCTTGTTCCTCTTTTCAATGCTCAAAGCTTGCATCTCAGTTTGCACCCTAATTACAGTCTCATGGGGAAGATTCGGTTCACGCTGAAAATGATTCAGCTCCTTTTCCAATCTGTCATTCACATACTCAATTTTTGCCAAGTCAGTTTCAACTGACTCCGAGCGAACCTTTTGAGACTCAAGTTTTGTCTTTAAGGCCTCCAAATGGCTCCTACTCTGTCCGAACAGTTAACAATTGATCCTCCAACTCTGATTGGACATACTTCTGGCTTGAACCAGCACTCGCCTGACTAACCTGACCTTCAAGTTGCTTATTCAACGACTCAATCTCTAAGAGAACATCTGAATACGACTTTTGCAGATGTTCAAAAACTCGCTCTATGATATATACTCTCTCACGAGCAGCTTCAACCTCAGTCCCAGCAACGGTAACTAGGTTTAGATATTACATCCCCAACATCGAATGTCTTTGACCTTTGTCAAGACGATCAACTAGTGTCTTCTATTTTGGCATCGGTGCTCGATTGGCCAGCCAATCATACCATCTGCTTATGTATTTTCTTGAAGTTTAAGACACATTCACCTCCTGATGCCAGTCTTGATTGGACATTTTCACTACATCCGGGGCAAAAAGACTAATTTGTGCATTAGAATGAAGATATTTTGACCCACAAACACGCCACCACCATCCTTTGCCGACTTCACAGTGTCTGGGGCTTCCTCCACCACTTTCTCCTTTCTCACAATGATTGGCTCCCTCTCACCTTCCAATTCAGGATTAGTTGGAGGGGATGAAAGAAGATAATCACTACTCGGATCGACTGCCACCTGATGCAGAGGGTGAAAAACGTAGGGAGGAACGTACAGATGACGAACATGTGATCTTTCGCCTATGGACAACGATCAAGAGATCCTTCGCCAGACTGAGTAGAGTCTAACACTAAAGAAGGATTATATTTGAAGTCCTTCAGAGAAAAAGGACGAGTCTTGCCAGCATCAAAGGAAGCGGCCATTCCTGCCTGCAACAAAAGATTGTTCAAAATTTTGGCATGCTCATTGCTCAATTTCATCACATCATCCACCCTTACCATTCTTAGATACTCATTTTCCAAGTCAGGTAGGGAACTATGAGCTTTAGTTGGAGTATCTTGTATCTCAGATATAACAACTTCCTTTCCAGCGGACACAACAAGTCTTGCTCCATCACATTTAGCCCCTCCTCCAAAGGGACCAATATCCTGGACGAAAAAAACAACCTTGGTCCTATTCTACACTTTTTGGAGAGTGGAGTAGGAGGAGCACTACATCCAATTCCGCTTTCCTTGACGGACTGGGAATCTTCACATTTGGTGGCTTCATCTTCTTCGAAGGAGATCCACCAAACTTCGACTTCGAGATTCTTAAAATAGTGGGAGCCTCATGCCATTAACCCCATAAATCGCTCTTCTTGATGTTGTCCGGCTTCACAGCATCTTCAATCATCAAAAAGGGCAAACCAAAAAATTGATCCAATGCTTCTTCCTCATCTGAAAAAAGGGGAGTTGTTGAAATTTTTTCTACAAAACTACAAATAACAGTTCAGTATGCAATCAACGAAACTCGGAAAAAGAAAGGTCTTATACTCACTCAGTTGTTTGAACTTCCAATTGATTGGACAACCATCAAGTTCGAAATACTTCGAATCCGCGGAAGCCTTAAAGCAATACTTCTGCCAAGACTTGAAATCATCAGGCAGAATGACCAAACAAACTGGTTTCTGCAACGAATAGACTGAATGATCATTCAACCAGGGAGAGATCAATATATGGATAACCCTCGGAGTCAATTAGAGTCTGACATCTTTCACTCTGATCAGAATGGCGATTAGAACCCTATACCCGTTTGGTAACAACTAGGCTGGAACAATGCCAAGGTACGCTAAGAAGCGCCAAATATCTTCAATAACGGGAAAATTAAGACCTGATTAAAATACCCATGTGTAAGCAAATGAGTCCATTCAGATGAGACATCAAAATCTGATCGGATCCCAAAGTAAAAAGATCCAGATCATCGAGAATCTAATATGTCTCATGAAGATTCACCAAATCTACCTTTGTAATTAATCTCTCCCAAAAAACCTCGTAACAGTCGAAGACTAGTTTATCAAAAAGTTGATTCTGACCCGCCATTGAAGAATGTATGAACCTTCGATTGCGCTTGCGAAAACAAAAACTGATCAGAGCAAAAGAATAGATTTTCTACATCACAACAATGAAGAACACAAACTATACAAGACAATTTTGTTCTCTACTGGTAAGATGATTTCTCAACGGGCAGCCGTACCACCTTTTAATGTCGTGTACAACCCGAAGAAACTATTTTCAACTTAAAAGTCATGAATGCCTAGTTCCCTCATGACGTGACTTAGTGAACCTACATGCTAGCCCACTAACTTGGGGAGGGGAGCAGTTGATGGTACACCAAATCGTCTAGTATCGACGTCATAGACCTGACATGATATTTCATTAACAGACCAGAGCGGGCCCAAGTAGGCGCCTTATCTGACCCAGTCCATAAGTCCAGGAACCAAGCTCAGATCACTCGAAACCCACTGAGTGAGCATCTAGGAAATGGACCCAAAAGGAAAAGGTTCTACCCGACCCATTAGTCAAACAGTCAAACCCAAATCCCATGAGACCAAATAATGCAAACATCTAGGAGTTTGACCTCAGACAGGCAGGCCAGTAAAATGTTGACTCCTATTAGGAAAAAAACATCAGAGAATAAATCATGCATGGAAACTCCCTTGCATGGACCATTCTCAATAGGGAAAGGATTTCATGCCGATATCCTTCCTTAAACCACACCACCAAGGCAGAGTCGAATAAAGACTCTTGTATGATAAATAGGGCAGAAAGCTGAGGAACTAAGGCACGCTACAAAACCCTAATCCCAAGCAATACATCCTTCTCTACACCTTGTCTGACTTTAACATCGGAGTGCCATCGACCGCGTACAATGGTGGTCTTTGGCTTACAATTGTTCCTTTTGCAGGTCAAGGCTTGGGAGAACAAAAACTAACATATCAATTGAGACATTTGCTATCTTATAATGTCAACAAACAAAATGCTTACCCACCTTAATAGATAAATTTCATCAATATGATACATGCAAATATATAGTTATAACTTACAATATAGTATTAAAAATCTTATGTATTTAAGAAAACTTTGAAATAAATCATAAATTTCATATCAAAATACTTTGAATGCAATTATTAAAATATTTTAGTCAATTTTCGGATCGAAATATTTTTGGAAAATTTTGAATTATTCGGATTAGAATTGTAGACATTCCAATTCAATTTCAAAACAATTTGAAATTATCAAAAATCGGCATATGTGGATAAGTTTGAAATTATTGTTTTTAGGAAATTTTCCTCCGAAGTAAGTTGGAATTGGATTTTCCAGTCCAACTTGCAGGCATAGCCAAAAATCACCCCAAGACCAAGTGACAAAAACCATAACAAGTTATAAAGAAAAAAATAATAATAATCCGTACAAGCCCGGTATCAAGCCCGGATAAAGGAGGAGGGTTGGTGTTAGGCTTGTGATAGACAACCGTAAAAAAACCCATCACATCCCTTTTCATGGAATTTGGTTCAAAAAGATTAATGCAGAAGGAGAGTGCGTCCCTCGCTACAAGCGATGCGCTGCACCTACGCTCGGGTGTAGTGACAAATGAGCAAGGCGCGCTGTAGCGGCGCCTGGCTGTAGTGTTAAATAGGCAAGGCTAGAGATAGAATGATTAGATTAGCCTCTTGGAACATAGGAACCTTGACGGGTAAGACAATAGAATTAGTGGATGCCCTGCATAAGAGGAAAGTAAACATAGTTTGCCTTCAAGAGACAAAATGAAAGGGGAACAAAGCTAAAGATTTAAAATGAGGGTTCAAACTCTTCTATTCTGGTAAAGATGGAACTAGGAACGGGGTGGGAATAGTGGTAGATAAAGTTTTTAAGGATGCAGTAGTCGACGTTAGGAGGTTTGGGGATAGAATCATAAGTATTAAATTAGCTTTAGAACTAGAGATAGTGCATGTTATTAGTGCGTATGCACCCCAAGTGGGTTTGAACGAGGAGACTAAGAAGGATTTTTTGGGCTCTTTAGAGGAGTTAGTTATTGGAATTCCCTCTTTTGATAGGGTTTTCCTAGGCGGAGATTTGAATGGCCATGTCGGTAAGGATAGAGTTAGGTATGAGAGGGTACATGGAGGTCAAGGATTTGGGGATCGAAACACTACGGGGATTTCTATTATAGATTTTGCTTTAGCTCAGGATTTTGGGATCGTAAATACTTTTTATGAAACGAGGGAAGATCACTTGGTGACCTTTGCGAGTGGGCGCAATAGAAGTCAAATTGATTATTTTCTTGTTAGGAGACACGATTTAGGTAGGTGTAAAAAGTGTAAGGTTATACCAGGGGAGTGTCTGACAAACCAACATAGGCTGTTAGTTCTCGATTTTTGTCTTAAGAGTAGGGGTCATATCGCTATAGAACAGGTTAGATAGAGAACTAAGTTGTGGACCTTATAGGTGGATGTGTGCCAAAAATTTAGAAAGAAGATTTTGGGTGGCCAGTCAGTTTCAGAGGGTTGGGAGAATCTCAAACCAAAGGATAGGACTAGTAGCGCGGATCTTTTTGAACCATATTCCTCTTACCAGGACCGTGTTTGCCAGCCATTCTAGGTATCGTGACTCCTTTATCATGTCAGTATTCAAAAGTCTTTGCACTTCTTTGTTAATGGCTTGGTTGTGCTCGGGTGCTATCGACCTCCTTTTTCGACTGACATGCTTCAAATCAGGATTGACTACAAGTCTGTGTGTGATTACTGAGGGGTCGATTTCCACCATGTCTTTCATTGTCCAGGCAAATGCATACTAGTTTACCTTTAAGAGTGTGGCTAGCTGATCTTCCAACACTCTGTTAAGGTTAGAGCCTATCTGGACTATTATCGTGCTAGCTGGTTGTCCAATTATATTGTGATGGCTTCTTCTTCCGACTGCCCAACATTTGGCCTCCCTTTTGGGCTGGATTGAGGTTCAATGTTCGTATGCGGAGGTGGGTCCTTTCTATCTGAATTCAAGGTTTCCTCATCCAGATCCTTTAGCTCGGATCGTTGTGCTCTGGTTTTTGATTGCCTGGTCGCGACATAGTGACATTCTAGAGCAATGGTCTGGTCCCCTATGACTACCGACAACGTAATTGTTCCAGCAAGGTCGCAACTTTCTCCATTGAAGCCAAACATGGCATGATTTGAAGGTGTCAACTCTCCTTCCATCAGTTTCATCTTTAGGAATGCGTCTAGGAATAGTACATTGACATAATTGCATGTGTCCACCAGTGATCTTCTCACCTCCCAGTTTACTATGCATATTGAGATGACTAGGGCATTGTTGCGGGGGAAGCAAACTCTCATAATGTCACATTCAGTAAGCTTTTAGCTCGGGACTTTTCTCTCTTCTCGTATGTGCTAGATGAGATGATCTTGATATTGCGATCTGATTTGCAATTCTCCTACCGGTTTCTTTAGTGAACGATTTGAGTGTTGTCTCTCCTCATTTTCCCCATGAAAGACACACAACATAAGGAATCACATCTTTGGTTTCCTGTACTAATCCTTCACCTTGGGGCTAGATGTCCCTAAAGCCGATAAACTCCTTCAGTTGTTCTCTAGATCCAGTATTGGATCTCATCTCTGAGGCTCTTGCAGTCTTTGTATCATGGCCTATCTCCTTGTG
This sequence comes from Berberis vulgaris, assembly GCA_963556465.1. Lineage (NCBI taxonomy): Eukaryota > Viridiplantae > Streptophyta > Magnoliopsida > Ranunculales > Berberidaceae > Berberis > Berberis vulgaris. The sequence continues at coordinate 36,795,729 of OY747126.1, read as the reverse complement.
ATAAGAATAGTGTTTTTATTTATCTCGTTTTGAAGGACCGTTCTTCAATTTCGATGGCCACTTGATGCTCTCCCATTTTTCCATGGCGAATAAAATATCATACTAGCTGGACTTCAGCGAACGAGCTCGCTCTGTTCTCATTCCATTTTTGCTAGGTGCTATCTACCCTTTTGTTTTTGTCCTTGGCTCTAGAGGGGTGCTCTACCTTGCTTTCCCCTTCCTAGCCACCAACATTTCCTTCAGGATGATGATTTTTTGGCGATTTTTAACAGACTTGCCATATTTGTTGGGTTCCAAGGTGGGGAAATTGTAAAACTAACCTCCTCGAAGGCTGGAAGTGAAAGCAGTGACCGACGTGTCACCGCTGAAACCATCTATTAAAGTCAGCTCATCGTTAAAACGAGTGACATACTCCCTGAGGGTTTCGCCGTGCTTCTATTTGAGGCTCAGTAAACACTGGGTCTTTTCCTGATTAATTGGCTCCCGACGAACCTGATGATGAATCCTTCGCCAACCTAGAATGACTGGGTCTTTTCCTGATTAATTGGCTCCCGACGAACCTGATGATGAATCCTTCGCCAGAACCTAGAATGAATTGATAGGTCTTGGCTGGAGACTGTGGAACCAAGGCAACGCAGCCTATTTCAGGCTGGTGGGTGCACATGATGGTGTCTGAACTTTCTTTAAGTGCCATTACATGGTGGTAATGACGCAAATGAACTGACGGATATGATGTTCTGTCATAGGACTTGAGCTTCGGGAGGACGAACTTCTTTGAAAGAGGGGCACTCATGATCTCTTTTGAGAATGGAGGGACAATGGTATCATACAGGAGAACAAGATTGGCTGCCCCTAGATAGACCAGATTCTATGTCGTGGCCTTGTCTGTCTTTGAGGCATGGTCCCCATGATTCTCATCTCTTCCTAGGATCCCTCTTGGCAAGCTCTTTACTCCTCTACGGGGATGTTTTTGCCTTCATGGACGCGCACTCGTGCAGTCACTTGAGTTTAGGACATCCCCAAATTTTGGCCGGTCTCCAATTGTTGTCGATCTCGAGTGAGCCTTTCTACCACCCACGCTAACTGATCCATGTTGATCAAAATCTGACTTATGCGGGGGTCAGCGTTGGTGGTTGGCCCGTGCAACAGTTCAGATTCCTCGATCAAATTAATTAGGCTCTATGGTTGGGCTTCCCTAGCCAAAGTGTTGTTTGGCTCTACATTATCGTTGACTATTTGAGATCTTGTACTGGTGACCATGTCTCGATGTTCTACTTTGCTAGGTGAGCTCTTTATATCTTCATTTTATGGAAAACTTGTTATTTCTTCCCACTGATGGCACCAAGCTGAAGCGTCTAAATTTGTCTTTGCTAATCTCAAGCCTATAAAAATATACAGCAGGGAGCCAGGGACCATCTTTGTGGGGGTTGAAGGCACCTCGATGCTTAAGCTAGGTAATGTTGCAAGGAAGAATGAAGACTATATGTAATTAGCAAAAGTGTATACATACCCTTCTTCTTTCCTTTTTTCATATTAAGTAGCGAGTGTTCCCTCCACAACTGTCTCTGCTATCAAAGGCGTGATGGGAGAGGAGACCTCAGCCAGAATCTTACTTGTGCATCAATGAGCCTTTTCGACACTTGGCTTTGTTTAGGACCCAATGCATGATTGGGCTAAAAGGTGATTTATGCAAGTGGATCTCAAGTCTATGACAGCTCAGAGATTTGTGTTCAGGCCTCATTGTCCTAGGCCAATCCCCAAGACCCGTGCCTTTTGGGCTAGCATGATTTAGGTTTGGGCACCTAACTTATGGGTTGAATAGCCATTTAAGAATGGGTCTGTTTGGGACCACATTGAAACCTTTATTGTGTTAGGGTTTGCCCATATCTCGTATAGGATGTGATATGGTGACTGTTGGATTCTCAGTAACAACAAGGAAGTTCAAGGCGAGGTTCTGATAAGAGATGACGTTAGAGGAGAAGTGAATGCACACGGGATAACAATGTGTGGAAAAGAGATTATTATAGGTGAAAATGTGCTTCAAAATTACTCATTTAAAGTTTTGTCTGATAATTTTGACAATGAAAATGAATATAATAAGGATGTACAGGGTAGTGGCAATGAAAGAGATGATTGTGATGAATCTGAACCAGAGCATTGTGATGAATCTGAAATAGAGTAGCGTGAGGAAAGGAGTTCAATTCCTTTGATGCAGTTGTCAAGGAAACTCAAAATTTAGAAAACACAATAGACAGGGGGGCATGTCCTAAGCACAAACTATAATATTGAGGATAGTAATCAAGGTATCAGCGACGGAGCCAGGATTTTTATTGAAGGGGGCGGAGTGATGAGTCATAGTTAATTAAATGTAGAAGAATAATTTATTACTGTAACATAATTTATTTAGTTTCAACAATACATAAATAACTATTCAAAACACCAATTGCTAAATAAAACTCCATTTAATCTAATAAAAGATTTTCATTTAAAAAAATGATGAAGATCACTTTGGATATACAAAAATAGAGTTATAATTAGAACACTTACAAATCTACATCAATAACATGAATACCAAAAACTCTTTCCCCCTCCCCCTCGCCAGTAAGAATAAAAAAATATTACACAAGCTTAAAATCATATATTTCACGTGGTCAAATTTATGCTTGTGAATAACGATGTTTGACGTGCAAACTCCTAGATAAGGGTGATGTTATGCAAGGTATGATATAAAGATGTAGAACCCAAGGTAGAAAAGCACATACAAAATATCATTCTGTGATTCGATACTGGACTGATAGAATAACCGAACTTAGAAAAGGAACCACCTTTATACAAAAATATTGAATATTCAATTCAACCATCATTGCAACATAGAGCAGAAGGTGAAACAAACAACCCAAATCAGATGAAAGGAACCAACTTTTTCGGAAATATCAAATGCCCAAGTCAAAAAGTTATCAATACAAGGAAAATATCAAACCTAAGAAAATATCTCAGTAAAAGGTATAATAAATCTTACCCATATCAAGAAAGTGCACAATCATAAAAAAAAAACAATGAACCCCATTTCAAAATTTCTAGCAACTAGAAAACTTTAGCAGAAAATATTGCCAAAATAACAAATTCAAGAAAAATATACTTTCAATTAATGAAGCCCTACAAACAAATCTTTTTCCTTTATAAAAGAAGTTGACAAGAGAGCACCCGAAGCAGCCGCACCACGTCGATGTTCTTCGATAGAGTTCCTGCCTTCCAGGAAGCTAAAACAAAGTTTCACACAAAGCTCGTAGGGATGGTGGACACGAAGCAGAAGAGGAATCAAAGGTTTGCCACCAATAATCTAATCGTCGATGCCAAAAAGAGAAATTTGGAGATTTACCAAGAACATGGATTTCCATGTCTGAGAAAGGAGGAAGTAGTATCACTACACCAAAAACCCCCATTAGCAACGGTTCTAGACCGTGGGCGTAAGCCATTGCCACGGCTAAGAGCCGTGGACTACAGGGGCGTCGCAAAATCATTTGTAACGGCTATAAACCGTTGCTAAACATTGTAGCAACGGTTTTATGTTTGGATGGGGGGCGTTATTTTCAGAAATTAGCAACGGTTTTAAACCGTTGCAAGGAGAATAGCAACGGTTTTTAGCCGTGGCAAAAATAGCCACAGTTTTAAGCCGTGACAAGGTGTAGATATTAGCAACGGTTTTAAACCGTGGCTAACAAGGTAGCAACGGTTTTTAGCCGTGGCTAACCCTGGCCACGGTTTTAAGCCGTGACAAGATGTAGAGATTAGCAACGGTTTTAAACCGTGGCAAACGTGATAGCAACGGTTTTTAGCCGTTGCAATAGTTAGCCACGGTTTAAAACCGTGGCAAATTTTTTTTTTTAAATTTTTTTTTTTTTTTAATTTTAATTTTTTTTTTTTTTGCTATCAAATGACTAAAAGCATAAACATCCAAATTTTAGTAAAACCAATACCTAATCAAATAGACAATGGGATTATTGAATTGATGGGTTTTAATTCCTCAATAAGTAAGAAAGAGCATTGTTATATATACAACCTAAAAAATGAGTCTATACAAGAATGCCAATCCAATATACATATAACAGTTTCAAGACTCCACAACTAAAAAATGCCAGTTATGCAGAACTCGATTGAACATAACAAAATTACAGGGCGTCACAAGTAACCTTAAGCTTGATGTTCTCCTTCTCTAGGGTTGCAATCACTCCTTTTAAAATTTCAGCACTTTCAACTTCTTGCTCTTCATCATTTCTTCTAGTCAACTCTAATTGCAGTCGCTTTATTTCTAATATTTTTTCATTCAATTCATTTTGTAAAGCTGTCATCTCTGCCACAGACTTCTGCCCCTAAAGACATAAAAATCATAGAAATTAGAAAGAATTCTACCGAAAGGCACATGGTAAACACGAAGATGGTCAATAATCAACAGACACAAAAAAATGACTAACAAAATGAAGTTTATAAAAGTGAAAATATTGCACCCTCAATTTGGTTGGTAATTTGGTTAACATGTTTGACATGCCATACGACCCATACCCAAGTGAAAATTTTAATGTTTATTGTACTGCCTTCTAAAGAATCCAGCCTATGCCCAACACCCTTATCTAACAATAATGATCTCTAATCTCTATTGTACTGCCTTCTAAAGAATCCAGCCTATGCCCAACACCCTTATCTAACAATAATGATCTCTAATCTCTTATGGCTGCCTTTTGGTAAGTTTTAGAATTGATATAAATAGCAGATTGTTGTTCAGATCACTTCTACATCCCATTATCAATGGATACAAGAAATCAATATAGATCAAGTCAATGTTACTGCTCCAGCAAGCTGCCCAATAACAATTGGACAAAGGAAACATGACATATCAAGAAAGTTTGCAGTGGTAGTAGTTACCAATAACTTATTATTGCATTATTATCTAGTCCATTGAAGCATACTCTTCCAGAAATAAGTTACCATAGAGTTTAACCTTACCAAGAGAATGACACCAGTTTTAAAAGATCCAAGAGAAAGCATTTCGATACCCTGCAAACAAAATCAGATCCTTAGTCGCACAATATGATACTATCTCAACAATTTAAGCTGAAACAAAGCAGAGACGACTAGTTTTAAAAAAGTGACATGATGACCAAATGACAATTGCTTCTTTATTTTTCTTCACAGTGGGTCAAATCACAAATGGGAAAACTAGGTAATTCTGAAATGATAAATCATTAATAGTTTTACACTTCTACCAATCACTGCAACTCAAAACTCCCATGATTTGTATCCCTTGAACAGATTCAGTCCATTGCCAAACATAAGAATGGATTGTAATAAAGGCATTTAAAAAAAATGTAAGAAGTTTATGTAAGGCCACTTAAGGAAGCCACATACCTAAGGAAGCCACTCACGCAGCCACGCAGCCCTCAGCACTCACGCAGCACTCAGCACCCACGCAGCACTCAGCACCCACGCAGCCACGCAGCACTCAGCACTCAGCACTCACGCAGCACTCAGCACCCACGCAGCACTCAGCAGCCACGCAGCAAGTCAGGCCGCAATAACCGCATCCACGCAGCCGCAGAATCTCAAAAACCGCAACCACGCAGCAAGTCAGGCCGCAGCACTCAGCACTCAGCCAGAACACAGCATCGCAGCAGCAGTCCATGTCATCGCAGCTTCGGACCGCAGTCCAGTGCGCACCCACCGTCCAGTCCAGTGCGCACCCACCGTGACAGACTGCCGCAGTCCAGTGCGCACCCACCGTGACAGACTGCCCAGTCAGCTTTGTGACAGACTGCCCAGTCCAGTGCGCACCCACCGTGCTGCTGCTCGTCCCCCTAATTGCAATCCTGTTTTGCAGTTCCCTGCAGTCCAAAAAACAGAGATATTCCCAGTTTAGAAAGCATAGGGAGAAAAAAGTCGTAAAAAATTTTAGACATCTTCAATATGTAAGAGTTCGAAAAGAAGATAATAGCACTTGGACCAATGCACGCCTACATAACATCGCCCAAAATGCCAACTTATTTAGGGTGTGAGAATAATTCAGGAAATGAACAGAACAGGTGACAGTGAAGAAAAGTACAAAATCATCTGCAGAAGTCTTTCAATCACTAGCAATCAATAACTTGCTAATAGTGTAAAAACATCCGAAGTTGTAGGAATCAAAATAACTCTCATTAAGTACATAATTAGAAACAATTTGTGAAACTAAATTCTTGGAACTAACAAGTAAAGCATAATTTCAAAAAACAAAAACTCTGAATTGTGCTAAGAGATTTGCTTACCTGGTGAAGCTGAGGCTGATGCAGAGTAGATAGGGAGATAGGAACCTGATATGAACTGATGATCAATTGTATATTTCTGCAGGTAAGCCTGTTTTTAGTTCCAGAAATTCTGACAGAGACTGATAAAATGGAATACAAAAGACTTGCAGATGCAGAAGTTCAGAACCAGAAGATAAGCCTGTTGTGCCTCTGCCCACATTTGTTTCTTCAGAGCATTTGCAGCTTCCAACCGTTCCTGCATGTCTCTCCAGATCAGTTGCAAAATATTAAGATGATGCATAAAAAACTAGATTATAATTACCACTGTTTACACTCTACAAGATGATGCCCAGGCAGGTATCAAGAAAGAAAACACTAGAATGTGTTTGTTTGGACTGTACTGTTTGGTTCATTTTATATGACATGAAAATATTCCCCTATATTTTCAATACCAAAGTGGTAAAATCAATTTCCCAACTCCACCCCTCACCCAAAAATACCTTCTCATGAAACCAACCAGGCAAAACCCCAAAAACAGGTCACATAAAACACGCTTGTCCCTTGAGTGTGACCCTGGTGTTTCTTGCTTTATTTGCCTACCCGCTTCTAATAACAACAAACTAAATCCTAAATGTCATGTTATTGGTTAACCTCCATGAGATTAAGAACATTATAATGGAATAATTTTCGCAACATTATGGAACTCCTCAATAAACATAGATATTACCTCAAGAATAACACGGATACAGTTTCCTTCAATGGCCACACCAATCAAGGCAACAAGGGCATTGAGACGCTCCTCAACAGTGAGACCACAATATTCTCCTTCAGTTAGGCCTTGAAGCCATGGTTCACCAGAATGGCTTTCATCAATCTTTGTGTCCTGTTCAACACTAATGTGTAGCTTGTGGCAGTGAATTCCCAGGTGAAGAAAGTCACAAGAAAATGAAAGACAAACATTATTTACTAATATGAGAACAGAAATTTAACAATATGAGAACTTAAGGTTTAGCAACGAAAATAGAAACTGTCATATCACAAAAAGAGAACCTAGCTTATATATTTACTAATAGCAATGGCAAGACCCAATTTCACTGTAAAACAAACATGGTCCAATGTTGTAATACCCCTTGTTTACTACCTCCCAAATAGTTCACATAGGAGCTCAAAATGACTTGAAGTAACCCTAAACGTTCTAGACGTTTATTATTTATTGTTGACTTCAATGTCGAATTTTATGGCTTTAGAAATCCCATTATTATTGGCTATTGTTTGGTGGGTTGTATAATCTAAGGAGATCACCCTCAAAACCAAATTCAAGGCATTTCTAGAGATAGGGTAATCCTTGGGAGGGGGTGTGTGTGTGTGCTTCCATCCACGGGTGCTGCTTTGCAATCGCTCCCTCACCACCACAAAGACCACATCTCTATCAAGAAATCTTCTGCCATTCTAGCCCAGAGAATGCAACAACTGATTAAGAATTTAGAAAGAGAAACTGAAAAATACCTCTAACTCAAGGAAGCCATTAGGCATAAAAATAAGGCTTGAGAATTAGATTGTAGTTGGTTGATAGATTAATAAAATTTGAGTTATTTTAATTAATCTCTTGTTTATCTCTTACTAGGGGTTTATGAGTTTATCATAGTTTAGTGTAGTGTAGTGTAGACTAGCTTTAAATTAGCTTAGAATCTATCAATATTCTTATTTTGTATTTAAAATCATGCTAGTTATACTAACATGGTCTGATTTTCCTATTTAGAATCTTCATATGAAAAGGAATTTATTTTTATAGATTTTTAGGACATGTCAACATTTTTTTTTTATTTTTTATGAAATAACACACATGCTTACCTTCTTGTTTCAGATGGTAAATGGGAGCCCTCATTTCAACCTCGCCTAAATGCCGCTTGACTACCTGACAAATTACCTACCTCCACTGTTTTCAATTTGAATTTATCAAAAACCAACCAAAAAATGCAATAAACTGTGTTTAATTTTACATTCATTTACATAAAAGAACATGCCCAAATAACCTACAAGATTAAATTGTCAAAACCCTCAATAACTTTCATATTCATCAACAATAAAGATATTGTTTCATCAGTTTATTACAAATCGTAAAACAGTTTTTGAAGATATTATAGCTATTTCTAGGTAGATGGTTCATAGCCCAAACACAAGTTAATATTGAAAAAAGTCCCTCATAATATAAGCTATGAAATCTAAGATTATATTCAAATCATGATGACAAAAAAAACATACTACGCCAAATTTTCCAATAAACCAAACTGTGGAAACTAAATGATGATACCTTTCACAAAAATTGACGAGCAGAATTGCAGAACCAATTTTATATAACTATACTATAGACACCAAGATCTAAACAAGAAATGGTGTTACCTGAATGCCACCAAATTAGAGCTTCTGATCACTCCATTTTTTTTTCTTCCCAAGAAGGCAATCTGATTATTATTGAAACTAAAGAGCCTGTTTCAAACTTCTGCAGATGTTCTCACTGTAAATGATACCAACCGTGGGGTTACACGCCACACAAGCTATAGAATTTCATTTAATTCCGGGACAAGGTTTGTTACCTTTAAACTTTGAGATTTTTGGATTATTAAGGCCAATAAGAGATTTTGGTATAGCAGTATTGCACTAGTGGCAGTCGGTTGGCCAGGTATATGAAAATCAAAAGATAGACGCAAAGATGTTGTTTCCAGAAATCTTAAGGACAGCTTTTAACCACTGGAGATTGGAAGTGCTACTGCCCTCATAGGCTTTGTTTAACATAATCAGCTTGGGAAATGGTCGCTTTCCCATCTTGAAAATCCAGTTGAGCAAATCAAGTGAACTATACCCATTTTTTTCATAGATTACACTAAATTTGCTGAAACATATGTGATTTTACCCATTTTTTTCTTCCTAGTCATTGGAGCAGAAATGTAATACATCAAAGTGAACCATAAAACGTTACAAAACTTATAAGTAATTAAATCCATAAGTAAACCATAAAGTAATTAAATCGGAGATTGCAAAACAAATCACAAATATAAAATAATACAATTTAAATACCTAACCAGCATACTAAATGCATGATTGCCTGTAACGACAGTAGTTACCTAATGTATTTAATCCACGATAACCACAAGTTACAGAACTCAGAAGTAAAAGTAGAAACAAAAACTTACTGGTTTATCATGGATTCCGAGCTGTGACCATGTTATCATCTCAAGCAACTCCTCCATGGTCCCGTACCCCCCTTTATTCACAATAAGCTTTCCATTACTAGATATTCACTCTGCTGCTTCTTATCCAAGATGAAATAAGTAGGTTATTCTCATTGAAACATACCTGGAAGTGCGATGAAAGCATCAGCGTGGCGAGCCATTGCAGCCTTGCGCTCGTGCATGTCAGATGCTATTATTACTTCACCCACTGCATGGCCTGATATCTGAACACAAAAGCTTAATACAATGAAACCTTAAAGCATATCGAAAATTGAACTAGCACCTCAACAGATATCATACCTCAAGTGGAACAAGAGCTTTTGGGATGACCTTGGCAAAAACATAAACGAAATAAGAACTCATTTTACCAATCTGGAGAAGTCGAAAGTTTGTTTCATAAACCTACCCAAGAACATGACACCCTCCATCATAAACAGTCTTCGAAACCAAGCCCATAAGTCCAACACTCCCTCCACCATAGATCAAATCCATCTTCCTCTCCACCTGTGTACCATCATATTTGAAAACTACTATTCAAAAACATGTCCATTATTGTCGTTCTGTTATTTGACAAACAATAAACAAACAAACACCCACCAATCAGATAGGAGTTGGAAGGACATCTTATTTGAGTTGGAAAATACATGTTAGGAGTTGAATTTTGTTGATTAGGCTTAAACAAACGGCGATAACCTTCTCTGTTTTCTCAATTTGTTTCCTTGTCCAATTTTTTTTTTCCATGAGAAGACCTTTAACTTGCTTTGTTTAATTAGGGTGGTCTCTTTGTCACCAAGATCATCCCAACCAAATCAAATCCTTGAAAACTTAAAGAACTCCATTTTTAAAAGGATGTCTTCATGGTCAAATGTGAATTGTTGCATTTTATAAAGGGCTCGGAATTGTGGCAATAATTTTGGTTCACCTATATAGAAAGTGTATGAATGATTGATACTTGGTAGATGATCCCCTCACCATTAGGATCTTCGTTGCCCATAACCAAAAAAAGTCATTTAGGATTAGTCAACTTACAAAATTCAAATTTACTTGATGATTCATTTATTAATGGACTTGAAAAATGCAATGAAAATTTAAACATCATTATAAAGGCTCATACATTTTATTGAACACTCCCACAACTACAATCAACATTTGCAATGATCCCAAGCATAAAATCTAAGTTTCTGGGTAGATAAATTGCTGAAGACACTTAGATAAGGCATGCTTTTAGAAGTAAAAATGAGATGCGACTGCCTGAACCATTAAACTTCAAAATGCAGCTGCATAATATTTCTCTTGATCAGACCAGACACATGATTATACATGTATTAGATGATAAAATACTAGAAAACAACTCCGAATCATTCAGTTAAGACAACAAGGCTTTACCAAGGTAATCTTCAACTCATTAATTAAAAGGATGGTCACCGAGAAATAAATACAATGACAGGACTATTTCATAAAATTAACGAAATTAATCAACTAAAAATAAATGAAAAATGAGATGCCTTACTAAGTCTGGACCAGGAGAGGTTAGGGCAGCAACAGTTGACCCTAGAAAATCGAGATTCGACCCACATGCACCATTTGCCAAAGAACACTTAGTATACGCTGTTGTTGTGTTATACACTTATAGAAAATATGACTCGCGGGAAGTAATCATCAGTTTTGATTGGCCATGATTCTTTTGTTGCATGTACAGGCACGTATGCCTACAATCAAAGCAAAAACAAAACAATATCATTGAACCCAAATAAAAACAAACACTAAAAAACCAACAAAACAACAATGGTAATCATTAATTCACACCTCAAGCTTCTCAACAAGTTCTTTTGCATTTGGTGCAGAGGCAATTATTTGGCGCTGTGAAGGCTTGATAAACCCATCATCCACTGCTTTGTCTATGAAGGTCAGTAGATAGTTGTAATATCCATCCACATTCAACAAACCCACCTGCACAGATTTCCTCACTTTGTCAAGCAAATGAAGGTAACAAAAACCAAGACTCCATGGTTGGTTTTTTGATTTGGTTTTGGTTGCTTACAGGTTTGTCATGGATGCCAAGTTGATCCTAAGTGATGACCTCCAAGAGCTCCTCCAATGTGCCATAAGCAGTTCTATCAGACAAAACATGTTAAGTTTTAATTAGAAGAAGATGAAGAAGTATAACTGTATAATTAGAAGAAGCAATTAAAACAAAAAAAAAACAAACAAGAAAAGATGACCAATACAGAACAGACTGAAGTGTTGGAGTTTAATTTGTTTATTGGGAGAAGGAGGAGGAACAGACTGAAGTGTTTTGGGAGGAGAAAGTTTACAAAAATAGAAACAGAACAGAGCTTATAGAACTTACAGCACAGAAACAGAACAGAGCTTGGAGTTGGATCTTCGATGGTCGTCTTCTCCTCTCAAACAAATTTAGCCGTCGTCTTCTTCGATGGGTCCATTACCTTCTTCAGTTCGTTCTTCTCTTCTTCTCTTCTTCTTCAGTTCATCCTCTTCTCTGTCTGCAAATGAAATATGTGAAAATTCAGAAATATGTGAGTAAAAAGAGGATAAAAGAAGAAAGCTAAAGGTGAATTGGGTACAGAGGAATCTGGTTCTTCCTCTCTTCATTTCATGAACTAAAAAAAAGCAAAGCACATAGAAGGACAGAAGTAGAAGAAAAGCTATTATAAACACAAAAAAAAACCCTTAGATATAGATCGAATCTCATGGAATTTCTTAAAAAAAAACCATTAGTGGTCGAATCTCCTACAACTCCTAACAAAACAATCTCACTCTGGATTTCCATTTGTTTCTCACAAATTTTTTTTTTCCTTTCGGGGGTTCGTTCTCTCTCTCACTTGGATCTTCATGAATCTTTGCAAAAATCCTTCAAAACACAAAACCCATATCGATTTCACCAAAATAGACAACCCCAAATCAACAAAAAAAAGAATCAAAATCAAAATCAAAACCCATATCGATTTTAAAATACCAATTTTATCTCAAGAAACCCAAATTGAACCAAAATGCATGAAACCCTAAAGAAACAAGAACTTTAGGGTTTGAAACAAATGATTTTTGCTTTTGGGAGATCTGTGGGGAGATGGAACAAACTTTAGGGTTTGAAACGATTGAAAAGTGCAGAGTTGGGGGGAGATGAGCGGGAACGCAAGGTGGGAAGGAATTTTGTTTCGCAAAATTTCGCCCGCGAGAAATCGACTTGGTTCTCCACACATCCACGTGCAAAACACGTGCAATTTAGCAACGGTTTTTAGCCGTTGGTAACTATAGCCACGGTTTTTAGCCGTGGCAAACACACCAACGGTTTAAAACCGTGGCCAAGCCTGTTTTTAGGCACGGTTTTAAGCCGTTGGCCATTATAGCCACGGTTTTTTGCCGTGGCAAACACACCAACGGCTTAGAACCGTGGCCACCCCTGTGTAGCTAATCAGGCCTTTTGGTGTAGTGTATACAAGATTCCTCATCATGTGAAGATGAGCACTGTGAATCTCATTGTACTTCTGAAACTTCTTTCCTGAAGAAATGATAGGTTATGATTTATGATAGACTATTGGAGAGATTGGTGGGATCTGAACTGTTGAATTGTTGAGGGGTCTGTTGAGATTTGAGAGTTTGATGAGAGGGGTTTGGTAGAAGAGATAAGATGTATATGGGGTGCAAATCAAAATTGTATATAAAGGTAGGTGCATAATATAATTTTAAATGTTTTCAAAAAGTGAGTGGGGGCAAGTGCCCCAACATGCCTCTATGTAGCTCCATCCCTGCATGGTATAGCAAATGTTGTCAGTGTGGCAGAAACCAAAAAACTTCAGGAGATAGCTATGATGGAAGGAGAAGTTTGGGCCTTTTTTACACAGAGGGGGTCAATCTATTGGTGGACCTTTCTAGCTTTACTATACACAAAACTGAAGGATGGGCTTTAGACAATGAGGAAATTGACTCAGGGAATCTATTTGATGTTAACAAAGATCAGTGCCAAACGAAGAAAACAAGAAAATAGGGAAGCAGAAGAAAAAAGTGGTTGTGCCAAAAATAGTCCTTCGTAGACTAGGTAAACGACTTCCTGAATTTCTAATGATGGTAAAAAACATGCTAGTTTGGAATGAGCGGGGACTAGGAAATTAAGCTAAAATTAGTCAAGTTATAAATTAAGACGTTCTTATTTTCAAAAAATCAATGATGTTAGACAAAATATTGTTGTGGAACATAAGGCATCACCGACAGGAGAGATACAGAGAGGTAAGAAAGTTGGTTAAAGATCACCAAGTAGTGTTGCTAATGATTGTTGGGTAGGGTTATTAACATTGGCATGAATAGTCCCACGTCTCAAGAAGGCGGAGTTGTCAATAAAGAATATAAAGGAGTGATCCACTCCTTAATGGAAACGAGAACACCCGTGGCTTAGTGCTAAAGTTGGGGATGGTACCATTGCTAGTGGACCCAAGTTCGCTCATGTGCAAAGCACGTCAACAAGTGGCACCAGAGACGATGGTTTGGCTGGGACTTGGTGATGCGGGGGTGCACAAGGCACATTGTTTAAGGGAAATAGCCATTTGGAGAATCGTAAATGCGCAATCCTCCAAGTAAATGATCTAGGGTTAGGCTTTAGATCCTTATTGAGTGAGGTATCCTACAAGTCCAAACGAAGAGGAATTATTACGGTGGTTGCAACTAGGTAGAGCCAACAACGTTGGCAGTAGTTGAGCCCGTACACCGTGTATTGCTCTCAAGAGCATGGTTGTGTAAGGCATTGGAGAAGGATGGTCGAGATGTTACAGATTAAGTGGCTTCTAGGTTGTGTTGCAATTCGCGCTAAAGAAGAAGATTGTTGGGTTATTAGTGTTGCCTTTAAATAGTCTGATAACTTCACGAGGTGGAGTTGTCACAAAAGAATATAAGGAAATGTTCCACTCATCAATATAGAATGAGGCCTTCTAAATAAAACCCCACACCTGAAGCCCAGATAAGCACAATGCTATAGGTATTTAAGTTGGGGACAATATTGTTGCTATTTATAGTGGACTCAGGTATGCACATGTGCATGAAGTGCCTATCAGTGATACCACTTGTTGGTGCACTCTGCACATGTTGGGCTATTAGGGAGTGGACCACCTTTTAATATTTATTTCATGACAATTCCAATTCTTGAGATGTGGGACTATTCAAGCCAGCACCAATAACCAACAATCTCAACCTTTGACACAAATTGTAACATCCTTCAATCTACTTGGTTCGCAACACTCGAAGTACACATCCTCATTGAGCGCCTTACACAAACACGACCTTTAGTGTAACACTCAGTGTACGAACTCAATTATTGTTGATGTTGTTGACTCCACTTAGTCACAACCACTTCACTAACTTCACCTTGTTCGGATTTGAAGAAAATCATTTTGGTATGATATGAGCCTATCCTGGATCATTCACTCGGAGAACTGTGCACTTACGATGTTCCACCTGCGCCTACTCTCCTTGAACAATGTGCCTCGTGCACCTCCACCTCGCCAAGTCAGCCAACAATCTGCTCTGATACCATATGTTGGCGTGTTATGTATGAGCGCGCCCCTGGGTCAATTATACATGGCAAAGATGTTGTCCACGACTAAAACAACTCAGGCAATGGTGACCCTCGAGTGTGGTGTTTTATACAAAATGCCTCGGTTCTATTTGGGAGTGGACATCCCATTATATTCTTTCGTGAAAACTCCACCTCTTAAGATGTGGAACTATTCAAGCCAATACTAATAAATCAACAATCTCCACCTTTGGCACAAATTTTCACACAACATACAATCCACCGTGTCTGCAACATCAAGAAGCCCACCTCCCCCTCGAATGCCTTTCGCAACCACGATCCTAATAGCAGTACTTGGTGTATGGGCTTGACTATTGCTAGCATTGTTGGCTCTACCTAGTCGTAACCACCGCACTAACTCTACCTTATTGAACTTGTAGGACACCTCTATTGGCAAGGATCTAGAGCCTAACCTCGGATCATTCACTTGGTCGATCCTGCATATTAGTTCTCCACCTCAACCTATACCTCGCCAAGTCCCAATCAAGTCATTGACTCTAATACCACTGATTGGCGTGTCGTGTGCCCGCATGCACGTAGGTCAACTATAAACAACAATGATATTGTCCCAACTTAAACACCTTTACCATTGGTCCCCTCTCTAGGCCTCAGGTGTGGGATTTTATCCTAAAAGCCTCATATGATATTAGGGAGTAAACATTTCTCATATATTCTTCTTTGCCAACTCCGCCTCCTGAGATGTGAGACTATTCAATCCAATACCAATAAACCAACATGACGAACCTTTTATTGCTGCTTGGTCTAACAATATTGCAAGAAATACAAACTAACAAATTTTTCTATGGACCAAGGACAGGACGATAAGATATGGATACTATCGAATAACAATTATGAAGTTTTAATGCTGTTAGGTTCAAACCAATTCCTTCATTGCAGGGTTAAAAATCTCAAGTTGTGTCTTTTTAGCAACATATATTCAAAATTATGATAGGAGAACATAGAATTCATTGGCAGGACTTGGTTGATACAACTTTTTTAGTGAGTTGATAAGCCATGGGTAGTAGGTTGTCACTTCAATTTCGTTTTATGTGTAGATGAAAAAATTGGGAGAATTGAGGCATCTTTGTTATATATGGAGGAGTTCAGGGACTGTATTGATAATTGTGGGCATATTGATTATGTGTACGTTGGCTCCAAATTCACATGGTTGAATAATCAGAGTTGAGTGTAGGGTTTATAGAATAATTGTAAATTCAAATTGGGTAACAGTTTTACTTATGTAGAATGTCAAACACCTTCCATGGATCTCATCGGATCATACTCCATTAATAGCTTCTGTCAATGATAATTGGGAACTATTTTTTTCTTTCTAGAATGGGTGGTTGGAATAGATTGGCATAGGGCTGGCAATTGATCTAATTAGACATGAGACCTAATCCGGTTTGAACTGATAAAAGCAGTTTCAAAACAAAATTTTATACCTTGGATCTGGATCAGGTTTGTTAAGTTTGGATCTGATAGTTATTCGTACCTTCAGGATCAAGCAAGATCCGTACATATATGGACCCGATATTCCAAAATTAATATTATATTTTATAGAGTATAAAGTGATGTTTTGTCCACATTTTCATTGTAACAGCAGGTAAAAATAATATTTGAATGAAAATCCTAAGAATGATCTTGTCTAAGGTTTAAAACCTACTATTTGAATTGTCAACAAACTTGGCGTAGTCAGTGCTAAGGAAAATTAAATGGAAACATTGTCCCCTTGCTCTTGCAAGAAGGTATTGCTTATCCGATCTTTGAATGACTCGACAATGGATATCTCGACTGTTGCATTAGTGAAGAACGTAGCGAAATGTGATACTTGGCGTGAATTGCTAAATCATGTGAACCATCGAGTCTTTGAACCAAATTTTTGCCCAAATAAGATCTTATCTAAGGTTTCGAACCTCTTATTTGAACTGTATTTATTGAAAAATACTAAGTCACAACCTTAATTAGTTAGATTATGTGACTATAATCTAAATTCTACTGAGATTTTAGATAATTCAATTACATAACTCCGTTGGTTATATTTGTATATTACATGATGTTATTTATTTTCTTAATGTATTAATGTATCATATCTTTATCATTAGTAATTATTTTAATTGGTAGTGATGTAGTCGATTTCTGCTCTCCTTCCTTGTTGTTTACTTAGACCAGAACAAGTAGCACTCGTGAGCCAAGGACCATCGTGTGGCAGCCGATGGCACTCCGATGCTTAAGTTAGATAAGGCTTAGGAAAGGCCTAAAGCTGTAAATTGGGTTTCTGTAGCGTACCTTAAGTTCATTGACCTTATCTCCATTTTATAGTGTGAGAGTCCTTATTCGGTTAGGCCTTTGGTGGCATAGTTTATAGAAAAAGATCTTGTTGGAGATCTTTTCTTAATTGAGAGTTGTCCATGTGGGATAGTTTCCCTACACGACCCATGCTCCTAGATCTCCGGGAGAGGTTTCCCTTTCTGAGTGTTGTCCATGCAAAGAAGTTTCCTTGCTCGACTTATATTTAGTATTTGTTTCCTAGTCAGATCCAATGTGTTGTTGGTCTGTCAGTCTTGGGTAGATCTCTCAGATACTTGTCTTAAAGGTCTTATGAGTATTGGGCCTGACCGCATGACGTATGGGCATAATAGTTCGTTGTAACTCGAACCTGACTGTCTGGATCCTGCCAATAATGGGCTTAGTGTTGTTTGGGCCTTGATGGATTAAGCATGCAATCGGGCCTGGTTTGTTTTTTTGACAAGATTATAATGACATGTGTACGGTGTTGATCAGAGGACGATTTGATGTATCATCAGCTACTCCCCCTGAATTGGTGGGTCGTGTTATCTACTAGGTCATTTCATGAAGCAACTGTGCAGTCATGATGGTTGAGTCTGAGTTGTTTCCTCGAGCATCGAATTTCATTAATTGAGCGTGTGCCAGCTTGAAAGAAGGAAATGCGGGAGTTCAATTTTCTATATAGATCTCCTGGCTGTGGAGTATAGCCTTTTTACTCTTTCGATTTTAGAGATTCTGCTTTGCAACCTTTTGTGCTTTTGACTTCGCTTAACCATCGTATTCAAAAGCTTGTACTTTCTTTCATGGAGGGCTGGAATTAGCTTTCTGATGAAATGTTCGCTAAGGGCCACAAGTTTTTTGAGGAAAGGTTGCTTTCTAAATCAAATTTGGAAGTCCTCCGTAACACATATGGGATTCCTAATGATTTGGTGTTCTACCCTATGGGCGTCGATCTGACGCCATTGTCCCCTCCTGAGGGGTTCATCTGTCTTCACCGAGGTATGCTTCAATGGGGTGTCCGCTTTCTTGTTATCAAGTAGATCTGGGAGTTCCTGGCGTACCTCAGTATTGCACTTGCTTAACTTGTGCCGAACAGGTATAAGACTGTAATTCCATTTTTATTAGGGCTAAGGACAATGGTGTCCGAGTGTCTTCCAGAGCGATGCAATTGCTTACTTCTTTTTTACATGAGTGTATACTATGGAGCGAGTCATTGAGGCAAGAGTGTATACTATGGAGCGAGTCTTTACAAACTTGTAGAAGTCATACTCTTATGCTCTCTACGAGATTGAGTCATTGATGAAGCAACTTGAAGCGGAGTTATGTTCCATTAGGTCAGAGGCTCAAAAGGTTCGCTTGGAGGCGCTTGATTCCGACCTGGAAGGGGGAATGTCCGCGAGGGATTGGTTCAGGAATGAATTGAACCTTGTCTGTCGTGACTTGCAGCTTGCCCGTGAGACTGTGGCTGGAGTGCAGGCTGAATCGCGGGCTCTGCATTCTTAAGGGATCAAGAAGGAGTCTGAATGGACTATCTGATGTGAACATTCGGAGGCCGACATTGAGTTTAATGCATGAGTGCACGGATCGCTGAAGAGTTGTTCTTTCTGGCACAGAATTAGCTGAATATTGTTAATGATAAGCAAGGTGTCGAACAATAAATGAATGACATGCTGTCGAGCGAACTGGAGTGGCTAGAGCAGAAGCTCACTTGATCAAGAGGGCGCAAAGCTTCTCAAGTCCCAAGGCACGTTTGAGTTCAACAGAGTCGTGCATGGAAGGCTGGAGTTGTTGTATCTTATGAAAGAGGAGCATCCTGACTAGGACCTCTCTTATTATAAAGAGATTACATATGCAGAGTTTGGAGCAGCCTCCGATTCGTCTTAAGAAGAAGGCGACCCTGGTAAGGGAGATCGAGAGGCAACACCTACAAATGTGTCTCTTATTTCTTCCCCCGCTAAGTCTTTTTCTGTTGTATCTGACTCTCCTCCTGATGAAGGATGAACCTTATATTTTCTTTTCGGTTTGCAAATAAATAGTACTTTGCCCCTATTTGTTTTCCTTTGTTTTTTCTGCTAGCTATTACCCGTTTAGTCTCATTTCAACATTAATAGTCAGACGAGAGGCTCAACTATGCTAGGAAGTTTTATGATTGATCCGTTGTTGAGAGTTCTGAATTCTTGTGTTTTAATAGTTTGTGCAATTCTAGTCAGACTCCTTTTAAGAGATCGGGGAGGGTAATATTCCCTATGCTTGGCGGCTTGGTTGCCTGTTGAACCAACAGTTGATGTTATAAGAGAATTAGTCATACTGTGGTCCCAACACATGCACTGTTGTGGATGATTGGACAATAGTCCTTGCGAGGCGTTTGGGTCCGGTTTTCAAAACTTTGACCGAACGTTTGACTCTTCTTTACTTGTTGTTTGTAGAATAGGCTTAGTTGGACTAGGGGTTGTTATCGCTAGTTATAACTGACTAAATCAGGGTCAGGTTTCGGTGACCATGGTGGTCCCTGGCAAGCCATCTTGATCAGGCGTCAAGGGCACTGAATAGACTCCCACTTTCCAAACCGTCTGCATTCGTTCGTGACGGACTAGGAAATTGATCGAGCCAAAAGTTACCATCGTCAGTCATTCTGACTAAACTTTGGCGAGGTTCGATGATCATTTCCTGTAGTTGGCCAATAATCCCTGGCTAGCCGTCTTCACCATGCTACATGAGCACTAATTAAGCTCTCACTTTCTAGGCCATTGTAATCCGTGCGTAGCGAACTAGGCTTCAAGCAGACTAAACCCATCGTCATCAGCGGCCACTGACTAAGCTTTGGTCGGGGTTTGGTGATCATTGTCTATGTATAATTAGTGACCAATAGAAAGCCATCTTAATTAGGCGACGAGTGCCTTGACTAGACTCCCACTTTTTGGCCGCCGGAATCCGTTATTTGCGGACTAGATTTCGAGCAGACCAGAAGCCATCATCGTCGGTCGACACCAACTAAGCTTGGGTTAGGTTCGATCACTATTGCCCATGTTTTTACAATGATACCTGGCAAACCGTCCTGATCAGACATCAGAGGGCTGACTAAGTTGCCACTCTCTAAACTGTTGACACCCGTTTAATTTAACAAACTGGGCGTTACAGCGTATCAGAAGCTATCGTCATAGGTCGAAATTGACTAAGCTTTGGTTAGGTTCGGCAACCATCGTCTATAATTGGACAATGGTCCCTGGCATGCCATCGCGGTCAGGTATTACAAACACAGACTAAGCTCCCACTTTCTAACACATTGTCGTCCGCTTTTGGTAGGCTAGGTGTTAGAGTGGACCAGAAGCTATTGTAATCAGTCCAAGCTTGCTAAGCCTTAGTATGAATGAGATTTTGGATGTGTAAATATGACTTGGGTGTCCTGACTTACTTAGCTCGCCTTGCAGTCTAATTCCATTGACGGATCGATTGAATGGACTAATAATAGATTGACCGGCTTTAATGAACAACAATGAAATATTAATCGAGTTGATGCCTTGAATTTAATGATGATACTATGTAGGCGCGGTCCTTATTCTATGGGTGCTCAGGGCCTTTGTTGTTTATTCTTTTGATGTACTGTGCCGGATCTGGCAGAGCATAAGCTTGGGTCCATTAGTGGATGGACCAAATTAGAAAAAAAATTGGATCAGCGTGCCAGGGATACTGTGCATATTGCGAAATAGTTTTGTATGGACTACTCCCTCAGTTAATGGGGCTGCTTGCAAGGTCAATAATTCAAAATATGTGGACTTGTGCAGTTGCAATTGGAACCGTCATTTTCCCAATTTCATGTATGGCATTTAATGCTGAAATAATTGCTTGCTGACGCTGCTTTATAAACCATCTCGCCTATATGTAGGCAAGCTATTCTGCGTTCAAGCACTGCAATGAGAATAGTATAGCATGTCAATCAAATGCATTTTACCAGAAAGTTTGCTTTGGGTTTTCCAAAGGCTGAAGGAAGATCTCTTTCACTAGAGTCTTCGAATGTTCTGACATTTGTGCTGATGAGTCTTGATAAGACTTATTATTATGTGGTGTCGCCTGATCTAGGTGGGCATCAGGTTGATCCCCTGAGATCTAGTAATATCTTTACATTTCGTATAAGAAGTATGAACTATTCCTCGGGGACAAGTCTGCCATCCATATTCTATGGCTTTTGAGTTTCTATTCGCCATTGTTGTTGGGTGATAATTCCTGCAGCTAGTTTGTGGCATTTGTTTGCTCTAGGCTTAACGCGTGACGCCCCCACAAGAAGACATGTTTGTGGATTGGAGTTCTGATGAATGCGACCTTATTTCCATTGATGTTAGTTCAGCTACATTTTAGACACTTCCGTCTTGAGGGTCATCCTTCTTTTGCCTCCTTTTGTTCCGGTTCCCATTCCTTTCCTTAGGGTAGGTCGGCAAGTTGAAGATGTATGCGCGTCATTTTGAGGTTCATGTTTCCACCTTTGAATCATCCCCGCAAGGTGATTTGGCGGAGCAATGAATTGAGTGCGTTCCTTCACCATCTGTTGTAGACGCTTTACTTTCCCCACCTTCTCTTCTGGAGACGGATTAGCAGATCGGAATCTCTATCCTTGTTTCAGCGGATAGATACTTGCATCGAACTTAGATACTTGATTTGTATAAACTGATGTACTAGTTGGTCGACAAGCTTTGTAATAACTCTCATTGCAATCAATAAAATTTGTTTTATTTCTAGAATGTGTCTTGTATGAACAACTCTTCTAAACTGAAAATGAAAAACAGAAAACAGAAACGAAATCAAAGGAACAAATAATTTAACTCCGAGTAGAGACTGAGCTAATCCGGCCCTGAAGAAGTCGCAAATGGTCCTGGCTCGAATTGCATGGTCCCTCTAGCGAATTTTTTTTTTAAGTTTGCGAACTTACTGAATGGTGGACTTCGTGCTGGCTACTCATTAACAACTCTTGGAGTAGGTGCCCATTTGCTGAAGTATCATTACTTATCTCTTTATTAGTTTGGATTGTGCTGATGGCTCTCCGAATAGCTGTAGTTTAGTTATCAGGGCTCCTCCGCCCTCATAGTGTGATTTTACTCTTTTGTTTAGGTTTGTTGCCTGAAATGTAGGTTTTATGGGCCCGAGTTGCAATTGGCAACTATTCAGCTGTTTTAGGGCTGCATAATGGCAGTCTCTTGCTGTTGGTTGATCTCCTCGGATAGTTCCTTGGGCTTGGTTGGTTGTATATTTTAGGCATTTGTGCAGAGTGTAAACCATTGTTTCCATATGCTGAAGCCACGACCTTCCCAGAATAATGTTGTAGTTGGATGGATCATCAACCACCAGGAATTCTTGGACAAGGTACTTTCGTAATTGTGGCTCTCCTGCCACCACCATTAGATTGATCTTCCTGATGGGGAAGCACTTCTCTCTGCTGAATACAACCATGGGGGGTGTTAAGTCTTTCTCATGTAGTTGCATGTTGCGAAATGCACTTAAGAATAAGACAATCAGTAAGCTTCTAGTGTCCACCAAGGCCCTCTTTACCTCCCACTTAGCGAGGAGGATGGAGATGACCAGGGCGTCATTGTGAGCAGAATGTACCCGCTGGAGATCCCTTTTCGTAAAAGTCAGTGATGGGATCGAGCTGTGAACTCGTGCGTGTTGTACTTGTTGGTCCTCATATTGAGATGGTGTCCATATCTCAGTCAGTGTTCTCTTGTGAGACCTGTTTGATTGTTCCCCTTCAAGACCAACCCCGTGGAGGATGTAAATGATGCCAGGAGCTTCCTTTTCAATCTCCTTGACAGCGTCTGGCCTTTCCTTTGCTCGACTTTGCCTCCTGTCCGAGCCTAGGAACTCCTTGATTTTGCCTTTCCTAATCCAATACTCGACTTCTCCTCTAAGGTTTCTGCAGTCCTCAGTATCATGTCCGCCTTCTTTGTGGTAGGCGCAATATATGTTGTTGTCGCGTCGAACGCAATCTCCTCTCTACTTAGGCGACCACTTCAACTCTTCCCAATCCTTGATGGAATCAAGGATGTTGGACAGACTGGTATTGAGAGTGGTGACAGACTTGGACCCAACATAATTAGACGCCTTGTCCTGCCTTTGTGCAGCCCGAATTGGTCTTGCTGTCTATGTGCTACCTCTTGTTATCGTCGTCGTTCTCCTTCTTCCCTTCCTTTTTGTCCTTTGGGACAGATGGTTTCTTTTCTGACTCCACTTCTCTCTTGGCGGCCAACATTTAGTCCAGAGTGATGTGTCTCTGGACATCTCCGAGCAAGTCTATCATATTTGTTGGGGGTCCAGGGTAAGAAAGTCATAAAACTTGCCTCTTCTCATACCCGAAGTGAAAGCCGTGACAGCAGTGTCATCACTACAGCCACTGATAAGGGTCAACTCATCATTAAAACAAGTAACATACTCCCTCAACATCTCGTTTTGTTTTTCTTTAGGGTCAGCAGATAATGAGCGCCCTTCCTGAGTCGTTGGTTGTCCACAAAGCGTGTGAGGAATGCCAATGCCAACGTCCGAAATGAATCGATAGATTTCAGATGAAGGTTGTGTAACCACATCAGTGTGGACATTTTCAAGCTTGCAGGGAATGACCGGCACATTATCGCATAAGACCCTTCCTTGAGGTCCATAACATGTTGGAAGTGGCGCAAGTGATCGAACAAGTCTCCTGCCCCATCGTATAACTCCAACTTTGATATTGTGTATTTCTTAGGCAGCGGGTTGTCCATGATATGATCCATGGACAGTAGGACCGAGAAACT
This sequence comes from Berberis vulgaris, assembly GCA_963556465.1. NCBI lineage: Eukaryota > Viridiplantae > Streptophyta > Magnoliopsida > Ranunculales > Berberidaceae > Berberis > Berberis vulgaris. The sequence continues at coordinate 36,771,584 of OY747126.1, read as the reverse complement.
AAACAGTACGTCTAGGTTTGTGGCCCCGTTATGGATGGGGATGGCAAGACGTGCTTGTCGGCTATGGACGTTGGGTATCTATTGGTTGCTCCTCCACTTCTGGTCCATTGTGAAGCTATTGGGGCAGTGCGACTCTTCGAAACATGCTCTTTGGATCTTTTTGGGGACTGGGCCCTTCGTTGCTCATACTCTCCTTCTGCAGGTGAAGGATTCCGATGTTTGAGTGCTTCAAGCATTTTTGCAATTTGCTGCATCTGCGTTGAAGCTAGATCCACCCTAGGGTCTGTTGCAGCTGCCTTCGTTGCGGGGGCTGAAGAGGGTCCTCCCGTGCCAGTGGTGGAATGGGTGGCGCTCTGCCTGTTTGATCATTCGAGGACTGCGCAACATCTCCATTGTTACGAGACCATGTTGTCACCATCTCGCTGATTCTCTGGAAAAGGTGGTACTACTGCTTTTTCTGAGGAACTCTGTCGTTCCCCACGGACGGCGCCAAATTGATGTAGTCAATTTCTTCTATCCTTCTTCGCTACTTACCAAGACCTGCACAAGTAGCACACGTTAGCCAAGGACCACCGTGTTGCGGCCGATGGCACTATGATGCTTAAGTTAGATAAGGCTTAGGAGAGGCTTAAAGCTATAAATTAGGTTTTTGTACTGTACCTTAAGTTCATCAACCTTATCTCCCTTTCATAGTGTGAGAGTCCATGTTCGGTTAGGCCTTTGGTGGCGTAGTTTAGGGAAAAAGATATTGTTGGAGAACCTTTCCTAATTGGGAGTTGTCCATGTTGGATTGTTTCCCTACATGACTCGTGCTCCTAAATCTGCGGGAGAGGTTTCTCTTTCTGAGTGTTGTCCATGCAAGGAAGTTTCCTTGCCCGACATATACTTTAATATTTGTTTCCTAGTCGGATCCAATGTGTTGTTGGCATGCCAGTCTTGGGTAGATCTATCAGATACTTGCCTTAGAGGTCTTATGAGTATTGGGCCTGACCGCGTGACGTGTAGGCTTAATGGCTCATTGCAACTCGGACCCGACTGTCCGGATCCTGCCAATGATGGGCTTAGTGTTGTTTGGGCCTCGCTGGATTGAGCATGCAATCTGACCTGCTTTGTTCTGCTTACGAGATTAAAACTGTAATATGCTAGCAATATACCCGATAAGGACCCAAATCCAATTCAAAACTGATCAAAGTGATTTTGGATAAAAATTTTCATTTTGGATCCGGATCCAGTTCATTATATTTGGATCCAATAATTTACTATTTAGTTATTGATATGTACATATCCGATCTGATTTGGTACCGTTGCCATCCCATGATTGGCGTACAGGTTAAAACAATAAAAATCCAAGATGAAATGGTTAATGAATCTAAAACAAAGCATAAATCGACTCTTTGTCAACAACAAATTTTTGGCTCTGGAGAAAAAAATTTGAAGATGTGGAAGTCCTTTCAAATTATTTATTATGTTTTGATGAAAAATAAAATGCAAAGAAGAGCCATTAAATGGATCAATAATAGAGGACTTTCAAACAATTCATAAGGAAGCAGTCAAAGTTTTCCAACATGCCTTAATTTCTTTAGAACTACGAGTAACATGGAACAGATTGGATTATTGATGAGGATAGAGACAATTTTATAAATAACCAACTAAAGAAGAGGTGAAATAAAAAAAAATTAGTACTTCGGTAGATAGTACTCCTCGTTCGAATGATATTTCCTCATAATTTTTATAAAGTATGTTGAAATTTAGTGAACAAAGATGTGGTGGTAGAAGCGTGTAAAGAATTCTTTGTAGGGACTCCATTACCTGGAACCTTTTATGAAAATTTTATTTCACTTATTCTTAAAGTAGAATTTAGGAGAATTTTGTCTAAGTTATTAGATTGACCAATATTTCGTAGAAGATCTTCAACAATATTTTAAGGAAATACCAAGTTGCTTTTATTGAAGGTCAATCGATCTCAGTAAATATAGGGCTAGCTCAACAATTAATTATATCCAACACCAAGCCAGATATTGGAGATTAATGTCATTTATAAATTAGATATGGAGAAGGTGTGCAATAGATTAAAATGATATTTTTTTTAATACAAGTGCTTTAGAAGTTTGTGTTTCGTAACAAGTTTTGTCACTTAATCCATAACCGTATCTCACAATGCGGATTTTCTATTCTTATGCAAGGAACATGTGAAGTATTTATCAAATCTTCTCGGGGCTTAAGGTAGGGTGATTGCTTCAAAAGTGCATAACAGAGGTTTGAAAAGAAAACATATGATGGGAAGGATTGGATTTACCATATGCCAAAAAATTGTACCCTTGTTACCCACCTTCTTTCAAAGATGATATAAGAAGCTCAATTAAGAAGCTCAACTCTAGGTGGAGAGAAATTTTGTAGCAAACATTGTTCTCCTTCAAGATGTCAGCGCAAATGAGATCTCTCTACCACATTATGGTGAAATTCTGGGTAACCTTCACAAGAGATCCAAACACAATATTCATAAACTGAATGCCAACAAACTAGTGATGGGAATATTTTATTTCCATTTTGCATTCCGCTCATTTATCTTGATGTGCATTGTATGACTCAACGACTTACACCCATGATGCTAACAACCATCTTATTCATACTAATGCATACTTTGGCACTAGTTATACTAATCTTACTAAACGAGGAACACCAAAGATAATGGCACGAAAAAGACATTCCAGCATTTTCCCAAATTCAATTTGATTTGTGGAGCAATTCATTGCTGGGCTTCCAAGAGACTGGTGTATTACACAAACCTACTTACGAGGCACATGTTAGTGACAATAGACAATATGTATATATGCTGGTCATTTATCTTATTGTGAAGCATTGACAAGTCAGAAATCTACAGCTAAGGATAAAGGATCATCTCAGTAATCTTTTCTTCGAAAAGAATTAAATCCCTATGAGTTGGCTCAAATATTAGTGAATAACTTCAATGTTCGAGTGCTTTTATAGGTACATGACTCCCACCTTTTTCTATGCATCCAATCTCGTTATTTCTTTGGCATCTAACTAATCCAAACCATTAATTCTTCTACTAGGCATATGAAGAGGTGGTTAGAAATTGCCCCAGTATATCAAGGACAAATTTTATGGCAACAAATCTCAAGGAAATATTGGTTCACTTGCATAAAACTTGAATTCTACTCATGGATCTTTTCCATACTAAATGACAAAGGATACTCTACATAATACAACACCGGTCATTCATGGTCGCAACATTTCTTCCCAACTAAATCATCCCAATTAAAAGATTACCTAAAACACAACCTTATTACATGTTGTCTTCACCCGACATGTCATATATTTCAAAGACTATCATTGTCCAATAGGTTTGTACAATGTTACTTACTATTAATTACATTTTTATACAATATTCAAAATTTTGATACAGTACTACGATATCATACAATACACGGACATAATCAGATTTAGTACATCTTAACTTACCAAACGCAAGATAACACAATAAGCCCTAAAACAAACAAATGGGTATAATCTTATTAACACAATCAGATGAAGAATTTGATAGATCTACTAAGCAAGTAGCAAGCAGTAAATAAAGTGAATTCAATCTAGAGGTTTTTTCATTTAGAACTAAATCATACGTAATCAGATAATCATTTTTTGCAATATATTAAATCCTCCAAGCATTCAAAGAGAACATGACTCTGACGAGGAAGAAATTATGGACATTTTTGTATGTGCTATCTTGAAAATAGGTGGTATTGAAAGATAGGAGCATCTGACAAATAAAGTACTATACTTTTAAGTTTAATAGCCAAAAACTAAAATTTAAAAGTTGGTTGAATGTACAAAAGCTTACCTAGCAAGCAAGCTATTAATTATGGCCTAACAACTTTGTCAGCAGACCATGCTACTCTACTTCCAATTGCTCTTCAATAGAACTCATTTTAGACGCATTTGGTTTCCTTGCAATATCTACCCAAACACATATGGAATTAGGGCTTGACGGAGTATGATGAATAAGTTGTTTCAGATCACTTGAGGACCATCATCCTTCAACTACTGTTTCTCTGGACCCACACCAATTCAACAACTTGCACATGTTCTTTGAGCTAGTAGCCACACTCTAACAAACCAAGTATAAAGAATAAAAATAATATGAGAACCCAATATAGATTAATATTTTTCATATTAAGATACAAATCATAAAACATTTTAAATAGTATTTTCACTTTTGTTATTGACATCTCATTTTCAAGACTTGTGTCAATAATAACTTTGTCAGTAGGCCATGCAACTCTATTACCAATAGCTTCTTCATTAGAAACCATATCAAATGTTGGCCTTCACAAAAATTCTGTAAGGTTTTCTTGCTAAATCTACCCAAACTTTCAAGCATTAGGTCCAAGAGGTATATGATGAACAAACTCTTTAGGATCACTTGAAAACCAACATCCTTCAACAACTATTTCCCTTGATCCACAACAATCTTGCATTTTGATGTTAGAGGTAGTTTTCATACTTTGCCAACCGGTGAAATATAGAAAAAAAAGAGAAAAGAAAATGAAAACAACAAAAGATTCTCAATTAGAGTTTGATGCTTATATAGATGATTAAAAGTGATCTTACATGTATTTGCCTAAATTAATTGATAATGCGTGAAAAAAGTATCTTACCGATGTAGAAGAAATGTTGTTAGATTCCCCATTTTTCAGACTCATACTCATAATGACTTTGTTGTAGGCCATGCAATTGTAATACCAACTTCTTCCATACAAATTGTATCAGTCGTAGGCATCCACAAATGTGTTTGGGGTTGCATTGCTATATCTATGCAAACCTTCATGGTTTTCGATCCAAGTGGAATATGATCAACTAGTACTTTTGGATCACTTGAAGTTAATCGGTCTTCAGCCACTGTTTCCTCTGATCCAGTCCAATCAAGGAGCTTGCACTTTTGGATTGAAGTAGTATTCACCCTTGTTGGCAAACGTATATTATAATGTTCCCCAAATAGTTGACCATACAATGTAAGATTTCAAATTAAAATAAATAAAAAACAAAAACTCAAGTAAACTCATAACTCATTTTACATATAAACAACAAAGCATTTATGTTGTTAATGTTACTTTCCTGATTTTTCAATAAAGTCTCAAGTAAACTCTCCAGATTCTTAACTTGGCCTTCATTTCATTTTATTCTTCTTCAAGCCGAGTCACATGTTTGTCCCTTGCTTATAAGAAAGATAATTTAGTAAAAATCATTCCTTTTCCCTTTCCTCTTATTCTTCCTTTAGGATCTTGGCCAAATACTTTAGAAAGAGCATATTCCTTTACATTAGTTGTTGAAGACGATGGTGGATTTCTTTCAATCTTTTTCAATGTTTCCTATTAGAAATCAAATGAACTGTTAGAAAAAATCTAATTGGCAAGTTATATATGCAATGTCTTTTGGGGAATGTTCTTACAATAATATCACCTACTGCATAAATAACTTGCCAATTGGATTTTGTTCACAAGTTTACCATCTCTCCTTGTCCATGATTTAATTCATACTTTAACCCTAAAGAGGGAAACATGGTTATTGCCATTTTTTTGCTCTGCACTAAGAAGGAATTCAAATGTCAAACTAAGTAAAAATAATGTATTAGTAAACCAATTTTTCCATAAGTAAATTATAAATTATGCATGACACCACCATATCAATAGCCAATCGAACCATCCCCATTCGACTACATGTGTGTGCCACTTGTTTTTGCCTAATTGCTTTAAAATTTGCACTTTTAGCCTGTACCAATATTATCAATAAAAAAAGTTTTGCTGAAAACATAGCATGATATTAATTCGTACGATAAAAAAATCGCCTAAATAGTTATGCAAAATTTTACCATAAAATTTTCACTTGTGTAACGACCCGATCCACAGAGTACTATATTGTCCGCTTTGGGCCCAAGGCCCGCACGACTTTAAAACGCGCAGTACTTTGTAGATCCAAACTCGCACATATATAGCATATCCCTCTCCCTCACCCAGGCGATGTGGGACTATAATCTCCTTTTTGTAGTTTGCCAACCCTCTTTGGATCCATGGGCTCTTGGGCTTCTCCCGCACCCTCCCCCTCAAGTCCACCCACACAAGGGTATCACATTCCACCCCCTTGGGAGCCCATCGATCCACAAAGTACTATATTGTCTGCTTTGGACCCAAGCCCTGCATGGCTTTAAAACACGTAATACTTTGTAGATCCAAACTCGCACATATATAACACATCCCCTTCCCTCACCCAGGCGATGTGGGATTATAATCTCCCATTTGTTGCCAACCCTCTTGGGATCCATGGGCTCTTGGGCTTCTCCTGCACCCTCCCCCTCAAGTCCACCCACACAAGGAAAATAAGTTCCAAAACGAAAACAACAAGGAAAATAATTGACGCAAACAACGAGGAAGCTAGCACTCTAGCCAAGACGGTCTTGTCCACAACGGACAATGCCTACAGACTTATTAAGTTCCAAAACAAGTCGGCTCTATAGAAGAAAGGGCTCAACGAGGCTTTATCCACAAGCATGAAGATAGTGGGATGAGTCCCCTAATTAGCTGCATAAAAAATGGAGCCCTTATGTTAGAAAAGTTGGAGGCTCGTAAGTTGAATAACATGGCGATACAACATACGCTCCTTAACGACATGTTGTACACGATATCAACAACTGGCCCAATGCTCAAGTGCCTGACTCCGTACAAGGCGGACTATGTCATTAGAGAAATCCATGGAGGAATCTGCGAAAACCACCCCGGATGAAGGATATTGGCCCACAAGTCCCTCACAATAGGGTACTACTGGTCCAAGATGCAACAGGAGGCCAATGACCTGGCTGCAAATGAGATAAGTGTCAGATATATGCCCAATACATGCATATGCCTACACTGAACCTGGTCCCAATGACCAGCCCATGGCCCTTTGCACAATGGGGGATGGACATCGTACGCTCATTTCCTACCTCTGAGAAGAAGAAATTTCTCCTCGTGGCCATTGACTACTTTACCACATGGGTGGAAGTAGAATCACTCTCCAAGATTGGAGAAAACCTAATCGAGAATTTCCACTGGAAGTCTATCATCTGCAGGTTTGGAATACAGTAAACATTGGTCAATGATAACGGGACTCAATTCGAAGGAAAGAAGGTTAAAAAACTTTGTGCCAATCTAAACATTAGTCAACACTATGCAGGTCAGGACATCCCCATGCCAATGGACAAGTGGAAGTCACCAATCAAACAATCCTGGAAGCGATCAAGAAAAACTCCAAGCGGCCAAATAGCTATGGGTTTCTAAGCTTCTAAGCGTCCTCTGGGCATATCATGCCACAAAAAGAACTCCCATTGGAAAGACACCATTTTCCCTGAGTCAATGGTCTCAGTGGAACTAGGAATGCTGACGTTCAAAATAGAGGAGTTCAGGCTGGAGGATAATGATGAAGCCTTAAGAGTTTGTCTAGATATGCTCGAAGAGTGAAGAGACGAAGCTTTCGCTAGAATGGCGACTTATCAACAGAAGATATCCCAGTACTACAATAAGTAGGTCAGGCCTCCAGAATTCATGGTCGGCGATTGGTTGCTTTAAAAACTGAGCTGAACACCAAAGACCCAAGACAGGGCCAGCTGAGTCCGAACTTGGAAGGTACCTATAAGGTGACGAAGATCAGTAGGTCTGGAACCTATTGGTTAGAAAACCTGAGTGGACAATGTCTTAAAAGACTGTGGAATGAAGTGGACTTAAAGAAGTATTATCAATAAAGATACTCTATTTTAAACAATTCAATTTCTTATAACTCTATGTACAGGGACAAACGTAGTCTAACCAAAGGACCATGATGGCACATAATGGACCGATCCAATCTCGCGACGGCTCACCACGCTCGAATAACCTGGTCCGACCAAGGGGACCACAATGGCGTACAGCGGCCGAGTCTTGTTCTATTAAGGATGTCAACAACTCATCATGCCTAAGTGACCTAGTCTACCTAATGAACCACAGTGTTGCATAACAGACCAAGTCTAGTCTCGCGACAGCTCACCGAGCTCGAATAACCTGGTCCAACCAAGGGGACGACAATGGTGCACATCGGCCGAGTCTAGTCCAATTTAGGATGTCGATAACTCGTTGTGCTTAAGTGACCTAGTCAGTCAAAGGAACCATAGTGCTGCATAGCGGACCAAGTCTAGTCTCGCGATGGCTCACCGCCCTCGAATAACTTGGTTCGACCAAATGGACCACAATGGTGTATAGGGCCGAGTCTAGTCCTATTCAGGATGTCGACAACTCGCCTTGCCTAACTGACCTTGTTCGCTTAAGGAACCACGGTGTTGCGTAGCGGACAAAGTCCAGTCTCATGACCTCTCACCACGCTCGAATAACCTAGTTCGAACAAGGGGACAACAATGGCCGAGTCTAGTCCTTTTATGGACGTCGAAAACTCGTCGCACTTAAGTGACATAGTTCGCCTAAGGAACCACGATGCTACATAGCAGACTTTCCTATCTTGCGACGACTCACTGCAACTAAATACTCCAGTCCGTGCAGACCAGGATGACCCCCAAACTACCAAGGTTCTATTCAACATTAAGTCAGACTATCTTATGAAATCAAGTCCGTTCGGACCAAAATGATTTATCAAATACTTAAGTCCAATTCAAGATCAAGTCAGGCTATCTTATGAAATTTGTCCGTTATGACCAAGATGATTTCACAAATACTTAAGTCCAATTCAGGATTAAGTCTGGCTATCTTATGAAATCTAGTCCGTTCGGACCAAGATGATTTCTCTAATACTTAAGTCCTATTCAGGATTAAGTCGGGTTATCTTATGAAATCTAATCCCTCTAACTTATGAAATCTAGTCCGTTTGGACCAAGATGATTTCTTTAATATTTAAGTCTTATTCAGATTAAGCCAGGTTATCTTATGGAATCTAGTCGTCTATCTTATGAAATATAGTCCGGTAGGACCAAATTGATTTTTCTTATGCTTAAGTCCTATTCGGGATTAAGTTGGGCTATCTTATGTAATCTCGTTCATATATCTTATGGAATTTAGTCCGTTCGGACCAAGATGATTTTTTTTATACTAATGTTCTATCCAGGATTAAGTCAAACTATTTCAGCAAACCCAGCTCCTACTCAGAAAGCGATTGGCTTACATCACGAAACTCAGTCCGATTAGATGAAAATCCTTTTCAACATGTTAACTCCTATTTTTGAGATTAAGTTATTTCGTTATGAGAACTGGACCGATTGAACCAGGGTGACGTGTAACTTACGTCCTCTTTTGGATCAAGTCAGCCTAATTCTTACCCATGATTAAACTATCTCATACTACGAATAGATGTGGCTTTTCTACAGTTTAAGTCTTGACCTCCTGGGCCGACATAACATTTTAGCCAGAGCTAATATGATTCGTATCTAGTCAGATCGAACATATTACCATGGAAGAAACACAAATACAGACAAAAAAAGAACTTAATTGATTAAACAAAGAATTGTTATAAAGCTCGATCGACTGGTTAGAGGAAGGGTTACCCAAAACAAGCATCTGAGCTTAGTGGAAAGGAAGATGCGGGCTAAGATTTACAAGAACAAATACTGATGACCCACTCTGCCAGTCTGTCTTCTGGAGGAAATGTCAAAGGTGCAACTAAAATAGAGGCTACATGATCAACCACTTGGTAGCAGAGAAAGTTGCTGGTGTTATCTCTAAAAGGTGACAGAAAACGTTGTAGGCGCACCTCATGCTAGATGACAAGCACAGGACCAAAGAGGTACCCTCGACTTCTTTTCTACAATATAAAAGTAAATTTGGAAGCCCTCAAAGAGCAATTGGAAACTCACTTAAACCAGTGGACTATCTCTAACTGCAAATTCCTAATGGGAATCATCACTGCAAAAGTCAGAATATTCAAGGACCTCACGAATGAATGCTCTTCCTCAAACCCTGGAGAAGTCAGTAGAAGAACATTCAAAGAACTCCATTTGGGAAAGAGAAAGTGAAACTCTGCAAATACAAAATAAGTTTGATCAAGCCAAACCAGGCTTATATAGGCACAATGTTTGTGGAAGACGACTACCCAATAGTCGCATTGACATTAAACACTGCATGAAAATGAATGAACGTTGAACTCGGTTACCCACACGCCACGCAAGCCCCCATTCAAAGAGTTAATGGGCCTGAATGCAACCCCACTAACTAGGGTGAGTATATGTTGGAACATCAAACAGTCATTTGATCACAGCCATACACGTGACACATGCCAACCCTAATATAGAAAGGCCTCAGTCCGATCTAAAATAGGCCCAAACTAGATCTAGCCCAAGCTCAGCCTAATCACTATTCAACCCGTAAGTCAGGCGCCCAAGCCAGATTACATGAGCCTAATGTGGTACAAATCTTGGAGCTTAGCCAAGGAAAATAATGCCCGAACACAGATCTCTGAGCTGTAACAAGCCTAAGTTCCATTTGCGCAACTCTTGGTCCAATCAAGTATTGGGTCCCAAAGGGAGCTAAGTGCCAAAAGTCATGGACGGGTAAGATCTTGAGTGAGATCTCCTCCCTCCATCACACCCTTGATGATAGAGTTAGTAACGGACTGAAATGCCCACTATATAAGGTGAACAAAAGGAATGAGAAAGGTATGCATATGCAACCCCAATTTTAATCAATCTACATCCATCCTTGCCAAGTCATCTGACTATATCATCGGAGTGCCTTCAGCTACCACAATGGTGGTCCTTGGTTCACCGTCCTTCATTTTGCAGGTAAGAAATCGATAGGGACAGATTTGGATGCATCAATAACTAATCTTTAAATGTCAAATCATGGTTGTCGTATGATTATATTACATGTTCAGATGTGCCCAATATTTATTCAAGAGGTGATTAAGGACTTCTACGAGGAGTACAATCTGAGGTAATTTAGGAGTGGGATCATGATTAGGTATGGGAAGATTTAAAAATTAGAGATAATTTTACAATTTAGTTGTATATATTAAAAAAAATGAATTCAGGATTTACAAGTTTTGCATGAAAGATAATTTTGAAATTTCATATTTTACATGCATATATCCATAACTCCGCCAGTTGCAAGGGTTGGTAACTCTGTCCGTTGCAGCAACCGATCCCAAGCCCGAAAAAAGGACGATAGGTGTTAGGCTTGTGACGGCTAACTGTAAAATAATCCATCACATCCCTTTTCATGAAATTTGGTTCAAAAAGATTAATGCAGAAAGATAGATCATCCCCCGCTATAAGCGTCGCGCTGCACTTACGCTTGGGTGTAGTGACAAATGAGCAAGGTGCGTTGTAGCGGCGCCTAACTATAGTGTTAAATAGGCAAGGTTCTCACACACTTTTTGATGGGGGTGGGTAAAGAAGCTAGTCCAGGCTAGAGCTAGAGATAGAATGATTAGATTAGCATCTTGGAACATAGGAACCTTGATGGGTAAGTCAATAGAATTAGTGGATGCCCTGCGTAGGAGGAAGGTAAACATAGCTTGTCTCAAAGAGACAAAATGGAAGGGGAACAAGGCTAAAGATTTAGAAGGAGGGTTCAAATTTTTCTATTCTAGATAAGATGGAACTAGGAATGGGGTGGGAATAGTGGTAGATAACGTTTTTAAGGATGCGCTAGTCGACGTTAGAAGGTTTGGAGATAGAATCATAAGTATTAAATTAGTTTTAGAACTAGAGATAGTGTCACGACCCTATCTACAGAGTACTATATTGTCCGCTTTGGACCCAAGGTCTGCACGGCTTTAAAACGAGTAGTACTTTCTAGATCCAACCTCGTACATAAATAACACATCCCCTTCCCTCACCTTGGCGATGTGAGACTATAATCTCCCCTTGGTAGCTCGCCCAACCCCTCTTAGGATCCACGGGCGTATTGGGCTTTGCCATCACGGGCCTCTCCCTCCCCCTCCCCCTCAGGTCCACCCACACAAGGGTTTCATAGTCCACCCCTTTAAGAGAGCTCAACGTCTTCATTGGCACACTTTCAGCTAGGTTAGGCTCTGATACCATTCTGTCATGACCCAATCCACATAGTATTATATTGTCCGCTTTTTGCCAAAGGCCCGCACGTCTTTAAAATGTTTAATACTCTATAGATCCAACCTCGTACATATATAGCACATCCCCTTCCCTCACCTAGGCGATGTGGGACTATAATCTCCCCTTGGTAACTCACCCAACCCCTATTGGGATCCATGGGCCTATTGGGCTTCGCCATCATGAGCTTCTCCAGCACCCTCCCCCTCAGGTCTGCCCACACAAGGGTATCACAGATAGTTCATGTTATTAGTGCGTATGCACCCCAAGTGGGTTTAGACGAGGAGACTAAAAAGGGTTTTGGGGATTCTTTAGAGGAGTTAGTTCTTGAAATTCCCTCTTTCAATAGGGTTTTCCTAGGCGGGGATTTGAATGGCCCTGTCGGTAAGGATAGAGTTGGGTATGAGAGGGTACATGGAGGTCAAGGCTTTGGGGATCAAAACACTATGGGGATTTATATTCTAGATTTTGCTTTAGTTGAGGATTTTGGGACCGTGAATACTTTTTATAAGAAGAGGGAAGATCACTTGATGACCTTAGCGAGTGGGCGTAATAGAAATCAAATTGATTATTTTCTTGTTAGGAGACACGATTTAGGTAGGTGTAAAAATTGTAAGGTAATACCAGGGGAGTGTCTGACAAACAAACATAGGCTATTAGTCCTCAATTTTTGTCTTAAGAGTAGGGGTCCTATTGCTAAAGAACAGGTTAGACCAAGAATTAAGTTGTGAACCTTATAGGGAGATGTGTGCCAAAAATTTAAAAAGAAGATTTTGGAGGGCTAGTTAGTTTCAGAGGCTTGGGAGAATCTAGAACCAAAGGATAGGACTAGTAGCATAGACCTTTTTGAGCAATTTCGCAAACCAAATAAGAAGATGTGCGAAGGAAGAGTTAGGAGGGGGCAAAAGAGGAGGTGTATATAATAAGGAGATGTGGTGGTGGGGTGCCGATGTGCAACAAGCCATTGTGGAAAAAAATATTTTAAGGAGTGGCAAATAGATAGATGCCTAGAGTCTTATGAACTCTATAAGCAAGCTAAGAAATTGAGTAGTAAAACAGTAGCGGAAGCTAAAAAGAGAGCATATAATGATCTGTATAATAGGCTAGGTACAAAAGAATGGGAAAATGATATTTTCAAGATAGCTAAAGCTAGATAATGAAAAATTAACGACTTGAGTCATGTTAAGTGTGTTAAGCATGAGGATGGAAGAGTTTTAATGCAGGATAAAACTATTTTAGATAGATGGGGAAATTACTTTTGGAACCTACTCAATGGAACACATTTAGGGGAGTTAAACTTGGAGGGGTATGTTTCACAGGAACGGAGACATCGTGTGTTCCATCTTAGAGTTAGTGTCACAGTAGTGAGAAAAGCTTTAAAAAGAATGAAGACAGGGAAGGTAGTTGGGCCGGATGATATACCAATTGAAGCGTGAAAATGTCTGGGAGAAGTTGGGATTCAATGGGTAACTAGGCTCTTTAATATGATTTCAGAAACTAGAAAAATGCCAAATTCGTGGAGGCATAGCATGTGGTACCAAGAGGAAAGAGGATATTCATAACTGCTTGAATTATAGAGGGATAAAGCTTATGAGTCATACGATGAAACTTTGGGAGAGGGTTATAAAACAAAGACTTAGGAGTTTAACCACAATTTCGGAGAATCAATTTGGATTTATGCTGGGTAAGTTTACTATGGAGGGCATTTTCTTAGAAAAATATCGAGAGGAACGTAAGAGAAAGCTTACGATAGGGTCCCCAGGGAGTTAATTTGGTGGGTGCTTGTAGGAAGAAAGTGTTTTAATGGTATGTCGATATCATTAAGGGTATGTATGAAGGGGGTTTAACAAGTGTTCGCCCAATGGGTAGGATGTCCAGTGAATTTCCAGTGTTAGTAGGACTACATCAAGGGTCGACCTTAAGTCCATACCTCTTTGCTTTGGTCATGGATGAGTTGACGAGACGTCTGCACTTTGGTGCATATTATTTGCAGATGATATTGTCTTAATTGATGAGACTAGTGAAGGTTTAGGTCATAAATTAGATAGGTGGCAGGAGGCTTTAGAGAGTAAGGGTTTTAGAATTAGTCGTTCGAAGACGGAGTATCTAGTTTGCAAATTTGGTTGTAAATCACGAGGGAGTGTTAATACAATTGAGATCGAATGTGTGGAGGTCCCAGAGTGTGAGGCTTTTCGATACCTAGGATCTATAATTCAAAATAATGGGGCAATGGGAGAAGATGTCGTCCATAGGATTATAGATGGTTGGCTAAAATGGATAATGACGTTAGGATTATTATGCGATATAAGGATGCCTGCAATGCTAAAAGGGAAATGCTATAAGACAATTGTTCGTCCATCCATGCTATACGGCTCAGAATGTTGGGCTACTATGGGACAACATAAACATAAAATGGCAGTAGCAGAAATGCGTATGTTACGGTTGATGTGTGGTAAAACCCTTAAGGATAAAATTAGAAGATGCTTAGGTGTAGCGTCATAAAAGACAAAATTAAAGAAATACGTTTAACTTGGTTTGATCACGTGCGGAAGAGACAAAGCACGACATCAATTAGAAAATGTCTAGATTGGCAAGTAAATAAAGGGTGTAGACAGAGGGGACGACCGTTGAAAACTTGGATGAAGGCAGTGAATGAAGACATCCTTGAGCTTTGATTAGGCGAGGATATGTGGGAAGACCGCATTGCTTGGTGAACCAAAATCCATGTAGCCGACCTCGAAAAGCTGAGAATGGACTTTTATGATGATGATGACATGCATATATCCATAAAATAATTGAAGTCTACTGATTTGTGAAAATACGATTATAACACTTCTAATGTACTTGACATACAAATTTTAAAACAAATGAATAAATAATAGAAAAAATGGAAAACAAATAATACGACAAAAGTGTTAATGAGTTATTGAAATTCTTAAGTCAATTTTCTGAATGAAAACCAAGAGTGTGTGCCTTCACTATATATAGAACTCTTACGTGCATGTAAAAACTTGAGAGAGACAGACGGATCATAATTATTTGGGGAGTTTTTGGTAACCCTAACCCCAAATCATTTGAGTCACAGAATGGAAGAAGAAACAATCCCTAGCCCCCAATTCCATCAAAATTAAATATATGAACACAATCCCCAAAATCCCTAATTCCATCAAAATTGCACATGCAACACAATTCCAATTCCACAAATCAAAATAAAACGTGTAAAGAAAACTAAAAGTCTGTCTTACCTAAAAGACGGAGGGTGCTGTAAGGCTGTGAAGAGCTTCTCGCGGCACGCGTGAAGGTTAGCCTATGAATGAATGTAGAAAACCTAAATTAATAAAAAAAAAGAAGAAAATGGGATAAATAAAGAGTAAACCCAAGAGAAAATAGATAGAACGAAGCTACCTTTGAGAGAAAAAAACACCAGAGTGACAGAGAGGGAGAGAAAAAAACTCAATTTAACAAAGAAATGGTGAGCGCAATATCAAAACAACACTCTCTCAACTGGATCTGTAATGAACAAAATAAAATCAACACCTATTTCTACTAGATTTGCAACAAAAAAATATCAAATTAGTGAAAAAATACATATTAAATGATAAGAGAGAAATTTACTGACAATTTAAGCTTTAACTAACTCTTGGATCTAGCTCCTATGGTTCAGACCCAAACAAAGAAGACCAAGTGATTAAAGAGGGGGAGAGTGACAGAGAGAGGGAGAACTACAACAACAGCTCGAGAGGCGAATCCAGAGCGAGGCAAATCTTTTGTGAAAAAGAGGCAAATCGTGAGCGAGAGAGGCGGATCGAGAGCAAGAGAGGTGAATCGATGGCGCCACAATGTTCTTTCCTTTTAGGTTAGAGAGGAGCGCGAGTTCTCAACTTTGAGAGTGAAAATTAGTGCTTTGATATTTTAGTCTCCCACTAATTTTTTCTCAGCGTTTTAAGATTGTAGTGTCATAGCACAAGTGTAAAAATCTATTATCAACTGCTATTAATGGGCAATTGTGGCGTAGTGTACCCAAATTCATGAACATTGAAGCAGATTAAATGGTACAAAATGCATCAAATTGTAGGGAATGAAGTATGCGTACCTGGAAAAGAGGTTTTGTTCATTTCAAAGAAGTTTGATAGAACAAAAAATTGATAGACATGCAACTCCTAATAATATAATGGTCAATGGAATTGATCATGAAGAAGACTGGAAACAACTAATCATAGGATACCTAAAAATGCTAAAGACAAAGCTAATAGGAAGATTTAGTTACAGTTACTGAAATATGTGATGTTGGATGAAGTTCTTAATAAGAGAAGTGTAGATGGACCTTTGCTCAAATGCTTAAGCAAAGAAGAAGGTCTAGAAGCTATCAAACATGTTCATGAAAGGGTTTATTGCTTGCTTCATCAGTGAGGTAAGAAGATCACGTGGGACCTTAGAAGACATGGATACTATTGGCCTACATTGCTCAAAGATTGGATTGATTATGCTAAAGGGTGTGAAGAATTATGAAGACATGGTCCTCTGAAACACATACCTATTATTTGCATGCAATACAATATGAAGTCATTGCCTTTTAGAGGATGGGCAGTAGATGTGATAGGAAAAATCTATAACCTGTGTTCAAAAGAACATGGGTTTATGATATTGGCAATTGATTATTTCACCTAATAGGTAGAAGCCAAACCCTTGAGAAATATGGGTACTGGAGAAGTCCCAGAGTTTTGGAAGATATAGTTTACATATTTGGTTCACCCTAAACAATTGTGATAGATAATGCAACAATATTTGAAAGTAGTAAACTTGAATATTTTGCAAATAAACATGACATTACCTTATCAGATTCTGCACCTTATTATACATAGTCAAATGGGCAAGCAGAATGTACTAATAGAATCATCAAGGAAGTTGTTACTAAGGTGATTCAAAATAATCCTAGGGATTGACACATTTTATTGCCTGAAGTCTTATGGGCATTTAAGACTATTAAGAGGTATAGTACAGGTACAACACCATATGCATTGACCCATGGTCATGATGTTGTCTTACCTGTTGAAATACAATTAAAATCTATAATGAAATACAATGTTAAAACAAAATGAGGTACCCTTAAATGAATATCAACAAGCCATGTTATTGGAACTAGATGACCTAGCAGAGAATAGACATGCTTTGAATCAAATTGAAAGCCAAAAATTAAAAAAATGGTTGAATACTACAATAAAAAAGGTCCAATGTAGGTCTTTTGATTAAGGAGACTTAGTTTGGAAAACTATATTACCTTTGGGAACAAAAGATCCCAAATTAGGTAAATAATGGTCCCCAAAGTGGAAGGTCCGTCCCAAGTACACAAGGGATGATATCATTTGAAACATCTAAGTGGATGCAATCACCGAAGGAAAATCAATGGTAGATTTCTTAAGCCCTATGTTCCTACTATTTGGGAAAAACATTATTTTGATAGATATAGCTTAAATGCTATAACATGATATGAATAATGAAAAAAAATAGTAATTAGAAATAACACCAAACAATTGAGCACATTGGAATTAAATGCATAAAGTTTTTAAGAAAAACATATATTGCCATAACAACTAAAATGACAAAAGTAGACATTGCAAAGAAGTATACAACATTGGAATGAGAACAACATTAAGGGTGTGTTTGGTTTCATGGAATTTTATGTCATGGAAATTCATGAAGAGACCCCTATATTTTAGGCTTATTTGAGGTATAACTCCACATACACTGTTTTATTTTGTTATCAATGGTGGGAGTTGAAGTCTCATGAACATGGGAATCACATGCCTTGAGGGACCAAGGAGTGAGATTCTCATGTTCATGAGACTTCCATTTCCACCATTGCTCACAAAACCAAATGGTGGATGTGGAATGATATATCAATTTAGCCTAAAATATAGGGGTCCCCTCATGAATTCCCATGACATAGGATTCCATGCAACCAAACACACCCTAAGAGTATCTAAGGGTGTGTTTGGTTGCATGGAATCTTATGCCATGAGAATCTATGAAGGGACCCCTATATTTTAGGCTAATTTGAGTATAACTCCATGCACTATTTGATTTTGTTATCAATGGTGAAAATGAAAGTCTCATGAACATGAGAATCACATGCCTTGGGGGACCAAGGAGTAGGATTCACATGTTCATGGGACTTCCATTCCCACCATTGATCACAAACTCAAATGGTGGTCAAATGGAGGATGTGGAGTGATATATCAATTTAGCCTAAAATGTAGGAGTCCCCTCATGGATTCCAATGACATAGGATTCCATGCAACCAAACACACCCTAAAATCAAGAGTCCATTCATTTAACTATGCAACTTGATGGAGCAAAAGAACAAAGGTTGTGCTTACAAAGACTAGAAAAGGAAAGTTTCTGATAGTCTTCGCATAGAAATGTATTTTTCATAAGTAACCATTTGGTGAGCTAGTCACTCAATGATAAAACTTTTATATGGTTGAACTCACTTTCTCAATGATAAAACTTTTATCTGTTATTTGAGAAGATTCGATATCAACCCATGATCATTGGTACTTTAGCAACCAGTAGACAAGGCCATGTTACAACAGTCCTAGCAGCCCACTCGAAGTTCTTCGGGGCTTCATATTTAAGAGGATAGAAAAAAGGAGATATGAAAATAGGGCAAGTACGTGTCTAGCCATAGAAATTTCACTTCTAGACGGAATTGTAAAGGTATCGCCAGAAAGTAATGAATAAGAAGACCCAACAAATGGTGGTGGAATTTCCTCCATCAATCGATTTTCTATGGCACGGAAAAAGTCGATGTATTCATTCATAGGGTTGGGGGTCTTGGGAATAGAAACAAAATGAACAACTCGTCGAACAGGGCCATAGATGGACTGGTAATCAAGATTGTTAATAGGAAGAGTTCCATCACTCGCGGATTCAAGCATAACTCTCCTAAAATGTGAGACCCTTGTGTGGGCGGACCTGAGGGGGAGGGTGAGGATGAGGGTTGGAGTCCAATAGGCCCAACATGCCCGTGGATTCCAAGAGGGGTTGGGCTAGCTACCAAGGGGGATCATAGTCCCACATCGCCTGGGTGCGGGATGGTTATGTGCTATATATGTGCGAGGTTGGATCCCCATAGTAAGAGGCCTTTTAAAGCAGTGCGGGTCGGTTGGGCCCAAAGCGGACAATATCTTACTGTGCGGATCGGGTCGTTACAGAATGGTATCAGAGCCTGACCCAGCCGAAAGTGTGCCACGTGGAGGTGGGCCCTCGGGCAACGTGGACGTTGTGCCTGTGTGGCCAACGAGGACTTTGGGCCTTAAGGGGGGTGGACTGTGAGACCCTTGTGTGGGCGGACCTGAGGGGGAGGGTGAGGGTGAGGGTTGGAGCCCAATAGGCCCAACATGCCCGTGGATCCCAAGAGGGGTTGGGATAGCTACCAAGGGGATCATAGTCCCACATCGCCTGGGTGCGGGATGGTTATGTGCTATATATGTGCAAGGTTGGATCCCCATAGTAAGAGGCCTTTTAAAGCCGTGCGGGCCGGTTGAGCCCAAAGCGGACAATATCTTACTGTGCCGGTTGAGCCCAAAGCGGACAATATCTTACTGTGCGGATTGGGTCGTTACATAAAATCTCCTGATTCTCTCATAAACAATTAATTCACCGCACACTATAAAATTAACGAGTGGTAGAACCTCTGTACTGGCTACAAGCTACAAAAAGTACATTGAAGATATTAACAAAGTCAGGCGCTTCTGGGTGAAATGTTACACATGGCAAGATCAAATGACTCCTTACTACTCTTGTACCAAAGATTAAACAATGTTTTTAAAGTAAAAGAGACAGATTTGCATAAGAAGTTGTTACTAAAATAATGTTTGTTTGATAAGGGTTTGAATAAAGTTGAGATAAGCCATGATACTTGTTGATGTGTCCAAATTCGTTGATGTGTCCAAATTCGTCCTTGTCGATCTCGAACCTATAAAATGAACAATGGTGATTCAGGAACCACCGTTGTTGTGGCAGAAGGTACTCCAATGCTTCTCAGTAACTGTGCAAGGAAAAATGAAAACTAGATGTAATTAGCAATGTGTATGCAAATCTTTCTTCTTCCCTTTTCTCACCTTAAGTAGCAAATGTTACCTCGACATATGTCCCTACTATCGAAGGCGTGAAGAAGGGAGGAGATCCGCCCAGGATCTTACCTGTGCATGACCAAGTCTCTTCGACACTAGGCTTTATTCAAGACCCAATGCTTGATTGGGTGAGAAGTTGATTTGTGCGAGGGGATATCGGGCTTGTGGTAGCTTGGAGATATGTGTTCGAGCCTTATTGTCCTGGGCCAAACTCCAAGATCCATGCCACATGGGCTGGTGTGATTTGGGCTTGGGCGTCCGACTTACAGGCTAAATAGTGGTTTGAGTTTGGGTCTGTTCAGGACCGTTTTAATGTCTTTTACGTATTAAGGTTGGCCTATGCCACATATACGGGTATGATCGCCTGGCTGATTAATGTCTCATTAGTTACTCCCCCTAGTTAGTGGGTTTGCGTATTGGGCCACTAGCTGACGACGCGTAGGGGTCTACGTGATATCATGATGGTATATTTCAGCTCATTTTCAGCTTCTACGCTGCAGTTAATGTTTATGTAGCAGTTTGGTGATTGCTTCCCATGCAAGTCAAGTTTTATATAGACTTTGTTTGGGCGAGTCTGACCTTTTTCCCTTCCAAAGTTCCTATTTGTTCTTGCCAATAACTCTCTTCAGTCAGGTTAAGTGCAAAGTTTCATTCAATCATGTTTGCACGATTCTCACCTGACCATCCCACGGCTTGTATTGAGTTTTTTGGGACACATTTAGTGTTAGAAAGGGATCTCACCGACCTTTGTAGCAAATATCAGATCCCTGATGATGTGAGGTTGACGCTTTTGAACGAAGGTAAGTCTCCGATAACCCCAAGAGAAAAGTACATCACTTTGCATAGGGCCATGTTTAGAGTAGGCCCACGTTTCCCTGTTTATAGAGTCATTTAGCAATTCATGTCATACCATGGTATTGCTCTGGCTCATACCCAATTGGTGGAGGATTTTGTTTGCCACCCTGGCTAGGGAGAAGGGTGCTAGGCTCCACCTGTCGCCAAGGTTGATTCTTTCCATGGCCCCTATTAGGACGACCTGTCATGGTACCTGCTGGCTGGTGAAGCCTTCTTGTTTTAATGGGCTTCTAGAGGACACGAAGAATTGGCAGTGATATTGATTTGTTGCTTCTGTATGACCTGGATAATTCAACCACAAAGATCGACTAATCTATCAAAACTTCAGTAACGTCAGTAGGTTTTCTGACCTTCCAGCTTAATGTTTTTAGTGTAGCGCTATTGTTGTCTGACGTGCCACCTGTTTTCTCAACTAGGGGGCACGTCTATATTGTTTTTTTTCTTGAAGAGAAGAAAACTAAAGCCAACTTTCTTGTTCTGCCACCCATGCCCCTTTCGGATGCTCTTATACCTGAAATTCATCGAGCATAGTGGTTTGTTCTCCGACGAGGTCGACAAAGTGGGCAAGACACTAGCTGCTCCAACTGGCTCTTCTTATTGTGCTCGAACGTCCGAAGTGCAGAAGAAGATAGTTATGAGAGCGTCCAGTCCATCCAAGAGACTATGGAGGGGTTGTTTTCTCTTTCCCATAAGCTCAAGAAGGTCAAGGTGAGGACTGTGCAGGCTGCTTTT
Source organism: Berberis vulgaris (assembly GCA_963556465.1). Lineage (NCBI taxonomy): Eukaryota > Viridiplantae > Streptophyta > Magnoliopsida > Ranunculales > Berberidaceae > Berberis > Berberis vulgaris. Next base: position 36,749,768 of record OY747126.1, on the reverse strand, counting down.
ATCGCTCCGCTGTTTACTATAGAGAGGGAGCTTGTGGAACATTCCTAGTCAGTGGTACCTTTCCATGCTCCTGAAAAGGCAGTGCCTGAGCCCGATAGTCCACCTCCTCGTCCTCCTGTCGTGATGTCTTACATTGAATGGGAGTTCCTATAATATGCTGGGGTAGAGGACCCCATTAGTCTGAATGAAGAGTAGCTCGAACGTACCAATGCTCGTCTTCTTGAGACCACTCTGAGACTTTCTAATTGTGCTAACCCAAGCTTAGAGCTCCGTGTTGTGAGGGGCATTGCTAGTGACCTGTCGGTGGTCCTAGATGCCCAAGGAAAGTCATCTGCTATGGAGGATCCTGCTCGCGACCCGTTTGGGTCGCCGTTTTATCCAAATTCTCAAGCTCACGCTGCTTCCTTTATGTTTGCTACCGACAAAGGGAAGGTAGTTGCGGAGTTTCCTCATTTCTCAGAGGATGTACTTGTGAGAGGTTGTGCAGGACTAATCCATGACCCCAAGGTTCTCCATGCTGACGCTCACATCGACTTTCGTGGCTCGAGCGCTATTCACCTCAACTCTGGCAACCAACATAGTGGCTCCAGAAGGTTGATCAGAGAAACAGTTCCATTCAGCTTATGAGAAACTCGCTTTATTGGATGGTTGATCATCCGTGTTGGGGGAGATACCCATGGGGGACCACCTCAATCAAGGGCTGAAGCAACTCATGCAAGTAAGTTAGCACTTGTTTGTTTGTCGCTGGCCTTTTAATTGTATTTTTTGTTTATAATTGTGTACTTGGTATTTGATCAGGGGATGACCCACTTGACTTATGTTGGGATGTTGGGCACTAAAGTTGACTCTAAACGGGATAGAGTATATACCATGAAGGGGTCGTTTGCTGAGAAACAATTGTAGTTTTTGGCTGCGTTCTTTAAAGTGGATTGGTGGCCAAGTAATTGACTGTTGATCTTAACCTAGAGGTTCAACTGCGAAAGGCTTGTGAAAACTTGGACAGTGTTCTAGTTGCTCAGGCGGACTTAGAGGTCTATCTAAAATGAGCCCAAGAGAGTTTGGATGAGGACCTGGCTGCCCGGACAAATTTGTTCCGACTGAGCTCAGGGGAGTTCAGGAGGACCGGGATAGACTGGTAGCTAAACAGACGAGGTTGTTGACCGTCCTTGCATTTTCCTAGAAGTCTACCGCTAAAGTTTAGAGTGTTCTGGATCGTAAACGCATCAAGTTTTATCGACAGAAGGAACTCAACGATACTTTTCAGTTGCAAGTGTCCCGACTTACCTAGGAGTGGGATTTCTAGCACACAAACGGGGCTATGGCTGAGTGTAGGTTGGCAAACTGCGAGAGTGGCCTATCCTTCAGAACAAATGAAGAACTAACTGGCTTGAAGGCGTTCTGAGAGGCAAAGGCAAAATAGCTCCTTGAAGCCACTGAGATTACCGACTTTAGCAAGGTTGTTGCTGGTAGGCTAGAGTTGCTGGATCACATTGAGAAAGATCGTGAGGACTTGGACCTTTCCGCCTAAAGAATGGTGGCCTTCGGTCGCTTTTGAGAAGGCAGATTACTTCTCTTCTTCTTTGCACGATGGCTCTGAGGCTGCTTCGTATGTCGCATAGATGAACTCCTATCTTGATGCTCCAAAACCTGTTACCATCCCTGAGGCCGTTCTAGATTCTAAAATGCAGGAGTATGTTCCTGACTCTCTTATTTCCATTTGAGCGGTTTATTGTACTAAACACAATTTAAAAAAAGTTCTATTTTCTTATTATTCGCGCTATAACTGTCATACTTGCCACTTCTAATTCTTGCTTAGATTAGGCTGAAAATACGGGAATGTCCACCCCCATCTGAAGTAGGGCTTTAGTCTGAACTAGAGCCATTTCTTGGCTTTTCTGGGCTCATAATCTGACAATAGTAATAACTTAATATTCTATAAGAGTTAAGTTGTAGGGCAGTCACCTTTGTTTGTCTGGGTTGTGTTCCCTTAGTGACGTACTTATTGTCTCCCTTAGGAGTTGAGTTTGTGCAGAAGTTGTCTTTGTATTAAAGATTGGACCATCCTGATGGTCCCTGACCCTGTTTAACAGTTAGGTTGCTTAAGAAACCATATCTTGTCAGACTAGATTTTGATTCCATATACCTGCTTTCGGTCATGAGGAGGAATTCGAGTTGAAGCGGAGTCTTTTTGCCTTTCTGGGCTAGAGTTCCACAATAAACTTCAATTTTGAATAGGAGTTGGGTTGTATAAAAACCATCTACGCATGAACGGGCTATATTTTTGTATTCATCTGGCTCAATTCTATAGAAGACTTGAGCTGGAGAGAAGTCTTCTCTGCTCGTCCGGGCTAGACTTTCGTAATAAACCCCAATCCAAAAACGGAATTGGATTGCCGAGGAAGCATTTTTCCCGAACGGGATAGATTCCAGTATTCATTTGGCTCAATCCTGTAAAGGGTTTGAGCTGGAGAGAAGTAATTTTCCCCCGTCCGGGCTAAACTTTCATAATAGACCCTAGTCTTGAGCAGGAGTTGGATTATTTGAGGAACCATTTTGCCCGAACAGGGTTGATTTCATTATCCATCTGGCTTAATCCTTGAGAGGATTTGAGTTGGGAAGAAGTCATATCTGCCCGTCTGGGCTAGACCCCAATCCCAAAAAGGAGTTAGGTTGTTTGAAGAACCATCTTTGCCCGAATATGTAGGTTTCTGTTAAGCTAACTAGGTCACTTATTGAGAGGGTTGCCTGTATCCTGAATAGGATTAGACACGGCCATTGTGCGCCATCTTGGTATTTTAGATTAGATCATCCGGTGAGGTGAGTCACCAACAGACTGGACTATGTCCGCCTTGTTGTGTCGTGGTTCCATAGGCGGACTAGGCCACTTAGCGACAAGTTGTCGTCGTCTTTATCAGGATTAGGTTTGGCTACTATGTGCCATTTTGGTCCCCGAGAACGAAGCAAACTTCTTTTAAGCGGTGAGTTGTCCGTGGACTGGGGCGTACCTCGATTCCTTAGGCATACTAGGTCACTTATGCAGTTGTTTTCGTTGCTCGTAATAGGACTAAACCTAACCATTGTGTGCTATTTTGGTCCCCGTGACAGGATTGGATTTCTTTTGAGTGGTGATTTGTCTATGGACTGGGCTCAGCTCGTTGTATCGTACCTCGGTTCCTTAGGCAGACTAGGTCACTTATGCAATGGGTTGTCATTGCCCTTTATAGGACTAGGCCCAGCCGCTGTGAGCCATTTTGGTCCCCGTGACAGAACTAGGTTTCTTTTGAGCGATGAGCTGTAGGTAGACTAGGCTTGGCACGCTATATCGTACATCGGTTCCTTAAGCGGACTATGTCACTTATATGGTTGGCTGCCATTGCCTTTAATAAGATTAGGCCAGACCACTGTGCACCATTTTGGTCCCCATGATAGGGCTAGGTTTTTAGTGCGATGAGATGTCCGTAGACTGGGTCGTCCACTTGCAGCGAATGGGCCGTGGACTGAGTTCTGCCCCCATGTGTTTTTCTGTTATTTTTGAGGAAAACTGGGTCACTTGGGTGGCAAGCTATTGTAATCTTGAATAGGACTAGGCTCCACCGTTGTGCGCCATTTCGGTCCCCATGACCGGACTAGGCTCGGTCCGCTGTGCAGTACCTTGGTCCCATTGCCGGACTAAGTCACTTATGCGGCAAGTTGTCGTTGCCCTTAGTTGTTTATTTCGACCCCTGTAATCGGGCTAGGCCTTTTTGCAATGGCAGGCTATCTGTGGACTAGGCTCGATCCGTCTTGTGCTACCTCAGTTCCATTAGGCAGACAATGTCACTTATGCGGCGAGCTGTCGTTGCCCTTAATAGAGCTAGGCTCGGCCGTTGTGCGCCATTTTGGTCCACTTGGCAAGATCTGATTTTTCCTTATAGAAAGAAGTGAGTATGGAATGGAGTCGCTTTTAAAGAGATTACCTATATTCATAGTTTTTAAAAAAAAAATCTACATGGTACTCTCCTCACTCAAATTCTCTTACCAGTAAGCCCTTGGCCTATTGGTTCCTTTCTTTTTAAGAGGGCTCGAGCTGTCACGACTATTTACCCGATAGCTTCATCGCTACCATAATGGCATTCCTTTGCGAAAAACCGATGTCTCCTGATAGTCCCTATCTCACCGTTGACAGGGTATTTGAGGCACTGGTGACATGTGGAGACCACCATCTCCACCTGGTGAAGCTAAAGCCTTCCTAGAATCATATTGTATGCAGATGGGGCATCTACCACAATGTACTCCGTCATTAAGAGCCTTATTGGTCACCCTCCTACAAGTAGTTTGATGCTCTGGACTGAGTAACTTAGAGCGTCTTTGAAGCCAACCATAACCTAGTTGTGTTGTCCCAGTTCTTTATCAAGGAGAGAATCTTAGGCAAGTCAGAATTGAGGGGTGAATTCAATGTACCTTGAGCCGACGTAGTTGGTAACCCTATCGGGTTTTACATTATCAAACCCAATTTTGTTGTCATTTTTCCTAGTTTTTGACCTGTCATCCTCCTTGCACCTCTTCTTCTCTCATGTCCCAAGCCTTAGGGGTCAGCTTGACTTCATTTTCGCCTCCTTTATTGACTTTCGACATTTCTCCGTGAGTGATATACTTCTGCGCACTTTTCAGTATGTCTGCCATATCTCTCGAGGATACCAGGGTGAGAAAGTTGCAGAAATGACCTCCTTGGAGGCCGAAAGTGAAAGCGGTGACATACGTGTCATCGTTGCAACAGTCAATCAGGGTCAGCTTATTGTTAAAGCAAGTGACATATTCTCTTAGGCTCATGACGAATCTTGTGATAAATGCCTTAGCCAAGACCTGAAATGAATATGGAGTAGTGCACCTGATGGCAGGAATTAGATGCTCTTTTGCTCAAAGTACCCTAAAAAATAGGATATATAGATAAGTGCATGTTGTCTCTTTCAACTTTTAGTTAATTTGAGTAAGGTACTCAGAATATTAACAATAAAAAGTAGATGTGCATTCCATCGTAGTCCAGTTTCTATCTCAACAACTTGAAAGCCACAAGAAAGATTGCATACAAGGATTCATGAATTATATGCTAAAGGTTTGTCACTCAATGACTGCTAACTTGACCAACTCATCCAGGCACTGGAGTAGCAATCTACCTACTTATTCAGTCTGGAAGTTTCAATCTTAGATGATAGGGAAAAAGGATAAGCAATATACTTTCTATTACTATGGATTGGTAAATAAATTTCATTTTAGCTATTGGTTATTCTTGATTTATCAACTTGATTGTTAATTATGGATCCACATGTTCTGGTATCATTAATTCATTTAATTGTTTGATTTTAGTTTTTTTTTAAAATTAATTCCAGTTCTAACAAGGCTTACTTTCTAGTCTTGTTCCAGGAAAGACTTGCTCCGATTGCTTGAAGAAATGGTTATGGAATCCATAGAAATAAGCCTATTATATGTGTATATCTTCTGTGTCTCGGGGATGCATTTGAAAAGTAGAAGTCCTTTTTCATTCTCTATGTTGTCTTTCAACTTTTGTTAACAAATTTTAAGCTAGAATAATAGAATTAAAATAAAATAATAAATAAAATAGGAATACACCTGATTGAAGGATTTTTTTATATAAAATAAGTGGCTAAATTTCCAAATATTGTGTTTCTGTTTGGATCATTGGGATGAGGTTAAATGCACTTCATTGACTCTTTTACATCCACCTTATTGATGGCGTCATCTCAATGATTCTTGATAGCTACCCTGGAAAAACAACTGAGGAAGTGCAGATCACATGGCCTTTTTGTCGCAGAAATTGCAATTACAAAGTGCGCTTACATGACAATACAACCCTGGTAAACCCATGTCCTTTTCCCTTATATTGTAAGCTTAATTTTCTGGAACACCCTGAAGAGAAAGATAACATTATGTTATTTTCCAGGCCAGCCGTCGGGGAGCAGGTGGCAGTATCAAACTGCATCGGTTGCTCTACTTGATAAACATAGTTATGGCTTTCCTCGGACAAATACACTTGGAGAAAAAGTCTAAAGTGGAGGTTGAAGCCACAATTCGAGGTGCTCAGTTGACAGAAATGGATATAAATAAGCCTAAGCTTGACGAGGATGACCGTTTATACTGGTACTCTTAACATTCCCTGACGGATGGATTGAGACGTGTAATTATTTTACAAGTCACTGGTTTGCATTTATTTATTTAGTTGATTATTGCACAGGTAGTTAGGTATTATAAGAAAGAAATAAATTGGTTATATTCAGGTAGTTGAGAAGCATTCACTGTCATGTGCATGTCTGTTGTGGTTTTTTTTTCTGTAACTCTTGGTTTTACTTATCTGTGTACAGTAGGTATAGTTTAACATGCTATGATCTTATAATTGCTTGTTGACAGAAGAATGAGAAAGAAATGAAAGATTCTTCAATTTTGATTGCAAGTGCTGGAAACACGTACACCATCCCTCTTGGCTAAGTACTTGGAATCGACACTCAAAAAGATTGAGATGTGTATTTAGCAAGAAGGTTCGTTGACCAATTAGAAGCAAAATTTAAAATAACACCCAGTGGGTTACATTAGATCTTTGGTATAGTAGCTAGATCTTTAAGTATTGTTGGATTCTTTGGAATTTATGTGTTAATAAAATATGGTGAACCCTGTGTTCAGTCGAGTATTCTTGTCACTGATATGCATGATTTAAGATTATGAAGTGATTCATGAATGTTAAATTCAATAAATTTCTAAGGAACCTCAATTGTCAAGTCTGCAGTGATCTCAATGGTATTGTCCATGGGAAAGGTGATACTGCAGTGATAGATATGCCAGGAAGATGCCAATCGCCCTGGCTCTTTATTTTTTTAATACATATATTTATGAATTCCTAGATTCTATGTATTTATGTATTTTCATGAAGTGTGTTGGTATGCAGTCACTTCATCCACCAAACTGTAGCTCCATGAACTCCTTCATATGTAGTTATTCGGAATTTGTTTGTGGAAAATGCATTAAGGACATGGTGCTATGTGGTTTACTGTCAGTCTTTCAAGCGATAAGTGGAGTTTTTGTTGCACCATATTGAAAATAGATCAAGAACTTGGTTTTTCTTTTTTCCATAAACATGTTCAATGCACTTCTGGTGTTTTACTGACTTCAATAACTTATAGGTTTTGCTTTAATTGTACTGGTGCTACAACAATAACTTATAGGTTTTGCTTTAGTTGTACAGGTGCTACTGCAATCTGTATACTTATTTCGGAACCAAATTTTAGGTTGCACCAGCAGAGCTTGAGGGGCTTCTTATTACCCACCCTAAGATACTAGACATTGTTGTTTTTTCGCAAGTTGTGGACATCCATCTAAATTATTAGTTGTAGAGGAATGCCAATTGTGAATTGTTTGTTATACCATTCCTCTGTGAATTGTTTGTTAAATAGTTTTTGCTTATACCATTTTAACACTGTAGATTTTCTGATGCTGAAGCTGCTGAAGTCCCAATTGCGTATGTTGTTTGCTCCACAAACAGATCATTGCGTAAGATGTTAAAAATTCACTGTAGAGCAGGTATGGTGATAGTATATTTTTTAAAGGTTGTGTTACAAGGAGCAAAACAAAATCATTTCCAAATTATTATGTAAGTTCAATGGTAAAGGGAAAAGAAAACAATATTGCTGTTAGGGGTTCAGAATGCTGTTACAACCCAAAAACACATGCACTAGAGAATATGAAGGATCCACAGTCAAATCACAGTTAGAGGCTGAGAAGTTACTTTCTAGGTTGACAAGCCTAGGACGAACAACTCCTCCAAGAATACAGAGAAAACGTATCTTCTATCATTTCGAAAAGACACATGGCTGCAATTTGTATTTGGCCTTGTGGATTTAGGATTCATTTTTATTCTGAGAAAGTGGTGCGAAAACATGTGTTTTTCTTTTGGAACTTTGCTGCACTTTATAAATTCTAATCAATTTATTCTTCATTTTACAAGTCGCATCCTTCAAAAGACTGAGAAAAGTAACATTTATAGACAATGTTCCTTAATTGTGAAAATTACATCTTCCAAATGAGTTTTTCTTCATTGTTGGTATATTTGTATTTGTTTTTAGTACTTGGAAGTTTCCAGGTTATTTTTTCTTGACATAAAATTACAGAATAAGATGGCAAAGCAGAGGTTTGTAAATGGTGCCTCAATGAATACTACAACTATTACATTGTCCCGATCATCCCCATTTTTTTTGTGACTTCATACTCCATCTAATCAGAGACAAGGAATTTTATTATATTTTAAAGAGCTAAATTGCTTTAAATTCGTTTTGCCTTAAATTTTTGTTTCAGGTTGAGGTCCAATTCGTAGAGCTGAACTTCTTAGTGCATAATCCTATGAGTGACAACAAGATATCAGTAGGTGGTAAAAAGGCAACTATGGGACAATCCCAACCCATCATCGCTTGGTGCAGGTTGGCGATCAATTTGATTAGGTGCTTAGTCTCAAAACGATCTGGTGAGTTTCTATAATGTTAGATTTATCATGGTAGTTTATTAGCAACTGTTATACATAAATCTTACTATATGTTCAGGTGTTTGTTTTTATTGAAATGTTGCTTTGTACAATAACAAAATGTTGCTTTGTACAATAACAAACCCTTTGTCAAATAGTTTGCTAAAATTTAATAAAAAAATTGCTCATTCACCCCACACCCCATGTGCCCAACCAATATTTACACCCATTACTATATCCTACCTAAACCATAAAGACCCATCAAATAGTTTAAAAGTACACCCGAGTATTACTAAATGCACGCAACCAAAATATAGGCAACACGCAACCACCTAAGCAAAATTTGAATACATAAACTGTTCAAAGTTAAATCATTCTCTTTCTCAAAATAAGAACTCGAAGCATATAGGTAGAGTGTACAATCTCCAGCGCAATTACCTTGGCATCAAACCTATACCATACAAAAATGACTATCAAATTAAAGTAGTATTTGGTATTACATGCATTTGAAGTTGTTGTTTAGAATAAGATGTTGTGCATTAAATGCCCTCAACAATTAGTTTAGTCTTAGCTAACATGTCGTTATTCATCAACTACGTCTTGCACAATGACATTGGAGGCACGTCATTGCTTCGCCTTTTTCATGACTTGCTAAGGAAGTTATTTAAAACACTTACAATGTGCAATTTAAGCTGTTGTACATATTAGCGACATATAAAACCTATAAGGACATGATTCGACGACGCAAAATGCACGTCGTAGAATGCACCACACCTATTACAATCCTTGATTCCTCGACTTGCAAATGGGCATTGCCATAAGCATTAAATGACGTGTAATGCATGTCATCATTTCCTATATATGTTGTAGTGCACGGACTAGACTCGTCTGCTTGTGGTGAATTGTCCATGGATGGGGTTCAGCCTACGCTAGAGTTCCTTGGCTAAGACGCATACAAGGTCACTAATGCAGTAAACTATCGTCGTTCTAAAAAGGACTAGGCTTGACCGCTAGTATGCCATTATGGTCCTTGTAGTCAGGCCTGGTTCCTTTTGGAACAGTGAGCTGTCTAGGGACTGGACTTGCCTATTTGTGGTGAACTGTCCTTGGACTGGGTATAACCTGTGGTAGAATTCATTGGCTCCTGAGGCAAACTAGGTGACTTATGTAGTAAACTATCGTAGTTTTGAAGAGGACTAGGACATTGTGGTTTTCATAGTCAGGCTAGGTTCCTTTTGGAGTAGTGAGCCGTCTCGAGACTGGACTCGCCTGCTTATGGTGAACTGGGTTCAGTCTGTGTTGGAGTTCCTTGGTTCCTGAGGCGGACTATGTCACATATGTGACAGTTGTCGTCGTCTTGAAAAAAACTGGGCGTGGCTGCTTGTGCGCTATTATAGTCCTCGTAGTCAAGCTAAGTTCCTTACGGAGTGGTGAGTCGTCCGGGGACTGGACTCGACCACATGTGGTGAACTATCAATGGATTGGGTTTAGCTTATGTTGGAGTTCCCTGGCTCCTGAGGCAGACTAGGTCACTGATGCGGCAAGTTGTTGTCGTCCTGAAAAAGACTAGGCTTCACCGCTTGTGAGCCATTGTGGTCACATAGTCAGGCCAGGTTCCTTAGGCAGCAATGAGCCGTTCCGGTACGAGACTCGCTGACTTGCGGTGGACTGTCCTTAGACTAGGTCCGTTTCGCAGTTGTGCCATTGTGGTCCTGAGGCCAGACTAGGCTTTCTTAAGAGTAGTGAGTCGTCCATGGGTGAGACTTGCATGCTTGTAGTGAACCATCCACGGACTGGGTTCGATTCGCATGATGTGAATCTTTAAATATAATACTTCTTTAAGTGCTCTAGATTCCATGGTCTTTTCAGTCGCTCTCTTTCCAAGTTTCTAACCAATAGGTTCTTGGCCTTTTGGTCGTTTTCACCTTGTAGGGACCATCCTAGTTTGGGTTTAGCTTGCCTTCTTTTGGGTCTCTTGTGTTCGGCTGGATTTTCCTCATTACCCAATCGCCGACTTTAAATTCTCGATGGTTGACTCTCTTGATGTAGTAGTGGGCCCATCTCTTGTTGATAGGTGGCAATTCTGACGGAAGCTTTGTCTATTCGCTTTTCTAGTAAGTCTAAGTTGACTCTCAGAGCATCATCGTTGTCTTTCATCTTGAACTCCTTCGTTCTGAACGTAGGTATTGCTAGTTCTACTAGAACCATTGTGTCAGACCCATAGGCCCGTGCAATTGGAGTTTATCTAGTCGAAATCCTGTTTGTGGTATGGTATGCCTAGAGTATGCCTGGAAGTTCAAAGACCCAAAACCCTTTGGTTGTGTTGAGTTTCATCTTGATAGCTTCTAGGATATTTCGGTTGGTGATTTCTGCTTGTCCATTGGGCTGGGAGTGGCTCGGCGCAAAAAAGTGATGGTTGATGACCAATTGGATACAAAGTTGCTTGATTTTTTCCACTCTCAAATGGGGTCTCGTTGTCGCCGACCAGGATTTTAAGTATTTTGAACCTGCACACGATAGACTTCCAAAGAAATTTCTTGATATGATTCTCTCCTATCTTCGAGTGGGGCTCTAATTATACCCATTTGGTGAAGTAGTTAACCGCCATAAGGAGGGACTTCTTTTGGAGATGGGGAAAATTCTACAATGTTTATCCCCCATTAGGTGAAGGGTCATGGGCATTGGAACCAGGTTATGTGCATATGTGTGTACATGGTGTGCCTTTGACACTTATAGCACTTGCGGACCAATTCTTTCGTCTCTTGTTGCATTTTCGGCCAATAGTACCCTAGCGTGAGAGCTTTATGAGCTAGTGTCCTTCCTCTGGGATGGTTTTCGCAGACTCCATGGATTTTATGGACTTGGTTTGCCTCCCTACGGTCATGCATCTGAGCAGATGGCCAGTTGCAGATCTCATGTACAACCTTTTGATGAAGAGAGTGTACCGTACCGCTATGTTTTTCAGCTTCTAGCTTATCCACTGGGAGGGTTCCACTTTTATGTAGTTGATCTGGTGGCTCATCCAACTGGTCTCTACATTGGTGGATAAAGTTTTGTGGAGGCCTTCTTCTTCTAGTGTCGACTTCTCCTAGAACTCTATGAGTGTGTCGGAGTCGTTATGTGCAGATAAGGCCTTTCCAGCCAAGTCGTCAGCTTCCTCTTTGTTTGCCCCGAAGTAGTGGTGGAGTATCCTCTTGAACCACTTTTTGGCATTGATTGCTTTCCTGTAATAAACCATCATTCCAGATTCTTTGACATCGAATTCAGTGTCGACTTCTCCTAGAACTCTTTGTTCACCTGATTGACAACCAGTTGGGAGTGGCTGAACACCACTAGTTCTTTTACTCTGATTCCTTTGGCTAGCTTTAACCTTGTTAGAAGAGTTTAGTACTCTGCTTTGCTGTTTGAAGCGCGAAAGCTGAATTTGATAGCCTTTCTGAGGGTGACCCCTTCAGGGGTGTAAAGGATGATCCCCGTTTCACAACCTTTCACGTTGAGTGCCTCGTCGCATCGCAAGATCCATCCTTGTGGGGGTGGCTCGGGGTTCTCGTATCCTTGTTGGTCTCTTAGTCTTGGTTATTCTGTCCCAATGAACTCATTGATGAAGTTTATCAGTGTTTGTGCCTTGATGGTTGTTCTCAAAGCGTAATGGATATCAAACTGTCACAACTCCACTAACCATTTGACCTTTCTTTATGATAGCTCTGGCTTGTGCAATACTGACCAGAGTGGGTACTTGATCAAGGCTGTTATCGAGTGAGTTTGGAAGTCGGGTCTTAGTTTTCTAGAGGAAGTCACCAGCACCAAGGGTAGTTTTTCCAAATGAGGGTAGTTAGCCTTCACCCTATCAAACGTTTTGCTGATATAGTACACATGCTTTCGCTTCCGCTTCCCTTTATCTTCCTGAACCAGAGCTGAGCCGACACCATGTTCTGAGACCGAGAGGTATAGGTAGAGCGTCTCACCAGGAGTAGGTTTCGAGAGTAGCTTCGTGCTTCCCATGTACGCCTTCAACTCTTGGAAGGCATGTTCACATTGTTTTCCCCAGTGGAATTTTTTGGATCCCTTTAAGATTTTAAAGATAGGGAGACATCTGTGTGAAGATTTGGAGATGAACCTATTTAGGGCTGCCACCCTCCCAGTCAGGCTACGAGTTTCTTTAATGTTTGTGGGTGGTCTCATGTCGAGAAAAGCCTTAATCTACTCTTGATCAGCCTCTATCCCCATTTTGTTGACTATGTAACCTAGGAATTTCCCTGATTGCACCGGGAAATTGCATTTATGTGGGTTGAGCTTCATTTGGTACTTCCTGAGTTGAAAGAACGCTCCTTGGAGGTCCTCCAGGTGGTCTGGACTACAATAGCTTTTTTACCAGCATGTCATCGATGTAAACTTCTACAATCTTTCTGATTTATCCTTTGAACATTCGATTCACCAAGTGCTGGTATGTTGTCCCATGTTTTTCAATTCGAAAGGCATTACCTGATAACAATATGAGCATCTGTCCGTTATGAAGAAAGTTTTATCCTTATCCAGCAGGTGCATACTGATCTGATTGTAGCTTGAGTACGCGTCAATGAACTGATCAGGCTTCGACTGGATATCACATCCATGATCTAGTCTACTCGGGGCAGTGAAAAGTTATATTTTAGTCAGGATTTGTTAAGGTCGGTTAGTCCACGCAGACCCTTCACTTCTCGTACTTTCTTCTCACCAAAATCGCGTTCGCCAACCATTTTTGGTAGCGAGACTCCCTTATTATGCTAGCATTTAGAAGTATTTGCACTTTTTCATTGATGGCTTGATTGCGCTCGGGCGCCACTAGCTTTCTTTTCTGTCGAATTGTTTTGAGTTAGGATTGATTGCCAGTCTGTGTGTGATTACTGTGGGATCGATCATCACCATGTCTTTCATTTACCAGCTGAAAACGCCCTTGTTATCTTTTAAGTGCTGCTAGCTGGTCTGCCAATGCTTTCTCTAGGTTAGAGCCTATCTGGAGTGTTTTTGTGTTAGCTGGGCTGTCCAGGTATATTGTTAAGACTTCTTCCCCAGCAAAACAGTGTTCGGCCTTCCCTTCGGGCTGAATAGTGGTCGAGGTCCGAAGGTGGAGGTGGGTCCTCTATATTTGGATTCGGGGTTTTCTCGCCCAAATCACGTTGTTCGGACATCCATGCTCTGTTATTCGGTTGTTTGGTTGAAGCATAGTGACATTCTAGAGCGATAGTCTAGTCTTCTCTGATTGTTTCTACCTCTCCGTCAAAGAGGTACTTGAAGCACTGATGTTGGGTGGAGACGACCGCCTCCATGTGGTGTAACTAAGGTCGGCCCAAGATTACGTTGTATTCGAAGTGGGGGTCTACGACCGAGAACTCTGCCATCAGGATCCTCTGTAGGTCTGGCTGCCTACGACTAACAACAATGTGATTTTACCGGCCAGGTAGCAGCTCTCTCATTTGAATCCAGACATAGCTTGATTTGAAGGTGTCATCTATCCTCCTATCAATTGCATATTCAGGAATGCATCTAGGAATAGTACCTTGATGAAAATGCCTGTGTCCACTAGTAATCTTCTCACTTCCCAGTTTGCTATCCTACTGAGATGACTAGGGCATCGTTGTGTGGGAAGCGGTCAATTTTCATATCTCATTATGTGAACGTTAAGCTCGTGGTTTTTTTATCTACTCTAGTACGTGTTGTATGACTTGATCTCGGTAGTATGATCTGACTCACAGTTCCCGTACAAATCTCTTGAATGAACGATTCAAGTGTTGTTTCTCATCGTTTGTATTGTTGAGGACACATTCTATGTTAGGAGTATTGTCTCCAACTTCTGGTGTCGTTCCTTTTCCTTGAGGATGTGCCTCCCTATGGTTAATGAACTCTTTCAGTCGTCTTTTCTGGATCCGGTATTGGATCTCATCTCTGTGGCTTATGCATTCCTTGGTGTCGTGGCCTTTTTCCTTTTGATAAGAACAACGCTTACTCTTATCACGTTTTGAAGGATCTTCTTTGAGTTTTGTCAGCCACTAGATGTCTGCCCATTTTTTCCATGGTTGAAAAAATGTCAGGCAGACTGGAGTTGAGTGGGGTGTAGTAGGGGTACTTAGAGTCGCTGCAATTGAACAACTTTCCTTGGCTGAGCCCGCCCTGGTTCTCGCCCCATTTTCGCTTGGAATTGTTCCCATTTTCATCCCTATTCTTTGTTTTGGAGGAGTGTTTTGGCTCGCTTCCTCCCTTCTTGAAAGCAACATTTCTTCCAGGGTGATCTAATTTCGGGCTCTCCTTAGCATTCCCGCCATATTCGCTAGGAACTCCATGGTGAGGTAGTTGTAAAACTGACCTATTTGGAAGTCGGAGGTGAAAGCAGTGACTGATATGTTGTCGATTCACCCGTCGATCAAGGTCAGCTCATCGTTGAAACGAGCGACGTACTCCTTGGCTCCCGACGAATCTGGTGATAAACGCCTTCACCAGGTCCTGGAATGACCAGATGGACCAGGGTTGGAGACTATGGAGCCAAGTCCGTGCAACCTTCTTTAGACTGGTGGAAAAGTTTGGCACAAGATGGCCATTGAACTTTCCTTGAGCGTCATCACGTGGTGGTAAAGGCACAAGTGGTCCGACGATCTGACGTTCTATCATAAAACTCGAGCTTTGGTGGGACAAACTTCTTAAGAAGATGGGTACTCATGATCTCCTCCGAGAATGGAGGGTTTGTGAAATCATATAGGACATCAGGGTCAAACGCCCCTAGTCAGAGCAGGTTCTCGACCATGGTCCTGTTAGTCTTCAGGGTGTGGTCGTTGAACTTCCTTCTCGGCAAACTCTTTGTTCTTCAACGGGGGATTTTTTCCCTCCTGGGCCTACTATTGGTCTGAGCCCCAGATCTCGGTTGGCCTCAGATTGCTACTATCGCTCTCGAGTCAACCTTTCCACCATGCCCATTAAGTGGTCTAGGTGGAGCTGGATCAGACTCATGTCCGGGGCAATCGCGGTCACCTCTACTGCTTGCTTAGTGACTGGGCTTTACCTGCTAGAGCTTCGGTTAGCTCGGCTCGAGATCTGGTGCTAGTGACCATTTCTCGATGCTTTGTTCAGCTACAAAGAACTTTCCTATGTTCGTTTCAAGTAGAACTTATTGTCGGCTTCCTCACGGACGGTGCCAAACTTATGTTTCCAGATTTGTCCTAGTTGATCCCGATGATATCAAACTAGCAAAAATGATAAGCGGTTAACCCAGGGACCATCGCTGTGGTGGTTGAAGGCACTCCGATGCTTAAGTCAGATATTGATTCAAGGAAGAGTGAAGATTCAATGTAAATTATAATGTGTATACTTGCGTACCTTTCTTCATTCTTTCACCGAATTTTATAACAAGTGTTCTTCCCCAAATGTCCCTGCGATCGAGGGCGTGATGGAGGGAGGAGATATCTCGCATAAGATCTTACCTTTCTATGACTGAGTTCTTTAGCACTTGGCTCTGTTTAGGACCCAATGCTTGATTAGGCTTGAGTTGATTTCGTGCAAGTGGATCTCGGGCCTGTGATAGCTCTGAGATTCGTTAATCAGGTCTTATTGTCCTGGGCCAAGCCCTAATACTCGTGCCTCTGGGGCTAGCGTGTCTTGGGCTTTGATGCGTGACTTACGGGCTGAATAGTGTGCATAGGTCCACTTGGGATTGTGCTAAAGCCTTTCACGTGCTAGGGTTAGTCCATACCACGAGTATGGCTGTGATTGAGTGACTGTTTGATGTATCATCAATAGCTTAAAGTGAACTTGGAATAAACCCAAGGGCAAGAAGAACTTGATTGGTGGATCTGGAATTTCAAAACACTCGCTCAATGAGCTGGTAGTCGGTGTACCTGTGAAGTGTGTATGAAGTATAGAGGGGGTGAATAGACAATATACCCAAATAGAAAATTTAATCGACCCGTTAACACACAAATCCAATTTCTTTCTATATTTTAGTTGGAGAATGATATTGCAATTCAAGATGCCAAGAGTTGTTGTACAAGTAGTTACACATCAACTAGAACAACCAATTTAATTGTGTTCTAACAAAAACAACAGACTATGTAATGCTATAGAACTGAACTATCCTAGTCGACTGGAACTGTGACTGCTAACAGAGCCTGTTCGAAATTGATTTGACTTGATAAAACAGAGCCTATTCAATACACCATTCTAAACATATTCTAGCATGCAAAAATCAAGTATTAAACGTTAGAAATAAAGTTTAAAAAATGAGAGTGAAAAATTGCAAACCAAACACAAATAAATAACGTGGTCCGGACTAGAGTTTAATTGGCTCCAACTTGCTAATCCACGGTGAAATGGCTATGCTGAGGCCGAGTATGGAAATACATATTTCTGCTCAATGAACTTTTTTCCTGTTGACTGGCACTGTGGAAATATCTTCATTGTACATCCCTGACCTTGGTCAAGGTCATTAGTCAACAATGTTTGACTCTAGTCATATGTTATTTCTCCTTGAAGCTTTTGATATTTTCTGATCAATTCCTTGACTTTTTGGTCTTTAGTCGGACATGACTTTGACTTTGGCCTTGCATTTTCATATATTTTTTTTGATGATGGCAATGGCTTGATCATCTGGGTCTTTCATAAGCTAGACTTGAATGATCTCTAAGTAGCTCAAAACCTTCAATTTTACTTCACTTTATAACTAGTCTTGTACTTATACAATGATCGCTTTATCAATGTGTTTTCATAGTCTCATAAAATAGACATTTTCATACCTGACTAGTTTGTTTTGCGCATGCTCTTCTGACTCCTCTTTATTTTTCTACAAAAGTTAAGTATGCTTTTCCTCCAGGGATAGGCCAGCAGTACAAAGCATGCAAATATTATCTATCAAGAACAAGCCTAAATATGTGAAACAAAAACCAATTCCAGTGGGAGAATGGAATGTAAAAGAGCCAAAGTCTCCTACTTTCAATTCAGCAAATGACAATGACTTATAAGAAAAAGATACAGATGAAGTATTCTCTATGGCAGTCTGTTTCTAATAACTCAAATCCAATGTTTACTAGGGATGACATGGAAAAAGATATGGAAATTGCAAAAGTATAGGAAAATGTTAACTACTCAGAGCTAAAAGATGATCTACTACAAGATATGCTCGTTGATGGGAGAGTGGGGGTATTGTAATTAAATTTGGAATCTTACCTCAAGATGTGGGAGTGAACATGGTTTATACGTTGTAACACCCTTGTGTGGGCTGGCATTCGTCGGGGGGGGGGGGGGGGGGGGGGGGGGGGGGGGGGTGCTCTGGCTGGCAAGCTATCAAGAGAGGGTTTATAGTTGCACATTGCCTTGGTGGGGGAAGGGGATGTGCGCGTATTCGTAAGTTTGCTTGGTACAATGTGTTTTAAAGTCGTGCAGGCTTTGGGTGCAAAGCAAACAATATTATACCATGTAGATCGGGTCGTCACATTATGGTATTAGAGTTGGACACAACCTGAAGTGTGCCAACGAAGACAGTGGAGCCCCTTAGAAGGGTGGATTGTATCACCCTTGTGTGGGCGGGTAGTTGGGGGCTAAGGAGGGGTTATAGTCCTACATCGCTTGGGTGGGGAGAAGGGAATGTGCCAATGTGCGAGTTTGGATCCTCTTGGTACAACACGTTTTAACGTCGTGCGGGCTGGATTGCAACAACCTTGTGTGGGTGGGTAGCGAAGGGGGCTATGGGTACGAAGCTACCAAAGGAGGGGTTATAGTTCCACATCGCCTAGGTGGGGAAGGTGATGTGCAACTATGTGCATGTGAGTTTGGATCCCCATGGTACAACGTTTTTTAAAGCCGTGTAGGCCTTGGGCCCAAAGCGGAGAATATTGTACCATGTGGATCGATTTATCATAGAATGGTATCAAGGAAAACCAGCCGGAAGTGTGCCAACGAAGGCATTGTGTTCCCTTAGGGAAGTGGATTGTAACACTTTTGTGAGGGCGGGCAATCGGGGTCACTATGGCTGGCAAGCTACCAAGGGAAGGGTTACAGTCCCACATCGCTTGGTGGGGGAAGGGGATGTGTTACTCACTTGTGAGTTTGATCCCCTTGGTACAACACATTTTAAAGTCGTGCACACCTTGGTCCCAAAATAGAAAATACTATACCATGTGGATCAGGTTGTCACATATGTAGCCTATGACCTTTGTTTCCAAAGAAAGTAAGGAGGTGGAGAACAACCCCACTAGCTCAAATGATATGGAGATTTGGTTGAATGAAAGTGAAAAGGTGAGTACCCAAACACTTATATTTCACTTCTGTTGGTTTGCCCTATACTTTTGAAGAACCAATCTAAGAATTGGTTAAACATATTGATGTGTCTAAATCTGTCCCTGTTGATTTTGACTTGCAAAGATGAACAACAATTAACCAAAGACCACGTTGTGGCAGGGAAAGGCACTCCAATGGTAAAGTCAGACACTTGAACAAGGATGGAGATAAACTGATAAAATTAGGGTTGCATGTGTGTACATTTCTCATCCATTTTGTATACCTTATATAATGAGAGTGTTTTACTCATTCATTGACTCTACCTTTGAATGCGTGATGGATGGAGGAAATCTCGCTTAGAATCTTCACCCGTCCATGACTTATCTTCTTTAGCACTTGGATCTCTTTATAACTCAATGCTTGATTGGACCAAGAGTAGCCTAAATGGACCTTGGACTTGCAATCATCCAGAGGTCTATATTCGGGCCTTATTGTCCTGGGCTAAACTCCGAGATTTATACCATAGTAGGCTCGCATAATCTGGATTTGGGCGTCTGACTTATGAGCTGGATAGAAATGATATTGGGCATGGTCTATCCTGGACCTGTTTTATTAGATTGATCCACGCCACGTGTTTGACTGTGATTAGATAAGTGTTTGATGTCTCATTAGGAACTCCACTTAGTCAATGGTGTTGCATGCAAGGCCATTTACTCGTAGAGTGGGAACTTCCGCAGCGATTGGTGACTGAATTAAATGTCTCTTCGTCATTCGCACAGACATATAACGTTGGTGTGATTTTTGGGTGGTTGCTTTCCCAAACATCGTGCCTATATAAGCTTGGCTGGGTTAGATCAGGCCTTATTCTTTGTTTCCAGAGTTTAATTCCGCCTTTCCTAGTTTCGCATGGTTGTTTTTTAATGTTCTTCTGCCTCGGTCTCTTTAGGGGAAAGAGGAGGGTCTGTCGATGAAGTCTCGACATATTTTGAGATTTGTTGCGATGAATCCTACTAGGATTTTCACTTTGAGGGAGCCCACTAGCTTGGATATGTTCCCAATTGCTCATTCAGGGCTACTAAATTTATTTATTCTTTGTGAAGAAGACATCAAGGGTACCTCCTTGATCCCGAGTTTGTTAACCATTAGGAGTCGCATCTACAACTTCTTCTGCCATCTTTTAGAGAAAGAACTAACAACTTTCTTTGTCATCCTTCAGAGGTTGCACCTGCAGGTTCTTCTCTATTCATCAAAAGTTGCATCTTTGGCGTCTCTTCTAGAAAACTAATTGGTGGAGCCGATTCGCAGTATTCTTGTTCAAAATTCCTTTCCACCAAACTAAGATGGTTAATACTTATAGTGCATAGCCTTCACTTTGATTAGTCAATTAAGCCTTGTAAAAACCTTTTGCTCAATCAATAAAGCTTGTTGACTTATTTTATATATGTGTTCCCACTTTGATAATAGGTCTGATCAGATTAGATTTGAATAATACAAACCATATTAACCCTGACTAGGGCTGTGCTGGACATATGTTATCCTAGTCCAAGTGGACTAGACTTTGTTGCACAAGTTAATTTAATCCTGGAGAGGACTTAAGCTGCCGAGAAGCCATCTTGGTCCGAACAGACTAGACTTCTAAATATGTTAACTTTATCCTTTTAGGATTTAAGCTGTAGAGAAATTGCCTTTGTCCGATCGGACTAGGTTTCATAAAATGAGCTAACTTAATCTTGAAAGGGACTTAACCTGCAGAGAAGTCATCTTGGTCTGAATGGCCTATACTTCTAAATACGCGAAATTAATCCTGAATAAGACTTAAGTTGTAGAGAAACCGTCTCTGTCCCATCGTACTAGATTTCATAATATAAGCTATCTTAATTCTGAATAAGACTTAAACTACAGAGAAGTCATCTTTGCCCGAGCGGACTAGATTTCATAATATGATACTTAATCCTGAATAGGACTTAAGCAGCAGAAAAATCATATTGGTCGAAGCGGACTAGATTTCATAATATGAGCTGACTTAATCTTGAATAGGACTTAAGCAACATAGAAATCATCTTCATCCGAGTGGACTAGATTTCATAATATGAGCTAACTTAATCCTAAACGAGACTTAAGTAGCGGAGAAATCATCTTCGTTCGAGCAGACTAGATTTCATAATATGAGCTAACATAATCCTAAATAGCATTTAAGCATCAGATAAATCATATTCATTTGAGTGGACTAGATTTCATAATATAAGCTGACTTAATCCTGTACAGGACTTAAGCAGCAAGAAAATCATCTTCGTCCGAGTGCACTTGATTTTACAATATAATATGACTAAATCTTGAACGTGACTTAACAACAAATAAATCTTCTTCGTCCGAGCGGACTAGATTTCATAATAGTTACATTAAACTTGAATAGGACTAGGCTTGAGCGGGCTGGGTCACTTAGATGTGACGACTTGTCGTTATCCTGAATAGGATTAAATTGGGTTGTTTGTGCCATACTTGTCTTATAAACAGACTAGATAACTTAGATGCGGCGAGTTGTCGTCATCCTGTATAGAACTAGACTTGGCTGTTTTGCACCATCGTGGTGTTCTGGTCGGACTAGGCTTGCTCCTGCATCTAGAGTTTTATATGAAATGAAATTATTTAAAGATAATACCTTTATTGATAATAGTTTTTCAAGTGTTCTACATTCCATGGTTTTTTAAGACACTCTCTACTCTAGTTCTCTAACCAATAGGTTTTGGGCATGTTGATTGTCGTCACCTTGTAGGACCCTTCCCAGTTTGGGCTTAACTTTCCATCTCATTGGTCTTTCGTGTTTGGCTGGGTTTTTCAGAGTACCCAATAGCTAACTTCTAATTACCAAGGCTTCATCTTATTTTTGTAGTACTGGGCCATTTTTACTGGTCAGTCGCCATCCTAATGGAAGCTTCGTCTCTTTGTTCTTCGAGCAGATTTAGTCCGACTCTCAGAGCTTTGTCATTGTCCTCCAACCTGAACTCCTCTATTCTGAACGTCAGCATCCTTAGTTCTACTACAACCATTGCCTCAGACCAGTAAGTGAGGGTGAATGATGTCTTTCTAGTTAGAGTCCTTTTTGGGGTCTGACAAAGCCACAAGATGCCTGGTAGCTCAAAAGCCAATAGCTCTTTGGCAACTTCGAATTTATTTTTTATGGCTTCCAGTATTGTTCTGTTGGTGACTTTTGCTTGTCCTTTGGCCTGGGGATGTCTCGGTGCTGAGTAATGGTGACTGATGTTCAAATTAGCACAAAGTTTATAACTTTTTTTGTCTTTGAACTGGATCCCATTATCACTGACCAATGTTTTCGGGATTCCCAATCTGTAGATGATGGACCTCCAAAGGAAATTCTCAATCTAATTTTCTCCAATCTTGGAGAGGGGTTCTAGCTCTACCCATTTGGTGAAGTAGTCGACGGCCACAAAGAAAAATTTCTTCTAATCGGATGTGGGGAGTGGCCTACGATGTCTGTTCCCCATTGTGCAAAAGGCCATTGACAGGTCATCGGGACTAGGTTTTGGGTGGGCATATGCATGTACAGAGCGTACCTCTGACACTTGTCACATTTTAGAACCAGATCTTTAGCCTCTTGTTGCATTTTGGGTTAGTAATACCCTAAGGTGAGGATTTTGTGGCCAATGTCCTTCATCCGGGATTGTTCCCGCCGATTCTTCCTTCATGGGTCTCTCCGAAGACATAGTTTGCCTCATAGGGGGTAAAATATCAAAGCAGTGGGCCAATTAATGATTTTTTGTTTAGTTTATCATTAAGGAGTGTGTACGATACCTCCCTGTTCTTCAACTTGCGAGCCTCTAATTTTTCACTAGGAGTACTTCATTTTTGACATCTTTGATGTAGCTGACTAGGGTACTCATCCAGGAAGTCTCCTTATTTGTGGAGAAAGCCTCATGGAGCCTATAAGTCTGTCAGAACTGTTCTTTGCGAACGAGGCCATCTTGGCTAGGATGTCATCTTCCTCGCTATATGTTTTGGGACAGCGACAAAGTAGAATTTTCTTAAGCCCTTTATTGGTGTCAATTGCTTTTTCGCAATAGGCCATCATACGAGGGTCTTTAGCGTTGAATTTGTCATTCACTGGGTTGACTACCAATTGGGAATCACCGAACATTGTGATTTTTTCTACTCCAATCTCTCTAGCCTATTTCAACTCGGCTATGAGGGCCTCATATTCTGCCTCATTGCTAGAGGCGATGAAGTTAAAAATTTGATAATTTCTTTAGGGTGATCCCCTTTGGTCTATGAACAACAATCCTAGTTCCACTTCCTTACTCGTTGGATGACCTGTCGTATTGCAGATCCCTCCTTGTGAGATTGGTTCATGGTTTGTGGTTCTCATTCTCTTCTTGGCCTTTTGACTTTGGTTCTCTTGTTCTAGTGAGCTCAACAATAAAGCCTGCTAGCGTTTTGATGTAGATTTTAATAACCTAAATTAATTTGTTAATTTGACCTGATTGTTATACCACAAGTGCATGGTTGCCTAACTAGTAGACAATGGAAAATACGAGTCGATCCCACGAGAATTGAAGACACAATAAAAAACTACTATTTATTTAAAACAATTTGAAAGGGGGTTACAACAATCCAAAATTTCTAAACTAATGGAGAGTAGAAAAATAACTGAAAATTGAGTTGGAGAATTAAAGAGAAATGTTAAGGCTTTCAAATCATCCATCAAGTTAATAAAATTATACTATGTCAATTATTGTTCCCTAGTAATGAAGTGGAATAATTTTGGCCAAGATGCAAACCTGTAGCATTAACTTTTTGTTTAAGACACAACTAATCATAGATTTAACTAATACGAATAAAACATGTTTAAATAAAAATAGAAAATAATTCTAACTACCATTGATGCATGACATACAAGGTGAAAGTAGTATGCATTTGTTCTCAAATCAATCCAATGTTAAACCATACAAAGCATCAGAGAAAAATAAAAGACAAAAATAAATTCCATTAAGCCTGAGGAATCATCTACGACTTAGTGGAGGGTTTAGAAACCCATGGTGGAGGTGAATGTGATAGTTATGTGGGTGAAATCCATATACTCGTCACGTAGTGCTTTGTGGTGGTACAGACTAAGTCTCATGATGCAAATAGTGACAGATTCAAAATTTAGTTTCTTCTCTCCATTCTATTTTTTTCTTTGTTTTTCTTCCTTCTTGTGTTGCACTATTGTGGAGCATTCGAGTTCTCTGCGATGGTCGATCTGCAAAGGAGAGATGGATACTAAGTATGGTTGCTAGGGCGAAGTGGAAAGGGGCAATGAGATACAATGTGTCTGGTGACGAGAGGAAATAGATGGCTGCGAGCTGGTTGGTGATCAGAGACATGATGGAAACTAACAATGAGATGTGATGGGCTTTGGCTGCGAGAAAAAGGTAAAAAGGAAGGTGAGATCGTGAGGAGAAGAGAAGTTGTGAGGAGATGGAGGCGATGTGGGTGGTTGTTGATGTTCCTTGGCTTGAAGTAGAGGGTGTCAAGATGGAGAAGAAGAGGAATCAATGGTGGTGGCTGCAAACGAGAGGAAGAAGAGAGGGATTAATGGTGGTCAGATGGTTTGTGAGATTAGTGGAAGACGAAAATAAGGGGTAGGGAACGCGATGGAGCAAGGGAGGAGTTTGTGTGTTGGCTGGCGTGATGTGTGGCGTTGAGATGGGGGTTGCTGGCAGGAGATGAAGAAACGATGTGTATGTGTGTGGGGTGGTGAGAAACAATGCGTGAAATATAGAGGAGTACGTCTGTTTGTCGGGTTGAGGCGATGAAGAATGAAGAAAAAAAATAGGGAAACGATGGAAAAAGGATATAAATAGTGGCTGCCAAAAAAGAAGAGGATGAAGATGATTGAGGAAGGGGTTAGTGGTCTTTCTATCGAGCGAGAAAGACTGCCAGCGAAGTGAAGATGTGGTGAAGGAAGGAGAAGGGATGGAGGCTCTGTTAGAAGTAGAAAATGGCTTGAAAAAAAATAGAAGAGGCGTGAAAAGAGAGAAAGCAGTTGAGTTTGGTAGGAAGGGGAATAAATAGGCGTTGGTTGGGCATAGGCTTAGGTTTAGGTTTGATTCACATGTTTTGGGTGGGCTTGGCATGCAAATTATTGTGGCGATTTGCAATTTCATCTGTCATTTTGTACCGCCATTCGAACCTGTCAAATAATTGTTCTCTAAAGTGCGATCTCATCATTTAAGCTCCCAATCCTGTAAAAACACGAAACCCTAAACAATACCTAAATGATTCACAAACAAGATGAATGGTAGATGACCCTAGAGTTTTGTTACTAATGTAGGGCTGAAATTCAATTTAATTTACCTAACTGTGGGAGATGGCAAAGTAATTTCCTATCAGTTCGCCACTACATAATTGCTCCTATCTCTTTTTTCATTTTCCAGCTTAAAGTGAAATGTCAGTTCAAGAACTATTCCCAGGTAAGATATGTTTCTTCACTTGACTACTTAAAGCTTTCAAACTTCCAAAGAGGGACCCTATGAGCGTCAAAACTATCCTAAACAATTATTTTGCTAAAAAATTTAAATAGTTAATGCTTAGGTTCTTAACCCTAAATAAATGGTGATTAACCTATCTGTGGGAGAGGGCATGGAAGTTGCAAATCAATCCTGCCACTATTCAAATTTGCATGCAATACTACCTAAAACAACCAAAACTCAAGTGATCACAGCAGAAACCGCAATGAAATGCGATGTGGCTAGTGACGAGAGGAAATCGATGGGTGCGAGCTGGTTCATGATCAAATACTTGATGGAAACTGATGATGAGATGTGATGGGCATTGGCTGGGAGAGAAATGTGAAAAAGGAATTTGAGATCGTGAGGAGAAGAGAAGTTGTGAGGAGATGGAGGCGATGTGGGTGGTTGTTGATGTTTGTTGGCTGGAAGTAAAGTCTGTCGAGATGGAGAAGAAGAGGAATCAATGGTGGAAAGATCGTGGCTGCAAACAAGAGGAAGAAGAGAGGGAACAATGGTGGTCAGATGGTTTGTGGTAATCAATGGAAGAAGAGAAGAAGGGGCAGGGAACGTGATGGAGTAGGGGAGGAGTTTGTGTGTTGGTTGGTGTCATGTGTGGCATTGAGATGGTGGTTGTTGGTCGGAGATGAAGAAATGACGTGTATGTGTGTGGGGTGGTGAGAAACAGGGCGTGAAATAGAGAGGAATATGTTTGTTTGTTGGGTTGAGGCGATGAAGAATGAAAAAGAAGAGCAAGGAAACAATCGAGAAATGAGATGAGTAGTGGCGGCCATAAAGAGATGAGGA
Organism: Berberis vulgaris; assembly: GCA_963556465.1. Classification (NCBI taxonomy): domain Eukaryota; kingdom Viridiplantae; phylum Streptophyta; class Magnoliopsida; order Ranunculales; family Berberidaceae; genus Berberis; species Berberis vulgaris. The sequence goes on along the minus strand of OY747126.1, from coordinate 36,723,722 downwards.
CGTTGATGATGGAGGATGGGGTTGGTAGTCTTTCTATCAAGTGAGAATGACTGCCGACAAGAGGAAGGTGTGGTAAAGGAGAAGGGATGGAGGCTTTGTTAGAAAAAGAAAATGGCGTGAAAAAATGACGAGAGGCATGAAAAGAGAGAGAGGGCAGTTGAGTTTGGCAGGAAGGGGAAAAAATAGGTGTTGGTTGGGCGTGGGCTTAGGTTTAGGTTTTATTCACATGGGTTGGTTTGGATGAGCTTTGGCATGCAAATTATTGTGGCGATTTGCAATTTCACCCGTCACTTGTTACCACCATTCAAACCTGTCAAATAATTGTTCTCTGAAGTGCAGTTTCATTGTTTAAGCTCCCAGTCTTTTAAAAACACCAAAATAAAGTAATTAGAATAAAATACAATATTTGAAACACTAACTAATATAAATTATAAGGTAATTCATATATAAATTACGTGAATATCAAATACCCCCAAACCTATATTATGCTAGTTCTCAAGCAAAACAAAGATTAATACCTAACTCACTTTCGCCGGAATCATCGGTTACACTTACCTTAAATGTCTAACAATGCTTTGAACCCCTAGATCACCTCTAGCGAACGAGTTATAGTCTCATGAGGGTTTCCAGAATTGTTACCCACAAACTTTACTGACTCAATAAAAGAAAACCTAGTTTCTAAAAATAATTGCAAAAACATGGTCATTCTCCTTTATTTTCTTCGGAGTAATCATCTAATTGCTAAAAATTTCAAGAAAAAACAACTAAAAATGTCATAGTAGTATATCAACAGATTTTAACAACAATTTAATAATATCAAAAGGTTTATAAATTTCATCATCATTCTTAACTCGAAGTGTTTGTATGCATAGCCTTATCAACATAATTCTCCATTTCACAGTAAAGATACAACTAGATGACCTTTAGAAAATAAGATTCGACTACAAATGTTTCAAGTCACTTAGAAATAAATCACTCAGAGATTGGGTATTTATCACTCAGTTTATATTTGAGAAAAATAATAAACTATGGAAACACAAACATCACACATATAATTATCATGAAAAATGGAGTTTTCAAATAATGAAATGAATATGATCTAATGAACAAGAATATCAATTACTTTTAAGAATGTCGAATCACACACCATAGTTCTTGTCTATTTAATCTCCACATCTACGGACAAAAAACCTTTACTTAAGATCAATTAGGTTGTAATGAGGCTTGGATTATGGCTAACAAGAATGAAAAATGATATACAAAAAGTCTTTGATAATGGATACACCCTTTAATAAACACATAGGGCATTGAAGAATAAACCAATGTTTTACACCAATAATTTTTCATCCTTCCAAATTCTTCTTCATATTTTTTGAAGCATCAATCTTTTTTTTTTTTTTTTATTTACTAATGACATGCTTTCCTGTTCTGCACAATGAAACATTTCAGTCTTGAGGACTAATGAAATATCTAGTTTCATCTTTTTCTATTTGCCCATTCCAAACATATATCCAATCATACACATTCTCTGAGAACCTAGGTAAGGATTAAAATAATATGGGGTATTACTCTATAACTGGAGTAGGTAATGGATAATAGGTTAGCAAAGAAAAGGCTATTCAAAGGCTCAAAAATGGCTAAAGGGCTGCAAGTAGATATTTATTACTGGGTAGGCTAATAGGCTACAGAACGGTTCAAAGAAAAATGCCTATATCACTTCCTAAACTCTACTTGGTATCGTGACATGTCAATTAAATAAACCAAGAAGTTTTAGTGTAATGATCTAATTTTAATGTCATTCTCAAAGCAATCAATAAGAGAAACAAGAATAATGGAATCATCGACGAGATAATGCATACTCAAGAAAAATCAGAATGGCTCAATACTTATAAGGGTTAAGTCTCCACTTTTATACTAAGGCTTTCTATTAAATATCTCACTCATCAACTTCAAATTATCCTAACTTGGCTTATAGTGCAAGAATAGTCGAGTTGAAAAATCTCATGAAATATATTAAGTGATAGCATGTATTTTCTCAAATTTAAAAACATGTGAGGAGATGGATGCGATGTGGTTGGTTGTTGATGTTCATTGGTTGGAGGTAGAGGCTGCCGAGATGGGGAAGAAAAGGAATCATTGGTGGGAAGATCATGGATGCAAATGAGATGAAGAATAGAGGGATGGTTGGATGGCTTGTGAGAATCAGTGGAAGAGGCAGAGAACGTGATGGAGCTAGGGAAGAGTTTGTGCGTTGGTTGGCGTGAGGTGTGGCGTTGAGATGGTGGTTGTTGGCCAGAGATGAAGAAATTATGTGTCTGTGTGTGGGGTGGTCAGAAACAGTGCATGAAAGAGACAGAAGTATGTTTGTTTGTAGGGGTAAGGTGATGAAGAATGAGGAAGAAGAACAGGGAAACGATGGAGAAAGGAAATGAATAGTGGCTGTCAGAAAGAGGTGAGAACAAAGATGATGAAATAAGGGGTATGTAATCTTTCTATCGAGCGAGAAAGACTGTCGTCGAAGGGAAGATATGGTGAAGGATGGAGGATCTATTAGAAAAAGAAAAGGGTGTGAAAGAAAGATGAAAAGCGTGAAAAGAGAGAGTTGGCAGTTGAGTTTGACAGGAAAAGGAATAAATAGGTGTTGGTTGGGCGAGGGTTTAGGTTTAGGTTTGATTCACATGGGTTTGGTTTGGATGGGCTTTGGCATGCGAATTATTGTGGCGATTTGCAATTTCATCCGTCTCTTTGTACCGCCATTCGAACCTATCAAATAATTATTCTTTGAAGTGCGATTTCATCGTTTAAGCTTCCAATCCTATAAAAACACAAAATTAAATAATTAGAATAACATACAATATTCGTAACACTAACTAATATAAATTATAAGGTAATTCATATATAAATTACGTGAATATCACGTTTGCGCTTTGATGGACGTTTTTGAGCATAATGGATACCTAGTTCTACTGGCCATTTGACCATCTTCTTTGATAGTTCTAGTTTGTGCAAGACAACCAGAGTAGGTACTCATTAAGGATTGTTATTGAGTGAGCCTGGAAGTAAGGTATCAGTTTTTTGGAGGAGGTTACCAGTGGTAAGGCTAATTTCTCTAGGTTGGGGTAGTTAGCCTCTGCCTCAGCAAATGTCTTACTAACATAGTAGATTGGCTTTTGTTTTTCCTTGTCTTTCCGGATCAGGGCCGAGATGACTAGTTTAGGTAGAGTGTCTCTCCCGGAATGGGCTTTGAGAGCAACTCTATGCTTCCCATGTACACCTTCAGATCTTGGAAAACCTGTTTACATTGTTCCCGCATTGGAATTATTTATTCCTTTTCAGAATTTAGAAAAAGGGGAGGCATTTGGTTGAAGACTTTGAGATGAACCTTTTCAGTGCTGCCACCCTCCCAATCAGGCTCTGAACTCCTTTGATGTTTGTAGGCAACCTCGTGTCGAGAAGAACACAAATCTGTTTCAGGTCCGCTTCTGTCCCCCTTTGGTTGACTATATAGCCCATGAATTTTCCTGATTCTATTCCAAATGTGCACTTTTGCGGGTTGAGATTCATTTGGTACTTGCGGAGTTGGGCAAAGGCCTCTTGGAACTCTGCAATGTGGTCGGGATTGTGGAGGATTTTTACCAGCATGTCATCGATGTAGACCTCCACTGTCTTCCAATTTGTCCATTGAATGTGATTCACCAACCTCTGATATGTGGTTTCTGCATTTTTCAACCCAAATGGCATCAATCGATAGCAATATATGCCTCTGCCATTATGTAGGAGGTTTTCTCCTAGTCCGTTGAATACATGCTGATCTTATTGTATCTAAAGTATGTGTCCATAAAGATGAGGTTGTGTTCAGATGTCGCGTCAATGATCTAGTGTATTTGGGGGAATAGAATTTGTATTTAGGGCAGGCCTTGTTGAGGTCCATGTAGTCCACACAAACTCTCTACTTCCCATTTTTTTTACTAGGACCCTATTCTCAAACCAATCCAGGTACGTGACTTCGTTATCATGTTGGCTTTTAGTAGCCTTTGCACTTCCTAATTAATAGCCTAGTTGCGCTTAGGCGCCACTAGCCACCTTTTTTGTCTGACTGGCTTCAGATCTAGGTTGATTACAAGTTGGTGTATGATTATGGAGGGGTCAATTCCCACCATATCCTTCATTTGTCCAAGCAAATAATCTTGGTTTCTTTCAAGAGCGTGGCTAATTGGTCCGCCATTACCTTGTTGAGGTTCGAGCCTATTTGGACAACTTTGGTGTTATCGGAGTATCCAGGTAGATGATGACGAGGTGCTCTTCCGGCTGCCCATCGCTTGGTCTTCCTCTCAGGTTGGGAGGAGTCTCATCACCCGAGATCAAAGACCCATTTTATGGTTCTGAACATGGGACCTCAATTTCTTAGTCCCTTTGTTCGGACTGTAGTGGTCCGTCACTTGATTTCGTAGCTATAGCGAAATTCATACCACAATGAGCTCGCATAATCTGGATTTAGGCACCAGACTTACGGGCTGAATTGAAATAATATTGGGCTTGGTTAGTTCTGGCCATTTTTTTATTAGAGCTTACCTGCACCATGTGTTCGGCTGTGATCAAATGACTGTTTGATGTCTCATCACATATCAAACCACTATTATCAAGGCTTGGTTAAATAGAAATAACAATTCAACAAGCTTGGTTCAGCAAAATCAATATTTATGGGTTTAGTTGAGATTAAAAAATGGCCAAGGGGACTGTGCCATTGGAAATAACAGTCGGAAATCTGTGTCATAGATGGTGCACCAAAATTTTCAAATTTATTAGTTAGAGATTTGATTTTTTCTAATAAGTGTATTTCGTCCACTATGCATTAGGAACTATTAATTCTGAGGAAATGAGGAGATATTGAGGAAGTACATGCAGATCCTCAACCATTTCATTTAAGTTCAAATTGTGTAAATGTTAGACTCTACCATGATAGCATAGGTCATGTTGATATAAGTGATAAAAAAAGAAATATGGCTCTATGTAAGTGGGATGACAATCCATTTATTTTAATTATACCTAAAGCGTTCATATATGTCCTCGCTGATCTCGATGACATCAAACCTGCAAAAATGAGTAGCGATTAAGCCAAGGACCATCCTTATGGTGGTCGAAGGCACTCCGATGCTTAAGTCAGATATTGATTCAAAGAAGAGTGAAGACTGTATGTATATTGTAGTCACTACACCAAAAACACCCATCAGCAACGGTTTGAAACCGTGGGGGTAACCAATTGTCATGGCTTAGAGCCATGGGCAGTAGAGGCGTCGCCAAATCACCATTAACGGCTAAAAACCGTGGCAAAACATATTAGCAATGGTTTTATGCTCGAGGACGGTTGATAATTTAGCCACGGTTCTAAGCCGTTGCAAAAATGTTAGCCATGGTTTTAAGTCGTGGCCAGGACTAGCCACGGCTTAAAACCGTGGCAAGTTATGGCCACGGTTTTAAGCCGTTGCAATAGTTTTAGCCACGGTTTTAAGCCGTGGCAAGTACTAGCCACGGTTATAAGCCGTGGCACATTATGGCCACGGTTCTAAGCCGTTGCAATAATGTTAGCCACGATTTTAAGCCGTGACAAGTACTGGTCACGATGGTAAGCCGTGGTAAGTTAAAAAATTTAAATGTGTTGCTGCTTCTTTTTTTAGGGATTATTTGAAACACATCTTTACTAGCAAATGTAAGTACGTACACGAAGCCGCAGATCAGCCATGAATGGTGGGCACATACCTAAGCAACAAAAAAATACAGTACAAATGCTTGTATCCAAGAGGAAACTTTTTTGTAGAGGGAGTTGGGTTACATAGTGAGGTTTTATCATATCCGAGATGGCTTGCATACATTACAATTTGGCACATCCTCAGTTACTGGAAATTGCTAGCTTGAGAGAGATGTATTGAATAGTCTCTAGTTGCTAACCTTTGAACATATAGCTGGCTATATCATATTACAAAAAGGTACTTCAGCTAAATACGAAACTCTCAGTTAATCTGGCTTACTTCTGCAAAATCCAACCTTTGGTACTTTGGAACACAATCCTCACGTCAAAGCTCATTTCAGAGTTCATCACGCATATTATCAACATTTGGCACTACTTTGTTCTGAAGATGAAACTGATCTAACCCATCTTTGATGGCCTCAGGTCTAATGTCCCCTTGTCCAGCCATCCCTGCCTTTATTGCATCAGTAACCTTTCTCTGCAACTTGAGCAGCCCAATCCATTTCGAGACGACATAAAGAACAACACAAGAGAAGAAGAAAAAGCCAGCCCATAGTATTAACCTGAACAAATTTAGCATGAGATCAAGGGTGGTTTTCCGATGAAGATGAGGCATGCAATCAGTACTATGTTTTCTTTTTACCTGTCAATGACATCTTGGCGTCGCATTGTCGATAGCAGATCACGGGTTCTCACCAGCAATGAGCGATGCCCCTTGTACTCACTTTCAGCTTTTCTTAATACTCTTGTTGATTCCTCTGTAAAAACCATCACAATTTATTATTAATTTAGGATTTAAATGTTGCCATTGCCGTTACTGATTAACATATATAAAAACTTCACCCCGGCAAAAGAACATAAAAGAAGACTGCAGGGAAGAACAATTACTTGACATCGAAAATCTTGGAGCAATGAAGTGTTTATCGCTTTATACCCCTGATTTATGATTTTTTTTATTATAAAAAAGAGCTAACTTATGATTTGAATAAAATAAAAGATCGTGTTTCAAAATGTTAAATGAGCTGATTTCTGTGAGGATGATCTTCATGGTGGAGAGATGTCAAAACCACATCCTACATTACATTATATGTCCAAACTACCATTGACAAAACCCATCTCAGTTGTCTCTCCAGTTCCAGATTAACTACTCCCAATGGAACTTGATCGTATGAACATTACTTCCATCATTAAAAGCCCCAAATTCACAAATGATTTACTCGTCAACGTACAGAACCAAAACAACATTGGAAGAATCTTAGATTGTAAATTTGCCATCTACCTGTAACTTGTTCGGAGGAACCAGTTCAACATTTTCCACTTTAAGTGTGCAACAGCCCTTTGTCTCTGCCTCATCGTCATCCTGCAAAGACAACAAACCAAAATAAGAACAGCCAGATAAGGCTAAAGTCTAGAGACACTACACTTAAGTCGCGTGGAGATTTTTTTTTTTTTTAAGAGTAAGCCTGTATTAACACTTTTCCAAAGTAAAAAACCTGAAACAGGTCAGAATTACATTAGAAAGGATAGTATACAAGAGATAATGATTAAGAGTAGCATAAAGAGAAGGAGAGCCAAGGAACAACATTGTTTCCGTACCCCCTTGTTCCATGCCTTTTCCAAAGCAAATCTGTATGGTGTACAATGGACTTTCAGGAATTTTACAAGAAACCTGTAGAATCAACTTAGTTCTTTGAAAAAATCAATGACCGAAAACATCACGATCTACTGACGTGTCTAACATCACGATTTTAAATAAATGGATGACAATGACTGACCATGAAAAAGAACAGAAAACAGTAACTAGACTGAGTTGGGAAGAGAGTGAAAAGTTGGGCTGGTGATGTATATCAGGAAAGAGAAGGATGCAAGATAAACAGATAGAGAGAAGGAGCTAATCTAAGGATTGGAGAAGACCAAAACAACAGAAATATTACAGGAAAAGCACATCAGCTAACAACTTTAACCCATATTGTATCCAAAAGTTAAACAAACATTTAAAACGATTTAAAGCTAAATATGGTAAAATTATATAAGTTGCAGCTTTTGGATATATTTTGCTTAACCATATTAAAAACGAGAACTCCTGTATAAACTAAATAAATTATGATATCAATCCCATACCTCAACCTGCCTTTGAAGCGATGAATAGATATCTCAGATCTTCGACCGTGAGACGAGTAGTAGAACCCCCCTTTTGATCTTCTCCAAATGCAGATGCAACCATTTTCCACTTATCTTCCTATCAAAACAATTCAATGAGATGATATACGATAAATGGAACAACAAGATTTATCTTTGTTCTTTATTTATTTGTTATTCAGTATCACAAAATAGGATCAAATCATCAGACCCAAACATTTGGAACGAGACTGACAAGTCTACAGACGTGCCTCACAACTCACAAGAACAATACAGATATGTGTGCGCCATGAATGTGTGTGCATGTGCATCTTTATTTATGCCTAATAAAAGAAAATGAAACACGAAAAGAAATAAGGGCTCATGCCTGGAGAGCTAAAATTCGATCTTCCACAGTATCTTTGACAGTTATCCTTGAAACTGTTACTGGACGAGTTTGTCCAATTCTGTGTGCCCTGTCAATAGCCTGATCCTCAGTAGTCGGGTTCCACCAAAGATTGAGAAGAATAACATGACAAGCAGCACTCATGTTCAGACAAAGGTTTCCAGCTTTCAACGACATCAGCATTACACAAACCTGCATTACATCATATCAAATAAACACCATCAGATGCACACTTGAGAAACTGACCATGAACATAAAGAACAATAACAAAGAAGCAACAAAATGACCAAGTCCAGACATTCTGAGAACTTTGTGCACTACAAAGAGTCTGAGTCAAACCTTAGGATCGGTGTTTAACTCTTTCACAGCCTTGTCTCTAGAAGACAGGGTCATTGTCCCGTCAAATCTCCTATATGGAATACATGCGTGGATTAGGTAAGTCTCAACCAAATCCAACATGCCAGTCCACTGTGAGAAGACAATAGCCTTGACAGGTCTATTCTGTTCATTTCTAAGAGCTGCAGCAGTAATTGAAAAGTCTTCACAGTTAGACCGGATGACTACTGAAGAATCACAAAATCCATTGCTTGCTTCATATTCAAGTTTCAAAGTAGATGAATTCTTTGGTTTACAATGATTTTCCAGTATCTCCAGAGCAGCTCTGATTTTGGAAGAGCAATACATATTCTGCATAACCAATGATTTATCTGCAAATTCAGATGAACTTGTGGCATCACTACAAAGCTCATCACAGAGACAGCCCCTTAGAGTAGCATTAGAAAACACAACATCAAGACCCAATTGTTCTTTGCATTCACGTGCAGGGCACCAATTATCATCACCCGTTAAGTATTCAGATACACATTGGTAGCAGAACACATGTCCACACATTGTGACAACAGCATCCTCAGGTGGATCCTGTAAAATGCTCATTATACAACGACCAAGTTAATAGGTGGATGATCCCATTTAATACTATCGGGTCAACTATTCTTATTAGGAATGAGATAAGATAAGAATATCACAGTAGATTTGGAACAAAAATAAATTATGGAAAAACTTGAAATACTTACATTTCTGAAGCTCCTCAACAACCTTCTTTGCACCATTTTCTAACCGTAATTGGTGTACTCTTGCTCTTCTTTGTGCCTGATAGCAATAGATTGAATCATGAAACCATAACGTCAGAACTGACTTAGCAATGGACAACAAAACAAATTAACGTAGGAGCCGGCAATCAAATATATTCGTATTTCAAAACAAGGTAAAATCCAAAATCTTGATCCCAGATACGACCCAAAAACAAGGTAAATTATCAAGACATTTATCACCCCTTTCCTGGCTATTAAAAATTTGAAAGACATGCTCTGCTTGAGCGCTAATCACATGGCTATTGGTATCTATATCCTAATATTGGTATAAAGTCCCAAATGCATGCAGGTTACATATGCACTGCAAGATGCTACAAATTATGCTTTAATGACAAGAAGGACCTCCTTGTCTATCTTGCAGCTCTTGCTTCAGAGTGTTACTACCATATACACACACAAATGCATGTTTATGCATATTTGTGTCGAACTATGTCATACTCAATTTACTATTACTCAGTTTCCATAGTAATATAAACAATCATACCTTGATCCCAGCTGAAAATTGAGCTTTCCATCCATCACAACACTATGAATCACCAAAACAAACAACCAAAGATAATTAATAATTAAAAGTTAAAACAAACATCGGCTCAAATTGCATCCATTAAATAGAACAATCTTTACCTCTGATGATAACCAAGAATGAGAAGGACTATCAACAAAGATCCATTGGTGTTTTCCAGTAACTGCAACCTTTCCAACAATCCTGCTCAACAAGGAATGACATGCTTAAAAGTTTTTGATTGTATACCCAAAATATAAACATACACATATCTTAGAACAATGCAAATAAACTTTATATTATTTTCTCATTAACTGCATATAAGATAAATAAAAAGATGCAAAATGCAATAACCTTCATAAAAAGCTTGCAAATTTTACAACAAAGTAGTTGATTTAGAATGGAAAAATGTTCCCAAACATAATTTAAGTCTATAGAAACTTGCACTTAAGCTTCAGCTAGTTACCTTAAAATGAACAATCACGTGCCCGTAGTGTATTTTACTCAGCTCCTCTTTTGCTGCCACCATTACATTGCTCCAACATAGTTGTAACTTTCAATCATCAAGTTCCACATGATTTTTACACCATACGAAGAAATCACCAACGTCCAAATCCCCCCTCATGTCTCCTTTTGGATCACTCTTGTAAAATTTCACCTCAGTCCTATATTTGAAGCATAAGGAGAGTCTGATCTCTGTTGCAGGGTTCAATGATCCATGACAATCGCAAGAGAATCGATGGATAAGATATACAACCTCTATTGCTATCGCAATGACATTCTTATGCCAATCACAAACTTTGTAAGTCCTTGACACTGAAGGAACAGGATTGCTTGGAGAAGGAAACCTCGCAACACCTTGAAAAGATGGTGGTAATGGAGATGGAGGTAATGGATTTTCTGATTGCCTTGTCGATTGTGCACGGGATGAAGGTGTATCTTCAGTTCTTTGTGTCCCTCCTTGTGTTCCCTCACTTGTTGATGGTCTCACATAAGTTCCATTTTCAAGTCTCTCTCGTATCCATCTAACATTTTCTTCCAATCTATCATATTTTTTTACTTCCAATGTTTTATCCAAAAATAATGAACGAGCGGGAAGTGCAACATCATACTTCCTTTTAGAGACGGTGGTTCCAACACAACGAGTACGTCCCCTTTCTTCTTGGCCAAACACTTGGCTTAGAGGATCATTATCAATAGTGAGGTCAGTGGTACCCTGGGTTGAAGATTCTTGCAAGGCGGCCTTTTTTGCTTTAACTTGTTCCTTCAAAAGAATGAAAAAATAAAATAAATCAGGACACAAATAATATTCAAACAACTACAAAGTAAATTAAGAATTGTGTATAAAAGACATCATTGGGCACATACCATATATAGTTCAGCACCATGCGTGGGTTTTCCATCCTTTCCCGTGTGACAAGCAATCCATATATCAGTGCGTATGACTGGTTCCCCATCAGGGTTCTTCTCAACCTATATACTTGAAAGATTAGTCTCAGCCTATATAGTTAAATGGTTATTATTGTACTAGTAGCTAGAAACTCAATTACCATTTCATACTCTACTTCTGCAGCACTCTTTTGGCCACCCCCCCCCCCCCCCCCCCCCCATACATACATTGAAGCCTTTTTGTTTTTGGCATTTTGGGCTCTAATTGCCTTCTCTTTAGGGGTGCTCTCATAGCGAACAAACTCCTTCCAATCCTCCTCTCTTACACCATTTGGAACATGCTTTTCTTGTTCCTCAATGGTAGGATACTTATCCAAATAATCCTTCCTAAGATCTGCCTTGAACCTTCTAAAATATTCAGGCATTTTCAAATGCACACTCCTTTTCACATAATTTGGGATGTCGTATTCACGCTGGAAATAAGCCATTGAGATATAAGTTGACAATAAAATAAGACATTATGAAAATCAATGATGTAAAATCTCACCTTGAGGCCATTCCACACATCCTCTTTGTAGTTGTCAACAACATGGTGCCAACCCTTGAATTTGATGGGCACAAGGGTTTCAACAAGCTTTCCAATGTGTTTATTGAAATTTCTAGCACCAAGTCCAACTGCTAAACCATGGACATTGAACTGTATGGTCTTTTTAACTTCACTGTCATCATTTGTAGATGTAGTTACATCATTGGTGGATAGATTGCCGCGAGTACTATCCATTTCTAATAATGACATTATAGATATTAACCATTATCAAACAAGAATAACAATAATCATTTGAAGATAATTCTTTGAACAGTTCAAGAGAACGGTGCCGATACTAGGTTACCGCTAGTATAACGAGGTGTTCATCCAAGAATTGTTTTGAGAAAACAAATAGAAATAAAGATATGCTTTTATTGACACTACCTCCATCTTTCCTATCAGTTTCAATTCATCTGATACCAATTTTGCACCTAGGACTATTAGGTTTCAGAAAGCAAACTTAACTTACAGTCTAGAATAGATAATTGAACACAAGAGAAATAACATACAGAAATAGTAAAACACACAGATAAAAATAGACAAGAATAACAATAATCATTTGAAGATAATTCTTTGAACAGTTCAAGAGAACGGTGCCGATACTAGGTTACCGCTAGTATAACGAGGTGTTCATCCAAGAATTGTTCTTAGAATTGTTTTGAGAAAACAAATAGAAATAAAGACATGCTTTTATTGACACTACCTCCATCTTTCCAATCAGGTTCAGTTTATCTGATACCAATTTTGCACCCAGGACTACTAGGTTTCAAAAATCAAACTAAACTTACAGTCTAGAACAGATAGTTGAACATAGGAGAAAGAACATACAGAAATAGTAAAACACACAGATAAAAATAGACAAGAAGAACAATAATCATTTGAAGATAATTCTTTGAACAGTTCAAGAGAACGGTGCCGATACTAGGTTACCGCTAGTATAACGAGGTGTTCATCCCAGAATTGTTCTTAGAATTGTTTTGAGAAAACAAATAGAAATAAAGAATTGTTCTTAGAATTGTGTTGAAGAATGTTCTAATATGATGTGTATTATTCTTCAATCATACCGCAATAAAAGATAAATTGAGAATTATACACATCCCAAATATGCTTTCCTGAACCTCACCACCACCTTGTGCCTCTCAATTAAGCTTTCCTTAACCTCGGGTAACTAGCACATAAATTATTAGATATTACTTTTGATGAGTTTCTTGCATGCTCATCCATCCTTTCTTTCATCTCTACTTAAAATGGTATGCACAAGTTTCAGGTTATGCATCCATGATGATTCTAGCTGTTCACTTTAGCTTAGTCACCATCTATCTTTCCTCTTTAGCTTAGTCACCATATATTTTTCCTTGCCAGTAAACCATTACATGTCTTATTAGTTAGGTATTAAAATCAAAACGTGTTTTCTCTTTGAGTTGAGGCTTCTTGATTGAAATACGAATGCTCAATGACAACAACTGCACGTCTACAACAACAACAAAAATGACAGGAATTCTTCAATGAACCCAAATGTTATTAAGGAACCCAATTTTAGCTGATAAGGAATAAGAACAAAACTAACACGACATTACATCCTCTTTACCAAACTCTCTCTCTCCTCCAACCCAAATATCCCTTAACTTCCGGTTTTTATTTAAAATGTAATAGAGAGTAGAGACATGAGGATCGTTGTGGTGACAACTATTCTTATGATGATGAAATCAGGAAGATAAATTGATAATGTCCTAATCTCACTAATAGTAGAAGTTGATGTCCTAGTCCCGGTGAAGGAGAGAAACGATAGTTTGTAATCCTGATTAACTTAGAAGGTGAGTGAGACTCGTAGCAAATAAATAGTTCTTCAATGATCAATAAGGTAAATAAGAATTAATTTCATGATATACTAGAATTAATAGAATTTACAATATGTGCATGATGCTCGGGTTGTGTAAAAGTGTATGCACAACAGATGATCTAGGAATTCCTACAATACTTCCAACAGGGAATTTCCTATAAGCAAATCTGACATATTCGAGAATTCAAAAAAAAAAAAAAAAATATATATATATATATATATATATATACAATCAAACACACGTCTAATTTGAGTTCAAAGAATAATCCCAGTAAAGAAGTAGAATCCCCCTTTCACTTTTTCTTTGAAATTTTCATCTTTTTAAAGTTGCCTCAAGTCATTTTATCTTTAAATTTTTATTTTTTTTCTTTATGCACGCCTCTGCTATAGCTATACTGCTGTAAGATCCCAAGCAAAAGCAACATGACCCATATACTTCCTTTTGCCAAACTATTAAAATTTGCTCGCTTAGATTCTCTAATCTGTCAGATTTCAACAAACATGCTTATCTGAGATAATTTCCCTACAATGACATCAATTTTTCTAATTTTGAGCACTTTGATTTTCCAAATAAGATGCCGACAAAAAATCTTCAAGTAATACTCAATAATTTGTTGCTTAATACACAGCTCTGCAGTTTGAAACTAAAATGCATATTAACAATAAAAACACACTTTAAAGGCTAATTATAGGCAGCTACAAGTGCTCAATCAGTCAAATTCAAGTACACTAGCAGTCGGTGAGCATCAACAACCATCATAGTAGGTTTACTGTTTTAAACTAATTTATAAATTAGCAATGACTTACTTCTACTCTTAATCTATATTCCTGAGATGCTAACATGTAACCAGATATGAACCAAATATGTTATTACCTCCATCAGATCCAATCACCATAGCAAACTCAAATTCACTCTTCATCTAATAGGGGATCATTTACCTGTCGACACTGCACATTACAACCACTATGATTATAATAAAAGTGAACAGGGAACACGAATATTTCCTGGTTTCAAATTATATCAGGAATTTCATACAAAAATTAAAGATCAAAGAGGTCTAATGTCAATGTGACTGGCAACTTATTGGTACCTAAAATGACTTTTCTAAGACAACAACCAATCCAAAGCAATCTTTAATGCTACCCAACCCTCAGATTCTCACCTACAAATACAAAATTACAAGGACAAATAAAAGAGGGTGAAATGGCGAGAAGTTTGGCTGAAGTATTCATTGTGTTTTTGTTTTTGTTTTTGTTTGTTTGTAAACTTATTTTTTCTTGGTGAAATGCTTTATGGCTCCTTATTTTTGTTAAGGATTGATTCTGATAAGGATACTGATGTTAAGTTTTCAATAAATTTTGAACAAGATTGTTGATAGAGTCGAGCATACGGTTTTGAGCCCTAGAGATTCAAACCCTAATTTCAAAAAACCTCTAAATAAAACCTACAGATTCAAAAAACAACTCGAACCCTAGAGATTCAAAACCTCTAAATAAAAAAAATCTAGATTCAGAAACCCTAATTTCATCAAACAATTCACGCTTCAGATACACTTCAATTCACTCTTCAAAAATTTACACTTCAAAATTTTAATCAAACACTTAGCACCCCATAAAAACTAAGATAGAAGACACAAAAAGAAAGCAGAGAGAGAGAGTACCTGTACGAGAGAATGGTTTGGAGGTTGCAGTCGCTGATCGATTTTGCAAATGGTTTGGAGGTTGAAGACGCCGAGCAAAGAGGGAAGACCAGGGAAGGAGGGGAGGAGGGAAGTCGAGGGAGCAGGGAAGTCGAGTGGAGGGGAGCAGGGAAGGAGGAGTTTCGAGCGGAGTGGAGGGGAGCAGGAAGGGTCGATGTCGAGTGGAAGGAGCAGGCGAGTGGAGGGAAGGTGGAAGTCGATGGAAGTCGAGTGGAGGGAAGGTGGAAGTCGAGTGGAGTCGAGTGGAGGGAAGGTGGAAGTCGAGCGCCAAAATAGCCCGCCCAATTTTTTTTTTCAGCTTTTTAGTGTAGCCACGGTTTTGAGCTGTTGCTCATTATAGCCACGATTTTGAGCTGTGGCCTTTTTTTTTAGCCACGGTTTTAGGCCGTTGGTCATTATAGCCACGGTTTTTGGCCGTGGCAAATACACCAACGGTTTTGAGCCGTGGCCATTGTTTTAGCCACGGTTTTAAGCCGTTGGTCATTATAGCCACGGTTTGTGGCCGTGGCCAATAAACCAACGGTTTTCAGCCATGGCCAGTTTTTTTTAGCCACGGTTTAAGGCCGTTGGTCATTATAGTTACGATTTTTTGCCGTGGCACATAAACCAACGGTTTAGAATCGTGGCCCTCTCGGCGTAGCTAAACTGGCCTTTTGGTGTAGTGAGTGTGTATGTGTGTACCTTTCTTCCTCCATTCACAGATTTTTATAGTGATTGTTCCCTCACCAACTGTCCCTGCGATCGATGGCATAATGGCGGGATGAGATTTAAAATAAGATATTATATGTGCATGAGTTCTTCGACACTTTGCTCTGTTTAGGACCCAATGCTTGATTGGGCTAGAATTGATTTCGTGTGAGTGGATCTCGGGCTTGTGACTGCTCTGAGATTCATTGTTCGGACCTTATTGTCCTGGGCCAAGCCCTAAGACCCGTGCCTCTTGGGCTGCCGTGTCTTGGGCCTACACGCTTAACTTACGGGCTGAACATTAGCCTTGGGCATGGGTCCGCTCAGGACTGCGCTGAAGCCTTTTACGTGATAGGGTTAGTCCATGCCACGTGTACGACTGTAATTGAGTTATTGTTTGATGTTTCATCAGCTACTCCCCCCAGTTAGTGAGACTGCGTGCAGTTCCATTAATTCGATGAATGTGGACCGATGCAGTTCTACTTGAAACCATCGCCTTTTATTCCTGGCGTAACATTTAATGCCTACGCGACTGCTAGGTGACCTATTTCTTTTAACCGTTGAGTCTCTATATAGGCTGATTCATGTAGGTTCAGACATTGCCATGAGCATTGTAAAATCTGTTCCTCAAGTCTGCCTTTTTCAGATAATGTGTTTTGGCCTCTCTAAAAGATGAAAGAGGGTCTTCATTAGTTGAGTATCTGAATGCTCTGACATTCGCAGCGATGAGTCTTAACAAGATCGGCTATTGGATGAAGCCACCTGGTTTGATTGAGCTTCTAGTGGTTCCGTGGGACTTCCGAATTTGTTTTTGCATCGCGAAAAAGAAGTACAGACTTGCCCTTAGGGGCCAAGTTTGTCTTCCATCTTCTATTGCTCCCGCATTTTTTTGAGGAGCCGATTTTTTATCGCCCCAGACATCTCTCCCTTGAGGAATCACACCAACAACCAGATTTGGGTTGCTATATTTTGCTCACTTTAAGCTCTCTTCTGAAGATGGATTGGCGGAGCAAAGTCTCGACTCATGTTTCAGCGGATCTTCGATCACAACTTGTTTTGTTCCAAGCTCAAATACTTGTTGTGTGTAAACTTTTGTACTGGCCAGTCGATCAAGCTTTGTAACAACATTTTGATAATCAATAAAGTCTATTATTCTGAATACTCTTTTCTTGTATGCTCTGAATGATATTGGATCATATTGGCTTCTGCGAACAAATTTTTTATACTATCAAAAAAGATGAGATAGTTTTAACTTTGAGCAGGGACTGGGCTGATCTGGTCTTGAAGGATACATGTGTGATCCTAATTACCCTCTATAGGTCCCTTGAAGAAATAACATGATTCGCTAATGATAGTGGTCACTTAAGAGTGATCTTCATATAGGTGGGTCGTGTCTTGCAGGTTGCCCATTCTGAGTAGGCACTAGCCGGTCAAAGTACTACTGCTTAGCTCTATATAAAATAGGAACAACAGAGTTATAGTTTTTTCAAGACTAGATTCTGAACCATACTCCGACTCAATTTTTAGTTGAGTCTTGGTGGTCAGGGCGTTACCTTAGTCCGTACGGACTGGAACAATTAGATGTGTTGAGTCATCTGTGGACTAGACTCGTTACACTACACAAAAAGGCTTGATTAGCTACACGGAGATGGCCACGGCTCAAAACCGTTAGTTTATTTACCACGGCCCAAAACCGTGGCTAGAGCCTAAAACCGTCACTACACCAAAAGGCTTGATTAGCTACACAGAGATGGCCACGGCTCAAAACCGTTAGTTTATTTTCCACGGCCCAAAACCGTGGCTATAAAAAGGAAATCTCTCCTGTGTTTGCTTTGGCGCCATTGCGAAAATAGTTTCGCGGTCTTGCGAAAAAAATTGGCGCTTCAAATCACAGTGTTGGAGTTGATGAGAGTAAAACCATCAAAGAAGTGAGACTCAAATCATCCCAAAACCCTCCAACCCTCAGCACCAGTCGATCGACAGAGTCAATCGAACCCATCTTCAAGTCGATTAAGCCCATCTTCCCCCTTCACCAGTTGATTGATAGCCCTCTACACTCCAATTGATCGATCAACATACCTCTCACACTCCCCAGACCTTCTATCAACATACCACTTCAGTCGATCAAAAGGTTTGCAATGAAGAACTCAAAGTGTTTGCGAAAAAGAAGAAATCAAAAGGAATAAGAATAACTGGAAGGGTTTGCGAAGAAGAATACCTAAGAGAGAATCGAAACTATGGGTTTGGCAAGAAACCCAGATGCCAGATCCAAGCAATCAATCAGGTATATCAAAACCCTGTTCAGTTTCTTCTTTTCCTTTTTTTTTTTTTTACTTCTTCCTTTTCTCTGCGATTCAGTTTTTTTTTTTCTGTTCGATCAACTAAGTGAAGAAGAAGACCTAATTGTTCGATTTAGTTAGATTAACTAAGTGAAGAAGAAGACCTAATTGCATCCTAGTGAGATTATTAGTGGGTACACCAAAGGAATCAACTTCGTAAGTTACTTCACACTTACTTAATTTAAGTATGAATTTTGCGAGAATGGTGTGTTACTTGATAAATTCAAACTTTTAAATTGATTGAAGAGATCTCCTTTGCTTATTTACTTAACATTTGTCGCCATTTAATAGATTGAAGGGTGTTTGTTTTAACTTAGAAGTATAATTTTTTCGATGAATTTTTTTAAAGTAAATTGACAGATTTTAATAGATTAGGTGGCACAAAGAAAACCCTTTACTGTATGGGGAATCGTTAGTGAATGAAATCTGATAATGTTACTATTTTACATGGGTTGTATGACAGACCATTGAAATATTAGAGGAGTTGGTAGAGGCAGGTTCAGAGACAATGGATGTGCGTAATAAGGAGCAAGTTGTAACCCGGATGAAAGCTGCAGTGGCTAGTAAGCAATTCGGTCAAGAAGACATTTTGTGCCCCCTTATTGCAGATGTAAGTAATGTCAATCTAGTTAATGGTTTCTATTTTCATAGTTGTTAGAATTTTGGAGCTGAATGTGGGTTGAATACTTTTCGTGTTTAGGCATGCATACAGGTTTGCCCAAAGAATCCGGCTAACTTTAATGTGGATAATGTTCGTATTGCAAAGCTTGTTGGTGGTGGTTTGCAGAACAGTACAATTGTTGATGGCATGGTTTTGAAAAGTGATGGTGTTGGGAGCATAAAGAGAATGGAACAGGCTAAGGTCTTTACTTTTAGCACTTCTTACTTATAAATGTATAATCAACTGCTTTTGAATACTGTTGTACTTTTCAATCATTTTATTGTCCACTTACCAGCTGGGAAAAAAAACCCCGACTATGTTACTTCTGTTATACCTGTTTAAAACATCTGATTTTTATTTTGCCACTCTTTTGAAATTGGTAGACATGGAAATATCTTATTTAAATTTGGTTTTTGTTATACATTATGATATGCAATCTTGCTCGTGTAGGTTGCTGTATTCGCTGGTGGCGTCGATACATCTGCAACTGAAACAAAGGGAATCGTACTCATCCAAAGTGCAGAGCAGGTTCTAATCCTCCACTTTTAGTTACTAAATGAAAAAATTGTTGAATCTGAACTACCGTTGTTGAAACATTTAAGAGACATCCTAAAGGAAGCTACAAGAATTTTTTATGAGGGCTTGAGTCCATTGTTTACATGTTTGATGTACTATGATGTAACAATACTACCCTGGTTCAAGTACAGTCCAGTTGCTAAAGAAACTCTCTGCATGAACATCTTGTTGGCTGCCCAGATTAATTAAAAGTTATTATGACTTAATGAGTTTGGTTTTCTACTGTTAGTCCTTGAAATCACTTCGCAATTGGTTTGCTTATGGCATGGTTAACTCAAAATTGCTTATTTATGGGACTTTTATTTTTTCTATGTATGTTGACATTCTCTCAAGTCCTGAATGACCTTTTCCATGACAAGAATCCAATTTTGTGCTCTCTTGTTAAATGATACATTGGATGAGTACCTTGCAGCTTGAAAACTACGCAAAAACAGAAGAGGCAAAAGTTGAGGAGCTCATCAAAGCAGTTGCTGATTCCGGTGCCAAGATTATTGTTAGCGGAGCAGCAGTAGGAGAGATGGCTTTACATTTTTGTGAGCGTTACAGGTAAACTAATTGCCCCTGACTCTGATAATTACTGTTATTATTTTGAAAATGTTGAATGATCAAGGAAGCATACTAAAGGTATTGGCAAGCCAACATTTTCCATTATTCATAGGTGGGGGGGGGGGGGGGGGGGGGGTACACCTATCATACTGTTTGATTAGAGGAATCACTTTTAAACCTCTAGGAACCTATGCATGAGTCCAAGGATGTGTTTGTTTGCACAACTTGAACCCACAGCTGTGTCGACAACCCTAAATAAACAATTTACAACTAATATGCTTGCTTATATCTGCCACTTAAATGCGGGAATTAGAGGTTACATAATTGAATTACCATGCATCAAATTTTATGAGATTGTTTCTTTTTCATATTTTTATTAAATGGCTCAATGATATTTGACTTAGATAGGACATGTATGTTAAATACTGAAAATCTTGTCAACAGGCTTATGGTCTTAAAGATCAGTTCAAAGTTTGAACTACGGAGGTTTTTTCGTACCACTGGTGTTGTTGCTATGGTGAGCCTATCATTGGTAATTTCCGTGTGGATGTCCTTTTTACCTATTAATACTTACCTTTTAAATTTCATTGGCAGTTGAAACTTTGCCAGCCAAATCCCGATGACTTGGGTTATGCAGATTCTGTTTCAGTAGAGGAAGTTGGTGGTGTTCGGGTATACTTTCCTAGATAAAGCTTGATGATCAGAATCTTACTTCTCTTTCGTCTATGAATTTCTAATCAAGTAAAGCCTATTATGCTTTCATATTTAGGTTACTATCGTCAAAAGTGAACAGGGTGGAAACTCTGTCTCAACTTTGGTTTTACAAGGAAGCACTGATAGTATATTGGATGACCTGGAAAGAGCTGTTGATGATGGTGTTGAAGAAAATGGTCTATGTGCATCAGAAAATTAGACTAGCTCGGTTTCAAGCCGCTACTTTGCACAGGTTCGTTTAATTGTACTTCTTACAGGCGTAGAGTGTTGAATTCTAGTTTATTTTGAAGACTAATGTATTTCAAAATCTAGGCCTAAGTGCATATATGGGTGCCATGAATTATCTTCAATTCAAAATAATTTTGAATGTAAAGAATGCTCTTTAGTGATCTTACACAGTGTCTTAATTCTTGGTTGCACCAACTTCTTTTGTTGATTGACAGATGAATATGCTAAATTCTGTCCATTTCGAATTTTTTCAAGGCTTTGGATTCTCTTGAGTGGTAAAATATTTAGAAAGAGCATCTAATTCTTGGTGATGAGTTTTTTTTTTCTTTTAGAACACTATTAAATTTTAAAAAAATTCAGCGCTAATTGATTGAACAGATATCCTGAATTCTGTTCAAATCAACATTTTCCAGATGTAAATATTTGTTTAAAGAATAATATATTGAAGAACTAGGCATAATTGAATAAAAACTATCTGAAAGTCTGATAATTCGACTCTTTTTAAAAAAAAAAAAAATTGTATGTGAAAGTTCTATTAGTGTTTATAACACGGAAGAAACTGTTCATCTGAATTTTCCATGGAAGAGTTTAAGATTCATGAATACATTTTACTGAATTTCTTTTAATTCAATTTTTGTTGCTAATGACTGATCTACTTCATCGTTTTCTTTGGGTTCTGTGTGGCAGTGAATTTTGTTTGAATGGGGTCTAAATTCTTGTAAGATCAACATTTTCCAACTTTTTCTGAAATGTGATGTAGCCCATGATTGATCTGTTTTAAAAGGCTTCTCCTGTTCTTAAGTATTGTCAGTTATTATTACATCTGAATTAGCCCACATTAAAACAACGTGTCATTAAAACAACAGAAATTAGATGTTCATCATAGAACTTTGTCAAGTTTTTCCATGTAATCTAAGATCAAATTGCAAATTTGATGTAAATTCATCTTACCAGATGGAGTCAGAAACTAAGAATGATGAACTATTATATCTTATATTTGGGTCTGGTCACTGATATGGTCAAATGGTCATTGACATATTCGATTTATGAACCAACCATTGGATACTTGATGTAACATTAGACCAGATATCATGTGTACTGTCTGGAGTAATAACAAACAAAATAATTTCGTTTTGTCGGCATAGCAGTGAGATGTATCTGTACTTTATATAATTTTAACCATGCTAATAGGTTATATTATATTTTCATGGTGACATCCAAGCTTCAAAAGTTCCTTGTTTTTTCCATTTTATCATTAAATCTCAAAGTTGCAATTGTATGATTTATTTTTGACACAATCCCAATATATAACCTGGGGGCTTCTCTTTGAAGCTGATTACAGGTTCTATACTATAAGGCAATTGTCAACTGTACCACCTTGTCTTGATTAATGATAATAAAAGCTCAATGCATATCCATTCATGCATATTTATGGTCATCTTTGTGTTTTGTAGGTCTTCAGCTGGGTTACACCGTAATCTTTGGCTCCTATGCATCTTTTCTTTTCATCCGGACAGGTTTGCCATAATTTCAGTTAGCCAAGTAGTATTCCTCACCAACATTAAATATGGGAGGCATATTTAGCTTTAGTTTAGACAAAATTGAATGGACTAAGGGGATCAATTTGATTGATCAGAGAATCCAAACTGAGGGATTACATCTATCAATGTTGCCAACGGTGCATTTCCTTAGGTGATACATTCCATGATTGTCTTGATGCCTCTATCAATTTTTTGTTACGAACACTGGAAAATTGTTTCAATAAGCTATGCTTTTAATTGGTAGTCTGACAAGCAATAACTTTATCTTTGGTTTTTGAAGCAAGAGTAATGTAGAGAATAACTTTCTATTTCTGTTGTTTATTTGTTTATTTGCAGGGCACCTTACTGCTCCACTTGTTGCTCATATATTTTGCAACATAATGGGATTGCCTGTACTGCATTCAGGGAGGAGTGGTATGCATATCATTTATAATTTGCAAGTATGCACATTCCTTGGGTTGATCTCTGTTCATTTGGCTTCAATGAAACAGTGAGTGAACATGGGATAAAAAGAGATGAAGTGAGTAGCATACAATAAAGAACAAAGGTACATACCATTTTGACAACAAGATACTCCAAAATTTTACTCTTCCCCGTGTGCTTCCACTGCACTCTAAATGTCTATTCTTGTGCTTCCATTGCACACTCTAAATATCTATTGTTTGTTTCATTTGAATTCAGGAAGAACGAGAGGCTGCTATCAAGCAGCTTAGGAAGAGCTTGAAGTTCAAAGCTAACCTTCGGGTGGCTGAGCCATGAATCATCTTGACCAATCTTTTTTTTTTTTTGGAAGGCGAGCGGGGTTTTTATAGGATCCCAGAACCCATTAAAGACCAGAATTGGTCAACACACCATAAACTGATAAAGATGCCGCAAGCTGGGTTCAAACCCATGACCAAGTGGTACCATCCGCCAAGCTCCAACCGTTGAGCTGTCATGCCATTGGCATCTTGACCAATCTTTATTATGTTGTTAGGGGTTTAGGGCTATTCTTGAAATCCTTGACGATGGCCATTGCTTATTTCCTTTTACAAGTCTTACAATGATGCACAAATCTGCGAAATAAACACAAATAATAAGCATTTAAATCTTGTTTTGTCTGATTGAGCTATGTATGACTCAATGGAAAACAAAGCACAGTACACTGCTGCTGTATATAATTTGTACAATTTTGGTAGGTGCCGTGGTGGATTAAACTAGCTAAAGAAATTGAAAATATTGATGGTTTTAAGGACATTTTGTGTTTCCATGCAGCGACTGATATTACTTTACGGGTGTTTGAGAAGGAAGATAGATACGTTTGTTTAGAAGGTATTACCATATGGTTTTGGACAATACAGGATATCACTGCTATACCTCCCCCCTGCATTTTTTTTGTTTCTTCTTGACACAAGTATCATTGTGTTACTTGCCTCTTTAACATGATTCTAGATTTTCTCTTAACCTATGTTTTTCGTTTCATGCAATATTGGGAAGGCATCATTTATCCTTAGTATCAGAACCGCTAGGTTATCTGAGGCCTTGCTGTTATATTGTGGTGCTTCGATAATATTTAGACTTTATGCAGGTGGCAATAATGATTTTGCAATGGACATGCACCAGAAAGAACAACTTCATGACAATGTTGTATCTATGATGCAATCCCAACACTTCCTTGTGAGTCCTGGGTTTGCAATTTCTTGGTCATTTATTCCATAATAATGTCTTTGGTTTTCATTTCTCACCTGTGTCTCTCTTAAATTATATAGATGGGGAGATCTGCTGGATTCAGATTAGGAGGGTTATATTCATCACATCATCGGCAGCAACATCATGTACCATCAGTAAGTAGCACTGGCGCATCCTTTGCTCACGCCAGCAATCAAGATCTTCAATTCCATGGTTCTGATCTATTTCCCTCTTCACATGCAAGCTAACCAGTCACAGGTACTGACCCCACTCGTCATTCTACTTCATAGCACTAGTATGGCATTTGGTGACTATTCGAAAGTGAACATATTGCTTAATCGCATAGGAATTGAATTTTTTTCTTCTTATATTTTAGGTTCAGAATGGTGGGCCTCCTAGCATTGGATTGAGATCTGTAAACAATCCAAATTCGGTGTTTGGTATAGGTTCATATGACCAGCTTATTCAACAGTATCAACAACTCCAAAACCAATCCCAGTTTCAATCACAGTTTCGCTTGCAGCAAATGTCAGCTGCTAATCAGACATATAGAGATCAAAACCTGAAGTCATTGCAAGCGACACAGGCTCCTCTTGATCCATTTGGGTTGCTTGGGTTGCTAAGTGTCATAAGAATGAATGATGTTGATCTGACTTCGCTTGCTCTAGGAATTGACCTGACAACTCTTGGACTAAATTTGAACTCGGGGGATGACCTTCACAAAAAATTTGGGTCCCCATTTAGTGATGAGGCAGTCAAAGGAGAGCCCGAGTTTCGTGTGCCTGAATGTTATTATGCTAAACAACCACCTGTACTACATGTAAGTTGCTATGACTTTGACTAATGAGTTTGGTTTTATATCCGCTCATCTTTTAAACTCTCATTTGTCATGACATGGTGGATGCAGCAAGGTTATTTTTCAAAATTCAAGGTGCAAACATTGTTTTATATTTTCTACAGGTGTAGTTCTATCCACACTTCTTTCTATAGTAATACTACTACTTGGCTTATTAGTTTATGAAAAATTTGTGAGCTTTGTTATCTTTTGTACTTGCAGCATGCCAAAAGATGAAGCACAGTTGTACGCAGCAAATGAGTTGTATGCCTACTCTAAATTTTCTGTGCTATATATATATTCATCCTCTTTTTCTCTACGTACCAATAGAAGTTTTGCATATGCTTTATATTGAGTGTACTAGTTCATGACTTAAGATGTTTACAATCTAGGATAAAGTATTCATTTGCAAAGATTGTTGTGGTTGCTGCCTTGTAGTAGTCTGAGTTGAGTGTTTTAAGGATTTGATTTTATATGGACGTGTCCTTGAAATGTGTCATTGCTCTAAATTCTAATAGTTTAATTTGAATAAGCTTTTCATATGAGCTTTCAGTATGAGACTTGAGGACTTCACAAACTGCAAGTCACATGGCGTCAGTTTTTCAGATAAACATAGTAGGCTGGTAGCAGGTCCGTCACGAGCCTTTCTCAATTTTAATTTATTTTTTCCCAAGTACTTATAAAGCTCTCATCTTGTAAATGCTATTTTCCTATGTCAAGAGGTTAAAAAAACAACAGAATGAAAGTTGTGTTTTATTTAACTGTTTGTAGATTGTAGTTTGTAGTTTTTGTCCTAATACAATTATACCTTGATTGAATCAGTGCAAGAATGATAACCACGTCTAAACTCTCGTGCGCTTGTAACAATAGTGAAAAAAAAAACAAAGAAATGTTAAATTAGAACTTTTAAACCGTTATCAAAGCATACCTTCACATTTATTCCCTGGTATACAGAATGAACACCATCCTAAACATGTCAATCTTTGCCTTCCCAACTTCATATCATAGACATGCAACTTATTGCGTGTTATCGACAACTTAGATTCTTTGTTCATGCAATTTAAAAACTAATTATCGTCATAGGCACAGACCTTCTTGTCTTGGTATTCCCCAATGTTGCTGCATGAGCTAGAAGACAATTGTACATTAGTGCTATTTGTTTACATGTTTTTGTTTGGCGTCAAAACTTGACAAGGTTCCATTTTACAGTTGATTTTGTATTTATCTAGCATATAGTTTGTGGAATCCTATTCGTGCCGGAGGTAGTAGGCACGGGTACAGGCCACATGGTAAGTGTCTGGTCGATCTTAGTAATGACTGATTTTGCAGGTGTGGGGCTGTGATTTTGCTGCAGCAGCAAAAAAAATATAATTTTTTTTCAATTATATTAATTTGCAACGGTTTCAAACCCTCGCAACAAACCAAATTTCTTTTTTTTAATTTTGTTTTGACTGGCAACGACTTACAACCGTGGCCATTTATGCGTGCAACGGCTTACTACCGTGGTCATTCATGCTTGCCACGGTTTAAAACCGTGGCCGTCAAGAAATTTAAAATAATTGATATATGTTGCCACGGTTATGGAACGTGGAGCATATAGCTATGTCGGGTAGTCGTGGCTAAACCGGGTGCTAAATGCAGAAAATAATCAAGGGTCCTCAAACATAAAACCGTTGCTAATAAGTGTTGCCACGGTTTATAGCCGTCAAAGGTGATTTGGCGACGCCTCAAATGGCCAGGCCTCTAAGCCGTGGCAATAGCTTACCCCCATGGTCCCAAACCGTTGCGGATGGGTATTTTTGGTGTAGTGTTAGCATCTGTGCTGCCTCAAGAGAGGTGAGTCGTCCTTGGACCAGACTCCCCCCCTTGTGGTGAACTATTCATGGACTGGGTTCAGCCTGCGCTAGAATTCCTTGGCTCTGAGGCGGACAAAGTCATTGATGCGGCAAGCTGTTGTCGTCCTAAAAAGAACTAGACTTTGTCACTTGTGTCCCATTGTGGTCCCCGTAGTCAGACCAGGTTCCTTTTGGATCAGAGAATCGTCTGGAGACTAGACTCGCCCGCTTGAGGTGGAATGTCCATGGAGGCGGACTAAGTCATTTATGCGGCAAGTCGTCGATGTCTTGAAAAGGACTAGGCTTGGCTGCTTATGCACCATTGTGGTCCCCATAGTCAGACCAGGTTCTTTTAGGAGCGGTGAGCTGTCGGGGACTGGAGGTCCGGTCCATGCTGGATTTCCTTGGTTCCTGAGGCAGATTAGGTCATTTATGCAGCAAGCGATCGTCGTCCTAAAATGGAATAGGCTTTGTCGCTTGTGCACCAATGTGGTTATAGTCGGACCAGGTTCCTATAAGAGTGGTGAGCTGTCAGGAGACTGGGCACGCTCGCTTGCGATGGACTGTCCATAGACTAGGTCCGCTCCGCAGTTGCACCATTATGGTCCTGAGGTCGGACTAGGTTATCTTTGGAATAGTGAGTTGTCCATGGATGGGACTCGCCTGCTTACAGTCTGGAAGTCGGATTAGGCATGTTTCTTGATATGGAGTTATATGATATGTGAATCTTTAAAAAGAGTACCTTTACTGATAGTACTTCTTCAAGTGCTCTACATTCCACTGCATTTTTAGACGCTCTTCATCCAGGTTCTCTAGCCAATAGGTTCCTGGCATTTTTATCGTTGTTACCTTGTATTGACCTTCCCAATTCGGCTTAGCTTGCCTTCTTTTGGATCTGTTGTGCTTAGTTGGGTATTTTTCAGTACCCTATTGCCTACTTTGAATTCTCGATGTTTGACCTTCTTATTGTAGTAATGGGCCATTTTTTATTGATAGGCTACAATTCTGACGGAAGCTTCAACTTTTCGCTCTTCTAGTAAGTCTAAGCTGACTATCAGAGCTTTGTCATTGTCCTCCATCCTGAACTCCTCCATTCTAAACGTAGGTATTCTAATTCCACTAGAACCTTTGCCTCAGACCATTGGCCAATGCGAATAGTGTATCTTCAGTCAGAGTCCTCTTTGTAGTATGGTATGCTCAGAAGATGCCAGTAAGTTCAGAGACCCAGAACACTTTGGCTGCATCGAGTTTCCTCTTGATTGCTTCCAGGATAGTTCGGTTGGTGACTTCTGCTTGTCCTATGGCTTGAGGGTGACCCGACAGGAAAAAGTGATGGCTGATGCTCAGTAGGATGCAAAGTTGCTTGACTTTCCCACCCTCAAACCGGGTCATGTTGTCACTGACCAGGATTTTCAGTATTCTTAACTTGCAAGCGATTGGTCATTGGAACTAGGTCTATGCAGGCATATGTGTGTACACGGAGCACCTTTAACACTTATGGAACTTGCAGACCAATTCTTTGGCTTATTGCAGCATTTTCGGCCAATAGTACCCCAGTGTGAGGGATCATAAAGCTAGTGTCGTTCCATCAAGGTGGTTCTCGCAGATTCCTTCATGGATTTCGTTGAGAACTTGGCTTGCCTCATTGGGGTCAAACATCTTAGCAAAAGGCCAGTCGTTGATCTCCTATACAACCTGTCGTTGAGAAGAGTGCATTGTACCGTTCCATTTTTCAGCTTGCAGGCCTCTAGTTTATCTGTTGGGAGGGCTCCAACTTTTATGTAGTTGATTAGGGGGCTCATCCAGCTAGTCTCCTTATTAGTGGAGAGGGTTTTGTAGATGCCTTCTTCTTCTAGGGCCGACTTCTCTTGGAACTCTATGAGCATGTCATAGTCGTTATGTGGGGACGAAGCCTTTCCAGCCATGTCTTTGGCATCCTCGTTGTTTGCCCTGGAGCAGCGGCGGAGTAGTATCCTCTTAAACCACCTTTTAGCATGGATTGTTTTCTTTCAATAAGCCATCATTCGGGGTTCTTTGACATCAAATTCACCATTCACCTAATTGACCACCAGTTGGGAGTCGCTGAACACTGTGAGTTCTTTTACTCTGATTCCTCTTGCTAGCTTTAGCCGAGTGATTACGCCCAAACAGTACACGCGGTCAATTGCAGTAAAGATTGGGGTGTCGATCCCACGAGGAAAAACGATCTACAAAACAAGGTCAAGGAAGAAGAACTACGCGAAACTAAATTTAAGAAATTCTAGCAATTTCAAAATATGAAATTGAATTTAGTTTAATAAAAATCAAGTTTAGAAAAGCCACAAGGTTCCAAGAATCCCTCCTAGATTTCACGCGCCAACTAGTATTGATTCGCTATGATAACTCAATTACGTGTTTCACATCCCAAACAACATAATCGGAAAAATAGTCTTTAATGCATCAATATATTCTAATGTAAATGGGTTTTAGATTTCACTAATTCTAGAAAGCACAAAGGTTGGTCATATATGATATCCTAAATTTACGATATATCCGGAGACAATAACGTAATAAAAGACAATCACATATAACTAACCCACCGAAATTATTTGATCTTTAAAATTTCACACATAAGAAAAGCATGACTAGACTTATATGGAGAAGAAAAAGATAACCACCGGAATAATAATCTATGAAGAAGTTGATGAAATCTGTCACTAAAATAACATAAACTCCTATATTAAATAAAAGTGAAAATCATAAATACCATTATTCATCGTGTAAGCATAAAACAAATCAAATACCAATTAAGTGCGTTACATCTAGGAGTTCATCTCTTCGCCTTACGTGGAGTTTAGTGACACATGGTGAAGGTGATGATAGCAACAGTGGTGTGGACCTTCATCAGCATGACAGCGCGTGGTGGATCAGCGATGCACACCCCGCTGGACAGCGTTTCCTGCTGTTCTGCTGCTGCGTTTCGGCTGCTGTTGCTGTATTCCCTGCTGTCCTGCGCACTCTCTCTGTCCTGCGCACTCCCTGCTGTCGTGTGCACTCTACATGTTGTTCCTGGACAGCATATTCTCTGCTGTCCTGGACAGCGTCTTCGCAGCTGTCCTGCGTCTTCGCTGCTCTGCGCACTCTCCTCTATTCTGTCCTGCGTCTTGGCTGCTGCTGCGTTATGGCAGCTTGCTGCCCTCTTTTTCTCCTCCCCGTGTATTCTCTCTTCTTGTTGTATTTATGGTAAAGAGAAAACCCTTATTAGGCCCAATTGAAAACCCAATACCCAATACAAATGAAAACTAACTAACAAAAACGAAACAAAAGGGGTCCATATACAATTGGAAATCACCCCTTTTGTTTAGATTCTCTTCTAATAACAGGAGATGTGGGTTTGGCTATGTTCATCCATATCACTTCTTTGTTCCACCAAAATTAAAAACTAATTTCCTTTATTTTTTTCGTTGGTTCTCTTTATTAATCATTAGCTTGAGTGTCTTCCAATTCGCTTCGTCAATTTCTCTATGAATTTCAAAATTCGCCACGCTAATGCACTTTTGTCATTTAAACTCCAAATCCTACAAAAATAATTAAACTAAAATACACTATTTGAAACACTAACAAATATAAATTAGGAGGTATATTATGTAATAATTATGTGAACATCACCGAGCTAAAAGGGCTTTGTATTCCGCTTCGTTGTTTGAAGCACGAAAACTGAATTTGATAGCCTTTCTGAGGGTGACCCCTTCGGGGGTGTAAAGGACAATCCCCACTCTACAACCCTTTTATATTGGATGACCCATCGCATCGTAAGATCCATCTCGATGGGAGCGGCTCAAGGTTCTCGTCTCTTTGTTGGTATTTCATCTCGGCTCTCATGTTCCAATGAAATCGGCGATGAAGTCTACTAGTGTTTGTGCCTTGGTGGTTGTTCTTAGAGCGTAATGAATGTCAAATTGTCCCAACTCCACTAACCATTTGACCATTCATCTCGATAGTTGGCGTGTGCTATATCGATCAGAGTGGGTACTTAGTCATGATTGTTATCAAGCGAGCTTGGAAGTTGGGTCTTAGTTTTTTGGAATAAGTCACCAGCACTACGACCAGTTTTTCCATATTAGGGTAGTTAACCTACGCCCCATCAAATGATTTGTTGATGTAGTAGAAAGACTTTTGTTTTCCTTTCTTTGCCCGAACTAGAGCTTAAATGACAACATGCCCTGAGACTGAAAGATATAGTTAGAGCATCTCACCTTATTAGGCTTTGAAAGCAGTTTCGTGCTTTTCATGTGCACCTTCAGGTCTTGGAAGGCATGTTCACACTGCTCTCCACATTGGAATTATTTGTTCCCCTTTATGATTTTAAAGTAAGGGAGGCATATGTCTGAAGAATTGAAGATAAACCTGTTTAGGGTTGACACCCTCCCAGTCATGCTTTGAACTTCTTTAATGTTTGTGGGTGGTCTCATGTTGAGAAGAGCCCGAATCTGCTTCAAATCAACCTCTATCCCCCTTTTATTGACTATGTAGCCAATGAATTTCCCTGATTGCATCGCGAAATTGCATTTATATTGGTTGAACTTCATTCATTACTTTCTGAGTTGAGAGAACATTCCTTTGAAGTCCACCAGATGGTATGGACTATAGAGGCTTTTTACTAGCATGTCGTCAATGTAAACTTTCATGGTCTTTCCGATTTGTCCTTTGAACATTCGGTTCACCATGCAATGGTATGTTGCCCCGCGTTCTTGTCAGTAAGGCATTACCTGATAGCAGTATGTACCTGTGTCCGTTATGAAAAAGGTTTTCTCCTGATCCTGCACGTGCATATTAATTTGATTATAGCCTGATTAAGCATCCATGAAACTGAGCAGTTACCCCTACTATTCACGACAATGGAAAGTTGCCTTTTGGGCAGGCTTTGTTAAGGTCGGTGTAGTCCATGCAGACCCTCCACTTTCAGTTCTTCTTTTTTCAACAAGACTCTGATCGCTAGCCATTCGGGTAGGACACTCCTTTTATCATCCCGGCGTTTAGATGTCTTTTCACTTCTTTATTGATGACCTGGTTGCACTTGGGCGCCACTGGTCTTTTTTCTGTTAGACTGTCTTCAAGTCAGGATTGACTGTCAGTCTGTGTGTGATTACTATGGGATAGATCCCTACCATGTCTTTCATTTTCTAGGGGAAGACGTACTGGTTCTCTTTTAAGAGTGTTGCTAACTGTTTTGCCAGCGCTCTGTCGAGGTTAAAGCCTATCTGGACAACTTTTGTGTTAGTTGGGTTGTCTAGGTAAATTGTTATGGCTTCTTCCTCCAGCATCGGCCTTCCCCTCAGGCTGGATGGAGGTTCGAGGTATGAAGGTGGAGGTGGATCCCATCTATCTGGATACGGGGTTTCCTCATTAAGATTCTGTTGTTTGGGCCTCTATGCTCCGTTATCAAGTCGCCTAGCTGAGGTGTAGTCACATTCCAGAGTGATAGTTTGGTCTCCTCTGATTGTCCCTACCTCACCGTTAGAGAGGGGTACTTGAGGCAATGAAGTTGGGTGGAGACGACTGACTCCATGTGGTGCAATCAAAGTTGGCGAAAGAGTACATTGTGTTCGGAGCGGGCATCTATGATCGAGATCTTTGTCTTCAGGATCCTGTGTTGTTCTAGCTGCCCTACTACTATCGACAGTGTGATTTTACCGATCGGGTATCAGCGCTTTACGTTGAAGCCAAACATGGCTTGATTTGAAGGTGTCAACTCTCTTCCTGTCAGTTGCATTTTTAGGAATGTGTTTAGGAACAGTACATTGTAAAATCTACCTGTGTCCATCAGTGATTTTCTCACTTCTTCGTTCACAATCCTTACTGAGATGACTAGGGCGTTGTTGTGTGGGAAATGGGCACCCTTCATGTCAGACCGTTAAGCTCGGGCCCTTTCTTCCATCCCGTACGTGTTGTACGAGTTGGTGTCGGTAGTGTCATCCAACTCGCGACTCCCAAACTGATTTTCTAAGTGAATGGTTCGAGTATTGTTTCTCCTCATTTGTCCCATGGAGGACACATACCATGTTGGGAGTCATGTTTCCCGCTTATTATGTCATTCATTCACCTTAAGGATGTGTGTTTCCAAGTTTGATGAACTCCTTCAGTCGTCCTCTTTAGATCCAGTACTGGATCTCATCTTTGAGGCTCCTGCAATCTTTGGTTTCATGGCCTATCACGTTGTGATAAGAGCAGTGCTTACTTTTGTCACGTTTTGAAGGATCTCCTTGATGTTTTAGTGACCACTTGATGTTTTCACATTTTCCACAGTGGACAAAATGTCGGGTAGACTGCAGTTGAGCGGGGTGTAGTAGGGGTACCTGGAGCCACTGGGCTTGAACAACTTTGTCCACTAGGTACCTAAAGCTCGCGCTGATTCTCGCCCCCTTTTTGCTTGGAACTGTCTCTATTTTCATCCTTGTCCTTGTCTTCGGATGAGTGCCTTGGCTCGCTTCCTCCCGTCCTGACAGGGTTATCTACTTATGGGCACTCCTTCGCAATCCGGCAATATTCGCTGGGTACTCCAAGGTGAGGTAGTGCAAAAGTGAACTCCTTGGAGGCCGAAATTGAAAGCAGTGACTCATGTGTCATCATTGCACCCGTCGATCAAGGTCAGCTCTTTGTTGAAACAAGTGACGTAGTCCTTGAGGGGTTCGCCCTACTTCTGCCTAAGGCTCAACAGGTAGTGAGCCCCCTTCTTGATCCATTGGCTCCCGATGAATTTGGTGATGAATGCCTTCGCCAGGTCCTAGAATGACCCGATGGACCTAGGTTTGAGACTGTGGAACCAGGTCAACAAAGCTTTATTTAGGCTAGTAGGAAAATTTGGCACAGGATGGCCTATGAACTTTCCTTGATTGCCATCACATGGTGGTAATGGTGCAAGTGGGCTAACAGATCTGATGTTTCATCGTAAAACTTGAGCTTCATTGGGACGAACTTCTTAGGAAGAGGGGCACTCATGATTTCCTCCGAGAAAGGAGGGATTGTGAGATCGTATAAGACATCAGGGTCGGATGCTCCTAGTTGGAGCGGGTTCTCGACCACGGTCTTGTTAATGCTCATGGTGTGGTCCCCATGACCCTCTCCTAGGCATTATTCTCGGCAGGTTCTCTATTTTTCTGCGCGAGGGGGTTCGCCCTCCAAGGCATGATATTGGATTTTAGATTCTCCCAGATCTCGATTGGCCTTAGATCACTATTGCGCTCTTGAGTCATCCTTTCCACCACCTCCATTAAGTGGTCTAGGTGGAGTAGGATTAGACTAACGTCAGGGAGTCTGCGGTCGCCTATGCAGTTGGGTAGTGCAGTTGTTCAGCCTCTTCGATCGGATCGATTCGGCTCGATGGCTGGGTTCACCGGCCCGAGCTTTGTCTAGCTCGACTTGAGATCTAGTGTTGGTGACCATTTCCTGATGCTTTGTTCATCTAGAAGAATTTTGTATGTTCGTTTCATGAAAAACTTAATGTCGTCTTCCCAATGAACGATGCCAAACTGATGCATTCAGATCTGTCCTCGTTGATCCCTATGATATCAAACATGCAAAAATGAGCAGCAGTTAAGCCAGGGACCACCATTGTGGCGGCTGAAAGCACTCTGATGCTTTTGTCAAATATCGATTGATAGAAGAGTGAAGAATGTATGTAAATTGCAGTGTGTATGCGTGTGTATTTTTATTCCTCCTTTTACCAATTCTTATAGAGAGTGTTCCCTCGTCAACTATCTCTGTGATCGAGGGCGTGATGGAGGGAGGAGATTTCGTGTGAGTGGGTCCTTGTGCATGATTGATTTCTTCGGCACTTGGCTCTATTTAGGACCCAATCCTTGACTGGGCTAGAGTTGATTTAGTACGAGTGGATCTCGAACTTGTGACAGCTCTGTGATTCATTGTTCAGGCCTCATTGTCCTGGGCCAAGCCTTAAGAACCGGGCCTCTGAGGATGGCGTGTCTTGGGCCTAGTCGCCTGACTTATGTGTTGAACAATAGTCCTATGCATGGCTCCGCTTGCGATTGCATTGAAGCCTTTTACGTGCTAAGGTTAGTCCATGCCACGTGTACGGCTGTGATTGAGTGACTGTTTGATGTCTCATCAAGACCATTTGAAGATGAAAAAGAGTTATAGGATTAAACATTAACCACCATAAAATCATTGAAACCATGCAATTGGTTTTAGACAAATTCATAAAATTTGATATAAATGCCAACATGCAACAAAATTGAAACATTAACTAGGTTTATTACATGTGATGATACACTGAAACGTCCTCTCAAGCGTCAGCCCAACACCGATCAAGCCCAAGTGGTTTCAAGCCTGCACGACGCAGTTCGCCAGACATACCCAAATCAATACAGCATGCTAAGCCCACACGTCTCACACTATCTAAAATACTCGTAAACCCTATTAAGACAAGTATCTCGGGGATCAACTTCGGACAAGTAAGAAAACAACACTTTGTTTCCAACTAGGAAGCAAATACCAGAGTATACGTCGCACATGGAAACTTCTATCTATGGACAACACTTTGATTGGGAACTATCTCCCGTGTATCTAGGAGCACAAGTCTAACAGGGAAATTTCCTTTCTCAGCCCAACTCCTAATTGGAGAATGATCTCCACGAAGATCTTCTTCCCTAAACTATGCCACCGATGGCTTGGTCGAACCAAGACTCCAGCACTTTAAATAAGACATGATGTTGGTAAGCTAAGGTACGCTACAAATTCCCTATTTACAACATTGCTCATTCCTCAGATCCTTGTCTTACTTTCGCATCGGAGTTCCATCGCCCACCACAATGGTGGTCCGTGGCTCACGTGCATTCCTTGTGCAGGTCAGCAGGTCAAGGTCAAGCAGGGAGCGAAAATTGACTAAATCAGTTTGGCGCCATTCATGGGGACGACAAAGTTCCTAACCAATCACCAGTGTCATCTCTCTTCAAAATTCAAGGAAATGGTGACCACTAGATCATGCAACAACAGAGAACAAGGGGACACATCAAACGCTCATACTAATGCTATACCACGGCTCTTAGCGGTGCTGGTGACACAAGGGCAGCAGGCTCACACCCCCGCGCCAGCAACAACAATGACAAACCCCAGGATGGATTTGCTGACATCACAAATACATCAGATCGCTAAAGTATTATAGATTCTCATACATCAGAACCCTCAACCCGCCGATGGAGATCAGGAGCAACACAGACCTCAATCTCCTGAAGACAACATAGAGTAGGAACAAGATAGTCAAGCCCCTGCTAGTTCTCACTAGACTAGAAGTGGTGGCACAGTCAACGCGGATCTGACTCTCAAAGTAGGCAGGCTCGCCCCGCTAAACCTTCTCTGCCGAGAGGCTCACCACCCATATGTGCTCTACCGCCTCTCAGTTCCTTCATTCGAGGACCACATCATTAATGAAACTCTGCCAAATAAGGTTTAGCCCTCCAAAGTTCGATTTCTCTGACGGGACCGACGAAGCATTAGATCACTTGCATCATTATCAGCATGTAATGGTGCTCAAAGAAGGGTTTGTGTCGGTGATGTGCTGAATGCTCCCTACTAGTCTGAAGAAGTCAGCACTGACATGGTTCCACAGCCTCCCGCCAAAGTTGATCGACTCATTCAAGACACTTGCCAAAGAATTCCAAAAATGTTTTGTCGGAAGCGAACGGATTAGGAAAGGCCAATCATCAATCTATCATTGAGGAGAGAAACTATAGTATTCCATTGCTACAAATATGGATTATTGAAAAGAATAAGACATGTGTTTGGATCTTTCCCTTCAACTCCGCAATATTGTATCAGTTATTTGATATGAATAATTGAAGTGGTCTCTACGAAGATAAAATAGATTATGGGAGTGTGTGACTTGAACTATTGATTGGCTCGTGCAGATATATGCAGTACATACTCTCCCTGAGGTAGAAGTGGTCTCTACGTCACACACTTCAATAACGAGCTGACGCTCATTGACGACCGCAGCGACGACACCGCCGTGACGACTTTTACCGCGGGCCTAAGAGAAGGAAAGTTTTACGACTTCCTTACCTTGGAACTCCCTTCGATATGGCAGAACTCTTGAAGGACGCCCAGAGGTACATCACCCTGGAGAATATGAGAACAACAAAGAAGGAAACTTAAGTAGAGAAGAAACCCTCCGTTTCTAGGGATAGGAACAAGGTGAGAAGACGGAGAAAGTAACAAGCGAAAGCGCAACGGCAATAAGTAGGACTCTGGCCGTGCCAGGCCAGAGAAATCTTCCAACTACGTTGGATCCAGATCCATGACCCCCCTCAGTTCTAGCTTGTCGGACTTCCTTTTAATTTCATGAAAAACTGGGAATATCTGAAGGAGGGTGGCCATGACACCAATGACTGTAAGTGTCTAAGGTATGAGATCGAGTACTAGATTTGCAAGGGCAAGTTAAAGGAATTACTGGGTTCAAATAAACGACACGATCGAGCCAGGGAAAAGGGAGAGCAAGTCAAAAAGATTGAGAAGGAAACTTTTGGCATAATATATGTCCTTCACGGAGTCAGATATGAAGAAGAACAATCAAACATGTCTCTCAAGCGGACAATACATTAGATGTAGACACAGCCCACGAATGAGGACAGACGTGTATATTACTAGCGGGTGCAGAGCCCCATCCGGACCTTAACCTTCATAAATAAGGACCTCGAAGTCGTCGCGCACCGCACAATGACATTCTTATCATTTCGGTCTCTATTGCAAGGTGAGAAGTGAAGAGGGCCCTGGTTGACATGAGAAGCTCCCTCAACGTCCTGTTCTACAATGCAATTCACAGTATAAACCTCAAGAAGGAGAACCTAACATCCTCAGATTACTCGCTGATTGGATTCAATGGAGACAAATGCTTCCCGATCGGGAAGATGAGACTAGCAAGGATTCCAGGAGAGCCACAACTAAGGAAGGTCTTGTTCTTGGACTTCATGGTGGTAGATGCACCGTCTACCTATAACCTCATCTTGGGATGACCATGGCTTCACCAGATGGAAGCAGTAGTCTCAACCATTTACCAGTGCGTTAAGTATACCACCAACCACTCAGAGGGAACAACCAATGGCGTGAGGCTGCTACTATGCTGCACTAAAGCAGATAGAATGTTCCCAGATCTAGTTGGAGCCCATAGGACAAGTTGAACTGATGCCAGACTCAGGAACTATGGGAAAGTCATTCCACCTAGATGGAGGAAAAACCCAACAACAATGGCTCACCTTAGCAACGGAAAACATTCCAACATTGCAGGAGCAATCCGCTCTTCAACCCGACAAAGCGTCAGGACCAACGAAGAGGTCATTGCAAACGGGAGAACGACTCCACGACTATCAACGGGCACGGAAGGACCCTCCCACGCAAGGTTTACTCTTCAGTAACCTCAACAACATCAGGGAAACTTGGCAATTCGCTGAACGTACTCATGATCCAAGCAAGGGCCATGAGAATTCATCCAGGGCCGGATCAACCTCTCTCCGCAACAATCAATCTATTCAGTTGTTTAGTTTTTTTTCCGTAGTCAATGTAGAGTTTTAATTCACAAGGGCTTATGTGATTTGCAATCATTTAGGAAATAAAAGAGAATTACGCAAACACACTCTATTGATTATTGGAAAGATGTAACAACGATCGCCTAGAGGCGGGTACAAAAGACTACAAACTACAAGCATCTGAATCTGATGTGACAGAGAGTTAATATTCTCTTAAACAATCCGACTCTAGAAGAGAACTCAGAAGCAACAGCAAAGGAACCCCGGGTAAAGTACAAAGCCCTTTAAGTGTTCTGCTCAGCAACTTCTCTTAAGAAGATGCCCCACCGTGCAAGGATGACATGAGGTGGTACATAATCAACAACCAGAGGCCTCGTGACACGTCAGCTGAAGCTATAGCAGACTCACACGCTCGATCCACCCAACCAGACGAACTTGGGACAAGTATCAGGTTGAAACAGATCGAGTGCACCCTCTCGCTGAGGGATGAGAGGGGCGTCTAAAAGTTAATGGCCCACTCCAACAGGCTTTGTCGAACTCCATTCCGCCCCACAATCCTGAGTTCTAGCGCAGCACAATGTGATAGGACTAGCTGATAAGGGAGGAAAACAACTACACCAAGGTTGGCTGCTGGTGTTATCTCAGAAATTAGGCGATTCAAAGCACTGACATTGCACCATAACGTAAACGATAGACTCATCTCTTGTAGGAAATTCGTACTTTTTCTACGAAATACGAGAAAAATTACAATGTCTCAATGAACCAAGTGGGTGCTAATCCAGAGCAGGTGACCACGCATAACAACAAGTCTTATCATGACTCATCAGTGCAAATGTCAGAACATTCGAAGGCTCCAATGTTGGAGATATGCTTTCAGCCTTTGGAAAATCCAAAGCATATTCTTTGAGTAAGAACATCTAAATAAGTGCACTCTATAGAAGATGATGTCCACAACGATGAAGGAACATCATTATATAGACATAGTGGTTCACCAAACAGGCATTTCAACATTAAATATAAGCACTGAATACCATATGGGAAACGAGGAGACGATGGTTCCCAAGGAAACCACACGGGATCACGTTCATCCAATTAATGATGTTGCACAGGGGGAGTAATCGATACTCAATCGTCTCGCGATCTTCATCGTACGCGTGTCACCATGCAATCTACGTGTACACGTGGCATCTTGATCCCACGACAAGACCTAGTTCTTCTTTTACGGGCCCATCGGCTCGGCCTACTATTCGAGCAACATTCTACCACGTGCGCTAACGCGAACAGTAGAAACCCTAGTCACTTTTGACACATAGAGCACACCTGAATATCACCAGCTGATTTAAGGTACTTATTTCTTTTTGAAAAAACTAATCTGCACGATGCACTCTGCCTACAGAAGTAGGCTCGCACGATTGTAATAGACGGAGCCCCAACCTAACCAAGTAAGCCTAGTCAGTTTCAATTGATGACGACGACTTATGGTTCATTTCGATGCCTAGTTCGCCGTGCGCGAATGTCAATGGCTTAGGAAGTGGGAGTCTAATCAGTACTCTTACGCCTGATGACAACGACTTTCCAGGGACCGCCGCCCCCTTCGTGGACAATGGTCGCCGAACCCAATCAGGTAAGGCTAGCCAGTGACGACTGACAATGACAGCTTTTGATCAAAGCCCATACTTGTAGCATGATCCGAGCGGGTGTAGATTGTTTGCAATGTCGGAGCCTAGTCAGTTCCGACTGATGTCGGTGGTTCGCCGCAGGACCACTGCTCTTCTTCAGACCATGGTCACCGAATTACCAACTCCTAGACTTGTAGCCCGCTCTGCGTGGGTGTAGATTGCTTGGAAGGTTGGAGACTAGTAAGTTCTGAACTGATGCCGACAGTTTTCCATGGGACCACTGCTCTTCTACAGACAATGATCACCGAAAACTCTCAAATTTGTAGCTCAATGCGCACGGGTATAGATGATTTGGAAGGTGGGAGCCTTCAGATCCAACTGATTCTGACGGCTTGCCATGGGATCACTGCTCTTCCACAGACCATTGTTGTCGAACATTTTCAACCCAAACTCATAGCCCGCCCCATGCGGGTGTAAATGGTTTGGATGGTGGGAGCCTAGTCGGTTTTGACTGATGTTGATGGCTCGCCACAGAATCACTACTTTTCAACAGACCATGATCGCCAAATTTTCTCAGCACAAACTTATAACTCGATCCGCGCGAGTATAGACGGTTCGGAAGGTGGGAGCCCAGTCAGCCCAGACTAATGTCAACGGGACCACTGTGTTTTCTAGGACAATGATCATCGAATTCAATTATAGCTCAAGCAACACTCTCACGCTCACACAGGCTAACATTCCATTATCACCAATGGCCGCATGAGCCAACCCACAAATCAACCCGCTAACATGCGATGAATGTTGCACGGGATACCAGCCCGAGCCCACAAAACATGACACGAGACAAGCGCTCCAGCTCAAATACAATGCATGTGCTCGGCTGCAACACTTCACTCATGCCAGCAACCGCAACCGATTGTTAGATACACAACTTAAGTCTCGAACGGCTTACCTTAAGGATAAGCTACGGCTTGGGTAGCGTAACCCACCACCAAATCATCCACTGAATGTCCACTATTGGACGTAACCTTGCGATAGCAAATCTAAGACCTCACAGATGAATAGTTTAGAATCATTCGGCTTCCTGCTAACCCAACCGGACCTTTGTCAAAGTAAAACGACAAGGCAAAATGGAAAACGCGCAACAAGGAGACCGAAAAAAATGTGGGTAAAAAGCATACTTAAAATAAACCTGTTTTCATTAACAATCTAAACAAAAAGTACAGATGTGCAAAATTTAATCCTCATCAGGAAAAGGTACAATTACGAGATAACTAAGCCTAGCAGGAGAAGAAACAGAAGTTGCGTCTATGCATGCCCTCGGCCTGAATGCCATGATCTGGATCGCCCTCTTCCTATGACGACTCAGAGACCATTCTGAAGTCTGCATAAGACATCTTCTTGTAATAAGCAAGGTCCCATTCCTGGTGTTCTTCCTTCATCAACGCCAGCAGCTCTAACCTCCCATGCACGACCCAACGAAATTCACACTTGCCTCGCACCTTGAGAAACTCTTCCTCAAGCACCTTTACTTTGGCAAGTTCACGCTCCAACATTTCCAGCTTCCCAGTCAGCGCATCAACCCTAGACCGCTCAGTAACCTACTCTTAACTATGCAAAGTTCATGTTGCTCTAGGAGAAGTTGGTCGCCAGCTTTCCTCATTTTTCAAGCATTAAATTCTACATCGGCCTCCAAGTCTGGGCAACCCACTCAGACTCCTTCATGGTGTTCTCCTCAACAAAAGACTGTAATTCAGAGCGCATCCTAGCCGCAGCTTCTTGCGCAACTTCTTGATCACGGCGGACCAGGTTCTGCTCTTCCCTGGATCTGTCCCTTGCGGAAACCACTTCTGCTAAATCAGACTCAAGGGTTTCCAAATGAACCCCTGAGCCTCGGCATCAATGGCAGACTGTTCCATCCTCCTCTCTTCAATCTGCTTTCTCAACGATTCAATCTCGAAAAGTGCATCAGAATATGACTTCTGCATAGTCAAGAAGACACGCTCCATGGTGTCTACCCTCTCTCGAGCTGCCTCAACTCTTGTCCTAGTGACAACCACCTGGCTCAATTGGGACATCCCCAGCATAAGGTGTTTCAACCCCTTATCCATACGCTTCTCCAGCGCATCCTCTTCCGGCTTCGGCATGTAGTTTGCCAGCCAGTTATAATATCTGCATATATGTTTTCTTGAAGCATAATCAATGTCAACCTCCTGGTGCCAGACCTCGTTGCTTATTTTCACCACATTCACGCCATCACCGCCCTTTGTAGTCCTCACCACGCTTAGGCCCTCATCCACAACTTTCCCTTTGTCATCAACAGCCGACCCTTTATTCCAAATTGGCTCAACGGAATTCAAAGGAAGTGAATTGTCTAATGAACCCTCCATTACCTTGATATGCGATCTGGAGCGAGATGGGGTGCAATGCGAACTACAAGAAAAATGACCCACACTGTCGTGGCCACTGTCGAACGATCGACAAACATGACGATTGAACTCTGAAACCATAGGTGAATCCTCATCAGAACGTTCTAGTAAAACATGTTTGGATTGGCCAGCATTAGTAGAAGTCGCCACAGCAGCAAGCATTAGCTTCTTACTCAAAGCCTCAGGCTACTCAATACTCAGTTGTGAAGCATTATGAACTCATGTTAATCACATGTGGTCCTTCTCCCAGCCAGATACTACAACCTCTGCCCCAGCGGGCTGGCAAGGATCACGCTTCTCCCTCATTAGAGCTGGTCGTTTAGGAGCCAGCTCGGCCCCGGCGCGAGACCTCTTCGAGTTATGAAGGTGGCAAGAGTCTTAGAAAGCCCTTTTCTGTCAGGCAGGGCATGAGCTTTAACTTTGGAAACCTTCCTCTTCCTGGAAGGGGCTCCACCTTCAGAGTTAACCTTC
The DNA here is from genome assembly GCA_963556465.1 of Berberis vulgaris. Lineage (NCBI taxonomy): Eukaryota > Viridiplantae > Streptophyta > Magnoliopsida > Ranunculales > Berberidaceae > Berberis > Berberis vulgaris. The sequence continues at coordinate 36,680,619 of OY747126.1, read as the reverse complement.
GACGCTTTGTAAAGTGTGTGAGCCACGTGCTAGTTGGCCCACAATCCACTGCAAGTGAAGTTGGTAGGATAGATAACGTCTTCCAGACTCATCCACAACATGTCACAAAATTCCTTCATAGTGACTTCCTCCTCTCGAGAAAAAGGAGTAGTGGAAAACCTATACTTAAGAAGTGCGGACGACTCTTGAACTCGAAGTACTTTGAATCCAAATGAACCAACTAGCAGAACTTTTGCTAGAATTTAAAGTTCCCGAAGCAAGCCGACTACTTAATCTTACAAATGGCATGATCATTCAGCCGAGAGGAAGTCATCGACTGGATCACTCTCGGAATCAAGCGGACACCAGCATCCTTCACCCTAATCAATATGAGAAGGAACTCATGTACCCATTCGGTACCAATTGGGCAAAAGGGATTCCAAGAAATTCCAGAAAGCCCCAGATCTCGTCAATCACAGGAAAACGGACTCCAGTTTGAAGCATCCCGTGGTGCAAATAGACAAATCCTTTCGGAGGAAACATCGGCATCTGATCATCATTCAGAGTATAGAATGGTAGGTCTTCAGGCATCCCGAATGTCTTTCGAATATCAGCGAGGCTTGATTCGGAAGTCGACATATCATCAAAGAACTAAAGGCTTTTGGCAAGAAGCTCATCTTCAAGGTGATTTTGGCAAGCCATGAAACAGGTGAATAAACTTTCAATCAAAAGATGAACAGTACGGAGTCTCTAAAAGCTAAAAAATGGAAGAGTCAATCTCAACAGAAAGGGAGACCTAAATAGGGATTGGTTTCCCGCCTCTTCACCACTGAACCGAAGCATGCTTAATTAATGAAGCGCGCCGCTCAAGTAACGTTCAAACTCAATCATCATGAGCGGTGTATCTTTTCAAGAAGTGACTTAGTGAACCGATACGATGGTCCAATAACTTAGAGGGAGCAGCTGATGATACACCAAAACATCTTCTCTTCTACACCGTACATGTGTCATGATGATCTTGAGAAATAACAAGCCCAAGCTTCAGCCCAACACTGATCCGGCCCAAGCGGTTTCAAGCCCACACGATGCACTCGCCAGACAGACCCAAGTCACTACAGCCTGCTAAGCCCACACGTCTCATAACTATCCCCAATGCCCGTAAGCTCGATTAAGACAAGTATCTCAAGGATCAACTTCGGACAAGCAAGACAACAAGAATTTGTTTCCATCTAGGAAGCGAATACCAAAATATACGTCGCACATGAAAACTTCTATCTATGGACAACACTCTGATTGGGAACTATCTCCCGCGTGTTTAGGAGCACAAGTCTAACAGTGAAACTTCCCTTCACAACACTACTCCTAATTGGATAAGGATCTCCACAAAGATATTCTTCCTTAAACTACACCACCGATGGCCTAGTCGAACCAGGACTCCAACACTATAAATAAGACATAAGGTTGGTAAGCTAAGTTACGCTACAAATTCCATGTTTATAGCATTATGCCTTTTTCTCATATCCCTATCTAACTTTAGCATCGGAGTTATATCGGCCACTGATGCAGTCAATTTTTGCTCCCTGCTTTGACCTCGACCTCCTAACCTACTGACCTACACAAGGAACACACATAAGCCACGGACCACCTTTGTGGTGGCCGATGGCATTTCGATGCTAAAGTCAGACAGGGATCTGAGAAAGGCGTAATGTTGTAAACATGACATTTGTATCCTACCTTAGCTTATGAACCTCATGTCTTATTTATAGTGTTGGAGTCTTAGTTCGACTAAGCCATCGGTAGTGTAGTTTAGGGAGGAAGATTTCCGTGGAGATCCTTTTCTAATTAGGAGTTGTGCTGTGAAGGGAAGTTTCCTTGTTAGACTTGTGCTCTTAGGCACGCGGGAGATAGTTCCCAATCAGAGTATTGTCCATAGATACAAGTTTCCATGTGCGACGTATACTCTGGTATTTTCTTCCTAGTTGAAAGCAAAGTGTTGTTATCTTGTCTGTCTAAAGCTGATCCCTGAGATACTTGCCTTAATAGGGCTTACGGGTATTGGGGATAGTTGTGAGATGTGTGGGCTTAGCAGGCTGTAATGATTAGGGTTCGTTTGACGGACTGCATTGTGCGATTTTGAATCTGCTTGGGCTGGATTAGTGCTGGGTTGACGCTTGAGCCTGCTACTTCTCGTGCTCATCAAGACATGTGTATGATGTAAAAGAGATGTTGCTTTGGTGTATCATCAACTACTCCCCCGAGTTAGTGGGCCATCACATCGGTTCATTAAGTCACTTCTTGAAAAAATATGTCGCTCATGATGATTCAGTCTAAATTGTTGCCTGAGCAACACGCTTCATTAATTAAGTGTGCAGCGATTCAGTGGAGAAGAGGTGGGAAACCAATCCCTATTTAGATCCTCCTTTATGCAGAGATTGACTCTTCCATTTTTTTTCTTTTAGAGATTCCGCTATGTTTGTCGTTTGATTGAAAACTTGTTCACCTTTTCATTGCTCACCAAAACCATTTTAGATGATGAGCTTCTAGCTAGAGGCCTTCAGTTCTTTGCAGATAGGTCGGTTTCCAATAGGGCTTGCTGAAATCCGAAGGACGTTCGGGGTCCCCGAGGACCTTCCATTTTATGCTTTGAATGATGATCAGACGTCGATGTTTCCTATGGAAGGGTTCGTCTGTTTGCATCGAAGAATATTTAAAACTGGAGTCTATTTTCCTATTCTTGACGAGATCTAGGGCTTCTTGGATTTTCGTGGAATCCCTCCTGCCCAATTGGTGTCACGCCTCATTCCAGGTGGTCGAGTGGGACCCGCCTCCAAAATGTGACATGATACCAACAACAAAACTTCAATCAATATGACTTGAAAATAACATCTAGAAATTGAAATTACACTATTTACTGAGATGCAACACTAGCTTAAGCAACATCACTTTTGATCATAAAACAAAGGGAAGATTTCCCTAATTTACAACTCAAAACATTTGCACAAAATATACATGCCACTGATACAAACTAAGGAAACATAAGACACAAAACTCGACCCCTCTAAAAGACTCTAGCTGTACAGTGAACCACCTCTTGCTGAAGACTTGAAAATGAAATCATGAGATGGGTGAGCTATCCACAAGCTCAGTGAGTATTATAAAGTCATACACGAGAAAACGGCTAACACAATTTATAATTCAAATTTCAATGCTACAAACATACACATACTAATCACCATTCCGTTTTTAACGTCTGGAATGTGAGACGATACTATAACATCTACCATTCCACTTTTAAAGTCTGAAATATGAGATGACAATATAACAAATAACCATTCATCTTTTAACGTCTGGAATGTGAGACGATAACATAACAAATAACCATTCCACTTTTAACATCTGGAATGTGAGACGACAACATAACAATTTATTCCACAACAAATAAATGAATATTAATTCTCAAATATATGACAGTTATACTCACATTAAAAGAATTGATGCCCTACTCGTTGTACACTCTACTATCTATGTGTTTGAGATTTAGTCGGAGCCTTCTCTGAACAATCACTACTACAAATATAGGCTTGCATAGCGCTTAAAAATAGGCTTAGATAGCGCTTTTTAGCGCTATCTAAGCTACCGCTATGGTAGTTTAGATAGCGCTCAAAAAAGCGCTATGCAAGGCGCGTACTTGAATAGCGCTTTGTTAGATAGCGTTTATATTAAGCGCTATCTAAGCGTTGATTTTTTTTTTTAATTAACTTCAATAGCGCCTTAGAAAGCGCTATGTAAGCTCTAATTTTTTTTTTTAAATTAGCTTGCATAGCGCTTTGATGAGCGCTATTTAATTTTGTTGATTTTTTTTTAATTAGCTTCGGTGAATTTTTTTTATTAACTTTGATTTGTTTTTTCTATTTTTTCGATACCGATTTTCTGGGCTAAATATAATATTTAATATAATAATGACAACGTTCAATCAATCAATAAAGACACAACATGATAACTAACTGTTTCTCATTCATTCAAAATATAATTTAAGCATTCATACAAAGTGCAGCAGGTAACGGGACCCCTAGCTGTTTCTCAAATTCCCATCTACCAGTCAATATATAACACAATCGTACACACCTAAATGATCAACTGCACATCATTGATGTCCAAACCCCTAGCTGCCACATTGATGTCCACTTAAGAAACAACACCATTACAATCACATAAAAAGACAGTTATGTAATACATAACGATCTTCACCTGTGCTCTTGGAGGAATAGTATCAGGTACTTTAGAAAGTTCAATCTTTAGATGAGAAGGAGGCAATATCAGGGCCTGTACTGAAACAAGTGGAGATGTGTTTTTGTTTCCCAAGAAAAGGACAAGACGACCATGATGGGCACGCCATTCTGCTTTTATGCCAATCTGAGAGAGTGGTCAAAGAACATTGTCAGTGAATATGCACTCAAAGCTATCAAAAATCAAGAAATGATGTATTTCAAAATAAATAAATCTGGTGCTTTTGTAAGTTTTAAATAGAATCCATATGTCCGAACAAAACCCACTTCTATTGAAGATGGGACATTATGATTAAAAAAAAGAAGAAAACCTGAATGTAGGGGTCCTCATATAGTACACCACTGTCCTTCAGACACAAAGCATGAAACCTTTCGGCAATATTACCTATTGGCTGCAAACACATGCATAAGATTAGTATGAGGAACATAATATAAATTGCAATTCAACTTTCTAATACTTGTGATCTGCAACAACCTTTTCAGAAGGATAGAAACCACTATCATGACAAGAATAAAGGTTTAGATGGAATATTTTCTCTGAAGATGATAACAGTAGATTGTAAATAAACCACAAGGCTTACAAAGTTTTGGAAAATAATAACTTATTGAACTGTAAATAAACCACAGCTTTAATGGATACACAGTTACACACAATGTTAATAACAAAAAACAATACCTGAACAGTAGTATTTGATAATTCATCAATGGGAGCAAGTGCTAAGGCATCTACTGCATTTGTAACACCCTCTAATCCAGAATCCATGTTTTGCTCTGCACTCGGAGGACCTTCAATAGCCAAAAGATCACCAACATCGGCTGAACGTGTAGCAGATAGAGAATCCACTTTGGTGAGGGTCCCATTTGTATGGGTTTGGTCCACCAAGTCAGAATCCTGTATGTTCCACATATAATTCTAAGAACTACTACTAGTAAATGATGGCACTGATTTCCTCAACTTTAGATAGAATAAAGTCTCACCGCATTACTGCTAATGCTAGGCATCTTAACCAGGCTGAGCTGACCAACAGGTAGAGATCCATTAGCAGGGCGTTGGGGTTGGTCTGTCACAACCAAAGCAGATGAACTCTGCTGCTGCTGGGTCCTCAACTTGATAGCACTCTGTTCTGCAGTATCAGCTTCTGTATCTTCAGCTTTCTTAATCAATGCAGACTATAACAGATAGAAAGACATTGTTAGCCGAATGCCTGAAGACATTATGTATTTACCTTATAAAGTTTCCTTTCTTCTTAAGAAATGGTTTGTAAAATAGAAACTCAAGTCACATCCAAAGCCCCGAAAATTTCAAACTGACCTCATAAACAACTGCATATTTGAAGGATTAAAGTCACAACCACACAAGAAACGTTCTACGTCATCTGGCTGTGCTTGTCTTGGAATCCCTTGCAATAACACCTGATACAGTCAAACAAATTATAACCACATTCTTCAGATGGATTCATAATGGCATAACAGGTCCGGCTACAACATATAGATTCATAATGATGGCATGTGCATCAATTGTTTTCTGGCAGAATCTAGAATGACACTCGCAGAAATTATGGTCTTGGATTGCTAAACACTTTCTTCAATTACCCCCACTTGCTGGGACGGTTCAAAATAGAGTTGGAAGGCGTATTTTATCCATAAGAAGATTAACAATTCTTTCCATTATCAATGTTCTATATTAAAAACATGATACTCCTATGATCAAGAGATTTAATAAGCCTTGCAAGGAATTTCGTTGGAATTCTTTCAAAATAGATTTAAAAAGCCTTGCATATATTACTCACTTGATGAATAAGAGATTATATATTTTTCTTTAATTAACCAAAATTTGAGTGTGTGGAGGAGAAAAATGGGCATGTGATAGAATTTGTGGTACCTTTTCTTTTATCTTTTTTTTTTTTTTTACTTCAAAATGTAATAAGTTATCAGATTTTGGTAAAACTGTGTCATCACCAGAAGCATTGTTCCAGACCTTGCTAATGCGATTTGTGAGAAAACTAAAATATATTACATATAAGCACAGAAATCATGAGATCGGCAATGTAAAGGCATGCTAAAACACATTCAAATTCCTAATCAAGTGTGAGAAAGTTGGGACATTGCTTTTCCATACATTAATGAGCAGAGGATCAGCAGATAGGGTTCCAAAAATAAGTAGAGTTTCATTACCAATTTGATTATTCTAGTGCAAATAACCTTTATGCTGATACTTGCAATTGTAAAACAATCATTTCATTCCTTGGTGATTAAGAGAGTTAGTGGTATATATGCATATGCCTATACACTTATGGGTTATGACTCTCAAACATGACGTGATATTTTTTTTACCGGTCTATTAGAATGTCATATTTTATACGATATACATATAGAGAATACTGACAAGCAAATTACATTCTGATCATCAAATAACTAGTAATTACTCATTTATTCAATATTGGAAACCTTAAAAACAATAATAGTAAATAAATAAATCTTTGTGTGAGGTGAGTACTGGACATCGATACGATATCAATAAGATAAAATACCCAACTAAATCCATAACAAGAAAATAAAACAACTAACATCATAAAATACTATGACTTACGGTTTTTCCTTCATAAGTTGTAATTTCCCACATGCTACGGTCCACCTGAAATACAATAAAACAGTTTATTCATTCATACAGAAGTACACACCATGAATCAGAAGTATCGAACCCAAATCCGAAACAAGCATCACCTTTTCCAGCCGAAACATCTGACCCTTCCCTCGAATCAACCTTATGGCAGTATCAAATGCCTTGCGAGACTGGAACTGCAGAACCCTGAATCCATTCACAATACATGAATTATTCAATCAAACAATGCATCCATGAGATTCAAACTTCAAGTAATTTATTCACATAAGAATACATACATTCCTTGTGGATTGAAATATCGATTGTAATCGACTCGAATGTCCATAGGACTCAAAGCACAGCCTTCAAGCATATCAACAATGTCCGTCTTCAACGTATGCTTCCCAATTCCAGTCAGTTTCCCATAGATCGCTTCTACACAACAAAAGACACAAAAAATTTACATTCCAATCAAAACCCAAAGTTTTTAATTCCCAAATGCAATAAACCCTAACCCTAGTTCGGGTAGAAAGTTACCATTGCTTGAAGATTGAAGAATGGGGTCGATTGCTGAGTCTGGGTATCGATTCTTCTGGTTCTCTGGGTCGGCTAAATCCGTCTTCTGTGGCGGGTTCTCTGGTTCGGTGGAGAACTGTTTCGGAGGTTGACGAAGAAGAAAGGGGAGAGCTTGATTGGTTTTGATTGCTTGCAAAGTGTTTGATCGAGAAAGCCAGTAACAACGCTCCGTCGAGAAAGAGCCAAAGCTCGAATGCGAGAGAGAGTGAGAGCGGTGGAGTGAGGGAGGCAGGGAGAGCAATGGAGAGAGTGAGAGCAATGGAGATAGGGAGCAGGGCGAGAGAGAGGGAGGCAGAGCTATGCACAGAGGGGGGACGAGAGAGTGGAGGCGTTGTTCTCCCTTCTAGGTTAGATCGAGAGCGCTATCCTAAATGTAAGTACCATAGCGCTTCGGAAGCGCTATGCAAGCACTTTAAAAGCGCTATGGTAGCTTTGGTAACGTTTTTTCCCATAGCGTTTTTTAAAGCGCTATCTAAGACATAACTAAGATAGCGCTTAACTGAAAAAAAAAAATTAAAAGCGCTATTGTAGTGTTTTTTTTTATTTTTTTTATTTTTTAAGACAAATAAGCGCTATCTTAGTGCCCACTTGGATAGCTCTTTAAAAAAGCGCTATCTAAGTGGCGTTACCTAAGCTAATATTTGTAGTAGTGAATGAATGACATAGGCTCAAACTCAACATGAATCACACATTTACTTATAGAATATGTAAAATACATGCTTAAGAAATAAATGAATGCATGGACATGATAAAAGAGTAACCATGCTTCTTTGTGAAGCTCAAAACTCATAGACAGCTCCTCCCTTCCTAACATTACCTGAATCATGCATTCTAACCACCTCTCATTCTATATGCTATATCTGATCCTACACTATGAATTTAAAAATAATTTCAGTTGTGTACCAAAATAGATACCACTAGCTTCGAAACCATATATTATATGCTTAAATTGTGTATCTGTGGAGGGAGATCTATTCTACACAATCCTACACAAAATTGCTGAAATTTCAGGACAGGACACAGTATATAGGTCTGATTGAAATTGATGGTGAGACCTGAATATATGGAATTAGACTTCGAAAGTTATATCCATGGAAATCTATATGTCTCTAGTTTCCAACGCAATAAACCGTTCATAATTTGCAGTTGTGTACAATAGATCAAGCCAATATTTGTAGACAGTATGCAAATCAATCAGAATTTGCATATACATCCATATAAACATCGAATCATCTATACAACTCTCCATACTACCAACCTAATTTAATATGATTCTAAACAACATGATAACCCTAATTCCATGACCTTAAATAACATCAAACCCTAATTTACCTGATCTTACACAACATCAAACAAACCCATACCTTAAGCAAAGCTTATAGTTCAAAAATTAAGCATAAACATGTACCTAATTGATGATCCCTTCCAAACTCAGCCAAGTTTCTTCAAGAGAATTGTTGTAACTCTTTCTCTTTGGGAGCTCTTTGCTTGTAAAATTAAGTGGATCAGGGTAAGGGACTCATTGCCATGTGTTGCTTATAGAGCATGAGGTGGCAATCCTATCCCATATTTATGTTTTAGTTCTACAACTTCGTAAGATTTTCACTAAGCATCTCAAGCTTTTCCATTATTTTCTAAGTGAGCTACTTGACGAATGTTTCTCGTATAAGTGTGTTCTCAACATGTTTTGTAAAAAGATCCGTAATCAACTAATTAAACTTGCACGCACACTTAAAACCCGACATGCTGCCAAAACAATTTACTCGTGCTCAAACTAGTTCTCTAAATGAGTTTGAGATACTTAACAATATATGAAATGCATGCTTTCAAGATTCAAATCTCACAACTCATCCCTCCAAATTTGAATTTTGTCCCCGAAATTTACTTACCTGACTGAAATAAATGAGGATACTGCTTCCTCATACTATTTTTACTTTCCCACGTTGCTTCTTCAATTGAATGACTACGCCACAATACCTTAACAAATGAAATGGTTTTGTTACGCAGTACTTGCTCTCTTTGATCTAAAATTTGTACCGGCTCTTCAACATACGAAAGATCTATTTTCAATTCTATAGGTTGTTCTTTTAACACATGTGATGGGTCCAGTATATACTTTCGAAACATAGAAACATGGAAAACATCATGAAGCTGTGCTAAGCTCGGGGGTAGCCCCAATCAATAAGTTGTAAGACTCACACGTTATGTTATCTCAAATGGTCCAATGTACTGAGGACTTAGCTTCCCTTTCTTTCTGAATCTCATAACACCCTTCCACGGAGATACTCGTAAGAAAACTAAATCACTTTTTTCAAACTCTAAGTCCCTTCTTCTATTATCAACATAACTCATTTGTCTGCCCTGCGCTATCTTCACTTTTTCTTGAATCATCCTCATCTTATCAGTAGTTGCTTGAACGATCTCTGGGCCTAACAATTTCCTTTCCCCAACCTCAGTCCCACACACAAAAGTTTGACACCATCTACCATACAAAGCTTCATAAGGAGCCATATCAATACTAGCTTGGTAGTTGTTATTATAAGCAAGTTCTATTAGTGGTTGGTGGACATCCCAACTGCCTTGAAATTCCAATACACATGCTCGTAACATATCTTCAAGGGTCTGAATGGTACATTCTGATTGACCATCAGTCTGAGGATGAAATGCAGTACTGAATTTCAGAGAAGTTCTCATGGATTTTTGTAAGTTAGGCCAGAACTTAGACGTAAATCTTGGATCTCTATCCGAAACAATTGAAACAGGTGCACCGTGCAATCTAACAATCTCATCAACATAGTTTTGTGCCATTTTACTAAGACTGAAAGTAGTCTTTACTGGAATGAATTGAGCTGACTTGGTAAGTTTGTCAACTATCATCCAAATAGAATCATGTCTTGTTTGAGTACGAGGTAAACCGGATACAAAATCCATTGTAACATGTTCTAATTTCCATTCAAGAATAGGATGAGGTTGTAGTAAACCTGCAGGGCGTTGGTGTTCGGCCTTAACTTGCTAGCAAATCAAACATTTTGACACAAATTCGGCTATTTCTCTTTTCATTCCCATCCACCAACAATGCTCACGTAAATCATGATACATATTGGCACTGCCTGGGTGCATAGCGTAATCTGAACTACGAGCTTCCTCCAGAATCTCTCTTTTCAAATTATCATCATTTGGAACACATAACCGAGTCCTAAACATTAGTATATCATCATTTATAACAATAAAATCTGACCGGAAGCCATTTTTCACGTCATCCTTGATCTTAAGTAGTTGTGGATCGGAACTCTGAGCCTCTTGAATTTTCTCAACTAGCATTGGCCTCAAAGTAAGTGTAGCCAATAAAGCTGTGTCATTTCCCATTGCTAGATCAACTCTTAGAAATCTCAAATCTACAAATAGGTTCATTCGAATAGCTCAGATGTGTGTTAAACTTCTCGACGACTTTCTACTCAAAGCATCAGCTACTACATTAGTTTTTCCTAGATGATAACGAATTGCACAATCATAGTCTTCAATCAACTCCATCCATCTTTGCTATCTCAAATTCATCAGTTCTTTCTGTGTGAATATATATTTCAAACTCTTATGATCAGTATAAATTTCAAACGTCTCACCATAAAGATAATTTCTCCATATCTTCAAATACAAAGATAATAGCTACCAATTCAAGATCATGTGTAGGATAATTACGTTCATGAGTTTTGAATTGTCTGGATGCATAGGCGATAACCCTCCCATGTTGCATCAATACACATCCTAAACCATGAAGAGATGCATAACTATAAACCACGAAACTTCCATGTCCAGAAGGATTGGCTAACACGGGTGCTGAGACCAATCTGCTCTTTAATTCTCCGAAACTTTGTTTATACTCATTTGTCCATTCAAATCTTACCCATTTCCCGGTTAGCCGTGTCAAAAGCATAGCAACGGAAGACAAATCTTGGACAAAACGACGATATTACCATACTAGACCCAAGAAACTTCGAATTTCAGTAACATTAGTTGGCCTCTCCCAGTTCACAACAGCTTCAATCTTCTTAGAGTCAACAAAAAAGCCATCTCCTGAAATTACATGTCCCAAGAATACAACTCTATCTAGCCAAATTTCATACTTACTTAGCTTACCATATAATTGCTCCTTTTCTCAAAGTCTACAATACAGTGGACAAATGTTCCTTATGTTTCTCTTCACCTTGTGAATAAATTAAAATATCATCAATGAACACTATCGTAAAGTAATCAAGATATGCTTGAAATACTCGATTCATCAAGTCCATGAAAGCTGTGGGAGAATTGGTCAGACCAAAAGGCATTACTAATAACTCATAAAGGCCATATCTCATACGAAAAGCAGTCTTAGGAACATCACTATCTTTAACTTTCAACTGATGGTATCCAAATCTAAGATCAATCTGAGAACACTTTGGCTCCTTGTAACTGATCAAAAAATCATCGATACGAGGTAAGGGGTACTTGTTTCTAACAGTCAATACACAGTCTCATAGTGCCATATTTCTTCTTTACAAATAATACTGAAGCTCCCAATGGCGAAACACTAGGTCTGATAAATCACCTATCAAGCAAGTCTTGTAGCTGAATTTTTAATTCCTTTAATTCCAGAGGAGCCATCCGATAAGGTGCAATGGAAATAGATTGTATACCCTGAAGCAATTCAATAGTAAACTCAATATCTTTGTCTACTGGTAGACCAGACAACTCATCTAGAAACACATCAGGAAATTCACATACAACAGGTATCTCTACCAATTGCACACCTTTAGCCTTAGTGTCTACAATATGAGCTAAGTAATCTTGCCATCCTTTCTTCAATAATTTTCTTGCTTTCATAGCGGAAATAAGACAATCTAGAGTAATATTGTGTTCCCCACTGAAACTAAATGGTGATTCCCCTAGTATCTAAAACATGACTTCCTTACAAAAACAATCAATTGACGCATTATAGGAAGACAACCAATCCATCCTCAGAATCACATCAAAATCATGTATACCTAAAGGCAATAAATCAACTGATAATTCATTGCCTCCCACTTTGAGAATACAATTTCTATAAACGATATGAGTTGCCACTACCTCACCAACAGGAGTCGATATGAACATAACATGATTTAATGGAGTATGGATTTGATCTATATGCATTGCAAATGCTAATGATATAAATGAATGTGTAGAACCAGGACCTATGAGAACATGTGCATCTCTACCCATAATAGAGAGTATACTTGTTACTACCTCTAGAGTAGCTTGGGCATCCTACTGTGTCATCGCAAAAACCCTACCCTGAGTTGTTGGTCTCGATGAAGAACCAGTACCTCTACCCTGAGAAGTACTAGTCATACCACTTCCTCCAATAGGTGCACTTCCAACTGATGATGTTGGAGCTTTAATTTCTGGACATGCCCATTTTAAGTGACCTTGTTGTCAACAAGTGAAACATTTACGGTTATCTGTCCTCTGCTGTGTGTAATCTCTAGTATAATTCCCTTTCTAATTATAGTTATAACAAACCACGACTTCAAGGCTAATATTAGTAAAACCCCTCCTTTGAGATTTAAACTGCTTTGTTTTGAAAAGCTTCTTTTCTGACTAAAAGAACCATGCCCTTTATCTGATGGAGTTCTCACCTGTTTTGGAGTAGACATTCTATTTGATTGGGAACCCTGCCCTCTCCCAGTTGAAAATTTAGAAGTTTTTGACTGTGAAATGTCAGAGCATGCCTTCTTAAATTGTTCCCTTTTGCACATCCATTTTAGATACCTTCACCTTATCAATCAATTGTGCAAACTTTTCACATTGGAAGATAGAAATTCGTTGTCTAATAGAAAAATTTAGCCCCATCTCAAACTTCTTTCATTTACTTTGCTCTGTGTCTACTAACTTTGGTGCAAAATTAGATAGAGCATGGAACTTTGCTTCATATTCCGAAGTAGACATTTTATCTTGCCTCAATAGTATAAATTCCTTGTGCTTCTCATGTTGATATGAAACAGAAAAGTACTTCTCATTAAAAGCCTTAAGAAACTGTACCTATGTTACCATAGGAGGAATTACTGGAGCTGGGGCATCATCTAGTAGAATAGTTAATGATCTTTCAGTGGCCTCCCACCAATGAAGTGCTTCACTAGTAAACATAAAAGAAGTTAACTTCACTTTTTGTTCCTCTCTTACCTCCATGACATCAAATATTTGTTTAATCCTCTGTAGCCAATCCTTTGCTTCCTCTTTCTCGCCTGTTCCTGTAAATTTAGGTGGATCCATCTTTTAAAGTTTTCTAATCAACACGCCTACATCAGTAGGTGAAACTACTAGGACTGGGGCTTTAGGTTGTACGGCATGTGCAAATGGTTGGGTATTCTACAACTCAAAAAATCTAGCCTGATTCTCTGCTAACTTTACTAGTTCATCCTCCAACCGCCTAATTCGATCATCATTAGGTTCTTCAAGAACTTGTTCCTCTTCCATATTAGGAACAAATGATGTTTTGGCTTCCATATGCTCAATTCAATCAATTAAAAACCTCTACCAATAAAATTTTGTAAAATAAATATGCAATTCCATGCAAAACCTAATATCTAGACTAATAGGCTCATAGATACTTTAAGGTCCATTTGTATAGCTTGACTCAACAAGTTTAAAGAATCTAGCACTTTTGCTATAATACCATTCAAACTATAACGACCCGATCCACATGGTATGATATTGTTCATTTTGGAGTTAACCACCTTCACGGCTTTAAAACGCGTCATACCAAGGGGATCCAACCTCGCACATATTAGCACATACCCTTCCCTCACCCAGGCAATGTGGGACTATAACACCTAGGTAGCTTGCTAGCTTCTGAGCCCGCCCACACATTATAGCCTGCCAGCCTCACCGCCAGCCCACACATGGTAGCTCGTCAGCCTTAGAGCCCACCCACACAAGGTTGTCACAATCCACCACCCCTTAGGGGGTCAACGTCCTTATTAGCACACTTCCAGCTAGGTGTGGTTCTGATAGTTGGTACCCAATGGGTACAAGATTATCTTTCTTATTTTGATTAGTACGAAGGATTCTGGTATCCGTGTGACTTTACAGGTGATCCAGTTATTGAATTCTCCTCGGCTGAATGATCATGTCTTTTGTAAAATGATGTCATCGGCTTGCTTCGGGAAGTTGCCAGATGACTTCAAGTTCTAGCAGAAGTACTGCTTCTTGGCTCCTTCGGATTCGAAGTACCTCAAATTCAAGGATCGTCCGCTTGAGCGAGAGTTCAAGCCACTTTGTAAGTATAGCTTCAACCTTTTTTTTGTTGCATTAATTGTATGCTAATCATCGCATATGTTTTTTTGTAGGGAGGTTCCCCACCATTCCTCTTTCTTCAGAGGAGCAAGATACTATGAAGGCGTTCCGTGACATGTCGCGGATGAGGGTGGAGAACGTTATATGTTTTACTAACTTCAGCCGCAGTGGGTTGTGCGCCAACTGGCATGTGCCCCTCACTCTTTACCGAACGCCGAATGTTAAGTTTGAAGGTGAAGTCCCTTCCAGAGAGAGGATGGCTTCCAAAGTTAAGGCTCCTACTTTGTCCGACACAGAGAGGCTTTCTGAGATGCTCGCCTACTTTGTAAGCTCAAAGAGGTCTCGTGCTAGGACTGAGCAGGCTCCCAAATGGTCTGCTCCAGTGAAGAGGAGCGTGAACCTAACCAGCCACCCAGGGTGAAGCCGAAGTATCTGGCTAGGAGAAGGACCACCTGCGTTTAGCAGGGGTTGAGGATGCGTTGAAGCTTAGTACCGAGCAGGCAGAAGCTGTGAGCGAAAAGCTGATGTTGGCTACTGTGGAGGCTTCTACTGGTGCTGACCAATCCAGAATTGTTTTACAGGAAGGTTTTGATGAGGATTTGCCTGGGATCCTAGAGTTCAATCGTTTCACTGGTTGATCATCCGACAATGGCCGCAGTAGTGCAGGTCATCCTTCTTGTAAATCGCATTGTCCCTCATCTTGTTCCTGGTCGTATATCAGGGTGATGGAGGGTGGGTCCTTGGACAATTTGCTTCATTATCTTCCTTTGGATTCCGCTAAGTCGTGTTGCAATAAATGGTTCACTGCTGGTGACAAAGGGAAGGTCATGGATGAGGGTCTGGGTACAGTGGAGACTACAAAGGGCAGCGCTGGCGTAATTTCACGTTCAGGAGAGCTCCATCCAGATGTGCGGATAAGTTTGTTTGGTCCGGATGTAGTAAAGATGAGCAACCAAACCTGGCACCAGGAGGTTGACATTGACTATGCTTCGATGAAACACAAAAGCAGGCACCACAGCTCACAGATGGACCACGCTCCAAAGCCCGAGGAGGATACGTTGGAAGGGCATATGGATAAGAGTTTGAAGCACCTTATGTTGGGGATCTCTCATTTAAGCCATATGGTCATCGCTGGGATGGAAGTTGGAGTGGCTCATGAGAGGATGTACACCATGGAGCGTGTCTTCTCGACTATGCAGAAGTTGCAATCTAATGCAATTTAAAATTGAGCTGCTGAGGAAGCATATTGATGCGAGGAGGCTGTAACAGTTAGCCATTTTCGTCGAGACTCAGAGGGTTCGTCTAGAAGCCCTCAAGTTTGATTTAGCAGACGCGGTGTCCACAAGGGACAAATTCTAGCAAGAGTTGGATTTGATCCACCGTGATCTAGAGGTTGCGCCTGTAGCTGCAGCTAAGACGTGCTCTGAGTTACAGTTTTTGTTGAGAATAGCACCATGAAAGAGGCTGAGTGGGTTGCCCAGAGACAGCAGTTAGAGGCCGACGTGGAATTTAACGCTCGTGAAATGAGGAAAGTTTGAGACCAGCTTCATCTAGAGCAACATGAGCTCATCAAAATTAAGAGTGTCCTGGCTACGGAGTAGTGTCAGGTTTATGTTCTGACCGACAAGCTGGAGTTGTTGTAGCGTGAACTTGCTAAAGCAAAGGCGCGCGAGGAAGAGCTTCTCAAGGCGCAGGGAAAATGTGAATTTTGTTAGGTTGATGAAGGAAAAACATCTAGAATGGGACCTTTCTTATTATAAGAAGATGTCTTACGCAGACTTCAAAGTGGTCTTTGCGTCATCAAAAGAAAAGAGTGATATAAATCATGACGCTCAAATTGAGGCGCGTACAAACGCAACTCCTGCTCCTTCCCCTGTTAAGCTTAGTTCTCCCGTATTTGTACCCCCTCCTGATAAGGAGTAGATTTTGTACACCTGTACTTTTTGTTTCAACTCTTAATGAAAACAAGTTTATTTTGAGTACGCCTTGTACTCGCATTGTGTTCGGCCTCCCTGTCGCGCGCTTTCCATTTTGCCTTGTTGTTTTACTTTGACACAGGTTTGGTTGGGTTAGCAGGAAGCCGAGTGGTCTGTCTGTTGTTGAGAATTTGACCATTTATGTCACAAATGATTCTGACCTGTTCTTCTGTGAGGACTCAGAGTCACTATCGCTCGCTTACATCCAATAGTGGGTGTCTTGTGGATGGTTTGGTAGTGGGATACGCTACCCACACCAGAGCTTATCCTCTAGGTAAGCCAATGGGGGCTTTAGTTGCATATCTTACTGTCGGTTGTGGCTGCTGGCACGAGTGAACTGTGGAAGCCGAGCACATGTGTAGTCTTTGAGCTACAACACTTGTCTCGAGTCAGGTTTCGTGAGCTCAGGCTGACATCCCATGTAGCATCCGTTCGCGTGTCAATGGCTTGATTTTGAGTTGGCTTGAGTGACCATTGCGGAATAGAATGTCAGCCTATGCGAGCGTAAAGACGCTGCTTGTAGGGAGTGGTGGTCGCGTGGTGAGCCGTTGACATCCGCTGAAGCTGGCTAGACTCCCACCTTTTGAACCATCAATACCCGCATGAATTGGAGTACAGGTTTGGGATGTGAGAATACGGCGATCATGGTCTGTTGAAGAGCGATGATCCTGTGGCGAGCCGTCAACCTCAGTTCGAGACTGACTAGGCTCCCACCTTTCAAACCATCTACACCCGCGCAGAGTGGGCTACAAGATTAGGATGAGGGGATTTGGCGACCATGGTCTGTAGATGTGCAGAGGTCCCGTGGCAAGTCGGTGGCATCAGTTTGGGACTGACTAGGCTCCACCTTCCAAATCATCTACACCTATGCGCATCGAGCTACAAATTTTGGAGTTTTCGGCAACCATTGTTTGTAAAAGAGCAGTGGTCTCATGGCAAGCCTTCGACATCAGTTCGGGACTGACTAGGCTCCCACCTTCCAAACCATCTACACCCGCATGGAGCAAGCTACAATTCTGGGAGTTGCTAATTTGCAACCATGGTCTGTAGAAGAGCAGTGATCCCGTGGCGAACCATCTACATCAGTTGGAACTGACTAGGCTCCCACCTTCCAAACCATCTACACCCGCGCGCAGCGTGCTACAGGTCTGGGCTTTGACCAGAAGTGGATGTTGTCAGTCATCACTGTCTAGGCCTACTTGATCGGGTTTGTCGACCATTGTTGCGAAGGGGGCAACGGTCCCTTGTGAGTCATTGTCACCAAGCGTAAGAGCTCTGATTAGACTCCCACTTCCTAAGCATCGACATCCGCATAGGGAAAACTAGGCATTGAGATGAACCAAAAGTCTTCGTCATCATCCGAAACTGACTAAGTTTGCCTAGTTAGGTAAGGGCTCCATCTGTTACGAGCATGCAAGCCTACATCCGCAAGCAGAGTGCATCGTGCGGATTAGTTTTCTTTTGAAGAGACAGGTGTACCTTAAATCAGTTAGTGATATGCAGGTGTGATCCGTGTGTCAAAAATGACAAGGGTTTATAATGTTTGTGTCAGGCACAAGGTAGAATACCACTTGAATAGTGAGTTGAGCCCATGGGCCCGTAAAAGAAGAGCTAGGGCTTGTCGTAGGATCAAGACGCTACGTGTATAGCGTAGATTGCATGGTGGCACACGTACGACATAGATCGCGATATGGTTGAGTATCGATAACTCCCCCAATTAATTGGGTTGTGTGTAGCATCATTAATTGGATTAATGTGGTCCTGTTGCGGTTTCCTTAGAAGCCGTCGTCTCCTCGTTTCCCATACGATATTCACTACTGACATTTAATGTTGAAGCGCCTATTTGGTGAACCACTATGTTTATATAATGGTGTTTTTTCATCATTGTAGGCATTATCTTCTACAGAGCGTGCCTCTTCAGATGTTCTTACTCAAAGAATATGCTTTGGGTTTTCCAAAGGCTGAAGGTTGACCTCCAACGATAGAGTCTTTGAATGTTATGACATTTGTGCCGACGAGTCATGATAAGACTTTTTGTTATGCATGGTCACCTACTCTAGGTGGCACCCAATTGGTTCGCGGAGACCTTGTAATTTCTTCTTGTATTGCGTAAAAAAAGTACAGACTTCCTTCCAAGGAATGAGTTTGTTGTTTATGTGCCAATGCCATGTCGGTGCTTCTAACTGTCTAGTTTCAAAGATAATACCAGCAGCCAACCTTGGAACGGTTGCTTCCCTCCCTTCTCAGTTAGCCCCGTCATGTTGTGCACTGGAATTCGGGATTGCGGGACGGAGTGGAGTTGGACATGGCCTGTCGGAGTGGGCCATTGACTACTAGATGTCCCTCTCATCCCTTCAGCGAAAGGTTGTACTCGACCTATTTAAACATGATACTTGTCACAAGTTCGTCTGGTTGAGCAGATCGAGCATGTGAGTTGGTCGTAGCTTCGGCTAGCGTTTCGTGGGACCTCCGATTCTTGATTTTGTACCATCTCAGGCCATATTTGAGGGGTATGTCTGGAGAAGCATTGAATTGAATGCGCTTTTTCATCCCGCTCTTACTCGTGGAGTCTACCCTGGGTACCTTTTCTATCGTTTCTGAGTCTTCTTCTGGAGTCGAAATGTTTAAGCGAGTCTTTATTGTATGTCGCATCGGATTCAGATGTTTGTAGTATTTTGTACATGCATCTGGGAGATCATTGTTACATCATTCCAGTAATCAATAGAGTGAGTTTGCGTAATTCTCTTTTATTTCTTAAATGATATAAGCTCCTTAGAATTAAAACTCTACATTGACTATGGAAAGGAAACTAAACAACTGAATAGACTGACTGTTGGTAGAGAGGTCGACCTAGACCTGAACTAAATTCGCAAGGCCCTTCCTGGATCATTAGTACCTTCAGTGAACTGCCAAGTTTCATTGATGCTGTTGAGGTTACTAAAAAGTAAACCTTGTGTGGGAGTTTCCTTTTGCGCCAGCTGATAGTGGTGAGGTTGTGCTCCCGTTTGCAATGACCTCTCCGCTTCGTCAGGTTGAAGAGCGAATTGCTCCTGTGAGGTTAAATGTTCTCCGCTACTGAGTTGAGTCACCGCTGTTGGGATTTTGTCTCCATGTGGGCGGAGTGACTTTTCCACAGTCATTGGGTTTGGCTTCTATTCAACTTGCCTCGTGGGCTCCGGTTGGATATGGGACAATTTTATCTGCTTCAGTGCAGTATAATGGTAGCCTCATGCTGTATGTTGGTCCTCGTGAATTGTTCCCTCTGAGTGGTTAGCTGTATACTTGACGCACTAGTAAAGGGTGGAGACTACTGCTTCCATCTGGTAAAGCCATGGTCTTCCCAGGATAAGGTTATAGGTAGACAATGCGTCCACTTCCATGAAGTCTAAAAACAAATCCTTTCTTAGTTGTTGCTTTTCTACCACTACTACTAACCTTATCTTACCGATCGGTAAGCATTTCTTTCCGTTGAGCCAATCAGTAGGTAGTCGAAGAATGTCAGGGCCCTTCTCACTTCCCACCTTGCGATAGAGACCAAAATGACAAAAGTATCATTGTGTAGTGTGTGGATGCCTTCGAGGTCCTTGTCTGTGAAGGTCAAGGTGGCGATGGGCTTTGCACTCTCGAATAGTATACATCTGTCCTCGTCTGCGGACTGTGTTCGCATCTCCAGTAGAGTTTGCTTGCGGGACCTGTTTGACTGGTCTTCATATGATCTGATTTCGTGTAGGACATATATTATGCCCGGAGTCTCCTTCTCAATCTCCTTGACTACCTCTCCCATTTCCTTGGGTCGGTCTTGTCATTTCTCTGAACCCAGGACTTCCTTTAGCTTGCCCTTGCAAATCCAATATTCGATCTGATACCTTAGACTCTTGCAATCGCTGGTGTCGTGGCCATCCTCCTTGTGGTATGAGCAATACTTGTTAATGTCACGTTTGGAGTGGTCTTCACTGCTTTGGGGGCCATTTCAGATCTACCCAGTTTTTCATGGAATTAAGGACTTCCCATAAGCTAGAATTGAGAGGGGTCGTGGATTTGGAAACAACGTAATTGGAATGCTTCTCTGGGCTAGCCCGACCAGGGTCTGACTTGTTGTCGTTGTGCTTTTGCTTATTTCTTTCTTCGTCTTCTCGCCTTTTTCCTTGCTTCCCATCCCTAGAAACGGAGGGTTTCTTCTCTACTCCAGTTTCCTTCTTTGTTATTCTCATATCTTCCTAGGTGATGTACCTTTGTGCGCCTTTCAAGAGTTCTGCCATATCCATGGGGGTTCCAAGGTGAGGAAGTCGTAAAACTTTCCCTCTTTTAGGCTCACAGTAAAAGCCTTCACGGCTGTGTCGTCACTGAAATCGTCAATGAGTGTCAGCTCATCGTTGAAGCGCGTGACATACTCTCTTAGCATTTCGTTATATTTCTGCCTCGAAGAGAGTATGTAGTGGGGGCCTTTCCTGATCCGCTGGCTTTCGACAAAGTGCATCGGGAATTCTTTGGCTATCATCTTGAATGAGTCGATCAACTTTGGTAGGAGGCTGTTGAACCATGTTAATGCTGACTTCTTTAGACTGGTAGGGAATGTTCTGCACATCACCAACTCAGAACCTTCTTTGAGCACCATTACGTGCTGGTAATGGCACAAGTGATCGAATGGATCAGTGGTCCCATCATAGAAATCGAGCTTTGGAGGCATGAACTTTTTTGGAAGAGCCTCGTTTATGATAAAGTCCACGAACGGTGGAAAAGAGAGGCGGTTAAGCACGTATAGATTGTGAGCCCCTCAGCGGAGGGGGTTTTGCGGGGCGAGCCTATCTACCTTAAAGGTCGAGTCCGCGTTAACTGTGTCGCATCTTCTAGTCCAATGAGAACTAGTAGAGGCTTGACTCTCATGTCCCTGATCTCGGTTGTCTTTTGGAGATTCAGGCCTGTGATGCTCATGATCTCCATTGGCAGGTGGAGGGTTCTACTGTATGAGAGCCTCCACTACTTTAGTGATATGTTGTATTTGTGACTACAACAAATCAATCATGGGGTTTGTCGTTGTTGTTGCTGGCGCGGGGGTGTGAGTCTGCTGCCTGTGTGTCACCGGCACCGCTGGGAGCGGTGGTATAACACCAGTCTGAGTGTTTGATGAGTCTCCTTGTTTTCCATTGTTGCGTGATCTGGTGGTCACCGTCTTCTTATATTCTGAGGAGAGATAATGCTAGTGAAGAGTTAGGAACTTTTTCATTCCCCACGATGGCGCCAAACTGATGCAGTCGATTTTCGCTTCCCACTTTGACCTTGACCTGATAACCTACTGACCTACGCAAGGAACCTACGTGAGCCACGGACCACTGTTGTGGCGGCCAATGGCACTCCGATGCTAAAGTCAGACAGGGATCTGAGGAAGACGTAATGTTGTAAACAGGGCATTTGTAGCATACCTTAGCTTACCAACCTCATGTCTTATTTATAGTGTTGGAGTCCTGGTTCGACCAAACAATCGGTGGCGTATAGGGAAGAAGATCATCATGGAGATCCTTCTCTAATTAGGAGTTGTGCTGTGAAGGTAAGTTTCCTTATTAGACTTGTGCTCTTAGATACACGAGAGATAGTTCCCAATCAGAGTGTTTTCCATAGATAGAAGTTTCCATGTACGACATATACTTTGGTATTTGCTTCCTAGTTTAAAGCAAAGTGTTGTTGTATTGCCTGTCCGAAGCTTATCCCCAAGATACTTTCCTTAATAGGGCTTACGAGTATTGGGGATAGCTGTGAGACGCGTGGGCTTATCAGGTTGTAATGATTTGGGTCGATCTAATGGACTCATTGTGCGGGCTTGAATCCGCTTGGGCCAGATCAATGTTGGGCTGACGCTTGGGCCTCTTATTTCTCGATATCATCATGACACTTAGACGGTGTATAAGAAATGACGATTTGGTTTATCATCAGTCACCACAACAGTAGTTCATGTCTCACGTGTGTTCCTTGTGCAGGTCAGCAGGTCAAGGTCAAGCAGGGAGCGAAAATCGACTGCATCAACATGCATGAAGAATTTGATGAAATGGAGGAATTTCAAGAAACAAAAACTATTTAAAAAAAGAACTAGCCCATAGAAAGATTTAGATATTGCATCTCAAGACCCTTGTATTGAAGTAAATCTTGGAGAAAATAATGATCATAAACCTATCTTCATAAGTACAAACTAGATGTTCCAACAGGTGTGAAGCTAATCTCAGTTTTAAGAACTTATAAGGATTGTTTTACTTGGGATTATGATGAATTGTCTGGATTAGATAAATCATTGATACAACATAAATCATCAATTAAATCCAAGTGCAAGCTTGTTAAGCAAAACAACCAAGGAATATGACACCAGAAGTGACTTCCAAGGTTAAAGAAGACGTGGAAAGGCTCCTCAAAGTTGAATTTATCAAGACTGCATGTAAGTTGATTGATTTTATAATATAGTTCCACTTGTGAAGTAATATGGGAATCTTATAGTTTTCATAGATTTCAAAAATATTAATGCAACAAATAAAAATGTGAGGTATGATATGATCCTCACTGGGAGTGCATTGACACTCCTAGTGAGTGGTTGAATAGTAATTTTTTTTTTAAATCCTCACTGGGAGTGCACTGACACTTAGGCTAATGTTGACTAGAGTGGTCAAAAATCAAATTTGTTTTGAAAAATAACGGAAGTATTAAACTTTGAATTTCTTGGGCTAAACTTACTGAATGCTTCTGTTGTGACTCAAGGATAGTCAACACCACAAGGTTCACAAGTTTAGTTGATTCACTTGAAAGTGGAAACCAAATGAAAACCTTCTGCAAATCCCTCAAGAAAATCCTAAGCATGCAAGTTGAACATACAAACAATGTAGCTTATGGAAAGTAAAGACAACTTAACTAAGCATGTATGGTAAAGTAAATAGAGAAGGAGAGGAAAAAACAAACCAGACAAAGAACATCAATATAACGAGGTTCACCTAAGTTGGAGTTTGATTAGCTCTGACCATTTAGTTCCTCATTAGAAAGGGCTCGTAAACCTCAAATTTATTACTTTATCAAATGAGAACTCCACTCCAATCAACGTTCCACAACCTCGCAAGGTCTAATTGTTGCACTCTTATGAGACTTACTGACACGAACCAAGAGCTCGGCTCCGATAGTCTTACGTACATCTTGGTCATCATAAGTTTGGTGCATCACAACCAAATCTTAAGGATGCGTGGGATTTCGGAGACACTACCTGATCTTATGATCGTGCACCATGAGACTTATTGATTTGGCAAAAAATCAGATCATCATGGAATGGAACACAATCAAGTCTTACTTCTTGCTTGGGATCACCGGGGTGATACTTAATTGTATGAATCTACTTTCTGGATTCAAAAACCCATACGAGGTGAAGGTAAGTCTAGGCACGACTAATACTAAAAAGGGTTTTTCTCTTCTAATGACACTTTTTTGTCGAATAGAGAGGCTTAAAAGCTTTTTTACATTCAATCTCTCACTCAATGAAAAATGAAAGCTTCACTTAATGATGACATGAAGTGGTTGAAGGCTCAACAACTCTCCAAATGAGGCATATATCAATACAAAACTTCCTTCGACTCTTTTTCATCACTTTATTTTCTATTCTCTTTAGATAATCAAATAGCTCATGAAGAGATAAAAAGTTTCTTTCAAAAACACCATAGATCTCTCACAAATGATAAGGGTGTTGAATGGGTGAATGGATCTCTCAAAGGGGAGGCCAAATGGGATAGAATAACGACTTCAACAAATTTATAAGCTCAACTGGAGAGGGTGAATTCGACTTCGACTACATCATCAACTGCAATCAGAATGGCTATTTTAGAACGGTTCGTCGTCTTTCGGAATGCTCACCTGCTAAAGTTGATTTCTCAGCGTGTAAAGTCGACTCTACTTTCGTCATATATCTTTTTCCAATAAATTAATACTCTTTAGTCAAATGTATTTTGTCTTTGACATAGGAGGAAACCTAGAATTCAAACTTTTGAATTTGGATTTCACGTACTTTGCCTCCAAATAGCTTTTAATACTTCATTTGATTTTGGCTATTAATAAGTTATTTTGGCTTGTCTTGGTCTTCATGGCTTTGACTTGGCTTCATGATTTGACTTCTTTTCCTTTGACAATGGTCCTTAGGAAATGGATAAGGTTGAAATGATCTTTACATAACATAGATGTAATCCCAACACTCGATATACGTCTTATAGTTTTATCGTATATTTTTACATTGTTTTCACATAATTCGCAAATATATTTCAGCAATGCCCTAAGATGAGCTTCCAATGTCTATATTTGACATCCTGGTGGATAGGTCAGCAGTAATGCAAAATCGTCTATGATAATGGACATTGAGGTTATAATCAAATAATACACACACACACATATACATATTATATATAGATGAAGAAGATGTGCATAAAACTGCCTTTTGGTGCCCAATAAATCTGGGAACCTATGAATGGGTCAAAATGCCTTTTGGAGTTATGAATGCAGAAGCAACTTATCAGATAGCCATGAATATTATGTTTCATTATCTTATTGGATCATTTCTGGAATGTTACATTGATGACATAGTGGTGAATTCACAATCCATTCAGTGAACATTTAGAACACTTAACAAAAACCTTCAAAATAATGAGATTTAATAAATTGAAGTTGAATCCCATGAAATGTACTTTAGTGTTCAAGCTGATAATTTTTTAGGTTATTTGGTTCAAGAAAAAAATATACAAATAGACATGAATAAAACCAAACCTTTCATGGAGGCCAAACCTCCATAGACCAAAAAAGAATTACAAAGATTTCAAGGTCAAGTCAATTTCCTTGAAATATTAGCATTTGAGACATTGGGAAAGATTAAAGCGTATTTTCCCTTTTTGAAGCTTAAAGACAACCTAGAATTGAAATGGAAAGAGGAGCATCAATTGGTTTTTCAAGCCTTGAAGAATTATTTATGCAATCCCCCAGTACTAATGTCACCTAAAAAGGACAGCAATCTGAAGCTTTATGTTGTTGCCGCAGCGGATTCTTTTATAAGAGTTTTATTGGCTCAAGACTAAAAGAAAAAAACAAGCGTATATTACCTTAGTAGGATTTTAGATGTGCATGAATGTAGGTATTCACCTATTAAAAAGTTGTGTTTGACACTATATTATACTTGTAGTAAGTTGATATATTAATTAGTGCCCAAAGCAATCATAGTTATTGCCAAACTAATGTTATCAAATATATGTTAAAAAGCCCATTTTTTTTAGAATTAGGATTTGAAAATGGATGTTGGCTATTTCTGAATTTTGTTTACAATATGTTCCACACAAAAATTAAAGGAACATGTTTTACCCATTTTTTTAGTTGTCATCCTATCATTGATGATAACTTGAACACTAACATTGGATACATTATTTCTTAACCATGGAAAATGTGATTTGATTGATCCAGAACGAATAATGTTGTTGGGATAAGAGTGGTAATTGAATCACCAGAAGGAATAAAGTCCAAACATGGGTTCAGGTTAGATCGTGATACTTGTACTCATAATCGAGCAGAATATGAAGCATTGTTGATTGGGTTAGAAATACTAATTAATTTTTTCATGCTAAGACATAAATTAATATGGATTCCCAATTGACCATAAAACAATTAACATGACAGTATCAATCACTACAACACAAATGCTCATTAATAGCATTTCAAAAACGCTATTGTAGGATATCATAGCGTTTTAGAAAACGCTATGTCTATCGGAGCTATAATAGATACAGGGTTATTTATAGCGTTTTAGAAACGCTATTGTAAGTAGACCATTTATAGCGTTTCTGAAATGCTATAGTTACTGTATTTATAGCGTTTCTAAAATGCTATAGTAACTGTATTTATAGCGTTTCTGAAACGCTATTGTATAGTTACCAATAGCGTTTTAGAAACGCTATTTTCTTCCCTCACGTAGCATTTAACAAAAGCTATTGTATTAATTTCTATAGCGTTTCTCAAGGCCCTTTTTTTTCTATAGCACTCATCAAGTGCTATCAAATGACTTTTTATAACATCTTATAAGTTTTATTTCTAGAAAATAAAAACCAAAATGTGACAAACACTTAAACATTTCCATGAACGGAGGCAAAGTAATGTAATTAATAAGATAATGTATTACATCGAGTCACAAAATCTATCAAATAATAAAGAAAAGACTTACATTTATCTCAGTTGAAGCATGGTCACACCATACAAAACATCGACCCAAAAGCCTGTACAAACTCTGCCCAAGACGCCATACCAATCAGCGCTCGGCGACAATTTCAGCAATACGCCCTCAGCGCAGCAGCCAACACCGCCCAGTCCATAGCGAGACAATACACCAAGGATAAAAGACTTGATAAGCCAATTGGCAAGTACTTAAGCACTGCTCCACAGCTTGCAAAATGAATTTGCAACTTACAAGCACAAAAATGCAACTTGCAGTCACAATGTTCAAATTGCAATCACCGACCAAGCACAAGCCTGCAACTTTCATACACGTACCAGCTAGCGCAACTCACAGCCAAGAGTTGCACCAAACTGTCCAAAACAACCAAGCAACGCAACTTGCGCATCTGCAGCAATAACAGCAACCGCGCCCTCAACAAGAAAGAAGTTGACTAGGCAATTGTCGCTATGTAATTATTTTTGCATTTTTATGGACTGCAGAGAAATGGCCACTCCCATAAAACTATAACAACAAAGAAGATAGCGATCAGGCTGCAAAAGAAAGATATAAGAAGATGCTCGTAATAGGAGATAATCAACTTTGCAGCAAAAATGGGGCAAATAGAAAGTTGTGTGTTCTCCATGTTAACCGCTTCTCTGATGATGTCTCCACTTCGCCGATTTTCTGTGCAAGACAGTTAAATTATAAGCTTATCTTTATTATTAACAAACAAAAAATACACTGGGTCTGCAATGCCACGGTAAATCAAATTTTACCATCATTTGCAATCTTATCAAATAAAAAAAGAATAGCAAGCCGAGTCAAGATAACAGCAAAATCATCCTACAATAAAGAAACAGGATATTCTCTTCCAGGATAGGGTCGACAAAAAGATAACCCACTGAAACTGCGTCTCTCCAAAGCATCACTTAGAACATATCTTCCAGTCAAGAATATTTCATGGAGTGCTTCACGCAAGTACTCCCGGGAATGTACAGGAGGATCGTAACAAAAATAACACCATTTTGCAATTGAAAATAATTAATATTTAGTGCTTAAAAAGATTTCCAAGTATATATGACATTCTCAAAACATGTTCTAATATGAATAAGATTAGCAATTTAGCATGATCAATTACAAAGTAGCAAAACGAAGAGTATTTAAAAGATCGAAATATATGATCATCAACTCTACACAAAAGAACAAAACACTTCATTCTATATCTCAGTAAGTTATAAGAATCTCGAATGAGAATGGAATGACCTTAATACAGGTAACTGAGCATGACAACATAGAACATAAAAGCTAGCATACCTTGATGTTGATGTTTGATAGACGTTGCTCTAGGTTTGACTGCCCTTTTTTTACCCTAGTGCATGGAAAGGATGCATTACCACTCAAATGACTTCTCTTTTCATCCATTCCATATTTTTGGCTTGCGGATCCCTGTGGCTTCAAAGGTGAGTCCTTAGGTCTATCAATATCTTCTTCTGGTTCATCTACACCATCTTTAGCCTTCTCAGTATCCTCCATAGGCTCTTCATCATTGTTTTCAGACTCTTTAAGCATTTCTGATATGATACAGACCACTTCTACTATTCTATCCTCTAGATTCATCCCAAAATGGTGTTTTGTACAAGAAAAATGAAATTTAAATATAAACTTGCCTTATCTACTACATCACAGAGAATGCAAACTGGCTGCAGCGTCACGCTAAAACAGAGATTATCATCAATGACATTTGTCTCAAGCAAAATAAGAACGTACCAAGCTCTTTGATGCCATTAGCAATATTGAAATGCATTACCAAAAAGAAAAAAATTGAAGATTAGGAGATTATGTTAGCGAAAGAGTCAACTAAGAGATAATCCACTAAAACTTATAGTTGGTTCAGATCTCAGTTTTCCGAGATATTGATGGAGGAAAGGAAGCATTTCGTCCCTGCTAGGTTGTTTCTCAAGCTCGCCTTCTCTTAATGTCAAAAAAGATTTCCAACAGATTTCTTGCAGGTTGAATAGAAAAGAAGCCTTTGTATAATTGCATAATAAAACACTAGAAAAGATGGATACTTCCATCTCTATTTTAGATGTTGTAAGATTGTACTCAACACTATACAGTACCTGACTAGTCTAGAAAGCTATTATGGTCTTTAGAGATCAAAATACTCAAACACTTGACACATGGTGGACACCAACACTCTCTTTGTATTAGTTCATACAGCGACATGAGAATTTTAAATGATGCTGGCATAAAAATTACAACACGTTGCAACTGAAACTGACTATATATCTTATGCAAAAAAGAAAAAGAAAAAAAAACCTAATATATTAGGGAAAGAGACTCTTAAACAAATGCAGTTCAAGAATTGGGACATTAACGAATTCCAGACCAGACATGCACAAAATATGCTCTACTATGAAAAGGATGCATCACTAAACATGGTACCAAAGGGGAGAATATCTAAAAGCATGAAATACATGATCCTATCAACTCTAAATTTAAAGAACCACACTCAGACACTAATACTTCATTCTGTATCTGAATAAGATATAAGAATCTCAAATGAGAATGAAATTACCTTAATACAAGTAATCGCGCATGACCACATAGAATGTGAAAGCTAGAATACCTTGATGTTGATGTTTGACAGGATTTTCTCTAGGTACCCTTTTGTATTGAATTAATGTTTTACCCTTCTTCTGACTTATATTTTCATCCATTCCTTCTTTGCTTGCTGATGATCCCGTTAACTTTAAAGGTGAGTCCTTAGGTCCACTATATTCTTGTGGTTCCTGTAAATCATCTTCATTATCTTCATCCCCTACGTCGTTTTTTATGTTGTCAAGCACTTATTCAAAGATACCCATTACTTCCTTTTTTCTATGCTTTAGATCCACCTTTTGTCAAGCAAACGAGAATGTGATGGAGAAATAACTATCAATTAACCATCTTTTGAAATTTTATCATGATAAGACATGGAGAAATAGAAATTTATCAAATTAAATGCAAAAGGGGGCAGAGAAAATCCATCAATTAATATAAACTTTACATTTAAATATATTAACAAAAAAAAGGCAGTTTCAAACTAGCTGAATTTCTAAATCAACCTTTAAAGCCAAGAATTGTAATCGGTGGCTTTTTCATCGATTTTTCATCCCAAATATGGCCAATTAAATTAATTAATAACTTGATCAGCCCACAAGTAGCTATATTCACATTTATAGAGAGTTATCTCCTATACAATTACAGAGAATGTAGATCAGATGCAATGCAATTTCATGGGAAATGATCTTGATCTTGATCTTATGATTTGAATATAAACTCAATATCCTGCACATAAAGGTGTAAGGCATCCAACATACCCTCTGATAAGTATCTGAAATAACCACATGGGCATACAGAAATAGAGTAAAAAAGTACATGCAAACTAAAAGGAATAGCTTCCTTACGGTTTTGCACCACTACCTACATCTTTGTTTGATAAAGTATAATTGAGGCACAATATGAGATCGTCATATTAGTTTAAAGTAACATTTTGATAGAAACCAATAAACATGACATTGAACTTTTAATTTAAAACGTGCTTAAATCCATACCTGGTACCCAAGAAGCTTGTGTCATTGGATAAACTTTCTATCTGCGACAACATGCATTCCAAACAATTAAAATGATATATAAGACCAAATATGGCTATCCTAAAAATTCAAACAATGGTACAATATTGAAGATTCCTGATCATACTAAGCTATAAGGTCAAAGAACAAGTGATCGTGTACCTTAGTTATATTTGCAGCATGAAACTCAGGTAAGTTTAACCCATCAATAACATCATTATCTTCTCTACCTTCAACTTCTGAAGTCATCTTAATGATTCTCGGTCCATAATTAAAATCCTTCCATTCTCTATGGATAATGCAATGATAGAGTAGAAGAATTCATTAAAAACTTGTAGCCTCATATAAACAAAGTCATGGATATTGACTATATGCTTAGTATAATAACAATACACATATACCTAATTCAGGACACGAAAAAAAAAACATTACATTTGAAGAAATTTATGTGGTTCATCACTCCTTGTGTGGTTTCGTGGGTGTAGATTGTGTAGTTTCAATACTCCAAAGTGTGCATAGCATGCAAGTAAGGGTTTGGGGTAGCACATTGTAAATTTGGTTCAACTTAAGTTAAGATGAATTTGGGGTAACACACAAACAATGAGGTTCCATAGTGAAAGCACTATAATGGCTTTAAGAAAGAAAGTACAAGTCATAAAAAACAAACCCATACATATGTAGATATTGAAATAACATCTCTGAGAGCATCTGTGCCTGTTTGCCAATCTCATCTGTATATGGATAATGGTTTGCACCAAAAGCTTCACATATCTTTGAAATTTTGTTCTTTGCTCTTTCTTCATTATAGAAAACAACAAATACATGTTTCTCAACCAATCATAAAAATCTCAACTTTAACTAAAACACAATAGATTGAACTCAAACTCAAAATCAAGGATACTTCCATCTTCACTCTCTTTGATCGATTTTCTGAGAAACCCATCTCTATGGAGATTGCTATCACTGAAATAAAACTCAACCTGGAACAAATAACAAGTTTTGAATCTAATAAACACAAGAAAACATTGTTCTAGTGTTGAAAAAAAAGAGAAAGGGTGGGATTTTTTTATACCTGATGAATGACTTTCTTCAATGTTTCTTCATCTAGAGAAGTAGTAGTCATTCTTGTGTAGTGATGAAGCTCAATTAACGAAAGGGGATGGTGGGGAAGCTAGGGTTTTAAGGTGTGAAAGGGTTTTAAATTTAGGGATTATGAAGCATGAAAATTTAGGGATCTTATTCAACTGTGAAGCTCAATAAAAATAGCTATTGGGAATGATTTTGCTACAAAAATCATGCAAATAAGCAAGAAAAAAAAGGTGTAGAAATGAAGAAGCATGTTGAAACAAATCTGAAGGAAAACACCCATTTGCATAATTTACAAGATCAAACACAGAAACTCCATTATCTTTACAAAATTGAAATCAGAGAGAGATTCAAAAATGTGAGAAATGCACAAGAAAGAAATGAATTGGATGAAAGGAAGAAACAAACTCTTGGAGGAGTGTCGTTGTTGAGATCTCTGGTTGCGAAGCTGCAGCTTGAAGACCTCGCTTCTTCTCCGCCCCTGATTTCGTTACATCTCTCTGAATGAAATGAGATAAATGAAGATGAGGTAGAAGATGAAGATGGAGGAGAGTTCACCAACAGACGTCATTCCTCTATCTGTCTTTGCTCTCCAGGGTTTCTCTCATCTTCTTCCGCTGCTAGAGCAGGGCAGATTCCCCAAACAAATTGAGATTAAAGAGAGAAAATAGAGTACCTCGCGCAGAGATCTGAGGTGGTGTGATGGATCTATTGGTGGCTGCGAGATGGAATTGTGGCTGGCGAAATGAAGAGAATGCGGTCGAGAGAAGAAGAAAGGGCAAACATAAAGAGGGCGAGCAAGAAGGAGATGAGAGGCGAGGAAGAGGTCGAGCAGAGAGAGGCGAGCAAGAGTCGTTCTGTATTAGGTTTAGTGTACTAAATGGGGGGAGAGGAGAGATCAAGTCGCGAAATACAAAAAAAATTGGGAACGCCAAAACGCCCGCCATTTTACTATAGCGTTTTTTTATTTTCAAAGTCATTCAAAATTGACTTTTATAGCATGTTTATAAACAACGCTATCGGCAAATGCTATCAATGAGCGTTTGTGTTGTAGTGAATGTAATAGCATGCTACTAAGACCCTATTATGACCTAAGCATAAAGATTCTATCAACATTGGAACCCATCTAGACATATACACCTAGGTTCATGAACACTGAGGCAAATGAGATGGCTCAAATGCATCAAGTTGTAAGGAATGGAGTATACCTTATTTGTATGAGAAGAATAGTTCACCTCAAATAAGATTAATACAACCAGTAACTAACAAAATTTACAATTCCTAACAGCGCAGTTATCAATGCAATCGACTATGGAGGAGATGGGAAACAACCAATCATAGAATACCTCAAGAGTCTTGAAGGAAAAACTAGTAGAAAGATCAAGTTGCAGTTGATGAAATATGCGATGTTAGATGAGACTCTCCATAAAAAGAGTATAGATGGACTCTTCTCAAATGCTTAAAGCTACCAAACATGTTCATGGCGAGTTTGTTGCCCACATTATTCAGGTAACAAAATCATATGGATTCTAAGAAAGAATAGGTATTATTTGGCCTAAAATGCTGAAAATTTGCATTGATTACGCTAGAGGAAGTGTGGAGTGTCAGAGGCATGATCCTTTAAAGCATACACCTATTGTTGGCATGCAATACAATATCAAGCCATGACCTTTTAAATGATGGGTAGTAGATGTAATAGAAAAAATCCATCATCTATCCTCAACGCAACATAGATTTATAATATTAGCGACTAAATATTTTACCAAATTGATGAAAGCCAAAGTTTTAAAAAACATGGGGACTGAAGAAGTTCTTGACTTTTTTAAGGATTTAGTTTACAAATTTAGTTCACCTCAAACCAACGTACAAATAATGCATTATTTGAAAGTAGTCACGTTGAATACATTGGAAATAAGCATGACATAACTCTTTCAAAGTCTACATCCTATTATGCATAATAAAATGGGTAGAAAAAATCCACAAATAAAATCATCAAAGAAGTTATTTCTAAGGTGAATCAAAATAACCCTACAGATTGGCACAATCTATTGCCAGAAGTCCTATGGACATATAGGAGCACAAAAGGTCTACTACAGGGACAACAACATATGCGTCAACTTATGGTCATGTTGTTGTCCTACCTGTTGAAGTGTAACTTCAATCTCTAAGAGTACTAAAACAAAACGAAGTGCCCTTAGATGAATATCAACAGACCATGCTATTAGAATTAAATGACCTAGAAAACATAGGTTATAGACCTTGAATAAAATTGAAAGCCAAAAGAAAAAGCTAGATGAATACTACAACAAGAAGGTCCTATATAGTTCTTTTTTAATGAAGGAGACTTAGATTGGAAAACTATATTACCCTTAGGAACAAAAGATCCAAAGTTAGGTAAATGGTCCCCTGAGTGTGAAGGTCCCTTTTAAATACATAAGGTCTTAACTAGGGATGGCAGTGGGGCGGATTTTCACGGATATCCGCCCCACCCAATCCGTTTGGGGCGGTTTTGGTTATGGCTGAATGGGTTTTCGGGTGATTTCGGGTATTTAAAAAATATCCGTTCACTATTCGGGGCGGATACGGATTTGGCCATATCCGCCCCGCGGATATTCGTTTAAGTGTTGATATTACAAAAATACCCTCAACACAACACTTTATACGCTGAAAAAAAAAAAAAAAAAAAAAAAACCCTTCAATATCTCACTTCTCTCTCTCTCTCTCAATCACTTTCACTTCCTTTACGTTTTTTCAGCCTCTACAGACTGAGGAGCAAAACCAAACGCAAAAAGGAGCTTCTCCTTCTCCCTCACAGCGAAGGAGCTTCTCCTTCTCCCTCAAAACAGCGCTCGAAGGAGCTTCTCTCTCAAAACAGCGCTCCCTTCTTCTTCTTCTCCCTCAAAACAGCGCTCGAAGGAGCTTCTCCCTCAAAACAGCGCTCCCTTCTTCTCCTTCTCCCTCAAAACAGCGCTCGAAGGAGCAAAACAAACCCTTCTTCTCCCTCAAAACAACGCTCGACCTCCCTTCGAGCAACCTCCTCCCTTCGAGCGACTTCGAGCAACTTCTTCTCTCTCACAGCGAAGGCCGCGAGTGACCTACCTTCTTCTCTCTAAAAGCGAAGGCCGAACTCCGAACTCTCAGATCTGATCAGCAAGTCTAAATCGAAGCTCAGATCGAAGCTCCCACCTCATCCGCCTTCCTCTCCCCATTCAGAGATCTGATCTCAGATCTGATCTGATCTCTGATCTCAGATCTGATCTGATCGGATCAAATTTTTTTTTTTTTTTTTTTGCAATTTATTGTATGCTTTTCTGTAATTTTTCTCTCATTCTGTAGATCATTTTTTTTTTGCAATTTATTGTATGCTTTTTTGTAATTTTTTGTATTTATCTTTCGATTGTATTTTTTGCAATTTATTGTATGTTATATTGTATGCAGAAGAAATTTTTTTGTATGAAGGAGAAAATTTTTTGGGTTGTAGTTTGGGTTAAATGGGGCGGGGCGGATATCCGCATATCCGCCCGGGGCGGGGATGGTTTAAAAAAAAAAAAAAACGGATATGCGGGGCGGTTTCGGGGACCCGAAATTCCCAGCGGAGCGGGGATGGATTTGCACAAATCCGCCCCAATCCGCCCCGTTGCCATCCCTAGTCTTAACACAAGGGATGTTGTCATTTAAAACACATAAATTGGTGCATTTTCCCAAGAAAAATCAATGGTAGATTTCTCAAGCTTTATTTCCCTACTATTTCGGAGAAGCATTATCCAAACAAGTATAGCCTAGATGAATTAACATAACAAAAGTAATAAACAAGAGTGGTGGTTGAAGTAACTATGTCATGCCCCGACCCACCACGGGAATCACAGCGTGTAGATGTGTGAACTAACCCGTAACACAAGCGGATCATAACCGGTCACAACATCATAATATAACACATTCTTAATACGAGAACGAAACGAAAATGAAAACTACGATAAAAATTTGAACAAAATAAGTATATTTGATTCGCCCCGCCAGAATCATAGCGACAAAACCAATATACAAGCATCTAGTATAACAATATAGTACATCTGATAACACAGAGGAAGCAAAACATACCCGTACAGGGTGGACACGACCAAACAGCACAAAACACGCCTACAACGGAAAACGGGGCCTACGCGCCACGATCAGCAGACACGTTAACATTGCCTGCACTTCAATAGAAGCACACCCTTTGCGGGGTCAGCAAAGCACAAAGCTAACTGGTGCTAGCGAACTAAATACAAATAATAGAATAATAAACAAGGAAAATTCATGCCACGCAACAATGAATAAGCAACAAGTTCTAAAGTCTAAATCACACCGTGTCTCTAAGGATAATGTTTCTAAGTTCAAGCAACAACACAAACATTTCAGATTCCACAATAACTACAAGTTTACAATATATGCGGATCATTACACGTGATTCAAACATGGTAAATATCAAGCGATGGAAATAAAGACAATCTCATAATTCTTCCTAGTCTCCTAGGTATAGCAATCAGGTTGAAACCAAAAATTCTGTAAAATTCTGTATAAGTGTCTCATATCGTAGGTATTCGCATACCCTACGAATGTGTCTCACCCAGACACATCCCACAACGTGCACCAGTACCACTTTGGGCTTGTTTGTATCCTAATGGGGTGTCATCTGCCAGGATACAAACTCAAACATCCCGAACGACTGGCCTAACATGGCCAACCTAACACAATCAAACTCAAGCGCGCTGAGAGGGAAAGCGAGTAATCTCCAAAGCACGTCCTCCGGGACCCGTCCTACTGCACTCTATAGTGGCAAGTGCGTGCGGGAGCTCACCGCACCTCAACAAGCTTGCCACATGCAATATTGTCCACAATGTCTGGTGCGAGTCATCTCGAGCACCATCCAACTCACGATGCGAGCAAGCTCCTAAGCATCGGCACAACAGGCATTATAGCGGGGTAAAGACACTTATACTAACATCCACATGCACAAATGACGAGTCTGTACAAAATCAAAGGTAACAGACGTGCAATCATAATCAATTCGGCAATTTTTATAAAACCACGACTATGCCAAGGTCCAAACATTACCCAATTCACCACGATAAATTTATTCAAGTCGATTATCATACATGCTCATGACTCGGAAATCCCCGGTAAAACATGACATACTATGCAAACTCAAAAACGAAGCATACAAGTCCAATGTCATTACACCAAACCCTAATCACACCAAAATTCATTCACTATTCGATTTCATTCAAGTATATCATGCTTTCAGAAAACCCAATACGTAATTCATTCACAAATAACCAACACAATCATCGAAATATCTGAAAACCCCGAATTTCGAATTTGGATTCAATTATACACAATCGACGGTATAATGTAAAAATTAAATTCAGGATTTCAAATAATTATTTCTCAAAATAAATATTATAATTCCACTCACCTGGGCGGAATGGGTTTTCAAAACCCAATTCCTACAGGTCGAAGCTCCTAACTCGTAAAACCACGAATGCGGGACCACATAAATTTTTAAAACTGCAAGGCGGACTCGAAAATAAGAAAATTAGCCGAAAACTGAAAAAATAAATAAATTACAAGTGGCGCGTGACTGAAAGAAAAACTTACAGGCAATAAAAATTCGGCAAACACCCCACCGAAACCCAAAATTTGGCAAAAACGCGCCGAAACCCTCTTTACTCTGGTCTGATCGCCTCCAAACTGCACAACAAGCCGGAAATGGGTCTAAGAACACTCGGAGTCATGAAAGTGAGGCTCACCCATGCACCCAAAGCCCAGATTCATGCCGAAGAAACCTCAAAACGAACATGCATCCTGATTTTTTATTTTTTTTTGAAAAATTCGGCCAACCCAAAAATCAACCTTGCATGTCGGTTCTAAGGGCTCCAAATGATGCCACCAATGCCCCTCCATAGCTGAACGGAGCTACGAAAACCGATTAAACAAATCCAACACCAAACCCAAATGTGAAGCTGATTTTTTTTTTTTTTTTTTTTTTTTGAGAAAAACCAACAGAGAAACGAAGAGGGAATGAAGAGAGGAAGAAATGAGGAGGAGGAGGTGAGATTTGTTTGAAGAAATCAACAAAACTGCCGACGAAATCTCGCTGGAGACGAAGAGTCGAAGAGGAAACCTCGCACTGTAAAGAAAAACAAAAGAAAAAGGAAAGAGAAGAAATAAAGAAAAAGGGTGGGTGGCTATGTGCCCCCATCACATTAACTGAGTACACCCCGACCAAATTTTTTTTTTTTTTTTTGAAAACATAGATATTACATCATACACACCTTAAAAGAGATCTCGTCCTCGAGATCGGACAAAGCCACGACAAGAAAACCTAGGCGAAAAGCTCGGGGTATTTCTTTGTCATCTGGTCCTCCAGCTCCCAAGTCACGTCACCCGCTAGGTGGCTCCAGTGAACCTTCACTAACTTCACTGTCCTCCAACGAAGTTGTTTCACATCATCATCAACAATGGCTACTGGCCTCACTGGATACGTCAACTCATCAGAAATCTTCACCTCAGCAGCCTCTATAATCTGTGACGGGTCTGCCAAACACTTTCGCAACATGGATACATGAAACACATCGTGGAGACCTTACATACTCTGCGGCAAAGCCAATCTGTAGGCCACTGGTCCAATCCTCTCAGTAATCTCATATGGGCCTACATACCTCGGTGCAAGCTTCCCTCGACTTCGGAACCTAACAACTCCGCGCATCGGGGAAACTTTCAGAAAAACCTTGTCACCAACATCAAACGCTAACTCCTTACGCCTTCTATCAGCGTAACTCTTCTGTCTACTCTGGGCTGTCAACAAACGCGCTCTAATCAGCTCAATCTTCTCAGTAGTTTCTCTGATCACATCCGTCCCCATCACAACTGACTCTCCAATCTCTGCCCAACAAACAGGGGACCTACACGGTCGTCCGTAGAGTGCCTCAAACGGTGCCATGCCAATACTTACGTGGTAGCTGTTGTTGTACGCAAACTCGCATAACGGTAGGTGATCTTCCCAACTGCCCCCAAAGTCTAAAATACATGCTCTAAGCATGTCTTCCACTACCTGATTCACTCACTTAGATTGGCCATCTGTCTGTGGATGATAAGTTGTACTCATGTCCAATCTAGTACCCATAGCTTGCTGAAAGCTCTGCCAGAAGTGGGCTGTGAAAAGCGGATCTCTGTCGGATACAATCGAAACAGGCGACCCATGAAGGCGAATTATCTCCTGAATGAATAACACCGCTAGACTGTCTGTCGTCCGATTCATACTAACAGGAATGAAATGTGCACACTTCGTCAACCGATCAACAATGACCCATATCGACTCATTACCTTTCCTTGACCGTGGAAGTCCATCGATGAAATCCATAGTGATATACTCCCATTTCCACGTCGGGATATCCAATGGATGCAATAACCCATACGGTCTCTGATGCTCGGCTTTCACCTACTGACAAGTCGCACACCGTGTCACAAACTCTCCAATGTCTTTCTTCATGCCATGCCACCAGAAAGAACGTCTCAAATCTCGATACATCTTTGTTCCACCGGGGTGAATGGTGAAACGAGATCTATGAGCTTCCTGTAAGATATCTCTTCGCAACTCCTCATCAGACCGAACACAAAGCCGCCCACGAAACCGCAACCCTCCATCTGAACCCACCGACCAATCGGTAGGGCACTCATCTAATGTGTCAACTACCAAATCTGCTATCTGCCTCGTAATCACTGGATCAGAGGTCTGTCTCTCCACCACTCTACTGATCAATGGTGGATAAACTGCTAAACCCGCTATCATGCTGCCTTCTGTACTGAAAGTAGGCTGAACTGCAAATGAAACTAATGTCTCAAGTGTTCGGTACTCCTGAATCATCATGGTTGCCATCACTGCATGTCACCTACTCAAGGCATCTGCAACCACGTTGGCCCTACCAGGCTGATACTGTATCTCGAAGTCATAGCTGCTAAGGAAATCAACCCATCGTTGTTGCCTCATATTCAACTCCCTCTGAGTGAATAGGTACTTCAAACTCTTGTGATCTCTGAACAACTCGAACCTCTCACCATACAGATAATGTCTCCAGATCTTCAAAGCAAAGACTACGGCTGCCAACTCTAAGTCATGTGTCGGATATCTCCGCTCGTGGGGTTTTAACTGTCGAGACGCATAGGCTACGACCTTCTTGCCTTGCATCCACACTCCACCCAATCCTGTACCGCAAACATCAGTAAATACCACCAGTCGGCTACCAGGTGTCGAAATAGTCAACACTGGTGCTGAAGTCAACCGAAGCTTCAAAGTTTCAAACGCTTCTTCGCACTTTTCTGACCATACAAAAGGAACATTCTTCCTAGTTAACTGAGTGAGTGGTGCCGCAATCAGGGAAAATTTCTCGATAAACCGTCGGTAGTAACCAGCCAAACCCTGAAAACTACGAATCTCTGTCACACTACTCGGTCGCCTCCAAGACTTCACTGCTTCGACTTTCTCGGGATCCACTGCAATACCTCCACTAGAAATGACATGCCCGAGAAATCGAACTTCAGGCTCCCAGAAGTGACACTTACTGAACTTCGCATACAACTGATTTTCTCTAAGTGTCTGCAAAACAATGCAAAGGTGTTCTCTGTGCTCCTTTAAACTCCTCGAGTACACTAAGATATCATCAATGAAGATTACCACAAACTTGTCCAAGTATGGACTGAACAATCTATTCATCAAATCCATGAAGAAAGCTGGTGCATTTGTCAATCCAAATGGCATGACTAGAAACTCATACAAGCCATAACGGGTCCGAAAAGCGGTAATTGGAACGAAATGTTCCTCAACTCTCATTTGATGATACCCAGAGTGCAAATCTATTTGTGAAAACACTACGGCTCCCCTCAACTGATCCAATAGATCATCAATTCGAGGCAATGGATACTTATTCTTGATGGTCACTTTATTCAGATCTCGATAATCTATGCACATCCTCAATGATCCATCCTTCTTGGATACAAATATTGCTGGATCGGAGCTCCCCAAGGTGAATTGCTCGGCCGAATAAACTCCTTACGAAGCAACTCATCAAGCTGTACTTTCATCTCTTCCAATTGCTTAGGTGCAAGCCTGTACGCGGATTTAGATATAGGTGCAGTACCAGGAACCAGGTCAATCCGAAACTCTACCTCACAACGAGGAGGGGTACCAAGAATCTCCTGAAAGACATCAAGGAACTCACACACAACCTCTACAGAACTGGTGTCGGGACAAGAAATCTCAAGAGAGCTAAGAAAACTCGACATCAAATAAACCGAATCGAGCTCACAAGCCAAAACACGAGGCGAAGCATCAGGTGGCGCTAACATCACTAACCTATGCAAGCAATCAATGATCACCAGATGACTGGACAACCAATCCATCCCTAGAATCAAATGATAGCCCTCAAAACCCAAAACAATAAAGTCAAACACAAAGTTGTACCCCAACAAGGAAAACTCAAAACGGGGACAATATTCCCACAACCAAACCGAACTGCCCAAGGGAGACACAACGCACAAGGGCTCCAGCAAAGGCACTACCTCAAGGTTGTCTCTAACAACCAACTGTCTAGAAATAAAAGACCTAGATGCTCCTGTATCGAAAAAATCCCTCAACAGGGAAGACGATGAATGCACAAAACCTGGCACACAACACATGCACATAACACAAATCTTACTACATCTGGCACACACAACGACAATAAAAAAAATTAATAATAATAATAATAACATACCCTCAACATTTCCCTGACCGGGAATAGCTGCTAGGCGAACAGGCGGTGCTGGGAGAGGGACTTTCTGACCAATTCCAGGCGCAGGTGCTAACTGTCCCTGAGGCGCCCTCTGCTGTGCTGGTCCATCCCTATTCTGAGGACAAAGTCTGGAAAAGTGCCCCAATTGTCCACAAGTATAACAAACTACATGCTCCCATCGATTTGTCTGACCTCTTGGACAACCACGGGCTACATGTCCCTCCTGACCACAAGTGAAGCAACCGCTCCTAGTTCCTGTCTGACCACCCCACCTAGGTTGTCTCTGTTGCTACTGCTGTCGATGATCTCCTCGAGAACGTTTCTCACCTCTGAGGTCTCTGCCAGTCCTAACTGGTCCCCCTATACCAGGGTCTCTCTGCTGGACAGCGACACGCTCTGGCTGATGTGCCTGCTCAATTGTCTGGCTTCCTCGGCCAAACCTCTGACTGCGTTCCGAACCTCTAGCTCGTCGAACCAAAGTCTCTTGTCTACACTCGGCGTCCACTCGCTCCTGACTCAAAGTGACGTCCACTAATCTCTCAAAAGGACGATCAATCATCACCATCAACTGTTTCCTTAGGAACGGGTTCAGACCACTCAAAAACTTCTTGTTCTTCTTCTCTGGAGTATCTATAAAACAAGTGGCATAGCGGCTCAACTGTGTAAACTCGGCCAAGTATTCAGAAACAGATCTACTGCTGTAAATGTAGAAACATGTCCACTATCTCAGCTCTGGCAGAATCAGGAACAAAATGTTGTTCAAATACCTGGCAAAATGTATCCCACTGCATCTCTGACACATCACGGCTCTGCCTCACTGAATCCCACCAGTACATGGCCTCTCCGTCAAACTGGTGTGCTGCTAACTCAGTACGCTGTATAGCTGTCAGCACCATCCTCTCAAATATGAGCTCTACCTTACGGATCCACCGATCCGCAGCTAGAGAATCTCCAGTAACATCAAATCTTTCACGACCCAAGCTGACGAAATCCCTGTTGCGCCGAGTAAACAGATCCTCTGACTGACTGCCCTGCCTCATATTCTATGCCAATTGGGACATCATTTCCATAAAAGCCTGAGAGACATCCTCTCCAGCAGTGCCTGATCCCTCAACCTGGGATCTGTTACCACGCGCCATCACTAAACAACCTCTACGTTAAAGAAAACACACATACAATACATCAAACAACACAACAAAAGTCCTAACTCCTCTACCCAATTCACTCAAGAAAGTGGTATACGATGATGTTCTATGTGAACCGGTAAACAACGGCTCTGATACCAAGCTCTTTCACGCCCCAACCCGCCACGGGAATCGCAGCGTGCAGATGCGTGAACTAACCCGTAACACAGGTGGATCGTAACCGGCCACAACATCATAATATAACACATTCTTGATACGAGAATAAAACGAAAATGAAAACTACGATAAAAATTTGAACAAAATAAGTATATTTGATTCGCCCCGCCAGAGTCATAGCGACAAAACCAATATAAAAGCATCTAGTATAACAATATAGTACATCTGATAACACAGAGGAAGCAAAACATACCCGTACAGGGTGGACACGACCAAACAGCACAAAACGCGCCTACAACGGAAAACGGGGCCTACGCGCCACGATCAGCAGGAACGCCAACACTGCCTGCACTCCAATAGAAGCACACCCCTTGCGGGGTCAGCAAAGCACAAAGCTAGCTGGTGCGAGCGAACTAAATACAAATAATAGAATAATAAACAAGGAAAATTCATGCCACACAACAATGAATAAGCAACAAATTCTAAAGTCTAAATCACACCGTGTCTCTAAGGATAATGTTTCTAAGTTCAAGCA
The DNA here is from genome assembly GCA_963556465.1 of Berberis vulgaris. NCBI lineage: Eukaryota > Viridiplantae > Streptophyta > Magnoliopsida > Ranunculales > Berberidaceae > Berberis > Berberis vulgaris. Next base: position 36,637,346 of record OY747126.1, on the reverse strand, counting down.
ACAACACAAACATTTCAGATTCCACAATAACTACAAGTTTACAATATATGCTGATCATTACACGTGATTCAAACATGGTAAATATCAAGCGATGGAAATAAAGACAATTTCATAATTCTTTCTAGTCTCCTAGGTATAGCAATCAGGTTGAAACCAAAAATTCTGTAAAATTCTGTATAAGTGTCTCATATCGTAGGTATCTGCATACCCTACGAATGTGTCTCACCCAGACACATCCCACAACGTGCACCAGTACCACTTCGGGCTTGTTGTATCCTAATGGGGTGCCATTTACCAGGATACAAACTCAAACATCCAAAACGACTGGCCTCACACGGCCAACCTAACACAATCAAACTCAAGCGCGCTGGGAGGGAAAGCGAGTAATCTCCAAAGCACGTCCTCCGGGACCCGTCCTACTGCACTCTATAGTGGCAAGTGCGTGTGGGAGCTCACCGCACCTCAGCAAGCTTGCCACATGCAATAGAGTCCACAATGTCTGGTGCGAGTCATCTCGAGCACCATCCAACTCATGATGCGAGCAAGCTCCTAAGCATCGGCACAACAGGCATTATAGCGGGGTAAAGACACTTATACTAACATCCACATGCACAAATGACGAGTCTGTACAAAATCAAAGGTAACAAACGTGCAATCATAATCAATTCGGCAATTTTTATAAAACCACGACTATGCCAGGGTCCAAACATGACCCAATTCACCACGATAAATTTATTCAAGTCAATTATCATACATGCTCACAACTCGTAATCCCGGTAAAACATGACATACTATGCAAACTCGAAAACGAAGCATACAAGTCCAATGTCATTACACCAAACCCTAATCACACCAAAATTCATTCACTATTCGATTTCATTCAAGTATATCATGCTTTCAGAAAACCCAATACGTAATTCATTCACAAATAACCAATACAATCATTGAAATATCTGAAAACCCCTAATTTCGAATTTGGATTCAATTATACACAATCGACGGTATAATGTAAAAATTAAATTCAGGATTTCAAATAATTATTTCTCAAAATAAATATTATAATTCCACTCACCTGGGCGGAATGGGTTTTCAGAACCCAATTCCTACCGGTCGAAGCTCCTAACTCGCAAAACCACGAATGCGGGACCACAGAAATTTTTAAAACTGCAAGGCGGACTCGAAAATAAGTAAATTAGCCAAAAACTGAAAAAATAAATAAATTACAAGCAGCGCGTGACTGAAAGAAAAACTTACAGGCAATAAAAATTTGCCAAACACCCCGCCGAAACCCAAAATTTGGCGAAAACGCGTCGAAACCCTCCCTACTCCAGTCTGATCGCCTCCAAACTGCACAACGGGCCGGAAATGGGTCTAAGAACACTCGGAGTCACGAAAGTGAGGCTCACCCACGCACCCAAAGCCCGGATTCATGCCGAAGAATCCTCAAAACGAACATGCACCCTGATTTTTTTTTTTTTTTTTTAATTCGGCCAACCCCAAAATCAACCTTGCATGCCGGTTCTAAAGGCTCCAAATGACGCCACCAAGGCCCCTCCACGGCTGATCGGAGCTACGAAAACCGATTAAACAAATCCAACACCAAACCCAAATGTGAAACTGATTGTTTTGTTTGTTTTTTTGTTTGTTTTTTTTTTTGTGAAAAAACAACAGAGAAACGAATAGGGAATGAAGAGAGGAAGAAATGAGGAGGAGGAGGAGGAGGAGGAGGAGGAGGTGAGATTTGGGGGAAGAAATCAACAAAACTGCCGACGAAATCTCGCTGGAGACGAAGAGTCGAAGAGGAAACCTCGCACCGTAAAGAAAAATAAAAGAAAAAGGAAAGAGAAGAAAGAAAGAAAAGGGGGGCGGGTCGTCTTTTAAAGGGTGGGTGGCTATGTGCCCCCACCGCATTAACTGAGTACACCCCGACCAAATCTTTTTTTTTTTTTTTTTTGAAAACACAAATATTACAACCTACTAATTAAAAATATTTGAATTAAAAGCAATGAGTTCCCAAGAAATAAACATTGTCAGAAACAAAATGAGAAAACATGCATTGCTAAGAAATGATACCATAATAGATGACAAAAAGTTTAAATTCCATCATTTAGTAATGCAACCTGTTAAAACGAAAGAAGTAAAGGTTGTACTTACAAAATATGTACATTATGTCTGTGAAAACAAAAGACAAAAGCAGAGTGAAACATGATTACTTATCAACCTTATCAATTTCAGCATAAAAATGTGGTTTTGCCATAAGTAACCACTTGGTGAAATTGTGCCCAAGAGTAGAAATCATTTTCATCCTCTAAGGCTTGAGACTTTTTAAGATTTCTTCTTCTAATGGTTCCAGAATTTGAGAGCTTTTCAAAAACACAACTTGGACTTAGTTTCCCATTCAACATCCAATTCATGACAATCTTTAATGGTATTAGGAGTTTCGTCCCAAGAACGTTCATGTCTAAAGTCATTATAATCACTCAGAAATCACCTAATAAAGGGAGCTTTCTAAGGCAATCTTCCAATTGGTAAAGTTCCTCCTTGTTCTTTAAGAAAATTCGTTACCAACTCGTGATCATTGGCAACTTAGCCAAGTAATTAGGCACAAATTGGGAAATAACCAATATACAAAGTCACATAATAGTTGTACTAGCAGCTCACTCGAAATTCTACAAAGCTTGATTTAGAAGCACCCAAAACATTGATTTTATGTCCCATATACCTCTTTATTAGTCCTCTAGTTGTGTTAAAATTAATTAAATGCATTTATTTGTCTCGAATTTGATTATTGCATAATTTTTGCAAAATATTGAAAAATACGCAAAATTTTAGATAATTCTACCATAAATTTGCATGAATAAAGCAATTGAAAAAATTACGAAATCAATGAAAAATACAAAATTTGAGGCATTTGGGAATGTTCATGCCACATGTGAATCAATAGTTTCAATTCAAGACCATATTATGGAAGTCATTCGAATTAGTGGTAATTTATGATGAAGACATGTGGCAAGTTTCAAGATAAAAACTTCAAGTGTGGACCATGCAATCATCAAGACAAATAAAGCATCAACTCAAAACATATTCCAAGGATCAAATCAAATAATGTTCCATTTCCTTGAGTTTTGTTTAAAAATGCATACATGTGCAAATGTGTCTACCTTCAATTAGGACTATCTTGATGTATTTATCCCTAATTATGACTCCATTGATTTTATATGATATGATTTTTGGAGTATAATCAAGATATTTGTAGAATTTTTTCCCATTTTTAACTTTTGAAGACAACACTATAAATAGGCTCTCAAACTCTTGGAGAACAACTCATCTCATATATTTGATACATCTTTTGTCTTTAGCATAACTTAGATTAGTTTTTGTCTTTCGTTGGAGCTTTTGTTCAAGTCAAGTTTATTACATGTAAGATTTTAGTTTTGAATTTAATAGAAGTTGTTGGTATTCTCTTTATGCATTAGTTTATTTTTCAATTTAATTAGTTTACTTCATCCTTTCCCTTCCTAGTTCTACTCTTAGATTAATTCATCACAATGACAATGGTAGGCTATGTTCTCAAGAAGAGGAAATGAAAGTGATGTGGAAATATTTTTTTAACACATTAAAAAAAACAACAAAACTTGTATAATTTCTATTAATCCCGAATTCAACCAATGAATCAAAGTAGTCAAATTCAAAGATGGATAACGAAGGATTATATGAAAAGAAGATAAGGACTTGGAAACAAGAATTATATTTTTTTTCGTAGTTCTTCAATTCTTCGTAAATTATAACCATTCACTAAAAAATCACCATCGAAAGAGGGGTGGATTAAAATGGTTAAGGAGATTTTATTATCACTGAAAGAAGTAAGTGAAATTCTATCTTAGAAAAAAAAAATTGAGCATTTTTCTTGAATTCAAAATTAATGGAATTTGTGCAAGTGTTCAAAAGATATTTACCAAAATGTGTTAAAAATTTATGTCTACAAAGCTAAGAGGTGGATTCTCCAATCCCTGGGATCTTTTTATAATTGGTCAAAATTGTTTAGTAATTTTCATCCTCAATTTTCAACCAAATTTTATTTTAAATTTGTTTTTAAAAAATATCATCTTTTTTTCTCCAATTCATATTTTTATCATTTCCATTCTTTCCACCAATTATTTATTTTATTTGATCTTTTTAAGTGCTTTTAAAATTTTAAGCTTGAATCCTTTTAACTTGGTGAGTAGGACGATAACCCCTACGAACTACTTTACTTGTATTTTTCCTATAACTTTGCAGGGAAATTGATAAGAAGCGAACAAAAACAAACTAAAATACATGTTGATTTGCTTGGAGTTTTAGGCAACAAAAATTTCGCGTTAAATCACTGATCATTCAAGAGAATGGAAAAAGGATGATCCGAGAACATAATACATGCCTAGCCATAGAAATTTCACTTTCAAAAGGAATAGTAAATGTATCTAAAGAAAGTGAGGGGTTAAAAGATCCAAACGATGGTAAGGGAGACTTCTTTCAAACAGTTTTTTATGGCAATCAATTTCTTCATTCATAAGGTTGGGAGTTACTGAAGCAGAGAAAAAATGATGGACAACTTGCCAAACATGATCATAAATAGACTAATAATCGACATTGATGAGAGGACAAGTTTTATCCTTCATAGATTCAAGCCCCTCTTGAGCTCTCCTAGTTTTCTTTCACAAACAATGGATTTGTTGTACGCTTTCTAGAAGTGATATATACTTTAGTCTTAAAAAGATCGATTATATAATGTAAACTAGAATATGAAAATTGGTTATACAAATATTTGAATGTGTTTTTGTTGGTGTAGTGGTTGTAGGTTTATTATTTTTGGTAAAAGACCTGAGTTCGATACTCTTCAAATGCATTTTTATTTTATTTTTAATGCAATTTTATTAGTAATTGCAAACATTAAATAATGTTTAGTTTAATAAAAACTTATTAACATTAAATAAATGAATTGTTTTTCACAAGTGGTATAATTGTAAAACCTCTAACAAAAAATATTTTAATATATAAAATAATAATTATAGAATTCAATGAAAATATATACCATTAGCCAACTCGTACAAAATTTGAGCCTCATATAAACTATTTTTTCTATGAAATTGTATTATGATCATATTAAGTTCGCAAATTTCAAAAAAAAATTAGCTCCACCTAGATACTTATCCTAATTATTTTGCGATATTAGTTATATATTCTAATTATTATGCTTGTTTGCTCATTGCTAAGGTTATCGATAATGATATTATTTGGCTTAAAATTGGACTACATTGGATCCAATTTGGTAATTGGATCCAATGTATTTTTTATAGTTGTATTTTTTTATTAGTTACTAGCTCAGGTAGAAAAAAAATTTGGCTTTACCATTAATAATTATTATTATCAAGTAATAAGTATTTTCCATTTCACCCCCCCCCCCCCCCCCTCGACTAAAATTCTGGGTCCACCCCTGCTCACAACTTTTTGGAATTGATATTCCTCTGGAATTCCTTGATGAGGATTGGAAGGTAAGGGTATTTTGATCGCACCTAAATCAGTAAGGTCAAACTGAGTCAAAGGGAGATCTAAGGTCATGGGCCACTTTCTCCCAAGGGTCATTGTAAGAAAATGATTTGATGACCTAAAGAGGATGATCCTCCTCTTCCTCATCATCTTTGTTGTCAACAGGCTTGACTAGACTTGGGACGACTTCAGGGACATAAATGTGAACCCCTTGTAACAACGAATCTGGAGGATAGACGTTGTGGTACTCTTGTACCCAACAAGTAAGAGACTCGCCATTAAGAGGAGACATGAGTGAATGGTTGAGGGAGTAAATATGGAAGAAGATAATTGAATTTGAAAGCAGATGAGACAAATCTAAAGATTGAGCAATGTCTTTTGGCTTGTTGAAGAGAGATTTGAAAGAAAATATTACTAAAAGAACGTTTATTTGATAAGGATTTAAGGAAGCTTAGATTAACCAAAATACCTACTTGAGTTGATCAAATTGGTTAGGAACTTTTCCATAGTTGTTCAAGTAGACTACCCACAATCAAGGAATGTGATTTTCTCGAAAAATGTTCAAATCTCAAGAAATATTTCTTTTTTTTAAGTTACGGAAATTTTTTTCGAAATCCAAAATATTCATTTCTTTCTTTAGGCCAATCTTAATTTCCCAACATTTTAACCTTAGATTAGTATTAAAGTTTTGTTATATAAGTGATTCTTCTGCAATATATTGTTTGTACGACATTATGAATCATGTGGTACTCTTTATGTAGTATATAAGAGTTTAAAATGTTTATATTATATTTATAACTTCAAAATTACAACCTAAATTTTCAGGCTTTTTCTATATACAATAAAATATTTCTTAAAATCAACTTACCAAATTACCTCGAAATCACAATCCTTGCCGACAATCACATATGCATTGAATGTGTGCATAAAACAAGAGAACATGGACATAGACGTGGTGATGTTTGAAAAGCTAATGAATTATATTGGGGAAGAAGAAGGGTCACTTTGACAATTACACTCTCTTAGACTTATTTTTTCACAACGATCCGAGAAAGCGTGGAGAGACTTGAGAATTTCCTCTTATCCAGCTCCTTGCTAATAAAATGATTAAAAATTTGCAGATATATAATGAATAGGGTTGACTACGTTGGTCAATGAATGTTTCTATCAAAACTCCGGAAAGGATGAACCTATAAACGTATCATTAAGAAGTGCATTAACATAAATATGACATTAAGAAGAGGTAATGCAAAAGTGTGTAAATTATAAAAACGAGTCAAAGTAGGTAAGTTTGGGCTAAAAAATGAAATTTCGGATACGGGTCAGAAAACCCGTAAACCCTACAAATTTTGGGCTTGAATATATTGAGCTCGTAGGTCTAAGTTAATTGGCCTTCTTAATTTGCTACTTACATAACCACACCAGGCCCGATGATATGGAGCTGCTAGTTATATGTTTATGATTTATGGATGAGGAAGTTGTGTGTTTGTTATTACCATGAGTCTATAAATAAAACCCAAACATCATTATAAAATTTGGGGTTTTTTTTAATTTGACACTCATTAGTTTATACCCATCTGAGTTTGAACCTCATTTTGAAAACTATTTGAGTTTAACCCTCATTTTCTGACGGAACCGTTAAGTCCACATCATTGACTGGTCAAAAAAAAGTTTCGAACCCTTTTGCCCTTGCCTTGAGTTAAACCATAGCTAATTTATTCCATTGTAATTTTATCAAACCCTAAACTTTCTACAATCTCTCTACCGCTAAGAGAAAATTGCTGGTGGAAAATATAAAGGAAACGCATTAGAGGCGGTGAAGTTGGATCCGGGTTATGGCAGGGTGCATCAGAGGCTGACTTATTTGTACATGATTTGCCATAGTAAAGGGTGCCACTCCTCTTGCTCTGTGAACAACTTTGCAAAGTGATTAACTGCCAAAATCTGCAATTTGTGCATGATCTTCTATGCACATCCCATAAACCCATATGTCTTCAATGTAATTTTGTTGTCTCTTGAAATCCTCCAGTTTATGAAAATAAGCAGTGCACAGTTCTCCTTCCACACCGCATTTTATTCCTGCCCTTCTTCTCCAATCCTCATTTTCGTCTTCAAAGAATTTCAATGCTAAGAGATGGGGCACTATGGAACCTTCACATTAGAAGGGGCCTTAGAGATGGAGAAAAAGAGATGGACACTCTTTTAGAAGCTCTCAAGTCTCAGCCATATTAGCCATTGACAAGACTAGGACACATGAAGGTGCTAATAAATTGAAGGTAGGGCTGAACGAAAAACCGATCAAACTGATTGAACCAATCAAACTGATCTAAACCGAGCCAATCGGTTCGGATCGGTTTCGGTTTTAAAAAATTCAAAACCGAAGTGGTCGGTTCGGTTTTCGGTTTCTATGTGATTTTAACCGACCAAACCGAACCGACCGAATATATATAATAAATAATATATATTTTATATATAAATAATACAATATGTTTAAAATAGTCGGTCGATTCGGTTTTGGTTCAATTTTAGTTGGTTTGGTTACGGTTTGCATAAATTAGAATCGGTTCGGTTTCGGATCAGTTTTGTTAATGATCGGTTCGGTTTCGGTTTGAAAATTTTAAAACCGACCTAACTCGATTCGGTTCACGGTTTAGGTGAAAAACCGAACCGACTGTTCGATTTTCAGCCCTAACTGAAGGTGTTTTTCGCCCTCATCATCATACTCTGTATTTTTAGGAATACTTGCAATGATTCATCATTATAATCCATTATCTTTGAGAAATGCTTCTGCAGATACTTACAAATATTTTCTCGTACATTTGGTGTTGAGAAGCAAAGAAGGATCACCAACAACAACCCAATCTGAGACCGATGTCTGGTGATGCAAAGATATTTGTTGTGCCAAAGGAAAACAATAATTAATGGGTCCACACAAGCACAAAAATAGGCAATGAAGCAAACCAAAGAAAACCTTGTTTTTATCTCTCATTCATCATTGTTTAATAATTAAAAATTGATTAATAATTGTTTAATACCCAAACAATGATTGCCCAATACTTAATCTACATTGTAAAAGACGATTTTCATACATTCTAAATAGTAATTTTCCATGCACAGTGGGTGTCTTGTAATTTAGGGTTAATATCATATGGTATTCTTTTTGTATTATTTACGGCTTAATTATGGTTTAACCTAAGGTAAGGGCAAAAGGGTTCAAAAAATATTTTTGTACAGTCAATGATGTAGACCTAACGGTTCCATCAAAAAATGAGGGTTAGACTCAGATAGTTTTTAAAACGATTACCAAACTTAAATGAGTATAAACAAATGAGTGCCAAACTCAAAAAACCCTAAAATTTGGAAAGACATCTCTTAACAAAAGTTCATTTTTTCAAAATTCAATTTGCAAACGATTTATCATTATCTTTTTCAATTTTAACAAAAGTTCATTTTAAAATTCAAATTGCAAATGATTTATCATTATCTTTTTCAATTTTTTTCATTTTTACAATTTTACATTATTGCAATTTATCTTTCAAGGTTCGCGTTCACTTTCTTTTACAAATTTTGCAATTTACTTATTTGCACTTTTTTTCTTTTCAGTGATATTCAACTCCTTGACAACGTTGAGTGAATGTGCATGAAAAATTCCTCTCCGTAGAAGTGTTAGAATTCATAGTCTAATTCTCAGAAGTGAGATTCTTATCAGAATTTTGCTTACTCAAATTCTTGGAGTGATCATTTCACGACAAACAGGGGTGTAGAAGAAGCTTTGCATCCAAATCTAAAGATGAGGTTGAGGAAAAACTTATTGTAAATATCTCTATATCTAACAACAATAGCAAGTTTTGGTGAATGTTGATGGTGACCAGCTGAAAATGGTGGTAAAAATGGTAAACGATGGAAAAAGTGGTAACATGGATGGTGATATCAGATGTAGAGATGTTCATGGGGGCTACGAAGCTTTGATTATACCATTCATTTTGATAGTACGAGCATAGCTTCTCTGTGTCCAAGAGTTTTCTCATAGTTGTAGTGAAAAAAAAAATATATAGCCATCACAAGGTTGTGACTATTAATAAGCACCCAAAAAACCATCAAAATTTCACCCCCGTTTTTATCTTTTTAGTCCATTTAAATGTTAATAGATAATGAATTTTACTTGAATTTTATTAGTTTCATGCTTTTACAAAAATAAGTGAAAAATATGGAATTCAAGGCATTTGGGCATGTTCATGGCACATGTGAATCGAAAGTTTCATTTCAAGGCCATATTATGGAAATCAATATTTGATTCCAATTAGTGGTGATTTATGATAGCGCATATTCCAAGGCAAGTTTCAAGATAAGAATTTCAAGTGTGGAGCATGTAATAATCAAGGAAAATAAAGCATCAACTTAGCGCATATTCCAAGGCAAGTAAAACATCAATCAAAACATATTCCATTGCCTTGAGTAGGGGTAGGCATCCCATCCCGCGATCCCGATCCCATTCCGGTCTCATCCCGATTTTTTTCGAATTCTTTTGGGATTTATCAAACTCGTCCCAATTCTGTCCCGTCCCGATCTAAAATGGGATGAAGATTTTCAATCCCGCCCATCCTATCCCGTCTCGTCCCGAACTTATTTATTTAATATTTATTACTATTAATTTTAATCAAACTACTCTTCTAAATGAAAGTTTAGGATGTGTTGAAATTAAATCAAAACATCTATTGCTTGAAAACTTGATTCATTTGGTACTCTTTGTTTAGATAGAAACTTAAAATCTTTAGTTTGAATATTTTATGTCAAATAAAATGCATGAAAATTTATAGTTTTTCACATTTTAGAGTGGTTATAGGACAATTATTCTTGTAGAAAATAAAGGCAAATTATGGTTTGGTTTAGTTTTGCACTATGAGTTATACAGTTGGAAATTTGGTCAATGAGCAATATTTTTCATTTTTTAACTTATATTAAAACAACTTGAGAACTTATATCATTCATACAAGATACAATTATGAGCAATGTGAGATGAAATTTTATGTGACACTTTATATTGTTATGATGAAAGTTATATGTACATAAATTAGGTATTATTGGTGTGTGAGCAATGTGAGATGAAATTTTTTTGTTATTCTTCATTGGAAGACTATTTAATACATGCTCATCTCGTCATGTCCCGGTCCTGAATGAACGGGATGGGATAGGGACGAGGTCCATCCCGTGCCCACCCTTAGCCTTGAGTCTTGTCTCACACTGTACATATGTGCAAATGTATCTATCTGCAATTATCTCTCTCTTGATGTGTCTATCCCTAGTTATGACTCTCTTGATTATGATATGATTTGGAGCATAATAAAGGGATTTGTGAGATTTTTCTAATTTCTAAATTTGGAAGAGAACATTATAAATAAGCCCAAACTCTTAAAGAGACATATCTTATATTTTATCTCCGGTATAACTTAGATCTCTTAGTTAACTAGTTCTTATCTTTTATTCAATTGTTGGAGCTTTTATTAAAGTCAAGGTTACTACGTGTTGATCTTTAATTTACTAATTTACTAGATCAAAAATTTATGATGTTTGTAGATCCAATGTCACATTCATTAAAGATTTATGATACATGTATAGGGTGCACTAAATGTGTACGAGCATGCCTTACAGATGTACTAGAAATTATACCCTATAACGGATGTAAAGCTAAGCAAATTACTTCGACCCCAAAAGCAGATGACTATGTAGGTTGTAAAAGTTGTGAATCCGCTTGTCCAACAGAGTTTTCTGAGTTGACGGGTTTATTTATGGCATGAGACAACCCGCAGTATGGGTTTAGCTTATTAACTTACTGATATGTCACAAAAAAACTCTCGTCTTATTCAAAACCCCAATTATGACATCCCTTATCTCCCACTTCATACCTTGGAAGGCATCATTCATATAAAAAAGGGAGAAACGTATTTTCACTTCTTATTAACTTAACCAGAAATGGTTGAGGAGAAGAAATGTTCCTTTTTAGGGTACTCCTAGCAACATATCCAATGAGACAGAGTGGGTTGTAGTTCAAAGGATTAATGATATGTGGCTACGAACCACGATATTGGGGGGTCGAATCCCTCATCTCCCACAACCTTCCCAAAAGGAAATGACCTTTACCTCTGGGTGTAGAAAAATCATGATCGGAGTAGTGGACCTAAATCGATGGAACTTGGGTATGGGCATTTTGTCAAAATGGAATGGTCTTACTTTTTATTTTGAAACCTATTTGAGTGATGTCTATAAAAATAAAAATTAAACTTGTATAATTTATCTTAATTCTAGCAAAAAATCTAGAGAGTCGGGCCCCTAGTGCCAAGATAGTGCTAGGGGGGCTTTCTGTGTGTGTGATTGTGTTCGATTGGGGCATTATGAGCATCTCTAGGATATGGAGGGTAACGGGCCTGACGATTCTAGATTCTACCAATGAATCAAAGTTGTCACATCGAAAGATGGACAACAAGTGATTATAAGAAATAATGATCAGGACTTTTTTTTATTATTCAAATCTCCGGTATGGAGAGGCAACTTTGGAATGCCAAACCTTAATTACTCATTCCAAAACGGGATAAAAATCACAACAAGGTACATTACGACTTTACCCGATTCTATTTGCTTAAAAAACCCATTTAATTACAATCTAAAATCTACTTTCGAAACAAAAGAACTGTGCCATCCCTATGTGCATATAAACCCTGCTAAATGCTCCTATCGAGCACCAAAAGAACTGCCCAAATTCCCCTAGCCAGCTGCCCACAATACCTGTGTTAAAACAAACAACGCCAAACTTTGTTTCAGTAAAAACAGAGTCAGACCTGTTTCAGGAAGCTCCAAAATGCTTCTCTCGGCCACCAACGTATGCTGCACCCACCAGCACTGAAAAAACACCCAAAACTCTGGCCTGAAGTGCCAAAGCTCTGTACCAAAACCCCCCTATGACCTCCACCTCCCTTAATATTATTAGCGCAAAAACCGAACACCAAACACCAGTCCAAGCTCTGTTTGTAGAAGTTGCACTGCATATAAAAACTGATTATATTCACCCAGACTTGCGCAAACAAAACACTGTTCCAATTCCACGCTATCACCTACCAAAACAAATGCCAACAACTGACTGCCAAACAGCCAAGCGATCTTCAAAGCTCTCCAACAATTGCACAGATCCAGATTCTCTAGAACCCAGCCCCTGCACCATCAAAAAATTCTGCACTATTAATAATACCAGAATACTTTAGCTGAGTTGTCCTGCTCCAAATTTGCCACGTCAAAACCGAACACCAACAGCATTGCTCCACGACCCCCCTCCCAAAGAAAGCTTGGTTATCCAACAAACTCACCAAAAACATCGCCGCCACAAACCAAGAAATAGACCAAACCTCCATTACGACCTCCTTATGTACGCAGTCTGTGACCTGTCCAACAACACGAGCGCCCTTACCCTGTGTGGGAGTGAGGAACCTGAATGCGACCTGAACGACTTTGCCACCTGAGCCACCAATACAAAGTAATCAGCCATTGTGTTTACCTCCCTAAAACATGACTGCATATACACTCAAAACTCCTTGAAGCTTGCATGATCTCATCCCAAACATTTCCTAAGAATCATGGACCTACACCTTCTCTATTAGACCAACCCTTAACCAGCATCGAATCAGTTTGAATAATTACTTTCGAAACACGAACCTCCGTGCAAAGCTTGAGACCATCTAAATACGCCAAGGACTCCGCCTTATTATTGGAACCCGTTCCAAATAAGACACTCTTCTCACCAATGCAAATACCTTGAGAATCATGGGCCTGCATACCTTCTGCCATAAACGGCAAACCTGACCCTCATCCTTTTTTGCGGATCCATCAATGTTAAGAGCATGCCAGCCCTCTGGCAGGAATATCCAATACAGCACTAAAGGTTTCTTCATCCTAACCTCCTTGGGTTGAAAACCATTATCCTGACAACAAGTACAACTCGGGATTTCAACCTTAGAATAAAACAAGCATTTACCAATCTGAGCCAATCTCGAACCTTCAAAATAGCATATCTGTCACTCCAAATTCGATTCGAAAATCTTTTATTCTTCTGTTAGCGCGCCCCTTTACAATCAAGTTCTGGAATAAAGACAGGAGTCAACTGATAAAGCACACCTTCTTGAGAATTTCTCCATCTTCGAAACCATACTCGCAGAAGCGAATAGACCTCCATTGGACGTCGCACATGAACTCAAAAAACTGTCTCAAAATGAAGCAGAACTCGTCTCACTAAGTCTCCCTCAATAAAAAGATGTTTAGTTGTCTCAATTTCTAGCTCAACACAACAACTACATCGCGAAACAAAGGGAATACCACAAGCTTGCAACTCGCGATCAACCAGAGCAGCTCTCTTTAAAATTTTCCAAACAAACACAGAATTTTTTAAGGAAGCAAAGGATGCCACAGTTTCGCAAACAATTGATCTGACTCACCTCTGTTCCTGATAACCTCAATTGTTGATTTTGCTGAGAAAACACCATCACGCTAGGCTTCTAAATACGAACATCCAGGCTGGAGGTCACCATTTTCAATCTCTGTTTATACGCCAGCCTAGCACGGTCCCTGTTTTCCCTGTTTAACCCTTCAAAATCCCTACTCAAAACCTCCCTTAAACAAGCCAGTTGGAAACAATTCTCTCCGGTCGCAAAAATGGCAAACCATCCAACCAATTCACGATAAAAAAACTAATATCCCCCATTCCAATTTTCCACGTGCAAAACCCCAAATCACCCATTGAGGCTTTAGTAGCTCCATAACAAAAGGCGAAGACCTTATTCTCTTCATATAACCAAATCGGCTTCCTTCCCTGAAAACACTTTTGCTGCATATAGACTTCCCACAAGGAATTCAAAACCATCAGATTCCACAATACTTTGAGCCGAAACACCTTCACTACTTGATAAAGACTCCTCGCTGACAAACATTCCTCTGCCACTCGCAATCAAATTCATGACCAGCCAACCATCACAATTTCATGTCCGAGAGGTTTTTTTCTTAGTTGTTGTGAACATTATTTTACCTATCACAATCCCTTGTTTGAGAGCTTTTAGATAAACCCCATGACATTTGTGAATGAATTGATATGGACAATTTAACAATTTCCATTTCAAAATCTCTAAATTAAGTTATTTCATGACTTGTGTATTCAAATGGAACATCTCATCTCTTTGCTCAACAATTTCATGTTTATCCATCTTCAATTTGACTTGAAAATGGATTGGCCATCTATCACCAAGATCGGTTTAGAACTTGTGAAAATGTTAGTTGTGAATTAGAGCAAAACAATATTGGTTAAGCTTGTAAAACCAATATAGGTTAATGGAACGATGTTGTAAAAATGTATGAATGAATTACAGATTCGTACATATTGGCTTGTGAGTGAACGATGAAATTAGACCATTAATGTGCGACCTAAAAGACAAAAAAAAAAAAAAAAATCAAAAGTATCAAAAGTTAAAGTCAATTGAAAATTAAGTCAACCCGTCAAAGTCAATAAAATCTTGTCAACAAAAGTCGAAGTCAAGAATATTGAAGTCTAAAATGGTTGAAGAAATTCTAGGAAAATGCATGTGGAGGTTACAATAGGAAATGCTACAATATAATCAAAAGTTACGGTTGACAAGAACTTATTCTACGAGGGCATCCATTCGACTCATGTTCAAATCTAGATCTGATCAAAAAGTCGTTATGTTAAAGAGTCGTTGATAAAGGTGAAAATAGGTTAGCCTAATCAATTAGACCTCCACCAAATTTGCTTGTAAATACAAGGCGCTCTTTTTGTCACAAATGAATCAAGAAATTTTTCAAGGCTTCAAGAAGTTCAAGCAAGCAATATTTCTAGGAAAAATCAAACAACTTCTTTACTAAGATCTATGCCCTAGATGGAAAAACTCATTCTCACCACGAACCTTCATATTTGTAAGGGTGAGACTCATTTCTAAACTACGAAAAGTGAGAGATTTGAGATCAAACTTACTATAACGTTGCATGAGACGTTTTGGCTATCTCAAGTGTTGTTTATCACTTTGTCGAAGTTCTTGTGGATATATTATTAAGCATTCGCCCTTCCGCTTAGGAAGTAACCAATCGGAGACTATCACACATGGATTTAGGTGAACCTCATTATATTCTCGTTGTATTTTGTCTTGTTGTGTGATATTGTGTTTTCTACTCCCTCTTGCTTATAATTTGGTAAAACAAATATTTGAACTAAATTTCCAAAGTGTGTTTAAGTATGGGTGGGGACGGGACGGGATGGACCTCATCCCTATCCCATGTCGTTCCTTTGAGATCGGGACGGGACAAGATGAGATGAGCATGTACTAAACTGATTCTAGTACTCCAAGAAAGTATCACTACTCATTTTAGTCCCTCAAGGAAATGGATCATATGGGAATTCAATAGGATTTTGGCCAAAAAAATTAATCTAGTAATTGTTGTTTGTATTTTATCTAGTTTAGAGCACAATTGATGCTCTAACATTGAAGAGCTTCCTATGAATCTATGTCCATCACAAAATCTATTCACTACAATATTACTTGTTCCATTTGAACATTAATAGACCTGCATTTGAATTGCATGTGTTAGTTACATTATTTGTAATTCACAAATTAAATAATGAAATATTCTGAACTCAAACGGCACATACAATAAACATTGAAACATAACATCGTAGTGTAGCTACAAAGTAGATGCCCATTGATAAGCACCCAAAACATCAATTTTGACACCCCTAAATATACAATTGTTAAGTCCAATTATCTAATAAAAATATCTCATTATGTTATTTTGTGCATGTTGTAGGAATTCAAGCACAAATCTCAAATCATGTATAAAGTGGCACAATAAGGGTAAATTCAACAACTGGAAGGCCCAATGGGAGTTCAAATGCATTCATAAGGATTAAAGAATTTCAATCCCAAGACCCATGAAGTCAAGCCCACAAAGCATCAACAACTACGGATCTCAAGAAAATCAACATAAAGATTTGGATGTCCACATGGCCAACTTTATAATAAAAAAAATCTCTACAAGACATGTTTACTTATTCAACTCCAACAACATTCCTTGTTTCACTCAACCATGTTTCTTTGTTTCATTCAACCATGTTTCCTTGTTTCACTCAACCATGTTTCCTTATTTCACTCAAACTTTTTTCACCTATAAAAACCCCATACATGGAGTTCATAGAGGATAGTTAGTCTTAGAGAGCTTTTTTTTGTTGTAGCTCTTGCCTTTATATTTTTGCTTGGTAGAGAAGTGCATGTAATACATTTTAATTTTTCCATTGAATAAGTAAGTTTATTTTTGTTTCTTTTTTTCAATTGTTTATCTTTCTCCTTTAACTTTTAGTTTATTCTCACCATCAATTATTTTACTTTTCTCTTTATTCTTTAAATTGAAAATCGAATTTGTCTTCTAATCCAAGTAAAGTAGTCGATAACCCCTACTTCCACTATGCATTGTTGAAGTGTATTGCAGGTTGAAGGAAAAAATACACAAAAATAATAGTCATTTCTTTTATTGATGTCGAAAATCATGCAACGACATTAATGTCGGTGTTTGGCATCAATTACCCATATCTTTTTCTTATATTCTCTTCAAATTCCAAATGAAAGAAGAGTGTATCTTTATGTTTAGCGCTGCAGTAATTGCCATACAAGTTGAATCATAGAGAGTACTTAAGCAAACTTCAACCAAAACTTTTATACAAAATTCAACACAACAACCATTGTTTTTACCATATTAAAAACCTCCATAACCTGTCACAACACTATCTACTCAATAAAATGGTCATACACTGAGTCTGAACTTTAATATTATCAACTTATAATCCATACATCTATTTAATGACACAATGTAACAGAATTTTTCGATACACCACACCAATAGAAGAAGCCTACTAAGTGTTTCATTGTACAGTGTGAAATTACATTCGACATAAAACACCTTAAACTCATTACCCCAAAAATTATTTAAAATCAAACTCTAACATTCTTAACTTGTATCTCAAGAACTTGAAGGTTTTCAAACAAATGACCAACCCCAAATGAACCCTCCCACTCAATTTCACTCTTCAACAAAACACAGAGACGTGTTATGATAAAGAAATATTAAAATAAATCAATCCGGGACAGGACAGGATCGGCGGGATTG
This sequence comes from Berberis vulgaris, assembly GCA_963556465.1. Taxonomy (NCBI): domain Eukaryota; kingdom Viridiplantae; phylum Streptophyta; class Magnoliopsida; order Ranunculales; family Berberidaceae; genus Berberis; species Berberis vulgaris. The sequence goes on along the minus strand of OY747126.1, from coordinate 36,619,619 downwards.
AAAATCTTCATCCCAATCCCATCCCACTCCATATTAGGATAGGACGGGATCGGGATGAGATTGATCAATCCTAAAATGACCTGAAAAAATCGGGATGGGACAGGACGGGGATCGGGATCGCGAGATGGGATGCTCACCATATTTTTTAGACTACCCATTTAATTTCAAGTTCCATCTTTCAACACTTGTACTAGGGTTTCAAGCCTAGTTGACTAGGCTAAGTTTTATATCCTTGAGCCTACCCATCTTTGAGTTTTATTATTGGTATTTGATTTGAGGAGATATCGGTCAAACACAACGGTGGATAAACTACTTATAGTCAATTTCTGCAAGTTGCAACACAGTAGTGTTTAAAGTGTTTGAACCAGTGTAGTCAAAACCACCTCTTAAAGCCAAAAGCCAAGCCATGACATCTCGTTTTGCCTTGATAAAAGTCAGGCCACTACCTAAAGCCACAAAAAGCCATCGCTTTAGCGTTTTTTTGTTGAAGTGTGAAGCCACCAAAACGATGGCTTCATTAAACAAAAGCATTTTTTTTTTGCGTTTTTTGTCCTTTTTTTTTCTTCTTCTCATACTTTTTCTTTCTCTTTCTCTCTTAAGAGGTTCACGGCTTAATCAGAGAGCTTCAATAGAGCAAGAGTTGGAGATCTAGTTCGAGGTAGGAATCTTCTTACCTTCAACAGAGTTTCACTGGAATTTCCACCATCATGAGCCCGAAAAAGGAACCTACATCTATATATTGATTATCTATGCATTAATAATCTATACATTAATAAAGTTGTTATTTTTGTATTTTTTAAGGTGATTGATTATGGAAGAAAAACTTGGGGCAAGGGAGAGTAGTTCTCGGGAATACATTGGTTGAAAGTATGGTGTTGCAGTAAATTGCAACAAACATCATAAATAGGAAGCAATATGAACACTTATATTGAATTTAGCTAACCCCTCTAAATCTTGTAGAAAAACATAATGCATATATTTAGAAGCTTAGATATAAGCAAAATGCATATATTTACATTTTTTATATAATATTAAAATTATATTTTTTTTACGGTCGTTTTACTTGTGTAAAGTCATCGCTTCGCGCTTCACTTAGCCCTCGCTTCACGCTTTTACTACCTTAGTTTGAACAACCAACCTTATAATATTTTCGCAAAGTTTTCAAAGAAAAATTAATTTTTCAAAAAATAAAAAGAAAGAAAAAACCAATAAAAACTCTAAAACAAAACCAAATTTCTCACTGATAAACAATGGTTTGGTTGGAGCATATTTGCTTCATCACACTCCGCGGACCAGCAGATTTGAACTTCTCTTCACGGAATCAATTAAAGGAACTTTTTTTTTCTTTTTAGCTTCGGGCAAGATTAACATATGAGGATGTGTTTGACTCTTTTTTACTATTTCTATCACGTTCTTATTATGTTTGTGTTAGGAAGCACATTATGTACCAAGATATCATAGGATGAGATTATGTTCTATCTAACATACTGATTAAGGCAAGGATACATTGTTTGAGCTTGTTTTGAAGAAGAGTAAACAAAATGTTGACCCGTACCCATCTCATTGCCATCCATATTTTTCAAATTCTATAATTCTATTTTTTGAAGGAACACTCGTGACATGGGTGGGAGACATTTCAAACACAAATCGATAAATAAAAAAAAATTTAAAAATAACAAATAAAAAAATAATAACTCCATGTTTTACTAAAAAAACTATGTACCCAAAAAAAAAAAACCCAATTTTTCTCAAACGTCCTAGAAAACCCACATAAAAAAATCAAAATTACTATCCAAAAAAAAAATACCATGTTTTCCTTTTCTCTTTCCAAAAAAATGAAATAATAATTACCTAATTTCACGTTATTTTTTCTCCCACATTCTATTGTCTTCTTCAAGGCCAATATGAAAAGATTTATTCAAAAATCATTAACGACAGCAATTTAAAGATTATAAACTAGGACATTAAAAGATCCAAATGGAGTAGGGAACTACCGATTATTATATCAAGTCAATTTGAAGCCATGAAGCCGAATGAAAGGAATTAGTTAATGCAAGAATTTAAAGACTTAACATTACCTTAAGCCATAGAGATTACTAAGAATTCAACAGTATCTCTATTTCCATTTTTTTCCTTTCTTTTTGATATATTTATATCCATCTATATAACAAATTAGAATGATGTTTCAAGTTATAGATAAAAGACGGCTGAGATTTTCCTAAACATAAGAATCTAACGGATTTAAAAAGGGAGGTTGGAGAACGAAGTTTTTTTTTACTTTTATGCCCCAACCAACTGTAACCATCACACATCTAAAGGCTTAGATTCAATTTGAGTATCGATGGCACGGGGAATACTATAGTTCAAATACATAACATGTGTTTGCATATATGGTTCATTTGAATTAGGTATTTCGTTTTAAAAGGAAACCATGAAGTGTTTAAGATTTATTAGGTACTTGTGTATTCCCTGTGCATTCGGTACTCATATTGTTTTATAGGAGGATAATTTTCAACTTGGTCCAGGGTTTATTTCAGTCGTATGCGAACATATATTTCAGCAAAACACTCTCCCCTCCCCCTCTATGTATTCCATTAGATCTTTATGTTTGGTTAAATCTCAACTGCCTTTTATCTCCAACCTAAAATACAATTTTGATTAGTTATATAGATTTTTGTTATGCTAGGAATTATCTCCATAAAATTAGTTAAGGTGCATGGGTTTTTGGATAGAACAAGAGAGAGAAAGTGATAATAGAAAATGGATATTCTAGGAATTTTAATAATATTTGAAAAAAATAGTTCAGACATTTCAAAATGGGTTTTTTTTTTTTAAACCTTTGATTTTCTATTAATTCCCTGAAAAAAGTTATATAAGTAAAAATGTAGGCTCAGTCGCCAATCATCACTTCACAAATTGATTTCTCTTCATCGACAATTAAACTGAATAATAATAATAATAATAATAATAATTAATAATAAATAAATAAAACAGATGAGAGCAATTGAAGGACTTTATACAAAAAACTGGGATTTGAGTTATGTTAAGTGTGTTAAGCATGAGAATGGATAGTTTTAATGCAAGATAATGTTATTTTAGATAGATGGAGGGATTACTTTTAGAACTACTTAATGGGACACATGTAGGGGAGTTAAACTTGGAGGGTATGCTTCACTGGAAGGGAGGCATCGCCTGTTTCAATCGCATAGTTAGTGCAAAAAAGTAAGAGAATATTTGAAAAGAATGAAAACAAGGAAGGTTGTTGGACCGGATGATATACCAATTGAAGCGTGGAAACGTCTGGGAGAAGTTGGGATTCAATTGCTAACTATGCTCTTTAATAGGATTTTGGAAACTAGAAAAATGTTAGATTTATGGAGGCACAACATTGTGGTACCAATTTATAAGAACATGGAGGATATTTAGAACAACTCGAACTATAGAGGGATAAAGCTTATGAGTCATACAATGAAACTTTGAGAGAGGTTCATAGAGCGAAGACTTGGGAGTTTAACCACTGTTTCGGATAATCAATTTGGATTTATATTGAGTAGGTCTACTACAGAGGTCATCTTTGTGCTTAGGCAAATTACAGAAAATATTGAAGGAAAATAAGAGTTTGCATATGGTTTTTATTGATTTGGAGAAAGCCTATGATAGAATCCTCATGATGTTAATTTGGTGGATGCTTGGAAGGAAAAAAGTGTCTCAATGTTATGTCAATGTCATTAAGGATGTGTATGAAGGGGTTGTAATGTAACAAATGTTCGCACAGTAGGCGGGATTTCCAGTGAATTCCCAGCGTCAACGAACTACTTCAAGGGTCAGCCTTAAGTCTATACCCTTTTGTTTTGGTCACGGATGAGTTGACGAGACGTCTTTAAGAAGATGTACCTTAGTGCATGTTGTTTGCAGATGATATTGTCTTAATTGATGAAACTAGTGAAGGTTTAGCGAAAATTTGATAGGTGGCAGTAGGCATTAGAGAGTAAGGGTTTTAGAATTAGTCATTCGATGATAGAATATCTAGTGTTCAACTTTGGTTATGAATCATGACAGAGGAGTAATTCAATTGAGATGGAAGGTATGGAGGTGCCAGAGTGTGAAGTTTATCGATATCTAGGATCTATAATTCAAAAGAATGGTGCTATTGGAGAAAATGTAGGCCATATGATTAAAGCTGGTTGAACAAAATGGATAATGATGTCAGGAGTATTATGCGATAGAAGGATGTCTGCAAGGTTAAAAGGAAAATGCTATAAGACAATTGTTCGATCAGCCATGCTCTACAATTAAGAATATTGGGCTACTACGGGACAACATATGTATAGGATGGCGGTAGCAGAAATGCGTATGTTAAAATGGATGTGTGGTAAAACTCGTAAGGATAAATTAGGAATGAAAGAATTATGAGATTCTTAGGTGTAGCGCCCATAAAAGAAATTTTTCGAGAAGGCGTTTAACAAGGTTTGGTCACGTGCGGAGGAGACCAAGCACATTGCCAATTAGAAAATGTCTAGATTGACAAGTTAATAAAGGGTGTAGACGGAATGGATGACTATTAAAAACTTGAATGAAGGCGATGAAGGAAGACATCCTTGAGTTTGGTTTAGGCGAGGATATGTGGGACGACCACATTGCTTGGAAAACCAACATACATGTAGCCGACCCCGAGAATATCGGGAATGAGCTTTAATGATAATGAAGATGATGATGACATAAATATTGATGTAGTCGATTTCTGCTCTCTTGCCTCGCCTTTACCTAGACTGGCACAGCGAACGCACGTGAGCCAAAGACGACTGTGTGGTTGCCAATGGCACTCTGATGCTTAAGTTAGATGAGGCTTAGGAGAGGCTTAAAGTTGTAAATTGGGTTTCTATAGCTACATTTGTTCATTGACCTTATCTCCCTTTTATAGTGTGAGAGTCCTTGTTCGGCTCGGCCTTTGGTGGCGTAGTTTAGGGGAAAAGATCTAGCTGGATATCATTTTCTTGTTGGGAGTTGTCCATGTAGAAAAGTTCCCCTATACAACTTGTGCTCCTAGCTAGATCTGCGGGAGAGGTTTCCCTTTCTGAGTATTGTCCATGCAAGGAAGTTTTTTTTGCCCGACTTATACTTCAGTATTTGTTTCCTAGTTAGAACCAAAGTATTGCTCACCTGCCTGTCTTGGGTCGAACCTCCACATATTTGCCTTATCAGGACTTACAAGTGTTGGGCTTGATCGCATGACGTGTGAGCTTAGTGGCACATTGCAATTTGGGTTCGACCTTCTGGATCCTCCCAATCGTGAGCTCAATGTTGTCTGGGCATTGCTGGATTGAGCGTGCAATCCAGCCTGCTATGTTTTGTTTGACGAGATTATCATGACACGTGTATGGTGCTATTAGAGGACATTTTGGTGTATCATCAGCTGCTCCTCCCAAGTTAGTGGGCCATCATGTTGGTCCACTAAGTCACTTTAATAGAATTTGTACACTCATGATGATTGAACCCGAAATGTCGTCTTAAGTGGCACATGTCATTAAATGAGTATGTATTCCTCGGTAAGGAAGGGGGCGCGACTCCCTAGTGCTTATATAAGCCACTACCTCTGTAAGAGAGAATCTCATTACTTTTATATCATTTTTGCCTCTTTTCTGTTTTCTTTTCTGTCTCCTTTGCTGCAACTCTTTTTGAAAGTTCAAATTTTCTCTCATGACAGACAACGTCTGGGCAGAAGTTGTCGCATGTCTGCCTTGACTTTTATCAAAAGTAGAAGGGGTCCAATTTGGGTAAGCTTCGAGAGGACATCAGATTCCTAAAGACTTGGAACTCACCCCATTGGGCGTTACCCACAATCCTTTGACGCCTCCGCAAGGGTTCATAGCTTCGCACAAAAGCATGTTCCAAGCCGGACTTCGTTTTCTAGTTCCGTAGGACATTTGGCGCTTCCTAGCGCACCTTCGTATTCCTCCGACTCAAATGGTGCCAAACGAATTCAGGACTTTGATTGTTGTCCTTATTAGGGTGAGGGACGCTAACTTCGCAAGTGATCCACCTGCTGACCTATCCTCAGCTACACAGTCACGGAGTCTGTTGTTTGAGTACTGTGAAATGCTTGAGCTATTTGTCTGATGCTTTCACGTTTTGGTAGAAGCATTGCTTTCTAGCTTCTTTGAACTCACCGTACTTCAAGGTGGAGGGGCGGTCACTTGTCATATTTTTCAAATTCGATCTTAGTGAGCGTAATTTCCTCCGTATTTTTTCAGTTTTATGTGTTTTTGCGAATACTGACATGTCGCCCCACTATCTTGTGCAGGCAAATTTGTGACTCCAACTCTTATTGAGAAGGACGAGTCGGTGAGGAGGGCGTTTAATGAGCTTCCTTTGATCGTTGTTGAGGAGGTCATAGCTTCAGACAACGTCGTTCGGAGTGAGTTGTTCAAATACTTTCACGTAGCTCCTATTATGCCTAGGTCATCGCCGAAGGAGACTGGTAGTGGTCGTTCCAAGAAGAGGAAGCTCGCGATACCAAGGCCTATGAAGCAAGCTGAGTTCGAGGCGGCCATGCCGCCCATTGGTCGGCCCAAGAGGAGGCGGGCTAGCGGCAGTACTGGTTTTTCTTCTAAAATGGCCCCGCTCGATCAGGGAGTGATAGTCATATAGTCTGGTCCCAATCAGTCTCCTCAAGAGATGGTTCTAGGAGAGTGGGTTGTCTGTCTGGAGCCTTCCGTTCCGTTAGTTGCACTGGAAAGGTTACCCAGAGTCGGCAAACACGGCCAAATCAATGTTGCTACTGATGTTCTTTGTTTCGTTGAAGCTGCTGCCTTGAAGAACGGATCTTCTCTCCCACCTTCAAAACCCAGTGCAGAGCATCGGTCAGAGTTTTCAGTCGGGAAGGCCTCGAGTGTGGAGCTGATGTCTTCATAAGATCCATTTGGATTAGCGTCGTTGGTTCAGGGTGTGCTGCGCCCTGACGCTTATGGTACAGTTCATGCTTTGAAAAAAGCTTTTGCTGAGCTTTGTAAGTCGTATTTGAATGCGTTCTATCAGTTAGACATCTCAAGCGAGCAGCTAAAAGAGGTGGTGGGCGAGCAAGCTGATCTGCAAGCCCGGACCGTCGAACAAGGGAGAGCTGAGCTCGAGTTGACTGCTCTGCGTCGGGAGTTTGAATCCGAGCTAGTCGACAGGCGACATCATGTCAAGGAAGCGAAGACTCCGCGTCCGCACTAGCTGAGCTAAGTTCGCTAAGACAGCAACTAGCAGAAGAGGAATCTCATGTGGTTGCGCTTTCGCATTGACTATCAAAGGCGGAAGCGAGCTTAGTGGAGACCAAGGCTCCGGAACATGCATAGTTGGTAACTTCAGAATCTCTTGATATTGTTCGGGGTAGGCTGGAACTGCTTGGTCTTATTGAAGAAGAGAACCTCCACCTGGAGATTAACTTTGAACAATACAGGAAGGCTGCTTACTGGAAAATTGATGAGACAAAAGTCTTTAACCTTGCATCCCCGTCTAGCAACTCATAACTGGCTTCGAACGATGTTCTTTTATCTACCGCAATTCCTTCTGATGTAACTGGTTGTTCAACCTCTGGAGCGAGTGCTCCAAAGCAATTGTTAATGAGAGCATTTATCCTTTTCCTTAACTCTACCTCTATTGCGCAATAAAGGGAGAAGATCTAGTTGAAAATCTCCCACTATCAAGTTATATCTTTGTAGGGAATCTCCCCTATCAAGTTATGTCCTTGTAGGGTTTTTACCCATCCATGACTTAATCTTCTTTGGCCCCTGTTTCCTTTTCGGGCTCAATGTCCTGAATTGGACTAGGAGTGGTTCAAACAGGCCTTGGACTTATTCTTGCCCAAGGGTTTGTGTTTTGGCCTTTCTGTCATGGGGCCAACCTCCTAAATCTCTGCCACATTGAGCTTGTGTAATTTAGGCTTGATCTCCTGACTTATAGGCTAGATTAGGCCTGACATGGGCCTTATTGAAGCCTAACTTAGGCCTAGTTCGTCCATGTCATCAGATTAGGCCTGACATGGGCCTTATTGGAGCCTAACTTAGGCCTAGTTCGTCCATGTCATCTTCAATTAGGGTTGCTCATGTCACGTGTATGGCTGCGATGAGATGATTGTTTGATGTCTCATCATCTAAAAATCAATGTTGCCTATTATCTTGCCACATAATACTTGTATCATCTATAAATAGCTGAATCCTTAATCCTTCTTAAGATTTGTAGTAAAAAATGTTAAATAAGATATTTTAAATAATTCAAAGATTATTTTATAATCCCATAAGGTTACAAATATAATCCCAACTGGGAAGGGAAAAAATAATTCAAATCCTGGTTAATCATGTATTTCTAAATAACTACAATCCTTGTTAATCCGGTATTGCTAATTATATAATTAATATAATTACTATTGATGTTAACACTCCCCTTCAAGATATCGCAAATGCTCAGTTAACAAGTGAATCAGCAAAAGCTAGTAGCTCCTAACTGTTAGAGCAATGCAAAATTTACCAGAGTCAAAAGAGGCAGCAGGCACTGTGGTAGAAACCATTGCAGTAAGAGGTGTAGTGCATAGTGCCAACAACTTGACACCATTAGGAACAGAAGTCAGTTTTGAAATAACCAACATAGTGTTGGACAGTGTAGGGCAAAGGCAGTAGTACCACAACAACAACAACAAGTCAGTAAGACCATGCATTAAATCAACAAGACAACAACCAATCAACAACAAACATGCAGCAATAAAACAACAAAACAACAAAAAAATAATAACAATAAATCAGCAAGGCAAGGCAGAACAAAGCAAGGGTAGCGGCGAGAGCAAGAACAACAAAGACAAATAAGGGAAGCACGATTCAAGGATCATTGCTCCATATCATGTTAAATAAAATAATTTTAAATAACTCAGAGTTTATTCAATTCGTCTCACTAGGAAGTATTTATATGGATACAAATATAATCCTGCCTATAAAATGAAAAATAATTTGAATCCTGGTCAATCCGGTATTCCTAAATAACTACAATCCATGTTCATCCAGTATTCCTACTTTATATAATTAAAATAATTATTATTCATGTTAACAAAAAATAAAGGGTTATTTACATTTTGGGTACGCGTAAGTTAGGTATATTTTGCATAATTACATATGTGGTACGAAATTGGGTTTTGATTGTTTGTTCAACAATGCTGACCAAGGGCAAACGTCACACATTTTATAAAGACTTTAATACCCCTCGATTTTTTTTTTGCATTATGCATACTATTTTTACTATAATTGCACTTTAGGTATGTTTACTAAAGGTATTTGGGTCTCCACTGAATGTGACACATCTGACCTTGGTCAACGCCGTTGAACAAACTGTAAAAACTCAATTTTATACCCAATATGTAATTATGCAAAAGTTTTATATCAATGTTAATTACGCCTAAATTATTTGTACTGAAAATGTAAATAACCCTAAAATAAAAGTGCATGATGGCAGCATGAAGCATCCAAATAGAAAAATCCCCAGACATAAAATTGCCATAGAACCACAAAAACATAACACTTTATTGTTGATACAACTGAGAAATGGTTTTACATGCTATACAAGTCGTGGTCCTTAGTTGGTAAATGGGGTTACACTAGGATTAGCAACGACAACGATGTGGATTGGGACGAATTTTGCCAAATTCGTCCCCATATCCTCCCTATATAACCGTGTTAATTTTTTTATAAAATTCATCCCCGCCCCGACACGGATGACGGATAGCTACCCCGCTCCGTTTATATGTCGTGTTTGAACGAATGGCAGATCCTCGTGCAACTGTTTATTGCCTGTGGTTTTTCTAGTGGATCACGGATCCCCGCCTTAGGATTTCTTGGACCTGAATATTCCTACACTGTACAAACTTCATTTGGACCTGAATTTTTTATGGTGGCTCATTTTTCAGGCCTGTACATTTTCAAATCACTTAAAACCTTTATAAAATCATTTCAATCATAACAAACCAAGTATGGGAAGCTCATAACTTCATATACAAAAAATTTAAGAGAACACAAACCAACTATGGTCTAACATAACAAATCAAATAGCCCACAATAGTCTTACAAAACAAACCAACAAGCTACATATGTTCTACCAAGCAACACCAAACCAAGTAACCCATAATAGTCTTACGCAACAAACTAGTAAGCTAAATATGTTCTACCAAGTAACAATGATAAGCACCCAAAACATTGATTTTATTACGCAACATTTAACTCTTTATTAGTCTTTATTTGTTTTTAAAATTAATTAAATGCCTTTATTTATCTAAAATTTGATTATTGTTTTAACTTTTGTAGGAAATTGATAAATTCGAGAAATTACACCATTGATTTGCATGTCAAGGAGCAATTGAAGAAATTATGGACAAAGAAATTCAAGCTAGACCAAGCCTAAAATCCAATCTAATTCTAAAGACTCTTTCATGACCGATATAATGATTTGAGCTAAAAATAACATTTCATTACCTATCCATATCTGATTTTAATTCTCATTTGATACCCAAATGTACCACTAGCATTTTCCGCCAATATCATTTCAAAAATCCCTTCAAACGTAATCTTAAAAACTTTCAATTATTTAATTCCGAATTTTAGGAGTTTTATCTTTATCTATTCTCATACAACCCATCCAACAATCCACTTAAACCCTAATCCTAATAAATCCAAACCATTCACTTTTTAAGTCATCAAACACAAGGAGTTAAGTCAATGTCGTTGGATTTTGAAGTTACATCTCAACTGTCCAAGCACATGCCATGATTTATAAATAGATACTATTTCTCCATTCAAAGGGATGATATTATTTTTAGGTTTTGTTTTTAGAGAGAAAGTATAGAGAAGTAAAAGTTTTGTTTTTGATTCACACTTTTTTTTTCCATTGCAGTAAATTAAGTTCAAATTTTATTTATTTCTAGTCTTAATTTTATTCATCTTTAGCAATAGTTTTTTTTCCTCAACTATCTCTTTTAATTTTTAGTTTGCTTCCATCATTCATGGAGAACTAATCATCACATCTCAAGAGGAAAAGATTAAGCCCCATGAAAATATAATGATAGTTAGATTGTATTTCATTTATTAAATAAAGTAGGACAATGAATTGTTAGAAGTGCTTCGAAAGAAGCCTTGATGGATAATATTTTTTATTCGAAGAGAAAATTTATTTTCATGTCTTTTAGAATTTTTTCAATGAAAAACAATGATGTTTTAAAAATGAAACAATGGAATTGGTTAAAGTTTAAGAGAAATGAAAAGAGTTTTATTTCTTTAATCCCACAACTCAAGTCAAACAACAACAAAACAAAACAAAACAAAACAAAACAATTCTAAATTACAAGAGTTTTTAAAACCAAACCAACAACAAAACGATGACCACCAACAATCCCACATCACGTTTTGTTCTTCTGTTGTTTTAAAAACTTATGCAACTTGAAATAAAACAAATTTCTAAGTACCTTTTCTATATTAAAAAAAAAGTCATATCAGAATAAATAAATAAAAATTGTTGTTGTTTTACATCACCTCAATCAAGTCCTTAAAATAAATATTATTCAAAACCTTTCAATCATGCAACTTTGTTCCTACAACATTAAATAACTCATTTTTGCAAGGCCTGAGATATCATTAATTCATTGTAGGCTCATTTGAATACTTATTTGCCTGAAGAGGATCCACATCATCTTAAAGAGTAAACTTCCTATATGGTGAAGTAGAAATTTCATTTATCATAAGATAAACAATATTAAGTTATTAATTAAATACTAAAAATATATAAATAAATAATTAAGATATTTCATAGCTAATACTTTCTATTACCTTTAATATTAGCTCATAACCAGTTTTGGACACACATCAAAGCTTTTAATGTTTGGATGGAGTTTGTTGCATTGTGGACTAACAACATACCACCGATACTAAATGCAGACTCGGAAGCAACTATAAAAACTAAAACCGCTAAAATGTCTCTAGCAACCCGATTCAAGGTCGGATATTTGCTTCCATTAATCTTCCACCAATTCAGAATGTCAAAATTATGTTCTTGAGGTGTAACAACATCCGCCAAATAGTAATCCAACTCCGACTTAATTGTATTACTAAGTACATCTCCAAAGTTGTGTGTATAATCCATATGACCAATATAGGAAACATTATCATCAACTAGACTTTGTGGTTGGCTAACATGCGGCTGGCTATCCCTTGAAAAACTTGCCCTAGACCTTGTACTCATTTAATATTCACTTAGTAACTCAAAACACATATTTTGAACTTCTTGAATTTTAATATTCTGCATCATCCTGATCATGGAGTATTGGAAAGTAATACTCAATCAACTTCATTTTGAATCGAGGATTAAATATAGTTGTCACAACCATTATCCCATGGATTGCATTCCAATACTTGCCAAAATTTTCAACCATGTTTGATATCAACTCTCTTACCATTGAATAATTAAAAGCATATCACTGATCTAATCACTTTCTAGTCGAACAAATCTTAGGAAAAAAAAAACGGTTCGCTTGGTTCCATAAAATACTTTGGTTAGGGCTGTGTGGGTTTATCCCCCACGTCCTAGGCTGTGTGGGTTTATCCCCCACGTCCTAGGTTCGAGACCCGGCGGCGGCATGGTTACTCTCTTATGGTGTTGACCTATAGGTCGCACCTTTTTGGTAGGTTATGGGATCCTATAAAAACCCAGCTCGCTTTCCAAAAAAAAAAATTTACTTTAGTTACCATATAAAACAATTTCAACTTCTCACATATCTCACATACAAACAACCAATCTTCATCATGTGGCAACTATTTATATTGTGAATCTCGTTGCTTTAATTTAAGAAAAACATCCTTGAAAATCAAGGCAATATGAAACATCAAATAAGTGAAATTCCACATTGTTTTGTAATCTAAAAGAAATTTCTTGCAACAATCAATGTTCAACAATCTAGCTTCCTCCAGAAACTTTTTTCCCTCTTTCCCGCAACTGTCCAATAAGCAACAACATTTTGAATTCTTTCAACGCCACCACCTATAACTTTCAATTCATCCTTCCCAATTAAACTTAAAATATGCAAAGAACATTTCATGTGAAATAAAACACCACATAAAACATCATGATGCTTACGTCAAGCTTGCGTAACAAAAAAAAGTGACAATGCTTTCATTATTTGAACAGTTATCCAAGGTTAAAGTAGATGCCTTACAATCTAAATTCCAATCCATCAATGCATCACAAAGAACTTTAGTAGCATGAGCGCATGACACATAAATGAACCTAACAATAAATATGCAATAATGTATAACGTATTAATTAATAATATTTAACACACTATTACACTAGTTATAGTATAAATAGAAATGAAATATGTATACCTTTTTATTATTATTATATGAATACCTTATAATATGACTTTGCAATGCCCAATTGTCATCAATGAAATGCGGTGATAGCCATAAACCCTCTCTTTTGATTACTTGCATTCCATGTATCAGTAGTAATTGAAATCTTACTTATATTCTTCTCCAACAATTTCATTGTTTTCGCCCTTTCATGATATCATTTTTTATGGTATTTCTATACACTACCTACGGTTGGATAACATCCATCATCATTCTAAAACCATAGTGTTCAACCACTGCAAGGGGGTACTCATGCAAAATAATTGCTTTTGCAACAACCTCTCATGCAAGCTATTGGTCAAAGCTAGAAGAACTAATAGCATTTGACCCAATTGATAAGTAATCAATATATATTGTCATATGTCCACTTAATCACCCTTATTTCTTGGACATCTTTTACTATGATCAAGTAAATGGCTTGTGCCACCCTAGTATTCCCTCCAAGCAAAGTACCACAATATTTGCATTTAACTTTCTCTAAACCGTTAATGGTGTCCAATGTAAAGTGATTCCATGCTTAAGATTAAATTCACAAACGTGTAGAAGACTTTGCATTTCCAACTAAGCAACTGTTCTCACCTTTTTATTTTTGGAGTAAGAATAGCAATAGAAGAAAATGAGTTGTCATTGTATTTGTCTAGGTAATCAAATCCGCAAGCATTGGGAAGGCAATCATGGTTGAAGGAGGGTTCGCTACTAAACCATTCCCACAAGTTCGTCCCAAGCCAATCCATAATGAAAAAATGCAATGCCACACGAAGACATACCATTCACAATATGAAGATTCAGAAAGTACAACAAAAAAAGAGTCCAATACCACTTGAGAGTTCATGGAAGAGATAGAGTAAATAGGAGGGGAGTGGGCAACATGTTGTAGTTGACGGGGAATACACTGTAGGCGATGGGGAAAATGAGGCATAGAGTCATGAGAGAGGAATCATTCACAAGACGGTACCCGATCAAGCCTTTTTCGCTTCCTCAACTCACTTATCCGCTTTTCCAAAAATTCACTTTCTTTAACTCAACTTAATCAAGTCCAGTGATACATGGACTCTCAAGTCCGCTTATATTCTTCCATTTTATAATCTCGACCTGGACTCTCAAGTCCGCTTATATTCTTCTCCACGTCGAGATTATAAAATGGAATGGTGTTTAGAGCTTTGCAGACCTAATGGGAGTAAGAGGAGGCCAATACTATGGATTGGCAATTAGTGTTGTTAGTATTGGAAGAAAATTTTCGTAAAGCTAAAGTGGACTAGTGGAGTGAGTCTTGAAGGGGGATTTTTCGTTATTGGAATCTTCAACGAGTGAGATTTCGATCCATTTGGATTTTTGGGTGTTTGGAAAACCAGTGAGGGGGGAGTTTTTGGGTTACAATGGCTTTCAAAGTGTCTTTATCTTGAAGAAGAAAAGGAAGACAGGTGAACTTACTGGTTGACGGTGTCAATGGGAGGCAGTGTGCAATGGTGGTGGACGCCTGGTAATGGTCCTGGTGAGGAGGGTCTAGAGGCGTGGAGCCGCAGAGAATTGAGTCATGTATGTGTGACGGAGACTGGAAGACTGAGAAAAGAGACGAAGTATCAGTCATTTTCCTTAGGAAATGGAATCCATTTCTCTTATGCAAATTTCATTCATTTGATTGTCTATTTATGGATAGGAAATCGATTATTCATAAGACTGTTTTCCCACTGCTCATGGGAATCCAAGTCCAAGGGAGAAGCCTCGAAATCGAATTCACGAAAACGGTATCAATTTCCATGTTTATTTACAACCAACAATTGTTCAAAGCTAAGAAATTGTTGACATACACTGAGAAGTACTTTCGTTGTCCAAATGAGATAATGACTAACTAAATTCAATATATATCCCAGCTTGTTATATGATTGCTTCTTTCTAAGATTGATGATAATAAAAAATAAAATAATGCCCAGTTTCCCACTTTTTATGGTTAGATGGGAAGTTTACCGTGGGTGTTTCAGGTCATAATCTGAATTAACGCAAACAGACCCTAATCCGTATACAGTCTTGATTTCCTGCTAGTTTGCTTTGCTGCTTGGTATTACATAATATATTTTTTTTACCTGACAGGTAAAATCTTACAATTATGATCTTTTTTTAATGAATGATGAGGAGGGTGAGTGAGATACTCATGCTTACAAAGAGAAAAACATCTAAAGCAAATAAAAAACTACCAAGAATACATAAAAGCGCTGAACAATGCGCGTAAACACCACTGATCCTTTGCACAAGAACGTTCTTTAATCACCTTGGTTATTCAATTTATTTCCTTCCAAACACACCACCATAGATTTCACAATAGTTAATTGTCCTGTTAATATTTGGGACTTGGGGTTAATCATTTGTTTCTGCATTTGTTATCTGACATCTGATTTAAGCTCAAAAGAGTTGTTTTTTTTTTCTTTTTTCAATCAATCAAACAATAGAGTATACTGATAAAAACAGGTCACAAGGCTATACAACCTAACATAGGTAATTACAAGCTAAGAAAAGGCTACTCAAAATATATGCATGAAAATCAACCTCAGTGATAATATGTTTTTTCCTTCAGTTTGAGCATAATTTCAGGAAAATCAAATATACATACACAAGTAGGGCACAAAATGGGTCGGATATAGTATGGATACACAGGTATCTGTATCCGGATATGAATTATTTGATACAGACCTGGATTCGACCGGATCATAAAACCTCGTAACATATCCAGGAAAAATGGTAAAATGGTTAACCGTGCTCAATAAATCTCCTACAACCCGACCTCTCTTGAGCATTTAAAAAAGAAAAAGAAAAATAGGCTACTCACTTTATGTAAAAACTCATTGAAAATAAAAGTGTAAACACAACTTTTTAAATAAAGAAATATAACATTTTTGTCCATGAAATTAGCATACAATTAAAACTCAAGAGAGAAATTAACCACATCAACGATAACATAAAACTCTAATGCATTTGCCATACAAGTACAACTTTAGCACCTTCAAAATATTAACAACAAAATATGGTTAACCTTTTTTTTTGTGATTACCATTATGTCCTTATTCTTTTACAAAATTCGCAATGATTATTAAAAGCTACATATTATTTTATTATTTTTTAAATCTGGATATTTGGATCCAGGAGTATGTATTTTTATTGTAAGATCCATATCCCACACATTTTCCTATTTGCATAATTTATAGAAATCACATCCGCTTAATTGGATGCAAATTTGGTTCGGATCTCGAATTTTATCCATAACATTTTACGCTCTACACACGAGAATTTTCTTCGCTTACTCTTTCCTACAGTTTGAGTATAGATCTATTTTATAGTACAACAATGTAATACGTTTGATGTTCGCACTTCGCAGCTTCATCAGTCACTATCTAATGCTTTAGTAGGCAACTTCATCTTGGTTGTCACAGATTTGGAGATTAGCTTGGTTGGACCGTGCTTCTTCTTGATTGTTCAAATACTTGGGTGTTTGCCTGAGGAATGTTTTTCGTTCTTTAGTGACTATTGAAAAAAAAAAATGCAACAAGCATGTTGAGCAATTATTTTTTCTTCTAGATGTGGTGCTTCTTGGGATGAGATAAACTTGATGGCTAATGGTGTTAATGAGGTAGACTATATAAGGGATTAGGCAATCGTATTACTTGTGTCCTCTTTAGCTGCAATTGTCCTTGTGGAATAAAATCGCCTCCAACAAGCCTCAAAACTTCGAAGCAGATATATATAAATGTATGCCTTATTACTATAATGCTTGAACCCACAAGACGACAATACACGCTTTGTTCATGAATAAAATCATGCCCACGTGATCGTAGGTAGTCATAAGGCATACATTTACTTTTGCATGGGGGCAGCACATCACTTGTAGAGGTCCGGGTACGAGCCAGTGATAGCAACCAGTCATGGGAGGACATTGTGGCATGTGACCGAGGACGCGTAATCCAAGTAAAGATACAAGTTAGGTGAGTGGAGACTTGGGAAATTTTCCACAGAAAAATTACTAAAAGATAGGAAAAAATATTAGAGGAAGTGGGAAAAAATTATCCATATTGAGGTTGAAGATGGTATTAATGGCAACATTTTTCTTAGCTACCCCTCATGAAAACATTCTCCACGATTTTTTAACAAGCCAAGAGAATAGTGAGCATAACAAAATTCATGTTTTTTAATCTCTCTTCTTGTTTCCTTCCACTTTTTCTCACTAGTAGCAAAATTTCGTGGGAGAATTTCCTTTGGAATCTAACACACCGTTAGAGGTTTCTAATTTTCCAATTTTTCCTTCTTCTCTTAGTTATAAGTTTTTAGTTTTTGGTTGGTTACTGACTTGAATATTGGAGGCACTTGGCACACAAGACAAACGTGCTAGAGAATTTAGTGCAAGTGTTCTGCCAAGGATGGGCTCACTAGACCATGGTTGGATGCAGAGTGCATACCGACACCATTCATGATCATTATATTGTTTAATGCCCTATGAGATAATTGTAGAAAAGATACTTTGTTGGAGATACAAATAAACGTGTACTCTATTCATTAATGCTCCTAGTTCCCATTTTTATATGATTTGAGACTCTCCGAGTCAAAGCTATAAAAAAAGGATGCATCGTTGTAACACTTTACACTCCACCTAACAACAAGGAGATATATTCCTGCATATAACGATTCTTCTCTAGAGGAACGACAATTTGGCTCGTCTATGTTTGTCTTAGAAGACTATATATTATTTTTTTCAAGACCTAACAAGATGATATTCATAATGCCAAAGTAAGATACTCATGAAACAAGAATACACGGACTATCGAATCAAAGAGTAGCAAGACACCATGAACAAATCAAAGGAATGATATGTGAATTGGTTCCATGAAAAACTCAATTCCCATAACAACTCTTTAATTTCATAAAAGATTGCATTACCAAATTTGCACTGCCCTTCGAAGACCCGATAATTTCTTTCCTTCCAAACATACCACATTAGGAGATGAGGAACTCTCACCCACAACCAAGTGCCTACTAGCAATCTATTTTCGCAAACCCAAGAAACTAAAACTCTTGAATGGATCCAATGAAAGCTTTAACCACTCCAAATTCGAAAAGATACCTGCCCCATAAACCCTTCGTGAAATGACAATACAAGAAGTGGTTGATTGTCTCGTCTTCTTCATTGCATAATGTGCACACACTTCCAACATTGACCCCACGATTGGCAAGGACATCCTTCGTAAGAATCTGATCATAAAAAACTAATTGATAGAAAAAATTGATTTCGAGGGTGCAATTGTTTGATCCAAACAAGATGCTTATGAACTGAAATGACGGCATTGCAGTTACAGGCACTCGCATCACTAGCTAGAAGCTTAGAGAACACCTTAACTGTAAAGCCAACGACTCTTCCTTCCCAAGCCAAAGTACCCGAAACTTTGGTGATCATATGACTTTCTAACATGTTCAAAAATGGGGTAAAACTTCCGTGAGATTGCATCCCTTAAAGGGCCCTCTGAGACAAAATTTCCAAGCCAGAAGTTCGCCTTGAAAAGGCTGATTGTTGCACCAAACATCGTTCCAAAAGGGAGTTTCATCGCCCTCTCCACAGCTGATAATAGTATGTGAATATAATTCATCGGCACATAATGAGATGGATTTCCACATAGAACACCCAAAGGAAATGTATTTAGTCTTTGATGACCAATCCCGCATGTTGTAGCCATATTTCTCCAAAATAATAGACCTCCATAAAGCATCATTTTCATAAACAAAACTCCATAAACATTTCGAAAGCAAGGTTTGTTGAAAATACTAACCGGGCGGATACCTAATTCACCTTTTGCGTTCGGACAACAAACCTTATCCAACTCAATAGATGCATTTAAGGAGAAGTATGCGAAGAACCCCAAAGGAAGTCCCACAAGATCGTCTCCATCTTGGACGTAATTGAGATTTGAACTCTAACCAAAGAAAGAAGATAAACTGGAATACTCGCAAGTGTGGACTTGATCAAAGTGAATCTCTAGGCTTTAGAAAGAAATTTTCTTTTCCAAATGGCAAGACATGATTCCATCTTTCCAACACTAAACCCAAAACTCTTTTGCTTTTATAAGTTGCCCCAGACGACATACCAAGATAATGAATGGGCAAAATGTTGCATACCCTAAAAGATTTGCCAAAGAATTAATGTTCGGGGCCTCAACGATGGGAAAAAGCACATATCTCATAAAACTGAATTGAGACTCAAAAGTAATTTCAAACCACAACTCTCCTAATAGAAAGAACTTGTGCTTCCATTGCTTCACAAACAGGATGGTGTCATTCGCGTACTGATGAAGGATTGAGATGGGCTCACAGTTCTATGACAACGAAAAACCCCTCACTAGACCCGCCTCTGATGCTTTCAAAAACATTTGAGTGAGACTTTCGACTGCTATTGTAAAAAGAAGGGGTAACATGGGATCTCCTTGCCTGATCCCTTTGGAGCTCTTGAAGAAACCGTGCATACTATCATTGATTTTCATGGCGAAATTAGTTGTAGATCTGCACGTTCGAACCCATTGAATCGACTTACGCCGAAAACCCATGTGGGAATGCATACGATCAAAGTAACACCAATAAGCATTGTCAGACGCTTATGAAAAATCCAATTTGATAACTAAACCTATAAGGCCTTACTTCTTTCTAGAATCAATCAACTCATTCGCAATAAGCGGACCGAAAATAATCTGACTACCATGAACTATCGCACTTTGAAAGGAGAGATGATATGATGGAGAACCTCTTCAATGACAAGATCTTATACACCCCATTCAAGTGGCTAATCCACATCATCAAGAGACGTCACATAATTACTAATCATCTATACTTTGTGATTATGCTAAGGAGACTATTGACCACTTGCTTCTAGGTTGCCCCTTTATGGCAGAGCTTTAGGCTAGAGCTTTAAAAGAATTTCAGTTGCAAGACCCTTTGCTCCTTCCTTTATTGTCTCCGGTTGAAAGATTACTGTCAATTTTTTGTAGATGAGCTTGGGCAAGAATAATTATTCATGTAATGGTTTGGACAGCTTGAAGAGAAAGAAACAACAAAATATTCAAAAAGTGAATGAAACAAATGATAGGTTATGCAAAGGACTAAAGCTACTCTATGGTCGTGTCGTCAAATTTGAGATAAGTTTAAGGAAATATAGTTTTCTTCTTCTATGGTCAGTTTGGCTGATATAGTTTATGATAGCAACACTTGATGTATACTTTTATGGAGAGCCAATGTTCTCTTTCCATTAATGGCTCCCCTTCCTCCTTTTGTTATTAATATAATTCAATACTTGTTTTTCTGATAAAAATAAATATTATTAATTTCATTATAATCTTTTTACAAAATAACAATTTTTGCCCCTAGTAAAAGGGCGACAATCAACATCATTAATAATATGATCATCTTGACAAAATACACTTCCACTTACAACATATCCCATGCATGCATGGTGTGTATTGATAGGTGGAAGGAGTGATCACAACACCTTGAATTTTGCAAACAAAACAACAAGATGTTATCAGTGATCTAAATCTTATGTAAAATATTTGAAGTTCCATTATCCATTAATCCCTTGTCCTTGTGGTGCACGACCTGATTATCCATTACTTTCTCCCTTCTCCCTTCCATTATAACTATTGCCACGAAGATGTCTTATGTTTTCTACAAACATTCTGAAATCATCTACAATTTTTATGTGCTCAGGCTACTAGAATACTTCGCCTAATGCAGGCGTATTCGAGCATTGATAATGCAACCTAGGAATAACATGAATTGGAGACACTTCTCTGTTTTATTGTTTTTATATATTTTAAGTTAATTGCTCTTTCAAAATTTTTTTTCTTTTTTGCATTGGTCACTTTTAGCTTCTCCCATAGCTGGGAGGATTCTTTTGTCAGTAATAGAGAGCATTAAAAACTAGTAACACGCAAAGAAAGAATGACCTAAGAAACCAAAAAATAAATAAATAAATTCAACCCAAACAGAAACTGTTTGCTTGAGATGTATATCAATATAAATATGAAAATTGAAAAGTTAAAAAAGGTTGAGATAATAAGTGAAGACCAATTGAGCTTCAAAAAGACCCAAACAAGCTCCAGCAATGACATCAAATACAAAATGGCGACCAAGCAAAACCCTAGAGATGGAAGTGAAGGTAGACCACAAAATAAGGAGAAAGACGAATACATTACTGTTGTTGACAAACTTACCCCCATCCCTATTGGAGTGGGAATGGGCCGAAGCTCCCAATCGCTGCTGCTGCTGCTGCTGCAACAACAAGTAGAAGAAGGATGCGATAAAGCAGACCCTAGAAGAGTGTCCGCTGGGGAAAGACCAGTGATCAACCGCAACTGTAAGATGCATTCCTTTGTTGTAGAGAGGACGTGGACGTTTGACTAGGAACTTGATGAGACCCACAAAGAGGAGATCGAGGAGAAATCCAATGAAGAGGCCGCCCATGCCCCCCATGCCGATGAAGATGGTGGTGGAATTAGTAAAATTAGTATTAGCACCGAAGAATAAAAAAGCAGCGATTGGGATTGGGATCCAGAACCTTCCATCGCCTGAGATTTCCAGAGCTTTTAAGATGGAGCGTGGAATAATGGGTTGGCAAAAGGTGTGGATCTGGAGAGACCACTTGGTGTCCAATTCGATCATATGCCTCAGCATGTATGAAGAGGACCAAGACGTCTCAACGCTTGCAGTTGCTGAGGGGGCGACTGCTTTCTCCATTCAATCCAACCCAATCCAATCCTATTCTTGAGTGTTTGTGTGAGGAAGGGGTTCTATTGAGGTAAGTCGGTAAGAGCATCTCCAATACTCAGTTTCTTCTTGGCCCACCAAATGTAGGTTGCGTTTGTTTTTTTTGGGAACAGATTGGCTTAGGTTTTTTTTTTTTTTTTTTGGTAAATCATATAGCAAAATATATTAAATCTGAGAGCAAAACATACATCCAGCGAAAGTAGCCAACTCCTGAGCCTCAATATTAAGCTTGCGAGGAATAAAGTTACAGAACCAAGCAAAATTGGCAGCAAGTAAGTTGTTAATACTACAAATTATAGGGCGTCACATCCAACACTTGTTTGTCTAGTCCTCCTAGTTATTTTCATTTAAGATGGTGATTCGAAAGCTCGAATCTCCCAACAAGAAACATGTTCGCTATTGACGTGATTGAATAAGCAAAAGTGTTTCCTCTGCAGCGAAACACTCAACCATTGTGTTATCAAAAACTTTCCCTGAGATTGTTAAGGCGACCTTAGCTAGAACTCTGCCACAATCATCCACAGTCAAAATACAAATTGCTCATTGTTGAGAAGAGGCAAAAAAAAAACTAGCATCACAAGTGACAACAATCATACCAGGGTTTAAAACAGTGGGGATTGGCCGAAGGTTTGTTGCTAGAAAATTAAGTCTATGTTTCTAACTGCTAGGAGCTGAGAATGAATAAGAGTTAGCCTGGAGGATTGATGATCAGAATCAGGGTCAGGTTGACCCAGATGAGGTCATGTGGAGGGGGCGGGACACAGTAAGCCATGGCTGAGCTAGGGTGGCTCTCTGTAACAACTATTTCAATGATATGGTGAAGTGAGATTGGATCAAGTGTGTTCATATTATGCTGAGGGACATCAAACCATTATTTATATCAGGTAGACCAAGTATTGTTGAACGAGGCGAGAAATTGTGGAGTCGTGAATCGGGTTTTAGAATATGGTATTGTTACGTAGATGCCAGATTGTTTGCATTACTGTTACAGGGATAACATTACCTCTTTGACATTAGGATGAGCTTTTGTCGTTTCCCGCATACAGATTATAAAACTTGTGATTGTGCTAGTGGGGAGGTTGGTGTTTGACCAAATGATAGGAATGGGAGAAAGTTGCCACAATTGAGAGATGACCAGATATAAGAAGAAGATATGAGTGTCATCTTCTTGATGAGTATGGCAGAACACACACTAGTTGTCGATAGGCATATGAATCCTTTGTCGGTTCGACATTGTGGGAAACAAGTCTTGAGTGACTTTCCAAAGGAGAAAGAGGGCACAGATGGGTGCTTTAATTCGCCAAAGTTCCCAATAGAATTTAGTCGGGAGGCGAGGGTCATTGGAAAGGGAGGTGGAAGAGTCAAAAGTCTAATCTAAAAATGCCTTGGTAGCACTCTTAACTGAGAAAATGTCTATTTTATCAAATTTCCAGATTAATTTGTCTAGCCCACTGGAAGGTTTGATAGTGATATCAATGATGTCCACAACAACCGGCTGTGGAAACAAGGATAAAATGATAATGGAGTTCCAAATAAGATGTCGGTTAGGGGTGGCAGTCCAGAAATATGGGATCCTGCAGGGGGAAAAGTCTTGTCTTCCTGGCCAATTTGAAACCCCCTACATATGCACATATAAGGTACGGTTTTCTGACTAAAGGCAAGATGCCCTAAATCTACACGAGTCTTTGCAAATTTGTAGAAGTCATACTCTGACGCTCTCTGCGAGATCGAGTCTTTGCAAACTTCCATCGCTTGAGATTTCCAGAGCTTTTAAGATGGAGCGTGGATTAATGGGTTGGCAAAAGGTGTGGATCTGGAGAGACCACTTGGTGTCCAATTTGATCAGATGCCTCAGTATGTATGAAGAGGACCAAGATGTCTCAACGCTTGCAGTTGCTGAGGGGGGGGGACTGCTTTCTCCATTCAATCCAACCCAATCTTATCCTTGAGTGTTTGTGTGAGGAAGGAAGGGGTTCTATTGAGGTAAGTCGGTAAGAGCATCTCCAATACTCAGTTTCTTCTTGGGCCACCAAATGTAGGTTGTGTTTGTTTTTTTTTGGAACAGGTTGGCTTAGGTTTTTTTTTTTTTTTTTTTGGTAAAGCATATAGCAAAATATGTTAAATCTAAGACCAAAACATACATCCAGCGAAAAGTAGCTAACTTGTAAGCCTCAATATTGAGCTCGCGAGGAATAAAGTTACAGTACCAAGCACAATTAGCAGCAAGTAAGTTTTTAATACTACAAATTAGATGGCGCCACATCCAACACGTGTTTGTCTGGTCCTCCTAGTTCTTTTCATTTAGATTGGTGATTAGAAAGCTCGAATCTCCCAACAAGAAACATGTTCGCTATTGACGTGATTGAATAAGCAAAAGTGTCGCCTCTGCAGCGAAACACTCAACCATTGTGCTATAAAAAACTTTCCATGAGATTGTTTAGGTGACCTTAGCTAGAACTCTACCACAGTCATCCACAGTTAAAATACCAATTGTCATTGCTGAGAAGAGGCAAAAAAACTAGCATCACAAGTGACAACTATCATACCAGGGTTTAAAACAGTGGAGATTGGGCGAAGATTTGTTGCTAGAAAATTAAGTGTATGGTGTCTAACTGCTAGGAGCTGAGAATGAATAAGAGTTAGCCTAGGGGATTGATGATCAGAATCAGGGTCAGGTTGATCCAGATGAGATCTTGTGGAGGGGGGCAGGACACAGTAAGCCATGGCTGAGCTAGGGTGGTTCTCCGTAACAGCTGTTTCAATGATATGGTGAAGTGAGACTGGATCAAGTGTGTTCATATTATGCTGATGGACATCAACCATAGTTTATACCATGTAGACCAAGTATTGTTGAATGTAACACCCTTATTTTTCCAGTGACAATAAATAATTATGTTTATAAAATTCAATTGAAATTTGTATTTTTAAAATCTTCTTTCGTTTGACAAGTGTATTTTTCGAATTTCAGTTAACTTTCTTACCTTCCGAATCTCGGGACGAGATTCCATTTAACGTGTGTATAATGTAACACCCCTAAATTTCATAACGATAATTTATTTTATTTTTAATTAAATAAAATAGGGTTACATTTAATTAAACTCAGGTTTCAAAATTTTAGGGTTTATTTGGGGAGTTAAAGGGCGGGTGCTCTCAGAATTTTAGTAAGGGCGAATAGCCACTTACCTTATAAAGAGAAAAATCTCTTTTCTTCTCCCTTCATAACCGTGCCTCCTCTTTGTTTTCTCCCCTGCGTGTTCCTCTTCTTCGACGAAGACGACGATCGAGAAAACTTGATCGATTCAAATGAGCGAAAGCCGATCCCACGATTCAGTTTCGAGATTGGAGAGTTGAGACACAAAATCTCTCATAATTTATTCACTTTCAATCTCAACAACATGAGGTATAGGTACTTCTTCTACACCATCATCTCCCTCCCTCTTTTCCTGATTCTTGTTTACTTTTCCGTTGATATCAAAAACTTGTTTCATACTGTAAAGATGATTGGTGGTGTTGATTCTACGCCACAAGGTCGAATGCGTGAGGATGATGTCGATGGTCTGTTTGTGTGCAATGAGGGCTCGGGGCTGTTTGATTTGCAATGAACAAAGAGAAAAAGGGTGTGAGAGAGACTGGATGGAGACAATGGGTTCGACTGTGATTTTGTGGTGGACTGGGTTGTTCACAAATGGTCTGGCGAGATGGAGGCGTTGTTGTCTGAATGGTGGTGGTGGTGTTGGGTTTTTGATGTGGGAATGGGTTGTTGGGTTTTTGATGAATTTGGAAGGAATTTGTAGTTAGGTTGGTAAAAATAACTCCTTTTGAAATTATGAAAATGGGGGTTTTGTTTTCTCGAGTAGAGCAGGCGAAAAACTTAGCCTTTGCGACGTTTCGGTGCCCGAGGTTGAGAATAAGAAGTGGTATCGTGTGGACGTTGATTTGTTGCGCAAATCATTGGTGATTTCATCAAGTGAGTTTCTTCATTTCTTTCTCTTTTACTGTGAGTTTTTCTTTTTACATTTTCTGTTTTCATTGTTGCTTGATTGATTCAGTTTTTGTTATGTGGATTTTAATACCTGGGGTGGTTTGAATTCTTTCATGAATTTATCGGTTGTTTAGTTCAAATCTTGACTTTATTTTTTGTTGCATGGGCCTTATGTTTGTTGATGGATTATTATGAATAATATGGACTTGGGAATGCTTTAGTAGTTTTTTCGATTGAGAATGGAGTAAATTCCAGTGTATATGAATAATTAGCTGGAAAGGAGTCGATTTTCTGAGTGACAACTTCATCCTGGATGCATGAATTATGGAGATTGGAAATCTGAATCTTGTAGGTGTTTGGTATAGATAAGTACTTTTCATGCTCTTGGTGTTTAGTTGCAAGAGGGAAATTGTTTTGGGAAAACCTTCAGGTGATCACTAAATTCATATGCATGTCCAAATGGGAGCCACTGGAATTTGTAAAAGTGACTTGTGACCTTACTTTGGTCCTCATCTCCATGAGGAACTCATTTATCAAAAAGTGTTAGAATTGATGGATTTGGGGGAGATATTATCTGTGGAATATTTCTTTGGACCTATTTACTTAGGATAGTTTATGTGAGTTTATATTCAGGTGGTTTGTGTTTAAGTGACTAGTACTTGCCTGAATGTATCCATTACTCTGGGCAATAGTTTATGACTGCAATTTCATTGCGATTGGGGTTGGGATAGGCTATCACTGTGCATGTGGTTGATACATACATCTTCCCATGTTTAGAATTCATGGTTGTATTGAGAATTTTTAGTTGAGAACATGAAGCTAGGGAGTTGCGTATTGGATAACTTGGGTCACTAATGGAAGTGTGTGGAATCTTTTGAAGCAGCTGTATATCATTTAAGTTTGAGTTTGTAGTGATTGGCAGAGTAGATTGTGATATGTATGGTTGATGTAATTTGAGGAAGCTTTGATTTCTGAACAATGGATTGGTTGAAACATTCGATAGGTCAAAGTAAGGTGGATTTCTAGGGATGTTTTTGTTGGCAGGTAACAACAGTTCTTATCTGGTTAGCATTGTGTATGAAAGCTCATATGGAAAATTTGAGGTTTGTATGGAAATGATGGGTTTCATTTCAGGTAATCCGTAATGAGATTTTAGACATGTTTGAGAATGAGGTTACCTTATTTGTGGTGTTTTGTGTCGCAAACGGGTGATCTCCACTATTTTTTATCTGTTTGATGTGTGAGTTTTACCTAGCTTGTTGGGTTCATATTTTGGGGTATTTGCATGATTCTATGAATTTGCATTTGTATGTGTATGACTTAAATTTGGTTGTTATGCAAATTGCGTTGCTGAAAAAGAAATTTATTTATGGTATTAAATGGGCATTGATCCCCCGTGTTGGTACATAAAGTTTATATATGAGAAATGTATATTGCCCCAGAACAATGGGAGGATATCCTGATGAGATTGATTATGATTTGGTAATGTGCCAAAAATGCTATGTTTTTCCCCAAAAATGTGGGTGGATAGATTGTGAATCAATTTATGTATGACAAAATGTCATTGTCGAGGAATTCTGAATTATCAAAAATAAACGATAGTGGTAAACCTTGATTTCTGAAAATATAAACCACTTGGACTTGTATCACTTAGAACTACCACACCTCTTTTGTTTATTATTTTCCCTCTCTTACTAGAAAAACTAAATAACCTGTGGGTCGTCTTGCGGAGTTGGGGCACCCATTTCTTACTAGAGAAACTAAAATAACCTTCGGGTTAGTCTTGCGGAAATGTGGTGAATTTGTATGCCTAAAATAGGCTTTGATATTTATCCGTCAAAAATGTGACGTGAGTTTATGCGCATTGATAGCCCAAGAGTGGCTTTTGGTACTCATATAGTTAGGAGTATCTGCGATGCATGCCTGTATGTGATGTCCCCACTTGGGCATGGATGACGGAGTAGTCCTCCTTTATATGAGAGAGGCATACGGGCATGTATGTTCGGCACGGAAGTGGTGCTAATGTGGTATCGTCTAAGTGATCAATCCGTTAAAAAGATGAATCAAATTCAAATAAAAATGAATAAATTACGTTTATATATTTTCTAATCATTTTCATGCAGGATGGAAAGTCCACTAATCTTTTTGCAGGTCAGACTTGCCATAGTCAACTCCTATAGGGTAAGTATAAGTAAATGCATTTTTACTTAATTGGGAGGATGATATGATGGCCTCGATGAGGAACTAAATTCTTGGAACTGTGTTTTCTTGCATCACACTTTTGCCTCGTTGAGGAACTACATGTTGGTGTGTTTGTGTATTGTTTGTGTTTAGCTTGATGTTTATCACGTGCGATTTTATTGATTTTGGGATGAAGATTTCTCACACCAGCTTTATTGCTGACCCAAGTGAGCTTTTGCTTCTTGGGTACATTCCTTTGGGAATGTAGCCAATTAGCCTTTCAGGTTTAGAGATTTTTGAGCAGCGTTACGAGAGTTCCGCTAGTGGGGCTAGCGACGTCAGTTTTTCCTGGTTAGAGTTTTGTATAAATTTTAGTTTGTTCCTATTTTCTAAACTATATTTTTGTCATTGCCGCTAAATGTTTCTGTTGTTATTGAATTTCACGTCCCGAGTTTTGGGGAAACGGATAATCCTACGTGGATTTTGGGATTTTCGTTTTCTTCGAAAATCGGGGCGTGACATTGAATGAGGCGAGAAATTGTGGAGTCATGAATCGGGTTTTATGGAATATGGTATTGTTACGTAAATGCCAGATTGTTTGCATTACTGCTACAAGCTGGGATAACATTTCCTCTTTGGCATTAGGATGAGCTTTTACCATCACCCACATAAAGATTATAAAACTTGTGATTATGTTAGTGGAGAGGTTGGCGTTTTACCAAATGATAGGAATGGGAGAGAGTTTCCACAATCAAGAGATGACCGGACACAAGAAGAAGAAATGAGTGGCATCTTCCTAATGAGTATGGCAGAACACACACCAGTTGTCGATAGGCATATGAATCCTTTGCAGGTTCGACATTGTGGGAAGGAAGTCTCGAGTGACTTTCCAAAGGAAAAAGAGGGCATAGGTGGGTGCTTTAATTCGCCAAAGTTCCCGATATAATTTAGCCGGGAGGTGGAAGAGTCAAAAGTCTCATCTAAAATGCCTTGGTAGCACTCTTAACTGAGAAAATTCCTCTTTTATCAAATTTCCATATTAATTTGTCTAGCTCATTAGAAGGTCTGATAGTGATATCAAGGATGTCCATAGTGACGGACTGTGGAAACAAGGATAGAATGATAGTGGAGTCCCAAAGAAGATGTCGGTTAGGGGTGGGAGTCCAGAGTTTCGGGATCTTGGAGGGGGAAAGTCTTGTCTTCTTGTCCCGAAAGAAGGGCATTCAGCCAGGATGAAACTTGGTTTGAGCCAACAGTCCTTCCATAGATCAATGGTGTTACCATACCGAATTTGCCAGTAGAGGTGGCGTTTCATTTTATGGTGAACTGTGAGATTTTATTTCCAGGCAAAAGAGGCAGAAGCTGGGGCACTGGAGAGTTGGAAGAGACTTTTGTTATTACAGTAGATGCTCTTGAGTTGGATAGTGAGGGGATTTAGCTACAAAGAGATTGCCTGCCAAATGTTTTTTTCCATTAAGGCAAGATTCTTGATCCGGGCGGTTGGAATGTTCAAACCCCATAGATGAGGAGGAAGGGTGATGCGATTCCAAAAACAAAGGTGTTTAGCCTTACTTTCCTCCCTCTCGTTCCACCAGAAGTCCCTTGCAATGTTGTCTAGTTTTGTAGCGACTGAACAAGAAAAAAGAAAGATTTGCATCGTGTAGACCGGGATGGAGTTGATGATTGTCTTGATCATGACAATGCTTCCTGCTTGTGACAATACTTATTCTTTCCAAGAGGACAATTTGGTATTGATTTTGTCGATCATGAATTGGAAGTCAGAGGCTTTCCTCTTGGAGAGGAGCATAGGTGATCCTAGGTATTTTTCTTTGGGGTTGTAAAGTTTTGAACCGAGAATCCTATATATCATTTTAGCATGTCTGGGATGGACATTTGAGTAATAAAGACTGATGGTTTATCATTATTTACCGTTTGCCCGAAAGCCAAGCAATAAGAAGAAAGAATGCTTTTAACAGCATGAGATTCAGACAGGGAGGCACGACATAACAACATAAGATCATCTGCATAAAACATATGGCTGATAGAAAGTGACCGTCTCCTAATGTTAATACCTTTGATCGCATTGGTAGCTTCGCTCAGGCAAGCCTTCTAGAAAGGGATTCAACAATGAGAATGAAGAGGTATCGAGAGAACGGGTCCCTTGTCTAAGCCCTCGAGTGGGTGAAAAACTTGGGAGAGGGCTTCCATTTAATAGGACCCGGAAAGAAAAAGTGGATATACATTGAGCAATCATTTGGATCCATCCTTCTGCAAAGCCCAGCTGAGTTGTGATCTGGAAGAGGAAAGACCATTCAACTCTGTCGTAAGCCTTGGCCATATCGATTAGGGATGAAAACCAAACCATCGGTTCGGTTTTAAAATTTTCAAACCGAAACCGAACCGATTCTAATTTATGCAAACCATAACCGATCGGGTCGGTTAAAATCATAGAGAAACCGAAAATCGAACTGACCACTTCGATTTTGAATTTTTAAAACCGATCCGAACCGAATTTAAGTCGAACCAATCGGTTTGATCGGTTTTTTGTTCAACCCTAATATCGATTTTGATAGCCATCCAACTTTGTCCTTTTCTTGCGACAATGTTTCATTTTAAAAAAGGTTCATGGGCTAGAGCTACATTGTCAGTGATAGAACGGCCATTTAGGAAGGCACCCTGGTTAGGGGAAATGATATTATCTAAGAAGGGTTTAAGTTTGTTGGCAAAGATTTTAGAATGATTTTGTAAATGAAATTACAAAGCCCTATGGGTCTGAACTTATCCGGAGTTGTTAGATTTGAAACTTTGGGGATAAGGGCTCTGAAGGTTTCATTAAGTTTTGGATCCATATGATGAGTATCACTACTTAAGTCACATCATGTTTGACCATGTCTCAGTAATGTTGGAAAAAAGCATGAAAGCCATCAGGGTCGGGAGCTTTGTGACTACCCATAGAAAATATGGTATATTTGATTTCCTCTTCCGTGGGGGTGGCTAAAAGATTTTCATTATCTTGAGCCGTAATGATGGGAGAAAACAAGGACTCCACTTCAGGGCATGAATTCGGGTGGTAGGACTTGAAAATGGATTCAAAATAATTTGTGAGGACCGAGCCGATTGAGAAGTTGGTGGAATGCCATTTATTATATTACCGCGGAGACGCAGAATCAGGTTCTATTTCCTGCGAAACATTGAGGTCAGATGGAAGAATTTCATATTTCTATTGCCGTCCTTGAGCCAAGATTCTCCCGATTTATTTCGCCAGAAGAGTTTTCTCAGTGATACAATTCTATGAACCTAGCTTCAAGAATATAAATAACATTTGCATTTTCCGTGAAGGGGGTAGCATTTTGAGTTTTTTCCAGTGCGGTCATGGTTTCCTTAATATTGTTGTGAACATTGTGAAAATCAGTTTTATTCCTTTGGGTAAGGGAGTGACTGAGTTTTTTGTTTTTAGATGGAAGTTATGACCTGGGGTAGGGTGCTGGCGGGGAAACCAAGAAGAGTTAAGATAGGAAAAAAAGTCTGGACGATATTGGGATAAGTGGTTAAGGTGGTTGATCACCCCTATCCGGTTCACCGAAAACACATTGATCCATAATTGAAAAAGAGGCAGATCCAAAAGAATCCTTTGTTCCAAGTGTTAAATAAAAGACAACTTCTATTTCATCTATTTGAAGTTGGAAGTTTTGAACGAGCTTGTGAATGAGTTGTTTTTTTTACGTTTAGATGAATTGTTGATTAGAAGTTAAAATTAAAGGGTGTTTGTTTTAAGTGCTAACTTAAAGTTATTTGACATTTTTCCCACCAGCACAACTCCCATCGCTCACCACAAACCACCAACATTAACCTATTTCTCCATTTGATTTCTTTCTTCCAAACATCATTAAGATCCCCTTCCACTACTACCACGAGAAAACCACCCAATACCCCTCCCCTCTTTGTTCCTTATAAATCTTCAACAGAAGGAAGAAAATGAGGAAGGGAGGGGAGAGTGGTGGTGGCAGTAACAACACTAATCTTTTGATAAAAAATAGGTGGAGAATATGGGATGGTTGATGGAAGAATAGGGTAACACCAATCATTACAAATTTATTGCAAGGTTAATATTGGAATGAATTTTCATTAAACACTTAGTGCTAAGTGATCAACACCCTATGATGCTTACTCCAATCAGAAGTTCAACTTCTAATCTGAACTAAAAACAAACACCCTGCTTAGACTGTCCCAATTCTTAGTAAGCCTTATTAGTCTCTTCAGAACAAAAAAACAAAATGTTTGTCGAGCCACAAATTACCCAATAGACTTTATTTATTTATTTGTTTATTTATTTTTTGTATAGAGGTTTGCGGAATGGGCAAGGGCATGCACTGGATGAGAGATCATTCTTCAGTTAGATTAAGACCCCATCAAATGTCGATGGTATTATTTTCTCTATAAACAATTTGAAGACAAGTTCTTACACTGTTAGCATGTAACTTGCAAGGCGAACTAAAGTCAAATATCATTTTCCTTTTCTCCTATTCCATACGAAAGTATTCATTCTAAAAATATAAATAAGTAAAAATCGGCTCCCTTTAGTAAGAGCAAATAATAATCCCTCGCCATCCTAGTCGGACACAAGTCGTTCCACTAGCTAGCCTATCCCTGAAATTTCTCCATTAACATTGTTTTTTTTTTCTCTCCCCCTTCTTAATCGTTACAATGTTTTTATGATGTTTAAATCCACACTTTCTTGAACCTTTAATAGTTACGAGTTTGTTTGAATAATTTAATTTTCTTAGTTAAGTTTGAAACTTGATGGTCCTTGGGCTTTAGTGTAATTGGTACTATTGTAGGGTCTCTTCTGATAAAGTCAGCCTTGTTCATGGCTGCAATGGTGATAGTGAAGCTTTAATCAATTACTTGGGGTTGATTTTGCCTTGATACTATAAACCTATGTCGAATTCTACTAGTTGGTAAATCAGTTAGAGGGAATATTTTGAATTGTTATGAAACGAAGTATCTCTACCATGAACATTGAATCGCTACAAAGTGACTTTAGATATGGCGATGGCCCATCATCATAGGTGGCAAGAGAAATGAATTGGTTGAATCAATATATATATATATGTTGATCAAACAATGGGATGTGAATCATGGAAGTGATGAAAGAACGAGAAGACAAGGTTAAGGCAAAAGAAAATAACATTAATTTATAAGATAGATGGAATGCAAAAATTAGTGAAACTTCAGAGATTAACCGGTCAATTAGTGGACACGTGACGTACTAGGATGGTGAGGGATATTTATGTTTGGGCTAAAACTTGAAATTTTCAGATTTATGTCATATACATACTCATAACCCGATTGAATATAAATGGGATCTCACATTTTGAGGCCTAAAGTTCATACTTAAAGATTCAAGAATCTCACTAGGTGATAGTTTTATAAATGATACATTTTAAGCCCCTAATTTTATATTTGTTATGTTCTATTATCTAATAAAATACTCTCATTACATGTATTTTTTGTATAATTCATGAATTCAAATATTAATCATCAAATATGCATAAAATGACACAATAAGGCTAAGTACAACAAAGTCCATTGGAAGATAATATATGCATTACCAATGATTTACAAGCTCAAGGTTCATAAAGTCAAGTCCACAAAGCATCATCATCTATGAATCTCGAGATAATTATTTGAAGATTTAGACATTCACATGACAACTTCATCATAGCCAAAATGAATCTCTACATATTTCACCATCTATTTTTCAACACATTCCCTTATTATCTTATTCTACCATATATATATATTTTTTTTGTCTTTTCCTTATTCCACCATCTATTCTTCAACATATTCCCTTATTTTTTTCTTTATCTTGTTCTTATTTTATTCCACCCACTCTACAATCTCATACTTCTTCACCTATAAATACCTCACGCTTCCGGATACAAATACTACAACAAAAATTGCCTATAATAACACTTTTACAATAGCTTTTATATGTGAATGTTATTATCCCAAGCATAAAATGAACGTCACCAATGACTAGACTCGTGAGACCCGTGTTCGAAACAACCCATTTGCAATTTTGTTTTTGCTTTATTTTATTTATTTTCTTCATGTTTTGCTTATGTTTGAGAAAGGAGAGTGCGAATGAGAGACCGAGAGTCTCAGAGAGTCGCTCCATTCTCCTCTCTTTCTCCCTTTCGCTGTCTTCACAAATCTTTTCGACACTAATTTGATTTTATTTCTTTCTTCTTCTTCTTCTTCTTCTTCTTTTACTTTTCTCTCTGTCTCGCTTGCTCGAAACCCTAGATCCGATCCGATTGAGTTCGACAGAGTTTCGAACGAAGAGTCGGCATGGAAGGTGGTGGTGGAGGAGGTGAAGTGGGAGAGAAGCTCGGAACTCTACGATTGAGAGATGATCGGTTCGAAAACCGAGGAGGACCGCAATTCGGACTGGACTCGGCGGTTCTCTACTCGGAAATCGGTGTTTCTTCGCCTTTTACTAGTAAAAAGCTGCCGCTGCGAAGCAGTTGATTGAGAATCACTACAAGAACTATCTCCAAGGGATGCAAGATCAATGTAACTTTGACTTCAACTGACTTGAATTGCTCTTTGAATTTTGTGATTCGGAAGTGTGATCAGTGATCTATCTGACTGTGAGCTGAATTGAGTGTGATGATTTGGATTGGTTGCAAAAGGAGAGCGGTGCATGGGAAGGCGCACGAAGCGCAGGTTTCAAATGAGAAGCAACAGATGTTGAGGAATTTTGAGAGGAGAGAGATCGAGTTTATGCGGTTGCAACGACACATGAATGTAGCAATTTAAATCCCTTAATAAAAGTGCAGACTAATGTGGCCTAGATTCTGAAAAGATCATTTTAGTCTTTACTGTTTGAATCACATTTCATGCCATCTATTGCTGAGTTCTTTTTTCTTTTCCACTTTCTCCTTGTCAGGTTGAGCGTGTTAGATCTGAGAGAAATTTGCTTGTTGAAGTTGACAGCCGATGCATTGTAAAACTTTTCTACTCATTCCAATACAATGATTTCTTGTATCTTATCATGGAGTATTTACCTGATGGCGACTTCATGACTCTTTTAATGAGGGAGGATGTTCTCTTAGAAGATGTTTCACGATTTTACATGGCAGAAAGCATTCTAGCTATCCATTCCATTCACCATCATAACTATGTTTCACTGGTATTCTGCTACTGTAAATTGTTAGATACTTACCATTGCAATTCTTAGTTTATTAATGCTACATTTCTAAAATGTCTCTGATAAATACAAATCTTAACTACGAATTACATAAGTGAAACTTCTTTATTATTTCACTGCTAGATAATGCTCCCTCAATGAAATTTTGAACTTCAATAACTTAAACTTAATATGTACTATTTGTTACCGGATACAATTGTCTATACCTACTTTATTTAATCTAATTTAATCAACTAACAAAAATAGTTAGAAGGTAGAGGATCTTGAAATTTTTTTTTGCCAATAAAATAAAAAGAAAAAAGCACAGGTCCGAGGAATCCCGCACGGTATCAAAATTTTTAAAAATTAAAAGTGGAGGAAATTGAACCCTCTCCAAATCCACATGCTGAAAGCTAACGATATGCATTATGAGAGGGTATATGGTTATGCATAATTGGCTATCTTAATATCCTAACGGGGTTTGCACCCTTCGTAAGCAGACTAGTGTTTTGTCAACCAGAAGGCCTTTGATTTACCAGAGGCTGCCAATGTAGTTAGAAGATCCGCAACCCTATTTATGTCCCTCATACATGTATTACTTCTTGATCTTTGAATCTTCATAGGAGCTCACTCATTCCTTCAACATAGAGTCATAGACACATTTCCATGGAGGGGTTTCCTTGTTGAGCAGAAGGTGTAGTTGTGCATAGTTTGGCTGTTTGTACTCAAGTTTGGACCTCAGTTATTAAATCGCCCATTAATCGAAAAATGGGACTAGACCGATCCGGTTTGTGTAAAAATCGGCAAGGTTTCGCGAACTTTAGAAAATCGGCCAAAAGTCGGCGAGTCGCCTCATAATCGGCCGAGTTGACTCGCCGAGTTATCGTTTGTATAAGAACAAAAAAAAAAAAAAACCTAATCTTCGATTTACATTTTGTAGACTGAAAGAAGAAGAAAGCAGAGGAAAGGAGGAAGAAGAAAGCCCTAATCTTCGATTTACCTGATGATGGAGCCTTTGGGTTGGTTTCTCAAACCTGAAGGGGGAAGGAGCAGAATCTTCGATTTACCTGATGATGGTGCCTTTGGGTTGGTTTCTCAAACCTGAAGGGGAAGGAGCAGATCTGGATGGCGATCTCCCTTTTCCTCCCTTCCTTCAAACCAAATCAAAAGGTATGATTTCAGATCTCTTCTTCTTCCTTTTTTTTTTTTCGTTTTTTTAAGTGCTGAGTTGTTGTAGATCTTTTCTTTTCTTCTTCCTGTATTTTTTTTTTTTTTGCTAAAAAATACTTACTCTAAAAAAAAATAATTTCCATACAGATTCCTTTGTGTTGCAATCTTATTTTGCTACTATAACCATCTATTATCATTAATTTTCACCTTATAGGAAACTAAACACTTGAAAATTTTGGAATTGCCTGCATTTTGGTGAGGTTCATCACCTCCATTAGAATTCAACCAAATGTGAAATTTCCTTTTTACTGATGGTGAATGTGTAATGTGCTTCAATGTTTAAATCTTCTACAGAGCTTCTTATTTATTTATTAAATTTTTTTTTCTGAAAATAATTTCTATAGATTCTACTCTAACAAGTGATAGGCTTTGGTGCATATGTTGATGTACATCAAGATCCATGGTTTTACATATTTTTTTAGATCTATAAATGGAGGCACAAAACTTTTAGAATGATTTTTCTCTTACAGAATACTAGGAGCTAAAATTATTATTCCTTTCGAGTTTATTATTCCTCATCTCTCACTTGAATGACTAACTAGCTAATTACATCTCTCTATGGGAACAAAAACAAAAACAAAAACAAAAACAAAAACAAAAACAAAAACAAAAACAAAAACAAATGTTTGATCAGCTACTGCAGTTGTTGTGTCATTTGCTCTGTGTGTATGCCATTTGCTCCCTTCCTGCAAATGCTATGCTCTGATGTTGAAATGCTTATGAGCATAGATTGACTTCTTGTTTCTATTGCTTGCAGCCTTTGATATTCGGGTTTAATGCTATCACTTGTTGTTGCTTCTGCTGTGTTGTTCCTAAACAAGTCTAGGTAACAAGTTCCAATCTGCAAAATTAAGTTCATTGTATGAATTAGTGAAGTAATATAATTACAAATTTATAGTATTTTGATTAATTAATTATTTTTGTATATGACTATGATTAAATTTTAAAAATATATGGTTTAAAAAAATATACCGATTAAATCCCGATTATTTCCGACTATTTTCGATTAATTGTAAATCGCTCCTGGACCGCGAAGCAATTTAACTACCCAGGTTTGGACACTTGCAGCTGAGTAGAGATCAGCAACCTGTGTAAGATAACTTTGAATTCTGTGGAGAATTCAGTTTCCTTCATAGACAAATTAAATATATATACCGCCCTTGTAAAGGATCAGTTTTTGCCGATATCTGCAATGGAACCCCGTGGTCGATGCCAAAAGAACAGTTGCAAAAATGGAAGCAGAATTGTCGGGCACTGGTAACATTTCTCTTGTTGTTCTGTTTTCTTCTTTTGTTATCAGTTCTGAGTATATCAAGTAATACATTTATATACATGGAGGGAAAATGACTCATTGTTAGTTATTTAAAACATTCAAGGCATATTCGGTGACTGTTTTTTCCCCTATTCTTTAGGCCTATTCTACTGTGGGAACTCTCACCTATACCCGAAGTGCTGCTGAAGAAAGGATATGGAATGGAGTGTAACTGGTTGGTAATGACTATGTCTTGTATGTATAATTGGGAAGTCAAGTGGTTAAAAAAAAGAAAAGAAAAGAAAATTGATGTGTCCTTTTATGGATAGAGGAAAATAGTACCCACAATGGTCTTATGAATTCTTGGTTCACGTATGCCCCAGAGTCATGTATACATGTTGTAAAAGTTTTATCTCCCACTACCTTGTGGAAAAAAGATAAATAAAAAGACAATGGTCTATCTCCCAGTCCCGCTTTGAGTGGTGGAAAGAATTATGATAATGATTAGATTGCCACACTGCAAAGATCTATCATCTATGGACAAGAGTAAAATAGGTTTTACTAAATGTCACAATTGGTTCATGCAGGTGGTCTTTAGGCGCAATCATGTATTAGATGCTTAATGGCTACCCTCCTTTTTGTTCTGAGGACCCTAGGATTACCTGCAGTAAGGTAATTTAAACTTACTTTATATTTGATGAGAGGAACATGCATTCTATTTGACTTTCCTGATTGATTTTTGTGTTACATGTCAGATAATTAACAAGAAGACAGGCTTAAAATTCCCTGACAAACCCAAAATATCAGATGACGCTAAGGATTTGATCTGTCGTTTGCTTTGTGATGTTAAGATGAGGTTGGGAACTAGAGGAGTAGATGAGATAAAGGTATATTTCTGTTTCAGAAGTATCTTTCGGCAAATTGTGCCACAAGTAAATCCATATGATATCTTTATCTTACAGTATAATGTTGAAGATGACTAAATTCTTTATGGTAAATGTTGTGTATTGCCTCTCAACAAGTCTTTTGATCACATACATTATTTCACTCACTTATCTTTAATTTTCCGTCAATTTTCATCAGTTTTGAGTTGCAGCTACGCTAATGGGAGTATTTGCTGTTGACTGTAATGCCATTAATTCTATGCCTGACGTTCATTTACCATTGGTGGTAAAATATTTGATCTTGCTCCACATTTAATTATCGAGTTCAGGATGTTGAATACTTGTTACTTGGCACTTTTCTTAACAAAAATCTTATGGGATTCATTTTGGGTTTTTGTGATCTGTATGTTCTTAAAGTGGGCGAAGGACGTGCATCGCTGTGTGTCAGGTTTAATGTTTTTTGTGTCATTGCAAAATTAGTTGAATTTGTTACCAAACTCTTCCGAGGGATTTCTTGTTAATATTGAAATGATATTAGTAATTTTTGCTAATTTTCAGTGCTGATTTTGTTAAAGATTTGGTGCAAAAATGGTGGGATACATTCAATGATAGTCTTTGGATTACAAGAAGCCATCAGCGATTGCAACACACCTCCAACAACAGTGGATGCAGCGGCGGAGAGACTCACCCTGCCTCCTCTGCAGCGAGAGTACAACCATTCCGGGCAGTGTTGTCGCAAGCCGGAGTTGTGCACTACATCACAGCTCCATCGGCTGCTTGAAGGGTGGAGGAGGAGAAGTTTAATAGTGTTGGGTTTGATTGGAATTAGGGAGAAGTAATGAAGATAAATTAAGACTCAGAAAATTAAAAGCGGTAATGAAGTATGGCTTTTATTGTGATGAGTTTTGTATGTATTAATATTTCAATTTTGCTATATTTAATATATTAATTTATTATAGGTATATATCTTTTACCGTAAGAACTTGATTATAGCAATTTAAAAGGCCATTTACGATAGCACTTTTTGAATGTTAAAACAAACAATTGATAGCCATGACATTAACTTATGCTATGATAGATAATACAACTATGACATTCACAGATGCTATGATAGATAATATAACCATGACATTCACAAATGCTATCATAGATAATATGATCATGGCATTGACAAATGCTATGTTGGGATAACATTCACAAATGCTATATTGAGATAGTATTCACAAATGCTGTGGCAAAAAGATAACATGGGCTACTATGACTTGCACCAAATGCTATGGTATCTCTTTCATAGCATTTTTGCAATGTTGTAAAAGGCCAATTTTCTTGTAGTGAAGGAAAATCGGAAAGAGTAGAGAAAATTGAGAGCTAGAGATTGAAAGCTTTGAAGTTTCACTTGTAAGTTTGAATTTCATTCTCTTTATGCGTATCACCATAAGAAACTTAAGGTTTACCGTGAGTGGCTAAACACCCACTTAGGGTGTGAGTGAGGCCCATGGGAGGATGACCTCAAGGTATTTTCTTTCATGTAAATTAGACCAATATTGTGATTAGCATAATCTATGTACTTGGATGTCAATGTTTAATGAAATTGATTGAAATTTTGCTTTTCATAATCATGGATACATTTCTTGCTCTTCCTTTCATCTTTCTAAAAGTCATAGAC
This sequence comes from Berberis vulgaris, assembly GCA_963556465.1. Lineage (NCBI taxonomy): Eukaryota > Viridiplantae > Streptophyta > Magnoliopsida > Ranunculales > Berberidaceae > Berberis > Berberis vulgaris. The sequence continues at coordinate 36,579,024 of OY747126.1, read as the reverse complement.
TAAAGATATCTTTACTAGTCTAAGTCTAACAAACCCACCCCTTAATGTTTTAAGTGTGATCATAGTTTTAGGTTATACATGATTTGTTAGATATTAGGTGTTTCATTTAAGCATGAATTCTTTTTATGCTTTTAGATCATGCTTATAATACTTGGATATGATTATCCAATTGGTTTGATTACATAAGCTTCATTATTCAATTTTCCATTCTTAGGTGAGGTGAGAATCTATCCAAGGATGAGTTATGATTGGAAGAAAATAATCTTGAGACTAGCCTAAGAGAGCCATTAACCCATGGTAATGATATCTAAAGCCCTAAGTATCTCCATATTTGATTGTAATTTGCTTACTTAGTTTTTAGTTCAAACACCTCATCAACCACTTATTTTCTAATCAATTTTCCGATTTTATAGCTCTCCTTGTGAAATTCGACCCGTATTTGCCGTTATCTAACTCAATAGATAACCGTTACATATTCCACCATCCATTCTCCAACACATTCCCTTATCTTATTCTTATTTTATTCTTGTTTTATTCTACCATATTATTTTATCTTTTCCTTATTCCACCATCCGTTTTCCAACATATTCCCTTATCTTTTCTTATTTTATTCCACCATATTTTTTCCTTATTTTATTCCACCATCCATTTTACCATCTCACACATCTTCACCTATAAATATTCCATTCTTGGAGTATACTTGGAGGGAGGAAGAAAACCAAAGATTTGTATTGAGAGTAGTTGTGGTATAGAGTTTAGAAAGAAATAAGTGGAGGGAAGACCTAGAGCTTACCATGTTTGGCTAACATCCCACCTTAGGGTGTGGGTGAGCCCATGGGAGGATAGCTCCAAGATGGTTCTCTTTTAGCTTTGTTTATTTTCAAGTTTATGTATTAGAGAAGCAAGTAGTTAGATTGATCTTGTAACTTGATTATGTCATGAACCAATGAGGTAAGTTAGATGTTTTGTGTTTTATCATATGAATTCAATTCATGCTTTCTTCTTCTACTTCTTAAGTTCAAGATTAGATAAGTTTCTATCATTGCAATTTTTCTAACAAGATCCCATTTATAATGTTTACATATTATTAGTCTAAGTTTCATTTTGATTTGTTAGATATTTGGTGTTTCATTTAAGTATGGATTCCTTGTATGCTTTTAAATCCACATTTGATTATTAGATTACTAATATATTTAAAGTTTAAAATCAATTTTCTCATAAATCCATTTTTCCATCCTAAAGTGAGATGAAAATCTACCTTAAGACGTGTTAATGAATTTGGAATGATTAATGTAAGAGTGGCCTAAATGTGCCATCTACTCATGATGGTAAACTCAAAGCCCTAACTCTCACATTTAGGTTTTAGTTTACTTTTTTATTTTAACACTTCAACAATAACTTCTTTTCTAACTAGGTTAAGTTTTAAAAGAAATTTAAGATTAGTTTTCCTAACTTTATAGTTCTCTTTGTTGGATTCGACCCTTATTTGCCGTTATCTAACTCAATAGATAATCGTGCGCTTGCGGTATGATTTGAGATCGAACAAGTTTTTGGCGCCGCTGCCGGGGAGAGCAATGGAAAATTAGTTTTAAAATCAATTTTGAATGCTTATCATTAGTTTAGTTTAGGTTCATTTTCATAGTTTAGGTGCATTTGCATTGTTTTGATAACATTTGTAGTCTGAAAACTTTGTAACATTTTCATGTTTGCATTTTTTAGACCAATAGTTTATCTGGTAAATGTACATGATCTAAACTTTCACGGACATATTTCCATTTGTTCATTGGATAAAAGGTTAGTGAGAAACAAAATTTTGAAGTTGGACTGCTTGTGCTGGAATTTGACTACTGCAGATGACTGATGTTTGGACTCATGTTTCTACTGATTTATAATCCTATTTTGAGCGTTTCCGAATTCTATCATGTTCTTGATTGATGCCAAAAACCGGCATTAATGCCGTTGCATGATTTTCGACATCAATCAAAGAAATATAAGTTGTTTCTATTTTATTTTTCTTCCTTCAACTTGCAATACAATTCAACAATGTATAGTGAAAGTAGGGGTTATCGACTACTTCACGTGGATGAGAAGACACTATTTGATTTTCAACTTATAGAATAGAGAATAACAAAATAATGTATGGTGAAAATAAGTATTAAACTAAAATAACAAAGAAAAACAAAGATAAAACTTACTTCTTCAATGGAATTAAACTATAGTACATGCACTTTTCTCCCAAGTAAAAATATAAAGCCAAGAACTAAAACTAAAAAACTCTGTAAAAAAAACTATCAAAGAAAAACTATATCTTATGAACTCCATGTATGGGGTTTTTATAGGTAAAAAATGGTTTGAGTGAAACAAGGAAACATGGTTTGAGTTAAACAGTGAAACATGTTTGAATGAAATAAGGAATGGTGTTGGAGTTCAATAAGGAAACATGTCTTGTAGAGATTTTTTTATGATAAAGTTGGCCACGTGGACGTCCAAATCTTCATACTGATTTTGTCGAGATCCGTAGTTGTTGTTGCTTTGTGGACTTGACTTCATGGGTCTGGAGATTGAAATTCTTTAATCCTGATGAATGCATTCGAATTCTCACTGGGCCTTTTAGTTGATGAATTTAGCCTTATTGTGCCACTTTATGCATAATTTGAGATTTGTACTTGAATTCCTACAAAATGCACAAAATACACGTAATGAGATATTTTTATTTGATAATTGGATTTAACAATTGTATATTTAGGAGTGTCAAATCGATGTTTTGGGTGCTTATCACACCACCCCCAAACAACATTTTGCTAGTCCTCTAGCAAAGAACAACGAAAAGAAAGATAAGAACACAAAACAAAATATTTTTACTCGTCATAAACTTCTCAAAGAAATCAATGCCACTTTCGCTGGTATGACTCGTTTGCATTTACAATATGCAACAACGCCTTGAACCCCTAGCATGACACTAAAGGAGGAGTTTTAGCCTCCTGAGGGTTATCTAGGATGACACTCACAAACATTTTTTTATATGAAACAAAATTGATGTATGACCTATTGTTCTCAGAGAATGTCACTATTATTCAACCACATAGAAGTCAAGAGACATATGTAACTTCTTACTAAAATGCACATTACAAGTGAGCAACTTTGGAACAAGGTGTGTGTGTGTGTGTGTGTGTGAATAACCAACAAATGCAACTTTTCATGTCAAAGTAACGTACATCCTAATCCACCTTTGGAATAGCTGTTTTGACTTCAAAACTCACTAGTTAATATCTTTGAAATGATCACTCTGACTTTGGGTAAAATATTTTCTCTCTTGCATATGAGGAAAAGAGGAAATGTGAAAATGCAAACTCCTCACATGCTCATAAGAATAAACGGACATGAAAGAGAATAATAGTCTCATGGAAGGAATGTTGATCACTTGCAAGAATGTCGAGTTACCCACCATAGCGTCTTCTCATCTACTCTCCACTTTTTACCATACCTTACCATAGGGTAATTAGGACTTCTATAAAAAGGAAATGAATCAGGTTTATATATATATATAGGGTCTTCAAATAGATTAATAGGGGACTCATCAATCACTTCCTTTTATTCTTTTACAACCTTTTTTTTTTTTTTTTCGAACTTTTTTTTTTCTTCTGAAGTACCTTGGACTTTGTATTTTCACTTTGCACTCCTATTTTTCTTTATAAATCTTCCTAACATTTTCCAGAAACATAAAGGGAAAAATGGGTTTTTATTTTTATTTTTATAGATCTAAAAAAACAAGACAAAGGCTCACATTTGTATTGGATGAAATGTTTAGCAAGATAGTTTTGAAAAGGTTCAGATGGACAAGAGATGCCTAATTTACCTTTTAAGGTTTGGTAATGGTTATAAGTCTCAAATAGACTACAAGACCTATGTTTCTCTTAACTCGAAAAAGATGTCATCCTCAGTGACCAACCAAAAAGAAGAATAATGAGACTTCACAACAAGTTAATGTCCAATAAAATTTTCAGTCATCATATGACTCAGAGTTGTGTAAAAACTCTCTGAATAAAATGAAAGGCCTGATAGCTCACAAGGTTAAAGTCTCCACTATTATTCCTCTAGGTTATTAGGAAGTAACTTACTTTTGTATTCCAAACTACATCTGTAGTCATTGTGCAAAAAATTATTTGTTTCTGAATGCTCAAATGCAACATTTACTCTAGCAATAAACTTCCAACATCTCTTTGCCTAAATGTAATGAATCAAGTAATCCAATCTCATCATAGCTAGGATACCACACCATTTTTTATTTTTATTTTTATATTTTTATTTTTTTTAGAAAACGATTTTCAAAAGAGGTATAAATTTTGATAAATCTCTCCACCCCCAAACAAATAGAACACTGTCCCCACTGTTAAACAAATAAAATGAAAAGTGAGAAATAAAAATTAGAACTTATTACCTCAGGTGATTTCTTGAACATCTGTACCGTCCCTGCAATGAAAAATAGTAAGTTGGTGGGGTGATGTATTATTAAAATACATCACCCCCAAACAGGAATTGGCGGTATTATTAATAAATGTTTTAATATTTATTATTATTATTATTTTATGAATGAATGAATGCATAAACGAATTGGGCTGCCTCCCAGTAGCGCTAAGTTTAATGTCATTGCCGAACGTAATGGGGGTGGTATCCACCACCTCCAAACAGGCTTAGTGGAGTAGGATATTGTAGGCGTGACTAATCTTCATAGTTAGGATCAATCAACTGAATGGTTTCCACTGACCTTGTGGGAAGTTCATGGTATGGCTTCAGTCGCTGTCCATTTACTTGAAAGAGACTACCATTTGTAGGGTTTTCTACGGTGATGGCACCGTAGTTTTTAACATCACGTACAATGAATGGACCAGACCAACGAGTTTTTAGCTTACCTGAAAAGAGATGAAGACGAGAGTTGTAAAGTAGGACTTTCTGACCAAGATGGAACTCTTTTCTCATGATGCTTTTTGTCATGTATCCACTTCATTTTATCTTTGTAATTCTTGGATAAGTCATAAGCATCATACCTCAATTCTTCTAGCTCATCGAGCTGAAGTTTTCATTTTTTACTAGCCATATCGAGGTCAAAGTTTAGACTCTTTGTAGCCCAATAAGCTTTATGTTGGAGTTCGACAGGAATGTGACAAGGTTTACCAAAGACCAAGCTATAGGGAGACATCCCTAAAGGAGTTTTGAATGCAGTTCGGTATGCCCATAAGGCATCCAAAAGACGTAAAGACCAATCTTTCCGATTTGGATTGATAGTCTTTTCGAGGATGTTCTTGATTTGACGATTCGAGACTTCAACTTGACCGCTTGTTTGAGGATGGTAGGAAAGATCAACTTTGTGAATAACCCCATACTTTTTAACAAGATGCTCAAATACGCGGTTACAGAAATGCTTACCCCCATCACTACCGATACCCTTGGGGTGCCAAATCTACTAAAGATAAACTCCCTTATGAATGAAATAAAAATTTTGTGATCATTGGTCTTAGTGGCAATGGCCTCTATCAATTTAGAAACGTAATCCACTACAAGAAGGATGTATTGATACCCATGGGAGGATGGAAACAACCCATAAAATCGATGCCCCAAACATAAAAAACTTCAACTACTAGAATAGGATTCAGAGGCATCATGTGTCGACTAGTTATTCGCCCAAGTTGTTGACATCGGTGACAGGCTTTACAATACTCATGGGCATCTCGAAAAAGGGTAGGCCAATAAAAACCTGATTGGAGAACCTTCTCCGCGGTTTTCTTAGAACTAAAATGCCCACCACAAGCTTGATCATGGCAAAATGAGAGAATGCTCAACTATTCAACTTCTGGAACACGTCTTCAAATAAGTTGGTCAGGGCAGTATTTGTACAAATATGGCTCATCCCAAGAATAATACTTGACCCTAGACAAAAACTTGTCACGATCTGGCTTAGACCAGTGTGAAGGGAGTTCCTCAGTTGCTAAAAAATTGACAATGTCGGCATACAAAGAAAACTCTTGCTCTACCAAGAGAAGTTGTTCATCTGGGAAGTTTTCTTGAATGGGAAAGATACTAGTAGATGACTGTGATGTTAACCTAGACAAGTGGTCGGCGACCTCATTTTCTGTACTTGACTTATCTCGTATTTCAAGATCAAATTCTTGAAGCAAAAGAACCCATCGAATCAGACGAGGTTTGGTGTCCTTCTTATTGAGAAGGTATCTAAGGGCTGCATGGTCAGTGTACAGAATGACTTTAGCTCCAATGAGATAGGAACGAAATTTATCTAGTGCATAAACAATGGCTAACATCTCTTTTTCCGTGGCCGAGTAATTGAGTTGAGCCTCATTCAAAGTTTTGCTAGCATAGTAGATAACATGAGGAAGTTTGTTAATTTTCTGACCCAAAACAGCACCTACAGCATAGTCAGAGACATCACACATAATCTCAAAGGGTAGCACCCAATCGGGAGCTCGGATGATAGGAGCTGAGACTAGTTCAGATTTAAGATGCAGAAACGCAGATATGCATTTTTCGTCAAAAAGAAAGGGAACATCCTTAGCTAAGAGACTGCTCAAAGGGCGTGCAATCTTCGAAAAATCTTTAATGAAATGGCGATAAAATCCAGCATGCCCCAAGAAACATCACACATCTTTAACAAGTTTTGGAATCGGAAGAGATGAAATGACATCAATCTTAGCTTTGTCCACCTCAATGCCTTTTGGAGAGACAACGTGCCCGAGAACAATGCCCTGCTTCACCATGAAGTGACACTTTTCCCAATTTAAAACAAAACATTTTTCTTCGCAGTGCTCTAAGAAAAGTGAGAGGTGATGTAGGCATTGGTCTAAAGATGAGCCGAATACTGAAAAATCATCCATAAATATCTCAAGAAAGTTGTCTACCATATCACTGAATATGCTAGACATGCATATTTGAAATGTCGTGGGTGCGTTGCATAGCCCAAAAGGCATGTGACGATAAACGTAAGTACAAAAAAGACAAGTGAATGTGGTTTTCTCTTTATCTTCTTGTGTAATAGGGATTTGATTGTATCCAGAATATCCATCCAAGAAACAATAGTAAGAATGACTTGCTAACCTCTCAAGCATCTGATCAATAAAGGGAAGGGGAAAGTGATCCTTTCGAGTATTAGAGTTCAACTTACGATAATCAATGCATACTCTCCATCCCTTTTTCATTCTTTGTGGCACAAGTTCTTTGTTCTCATTTTCAACTACTGTAATTCCCGACTTCTTTGGAACCACATGGACTGGACTAACCCATTGGATACCAGAGATAGCACAGATGATGTTTGCATCCAAGAGTTTCAACACTTATTCTTTTACAACATCTTTCAAAATGGGATTTAGACGTCGCTGGGGTTCTCTGGATGTTTTGGTTTCATCTTCCAAATAAATATGATGCTCACAGACACTAGGGTCAACACCCTTGATGTCATGAATATTCCAAGCAATGGCTGACTTTTGAGCTTTAAGGACCTCCCACAACTTGTCACTGTGTTCCTCAGTGAGATCTGAGGCAATAATCACTGGATAACTTTCCACAGGACCGAGAAATGCATATCTCAATTCATTTGGTAAAGGCTTAAGTTCTAGTAATTTCTGAGTGCTTGTGGATGAGTCACTATCTTGTGACTGTTCTCTAAAGGAAGAAGATGAATACAACTCTTCCTCATAATGATAACTTGATAATGGCTCGGATTCAGGTATACATTATGGGCACATTATCCAACATATTGTTGACATCTTCAATAGCCTCGTCTATATCTAGGTTCATACCAAAATGTGAGAGACAATGAAGCAATACGTCATCTGGTGACGATTGAGCCATAGACTCAAAAGATCGAATAATACACACTTCTTCTTCTTCTTCCTCAATCATATCGAGATCATCTTTCCTTTGCAAGGCCTTAAAAATATTCAATTCAGATTTAAGGTTCTCAAAGGAAACAAACATGCTACCGCTTCTACAGTTGATGTTAGCCTCCGCAGTTGCTAAGAAGGGTCACCCTAAGATAACAGGAATTTGATTATTTGGGCTCGGGCTAGTGTGTAAGATGATGAAATCAACTGGATAATAGAAATCTGCAACTTGAACAATCACATCCAAAACTATTCCTCTAGGGTATTGTTTTGATTCATCTGCTAGCTTAAGAACTACCTTTGTTGATTGCATCTCCTTTAACCCAAGTTCTAAATATATATGATAAGGTAAGAGATTCACGCTCGCTCCTAAGTTGATCAAGGCACGACTTTCAAAGTCTTTTCAATGAAACATGGTACAATAGGGGTTCCTGGATCCTTGTACTTAATTACTCCAGTTTTTTGAATAAGCGATGTGGCATCGCTTGCAAGGCATGCAGTTTTAGGTACTTCCGTTTTTCTCTTTTTAGTACACGTCTTTGAATTTTTTTGCATAGACTGGTACTTGCTGGATAGCAGACAAAAGAGGGATGTTGATGTGTACTCCTTTAAAAATTTCTAGTATTTCTTGAAATTGCTTATCGTTTTTGTTACCTAAAAGGGCTTTGGGAATAGGTGCCTTAGGTATATACTTTTTTGGCTCTACGGGAAGCTGAGAGAGTGAGTTTAAACTAGTTTGAGAAGAATCTTTAGCGTTTTCAATTGGTTTAGGAACGTTCTCTTTGGAAATCACATCAGTTCTCTTGGGTTGTTCTATGTCATTATCAATTGCTCGGCTAGAACGAAGGGTGGTGACAACTTTAACTTCTCCCTGTGAATCAACATTACTACCAATTTCATTGACATGGGCTTGGGGAGCACCTTTTGAATTAGGGATGGGCTGACTGGGGAATGTTCCTTTTTCCCTTCCCACGCTCAACTGTTGCAACTATTGTTGAAGCTGGTGGATGGCTTGGGAATTAGCAACATTAGTTGTCATTAATTGGTGCATCATATCCTCCAATGATGGTTTTGAAGGTGGTAAAGGAGCAACATATTGATTTTGAGGTACCAAGTCTCGAAAGTTGCTAAGTTGAGGTTGACCATAAGAATTATAAGGGACAGGTACCATAGGAAGGTTCACAGGCTGATTTTGCCGGAATGAAAGAGATCCTCCATGTGGTGGATATTGATTTTGTTGCAACTAGTTAGATTGAGGTCCATATTGAACTTGTCTGGGATAAGTGCTCGAGTTGTGGGCTTGTCCACTAGGTTGCCTAGCGTGTTGAAACCCAGAAAGATTCCTTGAACTTCTAGGTGGTTGTTCATAAAAGTCACCACCATAGGAAAGGTTAGGGTGATGTCGATTTGCAAATGTGCATGTTTGACCGAATGTGTTTGATTTACGTTTACTGTTAAATACACACACCTCCTCTGGAGGTTCATTGCCACCTGAAGTTAAAGGGCAATTAGAATCTATATGATCTCTTTTTTATATGTGTGGCTATTTGACAAACCGGATCACTAAGGGAACCCCGCAAAAAAATCCAATTTTTTTTATAACAATCATTTAAATTCTAAGAACTTTAAAATCACAACTTTTAATCATAAAACTCAAAAAGTGAATAAATTAGTCAAGCGAAAACTTACGGGTGTAACATTATACACACCTCAAAAGAAATCTCGTCCTCGAGATTAAACTCAACATAGATGTCTGTAACAAAACATATCTATCTACCAACGCCATACACACCTCAAAAGGATGGATGTTATAAACCAACATTTTCTAAAATCTCAAGTAATTATTCCAAAATAGAACTAAACCACACAATGGAAACATCACACAAAACCTACTAGAGATGCAATGTACTAGTACCACAAACATACACATATAAACCAGAGTACATCCATCACTAACCTCACACTACCAAGAATAGCCTAAGCATATCACAACTTACAACAAGCATCTAAACTACTCACCAATAGAGTAACATACATGAATGAAACTCAATCCTGTCAACAATTCCCAGACGAAATGCAGTCTATCGAATAACGTATAACTATGTAGACATCCGAAATATTCTCATATAACTTAAGAAAGTAGACATCGAGCCTTAAAACACCCCTACACAATGCCTCCAATCTACGGAAAACAAATCAAACAAAATATCCGTTCACACAACAAGTAAGGTCCTTAACTTCACTACCCATTCCACATCTGACAAAATGTTTAGCGTCCCTCCTCAATGCTCACCAAGACTTTGATACCAAACTATCACGCCCTGAATTCTGAGACACCTAAAGGCCTCAAAAGTCGAGAAGCGAATCCAAAACCCAAAAAAAAAGTTTCAAGAGATAATGATTAATTATGATATCCCTATTCTCAATAACATTCCATAAATACTTAATTATGCAATCACTCTCATGTGCTATTTTATAGTCCAACGTAGAAATTTATGAAATATTATGCAATCTCAGCAAATATGCCATTATACAAGTTTTCATTTTCTAACATGAGTGACTATCATACCACATGGCTTTCAACCAACATTTCCATATCTTTCTTCATAAGCAATATTGAAAACCACATTCATATATCAAATAACATGCACATACTTAATAACACCATAATTGCAACATTTTTAAAAGAGACGAGTTCTGCTAACGTGAGCAGAATGGGTTTCCAAAACCCAAATCCAATTTGAAGAAGCGCCTAATTTGTGAAAACAATGATTTGGAGACTCTGGAAGCTTTCCAAAACATGCTCAAATTTTGACAGGCCACCCAAATGAAAATCAAAAGTTCAGCGAAATCGTTCCAAACCCCTAAAACAGCAAAAGCTCTCCCCTACACCAATCTGATTGTCTCAAATAGAAGAACAAGCTAGAGTCTGGTTGAAGCAGTGCTATGCCCTCAACACAATGAATTGCAACTCACCCGCGCAAATTGCACCGGTGAAACAAAATGAAAGCTTGCACACATTGTTCACTTTTCTAAATTTTCTAACAAACACTCACCCACCTCTGCATGTGGGGTTTACTGGCTCCAAGCGCCTTAATTGACTCCACCAAAGGGCGGAATCAGAACATAATCACTCACTCGACTTCCAACAACTATGATCAAGCTCCACAATCTGATATACTTTTATTATGAGCGAGAAATCGAAGGAGGAGAAAGAGGGAATGAAAATGAAGAAAACAGATAAGAGATGGGGACATTTGGTAGAGAAACGGCGGCGAACGGCCTAAAATATGGTCAGAGATGAAGAAGAGTTTCTCCTCTTAAGAAAGAAGAAGAAAAGAAATGACATATTTCTATAAGTGGTTGTTTGCCCCCATCGGATCTCTAAGGGCACCCCGCCAAAAAAATTCTTAAAATATTTATAACAATCATCTAAATTCTAAGAACTCTAAAATCTTTGGTTATAATTATAAAACTCAAAAAATGAGTAAATTAGTAAAACGAAAACATACAGGTGTTATAATTAGTTCCATAGAATTGAGAGAAGAGTTAAAGAACACATGAACATGCAAAGCAATTATGGAAAACTCATGATGAGAGTGAACCCAGCTAGTGTTGGATGGGTTAAGTTGTTTCGTTTATTGATTTAATTTGTATATATTAGTTTTGAGGTCAACATGAGAAAACGTTCTGACCTTGGGGCAATTTTGAGCGTTCTCTAGGGCTAGTTTTGGGAATATTTGTTCAGAAAATTATAAAGCATTAGATAAATCCAGGGCTAATCTAAGCCGTTCAGACTAGGGTTTCATCCCCCTGTCATGGCGGCGTGACTAGTGGACATAGGCGGCTAGCCTTCAGCCTTCAGTGGGGGTGGGAGGGAAGATGGATGCAACCCCTCCACCCCCACTCACCTTTGCGAAATGATAAGGCATAATTAGGCTATTTTTAGTATTATATTTCTATATATATTTTTGGCTATTACTTGCTAATTATGGTACAAATTATTATTTTTGTGTTTGTGTAGGTTTTCAATTACAAAATTCTAAAATAGAAACTAAGTGAAGCAAATTGGCAACTAATTGCACAAGGAAACCACACAAACAAGGAAACCAAGCAAAGAAGGAAACCAAGAAGAAAACAAGTATAAAAAAGGGATGATACCTTGCTTTGAGAATCCATCCATCCAGTAATAGCATCCCCATCCATAGCCCTAACCCATCATCGCAGCAGTCCCTCAGCCGTCTTCCTCTTATCCTTCAAAAAATCCACAGCACAACCCCCATCTCTGTCTCAGTTCCTCATCCACGTTTGCAACCACAGCATCCTCATCAATCCATCCTCGCAACAGTCCATCAAGCTTCCACCCATCTCACACATAGCATCCTCCCACAACCGTTTTCATCTCTCTCTCTCTCCTGACGAATATCGTCTCCTGTCGATCGCCACCCACCTGATCTCCCTCTCTCTCGCCTTCATCGTTCACCAACCCTCAACCCAATCAAGACACATCGCCATCGTCTCAATCCATCTTCCTTCCCTCTTCGTCCCTTCTCGTTCTCAGCCAAAGCCTTCATCGCCATCCCCTCTCACATCTTCTTCTCACTGGAGCAGAGACTGAAGAAGCAGAGATCGGGAGGCAGGGGTATCTTCCTTCCTGTTATTCGCACCCCAGCTTCTACTCAGTACCACCACGGATCAGGCGGCAATGTTTTGTTTCAGCTCTTAAGTCTTTATCTTATTTTTAGTTTGATATTTAATTATGTATTGCTATTCGAACATGATTAATATGTCTAGCTAAACTTCTCTTAGTTAGGGGTGGATTCAAAGCCCCGAACATGTGTTTTATAAATTAATTGAATTTAATCTTCCTTGCTATTAGTGATTGTGTTTTGCTTAACTGCTTTATAGAGAAATTTTCTTTGTATATTTGTTAAGGTGGCCAACTTAGTAAGCATGCTAAGATCTGGGGCTAGAGTATAGGAGAGTTTCACCTAATTGTTATAATCTTGTACTCACAAGTAGTAAATACCAATGAACGTTGGTAATGTTAAGTAAAAACCTAGGTAAGAACAAGATGTTGATCATACTTGTAATTGCCTAGTCAGTGTTGATATTTTCCACAAAACTTAATGATCTTAGATTGTTATTTAACTTGCGATTCTTGTTTAGATAGCATGATAAGAATAGTTTGAAAGCGACGCTTAGTTTAATTCAATGAACTTGGGAAAATAATAAGATTAATGCAGTGCGGTCACGGTTAATCTTGAGCATTGTCTCTCACAAGTTAGCAAGTGATTATTGAAGATTGATTTATAAGCATATGTTTGGTGTGTGGAGATAAACCCTGAGCTAATTTCTCATCTTTGCCATCCCTTTAGTTTTATTATCTTTATAGTAATTTTCGTAGTTATTTTCATAGTTTAATTTAGAAAATCCAATCTCCCATTATTTAATTAATCAGGTTGTTAGTTGTCTTCTAGTTATTATTAGTGTTAATTGACAAGCCCTCTAATCCCTGGTCTAGAACGATCCATACTTATTCTATACTACAATCACAAAGCAAGGTATTAAGTTGTGTGCTACTAAAATAGCGTATCAATTTTTGGCGCCATTGCCGGGGATTAGAAAAATTGTTAATTACTTCATTCATTTTTATTTATTTAATTTTATTTTTATTGTTTTTTTTCTTCTTTCTTTCTTTATCTCAGGTACTAGTTCATGCGCAATAGAAGATCTAGCGAAAACTTATTAGAATACGATTCAAAGCCTGAGAAAACATTTAGAAGACGAAGGAGAGAAACAAAAGAGCCACAAACATCTAGCTCTGAATCTGAATCTGAAGAGTTCGACATGGGAGACAATAGATCTATTAAAGAACTTTCGGCATCCACCTTGGACAATGCCGCACCCTTGTGCATTCAGTATCCATTAGCCGCGCATGGCAAGACTGAGTCATTCGAGCTGAAATCCAGACTACTTCATCATATTCCGAAGTATCATGGTATTTCTATAGAGGATCCAAATAAACATTTAAAGGAATTTGAAGTTTTATGCTCCAGTATGACGCCAATAAATGTGGATGAGAACATCCTAAAGTTGAGAGCATTTCCTTTTTCTCTGGCTGATAGGGCTAAGGATTGGCTCTATGAACTACCTTTCGAAACAGTAAATTCTTGGGACAGCATGAAGAAGGTGTTTCTAGAGAAATTCTTCCCAACTTCAAAAATTATCTTGTTGAGGAAGAAAATCAGTGGTATACAGCAAGGTCCAGGAAAATCATATCCGGCTTACTATAAGCACTTCAAAACTCTCATAGCATCATGTCCGCATCATCAGATGAAGGAGAAGCTCCTGATTCAATACTTTTCTGAGGGATTGCTACCTCTTGAGCGACAGATGTTAGATGTAGTGGTAGGGGGAGTTTTGGTTGATAAAACTCCAGCAGCAGCAAAGACTTTGATTGCAAGCCGAGCTTTAAATGCCCAACAATATGAGGGAATTGGAGAGCCGTCACGCCAAGTCAATGAGCTAAGTACTAATTCCAGTTTGGAAGCTCAAATGGCTAATCTTACCTCACTTGTGACTCAGGCCCTACGAAGCCGAATGTGCTGGGAGTTGCACAAGTTTGCGACGTGTGTACTAAGTCAGGACATCCATCTGATCAATGTCCTCAACTGATTGAGAATGGCGGTTGGGAGAATGTCAATGCAATAGGTTTTCAAGTGCAAAATCACTATAGGAATAATCCTTATTCGAACACCTACAATGAAGGTTGGAAAAATCACCCCAGTTTTGGATGGAGAAATTCAGAACAACCTCAACAACAGACTTCGAATCGGCCACCCCCTGGTTTCGTCCAAAGGCAACCAGAACCACCTCAGCACAATTCAGGTAGGCCCCTTAATTATGATGAGATTTTGAATTCGTTGACTATTTCTCAGCAGAATCAATCAAAAGATATAGCATATTTGAAACTACAAATGGGACATATAGCTGAGTTTATTGGACAAATTCGCGAGCAAGGAAAACTTCATAGTTCTACCATTCCAAATCAGAAAGGCGGGTTTGAAACCGCAAAAGCAATTACATTGAGGAGTGGTAGACAAATTGAGAATGAGCCAATAGTCCCTAAACAGAGTCGAAATAAGAAAGCTGAGTTACAGAAGGATGATCCAGCCATCCTTGAAACACCAAAGCTTCAAGGTAAGAAGGTGAGCATTCCAAATTCAGTTTCTGCTAATCTTGCTCCACATTTTGTGCATTTTCCAGGTAGGTTTTCCAAATCTAGGAAATATGAACAGGATAAGGAAATTTTGGAAACCTTCTGAAAAGTCCAAGTCAATATTCCGCTTCTTGATGCTATTAAGCAGGTGCCTAAGTATGCAAAATTTTTGAAGGAGCTTTGCACAACAAAGAGACGACTTCAAGACGGATAGGTAGTTAAGGTAAGTCAGAATGTCTCTGCAGTTCTTCAAAGGAAATTGCCACCGAAGTGTAAGGATCCAGGTAGTTTCACTATTCCTTGTGTTATTGGTATACTAAAATTGAAAATGCAATGTTAGACTTAGGTGCCTCAATTAATGTTATGCCATATTTTGTTTATCGTTCTATGAATCTTGGGGAACTAAAATATGATGGTGTAATTATTCAATTGGCTGACCGTTCTAATGCATATCCTTGAGGTTTGTTGGAAGATGTGTTGGTGCAGGTTAACCATTTGATATTCCCAGCAGATTTCTATGTGCTTGAAATGGAAGATTCGGCATTGTCAACACCTTTGCCTCTTATTTTAGGGCGCCCCTTCATGAAAACTGCAAGAACAAATATTGATGTGCATGCCAACTGACCATGGAATTTGATGGTGATGTTATTGGCTTCAAAGTTGAAGCCATGAGGTATCCTGTTGATAATCATTATTGTTTTTCTATTGATGTGGCGGATATTTTGTCCCAGAAATTTCTTGACGTCATGAACGAAGATGAACTTGAAATCTCCATTACTACTGGCGCCGGATATGAGAGAAATGGAGTCCTTTGTGACAATATGAAGATCTCGGCCGATAACATGAGGGAGGTTATCATTGAGACTGTGGCAACCTTGGAGTCAATGCCACGAATTGTTAGTGAGTTACCTCCCCCAATTATTATTCCCTCATCTACTAATAAAGTTTTACCTTCTGTGATTCAGGCACCTACACTTGAGCTTAAACCGTTACCGGATCACTTGAAGTACGCGTATTTGGGAGATGATGAGACATTGCATGTCATCATATCATCATCACTCACAAATTTAGAGGAGGAAAAGCTTATTCAAGTTTTGAAGGAATACAAGACTGCAATTGGGTGGACATTGACAGACATAAAGGGTATTAGCCCTACCACTTGTATGCACCGTATACTTCTTGAGGAAGGTGCAAAACCCACTAGAGAAGCTCAGCGCTGCCTAAACCCCCTTATGATGGAAGTTGTGAAGAAATAAATCATTAAACTCCTTGATTGTGGCGTGATTTACCCTTTTTCAGATAGCAAATGGGTTTCACCAGTGCAAGTAGTGCCGAAGAAGTCTGGCATAACTATGGTAAAGAACGAGGAAAATGAGTTGGTTCCCACGCGAATACAAACAGGGTGGCGGGTTTGTATTGACTATAGAAAGCTGAATGCAACTATTAGGAAAAATCATTTTCCTCTTCCCTTTATTGATCAATTGCTTGAAAGGTTGGTCGGTCGTGCTTTTTATTGTTTTCTTGATGGTTATTCAAGATATAATTAGATTGTCATCGCTCCAAAGGATCAAGAAAAGACAACCTTTACATGTCCATTTGGCACTTTCGCATATAGAACAATGCCATTCGGTTTGTGTAATGCCTCGGCTACTTTCTAGAGATGTATGGTAAGTATATTTTCAGACTTTATTGAAAAAATCATTGAGGTTTTTATGGATGATTTTAGTGTTTTCGGTGATTCTTTTGACCATTGTCTAGATAATCTTGCATTGATTCTGAAGCGATACATTGAGGTTAACCTCTAATTAAATTGGGAAAAATCTCTCTTTATGGTTAACCAAGGTATTGTTTTAGGTCATGTGATTTCAGCTAGGGGTATTGAGGTTGATAAAGCTAAAATAGATCTTGTACGTTACTTACCCTCTCCTAGTTCGGTGAGAGAGGTTCGTTCTTTTCTTGGACATGCAGGATTCTATCGGCGATTTATCAAAGATTTTTCTAAGATTTCTGGACCACTATGTCGACTCCTACAAAACGATGTGCCATTTGAGTTCAATAATGACTGTCATACAACGTTTGACAAGCTTAAGGAGTTGTTGACATGAACACCTATCATTGCACCACCGGATTGGAGTCTTCCATTTGAGCTTATGTGTGACGCATAAGATTATGCCTTAGGAGCAGTTTTAGGCCAACGGAGGGAAAAACGTCTTCGCGTCATTTACTATGCCTCCCGAACCCTTAATGACGCTCAATTAAATTATTCCACAACTAAAAAAGAACTTTTAGCTTTTATATTTGCTTTAGAGAAATTTTGATCTTATTTAATTGGAACTAAAGTTATAATTTTCTCTGATCATGCAGCTTTAAAATACTTGCTTACGAAAAAAGAAGCGAAATCGAGACTTATACGGTGGATACTTATTCTTCAAGAGTTTGATGTGGAGATCAGGGATAAAAAAGGGAGTGAAAACGTGGTAGCTGACCACATGAGCCATTTGGTGCGCAATGAAGAACCCCTTCCAATTCTTGAGACTTTTCCTGACGAGCAACTATTTTTGGTCGAGGTAAGTGAACCATGGTATGCTGATATTGTAAATTACCTTGTATCCAAACAGATTCTGAACACCTTAACTCGAGTTCAGAAGGATAAGCTCAAGAAAGTGGCGAAACTGTTTGTATGGGATGATCCCTATCTGTGGAAGCATTGTACCGATCAACTGATTAAAAGGTGCGTACCTGATTCTGAATTTAATTTAATATTGACATATTGTCATTCCTATGCTTGTGGGGGACACTTTGGAACTCAAAGAGCAACTTGTAAGGTTTTAGAATGTGGATTTTATTGGCCCACGTTATTTAAGGATGCCAGATTATTTTGCATGACTTGTGACCGGTGTCAAAGAACAGGTAATTTAGGCCCTAGAGATCAAATGCCACAACATCTTATATATAATGTGGAAATCTTCGATGTATGGGGTATTGATTTCATGGGTCCATTTCCTTCTTCTAATGGTTTCATTTATATATTGCTTGCTGTGGATTATGTTTCAAAGTGGGTGGAAGCAAAAGCCACCCGTACTGACGATTACAAAGTTGTTGCAGAATTTATTCGTTCTAACATTTTTGTAAGATTTGGAATCTCGTGAGTGATTATAAATGATGGAGGTTCCCATTTTTGCAACTGTACAATTGAAGCTTTGCTTAAGAAATACAATGTCACACATAAAGTTTTGACACCTTATCATCCCCAAACAAGTGGACAAACCGAAGTTTCAAATCGTGAAATCAAGGGAATACTTGAAAAGACAGTAAAGCCCACCTGCAAAGATTGGAGCATGCGACTTGATGATGCTTTATGGGCATATTGAACAACATATAAGACACCTATAGGGATATCTCTCTTTCGGATTGTATATGGGAAATCGTGTCATTTACCGGTTTGAGCTAGAACATAGGGCGCATTGGGCTATTAAGACTTTCAATATGAACATTGATGATGCTGGTCTTTATAGAAAATTGCAGCTGAACGAGCTTGAAGAGATTCAAAATGACACATATGAGAGTGCCAGGATTTATAAGGAGAAAACTAAAGCTTTTCATGATCGCATGATCTGTGGAAAGACTTTTGTTGTGGGCCAGAAAGTCTTACTTTTTCAGTCACGCCTTAAACTTTTTCTCGGTAAGTTACGTTCTAGATGGGTTGGTCCTTTTATTGTTACTAGTGTTTTTCCCCATGGTGCTATACAGGTGAAAAGTGTCACAACTGGAAATGAGTTCAAGGTGAATGGGCATCGACTTAAGCCCTATTATGAGTCATTTATGGAGCATGATGTGGATGACGTATCACTCCATGTTCCCACTTGTTCTGAGGATTAATTGCAGATACCGTCAGGCTGCACGACGTTAAAACAAGCGCTTCTTAGGAGGCAACCCAATCAGATTTGCTTTCTCTATCCCTTTATTTTCATTTCGTTATTTTTGCTTTTGTATTTTAGTAGTTTGTTTTTCCGCGTTTAAATCTTTCATTACATGTGTTATAATCTATTAACATTGAGGACAATGTTAGGTTTAAGTGTGGGGGGGGGGGGGGGGGGGGACCAAAACGTTGTTTTAAAAAAAATAAAAAAAGATTTAAAAAATAAAAATAAAAAGTGTTAGTCCATAAAAAAAAAAAAATGTTGATTTTTATTGTTGGAATTAGTGTTATAATTTTTTTTTTTAAAAAATAAAAATAAATTTCATAGTTGTTTTAAATCTTAGGATACTTTCAAACACAATGATGAGATTTGGTTTTTAATTGCATGAATTTAAGGTGATTTATAAACATGATTTAAGATCTAATATTATTCTTTGGTTAATGCTTATTCATGGCTATCATATATAAATTCACATGTAATCAACTTAGTAATTGGTATTTGATTACGCCCAAACAGTACACGCGGTCAATTGCAGTAAAGAATGGGGTGTCGATCCCACGAGGAAAAACGATCTACAAAACAAGGTTAAGGAAGACAAACTATGCGAAACTAAAGTTAAGAAATTCTAACAAATTTAAAATACGAAATTGAATTTAATTTAATGAAAATTAAGTTTGGAAAAATCACAAGGTTCCAAGGATCCCTCCTAGACTTCACGCACCAACTAGTATTGATTCGCTACGATGACTCAACTACGTGTTTCACATCCCAAACGACGTAATCGGAAAAATAATCTTTTATGCGTTAATATACCCGAATGTAAATGAATTTTAGATTTCACTTTTTCTAAAAAAAACACAAAGGTTGGTCATATGTGATATCATAAACTTACGATATATCTGGAGACAATATCGTAATAAATGATGATCACATATAACTAACCTACCGGAATCAATTGATTCTTAAACATTCAACACATAAGAAAAGCGTGACTAAGCTTATATGGAGAAGAAAAGATAACCACCAGAATAATAATAATCTACGAAGAAATCTATGAATTCCTTGTCACTGAAACAACATAAATTTCTATATTAAATAAAAGTGAGAATCATTAAACATCATTATTCGTCGTGAAAACTTAAAGCGAATCAAATACTAATTTAGTGCGTTACATCTAGGAGTTCACCTCTTCACCTTGCGTGGGGTTTAGTGACTCATGGTGGTGGTGGTCACAGGATCAGTGGAGGTGGAATCCATTACTTCCTGTACGAGCACGAATCCCGAGAAATCGCAAATCCCGAGAAATCTCAGCAGCTGCACTGTGGTGGTACACAGCAATGGGCTGAGGTGCGAATAGCGAACTGTTTGAAAAACAGTTGATTCCCGCCAAAATCTCTGCTTCGCCTTCTCCAACGAACCGCGACCAGCGTCGCCGCTTCGACTTCACTCCTCGCGAGCTTCTTCGTCCTCCGATCGTCTCCGGCACCTGCAAGAACAGAGAGAGATGGAAACAATGAGAGAGATACAAACTCGAATGCGAAAGAGAAGGAGGGAGCGAAACAGGGAGGTGCTCTGTCGCGGTGGTGGTGGCTCTAAAAGAGAGAGGCGACTCTGTCGCAATGGTGGTGGAGTGAGATGGAACAGGGGGAGAGATCGAAGGCAGAAAAGGGAAAGAATGGAGGATGGAGACAGGGCGGCGAAACAGGGAGGTGCTCCCTGTTTCCGCTGCTTGCGGTGGTGGCGTGCGAGCTTTGTTCGTGATGAAGGATGTTGGACGGTGGCGAGGTGAAGGAAAGACAGGAACAGGGTGCATGGAGGAAACAGGGACGACGGTGGCTTGGACGGTGGCGAGATGGTGCTGATGGTGGTTGGTTAGTGGCGAGAGACACATGGATCTCTGTCTCTGCCCCGGTGGAGGTGGTGATGGCGGCTGGAAAAGAGAGGAGGAGCAGAAAACGTGGAAGAGCAGACTCCAAAGAGAAGGGAAGAGAGAAACCTAAATAGGGTTCCCATGTTTCCTTGTTAGGCTGGGCTTAGGTTTCTAGCTTTTTGGGCTTGGGCTTGATTAAATTAAGTGGACCTAGGCTTATTTGGGTTAGGTTTAGATATGTGAACCGTTATTTTGTACCACCGCTAGAGTCAACAAATTAATCATTTCCTCAAATTGTCGCCTTCATGCGATTTTATCGTTCACGCGCAAATTCCTACAAAAACATGAAAAATGAAATAATTAGAATAAAATATATTAATTGAAGCACTAACATATATAAATTAAGGGATATATTTTGTAATAATTACGTGTATATCAGTACTCATAGCATGCTTAGTTGAATTTAACTCATTATAATCCATATGTGAGTTTTGAGCCTATTGTTCCTTTGATTTTGAGAGTTTTTAGTTAGGTCATCCTTTATTTCTTTTGTCAATAATAATTCGTTGCATGATCTCAATTTTGTTTGCTTTGGTTGCTACTTGGATTGCTTTCATAATTAAGAATTAAACATTAGAACTTGTATTGACTTCTTTCAAAGCATCATATTGAATTGCATAACATGCTTGACATGATAAAGGCACCTAGTTTCCACCATTGCCAAATAAGCCTGATCCATAATAAATTTCCTTTAGGTTAACCCCGTTGAGCCTGTTATTAAGCCTTTTGTTTCATTACCTTCATTTTCTATCCCTAACCTAATAAGAAGAGTGGAACATAATTTGATTTGCAGAGACTTTATTGTGGTTCAAGGTATGTTGAAAAATAAGTGTGGGGAAAGACCCTTGTGGTAGACATTTCAAGAAGAAAGAGTTGCAAAAAAAACAAAAAAAAAAAAATGAAAAAAAAAAATTATACAAAAAGTTACGAAAGGGATACAAGTCCTTATCTATATCCATTCAGTATTTCAGTACCATACAGATAGTTCAATTCTTTTCATTCAGTAGATACAAAATAATTGCTGAAACTCTTCATTATCAGTGGGCCACCTCTTCATTTTTCCACTCATGTCTTGAACCATATGATTATTTGCTAATGTTTCTAATCTGATTGCATGTTTTCACCATTTCTTCAAGCCCTTTGAAAATTTCATATCCGTTCTTTCTCTTCCTTTGACCCCGGGCCCTATTACAACCTGAATTAAGACCTTTTGATTGAGTGTGTCTTGCAATGTCACGATGTGGAGATTCGAATGAGGTATGAGCATATGGTGTCCCTAGTTCTTGCATTCAAGTAGTAGCATTCCTTCCATGAGATCATATATCTGAAAGAAAAAAAAAGAGTCAGGAAATGCCTTTCTTTCTTGTTATATCATATGTGAGCTATTTGTTTCCCTTTTACATCAATCCTCTCACATAACTAGAATAGGAAGAGTGATTTTACCAAATAATCCGTGAAAAAGAAAAGAGTGCACCCAGTGAGATTTTTGGGTTAATTCTTCTTGGCACGCACTTGAGTTTCACAGTCACTTGGATTGATTTAATTGTGAATTTTTATATCATTGCTATGAACGTATATTAATTTTCGAATGATAAGGATTTAATCTTGTGTTTACAAAGAATCTTAACATGTCATGATCCGTTGAAAATCTCCAAGACAAATGTTGGAAAGTATAGATTGAGTCATTTGAGTCTTTCTTGAATTTGCTCGAGGTCTAGCAAAAGATAAGTGTGGGGGAATTTGATAGTGGCATAATTAGGCTATTTTTGGCTATTACTTGTTAATTATGGTACTAATTACTATTTTCGTGTTTGTGTAGGTTTCCAATTACAAGATTCTAAAATAGAAGGTAAGTGAAGAAAATTGAAAACTAATTGCACAAGGAAACCAAGCAAAGAATGAAACCAATAAGAAAACAAGTATAAAAAGGGGACGATACATTGCTTTGAGAATCCATCCATCCAGTAATAGCATTCACATCCATAGCCCTAACCCATCATCGCAGCAGTCCCTCAGCTGTCTTCCTGTTTTCCTTCACAAAATACACAACACAACCCCCATCTCTGTCTCAGTTCCTCATCCACATTTGCAACCACAACCTCCTCTTCGACCCATCCTCGCAACAGTCCATCAAGCATCCACCCATCTCACGCATAGCATCCTCCCACAACAGTTTTCATCTCTCTCTCTTCTGACAAATCTCGTCTCCTGTCGATCGCCACCCACCTGATCTCCCTCTCTCTCGCCTTCATCGTTCACCAACCCTCAACCCAATCAAGACACATTGCCACCGTCTCAGTCCCTCTTCCTTCCCTCTTCGTCCCTTCTGGTTCTCAGCCAAAGCCTTCATCGCCATCCCCTCGCATCCTCTTCTCACTGGAGCAGAGTTTGAAGAAGCAGAGATAGAGAGGAAGGGATATCTTCCTTTGCACTATTTGCACCCCAGCTTCTACTCAGTACCACCACAGATCAGGCGACAATGTTTTGTTTAATCTCTTAACTCTTTCTCTTATTTTTAGTTTGATATTTAATTATGTATTTCTATTCGAACATGATTAATATGTCTAGCTAAACTTCTCTTAGTTAGGGGTGGATTCGAAGCCCCGAACATGTGTTTTATAAATTAATTGAATTTAATTTTCCTTGCTATTAGTGATTGTGTTTTGCTTAACTGCTTTATAATGAAATTTTCTTTGTATGTTTGTTAAGGTGGCCAACTTAGTAAGCATGCTAGGATCTGGGGCTAGAGTATAGGAGAGTTTCACCTAATTGTTATAATCTTGTACTCACAAGTAGTAAATACCAATGAACGTTGGTAAGGTTAAGTAAAAACCTAGGTAAGAACAAGATGCTGATCATACTTGTAATTGCCTAGTCAGTGTTCATATTTTCCACAAAACTTAATGATCTTAGATTGTTATTTAACTTGCGATTCCTGTTTAGATAACATGATAAAAATTGTTTGAAAGCGACACTTAGTTTAATTCAAGGAACTTGGGAAAATAATAAGATTAATGCAGTGCAGTCACGGTTAATCTTGAGCATTGTCTGTCACGAGTTAGCAAGTGATTATTGAATATTGATTTATAAGCATACGTTTGGTGTGTGGAGATAAACGCTTAGCTAATTTCTCATCTTTGCCATCTCTTTAGTTTTATTATCTTTATAGTAATTTTCGTAGTTATTTATATAGTTTAATTTAGAATCCAATCCCCCATTATTTAATTAATTAGGTTGTTAGTTGTCTTTTAGTTTCTATTAGTGTTAATTGACAAACCCTTTAATCCTCGGTCTAGAACGATCCCTACTTATTTTATACTACAATCACAAAGCAGGGTATTAAGTTTTGTGCTACTAAAATAGCACATCACACAAGTCCTTGGGCTTGCTAATAACGATCAAATTGAGGAAAAACCTACATATTCTACAAGCTTTAGGAATGAAGGTAGTTCGGCTTTAACTTTGTCAGATCGGATGTTTCAAGAGGTGAATCCCATGTTTCCAATCATGTAGTGGTGATAAAGATCTCAAGTTTTCGTTCGTCCTTAGGCGCGATCATGGATTCAATCCATAGATTTTGAGGTATCTCGAACGAGTTTATTATAGGTCTTCTGGATCCATGGCATGTTCTTGTATCCTGCAATCACAAGTTGAAGTGAAAAATGTTTTTTCCAAAGACTCTTTCACTATTCAGGGCGTCAGATTCATGATTTTCCGTTGACATCCAGGGTTAAGTCTATGGGCTGATAAAAAATTGGCGCCATTGTGGTTGGAACTCCCCAGACTCCCGCTTGCACTCTTCTTATTAGGTATCATGAAGGCCATTGGAAATTCGTTTGGAAATTTTCTAAGGTTTGATAGTGGCACTCGATATTTTGCATGTCTAAGGGTTGCACGCATGTGCGTAGAGATGGAAATCACTAAACTTTTACCTTCTAGGATTTGGATTGATAGTCGTAAGAACGGTGAGTATTGGCAAAAACTCGAGTATTCGGGTTTTAAATACTGCGAACATTGTGCACTAATAGGTCATGAAAAACATGGTTACAATGACACACCAAAGAGTTACTAATATCTCCTATTTCTCTCCACGAATCGATAAGTGACCTGGGAATATTTGTTTCTTGAAGAAACCATTGTTTTACCAGAATAAAACCCATTTGAATCATACAATTATGGATACCCTTCACTTTGCAGAATTTCAATCCTTCTAATAGAGCCCCGGTTTCTTCCGCATTATTAGACCCATCCCCAAAACAACATTGCATGACTACCACAAAACTACCCACATCATTTCTGACCACAAATCCACCAGTCGCAGTATTTTCAATGCAAGATCCATCCACTTTTTATACAACATTTTTAGAGTGCTATAAAATTACTTAGCCACATCACTTTAAAAGTGCTTTTAAAAATGTACGCTCAATTTTTTTTTACCCTCTTTTTTAACGTACGTTGGTATCATTTGCAATGTTCTAACTGCTATTAAAAGTGCATAAGTAAATAGAATCTGACCAAGTAAGAAAATTCTCATTTATAGCTTAATCATACTAATTTAATATATGGTAGAAACATAAGTACTATGAAAAACTAAATAAATCTCATTAGTTAATACATAACATGAAAATGTCATTTCTTCAAAGTACATAGAATCTTTTTTCCAGTCACTCTTCTTCTTCATCCTTATTCATCTTCTTCTTCATCCTGCCAAATAAACATAAGGTTCATTGTTGTTCTGTTTCATCAGCTGATCATAACTCACTTGCATTGCATTCCCTTCCCACCCAAGTGAGGGTACCCCAAACTGATAGTTGTTCTGCAAAACTCCCAAAACAAAATAAAATAATAATTTAGATAAAAGATTGATCATATGGTGTCTGAGACCTAAGAAGGACCTTTGAGTTCTAAGGCTTCTAAGGGAAATACCCATTTGAATATTTTGAGGTGTTTACCTTTGTGATTCCCGAATCTTGGATCTAGAAAGGTATCTGGCATTTTCAGCTTCACGCCTTTGTGGTTCATCCTTTATTCTTAGATTGGGTCTGCCTTTCATTCCATTGAAACCATCCCTTAATGAATCCACCATTGATCTACCAAAAGCAAGATACTGTAGATCTAGCATATATCCAACATAATGCCTATCCCATTGTTTGAAAAAAAAAATTGCGCAGTCCATCAGCAATACTTTTTTCAGGTAGCAAAAGAATCTCTCCAAGCTTGCGCGCTCCAAAAGATAATGCATTGTGTATCCGATAGAAACTGCCTGCACTCAAATGAGGGACACTATTAGCTAACTAACCATTGAGACAAAATATTAAGTAACATGGATTTCTAGGAAAGGAAGATAATGAAGATAGTCAAACAGAATATGTAAGTAATGCATTGATAAAACAATCAAGTCAGCACAAGCATAAATCTCTGAAAGTGGTCTCAACTCGGTCATATAGATTAGAGCATCCATGATGTCAAAATGAGAAATGGCTGAAACTGCATATTTATTCGATTTGGATGGCTAAAAGAGAAGCACACTAGTAGCCAAGGTGGCTATAATGCAATCTGCCTGCAACCCTGACGAATGTGTAATTTGAATGGCAGGGTGTTTGTTCAAGCAAAATTTCACTTGATTTCCATCATAGTTTGCTACGAAGTCCCTTAACACAAATGTTTATGATATTCATTTATTTATGGATGACATGGTACTTGCATACATTATTCAAGGAGATGAAATCAAACAATATCTACATGAGAGAAATATATTTTGTAGAAAAGATGAAGTCTATACAAAAGCATCAATGAGTTTTTTAAAAAGGTTGTTTGACACAAAATACCTTTGTTCACACTGCATCCAAGGTTGTTACTTTAGTTGAGTGGATCGATGGTGTTCAAATGCTTGGTAAAAATGTCTTAGTCTCAGGCATTTCCCCTGGAACCAAGAAAAAGTTAAAAAAATTTCCTTAGACGCTCTTCACTAAGCAAAAGCTCACCCCAAGTGTTTTGTGGTTTCTCTACTGCATTAACACACATAAATACATTTAAAAGAAAATTAGGATGTAAAGTACGAAAAACAGGGAAAAAAAGTATTCTTATATCAAGTAATCAAACACCAACTGGTTTGAGAAACACAAGCATTAAGAAGAAAATAAATAAATAAATGTATAAATAAACGTGTGTGTGTATATATATATAATGTACAGCTAGGGGTGCAACTTGGTGGTCCAACCCAAACCTTCGGTCGGGGTACTAGCAACCTGAACACCGTATAAAATTGATACTTTGTAAATAGTTAATGGAATTTTGATTGAGAATTCCTAGCATTTTGTGTAATGGAGCGACTTAGATGGGCGAACCATTTTAGCCCATGGGTTGATTTGAATAGGCTCAGCTTTGGGTTGGGAATGGGTAGATCCCCTAACCCAGCCGAGTTGCACTCCCCTATAAAATGATACCATAAAATCAACCTTGCACGGCGAGAAGAAAGTCGCTTACCTACTATTTCAAGCAGAGAGGATATGCAGATTGGACCACCAAAACTTATGCAGTATTGATTCCAATTAAAATTGTTGTAATAGTCCAAGAATCAGTATAGAGCTTGTGGAACAAAACAATTTATTTGAATAAACCTTGTTAATGTTCGTGATTATGCTTTCGTAAATAATGTTAGTTGTAGCACTTACCGCCAAGGGTCCACTTAAAGATGAGTAGAAGAGCTGGAAGATGTACATGACCAAGGACTCTAGCGCATATGTGGATATGAGACCATGATAAGCATCAAGAATGCAACTTTCATAATAGCGCCATGATTTGATCAAGATGACGCTGCACTGGAATAGATGGTATTTGCCAATATGAAAGTCCATCTACAAACATAATCTTAAATAAGAAAGTCCATCTGCAAACATAATCTTAATCATCATATGCATGTTAGAACTCAAAGAAAGCCATTCAATTTGAAGATTCCATACATCCAGTGAAATGTTGGACCTTTAGCTTACATGTTCAATAAAACCCAATTTCTGAATTATGCCTAATTGATTGAATGAGATGTCTGAAAAAAATGTTTCGTACAATGCACTTGGTAAGTTTGATCTGTCCACGAAAATCTCGAATGGTGCAGTGAGCAAAGAAACTAGGTGGGAAAGCATTTGCCAGAAGAAAAAGACTAGTTGGCAAAAAACATAGGAAAATAAATAAACAATTTTAAAAACAAATGGCGAGATAGGAATTCCTATTAATACTACCAGTATCACTACTAAACCATATCTTAGAGATAAATAAAAAGTCTCAGATAAAAGTAAAAGAATATGGAATTTAACCTTCACATTGATGTATTGGATGTCCTCCACTCGAAAATTGCAAGATTTATCTATTTTTCTTGTTCAAAGACAACAAGAATATTGTTGGCCAAAGCATGTTCCTTGTTTTGACTACAAATTATAGTTAAATCAGTATCTCCATCAGGAAGATATGTCTTGGGGGGGCCCTGACCCAAATAAGAATACCTTTAGAAACAAGATTTAGAACTGACTCAAACAATATGAATAACTCCCTACAACAAGCACACTTTGCTATCTTATAAATTTTATAAGATAAAATTATTTACAGTGTGACTAAATAATTGAAAAGACATAGATTCAAATTTCAACCACAAGACGCCATTATTTGTTGAGAAAACGATCCAACAGGCCCTACTAGGTCTCCAAACTAGCGTGTTGTTATTTCCACAATACCTTCATAGCTACATGATATGTGCAGACCATCACCCCTTAAGGAAACCCTAGATAAGTTATCTGTGTCTCAAACTAATAGAACATATCCTTTTACATTTCACTCAGTTTAGAACACCACTCAACTATATCTTAATTTTATCTAGAGTTATTCAATCTTCCTCACTTCTGAAAGAGATTGCATTCAGTAAATTTGCCAGAACCAACACCTTTGTGCTTGAGTGTTGGTATTAGTTAGTTGAATCCTGGTAGTCAGACACCTAAAGAAGTACAACTCCTCCAATTCAAAATAGTGATTTCTCAAGCCTCAATCTGCAATACAAGTTAGTAGATTTATTTATTTTATTTGATTTCATTGTAATCAATTTATAATACAAATAATATTTGTATTGTTGCGTTATTTATTTCAAATAAATTTATCCATTGTTCTGATTGTTCTCCAAAGGGTAGAACACCTACTCAATTTTGTAGTTATTACTTCAAAGTAATAACTTGTTTTATAGTTATTACTTTGAATCAATTTTGTAGATCGCTTTTCTCTTGGGATCGACACTCCATTCTCTACCTCATTGACCGCGTGTATTGTTAGGGTGTAATCAAAATTTGGTGTTGTTGCCGGGGATAGCGTCATTCTACAAATAATTTTTCGGCATTATCTTTTTAGCATAATTTGTTTTTTTAGTTTTCATGGATTTTAGGTTTAGTTTATTTTTCTTTCTATTTCTTGTTTAGTTTTCATTTCGAAGAAATAAATAAAATTAGTGCTTAGTTTTCTTTTTATTTCTTTCTTTTAGAATACCCATCGAATTTCTAAAAAATAAAAATTAGGTCTAGTTTATTTTTAGTTTTCTTTCTATTTTTTTATTTTTTGAATACCCACTGGATTTCTTAGTTTTCTTTATTCCATGCACACTTCTACACCAATATCATGTTCCCACCGAACACACCATAGTTAGATTTAAGTCAGGCTTGATACAATTATTAACTACCTTCCACGGTCTAGATAGTGAAAATCCTTATGTTCACATTAGGGAATTTGAGGAAGTGGTGGCCACGTTCACAATAAGCCTGAGGCTACAGACCAGTTAGACTGAGGTTATTTCCATTTTTCTTCAAAGAAAAAGCGAAGGGTTGGTTATACTCTTTGCGGCCAAGGTCTTTAGGTTCATGGGAGTAGATGACCAAAGAATTCTTTCATAAGTACTTCCCTTACCACAAAACCAATGGTCCGAAGAGACAAATTTCTACCTCCACCCAAAAGAATAATGAGACATTGTACCAGGCATGGGAGAGGTTTAAGGATATGTTGAATATATATGTACACACCATGGGTATGAGAGTTGGCGCTTAGTCAGTTATTTCTATGAGGTTATCGACTCATGTCAATTTAGATTATTCTAAAACTTTATTACTTGTTTATTGTGCAAAAAATAATTTTTGACTTCCCGGTAGAAATAGATTTTGCTAATGAAAATGCTTTTACCGTCGCCCAATAAGTTTTTTTTTTCCAAATGTTTTGACGAATACGCTTTTTTGACAGAGAAGTACGTTTATTTGGAACTGCCATTCAAAAATGAAGAGGTTACTCTTTATTATAGTTAAATGTGAAAGACATCTATTGTTCAAATTTTGAAATATAAATTTTATTATGGCTCTTTATTTGGATCTGTTTCAGCCGGTTCTACTGCTATAAAAATTGAATTGCTTTTTTTATTTTAATAATAAAATAATAATAAAAGAATCAAAAAGGTTTTAATTTAAAATCTCCGGATATTCTCGTCGTGTTACATTTAATTTTAAAAAATTAATCGAAAAGTTTACAAGTAGAGAGCGCCAATTTGTTAAGATGATGTGTAATGGAGAGTTCCTTCATAAGGACCCCGACAAGGTCATTGAGTACTTGAATGACTTGGCTGAGAAGAGCCACACCTGGACCGAGCCGAGTACTACTGAGAGAATGAACAGAGCACTACCAGTTGGGGCCTACCAACTTAGGGAAGAAGACAACCTTAGAGACCAATTGAGAGTGACTAGGGAATTAGAGGCACTTAAGACCAAGGATGGTAGAACCACACATATTGTTGTCACAGTCAAGTCACAGGGTACCTGTTTTATTTGCGATGGGGTGGAACACCTAGCACAGGATTGCCCGACCTTGGCTGAGATGAGCGGGGTTTATGAAGAACACTGTAGTGCCTTAGGGATGTACAATGAGCCTTACTCACCCTTCTCTGGCACTTATAATTCTGGCTAAAGGGATCACCCGACCTTTGGTTGGAGGTCTGACCCGAAACAACCCGCACTCCCGCAAGCACAACCACCTAGGCCATACCATGCACCTTCATACAATACACAACCTAACAAGAATTCCTTAGCAAATACATTACATGAGCTTATAGAGGCACAAGGTAAAATGAATCAAACATTTGAGGTTGTGTTGACATGGGTGGTAGAAGAAAGGAGATTAAAAGCCAGATCACTAAGCTGACAAGTTCTCTGACAGTGTAAGAGCGAGGCCAATTTCCATCCTAGCCTCAAGCAAATCCTATGGGGCAACATATAACACGAACCTCCACTTCAGACTCTCCAAAAAACAAATAGGTCAATGCCATAACTACTCGGAAGGGTAAGATACTAAATGGACCAAGCCCATCAACCACTACAGGAACCTCTCCAAGTAGCAAGGAGAGCACCCCAGAGGATTAGCCAAATAAGAACATTCTGGTCAAAGTCCCCCTTTCCCCAAGTGCTCCGACCTATTGGGAAAAGTATGAAAATACAAGGTGAGATCCTACAACATCTGAAACAGGTTAAGACTAACGTACCTTCACTGCATGTGATTAAATAGGTAGCAACTTATGCGAAGGTTCAAGGATCTATGCACCATCAAGAGGAATCATCGTGTTAAGAAGACTGCTTTCTTGACTGAACATGCAAGTCAATGATCGAGCAGAAGACACGACCCAAGTACAAGGATCCAAGGTATCCCACGGTCACCTGCCAGATTGAGGCTCATGAGTTTGGCCAAGCTTTGCTGGATCTAGGAGCAAGTGTAAATTTAATGTTTTATTCTATCTACTTGCAACTGGGTCTAGGAGAGATCAAACCCACATCTGTGACATTGCAATTGGTCGATCAATCGACTAAGAAGCCAAGAGGAATAATCGAGGGTATGTTGATACAAGTCAATAAGTTCTATTACCCCGTCGACTTTCTTATTTTTTATACCCATTCCGTGGTTAATATAGAGTCTATAGTTCCAATCATTTTAGGTCGACATTTCCTTGCCACAACTAACACTATTATTAATTGTTGGAATGGTTTGATGAAATTGTCTTAGGGGAACATGACTCTAGAAGTCAATATATTCAACATTGGAAAGAAACCACTTGACGATGATGAGTGTTATCACCGAAATGATAGACACACTAATACTAGAGGAGGCTTTCTTACATGAAAATTATGAATCTTTAGAGTATCTTCTTTGTGTTTCCGAATTTTAGAGTTCACCTTATCTTGAAATATTTTTTAAATTTCTTTTTTTCATGGTCAAAGGATGAAGTAGGACGACAATGACAACCATGCTTTGAGGAGTTGCCAAAAGAAATAGCGAGACCACAACCATCCATCGTGGAGATCCCAAAAGTCAACCTAGTTCCACCGTGGAGTTGAACAAGGAATCGTGGATGGTTGCCCATGTTTACTTGGATTGATGTTCTCCATTTCTATCTGTATTTAGTTTTTAGTTTTTTTTGTTTAGGTTATTGCTTTCAAGTTTAGGGTTTATTGCTTTCATTATTTTCTTTTATGTTTTTCTATGAGTGTTTCAGGTTATTTTAGGCTTAGCTACTGGAGTCGCTCAGTGCCAATCACCTTTATATGTTCCTTTCTCCCGTCGGTATGATTTTCTTATCTTTCGGTGACTATGATGACCTTGTCAGATTTTGGTTGGGGGTGGTAGCATATTCATGTTTTTTTTTTCTTTTTTTATGTTAACCTCCGTGAGGGAGAGGCAATTATGGATGCCAGACCTTTATTACTAGATAAAAAATATTTATACACTGGTCAGGGGTACATGACGACTTTAACCGAAACTTAAAAATTAACAAATAAGAACATTGACCAAAAGCATGAGGAACAAAGCTATTTAGACTAAACCAACCTACGAAAACAAACTCAAGAAACAAGCCAGCCTACATAGCGCTCATACTCACTGATGATACATAAAAATGGTCACACCTCTAAGCCACACACGTGTCATGATGATCTCGAGGAATACGGGCCCAACATCAGCCCAACGCTGATCCGGCCCAAGCGGTTCTAAGCCCGCTCAATTCAGTCTGCCAAGCAGACCCGGACTCTCACAGCATGCTAGGCCCACATGTCTCACAACAATCCTGAATAACAATAAGTCCTGCTACGGCAAGTATCTCGAGGATCAACTTCGGATGGGTATCTATAATTGCTCTCTGCCTCCAACCAAGAAGCAAATATCAGAGTATACTCCACACAAGGTAACTCCCTTTTATGGATTACTCTCGCATTAGGAACTACCTCCCACGTATGTAAGAGCACTTGGCTAACATGGAACTTCCCTCCTACAGCACGACTCCTAATTAGAGAAGGATCTCTATGTAGATCTCCTTCCTAAACTATGCCTACGATGGCCTGGTAAAACTAGGACTCCTTGCAATATAAATAAGACATGAGGTTGGCAAACTAAGGTACGATACAAATTCCCTGTTACAACATTACACCTTCCTCAGATCCCTGTCTGACTTTAGCATCGGAGTGCCATTGGCCACCACAACGGTGGCTCGTGGCTCACGTGCCTTACTTGTGCAGGTCAGCAAGAACTGGGTCAAAACAGAGAGCGAAAAATGACTGCATCAGTTTGGCACCGTTCGTGTGGACAACAAAGTTCTTAACTTTTCATTAGCGACGTCTCCTTTTAAAAACCTAGCAAGATGGTGACTACTAGGTCATTCTACAATGGAAAACAAGGGGACACATCAAATGCTCCGGTTGGCGCAGTACCTATGTTTTCAGCAGGTCCGGTCATACACGGGCTACAGACTCAAGCCCTCGAGCCGACGACAGCAATAGCGGACCCCCAAATTGATAGGTGACATCTCAAATACAACAAATAGCCAAGGCAGTGGAGGCTCTCACATAAAAAAATCTACCGCCAACGGAGACCAGGAGCAGCACAGACCTCCGCTTCTAGAAGATGATAGGGAGCAAGTGCAGGAGAGACAAGCCCCCGCAAGTTCTCATTGGATTAAGGGAGGTTGTGCGGCTAACACTGAGGCAAATGCCAGGATAGAAATGCTCGACCCTGGGAACCCCTTCCGCAGAGGGGCACACGACACAGACGTATTGTACCGCCTCTCCGTCCCACCATTTGTGGATCAGATCATGAATGAGGCCCTTCAACACCTGCGCTATTACCAGCATGTAATGGTCCTTAAAGAAGGATTTGAATCCATCATGTGCAGAACCTTTCCCATCAGTTTGAAAAGCTCAGCACTGATGTGGTTCCACAACCTTCTGTCGAAGTCAATTGACTCCTTCAAAACACTAGCAAAAGATTTCCTGACACATTTTTCTCTGGAGCCAACATTTTCGAAAAGGCCCGCACTACATACTTTCTCTAAAGCAGAGATCCTGCGAGACACTCCGAGAATATTTCACACATTTCATTAATGAGTTAGCCCTCATCGATGGGTGTAGTGACGATGAGGACCTTAAATGCGGGCTATAAAGATGGAAAACTCTATGAGGACCTCACCCTAGAGCCCTCTTTGGACATGACGGAGCTCCTGAAGAGCGTCCAGAGACACATCACCCTAGAATAGTCGAGGAATGTTAAAAGTTAAGACGAAGGCGAGAAGAAGCCCTACGCTCCTACGGACAAGAAAGAGGGCAAGAGACGCGAGGATGAGGAACAGAGCAAAAGGAAGCACAGTGACAACTGGCTAGACCCTGGTCGGTTCAAGCCCAAAAAATCATCCAATTACGTTGGATCCAGAGCTATGACTTCCCTAAATGCTAGCCTGTCAGACATACTTAAATCAATGAAGAATTGGGAGGAACTGAAGTGGCCATCGAAAACACCGCTCCAAACATGACAATGGAAAGTACTGCGCGTACCGCAAGGAGGGCAGCCACGACACCAATGACTGCAAGAGTCTGAGGTATGAGATCAAATACTAGATCTGCAAAGGCAAACTAAAAGAGCTCCTAAAGTCCGAGAAGCGAACAGAACAAACAAGGGACATGGGGAGTCAGTTAAAGAAATAGAGAAGGAGACTCCACGGATAATATACGTCCTTCATGGAGTCGGACCGAATGAAGACCAGTTGTACAGTTCTCGCAAGCGGGCCTTACTGGAGATGCGGACACGACCCGCAGATGAGGATAGACACATCTTCCATTGAAGGATTCAGAGCACCATTCCCACCTTGGTCTTTACGGACAAAGACCTCAAAGGAGTCCGAGTGCCACATAACGACGCCCTAGTCATCTCGGTCTCCATAGCAAGGTGGGAGGCAAAGAGAGCTCTGGTGGACACAGGAAGCTTGCTCAACGTTCTATTCTAGAATGTGTTCCCCAGCAAGGACCTCAAGGAAGAAAACTTGATGTTTTAAGAACACTCGCGGATCGAATTCAGTAGGGAGAAATGCTTCCCCATCGGAAAGACAAGGTTAGCTACAGTAGCAGGAGAACCACAGCTTAGGAAGGACCTATTTCTGAACTTCATGGTGGTAAATGCACCATTATCCTACAATCTCATCCTCGAAATACCATGGCTCCACCAGAAGGAAGCAGCGGTCTCCATTCTTCACCAGTGTGTTAAGTATACCTCTAACCATTTTGAAAGAAAAATACGTGGAGACCAACCTATGGCACGAGGCTGCCACTACGTTGCACTGAAACAGATAGAATGCCAGGCCAAATGACAGCAGAGGCACCACTTTCGAGCGGAACGAGAGTAAAAAGCTCTTCTGCCAAGCGAGATGAAAAGGCCACGACAAACGGGAACACATCCCCACGACATTTCGTCGGCGCGGAGATTTGCCCCTCTACAAGGTTAAGTCTTCAGTAACCTATGTAACGTCTCAACAGTGCCTTCAACAATTAGAAAACACCATTATATAGACATGATGGTTCACCAAGCGGGCACTCCAGCATTAACTGCCAAACACTATATACCGTGTGGAAAATGAAGAGATGGCGGTTCCCAAGTAAAGTGCGTAGACTATGTTCGCTCAATTAATGGCGTTGCATGCAACCCCACCAATTCAGGGGGAGTAACCGACACTCAACCGTTACACAGTCGACGCAGTACACGTGTCACCGAGCGATCTACGCCACACATGTAGCATAGCTGCACAGGAAACCCTAACTCTTCCTTTGCGGGGCCAAAGGCTCGATCCACTCGGCCCACCATTCAAACAGTATTCTGTTATATTCTAAGCACAAGCGCAAATCCATAGCGGCCTTGATGCACGGACTGTACCTACGGATCACTATTTGTTTTAAGGTAAGATTGTTCGCACAGTGCACGACACTAGTGGACATGGGTTCGCACGCCCTCAAACGAGCGAAACCCCTCTCCAATCGGGCAATCTTAGTCAACTTAAGTTGATGACGACAACTTTTGGTTCAACCAGACACCTAGTTCATTTAGTGCGGGCATCAACGTTTTAGGAAGTGGGAGTCTAATCAGCGCTATCACGCTGGGTGACGACAACTTGCCATGGATCATTGCACCCTTCGTGGAGAACGATCGCCGAACCTAATCAGGTAAGCCAAGCTGGTGACGATTAGCAACGAAAGCTTCTGATCAAAGCCCAGACCCGTAGCCCCCATTGCGCGAGTATAAATGGTTTGGAAGGTGGGAGCATAGTCAGTCTCGAACTGATTTCGACGGCTCGCCACAGAACCAAACCAATGTTTTTCAGTGCGGCCGCCAAATCATCAACCCTTGACTTTTAGCCCCTACTATGGGGGTGTAGATAGTCTAGAAGGTGGGAGCCTTATCAGCCACGACCTGATTCTGATGGCTTGCCACGTGACCACTGCTTTTCAGTGGTGTAGCCGCTGAAAACTCCCAAATTTGTAGCTTGATGCTCACAAGTGTAGATAATTTGGAAGGTGGAAGCCTAGTTAGTACTGAACTGATTCCGATGGCTTACCTTGTGGACAAGACACAACTCGGGCGATTCAACCCTCAACTAAATTGTCCGCAACATGCCCACCATCATACATGGCTACACAACAATGACTCTAAGTTGTTCACAACACAAATCAGTCAAGCTCTCTATAGATTCAACCAGCCTATGCCAAAGCAAGATGACAAAGCGAAATGAAAAACATGCGATAGAGACGACTAGCGCGAAACGGATAAAACAATTTTCATTAATGATCAAAATGAAAAAGGGTACAAGCACACCAAGTTTACTCCTTATCAAGAGAAGGTACAGAAATGGAAGAGCTAAGCTTAGGGGAAAATGGAGCAGGAGTTGCTTCCACGCACGCCACGGCCTAAATGTCAGGGCCTAAACAGTCTTCCTCGCTCGATGTCGTATACGTAACAGACAAGTATACATACGACATCTTCTTATAGTGGTCGAGATCCCACTCCGGATGTTCCTCCTTCATCAGCGTCAACAACTCCAGCTGGCCATGTACAACCCAACGGAACTCAGATTTTCCATGTTCATGAAGCAGTTCTTCCTCTTGCACATTCGCATCAACAAGTTCACACTCCAATAGCTCTAACTTGCCAGTCAGTGCGTCGACCTGAGACTATTTTGTGGCAAGACTGCTCTTCATTGCACCAAGCTAATGCCACTCCAATTTGAGCTGGTCATTTGCCTTCCTCGCCTCTTGAGCATAGAACTCCATATCGGATTCCAACTGTTGTTTTTTAGCAGCCCAGTCGTCTTCCTTCAAAACAGTCTCTTCAACAAGATACTGGAGTTCAGAACATGCCTTAGCCACAACTTCCTGCACAATCTCGACAGATCCGGCTCAACTCCTGCATAAGTTCATCTCTCTCGGACACCGCCTCGGACAGATCACGCTCAAGGTCTTCCAAATGAGCCCTCTAAGTCTCAGCGATCACGACTGACTGATCCAGCCTCTGCTCCTTGACCTGCTTCTTCAGCTGCTCAATTTCATAGAGCGTGTCAGAATACAACGCCTGCATGTGCGAGAATACACGCTCCAAGGTGTATACCCTTTCGCGAGTCGCCTCAAATTTCATCCCAGCAATGGCTACGTGGCTCTAGTGAGACATACCCAGTATAAGGTACTTTAATCCCTTGTCCATACACCCTTCCAATGCATATTCTTGGGCTTCCGAGCACAATCCATCAGCCAGCTATGACGCCTGCTTATATGCTTCCCCGAAGCATACTCCACGTTAAGTTTTTTGTGCAAGACCGGTGAACTCATCTTCACCAAGTCCGGTGCAAACAGGCTTATTCGTGCACCTGAATGAAGCTTCCCCGGATCCGAAATCATGACAGCACCACCTTTTATGGTTGCCACCGTCCCCAGGCTCTCTTCCGTAGCCTTCCCATTGTAACTAATAGCCGACCCTTTATTGCGAGACGGCTCACCTGAATCTGGAGGTAGAGGAGGAAGCGAATTATCCAAAGGTCTTTCCAACACTTTTAGTTGTGGCCTAGAGCGAGACGGTGAGCAACTTGGACTACAAGAGACATGGCCAGTGTCGCGGCCACTCTCAGACGAAGCAACAATGGGGCAATCTGATTCTATCGCCTTACGAATCTTCATGGGATCCTTCTACCGGAATGGTCCCACGTGAATCAGCACCAGCAGAAGCTGCCATTGCAACATGCACCAGACGGTCATTCAGAGTTTTGACCTACGTGTCACTAAGAATAGACCTGTCTACAACTCCTTCAAACCGTAGGTACTCTTTCTCTAAGCCGGAAACATCAGTATCCGCCCCAAAATGCCTAGCGAACTCGTACTCTTCTCCCACTAGAGCAGGTCGTGCTGAGGATGACCCAGTCCTCACGAGACTTCTTCCTCATAAAGAAGGCAAGTGTTTCAGACGGCTCATCCACATCAAACATAACAGAGCTCTGGCCCTAGAAACCTTCCTCTTCTTTGAAGGGGCCCCATCTTCCAACTTAATTCACGATGTTTGGTACAGAGTGGGGGAAACGTGTCAGTTGTCCCTCAGCCTACTACGGATAAAGTTGGAAACTCTTATGACATATACCGCATTCCTTTTTAGCAAGCCACGGAACGTCTCTATGGTGTTTTGCTCCACTAATGTAAGAGGAGTAGTAGGAAATCGTCCTGCGAAGAAACACAAGCAATGACCAGTTAGCCCACTACCAAGCATATCAAAGTCACAAAATGAGGGTTGAACTTACAAAGCGGCATGAACTGTTGCTCGAGCGGACGACCTTTGCATCGAAAATACTTCGAATCCGCAGGAGCCAAGAAGCAGTACTTCTAAATTACCCGCGGAGACAGATTAACGAAGCAAGCCGAGGACGTCATCTTACAAAAGCAAATTACTTTAAGCCGAGGAGAAATCAACAACTGAATTACCCGCGGAATCACGTTGACACCGGCCTCCTTAGCTCTGAGCAGAATCATGAATATGATCCTATATCCATTAGGCTCCAGCTGGACCGGAGGAATCCCTTGAAGATTCAAGAACTCCAAAATCACGTCCAGAATTGGAAAGCGCACTCCGGTTTGAAGCATCCCACGATGCAAGCAGATGAAACCGACCGGAGGCGACATTGGCGTTTGGTCACCCATCAAGACATACAACGGCAGGTCCTCAGGGACTCCAAACTTCGTATGGATTTCAGCAAGGCTAGGCTCGGACATCAACCTGTCTTCAAAAAACTCCAAGCCCTTGGCCAAGATTGCATCGTCAAGAAGGTTTTGTTGGGACATGAAGAAGATGAACAATATTTTCTAATCAGAGAAATATCTTTGAACGAAAAGAAAATAGAAGAGTCAGGTTCTACAATGCGGATGACCTAAATAGAGGGTGGGATCCCGCCTATTTTCCGTTGAACCAACGCACGTTCAATTAAAGCAGCGCGCCGCTCAAGCAACGATTCAAACTCAATCATCATGAGCAGTGCATCCCTTCAAGAGATGACTTAGCGAAACGATGTGACGACCCACTAACTCAGGGGGAGTAGCTGACGATACATAAAAATAGTCACACCTCTAAGCCACACACGTGTCATGATGATCTTGAAGAAATATGGGCCCCAGCATTAGCCCAACGCTTATCCGGTCCAAGCGGTTCTAAGTCCATTCAATTCAGTCCGCCAGGCGGACTCGAACTCTCACAACATATAAGGCCCACACGTTTCATAGCTATCTTCAATACCCATAAGTCCTACTAAGGCAAGTATCTTGAGGATCAGCTTCGGACAGGCAACTACAGCTGCTCTCTGCCTCCAACTAGGAAGCAAATATCATAGTACACTCCACACAAGGAAACTCCCTTCTACGGATTACTCTCGCATTGGAAACTACCTCCCGCGTATCTAGGAGCACTGGGCTAACATGGAACTTCCCTCCTACATCACGACTCCTAATTAGAAAAGGATCTCCACAAAGATCTCCTTCCTAAACTATGCCTACGATGGCCTTGTAGAACCAGGACTCATTGCACTATAAATAAGACATGAGGTTGGTAAGCTAAGGTACACTAAAAATCCCCTGTTACAGCATTACACTTTCCTCAGATCCTTGTCTAACTTTAGTATCGGAGTGCATCAACCACCACAACGGTGGTCTGTGGCTCACATGCGTTACTTGTGCAGGTCAGTAGGAACTGGGTCAAAGCAGGGAGAGAAAAGCGACTGCATCACTCACGATATTTGAAACTTCAAAACCAAGCGCCCAAACCATTTGCACGCCCAGAAAAAACTGTGTCTCCCTGACATCTTCAAACATATCCTAAGACCAAACCAATTAAGACTGTTGCTGAAACAAAACTTAGTACACAACTCTGCTCAAAACTGAGCCTAATTACTAGTCTGCACCAAACAAATAAGGTTATATTGTTGGAAATTCTGCACCGAAAGAAATCTTGACTTGCTGTTGTAAATCAACTGTAGATTCACAATGTTTTGCACCCAATAAGACAGGTTATACTGTTGCAAACATAGACTGACATGCTGCTGGAAACAACACCAAAATGTGCCCAGACAAAAACAACCCATTGCAATCTAGAAACAGAGCATCAAAATCCAGAAAAATAATTCCAGTTCAAGACCCTTACTTTCTTCTAATATATCAAATCTTAGTTCTGTGCAAAATTAGGAGAGACTTGGATCTATTTGGGAAGGACTCCCAAACATAATTTCTTGACACCCCTTCCTCTTTACCAAACCTTGCCAATGAATCTGCTACTGCATTGGTTTCTCGAAAAATATGCTTGCAATGGCACACTAGCAAGTTGCAAATTTCCCAAATCTCCTCCCACCAGTTGTTAAGGGACCATGAAAGAACCATTGTTTCACCAACATTGAATCCATCTAGATCATACAATTCTGAAAACTATTCTACCTACAAATATTCAAACCCTTCAGCAAAGCCCGAGTTTCTGCCGCATTATTAGAACCATGACCAAAGTGAACTTGCCTTGTTGTCACAAATGTTTCTGCTGAGTTTCTAATGATAATACTCTTAGTGGACACATTGTCCACCGAGGACCCATCCACATTTAAAGCATACCAGTTAGCAGGAGGAAGAGCCCAAAACACCACACGGGTTGACCGCCCACCCACCTCCTTTGCTTGCATACCTAGTCTACGAAGAAGAATCTGATTTCCATCCCTTTTTTCTTCGGAGTAAAGAGTTTAGACACACATTTAATCCACCAGTAAGTTTTAATAATCACATAATTTGTTGAAACTTCCCTCCCTTCATACAACTTATTGTTTATTTGGAACCATAGTTCCCAAAGAATAAATAAGGGAGTAAGTTGATATAGAATACTTGATATGGTTGTTTCCTTTGCAAGCATGAACCAACTTCCTAACATTGTGCTTACCTCCACCGGCCTATGCACATGAACATAAAAAACCAACTCAAAACGAGCCCATACTTTTCTAACCATCTCACCCTCCAGAAACAAATGCTTTGTGGTTTCCTACCCATATTTAGAACAACAACTACACTTTGATGCAAGTTCAAAATGAATTCTTCTCAATTCTCCATCCACCGGAATAACTCTCTTTACAATATTGCAAACAAACACAGAGATTTTAGAGGGCATTAAAGGGTGCCACAATTTTTTTCCAAAATTGATTAACTTGCCCTCTATTTCTCAGAATCTTACAAACAGAACTGACAAAAAAGTTGCCATCATTGGAAGGTGTCCATATTCAAACATCCAGAGCGCCATCTTCCCCCCGAAGCCTGTTATCATACAAATCTTGGGCTTTGGGTTGCAAACTAGGACCAAGAGAAACAAAACCTTCTCTAAGCATACTTATCAAAGAAGGCCATCTGTTTTCATTTTCTGCCCAACTTGTATGATGAAATTGTTCCCCAATTGCCTAGATTTCACTAAAAAATGACATTGCCCCTTCCAATTTTCCAAGTACAGTGATCAGCCATAAAATCACTACAACCCAACAGTTCTATCATGTAAGGAGATGTACCTACTTTAACCATGTGTTTTCTAATAGGGACCTCTGTTTGTAAATGTTTTCTCCACATGAAGACCGCCAACAAAGGGTTATCATTCACCAAATTCCACAAAGCCTATGTTCAGAAAGACTCGACAATACATTCCAAATCTCGTACTCCCAGACCACCTTCTTTTATTGGCACACTGAGATAACTCCAAGCAATCCATTTCCTCTTTTGTCTGCCCTCATGATCACCCCAAAAAAATTCAGCAATGATCCTTTGTATATTCTCCAGCACCTATATTGGTATACTTGTCACTGCAATAGAATAGACTGGCAGAGAGCATAGCACATGTCTGACAAGGATGAGTCTTCCACCTAGAAAAAGTAATCTTGCATTCCACCCTTGCACTCTATTCATAATTTTATTAACCAGTTCATCAAAAAACATGATTCTACATCTTTCCTGATAGTTAGGGACCCCAAGATAAGTAAAAGAAGATGGCTTAAATTGAAATCATGTCCATTGTTTAATAAGAACAATTCTTTCAGCCTGAACCTTATCATCAAGTATAAAAGAGCTCTTATCCACATTTATTTTCTCACCGGACCAAGCGGTACCTATTGAGAAATTTCATACAACCTGTCACATACTATTTTTTACCATTCAAGAAGACCAAGGAATCATCTGCACACAACAAATGACTAATAGGAGAACATGTTCTAGGGTTGTAGAAGAAGCAAATTTCGTATTATGAAATGCCCTCGTAAGCCCTCTATTGAGGACCTCAGATGCAATCACAAAGATGAGTGGCGATGAAAGATCTCCTTGCCTGAGACCTCATGAAGAATGAAAATACATCAAATCTACCATGTAATAATAGTGAGGACCCACAATGAAAAATACAGTTTGAGATTAATTAGCAAAACCTATTTTCAAAGCCAAACTTTCGCAACACTATCAGTAGAAACCCCCATTTTATACGATCATATGCTTTCTCCATATCTAGTTTCACAATCACATTATTTACAACTGCCTTCTTCCCAAATGATCACATTAATTCCTACGCCAAGCCTATGTTTTCAGTAATCAACCTGCCCTTAACAAAAGCACATTGTTCGAAAGAGATGATTTTCAAAAAAAAAAGCACTGCCATCCTTGTACACAAAATCTTATTGAAAATTTTGTAAATGACATATTACACAAACTATTCGCCCTGAATTCAGAAAATTTCTTAGCTTTCTCCACCTTGGGATAAGGGCAACAAAATTCGATGTAAAAGATCCTGGCAAGGTATGACATTCGAAAAAATCTTTCGCGGCCTCCCAAACATCTATACCAACAATCTCCCAACATGACTAGAAAAATCCAAATGTGAATCCTTCTGATCCTGGGTGACTATCCTGAGGAATATTGAAAACATCGTCACGTACTTCCTCTAGACTCGGCGTCTCATGAGTTGATCACAATCAAACGGCTGGACAATATAAGGATTACATTTCAATATATCCATCTCTTCTCTACACCTTTCCGAAGTCATCAAATGCTGAAAATAATTACTCGCCTCCAATAAAATTTCTTTAGGGTTGATGATCCGATCCCAATTCATTCCAGCAATGTAATACCCGCCAAATTACTTCCAACTATATTGTTACTTATTTTATTATTTGATAATATATATATATATATATATATATAAGACTTGATAATATTAATTGGGACTTAGGTTTGTGGTGGGTAAAAAAGTAGAAGTAGTGGGCGTGTTTAGTGAAGATTAAGTAAAACCCTAATTAAAACTCTTTTAAAAGAAACCCTAACCCCTTCTGTCTTTGTATACACACACAGAAAAAAAAATTATGTAGAAGAAAAGGAGGTGATAGAAGAAAAAAGCTTTGTTTCAACTTTGGGGATTCTCAAAAAATTGAGTTAAACTAGAAAATGGTTAATCTTTGATATTCTTTTCGAATTGATCCGTATTCTACAATGAACAAATCGAATAGTCTCCACCCATCCATCTACTATGTTCGTTCTTCGACGTGAGTTTATGTTTGTTTGTGCTTGTTTGGAGGGGTACAAACTATTTTGAAAGCCGTGCAATAATATCAGGGTTCAGAAATCCTGCCTTGTAACAGATTAACACACACACACACACACATATATATATATATATATATATATAATTAACCTTCAGAAGGGAGGGACAACTATGGTATGCCAGAACTTATTACTTGATCAAAAGATTTTACACCTGTCAGGGGTACATTACGAATTTACCCAAAAAATAAATTGAATAACCTAGTGGAAGACCTAATCCTCCAACCTTGAGAACCTAGGGTGTGATATCTGCGTTTTTCCAAAAAAAAAAAAAAAAAAAAAAAAGGAGATTTTGGGCGGGGTGTACTCAGTAGAAGTGGTGGGGGCACATAGCCACCCACCCTTTAAGAGACAAAACGACCCCCCTCCCTTTCTTCTTCTTTTTCTTTTCTTTTTTGTTTTCTTTTCATTCCAGTGAGCGACGCTGAGTCTTCGTCGCCTCCTCCAGC
Source organism: Berberis vulgaris (assembly GCA_963556465.1). Classification (NCBI taxonomy): domain Eukaryota; kingdom Viridiplantae; phylum Streptophyta; class Magnoliopsida; order Ranunculales; family Berberidaceae; genus Berberis; species Berberis vulgaris. The sequence goes on along the minus strand of OY747126.1, from coordinate 36,534,131 downwards.
AATTTCTCGACGATTTTGGGTGATTTCTCCCCCACAGCTCACCTCCTCCTCCCCATTTCTTCCTCTCTGCATTCCCTCTTCATTTCTCTGTTGTTTTTTTCTATAAAAAAAAAAAAAAATCAGTTTTCATTTGGGTTTGGGATTTGATTGGTGTCCATAGCTTCGATCAGCCATGGAGGGGCCTTGGTGGCGTCCTTGGGAGCCCTTAGAACCGACATGCAAGGTTGTTTTGGGGTTGGCCGAAAATTTTTCAAAAATCAGGGTGCATGTTTGTTTGGAGGGTTCCTCGGCGTGAATCCGGGCTTTGGGTGTGTGGGTGAGCCTCACATTCGTGACTCCGAGTGTCCTTAGACTCATTTGCGGGCTGTTGTGCAGTTTGGAAGCGATCAGACCGGACTAGGGAGGGTTTCGGCGCGTTTTCGGCAAACTTTGGGTTGCGGCGGGGTGTTTGCCGATTTTTATTGTCGGTAAGTTTTCTTTCCGTCACGCGCCGCTTGTAATTTATTTATTTTTTTCAGTCTTCGGCTTGTTTGCTCATTTTCGAGTTCGCTTTGCAGTTTTAAAAATTTTCGTGGTCCCGCATTCGTGGTTTTGCGTGTTAGGAGCTTCGACCTGTAGGAATTGGGTTTTGAAAATCCATTCCGCCCAGGTGAGTGGAATTATAATATTTATTTTGATAAAGAATTATTTGAAATCTTGAATTTAATTTTTACATTATACCGTCGATTGTGTATAATTAAATCCAAATCCGAAATTCGTTTTCAGATATTTCCATTATTGTGTTGGTTATTTGTGAATGAATTAGGCATTGGATTTTCGGAAAGCATGATATACTTGAATGAAATCGAATAGTGAAGGAATTTTGGTGTGATTAGGCTTTGGTGTAATGACATGAGACTTGTATGCTTTGTTTTCGAGTTTGCATAGTATGTCATGTTTTACCGTGAATTTCTGAGTCTTGAGCATGTATGATAATCGACTCGAATAAATTTATTGTGGTGAATTGGGTCATGTTGGGACCCTGGCATAGTCGTGGTTTTATAAAAAAAATTGCCGAATTGTTTATGATTGCACGTCTGTTACCTTTGGTGATGTACAAACTTGTCATTTGTGCATGTGGATAGTAGTATAATTGTCTTTACCCCACTATAATGCCTGTTGTGCCGATGCTTAGGAGCTTGCTCGGATCGTGAGTTGGATGGTGCTTGAGATGACTCGCACCTGACATTGTGGACGCTATTGCATGTGGCAAGCTTGCTGAGGTGCGGTGAGCTCCCGCACGCACTTGCCACTATAGAGTGCAGTAGGACGGGTCCCGGAGGACGTGCTTTGGAGATTACTCGCTTTCCCTCCCAGCGCGCTTGAGTTTGATTGTGTTAGGTTGGTCGTGTTAGGCCAGTCGTTCGGGATGTTGGAGTTTGTATCCTGGCATATGACACCCCATTAGGATACAAACAAGCCCGAAGTGGTACTGGTGCACGTTGTGGGATGTGTCTGGGTAAGACACATTCGTAGGGTATGCGGATACCTACGATATGAGACACTTATACAGAATTTTACAGGATTTTTGGTTTCAACCTGCATGCTATACCTAGGAGACTAGGAAGAATTATGAGATTTTCTTTATTTCCATCGCTTGATATTTACCATGTTTGAATCACGTGTAATGATCGACATATATCGTAAACTGGTAGTTATTGTTGAATCTGAAATGTTTGTGTTGTTGCTTGAACTTAGAAATATTATCTTTAGAGACACGGTGTGATTTAGTCTTTAGAACTTGTTATTTATCATTTATTGTCTGGCATGAATTTTTCTGGTATAGTATTCTGTTATTTGTATTTAGTTCGCTCGCACCAGCTAGCTTTGTGCTTTGCTGACCCCGCAAGGGGTGTGCTTCTATTGGAGTGCAGGCAGTGTTGGCGTTCCTGCTGATCGTGGCGCGTAGGCCCCAATTTCCGTTGTAGGCGCGTTTTGTGCTTTTTGGTTGTGTCCACCCTGTACGGGTATGTTTTGCTTCCTCTGTGTTTCAGATGTACTATATGGTTATACTAGATGTTTGTATACTGGTTTTGTCGCTATGACTCGGGCGGGGCGAATCAAATATATACTTATTTTGTTCAAATTTTATCGTAGTTTTTATTTCCGTTTCATTCTCGTATCAAGAATGTGTTATATTATGATGTTGTGGCCGGTTACGATCCGCCTGTGTACGTGTTAGTTCAAGCATCGACACACTGCGATTCCCGTGGCGGGTCGGGGCGTGACAGAGCTTGGTATCAGAGCCGTTGTTTACCAGTTCACATAGAACATCATCGTATACCACTTTCTTGAGTGAATTGGGTAGAGGAGTTAGGACTTTTGTTGTGTTGTTTGATGTATGGTATGTGTGTTTTCTTTTTCGTAGAGGTTGTTTGCTGATGGCACGTGGTAAGAGATCCTAGGGTGAGGGATCAGGCACTGCTGGAGAGGATGTCTCTCAGGCTTTTATGGAAATGATGACCCAGTTGGCACAGAATATGAGGCAGGGCAGTCAGTTAGAGGATCCGTTTACTCAGCGCAACAGGGATTTCGTCAGCTTGGGTGGTGAAAGATTTGATGGTACTGGAGATTCTCTAGCTGCAGTTCGGTGGATCCGTAAGGTAGAGCTCATATTTGAGAGGATGGTGCTGACACCTATACAGCGTACTGAGTTAGCAGCACATCAGTTTGACGGAGAGGCTATATACTGGTGGGATTCAGTGAGGCAGAGCCGTGATGTGTCAGAGATGCAGTGGGATACATTTTGGCAGGTGTTTGAACAACATTTTGTTCCTGATTCTGCAAGAGCTGAGATAGCACTACAACAAAAGTGGTTATCAATAGCACAAGAGCATAGCGGTTTTAACAATTGTGCTATTAAAAACCCTTTTAATTTCGTTACCTTAATTTGAAAACGCAAAAACAGCGAGCGGGAGAGCGAAAGTCATTCCGCGCGTTTTTGGCCCACGATTTCATCTCCTCCCTCAAACGCAACTCTCCCTCACACAAACGCAACGCAGCCCTCACAAACTCAGCTCTCCCACCTCGCCTCTCCTCTCGTCGTCACCTCGCCTCGCCTGATTTCTCTCGCTCTTCTCTCGCCATCACCTCTTCTCTCACCGTCACCCGATACTTTCCTCAGACTCTGAGAAGAAGGGTCTTTCTTCTTTCTTCTTCTCTCGCCATCTGCCCCTTTTCTTCACAACATCCTTCGTCTCCTCTGCCTCTTTTCTTCTTCTTCACTCTCTTCAGGCAAGCAAAGCAGAGAAGGTTTGATCTAGGGTTTTGGAGGTTTGGGGTTTACTGATTCTACTAAGTTGGGGTCGGGGAGTCACCGACTCACCAATGAATCTCAATTCATCAGATTCAAGTAAAGTTTTAACTTTTATGCCTTTTTCTGTTACAACATTGACACAACACAAAGCTCCCCTTTTAATAAGTCTGCTGTGTTCATATCTTTGAAGTGGGGTTCTGTTGATTTTGGTTCTGAAATGAAAAAAATGTCTCTTTTTGTTCTTCTTCAAGTCTCCATTCTTGGTGTTCTGCTGCATGGTGGACTTTTTGCAAGTGCTGCTCATAGTGAAGATGGATCCGAGCAATGGGGTTATGTCAGAGTTCGACCAAGTGAGTTTTAATGCCTCAAAGATTTGATCTTTATTGGTTTTTAGTTTTCCATTATTGAAACTTGTTTGATTTAGTTTTGTTCTGTTTTTTGTAAAAGCACACATGTTTTGGTGGTTGTATAGAAACCCAAACAGAGTTGAAGATGTTAGTAAACCATGGCCGATTATTTTGTGGTTGCAAGGAGGACCTGTGAGTGCAATTGTTCAATTCACAAAGATTTTAATGAGTTTATGAGAACCCCATTTTCATTTTGATCTGAAAATGGTGTTTTTTTGCTGAGACTATAGGGTGCTTCAGGAGTTGGGATTGGAAACTTTGAAGAAGTTGGTCCATTGGATACTGATTTGAAGGCCAGAAATTCAACTTGGTTGCAAAAAGATGATCTCTTGTTTGTGGTAAGTGCATTCAATTGATGTTAAATTCTAATATTTTCTATATAAATATTGATTTAGATATGAAATGTGATTGAAAAATGAGAATTTTTTTCTCCATTCATTCTGTGTAAATCTTCAAATTTAACCATGAAATGGGGTGTTTGTAATAATGTGTTGTTCCTTAATCTTTACAAGTTTTTTGTTCTACTTAAATTATGGAATGAAATTGAAAGATGAGATTTTTAAATTTATTTTTGTTCTTGTTCTTGAAAATTTTTTTTTTTTGGTGTTAAATTTAGGATAATCCTGTAGGGTCAGGGTTCAGTTATGTGGAGGATAAGAATGCATATGTGAAAACCGACGAAGAGGCAGCAACTGATTTAACTACCTTATTGCAAGAGATCTTCAATAGGAATGAGAGCCTACAAAAGAGTCCTCTTTACATTATTGCAGAGTCTTATGGTGGAAAATATGTTGTTACTCTTGCATTATCGGTTCTAAAAGCGATCGAAGCTTGCAAATTGAAGCTCAAACTTGGAGGTAATCTCTTGTGCTAAGTTCAATAGAATCAGTTTTAATGTAGAAAACCCCTTAAGTGTGTTTATAATCTTATCGATCAATATGTCAAGTATAGTGTAAATTAGATTTTGATTGCAAGTAGGATTGATATCTGAGACACTGGAGAATACCCATTTTTGTTTATTGAATCTCGATTGAATTGTCTATGGTTTAAGTAGTTTGAATTGCAGTTTGGGAGTCAAATGGAATTGGATTGATGAGATATTTAATTTCACATTTTCAATCAGGAGTTGCTTTGGGAGATAGTTGGATTTCGCCAGAAGATTTTGTGGTGAGTAGTAATTTTTCAATCAAGCATTCTTATTTCGTGCATCGCCTTTGGCGTTACATTTACTATTAGTTGCTTCTAAGTTTCATCTTGCTTCAGATTATGGATACTAAGACTTGTTTTCAAACTACAGTTCTCATGGGGGCCACTTCTCATGGATGTATCACGGCTCGATGAAAATGGCCTTGGAAAATCTAATAGGTTAAAAGTTTCAATCAAATTTTCTGCAAATTTAATCAAAATATCTGTTTGATTGACAAACTTTGAGTTATCTAACATACCCCATTTTATAAAACAGTTTAGCGGAACAAATCAAGTAACAAATTGAGGGTGGACATTATGAAGATGTGATGAACTCATGGAGTGCACTTGAGAATGTTATTAGTGACATGAAAACTACACATTCCATAAATGGATTGAAAATTGAATAATGTGGATCGACAACTAGCATTCCTCAATAAGCTAAAATATCGAAAGTGATTATCGAATGGTTGGTCTACTTTTGTTTTTGTTATAATAAATGACTTTTTCCGGTTGTTTTTTTATGTAGCTTGATCTGATATGAGCGACCAAGGGAACTGAAGCATGGATTGAGAAGTTCAAGTAAATGTAATGAATCTTTAACTTAACTTTCCCTTTAACTTAACTTTCTGCCTCGTATCAGTTAAGTGGTAAGCTAGTATCATTTGAGGAAACTGTAATGAATCTTGTAGAAAACTCTTATGAACTTTTTTTTTTTTTTTTTTTTTTTTTTTTTTCATATTGAGTGTTATTGATAATGGTGAATTGGTTTTCTTATTGTGGGAGTATCTTCAGGGACGAGCTCTATCCAATGCTATAGGAAATCTCAACATTCGAGATGCGTATGCTGATGCTTTAAACAAATTGGGACATCAGCTTGAAAACATCACTCACCAGGTACATTCAAAACCCATAGCATAGGATTCCATGCAACCAAACATACCCTTAGTTCCTTACTTTCCATGTATTTTCTTATGAAAATTATGAACAGTTCAATAGCAATTAATAATGTAGATTCCATGTACTACGCAAACTGAAACTTTTCTCCAATTGAAATCATGCTGAATTGGAGCCAAATCTATGTTAAATAGGATGTGGAGAATCACAGGTTTTGTGTTATGTTAATGTTGACAAACACTTGTACTTCTCTTTATCCGTTTCCTCATACTGGAATTATGAACAAACATGACTTGTTTCTATTGCTAATTGAAGTGTAAGGTCAATATTAATATAATGGTTAATGCCTTATAGGAGAAAGATGTTGCGCTCGGAAATGGTGGCGGGTTGGGAAGGTTAGCATCATGTTTTCTTGAGTCCATGGCAACATTAAACTTGCCTGCATGGGGTTATGGTTTGCGGTACAGATATGGACTTTTTAAGCAAAAAGTCGCCAAGGAGGGACAAGAAGAAATTGCTGAAGACTGGCTAGAGGTTTGGTTTAGCTGAAATCATTGAATATTCGTATTCTTCCTCGTTTGTTTGTGACTTCAATTGGTAATCAGTAATCTGTATGGTGCAGAAATTCAGCCCCTGGGAAGTTGTCAGGCATGATGTCATATTCACAGTCAGATTCTTTGGTCAAGTCGAGGTCAATCCCTCAAGATGGTGAGTGTTAATTTTTTATGATGTTGTGTAATTGAATATATATATTTTTTAATTATTTAGTAAAGAACTAGAAGGATACTCCTAGATTGGTATGTTATCTTGGATCCATGTTTTTGCTCTATTTTTCTTAATGTCAGTGAAACTCATCAAATGTCAGAACCTTAACAGTTAACACTATCCTTTTATTTTTCACAGTCGAAAATGGGTTGAGGGAGAAGTTCTTCAAGCACTGGCTTATGATGTGCCTATTCCAGGATACAAGACCAAGAACACAATAAGTCTTCATGTCTTTAGGAAGCAAAAGCTGGCAGTCAGGATTTTGACTTATTTCAGTTCAATGATGGACAATATGAAGCTGCTGCCCAGCTTCATTCAAGAGCAGCAGGTTGGTTATTTGGTGGAAAACCAGTTATCTACCTCCTAATCAGTGTGAAGTGTTCATTTTTTTTGTCACATATATTAAAGTTAAAAATGGTCTAATAAGAACTAGTAGTAATGCTTAAGGCTATTCAGTTACTTCTTTCTGATTTTGATGATTACATTGTAACAATGTGTTGTTTAGGCTAATTTTAGTGTTAAACAATTTATTTGCTTCTCAAGGAAATGAATGTAGCATCTTTTCCGCATTTGATTGTGTTTGTCTGTGTGTGTATGTCATTTGATTCCCTAACGGATATTCATCAATTTGTGCTGTTGCAGATATGTGCAGTTCTGTATCCTGGTGATGCTACAGAAGATGGAAAGCTTCTGCGTCTAAAGCAACAATTTTTCCTTTGCAGTGCCTCGTTTCAGGTACATCCCCCGTAACCTACTCTATAAATTCCGGATACGCAAACTATATTCTCAACTCACAACATTCTATTCCTAAATTTCCAAACACTTGAAATGCAAATGCTAAAATTTATTAGAAATAATATAATCAAATTCACCATAGAGTGAAGGTAATTGTTAAGTGTGAAAGTTTCTGAGTAATAATGCAGTTACAGTCAGTGTATCATGTGAAAATATCTTCATAATCCAGAAATTCCTCTTGATGGACTAGCTTTAGGTGAGGTATGAACCAACTTTAGATCATGACCTGCCTAATTATGCATGAGCATGTCATATGATGATCTGTTGGTTAATAATGTAGTTCTCTGCCAGATTAAGGTTATATACAATCATGCATTCATATTTTATCCTACTTTCTCTGGAGACAGTTGCTTGTAACAAATTGCTCTTTGTTTGCTCTTTCATGTATTTTCTTTCCGTTTTCCATATTTAATCATCGGAAAGTGTTTATTTCACTTCAATTCAATATTTTGAAGTACTATTCACTTGTTTCAGGCCATAAGTATGGTAAAGAAGACACCGGCTTACAAGAATAGATTACGGGCGCTGGAACTTGAACGCAATGGTGGAGTGGCTAGCAAGAAAAAGGGTCACAAGCAGATAGACAAGTATGTCTTTATCATAACTCTCACTCATTGGACTGTTTAAATGTTCTGGGTTGCAGAAACTGTCAGAATTGTAATCAAAATGAAAAGATGTGTTTCATTATAATTTTTCATGGTGGTGCCTAGCTTTATTTTTTCCATTCAGACTCGTATCCTTCACTGTTCATGGCTCGTTTTGTATGTATTTGAAATGTACTTAAAGACCTTCATTTGCTCACTACCAGGAAGGCAGGAGAAGATCTTGAGAAAGAACTTGATTTGCAGATTAAAAGAGCTGAAAAACCCTCCATATGGGGACTTCTAGGTGTCCAGTTTGTTCTCATGCCATACACTCTCAGTAAGGTCAGAATACCCATATCAGCAACAAAAAGCATAAAATCTACCGATTGATTGTTAAGATGTTTTCTTTGTTCTGTTAATAGCGTCTGATTTATCCTCTTTACTCTATGCAGTTACTACTGTGGAGTAGCTGTTGGTTCTGGAGATACCAGGTTAGAAAAGCTCCATACACTTGGGATGACGCTTGTTATTTGACACGAAGGTCCCTTAGAGTGCCTCTTGACACATGGATAAATACTGGTAAGCTCAAGATTTTCTGACTCCATCATCTTTTCTTCATCAAACAAACGAACATCTCCATTACTTTCCATCACAAAACAACAACAACAACAACAGCCTTGTTAGCACAACGGACACAGAAAGTGAAACATCAGTTAAAGCTCTAAAGCTCCCAAGCTCAAGAAGAACTTTGGGTGTCATTTCTATGTCTCAGTCTCTGTCCTTGTAAGTTCCTCTGTTCCTATGTTCCCCTATTTTTTCAGAAAAAAAAATAAAATCTCACTTCACCTCCCTTGTTGATCATATTAAATCATTCTTCGATTCATTAAACGATTTCAAACTCTGGGTTTTGCTTATTATTAATCAACCAAAGCAATGTTGTATAGAGGAGAAATACCCAGATTTTGAAATCTCATAAAAAGCTTCTTAAGATCTTCTTAGTTCATATTGTGGTTTAGGAGCTCTGTTTTTCCTCTGTTACAGAGACATTGAAAAGGAAGGTCAGCTGAGCTTTGTAGAATTTTTTATCTTCAAACTGCATATTGAGGATACAAGGTATGTGGCTACATATGAAATCAAGTGTTTAAATTTAGGAAAGTTGAGGTTTATGTGATTCTTCCATGGTAATGAGTGTGCATTATACTTCTTTTCCTCTTTGAAGGGGCTTTACAAGTCCTCTAGAAACTTTTGTACGCAATGTGAAGCAGAGGGTTTTAAGAAAATCACATATTATCAGGTTTTTGTCCATTTGAGTCACCATGTTATAAATTTGTTACCTCTATGGCACAATTCTGATTCATTTTGCATTTTTAGGATCGTCCTGATATCATAGCAAAGTACAGTGTTCGAGTGGAAGCTGATAAAACTCTGTATCCAGTTTTATTGTCTAATGGGAATCTCATTGAACAAGGGGAACTTGAGGTGATTTTATTTCTCAGAGATGGGCATGGGAAGGACTTCCGTCCTAGTATTTTGACTTTTACATCTTTTCCTCATCTTGTTGCAGGGTGGTAAACATTATGCCCTGTGGGAGGACCCATTTAAAAACCTTGCTATTTATTTGTGTTAGTTGCTGGAAAGTTGGAGAGTAGAGATGACACTTTTGTTACTCGTTCAGGCCGTAAGGTGTCTCTGAGAATCAGGACCCCAGCACAGGATCTACCAAAAACAGTTCATGCCATGTATTCTCTCAAGGCAGCTATGAAGTGGGATGAAGATGTCGGTTTTTTAACTTCTATTCATCAAAGCTAACCTTTTTTATATGATTCTAAACCATGTTCTGCTTTTGTTTTTGCCATTGGATTAGGTGTTTGGTCTCGAGTATGATCTGGATCTCTTCAACATTGTGGCAGTCCCCGATTTTAATATGTAAGTGAACTAGGGGGAAGGGGAGCTGACAATGCATGCAACTTAAAGATGCACATTTAAACAATTTTGAATGATTTTAGCTGATAGATCTCTCAAGCTACTCTGTTTACTTTGAAAAGAATAGAACTAACCACAATCATGTGTGTTGACTATGGTGCAGTCTATTAGACATTCAACTTCAATTTCAAAGTTCAGTTTATTTGCTCATAGTGATAATTCATGTTATGAATCACAATCATTTGATTTTGTAGTGTTTGTGACTAATATCTTTGTTCCTTTTTCTGTGCTGAGTAATTTTCTGTTTTCTACATTTGAGTTAATGCCATACTTATGTTCTTCACCTTTTTGAAAAATTGTATGTCTTGCATCAAACATCAAAGATCTTCAGGGGCTTGATCAAGTTCATTCTTCACTGTTCCTATCTTATTGTGTATGACTGTATGGTTCCACAGTCTATGTTCTGGAGCTGAATATCTACAGCAAGTAGTGGATGTTTATAAAATTTTCTGCTTTTAATGAGTTCATAATTTTGAAGATTGTTGTGTTTATTTTCTTATTGATGTTGCATATGATAACAAACAGCTTAGAATGCTTAGATGTGATGTTTTGCAATATTAATCCTTTGTACACTATCTTTATCTGATGAAATAGGAAACTCTACACAATGTGTGGACTAGTACTACCAAACTGCAGAACAATGTCAGCATTGAAAGGATTTCATCTGTGAGGCAGGCTACCATTCATGGTTTTGAGGCTAGAGGCTTCTCCAAAGAAGAAAGTGAAGCTTTGTTGAAGAAGAGTGTTCAAATTGCATTTGAGGCACGTGATATCTATTATGAGAATTCTAGGAAACGCTCTTCTGATAACACCAGAAGCCAAAATACTTACGAACAATCTCCAGTCTTAGTTGCAGCATCGGTAGGGAGTTATGGAGCTTATTTAGCTGATGGATCTGAGTACAGGTAGTTTGATTCAGGATATTTTAAGCTAGTAGTGTAAGATGCTTCATTTTGAACCGCATCATGGCATGTCCTTGATCATACATGGATTGATTGGTTAGAGTTCATTTTCAATTTGCTCTGTTGTCCATTTCCAAACTTTAGAGTAATTAATTTGGGTGCCATCTGATCAATTTCAGCTTCATGAAAAATATGATCTTTGGGAATGTTTGTTTCTTACATTGTAATTCAGTTAAGAGGTCTAAGTTTCTTGAAAAAGAACGTGATATGTTTCACAAAGTCAGTCCTCAAATTAGATCAAGAAGCAAAAATAAGCACTCCTTAAAAGGTCTTAAAAAAGCATGTCTAGAATTCAGCTGGGGAGGTCTTAGTCAATTAGCCTTCTTCTTATATAATTTTTTCCTTTTTTTCGTTTTTCTTTATGGGTTTGTATTGGAACGAAGCATCCAGTATACCTCTTCAATATGACGACTTTAACAAATATCTAGATTATTCCCTTCTGTTGTCGTCTTGCAGTGGGGACTATGGTGAAGCAGTTACATTATCAACTTTGAAAGAATTCCACAGAAGAAGGGTTCAAGTTCTAGCAGAATCAGGTGCTGACCTGATTGCGTTTGAAACAACACGAAATAAACTAGAAGCTCAGGTACCTATTAAGCTGCATCGATAGTAGACGTGGTAGATTTGTTTTATTAGTTTTCTTACTGACAATTGAAATGCGATATGTAGTTGAATGGAGTTTTTACCCAAATGAGTAAAAGCTTAATTTAAAAAAGGGTGGATGTGCATGGCACATGGGTATTTACCAACTAAAGGGGGTTAGGGTGAGTCCGATACATCTATTTATCTTTTTTTATTAACTGGTGATTCGTGACTTGTTAATTCATGCTCTTAGGCTTATGCTCAACTCCTCGAGGAAGACAACATTAAAATTCCGGCATGGTTTTCGTTCAACTCAAAGGATGGTGTCAATGTGATTAGTGGAGATCCTTTGTCTGAGTGTCTCAGTTGCTGATTCATGCAAGAAGGTTATTGCTGTCGGAATCAATTGTACCCCACCTAGATTCATTCATGGTTTGGTTCAAACCATTCAGAAGGTATGATTCTTCAAGGGTCTATTTGTATATCAGAAATTCTTTTGCAGAAAATGGTATTTTTTAATCTTCTCGGTTGCACATTATTATAGCAACTCGTATCTTTCTCAGGAGAAATATGAAGAAGAAAAGGAAGGGGTGTGTACTAGGAGAAAATCTAGTATGGCTGCTGCTGCTATCTGCTGCTGCTGCTGCTGCTGCTGCTGTTGCTGTTGTTGTTGCTGTCGTTGCTATCGTTGCTGTTGTTGCTGTCGATAGCCCCTGTTGCTGTTGCTGTTGATGTTGATGTTGCTGTTTCTGCTGTCGTTGTTGTTGTTGCAGGTGTAGATTAATAAGAGTTTGTACATTATGTACATTCATCATCACAAAAATTATGTCGTTGCTTTCGTTCCCTTTTTTCCCTTGAAACATTATGTACATTCATCATCACAAAAATGTTTAGATCATTCAACATTTCTTTTAGCAAAAGGAAGTGAAAATAATACTTTTTATTTTCTTTTGCTTGATCACCAACATGGTGTTTCTTGTCTTTGTCACAATGAATTTCGAGTGCTCAGGCTAATGCATACATGATAAGATGTAATAAAAAGTCATTTGATAGTAAAAAAAAAAAAATAAAAAAAAATAATATTTGCTATGTATACTTACCATAGCGTTTTTAAAACGCTATGGTAAATTCTACCATAGCGGTTTTAGAGTCTACTATAGCGTTTTTAAAACGCTATGGAAGAGGATACCATAGCGGTTTTGAAATGCTATAAAAGCCAAACTTACTATAACGTTTTAAAACCGCTATAATATCCCCTGGGTCTATTATAGCGCCGGCTGTCATAGCGGTTTTTAAATGCTATTGATCAGAATTTTTCTTGTAGTGTAGTGGACAGGTTTCTACATTTACAGCAGGGTTCTAGATCTGTTTCTGAATACTTGGCCGAGTTTACACAGTTGAGCCGCTATGCCACTTGTTTTATAGATACTCCAGAGAAGAAGAACATGAAGTTTTTGAGTGGTCTGAACCCGTTCCTAAGGAAACAGTTGATGGTGATGATTGATCGTCCTTTTGAGAGATTAGTGGACGTCACTTTGAGTCAGGAGCGAGTAGACGCCGAGTGCAGACAAGAAACTTTGGTTCGACGAGCTAGAGGTTCAGAACGCAGTTAGAGGTTTGGTCGAGGAAGCCAGACCATTGAGCAGGCACCGCAGCCAAAGCGTGCCGCTTTCCAGCAGAGAGACCCTGGTAGAGGGGGACCAGTTAGGACTGGCAGAGACCGCCGAGGTGACAAACGTTCTCGAGGAGATTATCGACAGCAGCAGTAGCAACATAGACAACCTAGGTGGGGTGGTCAGACAGGAACTAGGAGCGGTTGCTTCACTTGTGGTCAGGAGGGACATGTAGCCCGTGATTGTCCAAGAGGTCAGACAAATCGATGGGAGCATGTAGTTTGTTATACTTGTGGACAATTGGGGCATTTTTCCAGACTTTGTCCTCAGAATAGGGATGGACCAGCACAGCAGAGGGCGCCTCAGGGACAGTTAGCACCTGCGCCTGGAATTGGTCAGAGAGTCCCTCTCCCAGCACCGCCTGTTCGCCTAGCAGCTATTCCCGGTCAGGGAAATGTTGAGGGTATGTTATTTTATTTATTTTTATTGTCGTTTTGTGTGTGCAAGATGTAGTAAGATTGTGTTATGTGCATTATGCGTAGGAAAAATTGTATGTTAGTATGTTGTTATGTGATTCAGGATACATGTGTTGTGTGCCAGGTTTTGTGCATTCGTCGTCTTTCTTGTTGAGGGCTCTTTCGATACAGGAGCATCTAGGTCTTTTATTTCTAGACAGTTGGTTGTTAGAGATAACCTTGAGGTAGTGCCTTTGTCGGAGCCCTTGTGCGTTGTGTCTCCCTTGGGCAGTTTGGTTTGGTTGTGGGAATTTTGTCCCCGTTTCGAGTTTTCCTTGTTGGGGTACAACTTTGTGTTTGACTTTATTGTCTTGGGTTTTGAGGGCTATTATTTGATTCTAGGGATGGATTGGTTGTCCAGTCATCCGGTGATCATTGATTGCTTGCATAGGTCGGTGATGTTAGCGCCACCTGATGTTTCGCCTCGTGTGTTGGCTTGTGAGCCCGATTCGGTTTCTTTGATGTCGAGATTTCTTAGCTCTCTTGAGATTTCTTGTCCCGACACCAGTTCTGTAGAAGTTGTGTGTGAGTTCCATGATGTGTTTCAGGAGATTCCTGGTATCCCTCCTCGTCGTGAGGTAGAGTTTCGGATTGACCTGGTTCCTGGTACTGCACCTATATCTAAATCAGCGTACAGGCTTGCACCTAAGCAATTGGAAGAGATGAAAGTACAGCTTGATGAGTTGCTTCGTAAGGGGTTTATTCGTCCGAGCAATTCACCTTGGGGAGCTCCAACAATATTTGTGTCCAAGAAGGATGGATCATTGAGGATGTGCATAGATTATCGAGATCTGAATAAAGTGACCATCAAGAATAAATATCCATTGCCTCGGATTGATGATCTATTGGATCAGTTGAGGGGAGCCGTAGTGTTTTCACAGTTAGATTTGCAGTCTGGGTATCATCAGATGAGAGTTGAGGAACATTCCGTTCCAATTACCGCTTTTCGGACCCGTTATGGCTTGTATGAGTTTCCAGTCATGCCATTTGGATTGACAAATGCACCAGCTTTCTTCATGGATTTGATGAATAGATTGTTCAGTCCGTACTTGGACAAGTTTGTGGTAATCTTGATTGATGATATCTTAGTGTACTCGAGGAGTTTAGAGGAGCACAGAGAGCACCTTCGCATTGTTTTGCAGACACTTAGAGAAAATCAGTTGTATGCGAAGTTCAGTAAGTGTCACTTCTGGGAACCTGAAGTTCAATTTCTCGGGCATGTCATTTCTAGTGGAGGTATTGCAGTGGATCCCGAGAAAGTCGAAGCAGTGAAGTCTTGAAGACGACCGAGTAGTGTGACAGAGATTCATAGTTTTCTGGGTTTGGCTGGTTATTACCGACGGTTTATCGAGAAATTTTCCTTGATTGCAGCACCACTCACTCAGTTAACTAGGAAGAATGTTCCTTTTGTATGGTCAGAAAAGTGTGAAGAAGCTTTTGAAACTTTGAAGCTTCGGTTGACTTCAGCACCAGTGTTGACTATTCCGACACCTGGTAGCTGACTGGTGGTATTTACTGATGCTTGCGGTACAGGATTGGGTGGAGTGTTGTGCAAGGCAAGAAGGTCGTAGCCTATGCGTCTCGACAATTGAAACCCCACGAGCCAAAATATCCGACACATGATTTAGAGTTGGCAGCCGTAGTCTTTGCTTTGAAGATCTGGAGACATTATC
Source organism: Berberis vulgaris (assembly GCA_963556465.1). Taxonomy (NCBI): domain Eukaryota; kingdom Viridiplantae; phylum Streptophyta; class Magnoliopsida; order Ranunculales; family Berberidaceae; genus Berberis; species Berberis vulgaris. The sequence continues at coordinate 36,518,875 of OY747126.1, read as the reverse complement.
TGTATGGTGAGAGGTTCGAGTTGTTCACAGATCACAAGAGTTTGAAATACCTATTCACTCAGAGGGAGTTGAATATGAGGCAACAACGATGGGTTGATTTCCTTAGCAGCTATGACTTCGAGATACAGTATCAGCCTGGTAGGGCCAATGTGGTTGCAGATGCCTTGAGTAGGCGACATGCAGTGATGGCAACCATGATGATTCAGGAGTACCGAACACTTGAGACATTGGTTTCATTTGCAGTTCAGCCTACTTCCAGTACAGAAGGCAGCATGATAGCGGGTTTAGCAGTTTATCCGTCGTTGATCAGTAGAGTGGTGGAGAGACAGACCTCCGACCCAGTGATTACAAGGCAGATAACAGATTTGGTAGTGGACACATTGGATGAGTGCCCTACCGATTGGTCGGTGGGTTCAAATGGAGGGTTGCAATTTCGTGGGCGACTTTGTGTTCCGTCTGATGAGGAGTTGCGAAGAGATATCTTACAGGAAGTTCATAGATCTCGTTTCACCATTCATCCCGGTGGAACAAAGATGTATCGAGATTTGAGACGTTCTTTCTGGTGGCATGGCATGAAGAAAGACATTGGAGAGTTTGTGGCACGGTGTGCGACTTGTCAGCAGGTGAAAGCCGAGCATCAGAGACCGTCTGGGTTATTGCATCCATTGGATATCCCGACGTGGAAGTGGGAGTATATCACTATGGATTTCATCAATGGACTTCCACGGTCGAGGAAAGGTAATGAGTCGATATGGGTCATTGTTGATCGGTTGACGAAGTGTGCACATTTCATTCCTGTTAGTATGAATCGAACAGTAGACAGTCTAGCGGTGTTGTTCATTCGGGAGATAGTTCGCCTTCATGGGTCGCCTATTTCGATTGTATCCGACAGAGATCCGCTTTTCACAGCCCACTTCTGGCAGAGCTTTCAGCAAGCTATGGGTACTAGATTGGACATGAGTACAACTTATCATCCACAAACAGATGGCCAATCTGAACGAGTAAATCAGGTAGTGGAAGACATGCTTAGAGCATGCATTTTAGACTTTGGGGGCAGTTGGGAAGATCACCTACCGTTATGCGAGTTTGTGTACAACAACAGCTACCACGTAAGTATTGGCATGACACCGTTTGAGGCACTCTACGGACGATCGTGTAGGTCCCCTGTTTGTTGGGCAGAGATTGGAGAGTCAGTTGTGATGGGGCCGGAAGTGATCAGAGAAACTACTGAGAAAATTGAGCTGATTAGAGCGCGTTTGTTGACAGACCAGAGTAGACAGAAGAGTTACGCTGATAGGAGGCGTAAGGAGTTAGAGTTTGATGTTGGTGACAAGGTTTTTCTGAAAGTTTCCCCGATGCGCGGAGTTGTTAGGTTCCGAAGTCGTGGGAAACTTGCACCGAGGTATGTAGGGCCATATGAGATTACTGAGAGGATTAGACCAGTGGCCTACAGATTGGCTTTGCCGCAGAGTATGTTAGGTATCCACGACGTGTTTCACGTATCCATGTTGCGGAAGTGTTTGGCAGACCCGTCACAGATTATGGAGCCTGCTGAGGTGGAGATTTCGGATGAGTTGACGTATCCAGTGAGGCCAGTAGCCATTGTTGATGATGATGTGAAACAACTTCGTCGGAGGATAGTGAAGTTAGTGAAGGTTCAGTGGAGCCCCAGAGCGGGTGACGTGACTTGGGAACTAGAGGACCAGATGAGACAAAAATACCCCGAGCTTTTCGCCTAGGTTTTCTTTTCGTGGCTTTTGTCTGATCTCGAGGACGAGATCTCTTTTAAGGTGTGTATGATGTGATATCTGCGTTTTTCCAAAAAAAAAAGGAGATTTTGGGCGGGGTGTACTCAGTAGAAGTGGTGGGGGCACATAGCCACCCACCCTTTAAGAGACAAAACGACCCCCCTCCCTTTCTTCTTCTCTTTCTTTTCCTTTTTGTTTTCTTTTCATTCCAGTGAGCGACGCTGAGTCTTCGTCGCCTCCTCCAGCAATTTCTCGACGATTTTGGGTGATTTCTCCCCCACAGCTCACCTCCTCCTTCTCATTTCTTCCTCTTTGCATTCCCTCTTCATTTCTCTGTTGTTTTTTTCGAAAAAAAAAAAAAAAATCAGTTTTCATTTGGGTTTGGGGTTTGATTGGTGTCCATAGCTTCGATCAGCCGTGGAGGGGCCTTGGTGGCGTCCTTGGGAGCCCTTAGAACCGACATGCAAGGTTGTTTTGGGGTTGGCCGAAAATTTTTCAAAAATCAGGGTGCATGTTTGTTTGGAGGGTTCCTCGGCGTGAATCCGGGCTTTGGGTGCGTGGGTGAGCCTCACATTCGTGACTCCGAGTGTCCTTAGACTCATTTGCGGGCTGTTGTGCAGTTTGGAAGCGATCAAACCGGAGTAGGGAGGGTTTCGACGCGTTTTCGCCAAACTTTGGGTTGCGGCGGGGTGTTTGCCAATTTTTATTGCCGGTAAGTTTTCTTTCCGTCACGTGCCACTTGTAATTTATTTATTTTTTTCAGTCTTCGGCTTGTTTGCTCATTTTCGAGTCCGCTTTGCAGTTTTAAAAATTTTCGTGGTCCCGCATTCATGGTTTTGCGTGTTAGGAGCTTCGACCTGTAGGAATTGGGTTTTGAAAATCCATTCCGCCCAGGTGAGTGGAATTATAATATTTATTTTGATAAAGAATTATTTGAAATCCTGAATTTAATTTTTACATTATACCGTCGATTGTGTATAATTAAATCCAAATCCGAAATTCGGGGTTTTCAGATATTTCGATTATTGTGTTGGTTATTTGTGAATGAATTAGGCATTGGATTTCCGAAAAGCATGATATACTTGAATGAAATCGAATAGTGAAGGAATTTTGGTGTGATTAGGCTTTGGTGTAATGACATGAGACTTGTATGCTTTGTTTTCGAATTTGCATAGTATGTCATGTTTTACCGTGGATTTCCGAGTCTTGAGCATGTATGATAATCAACTCGAATAAATTTATTGTGGTGAATTGGGTCATGTTGGGACCCTGGCATAGTCGTGGTTTTATAAACAAATTTGCAGAATTGTTTATTATTGAACGTCTGTTACCTTTGGTGATGTACAGACTTGTCATTTGTGCATGTGGATAGTAGTATAAGTGTCTTTACCCCGCTATAATGCCTGTTGTGCCGATGCTTAGGAGCTTGCTCGCATCGTGAGTTGGATGGTGCTTGAGATGACTCGCACCTGACATTGTGGACACTATTGCATGTGGCAAGCTTGCTGAGGTGCGGTGAGCTCCCGCACGCACTTGCCACTATAGAGTGCAGTAGGACGGGTGCCGGAGGACGTGCTTTGGAGATTACTCGCTTTCCCTCCCAGCGCGCTTGAGTTTGATTGTGTTAGGTTGGCCGTGTTAGGCCAGTCGTTCGGGATGTTGGAGTTTGTATCCTGGCAGATGACACCCCATTAGGATACAAGCAAGCCCGAAGTGGTACTGGTGCACGTTGTGGGATGTGTCTGGGTGAGACACATTCGTAGGGTATGCGGATACCTACGATATTAGACACTTATACAGAATTTTACATGATTTTTGGTTTCAACCTGCTTGCTATACCTAGGAGACTAGGAAGAATTATGAGATTTTCTTTATTTCCATCGCTTGATATTTACCATGTTTGAATCACGTGTAATGATCGACATATATCGTAAACTGGTAGTTATTGTTGAATCTGAAATGTTTGTGTTGTTGCTTGAACTTAGAAATATTATCTTTAGATACACGGTGTGATTTAGTCTTTAGAACATGTTATTTATCATTTATTGCCTGGCATGAATTTTCCTGGTATAGTATTATGTTATTTGTATTTAGTTCGCTCGCACCAGCTAGCTTTGTGCTATGCTGACCCCGCAAGGGGTGTGCTTCTATTGGAGTGCAGGCAGTGTTGGCGTTCCTGCTGATCGTGGCGCGTAGGCCCCAGTTACCGTTGTAGGCGCGTTTTGTGCTTTTTGGTTGTGTCCACCCTGTACGGGTATGTTTTGCTTCCTCTGTGTTTCAGATGTACTATATGGTTATACTAGATGTTTGTATACTGGTTTTGTCGCTATGACTCGGGCGGGGCGAATCAAATATATACTTATTTTGTTCAAATTTTATCGTAGTTTTTATTTCCGTTTCATTCTCGTATCAAGAATGTGTTATATTATGATGTTGTGGCCGGTTACGATCCGCCTGTGTACGTGTTAGTTCACGCATCGGCACGCTGCAATTCCCGTGGCGGGTCGGGGCGTGACATAGGGTCTAGCCCTAATTCACACATTATCAAAACAATAAACTGAGAATCTAGGGCCTGGCCCTAATTCACCAAAACAAAAATAACAAAAAGAAACTAAGGCCTTATAGGTAGGCCTTACTCACCAAACTCCAAAAACTACTTGATAGACTACATATTCAGCAAGCTACTGCTAAAGGGCCTCAAACAAATAATCAACCAAAGCTGCCACCCTTGCAAAGCACCATAATCTTGCATAGAGCAAAGACACCGTCCCTATCCACTGCTCTACTAAAACAACAACCTTAGCAACTCACAAAAAACAACTCTACCACTAACTTTCAAAGCCAAACATGTCCACACCATTGGCTGCATTAAATCAATGATTTCAATGAGTGTATACAACACCGTTCCGCCCCTCAATACATTTCAGCCAAGGGTTGCAATCCTTTGATCTGCCCCGCATATAACTTACAATGGCAACATTTCAACAACCTAGAATGATTCATATCAATAACCATGTCGAATATAAGGCGTCTGACTCCTATCCAATCGAACCAAACACGCTATTCTGACAGGAAAATTTGAGATATCAAACTCTCGACTAGTACTTTCCTTTTCGGCCCTTTCAGCTAGCGCATCCGCCACGACATTTGATTCCCTCAAAATATGTTTCACTCCAACAACCATGTCCTTTAACAAATTTTTAATCTCCCTCCAACAATTCTCTAAAAATCAAGGGATTTTATACACCTCATAAAACCAGCCCTGCACAAGCTCCAAATCCGTTTAAATAATCGCCTTATTAAAACCCAACCTGATGCTTAATCGAACTCCATCAAGAACCGCTAAAACTTCTGCTCGATTATTAGTTTCTGCTCCAAAAACAATTTGTTGGGCAATAATGCACATGCCCCTATCATATCTAACAATAACTCCTCCAGTAGCTTTGTCACTTCTTGAAGAGCCATCGACATTAACGGCCACAAAATCTTCCAGTGGGAAATTCCAATAAACTATCCTATTGCCCCTATTATTTACTGGCACAATAGGAAACCCCAATGCCCTTAGCGGTTCATTGAAAACACTGATCCATTTAGGAGTCACAAAAGAGTTTGCCAAATGCAAACCCCTCCTTACAAACAAAATCACTGCCAAAGCATTCGGCTTGGCATTATCATAAGAAAATTTGCAACGTTGCTTCCATAATTCCTAAATAATCAATAAAGGAGTCAAATAGTATAGCATACCTACTTGCATATTCATGTTAGCCCTCCGAAACCAAACTGCAGAATAGTTAAAATCTCCGTTGCTCTTCTTACATGGATGCCAAAGATAGAGTCAAAATGTTCCCATACTTCCAAAGCTAATCTACCTTCAATGAATAAATGCTTCAAAGATTCCATACTTGGATTGACACAACATAAGCATCTCAAGGCAAGACTAATACCATACCTATGCAGTTCCCCATCAACCGGAACACATCTCCGCAACAATTTTCTACACAAAAACATAAATTCAAGAAGGTAGTAGCGATTGCCGAATCTTATTATATAAAGCTTCTTCCTTCCCTCTCATCCGAATCACATCATAGGCAGATCGAGTACTAAATAAACCATTTGTATTCGAAGTCCACACACAAGTGTCCTCACTCAGTCTCCCCCCCCCCCCCCCGATTCTATCATCATATAACAACTTCGCCAAGCCCCTAAGAGTCGGGTTAACCAATTCAAAGTCCCCAATCTTAACCTCATTCACCGTTGGCAACTTATCAAATTCAATCAATTCCCCTGAACGCAAAAATAGCACCATTCCTTTCCAATTTTCTGCGAAAAAACTAGTTTTCCCCGTTACCAATACGCCATACGTTGTTTCCAACAAAATCTGATCTGCTCTTCATAATCTCTTTCAGGAAAGACGAAGCACCACTTTTTTCTTTCTGACATATCAAAGGGGTTAGAGTTGAGAAGATGCCACAGAGCTTTAAGACGAAAAGTTTTTGAGACAGTGAGAAGATTTCGAACACCCAATCCACCTTCCTCCAAGGGTAAACTTAGTTTCTCGCAAGAAATCCTTTTGTTTCTCAATCTACTTTCACAATCTCCCAGAAAAAATCCGACAGTAACTTCTGAATCCTTGCCAGCACCTTCTGTGGAACATACATAGCATTTAAAGTATAAACCAAAACAGTCGCCTTCCATCCATTTATTCTTTTTTGAATTTTACTGACTAATTCATCAAAGAATATTATTTTGCATCTTCCCAGACAAATCGAAACTCCCAGATATTTCATTGGAGACCCTCTATACTGAAATCTTGTATATATCTTCAAAGCAACCACTCTCTCTGCCGAGGCCATTTCCTCCACCGCAAATGAACTTTTTCTTGCATTAATCTTTTGCCCTGGAGTTTAACTATATCTCTCCAAAATTTTCATAAAACCTGTGACAGAAGATTTCCTGTCATTGAGAAATATAAGAGTGTCATCTGCATAGAAAAGGTGTGTGATTGGCATGCAGTCTCTAGGTGTATAATAAAAACAAATTTCGCCCTTATTAAAAGCCACCTTCAACCCCTATTTAACACCTCATAAGCAATAATAAATAACATCGGAGAGAGCGGGTCTCCCTGCCCCAATCCTCCGAAAGATTTGAAATATCCATTATAGACTCCTTGCAAACAACACTGAGAATATAGTTGGCAATAATATGACACACCCTATTATTGAAACCAAACCGTCTGAGCACCACTAAAAGAAATGACCATTTTAAGTTATCATAAGCCTTTTCCATGTCAATCTTTAATACCACATTTCCGCCAGTAACCTTTCTATAAATATCTCTTACCAATTCCTGAGCGAGTCCAATATTCTCCACAATGGATCTCCCCCTCACAAAAGCCCCATGTTCCTGATCCACCATCTCTGGTAACAATAAAGCTAATCTATTGCACAGTAATTTATTAAAAACTCTATAAATCACGTTGCAAAGACTAATAGGACGAAAATAAAAAAAAAAACCTGGTGATTCCAATTTAGGAATCATAGCCATCAGAATAGCTGAGAACGCCGAAGGAAGTGCCTCACCTTCAAAGAACTGAATAGCCGCTTTCCATATATCTATACCAACCACCTCCTGTCACGTCTGAAAAAAGCCTGCATTAAACCCATTCGAACATGGCGTGTTGTCTTTTGGAATGCCAATGGTAGCCTGTTTCACCTCCTCAATGGTTGGCCTTCTAACTAACTCATCACAATTAAAAATGGAAATAACTATAGGGATGCAATCCAGTAATTCAATATCCGTTCCATGAACGTCCTGGGAGGAAAGCAATTTGTGAAAATACCCATTTGCTTTTCTTAAAATTTCCCTTAAATCCGAGATCTCCCTACCACAAGGAAACCTAGTCGAAGAGATAACTCGTATTTTCTGTTTGGAATTAATTGAAGCGAAAAAATACTTTGTTCAGGCATCCCCCTCTTTAAACTCTTTCTCACCTGATTTCTGCATCCAGTAAAGCTCCTCCTGTTTAAGATCAAGCATGTATTCTGTCTGACACCTACTCAGATTGCAACATGTATCAACATCCCAATTCGCCTCCATATTGAAACTATTACTCCCATTTTCCTCCTTGCCAGAAAGTAAAATTGTTTCCCATTGATTTATCTCATCTTTCAATGCTCTAATTTTACTAAAAACATTACCAAAAACCTTTTTGTTCCACTTAATGAAAGCTCTGCGAAGAGTTTTAAATTTAACATCCACTGTGTCAAGGGCCCTCATATTACCCACTTTCACACTCCAAACTGATTCAACTAAATAAATGAAAACCGGATGCGTAGTCCACATATTAAGGAATCTGAAAGGTGTAAAACCTGATCTAGTTTGTACCGGCAGAGAAGCCAAAATCAGCGCATGATCTGAAAACATATGTTGTAAATGTTTTACCTTCATGATAGGCATATGCGAAAACCATGTCGAGTCAAGCACTCTATACCAGCCTTGCCCTTGCCTATTATTACACCAAGTAAACCTTGGTACAGTGAACCCAAAGTCGTGCAATCCATAATTTTCAATACAATTCGAAAATTGGACATGCTAATCAATGAGGGATTATTTCCTCCCAATTTTTTAGTATCATTAATAGTAGCATTAAAATCTCCCCCTACCATCCACGGTACATCAGACTGCATTGCCAATTGTTCTAGCTTATCCCATAAGTCCCTTCTTTCCTCCACTGAGCATTTAGCGTAAACAAAAGAAATAAAAAAAAATGAGAATTTGAATCATTTACCTTGCAATGAATCAACTGGTCTGTCATAACAATCACTGAGACCGTCAGATCCGCAACACAAAAGATCCATAGCATTCCGCCCACTGCTTCATTTGACAAAAAACCTGATAATCTAATCTTGTTACTAATCTCCAGATGACGACAATCCTCTATAATTGGTTCCGCTATCATTAGGATTCTAACCTTGTAATCTACCACCATTCTTTTAAGTCTACTCCTTGTGGCTCTATTTCTTACTCCACAAGCATTCCAGAATATAATGTTCTCAATCATTGTTAACATGGGAGGGAAGATCCGTTTGACGAATACTCAGAGGAATCGCCATCCTGACTTTCTTATTCTTTTTACTACTCATCTCTCCTTCTGATGAAGCACCCAATTCCAAATCTCTCATCAAAGTTGCTTGAGGCCCTATTTCTGATTCAGAACCTACATCCTTACTATCATCACTTGTACTCTCAAAAGTGTTAATGTTCATTTTTTTTTTCTTTTTCTTTTTTAATCCACGACTCTCTTTGAGCAGGCTAATAGCTTTCTCTAAAGTCTCACCCAACGAACTCATACTAGGTTCCTGATTGGAACTATTCCTCTCCCCATCAGTCATCTCCTCACCTACAGCAACTCCCTGTTTAACACCAAGAATATACTGGGTATTCTGTTCCCCTGCATCAAAAGCAGGGAGCTTGCTAATCTCTGCCCTTTCGAAATTGCCAGCATAAATCACAGTGTTTAACTTAGTAGAAACAGATCCTACCCCCACGTCTGAACCTGGTCCCTTTGCCTGTTCCCTTGCCACTAAACTTAGGACCTTGCTAAGTTACTGCATTGCTGCTCGTTCCCCTGGAGAGTATACTATATTGGCAGCAGTCGTCCCTACTCCGATCTCTTTGTCTGTACTTAGTTCATAGCCTTCCTCCAAAACAGCAGTAATATCTGCATTGCCGACTACTGCAGCGACCTCTAACTCCCCTGTCTTCTCTGCCAGTTCTATTGGCTCTTTGTTCTCTGATGTTCCCTCCACTTCCTGACTGAAATTAGCCTAAGATGAGTCATTTTTTGCACTTTGAATGGCCCTTTCTATTCCACTAGTTGAGTAACCCGAATTTTTGCAGTCAGCCCTTAAATTCTTAATCCTTCTCTCACTCGAGATACTTGTAGAACTTACTTCTAAATTCGCCACGTGTGCAAGCACTTTACCTTCCTCCACCTCTGTCAATTCCACATTGTCTACTGCCAAGTCATTGCCTGCTTGCATCTCCTCCTCTAGATCAACTAGTACACCCTCTAAATTTCCATTGGCCTTCTTTTCCATTAAAACGTCCTCTAAAGCAGCAAAATTGTTTTTAACAGTGATTTCTCCCTTGTCTTTAGCAGGAATCTTTCCCATTCCTACGCAATAGAATTAAACTCGCTTCCTGCAGAATCCCTCTTACCGTTATCCTTCTCTTTTTTGACCCCTTCTTCTCGTTGTTTACCCATGATTTTTATACCAGTCAAGTCTTTGACATCACTTGTTCCTACTCTTACTCCTTTTTAAGCACTAGCAATTTCAACTCCTTGAATATCTTCTGCCCCAATTGTTCCAACTAAATTTTTTTATCTTTCTCTTTTTTGGAAATTGGCATGTATTTTTGCTTCACCACTGTTTGCGCCTGCTTCGCTTTATTAAAATTCTTTTCTGCCATCTCCTTTTCCCCCTCTCTATTATGGTTTCCTTTCTTCATGCCTAGGATTTTCCTATAGAACTCTTTCTCTTGTCCTATTAAGACACAGTGGTCACAATACTTAAAACTTGGGTATTCCATTTTTTGCAAATACCCACTGTTTTTAGGGCTCTCAAGCCAAATCCTAGACGGTAAAGGTTTAGTGACTTCCATCTCTACGCACATACGTGCAACTCTTGGATTAGCAAAATATCCCGTTCCATCATCAATCTAAAAAAAAAATTGAATGCATTCCCAATCGCCTTCATGATGGCAGTTAAATAGAAAGTGAACAAAAGATTTGGGAGTTTCACTCACACCGGAGCCAATTCCGAATCAGCCTGTAGACTAAATCTAGGATAGTGAAAGAGTCTTTAGAGAGTACATTTTTAACTTCAACCTCTGTTTGCAAATAAACTAGAACATGTCGTTGATCAAGAAGCCCCATAATGAACTCGGCCGAAATTCCCCAGAAACGGTGGATTAAATCCCTAATCGCGTAGAGACGGACGAAAACTTCAACACCACCACATGATTTGAGACATGGTTTTAACCTCTTGAAACATCCGAATCCAATAGCAATAAAGCCGGATTGCACACTTTCCTAAAACTCGTCGAATCAGTTGATTTTTCCTCCATGATTTCCTTGCTAGCCACCACATGAATTTGCGCAAAACTTATTTTAGGTTGCTCCCCTTCTTCATGGCCAGCCAAGGTAGGATCACCCTTGGCCGTCGTCATGGCAATCATGAAAACCTAGCCGCCAAACTAAAAGAAACGGATATGATCCATCCCCACGAACCACTAATGGCAATGATTGATTAAAACCTGGAAAACTAATAATACCCAAATGCCCCTTGGAAACCCCAAAATAGCCCAAAGCATTTTTTTTCATCAATCAAATCCACCACCATCTTCAACATGTATAGAACTAGCGTATTACCCGTGCCTACGGCACTCCTATTATTTTTTTCTTATATGACTATTTATGTCTCCAAATTACTCTTTGTAATTTTATCTTAAAGAAGAAATACAAAGATAATCTATCATTGAAGTACTATGCAACGCATATCCTAGAGTCATAAATTAGAGACAAAAAACATAACTATGGGTTTGAAGAGAAAGTACCTAATTACAAAGATAATGAGTTGAAGTTGGAGATGGCGTAGAAGCAACCTGCAGTAAGTTAGACAAATAAAAAAAATTTAAGAGACCATAAGCATCATGCTTAAAGTAAAATACCCGATTTGTCTGTAAGAAACGTTGGCTACTACTCTCACATGAAATTCTAAAAATTTTGGGTAAGAAACAAAATAAAGAAAAGAAATTGTCAATAAAACATGAAGAGTGCACATTGCATCAATAAAACCATGAAAATAGTATAGTAGGTAAACAAAATGAAAATAAAAATAAAAGATTATAAACTATCGAAACAATGAAGCCATATCATACAGACTTAAATTACATGAAAATGCATATGAAAATGTAAATCGTACAAATTATTCATCAACATGAAATAGAACTTTAGTGCATACCTCGGAATTTGTAATATCATAAAGGGTGCATGAACCATCATCATGAGCCAGAAGAACAGATTCACCTTCTGAAAAAAAACCACCCACAGGTTGAGATCTTGCGCCCTATTTCATTAAATTGTCCAGTATTGGGATACTTATTAGCCACTCTAACCCCACTCTAAATTTCACAGGAACCACAGAACCATTCACAACCTTCTCCTTCAAATCAACCTCAGCCGTCCCATTACTTTGAAATTTCTCAACTTTAGCCTTCACACCCAAATCCAAACCACTTCCACCCTTCATACAACTCTCTACACCCTTCTCACCCAATCTTCTCAAGTTCAGAACTTGATTCACCCATTCAGTTGTTTAACACTCGAATCCAACCCACCGCTCTCAATTCGAATCTCATTCAGTTTGATTCACCCCATTCAGTTCATAACTTGATTCACCCCAGTCTTCTTAAAATCTCCCAACCCAATCAACCCCTTCTTAATCACATCACCCCTCTTTTGATTTCGAGCTCACCCCACCCTTCAATGATATTGATCTCTCCAAACCCCGACACCCACCTATCGATTTCCCCTCATTCGACTTTCCCTCATTCCCCTCATCGATTTTCCAGACATCGAAACCCTAGACATCCAATCAGAAAGCAACCTAGAAAAATCAGAAGGGATAGAACTCCTACCTCTGGGCAGCGTCGACGTCGACCACCAAAAAACCACATCCTTGCTTTGCTGTCCCGCCGCCGCTGAAGACTTGGGGATGCGTTTGGTGACAGAGACGGATCTGGGGTTTTCCTTCCCCATAGGGTTCTTGAAGACCTTGTCGATGGCAGGGATTTGATCGAATAGGGCTGAGCCGCCCCTCTTTCGGTCGACGAATTTTTTTTTTTTTTTTTTGGGTTCTGAAGGGAGGGAGAAAGAAGTAAAGTGAAAAAATTTGGGGAGGAGGTGTGGAGTGAGTGAGGAAAGTATCGGGGGTGGAAGTTTTAACTTAAGTTTTGCCAAGAGACAAAACATGCCACGTAGGACAAAAACCCATCTGAATTGTAATAGAGATATTTGTTATAGAATTTTTAATTATACGCATAGCAGTTAACTGTCTCCTTCGAGTTATAAATGTCATATTAGATCACTGTAGTATGAAAGAACATTTATTCATGTATTGTCATTCCATAAGTTATAATTGACTTCATATTTGACCTCTCTTGAATTATAATTGACATATTATATCATGTCTTGTCTTATTTTAACTATGTACAAAACTTTTATTGGAATGAGTCATAATTGACTTTATATTTAGCCTCTTTAGACATATTATATAATTTCTATTCATATTTTAACTATGTACATAACTTTTATTCACATATTGTAAAGGTTAAAGATCTTCTTTGTTCAAAACTATGATACAGGCTATTTTACTTTGTTGTTTACCAATGGGTATGTGGGGCATATCACCTCTTGTGTGGTTGTTCCTATTGCTATTCCTATGGTGTGGTCACACCACGGTTAAGACTTCACATGGTCATGTTATATAACATGAAGTCATGGTGTTATTATGTGTTTAGAAATTTCAGAAATCACATGCTGTTAAAAAAAATGGTAATTGTATTTACATTGTATTTCATATGTGTTCATATTGTGATACTCATTATTATTCACAAATATAAATACTTAGTAATGCTCTTTTCCACAACTTCGATAAAAAAAATGTGAAAAAAGGAAAATATTTTAGTATACAGACTTGCTTGTATACTTGTGATATAAATTTCGGTACGCAAACTTGCTTGCACATCGGGTAATATTCATAAAATAGTTACCATGTATCGAACTTCGGGTGAGATGACATGATACTCAATGTGGCACCCAATTGGGTTATGTACGCTTCGAGTGGCTTTGATGGCAAGGGAGACACTTTTGGGTGAGGTGCGTTCGGAACAGGAGGAGAGTGCGATCGTGGAAAAGAAGATAAAACCTAGGGAAATAAAGAAAACCTTGAATTTATCATAACATGAAAATTTACATGAATTATTTTAGCATGTATTTAGGATTGCCTTGAAGGAATAAACTAACAGCTCATTCGATCATCGAATGAGAACTACATGTCTTCCTTAAGGTGAAAGACATATTATTTGAATGATATTTAATTGTGTAGTTTTGTCTTGATTTGTAAGTTTGTCACACCAGTATTTAAATACTGGCCCGAATTTTATATTGTTTAACACCCAAATTTGGGTGTGTTCTTAATTAGCGCAACCCCAGAGACATACCGGGGTTAGTTAATGTATGGAGGTGGTTCTAGCTGCGTGGCGGTAGTTGAAGATTTTACATCTTTTGTTAGACTTTGGTTTATTGTTTTCTTAAGTAGTTAGATGTAAGACCTAGTTATTCCTGCTTGGAGTCTAAGTCAAGGATTTATTTGGGATTGGTTAATGTAATTAATTTTGTTATTTATTTTGTGGCTTAGGTATGATAATTGTTGACCTCATTTTGAGAGGAAGAATTTTAAGGAAGTTTATTATTTTTACTGTACCACTTAAAATGTTCCTGTCGTGTCTTGGTTTTTGGACAATCTATTAATTTAGGTTGTTTAAAAATCGGTGCGAGAAAAGCAAGCTCAGTGATTGATCGCCTTTTCTGTTTTACTTTTACCAAGGCAAAGAAGAATATAGTGCAAGCATCATCTTCTTTTATTTCCTTTTCCCCGGATTTTTGCTTCAATTAAATTTCTTTCCTTACCAAAGACAATTTATATTCCGTCTGGCACCTATTGAAATTCACACTATCACCGACATCCCACCCTTGTAACAGATTGAATTCTAATTGTTGGATCTCATCCTCCAGTCGCCTCAAATTACTAAAAATATTTCCAAAGATCAAGTGACTCCATGATCTAATATTCTTTCTCACATTTATAATCTTAAGACTTAAAATATCCATACCCCCATATGCGGGCAAGCTAAATCCCAATGACTATCAATTTTTTTTTTAAATCATGATAAGTAGTTCACATTTTTGGAAATCTAAAAGGAATCATACCTGTTCTCAGCATAATAGGGAGAATAACCAGTAAAGGCGCATGATCAAAGCAGGTCCTAAGAAGGTATTCCACACAGTTGGACTGCATCACTGTTACCCATTCAGAGTTAGCCATAAATCTATCAAGCTTGGCCTACATTTTATTGTCCCCTTGCTAATTGTTACACCAATTGAATTTCAGGCCAACAAACCCGAGATCATGTAACCTACAGGACGAAATACAACTAGCAAAATCTTTCCTGGGTAGTCTTGCAGGATACCTTCCACCTAATTTTCCCCTTCTTCCAGGATGACATTGAAATCCCCACCTACTAGCCCAGGTTCAACAAGCCCCAAACAAAAATCTTCCAAGTCGTCCCAAAGACCACGTCTCTCCTAAGGCGTACGTTTAGCATGCACAAAATAAACATAAAAAACTTGTATGTATTAACAACCGTCACCTTGCAATTAATTACTTGGTCAAAATTGTTCACAACCTCCACCTGCAGGTCATTATCCCAAAAAATCCAAATTTTCTCCCTCTTTCTTCATTTGAAACAAACAAATAAAGATTAATTTTACCTCCAATCTTCATATGCCTGTTTGCATCAATCATAGGTTCTGCAATGGCCAAAAGTTTGACTTTATTCTCTTAAACCAAGTTTTTAGTTCAACATCGGGTAGCCTTATTACCCACTCCTCGTGCATTCCAAATCATAATTTTGTCAATCATTATAAACAGTTGTACCAAGCGTATTCCTTGCCCTCCTCCGTTCCAATGAAATTCATAAATATTTGCCTAATATACTAACCTTCTAGAATTTATCATCATCTGAGTGTTACCCAATTTTAGTAACCTGTTTTGCATTCTTTTCATCTTCATTATCCAAAACGCCTTTTTTTCCAGATCATAATTGATGATACACCAAACTATCCAATAATTTTTACTGTACATGTGTCATGATGATCTCGTCAACAGAGTAAAGCATGCCTAGGTGATCACCCAATCTGGAAAATCCCAGACAACACGGAGCCCACTGAGGCGAGATCCGAGAGGTTGGACCAAATCAACGATGCCCCCATTAACCCCATACGTCATACACAGTGTTCTAAAAATCGCTAGGCGCTGGGCGGGCGGCGAGCAGGTGCCTAGCGCCCAGGGGCCTAGGCGATCTTAGGTTTTGTATTATAACTTTAATAATTTATAAAAGTAAAGCATAATACCTTATCAATTACATCCAATTTAATGCCAATATACATATGCAAAATTTAAAAACATGAAAAATTAACAATCGTGAACAAAATTTATTAAAACTCAAATGACTAAAGTTGGTCATGATGGGTACTTTATATAAATTTGAATTTGTGTAATTTTTATTTTTCTTCAAATTGCATGAATAACCTCAGTTAATTTTGATAAAATCTACATTAGTAAAATTGGTACCGGCAGATCCTTTGAGAATTCCATTAAGTAATCATCCTTTGCTATATTTAGACATATACTGAATAAAAAATAATTAAATAGTTTATTTCTAAAAAATAGGAAGGAAAAATAAAATAAGAACACAATCAGCCTTATTAAAAAATAAAAATAAAAAAAATCGCCCAGACCGCCTAGACCCCGCCTAGGCCGACTAGACCGCCTAGGCCGCCTAGATCCCGCCCAGACAGTCCAGAACCGCCCAGACAGCCCAGAACCGCCCAGACAGCCCGCCCAGCCATTAATCTGGGCGGTTTTCCACCTTCTAGCGCCTAGGCGGCCGCCCAGGCCGATTTTTAGAACACTGGTCATACATACATGCCCAATACATTGATTCGTACTAGGAAGAAAACACTAGATTATAAGTCGTTCATGGAAACTCTCATGTATGGACAACACTCCACAAGGGTAGAATCCCTAGCAGATATCGCAGTACAAGTTGTGTAGGGAAACTCCCCTACATGGACGACTCCCAACAAGGAAAGGATTTCTAGCAAAATATTTTTCCCTAAACTATGCCACCAAAGGCATATCTGAACAAGGACTCTCGCAAGATAAATATGGCACAAGGTTGAGTAACAAAGGTATGCTACAGAACCCAATTTACAACAGTACACCTTTCTCAAGCCTCATCTTACTTAGGCATCGGAGTGCCATCGATCGCCACAACGATGGTCTTTGGCTCACGTGTGCAGGTCAAGGAGAACTTGATTTGACACCATCAGTTTAGCATCGTCTATGGGGAACAACAAAGTTCCTAAGAAAATAGCGATAACGCCCCTTCATTACAGTCCAGGAAGATGGTAACCATGAGATCTCGCAATAATTGAGAAATTGTTGAGCCCTCAAGTGCTCGAGTTGGACATGTTGTATAACCCCCTTGATCTTGGGGCCACCAATCTGAACATGTTGTATAACCTCACTATCCCCTGTTCATGAATCATATCATAAACAATCCACTGCTGAAGAAGTTCAACCCGTCAAAGTTGGAGTTTTATGACGAGATAACAGACCCGTCCGACCACTAATGACATTACAACTCTATGAAGGCGCTCAAAGAAGGATCTGAAGCAGTAATGTGCCAAACATTTCCCACCAGCCTAAAGAAAGCAATCCTGACTTGGTTCCACAATCTCCCTCTGAAGTCTATGAATCGTCCAGGATGCTGGCCAAAGCATTTATCACCCGCTATGTCGACAACCAACTGATCAGGAAGGGCCCGCATTACCTACTCAGCCTCAAACAGAAACCAAATGAGACATTGAGGGAGTACATCACCCACTTCAATGATTAGTTCATTCTCATTGATGGCTGCAGGGATGACACCTCGATCATAACCTTCACCTCGAGACTGAAGAGAGGTCAATTCTACAACTTTCTCACCCTCGAGCCTCCGACTGACGTGGCAGACTTACTAAACAGCGCTCAGAAATACATCGTTCGTGAGGAGATGTTGGCCACCCAAAAGGAAAGAGAATCTGACAAGAAACATTCCCCTAGTCCCAAAGACAAAAGGGAGGGAAAGAAACAAGATGACAATAAAAGAAGTAAAAGGAAGAGGAACAACAACAAGCCAAACTCTGACTGCACAAGACAAGATAAAGCCTCCAATGTCGTCGAGTCCAAATCCTTCACTCCACTCAACTCCCACCTGTCTGACGGCCTCAATACCATTAAGAATTGGAGAGAAGTGAAGTGGCTCACCAAATAGATGAGAGATCAATTTCCGCGAGACAATGAAAAATACCGCGCATTTCACAAGGACAACAACCATGACACTGAGGACTACAAGAGTCTCAGAAGCAAGATTGAGTACTGGATCAAGAAGGGAAAGCTCAAAGAATTCCTGAGCATGAAAAAAAGACAAGACCGGGCAAAGGAAAGAGAAGATGTCGTTAAAGAGATAGAGAAAGAAGCTACTAGCGTTATACACGTCCTTCATGGGGTAGGCTTAGAAGGTGAGCAATCAAACATGTCCCAAAAAGGACACTCCACGAGATGCAGACTCAACGCACCTACGAGGATCGACAAGTGCAATACGCACATATTTAAAACCCGATCCAATTGCAGACATTCACATACAAGGACCTCCAAGGCGTCCACTCTCCTCACAATAACGCCCATGTCATCTCAGTCATCATAGAAAAATGGGAAGTGAATAGGTATGTGTCATCTCTGAACATCTTGTTCCTCAATGTGTTCCGCAACATGCATCTCAAAGAAGAGAACTTGACCCTTGCCAGTCACCCCATGATCGGGTTTAGCAGAGAGAAGTACTTGCCTATCAAAAAAATTGACTAACGGTAGTGTCGAGAGAGCCACAACTACAGAAATTCATGTTCCAGGGGGTTCATGGTGGTCGATGCCTCGTCTACCAACAACATCATCTTGGAAATGCCTTGGCTCCATCAGATGGAAGTGGTAGTTCCTACTTTACACCAATGCATCAAGTATACTGCCAATCAGGCAGAAGGAACCATTCGAGGAGACCAACCGTCAGCAAGAGACTGCCATTACGCAGTGCTGAAACAGCTGGATTGTTAGCAATTACAGCTCGGGCTCGCGGGTTAGACATATTGGAGCCCGAACCTAAATAAGGGAGGAGAATCACCCCGCACGGACGATGAGACTTTAGTTTGTCCGAAGGGAAGACCAATGTTTGCCAACCAGACTGGCTGACTAGTACCACCTCGGTGAAAGAGAAATGCGGGAAATGGAAAGTTCGTGTTGATTACACAAGCTAGAATAAGGCTTGTCCGATAAACAACTTTCCACTTCCTCGCATGGATCAGAGTGTGAATGACATATCCAAACACAATACAACTCATACGGATCAAGACAAGGCCCCTACAAATGAGACACAACTAAATAACGAGTCAGGATCCAACACTGAAAATATTATCCGTCAGTCACTCTAGATCAATACAAAACTAAGTAACAGCATGTCGATAGGTCGACGCATACTCTGAAAGCTGACAACCAGTAGACATGGTCCATTCGCACAAAGTTCACTTTTCGGTGACTTCACTATCACTGACGAAACGCGATATTTCGCCAAGGAAATACATGAGTCAGGACCACGCGCGTCTCTTTCAGGGCCAGATTAGCATAGTCCCCGCTCAGAGTGAATTTATCTTATTATTTTGATTTCTTTTTTTTCAGTCTAGAAGAATTGTTTGCACAAGACAATATGATACAGATTCATTCAAGGAATAAAATGCGAATTATAAAAACAGACTTTATTGATGACTAAGAAAACTGTTACAAAGCTTGTTGGACTAACTAGTAGAAAAGTTTATACACTACAACAATATAAGCCCGGTGTAAGTAAGGATCCTCTGAAATGCAAGTCAAGACTTTACTCTGCTAATTTGCCTTGAGAAGCGGATTCAAAAGTGAAAGTAAAGGTACCCAAAGTAGCATGTTGGTATGTACTTGATACTTTGCTCCGCCAATATGCCTCGAGAAGAGGATTTGGAAATGAAAGCAAAATTAGCCAAGGTGGGCTACGGAGATGATCCCTCAGAAAGGGATGCCTAGGGTAAAGCAGAATTAGCACCCCGGGGCCGTAGACCGCGTCTGTCGGAGATCCGCTCACACAATCTACGATGTACATGTAGCACGATGATCTCTTCGATAGGGCCAAGACAAGCTAGTGGGCTCCAGTGAGCGCCATGCCAAACTTAGCCCAAAAGGCAGAGAATGGCCCAACACATACTCAAACACAAGTAGCGAAGGCCTTAAGTACCCATGCAATGAAAAACACCTACGGAGATATTATCATTAAATCCAAGGTATTTGTTTTATTAAAGTTCCACTATTGTTCATCAAATCTAGTTGAAATTCAATATGGTCAATTTATTGTGATCCGGCTCAAGTATCAGACTTGCTGACCCGACCCCGATGTCGGATTATGCCAAGTAAGTCAGGACACCCAAGTCAGACTTAATCGCCCAAGGCCATATGGGGATGAACCTGACCAAAGTTTAGTCAGTTATGACTGATGACGATAACTTCTAGTCTGCTCTAAGTCATAATTCACAAAGACCGAATGAAGATTGCTTAGAAAGTAGGAGTCTAATCAGCGCTCACAGCGCCTATTCAAGATGACTTGCCAGGGATCATTGTCCGATCATAGACAATGGTGGCCGAATGTGACCAAAGTTTAGTCAGTTACGACTGATGACGATAACTTCAAGTCTGCTCTAAGTCCAAATTCGCAAAGATGGGATAAAGATGGATTAGAAATTGGGAGTCTAGTCAGCACTCACAGCGCCTGATCAAAATGACTTTCCAGGGATCATGTCTAACTACAAACAATGGGAATTGAACCTGGCCAAAGTTTAATCAGTTATGACTGATGACGAAAACTTTTTGTTCGCTCTAAGTCATAATCCGAAAGACCGGATGAAGACGACTTAGAAAGTAGGAGTCTAGTCACTGTACATAACGCCTGATCAAGATGACTTGTCAGGGATCATTGTCCAACTACTGACAATGGTGGCCGAACCTAACCAAAGTTTAGTTAGTTACGACTGATGACGATAACTTCTGATCAACTCTAAGACGTAGTTTGCCAAGAGCGGATGAATATGGCTAAAAAAGTGGGAGCCTAGTCAGCCGTAACAATGCCTAATCAAGATGACTTGCCAAGAATGATTTTCCAACCATAGACAATGATGGCCGAACCTGACCAAGGTTTAGTCAGTTACGACTGATGACGATAACTTCTAGCCCGCTTTAAGACGTAGTCCGTCAAGTGCGGATAAAGATGGTTTAGAAAGTGGGAGTATAGTACGCACTCACAATGCCTGATCAAGATGACTTGCCAGGGATCATTGTCCTACCAAAGACAATGGTGGCCAAACCTGACCAAAGTTTAGTCAATTACAACTGATGACGATAATTTTTGGTATGTTCTAAGACGTAATCCGCCAAGAGCGGATGAAGATGGCTTAGAAAGTGGCAGTCTAGTTAGCACTCACAACGCCTGATCAAGATGACTTGCCACGGATCATTGTCCGACCATAAACAATGGTGGCCGAACCTAACCAAAATTTAGTCAGTTATGACTAATGACGATAACTTTTGGTCTGCTCTGAGTCCTAGTCTGCCAAAAACAGACAAAGACGATGTAAAATGTGGAAGTCCAGTCAGAGCTCCTGAAGCCAGACTCAGACGACTCGTCGGGATCACTATCCGACCATCGACAGTGACACACACACTTAGCCAAAGTATAGTTAGACTGATGAAGACAACTTCTGGTTTGAATTACAGCCTAGTCTGCGAAGGACGGATCAAGATGGCTTGAGGAATCCAAAATGTGATTAATCTATGATCTCAAATGGTTTATTGCCCGCCCAGATTATTCCCCCACACTGAGTTTAGCCAATTTACAAGGTTTGGCCGAGACAACTTTTGTATCTCTAAAGAGTACAGACCAAAATTGCTTGATTCCAGAGGCAATCGCAAGATAAACGGTCAGAACTCTCATCAGCAGATGAACTAGACAGTTTTCCTAACTTAGCAAAATCTCTTGTCTAAAGACCAACACCATGGCAAGGCAACACAGAGAAGATTCAGCAAGAAAAGTCCAAAAAAGTACAAGTACAAAATGTTACTTAACAAACCGTCTTTCATTGATTATCCAAAAAATATAAAGTTACTCCTCATCTGGAGAAGATTCAGATACAGTAGAACTTGGCTTAGCAAGAGAAGGAGCAGGGGATGGTTCCATGCGTGCCATTGCTCCAGCACCCTGATCCGGGTCACCACTGCTCCAGCACCCTGATCTGGGTTGCCCTCTTCCATGAGTAGAGACTTCACCAAACTCCGCAAAGGCCACTTCTTTGTAGTAAGAGAGATCCCAATCAGCGTGCTCTTCTTCCATCAGCTCCAGCCTTCCTTTCACAACTCTATTGAATTGGAACATGCTTTGGGCCTTGAAAAGCTTCTCCTCGCATACTTTCGACTCCGCAAGCTCTTGCTCCAACTGCTCTAGTTTTTCGGCTAATGCATCGGTTCTGGATTGCTCAGTGATTAGCTTATCCTGGATTGGGCTGAGTTCATTTTTAGTCAGGAGGAGATTCTCTTCTTCCGTCCTTGCAACTTGACATTCAGAGCAGCGTCAGCCTCTATCTGCTGACATAGGGCAACCCATTCAGATTCCCCGTTGCATCTCTCATCAATCAGAGCCTCAATCTCGGATGTCCACTACACCAAAAACCCCCATTAGCAACGGTTCTATACCGTGGGTGTAAGCCATTGTCACGGCTAAGAGGCGTTGACTACAGAGGCGTCGCGAAATTCCTTGTAACGGCTATAAACCGTTGCTAAACATTGTAGCAACGGTTTTATGCTTGAATAGGGGTGGTGATTTTCAGCATTTAGCCACGGTTCTAAACCGTTGCAAGAACAATAGCAACGGTTTTTAGCCGTGGCAAAAATAGCCACGGTTTTAAGCCGTGATAAAGTGTGGATAATAGCAACGGCTTTAAACCGTGTCTAACAAGGTAGCAACGGTTTTAAGTCGTGGCTAAACAGTGAGAAATAAACCGTGGCAAACGTGATAGCAACGGTTTTTAGCCGTGTCAATTCATGGCCACGGTTTTAAGCCGTAGCAACTGATGAAGAACGCCCACGGTTCCTAGCCGTGGCAAGCTGCAACCACGGTTGTAAGCCGTTGGCAGTTAAAACAAAATTCAAAAAAAAAAATATGTTTTGTACAATAATCAAAAAAATTATAATCGAAAAAAAAAATTATATTTTTTTTTTGCTGCTGCAGCAAAATCACAGCCGTGGCACCTGCAAAATCAGTCCTTACTATGGTTTGTGTCATGCCTCTGGCACGAATAAGATTCCACAAACTATATGCTAGATAAATACAAAATCAACCGTAAAAAGGAACTTGTCAAGTTTTGACGCCAAACAAAAACATGTAAACAAATAGCACTAATGTACAATAACAGGATTAACCTGAACAAATGGAACCTTGTTATATCATGTTTCGCTCGCATCTAAAACAAAAGAATTTCTCTATGTTTTTTCCAACAATACAAATCCACCTAGTTATAATGTAAGAAAATACATT
Source organism: Berberis vulgaris (assembly GCA_963556465.1). NCBI lineage: Eukaryota > Viridiplantae > Streptophyta > Magnoliopsida > Ranunculales > Berberidaceae > Berberis > Berberis vulgaris. The sequence goes on along the minus strand of OY747126.1, from coordinate 36,495,524 downwards.
GATGCCCTTAGGAACAGGCCCCATTTCTTTCGGTAGTTGCTTGTTCAATATACTGAAAATGATGAGAATCCAGCACCTGGTAGTTGCTTGTATATGGCACCGGTGATGGTTGATACAACGACACACTTTGCACCCCAGAAACAAGCAATGTATGTGCATTCTCCTGTCCAACATACTGCTGCCCGTACTGGCTCAGACCTTCAGAGCCCTGCAGTATAAAAATTAGTCAGTACTCAATGACAGACAAACATGACCTATAAAGATTGCTAATAAACCAAAGCTGATGATGAAAATGATGAAAACACTGGCAGCTCTTTGGAAAATTTACCATTCTCTGAATCTTGGTAATCAGACAACCTTCCCAGCTTCCAATCAATGAGAACACCATCTCCCCAGTATGAAACAACCACTTGAGCTGAAAAAGAAACAAGGATCACCTGTTTAATTCATTACAAGTGCCAAATCCCACAGAGTGTAAAAATCATGAAAATAGAATATAAAAAGGTAAACCAAAAACCCATCTCAATATATCAACTCTATCAAGTTCAAAGACCTACATGAACTGAATAACGAAACCGCATTGAAGCTAAAGCAGATGAACAATCGCAAACAACGGAAAAAAAAGGTGTTGAAGATGCAAAAAAACAGTAAAATTTCAGTGAAGTAATATGTATGACCAATATGGGAACATGTTGGAGTTGTCAATGTGTACAAATAGAACTAAAGTGAATTCAATCTGGAGGTTTTTTCATCATAGAACTAAATCATACTTAACCAGATAATCATTTTTTTGCAATGTATTAAATCCTCCAGGCATTCAAAGAGAACATGACTGACCAGGAAGAAATTATGGACATTTTTATCTGTGCTATCTTGAAAACAGGCGGTTTTGTAAGATAGGAGCATCTGGCAAATATAGTACTAACTATACTATTCTATTGAGTTTGCAGATATAATCAGAACCTAGCCAATATTTCATTCTTCCCTAAAACTCAATTTATTCTTAAGCTAGTATTGGTTATTTTCCAACACCAAAGGTAAGGGATACAAACACAGAATGTAACATAATGTAGAATCAAAAGGAAAATAATCCAGCAGATGATAATGACAATACTATTGTAGCTACTGCTCGAGCATAGCAATGAACACTGGAGAAAGTCTGTTATATATAGCAAATCAGCAATTCAAGTGTCTAACAATATAGATGGAATTTAGTGTTTTGGATGTATTGATCTAAAACTTTAATTTCAAGTTGTTTTACTGCAGAGCACTTTAGTACATTTTCCTATTTGTGAATGCTAAAACGATTTCTATTGCCATTTCTGTCTTTTCCAGTATCCTATATCCTGAATGTGAAATAAAAACTGAATACGCTCCCAAATCAAGCATTCTAAAGCACCGTGCTTTAGAAACCATGGATAAATATCTTAAATAAACTATTGATACCATGGACCAGAATCAATATTTTGAGCAATTCCAGCTGATACCTCTAATTGCATCAAGGAAATCAACCACAGAGATACATCCTCTCAACAAAATAAATAAAAGCTTTCGAAGAAAGGAATTACAGTTGATGTCTAAATTTCCAACAACACTATATGAGGACTTTTGGACTATGTCCTACATTCTTCTACGTGGATATTTTCTTTTTGAGTGATTCTACACAGCGAGGAAACGGGCGAGGGGAGGGACGTGGCTGGGTGGGGACCGTCCACCCCGCTCGGGATGCGTGCTGACATTTTTGGTGCACGCATCCCGAGAGAGGTGGACGGTCCCCACCCCGCCAAGTCCCTTCCCTCGCCCGTTTCCTCGACATTTAGAATTCCCCTCTCTTTTTTGAGTAAAATACACTCTTTTCATCCAAACCTTTTATTGTGACATGCATTCTATGAAGAGGCATTTCAACATAAATGCAACTCAATTGTTTGTACTTGGTAAATTTGGGTTTGGGAATATAATTAAGAACTTGAGACAAACCCAAGAGAAACAGTCCTCGTAAGGAATGAATGAACGCATGTGCACTATAATGATAAGTGTAGCACTGCAAGATCTCCTCAAGGAAATATCCTAGAGGCCGAGATAATATGTGAAAATAACACTATTGGGTGTGCAAGATCTGACCAAGGGCGTACGAGGACAGAAAACCACTCTTTCTTTGGCGTTTAGTTACTGAAAATCTTTGCAAAACATTAGAAACAATTTAAAAACCTTTATTACAGTGAAAAAACTAAATATAACTGCAAAAAAAAAGTAAACAATAGCAGATTTTGGGACTTACTGCAAGGGACGATCTGCTGATGATGCGAGGTACGCACTGCTGCTGCTGCTGCGAGGGAATCACTGTTGCTGCTGCGAGGGATGAACTGCTGCTCTGCGAGGGACGCATTGATGCGAGCTTGCTGCTGGTCGCAAACCAGAGTGCGCTCTGTTTCACTGCAGAGTACCCACTGGCCAAATCATCGAACCACTTGCGCTGATGCCATTTCAGCTGCCATTGTCCTTTGCCATACTTCAACAAATGTAATTTTTCTCTTCAAATGTTCTGCTTATTCAGTGGATCTGGTATTGTTCTTCAATGGCATTGAAATTGCAGTAGTTGCGCCTTTTCATCTTCTTACGGATTGTATAGGAAACCCAGGAAAGCATAATATAGCATGGTGATGGGTAGTGACACAATCATTCCAAATATCACTCTGCAAGTCAATATAGATACATAAAGAATTCACAATATAAACGGATGCTGATAAAAAAAATTAACATGAATATATGAGACTTACGCGGTGCTTAATACGTCTGGGTGTAGGTTATACTCCCTTGCAAATACAAAAGGAACTATTCCTTGTGGTAGAGCAGCCTGAATAATCAGAAACAAGTTTAGTATTCAATACAAGAAACAAGTTTAACATCAAATGGAGTTGATGTTTGTCAAAGTAAAGACTCACTTGAACAATGGAGACTTTTAGTATTTGGCCTCTAAGTCCAACTCCAACAGAAGCAGCTGCCATTACAGCAGGCCCAGCTACAAACCTCATAAACATCCCATATGCTGCTAAAGTGTTTCCACATGCAATGATCTTTGGTTGCAAAGCCATAAACAGACCTGAATTTAACAACTTCCAATTCAATTCTTTTTTCTACTGAATTTGCATATCGTAAACACAAGAAGACTACATGAGTTTACTGAATTGTTACCTAGGCTGAACATAGCCATTCCAAGTTCGGCTTTCGACAAAATTGTCACCGAATTCTGTATGATTTGTGGATTCGTGATACCCCACCTACATATGAAATACATACAGTTGGTTAAAACCAGAGAGATTGTTTTCATGTGTATTTTGATCAATAAAATTGAGTCCAAGAATCGGAATTACCTGCAAGAAGCCAGGGCCCAACTAAAACCAAGCAAACTTGCATATGAGTTTGGATTTCGGATAAGCTTGAACCAAACCATTTTCAAGATCATCCTTAGCATTTCAGAGGTCATTGAAGGAAACCAAGACAAAACGAGTAAGGAGAATACCTCAACCACAGCTCAAAACCAGTGTGCTAACCGCGCACGCTGAAACCCGCTGCGGCCAGAAACAGCACGTACAGCAGACACGCTGAATCGCACTGTCTGGATCAACATCGCACTCAAATAAAACCCTACTAAAAAAAGGGGAACCAGACCCCAAAAGAAGGGTAGCCACTTTTCTATTGGGTAGCCACCTGTTACGTATAGAAAATTTAGTGACCTCAAATATCTCATTACATTAAGCGAACTAGACACAAAGTTTATACATAGTTCATCTGATCTTTAAGTACGGGGCATCCTCAAGGGATTGAACATAAATTTGTTCATATCGTAGCATGGAGCAATCTAATAGGTTTTTTTTTATTCCAATCTAATTGTACTAATTCCTACATGCTTCCACCATGCATTACAGTTATAGATGGTTGATCATTAAATAGGAAGCAAATAAATGATTATTCCATCACTTTTACAAATTAGCACATTGAGTACCTCAGTTATTTCATATATAAATAGCCAACATCAGCACATTCACTAGGTCGTAATTCACCCATATGAACAAGTTTTGTTCCCTAAGTGTCTACCTCAACTATGTATATTGACAGTTTGCAAAGCAGATCATACTCTAATATTGCAACCATGGAGTCCATTTTATCATAATACAAAAGTGCTCCATTTGAGTTTCAATAGGAAAAAAAAAAAAAACTCTCATGAGTAATATGTTCAGCAGTAACTTTTCTATTTAATCTTGATTCTCAGTATGAAAAGTTGAAAACATATCAAATAGGCACCAAAACAATGAAGCAAAGTAGGTAGGTAATATACAGCTTATAGCATAAGTAGTCAATACTGAAGACCAGCATGTCCTATAAAAGAAAGGCAAAAAATAAGAAAGGGGAAAAAACCTCCGAAAGAGAGGTGAAGGATGTGAGCTGGGGGGTTACACAAATTACCACCATCCATTCAATATTTGACATAAGCCCTCTTCTAATTCAAACAGCCAAGCTTCGAGTTTCATCCATGAAGCTTTAGCTTAGAACAAATTTACTCGAAAAAGAGAGAGAGAAGATGCAAATTAAAATGATTTATCCTTGTTTAAATACCTCATTATGTTTCAACTTTTCCAGTGTAAGCTTTTGGTTTAAACCAACCATCTTGCACAGAATACAGAGAACGCAAAAAAGGAGATTTCTTCAAATAAGATTTTATCTTCTGTCATCAGTAGTTCATATATCCTAAAGATGAAAAAATTTCAACTAAGCTACTTGATCTGCACCAGTAATGACCTACCTGGCCTGTAGTTCTGCAACCTTGAGAAGCAATACTCTCTCTCTTTCAGAAACCTCGGCCTGCCCAAAAAAGAAATAAAATAAATTTCTTGGTTTACAAAAGAATGGGATCTTATCACTGATTACTGTGGTCAGCTTGCAGAAGTAGTGAGACAGGAAAAGGTTTGCCTCATTCAGCATTGCTGATGGAACAAACTACAAATCCAGAACATGAATTACAATGCTTACATTTGTATCATTCTCAGAATTGCGAGGTAGTGGAGGCAATTTCGCATGATGATCTGAAGCACAACAACAACACTTCAATTGAACTTGCATGGTACTTTTATCATGAGTTATAATAGTAATGATATCGGGCACTGCAATAAGAGATATTCCACTCACCATCTACAACCTCAGCTTGTTGCAAACTATTCAATAAATTCATGATAATATCCTGTAAGTCAACCAATGTGAAATTAGATGAATCTTCCACTGGGATGGAAGGAAAGACATAATCTTCAGAAGGACAATGAAATTTGCTGTTTTTACTTGTTGTAATGAGGTCTGGTGAAATAAATTCTGAAGATGAGGCATGATAAGCAGCAGTTGGTTCATGCAAGTATTGATAAGTTGAAGTTTGTGTGGAGTTATTGAATTGATGAATGCACTCAAAGATGGGTGTCCCTCCAATACAATTGTCTAATTTTGTTACTTTTCTTAACACAATTGCATGCAGGGGGATGCTGAAGTAGCAAGAAAATCATTTCATACATTTTTCACAAGAAAGAAGAGATACAGTGCTGATACTAGTTAGAAGTTCTATGCACAAAGCGTGTTTGTTTCAATAATTACTTCATCCAAACATCCATTTGATACAATTTTAGTTATAAACATCCATATTACAAACAAATGATCACCACCACAGCAACAAAGAATTGACTCTAATTTCAATGACAAAAGCACATAACAAAAATAAGGATGGTGATCACCACCACCTCCATTGTTATTGGCCTTTGAATCTGATATTTCTAACAAATAAAAAAGCTAACTTTTAACATTGGGCAAACAAAACCAATAAAATTAGATGGAAAAGGAAGTTACCAATCAGCATACGAATCCCGATTCTTGACATGTAAAATCTGTCGAGAAACTGGTGGATTTTGGTCAATAATTGGCTTGTGATCAATAATACAGATGATCTTGGCAGCTGTAACTTTTGCCTTAGCGAAAGCAGCCACGCTCGGTGCTGATTGTCCTAAAGCCCTGTGGAAATAGCATGGTTTTAAAATTTGGAACCAATTAATTCAATACAAATAAGAGATGTGTTTGGGTGCTTACAGTCCACCTATCACTAGATGACCTCCATACCAAAGTAGAAGTGCGTAGCAGCAGAAAACAGTGAAGTACGTCGACCCCAACCCAACCCCTTTGGCCAATCCAATCTTGTAACCAAGCTTTTGAGCTATTTTCAATGCAGATGAATAAGTTTGCAAAGCTCTTGATAAAAGTGGAACTATTTTTTGCAAGCAAATGAAACGATACCTTGGCATAAGAATTTCACGCAGCTTTAACCGAACCATAAATTTCGCATTCCCTCCGAGGATAATATCTGTGCCACGGCCTGCCATATTAGTGGCGATTGTTACTGCCCCAAGACGGCCACGATTTCTGCTTCCCTCTCCACATTCTCTGGTTTAGCATTAAGAACCTAGGATAAAAGGTAACAATTATGCTTTGCCAACTTTAGAAACATTAATAAAGAAGTAGAATGAAATACAAATTATCATATTGTCAATAAGTGGATCTAATACTGAAGAGTACTTTTCATATACTAGTGAATTCCACTATCATGTTAACAGTTTCCTACATAGTATTCCATAATGTGGATAAAATAGAACTCATCTCATGGGGAATTGTAGCTTCACACAATTGCTCAGATAGATAGTAAGTCACTCTGTTCAACACTAGTAGTACCAACAAGTATAGGGCGGCCTGTCTTGTGCATTCTAGAAATCTCTACCACAACTGCCCTCCATTTTCCAGTAGTTGACCTGAAAACTACGTCTGATTCATCCTAAAAGAGAGATGAGATAAGCAATATGTTTAAATGTCAACAATGAAAATCCAGCAGAAATCAAATGTCTTAAACAACAAATGACAGAAAACCTTGATGATCCGCATTTGTGATAGAATTAACCCTTTACACCTCTTCTTCTTGATACAAAGGCGAAAGGTTTATGTATAAAGGGCCACTAATCTCTTGAAAAGGACAGATAACTGAAACAAGCACATCCCTCTGGCTATAAGGTGACTGATTCTCATTACAAATTTTATACTTAGTCTATGCCTCAAAACTGGGAGGAATCACGCTCTCTCCAATTTTTTTTTTTTTTTTTTTTTGGAAAGCGAGCGGGGTTATTTAGGATCCCCGAACCTTAGAAATGAAAAAAGAGTATGATAAACTTTACCACATACCTTCCTTATCATGGGCTTGTTTGTAGGCACAATTGTTACTTTAAGCTTGTATATGCTCTCAAATTCTGTACTTTCAGTAGCTGCAGTGCCAGTCATTCCGCAAAGCTTGGGAAACTATACCATAATAAAAAGTTAGTGATAATAAAAAGATGTTATGTAGAGAGTAAGAGGTAAAAGGTTTTTGTACCTGAAGAAAGAAATTTTGATAGCTAATTGATGCCAATGTTACAGTTTCACTCTGTATAGGTAACCCTTTTTTTGCTTCAACTGCCTGAAGTAAATAGAAAAATTAAGTTTGATTAGTTCTCTGGGATCCCGTGCTCAAGAAAGGCCTGTGAAAACAAGAAAAATAAATGTCTACCTCCTTTTAAGCTGAAATGGGTAACTAAAACACAGAGGGATTTTTAATACACATGCAAAGTTTCCCCCGAGAAAAGAACAACGGGTAATAGATCATTTCATCAAGAAAACTATCAAAATTCCACAAAGTGAAATAAAAGACATTGATCTTCAATTTCCCATCAAAATATTTAATGCGAAGGTTCTCATTCATACATTCATCATACAGGAATTGTAGACGTTAATCCAGAATGCTAGCTTCTATTGATGGCTAAGACCACGTAACTCAACTGAAGCAAGCTTCCCAAGTAGAAGCCTGAAATTAAAAAAAAATGTTGTGAGTACTACAATGCTTATAGTGTCACTGACCAATTCTTGTTGAAATTCAATGTTAAAAAACTTACTTTAATCTGCGTATTAGAAGGAAGGAATTTGTTTTCCAAGTGGGATGGATAGATGTCATAGAACTGGCTTCTATTGCACATATATGCTTATACGGCCCAATGTCTCTCTTCCCAAATTCTCTACAAATACCATATGGATCTCGAAATTCCATTTCTTTACAATTTTCACGCGAAGCTAATCCAGATAATGCAGCATTCGTCTCCAACTCCACCACCCCTTTGTTCTTGTGTGAGTTCATCTTTAAGAAAATGCTTGACAAGCACTTCACTATACCTTCAGATATTCTGTTGGGGCTGCCACTTTCTCCTGGAGACACTTGTTCCTCAGTAACAATTTGAGAGCTCTCTTTGGCTCTCTTCTGGTCTACTACAATGCCTTCAAGCTGGAATTTTAGAAACTCATGTTCAATTACCAAATAAAATAGACTAGCAACTGATACCAAGCACCACAATAGAAGAAGTATCCCCACCAACGGAGCCAACATCCGCCCCATTTTCTTCACAAATCGTTCTTAACTCCAAATTATTTTCTAAAGGAAGACGCAAAATACAATAATAGAATGCGTGAAGATGAAGATTTTCAGAGCTGCAATTGACACACGCAATGAATCAGATCTGAAATTGTTCAAAAAGATTACACTAGCAGCATTGCTGAATTGAAAATCTTTTATGACATAAAGATGCAAAAATGTAAAGTAGCTCTAAAATTACAAAGAGTCTCTCTAAATTTTTAGAAATCTGAAACTTGCACGAATAGAACATAAAGCAATGCCAATCAATCCATCGAAACAAACACCGAAATTGCAGAGATTGAAACTAGAAAATGTAACAAAACAAGAATGAAGAAGGTGTTAGTTAAGCAAACCTAAGTTGTGTCTTCATTTCATTCAAGCTAACTAAAAATTAGTACAAAAAAGCAGAGAGAGAACTCAACGATTGATCGTTCAGAGCATAGATTGAACTACATTCACTTAATCGAAGCTAAAAATCACACACATTAGAGAGCTTAAGAAGGAAGATCTAAACAAGCAGATAGCGATCTTTCAAAGAAAACTTACGAAGTCTAGGGTCACAGATTGAAGAACCGATCCCTAGAAGAAGAAGCTCTCTCTGTCTCGCCTTCTACACTCTTCGTATTGCCTTCTCGACCAACTACTGCTCCTCCTCGACTTCTCCCTCTCTCTTTCCTTCTCCTTCTCCTTCTCCTTCTCTCTTTCCCTCTCCTTGAAATTTTAGGGTTTGAAGCAAATTTAAGGGTTGAAAATTGCAGAGTTGGGGGGAAATGGAGCGGGATCGCAAAGCGGGAAGCAATTTTTTTTCGCAAAATTTCGCCTGCGAGAAATCGACTTACTTCTCCACACGTCCACGTGCAACACACGTGCACTTTTGCAACGGTTTTAAGCCGTTGGGCACTATAGCCACGGTTTTTAGCCGTGGCAAACACACCAACGGTTTAGAACCGTGGCCAAGCCTTTTTTTAGCCACGGTTTTAAGCCGTTGGGCACTATAGCCACGGTTTTTAGCCGTGGCAAATACACCAACGGCTTAGAACCGTGGCCACCCCTGTGTAGCTAATCAGGCCTTTTGGTGTAGTGGTCATCTTGGCCACGACCTCCCTTTCAAGCTTCAAATCCTGCTAGGCATGATCCAACTCCTTCTCCAACCTATTATTCACATACGTCACATTGGCCAAGTCGGACTTAACTGACCCCAAATGGACCCTTTGAGCCTCTGATTTTGTCCGTATGGCCCCCGATTCAACAGGCTTCTGGCCTCCAAGCTGCTTCGTCAGTGATTCGATCTCGTGGAGAGCATCCGAATACAACTTCCATAGATGTGCAATAACTTGTTCCATGGTGTATACTCTCTCACAAGCAGCATCAACTTTTGTCCCAGTGACGACAGCTTGGTTCAGATATGACAACCCAAGCATTAGATGTTTCTGCCCCTTGTCCATACGCTCTCTTAACGTATCCCCTTTTAACTCAAAGAATGATTTGCCAGCCAACAGACTGAGCCATGCATCTGGGAGAAGATCCATTGGGACCGAAATCATGCCAACACCGCCCTTATTTGTCTTCACTGCATCAGGGGCCTCCTCCACCGCTTTCCCTTTACTCACAACGATCGGTGCCCTCCCACAAGTCGATTCTGAAGTAGTTGAAGGGGAATAATAAGAAAATTATTTCTTCGACAATTCATCACCTCAAGCTGAGGTCGGGAGTGGTACGGAAGATAGTAGGGGTGATGCGGTGGGGACCACTCGCCATAGGGACGCCGATCAGGCAACTTTCGCCAGGCTGAGAGGACTCTTGATCCAAGGAGGGGATTGTACTTTCAGTCTTCTATAGATAAAGGATGAGTCTAACCTGCATCAGACGAAGTGGCCATACCCGCCTGCAGCAAAAGATTACAAAACCAGCCAAATCTGTACTCCTTTGTGAGATTGAAGCATCCGCAAAAGGAACCATGCGCAACGGGACTGTCTCTGAGCTTCGGGCATTTGACGAATTGGTTGGACTCACCATCATCACTGCCCTTCTAGCTTCACTTGGTGAATACCTTGCTTCCAACAAAGCTTGAAGAATGGAATTGCTTGAATCAATGCAAACCATATTCTGTTTGTCACCATCTCTACATTCAGCTTCTTGGTTTTTGATTACTTGATTTCTTCCTTCGTCTCCCATACTAACAGCCTTTACATCATCTCCCTTCTCAACAAGGACAACAATATTGTTATGTAGCACACCCTCACACGACCCCTTAAACTCAATTCCTACAGCATAGACGTATCCTTTTCCTAGACTAACTGTTGTTCCTGCATTCACGCCTTATTTTCCAGCTCTATTTTCTAAATCTGCGACATTAACATATCCATCTCCTGGACTAACTTTTGTTCCTGCATTCACGTCATCTTTTCCAGCTTTAAGTTTTAGTTCTGTTGCATTAATGTATCCTTCTCTTGGACTGACTGTTGTTCCTGCATTCCCGTATTCTTTTCCAGCTTTATTTTGAAATCTACTAATCCTTCATCAACCAGAGTAGCGAAGCTTTTATGTAAATTTAGCCTTGTGTCAGTCAATTTCTTGGAAAAATTCTTGGTGTAACCCTGTTTTCCTGCGTGCTTTCGACCTTCCTTGTTTCCTCTCCCACATGGTCAATGGTTTTGTTCATCGCCATTGAATCAATTCCCTCCTACTGTCCAGCCATTTCCTAATTAGACTTAGACTTCACTATTGAAACTGTTAAAGAATAGAAGTCTACCTATATTACACAATAGGAAAGTATTACAGAATAGAATATGTTAGGAAAGCCAGAATAGAATAAGAAGGCTTTGATTTCCTATCTCTACAAGGTCAGGTCATAGAATAGAAGCCTTAGGTTTCCTATCTCTATAAGGTTAGGTCAGGTTTTGCTTTATAAGCTTGTATTCAGTCTATGAATTATACAATAAAAATTTCAATACAATTCTTTTCATGGTATCAGAGCGAGGTTAAAAGTACTTATCTGATTAACCAAACTCGAGAGCCAAACTCGAGCCGCCGCGCTGAAAATACTTCTTGCTTGTTAAAAGTAAACAAGCACCGCCAAACACCGCCTCCCGCAACTGCGCAATCTTACCATCTCTACAAACAGACCATCAAACACCATCATCATCATCGGCATCAATCGAAAACCATCATTGATCTCAAACACCATCAGAACATCAATCTGATCAACAAGAGATCATCATTATCCATCATCAGATCTCGTCATCATCGTTCGAATCACTTCATCAGTAAAGAGGAAGCTTCAATAGATTCGCCATCTCTCGTTATCGCCATCAGAAGAGAGCAGCTTCCCTTTCGTCTTCTTGATTTGTAATCAGATTCTTCTTGATTACAAACAGACCATCAAATACCATCACATCAACAGGAGATCAGATCCATCAACAGAAGTTCCATCATTACCTTTTCTCGATTGCAACCCTTTGTTAAACCCCCAAAACAGAGGAAACAAAGAGTCTCTCTGCTTTTGCACCACTTCTTCCAATCCCCTCCTGACTTTTCACCAAGTCGTTTTATTTTTTGACAAATCGATCAATCCATAAATCTAACAAAGATTCGTGGTCGTCATCGACTATCAACAGAGTCGTGAAGAAGCAGAAGAAGCCGTGAAAAAGGAGGAGCAAAGTAACAGAGAAAGGCCTGATTTTCCTTTTAACACAGTCGCTATTTGCACCCCCAAATTTACTTAGTACCACCACAGGTAAAAAAAAACATGGCCGACAATACAAACAATGGTTCAAACACCACCGCCTCACCATACAACAATCCTCATCACCCATACTTTCTTCACCACTCCGATCAACCTGGAGTGCCTCTTGTGTCACAACCACTTACTCCTACCAATTACAACATATGGAGTCGAGTTATGACCATGGCTCTCAAAGCAAAAAACAAATTGGGTTTTGTTGATGGATCTATCAGAAAACCCAGCGACAAAGCAAATAATGATGAACTACAACAATGGGATCGTTGCAATAGTTTGGTAAAATCATGGCTCATCAACGCCATCTCACTTGACCTCCAGGCAAGTGCCATGTACTTTGAATTGGCCTATAATGTGTGGGCTGATTTGAAAGAAAGGTATGCACAAACTAATTACGCGCAGATCTATCATATTGAATCTGAAATCCATGGATGCACTCAAGGGGCGATGAATGTAAGTGCCTACTTTACCAAATTAAAGAATCTATGGGACGAATTGGATGTTGTGGTTGGTTTTGCTGAAGACACTAGTGACACCATAAACACCGTTCTCGCATATGTCTACACTCAATGCTCGATCAAGTTCTTGATGGGGCTAACCGACGCCTACAATTCAGTTAGGGGTCAAATTTTGTTGATGGATCCACTTCCTCCACTCAATAAGGTTTACTCCCTTGTGCTTCGTCAAGAACGCCAGCAAGAGATCTCTACAGGAAAATTCAACATACCTGATGCTGCAGCTTTTGTCATGCGAAATATTGATCCCAAAGGTGCACGCAACATTGACAAGTCGAGAGTACCCCGAAAGCCGTTTAATCCCGACGTCAAGTGTGGAACATGTGACAGGGTAGGTCATACTGCTGCTGACTGTCGTTCTCATCTCACTTGTGATTATTGTGGATTGAAATCCCACACTATTGACAATTGTTGGAAATTTAAGAGAGCCGATCATACTAAACAACGGCGTTTTCAGAAAGATCGTCCTAGGGGCAATAATGTGTCCACTTCTTCTGATGTGCAGTCATCCAATAATTTTCCATTCACTTTCGAGCAGTGCAAGCAAATCATGGCATTGCTCCACAACAAGTCCAAGGCTCACAATATTGGTAATGACATTTCTATTACAGAATTGACAGGTAAAGTACTCTCTCTCAAATCTCATGGTTCTCGTTCATCATGGATCCTTGATAGTGGCGCGACTGATCATATAGTTCATAACCCTCATTTACTCACCTCTTCCAAACTTGTACACAATCGAACCGTTGAGCTTCCTGATGGTACACTCGCTATTGTTACACACATTGGCACCATGACATTCCCTTCTGTTTTACCTTGCATGATGTTCTGTGTGTTCCCTCTTTTAATCTTAATTTAATTTCCATTAGCAAACTCAAAAAACATTCCCTTTTTCTCACCATTTTTCTCAAGAATTATTGTCTGATACAGGACCTTCGTTCGGGGAAGATGATTGGGACGGAAACTGAGCTTGATGGTTTGTACTATCTGGACGGCACCACCACCACAACTTCCACCACTTGTCACATCACTCAAGACAACAACCCTGTGTTATGGCACAATCGCCTAGGTCACATTTCAGATAAAAATCTTCATCTCTTTCCTGTGTCTTTTCGTGATGCTAGTACTTGTGTTTCCAATAAATGTGTTATTTGTCCTTTGGCCAAACAAACTAGAAATAAATTTCCTTTATCTCTTATTTTGAGTACTGCTCCATTTTCCTTATTACATGTTGACATTTGGGGAGGACATCACGTTGCTTCCCTATCTGGAGCACGTTCTTTTCTCACCATTGTTGATGATTATGTACGATGTACTTGGATTTATCTCATGAAACACAAGTCTGACACACGCACACTCTTAATTTCTTTCATTTATTATGTTGAAAACCAATTTTCTTCCAAAATTCAAACTATTCGCGGTGATAATGGACTTGAATTTTTTCTCACTGATTTTTATGCTTCAAAAGGCATTACCCATCAAAATTATTGTGTCTCTACACCCCAACAAAATGGGGTGGCAGAACGCAAACATAGACATCTTTTAAATGTCGCTCGTGCTCTTTTGTTTCAAGCACATCTCCCTAAATATTTTTGGGGAGAAGCAATTCTGACCGCTGCCTATCTCATTAATCGCACACCGTCCTCTGTTCTTAAAAGCAAAACGCCTTTTGAGCTTCTCTTTAACAAACAACCCAACTATTATCACCTTCGAGTTTTTGGTTGTCTATGTTTCGCTTCCACACATGCCCAACGTCCTAGCAAATTTGATGCTCGTTCTAGTCAATGTGTCTTTCTTGGATACCCTCACGGGCAAAAAGGATACAAAGTCTATGATCTCACTCACAAAAAGATCATTGTTTCTCGTGATGTCATCTTTCATGAGGAGACTTTTCCTTACAAAATGCACCATCACCTCATGCTCCACTTTTTGATCCTTCAACAGTGCCTTTCTCTGACCAGTCAGACCACTCCCACCGACCGGTCGCCCAATCCGATGTCACTGTCACCGATCGGGGCGGAAACCCCGAAAACCCAAACCCAAGCGGATCGAGCCCCTGCCCTTGTTCCACCCTTAGAAGACCCTCCCCTCCCACCTCTCCCACCTCGCACCTCCACTCGTGCCACCCGTGAACCATCTTATCTTCAACAATATCATCTTGATGTTCGATTGCCTTCCCGGTCGTCTCACTCATCTGCTTCGAACGTTGGGCCTTCTACAGGTATTGTTTACCCCTTTTCTGATTTTCTTTCCTATGACAATTTATCCACCTCTCACAAGGCTTACACCACTTCCCTTTCTTTAGTCAAAGAAACCACTAGTTTTATGCAGGATCCAAAGTGGCGTCAAGCCATGAGAAGTGAGATTGATGCTCTAGAAACCAATAACACTTGGACTCTCCAACCTCTTCCTCCCGGCAAGCATCCGGTTGGTTGTAAATGGGTCTATAAGATCAAACTTAATCCAAATGGTAGTGTTGAGCGCCATAAAGCCCGTCTTGTGGCTAAAGGATACAATCAAGTTGAAGGTATTGATTACAAAGAGACATTTGCTTCTGTTGCTAAATTGACTACTGTTCTTATTCTCCTTGCTCTTACAGCCACACAGAATTAGCATTTATGTCAACTTGATTTCAACAATGTTTTTCTTTATGGTGATCTTTTTGAGGATGTGTACATGAGCTTTCCTCCTGGATTCGGCCGAAAGGGGGAGACTCGAGTATGCAAGTTGAACAAGTCCTTATATGGTCTCAAGCAAGCCTCGAGACAATGGTTCCTTAAGTTATCCTCTGCTCACATATCAGCCGACTACAATCAGTCTAAGGCTGATTACTCATTATTCGTCCGATCCAAGGGTAACAGCTTTACTGCAATTCTCGTATATGTTGATGATGTAATATTGGCATGTAATGATCTCCATTACATTGAAGAAACAAAGAAATTTCTGGCTGCAAAGTTCAAACTCAAAGATTTAGGAAAACTGAAATATTTCCTTGGCATTGAAGTCGCGAGATCATCCAAAGGGATTGCTTTATCTCAACGAAAATATGCACTTGAAATATTAGAGGACACGGGATATCTTGGAGTAAAGCCTTCACGTTATCCTATGGATCAAAACTTGGTGCTCACACAGGATGATGGAGATTTACTACCAAATCCCACAACATACCATAGACTTGTTGGAAGGTTGATATACTTAACGATTACAAGACCAGATTTGGTTTATTCAGTACATGTGCTAAGTCAATTTATGGACAAGCCTAGAATACCACATTTGGATGCTGCACACAGGGTCTCAGTATATCAAAGCTTCACCAGGACAGGGTATTTTTTTCTCTTCCACCAGCTCATTACAATTGAAAGCTTATTGTGATGCAGATTGGGCTAGATGTAGAGATACTAGGAAATCCATTAAAGGTTATTGTGTCATGCTTGGCGATTCACCAATTTCTTAGAAAGCTAAGAAACAAACTACAGTAGCAAGATCTACAGCTGAAGCAGAATATATGGCCATGGCTTCTACATGCTGTGAGTTAACCTAGTTGAGGTACATTCTTAATGATTTGCACATTAATCACCATCAGACAGCTCTCTTGTTTTGTGACAATAAGGTTGCACCCCATATTGCATCTAATCCGGTTTTTCATGAGCGAACGAAGCATATAGAGATTGACCTAAGACTTCTATTCTATGACCTGACCTTGTAGAGATAGGAAATCGAAGCCTTCTTATTCTATTATGGTTTCCCTAACATATTCTATTCTGTAATACTTTCCTATAGTGTAATATAGGTAGACTTCTATTCTTTAACACTCCCCCTCAAGTTGGAGTATATGTTTTAATACCCAACTTGGTAAGAAGATTATCAAATTGATATGTGCTCAAAGCTTTAGTGAACAAATCTGCCCGTTGATGTAGCGTTCTAACATGCTCAGTCTGAATAGTGCCCTCTTGTATCTTTTCTCTGTCAGGTTTTGCTTTATAAGCTTGTATTCAATCTATGAATTATACAATAAAAATTTCAATACAATTCTTTTCAGAAACAGTCTGCACTACTGTATCTTGAACACGTCCAAATTCTATACCCTTCTCAAATTTACCACAATTAGGACCTCCACCTGCATTCAATGCCACATGAACAAAAACTTGGCTTAACGCCTTTATTCACATCTCCATCCTGAACATTGTTTCTATTCTCACTTCGGGCTGGGGATTGTATCCTTTTCTGACCATGGAGTCTCCTATAATCGAATTCTTGGTGACCAATCATGGAACAATGGTCACAATATTTGAAACCGGGAAGGAGATTTTTTGCCAGAAGCCTTTACTGCCTGAAATTTCAATCCAAATCTTAGGAGAAAAGGCCACAATTAAATCCATCTCTACACAGATTCGAGCAGTTTTGGGTTTTCTGTAACATTGAGTACTTCCATCCATACATAAAAAAAAGTACCAAGGGAATCTCCCACTTCCTTTAGAAACATCGGATGAAAATACTGTAAAGGTAAATCTGGGAGATCGATCCAAAGAGGTACAGGAATCGAATCTGCCTTAAGGCTGAAACACTAGTGCTAACGGAAGCCTTTAAACCAAATCCCACGGATTAGGTATGAATCTCTAGAAAGAGATTTTTTTACCTCCTCCTTCACTTGAAACCTAACAATAACATACGGGTCCAAAAACCCCATAGTAAAGTCTCTAAGAACTCCCCAAAATTTGTGAATAATATCTCTAATGGCTTCAAGGGAAAGCTGGTAACTCGAGAACTTTAGAACAATGATGTATTTCTCTATGTAGCTTTCCAATTGCCTAGAATCTGTTGTTGTGAGGGACAAGGCTGGGGGACCATCTTTTTGAAAACGCGTACCTTCTAAAGGTTCTCTATCGACAAAAGTTGATTTTGCAACACCCAAAGCTTATATGAATGACTGTCGAGTTGTGTTCTTCATTCCTTTAAAAGGGGTGGAAAACCATGCCCAACTGGGAGAGTTGCCATGGGAGAAGAAAAAATGACCTAGATTCAAAGGTCCAGATTGAATTTTATACAGTTAAAGCTTTCACAAAGGCATCAACCCACAAAAGGTAAAGGCCAGTTTAGACAAGTTGTTACAATCTTGTCGTAACACGGTCGAATACTAGTAAAAATTAAAGATAATTTGGTTCATTTGAGGGAACCACGACCTCCAATGAGTTAATTCGAGGAAACTCAAACCTCCCAAAAACGCAATTGTGCCATAAAATATTTTCTCCCCTAATTTTAGTCAATTTCACTCTTTAAATAGAGTTGATACATAATAAACACTCTTAAATAACTACCACTCGCAACTCCCACTCCAACACCCAATACCTAGTTACATGATACAAATGGTGGAACTCGAAAACAAGGTGCAAGCAAACCTAATAACTACCCAAAGACCATTTGACCAATTTACCTAAATTCCTATGACATTAATTATGCTCGTAACATTCCCACCCCTTTAAAAAAACCTTGTCCTCAAGGTTGGATATTTACAAAATGCATTGTGAATATATCTTCCATTTGCATTATCCACTTCCTTGAAAAAATATATGCCAATCCTTTCACGAACTCTTCCGATATAATTGCTAAAGAAATTCAATATGTAACAAATATTTTGCATAGTTGGGGTAACTCGATAGCTTTTTTGTTGATGTTGATCAATGCCTTCCCAAATTGATTTGTCGTATAAGATGTTATTTGATGCAACGGTGGCTAGCAATTGTTCAAGCTCAACTTGAGACTCTTCTATGAAAATAGGAAACAAATCTCCAATGTCAAATGAAATTTTGTTTCGAAACTTAGTGTGAATTACTTACACTTTTTTCTGTAAATATATCAAAGAAATCATTTAAGTAATACCCACCTTGTTTCCAAAACACTTTCAATTATGCATGTTATATCCCTCCAACACCCACTACCTTGTTACATGACACAAATGGTGGAACACTAAAACAATGTGCAAGCAAACCTAATAACTACCCAATAACACTTTGACCAATTTACCTAAATTCCTATGACATTAATTATATATATTACATTAATTATGCTCGTAACACAAGCTAACACTCTTTATCAATGTCTCTTAAATGGATGGATTAGAATAACATATTCAGGCTTAAAATTGTCATTGTATGTTTGTTTTTTAGTCTCTGTGAATTGTTGATGCATGATTACAACTTTTTGTCAAGGTCCAATGATATTATCTTGATCAACATTGATTGATTTCTGGAAACTCACTATTGATTTATGAAAACTCACTTTTGTGCACTTGCTAAACTTTGTTGACGGATTTGGAGAGTTGATGCATATGAATTTTTATTTTGACCATGTTTGAAACACATTTTTTTTTGGTTGAATGGAGAGTTTAAGATAACTGACAATGTGAACTTTAGTTGCTCATTGGAATTGGTTTCGTCAACATTTGAGATGTCCTATCTGGTTTACGGTGCATGTGGAGAAATGATTTGGTTAAATCTTTAAGGCTTTATAATCCATTATTGATGTTTGTGCTAATTTTTTATCGTCGACAACATCTCAAGAATCCTCTCTATTCTACCAGTTTATTTTCATTGTACTTAGTCGTTTCATGTGAAAAAAAAATCGTCAATAAAAACTCTCAAAGTTTCAATTTTTTTTTTTTTTTTTTTAGCTTTTGACTCAAAAGAAGGGATATTCAGCAGCGCAAGGACGATACATCGTCTCAGCCATATTCAAAAGGGAAAAGCTTCAACATTAGTACTTTATTGATTAACCAATGAAATTTTGAGACATAATTATGGTAAGTTTGATTAATTATTTTAAATGATGTGACTTTCCTATCCTGTGATCAATTCTTGTTTACTTGTTTGTCGTAAATCATTTGACATTTTCTATGAGAGCTTTACATTGATTTCCACTCCATGAGTGAATACCTTGGTTGTTTCAATTGATAGACATTTTACCTGTGAAGACAATAGAGTTGAGGCTTTGACATGGTTAAATTAGAGGTTATATGCATTACTGGTTTGTGGTTAGAAAGGTTATGGCCTAGTGCACACTCTTAATGTTTCTCAGAATTCATGATTTGGAGATTTTGTTAGCGTCTGTGAGCTTTGGCTAACATTTGTTTGAGTGCTAGACAGTTTTGCAACTTCTTGGATGGTATCACAAGTCCATGGTTCAAAATTTTGAAGTAAGCCAAGGACAATTTTGTCCGAATTTTCTTACTGTTATTTCTAATCGTTAGATCTGTTTTTGGGGCGAACTGGATCGTCTATTCTAGGTCGTTCCCTAGCTTTCATGGCGGCTCTTTCAATCGTCAAGGAGGCTCCTCCCTCTGCCGGGCTTGGGGGTGGCTTAGCTGAGGAGAATAAACCTCCTTTGCAAAAATACTTGGGAAGATTCGCGTGGAGGAAGTCATTGAGACGCCCGTAGAGGGTACTTGATTTCATAAAAAAGGAGATCCGGCCATTGACATTACCGCTAAGGGTGAATATCGAGGGGAATCCTTCATGGACAACCATGTTATTGTTCTTAAGTTTTCAAGCTACAGGCCTATGTTGGAAGTTATTCGTGATTCCATCCATAGAACTTGGGGGATCTTGGGCGATTTTTTTATCGATTTGCTTGATCCGAGGCACGTCTTGGTGAGGCCTCAATCCAAGACAAAAGCAAAAAAAGTCATCTCAAGGGATACATCCCTTATTCGTGGAGTTAGATTCAAAGACTTTCACTGGCATGATGGTTTTAGCATGAAATCAGACCCGGCTACGGTTCCACTATGGGTTGAGTTGCCAAACCTACTTTTGCATCTATTTCACACCCACCCACCCCCCCCCCCCCCCCAATCTTGAAATCAATAGGTGATTCTTTCGGAGACTTTATACGTATGGATGAACATACGAGATGTTTAACCAGCCCAGCAGCTGCTTGTTTATGTGTTGAGATGAACTTGGAGGAAACACTTCCTACAAGAGTATGGATTGATAGGGCGAATAACAAAGGGTTCTGGGAGAATATTTAATACCTGGGATTCAAATATTGCGAACATTGCGCGATGATTGGTCATCAAGACGCCTATTGTATGAGACAATTAGGGCAGATGGGAACCACTCCCAAAATCCCATCAGACAAGGATAAAAAGGTGAGGAAAAAATAGAGCGGAATCTAAAGAGGTGAAGTAAATATATGTGCCGGTTGCCAAAAAATTGAAGGATACAAACAAAGGTGTTTGTACGAGTGGGGCTAAGAATAGCCAAGGATTAGAAGTACAAGAAGGAGGCCGAGAGGAGAAAACTCGGGGCGAGTTTTTGCCAATCAATTTGGCGAACAAATATTCGGCTCTAGTAGATGCTCCGACTGAGGAGGAAACAGTTTCACCTTAGGAACAGGAACTGTCCCCTGATGTGCAGAAGTTACCAGCTAATCCCATGGTTTTGAATGGAGGGCGTGCAAGGAAAATGTAGAGAATGACACGAAGGGTCTGCTTGAGGCTGGTTACACGATTGGTGAAATGGAACGAGCCATCAAGGCAGCTGAAAATTCAGTGAACAAAACAGAGTTGAGTAATTCTGTTCAGTGTTCTAAAAATCGCTAGGCGCTAGGCGGGCGGCGAGCAGGTGCCTAGCGCCCAGGGGCCTAGGCGGTCTTAGGTTTTGTATTATAACTTTAATAATTTACAAAATTTAAGCATAATACCTTATCAATTACATCCAATTTAATGTCAATATACATATGCAAAATTTAAAAACATGAAAAATTAACAATCGTGAACAAAATTTATTAAAACTCAAATGACTGAAGTTGGTCATGATGGGTACTTTATATAAATTTGAATTTGTGTACTCTTTTATATTTCTTCAAATTGCATGAATAACCTCAGTTATGTTTGATAAAATCTACATTAGTAAAATTGGTACCGGCAGATCCTTTGAGAATTCCATTAAGTAATCATCCTTCGCTACATTTAGACATATCATCATCATCATCATCAAAGCCCATTCCCGAGATTTTCTAAAAAAAATTTAAATAGTTTATTTCTAAAAAATAGGAAAGAAAAATAAAATAAGAACACAATCAACCTTATTAAAAAATAAAAAAATAAAAATCTCCCAAACCGCCTAGACCCCGCCTAGAGTCCGCCTAGACCCTGCCTAGGCCGCCTAGACCGCCTAGACCCCGCCCAGACCCGCCTAGACCTGCCCAGACTGCCCAGAACCGCCCAGACTGCCCACCCAGGCATTAATCTGGGCGGTTTTCCACCTTCTAGCGCCTAGGCGGCCGCCTAGACCGATTTTTAGAACACTGATTCTGTTTCTATGACTAATTTGAGAACTTCGCCCGTGATTAACAACATCTTGGAGAAACAGAAACAGGCTGAACATTCAGGGGAAAGCAACCAAGGTAGCCATGTGTCCAGGGGGACTAATGTTGAACGGAATAAGAACGTTAAATTCAGAGACGTAGATGCGTGACAATTGGGATTGAATGAGAAAGAAAAGGAGATAGATTCATCAGCCAAAATGCTTGTGAAGAGGAACAGTGATGGTGTTGTTGAAGTATGTGTCCGTAAACAAATTGTGGCAAATACATTTTCGTTGGTACAAGCTATTGATCAGGTTGCTGAAACTAAAAGAAGTGAAGTCGCTCCAGCATTGCTAGTGCCGAGAATGTCTCAGTCTGCAGCAGTTATAGAAACAGAGCTGATTGCATCTCTGCTCCCTGATGCAGAGGTAACAAAGCAGGAGGACGATTTAGGAGCAGCTGATTTTCTTGATGGCGGTGTTGGCGGAATGTTGGTAGTCAAGGATCCTTCAAGCAGGGCAGTAGACGCAGGTTTTAGAACTGATTCGGAGTAGGGAAAGATCAAGGCAACTCCATCAAAACCCAAAGGTAGGAAGAAGAAAAAGAAAGATTAACTACCTCTTTTTTGGAAAGCATTAGTGAATATGGCCTTGATTCGGTTTCAGAATCTGAGGGTCCGTGGGCTGCAGCGTTGGCTGGTCTTGAGTTGGGGACGCATTCAGACGATGACTTGGTGAAGGGTAAATGGTCAGTTTTTTTTTTTCTTCTCCTTCTGGAAAACTTGGACAGACCAGACAAATTATCTCACCCCCTACCTAAACATGATTGAAAACATTATGTTCTAAAACGCACGGGTGTGGGAAACAGAGCTACCCGTGGTTGTCTAAAAAAATTGGCTTCTGAACATAGTATTAGGATTCAAATTATTGTTGAACCTATGATTGCGACAAATAGATTTGCGAAAGTTGGTAATAAGGTAAGACTGTCTGGTTTTGCTTCGAATGATTCAGTTGGTGGTAAAATTTGGTTGTTCTGGGGAAATGATATGGAGATATCTATATAGTACATGTCAGATCAGGTAATACAGTGCAAGGTCATGGATAAATCTAATAATCAGGTTTTTGCAGTCTCTTTTGTTTATGCAGAGTGCTCCATTGAAGAAATAAGGAGTTTGTGGTTAGACCTAGAAAATTTTGTGTTATCTTGCAACTCCCCATGGATGGTAGGGGGAGATTTTAACACAATTATCTTGTCCCGGGAGAAGTTAGGAGGGGATTCAACTGTTCTGGCAAGTATGTCAAACTTTTCAGCTTGTATTGAGTCCTGCGGATTGATTGACTGGGGCTTCGGGTCCGAAGTTTACTTGGTGCAAAAATAGAAGAGGTAAAGATTGTATCTAGGCAAGGCTGGACAAGGTTATAGTTAATTCAGAGTGGCTCTCACAATGACCAAACACTAGGGTGGAACATTTTCACCGTACATGCTCAGATCATTCTCCGCTTTTCGCGTCTTTGCCTTTTTCAGGCAAGATCAGGTACTGCCCTTTTAAATTTTTGCACATGTGGACCATGCATCATTCTTTTAGTGATCTGGTGAGTTCTATATGGAATGTGGAGTTACCTAACATGCAGGCGTTGGACAAAGTAGATGTGAAACTTAAAAAATTCGAAATGGCCATGAAAATTTGGAACAAATATATTTTTGGGAATGTCTTTACCAAATTAAGGAGTTTAAAGGATGAAATTGCTCAGTGGGAGTCTATCCTGTTAGCAGGGTGGGAAGAAAATAATAGCCAGAATCAAAATGTGGATGCCATTTGGGATGTCAATGCGGTGAGTAATTTAAATCGGTGCTAGGCAGAATATAAGTTAACCCTAAAACAGGAAGAAATGTACTGGATGCAAAAATCAGGATAAAAGGAGATTACAGATGGCGAAGGTTGTTATAAATATTTTGTTGCATATGTTAAGTCTTAACAGAAGAGATGTGTTATCTCTTCTATTTCCCTCGCTTCTAAGTAGTAAATCTCAAAATTTGGAAAGATCCCGCAGAAAGTAAATTCATTTTTTCAGGAGTTTCTTAAATCACGGGCTCCCCACTCTGATGATGAATTTTAGATTGTATCCCTTCAGTCATTTCTTTGTCTCATTGTGATGATTTATTGGCGAACCCTTCATTGGAAGAAGTGAGACTGGCAGAATAGCACACCAGGACCGGAAGGTTTCACATCAGATTTTTTTAAGCTTGTTGGGATGTGGTTGGATCGGATATTTTGGAGGCAACTAAACAATTTCTTGGTGGTGTTGCTCTTCCCAGCACCTTTTCTGCTAATTTGGTTGCTTTCATCCCTAAAATTGAAAATTCGGTCTCTTTCTCAAATTTCCGCCCTATTAGCCTTTGTAATGTTATTTACAAAATTTTTTAGTAAGGTTCTTTCTAATAGACTTGTAAGTTTGTTGCCAGATTTGGTGGTGCAAGAACAAGGAGCTTTTGTTCAAGGGAGAACAATTGTAGAAAATATAGACCTTGCCCAAGAGCTTATGCGGGAAATCAGCAAAAAAAACCTTTGGTGGGAATGTGGTATTGAAGATTGATATGGAAAAAGCTTATGATCGGATTGAATGGGGTTTTCTACTTTTGGTTCTTAGGCGTTTTGGTTTCAACAACCAGGTATGTCATGTGATCTCCAATAGTATTGCTAATTATGGCTTTTTTGTTCTTCTTCAAGGAAGGTACAAGGGCTATTTTAAGTCATCCCGTGGTTTGAGGCAGGGAGACCCTTTTGTCTCCTCTTTTATTTGTCTTAGCTTCAGAGGTCCTAAACAGGGGCCTTACGAGAGCCTTCAAGAAAAGAGATATTGGTTATTGTTATACGCCAAGAGCGTGCATGCCTGTCACTCACTTACTTTATATGGATGATACCCTAATTTTTCTAAATGGGCGGAAGACGTCGATTAAAGGCTGCATTACTTTCCTGGATAGATATTGTAAGGTATCGCGTCAGAAAATTAGCGCGGAAAAAAGTTCCTTTGTTGTGGAGGAAAAGTCACCAGTGGAACATGTGGTTGTAATCAAATCTTATATAGGGTTTCAGTTTAAAGCCTCTCCTATGAAATATTTGGGAGCGCCTATATATCAGGGGTGATGCAAAATTAGCTTCTTTGATGTAATGGTTAGCAAAATTCAGCGTAGGGTCGAAGGTTGGAAGGCTAAAGTCTTATTTCCAGGTGATAGGTTGGTTCTCATTAAACAGGTGTTTAGCTCAATTCATGTTCATACTATGAGTGTTGTTTGTGTGCCATAGAAGGTCTTGTATAGAATTCAGAAAATCTTGGCGAATTTTTTCTGGGAAGATTGGGAAGGTATTTTGAAGAAAAAATGAGTTTATTGGGAGAAAATTAGTTTCCCTTTGGTAGAAGAGGGGCTTGGAGTTCGGAATATATTTCTTGTTGTTAAAACTTTTTGGCTAAAGGCGCTGATGTAGTCGATTCCTGCTCTTTTTCCTTGCTGCTTACCTAGACCTGCACAAGTAGCACACATGAGTCAAAGACCACCGTGTGGCAGTTGATGGCACTCCGAACCTAAATTTAGATAAGGCTTAGGAGGCTTAAAGCTGTACATTCTGTTTCTGTAACATGTCTTAAATTCATCGACCTTATCTCCCTTTTATAGTGTAAGAATCCTTGTTCTGCTAGGCCTTGGGTGGCATAGTTTAGGGAAAGGGGTCTTGCTGGAGATCCTTTCCTAGTTGGGAATTGTATATGTGGGATAGTTTCCTTACACGACTTGCACTCCTAGATCTGCGGGAGAGGTTTCCCTTTCTGAGTTTTGTCCATGCAAGGAAGTTTCATTGTCCGACTTATACTCTAGTATTTGTTTCCTAGTCGGAACCGACGTACTGCTGGCCTTCCTGTCTTTGGTCGATCCCCCAGATATTTTCTTTATCAGGACTTTTTTTTTTTTTTGAAAGGCAAGCGTGGGGGTTTATATGGGCTCCCTGGACCATTGAAATTGAAAAAAAAAAAAGATTGGTTACATTCGTGCATATTTCCTACCTCTAGCATCATCAAATACAATCTTCTTAATATCTTCCGCGAAGGAACTTGGGATTATCTCAACAAACTCATGAGTTGGTAAGAGCTTTGCTAATTTATCTGCGGCCTGGTTTGTCTCCCGTACTGCGTGCATGAGTCTGCAACCTTCGAATTGTGTTAGAGCCGCCTTGATCCTTCTAGTGATATGCACTGCTTCCCATGGGGGTGCTCTGTCAGTAGTAAGGAACTTGAGTGCAATGTTGGAGTCCATACTAAACTCCAGTCTGCGTAATGCGTGTCGCTGGGCAAGTTGGATACCCAATTCAATCCCCTGTAGCTCGTGAAGTAGTACCGTTTGCGCTCTTTGGCTCCCTGCCCTGGCTGCCACCACTACTCCATCATGGTCCCTAATGAGTGCTACGTATCCCCCTTTTGTGCCTGTGAGTGAGCCATCAGAGTTCACCTTGAACCAGCCCCATGCATGTAAGGTGAAGGGTCTGGAGTGGTATTGGACCTCTAGTCTCCAATTGTAAAAAAGTTGTCTATTATTTGCATTATCCTCGACTCGAAGGTCTAGGACTGAGGCACGTAGTCTGACATCCTCTATGATCTTATTCTCCACTTCAATGGCTGCCCGAAATTTGGACTGGAAGAGCCTACATTCCTCTATGTCCAGAGGTGATAAGTAGTGGCATTGAGGGCCAGTCGCTTGAGCACACTGTTGGGTGAGGTACCAGAGAAATTCAGCTCACACCATCTCCACTCAGCAGCCCAGTCCATGACTTGGTGCTTAAGGCCTAGTTGGAGTAGGATGCGCATCCATATGAAGCGGGAGTATCTGCATTTGAAGAATAGGTGTTCTTCACATTCAGGTTTGTCACTGCATAGAGGGCAAGAAGACCTGTCAACAACTCCCCATTTCAGTAATTTATCCTGGGTTTTAAGGGCCTTATGCATTGCTAACCAGGTGATGAAACTTTGTCTGGGTATCCTCCCAGTGAACCACACTAGCTTGGACCATGACACTGACTGAGATCTTCTTCTCGTTGAGTGATAAGCGCTTTTGTTAGAGAAGTCCCCATCTTGGCCTCCCATCCAGGTAATGACATCTCTGTGCGCAGTGTCTAGTTCCACCATTCCCAGGTCTGCACATATGTCTGGAATGTGCAATCTGTCATGTTGTCTGATGTCCCAGTGATTATTGTGTATCAGAGCACTGACTGTAGCATTACGGTGTAGAGTTGAGTGGTATGTAAGGTGTTGTGGGAAGCTGTTTAGGAGGATACCCATAGGGTGCCAAGGATCTTTCCATAGTTTAGTTTCTTTCCCATCTCCAATAGAATGGACAATGAGTGAGCTAGCATGTTTCCTGCACTTGAGTATGTTGCGCCAGCACCAGGATGCCTCATTTGGGATAGCCATAGTCCATAAATGTCTATCTCTGATTACGTGAGCTTTAGTCCATCGAACCCATAGGTTATCCTTGTTTGAAACAATATTCCATACATGCCTCATCATGGCTGCCTTGTTTGATGTTTCAATGCATCTAATGCCCGGGCCTCCCTCTTTGTAAGGGTTGCATATACGTTGCCAATTGACCATAGGAGTCTTTATATAAGTATCAGAGCCTGACCATAGAAAGTTCCTCATCATTGTTGTGATATCATCACGAGCACTGGTAGGCAGAATGAAGCAAGATGTCCAGTAAACATGGAGGCTATTCAGCACTGCTCTTATAAGAGTGACTCTTCCTGCATAGGAGAGTGTCCTATTCTTCCAAGATTGAACCCTCTTCCTAACTCTGTCAATCAAAGGTAAGCACTGGTTGTAGTCCAAACGAGAGGAGATCAAGGGAAGCCCCAAGTACCTTACTGGGAGCATCTGAAGGTTGAAATCAAGGCAGCTGGTTATCAGCTAAAGTTCTTCACTGGGAACCCCAGATGCAAACAAGTTGCTTTTGGTGCAATTGATAGCCAGGCCAGTGCACGACCTGAAGATCCTTAGGGCCTCAGTTAGAGCCATTGCAGACCGAGTATCTCCCTGAAAGAAGGCTAGTATGTCATCTGCAAAACATAGATGGGTGACTAGGGGATTGGTGCACTTGGGGTGCAGCCCGTACTCTCCTGCTTCTACTTTCTCCTTGAGGATTAAATGCAGGACTTCCATTACTAGAACGAACAGGTATGGTGACATTGGACATCCCTGCTTGATTCCTCTCTTGGCATTAATGAATCCTTTAGGAGACCCATTGATAGAGATGGAGAATCTAGGTGTCGTGATGCATACCTTCACCCAGTCAAGGAACGGGCTAAGAAATTGCCTTTTCCGCATGACATGCTCAATCATTTCCCACCTAACCGTATCGTAAGCCTTCCTGAGGTCTATTTTAGTTGTGCATCTAGGTGCTCCCTGGTCTCTGTGGTAATTCCTGACTAGTTCATGAGCTAGCATTACATTGTCATGGATGTAACGGGCACGTATGAATGTTGACTGATCTGAACTAACCAGTCTATGAATGACTTTCTTCATTCTGTTGGTCATGATCTTGGTAATGCATTTGTACAGGACATTGCAACAAGAGATCGGCCTGTAATCAGCGAGGTAAGATGCATTAGAAACCTTAGGAATCAATGTAATACATGTAGCATTTACCTCCCCAAGCAGCTTTCTGTTTCTGAAGAAGTTCTGCACTGCCCTTGTAAAATCAGTTCCTATGACCCTCCATGCTGACTTGAAGAAGAGTGAGGAGAAGCCATCAGGGCCAGGGGCCTTCTCAGGACCTATGGAGGCAAGTGCTTCAGTGATTTCATCCCTAGTGACCGCTTGAGTTAGCTCCAAGGCCTCCATTCCATTGATTGTCCTTTCAGGTTGTAAGCCTTCGATGGTTGTGGTATCATAGTCACCTTGTTCTCCAGCAAATAGCTCTTCAAAGTACTGAATGCATTCCTGTTCTATTGCCTGCATATCTTCTAGTTTTTCATTCTGAGAATTGTATATAGCTAGAATCTTATTTTTGGATCTCCTTGCACGCAAATGCTGATGAAAGTAGGTGACATTTTCATCGCCTGACAGCATGTGCCTGGCCTTTGCTTTTTGCACCACCTCTGATTCTGCATTACGGGCTGCAATTGCAAACTTCTGAACTGCTAGTTTTTCAGTATTTGTAAGAGCAAGATTAAGAGGATCCATCTGTAGAGAGCATTGTGCAGTCTCCATGAATTGTCTAGTTGCATTGACCTCACTGCTGGCATTGACAAAATTGTTTTTCCTCCACTCCGTCAGTAGGCGTTTAGTAAGTTTTAGTTTCTGGACAAAGCAGTATGTTGCATTACCACTTACTGTCTGGCTCCAGGCTGTTTGAATCACATCCATATAACCCCTCTAATGCACCCAGTAATTATAGAATTTGAATGGGATGGGCCTTGGGTTCCTGTGCTCATAGATGGTAAGAACAATTGGAGAGTGGTCTGAAACCCCTGGGTTGAGGAAGTCCACCTCAGAGTTGGGCATGTCGATGAGCCATTCCTGGTTAATCATTGCCCGGTCGAGTTTGGACATGACTCTATGAGCACCATGCTGCTTATTGCTCCATGTTAGGAAACACCCCTTGTACTGGCAATCGAAGAGTTAGGACTTTGAAACACATTCTGCGAGGTCTATAAAGTGTCCAGGCCTTATCTCCTCCCCGCCTACTCTTTCCTGTGAGTTCAGTATTGAGTTGAAGTCACCCAATACGGACCATGGCAGTTTGTTGTTGGCTGAGAAGGATTCAATTTCAAGCCATAACTCCTTCCTGGTGGGATTGTAGCTTCTACCATAAATGAATGTTAAGATGCATGTGAAGCCATTGGGCCAGATAGCATGCAGAAATATGGCCTGTGCTGACCGCGACACTACGCTAATGTTGACTGCTTGAGAATCCCAAAGGACCCAGATTCTCCCTCCTGGAACGAGGTCACTATTGTCCACTGCTTGCCAGTCACGGACCAGGTCCTTTTGAAGTTTTTGTCTCTTTTCATTGCTGACTTTTGTCTCCACCAAACCAATGATACTAATTTTCTGCTTATGTATTAGTTGTCTCACTTCACGTTGCTTTAATGGGTCATTGAGACCCCTAACATTCCAGCATGCGGACTTAATCATCTAAACCTTCAGGTTGTGAGATTGCAGCCCCCACTAGGTTAGATTCTACATGTCCAATTTGGTGCTTAGGTGCTCGAGTGTTTTGATACCGTTTAGGTTCAGGCTCCAGTGTTTGCAAGACATCAAAAGGGTTGCCCTTACTTCTCAAAATATGAATTCTGGCCGGAGGCTATTGCTTCCTAGACCCCGTCTCCAACCCCTTATTGGTAGCTCTCTGAGGTGACTTCAATGTTGTCTCCTTTCGGCGTCCAGGAGCTCGCAATGTGCTAGGCGCTGGTGGTTCGTTATCAGGCTGACTAGGTGCAGTTGATTTGTACACCAGACTATTGGCTGGTGTAGTTCTCTGTGGTTGGGTACAGGCTTCTTGTGCACTGTCTGTTGGGTCTATTCCAGTGTCCT
Source organism: Berberis vulgaris (assembly GCA_963556465.1). NCBI lineage: Eukaryota > Viridiplantae > Streptophyta > Magnoliopsida > Ranunculales > Berberidaceae > Berberis > Berberis vulgaris. Next base: position 36,464,882 of record OY747126.1, on the reverse strand, counting down.
CCATTACTTGCATGTCAGTCTCAACTCCTTGTATACTTGGTTGCGCATTGGCGTCAACATTATGCGTATGGACCTCCACTGGCTGCATATCAGCTGTGTTTGCTACATCTGTATCTGCATTGGTCTCCTTCTCTGTGACATTGTTGCTATCATTCGGCTTGTCACGAAGCATTCCAGTCGGGGACATCACAGGTGCAACATTGGGTACACAATGCACCTTCGAGTGTGTTGCAGTCTGCGTGTGAATAGCTTGCTGGCTATCAGTCAGGTCATTCAGGTTGTTGATGTGGCTGTCATTGAGTTGTTCAATTGGTTCCTGGTTCTCGGTCACTATGGATGGTGTATTCTGGTTCTCAGGCTGCTTATCTGTTGCCTTACGACGACTAGGAACTGTTGTCCAGCCGTCATCTGCTTCCTCGAATCCCTGTTGTCCTGGAACTGCTTCCTCGGATCCTTGCTATCCTGGAATAGCTTTCCAGTATTTTGCAGTTGGAGTTGTTGTCTTCTTCTGTTTTGGACACTTTGCAGAGTTGTGTCCAAAACCTACACAATGTTTGCATGTCTCTTGCTTCCATGAGTATTCCACTTCAACTCTCGTAGTCCTCCCGTCATCAGAGACTACCTGGATATCTGTAGGGAATGTGTTGTTTGAGTTCATCTCCACACAGACCCTTGCAAATGAGAGCCTACTCCGCTGTTTAGTGGCTTTGTCTAGCATCAAAGGGCCTACTCCGCTGTTCACCTTGTTGGTTCCAGTTTTGTTGATGTTGGCGGCTGTAGGGCCTGCAGGTTGTTCCACTGGAACAGGTGATGCATCTAATAACATTATAGGACTGACAGTACCTTGTTCAGCATTGCTCCCTTCAGTCAAACCAGGTTCCTGGCACGATGCATGAACATGTCCCCTCTCATTCGCGATCACTTCTCCACGAAGGGCGATGGAGACGCTTGCAGGCTGGGCAGATAACGTTAGCATCCTTTGATCAAACCATGTAACATCATTGAAAATAAGGCGTGAACAGTGCAAGACAAGTAGATCGAATCTACTTGTAGCAACAGTAGATCGAGGGACCTGTAGATGAACAGTAGATCGATGGAACAGTAGGTGAACAGTAGAATCGCCTCTCTCCCAAACCCTAGCCTTCAATTTTATCGGGACTTACTCTTGCCTTATCAGGGCTTACAAGTATTGGGGTTGACCGCGTGACATGTGGGCTTAGTGGCACGTTACAACTAATAAAGGCGTCACTAAGGCATTCAGCGGCAGTTTTCAACAACCACTGGCATAACCGTCGCTATATGTTATTTAGTGACGGTTGTTAGTAACCGGTTGTAAACCCGTCGTTGAATACCATATAGCAACGGTTACCAACCGGCGCTAAATATGGGGCAATGACGATATTTCATAATAAGCTACGACGGTTTCATTTGTCGGCTAGCGACGGTTCTCAACCGCCTCTAAGTTTCACTTGGTAATCCTCTAGCGACGATTAAAACCACCGATAATGCGTCATTATTATCATGACAATTTTATCATGCATACTAGAAACATGTAAACAATCTGTAGTCGCATTTTAATCTTTAATCACATTTTTCAACCTGTAAACAATCTGTAAACAACCCACAATTTTACACAACTGTTTTATATCGAAATCATTCAAGAAAACTTCACTTCAACTATATTGTCATCAACATCAACATTAACAAAAAAAAAAAAAAAACTATATTGTCATCAAAGTTAACAAAATATCAAAGCTAGTACATGTTGAATTTCTTGAAGTTTGATAGTTAAATCCAAATTTACAAACAACTTAACTTGTACCATGTTTTTGAAAGAATTAATAGACAATGCTATGGAGTTTGGAGCCGATAAAGGTCCTCATTATTATTTTGACTAAATGACGAAGGCTTTGCAGGTGCTGGTGAAGGTTGCTCACTTCCTTCATATTGTGCCTGAAAATGATGAGTCAACAATATTACTCTAAACTTGATCCAAATTACAATAATTAATTGAGTTATATTTAGTAAGTAATCAATATCACTAATAACTAATACATATATACAAATAATGTAAAGGCAAAGAAACATACGGGTAGTGAATAAGCTTGCAAACTCAACAGGCACATTTCCATTCAACTTCTGAAAAATGTATGTGAGTGCTCCCTCAAATCCCTGCCTCTTTAATGTCTTTGTCTCTAATTGTGACACCAGCTGGTGAAATTTCTATTGCACTTGAGGATCAATGTTTTGCGTTGGTTGTGAGGACATCATCCCACTAAACCTACTATTGGTGTTGCCAATGACTTGAGATGGACATGGCTCGAATCTCATAGCTCGAACTCGGCCTGAATACTCTTTTTCTAACACCTTAGCAAGTGAATCTTGTTGTGAAATGGATCATGATGTGGAATCTTCTTTCTCAATCTCTAAAATTTTCTCCTAAAGTATTGAAGCAAGACATCAAACTTTGAATTCAAACTTTACCTAAACGTTAATTAATGTAGTTCAATCGAAAAAAAAAGTTAAATTACTTACACTTATATGCCTGGCTTTGTCAGTAACATAATACCCGTCCTTTTTTTTTTGTTGCAATATACACCTCTCCCCTACTCACATGTCTCCCAAGTTCATATTCCTACACCGATGTTATGAAGTCATATAACTTTAAATAGTATAGCTTTGAATGATAACGTAAAGTGTGGCAGAGTGTAAAATATTAATTACCATCTCAGCCTTTAACCTGAAATTGCTTTTTGATCCTCCAGTGTGTGGATCGGTTAGTTTCTTTCGAATTTTATTATTCTTTTCACATTTTTCCTATCAATGCATAAATAAAAACATATTTGTTAGCAAATTTCTAGTTATTTAATTGAATCATGTAAGTACTTTGTGTTACATTTGTCCTTTCATCCAAGTGGTAGTCAATAAAATGCGCCAAATCATTTCGATCGATGCCTTTAGGATGTTTTGCAATATTAGCATCTCTGGACAGTGTAGGATCATAAAATTTATGGAACAATCTATGCCTATTGTTCTTCCATCTCTTTCCAATGTTTTGCAAGATACAATGGTATGTCATTGAATCTTCCACATGTAGGTTATCCTTCAAAATTAGTAGTCATTAGTATTGTCAGATGACTTGTTTGCAAATGCAAAATCCATATATTAATTCAACCCTTCTGCAAATTCAAGTGTATTCCTCGGCTTAGAAATCCAAGTTTTGTCCATTTCAAAGTATCTTAATTCAGTCAAAACAAAGCAACTAATAAGTTCAATCCTACTAATCAAACAATAATAATTTGAGAACATTTACAATTATTACCACAATATTTCCCTAATAAAATTATGGTGGGTCCTCCACTAATAATAAAACAGAGAATGGCTATGAACTAGTTGCTAAAAGAGATGTCAAACCCTGACATGGCTGACAATTTAAATGTCAATTTATGCATTACTTAAAAAAACTCCATAGTTGAAGTAAAACAATCTACAATTAATGCATCACATCAAACCTATATACATAAATAAATAAATAAATAAAGACAAATAGATTCAAAAATATTGATGTTAGGATGAGTTTGTCAACAAGAAAAATAAAGAATTGAGGAGTAGAGTTACAATTAAATGCGAAGATATATAGAATCCCCAAACATAGCGATGTGGCTAGACCTAATTGACCAAAATACCCTAAATTCTAACAAAATAAATTGAGAACCTAGGGGCTAGCCCTAATTAACCAAGAAAAACTAAACTCCTCACATAAGAAATTGAAAGTCTAAGCGCTAGCCCTAATTCACCAATATACCAAAAATCCAAACAAAAGAACTGCAGCAAAACTCTAAAGATCTTGAACCCATATATTTCCAGTTGAAGGAATCACAGGACTAACAAATCTGCTCCAAAACTAGCCATCAGCTCTGTTATAAAGCGCATCGTCCAAGCCCATTTTAGGTACTCTAATTCAAAAGATTTCACACAGCTCTGTTTCATAAACAGAGACTGCACAATTGTTGATACCTCCACTTAAATGCATATCACTTTATCCCCCATAATCCTGGATCAAAAGAGAGAGTACACCCTGCCATGACCCAAAAATGTATCCTAAACAACCATAATCCAAAATTAAGAACCGTTCCATATTGCTGCTTTGTTTCAGCACCAAAACACATCATGATGCCAGCAGAAAATCTAATACATTTTATTTTTTTATTGTTAAATACATGATAACAAGCTTATGCTTTTTTTAACTTGAATGTACATAAGTACAGTCTGAGTTTGAGTTTCCACACCATCAACTAAAATATGTTTAGCATATTTGAAGTTTGCTCCCAGTAGGCTATGCTTGGTTGAAAAAATGCATTGGAAAAACCGTGTAAAAACAGTCACAAATATATTCAATAAACAAGTCATGTAATCAATAAACAAATCAAAAATGGTATTCAAATCAGACATGGTATTGAAATCAAACATGGTATTCAATAAATAAAAAATTGCTATTCAATACAGAATTAAAAAATGGTATTCAACACAGAGTATCAAAAATCTTTTAAACCAATTAAAGAAAACTATGGTTTTAGATTTTAACTATAGTTGAACTAAAAATTGAATGACAAAGTTGTCTTTGAGTTTTCATATAAACGATTCAATGTATCGAAAGATAGATTGCAAGATTTGTGAGATGATCAAATGAGAAAGATAGAGAAGTTAGACATACTGTGTGAGGGATCTGGAAGAATTAAGATGATGACAAACCGAACGAGCGCGAGAAATCGCCAACAGTCACTTCTTTCTCATTTGATTCTTCCTCCTTCGTTTCTTCCTCCAAACAATAGTCTAGGTTAAACAATTGAGTTAACTTGTTTTTTTGCTAAAGCTATCAATTTAACCTGATGTGAATAGAAAGTGAAAATTAGTTAGGCTTGGGACTGAAACCTCATCCATTAGATGGTATTAAGATCATAACCAGAATCAGATCTGTTAATTGCACCCCATTTGCACCTAATTTCCACCACGCTGAATCTAGACCGAGCTTATAACGACGGTTAGCACAACCATAATTAATCGCAACTGTCATTAATTAATATTATTCGGCGATAGCTAACAAAATGTCGTTGAATAAAGATGTTGCGGCGGTTTTTACGAATTGTCACTACAAAAAAAGGACGTTTCAGCAATGGGCAAAAAACCGTCGCTACAATGATTTAGCCACGGCACAAAAACCGTCGCTAGATTAATCGTCGCTATTTGAATCAGCAACGGTAAACTATCCCGTCGCTAATTAGCCACGGAAAAAAAACCGTGGCTAACTCAAAAAATTCCGTCGCTAAAGCTGCTGAAAATTTCAACGAAAACTGTCACTAATTGTAAGATAGCGACGGTTTTTGCTAAATAGCGACAGTTTTTTGCCGTCGCTATTTAGCGACCGTTTTTTGCCGTAGCTATTGAGCGACGGTTTTTGCTAAATAGCGACGGTTTTTCGCCGTCACTATTTAGCGACCGTTTTTGTACCGTGGCTATTTAGTGACGGTTTTTGCTAAATAGCGACGGTTTTTTGCCGTCGCTACTTTGCGAGGGTTTTTTGCGGTCGCTAAGGCAATATAGCGACGGTTTTTTGCCTTGGCTATTTAGCGACGGTTATTTGCCGTCGCTAAATTGCAAATCTAATTGACAACACAGCCACAGTATTTGCCGTAGCTATTTAGGGACAACTTTGTTGCAAATCATATTGACAAATGAAATTTACAAATTATAAATTATAAATTACAAATTATAATTCATTTTTTATAATGAAATTAGCTATTAATGATTGTCCATTTTGAAAATTAATATCAACTACCAGAGCTAAACTTAATTGATCAAAATTATAACAAAAATTACATAGTCTCTAGAATATCATACAAAAATATAAAAAAAAAAAATTACAAAGAATCCATACAAAAATGACAAAAAAACCAAAAAAATTTCGATCTATAGAATATCAGAGATCATAGATCTCCAAGATCTGAGATCATAGATCTCCGCAATCCGAGATTTCAAATCTCTGAGATCCGAGATCTCAGATCTCAGATTTCCGAGATCACAATTCTCAGATCTCCGAGAGAGAGGCGGCGGAGGAAGGGAGGGGAGAGAGAGGCGGTCGGGATCGGTATCGAGGAAGCGGCGGACTTCTCCTCTGCGGGTTTCTTCTCTGGAGGTTGAGAGAAAATTTTTTGTTGAGAGAAAATTTTTGTTTAAGTTGGTTTGTAGAAAAAATTGAAATTTATATAGAGAAAGGTAATTGAAGGGGATTGGTTGTGTTAGTTTCACGCGGATCGATGATGTGGTCTAGTTTAGTGCGTTGGATTGATCTAAAATTTTGGGTGTTATTGACGGTTGATATGAGGTTTCACGCGGATGGGTGATATTTTTTTTTAAACTATTAGCAACGGTTTTTTTCCATCGCTAATATAAAAAATAAAAACCAATTAGCCACGGCAAATTGCCGTAGCTAATCTCTTTAGGGTTAAAATTTTTTTTTTTTTTAAAACCAATTAGCGACGGTTTTTTGCCGTCGCTAATATAAAAAATCAAAAACAAATTAGCCACAGCAAATTGCCGTAGCTAATCTCTTTAGGGTTTAATTTTTTTTTTAAAAAAAAAACCAATTAGCGACGGTTTTTTGCCGTCGCTAATATAAAAAATCAAAAGGGTTTAATTTTTTTTTTAAAAAAACCAATTAGCGACGGTTTTTTGCACTCGCTAATATAAAAAATCAAAAACAAATTAGCCACGGCAAATTGCCGTAGCTAATCTCTTTAGGGTTTAATTTTTTTTTTTTAAAATCAATTAGCGACAGTTTTTTGCCGTCGCTAATATAAAAAATCAAAAACAAATTAGCCACAGCAAATTGCCGTAGCTAATCTCTTTAGGGGGGTGTATTGTATCAGGATTTTGTGGGCAATTTAATAAATTTCATGGATTCTGAAAATCCAAGTGTATTCAATTTGGATTTTAAAAAGTCCATAAAAGTCTAGGGGTATTCAATCAGGATTTTAAAAAGTCTTTCTGAAATCCACAAAGTCTAGGGGTATTCAATATGGATTTCAGAAAGTCCACAAAAGTTTTAGGGTATTCAAAATATCATTCATATTTATGGATTTGGAAAATCATGGATTCTCATGGACTTTGTAGTGATAGGTATAAATAACAAAGTTCAATAATTTGCCAGCCTCCATATCAAAGATTTCAACGTGAAAAAAAGTCTCCCAAAGTTCTTTGTTTTTTTTATTGAATAAAATGAAGCAAACAAATAATATAGTTATAACATGCTTAAACATGACCTCCCCCCCCCCCCAACCATCCTTTCTCTTTTGTTTTCCCTATTTATGACTTTTGATTTGATGAAAGGATCAGACAAGGGAAGTGCTAATTTCTACATACAAGTGAAAACCAATCAAAGATGAACTCGTGAAAGGATATGTCCCTGATCTTCGTATGGGAGTTTCCCCATCTCCATGTCCTCCGTTTAAAAGACGAAAAATCTGTTTCAAACACCTAATTTTCCCTTCAAAAAGACACATTCCCTGCCTCCATAAAGGCCACGTCAACACATGAGGACCTGTTCTTTGCCAACCCATCTAATTCATAGACAATGTTGTCATCTGAGTTGTTCCTTTCCAATATTTCATTACCATCATGTTGAATCGAGGGGAAAAATCGAACCCTTTTATTTTGGAGGCCACACTAAAGGGCGGTGTTTGGAGTGTTTGTGCAAGGAGTGAGTAGGATGAAATGTGACCTGACAGGTGTGAATCGGCTTCCAAAGCACCGGGTATGTTCTTATGGGACGAGAATACATAGGTTTATTTCTGACTATAAGAATGAGTTTATGCAGTGGATTGAAGTGGTAGTTGGCAACGGCAACAAAATCAGTTCTTGGAACAGTGTGCTGGTAGGGAATGCTACCTTAAAATTTTGTCCTAAAATTTCTACTCTTTGCAATTTTAGTAAAATGACATGTCTGCTTAATGAGATCGTCATTTACTGGATGTTGAAGAAGAAACAACTACGGAAAGGGATTGTATTGCTTGATACCTTGTTACCCCTTGTGTTCCTTTCCTTTCCTGTTGAACCCATGTTACCCCTTGTGTTCCTTTTCTATTTCCTCTTGTCTATGTGTTTTCTCTTTGTGTTACTGTACAAGAGATTTAGGAGAGTCAAGGGAGACGAAGATGAATCAACCCATAACCTATTTTCAATCTGCAGATGTTCCCTTTCATCTACAATAAACAAAATCCATCAAAGCAATAAGGCCCACCAGCTGTTTGTAGAATTTTTCTAATGTCTAATATATTTGGTTTGTTAGAAGATATGTCATTACCAACTTCTTTTTTATCTTGCAAATAATTAGAAATCTGTAAAAGTCGTTCATACAAAGTCCGTGAATTTTCATAAATCTCTAGAAAGTTTGTAGCAAAAGTCTATGGATTTAAGAAATCAGCAGAAGTCCGTGGACAATTTAAAGAGTCTGTGGACAATTTAAAGAGTCCGTGGACTTTTCAAATTATTTATCAATTCCATAAGAATCCATATACAATACACCCCCCTTAGGGTTTAATTTTTTTTTTTTTTTAAACCAATTAGCGACGGTTTTTTGCCGTCGCTAATATAAAAAATCAAAAACAAATTAGCCACGGCAAATTGCCGTAGCTAATCTCTTTAGGGTTTAATTTTTTTTTTTTTTAAAACCAATTAGCGACGGTTTTTTGCACTCGCTAATATAAAAAATCAAAAACAAATTAGCCACGGCAAATTGCCGTAGCTAATCTCTTTAGGGTTTAAATTTTTTTTTTAAAAACCAATTAGCGACGGTTTTTTGCCGTCGCTAATATAAAAAATCAAAAACAAATTGTCGTAGCTAAACTCTTTAGGGTTTTATTTTATTTTTTTTTAAAACCAATTAGCCACGGTTTTTTGCCGTCGCTAATATAAAAAATCAAAAACCAATTAGCCACGGCAAATTGCCGTAGCTAATCTCTTTAGTGTTTAATTTTTTTTTTTTAAAAACCAATTAGCCACGGTTTTTTGCCGTCGCTAATATAAAAAATCAAAAACCAATTAGCCACGGTTTGTTGCCGTCGCTAATAAAAAATATCAAAAACCAATTAGCCACGGTAAATTGCCGTAGTTAATCTCTTTAGGGTTTAATTTTAAAAAAAAAAAAATCAATTAGCCACGGTTTTTGCCGTCGCTAATATAAAAAATTAAAAACCAATTAGCCACAGTTTGTTGCCGTCGCTAATAAAAAAAATCAAAAACCAATTAGCCACGGTAAATTGCCGTAGCTAATCTCTTTAGTGTTTAATTTTATTTTATTTTTAAAAACCAATTAGTCTTTGATCTTCTTTGATCTGATCTTCTTTGATCTCATCTTCTTTGATCTGATCTTCTTTGATATAATCTTCTTTGATCTTCTTTGATTTTTTTTTATCTGATCTTCTTTGATCTCATCTTATTTGATCTGATTTTCTTTGATCTGATCTTCTTTGATCTTCTTTGAACTTCTTTGATCTAATCTTCTTTGAACTTCTTTGATCTTTTTTGAACTTCTTTGATTTGATCTTCTTTGATCTGATCTTCTTTGATCTCATCTTCTTTGATCTGATATTCTTTGAACTTCTTTTATCTTATCTTCTTTGATCTTCTTTGATCTCATCTTCTTTGATCTGATCTTCTTTGATATTCTTTGATCTTATCTTCTTTGATATTCTTTGATCTGATCTTCTTTGATCTGATCTGATCTTCTTTGATCTCATCTTCTTTTATCTGATCTTCTTTGATCTGATCTTCTTTTATCTTCTTTGATCTTCTTTGAACTTCTTTGATCTTCTTTGATCTGATCTTCTTTGAACTTCTTTGATCTTCTTTAAACTTCTTTGATCTGATCTTCTTTGATATCATCTTCTTTGATCTGTCTTCTTTGATCTTCTTTGAACTTCTTTGATCTTCTTTTATTTGATCTAATCTGATCTTATTTGATCTTCTTTGATCTTCTTTGAACTTCTTTAATCTTCTTTGAACTTCTTTGAAATTTTTTGATCTTCTTTGATCTTATTTGAACTTCTTTGATCTTCTTTTATCTGATCTTTTTTGATATTCTTTTATCTGATCTGATCTTCTTTGACCTTCTTTGATCTTCTTTGATCTTTTATGATCTTCTTTGATCTTCTTAGATCTTCTTTGATCTTCCTTGATCTCATCTTCTTTGATCTGATCTTCTTTTATCTGATCTTCTTTGATTTTCTTTTATCTGATCTTCTTTGATCTTATCTTCTTTGATCTGATCTATTCTTCTTTGATCTTCTTTGATCTTCTTCTTCGATCTTGATCAAGATCTTATCTTCTTCTTCGATCTTGATCATATCTTATCTTCTTATTCGATCTTGATCATATCTTCTTATTCGATCTTGATCTTGATCATATCTTCTTCTTGGAAGGGGATTGGTTGTGCTAGTTTCACGCGGATCGGTGATGTGGTTTGGTTTAGTGCGTTGGATTGAGCAAAATTTTTGGGTGTTATTGACTGTTGATATGAAGTTTCACGCGGATCGGTTAATTTTTTTTCCAAAAGCAACCACTGATAATACCAATGTGTGAATGACTCTATTCAAGAAATTTTGATTAGTTTAATATACATAGAAGTCGTAAAGAAAAAACAAGCGGCTTGGAGTATGTTTCAAAGTTGAAATAAATAAATAAAAAACAATTTCCATTGCTGGGATTCGAACCCGGGTCGCCTAGGTGAAAGCCAAGTATCCTAACCAGGCTGGACAACAATGGATTGGTGGGGATTTTATCCAGTTTTTATATTGAGGGTTAGAGCATTACTACAAATAGCGACGATTTTTTTGCCGTCGCTAATTGTAAAGCTTAGCGACGGCAGAAAACCGTAGCTAATGAAATTTTTTTGTTTTTTAAAAACCATTAGCGACGGTAGAAAATCGTAGCTAAAGAGTTTTATTTGTAAAACTTAGCAACGGCTATTTCGCCGTCGTTAAATGTTATATATATATATATATATTTTAAAAACCATTAGCGATGGTATAAAATCGTAGCTAAGGAGTTTTATTTTTAAAACATAGCGACGACTAAAATACCATTGCTATTCCAATAATTAGCGACGGTGGTATGCCGTCGCAAATCATTTAGTGACGGTTTTTTATACCTATGTGTTGAAACAGTATCAGAGACATTAGCGACGGTTCATTGTCGTCGCTAATCTTTTAATTTGTCGTTGCTAATGATTTAATTAGCGACAGTATTATAAAACCGTCGCTAGTTTCCGTCGCTAGTAACGCATTTTTTTGTAGTGTGTCGTTACATATGCGCCGCTAAATTTCCATTTTCTTGTAGTGTACAATTCAGGTCCAATGTTCTGGAATCTGTCGATAGTGTGCTTGATGTTGTCCGGGCCTCACTAGATTGAGCATGCAATCAAATCTGCTTTGTTCTGTTGACGAGATTATCATGACACATGTGCGGTGTTAATCAGATTACGGTTTGGTGTATCATCAAGTGCTCCCCTAGAGTTAGTGGATCATCATATCGGTCTACTAAGTCGCTTTGATAGAATCTATACAGTCATGATGATTAAACCCAAAACATTGTCTCGAGCGGCGCACATCATTAAATGAGTTTGTGATTGTTCAGTAAGGAAAGGGGGTGCGACTGCCTATTGTTTATAAAAGTCGCAGCTTCCGTGAGAGGGAGTTTATTTACTTCTGTATCTCTTCTACTTCCTTTCTGTTTTCTTTTCTATGTGTTCTTTGCTGCAACTCTTTTTAAAAGTTAAAACTTTCTCTTCATGGTAGATAATGTCAAACTTACCCTTGGATAGAATATGCTCTATGTGTGCCATAATTTTTACCGGGAATGTAATACCCGCCTAATTAAATAAATATAAAAATTTATTTTGTAAACCCTAATGTTGATGGGTTGTTACCCAATTGTATTTGGGCTTGATTGTGGGCTTTTATTAAACTAATAAGTAGGGTTTTTATTTTGTGAAATAGGGTGGGTGCATTCGGAAGTTCGGTGGGGGCGAATAGCCACCCACCTTATAAAGAGTAACCCTATTTCTTCCTTTTTTTTCTCTTTTCTTTTCTCCTTCATTCTCTTTTCTTCTTCGATGGCTAGCAACAAGAGAAAGCAAGGGAAGCGGAAGCAAGGCGAAGACGAATAGAAGAAGAGGCACGAGAGGCTGCTTGGAGAGCTGAGCAGGAGGTCTTGGAGGCTGTCAGACGGGCTGAAGGGCTAAAGGTTGCTAGAGAGGAGGAAAAACAGAGGGTTCAATTGGAGGAAGAGAGGCGGAAAGAGGCTGCCAGACAAAGGCTTTTGGAGTTGGAGGCAAGAATTGCAAGGAGGCAAGTAGAAGGGTCTTGATGATTTTCGTTTTGAAACTATACCTGATGGATTACCACCTTCAGACAAAGATGCTACTCAAGATGTCCCTCGTTTGTGCTAATCAACGCGTAAAACTTGTGCAGCCCGTTGATTGATCTTGTTAATAAGCTTAATTCTTCATCAGATGTGCCAAAGGTTAGGTGTATCATTTCTGATGGGGTTATGAGCTTGGCAGTGCAAGCTGCTCAGAAACTAGGCATTCTAGAGGCTCAGTTTTGGACTGCTTCAGCTTGTGGTATGTAGGGGTATCTGTCCTTGTCAATGCCTTGTTCCAAAATACTATGTTGTTTGTGTTCTTCGTCATTGCAATGTGGCAGGGGAGGTTTACACTCTGTTCTTTTTAGAACAAAGCATTGGTTTTCTGGCAGCAGTTTGCATAATTACTGTTATTTGCGGACTGTTGTTGGATCCTCTCAGGCAGAGTTCTTATTGGCTGAAGTAGTTTTCTTGATGTTGCATTTGGGGATTTTGGCTTTGATAAGATATCAGATACATATCTGTGCATTTCAAAAACAGAGTGGTTTTCTTTTATGGTTGGTTTAGGGCTGCTCCAAACGTTTTCGGCTGGTCTTTGTTTGCAACAGCAAACGTGTATGGTTGTTGCTGTTTGGGGAGTTTTTGAGAACATGCAGAGGAATCCAGTGTCTTGGACGGCTTTGATTGGTGATTTCGTCAGGTGAGTTTTTCTTCATTCTTTTTCTTTTACAGTGAGTTATCTTTTACCCTTTCAGTTTGTTTTATGTGATGGTTTTGATAGTTATGTGTTGTGTGTTTAATCTACTTTGATTAAAACCTCATTTTCTTTCTTCCTGAATTTGCCCTTAACTTGGTAGATTAAATTGATGGGGTTTGATTACTTTAATTAATTGATTTGAGTGAATAAATGGATACCCATTGTAGTTCACATTGACTTTAGGCAATTGTCAAGGCATTCGGGGTTTCTCTAGGTCATCCTCATCATTAGAAAAGCATGTGATCGGGTAGGGTTTGTGTAAGACTAAGGAAACCCTAATGCAGGGATGTTTAATTTAGTTACTTGTAGGAGGATTGTGTCCACGGGTTTTTCTTGTTTTTGTATCAATCCATATAGGATTAGTAGTTCACAATGAATGTGTTGGATCTGTTTCTTTGTGCATTTAGTTTCTTGAAATTTTAATGGATTCAATTAGTTAGGTGAGTTGCTTATGGTATTTGATGGATTTGGATTTTGATGTGCATTTCTGTTGTGGCATCTCTATAAACTTTACTGGAGTGTAGTAGTTTGGATTTTTTCCCTATCTTGGACTTGCACAGAGAACCTCATTGTTATACAACTCTAACTTCCAGTTTTAACAAATTTCTCTTTGTTGGGTTTTCTTGAACTAGTCAAAATCTCCTAAAAAGTTCCTTTACCAAGTAGATAACTGAATGTAAGTGGAACTGACAAACCAATCATATCCAATTGTGGGGACAGTGTAAAGAGGACAAAGGTCATCCAGTAAATGGGTATGGGTATGGATATGTATGTTGACAGTGTATGTTTTATATTGATTGTCACTGTCTAATCAATAGATGTGGTCATGATAGGTGGATTTCCATAAGGATAGTCCAGGTATCATAATTTGAGCTTGTTTTCTTGTCACGCGAATGTTTGTGCTTGCGACACTTGTTTTTCATTCTTTTCTGAAGGAGATGGCAAAATAGATTTTGTCATGTTGTGAATATCACCTTGGTAATGTTTTATGTATATATGGTTCTTGTAAAGGGAATGTGATGTGACGTTAATTGATTTGGAAAAATAATGACTCAAATAAAATCCTTGGTAAATGTTCTTTTTCCACAACTCCAGAGAAAAAAAAAATGTGAAAAGAAATGAAAAATTTTGTATACAGACTTGCTTGTATACGTGTGATATTATTATGGGTATGCAGACTTGCTTGCATATCGGTGCACCGTTCCATGTGAGTTCGGTTGTACGTGTAGAATGCTTGTCAGTGATCGAACTTCGGGTGAGATGACATGACACTCGAGGTGGCACCCCACTTGGGTCATGTACGCTCCGAGTGGCTTCGATGGCAAGGGAGACACACTTGGGTGAGGTGTGTTCGGCACAGGAGGAGAGTGCGATTGTGGAAAAGAAGCCAAGAATTAGAAAACAAAATAAATAATTAAATTAAACCATTGAATTGAGCATGCCATGAAATTGTGTATAGATTATTTTAGCTTATACTAGGTTAGCCTTGAGGGAAGAAACTAAATGCTCATTCAACCATTGAATGAGAACTACCCGTCTTCCTAAAGGTAGAAAAATGTGTTTGTTTAATATTTCAATAATAGTCTAATATGATTATGAATTGTACTGTTGTTGCATTTATGAGGATTGATAACTCATAAACTTTATTTATTAGTGATAAATGATGCATATTTATTTATTAGGATAATAACACCATTGCCTCATTGAGGAACTACCTGATGGTGTGGTTATTAATTGTTTGGTTTATTTTAATGTTATCATGTGCGGATTTATTGATTTTTGGGATGAAGATTTCTCACACCGGCTTTATTGCTGACCCGAGTGAGCTTTTGCTTCTTGGGTACATTCCTTTTGGAATGTAGCCGATTAGCCTTTCAGGTTTAGAGACTTTGAGCTGCGTTACCGGAGTTTTCCTAGTGAGCTAGCCATGCCAGTCTTCTCCGGGTTAGACTTTTTATTTGTTTTAGTTGTTTAGTTGATGCTGCTATTTGTTTCTGTTATTATTGAATTTTCACGTCCCGAGTTTTGGGGGAAACGGGTAATCCTACGTGGCTTTTGGGATTTTCGTTTCCTTCGAAAATCGGGGCGTGACATTTTGGTATCAGAGCATTTGGTTAGCCTAGGCTGGGGTAGAGTCTAGGTGATCCTCGGAATTTGGATATGGGAGAGTAGTAGTGTGACTGTCTAGAGATAAAGTGACAAGGGTGAACCTTGAACTTTTAGTATTGTTTCTTTTTCTTCGTGAATCTCGAGATGAGATTTCTGTGACTAACTTATTTTAATGTCAATAGTGGATGACATTATTCCATGTCGTTTTCTTGTAGCGGTTTGTTATCTGAATCTTTAGTTAACCCTTTTCGCGAATCTCGGGACGAGATTCTTTTGAGTTGTATATATTGTAACACCACTACTTTTTTTAATGACAATAAAAATTTATGCAACTAAAATTCAATTGAAAATTTTTATTTTAAAATCTTCTTTCGTTTGACAAGTTGCATTTTTGAAATTCGCTTAACTTTCTTTCCTCTACCGAATCTCGGGACGAGATTCTTTTGAGTTGTATATATTGTAGCACCCCGTAATTTTTCTACTTACTGAAAATATTTATATTTTTGTATGATTATCTTCATTAAGTTATGGGCATACGTATGAGCTATTTGTTTGTCCATGTGATGTGTAGTTTGTTTATTTAAGAATTAATTTCCTACTTACTTTCTTCTACCGAATCTCGGGACGAGATTCTTTTGAGTTGTATATATTGTAATACCCGCCTAATTAAATAAATATAAAAATTTATTTTGTAAACCCTAATGTTGATGGGTTGTTACCCAATTGTATTTGGGCTTGATTGTGGGCTTTTATTAAACTAATAAGTAGGGTTTTTATTTTGTGAAATAGGGTGGGTGCATTCGGAAGTTCGGTGGGGGCGAATAGCCACCCACCTTATAAAGAGTAACCCTATTTCTTCCTTTTTTTTTCTCTTTTCTTTTCTCCTTCATTCTCTTTTCTTCTTCGATGGCTAGCAACAAGAGAAAGCAAGGGAAGCGGAAGCAAGGCGAAGACGAATAGAAGAAGAGGCACGAGAGGCTGCTTGGAGAGCTGAGCAGGAGGTCTTGGAGGCTGTCAGACGGGCTGAAGGGCTAAAGGTTGCTAGAGAGGAGGAAAAACAGAGGGTTCAATTGGAGGAAGAGAGGCGGAAAGAGGCTGCCAGACAAAGGCTTTTGGAGTTGGAGGCAAGAATTGCAAGGAGGCAAGTAGAAGGGTCTTGATGATTTTCGTTTTGAAACTATACCTGATGGATTACCACCTTCAGACAAAGATGCTACTCAAGATGTCCCTCGTTTGTGCTAATCAACGCGTAAAACTTGTGCAGCCCGTTGATTGATCTTGTTAATAAGCTTAATTCTTCATCAGATGTGCCAAAGGTTAGGTGTATCATTTCTGATGGGGTTATGAGCTTGGCAGTGCAAGCTGCTCAGAAACTAGGCATTCTAGAGGCTCAGTTTTGGACTGCTTCAGCTTGTGGTATGTAGGGGTATCTGTCCTTGTCAATGCCTTGTTCCAAAATACTATGTTGTTTGTGTTCTTCGTCATTGCAATGTGGCAGAGGAGGTTTACACTCTGTTCTTTTTAGAACAAAGCATTGGTTTTCTGGCAGCAGTTTGCATAATTACTGTTATTTGCGGACTGTTGTTGGATCCTCTCAGGCAGAGTTCTTATTGGCTGAAGTAGTTTTCTTGATGTTGCATTTGGGGATTTTGGCTTTGATAAGATATCAGATACATATCTGTGCATTTCAAAAACAGAGTGGTTTTCTTTTATGGTTGGTTTAGGGCTGCTCCAAACGTTTTCGGCTGGTCTTTGTTTGCAACAGCAAACGTGTATGGTTGTTGCTGTTTGGGGAGTTTTTGAGAACATGCAGAGGAATCCAGTGTCTTGGACGGCTTTGATTGGTGATTTCGTCAGGTGAGTTTTTCTTCATTCTTTTTCTTTTACAGTGAGTTATCTTTTACCCTTTCAGTTTGTTTTATGTGATGGTTTTGATAGTTATGTGTTGTGTGTTTAATCTACTTTGATTAAAACCTCATTTTCTTTCTTCCTGAATTTGCCCTTAACTTGGTAGATTAAATTGATGGGGTTTGATTACTTTAATTAATTGATTTGAGTGAATAAATGGATACCCATTGTAGTTCACATTGACTTTAGGCAATTGTCAAGGCATTCGGGGTTTCTCTAGGTCATCCTCATCATTAGAAAAGCATGTGATCGGGTAGGGTTTGTGTAAGACTAAGGAAACCCTAATGCAGGGATGTTTAATTTAGTTACTTGTAGGAGGATTGTGTCCACGGGTTTTTCTTGTTTTTGTATCAATCCATATAGGATTAGTAGTTCACAATGAATGTGTTGGATCTGTTTCTTTGTGCATTTAGTTTCTTGAAATTTTAATGGATTCAATTAGTTAGGTGAGTTGCTTATGGTATTTGATGGATTTGGATTTTGATGTGCATTTCTGTTGTGGCATCTCTATAAACTTTACTGGAGTGTAGTAGTTTGGATTTTTTCCCTATCTTGGACTTGCACAGAGAACCTCATTGTTATACAACTCTAACTTCCAGTTTTAACAAATTTCTCTTTGTTGGGTTTTCTTGAACTAGTCAAAATCTCCTAAAAAGTTCCTTTACCAAGTAGATAACTGAATGTAAGTGGAACTGACAAACCAATCATATCCAATTGTGGGGACAGTGTAAAGAGGACAAAGGTCATCCAGTAAATGGGTATGGGTATGGATATGTATGTTGACAGTGTATGTTTTATATTGATTGTCACTGTCTAATCAATAGATGTGGTCATGATAGGTGGATTTCCATAAGGATAGTCCAGGTATCATAATTTGAGCTTGTTTTCTTGTCACGCGAATGTTTGTGCTTGCGACACTTGTTTTTCATTCTTTTCTGAAGGAGATGGCAAAATAGATTTTGTCATGTTGTGAATATCACCTTGGTAATGTTTTATGTATATATGGTTCTTGTAAAGGGAATGTGATGTGACGTTAATTGATTTGGAAAAATAATGACTCAAATAAAATCCTTGGTAAATGTTCTTTTTCCACAACTCCAGAGAAAAAAAAAATGTGAAAAGAAATGAAAAATTTTGTATACAGACTTGCTTGTATACGTGTGATATTATTATGGGTATGCAGACTTGCTTGCATATCGGTGCACCGTTCCATGTGAGTTCGGTTGTACGTGTAGAATGCTTGTCAGTGATCGAACTTCGGGTGAGATGACATGACACTCGAGGTGGCACCCCACTTGGGTCATGTACGCTCCGAGTGGCTTCGATGGCAAGGGAGACACACTTGGGTGAGGTGTGTTCGGCACAGGAGGAGAGTGCGATTGTGGAAAAGAAGCCAAGAATTAGAAAACAAAATAAATAATTAAATTAAACCATTGAATTGAGCATGCCATGAAATTGTGTATAGATTATTTTAGCTTATACTAGGTTAGCCTTGAGGGAAGAAACTAAATGCTCATTCAACCATTGAATGAGAACTACCCGTCTTCCTAAAGGTAGAAAAATGTGTTTGTTTAATATTTCAATAATAGTCTAATATGATTATGAATTGTACTGTTGTTGCATTTATGAGGATTGATAACTCATAAACTTTATTTATTAGTGATAAATGATGCATATTTATTTATTAGGATAATAACACCATTGCCTCATTGAGGAACTACCTGATGGTGTGGTTATTAATTGTTTGGTTTATTTTAATGTTATCATGTGCGGATTTATTGATTTTTGGGATGAAGATTTCTCACACCGGCTTTATTGCTGACCCGAGTGAGCTTTTGCTTCTTGGGTACATTCCTTTTGGAATGTAGCCGATTAGCCTTTCAGGTTTAGAGACTTTGAGCTGCGTTACCGGAGTTTTCCTAGTGAGCTAGCCATGCCAGTCTTCTCCGGGTTAGACTTTTTATTTGTTTTAGTTGTTTAGTTGATGCTGCTATTTGTTTCTGTTATTATTGAATTTTCACGTCCCGAGTTTTGGGGGAAACGGGTAATCCTACGTGGCTTTTGGGATTTTCGTTTCCTTCGAAAATCGGGGCGTGACATTTTGGTATCAGAGCATTTGGTTAGCCTAGGCTGGGGTAGAGTCTAGGTGATCCTCGGAATTTGGATATGGGAGAGTAGTAGTGTGACTGTCTAGAGATAAAGTGACAAGGGTGAACCTTGAACTTTTAGTATTGTTTCTTTTTCTTCGTGAATCTCGAGATGAGATTTCTGTGACTAACTTATTTTAATGTCAATAGTGGATGACATTATTCCATGTCGTTTTCTTGTAGCGGTTTGTTATCTGAATCTTTAGTTAACCCTTTTCGCGAATCTCGGGACGAGATTCTTTTGAGTTGTATATATTGTAACACCACTACTTTTTTTAATGACAATAAAAATTTATGCAACTAAAATTCAATTGAAAATTTTTATTTTAAAATCTTCTTTCGTTTGACAAGTTGCATTTTTGAAATTCGCTTAACTTTCTTTCCTCTACCGAATCTCGGGACGAGATTCTTTTGAGTTGTATATATTGTAGCACCCCGTAATTTTTCTACTTACTGAAAATATTTATATTTTTGTATGATTATCTTCATTAAGTTATGGGCATACGTATGAGCTATTTGTTTGTCCATGTGATGTGTAGTTTGTTTATTTAAGAATTAATTTCCTACTTACTTTCTTCTACCGAATCTCGGGACGAGATTCTTTTGAGTTGTATATATTGTAATACCCGCCTAATTAAATAAATATAAAAATTTATTTTGTAAACCCTAATGTTGATGGGTTGTTACCCAATTGTATTTGGGCTTGATTGTGGGCTTTTATTAAACTAATAAGTAGGGTTTTTATTTTGTGAAATAGGGTGGGTGCATTCGGAAGTTCGGTGGGGGCGAATAGCCACCCACCTTATAAAGAGTAACCCTATTTCTTCCTTTTTTTTTCTCTTTTCTTTTCTCCTTCATTCTCTTTTCTTCTTCGATGGCTAGCAACAAGAGAAAGCAAGGGAAGCGGAAGCAAGGCGAAGACGAATAGAAGAAGAGGCACGAGAGGCTGCTTGGAGAGCTGAGCAGGAGGTCTTGGAGGCTGTCAGACGGGCTGAAGGGCTAAAGGTTGCTAGAGAGGAGGAAAAACAGAGGGTTCAATTGGAGGAAGAGAGGCGGAAAGAGGCTGCCAGACAAAGGCTTTTGGAGTTGGAGGCAAGAATTGCAAGGAGGCAAGTAGAAGGGTCTTGATGATTTTCGTTTTGAAACTATACCTGATGGATTACCACCTTCAGACAAAGATGCTACTCAAGATGTCCCTCGTTTGTGCTAATCAACGCGTAAAACTTGTGCAGCCCGTTGATTGATCTTGTTAATAAGCTTAATTCTTCATCAGATGTGCCAAAGGTTAGGTGTATCATTTCTGATGGGGTTATGAGCTTGGCAGTGCAAGCTGCTCAGAAACTAGGCATTCTAGAGGCTCAGTTTTGGACTGCTTCAGCTTGTGGTATGTAGGGGTATCTGTCCTTGTCAATGCCTTGTTCCAAAATACTATGTTGTTTGTGTTCTTCGTCATTGCAATGTGGCAGAGGAGGTTTACACTCTGTTCTTTTTAGAACAAAGCATTGGTTTTCTGGCAGCAGTTTGCATAATTACTGTTATTTGCGGACTGTTGTTGGATCCTCTCAGGCAGAGTTCTTATTGGCTGAAGTAGTTTTCTTGATGTTGCATTTGGGGATTTTGGCTTTGATAAGATATCAGATACATATCTGTGCATTTCAAAAACAGAGTGGTTTTCTTTTATGGTTGGTTTAGGGCTGCTCCAAACGTTTTCGGCTGGTCTTTGTTTGCAACAGCAAACGTGTATGGTTGTTGCTGTTTGGGGAGTTTTTGAGAACATGCAGAGGAATCCAGTGTCTTGGACGGCTTTGATTGGTGATTTCGTCAGGTGAGTTTTTCTTCATTCTTTTTCTTTTACAGTGAGTTATCTTTTACCCTTTCAGTTTGTTTTATGTGATGGTTTTGATAGTTATGTGTTGTGTGTTTAATCTACTTTGATTAAAACCTCATTTTCTTTCTTCCTGAATTTGCCCTTAACTTGGTAGATTAAATTGATGGGGTTTGATTACTTTAATTAATTGATTTGAGTGAATAAATGGATACCCATTGTAGTTCACATTGACTTTAGGCAATTGTCAAGGCATTCGGGGTTTCTCTAGGTCATCCTCATCATTAGAAAAGCATGTGATCGGGTAGGGTTTGTGTAAGACTAAGGAAACCCTAATGCAGGGATGTTTAATTTAGTTACTTGTAGGAGGATTGTGTCCACGGGTTTTTCTTGTTTTTGTATCAATCCATATAGGATTAGTAGTTCACAATGAATGTGTTGGATCTGTTTCTTTGTGCATTTAGTTTCTTGAAATTTTAATGGATTCAATTAGTTAGGTGAGTTGCTTATGGTATTTGATGGATTTGGATTTTGATGTGCATTTCTGTTGTGGCATCTCTATAAACTTTACTGGAGTGTAGTAGTTTGGATTTTTTCCCTATCTTGGACTTGCACAGAGAACCTCATTGTTATACAACTCTAACTTCCAGTTTTAACAAATTTCTCTTTGTTGGGTTTTCTTGAACTAGTCAAAATCTCCTAAAAAGTTCCTTTACCAAGTAGATAACTGAATGTAAGTGGAACTGACAAACCAATCATATCCAATTGTGGGGACAGTGTAAAGAGGACAAAGGTCATCCAGTAAATGGGTATGGGTATGGATATGTATGTTGACAGTGTATGTTTTATATTGATTGTCACTGTCTAATCAATAGATGTGGTCATGATAGGTGGATTTCCATAAGGATAGTCCAGGTATCATAATTTGAGCTTGTTTTCTTGTCACGCGAATGTTTGTGCTTGCGACACTTGTTTTTCATTCTTTTCTGAAGGAGATGGCAAAATAGATTTTGTCATGTTGTGAATATCACCTTGGTAATGTTTTATGTATATATGGTTC
The DNA here is from genome assembly GCA_963556465.1 of Berberis vulgaris. Taxonomy (NCBI): domain Eukaryota; kingdom Viridiplantae; phylum Streptophyta; class Magnoliopsida; order Ranunculales; family Berberidaceae; genus Berberis; species Berberis vulgaris. Next base: position 36,442,659 of record OY747126.1, on the reverse strand, counting down.
TTGTAAAGGGAATGTGATGTGACGTTAATTGATTTGGAAAAATAATGACTCAAATAAAATCCTTGGTAAATGTTCTTTTTCCACAACTCCAGAGAAAAAAAAAATGTGAAAAGAAATGAAAAATTTTGTATACAGACTTGCTTGTATACGTGTGATATTATTATGGGTATGCAGACTTGCTTGCATATCGGTGCACCGTTCCATGTGAGTTCGGTTGTACGTGTAGAATGCTTGTCAGTGATCGAACTTCGGGTGAGATGACATGACACTCGAGGTGGCACCCCACTTGGGTCATGTACGCTCCGAGTGGCTTCGATGGCAAGGGAGACACACTTGGGTGAGGTGTGTTCGGCACAGGAGGAGAGTGCGATTGTGGAAAAGAAGCCAAGAATTAGAAAACAAAATAAATAATTAAATTAAACCATTGAATTGAGCATGCCATGAAATTGTGTATAGATTATTTTAGCTTATACTAGGTTAGCCTTGAGGGAAGAAACTAAATGCTCATTCAACCATTGAATGAGAACTACCCGTCTTCCTAAAGGTAGAAAAATGTGTTTGTTTAATATTTCAATAATAGTCTAATATGATTATGAATTGTACTGTTGTTGCATTTATGAGGATTGATAACTCATAAACTTTATTTATTAGTGATAAATGATGCATATTTATTTATTAGGATAATAACACCATTGCCTCATTGAGGAACTACCTGATGGTGTGGTTATTAATTGTTTGGTTTATTTTAATGTTATCATGTGCGGATTTATTGATTTTTGGGATGAAGATTTCTCACACCGGCTTTATTGCTGACCCGAGTGAGCTTTTGCTTCTTGGGTACATTCCTTTTGGAATGTAGCCGATTAGCCTTTCAGGTTTAGAGACTTTGAGCTGCGTTACCGGAGTTTTCCTAGTGAGCTAGCCATGCCAGTCTTCTCCGGGTTAGACTTTTTATTTGTTTTAGTTGTTTAGTTGATGCTGCTATTTGTTTCTGTTATTATTGAATTTTCACGTCCCGAGTTTTGGGGGAAACGGGTAATCCTACGTGGCTTTTGGGATTTTCGTTTCCTTCGAAAATCGGGGCGTGACAGGGAGTAAAAGGGGTCCAATTTGGATAAGCTTCGTGAGGACTATCGGATTACTGAAGACTTGGATCTTACCCCGTTGAGTGTTACTCATAGTCCATTGACGCCTCAGCAAGGGTTCATAGCCTTGCACAAAAGCATGTTCCAGGTCGGGATTCGCTTTCAAGTTCCGAAGGATATTTGGCACTTCCTGGCGCACCTTTGTATTCCCCCTGCTCAAATGGTGCCTAACGGGTTCAGGACCTTGATTATTGTCCTCATCGGGGCCAAGGATGCTGGCCTCCTTTTAATTTCGCGGATTCTCACTTGTTGACTTCTCCTCGGCTAAATGCTCATGGAGTCGGTTGGTTGAGTATACCGAAGTGTTTGGCAAAAGTATTGCTTTCTGGTTTCTTCTAATTCCTTGTACTTCAAGGTGGACGGATAGTCACTTGTCACACTTCAAATTTGATCTCAGTGAGTGTAATGCCCCTCATCATTTTTTACTTCTATGTGCCTTTGCAGAAGCTGGCATTTTGTTTTTCTATTTTGTGTAGGTAAATTCGTGACTCCAACTCTTACTGAGGATGAAGAATTAGATTGGGGGGCATTTAATGAGCTTCCTTCGATTGCTGTCGAGGAGGTCACAGCTGCAGACAACGTCGTGCGGAGCGGACTGCTCAGATACTTCCACGCAAGCCCTGTTGTGCTTAGGTCATCGCCGAGGGAGACTAGTGGTGGTCATTCCAGGAAAATGAAGCTCACAATGCCAAACCCTTCGAAGTAGGCAGAGTTGGAGGCGCCCATGACGCTTATCGGTCGTTCCAAGAGAAAATGAGCTAGCAGCAAAGCTGGTTCTTCTTATAAACTGATCCCACTAGATCAAGAAATGACAGTCGCAGAGTCTAGGCTCATTTAGATCGCTAAAAAAATAGCTCCTGGGGAGTGGAGTGTTTGTCTGGAGACTCCTGCTTCTTTAGTTGTACTGGAGGGGAATTATTCAGAGCCGGTGGAGGCCGACAAAGTCAATGTTGCCCTCGATGATCTTCTGTCCATTGAGCATGTTACCCTGGGAAGCAGATCTTCTCTCCTGCCCCAAGAGCCTGATTCTGAGCATCAGGCTAATCTTCCATGAAGGCTTTGGATGTGGAGCTGGTGTTCCCCATAGGTTCCTTGACATTGTTTGTTAAGGGTAATCTACACCCTAATGCTCGAAGTATAGTTCATGCTTTTGATGAGACTTTTACGGAGCTTTGTAGGTTGTACTCCGACGCGCTCTATAGGTTAGACCTTAAACAACTAAAGAGGTTGGCGGGAAAGGTGCAGTCTAGTGAGTCTGAGTTGGCTATTTTGCACCTTGAGTTTGAATTCGAGCTAGCTGGCGAGCGATGAGGAATTCATGAAGCTGAGGTTCGGGCTGCGGACACACTGGCTGAGCTGAGTTCTTTGAGAGAGCGATTGTTGGAAAAGGAATCTCTTGTGGCTGCACTCTCACACATGCTATCAAAGGCAAATACAAGTTTAGCGAAGTCCAATGCTCATTGTGTAACTTCAGAATCTCTTGATATTGCCCGTGGTAGGCTAGAACTGATTGGACTGATGTTAGAAAAGAATATCCACGTAAAGCTTGACTTTGATTGATACAGGAAGGTTGTTTTCTGAAAAATTGACAAGGCTTAACTCTCTGATCTGGCATCTCTGTCTGGCAACTCAAGACCGGCTTCAAACAATTTTGTTTTATCTCCCGCAATTCCTTCTGATGTAAGTTGTTCTTCGGCCTCTACCCATTCTATAGTTAATCTGTGTTATCATGCCAGTTTGTGGTTTGCATGCTAGATCTTGATGTGTATGCACTTCTCTTTCTTAGACCCTTTTTCACTACTTAAGTATTGGGCCATATCTTTGGTCTTGAACTATTGTCAGCAATCGAAGTTGACTAGGTATTGATTATTCATGTTGACCATTGCTCGTGAGAGTACAAGGATCCGGGCGAGTATATGTAAATTTGTATGAGTGTGTACTAGGTTCCCGTTTTCTAAATATTGTCGTATGTTAATCGCAGAATAGGTGTTAGAGTGATAAGGTTCGGCGACCATTGTCTGCAAAAGGATAATGATCCCTGGCAAGTCGTCCTCACCAGGCTACATTAGCACTGACTAAGCTCCAACTTTCTAGGCCATCGTCGCCCTTTTTATTTGGACTGGGCTTCAAGTGAAATTTCGGCGATCATTACCTATAGTTGGACAATGATCCCTGGCAAGTCGTCTTCACTAGGCTACATGAGCACGGACTAAGCTCCCATTTTCTAGGTTGTCGTCACCCGTTCTATTTGGACAAGGCTTCGAGCAATAAGTTCGGCGATCATTATCTATAATTGGACAATGATCCCTGGCACGCCGTCTTCACCAGGTTACATGAGCACTGACTAAGCTCCAACTTTCTAGGCTATTGTCGGCCTTTCTATTCGAACTAGGCTTCGAGCAATGAGTTCCACGATCATTATATATAGTTGGACAATGATCCCTTGCAAACCATCTTCACCAAGCTAAATGAGCAGTGACTAAGCTCCCATTTTATATGTCGTCGTCGCCTGTTCTATTTGGACAAGACTTCGAGCAATAAGTTTGGAGATCATTATCTACAATTGGACAATGATCCCTGGCAAGTCGTCTTCACAAGGCTACATGAGCACTGACTAAGCTCCCACTTTGTAGGTTGTCGTCGCCCGTTCTATTCGGAATAGGCTTCGAGCAATAAGTTTGGCGATCATTATCTATAGTTGGACAATGATCCCTAGCTAGCTGTCTTCACCAGGCTACATGAGCACCGACTAAGCTCTATCTTTCTAGGTTGTCGTCGCCCGTTCTATTCAGGCTAGGCTTCGAGCAATAAGTTCGGCAATCATTATCTATAGTTGGACAATGATCCATGGCAAGCCGTCTTCACCAGGCCACATAAGCATGACTATGCTCTCACTTTCTAGGCCGTCGTCGCCCGTTTTACTCGGACTAGGCTTCGAGCAATAAGTTCGGCGGTCATTATCTATAGCTGGACAATGATCTCTGTAAAGCCGTTTTCACCAGGCTACATGAACAATAAATTTGGCGATCATTATCTATAGTTGGACAATGATCCTTGGAAAGCCGTTTTCACTAGGCTACATGAGTACTGACTAAGCTCCCATTTTCTAGGCCGTCGTCGTCCGTTCTATTTGAACTTGGCTTCGAGCAATAAGTTCGGAGATCATTATCTATAGTTGGACAATGATCCCTAGCAAGTCGTCTTCACCATCTACATGAGCATTGACTAAGCTCCTACTTTCTAGTCCATCATCACCCGTTCTCTTCGGACTAGGCTTCGAGTAATATGTTTGATGATCCTTATTTATAGTTGGACAACTATCCCTGGCGATTCGTCTTTATCAAGCGTCGACAGCGCTGACTAGGCTCCCACTAGGCCGTCATAGTCCATTATTCGCGGACTAGACTTCGAGCAGACCAACATCTATCCTCATTGATCGTCACTGACTAAGCTTTGGTAGTGTTCGGTGACCGTTATCCATGATCAAACAACGATCTCTGGCAATTCACCTCGATCAGGCATTACAACGCTACCTAAGCTACCACTCTCTAAACCGTTGACACCCATTCAGTGGACTTGGCATTAGAGAGAATTAGAGGCAAAACCACTAGCTGAAGCTGACTAGGTACTGGTCGAGTATGATAAGTCTGACTCTGATGTCCTGCCTTATCTAATTCATGGAATGGGTGGGAGTCAGGTAATGGAAGACTAATTGGTAGTTGTGGAATTTTGGAAGAAGCAAATGTCCTTTATTCATAATAATTTTTTAAGGTGTTCTACATTCTATGGCCGCATAAGGCTTCTACCTTCCACCTCTTCCAACCAATACATCTCTGGCTTGTTGACCTTGATCACTTTGTAGTGCCCCTCCCAATTCGGGTTTAGCTTTCCTACTCCCAGTTCTTTAGTGTTCTACTGAGTTTTTCTGAGTACCCAGTCTCCCATTTTGAATTCTCGTTGTTTGACTTTCTTGTTGTAGTACTAAGCCATCTTTTGTTGGTAGGTAGCTATTACGGTAGAGGCTCGATTTCTCTTTTCCTCGAGGAGATCTCAACTGATGCGCAAAGTTTCATCGTTGTCTTCCGGTCTGAATTCCTCTGTCTGAAAAGTTGGTATTCTAAGTTCCACTAGGACCATTGCTTCTGACCCATAGGCTAGGGTGAAAGATGTTTCTCCGTTGGGTATCATTTTGGTGGTCTGATATGCCCAGAGTATCCCTGGTAGTGTTGAGACCCATTTTCCTTTTACCACGTCGAGTTTCCTTTTCAGTGCTTCCAAGATTGTTCTATTGGTGACTTCCGCCTGGTCGTTGGCTTGTTGATGCCCTGGCAAGGATAAATGGTGGCTGATGTTGAGATCTTTGCATAGTTTCTCAACCTTGCTGCCTTCAAATTGGGTTTCGTTATTGCTGACTAATGTCTTTGGAATACCGAACCTGCAGACGATGGATGCCCATATGAATTTCTCAATTTGATCCTGGCCTATCTTGGACAGGGGTTCAACTTTGACCCATTTAGTAAACTAATCAACTGCTACAAGAAGGAACTTCTTATTGGCTGAGGCCGGGAGCAGTCCGACGATGTCCATCCCGCATTGCGCAGCTGGTCATTGGAGTCAAGGGTTGAGCGGGCATGTGAGTGTACGGCGCGAGCCACTTGCACTTGTCGCATTTGCGGATGGTGTCTTTCGCATCCTGTTGTATTTGCAGCCAGTAGTACCCCATAGTTAGGGCCTTATAGGCCAGGGTCCTCTCGCCTGGGTGATTTTTGCAAATGTCAGCATGGATTTCTCTAAGGATGTGGTTCGCCTCCAAGGAGGCTAGGCATCTGAAAAGGGGACCCATGGTTGACCTTCTGTAGAGCTTGTCGTTCAGGAGGGTATATCATGCTGCCCTATTTTTCAGTTTTTTGGCCTGTGACTTTTCGGTCGGAAGGGCCCCATTCTTGATGTACTTAATAATGGGATTCATCCAGCTTGAATCCACTTCAATTGCATATAGCTCATTGACCGCCTCTTCCTCCAGACTTGACTACTCTTGAATTTGATGAGCCCATTAGTGATCTCTATAGTTGTGACGCCTGCCTGGCTAGTGTGTCAGCTCTTTTGTTGTCATCTCATGGACACTACAAGAGTTCAAATCTTCTAAATTGGCCTATTGCGTTAATGACCTTTTCGCGGTAGGCTATCATCCTTTGGTCTTTGCTGTTAAACTCCCTTTGACTTGGTTGACTACCTGACATGAGTCGTTGTAAGAGGTTAGCACAGTTACCTCTATTCCTTTTGCTAGCTTCATGTCGAACAAGAGGGACTCGTTTTCTACCTCATTGCTCAAGGTCGAAAAAATGAACCTGATCGCCTTTTCGAAGACGAAGCAGCTCGGAGAGTGGAGTGTGATACTGGCACAACTTCCTTTTAGTGTGGATGACCCGTCACAGCCCAAGATCCACCCTTGTTCGTCCGGTCTCTGCTCTGAGCTGTCTGATTCACGTTCCTCACAACCGATAAATTCAGCGATGAAGTCTGCTAATGCTTGGGCTTTGATGGAGGTTCTTGGAGCGTTGTTGATGTGAAATTTCCCCAGTTCCACCGACCACTTAACCATCCATCCAGATAGTTCCAGCTTGTGTAACGTTGTGCGAAGTGGGTGTTTGGTCAAAACTGTGATAGAGTGGGCCTGAAAGTAGGGCCGCAGCTTCCTGGAAGAGATAACTAACGCAAGATCAAGCTTTTCTAGATCCAAATAGTTTGCCTCGGCTTCCATGAAAATTTTGTTGGTGTAGTATACTGGTCCTTGCACCCCCTTATCATTCCGTACAAGAGCTGAACTGACGGCTTGATCCGAGACGGGTACATACAAACAAAGTGTCTCTCCCGGGGTTTGTTTTGATAGTAACTCGGCACTCCCCATGTACGAATTTAGGTTCTGGAAGGCCTGCTCGCACTCTTTGTCCCAGTTGAAGTTCTTGCTTCCTCTGAGAATCTTAAAGAAAGGGAGGCACTTGTTTGATGATTTGGAGATAAACCTATTAAGTGTTGCCACCCTCCCGGTCAGGCTCTGAACTTCCCTGATGGAGGTCGGGGACTTCATATCGAGAAGAGCATGAATCTGCTTCTATTCCTCTCTGATTCACTATGTAACCTAGGAACTTGCCTGACTCGACCCCAAACGTGCATTTTTGTGGGTTGAGCTTCATCTGATACTTGCGGAGTTGGCCAAAAGCTTTGACAAGATCGGATATATGATCTGGGTTGTGGAGGCTTTTGACCAGCATGTCATCTATGTAGACCTCAATGTTCCTTCCAATTTGGTTTTTGAACATTCGGTTCACTAGTCGTTGGTATGTTGCTCCCGTATTCTTGAGGCCGAATGGCATTACTCGATAGCATTATATCCCTCTTTTGTTTATGAAAGACATTTTCTCTTGATCTAGGGGGTGCATATGTATTTGGTTATACTCGGAGTAGGTGTCCATGAAACTTAGGAGGTCGTGTCCGAACATGGCAACTACAATTTGATTGATGTGGAGAAGCGAAAAGTTGTCCTTCGGGCACAAGTTGGTGTAATCTACGCAGACTTTCTACTTTCTTTTTTTTCTTTTTAACCAGGACAGTGTTCGCCAGCCAATCTGGGTATCGTGCCTTTTTGATCATGTAAGCATTAAGTAACCTCTGCACTTCTTCATTTATGATCTGGTTCTTCTCAGGGGCCACAAGTATTTTCTTCAATTTGACCAATTTTCGTGTGGGGACTACAGTCAGTCGATGAGTGATGATGGAGGGGTCTATTCTCACCATGTCTTGCATCATCCATGCAAAAACGTATTGATTCTGACGCAACAGTGTTATCAATTGTTCTGCAAATTCTTTGCTTAGGTGGGAACCTATCTGGATGGCTTTGTTGTCACTAGGGTTGTCCAGATACACAATCACCAGTTCCTTTTCGGGTTGACGGACATTGGTTCTTCCCCTGGGACTGACAAAGGCCTCCTTGTCTAGGAGGGGAGAGTTATTTCCCAACTCCGGATCCGAACTTAGGGGTGCGTCAGTTGTGGACTCAATCTGCAATTGACAGCTATCGAGCCACTTCAGTGCTGCGTAGTGGCAGTCTTTAGCAGCCGGTTGATTTCCTCATATTGTGCCTACTATTTTATTGACAGGGTATTTGACGGATTGGTGTAAAGTGGATACCGCCACCTCCATCTGGTGAAGCCAGGGGCTCGGATGATGTTGTAGGTGGACGGCGCATCGACCACCATGAACTCTTGATGGATTATTTTCTGGAGTCATGATGGTTCTCCCGCCACTACTGTTAATTTGATTTTTCCCATAGGGAAGTACTTCTTCTTGCTTAGTTCGAAAAGGGAATTTATCGAGGGCTTAAGTTTTCTTCCTTCATTTGCATGTTGCAGAACATGTTCTGGAACAACACGTTCATACAACTTCCATTGTTTAATAAAAACCTCTTTACTTCCCAGTTCACTATGGAGACTGGTATCACCACGACATTGTTATGTAGAGTGTGGATGCCCTGGAGGTCCCTGTCTGTGAAAGTTAGGGGTGGGATCGGGCTTTGAGAGTGAATGTGTTGCATTTGTTGGTCCTCGTAGGCTTACTTGGTCCACAACTCGCGAAGCAACCTTTTCGTGACTGGTTGGACTGTTCAATCTCTTAGTTTACTCCGTGCAAGATGCACACTTCATTGTCGTGCTTTGCTCTTTTCCTCTTTCTTCTCCTTGGAGACAAATGGTTTCTTATCGGATTCCGCCTTCTTCTTGGCGGTCAGCTTCTCATCTGGGCGATATAATTTTGGGCTTTATTCAGCAGGTCGGCCATATTTACTGGGGGATCTAAGTTGAGGAAATTATAAAACTTTCCTATCCTTAGACTCGAGGTGAAGGCCGCGACAACAGTTTCATCACTACAACTGTCGATGAGGCTCAACTCGTTGTTGAAGCGCATAACGTACTCCCACAACGTCTCATTCGAATTCTGCTTTAGGGATTTGAGTCTCTTCACTATTTGTATTTGTTGCATCTAGGCTGACAGTAAGTCCACCCTTGGGTTATCGCGGCAGCCACCGGCACAGGGGTCTGGGAGGTTTCCTTCTGCAGTGGTGATGGTGCCGCCGGTGCGGACGGTGCTTTTCTCTTTCGAACGTTTGAAGGTTCCGTAGCGTCTTCAATATTATGAGACCTTGTTGTAACCATCTTTCTGGTTTTCTATGAAGGGTGGTACTACTGCTTTTTCTGAAGAACTCTGTCATTCCCCACGGACGACGCCAAACTGATGTAGTCAATTCCTACTCTCCTTCACCACTGCTTACCTAGACTTGCACAAGTAGCACAAGTGAGCCAAGGACCACCGTATGGCAGCGGATGGCACTCCGATGCTTAAGTTAGGTAAGGCTTAGAAGAGGCTTAAAGTTGTAAATTGTGTTTTTGTAGCATCCTTTAAGTTCATCGACCTTATCTTCCTTTTATAGTGTGAAAGTCCTTGTTTGGCTAGGCCTTTGGTGCCATAGTTTAGGGAAAGGGATCTTGCTGGAAATCATTTCCTGATTGGGAGCTATCAATATGGGATAGTTTTCCTACATGACCTGTGCTCCAAGATCTGTGGGAGAGGTTTCCTTTCTAAGTGTTGTTTATGCAAGGAAGGTTATTTGTTCAACTTATATTCTAGTATTTGTTTCCTATTCGGAACAGACGTACTGCTAGCCTGCTTGTCTTGGGTTGATCCCCCAGATACTTGCCTTATCAAGGATTACTCTTTCCTTATCAGAGCTTCAAGTATTGGGCTTGATCGCGTGATGTGTGGGCTTAGTGGCACATTACAATTCAGGTCCAACATTCTGGAATCTGCCATAGTGGGCTTATTGTTGTCTGGGCCTCGCTGGATTGAGCGTGCAGTCAGGCCTGCTTTGTTCTCTATTGACGAGATTATCATGACACGTGTACGGTATTGATCTGATGACGGTTTGGTCTATCATCAGGTGCTATGGAATTTGCTCAGTTCCAATTCTCTATGGGTGTGTTTTGTGTGGAACTAATATTGGAAGGAAGAGGTTTCCCTCATGGAACAATTGGTTAAAAGTGGGGCTTCTCCCTTTGTGAAAAAGCTCATGAAAATTCGTGGTATTTTTCAACTAATTCTACCTAGTGGATTGGGAAAGGAAACATTAGTTTCTTTGTTGTAAACTGGAACCCTCATATTAATTTTTTAAAGCCTATGGAGTCGACGGAACAAGAGAATTGGCCTTCGATTAGGGAGGTCAATGATGGTGACTTTTAGGTTGTTAGTTTGGGCCTAAAGGACATAGCGGTTAACTCTTTCAATGGATGGCTTCGAGGCGACTGTGAGCTCCCGGACAACTGCGTGTGGATGCCTAGCTCAGATGGTCTTTTCTCTAGTCGTGGGGTCTATGAAATTTTCAGACCCAAAGGGACGGTAAATAGGATTTTCATGAAGATTTGGCACCCTTTTGTACCTTCTAAAATCTCAATTTTTATCTGGAAGGTGGTCTATAGGGGTGTTCCAGTGGATGGTGCGTTATATAGATGTGGTTTCAGCCTGGCATCAAGATGTGTTTGTTGTCTGGTTTTGGCAGTTGAGACCCTTAAGCACTTATTTGTTTTCTAGGGTTGCCTTATGTTTTTCTATGTTGATAAAAAGACTCCTTAGGCATATTAAAAGGAGACAATTATAAGAGAAAAAAAAAATTTCGTTAGAGTTTTGGAGATGTATTGTCGGCTAGGCTAAGCTTTCAAGCGAGGCGAAGAGATGAACTGCTAGATGTAGATGGTTTGATTTGTATTTCATTTAGTTTTCACGTTTCACGATGAACAGTGGTATTTGAGAAATTGTCTCCTTTATTTAATATAGAAGTTGTGTTTTTTTTGTGACAACCGATTATGTTTTCTTCTTCCATAGATTCTTTTAATCAGGTGATTGTTTTATTTTTCTCTATATAAGTTTTGTCATGTTCTTCTTATGTGTGAAATATTATGGTTCAATTGATTCTGGTAGATTGGTTATATGTAATTGTCTTTTACTGCGTTATTGTCTCCGGATATATCGTCGATTTAAAATATCATATATGACAAGTCTTTTTGCTTTCTGATGATACGCCGAAATATCCTTTCATCTACACCGTACACGTGTCATGATGATATCAAGGAATAACAGCCTCAAGCATCAGTTTAGCATCGATCCGGCCCAAGCGGCATTTAGCCCGTGAAGTTCAATCCGCCAGGCAGACCCGAATTGCAATAGCTTGCTAAGCCCACACGTCTCACAGCCATCCCTAATACCTGTAAGACATATTAGGCAAGTATCTCAGGGATCAACCTCGGACAAGCAAGCCAGCAGTACTTTGTCTCCAACTAGGAAGTAAATACCAAAGTATATGTCATACGTGGACACGTATGGAAAACACTCCAATGGGGAACTATTTCCCGCGTGTCTAGGAGCACATGTCTAACAGGGAAACTTCTTTCTACAAGACGACTCTTAATTAGAGAATGATCTTCAGGAATATCATTTTCCCTAAACCGTGCCACCGATGGCGTGGCCGAACCATGACTCGAGCACTATAAATAAGACAAGAGGTTGGTAAATAAAGGTACGCTACAAATTCCCTGTTTACAGTTGTAAGCCTTCCTCTGACCCTGTTTAACTTAAGCATCGGAGTGCGATCGACCACCACAACGGTGGGTCGTGGCTCACGTGTGTTCCTTGTTCAGGTTAGCAGGTCAAGGTCAAGTAGGGAGCAGAAATCAACTGCATCAGTTTGGCGCCATCTGTGGGGATGACAGAGTTCCTAGCAAAGCATTAACATCATCTCTCTTCAAAGTTCAGGAAGGTGGTGACCACCAAATCCTGTAACAATGGAGACCAGTGAGACACATCGAACGCTCAGACTGGCTCTATACCACCCCTTCCAGCAGTACCGGAACCACAGAGGGAGCAGGCTCGCACCCCTGTGCCAGCACCAGCGGAGATGAACCCCAAAATGGATCTGTTATCATCCCAGATATAGCAGATCACTAAAGCAGTGGAAATCCTCACTAAGCATAACCCTCCTCCCACTAGTGGAGATTAGGAACAACACGGACCTCAATCTCCAAATAACAACAGAGAGCAAGCGCAAGAGAGTCAAGCCCCTACTAGTTTTCACTGGACTAGAGGTGGTGGCACGGTCAATGGAGATCCAACTTTCAGGGCAGACAAACCCACCACACCGAACATTTTTGCCAAAGGACTCACAACCCAGATGTGTTATACAACATTTCTGCTCCCCCGTTCATGGACCACATCATGAACGAAATTCTGCCAAAGAAGTTCAGCTCCACGAAGCTTGAGTTCTAAGATGGACCGGTGACCCATTTGATCAATTGCGCCATTATCAGCACGTGATGGCGCTCAAAGAAGGTTCTGAATCAGTATTGTGCAGAACGTTCCCTACCAGCCTGAAGAAGTCAGCGGTGACATGGTTTCATAGCCTATCGCCAAAGTCAATTGTCTCATTCAAGACACTGGTCAAAGCATTCCTTACACGCTTTGTTGGAAGCCAGCGGATCAGGAAGGGCCTGCACTATATACTTTCCCTGAGGTAGAAGTCAAATTAAACGCTAAGGGAATACGTCACCGCTTTAATGACGAGCTGACGCTCATTGATGGCTACAACGACGATACCTCCATTGCGGCTTTTATTGCGGGGCTGAGAAGGGAAAAGTTTTACAACTTCCTCACCTTGGAACCTCCCATTGATATGGCAGACCTCCTGAAAAGCACCCAGAGGTACATCACCTTAGATGAAATGATAGCGGCCAAGAAAGAAAATGAAACAGAAAAGAAACCCTCCGATTCTAGAGAAAAAATAGAGGGAAAGAAACAAGAAGACGAATATAAGAACAAATGGAAGCACAATGACAACAAGTCGGACTCTTGTCGTGCAGGGCTAGAAAAATCTTCCAACTATGTTGGGTCCAGGATCAAATCTAGCTTGACATATGTCATCAATTCCATCAAGAATTGAGAGGATCTAAAATGGCACCCGAAGCAGCGCGAAGACCCATCCAAACTCGACAACAACCAGTATTGCTTGTACCACAAGGAGTTTGGCAATGACACTAATGACTATAAAAGTCTGAGAACGAGATCAAATATTTGATTTGAAAGTAGCTGAAGGAGTTCCTGGGCTTGAAAAAAGGCAGGACCGGACCAGGGAAAGAGAATAGACGGTCAAAGAAATAAAAAAAGGAGGCTTTGGGTATTATATATGTCCACGAAGTCGGATCAGAAAGGGAACAATCAAACAAGTCCTAAAAGCGGACAATCCTTGAGATGCGGACATAGTTTTCCAGCAAGGATCGACACGTATATTACTCGAGTACAAAACCTAATCCCGACCTTGACTTTAAAAAATACGGACCAAGAAAGAGTATGCGCACCGCACAATGACACTCATTTTATTTCGATCTCTATTGCAATGTGGGAAGTAAAGAGGGCCCTGATAGACACGAGAAACTCCCTCAATGTCCTATTCAACAACGCATTCCGCAGCATGGACCACAAGAAAGATAACTTAATACCTTTCGGCTACCCGCTGATTGGTTTTAACAAAGAAAAATGCTTCCCCATCAGGAAGATAAATCTAGCAGTGGTGGCAGGTGAGCCACAACTGAGGAAGGTCATGTTCCTGGACTTTATGGTGGTTGACGCATCGTCTACCTATAACATCATCTTGGGGAGGCCCTAGCTTCACCAGAGGGAAGTAGTGGTCTCCACCCTTCATCAGTGCATCAAGTATACCGCCAACTACTCAAAGGGAACAATTTGAGAGGACCAACCAAAGGCACGGAGTTGCAACTATGCCACGCTAAAGCAGATAGATTGTTCTCAGATACAGCTCGAGCCCGCCAAACAATTTGATCAGAAGCAGGACAAAGAAACTGGGGAAGAATCGCTCCTCCTAGATGGGAACAAAGACCCAGCGGCAGTGGCTCAACTTGGTGATGGAGGACAGTCCAACATTATAGGTGTGGTCCACCCTCTGACCCATGAAAATCGCACAGGTCCACATTCAATTAATTAATGACATTGCACGCAACTCTATTAATTGGGGGGAGTAACCGATACTCTATCGTCTCGCAATCTACGTCGTACACATGGCACCATGATTCAGCGCCAGGACCTAGTTTTTTCCTATATGGGCCCACCAGCTCGGCCTACTATCTTGGCGACACTCTACCACGTGAACTGACACAAGTAGTAGATGCCCTAGTCACTCTTGACACACGGAGAACACCTACATATCATTAACTGATTTAAGGTACCTCTTTTTAAATAACTTTCATTGAAATTGGTGGAAATTAATCCGCACAATTAAATTCGATTTCAGAAGTAGGCTCGCACGCCCATAATAGGAGGAGCCCCAACCTAGCCAGGTAAGCTTAGTCACTTTCGACTGATGACGACGATTTTTGAATCACCCGACGTCTAGTTCGTTGTGCACGAACGTCAATGGCTTACGAAGTCGGAGTCTAGTCAACACTCTAGCACCAGATGACGACTCGCCATGGATCATTACCCCCTGCAGACGATGATCACCGAACCCAATCAGGTAAGCTTAGTCAATGATGACAAGCTTTTGGTCAGTTCCCAAGCCTGTAGCTCGCTCCGCGTGGGTGTAGATGGTTTGGAAAGTGGAAGACTAGTTAGTTTTGATAGATGTCGATGCATGCCACGGGACCACTGCTCTTCTACAGACCATGGTCGCCGAATTTTCTCATCCCAAGTCTGTAGCTCGCTCACGCTCCGCGCGGGTGTAGATGGTTTGTAAGGTGCGAACCTAGTCAGTTCCGACTGATGTTGACGGCTTGCCATGGTACCACTGATCTTCTACAAACTATGGTAGCGGAATTTTCTCATCCCAACTATGTAACTCGCTCCGCGCGGGTGTAGATGGTTTGAAAGGTGGGAGCTTAGTCAGTTCCGAATGATACCAACGGCTTGCCACGGGACCACTGCTCTTCTACAGACCATGATCGCTAAATTTTCTCATCCCAAGTCTTTTGCCCGCTCCGCGTGGGTGTAGATGGCTTGGAAGGTGGGAGCCTATTTAGTTTCGATTGATGTCGACGGCTTGCCACTAGACCATTACTCTTCTACAGACCATGGTCGCCAAATTTTCTCATCCCAAGTCTGTAGCCCGCTCTGCACGGGTGTAGATGGCTTGGAAGGTGGGAGTCTAGTCAGTTTCGACTGATGTCGACGACTTGCCATGGGACCACTACTTTTTTACAGAGCATGATCACCAAATTTTCTCATCCAAAGTCTGTATCCCGCTCCGCGCGGGTGTAAATGGTTTGGAAGGTTTGAGCCTAGTTAGTTTTGACTGATGTCGAAGCTTGCCACGGGACCACTACTCTTCTATAGATCATGGTCATCGAATTTTCTCATCTGAAGTCTGTAGCTCGCTCCATGCGGGTATAGATGGTTTTGAAGGTAGCAGCCTAGTTAGTTTCGAATGATGTTGATGGCTTGCCACGGGACCACTACTCTTTCGCAGAACAATGGTCACCGAATCTGATTATAGTTCAGCCAGCGTCTTCACACACGCATGGGCTAACATCTCATTATCGATAACGGCCTTTCGATCCGAACCAAAACCAATCCGCTAAGCACAGACGAATGCTACACGGGATACTAGCCCGAGCTTACGAAACCTAACTCGGGCTAAACACTCTTACTTAACTACAAACGAAAACGCATGTGCTCGACTATAACAGTTCACTCATGCCAACGACCACAACCGACGGTCCAATATATAACTTTAGCTTCTAACAGCCTACCTCGAGTACGAGTTGTAGTCTGGATAAAGTAACCCACTGTCAAACCATCCACATCGTACATAATGCTCAATATTGTGCATAACTACGCAATGGCGAATTTGAGACCTTATGGAAATACAAATCAAAATTACTCGCGGCTTAAACGATTGAGTTCTCAACAACGGATAGACCACGCGGCTCCTTGCTAACCCAACAAAACCTATGTCAAAATAAAATGGGTAGGCGAAATGGAAAACATGCAACAAGGAAATCAGATAGAACTCGAGTACGAAGTATACTCGAAAGAAACCTGTTTTCACTAAAAAAGGTCAAGGTCAAGCAGGTGCAGAAATCGACTGCATCATTTTCTATATAAAAAAAAAAGGGTATTCTCATATCTATTTACATTGGAATATAATGGTGCGTTAAAGATTATTTTTTGGTTATGTTGTTTGGGATGTGAAACACATAATTGAGTTATCATAACTAGATCAATACAAGTCGAAGCGGTGAAATCTAAGAGGAATCCTTGTAAAATTTTTAGCTTGTTTTGATGTGGTGTTTAGAGAAAAGAAAGGTAAAAGAAAATTGATATTTTTCATATAAAATGAAAAACAACTATAGTCTACTTGTTAATGGTCCCTCCATTAAGAAATCTCCAATGATTTCAATATAATATAGGCTTAAAAGGGTAAAGTGTCATTCCGTGATTGTTTTAACATTCTTTGGTGCTACTTCTCACACACTCCTTTATAACAATATATATTACATAAATCATTGTTTTTGTCTCCTAAGATTATAAGAGGTAGGTGGCCAATAGGAACTCATCACGAGGAACCTTCCTGTATTTTATTTATAATTAATAAAAATAAAAAATATAAATCTTTACTATATAACGTATGTTCTCCCAAATGAATAGTGAGGGAACAATGATTTTGTATTCAAGATGATTCTTAGATTTTCCATTTTGCTCTAAAAAGTTCATCATATTTACAATCAAAATAAGTTGGTTAAGGTAGTAAAAATAAGAAGTTTTGGATGACAAAAATGAATAAGGGTGTATTTAATTTCCAATGCCTTATTAGTGGAGCATACAATACTATAATACCCACTACTACAAGGGTCATGTGATACATTACTTTGGTTCATGTGGCTTTTTTTTTTTTTTTTTTTTCTATTTTTATTTATTTAGTTAGTTATATATTTTTTTGTTTTGCAGTTTTTTGTGTGTAAAGAAAATGTAGCATGGGATAAGATGAACTTTTGTCTCAAGCCTAATAAAAAATAAGATTAAGTTATTTTTTCCTATATTATTCATGAATTTAATTTCATATTTTTATGGCATTTTGAAGAAACTTAAAACTTATTATATTGCTTTAAATCATTTAATAAAAATAATTACATCCAATCAAAGGTTTTAGTATTTATTATTTTATAATGTTTTAAAGAATTTAATATTTAAGGGTATGTCAATAGCATGTGTAGCACACACAAAATTAAATTCAAAATATTTTCATTAGATCATTGGGCGACGATACACAAAATTTAAGTATTTATACTTTTTTATTTTTTGTCAATCAAAAGTTTGCTCGATGCATATAGATTCAATGTAAAATCAATGAAAGATAGACAAATTTCAAATTTACTTAATTTTGAATATAAATAATATTAAACAAATAAATTTCGGCACTGTAGGGATAGGGGTGATGTGCTCGACATGATGCTTGGTTTTCTCTGTATACCAAAACCCTCTTGCTTCAGCCTTTTTTAATTGGTGGGCCCTAGGTGCATTACAAAAACCACATTAGCATATATATGCATACTATTTTTGCGGGTCAAGTTCAACAACCCAGGTTATGCCACGTGGAATGTAACTGGGCTGTAAATTTCATAAAGGAAACAAATCATCACAACACACACAGATACCACCTCGATAATTATTCTTAGCCGAAGGGACCCGCCACCTACTACGTTACCGTTGGTTTGTATGTCATTGTATGGGACGATTGGGTTGGGTTCGATTTTTACCAAGTTCAGGTAAAAGTTCACGCAAAGGTGAGGAAATAATAATAAAACATACGTATTTATCAACCCGTCTAATAATAAAACATACGTATTGAATCACGTGTGAGACTTTTACGTATTTATCAACTTGTCTAATTGTCGAGGGAATGGGTGAGAAAAACAGCGAGGGAGGGAGAGAGGGAGGGGGACCGTTCATCCCCTCAGGATGCATGCAAAAAAAATGATGACACGCATCTCGAGAGAGATGAACGGTCCCCCTCACTGTTTTCCTCGCCCATTCCCTGGACAATTAGATTTTTTCCGTATTTATATAGTGCAATATATTTTGAACTTCCCATAGGCAACGGCGATGAATTGGGGGAGGAGAGTGAGTAAAGTAACCGGCAACGAATCCGTGTACAAGCTGTAGGAGATTTACACGTGTAGCCAGTGTCTACCCTGGCAATGAGATAATAATACCACACACAAGTTGCACCCATAGCATAGCATACCATAGACTAACTAATGATGAAGAGGCTAGACCCACGCCAGACCGCGAGCCGCCACCATCTCAGAAGGTCATCATCCAACCCCGTTCCACTCTATAGGTGGACCCCACGGAGGCACCTGCACCACTATCTGACCAAAAATAATACTTTGGCTTGGGCTTGGCGGCGGCTACGATGTCATCTTAGCCAAGCTGGCCTGCTTTTTTTTTTTTTTTTTTTTTTTTTTTAATTAAATTGGGTATTTTTGGAGAGGTGTCTCATTCAGATGATGCTATATAGGGACGTCGGTTGGTGGAGGCCCATCTTTTGGAAAGAGAATGTTTTTTTTTCTAAGAGAGATTCAAGCAACCAGAATCACCCTCGTGCAAATCTTCTTCTTCTACTTGCTGCTGCTGGTGAATAATATTCATTTCCCAAAATGACCCTTAGCCTGACTGATTCCCCACAAACACTAATTAAGCCAAGAACAGGACCCAAGACAATTGCCCCCCACCCCAAACCCATTTCACCATGATTACCAAAGGTTTTAATAACACTTTGTTCTGAACAAGAGTGACCTTGTACGAGCAAATTCACACAACTGTTACTCGGTAATACAAATTGAAACTCAGGGTACAATTGTCAATGTAAAGGTTGGCCAAGGGTAGGGAAAAGGGCGGATCTACTAAGGGGCCAATGGTTGCTGTCTCTCTCAACTTTCAAAATAATTTTAGCAAATACTTTGTCTTACAAAATTAAAAACACTTATATAAATGTATAATATAATATGATAATTGTTTATTCTACTATTTCTACATGTTTTCACTTTACTGGTGTAGTGATTGGAAGCTTAACATTATTAGTAAATGACCTTAGTTCGACACTCTTGGAGCTCGCCTAATTTTTTAATTTTTTTATCACCAATTTTATTAGTAATTGCTGACATTAAAAAATTGTTTAGTTTAATGAAAACCTATTTTCGGTCATCTTGAAACGTATAATTTATTTATAGTTTTTCAATGCAATTTTAATGAATTGTTTGTTCACAAGTGGTATAATACCTCCAACAAAATATATTTGAAATTAATAGCTAAAATAATAATTATATAATTCTATGAAAATATATACCATTAGCCAACTCATACAAAATTTTTGGATCATATAAACCATTTTTTCTATGAAATTGTAGTAGGATCTTGTTTTTGCTGGCAAATTTTGCAAATTTGAGATTTTTTTTTAAGCTTCAACTAGATACTTGTCATAATTATTTTTTGATTTTAGTTATATATTCTAGTTATTATGTTAATTTGTCCTCACTAAGGTTATCGACATTGTGATCTTATTTTGACTTAAAATTGGACTACACTGAATTCAATTTGGTATATATAATGTACTTATGATAGTTGTATTTCTTTATTAATTACTAGCTCAAGCAGGAAATTGTTTTTGACTCCACCCTTGGTAACTACTATTATCAGCTGCCTTCCAAAAAAAAAAATTACTATTATCAGCTAATAATTATTTGTTATTTCACTCCCTCGACTAAAATCCTGAGTCTATCGGGGGGGGGGGGCAAAAGCGATCCAACTTTAGCAAAAACTGTTGAATTACGTCACCACTCAAATCACTATCAGTTTAAGCTTATGATTAATTTTTATTAATCGGAATTCGGTTGCCACCCGTTAATAAGATGTGATAGTTATAAACATCAGTGTTTAAGAAGAAGAAGGTGGTGGGGGTAACTATCAGTTTGCTGGTGGCGGTGGCTAATTGTCCCCGCAAATGTTACCGCCAGTTCCTTTCTTTTCCTGTCCCCTTTTTCCCGCGTAAATCTTTTCCAGCAATCCAGCTTCCACTTTGGAAAAGGAGAGATAATGAGAGAGAGAAAGAGGGTGGTGAGTGAAAGATAATTAGGGCTTGGAGTGTGCTTGCGTGCGTGCGTGAGTGTTAGCTTTGCTTTGCTTGCTATTTAAATCTATCTCTTTAATACTCTTCCATTCCTTAGCTCAATCCATCAAAACTCACTTTTCTTTTTTACAACATTGGGATCTGATCATCTCTCCCTCTCTCTTTCTAGAGATATTTTTGGACAACAAGTTGGATCTTGAAAAGTTAAAAGAGTTTGATTCAGGAGGGTGGAATTAGAAGAGAGGTTCAATTCCCAAGGGGCAGCCAGAGATTGATCATCGAACAAACGAAACTGTTCTTGTTTTCTTTTTATGTCCATTTGCCTTCTTGTTTTTGTCTCGTGTCCTCTAAAGTTGGGGAACAATCAGCATAGAAAAGACGGTCTCCAGTTGATGCTTCAGCTTTCCTTGTTAGGCTCTCTCTTCTGTCCATAGTGTTCATTTCTTTGCTTGGGTTAGGTAAGAAGAATATTGCCTTTGACTACTACTAGATCCAAGAAGAATATAGGTCAAGACACCTACAAACAAGAACAAGGATCAAGGGCTCTTTCTTATATTTCATCTGTAAGTAGTATTTCTTCTATGTTTCTATCTCTAATCTCTCTAGCTACGATCACTTGAAGTTTTAGTCTTTGATCTGGGGTAGTTCTATTTGTTTGAAAGAAGAGTTGATCGACTATCTTCTACTTCCACTTCTTTCTGGTTTTCATCTTTCTATTATATTTTAAGGCATCGCCTTGAATCCAGAATAAATAGATCTAGATTCAAGAACAAATTAAAAGTTTATTTTTATATTAATTTGGACATGCAATATAGAGTTGATCTTATGGTTGTAACTTTTCTCTACCGGATCAAATGGTTGTACCTATTAATGTGTATGTGATGCAAAATATACTCCATTTGATTTTCTTTGATTTTGAATCAACAAAGGACATATAAAATGTAATCTCCCTTTCAAAGCTCAAACAATTTTTTTTTGTTGTCTAAACTTTTTGTAGCTCCACTCGCAATGTTAATTTTGAGATATATAATCATTTTCGAGAGTATATTGCATGTTGAACAAGTGAAGAAGCCTCTGTTTGCATGTCATGCATCATAAGTTTTTAGGTTTTGAGTGAGTTTATGGCATCCAACTGATTTTTATCCCACTATAAATTATCATCATTTCTTTGAGGTATGGAGCAAATATTGAGTGGTTCATGGGCAACTTGGTGGAACCAATTTCTTTTCATGTTTATTTTTATTAGATAGAAACTAATCATTACCACTCACTTTTCATTATAACAATTCATGAAGTTGAAACGGAAAACTCTGATTCCATAAAATGGAGCAAGTACATTTGCAAATCCCAATTTGGTTATCCCAAGTGTTTAGCAAGTAAAATTCTCTTTCTCTGAGAAAACAAACAACTACCTTGCAAGTAATTATTGATCATCATTCTTGCTCGTGAAATCATTTACAGTCATATATATGGTGATTGATGAATCATATTCTGTCTCATGTTATTTTATATATCAATATGGTGCATGCATCCGCGTATTTGGTGATGGAAAGCTATTGGTAGAGTAACAAATTTGAGTCGACGGTAGAAGTAGGCTACTAAATATACGGTATTTCACATAATTTCATTCTCAATATGATCATTGTAAGTAAATGTGGTTGTCATCAATCATAGAAGAAGATATTACATCCTATCACACAGCTTTCCATTTGCATCATCCAATACAATTTTTTGAGGTCTTCTGAGAGCGATAAATTATACAGAGAACGTTGTTGGCATTAGGCTTGCAAGATGGTTTGTAGCTTTATTAATTTCCCGGTGAATATAAACAATGTTGAAGGAGCTGAACTTTTTAAGCAAAACCTTGATCCGCCAAATAGTTGCTATAAACATTCATAATTTGTATTGATTAAGACTTTGAGATTATAAGAGTTATTCTAACCTGATTTGATCTTCATTGTTTTTTTTACTTTTTGAAGCCTCATTTTTCAAAGAGACTGCATAAACGAAACAATCAAGAATAAATTACAACTTGATCCATGGAGAAAGGCATTGCTTCCATACATATGATTCCATATCTTAAAAAACATGCATCTCATCATTTGTTTGTTTTTTATCTTTTCTAGACGTATATGATTTTTTTTTTTTCACATTTTCGTAGTTTGAACTTGAGAAACATAAACTATATGCTTTTCTAACCTATAATAACATTCAAAATAGAATTTCTATTTTATTAGTACACGAGTCATTTTGGCTTTGGAAACAGTCATCTAACGTGTATATTTTCCCAAGTTTGTGTTTGTAATTGAGGGTTCAAAATATTAAATACCTTTTACATTTGCGTCTCTATAAAGAAGCATTATTGAAAGGACTTTGGATATTTCTTAAAATATCGTGGCCTACATATATCATATAGTTGGATATCTACACCTAAAAGGGTTTTTGTTTGTCTTGGGTTTTTGTTAAGGGTCAAGATTGATGTCATGGATTGTAATAAGTTATACCTAAAAGGGTAAAAGAAAAGATACAAAGATATGTTAAATTTATGTGAAAGAAGATATGATTGACATGTGTCCAAGAAAGAAAATATGTTTATTTTCGCTAATTTTAGGGGGCGAGGGAGGGGTGCAACCACCCATCTCCCTCGAGATGCGTGTCATCGTTGATATCGAAGGGGATGGGTGGTTACACCCCTCCCTCACGCTGTCTCCCTCGCTCCTTAGAAGGGCTCGTTTATTTTAGTTCTCAGACTTAACATTACCCTAACTTTTTATTTAATTTTCAGATTTCATAATTTTGGTATCAGTGAAATGCATTTTCAAGATTTTTCTAATAAAACTGATGATCAAAATACGTGTATTTAAATTACTACTTACCAGTGTTTTAAAAATCGGCCTAGGCGCCGCCTAGGCACTAGAAGGTAGAAAATCGCCCAAATTA
Source organism: Berberis vulgaris (assembly GCA_963556465.1). Classification (NCBI taxonomy): domain Eukaryota; kingdom Viridiplantae; phylum Streptophyta; class Magnoliopsida; order Ranunculales; family Berberidaceae; genus Berberis; species Berberis vulgaris. The sequence goes on along the minus strand of OY747126.1, from coordinate 36,419,343 downwards.
ATGGCTGGGCGGGTTCTGGGCAGGTCTGGGCGGTCTGGGCGGGGTTTGGGCGATTTTTTATTTTTATTTTAATAAGGCTGATTGTATTCTTATTTTATTTTTCTTTCCTCTTTTTTAGAAATAAACCATTTAAATTATTTTTTAGTCAGTATATGTCTAATTGTAGCAAAGGATGATTACTTAATGGAATTCTCAAAGGATCTGCCGGTTCCAATTTTACTAACGTAGATTTTATCAAACATAACTGAGGTTATTCATGCAATTTGAAGAAAAATAAAAGAGTGTGTTTGAATATTTGTCCACAAATTCAATTTTATATAAAGTACCCATCATGACCAACTTCAGTCATTTGAGTTTTAATAAATTTTGTTCATGATTGTTAATTTTTCATGTTTTAAAATTTTGCATATGTATCTTTGCATTAAATTAGATGTAATTGATAAGGTATTATGCTTAACTTTTGTAAATTATTAAAGTTATAATACAAAACCGAAGACCGCCTAGGTGCCGCCTAGGCGTCTGCTTGGGCCCCTGAGCGCTAGGCACTTGCTCGCCGCCCGCCCAGCGCTTTTTAGAACATTGCTACTTATCCTTTCATTTACATTTGGAGAGTTATAAATTCATTTATTTATTTAATGAATAGAGCATTGCTTCATATAGTTCCAACAAGAAGTAATTTTAATACAAGTTTGTTTAGAGAATTCATCTCTCTCGTTACATCTTATATTGGCAAGTATTTTGGTGGAGTTAACAAGATTTTGGATGCCTTTAGGATTTCAAGTCTCTATTAGCTAAAGAATTTTCTTTCGACATCCATAAATTATAGAGGTAGTATGTACATGGAATGAAAACATCCTCATGAAACTTTCATGATTGGGTTCATAAACTAGCTAGGGGTCCACTCTCAAACGAACTTGGAGTCCTAGATGATGATGATCTCATAGCTCTACATGTGAAGTTCATATCTCATATTGATGAAGCGTTGTTGCTCTACTATGAAAATGCAATAATTCTAGGCAGCCACGGAACACAACCATTTTTTGGCCAGGTTTTGGGCTTTTTACACTTCTACCATTTCTATAAATGATGTTTGTGGTTGTGCTTTAAAGAGAAGTGGTAAAAGTGTAAAAAAAATCCAAACCTGGCAAAAAAATGGTTGTGTTTCCTGGCTGCCTAGACTTACTCATGAAATATGATCATTTGTCAACTTGATTTTGAAATTCTTATACAACAATTCTAGAGAGCCATGTTTGGTGACTACTTTGGGGTTTTTGAACACTTCTATCCCTTCTATGAATGGTGTTTGTGATTGTGTTTTAAAGAGAAAATGGTAAAAAATGTAAAAAAAACTAAAAATTGACACCAAACATGGCTCCCTAAACTTATAGTTTTTTGCTTGATATATGAAAATGCAGGCGTTGATGACTGTAGTGCACATGTTGCTGGGTTCAATCCTCATGCGGAGAGTATGAATACCTTTACACATGTTCCACCAGGTTTCCGGTTCCATCCAACTGATGAAGAACTCGTCGATTACTACCTTAGGAAGAAAATTGCATCCCGAATGATTGACCTAGATGTTATTAGAGATATTGATCTCTATAAAATTGAGCCCTGGGATCTACAAGGTAGCATTACCATGAAAGGAATAATTTGGTTGAACTAATTATATATGTTCATTGGAAAAGTTAAAATATCCTATAGATGGTTTCTAATGGTTTCGAGTTTTGCTGTTTGACGCAGAAAAATGTAAGATAAGAACAGAAGAGCAGGATGAATGGTACTTTTTTAGCCATAAAGATAAGAAGTACCCAACTGGAACTCGCACTAATAGAGCTACAACAGCAGGGTTTTGGAAAGCAACTGGAAGAGACAAAGCTATTTACTCTAAGCATCAGTTGATTGGAATGAGAAAAACCTTGGTTTTTTATAAAGGTAGAGCCCCAAATGGGCAGAAATCAGACTGGATTATGCACGAGTATCGTCTTGAAACAAATGAAAATGGAACTCCTCAGGTACGTTTAAGCTAATGTTTGGATGTAGTTCAGGCCAAATGATCAATAAATCCCTCCCCCCCCCATGCTTATTTGATGAGAACATTTTTTGCAACTGCAACAGGAAGAAGGATGGGTCGTCTGTAGGGTGTTCAAGAAACGAATAACGACAGTAAGGAAAATGAATGAGCATGAGTCTCCTTGTTGGTATGAGGAACAAGTTTCATTCATGCCAGACCTTGATTCACCAAAGAGAATCATTCAACCTGATATGTCATACCACCATCCATATTCTTGCAAGCCAGAGCTAGAGTTGCAGTACCACTTGCCACATGAATCCTTCCTTCAGCTCCCTCAATTAGAAAGCCCCAACCTTCAACATTCAGTGGCAAGTGCTAGCTGCAACTCCTTAGCTGCATATGATCTCGATGGCAATAACCAAGGAAGTACAATACAGTCTTCATCGCTTACTCAAGAAGAACACATGCAACAAAGCCACCAACAGAATTTGAGCTCTCTCTTCAACAACAACAATAATGAGCAAGCAGTGGAACATGTGACAGATTGGAGAGTTCTTGACAAATTTGTTGCCTCTCAACTCAGCCAAGAAGATGCTTCAAAGGAACCAAGCGACTCCAATGCAGCCAATATATTTCATCTAGCAGACCACGTGAGCATCCTCAGCCGACAATCCAAGCAAGAATTGACATTAGATTACGGTTCAACGTCCACCTCCAGTTGCCAGATCGATCTATGGAAATGAAAGTATCTACATATTAAGTCATATTACTAATCATAGGGAGTAAGTGCTGTTTAAAGGGAAGGAAGAAGTCACGACTCAAGATTTCTGTACATAATAAAACTAAATTCCTAAAACCTTAGTTAAGGGCTGCTGGCATGCCCTAAACTTGTAATATTGATCATTTAGCCACTGGTTAGGCCAAATATTCTACTATTAATAAGATACTATTATATAAGATGCATACTTTGGTGCGGTGGAATGTTGTGTGACCAGTTTGGTGACTGTGGACGCATTGTCTGCGTGTAATGGACTTTTATTATGTAGTCCAAGGTCAAATCATGATGCCTGTGTTAATTGAATCAACTTCTCGATTGATTCAATCAAGTTTATATGTGTCTCAAAACCTTGCAAATTCTTAGCTTGTAAGACATGATCTAAAGCAACTTATGATGTTAATGATTAACTCGGATGATGATGGAAAACAACAATCTATAAGAATTATGAAGCTTAAAAAGCGAAGAACCAAACCGATTCTTAATTGACACTACAAAAAAAAGCAATATTAGCTACGGAAATTAGCGTCGCTATTTAAACGGTTTGCGACGGCATCAAACCGTCGCTATAGTTTCTGCTACGGTTTCAGTACATAAATTAAAATAACCGTCGCTAACCGTTTTGCGACGGCTTAAAACTGTCGCTAATACGAGAATTAGCGACGGCACTAGGACCGTAGCTAATGTTTAGAAATTTTTTTGTTTTCTACGGTCCAAATACCGTAGCTAAGGCGATTTTTTTTAAAAAAAATATATAAGAAAACAACTTAGCGACGGCACTAGGACCGTAGCTAATGTTTAGAAATTTTTTTGTTAGCTACGGTCCAAATACCGTAGCTAATGCGATTTTTTTTTAAAAAAAATATAAGAAAACAACTTAGCGACGGCACTAGGGCCGTAGCTAAGGTTTAGAAAAAAATTTGTTAGCCACGGTCCAAATACCGTAGCTAATGGGATTTTTTTTTAAAAAAAATTATAAGAAAACAACTTAAGGACGGCACTAGGGCCGTAGCTAAGGTTTAGAAATTTTTTTGTTAGCCACGGTCCAAATACCGTAGCTAATGTGATTTTTTTTTTTTTAAAATATAACAAACAACTTAGCGACGGCACTAGGGCCGTAGCTAATGTTTAGAAAAAATTTTTGTTAGCCATGGCCCAAATACCGTAGCTAATGTGATTTTTTAAAAAAAAAATATAAGAAAACAACTTAGTGACGGCACTAGAGCCGTAGCTATGGTTTAGAATTTTTTTGTTAGCCACGTTCAAAATACCGTAGCTAAATGTGAATTTTTTTTAAAAAATTATATAAAGCAAAATCGCTATATATTTATAAACTGGATAAAATCACCAATAACACATTTTCGTCCAGCCCGGTTAGGAGACCTAGCTTTCACCTAGGCGACCCGGGTTCGAATCCTGCCAATGAAACCTTTTTTTTATATTAAAATTTTTATATTAGCGACGACACTAGGGCAGTAGCTAACGTTTACAAATTTTTTTGTTAGCCACGGTCCAAATACCGTAGCTAATGTCATTTTTTTAAAAAAAAATTTAAGAAAACAATATAGCGACGGCACTAGGGCCGTAGCTAATGTTTAAAAAAAAAAAATTTGTTAGCCACGGTCAAAATACCGTAGCTAAATGTGAATTTTTTTTTTAAAATTATATAAAGCAAAATCGCTATATATTTATAAACTGGATAAAATCACCAATAACACATTTTCGTCCAACCCGGCTAGGTGACCTGGCTTTCACCTAGGCGACCCGGGTTCGAATCCTGCCAATGAAACTTTTTTTTTTATATTAAAATTTTTATATTAGTGACGGCAATAGGGCCGTAGCTAATATTTACAAATTTTTTTGTTAGCCACGGTCCAAATACCGTAGCTAATGTCATTTTTTTTAAAAAAAAAAAATTTAAGAAAACAATATAGCGACGGCACTAGGGCCGTAGCTAATGTTTAAAAAAAAAAAATTTGTTAGCCACGGTCAAAATACCGTAGCCAAATGTGAATTTTTTTTTAAAAATTATATAAAGCTAAATCGCTATATATTTATAAACTGGATAAAATCACCAATAACACATTTTCGTCCAGCCCGGTTATGAGACCTAGCTTTCACCTAAGCGACTCGGGTTCGAATCCCGCCAATGAAACTTTTTTTTATATTAATATTTTTATCTTAGCGACGGCAGTGTGCCATTAGCCACGGTTCTCTACCTTAGCTAATTCTTTTTTTTTTAAAAATTATATAAAGCAAATAGATATATATATATATATATATATATATATATATATATATATATATATATATATATATATATATATATATATATAAACTGGAAACATACTCCAAGCCGCTTGTTTTTTCTTTATGATCAGATAAAAGAAGATCAAAGAAGATAAAAGAAGATCAGATCAGATCAAAGAAGATCAGATCAAAGAAGATGAGATCAAAGAAGATCAGATCAGATCAAAGAAATTCAAAGAAGATCAGATCAGATCAATGAAGATCAAAGAAGATAAAAGAATATCAGATCAAAGAAGATCAGATCAAAGAAGATGATATAAAAGAAGATCAAAGAAGATCAGATCAAAGAAATTCAAAGAAGATCAGAGAAGATCAGATCAGATCAGATCAAAGAAGATCAGATAGAAGAGAAGATCAAAGAAGATTAGATCAAAGTAGATCAAAGAAGATCAGATTAGATCAAAGAAAATCATATCAGATCAGATCAAAGAAGATCAGATCAGATCAAAGAAGATCAAAGAAGTTAAAAGAAGATTAGATAAGATCAGATTAGATCAAAGAAGATCAAAGAAGATCAGATCAAAGAAAATGAGATCAAAGAAGATCAGATCAGATCAAAGAAGTTAAAAGTAGATCAAAGAAGTTAAAAGTAGATCAAAGAGATTAGATTAGATCAGATCAGATCAGATCAGATCAAAGAAGTTAAAAGTAGATCAAAGAAGATTAAATCAAAGAAGATCAGATCAAAGAAAATGATATCAAAGAAGATCAGATCAGATCAAAGAATATCAAAGAAGATCAAAGAAGTTAAAAGTAGATCAAAGAAGATTAGATCAAAGTAGATCAAAGAAGATGAGATCAAAGAAGATCAGATCAGATCGGATCAAAGAAGATCAGATCAAAGAAGATCAGATTAGATCAAAGAAGATCAGATCAGATCAAAGAAGATCAGATTAGATCAAAGAAGATCAGATCAGATCAAAGAAGTTCAAAGAAGATCAGATCAAAAAAGATCAAAGAAGATCAGATCAGATCAAAGAAGATCATAAAAGATCAAATAAGATCAGATCAAATAAGATCAAAGAAGATCAAATCAAGGAAGATAAAAAAAGATCAGATCAAAGAAGATCAGAGAAGATCTAAGAAGATTAGATCAAAGAAGATCAGATCAGATCAAAGAAAATCAAAGAAGATCAAAGAATACCAGATAAAAGAAGATCAGATCAAAGAACATCATAGACTAATTGGTTTTTTTTAAAAAAAAATAAAATTAAACACTAAAGCGATTAGTCACGGCAAAACACTGTCGCTAATTGGTTTAAAAAAAAAAAAAAACTAACACTAAAGAGATTAGCCACGGCAAACTAACACTAAATAGACTAATTGGTTTTTTTAAGAAGATCAGATCAAACTAACACTAATTGATTTTTTGATTTTTTATATTAGCGACGGCAAACAACCGTCGCTAATTGGTTTAAAAAATAAAATAAAATTAAACACTAAAGAATTAGCCACGGCAAATTGCCGTGGCTAATTCGTTTTTCATTTTTTATATTAGCGACGGCAAGAAACCGTGGCTAATTGGTTTTTAAAAAAAAAAAAATTAAACACTAAAGAGATTAGCCACGACAAATTTTCGTGGCTAATTGATTTTTTGATTTTTTATATTAGCGACGGCAAAATACCGTCGCTAATTGATTTAAAAAAAAAAATTAAACACTAAAGAGATTATTGCCGTGGCTAATTGATTTTTTATATTAGCGACGGCAAAAAAAACCGTCGCTAATTGATTTAAAAAAAAAAAATTAAACACTAAAGAGATTAGCCACGGCAATTTGCGTGAAACTAACACAACCAATCCCCTTCAGTTACCTTTCAATTACCTTTCTCTATATAAATTTCAATTTTTTCTACAAACCAACTTAAACAAAATCCCCTCCCACAGAGGAGAAGTCCGCCGCTTCCTCGACACCGATCCCGGCCGCTTCCCTCGACATCGCTCCCGGCCGCCTCTCTCTCCCCTCCCTTTCTCCGCCGCCTCTCTCTCGGAGATCTGAGATATCTGATCTCGAAGATCTAAGACCTGAGATCTCGGAGATCTGAGACCTGAGATCTCGGAAATCTGAGACCTGAGATCGGAGATCTGAGATCTCGGCATTATATAGAAAAATGCCGTCATTAATATAAAAAATATTAAATTTTTTAAAAAAAAAATCAGTTAGCCACGGTTATTTTACACATTAGCGACGGTTTTATGCCGTGGCTAATTAGCCACGGCTATTTTGCCGTCGCTGAATCAAATAGCGACGATAAATGTAGCTACGGGATAGCGACGGTTTCGGTGCCGTCGCTGATTCCTTTTAGCTACGGTTTTTGGTCAATTTGCAACGGATTTTAGCCGTTGCTGATGTCAATTTTTTTTGTAGTGTGAAGCATATTTTTTGTTTATATCATCCAATGTATTTGTGAATTGGCAAGAAAAATATATGGAAGTACAGTAATTGTCAGGCAGGAACTACCGAACTGAATGGCTTTGCTCTTCAATTTTGTGTTTAAATCTGTCACGTAGAGGTAATCAATTGTTTCTAATTTTCATTCTTTTTTTTTCCTTAAAGGTACTTGATTGTTTGAAGTCTATGTTTCATTCTAAAGATAGGGTTAATCAGAGAGTTCCTTTGAAAATAACTTCAAAACTTGACAATCTACAGGCTATTGTGTAGGGGCGGATCTATTAAGGTGCCAGGGGTGGCATCTGCCCCTCTCAACTTTCAAAATAATTTTAGTAAATATTTTGTCTTATAAAAAAACACTTATATAAATGTATAATACAATATGATAATTGTTCAATCTACTATTTTTACATGTCTCTACTGGTGTAGTGGTTGGAAGTTTAACATTATTAGAAAATGACCTAAGTTCAACACTCTTGGAGCTCGTCAAATTTTTTAATTTTTATTTTCAACAATTTTATTAGTAATTGCAGACATTAAAAAATTGTTTAGTTTAATGAAAATTTATTTTTGGTTCTCTTGGAACGTATAATTTCTTTATGGTTTTTCAATGCACTTTTCTATATAATTGCAAACATTTAAATAAATGAATTTTTTGTTCACAAGTGGTATAATACCTCAAACAAAAAATAGTTGAAATTAATATCTAAAATAATAACTATATAATACTATGAAAATATTTGCCATTAGCCAACTCATTCAAAATTTGTGATTGATCATATAAACCATTTTTTCTATGAAATTGTAGTAGGATCTTGTTTTTGTTCACAAATTTTGCAAATTTTAGATTTTTTTTCAAGCTTCAATTAGATACTTGTCCTAATTATTTTGTGATTTTAGTTATATATTCTAGTTATTATGTTCATTTGTCTTTACTAAGGTTATCGACATTGTGACATTATTTTGACTTAAAATTGGACTACACTGGTTCAATTTGGTATATGCAATGTATTTCTGATAGTTGTATTTCTTACTAGTTCGAGCAGAAATTTTTTTTTGACTCCGTCCTTGGTAACTACTATTATCAACTAATAATTATTTGTTATTTTGCCCCCCTCGACTAAAATTCTGGATCCACCAGTGTTATAGTGCACAAAAAATATTAGAGTAGATCGTCTGGTTGTGTCATGACAAATTATCTGGTACTCTTGGGACAAACATTGCATTTGTATAAACTTGATTATGGTCCACACCGTCATGATGCTTGTTCTGTTTGGGGATCAACGCTTTTCAGTTGGAGAAGAAAGGAAAATAGAGTTAAACATGCTGTGCGTACAACTTAAGGTGTCAATGAACTTGCTTCAAAAGCAAACTAAAAGGAGTGACAAGCATGACAACAATTTATGAGTGTTAAACATGTCATGTGGAGTCTTCATGATTCAAATAAATTTTGATGAAGTGGTAAATACCAATATATAGTATTGCGAAAAGTAGAAACAAAAGTTTTTTCCTCCGCAAAAACTATTGTGCCCGCTCTAATGCCCGGCCTAATGCCCGGATGATGCCCAGCACGTGCAACGCATGGTACCAGGCACGTGCTGGGCCTTGATCGAGTTTAGATGACTTACAGAGGAGACATGAAGGTGTGCCTTCTCTTGGTTGTCTGTTCCAAGGGCGAAACCTAAAAAAAAAAAAAAAAAGTTGAAGAATCTCAACTGAGGGAGAGGAGGACGACTCATCTGAGGGAGAGGACGATCTGAGGAAAGGAAGAGATGTGCTGGGGCCTTGATCGAGTTTAGAAGCAAACCTCATTCTCCCTCGTTCTCTTGGTTGTCTGTTCGAAACCTAAAAAAAAAAAAAAAAGTTGAAGAATCTCGGTTGAGGGAGACGAGGATGACTCATCTGAGGGAGAGGACGATCTGAGGAAAGGAAGAGACGTGCTGGGCCTTGATCGAGTTTAGAAGCAAACCTCATTATCCCTCATTCTCTTGGTTGTCTGTTCGAAACCTAAAAAAAAAAAAAAAAGTTGAAGAATCTCAGTTGAGGGAGAGGAGGCCTTGATCGATTTTAGAAGGAAGCCTCATTCTCTTGATCGATTTTTTTGCAGGTGACTCTCTGAATCCGAACTTTTGTTTTAGAAATGTTTGATCTGGATGTCCATTTGCTATTAACCCTTTGTATGTATGGATTCAATCCATTTGCTATTAACCTTTTGTATGTATGGATTCAATAATGCTTTGGGGTATTTTAGTTTTGGGGTGTTTTAGTTTTCTCTAATTTCATCACCCCCTAGTTTGATTTCTGCAAGTTCTGATGTCGTTCAGCTGTTTTGCTCCCTTGAAAGAAAGTCAGAACAGCCTGATTTTTGGGTATCATTTTCATATATTAGTTGTACCAAGTGCCTTATAGAATACTTTAGGAAGAGGTCTTTGTTTCACTTTGTACAAATCCCTTTTGAAAGCTGAAACCAACAACATTCTCTCATTGTCAACGCAGGAATGGCATACAAAGCTTATGTTGTTTATCGTGGGCGTGTTCCTGGAGTATATGTGACTTGGCCAGGTTGCGCATTACAAGTTAACGGATACAAGGGTTGTACGTACAAGGGATTCAAATCAGTTGAAGAAGCTTATGAAGATTACGAAATGTGGAAGCTATCAGAAGAGAACAGATTAGAACACGAAGCGAGAATAGAACAAGAGGCGAGAAGAGAGCAAGAGGCGAGAAGAGAGCAAGAGGCGAGAAGAGAGCAAGAAGCGAGAAGAGAGCACCCGGCAAGAACAAACGACACTGAAGACGTAGTCGACCAATCAAATAATGCTCCTGAGGGTCCTTGGGCTTTTACAAGGGACCTAATCAACAGTGTATTAGTGGTAGTTTTTTTTATTCTTGTAATTATCTTTTTTAAGCTTTTGGATGGCATTTGAAACTGAATTATCTCTTGTAATTATCTCTTGTTTAGAAACTGAATTGTATGTTGTATTGGATTTGGATTCAGATACAATGAGAATGCTTTCCTCATTTCTTGCAAGTATATGCTCTATGTGTAAGTATATGCTGTATGATACAATGATTTTGTGAAGGTTGTTGCAGACTTTAATCGGTTTCCTCGACTGGAGTCTCAGTAGCGGCCAGTTAGCTAATTACTCACTCTAGAATTGCTTTGAACTGTCCAGAGATTCTTTGCAAGCTGGTCTTCCACAAGGCTTTCAATAGTGTAAACTGGGTATTCATAGTGTAAACTGTCCAGAGATGAATTAATCGGTTTCATAGATGAATTAATAGTGTAAACTGTCCAGAGATTCTTTGCAAGCTGGGACGGCCCCATAGCTCCTTTCATTTTCAGCTTAGTAGCTGAAGGCTCGAGTGCTTTTATCATAAAAAACCAAGACATCTTCGAGCAACAGCGCACCATTTGAATCAGCGCACCAGGTTCTAGATCTGGAAAAATAACTAAACAACGACCAACTAATAAACAAGTGCAACAATCGAGCTCTTAACCCATCCTGTAATTGTGCAAGACAATAACTACAGAAACTATGGTACTGAACTTCAGACTTTTAATGGTTCCAAATTGAAAATCATATCACAAATCACAATGAAATGACTCTCACAATTTCACCATTGCAATAATACATATTCTAATTAATAATTTGAGGATTCTAATCACATAATACAATGAAATGTCTCTCACAATTTCACCATTGCAATATCAGTGACAGATCTGAATCCAACTGCTATTTTCAGTTTCCTAAAATATTTTGACAACTCCACGCATTGATCAGCTTTCAGCACTAATTGCCTGCTGTGCGACCTCCACTGCTGTCTGAAACCCAAATGACAGATTGCAATTTCACCATTGCAATTTCACCAGCAACTGCTATTTTGACAGATTTCCTCAAATATTTTGACAGCTCCACGCATTGATCCATCTCCACCAATTATGTAAATCTGCATGTTAATAAGATCATACATAGGATCAAGTCACTTCAACCAAAATAGAATGTTAGAGTTTGCACTTTACTAATAGGTTCCATAACTTCCATTATAATTGAAGCAATTTTAGTTGTTCTACATCAACAAGCATCAAAACTGCTGAAATATATCCAACACCATCATCTCTACAAACAAACATGTAAACAAACATAAATTCTAAGTGTCGAGGAAATGAGCGAGGAAACGAGCGAGGGAAGTGAGGTGGCGGGGGTGGGAGCCGTTCACCCCACTCGAGATGCTTGCGTTGACTTGTCGCGCCGCGCATCCCGAGCGGGATGAACAGCTCCCACCCCCGCCACCTTACTTCCCTCGCTCGTTTTGCGGGCGCATCCCGAGCGGGATGAACTAATAAAGTTTGAGATCCTTACCAGGGCGTAAATAATGAGCTATAATCTGTCAAGTTCGTGTCGTTGCTAGAAGGTGGGCGCTGCAAAAATAAATGATATTACATAAAGGCTTACATTTTTTATCTTAATACAATAAATTACATACCTGTGTTATAAGTGAGTAAACTTGACCAAGTCCTTCAAATGTAGCATTACCATATGGCTCAACATGGTTTGAAAGAGGTGTCATATATTGTGAACTTTCAAATCCAACTTGGGTAGAACCCTACAAATGACATGAAAAAAAACTTCAATATTCTTGAATTTAAAATATATATTCATTAAAGTAAAACAACCAAGTAAAATTACCAATTTATTCTGAATGGCATGTTCTCGGTCAATATGTCTCATTTTCTCCTTCTCTTTCTGTGTTTCTTTCCGTTTTTGGCTCTTTTTACAAACTTTTTCCAGGGTGGATTGCTTCCTCGAATTAGAACGTCGTCCTTTGCAACGAACGGCCAATGGACTATGAATGTCACCAGTACTTTTAGCGCCAACTTCGAACATCCCGTCTGACTGTACATTGACATCACTATCACCATCACCTTTTGATCTCTTTAGTTCACCAGTCTTCATATTTATCCAACGTTTAACATTATCTGTCTCCTTTTGGTCCTCTGAAGCTATATCAGCCATTTCATAAAAGAGGCTGCACATCTCATCAAACCGTTCATTTTCAGGCTTCATTGTCCAATCCGAATATACAATTTTTACCTTCTTATGACACCTCTTAATATCTTTCCTCCACCTTCGAAGAATAAATTTTTCAGGTAAAACATTAATCCTCATATGAGACAACACCGATAAAATATGTTTGCATAAGATCCCCCTAAACTCAAATAACTGACAATTGCACTTAATATTGAAGTCATCATCATTAAAATAAACTTTAAAATTGATTGACCTGTATGCGTTTCCTATCAACCTGTCTTCCGAAACACAATAAACCTGAAAGCCATACTCCTCCATGACATGATGATTAACTGCACACCATAATCTTCCTGCAATCTCTGTTTGAAACTCCTTAAATTTATTTGTGGTGTAGGCAGCTTGAAATTTTTTCTCAAATGTGTAAGGAGTAATGCAAGGAAGGCAACGGCTAAACGATTTGAAGTCCTCTTCAACTTCTTTTTGAACCTTACTTCGTAGTGCATTCTCATATTGTTCTACGAATTGCTTTAGTGTGGTCTTTGAATTTACATAACCATAAAAAAAAGCATTCATACTTTCACTCCTTTTTGTTGAAGACATCCCTGCCCAAAAAGTATTCCTCTGAAATGTGGGTACCCAACGACTTCTTTCATCATATAATCCACTCAACCAATCATTATTTTCAAGGTTAAATTTCTCAATGAACCCACACCAATATTCTTCAAACTCTTCATGAGACAGAGAATCATATACTGCTCTTTGCATTGCAAATTTTATAGCCTCGTATTCATTGTAACCCGACAGTTTTTCAGGCAACTTTTTCATAATATGCCATAGGCACAATCTATGGCGTGTGTTGGGAAACACAATTTCGATGGCTTTCTTCATTGCTCTGTCCTGATCAGTGATTACAGCAGCTGGAGCACAATCATTCATACACACAAGCCAAGATTTGAAAAGCCAAACAAACTCTTGTACTGTCTCACTACATATCAATCCACATCCAAGAAGTATTGACTGACCGTGATGATTCACCCCAACAAAAGGAGCAAATGGCATTTCGTACTTGTTAGTTAAGTACGTAGTGTCAAAAGTAATGACGTCACCAAACTCCTTGTAAGCTGCTCTACTCCATGCATCAGCCCAAAAGACATTTCTTAAAGTCCCATTGTCATCCAAATCCATCAAATAGAAAAAATCAGCATTGTTAGCTTGCATCTTTTGAAAGTAGTTCTGCAGTGCCGTCGCATCCCCCACACCAAGTCTCAATTGCCTTATTTTATGCAAATAGTTGTAACAATCTTTTTGGGAAAATGTCATATTATCATTCCCACCAACTTCAACCACACACGAAGAAAAATTCTTATTTGGCCTAATGCCCGCCCTATCATTATATTCAAGCCTCTTCTTCACATATTGGCTCATAACTCGATTTTTTTTGTAATATCTCGATTTTGTAGGGCTCAAATCATGATTGTGATCATCAATTACTGTTGTCACTTTCACTGTTCCATCAGGGCGTATAAGAGCTCTAATCTTAGCCAAACAACCACATCTACAAGAGGGACGCATTTTTATAACACTTTCTGCTAGACTTTTAAATTTTCCAGCCCGACCACATACAAGAATAAGATATCTAGGGTTTCCCTCATCATCCTTTTCAGTTGACCTTACTCTCACTGGAAATCCCTTTTTATTACCATAATCAAGATAATATGACTGATACTCATCAATGTTGTTAAATTCCATTCCTACGAAAGGCTCTTTTATCGACTCTACAGATTCAAAATTTTCCATACATTCGCTATTTTCTAATGTATCCATCCCTGAAAATATGACAAATTGAACACATAATTGATGGAAAATTAGCATCTGAACTGATCTAACATAAAAAAAATAACAAAGCACAAGTAATTTCCATAACCATAATCCTTTCCTTTAACCATAAAAAAAAAAAAAAAATTCCATAACCATCATCTGTTCTAAACTTATACAGGGAAAAAAAAATTGAAAACCTAAATTGAAAGCTATAGCAAATCCTTTCCTTTAACCATAAAATTTCCAACTAACATAAAAAAATAACAAAGCACAAGTAATTTCCATAACCATAATCCTTTCCTTTAACCATAAAAAAAAAAAAAAAAAAATTCCATAACCATCATCTGTTCTAAACTTATACAGGGAAAAAAAAATGCAAAAACCTAAATTGAAAGCTATAGCAAATCCTTTCCTTTAACCATAAAATTTTCAACAAAAAACAGATGACATAGATAGATAGGGGTGGTACCTAATCGCAGGTTGCAGTTTGGAGGAGGAGGAGGCGCACTTTGGACGGAGCCGGAGGTGAAGGAGGAGGCGCACTTTGGACGGAGGCGGAGGAGGCGCAGTTTGCTGCCCTAATCGCGAGCTGGTAGAGGCGCAGTCGAGAGAGTTTTTGCGATTTTTTTTTTTTTTTTTTTAAGCTTTTCATCCCTCTCATGGTACTGGCACGTGCCTGGCACATGCCGGGCATTGTACCGGGCACAATAGAACGACTAAGTGCACAAACCATATACCAAAATAACAAAAGCCCGTCGCAATTAACTATAACCGTGGTTAAATAATATTATTGTGCGATGGGTGAATAAACGTCATCAAAGAAAGTATTTAGCGGCGGGTTTTTCAAACCGTCGCTAAATAACTGTCGTTAAATTGCCAATTTCTTGTAGTGAAACAACTATTTTTTGTTCTCTCAATAATCTCAGTTTTACTTCAATAAGCTACTTGTGTATGAGTATACTGGAACTCTCTCCTACCATGTCAAATGTAAAATATTGCCTTAAAATTAAGAAATGGAAGTACCAAACCAAATGTATCAATATCAAGATGAATTTGAAAGAAACAAGTTGGAAGTGTAACGGATCATGCTCTCAAAGCTAATGTATACACAATTATATGGCTACAACTATACAAGCTTTCATAAAAAATAAAAAATAAAAATTTAAAAATAAAAAATAAAAAGTAAAAAAATAAAATAAAAAAATTCTAATCTGATATATGCAGAGGAACAGGAAATGGCTATAAGAATCATCCACTTAACAAAACGACTGATAAGAAGGAGAAACTACAAACGAAATAACTGAGCAATAAACTAAATTTAAATATCAGTTACCTTGAGATAAAACCATGCATTAAGTTCTGCTCCTCATGTCCAGAAACCGCGGCAACTTGTGAAAACCAAACAAGCTATAATCTATGCAAGTCATTTCTATGACAAATGTTTCATAAACAAAAAACACCCAATCTTGAGTTTAATAGCAGCAGCAAGAGAGGCAAAGCCTTAAAACATCAATTAAAAAAAATGTATACAACTTTGAGCAGCATAATTGTCTCTCATAACATGACTAGCTACAAGAATGAAGCAAACACACTTACTTGGACTGAAGTCCAGCATGGAAGTTTTTACAAGCACATTGAAAACTCCTAGACAACAAACACATTTAGGGAGGTTTCATTCTTCAGTCAGACTCGTCTGAGGTCCCTCCTCATTCTCTCAGTTGAAGCCAGTGAGATAAGTGACTCTACTTAAAAAGAAGTCTGAAAGAAGGTTCTTCACTTTTCTTATCTTTTTTTCCTCTCATTGAGTTTTACTTGCTCATTAGGTGTGTTTGGGACTTAAAAATTACGTTGGCTGTCAGCCAATAGAGAGGGATCACTGTCCTGCAAAGAGAAACATGCCCATACGCATGAATTGGAATAGAAGCATAGAGAGGGTATATGGGGTGACTACATAATTAGAGCTTGTAAAAATGTTGTTTGTGGTGGAAGATAAAATGATTCAACTGCATGAGACACACATGTTACCATGGGCGGAGGCACCCCCCACCTCCTTCTAAATTCAAATTCAATAAGAAAGTAAGTAATATTATCTTACCCTTTGCCCCCCTCAAAATTTAGTAAATTTTATATTGCCCCCCACTAGATGAAATTTTTAGAAGACATAGTCCTCCTATACAAACCTGCGCCTACACGGCTTATCCCATCAATCAAGCAGCATCCATCTCTCCCATACCACTTCCAATATGTTTTCTTTGGCCAAGTACGTCCAACAAATTTTGCAAACAAACCATGAGTTAGGGTTTTCGAGGTTGTGAAAGAAAACCTAATCTCTTCACATAAACCCTTATTCAAAGAGAAACAATAGTTAAAGGAAAGAAAGATGAGGGAAAATCCTTATCCGAAGCAACAATGGGTAAATATTATATTGAAGAAGCTAGGTTTCTAATTTCAAAGAAATCGACTTCTTTGAGGTATCTATGTTAATTCAAGTCTATTTTGTTTCAATTTCTTATTGTTTTTGTTAGTTTTGCTTGCAATTTTTCATCAATCACTATTGTTTTTCTTAGTTATATCAGGGGAGTGTCTGACAAACCAACATAGGCTGTTAGTTTTCAAATTTTGTCTTAAGAATAGGGGTCGTATTGCTATAGAACAGGTTAGACCGAGAATTAAGTGGTGGACCTTACAGGGAGATGTGTGCCAAAAATTTAGAAAGAAGATTTTGGTGGCCAGTCAGTTTCAGAGGGTTGGGAGAATCTAGAACCAAATGATAGGACTAGTAGCGTGGATCGTTTTGAACATTTGGCAAACCGAAGAAGAAGATGTGTGAATGAAGAGTTAGGAGAGGGCAAAAGAGGAGGTTTATATGGTAAGGAGACATGGTGGTGGAATGCTGATGTGCAACAAACCATTGTGAAAAAGAAAAGATGCTTTAAGGTGTGGCAAAAAGATAGGTTCCTAGAGTCTTATGAGCTTTATAAGCAGGCTAAGAAGTTGAGTAGTAAAGCAGTAGGGGAAGCTAAGAAGAGAGCGTATGATGATTTTTATAATAGGCTACATACGAATGAAGGGGGGAAGGATATTTTCAAGATAGCTAAAGCTAGAGAACGAAAAACTAGGGACTTGAGTCATGTTAAGTGTGTTAAGCATGAGGATGGAAGAGTTTTAATGCAGAATAAAACTATTTTAGATAGATGGAATGACTACTTTTGGAACCTACTCAATGGAACACATGTGTGGGAGTTAAACTTGGAGGGGTATGCTTCATAGGAAGGGAGAGATCGCGTGTTCCATCGCAGAGTTAGTGCCACAGAAGTGAGAGAAGTTTTAAAAAGAATGAAGACAGTGAAGGCTGTTGGACCGGATGATATACCAATTGAAGCATGGAAATGTTTGGGAGAAGTTGGGATTCAATGGCTAACTAAGCTCTTTAATAGGATTTTGGAAACTAGAAAAATGCCAGATTCATGGAGGCATAGCATTGTGGTACCAATTTATAAGAACAAAGGAGATATCCAGAAGTGCTCGAACTATAGAGGGATAAAACTTATGAGTCATACGATGAAACTTTGGGAGAGGGTTATAGAACGAAGACTTAGGAGTTTAACCACGGTTTCGGAGAATCAATTTGGATTTATGCCAGGTAGGTCTACTATGGAGGCCTTCTTCTTGCTTCGGCAAACTATAGAAAAATATCGAGAGGCACGTAAGAGTTTGCGTATGGTTTTTTATTGATATGGAGAAAGCATATGATAGGGTCCCCAGGGAGTTCATTTGGTGGGTGCTTGAAAGGAAGAAAATGTCTCAATGTTATGTCTATATCAATAAGGATATGTATGAAGGGGCTGTAACAAGTGTTCGCTCAGTAGGTGGGATGTCCAGTGAATTTTCATTGTCAGTAGGACTACATCAAGGGTCGGCGTTAAGTCCATATCTCTTTGCTTTGGTCATGGATGAGTTGACGAGACATCTGCAAGAAGTTGTACCTTGGTGCATGTTATTTGCAGATGATATTGTCTTAATGGATGAGACTAGTGCAGGTTTAGGTTAGAAATTAGTTAAAGTGGCGAGAGGCTTTAGAGAGTAAAGGTTTTAGAATTAGCCATTCGAAGACGGAGTATCTAGTGTGCAACTTTGGTTGTGAACCACGAGGGAGAAGTAATGCAATTGAGATCGAAGGTGTAGAGGTCCCAGAGTGCGAGGCTTTTCGATATCTTGGATCTATATTTCAAAAGAATGGGGCTATTGGAGAAGATGTAGACCATAGGATTAAAGCTGGTTGATTGAAATGGAGAATGGCGTCAGGAGTATTATGCGATAGAAGGATGCCTGAAAGGCTAAAAGGAAAATGCTATAAGACAATCGTTCGACCAGCCATGCTATACGGTTCAGAATGTTGGGTTACTACGGGACAACATACGCATAGGATGGCAGTAGCAGAAATGCGTATGTTAAGGTGGATGTGTGGTAAAACTCGTAAGGATAAAATTAGAAATGAAAGAATTAGGAGATATTTAGGTGTAGCGCCCATAGAGGAAAAAATTAGAGAAAGACGTTTAACTTGGTTTGGTCATGTGCGGAGGAGACCAAGCACGACGCCAATTAGAAAATGTCTAGATTGGCAAGTTAATGGAGGGTGTAGGCGGAGGGGACGACCGTTGAAAACTTGGATGAAGGCAGTGAATGAAGATATCATTGAGCTTGGATTAGGCGAGGATATGTGGGAAGACCGCATTGCTTGGAGAACCAAAATCCATGTAGCCGACCCCGAAAATATCGGGAATGGGCTTTGATGATGATGATGATGATGACTATGAATGCCTTAGAGCCCCAACTTATTTTACAATTCTTGTAGATTTTTTGTAGTTATTTGGAATTTTGGGCAAAACTATGATGTTGAAAATTCGGGGTTTGTAAATTTTGTGATGGTTGATTAGGAATTAGTGTTGGAAAGCTTCTAGCCTTATCTCTGGACATGGGAACCGTAAGTTTCTCTTCAATCTGTAAATAGAAAAAATTCCAATTCTACAAGTCTGTTAATATTGGCTTTTCTAGTTTCTAGTTTTTGTTCTAATTAATATTAGTTTGTTCTTTGAAAATTAAATGGGCATACCTTAAAAGCAACATATTCTTTGGGAGTTTCAATTTAAATGGGCATACTTTGTAAACGATCTAGAGCATTGCTTAACATCAACATATTCTCCTTCAATTAAATACTGAAAGCAGCCATGCTTTGCTTTGATTGTAGAAGCTAGTATGTCTATGATGCAATTTTTTTTCAAGTCTATTTTGTCCATATTTTTACAGATGCACACCTTTGATGGTTGCTCGTTCATGGAATCGAGAACGTCTTGAGAGAGTTTTAAGCAAAATTACCACCCTATAGTAGTAGAGAATAGAATAGTTTAACACATCAGAATCTTACAAAAATAAAAATTAACAAATGAAAGTTTAGCACATTTAATCCCTAATGTGATACTTAATTTTATCTACTTTTTTGTCAATTATGGAAAAGTTTCTTAAAAGAAAGGAAGTGTCTGAACGAGTTCCCCCTCAAAAAGTTTCTTAATTGATAGTTTTTAGTTCCCCCCATCAAAATCATGGCTCTGCCCTTGCATGCTACTGCAACTATATCCCTCCTCTACCTCCAACTCCAGGCTTCACAGTGTTCTTTGTTAGCTTTTGCATGTTTGTGTGTGCCCTCTTATTCTTAGTCAATCAATTCCTTGCAACCCACAATAAAAATCAGAAAATGATCATGTCAATAGACTGAATATTTTGGACACCTTGGGGGTCCACAACTCACATGTTGAGTCAACTGGTCATGTCTTGAGCTAGCTTATCCACTTAGATTATTATTATTATTATTGATGCGTCAAAAATCTGGTCTCTTTTAAGTCTGACCTGTGAAACAAATGTTAGATTGCCAAAGACCACATTTTGGTGGTCGAAGGCACTCCGATGCTTAAGTCAATAACTCAGTTGGAGATGGAGATAAATTTGGATAAAATTCAGTTCGAATTCCATCCCTTTGTCGCATGTTTCCTTTACCTTATATAATCGTCGTTACTAATCTATTGTGCGACTTAAGAATGTGAAGCGCAACCAGTGTAACAGTCATCTTCTTTATGAAGATACGTCCTCAGAGACGTAACTCCCTCCACGACTCTTTTTCTTTGTAACATTCATTTTCTTTATGAGAGAACTCTTTCGGGCATGAATTTAGGCCTCTGACTACGGTTTATTCTTACGAGTCCTGTTAGGCTTTTATGACTGGATTCACCCTTTTTGGAATTTATGAATTGGCCTGGTCTTGGGATACTTGATCCTCGTGATGGACGATCTCTACCACGTGTATGGCTGTGAGAGCAGTCTTATTTGATATATCATCAGCTACTCCCCCTTAGTTAGTGGCTACACTAACGTAACCACTAATTGTACGACGGTTGAATTTTCGATTTCACCATCACGACGCACTTAATGTTGTTACCAGTTGTTATTGCATTTGTTTATTTGATGTCTCATCCGCCTATTCATTTCTGTGTGATTTTTGGGATTTCGCGCAGCCATCATGTCCCGTACATTTTCCTATGAGTAATCCTTTCGTCATTCAACCCAATAAAAATGAGGAAGTGGATACAACAATTTATTCTTTACGTTTTCTTCGTTCCCGAGCTCTGATTTCTTTCTCTTTCATTTTTGTCTCATAACGATGTCTAGCTTCAGAGTTCTAAGTGGTGATGTGTTTGCTACTTGCGAAGCTTACTTCTTGCCTAAGAGGGCGACGCGACCGACTCTGGATAATGTTTGTTGCCATCTGACCTCGAGATCATCCTGCCTGAAGAGGGTGACAATCCTTGTCGTTCGAGGCCTAGCAACATTAAGTTGTACCCTAGCATGTTTCAAGCAGGTCTCAGGCTTTCGGCTCCAAAAATCTTCTAGGAGTATCTAGATTTCTTGGGCATCGCCCCCGCGCAAATGGTTCCAAACCACTGGAGGGTAATGATCATGACTTTAGTGAGGGCCATTTTATTTGGGATCCTGATGAATATCAGGGTTCTGCACTCTTTGGTGGGGTTTAGTCTAAACACGAACTACACTTGCTATCTCCGTAGTCCATCCTATTTTGAAAATCTTAGGGATGAGTATAAGAGCTAGTCGAGACCCTGGTTTTACGCTTCCATTATTTCTGATTATTTCAGGTAAGCAATGTGCAAATTTTGTGATCATTTCGAAAATCTATAAGGAACAAACTGTTTTTGTCTGTGGAGGAGCAACAGTTCCGTGATCGATTCAATAAGTTGCACAAGTTCCCAGTAGAAGATTTTCTTACTGCGTATGCTATTGATGGTGTTACTAGGGCTCCCCTTCTTCCTATATCTTCTGGGAAGGGTGGTGGTGATGTTGTTGATCCTACTGCTCGAGAGGTTGAATAAATAAATCAAACCCTAGAGAGGAAAATAAAGAGGTTTCTCATCCTTTGGATAATCGTGAGAAGAGTCTTGTCTCTTCGTATGATGTGCTTGATTTCAATAATTTGTCCATTGGTAATCCATGTGTTATCGACAACAACATGTTCCAGCTTGGTGTCGAAATGTCTAAGAATCCAAACCTCACAAAGAGTTGGTCTGATTTCGAGTTCGACTCCTCATTGGAAGATCAAGTTGTTACACTTGGTCGGGATTTTAAGGTTCATGTTTTTTCTGTCATTGCGGGTACTTTGAAGTTGTCTGCTACTCTCCCTGCTACCCGTCCTACTGCTTTCAAGAAGTTCAACTGGTTTTCTGTGGCTGATGTGCAAGACAGTGCTCGCAATCTCATTGTCAATTGTCATGGGCGGTTGGTCGAGAGGGCTCCCATGCCCGTTCATCCACCATGTAGTCATCTCGATGAATGTCTCAAGCATCTCATGTAGGGGATGAGTCACCTCATTTACGCAGGTGTTATGGGGTTAGATTATAAGGTCGCACACGATCAGGTTGCGCTTATTGAACAGAAGATGGTGGGGCAAGCCTTGGTTATAACTCATGTTCTCTGTAAATTTGATTCGCTAAGAGTGCAGTGTACGGAATATGCGAAGGTTGCTGATGTTGCTCGGACGTCACTGAAGGACGTCGAGGCCATTCGTAATAAGTTTGCCATTGAACTCGAGGCATCCAAGACGAAAGTTAATAAACTGCATTCTTAGTTGAGTATTGATGAGAAGGAGTTGTCCAATTGATGGTTGATTGTCATGAGGCCAAGCATTCCACTGCAGAGTACTCCGCCTGTCTGAATGCTTCTATGGCGCAAGTTGCTCAGTTAAATACCGAGTTTGCTATTGCCAAATCGGCCGCTTCTGCTAGGCTTACTGCCGTTGAGAGCCAACTTGCATCAACTCGGGCTGAGCTTGTATTAGTTACTGATACATTAAAGACTGCAGAAGCAATGGACTAGAAAAGAGTAGTCGATGATCGTCACGCCTTCCTAGATATTATTGAGTCGCAAGGCCTAGATTTATCTAAGTATCGTTGTTATGCTGAGCAAGTATTCGAGGACGAGGAGGAACCCGTTCCGGATTCACTGAGAAACCCTGTTGATGAGTAGCAACCGTTTCTTCGCCGTTCTGAACCCGTGCCGTCGAGTGATATTGTTGTTGATAGAAATGCCTTTTCTTGAATACTCTTATTTATCCTAATTTTTTTCCTGATGTAATGAAATAGAAAATCAATGAGAATCTCATTTAATTGATTTTTATTGTTTGTACATAGTATGTCTTTCCGTATAACTTGTTCGACTTAGCTTTTTGCTTTCGACATCCCTGGTTGAATTCTGACTTGTTTGTCCGAATTTTTACATGTGTGCTTAAATGTTCGATGTATTAGTTGTGTGCAAGCTTTTTAGGAAAATCTGACTTTTCGCGTCTGGATTTTGATGTCGTACATTATAGTCGACAATAGAAAAAGTTCGGCTCATGTGTCCTGGTACTTTATTACTTCATGGTTGGTCAAACCAGAAGTTTCATGTTTATGTCCGTCGTGTTTGTCCTAATACATATATTTAGACTTTACTCATAGCCCAATACTTTTATCAAGTTGTGTGAGTAAAATCTTTAATCTGACTTCTTTGTCCCGACTGGATTTCGTCGACTGATATTTGATCCCTTGAATGCGAGATGAAGGGTGTAAAGGAGTTTTATTGATAATATTTTTTCAAGTGCTCTACATTCCACGGTCGTGGTAGTTGTTCGCCTTTCTGATCACTTTGTAAACCAATTCGGATTCAATTTGCCCGCGCCTGGTTCATTTGTGTTTAGTTGAATATTTTGGAGTGCCCAATCACTGACATTGAACGTGCGAGGCTTTAGTTTTTTGTTATAGTAGCTAGCTATCCATTGATGGTGGGCCATTGTTTTGATAGAAGTCTTTTCTCGTTTTTCTTCGAGGAGATCTAATCCGACTCTCAGTGCCACGTTGTTGTCCTCTGCTCGGAACTCTTCGGTTCTGAATGTTGGCATACTAATTTCTGCAGGTATCATTGCTTCAGACTCGTATGCAAAGGAGAAAGGAGTCTCCCTTGTTGGAATCCTTTTTGTTGTCTTGTATTCCCAAAGGATGTTTGGTAGTACGGATGCCCACAATCCCTTCGATGCTTCGAGCTTCCTTTTGATCGCTTCTAGGATCATTTTGTTGGTGACCTCGACTTGCCCATTAGCCTATGGATGGGCGGGTGCTGAGAAGTGTTGCTGGATGCTCAGGTTTTTGCAAAACTCCCTAACCTCTTTGCCTTCGAATTGCTTCCTGCTGTTTGTGACAATTACTCTTGGGATTCCAAATCTGCATATTATGTCTTTCCAGAGGAATGTTTTGACTTGAGCTTCTCTTTTCTTTGATAACGGTTCTACTTCCACCCACTTAGTGAAGTAATCTACCGCAATGAAAAGAAAGTTCTTTTTGTCAGACATTGGGAATGGTTCTATGATATCCATCCCCCATTGTGCAAATGGCCATGGATTGATCATCGGGATTAGATTTTGGCCTGGCATGTGAGTATATGGTGCAGATCTCTAGTATTTGCCACAAGTGCGAACAAGTTTGTTTGCATCCGCTTGCATCGTCGGCCAATAGTATCTCAGTGTTAGGGCTTTATAGGCTAGTGTTCTTCCTCCTTAATTGTTTCCACATGTATTATGATGAATTTCTCGCAGAACATAGTCATCATCGTTGGGTGAGAGGCATCTCAGTTGCGGGCTAGTGGATATCTCTTGTAGAGTCTATCGTTAATCATTGTGTACCGTGCTGCTCAGTTTCGCAGTTTTCGGGCCTCTATCTTGTCCATTGTAAGCTCTCTCTTCATTATATACGCGAGAATTGGAGTCGTTCAATTGTGTTCCTAGCCTGTTGCACATGCTTCTTGCACTTGATTTTCCAGTATGGAACTTTCTTGTATCATGACGAGTGGATTATCATTTTTTTATTCCGTGATGCTTCCTTCGTTAGTTCGTCGGCTCTTTTATTCTCTGCCCTAGCACATTGCCTAATGGTTGCGGCTCGAAAACTTTCTATCAGCTCGGCAGTCTTTTGGTGGTAGGCTTTCATTCGAGCATCTTTGACTTGAAATTCGTTGTTCAGCTAATTGACCACCAATTTGGAGTCGATGAAGACGCCGATTTTTTTTAATCCCAAGTGTTTTGCCAATTGTAGCCCGGCTATTATTGCCTCGTACTCGGCTTTGTTTTTTGAGGCTTTGAAATTGAACTTTATCGTATTTTCTAACGTTACGCCTTCAAAGTTGTACAAGATCATTCCAGCCCCGCTTCCCTCTTCATTGGATGCTTGGTCGCAATGGAGGATCCATTCGTGGATGGTTTGTTTGGTTTGTTCCTCTTCTTGGTTACTGTTTGGCTGGCAATCGTTGCTCCCTGTGAATGCAGCGATGAAATCCGCCAATCCTTGAGCTTTTATTACAGTTCTGGGGGACGGCATAGCTGATGTCAAACTGTCCGAGTTCTATTACCCATTTCACCATTTTTTCGGATAGCTCTAGTTTGTGCAATACTGAACGAAGCGGCTATTCGGCCATGACAATGATTTGGTGAGCTTGGAAGTATGGTCGTAGCTTTTTTGAAGATATGATCATGGTGAGCGCCAGGTAGTTGACCTCGAATCTGCAAGTGTTTTGCTGATGTAATATACTGGCTTTTGTGCGCCCTTCTCCTCTCGCATTAGTGCTAAGCTTACCACCTGATCGAACACGGACAAGTATAAGTAAAATGTTTCCCCCGTGCTTGGTTTTGATAGCAGTTCTGTGCTCCCCATGTGCACCTCAAGCTTTGGAAAGCCTTCTTGCATTCTTCATTCTGTTTGAATGTCTTGTTTCCTTTTAAAATTTTGAAGAAAGGTAGACATTTGTCCAAGGATTTGGAGATGAATCTATTCAAAGCCACTATCCTACCATTGAGACCTTGCACACACTTTATGTTTGTTGGTAACTGCATGCTGAGAAGTGTTTCTTGTATCAGCTTCATCTCTTTTTTGGTTCACCATGTATCCAAAGAATTTCCCTAATTCTACTCCAAATGTGCATTTATCCGGGTTCAGCTTCATTTTGTATCTTCGGAGCAGGAAGAAGGCATGTTCAAGATCTTCGATATGGTCTGTTTGGCATAAGCTTTTGACCAACATGTCATCGATGTACAGTTCCATCGTCTTACCGGTCTGGTTTCTGAACATTCTGTTGACGAGTCACTGGTACGTGGCTCCCGCGTTCTTTAGGCCGTATGACATCACCCGGTAACAGTATGCACATCTCTTTGTTTTAAAATATGTCTTTTCTTGGTTAGGAGGGTGCATCTGTATCTGATTGTATTCGGAGTACGCATCCATGAAGCTTAGGAGTTTGTGTCCGACAGTGGCATCTACTATCTGGTCTTTGCATGTGGGTGGGAAATTGTCTTTTGG
This sequence comes from Berberis vulgaris, assembly GCA_963556465.1. Taxonomy (NCBI): domain Eukaryota; kingdom Viridiplantae; phylum Streptophyta; class Magnoliopsida; order Ranunculales; family Berberidaceae; genus Berberis; species Berberis vulgaris. The sequence goes on along the minus strand of OY747126.1, from coordinate 36,393,064 downwards.
ACAAGCTTTGTTCAGATCAGTGTAATCTACACATACTCTCCACTTGTCATTCTTCTTTTTTACCAGCAACGTGTTAGCTAGCATGTCCAGATAGTGAGATTCTCTGATCATTCCTACAGTTATCAGATGGTGCAGTTCCTCGTTTATTGCTTGGTTACATTCCGAGGTAATCAACCTTTTTTTGTCGGATCAGCTTCTTGTTTTGATTGAATTGCAGTTTGTGAGAGATGACAACTAGGTCTATTCCCACAATGTCTTCCATCGTCCAGGCAAAAATGTCTTGATTATCCATCAGTAGTTGGACAAGTTTCATGGAGAGTTCTATGTGGATTTTTGTGCCAATCTGAACTGCTTTGTCTCCTCCGTCCTTCAAGTAGACTACTGTCGTTTCTTCTTTTGGTTGTCCATTGTTTGGTCGATCTCTTAGACTGGTTGGGGCCGTATTGTTGTCTTGAAAGTCGGGGTCTGTTTGACCAGATTACTGCAGCGGGTTATCTGATTGTTGTAGTAATCGCTATCTGTGCGGAGCTTTCATCACTGCATAGTGGCATTCGCGTGCAACTGGCTGATATCCTTTGATTATTCTGACGCCATCGTCTCTGTATGGTACTTTAAGCATTGATGGCATGATGGAAGATACCGTAAACATTTCGTGTATCCACGACCTTCCGAGAAGCATGTTGTACGCTGATGGAGCATCGACAAAGGAAATCCGTTAACAAGACTCTTTGTCTCCCTGGTTCTCCTACTTCAATAGGCAGCTGGATCATTCTGAGCGAATGAAACTGTTCTCCACTGAAACCTACCATTGGTTGATCTTTGGAAAGAGCATTCTTCATTGAATTGCATTTTTTGAAACAATGTTAGGTACAAGAGGTTGGCCGAGCTGCCAGTGTCGACCAATACCTTTTTGATTTCCCACCTGGCTATCAGTACTAAAATTACCAGGGCATCATTATGAGGGAAATGGACTCCCTTCACATCCTCGTTAGAGAATGTCAGAGTTCGCTGTGTTGTTCTGGCACGTTGTGCAGAAGGCACTGGGTATTTGATCTTCGTTTGTAAATCTCCGATTGATCTTTTTCGAGGTTGATTGGATACCTCCTTCTCTCCGATTATGCCATGTAAGACGTATATCATCTCCCTTGATTGCTTCGCGGACCTGGATTTTCTTCCTTCTGACTTTCTCCACCTAATGAACTTTCTGAGTCGTCTTTTATTGATATGGCACTCGATCTTGTCTTTTAAGTTGTAGCAATCCTCGGTGTCGCGTTTGTAGTCCACGTGGAAAGAGCAATATCTGCTTTTACTTCGCTTGTCTGAATCTCCTATCATTTTGGGTGGCCACTTAACGTCCTCCCATTTCGCCATAGTTTTTAGGACCTCAACTCAACTTGTTTTCAAAGTCGTGAACCATTTGCTTGTTAATTGTTTGTGTTTGGATCTTTCGGGTTCATGTTGGTCGATTTGCTACTAGTTCGATGTCTTTTTCATCTGGCCACTTTCCTTTTGGGCTTGTCATTTTTTTGTCCTTCTTCTCTCCTATCTCGATTGGATGAAATGTTTCTCTTCGGATTCATTCTTCCTCCTGGAAGCCACCATCTCTTCGAGAGTGATGTGTTTCTGGGTGATATTTAATAGAGTCGCCATATTCTTCAGGTGGTCTAGATTCAGAAAACCATAGAATTGTCCCCTTTTTATTCCGGAGGTGAAAGTGGCAATGGTCGTGTAATTGCTGCAGCCTTCGATCATGGTCAACTCATTAGTAAAACGAGTGACGTATTCCCTTACGGTTTCCTCGGGTTTTTGTCTGATATGAAGTAGATAGTATGGGCCTTTTCTCATTTGTTGACTGCCAATGAACCTCGTGATGAAGGCAGTGGCTAGCGCTTGGAAAAAGTCTATCGATCTCGCCGGCAAGCTGTTGAACCAACTCATCACTGTAGAGGTGCGGTCGGTTGGAAATTTTCAGCATAGGATGTGATTATACATCAAATAAGACTGTCCTCACATCCATACATGTGGCAGAGATTGTCCAATATGAGGATCAAGTATCCAAGGACCAGGCCAAAAATGGCGAATCCAATCATAAAAGCCCAAACATGGTCCGTAAGAATAAAGCGTAGTCAGAGGCCCAAATCTAGGCCCGACATAGTTTTCTCATAAATAGGAGGAACGTTACAGAAAAAAAGAGTCATTGAGGGAGTTACGCCTCCAAGGACGTATCTTCATAAAAAAGGAGACTATTACAAAGAGCGTCACCTCTTGTTGCGCCTCGCATGCTTAAGTCACGTAAAGCATTAATAATGACCATTATATAAGGTAAAGGGAACATTCGACAAAGGTATGCAATTTTAGCTGAGTTCTGTCCAAACTTATCTCAATCTCCAACTGAGTTACTGACTTAAGCATCGTAGTGCCTTCGGCCACCAAAAATGTGGTCTTTGGTAATCTTACATTTGTTTTGCACGCCAAACTTATAGGAGACCAAATTTTGGACGCATCAGTTTGGCGTCGTCCGTGGGGAACGACAATTTCCTTTCAACAAAAGAGTCTACAGTAGGAAACTTCCTCAGTTCTGATCAGTGATTGAAAATCTCTCAGAACAGATGGGACACTCTACAGACTTTCAACCTAGCAACGATCAAAGCAATCCTCCAACAGATGAAGCTGCATTGCCAACGACGAAAGTTTCAAATCCAGTGACAAAAATCAGGCCAATTGTGCTCGACAACAGAGAGCCACAACACGTGGTAGCCAAAATATCTCAAAATTCAGGCGGCACTGCCACGGATCCTCTGTGGATAAACTCATGACCCAGATGGATCAGCAGATCAAAATGATGGACAAAATCACCCAAGAGTGCGCTCAATCCACCAACCCTGTCCAAACGCCGCCCCAACAAACTCTGCCAACTGAGTCCGAGAGAATAATGAAGTTTCCGCAGAACCTCAACAAGTGAATCTTGAAAACAGTGAACGATCGGAAAATGGCCCACCACAGACTGACGGGACCCCTGCTGAAATCATATTTAGGATTGGAGTCACAGATCCTAACGTGTTGTACGAGTTGGCTAGACTACCATTCTCTGACGCACTCATGGTTACTCCTATGCCGAAAAGGTTTACCCCACCAAAGTTTGAAGCATACAATGGCACCATCGATCCAACAAACCATCTGCGACGCTTCCACTACATCATGTCGTTGAAGGAAAGCACAAAATCCATCCTACGCAGTACATTCCTGACCAGCCTCACCTCCACAACAATGAGTTGGTTCAATAGCCTACCACCAAGGTTGATAGACTCCTTCCAGGTGCTAGCTACTGCCTTCATCATGAGGTTCATCGACAGTCAACGGATGAGAAAAGGCCCATACTACCTGCTTCACGTCAAACAGAAACCCAAATAAGCAATAAGGGAATATGTCACTCATTTTACTACGAGTTGATAATGATTGACGACTGTAATGATGACACGACCATTGCCACCTTCACCCCCGAACTAAAAAGAGGACCATTTTTTGATTATCTGAACTTAGACCCCCAAAGAACATGGCGACTATATTGAAGACCGCCCAAATACACATCACTCTTGAGGAAATGGTGGCACCTAGAAAGAAGAATGAATCAGAGAGGGAAGGACACTCAAAGAGGCAAAGGAGGAAAAAAGAAAAAAAAAGACGACAGACCCTGGGAGTAAAATGCCCAATCAAAGAGGCATCAGACCAATGGGAGATCCGAGTTCAACCAGCAAGAGCCCGAAAAACTACAATAAAAAAGACCCGGACATGAAAGAGTAACAAGTGTGGTAAAACATATAAGCCATACACGACCTTGAAAGCAAGTCGAGCGAGCATACAAAAGTCAATGGCGAAATGGGAAGACATCAACTAGCAATTCAAAATGATAGGAGACCCGGAGTGACGACATTAAAGCAAACACTGTTCTTTCCACAAGGATGACGGGCATGACAGCGAAGATTGCTGCAATTTGAAAGATGAAATTGAGCATTGGGTTCAAAGAAGACGACCTAATGAATTCGTCGGGTAGCCAGATAAGCATTCGAAAGGGAAAGAGAAGGTGCACACCACTGCGGGATCGAAAGAGCAACCTAGAGAACTAAAATACGCCCTACACTGCATAGTTGGAGAAAGTAAACAGTCAGGCCAACCAATGAGACGACCAATAACACCTCTCACTCAAGCTGATCTACATCGATGTAATAGCACCAACGCCATCAAACGAGACCAGACAAACCATTATGACAACTCACAACGAGAAACACGGAGAAATTTTTACTTCAAGCGGAGATCAACCAACAGACCAAGTCTGAAGGCTTTACTGATAAATGCAAGCTCAATCAACATTATCCATGATAAGGCCAACAACGCCTCCTCCATTACTGATAATGGAAATGACACAAGCAAATTTGATTCTGCAAATAAAACTTGATACAAAAGTGCATGAAAGCCTTGGCAGTTGGCGCTGATGAGAGCATGATTGGAAGATTCGGTTTTGTATTCTACTCCGCTCGTCAGAACCACCTGTCAAAAGCACACACCAAAGGATTTGATTAAGAAGCATTGCAAGTTTATTAGCTACCTCACAAAAATAATATAAGTAATGAAAGACTATCAAAAGTACAGGAGAATCATGAAGAAAGAAGTTGCAACGAACTTGTTAAGTCCAATCAAGGCAAAACAACACCAAAGCATATACTTCTGGCAATACGAAATCAAATATGACTTAAAATAAAAAAATGAATACCCTACAAACAAAAAGGACGTGTAGAAGTCAACCACCTATCGTCAAAAGAAACGACATCAATCGAGCAGCAATCAGAGAGACACAATGCAAACTCACATACGGACCCTACAACATAGCGTCACTTTATGAGAAGAGAATGACCACTACTACTATAGATTGTTAAGCCATTGAAATGGGATTATCAATAAAACTCAGAGTTCAAACCCTTCGTCTTACGTACAAGCAGTAAAATTAAGGCATAAAAGCCAGACAATGCGAAACAATCAACATATCAAGCCATGAACGAAAGGTCCGGACATATGAGTAAGACACAAACAACAAACTTGTGGGCTGATCAACGACGAAGTAAAAGTTGGGATGAACAAACCAACTTACTCGTGAAACCTTCGAGTCAACTAATATGTCAAAGCAATGAAGTAAAAGTTGGGACAAACAAGTTGGCTTAATCGTAAAACCTTCGGGTCGACTAATACGTTGGACCAACGAAGCAAAAGTTGGGAAAAACAAGTCAACTTAATTGTAAAACCTTCTGGTTAACTGATATGTTAGACAACCGAAGTAAAAGTTGGGATGAACAAGTAAACTTACTTGTAAAACCTTTGGGTCGACTAATATGTCAGACCAACGAAGTTAAAGTTGGGACAAACAAGTCAACTTATTATAAAACCTTCGGGTCAACTAATATGTCAAGGAAGTAAAAGTTGGGATGAACAAATCAGCTTACTTGTAAAACCTTCGGGTCGACTAATATGTCAGACCAATGAAGTAAAAGTTGGGATGAACAAGTAAGCTTGTACAACCTTCGGGTCAACTAATACGTTGGACCAATGAAGCAAAATTAGGACAAACAAGTCTACTTAATCATAAAACCTTCGGGTGGACTAATACGTTGGACCAGCGAAGCAAAATTGAGACAAACAAGTCAACTTAATCGTAAAACCTTCGGGTCGACTAATATGTTGGACCAATGAAGTAAAATTTGGGACAACGAAGTAAACTCACTTGTGAGAACTTCGGGTCGACTAATATGTTGGACCAACGAAGTAAAATTTTGGACAAACAAATCAACTTTCCCAAAAAACCTTCCGACCGACTAATATGTCAGACACGAAGTAAAGATCTGGAAGAGTAAGTCAAGATCATAAAACCCTCTATCCCAACCAATGCATCAAATCTCAAAGTACGTCTACAAAAGTTTTAACAACAAGTCAAGACTTACTCTAGAAACCTTCTAGAGTGGCCAACACATTTGACCATGAAGTAGACACATGAAAATCTTAACGAGTAAAAATGAACTAGTAAAACAGGGCATGTTTAAGAATTCATCGTGGGATGTAAGTAAGTACGAGATCCTCTTAGCTTCACAGGCTGATCAACAAGACCCAAGAAATCAAAGCTTCAGATGGTCAACAAACAAGCAAAAAAGCAAAAACACGGACAAGCTTAAAGTATCAGAGTACCGAAAATACAAGTAACGAGGTGAACACACACTTATCGTATATAATGAGTCAACGTGATTGATCCAAGACAAATCATGACTTCAAATAAAGAGCACGCGAATCAGAAAATACAGTATAATGCAACACAAGGAAAGGTATTTCATTGATAAAGAAATTTGTTACATCAGGAGAAGAAGATAGAACAGTTGGAAAAGAAACAGTAGAAGCATCGATAGTAAGGGCATTTGATGGAAAAGAGGCAACAACGTCAGTAGGTGGAGGAGACAAAGTTCTCTCTTCGACAACAAAAATAAATGATGACGCAAGGCCGAAAGAAGAAGGAAATGATGGTTCTTCGTCCACCAGATCACTTGGGAGATCACGAGTATGTTCCTTGCCATCTTTATCCTCGAAAACTTGATCGACCAAACCACAGTACTTGGACAAATCAATACAATCCCCCTCAAGGTAGTCGAGAAGCTCGACTCGTCCATAAACAATTTTCTTCCAATCCTCTGCTTCCACAATCTTCAGTTTGTTCTTGTTTGCAACAAGCTCATTCTTGGTCAAGATAAGTTGTCCTTCAACAGTGGTCAACATTGCGGAAATATCCGACTTAACTTTATCAAGCGTAGTTGTTAACAGTTCAACTCGCTCCTCAACGACCTTACGACTGATAGATTACTCAATAACAGAACGCATGGCCTTATCATGACAAGTCTTCTCAACAGACAACTCTCTCTCCACCAAGTCCAAAATGAGCATTTTCTCATTATTGTCCAACGGACGAGTTATTTCTTTCTTGCTCCTCTCTATTTCCAAATTCATCTCTTCGACCTCTTCGAGAGAAATACCATCCTCCTTCCCACCATCCTTATTAGAAGAATTTGGATGAGGAGCAGTTCGGGTAGTACCATGAATGAAACAAGAAAGTCGTTTCCTCTTAGGAACACGACCAGTGCTTATTGCCAACCACATTGATGGACTGGCAGGCCTCAGAAGTTTCCTTTTCCTGGTAGTCGGGAGAAACACCAATGTTGATAAGAGCATTGAGATCCGTAACATCCCTGCTAGAGCTCACTTTCCCATCAATGCTAGCATCACTAAGGCCAATAGGAACAACACGAGCAACAATCTCAACAGCTCGAGATTTAGTAAGCAAAGCTTGTTCTGCCTCGTTAAGAGTATAGAAGCCACTACGCGCAACAATGTCCTCAACAAGGAACGAATCCACAACAACTATCGGAAGCCTCAAGAAACGGTCATTGATTATATGTTCTTCCACAAACAATTGCAGTCCCTCCGTTTATTATGGACTCAAAACGATAGCATAATTTGACAACCTGGCAAGTTAAAATGGTCAGATTTGACAGAAGCATAAAACCCTAACCCCGACCAGTCCCTGATGTCATCGTTAAGCTTCCCAAAATAGATAGGAGATCTGAGAAAACAAATATTCTTGGTCACCAACAAACCAACCACCGAATGCAGAATCCTAACAGTCAAGGTATTGCCAGTAAGAATGGCCTCGCGTGAGTAGAAGCCATAACCATTCAGCCATTAAGACCCATTTGAGCAGGAGGAATGGCCAAAAAATCTAAATATTCCCAAATTATGTATGGGATTGGGAATTGAAGGCCAAACTAGAACATAAGCGGATAAAGTACAATATAACCAATCCTTGGGCAACAAGGACTATCATTCTGCCTAGGTAGAATGATCTCGAGGTTGGATGGCAAAGAATAGTCAGAAGGAACACTATCCAACAACGCTAGTGAAGTCTTATTTGGTGAGAAGTAAGCTTCGCAAGTAGCAAGCGCCTGGCCATCTAGTATATTGCTGGCAAACATAAAAAAGGAATGAAGGAAAACGAAGAAGAAAATAGAAGAATATTCCCTAATTTCAAAGATAGCGTAAAGAAAAAAACAAACTTATCACACCCCCTTTTATAGAGTCGAGCAACAAAGAGACTGCTCATAGGATGACATGCAAGATATGATGGTTGTACGAAATACAAAAATGCGCGCGAAAACGAACGAATGAACGAGATATCAAAATACCAACCTCACCAAAAGCTGCTAACAACATTAAATGCAATGCAATAATGAAATCGAAAGTCCAACCGTGGTCAAGTTAATGACCACGTCAGCATTCCAACTAACTAAAGAGGAGTAGCTGATGATACATCAAATAAGACTGTCATCACAACCACACACATAGCAGAGATCGTCCATCATGAGGATCAAGTATCCCAAGACCAGGCCAATTCATAAAGCCCAAAAAGGGCGAATCCAGTCGTAAAAGCCCAAACAGGGTCTGTCAGAATAAGTCGTAGTCAGAGGCCCAAATCCAGGCCCAATATAGTTCTCTCATAAAGAGGAGGAATGTTATAGAGAAAAAAGTCCTGGAGGGAGTTATGCCTCCGAGGATGCATATTCATAAAAAAGGAGATGGGATCATTGGTGCCATCGTATGTCTCGAACTTTGGTGGAGTGAACTTCTTTGGTAGAGGAGTTATCATGAGCGCGTTAGAGAATGGTGGTCTGGCCAATTCGTACAGCACGTTAGGATTTGCCACTCTGATCCTGAATGGAATTCGCGCAGGGGTCCAGTCATAACTAGAAGGGGGCATTTGTTGGTAGTTCACTGCTTTCGAGGTTTGCTTGATGAGGCTTTATAGGAACTTCATTACTTTCTCGAGCGCAGTTCGCAGATTGAGTGCGCTTTTGAGTAAGTTTGCCCACCATTTTGATTAGAAAGGCCATGAGTTGATCCACGCATGGATCTATCGTAGTGCCGCCAGATGTTTGAGATGACTGGGCTATCGCTCCATGTTGTGGCTCTCTGTCACCGAGCATGATCGACTCGAGAGTTGTTCCTGGGGTTGAAACATGCGTTGTAGATAACATGGCTTCACCAGTGAAGGGATCACTTTGATTGTTGTTGGGTTGAGGGTCTTTAGTGTGTTCCATTTGCTCTAAAATCTTTTCAATGGTTGATCAGAACTGAGGAAGTTTCTTATTGCAGACTCTCTTCTTGAAAGGAAACTATTGTTCCCCAGTGATGACGCCAAATTGATGCGTCCAAAATCCGGTCTCCTGTAAGTCTAACCTACAAAACAAATCTTACATCTTCAAATACCACCTTTTTGGTGACCGAAGGCACTCTGATGCTTAAGTTAGTAATTCGGCTGGAGATGGAGATTAATCTTGACAGAACTCAAACAAAATTTCATCCCTTTGTCGCATGTTTCCTTTACCTTATATAATGGTTGCTATTAATCCTCTATATGACTTAAGCATGTAAGGCGCAACAAGATAATCCTCCGAGGCGTAACTCCTTCCACACTCTTTCTCTGTAATGTTCTTTGTAACAGTCTCCTATTTTATAAGGATAATCCTCCGAGGCGTAACTCCCTCCACACTCTTTCTCTATAATGTTCATCTTTTTTATGAGATAACTCTATCAGGCATGGGTTTCCTTTGACTACAATTTATTTTGACAGGCCCTGTTTGGGCTATTATGACTAGATTCGCCCTTTTTGGGCTTTATGAATTGGCATGTTCTTGGGATACTTAATCCTCGTGATGGACGATCTTTGCCACATGTTTGGTTGTGAGAACAGACTTATTTGATGTATCATCAATTATTATTGTTGTTGTTGTTGTTATTATTATTATTATGCCTGATTGCACGCTCAACCCAGCAAGGCTTAAACATCCTTAAGCCCACGATTGACAGGATCCAGAAGGCCGGACCCAAATTGCAACGTGCCACTAAGCCCACACGTCACGCGGTCAAGCCCAATAGTCATAACCCAGACAAGGCAAGAGTGAGCCCTGATAAGGCAAGTATATGGGGGATCGACCCAAGACAGGGAGGCTAACAATACTTTGGTTCCGACTAGGAAACAAACACTAAAGTATAAGTCTGGCAAGGAAACTTCCTTGCACGGACAATACTCAGAAAGGGAAACCTCTCCCGCAGATCTAGGAACACAAGTTGCGTAGGGAAACTTCCCTAATGGATAGCTCCCAACAAGGAAAGGATCTCTAGCAAAATCTTTTTCCCCAAACTACGCTAGCAAAAGCCGAGCCGAACAAGGACTCTCTTGCACACTATAAAAGGGAGATAAGGTTGATGAACAAATGTATGCTACAAAAAACTAATTTACAGCTTTAAGCCTCTCCTAAGCCTTATCTAACTTAAGCATCGAAGTTCCATCGGACACCATACAGTGGTCTTTGGCTCACGTGAGCTCCCTATGTAGGTTTAGGTAAAGGCGAGAAAAGAGAGCAAAAACCAACTACATCGGTTTGGCGCCGTCCATGGGGAACGACAGAGTTCCCCGGAAAAAACAGTAGTTCCACCTTTCCCATAGAGCCAGAAAGATGGTGACACCAAGGTCTCGCAACAATGGAAATGTTGTCTAAACCCTCAAACACTCGAACTAGCAAAACGTCGCCAGTTTCGGTGCCACCACCACCTCGGGAGGAACCCTCTCAAACCGCCATGCTGGTGCAGCGACGGCGGACCCAAGGGTGGACCTACTATCAAACCAGATACAACAAATCGCACAAATGGTGGAGATACTCAATCAACAAAATTATCCACCCCCAGGAAGAGACCGTGAGCAGCGAAGAGCCCAGTCCTCAAAAGGTTCCAAATAACAAGTTCAGGAGATCTGCGCTACCACTGCAGCTTCCCAGTGGATCAAAGGCATATGAGCGACCAACAGGGACCCAACGCTCAGTGCCGACAGGCACGTCTCACACGACCCCATCTTTCAAGGGGACACAAATTCAAACGTATTGTTCAACCTCACTGTCCTTCCGTTCATGGATCATATCATGGACGAACCGCTACCGAATAAGTATTCCCGCCGAAGCTGGAGTTTTACAACGGGACGGGAGATCTGTCTGATCACTTGTGCCACTTTCGGCATGGAATGCCACTCAAGGAACGGTCCGATGTGATAATGTGCCGATCATTCCCTACCATCTTGAGGAAGTTAGCACTAACCTCGTTCCATAGCCTCCCATTCGAAGTCCATCGATTAATTTTGGACATTAGCGATGGCGTTCCTCACGCACTTTGTGGGCAGTCAACGAATTAGGAAAGGCTTGCACTATCTATTGACCCTAAAACAGAAGTAGAACGAGGATTTGAGGTAATAAGTAGTGATGACACCGTCGTCGCTGCCTTCACTTCAGATCTAAGGCGAGGAAAGTTCTACGATTTCCTTACTTTGGACCCCCCAAACGATATGGCAGACCTGTTGAAGGATGCATAGAGATATATCAATCTAGACGTGATGCTGAAGGCCAAGAAGAAGGCGAAATCCGAAAAGAAACCCTCTATCTCCAGGGACAAGAAAGAGGGGAAGAAGAAACCCTCAAATCTGTCACCCAAGGAACGAGGAGACCCCGCTCGATGCGACAACAACAAATATTGCGCTTTCCATAAAGATGGTGGACACGATACTGAGGATTGCAGAAATCTCAGAGGAAAAGTCGACTACTAGATCAGGAAGGGCAAGCTCAAGAAGTTCCTGAGCTCAAACAGGATGCAGAATTGGGCATAGGAAAGACGAGAACTTTGTCAAGGATATCGAAAAGGAAGCTCCTCGCATCTATGTCGTTCAATGGGTCGGTCCAGAGGGAGAGCAATCCAATAGGTCTTGCAAGAGAACGCTGACCGCGATGCGGACGCCACCCAGTGTGAGGACCGACAAGTGCAACATGCATGAGTTCAGAGCTCGATCCCACCATTGATGTTTAAGGATAGGGATCTCCGGGGTGTACATTCTCCTCACAATGACACCTTGGTCATCTATGTCCTCATTGCGAAGTGGGAAGTAAAAAAGGGCTTTGGTGGATACAAGCAGTTCACTTAATGTCCCGATTCTCAGTGCATTCTGAAACATGCAACTCTAGGAAAAAGACTTAATGCATGCCACTCACGCCATGGTCTGATTCAGTGGAGAGACATGCTTCCCCATCGTAAAAATCAATCTAATGATGCTGGCAGAAGAACCACAATTGCAGAACTACCTTGTCAAAGAATTTATGGAGGTTGACGTTCTGTCCACCTAGAACATTATTCTGGTAAGGCCTTGGCTTCATCATATGGAGGTAGTAGTTTCCACTCTGCACCAATGCATCAAATACACAGCCAACCAGGCCTAAGGAACAATCCGAGGAAATCAGCCAGCTGCAAGAGACTGCCATTATGCAGCCGTGAAACAAGTGAATTACTACCAGTTGGAGCTCGAGTCCGTGGAACAAACGTATCAAGCACCGGGCCTAGACAAAATATGAAGATCAACCTGCTTTGACAGAGAGAGAGCCTCGACAATCGAAGCACAACTATGTGGAGAGCTAGAATTTAGAGCTGGAGGCCCAATAAGCAAGGGCTACTCCAAAAGCTGATAATCAGCAAATAAGCACACGCCATCACGAAGTCCACTGTTCAGTAATATCTTTAGCTTTGGAAAAGTAAGACACTTCACTAGAGAGATTATGCAATCTGAGCCAAGACCATATGTGCATCCTTCATATGCGCATCTGAGTTAAATTATTTTGTTGCTTTGATCCTGTTTTTGTTTTATGTTTTTATTTTTTTTTTGGTTTTGGAGAATTGTTCATACCAAAATATTGCAGAAATAAAACAGACTTTATTGATTGCAATGAAAGTTATTAGAAAGCTTGCTGACCAACTAGTACAGAAGTTTACACACTATAAGTACTAAGTCAGGCGCAAATATGCATCTGCTAACACACATGTCGAAACTTCGCTTAGCCAATCTGCCTTCAAAAGAGAAGGTGGAGAAAGTAAAGTACTTGAAGAAGGCTGCAAACACTCCCTCGATTCTTTGCTCCATAAATCTGCCTTTCGAATGCAAAGAAAACAAAAGAAGGCAGACGAGATTATCCCTAAACAGCGGAATGATTGAAGTCTCACAGTGATGCCAGATGGGGACGCCTCTCAAATGTGTAATGCTTGGGGTGATGCAGAGATACCACCACAGGGACGAAAGTAACGTCCGCCGATGCTCCACTCAACCATAAACTAGCTACAGGGATCATCTCCCATTGGCAGATGGGAGCTCGAGAACAAGAAAAGATTGAAGACAAACCTGTCACTTGAGGAAGAGTTTGTATTTCTTCTTCGAAACATAAAAAGACATTACAAGATCTCATGGAATTAATTGGTGGAATCACATAATAGCAAGTCTTACGAAGACTCAGCGCTGCACATGTCAGAACATTCAAAGACTCCAATAACAATGATTTTCCTTCAACCTTTGGAAAACCCAAAACATATTCTCTGGTAAGATACATATGATCAACATACTCTACAATGTTTATTTCAATGCTTGAGATAGAGAACAACTAGCCTAAATATATAGGTGAGGCAGTTTATGAAGCAGCGTCAGCCAACTGTTACGTCAACATTAAATGTCGTATGGGAAATAGGGAAATGACGGTTCCAATTGCACCTGCACGAGTCCACATTTATCGAATTACTGACCTTGCACGCAACCCCATTAATTGGGGAAAGTAACCAATATCGAACTGTATCGCAACTTGCACCGTACACGTGGCACGTAGATCTATAAAGATTTTTCTTCTCACACATGCAAAGACACAAACAACAAAGGCCTTGAGCAACCATGGAATAAGGAGTGTACCTACAACAAATTGAAGTCGTCCGCCCTATTATTATTCTACTGTTGTTCATTAAAGCTGGTCAATCTATTACTAGTTTGATCAATCTATCTTGTTCCCGAATAAGACCTCTAGGTGAATTAAGTAAGTCAGGACACCCAAGTCAGAGTTGCATGCCTAAAATCTTATTCTGACCAATGCTTAGGTAGACCCAACTACTTACAATAGCTTCTGGTCAGGTCTAACGCCTAGCCTGCCAAAAGCGGATGGCGATGGGTTAGAAAGTGGGAGCTTAATCAAAGTTCTTAATACCTGACCATGATGGCTTGCCAGGGATCATTGTCCACCTATAGATAATGGTCACCGAAGTTAACCAAAGCTTAGTTGGTTTTGACCTATGACAACAGCTTCTGGTCTGCTCTAACGCCCAATCCGTTAAACGGTGTCAACAGTTTAGAGAGTGACAGCTTAGTCAGCGATCTGATGCCTGATCAAGAAATCTTGCCAGGGATCATTGTCCAAACATGGGGAATAGTGACCAAACCCGACCAAAGCTTAGTCGGTGATGACATATGACAATAGCTTTTGGTCCGCTCGAAGCCTAGTCCGCCACTAACGGATTCCTACGGCTTAGAAAGTGGGAGTATAGCAACACTCTCGATGCTTGATTAAGATGTCTTGCCAGGGATCACCGCTTATATGCAGACAATGATCGAAGAACCGGACCAAAGCTTAGTCAATGGCCGCTGGTGATGATGGCTTCTGGTATGTTCTAAGCTTAGTTCGATGTGCGCGAATTTCAACTGTTTAGAAAGTGGGAGCTTAGTCAGTGCTATGACACCTAATCGTGATGGCTTGCCAGGGACCGTTGGCCAACTACAGACAATGACTCCCTAACCCTGCCAAAGCTTAGTCAGAATGACTGACGATAACTTTTGGCTCACTCAAATTCCTAGTCCGCCAAAAGCGGATTAAGATGGGTTGGAAAGTGGGAGTCTAGTCAGTGCCCTCGATGTCTGATCAAGATGGCTCGCTAGGGACCACTGTTCAATCACAAACGATGGTCACCAAACCTGACCCCAGTTTAGTAAGTTATAACTGGCAATAACAAACTCTGGTCTAACTAAGCCAATCCTGCCAATAGCAGGTAAAGATGAGTCGAAAGTCTGGTCAAAGCTTTGGAAGCTCGACTCGGAGGACACAAGGACTATTGTCCAATCATCTACGCCGGTGCACATACTAGGACCATTGTCTGACTAATTTGCTTACAATAGCATTAACAATTGTCGGTCCGATATATAGCAAGGTCGCCACACAAAGGGTGAATTACACTCCTCAATTTCTAAGAGGATTTTTAGCAAAATTGTATGAACAGTCGCAGCACAAGCAGCTAGAACTCTCATTAGCAGATCAATCATATGGCTTCTTGACCTAGCAGAGCCTCTTATCTGACAACTAATGTCACAATAAGACAAATCAAATTAAAGCTAGCAGAGAAAGTAAAGGAAAAATGCACAAGTATAGAATGCTTTATTCATTTGCAAGCCAAAAATACAAGGTTAATTCCTCATCAGGAAAAGAGTAAGATACAAGAGAACCAGACTTTGCAGGAGAGGAAGAAGAAGACACATCTGTACATACTGCCTCTCGATCGCCCTCATCAGGGTCACCTTCCTCTTAGGATGGATCAAAGGTCGTTCCAAACTCTGCATATGCTACCTCTTTATAATAGAAGAGATCCCAATTAGGATGTTCCTTCTTCATAAGATGCAACAGCTCCACCCTTCCATGCACGACTCTACTGAACTCAAACGTGCCCTAGGACTTGAGAAGCTTCTCCTTGTGCATTCTTGATTCACCAAGCTTCTGCTCTAGCTGTTCCACCTTGCCCAACTGCATGTTCGTCTTGGACTGCTCGATGCCTAGCTTATCATTAAGAACACTTTAACTCATTTTGGGCCAGAAAGAGTTACTCTTCCGTGGTCCGCACGTTTTTGGCATTAAAATCAACATCAGCCTCCAACTGTAGACATCAGACAGCTCATTCAGACTCCTTCTTGGCTTTCTCGACGTTCAGAGCCTATACCTCAGCCTGCACTCCGACCACAGTTTCCTGGGAAAACTTAAGTCACGAAGGGCAAGGTTCAGTTCATTCTCGAGCCGATCCCTCACGGACATTGCCCCCGCCAGGTCAAACTCAAGCATTTCCATGCGAACCCTCTAAGTCTCCGATCTTATGTGCCAAGACTCCGCTCCAGCATCTGAGTAAGCTTCGAGTTGCTTAATCAACGATTCAAACTCATAGAGAGCATCTGAGTATTACTACTGCAAGTTTGCAAAGACTAGTTGCATGGTCTACACTCTATCATGAGCGGCCTCAACTTCACTCTTAGTTGCGGCTACTTAATTCAAGTATGACATCCCAAGCACGAGATGCTTCTGCCTTTTATCCATATGCTCTTCCAGCGTCTCTCCTTCTGGCTCTATAGCCCAGTTTTCCAACCAATCATTCCACCTGCTAATATGCTTCCTGGAAGGATAAAAAATGTCAACCTTTTGATGCCAAGATTGGTTGCTCATCTTTACCACATCAGGAGGAAAGAACTGATTCGCGCATCGGATGGAGGTCATTCGGGATCGAAATAACTCTAGCACCACCTTCACTATCTTCACTACATCGGGGCCCTCATCTACAACTTTCCCTTACTCGTAATGATCGGCTCTGTTTTACGAGCAGACTCAGAGTCAGTTTACGAGGAAGAAAAAAATGAGTTATTCCTCGGACCCGTCATTTTCTAAATATGAAGATGGGAGCAAGACAGAGGGCAGTACGGGTTAAGCGGAGGGGACCTTTTTCCATAAGAACGACGGTCAAGTGACTCTCAGTAGGACTAGTACAGTCGAAAACAAAGTCTTTCATAAAAAAGGGACGATCAAGTCCAACACCAGATGAAGCTTTCACGCCTACTTTCAGTAGCGCTTTGTTCAAAACCCTCGCCTGCTCTGTACTGAGCTTATTATATCTTCAACCCCAACCATTTGCAGATACTCCCACTCCAAGTCAGGAAGGGAAATGGGAGCCTTTGCCTGAGCATCATGCCCCTAGGACATAATAGTCTCCATCCCATTGGACGAGTCAAGAACCTGTCTGACAACTTCAAACCCTTCGGGCGAAGTTGAAAGCCCACGAGCGGGCCAAGATACAGAACGAGGCCTCTTAAGACGAACAGGAGAACGAAGCGCCTCTCTTAGTTATGCCTTCCTTGAAGGGTTCAGGATGTTAATCTTCGGGAACTTCCTTTTCTTCGAGGAAGATACTCCTTCGGGCTTTGGCTTCGGAACCCTAAAAAGAGTAGGAGCCTCATGCCAATGAGCCCATAGTCCACTGCGCTTGACATTGGAAGACTTAACGTTATCTTCTATCCGCAGATGTGGCATGTCGCGAAACGCGTCCAGAGCCGCTTTATCTTCGACAGAAAGTGGTGAAGTTGAGAATTTCCCTACGAAAAACGCAAAGGTCAATCTGATATGCAGTTAACACAAGCAAGATCATAAACAAAATTGAATTGACTCAATTGCTTGAATTCCCGCTCGACCGGACGACGAACAAACTCAAATTACTTCGAATCCGCAGAGGCCATGAAACAAAATTTCTTCCAGAACTTAAAATCGTCAGGCAGATTGCCAAAGCAGTCTAGTGAGGTAAACACGCACACCAAGTGCTCGTTTATCCAAGGTGGAGTAAGCAACTAGATCACCCTCGAAGATACTTGGACACCAGTGTCCTTCGCCCTAATCAGAATGGCAGTCACAGTTCTATACCTGTTCGACTTCAGTTGAGGGGGCGCAATGCCAAGGTATGACAGGAACTCCCAAATTTCTTTGATAACATGAAAGCAAACACCCGATTGAAGCATCCTCAGTGAAGACAAATGAACCCCTCTAGAGGGGACAACGGCGTAAGTTCGGCGCCCAGAGTGGAAAACACCAGATCTTCCGAAATCCCGTATGTTTTTACGAAGGAATTACAGACTCGACTCAAAAAGGGACCTCTCCTCAAAGAACTTACGATCCTTAGTGAACAATTCATCAGAAAGCTAGTTTAGGCCTGCCATGAGATATCGTACAAGTTTTGGATTACGAAGGAAGAGCAAAGTCAAAAACACGAAATGCAATACGAAAAAATAGAGTCTCTAAGATCGAAAGATTAAAGAAGCCAAACTCCACAGAGAGGAGATCTATATAGAAAACCAAACTCCCGCATTTTTCAATTTCAAGTAGATGCACGCCCAATTAATGAAGCTCGCCGCTTGAGGAATACTACAAGAAATCTGTCATTTATGAACAAAATTTTTTTCAACGAATTTCAATTTCCTTGTTAATAGGGTATCATTGTCAATGAAAAAAATTTCATTGAAAAAGCCATAAACTTGTTTTTTTTTCTAACAAAATATAATTTGTGGAAGGAAGCATTCTCTCCAAACCTATTTTCTCGCTGAATTGATTTAATAACGAAATATTTTTTATGGCCACAAAATACTAGTTCCTTGGTAATTACGGCATCATCTGGAATGAAATATTTTGTTACTAAAAATGATTAATTTTTATAATAAATTACTTTTCTTGCTAACTAAATATTTAAACTTATTTATCTCTTGAGTAAGGAAATATGTTTTCCTAGACAATAATCACATTATTGGGAATGGTTCGGTTCGCTGATAGTGATTGATAATTTTTTCCATTTTTTTTGTTAAAACTCGTTTATTAATTTTTAGCAACAAAGTAATATTTCATTTAAAATTGTTACACTTTTGGCAACGTTTTGTATTTTATTGGAAACAATATCTTTTTTAATGAAATCTTTGTAGCAAGGAAATAAGATTTTGTTGGAAATTATAACCTTGTCGGTAACAAATTTTTTTAGCTAAGAAGTGATAATTACTTTCATGAAAATTTATTTCTGGCAAAAGCACTCACTAACTATTTTATATTGAAAAATCATTATTTTGTTGTAAATTGATATACTTACATACGAAATGTGTTATTTACTAACAAATTTTATTTTCCTTGTTAATATGTTATTATTTCTTACAAAAATAAATATTATTGGAAAAATCATAAAGTTAGAAACAAAATCTATTTTCTTGGCAAAATCATAAAGTTAGAAACAAAATCATAATCACTTTTTGTAACAAAATCTATTTTCTTGGCAACTTTTCTTTGTTAAAGAGGTGGCGGAAAATATTCATTTCAAAACCAATTTCCCACCAACATTATTTAGAAACAAAATATTTCTATGTCAACGGAATTTTAGATTGTTAGTGATTATGACGCCATTTACAATAAATTGTTTCATTGCTAATAAAGATTAATATTATTAACAAACATTTTCTTGGTAAATACACTATAACACTTGCTTGTGTCTCTTCAACAATGAAGCTAAATTCTCTCTAGTTAATTATCACGTTATTGCAATGATTTATTTAGTTACTTATTATGAAAATTTTCATGAAATTTATTTATATGTAAAGTTCCTAACTTCTTTACTGTGGAAAAATATTAGATCGTTGAAATTTTTTATTAGTAGCAACGATATTATGTTATCTGAAAATCGAATAAAATTTCTTTAACAATAACAATTCATTTTGTTGCTAAAAACTGATAAAATTTTCATGAATTTTTTTTCTTATGAAGGCTTGTTTTCTTATTTACAACAATTTATTTTATTTCATTGGGGATATAACCAATTTCAATAACATATATAGCAATGAAATTCTATTACTATTAGGTTGCTAATTGTAATGGTGTTATTTTGTATTTTTTTCATTGCTAAAAGTGGTAAATATTTCACATAAAACTTATAGTCGTGACTCGTGAAAATATTTAGTCCTAATTTATAGATACAAAATATTATTTATTGGACCTTATTATATACGTAGCAATTATTTTTAATTGCAAAAGAAGAATAATTTGATTTAATGAGCTATAAAGTTGCCTCACAGAATGCAATTATTAAAATATCTCAACTGGTAAACATTGCAATAGATTTTACTATAGGTCAAGAGTTCGATTCCCGTTGAGCCTAAAAATAAATAATATCATATACAAATTTCTATAGTTGGGTCTTACCACCATGAGTAATGTCCGTAGAGTTTGGGAGGTAGATTGAGTTGTATAAGGGTCGAAAATGAACGTTTTTGGTATATATAATTTTTTTCATTGGAAATAATTTCGTTGGTAATTGTTATTGATACCTATGAAAACTTTCGTTGATATTCATTCATTTTACCAACAAAAAAGTCCTATGATAAGGTAGTTACCTTTTCCCACGACAATTTTCCTTGAAGATTCTAAGTTTTTTTGAGAAAAAACTCATAGGTAAATAAAGTTTTCTTTCAACAAAACAATTTGTCGGTAAAGATATTTGATTTTTACCAACGAATTTCCCTTGGTAGTTGTAAGTATTACCAGAACCATAATTCCTCGAATCATCATTCGTTTTACCCACAAAAAAATTAATTCCTTGGTAAACACCTTTAGCTAGGGGGATGCTGTCAGGAACCTAGTAACGATTTTCTTCCTTGTTAAAATAATTTTTCAACGAAATTTTTATTTTTATTAAGGAAATTTTTTCTTGAAAATTTCTTAATTGTTGTAGAGACTTGATGGACCGATGAGATGGTCCACCAACTCGGTGGGAGTAGTTGATGACAAGTAGTGTGATTTCTTGAAATATGTCGAAATTTCACGAAATATTTATTATTTTGAAGTTAATGAAATCTCTTTCGAAATCTGAAATATGTCAAAAATTTTCTGAGAAAATAAAGAAATATTTTAATCTCCGTATATTTTAACATGCTATAATGTTCTTTTAGTATCACAAGTTTGTTATATGAGTGATTCTTATATAATATGTAGTTTGTATGACTACGAGTCGTGTGAGACTTTTTATGCAGTATCTAAGAATTTAAAATGCATAATTTATATTGTTCAATTCAAAATCACAACCCAAATTTTTACGTTTTTTCTACACAAAACGAAATATTTCTTAAAATCGGGAGACTGAAATTAACTCGAAAAACGAAATCACAATCCTTGGCTGATGATAAATCAAATCGTCTTCTGATCAACATCGTACACGTGTCATGATAATCTCGTCAAATAGAACAAAGTAAGCCTAATTACATGCTCAACACAAGACCTAGATTGCCAGGATCCAGAAAGTCGGACACAAATTGCAACATGCCACTAAGTCCACACGTTACACGGTCAAGCTCAATACTCGTAAGCCCTGATAAGGCAAAAGTAAGCCCTGACAAGGCAAGCATCTGGGGGATTGACCCAAGACAGACAGACTAGCAATACTGTGGTTCCAAATAGGAAACAAATACTGAAGTATAAGTCGGGCAAGGAAACTTCCTTGCATGGACAACACTCAGAAAGGGAAACCTCTCCTGAATATCTAGGAGCATAAGTCGTGTAGGGAAACTTCTCTGCATGGACAGCTCCCAACAAGAAAAGGATTTCCAGCAAGATCTTTTTCCCTAAGCTACGCCACCAAAGGTTGAGTCGAACAAGGACTCCCTCGCACAATAAAAGGGAGATAAGGTCGATGATCAAAGATACACTACAGAAAGCCAATTTACACCTTTAAACCTCTCATAAGCCTTATCTAACTTAAGCATCAGAGTGCCATCGGCCTCCACACGGTGGTTTTGGCTCACGTGTGTTTCCTGTATATGTCTAGGTAAAGGCGAGGAACGAGAGAAGAAATCGATTACATTAATTATTATTATTATTATTGTTGTTGTTGTTGTTGTTGGTATTGTTCTTATTATTATTATTATTATTATTATTATTATTATTATTATTATTATTATTACCCCCGGGAGGGAAGGCCGACTATGTAATGTCAAAACTTTATTACTTATCAAAAGGATATAGAAACGTATCGGGGGTATGTTACAGCTTTACCCAAATAAATAAACCCAAAGCAAAAACAATAAAACATTTCTCTAAAAATCTATATTGATGCTAAAGTGAACCTAGCTTGAAACCCAACCAAATACTACTAACCAAAACTGATGATACATCAAACGTCCTCTGATCAGAACCATACACATGTCATGATAATCTCGTCAATAGAACTAAGCATGCCCGATTGCATGCTCAATCCAGCGAGGCGCAAACAACAACAAACCCTTCAATGGCAGAATCCATACAGTCGGGTTCGAGTTGCAATGAGCCAGTAAGCCCATACGTCATGCAGTCAGGCCCAATACCAATAAGACTTTTAAGAAAAGTATCTGATAGATCTACCCAAGACAGGCAGACCAGCAACACATTGGATCCCACTAGGACACATATATTAGAGTATAAGTCGTGCAAGGAAACTTCCTTGCATGGACAACACTCAGAAATGGAAACCTCTCCTGCAGATCTAGGAGCATAAGTCGTGCAGTGGAACTATCGCACATGGACAACTCCTAATTAGGAAAGGATCTACACAGCAAGATCACTTCCCTAAACTATGCCACCAAAGGCCTAGCCAAACAAGGACTCTTTCACTATAAAAGGGAGATAAGGTCGATGAACTAGAGGTAATACAATATAACCCAGTATACAATTTTAAACCTCACATAAGCTATATCTAACTTAAGCATCAGAGTGTCATTGGCCACTACACGGTGGTCCTTGGGTCATGTTTGCTACCTGTGCAGCTCTAAGTAAGTAGTGAGGAAGGATAGTGGAAATTGACCATCAGTTTGGCGCCATCCATGGGGGACGACAGAGTTCCCTCAGAAAAATTATAATTCCACCTTTTCCAGAGAATCAACGAGATGGTGACGACAAGGTCTCGCAACAATGAAAATGTTGCTGAGCCTTCAAACGCCCAAACCGGCAGAGCACTGCCAGTTCCGCCAATGCCAATGGAGGAACCTTGACAGACCCCCGCACCGATGGCAGCCGTAGCAGGCCTGAGTGTGGACCTACTCTCAACATAGATGCAGCAAATTGCAGAGACACAAGAGTCTTTCAAGCTGTGAAATCCTCTACCTGCAGAGGATGAGCAGCTAATGGCTCGTTCCCCAGAAAGTTCTAGAGAACATGTTCAAGAAAGTTGTGCTGCCCCAACAACTTCTCAATGGAAAAAGGCGAAGGCACAACCAATAGAGACCCAGTGCCTAGAGCCGCCAGGCATGTCTCGCACAACCCTCTCCGCAATGGGGCTACAAACCCAGACATGATGTTCAGTCTCACGATCCCTCCATTCATGGATCATATCATTGACAAACCGCTGCCAAAAAAATACATTCCAACGAAGTTGGAGTTTTACGATGGGACAAGAGACCCGACCGATCACCTGCACAATTTTCAGCATGTTATTGCGTTCAAAGAAGGGTCTGATGCAATAATGTGCTGATCATTCCCTGCAAGCCTAAAGATGTCAGCACAGACGTAATTCCATTGCCTTCCTTTGAAATCAATTGATTCATTCTAGACGTTGGCATTTGTGCTCTTTACATGTTTCGTGGGCAGCCAACGACTCAAGAGGAGTCTGCATTATCTGCTGACCCTAAAACAAAAATAGAACAAGACATTGAGGGAGTACGTCACTCATTTTAATGACGAGCCGACCCTCATCGACGACAGTAGTGATGACGCCACACCGTTGTGACGGCTTTCACTTCAGGCCTGAGAATAGGCAAGCTCCAGTGTTCTAAAAATGGCCTAGGCGGCTAGGCATTAGAGAAACGCCTAGATTAATGGCTGGGCGAGTTCCGGGCTGGGTTTTGGTAGTCTAGGCGGGGTCTAGGTAGTTTGGGCGAGTTTTTTTTTAATAAGGCAGATTGTGTTCTTCTTTTATTTTTTTCCCCCTTTTCAGAAATAAGAATTTAATTGTTTTTTATTCAGTATATGTCTATTGTAGGAAAGGATGATTACTTAATGGAATTCTCAAAGGATCTGCTGGTACCAATTTTAGTAATGTAGATTTTATCAAATATGAATTAGGTCATTCATGCAATTTGAAGAAAAATAAAGAGTAGGTTTGGATATTTGTCCACAAATTCAATTTTGTATAAACTACCCATCATGACCAACTTCAGTCATTTGAGTTTCAATAAATTTTGTTCATGATTGTTAATTTTTCATGTTTTTAAATTTTGCATATGTATCTTGGCATTAAATTGGATGTAATTGATAAGGTATTATTCTTAAATTTTGTAAATTATTAAAGTTATAATACAAAACCTAAAACCGCTTAGGCACCTGCTCGCCGCCCGCCCATCGCCTAGAGCTTTTTAGAACACTGTACATTCAATCGAAGTTGGAGTTTTACAATGGGACAGGAGACCCACCCGATCACCTGCGCAACTTCCAGCATGTTATTGCGTTCAAAGAAGGGTCTGAAGCAATAATGTGTTGATCATTCCTTGCAGGCTTAAAGACGTCAACACTGACGTGGTTCCACAGCCTTCCTCCGAAATCCATTGATTCATTCCGGACGTTAGCATTGGCGCTCCTTACATGCTTCGTGGGCAGCCAACGACTCAAGTGGGGTCTGCATTATCTGCTGACCCTAAAAAAAATAGAATAAGACTTTGAGGGAGTACATCACTCATTTTAATGATGAGCTGACCCTCATCAACGGCTGTAGTGATGAGGCCACACCGCTATCGCAACTTTCACTTCGGGTATGAAAATAGGCAAGCTTTATGACTTCCTTACCCTAGACCCCAAACCAATATGACAGACTTGCTCAAAGATGCTCAGAGATACATCACTTTGGATGAAATATTGGTTGCCAAGAAAGAGGCGGAGTCAAGGAAGAATATCTATGTTCTGAAGGATAGGAAAGAAGGGAAGAAGAAACAGGATGATGATAGTAACAAGAGAAAGTGTACAGATCGCAAGACCGGCTCAGGCCGCCATAGGCAGGACACAGCCTCTAATAACATCATGTCCAAGTTTATCACCCCTCTTAACACCAGTATGTTTGACATCCTTGATTCCATCAAGGATTGGGAAGAGTTGGAGTGGCCGCCTAAGCAGTGAGGAGACCCTTTTAGGCGTGACAACAACAAATATTGTTCCTACCACAAAGAAGGCGGACATGATACTGAGGATTGTAGAAAACTCAGAGGAGAAGTCGAGTACTTGATAAGGAATGGCAAACTCAAGGAGTTCCTAGGCTCGGACAGGAGGCAGGGCCGAGCAAAAGAAATAGCGACTGCTGTCAAGGATATCAAAAAAGAAGCTCCTAACATCATTTACGGCCTCCATGGGGTTGGTCCCGAAGGAGAGCAATCAAACAGGTCTCGCAAGAAGAAACTAATTGAGATGCAGACACCATCTCAATATGAGGACCGACAAGTGCAACATGTACGAATTGACAACGCGATCCCTTCACTGACATTTATGGAGAGGGATCTCTAGGGGGTACATTCTCTTCATAATGACACGTTGGTCATCTCCGTCCTTATTGCTAATTGGGAGGTAAAACGTGCTTCGGTGGACACTAGAAGCTCAATAAATGTCATGTTCTTCAGTGCATTCGGCAAAATGAAGTTACAGGAGAAAAACTTATTGCTCGCCAGCCACCCTACATCTGATTCAATGGAGAGAAATGCCTCCCCATCGGAAAGATCAATCTAATGGTGGTGGCAGGAGAGCCACAACTACGAAAGTACATTTTTTCAAGAGTTCATGGAGGTTGATGCCCCGTCTACCTACAACATCATTTTGGGAAGGTCGTGGCTTCATCATATGGAAGCAGTGGTATCGAGTTTGCACCAATGCGTAAAATACACAACTAACCATGCTCAAGGGACTATCCGATGAGATGAGCCAGCAATAAGAGATTGTCATTATGCAGCCCTGAAGCAGCTGAATTGTTTCCAATTGCAGCTGAGGCCTACAGAATTGATATGTCAGGCATCAGACCTAGACAAACGAGTTGAATTACTCTATGAGGGCGGATAACCCCAAATAACCAAGGAGCAGCTATGCGGAGATTCGAAAGTTAAAGCTAGCGAGGCGATCAATACTAAAATTGAGCTAAGTAACGATACTTCAGCAAACGGGCACCAACTCCAAGAGCTGTTAATCAGCAAGGAACTGCCTACCAACACGAAGTCCACTATTCAGTAACTTTGTTAGCTTTTAAAAAAAATTCGCTAGAGGGACCATGCAATCCAAGCCAGGACCATTTGCTCCTTATTCAGGGTCAGATTAGCTTAATCTCTGCTTGGAGTTAAATTATTTGTTGTTTGATTTCGTTTCTTGTATTTGGTTTTTCATTCACTGTAGAAGAGTTGTTCGTACAGGACACATTCTAGGAATACAACAAATTTTATTGATTGTAGTGAAAGTTATTACAAAGCTTGCCGACCAAATAGTACATTAGTTTTTACACTACAAGTATCTAAGTCTGATATGCTAATCTGCCTCTTCAGAGAAGGGTATAGACTCTGATATGCTAATCTGCCTCCTGAAGAGAAGGTGGAAAGAGTAAAACGTTTGCGAAAGATGATGAAAGTGTGCGCTCAATTAATTGCTCTATTGTATCACCCCAGAAGGACGATTCAGATGTGGCAAGAAAAGTGCAAAAAGAGGGTTACGAGCATTCCCTCGATTCTACGCTCCGCCAGTTCACCTCATGATGAGGAATAGAAAAAATTGACAAAAAGCTGATGAGAACAACCCGAGGCAACATAATCATCGAGGTTTCACAATGTTGCCAAAAGGAGACACCTCTCAAGTGCGTACTGTCTGAGGTGAAGCAAAGGTTCCACCCCTAGAATGAGAGCCATGATGTAACGACCCGATGCACATAGTATGATACTGTTTACTTTGGGTCTTAACCATCCTTTCAGTTTTAAAATGCATCATACCTAGGGGATCCAACCTCGCACATATATATCACATACCCTTCCCACACCCAGGCGATGTGGTACTATAACACCTAGGTAGTCTGCTAGCTTCTGAGCTCACCCATACATTGTAGCCTGCCAGCCTCACCGCCCGCCCACACATGGTAGCTCATCAGCCTCAGAACCCGCCCACACAAAGGTATCATAATCCACCCCCTTTCAGGGTCCCAATGCCCTCTTTGGCACACTTTCGACTGTGTCCGGCTCTGATACCATTCTGTCACGATCCGATCCATAGAGTACTATATTGTCCGCTTTGGGACAAGGCCCATACGGCTTTAAAATGAGTAGTACTCAGTAAATCAAACCTCGTGCATATATAGTACATCGCCCTCCCGCATCCAGGCGATGTGGGACTATGATCTCCCCTTTGAAGCTTGCCAACCCTCTTGGGATCAATGGGCTCCCGAGGGGGTAGACTGTGATAACAATGTTTGGGCAGATCTGAGGGGGAGGGTGAGAAAGAAGCCCAAAAGCCCATGGATCCCAAGAGGGTTGGAAAACTACAAATGAAGGATCATAATCCCATATTGTCTGGGTGCAGGAGGGTGATGTGCTATATGTGTGCGAGGTTGGATCCCATTGATATGACGCATTTTAAAGCTATGAGGGTGGTTAAGCCCAAAGCATACAATATCACACCATGTGAATCGGGTCGTTACATAATGATATCAGAGCCTAACCCAGCCGAAAGTATGCCAACGAGGATGTTGGGCCCTTGAGAGGGGGTGGATTGTGACAACCTTGTGTGGGCGGGCTCTCAGGCTGACGGGCTACTATGTGTGGGCGGGCTCGGAGGCTGGCAGACTACGATATGAGGGCGGGCTTAAAAGCTGGTAGGCTACCTAGGTGTTATAGTCTCACATCGCCTGATTGAGGGAAGGGTATGTGCTATATCTGTGCGAGGTTGGATCCCTTGGTATGACGCGTTTTAAAGCAATGAGGGTGGTTAAGCCCAAAGCGAACAATTTCATACCATGTGGATCAGGTCGTTACAGAATGCTATCAGAGCCAGACCCAGCCGAAAGTGTGCAAACGAGGACGTTGGGTTCCTGAGGGAGTGGATTGTGACACCCTTGTGTGGGCGGGCTCTGAAGCTGATGAGCTACCATGTGTGGGCGGGTGGTGAGGTTGGGAGGCTATAATGTGTGGGCGAGCTTATAAGTTGGGACTAGGTTTTATAGTTTGACATTGCCTAGGTGAGGGAAGGGTATGTGTTATTTATGTGCGAGGTTGGATCCCCTTGGTATGACGCATTTTGAAGCCGTGAGCGTGTTCAGTCCAAAGCGGAAAATATCACACCATGTGGATCGAGTCATTATAGATTGGTATCAAAGTCGAACCCAGGCAAAAGTGTGTCAACGAGGTTGTTGGCACCTGAAGGAGGGTGGATTGTGATAGCCTTGTGCGGGCGAGCTCTAAGGCTGACGAGCTAACCTGTGTGGATGGGCTTAGAGGCTGGCAGGCTATAATGTGAGGGCGGGTTAAGAAGTTGACAGGCTACTTAGGTAATATAGTCCCACATCGCTTGGGTGAGGGAAGGGTATGTGCTATATATGTGCGAGGTTGGATCCCCTTGATATAACGTATTTTAAAGCCGTGAGGGTGGTTAAGCCAAAGTGAACAATATCATACCATGTGATCGGGTTGTTATAGAATGGTATGAGAGTTGGACCCACCTGAAAGTGTGCCAACAAGGACGTTGGGTTCATGAGAGGGTGGATTGTGAAACCATTGTGTGGGCTTGCTCTGATGCTGACGAGCAACCATGTGTAGGCACACGGTGAGGCTAGCAAGATATAATGTGTGGGCGGGCTAAAAAGCTGGCAGACTACCTAGGTGTTATAGTCCCACATCGCCTGGGTGAGGGAAGGGTATGTACTATATATGTGCGAGGTTGGGTCCCCTTGGTATGACGCGTTTTAAAACCATGAAGGAGGTTAAGCATAAAGCAGACATTATCATACCATGTGGATCGGGTCATTATAGAATGGTATCATAGTTGGACCCAGTCAGAAGTGTGCCAAAGAGGACGTTGGGCATTTGAGAGGGGGTCTGGCTTTATGGCTGACGAGATACCATGTGTGGGCGGGCTAAGAGGCTAGCAGGCTACGATGTGTAGGCGAGCTCAGAAGCTGGTAGACTACCTAGGTGTTATAGTCCCACATCGCTTGGGAGGGAAATGTATGTGTTATATATGTGCGAAGTTGAATCCCTTTGGTATAATGCATTTTAAAGCTGTAAGGGTAGTTAAGCAAAAAGCGAACGGTATCATACCATGTGAATCAGGTCGTTATAGAATAGAATCATACCCGGACCCAACCTAAAGTGTGCCAACGAGGACGTTGGGTTCCTGAGGAAGTCGATTGTGACACCCTTGTGCGACGAACTCTGAGGCTGACGAGCTACCATGTGTGGGCGGGCGGTGAGGCTGGGATGATGTTTCTATGCTCTGATAGTATATACCAAAGCCATCACATGTGTTAACAGCACAACCTATAGAGTTGAAAAGAGATCTTTCGTATGTTGAAGAGCCGGTACAAATTTTAGACCAAAGAGAGCAAGTAATGCGTAACAAAGCCATTTCACTGATAAAGGTATTGTGGCGTAGTCATTCAATTGAATAAACAACATGGGAAAGTGAAGATAGTTTGAGGAAGCAATATCCTCATTTATTTCAGTCAGGTATGTAAATTTCGGAGATGAAATTCTAATTTGGAGGGAAGAGTTGTGAGATTTAAACTTAAAAACATGCATTTCATACATTGTTAAACATCTCAAAACTCATTTAGAGCACAAGTTTGAGCATAAGTAAATTGTTTTGGCAGTAGGTCGGGTTCTAAGTGTGTGTGCGAGTTTAATTGGTTGATTACAGATCTTTTTTTTTATAAGACACGTTGAGAACACACTTATACGAGAAAAATTCATCAAGTAGCTCATTTAGAAAATATTAGAAAAACTTGAAGTGCTTAGTGAAAATCATACGAAGTTGTAGGACTAAAACATAAATATGGGATATGATTGCCACCTCATGCTATTTAATCAACACATGGCAATGAGTCATTTACCCTTAATCTTTTGATTTTACAAGCAAATAGCTCCCAAAGAAAAAGAGTTACATCAATTCTCTTGAAGAAACTTGGCTGAGTTTGGAAGGGATCCTCAATTAGGTAATTGTTTATGCTTAAATTTTGAACTATAAGCTTTGCTTAAGGTATGGGTTTGTTTAATGTTGTGTAAGATCAGGTAAATTAAGGTTTAATATTGTTTAAGGTCAAAGAAATTAGGGTTATCATGTTGTTTAGAATCATATTGAATTAGGTTGATGGTATAGAGAGTTGTATAGATGATTCTATGTTTATATGGATGTATATGCGAATTCGGACTGATTTGCATACTGTGTACAAAACTTGGCGTGATCTGTTGTACATAACTCCAAATTACGAACGGTTTGTTGATTTGGAAACTAGAGCATAAATATTTCCATGGATATAAATTTCGAAGTCTAATTCCCAATATTCAGGTATCACCATAAATTTCCATCAGACCTATATATTGTGTCCTGTCCTGATTTTTCAGCAATTCTATGTTGGATTGTGTTGAATGGATCTCCCTTCATAGGGACCCAATTTAACCATATAATATATGGTTTCGAACCTAGTGATGTCTACTTTTTAACACAACTGAAATTATTGTGAAATTCAAAGTGTAGTATCAGTTACTAAATATAGAATGATAGGTGGTCAGAACCCATGATTCAGGTTATGTTAATAAGGGAGGGGTTGTCTATGAGTTTTGAGCTTCACAAGGAAGCATGGTTACTCTTTTATTGTGTCAATGCATTCATTTATTTCATGAGCATGTGTTTTACATATTCTATAAGCAAATGTGTGATCCATGTTGAGCTTGAGCCTATGTCATTTCATCTAGGTTCAGAGAAGGCTCCAACTGCATCGCAAACACCTAGAGACTAAAGTGTACATAAAGAAAGACATCAATTGGTTTGATGTGAGTATAATTGTCATATATTTGAGAACTAATATTCATTTATTTATTGTGGAATAAATTGTTATGTTGTCGTCTTTCATTTCAGACGTTAAAAGGGGAATGGTGATTAGTATGTGTATGTTTGTAGCATTGAAATTGGAATTATAAATTTTGTTAGTTGTTTTCTCATGTATGACTTTATAATACTCACTTAGCTTGTGGATAACTCACTCATCTCATGATTTCATTTTCAGGTCTTCAGCTAGAGGTGGTCCACTGTACAACTAGAGTCTTTTAGAGGGGTTGAGTTTTGTGTCTTATGTTTCCTTAATTTGTATCAGTGACATGTATGTTTTGTGTAAATGTTGTGAGTTGTAAATTAGGGAAATCTTCAGTTTGTTTTTGGATCAAAACTGATGTTGTTTGAGCAAGTGTTGGATCTCATGTAAATAGTGTAATTTCATTTTCTAGATGTTATTTTCAAGTCATATTGACTGAAGTTTTGTTGTTGCTATCTCGTCACATTCTGGAGGCGGGTCCCACTTGACTACCTGGAATGAGGCGTGACAATTTTTGGTATCAGAGCTAGAGTGCTAGATTCTATAGACTGGTCGAGTCAAGTTCTACAAGTGGAACTTAAAGTATTTATGAGTCTATTAGTCTAGATATCAGGTTTTGAATGAAATTGCAAATTTATTTTACCAAATTTTATTGGCAGAGGTTCTTAATCGATTAAATTGAGCATATGGAAGATGAAACATCATTTGTTCCTAATATGGAAGGGGAACAAATTCTTGAAGAACCTAACGATCGAATTAGGTGGTTGGAGGATGAACTAACAAGGTTGACAGAGAATCAGGCTAGATTCTTTGAGTTGCAAAGTACCCAACCACTTGCACCTGTAGCACCACCTAGAGCCCCAGTCCCAGTAGTTGCACCTATTGAGGTAGGCGTGTTGATTGGAAATTTTAAAAAGATGGATTCACCTAAATTTATATGAACTGGTGAGGAAGTAGAAGTGGAGGATTGTCTAAAGAAGATTAAATAGATATTTGATGTCATGGAGGTAAGATGGGATCAAAAAGTGAAGTTGCCTACTTTTATGTTTACTAGTGAGGCACTTCATTGGTGGGAGGCCATTGAGAGATCATTAACTATTCCACCAGATGATACCCTAGCTCCAGTAATTCCTCTTACGATAACATGGGTATAGTTTCTTAAGGCTTTTAATGAGAAGTACTTTTCTGTTTCATATCAACGTGAAAAACACAAGGAATTTGTACTATTGAGGCAAGAAAAAATGTCTGTTTCAGAATATGAAGAAAAGTTTCATGCTTTGTCTCGTTTTGCACCTAAATTAGTAGACTCGGAGCAAAGTAAATGTGAATATGTTTGATATGGGGCTAAATTTGCTATTAGACAATGAATATCTAACTTCTAGTATAACAAGTTTGCACAGTTGATTGATAAGGCGAAGGTAGGTGAAAGGGATGTGCTAGAAGCGGCATGAAAGAGGGAACAATTTAAGAAGACACGCCTTGAAACTTCACAGTCAACAACTTCTAAATTTTCAAGTAGGAGAGGGCAGGGTTCCTAATCAAATAGAATGTCTACTCCACAACAGGTGAGACCTTCGTCAGATAAAGGGCATGGTTCTTCTAGTCAGAAAAAAAAACTTTTCGGAACAACAATAGTTTGAATCTCAAAGGGGAGGTTTTACTAATATTCGCATTGAAATTGTGGTTTGTTATAACTGTAATCAGAAAGGGCATTATGCTAGAGATTGCACACAAGAGAGGGAAAATAATCGTAAGTGTTTCACTTGTTGACAACAAGGTCACTTAAAATGGGCATGTCCAGAAAATAAGGCTCCAACATCATCAGTTGGAAGTGCGCCTGTTATAGGAAATGGTATGACTGGTACATCTCGGGGTAGAGGTTTTTGCGATGACACAACAGGATGCCTAAGCTTCTTTTATTTGTAAAGATGAACATGTTCTCATAGATCCTAGTTCTACACATTCATTTATATCATTAGCATTTGCAATGCATATAGATCTTATCCCTACTTCATTAAATCATGTTATGTTCTCATATCATTTATAGAAATTTTGTTCTCAAAGTGGGAGGCAATGAATTATCATCTGATTTATTGCCTTTAAATATACATGATTTTGATGTGATTCTGGGGATGGATTGGTTGTCTTCCTATCATGGGTCTATTGATTATTTTCGCAAGGAAGTCTTGTTTCAGATACCTGGGTTAGTTTCAGTGGGGAACGCAGTATTACTCCAGGTTGTCTTATTTCTGCTATGAAAGCAAGAAAGTTATTGAATAAAGGATGTCAGGGTTACTTAGCACATATTGTAGACACTAAGGCTAAGGATGTGCAGTTGGCAGAGATACCTGTTGTATGTGAATTTTCTGATGTGTTTCCAGATGAGTTGCCAGGCCTACCAGTAGATAAAGATATTGAGTTTACTATTGAATTAGTTCCAGATACACAACCTATTTCCATTGCACCTTACCGGATGGCTCATCTGGAATTAAAGTAATTAAAAATCAGCTACAAGACTTACTTGATAGATGATTTATTAGGCCTAGTGTTTCACCATGGGGTGTTCCGTTATTATTTGAAAAGAAGAAAGATGGCACTATGAGGATGTGTATTGATTATCGACAACTCAATTGGGTGACTGTTAGAAACAAGTATCCCTTACCTCGTATCGGTGATTTGTTTGATCAGTTACAAGGAGCCAAAGTGTTCTCAAAGATTGATCTTAGATCTGGATACAATTAGTTGAAAGTTAAAAATAGTGATGTTCCTAAGACTTCTTTTTGTACAAGATATGGCCACTATGAGTTCTTGGTAATGCCTTTTGGTTTGACCAATGCTCCCGCAGCTTTCATGGACTTGATGAATCAAGTATTTTAAGCTTATCTTGATTCCTATGTGATAGTGTTCATTGATGATATTTTAATTTATTCACAAGGTGAAGAGCAACATAAGGAACATTTGTCCACTGTATTGTAGACTTTGAGAAATGAGAAATTATATGGTAAGCTAAGTAAGTCTGAATTTTGGCTAGATAGAGTTGTATTCTTGGGACATGCAATTTCAGGAGATGGCATTTTTGTTGACCCTAAGAAGATTGAAGTTGTTGTGAATTGGGAGAAGCAAACTAATATTACTGAAATTCGAAGCTTCTTGGGTCTAGCTAGGTATTATCGTCATTTTGTTCAAGGTTTTTCATCTGTTGCTATCCCTTTGACACGGCAAACCAGGAAAGGGGTAAGGTTTGAATGGACAGATGAGTGTGAACAAAGTTTCGAAGAATAAAAGAGCAGATTAGTCTTAGCACCTGTGTTAGCCATTCCTTCTGGACATGAAAATTTTGTTGTTTATAGTAATGTATCTCTTCATGATTTAGGATGTGTACTGATGCAACATGGGAGGGTTATCGCTTATGCATCCAGACAATTGAAAACTCATGAGCGTAATTATCTTACACATGATTTTGAGTTGGTTGCTATTATCTTTGCATTGAAAATATGGAGACATTATCTTTATGGTGAGATGTTTGAAATTTATACTGATCATAAGAATTTGAAATATCTATTCACACAGAAAGAACTGAATATGAGACAACGACGATCGATGGAATTGATTGAAGACTATGATTGTGCTATTCACTATCATCCAGGAAAAGCTAATGTAGTAGCTGATACTTTAAGTAGAAAGTCATTAGGAAGTTTAACACACATTCGAGCTATTTGAATGAACCTATTTGCAGATTTTAGATCTCTGAGAGTTGATCTTGCAGTGGGAAATGACACAGCTTTATTGGCTACACTTACTTTGAGGCCAATGCTAGTTGATAAAATTCAAGAGGCTCAGAGTTTCGATCCACAACTACTTAAGATCTAGGATGAAATGAAAAATGGATTCCAATAAGATTTTATTGTTAGAAATGACAGTATACTAAGGTTTGGGACTCGATTCTGTGTTCCGAGTGATGATAATTTGAAAAAAAAAATTCTAGAGGAAGCTCATAGTTCAACTTATGCTATGCACCCAGGTAGTACCAAGATGTACCATGATTTACGTAAGCACTATTGGTGGATGGGAATGAAAAGAGAAATAGCCAAATTTGTGTCAAAATGTTTGATTTTGTATCAAAATGAAAAGAGAAATGCCCTGCAGGTTTACTACAACCTCTACCTATTCCTGAATGGTAATGGGATCATGTTACAATGGATTTTGTATCTAGTTTACCTTGCACTCGAACATGACATGATTCTATTTGGGTGATAGTTGATAGACTTACCGAGTAAACTCATTTCATTCCAATAAAGACCAATTTCATTCTTAGTAAATTGGCACAAAACTATGTTGATGAAATTGTTAGATTGCATGATGCACCTGTTTCAATTGTTTCAGATAGAGATCCAAGATTTACGTCTAAATTCTGGCCTAGCTTACAAGAAGCCATGGGAACTTCTCTGAAATTCAGTACTGCATTTCATGCTCAGACTGATGGTCAATCAGAACGTACCATTCAGACCCTTGAAGATATGTTACGAGCATGTGTATTAATATTTCCAGGTAGTTGGGATGTCCACCTACCACTAATAGAATTTTCTTATAATAACAGCTATCAAGCTAGTATTGATATGGCTCCATATTAAGCTTTATATGGTAGACGGTGCCGAACTCTTGTGTGTTGGAGAAAGGAATTTGTTAGGCACAAGCAACTACTGATAAGATCAAGATGATTCAAGAAAAACTGAAGATAGCGCATAGTAGATAAAAGAGTTTTGCTGATAACAGAAGAAGGGACTTAGAGTTTGACAAAGATGATTTAGTTTTCTTACGAGTATCTCCATGGAAGGGTGTTATGAGATTCGGAAAGAAAGGAAAACTAAGTCCTCAGTACATTGGACCATTTGAGATAACAGAACGTGTGGGTCTTACAACTTATCAATTGGCGTTACCCCCGAGCTTGGCACATCTTCATGATGTTTTCCATGTTTCTATGCTTTGAAAGTATATACCATACCCATTACATGTGTCAACAGCACAACCTATAGAACTGAAAAGAGATTTTTCATAAGTTGAAGAGCCGCTTCAAATTTTAGATCAAACAGAGCAAGTACTGCGTAAAAAAATCATTTCACAGGTTAAGGTATTGTGGTGTAGTCATTCAATCGAAGAAGCAACGTGGGAAAGTGAAGATAGTATGAGGAAGCAATATCCTCATTTATTTCAGTCAGGTAAGTAAATTCCGGGGACGAAAATCTAATTTGGAGGGAAGAATTGTTAGATTTGAATCTTGAAAAACATGCATTTCATACATTCTTAAATATCTCAAAACTCATTTAGAGCACAAGTTTGAGCACGAGTAAATTATTTTGGCAGCATGTCAGGTTCTAAGTGTGCGTGCGAGTTTAATTGGTTGATTACATATATATTTTTTTTTATAAAACATGTTGAGAACACACTTATACGAGAAAATTTAATCAAGTAGCTTACTTAGAAAATATTGGAAAAGCTTGAGGTGCTTAGTGAAAATAATAGGAAGTTGTAGGACTAAAACATAAATATGGGATATAATTGCCACCTCATGCTATTTAAGCAACACATGGCAATGAGTCGCTTACCCTCATCCTCTTGATTTTACAAGCCAAGAGCTCCCAAAGAGAAAGAGTTACAACAATTCTCTTGAAGAAACTTGGTAGAGTTTGGAAGGGATCCTCAATTGGGTAATTGTTTATGCTTAAATTTTGAACTATAAGCTTTGTTTAAGCTATGGGTTTGTTTGATGTTGTATATAATCAGCTAAATTAAGGTTTAATATTGTTTAAGGTAAGGAAAAATAGGGTTATCATGTTGTTTAGAATCATATTTAATTAGTTTGATGGTATGGAGAATTGTATAGATGATTCGATGTTTATATGGATGTATATGCAAATTCGGACTGATTTGCATACCGTTTACGAAAATTTGCGTGATCTGTTGTACATAACTCCAAATTATGAACGGTTTGTTGGGTTGGAAACTAGAGACATAGAGCTATAAATTTCGAAGTCGAGTTCCCTATATTCAGGTCTCACCGTCAATTTCAATTAGACCTATATATTGTGCCCTGTTCTGATTTTTCAGCAATTCTGTGTTAGATCCCTCCATAGGGACCCAATTTAAGCATATAATATATGGTTTAGAAGCTAGTGATGTCCAGTTTTGAACACAATTGAAATTATTGTGAAATTCAAAGTGTAGTATCAGTTATAGAATATACAATGAGATTGTTAGAACCCATGTTTCAGGTTATGTTAGGAAGGGAGGGGTTGTTTATGAGTTTTGAGCTTCACAAGGAAGCATGGTTACTCTTTTATCATGTCCATGCATTATTTTATTTCATGACCATGTGTTTTACATATTCTATAAGCAAATGTGTGATCCATGTTGAGCATGAGCCTATGTCATTTCATTTAGGTTCAGAAAAGGCTTCGACTGCATCTCAAACACCTAGAGACTAGAGTGCACATCGAGAAATGCATTAGTTGGTTTAATGTGAATATAATTGTCATATATTTTTAGAACCAATATTCATTTATTTGTTGTGGAATAAATTGTTATGTTGTAGTCTCACATTCCGGGCGTTAAAAGTGGAATGGTTATTTGTTATGTCATCGTCTCACATTCCAGACGTTAAAAGTGAAATGGTAGACGTTATAGTGTCGTCTAACATTCCAGACGTTAAAAGCGGAATGGTGATTAGTATGTGTATGTTTGTAGCATTGAAATTTGAATTATAAATTGTGTTAGTCATTTTCTCGTATATGACATTATAATACTCACTGAGCTTGTGGATAGCTCACCCATCTTATGATTTTATTTTCAGGTCTTCAGCTAGAGGTGATCCACTATACAGCTACAGTCTTATAGAAGGGTCGAGTTTTGTGTCTTATGTTTCCTTAGTTTGTATCAGTGGCATGTATGTTTTGTGTAAATGTTGTGATTTATAAATTAGGGAAATCTTCCCATTGTTTTTGGATCAAAACTCATGTTGTTTGAGCAAGTGTTGCATCGTGTAAATAATGTAATTTCATTTTCTAGATGTTATTTTCAAGTCATATTGATTGAAGTATTGTTGTTGCTATCACGACACATTCTGAAGGGGTCCCACTCGACTACCTGGAATGAGGCGTGATAGTTTTGAATTGTGTAACGACCTGATCCACATGGTATGATACTATCCGTTTTGGGCTTAACCGCCCTTGCGACTTTAAAATGTGTCATACCAAGGGGATTCAACCTCGCACATATATAACACATACCCTTCCCTCACCCAGGCGATGAAATACAACACCTAGGTAGCCTGCCAGCTTCTGAGCCCGCCCACACATTGTAACCTGCTAGCCTCATAGCCCACCCACACATGGTAGCTCGTCAGCCTCAGAGCCCGCTCACACAAGGGTATCACAATCCACCCACTCGCAGTGGCCCAACGTCCTCTTTTGCACACTTTCGGCTGGGTCCAGCTCTGATACCATTTTGTAACGACCCGATGCACATGGTATGATATTGTCCGCTTTTGGCTTAACCACCCTCATGGCTTTAAAACGCGTCATACCAAGGGGATCCAATCTCGCACATATATAACACATACCTTCCCTCACCCAAGCGATATGGGACTATAACACCTAGGTAGCCTGCTAGCTTTTGAGCCCGCCCATACATTTTAGACTGCCAGCCTCACCACCCACCCTCACATGGTAGCTCGTAGCCTCAGAGCCCGCCCACAAAAGGGTGTCACAATCCACCCCCTCTCAGGGGCCCAACCTCCTCGTTGGCACACTTCCGATTGGGTCCAGCTCTGAAACCATTCTGTCACGACCCGATCCATCGAGTACTATATTGTCCAATTTGCGGTAAGCCCCGCACGACTTTAAAATGCGTAGTAATTTGTAGATCCAACCTCGTACACATGTAGTACATCACCCTCCCGCACCCAAGCGATGTGAGACTATGATCTCCCCTTTGTAGCTTGCCAACCCTCTTGGGATCCATGGGCTCCTGAGGGGGCGGACTGTGATACCCTTGTGTGGACGGACCTGAGGGGTAGGGTGCGGGAAAAGCCCAAGAGCCCATGGATCCCAAGAGGTTTGGAAAACTACAAAGGAGAAATTATAGTCCCACATCGCCTGGGTATGGGAGGGTGATGTACTATATATCTACGAGGTTGGATCTACAAAGTACTACGCATTTTAAAACCGTGTGGGCCTTGGCCCAAAATGGACAATATAGTACTATGTGGATCGGGTCGTAACACATGACCTCCAACGCTCCCATCAACCATAAACTAGCTGCGAGGACCAAGCCTCGACAACAGTACACAGATGGGAGAATGCTTGAGCACCGGAGGATGGAAAACAATCTTGACCCCCGTTAGGAAGTCCGTAACTCTTCTTCGCAACATAAGAAGACATTACAATATGTCATGAGATCAGTCCAGTGCCCACCCAGGTTAAGCGACACCGCATAATGGCAAGTCTTATCAAGACTCATCGACGCAAATGTCAGAACATTCAAAGACTTCAGCAAGGGAGATCTTCCTCCTGCCTTTGGAAAACCCAAAGCAAACTATCTAGTAAGATGCAATTGATTAACATGCTTTACAATTTTCATTGCAGTGCTTGAACGCAGAATAGCCAACCCATATATAGGCGAAACGGTTTACGAAGAGGCGTCAACAAGCAGTTACTTCAGCATTAAATGTCGTGCGGGAAATTGAGAAAACGATGGTTCCAATAGCAACTACACAAGTCCACATCTTTTGAATTAATGACCCTACAGACAGCCCCATTAATTTGGGGGAGTAATCGATATTAAATCATCTCACAGAATGCGTTGTATCCCTTGCACGTTGATCAATAAAGATTTTTTCTAAATGGGCCCCTCAACTAATGGGCCCAAGCTTATGTTCTGCCAAATCCGGCCCAACAGACACAAAGGAACAAATCGCAAAGGCCCTGAGCGCCCACCGAATAAGCAGCACGCCTACAGAATGTTAACATAAAAGCCAAGGCATCAACTCCACTATTATTTCGTTGTTGTTTAAAGTCGATCAATAGAAGCGACACTGGAATCAAACCGCCAGGCGAGTTAAGTAAGTCAAGACCCCCAAGTCAGACTTACACACCCAAAATCTTACAGGCGAGTTAAGTAAGTTAGGATCCCCAAGTTAGACTTACACACCCAGAATCTTATAGGCGTGTTAAGTAAGCCAGGACCCCCAAGTTAGACTTCACGCCCAAAATCTTACAGGCGAGTTAAGTAAGTTAGAACCCCCAAGTCAGACTTACATGCCCAGAATTTTACATGTGAGCTAAGTATGTCAGGACACTTAAGTCAGACTTACACGCCCGGAATCGTATTCTAACCAAATAGTCAGTTTCAACCTATGACAATAGCTTCTAGTACGCTCTAACCCCTAGTTCGTTAAGTTAAATGGGCGTTAATGGTTTAAAGAGTTGCATCTTAGTTAGCGCTCTGATACCTAATCGAGACAGCTTTCCATGGATCACAATCCAAACATGGGCAATATAGACCAAACCTGACCAAAGCTTATTCGGCAACGACCGACGACAATAGCTTATGGTCTGCTCGAAGCCTAGTGTGCCAAAAATAGATTCTAATGGCCTAGAAAATGGAAGTCTAGTAAGCGCTTTCGACGCCTAATTAAGTTGGCTTGTCAGGGGTCACTACTCTTACCCGACCAAAACTTAGTCAGTGACCGCTGATGACGATGGTTATGGTCTACTCAAAGCGTACTTCACTGCGTACAAATTTCGACGGCCTAGAAATGGGAGCTTAGCCAGGGCTCATGTAGCCTGGTGAATACGGTTTGCCAGGTATCATTGGCCAACTACAAACAATGATCACCAAACCCCCGCCAAAAGTTTAGTCATAATGACTGACGATGATAACAGCTCGCTCGCTCTAATTCCTAGTCCACCACAAACGAATCAAGATGGATTGGAAAGTGGGAGCTTAGTCAGACATAACTGGTGACAACCCTTGGTACAATTAAGCCTATTCTATGAATAGCAAATAGAGACAAGTCAAATTCTGAAAAAACCAGCTAGAATTCTGAAAACTCGATCCAGACGACTCGCAAGACTACTATCCAATCATCTACAAGGGCGCAAGCGTTGAGACCACAGTCTAATGATAGGCTTATAACAGCAACAACAGTTGTTGGTCTAACAGACAGCCAAGCCACCAAACAAAGGGTGTATTATACCCCCCCCCCCCCCGATCTCTAAAAAGGAGTCTGATAAGAACTGCACCAACCACTGCAACACAAAAAGTCAGAGCTCTCAACAAGGAATCAAACAGAAGCTTCTTAGCCCATCAAAGTTCCTCGTCTGACAATTAATGTTGAAATAAGACAAAACAGTTAAAAGCTGATAGGAATAGCAAAGGAAGAAAAAAATGTGCAAAATACTATTCATTTGCAAACTCGTGTACAGGATTCACCCCTCATCAGGAGGAGAGATAGATACAACAGAACTAGGCTTAGCTTGAGACGAAGTAGGAGGCACATCTGTCGGTGCTATCTCTCGATCCCATTCATCAGGGCCACCTTTTTCTTAAGACGAATCAAATATCGCTCCAAACTCTGCATATGCAATATCTTTATAATACGAAAGATCCCAGTCGGGGTGTTTCTCTTTCATCAAATGCGACAACTCCAGCTTTCCATTCACGACTCTGCTGAATTCAAATGTGTTATGGGCCTTGAGAAGCTTCTCTTCGTGTACTCTTGACTCGGCGTGCTCCTGATTTAGTTGCTCCAACTCGCCCAACAGGATTTCAATCTTGGACTGCTCAACATCAAACTTATCATTGGCAATATTCAGCTCGTTTTGCGCCAAAAGGAACTGTTTTCTAGCGGTCCATGCACTTTTGGCATGGAACTCAACATTTGCCTCCAACTGCTAACATCAAATAGTCCACTCGGACTCCTTCTTAATCCTATCATCATGCAAAGCCTGCAGTTCAGCCTGCACTCAACCACATAATCATGGGCAAGCTGCAAGTCACGGCAGACAAGGTTCAGTTCCTTCTCGAATAGATCCCTCGCGAACATTGCCCCCGCCAAGTCAGACTCAAACGCTTCCAAGTGATCCTTCTGAGCCTCCGACCCAATGGACCTGGACTTCGCTCCATTATCTGAGAATGATTCGAGTTGCTTCCACAATGACTCAATCTTGTGAAGAGCATTAGAGTATGACTTATGTAGGTTTGTGAATATTCGCTCCATGGTTACACCATCTCACGAGTAGCAC
Organism: Berberis vulgaris; assembly: GCA_963556465.1. Lineage (NCBI taxonomy): Eukaryota > Viridiplantae > Streptophyta > Magnoliopsida > Ranunculales > Berberidaceae > Berberis > Berberis vulgaris. The sequence goes on along the minus strand of OY747126.1, from coordinate 36,350,906 downwards.
TTGAATCGGATATAACATCCCCAGCACGAGGTGTTTCTACCCTTTATACAACCGCTCTCCTAGCGTGTCCCTCACTGGCTCCAGAGCATAGTTCACCAGCCAGTCATTCTACCTGCTGATATGCTTCCATGCAGCATGAGAGATGTCAATCTCCTGATGCAAAGCTTGATTGCTCATCTTTATTAATCTGGAGCAAACAGACTGATCTAAGCATCCGGATGAAGGTCATTCGGAACCAGAATCACTCCAGTGCTGCCCTTAGCCGTCTTCACTATATTAGGGCTCTCATCAACAAGTTTCCCTTTGCTAGCAACAACTGGGTTTCTCTCACGTGTCAATCCAGTTTCAGTTGAAGGAGAAATGGGATTTGAATTATTCATTGGACTCGTCACCTGTTTAATATGAGGACGATAACAAGATGGAGCACAGTATGGGCGACAAGAAGGAAAACCTTTACTATGACGCCAATGATCAGATGACTCTTCAACGAGTTCATGATCCAGAGAGAGGCGGAGCTCGAAGTCCTTTTGTAACGACCCAATCCGCACAGTAACAATATTGTTCGTTCTAGGCCCAACCGGCCCGCACGACTTTAAAACACATTGTTACTATGGGGATCTAACCTCGCACATAAGTAGCACATCCCCCTTCCGCACCCAGGCGATGTGGGACTATTTTCCCCCTTTGTAGCTTGCCAATCCTTTTGGGCCTGGGCCTGGGCCTATTGGGCTCCAACCCTCACCCTCCCCCTCAGGTCCGTCCACACAAGGGTATCCACAGTCCACCCCTTGGGGCCCAACGTCCACGTTGGCTCTCTGACCCAACGTCCACGTCGGCACACTTCCAGCCGGTTCAGGCTCTGATACCATTTTGTATCGACCCGATCAGCAAAGTAACAATATTGTCTACTATGTGCCCAACCGGCCCGCACGGCTTTAAAACGCGTTGCTACTATGGGGATCAAACCTCGCACATAAGTAGCACATCCCCCTTCCGCACCCTGGTGATGTGGGACTATCTCCCCCCTTTGTAGCTTGCCAACCCTCTTGGGCCTAGGCATTGGGCTCCAACCCTCACCCTCCCCCTCAGGTCCGCCCACACAAGGGTCTCCACACCTTCATTGAAAAATGACGACCGTTCGAAGCTTCCATGCCCGCTTACAACAACATCTTATTCATAAACTCTGCCTGCTTGGTGTTCAATTTTGTAACATCTCCATGCCCACCATTTGCAGATATTCTCTCTCCTAGTCATGAAAAGAGACATGGGCCATGACTTGAGCATCATGCCCCTCAGAAACAACAATCTCACTAGGCTTTTCCGTGACAATATCACGTATTTCGGACGAGGCCAAACGCCTCCGGATGGACCTAGACAAAGCATGAGATCTCTTTTGATGTACAAGAGAATGAAGCGTCTCATCTATTTATGTCCTCCTTAAAGGGTGATCTTAGGAAACTTCATCTTCAGCGAAACAGACGCACCTTTAGGCTTTGGCTTCTTCATCCGATACACAGAGAGAGCCACGTGAAAAACAAAACTTCTGCCACGATTTAAAATCATCAGGCAGTTTGACGAAGCAGTCCGGCAATGCCAGCACACACACAACGTGCTCGTTTATCCAAGAAGTAAGCAATTGCATCTTTCTTGAAGACACTCAGACACCGACGTCCTTATCCTTAATCAGAATGGCGATCAAAGTCCTATACCCATTTGACACAAGTTGAAAGGGTGCAATGCCGAGGTACGCCAGGAACTCTCAGATCTCTTTGATAACTGGAAAGCGGATACCCTATTGCAGCATACCTCGGTGAAGACAGATAAACCCCTCAGGAGGGTACAATGGCGTCAGATCGACGCCCATAGTGCAGAACATCAGATCATCAAGAATCCCGATTGTCTTACGAAGGACTTCCAGATCAGATTCAGAGAACAACCTCTCCTCAAAAAACTTATGGCCCTTGGCGAACAGTTCATCAAAAAACTGATCCCGACCCGCCATGAAAGAAAGTACAAGCTTTCGAATACGAAGGATGATCAAAGTCAAAATCACAACAGATAATACAACAAGGCAGAATCTTTGTGATCGAAAGAGTAAAGGAGTTGTACTCCACAGGCAGGAAATCTATATAGAAAGCTGAGCTCCCGCCTTTCCTGCTTTCAAGCTAGCACACGCCTAATTAATAGAATTCACCGCTCTCAAACTCAATCATCATGACTGCATAGTTGCTTCATGAAATGACTTAGTGGACCAATAAGACGGCCCACTAACTCGGGGGGAGTAGCTGATGATACATCAAATCGTTCTCTGATCAGCATTGTACACGTGTCATGATAATCTCGTCAAAAGAACGTAGCAGGCCTGATTGCATGCTCAATCTAGCCAGGCCCAAACAGCAGCAAGCCCATCATTAGCGGAATCAAGATTGTCGAATTCAAGTTGCAATGAGCCAATAAGCCCACACCCCACGCGGTCAAGCCCAATACTAGTAAGATCTCAAAGGCAAGTATCTGAGAGATCTACCCAAGACAAACATGCCAACAAAACATTAGATCCGACTATGAAACATATATTAGAGTATAAGTCAGGCAAGAAAACTTCCTTGCATGGACAACACTCAGAAAGGGAAACCTCTCCCGCAGATCTAGGAGCACAAGTCGTGTAGGGAAACTATCCTATATTGACAACTCCCAACCAGGAAAGGATCTCTACAGCAAGATCACTTTCCCTAAACTACGCCACCAAAGGCCAAGCCGAATGAGGACTCCTTCACTATAAAATGGAGATAAAGTCGATGAACTAGAGGTACGCAATATAACCCAGCTTATAGTTTTAAACTTCTCCTAAGACTTATTTAACTTAAGCATCGAAGTGTCATTGGCCACCACACAGTGGTCATTGGCTCACGTTTGCTACTTGTGCAGATCTAGGTAAGCAGCAAGGAAGGAGAGCAAAAATCGACTACATCAAAAACCATGTTTCAATTACGCATAAACCAGCACCTTACTAGACAACATATTACCGAGCATTTCTCAATTTAAAAGACTGAAATAACTGGAGACTGAGAGCCTGGTAAAGAATCCAGTGCGTCACATAATCGTAGACATTTTTCCCTGAAATCTAACTCAATCAACCACGCGAAACAAATGCTACTTTTTCCTCAAGTAGCCAGTCCTACTCTTGTTGAGCAGCAGCAGCACCTTCGGTTTGTTTGGAAGAGACTTCCAGGTATAGGTTCTTGAAATTTTTTCTTCTTGCACCAAACCTTCCAGAGCATAGACAACAATTTTTTTTTCTCTGAACACGTGTCTACAATGGCACACAAAGGAGCCAGACAACTCTCTGATCTTCTACCACCAATTACTAAGAAACCATTGGATGCTAGCTTCTCAAAAAAACCAGCAATTAACTAGCAGTGAATCTGTTTTGATCAAGGAATGACAAATTCCAATCAACTTGCATAATTTCATACCCTCCAGAAGCACTCGAATTTCAACTTCATTGTTAAAGCTTGTGCAAAATAAATTTACTTTGATGCCACATACTCCCCTGCTGCATCCTTGACAACTATGCCTCTCATTGCATCGTTCTCTACTAAAGACCCATCTACATTTAGAGCAAACCCGCCTGCTGGAGGGAAAGCCAAAAAACCACCCGTGAAGAGTGTTCCGCCACAATCGTAGTTTTTAAACCTAGTCTACGTAGTAATAGAACATCCCCACCCCGTTTCCTTGGCGTAAACAACTTTGAGACACTTCTTATCCAAAAATAAACTCTAATAATAACAAAGTTTGTCTATCACTTTCTCGCTTCATATAATTTCTTATTCTTCTGAAGCCATATTTCCCATAAAATAAAAGAAAGGTGAGATGGAAAAGAGTACCCGATTGGGTCGAACACTGTCCCTGGCGAAAACTCCATAACATTGTATAAACTTCCACCGATATATGAGCGTTGACATAAAAAAACTAGCTCAAAATGTGCCAGATTCTTGTGGACAACTCTCCTTCAAGGAAAAGATGTTTGGTAGTTTCGTCCATGGGGTTAGAACAACAATTACACTTTGATGCCAATTTAAATCCAATCCTCTTAAGTTCACCATTCACTGGTAGAACACTTTTAATAATTTTTCAAACAAATATTGATATCTTAGTGGGCTATAAAGTATGCCACAATAAGTTCATAAACCTACCTTGATCCCCCTTTTACGAATTATCTGAGACACAGAACTGATTGAGAGTTTACCATCATTACTAGGCATCCAATTTATGATGTCCAGCTCATCCCCTTCCCCTTACAATGTATTCTCATATAACTCCCGAACTTTCTTCTACAAAATTGGACCGAGGGACCTAAAACTTTCCCTATGCATTCTTTTCAAAGAGGGTCGTCTGTTTTTTTGTCTCTGCCCAACCAGTGCGATTGAATTGCTCCCCAACTACCCAATTTTCATTAAAGAAACTCACATTTCCAAAACCAATTTTCCAAGTTGAATGATCTGCCATAAAAAAACCTATATTCCAACAATTCTTTAATGAAAAGGTACATGCTCACTTTAGTTACATGTTACCTGATAGAAACCTCTGCCTGCAAATTTTTCTTCGCATGAACACAAGCCATAAAGCTTTGATCCTGAAAGCTTTCACAACACATCTTGGCTTCTAAACACCCAAAGCACCTTCCTCCATTGGAATACTAAGGCGGCTCTATGCCACCCACTTACGCTTATGTCTGCCTTCATAACACCCCCCCCCCCCCCCCCAAAAAAAAAAAAAACTCAACAATTAATTTTTGATATTTTCCCAACATTTTCACTGGCACGCATGTTGTTGCAATGGTGTAGACTGTCATTGAGCATAACACATGCCTGATGAGAATCAATCTACCTCCAGGATAAAGTAATTTCGCTTTCCAATCCTTTACTCTACTCTGAATTTTCTTCAGCAAACCTTCAAAGTATGTTATTTACATCTCCCTTGAGAAATGGGAACCCCAAGATATGTAAAAGGCGAAGCCTTAAACTTGAATCGTGTGCATTGTTTTATGAGCACAATTCTTTCCACCTGCACTTTGTCATCTAACATAAAAGAGTTCTTGCCAATATTTATTTTTTCACCCAAGACCAAGCAATATCTGTTAACGAACTTAATGCAACCCTCAATCTTACCATTCAAAAGTACCAAATAATCATCTGCATATAACTAGTGATTAATTAGCGCACATGATCTAGCGGTACGGAAGACGCCAATTTCTCTATTATAAAATACTCTCGTTAGACATCAGCTAAACACTTCTGCATCAATAACAAACAAAAGCGGGGATAAAGGGTTCCATTGCCTGAGTACCTTGGAGGAGAGAAAATATCCATCATACCTACCTTGCAATAACACAGAGAAGCCACAGTGAGAAATGCAGTTAGAAATTAACAAGCGGAACTTGTTATCGAAACCAAACCTTTTTAATACTTTTAGGAGGTGACCCTCTTTTTTTGAGGTAACCCCATTCAATCCGGTCATATGCCTTTTCCATGTCCAGTTTGATGATAACATTGTTCCCAACTACTTTCTTCGCAATAGATCTCATTAGTTCTAGGGCAAGACCGGTATTTTTTGTGATCAATCTTCTTTGTACAAAAACTTCTTGTTTAAAAGAATTAATTTTGGAAAGGAGGTTTGCCAGCCTTGAACACAAGATTTTACTGAAGATTTTATATATCACACTGCATAGACTAATCGACCTCGATTCTGTGAAAACCTTTGGATCTTCTAACTTAGGTATGAGAACTATGAGGTTCACCGAAAAAAACCCTAGAAGGGATCGACAAGCAAAAAATTCTATTGCCACTTCTCAAGTGTCCTCACCTATGATTTGCCAAAAAAACTGGAAAAATCCTGATGTAAACCCATCGGACCTGGGGAACTTTCCCGCCGAATGCTGAACCCAACATTTTTTACTTCCTCTAAATTTGGCAACTGCATGAGGGCGTCACAATCCTCCAACTTAACCAGCCGAGGAATACAAACCATGATATCCTGATCCTCTTAGCACCTGTCAGATGTCATCAACAACTGAAAGAATCTAATGGCTTCTCGCAAGATGTCCTTTTGGTCTGTAATCTGATTCCCATATATGCTAGTAATTTCAGTAATTGCCCGTCTCTTCTGCGTGGACTTAACTGAAGCAAAGAAATATTGTGTACATGCATCCAATTCCTTTAGTTCATTTTCTCCTGATTTTTTTGTTTCCAATAAATTTCTTCCCGTACCAAAGCCAATTTGTATTCCGCTTGACACATGTTCAAATTCACGCTGTCACTCACATCCATCCCTGTAACAAAATGAATTCTAGTTGTTGTATCTCATCCTCCAACCGCCTCAATTGGTTGAAAACATTACCAAAAACCATACTATTCCAAGCCTATAGATTATGCCTCAGGTTTTTTAATTTAAAATCTAACTTATCCAAAGCCCCATGAACCAGATGAGATATCTTCCAATGACTATCTACAAAACCCAAAAAGTCATGATGAGTTGTCGACATTCTTTAAAATCTAAAAGGAGCCATACCTGCTCTTGGCAAAATAGGTAAGGAAACTAGAAAAAGGAGCATGGTCATAGCAAGTTTTGAGAAGATGTTCAACCTGCGTATGCAGCATGGTTGCCACTTAATCTGAATTTTCCCAAAATCAATCATGTCTCACCCACATCTTGTTATCTATCTGCTGGTTGTTGGACCAAGTAAATTTCGGACCCTACAAAATGGATATCACAAAGGCCACAAGCTGAGATACATCCAAAGAATTCTGACATAGCCATCTGTGATGAGTGCCTGTCCCCTTACTTTTCATGTCGTTCTAGAATGACGTTAAAATTGCCCCAATCAGCCACTACTCTTATATTACCATTGAAAAGTGTTCTACCTCCTCCCAAAGACTTCTTCTCTCCTGACAATCACATTTAGCATATACAAAGGAAATGTAGAATACTTGATTTGTCTTTTTTATATTAACCTACGGGAGGGAGGGTCAACCATAGGATGCCAGACATTTATTACTTGATAAAAAAAATTACATTTGTCGGGGGTACATGACGACTTTACCTAAAACATATGGAATCAAAAACTTAGAAACAAAGCCTTTAAATCTAAAACTACTAGATAAACTAATATTAAAAAACAGACCTTATAAACTTAGAAAATTGCATGAACCTGTAATGTTTATATCTGAATTCTTCCGTTCCAAACCTACCATCAATTTATGCTGAAAACAAGAGTGACCACTATAAGAAACCACCCAGCACACCCCTGCTAAAAAAATTGCAGAACCCAAAACACGACCTGGTACTAAACAACTACCAAACCTGCTGAAGCTCAACGAATGCTGCTGTTGTATCCACTGCAAGACGCACCTAACGCATCCCTATTTCTAAATTGCAGATCCCAAAAACAACCTGCTGAACTTTGAAGACCTGGTTATAATAGACTGTTGATAACGCCTGCTGATAAACTGCAAAAAACACTAAAGTGACCTACTGATAAACTGCTCATAAAGGCAGTGACTAACAAACATGACCCAAGCTGTGCAGTGTCTGAACACATTATGCAAATCTACCGAACATGCACCAACCATGTATGTATGTCTTCCTGATGTGCACCGAACAAAGTATGCACATATCCCTGATATGCATCAAACGCAGTATGCATATCTATCTGGCTAGAGTTGGGGGAACATATGGCTTTTAAATGATGCAAGTCAATTACATAATTTATAACTAAAATAGCAATATGACTCCTACGCTACATGTCGTGGATACTCAAATCATACAATCCCTGTCATTACACAATTTTAAGTAGATATCATAATTTTGACTAGTTTTTACACATCCATGCAATTATATGAAATGTCAGTAACTTACATGGTAGATTTTCCTACTAAATGGCATTACAATATATCATATCCCAAATATTACGCTATACATAGCCACTCAAACTGGCATCCATATCACAAGCTAACCACCACAATATTTTAAATATCATTCAAACAAACATCCAAAGTTTAATCTTGATAATATCTGACAAAACATCGAATCAAGGAAATTTTTCCCTTTTTTTTGAAGAATTTGAAAACCCGAGAACATTTTTTTTTGAAAAAATAAATTCAAAAAAAAATGAAATGTAAGAAGAGTTCGCACTCACAAGAGTGGAAATGGGTTTCTAGAACCCAAATCCTAACAACCTAAGCTCCAAATTCATGGATAAGTGAATTAACGACTCTTGAAGCTCTTCAAAACTGCAAAAACGTCTCGATAGTAAGAAGCCTTTTTGGCAACAACGAAAAAGGTTAGGAACAACTCGCGAAGTTCTAGAAAATTCCTTACCGAAGATGCACGGGTGTCGGAGACTCCGACAAAGCCAAAACTAGATAAATAGACTCCGAAAATCACACTACGCAAGGCCACATGCTGCGAATTGGTCGAAATAGCACCACCGAGCCACGATAAGGTGGAGTGTTGGTCAATAGCGCAATTGCAACCCGGATTCATGCCGGTGAACCTCCCTGACAATCTCGAAAACTTTGATTTTTCAAAAATTCCTAGCAAAACCCCCACCTACCTTTGCATGTGGGGTTACTAGTTTTGGATGTTGGCCCGAGCTCCACCGGAAGGAGGGAGCTGAGCCAAGCTGCTCGGAAAGCCGGCGAGAGCTCCGATCAAGCTCTCTTTCTCCCCCTTTGAACCTGTTTTTGGCGAAAACAACACAAGGGAAGGAGAGGGGAGAGAGGAAGGGAAATGAGGTGGAGAGGGTCCTCGATCGATGGGAGTTGTGGCTACGCTCGATCACAGCCCGAGCACTTCACCGAAAAGAAGAAGAAAAAACGCAGAAAAGGGAGAAGGAAACGGGGAAGAATGAATGAATCAATGGGGAACTCCTTCTCTAAAGGTTGGGTGGCTATTTGCCCCTAGTTAAAGTCTAAGGGTGCCCTTCCCAAAAACCAATTTTTTTAAATAATTTAACTGCGGATTAATTAGCTAAAAGAATACTACGGGTGTTACATCGGTAAACCATCAATTTATAACTTCCCAGGGAAAACTAGGGGACAAAATTCTTGTACCGATCCTTTAGGAATGCGTATTTGAAGGATGTATATATAAGGAAACTAAGAGAGAGAAAAATCTCATCCTATCTACTCATCCTACGTGTTACTCTCTTACGCCTCCAATGATGAGGTGTCATGCTTAAAAAACAAAAGATAAATCCACAAAAAAAATGAAGCATATAAGTAAGAGAGGTTTCATCCTATCATAATTGTTGGCTTTGTTTCTATTTTTAAGTTATGAGAAAATTGAAAGTCTCTCAACACACTTTTGAAGAAATCACCGCATTTTCTATCACTATTCAAGAAAAAAGGGAGACAATCAATAAAGAGAAAGAGAGAAAATTTCCATCCTCGTCGTTTAGAAATGTTCTCTCATGCAATAATAATTGAGATTTTATTTATTTTTAATTTTAATTAAGTTGTGGGAAATTGAAAGTCTCAAATTCAAACCATATTCATTTGAATATATGTCTAATCATACTAAACGCATTTTCGTAATTAAACCTCACAACCTAATCAAAATTAATGACCCGAGATCATCATCTCAATTTGTAAGAAACACTCATCCTCCTCTATAAGTTCATCTCAAGATATCAACCTCACTACAATGGAAATGAAATGAGAATACATATTAAAAGTGTAATGAAAGGCTACGATCACATTTTTTAATGACACGAAAAAGTTTAATGACTAGGAGTGTAATCTTTTAAAAATATAAGATTGCAATATTTCGATTGAGATCGATATGGCTTAAACAATTCAAAATTTGTTGAAATGAATATTTAAGATTACCCTTTTAGAGAAAAAGAATAACTCTTACATAATTAATGATTACACTTTTTTTAGAGGAGAAATAAAAAATGCCCTGATCACAGGATGATTTGGGAGCGCAAGAGGGTACTATCATTTTTTTTTCTTGTTTTCAGCAATCGTAGGACGTACGATAAGATCCGTGTTGGATCTGGTGCGTCATTTCTAGGGCTTCACAGCTTTTCATGGCGGCTTCTCCAGCCGTCCATGGAGGAGGTAGCTAGGGTGGGGAGGTTGGTTTTCTTCCACCTACTCTAATCTTCACGCAAGTTCTTGGAAGTTTGTTGAAGACGACAACGACTGAGATACCGGTGGAGGGAACAAACTTTAGGAAAGAGGACTCTCCAGCCATTGCTCTAACAGATGGGGTTGTTAATAGTAGGGAAGATTTTATTGGGAAATATGTGATAGTGCTCAAGTTTTCAAGCTATAGACCTACTGTTAAAGTGATTTGTGATTCTATTCATACGTCAAGGGGAAACTCGAGTGATTTTTCTATGGGTTTGCTGGATCCTAGACACTTAACACTGTGCTTAAAATCTGAGGAAGAAGCAAAAAAGGTTTTGTCTAGAGACTCTTTCACGATTAGGGGAGTGTGTTTCAAAGCTTTCCGTTGGCATGCAGTGTTTAGTTTGCATGCTGATACAGTGGTCGTACCATTGTGGGTTGAACTCCCAAACCTTCTAGATTCCGATTTTCACCAGCCATATTGAAGGCCATTGGTAACTCTTTTGGAGGATTCTTGCGTATGGATGATACTACCAGGTGTTTATGCATCCTATGGTGGCTCGGATGTGTGTTGAGATGGATCTTTCAGAGCCTCTTCCGACGTGAGTTTGGATAGACAGATCAAGAAATAAAGGTTTTTAGCAAAGAATTATTTTCTCAGGATTATGAGGTATGTTCTTTGATTTGTCACGATGTTTCAGTTTGTTGGAGGAAACTTGGTTTGAATAAAAATATTAATCTTGCAGAAGGGAAAGGAAAAGGTTGATGAGAATCAGAAAAAGGTAGAATAGAGTGTGAAGCAAGTCTATAGGCCTATTATGAAAAATAATTCAGTATGTGATGTAGAAGGAGCGGGTAAAGTTCAGGCTAACATGACAGGAGTCAGCGGAGCGTAGGATTCTAAGAGGTAGGCGACCTTGAGTCAACCAGTAAAGGTAGATGTAGGGAAGAATGTGCCAGTGGTGAATAAGAAAAACATGGAAGTCTCAAACTCATTTGCTGCCTTGGACAATCTAGGGGATGACGAGGCATCCCTTTCCCATGCAGATCTGCCTGAGGGTTTTAAAAACAATCTAGAAGAGGTACATACACATAGCTCAATTGTTTTTTTAGCTCCTACTACTACTTTGTTTGTTATGGGTGTTAACAAAGATGCATAAAATGAATTGGAGAACCAGTCGGTTGGAGACGGAGATGAATTAGATGCCAATTCTATTAGTAGCTCGCAAGCGAGTTTGTTTTAAAAATTCAAATTGCTTGGGTCTCGAGTATTCATTAAGTGGTATTGATAAAACTATTCAGGCAATGAGACATGAAGAGGTGTAAATATGAACTCTCTGTAAATACGAGGTCTGGTCGGTTGGATACGGAAGAGAAGGATCAGGAGGCGCTTGATGCTGACGAGGCCATGGAGGTGAAAGGAAGGAAGGCGTTAGACGATGTTGCAATGCTAGAAAATCACGGCATGTTGAGGTTCATTCAGAGAACGCAGGTTTGTAGATAGAGTATGTGATCATAGACCCAAAATGTCAATGAAGTAGAAAAAAAAAGGTGCTTAATGTTTATACTTTGGAATGTTTCAGTGTGGATAGTAAGAATCAGTATTAGACTCGGAAGTAGGACCGCAGGCAACCCTTATCAGAGATATGGAATTGTGAGCCCCCTCAGATTGAAAAATTGGCAGATCTACCAATCCATTGTTAATAATGATTGACCACATTATGTTTTGGAATGCTCGAGGAGTTGGAAACAGGGCTACTCGATGCAGGTTGAAAATTTTGGTTGCTAAAAAAAATGTTAGGATTTTAAAGATTGTTGAACCTATAATTGAAGCCAGTAGATTTCTAGAAGTGGCAAATAAAGTCAGGTTGTCAGGTTTTGTGTCCAATGAAAAAGTGGGTGGTAAAATTTTTGTATTTATAGGCCAATGATAATTCATTCTTAGTTCTTCGGATGTCAGATCGGATTTTACACGGTAAGGTGGCGGATAATACTAATATTCGATCTTTTGTGATTTCTTTTGTTTATACCAAATGTTCGATGGAGGAAAAACGAGAGCTTTGGTACAATTTGGAGAACTTTTCTATAAATTGAAATGAACCCTGGATGATAGGATGTTATTTTAACATAGTCATTTGTGAGCAGGAAAAGGTAGGTGGTTTTCTGCCTTCGTTAACTAGTACTGTGGAATATTCGGATTGTATTGCAAATTGTGACTACAGAATGGTGACTTTTATGGTCCCCCCGTCTCACTTGGTGCAATAACCGAAGGGGCCATGACCATATTTGGGCTAGGCTGGACGGAATACTGGTTAATTCAGAATGGGTGGTGCAAATGCCAAGTACGAGATTGAACATTTGTATTGCATGTTCTCTTAGATCACACACCTATGTTGGAATCAATGTCAGTTTTAGTGAGATCAGGTACGTCGCCATTTAAGCTATCTTGTCTAAAGTCTGCATACTCACCAGGTAGTGAGATGCAGGACATGGTGAGTATGCAGACTTTAGACAAGATAGACATTAAGCTCAAAGCCCTCTGCAGATAACTTATTTCAAAAATGTTTTTAGCATAATTCGGGCTCTAAAAGATGAAATGCAGCAGCAGGAGTCTGTTTTATTGACTGGCTGGAACGATGGGGGAGGTAATGGCATGAATGTTAATGCACATTGGGATGCGGATGCAGTGTGCAATTTGAACCGTTGTCAAGCAGGGTACAGATTGCTTTGAAACAGGAGGAAATATATTGGTAGCACAAATTAGGTTAGAAATAGCTCAAGGAAGGGGACGCTTGTACGAAGTATTTTTTAACGTTTGTGAAGTCCAGACAGAAGAGCAGGGTCATTGGCAAAATTAAGTTACCTTCTGAGAGGGAAATTTCAAATGTAGGTGAGATATTGAAATACGCTAATGATGTTTTTCATGCTATGCTCTCGACACGGGGGAATCAGGGTGTTAATAGTGAACTACTAGTGTATTCTGCAAGCTATTTTTTCGACAGATTGTAATAGTTTGTTAATTTGATCGTCTTTAGAAGCGGTCAAAATGGCGATTTTTGATGTTTCAAAAAATAGTACTCCAGGACCAGATGGATTCACTTCTAGTTTTATTCAGGCATGTTGAGAGATAGTTGGTATATGACCTCCACCACATTCTTCGTTGGAAAGTCGAGGAATTTTTCTATAGTGTTTCGCTCCTTTGGGGTAAGAGGAGTAGTGGGAAATCGCCCAGCGAGGGAACACGAGCAACGATTAGCATACAATCAAGCTCAACAGAATCGGAAGATAAAGCTACACTTACGAAGTGGCTTGAACTCCCGTTCGAGCGGACGACCCTTGAACCGGAAGTACTTTGAATCCGCAGGAGCCAAGAAGCAATACTTCTTCCAAGACTTGAAGTCATCAAGAAAATTATCAAAGCAAGCCGGCGACATCATTTTGCAGACAGCGTGGTCGTTCAACCGAGAAATCAACAATTGGATCACCCGCGGAGTCACGCGGACGCCAGCTTTCTTCGCTCTAATCAAAATGAGAAGAACGATCATGTACCCATTAGGTACCAACTAAGAAGAAGGAATTCCAAGGAAGTCCAGAAAGTCCCAAATCACATCCAGAACAAGAAAATGGACTCCGGTCTGAAACATCCCGCAGTGCAAACATATGAACCCCGTAGGCGTAAACATTGGCGTATGATCATCTTTCAGAGCATATAATGGTAGGTTCTCAGGGACCCTGAACTTCATCCGAATTTCAGCAAGGCCCGATTCAGAAAGCATCATGTCTTCGAAAAACTCAAAGCCATTGGCCAAAGTTGCGTCATCAAGATGGTTTTGGTGAGCCATGAAGAAGATGAACATAGCAAGATCTCTAAAACAAACAAATAGAAGAGTTATTTTCCGCACAAAGGATGACCTAAACAGGGATGGGATTCCCGCCTTTTCTCCACTGAACCGACGCACATTCAATTAATGAAGCGCGTGGCTCAAGCAACAATTCAAACTCAATCATCATGAGAGGCGTATCCTTTCAAGAAGTGACTTAGCAATTCGATGTGATGGCCCACTAAGTCGAGGGGAGTAGCTGATGAAACACCAAATTGATCACAATTTTCCGCCGTACACATGTCATGATGATCTCGAGGAGTAACAGGCCCTAGTTTCAACCCAACACTGATCCGACCCAAGCGGTTCTAAGCCCACCCAATGCAGTCTGCTAGACGGACTCGAATTCTCACAGCCCGCTAAGCCCACGTGTCTCACAACTATCCTCAATACATGTAAGCTCTGCTAAGGTAAGTATCTCGAGGATCAGCTTCGGATGGGCAATTACAACAGCTCTCTGCTTCAAACTAGAAAGCAGATTCAAGAGTATGTATTACATATGGAGACTTTTGTTTATAGACTACTCACGGAATGGGAACTATCTTCCGCGTATCTAGAAGCACATGGCTAACAGGGAAACTTCCCTCTACAACATGACTCCTAATTAGTTAAGGATCTCTAGGAAGATCTTTTTCCCTAAACTACACCATCGATGGCCTGGTCGAACCAGGACTCCTACATTATAAATAAGACATGAGGTTGGTAAGCTCAGGTGCGCTACAAATTACCTATTTACAACATTACACCTTCCTCAGATCCCTGTTTGCCTTTAACATCAAAGTGTCATCGGCCACTACAACGGTGGTTTGTGGCTCACGTGTTTTCCTTGTGCAGGTCAGCAGGTTTACAGGTCAAGGTCAAAGCAAGGAGTGGAAAACGACTATATAACTGTGAATAAAAAAATAAAGCTCGAACTAGCCAAATCGAGCTTATATATAAGCATAGAGTTTGTGGAAGGCAACCACTCAATTGTCGCATCAACATTAAACGTTGAGCGAAAGTTGAAGAGGTGTTTAAATCAGTTTCCTATATGCTATGCAAGTCCCCACTCAAATAGTCAATGGGCATGCTTGCAACCCCACTAACTAGGGGGAGTAATTGATGAGACATCAAACAGTCAACCGATCGTAGCCAAACACATGGCACAAATTGGTGCTAATATGAAAAACCCTAATCGAGTCTAATGCAAGCCTAAGCCAGGTGCAACCTAGAGCCCATAAGTCAAGCGCCAAAGCCCAGATTAGGCAAGCCTAATGATAAGCACCCAAAACATCAATTTCTACACCCCTAAATATACAATTGCTAAGTCCAATTATCCAATAAAAATATCTCATTATGTGCATTTTGTAGGAATTCAAGCACAAATCTCAAATCATGCACAAAGTGGCACAATAAGGCTAAATTCAACAACTAGAAGGCCCAATGGGAGTTCATGTGCATTCATAATGACTGAACAACTTCAATCCCAAGACCCATAAAGTCAAGCCTAGAAAGCATCAACAATGACGGATCTCGAGAAAATCAACAAGAAGATTTGGACGTCCACGTTGCCAACTTTATCATAAAAAACTTCTACAAAACATGTTTCCTTATTCAACTCCAACACTTTTCCTTGTTTCACTCAACCATGTTTCCTTGTTTCACAAACCATATTTTCTTGTTTCACTCGACCATGTTTCCTTGTTTCACTCAAACCCTTTTTACCTATAGACACCCCATACATGAAGTTCATCAGGGATGGATAGTTTGTCTTAGAAAAAAAAATTTGTTGTAGTTTTTGGCTTTAGATTTTTGCTTGGTAGAGAAGTGCATGTACTACTTTCCAACATTTTAATTGAGCCCCATGAAGATATAATGATAGTTAGATTGTGTTTCATATAGGAAGTAAAGTAGAACAATGAATTATAAGAAGTACTTCGAAAGAAAACTTCATTTGTTAAACGGATAATGATTTTGATTCGTAAGAATAAATTATTTTCATGTCTTTTTAGGATTTTTCTGATGAAAAACATAACCAAAATCCAATGATGTTTTAGAAATAAAACAAAGGATTTGGTTAAAGTTTGAGGAAAATGAAAAAACTTTTACTTCTTTAATCCCACAACTCAAGTCATGTAGGTTGAAAAACCATGTGATTTTAGTATTTTGGGAGAAATTGAAATAACATTGTACAATCATTATGTTTGAATGGGGTGATTCTCATACCCTTGAGATTTCTCTATATTCATTTTTGTTACAAATTATTATTTTGTTTTAGAATCATATCATCTCTCAACATCTCACCATCCTTTATTTTGCTCTTCTTTTTATTCTTTAAATTAAAATTTAAATATTATCTTCTTATCCAAGTGAAGTAGTCGATAACCCCTACTTCAACTATGCATTGTTGAAGTGTATTGTAGGTTGAAGGAAAAAATAAACAAAAAATATAAGTTATTTCTTTGATTGAGGTCGAAAATCATGCAACGACATGAATGTCAGCTTTTGGCATCAATCAAATGGCGTCGTTGCACATCACTTGGTGAAGGAAGACATTTTTGAAGATACAACTTTGGACACAATAGAGAAGATTTTTTTTTTTCCTTTTCATTAATTTTTTTCTCATCTTTATGCGTTTTTTTTGGGTGATTTCAGCATATAACAGAAAGAACACAGCAGCAGACAGCTCAAACAGTCTCCGTTTAACGTGAAATTTTAACAGAAAATTTGTTGCACTCCCTTGAATTTCTATAAATTTTTCAGAATTTTTTGAGGTCAGTTGCCTGTTGAACAAATTTGTTTGGAAAAGGGGGTGATAAAAATTTCAGAATTGCCAAAGACTTGCTTGAAGACCTTTTTTATTTGTAGTTTCTAGTGAGGAAGAGAGTTTATTCTTTAATAATTTTTTTTAATATGCCTCGAATGGTCGAGTGCAACTTGTAATAGTTAGGCATTATTATTTTAGCATTTGGTTGATTGTTAGTTTTAGGTTAGAATTAATTCACTTTCAAAAAAAATAAAAATTTTGACTTCTTGACCAAGACCATTAAACATCTTTGTATCTGTAATTGCTTGATTGTGTGTTTAATTATTTAGATAGCAATCGAAGTTAGAAATAAAAAAAATAATAATAAAAAAAAATTTGCTCTTTGAAAAGGGCTAACTTTTTTTTGTAGTGGACAACTAGTGGTGTTGTGGGGGAGAAAGCGATTGCTAGAATCTAGGAGGAGTAGCTCTCAAATAACACTTTTCTCTACTCCCACGGTGAAGACTTTGTGTCCGAGCTCACAAGTTAGTAAGTATCTCTTTCAGACATATTTTTTTAGTGGCTTGGGTGCTGAGTGAAAATCGATTGGACATTGCTTGGTGTTTGTTTATGTTTCCGAATCTTAACGAACTGCATAGTTGCTTATGTTAATAAACTACCATTAACAAAGAGGGCAAACCTAGCCCTGTTTTTGAAACTGGTGGAATCTCATCACATCAGTTGTGTGAAACCAAGGCACATAATAAAATCAACTAAGATTAGAGCCAACTAAACAGTGTTCATAGGACAACTAAGACCAAGGTTATTCTGTTGAATTTTGTGTTGACTAAAGCTAAACGTGATGTTGGGTTTAATCATTCAATGAACTCCGAGAGGCTGCTGCCACACGGGTAACTCACACGGTACGCCGAGTCACTAGTAAGCTGCGGACCGCAGAAGGACGTAGTGTAACTAACAGTTTTGGCTAGGAACACACACCCTAAGTACGTAATTGTCACGCATTGTTCTCATATCAATCGGTCTACAAAGCGGTAGCACAGGTACTTCTATTAATTAGACAATGTGATCTCTTATCACTTGTGCAATAATCTTGCTTCTTGCAAGCGTAACTTTGACCTCCTGGTTTTGGACTTTGTAATGTTGGATACAAGCTTTTAGGATCATCTGTTAGCACCCTATCTAATCAGGCAATAATAGATAACAGCGTAATGCTCGCTGGTTTCAATCAATCTTGTCCCTCACAGATTAACAAGATAAAATCCCATTATAACGTTGTTTGCTTAGATTTGGCATTTGTGTGGTTCAGAAGTGATTGTTGCTTGTGTATGTTTTCTTAATCGTCTAGGGATACTTGATCTTGTGTTTTGTCACTGTCATCTTTCCATCTTATTTTACTCCTTTTATGAAAGTTTGGGAATGACCCAACAAACGCTTGGTTCATACCCAAAATTTTTTTAGCCACCATAATCCACTCTTTGCCTATTCACCACACTCATCTTCACCTACCTCCCCTCACTCTCCAATCAACATTGAAATGGTAGAACTTCCAATTTGCAAATACAATGTTCCCCTTGCTGCTAATGTGCACAAATTCATTGAGTTGCCCCCTATCACGACAACTCAAATTTAGATCTAACCAGCTATTATTAATATGTTGCAGAAGTTTTATTGGCATGATCGAGAAAGCCAATATGTCCATATTGGAAACTTCCTTGAATTGTGTAGTACTTTTAAGAACCAAAACATAGATGAGGAAAAGTTTGTAGTACTTTTTATTAGCCTACCCTTTTTTGAGATGCTCATGAGTATTGTAAAGTCTATCATCGATGTCAACAACTTGGGCGAATAACTTGTCGACACATGATGCCTCTAAATCTTGTTATAGTGGTTGAAATTTTTGATGTTTGGGGGATCGATTTTATGGGACCGTTTTCATCCTCCCATGGGTATCAATACATCTTTCTTGTAGTGGATTACGTTTCTAAATGAATAAAGTCCATTGCCAGTAAGACCAATGATCACAAAATTGTTGTTTCATTCATAAGGGAGTTTATCTTTAGTAGATTTGGCACCCCCAAGGGTATCATTAGTGATGGGGGAAAGAATTTCTGTAACCGCGTCTTTGAGCATCTTGTTAAAACGTATGGGGTTACTCACAAAGTTTCCCTTTCCTACCATCCTCAAACAAGTGGTCAAGTTGAAGTCTCAAATCGTCAAATCAAGAACATCCTCGTAAAGACTATCAATCCAAATCGGAAATATTGGTCTTTACGCCTTTTGGATGCCTTATGGGCATACCAAACTGCATTCAAAACTTCTTTAGGGATGTCTTCCTATAGATTGGTCTTTGGTAAATCTTGTTACCTTCCTGTCGAACTCCAACATAGAGCTTATTGGGCTACAAAGAGTCTAAACTTTGACTTGGATATGGCTGGTCAACAACGGAAGCTTCAGCTCGATGAGCTAGAAGAATTGAGGTATGATGCTTATGACTTATCCAAGAACTACAAAGATAAAATAAAGTGGATACATGACAATAGCATCATGAGAATAGAGTTCCATCTTGGTCAGAAAGTCCTACTCTACAACTCTTGTCTTCACCTCTTTCCAGGTAAGTTAAAACTTGTTGGTCTAGTCCATTTATTGTTCGTGATGTTAAAGACTACGGTGCCATCACCTTAAAAAAACCCTACAAATGGTAGTCTCTTTCAAGTAAATGGACAACGACTAAAGCCATACCATGAACTTCCCACAAAGTCAGTTGAAACCATTCAATTGATTGATCCTAACTATGAGGATTAGTCACGCCCACAAATTCCTACTCCACAAAGCCTTTTTAGGGGTGGTATCCACCACCCCCATTAGGTCCGGCCAATGATAGTAAACTTAGCGCTACTAGGAGGAAGCCCAGTCTGTTAATGCATTCATTCATTCTTAAAAATAAAAACAAAAAAAATTAATAATACCGCCAATGCCTGTTTGGGGGTGATGTATTTTTAATAATACATCACCCCTACCAACTCACTATTTTACATTGCAGGGACGGTATAGATGTTCAACAAATCACCTGAGGTAATAAGTTCTAATTTTTATTTCTTTTTATTAACACTAGGGAAAGTGTTCTATTTGTTTGGGGGTAGGGAGATTTATCAAAATTCATACATCTTTTGAAAATCTTTTTCTAAAAAAATTAAAAAAAAAAAAAAAAAAAAAATGTGTGGTATCCTAGCTATGATGAGATTGGATTACTTGATTCATTACATTTAGGCAAAGAGATGTTGGGAGTTTATTACTAGAGTAAGCATTGTATTTGAACATTTAAGAACAAATAAATTTTTGCACAATGACCACAAATGTAGTTTGGAATACTGAAGTAAGTAACTTTCTTAGAATCTAGAGGAATAATAGTGGAGACTTTAAAGTTGTTAGCTATCAGACCTTTCACTTTATTCATAGAGTTTTTACGCAACTCCAAGTCATATGATGACTTAAAATTTTATTGGACATTAACTTGTTGTGAAGTATCATTATTCTTCTTTTTGGTTGATCACTGAGGATGACATCTTTTTTGAGTAAAGAGAAACATAGGTCTTGATCACTGAAAAATGTTAGGAAGTTTTATGAAGAAAAAGGGGAGTGCAAAGTGAAAATCCAAAGCCCAAGGTATTTCAGGAAAAAAAAAGTTGTGAAAAAAAAAAGAGGTTGATGACCCTATTAAGCTATTTGAAGACCATACCTTCTCACAAACAAAAAAAGGGGGGTTGTGAATAAAGGAATATAAAAGGAAGTGATTGATGTGTTCCCTATTAAGTTATTTGAAGACCCTACCTTCTCAGAAACATCTCTTTACTTATCATCTACCCCACTCTTCCTCATAAAAAATTTAAAATTTAAAATTTTAAATTTAAATTTAAAATTAAAAATTAAAAATTAAAAATTAAAAATTAAAAATTAAAAATTAAAAATTAAAAATTAAAAATTAAAAATTAAAAAAATAAAAAAATAATAAAAAAATCAAGTCAGATTCATTTTTATTTTAGAGGAGTCATAATTAACCTTATGGTAAGGTATGGTAAAAAGTGAAGAGTAGATAAGAATGCACTATGGTGGGTAACTCGACATTCTTGCAAGTGATCAACATTCCTTCCATAAGACTATTATTCTCTTTCATGTCCATTTATTCTTATGAGCATGTGAGAAGTTTGAATTTTCGCATTTCCTCTTTTCCTCACATTTAAGAGAGAAAATATTTTTCCCAAACTCAGAGTAATCATTTCAGAGAGATTAACTGGTGAGTTTGAAGTCAAAACGGCTATTACAAATGTGGATTAGGATGTATGTCACTTTGACACAAAAAGTTGCATTTGTTGGTAATTCACACACACACACACCTTGTTCTAAAGTTTTTCACTTATAATGTGCAATTTAGTAACTAGTTACATATGTCTCTTGTCTTCTATGTGGTTGAATAACAAGGATATTCTGAGAAAAATAGGGCACACATCAATTTTGTTTCAAATAAAAAACAAATTTGCGGGCGTCATCCTGGATAACTCTCAAGAGGCTAAAACTCCTCCTTTAGTGTCATGCTAGAGGTTCAAGGTGTTGCTGCATATTATAAATGCAATCGAGTCATACCAGCGAAAGTGAAATTGATTTCTTTGAGAAGTTTAGGACGAATAAAAATATTTTGTTTTATGTAATTGCTAAGTCCAATTATCCAATAAAATATCTCATTACGTGTATTTTGTGCATTTTGTAGGAATTCAAGCACAAATCTAAAATCATGCACAAAGTGGCACAATAAGGCTAAATTAAACAACTAGAAGGCCCAATGGAGTTCACATGAATTCATAATGACTAAAGAATTTCAATACCAAGACCCATGAAGTCAAGCCCACAAAGCATCAACAACAACGGATCTCGAGAAAATCAACATGAAGATTTGAATGTCCACATGGTCAATTTAGCATAAAAAATTCTCTGCAAGACATGTTTACTTATTCAACTTCAACACTTTTCCTTATTTCACACAACCATGTTTCCTTGTTTTACTAACCATGTTTCCTTGTTTCACTCAACCATGTTTCCTTATTTCCCTCAAACCATTTTTTACCTATAAAACCCCATACAAGTTCATAAGGGATGGATAGTTTGTGTTAGCGAGTTTTTTTGTTGTAGTTCTTGGCTTTAGATTTTTGCTTGGTAGAAAAGTGCATGTACTACTTTCCAACATTTTAATTGAACTAAGTTTTATTTTTGTTTCTCTTTCTCAATTGTTTATCTTTCTCCTTTAACTTTTAGTTTATTCTCATTATTCACGGAGAGCTAATCTCCCCTCTCAAGGGAAAGAGATTGAGCCCCATGAAGATAATGATAGTTAGATTGTGTTTTATTTAGGAAGTGAAGTACAGCAATGAATTGTAAGAAGTACTTCGAAAGAAGGCTTCATTTGTTAAATAGATAATGATTTTGATTCGAAAGAATAAATTATTTCCATTTCTTTTTAGGATTTTTTTCGATGAAAAACATAACCGAAATCCAATGATGTTTTAGATATAAAACAATGGATTTGGTTAAAGTTTGAGGAAAATAAAAAGATTATACTTCTTTAATCCCAAAACTCAAGTCATGTAGGTTGAAAAACCATTTGATTTGAGTATTTTGGGAGAAATTTAAATTACATTGTACAATCATTATGTTTGAATGGGGTGATTCTCATACCATTGAAATTTCTCTATATTCATTTTTGTTACAAGTTATTATTTTGTTTTAGAATCATATCGTCTCTCAACATCTCACCATCCATTATTTTGCTCTTCTTTTTATTCTTTAAATTAAAATTCAAATATTATCTTCTAATCCAAGCGAAGTAGCCGATAACCCCTACTTCCACTATGCATTGTTGAAGTGTATTGTAGGTTGAAGGAAAATATAAACAAAAAAATAGTTATTTCTTTGATTGATGTCGAAAATCATGCAACGACATTAATGTCAGATTTTTGCATCAATTACCTAATATGGTATGATTTTAGAGTTTGGCCTAGGATGATAAGGCCCGAGCACAGATCTCTGGGCTAAAGCATGCCCAGGGTCCATTTGCACGACTCTTGGTTCAATAGAGCCAAGTGCTAAAGGAGACTCAGTCATTAACGGGTAAGATTCTAAACTAGATATCCTCCCTAAGTCACGCCCTCAACGGTAGAGTCAGTAAAGGAGTAAAACACTCACTATATATGGTGAACAAAACGAATGAGAAAGGTACACATATGCAACCCTAATTTTATCTGTCTATCTTCATCCTTGTTCAGTGCCTTATTTACCATTGGAGTGTCTTTGTCCGCGACAACGATGGTCTCATTCACTATTTTTTTCTTACATGTCAAAATCAACAGGGACGGATTTGGACGCATCATTAAAGTTTCGGTATTTATGCTTTTCGATATTCTTCATGTTTGAATTGGGCAAACCCCACTTCATGGATGGATTTTCTAGCATACATTAAAATGTTTGGGTGAATTTCTTGTTATGGGTTTTCTAGCATACAACTTATTTGTGTGAATTTCATGTTTGATAAAGATTTATCTCATACTAGTTGGGACAGAATATCAGTATCTTCGTGATGACATAACATTATTTTTAATAAACTTTATATGGTTTGCTTTTAAGTAATAAAATTTTGTTTTTCAAATGTTTAGGATGGGAAAGACGAGCAAGGACCTTGTGTCTTCTTCGGTCGGTGGTGGTGTTGACTCAATAAATGGACAGTCAATGACATCATCTAGTTGAAAGATTAGTGCAGAACAAGCTCAACAAGACATGGCAGTAAAAAAATCTTCCTGGATATTTCATGGCAGAGGAAACAACAACAATAACAACAGGGTGTGGAGAAAAAACAGGGGAAAATGAGAGAAGTTAGTGGTGGTGTTGGTGGTGGTGATGGAAATAGTGGAGGGAACGTAAATGTTTATCTAGCTTTGTTTAAATGTTTAGTTATGTGGACAAAGTAATGTAGCAATTCATGTTTACTTGAATGTACTTTATTTCATTGTCATGTTTTCTAGTTAATGGAATTAAATGTTGTTTCAAGTGTATATTTTTGTTTCATTATTACTGATGATACACCAAAAAGGTCACATCCCTGAGCCATACACGTGTCATCATTATCTCGAGGAATTACACGCCAGCATCAGACCAACACTGATCTGGTCCAATTGGTTCTAAGCTCTCCCAACGCGATCAGCCAAACGGACCCAAACTCTTACAGCCTGCTAAGCCCACACGTTTTACAACTATCCTCAATACATGTAAGCCCTGCTAAGGCAAGTATCTCGAGGATATCAGCTGCAATTACAGCAGCTTTCCACTTCCAACTAGAAAGTAAATAATAGAGTACATAACACACAGGGAAACTTCCTCTTATGGATTACCCAGAGATTGGGAACTATCTCCCGTGTATCTAGGAGCACACAGCTAACAGGGAAATTTCGTTCTATAGCACGACTTCTAATTAGAAAAGGATCTCCACAAAGATCACCTGCTTAAACTACGCCATCGATGGCTTGGTCGAACCAGGACTCCCACACTATAACTAAGACATGAGGTTGGTAAGCTAAGGTACGCTACAAATTCCTTATTTAGAGCATTACACCTTCCTTAGATCCCGGTCTTAGTTTAGCATCGGAGTGTCATCAGCCACCACAATGGTGGTCCATGGCCCACATGCATTCCTTGTGTAGATCAGCAGGATTGGGTTAGAATAAGGAGCAAAAAATGATTGCATTAGTTTGGCGCCGTCCGTAGGGATGACAAAGTTCCTAACCTTTTACTAGCATCATTTCCCTTCGAAATACAGTGAGATGGTAACCATAGATTTTGCAACAACGGAGAACAAGGGGACGCGTCAAATGTTCCGACTGGTACTATACCCCCGGTTTTCGCTGTGCTAGTTATGCACAGGTAACAGACTCACGCCCCCACGCCAGCAACAACAACGATGTACCCCAGGATAGATATGTTGTCATCTCAAATACAACAAATCACCAAAAAAGTAGAGGCTCTCGCTAATGGATATCAGAAGCAGCACAGGCCTCTGTCTCCCGAGGACGATAGAGAGCAGGCACAGGAGAGTCAGGCCCCTACTAGTTCTCACTAAGCCAGAAGAGGTGGCGCAGTTAACACATAATTGAATGCCAGGGCAGATAGGCTTGGCTCTCAGAACCCCCTCCGCATAGGGGCACACGACCTAGATGTGCTATACCATCTCTCAGTCCCACTTTTTGTGGACTGTATCATGAACGAGGCCTTCCAAAAAATTTCACGCCTCCGAAGCTCGATTTCTACGACGGGACCACCAACCCATTTGACAACCTACGCCATTACCGGCATGTAATGGCCCTCAAGGAAGGATCCGAGTCGATGATGTTTCGAACTTTTCCACTAGCCTGAAGAAGACAACACTAATGTGGTTCCACAATTTCCTGCCAAGGTCGATCGACTCCTTCAAGATGATGGCGAAGGAGTTCCTGATGCGTTTTGTCAGAAGTCAGCATTTCTGAAAAGGTCTGCACTACATACTCACTCTTAAACAGAGATCCCATGAGACGTTCAGAGAGTATGTCACGCGCTTCAACGAGGAGTTGACACTCATTGACGATTGCAATAATGACACAGTCGTGACAACTTTTACCGTGGGCCTAAAGGAAGGAAAGCTCTATGAAGACCTCACTTTGGAACCCCCTTTAGACGTGAAGGAACTCCTCAAGAACACCAATAAGTACATTACTTAAGATCACCAAAAGCACCCAAAGTTTTTCATGGAGTTCTATGAAGGAAAGCTCTATGAAGTGTCGGTGACGACTAGCAACAAAAGTTAGATCAAAGCCTAGAACTTTAGCCACCACTGTGCGGGTGTAGATGGCGGGAGCCTAGTCAGTCCTAAGCTGATTCCGACGGCTCACTGTGGGACCACTGCTTTTCAGTCTAGCCGCCGAATTACCAACGCTGAACTTGTAGCCCCCAATGCACAAGTGTAGATGGTTTAGAAGCTTGCCATGGGACCACTGCTCTTTAGCATGGCCGTCAAAAACCCCCAAATTTGTAGCTTGATGTGCACGAGTGTAGATGTTTTTGAAGGTGAGAGCCTAATCATTCCCGAAGTGATTCCGACGGCTTGCCACGGGACCACTACTTTTCAGCCTGGTCGCCAAACCCTTTCGTCTTGAACTTGTAGCCCCTACTACGCGGGTATAAATGGTTCGAAAGGTCGGAGACTAGTCAGTCTCTGACTGATGATGACGGCTCACCACGGGACTACTACTCTTCAGCATGGCCGCCAAATCCTTATTCTCCAAACCTGTAGTCCAATCTTTTCATACATAGACGGTTCGGAAGGTGGGATCCCTAAGCAGTTTTCCACACGATCACCGCTCTCTTTCGAAGTAACGGCCGCAAAGATAAATCACAACTCAATCAATGTCCTCACGTTCAAACGAGCTGGCATTCTTTTTTCAGCAGAGGCCACTCATGCCAACACATAAATAGTCCAGCCAACATGAACTTACGACGCCTGGCTCGATACAAATGCTCTGACACGTACACTAGGCTATCACAACTCACTTATAACGACGATTGCAGCCGATAAATCAGATAAACGAGATAAGCCCCAAGCAGTTTATTTTAAGGGCGAGATATAGCCCGAGTAACGTAACCCACGGCTAAACTGTTTGTGACATACCCACTGTTGGACATGACTATGCAATAGTGACTCTGAGTCACCCGCAACATAAACGATCAAGCTCTCGAATGCAGACAGACTGCTCAGCTTCCTACTGATCCAACCAGCCTATGCCAAAATAAGTGACAAAGCAAAATGGAAGACACATGATAGGGATAGTGAGCACAAAATGGATACAGAACGTATTTAAGATAAAACTGTTTTCATTAATAGTCAAAGCAAAATAGGTACAAGTATACAAAGTTTACTAATTGTCAGGAGAGGGTACGGAAACATAAAAGCTAAGCTTGACGGAGGAAGGAGCTAGAGTAGTGTCCATACGCGCCACGACCTGAGCATCAGAGTCCGAACCGCCCTTGTCGTCTGATGTCACAAAAGCAACGAACATATATACATACGACATCTTCTTGTAATGGCAAAGATCCCGTTCCGAATGCTCCTCCTTTATTAGCACCAGCAGCTATCGTCTGCCGTTTACAACCCAACGGAACTCGCACTTGCCATGTTCATGCAGAAGCTCTTCCTCACGAGCCTTCGCATCAGTAAATTAACGTTGCAACAACTCCAACTTGTCGGCCAGTGCATCAACCTGAGACCGCTTTGTACCCAAATTGTTCTTTACAGTACTGAGCTTGTGATTCTCTAATTCGAGCTGGTTCTCGATCTTCCTCGCCTCCCAATCATTGAACTCTACATCAGCTTCTAATTGTTGCTTCTAAGCTGCCCAGTCAGCCTCCTTCAAGGCATTTTGTGCAGCGAGAGACCACGGTGCAGAACGCGCCTTAGCCGCATCTTCCCGCGCGATCTCCATGCCTCGGCGAGTCCGATCCAACTCCTACTTGAATCTGTCCCTTGCAAACACCGCCTCCACTAGATCACACTCAAGGGCTTCCAAACGAACCCTCTAAGTCTCAGCAACCACGGCTGACTTCTCCAACCTCTTCTCCCTAGCATTCTTCTTCAGCAGCTCAATTTCATAAAGCGCGTCGGAATACAGCGCTTGCATGTGCGAGAAGACATGATCCATAATGTACACCCTCTCACGAGCCGCCTCGACTTCTATTACAACAACGGCCACCTGGCATAAATGAGACATACCTAGCATAGCATACTTTAATCCCTCATCCATGTGCCCTTCAAGCGTAATCCTTCAGCCAGCTATGACGCCTGCTTATATGTTGCCTTGAAACATATTCCACATCGACCTCCTGGTGCCAGACCTGAGTGTTCATCCTCACTAAGTCTGAGGAAAATAAGCTTACCCGCGCATCCGGATGAAGCTCTCATGGATTAGGAATTACATCGACACCACCCTTTGTAGTCGCCACTGTTCCCATGCTCTTTTCCGAAGCCTTTCTTTTGTCACGAACAACCGACCCTTTAGTGCGAGACGGCTTAACAGGATCCGGAGGAAGGGGAGGAAGCGAGTTATCCAACGGACCCTCCAACACCTCGAGACGTGGCCTGGAACGAGACGGTGAACAATGTGGACTATGAGGAACTTGGCCTGTGCAAACACAGCCACTACCAGACAGCCCACCAACGGGAGGATCGAATTCCATAACCTCAGGCAGATCCTGTGACGACCCCCTCATGCACTGTACCGATACTGTCCGCTTTGGGCTACCATCAGGCCCTCATGGCTTTAAAAGGCCTCGATATAATGGGGAGCTGACCCCGCACATATAAGGATCATCCTCCTCCCCTACCCAGGCGATATGGGACTATGATTTCCCTTGTAGCTCGTCCAACCCCTCTCGGCCTATTGGGCATCTTAGGCCTGTTGGGCTCCAACCCTCACCCTCACCTCAGGTTCGCCCACTTATGGTCTCACAATCCACCCCCCCTTAAGGCCCAACGTCTTCATTGGCCACACAGGCACAGCGTCCACGTTGCCCGAGGGCCCACTTCCATGTGGCATACTTCCGACTGGGTCAGGCTCTGATACCAAACTATGACGACCCCCTCCCGCACTGTACCGATACTGTCCACTTTGGGCTACCATCCAGCCCTCATGGCTTTAAAAGGCCTCGATACAATGGGAAGTTGCCCCCGCACATATAAGGATCATCCTCCTCCCCAACCCAGGCGATATGGGACTATGATTCCCCTTGTAGCTCGTCCAACCCCTCTCGGCCTATTGGGCATGTTGGGCATCTTGGGACTGTTGGGCTCCAACCCTCACCCTCACCTCAGGTCCGCCCACTTAGGGTCTCACAGATCCTCACAGGAACCTTCTATGGGAACGATCACGAACGAATCGGCAACAGCAGAAGCCGCCATTGCAACCTGCGTCAACTGCTCACTCAAAGCTTCCGCCTGTGCAGCACAAAGGTTCGACATATCTTCAACCCCTGGAAATTGCAAGTGGTCCTTCTCCCAGCCAGATACATCGACCTCTTCCCTGATAAGCTGATCAGACTCATGCTCTTCACTTACAATAGCAGGTCATTTTGGAGTCGACCCAGTTCTATTGTGGGACGTCTTCGAACTCACAAAGGAGGCAAGCGACTCGGACGGCTCCTCCGTATCTGAAAAACAGGAGTTTGGCCCCAGCGACTTTCCTCTTCCTAGAAGGGGCCCCATCTTCAGACTTAACTCGCGATGCTCGGTAAAGAATGGCAGCCACGTGCCAGTTGTCCCACAACTTACTGCAAACAAAGTTATGAATGCATATGACATCCACCACGTTCCTCATTGACAAGTTGTGAAGAAACACAAGCATCGATTAGCATGCAATCAAGCGCAATGAAATCAGAAGAAAAAGTTGTACTTACGAAGTGGGTTGAACTACCGCTCGAGCGGACGACCCTTGAACTGGAAGTACTTTGAATCCACAGGGGCCAAGAAGCAATACTTCTGTCAGAACTTGAAGTCATCAGGCAGATTCGCAAAGCAAGCCAGCGATGTCATTTTCCATAAGTGTTACTCTACAGCCAAGGAGAAGTTAGCAACTGGATCACTCGTGGGTCACGAGAACGCCAGCTTCCTTCGCCCTAATCAGAATAAGAAGAATGATCTTGTATCCATTAGGCCACAAATGGGCCGGAGTAATTCCAAGAAAGTTTAGGAAGTCCCAAATCACATCCAGAATGGGATAATGTACTCCAGTTTGGAGAGTCACCTTATGCATGCAGATGAACCTCGCCGGTGATGGTATTGGCGTCTAGTCGCCCTTCAAAACAGAAAACGGTAGGTCCTCGAGGACCCCAAACTTTGTACGGGTTACAGCAAGGCCAGATTCGGAAAGCAACCTGTCTTAAAAAAACTCAAGGCCCCTAGCCAAGGTTGTGTCATTAAGAAGGTCTTGTTGAGCCATGAAGAAGATGAACAATCTTTTCAATCAGAATATGAACAGAGCAATGTCTTCAAAAGTAAAAAAAAAAAAAAAAAAAAAAAATTTGAAAAGTAGTCTCCGTACAACGGATGACCTAAATAGGGATTATGTTCACGCCTCTTTTCCACCAAACCGACACACGTTCAATAAATGCAGCGTGCAACTCAAGCAAAGATTCAAACTCAATCATCTTGAGCGGCGTATCTTTTTAAGAGATGACTTAGCAAACCGATGTGTCGGCCCACTAACTCGGGAGAGTAGCTGATGATACACCAAAACAATCACATACCTGGGCCATACACTTGTCATGATGATCTCGATGAATTATGGGCCCTAGCGTTAGCCCAACACTGATCCAGCCCAAGAGGTTCTAAGCCTGCCCAATGCGGTCAGCCAAACGGACTCGAACTTTTATAGCATGCTAAGCCCACACATCTTACAACTATCCTCAATACCCGTAAGCCCTGCTAAGGCAAGTATCTTGAGGATCAGCTTCGGACAGGCAACTACAACATCTCTCCGCCTCCAATTAGGAAGTAAATCCAGAGTGCATATCATAATGGAAAACTTCCTCTTACAGATTACCCTGAGATTGGGAACTATCTCTCGCGTATCTAGGAGCATACTGCTAACAGGGAAATTCCATTCTACAGCACGTCTCCAATTTAGATAAGGATCTCCAAGAAGATCTCCTTCTTAAACTACACCATCGATGGTCTGGTTGAACCAGGACTCCCACACTATAAATAAGACATGAGGTTAATAACCTAAGGGACGCTACAAATTTCATGTTTACAGCATTACTCCTTCCTCAAATCCCTGTCTGCCATTGGCGACCACAATGGTGGTCCGTGCCTTATGTGCGTTCCTTGTGTAGGTTAGCAGGTCAGTAGAACAAGGTTAGAGCAAGGAGCAAAAATCGATTGCATCAATTACAAAGTACAACTTATTAATGTCATGTTCTATTGATGTTTTGGACAAAGTTTATTTATTTTTGAAGTCCCAAACCAAAAAAAATCAACAGGGCAAGGGATTTTACCCCTTTGCAGATAGCCTAACGAGATTGTGTACAATTTCGCAGACCCTCAACCTTGAGTTTTGTTTAAAATCTCACAGGTTTTAAAATAATTTATCAAAACAACCGTATTCACTCGTCTTGCAGATGTACTAGCGAGTTTCTTAGCGGATCTCGGACACACTTCTGTCTTGTGAGATTCCATGTTCACTCAAAAAAATAGATTTGTATAAAACTTAGATATGATTGACCATTGTTTTATTGAAACTCAACAAGCAAATAACTTGATCTCACACGTAAACCTACATACAAAGAGTTCTATTTGTAAACAAACTAGGGTATTCCCCGTGCCATTGGCACGATAAATAAATCTCAAGATAAATAAATATCAAAATGTTGGGAATGGAAATCGAACCCATGTACTCTTGTTGGGGGATTGATTGAAGGTAAGACATAAATGCTAACTTTAAGTCCCAACCATTAGATGAAACAAATCTCAACCATGAACTATGTTTATCTACAAACTTATCTCTTGGTGTTTTAAGTTCTATATGATCCATTAGATTCTTATATTTGGGTAAATCTCAAGCATTTTTTTATCTCCAACCTCAAACACTATTCTGATTTGTAATATAGACTAGGGTTTCCCCGTACCTTCAGCACTCAAATTCAATCTGAGCCATTACATATGTGGTGGTTAGAGTTGGTTGGGGAATAAAAGTTAAAAAAAAACTTCTTTCTCCAACCTCCCACTTTTAGATTCGTTAGATCTTTATGTTTGGATAATGTTCAACCGCCTTTTTATCTCCAGCCTCAAACACCATTCTGATTTGTTATATAGATGCTAACTAACAAACTCACTACCTCCACTTCCATATGCATTGGAAAACTAAATAAGATCGTAGAAACGCATTTCCTAATTTATTGGACTAACAAGAGATCATTAATAGTGAATTAACGGCAATAAAGTAGGAACTACCACCACCACGTGTGTGTTTGCAGTCACAGAGCCTAATGCGAGATGTCATTGTCTTTTCTTTTTACAGGAGTATGTGGGAGACTAGATTTACCCAAGGTTTCAAAAAATGCCCAAACGTAGTACCTATTGCGAGATACTGCAATCTTCCCGCAAAATGGTGTGTGAGATAACCTCTTTTGTTCGTTGTAACTATTGTGAGACAATAAAACTGCCAAAACATCTTGTTGTTGGGAAAATCAAAATGAAAAGAAGAAGGAAGGGGTTCACATGTTTGTTTATATATCCCACTTTGATTTTTTCACATTTGGCTCCGAAGTTTAATAAATACATAGGGTTGTTTGTTTGTCACTTTAAGGTAAATTTGTTATACATATGTCTCTACTAGGTTGAGATCCTCAAACCATGCCTTGTTGTTAAATTATTGATCAAATTACTACTAGGTGTGGATAGTTATAACAATAAAAAGTTTCACTAACATTGTAATCCAAATCTAAGCACTAAAGAAACAGCGATACCACAACATGTAGCATGCAACAACCAAACCAAAACCCACTCTACTTCATTGACTAAAACAAAATTGTGATGGCTCCTAACGATAGATTACAACATGGGTTGTGTTTGAGCAAACATTGAAGGAACTCAATCTTTCTATAAGCTCCCATGTTTGCCAATCTCTCTCATTTGAGATTTTTTTATGGCAAGAAGAGAGAATTAATATGGTTGTTGATGATACACCGAAACATCCTCTCTTCTACATCGTACTCATGTCATGATGATCTCTATGAATAACAGGCCCAAGCATCAGTCTAGCACTGATCCGGCCCAGGCGACATCAAACCCATGCATTGCAGTCCGCCAAACGGACCTGAATTACTATAGCCTACTAAGCCCATTTGTCTCACAGCCATCCCCAATACCCGTAAGGCCCAGTAAGGCAAGTATCTCGGGGATCAGCTTTGGACGGGAAAGCCAGCAGTACTTTGTCTTCAACTAAGAAGTAAATATCAAAGTTTAAATCGTATGAGGAAACTTCGACATATGGAAAACACTCCAATGGGTAACTATCTCCTACGTATCTAAGAGCACAGGTCTAACTGGGAAACTTCCCTCCACAAGACGACTTCTAATTAGAGAAAGATCTCCAAGAAGAACTTTTTTCCTAAACTATGCCACCGATGGCCGAGCCGAACTAGGTTTCCATCACTATAAATAAGAAAGAAGGTTGGTGAACAAAGGTACGCTACAAATTTCCTGTTTACAACTTTATGCCTTTCTCAGATCCTTGTCTGACTTTAGCATCGGAGTGCCATCGTCCATCACATTGGTGGTTCGTGGCTCACGTGCATTCCTTGTGAAGGTCAGCAGGTCAAGGTCAAGTATGGAGCGGAAATATACTGCATCAGTTTGGCGTCGTTCGTGGGGATGACATAGTTCCTAGCAAAGCATTGACATCATATCTTCTTAGAGTTCAGGAAATGGTGACCACAAGATCCCAAAACAATGGAGACCAGGGGGACATGTTGAACACTCAAGCTGGTACTATACCACCGCTTCCAGCGGTACTGGTGACATAAAGGGAGCATGCTCGCACCCCCATGCCAGCAACAAGAGCGACGAACCCCATGATGGATCTGCTATCATCCCAGATATACCAGATTGCTAAAGCGGTGGAGATCCTCACTCAACAGAACCCTCCACCTGCTGATGGAGATTAGGAGCAGCACAAACTCAATCTCCAAACGACAATAGAGAGCAGGCGCAAGAGAGTCAAGCCCCCGCCAGTTCTCACTAGACTAGAGGTGGTGGCGCGGTCAATGGAGATCCAACTTTCAGGGCAGACAGACCCGCCACGCATAACCCCCTCCACTGAGGGGCTGAAGACCCAGATGTGTTGTACTACCTTTCTAATTCCCCGTTCGTGGACCACATCATGAACGAAACTCTGCCAAAGAAGTTCAACCCTCCAAAGCTTGAGTTCTTTGACGGACTGGTGACCTGCTTGATCTCTTGCATCATCACCAGCATGTGATGGCGCTCAAAGAAGGTTTTGAATTGGTAATGTTAAGAATGTTCCCTACCAGCCTGAAGAAGTCAGAGCTAACATGGTTCCATAGCCTCCCGCCAAAGTCAATCGACTCATTCAAGACACTAGCCAAAGCATTCCTTACATGCTTTACTGGCAGCCAGCGGATCAAGAAGGGCTCGCACTATATAGTCTCCCTGAGGCAGAAGTTGAATGAAATGCTAAGGAAATGCGTCACGCACTTCAATGACAAGCTGACGCTCATTAACGGCTGCAGCAACGATACCTCCATTACGGCTTTTACTGTGGAGCTAAGAGAAGGAAAGTTTATGAATTTCTCACCCTGGAACCCCCTATGGATATGGCAGAACTCTTGAAAAACGCCTAGAGGTGCATCATCTTGGAGGAAATGAGAACGACCAAGAAGGAAACTGAAATAGAAAAGAAACCCTCCGGTTCTAGAGATAGAAGGGAGGGAAAGAGACAAGAAGACGGAGATAGGAATAAACGGAAGCGCAAAGATGGAAGGTCAGACTCTAGCCGTGCCAAGCTAGAAAAATCTTCCAACTATGTTAGATCCAAGACCATAACCCTCCTCAACTCTAGCTTAACAGACATCCTCAGTTCCATGAAGAATTAGGAGGATCTAAAGTGGCCCCTGAAGCAGCAGCGTGGAGACCTCTACAAATGCGACAACAGCAGGTATTGCTCGTACCACAAGGAGGGTGGTCATGACACCAACGACTGTAAGAGTATGAGGAACGAGATCGGGTATTGATTCGAAAGGGCAAAACTGAAGGAGTTCCTTGGCTCAGATAAGGCAAGACCAGACCAAGGAAAGAAGAAAGGCGGTCAAAAAATTGAAAAGAAGGCTTTGGGCATTATATATGTTCTTCACGGAGTCGGATCAGAAAAAGAATAGTCAAACAAGTCTCGAAAGCGGACACTCCTTGAGATGCGGACACAGCCCACCACCGAAGACCGACGCTTGTATTGATCAAAAGTTCAGAGCCCAATCCTAACCTTGACTTTCACATATTAGTACCTCGAAGTCGTCCTCACACCACACAATGACGCTCTTATCATTTCGGTCTCTATTGCAAGGTGGAAAGTAAATAGGGCCCTGGCGAACACAGGAAGTTTCCTCAATGTCCTATTCTACAACACATTCCGCAATATGGACCTCAAGGAAGAGAACCTTACACCTTCTGGCTACCCACTGATTTAGTTTAGTGAAGAAAAATGCTTTTTGATCGGGAATATAAAGCTAGCAGTGGTGGCAGAGGAGACACAACTGAGGAAGGTCTTGTTCTTGGACTTCATGGTGGTAGACACACCGTCTACCTATAACTTCATCTTGGGTAGACCGTGGCTTCACCAGATGGAAGCAGTGATCTCCACCCTTTATGAGTGTGTCAAGTATACCGCCAACCACTCAGAGGGAACAATTTGCGGGGACCAACCAACGGCACGGGGCTGCCACTATGCCGCGTTAAAGCTGATAGAATGTTTTTAGATACAATTGGAGCCCGCCAAACAAATTGAGCAGAACCCAGACGCAAAAACTGAAGAGGATTTGCTCCTCTTAGATGGGGACAAAGACCCAGCAGCAGTGGCCCAATTTAGCGACGGAGCACATTCCAGCATTATAGGAGTGGTCCGCCCTCTAGCCCAACGGGACGTCTAGCCAAGCGGAGAAGTCATCACAAACGGGAACACAATCCCACAACTGTCAACGGGTGCGAAAGGATCCTCCCACGCAAGGTTTACCTTTCACTAACCACAACGGCGTTGGCGAAACTTGACAATTGGCTGAATGTACTTACAATCCAAACACGGGCTATGCGAATTTACTTCAAGGCTGGATCAATTTCTCTCCGCCAATAATCAATCTATCTAGTTGTTTAGCTTTCTTTCAGTAGTCAGTTTAGAGAAACTTATGTGATTTGCGCTCATTTGAGAAATAAAAGAGAATTACGCAAACACACTCTATTGATTACTTGAAAGGTGTTACAACGTTTGCCCAGATGGCTGGTACAAAAGATTACAAACTACAAGCATACAAATCCGATGCGATGTACAGTAAAGATTCGCTTAAACAATCCGACTTCAGATGAGGGCTCAGAAGTGACAGCAAAGGTACCCAGGGTAAACTATGTTGCCCTCTAAGAGTTTCGTTCTGCGATTTCTCTGGAAAAGATGAGTTGCGAGCAAGAGTAAATGTACAAAAATAAGTAGGAAAGAGCGCACACAATTCAATACTTCGTCAGACCCACCTCGCAAGGATGACTTGAGGTGGTAAAAAATCAGCCAACTCACATGCTCGATCCGCCAAATCAGCCGAACTAAGGACAAGTATCAGATTGAAACGAATCGAGTGCACCCTCCCGTTGAGGAATGAGAAAGGCGTCGAGGAGTCAATGGCCCACTCCTACAGGCCATGTCCAACTTCACTCCGCCCTACAACTCCAAGTTCTAGTGCAGCGCAATGTGTCAAGGCTAGCTGAGGAGGGAGGAAAACAACCACTCCAAAGTTAGTTGCTGGTGTTCTCTCAAAATTATGCGGTTCAAAGCATCGACAGGATGCCAACACATAAGCGACAGACTCGTTGTAACACCCCTAAATTTCATAAAGTTAACTTATTTTATTTTGAATTAAATAAAATAGAGTTACATTTAATTGAATTTAAATTTCAAAATTTTGGGGTTTTATTTTGTGAAGTTAAGGGTGGGTGCCCTCAAAATTCTAATGGGGGCAATTAGCCACCCAATTATAAGAGAAAACCCTTTTTCTTCTTCCTTTTTCTCTTTTATGCATTATTTTTATGTTCATTGGCAGCGAGCACACTCTCTGATCGAGCTCGCAACCGATCCCACTGCCCCAGACTTCTTCATTTCTTTTTCCTCTCTCGTCCCTCTCTTTCCCATTTGATTTCATCGCTAGAAGACAGAAATATATGACTGCTAAGATGGCGCAGCCGATTGGGGCTACCTTGCGGGCGATCGATGGTGTGGGAGA
This sequence comes from Berberis vulgaris, assembly GCA_963556465.1. Taxonomy (NCBI): domain Eukaryota; kingdom Viridiplantae; phylum Streptophyta; class Magnoliopsida; order Ranunculales; family Berberidaceae; genus Berberis; species Berberis vulgaris. The sequence continues at coordinate 36,314,037 of OY747126.1, read as the reverse complement.
TCACAGGCGAGAGGTCGTGTTTTCTGCGCCGCAGGTTGATTTGCAGTTGCGAGTTTGCGTGGTGTGGGAATCAAATCAGTGAGTTCATTTTCATCTCCTCTTAAGATTGTTCTTTTAGTTGAAGTTTGTTTGTGTTATTGTTTCTCCATGGTTTTCTTCAAAACTACGGAATTATGTGTTGGTTTATTCAATTTTGAGTTGGGTTTGGTTTTCGTTGTATGGATTTGTTTGTTAGTCGGTGTTTGGATGAAATAAGTTTTTTTTTCTACTTTAATGTGTTCAATTTAGTCTCATGTATAATGTAGTATAAGTTTGAAGAAATTGAATACTATGGATGAAGTAGCAATGTTATTCATTGATTTGAGGGTAGGTGTTGTTTTTTGACTCTGTTACTAATAGTGTAATACTAATGCCAATGTAGGTTCATTTTTGGTTATTTAGTGTTCCTGATCCTAGTATGTAAATTTCACTTGGTTAGAAGTTGTGCTTTATAACATTCACACTAGCACTGGATCGATTAGAATGAGCCGTAGAAAACTATTTATTTCTTTATTTTTATTTGAACCCACCAAGACTTGGTTCCATTCATTGACTACTTCTGTGGCTAAAGTAGGCATATAAGAATTTTATGGCCGACACGAGTCTATGTGGGATAGACTTGAGGATTGTAGTATTTGTTTTAGGTTGTAAGTCTCAAAAGCAATCCTTGGTAGAATCTTTTTGGAAAAAAACAAGGGATGGTATTTGAAAGGCCAAAGATATTATTGCCTCTTGTCAGCACCCCATATCTATAATTAAGTATCATTAGGTACCTGCTTATCCATAATAGATGGATTTGTATTCGGTTTGACTCTCTGATATGGGTACTAACAATTGATCATATACATTGGTTGTATTATTTTTTTTTACACTGCAACATGTATGCATGGCTCATGGTTATCTAGTCATCCATGGGAAAGTTTCCAACATGAATTGGGATCTCTCGTAAGTTTGATAAATATATTATATGTTTAGTTTCGAAATTCAAATAGCTTCGATTCATTAAAATACTTGAAAAGTTATGGCAAAAATAAACTTGTTCTGGTAGATTACTAAAGGCAAAAAGAATGTGGCATTTGAATGTCTTCAGTGAGAATGTCAGCGTTCTATTTTTTTTTTTCAAGTTGAACGTTCTTTAAAGTTCCATAGTTGATGAAATAAGGATATCCCTGTCACAGGAGCAATGTCACGAAGTTAACGATTATGATTTTTGTCATGAATTTAACAATTATGATTTTCTGAATACCAGGTGTGGCATACCGCATAAGAGACTCATACCTCTCTAGGGATATACTAAAGGAATGAGTAGAGTGGTTATATTAAAAAAAAAACTATAAATTATATAAGCTCCCAGTTCATTCTAGGTGTGGGTTGAATTCGTTTCCTTTTATGTTATACCTATGGGTCGGTGTGAGTCAGTAGAAAAGGTTAATGAGGAGTTAAGGGTCTGATATTTAGGTTTCTGTCTTTGTGATGGTTTATGTAAGAAACGTGTGAACTTTATACCTTTGATTTATGAGGCTTGTATATAAATGATGGGTATGCATATTGACTTGTTACGAAATATAAATTCCTATATTGAATGGGCTTGATGGTCGTTTTGTTAGTGAGAAAGTTTATGAAAATGTCAAATTTCCCTAAAAAAATATGGGTGAATTTATAATTGAAAAAATGTCTTTTTTAAATAAATTTTGATGTATATCAATAAGTGATATGGAACACTTGGAATTGTTAAACGTTAATCACATGGAATTGTATCACTTATAAGTACCACACCTCTTTTTGTTTGTTATTTCTCCTATCTTATAAAGAAACTAAATAACCTGCGGGTTGTCTTGCGGATGTGGAGCACCCCTTTCTTATAGAAAAACTAAAATAACTTTCGTGTTAGTCTTGCGGAAAGATGGTGATTTTGGAATGCCTAAAATAGGCTTGATATTTATCCATCAAAAATGTGACGTGACTTTATGCGCATTGATAGCCCAAGAATGACTTTTGCTACTCATATAGTTAGGAGTATCCGGTGATGCATGCATGTATATGATGTGTCCCCACTTGGGCATGGATGATGGAGAAGCCCTCCTTTATATGAGAGAGGCATACGGGCATGTATGTTCAGCACGGAAGTGGTACGAATGTGGTATCGTCTAAGTGATCAATCCCTTAAAAATGAATAATATGCATAAGTCAAATATTGTACGAAGACAACTATTTAATTATGAAATTATGTTTATATTGTTTCTAACCCTTTTCAAGCAGGATGGCAAGTCCACTAATATTTCTGCAGGTCAGACTTGCCATAGTCAACTTCTACAATGTAAGTACAAGTAAATTCATATTTACTTATTAGGATGATGACAGGATTGCCTCGTTGAGGAACTAAATTCTTTGAACTCTGTTTTTCTTGCATGACACATTTGCCTCATTGAGGAACTACCAGTTTGTGTGGTTGTTAATTTTTGTGTTTAATTTTATGTTATCACTTGCTGATGTGTTGATTTTTGGAATGAAGATTACTCACACAAGTTTTATTACTGACCCAAGTGAGCTTTTGCTTCTTGGGTACATTCTTTTGGGAATGTAGCTGATTAGCCTTTCAGGTTTAGAGATTTTTTAGCAGCGTTACTGGAGTTCCGTCAGTGGGGCTAGCAACGTAAGAGTTTCCTGGTTAGAGTTTTATTATTATTTTTAGTTTGTTTCTACCTTCTAAACTATGTTTTAGTCGTTGTTGCTAAATGTGTTTGCTGTTATTGAATTTCACGTCCTAAGTTTTGGGGAAACGGATAATCCTACGTGGAATTTTGGAATTCCATTTTCTTCGAAAAATCGGGCATGACAGTTTGGTATCATAGCTTTTGGTTAGCCTAGGCTAGGGTTGAGTCTAGGAGATCCTCGGAATGTGGATATGGGTGAGTATGAATGTAGAAGTCTTGAGATAAAGTAACAAGGGTGAATCGTGAAACTTTGCTACGAAATTTTTTTTTCTCCAGGAATCTAGTGATGAGATTCCTTTGACTTGAGCCGACGCGAGTAATCTTATTTTTATGTTAATTTTTGCGAGACATTATTCTGTATTGTTTTCTTTTTAGTGGTTTTGATATCCGTAGTTTTCAGTTAGCCCTTTTACTGAATCTCGGGACGAGATTCCTTTTGAGTTTTATATATTGTAACACCCCTACTTTTTCAATGACAATAAAAATTTATGTACCTAAAATTCAATTGAAAATTTGTATTTTAAAATCTTCTTTCGTTTGGCAAGTCGTATTTTTCGAAATTCAGTTAACTTTCTTACCTTCCAAATCTCGGGATGAGATTCCATTTAACGTGTGTATAATGTAACACCCCTAAATTTCATAAAGTTAATTTATTTTATTTTGAATTAAATAAAATAGATTTACATTTAATTGAATTTAAATTTCAAAATTTTGGGGTTTTATTTTGTGAAGTTAAAGGGTGGGTGCCCTCAAAATTCTAATGGGGGAAATTAACCACCCAATCATAAGAGAAAACCCTTTTTCTTCTTCATTTTTTCTCTTCTATGTGTTGTTTTTCTGTTCATTGGCGGCGAGCATGCTCTTTGATCGAGCTTCGCTGTCGATCCCACCGCCCCAGACTTTTTCCTTTCTCATTCCTGTCTCGTCCCTCTCCTTCCCATTTCATTTCATCGCTGCAAGACAGAGATAGATTACTGCCAAGATGGCGCAGCCGATTGAGGCTAACTTGCGGGCGATCGATGGTGTGGGAGATCACAGGCGAAAGGCCGTGCTTTCTGCGTCGCGGGTTGATTTGCGGTTGTGAAATTTTGTGGTGTGGGAATCAAATCAGTGAGTTCATTTTCATATCCTCTTAAGATTGTTCTTTTAGTTGAAGTTTGTTTGTGTTATTGTTTCTCCATGGTTTTTTTCGAAACTGCGGAATTATGTGTCGGTTTATTCAATTTTGAGTTGGGTTTTTCGTTGTATGGATTTGTTTGTTTGTCGGTGTTTGGACGAAGAAAGTTATTTTTTCTACTTTAATGTGTTCAATTTAGTGAAATGTGTAATGTAGTATTCGTTTGAAGAAATTGAATACTATTGATGATGTAGCGATGTTATTCATCGATTTGAGGGTAGGTGTTGTTCTTTGACTCTGACACTAATAGTGTAATACTAATGCCAGTAGGTACATTTTTGGTTATTTAGTGTTTCTGATCCTAGTATGTAAATTTCACTTGGTTAGAAGTTGTGCTTTATAGCATTCACACTGGCGTTGAATTGATTAGAATGAGCCGTAGAGAACTATTTATTTCTTTATTTTTATTTGAACCCACCAAGACTTGGTTCCATTCATTGACTACTTCTGTAGCTAAAGTAGGCATGGAAGTTTCGATATAAGAATTTTATGGCAGACACGAGTCTATGTGGAATAGACTTGAGAGTTTTTAAGTCTCAAAAGCAATCCTTGGTAGAATCTTTTTGGAAAAAAAAAGGGATGGAATTTCAAAGGCCAAAGATGTTATTGCCTCTTTGTCAGCACCCCATATCTATAATTAAGTATCATTAGGTACCTGCTTATCCATAATAGATGGATTTGTATTTGGTTTGACACTCTGATATTGGTACTAACAGCTGATCATATACATTGGTTGTATTATTTTTTTTTACACTGCAACATGTATGCATGGCTCATGGTTATCTAGTCATCCATGGGAAAGTTTCCAACATGAATTGGGATCTCTCGTAAGTTTGATAAATATATTATATGTTTAGTTTCAAAATTCAAATAGCTTCGATTCATTAAAATACTTGAAAAGTTATGGCAAAAATAAAGTTGTTATGACAGATTACTAAAGGCAAAAAGAATGTGGCATTTGAATGTCTTCGGTGAGAAAGTCAGCCTTCTGTTTTTTTTTTCAAGTTAAACGTTCTTTAAAGTTCCATAGTTGATGAAATAAGGATTTCCCTGTCACAGGAGCAATGTCACGAAGTTAACGATTATGATTTTTGTCATGAATTTAACAATTATAATTTTCTGAATACCAGGTATGGCATACCCCATAAGAGACTCATACCTCTCTAGGGATATACTAATGGAATGAGTAGAGTGGATATACCTCTCTAGGAGTGTCAAGCCTGGTTGCTCATTTTTACTACATCCGGAGCAAACAGACTCATCCGCGTGTCTGGATGAAGCTCTCCCTGATGAAGAATTACACCAGTACCGCCATTTACAATCTTCACAGCACCTGGGCCCTCATCCACCGCCTTTCCCTTGTCACTAACAACCGACCCTCTGTCGTGAGCCAGCTCAGTACAATTCGAAGGGAGAGAAGGAAGTGAATTGTCTATCGGACCCTCCGTTATCTCGATATACCGCCTGGAGTGAGATGGAGTGCAATGCGGACTGCAAGTAGGAGGATCAACGCTGCAATGGTCATTGTCAGACGATCCACCAGGAAAACGAGAGACCTCGGGGACCACAGGTAAATCTTTATCAAAACCTTTCAGTAAAACAGGCCCGGATTGGTTGGTATTAGTAAAAGCCGCCACAGCAGCCAACATTAGCTTTTTATTCAAAGCTTCTGCCTGCTCGGTACTCAGCTTCAACGCATCATCAACCCATGCTAACCGTAGGTGATCCTTTTCTAATCATATACTACAACCTCCTCCTCGGCGGACAGGTCAGAATCACGTTCCTCCATCAATGGAGCGAACCATTTGGAAGCAGGCTCAGCCCCAATGTGAGACTTCTTCGAGACTATGAAGGAAGTAAGCGTCTCAGAAAGCCCCTCTGTGTCTAAAGGGATAGGAACCTTAAGTTTAGAGACCTTCATCTTCTTGGAAGGACTTCCACCTTAAGACTGAACCTTCGACACTGAGCAGAGTAGAAGCCACATGCCAATGGGCCCATAACCCGCTACAACTAAAATTGGAAGTGCATATAACATCCTCCACTTTCATACGAGGCATGCCATGAAATGCCTTCACAGCTGCTTCTTCCCGGAGGAAACAAGAGTAGTGGGGAACATCCCTACAAAGAACACATGCAACGATCATCATACAATCAGCACAATGGGATCAAATAACAAAATTATACTTACGAAGTGGCCTAAACTCCCGCTCAAGCGAGCGACCGTTGAACTCAAAATACTTCGAGTCCGAAGGAGCCATGAAGTAGGGTTTCTGTCAGAACTTGAAGTCATCCAACAGTTTTCTGAAGCCGACGACTTCATCTTACATGCGACGTGATCGTTTTGTTGAGGATAAGTTAATAATTGAATCACCCTGGGAGTAACTTGGACACCAACAACCTTTGCCTTGATCAATATGAGGAGAACAATCCTGTACCCATTCGGTACCAACTGGGCAGGAGGGATACAAAGGAATTTCAGAAAGCTCTAGATCTCATCAATCACAGGAAAATGGAAACCTGTCTGGAGCATGCCACGATGCAAACAGACAAATCCTTCTAAAGGAAACATTGGCGTCTGATCAGCACTCAATGTGTAGAATTGCAAGTCTTCAGGGACCCCATATGTCTTTCGAATCTCAACCAGACTCAATTCGGAAGCCGACCTATCTTCAAAGAACTGGAAGCCCCTAGCAATAAGCTCATCGTCAAGTTGATTTTGGCGAGCCATGGAAAAAGTGAACAAGCTTTCAATTAAAAGCTTAACAAAGCGGAGTCTCTAAAAACGAAGAAGTAAAAGAGTCAATCTCTACAGAAAGGGAGATCTAAATAGATATTGATTTCCCGCCTTTTCTTTTTCACTGAACTGGCACACGCTTAATTAATGAAGCACGTCGCTCAAGTAACGATTCAGACTCAATCATCATGAACGACATATCTTTTCAAAAAGTGATTTAATGGACCAATAAGATTGCCCATTAACACAGGGGGAGCAACTAATGATACACCAAAACGTCATCTCTTCTACACTGTACATGTGTCATGATGATCTCTAGGAATAACAGGCCCAAACATCAGTCTAGCCCTGATCCGGCCCAAAGGACATCAAGCCCGTGCAGTGCAGTTCACCAGACGAACCCGAACTATAGCCTACTGAGCCCACACGTCTCACAACCATCCCCAATACCCATAAAACCTAGTAAAGCAAGTATCTTGGAGATCAGCTTCGGACGGGCAAGCCAACAGTACTTTGTCTTCAACTAGGAAGTATATATCACATATACGTCGTATGAGGAAACTTCCACATATGGACAACACTCCAATGGGTAACTATCTCCTGCGTATCTAGGAGCACAGATCTAACGATGAAACCTCCCTCCACAAGACGACTCATAATTAGATAAGGATCTCCAGGAAGATCTTTTTCCCAAAACTACGCACCGATAGCCTAGCTGAACCAGGACTACAACACTATATATAAGAGGAGGTTGGTGAACAAAGTTACGCTACAAATTTCATGTTTACATTTTTAAGTCTTCCTCAGATCCCTGTCTGACTTTAGCATCGAAGTGTCATCGGCCACCACAATAGTGCTACGTGGCTCATGTGCGTTCCTTGTGCAGGTCAGTAGGTCAAGGTCAAGCAGGGAGCGGAAATCGACTGCATCAGTTGCTTTTATTTAGTAAATTTATTTTATGTTTCTTATATTATTTATAAAACTCGATCAATTTCTTGTTGTTGTTCTTGAGTTGAAAAGAGAAAAAAAAGAATAGGACAAGGAGGAAAGAAACAGAGGTGGTGCGTGGCAATGACAAGCGACGGCGAGGCACCTTGTTGTTGTTGTCTTGCTCTTGATGGTGTTCTTGTTGTTGTTCTTGATGTTTATCGGACAGGTAGTGAAAGAGAAGAGAATAGGAGAGAAAGAAAGAAAAATAAAGGGTTTTCCTCTTTTATTTGTAGTGGCAAATAGTATGTCTAAAAAATGCAAAAATATTTCATATGGTGGTGTCAAAGAGCCTAAATGCATTCTCTATTTTATCTATTTATGATCACCTCATCCCTTCCTTTCGAACCGGACGCCATGTGCTCTTTGATCCTCAACTCCTTACTTTTTTAAAACTCCCTCAATTAAAATTTTCATTTGGCTTTATCCTTGAAATAAAATTCCAACTAATTTCATGCTTTAGCTGAAAAATTGCACAGATAATCCTTGGTGCCTCACTGGTCAGTGCAACAACAATTTTGAAGACCTCTAGCATATCGTTTGAAGGCTCAACAAATACGGAAATAAGTTCACTTGTAGTAGTTTACTATTTCATCCCTTATCACAGTATTCTCTGACTGCGTTCACTCGTGGATTTCAGATTTGAAACAGTAATAACATCTATGTTCAACGCCAGGCATCATAAAAAACTTTACTACATCAAATCCATTATCGTTCTTTATAGCCTTACCCTCCACGCAGCTGGAATGCTCTTGATATAAATGGCTCTAAAACATGGACCCGGGGGGGCTCCTGCGCGCTGTGCGCAAGACCTCCTCATGTGCATTAAGGGTAACCGTTAGATTAAAGTAGAAGTTCATCTGAACCGTTAGATCTATTGGACGGCTCAGATTCACGGATTTGAAATTTTTTTTTTTTTTTTTTTTTTTTTTTGCTGTCTTTGCTTTTCATCTGAAGTTACAGAGGTGGTGGGTTTGGGTGGGAGACGGAGAGTGGATAGGAAGAGCGAGATGGACGCGGTGGTGGAGAGGAGTGAAGAGGGTTTTGCTGATAAAACTGCTGCGTCTAATGTCTCCTTGCAGCAGTTTCCCTCTGAGCATTGAAGAAAACAGCAGCAACAGGAAGACCGAGCCCATTCTCCTCTGCAAATTTACGTGTATTGAAACAATCCCTTGAAGAAGGTGGAGAGATCAATTGTCCACGTTGCTGCTTGAACAGAATGAACACAAACCTGTGGATTCCTATGGTTGGCTTTGGGATCTCATAGCTGACCACTTCTTTTCCTGTTTAATTGATGCAATCATCAATAAGTACTTCATAACATTGCATAATTTTCAGTTCATCAATATATTTCTCTGTTCAGAAAATTAAAAAAGAAGTTAATGAAACATTACCAAATGTAGCGTCCGTCGAACCTGGAATGTCTGTTACAATCCTGTAATATCTGTCCAACCTGTAGGAATCTATAAAGAAGATAAAAGAGAATCCAGGGTTGACATGTAACCATCTATACTACATAAAAGCAAACCCTCTCCACCACCGCGTCCATCTCGCTCTTCCTCTCCACTCTCCGTCTCCCACCCAAACCCACCACCTCTGTAACTTCAGATGAAAAGCAAAGACAGCAAAAAAAAAAAAAAAAAAAAATTCAAATCCATGAATCTGAGCCGTCCAATAAATCTAACGGTTCAGATGAACTTCTACTTTAATCTAACGGTTACTCTTAATGCACATGAGGAGGTCCTGCGCACAGTGCGCAGGAGCCCCCCCGGGTCCCTAAAACATTGAAACCCTCTCCCCATCAGGGTGGTTGTTATCATGAAATATTCTTTGGGGTCTCTTGTTAAAGGTTTTAATCACATCGGCAACACCACAACAAGAGGCGGATAAATAAACAAAAATAAAAAATAAAAATTTATTAAAGGGCTGAATCGAACCCGGGCTAAAATGTAGGAGGCCTTAAAGTTTTACCACTGAACAAAAAAAAAATATTGTCCTGACACTAATACATAGTAATGTTTTCAAACAAAAAAACTACCCCGAGCTGTACAGGGGTCTTGGTACACATGGATCCCCCTCTGATCACAACTAATATAGCTGAGTTTATAGCAATGATCCACCACTGCCTTCGCTTGGCTAATCAGTTAATACAATGCCTGGTTATTAATTGACTCAGATACAGGGGCGGAGTCAGGATTGCAGATAAAGGGGGGCAAAAAAATAAATTACAGATAATTTAATTCTTAAAATAAATAAATAAATATGATTAAACCGCATCTTAACTGACCCTATAGGGTTTACCAAATCAGACCCGAAGCTACAATATTGTTGCCACTTAATATCCTCGCCGCCTCTATCTCGCAGGAAGACTTGCTTTCGCTTCGGTCCGTTGTCTCCACCTTGCATGAAGACGGCTTATCCACGACGAAGCACATGTGCTTCTAATAATCAGGTGAAAACTCACAAAATCTTAACTGGTGAGTCTCGAACCTGCGACCTCTTTCAAGGAGAGTTGATGTCCGATCAACTGAGCTACAATTGGTGGACAACTGTTAATATTAAGAATGTTACCGTCCAATTGCTTAGCTGAAGCAGGCTACCGTGAAGACTGAAGAGTGTCGATGAGGAGCAAACAAGCAAGAGAGAGAGTAAGACCACCTCCATAAATTGATCTATGTCTAATCGAAATCGTATTGTGCGATTGGAGAAATCAATCTCCGTTGAAATCGTCTTGTGTGATTGGAGGGGATTGGAGAAAATCGATCTTTATCGAAATCGTTTTGGGCAATTGAGAAGGCGGAGAGGTGAACTTGTGAAGGGTTTGCGATTTTGTGTATATTTGTATTTTATTATCTATGAGAGGGGGCAATCTAAAATTTTAAAGGGAGGCAAAATTGCAAATTTTGTTAATTTAGTGAGATTTCTTAAAAGGCTAAGGGGGGCATTGCCCCCCTAAGCTATAAGGTAGATCCGCCCATGCTCAGATATATCATATATGTACGCAAGGAATGAACAAGAACTTCATCAAACATCCCAGACTCCAACTGGTGCTTCATATTCTCTCAATCTTCTGAAGAACTTTCTCTGCTTCAGATAATGTAAGTCTATAAAGAAGGGTGTTTAGCGCGTGAAAGTGCAAGTAACAACCATTTTGGTGTTTCTGACAACTGGTGAACTTCAGATACATTAACCAAGACATCTATGGTTAAGCCGTTAAGGTACTATCAGAAATATTTAATATTTCTAATGTTTAACTTAAATCTCCTTTTGTGACTCTTATTGTCTGCAACTCCGCTCAAATAAAAATGTTGTGTTAGCTTATGAAAAACATTTAATAAATAAAGACATGCAATATGTGGGGTGGGGAGGATTTTAGGGCAGTTCACCTCCCGACATTATGTCAGGTAGTTATATGAAAACATAACTTTTGCACTCATTGTCTATCCACTCAAGTTTGACTCACCTTTCTTCATAAAAAAAACATAAACACACACTAACCAACCACCCACCCACATGGCTCTAGCCATTTTACTATTTTAGAGATGGCTCATAACAGCATATTCAAGGATTTCAACAAGATCAAATAGACATGAATCAAGGAAAGGATCCAAAATAAGTTGAGTGAGGCTAGGAAATCAAGTTTTTTAAATATGTTTTGCAACCAGGATGATGTAGCATCGTTAGAAAAAAAATTTACAACCTCAAGATACACATAAATTTTTTAGAGATTTCATCATTCTTTCCAGATCATGACACGTCATCCTGATTACAAAATATAATTATAAAAACATGATTACCTAACATTTTTGAAATAAGTTATAAAAAGCCTGTCGAGTTGAACCTTATTTGAACTAGACAAGACTTAAACTAGAATATTGCGGTCAAGAACCAAAAGACTTGTTAGAAGAAAGGACATTTTCTTATTCATTTGGGGCAGACAAAAATTTGTCTTGACAGATGGAGAAACAGAAGGCAAAAAAAAAAAAACAACAAAACAACAACTTTTCTTTTTTAATCAAAGGCCAGCAAATAAACAGCTACCCAGACAAAATCATGAACCACAAACAACTCATCACATCTCACCATCACGTGGAAAAGGTTTACTTTCAATCCACAACGCCCATTTGCCACTACAGAGGCCAAGGTCTATCTGTCTCCACAGTAACATCTCTGGTGGAGAGAGATATTGTTCAACTCAGAATGAACTCAAATTGTTCAACTCAGAATGAACTCAAAAAATAATCTGAAATCTCACTACACAAGCAAATGAATACAATAAACAAGATTTCACTATCTTCATCGAACAAATAAATTGGAAGAATCAAGTATCAAGAGTCAAATGGTGTATTGAAGATGGGTGAATCATCATCTGAACATAAATTGATAGAAAGAATGATAAATCCCCAATAACCCATACTCAGAAGGCGCAAGGGAAAGCACTGGACTCCAAAATGTGTATCTAAAATAATCACCAAGAAAAATTCTTATCAACAAAACTACACTTAACATTACATCTAACAAGAAAATGCTCACTTAGGAAAGCCATGATCCCACAACAACTATAGTGAGATAACTTTTGCTGTAGCTGGTTTGCTCAACGAAAAGTAGGGATGAGAGCAAAGAGCATCATCAGCAGAGTAAGGAATATCTTCGATCTTCCGGCAATGAATTTTGGCGAACTGCTTTTTGCATTGTGAAATGGTCTGAACATGAAGAAAAATGGGTCAGTTATGGGAATGTTAAAAAGTTGCAGGGCAAGGGAGAGCATAGACCAGATACTTACTGTTTCCTATCATTGAGAGCACCACAATAGATTACATTAGCTGGTATAGGCAACTCAGTTTTGTTAGTAGCTTCAGGGTTCACAATTTTAACATATACTTCCTGGCCACGATACCAATCATCAAGATTTTGTGTTCTCAGGTTCCAGACGCCAACATTATCAAGTGAAACCATTATCGCCGTCCAGGCCCCAGGGAAAACCTGAATCAATGAATCAAAAAAATCAATGAAGCAAAATAAAATGGGCACTAATCATGATATTAGGCCACATCAAATATGAGTAGAATGATGTTATCCACGCAAAGAATCTCCCAAAGTGCATTTTAAACATTACATCTGAATCTCCCAAGGTGGAAGTTTCAGAGTAAAATCTTTCATTTCAGAATAATTGGGTACTTTAGATTAACAGAACTTCCACAATATGTCCAAAACTTCCACCAAAGAATTGATATTTATGCAATCAAAAACTCCATCGGACAACAGTCTTGATGAAAATGGCTCACTGCTTTGAACAATACAAGCCAAGTTACACTGCTATGCGTAGAAATTAGAAAATGGTAATTATGAGAAAGAGAGTTAAGCTAATAAAGGTTAGAGACTTTCAGACTCCAAACTCTGCACACCCAAAAGTTAAGTGCGCGATTTCAATAAATGACTCACTTTAGGATGATTGATCAAGAGAATTTATCACTTGGAATCATTCTAATAATTATAACTGAACAAGCTATAAAAAGAAAATACATGAATTACCTAAACTTGTAGAAAGACAAAGGAATAAGAATAGATGTCTATGAGCAGCTCTAAAATGCACCAACAGCTGACTTTAAAATTGAGAATGCAGGTCATCCTATCTAGTGTCTCTCAATGGGAAAAGAAAATTGTGTATTGTCTTGAGCTTAGCTTTAACTGTGTTCATCAATGACAATGCTGATACTAGATTGGACTTCAGATTCTCTTGGGACCATGTCATACAAGGTTGCTGGGTGTTTCGGAAAAAAATATATTGCAAGTATGCATATGTTTCTTACGGAAAAATGGTAATTATGAGAATGAGAGTAACTATATGAGAGATATCCAACAGGAGGCATATGTTACGATCCTTGTTATGAACCTTCCCCTCCTGAACAGCTCGGACTTTTGGGAGAGTTGGTTGGTTCATAACAATTTGTATCAGAGTCAAACCTCACATCCAACGTTCGAATCCCGACAGGGGCGACATATAGGCTGGATTAAAATAATTTAGCATTATGTATGGGTATAGTGCTAAATTGTTGAATACTGGTAGCTGAGAGAAGGCTCACTGGGCCAGTGTCGATAGAGTGGGCCGACAAGGATGTCGGCTTTGGAAACGTGGGACAATGTTACGATCCTTGTTATGGACCTTCCCCTCCTGGACAGCTCGGGCTTTTGGGAGAGTTGGTTGGTTCATAACAGCATACCTGTGTTGTGCAGCGTGAAATACCATCCCACTTATTATATGTGCCATTGCTGCTCTCCGTCCACTCCCCATAATCCATCCTGTATTCAGTCAGTTGCAATTTTTAAGACCATAGATATAACAGTCTAACAGACATGCACCAATAAATTAGACAGAAAAAGAAAGAAGTTTCGCACTAAGTAAAGAAAAAATTGTGTCCTTACCCTACAACAAAAAACGCATATCCATCCATGTGATAGGTATGCACCTTGGTGTCATTATTTTGAAGTATAACTTCCATAAATCCTCTATATGTTGCATTAATTACAGACGTAGACATCCGAGGTGCTCCAGTAAGCGGTTGAGAAGGAAAATCAAGTATATATTTTCCCTTCACTTTGTACCAATCAGCAAGCCTAATAGGTGTATCTGGATTCACGAATGAGATACCACTAAGTGTAGTCCGACGTTGACCCTTTATCGTGACCGGTGGTTTGTTTTTCAAGGTATATCTTTCAGTGACATTGATTGAACCATAATGGAAAGATCCTTGTGGATTAGGACGAGCAGCACCAGCAGAGGTATTTGTCCTGATAAATGGAAATGAAACAATTGCATGAGATAGACCATAATGTAACTGATACTGCTCCCATTCATAACTAAAGAATCCTTTTTCAAAGGTGTTGTCAAATAAAACTCATAAGAGGCTGAAGACTAACCTTATGGATCTTGCCTGGTTCATTGAAAATGTCTTGTCAAATAAATCGTTAGGTGCATCAGGGAGAGGACCGGCTGCCTTGCCCTTAGAATTGGAATAGTGCAAGATACCAACACCAGTAACTCTTTGCCAGATTGTTTCATTAACAAACCTGGGACTAGCAACTACGTAGTAATCTGTACTTGCATTCTGATCCATGGTTACTAAGAAAGAATAGGATTGTCCTACATGAATATCTAAGTTAGTATAATTCTGCATTACTGTATAAGTTCCTTCAGTCTCCGCAAGAAGCAGATTATGATTCTGGATTCTGAAGTTCAAACTAGTAGAGATTCCAACATTATGGACCCGAATGCGATATATTCTTCCTGTCCAATCATGGCATCATAGTTAATTAAGAGTAGAAATATTGTGGTCAACAATATTACTTTGGAAGCAACTTATGAAATAAGTGAAACAGTAAAATGGGAATAGCTGAACCTCCTACAAAGACAACAGAAAAATGCATTGAAAGATTTTCTTCAAAAAGCATTTTCGTTTCATGAATCACATTGCAGCAGAGTATTGAACTAGTGACACTTGTAATGGATGAAGGCATTTTTTTTACATTATATAACTAGCAATTTAGAGAAACTGTTGATCATATAAATGAAATGTTGTTTCGAATCTAGCACATCTAAATGGAAGTTCAACACAATGACAAGCACTATGTATGCCTCCACTAGATTGGATGCCTCTTGAGACAAACCATTTCATAATTGATAAAATCCTCTGATGCACCGACTCTCCGAAAAACCTCCGAATCACGCATCAAATACGTGTAGGACACGGACACGGACACGCGTCTGACACGTATTAGACACATGGTCAACGGTCAAAATTCGTTGACTGACTTGGACACGGCTTGGACACGGTCCAGACTCGGCCAGACACGGTCCAGACACGGGGTTATATAATCCTCAGCTCAACTCCTCTTCGATTCAAAGCAAACCCTAAAAAAATAAAAATTTACAGAGAAGAAGGCCTATCGATCGACAGAGGGAGAGGGATCGGCTGAGAGATCGATCGACAAGCCATGAATAAATGTTAACCCATCAACCCTGCCATGGTGTGTTGAGGAGAGGAAGGAAGGAGAGCGGAGGACGAGAGAGTGGGAGATCTGCTGTGAGAGAGACGAGAGAGAGTGAGAGATCTGTTGTGAGAGATCTCCATGAATGTCTTTCCTTATTCAACATTCATTCAAGAACAACAATTGATCTCATCATCTCCTTCATATATATTTTTTATGTTTGCTTTGCATTCAAACCAAAACACGTTTTAGCAATTTTGGTTGTTCTGAAGTGATGTCATCCCACAGTACAAGTGGGTTTGAGCAATTTTGGTCCACAAATTCTTGAATTTTACCTTGTTCATAGGTGAGAGGACATGGTTAAGCCACATAGGCAAAAATCAGAGATAAGTGGTGATAGCATTCATAACAGGCTCGTATGCAGTGCTATCCAGCTCACGTTGGCTTGCTCTATTGCTTCAATTGTAATTTGCTCCTACCTTGTCATTGGATTTCCTATTTGAGAAGATCCTATGAGTTACAAAAAAATATATATTAAAAAAATAAATTTGACCGTGTTGCCGAGTCGTCGATTCCTATTTTTTTGAAAATTGCCGAGTTGCCGTGTCGTATCCGTGTCCGACACGACACGCGTATCCGAGTCCGTGCATCATAGATAAAATCATTTGATCTTGTTCTTATTTATTCACAGTGGAATCTAACAATAAATCGTTATGATCGCATTCTAACCCTAAAAGGAATTACCTGGATGGACATCAAACGTTGTGAAATCATAGACATCATGGACAAGTGTTGAATTGTACTGGTAGGGACCCTTTCCATTGATCAGAACACCATCTGGCATACCAAGATCATTCCCATCGTTGAGGGTCTTCCTCAATGCCTACAAATCACAGGAGTAGAGAAATGTAGAACCCAAACTCTAATTTAGTTTCCGTTTCCAAGGAAAATGTAGAAAATGATACGGTTCTAAGAGTATGAAAACTAACCGTGTGGTTCCTTTTGTACCAGTCACCAATAAGGATGGTGATATCGCCATCGGGTGGTGGAAAAGGAACGGCAATAACCTCGCGATTATTTACAATAATCGCACCAAATCCACCAGATGCTTTCTGAAAATTGATTGATGGGAAGTAAAAGTAACTACCAATTTGATCTTTAACTTGAAACTGGTAAGTCCAGTTCCAACCGGGAGGAATTGGGCAATTCGTGCCAAGAACACCATCTTGCCATGAATTACGTCGGTGTTGGATGCCATTCCTGCTAAGGGATACATTATTAAAAATTAAAAAAATAAAAATAAAAATAAATTAATTAATTAATTAATTAATTAATTAATTAAAAAATATCCCTAACCCGTCTAAGTGTCGAGGAAAACAGCGAGGGACCCCACAGGGGGGAGGGGGTGGTGGTGTAGGGGGGCGTCCATCCCCCGGGATGCGCGCTTGACTTTTCAATGCACGCATCCCGGGGGGATGGACGCCCCCCCCCCCCCCCCCCCCACCCCTCGCTGTTTTCCTCGCCATTTCCCTCGACAATTAGAATTTTTCATCAAAAACACAGAAATATTGTGATGAACGGTAGGTAGTAGCATACCATGTAATGAGGAGATTCTCATCCAAGTTGTTCTGGACATTGACTACCACATTGTTATTGGTAGTCACATTGACGATAGGACCTGGAAATTGTTTGTTAATTGCTATAACCTGTATCCTCGGAGTAAATGTTGTTAGATTCAACAAAAAGTGTAAAAGGTTTTTTTTGGTTGGTATAAAATGTGGATAGGATACCCTAACAAATGAAAACCTAAACTGTGATTGGGATACTAAAGGGAGGAACAAAGAGTAAACCCCAGAACTCAGATTAATAAAAAAAATTAAAAAAAAAAAAAAAATTTAAATGATGAAAACTAGATAGATAGTCTGTTGTGAAGTACATTATGCAGATACCCCGTCCCCTCCTCCTCCTCTCCTCCTCCCACCCCAATTGTGAGTTAGATGAAACCCAGATGGATAAAGTAAACAAGGGCATCATAATAGCCTAAGCAAAAAAGGCATATGAAACCGGTCCTCTGCCTAGTAATCAATTGAATAAACAAGTTAGTTAGGGATCCAACACATGAACTGGGTAGGGTTGAGCAAAACCCATTTAGTAAAAAAGTGGGAGAGCGCAATGAAGTAGAGAGAGAGTGAGGGAGAGAAAGCAAACCTGCTGTTGGACCCCCAAAGGAGAGGCAGTAATGTAAGAGACTTCCCAGTTGTAGAAGACAAAAGGATCTCCGGCAGAAGTGAGAGCCCAAAAGAGAGAAATGTAGAGCAAAAACAGAGGAAGAGAGCACTTGAGAAAGGAAGCCATGTAAACTCGAGTGTGTGGGGGGGGTTGAAGAAGAGGGTTCATTGAGAGTGAGAGTTTTGGGTGATTTTACATTTCCATTTTGATTTCGATTTCGATTTCGATTTCGATGGAGAAGAGAGAGAGAAAGTGAGGGAACAGAGGGAAGACGGACGAAACAGAGAGAGTTAGAGATTACTGTGTGCCAGAGAGAGAGAGTGTTTAGTTGGTAAACTCGGTACTTGGTACTTGGTACTTGGTACTTGGTACTTGGTAGTAGAAAGAGAGAGGGTATGGGTGGGGGTCTTGTTGGCTGCCCTAAAAGTGTTGTTATTAAAGAGAGGTGCCCTCATCCCCACCTTCTCCTCGAGAGGATGACTGTTTTAACTCTCTCTCTCTCACACCGTTGGATTTTACGAACCGCAGAGGCCAGCAGAGAGGGAGAGAGATGAGGTAGACGCTACTCCCTTGACCCATGTACACAAGACAAGACAAGACAGCGGAGTTACATTCCAACGGTCGGATTTTCCGGTCAGAACTCGAAATGGATTATCTTCTTGAGATGCAATGCGATGCTCGTAACTGCAACATCGACTTCAATTGCATTATAGATAATTATAATTGCATTATAGATAATTATTATACTACTGTTTCATGGCCGGCTATATTTGTTTATGGCGAACCCAATCAGCCTTTAGACATCAATTCTAGCATCACTTAACTGACCTATACTATTTTCAACAACTCCTAAACCTCATCATAGGAGATTTGAATGTCATACTTAATCCTGGAGACAAATTGGGAGGAACTCAACCTAGCATCTCTACTTTTCAACATCTTACATCGTACCTTGATCACACAAAACTCATGGACTTTCCCTTGACTGATACCTAATTCACATGAAATAATAAAAGAAATGATAGGAATGGGGTCAAGGCAAAACTAAATAGTCTTGGTTTCCACTGAGTGGCTTCAAAATTTTTCTATAGCTATTGGTCGTTCTATTCATACTTCTACGTTGGACCACTGAGCCATTTCGCTTCGGTTGGTCTTGAACATCGCGCCCAAATGTCCAAAACTATTTAGATTTTTTCATATGTGGACCCGCGATCCTCCCTGTCGCCCTATGGTAGTCTCCACTTGGTCTACTCAACAACACATTCTTCCGGACAAGAATTTCCATCTCAAGACCAAGCACTTGAGTCAGAAACTTGTCAATTGGAATAAGTTAAATTTTAAGAATATTTACACTTGCCTTAAAGATACCCAGGAAGCACTTGCTAATTTCCAAGACGAATTACCCTCCACAAAAAATTTGATTGAGATAGGGGTATTGGAGGATTGACTCGAAGAGCTCATGCTCAAAGAGGAATTGTTTTGGAAAAACAAATCGGGTCAATCCTGGCATTGGGATTGTGATAGAAATACAAAGTTTTTCCATTTGTTGGCAATTCTCCGTAGTAAAAAAAACTTTATTCTTCGCCTGAAAGTTGACACAAATGTTTAGCATAACAATCATGAATCGATAGGGAAAGTGCTTAATGACTATTTCCACAACAATTATCAGTCCTCAAATCCTATCCCTAATATGGATATTCTTTCTACGTTTCCCCCGGTCAACTTAGATGAAGTTAATGCCTTCTTGTCCCTACTGAAGATGAGATCAAGGAAACCGTTTTTGCCTTCGGAAGTCACAAAGCTCCCGGCTCAGATGGCTTTCATGTTTTTTTCTTCAAACATTACTGGGACATTGTCAAAGAGGATGTCTTAGAGGTCATCACTCATTTTTTTTACTACTAAGCAGATGAATCCTAAACTCAATAAAACTTGTATTGCTCTCATCTCTAAAATTGGCAACCATGTCTCTCCGGACAAGTTCAAACCCATAGGCCTCTGTAGTGTCATTTACAAAATTATTTCTAAAATTTTGGCCAATCGTCTTAAACCCTTACTGGTAGACATTATCTCTCCCAATCAAGGAGCATTCCTTAAAGGGCGGTCTATTACGGATAATGTTAGTCTCGCCCATGAGACTTTATTTCAGATGAAACACTTCCGTAAAAAAAATAGGGTTGGATGAGTATAAAGATTGATATGGAAAAAGCCTGCGACATAGTTGAATGGACTTTTATCCTCCAAATTCTTAGGAAATTAGGTTTTTCGGAATGTGGGGTTCAGATGATACAACAATGTATCTCTACAACTACTCTTAGTGTTTTCTTGAATGGTATCCCTCTTGCCCCCATCACCCCATCTAGAGGACTTATACAAGGGGACCCTCTTTCCCCTTATCTTTTCATTCTAGTTGCAGAAGCACTCTCTCGTATCCTTTAATGGACAGAGTCAAATGATCTTATAAGAGGTATTAAAATTTGACGTTTGTCCCCATCCATCAGCCATCTTCTTTATGCAGACGACCTTATATTGTTCTGTAGAGCATCCCTGCCTGAAGCTCATAATGTTAAGGATTTGCTTACTCAGTACTGTCAAGCCTCGGGACAAGGTATCAATTTTGACAAATCCTCAGTTTTCTACAGCTCAAATGTTCATCAGCAACATGCCAAAATGATAAATAGAATTCTGGGATCCAAACTTTACAACCCCAAAGATAAATACCTCGGCTCGCCTATTTTGATGTCCAACAATAACAGTATGGATTTCCAATTTATCATTGAAAATGTCAATGCCAAACTCTCTAGTTGGAAATCCAAGGTTCTATCCCAGGCAGGTAGAACGATCATGATCAAAGCGGTCATCAATTTGATCCCTGTTTACAATATGCAAACCTTCTTTCTGCCTTGCTCCACAACCACGAAAATTGACCAATTGGCTCGTAATTTCTGGTGGAATGGTACGAGTGATGGAAAATCCAAACACATGTGTACCTATGATATCATATTCCAACCGCGCTCTCTCGGCTGGCGGTCTCAATATTCCTGTTATTAAGAACAAGAACTTAGTTTTTATAGCTAAAAGCATGTGGAATATCATAGTTTTTCCTCTGACCAACAGATCTATTCAACTCAAATCTCTCTACTTCAGGAATAGGAGTATTTCTAAGGTTCTTAAAGCTCCCTCCATTGCCTCCTTTGCTTGGCTAGGAAATGTCACAGTTCTTCAAAAAATAAAAAATCTAGTGATCTGGCATATTAGATCGGGCAATAACGTGGACGTCTGGAAGGATTGTTGGGTTAAACAAAATCTACCCCTCAAAGACTGCATTTTTTACCAACTTAGGCCAAACCTCCCGGTTTCTATCCAGGACCTCTGGCATTACACAACTAATCATAATTCTACTTGGGATACTACTTGGGTCCATAATCTTTTGGTGGGAAATGATATTCTAAACATCACTCTCCAAAACACTGATTTGTCAGATTCCTTGATCTGGATTCCTTAAAAAAAACAACATTTTCACTCTTAAAATTGCTACAATTTTTTTTCCAGGTGAGAGTTCAATTGCCTCCTCGTCTAACAACAAACCACAGATGTTGTACCACAAAATTTTTCAGAGAGCTCTGGCGAGTCAAGCCCCCCTCCCCCCCCCGCCCTGGCCTTTCTCGTACTCTAGAAAATAGCCAGAAATATCATCCCGACTAGATCTAATCTGGTTAGACTGCATGCTCCAGTCAATGATATCTGTCCCTTCTGTGAAAACCATACGGAAAACATCCCACATCTTTTCTTCCAGTGTCCGGTTACTCACAGATTGTGGCACATCTCACCACTTCCCATAGACTGGCTGGCTCCAAATTTACACCACCCCACACCCGCCACTTTCCTCACTTTTATGTGGAAGACGGTTAGAGCAAGATTGATCAACAAAGATCAAATGTTATCCCAATTTACCCTGATCATGCAAACCATTTGGTGTACCCAAATGAGTGTATCTTTAAGAATAGCAAATTCTGACCGAATAAATTCTTAGGATATTTCCACCATTCCTGGAATATCTCGTATCGTCAGTGGTATTCTTGTGAGTCGATCTCACCTCAGGTAATTACCCACTTTCATAATGCCTTGGCTACTACTCATCCCCACTCTCAAACTGACACTGCCAATCCACCCCTTTATGGCTCTCTAACCAAGGAAGGAACTACCCGAGTTGGTCTCATTCAAGAACAACTTATTTGTGCTAGAACTCATCCTATCAATTGTATAAATCATCGCACCTTATCCTTCCCTAGCCCCTTACATCCAGATATGATTATAGTTTCTTATGATGCAAGTTACTTTCCCGATTCGTAGCAGGGTTTTATGGGCACATTCGCGGTCAACTTATAGGGGGATGTTTTGGCGTCAGTTGCTAGTCCGATTGTTGGAAAGATCCTAGACAGTACAATGGCTGAGTGTCTTAAGGCGAAGGCAACACTTTTGTTGATACAGGCAAAACAATGGAGATCTGGACTTCTTCTAGGAGATTCAGGCGTACTTAACTCTATTTTGAAACAAGATCTTCAGCAATTTCTTTTGGTCACACAATGGGTGTGGCGTCCTATTATCAGTAATATTAGTCGTTTGCTTTCTATTCAGCACTTATGGTATTGTAATTTCATTAATCGAGAACTTAACTCGAATGCGCACAATTTAGCTATGTCGGTAGGACGATAGCTATGTATGTTCCCTTCTTTTTGGTTTGGTTTAATATGTGATTGCGGATTAACAAAAAAAAAAATCAAGATCATGCACGTGGGCATGGTTGGCTCATCACCCCACCCCTAATGAAATAATTATAAATCATTTCATCATCTACTAGATCATGAAAAATTCTAGAGAGTCAGGCCCCTAGCGCCAGGGAAGGCTCTTTGGCACGTTTTTAGGAAAGAAAGAGGAGAGATAAAGAGAATGAAGTTGACCATCTATTTCCCATCTTTTCTTCTTTTCTGCATCTGTTTGCTCTCTTGTTGATCATGGCAAGGAGAAGCCAGCAATAGTCCTCCTCCATTATCATCCTTTATGAGATCAACTTCAACACCTCTCCCCATAGCCTCTCTCACATTTTTCATCGTCAACCCTTCCTTTCCATCACTAGCTATTGCAAAATTTCTCGAATAATCATCACAATCGACAAAAAAATTAATTGCTTTTACTCGTATACTTTGAGACCTTGCAGCAGTGATGCCTCTTCTTAAATGGAGTAATTTTTATGTTGTTTGTTAGAATTCTCCAACCCAACCAATGAGAAGAACTTTTCTATGGTTAGAATTCATAAAATTGAATCATGGAGGTATTGGGGTTCGTGTTGTTGAATTGGGTTTGGAAAAATGAAATTGATGGACTGATTTTTGGCTTTGAATTAAAGTTTGGGGTTTGTCTAAATCTTGAATTCCAATATAGACGAGTGACAATCTCTGTAAGAGAAATTTTTGGTGTTCGATTTAAACCAAAGAGGGGAAGAGAGGGTTTATCATTTTTTTAGGAAACTGTGTCAATCACCTCTTTATCTCTCTTCCCTCTCTCCTAAAAACGTGCAAAGAGCCTCCCTGGCGTTGTCATGGCGCTCAGGCGCCAGGGGCTTGGCTCTCTAGACCGGCTGCTGGATCATTATGAATTTATTTGTGAGGTGAGATGAGATGAGGTTGAGCTTGATATGACCCTTGGATTTTGAATCAACAAGTGTGTAGAATAAGGTTTAGTGAGGGAAGAAATCGAGGGGGTTGGGCCACTCCAGAACCAGGGCCTGCCCGAAGAAACTTTTATGATGATTAAACAAATGCAATGATTTTTTATCACCACATTTTCTACTCTCCCATGCCACCTTTATTTTCCACACCACCAATAAAAATATTAAAAAAAAACATTCCACACAATTCATAATACATTAAACTGCCTTTTAATATGCACCGTATACGTGTCATGATGATCTCGTCGACAGAGCAAAGTGGGCCTAGTTTCCCACCCAATCTAGGAAAGTCCAGACAACACTAAGCTCATCTTGGTAGGATCCAAGAGGTTGGACCAAATTGCAGCGCCCAACTAAGCCCACACGTTACATGGTCAAGCCCAATACCCATAAGGCCTAATCAGGTAAGTATCTAGGGTCTCGACCTAAGACAGGCATGTCAGTAATACATTGGCTCCACTAGGAAACAAATATCGGAATATAAGTCGTGCATGTAAACTCCCTTGCACGGACAATACTCCAAAATGGAAGTTTCTCCTGCAGATCTAGGAGCACAAGTCGTGTAGGGAAACTCTCCTACATTGACGACTCCTAACAAGGAAATGATCTCCAACAAGATATCTTTCCCTAAACTATGCCACCTAAGGCCTACCCAAACAAGGACTCTCACATTATAAGTAGGACACAGGGTTGATGAACAAATGTACGCTACAGAACCTAATTTACAGCTTTAAGCCTTTCTCAAGCCTTGTCTGACTTTAGCATCAGAGTGTCATCAGTTAGCACAACGGTGGTCATTGACTCACGTGTGTTCCCTGTACAAATCAAGGTCAAGGAGAAAAGGATTTGACTACATCAGTTTGGCGTCGTCCGTGGGGAACGACGAAGTTTTTTTGAAAATAGTGACTCACGCATGGTAGTCAACTAGGTCAAAGGGGAGTTCAACAGCAAAGATCCCAGGATGATGGCTTACCGAGAAAAGGTAGCCAATGCCATGAGTGGATTCAAAAGGTTTGAACTCCTACAGTGTCCTTGAAATGACAACAAAAGAGTCGACACACTGGCCAAGCATGCCTCAGCTACAGCTAAGATTTCTAATGGGCTCACTGAATTCTAAGAGCAATCGAGTCTGGAAGAAGAAGTGTCCAACGAGGTTTACACAATAGATGTAGAGACAAGCTGGATGAATCCCATCATTGAGTATGTCAAGAACGAAGTCCTCCTAGTTGAGAAGACAGAGGCCAGAAAGTTGAAAAACAGAGCAGCGCGGTACACTCTACTAAAAGGTCAACCACGAGACCCCTTCTCAGATGCCTAACTCCCTCAGAGGCGAGCCATGTTCTTTGAGTGATTCATGATGGCATTTGCGGGAACCACCCAGGTGGGAGAACTCTAGCCCGCAAAGCCTTAACCTTAGGGTACTATTGGTTGAAGATGTAGTCGAACGCCAAAAATATTGTCCGCAGATACCACAAATTTCAAAAGGTTTGCGCCGTATACACACATGCTCACTCAGCCCTTGACTCTGATGACCAGCCCATGGTCGTTTGCGCAATAGGGGATGGACATCGTCAGACCACTCCTAGCCTCAGCCAATAAGAAGTGTCTCCTTGTAGTTGTATATTACTTAACCAAATGGGTCAAAGTCAAGCCCTTGTCCAAGATAGGCAAAAACCAAATTGAGAAGTTCATATGGGCCTCCATCCTCTGCAGATTTGGCATTCCAAGGACACTAGTTAGTAACAATGGAACCCATTTCGAAGGAAGAAATGTTGAAAATCTATGCAAAGATCATGGCATCAGCCACCACTTTTCTTCCCCAGGGCATTCGCAAGCCAACGACAAGGCAGAAGTTACCAACAGGACAATCTTGGAAGCACTTAAAAGAAAACTTGACGCTGCAAAAGGAAAATGGGTTTCGACGCTACCAAGAATACTTTGGGCATACCGAACCTCCAAAAGAACCACAACTAGGGAGAAACCTTTTGCCCTAGCTTACGAGTCAGAAGCAATGGTCCCAGTCGAGCTAGAAATGTTGACCTTATAAACAGAAGAATTCAGGTCGAAATACAGCGACGAAGCTTTGCGCATTGAGTTAGTTTTCCTCAAAGAAAGAAGAAATCAGACTTCCGCCATGATAGCCGCCTACCAACAACGAATGGCTCAGTACTACAACAGGAAAGTCAAACCACGAGAGTTCAAAATGGGAGACTGGATAATTAGAAAAACTCAGCAAAACACTAAAGACCCAAGCGCAGGTAAGCTAAACTCGAATTGGGAAAGGCCCTATACAGTGACCAAGGTCAACAGACCAGAGACGTATTGGTTGGAAGACATGAACGGTGAAAGCCTTAAGCGGTCTTGGAATGTAGAGCACCTTAAAAAATATATTAAGAAAAGGGTATTTGTTGTTACAAAACTTCCATTGTGGTTCATCCAATCTAGATGGCCATCCAATCAATTTATTATGTCTGATTCCCATATTGGACCCGCTGAACCGGTCCCCATAACAGACCACTCAGTGAATTACATAAGTCAAGACACTCAAGTCAGACTTACCAAACCTTATCAAAGCTTAGTGAGTTTCAACTGATGACGATGGATTTTGGTCCGCTATAACGCCTAGTCCATCGAGCATGGATGAGGATGGGATAGAAAGTGGGAGTCTAGTCAGCGCTCATCGAGCCTGATGAGATGGATTGCTAGAGATCATTGTCCTTCCACATACAATGATCTCTGAACCTGACCAAAGATTAGTTAGATCCGATTGATGACGATGGCTTCTGGTCCGTTCTAACGCTTAGACCGTCGAACGCGGACGACAATGTGTTAGAAAATGAGAGTCTAGTCAGTGCTCATCAAGCCTGATGATGATGGCTTGCCAGGAATCATTGTCCTTCCACAGACAGTGATTGTCGAACTTGACAAAGGCTTAGTTAGCTCTGACTGATGATGATGTGGCTTATGGTTTACTCTAACGCTTAGTCTGTGAAGCGCGAATGACGTTGGGTTAGAAAGTGGGAGTCTAGTCAGCGCGTGTCGAGCCTGATAATGATGGTTTGCCAATGATCATTGTCTTTCCACAGACAGTGATCGTCGAACCTAACCAAAGCTTATTTAGTTCTGACTAATAACAATGGCTTCTGGTCCGCTTTAATGCCTAGTTCATCGAGCACGGATGACGATGGGTTAGAAAGTGGGAGTCTAGTCAGTGTTCATCAAGCCTGATGATGATGTCTTGCCAGGGATCATTGTCCTTCCACAGATAGTGATCACCGAACCTTACCAAAGCTTAGTAAGTTCTGACTGGTGATGATGGCTTCTGGTCGCTTTAACACCTTGTCCGTCTAGCATGGATGACGATGGGTTAGAAAGTTGGAGTCTAGTCAGAGCTCATCGAGCCTGATGACAATGGCTTGCTAGGGATCACTGTCCTTCCATAGATAGTAATCACCAAACTCGACCTCGCCAAGGCTTGCCATCTCTAAGCAATCCCCCTCCAGGTTGACGAAGGAAGCAGGAAGCTCAAGCACAACACCCTGCAATCCCAAAACCATCTTTGGGCCAAACTGGTTAAGTTCAGGCTCCGTGATGGTCACCTCATTCTCCAGTGGAATCAGTGGATCAGAAGAGAAAACAGTCTTGCGACCGGCTCGCTTCCTCTTAGATAGACTAATGGGTGGCAAAGCCGCCTCCAACTCAGCTTGCCTTGTTGGGCTAGGCATCATCAACTTTCTCTTCTTTGAACGACTATTGTCGGCCTTTTTTGGCAACTACCTGAAAGAAAGTAGGAGCTACGTGGAAGTTCTCGAACAACCCGCTCTGCACAATGTTGCTCGAAACCATAACATTTTTTATGATAATAAAAGATCTTCGAACGTTTTATTTATCGACTCCTCCTCATTAGTGAGAGTCGGAGCCACAAATTTCCTTGCAAAAAATAATAAAACAATGATTCCATATCCATATTGATTGGACAAGAAAAGGGAAGGGGAACATTATGCTTACTACGATCAAATTGAAATTATCTTTCAAGCGGACACCCCTCAACTTAAAGTACGAAGAAGCTAGAAAACAATACTTCTGCTAGGACTTGAAATCGTCCGAAAGTGGACCCAAACAAGCCAACATGCTTAGCTAACAAACCCCGTGAGCATTTAGGGGAAGTCAACAGATGGACCACCCACGGGGTTAACCAAATGCATGCAACATTCGCCTTCATAAAGACAACAATCAAAGTCCTGAACTCGTTCGGTACCATCTGCGATGGAGGAATGGGAAGATACGCCAAAAAGCGCCAAATATCTTCTGAAACTGTAAAGTGGAGCCCGGCTTGAAACATGCCTTTAAGCAAGGCGATAAACCATTGCGTAGGCGTTAACGAGATTCGTTCAGTACCAATGGGGGTAAGTTCCAAGTCTTTAGGAATCCGATATTCATTCTAGAGCATATCCAAATCGGATTCACCGACCTTCTTATCCCGAAAAAAATCAAGGCAAACATAGGACAACTCCTAATCCGAAGTGAGTTCGAAATTGTCTACCATGAAAGAAAGTGTGAACTTTTGAATGCACTTGCGAAACTAGAAGCAAGAACGTAGAAACAAGAAAGCAATAAGGAGTTTCAGAAATATTACAGAAGCAAAGAAACTCTCCTCTGCAGAAATGACAACTTATATAGATCCAGGGATTCGCGCCCCCTTTTTCAAGTAGTCACATACTCATTTAATGATGTTCGCTGGTTGAAATGAAATTTTGAGCTCAATCATCACGACTGTACAACTCCTATTGAAGTTAATTAGTGGACCGACGTGATAGTCCACTTCGGGGGGAGCAGCTAATGATACACCAAATCGCCCTTTATTTTATGCCATACACATGTCATGATAATCTTGTCGGCATAGCAAAACGGGCCTGGTTGCCCACCTAATATGGCAAAGTCTAGACAATACTAAGCCCATTTTGGCGGGATGCAGGAGGTTGGAGCAAATTGCAGCGGCTTAATGAGCCCACACATCACATGGTCAAGCCCAATACCCGTAAGGTCTAATCAGGTAAGTATCTGGGGGATCGACCTAAGACGGGCATGCCAGCAATACATTGGTTCCGACTAGGAAACAAACACGGGAGTATAAGTCATGCATATAAACTTCCTTGCAAGGACAACATTCCAAAAGGGAAGTTTCTCCCGCATATCTAGGAGCACAAGTCGTGTAGGGAAACTCTCCCACATGGACGACTACTAACTAGGAAAGGATCTCCAGCAAGATATTTTTCCCTAAACTACACCACCTGAGGCCTAGCAGAACAAAGACTGTCACGTTATAAATAGGACACAGGGATGATGAGCAAAGGTATGCTAAAAAATCCAATTTACAGCTTTAAGCCTTTCTCAAGCCTTACTGACTATCGCATCGGAGTGTTATCGGCACAACAGTGGTGTTTGGCTCACATGTGTTCCCTGTGCAGATCAAGGTTAAGATCAAGTTCAAGGAGAACAGGATTCGACTGCATCAGTTTGGCGCTGTCTATGGGGAACGATGAACTTCCTGTGAAATCAATGACTCATGCCTGGTAGTCAACCAAGTCAAGGGGGAGTTCAACAACAAAGATCGCAAGATGATGGCTTACCGCGAGAAGGTGGTCTAAAGGTTCAAACTCTTATAGTGTCCTCGAGACGACAACGAAAGAGCCGAGACACTGGCCAAGCAGGCTTCAGCTACGGCTGAGATTTTTTTATGAGATCACTGAATTCCAAGAGCAATTGAGTATGCAAGAAGAAGAGTCAAACGAGGTCTGCGCAAGAGATGGAGAGACAAGATGGATGACCCATTATTGAAGTATGTCAAGAACGGAGTCCTCCCAGCTGAGAAGACAAAGGATAAAAAGCTGAAAAATAGAGTAGCGTGATACACTATCCTAAATGACATGATATATAGAAGGTCAGCCATGGGACCCCTTCTCAGATGCTTAGCTCCCTCATAGGCGAACCATGTTCTTAGAGAGATTCATGATGGAATCTGTGGGAACCACCTAGGCGGGAGAAGTATGGCCCTCGTAGACACCGCCTCTACTTAATCAGACTCAAGGGCTTCCAGAAGAACCATGTGAGTCTCTGCGACAATAGTTGTCTGTTCCAGTCTCCTCTCCTCAATTTGCTTCCTTAGCAACTCAATCTCGAAAAGTGCATCAGAGTACAACTTTTACATAGTCGAAAAGACATGTTCCATGGTGTACACCTTCTTTCGAGCCGCCTCAACCTCCATCCTAGCGACAGCCGCCTGGCTTAAATGGGACATCCCCAGCATAAGATGCTTCAAACCCTAATCCATATGCCCTTTTTAGCGTATCCTCCTCGAACTTCAGAGTGTGGTCCATCAGCTAGCTGTAACGCTTACTTATGTGCTTCCTCGAAGCATAGTCAACGTGAACCTTCTGGTACTAGGCCTGCTTGCTCATCTTCACTATGTCCGTAGAAAACAACTTATCCGCGCATCTGGATGGAGGTCTCCCGAATGCGAAATTACGTCAGCACCACCCTTTGTAGTCGCCACTGCACCCAAGCCCTCATCCACGCCCTTCCCTTTGTCATCAGTAGCTGACCCTTTATTCCGAGACGGCTCAACAAAATCCAAAGGAAGATAATGAAGCGAATTGTCCAAAGGGGATGGCCCACTCTACTAAGGCCACAATCGGACGATCCACTAACAGAGCAATTGAACTCTGGGACCTCAAGCGAA
Source organism: Berberis vulgaris (assembly GCA_963556465.1). Classification (NCBI taxonomy): domain Eukaryota; kingdom Viridiplantae; phylum Streptophyta; class Magnoliopsida; order Ranunculales; family Berberidaceae; genus Berberis; species Berberis vulgaris. The sequence goes on along the minus strand of OY747126.1, from coordinate 36,283,707 downwards.
TCCTCATCAGAACCTGTAGAAGCTGCCATAGCAGCCAACATCAACTTCTCACTCAAAGCTTCAGACTGCTCAGTGTTCAGCTTTGACGCATCATCAACCCCTGCTATCGCAGTCGCAGGTGGTCCTTCTCACAGCCAGATACTTCAGCCTCCGCTCTGACAGGTTGGTCAGATTCACGCTCCTCCCTCACTGGAGCAGATTGTTTGGGAGCCGACTCGGTCCCAGCGCCAGACCTCTTCGAGCTTACAAAGGAGGCAAGTGTCTCAGAAAGCCTATCCATGTCGGACAAGGCAGAAGCCTTAACTTTGGTAGCCTTACTCTTTCTGGAAGGGGCTCCACCTTCATACTTAACCTTCAACATTCAGTAAAGAGTGAGGACCACATGCTAGTTGACCCACAACCCACTGCGGTTGAAGTTAATAAGACATATAATGTCCTCCATACCCATCTGTGGCATGTCGTGGAATGCCTTCATAGTGTCTTGTTCTTCTGGAGAAAGAGGAGTAATGGGAAACCTCCCTACAAAGAAACACGGGCATGATCAACATACAATCAGAGCAATGAAATAAAAGGGTAAAACAATACTTATGGAGTGGCTTGAACTCCCGCTCAAGCGGACGACCCTTAAACTTGAAGTACTTCAAATCCGAAGGAGACAAAAAACAGTATTTCTGCCAGAACTTGAAGTCATCCGGCAACTTCCCGAAGCAAGCCGGCGGCGTCATCTTGCAAACGGCATGATCATTCAGCCAAGGAGAAGTCAGCAGCTGGATCACCCACAGAGTCACTAGGATGCCAACATCCTTTGCTCGGATCAAAATAAGAAAGATAATCTTGTACCCATTGGGTACCATTTGGGAAGGAGTGATTCCAAGGAAATCCAAGAAGCCCCAAATCTTGTCAAGAAATGAAAAATAGAATGCAGTTTGAAGTATCCCACGGTACAAGCAGATGAACCTTTTCGGAGGAAACATCGGCGTCTGATCATCGTTTACAGTATAGAATGGCAGGTCCTCAAGGACCCCAGACGTCTTTCAGATTTCAGCAAGGCCAGATTCGGAAATTGACCTATCTTCAAAGAATTGGAAGCCCTTAGCTAGAAGCTCATCATCAAGATCGTTTTGGCGAGCCATGAAAATTGTGAACAAACTTTCAATAAAAAGATGAACAAAACTGAATCTCTAAAAGCAAATAAATGGAAGAGTCAATATCTGCAGAAAGGAAGATCTAAATAAATATTGGTTTCCCGCCTCTTCTCCACTAAATCGATGCACGCTTAACTAATGAAGCGCGGGGCTCAAACAACATTTCAAAGTCAATCATCATGAGCTGCGTATCTTATCAAGAAGTGACTTAGTGAACCGATGCGATGGCCTTCTAACTCGGGGGAGTGTTGATGATACACCAAAATGGCCTCTCTTTTACACCGTACACGTGTCATGATGAACTCGAGAAATAACAGGCCCAAGCGTCAGTCCACCACTGATCCAGCCCAAGCGGTTTCAAGCCCATATGATGTAGTCCGAAAGAATGACCCAAATTACTATAGCCTGCTAAGCTCACATGTCTCACAACTATTCCCAATACCCGTATGCCCTACTAAGGAAAGTATCTCGAGGATCAACTTCGGACATGCAAGACAACAACATTTTGCTTCCAACGAGGAAGCAAATACCAGAGTATGCGTTGCACATGGAAACTTCTATCTATGGACAACACTTTGATTGAGACCTATTTCCCGCGTATCTAGGAGCGAAAGTCTAACAGGGAAACTTTCCTTTATAGCACAACTCCTAATTAGAGAAGGATCTCTACGAAGATCTTCTTCCCTAAACTATGCCACCGATTGCCTGGTCGAACTAGGACTCCAACACTATAAATAAGACATGAGATTGGTAAGCTAAGGTACACTACAAATTCCATGTTTACATCATTATGTCTTCCATAGATCCATGTCTAACTTTAGCATCGGAGTGCCATCGGCCACCACAGCAGTGGTCCATGGCTCACGTGCGTTCCTTGTGCAGGTTAGTAGGTTAGCATGATAAGGTCAAAGTAGGGAGCAAAAATCAACTGCATCAAGACCGACGCAATAACATGACAATAATGCAAAGCTCTAGAAAGAACAAGTATGAAATTACTTAACAAGCTTTCTTTAAGTCATATGTTAAGGATTACAGCTGATGATACATAAAAATATACCAACATCATGGCCACACACGTAGCAGAAAACATCCATTGAGAGGATCTTGCGTCCCATCTATTGGGCCAGCTCGTAAAGCCCAAGAAAGTTAAAGTCGACCATAGAGGCCTAGACGAGACCCACTATAAGAAGATATACACAAAGCTCAAATCCAAGCCCGAACAAATCAAATCCCAAATCCAGGTCCAACATCAGTTTTCTTATAAAGAGGAGGAACGTTGCACAAAAAAAAGTTGTGGAGGGAGTTATGCCTCCACGGACGCATCTACATCAAGAAGGAGACTGTTATGAGAAACATCTCCTTTCGTTGCACCTCACATGCCTAATTCACGCAGAGAATTAACCGCGACCATTATAAAAAGGTAAAGGGAACATTCGATATAGATATGCAACTTTAACTAAGTTTTGTCCAGATTTACTTCCTTCTTCAAACAGAGTTGCTGACTTAAGCATCAGAGTGCCTTTGGCCAGCAAAAAGGTGGTCTTTGGCAGTCTAACATTTGTTTTGCAGGTAAAACTCACAGGAAGACAATTTTTGGACGCATCAGTTTGGTGTTGTCCATGGGAAACAACGAGTTTCCTTTTTTAAAAAAAATTCACAGTGACGAAATTCACCGAAATTTGGTTAACGATCAAAAAATTATCAAAGTCAATGGAGCGCTAAAAAATCCTCAATCTGGTGATGAACAATACGACATGTCACCTAATATCAACCTAGCAACAACCGTCGAACCAATTGCGTCAGAAAGAAGAGAGCTTCGGTAGGTAACAACTCAGACGTTTCTTACATCTTTGGAATCCCCTCGTACCCCCGAGTAGAAATGCTCATGGCTCAGATGAACCACATAATCGAAATGATGGATAGACTCATCCGATACCTAGAGGGCAACAAACCTCGAGAAGAAATCACCCAGCTTAAGAGACACCGGATCAATAACAATTCCAAATTTAACCAAAAAAAGTTTGGAAAACTACAACCAAAGAAGCCCAAACGCAAACAAGTAGAGAAATCGTTCACGATCTTGATAGCGAGTCGAAGTGAGGTCCTTAAAGCTATAGCAGGAAGGGAAGACATCAAATGGCCATAAAAAATGAGAGGATATCCGAAAAAATGGAACAAAAGCAAACACCGACTCTTCCACAACGACTACGGCCATGATACCGAAGATTGTCATAGCATGAGAGACGAGATCGAGCGCCATGTCAGAGAAGGACAACTAGGAAAATTCATCAAACCCGAGGACAAAACAATCACCTCGGGGGAATGACCAAAGGAGACAATATAAGTCTTCCATGGTGCAGCTGGAGAAAAGGAACAATCCAACCTATCCTGAAAGTGAGTAGTCAGGGACTTGTGAGCAAAGATCATATACCAAGAACCATCAGCACAGTGCGCAAAAATGATGTAGAGGACTCTTACCTTCTCAAACGAAGATGCAAACGAGGTTAATTTCTCGCACAATGACGCCTTAGGAATCTAGGTCATGATAGATAGGTGGAAAATCAAGAGGGAGTTGGTCGACACGGGTAGCTCAGCCAACCTCCTATACCTGACATCTTTTCAAAGAATGCGGTTCACTAATGAGATGCTCTCACCTAGCGATCAACCAATGGTGGGTTTCAACATGGAAAAATGTCATCCACTGGGGACGATTCAACTACCGATCAAAACAGGAGAACCAGGAAAGCAACGAGTATATTGACAAACTTTCTTGTCATTGATGCTCCTTCTGCGTACAACATGCTACTCGGGAGACCCTGGATACACAAATGGGTGTAGTCTCCTCAACTAGTCACCAATGCTTAAAGTACCATACCGACAATGGTATCAGGAGATCAACCAGCAACCCATAAGTGTCATTTTGCAACAATAAAGACTCTTCACAATTAACAATTTCTGCAACGACCGGAAGAGCTTTCATAGCAACTTGGTCAGACGAGTTCGAACTTTCCAGACAATAATATGGCTCCAACCAGCCCACGAGATCGACCTAGCTAGACAACGAAGCCGAGAAAGCAGTGCGGATAGGCACAAAGATTCATCCTGAACTAGCCGAGGAACTGATCCAACTGTTGAAGGATAACCAAGATGTTTTTGCATGGACAATGAAGGACATGGTAAGAATAGATCCATCTGTCATCTCTGACAGATTACAAGTGAACCCAGACAAAAAGCCGGTCCGACAAAAAAAAAGGTTGGTGGCTCTAGAACATAATCAGACACTAAACGAGGAAGTGCACCACCTACTTAATGTGGGGATGATAAGAGAAGCTCACTACCCAGACTGATTGGCAGACATAATGCTAGTAAAGAAGAACAACAACAAATGGAGGGTATGCGTGAACTACACAGATCTGAATAAAGCCTACCCTAAATACAATTTCCCACTTCCACGAATAGACTAGATAGTTGATACAACCGCTAGGCACGAGCTGCTAAGCTTCATGGATGCATACTCCAGGTATAATCAGATACAGATGTACCCTCCCGACCAAGAAAAAATCTTTTATAACGAAAGGGGTACATACTGTTATTGGGTAATGCCCTTCGGATTAAAGAATTCGAGAGCAACGTACCAATGGTTGGTGAACAAAATGTTCAAAGATGAAATTAGAAAAATGATGGAGGTTTACATCAACGACATGCTTTTCAAAAGCTCACGCCGAGTAGACCACGACAAAAATCTCGAACATGCCTTCTCCCAACTGCAAAAGTATAAGATGAAACTGAATCTGGAGTTTGCACATTTGTAGTAGAATCAGGAAAATTCCTAGGGTACATGATCAATCAAAGAGGAATTGAGGCTGATACAGGCGCTTCTCAACATGCAGTCACCAACGAATATAAAAGGTGTACAAAGTCTTAATGGAATAATAACAGCCCTTAACAGATTCATCTCCAAATCATCGGACAAATGTCTGGCTTTCTTCAAATTTTTGAAAGAAAACAAAACATTCGAGTGGAATACAGAGTGCAAAGAAGCTTTTCAAAACCTAAAATATGAGGGCACAAAGCTACTAACAAAGCCGAACATGGGGGAAGCACTATATCTATATCTATTTGTGTCGAACCACGCAATAAGCTTAGCACTAGTACGGGAAGAAAAAGGCGTGCAAAAACCAGTAGACTACATTAGCAAAACACTTGTGGATTCATAAATCAATTATCCAACCCTAGAGAAATTGGCGCTTGCCCTGATCGTATCGTCAAGAAAACTATGATCGTACTTCCAAGCACACCCAATCACGGTTATGACCGAACAACCACTTCAATTGGTATTGCACAACCCAAATCTATCGGGGAGAATGGTGAAATGGGCGATAGAACTTGGGCAATTCGATATCAGCTATGCCCCCAGAACTGCTATCAAAGCTCAGGTATTAGCAAATTTTATCGCCGAATTCACAGGAAGCAACAACCAATAGACAAAAAACAAGAACGAAGGAGAACAATCCAAACCAATCATCGGCGGAAGAATCCTCCGCTGTGATGGAACATCCAACAAGGCGGGAAGCGGAGCTGGATTAGTCATGTACAACTCGGAAGGCATCGTACTGGAGAAAGCAATAAAATTCAGCTTTAAATCCTCAAACAACGAAGCCAAATACGAAGCTGTGATAGCCGGGCTACAATTAGCAAAACACTTGGGAATAAAAGACATCGGTCTCTTTACTGATTCAAGCTGGTGGTCAATCAACTAAATGGCGGGTTTCAAGTCAAAGATACCCGAATAAAGGCCTACCACCAAAAAACCAGAGAACTAATAGAAGGCTTCCGGAATGCGATCATTCAACGATGCACAAGGACGAAGAACAAAAGAGTCGACGAACTAGCAAAGGAGGCATCAACAACTAAGGAAAATGATAATCCACTCGTCATGATGCAAGGAAACTCCATACTTGAAAACCAAGTGGAAGAATCATGTGCCACGAACCAAAAAAACAACTAGACAACTCCAATCCTGGCGTATATATCAAACGGAGAACTCTCAAGGAATAAGATGGAAGCTCGAAAATTACGAAATCATGTGGCACGATACACAATGATCAATGACAGACTCTACAAAAGGTCTGCCACGAGCCCATTGCTAAGGTGCCTTTCACCAGAAGATGTTGAATATGCTCTGCAAGAGCTCCACCACCGTACATGCAAAAATCACCCAAGGGAAGAACGCTGGCCTATAAAGCACTCACGTTAAGTTATTACTGGCCAACGATGCAAGCAGATGTTCAAAATCTCATTCGCACGTGTGAAAAATGCCAAAGATTTGCCCCGTACACTCACATGTTTGGACTAAACCTGATCCCGATGAGTAGCCTTTGGCCATTCGCGCAATGGGGAATGGACATCGTAGGACCACTCCCCATGTTTGACAAGAAGAAATTTTTTCTCATAGCAGTAGACTACTTCACTAAGTGGGTAGAAGTAGAGCCCCTCGCGAAGATAGGAGAAACCCAAGTTGAGAAATTTATTTGGAAATACATAATATGCAGATTCGGGATCTCAATGGTAATTGACACAGACGATGGGAAACAATTCGAAGGCAATAAGGTTAAGGAGCTATGTGAAAACTTGAATTTCCAGCAACACTTCTCTGTGCCCGCCCATCCACAGGCAAACGGACAAGCCGACTTCACCAACAGGACAATTTTGAAAGCAATTAAAATAAGGCTTGAGGCAACAAAAAGATTGTGGACATTGAGTTACCTTGCGTCCTTTGGGCATATAGAACAACAAAATGAAATCCAACGGGAAAAACACCTTTTGCCCTCGCATACAGACCTGAAGCAATGATACCCGTGGATATCGGTATGCCAACATTTCAAACCGAAGAATTTTTCTATGCGGACAACATCGAAGCACTGAGATTCAGGTTGGACCTCCTCGAGGAAAAACGAGAAGCAACCTATATCAAAACAGCGTATGGTCGGATATTACAACAAGAGGGTGTGAATCCGCACTTTTAACATTGGCGACTGGTACTAAAGTCCAACTCAACACAAAGGAACCTGGTGCGGGCAAGCTAAACCCGAATTGGGAAGGACCATACAGAGTAATAAAGATCAACAGACCAGGAACATACTGGTTGGAAAACAAGGAGGGCGAAAAGCTACCTCGACCATGGAATGTAGAGCACTTGAAAAGATATCATCAATGAAATTCTTTACTCAATCTTCCATCTCGAACCCAAAAGACAAGAATTCAGTCAGGACAACGATTTCAGATTAAAAGCCCAATTCGTGAAAATACTTAGCACGGTTAGAGTATCGAACAAAAACAAATATATGTACCAGAAGAACGAGTCAGCCATAAAAACAAAAACTTCTAGCTTGATCAAACACAAAGTAATAAAGTGCCAAGATGTAAGAGCTGGACTTTTCCTCGTCGACTATAATGTACGACTTCGTAATCCATATATAGAATCAGATTCTATAAAAAGAGCTTCTACACAACTAGAATGTCAAACATCGAAGCCATTCATACAAAATCTGGACGAACGAGTCAAAAATTTGCTAGGAATGTCGTAAGTAAAAAGCTAATAAGCTTGACATACTGGACACAACAAATGTGAAATATAAAATCTCCATTGATCATATAAAAAGGAGATTACAAGAGAATTAAAAAAAACAATTAAGAAAGGACATCGACATCAACAACATCTCTAGGTGGTATGGGCTCAGACAAGTGTTGAGAAGGTTCTCTGACAGGAAGATAACTTAGTGAATCTGAAACGACTTCTTTGACATCATCGAATTCTTGCTCAGCAAAGCAACGGTATTCGAACATGTCTAAACCTTGCGTCTCCAGAAAATCCAAGAAATCATGGCAACCATCGACCATTCTTTGATATCTCGGCTCGGGTCGACGCTAATTCGTTATCAACGACTAGGAGTCTAGCAGAAATCGTAGACTTGGTCACGACAAACTCAGAATTCAGCTGAGCGATCCGAGTCACAGAAGCCTTAAGACTGGCAGAACATTCTTCAGTAAAATGAATGGCCTCGTCACGTTCAGCCTTTTGATCGGACAACTCTTACTCAGCAGCATCCAAACGGGACCGCAACTTACCCAATTCAACTTCAGACGTTTCGAGATCGGAAGCAAACTTGTCGCGAAATGACCTTGAGTTCCCTTGTCGACGTCTATGCAAAATCTACAGCCCTTGCATACTCTATGCACTGCGCCTTGAATGAATCAAATTGGCGGAGAATATGGGAAAGGACCTGGATATGTCCTGCCAGCTTCCTCTCAATAAGCGCCATGATCACGAACAACCCTACAGTCCGACCCCATCACGGCCGCATAAGTAAGGTGAGTCATCGCTTCCATAAGTTGTTGGAGGCCCTCATCAATATGACGACGTGGTGGGCATACGGGCACAAGAGCCCTATTAGCCAACTGCCCATGACAACCGCCAATGAGGTTGCGAGCGATGTCTTGCACATCAATCTCGGAAGGCCAAAAGAACTCCCCGGGCACAGTCAAAACGGGATGAGAAGTGGAGGGAGTAGCAGGCGATCTTGAGTTCCCAGCAACAACAAAAGAAACAGGGAGTTTGAAGTCTCGAGCTCGTGTAGGGAAAACTATCTTACATGGACGACTCCTAATAAGGAAAGAATCTCCAGCAAGATATCTTTCCCTAAACTACGCCATCTAAGGCCTAGTTGAACAAGGACTCTCATTATAAATAGGACACCGGGTTGATGAACAAAGGTATGTTACAGAGTTACATTTTTGCCTCTTCTCTCTCTTATCTTCCACAATCACCATCATCCTCCTCTTACTCACAACGACTGTTCACTCCCACCTACTGCACCCCACACAAAACAACATACAACAAAACCCATGTCCACTCAATATATGCCTTCTATTACAAATTCTTCAACCACCTCTTCTCCAACCGTTAATCTTTCTTACATAGCTTGGTTTCAAACGAATCAGACCTTGATCAGCCTTATCAGTCTTTCAGAATTGGTTCTTTCTCAAGTTGTTGGTCTGACTATCTCTTGTGCCATACATCAGTGACTTGAATAAAATTTCTCCCAGCAATCACTTGCTAATACAACCCATCATCTCTGATTCCAACTTCTCTCACTCAGTAAGGGAACCGAATCCATTTTTAGAGTACTTGCAACAAGCCAAGTCCTTGATTTATGCTCTAGCTGCCAACCTATTTCAAACATTGATCTAGGTGTTTAAAGAAAAGGAATGGGTCATTTTGTAGATTGCAGATCAAAAGAGAGGGGGAGAGAGGTAGGGAACAAATATATATGATGCATTCAAATATATCCTTGCTGGTCCCAATGATATCTAACTGATAAAAAGAGCAGCGGTTAAGCCCAGGACCACCGTTGTGGTGGCCGAAGGCACTCCGATACTTAAGTTAGATATCGATTAAAGAAAGAGTAAAGACTGAATGTAAAATTGTAGTGTGTATACTTATATATATGTGCGTGTACGTACCTTTCTTCCTCGTTTCACCAACTCTTATAGGGAGTTTTCTCTCTCCAATTGTCCCTGAGATTAAGGGCGTGATAGAGGGAGGAGATCTCACATAAGATCTTACATGTGCATGACTGAGTACTTCAACACTTGGCTCTATTTAAGACCCAATTCTTGATTGGGCTAGAACTGATTTCGTGCAAGTGGATCTTAGGCCTGTGACAACTCTGAGATCCATTGTTCGAGCCTTAATGTCCTGAGTGAAACCCTAAAATCCATGCCTCTGGGGCTAGCTTGTCTTGGACCTGGGCGCCTTACTTACAGGATGAAAAGTAGTCTTACGCGCGGGTTCGCACTGTGCTGAAGCCATTTACGTGCTAGGGTTCGCCCATGCCACGTGTACGACTATGATTGAGTAATTGTTTGATGACTCATCAGCTATCCTCCCAGTTAATGGGGCTACGTGCAGTTCCATTAATTTGATGAATGTCGACTGGTTCAATTGTACTTGGAACCGTCGTCCCCTTATTCCCTGCGTAGCATTTAATGTCGACACGACTGCTGGGTGACTTTCTTCTTGAACCGTCGTGCCTATAAATAGGTTGGTTCTCATAGGGTCAGGCATTGCCATGAGAGTTGTTGAGCTTGTTCATCAAATGTGCCTTTCCATAGGATGTGTTTTGACCAGTCTAGAGGATGAAGGAGGATCTCCATTGGAGGAGTCTCTGAATGTTTTGACATTTGCAGCGACGAGTCTTAACAAGACCTACTATTAGGCAAAGACACCCGGTTTGAGTGAGCTTCTAGTGGTTCCATGGGACCTATGAATTCCTTCTAATGTAGCAAAAGATAAGTATGGATTTCCCCTTAGGGGCAAAGTTTGTCTTCCATCTTCTAGTGTTCCCACGACGTCTTCCACCACCGAGTTTGGAGATAATACCCGCTACCAACTTTGGGTGGCTGTTCCAATTGCTCCTTCCTGGGTTTCACTCGTTAGCCTCAGTCGGATGGCAGATTGGCGGAGTCGGGCTCTAGTGTGCAGGGTCTGCGATCTTGGGGATCTAACTTTGCATCACCCCAGGCGTCCTTCTTTTGATGGATTACCTTAGCAGCCAATTTTGGGTACATTTGCTTTCTTTTCCAAATCCTTTTCTAAAGGAATATTGGCGAATCAAACCTCGATGTGTGTTCCAGAGGATTCTTACACGCGCCTTGCTCTGCACCAAGCTCAGATACTTGTAGTGTGTGAACCTTTGTATTGGCCGGTTGGTCAAGCATTCTAACAACTTTTCTATGACCAATAAATTTTATTTTTATGAATTCGCTTTTCTTGGGTGCTCTGAATGATTATGAATCATGTTGGCTTGTGCAAATAAATTTTTTGGACCGTTAAAAAAGATGAGACAGTTTTAATTCTGAATAGGGACTAAGCTAACATGTTTCTGACGCGTGTGGTCCTAATTCATTTTGTGTATTTCCCTTGGCGAAATAGCCTGATTTGCTAATGGTAGTGAAGTTACTAAAGAGTGATCTTCATGTAGGCTGGCCGTGTCTTGCGGGCTATCCGCTTCCTGAGTAGGCACTGGCATGTTGAACTACTGCTGCTTAGCTTTGTAGAAAACTTGAGCCACAATGGAGTAGAACATATTCTGACTCATTGTTTAAATGAGTCTTGGTGGTCAGAGCATTGCCATGGTCCGTATGGACTGTAACTATTGAATGTGTTGGGTCGTCTGAGAACTGTAGTCGTTAGCATGTGTGTTGCCTTAGTTCCTGAAGAGGACTAAGCTATTTCTAGAGCAGTGAGACGTCCATGGACTAGACTCATCCGTTTGTGGTGAACTGTACATACTGGGTTCAACATACACTAGAGTTTCTTGGCTCTGAAGTGGACAAGGACACTTATGCGTCAAGTCATCGTCAAGTTGTCATCACCCTAGTGCCATCGTGGCCTCCGTATTCAGATCAAGTTCCTTAAGGAGCGGTGAGTTGTCTGGAGACTGGACTCGCCTGCTTGCAGTAGAATGTCCATGGACTGGGTACGGTCCACGCTGGAGTTTCTTGGCTTGGAGGAAGACTTGGTTACTTATGCGCCGTCATCGTCGTCATGAAAAAGGACTAGGTTTTGCCGCCTGTGCGTCATTGTGGCCCTCGTATTCAAATCAGGTTCCATAGATAGCGGTGAGTTTCTGGAGACTGGACTCGCCCGCTTGTGGTAGACTATCTATAGAATGGGTCTGGTCCACACTAGAGTTCATTGGCTTTGAGGCAGACTAGGTCACTTATGCGTCAAGTCGTCGTCGTCCTGAAAAAGGACTAGGCTTGGACGCCTGTGCGCCATCGTGGCCCCCGTATTCAAATCAGGTTCCATAGAGAGTGGTGAGTTTGACTTGTCCGCTCACGGTGGACTATCTATTTCCTGGGTCCGGTCTGCATTGGAGTTCCATGGCTCTGAGGTGGACTAGGTCACTTATGCATCAAGTCATCGTCATCCTAAAAATGACTAGGATTGGCCGCCTGTGCGCCATCGTGGTGGTCCCTGTATTCAGACCAATATCCATAGAGAGCAGTGAGTCATCTGGAGACTGGGCTCGCCCCCTTGCGGTGGACCATCCATAGATTAGATCTGCTCTGTAGTCGTGCCATTGTGGTCTGGAGCAGTGAGCCATCCATGGATGGGACTCACCTACTTGCGGTAAACCGTCCATGGACTAGGTTCAGCTCGCGTAGCTGCCATCGTGTTCCGGAAGTCCGACTAGGCTTGTTCCTAGGGATGGAGTTATATGAAATGTAAATCTTTAAAGAGAGTACATTTATAGTGCTCTACATTCACGACCTTTACAGACGCTCTCTATTGAGCCTCTTTAGCTAGTAGATTCCCGACATTTTGATCGCAGTCACCTTGTAGGGACTTTCCCAATCGCCAATCTTGAATTCTCGAGGTCTGACCTTCTTGTTGTAGTACTGGGCCAACTTTTGCTGATAGGCTGCAATTATGATGGAAGCTTCGTCTCGCCTTTGAGTACTTCTAAGACGACTCCCAGAGCTTCATTGTTGTCCTCCATCCTGTACTCCTCCTTTCTGAATGTAGGTGTCGCTAGTTCTACTTGAAATATTGCCTCAGACCCATAAGCCAACGCGAATGGTGTCTCTCCAATCAGAGTCCTCTTTGTGGTATTATATGCCCAGAGGATGCTTGGAAGTTCAGAGACCCGGAGCCCTGTGGCTGCATCAAGTTTCCTCTTGATAGCTTCCAGGATAGTTCGGTTGGTGACTTCTGCTTGTCCATTAACCTGGGGTGACTCAGCACAGAAAAGAGATGGCTGGTGCCCAGTTGGATGCAAAACTGCTTTACTTTTCCACCCTCGAATTGGGTCCTGCCATCGCTGACTAGAATTTTTGGTATTGCGAACATGCAAACGATAGACTTCCATAGAAAGTTATTGATCTGATTCTCTCCTATCTTAGAAAGGGGTTCAATTTCCACCCATTTGGAGAAGTAGTCGACTACTACAAGGAGACACTTTGTTTTTTCTGAAGTGAGGAATGGGCCCACGATGTCCATCCCCCACTTGGCGATGGGCTGGTCATTGGAACCAAGTTCTGTGCAGGCATATATGTGTATGGGGTATACCTCTTACACTTATCGCACTTACAGCCAAATCTTCGGCCTCTTACCCTAGTGTAAGGGCTTTATAAGCCAGTGTCTTTCCTTTGAGGTGGTTCAATGGATTTCGAGGACATGGTTTGCCTTCTTGGGGGCCAGACATTTGAGTAGAGGGCTAGTCGTTGATCTCCTATACAACCAGTCGTTGAGAATAGTGCACCGTACCGTTATGCTTTTCAGCTTGCGGGCCTCCGTTTTTTATGTAGCTGATCAGGGGGCTCATCCAGCTGGTCTCCACATCAGTGGAGAGAGTTTTGTGGATACCTTCTTTTTCAAGGGCTGACTTCTCCTGGAACTCTATGAGTGTGTCGAAGTCGTTCTGTGTAGACGAGGCCTTTCTAGCCTGGTCACCTACTTCCTTGTTGTTTGCCCTTAAGAAGCGGTGGAGTAGTATCCACTTGAACCACCTTTTGGCATTGATTGCTTTGTCACAGTAAGCCATCAATCATGGTTCTTTGACATCGGACTCACCATTTACCTGATTGACCACCAATTGGGGGTTGTTGAACATCGTGAATTCTTTTACTCTGATTCCTTTAGCTAGCTTTAGCCAGGCTATGAGGACTTCGTACTCCGCTTTATTGTTTGAAGCACGAAAGCCGAATTTTATAGCGTTTCTGAGTGTGACCCCTTCCGGGGTTGGAAAAGATGATCCTCACTCTACATCCCTTTACGTTGAATGACTCGTCACATCGCAAGATCCATCATGTGGGGTCGGCTCGGGGTTCTTGTCTCATTGATGGTCTTTCAATCTTGGATCTCATGTTCCAGTGAATTCGGCAATGAATGTGTCGGTGCTTGTGCTTTGATGGCTATTCTTGGAGAGTAATGTAAGTCAAATTATCCCAGCTCTACTGACCATTCTTCCTAACACCTTTGGCATGTGCAATACCAACCAGAGTAGGTACTCGGGCATGACTATTATCCAGTGAGCTTGGAAATAACGTCTTAGCTTTCTTGAGAAAGTCACCTGCGCTAAGGCTAGTTTTTCCAGATTAGGGTAGTTAGCCTCCACCCTATCGAACGTTTTCCTGATGTAGTAGACAAGCTTTTGTTTCCCTTTCTCTTCCTGTACCAGAGCTAAGATGATGGAATGCTCTGAGACTGAGAGGTATAGGCAGAACGTCTCACCTAGAACAGGTTTTGAGAATAGCTCCGTGCTTCCCATGTACCCCTTCAAGTCTTGTAAGGCATGTTCACACTGTTCTCCCCATGGAATTCTTTGTTCCCCTTTTTAGGATTTTAAAAAAGGGGAGACATTTGTCTGAAGATTTAGAAATGAACCTGTTTAGGACTTCCACTCACCCAGTCAGGCTCTGAACTTCTCTGATGTTTGTGGGTTGTCTCATGTCGAGAAGAGCCTGAATCTATTTTGGATTAGCCTTTATCCCCCTTTTGTTGACTATGTAATCAGGAATTTCCTTGATTGCACCCCAAAAGTGCATTTTTTGCGGATTGAGCTTCATTTGGTACTTCCAAAGTTGAGAGAACTCTCCTTGGAGGTTCACCAAGTGGTCTGGACTGTGGAATCCTTTTACCAGCATGTCGTCGATGTAAACTTCCAAGGTCTTTCCTATTTGTCCTTTGAACATTCGGTTCACCAGGCGATGGTATGTTGCCTCTGCATTCTTCAATCCGAAGAGCATTACTCGATAGCAGTATGTGCTGCTTTCCTTTATGAAGGAGGTTTTCTCCTGATCCGGCTGATACATACTGATCTGATTGTAGCCATATTACGCGTCCATGAAGCTAAGTAGGCTATGCCCGAATGTCACATCCACAATCTATTATATTCGGGGCAATGGAATGTTGTTTTTCAAACAAGCTTTGTTAAGGTCGGTGTAGTCCACGCAGACCCTCCAATTCTTGTTTTCTTTTTCACTAGGATAGTGTTCGCCAGCTACTCCGGGTAACGAGACTCCCTTATCAAACCACTGTTTAGAAGTTTTTGCATTTCTTCATTGATGGTCTGGTTGTGTTCAGGCGACACTGGCTTTTTTTTTGTCAGACTGGCTTCAAGTCAGGATTGACTGCCAGTCTGTGTGTAATTATTGTGAGATTGATCCCCACCATGTCTTTCATTGTCCATGCTTCTCTTTTAAGAGCGTGACCAACTAATTCGCCAGTGCTCTGTCGATGTTAGAGCCTATCTGGATTGCCTTTGTGTTACTTGGGTTGTCCAAGTATGCTGTCACGACTTCTTTTTTGGCTGTCGCCTAGCGTTCAACCTTCCCCTCGGGTGGATGGAGGTTCGAGGTCCATAGGTAGAAGTGGGTCATCTCTAACTGGATTAGGTGTTTCCTTGTCCAGATCTTTTTGTTCGAGCCTTTGTACTCCGCTATCTGGCCACCTGGCTGATGCGTAGTGACATTCCAAAGTGATAATCTTGTCTCCTCTGATTGTCCCAACTTCGCCGTCTGAGGGGTACTTGAAGCACTGATGTTGGGTGGAGACGACGGCCTCCATGTGGTGTAACCAAGGTCGGCCCAAGATTACGTTATATGCGGAGTAGGCATCTGCGATTGAGAACTTTGTCATCAAGATTCTTTGTAGGTCTGGCTATCCTGCGACTATCGATAGTGTGATTTTATCAATCGGGTAGAAGCTTTCTCCATTGAAACTAAACATGGCTTGATTTGAAGGTGTTAGATCTCCTCTTGTCGGTTGCAATTTCATGAATGCTTCTAGGAATAGTACGTTGACAAAGCTACTTTTGTCCTCCAGTTATCTTCTCATTTCCCATTTCACTATTCCTTCTGAGATGACTAGGGTGTTGTTATGTTGGAAGCGGACACCCTTCATGTCCTGTTTTGTGAATGTTAAGCTCAAAGACTTTTTCTCCTCCTATACGTGTTGTACGAGCTAGTGTCGGTAGTGCAATTTGAGCCGTAGCTCCCGAACCGATTTTTCCAGTGAGCGATTCGAGTACTAACTTTCCTCGCTTGTTCCGTGGAGGACACATACCATGTCGCGAGTCATGTCACCTGCGTCTTGTGTTGTTCATTCACCTTGAAGATGTGCATCCCCAAGGTCAATGAACTTCTTCAGGCATTTTCTCTGGATCCAGTAATGGATCTCATATCTAAGGCTCCTGCAATCTTTGGTGTCGTGGCCCATGTCCTTGTGATAAGAGCAGTGCTTACTCTTGTCACACTCTGAAGGATCTCCTTTGAGTTTTGACGACAACTTGATGTCTGCCAATTTTTCCATGGTGGACAAAATGTAGGGTACACCGGAATTGAGTGGGGTGTAGTGGGTGTATGGAGCTGCTGAGCCTGAACAATTTTTCTTGGTTGAGCCTGCCCTGGTTCTCGCCCTGTTTTCGCTTGGAGGTGTCCCCCATCTCACCCCTTTCCTTAGCTCTAGATGAGTGTTTTGGCTCACTTCCTCCTTTCCTAGTAGCTAACATTTATTTTTAGGGTGATGCATTTTTTAGCACTCCTCAATAATCCCATCATGCTTATTAGGGGCTCCAAGGTGAGGTAGTTGTAAAACTAGCCTCCACTACACCAAAAGGGCATTTTAGCTACGCCGAGCTGGCCACGGTTCTAAACCGTTGGTGTATTTGCCACGGCCAAAAACCGTAGCTATAAGTACCAACGGCTTCAAACCGTGGGTAAAAAAAACCTGGCCACGGTTTAAAACCGTTGCTATTAGTAGCAACGGCTCCAGACCGTGGGTATTATTCGCAACGGCTCCAGACCGTGGGTATTATTCGCAACGGCTCAAAACCGTTGCAACAAAAAAATTTAGCAACGGTTCTAAACCGTGGCTAGCTCTAGCAACGGCTCAAAACCGTTGCAAAAAAAAATTTAGCAACGGTTTTAAACCGTGGCTAGATCTAGCAACGGCTCAAAACCGTGGCTACATGAAAAGCTGGAAAAAAAATTGGGCGGGCTATTTTGGCGCTCGACCTTCCCTCCATTCGACTTCCATCGACAAAAACGAAGCTCCCCTCCACAAACCCTCCACTCGACATCGTCTCCTTCTCTGCTCCCTCCCTCGACTCGACTTCCCTCCTCCCCTCCTTCCCTGCTCCCTCGACTTCCCTGCTCCTCCCTCGACTTCAATCGACTTCCCTCGACTTCAAAATCGATCAGCCACTGCAACCGAACATGTACTCTCTCTCTCTCTTTTATTTATGATGAAATTAGGGTTCGATGATTGTTTTTTTATTTATGTCTGACCTAACTAGCATGAAACTTAAAAGGTGGAATCAATCTCCTTTTGGCAATATTCTTATTCTTATCAAAAATGCCAAAAAATAAAATTGTTTATATGTCTCATTGATAATGAAGCTGGCCTAAATAACACAAATTGATTTCTGATAGAGTTTAAAAGTAGTGTATACAATTGGGTTGAGTGGGGTTTCATTTGAAAGCTTTATGGAAAAACTAGGTTTTATTGTGATGGAATTGAACCGGATAATCAAACTTTTAAGAGAATATCTTTGGCTTTCTATTCAGATGTTATGAATGAATCAAAGTGAATCAAAAGAATCAAAGATGAAAAATATTGAACTTTGGAGGAAAAAGTTATCATACATGAGTTTGATTGAAATGTGAATGCCAACGTTTTTTTTTTCTTTTGAGTGTTTGGTCATTGTGAATTAAGTGGCTTGATTTACTCAGTGACGAGATTTAGGTGAATGAGTGTATTGGGGCGGGGCGGATAACGTCATCCGTGACGGAGTGGTTTTTTGTTTTAATAAAAAAATCCACGGTTTTTCCTGCGGATTCGAGTACCAACAAATTCTTGGAGGAAAAAGTGTTTTTTTTTTTTTTGGGTGGTGGGTTGGAGGAAAGCAATGACTATTTGCTAAAACTACAAAAATATAAAGTGAAGGAGTGGAATATGAATAAAAATAAATTAGTCGATGCATGAGAATGACATTGTTCACTATTGTTAAAGTGGATGAACAAAATTGTTTTCCAAAGGCAATTAAGGTTTTAGAGCATCTTTAGTAGCAAATTTTAAACCAGTCACTCAAATCGCAAAATAAGGTTTGTTCTAATTTTCATTAAGGGTTTGTTTGGTTGGTCATTTTTCATGTGAAATGGAATCCACTTCCCATATCACGTAATTTTCCATTGTTTGATTGTGTATTTAACGACGGGAAAAATAATCATGCATCTAACTAGTTTTCTCATCTCAGGTGGATTACTTCTTATACAGGATGCTATGTCCGTAGCACGTAACATACTAAAAAATCCAAAGCTTGTTCCTGGTGGCGGTGCTTCAGAAATGACTGTATCTGCAACATTGAAGCAGAAGAGTTCATCTATTGAAGGCCTTGAAAAGGTAAAGAGTGGATTGTAGTGTGTTCAGGAGAAGTTACTTTCTTCTAGATGCCAATCCTACTGGGTTGCTTTTGTTGTTTGTGGTGAATGACTTGCTTTAGCAATGACTACACAATTTGTTTTACTTTTAATTTTTTAAATGTTTGTATGTTTTTTCAATAACAGTGGCCTTATGAAGCTGCTGCTCTAGCCTTTGAATCAATTCCAAGGACACTAGCTCAAAACTGTGGAGTCAATGTTATCCAGACAATGACTGCCTTGCAAGGAAAGGTAGAAATTGAACTGCATCTGCCTTGTTTTGTAAACTAATTGCATATATAGAGTCTATAAGATACAAAAGATAACAAAATTTCTCTTGCTATAATAATGAGATATTTCTTGCAGCATGCCAATGGCGAGAAGTGGATTGGCATTGATGGTAATACTGGGGCTATCGTAGATATGAAAGAGAGAAAGGTGCCATTATGCAGTTTTTATTATTTTACATTTCCCTCTTGTTTTTCTCCATTGTAGTGATATTTTTGTTTATTTGTTTGTTATATAAATGTTATTTTTACAGATCTGGGATGCATACAATTGTCTCCAAGCTAGAAATGATGGAACCATGCTCCAGTGTTAAGGACAGGTATTAGATTCAACTCTTTTAAATGGTTGTTGTTTAGCACTAGTAAATATGAGATGCTCTTTTTGGGCATGTCAATCATTGATGTTAAGTCAATACCTGAAAGATTGGGAATATTGATAATTGGTCTTTATCTATGAACTTTGTTGAATGGCTGGGTTTAGTTCTATTACATAAACTAGATGGTGTTGTATTATGAGCTATTTATAGGTGTTATGAGTTGACTTCGAAAAATGGGAATCATTTTTAAGTCTTAATGATTGATTTATATATATTGCATCTGATATTGTTTGTGTAAATTCCAATTTGCAGGATTGGATATAGTATGATTACAGATGCAGAGGAGAAGGGACTTATCAAACCAGGGGAGGTTAGTTAAATCTGGATTACCCATGTCTTTTTATACCATATTGTTCTCATCAACATGTAAAACGTTCTGTGATGTATTCCAGATTTTGTTCATTTTTGATTTCTTAATAAGGGAAACTAGTGATCAGTAATTGTAGGAGTTCTACATCCTAGTTAGAGTCATTTGTTGAAACTTGTAATGTAGAATGCGTGTAGTTCTTTCGGAATGTCTTTGCCTCCATGTGGAAAACAGTAATTGAATTGTTCTTTTCAGTTCCCCCAAAGATTATTTATTTATTCTTATGCCTTGGGCAACATCTATGCTATTTACTTATTCTTTCACCGTGTAGACCGTATTAACCGCTATCAACTCAGGGATGCAGTCTGAAAACCTTCTTGTAGATTGAAATAGAAGATTGACCCAAGGCTTAATTTGTTTATCTTCAGATGTTCTACCCTGGGGATGTTATGTTTATTCTGTAAGAAATGGTGCTGTTAATCTAGTTTGGTTGAGGTTATTTATCTTTTCTTACTGTTTTGAACAAATGTATGACAAATCTTACTTTGGGGAATTATGTATTACCGATGGGTTTTTGTTTTTGACCCCTTTAATATGATAGAGGTCTGAATTTTCTGAATGCATTGTTTTCCAAGATGCTCAAACCCTTAACCACGTTAAGTAGTGAAATAATACCCCATAAGATAACGTGTCTTAAAGAAAACTGCATGATGGTTGTGGTTATGGTTATTGACTTCTTGATCAATTATGATGGGATTTGCATAAGAGTTTTACTCAGTGGAGTATTTCAAACTAATGAGTTTCTATTGAATTTCTGTAGAGCGTCCTCATAGAGCCTACCAGTGGTAACACAGGAATAGGATTGGCTTTCATGGCGGCAGCAAAGGGTTACAAGCTCATCATTACAATGCCAGCTTCAATGAGTCTTGAAAGGAGAATCATCCTCCTAGCTTTTGGAGCTGAGTTGGTCCTTACAGACCCAGCAAGAGGCATGAAAGGGGCTGTTCAGAAAGCTGAGGAGATTATGGCAAAGACACCCAATTCTTACATTCTTCAGCAGTTTGAAAACCCAGCTAACCCAAAGGTAACTGTTTAATGAATGTCATGCACACAGAGTCTGCTGTTTGGAGAGATCTTGTTATTTAGCAACATTGTCTGTGTAGATTCATTATGAGACAACTGGACCAGAGATCTGGAAAGGCACAGGTGGGAAGATTGATGCCTTTGTTTCTGGGATTGGGACTGGGGGTACGGTGACCGGTGCAGGGAAATATCTTAGAGAGCAGAATCCTGATATCAAGGTTAGCTTGAACTTTATGTGGTAGCTGCACAATATTCTATTTCTTCTGCCCAGGCCTGTACTATAGTGGTTTTTCTTTATTCTTTTCAATTATTGTTTTTATCTTATTAGTTGGATTTTTTGTTTTTAGATTTTCGGAGTGGAACCATGTGAAAGTGCATTACTGTCTGGAGGAAAGCCTGGTGGGTGATCTTCCCTATCTTGTGCTTCTTGATTTATTTGCTCATGATCAGTGTTTTCACATCTTCATATATTTATTTGGTTGGATGATAAATGCTATTCTGCCATTGTTTTAGACATGAATGATTTTGTTTTTGGGTCTTTAGCATTGATAAGTGCTGTCCTTTTGCTGGGTGTTTTATTTATTTATATTCCTTACGAAATGGGTAACTGATAGGATTTCCTAACAAAAAAAAAAATTGGGGCATGTTTATTTTGGTCCTGAAGCATTCTGCGTTTTGTTCCACCTCCCAAGTCAAAATGTCCAACGACAAGTTGGGTTTTGGTGGTTTAAACTAACTTGTCTGTGGTTGGATTAAAAAAAAATCTCAAACTTGGTTCCTGTTTGTAGGGCTCACCAAAATAATACAACTTGCCGTTGGTTTCATATGTTGTCATTGGATCTTTGCCAGGTCATTGAGTAAAATTAGATGATATTTTTTTACAGTGGCTTAAAAAAGAATCAAAGTGACATGGATTCTTTTATTTATTTTCCTGGGGTGTAGTTCAAGGACATTTATTGACCTCTGGGATTCCATCCTTTTTCGTTCTGATTTTCGGGTTACTCTAGTTCTTTTCTGTTCACATATTGCTGTCTGCTGACATGAAACTTGTGTATCATTTCTATGTCATAGGTCCACATAAGATCCAGGGAATTGGTGCAGGATTTATTCCTGGTGTTTTGGAAGTCAACATCATTGATGAAGTTGTTCAAGTAAGTAACAAAGCACTTGGTCCAGAAACAGTACCCTGAGTGATTTTTTTCTTAAGCAAGAAATGCTTATTATAGTCCAAGGCATCGGATCTAGAAGAATATTTCAGCAATTTTGATTCCCTGAGAAATGGGCCGCTTATCTGCCACCACATTGCCCATTGATCTCAAGACTTGGTCAAATGATCACGTTCTTTATAGTGGCCCTTCAGATCTTGGTAGAAGCCGATTTGAGGCAGTAAATATTTGCTGAATAACTTCACAAAAAACTTTTCAGTGTATAAACAGTATGACTAATGACTACTTATTGAGTAGCAAAATATACCAGTTATACTGTACCCAAAAGTGTGTACATGTTGTGCCTACAAGTTCAACTTCCAATCCTCTATGCAGATTTGGCCTTCATCCGCCCCTTTTTTTAATTCTTCTGTATTTTGTACTTTCCCAGGTATCAAGTGAAGAAGCAATTGAAACTGCAAAGCTACTTGCCTTGAAAGAAGGATTGATGGTAAGTAGTCAAACTTGTTTAATTTTATATGAATGAGTTAATTTCATCTTTGCTCTCAATAATTCCCAATTCATCACAATTTTTGTCTTTAATTTCATATTTTTCATTTCAAATTACTTCTCTCCTGTCATAATTACTTTGTGCGACTTTTAATTGCATAGGTCAAGATTGGGCTACGAGTTCTAACAAGACCTGTGACAGAAAAGTTATCATAACTGCCAGGACAGTGGGTACTCTGCAGTGAAACAGAGCGCACTCTGGTTTGCAACCAGCAGCAAGCTCGCATCAGTGCATCCCTCGCTGAGCAGCAGTTCATCCCTCGCAGCAGCAGCAGCAGTGCGTACCTCGCATCATCAGCAGATCGTCCCTTGCAGTAAGTCCCAAAATCTGCTATTGTTTACTTTTTTTTTTGCAGTATTTTTACGTCTTAGTTTTTAGTCTTTGAACACCACATTCTCTCTTCATATTGGAACTGGAATGTGCATAACTGAGTGAGTGGAGTGATGACATGATTTTTGCAGGAAAGTCCAACACAAATAGTAGCCGGGATTACAAAATCAAAGGAAGTCAAGTAGATAAATTCTTCCACGCATTTGGTGCCATTGCTGCCATTCTTGTTTGCAATACCTCCAGTTTGTTGCCAGAAATACAGGTTAGATTTTTTCATTCATTCCTGTTTTTTCAATGATACACACACAATATTGTTTATACTTGAAATCAGTCATTATAAAGCTTATGAATGAATATTATTTTACAGTCGACATTGCGCAAACCGTATTATATGTCATTGAAATTAGAGTCAATTCTTTGTTGCTGTGGTGGTGATCATTTGTTTGTAATATGGATGTTTATAACTAAAATTGTATCAAATGGATGTTTGGATGAAGTAATTATTGAAACAAACACGCTTTGTGCATGGAACTTCTAACTAGTATCAGCACTGTATCTCTTCTTTCTTGTTCACTCTATACTTTCTCTAAATTTAGGCTTTCCACATTTCTTCATCATGTTTATTATCTCAAAATTATCATTGTTGTTATCCTGCCATTTGTTTCACAGGGTTACCAATTTTGGACTAGAGCTGGTCCTGATGGTTCTTTTGCCATTAACAACATAAGTAAGAGAATGTGACCCAATTCAGTAATGATATCATTGGTAAGAATTGATTGATTACCTGGTTTTAGGAATATTTTAGATATGGTCTACTTGTCAGTGAGATGGACAGGAGGCGGAAATGGTCACAGGTTGAGTTGGAGGAGTTTTGGACCATGGTTCCAATTTGAATAATGCACTGTTTCATTTCATTTGAATAATGCACTGTTTCATATGAATAATGCATTGTTTCATTTCATATGAATAATGCACCGTTTCATTCCATTCTTGTTGTAGCTAAAAAAAGTGTCAAGGAACCGGCATACCTCAGAGGCTACATAGCAAGGAGAGCCGCATGCGGTTTATTAAGAGAACTGGTAGGACATTAGAACTCTTTGGGTTCTTCATAACTCATACTTTGAATATAAATGATGTTGAGTGCTGCATAGATGACTCATGTAGTGAAATCTATTGTACTTCAGGAATGCGTGAGAGTGTTCACTGTTCTTAGATAATTGAAAATTCCAGGCTTCACTATTCTTGATTCCAGGTCAGTTCACGACAGAAGGAAACAAGCATCACTTCGGGAATGCGTGAGAGTGTTGAAACATAAGTATTCTTTAGTGTAGTTTATGAAAATATCCTACTAAGTGTTCTCTTTTGCAGAACATAAGTATCCATATGACTGGAGAACCAAGAAGCCGACAATATTTAGGGCAACTGAGCAGTGGTTTGCTTCTGTGGAAGGGTTCCGCCAGGCTGCTATGGATGCAATTGGTCATGTGACATGGATTCCAGCACAGGTATTGCATATAATCATTTCTTTCATTGCTTGTCTAATGCTTCATATGAGCTCCTACCTCAATGTAGAATTCTTCATCTTGGGTGCATTTCTTGTTTTGCTTCTCCAGGTTTTAATGGCAACCTTAAATTTTGGTTTGCTCACAACTTCTTTGACTTATTTTATTTCATTTTGGGGAAACTAGCTGGAAGATTTAGGTGTGTAAAATTCCTGTTACATTCAGTATATTTGAATGGAAATGACCATTATATGTTTTTAGTTTTCATCATTGATACACAACTTTTCACTTTCACAGCTATTGTTGGAGATATCACTCCGGCTGATGGCGTGCCTAAACAAGAAAAAAGTAGGCGTGAACAAGCTGCCTTAAATGAGATGTGCGAAGTTCTTGGTGGAGGATTAAGGGGTAATAGTTGATATTTTCATCTGAATCTCTTTCAATTTACTTTTTCAATTGAAGCATTATCATCTCTAACAGATATTTTGTTATCTGCAGCTGAGGAGATGCAAGAACTTTGGGCAGAGTATGAGAATAATTCTTCTATAGAGGCTAATCTGGTTAAAGACTTTGACAAAGTATGTTTTTCTTACATTTGTATGAAATTTGAACTTTTTTGGATAAAGACTTTTCTTGTTCAACATCTATAACTGTGTCACAACCCTAAAGAGAATTTAGGGTCTAAACGTCATGCTAGCTAAATAAAAAACCCTAAAGAGAATAGGCCGACGGTCAAATCTTCTATGGGGGGAGCTAGTTCTATGGGAGATCGTCCCTTAGAAGTGTTGGAGTCATTGAGAAGAAAGCAGAATTTTGATTCAGTCTCGTAAAAGTGTTTCTCAAGTTCTCATGCATAGCTTGTGAACTAGGACTTGAAGCATCCAAGGTGAGCTCACCATACTTGTCAATTTGTTTATTTGAATTTTCCTGTTTTCAGGGCTTTCCTACTCACTGTCAGTAGTAAAATATTATAGTTCTCTCTAGGGGTGGGCACGGGACGGGATGGGACGAGATATACCCATCCCTATCCCATCCCGTTCATACGGGATCGGGACGGGACGGGATGGGAAAAACCCCATCCCGATCTCGTCCCATCCCAAACGGGATCGGGACGGGACGGGACGGGACGGGATCAGCGGCATCCAAAAAATTTGAAGGAATTATGCATGTATACTTTGGGTATTAAAAGTTTCTAACACTCCTCAAATGTTGAAATATGAGTTTACATTACTATAAGATGTACCTATTAGTCCAGCTAATTACATGAACCATCTTTACCCTCTGCATAAGAACAAAGATACATTGCTTTCCAAAGCAATTAGTACAATTGATTCAAAAATTATATGATGAAACAGCTGAAAGTCCAAGTGCCCAACCATGAGTATCTTAACACTACAGTATGTGAACCATTGATTTTCAAAATGAACTGAACCACGCCTTTTAAAGGCTCATTCAAAATGTAACACAACAAGCATTCACATCCAATAAGTTAAAAATGTAAGACAATAAGCATTCACATCCAATTCATGGAGATGTGTAATATATTTATGGAGATGCTAAAAAATTAAATATGTTATATACATTAGTATATTTGTAAGGGCATCCACAATTCTAAAATAAAAAATTAAATAAAAATATTAATAATTAATATTAATAAATTAGTTCGGGACGGGACGGGATTGGCGGGATTGAAAATCTCCATTCCATCCCATCCCATTCTAGATCGGGACGGGACGGGATCGGGATGAAATTATTCAATCCCATTAAGACCTGGAAAAATCGGGACGGGATCGGGACGGGAACGGGATCGCGGGATGGGATGCCCACCCCTAGTTCTCTCAATCCATGTTTTCTTTTGTATCGGGTAATTTGCTTTTAAAACAATGATGCTAGTATCCATTTGTATTGTAGGCTTATATGAGCTTGATCTTTACCTTCTCCCTATCTGTTTTTGTTATATAGCTTGCAACAACTTGAAGCTCATACTCACGAAAGACTGCTGTAACCATCTGAATGCCTCACTAAGCACACAAATTATCCAGCTTATGTATTATCCTATGAGCTCTCAATAAGTCAATAGTTCTGCTTTAGCATACTAAATTAATTGAAGAAGAAAATTGTCTTTTCTAAAAACATTAAAAATTTTGTACCAACAAACCTGAC
This sequence comes from Berberis vulgaris, assembly GCA_963556465.1. Taxonomy (NCBI): domain Eukaryota; kingdom Viridiplantae; phylum Streptophyta; class Magnoliopsida; order Ranunculales; family Berberidaceae; genus Berberis; species Berberis vulgaris. Next base: position 36,257,310 of record OY747126.1, on the reverse strand, counting down.
AACTTGTAGATCACTGAGGATAAGTTTGGCAATGTCAGATGAAATTTTCCAGTAGTTTCCCATTAAAGTTCAATCTTTGGCAGTTAAGTTCATAGAAATGCATCTTCTTTTAGTAATTTGGGTTGAATCTGCTTGAACTAATTTGAAATTTTTGTAACACTAGTGATTAATTTGCTTGTGGTTGAGCTCATGCAGGTACTATGAATAGAAGGCATCAAAGTTGAGTAGTATAACATTTACAGCTTGGTGAAGGTAGAAGCCATCAGAGTGTCCCCTGTTTTTCGGAGCAGGGAGAGGCTGCGGACTGGAAGGACTGGGCACTGGTTGCTGCGGACTGTGCTGCGGCCTGGACTGGTGGTAAGGCCGTGGCGAGATGGTGGATACGCGTTAGGCTGATGGACGTTGTTGTGTCGCAGAGCGTTCTGTTGTTGTGCTGTGTTCTGAGCTGCTGCGATGCAGTGGCCTTCATGCGAACACGCTGTTGCGACACTCTGCTACGTTTCAGCGTGCTGCGCTAAATCTGGGTATTGAATTTTTGCATTTTGTTTATTCAGGATAGAATGCTTTGTCTTTGCCAATGTTCTAAATGATAGCTTGAATCAACCGCAGCATCAACTGCATCAACTGTTTATTTAGCAGCATCAACCGCAGTTCGTCCCTGGCCCTGCCCATAGAATCAGACCAAGAGGGAAAACCTGAATCAACACAGGTTAGTCAGCATTGCGTCTCTCATATCATATCATATTAAGATGTTTCTATGTATCTTTTCCCAAAAACACTTTCAAATACTCAATCTGCTAGCAAGTGTAGATTTCAGAAGTAATATCAGGATAACATTCATAATTTGTTTGGAAGGACTACTAAATATGACTCCCATTCCGTTACAGGTGAGCATGTATTTAGGCTTGTTTGTAAGGTAATTAGGCGTTTTATTGAGCAGTATCAAGTAAACTTTGAATTTCAAATGATGGGGAAAAACAAATAAAAACTAAATATGTTGGTTTGGTTTATTGTGAAGAGTCATAGATGGTTATAAATTTATGAAGGTTGAACAATGAGTGAGTTGCTGATACAAATCAATATCGACAGTTCTTTTGCAGCTTCTATCTTGGGGTACACTGGCTTTCGTCCCAGTTGCAAGTTGAACTCTTCCAGCGCTAATGACATGTATGCTAATTAGCAACCTTGGTGCTTCCATCACAGAAGTCGCAAAAGATGCTCTTATTGCTGAGTATGGCCAAAAATGGAAAATGACCAATCTCCAATCTTATGCATTCATGGGTCTTGTTGCTGGTAGCATTTTGGGCAACTTCTTTGGCGGTTATTTCTTACTCAAGACACAACCCAAGACCATGTTTCTTCTGTTCGCTCTTCTACTATATTTCGGATGACTATTTCCTTGACTATCATTGTATTTGAGATATTATTTGATAAATTTTGACTCAATGTAATACATTTTCTTATTAATTACATTACTTTGCCTCCATTATTTGATAGATTTTGACTCAATGACTCAAAGTCATTTGATAGCAAAAAAAAATAAATAAAAAAAAATAAAAAAAAAATTATTAAAAATAAAAAATAAAAAATTTGCCACGGTTTTAAACCGTGGCAAACTATTGCAACGGCTATAAACCATGGCTACCTTGCCACGGCTTATAACCGTGGCTAGTACTGGCCACGGCTTAAAATCGTTGCTAAAGCTATTGCAACGGCTTAAAATCGTGGCTAAACTTGCAACGGTTTTAAAGCGTGGCTACTCCTGCCCACGGCTTAAAACCGTGGCCATGAATTGACACGGCTAAAAACCGTTGCTATCACGTTTGCCACGGTTTATTTCTCACTGTTTAGCCACGGCTTAAAACCGTGGCCAGGGTTAGCCACGGCTTAAAATCGTTGCTACTTAATTAGACACGGTTTAAAACCGTTGCTAGTATCCATACTTTATCACGGCTTAAAACCGTGGCTATTTTTGCCACAGCTAAAAACCGTTGCTATTCTTCTTGCAACGGTTTAAAACCGTGGCTAAATGCTGAAAATCACCACCCCTATTCAAGCATAAAACCGTTGCTACAATGTTTAGCAACGATTTATAGCCGTTACAAAGAATTTCGTGACGCCTCTGTAGCCCACGGCTCTTAGCCGTGGCAATGGGTTACGCCCACGGTATAGAACCGTTGCTAATGGGGGTTTTTGGTGTAGTGCTCCTCGGGGGCTTGATGTGATCAAGGTAAGCTCATCATTGAAATGAGTGACGTATTCCCTGAGGGTCTTGCCTTGCTTTTGTTTGAGGCTCAACAGATAGTGAGGCCCTTCCTGATTTGTTAACTTCTGACAATCTGGTGATGAACGCCTTTGCCAGGTCCTCGAATGATCTGAATTACCTGGGCTTTGGTTTGCTCAAGCTTTCCCACTTCAAATATCTTTGATCTACGGTGAAATAATACGTGAGGAACTTGAATTTCATGGGAAGCTTTGAATACCTTTGCTCAAGCTAACAACTATTCCCTCTTCCCCACAGATTCTCAACAACTATTGGATAGTTTGAATCTCAACCCTTAGACCATTCAAGGCCATTTTTGTCCTTAAATTATGGTCATTTTGAAACCAGCTCGTGCCATGAAAGTCAAAGCACGTTGACTGCTAGTCCTAGGGCAAAGGGTAATACCGATTTATTTTGGGGCTACCTTGTATTAGCTATTTATTAGAGGGAGAAAACTGCAAATAACCCTAATAAATAACTTCAAATTATTTGAAAATCATAAATGGGGTTTCATTTATATATTGTTGAAAAATCTAGGGTGGGGGGGGGGGGGGGAGGATTCATTGTGTAGGAATACTTTGATGGGAAGTTAAGTATAGCAAACCCTAATGAACATAAACAATGGTAGTAGACTACTGGTGGTGGGAAAAAAACTAGACGATAAGGCAGCTCATATTTGCTTGAAGCATGCGCGGCCCATATGACTAATATGTATTTTTATTTTCTTTATTTCATGTTTCAAATTTACTCCATTTTCTCTTCTTTTACACCCTATACCTCATCAAAAACAATTTCTCCTTGGAGTGGTATGGGCAACAATAAAACCACAATTATATTTTCCATTGAAAAATAAGTGTAAATATTTCCCATATACTCAACAAATCACAGTTTTTACGAAATTGTAGTATTTCAGGCATATATCACGATTTCTCTTACATGTTATCCGAAAGCATTGTTATTGCTAGACTAGTCTCACACGACATATATCAGGCATACCAAATAGTTTTTATTTGGTTTTTCAGTCTAGTGATTCCAAGTAAAGTCGCAATGATCAGGTAAAGTCGAAATGTACACCTTTATAAGTTTTTTTTATAAGTTTTCAAGAGCACCTCTCGAGATAGGATAGATGATTGCTTCCGGCACGCCATCTAGCTTCACGATTGGTTATCATTAATTGATTTCGACAAAACGACTTTAATCAACCAATTTTAAAGAACCTCAAACTCTCTTCTTTGAGGCCTTTTTTCACATCAGGTACTAATACAATTTTAACATCTGGCATCTTATCCCGCATTCATTCGTTCTCCCCAAACCGTGTTCAAACAACACAACGTTGCAAAATATCCGACGGGTGGAACAAGCTACTACCGCTACACACAGGATCTCGCTGGTGCCATCTAATCGGTAGGTAGGCGGCAGATGTGTGACGCGTGGTCTAAAAATGGATAATATATTCCCTTTTTCCAAAGAAAACAGGAGCTCATACTTAAATCAGAGGGGCTGATCTTCCCCAAGATTTCACATTGACGAGAAGGTTGTGGGATTTCATTGAATTTTTCCCCTATATGTTTGTCTTTTTTTATTTTTTCGATTTGATTTCTAATTATATTTGTCCTACTTTTAAGCGTCAACCTAAGTGAACTCTTAGTATTCGAATCATAGGAGCTAGTAATCGACGTCACTCCACCAACCGAAACACTTAGAGAAAGTATGGCATGGGTTACTTCAACGCCGTAGCGCCTGGTACTTTGTATAGGCCTGAATTAGCCCAAAATACTCTGCCATCGACTAGTCTTCTTGGCTGGAATCCAAATCAATCGGGTGTCTCCGAGGGGGATACCGAAGGCAGGGCTAGTAACTGAAGTGAAGTCATAACAAGGTAATCATACTGGAAGGTGTGGCTAGTCTTTTCCCGCGTCAACGGGAGGATGTTGAGACGCTCTTCAAACCAATCATATACTTTATTGAGATAGGTATGGCGAGATTCTTCTACATTCTATATCTAACTTGTCGATCAAAAAAGTAAATTAGTTCAGCTAACCCTCTTATACGAGAATCCCCTTAGAATGCCTTCTACTTCGGAATGATTGGGCGTAAAGGGCACGTAGGCGGTGAATCGGGTTGAAAGTGAAAGTCGACGTTAGGAATTCGGTTTAATACCAATCTCCCTATTCAGATAGAAATGGCTCTAATAGAAAAGAAGGATGAAAGAGTAAGAAATAGTAAGCCAAGCAGTAACTGGCTTTAAAGCATTCTGGATATCAGAGGTGTCGGGAGGTCGTCCAACCCTTAGCTTCAGATCCAAGACCAAAAATTTTGGAGGACTCAATCCAACTCACGGACTGGAGCTGCCAACCGTAAGCTCGTTCTGCCATAAGTACCTCCTGATTCTGATGAGTAGGATTAGACAATAGGTTTGAGTCAGTGATTCATCAATTGCAGGTTACTCATACTTACCTGGGTGTAGTCATCATAAATTAGCAGTTTGAGATCATTTAATTCGTTACTTCTTTATCAGCCAACTCCCTTGCCCTGTTTCCATCTTTCAGAGTTTACCACAAAAAAGAATACTAATACTAAAGGGAGTACTTTATCCCAAAAACAATTGTTTATAGATAAGGGTGTGCATCGGAAAAATTTCCAGCTTTCAAGCAAGTTATAGACAGTTCCAAGAAGATTTCATTCTTGAAACCTTTAAAAATCTAATTGGCCCCTGACTCTTTTACTAAAAAAATAATGTTGGCTAATCTCCTTTATATCATATTTTAAAATCAGACCATTATCTCGTTTAAGTTCTTTACAAGCCCTAAGGGCTTGGTTCACAAAGCTTGAAGAGGCAATGCAGAGCCAAGCCTAGTTCAATGTAACTATCACCCGGAACAACATAAGTTCCATTTGCACTTTTTTTAGAACCTTGGAACAACTTTCAGTTACTTAAGGAAGTGAATGTCAGTCCTAACAAGAATCTTTCTATCTTGATTTTTTGGATTAGTGGGTAAGGAATCCAGTTCCCTTGCTGCTTCTTGCAATAAATAGTGGTAATCATAGGTATTTACACATAAATAAAAAATAAGGAATATTCACTAATGCCTGGGTAGGAAGAAGGAAGCCTACCAATATTGCACTCGAGAATGATCCCGGTTGGTTGCTTGTTGTCCATATAAGAGTTTAATTCGAAAAGTTTCTAGGAGGTATAAAGTATTTCTTAAAAAAAAAACCCCTGCTTTTAATTAAGTTCCTCCCGAATACATGGCTTACATACCGGTAACCACCCTCTTACTATAGGACTCTTACCTAGCCAACACTTAGATCCGAATAGTCTGGATGGTTGATCACAGTGGGATTCTCCTTTAATGGGGAATACAAAACTCCCTTCATATATCCCTTTTCCACTCAATCCAGAAACAATATAATCTTGTCGAATCCACCATTGGACGAGTTTATTATGAGTTTTCAATGCTCTTCTCATGGCCATCCTGGTTATGTTTTGAATTCACTCCAGACCAAGAGTGAAATGATGAACTAGTTGGTAGAAGACTGAAATGATGCGACAAATCCAGACTCGGCGAGACAATTGTATATATAAAGATTCAAAAAATGACCATGTTCGATACGGAAACTGAAAACAGAGTGAGCATGTTGGAGGTTCTTCTGTATTATTTGAGTTGGTGACCTGAAGCTTCTAGCCTTGCCGTAAGTAGGAAGACAAGAAAGATAGAGGAAGAAAAAAAGACCGCCTTCCTTCCCTCAGCAGGCAAGTATGCCCCCGCGGAAGAGCACACCAATTATTTCCTAAACAACCAATCTTTTGTATGAAAAGAACCAATCTTTCTGAATCATGAGGAAGTCTTTCATTCCTCTATCGATATTCATTTTGTTGTGCTCAGCAAAGGAACAACTTCCAACTATGTCTAAGGCTCATAAAAGGAGTGAATGGCATACATATATATATGTATATGAAACGTAGTTAATGAAACCTCGAACAACCATCCACTTGTAGATTGACATGTGGCACGAACTGACCCTAATAGATGATAGTCTGGACAGACTAGGCCCAAGTTTGGTCTCAGTTAGGCCCAGTTCAGCCTACAAGTTGGGAGATAAAGCCCAGATTATACAAGCCCAATGTGGTAGAAATTTATAAGCATGGCCCAGAATAGAAAGGGCAAAACGCAAACCCTTGTGCTGGAATAAGCCCAATGCCACTTAGCCCACTCCTAGACCAACTAGGAGAAGGACATTGAGTTCTAAAGGGGAACGAGTACCAAATAAGATCAAGTCATGGATGGGTAAGAACCCTACAAGGACATAACTTGATTGAGGGAGAATATGAATAAGATTTTCTCCCTTTATTTGGCAGTCATAGGTAGAGTCAAGGAAGGAGATATATTCTCTCATTATATAAGGTGAACATGAGGAAGAACTAAGGTATGCAACCCTAATTTCCAAGTCGATTTCCACCTTCTTGTTCAAAGCCTGACTTTATTATTGGAGTGCCTTTGGCCACCCACACGGTAGACTTTGGTTCACTGTTGTTTGTTTTGAAGGTGAAAGTTAGGGAAGACGAATTAGAGTGCATTAGTTCAGTGCCGTTTATGGGGAACGATCGTTTCCTCAAACCCTAAAAAACTAAAACACACCTTGCTAAAACAAAAAACCTTGAAACATGGTGACCAACACTAGATCCCTTATTAATGAAATGAACATTAAGCCAGCCAACACTCAAATCGGTGAAGTCCCACCATCGGGCCAAGGTGTTCCAACAATCAGAATAAGACAACAGCAAAGCCCTACCCTTGGAGCAGTCCCGGTGGACTCTCGTGTAGACCAGATCCTAATTCATATGGATAAGCTCACTCGGGTGGTAGAGATTCTTAATTACCAAGGAGCATCCCCCCACCATTGGAAAATGACGAAGACCTAGAAAGGACACTAACTCAATAGGAAAACAGGGAACAAGTTCATGAAAGCAACAACGTCCATACTGGGGACTGAAGGGCCAATCCTAAAGGAAACCTGAGGGATGAATGAGTCCGAGGAGACCATGTATCTGGGGCTGACAAAACTATCATCCAAAACTCATTCTGACTCGGAATTATCGACCTAGGTGTCCTGTACAACCTCACAGTCCCTCCATTCTCGAATAGATCATGAACACACACTTGCCATTACTACCACATGATGCCATTGAATGAAGGATCATCATGTGCCAGACCTTCCCCATCAGCCTGAAGAAGACAACCCTGACTTGGTTCCACAACCTTTAGCCAAGGTCAATTGACTCATTCCAAATGCTGGCAAGGGCTTTCATCACTCGATTCGTAGAAAGCTAGAGGATTTGAAAAGGGCATCACTATCTGCTCAGCCTCAAATAGAAGGCCAACAAGACTCTCAGAGAGTACATGATGTGATTTAATAAAGAGTTGACCCTGATTGATGGCTGCAGTAATGACACATCTGTCACTGCCTTCACCTCCGGTCTCAAAAGAGGTCAATTTTACAACTTTCTAACCTTAGAGCCCCAAAAAGACATGTCAGACTTGCAAAAGAGTGCACAGAAATATATTACTCTGGAGGAGATGTGTGCAACCAAGAATGGAGGCAAGAATGATATCAAGAACTCCTCTAAGATTCGGGATAGGAGAGAGGAGAAAAGTGACGAAAAGCGTGAGTCTGGCAAGGCAAAGTCTAAAAAGTCCACCAACTACATCAACTCTAGGTATCATGCCTACACTCCACTCAATACCAGTTTATCTAAAATCCTCTCTACCATGAAGCATTGAGAGGATATTAAATGGCATTTCAAGCTCAAAGGAGACCCTTCGAGGCGTGATAAGGAAAAGTATCGTTCTTATCACAAGGATAACGATCACGACACTGAGGACTACAAAAACCTTAAGAACGAGATCGAATACTGGATCCAGAAAGGGAGACTCAAAGAATTTGTGGGATCGGGTGAAAAGCAATCCCGAGGAAAATAAAAAGAAGAGCACATAAGGTGATTGAAGGAAAGACTCCGGACGTTATTTACATCCTGCACGTTGCGTATGAAGATCGGGGATTGTCCAATAGATCAAGGAAAATATCAGTTTGAGAGCTGCAGATCACATCTCACAATGAAGATCGACCCGTTCAGCACGCTCGAGTAGAGCACTCAGTTTAAAATTTGACATTCACGGAGTGAAACATGTAAGGAGTCCACTTCCCCTATAACGTCTTAGTTATCTCGATCGGGATAGCAAAGTAGGACGTGAGTATATCATTGGTGGACATATAAAGCTCAACCAATGTTTTGTTTTTAGAAGCGTTCTGTAGAATGAAGTTGAAAGAGGAGGAGCTGACGCTGGCCAACCACGCCGTGATCGCTTCAGCGGAGAGAAATGTTTCTCGGTAGGAAAGATCAGATTGCCGGTAGTACAAGGGAGCCAGACTTGTAGAAGGTTCTGCTAACGAAGTTCATGATCGTAGTTGCCCCTTATACATACAACATTAGTCTCAGTAGACAGTGAATTCATCACATAAGAGCAGTGGTCATTACACAACACCAATGCCTCACGTACCCCACCAATGATGAAGTGGGGACCATCAAGGTAGATCAACACACTGCAAGAAACTATTATTTTGCAGCAATGAAGCTATTGGAAAAATAACAACCACAGTTTGAGATGAATAAGTTATCCATGGAGATCCCAAGTTCGAAATTAGAAGACCAGTCCTATACTCGAACAATGAAACACCGCTTAGTCGTAGAGGAAGACCAAATGTTGAACAACTAGAAGAAGAGCTAGTCACTATCTATCTGGATAACCATGATAACATCATAGCTATCTAGATAGGCTCCAATTTCTGTAAAGAACTAGTAGACCAACTGATAGAGCTTCTTAAAGAAAATCAGGATGTGTTCGCCTAGACAACAAAGGATATGGTAGGAACTGACCCATCCTTAATCACGCACCGACTGGAAGTCAATCCAGACCTGAATCTAGTCGAACAAAAGATAAGGTCGATAGCCATGAGCATAACCAAGCCATTAATGAATAAGTGTAGAGGCTACTGAATGTTATCATGATAAAAGAGACGCTATCTAGAGTGGATGACAAATATGGTTCTGGTGAAGAAGAAGAACAAAAGTTGGAGACTTTGCATGGACTATAAAACCTCAATAAGGCATGCCCTAAAGACAACTTTCCACTCCCCCAAATAGATCAGATTGTTGACGCAACAACGAAACATAGCCTTCTGAATGTTATGGATGCTTACCCTAAATACAACCAGATCAAGATGCACCCACCAGACAAGGAAAAAACCTCTTTCATAATAGAAAGGGGTACTTACTACTACTGGGTGATGCCATACGGATTAAAAATGTAGGAGCAACATATTAAAGGTTGATCAATCACATGTTCAAAGAGCAAATTGGGAAAACAATGAGGTCTACTTCGACAATATGCTAGTAAAAAGCTTCCATAATTCTGACCACATTGCATACCTGAAAGAGGTCTTCTCTCAACTCTGCAAGTGTTGAATGAAGCTCAATCCACATAAGTGCACATTCAGAGTATAATCTGAAAAAAATTTGGGTTACATAGTTAACCAAAGAGGAATAGAAGCTGACCCAAAGCAGATTTAGGTTCTTCTCTAGATGAGATCACTTGCAAATACTAAAGGAGTTCAGATCTTGACTAGAAAGGTAGCATTGAACAAGTTCATCTCCAAATCTTCAGATAAGTTCCTTCCCTTTTTCAAAATTTTGAAGGGGAATAAAGAGTTCCAATGGGATGAAGGATGTGACCAGAACTTCCAGAGTCGGAAAGCGTACATGGGGAGCACAGAGCTACTTTCAAAACTTATTCCGGGAGAAACACTTTACTTATACCTCTTGGTCTCGAGACATGCAGTCGGCTTTGCCCTAATCCGAGAAGACAATGGGATACATAAGCTAGTCTACTACGTCAACAAAAAATTTGCTAAGGCATAAGCTAACTACCCGAACCTAGAAAATTTGGCCTTGAAGTTAGTTACTCCTTTAAGAAAGATGAGACCCTACTTCCAAGCTCACTCAATAACGATCCGTATTGAATATCCACTCCGATGATAATAGTTACTTTGATGAAAAATCGATGAATGAAATTGAAGTTATGTTCTGGTTAATAGGTGTCTATTGATTGTTGAATTGTTTATTTTGTATTTACTGATCACAGAAGACCTTTAGCATGTTTTTGATAAATCAAATTTAGCTTTAAAAAACTTTTTTATAACAAAATAAAAAATAAACAAAAATTAGCACATATTTTAAACAGTTCAATAGCTTTTTCACTTTTTAGCACACTTTTAAAGAGAAAATGACTTTTTAAATTTTTTTAATCACATTTTTAATGATTTTTTTTATCCCTTTCAGCACACTTTTCTAATGTTTAAGTAATTTCATTTCACTATTTAGCACTTTTTTTACCAAAAAAAACTTGCTTTTTTGTTCACTTTTTAGGACGCTTTCTTCTAACAGATAACTTGTATGTTTGTTATTTTTTAGCACGCCTTTATTAAATCTTAAAATATTTTATTACAGTATTTTATACCACACTTGAGTTTAGTGGGGAAAAACGTAATAAATAACATTTTATCGCGCTTTCTAAGTGTCATACAAGAATTTTCTTGAAATCTTCATCAAATCAGGATCCAACCTAAACACCAAAACAAATCACCCATGTGAATAAGAGCCCCTCACCATCTCCATTTCCTACTATCAACATAACGAAACAAAGTTTATGTTCAAACTCTCAAATGTGATCACTCCAAACTATCTATCCATCAAATCAAAACTCATTATACATCCCTAATCCCTCCCACCATTTGAGATAGTTGAGAGTCAAAGAAGAATGGAAAGATTGTGAAGAGAACCAAACCCATATGACTTATCTTGTAACCATTGTATTTGTATTGTTGGATACTCTTGTTTGTATCTCATGGATGTTGAAAGGCCATCAAAATGAAACAAGTTTAAAAAGAAAAGTTAAATAAAATGAATTATTATTATAAGTCAACTTTAAAAAAGTGAAAATTGTAGGAAGCGTGACAACTCATGCTTCATTATTAAAAAAAAATTTAACAATCCATTATGTTAATTGGTTCATTCTCCGAGACAATAACAAACTCTCTGATTCATTTAGAAACTTCATTTATAGAGTTACAGATTCCTAAAGTTTCACACATAATTGGCTCGGTTCAATTTTAGCAGATTTGGTTCACCAATTGTAGCTCAGTTGGTCGGACATTCGCTTTTTTTTTTAGAGGCCGCGGATTCGAGACTCGCCAGTTAGGATTTTGTGAGTTTTCGCCCGATTATTAGGAGCACATTTGCTCCGCCGTTGATAAGTCTTCGAGTATTGAATGCAGCTACTTAGATGGCTAAACCGGAGTGAAGCGAAAGCAAATCTTCATGCAAGGTGGAAGCGATGGACCGGAGCGAAAGCAAATCTCCATGCGAGATGGAGGCGACGGGGATATTAAGTGGTTTGGTTAACCCTATTGTAGCCTATAGGGTGAGTCATGTAGCCTTCGGATCTGGTTTGGTTAACCCTATAAGGTGAGTCATGTAACCTTTGAGCATGAATTAATAAATAAATAAATATGGGTCAACGATCCAAAAAAAATAATAAATTAAAAAAAAATTAACGGATTTTAAAACACTTGAATCGATAAATCGAACTAAACAAGTCGGTGTATGAAAATTAACAAAAGAAAAATTCATGCAAACTCTAGCTAGAGAAATTTTGATATTATTCGATATTCCCCTAGGACATATTTTGTATGGTAGAAATTATTTATTGTGTAGTTTTCGGATTTTAGGAATAATAGTAACTTTAGGGAGTCTAAAAGTTGTATTTTGGAAATTTTAGACTAGTTTTAAGTGCTTTTAGGTATTAGTATCAAAGCAAAGATTGTTTTAGAAGTGTTTTATTTCATTTCTATGTGTTAAAAACTTTAAAAAATGAGCATCAATGTAATTCTGAATTTCGGAGTTTATTTGAATAAAAATTATTTTGGAGAAAGTGTTTCTCTTTGTTTTTCCATATCAGAGATACTTTGTGTGGATTTCAATGATTTTGATGTCTTACAAAGGTCAAGGAATTTCTTGGGAAAATTCAATTGTTTGGAAAAAAAAAAACGTTGGTTAGATTGTAAACAACAACATTTAATTGGATCGATCGAAGTTCATTGTGGTTTCCCTTTCACCATGCATCTATTTAGTGTTAGATCATGCGGGAAATTCCTATTAGTTTGTTCACGTTGGCAAATTGTTATTTATTATTCTACAAATAAAAGTCGTTATTTTTATGGAGTGAAATATAAAACGATATATTGTGAAGCCCCAATATGTGCGTGTCGTTTTTGTTGGTCATTGCCTGTCGATTTGTTTGGTCAGTGGTCAACTTTGGTAGGCGTATGGGCAGATATTAGGATTTTAGTGTGATGTTTCGGGTGCGTCTTACACATAGTTAAAACGTTTCATTTTGAGATTATTGTCAAGTTATGTGACCCCTAGATAACATCATTTGCTTTGTACAATAATTTTACATAGTTTTAGGCTCGGGCGGGATGTGAGGCATGCAAACTAATCGTTTGACCTCGATGGACCCCGTGGGTGTGGATACTCTGTATTAGCCTTACTTTATCCCTTCTAGAGAGTAAAGTTCATTGTCGTATCGTTTCTTCTATCAACCTTTTATTATTGTAATGTGTTAATTAACACTGTGTGGTGGCATTTAGCCAAAATACTATATATATATATATATATAATTTTCAATTGTTTTTCTTTTTCCTTCTTCTTCATGAGAGAGTGGAGAATGATCTCCAACCCTGATCGGAGAGATTCAAAGGTTTTGGGGGTACTCGCCAAAGAACTTGAGGTGTTTTCAACATGGCTTCGACATGAGAGTTAGATCCCGTGGTGTCCTTGAGTGGAAGTGTTTGAATATTTGTAGAGTTATTTATCAGACATGATTTGGAGTTTTTTTGCTTGAGATTGTCGACCAAAGTTGATTCAAAGCTTGATCGGAACTTATTGGGTGGATTTTGGTTGATCTCCATCATAGGAGTTTGGCATAGTGTAGATCATTGTGTGGTTGAGTTGTTCATCATCATCATCATCATCAAAGCCCATTCCCGAGATTTTCGGGGTCGGCTACATGGATTTTGGTTCTCCAAGCAATGCGATCTTCCCACATTTCCTCACCTAATCCAAGCTCAATGATATCTTCATTCACCGTCTTCATCCAAGTTTTCAACGGTCGTCCCCTCCGTCTACACCCTCCATTAACTTGCCAATGTCGTGCTTGGTCTCCTCCGCACATGACCAAACCAAGTTAAACGTCTTTCTCTAATTTTTTCCTCTATGGGCGCTACACCTAAGTATCTCCAAATTCTTTCATTTCTAATTTTATCCTTACGAGTTTTACCACACATCCACCTTAACATACGCATTTCTGCTACTGCCATCCTATGCGTATGTTGTCCCGTAGTAGCCCAACATTCTTAACCGTATAGCATGGCTGGTCGAACAATTGTCTTATAGCATTTCCCTTTTAGCCTTGCAGGCATCCTTCTATCGCATAATACTCCTGACGCCATTCTCCATTTCAACCAACCAGCTTTAATCCTATGGTCTACATCTTCTCCAATAGCCCCATTCTTTTTAATTATAGATCCTAGATATCGAAAAGCCTCACACTCTGGGACCTCGACACCTTCGATCTCAATTGCATTACTTCTCCCTCTTGGTTCACACCCAAAGTTGCACACTAGATATTTCGTCTTCGAACGGCTAATTCTAAAACCTTTACTCTCTAAAGCCTCCCGCCACTTAACTAATTTATGACCTAAACCTGCACTAGTCTCATCCATTAAGACAATATCATCTGCAAATAACATGCACCAAGGTACATCTTCTTGCAGATGTCTCGTCAACTCATCCATGACCAAAGCAAAGAGATATGGACTTAACGCCGACCCTTGATGTAGTCCTACTGACACTGGAAATTCACTAGACATCCCACCTACTGAGCGAACACTTGTTACAACCCCTTCATACATATCCTTAATGATATCGACATAACATTGAGACACTTTCTTCCTTTCAAGCACCCACCAAATTAACTCTCTGGGGACTCTATCATATGCTCTCCAGATCAATAAAAACCATATGCAAACTCTTACGTGCCTCTCGATATTTTTCTATAGTTTGCCTAAGCAGGAAGATGGCCTCCGTAGTAGACCTACCCGGCATAAATCCAAATTGATTCTCCGAAACCGTGGTTAAACTCCTAAGTCTTTGTTCTATAACTCTCTCCCAAAGTTTCATCGTATGGCTCATAAGCTTTATCCCTCTATAGTTCGAGCAATTCTGGATATCCCCTTTGTTCTTATAAATTGGTACCACAATGCTATGTCTCCATGAATCTGGCATTTTTCTAGTTTCCAAAATCCTATTAAAGAGCTTAGTTAGCCATTGAATCCCAACTTCTCCCAGACATTTCCATGCTTCAATTGGGATATCATCCGGTCCAACGGCCTTCCCTGTCTTCATTCTTTTTAAAGCTTCTCTCACTTCTGTGGCACTAACTCTGCGATGGAACATGCGATCTCTCCCTTCCTGTGAAGCATACCCCTCCAAGTTTAACTCCCCTACATGTGTTCCATTGAGTAGGTTCCAAAAGTAATCCTTCAATCTATCTAAAATAGTTTTATCCTGTATTAAAACTCTTCCATCCTCATGCTTAACACACTTAACATGACTCAAGTCCCTAGTCTTTCGTTCTCTAGCTTTAGCTATCTTGAAAATATCATTCTCCCCTTCCTTCGTACCTAGCCTATTATAAAGAGCATCATACGCTCTCTTCTTAGCTTCCCCTACTGCTCTACTACTAAACTTCTTAGCCTGCTTATAAAGCTCATAAGACTCTAGGCACCTATATTTTTGTCACACCTTAAAGCATCTTTTCTTTTCCGCAATGGTTTGTTGCACATCCGCGTTCCACCACCATGTCTCCTTACCATAAAAACCTCCTCTTTTGGCCTGTCCTAACTCTTCCTTCGCACATCTTCTGATTCAGTTTGCCAAATGTTCAAAAAGATCCGCGCTACTAGTCCGATCCTTTGCTTCTAGATTCTCCCAACCCTCTGAAACTGACTGGCCACCCAAAATCCTCTTTCTAAATCTTTGGCACACATATCCCTGTAAGGTCCACCACTTAATTCTCGGTCTAACCTGTTCTATAGCAATACGACCCCTACTCTTAAGACAAAAATCGAGAACTAACAGCCCATGTTGGTTTGTCAGACACTCCCCTGGTATAACCTTACAATTTTTACACCTACCTAAATCGTGTCTCTTCACAAGAAAATAATCAATTTGACTTCTATTACGCCCACTCGCAAAGGTCACCAAGTGATCTTCCCTCTTCTTATAAAAAGTATTTACGATCCCAAAATCCTGAGCTAAAGCAAAATCTAGAATAGAAATCCCCGCAGTGTTTCGATCCCCAAAGCCTTGACCTCCATGTACCCTCTCATACCCAACTCTATCCTTACCGACATGGCCATTCAAATCCCCGCCTAGGAAAACCCTATCGGAAGAGGGAATTTCAAGAACTAACTCCTCTAAAGAATCCCAAAAATCCTTCTTAGTCTCCTCGTCCAAACCCACTTGGGGTGCATACACACTAATAACATGCACTATCTCTAGTTCTAAAGCTAATTTAATACTTATGATTCTATCCCCAAACCTCCTAACGTCGACTACTGCATCCTTAAAAACTTTGTCTACCACTATTCCCACCTCGTTCCTAGTGCCATCTTTACCAGAATAGAAGAGCTTGAACCCTCCTCCTAAATCTTTAGCCTTGTTCCCCTTCCATTTTGTCTCTTGAAGACAAACTATGTTTACTTTTCTCCTACGCAGGGCATCTACTAATTCTATTGTCTTTCCCGTCAAGGTTCCTATGTTCCAAGAGGCTAATCTAATCATTCTATCTCTAGCTCTAACCTGGACTAGCTTCTTTACTCGCTCCCGTCCAGAATGGTGCGAGAACCCTTGCTTATTTAACACAACAGTCGGGCGCCGCTGCAGCGCGCCTTGCTCATTTGTCACTACACCCGAGCGTAGGTGCAGCGCGTCGCTTATAGCTGGGGACGCCCTATCCTTCTGCATTAATCTTTTTGAACCAATATCCATGAAAAAGGATGTGATGGGTTTTTTGTGGTTGAGTTGTTGATGCTATAAATTTCTAGATTAGGCAAAGGAGGTGTTCCAGATATGTGTGTTCATTTATGAAACAATATTTTGGTTGAGACTGGTCTATGGATGTATTCAGTTATGTGTTGGGTTTCAGGTACAAATTTATATTTGGTAATTTCTATCTGTAAAGGAATTTTCTATTTTGATTCGCTTTTTGTCCGAAGATGTTTCGGGTAGCTCTTTGATGTCGGTTGATTTTGTATTGTGCCGCCTCCTTTAATGTTTTCATTTTTTGTTAATATTAATTTCTTAAAGTTAGGACGTCGCAAAATTATTAGAGCTATGGTTAACGTTGAGTAGGCCTCGAACGTCGCAATGGGCAGTGAAGTTGGGGTTTTGTTTTGCCAGATATATGATTTATTTTGTGTTTTTGTTTGTCATAAGTGAGGTGATCGCTCATTGTCCGAGAGCTTTAGGTGAGCATTTTGGTATGGTCGAGGAGAGTAATTCTTGCTGGCCTGGGCCCAGCTGCTTGGGGGGGGGGGCAAATGTACACTTTTGCTCCCCCTCTTTAACCACTTTTTGCCTCCCCCTAGGCAGCAACCTCGCCCCTTTCCCAGGCCAGCTAGAATTAGGGGGTTTGAGTCGTTCTTCCCAGCTTGGAGTGGGCGCCGGACCCTCCTAAGCACGTGCAGTAGAGGGTCCTAGGCACGTGCGCGAATATCGGGCCGGCTAGAATTTTCGTACTTCAACACCTCTTCTATCTCTCTCTCTATATCTCTTTTTCACTCTCTTCTCTTCTCTACAAGGATGGAAGAACCGAAGCAAAGCAAAGCTAAACACTTCTCTTTTCTCTTCTTTTTGGGATATTTTCGATTCACCTTTTTCTCTCGTTTTCTATCACTATGTTCCTCCATATTCAAGGGAAAAGCAAGAAGAATAGAAAAATCGGATCTTTCACATCTTTTATGCTTCGGTTCAGATTCTTCTCTCCTGTATTTCATTTGGGGTTCTTGAGTTTCTTCCACTCATGGATTTCTTGAATTGTTCCTGATTAGAGAGACTTTTGAGAGGTATTCGGATTCCCTTCAAATGGTTGTTGAATTAATGCTAGTTCAATCCGCGTAAAACCTCCGCCTCTCGTTCTGCACCACCTCTGTATTTCCCCCTGTTTCATCAAATTCAAGAACATCAACTGATTCCCCAGATTCAAATTGCCACCCTAAGTGGGGGTGTTCGGAGATATATGGAGAGTGTTATGAATTTTTAAACGATGTATTGTAGATATGTTGTGTGCATTTGGAGTCTAATTTAGAAATGATGAAGTGGGGTTTGGGAGTTCTGACTCCAAATTGGTTGCTTGAAGAGACCAAGAGTGGGAAATGGATAGAATATGAGAATAAATTGTTCGAGAATGCCCTTGCGTTGCATGACCGAGACACGCATGACCGAGACACGCCTGACCGATGGCATAAGGTGGCTGCAATGATCCCGGGAAAGACGGTGGTGGATGTGATTAAGCAATATAAGGAGTTGGTAGATGATGTAAGTGACATAGAAGCAGGACTAATTCCAGTTCCTGGTTATTCCACATCATCCTTCACATTAGAATGGGTGAATGATCAGGGCGGTTTCGATGGGTTGAAGCAATCATATGGTGCGGGCTTAAAGAGGACTTCGTCGGCTAGACCTTCAGAGCATGAAAGGAAGAAAGGAGTCCCTTGGACAGAAGATGAACACAAGTATTGCTCTTTGAAAACAGCTTGGTAGAGTGCCATAAAAGCAGGTAAGAAACAACAAGGCAATAGGATGTTGTCAGCCGAGTGTGTTACACTTGTGATCAGGAGGGGAACTTTGCTAGAAATTATCCCCAAGGTGTTGGGATGCAATGAGATCAAGGTAATCATGTCCCAGCTAGCTATTTGTGTGGCCAAAGAGGACACATTTTGTTCTGGTAGGCCTAAGCAATGCACACTGGATGCTGGAAAGCGAACGTGCTTACACTTGAACTCATTGCAGAGTGGTACAATGTGTTTTTTAGCGATATGATGCACTATTTTATTAGCACACAACTTAAAATCATGCTATTATAGTTGTAGTAAAAAATAAGTATGGATGATTCTAAACCAGGGATTAGAGGGCTTGCTAACTAGTTGACTATCACTAAGAGATAAAAAGGAAACAAATAATTAAAATAAACAAGGAAATGGTAGGGGGTTGGATTCTCTAGTTTTTTTTATACTAAGAAAATTACAGCAAAAATAATAAAACCTTAAAGGAAATCAGTGATGAGAAATTAGCTAAGGGTTCTATCTCCACACACCAAACACATGTTCATGAATTAATCTCCAACAATTCTTTTACTAACTCGTGAATGACAATGTTTAAGACTAACCGTGACCATACTAATTAACCTTATCATGTTCATGAATAAACGGATTGGTTATCGGGTGATTGTCGTTGTGAGAAGGAGATCAGGTCAGACATAAAAGGCCAACCGATTGAAGGTTATATTGGCTGTGTGAAAGGATTGGTTATCGGGTGATTGTCGTTGCGAGAAGGAGATCGATGGTGGTGTGGTCGGTGCTAGCGAGAAGGGTCTGATAGAGAGGTGCGGTTGCTGCAAGAAGTAGGGGATGACGGCTGTGAGAAGTCCGATGGTAAGGTGCAGTTGTGCTTCTTACAATAAAAACTTTTTTTTCTTTTTATATGTTTTCCCTAGGTCTCCCAATTCGTGCACACTTCCCTGCGCCACGAGTTCTTTCCAAATCATGCCAAGTTACATCCTTTTAGCTTCTTTTGGAATTGTGCTCCTAGAAACATGCAAAGATACAAAAAACGTGATTATTTCTAAAAGTAACAAAAACTAACTAAGAAAATATAGATAAATAAGGTAATAAAGTCGTATTAATATGCTCTTATCAAATTCTCCCGTGCTTAGCTTTTGCTAATCCTCGAGCAAATCAAAGAAATAAGAATAAAAGACTCTATGACTTAAACTTTCCAACATGTCTCAGAGATATCCAATGGATCATAACATGTTAAGATTATTTACAACCACGAAGTAAAGTCCATATTATTCGAAAACGAATACACATTCATAGCAATTATACACAAGTCCACAATTAAATCAATCCAAGCAACGTTTGAAAGTTAAGCATGCCAAAAAGAATTAACTAAAAAATCCCCTAGTTACCCTCTTCTCTTTTTATTTACCGAATTATCTAGTTAAATCACTCTTCATATTCTACTTATATGTGAGAGTAATGATGTAAAAGGAAAACAAATTGCTCATATATAACAAAAAAAGAAATGCATGTTTTGACATTTTTCTAATTTTATTTTGCAGATATGATCCCATGAAAAGAATGCTACTAGTTGAATACAAGAATTAGAAACACCATATGCTCATACCACATTTTAATCTCCAGATAGTGACATCGCCAAACACATTCAATCAAAAGGTCTTAATTTAGGTTGTAGCAAGGCTAAGGGGGGAGAAAAAACAGATAAGGAAATTACAAAGGTCTTAAGGATGTAGTGAAAGCATGCAATAAAATTAGAGACATTAGTAACTTTAAATAAGATCATACAATTTAATTTCTCAAGGCCAAATATCATCAGTATGAGTCATTGTTTCATCTAATCAAGAAATTGCATAGTTCAAGATATACATGTAATGCAATACCGACACTTTAGCTCATGCATGAAACGGAAGAGATGGACTACTAATAACGAGGCATTTCGAGCCATTATTTATTATCTATTGAAATGGAAAAGAATTGGATGAAAGTACTGAAATTCTGAATAAGTAACATCATAGCTTTGTATCTATTTTATTGCTTTGTGACACATCTTCTGAGTAACATGATAGCTTCATAGTTCTTTTTTAACTAACTTTTTTTCTTCTTGAGTTTTCTACCTTAGGGCCTTCTCCACACTTGCTTTTTTAACATGCCTTGAATCACATTAAAGACTCTACAAATTATGCTTCACTTTTCTATTTGGATTAGGTATGGAAGATGAGGGTAACGAAACAAAAATGTTAAATAACAAGCTCAACGGAGGTTAACCTAAAGGAATTTCATTGTGGACAGGGGCTTATTTGGCAATGGTGGAAATTAGGTGTCTTTATAATGTCAAGCATGTCATACAATTCATTGTAATGCTTGGAACAAAATTATTAAAAGTTCTAGTGTTTAGTTCTAAATTATGAAAGCTCAACGGAGGTTAACCTAAAGGAATTTCATTGTGGACAGGGGCTTATTTGGCAATGGTGGAAATTAGGTGTCTTTATAATGTCAAGCATGTCATACAATTCATTGTAATGCTTGGAACAAAATTATTAAAAGTTCTAGTGTTTAGTTCTAAATTATGAAAGCATTCCAAGAAGCAACAAAAGCAAACAAAAATGAGATCATGCAAAGAGTTATTATCGCAAGAAATTAAAAGATTAACAAGATTAAAAACTCTCATAATCAAATAACAATAGGCTCAAAAACTCACACAAGAGTTATATTGAGTTAAATTCAGTTAAGCATGCTATGAGTACCAATTACCCGGTTGATTACATGTGAATTCGCGTATGATAACCATGAATATGCATTATCCAAAGAATAATGTCAGATAATGAGTTATTCTTATAAATCACCTAAAATTCATGCAATTAAATCCAATTCTCATCATTGTGTTGGAAAGTATCCTAAGACTCCAAACATCTACGAATTTTTTTAAGCGATATCAAAACCAACGAAAAACAAAAACATTGTTCTCCCCTACACTTAAATCGAACATTGTCCTCAATGTTTAAACAGTAGAACATATGCAATGAAAGATCTAAAGGTGGAAAAAACAACAA
Organism: Berberis vulgaris; assembly: GCA_963556465.1. Lineage (NCBI taxonomy): Eukaryota > Viridiplantae > Streptophyta > Magnoliopsida > Ranunculales > Berberidaceae > Berberis > Berberis vulgaris. The sequence goes on along the minus strand of OY747126.1, from coordinate 36,235,956 downwards.
ATAAACAAAAGCAAAGTTAACGATAAGGAATAAAGGGATACAGAAAGAAAATATGATTATGATGTAATCTGAGGTTCACAACTGCCATCAGCTTCTCCACATGGGTTGCCTCCAAAAAAATGTTTGTTTTAAAGTCGTGCAGCCTGATAGTATCTCCAATCAATCCTCGAATAAGCGAGAATATGGAGTGATACATCCTGCACACCATGCTTCACAGATGACTCATAATAGGGCTTTAGTCGATACCCATTCACATTGAACTCCTTACTGGTTATGAAACTCTTAACCTGTATAGCACTATGGGGAAAAATTAGTAACAGCGAAAGGACTAGCCCATCTAGAACATAACTTACTTGGAAAAAAGTCTAAGACGTGATTGGAAAAACAAAACTTTTTGTCCAACCACAGAGGTTTTTCCATGGATCATCCGATCATGAAAAGCTTTGGTGTTCTCCTGGTAAATCCTTGCATTCTCATATTGGGTAGCAGTAGTGATGGTGATCTTAAGTTCATTCTTGTTTATGATGTCTAAGAATCTCTGGGATAAAGGGTTAATCACGTCAATAGAAAAACAAGAATGATCATCAATAGGATACCTTTTGGCTTCCCCACATCACCATCAAACTCCATGGTCAATTTCCCCACACACACATCAATCTTTGTCCTTTCCGTTTTCATGAAGGGATGCCCTATTAGAATAGGCAAAAGTGCTGAAAATGCCAAATCATTCATCTAGAACACATAGAAATCTATCAGAAAAATTAAATAGTTAACATGCACTAAAACATTTTCCAACAAATCTCGAGGATATGCATTAGAATGGTCAGCTAATTGAATAAGCTCACCGAGATTCATAGAGAGATAGATGAAATATGGCATAACATTAAGGAATCACCTAAGTTTAACATCACATGTTCAAATCTGGTATTGTCGATTATACAAAAGATAACGAAACTACCCGGATCCTAACACTTAGGCGGCAATTTCATTTGAAGAATTGCAAAAACGTTTTCACTCACCCTTACCGCTTCTCCGTCTTGAATTCGTCTTCTTGTGGTGCAAAGCTCCTTTAGAAATTTAGAACACTTCGACACTTGTCGAATAACATCAAGAAGGAGAATGTTAACTTAGACTTTCAGAATGTTTCATGATTGCCTTCTCATGTTCATTTTTCTTGGACTTGGCAAACTTGCACGGGAAAGGCAGAAAAGACGAATAAGGATAAATAGAAACTGAATTTGGAACACCCACCTTCTAATCTTGGGGTTTTGGTGTTCCAACTATGGCGGAAGGACTGCTCAGATTTGACCTTGGTTGGTTGATGTCATGGCTGGATCCTCATCTTTTAACTCGGCCATTAGCTTTGCTTCCATTATTCGACTATGTTAATATATATATATATATATATATGCCAGACCTTTATTACTTGATCAAAAATTATTTTACACTTGTCAGGGGTACATGACGACTTTACCCAAAAAATGAAACGAAAACAGCCTTAGAGCCTAAATCTGCCTAAGTTGACAAAACATAACAATCACTAAGTAAACGCAAGCAAATTGACAGCCATCACCTATTCCTCTTGAAGTCCCACTTTGGCACAAAAGTATTGCTTCATTATTCGACTATGTAGGGTGTTTTCTGCTCACTATCAATTTGCCTACTATTTCTCAGTATAATGGCTTTTGCAGTTTCAAAGCCTCATTTCAGATTTGGAATGGTAGAACTGGGAATTTTGCCTTGCTCACGAATTTGTCTCATAAACTCAAGCTATTTGTCTCATCTGTAGCTTGAAATTTGTTATGTCTTTTGCTGATCTCTATGCAGTTAAATCGAAAAACGGTCGCAGCGCGGTTCAAGACCGAATTATGATTAAGCGGGATTAATCAGATTTAATCGGTCAATTTTTTCAAAACATATATTTTTAAAATTAAATCATAGTCATAGATTACAAAAATAAATAATTAATCAAAATAGTGTAAATTTGTAATTATATATCTGTAGTAATTAATCATAGTCATATATTACTTTACTAATTAATCAAATGAATTTAATTTTGCAGGTTGCAACACTTATATCACTACAAACAACCTAACTTTCCAACATAGCGATAAATCGGCAAGTTGGCTGGGCCAATTAATCAGTGACCGCTAAACCCCAACCGATTTCACCCAGTTCGATTCGATCAAACCCCGAATTGCGATTAATCGACGATTTTTTGCCGCATTAATAACTTAGCCTTGATCTTGAACCAAATAAGCATGAGAAGCAATTAATGTTCTAAGAATATCACTATAATTAAGGGACGAACCTAAACCTTGCTGAGGTGGTTCTTGTGGCCCTTGGAAGAAACCATGGGTAGCCTAGTAAAGGTTTGATGCTGAAAACCTTTTTGAGTTCCTCCATCCAAAGTTGGAATGAATTTTCCATCCTTCATTATAAGTGTTAGAAAAAGGGTTATTCCTAGGTTAATTATGCCCCTGAAAACCCTCAGCATTAACACTATCTCCAACTGTCATTCTTAATTAGCTGGGGACATTGATTAGATGCATGTCCTCCAACGCTCATAGTATGTTGAATATGATTCTCCTGGACCCTGTTGAATACCACTAGTTTTCTTTCTCAATCAAATGATTCTTAAATTTGGGAAGGATTTATCTAGAAACAGCTTTTCTAGACATTTGGGATCCTTCATTTTCTCTCCTTAGTCTCCTTAAGGTCCTCCCTGGCTCCGGATCATACTCTTATAAGATCTCACCAGATCTCCAAGTGCGCATGAACCAATGCCTGAGATTAAGCTAGAGGAAAGGGAAAAAAACTAGTAAAAAAGATTAATGAAATAAAACAAGAAAACTAATGATGTAATCCACAATTTTACTAATCCCCGACCACAGTGCCAAAAATTGATGCATTATTTTACTAGAACAAAACTTAAAACCCTGTTATCGTACTTGTAGTAAAGAATAAGTAGGGATTTAACCAAGATTAGAGAGTTTGCTAACTAGTTGACTAACACTAAGGGATATAGAGGAAACAACTAACTAAATAAACAAGGAAATTGGGGGGGGGGGGGGGGGGGGGGGGGGGGGGATTTGAATTTTCTGATTTTATTATAAAAAGAAAACTACAAAAAAAAAATAGAAAAACCTTAAAGGGAAATCAGTGATGAGAAACTAGCGAAGGATTTTATCTCCACACACCAAACACATGCTCATTAATTAATTTCCAACAATTCCTTTACTAGCTCGTGAATGATAATGCTCAAGATTAACCGTGACCGCATGCACTAATTAACCTATTATTTTTACAAATCCGTGGAATTAAACTCAATGTCACTTTCAAACCATTATTTTCATGTTATCTAATTATGAATTGCAAGTTGGATAAACAATCAGAGATCATTAATTTCTATAGAAAATTTGAACATTAACTAAGCAATTACAAGTATGATCAACATCATGTACTTAATCTAGATTTTACTTAACATACCAACTTTGTTGATAGTTGCTAGTTATGAATATAAGATCATAGCTATTAGGTGAAACTCTCATATATTCTAGAATCAAATCCTAGCATGCTTACTAAGTTGACTGCCTTAATAAACATTCACAAAAAATTTCTCCATAAAACAATTAAGCAAAACACATTCACTAACTAGTATAGAAAAATTGAATTAATCAATGGCGCATTGAATTCACCCCTAGCTAAAAACGGGTTTAGTTAGACATATTCATTAGATTATATAGCAATGCGTAATTAAATATCAAACTAAAAACAAAGAAGATGGTATAAAACATGGAACATTGTTGTCGCCTGATCTACTACGTAGTGGTGCGAGAGAGAATGGTGGTGGGTGTAGTTGGGTGGGGATGGATCTCCTCTGACGTGTATTGCGAGAGAAAGATTATTGTTGCAATTTGCTCAATGTGTGAAGTGGGAGAGATCAAGCGATCAGTGAGTGACTGGACTATGTGCGTTGATTGGTGAGTGGTTGGACGACAAGAGGGAGATTGGACGACGACGGGGTTGCTAGCGGTTGATCCTGGTGGCAAGAGATCGGGTAAGTAAGAAAGGGTCGATAGATTGAAGGTTGTGTTGCCTGTGTGTGAAGGGAATGGATGTTGGGTGAATGTGGCTGCGAGAAGGAGGTTGACAGTGGTGTGGTTGGTGTTGGTTAGAATGATCTAATGGAAAGGTGCGACTGTTGTGAAAAGAAGTGGAGGTTGTAAGTGATATGATGGTGAGGTGCGGTGTCCTTCTTGCGAGCGTAAGATATGTTATTTTTTTTATATGTTTTCCCTAGGTCTCCCAATGCGTGCACATTTCCTTGAGCCACAAGTTCTTTCTAAATGCCAAATACATCCTTTAGCTTCTTTTTGGAATTATGCTCCTAGCAACCTACAATCACAAAATTGATGTAATTAGAATATTTTAGTAATATTATCAATTTTATATATATTATCTGCTGTAGTATTTTAGATAGTAGGGTTATTTTCCATTTGGCCCCCATTTGTTTATGTCTATTCCTTTTTTACCCCTATTTGTTCTTTTATTCCAGACTAACACCCATGACCGTTTGTTCAAGGGTGTTGACTAACAAATTTCATCCAATTTTTTTAAATTGACAAACTTACCCACACGTAATTTTCCAAATTAATCTCTATCTCTTTACTTTCTCTTTCTTTCTTTCTTTTTAATTTTTCCTCCTTTTTTTTAATCTCTCTCCTTCCACCACCGCACCCAATCTCTTTTTTAAATATCTCACTCCCCGCAAAACCACCCTCTCGACGTGAGCATCGTGTTTTTATTTACCTCTCTCCCCACAAACCTACACTCTCTTTGTTAATTAATACAAACAGTGTAGTAATAGTGAAATTATAATTAAGAAATTGCAAAGTTTAATAGGTTTATATTCAGATTATTCAAACTATTTTTATGGACTTAGGAGAATCGAGGTTGTACTATTTGGATTTTAACAAAACTGTTGATGACATGATGAGGAGATGGATTAGACTTTCAAACAAGTAATTAGTGAAGAGATAATGGGTATATACAAATGAGGGTAAGTTTGTCAATTTAGAAAAATTGGATGAAATTTGTTAGTCAACGCCATTGAACAGACGATCATGGGTGTTATACTGGAGTAAAAGAACAAATGGAGGTAAAAAATGAATAGACATAAACAAATGGGGGCCAAATGGAAAATAACCCTAGATAGTATTAGGAATTCTAGTATTATTATAAAAAAATTTCTAATTACGGTTCTAATATTTGTTTTCTATTAAGTTTAGGGTTTGTTTTAGAAGTTATGTGAGTTATAAATAAGGCTTAGGTTGCCAATAGTTAGTTAGTTGATTGATTGAAAGAATATTTATTTTTCAATCAATTTATTTCGTTGATTGACTTCATCGCGCGTTTATTTTATTTCAGTTTATTCCAAAGGACCCCTATGGATATTTACACCCCTTTCATCTATCTGAAACACCACAAGTTGTTGCTCATGTAATGTTTCTAATCCAATTATTTACCACCACTCAACGCCCACTTAACACCGCGTGACAAGGTTTTGGATCCAATTTGTGACAATTTTTACGTTCATTTTGACGACAAGTTCACACGTGTTCTTCAATTTATGGAGTGGATTTCGTTAGCGATAATTCATAAATAATTTTTTGTAGCAAGTTTTGATTTGATTGTTCATGATGCTAGTGACTATAAAGGAAAAGTTAGAGGTTGACTTCTGATTGGACACTTTACATTCTATAGCTGTTTGTGCTCCTATGACTTCCTGGGCTTAAAGCTCGAAGACGAGCTTCTTCAACTTAGCGAAGTTGATGTAATTAGAATATTTAAGATATTAGCAATAGTAGTATCTTAAAGATCTCCTAGGGCGCATGAACCAATACCTGAGATTAAGCCAGAAGAAAGGAAAAAAATTAGTAAAAAAGATTAATGAAATAAAACAAGAAGCCTAATGATGTAATCCACAATTTTACTAATCCCCGACAACAATGCCAAAAATCGATGCATTATTTTACTAGTACAAAACTTAAAACCCTACTAATGTATCTGTACTAAAGAATAAGTTGGGATCTAATTGAGATTAGAGGGTTTGCTAACTAGGGATGGCAACGGGGCGGATTTGAGCAAATCCATCCCCGATCCGTCAGGAATAAAGGATCCCCAATCCGCCCCGCCAATCCGTTTGCAATTTTTATTAAAAATCGTAACTGCCCCGTGCGGATTGGCGGATATCTGCCCCGCCCCGCCAATCCGTTTACGGTTGTCCATCTAACTACAGAAATTATAACAAAAATTACAAAGATACAAACATCCATACAAAAATTATAAAGAAATTACAAAGAATCCATACGAAAATTAAAACAAAAATTAACAAAAAAAAAAAAAAATTTCGATCTCTGATAGATCTGATATCTTGATCTGAAAATTAAAAAAAAAAAAAATTCAATCTCAGACCTGATATCTTTATTTCAGATCTGAGATCTTGATTTCAGATTTGAGATCTTGATTTCAGATATGAGATCTCGATTTCAGATCTGAGATCTTGATCTTGATCTTGATTTCAGATCTGAAATGTTTCTTCGAGTGTCGGCCTTAGATCTGAAATGTTTCTTGATCTCAGATCTGAGAAGAAGGGACGACCCTTCGGAGTCCGGCCTTCGCTGTGAGAGAGAAGAAGGGAGGGTCGCTCGCGGCCTTCGCTGTTTTGAGAGAGAAAAAGGGACCCCTTCGGGAAGAGACGAAGGGACCCTTCGCGGCGGCCTTCGCTGTTTTGAGGGAGAAGAAGGGACTCCGTCTCTGCAGCTCTGCTTTTGCTCCTCTGGTTTGAAGGAGCTGGAAAAATAAGTGAAAGTGATTGAGAGAGAGAGGTGAGAGGCAAATGTAGGTTGTTTTTTTTTCCAGCATTTAAAGGGTTGAGGGTATTTTTGTAATGTCAACACTTAAACAGATATCCGTGGGGCGGATATGGCCAAATTCGTATCCGCCCCGAATATTTAATGGATGTTGTTTGAATATCCGTATCCGCCCCAAAATCTGTTTAGGCAAATCCAAAACCGCCCCAAACGGATTGGGTGGGGCGGATATCCGTGAAAATCCGCCCCACTGTCATCCCTATTGCTAACTAGCTAAGGGTTAAAGAGGAAACAACTAACCAAATAAACAAGGAAATTGTTGGTGGGGGGGGGGGGGGGGGGGGGAGGAGGATTTGGATTTTCTGATTTTATTATACAAAGAAAATTTTAAAAAATAGTAAAACCTTAAAGGAAAATCAATGATGATAAATTAGCGAAGGGTTTTATCTCCACACACCAAACACATGTTCATTAATTAATTTCCAACAATTCCTTTACTAGCTCATGAAAGATAATGCTCAAGATTAATCGTGACCTCACACACTAATTAACCTATTATTTTTACAAATTCGTTGAATTAAACTCAATGTCACTTTCAAACCATTCTTTTCTTGTTATCTAATTATGAACTGCAAGTTGGATAAACAATCAGAGATTATTAATTTCTATGGAAAAATTGAATATTAACTAAGCAATTTCAAGTATGATCAACTTCATATTCTTAACCTAGATTTTACTTAACATACCAACTTTGTTGATAGTTGCTAGTTATGAATATAAGATCATAGCTATTAGGTGAAACTCTCATACATTCGAGAATCAAATCCTAGCATGCTTACTAAGTTGACCATCTGTATAAACATACAAAAAAAATTTCTCTATAAAACAGTTAAGAAGAACACATTCACTAACTAGTAAAGAAAATTTGAATAAATCAATGGCACGTTGAATTCACCCCAAGCTAAAAATGAGTTTAGCTAGACATATTAATCAGATTAAATAGCAATGCGTAATTAAATATCAAACTAAAAACAAAGAAGATGGTATAAAACATGGAACATTGTTGTCGGTTGATCTACTGCAAGGTGGTGCGAGAAATAACGGTGGTGGGTGTAGCTGGGTGGGGATGGATCTCCTCTTATGTGTATTGTGAAAAAAAGATTATTGTTGCGAATTGTTCCATGTGTGAAGTGAGAGAGATCAAGCGATCAGTGAGTGACTAGACTATGTGCATTGATCGGTGAGTGGTTGGACGGCGACGGGGTTGCTAGCGGTTGATCATGGTGGCGAGAGATCGGGTTAGTGAGAATGGGTCGATCGATTGAAGGTTGTGTTGCCTGTGTGTGAAGGGAATGAATGTTGGGTGAGTGTGGCTGCGAGAAGGAGGTCGACGGTGGTGTGGTCGGTGTTGGTGAGAAGGATCTAATGGAAATGTGAGGCTGTTGTGAGAAGAAGTGGAGGTTATAAGTGATATTATGGTGAGGTGCAGTTGTCCTTCTTGTGAGCGTAAGATATGTTTTTTTTTTTTTTTTATATGTTTTCCCTAGGTCTCCCAATGTGTGCACATTTCCTTGATCCACAAGTTCTTTCTAAATCATGCCAAATACATCCTTTAGCTTCCTTTTGGAATTATGCTTCTAGCAACCTTCAAAGTCACAAAATTGATGTAATTAGAATATTTTAGTAATATTATCTATATTATCCGAAATAGTATTTTAGATAGTAGGGTTATTTTCCATTTTGCCCCCATTTGTTTATGTTTTTTCCTCTTTGACCCCTATTTGTTCTTATATTTCAGATTAACACCCATGACCGTTTGTTCAAGGGTATTGACTAACAAAATTTCATCCAATTTTTTTAAATTGACAAACTTATCCTAACATAATTTTCCAAATTAATGTCTATCTCTTCACTTTCTCTTTCTTTATTTTTAATCTTTCTTCCTTTTTTTTTTTTTAATCTTTTTCCTCCCACCATCGCACCCGATCTTTTTTTTTAAATATCTCTCTCCCCGCAAAACCACCCTCTCAACGTGAGCATCTTTTTTTTTACATCTCTCCCCCACAAACCTATACTCTCTTTGTTAATTAATACAAACAATGTAGTAATAGTGAAATTATAACTAAGAAATTACAAATTTTAATAGGTTACTTTCAGATTATTCAAACTATTTTTGTGGATTTAGGAGAATTGAGGTCGTACTATCTGGATTTTATTAAAATTGTTGATGACATGATGAGGAGATGGATTAGACTTTCAAACAAATAATTAGTGGAGAGATATACAAATGAGGCTAAGTTTATCAATTTAGGAAAATTTGATGGAATTTGTTAATCGACACCCTTGAACAGACGGTCATGGGTGTTATACTGAAGTACAAGAACAAATTGAGGTCAAAGAGGAATAAATATAAACAAATATGGGCCAAATGGGAAATAACCTTATATAGTATTATGAATTCTAGTATTATTATAGTAGAATTTCTAATTACGGTTCTAATATTTGTTTCCTTTTAGGTTTGGGTTTGTTTTATAATTGTGAGTTATAAATAAGGCTTAGGTTGCCAATTGTTAGTTAGTTGATTGATTGATTGAAAGAATATTTATTTTTCAATCAATTTATTTCGTTGATTTACTTCATCGCGCGTTTATTTTATTTCGGTTTATTCCAATGGACCCCTATGGCTATTTACACCCCCTTCATCTATCAAAAACACAACAAGTTGTTGGTTCATGTAAGTTAGAGGTTGACTTATGTTGGACACTTTATATTATGTAGTTGTTTGTGCTCCTATGATTTCCTGAGCATAAAGCTCGAAGATGAACTTCTTCAACTCAAGGAGATTGATGTAATTAGAATATTTAAGATATTAGCAATAGTAGTAACTTAGATAATATTAGGAATTCTAGTTTTATTGTAATAGGATTTCTAGTTAGGGTTGTAATATTTGTTTCCTATTAGGTCTAAGGTTTGTTTTAGAAGTTGTGTTAGTTATAAATAAGGGATAGGTTGCCCATTGTTAGTTAACTGATTGATTGAAAGAATATTTTATTTGTTTATGAGTTTATTTCGTTGATTTACTTTATCGCACGTTTATTTTATTTCATTTCTCATTATGTATAGATAAATTGTATGAGTACATTGTATCTCTGGTAGGATGTTCATTTTAGTACTTGACGCATTGTGGTTCTTATATAGTAAGAGGTTTTTAGGCAGGATATCTCGTATTCTGATGGTGTCGTCTCTTGTTGCCAGTGTATTGATTTCTAGGATGTGCATGATAGTGTGAACTTAATGCTTATTGTATAGAGATGTTTGTTTATTCGTTCAATGTCCTTTATATTTTCATTAGTTGTTCATTTTTATTTTTTGGTTGAAAGGTCGGGTTTTTCCCTAGGTCTTTAGAGATTCATAATTGTTTAGGTCGGTAAAGTTGAGTGAAACTTGTTCATTATTATACTTTATTTTTTCTTTTAAGCTTTTTCATCAGATTTGATTTCATTTTGTGGAGTTTTCTAGGTCTTTTCATGTGATTTTCAGAGTAATTTGGTCGTCTTGTTCCATGACGTGTCTTGATTGTGTTTGCAAAGCGGTGATTTTTGTTTTCTAGGAGTCATTGTGTTTAGATTATGGGTTTGTGCTCATTTAGTAGAGCTCTTAGAATTTGTTGTAATCTTTGGTCTGGTAATAGCATTTTTGTACTGTTTTGGGGGTTTATATATATATATCTACTACACAAAGAAGAAAAGCCAAATGACTCTCTCATAATATATATATATATACTTTTCTTCTTTGTGTAGTAGATTTTTTCGGTTACAAATTTGGTATGTGATTCTTGAGGTTATGTTTTTCTTTTGGAGTGATATTAATGATTCTTTTTAGGTGTGTATGTCTTAGTATAGAATGTTTTGTTGTATCTATTTTTATTATTGGGCATTTTCTTAGTAAGTATATTCTTCGTGGTTTCTCAGCGTATTTGATCTTGGGAACAAGATCATTTTGAGACATGACACGTTGTATTTCCCATTTGTGCATGTCAATTTTGTTTCTCGTTGCATGTCGGTTTGTTTGGTCAATGATAAGCTTTATTAAGTATGTGCGGACAAATATTATGGTTTCACTGCGAGGTTCCGGGTGCGTCTGACACATAGCTAAGACATTTCATTTCAAGAGTTTTGTCAAGTTTGTTGACTCTAGATAACATTTTTTACTCTGTCTGATAATTTAGACATTTTAAGGCTCGGGCGGGCTGTGGGACGCGCAACACAATCATTTCGTCCTTAGTTATACTAATTTCTTAAAGTCATGGCTTAACATATGTATTGATTGAAATTTGCAACCAGTATGAGACTTTTATTTTAGATTTCGATGACACATATAATTGTGCTAGTAACAAAAATCAATATTCTCAAGATTTGAGTTTGAGTTGCACAAAAGATGTCGATGCTTATGTAAACAAAAAGTTGTTTACGAATATCCAATTTGGTATGCTTTGGATGAGAATTATAAACAAAGAGCTACTTCCAACGTGACATGATCATATAGAAACATATTTATATTGTTTTTAGATGAATATAGACGATTTAGTGGAAATGACAAATGTGAAAACTATTGATGCAGGGTTCGAGAAAAAGTTCAAATGCATTATCAAATGCCTTTAAATTTTTAGAGTTATTAGGACAACAAAATTTGAGGATGAATTTTGTCCAACTACGGGGAAATGATGCAAACAAGAAAAGGATATTCACACAAACTCAAGATGGAGAAAATTATGATATTAAAGGAAGTTCGTCAGGTTGCAAGCAAAACCAAGAGAATATTTAATTGGTTTGATCAAATTTGTTATCACTTCCGCTTCACCTTGCATCATATTCCAATTTATGGGTTTGATGATTACCTTACGATTGATCCTTAACGGTTCCATGGATGTTGTGGCAAGTTACAAATTATAATACACATCCCATGCTCATCATGTTCTCCATGTTTTGCTCACATATTTTACTATTATTATCCTTGGTTAGTTTCAAAATTTTAGACAACATTTATCTATTATTGCTTATGATCATAAATACCTTTCTTATTTAGGTATTTTCATGTTAATTTACAAACCTCATACATTGAAGTATCTAATTTTCGGATAGTTGTTTATTTACATTTGTGATTTTATCAAGGATATTTAAAGTTAATGTCTTTATGGTTTGCCTTAAAATCAAATATGCTATCAGTGACTTAGATTGACTTAGATTATAGTGCTCATAATAAGACTCGCATGCCCCATCAACATTCGATTAAATTTATTCAAACTTTGGTATCTTGAGCCCATAAGGATGATGGCACTACTAGTTTCTTTCATTATTGTACATATTAAAAGAACATATAAAACTAAAAGTATTTTCTTTCTTCTCTTATTTAATGGTGGTAATATGTTCATGAAATATTTTGCCGAGTTTCAAAACTTAATTTTTCATGACTTATTTCACCTTATGATCTTGTCAGTATGATACCTTTCAAATTGACCCCTGTCATTGTTTTACCAAAAAATATTAATAAATGTCTTGATGTAGATAATACTTTTAAGGATATTAGATTGACTTGTATACAATATCCGTTTCAATAAAGCCTCACAGAAATTCTAAATGGCGAGGAAACCAGCGAGGGAGGGGGTTGCAACCCTCCATCCCTCTCGGGATACGCATAGGGAATGGAAGGCATGCATCCCGAGGGGGATGGAGGGTTGCAACCCCCTCCCTCACTGGTTTCCTCGCCAGTTAAACGGGTTCAAAGCCTCAGGAGTAGATGGCTTGACTTCAAAGTTGTTTTAATGATAACACTTTATCAAACATAATGTTTTGTTTGGTACTTCAAAACATATTTTTTTTTAAGTGTCAACTCCTACTATCATTACTATTCCTAAGAAAATACTACTACCGCACGACAATTTAGATCTATACATTTAATTTACGTAATATTTAAGACATAATAAATTTTTTTTGGTAAGCTTCAAGGTTGTTAGACAAATATCCTTAACAACATGTCACTAGACCTAAAATTAACCTTTGAAATCTCTTTTGTATCCAAGGTAGTCAAGCGTTGAGGCAAATGAAGAATCTCTCTTACCAGTTTAAGCGACGCAAGTTGTTTCACGAACGTAAAATGACAATAATAATAATAATAATAATAATAATAATAATAATAATAATAATAACCTTGATTTGAATTTTACTTATGTCGAAGCTATCTAACAATATAATGTTATATCAATCATAACTACACATATTTACTACTATAACTAAGGGTGGGTACGGTCTGAAACGGTCCGGGATTGGGCTTATCCCGGTCCCAGTCCCAGTCCCGGTCCAATGAAATGGAACGAAATGGTTCGGGATACCACTTTTTTTGGGTAGAACCATTTGGTCTCAGACCGGCTTGAACCGGGACGGTCGGGGACCATATCATCCTGAATTTGGTTTTTGGCCCTTTAAACTTTAAAATTAACTAAGGCCAATGGCCCTTCAAACCCAACATAAATTTATAAAATCAACTAAGGCCCATGGCCCATATTTTGGCCTGTTTTATCTGCCATATTAGTTGCATAACAGTAGTACAACTCACATTACACAACTGTTTCTTTTCAAAGCGAACAAACTTTCTTTACATTTCCACTCATCCTACCATACATTGATCAGGTACCTTTGGCATAACTCGAACTCATTAGCCACAACATGTAACATTGAATGAAATTTGTGTTAAGACTGATTCATTCAAGAAAAAAATTGCATTTGATGCAACCAGCTTGCCTTTCACAAAAAAAATAAATAATAATAAATAAAAAACAATTCTGGCAACTAAATCATGGCGCAAAAAGTGGTGATAACCACTAGCTTTAATGCATTTCATATGACTTAAAATCATCGTAGTTGACAAGTAAAAAGTCAAAATATTACTATCATTTTTAAGCTTTGCAGTTCTAATGAACACATCGTATCCATTCAAACTGGATTAAACTATTTAACTCAACAAGATCGTTTATGAATGGGTCAATAAACGCTATCAGATTTCCTGACTACAATTGAACTATTAACCTTTCATCTCAGTAGGACACATGTTAACTATTGATCAAAATTTTACACATGATTTGATACTGATATGTTGCTCGAATAACACCCATCTCACTTTGCATCACTTTAAACCAGTGTTCTAAAAATCGGTCTAGGCGTTAGAAGGTGGAAAACCGCCCAGATTAATGCCTGGGCGGGCAGTCTGGGCGGTCTGGGCGGGGTCTAGGCGGTCTGGGCGGGCTAGGCGGTCTAGGCGGCCTAGGCGGTCTAGGCGGCCTAGGCGGGGTCTAGGCGGACTCTAGGCGGGGTCTAGGCGGTCTGGGAGATTTTTATTATTTTATTTTATTTTATTTTTTATTTTTTTATTTTTTTATTTTTTATTTTTTTATTTTTTAATAAGGTTGATTGTGTTCTTATTTTATTTTTCTTTCCTATTTTTTAGAAATAAACTATTTAATTATTTTTTTAGAAAATCTCGGTAATGGACTTTGATGATGATGATGATGATATGTCTAAATGTAGCGAAAGATGATTACTTAATGAAATTCTCAAAGGATCTGCCGGTACCAATTTTACTAATGTAGATTTTATCAAACATAACTGAGGTTATTCATGCAATTTGAAGAAAAATAAAAGATTACACAAATTCAAATTTATATAAAGTACCCATCATGACCAACTTCAGTCATTTGAGTTTTAATAAATTTTGTTCACGATTGTTAATTTTTCATGTTTTTAAATTTTGCATATGTATATTGACATTAAATTGGATGTAATTGATAAGGTATTATGCTTAACTTTTGTAAATTATTAAAGTTATAATACAAAACATAAGACCGCCTAGGCACCCGCCTAGGCCCCTGGGCGCTAGGCACCTGCTCGCCGCCCGCCCAACGCCTAGCGATTTTTAGAACACTGCTTTAAACATATCTCTTTGATAGGTTCCATTGAATCGTTGCTCAGTCTTAGGGTAGGCATTGTTGGCTGCTTGAAAACATATAAAAATTGTTGTTTGGAGAAGAATACCATTTGGGGAGTGAACTGAAAAGAATAGGGGAAGGGGAAGAGATGGTCGGCCGGCAGGTCGTACCGTCGTAGTCATCGATCATTTGCACAGAGGGAAAAGGGGAAATGGACTGAGAAGAGAAAGAAGAAGAACCTTACCTAATGGTGATGGATGATTGGACGGACTGTCTGTTGCCGGCGTTGCTTGGTAGTAGATGTGAGGGAGAGTGGATTAGAAACTGAAATTCTGAACTCTGAAGAGTGAAGATTGAAGTTTAGGTGAGAACAGGGCTAGGGTTAGAGTTGGGCTTGGCTTGGGGTTGGGGTTGGGCTTGGGCTTGAAGCAGATTTCAGAACGGTCTAGGATGAAACGGAACTACATTTTTAGAACTAGATCCGTCCTGATTCTATTCGGTTTGGAATCGGGATGAAATTGTCAAAAATTGTTTTGGTATGGTTTGAACGGTTCGGAACCATATCGATCCGGATCGAAACGTGATGGATTGGGAATTTTGCCCAGCCCTAACTGTAACGTTATATCACCGTGAGAAACAGTGGACCTGTCTCTGTCAGTGCATTCTGGGTGAAATATGATTTGCCCTTACATACTTAACCAAAACTCGAAAGTACCCTTCACTTAAACTTTTCATCATCTTCCATGTTCTTCATCACCTCACGAACAATACACTTTTTCATCTTCGCTCTTCATTACCACCACACACCCCCTTCGAGAAAACGCCATTCATAATCGTTGTCGAGAACTTCCGACACTACTACCTTTCATCTTATTGGTCAACACAAACACCAAAACAACCACGCAATCAATTCTAATTTTGGGATATATGTAGTAGAAGATGATGCAATATGAGGATTTTTGCAAAGTCTGTGAGTAAAAGGGGGATTGAAAGCCTTAGAGCTTGGATTGAAGATGAGTTTCAATTTCATCCCCAATTTAATCGAGGTTTCCTTCATTGGTTTAATGGGGTTGACGCCCTTTATGGTGTATATAAATTAATTAAATCCAACTCTAGGTTCATAAAATTAATTAAATCCTCCATTACGTTGAATAGAAATACTCCTAACAAACACCAATGAACGTTGCTAACATTTTCCATATTTTAGAGCTTTTAATAAGAAAAAATATTTGGGATTTTCTACATTGAACAAATAATTGAAAAATCGACCTTTGAATATGTTAATACAAATCAACTTTTGAATATGTTATACAAAATACTTAAAATAAATTGACGGGTAAAAAAATGAAGCTTTTTACCCGTAGCGGTATAATTGTACTTAACTAGAAACACTTTCTTTTTGCAATGCATTGTAATTTACTGCCTAAAATGTTGATTTTATTTGTTATACCTTTGTCTGAGGTGGCATTCCATCCACGTGAAAAATACATCAGTTGAATTGCAAAACTTGCTAGTTTCTTAAAAATTTTGGTGGATTATTCCTAAAGCTCGTCTGATAAAATTAGCTTTGCTGCCAAATTAACTTAGAGATTTTTTTACTAAATATTTTATTTCAGTGCTTTCATAAATGTGTTCCTACAAATATTTTCACCACCATGTGACGTGCTTCATCATTTTCCTGTCTAACTTGTCATGTAATGTGATCCTTTATTTTTGTGTCTTAACTTGTATTGCTGACACTCTTAAACTCTCGATTATTTACTTTGACATTGTAATAAGGCCACACAGATTTGATCTTTCACCCTTCTATGGAGATTTCTCCACATGGATCGAGGTTAGTGCAATTATCCTGTGATCCAATGGCTAGAATAGTTTGTTATTACTCTTTATTTTTTTTCTTTCTTATATTGATTCAATTTATTTTTAACTATGTTGATTTCCCACCCAACCATTAGATTATTATAGTTACCTAGAAAGGTGCATGTTTTTTTTTCCTTAAGAAGTTACATAAACCTATTCCAAGTTACAACGCTCTTTATGTTCTTACTTTTTGGAACCAAACTTTTTCAGGGCAGAAATGAGTCATCATTGGTTAATCCTAGTTCTAGTAGAGTGATATGATTCCTTTTCAATTTTACTGGGGTTTTTGCGGGACATTACTATAATTACTATCTTGGTAGTACTACTAATTTGCATGATGGAGGAAACAATAACATTACTTCATGGGATTAAATTTGGAGAATCTCATAATAAGCTAAGTGACTCATAGTTATCGAAGAAGTTTTTATGACACCCATCCTATCAATAATATGAACTCTCTTTCCATCACTGGCTAGTGAACTTGAAACTAATGCACATCTTCAGGCAAGCTTATGAATCGATTGTATATCTTGCTAAAGTTGTTAATACTTTGCTCTTTTGTTATTCCTAAGAGGATCTCACATTCCTTTTGGGGTCTCTAATGAAAGATGTGACAAATATCTATTCAAAAGCATTAATAAGTAAATACTTTGCAAAAAGTAAAATAAACAAACAATGGCTTTGCTAGGGGTCGAGGGATGGGTGGTAACCACCCATCTGCCTCGAGATGAGTGCATTGGATTCGAGATGCGCGATGTCCACCCATCCCTCGGCCCTTTCCCTCGTTCCCTCCCTCGACCCCTAGAATTTTCGAACAAACAAAGTAAAACAAACCTCTTTCAAAGGGTAAAACATTTTATGAAAATCGTTTTCAAATTGGAACAAATTAAATTATTTTGGTATTAGATGATAGATTGAGAAAAAAGGAGTGACACTTAATTATGAAGGTAAACACTTTTTCCAAGTGTCGAGGAAATGGGCACTCGAGATGTGTGCCGTCGCATATCTCGAGGGAATGGGTGGTTACACCCATCTCCCTCGCCCATTTTCTCGACAGAGAGAAGGGCTTGAAGGTAAATGATTCCGGCTGAAGGCACCAGTTGACACTCTACCCTAATGCTGCTTAAACAAAAAATGAATTTTTAAGGGGCAAAAGAGAAAGTGCCTATTGTCGCAGCTGCGACTTTCGTCGGTGTTGAATGACAGGTCTCTTTTATTCCTTGAAATAAAAAGGGGACGGAGTAATTTTATTTTTATTTTTTACCCACCTCCGATTCTTTGCTGCGAACGAGCAACCCTAACTCTCTCTCTCGTCTCTCCTCTCTCAGTTCAGGCATCCATCATTCATCATAAACCCTACTTTGCTTTTGCTTAAACAACAACAACAGTCTCTATCGGTTAAAAAAAATTTCAAATTTGAATCTTGCAATTTCTCACAGTATAGAATCGCCTGGGCAACATGGAAGGATCAACGGAGTCAAACTTGTCCTGTGCTCGATGTGGCAAGCCTGCTCATCTTCTTCATTTTTTTTTAGTTTTTACTGGGATGTCTTATTTACAATGAGGACTATTCGTTTATATCATTTTTCATCTTCTCATTCACGACAGTTAGACTAGTTTCCTAATGCTTTTGGGAAACTACATTACTGAACATAATATTTATCAATTTTTCGTCAATTTTTGGTGGGGAGGGACAGGAGAGTTTCAATGTTGAATAGATTTGGTAAACCCATTGGGATAATAGATATGCGGAGTTGAATACTGACCTAGGATGCACGGACTCGGATACGCGTGTCGTATCGGATACGGATACGACACGGCGACTCGGCAATTTTCAAAAAACTAGGACTCGGGGACTCGGCGACACGTCAATCAAACTTTATTTTTATTTTTATATTTTGTTAAAAAATTATTAACATAATGTCATAAGATAACTCAAAAACAATAATTAATAATCCAAACATATAAAACATCAAGATGCATTAAAGATTGATAGTTTGATACATACCTTGAAGGTACTTGAAGGTATAACATACCAAAATTCTGCCATTGCACTTGAAGGTACTTGTTTAGACAACAACTCATAGAATATCCTCAATCTCAATGGTTCCCTCTGCCAATTACATCAATAAATCGAAGCCAAACAATAAGGAACTTTTTAATTTCTCTGACAAATCCTCTCAAATATGGATGCAAGTATTAATAGGGCCATGATCAAACTGATTCAAACCTCATCAGGGGGGTCATATTTCTGACCAGCCAATGTGTAAACTTTTTTCTGTTTCACCTTAACAGTAGTTGTATTGGTGGTTTTCGACGTACTTGTCGATCCTTTCTCTTTAACCTTCAATCACAAACACAATAATTCAACATCCATAATCACTTCTCACTCAAATCAAATTAATAGAACAAACACCAAACCCCCCAATCAATAAAAAAGCAGAGAATAGACAACACAAATAAAAAACAGTGAAACACAAAAAAAATAAATAGTTCTTTCTTCTTCTTCCCACACAAAAAATAAGCTAATAATCACACATTCACACACAAAACACACAAAAAAAGAAGAAGCAAGAAGAAGCAAGAAGCATAAACAGTCAGTGACTGAGTGAGAGTCGAGAGAGACGAACCTGGGTCGTGGGTCCTGAGCCTAAGTCCGACTCCGACAGACTTCTCTAAGCAAGGTAAGCTCTTTCTTCTTCTTCCCTTCCTTCTTTATCTTATTCGGTTCTTCCTCTTCCTTCTTTGTTCTTTCTTTTCTTCCTCAGTTCCTCGCCTCCTCGGTTCCTCCTTTCTCGCCTCCTTTCTCTCTGGTTCCTCGCCTCCTCTGGTTCCTCCTTCCTCGCCTCCTCGCCTCCTCTGGTTCCTCGCCTCCTCAGTTCCTCTTCCTCGCCTCTCTGTCTGTTTCAGCAAAAACAAAACGAAAATCGAAATTAGGTTTTAATATTAGGGCTTCAGATCTCAGCCGTCCGATCTTATCTAGATCTGAAAAAAAAAAAATTAGAAACCGAATCCGGACCGTGTCCAGACCGTGTCCATGCCGTATCCTGACCAGGTCAAGTTGACCGATACGTTAACCGCGTGTCGGATACGTATCCGACGTGAATCGCATGCATATCCGTATCCGACTCGTGTTTTCATGGATTCGGCAAGATTTTTCCGCGAATCCGTGCTTCCTAGATACTGACAAAGGTTGTTCCACTTATGAAAGTTCAGAAAGAAGAAGAAGAAGCAGAAAGTTTTCAAAGAAAACATCTTTAACTGCCATTCTATTTTCAAGGGGAATGCTAAGGCCAAACAATCTACTAGTTATCATACGCACAAGATGACAAATCAAATCATCATTATCATGAATGTTACTTAATGCCTCTTTCTATTTGAAAGATGTTACTAGTCTTTGATAAGTTGCTCTATGTCACTTAATGCCTCTTTCTATTTGAAAGATGTCTTGTCTTGGTCTGATGCTGATAAAGGAATGTGATTATATCCTGAATAGCCATTTATAATAGATTTTGAAGGCATGGTCGCCTGTTGCATCAACTAAGTGGTCAATTCTTGGTAAACGAAAAAGTCAAAAAGATCCATGGGACAAACTTTTAGTCTATGCAAACTCTTAACTACCTATTTCAATAGGCACTTTGATAAGTTGGCCAGTCAAGTAGGATATAGACCTCTTTAATGAAGCTAATCTCAAATTTTGTTGCTTGTAGCATATGGAGCCATGTAGCATCTATGTTCCTATACCGACTTCAATCTAGGGCCTAAGATCAATTTATAGCAAGCTATTCTTGAGCCGATGATGCCCGATACAAATTCTTTTAAGTAAAGAAAGCAATCAATTCATTCACTCTGAATGAAAAAAAAAAAAAAAAACTATACCAAGTTGTTTTTCACCTCTATTTACTTATATAAAGAGCCCCACAGTTTGTGGCCCTTTTTGTTTGGAATTTTTTGTTTTGGTTGGGGCGTCTTCAGGCCATACTGTGACTGATTGATAATATTTGTAGTGGTATTCTTGGAGACAGTGGAGTCTAAACATATTCTAATCTTTTACTGGTCTATTCTTATCTCTATGGGGCATTTGTGTGTTGGTAAGCATACTCATTGGCGACAAGATGAAGCTTAATTCTCCATTTTGTGCAAGCAAGGTGTGGCGAAGGAGTGTTTACAACTACAATGGTAAGGAGAATAATGATTGAGCCAAAATTTGTGGTGTTGATCGGATGCTATATCATTTTTTTAATCAACAAAACACACAGGATTGTATTAATATAGACAGCCTCTCACGAGGACGAAGAAAATAACATTCATTCATGGAGTCCTCTTTTAAGATGCCCAAACTTACTCCCCCACATCGGATCCTATGTCGCTTGCTAAGGTCGGAGTGTGCTATAAATTGGTTCTAGGGTTTGGTGAATGTGTTGGCAACGATGTTGGGACCTTGTGTTGCCATACTCGTATGGAAGTTAAGGCTTCACCCCCTCAATTTGTAAAAAACTTGTATAGCAATCCTTATCGACAAACTCTTGAACAAGATGCGGCACAAGCCTGCAAAAATCATTGATATGACAATGATTCATATGATAATCACATACAAACAAAAATCTCCTTTTAATCAGGTCAAATAATCATTATGATGTAGAACTAAGGGTGTGTTTGGTTGCATGGAATCCTATGCTATGAGAATTCATGAGGGGACCTCTACATTTTAGGCTAAATTGATATATCACTCCACATCCATCATTTGGTTTTGTTAGCAATGGTGGGAATGAAAGTCCCATGAACATGAGAATCCCACTCCTTGGTTTTCCAAGGCATGTGATTCTCATGTTCATAAGACTTTCATTCTCATCATTGACAACAAAATTAAATAGTGCATGTGGAATTATACCTCAAATTAGCCTAAAATGTAGGGGTTCCTCATTAATTTTCATGACATAAGATTCCATGCAACCAAACACACTATAAAAGTGAATGTTCAAGAATACTGGGTACAAATTGTGATAATGGCCTTTTAGGTCAGAGAACTGCTTGGGAGGGTAAGATACTAATTATTCTGTAAAGGTTGACTTTTGCTGACACTTGGGATATTGCTGAGGTTGCACAATTCGATGCCATATTCACTGAAGAACCTTTTGTTACCTTAGAATCCTCTTGCACTTATTCAAGTTGAACATATTTGTCTAGTTTTCCAAATAGTTGCTCCTATATCTGTGGTTGTTTTTTCATGATAGATTTGTTGAGCCCATAAGTACATGGTAGAGCTTGCTGAAATGGTATAATGGCTAAGATTTATAGATAATTAGGTAGTTGAACCATCTCATCTTGAAATCTCTTATTGTGGTTTTAGAGCATCTTGTTTGTTTGCATTATAACTTTTGAACAAGTCATATACTTCTTTGGCGGGTTTGCGACTACACATAAAGTGCACCAATTTGCGGTCAGACACAGAGTCTGCATGAGATAATCTGCACAGTGTCGATAATGAACTTATCTTATTGTCATTGGAGAAGTTTTAAGACCAAATTTCCATTGGATATGGTAAGATTTTGCGCAAAACATTTATTGCTTTCATATAACGCTATGACCTACTTTTACTCAGGTATATGCTTCAGTGGATCAATGTATATAAAATTTAGGCATATTAAACTTGTGAAGGGTTTCTAGTGCGATGGTAGGTTTTAAGAAGGGACATGTCATTATGTTTTAAGCAAAAGCTTGAGCGCTAATTTGGGGAAGTTATTTTTGGAGGTAGGGCAGGAAACTTGAAGTTTATCCTTCACTTGAAGTTTATCCTTCTCATTTTTGTATGTTTGGGTGAGGTGAGGCTTGGCACTGCTGCAACAAAGCTGAAGCAGACACTTACCTGGTTTAATATGGTCCACTTCTGTATTTTATGTGGCTCAGCTGCTAATTTAAAGTTCACAGGGTCCATGTTTTCTTCAAAGTACCTTACACTATGGCTATGGAGCACCACATTCTCATACATTACTAGGTTGGTAACCCCTTGGTATTTTTGGAAAGTTAATTTAAGCAAAGAAAAAAGAAGACAACTGTTTCATTTAGACATTCTGAAATAACTAAACAGCTAAGTCTACCATTGAATAAAAGTCCCTGCCACACCGGTGCTCTCGTTGCCTAAAGTGCCAGTGGCGGACCTTCTTTGGGCTTCGCTTTGCCCCTAACAATGTAAGGATTTTATTTAATTTTTTGTATTTGTGATTCATTACATGTTAAAATCAAAGAATATATTCTAATACCACTTTTCTGTGAAACACGTAAACCAACTGAGAACTTCAAATTATGCACTTAACTAAACAAACAATGACTATATCCTTGTACAATGACACTGCATGATGGCAAATTGAGAAAACTGATCGTTTACCGTTTTCTTCCACTAAATTATGGCTTGAGTTATATATATATATATATATTCTTTAAGTTGGATACGGATTTTAGCAATTTATAATTAATAATATATTTGCAGATTGCAAGGGAGGTCTTGGATGCTGCTGCTTGTGTAATTAAACCAGGTGTGACTACCGATGAAATTGATGCAGTCGTATATGAGGCAACCATAGCATCTGGTAAGTCATTTTGATTGCTTGAAGTCATTCCTCAGCTTAGGTTTGTTGAAACAATGTTTTATAATTCTTAATACCTAATGGTGTTAGTCAATTCCCAAGTTCTAATTGGATAACTACCAACTATTTTTAGTAATTATAGAATACTAAAATAGTAGAAGTTCAATTATACCATGTTTTGTGTGTGCTTCCAAAACATGCCAAAATCTAGAACAAATGAAGTTCAAAGTAATTCAATATAAAAATTTCACAAAATCTACATGCTTGTTTTGGGCATGTTCTTAGCTATTTTCTCATTTCTTTATTGCCAATATTGTTCTCCGGTGGGTATAAGTGATACTTTTTTTTGGTTTATGGAGTGACACTTTTTGTTTTTGTTTAAACTAACACAAAAATCAACTAAAATAAAAAGCAACGTTGTTTCTCCCCACACATTGAGTAGAGCATATGCAATGAAAGATTTAAAAGATGAAAAAAAATAACAAACAATCAAACACAAAGATAACAAAAATGATATAATGAGATAGAGAAAGCAAATTTGATTGGTTGGCTCCCAAGAAGCGTTTGTTTTAATGTCGTGCAACATGACAATATCTCCAATCAATCTTATGATTAAGCTGGAACATGGAGTGATATGTCCTCCACGTCATGCTCCACACAAATGACTCGTAATAGGATTTTAGTCGTGCCCATTCACCTTAAATCTTTACCAATTCTAAAACTTTGACTTGTATAACACCATGGGGAAAACATTAGTAACAATGAGAGGACCAACACATCTAAAATGTAACTTATCGGGAAAGAGTTTAAGATGTGATTGGAAAAGCAATATTTTCTGTCCAACAACAAAAGTCTTTACCTGGCTCATTCAGTCATGAAAACCCTTGGTTTTCTCGTTGTAAATCTTTGCACTCTGATATGCTTCATTCTGAATCTTGTCAAGCTCATTCGACTGTAATTTGTTACATTTTTTTGTTTCACATGGAACTCCATGGCCCTCATATCCTGTGATAGTAGTGATGGTGGTTTAAACTGCATCCTTGTTCCCGACGTCTAAGAATCCCTGGGCTAAAGTGTCAATCGTGTCAATAGAAGAAACAAAAATGATTATTAATAGGATACCTCATGGCTTCAAAAATGTTGAAGCCAATCACATCACCACAAAAGCCTATGGTCGGTTTCCCTGCATACACATCAATATTTGTCCTTGTCGTTTTCATAAAAGGACGACCTAAGAAAAGATACAAAGGTGATGAAAATGCCGAATCATCCATCTCGAGAACATAGAAATCCGCAGAAAGATAAATGGTTAACCTGCACCAAAACATCTTCCAACAAAAGTTGAGGATATGCATTAGAATGATCAACTAATTGAATGATAACACTATCATTTTTAAGCTCACCAAGATTCATAGAGTGATAGACATAATATGGTATAACATTAATGGAAGCACCTAAGTCTAACATCACATGTTCAATTATGGTATTACCGATTACACAAAGGATAATGAAACTACCCGGATCCTTATACTTGGACGACAATTTCCTCTAAAACACCGTAGAAACGTTTTCACTAACCCTTACCACTTCACCGTCTTGAAGTCGTCTTTTTGTGGTGCAAAATTCCTTAAGAAATTTTGCGTACTTCGACACTTGCTTTATAGCATCAAGAAGCGGGATGTTAACTTAAACTTTTCGAAAGGTTTCCAAGACTTCCTTATGTTATTCATATTTCTTAGACTATGCAAACTTGCACCGAAAAAGGCAAAAATGACAAAGAATGATGAACAAAAATTGAATTTGAAACACTCACCTTCTTACCCTGGGGTTTTGGTGTTTCAACTGTGGGGAAGGATTGCTCGGATTCGACCTCTGTTGGCCCTGCTTGCTTGATGTTGTGGCTGGATCCTTTTCCTCTAACTCAACCATTGGTTCTATTTCTATGTTTTGGCTTAATTTGCGTACTATTCCTCAGTGTAATGGATTTTGCATTTAAAACCTTCTTTTTCGGATCTTGAATAGTAGAATTATGAAGTTTTCCTTGCTCACAAATTTGTCCCATAAGTTCAGCTATCTGTCCGATTTGTAATTTCAAATTTGCTACGTCATTTGTTTGGTTTTGCTGACCCTGAACCAAAGAAACATTGGAAACAATTAATTGTTGAAGAATCTCATTATAATTAGGAGACATACCTGAACCTTGCTGAGGTTTCTTGCAGCCTCTGAAAGAAACCAGGGGGTGGCCTAGTAAAGGCTTGTTTTTTAGGTTATTCTAAATTCCTCCCTTCAAAGTTGGGATGATTTTTCCAACCTTCATTGTAAGTGTTAGAAAAATGGTTATTCCTATGGTGTTTCTTGACTTGAAAACCTACAACATTAACACTCTACCTACCGCCATTCTCAATCAAATGAAGACATTGCTCAGTTGCATGTCCCGACAAAGTGCACATGCCACAAACTTTTGCAACTCCTAATGTCATGACCCGATTTTCGAGAAAAATGAAATCCTAATATCCACGTAGGATTATTCATTTCCCCCAAAACTCGATACGTGAAAAATTTAATAACAACAGAAACATTTAGCAGCGGCACTAAGACAATTTAATAATTGAAACAAACTGAATAAAAACTCTAATCGGAAAACTTCTTGACTAGGTTCGCCCCACTACAAAGCTCCATTAGCGCTGCCCACAAAGTCTCTAACATGAAAGGCTAATTGGCTACATTCCATGAGGAATGTACCCAAGAAGCAAAAACTCACTTGGGTCAGCAATTAAGCTGGTATGAGTAATCTTCATCCCAAAATCAACACATCAGCAAGTGATAACATAAAATAAACACAAACGATAAACAACAACAAAAACAGGTAGTTCCTCCATGAGGCAAAGGTGTCATGCAAGAAAATCACAGTTCAAAGTATTTAGTTTCTCAACGAGACAATCATGTCATCCTAATAATTAAATATGTATTAACTTGTACTTACATTGTACATGTTGACTATGGCAAGTCTGATATGTAGAAATATTAATTGACTTGCCATCCTACAACGAATTGTTAGAAACACATGTTTATAGTATTCCTCAATTAAGACAGATGTATTCATACATTATTTGACTTAAGCATATTATTAATTTTTATTGAATTGATCACTTAAACGGTAACACATTCGAACCACCTCCGTGCCGAACATATTTGCCCTGTATGCCTCTCTCATATAAAAAGAACTTCTCTGTCATTCATGTCTAAGTGAGGACACATCACATAAGAACATGAACTTAACGGATACTCATAACTATATAAGTAACAAAAGACTACTCTTGGGCTATCAATGCGCATAAGCCACGTCACATTTTTTACGGATAAATATCAAGCCTATTTTAAGCATTTTAAAATCACACCATTTTCGCAAGATCCAACCCGAAGGTAATTTAGTTTCTCTATAAGAAAGGGGTGCCCTACTCCACAAGACCCAACCCGAAGGTAATTTAGTTTCTCTAGAGGAGAGGGAAAATATAAACAATAAGAAATGCGGTAGTTCTAAGTGATACAATTAATTTTACTTAAAGTTTATTTACTCAAGATTTTCCATATTAAGTACCTCAAAATTCTTAAACGGTGACACTTTGTCAACTATGAATAAATTCACCACGATATATAAAAATGATGTTTCTCACGTAAACAAGTTAATGAAAAGGCCAATCATATAGCTCCAAACAAAAGTTTAACACAAATGTGTGACTCCCAAAATGCATTTAGCAGGTCACCTCTATTGACCATTAACATCAAGGAAGTATGGCAATGACTTAGCAAACACTAATAAAAAGTAATAGTTCAGTCAAGATCACACACATTAGAAGTTCTAGAGTTTGAACAATTCTTTCCAATAATAGCAAGAGATAAAACTAAAATCATTTGTTTGAACAATGCATACAAAACAAAAATATAGTGATGCATGGTCCTAGCTATGAACAGACATATGGTACACCCAAATTTAAAGTCCGGTGTGAGAAAATTAACATTCAAAATGCCTACTTATAAATTGTAATAGACATTGGTCTCAATTCATTATCTTCATACCACCAACATAATAAAAATCCAAGCACTGCTTGTAGTATTCAACTAATGTTATGTGCGGATGCGACACCGTTAACAAATTAGTCACAAACGTAACAAAAGTTTTAAATCCATCATCAAGTTAACTAATAAAAATGGCATTTCATCATCAAGTTGTGGTAAGACCCTCCTTGGAAACAAGTTCTTTAATTTACATTTTAGATTGGATGCTCATCTTAAATAATCAGTCGCTCCCCTAAGTTTAGATTATGTTGTTTATTTTTGTCGCGCTTCCTCTAAATCCAAACACTTAGTTAAGCATCTTGATAATAGATTTAGTTTGTGCTTTTGATGACATCTAACAAGTATACTGTGTTAGAGCAATTGTGATAATAATTTGGCAAGTTAAAATCCCAATTTCTAAAAGTTCACCATAAAACACTACAAAATTCAAACAACCACATTAGAAACACACTAGTTCAAGCATAAACTCCAATCAACCAATTTGGGGGCACAAATAGCATTTTTTTCTTTTCTTTTCCTACCAGAATTCAAAGTCAAGCTCGTACCAGTAATGAAATCAAAACAAAAGATTTGAGAAGAAAAATCCCAACGTTGCTCTCAAGCTAAACACACGCATTTCTGAACTCCGAAAAGGCCACAAACATATTAGTCTGAACTCTATATATAACACTGATTATTGACACATTTACACACATTCTGTAATCATGTATCCTATATACTCTGTATACAATAATATAATGTATCCTCAGTCATTTTATTTACAGCAAAAATATCAAACACAACACAAACACATACATGAATACAAGTGCAAGAGTAAACACAACAAAAATACGAAAAATCAAA
This sequence comes from Berberis vulgaris, assembly GCA_963556465.1. NCBI lineage: Eukaryota > Viridiplantae > Streptophyta > Magnoliopsida > Ranunculales > Berberidaceae > Berberis > Berberis vulgaris. The sequence continues at coordinate 36,207,739 of OY747126.1, read as the reverse complement.
TACAGATATATAGAGATTGAAGAAAACACATTCCGTAATCTTCTCCACCAAAACGTCTCCTTCTAGCCAACGCCATCATCCCACATCGTCTCCCTTCCTACTCGCAATCAACCCCTGAACCAACTTCGAATCAAACCCTTGAAACAACCCTGCAAACGACCCTGAAACATGCCTGAAATAGACCTAAGCAACCCTGAATCATATCTGAAATAGACCCTGAAAATCCTTACAACACGCCTTGATTCAGCCCTCTTTACGCCTGTAATCTCTCCCACATCACCGATTACCATCACACCTCTCTCACCATAGTTTTCCATCTCTATTCTTCCCTTCTTTTGTTATCTCTCTATCTCACTTGCAATCTCTCTTGCGATCTGTTCCTAACCCTGAAATCAAATGGGAAGGAGGGAAGTGTGAGGAATGAGATAGGAGGATAAAGAAGGAAGCTTGGCTGGTGAGAGTTGCTGCAACACTCGGTCACATCCGAGCTGGTCGCCAGATCTTCGCTTGCCTTTGCCCCGTATCTGAACAGTGAGAGAAAAAAAAGGAGGAAGAGGCGCAGGAAGAAGAAGAAAGAAAGAAGAACCCGTCTAACTGTCGAGGAAGACAGCGAGGGACCCCACAGGGGGGGAGAGAGCCGTTCATCTCCCCCGGGATGCGCACTTGAATTTTCAATGCACAGATCCCGAATATTCAAGCGCGCATCTCGGGAGATGGACGGCTCCCACCCCCCCCCCCCCCTGTGGGGTCCCTCGCTGGTTCCCTCGACAATTAGAATTTTTCAAGAAAGGAAGATAAGAATTTTCTTTTAAAAGGTGGGTGGATATTCGCTCCCACTGAAATTCTAAAAGTACCCACCCTAAACTCACAAAAAAAAAATCCTAAAATTTGAAATTTAAATTCGAATGAATTTACTCTATCATAATTAATCCAAAAATCCGAAATTAAATAAATTAGCCATTGGAAATTTTACGGGTGTTACACCTAACCCTTTCAGTTTTTCCAGAACTTGAGTCACAAGTGAAGTAAAGTGAGCAATTTGAGCTTCAAAGTTAAAAGTAGTGCTTACTTCATGGGCTTGGCGTGAAGGCTCTTCAATTCATCATATTGTTTGGCGTTCAAAGCTCAATTTACAATCAAGGTTTTTATTGTTGCTGGGGTTTTATCAACTAAAGCTCCGCCAACTGTTGTATCTAACATTTGTCATTCAAGAGGAAACAATCCTTCATAGAAGTATTGAATAAAGAATTCCTCCATTATCTGGTGCTACAAACATGATGCTATGAGAGTTCTGAAATGCTCATAGTATACTAGATATGATTCTTGAAATTGGGAAGAGTTTTTCCAGAAACACCTTCAGGCTATCCCAGGAGTATACCATTCCGGAATTCATAGAGTCAATCCTTTGACTTTTCAACTAAAGAAAAAGGAAAGACTCAACTTCAGGAGTTCTCATCTGTAGTAATTGGTGTCATACTGGAGTATACAACCTTAAAATCCTTTAGATGTTTGTTCGGATCCTCTATAGAAATGCATGGTACTTCAAAATATGGTGAAGCGGGCAGGAATGACTCTGACTTTCCCTAGGCTACTATCGGATACTGAATGCACATGGGTACGACAATGTCCAACGTGGTTTGCCTAAAGTTCCTTAATATACCTGTTGTCTACCATGTCGAGTTCTTCTGATTGAAAATCAGAGCTAGACGTTTGAGATTCTTTTGTTTCTCTCCTTATTCTTCTAAAGGTCTTCTCAAGCTCCAGATCTTACTCTAATAAGTTCTAAACATATCTTCTACTGGCATGAACTAGTACTGTGATTAAGACAAAAGAAAGAAAAAATTAGTAAAAATAATTAATAAAATAAAGCAAGAAAACGAATGATGTAATTAGCAATTAGCAATTTTACTAATCCCTAGCAACGACGCAAAAATTTGATGCACTATTTTACTAGCGCACACCTTAAAACCCTATTTTGTAGTTAATAAAAATTAGTAGGGATCGTTCTAAACCGGGGATTAGAAGGTTTGCTAACTAACACTAAGGGTAAATAAAAGATACCTAAGAAACTAAATAAGGAAATATTGGGGTTTGGATTAAATTTCTAAGAAGATTATTAATAAAATCTTAAGGGAAGTCGATAATTGTGAAGTTTGTGTTTGTAAGAGAGGCGATGGAGAGCTGCTGGCAACAGAGAGTTGAAGGCGACATAGAGCAATGGATGTTGTTGTGTGTGAGGCAATATCGATCAGTTGAGAGAAAAAGGAAGTCAATGTGAGAGAGGGTCTATGTGTGGCGATGGAAAAGTGGAGCATGTGATCGGTTGTTGTTGTGGGAGAGAGGCGTGGTTGTTGATGGCTATGGTTGAGATGATGGGTGTGTGGCAAGATGGGGCGATATGGATGGCTTTGGAGATGGAGTCTGAGAAGGGTTCAGAGAAGGGGGTGATGGTTGTGAGATTGCGAGTGAGGTCCCCACGAAAGGTTCATCTCCTTATCTTTTAATATATTCTTCCTAGTTCTCCTAATTCGAGCAAATTTCCTTTCGCCACAAGTGTTTCTAAATTCAGCCAATTTGCATCTATTTCAGCTTCTTATTGGAATCATGCTATTAGCAACATACAAAGTCACAAAAAAATAAATTACTACAAAAAATAACACATACTAGCTAAGAAATTATAGAGAAATATGACTATAAAATCGAATAATTATACTTTTATCAAGTACCTCTAAAACACTTCCAATTGATGAAGCATAGTTTTGATAAAGCACTTCCAATTGAAGAAGCATAGTTTTAATAAAGCACTTCCAGTATGCATTTTTGATGAAGCATAGTTTTGAAGAAGTTCAATAGTTATTAATTTGTAACGTTTAGATGATGTAGTACATGCCATTTAAGTTGCGAACAACTATTTCCTTTTAAGAAATCTTCAAATCTTAGGGTGTGTTTGGTTGGATGGAATCCTATGCCATGGGAATCCATGAGGGAACCCCTATATTTTAAGCTAAATTGATGTATCACTCCACATCCACTATTTGATTTTGTGATCAATGGTGGGAATGAAAGTCCCATGAACATGGAAATTACACTCCTTGGTCCCCCAAGGCATGTGATTCCCATGTTCATGGGACTTTCATTCCCACTATTGATCACAAAATCAAATGGTAGATGTGGAGTGATTTCCCAAATTAGCCTAAAATATAGGGGTCCCCTCATAGATTCCCATGGCATAGGATACCATGCAACCAAACACACCCTTAGAGCATGCATTCTATTGTAAAACCGTTGTCTAAATGAACAAAATAAACTGGTTGAACTGTGCGTACTGTCGTGTTTCTGTATTTGTGATTATACTACACGAACTTGTTTTATTTTTGTTATCCAATCTACAACATTTTAGTTCATCAAACAGGGGTTGGAAAGACATATCAATGTTCCCATTGCATCATTATAGAGATCTTTAATAAATGAATCAGGCATGACATCCAGATGAAAATTGCTATGGAGTAGAATGGCTAAACGGTCAACTGCCTTATTAGTCTCTCTATTCAATTGTTTTTCAGAGCACAAATTACAAAATATCAATGGAACATAACACATCTTTAAGTGTACAACTTTGCATTAACTAATCTAAGTGTTGGGATGGCCACAAGCGGTGTTTTCTTCGTCAATTTTATACCAATGGTGTCTAACAAGTCAAACATTTCTCCCTTTAGCAATTCCCGGTCAAATGAATGCAAAAGTGATGCTAGCAGGTAATGTATCTGATGCGTCCAAATCCATCCTTGTCGATTCCTGACCTGCAAAAATGAACAACAGTGAACCAAACACAACCGTTAAAGTGGCCGAAGGCACTCCGATGTTAAAATCAGGTGACTGAGTAAGGATGGATGTAGATTGTAAATTAAATTAGAAGTGCATACCTTTCTCATCCCCTTTGTTCACCTTATATAGCGAATACTCTACTCATTCATTGACTCTATCATCGATGCGTGATGGAGGGAGGATATCTCACTCAGGATCTTATCTGTCGATGACTGGGTTGCATTTGACACTTGGCTATGTTTGAGACCCAATAATTGATTGGATCAAGAGCTGTACAAAATAAATCTTGAGCTTGTGATAGCAAGAGATTTGTGTTCGGGCCTTACTGCCCTTGCCAAACTCCAAGATTTGCAACATGTTGGGCTCACATGATCTGGTCTTAGACGCTTGACTTATGGGTTGAATGGTGACTTGGCTAAGTCTGGGTTAGAATGCGCTTGGGCCTGTTCAAGACCGAACTGAGGCCTTACTGTATTAGGGTTGGCCTATGCCACGTGTATGGCTGTGACTGGGTGACTATTTGATGTCTCATCAATACCAATCTCCTTGCAATGGGAATTTCAACACTTATCCTTCTCCCTGACTCAAATGAAATATAACGTCAATCCTTGCCACCAAAATCCCATTCATTGGTCATAAATAATCTCTCAGGTAGAAATTCAAAATATTATCCCATTACCTATGTATTCCAATAGATTATCCCATTCCAACTGATTATCCTATGTATTGCCCAGATGTTCACAAGTATAGCATGAATCTATGACCTTGACCAAGGCCAGAAAGGCCAGAATATAGACCCTTGGGCTAGAATAAGCCCAAGGCCCATTTAGCCCACTTTTAGTCCAACTAGGAGAAGGACATTGAGTCCTAAAGGGAAACAAACACCAGAAGAAGATTAATTCTTGGAAGGGTAAGAGCCCTACAAGGACATAACTTAATTGAGGTAGAATCTGCATAAAAGTTCTCTATTTATTGCGCAATCAGAGGTAGAGTCAATGAAGGATATAAATTATGTCATTATATAAGGAGAATAAGAGGAAAAACTAAGGTAGGAAACCCTAATTTTACCAAGCCGAATTCCATTTTCTTGTTCAAAGCCTGACTTTATTATCATAGTGCCTTTGGCCACCCACATGGTGGTCCTTGGTTCACTTTTGCTTGTTTTGCAGGTCAAAGTCAAGGAAGACAAATTTGAGCACCTCAGTTTAGTGCTACTCGTGGGGAGTGACACTTTCCTCAAAGCCTAAAAAACAAAAACAAAACACACACCTTGCTAAAACCAAAAACCCAAAAACATGGTCACCAACATTCGATCTCGTGTTAATAGCAGAAAAGTTGACCCAGCCAACGCTCAAACCGGCCGATTCCCACCACCATGCCAAGGTGCTCCAACCACTAGAGCAGAACAACAACAAAGTCTTGCACTTGGAACAGTCGCAGTGGACCCTGTATAGACCAGATCCTGGCTCCTATGGATCAACTCACTCGGGTGGTAGAAATGCTTATCCAGAAGCGTCCCTTATCATTGGATAATGACAGAGACCTAGAAAAGGACCGTGACTCAATAGGAAAACAGGGAACACATTCATGAAAGCAACAATGTCCCTATAGAGATCCAAAGGGCTAATCCTGAAGGAAACTCTAGGGATGATGGAGTACAAGGAGACCATGCATCTAGAGCTGACGGAAATGTCGTCGAAAATCCACGCTGACTCCAAGTTACCTACATAGATGTCCTATACAACCTCACAGTCCCTCCATTCTCCAAACAAACCATGAACACACCTCTTCCTAGTAAATTCAACCCCCAAATGCTTGAGTTTTATGATTGAACTACAGGTCCATCTGATCACCTACGCCATTACCACCAGGTGATGGCATTGAATAAAGGATTAAAGGCCATTACGTGTCGAACCTTATGCCAACCCTTATTTGGTTCCATAGCCTCCAGCCAGGGTCAATTGACTCATTCCAAATGCTGACAAAGGTTTTCATCACTTGATTCATGGGAAGCCAGCGTATCAGAAAATGGCCCCACTATCTGCTCAGCCTCAAACAGAAGCCCAATGAGACTCATTGATAGTACATGACACAGTTCAATGAAGAGTTGATCCTGATAGATGGATATACACATCTATAACTGCCTTCACCTCTAGCCTCAAAGAAGGCCAGTTTTAAAATTTTCTGACCATAGAGCCCCCAAAAGACATGGTGGGGAATACACTAATTAACATTGATTGCAAGTAGATACAAACATAATTTTGGCATACTTGTCTTGTTTATGTAAGTAATTGGTTTTCTAGTATGCTTTATGATGCGTCCAAAAATTGTCCTCCTGTGAGTTTAACCTGCAAAACAACTATTAGACTGCCAATGACCACCTTTTTGGTGGCCGAAGGCACTTCGATGCTTAAGTCAGTAACTCTGTTGGAAGAAGGATGTAAATTTGGAAAAAACTCAATTAAAGTTGCATACCTTTGTTGAATGTTCTCTTTACCTTTTATACTGGTCATGGTTAACTCTCTGGATGGCTTAAGCATGTGAGGCGCAACGAGAGGAGATGTTTCTTGTAACAATCTTTTCCTTAATGGAGATGCATACGTGGAGGCGTAAGTCCCTCCACGGCTCTTTCTTGGTGCAACGTTCTATTTCTTTATGAAAGAACGCGTATCGGGCCTGGACACGAACTCTGATTTGTCTGGACCTGGACTCAAGCTCTGATTTGTCTGGGCCGGGATTCAGACCATATTTATGTCTCCTATGTAGTGGGCCTAGTCTGGGCCTCTATAATTGGCCTCATTCTTCCTGGGCTTTATGAGCTAGCCCAATAGATTGGGCGTTGTATTCTCGTGATGGGTCTTTATGCCACATGTACAACCATGATGATCGGTTTATTTTTGATGTATCATTAGCTACTCCCACCTTAGTTAGTGGGCATGTTCAAGTATCTACTAACTGTGTGGCGGTTTTGCTTTTTTATTGCAACATTACGGCTTGGTTAGTGCTCTTGCTATCTATCGCTGTTGTTTTCTCTCCGTTGTTCCATCCGCCTGTTCGTTTTGGCGCAATTTCTGGGATTTCGTGCGGTTTTCACACCTTGATTGTTTTCCAAGAGTGGTCTTTTCATTGCCTATTCCTTTAAAAATGAGAAGTTTTGTATATGTTTTTTTTTCTTCTGCATCTTCTCGTTTTTTATTGTTGACTTTTTTATTCTTCATGTTCATTTTGTAGTCATGTCTAACTCCAGAGTTTTGGGTGGTGATGCCCTTGTTGTTTGCGAAGCGGAGCTTTCTTCATGCCTAAGAGGGCGACACGCGCGACTCTGGACAACATTCGTCACGACTACTCATTGCCAAACGATCTGGAGATTGTTCTCTTCGAAGATGGCGATAGTCCCTATCATCTTAGCAAGGATACAATGCTTTGTATCCAGGTATGTTCCATTCTTGTTTCAGGCTTTCGGCTCCTCCTATGGTCTGGGAGTACTTGGATTTGGTTGGAATTGTTTCGGCTCAACTTGTCCCTAAAGATTGGAAGGTAATGATTTCAACCTTGGCGAGGGTTTCCTCTGCTCGAATCTCTATGAATGTTAGGGTTTTGCACTCCCTAGTAGGGTTCCAAGTGAACCCTAGTTACACTTGTCGTTTGCGTTCTCCTCCTTGCTTTGAGGACCTCCGATAGGAGTATGTAGGCTGGTCGAGGTCCTGGTTCTACGCCTTTCTTTCTTCCAACCATTTTAGGTTCCACGCGAATCATATTATGTGACCGTTCTGGGAGCCTAAGAAGGTTGAGCTGTCAGTTTCTTTAGAAGAGCAAGAGTTTTGTCGCCGATTTTGTGATCTTCCCCGAGTATCAGTAGAACATTTCCTTACTATGGACGCCATTGTCCACGGTGGCCTGCTTTCACCGGGTAGGGCAGGTTGCGCTTCTGAGGTTACTATTGCGCGCGCTGGTGATATAAGAGTCTCTGCTTTTGTTTCTGCTCGAGGTCCTAAGAACACTGGTCCAATTGTTAAGAAAATTAAAGTTCCTAGGCTTCCTAGCCCTTCCAAAATATCAGCCGTCAGTTCTGGTAGTGTCACGAAAAGAAAAAAGCTTGCTTCGTCCGTCCTTGAATCCGCCAGGACCACGTCTCATCTTGCCTCTCTTCAGAAAGGAGGTCATGGTTCGAGGGATGATTCTTCTACCCGTGAGGACGATGAGGTAAATTGAGTCCTTGAGATAAGTAAGAAGGAGGTTTTTCATCCTCTGGATGACCATGAGAAAAAGCTTGTTGCTTATTATGGTTTGCCAGATTTTGTTGGCCTCTGGATTGACGATTTGCGCGTTATCGAGAATAAAATGCTTCAGCTAGGTGTTTGGCTGTCGAATCATCCGAAGGGTAGTAAGACCTTGGATGACTTCGAGTATGATCCGTCAGTAAAGGATCAAGTTGTTGCTCGCTCTTGAGACCACAAGCTTATTGTTTCTTCTGTTGTGGTTGGGACTTCGAGATCTCGTGTTGTTCCTTCTGCATCTCGCCCCACTTTTTTTGTCCTTGGCGAGACCTTCTGGCCTTCTGAGGCTGATGTCCAGGTCATTGCTCGCAATCTTATTGGTGGCTATCACGAGTTGTTGGGTAACAAAACTCATATACATGTGCCTCAACCACGTCGTCATATTGACGATGGCCTCAAGCATCTTATGGAAGGAATGACACATCTTACATATGTAACCATCACGGGGTCAGACTGTAAGGTGTCTCGTTATCAGGCTACGCATGTCGAGCTAAAGCTTTCAGGACACATTTTGGACCTTTCCCATGTTCTTTATCGACTGGATTTGTTGAAAGCGTTGTGCACGGAACATGAAAGGGCTGCGGACTCTGTGCAAAAGTTGTTGAGGGAACTCGAGGCTACGCATGAAGCGTTTGCTTTAGACCTCGAGACATCCGAGATGGAATTGGGTAGGTTGCGTTCCCGTTTGGATGTTTTCTAGAAAGAGCGGTCCGACTGAAAGGCCGAACATAACGAGGTTGTTTGTTCCGCCAAAGAGTGTTTTGCCAAGCTCAAGGCTGCTACTAAACTTTCTGATGTCAACAAAGAGTTAACCTCAACCCAAGATGAGCTGTCGACTGTTACAAAGAAGTTGAAGGCAGCGGAGGCCGCTGATTTTAAGAGAGTGGTTAAGGGTCCCCGTGACTTTCTGAACTTCCTGGAAACAAAAGGTTTGAACATGTCCCCATACTACAGCTTTGCTGAGTAGGAGTTCGATGATGTCGAGGAGGTTGTTTCAGATTCGATGGGTGATCTAGATGTCGAGGAGCCTGCTGACCCTATGCTTCCTGAACATGTTGATCACGACACTGATTCTTCTTAGTTGTTGTTTTCTTCTTTTTATAATCTCCTTTTTATAAGATAAATAAAAAATTTATTATTTCACATTTTTGTGTCCCGTATGTCTAGTCGTATGAAAGCTGTCGTTTACGGAATCCTGTTTCTCATTCGGATTACGATGTCGTGCATTACATTCGATGTAAAAGTTTGGCTCTTATGTCCTGGTACTTTACTATTTTGTGGTTGACAAGGCCAGAAGTTTTTATGTCTGACTCGTTCGTCCAGCAAATGTATTTGTTTGCTCGATACTCTAGCCACGCTGAGTGTTTTCTCAAGTCTGTTTTAATAATACTTTTTGTCCGGATTATATTTTGGTTGTTTCAAAATTGAGAGAAAAATACGTTGTTGATAATATATTTTCAAGTGTTCTACATTCCATTAGGGGTGTTAATTGGTTATTGAAAATCGACCGAACCAAACCGAAATATAACCGAAAAAGCCCGAACCAAGAAAATCGAAACTGAACAATAGAAAACCGAACCGAGTTTGTTTGATTCGGTTTCGGTTTCGATTTTTGTTTTTCACACATCCGAAGCAACCGAACCGAACCCTTCCTCTTATCTTGTTTTAATCCCTTAACCCTCTCTATAATTTAATCTCCCACCAACCCACTCTTATTTTAATTCTCACCCCATTCCAATGCACCCCACCTCCCCACCCTCTCTCTTAACTCCCACTTTCTCATTTTCTTAATGCCCCATTCAGAGAAATAGTTGAAAAAGTCTACCTTCTCTATCTTATTTAAGCCCCACCCACCTTTCCTCACCAACCCAACTTCTCTTTCTTTATTAATGTTATTTTTCTCTTTTTTAACTCTCTCTCTATTTCTCTATATCCAACCACTTGCAAGTTGAGGAAGAGAGACAGAGTTTGACTCAATCTTGTTGAAGAAAACCAAACTTTTCACTTGCTTCCTTGCAGCAAAGATGAGCAATGGCGATGGTGACAACTTCGACACTTCTGATTTGATAAAAAAAAAACCTTCTTGCAAGATGAAATTATGAGACTTGTGAAATCGTCATAAAAGGTTTCGGTCTTCTTCAGATCATCACATGTGTGTGGTAGAGATAGATTAAGATGCAAACAATGTAGTTATGGTTATATTTTTTTGTATGATGTTATAGTATTGTGTATATGAGAGACATGGCAAAAAAATGTAATCTTATTGAATTATAAAGATAGGCAAGAAAAAATTGAAAAAATTCTCTATAAATGAATAGTCGAAATCTTGAAACTCTCTATGTTCATCTGGCATTTGCTTTCCCTTCTCTCTCTCTCTCTTTTATTTTATTTGTACTCTCTCTGCCTCTGGATTTTCTTCATTTGCAAATTAAGCTTCATTTCCTTATTTCCATTATTTGTAGCTTTGACTTATTCCTTTTGTGCTGAGCCAACTCGGTTGTATGTAGCAACAGAAAAAATAAAAGAAAAAGAATAAAAAGGGAAAAAACCGAAAATAACCTAACCAAAACCGAACCGATTAGTTTGGTTCGGGTTTTGTTATTTATTTGATAAATGTGGAAACGAACAGAACCAAGAACCGAATTCTTGGTTTGGTTTGGTTTGGTTTTGGTCCAACTTTGAACCGACCAAACCGATTAACACCCCTACATTCCATGGTCGAGGTATCATTTCACCCTCTTTGTTCTCCAACCAGTATGTTTCTTGTCTGTTGATTTTTGTTACCCGGTATGGTCCTTCCTAGTTTGGGTTCAGTTTGCTTGCGCCAGACTTTTTCATGTTTAGTTGGACTTTAACACCCAGTCTCTGACGTTAAAGGTTTGGATTCGCACCTTCTTATTGTAGTACCCTGCCATGCGTTGTTGGTAGTCTGTTTTTTTAATCGAAATTGCTTACATTTTTTTCGAGGAGATCCAGCCTGACTCTTAACTCTTTAACATTGTCCTCGACACGAATTCTTCGGTTCGAAATGTTGGCATTCCGATTTCTACAGGTATCATCACTTATGACCCGTAAGCGAGGGCGAATGTTGTTCTGTATGCCTAAAGGACACTAGGTAATTCAGACGTCCATAATCCTTTCGTTGCCTCGATTTTTCTTTTGATTGCCTCCAAAATTGTCCTGTCAGTGACTTCGGCTTGCTTGTTTGCCTGCGGATGAGTTGGCATGGAGAAGTGTTGTTGGATATTCATGCTCTTACATAACACCCATACCTTTTTTCCTTCAAACTTCCTCCCATTGTTCATGATGATTACTCTTGGGGTCCCGAATCTGCATATGATGTCTCTCCAGATAAATTTCTCCACTTGTGCTTCCCCTATCTTTGTGAGGGGCTTTACTTCTACCTATTTGGTGAAGTAGTTTACTGCTACGAGAAGAAACATATTTTTATCGAACAGTGAAAGTGGTCTTACGATGTCCATTTCCCATTGTGCGAATGGCTAGGGGTTGCTCATTGGGATCAGATTTTGTCCCGGCATGTGAGTGTATGGGGCGAATCTTTGGCACTTATCACATTTAAACTAGCTTCTGAGCATCTGCTTACATCATTAGCCAATAATAACCTAATGTGAGAGCTTTGTGGGCCAATGTTCTTCCCTCCGGGTGATTTTCACATGCGTCGTGGTGTATTTTTTGTAGGACGCATTCGGCGTCTTCTGGTGGCAAACCTCCTGTACAATTTGCCATTGACCATTGTATATCTTGTTGTCCGATTCCGTAGTTTCCTGGCTTCCATCTTATCTGTTGGGAGTTCCCTTTTAAAAAAGTGTTCTAAAAATCGGCCTAGGCGCTAGAAGGTAGAAAAATGCCCAGATTAATGGCTGGGCGGGTTCTAGGTAGTCTAGGCGGGTTTGGGCGGCCTAGGCGGGGTCTGAGCGAGTTTTTTTATTTTAATAAAGCTGATTGTGTTCTTATTTTATTTTTATTTCCTCTTTTTTAGAAATAAACAATTTAATTGTTTTTTATTCAGTATATGTCTAAATGTAGCAAAGGATGATTACTTAATAGAATTCTCAAAGGATCTACCGGTACCAATTTTAGTAATGTAGATTTTATCAAACATGACTAAGGTTATTCATGCAATTAGAAGAAAAATAAAAGAGTAGGTTTGGATATTTGTCCACAAATTCAACTTTGTATAAAGTACCCATCAAGACCAACTTCATTCATTTGAGTCTTAATAAATTTTGTTCATGATTGTTAATTTTTCATGTTTTTAAATTTTACATATGTATCTTGGCATTAAATTGGATGCAATTGATAAGGTATTATGCTTAAATTTTGTAAATTATTAAAGTTATAATACAAAACCTAAGAATGTCTAGGTTGCCGCCTAGGCCCCTGAGCGCTAGGCACCTGCTCGCCGCCCGCCCACCGCTTAGCGCTTTTTAGAACACTGGCTTAAAATTTATACCAGGATTGGAGTCATCCAATTGGCTCCTTGGTTTACAGTGCATGCTTCTTCTTATTGATTTTCCAGTATGGAGTTTCATTATGTCATGACAAGTGGGTTGTCATTATCCTTCGTTGTTGAGGCTTCTTTAGCTAGCTCGTCTGCTCTTTTTTTTTTTGTTCATGCACATTTTCGAATGGTAGTATTTCGGAAGCCTTCTATCAGCTCTGTGGTTTTCTTGTGACAGGCTTTTATTCGAGCGACTTTCACTTGGAACTCGCCACTCAGTTGATTGACCACCAACCTAGAGTCCATAAAGACATTAATGTCCATTATTCCTAGGTGTTTTGCTAACTGCAACCCTGCTATCACAGCTTCGTACTTGACTCCATTATTGGAGGCTTCAAAACTGAATTTTATCGCATTTTCTAATGCAATGCCTTCCGAGTTGTATAAGACTATTCCGGTTTCGCTTCCTGCCTCGTTGGACGCCCCATCATAGCGAAAGATCCATCCTTCAGGGATCGGTTTGGGTTGTTCTGTTTTATTTTCCATATCTTCGAGTTGGTTGTTGCTTCCTGTGAACTCGGCGATGAAATTTGCTAATGCCCGAGCTTTGATAACAGTTTTAGGGGCATAGGTAATGTCAAATTGTCCGAGTTCTATCGCCCATTTTACCATTCTTCCCGACATGTCCGGTTTGTGTAATACCAACCGAAGCGGTTGTTCGGTCATAACTTTTATTGGGTGTGCCTGGAAGTATGGTCGCAATTTCTTTGAGGACACGATCAAAACGAGAGCCAATTTCTCTAAGGCCGGATAGTTTATCTCTGCATCTGCGAGTGTTTTGCTAATGTAATACACTGGATTTTGCACCCCCTTTTCTTCTCTTATTAGTGTTAAACTCGCCGCGTGATTGGACATAGATAGGTATAGATACAGTGTTTCTCCTATATTTAGTTTTGTTAGCAACTTCGTGCTTCCCATGTAAGTCTTAAGGCTTGGAAAGGTTCTCTCGCATTCGTCATTCCATTCGAATGTCTTGTTCCCCTTCAAGATTTTGAAAAAGGGCAGACACTTGTCTGATGAGGTGGAGATAAATCTGTTTAGAGTTGTTATTTTCCCGTTAAGACTTTGAACACATTTTTTGTTAGTCGGTGATTGCACGTTGATAAGTGCTTGTATCTGTTTTGGATCGTCTTCAATCCCTCTCTGGTTGACCATGTACTCAAAGAACTTCCCTGACTCCACTCCAAAGGTGCATTTCTCCGGGTTTAGCTTCATTTTGTATTTTTTAAGCTGGGCGAAAGCCTGTTCGAGGTCCGTAACATGTTTTGTTCTACGTGAGCTTTTGACGAGCATATCGTCGATGTAAACTTTCATCATTTTCCCAATTTGATCACTAAACATCTTGTTTACTAGTCGTTGATACGTTGCTCCTGCATTCTTCAATCCAAACGACATTACTCGATAACAGTGTGTTCCCCTTTTCGTTATAAAAGATGTTTTTTCTTGGTCATGGGGTACATTTGTATTTGATTATACTCGGAGTACGTATCCAAACTTGTTTCGTCGGATTGCTGTGAAGACTCTTCCAGTCGTTGCGGTAATTGATATTTGTGGGCAGTCTATATAATAGAAAATGACACTTCTGGGCTGCTGGTTGGTCCCCTTTATTCTTCCAATGCCATTGTTAATATGGTATTTCACACATTGGTGCATAGTGGAGGATACTGCGCCCATCTTTTGTATCCATGGTCTTTCGAGTAGCATGTTGTACGCAGCAGGAGCGTCGACGACAAGAAAATCTTTCATTAACACTTACTGCTTCCCTGGTTCTCCTGCTTCAACTGGTAGTTGAATCATTCCTAGTTGGTTACATTGTTCCCCACTAAAACCTACCATAGACTGATCGCTTGGTGAGCATTTTAGTGGTGAACTGCATCCTTTGGAAAACTATTAGGTATAATAGGTTTGTCAAGCTACCTGTGTCGATCAATACCTTTTTTATTTCCCATTTAGCTATCATGACCAAAATCACTAAAGCATCATTGTGAGGGAAATTAACCCCATCAGCATCTTCGTTCGAGAAGGTTAGAGTCCTTTGCATTGTCTTTGCACGTTGAGTGGATGGTTCTTGGAATCTGATTTTTGTGCATAAGTCTCTAACTATACGCTTTCTGGATGGATTGGATTGCTCATTTTCTCTGCCTGTGCCATACAAGACGTAGATTGTTTCCTTTGCTTGCTCCTTTGAAATGATTATTTTGCCCTCGAGTTCGACGAACTCTCAGAGTCGCCCTTCTTTGATATGACATTCAATTCGTCTCCTAGGCTGCGAAATCTTCTGTATCGTGGCCATAATCATTGTGGAAGAGACAATGTCTGCCCTTATTCCGCTTCTCCGAATCTCCTCTCATCTTCGACGGCCATTTGACATATTTTCTTCTCGCCATCGCATCAAGAACCTCGCTTCGACTTGCTGTCAGAGTCGAGAATGTTCTTTCATATTTGGGCTTCTTCAGTTGTAGACTTTTGGATGTTCCCTGATTACACTTGGAGCTATTGTTAGCCCGGTGCCTCTTAAGCTGTGTAATTTCTTCTCGAAAGTTGTTGTCTTATAAGTTTTGGATGATCTTGTCTATTGTTTCGATCACGCTGTCCATCTAAGCCATAAACATCTCCACTCGGGGATCCGAGGGGATTCCCCATGATGTCAGAGATGTCTAAACTGTTACGTGCTGGAGTTCTCTTCAAGTAGGTATGGTTGTTTCGATGGTTGTCTTTGGATTAGTATTGGGCAGCATGTCGTATCTATTATCGTCAGATTGAAGATTTGTGGAGTATTCCATTGATCTTCTACTAGATTGCGTGAGCTTTTTCATTGTGAATCTTATTTTTAGAAAAGGAAACTCGTCGTTCCCCACGAACGGCGCCAAACTGATGCGTCTAAAAATCATCCTCCTGTGAGTTTGACCTACAAAGCAACTATTAGACTGCCAATGACCACCTTTTTGGTGGCCGAAGGCACTCCGATGCTTAAGTCAATAACTCTGTTGGAAGAAGGATGTAAATCTGGACAAAACTCAATTAAAGTTGCCTACATTTGTCGAATGTTCCCTTTACCTTTTATAATGGTCATGGTTAACTTTTTGCATGACTTAAGCATGTGAGGCGCAATTGGGAGGAGATGTTTCTTATAACAGTCTCCTCCTTAATGTAGAAGCATTCGTGGAGGTGTAAGTCCTTCCACTGCTATTTCTTGGTGCAACGTTCTCCTTCTTTATGAGAGCGCGTATCGGGTCTGGACTCGGGCTCTGATTTGTCTAGGCCTGGATATGGGCCATGTTTACGTCTCCTCAGTGGTGGGCCTAGTTTGGGCCTCTATAATTGGCCTCATTCTTTCTGAGCTTTATAAACTGGCCCAATAGATCGGGCGTTATATTCTCGTGATGGGTCGTTATGCCACGTGTATGGTCGTGATGATCGGTCTATTTTGATGTATCATCACTTTATTTTATTATTCAATCTTTGGTACTGGGATAGAGTAGAACATAGCAGGTGTAGGTGCGGGTTGCTTCTCCCAAAACAACGAACTCCAATATGTTTTAGCCAAGGCGACGCAGGACATTTTGCATACAGGGACACAGGTTTTAGGCGCTGAAACAGGGATGTCTATCCCTTATAAAAATGAGATCAAGGAGGCCTTTACGGACACAACAGTGGTGATGAAACCTACAACTAGGGAGGATGCAATGGGGACTAGCTAGGGAGGATGCAATGGGGACTAGCAAGCCTAGGAGTGAACTCGTATCAAGGTCTAGTGCGACAGTGCATAACAAAGGAGCAAATACATGGGTCAAGTAGCCCCTCATCACAAAGGTTATAAATGATTAAAATGGGATGCTGGAATGTCCGGGGCCTTAATGACCCTCTCAAGCAGCGGGAAGTAAAGAAACTTGTCAGGAAATATAAAGTAGGATTACTAGGATTAGTAGAGACCAAAGTTACAAATGAAAAGAAGTCAGATGTTCAGATAAAATTAATGCAAAACTGGAATTGGCTTGATAACAATGATATTGCAATAGGAGGACGCATATGGATTGGCTGGGACCCGATGACCGTCACTGCCACTGTGTTATCCAAATCAGCACAAGCTCTATTCATTACAACCAAATGGAGAAATGGATTTGAATGCATTGTTACTATCATTTATGGTAGTAACTACTACCTTTCTAGGCAACATCTCTGGGAGGAGCTTGTTAGGTTCTCTAACAACAACAATAAACCATGGACATTGTTGGGTGACTTCAACGCTATTCTACATCCACAAGAACGTATTGGGAAGGCTGAAACTACACATGCAGGTGTTGGTGATTTTCTAAATTGTGTGGTGCAAGCCGGACTATATGACTGCAAGTACCATGGCAACTATCTGACCTGGAGTAACAATCAGGCTGGAAATGATAGGGTGACATCTAAAATAGACAGAGTACTTATTGATGGGAACTGGCTTCAGCAAGCACCTGTTGCAGAAGTAGAGTTTCTAAATTCTGGTGTCTTGGACGACTCCCCCATGGTCTTATCAATTTATGATACTGTCAAAAAGGGCCCATCCCATTTAAATTCTTTAACTACTGGGTATATGAGAAGGATTTCTTTAAAACTGTGGAGGAAGCTTGGCAATTGCAAATAACAGGGAGTCCAATGTTCAGACTTGTTCAGAAGCTTAAAAATGTTAAAGCTCGGCTCACAGAATGGAAGAAAGCAGGGTTTAATAATGCTAGCACGCAGGTTGAAATTGAAAGACGAGATATGCATCGCCATCAGCTAACTTTGCACAATACAGTTAACCAAGCGTAGAATGTGCCCACCTTAATGTTGTAGCAGGAACGCAAATCAGTCTTAGACTATGCTCGTGCAGTTAGGAATGAGAAGTGAGATATACAGCAGAAATCTAGATCACAATTATTTACACTGGGGGACCAAAATTCTAAATACTTTCACAGCTTTGTCCAAGAACGCAAAGCTCAGAACATGATCCTAAGCATATATGACAGTCTAGGCACCATATTAGAACAACCTGCAGAGATTGAAAGTGAGTGTCTTGATTACTTTGGTGGTATATTTGCAAGCGAGCATGAGTATGAGTATGACAGGAACATAATTAAAGGGCTAGAACTGGATAATGTCATTACTAGCAGCATGGGTGCAGATCTGATTAAAGAGGTTACTCGGGCAGAAGTCATTGCAACTCTTGCAGACATAGATTCAACTAAAGCGCATGGACCTGATGGGTTCTCTTCTCATTTCTTCAAGTCTCCTTGGAGAATCATTGGGGATGACTTCAGTAAAGCAGTCCTAAACTTCTTCAGGCAAACAAAACTCCTAGGCGAGGTAAATGCTACATCAGTTGCTTTAGTTCCTAAAATTATTAATGCTTCCATGTTCAGTGACTATAGGCCAATTGCATGCTGCAATGTTGTCTACAGGTGCATTACGAAGATTCTTACCAACCGCATGAAACTCACTGTACATAAAGTAGTCAGCAACTCCCAGTCAGCTTTCATACAAGGCAGACATATTCAAGATAATATCATGCTGGCTCATGAATTAGTGCGTAACTATCATAGAGATTGTGGGCCTCCGAGATGTGCAGCCAAGATTGATCTCTGTAAGGCGTATGACATGGTTTGGTGGGACGTAATTCTGCACCTACTAGCCAAGTTTCAGTTCCCTGACACCTTCATTGGTTGGGTGCGTGAGTGCATCACCACTCCTAAATTCTCAATATGCATCAATGGCTCACCTGAGGGTTTTAACAAAGCAAAGAGGGGGATACGTCAAGGGTGCCCTATGTCCCCATACTTGTTCTTCATGGTCATGGAAATTCTTCACGTGCTACTTAAGGAAAAAGTGCAACAAGGAATATACAAACTTCACTTCAGATGCAATGATCCCCAAATAACCCACCTCAGCTTTGCAGATGACCTTGTTGCTTTTTTCTACGGGGACAGTCAGTCAGCAACAACGTTAGTTGAAGCTCTTCAAGTTTTCAAGGTTTGTACGGGACTTGAGGTGAACTGCTCAAAAAGTGGATTGTATCTAGCAGGCGTCAGTGACCAGGAAAAGGCAGCAATTCAATAGGAACTCCACTTTCCAGTGGGGAGTCTACCAGTCAAGTATTTGGGCCTCTCAATGATATCTTCCTGTCTGTCTTACCACCAATGCACCCCAATTGTTGATAGAATAAAGAAGAGGGTGAGCTCTTGGAAGAACAAATTCCTCTCCTATGCAGGAAGAGTCGTGCTCATTAAGGTTGTATTGTCAAGCATGCATGTCTATTGGACATCATGCTATGGGCTCCCTAAGCCAACCATTAAAGCCACTAGTAAAGTTCTTCGCAACTTTTTACGGTCAGGTGAAGACTCTGCGTCTAGGAAGGCCATGGTGAGCTGGGCTAGGGTCTGTCATCCATATACAGAAGGTGGTTTGGGCATTAGAGACATAAGAACTGCCAATGAAGCAGCTACTATGAAGCACCAATGGAATATTGTATCAAATAGAAGCTCGTTATGGGTCCAGTGGATCAAGAAGAATTTGATTTAACATAAAGATTTCTGGATGATAAAGCCACCTCAGGAGGCCTCTTGGTGCTGGAGGCGAATTCTAGGATGCAGGAATCGAGCTTATAAGCTTACTCTGCACCTGATAGGTAATGGGAACAATACACTATTCTGAAGTGAACCCTGGCATCCCCTTGGACTGCTCATGGACAGGTTTCCACAGGAGTTTCTTTATGATTCAACTCTGAATAAGAATGCAAAAGTCAGTGTTTTAATACGTAATGGTACATGGCACGTTCCACAAGGCATTGGTCCTTCAATTGAGGAGATTGCTAACCACTTGGCTGAGATTGAAATTGACTCCAGCAAGGAAGATGAAGTGGTATGGTGCGCGAGGACTACTGGTGAGTTCCAAATGAAGGCCACATATGACAAGTTGAGAGTCAGGAACAACAGAGTTGATTGGGATGCTCTCATATGGTTCAAGGGCAATGTTCCTAGGCACAGTCTCATCACATGGACACTTGCTCATGGTGCTTTAAAAACCTTGGTCAAATTAAAGACTTGGGGAACAATTCAATCTGACCTATGCCTTTTATGCTCATGCGAACTGAGACAGGGGATCATTTATTCTTCAAAAGTGCCTTCACTCAAGAAGTTTGGAAGCACATTCTCTACTGGCTTTGCTACACTAGGCTCGTTAAGGGATGGGAAGATGAGCTACAATGGTGTATACTACACTTCAGGGGCAGTGACTTGAGCTCGCTAGTAAAGAAAGTGTCTCCTAATGCTACAATTTATCATTTGTGGGCTGAACGCAATAGAAGAGTGCATCAGCAAACTTGTAAAGTGGTGAGTGAGATTGTAAGATGCATACGCGAAGATGTTAGGATGCGATTCAGCACTCCTGACCTCAAAACAGAGGATACCCAGTCCAACAGACAGTTACTGGAGCGATGGGGAATTGATGCTCAATATAAGCTACCTAATCCTATTACTTGTGCTTGGGAGAGACCGGAGACAGGGTGGGTTAAACTAAACTTTGATGGCTCTAAACAAGGATTGAGAGGTGGATATGGAGCTATCATTCGCAATGAGTTAGGCGAGGCTATTGCCGCATGCTCAGGAGATGATCAAGCTCAGTCAGTAATATAACATGAACTACAGGGACTTGAAGCTGGCCTCAAATTGGTGAAATCTCATGGAGTGACTAAGCTAGAGATTAGCACGGATTCACACAATATCTATCTGCAACTTAAAAATCTTAGCAGTGTATCCTGGGATCTTCGACATATTCATGGTCGAATAAAAAAGGAGCTTGATCAGTTGGAACAATACAAAATAAATCACCACTTTCGAGAGACCAATAAAGCAGAAAACTTCTTAGCCAAGCTATACCCTAATCAGAATTTTGTTGAATTCACTCCGAGTTCCTTCGCAGAGGATTTGAAAAAATTGTGTATGAGGATAGTGTCGGGAAACAGTATCTACGAATGTAACACTCCTTTTTCTTTAGGTTCAGGGATCCTTTAATAACCCCTGCTCAATTTTCAATATATATATATATATATATGTGTGTGTGTGTGTGTGTGAACTTGCCAATGCAACATCTTATGTGTATGTAGCTATGAAAGCTTTGGTTTACGAAATAATCGGATTGCAATATATTTGTACTTGGTACGTGTCTTGATTTTTCCATGCTCAATATTTTCACTACTTATTTGGTTTGTTTGATTTGGTGTATATTATGTTGTGGTTATCTTGTATTACTAAGTAATATGAACCACCATGCCCCTTGACATCATAGTGTAACCTGAATGGTGGGGCGTGATATATATAGATGATTAGCATATTCAAGAATTTTCAGGATGTAATAGATATGATATTTTTACATATCAATCTGGTCAGAAAAGAAAACTCACATGTTAATTCGTTTGCTATACAAAGCTTCATAGTTTAATGACAGTTCTTAATATAAAAATGCTTGGTCAAAGGAAACAAACTTCCCTGTTTCTTAACTCTCATTTCTTTTATTTATGTAGAAAAATAATTGTTGCAAGAGCCAAAGGTGTATAATGTTGCATATAACAATCATTCTCAATATCCTCTATTAGAATTAGATGGAATGATGAAACTGTCTAAGGCTCGATGTATGTTAAAGAATCCAAGTGCTAAATGTTATGTAATGCGATCTTGATGGTCATTCACAAGTGCACGGTTGTCTACTGAGTTAGAAACCAGCAAGTACGGGTTGAATCTTACAAGGAGGGCTTGATAGAAGTTGGAAAACTTGTTCGAAAATCAAACTTGAAATACTTAACCTAGTAAAATAAATAATTATTGATGAAAATATGAAATAAATGGAAGTGCATGAAATAAAAATGCAAAGTAAAACCTAAATGAGAGTTGGGGCTTTAGGTTTTCCATGATGAGTAGATGACACCATTAGGCCACTCTTAGAGGGTGTTTGTTTTTGCTTCTGAATGGAGTCAAAAGTCTTAATAATAAGTGGACCACCTTGTTTGGAGTGTTTGTTTTTAGTTCTGATCAGAAGTTCTGCTTCTGATTGGAGTAAGCAACACGGAGGTGCTGATCACTTAGCACTGAGTGCTTAGTAAAAAATTATTTCAATAATAACCTTAACATAATTTTGTAATGACAATTGTTGCCCCATCTTCTTAAAAGTAAGTAGGGCTAAATTTTGGCAGCACACCTTCATTCTTTTCACCAAACATTGTGGTTCTCCTTTTTCTCCTTCGTCTTTATTTTCTTTCTATGTATTTTCAAATTTTTCTTCATCTCTCCAACTCTCCATCTCATGTATATTTTCAAGTTTTTAGCATGTAGTTTTTGTTCCTTATGTGTATCATAAGATATGAAATCAAATAACCCATGTTTAGATTAATGATTTCATCAAATAACTAATTAAAACGCCATAAACGTTTTGCTCAGATTCAACAACAACGCCACATTCGTATTTGGTATGATTTTAAGCACAATATTTATGTCATAAATTTTTTCAACTCAGTTGGGAAAAATTGTCAAACAGTTCCTATTCAGCACATAAAAACAAACACCTTTTAATTTTACAGCTTCTAATCAGCAGCTCATTCAGAAGTAAACCAAACAGTTCATTAAGAAGCTCGTTTAGAACTTCTAACTCCAGTTAAAAGTTAGCTTTTAAGCACTTAAAAAAAACAAACGCCCTCTTAGATTAATATTTTCCAAATTCATTAACACATCCAATGGTAGATTCTCATCTCACCTTAGGATGGAAAATATGACATTTTGAGCAAATTGATTCAAAGCCTAAGTTATACTACTAACGTAAAAATCAAATATGGTTTTAAAAACATAAAAGGAATCCATCAAGGTGGAGCACCTGTCTTAGCAAATCATAATGAAACTTAGACTAAAAATATGTAAACATTGTATTTATGGGCTTGTTAGAGAAATTGCAGGTATAGAAACTTATATAATTTTGAGCTTAAGAAGTAGAAGAAGAAAGCACGAATCGAATTCATATAATGAAATACAAAACATCTAACTTACCCCATAGGTTCATGATACAACCAAGCTACAAGATCAATCTAACTAAACATGTTATGACATGAAAATGGAAAGAAACTAATCCAAAAGAGCCATCTTGAAGCTATCCACCCATGCGCTCACCCACACCATAAGGTGGGATGTTAGCCAAACATTGTAATCTCTAGGCCTTTATTTCACTTAGGGTCTTTTTGGTTGCACAGAAAATAGACATGGCAATTGAAACCGTTTCCGTGAATCCAATTTTGAGGCTTCCCCCTCGGACTTGGATTCCTATGAGTAGTGGGAAAACAGTCTTATGAAGAATCAATTTCATGTCATTAGAAAGACAACCAAACAATGGAAATTTACATAACAAGGGAAAAGGATTTCGTTTCCAAAAGAAAATGGCAAACCAAACAGATCCTTATTTCTTTCTAAAATCTACAACTACTTCTCTCTCAAAAGTGTTATCCAAAGTGTGTCTTATGAATTTCAAGCATGGGATATTTATAGGTGAACAATGGTGAGATTGTTACATAGATAATGTGAATATGTCTAAGAGCATGCACATGGGCTTGATGAAATTATGAGAATTTGTTTATGAATGAGAATAACAAAATGTGCAGGTGGAAGGTGGAGTAAAATATAGAAAAAGGTAAAAGTAATGGATTGAAATAAGGAAAAGTGTAAAAGTGATGGAGTGGAATAAAGAAAAGTGACATGGATGTGAATTATGCAAGTAAGGGAATGGATAAAAAATGTGAGAATGGATTGTTGAGTTTGACTTAACACTTCTGGAGTTTGTAGAGACTTTTTTTACTATGATAAATTGGCCATGAGGATGTCCAAATCTTCATGTTGATTTCCTCAAGATCCATGGATGGTAGTGCTTTGTTGTCTTGACTTCATGGGTGTTGGGCTTGGAAAACTTTGGTCTTTGACAATGCATGTGTGAATTTCCAATGGATTTTCTAGTTATTGAACTTAGCCTTATTGTGTCACTTTCTGTATGATTTGAGATTAGTGCTTAAATTTCTACAAAATACACAACGTACACGTAATGATATATTTTTATTAGATAAATTAGACTTAGCATTTGTGTATTTAGAGGCATAAAATGTCTCATTTATGTGCTTATCATACATTTAAGTATAAAATAGTCTTGGGTGACCTCCCTTCATTATTTACCAAATTATGTGTCTGTAGTATTTTGGTTTTAAGTTTGATTCAAGTCAATTTCTGAAATTTCCAAGTTTAAGTCTTCACTTCGTTAATAGCTAATTTGGGCACATCAATTGATGACAGATGAGTTATATGTTGCTACTTGTAGGGTGAGAATATGACGGTGAGGATAATAAACAATATAAATAAGTTCTATTGAACACCAAACAGGAAGTTACAACCGCCAACAGGAGGTAACAACTACCTGAGAGAAGTTACAAGTAGTTAAGAGAAGTTACAACTACCTAAGAGGAGTTACAACCGCTTGCAAGCAGATCATTCCCTCATCTGCCACGTGACTCACTCATCTGCCAGCAGTTTACTCGATCTGCCTCTATAATTAGCCAAACACAAAGCCATCTGGAGGTAACTCTTTCTTAATTCACAATTTTCTCTTCAATTATAGAGAAATAAATATTTTCCTAAAGGCATTGTTCTAACTTTGGCATTGGAGTCCCCGTGGCAGACACCACACCGGTGTCAAGAATTAACCTTCATCTTATGCAGATTGCTCCGCGTGATCCGACGGAAATTTGCATCCACAAATTTGGTGCTTTCAATGAGAGCTTGAATCAAACTCATTGCATGCTCTCTTCCATTCATAAAAAAACTTTCATTCATTAAGTTTCAATTTCATTCACAAACACTTTTATTTTCAATTCAATACAATGGTGGGAACTCAAAAACAAACTAGCAAAAATACTGTTACAAGGTATTCTACTCGTACTAGGCTGCCATCGTCATCACGGGTTCAGACATTACCGGTCGAACAACCACTAATAGTGGGTCTTCCACCGCATGATGACCATCAATCGCAACCTTCTGCCACAAACCAAATGGAGATGACACAAGTCAGATTGCCAATCTAACCAAAATATTGGAAGAACAAACCTAGGTGGTAGAGCGATTAGTGAGCGAACAACCAAGTCAGACAACACATCGCCGTCTACCAGTAGATCATGCGCATAGAAGTGGAAGTAGTCATCCATCAAAGGGAAACAATCCCTCTGGAAGAATTCATTCGAGATTAGGGTCACGAGTAAATGTGCACTATAGGCTCGGACCTCAAAGGGGAGTCTTCTCAAGGTTGGGCTCCCAACCAATTGTGCACTCAAGGCTAGAACCGCAGACTACACCCAATATAAGTGGTCGGCACAGAAGACAGAATCCCGATGGATGCGAACAACGCATGGGACCAGATCTAGATCACTACACTGATTTGTCCCACGTCCCACATTCAGAGGCTCGTCAAATCAAGAGGAGCCTTCAGGCGAATCCCATTGAGACTCTACCTCACTCACATGTAGGTAAGTCACAATCAAATTCTGAATATGATGAGTCATCTATCGCAGATAATCAGAATCAAAATCACCATACGACCGATCAGTAGGATACACACAAGCCCTTGGGAGCAGATGATGTGGCACGAATGGTCAAAGAGCAGTTGATGAATTTACAAGTTATGAGAAATCCATATGATACTCTGCGCAGAGAGGTAGCCTTGCTGAACACTTCACCTTTTACAGATAACATCGAAGAGGCTCCTCCACCAGGAAGGTTTACCACACCAACTTTTACCTCTTTCAAAGGAGATTCTGATCCTGAGAGGCACTTGAAGCATTTTCGAAGTGTCATGACTCTGCACAAAAATGATGATCCGCTTATGTGCAAAATATTTGCTATGACTTTGCTGGGAGTAGCCCAAGATTGGTTTCACACTTTGACCCCCCAGTCGATCAACAACTTTGAAGATCCTTCCCTTGTCTTCACAAAAGAATATTCATCTAACCGAACTGTCAAAAAGCATGTTGACCATCTCTTCAACATGAAGAAGAAGTCAAATGAATAGCTGTAATACCCGCCTAATTAAATAAATATAAAAATTTCTTTTGTAAACCCTAATGTTGATGGGTTGTTAGTCAATTGTATTTGGGCTTGGTTTTGGGCTTTCATAAACTAAGGATTAGGGTTTTATTTTGTGAAGATTAAGGGCGGACTGCCTTTAGAATTTTAGTGGGGGCGAATAGCCACCCACCATATATAAAAAAAAAAAACAAACAAACAAACAAAACCTTTTTCCTTAAGTTTTTTTTTTCCTCTTTTCTGTTTCTCGTTTCCTTCTTAATGGCGGCTGATATTGGCGAGGGGATGAAGATGGGAAGAAGATGGAAGTCAGTGGAGAAAGAGAGCAGAATGGAGAAAGCAAAGCAAGAATAGCCCTCTTCTTCTATTTCTATTTTTCTTGTTATAACTCTGCTGCAGGCCGATGTTGTTGTTAGTGGCTGAGATTTGATGCATCGGAGAGAAGAAGAGCTGCTGATTTGATGGAGGAGTAGTGAAGAGTTTTTATTGAAGGATTAAAGAAAAGTGGTTTGTTATGGGGTTTCTAGTGGTGATGTTAGTGGAAGGGATGAGATTGTAAAAGACGAGGATGGTGATGAGATAGGAGAAATGGTACTGATCTTAACGAGGGAATCTTTGGTCTGTAAATCCATCTTTGTTCTAGATGTCTGCATGTTCATCATCACTGTCTGTCTTGGTCTTTGCAATGGCTTGGATTTGGTTTCTTGATGATCACTGTCTTGGTCTTTTTTTTTTAATGAGAATAGAAGAAATAGAGAGAGAGAAATTGTTTGTTCATAGGAAGACAAAGCACAACAGCAAGATATCTGATAAATTCCTCTCCATATAGTGTTGGTGCTGTCTCATTGATTGCTAGTGGAGCCCACTCTAATTGCAAGTAGAGTAAGCACTAGGCTGAGAGTGAACTTTAGGTCAATCTCACACCCCAGAGGACACGAAACTACTGCTGTACGGTGTGGACTAGCAAGGCCTGACATTTATTTGGGGGTATCAAGTAAAAACCATTGCATTGTGCAAGAATTATCTTTTGATCCTCATCCATGCGATGATTCAGTTAATGATCTTACAAAATGGTTGAAGAGAGATGCATTGGTCAACTTGTATCCCTTTCAGTCAGTATTCTACTATTCTGTAAATACAGATGGAGCATACCAATGCAGCCTTCTTGTTCAGGTTTGATATTGGGTCATGCAGCATTTGCGCTGGTTCACGAATTGAAAGTTGGAATCATTATGTTGCTACCATCTGAATGAGAGCTTTGGGACAAAAGGAAGAACACGTTTAAAGATTAGAAACATGGTCAGCAGTCTATCAGTGTACATACTAAAGGTGAGTTTTCTTCATTTCTTTCTCTCTACTTTAAGTTCTCTTTTACCCCTTTCAGTATTTTTTTATATAGTCTCTCTCAATTTGATCTTTGTGAAGAAATATTCACAAACAATTGTTTGTTTATTTGGTAATTGGTTATGTGTTTTTGGTATTTGTTTATGATGTTTAAGCAATGTATTATTTCTGTCTTTAGTACTTATTGCTGGGATGTGTAACAACTCTAGGACAGAATTTTCATTTGTGCTTGTAGCTTTACTTACTTTTTCAGTATTTGAGATATAAGCATTGAGTCTGTGGGATGTCACATTAGGATGGTGTGGTTGTGAGTGTTGATGAAATAATTTGGGGTTTTGGGAGTTATGAAATTGGTTATGAATATCTAAGTTTGACTGTTTATTTACTAGCCTATATGTACAATCAAAAGGGACAAACAGATAGTCATTTTTGGGTTTAGTTACATATGTTAAGTTATACATGATGAACCCCCTCATCATTTAGATTGGATCAGGGGATTGAGCTTAAGTTTATTGGTTTAAACCACTAGTTGGTTTGCAATTCAACTCAAGACAAGTTTAGAATAACCATTTTTTTTAAAATAAGCTTTTGTGGAATGGTGATCATATATGTTGAATTTTGCTGCTCATTACATGGTTCTGTGTTATACTATAATCTAGCATATTATATATGCATGAATAACTAGTGAACATAATTTGATATAAGTAGATCCTTTCACTACATGATTCTATGGGTTGCACTCGCATTCCAGCCAATTTATATTTTATTAAATAAATATTAGATATTGGTTGGAATTTAACTGAGCACTTGTTTTAGCTTTAGTATTTGTATTGTTATGCAAATTGGTGTGCATATTGTTTTTCATATGATGCAAAGAGATGAGATGTGTGAATTGGCAATGTGTCAAATATTACTTGTTCCCCAACAGAATGGTGGATATTGTGGTTGATTTACTTATGGTTGACAAAGTGTCTCCATAAAAGAGTTTTGAGTTTTAGTTGATATTTTTTTTTATGCTCTTTTCCACAACTCCAAAAAAAAAAAAATGTGAAAAGAAAAGAAATTTTTGTATACAGACTTGCTTGTATACTTGTGATATTATTGGGTATGCAGACTTGCTTGCATATCAGTGTACTTGCCAGTGATCGACCTTCGGGTGAGATGACATGTTCCTCGAGGTGGCACCCCACTTGGAACATGTACGCTCCGAATGGTTTCGATGGCAAGGGCGGCACACTTGGGTGAGGTGTGTTCGGTGCACCGTTCCATGTGTGTTCGGTTGTACGTGTAGATTTAGGAAGAATGCTTGCCATGGATCGAACTTCGGGTGAGATGACATGTTCCTCGAGGTGGCACCCCACTTGGAACATGTACGCTCCGAGTGGTTTCGAAGGCAAGGGAGGCACACTTGGGTGAGGTGTGTTCGGCACAGGAGGAGAGTGCGATTGTGGAAAAGTAGCGAGATTTCTTTTTGTGTATGTGCGTAAGTACCTTAAAGGAAGAAACTAAATGCTCATTCAACCATTGAATGAGAACTACATGTCTTCCTAAAGGTAGAAAAATGTGTTTGTTTAATATTTCAATAATAGTCTAATATACTTATGAATTGTATTGTTGTTGCATTTATGAGGATTGATAACTCATAAATTTTATTTATTAGTAATAATTAATGCAGATTTATTTATTAGGATGATAACACCATTGCCTCATTGAGGAACTACCTGATGGTGTGGTTATTTATCGTTTGGTTTATTTTAATGTTGTCATGTGCGGATTTATTGATTTTTGGGATGAAGATTTCTCACACCGGCTTTATTGCTAACCCGAGTGAGCTTTTGCTTCTTGGGTACATTCCTTTTGGAATGTAGCCGAGTAGTCTTTCAGGTTTAGAGATTTTGAGCTGCATTACTGGAGTTCCGCTAGTGAGCTAGCCATGCCAGTCTTCTCCGGGTTAGATTTTTATTTGTTTCAGATGTTTAGTTCATGCTGCTAGTTGTTTCTGTTATTATTGAATTCTCACGTCCCGAGTTTTGGGGTAAACGGATAATCCTACGTGGCTTTTTGGGATTTTCGTTTCCTTCGAAAATCGGGGCGTGACAATAGCTCAGAGACTTCATTAAAAGATTCAAGGTAGAAAAAGCGAGCATAGTTGGGTGTGATGATCAAATTGCGTCCTCAGCTTTCAGGAAGGGTCTGCCCGCAGATCACCCGTTGTATGGCGAGTTGACCATGAAACCAGGTAAAATTCTTGCAGAAGTCTTCACCATGGCAGAATGCTATGCATTGTGGGACGATGAAAAAAAATATTGCTAAGGTATCTGATGTGTTCAAGAAGGATAGTCAACCTACACAAAATAATACAGATCAAAAGGAGAGTAAGAAGAACAGGGGTGATAAGCGTAGAGCACGTTCTCCAGCAAAAGACTCCTCTACCAGTAGAGCATACACATAGTTCTCGGTTCCAATCAATCAAACTGTCCGGCGCAGAAAAATCTGATGATTGTGGCAACCGACCAATTCACAAAGTAGATTGAAGTTGAGGCGTCCTAGCATTTTCATTTTTAACTTCTTAGGGAAAAATGCAATGTACACGTAAGAAAAACTTGGTTGTATTTTATCTGTTTATTGTATTTTATCTCTTCAACAAGAAACTCCTCATCCGGTAGAACATACACAGTGTTCTCTATTTCGATAAATAAAATTCTCCACGAGAAGAACCAATCTTGGCCGAAGAGACCGCCATCAATGAAAGAAGACCTGCAAAGAAAAGATCTGAGCAAACATTTACATATACCACAGCAGATGATACATTATTTTGCTTTTCATCAAAGAACACACATTCCTCAGTTGAAATAGGGAAATACGATAATTCGTTCTACATGTCATACAACATAAGACATTCAGAAATACAAATATTTATGTACACCTCAATAGAGGATGACACTCTACGTGAGTGGATAATTCAAAGCACAAGAAGCATCTTACTCAGGACTACTTAAATCCGTTTAAGTTTAGTCAAGTGGTCAGCAGACCATACAAGCAAAATGCCTCAGTAGAGGATCACACCTCAGTAGAGAATCACACCTCAGTAGAGGATGACACTCTCCGTGAGTGGGTAATTCAATGCATAGAAGCATCTTACTCAGGACTACTTAAATCCGTTTAAGTTTAGTCAAGTGGTCAGCAAACCACACATATATAATGCATCAGTAGAAGATCACACTCTCCGTGAGTAGGTAATTCAATGCATAAAAGCATCTTACTCGGGACTACTTAAATTCGTTAAAGTTTTGTCAAGTGGTCAGCAGATCACACAATATTTCCATGCAATTTTCAAGATAAACAGATTTTAATCCATGATTAACTTTATCAAGTTATGCTTAAATTCTGACTTAGCACATTGGAAACTCATGAATGAGGCCAATAAAGCTTTTGCGCTCTTAAAGAAAATATTTATAAGTCAGCAGGCCAACAAACATACACAAAGTTTGGGGATCATAAAAGCAAAGAATAACACTATTTGATATGAAGTCACCATCAACTCCAAAAGAAATTCAAATTCTCACTAGTAAAGCAGCAGTTTTGGATCGATTCTTGAGTAGATCAGCAGACAAATCCAGGAGAGGACCTATACATCTGCTTGGCAGTTTCAAATGTAGCAGTTAGCTCAGTTTTCATCAGCGAAGAGTTAGGGGGCACAACTTCCTCTCGGATGCTTGTCAAAAACTCATGAAATGAGCAATGGAGTTGAGCCAATATGACTTAATCTACCCGCCGATGACAAATATAAAGGCTCAAGCCTTAGCAGAATTTGTTTCCTCCTCAACCGAGGAAACAAAATCGGCCAGCAGATCAGTATCCCGTCCTTCAACAAATGAAGACTCATCAACTAATGTTGAAATAGGGGCAGGTCAGCCCAAAGATATACCACTTTTCAACTTATGCTGAAACAGGGGTAGTTCAACCTAAAGATATGTTAAATTTATAGGTGGATGGGTCGTCAAATCACCAGGAAGCCAGAGCATGACTTGTTTTATTCACCTAAGGATGACCTTCTATTTGGAAAAAGTCCAAGAGCCCATGAAATGACTATGTATGAGTCACCCGGTAGATCATCTCATTTGCAGCAAAAGCCTCTACATGCAGATCATTTTGTCTTCAGCGGACTACATTTCAACAACAACAGAAGCCTCTACATGCAGATCATTTACTTATACAATAAAGACAGATAAGTCAGCAAAATCAGGGACATTCTACTTCTATTTTTGGCGGGGCTTCTCAGTGAAAATACATCTCCCCTGCTTTTAAGTAAGAAGGAAAAGAAAAACGGTCAGCTCAAAAGCAAAGGAGATGAAGGGAATTTGTGAGAGCAAAAAATAACCCTTAGCCCAACAGGATAGAGAAGCCCAAAGATTTGGGTTGTTTTCAAAAAGCCCAAAAATTACCCATGAAAAGGGCCTAGTACAACTCAGTAGAATACTCTTTTCTCAGCAGAGGAATAGTGTTCAGTGTTGACCACCATGCTCAGCTGAGTACAGAAGCTTGCAAGAGAGGTATCACCAAACAGGAAGTTACAATCGCCAACGGGAGGTTACAACTACCTAAGAGAAGTTACAACTACCTAAGAAAAGTTACAACCACTTGCAAGCAAATCATTCCCTCATCTGCCACGTGACTCACTCATCTGCCAGCAGTTTACTCGATTTGCCTCTATAAATAGCCAAACACAAAGCCATCTGGCGGTAACTCTTTCTTGATTAACAATTCTCTCTTCAATTATAGAGAAATAAATATTTTTCTAAAGGCATTGTTCTAACTTTGGCATCGGAGTCCCCGTGGCAGGCACCACACCAGTGTCAAGAATTAACCTTCATCTTATGCAGATTGTTCTGCGTGATCAGCACGTGATCTGACGAAAATTTGGATCCACAATAGATATTCTCCATTATTAAATGCGACAATAATAGATTGTTGTTCAGTTCCAAGAGGATAATGCACAGGGACAT
The DNA here is from genome assembly GCA_963556465.1 of Berberis vulgaris. Taxonomy (NCBI): domain Eukaryota; kingdom Viridiplantae; phylum Streptophyta; class Magnoliopsida; order Ranunculales; family Berberidaceae; genus Berberis; species Berberis vulgaris. The sequence continues at coordinate 36,175,653 of OY747126.1, read as the reverse complement.
AGTCATCCTCATAGTTCCCCGAGAAGAGAAGCAGCCCCCAGGACAGCAAAGAGACCATGATTGAATCCAATATAGCGGTCATAACTTGCCCCGACTATTGTAGAGAGGAACGTCTTCATCGCAGTAGGGAGGAGGGAGATCGTCGCAAGGAGAAAGAAGGAGGTGCGGCGCAGGGATGAGAAGGAGGTTTCGAAAAAATTGTTGTATGATTTAAGAAATATCCGATTTGTTAGTTTAACATAAGGTAAGGGCAAAATGGTCCAAAGTTAATCTTGATCGGTCAATGATGTGGACTTAACGGTTCCGTCAGAAAATGAGGGTTAAACTCAAATAGTTTTCAAAATGAGTGTCAAACTCTAATAGTTATAAACTAATGAGTGTCAAACTAAAAAAAACCCTAATTAATAAGTATACAATATTGAAATATACTATTTTCTTGTTTTGAATATCTTTGTTATATTTGTGAACAAAGTATAAGAAATTTGAGACTGTTATTTTGCATTTAAAATATGTAAAATTATTTGTTTCAATAGGTCTAATTTCATTAGAATCCTTATTTAGGTTTTGAGGGATTATATTTTGATTATTTCGTATTGAAAGCATGATTAAAAATCAAATCATTTGGGGTGGCAAATTTGCTTGAAATATGGTAAGAGCAAGCTATTGACAAGTTTATGGTCTAAACAGGTGTGCAAAGAAATGACAACACCAGTGAAAAATGGCAATTGAACGCGTGACAACAAGTTAAATATTTTGCCAATAGAGTATGTTGTTAGATTCGCCATTCTAATGGGTCATTTTCGGAAAGACTCGCTAGTTTGTTGTTCAGGTCTATCTACCCTAGAACCAAGAATTAGAACCGGTTCCTAGTTCGAGTTTTTGTTCGTTCAGTTTTTTTTTTTTAAGAGGGATATGGAAAATTCGAATTGAACCAACCCGTTTCCATGGCTAACGATAACCTTCGTAACCAGAAAATCAAGTGGGAGCAGGTACAAGACCCTTGGAGTGCTTAACTTTGGAATATGTTAATGTCTGGAGTGCATATATTGGAACGTCTATAAAAGCAAGGATTGTGATTTCACGAAATTTCGCTGAAAATTTCGTTTTTTTGAAATTACGAAAAGAAAAAGGGTGAAAGAACAAAAGTTTTTTCGAAGAATTACAAGGTTTTTTTCGTAAATTTTGATTTTTTTTCGTAAAAATACAAAAAAAACAGCTACTAAAAAATTACATTTTTTCTAAAAATTTCAGGGTTTTATCATAAATTTTGAGTTTATCATTTATTCTATTTATTTATTGCTTTTTGAAATCACTCTCTAATTTTCTAATTATCACTTCTTCTACTTATATATTGATTTATGGAACTACCCCTTGATTTTCTAATTATAGGTATTTTGGTTTAATTTAATGTGTTTAATACATTTATTTACTTGCATCTTATTTTTCACATATTTAATATACCCTTGAAATTCATTATATATATTTCATGCATCCTCGAAATTTTTATGTTTTTATTTACACACCAAAATATTTCTTAAAATTAGGATACCGAAATTAACCTGAAATCACAATCCTTGTATATAAGTAATATACTTTCACAATTTTCTTCTTATATATATAAACTTTTTTTATGAGCAAACATTCTATAAAATAATAAGCAAGTTTCACCATTTTTTAATATTAAATATATAAAATTAGTTATAAGTTATTTAAGATTAATAACATTCGTAAGGCAAATAGTTATAACTATAAACAATTATTATAGAAAATACAATATTTATTTATTTACTTTTAACAAAGCTAAGCTTATATTGATATGTACATGAAACATCAAAATATAATGTCACTAGAAAAAAAAAATTAATCAAAGCAAAGCATTTACACAAGGATTCGAATTTTGGAAGTTGGATTCTATAAACAAGAAAGTGGAGATTTGAAAAAAAAAATCATAAGCAGAATCGTCAGAGAGAGGAATCAAACTTTTGGGAGCGAGATTTGGTAAATGACTAAAGGAGATTTCAGAAAGATCCGTTCCCAAACTACTAGAACGAGGTTTAAGAGTGGGAGCATCTCCCCTGATAGAATGTTTACATGAATACCAAACTGCCACAAACATCACATCACATTGTTTTCTATTCTGTAGCATCATAAACGCGGCATCCACTACCAACTCTAGAACCAAACGGGCGAAGAAATGGGCGAGGAAGGGTGGGGCGCACGTGTAGGAGGTGACACGTTGTAAAAAAAGGGGGGGGGGAATCGAAAATTTGGGGGAGAAGAAGGAGGGAATGGGGAGGAGGGATTTCTCCCCATTTTCAATCTCAGAGACAGAGAACCTCTCCTCCCCATTTTCTCCCTCTCCCTCTCCCCATTTTCCATCTCGACAGAGATAGAGAAGGCCCTCCCTCTCCCCAAACGAAGCTCTCCCTCTCCACCCTCTCCCCATCATCAACTCAAACAAAGCCAGAGAAGAAGAAGGAGAAGAGAATAAGCTCTCCCTCGTCCCTTTCCTCTCGCAAAAGGTAAACCCGGCGCTTGATTTTCCCTCTCATTTTAGTGTTTCTCTGAGAAAGTGATGCTTTGGTTGTTTTAGGTTTTTGGTTCCCTGAGAGTCTTGTCTCAAGCATGGTTTACCCACAAACCGTTTCATCAGGGTTGCATTTGGTCACTCTATTTCTTGTAGTTAAGAGTTGCTACCACTTTTTACTATTTCATTTTTCGTTTAGGCGGAGAAGTAGCTGATATTGCAATGTCACTCCTGATGCTTCTTTTTTGTTATGTTATGCAACAGCTCTTTTCATTTAAACTTTCTTATTTGCAGGCTGAAGAAAATGATGTTATATGTGTAAGTTCATTAATTCTTCAAGTTCTTTATGAATGCAGAAAAATTATGGCCCTGAGTTGGTAGATGTCAAAGCTTTGTTTATAATAGGGTGCTTAAAGCCATGACCTTGGGTCCTTGTGTGTTCTTGACTTGGTACATCCACTAAAAAAAGACTTGAACATCGATGTTATTGTCAGTTGTTGAAGCCATGTTTGCTTTCTAAACAAGTTGTTAAGTAGTCAAAGCATACAAAATTTATTCTTAAGCTCTTGGGCGAATGATGCAATTATATGTAATGTAATATGTTTAATTATATGATGAAATTTGTGTTTCATATTGTTCTTGTTTTTCTTCCATATGGCTTTTGTACTTTTGTACCATTAAGAAACTCTGGTTTATCTTTCTATTTTCTTGTTCTTTTTGCTGATATTGATTTCTTTCAATAGATTATGCCAAAGATGATCCAAACATGAAAGAAGAATTGGAGAAGGACATGATAGATCTACTGACAGAGGAGCTAATTTTACAACAAAAGTCACCCATGATAGCATGGAACACACGAGGGAGTCCATACTAGAAGCAAAGAAAACCTCTTCACATTACCAAAAAGAAGCAGATAAGTGCAATGCAGGAATGGAAACATGTGAAGAAGCAAGAGAAAGGGCTGAAGCAGAACTCAGAGTTGAGCGTAAGCTGTCAATTTTATGGGAAGAACGGGCTCGCGAACATGGATGGAGGGATTTGAGAAGAATGTATTCATAATTTATTTCAGAGAAAGAGAAATATTTTTTTTAATAATTTCTTTGACATTGTTCTTTTCTTACGCCACAGTTTTGACGAATATTTGAGGCCTGTATGTTCACACTGTGCATATGCAACAAAGTTTTGTATTCTTTTTTTACCACATGTTTCTCTGAGAAATGAAACACATTGAGTCACTGTGAAGAAACAGAGCACAAGCATGATATTTCCCAAGCAAAGTTCAACAGATGTAGAACTCATTCAATTGAAATTTCTTACACCATGATAATGAGGCTTGTGAAATTCATCCTAAAGATGGGATAATGAGGCTTGTGACCTTTGGATGGCCAGAGGAGGAATGAAAGTTGTAATGCATTTTCGTTAAATTTTTGGCATCCATTTTAAAGTGTAAAGACATTGATGGAACTAAAGCTTCAAAAACCTAGGAATCCCCTCTTGGATGAAATTCTCCATAGAGTTTAAGATTCAAACATTTTCAGTTGTTACATTAAAAACAATTTGTTTTGTTTCTCTCTTTGTAGTTTGAAGTAGAATCAAAAGGCCAGAAACAAATAAGGAGAACTACCCCATGATGATCAGTTCAGCTTGTTATCAGACTACTGACTTGGAGGAATTAGACGAAACAACCAGACCCTCTAAGATCTGTTCACAATGTTAAAACAATGTTTTCCTCCACAATTTCTTAAATACGGGGACACCATTACATTGGCGATTTCTATGCAAAATGGTGGATATGCTTGGATGCTTAATTTCAAATAAGTTCCAATCATTTGTTTTTGTCTACCATATTAGTCTGACAAAAACCACTTAGGTGACCAACTTGTTGTGTTAAAAATACCTACAGCGTACACTGATAGAAAATGGAGCTTATAAACATGGCAAATACAGATCGTGACAAGTTATGATAAAGGGTTTTGATTATAAGTAAATGTTTAAGTGTGCACCACCATATTTTCCGCTGGGACAACAAACACAAGAAACTTTCCTACTTGAAATTCTCTGGATAGTTATGATCATATGAGAGGTACTCCTAATATCAATATGGAGTTAGCCAAGGAGCGTAGATCCATGACATGTTCAAATTTACCCCTTCCTTTTTTATGATGAGCTTCGTCTCTCGACCACCTTCTCTTCAACTTGAACATAAAACTCAGCCCCCAGCATCTCATGTATATTAAGATTTGTTGATGCACTCATGTCAACAATCTCTTTGATCACTTCAATATTAAGAGAGAAGCCCAAACTGGACAAGACTCTAATTGTATTTGCGATCCTCATTATGTTCTGCCTCTTCTCCAATGGAGTGTAACTCTGTTCTTGTTCTTCAAGACTCATGGATTTTATGTTGGATTTGGAAGTCTGTTCTGATTTAGTCTCTTGATCTTCTACCATGGCATCTCAAACTTCGATGTGCTCACCAACCCATATAAATCCATTACATCCCAGAATCAAATCAATATCATACTGTTCAAGGTGATGAAAATGTTGCTTCTGCCTCTTCACTAGATAAGGAGGAACTGTAAGCAACTAACCCTTCTCAAGCTGCAATTACAATAAAAAAAAATCACCAGAGATAACAAAAAAGAACCAACATGTCTAAATGCTACTCAACTCCTAAACCACTTCTTCCATCATTACATAAAATTAGTATACTTAAAAATAAGGCTTAATGAAAAAATAGACAAATGTGCAAAACAAACCCTCCCATATTTCTGACTTCTTGCTTGAAGATGCAAACTGCCATCATGCTGGAAACCACGAACTTCAGCCTGCAAATAAGAAAGTTTAAATGAAAAGAGCTGTTGCATAACATAACAAAAAAGAAGCATCATGAATGACATTGCAATATCAGCTACTTTTTTGCCTGAACGAAAAATGAAATAGTAAAAAGTGGTAGTAGCTCTTAACTACAAGAAATAGAGTGACCAAATGAAACCCTGATGAAACGGTTTGTGGGTAAACCATGCTTGAGACAAGACTTCAGAGAACCAAAAACCTAAAACAGCCAAAGCATCACTTTCTCAGAGAAACCCTAAAATGAGAGGGAAAATCAAGCGCCAGGTTTACCTTTTACGAGAGGAAATGGACGAGGGGGAGCTTTTTCTCTTCTCCTTCTTCTTCTCTGGCTTCGTTTGAGCTTCTTCTCTTCTCCTTCTTCTTCTCTGGCTTCGATTGAGTCGATGATGGGAAGAGGGTGGAGAGGGAGAGCTTCGTTTGGGGAGAGGGAAGGCCTTCTCTATCTCTGTCGAGATGGAAAATGGGGAGAGTGAAAGGGAGAAAATGGGGAGGAGAGGTTATCTGTCTCTGAGATTTAAAATGGGGAGAAAGCTCTCCTCCCCATTCCCTCCTTCTTCTCCCCCAAATTTTCGATTCCTCCCCCCCCCCCCCCCCCCCCCCCGTTTTTTTTTACAACGTGTCACCTCCTGCATGTGCGCCCCACCCTCCCTCGCCCATTTCCTCGACATCTAGAATCACCCGATCAAGATACACAAAAATACCAACCCTTAATTGATCGTCGAAACAAATCACACATCCAACAAAATCCATGGATGAAATTTCAGTCACATTTTAATTCTTTATTGGATAGTATGATGGTGACATGGTAGTTAATTCCAACAACACTCCATTTGAATAGTTTATCAGCCCATTTTCTAGTAAGAAAGAAAGGAAAACAAATGGTGGAAAAGAGCCAGCAGCCATGCAATATTATATATATATATATTAACACCAGTAAATTTTTGATAAAGCTCCAAAGTTGATGTGGGCCTATAGGGCTTGTAGGAAGATGCAATGTGTCCTTTATTTGATCCAAATCTTAACCATTGTTAAAGACAATTTTCTCTATTTTGGCAATCATATTTCTTCAACAATATAAATAAAAAAAAATTTCCTTAAAAGGAGGACAACTAAGAAGTTTTCCATTACTAGTTTCTAATTTTCCCAGTTTGTATAATAATTTTATTATTATTTCTAGTAACTGCTTCTTCGCTTTACATTTGCTCATTGTTTTTCTTAGTGTTGAATCCCTCATGCGACATGTTATGTCCAAAACTTTTACCGCACTTTAATTTTAATATTCTATCCTAATTTTTGAATTGCATACAAATTTACTTTTAGTTGAAAGTAATGTTAATTTAATTTGGGTTGAAAAGGGCTTTTTCGAAACTTTTTTTAATAGAAAAATAAATTAAATTTTGAATGGCCTAAAAAATTATTAAAATAATAGCTTGGAGGCGTTATAGATGCATTTTAAACATATTTGATAAAATAAAATAAAAAAACTTTAAAAAATAAAAAATAAAAAAAACAAAGTAGTGGGAGGCGTAGAAAAAAAAAGTTTCGGTTAGACGAAACAAAATCTTGCTACAAAATAGGAAAATTTCTTAGTTGCGTTTTTTCAAGGAAAAAATTATTTGGGCTGTTGAGGAGATACACAAAAATTGCTTAATTGACTTGTTTTAATTGTTGATAATGCAGGTGGCTGATACAACTTTGCATAGCTATTGAAAATTCTGTACCCACAGTTCCAAGCTTCCAGCTGAACAAATCTCTTCACAATGGTCTATAAAGCCATCTTCACCAAGTGGAGGACCTGTGTAGTCATCCTCAAACACTAAATCTTTGTCAGAATTTCAAAGCCAGAAGCGGGTTTCTAGTAGCCAAACGAGATTCTCGAAAGATTGATCACCAAGTCTTGATGTTTTATGCCATCGCATATCGGTGCTTTTGAAGGACTTCTGATCGCACCTGAATAGGCAGACCGAAATGCTAGACAGACTATGAAACCCTCACTCAAGTCTCTGATGTGCATGGACTATTTGGATCTGCTTTGAGTTTGTCTGACCTATGAAACCCTCACTCAAGTCTCTGATGTGCATGTCAAATGATATTGAAATATGTCTGGATGTTATAGCTGTTGAGGTCCAGCCCATTAGGGTGGATCCAACTTTTGTAATTAATCAAACATAATTTCAAGTTTGGTTAATAAGGAAAAAAGTTTTCAATAAGAAACAAAAACAGAGTTTTTTGTTTTAAATAAGGAATGAGTTGGCAGCTGATTAATTAAATAGAAACAAAGTTCTATTTGAGGCGGTGTTGGGCGGCTGCAAACAAATATAAATATGTGTATAAAACATAATTTGAAGTTTGGTTAATAATGAAAAAAGTTTTCAATAAGAAACAAAAATAGAGTTTTTCTTTTGAATAAGGAGTGAGTTGGCAGTTGATTAATTAAATAGAAACAAAGTTCTATTTGAGGCGGTGTTGGGCGGCTGCAAACAAATATAAATATGTGTATAAAACAAAGTTTTATTCATAGTGTTTTCAGAGAAGCTGCTGTGTGAATAAGCAACAGAGAACATAGTATTCTCTTTGGTGTTTGGTGCGGCTGTGTGCGCTTGGACGGTGACTTTGTGTCTGATTCTTTAGGCGCGATTTTGTGCGGCAAAGTGTGACGCGTGGCTGCGATATCGACTTAGTTTTTTCAATTGATTTGGTAGAAGAAGTTGAAGGAGTTTTTTGGGTTAATTTGTTGTGAGGTAACCCGTGTTATTTACTCCTTGTATTACTCAAGCTTTGGGCAAAAAGCTTGAAAAGTTATTGTACTTCTTCTTATTTGATTAGTGGATTCTCTCGGATTTTCCCCATGATTTTTCCCTTCACATTGAAGGGTTTTCCACATAAATCTTGGTGTCTTGTTTATTATTGCTTTAGATTATTTCCTTGGTATTGTTTTATTGGTATTTGTCCCAACAAAATGGTATCAGAGCAATTGTTGGGAGATTGTCAATTAAGAGAGTTGACATGGAGAATAACAACAATACAAGGATGATTAGCCTTAATGGCTCAAACTATGTTATTTAGAAAGCCAAGATGGAAGACATATTATACTGTAAGGATTTATATCCTCCAATTGAGGGAGATGCAGCTAAACCCATGGATATGTCAGAAGAAAAGTGGAAGAAATTAAACAGAAAGGCTATTTGTCACATCAGGCAATGGTTATATGATTCAGCATTTCATCATGTGTCAGTTGAGACGTCTGCACATGCTCTTTGGACCAAACACCAGAATTTATATGAAAGGAAAACCGCTGCAAACAAGGCCTTCTTGATCAGGAAGTTAGTGAACTTGAAATTAAAGGAAGGCAGTTCTATTGCTAAGCCCTTGAATGATGTCCAACATGAAGATAATGTTAGATGATGAAATGCAAGCAATCTTATTTCTTAGCTCATTACCAGATAGTTGGGAAACATTGGTGGTGTAGGTTAGTAATTCGGCACCGAATGGACAGCTTACCATGGAGTTGATTACCGGTAGTTTATTTAATGAAGAGACTAGAAGGAAGTCTGTCTGTATTGATCATTCCCAAGCACTTGTGACTGAAAACAGGGGGAGAGAAAAATATAAGAAATATCACGGTTATGATAAGAACCGTGATAAGTCAATAGGGAGATCAAAGTCAAGAGATAGAAGTTTTAAGTGTCATTATTGTGGTAAACCAAGCCATTTTAGAAAACAATGTTATAGTTATAAAAGATATTTGAAAGAGATAAAAGTGAAGAATGGTGATAGTAAAGAAGCTACAGCTGCTATTACTGATGAACCCGTGGCTCTTTTGTATGGCGAAGGTGAATGTTTGCATGTTGCAAATGAATGTAGCGAATGGATTATTGACACCGGTGCATCTTATCATGAAACCCCAAGGAAAGACTATTTCACTACTTATAGAGCAGGGGATTTTGGCAGTGTGAAGATGGGAAACACTAGCAACTCTAAAATAGTGGGAATAGGTGATGTGTGTGTCTAGACTAATACAGGGTGCACGTTGACTTTGAAAGATGTACGTCATGTTCCTAATCTTCGTCTGAACCTGATTTCTGGACTTGTTTTGGATAAACAATAGTATATTAATTATTTTGGTAATGGTGCATGGAAGCTTACCAAAGGTTCACTTGTTGTGGAAAAGGGTAAGGCGTGTTGCACACTATACAAGACTCAGGTGAAAGTGTGTAAGACTGGTTTGAATGCAGCTGAAGATGGTTCTTCTACAAACTTGTGGCATAGGCGACTTACACACATGAGTGAGAAAGGTATGCAACTCTTAGAAAAGAAGAAATTAATTCCCTCCTTGAAAGGTACTCCTCATAACCCCAGTGATTATTGTTTATTTGGTAAACATCATAGAGTTGCGTTTCGTAGATCATCAAAAAAAATATGGCTTGTTAGATTTGGTTTACACTGATGTTTGTGGTCCCATTGAAGTAGATTCTCTTGGTAGTAGTAGATATTTCTTGACATTTATTGATGATGCATCAAGAAAGGTGTGGATATATTTTCTCAGATCTAAGGACCAAGTTTTTCAGCTATTCCACCAGCTTCATGCCAAGGTTGAAAGAGAAACAGGTAAAGTTTTGAAGTATCTCCGCAGTGATAATGGTGAAGAGTACACATCAAAAGAATTTAAAGCTTATTGAAGTAAGTTTGGTATACGGCATGAAAAGACAGTTCCTGGCACTCCATAGCATAATGGGGTGGCAGAAAGAATGAACCGGACTATTGTAGAAAATGTGAGATGCATACTTTGCATAGCTAAATTGCCAAAAGAATTATGGTCTAAAGCTTCTAGTACAGCTTGTTATCTCATCAACAGGTCTCCTTCATTTCCTTTAGATTGTGACATTCCAGAAAGAGTGTGGAGAGGAAAAGATAGTTCATACTCTCATCTGAAGGTATTTGGCTGTAAAGCATTTGTTCATGTACTGATTGTGAAGAGATTAAAGCTTGATGAGAAGGCATCTCCATGTATTTTCATTGGTTATGGAGATGAGCAGTTTGGCTACAGATTATGGGATCATGAGTATAAGAAAATTATTGAAGCAAAGATGTGGTATTTTATGAAGATCATACCATAGCATATTTTGAGAAAATTGAAAAGCCAAAGCAGATAAATAATGAGGTAGCAGATCTTACACCACTTCCTCCTCCTTTGTCGCATGTTGAAAGTGGGGAAGAGATGCCAAATGATATAGTTGGTGACCATATGCCAGAAAATGAAGTTGTTAATGATGATCATGTAGAAACAGATGAGACTGTGCATGAAGAGCAATCCCTTCAGCAAGAAATAGTAGAGCCTCAATTAAGAAGGTCTACTAGAAAGTGACAACCTTCAAAGAGGTATCCTAATGATGAGTATTTTTTCCTTATAGAAGAAGGTGAACCAGAAAATTTTCAAGAAGTACTAAATCATAAACATAAAGATAGCTGGATGAAAGCTATGCAAGAATATATGAGTTTCTTGCATAAGAATGGTACTTATGATTTAGTTGAGATTCCAAAAGATATAAAACTTTTGAAGAACAAATGGGTGTACAAATTGAAAAAGGATGGTGATGGAAAGAATGTGAAGCACAAATCTCGGTTGGTGGTAAAAGGCTTTGAGCAAAAGAAGGAGATAGATTTTGATGAGATATTCTCACCCATGGTGAAAATGACATCCATTAGAGTGGTGTTAAATCTTGCAGCTAGCCTAGATATTGAGATTGAGCAGTTAAATGTTAAAATTGCATTTCTTCATGGGGATTTGCATGAAGAAATTTACATGGCATAACTAGAGGATTTTGAAGTGAAAGGGAAAGAACATATGGTTTGCAGATTGAAGAAAAGCCTTTATGGATTGAAACAGGCTCCGAGACAGTGGTATAAGAAGTTTGACTTCTTTATGGTAGGACATGGCTACAAGAGAACACTTCTAGACCATTGTGTTTATGTCAGATATTTTTTGCCTGATAGCTTCATTATTCTCTTGATTTAAATTGATGATATGCTAATTGTTGTTAAAGATGTTGATATGATTGGCAGGTTGAAAAAATATTTGTTTAGCTCTTTTGATATGAAAGACTTGGGGCCAACTCAACACATCCAAGGGATGAAGATTACACGTGACAGAAAAATTAAGAAATTTTGGTTGTCACAAGAAAAGTACGTTGAAAAAGTACTTGAAAGGTTCAACATGAATGATGCTAAGCCCGTGAGTACTCCACTTGCTAATCACTTCAAGTTAAGTGCCAAGTTATCTCCTCGTACTGATGAAGAAAAGAAGCATATGTCAGGTATTCCATACTCCTCTGTTGTAGGGTGTTTGATGTATGTTATGGTTTGTACAAGACCAGATATTGCTCAAGCAGTCGGTGTTGTATTCAGAAAATCTAGAAAAAGGACATTAGGCTGCAGTTAAATGGATTATGAGATATTTGAAAGGTGCTTCAAAGCTTTGTTTTAGCTTTGGTAATTCAGGAGTTGTGTTAGAAGGGTACACAGATGCAGATTTTGCAGGTGATTTAGACAAGAAGAGGTCGACTTCAGGTTATATTTTCACTTTTGCAGGGGAGCTGTAGCTTGGCAGTCTAGATTGCAAAAGTGTGTTGTTTTGTCAACTACTGAAGCCGAGTATATTGCCATTAATGAAACAAAGAAGGAAATGTTATGGTTGAAAAGATTGCTCAAGGAGCTAGGTGTGAATCAGAATAAGTATGTGGTGCATTGTGAAGTCAGAGTGTTATTGAGTTGAGTAAGAATGCCACATACCATGGACTTACCAAACGTATTGATACACGTTACCACTGGATACGTGAAGTGCTTGAGAAAAATTGTTTCCAGGTTGCAAAGATTCATACTAGATAAAATCCTTCCGACATGATGACAAAAGTAGTTCCAAAAGGAAAACATGAGTTATGTAGAGAACTCATTGGAATGGCATAATATGATTAGGCGATGATTCTTCCCTAATGGTCTGGAGGGGGAGATTTGTTGAGGCCCAGCCCATTAGGGTGGATCCAACTTTGGTAATTAATCAAACATAATTTCAAGTTTGGTTGAATAAGGAAAAATGTTTTCAATAAGAAACAAAAACAAAGTTTTTGTTTTGAATAAGGAATGAGTTGGTAGCTGGTTAATTAAATAGAAACAAAATTCTATTTGAGGCGGTGTTGGGCAGTTGCAAACAAGTATAAATAGGTGCATAAAACAGAGTTTTATTCATAGTGTTTTCAGATAAGCTGTTGCGTGCATAGTATTCTCTTTGGTGTTTGGTGCGGCCGTGTGCGCGTGGACGGTGACTTTGTGTCTGATTCTTTGGGTACGATTTTGTGCGACAAAGTGTGACGCGTGGCTGCGATATCGACTTAGTTTTGTCGATTGATTTGATAGAAGAAGTTGAATGAGCTTTTCGGTTAATTTGCTATGAGGTAATATGTGTTATTTACTCCTTATATTACTCAAGCTTTGGACAAAAAGCTTGAGAAGTTATTGTACTTCTTCTTAATTGATTAGTGGATTCTCTCGGATTTGCCCCGTGGTTTTTCCCTTCACATTGAAGGGTTTTCCACGTAAATTTTGGTGTATTGTTTATTATTGTTTTAGATTATTTATTTGGTATTGTTTTATTGGTATTTGTCCCAACAATAGCCAAGTCATTATGCAAATTTCAAAATTCATAATCAATTTATTAGTTTTCATGTGTAATATAGGTTATATGTCTCTGTTATGTTTATATGGTGCACGTTCAATTTATTTGATATAATAACATCTTAGTCCTACAACAAATTTATCATTGAAAAAATTCTGCAATCAAACTATGGAAAAAAATTCCGCAATCAAACAGTGGAAAAAAAAAATTTATGGAAAACTTTACCACAAAATTTTTTTTATTGAAAACTTTGTTTTCCATGAAAGGTCTATTTGGTTAGCTATTTTTCTTAGGAAAAGAAATATGTTTCCCTTGTTATGTAAATTTTCACTGTTTGATTGTCTATTTATTGACGAGAAATTGATTCTTCATCAAACTATTTTCCCACTACTCATGGAAAACCAAGTCCGAGGGAGAGGTCTTGAAATCGGATTCACGAAAACGATTTCAATTTTCATATCTATTTGTCGTGCAACCAAACAGACCCGAAAAGTTTTTCAAAAATCAAAATCACCCTTAGTTGTGCTATTTTAAAGGGAAAAAAATTATTTGGATTGTTGAGGAGATACAGTTGCTAAAATAGAGAAAATTTTCTTTTAACTATAATTAAGATGTAGATCAAATAAAGGATACATGACAACTTCCTATGAGCTTCACATACCCACATCCAAAATGTATTGATATTAATTAACACAAAGACAAGGAATGGAAACTAGTTCTTCATCGATATTAATAAATTAATGAACATGAGTTCAGTCTCAATCTTTCTTGTTTTTGTTTGTTCATCATCACTACCTCTTCCTCTTATATATGTTTCCTTTTAATCAACAAACTATATCTTTCTCTCCATCTCCTATCTATATCTCCGTATATTCACTACTAGAGACTCCATTTCTTCTTCTCTCTTTTCCATCCTTTGGTGAGGGCACGGCATGGGTGAGTGGTCTACATGTTTTGGGGTTCCATTTTGATTGAAGACTACTGCAGACTGTCGAGGAGACAAGGAAGGCTACCCCATGTCTATTTTTCCTTCTCATACCTCACAATCTACATAATCCTCGTTATCGATCCCTTTCTACTATTACAAATGCTAGCTAACTAAAACTACCATCCCTTAATCATTAAGCACACAAAACCTAGCCAACTGACACCTTGACTTTCTTCATTCCCCTATCCAGCTATTACTTAATTGTCAACTTGTCATTCATGTCTTCTCCTCTTCTACGTACCTTTCTAGACATGCTTGCAATGGCCGCCATCTTCGTGTTGTTAATAAGGCCTGTGGTGAAAAAAGTCCGCCATTATTCGTTTAAGGTTGGTGCAAACATATATCCATTTGAAACACTACTTCAGTACTTAATTTTGGATAGCAAACATGTTAAACTCTTGGTTTCTGATGCAGGGCGTGGGCGAGAAGAAAGCTATACTCAATGAGAATGTGATTTCATCACAAGTGAAAACTTCCTTACAAAAACCAAATAAGAACAGTTCACTTGATGAGGGTCTAGGCGGTGCAAGTATTCAAAAGCATGAGGAAGTCAAAGAAACAGAGGAAGTGATCTTGCTGGTGTTGCTCAAGTAAGCGTCCCTTCTTCCGGTTTCTTGGTGTATGCCTTGCAAGAAACATGCGTGGTGATCAGCATCCTGGGTTTAACTTAGACTATTCTCCACCAAAAACACATCCACCTGCTCACAACTAGATCACCCCTTCTTCCCGCTCATCGCATTCTCCTGTGCCTTGAGGGTCTCTTTCACACATCTGCTAACTCATCAAAATTACAAGAATGAAGAAATAGTAGTCAGAGCTAGCCTTAGTTATTTAGTATTAGCCAGTACTACAAATACAAATATCATAACAAGCACCTACATAGGCTGCACTGTATGTGTTGCCGTGCTTTGGCTGTACAAATCAGATAATATGCTTTCAGACTCAGAAATTTCTGCAGTAATTGAGACAATGAAGTTTGGTTGGAAATTTCTCGGAATCTTTATCTTCCATGTCTTCTCCCTAATTGATATTTCATATTTGGTACAAAAATGGTCGTTCAAATTATGAACAATTTCAAAGTAGTAGTCTACCTTATATATATATTAGAATTTCCCATTTTTACGTTGCTAGTATTAGGGAGTAAATTTCTAGGGAGCAGTGGTGACCTAGATTCATGGCCCATGTCCAGAGGCGTCCCTAGGCATCCGCGACATGGGCGGCCAGGCCCCCATTTCCTAAGGCTCCATATTTTTAATTTATATATATATATTCCCAAAAAATTAATGGGAAAATGAGTTTTAGGATCTACTTTTTAATAAAATAGACAATTTAGATATCATTATTGATGTAATGGCTAATTTGTGCCTAATTTTATACTTTTATGATTAACAATGACTCTTTTATTAACCAAGGTTAACCCATAAAGTTATATTACATATTTACCATCCTAAACAAATAGAAAATCTAATTTTATAGTTTTATGACCAACAAAGACTAAAAAAAAAAAAAAAACCTACGTATTGAACGACAATTTTAGTTACTATTTGTTATTAACCAACAAGGACTATAGAAAAAAAAATTTAATTGTTATTGACCAATTTTAGTTACTCTTTGTTAGTTTTATTGATCAACAAGGTTACAGGAAGAAGAAAAAAAAAAAAAAAAAAAAAACTTTTGTTAATTGTTATTGAATGACAATTTTAACAAGGACTACAAAAATAAATTGCTTGTTCACTGACCTGAAAATAATGGACATCATATGATAAATTCTAATTTTATTCAGGTCAGTTAACAGGCTAATGTTTTTTTTTTCTATCGTCCTTGTTAAAATTGCCGTTTAATAACAATTAACGTAGGTTTTTTTTTTCTGTAGTTCTTGTTGATCAATAAAACTAACAAAGAGTAACTAAAATTGGTCAATAACAATTAACGTATGGATTTTTTCGGTAGTCCTTGTTGGTCAATAACAAAGACTAACTAAAATTGTCGTTCAATAATAATTTTATATTATAAATTCTAATTTTTTATATGACAAATCCTAATATTTTTCAGCTCAGTGAACAGGCTAATGTTTTTTTTTTGTAGTCTTTGTTAAAATTGTCGTTCAATAACAATTAACGTAGGGTTTTTTTTCCTGTAGTTCTTGTTGATCAATAAAACTAACAAAGATTGACTAAAATTGGTCAATAACAATTAACATAGGGTTTTTTTTCTTGTAGTCCTTGTTGGTCAATAACAAAGAGTGACTAAAATTGTCGTTCAATAACAATTAACGTAGGTTTTTTTTTGTAGTCCTTGTTGGTTATAAAACTATAAAGTTAAGTTTTCTATTTGTTTAGGAGGGTAAATATGTCATATAACCTTGTGGGTTAACTTGGGTTAATAAAAGAGTCATTGTTAGTCTTAAGAGTGTAAAATTAGGCACAAATTAGTCATTACATCAACTATGTTATCTAAATTATCTATTTTGTGAAAAAAGTAGGCCCTAAAAGTCATTTTCCGAAAATTAATTATCAACCTTTATATCTAAATCTATCCAATGGTAATAACTTTGCTTGAGATATTTTCCTAAATAAATTGATTTAAAGCTAGATATGGTTTCCCAACTAAAATAGGAATTAAATCTTCCAATCTCCTCAAATATCTCAATTCAACTCACTGCATAATCTCGACCGTTAAATAGATTTAGATCTAAAGGCTTATAAATTGTGTGTGGATTTGGGACATATTTATTGTGACCCTTATTCTTCCCCACACCATCTGTTTTTCATCTTCTTTATTCTCTCTAATTCTAAATGCCATCTGCTTCTCTTATTTATTCTCTCTAATTCTAAAGAAAGAGAAATGGTAAGTTACAAAGATTAGATAGTATTAGTGGTTTTTTAATAGATTTTAATTATATTTAATATGTTTTTAATAAATTTTTAATAGTTTTTTTAACAGAGATTAGATAGTACTAGTGGTTTTTTAATAGATTTTAATTATATTTATATGTATTGATTTGTTTATATGTTAGCAGAGGACAAAACTTGTGGAATCCAGTATAGTGAATCCAAAATTGATTTGTGGAATTACGGTATCTTATCAGGTGATTTTGTTCTAATACATAAACTCTTTGTTGTTGTAATTTGTTTTCTTTCTTGTTATAATTTATGTTTGTTTGATTTGTTTGTTGATGTTGGTCACAATGATGTCTAGAAAATATAAGTCAGGTTTTGAAAAAAGAAAAAATAAGAAGAACTTGTTAGGTATTTAGCTGGATCTCTTGATAAATTTATGCCTAGTAAAATACGGGGCTCAACATCAAATGTTGAAGAAAAATTAATTCACCACCCGTGATTAGTGATATAATTGAAAATGAACAAGAAAATATAGAAACAAATGAACCAATAAGATAAACATATGAACAAGAGAATGAAGAAACAAATAAACCAATAGGAGATAACGAATTTTGTGGTGGATCACAAGCTTGTTACTGTAGATCTGATGAAGAGGAATTTCTCTTGGTTTGTTGACCAGCTGCCATTGGATAAGGCGGCTGCGGGGGTGCACCTCACTCATGGGCAGCATCTTCTGATGCTAGTAAGTCAATAACTTAGTTGTTTTGCCACTTAGTTTTTTCATTGTGTTTTGTTGTTTATACTCATGCGTAGTTTTTTAATCAAGGGATAGCCCCGTGACCCATGTTTGTATGGCGGGTACTGAGGTGGAGTCTGTACGGGATAAACTCTTTGCCTTGGAGACAAAGTTCATCAACCAGGAGGCACAACTTGTCGATGCCCTTAGGGACACTACACAAAAATGGGTAATTAGTAACATCAATATTTTTTAATTTGTAACTCTTCATTGTGTTACAAGTCGTGTAACACAAAACAATGTTACTAATTATTGACTTAAGTTACTATTAGTAATTTTATAAATAATAGCTTTATTATTTTAGTAATTATTTTACTACACCAAAATTAGGGATGGCAACAGAGTGGATTTAGGCAAATCCATCCCCCCCCACTGGGAATCGTGGATCCCCAAATCCATCCTGGATATCAGTTTATACCATTTTTCAAAAACCATTTTCGCTCCGGCCGGGTTGGTGGATATCTGCCCCGCCCCAAATATTCGTTAATTAAAAAAAACTAGTAGAGTTTGTCTCTTACTGAAATGCAGTTGACACTTGCAGTGTAACCGGATGATGACAACAACAACAAGAAGGAATAGAAGAAACCTAATTATGGCATCGATACAATAGCTAAGTTTTCCATTTGAGTATCCTAATTATAGCACATTGTGGAGCCATGTTTTCTTAATCAAACCATTAAAGCTATTTGTAAATCCATTCTAGATGATTATATATGATATAATATACCTATACAATGTACAAACATTCTTACTTCAGTCCTATCTCACACACTTAATAGTTCCATCACTTCTATTAACTTGATCCAGATGGGTCTCATGTTCTGCAGGTGCAAGCTATTGCACATGCTATGCGTGAGGGATAAAGGGCGAGAATATGTTGGGTTGAACAAGAGATATTTGGAAGATCAAACCTGGATGAACAAAATCGAAGTTAGAGCACTTGCAGTTGGAAGAGGAGGATATGGTGGATGTCTGTGAGCTCCGATGTGTCCAATCAACTCATGTGGTAGTGCATTCAAAGCCTTTGGTGGACGAAAGAGAAGCATCGTTTCAAATCTACGTCAACACTTCGTTCTTTTCCACCAAGATTTGGCTGCGTCTTTCTTCCAATCTGACCCACCACCATCGGCGGCGGAGTTTAATAGAGACCTTGACCTTTTGATTGGAGATCAAACCACCTAGATCCTTTGATTGGGGATCAACCACCAAATAAATTAAATAAAACTTGTATTGCTTGCCTAAACTCTATTACATCATATGTATTTATAACTGAAAGCAAAATAATACTTCCTAATTGAATTCAAACCTAATTCTAAAAATAATACTTCCTAATTGAATTCAAACCTAATTCTAATCAAACAATAACTCCTAATTCAAAAATAGAATATTGTTCTAACTAAGACATTCTAATCTCAAGTAAATACTAAATAGGATTGGTATCCTAACATCCCACGCCGCCTAAAACAAGGCTTGTCCTCAAGCCAGAAAATCTGGAAAACGAACACAAAACTGCTCGTAGTCTTCCCAAGTAGCTTCCTCCACAGGACGGTCAGTCCACTTGATAAGCCAGCGTGTAATGGGCTTATTATTGCGTTCAAATAATCCTCGATCAAGCAGTTTCTCCGGGACCCACGAGGGTTCATTGGCAAGAATAGGTAAAGTGGGGTCCGGAGTAATACCATTACCTAACTTCTTCTTTAAAAGAGAAACATGGAAAACGGGGTGGATACGAGATGCAACCGGAGATCAAGTTTGTAAGCCACAGAACCGATCTTTTCAAGGATGCGAAAAGGCCCATGAAACTTAGGAGACAACTTAGAGTAAGTCTGAGATGCAGCCGTGGATTGCCGGTATGGTTGTAGGCGTAAGAAAACCCAATCATTAACTTCAAAATGGTGCTCAGTGCGCTTACCATCAGCATATATTTTCATACGTTCCTGAGCCTGATAAAGGTTATCCTTGAGAACTTGCAGAGTGCGATCACGGTCCCGTAAAGCAAGGTCAATGGCATGAACCGCGGTGCTACCAGGTATATAGGTTGAGATCGTCGGAGGGGGCCGACTATAAACAGCTTCAAAGGGAGTCATTTTGATGGCACTATGATATGTAGTATTGTACCACCATTCTGCCCAAGGTAACCATTTTGTCCAACGACTAGGATGATGACTAGCAAAACATCGAAGATAACACTCTAAGGTACGATTGGTAACTTCAGTTTGACCATCAGTTTGGGGATGATAGGTGGAACTACGACATAATTGAGTATCTTGCATCTCAAAAAAGGTCTCCCAAAAATTACTTAAGAAAATCGGATCACAATCGCTCATAATAGAACGAGGCATACCATGGAGGCGAGTAATGTCCTGCACAACGACCTCGGCAACTGATGTCGCGGTGTAAGGATGAGCCAAAGAACTGAAGTGTGCATACTTGGAGAGACGATCAACAACTACCAAAATCGTCGATTTGCGATTAGATATTGGTAATCCATCAATAAAATCCATAGAAATATCTAACCAAATATCATCGGGTATTGGTAAGGGATTAAGTAGCCCAGGAGGAGAAAAAACTTCACTCTTATTCCGTTGGCAGATATCACAATGAGAAATAAACATCTTTACAGCAGTTTTCATACCATGCCAGAAAATTTTTGTTGAAGACGTTTATATGTGCAGAGAAAACCGGAATGGCCTCCAGATGGCGAGGAATGGAACTCATGTAAAAGTTTGGAACACCAAGACGATGATGGAACTACCACAAGTCGACCTTTATAGCGAAGAATACCATGCTCATATGAATAATGTGGTCGAGGAGATGATTGTTGACAACTATCAATAATACTACGCATGGAAGGATCGAGATGACACTCCCGGCTAATTTCATCAACAGTGAAAAATGCCGAGGAAGATAGAGCCAACAAGGAACCGCCGGAAGGCAAACGAGAAAGTGCACCTGCAGCTTGATTGACAGAACCAGAGCGATAAATGATTTCATAGACATATCCAAGTAATTTAGAGAGCCACTTTTGTTGTTCAAGAGATGAAAGTCGTTGGTCTATAAAATATTTGAGACTACGATGATCTGTATAGATTTTGAAGTGCCGACCCAGGAGATAAGGCCGCCATTTCTGGACTGCAGCAACAATAGCCAACATTTCCTTATCATAGATGGACATGTTCAAATTGCGTCCAGAAAGACCTTTACTGAAATACGCAAGGGGACGACCTCTTTGCATAAGTGCTGCACCAATGCCACCATGAGATGCGTCACATTCAATATAAAATTCAGCATTGAAATCAGGGAGAGCCAGTACGGGGGTAGAAGTTAAGGCGGTTTTAAGAGCAGAAAAGGACTTGGAGGCATCATCATTCCAGATAAAAGAATCTTTCTTTAATAACTGGGTCAAAGAGCACTAATCTTACCATAATCGCGAACAAATTTACGGTAGTACCCGGTGAGTCCAAGAAACCCACGAAGATCCGTCAAAGAAGAAGGACACGGCTAGTTGACAACACTCGCAATTTTATCATCGTCAACTGCAACACCAAGACCCGAAATAATATGTCCAAGATACCCAATAGAAGATTGAGCGAAAGAACACTTGGACGCCTTCGCAAAAAGCTTATGAGTGCGCAATAGCCCAAAAACAATAGAAAGATGGTGTAGGTGATCAGAGAGTGAGGCACTATACACCAATATATCATCGAAGAACATGAGGACAAAGCTATGCAAGTGAGGACGAAAAATGTCATTCATCAAACTCTGAAAAGGGGCTGGGGCATTGCTCAACCCGAAGGGCATAACCAAAAACTCATAGTGACCATCGTGTGTGCGAAAAGCCGTCTTGGAAATATCCGGTTCATGAACCCAAATTTGGTGATAACCTGAGCGTAAATCAAGCTTAGAAAACATCGATGCGCCGTGCAGTTCGTCCAATAATTCATCCACAATCGGAATTGGAAAGTGATCCTTAATAGTTATTTTATTAAGGGCTCGATAGTCAACACACATGCGCCAAGAACCGTCCTTCTTTTTAACCAAGAGAACTGGTGAAGAATAAGGGCTAGTACTGGGTCGAATAAGGCCTGCAGCCTTCAATTCAGATACAACTTTATCAATTTCGGCCTTTTGAAAGTGAGGATATCGATATGGCCGAACATTTACTGGAGAAGCATCTGATAAAATCGGAATATGGTGATCATGTGCTCGGGCGGGGGGAAGGGTGTTAGGAGTGCCAAAGACATTCTAAAATTTAGCAACAAGCGGCTGAACGACAGCTGGAATGGAAGCGCCCATGTCAACTTCCTGAGTTAACTATAAAAGAATGTCGTGACGTTCCTGTCGTAAAGAACGATGGACCGGGGTACTATCCATGAACATGACCATAAGAGAGTTGTCGCCAATTAATGTATAAGTACGATTAGCCACCGAGAAGGTCATAATCAGTTTGGAAAAATCCCAAGTAATAACACCCAAAGAGCGAAGCCATTCAACACCGAGAACCACATCACATCCAGTGATACCTATAAGGAAGAAGTGGTCGTGGAACTCATAATCTTGTAATTTAAGGGAAACATCACGACAAGAACTGGACTATGCAAATGGACACCATCCGCAATCATGACGCGTAAAACACCATCTTTGTGGATTGGAAACCCACATTGTTTAGCAAAAAGACGGGTGCAAAAAATTATGAGTTGAACCAGAGTCAACTAGGATAGTGACAGTCCTGTGTTTTAATTGTCCAGTGAGATGCATGGTTTCAGGCCGTGGGGACCCAAGAAGAGCATGAAGAGAAATCTCGAGAGGAGGTTCGGATAAAGTATGATCCGGAATAGGAGGCTCAACATCAGAAACGTCGTCTTCTTCCTCATGACCCTCGAGGAGCAAAACATGGGGCTGAGGACAACGATGGCCATGCTTATATACTTCATCGCAGTTAAAGCAAAGGCCCTTGGCACGACGTTCTTGTTATTCAGCCCATGACAAACGTTTAACACCTGGTGGTATACTAGTAACAGGCTTTGAAGAATTTGCAGCAGTCACAGGGTTAGCAAAATTTCGGACAGGCCCTTTTGATCGATCTTCTTGACATAAAGCCAACTCAAAAGCATGTGAAATACTAGTAGAGTGTAACATCCTAACTTCTGCTTGAATATCAACACGCAAACCCGATAGAAAAATGCTAATCTGATGGGATTCAGACAAACCGGGCACCAAATTAGATAGCTTTTCGAACTCGGTAATAAAT
Source organism: Berberis vulgaris (assembly GCA_963556465.1). NCBI lineage: Eukaryota > Viridiplantae > Streptophyta > Magnoliopsida > Ranunculales > Berberidaceae > Berberis > Berberis vulgaris. The sequence continues at coordinate 36,152,726 of OY747126.1, read as the reverse complement.
GAGCGAACTGTGCCTCGTTGTACTAACTTGGAAAGAGAACTACACGGATCGATATGTTCGTGAGAACCAAAGCGAGAGCAAAGATCTTTCAAAAACTGTGGCCACGTTAATGTGCCTAGTGATTGGCGAATCCATCGATACCAAGAGTTGGCATCACCCTGAAGGTGAAGAGCGGCAATGGGAAGCATCTGTTCGCTGGAAAGGCCGTTGAGTTCCTGGTACTGCTCGGTCTGAAATAACCAACCATACGGATCAGTTCTGTCGAAACGGGGTAAATCAATACGGAGGCCCTTGCCCGAAATAGGAATAATTGGCAGTTGTTGATCCGGTGGAACGTATGGTGTCGGGCGACATGGTTGGAGATTCCTTAATGCCTCTAGAATAGTGGCATTGGTGGTCTCAAGTGTGTGGAGGTGGGAGGAAAGCCCAGTAACTTGAGCAGTAAGATCATTGACATGCTCTTGTAATTCAGCAACCGTCATGATGATGCGCTGAAATAGGTGTGGAAACCCGGAGTCGATGAAATCTGGAGACGCGGAAATCTGGGATCGATGAAATTTATGAAGCGCTGGAAGCTGGGATCGATGAAACCTAGAATCAGGGATCGATGAAATTGATGAAACTTGGAATCTGGAGTCGCGGAAAACTGGAAGCGATGAAGCGCTGGAATCTGGGATCGATGAAGCGCTGAAGATGAAACTGGAGATGGTGCGCTGAAGACGAAACTGGACGAATCTGGCTGAGAAGAAACGGGGTCTGCGGAGGTTGGATGAAGACGCTGAATTGAATCGATGTGCTGAAACTGGGTCTGCGGAGGTTGGATGAAGACGCTCTGAATTGAATCGATGGAGACGCTGAATTTAATCGATGTGCTGAAACTGAATCGATGAAGAACATTGCTCTGAATTGAGGAAGAACGATGATGACGATGTGTTGAATCGATTGGGTAGGTGCGGAAGGGGAAGATGCTCTGAATCGAAGAAGATGCTCTGAATCGAAGAAGATGCTGATGATGATGGCGACGGCGGTTGCTGCGAAGGGCGGTGCTGTTGCGAGGTAAATTTTTTTTTTTTTTGGGATGAAGATCTGGGAGATCGGAGGTTGTTGTGGAGGGTGAAGAACGAAGTAACAAGAAAAAAAAATTGGCTCAGAATCGATGATGCTCTGATACCAGATAATAGAGACATTGACCTTTTGATTGGAGATCAAACCACCTAGATCCTTTGATTGGGGATCAGCCACCAAATAAATTAAATAAAACTTGTATTGCTTGCCTAAACTCTATTACATCATATGTATTTATAACTGAAAGAAAAATAATACTTCCTAATTGAATTCAAAACTAATTCTAAAAATAATACTTCCTAATTGAATTCAAACCTAATTCTCATCAAACAATAACTCCTAATTCAAAAATAGAATATTGTTCTAACTAAGACATTCTAATCTCAAGTAAATACTAAATAGGATTGGTATCCTAACAGAGTTAGTTGATGAAGAAGAGTCATTTTTGCCACCGCCGCCTTCTAATAGTGCTTGTTGCCACCAGATCGAACTACCACCACCAGCAACAGAGAGATAGAGAAAAGTGACAATGAGAGGTAGGGTCAGATTTTTTATCTTTTTAAAGGTTAAGGGTGTTTCAGAAGTGGCTTGATCTCAACAGAAGTGGCTTGTATGATGAAATCAATTCAAGCAACTTATATTCTTGTGATCTCTGATTTTTACCTAAATTCAACTTCGTGAAGAAGACGAACGTAGTCGAAATGAAAAGAGAGTAGAGATAAGAAGAAAATAAAACCCTCGCATCTCCATCTCCATTTCCAATTTTGTTTCCAATTCTCCTTCCATCTCCTTCATTTCTAATCTTTTCTGATTCGGTTCGATTCCTTCCATCTCCATTTCTGTTGTTGTTGGTAAGTTTTTTCTTCGAAATAAACTTGATTTCTAGGGTTTTTTTTTGTGTGACAAGTATCGAATTGAGTATCTGATTGTGTTTTGATGAAAAAAAAAACGAATGGGGAGCGATTGGAGTGCAGCAAAGCAAAGGATGGGTGCACTACGCGATTCACCGCCCAGAGCCACACATCATGCTCTTCAGGAAGCCTTTGAACTACTAGCAACAACAGGAGGGCGAATGTTCGTTCCATTTGGTGAACTTTTTCTCAGGAATTTTGAATTTTTTTGGATATGGAAATATTTTGATCCTGTTTGGAGTATGTGGAGAAAATATGGATGCATAACACGTAAAGGAAGGGTGGTGAGTTGATGTGAATGGGTATGAAAAAGAAAGAAATACATGACAAGTATGGAGAACCACAAACAATAATAACTACAATTTGAATGGAAATCATATGTCATAATTTGATTTGCCAAAGCAAAATATTGCAAATGAAAACAGAAGAACCATACATGGAAGAACAATTAGGCTTCAAACTTTCCCATTTTTGAATCAGGGAGATCATTCACACTTTTACTTTTGGGGGAAGGTAATCATGGTTTTATGGATCCCTAGACCATAGTTGTGACAGGGAGGCCTCCTAAGCATCAATAGCCACTAGTAATACTAGAACAAGTTAACTCCTACCATGAGGAGATGAAGAGAACTAGAGAGATTATACAAGTTGAGGTATAGATGGTTGAAAAACTCATGCCTTTCTGATATCATGTGAAATCCAAGTTTACTTTCAGACTTGTAGCTTCATGAATAAACGTGTGTCATAATCAAAAAATAATTTATTTCCTTGTTGTATGTCCACAATTTTGGTGGCATTGCTATAATATAATTGGTTTTTCATGTATCTTTGTTGACAAGGGATCTCTTACTTATAGATCAATGTTGCATTCTATTTCTATCCCTAAACCTTGTATATCTCTTCGAAAAAGAAGCTCTGACTTGAAAACCAGTCGATTAATTCCTGCAAAGCTTCATGTTTCTGCTTCACTCCCTGATGTGGATGGAACTAAAGTTGAGTACACACCATGGCTCATTGTTGGATTAGGAAATCTAGGAAATAAGTATCACAGAACTAGGCACAATGTAGGTACACTTTCTTGAACTACTGGAGTCTTGGTTGCACGTATTTATTTATTTTTGTTTACCATGTGTAATTTAACAAAAGCCAAAACCACTTGTGAATCAACAATTGACTTTTTGAAACAAGTTGGTTTTGAAACGATTGATCGCATTTCTCAAGAAGAAGGAAATAAGCTGAATACAATACAGTCAAAGTCATTAATGGGGATAGGTTATACATAAGCTAAACCTCTTTTATGGTCTTTCTTTGTTTGGTTGTATTCTCTCTCTGGTGAACCGTAGAACTTTCCTCTGATTTTTCATGTAAACCACAATACCGAGGAAATGTGCAAAATATAATACTAAGAATTTCACTTCAATCTGGGCATGTAAGCATCTATTGCATGAAAGTATCACAGTGTGCAACTATGTAAATTTTTTCAAAATATATTTTCCTGTTATTTAGATTTACGAGCAATATTTGTTTTATGACCTTGAGCTATAAGTTTGTGAGTTATTTAGCTTTTATATGCAATTATTGCAGGTGCAATTGAAGATGGCAAATCTATCGATAATGGAGAACTGCATTTGTTCACATCCCTATATATGATTGGAGATAATCCATTAGTTGACATCAAAGGTGCACAACATGTATATTTCTTGGAACTAAACTAAAACTCAACAACTATTTATCAAGTAAATACATATTGTGTGTTTTTATTTATTTATTTTATTTTTAATCTAAAAAAGGTGAGAGCGAATGTGCAGTTATTATATTTTTCAGGGAGGGCACCTCTGGTTCTCTATTTTGACGAGGACAGGGGTTATCAGGAAAAGAAAACCATGTGGAATTTCAGAATAAATAAATATTCAGTAAAACCCTAGATTTGTATGGCAAAGGATTTACAAGATTTCATAGAAAATATTCAGTGTGCTAATTTCTAGATAATCTTCATTGACAAGGATTTGTATGGGTTTTCTCCAAAAAATTTAAATTTATGTGATCCATTGATATTTACAAGATCTTGCTTTGATTGCATAGAAAGGTTAGCCTCTGTTTTTTTTTTTGTGGTCACTATTGAGATAGAAAAAAGGGTTCCTCTGGATAGTATGACCTATCCACTAAGGACATCAATCCCTTGTGTGTCACCTTAAGCAGTTTAAAGTGGTGTTCTTGTTTTTATCAACTGTCCCCTTTCTGTTGATGACAGTTGATTAAAAGCTCTATCCATTCCCCTTTTCAGTGTTTAGTGACTCTATATAAACACATGATCATTCCTCCAAACTCATCACGACTCAAACTTCTTTTCTCTGACTTTCCTCCCAAACAAATATTTCCTTACACTAGTTTTTAACATATATAAACAAACAAGTGCCCTAATCAAATAAAACATTTATATATACTTTGGTGAAATGATGTGGACAGGAAGGTTTGCTCTGGTGATCCTGCTAGTACTTCAAGTACAACATGGAGAATGTTGGAAGGGAAAGGTTCATAATAGTGGTGCTTTTGTCAGAACAAGTGGAACTCATTTTATGAAGAATGGGAAACCATTTTACTTGAATGGCTTCAATGCATATTGGCTGATGGATGTGGCATATGACCCAACTATGAGGGAGAAGGTTACTACCACCTTCCAAAAGGACATGGAATTTTAATGATGGTGGTAGCAAACCAATGCAATCTACTTCCGTTGTCTACAGTGAAGAAATGTTCAAGGTATATATGCATAGTTCTAATTATGACTAGAACTAGTAGCAATTTAAAAATGTATACATGCAAGGAAAATTTTGGAATTAGACAAATATGAATGTCTTGTGATTACATGCAGGCCTTGGATTTTGTGATATCTGAAGCTAAGAAGTATGGAGTTTATCTAATCCCGACCTTAGTAAACAACTGGAACGATTATGGAGGAAGAAAACAATACATTCAGTGTTGAAGAGAGTGTGGGCAGTACATTAATAACGATGATGATTTTTATACCAATTCTATGATTAGGGCTACTACAAGAATCATGTCGAGGTCGATTCGCCATTTGATTTTATTAACATCTTTTTTACCATGTCTATATCAATGTGAAATGAACAATTATAAGATTACACACTTATGACAGATAAAAATATGCATGTAGGCTGTGCTCACAAGAAAAAACACGATTACTGCCATAATGTATAAGGATGATCCTACCATCTTTGCATGGGAACTCATGAATGAACCTCGCTGCCAAAATGATCTGTCTGGAAAATCCCTACATGTACATTTACTTACTGTGATTATTATAAAAGCCAACAAGTCACCTATGGTCTAGATTATTGTTTTTGTAGTTAACTGTGTAGATGTTTACAGAGTATGATTGAAGAAATGGCTGCATATGTCAAATCCATAGACAACAATCATTTACTGGAGATTGGTTTGGATGGTTTCTATGGAGAGTCAATGCTCGAAAAGTAGGTGTTTAATTTTGGTTACCAAGTTGGGACTGACTTCATTGCCAATAACCAAGTCACTGGAGTTGATTTTGCAACTATTCACCTTTATCCAAATCAATGATTTGCAATCTTCATCTCTAATAGAGACAATCATGAATTACCATTAGTTAACAACAAAATATGATTTCGTGCTTACAGGGTGTCGGGATTAGAGGAGGCTCAGAAAGCCTTTGTAGAGAAATGGGTAAATGCACATAGGACTCCAGTTCAATCCTTAAGAAGCCACTCGTCCTTGCTGAATTTGGAAAATCTAACTGGTCTTTAGGGTATTCTTATGAAAAAAGAGACGCGTACCTTAGTAGCCTGTATGCATCCATATACAACTCTGCTAAAAATGGAGGTGCTTGTATGGAATATTTTGGCAAGTGTTGGCTCAAGGAATGGAAAACTATAGTGAATGTTATGAAGTGGTTTTGGCAGATAGTCCATCAACAACTAGTGTCATAGCACAATAATCGCATAAGTTGTCAACTCTCACCCAGATGCATGAAGTCCATTGGGTACATCATCGTGTACCTGCACCATAAAACTTATATTTTCAAGAATAATTAACATGTACTCGGCACAATCGAAGAACCCAATGGGAAAGTCCATTGTTGTGATATGTGTTGGGTCCAAGGGTGGAGAACAAAGCCCCCTTGGAACAATTTCCCAATGTGCACACGAGATTCTCGGCCAATGGACATTTTTCAAGCATCGATATTGCCCCGAACTTAAACACTCGCGGCCCAGGTATGAGGTTTTTACCAATTGGACTCTACCGCCGCCAAAAGGCATCATTGCTAGTGAGAGACACGTCAAATTCTTATTAACTTCACACGATGTGGCACCTTAACCTATGTGGAACTAATTGCATGCTAAAATCGAGCCACATCTCCAACCATCACCACCTTAGCGAGACTTGAGCCCATCCGGGATAAGCTACATCTCAACGTGCTATCCTACACCTCCAACTTGTCAAGTCCAAGGCCAAACCATTGGCTCTATACCACTTGTTGGGTCCAAGGGTGAAGTGAGCAAAACCATTCAGAACCACATCTCCGCGTGCACATGAGATTGTCGGTCAACAGACATGTGTCAAGCAATGATATTATCCCCAACTTAAAAAGTCGTGGCTCCCGGGTGTAGGATTTTTACCAATTGGGTTCTACCGCCTTCGAAAGCTCTCATCACTAGTGAAATACGCGTCCAATTTTTATGAACTTTACACGATGTGGCTCCTTAATCCATGTGGGACTAATTGCATACTCAAATCGAGCCACATCTCCAACAATATGGTAGTTGTTCTTCTTAAATGAAATAGTCGTTATCAATTGGCTTCTATGCTTTCGAATGGGGTTCAACACACTAGAAGTGTAGATATTTACCTCCAGGGAAGGGGACTCTACTTCTCATGGATTTTTGTAGACCTAATGGACATCAATGACCGAAGTCGACCATTTGGTTGCCTCCAAGCAATTTGACATGTCCAGTGTTTGTCATTTTCGTATGGGCGCAGTGTAGGAAGAACAACTATATCTGTTTTATTACTCAATTAATCTGTATAGCTAATTGTTAAACATGTAGGAAGTTTTTAAACTGAATTTCCTCCTGCAATTATGAGATATCAAGATCAATGAAGTTTATCTAACTTCATGATAGTTTGTCATTCCTAGTTTAAACTTGGTTTTTCACAGTGGCAAGGTGTTTGTGGTCTTTTGCCAAATCGACTTTGGTATTGAAATAATTAACTAATGCCAATACTAAAATACACTAAGCCGAAGACAAAAGTTTAGGAGATTGTCATGAAGGCTTTCTTTTGTTTTTAGTCCCCCTAAAAGTAGATACATTTCATCGAAGGTTTATCAAAACAATGCTGAAAGGCTTCCTCATTGTCCTAATAGGGTAACCAAACCATATATGAAGCCCAATGAGCATCCACTTTGCATATAGATTTGTTTTCCATATGGTCCACCTAAGCAGCTAAATTTCATGCTTGAATGCATCGACAGAGCAAATCACTAGTTATGGTGTTTGTGCTCGAATAAGGTTGTTGATGACCATGTAAACGATAAACAATTAGTCCACAAACTGTATATATCAACTATTACTTGATTGGTTCAGTATTTTATTAATTGTCATAGGTTCGGTACACTAGTGGTTAACTTCCTAGGAAGTAGGAACCAGTTTTAAATGCTAACTTGAGACAGTAGCTAGAACCATTTCAAGAATGTCTCCTACCAAACAAATCCAAAACACATTCCGAAAAGAATTTCAACATCACATAAGAATTATAAATAATGCAATACTAGAAAGACCCTGTTTTAGTTCAAAAATGGGCATCCTAAATTCGATTTAAATCCTAAAACAAAATATAGAAAACCCACAACCTAGTGACTTCGATGCCATCCCACAAACAACATTGCATATAACAGCCAGTTCCACTTGATTTTATTGAGGTAATCAAGAGTAATATGACCAACTTAATTAATGGGAAGGTACTAATCCCTATCTTAAAATGTCTCCTTCCCAACTGATGTGTTCCGATATGTCTTCGTTGATCCCGATGATATTGAACCTACAAAAGTGAGTAGTGATTAAGACAGGGACTGCCATTGTGGTAGTGAAGGCACTCCGATGCTTAAGTCAAATATTGATGCAAGAAAGAGTGAAGACTGTATGTAAATTTCAGTGTGTATGCATATATTGTTTTCCTTCTTTCACCGTCACTTATAGCGAGTGTTGCCTCCCAACTATCCCTGCGATCGAGGACGTAATGGAAGGAAGAGATCTCGCATAAGATCTCACATGTGCATGACTAAGTCTCTTCGACACTTGGCTATGTTTAGGACCTAATGCTTGATTGGGCTAAAAGTTGATTTAGCACAAATGGATCTCGGGCTTGTGACAGATCTGAGATTTGTTGACCGTGCCTTATTATTCTGGGCCAAGCCCTAAGATCTGTGCCTTTTGGGCTAGTGTGTCTTGGGCCCGGACACCTGATTTACGGACTAAATGACATTTCGTGCATGGGTACGCTTGGGACTGCGTTGAAGTCTTTTATGTGCTAAGGTTAGCCCATGCCATATGTACGGTTGTGATCATATGTCTGATTGATGTCTCATCAATTACTCCCCCTAGTAGTGGGTCTGCGAGTTGGGCCACTAACTGACAACGTGTGGGGTTTGTGGCATGCCATGATGGCCTATTTTCGACGCCTTTTCGGATGTCACATCGGATGTAATGTTTATGCAGCGGTTAGGTAAACATCTCCCATTCACACCAAACCTGTATAAGTCTGCTTTGGGGGGGGGGGGGGGGTTTACCTTTACTTCTCAGAGTTTATTTCTGTTTCATACTATGTTTTTCATCCTGATTGAGCTTGAGTTTCTATAAAATCACATCTATGCAGCTTAACTTCTCGCGAGAATGTTATCATGGCAGCTTAGACTTCTTTAGAAAGTCATTATTGTTCGAGGAGGACCTAACTGCCCTTTGTAGGCAATACGAAATTCCTAGTGATATGTCATTCCGTTCTGATGGAGGGAAGCATCTACCTATGCAAGGCAATGTTTGAGGTTGGCATGCGCTTCCCAGCTAGCGTCATCTAGCGCTACTTGTGTTCTTTGGGCATTGCCCCAGCTCAGATAATGCTGAATGGGTGGAGCATACTGGTTGCTACTCTAATCAGAGCAATGGATGTGGGAATTCGTTTGGCGACGAGGTTGCTTCATTATCTGACCTCTATCAGGATGAACAACCATGGTGTCTATTGATTGGTGAGGCCATGTTGTCTGGCCAGTTCGAGGATCAAGAGGATTGGCAGATGTACTATTTTTTTGTCCTCTGTGAAATCTGAGTACTTCTCCTTTGATAGTTTACAGAACACCCGCGCTTTGGGGATCTCCATAAGTTTTTTTTGCCTTTCTATTTAATAATTGTCAGTGTTTGACTCATTCGTTGTCTCTAACTAGGGGTGTCTGATTCCATTTTCTTGACTTCTTTGGGGACAGGAAGGTTTGCTCTGGTGATCCTGCTTGTACTTCAAGTACAACATGGAGAATGTTGGAAGGGAAAGGTTCATAATGGTGGTGCTTTTGTCAGAACAAGTGGAACTCATTTTATGAAGAATGGGAAACCATTTTACTTGAATGGCTTCAATGCATATTGGCTGATGGATGTGGCATATGACCCAACTATGAGGGAGAAGGTTACTACCACCTTCCAAAAGGACATGGGATTTTAATGATGGTGGTAGCAAACCAATGCAATCTACTTCCGTTGTCTACAGTGAAGAAATGTTCAAGGTATATATGCGTAGTACTAGTTATGACTAGAACTAGTAGCAATTTAAAAATGTATACATGCAAGGAAAATTTTGGAATTAGACAAATCTGAATATCTTGTGATTACATGCAAACCTTGGATTTTGTGATATCTGAAGCTAAGAAGTATGGAGTTTATCTAATCCCGACCTTAGTAAACAACTGGAACGATTATGGAGGAAGAAAACAATACATTCAGTGTTGAAGAGAGTGTGGGCAGTACATTAATAACGATGATGATTTTATACCAATTCTATGATTAGGGCTACTACAAGAATCATGTCGAGGTTGATTCGCCATTTGATTTTATTAACATATTTTTTACCATGTCTATATCAATGTGAAATGAACAATTATAAGATTACACACTTATGACTGATAAAAATATGCATGTAGGCTGTGCTCACAAGAAAAAACACGATTACTGCCATAATGTATAAGGATGATCCTACCATCTTTGCATGGGAACTCATGAATGAACCTCACTGCCAAAATGATATGTCTGGAAAATCCCTACATGTACATTTACTTACTGTGATTATTATAAAAGCCAACAAGTCACCTATGGTCTAGATTATTGTTTTTGTAGTTAACTGTGTAGATGTTTACAGAGTTGGATTGAAGAAATGGCTGCATATGTCAAATCCATAGACAACAATCATTTACTGGAGATTGGTTTGGATGGTTTCTAAGGAGAGTCAATGCCCGAAAAGTAGGTGTTTAATCTTGGTTACCAAGTTGGGACTGACTTCATTGCCAATAACCAAGTCACTGGAGTTGATTTTGCAACTATTCACCTTTATTCAAATCAATGATTTGCAATCTTCATCTCTAATAGAGACAATCATGAATTACCATTAGTTAACAACAAAATATGATTGCTTGCTTACAGGGTGTTGGGATTAGAGGAGGCTCAGAAAGCCTTTGTAGAGAAATGGGTAAATGAACATAGGACTCCAGTTCAGTCCTTAAGAAGCCACTCGTCCTTGCTGAATTTGGAAAATCTAATTGGTCTTTAGGGTATTCTTATGACAAAAGAGACGTGTACCTTAGTAGCCTGTATGCATCCATATACAACTCTGCTAAAAATGGAGGTGCTTGTATGGAATATTTTGGCAAGTGTTGGCTCAAGGTATGGAAAACTATAGTGAATGTTATGAAGTGGTTTTGGCAGATAGTCCATCAACAACTAGTGTCATAACACAATAATCGCATAAGTTTTCAACTCTCACCCAGATGCATGAAGTCCATTGGGTACATCATCGTGTACCCGCACAATAAAACTTATATTTTCAAGAATAATTAACATGTACTTAGCACAATCGAAGAACTCAATGGGAAACTTCAATTTCCTTGGTCTGTTGAATAATGTACCGCTTACTTAGTTTACTGAAATAATGTACCTCTTCAATAAATAGTTACATTAGCCTATTGTATATTTGGGTTTTGTAATCTCATTGGATGTCATTCATTTGTTGATACCTTTCTATTTAATTAATTAAAAATATATAAAATTTTACATATTGATTGTCGTAAAAAAAATATTTGTAACACGTCGAGGTGTTGCTAAGATTTAAACATTGTAACACGCTACAGTGACATTAGCAACCTTGGACGTTTGTTACAAAATTTGAAGATTGTAACACATCGAGGTGTTACTAATATTTGTAATGCCAGGATTTGCAAGATTTTTGTGGTGTTATAAAAAATTTTGGTAACACAGATAGTGTGTTACAAATTGCCATTTATGGTGTAGTGGATCAGCTAGCTGCTCGGTCTGGAGGCAAAGCAGTCTGAAGCCCAGAGAGGTATGACCATCACTCTGGTTGTTCAGTGATACTTAGAATCCTAGTTGAAATGGCTCCAAGGGAGTCTGGATGAAGCCCAGACTGCCCAGCTGAGCGGTTGTTTGAACTAAAAATGATCGGGAACAACAGGACAAGGCGGTAGACGAGCATGCTGCGTTTACTAAGCGCATGTCAAGAGGCCCTTCAAGAGCAACTTTCTGAGCTCACCCAGGGGCGTGACTCTGAGAGTGCTCGTCTTGACGAGGTGGCTCGTAAGTTGGTGGACTTTGAAAAGATCATGGCTAAGGCAGTTGGGAAACTAAATAGCTCTAAGTCTCAATGGGATGTTAGAGAAAAGCAGCTTCGTGAGGCTGTTGATAAAGCTCGGGCCCGTGATGTTGCTGATGAAAGGGTGGATCTGATAGATTATATCCAGCAACACCATAGGGATTGGGATCTCTCCGCTAACCGAGCTTTTTGCTTATGTTTGGTTTGAGAAGGCGGATGATTCTTCCTCTGGACCGCTAGGTGGCCCTAAATCCAGTTCAGGCGTTGTGGAGACGACTACCCATCCTGATGTCCCAGAGCTTGCTTCAGACTTTGCTGCCCACGAAGCTACTTCTGACTTTGTTCCCGTTGAATGAGCAGTCTTGTAATGAAAGAAATTTTTTTATTAATGAGAAAATTTTATGTTTGTTTGTCTTTATGTCAGTGTCTGTAGCTGTCGTATTTTCCATTTCCAATTTTTGCTTAGATTAGGCTGAGTAAGCGGTTGTATCTACCCCCACCTGAAGTAGGGATTTAGTCTGGACTGAAGGCCCTTTTTGCTTGTCTGAGCATATTCTATCAATAGTATTAACTTAATCTTTTATGAGAGTGAAGTTATAGGATAATCACCTTTGTTTATGCGGGTCGTGTTTCCTTGGTGACGTAATTATTGTCTCCCTTAGTAGTTGAGCCTGCGTAGGAGTTTTCCTCGTGTCGAAGACTGCACTTCTTTGTTGGTCTTTGACATTTGTAGAGATTAGGTTGCCTGGTAAACCATCTCTTGTTAGACCAAAGTTTTGTACCATATACCAATAGCCTTGTCTGTCCTGAGGAGGGCTTTGAATTGAAGTGGGGTTGCATCTACCTTTCTGGTCCAAGCTCCATAAATATGTCCTACTCATGGATAGGAGCTAGGTTGTTGAGGAATCGTCTTCACCCGAATGATCTAGACTCTCTACGTTTATCTAGCTCAACCCTTGAGAAATCTTGAGCTGAAAAGAAGTATTATTCGCCCATCTGGGCTAGGCTTTCTATTTAGACCCCAATCCTGAACAAGAGTTGGGTTGCTGATGAACCTTTTTTGCCTCGATAGGCTTGGTTCCTGTGCATATCTTGTTCAATCCTTGAGAGGGTTTGAGCTGAGGAGAAGCGCTATTTCATCTATCTGGGCTAGATTTCATAATATGCATATATCTTGAACATGAGTTGGGCTGCTAAGGAACCATCTTTGTCCAAAAAGGCTAGGTTCATGTACTCCTCTAGCTCAGTCCTCTCGAGGATCTGAGATGGGAAGAAGTCTTCCACGTCTGTCTAGGCGAGACTTTTAATATATCTCAATCCTGAATTGGAGACTGGGAGTTGAGTTGTTGAAGAACCATCTTTGCCTGAATGGGCTAGGCTCCCGTACTCCTCAGGTTCAGTCCCCAGAGGACCTGAGCTGGGAGAAGTCTTCCACCCCTGTCTAGGCTCGACTTTATAATATACCTCAATGCTTAACAAGAGTTGAGTTGTTGAGGAACCATCTTTGCCCAAACGGGCTAGGTCTTTGTAGTCCTTTGGCTCAGTCCTTGAGAGGACCCGTGCTGGGAAGAAGTCTTCAAGATTTATTTAGGCTAGAGTCTATAACACACCTCAATCCTAAACAGGAGTTGAGTTGTTGAGGAACCATCTTTGCCCCAATGGGCTACGCTTCTGTACTCCTCAGATTCAGTCCTTAAGTGTACCTACGTAGGGAAAAAGTCTTTTACGCCTACCTAGGCTAGACTCTATAATATACCTCAATCCTGAACAAGATTTGAGTTGTTGAAGAACCATTTTTCCTAGAGTGGGGCTAGGTCTTTGTAATCCTATGGCTCAGTCCTTGAGAGGACATGCGCTGAGAATAAGTCTTTTATGTCTGTCTAGGCTAGACTCTATTTGAGTGGTGAGTTGTCCATGGATTGGGCTCGATCCGATGCGTCGTACCTTGGCTCCTTGGTAGACTAGGTCACTTGTGCAGCGAGTTGTTGTTGCCTTCAATGGGGCTAGGCTCGACCGCTTGTGCACCATTTAGGTCCCCATCGTCGGACCATGTTATCTTAGGAGTGGTCAGTCGTCTGTGGAGAACTATCCGTGGACTAGGTTCACCCACTTGGACTATTTGTGGATTGTGTCCGATCCGCAAGTTTGTCATCGCAATCCTGTGGTCGAACTAGGCTATCTTAGGAGCGGTGAGTTGTTTGTGGAAAAGACTCGCTCGCTTGTGGTGGACTATCTGTGGACTAGATTCAATCCACAATTGTGAGGCGGACTAGGCAACTTATGCGGCAAGATGTCGACATCATGAATAAGACTAGGCTCAACTGCTTGTGCACCATTTTGGTCCCCGTGTTAGGATTAAGCTTCGTTGGGTGGTGAGCTGTCCGGGGACTAGGCTCGACCTGTCGTATCATACCTCAGTTCCTTAGGTGGACTAGGTCACTTATGCGGTGAGTCGTCATTGCCTTTAGTGGAGCTAGGCTCGACCACTTGTACGCTATTTTGGCCATCGTATTAGGATCAGGTCTTCCCTTGCAGAAGGAGTTGGGCGTGGAGTAGAGTCATTTTGAAAGATCTTACCTTTATTGATCTAATTCAAAAGTGTTACATGCTACCCTCGCTGCTCCTTTCCAGTAAGCCCTTGGCTTGTTGGTTCATCTCCCTTCAAGAGGACTTGGGCCATCATGGTTACTCACCCGATGGCTTCATCACTACGTAATGGCATTCTCTAGCGGTCCCTTGATAGTTCTCGTCTTTCCGTTGATAGGGTACTTGAGGCACTAGTGTTGTATGGAGACCACTTCCCCATCTGGATGAGCCAAGGTCTTTCCAAGATTAAGTTGTATGCGGAGGGAGTGTCTACCATGATGAACTTCATCATAAGGAGCTTCACTGGTTCCCCTGCTCCTACGGGTAGACTGATGCTCTGACTAAGTAACTTCGGGCACCGCTGAAGCCAACCATCACCTGGTTGTCCAGTTTCAATTCTTCCTCTTTCAGCCACATCCTATGGAATGCTTCCAGGAATAGGATATTGGTCAAGCTTCCCATGTCTACCAGTGACCTTTTAACGCCCCAATTTGATATTGCAATACAATAAGTAAACTCCTTGCATGTCTTGTTCGGTGAACTTCAGATCCGAGTTTGGGTGTTCTACCCAGGCATGTTGGACTGGGCAGTCTCCGCTGTGGGGACCTGTCCGCAACTCTCAGATTGCTCATTTCCTTGACCAGTTAGATTTTTTTGGTCCATTGTGTGCACTATGCAAGACATAGATGACGTCTGCAATCTTTCCATCGGCCTCTAGGGTCGTTTCTTTTTTCTCTTGGGGCTGTTTCTCATCAGAATTTACGAATTCTCCAAGTTTTCCCCTTCGAACACAATACTCTATCTCGTCCTTGAGACTTTGGTAGTCCTGGGTGATGTGACTGTGGTCCTTGTGATAGGCACAATATTTTCTTTTGTCGCGTCTTGAAGGTTTTATTTTATCTTTGGATGCCACTTGATATCCTCCCAGTTTTCAGGACGGAAAGGATTTTGGTCAAGCTAGAGTTGAGAGGAGCGAACTCAGTGAACCTTGCGCCGACGTAGTAGGTGGCCCTGTCGGGTTTGGCCTTATTGGACCAAGTCTTGTTGTAGTTTTCCCTCCTATTTGACATGTCTTTATCTTCGCGAGGACATTGAGCGTAACCTGACCAAAGCGGCGTCCGAGAGGGACGAACTTAAGCAGGAGTTGAGCCAGCTTCACCTAGAGGTCAAGGTTGCCCAGGAAGTTGAGGCTAAGGTGTATTTTGAGCTGTAGTCTTTTGCTGAGGAGAGTGCTTCAAAGGGAGCTGACTGGGCTACTGAGAAGCAACAGTTTAAATCTGATTTGGAGTTCTGTGCTCGAGAAGTGAGGAAAGCCGAGGACAAACTTGAACTGGGATGGCATGAACTCAGTGTTATGAAGAGCAGTCTGACCACATAGCAGTCTCATGTTGATGCGCTAACTGGTAAGTTGGAGCTACTAGAGCGTGACTTTATTATTGCAAAAGTGCAAGAGGAAGAGCTTCTCCAAGAACAAGGCAAATGCGAGTTCCTCTAGGTTGTTCATGACCGGCTGGAGCTGTTGGCGCTGATGAAGGAGGAACATCCAACGTGAGATTGTAGCCATGACAAGAAGATGTCATATGTGGACTTGTCTATTACCTCTGAGTTGTCAGGCGAGGAGAACAGTTCGATCCCTAACGTCCAGGTTTAAGCGCGTACAGATGCAAATTCTGCCCCTGTTCCTCCTAGGCTTAGCTCTTCTTTTTCTGTACCTTCTCCTGATTAGGAGAAAACTTTGTGTGTTTGTACACTTTTTATCTTGGCCATTAATGAAAATAGTATTTTTTGTTTCATACTTGGCGTTTCTATTGAATGTTTTTCGTTTTGCCTTGTCATCTTACTTTGGAATAGGTTAGTTGAATCAATAGGACGTTGTCTGGTCTTGTCCATTAATCAATAGAACGTCTGTCTGTGGTAGAGAGCTTGACTGCTTTGTATTGTGATTGACTCGGGGTCATTGTTGTGTAGTTATGTCCAATAGCAAGCATGTTGCAAACAGTTTAACTGGGGGTTGAGTCACTCGAGTTGTGTCATGTACCATAGGTAAGCTACTTGAGCTTTTTCTTGTTTGTCTGACTGGTCGGCTGTAGCTGTTGCCGCGTGTAACACCCCTACTTTTCTAATGACAATAAATATTTATTTTCATAAAAATTCAAATTGAAAATTTGTATTTTAAAACCTTTCGTTTGACAAGTCGTATTTTTCAAATTTCAGTTAACTTTCTTACCTTCCGAATCTCGGGACGAGATTCCATTTAACGTGTGTATAATGTAACACCCCAAAATTTCATAAAACTAATTTATTTTATTTTGAATTAAATAAAATAGTGTTTCATTTAATCGAATGTGAATTTCAAAATTTAGGGTTTTATTTGGTGAGTTTAGAAGGTGGGTGCTTTCAGAAGTTTCAGTGGGGATGAATAGCCACCCACCTTATAAAGAGAAAACCCTCCTTTCTTTCTTCTCTTGTGCAAACCCTCTTTTCTTCTTTCTCCTTCCCTTCACGATTTCTTCTCCTCTGGCGGCGCTGAGAATGGTGGATGCTCTCTGTCTCAAGAGATGGAGAGGAAAGAAGGAACAACTTCACTTGCTGCTGCATTGGCACAGTTGAGTGGTTTCTCCCAACCACCATCATCTCGTTCTCTCCTAAGTCACGAGCAAGGATGGGTGACATTGCTAATGACTCGCGATCTTGGTTATTCTAGAGGGTTCTCTGCAGATCTGTATCTGGATTTTTAACTGATATTTACTCCCCTACCGCCGATGGAGTTGGAAAAATCAGCTTGGTTGCTGATGAAGGGGTTCAAGGAGCAGTGTTTGATTTGCCAAAGAGTTGTGTGTGATGGGTCTGTTCATGGTAATCTGATGTGGCTATCGGTCTTTTGAACGAACGAGAATCACGGGCGAGGGGATGATGAGCTATTGTTGGGGTGGTTGAGAATAAGAGGTGGCAAGATGATGGGACAATTGCGTTGGCTGCGCAACCCTTTGCGATTTGCAATTCTTGTGAGTTTTCTTCATTTCTTCCTCTTTTACTGTGAGTTCTTCCTTCTTGTTCTTTTTAAATTTTGGATGTGTTTGCCTATTTGCAAATATAATGATGTTGGGATGATTTGGGTTTATGGGGTTTGTTGGATTGTTTGATTTGTTGATTTGGGTGGCTGGTTCATGTTGTTCTTGAAAATAGAATATCCCCAATTTACAAAAATAGAATGGGTTTTTGTCTATGAGAATGGGTTTGCTTTCTTTGTTCATTCTGTTCATGTTTTTGCAATGTTTGTGTTTAAATTCTGTGATGGGTGATTATAGGATTTTAACAATCAAAGAGGAGATTTTGTTAGATGTTCTAAGAAATGCCCCACCTATACAACATTGCTTTAGTATTCCAGATAGTGTGCATCTGTGATTGGCTGTTAACTTCGAAATTCATGATATTATGCTCTTTCTATAAATACCACATAGGGCATCTAGGCGCCACAACCACTTAGTGGATAGATTGCCGAAAGACCACCTACTAAGCTACTTATTCAAAGGGCTGCTCGGGCTAGCAGTTTGGGACACTTTGATAGGTTTGGGTTTGAGGGGTTCTGATCATATAATTATGCACCTGCTTGTGTCGCATCTTGTCCAAAATATGCAATTTCATGATTTATTACCAAGTTCATTTGTAAGTTTGTAACAGCTTTGCTTTTAAGCATAACTGCCAAAATTGCACATCAGAAGTACTTTAGTTAAGCATTTTTTTTTATCACTATATCAATTTGTTCTGCCGTGCTCTGCTCTATTGTTCCAGAGCTTTAATAACTTATAACTTATCCTTCTAATTTAAAACTGATCTTTATCTTCAATTACAGACCAACAATCTAACTTCCTGCTAGGCTAGTTTGGTTCATTACTGCACTTCTTCACTGGGTGTGTGAGTAAGACTTGTAATTGTCTATCTTTTAATTAGTGTTTGATCATCCTCTATTGGCTTGTACAACATGAATTGTTGATGATCCTTATGTGCATGAGTGTAAAAATGAATTTGAGTTCATTTTGCATGTTGATCCAGAGGTTGCATGTACATGATCAGAGTATGGGTGAGTGTTTAGTTGTTAGAGTTGATGATTTCAAGCTCTAATCATGAAAGTCATTTGATTCTTCCATGAATGGCTTAAAATTCTTGTATTTCAGCATGATTTTGGTTGTGTTGTTTGGATTTGATGAGAATTGTTTATTATGAGTTTAACTAGTTTAATTAAACACTTTGAAGTGTTTGAGTAGCTGTGACTGCCTAAATATCGATTTGAAATGTCAAATTTTGAGTGGTTTTTGTACCCTATTTCTAGACAATATTTTGTGCACTATTTGAAGCAGGTTTTGAATGAGTATTTGTTAATGTATGAGGACATATTTTACACCAAAAGCTTCTTTTTCTGTCTAGTTTCTATATAATCTTGTAAAAACATGGTGTCAATTGGTATTTAGTGAGTTATGCCTAGAGTTGTGAAAGGGTGCCGAAACTATCGATAGTCGGGGTTAACCTAAAATACTTTGGATTCGGGGCTAAATCTGACTTGAATGTTTTTCATTTTAGTAGGACTATTATATATGACTGGATTTTTATCTAAGTCTATTTTGTAAATTTTTCTTTGCGGAGCTGCATTCGATCTTTATAGCAATAATTATAGCTTAATAATCTTCGGGTGTCAATCTGCCAACAGCCTGCAGATGACCTGACTTTGTCAGATAATCTATGTTATTCTAGAAATGATCATAGAACGTACCTTATATGGTTAGAAACCTTATTAAGTCTGTTTTCACTAGCCCTAAACGGTTTTGCATTTAGAGTTTTGTAAAGAGAGTTATGACCTTAAGAGTGACATGTTGTCGGTCTGACAACTCGCAATCTGCGAGCTGAGTTTTTCACTTTTGAACATTTTGATAGTTGTGGATGGGTTTCTCACCTTTTGGGATTAACTTTCCTAGGAACACAAGTAATTTGTTTATTTTTTACTTATTTCATGTTACTATGTTAATTTAAGCTTCATTATTTTAGATGATTTCATTGATTTAGTTGGTGACCATTTTGACTCGTTATGGGATTTCATTGATTCATGTCGTTGAGGGAGTTATGGGATTGGTTGATTTATGTGATGGCAGCATCTGTGGAAATAACCTATTTGACGTTGTATTAGGGAGAGAAAGAGGTTGATGATAGAAAACATTGAAGGATTAAATTGAATCCATACTGTTGTGAAGAATTTTCTTGATAACATTGGAAGAGGGATTATCTTAGGGGTTGTCATTTTAATTGTTGTATACTGTATGTATATTGCTTGTATGGAAATGACGGGTTTCATTTCAGGTAATCCATTATGAGATTTTAGGCATGTTTGAGAATGAGGTTGCCTTATTTTTGGTGTTTTGTGTCGCAAACGTGTGATCTTTACTATTGTGATTTGTTTGATGTGTTATTATAAAGCATGATTTATGAATATGCTATGTTTTCCCCAAAAATGTGGGTGGATAGATTGTGAATCAATTTATGTATGACAAAATGTCATTGTGGAGGAATTCTGAATTATCAAAAATAATTGATATTGGTAAACCTTGATTTCTAAAAATATAAACCATTTGGACTTGTATCACTTAGAACTACCACACCTCTTTTGTTTATTATTCCCCCTTTCTTACTAGAGAAACTAAATGACCAGTGGGTCGTCTTGCGAAGTTGGGGCACCCATTTCTTACTAGAGAAACTAAAATAACCTTCGGGTTAGTCTTGCGAAAATGAGGTGAATTTGTATGCCTAAAATAGGCTTTGATATTTATCCGTCAAAAATGTGACGCGAGTTTATGCGCATTGATAGTCCAAGGGTGGCTTTTGGTACTCATATAGTTAGGGGTATCCGCGATGCATGCCTGTATGTGATGTCCCCACTTAGGCTTGGATGACGGAGTAGTCCTCCTTTATATGAGAGAGGCATACGGGCATGTATGCTCGGAACTGAGGTGGTGCGAATGTGGTATCGTCTAAGTGATCAATCCGTTAAAAGATTAACCAAATTCAAATAAAAATGAATAAATTACGTTTACATTGTTTCTAATCCTTTTTCATGCAGGATGGCAAGTCCACTAATATTTCTGCAGGTTAGACTTGTCATAGTTGACTTCTATAGGGTAAGTATAAGTAAATGTATTTTTACTTAATTGGGATGATGATATGATGGCCTCGATGAGGAACTAAGTTCTTTGGATTGTGTTTTCTTGCGTGACACCTTTGCCTCATTGAGGAACTACCTGTTGGTGTGTTTGTGTATTGTTTGTGTTTAGCTTGATGTTTATCACGTGCAATTTTATTGATTTTGGGATGAAGATTTCACACCAGCTTTATTGTTGACCCAAGTGAGCTTTTGCTTCTTGGGTACATTCCTTTGGGAATGTAGCCGATTAGCTTTTCAAGTTTAGAGATTTTTTAGCAGCGTTACGGGAGTTCCGCTAGTGGGGCTAGCGACGTCAGTTTTTCCTGGTTAGAGTTTTGTTAGAAATTTTAGTTTGTTCCTATTTTCTAAACTATATTTTTGTCATTGCTGCTAAATGTTTCTGTTGTTATTGAATTTTCACGTCCCGAGTTTTGGGGGAAACGGATAATCCTTAGTAGATTTTAGGATTTTGTTTTTCTCAAAAATCGGGGCGTGACACCGCGGGCAGGTTGTGGTGGCCAAAAGTACGTGTCAGAGTGTTACCACCGAGTCAGGCGTCGTAATCTTGGGTTGGCGTCCTAATTAGCTTTCATCTGGTCACCGGTTGTATTATCCTTGTATCAGAGTAGCCTTTTTCTAATGTTAGAATGTCAATCCATTTGAGTGTGAAAGCGTTGACTTAGCTAAGCTCATATTTGCGTCTGCAGTCCTGAGGGAGAGCGGAGTTCGTGTGGAGAGCTGTTTGAGATTCCCACCTTCCAAATAATTTATGACTGAGTAGAGCGATCAATAGATTCAAGGAGTAAAGGTTCGGCGGCCAAGCTGAAGAGCAGTGGTCTCGTGGCAAGCCGTCGGAATCAGTTTGGGACTGACTAGGCTTCAACCTTCCGAATTATTTATGACTGAGCAAAGCGATCTACAAATTTGGGGAATAAAGGTTTGGCAATCAGGCTGAAGAGCAGTGGTCCCGTGGCAAGCCGTCCGAACTAGGCTTTCATCTTCCAAATTATTTATGACCGAGCAAAGCGGTTAACAAATTCGGGGAGTAAAGGTTTGGCAACCAGGCTGAAGAGCAATGGTCCTGTGGCAAGCCGTTGGAATCAGTTTGGGACTAACGAGGCTTCCACCTTCAGAATTATTTATGACCGAGCAAACCGTTGACAAATTCGGGGAGTAAAGGTTTGGCAACCAGGCTGAAAAGCAATGGTCCCGTGGCAAGTCGTCGAAATCAGTTCGGGACTGACTAGGCTTCCACTTTCGAACCGTCGACACCCTCCCTGCACGGTGGGGGCTAGTGTTCGAGAAGGGTTTGGCGGCCACGTTGAAGAGCAGTGGTCCCGTGGCGAGCCATTGGAATCAATTCGAGACTGACTAGGCTCCCACCATCCAAATTATCTACACCTGAGTGCACCAAGCTACAAATTTGGGAGGGTTCGGTGACCACGCTGAAAAACAGTCGTCCCATGGCAAACAGTCTGAATCAGTTCATGGCTGACTGGGTTCCCACCTTCTAGACTATCTACACCCTCGCAGTGTTCGAGAAGGGTTTGGCGGCCACGGTGAAAAATAGTGGTCCCGTGGCTAGCCATCAAAATCAGTTTGGGACCGACTAAGCTCCCACCTTCCGAACTATCTACACCCTCGCAGTGGGGGCTACAAATCGAATCAGAAGCTTTCCTTGCTGGTCGTCACTAGCTAGGCTTACTTGATTAGGTTCAGTGAACACTGACCGTGAATGGAGCAGTGATCCTTGGCAAGTCGTCGTCACCAGGCGAGGCAGTGTTGATTAGACTCCCACTTCCTAAACTGTCGATGCCTGCACTAAGCAAACTAGGTGTTCGGGTGAACCAGAAGCTATCGTCATCAGTGTTGGCTAACTAAGCTTACCCAGTTTGACCAGAGGTTCCTCCTGTTGAGGGGCATGCGAACCTAGTGGTTCAGGGTGTGGATGGAGTTACCTTAACTCTGCGAGTGGTAAAGTCCATACGTCAAAGTTGACTAGGATCCTCGAGTGCTTGTGCCAAGCATGCGACAGGGTGATGTTCGGATAACAGGCTGAGCCCATAGGCCCATAGAAGAAGGACTAGGGTTTCTTGGGTGGTGCGTTACGTGTACGGCGTAAATCACGCGATGAAACGTGCATGGTGTAAGCTGTGTGACGTTTGAGTACATCGGTCACTCCCCCTTAGTTGATGGGGTTGCGTGCAGCGCCATTAATTGATTGACGTGATCTGCGCAGTTTCCTTGGAAACCGTCGTCTTCCATTTTCCAATACGGCATTCAATGCTTGGCAGTTAATGCTAGAGTGCCCATTTGGTGAACCACTATGTCTATATAATTGTGTTTTCCAATCGTTGTAGGAACCATTTTTTTGCTGAGTTTATTTCCTGTAATGTTCTTATCTGGAGAAGATGTTTTGGGTTTTCCAAAGGCTGAAATTGGATCTCCATCACTGGAGTTTTCGAAAGTTCTGATGTTTACCTCGACCAGGCATGGTGATAGTTGTTGTTATGCATGGTCACCTGTTGTGGGTGGGTACGTAGTTAATCCGTTGAGGTCTTGTAATCTCTTCTCATACCACAGAGAAGTAGTGCAAATTTTCTACCAAGGGAGATGCCTTGGTGTTACACCGTACCACTTGTGTCTTCGTTTGCTCAGATCTCGTTTCTAACCAAGGGCTGATCGAAGTGTTAGTCGATGTGCGATGTCTCCTGGTGTGGTAGCTCTTAGTCATAGCTGCCATCGCATATGGGGAAAGTGGTATCTCTTGATAGCATTATGGAGCCGTAATTGCGTCGATACTTGTGGCCATCTTCATCTGCCTTCTTCTAAATCCTTTGAGGAGGTTGGATAGACGGTGGGACGTCTCTTGAGGAAATCAGCAGCTTGTCGTGAAGTCCTCGATGTTGTAAGGAGAACACTTTCCTGGAGTGATTTGACTGAGCAGTCTGACCGCTCACTTCTTTCAATCCCCTCTTACACTTTGTCTTTATCTTGGGAAGGGGTCGAGCATCTCCCATTCTCTTAACTCCGCTGTCGTCTTCGGAAGGGGTCGAGGAACTTTTACCTCTGCTCTCACTTGCAGATTACTCGTATCAAAGAGTTTGCAGGTTTTTGTCGAACTTTGTCCATTGTAGAATTGTCTAAGCGAGTCTTTTATTCCAATTTGCACTGTATTCAGATGCTTGTAGTGCTCTGTCTTTTGTATCTGCCTCAAGGTGTTTGTTGTTACATCTTTCCAATAATCAATAGAGTTTGTTTCTGAAATTTTTGTTTCATTTTTTAAATGATTGCGAATCACATGTCTCTTAAAAACTCTAAACTTGATATTGACTACGGAAAGGGAAACAAACAACTTAAAACAAACTAACTGTTGATGGAGATAAACTGATTTTGGCCTCAAAGCGAATTCGGATAGCTTTCGCGGATCATATAACGGACTATCGAGGCGTTAGATAGGTCACTGGAGAACAAACCTTGCAGAGGGGCGGATCTCCGCGTTGACGGAATGTCGGGGCGATGTGTTCCCGCTTGCCATTGCCATTACAACTCGCTAGGCAGGAGAGTTGACTGCTCTTGTACCGCTCGAAAATGGTGTCTCTTCCATCTGTGGCCTTGCACAGGGTCAGGTTGCCCGCATGATGTAGCTGGATCTGGGAGCATTCTATTTGTTCCAGTGCGGCGTAGTGGCAGCCTCGTGTTGTACGTTGGTCTCCACGTACTGTCCCTTCTAAGTTGTTAGCAGTTTCCCAGGATGAGGTTGTAGGACGATGGTTCATTTACCACCATGAAGTCCAGAAATAGGACCTTCTTCAGCCATGGTTCTTCAGCTCTGTGGATAATCTTATCTTTCCGATGGGAAAACATTTCTTCTCGCTGAATCCGATCAGCGGGTGTTCTGATGGCACTAGGTTTTCCTCCTTTAGGTCCATGCTGCGGAAAGCATTGTAGAACAAAACGTTGAACGAGCTTCCTGTGTCAATGAGAGCTCTCTTCACATCCCACTTTGTGATGGAAACGGAGATGACCAAGGTGTCGTTGTGCGGTGCTCAGACTCCATCGAGGTCCTTGTACGTGAAAGTCAAAGTGGGAATGAGGTTCTGAATTTTCAAATAGCAAACACGTTTATCTTCATCCACGGGTTGTGTCCGCATATCCAGCAGAATCCGATTGCGGAACCTGTGCAACTGGTCTTCATTTGATCCAACTATGTGAAGGACGTATATTATCCCAGGAGTCTCCTTCTCTATCTCTTTGATTGACTCCCCCTGTCCCTGGTCTGTTCTGGTTGCTTCTCAGACTTGAGGAAGTCATTCAGTTTGCCCTTGCGGATCTAGTGTTCTACTTCATACCTCCGCATAGTACTTGTCGTTGTCTCTTATGGCAGGGTCTCCGCGTGTCTTCGGGGGCCACTTCAATTCCTCCCAATTTTTCATGGAGTTGAGTACATCCGACAGACTAGCATTTAGGAGTGTCACGACTCTGGATCCAACGTAGTTGGATGACTTCTCTGGCCTGGGA
Source organism: Berberis vulgaris (assembly GCA_963556465.1). Taxonomy (NCBI): domain Eukaryota; kingdom Viridiplantae; phylum Streptophyta; class Magnoliopsida; order Ranunculales; family Berberidaceae; genus Berberis; species Berberis vulgaris. The sequence goes on along the minus strand of OY747126.1, from coordinate 36,127,544 downwards.
CGATCAGTATCCAGTCTGTTGTAAGTACGCTTCCTCTGGCTCCACTCCTCATCCTTGTGTCTCTTTCCCTCCTTCTTGTCCTTAGAAGCTGAGGGCTTCCCGTTGCCTCCAGTCTCCCTCTTAGCGGTTCTTGACTCTTCCAGGGTGATGTGTCTCTGGACGCTCTTGAGAAGCTCAGTCATGTCCAGAAGGAGTTCCAAGGTAAGGTCCTCGAAGAGCTTTCCCTCTTTGAGGCCCGTAGTGAACGCCGTCACAACTGTATCGTCATTGTACCCCTCGATGCAGGCCAGCTCGTTATTGAAGCGTATGACATACTCTCGGAGCGACTCGCCAAACCTCTGCCTTAGAGAGAGTATGTAGTGCGGGCCTTTTCTAAAACACTGGCTTCTGACGAAACGTGTCAAGAATTCCTTCTCCAATGTTTTGAAGGAGTCGATTGACTTCGGTGGAAGGCTATGGAACCACGTAAATGTAGGGCCTTTAAGACTAGTGGGAAAGGTTCAGCACATGACAAATTCTGATCCTTCCTTGAGCGCCATTACGTGTTGGTAATGGCATAAATGATCGAAAGGATCGGTGTTTCCATCATAGCAGTCGAGCTTTAGGGGAGTGGACTTTCTCGGAAGTGCTTCACTCATGATCCAGTCTACAAAGGGTGGGATGGAAAGGCGATATAGTACGTCCGAGTCATGCACTCCTTTGCAGAGAGGGTTCCCAGGACTGAGCCTCTCTATCATGGCAGTTGGATCAGCGTTAGCCACACAACCTCCCTTAGTTCAATGGGAACTAGCGGGGGCCTGGCTCTCCTGCGCTTGCTCCCTATCGTCCACTCGAGGTGAAGGTCCGTGTTGTTCCTGGTTTCCATTAGCAACGGGTGGATTTTGTCGTGTGAGTGTCTCCACCGCCTTGATAACATGTTGTATTTGATATGCTAGCACCACGATTCCGGGGTCCGTCATTGCTGCCATTGGTGCAAGGGCGTGAGTAGGCTGCCCGTGCATGGCGAAGACTGGTATAGAGACATTCAGAGCATTGGACGTGTCTCCTGGTTTGTTGTTGCGTGACTTAGTGGTCACCATCTCTCTGGGATTTGGTAGGAGACGACACTTAGTGTAAAGTTAAGAACTATGTCATCCCCACGGACGGCGCCAAACTCATGCAGTCAATTTTCGCTCCCTGTTTTGACCTTGTTCCTGTTGACTTGCACAAGTAACACACGTAAGCCACAAACCACCATGGGGTGGCCGATGGCACTCCGATGCTAAAGTCAGACAAGGATTTGAAAAAGGTGTAATGATGTAACAAGGATTTTGTAGCGTACCTTAGCTTACCAACCTCATGTATTATTTATAGTGCAAGAAGTCCTGGTTAACTAGGCCATCGCAGGCGTAGTTTAGGGAGGATATTTTCATGGAGATCCCTCTCTAATTAAGAGTTGTGCTGTAAGAGGGAAGTTCCATGTTAGCTCTGAACTTCTAGATACGCAGGAGATAGTTCCCAATCCAAGAACAGTCCGTGGAAGGGAGTTTCCCTGTGTGGAAGATACTCTGGTGTTTGCTTCCTAGTTGGAAGCAGAGAGCAGTTGTAGTTGTTCGTTTGAAGCTGATCCTTGAGATACTTGCCTGATAGGGCTTATGGGTATTGAGGATGGTTGTGAGACGTGTGGGCCTAGCATGTTGTGAGAGTCTGTGTCCGCTTGGTCGGATTTAAGTTGAGGGGGCTTATATCCGCTTGGGCTGGATCTGTGTTGGGCTGATGCTTGAGCCTGTAGTTCCTCGAGATCATCATGACATGTGTTCGACTCATGAGTGCGACCATTTTTATGTATCATTATTACTATTACCGAGTGATGCCGTTCGGACTAAAAAATGTGGGAGCCACGTACCAATGACCGGTCAACAGAATGTTTAGAGACAAGATCAGCAAGACAATGGAGGTGTACATTGACATGTTGGTCAAAAGCTTACGCCCGATAGACCACATCAAAGATTTCGAACAAGCCTTTTCCCAGCTCCGAAGATACAAAATGAAGCTGAACTCGGAGAAATGCACATTTGGAGTAGAATCAGGGAAATTCCTTGGATACATGATCAACCAAAGAGGAATCGAAGCTTATCCAAAACATATACAAACACTTTTCAACATGCAGTCTCCAAAGAACATAAAGAGCATGCAAAGCCTCAACGTCATGATAACGGCTTTGAACATATTCATTTCAAAGTCGTCGGACAAATGTCTAATTTTCTTCAAAATCTTGAAAGAAAACAAGACATTCAAGTGGAATGAAGAATGCGAGAAGGCTTTCCAAAGCTTGAAGGTGTACATGGGGAGCACATAACTGCTGTTGAAACTGAGCACGGGGAAATACTGTATTTATACTTGTCCATGCCCGACCATGTGGTAAGCTCAGTACTGATACGAGAGGAGAAGGGCGCACAAAATCCAACATATTACATCAACAAAATACTTGCAGAAGCAGAGGTCAACTACCCGGCTTTGGAAAAACTGACGCTCGCCCTGATCGTATCTTCAAGAAAGCTATGACCTTACTTCCAAGCTCACCCAATCATTGTCATGACAGAACAACCACTTCGATCAGTATTGCACAAACCAGAGCTATCTGGAAGAATGGTAAAATGGGCAATAGAACTCAGACAATTCGATATCAGCTACGCCCCCAGAATCGCAATAAAAGCTCAAGCATTGGCAGATTTCATCGTTGAATTCACAAGCAGCAACAACTATCGACCAAACAGTAATCACAAAGAGGAACAAACCAAACAAACCGTGCACAAATGGATCCTTCGTTGCAATGGAGCATCCAACGAGTCGGGAAGCGGAGCCTGAATGATCCTGTACAACTCGGAAGGTGTAACGTTAGAAAATGTGATACAATTCAGTTTCAAAGCCTCAAACAACGAAGTCGGGTATGAAGCAGTAATAGTCGAGTTGCAATTGCCAAAACACTTTGAAATAAAAGAAATTAGTGTCTTCACTGACTCCAAATTGGTGGTCAATCAACTGAGCGGCGAATTTCAAGTCAAAGATACTCTCATGAAAGCCTACCACCAAAAGAATACCCGACTGATGGAAAGTTTGCAGGTTGTAACCATTCGGCGATGCGCAAGGACAGAAAATGAAAGAGCTGACGAGTTAGCCAAGGAAGCATCACGAGCTAAAGAAAATGATAATCCACTTGCCACAATACAAGAAAGTTCCATACTGGAAAATCAAGTGCAATAAGCATGTGCAATGGACCTGGAAAACAATTGGATGATTCCAATCCTCGCGTGTATAATGAACGGAAAGCTTCCAACAAACAAGACGAAAGCTTAAAAACTGCAAAATCGAGCATCACGGTACATAATCATTAACGACAGACTCTACCGGAGATCTGCCACTGGCCCGCTGCTAAGATGCCTCTTACCCAACGATGTTGACTATGTTCTGCGAGAGATTCATCATGGTACATGTGGAAACCACTCAGGAGGAAGAACATTAGCCCACAAAGCCCTGACATTGGGATACTATTGGCCAACCATGCAAACAGATGCAAATGAGCTCATTTGCGCTTATGATAAATGCCAAAGATTTGCCCCATATACTTACATGCCAGGCCAAAATCTAATCCCTATGAGCAGTCCATGGCCATTCGCACAATGGGGGATGGATATCATAGGGCCACTCCCAATGTCCGATAGAAAGAAATGGAGCTGTTAGCAAAGATAGGAGAAGCTCAAGTCGAAAAGTTTCTCTGGAAAGATATAATATGTAGATTTAGAGTCCCAAGAGTGATTGTCACAGACAACGAGAAGCAATTCGAAAACAAGAAGGTTAAGAAGTTGTGTGAAAACTTGAGCATCCAACAACACTTCTCAGCACCCGTCCATCCACAAGCAAATGGGCAAGCCGAGGTCACCAACAGAATAATCCTAGAGGCGACCGAAAGGAAGCTCGAAGCATCAAATGGATTGTGGACATCTGAACTGCCTAACATCCTTTGGGCTTGCAGAACAACGAAAAGGACTCCAACAGGGGAGACTTCTTTCGTCCTGGCATACGGGTCTGAAGCATCGATACCCGTAGAAATTGGTATGCCAACATTCAGAATTGAATATTCCGAGCAGAGGATAACTATGAAGCACTAAGATTCGATGGCCAACAACTATAACAAAAAAGAAAAGCCTCGCACATTCAATGTCCGTGATTGGGTATTCTGAAAAATTCAACTCAACACAAAGTTATAAAAGTCAAAGGACCAAGGACATACTGGTTAGACGATATGGAGGGCGAACAACTACTACGACCGTGGAATGTAGAGCATTTGAAAAAATATTATCAATAAAACTCTTTTACACCCTTCATCTCGCGTTCAAGCGATAAAGTCTAGTCGGGACGAAGAAGTCAGACTTAAGATTTTACTCAAGAGAACACACAACACGACCAAAGTATTGGCTACGAGTAAAGTCTAAATATGTATTAGGACAAGCAAGTTGGACATAAACATAAAACTTCTGGATTGATCGACCATGAAGTAATAAATACCTGGACATGTAAGCTAGACTTGTTTTTTTGTCGACTATAATGTACGACATCAAAATCCAAACATGTAAAGTCAGATTTCATAAAAAGCTTCTACACGGCTAATATGTCAAACATTGAAGTGTACTTGTAAATTTTGGACAAACAAGTCAGAATTCAACCAAGAATGTTAAAAGCAAAAAAACTAAGTCTAACAAGTTAGACGAAAAGACATACTGCGTACAAACGATAACAATAAATAGAATGAGATTTTCATTGATTTTCTAATTCATTACATCAGAAAAGGTTACATGAGTTTTAGGAGGGTCACTAAGAGTATTCAAGAAGCACTACAACAAAAATGATCTTTTACAGCATTTGAGGATAGCGTTTTTTACACAAATGCTATAAAAAAAAAACCTAATTTTAGTATATTGTAATCTCAAAACGCTATTAAAAAATCAAGCGGGAGATTAAAAACGCTTGACCGCCAAAATATTTCAGACTCTCTCCTCCAACTTAAAACCTACAAAGAAGAATGAAACACACAGCCCTGCGATTCTCCTCCCTCCCTCGCTCTGCCATTCGTCTCCCTCCATGCTCTCGCTCTCTATGTCGCTCTCACCACTCTCGCTCTCTCTGTTGCTCTCGCCACTCTCGCCGCTCTGTCTATCACTTTCGCTTCTCTCTCAATTTGATTCATCTAACATGGGGTGGAGGAGAAAGTTGGGGGGAATGGGGCAGTGAAGGTTTAGGTTTCTTTTCTTTTTGAATGATCAAATAAGGCCAACAAGAGCATAATTTCCTCTTCAATCTATCTCACTCAGAGATATACGACGAAATCAGGGGCGAAGAAGAAGCGAGTCCGTCGAAAAAAAAATTCCCATTTTTCTTGGAGTGAAATTTTGAGGTAACTCAGAATCTGAGATCTCACACAGTTATAAGTTGGTATGTATTTTTTCATTTGTTTGTCACTTTGAGAATTCTTTGCACTTTCCTAAGATCATGCGAGTATTTGTATAACTCATATTTATTATTTGCAGCTGCCGACCCTAATTTGTAATGAAATAACTCTAGTTGTGTCTCCTCTTGTTTCACTCATTCAAGAACAAATCATGTACTTGTTGCTGGTAATGCAATTATTTCTTTGGATGATTCAGTTGTTTTGTCTAATTTTGTCATTCATTGTTAAGGTTTTCATTTGATTTTGCAATTTAGGCAAACATCCCAACTGCTTACTTGAGTGCTAATATGGAATGGAGTGAACAGCAGGACATCTTTAGAGAACTGGCTTCTGATCACTGTAAATACAAGTTGTTATATGTCACACCAGAGAAAATTGCAAAGTAAGTCCTATTTCTAGGATATCATTCTAGCCTGATGATATTAACTTCCAATGGTTTTAAACAAACCAATATTTTTAACACAGGTTGTTGGTGGAATCACTTTACACCATAGTAGTGCAATCACTCACGCTCTAAGAAATGGGTTTATTGTCAATATCTTTGATGATGAATTGGAAGTTCTTTCTTTATGTTCAGAATTATGAGTGCATATGGATCAACTTTTTGTGATTTCTGTAGAACTACAGATTAAGAACATTAGTTATCATTTAGCAATAAGATTCCACCATATAGGTACTTCTTGTTTCAAGATTTAAAATTTTCAAGACTTTGCAATGTATCATTCAACATGCATTGAACCGCATATTCTTATTTTTTTAAGTGAAAAAGAAAAAATTTCCAGGGAAGATATTCAAACATCGAACTATTTCTCGTGCATTCTCATTAGATGGTTGGATCTATTCCTTGCTTTTACGTTGGCCTTTTCTGTTATTTCCCTTGGATTTTGTGAGATTGTTGTAATATGGGATCATCCTGGAACATGACCTCATCTATCTGAAATTCTTCATTATTTTGTGGTCCTTATGGCTTGATTGATTGTCATTTCCCCTCCGGTTTCATTCAATAGATAGTTTTGTTTGTCCCTATGCAACAAGGACACTCCAAAAAACGAAAAAGGAAAAATAAACTCTGGTGTCAAACACTCTGACACTGTTGGGTTTACCGGGTTTACCATGGATCTCAGATTCTATAAATGGTTGACACCGAGAAGTAAGTTATACATCTAGCAGGAATATAATAAGTTTGTGAATATTAATTCTTGTTCAGATTAATATTTATTTGATGCCAACACTATGGACATTTCTGATTCTATTTGTTTTCTTATGATGTTTTCATTTAGTACATAAGTGATGCTCTCTTAAGGCAATTGGATAACTTACATGCTCGCGAGTCACTTTCTAGAATTGTTATTGATGAAGCTCATTGTGTAAGCCAATGGGGACATGATTTTAGACAAGATTATCAGGTAGCTGCTTTCCATATGATTTTTTCCTATTGTGGACAATAGAAATACATGATGTGTACATTTTGCACTTTAATAGCACTTAAATATAGCGTTTTTTCAATCTGTGCTATGAAAAGCCTTCTTTTAATAGCATTACAATAAAAAACGCTATAGAACTGAAAGCGGGAAATAAAAATTATGGCGCCGCTCAAATTTCACTTGGAAGTTTAGAAAATCCCTCGACTCTCTAACAAAACATGCACCCAATTCCAATTTCTTTCATTAAGGAATACAGGGAGAGGGCATCCCTCGACTCTCTAAAGTTGCTTCTATAAGTTTTATTTCCCCTCTCAATTCAAGGTACTTTTACAAAAAAATAAAATAAAATCTAGGAGTGTCTTAGTTTCCCTGGTCACATTCCAACTTGAATAAGGTGTGGTGAAGCCAGTGGAGCGAAACAACATTGATTAACATTGCATGGACCCAAGTGGCACGTCGAAGGCATGCCACCAGGGAGACAAAAACAGTGAGTTGTCGTGCCTAGTTATTGGCAAAAAAAACATTAAAAAGATGCAAATGATGGGAGGGTAAGTTATTATAAAAGCAATAATATACAGTCCAATCCATGCTTATTTCCTCAAAAACATGGAGTGACATGAACCAGCTCACCAGGCTAGCATGTGGTCAGATTCCTTCAAGATCAATGCCAGTCCAAATACGGGCGCTTCCTTGCTTGTGGAGATGGACTCGAATCTTGACAACAAGGTTGAACTTCATCTATTTGTGTTTACTAAATGTAAATGTTAGAACATATATCTCTAGTAAAGCTCTTTTTATTCCAATTCTTTTAAATCTGATTTTCTAATTTCCCTTCTTCAGTCAGAAGATTTGTCTCAAGGAATCTTAGGATCTTCAAAACAGTATGATCAAGAAGGAAAAAAGCCCATTGAGAAGGTAATGTTCGTTGGTACACTTAACTGATGATGTTCTTGACATTATTTCAGTTTAAATTTAGCTCATATATTCCAGTTTTTATATTCCAGCACTTCAAGTTATCCAACAATCTACTGGCTTGGATTTAGACTGGCATGATGATCCATGCTTGCCAACACCATGGAAACATATTGGCTGGGAAGGAAGTCTTGTTACATCACTGTGAGCATAATATTTATGTTGATTTATTTTACTCATTTTTCTCTTTTTAACAAACGATTCATTGTGCTATCATGTATTCATGTATAGTTCATTTTTATTGACAAATATTAGGGAGCTTTCCGACATTGATTTGAGGTCAATCAACCCAACTTTTGGAGATTTGCTAGATCTTAAAACATTGTAAGCTCTTTGAATATGAATTCACTCTTAAGGTGTCTTTATCTGCAATGGGAATTTTGTTTTTAAGAAAGTTTATGAATTATCACTAGATTGTACTAAATCTGTATTGAAGCCACTCATTGATGCGAAAAATAACTAAATCATCTTTTTCCCTTTGAAATGGGAATTCATTTTCTTTGAAATGGTTACTAAATTTTTTGCATATGCCAACGCATGGTTTCCATTGTACACAAACACAAACTTAATATCAATATTATTTATGCTGGTTTCCAACTTTTTCATATCAGTAGTAGATTAATAGCATATTTTCTATGCAAAGTTTCTTTATCCTATGTTCCTAATAAGATTTGCTGGAATATAATTCTGGGATTTACACAACACGTCACTTACGGGGCAGATACAAAACTTGGGTAGCTTGCAGGAACTGGAGAAATTGTAATATTTCCTATCTCATTCATGTTATAGTCTATTGCTACACTGTTTATTAGTAACTCAACTATCATTGCAGGAATGACAACATCTGCTAAATATTGCAGGAACTTGAGTTTCAATCAACTAACGTCAGTTGGATATGATATCTCCACTTTGGCTAGCCTTCAATATATGTAAGTTGCAAAGTAGGGATCACTCAAAATTATGTTCTAAGCATCATAATAGTTAATACTTTGTGAATGGGCTGTGATAATAGGGCTCCTGTATATCAAGTCCATGCCCTCCTTTATTAGACCCTCCCACCTGGTGCCATTGCTATTGTGTCGTCTGCTGCTCTACTCTTTTACACTGTCTCCCTTAGTCTGAGTTTAGCTTGGCTTAATTTATTAGTTGTTTTTCCTTTGAGTTAATACTGTACAATTATTAGAAAGTGCTATTGCATTGTCAGAATTGTATGAAATGCAATCTTAAAATTGATTGAAGGAAGCTGCTATTGAATTGCTTTTTTAAGTTTGCAATTATAACACGTCTAGGGCTTGGTACTGGAAAAAATAGCTACTTCCATACATTATTGTAACATATACAAACCCCCGAAATATATGTGAAGAAGTTGATGATCTGAACAGAGTGTGTCAAATGGAGTGTCCAAATGTGTCCGAGTATCCAATACATTATGGAAGCATAATATCTTATATTTGAACATGAAGTGATGTTGTTAGATGGTTAATTTTTTTTGGATCAATAGGACAAAAGATATGGTGCTAAATTTATGTTCCACATACTTCTGAAGGGATTTGCAAAGCAATAGTTTACAAGAACAGTTCCAGATAGCTTGGGAGATTTGAAGGAGCTTCAATTATTGTAAGCAAGTTTCTGTAAAATTGCAATTTTTTTTATTTTTTAGTTGGGTAGATAGTTGTTCTATAACTTGTATGATATTGTGTTATGTAGAAATCTTGAAAATAATAAACTCGAGGGTACCCTGCCAGAGTCATTGAATAGGGAAAGTTTGGAAGTCAGGTATGAGGTTAACCTCACATTGTTTCTATCTATTTGTAGATTTAATCATATTCATGTTCTGTTTTGGCGCAGAACATCAGGAAATTTATGCCTCTCCTTCTCCTCTTTGACATGTAACCAATTCTCAAACAATCATTCAGTAGAGGCGCCTGAGGTTACAATCTTTAGCCGAAAAGAAGCATAACAGGCACAGCCCGAGGGCCATTATAATTGGTGTAGTTGGTGGATTGTTATTTTCCATACTCTTTATCTTATTTCTAATATTCTTGTACAAAAGAAAGAAACATGGGACGGACACCACATATAGAACAAGTATGTATGGTTTGAATACACTTCTGGCATTACTATGAGACTACTGCATTCTAATGTGACGTTGCTAATTTTATTGCTTAGGCACAATGCCAGAGATGCGAAACTGGAATGCTGCAAAAGTTTTAACCTACAAAGACATAAAAGCAGCGACTAACAAATTCAAAGAGGTTATAGGCCGTGGTAGTTTTGGAACTGTCTACCTTGGAAAGCTTCCACATCGATTACTCTTTTCAAGTTCGTTGCTTCTGCAGTCTTTAATTTATTAGTAACTGCTACAAGCTCAACCCAAGTCGACGTGAGTTCGCTTTCAACAACAGTAAGCCTAGCGGAAATTGTCGATTTGGCAATAGCAAACTCGGTATTCAACTGAGCAACTTGCACCATAGAAGCTTTCAGACTGGCGGAGTACTCTGCAGCAAAATGCTTGGCCTTGTCACGATCAGTTTGTCCATCGGATAACTCCTTTTCAGCAATACCAACTAAAAATGCAACTTATTCAACTCCATCTCGGAGGTTTCAAGTTCAGAAGCAAACTTATTCTGAACAGGCTCATTTTCCTTCAACGAAGTCCGAGCAGCTTCAATAGCCTTTGTATGCTCCGTACACTGCGCTACCAGCGGATCAAATTTACGAAGAACATGAGAAAGAATCAAGGCTTGCTCTACCATCTTCCGCTCAACGAGCGCCACCTGATCACGCACGGCCTTATAATCTGACCCCATAGTGCCAACATAAACAAGGTGGCTCATCCCCTCCATGAGGTGCTCGAGACCTTCATCTTGTGATTACATATTGGATGCATGGGCATAGGAGCCCTCTCGACCAACCGCCCATGACAATCAACGATGAGATTACGAGCACTATCTTGCACATTAGTTTCAAAAAATCATTTGAACTTCTTAAAAGCAGCAGCAGTAGGACGGGTAACATGGATAATAGCAAGCAACTCCAAGGTACCCGCAGTGACAGAAGAAGCACGAGTCTTAGAACTCCGACCACGAGCAACAACTTGATTTTCCAACGAGGAGTCGAACTCGAAATCAGCTAAAGACTTCGTGTTGTTTGGATTCTTAGATAGTTTGCCACCAAGCTAGAAGATCTTGTTTCGATAACACGTGAATCATCAACCAACAAGTCGGTGAAATCAGACACGCCATACGAGGAGACAATACTCTTTTCACGATTATCTAAAGGATGAAAAACCTTTTTTTCTCATATCGAGAGTTTGATTTATCTCATCAACTTCTCAAGTAGTAGTAGGATCAACAACATCACCACCACCCTTTCCAAAAGATACCGGAGGAGGGGGAACCCTGGTAATACCATGAACCGAAGTACACAAGCTTCTTCTTCGCGACATGACTGATCCCTAACAACTTAGATGAACTAGCAGGCCTAGAAACTTTCCTCTTTCTAATGCTTGAGCAAGCATTAACGACACCTCTAGCATTAACAAGAGCATTGCAATCCGTAGGCTTCTTAGCAGAGCTCACTTCCCAATCAATGCTCGCATCGACAACGACAACCGGGGGAGTACGCTCGTGCCCCTCGTAAAAAATGACGACATTACCGATGTTCATAACAGTAACTTCCTAAGCACAAGCCGTCGTAAGTGTTGCACGACCTGCCTCGCTCATAGTGTACAGACCGCTGCGATTCATGATATTTGTAGTAAGGAAGCTTCTACTGGGGACCGGTGCAACTTATTAAATCAATCACGAAACTCTTGCTCCTCTATAGAAAAAAATAGTTCGCTCCTCTTGGGTTCTCAGAACAATTGCAGAATATGTACATTGCATAACTTGAAATAATCAGAAGAGATTGACGCGTAAAACTAGGACCTCGACCAACCCCTAAACTCGTCTCTAAGATTTTCAAAACAGGATGGACCATGGAGATAGCAAGTGTGGTTGCCATTTTTCTAAACCCCACCACGGAGTGCAAAACCCTGATGTTCATTGGAATCCCAGATAAAATGACCCGTTAAGGTCGTGATCATTATCCTGCAGCCGTTAGGAACCATTTACATGGGAGCGATGCCCATGAAATGTAGATACTCCTTGAAGATCTCTAGAGCCGGAAGCCTAAGACCCGCTTAAAACATGCTAGGGTACAACGCAATGTAGCCAGGCCTTGGATAACAAGGACTGTCACCCTCTTTAGGCAGGATGATATCGAGGTCAGATGACAATAAATAGTTGTAACAAACACTATCCAGAGTCGTTCGCGTCGCTCGCTTAGGCGAAAAGTAAACTTCACAAGTAGCAAACACATTCACTTAGAACCCTGAAGCTAGTCATTGTTATGAGATAGACACAAAAGATAGAGAAATTAAAGTCTGGGAACAAAGAGAACGTAAAGAAAAAATATTGTATTCACCTCATCCTTTTTACAGATAACGTCTCCCCTCGTTTCGCCTCACATGTTTAAGTCACACAAAGGATTAATAATGACTACTATATAAGGTAAAGGATATTTTCGACAAAGGTATGCAATTTTAACTGAGTTTTTTCTAGATTTATCTCCATCTCCAACAGAGTTATTAAGTTAAGTATCAGAGTGTCTTCGGCCACCGAAAAGGTGGTATTTGGCAATCTAACATTTGTTTTGTAGGTCAGACTTACAGAAGACCAGCTTTTGGATGCATCAAAATTGATTTCAAATCTTCTCTTATATACAACCTGTGTATTAGGACCTCAAACGTTGATGAATTATAAGTTACAAATAAAGTAGATCAAGAAAATGGAAACTCATTGAATAATTGAATGATCATATTGAACAACTTCACTACACTAATCCTCAATCCTCAAAATGTGTAACAAGTCATATACACTTTAATTATTGAAGAAATCATTGCTGCAAATAGGCGAGAATGAAAAGAAGATAATTCAAAGGATGAATATACCAAAAGTTTCATGCAAGAAGCTATAATCATGCTTGTTGGTTCCAACAATATTATCTGTTTTGACAAATTATGTATCCGCAAGCTTCAAGACATGGCATCAACTCTAAACTTAAAAAAATATTTATTTAATCTTAAATTTTAATTGTGAGATTGCATATATATATATATATATATATATATATATATTTATTTTTTTATTTTTTTATTTTTTTATTACAATCACAATTATTTATAAAAGCAAATTTCTTTAGACCGACCCAAAAAAATGTATAACTTATTACAATGTAGAGTTTATTCATATTTATGACTCGTCCAAATTGGTACCACATTTTTTTTATGACTAGATGGAGGTTATTCTTATATGGAGTATCACTCGTTCTAATCTAGAATGTAATTTTTGGAAAAACAAAAAGCATTTGCTAAATGACACCACCACCCAATTTTTTTTTCTTTCAATCTGCAGGACACCACTAACCTCACCTTATCTCTTCACAGGAGAAAAACCACCCCGCTTGCCATGCCCTGCCACCATCGACCGACGGTGGTGGTGGTGCTTGATGGAGAAGAAAAAAAAGATGAAGAGAGAAAATGAAGAAAAGAAGAAGAATGAGTGAGGGGAGATGAGGCGGCCTGACGGTGAAGTGGAAAGGTGGCGGGGTGGTGGGGGTGCTTGATGGAGAAGAGAGAGAATAAGAAAATGTGAAAGGAGATGTGGCAATCTGGTGAGGTGGGCGGTGACGAGGTGGTGGTGGTGTTTAATAGAGAAGAAAGGGCGAGAGAAGAAGAGATGAAAAGAGGTGGTAGGGCTTTTTTATTTATTTATATCAGCGGCGTTCTTCAACAGGTGATGGTGTCATTTAGAAAGGTGGTAGTGTCCTTTAGAAAATAGAGCAATGGTGGTGTCCTTCAAAGAATTGATGGTGTCATTTAGTCATTGCCAACAAAAATGTATCACATTGTTTGAGTTTAATGAGAAGTAAGAAAGTGGCCTTGGTGAGCAATGGGTTTTAGAAACGGTGTTTGGTCTGAATTTGGCAATCTAATAAGTTTGGGTAGGAAATTTCAATTTCCATCTTTCCCGCCAAGCCAACATAGCAGTATTTGAATTGAAATTTTTTAGTAACAATGTAGATGGTCAAAATTCAATTCAGAGAGAGAGGGAGAGATGGAGATGGAGATGGAGATGGAGAGGAAGCAAGCAGAAGCAGGTGCATCATTGGATGCCCTAATTTCTTCCTTTAACAACCGCATAGTTGAGCTTCAAGAATTAGTGATTGGACGCAACAGTAAGAAACCCTAGAGTCATCCTCCATTCAATAATTTAATATCCGTTTCTTTTCATCTAAACCTAATCTAAATTGGTTTGGTTGTTTCCTTTCCTTTCCTTTCCAGTGTATGCAGCGACGAGCATCCCTGATCTAACAGCAGTAGATACAGCAGTCAAGTCAATGGAATTTCAAATCCAAGCCATCAAGGACCGCCTTCGCCAAGAAACCCAAGCCATCCCCAAAGCTAAGGTACTGTAAGAAACACTTTTTTTTTTAATCTCTATTTTCTTCTCTTGTTTCTTTCATTCAATTTATAACCCTTCTTCTTCTTGTTTCAGAAACTCATTGAAATGTCCCTGCATCAGCAAAACAAATTGCAGCACATCTTTGCCCACGTGCCTTCTTCTTATTTGCGAGATACAAACCCTAACCGCTCTGCTAGTTATTATTGGTAACCATTTTTCGTTTTGTTATTATGGAAAGATTGTGTTGTTTGCACACTTTTCCTATCTTGATTCTCTTCAGCAATATAATTTATTTGTCTTGTTTTTTTTAATTCAGTGCAATGCAGGATAATTCAACCCAAAACCTTGTTTCGTTTGGGTTTTTAAATCTCGAAGAAGAGCTTCCTGCTCCACCTAAGGTATGAAATGCATGATTTACTTCGTTGCTAATCATCTACGTCGATTAATAAGAGAAATATTTTGCTTCTCTAGTAATTTTATAACAGTGGTTTGTAAAATAATCTTGGAGCATCCAGAATCATTAGATGCATAGCGTTCAACCAATCTGAATAAGCAGAAGAAAAACGAAATGTAAGTTTTCAACAAGGTTTGAGGTTGAGTTACATTTTAGCTAGAACTTTGTTAGGGAACCAAGATTTTGCAACCATGGTGAACTTTGCATTATGCAATGCAAGGTTTACTAGGAGTCTAGGGCTAAGAACACCTTGTGTATGCTCTGGTCTCCTAAGGCCATCTCCAATTCTGTGTCATATGTGTAATTTTATACATTGACCACAAAAACCATCTCCAATGGGTGGTATAAACCTTATGCCACCCCTTACATAATTACATTGAACAAAAGTTAGTCTAGTGAACTTTACATGGGTTACATACAATGCATACTATCAAAGACACTTAAAACAAGCAATGGCAAAAGGAGACAGGTTATGGAGTAGTTACCACAAAATTTCTCAAATGTTTTTGTTATCGTAAGGGTAAGATAAATAATGCTTCAAGTTGGCTTTATTATGCTGGTTGCTTGTGATCGTGAAATCATTCAAAAGGCTGGCTACTTGAAAGCATGGCTAGAGTGGTTCGCAAGGATCATACTCAATAGGCTGCAGGAAGTTGGTAACAGTTGCATGAGATTAACAAAAAATGTTGAATGCTTGGTTGCCATGGCAAGTTTATCAATAAGGTGCAATCACTGTCTTTCTTTTACCCACATCTTGTGGGATAATGAAAGAAGTTTTGAGTAGGGAGTTAGCACTACTTATTCCTCCTTTTATGGTGTTTCCATGCCAAGAGTCTTCTTTGATGTACCTAATCCTTCATCTCAAATTCTCAGGTTGAGACTTCAATTGTGATCTCTACTGTGATCCTAGTAGAAATAATAGATTTATAAACTATAACAACTATTACTTACAGAGCTATGGTGTGATCTTACACACTCCATGCGGTGCTGGTTGATTGTGAACCTGTAAATTTGGGTTGTTTCATTTGTAGGAGCTGCTGCCTACCTCTCCTGTGTACCCCATTTTCTTGCCTTTATGTAGAAATTGATAGCTTCTATGCACTGACCACTCCACTGTTAAGTTGGTTAGAATATGCTGGATTTCTGTCTTAGCCAGTCATCCATGACAAAGTCGACTGGCATGAAGTCTAGTATTTTCTAGATTATGCAGGATTTTGAACCAAGGATACCATATGAAGGTCGCAAGAGTTTAAAGGGACTTTTAAGGCTTCTTTAGACAATCACTCTTATTTCACAAAATTGACAATATTGCTGCTGGCTACGGGTTTTCCTTTCCTTCAGGTTATCCATGTAAATCTTGCATGGAGACCATTTCCTTTACTCTAATTCTCCAGTACTGTAACAATTTAATCTTGGCATATTTGGAAAGATACCAGAGCCATTTAGTAGATGGTGTTCAACCAATTTGCCTAAAAAGAAAACAAATTTAGGTTTGCAACTAGGGTTGAGGTGGAGGTACAACATATCATTATGCAGGGTTCACTAAGAATCTAGGATATGTATGGGTATGTATCGTCTGATTTCCTAAGGGGTTCTAATTTTGTAACTAAGTTGGTATGGACAAGGGTCACATATGCGTATTATCAAAGACACTTTAAAAGGGTTCAGTAAGGTTACAGAGTGGTTCCTAGAAATATCTCCAAAGTTGGAGTACATACTTATGTATTAATAGCAGGGTATTATATGCTGCAAGCAAGGATGCATCGACACTCTGGAAAACTTCCGTATCACGCGTCAAATGCGTGTCGGACACGGATTCGCGCCCGACACGCGCTGGACACGTATTGGACACGGGGTCAACGGTCAAAATTCGTTGACTGACTTGGACACGGCCTGGATACAGTCCGGACACGGTCCAGACTTGGCCAAACACGATCCAGACACGGTCAACATTCATTGACTTTAAATTTTGCAAATAAATCAAAATCAGATGATCCTTCCTCCCACAAAGCCAAAGGCAAACCCTAACTGCTAACTCCCACAAACAGAGAATCGATCCTTCACACAGAGAACAGAGAATCGAGAGACGGAGGTAGAGAGATCGAGAGACGGAGGTAGAGAGAACTCAGAACAGAGAATCGATCAATCGATTTCGACAGAGAGGGATAGATTAATCGACAGGATCTATGGCGTCCTCATCAACACCAGGTACCTTAGATCGATCGACAGGATCGATCGATTTCGTTTGTTTTATTTTTTTTTTCTGCTATTTTCTCTATTATTTTTTCCCGCGATTTTTGAGATCGATCGATTCCTGAGATTGATTTCTGAGATCGATCGATCACAGTGATCGATCGATCCTGCGATTTCGTTTGTTTGTTTTTTTTTTTTTTTTTTTTCCTGCGATTCCTTTTTTTGCTGTTTTTTTCTCTTTTCTTTCTCTGCATATATATGAAAGCATGCATGAAATACTTCAAATACCCCATATTTGAGCTTGCACCTATTGACTGAAAACTAAATAAGAAACTAAAACTGGTTTTAGGCCAAGTAACTGGAGATGATCTTTGGAAGCATGTGACAATAATAAGAAGACCAAGTGAAGGTGGGGGAAACCTTAGATGGAGGTGTAACTTTTGTCAGAAAGATTATACGGGATCTCTTACTAGATTGAAGGACCACTTGTTGAAGATAACAGGCCGTGGGATACTATTTGTGCCAAAATCTCCCCCATACAACTTAGAGAGGCGCGACAATTTGTTGATGAAGCTGCATTGAGAGCAGAAAGTTCAAGGGCGCGAAGTGTTCCTTTACTTCCTTCAGTGGGCTCAAGTAGTCACCCGCACCCGGGTTCAAGTAGTGGGGGGGTTGGTCCTTCAGTTCCATACAATGAACAAAGGAAGAGGAGAGCCACTAATAATCCTATTGCAAATGCTTTCAATACGAGTGAACGACAAGAGTTGGATGCTTTGATTGCAAGGGCGTTCTACTCAGCTGCATTGCCATTCAACCTTGCAAGGAATTCGTATTTTCAGGAGGCTTTCACCTATGCAACGAATAAAGCAAAGTTCATTAGTGGTTACAAGATCCTTGGGTATAAGGCATTGAGGACGACATTGCTTCAAAATGAAAGGGGCAACATTCAGAGGTTGTTGGAGGCAACAAAGTTCACATGGGTTACTAAAGGGGCAACCATTGTTTGTGATGGGTGGACTGATTCTCAAAGGAGGCATCTCATTAATTTCATAGTGATTATTGAGGGTGGTCCAATGTTCTTGAAGGCTGTGAACTGTGAAGGGGAATACAAAGACAAGTTATTTATTGCTGATTTGATCAAGGAAGTCGTACGTGACGTTGGGCCACGTAATGTGGTTCAAGTTATAACCGATAATTCTCCAGTTTGTAAGGCTGCAGGTTTATTTGTTGAGAGCCAGTATCCTGAGGTTTTTTGGACACCTTGTGTAGTCCACACTCTCAACCTTGCCTTGAAGAACATATGCGCTCCAAAGAACACGCCTGCAAATGAAAAGGCCTACAGTTTGTGTAGTTGGATTATTGATGTTGTTGGGGATGGGTGCTGATCAAGAACTTTATCATGAACCATTCCATGAGGTTGCATATGTTTAATGAGCATTCAAGATTGAAGTTGCTTTCCATAGCAGAGACACGCTTTGCTTCAAGCATAATTATGCTCAAGAGGTTGAAAGACATTAAAAGTAGCATCCAGAGTATGGTGATTGGAGATCAGTGGGATTCCTATAGGGAAGATGATGTTGAGAAAGCACGGATTGTGAAAGGAAAACTATTGGATGACATGTGGTGGGACAAAGTGGACTATGTACTTCGTTTCACAGAGCCTATTTATTCAATGTTGCGGAGGGCTGATATAGATAAGTCTTGTCTTCACTTGGTGTATGAGATGTGGGATGTTATGATTGAGAAAGTGAAACAATTTATTTACCGCCATGAAGGAAAGGAAAATAGTGAGGAGTCAGAGTTTTTTTCCAGTGGTGCATCAAATATTGGTAGATCGATGAGAGAAAAACAATACACCACTGCATTGCTTAGCACATTCCTTGAATCCAAGGTAAATAATTACATTGTTTTTAACTTTTTATTCTACTTATTCTTGAGTCTTGACTAGAAGACTAGAATTCATGAGTTATGCACTTAATGTTTATATATTAATTTGTGATTGACATTGCTTATATATAGGTATTATAGCAGAGAATGGCTTGAAGAGGATCCTAATCGTATTTCGCCACACAGAGATCCTGAGATTACAAAGGAGAGAGATAAGTGTTTCAAGAGATACTTTCCTAATATTGAAGAAAGAAGATTGGTTATTACAGAGTATGCTAGGTTTTCAACAGGTACTGGACAGTTTGCAGAAGGTGATGCTCTACAGAATAGAGCATACCTAGAACCTGATGTGTGGTGGGTTTCTCATGGTACCTGTGCACCATTACTCCTGAATATTGCTTTGAAGTTACTTGGGCAACCTTGTTCTTCCTCATGTTGTGAGAGGAATTGGAGCACGTATAACAACATCCACTCATTAAAAAGGAACAAATTGACCCCACAACGAGCTGAAGATTTAGTGTATATGCATTCCAACCTTCGTCTTTTATCAAGAAGAAAACAAGAGTACAAAGAAGGTGAGACAAGGATGTGGGATATCGCAGGAGATACTATTGATTCATTGGATTTGGATGCTACTGGAATGCTTGAGATTGCCAGTCTTTCACTTGATGAATCTGAGCTAGAGGCTGGGCTGTTGAATGAAGAAAATGCGACAATTGATCCGCTAGTTAATGAAGAAGAAGAGATGTAGTCGCCTCGCTGGTGAGTTTTTGAAATTATCAATTTACATTTTATTTACATTATCAAGTTAATGAAATTATATTGCTTATGCTTTATGACTATGAGTATGACTTCAGCAGTTGAGCTTGACTTTATAATGCATTTGTAAATTTGAATGAATGAATTTGAATGTTTTATTGATATGTTTGGATTGTTTAATAGTATTATTAATTTATTTATGATTTTATGTTCTTATGAGTTAC
The DNA here is from genome assembly GCA_963556465.1 of Berberis vulgaris. NCBI lineage: Eukaryota > Viridiplantae > Streptophyta > Magnoliopsida > Ranunculales > Berberidaceae > Berberis > Berberis vulgaris. The sequence continues at coordinate 36,107,640 of OY747126.1, read as the reverse complement.
AAAAAAAATATATTAAAATATTAAGTTTGACCGTGTCGCTGAGTCGCCAAGTCCTATTTTTTTGAAAATTGTCGAGTCGCCGTGTCGTATCCGTGTCCGAGTCCGAGTCCGTACATCCTTGGCTGCAAGTGGATCTTGTTTCGCGGGTTGTTTGCAATGGTGAAGTTGTTCAGAAGATTGGGTACTTGAAAGCATGGTCGGAAGGTAACAAGGTTATGAGTGAATTTTTACTTCACACACACACACACACACATATATATATATATATTTTTTTTTTTTTAAAAGAAAAGAAGTTATGAGTAATTTCACGGTGAGAAATAAGTCAAAACTGTAATAAAATTTAGGCTTAAAAGTTGCATGAGAAGTGAGAACCTATGTAGTTAAATCATTAATTGGACCCTAATCGATTCAGGATCATTATGAGATTAATCAAAATTAATCAGGATTAGTCGGAATTCATTGGCATGTATTTTATAAACATATTTTTTCATACTTCTAAGTAATATGTTTACTATAAGGGGAAAAAATTGAAAATTAATGAATATTGTCACAATTTAAGAAAAAATATAAGAAAATAAAAAAAAATTCAAAGTTGGATAAAGGTGCGACATTCCATATTCTGTAGTTTTGGTTGAAAATTTTCTTTGGTTGTTTTTCTCTTATAATTTTTGTTTATTTATAAATATATTCTCTTTGATTTTTCTTTTCTCTGTAGCCTTTTTAGACACTCTTGATATTGCATTATGGTAGAGCATTGATGAGGTTAGGAAAAATTGTTAAAAAATAACATTTATTTGTCTGAACTATTTATAATATGTTGTCTGAAGAAATTTCTCTTTGTGGCGTCGACTACTTTACCAAATGGGTAGAAGTAGAAAACTCTCCAAGATCGGAGAAAGTCAGATTGAGAATTTCTTCTTGAAATCTATCATCTGCGAGTTCAGAATCCCGAAAACGCTGGTCAGTGATAACGTGACCCAGTTCCAAGGCAAAAAGGTTAAAAAACTGTGCTAATCTTAACATCATTCAGCACTATTGAACACTAGGACATCCCCAACCCAACTGACAAGTAAAGTCACTAGCTGAACAATGTTGGAAGCCATCAAAAGGAAACTCAAAGCAACGAAAGGGCTTTGGGTTTTTTAACTACCAGGCATCCTCTGGGCCTATCATACCACCAAAAGGATTCTGATTAGAGAGACACCATTCTTTCACCCACTGGGCCAAGGCAATGGTTTCAGTAGAACTAGAGATGCCAACTTTCATAATAAAGGAACTCATGTTGGAGGACAAAGATGAAGCTCTGAGAGTCGGACTAGATTTGCTCGAGGAATGAAGGGACGGAGCTTCCATCAGAATGTTGACCTACGAGCACCAGCAAAAAAATGGTCCATACTACAATAAGAAGGTCAAGCCTCGATAATTCAAAGTCAGCGATTGAGTACTCAGAAAGACCTAGCCGAATACAAAAGGCTTGGAGAGGGTAAACTGAGTCCAAACTGGGAAAATCTCTATAAGATGACGAAGATCAATAAGCCTAGAACCTATTGGTTAGAAAACTTGAGTGGATAGCACCTTAAAAGACCTTGGAATGTAGAACACTTAAAGAAGTATTATCAATAAAGGTACTCTATTTAAGAATTCCATTCGTATAACTCTTCTTATGCTGATTGACCTAGTCGTGCGTTTCCAACTGTTATGACTGAGAGCTAGGTCTTTCTGAACCAAGCAGGGGAGCTAGACTCGCTCGACTGAAAGGAACGAAGTAGCTTGACCGCAAGCACTGGGAAAGGAGAGGAAGTAACTGAAGAAAAAGAATAAAGGTTCAAGGGGACCACGATGGCGCACAACGGTCGAGTCTAGTCCTATTCAGGATGTTGTTAACTCACCACATCTAAGTGACCTAGTTCGCCTAAGGAACCATGGTGTTGCAAGACTGAATGAGTCCAGTCTTGCGATGGCTCATCGCGTTTAAAAAACTGGTCCGACCAAGGGGACCACAATGATGCACAACGGTTGAGTCTAGTCCTATTCGAAATAACGACTAACCACACCTATGAAATCTAGTCCGTTCGTACCAAGACGATTTCTCAAGCACTTAAGTCCTACTTAGATTTAAGTCAGATTATCTTATGAAATCTAGTCCGTACGGACCAAAATGATTTCTTTACAACTTAGGTCCTATTCAGGATTAAGTCAGATTATCTTATGAAATCTAGTTCGTTCGGACCAAGACAATTTCTTTAGCATTTAGGTCGTACTTAGGATTTAGTCAGATTATCTTTTGAAATCTAGTCCGTTCTGACCAAAATGATTTCTCTAGGAATTAAGTCCTACCTAGGATTAATTCAAATTATCTTATGAAATCTAGTCCATTCAGACCAAGACAATTTCTCTCAAGTCCTTTTCAAGAAATAATTGACTCACATCACGGAATCAAGTCCGCTCAGGCAGAAGTGGTTTCTCAACGGCTTAACTCCTATTTAGTTTTGAGTATTTTCAAAGGAATGAGAACGGCTTCTCAAGACATATTCAAACAAAGAACCCAAACTCCACTTCCACAATTTGAAGGTTTGTTTTTTTCATGTGCTAAAAAATTTGATTAATTTGACCCTAATATCACAACATACTTTCTATTGTGCCAATGGCACGGGGAATATCCTAGTGATTAATGATTAAATTATTGCTAAAAAGTAAATAATACTAAAATATACACGTGTCCGACACTTTGTATCCGTGTCGGATACAGATTGTTGTTACATAGGTTCTGGTCTTAGCCATTAGCTTTTCTTCAGCTGGCTCGAAATTGTGTGTGACATTACTCCAAAGTTGTTTGGATATATTTTAGTTGAATGTTCTAACATGCTAACTCGGTGTATGCTTACTTGATTAGCAGGAAAAGAAGGCTCGTAACTCTGCTCCTTTATGGTATCTCACTGCTGATGAATTAGATTCATTGTCATCGTAAGTTACTTGTGTGTTCAAAAGACAGTACCTATTTAAGTTAAAAAGATAATTACCTCTCAATCATGGTTCGACTATAGCCGCAGTATCATATTGATCAATAGTTTCCATTGAAATAACTGTTTCATTCATTTGCTAGCGTTTTAATCCATCTTTTAGGTTGAGTATGCTTATAATGTAGTCACATTCTTAAAGTGGTATCATGGCCTACATATTAACTTTCTCACCAATTTGATTACTCCAATTTTGCCCACTACAGTTACATGAGGGGCCGGCTCACTCTTGACAAAGTGACTGCAGCTATCAATGACATGGCTGCCTATGCTGACACAAATGCACATTTTATTACAGCACCTAAAAAGAAGGTTATCTTGATGTTTTTCATTTTCTTTTTTAAAAGTCTTGCTTGATTCTCCAATTGTTTTTAGTTTACTGACTGTTATTATTTGTTCCTGAAGTTGGCAGAGAATACTTGGGAAAAAGCGCTTGTAAGTAATTTTTCAGTTCATACTGTCATATTCTTCATGTAGTCATTAGGAAGATATATGTTCAACTTTCAAGACAACTTGACTTGAAAGTCTCTGGGCTCCAAATGTTTTAGTTGCTTTAATGAAAGGATTGTGATTTCGGTTTTCAAGGTAATTTCTGTAAGTTGATTGTAAGAAATATTTCTTGAAATATTTCTTTTATAGAAAAAAAGTAAAAATTTCAGATATAATTTTGAAGTTTATCATTATAATTTAGTTATAGTTTAATGACACCTCCATTTTAGTTTTGCAGCTGAAGTTAGAAGCATTTGATGGTTTAAACTCCTTATAAAATTTAATCTTTGTGTTGTCACCAAATGATCTGCAGAAAGCAAGGGATGTTGCAATGAATGAATTGGTAAGGGGAAAACACTTTTTTTTTGAAAGTGACATTAAAGGACCAACACTGAAGCTTGACAACACAGGGAAAGCGATTCTTACTGTGAGTGTTTTCTTACTATCTGGATAAACCAACTGTATCTACTGCACATATGTAACTTTTCCACGAAGATGATTTGGACATTCAGCTTGAGCTGAAAACTTTCTTATACCAATGGTAACACTAATACCATGAGAAAATTTGAATCCCATTTTAGACTTGGGTGAATGATAATGACCCTCATCCACCATTTAGTAGTCTCAAATATCTTAGACCTCAATAAATAGATGATAAATGGTGCTTGGTATTGTTTAAGGGTGGGCATCCGATCTCGTGATCCCGATCTTGTCCCATCCTGATTTTTCGGGTTTTATTGGGATTGATCAATCCCATCCCGATCCCGTCCCGACCCGATCTAGAGTGGGATGGGATCGGGATGGAGATTTTCAATCCCAGCCATCCCGTCCCCTCCCAAATTGATTTTTTAAATATTTATTATTAATAATTTTAATATATTTTTAGGAGTGTAATTCTTTCTTTAGATCATATTATAAGATAACTATTGATAATTTGATATAAGCATTCTAAGATATATATTGATCATTTGAGATATACATTCACTCAATGATGATATAAGCACACAAGTCACTCTATGATGATGTAAAAATTTTAAGATACATATTGATCATTTGATTGTATCACCAACATATTCTCTCTCATACGCACTTGTCCATCCCCTTTTTCTAACATCTATTCCCCAATATTTTACATGTACGGCTTATCTGGTTGAAATTATAAACTTCATCTTGGAGTATTTCTTTCTTTGGCACATTATTAGAAAGGCCAATGTTTGGCTCTTATTTCCATTGGTCTCTGCAAGTTAAGTACACAGATTTTCAGCAAAATTTCAGCAAATTGGTCTCCGCAACTTGTACAAATGAACACATGCTTGGCACAACAATTTTTTTATTGCCTGCTGATCCCGTCCCGAACCTGTTTGGGATGGGACGAGGTTGGGATGAGTCTATTCCCTACCGATCCCGAATGAATGGGATGGGATAGGGATGAGGTTCATCCGTGCCCACCCCTAGTATTGTTCATTCACATTAAATGTGGTTGCTCCAACCTGAACCCTGATCACATTGTGCAGAATCCGTTATCTTGGTTTAAGATAGGAGCAGTTCTCATTTGATTCCTTGTTTTAACTGTAAACCTTGTCAGATATCACACACACCAAACTGAACTTTGCGTGAATTTGATGTTAGTTATTTAATGGCATATAGTGTTTAGAATTAGTCCTTTTGCAAAATCCTGATTCTCTTTGGGATGACCATTTAGAGACTATTGGGTTAATTGAGACGCATTCCTTTTCTCTCACTAATCTCCCTTTAGTGAATTTGTTGTAATGTCATCGTTTTCGTGTGCCATTTGACCTCCTGATTTTCTCTCATCTGTGCACGGCAGGTCCTTCGTCATCTTGGTCGCATAAGTGAGACTCGAGTTGGACAACAGCGTGTTATTATCCTCTCAAAGCCTCAGTGACTTACTGTTATACCAGATAGAATGTGATATGATTTAAGTCAAGTCCATTGCATGTTTAATCATTATACATTTGTTCAAACACGTGTAGTGTAACTATTAGTAATGTCTTGAAAAATTGTTCTATTGTGAATCAACAGACCAATTTTTCTCCCAGAGTGAGTTGAGAGCAGAATTTTTTTTTTTTGGTTCACTCCGCTGATTGAAATGCATGTAAACATGACATGTTTGTTCCAATAAGGGAATCAAGGTCCTTGTGGTGATGGTTAATAGCCTCTAGTTCCTTCACCTTGGACTCTGGCAATGTTATCAGCTGTTGTAATTGTCTCTCTACAGATATGCAAGAGCATGTCTTAATCCGTTCAATGTTGTACTGATGACAATGTGGTCTGTCCTGGCCGTATGTGGTGTTAATGGCTCTTAATGAATATAACTGGACTGACGTTTGTGATCTTTCTGCAACTCCTTTGCTAGCTTTAGCCCGGGTTCAGTACATGAACAGTACCCAGGCTGCCTGGTATGGTTCTAAAATTTTTACTAAACCTTGTTTGTGAGACATACATCATTCTAGGTTCATCCTTTGAAGTCTGAGGGAGACTCCACTTGCATTAAATGGAAAGGCTCTTGTCTGCATCATACGAATAAGTTTAATGTCTATTAGTTCGGAGTTCTTTTCAAGTTAAATGATTTTGCAGCCAATTTCTTGTTTTAAAACATCACTTGAAATCTTTTTGGTGGTTAAACAAAATTGCGAGTGGCCTCTTCCAATTGTTGACGGGTAACAAAAAAATCACTGCAGAAGTAGGTGATGAGACTCTTCTAAGTGAACTATTGAATCCCATTGAAGATGTCATTTTATTTAACAACTTTCCAAAGAAATCAAAGAATTTCTTGGGAATCCTACAAGATCCTCGTTCTTTTTTCTTTGACAGATAGTGATAATTTTATTTGGGTTTGAATTCACAATTGGAACCTAGCTTACTTTGTTATGTTCATATTAGGTGTTGGTCAAATTTTGTCATTTGACTTTGCCAAAATATGAAATTTGGGATTTTTGTTTGAATGAGTATTAAGATAACCATTTTGCAATGTGAAAAACTAGGGTATTTTTGTGTTGTTGGTATTCTATATACAATTTTTTTTCTCTAAATATTATGTATTGAACACCCCTGCTACTATCCACACTTTCTTTCTTAACTAGTTTTGAAGTACAAACCTATTCTAAGGTAAAACCAAGGATTGTGATTTCATTTTTCGAGTTAATTTCGGTTTATTGATTTTAAGAAACATTTCAGTATGTAAAGAAAAATGTAAAAATTTCAAAGATAAACATATAAGATAAATTTCCGAGGTATAGGAAATATGTGAATTGGAAATTATTAACATGTGAATTAGAAATTTGTAGATTGACATGGCAATGAGTAATACAAGTAAGACAAATTGATATTTTGGAATTTGGATCGAGAATTTGAACAAATTTCTCATCTATTAGAAGGAAGAGAAAATATAAATTGATAGCAATATAGTAGAATTTTTAAAACTACACATGGGAGGATTTCATCCACATAGGTTTGAATTGTATAGAATTTATCAAAAAGAGGAATATAATGATGTGCAAGGATGATGATGTTTATCCGTGCTGACAAAGAAAAGGCTATTAAAATTAAACATCACAAGGACCCATGTTACTCTCTCTTTCTCCTTTTTAATTTATGCCTCTTCCACACACTGCACTCTTCCACACGCATTGCACAACCACTATACCTGGGCTAATTCTAGGGTGCCTGGTGCTACCAAGCACCCAACCAGGCACTGTAGCATTACTCTTGTTTCTTTATTGAAGCATTTGAAACAATTACTCCTCTTTTTCAAATGCTTCAATAAAGAAACAATTAAACCAAAGAAACAGAAAGCTCAATCGCACCTCTTTATCTCAATTTCGAAAACACCGGTAGATTTGCGAGTTTTTGCATTGGAATAAGAGATGCGTCAGTCAGGAAGAAGACTAGAGCTTATCTGAACTTGAAGAGCAGATCAAGTTGATCTCAGTGCGTCAACTCTAGATCGATTTTGAACTTCAAATAGCAGATCCGGTTGATCTCAGTGCGTTGAAAATTTCGAACAAAAAGATGGGATTTTGGTTGCAGCGTGGTTATTTTTTTGCGAAAAACTCAAAATTTGCGAAAAACCCCCTGAAAAAAGGGGATTTTTTGGTTTCGCACATTTTCTTTTCGTATTAAAAAAAAAACAAAAAACTCATCGAAATTTTGCGAAATCACAGTCCTTGGGTAAAACTATATACTATAAGCTTTAGGATTAGACTCAATCAAAATTTGTATTAGTTTGAGGAAAACAATTCAAACGCTGAGAGTAAGTTCACCCCTAACTTTGAATTCGCAAAATATGAAGTTCATATATATATTTTTTAAATTTGCATTGAGGTTCCTGTCTCATTTTTTTTTCCTGTTATAATTGGCATGTCTCTTGAAAAATATTGAAAATACTAACGACGTGAAATGCATTATATATTTGTAATAATAAAATATATATTTTTAAATTATAGTGTTTGTATTGATCATTGGTTTCATTGGAAAAATCTTTACAATGTATTCCAACGATACCAAGTTTACCAAAATTCAAAAATCAAGAAAATAGTTATAACAATTTTAATTTTAGAAAAACACAAAAAAAAATCTTTTCGCCATATACATTTCATCAACTTTTTTTTCACAATTTTTTTTTTCAATTTCTTTGCCTTTTACATGTTTATATTTACAAATACGCCATTATAGAAAATCAATCTCAACCTCAACATCTTTCCCAACTTTAAATCCTAGCCATCTTTTATCTCCAATTTCTTATGAATAGTGAACACCTATATGATTTGTAAATAGATATTGAAAATACTTACGATGTGAAATGTATATAAATTTTCTAATAATAAATACATAATTTAAAATTATTAGCGTTTGAATTGATCATTGGTTTCATTGGAAAAATATTCAAAAATGCATTTCAACATATCAAGTTTATCAAAATTCAACAACTAAGTAGGTAATTATGACAATTTTTATTTTGAAAAAAAATAAAGCACAAAACTTTATCTTTCCGCCACGTACGTTCCACATAGTTATTTTACTTTTATGTTTTTTTTACTTTTGCCCTTTTATATGCTTTATTTTTACAAACATGCAATTATAGAAAATGAAATTTAACCATCAAGATCTTAACCAACTTTTAATCCTAGCTACCTTTTATCTCCAATGCCTTATGAATTTGAAACATCTAGCTGATTTGTGAATAGATTGATAGGTAGAGGTGATTTAAATCTGTTCCAAGGTGAAAGTGTAGAAGTGAAGTGTTCCAAACCATTCTTGAACTTGTTAAATGGAAAAAATTTATCCACAGTAATGAGATTTGGGAAGAAGGGTATTGGCTAAGGGAGCTATTATTTCCCGTCAAGTATCCATTTTCTTCCCATTGATATTGAATCCTTGCCCTGTTTGCCAGTGTACGCGATGAGACATCAAACAACCACCACCAACAACAAGACACGTGGCGTAGGTCGACCCTAATACGAAAAAGCCCTAATCTAGTCATTAATAGGCCCATGCTAATTATTGTTCAGTGTCTGACTTTACCATCAGAGTGCCTTTGGCCGCCACAACGATGATCTCTACTTCACCGCTGTTCATTTTTGTAGGTAATAAATCAACATGGACGGATTTGGACGTATCAGTTTGGCGTCATTTATGGGGGTGAACGCACAAATTCTGCTTCATGAGTCATCTCAGAGTAAAAGCACAAATTATGTCAAATTAGTAGAGCTGTGAAACATGGTTACTAGCATCAGATCACGAGCTAACAACAACGCCGAGCCCGCTAGATCAGATTTTGCTTCATGAGTCATCTCACGCGGGTGGTCGAGAGAATTACCCAAGATTGACAGCTACTATCATAGAATGGCGGAAATCCGGGGCAAATCTCTGACCCAAGAGGACACTCGGGAGCGTGTCCACAAGAGCAACAATGTCCCCATTGAGGATTTGAAAACTGGTTAGAAGGGGAACCTAAGGGATGAGAGAGGCTGTGGAGACCACGCCCCAAAGGAAAACTCATTTTGGCTGGGGGCAACCAATCCCGACGTCCTGTACAATCTTACAGTCCCTCCATTCTCATAACGGATCATGAACACGCCTTTACCAAAAAAGTTCTTCTCCCAGAAGCCCGAGTTCTACGACGGAACGTCAGATTCATCGGACCACTTATGCCATTACCATCATGTGATGGAACTAAGGGAAAGTTCAGAGGCCATCTTATGTCAAACTTTCCCTACTAGCTTGAAGAAGGCTACATTGACATGGTTCCACAGCCTTCATCCATGGTCCATCAGGTTGGCGAAGGCGTTTATCACCCTATTCGTGGGAAGCCAACGGATCAGAAAAATGCCCCATTATCTGCTCAGCCTCAAGCAGAAGCATGGAGAAACCCTCAAAGAGTACCTGACTCGTTTCAACGATGAACTAACTCTGATCGACGGTTGCAGTGATGACACATCTTTTACCATTTTCACTTTCGGCCACTGAGGAGGTCAATTCTATAACTTCCTCACTTTGGAGCCTTTGAAAGACATGACGGACTTGCTGAAGAGCACACAGAAGTACATCACTCTTGAGGAGATGTCAGCGGCCAAAAAAGTAGGGGAGAATTAAACTAAGAAATCCTCTAAGACCCGAGAAAGGGGAGACGAGAAGATGCATGAGGAGGAGGATAGATCCAACAAGAGAAGAGGTGACAACGGGGCTAGGTCTGATAAATCAATATCTGACAAAGTCACAAACTAGGTCAACTCAAAGTTTCACACCTACACCCTACTAAATACCAGTCTGTCCAAATCCTCTCCACCATGAAGAGTTGGGAGGATATCAAATTACCCTTTAAGCTCAAGAGCGACCCGTCAAAACGTGACAAGAGCAAGTACTATTCTTATCACAAAGACCACGATTATATTACTCATGATTACCAAAGCCTCAAGAATGAGATTGAGTATTGGGTCCAAAAAGGGAGGATCAAGGAAATCATGAGCTCTGCCAAGAAGCAGTCCCGAGAAAAAGAAAAAGAAGAGCCCGTACCAGAGTCGGCAAAAAAATTACGGATGTTATCTACGTCCTACACAGTGCGTATGATGAACCAGAATGATCCAACCGATCAAGAAAGAGAGTTATCCGAGAACTGCAGACAGGTTTTCACAACGAAGACTGCCCTGTCCAGCACGCCTTAACAGAACATCCGATCCCGAATTTGACATTCACGGAGCAAGACATGCAAGGAGTCCATTCTTGGAAGCGTTCCGTAGGATGCAGTTGAGGGGAGAAAAGTCGAACAAGCCATGATTGGTTTCAGCGGCGCGCAATTGATACCTGGTCGAGAGCATCTGGATGCTTGTGATAGTAGGGGAGCCAGACCTAATAAGGATCCTAATGACAGAGCTCATCGTTGTAGACGCCCCATTTACATACAACATAATTCTGGGCAGGCCTTGGCTCCATCAAATGGGAGCAGTGGTTTCCACTCGGAACCAATGCCTTAAATATCCCACCGAAAATGAGGCCGGGACTATCAAAGGAGATCAGTTAATAGCGAGAGAAAGTCATTACACGACAATGAAACAATCAGGCAAATAGCCATTGTCGTTTGAGCCCCCTAAAAAAGACCAACGAGCCAAAAGCTGACTGGTCGGAAAGGCTGAGTGGATAGAGTATCATGTAGAACATTTGAAGAAGAATTTTCAATAAATGTAATCTTTTAAATAATGTTTTAATTTCATACTCAATTCTGCGTATAGGGGCAAGCCTATTTCGACTAGAGGGCCAAAATGGCATTCAGTGGACGAGTTTAGTTCTATTCAGGATGACGACAACTCACCGCATAAGTGATCTAGTCCGTCTTAAGGACCAAAATTGCGCACAATGACCGAATCTAATCTTATTCAAGATGATGACAACTCATCGCATCAGTGACCTAGTCTATCTAAAAAATTAAAATGGTGCACAACGGCCAAGTCTAGTCTCCATCTAAAAGACCAAAATGGCGCACAACGGTTGAGTCTAGAACTACTTAGGACGACGACGAAAACTAGCCGCATAAGTGACCTAGTCTGTCTAAATGATCATAATGGCACACAATGGTCGAGTCTAGTCCTATTCAGGGCTACAAAAACTTGCCACATAAGTGACCTAGTTCGTTAGCCTAACTCCTATTCAAGATTGGGTTCATTATGTAAGTCTAGTCTGACTGAGCAAAGACGACTTCCTTAAACCTCAACTCATGTTCAGGATTGAGTTAACATATACATAAATCTAGTCCATTCGGAAAGAGACGATTTCTCCATAGCCCAACTCATTAAGGATTGGGTTCATTACGGAAGTCTAGTCTGGCTGAGCAAAGAAAACATCCTCACCTCAACTCATCTTAAGGATTGAACTTACATATTACAGAAATCTCGTCCGTTCGGAAAAAATTGATTTCTGCATATCCTAAATCTTATTCATGATTGGGTTCATTATGTAAGTCTAGCCCGACTGAGCTAAGACGACTTCTTCACACCTCAACTCTTCTTCAGGATTGAACTCACATATTATAGAAATCTAGTCCGTTTGGACAAAGACGATTTCTACATAGCCTAACTCCTATTCAGGATTGTGTTCATTATGTAAGTCTAGCCCGACTGAGTTGAGACGACTTCTTCCCACCTCAACTCCTCTTTAGGATTGAGCTCACATATTACAAAAATCTGGTCCCTTCGGACAATAACAATTTCTCCATAGCCTAACTCTTATTTAGGATTGGGTTCATTATAGAAGTCTAGTCCGACTGAGCAAAGACCAAGTATTGGATCCCAATTAGAACCAAGTACCAAAGAAGACTCAGTCAAGGACGAGTTAGATTCTAAATGAGATCTCTTTCCTCCATCACACCCTCAACAGTAGAGTCACTACAAGAATGAAACACTCGCTATATAAAGTGAACAAAACGAATGAGAAAAGTAACACATGCAACCCTAATTTTATCAGTCTATCTCCATCCTTATTCAGCGCTCGACTTTACCATCGGAGTGTGTTTTGGCCTCCTGCGCCAAGTCGATCTTTTAGGCTTGGCTTCGTCCCAAAAGCGAAGCTTCTACGACGAGTCGCTTCTCCTCCTCTCCATTCTATCTGGTGGAGAAAGCTCTTCGAGCTGAAACCAAGGGGGTACTAACTAACAGCTGAATCCTCTCCGAACCGCAACGATGGTATCTGGTTCACCGTTGTTCATCTTTGCAGATAAAAAATTAACAGAGATGGATTTGAATGCATCAATAAGCTTGCGAGAAAGGTTGAATGAGGTGTTTAAAATCTCTGGTTTAGTAAGAGATACCTTTTTATTAAGTCGTACTTTCTTATTGATTTAAAGGGGAAGTATAGAGCTTGAACAAGGACAACCTTGGAATTTTCTGGTTTTTCTGATTGATACCAAAGCGACATAAGAGTGTCATAGATGATATGATTAGACCCCCTTGGTGTAGAGTCTTAGTTATATTGTTCCATTGACATAAATGTCGAGATTTATTTTGTTTCAGAATGTTGCCACCAAAAGTTTGTAATTTTGTTATATGTAGTTTCTAATATAAATTTTGGGAGTTTATAGTTTAGCATCTGGAATGGTTGAGGCACTGTATCATCGCAGTCCTTCCTGCTTGGGAGGGCTGGCTTGCTTTTCAAGTTGCCAATCTTCTTTGGATTTTATCATTTAGATATTGAAAGTCTCTAATTTTGGATTGTGAGAAAAGGGTAGGAGCAGTTACATATTTTTTTTTTCCTGTTGCTTACAACAGCCCATGAATTCTCTAAGGTGTTTAGATTGTTAAACATCTATACCTGGGGAGATGGACATAGCTAATTTGGAAAAGTTGATGGCACCTCCTAATGCGGAACAGTATATTTCCAGAATGCCGTTGACATAAGAATATTCTTCAAAATTTGTTTTCCCAAAAACTATTAAGTCATTCGCATAGATGGAAAAAAGCTGGGAGGTTTCTATTAATTTTAATGACTGTTATTTTAGGCAATCTTATATAATAAATCAGAATGGTAATTTAGATTTGAAATAAAAGACGGATGAGATTTACCCAAACACAAACATCTAATGGATCACATAGAGGGGGAGGAGAGGGTGTTTGGCTGAAATTTATGTTTGCATATGATTGAAATACCTCTGGGCAAAGTTTAAAATTCTACTCCTATTAAACAATTAGAGTGCCAAAGGCACGGGGAAAATCCTAGTAAAATATACATGAGAAGATGGGCAGGAATAATTAGACATCAAAAATAATTTTTTTTAAATAAGGACGTGTTTCATTTTTTCCATGAAAAATCGTAAATATAGTGGAAATGAGAGAGTGAGACTAGTATTTATCCCATGATGTTTAAGATAACTATGTTTCTTTTATTTTCATGAATAAATATTCTTAGTTTTTCTAGATTTTTTCTTCATAATTTGAGAGAAAATAGGTGGTGCAAGGTCACAAATTCTATGCTTACTCCATTTATTTCTCGCATCTCTTCCATTGTGTTTTTACTATTATTTTGTCTTTTCCATATTTTTATGTTTTTCTTGGAGAAAACAAAAATATCAAACAGACTTGAAGAAATATTTTTTAATTTTTTTTGTATTCCAAAATATGATAAATTGTGAAATGTTTTAGTTGAATGATCCATACTTACAAAGAACTTTACTGCATGATTCATACTTCAAAGAACTATACGACTAGAAGGAGGAGAGCAACACTGGAAAAAAAAATTCAACCCATAATGCTAAGGATGCCTTTTTTTTTTTTTTTATTTTTTTTTTATTGTGGAAATTCACTTGGGCTATACCAACTCATACCATAAAGTGATTCTCGTCTAATCAAACATGAACTTAGGTCACATTCAAATAAATGTGGTTTGAACTTTGAAGACTGTTCTCTACGCCTCGATAAAATCCACGAATTTGAATAATGCAAATAAGGATTCTAAAAAATATTCAAATAGAAAAATAGTTAGGATACAGATTTCTCATTAAAAATTCGATGGCATTCGAATATCAATATTTTTATAATCAATTTCACTTTTATTTAGGCATGTGCTAAAAAGACAAGGAAATATTATCTAAATATAACAAAATCTTAAATCTATCTACATTTTATTTGACTCAATAAACTAAACCCATACCGAATAGAATAATACGATCTATTTGGTTCGGAGATGATTATCCATTTTGTAACAGAATCTGGATTTGTCTATAGCAATTCTAATATGGATACAACTTTCTATGTATCTGAACAGTACTTGACCCACTTTATGCCGTATGTCTATGTGACAAAATTGCTCAATAGTGGGAAAAGGCTAATATTGAAGGCAAACCAGCGTACATGCTGCGGAGTAAGCTCAAGATAATTAAAAAGAAATTTCTATCTTGGTATAATAATGGTGTTGATAGGTAGTTGCAAAACCGATCTAGCATGAATAAATCAGCTTGAAGATAAGGATGCACCGACCTTTTGAAAATCTCACATTTTGAGTGTTGAATGCGGACACGCGCCTGACATGTATTCAACATGCAGTCAACGGTCAGGACACGTTGACTGGTTCCGACACGCGCCCGACACAGTCCAGATACGGTTTGGACGCGGTCAAGATGTTTTTTTATTTTTCTTGGGTGCAAATAGGAGGGTCATTGGTTGAAAATAACACAACCCATTAGGTCTTCTTCTTTTCTACGTAGGATGCATAACATAAGTCAGAGAGAGACCGAGGGAGGGAGGTGCAGAGCATACGATCGAGAGATCGAGGGAGACAAGCTTGAGAGATCGAAGGAGACGAGCTTGAGAATTTGAAGGAGAGAGGCGAGAGTCTGAGAGATCCAGAGAGGTAGAGTCAGAGAGAGATCGAGAGAGGAAGATCGAGAGTTGTACTAACTTGTTTCGACGGAGCTTTCCATACGTCGAACGATCTGTTGATGTCGACCAATATCAGGTAAACTCCATCTCTCCCTCCCTCCTTCCCTCTTCTCATGATCTGTTCTCTTTTCCTGTTTTTGGTCTCATTATCAATACACAAATATCAAATAAGAAGAAGATCAAGATCATCATACTTTGATTTAGGGTTGTGATTAGATGATGGGATGGGATGGGATGATAGAAGATTAAGGGAATTTAGAACCCCACCAAGTACATGCAATGTTTGAGAAAATGCTGAAACAAAAATCCAAAAGCCTTTGAAGTTGATGGTATAGGGAATGTTCACCTCTTTTTACTTGTCGAGATTGTTTGATGCCCTCTTTTTATGTTTTAGTGCTCTATGTTATAATGGATGGTGATTTCATTTATTTTGAGGGATTAGATGGGAATAGTATGGATATGATAATGCTTGTTGTTGTTTGAAGCAATGAATTTTAGTCCTATTTGCTATAATGAATATTTAACAATTTTAAGCGGTAGGTTTTTATTTGAAGCAATGAACTTTTCAGGCCAAGAGAGTGGAGATGATAATGTTCCTCTTTGGACGTATTTGAATGTCAATTACAAATTAATGAAACTATGTTGCTCATGATGCATTTGCATGTTTATTTGTGTTTGGATTATTCATTATTACTGCTTATGTCCATATGAGTTATATAAAAAAATAATTTTTTTAAGGTTTGACGTGTCGTCGAGTCCTAATTTTTTGAAAATTGTTGAGTCGCCATGTCGTATCCGTGTCTGACACGACACGCCTATCCGTGTAAGTCCATCCTTACTTGAAGAAGATATCAACTATCTCAGCATGATTAAAGTGTATTTCAGTGAGTTGCTTTGTGTAGATAACTAAATGCACTGCTTAGAAAAAAAGTTTCATTGATGAGTAAGGCTAGAATAAGGTGGGGATAAGGGTGACTACTACACTAAGTATTTCTATTAATCTGTGTGATATGGTTTGTAAGATTTTAAGTATATTTATCTGTGATGGACTTACTAATCTCCTTTAGAATATTGTTCGGCATGAGTAACGTGTTTTTGTTAGGGGCAAATTTATCTCTGAAAATATTGGCTTAGTGAAAGAGTGTATGAGATCCATTAGACAGGGAAAAGGCATATGAAAAATTAGAGTGAGGGTTGCTTATTTTGGTGCATCGACAGTTTGGATTTGATCTCAGAGTGTGTCATCTGATATTCAACTGCATTGCTCATTGCAGCTTCTCGATTTTCTTACAGGGGTATGTATAATTTGGGTATATTCTAGAGGGCTTAGACAGGAAGATTCATATATCTGTTACTTTTTGTCATGGCAATAGAAATACTTAACATGGGACTCGTGAAAGGCTTTTTATAGGGAATAGATTGACTATTTTTATATGCTAGGTCACTGTATGCCAATTTCGCATTTGCTATACGTTGATGATACACATATTTTCCTTAATAGCAGGAAACCACTAGTTACTAGCTGTATGACGATTTTGGATAGTTGTTGAAAGGCGTCATGGTAAAATTATGAACGTTCTCTCCCATTTATAGATACACTTAATATTCTTAGTAGGGGCCAAGATATATGCGATGAACATATAAGAGTGCCTACCATGAAGGAAGTTAGATCAGTAATTTTCGACATTCCTAAAGATAATGCCCCTGACCCTGACGGCTTTACAACCAGGCTTTTCCAAAGGAAGTTACTGAGCAAAAACATTTGGGAGGCCTCGAAAGAATTCTTCCTCGGACAATCCATTTCAAGAGCCTTCATGGTTAATTTCATCTCTCTTATTCTTAAGGTAGAAGAGCCTACTTATTTTATTGGCTTTCGCCCTATAAGCCTTTATAACGTGGTGTATACAATTTCTTGTAAGATTGTTGTGGACTAGCAACTTTCATTTCCAGGAGTAATGAGCATTAAAAGAAGATTGATTACGAAAAACATTGGATTGACACAACAGTGCATAGGAAACATAGGAAAAAAGTTTTCGGAGGCAACACGGTTCTTAAACTGGATATGGAAAAGGCACAACATAGATTGGAATGCGATTTCTATCCTTAGTGCTCAAACGATTAGAATTTGATAACATGACTATCCAAATGATATTTAGTATCATTGTTTGTTATGGTTATTCGGTTTTATTGCAAAGGATTTATAAATGACGTTTTAAATCCTTAAGGGGTATAAGGCAAGTTGATCCCATTTATCTGCTTCTTTTTTGTGCTTGTTGTAGAAGTCCTCAATAGAAGACTCATAAGAGCCTTCTGTCATCATCATCATCAAAGCTCATTCTCGATATTTTTGGGGTCGGTTACATAGATTTTGATTCTCCAAGCAATGCGGTCTTTCCACATATCCTCGTCTAATCCAAGCTCAAGGATGTCTTCATTCACCGCCTTCATCCAAGTTTTCAACGGTTGTCCCCTCCATTTACACTCTCCATTAACTTGCCAATCCAGACATTTTCTAATTGGCACCGTGCTTGGTCTTCTCCGCACGTGACCAAACCAAGTTAAACGCCTTTTTCTAATTTTGTCCTCTATGGGCGCTACACCTAAGTATCTCATAATTCTTTCATTCCTAATTTTATCCTTACGTGTTTTACCACACATCCACCTTAACATACGCATTTCTACTACTGCCATCCTATACGTACGTTGTCCCGTAATAGCCCAACCTTTTGAACCATATAACATGGCTGGCCGAACAATTGTCTTATAGCATTTCCCTTTTAGCCTTACAGGCATCATTCTATTGCATAATACTCCTGATGTCATCCTCAATTTCAGCCAACCAACTTTAATCCTATGGTCCACGTCTTCTCTAATAGCCCCATTCTTTTGATTATAGATCCTAGGTATCGAAAAGCCTCACATTCTGGGACCTCCACGCGTTTGATCTCAATTGCATTACTCCTCCCTCGTGATTCACAACCAAATTTGGACACTAGATACTTCGTTTTCAAATGACTAATTCTAAAACCCTTATTCTCTAAAGCCTCCCACCACCTATCTAATTTCTGACCAGTACCTTTACTAATCTCATCTATTAAGACAATATCATCTGCAAATAACATGCACGAATGTACATCTTCTTGCAAATGTCTCGTCAACTCATCCATGACCAAAACAAAGAGGTATGGACTTAAGGTCGACCCTTGATCTAGTCCTATTGACACTAGGATTTCACTGGACATCCCACCCACTGAGCGAACACTTATTACATCTTCATACATATCCTTAATGATATCGACATACATTGAGATACTAGCTAAGCTTCTTCCTAACCATGAATTTGTGAAGATCATTCCGAGCTCTTTTGCGGAAGACATTAAGAAAATAGTGTATGATGATGCTAGGGGTAGACAATATTCACGAATGTAACGAACCTCTTCTTATTTATTTTCAGTGGTCTGGGGAGCCCATATAAACCCCCATGCTTGCCTTTCAAAAAAAAAAAAAAAACATTGAGATACTTTCTTCCTTTCAAGCACCCACCTATTTAACTCCTTGGGAACCCTATCATAAGTTTTTTCTAGATCAATAAAAACCCTATGCAAACTCTTACCTTCTTCTCGATATTTTTTATAATTTGCCTAAGGAAGAAGAGGAGACCTACCCGGCATAAATCCAAATTAATTCTCCGAAACCGTGGTTAAATTTCTAAGTCTTCGTTCTATAACCCTCTTCCAAAGTTTCATCGTATGACTCATAAACATTATCCCTCTATAGTTCTAGCAGTTCTGAATATCCCTTTGTTCTTATAAATTGGTACCACAATGCTATGCCTCCACGACTCTGGCATTTTTCTAGTTTCCAAAATCCTATTAAAGAGCCTAGTGAGCCATTGAATCCCAACTTCTCCCAGACATTTCCACGCTTCAATTGGTATATCATTCGGTCCAACTGCCTTCCCCGACTTCATTCTTTTTAAAGCTTCTCTCACTTCTATGACACTATCTCTGCGATGGAACACGCGATGTCTCTTTTCTTGTGAAGCATACCCCTCCAAGTTCAACTTCCCTACATGTGTTCCATTGAGTAGGTTCCAAAAGTAATCCCTCCATCTATCTAAAATAGCTTTATCCTGCATTAAAACTCTTTCATCCTCATGCTTAACACACTTAACATTACTCAAGTCCCTACTTTTTTGTTCTCTAGCTTAAGCTATCTTGAAAATATCCTTCTCCCATTTCTTTGTACCTAGCCTATTATACAGATTATCATATTCTTTCTTTTTAGCTCCCCCCACTGCTTTACTACTCAACTTCTTAGCTTGCTTATAGAACTCATAAGATTCTAGGCATCTATCTCTTTGCCACTCCTTAAAGCATCTTTTCTTTTCCACAATGGCTTGTTGCACCTCAGCGTTCCACCACCACGTCTCCTTATCATATACACCTTCTCTTTTGGTCTCTCCTATTTCTTCCTTCGCATATCTTCTTCTTCGGTTTGCCAAATGCTCAAAAAGATCTGTGCTTCTAGTCTTATCCTTTGGGTCTAGATTCTTCCAACCCTCTGAAACTTACTGTCCACCCAAATTTTTTTTTCTAAAATTTTGGCACACCTTTCCCTGTAAGGTCGACCACTTAATTCTCGGTCTAACCTGTTCTTTAGCAATACGACCCCTGCTCTTAAGACAAAAATCAAGGACTAATAGCCTATGTTGGTTTGTGAGACACTCCCCTGGTATAACTTTACAATTTTTACACCTACCTAAATCGTGTCTCCTAATAAGAAAATAATCAATTTGACTTCTATTACATCCACTCATAAAGGTCACCAAGTGATCTTCCCTCTTCTTATAAAAAGTATTCACGATCCCAAAATCCTTAGCTAAAGCAAAATCTAGAATAGAAATCCCCAAAGCCATGACCTCCATGTACCTTCTCATACCCAACTCTATCCTTATCGACGTGGCCATTCGAATATCCGCCTAGGAAAACTCTATCGAAAGAGGGAATTCCATAACTAACTCTTCTAAAGAGTCCCAAAAACACTTCTTAGTCTCCTCATCTAAACCCACTTGGGGTGCATACGCACTAATAACATGCTAGTTCTAAAGCCAATTTAATACTTACGATTCTATCCCCAAACCTCCTAATGTCGACTACGCATCCTTAAAAACTTTATCTACCACTATTCCCACCCCGTTCCTAGTTCCTCTTTTCTCGAATAGAAAAGTTTGAACCCTCCACCTAAATCTGTAGCCTTGTTCCCCTTCCACTTTGTCTCTTGGAGACAAGCTATGTTTACCTTCCTCCTACGCAAGACATCCACTAATTCTATTGACTTACCCGTCAAGGTTCCTATGTTCCAAGAGGCTAATCTAATCATTCCATCTCTAGCTCTAGCCTGGACTAGCTTATTTACCTTTCCCTGTCCAAAATAATGCGACCCTTGCTTATTTAACACTACAGCCGGGCGCCGCTGCAGCGCGCCTTGCTCATTTGTCACTACATTTGAGCGTAGGTGCAGCGCATCGCTTATAGCGGGGGACACCCTATATTTCTGCATTAACTTTTTTGAACCAAATTCCATGAAAAGGGATGTGACGGGTTTCTTTTACAGTTAGCTGACACAAGCCTAACACCAACCCTCCTAATTTGTTCGGGCTTGGGACCGGCCGTTGTAACGGGCGGAGTTACTCACAAGAGCCTTCTATACATAGAGAAAATTGGTTATAAACAAAATACATGTATGTCGATCACTAGTTTGTTATGCGCAGATGACATTATTATTATTATTATTATTATTATTATTATTATTATTATTATTATTATTATTATTATTGATGTAGTCGATTTCTGCTCTCATTCTTCAATGCTTACCTAGACCTACACAGGTAGCAAACGTGAGCCAAGGACCACCATGTAGTGGTCGATAACACTTCGATGCTCAAGTGGCTTAAAACTGTAAACTAGGTTATATTGCGTAATTCTATTTCATCGACCTTATTTCCCTTTTATAGTAAATGAGACTTGTTTGGCTAGGCCTTTGGTGGCGTAGTTTAGGGAAAGTGATCATGCTATGGAAATCATTTCCTAATTGGGAGTTGTCCATGTGGGATAGTTTCCTTACACGACTCATGCTGCTAGATCTGTGGGGAAGGTTTCCAATTCTAAGTGTTGCCCATGCAAGGAAGTTTTCTTGCTTGACTTATACTCTAATATATGTTTCCTTGTCGGATTCAATGTGTCGCTGGCCTGCCTGTCTTGGGTAGATCTCCCAGATACTTTCCTTAGATGGGTTACGAATATTGGGTCTGACCGCGCGACGTGTGGGCTTACTGGTTCATTGCAACACGGACCTGACTGTCTGGATTCCGCCAATGATGGGCATGTTGCTGTTTGGGCCTTGCTAAATTGAGAGTGCAGTCGGGATTGTTTCGTTATGTTGACAAGATTATCATGACACGTGTACGATGCTGCTTAAAGGATGGTTTGGTGTATCATCAGCTGCTACCCTCGAGTTAGTGGGCTAACTCATCGGTCTACTAAATCGTTTTGATAGACTATATACAGTTGTGATGATTGAACCTAAAATGTTGTCTCGAGCGGCGCAAATCATTAAATGAGTTCGTGACCGTTCAGTTAGAAGAGGGGGCGTGACTACCTTGTGCTTATGTAAGCCGCCATTTTGTGAGAGGTAGTCTCCTCACCTTGCATCTCTTCTACGTCATCTTTTTTCTCTGTGTTCTTGGTTGCAAATCTATCTTTGCTTTTCTAATAAATGAAAACTTTCTCTTCATGGCAGACAAGGTCGAACTTACCCTCGGATAGAACAAGTTCTATGTTTGCCATACTTTTTACTGGGAAAAGAAGGGGTGCGATTTGGATAAGCTTCATGAGGACTATGGGGTTCCTGAATATTTGCAGCTTGTCCCGTTGAGTGCTACTCACAATCTGTTGACTCCTCCGCAGGGGTTCATTGCCTTACACAAAGGCATGTTCCAAGTAGAGCTTCACTTTCCAGTTTCGTAGGATATTTGGCATTTTTTTGCGCACCTTCATATTCCCCCCGCTCAAATGGCACCTGACGAATTCAGGATTTTGATTGTTTTTCTTATCAGGGCCAAGCATGCTGGCTATCTGGTCACTCCGCGGATACTTCACTTGCTGAATTCTCATCATCTTAATGCCCATGGAGTCTATTGGTTGAGTACTCCAAAGTGTTTGGGCTTCTTGTCTGTTGACTTTGATTTTTGGCAAAAAAACTTTTTTTTGGCTTATTCTAATTCCCTGTACTTCAAGGTGGATGGGTGGCCTCTTGTCAGACACTTCAAATTCGATCTTGGTGAGTGCAATGTTTCTTCTTATTTTATTTTTCCATGTTCTTTTGAAGAAACTGACATGTCTTATCGCTGTTCTGTGCAAGTAAATTCATGGCTCCAACTCCCACTGAGGGGGAAGAATTAGTGAAGAGAACGTTTAATATGCTTCCCTCAATTGTTGCAGACAACATCGTGTGGAGTGGATTGTTCAGACACTTCCATGAAGGCCCTGTTGTGCCTAGGTTATATTTGATGGAAACTGGTGGTGGCTGTTCCAGGAAGAAGAGGCTCACAATACCGAGCCTTTTGAAGCAGGTTGAGCTGGAGGCCACAATGCCACTTATCGGCCATCTCAGGAGAAGGCGGGCTCGCTGAATTGTGTCTCCTGGGAGGCAGAGTGCCTGTCTGAAAACTTTTGCTTCTGTAGTTGTACTAGTGGATGTTGACAAAGTCAATGTTGTTCTTGATGATCTCCAGTCCGCTGAGCCTGCTACCTTGAGAAGTGGATGTTCTTTCCCCCTAGAGCCTAATGTTTAGCGTCGGGCTAATCTTCCTTCTGAGAAGTCTGATGAGCTGGTGTCTTCCAAAGGTTCCTTGTCATTTGCTAAGGGTGATCTACATCCTGACGCTCGTAGTACAACTCATGCTACGGAGGAACCTTTTGTGGAGCTTTGCAGTCATACTTGGATGAGCTCTATAGATTGGGCCTCTAAAGTGAGTAGCTGGAGGGGTTGGCGGGCAAGGTGCAGTTTCATGAGTCTGAGTTGGCTGCTTTGTACTTGGAGTTGAAGTTTGATCTAGCCGACGGGCAACGCCGAGTTCAAGATGATCTAGCGGAGCTAAACTCGCTAAAAGAACGACTAATAGAGGAGGAGTCTCATACGACTGTGCTTCCTCACAGACTATCGGAGGCAAAGGCAAGTTTAGCGGAGACCAAGGCCCATCGTGAGACTTTAGGATCTTCTGATATCGCCCGTGGTAGGCTGGAGATACTGGAACTGATTGAGGATGAAAATCCATTTGGAGCTTGATTTTGATCGATACCGGAAGGCTGCTTTTTGGAAGATTGATGATGCAAAAGTTTTTGATCCTACTTCCCCTTCTGGCAACTCAAGACTGGATTTAGATAACGCTATTTTATTCCCCTTAATTCCTTCTGATGTAAGTGGATTTTTGCTTTTGTAGCAAACTCTTGAAAACAGTTGTAACTTTTAAATTAATTTAAAAAGTGTTCAACAAGTATTTTTTGTACCTATACCCTCTGTAGTTAGATTGTTTATGTGTTACGCGCCAGTCATGCTTGATCTTGACACTTTGCACTTCTCTTTTGTTGACCTCTTTTGAATTTCTTAAGTACTGAGCCATGGCTTCGGTCTTGATTTTTCGTCAGTATTCGAAGCTTTCCAGGCTTTGCTTTTGAGAGTACAATGACCCATTAAGCGCATGTCAGGTTATACAAGTGTTGATTGTACTACCATCGTATTGCCTTATACTATTTGTAAACGGGGAGTTTGAGAGATAATGTTCGGTGATTATGGTCTGCTGAAGGACCATGATCTCTGGCGAGCTGTCTTCACCAGGCTATATGAGCTCTGACTAAGCTTCCACTTTTGGGGCCATCATCGTCTGTTTTATAGGAACAAGCTTTCAGAAATAAGTTCAACAATCATTATCTATAGTTGGACAATGATCCCTGACAAGCCGTCTTCACCAGGCTATATAAGCATTGAATAAGCTCCCACTTTCTAGGTTGTTGTCACGCATTCTATTCGGACTAGGCTTCGAGCAATAATTTTGGCCGTCATTATCTGTAGTTGGACAATTATCCCTGGCAAGCCGTCTTCACCATGCTACATGAGCACTGACTAAGCTCACTTTCTAGGCCATCGTCGCCAATTCTATTTGGACTAGTCTTCGAGCAATAAAAACAAGTTTGACTATGACCGTCCTGACCTATTCAATAAGTCTAACTTGGAGGTCTTGACTTATGTATAAAAAGTTCAAGCCTGACTGTGGTCGTCCTGACTTGTGTAACAAGTTTGACTTTGGGCGTCTTGACTTGTGTATGAAGAGCGTAAACCTGACCGTGGCTGTCCTGACTTGTATTCATGGAGTGCAAGCCTGATTGTGGCCGTCTTGAGTTGTGCAACAAGTCTGACTTTGGTCGTCCTGACTTGTGTCTGAAGGGTGCAAGCCTGACTATGGCTGTCCTAACTTGTGTAACAAGTCAAACTTTGGCCGTCTTGACTCGTATTCATAGAGTGCAAGCCTGACTGTGGTCGTTTTGACTTGTGCAACAAGTCTGACTTTGGCCGTCCTGACTTGTTCTTGAAGAGTGCAAGCTTGATTATGGCCGTCCTAACTTGTTACACAAGTCTGATTTGGCCGTCCTGACTTGTGTAACAATTTTGACTTTGGCCATCCTAACTTGTATTCATGGAGTGCAAGCCTTACTGTGACCATCCTGACTTGTGCAACAAGTAACTTTGGCCTTCTTGACTTGTATTCATGGAGTGCAAGCCTGTCTGTGGCCGTCCTGACTTGTGTAACAAGTCTGACTTGCGTATGGGAGTTAGGTAGTGGAAAACCGATAGTGGAATTTTGGCAGAAACAAATATCTTTTATTGATAATACTTTTTTAAGGTGTTCTACATTCCATGGCCGCATAAGGCTTCTACCGTCCACGACTTCCAACCAATACGTCCCTGACATGTTGACTTTGGTTATTTTATATCGCCCTTTCCAACTCGGGTTCAACTTTTCTGCTCCCAGTTCCTTAGTACTTTACTGAATCTTTCTATGTACCCAATCTCTGACTTTGAATTCTCATGGCTTGACTTTCTTGTCGTAGTACTGAGCCACCTTTCATTGGTAGGCAACTATTCTAGTAGAGATAATTTCTCCTTTCCACGATTAGATCTAAACAGAGCTTCGTTGTTGTTTTCTGGTCTAAATTCCTCTGTCCAAAAAGTTGGTATTATGAGTTCCACCAGGACCATTGCTTCTAACCCGTGTGCTAGGGCGAAGGGTGTTACTCCGGTGGGTGTTCTTTTTGTTGTCCGATACGCCCAGAGTATTCCTGGCAGGGTTGAGACCCATTTCCCATTTGTCACATCGAGGTTCATCTTGAGTGCCTCCAAGATGGTTCTATTGGTGACTTCCACTTGGCCGTTGGCTTGCGGATGCCCTGGCTAGGAGAAATGGTGGCTGATGCCGAGGTATTTACATAGTTTCTCGACCTTGTTGCCTTCAAATTGGATTCCGTTATCACTGACTAGTGTCCTTGGAATACCAAATTTGCAGATGATGGATGTCTATATGAAATTTTCAATTTGGTCATGTCCTATCTTGGACAGAGGCTCAACTTTGACCCATTTAGTGAAATAATCAACTGCTACTATGAGAAACTTCTTATTGGTTGAGGCCGGGATTGGTCCGACGATGTCCAGGCCATGGGGTGGTCATTAAAGTCAAGGGATGAGCAGGCATGTGAGTATATGGCGCGAACATTTGGCGCTTATCGCACTTGCAGACGATGTCATTTGCATCCTGTTGCATTTGCGGTCAGTTGTATCCCAAAGTCTGGGCCTTATGGACCAGGGTCCTACCGCCTGGGTGATTCCCGCAAATGCCATCATGGATCTCTCTAAGGACATGGTTTACCTCGGAGGAGGCTAAGCATCTGAGTAGGGGACCCGTGGCTTTATTATCTATAGAGTTTGTTGTTCAGAAGGGTGTACCACACTGCCCTATTTTTCAGTTATCTAGCCTCTGATTTTTCGGACGGGAGGGCCCAATCTTTGATGTACTCGATGAGGGGATTCATCTAGCTTGAATTTTCTTCGATGGCGTACAACTCATTGACATCCTCTTCTTCCAGACTTGATATTTCTTGGAATTCGATAAGTCCATTGGTGGTTTCAGCAGTGGTTGAGGCCTACCTGGCCAGTGCGTCGGCTCTTTGGTTGTTGTATCGTGGACATTGTAGAAGTTCAAATCTTCTAAATTGGCCTGTTGCATTAATGACCTTCTCACGGTAGGCTATCATCCTCAGGTCATTACTATTAAAGTCCCCTATATGCTAGTTGACTACCAGACGTGAGTCTCTATAAGCGGTTAACACAATTACCTCGATTCCTTTTGCTAGCATCATGTCGAACAGGATGGCCTCGTATTCCGCCTCATTGTTTGAGGTTGGGAAACAAAATCTGACCACCTTTTCCAAGACGAAGACGTTTGGATAGTGGAGTGTGATACCAACACCAATTCCTTTCTTCGTGGCTAACCCATCGCAGCGCAGGATCTAACCTGACTTGTCTGGTCTTTGCTCTAAGCTATTCAGCTATTGTTTCCCACCATCAGTAAACTCACCAATGAAGTCTGCTAATGCTTGAGCTTTTATAGCCGTTCTGGGTTTGTAGTTGATGTCAAACTATCCCAGATCCACCGGCCATTTAACCATTCTACCAGATAATTCTGGCTTATGCAGTACTGTGCGAAGTGGGTGTTTGGTCAGAACTTTGATAGAATGGGCTTGAAAGTTGGGACTTAGCTTCTTGGAAGAGATGACTAATGCCAAAGCTAGCTTATCTAGATACGGATAGTTTGCTTCGACTTCCACGAAAGTTTTACTGGCGTAGTATACTGATCTCTGTACCATCTTATCATTCTGTACAAGAGCTAAATTGACGGCTTGATCCAAGACGGCTAGATATAAATAAAGCGTCTCTCCTTGGGTTGGTTTTGTGAGTAGCTTGGTATTTCTAAAATATGACTTTAGGTTTTGAAAGGCCACTCGCACTCTTCATCCCAGCTGAAGGCCTTGCTTCCTCTGAGGATCGTGAAGAAAGGAAGGCACTTTTCTGATGACTTAGAGATACACCTGTTAAGTGCTGCCACCCTCTCAGTCATGCTCTGAACTTCCTTGATGGAGGTCGGGGACTTCATATTGAGAAGAGATTGGATCTTCTTTGGATCTGCTTCTATTCCTTTTTGCTTCACTATGTAACCTAGGAACTTGTCTGACTCGACCACAAATGTGCATTTTTGCGGGTTGAGCTTCATTCGATTTATGCGGAGTTGGCCGAATGCTTCGGCAAGGTCGAATATGTGATCTGGGTTGTGGAGGCTTTTGACCAGCATGTCTTCTATGTAGACCTCCATGTTCCTTTCCAATTTGGCTTTCAAATATCTGATTCACTAGTCATTGGTAGGTAGTGCCCGCATTTTTAAGGCCGAATGGCATTACTCGATAGCAATATATCCCTCTCTCGGTTATGAAAGACGTTTTCTCTTGGTCCGGGGGGTGCATCTGCATCTTGTTATATCTGGAGAGGCATCCATGAAACTTAGGAGTTTGTGTCTAGAAGTGACATCTACAAATTGGTCGATTCATAAAAGTAGAAAGCTGTCCTTCGGGCATGCTTTGTTCAAGTCGGTGTAATCTACACAGACTCTCCACTTTCCATTTTTCCTTTTCACCAGGATGATGTTTGCCAGCCAGTTTGGGTACCGCACTCTTTGATCATGTCGACATTTAGTAGCCGCTGCACTTATTCGTTTATAACCTGGTTATTCTCGGGGGCCACATGTCTTTTCTTCTATCTAACTGGTTTTCATGCTGGGTCTACGATCAGTCGATGGGTAATTATGGAGGGGTCTATTCCCACCATGTCCCTCATAGTCCAGTTGAAGACATCTTGGTTCTATCCAGCAGTGTTATTAGATGTTCCGCGAACTTGTTGCTTAGGCGGGAACCTATTTGGATGGCTTTGCATTTACTAGGGTTGTCCAAAGACATGGTCACATGCTCTTCTTTAGGTTGACCAACGTTGGGTCTTCCTCTCGGGCTGACAGGGGTTTCCTTGTCTAGGTTGGGAAAGTCTCCGCTCAACTCTGGACCCGAGCTTTAGGGTGTGTCAGTCGTGGTCCCGATTTGTAGTTGACAGCTATCGAGCAACTTTAGTGCTGAGTTATGGAAGGCTCTGGTGGCCGGCTGATTTCCTCGTATTGTGCCCATTGTCTAATTGATAGGGTACTTGACGCACTAGTGCAAAGTGGAGACCACCGCCTCCATCTGGTAAAGCCAGGTCCTCCCTATGATGATGTTGTAAGTGGACGATGCATCGATCACTACGAACTCTTAGAGGGTTATTTTTTGGGGTCGTGGCTCTCCTGCCACTACTGTTAATTTGATCCTCCCCATAGGGCCATATTTCTCCTTGCTGAGTCCGAGCAAGGGATCTGACGAGGGGCTTAGGTTTTTTTCCTTCATTTCCATGTTGTGAAATGTGTTTAAGAACAACATGTTTGTACAGCTTCCAGGGTCTACTATGGAGATTGATATCACCAGGGCATCATTATGTGGAATGCGGACACCTTGGAGATCCATGTCAGTGAACATTAGGGGATCGGGCTCTGAGAGTGAATGTGTTGCATCAGTTGGTCCTCGTAAGCTGATTTGGTGCGTAGTCTGTGGAGTTGCCTCTTCAGGGACCGGTTGGACCATTCGGTTTTCAATTTTACCCCATGCAGGACTCATACTTCATGGCAATGCTCATTGTTTTTCCCTTCATTCTCGTCCCTAGGGACAAAGAGTTTCTTCTCGGATTCCGCCTTTTTCATGGCGGTCAACTCATCCCTTTCTGAATGTTGTCCATGCAAGGAAGTTTCCTTGCCCAACTGATAATCTAATATATGTTTCCTAGTCGAATTCAATGTGTCACTGGCCTGCCTATCTTAGGTACATCTCTCAGATGTTTTCCTTAGTGGACTTATGAGTATTGGGTCTAACTGTGTGACGTGTGGGCTTACTGGCTCATTGCAACTCGGACCCGACTGTCTGGATTTCGCCAATGATGGGCTTGCTGTTGTTTGGGCCTTGTGGATTGAGCGTGCAATCGGGCCTGCTTCATTTTGTTGACAAGATTATTAGGACACATGTATGGTGCTGATCAGAGGACGGTTTGGTGTATCATCAATTATTATTATTATTATTATTATTATTATTATTATTATTATTATTATTATTATTATTATTATTATTATTATTATTATTATTATTATTATTATTATTATTATTGATAAACCAGTTTTCATTCTCCTTGACCTTGAATTACATAAGGAACAAACGTGAGCCAAAGACCACCGTTGTATCGGCCAATGGCACTCCAATGCCAAAGTTAGACAAGGCGTGAGAAATGTGTATTGCTTGAAATTAGGGTTCTATAGCGTTCCTTAGTTCCTCAACCTCGTGTCCTATTTATCATGCAAGAGTCCTTGTTCGGCTATGCATTTGGTGGAGTGGTTTAAGGAAAGATATCTGTTAGAGACCATTTCCTTATGGGAGTTGTCCATGCAGGAGAGTTTACATGCATGATTTATACTATGATATTTATTTTCTAATAGGAGTCAATATCTTACTGGCCTGCCTATCTATGTTCAAACTCTTAGATACTTGCCTTATTAGGTCTTATGGGTACTGGGCTTGTCCATTCAACTCATGGACTGGATATAGCTTTAATCATCTGAGTCAAACTCTCAGATACTCGCCTCAGTGGGCTTGGAGTGATCTGGGCTTGGTTATCCGTCTGTTGGACTAGATCGGATTGGGTGCTCATTCAGGCCCACTACACTCTGTTGATGAGATCGTCATGCCATGTGTACGGAGTAGATCATGAGACGGTTTAGTACATTTCAATTATTATTATTATTGATGATACACCAAACTGTCATTTAATCCACACCGTACGCATGTCATGATGATCTCGTCAGCAGAGTAAAGCAGGCATGACTACCCACCAAATCTAACAAGGCTCACACAATATTCAGCCCAATTTGGCAGAATCCAGAAGGTTGGATCCAAGTTGCAGCGCCCTATTAAGCCCACATGTCACATGGTAAAGCCCAATACCCGTAAAATATAATCAGGCAAGTATATGGTGGATCACCTAAGGCGGGCAGGTTAGCAACACATTGGATTCGACTAGGAAACATATATCGGAGTATAAGTCATGAATGAAAACTTTCTTGAATTGACAACACTCCAAAAGTTAAAACATCTCCCATATATCTAGGAGCACAAGTCGTGTAGGGAAACTTTCCTACATAGACGAACTCTTTTCCTAAACTACGCCATCAAAGGCCTAGCCGAACGAAAACTCTTGCATTATAAATAAGACACAAGTTTGACGAAGAAAGGTACGCTAAAAAACCTAATTTACAGCTTTAATCCTTTTTCAAGTCTTGTCTGACTTTAGTATCGGAGTGCCATCGGCCACCACAATGGTGGTGATTGGCTCACATGCGTTCCCTCTA
Source organism: Berberis vulgaris (assembly GCA_963556465.1). Lineage (NCBI taxonomy): Eukaryota > Viridiplantae > Streptophyta > Magnoliopsida > Ranunculales > Berberidaceae > Berberis > Berberis vulgaris. The sequence continues at coordinate 36,076,618 of OY747126.1, read as the reverse complement.
CAGGTGCAGGTCAAGGTCAAAGAGAACAGGATTCAACTACATCAGTTTGGCTCCGTCCGTGGGAAACGACGAAGTTCCTTAAAAAAATGATATCACCACCCTGCCTCACGGTATAGAGATACGGTGACCATGAGATCTCGCAACAATGGAGATACCTCCGAGCCCTCAAACGCTTGTACTACGAGAGCGTCGCCAGGTTCGACAGATCAGACACCGCGGGAGGAACAAAATTAGACCTCCTTGCAGGTGGCAGCAACAACAGACCCTAGGGTTGATCTACTGTCAACTCAGATGCAACAGATTGCATGAGAACTGGAAATGCTCACCCAGCAGAACCCTCCACCCGTAGAAGGAGAACGGGAGTAGCGAAGAGCCCCGTCCCTGGAAAACAAAAGGGACATATAAGAGAGTCGTGCTGCCCTTGCAGGCTTTTGGTGGACCAAAGGCGGAGACCCAATGTCTAGGGCTAATAGACATGTCTCCAAATCCCATCATGGTGGGGGCCACCAGTTCAATCTCATTGTCCCACCGTTCATGGATCATATCATGAATGAGCCTTTACCGAAGAGATTCACTCAGCCAAAGTTGGAGTTCTATGACGGGACGATAGACCCGTCCGATCACTTGTGCCACTTCCAGCATGTAATGGCGCTCAAAGAAGGATTCAAAGCAATAATGTGCCAGTCATTCCCTACCAGCCTGAAAAAGTTAGTGCTGACCTGGTTCCACAACCTCCCTCCGAGGTCCATCGACTCATTCTGGACACTGGCAAAAATGTGCCTTACACGCTTTGGCGGAAGCCAGCGAATTAGGAAGGGTCGCGTTATCTCCTCAACCTCAGACATAAGCCAAGTGAAACGTTAAGGGATACGTCACGCACTTTAACAATGAGTTGACTCTCATGGACGGTTGTAGTAGCGACACCATGGTCACAACCTTCTCCTCAGGTCTGAGGAGAGGTAAGTTCTATGATTTCTTCACTCTTAAGCCTCCAAACGATATGGAGAACTTCTTGAAGAATGCCCAGAGATACATCACTCTTGATGAGATGTTGGCTGCCAAAAAGGAGGTGGAGTCCGAAAAGAAACCCTCTACATCCAGGGACAAAAAGGAGGGGAAGGAACATGATGACGACGACAAAAAGAGGAAACACAACGATAGCAAGCCCGACTCTAGCCATGCAAGGCAAGATAAGGCTACAAACTACGTCGTTGCTACATTCGTCATTCCCTTCAACTCTAGTCTGTCAGACACCCTCAACTCTATCAAGAATTGGGAAGAGCTAAAGTGGCCCACAAAACAGCGAGGAGACCCCTCCCACCGCGATAACAACAAATACTGCTCCTTTCACAATGAAAGCGACCATGACATTGAGAACTGAAAGAGTCTCAGGAGCGAGATAAAGTATTGGATCCGGAAGGAGAAGCTCAAGGATTTCTAAGCCAGACATAATCAAGAGCAAACACCAATATCTCTTTAGAGTAATGCCGACAGAACAACGGGAGAAGTCTGACATCTTTTCAGTGTCAGATGAATAACTCACTTAAAAGTAGTCTGATGGCTTTTAAGAGTAAGATGAAATCAAGAACACAGCCTGATCACTCGGAATGAGGCTATAACACCCTTTACCTCATGTTGCTATGTGAATTTGACGAAGAAGATAAGTTCAATTTTTTTCGTTTGTGGTTTGTTCCATTTCAATGAGTGAAATTGAAATCACTGTTTCAATATTCCTTTTTGCATAGAGGAGAGAAAATAACGATGGGAGAGAGCTATTTTGAAACCTTCTTTGATCAATCTGTGATCAACCCATTTATCAAATTATCTTCAATATTAATGGGTTTCTTTCAGTTTGTTGTTTGGTCGCTCTGATTTGAAGATTTTGATTGCACCTCAATTGTTTGATTTTATGTCTCTCTGAAGAAGAATCTTTGCTCAATCTTTGATAAACTCATTTATCAGATTCGGGTGAAAACTAATGGGTTGCTTTCAATTTGTTGATTGTGCTATCTGATTTGATTTGCAGCTCCATTGTTTATTTTTGTCTGTGACAATAAGAAGAATAATTGCTAAAATAGAGGGTATGGAGAGAGAAGGAGGGAAATGGAAGGTGCTAAAGGAACAACTGGGATTTATTGGATTAGCTTGTTGTGGAGGACATGTTTGGGGTGTTCATCAAACATGAGAGTCAAAGGAGAAGACGATGAAGAAGAAAGGCTACAACAAGAGCAAAAAGGCGGGAAGGGGAAAGGGCTGGGGTGGCATGCTGTCGAAATAGAGAAATAGAAGGTGGGGAGGAGGGAGGGAGTGGGTTGGCGTCTTGAAAAACATAGGAGGAAAGAAAGGGGGCGAAGGTGGTGTAAACATAGAGAAGAAGAAGAAGGGGGATTGACTTTGGGAATATGATTTTTTTTTGTTGTTGTAATAACTGTTAGATTTTTCTCATGATACGGTTATCATTTTAATTGGAGGCTTTGATCTTCTTTGAGATGAGATATTTGAGATACAAAACATTCAATCTCATTTCTTGAGGGTATTTTGGTCATCTAAATATAAACATTTTGAAAACGAATGGTCAATGTTCGTTGACTGCTAGTCTTTGGGGTGACCTTGTATTAGCTATTTATTTTGAAGAAAATAACAAATAGCCCTGGGATTTTTGTATTATTATTATGTTTTATTTGGGAGGGTTGGGGGATTTCAAAGTCAAATGGATGGCTTGGTCCTGCCTGAATAATCCTATCAACGAAGGGGGCCTTGGGGCCAAGAACATATTCCAGGTTGTTACTGAAAGGCTTTGTGGAACTTGGTGAACTCTAAATCCATTTGGACAATCTTTGCATGGAGAAAGTATTTGGTAGATGGGGTTCCCTTGATGCAACAACAAAAAGTTTAATCAGATTCGTTGTTGCTTGTAAAAGAATTGCTTGATCTTCGCCACATTCTTTTTGAAAACTAGACATGGCAAATCAGTATGGGAATTGGGAAATATCAATTTCTCCAATGAAATTGGTCAAGTCATGAGGTGTGTAATAGCAATAGCTCAGTGACAACAAATGGAAGCTGGCCACGCATTTGAGACTTGGTGAAGACAAATTTCTCGTCTCTGGCAGAGCCAATGCAGGGGCTTTTTGTGAGAGGTATTTGGCGAGGCAGAAAGGGCGACCAAATAAGGCAGATTGTAATGTATGAAAAACAAAGTTTTGATGGGAATTTTTCAAACTAATCGGCATATGGGATTTTTTCTACCTTGGCAAAACAGATGAGGTTTTTACGAAATTATGAACCCATTGCTCCGTACCAAAATTTCAACTCTATCAGTGGATAGAATTGTCAAGGCTTGCAAGATTGACTTAGCTTCACCGCGATTGATATGTTAATCAAGATGTGTATATATATATATGAAACATCTTTTTGTTGAATGAGATCTCACGACTAGAGTTTCGAACCATTTCGAGCTAATTTTTTTATGTTCATGTAAAGAGACCGTTAGAATTTGGCTTACTTATCAAAGTTTGGTTCAGAAGAGGTCATAGATGGACACAAATAAGGTACTGTACAACCTCGTACCAATGTTTGTTGTGCTATGTGAAATATGGTTACAAAGGAAAAAAAAATTGTTGAAGGAATACGGTGGAATCCGAATTATGTAATAATTAAGGTGCATCATCAGCTCAAATTGGTTATGAATGTATTAACCCCCAAGAAGTTTAGCAGCGATATTCACATTTTGGTAGCAAGGGTTTGGAAGTGAAACACGTCCCAGGGAAACTGGCTATGGCACTATAATGACCTTTCCCTCCCTTGAGTTGGGTTACCTTGAACGTGAATGGATCTTCAAAGGACAATATTGCTACATGAAGTATAGTGATTCAAGATGACCAGAGCAATGGTCTTGTTGCCAAGCAAGCATATAACTTACTAACATAATTGTTAGTGCTCTTAGAATGCCTAAAGACGTGTGTAGCCTCGGCAAGTGCATCACACAAACTAACTTTATTTTGAGGAGAAACGAATTTATAGGGCATGGTTGTTTGTTAATTTTTAGGAAGACATATACCAGGCGAAAAAGAAGTTGCAGTGTGTATGCATGCATATAGAGAAGTATATTCGGCAGCAAGGTGTGCTGGCTAGCTTAGCACAAGTGTAGAATATAAACGTATTTTAATAAGTAGTCTTTGCTTAGGAGACCAAGAGAATTGCTAGTTAAAGGACAACACTTCACGACTTATATGAGGGATCCAAACTAGTTTGTACTTTGTGCTCCTTGGGAACATTGGTAGCTCCTAACTTTCAGATGATATTCTCCGGGAATTGGTAGTGATAGTATGATAAAGTAACAATGACAGTTCAGGAAAACCACCGTGTCATGCACTAATAGGATCCTTGAATTTTTTATTTTTTATTTTTTATTTTTTTTAATCAAAGTAATAAAGGTGGAGACAACCAAATCAATCCTCCCACTCGAAGTGCCCACAAATAAATAAAATAAAATAAAAAATGCATGTTAAATATATAATTTCAAAAACAAAACCATGTTAAATATAAAACCTAAAAAATTATATAATTATATTTTGCCACCACGTGTTGGGCACGTGATGACATTAGCACATGACAAACACGTGGAGAATGATCATGTATGTGCTCAGTACGTGAGAGACATCTTACGCACTAGACACGAGGAACGGGAGAAGGAATTTTGTCTCATGGAGTCAGATTTTTGGAGGGAAACTGCATCATGTGCTTGTGATGCCTGCTTTCTTCCCCTCCAAGTAAAGAAAGGTTAGAGGAAAACAGGTAAAAAGGAACTGGTCTGATCTCTCTGACGGATGAGGTAAGCGGCCATCGACAGAGAGGGAGAGCCAATAGGAAGTGAGCAAACTGGAATGATCGAGAGAAGAACCAACCAACCAGATACAACCGTGAGGGTAATTCCGTCAGTGGGAATCCTATCAGTAGCGCCGAATAGTGACTAAAAACCACCTACAGGTGGATCCAATGTGGACTAACCAATACGGCCATGACACGTGGAAACAATGACAACATAGAAACTAAGTCAACTGTAGAACAACTAGAATGAAGTGGGCAGAATTCAAACATGTCAGGCGAAAGAGACTAGAGACGAAAGTAAGATTCTCAGCAATTGCAGATCTAAGTAGCATATCACACTTTACAAGATTCTCTAACAGTCATTAAATTCAAAGAAATGGATAGAAGGTAGGGGAGGTTGTATATATAAAACCTCTTGGCCAATGAAGTAAGGGTTGGATTCAAAGGGAGTTTTAAAGAAACTCTCAATCTCTGAAACTCACTTAGTTTTCTAGTTTTTCATCGTTTCTTAACCTTTATTAATAAACTATTATTATTAATTTTTTTTCTAACAATGGGGCTGAGTGGGTTAGATTTTGCCAAATCCTTCCTTACCATGCCAGAGACAACGGATCCCCGTATCCGCCTCATTTAATTGTTTAATTTTCTTTTATAAAATCGATCCCCACCTGTCACGGATCGCAAATACCCGCCCTGCTCTGTTTATCTGTCGCAGGTTCAACAGATGGAAGATCCCCACTCCTTGTTTATTCCCTATGGTTTTTCTAATGGATCACAGATCCTCGCCCACCACGCCCTGCTCATTGGCGTCCCTTGCTACAACCATATTGACTCTTCCACTCATACCTCTCCTATTTTTTTTTCCCATTTAGTACTCAAAACCCACACTCAAACCCCCAAAACCTCCCTCAAACTCTCTCTCTCGCTCTCTAATAACAATAACCGATGAAACCAATCTAAAAGCCAATTGAACTTCTCAACAGGCCAATTCAATGAAGTAATCAATTTTCTTCTTTCCAGCCATAACCTTACCCTTACAAATTATGTCCTCGACTCCAATCGCTGTGTTGTTTATGCCTCTCTGAGAAATTACTGTAAAGCCCTTCTTGACACCGAGAAGACCGTAAAGGTCAAGCCTGACTAGCCCAAAGGCTACAATCATCTTAGTGCCTTTCGAGAAGGGTATCAAAATTGATCCTAATAACGATGGTTTGAAATCAAGCCTCACAATTCTTAACTTAAGAAGAAGAAGAAGAAGACTGAAGCGAAGATTTAAGTGGTTAACGGTGTCGATGGGTCGCGGTGGCTGGTGGTGGTCCTAGTGGAGGCTTGGAGCTGCTGAGGCCAGGTTTGTTTGTGTGATGGAGAAAAAAGAGGCTATGGAGATTGGAGATGGATTAGGAATATAGGATTTAGGGTTTTTGACTTTAAGGCTATTTTAATAATAATGGAAATAAATAAATAAGTTTAAAAAATAATAAAATACATATATAAACGGATATTCGCGGGGTGGATATGACCAAAAATTCATTAAGCCCAAATCGATATCTACCCCATTCGGGGCGGGGCAGATATCCGTGTAAACACTACCAACCCTATTTACATGAGTAGAGGCTTGGAGAACAGTAGGAGAAATAATCGCCACTGTTGAGATCTCAGGGGCATTGTGTGTATCTCAAGGAGCTTAACAAGTTATCTAACAAACATTGACGTCATCCGTGGGAAATCCCTGTGATAGAAATCATATCAATGATAGGTCTCCAGAGTGGAGGATAACTTTAGGAGGTGAGTGAGAATATGGCAGAGCCTTTGGTTCGGCCAGGGGCTACACCTACTCATTAAAATGAAATGGTTGAGCTCATGAGGAAGATGCGCACTCAGATAGAGGCTTTAGCACTGGAAAAATGAATCCTTGAAGGGGAAATAGGCGATGAAGGATGGGGTCAGGAGAAGAGCAAGAACATAACAGTTTTTTTATAATTTATATTTGTTAGTGTTTCAAATATTGTATTTTATTCTAATTATTTAATTTTCATGTTTTTATAGGAGTGGGAGCTTAAACGATGAAATTACATTAGCACAGTGAATTTAGAAGAACAAGTATTCAACATCTCCGAAGTGGCACGAACAGTGAGGTTAATGAGGAAGCCCAAGCCGAAGGTCATAACCTAAAAGCTCGTCTCCCCATCTATATAAATCTCTCTTTGTCACAACTGTTTTTTCTTCCTTTCTCTTGGGAGGCAGGCCGCAAAAAGGGCAACCAACCCTTTCTTCTTTCTTTTTTCTCTTTTACGCCCCTTTTCTTCTCCCACTCCTTCACAGCCACCTCAACACCATCTCATCCCTCGGTTGCTAGAAAGACTACCAGCCACCATACCACCATCATCTCGACCACCCCTTCTCTTTTTCATCTCTGATTTTTCACAGAGAACCTCACACACAGCCCCCATCTCGTCTCCCTACTAGATGCTCTTCTTCTTCACAAAATTTCTTCATCGCCTCTCCTTTCCCGACGAGAGAAATCAGTCTCTCTTCAATCATAGCCACTACGAGCCTGCCCCCTTTTTCTTCTCCTCACTTTTTCCAAGCACCAACGAACCAAAATGAGCACGACTTCCCCATTTCCATGCCTTCATCATGCTCATCACCTCTCCATCTCACCATCTCTTTTTTGTCCAATTCATGCCATCATCCATAAGAAAACCTTCACGCTCTTTCTCCCTTCCCTTACAAAATCGTCACCATCACGCCAAGTTGCAGCCACCCACTGTCGAGCAAGCTAGGAGCTCGAACACACAAAATAGATTAAACATAGCCTCCCCTCTCCTCACAGATCATTCATCACACCTTTTTCCATTTCGCGTCCACCACCAGACCACTTCATCTCGACCTCACTCTATCCTTCACATCCACTTGTCACCTATCTTTCCCTCGTCTTCTCTCTCACAGACACATGTTGTTACAAAAATAGAGAAGAAGAAACAATAAGGAAGAAGATGAATAAAATGGGGGAAAAAAGATTGTAAACTCTTTTCAGCTATTTGCACCCCACAACTTTTTCTTTTGTACCACCACAGAACAACCGCACGTACTTCATGTTCGTTGAAGAGGAAATGTTCAACCTCGCCACCGCTGTAACCACCACCACCATGATTTTCTAAAACTTCGTTAAGGCTAGATGATTCCTTAGGCTTAGTAGATTTTTTCTTGGTTTTTCTTGTTTTCCGATACATTGTATGATTTGAAATTTGGTTGATTTGAACAAACGCGTATTACTTTCACCGTGTATGTCATGCATCCATTGTAGTTAGAATTATTCTATGTTTTTGTTTAAGCATGTTTTATTTGTATTAGTTAAACCTGTGATTAGTTGTGCTTGTGCCTTAAACTGACAATTAATGCTAGGGGCTTGCATCTTTGCTAAAATCAAGCTACTACACTACCAGGTGACATAATTGACATTAGTATAATTTTATGAAATTGATGGATGATTCGAAACCTTAGCATCTATCTCTTTGATTCCCAAACTCAATTTTCAATTATTTTTTTACTTGCCGTTAGTTTAGAAATTTTCGATTGCTGTCACCCCCATTCAAATTAGTTTAAATAGATAGTAGTTTTTGATTGTGTCTTCAATCCTCGTGGAATTGACCTGTATTTGTCATTGTTTACTAGTTAAACAACCGTGTAGTTGCGGTATAACAATCAGGTTAAATTAGCCTATTAATTTAGGTTAGTAAAATTTGCATCAAGTTTTTGGCGCTGTTGCCGGGGATGGTAATGGTACAATTGAAGTCTGGGGTTTATTTTCACTTGTTTATTGGTTAGGTATAATTTTCTTTGTTTAAGAACAATGCTAGGAGTCACTTGTTTATTTGTTTTATTTGTTAGTAGTTAAGTTTTAATATTTTTTTTTTGCATTTGCTTTAAGAAAAATCATACACAGGTATTCGCAGGAGTGATCAATGACAACTCGACTTCTAGCCGATGTCGCAAGTAAACCGAAAGAGGTTCGTGCCGGAGGTAACTTCTCCCCACCGTATCTGTACGCGATTTCTATTGTGACTACTTGTGTTTTGGTTGTTTTTGACAGTATTTCATGCAAATTTGAATAGTAGCAGGATTGATTTGCAACTTTCGTTTCCTCTCCCGCGGATAGGTTAACCACCATCTATTTTATGGTTAGGAACCCGAGCCCTCACTATTTGAAAGTTGTAGCAAGGTAATTGTCTAGGATATGTTTGATGTTCATAGGGTCCCTCTTTGGAAGTTTGAAAGTTTAAGTAGTCAAGTGAAGGAACATATCCTATCTTGGAATAGTTCTTGAACCGACATTTCACTTTGAGCTAGAAAAAAAAAAAAAATGTAGGACCAATTCGAGAGTGGCAGATTGATAAGAAATTATCGTGCCTCTCCTATTGTTAGGTAAATTAAATTGAATTTCAGCCCGAAATTAGTAACAAAACTCTAGGGTCGTCTGGCATTCATCTTGTTTGTTGTTTGCACATCATTTAGGTGTCGTTTAGGGTTCCGTTGTTTTTATTTTTTTAGTGTTAAAGATCATCTTCATATGGTTGGGTTTGCATTAAAAAAAAACTTTTCTAGGTTTCCTCTCCTTGTCTACAGAGACCAAGGTGATGGCTGAGGAGAAAGCCTTTAAGGATTACTTTTCCCCTTCTGCCTCGAAGCTAGAAGCAGTGTTGTGACTATGGCTCAGAAATAGATGTAATTTTGAATTTGAGTCAATCCCTACCTCCCATGAATGTTTCATTTGAGGTTTGTGCTGCATGTTTGAGTCTTAGTCATTCCACAACTAATTGTGATTTGGAAAATGATTAGTCTGCATTTTTACTGAGCACGTCAATTCTTTTAATGCTATTTGGCGACTCGGTAATAATCCACAGTCCAACTATTAAAACCCAGGTTTTACCAAGCATCCTAATCTTTTTTGGGCTCATGGCTCACACCAAGAGCGGCGTGTTTTCTCCCAGGCTACTCAAGCCCCTAGCCCTATTATGTCTCTCTTTAACCAAGTTCTTCCATCCAACACATCTAATTTAGAGGAGATAATTAACCTTTTTATGCAGTGCACACATCGAATGCTTGAACAAGATTCTCAGGCTATAATAGAGTTAAAATCCACAACTCAACACCAATCTCAAGCCATCAATAAATTTGAGATAGTTGTGAATCAAATTGCTCAAGTACTCTCTGAGAAAGAAACACGAAAATTTCCTAGTCACCTTGTTCAAAACCCAAATGGTCAATTCATAATTGGTAGCATATCGAAACCCGAGTTAGATGATGTTTTTTTACGATAATGTGATTGAAACTACTTTCTTCCTGACCCAACCCCTCTTCACCTTTACATGTTGACTCATTCGACGTATGCCTTCCTAGTGAATCATGCATGAAGTCTATTTTCAGTATTCTTTGGAGTCATGCCTCGACTATTTCCATGATACAAATGACCACATAATTCAAGAAATATTCAGGGTGTTATCTTAAGATGCATCTAATGAGAAATTCCATGCCATAGGTAGTGTTAATTCCAGGTTTGAGGGTGTTGTTGAGTTGTCTAACTCATCATCTTGGTGTAATTCATTTTGTTATGATGAGCCTGTACCACCCGATATATCTATAGAGATACCTTTTTGCATCCCTTTTACATTGATTGACGCTACTTATGTGGACCCTTTATTTTTTAACGGTTGATTTCAGTTTTGACCATCCTATTGTGAAACATATTCAATCTAATAATTTGACACCTGACTTGGGAAGTCCCTTTTTAAGAGTAGGCAAGAATCATTGGTTGGATATCATTGTATGTGACCCCTTTTATGCTCCAAGTCCCTAAGAATTTCCTAGGAATGCGGGCTCATTGCATTTTCTCTATGATCATGCATGGTGCCTTCGTAGCTTTTGGAGTGGGTTATTATGTGTTGTGTCGCTTGTGGCTGCTACTATTTGTTAGACTGATCTTCAACTTTTTAGGTTGTTGTTATACGATTCTTTGACACTTTTGATTTAGTTTACATCATGGACTATGTGTCTAGGTTTGGAGGAAGGTGTTCGCTATGTTATTCCTCTTCATTTTATGGTATATCATTTATGAGGGAGAATATATGTCGGGCTGACAACGTTAAACCAAGCGCTCCTGGGAGGTTGTCCAGCTTTAGTTGTGTCATTATGGTTAGTCTGGATTGATTTTCAAGTTCTTTCTAGTTGCATTTCACTAATACTCGTTAGTCCATAACATTTTTGACTTACAAATGGTGCATGTAACTTTTTTCGTTTGTTCATTTTTTGTGTCATGTATGTGTTCTATCAATTTCTCATGATAAGTCCACTCTTGTTTTTTTGAGCTTTCATTGGTGGATGATTGATATACACGCAATTATTACATAATATATCCCTTAATTTATATATGTTAGTGTTTTGATTATTATATTTTATTCTAATTATTTCATTTTCATGTTTTTGTATGAATTTGAGCATAAATGATGAAATCGCGTTAAGGCGGTAATTTGAAGAATGATCAATTGGTTGGTTCAAATGGCGGTACAGAGTAACAAGTGACAAGTCGAGTATCACATGCCTAAACATAACCCAAACAAACCCAAGTCCAACTAATTTAACCAAAGCCCAAGCCCAAAAGCAAACCCAACCAAACAAGGAAAGAGGAGAACCCTATTTAGGTTTCCTCTCACCCTTCTTTTGAGGAGGCCCTTCCTACGTTCCTTGGCCTCTCTCCTCCCTTCCACACCTCTCCTCCTTGGTAGATACATAGAGACCTTCGTCTCTCACCACTAACCAACCACCATAACCACGCCATCATCACCATCTCACATCCCCTGCCCCTTTCTATTTACTATCAATCCCTGTTTTTCTTCCTCTCTTTTTCAACCAACAGCCATGCCCCTCAATACCGTCTAAACACCATCACCACCATCAGAACCTCCACCATCACCGTCCTCGCGCACAAAACAAAGAACGCAACAGGGAATACCTCCCTATTTTCATCTCTTTGGACGTTTGACAGCTTAAAGTGGTCGAGTGAAGGAACATATCCCATCTGGGAATAGTTCTTGAACTGGCATTTCACTTTGAGCTAGAGAGTGGAAAAAGGTAGGAGCAACTCTGTAGTGGCTGATTGATAGGAAATTACCATGCCTCTCCCACGGTTAGGTAAATTTAGTTGAATTTCAGCCCTGCATTAGTAAAGAAAAGCTCTAGGGCCGTCTGCCATTCATTTTGTTTGTGCATCATTTAGGGTTTCGTTGTTTTTATTTGTTAGAGTTAGGTGATCTTCATATAGCGGTTAGGCTTGCATTTTAAAAAAATAATTTAATAAAAAAAATATTAAATTAAAAAAACATTAATTTTTTTTCGAAGCCTGTTTAGGAGTGTTGACTTTGAACCTTCGTTATCCAGTAGTTTATGCATACCTGGGTGCGTGATTCTAAGAGTAGACTTGTCCGACAAGAATTGGAGAAGTTTTTTGAAGTCCCCATTACCTATTTAGGTTCATCACCCTTATCCACTGAGATGGTTAAGGGGAAGGCCTTTAAGGATTACTTCGCCCCTTTTCCTAGTAGTGCTCCGTCTTGCATTGTCTTACCTGAGACAAATGCAAACAGTTTCGAACTTAAACCATTTATTATTCATCTGCTGCCTTTTTTTTATGGGTTTGAGAAAGAAAACCCTTATCTTCATGTCAAAAAGTTTCTTAACATCCATGCCACCCTGAAGTACCAGAACTTTTCTGACGATTCGGTCTGTCTTAGGTTGTTTCCCTTTTCTTTGAAAGATAAGGCAAAATCGTGGTTAAACTCATTAGAGACGGGATCCATCACAACGTGGGATGTGTTGTCAAGAAAGTTCTTGAATAAGTATTGTCAAGAAAGTTCTCCGACGAGATTTATCTAATTTTCAACAAAAAAAAGGCGAACATTTCTATGAATGTTGGGAAAGGTTCAATGAGCTCATTGTCAGGTGTCCCCATCCTGGATTCGAGAAGTGGCGGCTAGTTCAATACTTTCAAGAAGGTTTAACCCCTCAAAACCGTCGTATGATTGATGCCACTAGTGGTGGGTCATTAATGAAGATGAGTGTCAATGAGATATGGGAATTCTTTGAAACACTTTCCAAAAATTCTCAGCAATGGGATTATTCGATAAAGGAGTCTGGTATATATGAAGTTAGAGATACATCTGTTCACCCCCCTTTCTGCCTCGAAGTTAGAGACAGTTGTTATGACCATGGCTCAAAAGATAGACGCACTTTTGAATTTGACTCAACTTGCACTTCCCGCAAACGCTTCATCTGAAGTCTTTGCTGCATGTTCGAGTCCTGGTCATTCAATAGGTAGTTGTGACTTGCAAAACGATTATCCTGCATACTATGCTGAGCAAGTCAACTCTTTTAATGCGATGCAGCGACCTAGCAATAATCCGCAACCTAACTATTACAATTCAGGGTTCGCCAAACATCCAAATCTTTCTTGGTCCCATGGCTCACACCAAGGGGGACCTGTTGCTGTCTCCCAGGCTCCTCAAGCCTCTAGCGCTGTTAGGCCCCACCTTAACCAAGTTCTTCCATCCAACACATCAAGTTTAGAGGAAATGGTTAATCGATTTTTGCAACGCTCAGAAAGTATCATTGAGCAGAATTCTAAGGACATATTTGAGTTGAAAGCCACGACTCAACACCAATCTCAAGCCCTCAATAGACTTGAGATAGCTGTGAGTAAGAATACTCAGTCTTCTTCTGAGAGAGAGCCAATGAGATTTCCTAGTCAACCTTTTCCAAACCCGAAGGGTCAATTCACAGTTGGTAGTACATCTGAGTCACGCCATGAAGATGTCCAATCTATTACTACCCTTAGGAGTGGAAAATTGGTTGACAATCGGGTACAAGTGCCCGATTCGAGTGTCGTTGCATCTCCGTTTAAGTCAAAACAGGTTGCATCTCCATCTGATAAGGAGGCTAATAAAGCCTCACCTTCTAAAGATGTGCCTCTTGACTCTGACCCCACTTAGACATCTTATTTGCCTAGGGCACCATTTCCATCACGGTTAGCTCCGGCAAAGAAAGGAACAAATGCTAACGATGTAATGGAAAATTTTAAACAAGTTCACATTAATATTCCATTGCTCGATGCTATTAAGCAAGTTCCTATCTATGCCAAAATTTTGAAGGATCTTTGCACACAGAAGCGAAAACTACATGTGCAAAAGAGAGCATTCCTCGCCGAGCAAGTAAGTTCAATTATTCAACATAAAACTCCGCCTAAGTATAGAGATCCTGGGTGCCCGACTATTTCTTGTGTTATTGGTGATCATATGATTGATAAGGCATTGTTGGATTTAGGGTCGAGTGTTAATTTGTTGCCATACTCGGTTTATGAGCAATTAGGTCTCGCGGACTAAAACCGACTAAAGTAACACTGCAATTGGCAGATAGGTCAATTATAATTCCCCGCAGTGTTATAGAGGATGTGATCATTTAGGTTGAAAAATTCTATTTTCCAGTGGACTTCATAGTTCTTGATACACAACCTATTCACAACCCCTCCAGTCACATTCTAGTTATTTTGGGTCGTCCATTTTTTGCCACATCTAATGCTATTATTAACTATAGGAATGGAATCGTGAAACTATCATTTCTCAACATGACCGTCGAACTTAATGTTTTTAATGTAAGCCAACAACCTCCTGAGTCCGAGGATGTTTGTGAAGTTAACATGATTGAGAATTCGGTGGAGAATTTCTTATTGCAGTTTGCATTAGATGATCCCTTAGCAGCATGCTTGACTTACTTCGGTTTAGACTTCGATGTTGATGATTCCAATAGGGAAGTGAATGCTTTGCTTTATTCAACCCTTATTATGGATCTGGGTTACACATGGAAGCCTAAAGTGGAACTCCTTCCACTCAGTGAGTCAAAACTGAACCCTTCTGCTGATACTATTGCGTTTTCTGACCCATTCCCTTTCTCTCCTTTTCATGATGACCCATTTGACACATGTCCTCCTAGTGACTCCTACATGAAGTTTGATTCTCAATATTCTTTGGAGGGAATACATCCCATAGATAGTGTTGATTCCAGGTTTGGAGGTGTTGTTGAGCTGTCTAGCTCATCATCTTTGTGCAATTCATTTTGTTATGATGAGCCTGTACCACCTGATATATCTATAGACATACCTCTTTCCATCTCTTTAAGAGTGATTGACTCTACCTATTTGGATCCCTTGTTTGTAAGGGATTATTTTAGTTTTGATCATCCTATTGTGTAACACATTCAATCTTCTGATTTGACACCAGACATAGGATGTACCTCTTTAGGAGTAGGAAAGAGTCATTTGCTGGATATCCATGTTGGTGACAACTTTCTGCTCCAGATCCCTATGACTTCTTTACGACCGCGAGTTCGTTTGCATTTTCTGTATGATTTTATATGGCGTATTCCTCGTTTTAGGGATGTGTTAGTTTCTGTTGTGCTGCATGTGGGTGCTATTATATGTTGGACGAATCATCAACTTTTTCGAGTGTTGCTATATGATCTAGTCAACATCGTGGACTATGTGTTTAGGTTTGGGGGAGTGTTCGCTATGGTCTTCCTCGTCATTTCATGGTACATCATTTATGAGAAGAATATATGTTGGGCTGACGACATTAAACCAAGCGCTCCTGAGAAAGTGAGTTAGAATTTTATTTTTATTATTTTGCTCGAGGACTAGCAAAATATAGGTTTGGAGGTATTTGATATTCACATAATTATTACATAATACATCCCTTAATTTATATATGTTAGTGTTTCGATTATTATATTTTATTCTAATTATTTTATTTTCATGTTTTTGTAGGAATTTGAGCGTAAACGATGAAATCGCGTTAAAGCGGCAATTTGAAGAATGATCAATTGGTTGGTTCAAATGGCGGTACAGAGTAACGGGTGACAAGTCGAGTATCACATGCCTAAACCTAACCCAAACAAACCTAAGTCCAACTAATTTAACCAAAGTCTAAGCCCAAAAGCAAACCCAACCAAACAAGGAAAGAGGAGAACCCTATTTAGGTTTCCTCTCACCCTTTTTTTGAGGGGGCCCTTCCTACGTTCCTTAACCTCCCTTCCACGCCTCCCTCCTTCGTTCCACACCTTTCCTCTCCTCTCCTCCTTTTCAGAAACATAGAAACCTTCGTCTCTCGCCACAAACCAACCACCATAACCATGCCAACATCATGTTCTCACATCCCCTGCCCCTTTCTCTTTACTGTCAATCCCTGTTTTTCTTCTTCTCTTCTTCAACCAACAGCCCTGCCCCTCAACACCATCTAAACACCATCACCACCATCAAAACCTCCACCATCACCGTCCTCGCGCACAAAACAAAGAACGCAACATGGAGCACCTCCTTGTTTTCCTCTCTCGCAACACACCAACAGCCCACGAAAACCACCATCAACACCGTCCACCCACCGGAACAGAGATGAGTTCGCAGTCTTCCTCTTCTCCCTATCTCTCGTATCTCTCATGTTTCTCTATCTCTCTCTGTTTTTCTTTTGCCACAACATCCTGAAACAGAGCTAGACAGACCAGCCCACACAACCATCCACACACCAGCCAACCGGTGACCACCACCATCATCCGTCACGTCCCTATCTTTCTCTTCCTGTTTTTCTTTTTCAGCAGCTCGCACAACTACAACCAAACAGGAGCAGCAGAAACAAAGCTCAATCCCCCTATTTTTCTCCCTTTTTCTTCATTCGCTCTCTCTTTTCTTCCAGCTCTCTCTTTCTTGCAGGTACCGGAGCCGGTTGGAGGAAGAAGAAGCTCGCGGAGAGCAGGGAGGAAGCAACGCAAGGCGTAGCTCGGAGGAGGACGAAGGCGCAACTCTTGTGGGGGGAGAAAACTGATTTTTGAATCAATTTTGTTATTTGCACCCTGAACACTTGCTCTTTGTACCACCACAGTACATTGGCGGCCCTTCGCGTCGCGTGTTCATGCACGAATTGATGGATTCCACCTATACCAGTGCTGAGACGTCATCCACCATGATCTTCTAGACCCCGCGCTGAGGCGAAGATGAAACCACAGGGTTTCCTAGAGTTTGTCGTATTTGAATTTATTGTTTTCTATATGCTTGAACGTCATACATTGTTGATTTATGAATTTCAATAATTTGCTTTCACCGATTATATCCGAAATAATTATCTGGACTAATCGGTAGTTAGAAATTCCCTTTGTTGATATTCGAAGCCTGCTTTAATCAATTAACTTGAATCTATGATTGTATGTGTCGGAAGAAGACATGCAATGCTAGGGGTTTAGAGTTAGTTAAAATAAACCTGTGATTGTGTGTGCCGTAGAAACACATGCAATGCTAGGGGTTTATGCCTTTGCTGAAATCAATTGCAAATGTAGATTAATATGTAGATTAGTCGTGTTGATTCTTGAAGACAATAATTTAGATTACACGAATCTCGAAGAACCTGTGGGGGATTCGATGTCTCGGTCCACTCTCTTATCATCTTACCAGTTTAATTTTAGTTGTCAATTTAGTTATCTTAATTTAGTAATTTTCATCTGCTGCAACCCCCAACTCTAAATTAGTTTAAATAAGTCTTTGAATTCTCTTGTCTCGTCAATCCTCGTGGGATCGACTCGTATTTTCCACTGTCTACTAGTTAGGCAGTCGTGCACTTGTGGTATTACAAGTAGGGTTTATTAACTTAATAAATTAGGTTAGTAAAATCTCCATCAATGATCTCTTCAAAATTGGTAAAAACATTACCATATTAATATCACTCTAACCCTCATTTTTTTTTCTTTCATTTGTCATGTGCATTTTTCAAAATTTTGAACCGAAATGTATTTCACAACTATACAGATTAATTATTGTATTCTACTCAATCTCCATTGAATATGTAAATGATTATGATAATTGTGAAAAATCTTTGATATGAACGTGCATTCAAAATCCAAAAATCCTTTGCTACAAAGATAATATGCTTTCAAGTATGCTTTTAAATTTGGGAAAATAGATGTGATGTAGTTGATTTCTGCTTTCCTTCCTCGCCTTTACCAAAACCTGCACAGGGAACGCACGTGAGCCAACACACCGTGTGGCGACCGATGACACTCCGATGGTTAAGTTAGATAAGGCTTAGGAGAGGCCGAAAGCTGTAAATTAGGTTTTTGTAGCGTACCTTTGTTCATCGACCTTATCTCTCTTTTATAGTGTGAGAGTCCTTATTCGGCTTGGCCTTTAGTGGCGTAATTTAGGGAAAGAGATCTTGCTGGAGATCCTTTCCTTATTGGGAGTTGTCTACGTAGAAACGTTTCCCTACACGACTTGTGCTTTGCAAGAGAGGTTTCTCTTTCTGAGTGTTGTCCATGCAAGGAAGTTTCCTTGCCCAAATTATACTTCAATAATTGTTTCCTAGTCAGAACCAATGTATTGCTGGCATGCCTGTCTTGGGTCGATCCCTCAGATACTTGCCTTATTATGGCTTATGAGTATTGGGCTTGACCGCATGGCGTGTGGGCTTAGTGCGCGTTGTTATTTGGGTTCGACCTTATAGATCCTGCCAATGGTAGGCTTAATGTTGTCTGGGCCTTGCTGGATTGGGAGTGCAATCAGGCCTGTTTTGTTTTGTTAGACGAGATTATCATGACATATATATAGTGCTGATCAGAGGACAGTTTGATGTATCATGGCTATTCCCCCGAGTTGGTGGGCCAGTTCATCGGCCCATCAAGTCATTTCATAAAGCAAATGTGCAGTCATGATTGTTGAGTCTAAGTCGTTTCCTCGAGCAGCGAGCTTCATTAATTGTGCATGCATCTTCTTGAACGAGGAAAAAGGTGGGAGTTTTGTTTTCTATATAGATCTTTTCTCTGATGAGTTTGGCTTCTTTACTTTTTCGATCTCAAAGAGTTTTGTAGTACCGCATTCCATGCTTTTGACTTTGCTCTTCCTTCGTAATCGAAAACTTGTACGTTATCTCATGGTGGGCCTAATCAGCTTTCTAATGAACTGTTCGCTAAGGGCCGCAAGTTCTTTGAGGAGAGGTCACTTTCTGAGTCGAGCATTGAAGTCCTCCATAAACATACGGGGTTTTTGAAGATCTGGTGTTTTTCACTCTAGGCGTCGATTTGACGCAATTGTACCCTCCAGAGGGGTTCATTTGTCTTCACCGAGGTATGCTTCAATCGGGTGTCCGCTTTCCTTTTATCAAAGAAATTTTGGAGGTTTTGGCGTACCTAAAAATTGCGCCTGCTCAATTGGTATTGAACGGGTGTAGGACTATGATCGCTTTTAGGGTGAAAGACGCTGGTGTTCGCGTGTCTTCGAGGGTGATCCAAGTGCTTACTTCCCCTAAGATAAATGAGCACGCTGTGTGCGTGCTGGCATCACCAGACTGCTTTGGCAATCTTCTTGACAATTTTATGTTCTGGCAGAAATTTTGTTTCATGGCCTCCACGAACTTGAAGTATTTCGAGCTTGTTGGTCGTTCGGTCGAGCGGGAATTTAGAGAATTGAGTAAGTTCAATTATGTATATGATCTTGTTTGTGTTAAATGCATATCAGATTGACCTTTGCACTTTTCATAGGGAAATTCCCAACTTCAACTCTTTCTGCAGAGAATAAAGCGGTTGTGGAGGCGTTTCGCGACCTGCCTCATCTGCGGATAGAGGATAAACCAAATAGAATGACATACAAAAGTTGTGACTCTGAAAAACAAAACTTTTAGTCTCCTAGTCCTCGTCTTCCATCTCATCAGCACTAATGAGAGAATCATTTCTTTCAGCTGTCTTATTATCACGCTGCATCCAATCTTCTTCTTCCTCCACATCCCTCAAGTCCATCGGAGCTTTCCCTACGCCAGTTAGAGTGTGGAACAGTTTAGCATATTACATTTACAAATTACAATTAAATGAAATCATAAAATTTTGAGTAAATCACTTACCTTTTCCTCTTGTTGAACATCCAAGTGCATTAGACTTCTTTGATTGCTCGTTTTTTCTACTTTCAGTTGTCGGGGGTTTCCCTCAGCCCACGCAAATTGATTATCCTCTTTTGTCTAGGCCTGGTTCCTGACATGGCTATTTCGTAGACCTGAGTTGCAATTGGTAGCAATTTAGTTGTTTTAGGGACGCATAATGGCAGTGTCTTGCTGCAGGTTGATTTCCTCGAATAGTTCCTTGGGCATGCATGCATGGCTGTGTATTTGATGCATTGGTGCAAAATGGAAACTACCGCCTCCATATGAAGCCAAGGCCTTCCCAAAATAATGTTGTAGGTGGACGGAGCATGAACCACCTTAAATTCTTGGACAAGGTAATTCCACAATTGGGGCTCTCGCGCCACCACCATTAGATTGATTTTCCCAATGGGAAGCGTTTCTCTCCACTAAATCCGACCATGGGGTAAGTGGCGGGATCAAGTATTTCTCCTGGAGTTGCATGTTTTGGACTACGCTAAGAAACAAGACATGAAGTGAGCTTCCTGTATCCACTAAGGCCCTTTTCAGATCCCACTTTGCAATGAGGATGGAGACGACCACGACTTCATTATGAGGAGAATATACATCCTGGAGATCCCTATCCATAAATATCAATGGTGGGATTGGGCTCTAAACTCATGCATGCTGCACTTGTCGGTTCTCACACTGGGATGGCATCCGCATCTCGGTCAGTGTCTTCTTGCGGACCTATTGGATTGTTCTCCCTCGAGACCGACCCCATAAAGGATATAGATGATATCAGAAGCTTCCTTTTCGATCTCCTTGACAGCATCCTCCATTTCCTTTGCCTGATCATGCCTCCTGTCTGAGCTTAGTAACTCCTTGAGCTTGCCTTTCCTGATCCAGTACTCGACTTTTCCTCTGAGGTTTCTACAATCCTAAGTATCGTGTCCGCCATCCTTATGGAAGGCACAATATTTTCTATTGTCGGGTCGAGTGGGGTCTCCTTGCTGCTTGGGAGGCCACTTCAGTTCTTCCCAATTCTTCATTAAATCGAGGATGTCGGACAAACTTGTGTTGAGATGGGTGACAGATTTGGACCCTAAATAATTGGAGGCCTTGTTCTGCCTTGTGCGGCCGTAGTCAGTCTTACTATCATTGTGCTTCCTCTTGTTCCCATCGCCGTCTTCCTTTTTCTTCCCCTCTCTTGACCCTGGGCACAAAGTGTTTCTTCTCGGGTTCTGTTTTCATTTTGGTCGTCAACATCTCGTATAAAGGGATATATCTCTGGGCATCCTTTAACAAGTTCGCCATATCGGCTGGGGGTCCAAAGTAAGGAAGTCGTAGAAATTTTCTCGCGTTAGACCCGAGGGGAAAGTAGTGATTGCAGTGTCATAACTATAGTCGTCGATGAGTGTCAACTCATCGTTGAAGTGTGTGATGTATTCCCTCAACGTCACATTCTGCTTTTTGTTTTAGGGTCAGTAGATAGTCTGGGCCCTTCTTGATTCGTTGGTTGCCCACATAACACGTGAGGAATGTCATTGCCAATGTCCGGAATGAGTCAATGGACTTCGGAGGGAGGCTGTGGAACCAAGTCAGTGTTGACTTCTTAAAGCTGGTAGGGAATGATTGGTACATTATCGCATCAAACCCTTTTTTGAGTGCCATTACATGGTGGAAGTGGCGTAGGTGATTGGAAGGGTCTCCCGTCTTGTCGTAAAGCTCCAATTTTGGTGGGGTGTATTTTTATAGTGGTTCATCCATGATATGATCCATGAACTGAGGGACAGTGAGGTTGAAAAATACGTTTAGATTTGTTGCCCCTTGTCGGATTGGGTTGTGCGAGATGTGTCTATCGGCTCTGGACGTTGGTCGTTCCTCCGTCTTTGGTCCACTGGGAAGCTGCAGGGGTGGCGCAACTCTCCTGAACTTGTTCTCTAGAGCCTTCTGGGGAGTGGGCTATTTGCTGCTCACGGTCTCCTCCTGCCGGTGGAGGATTCTTCTGATTGAGTATTTCCACCACTCGTGTGATTTTTTGCATCTGGGTTGACAGTAGATCCACCCTTGGGTTCGCCACGGCTGCTACCAGTGTGGGGGTCTAAGAGGGTTCCTCTCACGACGGTGGTGGCAGCGAAGCTGGCATCACTTTGCTAGTTCGAGTGTTCGAGGGTTTAGTAGTGTTTCCATTGTTGCGAGACCGTGCTGTCACCATATTTATGGCTCTATGGGAAAGATGGCACTACTTTTTCTTTTGAGGAACTCTGACGTTCCCCACGGACGACGCCAAACTGATGTAGTCGATTTCTGCTCTCCTTCCTCGCCATTACCTGAATCTGCACATGGAATGCAGGCGAGCCAAAGACCACCATGTGGCGACCGATGACACTCTGATGCTTAAGATAGATATGGCTTAGGAGAGGTTTAAAGCTATAAATTTAGTTTCTCTAGCGTACATTTGTTCATCGACCTTATTCTTATTTTATAGTGTGAGAGTCTTTTTTTCGGGACGGCCTTTGGTGGTTTAGTTTAGAGAAAGAGATCTTGCTGGAGATCCTTATTGGGAGTTGTCCATGTAGAAAAGTTTTCCTACACGACTCGTGCTCCTAGATTTGTGGGAGAGGTTTCCTTCTCTGAGTGTTGTCCATGCAAGGAAGTTTCTTTGCCTGACTTATAATTCAGTATTTGTTTCCTAGTCAGAACCAATGTATTACTGGACTGCCTGCCTTGGGACGATCTCCCAGATACTTGCCTTATCATGGCTTACGAGTATTGTGCTTGACCGCGTGACGTGTGGGCTTAGTGACACGTTGCAATTTGGGTCCAACCTTTTGGATCCTACCAATAGTGGGCTTAATGTTGTCCAGGCCTTGCTGGATTGGACGTGCAATCAGGTCTGCTTTATTTTGTTTGACAAGATTATCATGACACGTGTACGGTGTTGATCAGAGAACGGTTTGATGTATCATCAATATGCTATAACCTATCACATTGATATATTAATAGGAACATTACATTTGATATTATTTTTAAGTTGAATATATTTCATGAGATTTTTCAACTCGACTATTCTTGCACTATAAGCCAAGTTAGCATAATTTGAAGTTGATAAGTGAGATATTTATTAGAAAGTCTTGAGAATAAGTGAGATATTCTTGCCATTCTATTTTTTCTTTAGGGTTATTTAATAAACTTTCATTTTTCTTGAGTCCGCATTCTCTCGTTGATTATTTCATTATATCTCGTTTCTCCTATTGATTGCTTTGAGAATGACATTAAAATTTAATCATTACACTAAAATTTCTTGGTATATTTAGTTGAGATGTCAGAATACCGACTAGAACTTAGGAAGTGATATAAGCATTTTTCTTTGAACCATTATCTAGCCTTATAGCTTACCCAATAATAAACATCTGTTTGCAGCCCTTTAAGCCTTTGAATAACCTTTTCCTTGGTAATCCCAACCTAATTACCTTTTCCAATTATGGAGCAATACCCCATATCATTTTTATCCTTACCCCAATTTCTCTGAGAATGTGTATGATTGAATATATGTTTGGAATGGGCAAATAGAAAGAGCTTGAACTGGATATTCCATTAATCCTTAAGGCTGAAACGTTTTATTGTGTAGAAAGGGAAAAACATGTCATTGATTAAAATAAAAAAAATTGATGCTTCAAAAAAATTTATGAAGAAGAATTTCGAAGGAAGAAAATTAATGATGTACAACATTGGTCTATTCTTCAGTGCCACATATGTTTATTAAAGGGTGTATCATTCTCGGAGAAATTTTTTATATCTTTTTTTGCTCTTGTTAGCCATAACCCAACCCCCATTACAACCTGATGAAGACCAAATTGATCTTAAATAAAGATTCGGTTCATAGATGTGGAGATTGAATAGACAATAACTATGGTGTGAAATTGAACATTCTAAAAAATAATTGATATTCCTGTCCATGAGATCATATTCATTTCATTATTTGAAAAGTCTATTTTTCTTGATATTTATATGTGAGATGTTTGTGTTTCTATAATTTATTTTTTTCTTCCCATATAAATTGAGTGATAAACACCCAATCTCTGAGTGACTTGAAAAATTTGTAGTCGAAGCGTATTTTCTAAAGGTTATCTAATAATGTCTTTACTGTGAAATTGAGAGTTATGTTAATAAGGCTATGCACACACACTTTGAGTAAAGAATGATGACATAATTTATTTAACCTTCAGATATTATTAAATTGTTGATATACTATTATGACACTGTTAGTTGTTTTTCTTGAAAAATTTGGCATTTAGATGATTACTCTGAGGAAAATAAAGGAGAGTGACCATCTGACCATGTTTTTGAATTTTGTTTTCAGAGGGTAGGTTTTCTTTTCTCGAGTCAGTAATGTTTGTGGGTAACATTTCTAGAAAACCTCACGAGACTATAACTCGTCCAGCAGAGGTAATCTAGGGGTTCAAAGCCTTGTTGCACGTTTAGGTAAGTACAACCGATGATTCTAGCGAAAGTGAGTTAGGATTTAATTTTTGTTATGCTCAAGGACTAGCAAAATAAAGGTTTGGGGGTTCTTGATATTCACTTAATTTATACATAAATTACCTTATAATTTATATTTGTTAGTGTTTCCAATATTAGATGTTATTCTAATAATTTATTTTCGTGTTTTTATAGGATTGGGATCTTAAATGATGAAATCGCATTAGCGCAGTGAATTTAGAAGAACAAGTATTGGACATCCCCAAATTGGCACGAACAACGAGTGTAATGAGGAATCCCAAGCCCAAGGTCATAACCTAAAAGTCAGTCTCCCCGTTTATATATATATATATATATTTCTTTCTTTTTGTCACGACCTCATTTTTTTTCTATCTCTTGGGAGGCAGCCAACCTTTTCTTTTTTTTCTTTTATCTTTCATGCCCATTTTCTTCTCCCTTTCATTCACAACCACCTCAACACCATCTCATCCCTGTCGCTAGCGATTCTCACTCGCTAGAAAGCCCGCCAGCCACCATACCACCATCATCTCGACCACCCCTTCTTTTTTTTGTCTCAGATTTTTCATGATGAACCTAACGCCAACCCCATCTCGTCTCCCTACTACATGTTCATCTTCTTCACATACTTTTTTCATCACCTCTCCTTCCCTGAAGATAGAAATCAGTTTCTCTTCAATCATAGCCACCACGAACCAAACAGGGCATGACCTCCCCTCCTCAACGCCTTCATCACGCTCATCACATTTCCATCTCGCCATCTCAACTCTGTTCAATTCACGCCATCAATCTTCACGCTCTCTATTTCTTCCCTTATTTCTTTCTCCTTTACAAAACCGTCAGCATCACGCCTAGACGCGGCCCACCCACGCCGAGCAAGCCAAGAGCTCGATCACACAGAACAGATGAAACAAAACCTCTTTTCTCCCTCACAAATCTTTCATCACACCTCATCTTGATCTTCATTTTATCCTTCACATCCACTCGTCACCTATCTCTCCTTCGTCTTATCTCTCTCACAGACATAGATTGTTATAGAAATAGCAAAGAAGAAGTTGTAAGGAAGAACAAAAAGAAAATGAAGGAAAAATATTTGAAACTCTTTTCTCTTCGTTATTTGCACCCACAATTTTTTCTTCTGTACCACCACCAAACAACCGCACATACTTCACATTTGTTGAGGAGAAGATGTTCACCCATGCCACCGCTGTGATCACCACCACCATGCTTTTCTAAATCCTCTGCTAAGGGGTAGATGATTCCCTTGGTTTAGTAGAATTTCTTTTGGTTTTTATTGTTTTTCGATACATTGTATGATTTGACATTGGGTTAATTTGTGAACAAACGCACATTACTTTCACCATGTATGTCATGCATTCATAGTAGTTAGAATTATTCTATGTTTTTGTTTAAGCATGTTTTATTCGCATTAGTTAAACTTGTGATTAGTTGTGCCTTAAACATATAATTAATGCCACTACAAGAAATCTATCTTTTACCAACAAAATTATTGCTACGAAAATTGATTTCCTTGTTAATATTGTAGCATTGTCAACGAATAAAAATTTTCCTTGAAAAAGCCATAAACTTGTTACTGTTTTCCAACAAAATATATTTTGTAGGAAACATTCCTTGTTAAATAGGTGGCGGGAAACATTCCCTCCAAACCCAATTTCTCGCCAAATTGATTTAACAATGAAGTTATTTTTATGGCCACAAAATACTTGTTCCTTGGTAATTATGACATCATCTGGAATTAAATATTTTGTTGCTAAAGAAGACTAAATTTAACAACAAATCACTTTCCTTGTTAACGAATATTAAATCTTATTCATCCCTCTTTAGTAAGGAAATATTTTTTCCTAGACAATAATCACATTATTAGTAATGATTCGGTTCGTTGATAATGATTGATAATTTTTTTCATTAGGTTTTTCTTGTTAAAACTCGTTTATTAATTTATAGCAACAAAGTAATATTTCGTTGAGAATTGTCACACTGTTGGCAACGTTTTTTATTTTGTTGGAAACAATATCTTTTTTAATGAAATCTTTGTAGCTATGAAATAAGATTTTGTTGGTAATTATAATATTGTTCGTAACAAATTGTTTCTTAGGTAAAAACTGATAATTATTTTCATGAAAATTTGTTTCTCATTAAAGTTCACTAACTATTTTATAGCGACAAGTCATTATTTTGTTGGAAATTGGTATACTCACTACAAAACATGTTTTATTTACTAACAAATTTTATTTTCCTTGTTAATATGTTACTATTTCTAACAAAATTAAATTTCATTGAAAAAACCATAGAGTTGTCACTTTTTGTAACAAAATCTATTTTGTTGGCAACTTTTCTTAGTAAAGAGGTGGCGAAAAATATTCATTCCAAAACCAATTTCCCACCAACATTATTTAGCAACAAAATATTTATATTTAAACGAAATTTTAGTTTTTTTAGTTATAATGACGTCATTTACAATAAATTATTTCATTGCTAATAAATATTAATATTGTTGACAAACATTTTCTTAGCAAATGCACTATAACACTTGTTTGTGTCTCTTCAACAATGAAACTAAATTTTCTCTAGTTAATTACCACGTTATTGCAACGATTTATTTGGTTACTTATAATGAATTTTTTTTCATGAAATTGTTTTATATTTAAAGCTCCTAGCTTCTTTATAGTGGAAAAATATCAATTCGTTGAATTTTTTTATTAGTAGCTTTGATATTATTTCATCTGAAAAATCAAATAAAATTTATTTAACAATACAACATTATTTTACTGTTAATTATAATATTAATGGTAACAATTTATTTCGTTGCTAAATATTGATAAAATTTTCATGAACTTTTTTCTTATTAAGGCCCATTTTATTATTTACAACAATTTAATTTTATTTCATTGGGGATATAACCAATTTCGATAACATATAGCATTGAAATGATATTACTATTTTGTTGCTAATTATAATGGTGTTAATGTGAAATTTTTTTCATTGCTAAAAGTGGTAGATATTTAACATAAATCTTATAATCGTGAAAATATTTAGTTCTAATTTATAGTGACGAAATATTATATATTGGTCTCTATTATATACGTAGCAATGATTTTTTTATTGCAAAAAATGAGTAATTTGATTTAATAAGCTATAAAGTTGTTTCACACAACACAATTATTCAAATAGCTCAATTGGTAAATATTGCAACACATTTTACTATAGGTCAAGAGTTCGATTCCCGTTGAGCCTTAGAGTTTGGGACCTAGATTAGGTCGTCTCTTAGACAACTTTAATATATAATTTTTGTATTGAAAATAATTTCCTTGGTAATTGGTAACGATACCGATGACAACTTTCGTTGATATTCATGCATTTTACCAACGAAAAAGTTCTATGATAAAGGTTGTTACCTTTGCCAACGACAATTTTCCTTGATGATTTTAAGATTTTTTGAGAAAAATTTTGTAGGTGAATAAAATAGTTCTTGCAACAAATAATTTGTTGGTAACGATATTTGAATTTTACCAACGAATTTTCTTGGTAGTTGTCAATATTACCAACAAAATATTTTCTTGACTTAGCATTATTTTTACCAACAAAAACTGTAATTCCTTGGCAAATACCTTTAGCTACGGGAATGCCTCCAGGAACCCACTAACGAATTTTTTCGTTTTTAAAGTAGTTTTCAACAAATTTTTGAGTTTTGTCAAGGACATTTTTTCTTGAAAAATGCCTTAATTGTTGTAGTGTGCTAGGAGGTTTCCATCTTTGTTAAAATTAATCTACTATACTGCTAGAAGACAATAATTGACATTAGTATAATTTTATGAACTTGATGGATGATTCAAAAGCCTTAGCATCTCTTTTTGATTCCCCAACTCAATTTTCATTTGTTTTTCTACTTTCTATTAGTTTAGAAATGTCTGATTATTGCAACTTTACTTTCAAATTGGTTTAAATAGTTGTAGTTTTCGATTGTGTCTTCAATTAGTCTACGTGGAGGTTTTTCATAAGTTCCAAATGTCGAAATTCTCTCGGTAGGAAAATTCTAGGGGTCGAGGGAGGGGTCGAGGGAAAGGGAGCGAGGGATGGGTGTAACCACCCATCCTCCTCGCGATGAGCGCTCGCGCACATCTCCAACACGATGCGCTCATCCCAAGGAGGATGGGTGGTTACACCCATCCCTCGCCCCTTTCCCTCGCTCCCTCCCTCGCTCTGTAGCAAAGCTCCTCTCGGTATGACGGCACAACTGATCCAGCTCATCACCTCATGCATTACAGACAAGCCATGGTTTTGTGAGGCTGATGAATACGATGTTTTTCGTTGTACATCCATGAGAAAACAAAACTGGTAGATAGCACAACCCTACTCAATATAATACAAAATGACAAGGAGACACTCGAGAAATACCTGCCTCGATTCAACAATGTGGTAATGCTGGTGGATGAGCTGTAAGATAAGTTGGTGGCTGCAACTATGATGAATTGATGATGAGTGTAAAGGTTGGCTCAAATGTTTATGAAGAACTGTTATCTGGAACCCAAAGAAGATGGATAAGGCATAACAAATCATAGAAATGTTATCAGGGGTAAATATGCGATCAAAGCAATGTCGATCAAGGTACATCGCTCCAAAACCGTCATGCAAGCCGAATAGGAGGTGCCATCTCCTCCAAAAAAACCCAAACATGCCGAGAGGAGTGGAGAAAACTGTGGGGATGGAAAACGCCGACCATCGAGCGACATGAGGGAATGGACGGACAGACAGTTCACCAAGTTTAGAGTCAAGTATAGTCAGTCACTTACCTCAAAATTTGAAAACAGAGCCTTTCTACCGAGAGCCTAGAAGGCGGATCACGGAGGAAATGCCTAACAGATCTTATTGTGATTTTATGAAGGAAGAGACCATGCTACGAATGAGTACTAGGCTCTAAACTACTACATCCAGGATTTGATCGAGGGAAAACTAGCAGAGTAAATCAACAAGGAGTATGTTCCGAGAGAAGCATAACAGAAGGGTAATCAAGTCACCACAGCCTCTGCTCTGAGCATGATAGGTGTTATTCATTTCATTACAAATGAATACAGGAAATCTAGCAGGATGAAGAGGCAGAAGATTGGAGAACGGATGCAAGTGATGGGTATCTCTTCGAACACAAGTCTGTCCGACAATGTCAATTGGGAGGTGAGGGGTCGGTCACATTCTCAGAAGAGTACATACAGAAGGTTGTCTTTCCTCCCGAGGATCCTTTAGTCATCACTCTGCAAATCGACAATTCGATGGTCGGTAGGATACTGGTCGATAATGGCAATTCTGGACCTGTTGTTCAAACCTACATTCGAAAAGATGAATATTGATATTAGAGGCTTGGAATAGGAGCTTGTTCAGCTTCAATTAGAGAAGTCATCCTACCAATTACTAATGGGCCTGTGGTCAAAATGGTTAGATTCGTGGTACTTGATGTTCCGCTAGTCTATAATGCCATCCAAGGGAGACCCTACATCCATTGTATCAAGGCTCTCACCTCAACCTACTACCAGATCATCATGTTTCCCATTGTGGAGGGGTGGTTCGAGATTCCTGGTGACTAGGCATCTGGTCAGAAATGTTGTGAAGAGGCCGATAGAATTCTGGAGGTTGCCGAAGACCCTTGCGACAAATAACAATCATAGAGTGGGCAGAGGACCAAGGAACCACAAAATAGGTCGAAAACAGTGGAAATGGTGGAAGCCATAAACCTGGCGAAGGAGGATCTTGTGGTACAAAGATAACTTACATTGGGAGTGAACTTCTCGAGGGCGAAAAACTGGCTATGATAAAATTCTTGAAAGAGAATATATATGGTTGTCATCTCTTCCGAAGTTGTTCAGAACAGTGTAAATGTTGACATGACATGTCAGATGGTCAACCAGAAATAGAGGAAATGATCAAGCAAGATTAGCAGATGCATTAGATGAGGAAATACAACGTTTGTTGAGCACCGACATAATCAGGGAAGTCCAAGACCTGAATGGTTGGCTAACATAGTGGTGGTACCAAAGAAAAATGGGAAGATAAGGGTCTGCATCGTCTTTACTAATCTCAACAAGGCCTGCCCTAAGGATTGCTATGTTATGCCAAGGACCAACGAGATGATGGATGGAACAACGGGTTATGGCCTGCTTTCTTTTATGGTTTGGTATGCCAACAATAATAAGATCACTATGAACCGGGAAGATGAAAAGAAACTGACATTCTTTATGGATAGAGGGACATTCTGCTACAAATGAATGCCTTTTGACATGAAGAATGCAAGCACAACTTATCAGAGCCTAGTAGAGAACCTGTTTCAACACATGATTAACTAAATTGTAGAGGTTTACATTAATGACATGCTGGTAAAAGTAACGAAAGGAAAGATCACCCTGCATACTTGGGGGCAACTTTTGTTGTGCTTTGACAATTCTCCATGAAGCTCAATCCTGAGAAATGTACATTTGGAGTCGATTCTGACAAGTTTCTAGGTTACCTTGTCACTCGTCAAGGAAATAAGGCAAAACCGGATCAAATTAAGGTGCTACTGGAAATGTCGTCTCCTGTCACAAAGAAGAAAGTTCAGAGTTTGACATGGTTGCTGGCCTTAGTCTGTTTATTTCTAAATCATCTAATAAATGTAAACCGTAATTTATTTTGCTTAGAAAACATGTCTAGTTCGAATGGACCGAGATGTGTGAGGCGTCATTTCAGAGCTTAAAACATTATCTTGGGTAGCCTCTCATTATCTCAAAGCCTGCATCAAAGAAGATCCATTCTTGTATTTGGTTGTGACCAATCATGCTATTAGCTAGTTTTGTACTAGTCCGGTAAGACAATATAGTGGAAAATCCTGTGTACTTCTTGAGCAAAACTGTGCTTGATACTGACTCAAGATATACCCGACTAGAGAGGGCAACAATGACACTCGTCTTCTCAACTCAAATACTGAAACCCAATTTTCAGAGTCATCTAGTCACAATGATGACTAATTGGACTTTGAAGACAAGGGGTAGGCACGGTCTGGTAGTGGGCTTGTCCCGGTCCCCATAGGGATAAAAAACTATTTTGGGCAGAACCGGTTGGTCTGAGGACTGGTTTGAACCAAGACGAAACCTAGGCATCCCTAATCAAAAAAAAAAAAAAAAAGCCCAAAACCTCTCTCCCTTAGTTAAGCCAACCAAATAAAAAAAAACAAACAAGTATACAAACCATCCTTTGATAGCTCTAGCCCTCCTCAAGACGAGTCTACAATTACTCCCAGAACTCATTCTCTTACCCTTTCATCCTCTATTAACATAATCTTGAAATCTTCGATAGGGTTTGATGCGCTCAGATCTATCCTAGCCAATCCCAATGATATTTAACAGGCAAAAATGAGCAGCGGCTAAGCCCAAGACCACCATTGTGGTGGCTGAAGTCACTCTAATGCTTAAGTAAGATACCGGTTCGAGAAAGAGTGAAGATTGCTTATATGTGTGTACCTTTATTCCTCATTTCACTGACTATAATAGCGAGCCTTCTCTCCCCAACTGTCCCTGCGATCGAGGAAGTAATGGAGGGAGGAGATCTCGCATAAGATCTAAGATGTGCATGATTGATTTCTTTAGCACTTGGCTCTATTTAGGAGCCAATGCTTGATTGGGCTAGAGTTAATTTCGTGCGAGTGGATTTCAAGCTTGTGATAGCTCTGAGATTCATTGTGCGAGCCTTATTGTCCTAGGTCAAGCCCTAAGACCCGTGCCTCTTGGGCTGGTGTGTCTTGGGCCTGGGCGCCTAACTTACAAGCTGAATAGTGGTCTTGCGCACAGGTTCGCTTTTGACTGTTCAGAAGCATTTTGCATGCTAGGGTAAGCCTGTGCCACATGTACGACTGTGATTAAATGACTGTTTGATGTCTCATTAGATACTTCCCACAGTTAATGGGGTTGCGTGCAGTTTTATTAATTTATGAATGTGGACTGGTGCAATTATACTTGGAACGGTCGCCCATTTATTCCTTGTGTAGCATTTAATGTCGATGCGACTGTTGTGTGACTTTCTTCTGTGAACCATCGTGCCTATAAATAGGCTGGTTCTGTTAGCCTCTCAGGGTTATGAGCATTGTAGAGCATGTTCCTCAAATGTGACTTTCTAGAAAATGTGTTTTGACCTCTCCAGAGGAGGAGGATCTCCCCTGATGGAGTTTCCGAATATTCTGACATTTGTTGCGATGAGTCTTGACAAGACCTGCTATGGGCGAAGCCACCTGGTTTGAGTGAGCTTCCAGTGGTTCCATGGGACCTTCGAATTTCTTCATATATTGCGTAGAAGAAGTACATACTTCCCCTTAGGGTCCAAGTTTGTCTTTCATCTTCTGTTGCTCCCTTGTTGCCTTCCAGCACTATTTTTGGGAGATAACACCAACAACCAACTTTTGGTGGTTGTTCCTTTTTGCTTCACTTGCAAGTTCTCTTCTAAAAGAACATTGGTGGAGCAAAGCCTTGATGTGTGTTCTAGCAGATCCTTACCCTTGCCATACTTGTAGTGTGTAAACTTTTGTATTGGCTAGTTGGTAAAGCTTTGTAACAAATTTTTTATAATCAATAAAGTTTATTTTTTTGAATTCACTTTTCTTGTATACTCTGAATGACTGTGGCTCATTTTGGCTTGTGCGAATAAATCTTCTTGATTGTCAGAAAAGATGAGATGGATCTAACTTTGAATAAGGACTGGGCTGACCTATTTCTTAAAGAGATGTGTATGGTTCTGAGTCAGCTTGTGTAGTCACATTGGCGAAATAGCCTGATTAGCCAATGATAGCGAAGTCACTGAAGAGTCTAGGCTAGCCATGTGTTGCGGTTGTCTGCTTTCTGAGTAGGCGCTGGCCTTCCGATGTATTGCTACTTAGCTTTGTAAAGAACTAGAGTGATAATGAAGTATACCATACTTTGACTCATTGTTTAATTGAGTCTTGGTGGTCAGGCCAGGCATTCTCATGGCCCGTTTGGACTGGAATGATTGAATGAGTTGAGTCAATTGAGAACTAGACTTGTTATGATGCGTGTTGCCTTAGTTCCTGAGGACTAGGCTACCTCTGGAGCGATGAGTTGATCATGGACTAGACTCGCTCATATGTGGTGAATTGTTCATGGACTGGGTTCAGCATGTGCTAGAGTTCCTTGGCTCTGAAGCGGACAAGGTCACTTATGTGGCAAGTTGTTGTCATTTTGAAAAGGACTAGTCTTGGTTGCTTGTGCGCTATTGTGGCTCCTGTATTCAGATCAGGTTCCTTAGAGAACGGTGAGTTGTCCGGAGACTGGACTCGCCTACTTGTGGGGGACTGTCCATGGACTAGGTCCAATCCGCACTGGAACTACTTGGATTTAAGGCAGACTAGGTCACTTATGCATCAAGTCGTCGCCATGAAAAGTACTAGGCTTGGCCGCTTGTGCGCCATTGTGGTCCCTGTATTCAGACCAGGTTCCTTAGGGAATGGTGAGTTTTCTGGAGACTGGACTCGTTTGCTTGTGGTGCAATGTCCATGACTAGGTCTGATTCGCGTTGGATTTCCTTAGCTCTAAGGTGGACTAGGTCACTTATGCGTCAAGCCATTGTCATCCTAAAAAAGACTAGCCTTGGCCGCTTGTGCGCCAGTGTGGTCCCCATATTCATACCGGGTTCCTTAGGGAGCGGTGAGTTGTCCGAAGACTGGACTTGCTCACTTGCGGTGGATAGTCCATGGACTGGGTTTGGTTCGCACTAGTGTTCCTTGGCTCTGAAGCGGGTTAGCTGATTTATGCGGCAAGCTGTTGTTGTCCTAAAAAAGACTAGGCTTGGTCG
This sequence comes from Berberis vulgaris, assembly GCA_963556465.1. Taxonomy (NCBI): domain Eukaryota; kingdom Viridiplantae; phylum Streptophyta; class Magnoliopsida; order Ranunculales; family Berberidaceae; genus Berberis; species Berberis vulgaris. Next base: position 36,042,476 of record OY747126.1, on the reverse strand, counting down.
CTTGTGCACCATGGTGGCCCCTGTACTCAAATCAGGGTCCTTTTGGAGCAGTGAGCTGTTTGGAAATTGGGCTCGGTCCACGCTGGAGTTCCTTTGCTCTGAGACAGACTAGGTCACTTATGAAGCAAGCTATCATTGTCCTGGAAAGGACTAGGCTTGGCTTGTCCGCCATTGTGGTCCTTGTATTCAGACCAGTTTGCTTAGGAAGCGGTAAGTTATCTAGAGATTGAGAACTCACTCGCTTGCGATGGACAATCCATAGACTAGGTGCACTCCACAGTTGTGCCATTATGGTACTAAGGAAGACTAGTTTATCTCTGGAGCAGTGAGCCGTCCATGGACGAGAAATCAGACTAAGCCTTTTCCTTGATATGGAGTTATATGAAATGTGAATCTGTAAAAAGAGTACCTTTACTGATAATACTTCTTCAAGTGCTCTACATTCCATGACTTTTTTAGGCGCTCTCAATCCTGGTTCTCTAGCAAGTCGGCTGGGTCTTCCTTACTACCCAATCGTTGACTTTGAATTCTCAAGGTTTGACCCTCTTGTTGTACTGTTAGGCCATCTTTTGCTGATAGGCTGTAAATCTGATGGATTTGTCTCTTTGCTTTTCAAGTAAGTCTAAGCCGACTCTCAGAGCTTCATCTTTGTCCTCCATCCTGAACTCCTCCATTCTGAATGTACGCATTGCTAGTTCTACTAGAACAACTGCTTCAAACATATAGGCCAACACGATTGGTGTCTCTCAAGTTAGAGTCCTTTTTGTGCTATGGTATGCCTAGAAGATGCCTGAAAGTTCAGAGACTCAAAGCCCTTTGGCTGCTTTGTCTACATCGAGTTTCCTCTTGATAGCTTCTAGGATAATTCAGTTGGTGACTTTTGTTTGTCCGTTGACCGAGAGGTGACCCGACACGGAAACATGATGGCTGATGCCCAATGCAAAGTTGCTTGACTTTCCCACCCTTGAATTGGGTCTCATTGTTACTGATAGTGATTTTTTATATTCCAAACCTGCAGATGATACACTTAAATATAAAGTTCTCGATTTGATTCTCTCCTATCTTAGAGAAGGTCTCCGCTTCCACCCATTTAGTGAAGTAGTTGACTACCACAAGAAGGAATTGTCTTCTTTTGTAAGTGGGGAATGGGCCCATGATGTCCATCCTTCACTGGGCAAAGGGCTACGGGTTGGTCATTGGAACCAAATTCTGTGTAGGCATATGTGTGTACGGGGGGCACCTCTGACACTTATTACATTTGCGGACCAAATCATTGGCCTCATGCTGCATTTTCGGCCAATAGTACCCTTGTGATGGCTTTATGCTCCAATGTCATTTCTCCAAGGTAGTTAGAGCAAATTCCTTCATGGATTTCGAGGAGGACTTGGTTTGCCTCCTTGCGAGTCAAGCATCTGAGTAGCAGGTCAGTCACTGATATCTTGTACAACCATTAGTTGATAGTGTACTGTATTGCTTTGTTTTTCAACTTGAGAGCCTCTAGCTTATACTCTGGGAGGGCTCCGTCTTTTATGTAGCTGATCAGGGGTATCATCCGCACAGTCTCCACATCAGTGGAAAGAGTTTCATGGATGTCGTTCTTCTTTTAGGGCCAATTTCTCCTGGAACTCTATGAGTGTGTCGGAGTCGTTCTGTGCATATGAGGCCTTTCCCACCAGGTCGTTTGCTTCCTTGTTTTCTGCCCTTAAGCATCGATGGACTAGTATCTTCTTGAACCACCTTTTGGCGATGATTGATTTCTCGCAGTAAGCCATCATTTGTAGTTCTTTGACATTAAATTCATCATTCACTTGATTGACCACCAGTTGGGAGTCGCTTAACACCGTGAGTTCTTCTACTCCGATTCCTCTAGCTAGCTTTAACGCGGCAATAAGGGATTTGTACTCCGCTTCATTGTTTGAAGCGTGGAAGCTAAATTTAATAGCCTTTCTGAGGGTGACCCCTTCCAGGTTTTACAAGATGATCCCCGCTTCGTAACCCTTCACGTTGGATGACCCATTGCATGATCCATCCCTGTGGGGGCGGCTTGAGATTCTCATCCCATTGCTGGTCTTTCAGTCCTAGTGAACACGACAATGAAGTCTGCCAGTGCTTGTGCCTTGATGGTTTTTCTCAAAGCGTAATGGTTGTAAAACTATCATAACACCACTAATCATTTGACCATTCTTCTTGATAGCTCTGACTTGTGAAATACCGACCAGAGTGGGTACTCGGTCAGGACTGTTATTTGAGTGACCTTAGAAGTAGGGTCTTAGCTTTCTTGAGGAAGTCACCAGTGCCAAGGAAAGTTTTTCCAAATTAGGGTAGTTAGCCTCCGCTACATCAAACGTTTTGGTGATGTAGTAGACGAGCTTATGTTTTCCATTCTCTTCCTGTACCAGAGTTGAATTGACAACATGCTTTGAGACTGAGAGGTATAGGTAGAACGTTTCACCTGGAGTAGGTTTTGAGAGCAGCTCGATATTTCCCATGTATGTCTTCAAGTTTTGGAAGGCATGTTTACATTGCTCTCTCCATTTGGAGATGAACCTGTTTAGGGATGCTACCGTCCCAATCAGGCTTTGAACTTCTCTAATGGTTGTGGGTGGTCTCATGTCGAGAATAGCCTGAATCTGTTGTGGAATAGCCTCTATCCCTCTTTTGTTGACTATGTAACCCAAAACTTTCCCATATTGCATCCCAAAAGTTAATTTTTGTGGGTTGAGCTTCATTTCGATATTTCCCGAGTTGACTATGGAGGTTTGCCAGGTGGTCTAGCCTATGGAGGATATTTACGACCATGTCGTCGATGTAAACTTTCATAGTCTTTCCGATTTTCCTTTGAACATTCAGTTCACCAGGCGCCCTGCATTCTTCAGTCCGAAAGGCATTTCCCAATAGCAGTATTTGACCCTGTTAGTTATGAATGAGGTTTTCTCCTTATCCGACAAGTGCATACTGATGATTGCAACCAGAGTAAGCTTTCATGAAGCTGAGTAGGTTGTGCCTGGTTGTCGCATCCACAATCTGGTTTATCCGGGATAGTGGAAAGTTGTCTTTTGGGCAGGCTTTGTTAAGGTCCGTGTTGTCCATGCAGACCCTCTATTTTTTGTTCTTATTTTTCACCAGGATCGTATTTGCCAGCCATTCAGGGTAGCGAGACTCTCTTATCATGTCGGTGTTTACAAATCTTTGCACTTCTTTGTTGATAACCTAGTTGCATTAGGGCGCCACTTGCTTTATTTTCTTGTTGGATTAGCTTCAAGTTAGGATTGACTGCTAGTCTGTGTGTGATTACTGTGGGATCGATCACCACCATGCCTTTCAATATCAAGGCGAAGACGTCGTGATTGTCTTTTAAAAGTTCTACCAGCGATCTTCAAGTGTTCTATCAAGGTTAGAGCCTATTTGGACTGCCTTTTTGTTAGCTCGACTTGCCAGATATATTGTTGCGACTTCTTCCTCCGGCTACCTAGCGTTCGGCCTTCCCCTCGGGCTGAATAGAGGTTCAAGGTTTGAAGGTTGAAGTGGGTCCTCGCTATCTAGATTCAGGGTTTCCTCGTCCAGATCTTGTTTCTCGGTCATCTATGTTCTGCTATCCGGACGCTTGGTTGAGGTGTAGTAACATTCCAAGGCGATAATCTGGTATACTCTGATGATCCCTACCTGGCCTTCTTAGGGGTATTTGAGGCACTGATGTTGGATGGAAATGACCGCTTCCATGTGGTGTAACCAAGGTCAGCCCAAGATTATGTTATAATCGGAGTGGGCGTCTACGATCAACAAATCCGTCATCAGAATCCTCTACAAGTTTGATTTCCCTGCGACTACCGGCAGTGTGATTTTACCAACAGAGTAGCAGTTTTCTTCGTTGATTCAACATGGCTTAATGTAAAGGTGTCAGCTCTTATCTTGTTAGTTGCATTTTCAGGAATGCATATAGGAACAGTACTTTGACGGAGTTGCCCGTGTCCACGAGTGATCTTCTCACTTCCCAATTTGATATCCCAACTAAGATGACTAGGGTGTCGTTGTGTTGGAAACGGATACCCTTTATGTCCCATTTTGTGAATGTCAAACTCAAAGCCTCTCTCCCCTTCCCGTACATGTAGTATGAGTTTGTGTCGGTAATTTGATCTGACTAGCAGCTCCCGAAACCTATTTCTTCAGTGAGTGATTCGAGTACCGACTCTCCTCACTTGTCACGTTGAGGACACATTCCATTTAGGAAGTCATGTCTCCCACTTCCTATGTTGTTCACTCCCATTGAGGATGTGTGTCCCCGAGGTCGATGAACTCCTTCAATCATCTTCTCGGGATTCAGTACTTGATCTCATATTTGAGGCTCATGCAATCTTTGGTGTCGTGGCCTGTGTCTTTGTGATAAGACCAGTGCTTACTCTTATCAAGTTTTCACGACCACTTGATGTCTGCCTATTTTTTCCATGGTGGACAAAATGTCGGGCAAACTAGGGTTGAGGGGGTGGTGTAGTAAGGGTACCTAGACCCGCTGGGCTTGAACCTTTTCTTTTTGTCACGACCTCATTTTTCTTCTATCTCTTGGGAGGCATCCAACCTTTTTTTTTTTTTTTTTTCTCTTTCATGCCCATTTTCTTCTCCCTCTCATTCACAACCACCTCAACACCATCTCATCCCTGTCACTAGCGATTCTCGCTCGCTAGAAAGACCGCCAGCCACCATACCACCATCATCTTGACCACCCCTTCTTTTTTTGTCTCAGATTTTTCACGGTGAACCTAACGCCAACCCCATCTCGTCTCCCTACTACATGTTCATCTTATTCACATACTTTTTTCATCGGCTCTCCTTCCCTGAAGATAGAAATCAGTTTCTCTTCAATCACAGCCACCACGAGCCAAACAGGGCATGACCTCCCCTTCTCCACGCCTTCATCACGCTCATCACATTTCCATCTCCCCATCTCAACTCTGTTCAATTCACGCCATCAATCTTCACGCTCTCTCTTTCTTCCCTTATTTCTTTTTCCTTTACAAAATTGTCATCATCACGCCTAGACGTGGCCCACCCACGCCGAGCAAGCCAAGAGCTCGATCTCACAGAAAAGATGAAACAAAACCTCTTTTCTCCCTCACAGATCTTTCATCACACCTCATCTTAATCTTCATTTTATCCTTCACATCCACTCGTCACCTATCTCTCCTTCGTCTTATCTCTCTCACAGACATAGATTGTTACAGAAATAGCAAATAAGAAGCTGTAAAGAAGAACAAAAAAAAAATGAAGGAAAAATATATGAAACTCTTTTCTCTTTTTTATTTGCACCCACAACTTTTTCTTCTGTACCACCACCAAACAACCGCACATACTTCACGTTTGTTGAGGAGAAGATGTTCACTCATGCCATCGTTGTGATCACCACCACCATGATTTTCTAAATCCTCTGCTAAGGGGTATATGATTCCCTTGGCTTAGTAGAATTTTCTCTTGGTTTTTATTGTTTTTCGATACATTGTATGATTTGACATTGGGTTAATTTGTGAACAAATGCACATTACTTTCACCATGTATGTCATGCATTCATGGTAGTTAGAATTATTCTATGTTTTTGTTTAAGCATGTTTTATTCGCATTAGTTAAATTTGTGATTAGTTGTGCCTTAAACATATAATTAATGCCAGGGGGTTTCCATCTTTGTTAAAATTAATCTACTATACTGCTAGAAGACAGTAATTGACATTAGTATAATTTTATGAACTTGATGGATGATTCAAAAGCCTTAGCATCTCTTTTTGATTCCCCAACTCAATTTTCATTTGTTTTTCTACTTTCCATTAGTTTAGAAATTTCTGATTATTGCAACTTTCCTTTCAAATTGGTTTAAATAGGTTGTAGTTTTCGATTGTGTCTTCAATCCTCGTGGGATTGATCCGTATTTTCCATTGTCTAATAGTTATAAAATTGTGCACTTGCGGTATAACAAGCACATTAAATTAGCCTACTATATTAGGTTACTAAAATTTGCATCACTATGGATCAAGAGGGAAACAGAAGAGGGTGACGGGGATAAATGCTAGGGCTGCGATAAGAAGGTTGATAATGACACCCTTGAAGGAGTCTATAGTCTACGTGGAGGTTTTTCATAAGTTCCAAATGTCGAAATTCACTCGGTATGACGGCACAACTGATCCGGCTCATCACCTCATGCATTACAGACAAGCCATGGTTTTGTGTCAGGCTGATGAATACGATGTTTTTCGTTGTACATCCATGAGAGAACAAAACTGGTAGATAGCACAACCCTACTCAATATAATACAAAATGACAAGGAGACACTCGAGAAATACCTGCCTCGATTCAACAATGTGGTAATGCTGGTGGATGAGCTGTAAGATAAGTTGGTGGCTGCAACTATGATGATGAGTGTAAAGGTTGGTTCAAATTTTTATGACGAACTGTTATCTGGAACCCAAAGAAGATGGATAAGGCATAACAAATCCTAGAAATGTTATCAGGGTTAAATAAGAGATCAAAGCAATGTCGATTAAGGTACATCGCTCCAAAACCGTCATGCAAGCCGAATAGGAGGTGCCATCTCCTCCAAAAAAACCCAAACATGCCGAGAGGAGTGGAGAAAACTGTGGGGATGGAAAACGCCGACCATCGAGCGACATGAGGGAATGGACGGACAGACAGTTCACCAAGTTTAGAGTCAAGTATAGTCAGTCACTAACCTCAAAATTGAAAACAGAGCCTTTCTACCAAGAGCCTAGAAGGCGGATCACGGAGGAAATGCCTAACAGATCTTATTGTGATTTCCATGAAGGAAGAGACCATGCTACGAATGGGTACTATGCTCTAAACTACTACATCCAGGATTTGATCGAGGGAAAACTAGCAGAGTAAATCAACAAGGAGTATGTTCCGAGAGAAGCATAACAGAAGGGTAATCAAGTCACCACAGCCTCTGCTCTGAGCATGATAGGTGTTATTCATTTCATTACAAATGAATACAGGAAATCTAGCCGGATGAAAGTGATGGGTATCTCTTCGAACACAAGTCTGTCCGACAATGTCAATTGGGAGGTGAGGGGTCGGTCACATTCTCAGAAGAGTACATACAGAAGGTTGTCTTTCCTCCCGAGGATCCTTTGGTCATCACTCTGCAAATCGACAATTCGATGGTCGGTCGGATACTGGTCGATAATGGCAATTCTGGACCTGTTGTTCAAACCTACATTCGAAAAGATGAATATTGATATTAGAGGCTTGGAATAGGAGCTTGTTCAGCTTCAATTAGAGAAGTCATCCTACCAATTACTAATGGGCCTGTGGTCAAAATGGTTAGATTCGTGGTACTTGATGTTCCGCTAGTCTATAATGCCATCCAAGGGAGACCCTAGATCCATTGTATGAAGGCTTTCACCTCAACCTACTACCAGATCATCATGTTTCCCATTGTGGAGGGGTGGTACGAGATTCCTGGTGACTAGGCATCTGGTCAGAAATGTTGTGAAGAGGCCGATAGAATTCTGGAGGTTGCCGAAGGCCCTTGCGACAAATAACAATCATAGAGTGGGCAGAGGACCAAGGAACCACAAAATAGGTCGAAAACAGTGGAAATGGTGGAAGCCATAAACCTGGCGAAGGAGGATCTTGTGGTACAAAGATAACTTACATTGGGAATGAACTTCTCGAGGGCGAAAAACTGGCTATGATAAAATTCTTGAAAGAGAATATATATGGTTGTCATCTCTTCCGAAGTTGTTCAGAACAGTGTAAATGTTGACATGACATGTCAGATGGTCAACCAGAAATAGAGGAAATGATCAAGCGAGATTAGCAGATGCATTAGCTGAGGAAATACAACGTTTGTTGAGCGCCGACATAATCAGGGAAGTCCAAGACCTAAATGGTTGGCTAACATAGTGGTGGTACGGTGGTACCAAAGAAAAATGGGAAGATAAGGGTCTGCATCGTCTTTACTGATCTCAACAAGGCCTGCCCTAAGGATTGCTATGTTATGCCAAGGACCAACGAGATGATGGATGGAACAACGGGTTATGGCCTGCTTTCCTTTATGGTTTGGTATGCCAACAATAATCAGATCACTATGAACCGGGAAGATGAAAAGAAACTGACATCCTGTATGGATAAAGGGACATTCTGCTACAAATGAATGCCTTTTGACATGAGAATGCTAGCACAACTTATCAGAGCTTGGTAGAGAACATGTTTCAACACATGATTAACTAAACTGTAGAGGTTTACATTAATTACATGCTGGTAAAAGTAACGAAAGGAAAGATCACCTTGCATACTTGGGGGCAACTTTTGTTGTGCTTTGACAATTCTCCATGAAGCTCAATCCTGAGAAATGTACATTTGGAGTCGATTCTGACAAGTTTCTAGGTTACCTTGTCACTCGTCAAGGAAATAAGGCAAAACCGGATCAAATTAAGGTGCTACTGGAAATGTCGTCTTCTGTCACAAAGAAGAAAGTTTAGAGTTTGACATGGTTGCTGCCGTTAGTCTGTTTATTTCTAAGTCATCAAATAAATGTAAACCGTAATTATTTTGATTAGAAAACATGTCTAGTTCGAATGGACCGAGATGTGTGAAGCGTCATTTCAAAGCTTAAAACATTATCTAGGGTAGCCTCTCATTATCTGAAAGCCTGTATCAAAGAAGATCCATTCTTGCATTTGGTTGTGACCAATCATGCTATTAGTTTTGTACTCGTCCGATAAGACAATATAGTGGAAACTCCTGTGTACTTCTTGAGCAAAATTCTGCTTGATACTGACTAAAGATATACCCGACTAGAGAGGGCACCAGTGACACTCGTCTTCTCAACTCAAATACTGAAACCCAATTTTCAGAGTCATCTAGTCACAATGATGACTAATTGGCCTTTGAAGACAAGGGGTAGGCACGGTCTGGTAGTGGGCTTGTCCCGGTCCCCTTAGGGATAAAGACCTATTTTGGGCAGAACCGGTTGGTCTGAGGACTGGTTTGAACCAGGACGAAACCAAGGCATCCCTAATCCAAAAAAAAAAAAAAAAAAAACCCCAAAACCTCACTCCCTTAGTTAAGCCATCCAAATAAAAAAAACAAACAAGTATACAAACCATCCTTTGATAGCTCTAGCCCTCCTCAAGACGAGTCTACAATTAATCCCAGAACTCATTCTCTTACCCTTTCATCCTCTATTAACATAATCTTGAAATCTTCGATAGGGTTTGATGCGCTCAGATCTATCCTAGCCAATCGCAATGATATTTAACCGGCAAAAATGAGCAGCGGCTAAGCCCAGGACCACCATTGTGGTGGCTGAAGTCACTCTAATGCTTAAGTAAGATACCGGTTAGAGAAAGAGTGAAGATTGCGTATATGTGTGTACCTTTATAATCAATAAAGTTTATTTTTCTGAATTCACTTTTCTTGTATGCTCTGAATGATTGTGGCTCATTTTGGCTTGTGCAAATAAATCTTCTTGATTGTCAGAAAAGATGAGATGGATCTAACTTTGAGTAAGGACTGGGCTGACCTATTTCTAAAAGAGATTTGTATGGTTCCGAGTCAGCTTGTGTAGTTCCATTGGCAAAATAGCCTGATTAGCCAATGATAGCGAAGTCACTGAAGAGTCTAGGCTAGCCATGTGTTGCATTTGTCTGCTTTCTGAGTAGGTGCTGGCCTTCCGATGTATTGCTACTTAGTTTTGTAGAGAACTAGATTGATAATGAAGTAGACCGTACTTTGACTCATTGTGTAGTTGAGTCTTGGTGGTCAGGGCGTTGTCATGGCCCGTTTGGACTGGAATGATTGAATGAGTTGAGTCAATTGAGAACTAGACTTGTTATGATGCGTGTTGCCTTAGTTCCTGAGGACTAGGCTACCTTTGGAGCGATGAGTTGATCGTGGACTAGACTCGCTCATATGTGGTGAACTGTTCATGGACTGGGTTCAGCATGTGCTAGAGTTCCTTGGCTCTGAAGCGGACAAGGTCACTTATGTGGCAAGTTGTTGTCGTTTTGAAAAGGACTAGGCTTGGCCGCTTGTGCGCCATTGTGGCTCCCGTATTCAAATCAGGTTCCTTAGAGAATGGTGAGTTGTCCGGAGACTGGACTCGCCTACTTGTGGGGGACTGTCCATGGACTAGGTCCAATCCGCACTGGAACTACTTGGATTTAAGGCAGACTAGGTCACTTACTCATCAAGTCGTCGTCATGAAAAGTACTAGGCTTGGCCGCTTGTGCACCATTGGGGTCCCTGTATTCAGACCAGGTTTCTTAGAAAATGGTGAGTTTTCTGGAGACTGGACTCGGTTGCTTCTGGAGACTAGGTCTGATCCGCGTTGGATTTCCTTAGATCTAAGGTGGACTAGGTCACTTATGCGTCAAGCCATTGTCATCCTAAAAAGGACTAGGCTTGGCCGCTTGTGCGCCAGTGTGGTCCCCATATTCATACCGGGTTCCTTAGGGAGCGGTGAGTTGTCCGAAGACTGGACTTGCTCACTTGCGGTGGACAGTCCATGGACTGGGTTTGGTTCGCACTAGTGTTCCTTGGCTCTGAAGCGGGTTAGGTGATTTATGCGGCAAGCTGTTGTTGTCCTAAAAAAGACTAGGCTTGGTCGCTTGTGCGCCTTGGTGGCCCCCGTACTCAGATGACGGTCCTTTTGGAGCAGTGAGCTGTTTGGAAATTGGGCTCGGTCCACGCTGGAGTTCCTTTGCTCTGAGACAGACTAGGTCACTTATGAAGCAAGCTATCGTTGTCCTGGAAAGGACTAGGCTTGGCCTGTTCGCCATTGTGGTCCTTGTATTCAAACCAGTTTGCTTAGGAAGCGGTAAGTTATCAAGAGATTGAGAACTCACTCGCTTGCGATGGACAATCCATAGATTAGGTCCACTCCGCAGTTGTGCCATTATGGTACTAAGGAAGACTAGTTTATCTCTGGAGTAGTGAGCCGTCCATGGACGAGAAATCGGACTAAGCCTTTTCCTTGATATGGAGTTATATGAAATGTGAATCTGTAAAGAGAGTACCTTTACTGATAATACTTCTTCAAGTGCTCTACATTCCATGACTTTTTTAGGCGCTCTCCATCCTGGTTCTCTAGCTAGTCGGCTGGGTCTCTTGTGTTTGGCTGGGTCTTCCTTAGTACCCAATCTTTGAGTTTGAATTCTCAAGGTTTGACCCTCTTGTTGTACTGTTAGGCCATCTTTTGTTGATAGGCTGTAATTCTGATGGAACCTTTGTCTCTTCGCTTTTCAAGTAAGTCTAAGCCGACTCTCAGAGCTGGATCTTTGTCCTCCATCCTGAACTCCTCCATTCTGAATGTACACATTGCTAGTTCTACTGGAACAACTGCTTTAGACCTATAGGCCAGCACGATTGGTGTCTCTCCAGTCAGAGTCCTTTTTGTGGTATGGTATGCCTAGAATATGCCTGAAAGTTCAGAGACTCAAAGCCCTTTGGCTGCTTTGTCTACATCGAGTTTCCTCTTGATAGCTTCTAGGATAATTCAGTTGGTGACTTTTGTTTGTCCGTTGACCGAGAGGTGACCCGACACGGAAACGTGATGGCTGATGCCCAATGCAAAGTTGCTTGACTTTCCCACCCTCGAATTGGGTCTCATTGTTACTGACAGTGATTTTTTATATTCCAAACCTGCAGATGATACACTTAAACATAAAGTTCTCGAGTAGCATTTTTCATTGGCCTCATGCTGCATTTTCATTCAATAGTACCCTTGTGATGGCTTTATGCTCCAATGTCCATTCTCCAAGGTAGTTAGAGAAAATTCCTTCATGGATTTCGAGGAGGACTTGGTTTGACTCCTTGCGAGTCAGGCATCTGAGTAGCAGGCCAGTCACTGATTTCTTATACAACCATTAGTTGATAGTGTACCGTATTGCTTTGTTTTTCAACTTGAGAGCCCCTAGCTTATACTCTGGGAGGGCTCCGTCTTTTATGTAGCTGATCAGGGGTCTCATCCGCACGGTCTCCACATCAGTGGAAAGAGTTTCATGGATGCCCTTCTTCTTTTAGGGCCAATTTCTCCTGGAACTCTATGAGTGTGTCGGAGTCGTTCTGTGCATATGAGGCCTTTCCCACCAGGTCGTTTGCTTCCTTGTTTTCTGCCCTTAAGCATCGATGGACTAGTATCCTCTTGAACCACCTTTTGGCGATGATTGATTTCTCGCAGTAAGCCATCATTTGTAGTTCTTTGACATTAAATTCATTGTTCACTTGATTGACCACCAGTTGGGAGTCACTGAACACCGTGAGTTCTTCTACTCTGATTCCTCTAGCTAGCTTTAACGCGACAATAAGGGATTTGTACTCCGCTTCATTGATTGAAGCGTGGAAGCTGAATTTAATATCCTTTCTGAGGGTGACCCCTTTCGGGTTTTACAAGACGATCCCCGCTCCGCAACCCTTCACGTTGGATGACCCATTGCATGATCCATCCCTGTGGGGGCGGCTTGGGATTCTCATCCCATTGCTGGTCTTTCAGTCCAAGTGAACACGACAATGAAGTCAGCCAGTGCTTGTGCCTTGATGGTTTTTCTCTGAGCGTAATGGATGTCAAACTGTCATAACTCCACTGACTATTTGACCATTCTTCCTGATATCTCTGACTTGTGAAATACCGACCAGAGTGGGTACTCGGTCAGGACTGTTATTCGAGTGACCTTAGAAGTAGGGGCTTAGATTTCTTGAGGAAGTCACCAGTGCCAAGGAAAGTTTTTCCAAATTAGGGTAGACGAGCTTATGTTTTCCATTCTCTTCCTGTACCAGAGCAGAATTGACAACATGCTTTGAGTCTGAGAGGTATAGGTAGAACGTTTCACCTGGAGTGGGTTTTGAGACCAGCTCGATGCTTCCCATGTATGCCTTCAAGTTTTGGAAGGCATGTTTACATTGCTCTCTCCATTTGGAGATGAACCTGTTTAGGGATGCTACCGTCCCAATCAGGCTTTGAACTTCTCTAATGGTTGTGGGTGGTCTCATGTCGAGAATAGCCTGAATCTGCTGTGGAATAGCCTCTATCCCTCTTTTGTTGACTATGTAACCCAAAACTTTCCCATATTGCACCCCAAAAGTGAATTTTTGTGGGTTGAGCTTCATTTCGATATTTCTCGAGTTGACTATGGAGGTTTGACCCTGTTCGTTATGAATGAGGTTTTCTCCTTATCTGACAAGTGCATACCGCTGATTGCAACCAGAGTAAGCTTTCATGAAGCTGAGTAGGTTGTGCCTGGATGTCGCATCCACAATCTGGTTTATCCGGTATAGTGGAAAGTTGTCTTTTGGGCAGGCTTTGTTAAGGTTCGTGTTGTCCATGCAGACCCTCTATTTTTTGTTCTTCTTTTTCGCCAGGACCGTCTTTGCCTGCCATTCAGGGTAGCGAGACTCTCTTATCATGTCGGTGTTTACAAATCTTTGCAATTCTTTGTTGATAGCCTGGTTGCATTAGGGCGCCACTGGCTTTATTTTCTGTCGGATTAGCTTCAAGTTAGGATTGACTGCTAGTCTGTGTGTGATTACTGTGGGATTGATCACCACCATGCCTTTCATTATCAAGGTGAAGACGTCCTGATTGTCTTTTAAAATTTCTACCAGCGATCTTCAAGTGTTCTATCAAGGTTAGAGCCTATTTGGACCGCCTTTTTGTTAGCTCGACTTGCTAGATATATTGTTGCGACTACTTCCTCCGGCTACCTAGCATTCGGCCTTCCCCTCGGGCTGGATAGAGGTTCAAGGTTTGAAGGTGGAAGTGGGTCCTCGCTATCTAGATTCAGGGTTTCCTCGTCTAGATCTTGTTTCTCTGTCATCTATGTTTTGCTATCCGGACGCCTGGTTGAGGTGTAGTAACATTCCAAGGTGATAATCTGGTACTCTGATGATCCCTACCTGGCCTTCTTAGGGGTATTTGAGGCACTGATTTTGGATGGAAATGACCGCCTCCATGTGGTGTAACCAAGGTCAGCCCAAGATTATGTTATACTCGGAGTGGGCGTCTACAATCGACAAATCCGTCATCAGAATCATCTACAAGTTCGATTTCACTGCGACTACCGGCAGTGTGATTTTACCAACAGAGTAGCAGTTTTCTTTGTTGATTCAACATGGCTTAATGTAAAGGTGTCAGCTCTTCTCTTGTTAGTTGCATTTTCAGGAATGCGTATAGGAACAGTACTTTGACGGAGTTGCCCGTGTCCACGAGTGATCTTCTCACTTCCCAATTTGATATCCCAACTAAGATGACTAGGGTGTCGTTGTGTTGGAAACGAATACCCTTTATGTCCCATTTTGTGAATGTCAAACTCAAAGCCTCTCTCCCCCTCTCGTACATGTTGTATGAGTTTGTGTCGGTAATATGATCTGACTAGCAGCTCCCGAAACCTATTTCTTCAGTGAGTGATTCGAGTACCGACTCTCCTCACTTGTCACGTTGAGGACACATTCCATTTAGGAAGTCATGTCTCCCACTTCCTATGTTGTTCGCTCCCATTGAGGATGTGTGTCCTCGAGGTCGATGAACTCCTTTAATCATCTTATCGGGATTCAGTACTTGATCTCATATTTGAGGCTCATGCAATCTTTGGTGTCGTGGCCTGTGTCTTTGTGATAAGACCAGTGCTTACTTTTATCACGTTTTCACGACCACTTGATGTCTGCCTATTTTTTCCATGGTGGACAAAATGTCGGGCAAACTAGGGTTGAGGGGGTGGTGTAGTAAGGGTACCTAGAGCCGCTGGGCTTGAACAATTTTGCATGGTTGAGCTCGTTATGGTTCTCGTCCCATTTTTGTTGGTAACAATTTTGCATTGGCTCGCTTCCTCATTTCCTAGCTGCTAACATTTCTTCCAGAGTGATGTACTTCTAGTAGCTCCTCAACAATCTTGCCATACTTGCTAGAGGCTCGAAGTTGAGGTTGTTGTAAAACTGACATCCTCGGAGGCCTGAGGTGAAAGCAGTGATTGATGTGTAGTTGCTGCACCAATCGATCAATGTCAACTCGTAGTTTAAAAAAGTGATGTATTCCCTGAGGGTACCACCCTGCTTCTACCTAACCCGTTGGCTCCTGACGAATATGGTAATGAACATCTTTGCCAGGTCCTAGAATGACCCAATGGACCCGCGCTGGAGACTGTGGAATCAGGTCAGTGCAACCTTCTTCAGGCTGGTGGGAAAGGTTCGACACTAGCCTATGAACTTTCCTTGAGTACCATCACGTGGTGATAATTGCGCAATTGATCTGACGGATTGGTCGTTCCGTCATAGAGTTCGAGCTTTGGTAGGATCAACTTCTTAGGAAGAGAGGCACTCATGGTCTCCTCCGAGAATGGAGGGACTGTGAGATCGTATAAGACATCAGGGTCAGACGCCACTAGTCGGAGGTGTTTCTCGACCATGGTCTTGTTAATCCCTGGAGTGTGGTCCCCGTGACCCTCTCCTGGGCCTCCTTTTTGGTAGGCTCTCTATTCTTCTGAGGGGGTTTTCACCCTCCCGGATCTCAGTTGGCCTCAAATCGCTATTTTTGTTATCGAGTAATCCTTTCCACCACCCTCATTAAATGGTCTAGGTGGAGTAGGATCAGACTCATGTCAAGGGAAACCACAGTCACCTTTGCGGCTGGGTTGTGTGGTCGATCGGCCTCCTCGATTGAATCAATTCAGCTCGGTGGCTGGACTTCATTGGCCAGAGCTTCATCTAGCTCAGCTCGAGATCTGGTGCTGGTGACCATTATTTAATGCTTTGTATAGCTTAGAAAGAACTTTGTATGTTCATTTCATGGAAAACTTATTGTCGTCTTCCTGAGAGACGACCCCAAACTGATGCGTTCAGATCTGTCCTCGCCAATCCCGATGATGTCTAACATGCAAAAATGAGCAGCGTTTAAGCCTAGGACCACCGTTGTGGTGGCCAAAGGCACTCGATGCTTAAGTCAGATACCGATTCGAGAAAGAGTGAAGACTGAATGAAAAATTGCAGTGTGTATACTTGCGTATATGTGCATACGTTCTTCTTCATTTCACTGACTCTTATAGCGAGTCTTCCCTCCCCAACTGTCTCTACGATCGAGGGCGTGATGGAGGTTTTGCATAACATATAATCTGTGCATGAATGAGTTCTTTGACACTCTGCTATGTTTAAGACCGAATGCTTGATTGGGCTAAAATTGATTTCACGCGAGTGGATCTCGGTCTTGTCACAGCTCTGAGATTTGTTGTTCTGGCCTTATTGTCCTGAGCCAAGCCCTAAGACTTGTGCCTCTAGGGTTGGCGTATCTTGCACCTGGGCGCTTGATTTACAAGCTGAACAATGGTCTTGCGCATGGGTCTGCTTGGGACGGCTTTGAATCCTTTTACATGCTAGGGTTAGTCCACGCCACGTGTAGGGTAGGGATTGAGTGAATGTCTGATGTCTCATCAGGGTTCATGAATTTGAGTTGAATTTTGAGTAGGATGAAGATCTCTTGACCGATTCATACAATTGCAGGAAAGGGGGTATTGGGAATTTCATGGATGGAAGTGAAACAGATGATGAGTTTGATGAAGATAAAGTTGAAGATCGAAGCTTGGATCTTCTAGTTCAATTTGTTTAGAATGTGTTAAGAAAGGTCTCTAAGTGAGCTCGAAAGGCGGTTCGATCGATTTTTCGTCTTTTGGTCTCCACCAAATTGGTTAGTATTTGTGCTTTTTTGTCTGTAATTTAAGGGTTTTTTGAGTGATTTTGGTTGTTTGAATGATAAAGGTCTGATTTTGGGATAAATTAGTGTAATTTAGAAGCTTAATTAGGAGTTTGCTACAGAGATTGGGACTGAATTTGTGGAACCAGTTCCAATAGGTCTGGGATGAAAATGGTAGAAACTGGTTGGTTCCAATTTGAAATGGGCAGAACCATACCGATCTAGGATGGACTAGGATTCTCGCCTAGCCCTATTAAAATAGTATTGCAGAGAGCAGGAAAGTTCGCCGAGGATGACCAAATGGGTTTTTACTCTAGTGAATTTGAGGTATAGTTCAAAGTAGATAACCAGTAAGGGTTAGGTGTTCGCCTACTTCTTAATCGATCCAATGGTTGACGAGGAATGGGACTCTGTGATAAGGTATTGTAGGAGAACACTACACCACAAATCCTCATTTATAGCATGCCAAAATGCTATAACTGGATATGATAGCATTAAATGACTTGTTGTGACATCTAACATTATTAAAAGTCTAGCTCTATGATAGCGTTTTTGGAATGTTATTACAAGTGCTCTTTTAATAGCGTTTATGACACACTGTTGTAAGTCTTTTAATAGCATTCAACAAATGTGGTTACATAGATTTCTTCATTGTTGTAACTCGTTTTCTTCGCTGATGTAACTCCTTTCATGGTGTTTAAAAATACTTTTACACAATTTTCTACAGCATTGTTATAATGCTATTAAATTAATTTCTCATTACGCCTTAAAATTCTATTAAAAGTCTGGGCCATTTTTTTAGCTATGTTGGTATCATTTCCAAAGTTCTACCTGCTATTGAAAGTAAAACAATAAATAGAATCCAACCATGTAAGAAAATAGCATTTCTTGATAATCATACTAGTTCAATACATAGTGGAAACATAAGTACAATGCTAAAAAAAACAAGTCTCATTAGTTCTTACATAACATATAAACATAGATCAAAACGTGTTCCTGTAATAGATGTACACAATTTGAGGTAACTGAACAACTACACTCCCTACATCTCTCACATGTTCCTCATCAGCAAAATAATGCATCTCCTTAGCAGTGGAACATAGCTTAGAGCAATTCCATCAAGCACCCCACCCCACAAACTCCACAAACTGTGAATGGCAAAAAAAGCATTCAATTTAATGACAAAAGGAGGAACTTAACAGTGGAACGCAACTTAGAAACTGATTGAAGTCCATTTGACCTTTTAGCTTACCTCCAAACCAAGATCAAATTTGAAGCCCAAAATTGTAGCAATTGTCAATCCTACAAAATAATAGCTTCCAATATGTATCTAGGCAACAAGAGGTTGCCAACCAATACCCACTGTTTTAAAAGGCAATTGATGCGTACGCATCAATGCGTGCATTGACTCGAACTAGCCAAAAATTGCCTCAATGCATACGAGTTGAATGATAGCTATAATGAGGACCATTATTGTTCTTATTCTTTAACACCTCAACCACTTTTATGGTTGGCTTCATGTTATCATTTTCATTGATGATTGTTTCATATTTTTTTCAAACTGTTTATGATTTTAGATTTTTTTTTCATCATTTTTTTTTTTGAAAAGTTGAGGCGTATGCCTTGTTACGCATCAATGCGCCGCCTCGCATTGAGAAGAGCCTAATCGCCTCAGTACTGGAAAACGCTTTTTAAAACATTGCCAGTACCATTGGCAACACTTCCATATTCACATAACAATTTGTAAGATCAGATGGAACTAGCAAGCTTGTGTTGTTATGAATGTATAATCTAGGGTCCTCCAACAAAAGTCAGATTTGCACTTATAACTTACATGTGTGTAAAACCAAAAGAGAAATGAATAACAAATTGAAAGATGCATCAAAGTGTTAGGTAGAAGGTTCTCCCTTCTTAACTATGATATATAGTTTTTCAACATACAACGGACTAGAAACCATGTTTCCTGGTCTCTCATAGAGAATTGCTATAGTTAGCTCCACAATAAGAATAAGTTGTACAGAAAAGAAAACCATGACTATACTCTAGAAGGGATGAGAAGTCTATTACAATTTTTGCCCTATCTGAAGCTGACAATCCATTAGACACCCCAAACTTTTTAATCTGAGAGTTGTAAAAATCAACAAATTACATAAGAAAATCAACCTAACTTGAGGGGAAAAAAAATGAAAGATTAAAGAACAATGTACATATAATAGAATTGAGAATGTTATTTGCGAAAAAAAGGATAAGCGTTACTATTCAAATGTTTTTGTTGTGTTCAAACAACAAATGAAAAACAGTTTAAGCTTGTATGTCCGACAACTATAATTCAATCGTACAAATTGTACGGTAACTACATTTCAGCAAATCTTTCTTATCTAATGCTCCGAAAGAACAAGATGGAAATCACAACATGAAGGTGAACACGTGGCACAAAAAATGAACATCAAAACTGACAAGGATGAAATGAAGAGGGCTGAAATCCAACCTGGCTTGATAGAATTAAGCTATAAAACAATGAGTTGCAATTGCGCGTAGTAGAGAAAAGAATTTCAGATAATGTTCAGAATAATCTTCGAAGTTTTTTGTGATCATCTGCCATAATATCAGATGTAGGTTAAAAACACAATGAGATATAAATAAATATTACTACTTGGACAGCTGGACTAACCTCCAATGTACATCCAAAAATGGCTTCAAATATATGAGGTACATCCTGTGTCATACCTCCTTATACTTGTATAAGATGTTACAAAATTGTTACCATTACTTCCACAAGGCAAGCCAATTCCTTGGCACAAAACTAAATACTAGGTCAAACAGACGTATAATGCAACGAAAAGCTCACCCCTTTTAGTGTAGTTCTGCCATTTAATGATACATTGATCCCCAAATGTCTCGAAAGCAAAGATACACACACTAAATATGTCAAAAATGCTAAACTATCAAGCATAAGAATAAAAAAGACACGTAAATAATCAAGTGCCAAAGTAGAAATCCTAAAAATGCATCATTTAACACAATGTTTCGAGGCGAAACGGTCAAGCTTTTTCCGAGGCGAAGCGGTGTCTCAAGGCGTACCGAAGTGAGGCATTTTTTTTTATAAATAAGTGATGAAAAAATATAAATTTTAAAAAATTAAAAAAAAACAAAAGAAACAATCATCAATGCAAGAAATAACATGAGTTTGTTTTATGTATGTATTATCTTTTGCAATCTGCATACTTGAAATCTGAATATATGTTGCAATTTGCAATGAAGAAGAATTGGAGATTGAACTTCGAAATCTGAAGTTAACTTAGCAATCCTACAACCAATCACAACAACTAGTAGGCAGCCAAAGTGCCAAACAGATCCTCAACACCCTCCTTCAAGCTGAACGGGGTTTTCTAGATGATACAAATAAGTTGCATTAAGATATACCCACTTATTATATGATTGAAAACAATGTAAACAGTCTAATTGATTTTGATTTGAATAACAGTGTAAAGTATGTTTCCCTATCATTCTGATCCATATATAAATGAAGACAATCTGCTTACCTGTCATTGGGGTGAATGCAATCTGCTTACCTGAAGACCCACTGGAATCAAACTTCCCAGTAGGAATCAGCTGAGATCCCATAACACAAGAACAAACCCTTGTATACGTGGCCTACGAAAATGACAATATATTACAACAATAATACCTAATAATGCCACATTCCTAAGAAGTATCCCATTCTCTATCCCACAAAACACACACACCAAGCAGTTTTCAAAGTAGCTCTCCTCCACTTAGTACCAAACAAGTTTAGTTTTTCATATATATGCAAAGGAATCATACAAATTTGATGTCAAATGGATTCTTGTAGTGGCAAAAGAGAATGTTGCATATCAAACACATAAAGAGAATGTGTTCACATAAGGATTTAGAAAAAATAACTAACTCTAGACTTTACACAATCAAAGTTCCACCATCAGACACATAGTCTCTGACAGACACATAGAAATCAATCCAAAAGAATTTAGACACATAATCCATTACAATATCAAGGTCTTAATCAAAGTAGTTGCATATCAGACACAGTAAGCAACCCAAAAGATTTTTGGCTTTGAATATATCCTACGAACTCCTTGAAGCTTATCTTCTGTAGTTGCTGATTGGAAGCTCACCAATTGTTTTGCACGGCCCTGACAAAAGCACATAAATGTGATTAGGAGTTACTCTATACAAGAAAAAGCATAAGTGAGATAAACCAAATAGAATGACATACAAAAGTTGTGACTCTTAAAAACAAAACTTTTAGTCTCCTAGTCCTCGTCTTCCATCTCATCACCACTACTGAGAGAATCATTTCCTTCAGCTGTCTCATTATCACGCTGCATCCAATCTTCTTCTTCCTCCACATCCCTCAAGTCCATCGGAGCTTTCCCTACGCCAGTTAGAGTGTGGAACAGTTTAGCATATTACATTTACAAATTACAATTAAATGAAATCATAAAATTTTGAGTAAATCACTTATCGTTTCCTCTTGTTGAACATCCAGGTGCATTAGACTTCTTTGATTGCTCGTTTTTTCTACTTTTATCCCCGTCAACCCTAATAGCATTAACATCAAGTTCATCAAGATTTTGATACCATTGAGTTTCGGGACTAAGGTTTGAAACCACTACCCCTTGAAGATGAAGTGGCCTAGGTGGGTTCCCTACATCACCATTTTCACCATTAGAAGGTTCAACTTCAGGATCTGGCTCCACCAGTCATTCATTACCACTATCCACCGAAGCTAAATCCAGTGGAAATAGTGCATCTTCATTAACTTTGTCTTGTCCGCCCATCATCAACTTTTTACCAGGCAATTTTTTGTTGTACATAACATATCCTAGCATTGAGTTTTGTTGCAGCCAATCTATTTCTTTTCTTCGTATGCACCTACCAAAAATGTAAGATGTAAATTATTAAACCAAACACATAAGATGTAACAACCAATAAGTTGAAAGAAAGGCAAATTATTAACATTACAAAAAATTATTACTTACATGATTAAAAGTTGACCAATTCCGCTCACAAGCTGATGATAAACAAGTAAGGTTTAACACTTTAATGGCAAATTTCTTCAACTCAGGTACGCCATCTCCAAAAGTTCCCCACCAACAAGCTACAAGTATAGTGTTTAAAAGAAACATATTTAGTGAGGAAGAAAAATAATCTTCAAAATTAAAATATAACATAAATACAAGTTTACCTAGAATATGAGTGTGCCTTGATTTAGTTGCTGCAATTCTACCAAATAATCATTTTTTCTATAGATAATGATCTAGTTGTGAATCCACAATGTCCTTCTCTGTACTTAGAAACAACTTCTTCATGAAACTATAAAGTCCTTTCTTAATATAAAAAATGTTTGAGTAAACATCAAATTCCATTCGCGGGTTGAGAAAATGACCTACAGCATGGAGGTCTTTATGCAATTGGTTATCCCACATCTTATCAATGATATCCCATATTTCCTTGTACATGGCAAGCTCATTGTCAAAATTCAATGTGATCTCCTTTTTTGCTTTATCCATTGCATCATACAAGAAACCCATAGCAAGAACGGTCTCTGAATCCACTATCCTCAAGACACGAAATAAGGGTTCTGTAGCCTTCAACGGGTAGGTGACATGAGGCTTTTCGTTCAACTTGCTTAGCATACGAACTCCTTGCCCACTTTCTAGATGCAAACATTTCCTTCAACTTTTGTCTATTTTCTTAATACTTGCATGAATCAAACGTCTCATTCCAAACCTACATTTAAAAGTCATAAATGAATATATAAAGTAATCTTAAAAACTTAAAATAACATAAAATACAAACAAAAGTATATATTTTTAATTTACCTAGTAGGTGTCGAGTAAACCAAATATCTCCCTGTGTAAGTCCTCATCAAAGTAAGTACCCAATCATGATTGTATATGTAATTGCTAACTCTCCTAGCTTTGCGAAGCATTGGCAAATGTAGACAGACTAAATAAGTCCCTAAGCATCAGATCTATGTAATGCGCTGCACATGGTGTCCAGTACAAGTGTTTCCTCTTCTCCATTAACTTATTTCCAACAACTTTATAGTTAGTTGCATTATTAGTAGCGCTTTGTACCACATTCTCCTCTCCCACCTCCTCAACAACATCATCAAGAAGCTAAAACAACGCATTTGCATCCTTGACAATATCTAACGCATCTACACTCACATCCTTGACTATGACATTGGTTGATTCCACTTCCTTCTTGAGGATCCAAGTAATAAGCTTATATGTCAATGGTGGTTTCACACAACGCCATTATTGTGAGCTGCATATTTCAAAACTGACAAAAACATATTTGCAAAAGAATAGCTACTGGCAACATAATGAAATGTCATTCTAAAAAAATAAACATCCAATGTCTAGACAAACTTGGTTTCTATTTTCTTTCGTATTGACTGTGTCGAATCTCAATTCTTGTGTAGGTCGAGTTGGATTCATGTAATCATCAGTATCCACCACAAACCTATCCATCAGACCCATTACTATGCCATCAGAGATTGAGTTGGATCAACAACCACTACTAGGAGTAGGACCATGAGGTCCATGAGCATACGTAGGAGTAGAAGCCATTTCTTCATCCACGTTTCCTTTATAGTATGAACCCCCTATTAATAAGAAACTCAGAGTCTTGTCTTTTAGTCACCTTTTGCCTCACACCAAACTCAAGAAAATCCTTCACTTCTCGATAGATATCATATGATACGTTAGAACAAGGTTTTGAGTCCTAATGTGTCTTCGCTAGATGACGCTTCAATCCATTAACTCACCTAGAGAGGGGTTGACTACAATAATTGCTTTTCATGTAGGTAGTCCCGTTTGGACCCGTTACCTTCGCGCCATGCTACCAACATGGGTCACCAGGTTTACTCTTCTTTGGTCTCATCTGCAAAGATTAAAAGATATAAACAAAATATATAAGTCATACTCACTATGTCCAACAAATTCATGTAGCATTGTAGTAAAAAATGCTCATATATGATATATTAGTCATACTAACTAATATATGATATATTGTAGTATAAAAAAAATGGAGTCTAACAAATTAAAAAGAAAAAAAAACAGAGTTCAACTATGTTGCACAAGATTTGTCTAGCCAATTTACTCAATTGCTCTCATAAACTTGCTAGCGAAGTTATTTTTGACCCCTGCATTAATTTTCTTGAGATTTCTAATTCCCATGGACCTTGAATCTTTAATATGATTCAGTTCATGAATTGAAATATCATATATGACTAGTTCAAGTGAGGAGTCAATATTAATGCAAGCAACAACAAGATTACTATCTACTGCTATCTTTGCTATGTTTGGTCCCTATCGGCTTTGAATCACTGAGTTTTACATCTTCATCCATGATTATTGAAAGTGACAATAATAACAATTATTTTTTCTACCAAACTAAGAATTAAGATATTAGCATAGCATTAGCATTCAATTTATTCACTAGGCTATTGGAAATGGTTCATAGGCAAAAAGTTCAAAGGACTGTCGTGTTGGTAAAACCACATGAGTGGTGGTAGAAAGTTCTGGCCATGAATTCCCGAGCTGAGTTCTGCTGGTATTCTCAAATATAAATTCAGTGCCAAACTAGGTTCAGATACCACGTAATCGCTTACACAACCCTGTTTGTACTCTTTGTGGTGGCAAATATTGACGATCTGTGGCTCTTTTAAATTGTAGGTCTGAAGAAGGAAGAAAGAAAGAGCAGTCAAGCAGAAGAAGGATAAGTTGGTTTGAAAGAAGAAGAGTTGCGCAGAAGGACGGAAGAAAGAGCAAAACGAAGGAAGGAAGACTTATTTCGAGTTCGAGCAAACGAGTTCAATTGAAGTTGCGTGAATCAACCTCCTCCTTTTCTTCTTCTCCTTCCTCCTTTAGCTCCTTCTCCTTGTCTGATTTTGAAGAAAACAAAAAAAAACAAAGAAACCAAAGAAAACTTGAGGCTCGATTGAAGACAAATCACACACTTTGGATCATTCTCTAGATAAAAGTCAGATCAGATTTCACATTATTTTGAAGTGTATGCCTCAACACGAATCGACTCGTACGAGTAACATTAAAAACTCGTTCGCATTGAATTTAACAGGTAACTCGTACGATTTGAAGCGATTTCTTTGCAAGTCGAGGCGACTCGCGAGTCACAGCACAAGTCAAAAATGCTTTTTGAAACACTGATTTAGCATTTGATAGCACATGCTTACTTGTTTATAATTGGGGCAAAAAGTGAAAAGATTATTTACTCCTTGCATCGGGCAAATTTCCAGCATAGTCATCAAGAACTGGATCCATAGTGTATCCCTTTTCACAGATCTATCATAAAGAGTTGAAAAGGAAAAGTGAGTTGGAAACTGTTATACCATTTAGGATGTCATTTTAGCATGTCCAAACTCATGATCTAACATTAGAAGTTTAACATAGGAACTTCTAGAGGTAAATGGTCCCTCTTCCACACTGCCACTATAAATTATGTTTAAACATCAAAAGTTCATAAAGTAGCAAACTATCCAGCAAGCAAGCAATATAACACAAGTGTTTGGAAAGTTTATACTACACTAAGATTTAAAATATAAAAACCCATCAGATTTTTCAAAATCCTGTAAACATTGAGCATGTTCAAGAAGATCAGTGAAATTTGTGATAAGAAATATGTTCCGAGTGAACTAGCAACACGACCCATTCAGCTTGATCTGTGCTATACCCTTGCCAACTACATTGCAAGGTTGATCATCACCAAGGTACACCTTACCTAGGTCACCAGGTTCCTAGTTCCCTAAGAACCTTTTGCTTGAGGTAGCATGAAATGATGCACTTGAATCTATTACCCAACATTTAGGTTTGCTTTCCATAGAACATATCAATGCATTATCTGAATCTTCCGTCACAAGATTTGCTTGATCTGACTTCTTTTCTGTATCTTTCTTTGGGGTTTCACACTGGTTTCTAAAGTGGCTATTTTTGCCACTGTTCCAACACTTAATGTGATAAAAGGAACCATTCAATTTTTTAGACTTCAATCTGTGGTTTTTGGAATTATACATATACTGATCATGGCTTTTATTTTTGCTCATGCCTCTGCTTTCTACATTCAAAGCAGACCCCGAATTGGAACCTCCATCTATCTTTTCCCTTAATTCTCCAGTCAAGATCATACTGGCTACATCACTAAACTTCAATTTGTTATTCCCTGTAGAGCTACTAATCACTATAACTGTGCCAACCCAACTCTCTGGTAACTGAAACAAATCAACAACGCTTGAATATCATCACTAAATTCGATTTCATCTGTTGTTAATTGGTCTACAATCTCATTGAAGTTATTCAGATGGTCTCTGAAGTTTCCATCTTCGGTCATTTTCATATTAAACAATTTCTTTATCATGTGAACCTTATTCACTGCAGAAGGTTGTTCATGCATCTTCGACAGGGCATTCATCAATGATACAATTGTCTCTCACTCTTAAAGTTGAAGAAAATAGACTTCGCCAATGTCAGTCTTATGGTGTTGAGTGCCTTTCTGTCAAACACTTCCCACTCTTCATATTTCATACTGTCTGGTTTCTCATCTTTCAATGGTTGGTAGAGATCATTTTTATCAAGATAATCCTCCACTTGAACCTTCCAAAACCCAAAATTTGACCGATCAAACTTTTCTATCTTGGTTGTATCCTTTTCCGAAGTCATTGCTCCTACTTGAACCAACAAGAAAAACTCACAAAAATTTCTTCAAACACTTTCTGTGCCCTTGGTTCGCAAACCCAAGGCTTTGATACCACTTGTTACGAATTAGTGTTACTACTAATCCTAGGATATTGGGATTCAATAAAACAGATAACAACCAAAGAAAAATCTAATCGAAGGCAAGCAACCAAATCAATGCAATAGACTAAAAAAAACATAAAATAAAGGACACAAGAATTTAACGTGGTTCGGCCAAAACTGCCTACATCCACGGAGCGCACCACAATCCACTGAATCTAAGAATCAAGGTTTACAATCACCAATTAAGCCTATCTCAATCTCTAGGTCTAGGTCTACACAAACCTCCCACAAGAAATCTATATATAGATTCATGCAAGGAAGACATGTGTTTTTCTACTAGGAAACTTTCTATTGTCTCCTACAAAGAAACTTTCTATTATCTCCTACAAGGAAACTTTCTATTGTATCATACAAGGAAACTTTCTCCTGCGGGCTAGTTCAACAGAAAATTCACAAGGAAGGATACAAGAGATTCGCCCAAAAACACAGAGAAATAATTCTAATGTCAATTAAATTACTCAAATCATAGGTATCTTTAAAATCAGCCCACAAGCCGGGCTTTATAGCTAAAACTCATCAATATTGGAATTTTACCAAAAATGACAACACAATAATCATGCTAAAACAAAATACGTAATAAAAGAAATATACTGCCATAAATCTGGCCCAAATTGGGTTCAGAATCACTTCCTAAACAATAATTGAAATATTACTATAAAGGGAAATAAATTACTAAATTTGTGGATTCGAAAAGGGAAACGGTGGATTTTGGCCTCGAAAAGTTTATTCACCTTTTTCATGGCTTGGAAAAATCACCTTGATGACGAGCTTCTGACCAATGGCCTCCAGTTCTTTGAAGATAGGTCGGCTTCAAATTAAGCCTTGTCGAGATTCGGAAGACATTTGGGGTCCCTGAAGACCTGGCATTCTATACTCTGAATGATGATCAGATGCCAATGTTTCCTCCGGAAGGATTTGCCTGCTTGCATCGTTGCATGCTTCAAATTGGAGTTTTTTTCCTGTGCTTGGCGAGATATGAGATTTTCTAGAATTTCTTGGAATCCCTCCTGCCCAGTTGGTACCGAATGGGTATAGGATTGTCCTTCTCATATTGATTAGGGCGAAAGATGCTAGTGTCTGCGTGACTCCGAGGGTGATCCAGTTGTTGACTTCCTTTCTGTTGAACGATCACGCCGTTTGTAAGATGACATCGCCGGCTTGCTTCGGGAAATTGTCGGATGACTTTAAATTCTGGCAAAAATTATACTTCATGGCTCCTTCCGATTCGAAGTACTTCAAGTTCAAAGGTCATCCAGTTGAACGGGAATTCAAGCCACTTCATAAGTATAGTTTCACCCTTTGATTCCATTGCGTTGATTGTATGCTAATTGTCGCTTGTTTTTCTTTGTAGAGAGGTTTCCACTATTTCTCTTTATCCAGATGAGGAAGTCACTATGAAGGCATTTTGTGACATGCCTTGGATGAGTGTGGAGGATGTTATATGTCCTACCAACTTCAGTCGCAGTGGATTGTGGGCCAACTAGCACGTTGCTCCCACTCTATACAGAGCGACGAAGGTTAAGTCTGAAGGTAGAGCCCCTTCCAAAAAGAGGAAGGCTTCCAAAGTTAAGGCTCCTGCCCTACCCTACACAGAGGGACTTTCTAAGACGTTTGCCTCCGTCATAAGCTTGAAAAGGTCTCGTGCTAGGGCCGAGCCAGCTTCCAAACAGCTTGCTCCTGTGTTGGATGAGTGTGATCCTGACCAGTCCGCCAGGGCAACAGTTGTAGCATCTGGTTTGGAGAGGGACCACCTGCGATTAGTAGGGGTTGATGATGCATCACATATGAGTACTGAGCAGGCTAAGGCTTTGAGTGAGAAGCTAATGTTTGTTGTTGTGGTGGCTTCTACTGGTGTTGACTAATCCAAACATGTTTTACTAGAAGGTTCTAATGAGGATTTGCCTATGGTCCCAGAGTTCAATCATCCTATAGGTGGATCGTCTGACAGTGGTCCTTGCAGTATGGGTCGTCTCTTTTGTAGTCCGCATTGCCCCCTCCCCCATCTCGTTCCAGACCGTATGTCAAGGTAATGGAGGGTTTGTTAAACAATTTGCTTCATTCTTTTCCTTCAAATTTCGCTGAGCCGACTCGCAACAAAGCATCGGCTACTGGTGACAAAGGAAAGGTTGTGGATGAGGGCCTTAGAGTGGTGGAGACTACAAAGGGCGGTGCTGGCATGATCCCGCATCTGTAAGAGCTTCATCCGGATGCGCAGATGAGTTTGTTTGCTCCGAAAGTGGTGAAAATAAGCAACCAGGCCTGGCACCAAAATTTTGACATTGATTATGCATCGAGGAAGCATATGAGCAAACATTATAACTGGCGAACTGTGCTCCGAAGCCTGACGAAGATGTGCTGGAGGAACACATGCATAAGGGGTTGAAACACCTTATGCTGGGGATGTTCCAATTGAGCCAGGTAGTCGTCGCTTGGATGTAAGTTAATGAGACTCGTGAGAGGGTATACACCATGGAGCGTGTTTTCTCGACTAAGCAGAAGTCGTATTCTGATGCATTTTTTGAGATTTAGTTACTAAGAAAACAGATTGAGGAGAAGAAGCTGGAACAATCAGCCGTTGATGCTGAGACTCAGAGGGTCTGTTTGGATGTCCTTGAGTCTAATCTAGCAGAGGCGGTGTCCGCAAGGGAAAGATTCAGAGAAGAGCTGAACCTGGTCTGTTGTGATCTGGAAGTTGCACATGAAGCTGTAGCTAAGATGCATTCTGAATTGCAGTCTCTTGTTGAGGAGAATACCATGTAGGAATGTGAGTGGGTATCCCAGAGGCAGAAGTTAGAGGCCGACGTGAAATTCAATGCTCGGGAAGCAAGAAAAGTTGGGGACCAACTTCTCATGGAGCAATATGAACTTAGCGCAGTTAAGAGTAGCCTATTTACTACGCAGTCTCAAGTTGATGCGCTGACAGGCAAGCTGGAGTTGTTGGACCGTGAACTTACTGAAGCAAAAGTGCACGAGGAAGAGTTTCTCAAGGCGCAAGACAAGTGTGAATTCCATTGGGTTGTGCATGGGAGATTGTCGTTGATGAAGGAAGAGCATCCGGAATGAGACCTTGCTTATTACAAGAAGATTTCTTATGTAGACTTTGGAATGGTCTCTGAGTCGTCAGAAGAAGAAGGCGATCCAGATCATGGCACTAAGGCTGAAGCACGCACGGACGCAACTTCTACTTTTTCTCTTGCTAGGCTTAGTTTCCCTATATTTGTACCTCCTCCAGATGAGGAGTAAATTTTGCACATTTTTACTTTTTGTTTCAACTGTTAATAAAACAAATTTGGCCTCCCTGTTGTGCGCTTTCCATTTGGCCTTGTCGTTTTGCTTTGACATAGGGCCAGTTGGCTTAGCAAGAAGTTGAGTGGTCTGTCAGTTGTTGAGAGTTCAATCATTTATTTCGCGAATAATTCTGATTTGTTCTTCTGTGAGGTATCAGAGTTGCTATTGCATGGTTACGTCCAATAGTGGACGTTGCGCGGATGATTTGGTTGTGGGTTACGCTACCCGGACCATAGCTTATCCTTGAGGTAAGTCGTTGGAGACTCAAGTTATGTACCTGATCGTCAGTTACGGTTGCTAGCATGAGTAAACTGTTGCAGCCGAGCACATGCATTTTAGTTGAGCAAGAGTGTTTGGCCTGAGTCAAGTTTTGTAAGCTCGGGCTGGTATCCCATGTAGCATTGGTCCGCGTGTTAGCGGGTTGATGTTTTAGTCGGCTCAAGTGGCCATTGCTAATAACGACTGTGTTAGCGTAATGACGTGGCTTGAGCTGTAATCGGATTCAGTGACCGCTGTTTTGAGAAAGAACAACAGTCCCGTGGTGAGCCAATGACATCAATCGGGGTGACTGGGCTCCCACCTTCCAAACCATCTATACCCGCGTGGAACGGGCTACAGGTTTGGGATGAGAGAATTTTGCGAACATGGTCTTTTGGAAAGCAGTGATCCAGTGCCGAATAGTCGACATCAGTTGGATCTGACTAGACTCCCACCTTCCAAATCATCTACACCAATGAGCATCGAGCTACACATTTGGAAGATTTTGACGACCATGGTTTGTGAAGAGCAGTGGTTTCGTGTGTAAGCGAGAGAGGAAGAAAATCAAGAGTTACGCTTTCCTGCCTCAAATGCTTACTTGGAGAAAGATAGAGCTTGAAAGGCCCGGTAACAAGCGCTTACCAATGTACTCGCAGGAAGACGGACTAGAACTCGATTGAATGAACTGATCGGAAACTCCGGGCAAGTCATCGGCATCAGTCAGGGTTGACTAGGCTCCCACCTCACAAACCATCTACACCCGCGCGGAGCGGGCAACAAGTCTGGGAGTTGGTAATTCGGCAACTATGGTCTGTAGAAGAGCAATGGTCCCATGGCAAACCGTCGACATCAGTCGGAATTGACTAGGATCCCACCCTCCAAACCATCTACACCTGCACGGAACGAGCTACAGGTTTGGGATTTTACCAGAAGCTGTCATTATCAGTCATCACTGTCTAGGCTTACCTAATTGGGATTGGCGATCGTTGTCCATGAAGGGGGTGACGATCCCTGGCGAGTCGTCTTCGTCAGGCGTAAGAGCGCTAATTAAACTCCCACTTCCTAAGCCATTGACATTTGCGCATAGCAAACTAGGTGTCGGGATGTAGCAGAAACCGTCTTCATCAGTTGAAACTCACTAAGCTTTCCTGGTTGGGTCGGGGCTCCGCTTGTTACCGGCGTGCAAGCCTACTTCCGCAAGCAGAGTGCATTGTGCGGATTAGTTTTTTTCAAAAAGAAAGAAGTACCTTAAATCAGCTGGTGATACGCAGGTGTGCTTTGTGTGTCAAAAGTGACTAGGATTTCTGATTGATGCTAAAAAGCGACATTAATGTCGTTGCATGATTTTCGACATCAATCAAAGAAATAACTATTGTTTTTTTTTTCCTTCAACCTGTAATACACTTCAACAATGCATAGTGGAAGTAAGAGTTATTGACTACTACATGTGGATTAGAAGACAAATCTAAATTTCAATTTAAAGAATAAAAAGAAGAGTAAAATAATGGATGGTGAAAATAAACTAAAAGTTAAAGAAAAAAGATAAACAAAGACAAAACTTACTTCTTCAATGGAATTAAAATGTAAGACATGCACTTCTCTACCAAGCAAAAATATAAAGCCAAGAACTACAACTAAAAAAAAAACTATCCTTTATGAACTCCATGTATGGAGTTTTTATAGGTAAAATGGTTGAGTGAAACAAGTAAACATGATTTAAGTTAAACAGGGAAACATGGTTGAACGAAACAAGGAATGGTGTTGGAGTTGAATAAGGAAACATGTCTTGTAGAGATTATTTTATGATAAAATTGGCCATGTGGACGTCCAAATCTTCATATTGATTTTCTCGAGATCCGTAGTTGTTATTACTTTGTGGGCTTGATTTCATAGGTCTTGGGATTGAAATTCTTTAATCCATATGAATGCATTTGAATTCTCATTGGGCCTTTTAGTTGTTCAATTTAGCCTTATTGTGCCACATTATGCATGATTTGAAATTTGTGCTTGAATTCCTACAAAATGCACAAAATACACGTAATGAGATATTTTGATTTGATAATTGGACTTAACAATTGTATATTTAGGGGTGTAAAAATAGATGTTTTGGGTGCTTATCACACCACCCCTAAACAACCTTTTGCTTGTCCTCTAGCAAAGAACAATGAAAAGAAAGGTAAGAACAAAAAATAAAATATTTTTATTCGTCCTAAACTTCTCAAAGAAATCAATGCCACTTTCGCTGGTATGACTCGAATGCATTTACAATATGCAACAACGCCTTAAACATCTAGCATGACACTAAAGGAGGAGTTTTAGCCTCCTAAGGGTTATCCAGGATTAAACCTACAAACATTTTTTTTATATGAAACAAAATTGATGTGTGTTCTATTTTTCTCAAAGAATGTAGTTGTTATTCAACCACATAGAAGACAAGAGACATGCAACTTCTTACTAAAATGCACATTACAAGTGAGTAAATTTGGAACAAGGTGTGTGTATGCAAAAAATGCAACTTTTCGTGTCAAAATAACGTATATCCTAATCCACCTTTGAAATAGCATTTTTGACTTCAAAACTTTCTAGGTAATTCTTTGAAATGATCACTCTGAGTTTGGGTAAAATATTTTCTCTCTTCCATGCGAGGAAAAAAGGAAATGCAAAAATTCAAACTTCTCACATGCTCATAAAAATAAATGGACATGAAAGAGAATAATAGTCTCATGGAAGGAATGTTGATCACTTGCAAGAATGTCGAGTTACTCACCATAGCGTCTTCTCTCTACTTCTTACCATAGGGTTAATTAAGACTTCTCTAAAATATAAATGAATCTGGCTTCTTCTTTTTTATATGATGAAGAGTGGGGTCGATGGTAAGTAAAGAGATGTTTCTGAAAATGTAGGGTCTTCAAATAGCTTAATAGGGAACTCATCAATCACTTCCTTTTATTTTCCTGTCTTCACAACCTCTTTTTTTAAGTACCTTGGAGTTTGGATTTTCACTTTCCACTCATCTTTTTATTCCTAAATCTTCATAACATTTTTCAGAAACATAAAAGGAAAAATGGGTTTTTTTTTATACATATCTAATAAACCAAGATAAATGCTCACATTGGTATTGGATGAAATGTTTAACAAGATGGTTTTGAGAAGATTTAGATGGAAGAGAGATGCCCAATTTACCTTCTAAGGTTTCCTAATGGTTATAAATCTCAAATAGACTACAAGACCTATGTTTCTCTTAACTCGAAAAAGATGTCATCCTCAGTGACCAACAAAAAAGAAGAATAATGAGACTTCGCAAAAAGTTAATGTCCAATAAAATTTGAAGTCATCATATGACTCAGAGTTGTGTAAAAGCACTTTGAATAAAATGAAAGTTTTGATAGTAAAGTCTCTACTATTATTCCTCTATATTCTTAGAAAGTTAATTACTTCTGTATTCCAAACTACATCTGTGGTCATTGTGCAAAAATTTATTTGTTCCTGATTGCTCAAATGCAATATTTACTCTAGTAACAAATTCCAACATCTTTTTGCCTAAATGTAATGAATCAAGTAATCCAATCTTATCATAGCTAAGATACGACACCATTTTTTTTATTTTTTTTTAAATTTTAAAAGCGGTATGAATTTTGATAAATCTTTCCACTCCCAAACAAATAGAACATTGTTTCCAGTTTTAAACAAATGAAATGAAAAGTGATAAATAAAAACTAGAACTTATTAACTAAGGTAATTTTGTTGAACATCTGTACCGTCCCTGCAATGAAAAAGAGTGAGTTGGTGGGGGTGATGTATTATTAAAAATAAATATCCCCCAAACAGGAATTGGCGGTATTATTAAATTTTTTATTTTTATTTTTTTATTTTTGCTTTTTATGAATGAATGAATGCATAAACGGACTGGGATACCTCCCATTAACGCTAAGTTTAATGTCATAGGCCGGGCGTAATGGGGGTGGTTGATACCACCCCCAAATAGGCTTAGTGGAGTAGAAATTTGTGGGCGTGAGTAATCCTCATAGTTAGGATCAATCAACTGAATGGTTTCCACTGACCTTGTAGGAAGTTCATGGTATGGCTTCAGTCGTTGTCCATTTACTTGAAAGAGACTACCATTTATAGGGTTTTCTATCGTGATGGCATCGTAGTCTTTAACATCACGTACAATGAATGGACTAGACCAACGAGTTTTTAGCTTACCTGGAAATAGGTTAAGACGAGAGTTGTAGAGTAGGACTTTCTGACTAAGATGGAACTATTTTCTCATGATGTTTTTGTCATGTATCCACTTCATTTTATCTTTATAGTTGTTGGATAAGTCATAAACATCATACCTCAATTCTTTTAGCTCGTCGAGCTGAAGCTTCCGTGTTTTACCAGCCATATCGAGGTCAAAGTTTATACTCTTTGTAGCTCAATAAGCTCTATGTTGGAGTTCGACAGGAAGGTGACAAGGTTTACCAAAGACCAATCTATAGGGAGACATTTCTAAAGGAGTTTTGAATGTTGTTCGGTATGCCCATAAGGCATCCAAAAGATGTAAAGACCAATCTTTCTGATTTGAATTGATAGTCTTTTCGAGGTGTTCTTGATTTGACGATTTGAGATTTCAACTTGACCACTTGTTTGAGGATGGTAGGAAAGGGAAACTTTGTGAGTAACCCCATACTTTTTAACAAGATGCTGAAAGACGCGGTTACAGAAATGCTTACCCCCATCACTAATGATACCCTTGGGTTGCCAAATATACTAAAGATAAACTTCATTATGAATGAAATATCAATTTTGTGATCATTGGTTTTAGTGGCAATGGCCTCTATCCATTTAGAAACATAATCCACTGCAAGAAGGATGTATTGATACCTATGGGAGGATGGAAACGGTCCCATAAAATCGATGCCCCAAACATCAAAAACTTCAACCACTAGATTCAGAGGCATCATGTGTCGATAAGTTATTCGCCCAAGTTGTTGACTTCAATGACAGGCTTTACAATACTCATGGGCATCTCGAAAAATGGTAGGCTAATAAAAACCTGAATAGAGAACCTTCTCCGCAGTTTCTTAGAAGTAAAATGGCCACCACAAGTGATCATGGCAAAATTAGAGAATGCTCAACTATTCAACTTATGGAACGCAACTTCTGATAAGTTGGTCGGGGCAGTATTTGTACAAATATGGCTCATCCCAAGAATAATACTTGACCCTAGACAAAAACTTGTCACGATCTGGCTTAGACCAGTGTGAAGGGTGTTTATCAGTTTCTAAAAATTTGACAATGTCGGCATACCAAGGAAGCTCTTGCTCTACCAAGAGAAGTTGTTCATCTGGGAAGTCTTCTTGAATGGGCAAGATACTAGTAGATGACTGTGATATTAGCCAAGACAAGTGGTCGGAGAGAGCATTTTCTGTACCTGACTTGTCTCGTATTTTAAGATGAAATTCTTGAAGTAAAAGAACCCATCGGATCAGATGAGCTTTGGTGTCCTTCTTATTGAGAAGGTATCTACAGGTTGCATAGTCGGTGTACACAATGACATTAGCTCCAATGAGATAGGAACAAAACTTATCTAATGCATAAACAATGGCCAACCTGTGGTTGAGTAATTGAGTTGAGCCTCATTAAGAGTTTTGCTAACATAGTAGATGAAATGAGGAAGTTTTTTAACTTTCTGACCCAAAACTGCTTCTAAAGTATAGTTAGAGGCATTACACATAATCTCGAAAGGTAGCGCCCAATCAGGAACTCGGATGATAGGAGCTGAGACTAATTCAGATTTAAGATGCAGAAACACACATATGAACTTGTCGTAAAAAAAAAAAAGGAAATATCCTTGGCTAAGAGACTGCTCAAAGGGTGTGCAATCTTTGAAAAATCTTTAATGAAGTGGTGTTAAAATCCAACATGCCCCAAGAAAGATCACATCTTTTAACAGATTTTGGAATCGGAAAGGATGAAATGACATCAATCTTAGCTTTGTCCACTTCAATGCCTTTTGGAGAGACAACATGCCCAAGAACAATGCCCTGCTTCACCATGAAGTGACACTTTTCCCAATTTAAAACAAGACATTTTTCTTCGCAACGCTCTAAGACAAGTGAGAGGTGATGTAGGCATTGGTCAAAAGATGAGCCGAATACTGAAAAATCATCCATAAAAATCTCAAGAAATTTTTTCACCATATCATTGAATATGCTAGACATGCATATTTGAAATGTCGCGGGTGCGTTGCATAGCCCAAAAGGCATGTGACAATAAGCGTAGGTACCAAAAAGACAAGTGAATGTGGTTTTCTCTTAATCCTCTTATGCAATAGGGAATTGATTGTATCCATAATATCCATCCAAGAAACAATAGTAAGGATGACTCGCTAACCTCTCAAGCATCTGATTAATAAAGGGAAGGGGAAATGATCCTTTCGAGTATTAGAGTTCAGCTAACGATAATCAATGCATACTCTTTATCCCTTTTTCACTCTTTGTGGCACAAGTTCTTAGTTCTCATTTTCTACGATTGTAATTCTTGACTTCTTAGGAACCACATGGACTGGGCTAACCCATTGGTTATAAGAGATATAATAGATGATGTTTTCATCCAGGAGTTTCAACACTTCTTCTTTTACGACATCTTTCAAAATGGGATTTAGACGTCGTTGGGGCTCTCTAGAGGTTTTGGTTTCATCTTCCAAATAAATATGATGTTCACGGACAATAGGGTCAACACCCTTGATGTCATGAATATTCCAAGCAATGGTTTACTTGTGAGCTTTAAGGACCTCCAACAACTTGTCGTTGTGTTCCTTAGTGAGATCTGAGGCAATAATCACTGGATGACTCTCTGCAGGACTGAGAAATGCATATCTCAATTCATTTGGTAAAGGCTTAAGTTCTAGTGATTTCTGAGTACTTGTGGATGAGTCATTCTCTTATGACGGTCCTATGAAGGAAGATGAGGAATAAAACTCTTCCTCATATTGATAATGTGATGGCTTAGATTCATGTATATGCATTATGGGCACATTATCCAACATATTGTTGACCACTTCAATAGCCTTGTCCATATCTAGGTTCATACCAAAGTGTGACAGACAACGAAGCAATACGTCATTTGGTGACGATTGAGCCATAATCTCAAAAGATCGACTCATACACACTTCTTCCTCCTCAATCATATCGAGATCATTTCTCATTTTCAAGGCCTTAAAATTATTCAATTCAGCTTTAAGGTTCCCAAAGAAAACAGACATGCTACCGCTTCTACAATTGATGTTGGCCTCCGCAATTGCTAAGAAGGGTCGCCCTAAGATGACAGGAATTTGATTATTTGGGCTCGGGCTAGTGTCTAAGATGATGAAATCAACTGGATAATAGAAATCTGCAACTTGAACAATCACATCCAGAACTATTCCTCTAGGGTATCATTTTGACTCATCTGCTAGCTAAAAAACTACCTTTGTTGGTTGCATCTCCTTTAACCCAAGTTCGAAATATATATGATAAGGGGCAACTTTCGAGTATGCAGTTTCAGGTACTTCCATTTTTCTCTTTTTAGTACACATGTCCTTGAAATTTTTTGCATAGATTGGTACTTGCTAGATAACAGACAAAAGAGGGATGTTGGTGTGTACTCCTTTAAAAATCTCTAGTATTTCTTAAAATTGCTTCTATTTTTTGTTACCTAAAAGGGCTTAGCTTTACGGGAAGCTAAGAGGGTGAGTTTAAACTAGTTTGAGAAGAACCTTTAGCGTTCTCAATTGGTTTAGGAACGTTATCTTTGGAAATCACATCAGTTATCTTGGGTTGTTCTATGTCATTATCAATTGCTCGGCTAGAACGAATGGTGGTGACAACTTTAACTTCTCCATGTTAATCAACACTAATACCAATTTCATTGACACTGGCTTGGGGAGCACCTTTTGGATTTTGGATGGGTTGACTGGGGAATGTTCATTTTTCCTGTCCCACGGTCAACTGTTGCAACTATTGTTGAAGTTGGTGGATGGCTTGGGAATTAGCAGCATTGGTTGTCATTAATTGGTGCATCATATCCTCCAATGATGGTTTTGAAGGTGGTAAAGGAGCAACATATAATAAATAATATATATTTTATATAAAAATAATATAATATGTTTAAAATAGTAGGTTCGGTTCGGTTTTTTTTCGATTTTGGTTCGATTTTAGTCGATTTGTTTCGGTTTGCATAAATTAGAATCGGATCGATTTTGTTAATGGTCGATTCGGTTTGAAATTATTTAAACCGACCAAAGTCGGTTCGATTCACGGTTTTGGTGAAAAAATGAACCATCGATTCAGTTTTCAACCCTAGATTGCAGCAATGCATGGCGTGACGATGTCTTCAATCTATTGAACATGTCTTACACAAGATTCATCATCATCTTCTATTAGTTGAAAATGAGGATTCTTTCAGGTACGAGGCATTTGTAATGGTGAGTATAAGAGAATATTAGAGACAAATGAACAAATGTTACCTGGTAAAATGCAAACATTCAATTAGTTCCTTTTATGAACTCATTTGAGTGAAGTCAATTAATGAAGTACACTATTAAAATAAGTTCAACCACACAAAACATATTGCATGCATGTTGAGAATGTCTGAAGGGACAATAATTCATCTTTATTATTATCATGTAATAATGATGCTCTATTGTTTCTACTATTTTTCAAAAGGATCTCACCAAACAAAATTATTGCACCTACTCGATAAAAAGTTGAAATAAAAAAAATAATATATTTTTTGAAATTAAACTTTAAAACAAAAAAATTATAAAGCTTCCTGATTAAGAAAATAGTCGTGTAGCTTGTGAATTGCCAGATTGCTTATCCCAAGCCACACGCTTTCTGCTATCCATAGATAGCGAAATGGATAATTTTATCCATTTTATGGGGATGAATAAGAGATAGATAAAATCAAAATGGATAAAGATGGACAATTTTATCCATCTTGGCCTCTTATCCATGGTCTAAAAGATAGTAGATATGTGGAAGAAGGGTGAAAATTTTGAGGGTTTGAATTGATGGGGTGTGGATTTGGGCTTCATTTCAAGTTGTTTTTGTTTTAAAAGAATAGATGCGCTTAAAGTTGGAATGTACTTTATGGATTTGAATTTGAATTTTTTATTTTTCCTATTAGAAATGGGACCAATCTCTATCGATAAGAGAATTAAAATGGTGACATCCGTGTGTCCGTGTTGTGAAGTTGTGTAAATGTCATCCAAATTCAATGCTATTTACATGTTAACCCAACCCCTGTAAACATTCATTAATTACACCTAAGCCCTTAATGTAATTTATTTAGAGTCTTTAAATTATAAAGAATGTATAAAAAGGCTTTTGATTTTTTTCATTTTACCCTCTCAAATTTAAACAATTTACAGTCAAAACCAGCCCATGTAAACATTCAATAATTACGCCTAAGCTCCTAAAATAATTTATTTAACACCCTCCGACAAGAGCCAAGGACCAGGGTGGCACGAGTAAATGCTATGTGAAAAGTGTATGGTTGTTGAGGTTTGATTTTTTTTAATGGTAACCCATCTCTATCTGTAACTGCAATTCAAAAGTGAATCGGTATGTCCATGTGTTATTCAAAATCTTAAAAACTCCATCCATATCCACTTTAAAGTCAACCATATCAAGTTATTAAGCCCAACGATCTCAATAGCCCACTACCATATGATCCAACTCATTAGATATTAACAAATCATCATATTTACACCCTATATTTCTTTTTAGGCATCCACCATTTTTTGTTTAAAAAATCTACTTTATAACTACAATTCAAAAGTGATTCTGTTAGAGATATTCTAAATTGCCTAAACTAAATGTGGGCACAAGATGGGACGGGATAGACCTCATTCCGACCTCGTCCCATCCCAAACAGGTTCGGTACGGGATGGGGTGAGCGTGATTGTAGTACTCATTTAGAATTAAATGGAAATTAAGGTACCACAAAACCAAGCAAGATGAAAAATTGCAGTCCTAATTAAAATTTGGATCGTTAACTATTCAAGGGATTTTATGACCCCAAATTTGAAAATATTTTAGACATTGTTCGTACATTTAGTGGATGAAAATATGTTTGACAAAAGAGTGCACAAAAACATGGTATTATGGACCGGTCTGAATGTCCTAAAGTATATTAAATTAAAATAGTAGTCTGTGATGTTAGATTGTTAACTAAAGAAAAAATAGATTCATTAGAAAGAGTTGAGGGCATGGCATTAGAGACCATGGACGATCCAAATATTTTATCTTCACATTTTCTTATGGTTTTCAGATCTTGAAATTGAAAATTTTTAAACTCGTATTTAGACAAAACAAATTATTTCATCCACTAAGAAATCTACGATGGTTTAAACTGAAGAATTTCATAGTTGTTATTCATGAGGGTGTATTAGATCCATAATTACACAAACCATAAATTGTTATATAAGATTGCCACATTGCCATCTTAATGTGTCATCAAATGGTTGGAATGATTCATCCGGCTATAGAACCATTTGTAAATTTATATTTACTCTGTAAATCAAATTTGAGTGTTTGAATCCAATAAAATCATATTATGTTGTAGCATCAGCAAGGCACAACCCAATCCACATGTTGTGATGAATCTATTAATACAAATCCCCTTTTAACCATTCTCCTTGATTAAACATTTACATTCATTCATGTCACCTAATCATCATCATTGGCTTTCATGGATCCCACAAACTAGTAATATATTTTAGTCTATATTAAAATTAATAATAATTGATGGGACATGAATCTGTCATACGATCACAACCGTACATTTGGCATGGGCTAACCCTATCACGTAAAAGGCTTCAGTGGAATCCCAAATGAACCTATGCTCAAACTATCGTTCAGCCTTAGATCTCATAGCACGGGTCTTAGGGCTTGGCCCAAACCAATAAGGCCCGAAACACAGTTCTCGGAGTTGTCATAAGCCTTAGATCCACTCGCACGAAATGAGCTTTTAGCCAAATCAAGCATTGGGTCAAAAACATTCCCAAGTGTCGAATAGACTCGGTCATGCACATGTGAGATCTTATGCGCGATCTCCTCCCATCATGCCCTCGGTCGCAAAGACAATTCAGAGGGAACACTTTCTATAAGAGATATTGAAAGGAGGAAGAGAGGTACACATACACATTGCAATATACATACAACCTTTACTATTTTGTACATTGATATCTGACTTAAGCTTCGGAGAGCCTTCGACCACCACAATAGTGGTCCCTAGCTTAACCGCTGCTCATTTTTGCAGGTTTGAGATTATCTAGATCAGCGAGGATAGATCTGAATGCTTAAGTTTGGCGCCATCCATGGGGAAAAACGTCAAGTTTTCCCTGAAACGAACACAATTTTTTTCTAGCTAAGCAAAGCATTGAGAAATGGTCACCAACACCAGATCTCGAGCACTGAACAATCTCAAACCAGAAAACCCTCTGGCCATAGAAGCCTCCCACAGGGTCGAACCGATCCAACCAAGGGAGAAGAGTAGTCACAGCCCAGCCATTGAGGTAACCACATCTGACCTCTGCATAGACCAGATCTTGCTTCATATGGATCATCTAACATGGGTGGTGGATAGATTCACTAAGATCGACTGCGGCCAAACGAAAGTAGAAAAAATTCAGGGAGATCCCACACCAAAGAGGACGCTCAAGAGCGCGTCAAGGAATGTGAAAACCCCCTAGGGAGGATAAAAAAGATGGTCGTCAAGGGAGCTTAAGGGACGAGGGGATCACGGGGACCATGCCCCAAAAACAGACCGTACCACGGTCAGGAAACTACTCTAACTGAGGGCAACCAATCTTGATGTCATGTATGACCTCATCGTCCCTCCATTCTCAAGGGAAATCATGAATGCCCCACTACCAAATAAGTTTGTCCTGCCAAAGCTCGAGTTCTATGACAAAACATCAGATTTGATGGACCATTTGCGTCATTAGCACCACGTAATGGCGCTAAAGGAATGTTCAGAAGTCATCCTGTGCAGAACCTTTCCTACCAGCCTAAGGCAGCACTGACCAGGTTCTACAGACTCCTGCCATGATCTATTGACTAGTTTCAGGTCTTGGCAAAGGTGTTTATCACTAGATTCGTAAGAAGCCAGCGAATCAGAAAAATGCCTTACTACCTGCTAAGTCTCAAGCAGAAGTAGGGCGAGACCCTCAGAGAGTACGTCACTCGTTTCAACAACGAACTGGATTTAATTAACGTTTTTCTCCCGTCAATTCTTGGGACAGGGGAGAGGAAAACAGGCATGAAGAGGAGGAGGTGTAAAAGAGGAAGAAAAGCAGCAGCAAGACCGGATCCAACAAGGCCAAACCCGATAGGGCCACCAACTACGCCGGGGCAAGGTTCACTGAGTTCGCTCCCCTCAACTCCAGATTGGCCAAAATCCTCTCTGCCATGAAAAACTTGGATGACGTCAAGTGACCTCCCAAGATCAAAAGTAGGGGTCGTTACTGTTCGGGATTGGGCTTGTCATGGTCCTAGTCCCGATTCTGTGAAACGAGGCAGAACGGTTCAGAATAAAGGAATTTTTTGGATAGAACTGGTTGGCCTCGAAACGATTTGAACCAGGACGATCCGAGACCGAACCATGCCATCTCGGTTCTCACTTTCTTGGTTTTTAATTGGAAGATGGTGTTAAATTCCTCGATATAAATCAACATGTATCCACAATAGATAAGCCAGAATGGCAAAACGGTAACTGACAAGTCGATTGGGTTTGATAACCCAAGATTACAATTGTGTCAATGACAAAATGGCTCAGGGGATCACCCATATAGCAATGCGGTTGAATAAGAGTACAGTGGGTTGGCCATTTCAGTCCACATTTACAAAATATAAAGGTGCAACGAAAACGAAAGAAACCCGACAACTAGCATATCATGGATTATTCGTCTACATGAAAGATGACAAAATAGATAGAAGATC
The DNA here is from genome assembly GCA_963556465.1 of Berberis vulgaris. NCBI lineage: Eukaryota > Viridiplantae > Streptophyta > Magnoliopsida > Ranunculales > Berberidaceae > Berberis > Berberis vulgaris. Next base: position 35,999,415 of record OY747126.1, on the reverse strand, counting down.
AAGTACAGTTGTATAATTACTTCAACAACACCATAATAAAACCTGTGTTCCTAAGGCAAAATGGTAACCAAATCAAGAAGTTTGTTGCAATTTAAATTTAGCATGCGCAATAGATTACATCATCTACACCAATGCTCCACTGTCAATATTAATCAGTGAAAACTCCAAAATACTATAACTTAAAAGAACAAACATGAGTCAAATCCTCCAATGAAAACTATCTCATGGTCCTCTACATTGATTCCTACAAAACAAAAACACAAACATTATTTCAAAACTACATAATATTGCAAAGCATAGTAAGAACATAAAACATTGTTCACTGGCTGCAGACCCAAGAGCAACAATATAAATTTTCTGTGAAAGAGTATGCGCATAGCAAGGTATGAATTGTTTACTATTTAGTTACTGAAACAGTGATATTCTACATGGTGACATACAAATCACATCCAACAGTTACATCAATAAATATAAACTGCTGGAAAATCAACGAAAACTAAGTAAACAAAGAGGTTACTTAATGATTTATGATAATTGTTGAATCGGAAAATTGAGGAGTTTGTTAGATAATCGATTCACTAGCTCTTTACTTTTCAAAAATCTCGAAAATCAAATCGTTTTAGACAACCGAGATGGTCTGGGATTGATCGAGACTGCATTTCAAGAACTGGTGTCGTCCCAATTCCAAATGGTCCAAGACCAAGACCGGTATGAAAATAGTAGAACCTTTTTCGGCATGGTTGAAACAATTCAGAACCATACTGGTATAGTTCATAACGTGATGGATCAGGATTCTTGCCCAACCATAATCAAACGCAATCCTTCAAGGCATGATAGGAGCAAGTATTGTGCCTATCACAAGGACTACGGTCACATGACCAAGGACTGCCAAAGTCTCAAGATCGAGATAGAGTACTGGGTTTGAAGAGGAAGACTCAGAGAATTCATAAATTCTAACAAGAAATAGCCCCTAAAGAATAAACAATCCCATAGGCCGAGGAAACGATTTCAGACGTCATCTACATCTTGCACAGTGCGTGCAATGGACAGGAAAAATCCAATCGGTCAAGGAAAAGGGCAATCCGAGAGTTGTAGGAAGGTCCCCACTGCGGAGACCACTCAGTTCAACATGAAGGGTAGAACACCCAACCCCGAACCTAACGTTAGATAATCGATTCACTGACTCTCTACTTTTCAAAAACCTCCAAATCAAAGCGTTTTAGATAACCAGGACGGTCTGGGATGGATCGCGACTGCATTTCAAGAACTAATGTTGTCCCAATTCAAACCGATCCAGGACTGGGATCGGTATGAAAATAGCAAAACCCTTTTTTGCGTGGTTTGAATTTGTTTGGAACCATGCTAGTACGGTTTGTAACATGATGGATCGGGATTCTCGCCCAGCCCTAATCAAAAGAATTTCTTCAGGGCGTGATAGGAGTAAGTAATGGCGTGAAGAGGTGATCTAATTGAAGCAACCCCTCTTCCTGACTGAAGGAATCGAAGAATTGGCGATTGCAATTGAGTGCAGTAGAACTAGTGTTTCTTCAAGAATCAAACGTCTCATTCCAAACCTACATTTAAAAGTCATAAATGAATATATAAAGTAATCTTATAAACTTAAAATAACATAAAATACAAACAAAAGTATATATTTTAAATTTACCTAGTAGGTGTCGAGTGAACCAAATATCTCCCTGTGTAAGTCCTCGTCAAAGCAAGTACCCAATCATGATTGTATATGTAATTGCTAACTATCCTAGCTTTGCGAAGCATTGGCAAATGTAGGCAGACTAAATAAGTCCCTAAGCATCAGATCTATGTAATGCGCTGCACATGGTGTCCAGTACAAGTGTTTCCTCTTCTCCATTAACTTCTTTCCAACAACTTTATAGTTAGTTGCATTATTAGTAGCGCTTTGTACCACATTCTCCTCTCCCACCTCCTCAACAACATCATCAAGAAGCTAAAACAACGCATTTGCATCCTTGACAATATCTAACGCATCTACACTCACATCCTTGACTATGACATTGGTTGATTCCACTTCCTTCTTGAGGATCCAAGTACTGAGCTTCTATGTCAATGGTGGTTTCACACAACGTCCATTATTGTGAGCTGCATATTTCAAAACTGACAAAAACATATTTGCAAAAGAATAGCTACTGGCAACATAATGAAATGTCATTCTAAAAAAATAAGCATCCAATGTCTAGACAAACTTGGTTTCTATTTTCTTTCGTATTGACTGTGTCGAATCTCAATTCTTGTGTAGGTCGAGTTGGATTCATGTAATCATCAGTATCCACCACAAACCTATCCATCAGACCCATTACTATGCCATCAGAGATTGAGTTGGATCAACAACCACTACTAGGAGTAGGACCATGAGGTCCATGAGCATACGTAGGAGTAGAAGCCATTTCTTCATCCACGTTTCCTTTATAGTATGAACCCCCTATTAATATGAAACTCAGAGTCTTGTCTTTTAGTCACCTTTTGCCTCACACCAAACGCAAGCAAATCCTTCACTTTTCGATAGATATCATATGATACGTTAGAACAGGGTTTTGAGTCCTAATGTGTCTTCGCTAGATGATGCTTCAATCCATTAACTCCCCTAGAGAGGGGTTGACTACAATAATTGCTTTTCATGTAGGTAGTCCCGTTTGGACTCGTTACCTTCGCGCCATGCTACCAACATGGGTCACCAGGTTTACTCTTCTGTGGTCTCATCTGCAAAGATTAAAAAATATAAACAAAATATATAAGTCATACTCACTATGTCCAACAAATTCATGTAGCATTGTAGTAAAAAATGCTCATATATGATATATTAGTCATTCTAACTAATATATGATATATTGTAGTATAAAAAAAAATGTAGTTTAACAAATTAAAAAGAAAAAAAAATAGAGTTCAACTATGTTGCACAAGATTTGTCTAGCCAATTTACTCAATTGCTCTCATAAACTTGCTAGCGAAGTTATTTTTGATCCCTGCATTAATTTTCTTGAGATTTCTAATTCCCATGGACCTTGAATCTTTAATATGATTCAGTTCATGAATTGAAATATCATATATGACTAGTTCAAGTGAAGAGTCATTATTAATGCAAGCAACAACAATATTACTATCTACTGCTATATGTGCTATGTTTGGTCCCTATCGGCTTTGAATCACTGAGTTTTACATCTTCATCCATGATTATTGAAAGTGACAATAGTAACAATTATTTTTTCTACCAAACTAAGAATTAAGATATTAGCATAGCATTAGCATTCAATTTATTCACTAGGCTATTGGAAATGGTTCATAGGCAAAAAGTTCAAAGGACTGTCGTGTTGGTAAAACCACATGAGTGGTGGTAGAAAGTTCTGGCCATGAATTCCCGAGCTGAGTTCTGCTGGTATTCTCAAATACAAATTCAGTGCCAAACTAGGTTCAGATACCACGTAATCGCTTACACAACCCTGTTTGTACTCTTTGTGGTGGCAAATATTGACGATCTCTGGCTCTTTTAAATTGTAGGTTTGAAGAAGGAAGAAAGAAAGAGCAGTCGAGCAGAAGAATGATAAGTTGGTTTGAAAGAAAAAGAGTTGCGCAGAAGGACGGAAGAAAGAGCAGAACGAAGGAAGGAAGACTTATTTCGAGTTCGAGCAAACGAGTTAAATTGAAGTTGCGTGAATCATCCTCCTTCGTCTGGATCGTCCTCCTCCTTTTCTTCTTCTCCTTCCTCCTTTAGCTCCTTCTCCTTGTCTGATTCTGAAGAAAACAAAAAAAAACAAAGAAACCAAAGAAAACTTGAGGCTCGATTGAAGACAAATCACACACTTTGGATCATTCTCTAGATAAAAGTCAGATCAAATTTCACATTATTTTGAAGTGTACGCCTCAACACGAATCGACTCGTACGAGTAACATTAAAAACTCGTTCACATTGAATTAACAGGTAACTCGTACGAGTTGAAGCGATTTCTTTGCGAGTCGAGGCGACTCGCGAGTCACAGTACAAGTCAAAAACGCTTTTTGAAACACTGATTTAGCATTTGATAGCACATGCTTACTTGTTTATAATTGGGGAAAAAAGTGAAAGGATATTTTACTCCTTGCATCGGGCAAATTTCTAGCCTAGTCATCAAGAACTGGATCCATAGTGTCTCCCTTTTCACAGATCTATCATAAAGAGTTGAAAAGGAAAAGTGAGTTGAAAACTGTTATACCATTTAGGATGTCATTTTAGCATGTCCAAACTCATGATCTAACCTTAGAAGTTTAACATAGGAACTTCTAGAGGTAAATGGTCCCTCTTCCACACTGCCACTATAAATTATGTTTAAACATCAAAAGTTCATAAAGTAGCAAACTATCCAGCAAGCAAGCAATATAACACAAGTGTTTGGAAAGTTTATACTACACTAAGATTTAAAATATAAAAACCCATCAGATTTTTCAAAAACCTGTAAACATTGAGCATGTTCAAGAAGATCAGTGAAATTTGTGATAAGAAATATGTTCCGAGTGAACTAGCAACACGACCCATTCAGCTTGATCTGTGCTATACCCTTGCCAACTACATTGCAAGGTTGATCATCACCAAGGTACACCTTACCTAGGTCACCAGGTTTATAGTTCTCTAAGAGCCTTTTGCTTGAGGTAGCATGAAATGATGCACTTGAATCTATTACCCAACATTTAGGTTTGATTTCCATAGAACATATCAATGCATTATCTGAATCTTCCGTCACAAGATTTTCTTGATCTGACTTCTTTTCTGTATCTTTCTTTGGGGTTTCACACTGGTTTCTAAAGTGGCTATTTTTGCCACTGTTCCAACACTTAATGTGATAAAAGGAACCATTCAATTTTTTAGACTTCAATCTGTGGTTTTTGGACTTATACATATACTGACCATGGCTTTTATTTTTGCTCATGCCTCTGCTTTCTACATTCAAAGCAGACCCCGAATTGGAACCTCCATCTATCTTTTCCCTTAATTCTCCAGTCAAGATCATACTGGCTACATCACTAAACTTCAATTTGTTATTCCCTGCAGAGCTACTAATCACTATAACTGTGCCAACCCAACTCTCTGGTAACTGAAACAAATCAACAACGCTTGAATATCATCACTAAATTCGATTTCATCTGTTGTTAATTGGTCTACAATCTCATTGAAGTTATTCAGATGGTCGCTGAAGTTTCCATCTTCGGTCATTTTCATATTAAACAATTTCTTTATCATGTGAACCTTATTCACTGCAGAAGGTTGTTCATGCATCTTCGACAGGGCATTCATCAATGATACAATTGTCTCTCACTCTTAAAGTTGAAGAAAACAGACTTCGCCAATGTCAGTCTTATCCTTTTCCGAAGTCATTGCTCCTACTTGAACCAACAAGAAAAACTCACAAAAATTTCTTCAAACACTTTCTGTGCCCTCGGTTCGCAAACCCAAGGCTTTGATACCACTTGTTACGAATTAGTGTTACTACTAATCCTAGGATATTGGGATTCAATAAAACAAATAACAACCAAAGAAAAATCTAATCGAAGGCAAGCAACCAAATCAATGCAATAAACTAAAAAAAACATAAAATAAAGGACACAAGAATTTAACGTGGTTCGGCTAAAACTGCCTACATCCTCGGAGCGCACCACAATCCACTATGAATCTAAGAATCAAGGTTTACAATCACCAATTAAGCCTCTCTCAATCTCTAGGTCTAGGTCTACACAAACCTCCCACAAGAAATCTATATATAGATTCATGCAAGGAAGACATGTGTTTTTCTACTAGGAAACTTTCTATTGTCTCCTACAAAGAAACTTTCTATTATCTCCTACAAGGAAACTTTCTATGGTATCATACAAGGAAACTTCCTACTGTCTCTGACGCCGGGCAGAATAGTGATTATCCTGCGGGCTAGTTCAACAGAAAATTCACAAGGAAGGATACAAGAGATTCGCCCAAAAACACAGAGAAATAACTCTAATGTCAATTAAATTACTCAAATCATAGGTATCTTTAAAATCAGCCCACAAGCCGGGCTTTATAGCTAAAACTCATCAATATTGGAATTTTACCAAAAATGGCAACACCCCAATAATCATGCTAAAACAAAATACGTAATAAAAGAAATATACTGCCATAAATCTGGCCCAAATTGGGTTCAGAATCACTTCCTAAACAATAATTGAAATATTACTATAAAGGGAAATAAATTACTAAATTTGTGGATTCGAAAGGGGAAACGGTGGATTTTGGCCTCGAAAAGTTTATTCACCTTTTTCATGGCTTGGCAAAATCACCTTGATGACGAGCTTCTGACCAATGGCCTCCAGTTCTTTGAAGATAGGTCGGCTTCAAATTAAGCCTTGTCGAGATTCGGAAGACATTTGGGGTCCCTGAAGACCTGGCATTCTATACTCTGAATGATGATCAGATGCCAATGTTTCCTCCGGAAGGATTTGCCTGTTTGCATCGCTGCATGCTTCAAATTGGAGTTTTTTTTCCTGTGCTTGGCGAGATATGAGATTTTCCAGAATTTCTTGGAATCCCTCCTGCCCAGTTGGTACCGAATGGGTATAGGATTGTCCTTCTCATATTGATTAGGGCAAAAGATGCTAGTGTCTACGTGACTCCGAGGGTGATCCAGTTGTTGACTTCCTTTTTGTTGAATGATCACGCCGTTTGTAAGATGACATCGCCGGCTTGCTTCGGGAAATTGTCGGATGACTTTAAATTCTGGCAAAAATTATACTTCTTGGCTCCTTCGGATTCGAAGTACTTCAAGTTCAAAGGTCATCCAGTTGAACGGGAGTTCAAGCCACTTCATAAGTATAGTTTCACCCTTTGATTCCATTGCGTTGATTGTATGCTAATTGTCGTTTGTTTTACTTTGTAGAGAGGTTTCCACTATTTCTCTTTATCCAGATGAGGAAGTCACTATGAAGGCATTTTGTGACATGCCTTGGATGAGTGTAGAGGATGTTATATGTCCTACCAACTTCAGTCGCAGTGGATTGTGGGCCAACTAGCACGTTGCTCCCACTCTATACAGAGCGACGAAGGTTAAGTCTGGAGGTAGAGCCCCTTCCAAAAAGAGGAAGGCTTCCAAAGTTAAGGCTCCTGCCCTACCCTACAAAGAGGGACTTTCTAAGACGTTTGCCTCCTTCATAAGCTTGAAAAGGTCTCGTGCTAGGGCCGAGCCAGCTTCGAAACAGCTTGCTCCTGTGTTGGATGAGTGTGATCCTAACCGGTCCGCCAGGGCAACAGTTGTAGCATCTGGTTTGGAGAGGGACCACCTGCGATTAGCAGGGGTTGATGATGCATCACATATGAGTACTGAGCAGGCAAAGGCTTTGAGTGAGAAGCTAATGTTGGTTGTTGTGGCGGCTTCTACTGGTGTTGACTAATCCAAACATGTTTTACTGGAAGGTTCTAATGAGGATTTGCCTATGGTCCCAGAGTTCAATCATCCTATAGGTGGATCGTCTGACAGTGGTCCTTGCAGTATCGGTCGTCTCTTTTGTAGTCCGCATTGCCCCCTCCCCCATCTCGTTCCAGACCGTATGTTAAGGTAATGGAGGGTTTGTTAAACAATTTGCTTCAATCTTTTCCTTCAAATTTTGCTGAGCCGACTTGCAACAAAGCGTCGGCTACTGGTGACAAAGGAAAGGTTGTGGATGAGGGCCTTAGAGTGGTGGAGACTACAAAGGGCGGTGCTGGCGTGATCCCGCATCCGTAACAGCTTCATCCGGATGCGCAGATGAGTTTGTTTGCTCCGAAAGTGGTGAAAATAAGCAACCAGGCCTGGCACCAAAATTTTGACATTGATTATGCATCGAGGAAGCATATATAACTGGCGAACTGCGCTCCGAAGCCTGAGGAGGATGTGCTGGAGGAACACATGCATAAGGGGTTGAAAAACCTTATGCTGGGGATGTTCCAATTGATCCAGGTAGTCGTCGCTTGGATGTAAGTTAAGGAGACTCGTGAGAGGGTATACACCATGGAGCGTGTTTTCTGGACTATGCAAAAGTCGTATTCTGATGTATTTTTCGAGATTGAGTTACTAAGAAAACAGATTGAGGAGAAGAAGCTGGAACAATCAGCCGTTGATGTTGAGACTCAGAGGGTCTGTTTGGATGTCCTTGAGTCTAATCTAGCAGAGGCGGTGTCCGCAAGGGAAAGATTCAGACAAGAGCTGAACCTGGTTTGTTGTGATCTGGAAGTTGCACATGAAGCTGCACCTAAGATGCATTCTGAATTGCAGTCTCTTGTTGAGGGGAATACCATGTAGGAATGTGAGTGGGTTGCCCAGAGGCAGAAGTTAGAGGCCGACGTGAAATTCAATGCTCGGGAAGCAAGGAAAGTTGGGGACCAACTTCTCATGGAGCAATATGAACTTAGCGCAGTTAAGAGCATCCTAATTATTAAGCAGTCTCAAGTTGATGCGCTGACAGGCAAGCTGGAGTTGTTGGACCGTGAACTTGCTGAAGCAAAAGTGCACGAGGAAGAGTTTCTCAAGGCGCAAGACAAGTGTGAATTCCGTTGGGTTGTGCATGGGAGATTGTCGTTGATGAAGGAAGAGCATCCGGAACGAGACCTTGCTTATTACAAGAAGATTTCTTATGTAGACTTTGGAATGGTCTCTGAGTCGTCAGAAGAAGAAGGCGATCCGGATCATGGCACTAAGGCCAAAGCACGCACGGACGCAACTTCTACTTTTTCTCCTGCTAGGCTTTGTTTCCCTGTATTTGTATCTCCTCCAGATGAGGAGTAAATTTTGCACATTTTTACTTTTTGTTTCAACTGTTAATAAAACAAATTTGGCCTCCCTGTTGTGCACTTTCCATTTGGCCTTGCTGTTTTGCTTTGACATAGGGCCAGTTGGCTTAGCAAGAAGTTGAGTGGTCTGTCAGTTGTTGAGAGTTCAATCATTTATTTTGCAAATAATTCTGATTTGTTCTTCTGTGAGGTATCAGAGTTGCTATTGCATGGTTACGTCCAATAGTGGACGTTGCGCGGATGATTTGGCTGTGGGTTACGCTACCCGGACCATAGCTTATCATTGAGGTAAGTCGTTGGAGACTCAAGTTATGTACCTGATCGTCAGTTACGGTTGCTAGCATGAGTAAACTGTTGCAGCCGAGCACATGCATTTTAGTTGAGCAAGAGTGTTTGGCCCGTGTCAAGTTTAGTAAGCTCGGGCTGGTATTCCATGTAGCATTCGTCCGCATGTTAGCGGGTTGATTTTTTAGTCGGCTCAAGTGGCCATTTCTAATAACGACTGTGTGAGCGTAATGACGCGGCTTGAGCTATAATCAGATTCGGTGACCGCTGTTTTGAGAAAGAACAACAGTCCCGTGGTGAGCCAATGACATCAGTCGGGGTGACTGGGCTCCCACCTTCCAAACCATCTATACCCGCGTGGAGCGGGCTACAGGTTTGGGATGAGAGAATTTTGCGAACATGGTCTGTTGGAAAGCAGTGATCCAGTGGCGAATAGTCGACATCAGTTGGATCTTACTAGACTCCCACCTTCCAAATCATCTACACCAATGAGCATCGAGCTACACATTTGGGAGATTTTGACGACCATGGTTTGTGAAGAGCAGTGGTCTCGTGGCAAGTCATCGGCATCAGTCAGGGTTGACTAGGCTCCCACCTTCCAAACCATCTACACCCGTGCGGAGCGGGCAACAAGTCTGGGAGTTGGTAATTCGGCAACTATGGTCTGTAGAAGAGCAATGGTTCCATGGCAAACCGTCGACATCAGTCGGAATTGACTAGGCTCCCACCCTCCAAACCATCTACACCTGCACGGAACGAGCTACAGGTTTGGGATTTGACCAGAAGCTGTCATTATCAGTCATCACTGGCTAGGCTTACCTAATTGGGATTGGCGATCGTTGTCCACGAAGGGAGCGACGATCCCTGGCGAGTCGTCGTCGTCAGGCGTAAGAGCGCTGATTAAACTCTCACTTCCTAAGACATTGACATTTGCGCATAGCAAACTAGGTGTCGGGATGAAGCAGACACTGTCTTCATCAGTTGAAACTCACTAAGCCTTCCTGGTTGGGTCGGGGCTCCGCTTCTTACTGGCGTGCAAGCCTACTTCCGCAAGCAGAGTGCATTGTGCGGATTAGTTTTTTTCAAAAAGAAAGAAGTACCTTAAATCAGCTGGTGATATGCAGGTGTGCTTTGTGTGTCAAAAGTGACTAGGATTTCTGACTGATGCTAAAAACCGACATTAATGTCGTTGCATGATTTTCAACATCAATCAAAGAAATAACAATTGTTTTTTTTTTCCTTCAACCTGTAATACACTTCAACAATGCATAGTGGAAGTAAGAGTTATTGACTACTACATGTAGATTAGAAGACAAATCTAAATTTCAATTTAAAGAATAAAAAGAAGAGTAAAATAATGGATGGTGAAAATAAACTAAAAGTTAAAGAAAAAAGATAAACAATTGAAAAAGATAAACAAAGACAAAACTTACTTCTTCAATGGAATTAAAATGTAGTACATGCACTTCTCTACCAAGCAAAAATATAAAGCCAAGAACTACAACTAAAAAAAAAACTATCCTTTATGAACTCCATGTATGGAGTTTTTATAGGTAAAATGGTTGAGTGAAACAAGTAAACATGATTTAAGTTAAACAGGGAAACATGGTTGAATGAAACAAGGAATGGTGTTGGAGTTGAATAAGGAAACATGCCTTGTAGAGATTATTTTATGATAAAATTGGCCATGTGGACGTCCAAATCTTCATATTGATTTTCTCGAGATCCGTAGTTGTTATTGCTTTGTGGGCTTGATTTCATAGGTCTTGGGATTGAAATTCTTTAATCCATATGAATGCATTTGAACTCTCATTGGGTCTTTTAGTTGTTGAATTTAGCCTTATTGTGCCACATTATGCATGATTTGAAATTTGTGCTTGAAGTCCTACAAAATGCACAAAATACACGTAATGAGATATTTTGATTTGATAATTGGACTTAACAATTGTATATTTAGGGGTGTAAAAATTGATGTTTTGGGTGCTTATCACACCACCCCTAAACAACCTTTTGCTTGTCCTCTAGCAAAGAACAATGAAAAGAAAGATAAGAACACAAAATAAAATATTTTTATTTTTCCTAAACTTCTCAAAGAAATCAATGCCACTTTCGCTGGTATGACTCGAATGCATTTACAATATGCAACAACGCCTTAAACATCTAGCGTGACACTAAAGGAGGAGTTTTAGCCTCCTAAGGGTTATCCAGGATTAAACCTACAAACATTTTTTTTATATGAAACAAAATTGATGTGTGTTCTTTAAACCAAGATAAAGGCCCACATTGGCATTGGATGAAATGTTTAACAAGATGGTTTTGAGAAGATTTAGATGGATAAGAGATGCCTAATTTACCTTCTATGGTTTGTTAATGGTTATAAATCTCAAATAGACTACAAGACCTATGTTTCTCTTAACTCGAAAAAGATGTCATCCTCAGTGACCAACCAAAAAGAAGAATAATGAGACTTCGCAAAAAGTTAATGTCCAATAAAATTTTAAGTCATCAAATGACTCAGAGTTGTGTAAAAGCACTTTGAATAAAATGAAAGTTCTGATAGTAAAGTCTCCACTATTATTCCTCTAGATTCTCAGAAAGTTAATTACTTTTGTATTCCAAACTACATCTATGGTCATTGTGCAAAAGTTTATTTGTTCCTGATTGCTCAAATGCAATATTTACTCTAGTAACAAATTCCAACATCTTTTTGCCTAAATGTAATGAACAAGTAATCCAATCTTATCATAGCTAAGATACCACACCATTTTTTTAATTTTTTTTTTAAATTTCAAAAGCGGTATGAATTTTGATAAATCTTTCCACCCCCAAACAAATAGAACATTTTTTCCAGTGTTAAACAAATGAAATGAAAAGAAACTAGAACTTATTAACTAAGGTAATTTTGTTAAACATCTGTACCGTCCCTGCAATGAAAAAGAGTGAGTTGGTGGGGGTGATGTATTATTAAAAATAAATCACCCCCAAACAGGAATTGGCGGTATTATTAAATTTTTTATTTTTTATTTTTTTATTTATGCTTTTTATGAATGAATGAATGCATAAACGGACTGGGCTACCTCCCATTAACTCTAAGTTTAATGTCATTGGCCGGGCGTAATGGGGGTGGTTGATACCACCCCCAAAACAGGCTTAGTGGAGTAGAAATTTGTGGGCGTGAGTAATCCTCATAGTTAGGATCAATCAACTGAATGGTTTCCACTGACCTTGTAGGAAGTTCATGGTATGGCTTCAGTCGTTGTCCATTTACTTGAAAGAGACTACCATTTATAGAGTTTTCTATCGTGATGGCATCGTAGTCTTTAACATCACGTACAATGAATGGACTAGACCAACGAGTTTTTAACTTACCTGGAAATAGGTTAAGACGAGAGTTGTAGAGTAGGACTTTCTGACTAAGATGGAACTATTTTCTCATGATGTTTTTGTCATGTATCCACTTCATTTTATCTTTATAGTTCTTGGATAAGTCATAAGCATCATATCTCAATTCTTCTAGCTCGTCGAGCTGAAGCTTCCGTTTTTTACCAGCCATATCGAGGTCAAAGTTTAGACTCTTTGTAGCTCAATAAGCTCTATGTTGGAGTCGACAGGAAGGTGACAAGGTTTACCAAAGACCAATCTATAGGGAGACATTTCTAAAGGAGTTTTGAATGTTGTTCGGTATGCCCATAAGGCATCCAAAAGATGTAAAGACCAATCTTTCTGATTTGGATTGATAGTCTTTTCGAGGTGTTCTTGATTTGACGATTTGAGATTTCAACTTGACCACTTGTTTGAGGATGGTAGGAAAGGGAAACTTTGTGAGTAACCCCATACTTTTTAACAAGATGCTCAAAGATGCGGTTACAGAAATGCTTACCCCCATCACTAATGATACCCTTGGGGTGCCAAGTCTACTAAAGATAAACTTCATTATGAATGAAATAAAAATTTTGTGATCATTGGTTTTAGTGGCAATGGCCTCTATCCATTTAGAAACATAATCCACTGCAAGAAGGATGTATTGATACCAATGGGAGGATGGAAACGGTCCAATAAAATCGATGCCCCAAACATCAAAAACTTCAACCACTAGATTCAGATGCATCATGTGTCGATAAGTTATTCGCCCAAGTTGTTGACTTCAATGACAGGCTTTACAATAGTCATGGGCATCTCGAAAAATGGTAGGCTAATAAAATCCTGAATATAGAACCTTCTCCGCGGTTTCTTAGAAGTAAAATGGCCACCACAAGCTTGATCATGGCAAAATTAGAGAATGCTCAACTATTCAACTTATGGAACACAACTTGTGATAAGTTGGTCGAGGCAGTATTTGTACAAATATGGCCCATCCCAAGAATAATACTTGACCCTAGACAAAAACTTGTCACGATCTGGCTTAGACCAGTGTGAAGGGTGTTTATCAGTTTCTAAAAATTTGACATTGTCGGCATACCAAGGAAGCTCTTGCTCTACCAAAAGAAGTTGTTCATCTGGGAAGTCTTCTTGACTGGGCAAGATACTAGTAGATGACTGTGATATTAGCCAAGACAAGTGGTCGGCGAGAACATTTTCTGTACCTGACTTATCTCGTATTTTAAGATCAAATTCTTGAAGTAAAAGAACCCATCAGATCAGATGAACTTTGGTGTCCTTCTTATTTAGAAGGTATCTAAAGGCTGCATAGTCGGTGTACACAATGACATTAGCTCCAATGAGATAGGAACAAAACTTATCTAATGCATAAACAATGGCTAACCTGTGGTTGAGTAATTGAGTTGAGCCTCATTCAGAGTTTTGCTAGGAAGTTTTTTAACTTTCTGACCCAAAACTGCACCTAAAGTATAGTTAGAGGCATTACACATAATCTCGAAAGGTAGCGCCCAATCAGGAACTCGGATGATAGGAGCTGAGACTAATTCATATTTAAGATGCAGAAACACACATATGCACTTGTCGTAAAAAAAAAGGAAATATCCTTGGCTAAGATACTGCTCAAAGGGTGTGCAATCTTTGAAAAATCTTTAATGAAGTGGTGATAAAATCCAGCATGCCCCAAGAAAGATCACATCTTTTAACAGATTTTGGAATCGGAAAGGATGAAAATACATCAATCTTAGCTTTGTCCACTTCAATGCCTTTTGGAGAGACAACATGCCCAAAAACAATGCCCTGCTTCATCATGAAGTGACACTTTTCCCAATTTAGAACAAGACATTTTTCTTCGCAACGCTCTAAGACAAGTGAGAGGTGATGTAGGCATTGGTCAAAAGATGAGCCGAATACTGAAAAATCATCCATAAAAATCTCAATAAATTTTTTCACCATATCATTGAATATGCTAGACATGAATATTTGAAATGTCGCGGGTGCGTTGCATAGCCCAAAAGGCATGTGACGATAAGCGTACGTACCAAAAAGACAAGTGAATGTGGTTTTCTCTTAATCCTCTTATGCAATAGGGATTTGATTGTATCCATAATATCCATCCAAGAAACAATAGTAAAGATGACTCGCTAACCTCTCAAGCATCTAATTAATAAAGGGAAGGGGAAATGATCCTGTCGAGTATTAGAGTTCAGCTAACGATAATCAATGCATACTCTTTATCCCTTTTTCACTCTTTGTGGCACAAGTTCTTAGTTCACATTTTCTACGACTGTAATTCCTGACTTCTTAGGAACCACATGGACTGGGCTAACCCATTGGTTATCAGAGATATAATAGATGATGTTTGCATCTAGGAGTTTCAACACTTCTTCTTTTACGACATCTTTCAAAATGGGATTTAGACGTCATTAGGGGCTCTCTAGAGGTTTTGGTTTCATCTTCCAAATAAATATGATGTTCACGGACAATAGGGTCAACACCCTTGATGTCATGAATATTCCAAGCAATGGTTTACTTGTGATCTTTAAGGACCTCCAACAACTTGTCGTTGTGTTCCTTAGTGAGATCTGAGGCAATAATCACTGGATGACTCTCCGCAGGACTGAGAAATGCATATCTCAATTCATTTGGTAAAGGCTTAAGTTATAGTGATTTCTGAGTACTTGTGGATGAGTCATTCTCTTGTGACTGTCCTATGAAGGAAGATGAGGAATACAACTCTTGTGGATGAGTCATTCTCTTGTGACTGTGATTCATGTATATGCATTATGGGCACATTATCCAACATATTGTTGACCACTTCAATAGCCTTGTCCATATCTAGGTTCATACCAAAGTGTGACAGACAACGAAGCAATACGTCATTTGGTGACGATTGAGCCAAAATCTCAAAAGATCGACTCATACACACTTCTTCCTCCTCAATCATATCGAGATCATCTCTCATTTTCAAGGCCTTAAAATTATTCAATTCAGCTTTAAGGTTCCCAAAGAAAACAGACATGCTACCGCTTCTACAGTTGATGTTGGCCTCCGCAATTGCTAAGAAGGGTCGCCCTAAGATGACAGGAATTTGATTATTTGGGCTCGGGCTAGTGTCTAAGATGATGAAATCAACTGGATAATAGAAATCTGCAACTTGAACAATCACTTCCAGAACTATTCCTCTAGGGTATCATTTTGACTCATCTGCTAGCTAAAAACTACCTTTGTTGGTTGCATCTCCTTTAACCCAAATTCGAAATATATATGATAAGGGGCGACTTTCGAAGTCTTTTCCAATGAAACATGGTACAGTAGGGGTTCCTCGATCCCTGTACTTAGCTACTCCAGTTTGTTGAATAAGCGATGTGGCATTGCTTACAAGGTATGTAGTTTCATGTACTTCCATTTTTCTCTTTTTAGTACACATGTCCTTGAAATTTTTTGCATAGATTGGTACTTGCTAGATAGCAGACAAAAGAGGGATGTTGGTGTACTCCTTTAAAAATCTCTAGTATTTCTTGAAATTGCTTCTATTTTTTGTTACCTAAAAGGGCTTAGCTCTACGGGAAGCTAAGAGGGTGAGTTTAAACTAGTTTGAGATGAACCTTTAGCGTTCTCAATTGGTTTAGGAACGTTCTCTTTGGAAATCACATAAGTTATCTTGGGTTGTTCTATGTCATTATCAATTGCTCGGCCAGAACGAATGGTGGTGACAACTTTAACTTCTCCATGTTAATCAACACTACTACCAATTTCATTGACACTGGCTTGGGGAACACCTTTTGGATTTGGGATGGGTTGACTGGGGAATGTTCCTTTTTCCTGTCCTACGGTCAACTGTTGCAACTATTGTTGAAGTTGGTGGATGGCTTGGGAATTAGCAACATTGGTTGTCATTAATTGGTGCATCATATCCTCCAATGATGGTTTTGAAGGTGGTAAAGGAGCAACATATAATAAATAATATATATTTTATATAAAAATAATATAATATGTTTAAAATAGTAGGTTCGGTTCGGTTTTATTTCGATTTTGGTTCGATTTTAGTTGATTTGGTTCGGTTTAATTTCGGTTTGCATAAATTAGAATCGGATCGATTTTGTCAATGGTCGATTCGATTTCGGTTTGAAATTATTTAAACCGACCAAAGTCGGTTCGGTTCACGGTTTTGATGAAAAACGAACCGTCGGTTCAGTTTTCAACCCTAGATTGCAGCAATGCATGGCGTGACGATGTCTTCAACCTATTGAACATGTCTTACACAAGATTCATCATCATCTTCTATTAGTTGAAAATGAGGATTCTTTCAGGTACGAGGCATTTGTAATGGTGAGTATAAGAGAATATTAGAGACAAATGAACAAATGTTACCTGGTAAAATGCAAACATTCAATTAGTTCCTTTTATGAACTCATTTGAGTGAAGTCAATTAATGAAGTACACTATTAAAATAAGTTCAACCACACAAAACATATTGCATGCATGTTGAGAATGTCTGAAGGGACAATAATTCATCTTTATTATTATCATGTAATAATGATGCTCTATTGTTTCTACTATTTTTCAAAAGGATCTCACCAAACAAAATTATTGCACCTACTCGATAAAAAGTTGAAATAAAAAAAATTATATATTTTTTGAAATTAAACTTTAAAACAAAAAAATTATAAAGCTTCCTGATTAAGAAAATAGTCGTGTAGCTTGTGAATTCCCAGATTGCTTATCCCAAGCCACACGCTTTCTGCTATCCATAGATAGCGAAATGGATAATTTTATCCATTTTATGGGGATGAATAAGAGATAGATAAAATCAAAATGGATAAAGATGGACAATTTTATCCATCTTGGCCTCTTATCCATGGTCTAAAAGATAGTAGATATGTGGAAGAAGGGTGAAAATTTTGGGGGTTTGAATTGATGGGGTGTGGATTTGGGCTTCATTTCAAGTTGTTTTTGTTTTAAAAGAATAAATGTGCTTAAAGTTGGAATGTACTTTATGGATTTGAATTTGAATTTTTTATTTTTCCTATTAGAAATGGGACCAATCTATATCAATAAGAGAATTAAAATGGTGACATTCGTGTGTCCGTGTTGTGAAGTTGTGTAAATGTCATCCAAATTCAATGCTATTTACATGTTAACCCAACCCCTGTAAACATTCATTAATTACACCTAAGCCCTTAATGTAATTTATTTAGAGTCTTTAAATTATAAAGAAAGTATAAAATGGCTTTTGATTTTTTTCATTTTACCCTCTCAAATTTAGACTATTTACAGTCAAAACCAGCCCGTGTAAACATTCAATAATTATGCCTAAGCTCCTAAAATAATTTATTTAACACCCTCCGACAAGAGCCAAGGACCAGGGTGGCACGGGTAGATGCTATGTGAAAAGTGTATGGTTGTTGAGGTTTGATTTTTTTTAATGGTAACCCATCTCTATTTGTAACTGAAATTCAAAAGTGAATCGGTATGTCCATGTGTTATTCAAAATCTCGAAAACTCCATCCACATCCACTTTAAAGTCAACCATATCAAGTTATTCAGCCCAACGATCTCAATAGCCCACTACCATATGATCCAACTCATTAGATATTAACAAATCATCATATTTACACCCTATATTTCTTTTTACGCATCCACCATTTTTTGTTTAAAAAATCTACTTTATAACTACAATTCAAAAGTGATTCTGTTAGAGATATTCTAAATTGCCTAAACTAAATGTGGGCACAAGATGGGACGGGATAGACCTCATTCCGACCTCGTCCCATCCCAAACAGGTTCGGTACGGGATGGGATGAGCGTGATTGTAGTACTCATTTAGAATTAAATGGAAATTAAGGTACCACAAAGCAAAGCAAGATGAAAAATTGCAGTCCTAATTAAAATTTGGGTCGTTAACTATTCAAGGGATTTTATGACCCCAAATTTGAAAATATTTTAGACATTGTTCGTACATTTAGTGGATGAAAATATGTTTGACAAAAGAGTGCACAAAAACATGGTATTATGGACCCGTCTGAATGTCCTAAAGTATATTAAATTAAAATAGTAGTCTGTGATGTTAGATTGTTAACTAAAGAAAAAATAGATTCATTAGAAAGAGTCGAGGGCATGGCATTAGAGACCATGGACGATCCAGATATTTTATCTTCACATTTTCTTATGGGTTTCAGATCTTGAGATTGAAAATTTTTAAACTCGTATTTAGACAAAACAAATTATTTCACCCACTAAGAAATCTACGATGGTTTAAACTGAAGAATTTCATAGTTGTTTCATGAGGGTGTATTAGATCCATAATTACACAAACCAGAAATTGTTATATAAGATTGCCACATTGCCATCTTAATGTGTCATCAAATGGTTGAAATGATTCATCTGGCTATAGAACCATTTGTAAATTTATATTTACTCTGTAAATCAAATTTGAGTGTTTGAATCCAATAAAATCATATTATGTTGTAGCATCAGCAAGGCACAACCCAATCCACATGCTGTGATGAATCTATTAATACAAATCCCCTTTTAACCATTCTCCTTAATTAAACATTTACATTCATTCATGTCACCTAATCATCATCATTAGCTTTCATGGATCCCACAAACTAGTAATATATTTTAGTCTATATTAAAATTAAAATATTAAAATTAATAATAATTGATGGGACATGAATCTGTCATACGATCACAACCGTACATTTGGCATGGGCTAACCCTATCACGTAAAAGGCTTTAGTGGAATCCCAAACGAACCTA
Organism: Berberis vulgaris; assembly: GCA_963556465.1. Taxonomy (NCBI): domain Eukaryota; kingdom Viridiplantae; phylum Streptophyta; class Magnoliopsida; order Ranunculales; family Berberidaceae; genus Berberis; species Berberis vulgaris. Next base: position 35,980,196 of record OY747126.1, on the reverse strand, counting down.
TGCTCAAACTATCGTTCAGCCTTAGATCTCATAGCACGGGTCTTAGGGCTTGGCCCAAACCAATAAGGCCCGAAACACAGTTCTCGGAGTTGTCATAAGCCTTAGATCCACTCGCACGAAATGAGCTTTTAGCCCAATAAAGCATTGGGTCAAAAACATTCCCAAGTGTCGAATAGACTCGGTCATGCACAGGTGAGATCTTATGCGCGATCTCCTCCTTCCATCACGCCCTCGATCGCAAAGAAAATTCAGAGGGAACACTTTCTATAAGAGATAGTGATAGGAGGAAGAGAGGTACACATACACATTGCAATATACATACAACCTTTACTATTTTTTACATTGAGATCTGACTTAAGCTTCGGAGAGCCTTCGACCACCACAACAGTGGTCCCTAGCTTAACCGCTGCTCATTTTTGCAGGTTTGAGATTATCTAGATCAGCGAGGATAGATCTGAATGCTTAAGTTTGGCGCCATCCATGGGGAAAAACGTCAAGTTTTCCCTGAAACGAACACAATTTTTTTCTCGCTAAGAAAAACATTGAGAAATGGTCACCAACACCAGATCTCGAGCACTGAACAATGTCAAACCAGAAAAACCCTCTGGCCATAGAAGCCCCCCACGTGAACATACCCACTAACTAGGAGGGAATAGCTGATAATACATCAAAATAGACCAATCATTACGGTCATACACGTGGCATGGAGCATCCATTTCAAAGATATAACGCCAAGTCTATTGTGTCATTTCATAAAACCCAAGAAGAACAAAGCCAATCACAAAGGCCCAGAGAAAGCCCACCAACGAAAATACATAAACATAGCCCAAATCCAGGGCCGACACGAGTTCTCTCATAAATAAGAGGAACGTTGCACCAAAAAGAGTCGTGGAGGGAGTTACGCCTCCACAGACGCATCTCCATTAAGGAGGAAACTGTTACAAGAGACATCTCCTTCCGTTGCACCTCACATGCTTAAGTCACGCAGAGAATTAACCATGACTATTATAAAAAGTAAAGGGAACATTCGAGACAAGAATGTAACTTTAACTAAGTTTTGTCCAGATTTACTTATTTATTCAAACAGAGTTGCTGACTTAAGCATCGAAGTGCCTTAGGCCACCAAAAAGGTGGTCCTTGGCAATCTAACATCTGTTTTGTTGGTCAAACTGACAGGAGGACGATTTTTGGACGCATCATGATTAGTGTCCATTGTTTGAGATTGTTCATTGATTGGTGTAATATTATGGGTTTTGTACAATTGATAAACCCTAAATTCCATTGGATCTCAAATCCATATTGACGCGCGCAAATTTGTCTTCATTGACTTTGACTTGCAAAATGAACAACAGTGAACCAATAACCACCGCATGGATGGCAAATGCACCCTGATGATAAAGTCAAGCTTTGAACAAGAAGGTGGAATTCGGTTTGGTAAAATTAGGGTTGCATACCTTAGTATATCCTCTTGTTCACCTTATATAATGAGATAATTTATCTCCTTCCTTAACTCTACCTCTGATAGCATGATAAAGGGAGAAAATCTTATTCAGATTCTCCCTCTATCAAGTTATATCCTTGTAGGGTTCTTTCCCTTCCATGACTTGATCTTCTTTGGTATTTGTTTCCCTTTAGGACTAAATGTCCTTCTCCTAGTTGGACTAGGAGTGGTCTAAATGGGCCTTTGGTTTATTCTAGCCCAAAGGTCTATGTTCTGGTCTTTCTGACATTTTCCTAGATTCCTGCCATATTGGGCTTGTGTACTCTGGGCTTGATCTCCTGACTTATAATCTGAATTGGGCTTGACTAGGACCTGGTCCGTCCATGCCATCTTCTATTAGAGTCGGTTCGTGCCACGTGTCCAACTATGATTGGTTGACTGTTCGATGTCTCATAAGTTACTCCCACTAGTTAGTGGGTTCGTGAGTGAGGCCATTAACTCACCATATGTGGGAGTCTGCGCTATACCATAATGGTTATTTTTGGCATCTCTTAGGGCTCTGCACAACACTTAATACTGGTGCGACTGTTGATTGGTTGCTTCTTCCACACGAGAAGCCTATATAAGTATAATTTTGAGAAATATGGTCTATTTACATCTCCCAAACTTCCATCACTCTTTTCTGTATTCCGTTTTCAAGGTTTCAGCTTGAATCCGGAACAACTCTCATCTTTTCCTAGTCATGTCTGGCAAGAGATTTCTTCCCGACTATCAAATTTCCTCCTGCCTTGAGTTCTTCAAGGAGTTGTTGATGACTAAGGCGAACTTGGTTGAACTTCGTCAACAATACCAAATCCATGTTGATTTGGAACTCATTTTTCTGGGGCCAGGCGACTTTCCTGCTCAGTCGAGGAAAAGTTTTGTTTGCCTCTACAAAGCCATCTTCAAGGTTGGCCTTTGCTTCTCTATTCCTGAAGTCATCTGGTGTTTCATGACGTACCATGGCATTCCTCCAGTCCAACTGGTGCCAAATGGGTGAAGGACCCTGACTACATTTCTAATCAGTGCGAAGGAGTCTGGGCTCCGTTTTCAACAAAGGTGTTGCACTTGTTGACTTCTATCAGGAGAATCCCAATGGGATTTGTGATTTGAAGAAGCATGCCTGCCTGGATTAGCTCCCATATGACTTCAAGAACTGGCAGAAATACTGCTTCTTTGCCTCTGTGAGTTTTGGGTACTCTTTTGAGGGCTAGACCATCCTCCACACCTTTAAGAAGTTGGTTTAATTATCTTTCTAATTTTTTAGCTTTTAATATACCTTTAGCGGCTGACTGATTTGTCATCTATTTGTAAGCAGGAAACTTGCCTCCTTATACTTTCTCTCCAGAAGAGGACGAGGGCTCAGTTCCTCCAGTTGCTAGTGAGGGTTGTTTTAGATGTCCTCCAGTCGGAAAACATCAGGCGGAATGGCTTGTATTCTATCAATGTCGGTGGTTTGGAGCAAACTCAAATGGGTTCATGAGGCTTGTCTTCAGGGGCCAAGGACTAAGCTGTAGAACTAGTGAAGAAAAAGGTCTGAATGGTGAAGATATCCAGTCATTTGAAAAAGAAGGTTTTAGATGGCCTGGTCTCTCTAGGCCATTTGTCCAAAAAGGCTAAGACTAATGCTATTATAGCTGCCCTATGTTTTGCTGACCCCTGGAAAATACACATCTGTAGTTTGTTGGGATTGATGATTCGAGTGGAACAAGTGAGGGGGAGGCAGTGACCAAGTTGGAGAGGCTTCTCCGGTTGGCATTTGAGGTCTTTCGTTGACTTTGCTCCTCCCGTTCCTCGTCCTCCACTGACCTCTCTAGAAAATGAGTTTTTGTAATTCGCAGGGATTGATAACCTCAGCAAAATGAGTGAAAAAGAGGCTGAGATTGCGTCGAATAGGCTCCTGCAACTTGCTTTGAAATTATCTGCCAACCTTGAAGCATAACAATCTACTTTAGGGGACATCGCCTATGATCCATCAGTGGATCATGCTGTTAAGGTTGTTGACCGTGGGTAGAGTTCGAGGACCCCACTTTCAAGGGAGATTGATCTGCCGATTTATCAGCTGCCTGAATCCCCTTAGTTTCATAGCCTAAATCCTCTACTTGATACAATGGACAAGGCTATGGGGGTTGATTAGTTTCTCTTCTTCTGACATTGCAAAAAAGGTGCAAATTTGATTTTTGACCCCGAGGTTCTTTATTCGAACGCTCGGGTTAGTCTTTTTGTTTCGAGAACTTTCCACATCGGTACTAAGGGAAATCATGTTTGGCATCATGAGAAGGCTCGGTACAGAGAAGGCTCTCATCAGCACATTAAGGACTGATACCATTATCTGGCCAACCGTGCGCCACTGCCGAATAGGACGGTGGGGAATCTCTTTGATCAAGGTTAGAAGTACCTAATTTTAGTAAAAAAACAACCCATTTCTTTGGTTTTAACTTTCGTCCTAATTGTTGTTCTAACTAGGGAATGGCCCATCCGAATTACGCCTACAATGGAGGGGACTAAGGTGGAGGCTGCTCAGAACAGAGTTTACGCCTTAGAAAAGGTGTTCGCTGAGTAGCAATTAAAGCTTTCAGATGCTTTCTTTGAGGTTGATTATCTGAAAGGGCAGCTGGCTACCCAGTCTAGTCTGGGGGCTCAACTAAAGAATGCCCAGGATAGCTTGGACAAGGAAGTGGCTTAGAAGAGAGCAGTGGTTGATGAGTTGGAGTCTGCTCAGGAGGTTGTTGCTGATGCTCAAAATGCTCTTAAAGAGGCACAGCTCAAGGCTGTCTATCAAAGGGATCTTTGTGAGAAGGATAATGTGCAATTATTCCTCTCTAATAGGAAATGGGCCTCTTGAAGGAACAACTGAAGTCCAAGCGGACTAGAGGTGACGAAGCTACCAGTAAGGTGGTAGACTGCGAAGAAGGATTGACTAAGGCCAAAGAGGAATTGACCACCTCAGGCCTCATCGCTCTGACTAGACTTAGTCCTCAAAGTCATCTTAATTCTTAATCGGACTAGGCTACTGAGAGTGGCGACAAGTCATCTTTATCAGGTTTATATGCTCTGACTAGACTTTGTCTTTTAAGCCATCTTAATCCTCAATCGAACTAGGCTACCGCGAGGGGCATGAAGTCATCTTAACTAGACTTCATATGCTCTGACTAGAGTTAGTCGATTTAAACCATCTTAATCCTTAATCAGACTAGGCTCTTAGAAGTCATCTTAATCATAACTCTTAAATTCTGACTAGATTTAGACATTTAGGCCATCTTAATCCTTAGTTGGACTATTTTTTTGTCGTTTTTGCATGTTCTCTTAGAATTCGATATGAAAAGGACCTTTTAAGGAAAATACTTTTGTTTTGTTGATAATATTTTTTCAAGTGTTCCACATTTTATGGTTTTTTAAGACCATCTCCACTCAGGCTTTCTAACCAGTAGGTTTCTAGCCTGTTGACCTTTGTCACCTTATAGAGCCCTTCCCAATTCAGATTTAGTTTGCCACCCCTGGTTCTTTTGTGTTCAATTGGAGTTTTTTGAGTACCCAATCTCCCACTCTAAACTCTTGATGCTTGACTTTCTTATTATAGTATTAGGCTATTTTCAGCTAGTAGTCCATTATTTTGATGGAAACTCTGTCTCTTCTTTCTTCGAGAAGGTCTAGTTTGACTCTTAGAACGTCTTCAATATCTTCCAACCTGAACTCATCTGTTCTGAATATTGGAATTTTGAGTTCTTGAGATCATTGCCTTAAATCCATATGTGAGGAAAAATGGTGTTTCCTAGGGTCCTCTTTTGGTCCGATAAGCCTAGAAGATACCTGGCAATTTCAATACCTAGAGTCCTTTAGTTGCTTCAAACTTGTTCTTGATCGTGTCTAATATGGTTTGGTTGGTGACTTCTACTTGTCCATTGGCTTGGGGATGTCCTTGTGCTGAGTAGTAACAACTAATGTTCAGATTGGCACAAAACTTGTTCACATTTTTGCCTTCAAATTGGGTCCCATTATCATTGACCGATGTTCTTGGAATACCGAACCCACAGATGATGGACTTCCAAAAGAAGTGCTCAATTTGATTCTCTCCTATTTTGGACAGATCTCAACCTCTACCTAATTGGTGAAGTAGTTCACAACTACAAGAAGGAATTTCTTGTTGTCGGAAAGGGGGAGTGGGCCTATGACGTCCATTCCACACTATGCAAATGGTCATGGGCTAAACATTGGGACTAGGTTCTAAGCAGGCATGTGCATGTACGGGGCATACCTCTGACACTTATCACATTTCAAACCAGATCCTTGGGTTCTTGTTGCATCTTGGGCCAATAATTCCCTAGGGTAAGGGCTTTATAGGCCAACATTTTTCCTCCAAGATGGTTCTAGTAGATTCTTCATGGACCTCTATGAGGACGAGTCTGCTTTACTAGAAGTTAGGCATCTGAATAGTGGACTAGTTGTTGATCACCTGTACAGTTTGTCATTGAGAAGTGTATACCGCACCGCTCTGTTTTTTAGCTTACAAGATTCCAATTTTTCTATTTGGAGGACTCCATCTTTCATGTACCTGAATATGTCTCTTCCAACCAGTTTCTTCACTTGTGGCGTAGGCCTCATGGAGTTCCTATTCTTCTAGAGTTGACTTTTCTTGGAGCTTTATAAGTTTGTCGGGGTTGTCTTTTGTGGATGAGGCCATGTTAGCCAAAACATCTGACATCTGGTTGTTATACTCTGGAACATCGTTGGAGTAGGTCCTTCTTGAATCCATTCGCGCTGCTAATTTCATTTTCAAAATAAGCCAGCATCCAAGGGTCACTAGCGTTGAATTTTCCATTTACTTGGTTGACTACCAGTTGGGAATCACTATACACTGTGATTTCTTCTACTTCGATTCCTTTAGCTAGCTTTAGTCCGAATATGAGGGCTTCATAGTTAGCTCCATTGTTGGAGGCACTGGACCCGAACTTGATGGCTTTCTCTAGAGTTACTCTCTCCGGAGTGAATATAACGATCACAACCCGACTTCTTTTCTCGTTGGATGATCCGTCACATCGTAGGATCCGTCCCTGTGCGTTGGTTCCTGGTTCTCTTCGTCATCTTGTCTCTGGAGCTAACTACCCTAGTGAACTTAGCAATGAAGTCTGATAATGCTTGCGCTTTGATGACCAATCTTGGAATATAGTGGATATCAAATTGTCCCAGACCTATTGACCATCCTTACTGATAGATCTGGTTTGTGCAATATTGATCGGAGTGGATATTTAGTAAGGATCTCTATTGAGTGAGCTTGGAAGTAGGTTCACAACTTTCCAGTGGAGGTAACTAGCGCGAAAGCCAATTTCTCTAGGTTGGGGTAGTTAGCTTCAGCCTCATAAAATATTTTGTTGACGTAGTAGACTGGCTTCCTTATCCCCTTGTCTTCTCGATTAGGGCCGAGCCGACTTCATATTTTGAGATCGAGAGGTACAAGTAAAATGTTTCCCATGGAATAGGTTTTGAGGGTAGCTTTGGGTTCCCCATATATGCTTTCAATTTCTAAAAGATTTGTTTGCATCTTTAGCCCATTGAAATTCCTTTTTCCTAGTAAAAAAATTAAAAAGGGGAAGACACTTATCTTAAGATTTGGAGATGAACCTATTTAGGACTTCCACCATTCCAGTTAGACTCTGAACACCTTTTATATTCGTAGGTGATCTAACGTCAAAAAGATCCTGAAGATGCTTTGGATCAGCTCTATTCTTTTTTAGTTGACTATGTAACCCAAGAACTTTCCTAAATCTATGGATTGAGTTTCATTGGGTACTTGTGGAGTTGAGAGAAGACTTATTTTAGGTGTGCAATGTGGTCATAACTTTGGATACTTTTAACTTGCATATCGTCGATTTAAACCTCCATTGTCCTCCTAATATGCTATTTGAACATGCAATTAACCAGCTTGTGATATCTTGTTCCTACATTCTTTAATTCGAATGGCGTAACCCGGTAGTAGTATGTATCCCTCTATTTTATGAAAGAGGTTTTTTCCTAGTCTCGTGGGTGCATCTTGATTTGGTTGTATCCAAAGTAAGCATCCATAAAATTCACGAGGCTATGTCCGGAAGGTTTATCAACAATCTGGTCAATTCCAGGGAGTGGAAATATGTCTTTAGGGAACCCTTATTGAGGTCTGGATAGTCCACGGAGACTTTCCACTTCATGTTCATCTTATTCACCAAGAACAAATTTGCTAACTACTTTGGATAGTGTGACTCTTTTATCATGCAACATTTAGTAGCTTCTGTAATTTTTCGTTAATGGTCTGGTTATGCTTTGGGCCATTGGTCTTCACTTTTGTCTAACTAGCTTCAGGTTTGGATTAACTTCCATTCAGTGTGTGATTATGGAGGAGTCAATTCCCACAATATCCTTCATTGTCCAAGCGAACACATCCTGGTTTTCCTTCAGAAGCTCTATCAGTTAGTATGCAGATTCTTTACTGAGATTCGAGCTTATCTGGACAGCTCTAGCATTATCATAGCTATCAAGATAGACAGTGACTGGTTCTTATTCTAGTTGTCCAGTGTTTGATATTCCTATCGGATTCAACGATGTTTTATTGTCCGAGTATTGAGACTGGTCTTCTGATTTCGGGCTTGGGATCTCCATGGATAACTCCTCCAACTTGGACTGTGGTTGCTATTTGTCCGATACCTTCATTGTTGCATAATGGTAGTATCTTGTAGTGTTCTAAAAAATGCTAGGTAATAGCCGAGCGGCAAGCAGGGGAGTAGCACCTAGAAGACTAGGAGGAGCCTAGGCGATTATTTATTTATTTATTATAATTTATAATTTATAAAAGGTAAGCATAATAGCATATAAATTACATCCAATTCAATGCCAAGATACATAAAAATAAAAAGTCTTAATTTTTAATATTTTTATTTTTTATGTTTTTTGGAATTGCAAATAAAAAATGAAAATTTCCAAAAACCCGCCCAGGAGGTCGCCTAGCCTGCCCAGCCGCCTAGCGCCTAGACCCCGCCTAGACCTTTCTTTAGAACACTGGTATCTTGCAGTGGGATGTTCTCCCTTGATGGTTCCCTTTATCATTGGTGGGGTACTTGAGGCACTAGTGTTGTGTAGAAACCACTGCTCCCATGTGACGAATCCATGATCTGCCCAAAACTATGTTATACGTAGAAGGGGCATCGACGATTATGAACTTCGTTAGTAAGACATTCTGCAAGTCCGGTTCCTCTGCTACTATTGGCAGTCTAATATTTCCGGTCGGGAAACATCTCTCTTCGCTGAAGTAGATATGGGCGTGGTTGGCTGGCGTCAACTCATCCTCTTTCAATTGCATTTTGCAGAATGCTTCTAAAAACATAACATTGGTTGAGCTTCCTGTGTCTGCCAATGATCTTTTCACATCCCATTTCATTATCCCGATTGAGATAACTATGGTGTCGATAGGGGAAGTGGAGTCCTAGCATGCTTCACTCCGTGAATGTAAATTTTTGAATTGGGAATTGTACTCGAGTGTGCTGTACAGGGCGGTCTTCGTAGTGAGATCTGGTCCGCAGCTCTCAAACTAATCTTTTTCTTTGTCGGTTGGCCTATTCCCGATTCTCATACGCATCATGCAGGACATATATCACATCTAAAGTTTTTCCTTCGATATCTCTTACAAACTCTTCTCTCTCTTTCCATTGGGACTGTTTTTCACAAGAGCCCACAAATTTTTTGAGTATCCCTTTCTAGATCCAGTATTTGATCTCGTTCCTTAGGTTTGTGCAATCCTCAGTGTCGTGGCCATTATCCTTATGGATGTGATTACGCCCAAACAGTACACGCGTTCAATTGCAGTAAAGATTGGGGTGTTGATCACACGAGGAAAAACGATCTACAAAACAAGGTCAAGGAAGAAAAAAACTACGCGAAACTAAATGTAAGAAATTCTAGCAATTTTAAAATGTGAAATTAAATTTAGTTTAATAAAAATCAAGTTTTGAAAAGTCACAAGTTCCAAGAATCCCTCCTAGATTTCACTCGCCAACTAGTATTGAGTCGCTATGATGACTCGATGACGTGTTTCACATCCCAAACAACATAATCGGAAGAATAGTCTTTAATGCATTAATACATCCTAATGTAAATGGACTTCAGATTTTACTTTTTTTCTTGAAAGCACAAAGGTTGGTCATATGTGATATCCTAAATTTATGATATATCCGGAGACAATAACATAATAAAAGACGATCACATATAACTAACCTACCGGAATCAATTAATCCTTAAAAATTCCACACATAAGAAAAGCGTGACTAAACTTATATGGAGAAGAAAAAGACAACCAACGGAATAATAATCTACGAAGAAATTGATGAAATCTTTGTCACTAAAATAACATAAATTCCTATATTAAATAAAATTGAGAATCATAAACACCATTATTCATCGTGAAAGCATAAAACGAATCAAATACTAATTAAGTGCGTTACATCTAGGAGTTCGTCTCTTTACCTTGCGTGGAGTTTAGTGACACATGGCGAAGGTGATGACATCAACAGTGGTGTGGAGCTTCATCGCCATGGCAGCGCATGGTGAATCAGCGATGCACACCCTGCTGGACAGCGTCGTCTTTGTTGTCCTGCGGCTTCGCTGCTGCTGTATTGCATCCAGGTTGCTGCATTCCCTGCTGGACAACAGCTCTCTGTTGCTGCTCCTCTGCTGTTCTCGGCTGCTGCTGCTGCCTTTTTTGTATTCTACAGCCAAAAGAACTTCCTATTTGTATTCTTTCTTATTGTTTTTATGGTCAAGGGAACCCTACTCCCTATTGGGCCCAAATTGGAAACCCTTATTGGGTCCAGTAGAAACTCTTATTGGGTCCAATTGAAATTCTTTTTGTTAAACTAAAACTCCTTATTGGGCCCAATTGAAAACCTAATACCTAATTGTAAACAAAAGGGATCCTCCCTGTTGGTGGATTTCTTTGTTTTAAATTCTATATCAATAATGCGTTTGGCTATGTTAATCCATATGACTTCTTTGTTCCACATAAATTCAAAACTAATTTCCTTTATTTTATTTCTTTGGTTCTCTTAATCTTTGCCTTGAGTGTCTCCCGCTCCACTTAGTCAATTTGTCTATGAATCACCATTATTCGCCACACTAACGCACTTTTGTCATTTAAACTCCAAATCCTACAAAAATACAAAAAAATAATAATTAAACTAAAATACACTATTTGAAACACTAACAAATATATATTAGGAGGTATGTTATGTTATAATTATGTGAACATCAAATACCCCCAAACCTACATTTTGCTAGTCCTCGAGCAAAACAAAATTAAGAATAAAATCCTAACTCAGTTTCGTAGGAATCACGGTTGAACTTACCTTAACGTGCAACAAGGCTTTAAACCTCTAGATTACCTCTAGAGGACGAGTTATAGTCTCGTGAGGGTTTCCAGAAATGTTACCCCCAAACATTACTGACTCAATAAAACCAAATCTATTTTCTAATAACATAATGCAAAAACCATGGCATTCCCCTTTATTTTCCTTAGAGTAATTTCTAATTGCTTAAAATTCAAGAAAAACAACAAACTAAAAATGTCACAATAGTATATCAATAGAGTACAATAATTTAATAGTATTTAAAGGTTAAATAAATTTCATAATCATTCTCAACTCGAAGTGTGTGTGTGAGGAGCCTTATCAACATAACTCTTCATCACATAGTAAAGATGTGACGAGATAACCTTTAGAAAGGATGCTTCGACTACAATTTTCTCATGTCACTCAGAAATAAAACACTCAGAGATTGGGCACTCAGTTTATATGTGAGGAAAATAATATAAACTATGGAAAATGCAAACGTCTCACATATAATTATCATGAAAAACGGATTTTTCAAAGAGTGAAATGAATATGATCTCGTGGACCTATTCAATCTCCACATCTATTAAACCAACTTTCACTTAAGATCAATTAGGTCTTGACTAGGTTGTAATGGGGCTTGAATTATGACAAACAATAACGGACAAAAATGATACAAAAATTTCCTGAGAATGGCTACACCCTTGAATAAACACATAAGGCATTGAAGAACAAATCAATGTTGTATACCATTAACTTTTTCTTCATTATTTTCTTCTTCAACTTTTTTTTTTTTCAACTTTTTTTTTTTTAAACTTTTTTTTTTGTATGCTTTTCCCTGGTGATACAATCCAACCCTTTTACTTCGAGGGCGCATAAAATATCAATTTTCAACTCTTTCTATTTGCCCATTCCATAAATATATCTCACCGTATACATTCTCAGAAAATTGGGTAAGGATAAAATAATAGAGCAAGAAGTTGAAAGGCTATTTAGGTAATGGGAATGGGGATAACAAAGAGAAGGCTATTTAAAGGCTCAAAGGGCTGCAAATGGATATTTAGTATTGGGTAGGCTAAAAGGCTAATAAACAATGGTTTAAAGAAAAAAAAAATGCCTATATCACTTCGTAAGTTCTAGTTAGTACTAGGACATCTCAACTAAATACAGCAAGCAGTTCAAGTTTAAAAATTCAATTTTTATGTCATTCTTAAAGCAATCAATAAGAAAATCTAGAATAATGAGATCATCAACAAAATATTGCGGACTCAAGAAAAATCAGAGTGTATTTAATAACCCTCAAGAAATAAAGAATGGCTCAAAACTCACAAGGGTTAAGTCTCCACTATTATTCTAAGGTTTTCTAGTTCAATATCTCACTAGTCAACTTCAAATCATGTTGACTCGACTTATAGTGCACGAATAGTCGAGTTGAAAAGTCTCACGAAATACATCTAACATAAGGATAATATCAAATATCGTGTTTTCTACTAATATAACTATGTGACTTAGTATGTGTTTTCTCAAAATTAAAGGCAACAAAAATATTCTCTAAAATTAAAAGGACTCAAAACCACTTTTTTTTTTTTTAAATTCGTCAAGAGTTCAGATTTTGAATGCATTTTCATAAAGTTTTTGCACAATTACCGTAATTATCTAAGTATTCAATGGAGATTGAGTAGAACACAAAAAAATGACTCGGTTTAATTGTAAAATACGTTTTAAGCTCAAAGATTTTTTAAAATTGCACAAAAAATCTAATAAACCACCATCACCCCCAAACCTAAACCAAACATTGTCCTCAATATATAAAATAATAATCATGACAAATGAAGGAAAAAAGAAAAGAGGAGGGTTAGATCGATATTACCATGGTGAAGCTTTACAAATTTCAAATAGACAATGTCCTCACAGTCACCAAAATATAAGAAAATCATACCGACGGGAGAAAGAAACACATGGGATGAGGGGCTCCAAGTGACTCCAGTAGCAACACCTAAAATAACCAGAAACACTAAAAGAAAAAAAATAAACACAAAAACCTGAACTAAACTAAAAAATAAATTAAAAATAAAAAAATATAAATAAAATAAAAATAAAAACCTAAACTAAAGATAGGGTGGAGAACATCAAATCAAGTAAATAGGGGCAACCAGTGAAATTTCCTCTGGCACCTCTACCCGGTCGACATAGTTCTTCAAACGGTGCCCATTTACTCTAAATACTATCCCATCTTTTGGATCTTCAATTTCTATGGAACCATTGGGAGAGACTCGTTTTAGCATGAATGGGCCCGTCCATCTCGATCTTAGCTTTCCATGATGAAGATGAAGTTGTGAGTCATAAAGATAGACTCGTTGGTTGGGCTTGAAATGTTTCCTTAGAATTTACTTAGCATGAGCTGCTTTCATCTTCGCCTTGTATATTCGGGAATTGTCATAGGCATCATTCCGCAACTCTTCAATTTCAGCTAACTGATGTTTCCGCTGAATACCTACATCATTGAGATCAAAGTTAGTGCTTTTTTCAGCCCAATAAGCGCGATATTCTAACTCAACTGGTAAATGACAGGCTTTTCCATATATAAGCCAATACGGAGACATCCAGAGAATTGTCTTATAAGCGGTATAGTAAGCCCAATGTACATCAGGAAGGCGCAAGGACCAATCCTTCCTATTAGGGTTCACCATCTTCTCCAAGATTTGTTTCACTTCTCGATTTGCCAACTCGACTTGGCCATTTTTCTATGGATGATAGGCATTGGTAACCTTGTGATGAACTCCATACCTGCGCATCAAAGCCTCAAAAGAGCAATTACAGAAGTGAGTCCCCTGATTACTAATAATGGCTCGTGGTGTACCGAAACGGGATAAAATGTGTTCTTTGATAAACTTGACAACAATGTTGTTGTCATTGTTCCGGCACGCCACAACCTCAATCCATTTGGACACATAGTCCACTGCAAGCAAAATATACAAATATCCAAAAGAAGGTGGAAAAGGTCCCATAAAATCAATCCCCCAACAATCAAATATCTCAATGACTATGATGGAGTTAAGGGGCATCATGTGTCTCTGGGACAGTGCACCTAACTTCTGTAAAAATTTTGCCAATGAAGGCCAATAATTGTTAATATCCTTAAACGATTAAGGAAAATATAATCCTGACTGTAAAAAATTTTGCAGCGGTATTTTTCATAGAAAAATGGCCTCCACAAGCTGCACCATGACAAAAATGTAACACACTTTCAATCTCACCTTCAGGGATACAGCGCCTCATGATTTGGTCGGGGCAATACTTATATAGATAAGAATCATCCCAATAAAAATTTCTCGCTTTGACCAAAAATTTGCGTTTATCTTGAGCACTCCATGATGATGGAACTTCGCCGAAAACCAAGTAATTAATAGTGTGCGCATACCATGGTACATGAGTGACGGAGAATAGTTGTTCATCAGGGAAGTCATCACGGATGGGTGGGCCATTGGCAGAGTCACTGAACTCCAGATGAGACAAGTGATCTGCCACAACATTCTCGACCCCTTTCTTATCCTTTATAGTTAGATCAAATTCCTGCAGAAGTAAAATCCACCTAATCAATCTTGCCTTAGCTTCCTTTTTGAAATAAGAAACTTAAGAGCCGCATGGTCAGTAAAAACAGTGATAGGTGTACCAATCAAATAAGCACGAAATTTATCTAAAGCAAAAACTACAGCTAGCAACTCTTTTTCAGTAGTCGAATAATTCTTTTGTGCATCATTAAGTGTTCGACTAGCATAGTAAACAACAAAGGACTTCCCTTCCCTTCGTTGTCCCAAGACTGCCCCCACAACATAGTTGCTTGCATCACACATTATCTAAAATGGTAAATTCCAATCCGGTAGCCGGATGATGGGGGTAGAGGTGAGCCTATCAATGAGTGCTTGGAAGGCGTCCTCACACTCTTGTGTCTATTGAAACACGACGTTTTTTACCAGGAGGATACTTAATGGTCTAGAGATGGCAGGAAAATTATGTATGAACCTCCTATAAAAACCCGCGTGTCCTAGAAATGATCTCACATCCTTGACACTTTTAGGTGTAGGTAATTTAGAAATCAATTCAATTTTAGTTTTATCAACTTCGATTCCTTTATCAGAAACTATGTGTCCCAGAACTATTCCATAAGAAACCATGAAATGACATATTTCCCAATTAAGCACAAGACCCTTCTCTTCACATCTATTTCAAACAACCTTCAAGTGAAGTAAACATGAATCAAAGGAATCACCAAAAACAATCAAATCATCCATGAATACTTCCATATATTTTTCAACCATGTCACTAAAAATACTCATCATGCATCTCTGAAAAGTGGCCGGTGCATTACAAAAACCAAATGGCATACGCCGAAAAGCATAAGTACCAAAAGGACATGTGAAATTAGTCTTATCCTGATCCTCTAATGCAATCTCAATCTGATAATATCCTGAATAGCCATCTAGAAAGCAATAATAAGAATGTCCAGCTACTCGCTCTAAGATTTGGTCTATGAATGGAAGTGGAAAGTGATCCTTGCAGATGGCATAATTTAGTTTCCTATAATCATTGCACATGCGCCACCCTGTCACTACCTTAGTAGGAACAGGCACCCCCTCATCATTAGTCACCACTGTTATTCCAGATTTCTTGGGAACTACTTTAGTTGGACTAACCCACTTGCTATCAGAGATAGGATAAATGATGTCTGCATCTAACAATTTTAAGACTTCCTTTTTCACCACCTCTTTCATAGTAGGGTTAAGTCGTCTTTGAGGGTCTCTACGGGGGGTTGGCTCCTTTTTCTAAGTGAATTTTATGGGAACATATTAAGGGGCTAATACCTTTGATGTCAGCTATAGTCCAACCTAATGTAGATTTGTGCTCACGTATCACATTAATCAAATATTCTTCTTGTTAGCTATCAAGAACGAAAAAAATAATAACAGGAAAGGTATCACCTGGTCCGAGGAATGCATGTTTAAGTCCCTCAAGCAGTGGAGCTAGGTCAACTTTCGGAGTTTCCACGATGGATGGTTGTGGTTTCTGTCTTTCCTTTGGCAACTCCTCAAAGCATGGTTGCCATTGTCGTCCTCCTTTATCCTTTAATCCTGAAACAACAGAAATATCAAAAGCATTGTAAGAATAAAACGAATTCTCAGAATCAGAAATAGAAATGAGGTACTCTAAGGCTTCAAAATCTGAGCTCAGGAGCGCCTCCTCTGATATCAACATGTCTATCATGTAGGTATGATGATACTCTTCATCATCACGTGGTTGCTTGCTAATATTCAATATGTTGACCTCCTGAGTCATGTTCCCAAAAGACAGCTTCATTAGACCGTTCCTGCAATTGATAAGAGCGTTAGCTGTGGCAAGAAAAGGTCTACCTAAAATAATTGGAACTGTAGACTCCATATTAACCGCAGAATGAGTATCTAAAATAAGAAAGTCGACGGGATAGTAAAACTTATCAATCTGCAGCAAGACATCCTCGACTATTCCTCTTGGCTTCTTAACCGATTTATCGGCCAATTGTAGTACCACGGGTCTGGGTTTAATCTCTCCTAGACCCAATTGCAAGTAAATAGAATATGGCATCAGATTTACACTTGCCCCTAAATCCAACAAGGCTTGGTCGAACTCATGAGTCCTAATCTGGTAGGTGACTGTAGGACACCCTGGATCTTTGTATTTGGGTGGTGTCTTCTTCTCAATCACCTCACTTACATGTTCTGTCAAGAAGGCAGTCTTAGTGACATGATGTTTCCTCTTGATAGTGCATAGATCCTTGATGACCCTCGCATAAGTTGGTACTTGTTTAATCACATGCAGCAAAGGTAAGTTAATTTTAACCTGTTTCAAGTGTTCCGGAATCTCACCCTGCATTTCCGATTTATTTCCAGTAGGTCGTAGTGCTTGAGGAAAAGGAATTGGAACTAGAATGTTCCTGTTGGGCTCATCCTCAGGGATGTTCTTCTTTGCACTTGGAGAGGTGCCTATAGTCGAGGACGAGCTTGACCCATCTAAAATCTTACCATTTCGAGTAGTGATGGCATTAACCTCTTTGACATTCTGAGAGTCTGAAGTAGAGGTTTGTGCCATAAGTTGGCCCTTCGGATTTGCTTGAGGCTCTGACGGAAATTGGCCCCGCTCTTGTACTGTTAATGAATTTGTTAGCTTGGTTATCCGGCTTTTGATCTCCTTGTTCTCTTATGCCAGTTGTGTCAATTCAACCTCAAATTTTTTATTAGTTTTACCTTGTGCCTCTATAAATGCATGTAATGTGTCTCATAAGGAACTTCTGTTAGGTTGTGCATTGTATGGAGGTGCAGGGTATGACCTAGGTGGTTGTGCCTGTGAGTGTGTAGGTTGGTATGCTTCGAACCTCCAACCTAAGTTAGGGTGATCTCTCCAACCAGAATTGTAAGTGTTAGAGAATGGTGAGTAAGGCTTCTCGTACATCCCTAAGGCGTTACATTGTTCCTCATAAACCCCTCTCATCTCAGTTAAGGTTGGGCAATCCTGTGCGAAGTGTTCAACTCCTCCGCATATAAAACATGCGTCCTGTAGCTCAACTCTAGCAACAGTATGTGTAGGCCTGCCATCCTTGGTCTTAAGTGCCTCTAACTCCCTAGTTCAGGCCAGTTCGTCAGTTCATCTTTTTTCTTGTGACTTTGATGTGCTTGATAGTGGGCCGTTTAACCATCGGTTGCATTTTTTCTACAGGAAGGTTTCCCACTACTCCTTTTACCTTACAGAAGAAAAACACCATGGAGAAGCTCCGTGTCATGCAAAAAAAAAGGCGGTCGATGTCATAAGGATTTCCAATTTCATCCGTAGTAGGCTGGGGGACAACTGGCACGTTTCCCTTATTCTATATCGAGAGTCATGCATTAAGTTGGAAGATGGGGGCCCATTCCAGTAATAGGAAAGCTACTGGGGCAAAAGCTCACGTTCTGTCTGATGGAGAGGAGTCGTCTGAGACTCTTGCCTCCTTCATCAAAAAGAGGTCTCGCGTTAGAACTTGGTCGTCTTCGGCAGGACCCGCTCCGGTGAAGGGGAGCGTGAGTCTGCTAGACCTGTTGAGGTGGAGGCTGATGTTTCCGGCTTGGAGAAGGATTACTTGCGATTGGCAGGAATTGTAGACCAGTCAAACCATAGTGACACGCAGGTCGAGGCTCTGAATGATCATCTTGTGCGGGTTGCAATGGCTACTTTCGCTGGTGCTGATTCACATGAGGCCGCTCCGGCAGAAGGCTCTTATGAGGACTTGCCTGAGGTGGTAGAATTTGATCCCCCCATAGTTGTTTTGCCTGATAGTGGTCGTGGTACCGGTCGTGTCTCTTGCAATTCGCATTGCTCACCATCTCGCTCTAGGCCTCAGTTAGAGGTGTTGGATGGGCCTTTGGATAATTCACTACTGATGTTGGCAAGGTAAAGGCCAAGGAGGAGAGCTTGAAGACGATGGCTATCGTGAAGGGCGGAACCGACATAGTTCCCAATCAGGGAAAGCTTCATCCGGGCACACAGATAAACCTATTTGCACTGGATTAGGTAAAGTTGAGTTCACCAGTCTTGCACCAAGAGCTAGACGTAGAGTATGCTTCGAGGAAACATATAAGCATGCGTCACAGCTGGCTGATGGATCATGCTCCAAAACCCGAGGAGGATTTGTTGGAAGGGTGTATAGATAATGGTTTTAAGTACCTTATGATGGGTATTCTCATTTGAGCCACGCAGCCGTTGCTGGGACGGAAGTAGAGGCGGCTCGTAATAGAGTATACACTTTGGAGCATGTCTTCTCGCATATGCAGAAGTTGTATTCTGATGCACTCCATGAAGCTGAGCGGCTTAAGAACTAGGCCAAAGGGAAGATGTTGGATCGGTTAACCGTGGCCGCTTAGGTTCAGAGGGCTCGTCTTGAGGACCTTGAGCATGATTTGACAGAGGCGGTGTCGAAAGGGACAAACTTAGGCAAGAATTGAGCCATGTCCGCCGAGAAGTCGAGGTTACGTAGGAATGTGAGACTAAGGCGAGTTTTGAACTGTTGTTTTTTACTGAAGAGAGTGCTTCGAAAGAAGTCGACTGGGCTACTGAGAAGCAACAGTTGGAATCCGATGTGGAGTTCTATGCTTGAGAAGCGAGGAAGGCCGATAACCAGCTCGATATGGGGCGGCATGAACTTAGTGTCGTGAAAAACAATCTGACCACAGAGCAGTCTCAGGTTGACGCACTGACTGGCGAGTTGGAGCTACTGGAGCGTGAACTTGTTGATGCAAAGGTGCGGGAAGAAACTTTTCCAGGAACAAGGCAAATGTGAGTTCCGCTGGGTTTTACATGGATTGCTAGAGTTGCTGGCACTGATGAAGTATGAGCATCTGGAGTGGGATCTCAACGGTTACAAGAAATTGTCGTGTGTGGACTTGTCTGTTACCTCGACGTCATCGAGCGAGGAAACAGTTTGAGCCCTGATGTCCAGGCTGCGGCGTGTGTGGACGCAACTCCTGCTCCTTCTTCCACTAGGGTTAACTCTTCCATTTCTGCACCCTCTCATGATAAGGAGTGAACTTTGTGTGTTTGTACTCTTTTTGTCTTTGACCATTAATGAAAACAATTTTATCCGTTCCGTACTTGTTGTCTCTATTGCATGTTTTTCGTTTTGCTTTGTCGTCTTGCTTTGGCATAGGCCTATTGAATCAAAAAGACGTTGACTGGTCTGTCTATGATAGAAAGCTTGACTGCTTTGTGTTGTGAATTACTTAGGGTCACCGCAATATATTCATGTCCGATAGTAGGCATGTTACGAACAATTTAGCTGGGGGTTGAATCATCTGAGCTGTGCCCTATCCCCAAAGTAAGCTGCTTGAGAATTACCTTGCTTGTCTGACCGGTCGGCTGTAGCTGCTGTTGTGAGTGAGTTGTGATGGTCGAGCGTTTTTGCCGAGTCAGGCGTCGTAAGCTCAGGTTGGCATCCTAAGTAGCTTTTATCTAGGCACTGGTTTTACGATCTTTGTATCGATGCGAGTGGCATTCGCTTAACATTAGAATGCCATTCCGTTTGAGCGTGAACACACTGACTCAACTAGATTCATGCTCGCGTCCGCTGTTTTGAAGGGAATCGGATGTCGTGTGGCAGGCCGCTTGAGGTCCCCACCTTCCAAATCATTTATGTTTGAGTAGAGCGGACTACATATTCGTTGAGTAAAGGTTTTGCGACCAAGATGAAAAGCAATGGTCTTATGGCAAGCTATTGAAATCAGTTCGGGATTGACTAGGCTCGCACCTTCCAAATCATTTATGTCCTAACAAATTGGACTACAGATTCAGGGAGTAAAGGTTTGGCGACTAGGCTGAAAAGCCGTGGTCCCGTGGCAAGCCATCGAAATCAGTTCAGGACTGACTAGGCTCCCACCTTTCGAATCATCTACACCCTCCTTGCGAGTGTGGGGGCTACAAATTCTAGAGGAGTTTGGCGACCAAGTTGAAAAGCAGTAATCCCGTGGCAAACCATCAGAATCAGTTCGGGACTGACTAGGCTCCCACCATCCAAATTATCTATACCTGACTGCACCAAGCTACAAATTTAGGAGTGTTCGATGGCCACGCTGAAAAGCAGTGGTCCCGTGGCAAACCGTCGGAATCAGGTCGTGGCTGACTGGGTTCCCACCTAGACTATCTACACCCTCACAGCATGGGCTACGAGTCCAGGTTTGGTGGTTTGGCAGCCACGCTGAAAAGCAGTGGTCGCGTGACGAGCCATCGGAGTCAGTTTGGGACTAACTAGGCTCCAATCTTCTAGAATATCTACACCCTCGCAGTGGGGGCTACGATTCAAGGTTTTGATCAAAAACTTTCATTGTTGGTTGTCACAAGCTAGGCTTACATGATTAGGTTCGGCAATCATTGACCACGAAAGGGGCAATGATCCCAGGCGAGTCGTCGTCACCAGGCGTGATAGTGCTGATTGGACTCCCACTTCTTAAACCGTTGATGCCTGCGCTAAGAGGACTAGGTATCAGGATAAACCAGAAGCCATCATCATCAGTCATGGCTGACTAAGCTTGCCTAGTTTGAATAGCGGTTTTGCCTCTAGGGGTCGTGCGAACCTAATCCAATAACATGTTGCATGGAGTGGATGAAATTACCTTATATCAGCTAGCGATCTGTAGGTATAATTGGTATGTCAGGGTTGACTAAAATCTCTAGTGCTCGTGCCAAGCATGTGACAGAGTGTTGTCTGAATAATAGGCTAAGCCCATGGGCCCGTAGAGGAAGGGCTAGGGTTTCCTGCATGGTGCATTGTGTGTACGACGTACATTGCGCGGTGACACATGTATGAAGTAGGTTGTGTGACGGTTGAGTATCGGTTACTCCCCCTTAATTGATGGGGTTGCGTGCAGCGCCATTAATTGATTGACGTGGTCTATGCAGATTCCTTGGGAACCATCGTCTTCCAGTTTCCCGTACGGTATTCAATGCTTGGCAGTTAATGCTTGAGTGCTTGCTCAGTGAACTATCATGTCTATATAATGGTGTTTTCCAATCGTTGTAGGCACTATCTTTCGCAGAGCTTATCTTCTGTAATGTCCTTGCTTGAAGAATATGCTTTGCATTTTTTAAAGGCTGAAGTTGAATCTTCGTCTCTGGAGTCTCCGAATGTTCTGACATTTGTGTTGATCGGGCATAGAGATAGTTGTTGTTATGTGTGGTCACCCATTAAGGGTGGGCACGTAGTTAATCCAGTGAGGTCTCGTAATTTCTTCTCATATTGCGGAGAAGTAGCACAAATTCTCTCCCAAGGGAAGGGCATGTCCTTTATGTGCAGGTGCCTTATCGTTGTTCCTGAATGTTTAATCTCAGAGATAGCATCTACGTCCGACTCTATGGTGGTCACCTCCGCCACTTCTCGACTAACCCCATCGTCCGGCTTTGCGTTGAAATTCGGGACCTCGAGATGAAAAGGAATTGGACATGGTCCATTGACTCCTGGATGTCTATCTCATCCCCGCAGCCGAAAAGTGCACCCTACCTATGTCTACCTGATACTTGTCCCAGGTTCACCGTTCCGACGGATCGAGCGCGTGAGCAGGCCGTATCTGGCAGTGGCTCGTCGTGGGACTCCCGATTGCTGATTTTGTACCCCCGCATACCATATTTGATGGTGGCGTTCAATGGAGTATTCTTTCGCTTGTGCGTAGCTTGCTCTGGACTTTCCGTGTTGCTTAAGTGGTCGAACAGTTTAAGCAAGTCCTTACTCCATGCTGATCAAGTGCCTGCAATATGTAGTTTTTTGTATCTGCCACAGGGCGTTCACAATATGTAGCCTTTTGTATCTGCCTCAGGGCGTTCGTAATATGTAGCCATTTGTATCTGCCTCAAGGTGTTTTTCTTACATCTTTCCGATAATCAATAGAGTTTGTTTTTCGCAACTCTTCCTTTATTTCTTAAATGATTGAAAATCACATAAGTCTTTTAAGAACTAAAACACAATATTGACTATGGAAGGGAAACAATCAACTTAAAGTAAACTAACTGTTGACGGAGAGAAATTGATCCTGGCCTTGAAGTGGATTCGGGTTGCTCTAGCGGATCATTCAGTGGATTGTCGAGGCGTTACATAGGTCACTGAAGAGTAAACCTTGTAGAGGGGTAGATCTCTGAGCCGATTAAATTTTGGGGGGATGTGTTTCTGCTTGCCATGGCCTTTTCGACTCGCTGGGCAGAAGAGCTTGTTGCTCCCGTACCGCTTGATAGTGATGTCTCTACCGTCTTTTCACTTTGCACTGGGTCAGGATGCTCTGCATGATGTAGCTGAATCTGGGAACACTCTATCTGTTTCAGTACGGCGTAGTGGCAGTCTCGTGCCTTAGGTTGGTCTCCATGATTGTTCCTTCAAAGTGGTTAGCAGTATACTTAACACACTGGTGAAGGGTGGAGACTACTGCTTCCATCTGGTGGAGCAAAGGTCTTCCCAAGATTAGATAGTAGGATGACAATGCGTCTTCCACCATGAAGTCAAGAAATAAGACTTTCCACCATGGCAACCGGATCTCTCTTCACTTCACACTTTGCGATGGAAACAAAGATGACTAATTACGCCCAAACAGTAAACGCGATCAATTGCAGTAAAGATTGGGGTGTCGATCCCACGAGGAAAAACGATCTACAAAACAAGGTCAAAGAAGAAAAAGTACGCGAAACTAAATGTAAGAAATTCTAACAAATTTAAAATAAGAAATTATATTTAGTTTAAAAAAAATCAAGTTTAGAAAAGTCACAAGGTTCCAAGAATCCCTTCTAGATTTCACGAGCCAACTAGTATTGATTCGCTATGATGACTCGATTACGTGTTTCACATCCCAAACAACATAATCGGAAGAATAGTCTTTAATGCATTAATAAATCCTAATGTAAATGGATTTTAGATTTTACTTTTTCTAAAAAGCACAAAGGTTGGTCATATGTGATATCCTAAATTTACGATATATCCGGAGACAATAACATAATAAAAGACGATCACATATAACTAACCTACCGGAATCAATTGATCCTTAAAAATTCCACACATAAGAAAAACGTGACTAAGCTTATATGGAGAAGAAAAAGATAACCACCGGAATAATAATCTACGAAGAAATTGATGAAATCTTTGTCACTAAAATAACATAAATTTCTATATTAAATAAGAGTAAAAATCATAAACACCATTATTCATCGTGAAAGCATAAAGCGAATCAAATACCAATTAAGTGTGTTACATCTAGGAGTTCACCTCTTCGCATGCGTGGAGTTTAGTGACGCATGGTGAAGGTGATGACAGCAACAGCGGTGTGGAGCTTCATCAGCATGGCGGCGCGTGGTGGATTAGCGACGCACTCCATGCTCCTGCACACTCCCTGCTGAAGTGTTCCCTGCTGCGCTGCTGCGTCGTCGCTGCTGGTGCTGGACAGCGTTGCTGCGTCATCCCTGCTGCTGCGTCATGGACAGTGTGGCTTCGTCGCCTTCTGCTGTCCCCTCTGTTGCTGCTGCTGCGTTTTTGCTTCAGTGCCAAAACTCCCCTCTGTTTCTTTTGTCTATCTTTGTGTTAAAAAGAAAACAACCACTCCTATTGGTTCCCCAATTTAGAAATCAAATCTCAATTGTAAACCAAAAGGGATGTTGTATTTGTGTTAAAAAGAAACCAAACTCCTCATTGGTCCCCCAATTAGAAAACAAAACAACTTCTATAACAAAAGATTATCATCTCTCTTACTGTTGTTATTATGGTTAAAAGAAAACCCTTATTGGGCCCAATTGGAAACCCAATGCCCAATACAAATGGAAAAACCCAATCCAATTTGGACCCCAATGGAATTTGGAAGCCTAATTTGCAAACAAAGGAGTCACACCCCTTGAAATGTGGGTTTGGCTATGTTCATCCATACTACTTCTTTGTTCCACCAAAATTCAAAACTAATTTTCTTTATTTTTTTATTTGAATCTCTTTATCTTTGGCTTGAGTGTCGCCCGCTCCACTTCGTCAATTTATCTATGAATTTCCAAATTCGCCACGCTAATTCACTTTTGTTATTCAAACTCCAAATCATACAAAAATACAAAAATAAAATAATTAAACTAAAATACACTATTTGAAACACTAACAAATATAAATTAGCAAGTATATTATGTAATAATTATGTGTACATCAAATACCCCCAAACCTACATTTTGCTAGTCCTCGAGCAAAACAAAATTAAGAATAAAATCCTAACTCACTTTCGTAGGAGTCACAGTTGCACTTACCTTAACGTGCAATAAGACTTTAAACCTCTAGATTACCTCTAGAGGATGAGTTATAGTCTCGTGAGGGTTTCCAGAAATGTTACTCCCAAACATTATTGACTCTATAAAACAAAATCTATTTTCTAAAAACATAATGCAAAAACATGAGCATTCTCCTTTATTTTCCTTAGAGTAATTTTCTAATTGCTTAAAATTCAAGAAAAACAACAAACTAAAAATGTCACAATAGTATATCAATAGAGTACAATAATTCAATAGTATCTAAAGGTTCAATAAATTTCATAATCATTCTCAACTCGAAGTGTGTGTGTGAGAAACCTTATCAATATAACTCTTCATCACATAGTAAAGATGTGACGAGATAACCTTTAGAAAGTACGCTTTGACCACAAATCTCTCATGTCACTCAGAAATAAAACACTCAGAGATTGGGCACTCAGTTTATATGTGAGGAAAATGATATAAATTATGGAAAATGCAAACGTCTCACATATAATCATCATGAAAAATGAAATTTTCAAAGAGTGAAATTAATATGATCTCATGGATATGAATATTGATTACTTTTGAGAATGTTGAATCAAACACCATAGTTCTTGCCTATTCAATCTCCACATCTACTGAACCAACTTTCACTTAAGATCAATTAGGTCTTTACTAGGTTGTAATTGGGCCTGGATTATGGCAAACAATAATGGACGAAAAGGATACAAAAATTTCCTGAGAATGGCTACACCCTTGAATAAACACATAGGGCATTGAAGAACAAATCAATGTTGTACACCATTAACTTTTTCTTCATTATTTTCTTCTTTAACTGGTTTTTTTTTTTGTTCAACTTTTTTTTTTTAAAACTTTTTTTTGTATGCTTTTCCCCTGTGATACAATCCAACACTTTTACTTTGAGGGCGCATAAAATATCTATTTTCAACTCTTTCTATTTGCCCATTCCATAAATATATCTCACCGTATACATTCTCAAAAAATTGGATAAGGATAAAATAATATAGGTATAACTCCTTGATTGGAGTAGCAAATGGGAATGGGGTTAATAAAGAGAAAGCTATTTAAAGGCTCAAAGGGCTGCAAATGGATATTTATTATTGGGCAGGCTAAAAGGCTAAAAAAATGGTTTAAAGAAAGAAATGCCTACATCACTTCATAAGTTCTAGTTAGTGCTAGGACATCTAAACTAAATAATGCAAGAAGTTCTAGTGTAAAAATTCAATTTTTATGTCATTTTTAAAGTAATCAATAAGAAAATCAAGAATAATGAGATCATCAACGAAATAATGCGGGCTCAAGAAAAATCAGAGTGTATTTAATAACCCTCAAGAAATAAAGAATGACTCAAAACTCACAAGGGTTAAGATTCCACTATTATTCTAAGGTTTTCTAGTTCAATATTTCACTAGTCAACTTCAAATCATGTTGACTTGGCTTATAGTGCACGAATAGTCGAGTTGAGAAGTCTCACGAAATACATATAACATAAGGATAATATCAAATATCATGTTTTCTACTAATATAACTATGTGACACGTGTTACTATGTGCTTTCTCAAAATTAAAGACAACAAAAATATTCTCTATAATTAAAAATACTCAAAACCCCATTTTTTATTAAATTATTTTTAAAAAAAATACACCAAGAGTTCAGATTTTGAATGCATTTTCATAAAGATTTTGCACAATTACCGTAATCATCTAAGTATTCAATAGAGATTGAGTAGAACACAAAAAATGACTCGGTTTAATTGAAAAATACATTTTAAGCTCAAAGATTTTTGAAAATCGCACAAAAAATCTAATAAACCACCATCACCCTCAAACCTAAACCAAACATTGTCCTCAATGTATAAAATAATAATCATGACAAATGAAGGAAAAAGAAAAAGAGGAGGGTTAGAGTGATATTACCATGGTGAAGCTTTACCAATTTCAAATAGACAATGTCCTCACAGTCACCAAAATATAAAAAAATCATACCGACGGGAGAAAGGAACACATCGGATGAGGGTCTCCGAGTGCCTCCAGTAGCATCACCTAAAATAACCTGATAAATAAAAACCTAAACTAAACTAAATATAGGGTGGAGAACATCAAATCAAGTAGACAGGGGCAACCAGAGAGATCTCATCTGGCACCTCTACCCGCTCTACATAGTGCTTCAAACGTTGCCCATTTACTCTAAATACTCTCCCATCTTTTGGATCTTCAATTTCTATGGAACCATTGGGAAATACTTGTTTTACCATGAATGGGCCCATCCATCTCGATCTTAGCTTGCCAGGATGAAGATGAAGTCGTGAGTCATAGAAATAGACTCGTTGGTTGGGCTCGAAATGTTTCCTCAGAATTTGCTGATCATGAGCTGCTTTCATCTTCGCCTTGTATATTCGGGAATTGTCATAGGCATCATTCTGCAACTCCTCAATTTTAGCTAACTGAAGTTTCCGCTGAATACCTGCATCATTGAGATCAAAGTTAGTGCTTTTTACGACCCAATAAGTGTGATGTTCTAACTCAACAGGTAAATGACAGGCTTTTCCATATATAAGCCGTTACGGAGACATCCCAGGAATTGTCTTATAAGCGGTACGGTAAGCCCAAAGTGCATCAGGAAGGCGCAAAGACCAATCCTTCCTAACAGGATTCACCATCTTCTCCAAGATTTGTTTCACTTCTCGATTTGCCAACTCGGCTTGGCCATTTGTCTGCGGATGATAGGCATTGGCAACCTTGTGATGAACTCCATACCTGCGCATCAAAGCCTCAAAAGAGCGATTACAGAAATGAGTCCCCTGATCACTAATAATGGCTCGTGGTGTATCGAAACGGGATAAAATGTGTTTTTTCATAAACTTGACAATAGTGTCGTTGTCATTGTTTCGGCACGCCACAGCCTCCACCCATTTGGACACATAATCCACTGCAAGCAAAATATACAAATATCCAAAAGAAGGTGGAAAAGGTCTCATAAAATCAATCCCCCAACAATCAAATATCTCAATGACTAAGATGGGGTTAAGGGGCATCATGTGTTTCCGAGACAATGCACCTACCTTCTGGCATCTATCACAAGAACGACAATAATTGTTAGTGTCCTTAAACAATGTAGGCTAATATAATCAAGGCTGAAAAATTTTTGCAGCGGTCTTTTTTCATAGAAAAATGGACTCCACAAGCTGCACTGTGACAAAAATGTAAGACACTTTCAATCTCACCTTCAGGGATACAACACCTCATGATTTGGTTGGGCAATACTTATATAGATAAGGATCATCCCAAAAAAAAATTCTTACCTTGACCAAAAATTTGCGCTTATCTTGAACACTCCATGATGATGGAACTTCGTCGAAAACCAAGAAACTAACAATGTGTGCATACCATGGTACCTGAGTGACGGCGAATAGGTGTTCATCAGGGAAGTCATCACGGATGGATGGGCCATTGGCAGAGTCACTGAACTCCAGATGAGACAAGTGATGCACCACAACATTCTCGACCCTATTCTTATCCTTTATAGTTAGATCAAATTCCTGCAGAAGTAAAATCCACCTAATCAATCTTGCCTTAGCATCCTTTTTAGAAAGAAGGAACTTAAGAGCCGCATGGTTAGTAAAAACAGTGATTGGTGTACCAATCAAATAAACACGAAATTTATCTAAAGCAAAAACTACAGCTAGCAACTCTTTTTCAGTAGTCGTATAATTCTTTTGAGCATCATTAAGTGTTCGACTAGCATAGTAAACATCAAAGGGCTTCCCTTCCCTTTATTTTCCCAAGACTGCCTCCACAGCATAGTTGCTTGCATCACACATTATCTCAAATGGTAAATTCCAATATGGTAGCTGTATGATGAGGGCAGAGGTGAGCCTATCAATGAGTGTTCGGAAGGCGTCCTCACACTCTTGTGTCCATTGAAACACGACGTCTTTGACCAGGAGGCTACTTAATGGTCTAGAGATGGCATAGAAATTATGTATGAACCTCCTATAAAAACCCACGTGCCCTAGAAATGATCTCACATCCTTGACACTTTTAGGTGTAGGTAATTTAGAAATCAATTCAATTTTAGCTTTATCAACCTCGATTCCTTTATCAGAAACTATGTGTCCCAGAACTATTCCATAAGAAACCATGAAATGACATTTTTCCCAATTAAGCACCAGACCCTTCTCTGCACATCTACTTAAAACAACCTTCAAGTGAAGTAAACATGAATCAAAGGAATCCCAAAAAATAGTCAAATCATTCATGAATACTTCCATATATTTTTCAACCATGTCACTAAAAATACTCATCATGCATCTCTGAAAAGTAGCCGGTGCATTACACAAACCAAATGACATATGCCAAAAAGCATAAGTACCAAAAGGACATGTGAAAGTAGTCTTATCCTGATCCTCTAATGCAATCTCAATCTGATAATATCCTGAATACTCATCTAGAAAGCAATAAAAAGAATGACCAGCTACTCGCTCTAAGATTTGGTCTATGAATGGAAGTGGGAAGTGATCCTTGCGGGTGGCAGAATTAAGTTTCCTATAATGAATGCACATACGCCACCCTGTCACTACATTAGTAAGAACAGACACCCCCTCATCATTAGTCACCACTGTTATGCCAGATTTCTTGGGAACTACTTGAGTTGGACTAACCCACTTGCTATCAGAGATGGGATAAATGATGCCTGCATCTAACAATTTTAAGACTTCCTTTTTCACCACCTCTTTCATAGTAGGGTTAAGTCTTCTTTGAGGGTCTCTATGGGGGTTAGCTCATTCTTCTAAGTGAATCCTATGAGAACATATTAAGGGGATAATACCTTTGATGTCAGCTATAGTCCAACCTAATGCAGATTTGTGCTCACGTAACATATTATTCAATTCTTCTTCTTGTGAGCTATCAAGCACAGAAGAAATAATAATAGGAAAGGTATCACCTGATCCGAGGAATGCATGTTTAAGTCCCTCAGGCAATGGAGCTAGGTCAACTTTCAGAGTTTCCACGGTGGATGGTTGTGGTTTCTGTCTTTCCTTTGGCAACTCCTCAAAGCATGGTTGCCATTGTCGTCCTCCTTTATCCTTTAACCCTGAAACAACAGAAATATCAAAAGCATTGTCAGGATAAAGTGAATTATCATAATCAGAAATAGAAAGAAGGTACTCTAAGGTTTCAGAATCTGCACTCAGGAGCGCCTCCTCTGATATCAGTGTGTCTATCATGTAGGTATGATGACACTCATCATCATCACGTGGTTTCTTGCTAATATTGACTATGTTGACCTCCAGAGTCATGTTCCCAAAAGACAACTTCATTAGACCGTTCCTGCAATTGATAATAGCGTTAGCTGTGGCAAGAAAAGGTCTACCTAAAATAATTGGAACTGTAGACTCCATATTAACCGCAGAATGAGTATCTAAAATAAGAAATTCGACGGGATAGTAAAACTTATCAATCTGCAGCAAGACATCCTCGACTATTCCTCTTGGCTTCTTAACCGATCTATCGGCCAATTGTAGTACCACGGATGTGGGTTTTATCTCTCCTAGACCCAGTCGCAAGTAAATAGAATATGGCAATAGATTTACACTTGCTCCTAAATCCAACAAGGCTTGGCCGAACTCATTAGTCCCAATCTGGCAGGTGACTGTAAGACACCCTGCATCTTTGTACTTGGGTGGTGTCCTCTGCTCAATCACAGCACTTACTTGTTCTGTCAAGAAGGCAGTCTTCTTGACATGATGTTTCCTCATGATAGTGCATAGATCCTTGATGACCCTCGCATAAGTTGGTACCTGTTTAATCACATGCAACAAAGGAAAGTTAATTTTAACCTGTTTCAAGTGTTCTAGAATCTCACCATGCATTTTCGATTTCTTTTCAGTAGATCGTAGTGCTTGAGGAAAAGGAACTGGAACTGGAATGTTCTTGTTGGGCTCATCCTCAGGGATGCTCTCCTTTGCACTTGGGGAGGTGCCTATATTCGTGGAAGAGCTTGATCCATCTAAAATCTTACCAGTCTGAGTAGTGATGGCATTAACCTCTTTGACATTCTGAGATTCTGAAATAGAGGTTTGTGTCATAAGTTGGCCCTTCGGATTTGTTTTAGGCTGTGATGGAAATTGGCCCTTTTCTTGTACTGTTAATGAACATGTCAGCTTGGTTATCTGGCTTTTGATCTCCTTGTTCTCTTCTGCCAACTGTGTCAATGCAACCTCAAATTTTTGATTAGTTTTACCTTGTGCTTCTATAAATGCATGTATTGTGTCTGATAAGGAACTTCTGTTAGATTGCATTGTATGGAGGTGTAGGGTATGACCTAGGTGGTTGTGCCTGTGAGTATGTAGGTTGGTCTGCTTCGAACCTCCAGCCTAAGTTAGGGTGATCTCTCCAGCCAGAATTGTAAGTGTTAGAGAATGGTGAGTAAGGCTTCTTGTACATCCCTAAGGCGTTACATTGTTCCTCATAAACCCCTCTCATCTCAGTCAAGGTCGGGCAATCCTGTGCTAAGTGTTCAACTCCCCCGCATATAAAACAGGCGTCCTGTAGCTCAACTCTGGCAACAGTATGTGTGGGCCTACCATCCTTGGTCTTCAGTGCCTCTAACTCCCTAGTCACTCTATCCAATTGGGCTCTAAGGCTGTCCTCTTCCGTAAGTTGGTAGACTCCAGTTGAGCGTGTTCTATCCGTGCTCTCAGTAGCACTTGGACCAGTCCAAGTATGAGCCTTTTCAGCCAAGTCATTCAGGTACTCAATGGCCTCGTCAGGGTCCTTTTGCAAAAACTCTCCATTAGACATCATCTCAACGAACTGACGTTCTCTACTGGTGAGCCCCTCATAAAAATAACTGACTAAGCGCCAACTCTCATACCCATGGTGTGGACATGTATTCAAGAGATCTTTGAACCTCTCCCATGCTTGATATAATGTCTCACTATTCTTTTGGGTGAAGGTAGAAATCTGTCTCTTTAGACCGTTGGTTTTGTGGTGAGGAAAATATTTATTAAAAAATGCTTGGGTCATCTCCTCCCACGAACCTATAGACCTTGGTTGCAAAGAGTATAGCCAACTCTTCGCTTTTTCCTTAAGGGAAAAAGGAAAAAACCTTAGTCTAACCGAGTCTACAGCCTCAACTTTGTTGTGGAAAGTGACCACAACTTCCTCAAATTCCCTAATGTGAACATAAGGATTCTCACTCTTTAGGCCATGAAAAGTGGGTAATAATTATATCATACCCGCCTTAAAATCTAGCTTTGGTGTACTTGGTGCAAACATGATACATGATTTAGTAGTAGTGCGCGTGGGGTGGAGATAGTCCTTTAGCGACCGAACATGGTCATCTTCATGATTACTCATGGTGTTAGAATTAGAAGTATGACTTAATTTAGTCTCAATGTGAATTTGTGGGTGTTCTAAATTTGGGACCCTAATTAGTCTCCCTAAGTTGTCTCTATTCCAACTCACACTCTCAATGTCCTTTTTTTTGTAATTTTTTTTAGAAATAAAATAAAATAAAAATTAAACTGGACCTAAAACCTAAAAATAGAATAATGTAAAATAAAACAATGAGCAAGAAAGATAATACCCGAAACCTCCCTTGTAGAATTATGCTTGTTCCCCGGCAACGGCGCCAAAATTTGATTACGCCTAAACAGTACACGCGGTCAATTGCAGTAAAGATTGGGGTGTCGATCCCACGAGAAAAAACGATTTACAAAACAAGGTCAAGGAAGAAAAACTACGCGAAACTAAATGTAAGAAATTCTAACAAATTTAAAATAAGAAATTATATTTAGTTTAATAAAATCAAGTTTAGAAAAGTGTGTTACATCTAGGAGTTCACCTATTCGCATGCGTGGAGTTTAGTGAAGCATGGTGAAGGTGATGACAGCAACAGTGGTGTGGAGCTTCATCGGCATGGCGGCGCGTGGTGGATTAGCGAAGCACTCCCTGCTGATGCATTCCCTGCTGCGTCATCGCTGCTGGTGTGTTCTGGACAGCATTGCTGCGTCGTCGCCTGCTGTCCCCTCTGTTGCTGCTGCTGCGTTTTTGCTTCAGCGCCGAAACTCCCCTCTGTTTCTTTTGTCTATCTTTGTGTTAAAAAGAAAACAACCAATCCTCCTATTGTTTCCCCAATTTAGAAATCAAATCTCAATTGTAAACCAAAAAGGGTTGTTGTATTTGTGTTAAAAAGAAACCAAACTCCTCATTGTCCCCCAATTGGAAAACAAAACAACTTCTAAAACAAAAGGCTATCCTCTCTTTTACTGTTGCTATTATGGTTAAAAGAAAACCCTTATTGGGCCCAATTGGAAACCCAATCCAATTTGGACCTCAATGGAATTTGGAAGCCCAATTTGCAAACAAAGGAGTCCCACCCCTTGAATGGTAGGTTTGGCTATGTTCATCCATACTACTTCTTTGTTCCACCAAAATTCAAAACTAATTTTCTTTATTTTTGTCTTTGGTTCTGTTAATATTTGGCTTGAGTGCCTCCCGCTCCACTTCGTCAAATTGTGTATGAATTTCCAAATTCGTCATGCTAACGCACTTTTGTTATTCAAACTCCAAATCCTACAAAAATACAAAAATAAAATAATTAAACTAAAATACACTATTTGAAACACTAACAAATATAAATTAGCAAGTATATTATGTAATAATTATGTGAACGTCAAATACCCCCAAACCTACATTTTGCTAGTCCTCGAGCAAAACAAAATTAAGAATAAAATCCTAACTCACTTTCGTAGGAATCACGGTTGCACTTACCTTAACGTGCAACAAGGCTTTAAACCTCTAGATGATGAGTTATAGTCTCATGAGGGTTTCCAGAAATGTTACTCCCAAACATTACTGACTCAATAAAACAAAATCTATTTTCTAAAAACATAATGCAAAAACATGAGCATTCTCCTCTATTTTCCTTAGAGTAATTTTCTAATTGCTTAAAATTCAAGAAAAACAACAAACTAAAAATGTCACAATAGTATATCAATAGAGTACAATAATTCAATAGTATCTAAAGGTTAAATAAATTTCATAATCATTCTCAATTCGAAGTGTGTGTGTGAGAAACCTTATCAACATAACTCTTCATCTCATAGTAAAGATGTGACGAGAAACCTTATGAACATCAATGACTAAGGCGTGTGTGGTGCTCGGACTCCATTGAGGTCCATGTCCGTGAAAGTCAAAGTAGGAATGGAGTTCTTAACCCATGAGTGGCAGATGTGCCTATCTTCATTCGCGGATTGTGTCCGTATATCCAATAGTGTTCGCTTGCGGGACATGTATGATTGGTCCTCATTGGGTCCGACTCCATAAAGGATGTAGATTATCCCTGGAGTCACATTTTCTATTTCTTTAACTGGCTTCCCTCTATCGTTTGTCTCTTCCGTAGGTTTCTCAGACTTCTGAAACTCTTTCAGTTTACCTTTGTGGATCCAGTACTCAACTTCATACCTCAGACTCTTGCAGTCGTTGGTGTTGTGGCTGCCCTCCTTGTGATACGAGCAGTATTTGCCATTGTCACGCTTGGAGGGGTCTCCGCGTGTCTTTGGGGGCTACTTCAGTTCACTACAAGAAACAAGGTCATTAATAGTGTTTAAAAAACGCTATGGTAGGATACCATAGCGTTTTAGAAAACGTTGTGTCTGCCGGAGCTATAATAGATACAGACTTATTTATAGCGTTTTAGAAATGCTATTGTAAGTAGACCATTTATAGAGTTTCAGAAACGCTATGGTACACTTTACAATAGCGTTTTAGAAATGCTATTGTACACTATTGTATACTATACAATAGCATTTCAGAAACGCTATTGTACAGTTACTATAGCGTTTCAGAAACGCAATTGTCTTCTCTCACGTAGCATTTAACAAATGCTATTTTATTAGTTTCTATAGCGTTTCTCAATGCCCTTTTTTCTATAACACTCATCAAGTGCTATCAAATGACTTTTTATAACATCTTATAAGTTTTATTTCTAGAAAATAAAAATCTAAATGTGCCAAATTTAAACATTTCAATCAATGGCGGCAAAGTAATGTAATTAATAAGATAATGTATTACATCGAGTCACAAAATCTATCAAATAATAAAGATCAGACTACATTTATTTAGTTGAATAATAAAGATAATGTATTACGTCGAGTCACAATCCTTTCCGGTTTCCAACTTCATTGCTTTGGTTCTCACCTTCTTTCATTTGTTGATGTTGGTTCAACTCCTCAACATTCTCAATTGAGCTTTGAACAAGGTCATGGTTGGTGTTGTTCCGTAAATCATTGCGGTGGTGATGAATCGTTTCAATCCTCCACTGAAGCAGGTCAGAAAGGAAACGTAAAGTTAATGTTTAGTGCGGGGACAAATTTTAGATACATTCTATGCATTTAGATTAAAGTTGTAGAAGAGGGCCTGAAATTGTCACTACAACACAAATGCTCATTAAACAAAAAAGTTCTTAAAAATATGAGTACTGACTATTAATTTTTAAACATTCAAGGATACGTTAGAAATGCTTCTTTGGGATCTTTCCGATGATTTCCGTTAAAGATTATTTTGTTATATCGTAGCAAAAATACTAATGTATATATTCAGCTTTGTATCTATTCATCTAACCATGATGGTATCTCAGTATTCAAATATTCATAAAAATACATCATGTATAGTAAGGTGTATCATCATATATTATAAGTTTATAACACATCAACTCCTCCTTTTATACTATTTGCTAAGCTGGTCATTGCATAGCGATGATAGTCACATGTCCTCTACCCCAAGAACACAAAGTATCAAGTAAAAGTTATGATTTTAAGATAACAAGGAAGAAGCATCAAGTAAGAGTAAGAACTGATTCTGTTGACTACATGCAAAAAAATGAAGTAATTTACCTCAATAGAAGGCATGGTGACAGAAACATGAAGGTCTTTTATGCCATTCACAGCTTCCATCATGGTGATGCATGTAGTGAGACCTCTCTATGTTTTGAGCAGGATCCTGGCCAGTAGCTAGGAACACTGCAGAGACTATCTTACTAGCATGCGCATTGAATCCACCCAGAGCACCAGCTATGGCAGACTCAGTGAGGTTCTTGAGCATGTTTAGCTCTACCAATGCTGGAACTATTGTCTTCAACACCTTCTTAACTATGTCTTCCTTGATAACTGCCTCACACACGACAGACTTTCCACACCCTTCAATCCAGTTCACTGCAGCTGGTTTTTTGTCTGAGCAGAAATTACCTGAGAATCCAAGGAAAACCTGGTAACATATGAATACTAATGGTTGAATAGGTAGGGAGGT
Source organism: Berberis vulgaris (assembly GCA_963556465.1). Taxonomy (NCBI): domain Eukaryota; kingdom Viridiplantae; phylum Streptophyta; class Magnoliopsida; order Ranunculales; family Berberidaceae; genus Berberis; species Berberis vulgaris. Next base: position 35,944,251 of record OY747126.1, on the reverse strand, counting down.
TGGGGATCTTACCAGAGATACCCATGACATCCATGTAGGGAAATCATTTTGAAGGAAGTCTAGAACGTTTTGCACGCCTTTAGATACCATGTTCATCCCCAATATTGTGTCACCTGTGCTGCATGTGAATCTCATGTACAAGTTCTTCCCAGCAATAGCACATTGGATGCCTTGGAGCCTCCCAAATCTACTAGATCTATACACAAACAAAAACCCATTGTTACTATACTTCCAACATTTCAAAGCTGAAAATTTTACAAACTCCAAATTTACTGAGGTATTTTCAAATTGCAAACATACCAAACAATTTGCAAATTGCCATCATACCAACTTGCAAGCACCTCCTGCCAAGACATTATAAAATGCAAACCGCTCAATTTCCAGCAAAAAACTTGACCAATCAGCATATGAAAAAACACAGAACATCATCCATATCCCTCCACACAACAAGCTGAAAATAGGGCAGAGCAGAGCACCCTGTCCAGCTCGCTGTGAAGAGAGCAGAGCGCTCCATTTTCCAGCAGGAGCTCGACCAATCAGCAACTTGGTCACAACGCCTCTTGCCAGCCTCGCTCAAAATATTTCCAGCAAGCAACCTGCCACCAACAGTATATTAAAAGCGCCAGAGTAGCAGCGAAAAAGATATAGTGAAACAAAAACAGAGTCATATGCAACACTCTGTGACAAAAACGCCATTATTGCATAAGGTTTTACCGGCGCTTTATAGTAGAAACGTCGTTACTGCATAAGGTCTTAACCGGAGCTTTATAACAGAAACGTTGATTTTTTTTGCTCTTAACCGGCGCTTTATAACAGAAACGCCGATTTTGTTTGCTCTTAACCGACGCTTTATAACAGAAACGCCGTTATTGCATAGTTTTATCGGCGTTCACTGATAATGCCATTATATTGTTTAACTAAGCGGCGTTTTGGTTATAAGCGCCGGTAATGTTATGAATCGGCGGCGCTTTTCTTAAAACGCTGCCTTGAAAGTGTCGTTTTAGACTTCGTTTTTTGTAGTGATTAGACCATTAACCAAAGAAGTCTTAGAGAAACAACATTTATAATTACTAAAAGCAATTGAACTGAATGCAATGGGACACTCTAAGCTAGCCTTAAAATCAATAACAAATTATATATGTATTATTTTATATATGTATTATTTTCATACAAACAATCAAGAGACTGAACGTGCTATCTTGCATTCATGATCAGTTAGGTACGTACAACCTTGGATAAGGTGAACCTTTAATGGGCTTCATACCATACTTTCTCCCCGCCCAAAGATCAGAAGGAACAACTTCTTCACCAGGCCTACTATTTGCTACTGATGGTGCAGGGATGCATACCACCTTCTTTGCTTGACTCTTCATGGACATCCAAACATATCACAATTTCATTTTTACAACGACACTTAAACAATGCCTTTAAAATATAGTTCAGGTCAAGAATCCAATAATTTTGTTTATGATTTCCTTTTTGTCCATCAAGATAAAAGAAAACGAATTTAATGTGTTGGGTTGTTATCATAAAAAATAAGGCCGGTGAAAGTGAGACATGATTGATGTTTATAACAATGAAAAAAGAGGATTGGGTGTGGCACTGAAACTATACAAAAGCTAAGTTTGTGCTTACTGTAAACTATACACATGAATTGGAATTTCCTTTTTCATGCATGTTTATGCCAAAGTAACAAGGAAGATAAGCTTTCATTTTCATCAAAAAGTTCACTCCTCTACTACTACTACTACTACTACTACTACTACTACTACTACTACTACTACTACTAATCATGATCAAAACCCTAGCTTACTAAAAAACTAGACTTGATAGAAAAAGAAACCGATAGATAGAAGAATATAGCAAGTAATAATAATAACGAAGTAGCAAATAATATTGTGCATGGAAAGCCAAAGCGAAAGCCAAAACCAAAACCAATGTTAATTGTTTTCTTGTTTACATGTAGCGTAGATCAATGTAAGATGATTAATAAACAAGTGTGAATGTATTGGGATTCCAAATTAGTTTTGAAAACGAGTTATATAATGTTATCACCAACTTTGATGAAGGCGTTACCTGCGCTTGATACCCGGATTCCGTGGGGACGAGATCTGAGGCATGGAGCTATGTTCACTTGCTGCTGGTTCATCATCTCATGATGATTAGCTGAAGAAACTAATGGAGAAATGTTTTTCACTTTGAGTAGAGGAGAAGGAGCACCACTACCACTACCGCTGCCTTGCATAGTCATCGTTGGTGGTGGTGAGATCTGAAGCATCCTGGTGAAGATATTTGAATTGTTGGGTGGTCGGCAACTCGATGGCTTCTCCTCGTTGAAAAAAGTAGCACCATTAAGATGCAGGGTAGCACTATTGCTGCAGCTACTAGTATTATTAGTGTGTTGTTGTCGTTGTTGTGGATCTTCTAACACAACGAACGCCATGTCATCTGCAGCGGGATGATAAGATGAAGAACAAGAAGCTGTGTCGACAAAGAAGCTTGAATCTGTTAAGTCAAGGTCAAGATCATGCAGTAGAGGATCTTGAATGCTTGAAAATGGATTTCCAAAATTGTCTGTTGATGCAAAATCATCCACTACTAGTACTCGATCAAATGATGGAGGAATTTCCATATACAGGCAGCTATCTAGATAACAGAAACCAAGTAACCAAATAACAGAAGTGGGGTGTATATCACAACCAAATTGTCATGGTCCTAAACTTTTAAAATGATTTTCCTAGAAATAGCATTAATGGGCAAACAATATTAAATCCTGCTTATGGACTAGTATAACACTATTTTACAAGTCATATTAATCATAAATCATGCAAAAATATCATAGTGCATATCAATTTCCATTAAAAAAATTGGTACCAACCTGAATACAAGCTCCAGACCTGCTTTGCATGTTCTTGATGGTCTCACCCCCTTTACCAATCATTAAAGCAACCTAACAATAAAGCAGTTGTATCCTATGAGTAATGCAATTACAGAGGCATTTGCTCCAACTTAGCAGATGTCACTCTACAGGTGGTTACCTTGTCATTAGGAATCCTCATCGTACATTGTTCAACTCCATGTGGCAGTGAACTTGATCCATGCCCTGTAATAGGAGCAGACCCCCCTGCATCTGTCTGTTCAATCATGAAAGAAATCATGAAAATGGAGTCTTAGAAGTTTGAATAGTAGGATACATTGATGATTTTAGATGACAAAATTACAACAAAATGAACCTCTGCAATGATATCGTTGATGAGTTGCTCTGCTCTGCTAACTTGCTCCGGAGTACCCGACAATGTCACATCTCTTGGTACCCATGCAAACATACCCAATTGTAAGTACTTGAACAACAGGGACTAATCAGTGGCAAAATGACCAAATGCATTTAAAAGGTAAAAAATCTCAATAGGAAAATAGGACTTGTGATTCAAACTACTGATTTTTCAGTCTTCAATCTTCAGATGGTATCCTGATTTCGTTTTGCAATTTGTCTCATCCTTTGAAGTTAAGCGCTTAATAAAACACTCTAAACATTTTGGTGAAATCTCCTCATATTTTTCCAACCAATCTCCTCATATCTATCTCTAAAAACTCCCTAAAACCCTATTTAGATGAATACAACTCCCTAAAATGCAAAATCAATTGACATCTGAAGCAGTGAAACATCTTATTATGCAATACATAAACTGACATTTAACAGTATTCTACAGCATTACAGCATTACGCAACAACAACATTACAACATTACGCAACAACATTACAGTAGTAACAACAACATTACATGTGCAGCATTAACAACAACGATAACAACATTACAACATTAACATTCCTATAATATACGTACATATGCATGAATACAAGTGGATCTACAAAATTGATAGTAGTTCAAGCATATATTAAGGAATTCAAGACCAAGAGAGATATTCATTCAAGCTTTCAAATATATATTACAAGTCTCGATCAATGCTTACCGAAGCTCTAAATCATAGCAACTTTGTTTGCTGGCCATGCTACTGTAGTACCAATGGCATCTTCAATAAATTCCAGCTCAGATGTAGGCCTCCAAAGAGATGCAGTAGGAACTTTTGGACTATCTACCCAAACTTTAATAGCATTAGGACCCAAGGGAATGTGATGAACAACCAGATTTGGATCACTTGAAGACCAACGTCCTTCAACAACTACTTGTCCCGAACCACTAACATCCAACAACTTGCAGTTTTTCTTTGAGCCAGTGTTCACACTCTAACAACAAGTCAAACGAGACAAATACATTAAACTGAGGAATCACTTTACTAATAGATTCCTAAAGATATATATAGTTACTTCAATTATGCATTAATGTATGCCAATCACATTTAACTTCCTAATTTTCAGGTACTTTTTCCAAAACAACTTTGTTAGCCAGCCAAGCTATAGTAGAACCAACGACATCTTCAATGCATGTCATATTAGATGTAGGCCTCCATAAAAATGCTTCATGATTTTTTGAAATATCTACCCAAACAATCATGGCATTAGGTCCAAGAAGAATATCATTGATTAGCGTTTTTGGATCACTGGAATGCCAATGTCCTTCCGCCACTATTTCATCTTTTCCACTCCAATCAAACAATGTGCACTTGTTCGTTGAATTGTTGTACTTGCTCTATCAAGAAAGAATGCATAAAAAATAGGAATCATATACACAAGAATACAACTATTTAAGTTACACAAATACATGATATAAATACCAAAGCAATCAATAATTATCTTACCAAAGGCGTGTCAATATTCGGCAGGCCATGCTATCGATTTACCTTGACCTTGTTCCATACAAGTCATACTAGATGTAGGCCTCCATAGGAAAGCATCTGGTTTAGTTGGGATAACAACACAGACTTTGATTGCATTAGGACCCATAGGAATTTTATTGACAAGCTCTTTAGGATCCCTTGATATCAAATGTCCTTCAACAACAATTTCCTTTGTTCCACTACAATCTAACAACTGACATTTCTCTAGTGACTTGGTGTTGACACTCTGCAATTATTCAATACAAACATTACAATTGAAGCAAGTTTAGATTGAAGATTAATGCCACAATATTGAAACTAATTGTCGTACCACTGCAGATGTTTTGTCCTCTTCTCCACTTTGCACAATCTAACAACACAGCAAATAGTTAATAAAAAAAATTCAATGACTAAGCTGAAATTTTACTTATTCACTGATCACAACAAGTATCAAACTTGACTTGTTTTTCAATAATGTGTTCACCAATTTCTCCAAATGTTGGATCTTGTTGTGCATGATAGTTTGTTGCTCTTGCATCTTGGCCACATGTTTGTCCTTAGTTTGAAGGAATGCCAATTTGCTGATGGTCATTCATCTTCCCATTCCTCTTAGTCGTCCAGGTTTTTCATTTCCTAACACTTTGGAAATAGCATCTTTGGTCACATTTGTTTTCGAGTTAGATGGTGAATCACTTTCAGCTTCGATTAGCTTCTCCTATATAATTCAACACATATAATAGCATAGCGTATGGTTTCAGAAACTATAACAAAATTACACATAATTCTATATTACAAATAACATTTCACTCACAATGGTTTCGAAAACTCCTGTATTTACTGGTTTACCGTCTTTTCTGGTGCGCGACTTAATCCATACTTTAACCCTAGAAACAGAAGATGGCTTGGTACTATTCTTTTTCTATAAGAAAAAGAAATTGATATCAGGTTCTGAAAAATTAGTAATTGGACCTACAAAATTATTTTGACCACAACATAAAAATGCATATGAATATGAAATATGTATCACCATATCTTCTGCTAATCGAGCCAATCCTTTTCGGCTGCATGTGTGTGGGATTTGCTTACGCCTGATTGCTTTATACTTATCACTTACAGCCTGAAATTGTATTACTGTAGCGATTTTAACTGAATTATAATGTTTCACCATATATTATAATATTACAACTAGTTTTAAAACATACCTTAAATGATGGACTAGTTTTTCTTTTGACAAACTTTATCCACTCTGCTCTACTTTGAATTTTTTAGGCTAAAGCTCAAGTATTTCTTCCTCATTAGTTGCTTCTTGTATTTGGCTGACTAACCGTGATTTTGAGGCCCTCCATAGACATCCCATCGATTTAAATACGATAGCCTTTTGCCATTCTGTATCCAAGTCGAATCTTGCCTGGAGTTTATATAAAATTATCACTAAGTAACTCAATACTGGTAATTTTACTGTAAGAGTTCTATCACAACTTCTGTAAACTGAAATGTACATGTCATTGAATTGTAAGAGTTCATAATACCTGAATTGATCTCCAAAAGATTACTTTTATGTCATTACCAAGCTTCCTCCAATCGCATAATGTTACAGGTATGTGATCTCGTACAAGTGGGCCTAAATAAGAAGACAAACTAACTGACCCCTCTCCACATGGTTCACCTTTATCAGTAAATTCAACATGAACTCGACTTGCAGCCTCTACAGCAATATCTCTCATTTTGGTTGGACCCTTAGCTTTCTTAACTCCTATCGGGTCTGCAACTGACTTTTGTTATGCTGGTGCATCTTTTTCGACCACTTCTTTGGTCGCCGATGGTTGTATATGTTAAAGATTAGGTTCATGACTCTCATGTTGTTGGATCAAAGTTTGTTGACATGCTTCTGGACATTCTGATACATTATCCGTTCCTTCAGAGACCTTGGATGTTTTTATGGGTATCAAAGCACGTTTCATTTTGTGAGATATGTCGTTCTTCTCGGCTTCAAAAACCATTGTTGTTCACATGTTTAAGAAAAAAAAAGTTGATCATTTCAGTATATGTAATGCATTAATAACCTTAATCATATAATGAAAACAAAAAAAGAGACAACATATAAAATATGTGTAACTAATATATAAAAACAAAGACACTTTTGATAAAGGAGCCAAAACACAAGCTAAATAAAGATGAAGGTTACGAACATATATTACACAAATATGCCCTCACAATTCTCCCTCAAATATCTAACTTCACCACTAGATTCCTCAATGTCCATGTCAACTTCTAGTGGTATTGAAGCTTCTGCACTTACGTCATCGGCCTCTAACTCATGGAAACCTCTTGGTGGTGCCTTCATTACAACATACCAATTAGAGGAATCGTCTTCTCTTGAATAAAATACTTGTTTTGCTTGAGATGCTAAAATATATGGATCTTTTGCAAATGATACTTGACTTTGATAGAGGTTCACGAGGGTAAATCCATCTTCAACTTTAACACCATTACCTTTGTTTGCCCAATGACACCTAAAAACCGAAACATAGAATACATGATAGTCTAGTAATATTATATCCGTCAATATTCCATAGTAAGTAACCCAATCTAGCACTTGCGCAATATCTTTTGCGCTTGCCCTACACATGCTGGTTGCCTCATAAATAATCCCACTGTTATGGGTTTCCCGGTCGACATCTTTTGTGTGAAAATGCTGCCCATTGATAATATACCCAGAAAAATACAATGCACTATTCCGTGGACCATATGCAATCCATTTCAATGTGTCCGAGTCAGCTTTTGAATCAATAGGAATCTGTTAAAGTGCATAATTTAAATGAAGAGATACAAAGTAAGTGAGTAGTTATTAAATTAAACACAAACTAAGGTAATAAAAACCTGGAAGATTTAATCGAACCTTATTTTTTATCCATTCTGCAAATTTTTCAGTATGTTTATTCCAAAGTTAGGTTGCATCGCGTGTAAGACGTTTGTTTGATTCTTGTAAAACCTCCAAGTGCATGCTAGTAGGAGAGAAAACTGAATAAGTAAAATGGTTATGGTGTAACGATAAAGATCTAACATCTGTGAATTTCATTTTACTTACTTTAAATATGGATCCACCACAGCTGTATTCATCAACACAACTTGATGTGCAAGTTTTTTTTCTCTATCGCTTAGTGTGATTGATGTGACTCTAGAAATTGGACGGCCTTCCAGAATAACTTCATTCGCAAATTCATTATTGCGAACTTCTTTTTCCTCCACTTGTATTTTTTTTTTCAAAAAATCGCTACAAAACCTTATGCACTCTTCTGCAAGATATGATTCAGCGATACACCCCTCTGGCCGTGCAGGGTTCCTAACGTAATCTTTTAGCGTTTTCATATATCTGTACATAAATAACTTATAAGTTATTCAACATATTATGCTTCAAACAGAACTATTCAGACTAAAAAAAAAGGAATGATTCCTTACCTCTCAAAGGGATACATCCAACGAAAATGAACAGGTCCACATAATCTAGTTTCTCTTCCTAGATGAACCGTTAAGTGTACCATAATATCAAAAAAAGAAGGTGGAAAAAACCTTTCAAGCATGCACACAGTTTCAATGACGTTTTCCTCCAATATTTCTAATTTCTCTCTATATATAACACGCTGACACAACCTATTGAAGAATGCACATAACCGAAGTACTGCATTTCTAGGCCATTTTGGAAGTAATCCTCGTAAAGCAACCGGCAACAATTGTTGCATTAGAACATGTAATCATGGGACTTCAGGCCAATGACCTTGCATTCCTCATAAGATACACACGTCCCAATGTTTGAACAATAGCCATCAGCTCCCTTGAAGTCATTTAATCTCTTGCAAAATTTCTTATTTTCAGACCTTGAAAATGTCCATGGAGCAGGTGGAAGGTATGTTCTGCTTCAATGAGGTTGTGGATGTAGGTCCTTCCGTATTTGCATATCATGTAAATCCTTACGAGCATTAACCCCATCTTTTGACTTTCCACAGTGCAACATTGTGCATATAATGCTTTCACAAACATTTTTTTCGACATGCATTACGTCTAAATAATGACGTAATGGAAGTTCCTACAAAAACATGAACGTAACCATTAATACTTATTTTTTTAGACCATTACTGAATATATAAAAAAAACAAAGCGATTAAAGACATAAAAACTAACCTCCCAATATGGTAAATCGAAAAAGATTGACCTTTTGTTCCACCTTGATAGCTCATCATGATCATCATCATCGTCATTGCCATCAACATCATCATCAACATTATCATCAGCATCAGCATCATTAGCATTATCATTTCTTTTTATTTTTTTGTTATGACATTTTCCAAAATCATTTGGAAAATTCTTAAGAGCAATAAAAATGTTCCGACCAGACAAGATTCTAAGCTTCCTTCCATGTTCCACATTGTTATGAAACCAAATCTTCTTTCCTTGATATTCATGTGTAGGTGACAAAAATTTCTTATAACCCATATATGCAAATTTCTTATTGTGCGTTAACCATCTGTAATGCGTATTTTTGCCAAAAAGAGGACATGCCTTTTTACCTTTTGTACAACATCCAGCGAGGTTTCCATATGCTGGAAAATCACTTATGGTCCATAGCAAAATTAGCTATGAGATTAAAAATATTTCCACCAAACGCATCATAGGCCTCCACTCCAATGTGCCACAAATGTTGCAAGTCTTCTATAAGTGGCTGTAAGTAGACGTCTATGTCATTTCCAGGTTGCTTTGGACCCGGAATCAATAGTGTTAACATGATATTCTCTTTCTTCATGCACAACGCAGGAGGCAAATTGTAGTTAACTAGCATCACTGGCCAACAACTGTATTTAGAGCTTAACATGGAAAAAGGATTAAAACCATCAGTAGAAAGACAAAGTCTGAGATTGCGTGGATCAGCTGCAAATGATTCCCATTTATCATTAACCAATTCCCATGTTACGGAATCAACAGGGTGCTTCATTTTCCATCTTTTATTTTATTATTGAAATGCCACTTTCAATCTGCACCCATTTTTTTCAGACCTAAACATCCTTTTGAATATTGAAATTATAGGAAAGTTCCTCAAAACTTTAATTGGAATACCTTTTCTAATCTCTTTGGTCCTCTTATTTTTCTTCCATCTTGAAGCACCACATTTAGGACAATTGTCCAAGTCCTTGTACTCTTTTCTAAATAGATAACAATCATTCTATCAAGCATGAATCTTTTTATAACCAATCTCAAATGACTTGAGAAACTTTTTAACCAAGTAAAATGACTTCAAAAATACATTGTCATGTGTAAGCATGCCTGCCAATGTCTCAAGAAGCTAACTAAAACTTTTATCAGACCATCCACTTTGAGTTTTAAGTCGATATAAAGCTACAATGGCTGATAGCTTGTTATAATTTGAACAGTTCGGGTAAAAAGGGGTTTCTGCATCTTTTAGTTTTGCTATAAAATCATCAGCATGTATATATTTAGTAGGCTCAATGTAGTCTTCATTAACCAACTGAATAGGATTCATATATTCTTCATCAAAAAAGTGGGCAGCTCTATATAAGTTGTATGTCTCGTCGTTCCACATTTTTTCAGGAAAGTTGTCATCAATAATTATCTGCTCTCCATGCTCATACCAATCTTTACTTTTTTTGTACTTCGCATCCATTCCCCTTGCCAAATGTTCAACAACAGTACTGCCACATTGATGCTCTACATTGTGACAATCTATGCAAGGGCATAAGATCATTTTAGGATTTCCCAAATTGTTTGCAACCATTTTCACAAAATTCCATGCTCCTTTTTTATACTCAGGATCAGCTTTATGATAAGAAAGACAAGAAAAATCTATTGCTCTAAGACCTCTGACATTTCTAATTCTATAATAAATATCTAACTACGCACAACTAATTTTGTACCTGTGAAGACCCACCCAACCTTTATCCAACATCATATATTCTTGTAGTACTCAGCCCAACAAATTCTAAAATTCAAACAAATAACTACTTAAATCTTCATGGGGTAATTGAAAGTTTCATATATATATATATATATATATATATATATATATATATATATATATATATATATATATATGTATATATAAGCAGTACTTGAAGACAAGTCCAATTTCATACTAAATAGATATTCATATCCGTTCTGAAAACATTACAAACTGGCCGCATAAATGTTAAAAACAAAGACAAAAATTAAATTCAGACAACGCTACAGCATAAATGTGATGAAGGGGTACAAATTGGACAAATTTTGGCCTTTTCATAGCACTAAGTGAAAAAATGTTATTGTCATATGCTATTAATGAGCAATTGTTGTGTACTAGTGAATGCCATCTTTTCAAAGAAATCGTAATTATAATACGTTCAGAATATATGTTAGAACCTTTTGAATGATACCCGCTACGACATCATTTCCTTGCATACATGACAGTGACCTAAAAACTATAAGTAGATCAAACAAGAAAATGAATCAAAACACCATCTTTCAAAGAATAAAAAAATTGTATTACTCAAGTAACACAATTTACATAACTTTTGAATAGTATTCCCTCTGCAATATCATTTCCATGCATATATAATTGACCTAAAAAAATTTACACCTATCGCCTAGTGATCACTTGCTGAGTGTGTGTATGCATTTTTTTTCTTAAAGGATCACTTGCAAAATGTTAATATGGCCATTTTCATGTTTTGTTGTTTGTTTTGGATTTAGAGTGTTAATATGATATGTATGTTTGCCTAAATAGATTACTGAGGTACAAAAATTGGCTCCAGAGCTAATACAAAAATATAATAAAACATAAATCCTTATCTTTTATGAAGATAGAAATAGTAATTCAAGAAAGCAAATAAACTAAATGTTGTTTTAAGAAAGAAAGTGGCAAACCTTTTAGTTTTCCTCCTAATAGAACTATTTTAATTTCCTCCCCTTCAACCTCTGCGTCACTTGGTTCATATTCAAACAGAGGTAAGTTGTAACAAATAAGAGGGGGGAAAAAAGCCTAAAATATTGATCTAAACAAAAAGATATACAATAAAAATAAAACCATTACATGGGAATCATTTAGTTCAACAATGAAATCACATCTTCTCGAATGGATGAGCTTAAGTAGTTGTAGTGGTGATTATAACGAATGGATACAAAGCACCGACGAAATACCATACAGACAATATGTCCAAGTCAAGACCAGGTATTCCTTAAATTATTTTGGTGATGCTGCCTTCAAATAAAGGGGATGAAACAAGTAGGACTCAACAGTGAATACTGGTACACTTCAGTGATTAGTAGATGTACTGGTTCATATTTACACTACAAGAAAAAAGACCCTTCAAGGTCAAGACTTTAGGATGTGTATTATTTCAATATACCATCTATTGCTTACATATATATTTTTTTTGTTAAGCTTTAATTTCAAATATGTTACTGAAGTTTGCAAGACACATGTTAAGATAACAATTTCCTCGAGGCATGAGTAAGTTATTGCACTGTTGGGTGTGGAAAATTGGTAGGTGGGGCTAGAAGATGTTTTAGTTATTTGGAAATCTTTTATGGTGTTATTCAAGTATGTTTTCAAGGCTAAGACAAAGTTAACAAGCATTTTTTTTTATGGTGGCTCGTATCAATTAGCTTGTGACAGCTTGAAAAGGAACACTACTCATTGCTACTCGATACGAGCCCAAGAGGTGCTCATTAGAACATATTGTAAATTGGATACATGAACATTGTATTACTTGCTGATTGGTTAGTGTGAAGGAAATTTAAGAAAATTATAACTTGCACTTATTGTAGGTTGTTCATATATCATTTTGCATTGGAAACCTTGTTTAGTTATTCAAAGTAAAACCATCTTCTAAGTGGTAGGCTTTTAAGTTGAAAATTGGTAGACTTTTGAGTTGGAGTACTCAATTGTTGTGAAGGAGGAAGGTAAAATTGGTTGGTTCATATGTTAGGCTACTTTACAATGAGTTTATTGTAATGGGTATTGTCTATTTCATGGATTTCATGAACTTCATTGAGAATAGTTTTTTTTTAATCGACCTAAACAGCGATTAGATTGAAGAGTTGGAATGTGTCTGAGGTAAAGCACTGACTAAGCAAAATGAGATTTAATTCAGTATATGAAGATGGTTTGGATGATTTTGTGAATCTTATAACCCCAACTAAGTTAGTGTTTGTTGAATGCAAAAGTCTGACTCAATACAAGCTGGGTAACCCCCTGTTTCAGTCATTGTTTTGCACTAAATTCAGGTCTCTTTTGGGCACTTAAGTTCGGCTGATATTTCAATCCATTTCACATTAGTTAACACTTTTTCCGATTATAGTTGCACCCATAATTCAGCATGATTTCCCTAGAAACTTATGTTATTTATGTTTGTTTTCGAGCCTTCTCTTGCTCCAAAATCAGCAGATGTATAGCCATTTTTTTTTGCTCCAACGTAGCCGTAGGTCAGGGTTGTTTTTGGCTCTGTTTCAGCTAGGTGAGCAGGTTGTTTCAACATGGTTTCAGCAGGGTTCTTACCTCTGTTTATCCGTGATGGCAATTCTGTCTGCTCTAATTCTTTGAACATGTCTTTCCAACTACGAAGTTGGCAATCCTATCTGCTCTAATTAATGATGTGGTAAGTGACTTCTACTTGTTACCGTTTGATGGTTATCTCTTCTTTCAAGCTCTTATGGTGCATTTCTATGTTCATTTGCCTAGGAAATTCTATGACTCGATAAATAAATTATTATTGGTGGTTGTTGGCAATTATGCAAAATTATTAGTCCTAAATTTCCCTTGGATACAATTCACTCCCCACCACACCACGGATTTCTTGATGAGAATTAAATGATGTAATACAATGGACTTATCTATTATTTTTTGCTCAGTCGTATGTTTACCCATGAGAACATCATACAATTTTCAGGTCATACACCATAAGTTCAAATTCAAAATTTTAGTTTCAAACATTACATTCAAAAGGGAAATGAGGTTGAAGTTGATCCAAACCTTAAGAAGTGTTTGCAGAACTAACTTTCTTCCTCTCTACATCAAAACTAAGTCCAAAGCTTTATCCTTCAAAATCCACAGCTTCTTTATTTTCAATGACAATATGTTACAAAGACATACAAAGAAATTATCTCTTCAGAATTGCGCTAAAGGCCAAATATGCAAAAAAAGAATGAGAGCTTAAAGAGGAGCAAAAACTCCAAAGGTCAATACTTTCTTAAACTTTTAAAAATTGAGAATTTCACACCAAACAAGACTCTTCCTTTAACACCTTCAAAACAACAAGAACACCCAAAAATCAGAATGAGAAGGAAACATAGAACCCTAAGAAATTTCAAGAGAAATGCAGGAATTTTACTCAAACAAACCCAAGGAAAAAAAATCAAAGGGTTTTCCCCAACTTTCACAAAAGCCTCTCTTCAAAGCCAAAATGAGGAGGAAAGACAAGATTTTTAAATAAGGCAAATGGTTTTAAAACCCTCAACATTTCATCAAAATGTGCTCATAATGAACAAAAACTCCCAAAATTTAGTAGGATTGAGACAAATATTTTCTTCCTTTTTTTTCAAGATAAAGCATGCAAATCACCCCCAAATTTCAAGAAAATCAAAGGGAATGTGGTCAAAACACAATAATATCTCTCAAAATCTAGTAATGATGAAAAAGGGAACAACTTTTTCCAGAGAAATTACTGCAATCTCCTCCCATTTCGGAACCAAATGGAAAAACTATCCCCGCAACAGAGAAATCTCTAAAATTTTGAAGAAACAAATATGTTTCCTTTCAAGACAAATGTCCATAAATTCCCCAAAATCATGCTCAAATCCCCTCCAAATTGCATCAAAATCAACCAAAAAAAATATTTTTTCACGAATGCCAGTGGGGGCTCATTCAAAACAGCCAAAGAACCCCTAAAACATCAAGTAAAAAGAAAGAAAGAAAGAAAGAAAGATACCTCTAGAGGGAGAGCATATCGGAGAGAGGGTTGAGAAATAACTCTGCTTAAACCCTATTTCCTTGTCTCTCTCTTTAATGTCAAAAAAAGGGAAAACTTAGCGATTCGGAGAGGGGGTTGAGAAATAACAGACAATTTCTTCCTTGCACAGGGAAACAACTAGTCGGAGAGGGGGTTGACAGCTAGAGAGAGAGCATATCGGAGAGGGAGAGCAGAATGGAGAGGGAGATGAGAGCAGATCAGAGAGGGAGACAGAGAGGCAGAGAGCTTTGACTTCCTGCTTCCTTCCTTCTTTCTTTGTTTTGTTTTTTTTTCCTTTTTCGATCGAGCGGGCACTTTGGCGCCTGCGAAATATGACTCCCGCCTAGCCAAACTTTTGATAGCATTTTACAATTTGAGGAAGGGAGTACAAATATTAGAGATTTTGGCCTTTTCATAGCATTTGCAAAAAAAATGCTATTAAGAAGGCATAATGTTAGTCAATCATAGCACATTGGACAAAAACGCTATAAACATATGCTATAAATGAGGACTTTTCTTGTAGTGGTTCCTCCCAGGCTTTCATGGAGTTAAGTACGTCTGACATGCTAGCGTTTAGGGGTGTCACGGCCTTGAATCCAACATAGTCGGATGATTTCTCCAGCCTAGGACGACCAGGGTCTGGCCTGTTATTGCTGTGCTTCCTTTTGCTCTGTTCCTCGTCCTTACTACTCTTTCCCTTCTTTTTCCTAAGACAAGAAGGTTTCCTATCTTCTTCGGTTTCCCTTTTAGCGGTCCTTGACTCCTCCAGGGTGATGTGTCTCTGGACGCTCTTGAGGAGTTCCGCCATGTCCAGAGATTGCTCCAAGGTGACGTCCTCAAAAATCTTTCATTCTCTAAGGCCCGCAGTGAAGGTTGTCTCGGCTGTATCGTCGCTACACCCGTCGATGAGGATCAACTCGTTTTTAAAACGTGTGACATACTTTCGGAGCATTTTGTTGGACCTCTGCCTTAGAGAGAGTATGTAGTGCGGGCTTTTTCTGAACCGTTGGCTTCTGATGAAACGTGTCAGGATTTTGTTCGCTAGTGTTTTGAAAGTGTTGATTGACTTCGGTGTAAGGTTGTAGAACCATGTTAGTGTAGAGCTTTTTAGACTGGTGGGAAAGGTTCTGCACATGACAGACTTGGATCCTTCTTTATGAGCCATTACATTCTGGTAATGGCGCAGATGATCGAAAGGATCGGTGGTCCAATCGTAGGAGTCGAGCTTCGGGGGAGTGAACTTCATCGGAAGGGCCTTGTTCATTATCCGGTCCACAAATGGTGGGACGGAGAGGCGATATAGTACGTACGGATCATGCACCCCTCTGCGGAAGGGGTTCCCAGGGCTGAGCCTCATTGTCCCGGTTGTGAGCACAACGTTAGCTGAGCAGCCCCCTTAGTCCAATGAGAACTAGCAGCGGCCTAGCTCTCCTACGCTTGCTCCCTACCATCTTCTGGAGGCGGAGGTTCATGCTTATCCCCCGTTAGTAGGTGGTTGATTTTGTCGGGTAAGAGTCTCCACCGCCTTGGGGATCTGCTGTATCTGAAAGTGCAGCACATCGATTCTATGTCCACGGTTACTATCGTTGGCATGGGAGTGTGAGTTGGCTGCCCGTGCATGACAAGAACTGCTGAATGAGGCGATATAGGGACAACCTGAGCATTGGACATGTCCCCTGGTTCTTCATTGTGGCGTGACCTGGTGGTCACCATCTCTCTTGGTTTTGATTGGAGACGACGATTAGTGTAAAGTTATGACCTTGTCGTCCCCACGGACGCTGCCAAACTGATGCAGGCTTTTTCCGTTCCCTGCTTTGATCTAATCCCGTTGACCTGCACAAGTAACTAACGTGAGCCACAGACCACCGTGGGGTGGCTGATGGCACTCAGATGCTAAAGTTAGACAGGGCATTAAGGAATGTGTAATGCTGTAACAAAGAATTTGTAGCATACCTTAGCTTACCAACCTCATGTCTTATTTATAATGCAAGGAGTTATGGTTTTACCAGGCCATCGTAGGTGCAGTTTAGGAAGGAGATCATCCTGGAGATCCCTCCCTAATTAGGAGTCGTGCTGTAAGAGGGAAGTTCCCTGTTAGCTCCATGCTCCTAGATACGCGAGAGATAGTTCCCAATCTAAGAGCAATTCTTATAAGAGAGTTTCCCTGTGTGGAAGATACTCTGGTGTTTGCATCCTAGTTGGAAGCAGAGAGCAGCTGTAGTTGCCCATCCGAAGCTGATCCTCGAGATACTTGTCTGAAGAAGGCTTACGGGTATTGAGGATAGATGTGAGACGAGTGGGCCTAGCATGTTGTGAGAGTTCGGGTCTGCCAGGCGAACTGTAGTTTGGAGGGCTTAGAACCGCTTGGGCTGGATCAGTGTTGGGCTGACGCTTGAGGCCGTAATTCCTCGAGATTATCATGACACGTGTACGGCTCTAGGGTGTGACCGTTTTTATGTATCATCAGTATGGTTGACAAACCTCAATTTTTCCTTTTCTTGTACTTATTATTGAAGTTCTCAAAAAACCATTTATTGCAAGTTGCGTATGTGTTTTTAACCTTCCATAATTGATGGATTTTTATAGATGCTTTTAATTACTGAGTTTTGTTGAAAGGGTCTAAAAACACACTCTTCTGAGTGTCTCAACCCCAAAGTTAATGAGTTTTTTATTTCAAATGGAATGGTCTTAGTGATTAGGAATGTATCCATGTGTAGCCCTTGACCGGCAAAAACCTTTCTATTGGTGCCAGTACCGTAGCAAATATGGATATTGGTAAGATATTAATTTTGGTCAATATACCCTTGCAAAATCAAAAATGAAGATTGAAATTCAATAAAGTAAAACAGAAATTTTATAGGCTTACTGGATATCAAGTTGATAACCCTACTTCCAAGTTGTCATCGCTAATGATGCACCAAATCGTCTCGTAATCTACTTCGTACACGTGGCATAATGATCTCATCAACAAAATGGTGCAGGCCTAAATTAACGCCCAGTCAGATTCAGCCCAATAGATACAAAACCAAGCCCAGATCACTCCAAGCCCAATAAGGCGACTATCTGAGAGTTGGACCAAGATAACAAAGTTGTATCCGACCCATAAGTCAGATAGTCAAGCCAAGTACCCGTAAGACCTAATCTGGCAAGTATCTAAGAGTTTGATCATAGACAGGCAGGGTAGTAAGACGTTGACTCTTACTAGAAAACAAACATTAGAGTATAAGTCGTGTATGGAACTCTCATGCATGGATAACTTTCAACAATAAAAGGATCTCTGACAGATATCATTCCTTAAACCACATAACCAAAGGCATAGCCGAACAAGGACTCTTGCATGATAAATAGATAACAAGGTTGAAGCACTAAGGTGCTACAGAACCCTAATCGCAAGTAATAAACCTTTTTCATGTTTTGTCTGACTTTAGCATCAGAGTGCCATCAGCTGCCACAACGGTGGGTTTAGGCTCAAGTTTGTTCCTTGTGCATGTCAAAGAGAACAAAAATTGATCTATCAGTTTGGTTCCATCTCCGGGGAACGATGAAGTTCCTAAGAAAAAAGAAATAACACCCCTTCGTTACAGTCTGAAAAGATGGTAGCTACAAGATCTCGCACTAATGGTGAGATCGCCAAGCCTTCAGACGCTCGAGCCGACGCAATACCACTAGCTCCAATAGTGCCAGCCAAGAGGGGAGAACTGCCCCGGGCTCTCACGTCGGTTGCAACCATGATGGACTCTAGAGTGGATCAGCTCTTTGCCCAAGTGCAACAGATTGCTCGAGTGGTGAATATGCTTGCTCATCAGAACCCACCACCCGCAGGCGGTGACAGGGAGGAGGTAAAAACCATGTATCCGTAGGATAATAGAGAGTACGTTCAGGATAACCACAATGTCCCTTCTGGTTATCAGGGGACCAAGAACAACAAAAATCAGGGGATCGGGGCGGTCTATGGAGACAAAACATCTAAGGCTGACAAGTCCAATACACAAAATCCCATTCGGCTTGAGGCCACGAATTCAGATGTGTTGTACAATCTCACCTTCCCCCGTTCATGGATTAGATCATGAACGTGCCACTGCCAAAGAAGTTCAACCCCCCAAAGGTGGAATTTTATGACGAGACAGCGGACGCGTCAACCTACCTGCGCCATTACCATCATGTGATGGCGCTAAAAGAAGGATCTGAAGCGGTAATGTGTCAGACATTTCCCACCAACTTGAGCACTGGCCTAGTTTCACAGTCTCCTTCCAAGGGCTATTGACTCGTTTCAGATGCTGGTAAAAGCGTTTATCACTCACTTTGTCGACGACCAACAGATCAGGAAGGGGTCGCATTACTTACTCACCCTCAAGCAAAATAAAATGAAACACTGAAGGGATACCTCACCCTTTTCAATGATGAGTTAACTTTGATCGATGACTGCAACGATGACACTTCAGTGACAAACCTTCACTTCAGAGCTAACGAGAGGTCAATTCTACAACTTCATGACCCTGAAGCCTCCGACAGACATGGCGAGCCTGCTAACGAGCGCTCAAAAGTACATCACCCTTGAGGAGATGTGGGCCGCCAAAAGGGGGAGAAAGTAAGAAGAAATATTCTCCTAGCCCTTGAGACAATAAGAAAATAAAAATAATTGGAGGATGATGACAAAAGAAAGAGGAAGCGGAGTAAAAGTAAGCATGATTCTTGACGGATGAGGCAAGGAAATGCTTCTAACTTTGTCTGATCTAGATCCTATACTCCTATCAACGCTAGACTGTCTGACATCCTCAATACAATTAAAAATTGGAGAGAAGTGGAGTGGCCCTCCAAACTCCAGGGAGATCCCACCCTGAGAGACAATGGAAAGTATTGCTCATTTCACAAGGACAACGGTCACGACATTGAGGACTGCAAGATTCTCAGAAGTGAGATAGAGTACTGGATGAAGAAGGGGAAATTTAAAGAATTTTTGAGCTCGAACAAGAGACAAGACTGAGCGAAGGAAATAGAAGAAGTCGTCAAAGAAATATAAGAGAAGGCGCCGGGAATTATATACATCTTGCATGGGGTGTGTTCGGAAGGTGAGTCCAACAAGTCCTAGAAGACAACGTTCAGCGAGATGTGGACTCGATCCACCTATGAAGACCGACAAGTGCAATACGGTCGTGTTTAAATCCTAATCCAATCATTGACATTTACGGATAATGACCTCTAGGGCATCCACTCTCCTCATAATGATGCACTGGTCATTTCAGTCTTCATAGCGAAGTGGGAAGTGAAGAGATCCTTGGTCGACATAGGGAGCTTCCTGAACGTCCTATTTCTCAATGCATTCCGCAACATGCAGCTCAAAGAGGAGAACTTGATGCCCGCCAGCCACCCCATGATTGGGTTCAACGGGGAGAAATGTTTTCCCGTCAGGAAGATTAGGCTGACGGTAATG
The DNA here is from genome assembly GCA_963556465.1 of Berberis vulgaris. Lineage (NCBI taxonomy): Eukaryota > Viridiplantae > Streptophyta > Magnoliopsida > Ranunculales > Berberidaceae > Berberis > Berberis vulgaris. Next base: position 35,924,053 of record OY747126.1, on the reverse strand, counting down.
GTAGGAGAGCCACAACTGCAAAAAATCTTGTTCTAGGAGTTCATGGTGGTGAATGCCTCTTCAACCTACAACATCATCTTGGGAAGGCCTTAGATTTATCATATGGCTACTTAACGAAATCATCAGTGAAGAGGTACAAAGGCTACTTAACGCTAACAAGATTAAGGAAGCACGATACCTAGACTGGCTGGCGAATACCGTCTTCGTGACAAAGAAGAATGGGAGTGGAAAGTCTATGTGGATTACACAGACCTGAACAAGGCTTGTCCAAAAGACAACTTTCCACTTCCCTTCCTTGATCAGATCGTGGATGCCACATCTGAACACATCCTTCTAAGCTTCATGGATGCTTATTTTGGATACAAACAGATACAAATGCACACCCCAAACCAAGTGAAGACCTCCTTCATAACTGAAATAGGGATATACTGTTATTGGGTGATGTCGTTCGGTCTAAAGAATGCGGGATCAAAGTATCAACGACTGGTAAACCAGATGTTCAAGGAAAAAATTGGCAAGACCATGGATGTCTATATAAAAGACATGCTGGTCAAAAGTCCCCGCAGTTAGATCACATCACTAACCTTGCAAAAGCATTCAATCAACTCCGCAAGTATCAGATGAAGCTCAATCCACAAAAATGCACCTTTGGAATTTAGTCAGGCAAGTTCCCGGGTTACATAGTAAACCGAAGAGGGATAGAGGTTGATCCGACGCAGATTCATACTCTTCTCAATATGAAGTCTCCGACCACCGTTAAGGAAGTTCAGAGCCTGATTGGGAAGGTGGCATCACTCAACAGGTTCATCTCCAAATCATCTGACAAATGCCTCAAATGTTTTCAAAATTCTAATAGGAAACAAAGGGTTCAAATGAGACGAAGAGTGCGAACTATGGGAACTATGGAATTGCTTTCAAAATTGTTAGTAGGGGAAACATTTTACCTGTATCTATCTGTCTCAAAGCATGCTGCCAGTTCTGCCCAAGTCCAAAACAATAAAGAAATACAAAGACCAGTATACTATGCCAGCAAAACTTTTGTGGAAGCGGTGTCAAACTACCAAGACCTAGAGAAGTTAGCCTTGGCGCTGGTCGTCTATTCTTGGAAGCTATGACCCTACTTCCAGGCCCATTCTATAACGGTCTTAACTAAACACCACTCCGCATAGTATTGCACAAACCTGAGTTGTCTGGCAGGATGGTTAAATGGTCGGTCGAATTAAGGCAGTTTGATATCAACTACTCCTCAAGAACAACCATCAAAGCTCAAGCGTCGGCGGACAGTATCGCCAAACTTACTAGCGGTGGAAAATAGGAGTCAGACGACCATGAATAGAGGTTAGATGACTAAGGATGGGTCCTGCACTGTGACGGGTCATCCAAAGTTAATGGAATTCAAGCTGAAGTCTCTCTCCACTCTCCATGCAGGGTGACTCTAGAGAAAAGCGACAGGTTTGGCTTTCTTGCATCCAACAATGAAACAAAGTACGAGGCCCTAATTTTTGGGCTAAAGCTCACCAAGGGGATCGGAATAGACAAGCTGACCACATACAGCGACTCCCATCTAGTAGTCAACCAGGTCAAAGGGTAGTTCAGCAGCAAAGATCCCAGAATGTCGGCTTACTGCGAGAAAGTGATCAGCACCATAAGTGGATTTAAAAGGTTAGAGCCCCAGCGATGTCCCAGACGGGCTCATTGAGTTCAAAGAAAAATCAAGTCTGGAAAAATAAGAATCCAATGGTGCCTACGCGACAAGTAAAGAGACAAACTGGATTTGCGCCAAATACATAGTTCGAAAATGCGACAAGTTTCAGAGATTTGCGCCATATGTGCACATGCCCTCTCAACCCTTGACTTCAATGACTAGCCCTTGGCCTTTCGCACAGTGGGGAATGGATATTGTTGGGCCACTCTCCATCTCCATCAAAAAGAGGTTCCTCTTCGTAGTAGATTACTTTACCAAATGGGTCGAAGTGGAGCCCCAGGCCAAGATAAGCAAAAATCAAATTGAGAATTTCAAATGGGCATCCATCATCTGCAAATTCGACATCCTGAGGATACTAGTTAGTGACAATGGGACTCAGTTTGAAGGCAAAATGGTCAAAAAGCTATGTGATAATCTTAGCATCAGCCACCATTACTCCTTACCAGAGCACCTCAAGCTAATGGACAGTTGGAAGTCACCAACAGGATCATTTTGGAAGCGTTCAAAAGTGGACTGTGGGTCTCAGAGCTACCAAGATTCCTCTGGGCATATCGAACCACCAAAACAACCATTATTGGGGAAACACCGTTCGCTCTAGCTTACGGATCAAAAGCAATGATCCCAGTAGAGTTAGGGATTCCAACATTCAGAACGGAGGAGTTCAGGTTGGATGGCAATGATGAGCTTTGCGCGTCGGACTTGATCTCCTTGAGGAAAAAGGAGATGAGGCTTTCGCCAAGATAGTTGCCTACCAACAGATAATGACTCATTACTATAATAAGAAGGTCAAGCCATGAGAGTTCAAAGTGGGAGACTAGGTACTCAGAAAAACTCAACAAAACACTAAGAAACTAGGCGCGGGAAATCTGAATCAAAACTAGGAAGGGCCCTACAAAGTGATTAAGGTCAATATGCCAGGTAAATATTGGTTAGAAAACATGAACATTGAAGGCCTTTATCAACCATGGAATGTAGAACACCTTAAGAAATATTATCAATAAATTCAAGATGTTTGCTCTACTAAAGTTTCACCGATGTTCATTTCAATCTATTGCAATCTGATAAAACCTGCTGGTCCGACCTCCATGTCAGAGCACTGGGTGAGTTACATAAGTCAGTACACCTAAGTTAGACTCATACACCAAAGGTCGTCTGATGGCCAAACTTCACCAAAGTTTAGTCAATTCATTCAGACTAATGAAGACAACTTTTGGTCCTCTCTAATGCCTAATCTGTTAAGAACGAACAAAGATGGCTTAGAAAGTAGAAGTCTAGTCGGAGCTCATGAAGCCTGATCAAGATGACTTACCAGGGATCATTGTCCGACCATGGTCAATGATGGCCAAACTTGACCAAAGTTTAGTCAAATCATTAAGAGTGATGAAGAAAACTTCTGGCCCGCTCTAAGGGCTAGTCCGCCAAGAGCGGGCAAAGATGGCTTAGAAAGTGGGAGTCTAGTCAGAACTCATGTAGCCTGATTAAGATGGTTTGCTAGGAATCATTGTCTGACCACAGACAATGATGGCCAAACTTGAACAAAGTTTAGTCAACTTATTAAGGCTGGTAAAGACAACTTCTGGTCCGCTCTGACCCCTAGTCTACAAAGAACATACAAATATGACTTAGAAAGTGGGAGTCTAGTCAAAGCTCATAAAGCTTTACCAAGATGACTTGCCAGGGATCATTGTCCAACCATAGAAAATGATGGCCAAACTTGATCAAAGTTTAGTCAGCCCATGAAGGCTGATGAAGAAAACTTCTAGTCCGCTTTACAACCTAATTCGCCAAGAGCGGATTAAGATGGCCATTCAAATGATCTCTGGTTCGCCAAGACTATTCTTACTCCGCTGCGCAAAGTTTAGCCAACTCACAGAGTTTGACTAAGATAACTTTTGGACCCTTTAAGAGTCTTAACCAAGAACCATACAAGTTGAGTGGTCAAAACTCACAGGAACATGTTAACTATACAGTTCCCAGACTTAGTAAAATTTCATGTCTAACGACCAACATCTGGCAATAAATACATAAAAGATTTAGCAGAAAAAGTCTAGAAAATACAAGTACAGCATGGACGGTTGTAGGAAATGACTTTACAAGGGCAGTAAAAAATTTCTTCAAAAACAAAAAGCTGCTTGGGGAGGTAAATGCCATATGTATTACTTTGATTCCAAAGATTACCAATGCTTCTTACTTTACTGATTACAAGCCGATTTCTTGCTGCAATGTCTTGTACAAATGCATCACCAAGATCATGACAAATAGGATGAAGAAATTGATTCACAGGTTGGTTAGCTCGGATCAATCAGCTTTCATACAAGGTAGATACATCCATGACAATGTGATGCTAGCTCATGAGCTAGTCAGGAACTATCACAGAGACAAGGGAGCCCCTAGATGTGCTGCAAAGATTGACCTTAGGAAGGCTTATGATACAGTTAGATGGGAAACAATTGAGCATGTCATGCAGAAAATGCACTTCCCTGCTTTGTTCATTGATTGGGTAAAGGTGTGCATCACGATGCCTAGGTTATCCATTTCTGTTAATGGCTCTCCTAATGGCTTCATCAAGGCTAAGAGAGGAATAAGACAAGGGTGCTCGATGTCTCCGTACTTGTTTGTTATGGTAATGGAAATTATATACTTAATACTCAAGGGAAAGGTGGAAGAAGGAGAGTACGGGCTGCATCCTAAGTGTACCAATCCACAAATCACCCACCTATGCTTTGCAGATGATTTACTTGTTTTTTTCCAAGGAAATTCCACGTCTTCTATGGCACTATCAACTGCCTTAAGAACTTTCAAATCATGCACGGGGCTTGCTATTAATTGTTCTAAGAGCAATTTGTTTGCTTCTGGGGTGCCTAATGAAGAACTTCAAAATATAACTAGGTGTCTTGAGTTCAACCTAGAGGCGCTTCCAGTAAAGTATTTGGGTCTCCCCTTGATTTCATCTCGCTTCGACTACAATCAATGTCTTCCACTGATAGATAGAGTCAGGAAACTAGTCCAATCATGGAAGAATAGGACACTCTCATATGCAGGCAGAGTTACCCTCATCAAAGCAGTCCTGAACAGTCTCCATGTCTACTGGACATCATGCTTTATTCTGCCTTCAAGTGTACGAGATGATATCACAACAATTATGCGGAACTTCCTGTGGTCAGGGTCCGAAAACTACACAAAGAAACCTATGGTTAATTGGCAACGCATTTGTAGTCCTTACAAGGAGGGAGGCTTGGGCATAAGGTGCATTGAAACTTCAAACAAGGCAGCAATGATGAGACATGTATGGAGTATAGCTTCAAATAAGGATAACCTGTGGGTGCAGTGGACTAAAGCCAACTTAATAAAAAACCAAAAATTTTGGACTATGGGTACTCCGAATGAGGCTTCCTGGTGTTGGCATAATATTCTAAAGTGTAGAGGTCAGGCTAGCTCACTTATAGTCCATTCTATTGGTGATGGGAAGGACACTATGCTATGGAAAGATCCATGGCATCCTCTGGGCATCCTGCTCAACAGGTTCCCACAGCACCTAACGTACCATTCATTACTTCACCGCAATGCCAAAGTAAGTGCGCTTATTCAAGGTGACAAATGGGACACCAGAAGCTATGAGAGACTGAACATTAATGATATATGTGCTGACCTGGACATGGTGGAAATAGACACAACACACAAAGATGTAGTCATATGGATGGGGGGGTCAAAACGGGGAGTTATCTAACAAGAGTGCATATCACTCACTGAGGCACAGATCACATTCAGTCTCATGTTCCAAGTTAGTGTGGTTCACAGGCAGAATTTCTATACAAAGTTTCATCACCTGGCTAGCAATGCACAAAGCGCTTAAGACCTAAGACAAACTGCTGAAGTGGAGAGGAATTGACAGATCAGTCTATTCATTATGCAGTGATGAACCAGAATGTGAAGAGCACCTCTTCTTCAAATGCAGGTACTATAGCTTCATATGGACACGCATCCTACTTCAGTTAGGTTACAAGCACCAGACCATGGACTGGGATGCAAAGTGGAGATGGTGTGAGACTAAACTCTCAGGTACCTCACCTAGCAGTGTTCTAAAGTGACTTGCTCTGAATGCAACAACGTATCATCTCTGGACAGAGAGAAATAACAGATTCTTCCAGTCCAAATTTAGTGCAGCAATTGAAGTGGTGACCAAGATTGTCGAAGATGTTAGGCTACGTGTTTCAGTCCTTGATCTTAAGATAAAAGATAATGCTGACAATAAGCAGCTCTTTTACAAACGGAGGTTTGACGTGCATTTAATACTTCCACTACCACTCTGCATGCATGGCATCGGCCTGAGCAAGGTTGGTTTAAGGTTAACTCGGATGGTTCACTTACAGGAACTAAAGGGGGATATGGAACACTAATCCGAGACCATGATGGAGTGGTGGTGGCTGCTGGAGCAGGGAGTCAAATAGCGCAAACAGTCCTTCTTCATGAGCTTCAAGGGATTGAACTGGGGATCAAACTTGCACAGAGACATGGCCTTAACAGATTGGAGTTCAGTATGGATTCCAACAATGTTGTTAAATACCTGACCACTGACAGAACTCCTCCATGGGAAGCAATTCATACAACTAGAAGGATCAAATAGGCTTTCGAGAAACTTGAGGGATGCAGGATCATGCATGCAATGCGGGAAACAAACCAGGCGGCGGATAAACTAGCGAAGCTCTTACCTAATCATGAGTTTGTAAAATTCGAACTTCGCATAAGCAGTTCTTTTGTAAAATGCGAAGTCAAAATCAGGGTGGTCGTCTACAATCAGACCTAGTAGCTCCAACCTACCCTTGACGACCTGGATGAAGTCTAAAGTCTTTTGACCTTCAAGAAGTTTCTTCTTGCAGGCTTCAGACTTCACCTTCTCCAGTCTGATCGCAAGCGCAACTATCTTAGATCGTTCATCTGTTAGTTGTTTTTTCAGTGGGCTGAGCTAATCTAGCTCAAAAGAAGCAACTTGATCCTCCACCTTGCGAACACAGAGAAGGCCATCAACAATTATAGATTCGAGCTTATGGCGTAAGGCATTCCACTCAGACTCATCATGTTTCCTTTCAGCAGCCTGAGTTTGCAGATTAGCGTGTGCCTTGTCTGCCGCCTCTTGAGAGTGCCTCAATTCCTTCTGAGCGCGTCTCAGCTCCTCCTAAATGCCACTTATTGAAGACTGAACTTTAACCGGTTAGCCTCGGCGGACCCTAGGCGAGCCTTATTAGAATCCAGCTCCACCTCTGAAGCTTTCAGTTTGGTTGCAAAGTCCGCCAGCGCAGCCTGCAAGTGAGCCTCAAAATATGCTCCTCGTCAGGCCGCCGAAGCTTCTCCTTCATCAACTCAAGCTCGTAGAGTGTGTCGGAGTACGACTTCTACAAGTTAGAAAAAAGTTTTCTCCATGCCATACACTCTATGGCACGTCGATTCCATTTCGGTCCCAACCATAGCGGTCGGATTCAACAGCGCCATCCCTAGCATCATGTGTATATTACCCCGGATTTAATAGCGGGGGCAGCATCCAAAAATCAAACAGATTGAGATGGAAAAGCTCTGTTATCTCCAAGGATGCAGCCACTGCAGCCCAATTTGATTGGATTTCCATAAGTTTGGCTTGCTATGCGCTCAGCCGACCAACATCATCAGCGCCTACCATCTTCGAATGAAACCCCTTCGAGTCAATCACAGGGACAAAAAGCTTAAGTTAAACATCCTTCTTTTCCAGAACTATCTTCTTGGCGGTCTGGGCTAACCCGAACTCCACAATAGTCACCTCTTTCTCCAAACAAACCAGCGGTTGAGAAGGGAAAGCGGCCTTAGAACTAGACCTCTTCTTCTTGGGCCAAGCAATAGGTGGGAAAGTTGCATCCAACTCTGCCTTCTTGGTTGGACTGGGCATTTTCAACTTCCTCTTCCTTGAAGGACGATTGCCACCCTCACTAGTCGACGTCCTGGAAAGGATGGGAGCCTCGTGAAAATTCTCAATTAACCCACTTCGTGCAATGTTGCCCAGCTCCACAACATCTTCAATGGGCATAAAGGTTAATTCATTGAACTTTGCCAGTATTAACTCCTCTTCCTCAGAAAGAAATGGAGCCAAAAAAAATCTTTACAAAAAGATGAGCAATTGTTCAACGCAACATCCACAATGATCAGACAAAAAATAAAAAGAGAGACATTATACTTACTACTATCCAGTCTGAAATTTTTAGTAAGCGGACGACCATCCAGTATAAAATATTGAGATTCCGATGAAGCCAAAAAATAAAATTTATGCCAGAACTTGAAATTGTCTAGTAGATAACCCAGGCAAACTCGCGTATGATGTTGGCAGACTTGTTGATCGTTCAAACGAGGATAAATCAGCAGATGGATCACCTTCAGAGTCACCCGAAGGCCAATGTCCTCTATTGTGATGAGAACGAAGATCAAGGTTTTGTAACCGTTCAGCACCGTCTGAGTGGGCGGAATGCACAGATATGCCCGAAAGCTCCAGATATCTTTTGGGACTGGGAAACGGAGACCCGGTTGAAGCATGCCCCTGTGCAAAGCGACGAACCCCTTCGAAAGCCTCATTAAGGTTTGATTTGAACCCAATGGGAAAAGTCCCAAGTCCTCAGAAATTCAATGATTATCCCAGAGACAAACCAGACAAGTTTTGTCGATCAACCTATCCACGAAAAACTCATAACAAAATAGGGCTAGCTTCTCAGTGGGATTAAGCTCACTCATATCCACCATTGAAGAACGTAGGAACCTTCGATAACACTTGCAAAAACAAAAGTTGAGCAAAACAAGAACACGGAAGTAAAGCAGCAAAGCAGATCTCTAAGAAATCGTAGAAGTAGAGAAACTCAACTCTGCAGAGAAGGAGGCTTATATACAGGTGAAAGAGTTTGTGCCTTTTTTTAGTAGCCACGTACTCAATTAATGAACTGCACCGCTCGAGGAAACGTTTCAGACTCAGTCATCACGACTCTCCAGTTCCCTCATAAAATGACAGTGGACTGGCGAGCTGGCCCACTAACTCGGGGGCACAGCTGATGATACACCAAACTGTCTTGTAATCTACTTCGTACACGTAGATGATGATCTTGTCAACAGAATAGAGTGGCCTTGAATGAGCGCCCACTTTGATCTAGCCCAACTAACACACAACCAAGCCCAATAAGGCGAGTGTCTGAGAATTGGACCCAGACAACAAAGTTGTATTCGACCCATAAATCAGATGGTCAAGCCTAGTACCTGTAAGACCTAATAAGGCAAGTATCTAGGAGTTTGACCATAGATAAGCAGGCCAATAAGACGTTGACTGCTACCCGGAAACAAACATCATAGTATAAGTCATGCATGGAAACTCTCCGGCATGGACAACTAGAAACAAAAAAAGGATCTCTAACAAATATCTTTTCGTGAATCACGGTACCAAAGGCATAGCCGAACAATGAATCTTGCATGATGAATAGAGAACAAGGTTGAGGAACTAAGGTATGCTACAGAACCATAATCTCAAGAATTACACATTTCTCATGCCTTGTCTGACTTTAGCATTGGAGTGTCATCGGCCGCCACAACGGTGGTCTTTGGCTCATGATTATTCTTTGTGCAAGTCAAGGTCAAGGAGAATGAAAATTGATGTATCAATCGATATGACTTTTTTTTAGCTTATGCTACTGTGGATGCACCAAGGTTGGGAGAGAAGGAATATAGAGAGCAGGGAATCCCGTGATACTTCATGAATGAACCAATTTCTTATAGTGGCAGAAATGGCATCATTCATTTTGTCCACTTACCCGTTTTTCCATTTATATGTAGATTCAAATATCTTTATTCTTTTGAAAATGGCTTTAAGTGATAATCACATGTTTGATGGAGCTGAAGGGATTGAGTTCTATCTTCTTACTCCACATGCCACTAGTATTTGATGGTATTTTATTTGTATTCACTTTCACAATCAATATGGTGACTTTATTTAGTGTGAAAAACATGAAACTATCAAGGGAATATAGAATTCACCATGTATTTCCTGCATTGTGTGTTAAATCCCACTTCATTATCTAATCCACTCATTTAAAAAACCCTGAATAGCATCAGGGTTGCAACTTGTAAGAAATGAGCACTTCAAGATCAGCTCACTATGGTTTGCTTCTATAATAATTCTGATGAGGGAACAATTTTCCAATTTTACTTTAGACTGGAAAATTATGTTTGGGTCGCAAACTAAGAAATGAATTTCCCCACATTCACGAACAAGACCAATCTAAACTTCAATACAAGCTTATAGTTAAAGAACTTGCATTGACAATGTGAATAGTGTCTCATTTTCTACCAAAACAATCCTGGAAGGAACTTTCTCTCTGAAAAGGGGATAATCACATAAGCACTATGGCCCTTGCTCAATATTGTTTTAACCGTTGCCTAAGATACTACCGACACTAAAGTAAAATGTTTACAAATGTATTATCATCCTATGAAAACTTTGGTATACAGTAAGGTTCCACTGGTACTATGAACTTATCTCCTACATAGACCGATGCAGATCCAAGCTCTTTTTCAATCCTAAGAAGCTGCAAGACAGCAAATACAACAAAAATTACAAACATATATTCAGTCAAGGCATGCTTTTTAATTAAAACTTTGAATTGAAGCAAAGTGCTTCACGACATTATGGAATGTTGGTTCATCTTCACAAATATGTTTGATATATGCAAGCCAATTAAATGCTAAACGAATACAACCTTACAGTGGTTAATTGCTCATACAATGGTCAATTGTTTGAAGCACCTCCTAATATATTTTATATATCCTATTCAATCCCACAATATTACTAAATTACCTTGTCTTTTGAGTTTATTTTTCCTTTTTGAAAGTAATGCCTAGTATATTGCTTCTTTTTTTTTTTTATATAAAGAATGCCTAGTATAATGCTTACTTGTTCACAAGTATATCTCCTAGCTTTTCATTATTCTTTCAATGCCAAAACCATCACTCCCATAAGTGAAGGAATATTACCTGATTGTACTTTTCAAGGCATTCTGATCTACAAGGAGCTCCAATCTTGACCCTGTTTTGGCACATCAGTCATAGTTAGCATTCAATTTTGGTTTTGATACAAGTAACTGAAAAATAAATAAAAAGGACATAAGATACATAAGATGCATATTGTAGCCCAATTAAAGGAGAGGTCCGCAATGAATGTGGATGATACATTAAATAAGACCGTCACCATAGCCACACACATGGCAGAGATCATCTATAACAATGAACAAGTATCCCAAGAACAGGCCAATTTATAAAGTCCAAAGAGGATGAATCCAGTCATGAAAGCCTAAACAGACCCATCAGAATAAATCATAATCAGAGGCTCAAATCCAGGCCCGATAAAGTTCTCCCTCAAGAGGGAGGAACGTTACACAGAGAAAGAGTCGTGGACGGAGTTATGCCTCCACGGACATATCTTCATAAAGGAGGAGACTATTACAAAGAACGTCTCCTCTCGTTGTGCCTCACATGCTTAAGTCACGCAGGGAATTAACAGTGACCATTATAAAAGGTAAAGGGGACATTCGACAAAGATATGCAATTTTAACTGAGTTCTTTCTAGTTTTATCTCTATCTCCAACTGAGTTACTGACTTAAGCATTGGAGTGCCTTCGGCCACCAAAAATATGGTTTTTGGCAGTCTAACATTTATTTTCCAGGCTTTACTTATTGGACAATGGATTTTGGACGCATCAGTTTGGCGACGTTCGTAAGGAACGATAAGTTTTCCTTTCAAGAAGATAGTCTACAGTAGCAAACTTCCTCCGCCCTGATCGATGATTAAGGAGCCCTTAGAACAAATGGAAAACTCTATATACCATCAATCCGACAACAATCAAAGCAATCATCCCACCGGAGAAGCTGCACTGCCGATGGTACACGCTTCAAACCCAGCGACGAACACCGAAATAATCATGCCTGACAGCCGAGAATAGCACATGATGGCTCAAGCATCGCAAGCAAGCGCCACCACGAACCCTCGTGTAGACTTATTCATGGTCCAGATGGACTGTATGATCAAAATGGTGGAAACATTCACCCAAGAGCTTGCGCAGTCTACCGACCCTGTCCTAGCGCCACCCAACAAAACTCAGCCAACGAAGTTTCTGCAGAACCTTTACAGGCGAATCTCGAAAGAAGCAAACCATTTCAAAATGAAACCACCCCCCCCCCCGGAGCGACGGGACCTTACTAAAATCCCATTCAAGATCGAAGTCATAGATTCTAATGTATTGTACGAACTAGCTAGACCACCATTCTCTGACACACTCATGGTGACTCCTATTACAAAAAGTTAACCTCGCCAAAGTTTGAAGCTTATGATGGCACCATTGATCTGACTGACCATTTACGACACTTTCACCACATGATGTCGTTGAAGTAGAGCACAAAATTCATCCAATGCAAAACGTTTCACCTCCACAACAATTAACTGGTTCAAAAGCCTACCACCAAAATCGATAAACTCATTCGAGGCGTTGGCTACCGCCTTCATTACAAAGTTCATCGGCAATCAACGGATGAGGAAGGGCCCACATTACTTGCTCCACATCAAGCAGAAGCCCAAGGAGACAATAAGGGAGTATGTTACTCATTTCACTAACAAGTTAATAATGATCGTCGGATGCAACGACAACACAACCACCGCTACTTTCACTGCCGAAATGAAAAGAGAACCCTTTTTCGATGCTCTGAACCTGGAACCCCCAAAGAACATTTCAATTTTATTGAAGACCTTTCAAAAGCTCATCACTCTTAAGGAGATGATAGCCACCAAGAAGAAAACGAATTCGAATGGGAAGCCAATTAAAAGAGGCGAAAAAGGAGGGAATAAATAATGAGAGACGGCGAACCCTGGGAGGAAAACATTTAGTCAAAGAAGAACCAAACTAATGGGAGGCTCGAATTCAACCAGCAAGAGTCCGGAAAGCCGCATTTGACAAGGCCCAGACATGAGCGAGTGACAAGCGTTGCAAAAGAGACATACCATAAATGGCCTTGAAGACCAGCTGAGTGAACATACTAAAACACATGACGAAATGGGAAGATGTCAACTGGCCACTCAAGATGAGAGGAGACCCTGAGGGGCGTGACAAAAGTAAATATTGCTCTTTCAACAAGGATCACGGGCATGACACTGATGATTACTACAACCAGAAGGATGAAATCGAACACTGGGTTAAAAAAGGATGACTTGACGAATTCGTGGGGCTACCTGATAAACAACTCAAAGGGAAAAAGGAAGCAGACATCACTATGGGATCAAAGGAACAATCTAGAGAGCTAATCTATGCCTTACACCGCGTACCGGAAGAAAGTGACCAGAAAAGCCCACCGAAGAGACAACTAGTAACATCTCACACTCGAGTCGATCTATATAAAACTAGGAGCACCAACACTATCCAACGAGACCAGATAAATCAATACGACAACTCAAAATCGAAAAGCGCGGAGAAAATTGGCTATTCAAATGGGGGCCAAACAATAGACAAAATTCGAAGAAGCTTACAAGTTTGACCATTATCCACGATAAGGCCAACAACGCCTCTTACATTATTAACAACGAAGACAACGCAAACAAATTCTATGAATCGACGAATGAAGCCTTGGCAGTAGGTATTGATGTGAGCATGATTAGACTATTTGGGACTACATTTTATTCTACTCATTCGAACAAACCTGTCAATGGTACACACCCAGTGATTCAATCAAGAAGCATTCCGAGTTTATTTGCTACCTCGCGACAACAACATACGAACAACAAAATTACAAAGAATCATGGAGAAACTGTTGGAAAGATACAATGCAGACTCCACAACATAACGTAACTTTACTAGAAAGGAGACTACTATTACTATAGATTGTTAAACACCCAAAACGAAGTTATCAATAAATTTCTGAGTTCAAAAGTTGGTGCGAACAATTCAACTTATTCAAATAAACTTCTAGTCTACTAATATGTCGGACTAACAAAGTAAAAGTTGGGACGTACAAGTCAACTTACTCAAATAAACTTTGAGTCTACTAATATGTCGGACTAACGAAGTAAAAGTTGGGACGAACAAGTTAGCATACTCAAATAAACTTTGAGTCGACTAATACGTCAGACCAACAAAGTAAAAGTTGGGACGAACAAGTCAACTTATTCAAATAAACTTCGAGTCTAATAATATGTCGGACTAAAGAAGTAAAAGTTGGGACGTACAAGTCAACTTACTCAAATAAACTTCAAGTCGACTAATATATCGAACTAGTGAAGTAAAAGTTGGGATGAACAGGTCAATTTATTTAAATAAACTTTGAGTCTACTTATATGTCGGACTAACGAAGTAAAAGTTGGGATGTACAAGTCAACTTACTCAAATAAACTTCGAGTCGACCAATATGTCAGACCAATGAAGTAAAGTTGGGACAAACAAGCAAATTTACTCAAATAAACTTCGAGTTGACTAACACATCAGACCAACGAAGCAAGAGCGAACAAGTCAACCTACTCGGGAAAACCTCGGGTCAACTAACACGTCAAATCAATTAGGTAAGGACAAATGAGTCAACTTAGTTAGCCCTATATATCACATCAAGAAATCCAAACACATAAGTCAAAATGTAGTCGTAAAGGCCCTCTAGCTGATCAAAATATCGGACCAAGAAACGAAAGTTGAAGATACACAATATGACTTACTTCGACAACGATGATGGTCCTAAAAGTAAAAAGGTACGAGTCAATTCACTCAAAAAACCATCCAAAACTAGCCAATACTTTGGAGCATGAAACACTTTGAAGTGCGAATACTTGAGGATCTGAATGAGGAAAATCCCTCGATTGACAAGAACAAAGAAAGAAAAACTTCAGATTGTCGACAAGCAAGCGCAAAAATAGTAATACGGATCATATACAATGAGTCACAACTAATGACTCAAGACGAATCACGACTTCAAAGAGAAAACATGCGAAACGAAAAATAATATAGAAAATAATATAGAAAATAATAAAAAATTGTAAAAAAAAAGAAGGTATTTTTCATTCATAAAATCACTCTTTACATCTGGAGAAGATATGGTAGAGGCGGCAAGAGCATCTGATGGAAGAGAAGCAACAACACCAATGGCAGGAGGAGACGTGGCTCTCTCCTCAACAGCGAAAGTAGACGATGAAGCCAGGATGGAAGGGTGAAGAAATGACAGTTGTTCATCTATAGGATCGTTTGAATTATCCAGAGTATTGTCCTCACCATTGTTATCCTCGAATACTTGATCGACCAAATAATGATACTCGGACAAATCAATGCCAAGCCCTTTAATATAGTCAAGAAGCTCGACCCGCCCATCAAAAACTATCTTCCAATCCTCCGCCTCCATAATTTTCATCATATCTTTTGTCGCAGCAAACTCATTCCTATTAGAAATAAGTTGCCCTTCGGCGGTGGTCGGCTTGGCAGAGATGTCCGACTTAACTTCATCAAGTCCAATTATTAATTGTTCCATCCGCCCTTCAGTAATTTTACAGCTAACATATTTCTCAATCAAAGAACGAAAACCCTCATCATGGCCAACTTTCTAGACAAATAGCTCCATTTCCTACTCGTATAGATGTACGCGAACCTCGTCCAAAGTTGCCATTGAATACTCAAGCTCTACAGCAGATCAGTCTCACGCAACTTCCACTTCCCTCAGAGAGGCCAGGGCAACCCCAACCGCCCTCTTTTGCTTTGGACATTGCATTTTTAGTACGTCGAACTGGCGAAATATGTGAAAAAACACCAACAACAACGCCGCCATCTTCCTCTCAAGAGCAACCACCTGGCCACGACCAGCCTTGTACTCCAACCCCATCAACCCAACATAAGTGAAGTGATCCATCCCGTCAATTATTTGCATAAGAGCATCTGAAGAGGTGCGCTCTGTGGAAGATAATGCCTACAACGATGAATAAACACCATTATTAGACATAGTGGTTCACCAAACAGGCTCTTAAACATTAACTATCAGTATTGAATACCATCTGCAAAACAAAGAGACGAACGTTTCCAAGGAAACCGCACAGGACCACGGTCATCCAATTAATGACGTTGCACACAACCCCATTAATTGGGGGGAGTAACCGATACTCAACCTTCTCGCGATCTATGTCGTACGCATGTCACCAAGCAATCTACGTTGTACACGTAGCATTTTGATCCTATGACAAGCCCAATCTCTTCTTTTATGGGCCCAAAGCTTAGCCCACTATTCAAGCGGTATTCCACCACGTGCCTGACAGGAGCATTAAAAACCCTAGTCACTTTTGACACACGGATCACACCTGCATATCACAAGCAGATTGAAGGTACTCCTTTCCCTTCAAACGGAAACTAATCGGCATGATGCACTCCTATTGCGATGTAGGCTCATACGCCCTTAACAGGCAGAGCCCAAACCTAACAAGGCAAGCTTAGTCAGTTTTGGCTGACGATGACGACTTCGGGTTCATCCCGATGCCTAGTTCGCCCTGTGCGGATGTCTATGGCTTAGGAAATGGGAGTCTAATCAATGCTCTTATGCCTGATGATAACAACTCGCCAGGGATCGCTGCCCTCTTTGCAGACAATGGTGGGCAAACCCGATCAGGTAAGCCTAACCAGTGAGGACTGACAATGACATGGGGATGAGAGGGGTATCTAGGAGTCAACGGCCCACTCCGACAAGCCATGTCCAACTCCACCCCACCCTGCAACCACGAATTCCAGCGCAGCGTGACATGACGAGTTAGTTGGGAAGGGAGGAAAACAACCGCTCAAAGGTTGGCTGCTTGTATTATCTTTGAAACTAGACAGTTCGCAGCCCCGACAGGGCACCAACACATAAATGAAAACTCATCCATTGGAAGGAAGTTGGTACTTCTTCTATGCAATATGAGAAGAAATCACAAGGTCTTCGCGAACCAATGATGTGCTCACCTAGAACAGGTTATCACGCATAACAACAAATTTTATAATGACTCATCGACGCAAATGTCTGAACATTCAAAGACTCCAGTGTTGGAGATATTGTTCAGCCTTTGGAAAACCCAAACACATGTTTGAGTAAGAGCATCTGAAGAGGTGCGCTCTTTGGAAGATAATGCCTACAACGATTAATAAACACCATTATATAGACATAGTGGTTCACCAAACAGGCTCTTCAATAGTAACTGTCAGCATTGAATACCGTTTGCAAAACGAGGAGACGACAGTGGCCAAGGAAACCGCACAGGATCACGTTCAACCAATTAATGATGTTTCCCACAACCCCATTAATTGGGGGGAGTAACCGATACTCAACCTTCTCGCGATCTACGCCGTACGCATGTCACCAAGGAATCTACGTTGTACACGTAGCATTTTGATCCTAAGACAAGCCCAAGCTCTTCTTCTAAATGCCCATGTGGTTAGCCCACTATTGAAGCGGTATTCTACCACATGCCTGACTTGAACATTAGAAACCCTAGTCATTTTTGACACACGAATCACACCTGCATATCACCAGCTGATTTAAGGTATTCCTTTCCCTTCAAAAGGAAACTAATTGGCACGATGCAATCATATTGCGATGTAGGCTCATACGCCTGTAACAGGCGGAACCCAAACCTAACTAGGCAAGCTTAGTCAGTTTTGGCTGACGATGACGACTTCTGGTTCATCCCGACTCCTAGTTCTCCCTGTGCGGATGTCTATTGCTTAGGAAATTGAAGTCTAATCAACGCTCTTATGCCCGATGATGACAATTCGCCAGGGATCGCTGCCCCCTTTGCAGACAATGGTCGCCAAACCAATTAAGGTAAGCCTAACCAGTGAGGACTGACAATGACATGGGGATGAGAGGGGTATATAGGAGTCAACAGCCCACTCCGACAGGCCATGTCCAACTCCACCCCACCCCGCAATCACGAACTCCAATGCAGCGTGACATGACGAGTTAGCTGGGAAGGGAAGAAAGCAACCGCTCCAAGGTTGGCTACTGGTATTATCTCTGAGACTAGACAGTTCGAAACCCCGACAGAGCACCAGCACATAAACGACAGACTCATCCATTGGAAGGAAGTTTGTACTTCTTCTATGCAATATGAGAAGAAATCACAAGGTCTTCGCGAACCAATGGGGTGCTCACCTAGAACAAGTTACCCCGCATAACAAAATGTTTTATAAGGACTCATGGACGCAAATGTCAGAACATTCAAAGACTCAAGCGTTGGAGATCTCCTTCAGTCTTTGGAAAACCCAAACATATTGTTTGAGTAAGAGCACCTGAAGAGCTGCGCTTTATAGAAGATAATGCCTACTACGATGAATAAACACCATTATATAGACATAGTGGTTCACCAAACAGGTTCTTCAAAAGTAACTGTCAGCATTGAATACCTTCTGTAAAATGAGGAGACGACAGTTCCCTAGGAAACCGCACAGGACCACGTTCATCCAATTAATGATGTTGCACACAACCCCATTACTTGGGGGGAGTAACCGATACTCAACCTTCTCGCGATCTATGCCGTACGCATGTCACCAAGCAATCTACCTTGTACACGTAGCGTTTTGATTCTACGACAAGCCCAAACTCTTCTTCTATAGGCCCATGTGGTTAGCCCACTATTCAAGCGGTATTCTTCCATGTGCCTGACATGGCATTAAAAACCCTAGTCACTTTTGACACACGGATCACGCCTGCATATCACACTACACCAAAAGGCCTGTTTAGCTACACGAAAATGGCCACAGTTCTAAACAATTGGTTTATTTGCCACGGCCAAAAACCGTGGCTATAATGACCAACGACCTAAAACCGTGGCTAAAAAAAAAAAATTGTGGCTATAATGGAGAACTCGAGTGGATTTCACGCTGGCGAAAAAAAATTCGCGGTCTTGCGAAAACATTTGGTGCTCCCGCCTCCTTCCATTTTCATTTTAGGGTTTTGTAAGAAAATCATTTTGGCTCAAAAGCTCGACGGGTGTTAATTGCAAAGAAATAAGAAATCAGAGAAATCGATCGAAAACTCTAGCCATCGACCTCGACCTTGTGGTGAGAAATGGTTTTGTAAGAAAATCGCATATCTGTTTTTGGCTCAAAAGCTCGAGGGGAGAATCGAAATCACTGATTTTGTTTTGTTGTTGATTGCAGAGAAATCAGAAAAATGGATCAAAAACTCTAGCCATCGACCTCGACCTTGTGGTGAGAAGTCAGAGACAAGATCCGAGCATCGTGCTGAGTTGCGACGTCGACCTCGAGCTGTGGTTCGACCTCGTGCTGAGTTTTGACCTTGATCCAAAACCTCGACCTCGACCAGAGGTAATACACTGTCACTTGTCTTGAAATTTTTTTTTCTTTGGGTCTTTGCAATCTCAATTGTTCTGTTACATTTAGGTTTCTGATGAATGTTAGGTCCATTTTCATTAATAAATGGGGAAATTGTGAAAAATGGTGAAATATAATATGGGTTTTTCAGAAAAACGAATGGGGTTGATGGGTTTTGCAGATAATCGAATGAGGAAAAAATCTTTTTTCTTCTTGATGGGTTGATGGGGAAATTGCTATGTCTGTTAAGTGTTTTTTTCTTCTTGAATGAGGAAGAAAACAAGTTCTTGAAATTTTTTTCTTCAAATGTTCATTTTCACTGATTTTTAAGAAATAGAGATTTTTATGTTTGGCTTCAGTCGGCTCTTAACTATAGTGTGTAATATAATTTATTTATTTTTGCTAATTTTAGGGATTAGTAAATCTTCTGTTGCTCTCCATCATTCGAAGCTATTCCCAAACTCTTTCGATTCCATCTGGATAAAGGTAATTCTTTAAGTTTAGTAATATCTCAACATTGAAGTAAATAGAAGTTCAAATTATTTCAGTTAATTAGTGTAATGTTTTATTTCTATCATGTCTTGGATTATATTATGATGGTACTAGTTTTCACCTCATGTTGAATAATTATTTAGCATTATGTTTACATGTATTATGTTTGTTTACTATTTAGCTTATATTATGTTTGTTTACATGTACCTATCATGACTTAGTTCTTGGATAGTAGTAAAGTATATACTATGTGGTGGTGGTGGTAGTGGTCGACACAAAATATATTTCAGCCTTTAAAGGAGAACCACAGAGTACATAGACATATACTTCACATCACCAGTGGCAGAATTTTCGCATCAAATGTCCTTTTATCAATCATGTTAGCTAGGTAGATTCCTTATATTTTTAAGGATGTGTTTGATTACAAAGATAGCAAAATTGTATAGAAAACAAGTGACAAGAGAAGATGACCATGTTGTTGTAAAAATTTCCATGATGTCCACCCCCTTAAAATATTTTCTACCTTAAAATTATGTGTTCTTGATTCCACTCTGGCCTTTGCTTGTACTATTTTTTTTACTGAAGTTTTTTATTTCAAAGTCTAAATGAAAACGAAAGGGAGATGAGTGTATATGAAAGTTGTGATCTTTCACCACACATCATCTGATAAAGCTTTTCCCCCTTGCAAACTATTTTTATAGGCTTCCATGGAAAATAAAAATAAAAATCAAAGATACCTTGATATAAAACTTAGTGCTGAACAAATCTTCAGGACTTCAGGAGTCTTAACGAAGATAGCAAAATCTTTGATCATTAGGAAAAATCATGTTTATCTTGGTGTTTCAACAAAAGAATTTACTTTGGATATTAAAGATACCACTGGTAGAATTAATATACCACTAATAACAAAAGAAGATATTAAGCTAAAAATTTCTAAAATACCTTCTGACATAAGAAAAAAGATTGATTACATTCACATAGGTGGTGTACAAATCTGTATAAAGTCTACATTTAGACAAGGAATCAATAGTCATATTCTATGTCCTATTCTATTATATGTCACCTAATTTTCATGAGTGTTTGACTAAAGTTAATCTTTTAATTTTTGGTGTGCAGAAATGTCAACAATTCCTTTAGATAAGTCATGGATGAACAAACGGGGAAGTGCAATGTATATATACGGCGTTAAACAATTCCAAAAGTTTGTTGAGGATAATGCAAATGGAGAGAGTCTATTTCCTTGCCCATGTGTTCGATGTAGGAACTCGAGGGGAAACATTAGTGTTGACGACATAGGTGTTCATTTGTTAAGCCATAGCATTGATACCAATTATGTCACGTGGATACATCATGGAGAGAATATAAACAAGCAGGTGATTGATGTACCTATGACAGAAGTGGTTGAACCTGATGATGCCTTTGAATATCCTAGGATGAGCGACCTAGTTGATGATGTATTCCTCAACATGCAAACTGTGGAGGCTGATGATGGGATAAATGACTTGAATGACACTGTCGAAGAATGTTTTGGTGGTAATCCAGAAGGTGGTCCAGAACTTTCTTGTGAACCTGAGACAGTAATGAACAAGAAGTATCAAAAGTATAAGGAAAAAGCGACTGTGCCTTTGTACAATGGGTGTCCTAAGGATAAGACCACGTTGTCCACCATTATTGAATTGCAGAATTTCAAGACTCGTTTTAGTTGGAGTGGTAATAGTGTGACAATGTTTTTAAAATGGCTAAAAACCTTATTGCCGGATGATTGTAATTTGCCAGATAACTACCCAAACATGAAAAACACAATTAAAGATATGGGGATGGAATGTAAGACAATACATGCATGTGCCAATGGATGCATACTCTATTGGAAAGAATATGAGGGTCTGGTTACTTGTCCAAAATGTGGTTCTGGTAGGTATAAGGTTTATGTGGATGACGATGATAACGAGTCTGGCAAGGTATACAGGAAAGAAGCTAAAAAGGTTGTAAAGTATTTTCCATTGATTCCAAGGTTGAAAAGATTTTTTAGCATACCGTGGATTGGTGAAGCAATGACTTGGCACAAGGATGCTTGTTCAGATGGGCATTTGATGAGACATCCATGTGATTCAGCACAATGAACTTCAACAAATATGAGATGGCCAGAGTTTGCCTCTGATAGTAGGAATTTGAGACTTGCAATATCGACTGATGGTTTTAACCCACGTGGAAATCTAAGTAATGCTTATAGTTGTTGGCTAGTAATAATAGCACCTTTGAATCTTCCACCTTCTTTATGCATGAAAAAGGAGTTTTGTTTGTTAACCTTGTTAATATCAGGGCCAAAAGCACCCGAAAAGAATATTGATGTTTACCTGGAGCCATTAGTAGAAGAGTTGAAGGAATTGTGGGCAGATTGTGTTTCAACTTGGGATGTGTATAATAAAAGCAATTTTTGGTTGAAAGCAATGTTGTTTTGGGGTATTCATGACTTTCCTGCTTATGGGACTCTAGCTGGTTGTAATGTTCATGGTTATAATGCATGCCCTATTTGTGTTGATAATGTAGAATCTGAACGTCTTTCAAATAGTCGGAAGATATGCTATAGAGGCCATCGATGTTTTTTATCTACAAAACACAAGTTTAGAGATGACAAGGGATTCAACAAAGATGTTGAACATCGTCATACTCCATGACGATTATCTGGAGAAGAAGTTGAACGAAGGATAGTGGAAATTTTGGAAGGTAGTTCTACACAAGGTAGAGTTAGTGGTCAAAAGCGCAAGAATATGGTTGATAATGATAACGTCAATGATGAACCAACCAATAACATTGCGCCACCATGGTCTAGAAGGTCCATTTTATTTGATTTGCCGTACTGGAAGTTTGTTGAGCTACGACATAATATTGATGTGATGCATACTGAAAAGAATGCCATTGAACACTTATTGAATATATTGTTGAATGTCTCTAAGAAAACAAAGGATGGTGAGAATGCTCGAAAAGATATGGAAGACATGGGAACTCATAAGAATATTGGTTGAGCCATGACACTGAATCGGGAAAAACTTCAATGCCAAAAGCTACATTTGCCTTGACCAAGAAAGAAAAAAAAGTATTTATGAATACACTAAAAGAGTTGAAATTGCCGAGTGGATTTTCATCCAAGTTGAGTAATTCCGTTATTGTCAATCCCCTGGAGCTAAGAGGACTGAAGTCACATGACTACCATGTCATTATGCAACATTTACTTCCAGTTTTGCTTAGACATGTATTTCGTGACAAGAAGGATAAAGATTTAAGAATTGTTATTCAAAGAATTAGCTTATTCTTTAATATCTTATGTGCTAAAGTAATCAACAAAACAGATATTCAGTTGGCACACAATGGTGTGATTGAGGCAATTTGTGTCCTTGAAAAGGAGCTTCTGCCTTCATTCTTTGTTATAAGTGTGCATTGCATGGTTCATCTAACCAAGGAAGCGATGCTTGGTGGTCCAGTTCGATATCGATGGATGTATCCCTTTGAGCGGTAAATAACTTTTCTAATTTTAGTGCACATCATCACGTTATCTTATTATATTATATACTAATTTATCATTTTATTTATGATTGATAGGTTAATGAAACGATACAAAGACTATGCTAAAAGTTTCAGATACATAGAAGGATCAATAGCAGAAGCATACCTTGTAGATGAATCTGTTACATACTGCATGGAGTATATGACAAAGCCACGGTTCGGAACTCACAAACACAGTCAAGAGGAGTGGCTTGATGTAGATGATGAGTATGCCGATGAAAAGCCATTGGATAAAGGAAAAAACTATATGCTAAATAATGTACAATTTAAACAAGCTCGAAGATGGGTTTTCAATGCACTTGCTGATTCGAGTGATTGGGAAGAGTAAGATATATAATATTTTAGTTTTTTTAATAACTAGAAATCTAGAATTATGATAATATGGTAACTTGTGCAGAAAATACAATGAATATTGCATGGAGTTGGCTACACAAAGTAAAAAAAAAGGGTTAAGGAAATTCGTTGAGAAAGCCACTGATTTTATTCCTTAGTTGTGTAATGAGGTATTTTATAATGTGTATTTATTCATATATATATATATAATTTTTTTTTCAGATTTCAGTTCTAAGATGATTTGTTTTACAATGTAGTTGGAGAAGGCTGGGGAAACAAATACCACACTTTGGAGGTTAGTCAATGGTCCACAATTTTTGGCAACCCGATATCCAAAATATTGTGTAAATGGTTTCACATTTGCGACAAGTTCTTCGGATGAATGTTTGGTGACACAAGATAGTTGTGTCTCCATGGATGCCATTGCTCCTTTTGTTGCTAGTAAGAAAGATAAGAGGCCAAAAGACAAACTAGTCAAATGGTATGGAGTTGTTAGAGACATATTGGTGCTAGACTACATAGATTTCAAAGAAACAGTCTTCTATTGTGATTGGGTCAAAGTGGAAGATAAGAAAAATGCATATAAGGTGGACCCAATTTGGAACCATGAGATGGTAAACTTGTCGAAGCTAAAAGACAAAAGAAAGGTGGAAAATGATCCATTCATTTTAGCTCAAGAAGCAAGTGGGGTATTTTATTCGAAAGATCAATCAAATGACGGGTGGCATGTAGTTCTACATACTCAAAGAGGCTTGAACACTAATGTTGATAAAAAGGAAACTCCCACTGTGTATCAAAGCATCTTAAAAGACAACCCCAACCTGAAGAGCTTACTAGAATTTTAATTGACTATGCTACAATATTTTTTGATGCATTTCTAATGCTATTTTAGTCATCCTCTTTGATTGAGACCAATTATTTTGTCTTTGTTTCTTATTTTGACTTTTGAGTTGGGAAAGGGAAGCTTTGTAGCTAAGTATTCAGATTGGCTTTTCCAATGCTTTATAAAAATCTATTTGTGGTGATATGTTGTGGAAGGAAACTATCTATAAATGTAGTGTACATAGTTGTTTCTTATTTCTTTTTGTTTGATAATGGTTAATATCTATAATGTCATTGATAGAAATGGGTAGTACTCGCGGCAATCTCTCCACCAATGATGTCACTACATCTACAAATGATGACAGTGAAGTTAAAAATACCATAACGTTCAATGTCCATGGTTTAGCAGTTGGACCTGGTGCTAGAAATTTTAATAAACGCATTGGAAAGCTTGTTGAAACACTTGTGCCCATCAAATTCAAGAGTTGGAACCATGTTACTGACAACTACAAAGATGATGTGTGGAATGCCCTCAAGGTGAGATTTTACATCATTGATTTTCATAATGTTTTGTTTTATTGTCAACTTATATCTCAATGGCTTATTTGCAGCGTGAATACGACATCCCAAATTATGTGAAAAGGAGTGTGCATTTGAAAATGCCAGAATATTTTAGAAGGTTCAAGGCAGATCTTAGGAAGGACTATTTGGATAAGTATCCTACCATCGAGGAACAAGAGAAGCATGTTCCAAATGGTGTAAGAAAGGAGGATTGGAAGGAGTTTGTTCGCTATGAGAGCACCCCTGAAACGAAGGCAATTAGAGCCCAAAATGCCAAAAACAAAAAGGCTTCAAAGTATGTATGGGGGGGGGGGGGGGGTGGCCAAAAGAGTGCTGCAGAAGTGGAGTATGAAATGGTAATTGAGTTTCTAGCTACTAGTACAATAATAACCATTTAACTATATAGGCTGAGACTAATCTTTCAAGTATATAGGTTGAGAAGAACCCTGATGGGGAACCAGTCACGCGCACTGATATATGGATTGTTTGTCACACGGGAAAGGATGGAAAACCCACGCATGGTGCTGAACTATATATGGTATGTGCCCAATGATGTCTTTTATACACAATTCTTAATTTACTTTGTAGTTGTTTGAATATTATTTGTGTCATGTGTTATTTTATTTTTCATTCTTTTTAAGGAACAAGTTAAAGAAAAAAAGGCCGCCCTGCAAGAATCTTCAACCCAGGGTACCACTGACCTATCTATTGATAATGATCCTCTAAGCCAAGTGTTTGGCCAAGAAGAAAGGGGACGTGTTCGTTGTGTTGAAACCACCGTCTCTAAAAGGAAGTATGATGCTTCACTTCCCGCTCGTTCATTGCTTTTGGATAAAACATTGTAAGTAAAACAATTGAGCCAAAAATATGATAGATTGGAAGAAAATGTTCAATGGATACTA
Organism: Berberis vulgaris; assembly: GCA_963556465.1. Classification (NCBI taxonomy): domain Eukaryota; kingdom Viridiplantae; phylum Streptophyta; class Magnoliopsida; order Ranunculales; family Berberidaceae; genus Berberis; species Berberis vulgaris. The sequence goes on along the minus strand of OY747126.1, from coordinate 35,898,314 downwards.
GAGAGACTTGAAAATGGAACTTATGTGAGACCATAACAAGTGAGGGAACACAAGGAGGGACACAAAGAACTGGAGATACACCTTCATCCCGTGCACAATCAACAAGGCAACAAAAAATCCATTACCTCCATCTCCATTACCACCATCTTCTCAAGGTGTTGCGAGGTTTCCTTCTCCAAGCAATCCTGTTCCTTCAGTGTCAAGGACTTACAAAGTTTGTGATTGGCATAAGAATGTCATTGCGATAGCAAAAGAGGTTGTAGATCATATCCATCGATTCTCTTGCGATTGCCATGGATCATTGAACCTTGCAACAGAGATCAGACTTTCCTTATGCTTCAAATATATGACTGAGGTGAAACTTTACAAGAGTGATCCAAAAGGAGACATGATGGGGGATTTGGACGTTGGTGATTTCTTCGTATGGTGTAAAAATCATGTGGAACTTGATGATTGATAGTTACAACTACCTTGGTAGTTACAACCTTGAACGATATCCTTGATGCTTGCTATTTTTGTGGACTTGCATGCAATACTGTAGTACTTAGTAGTGATACGTTCATTTTTGTTTTTTGACTTACACACTCCTGGCTGATTTGGTTTTGGTAGTCCCAAATCTGTAATTTTAATTTGGATTTGGTAGTCCCAAATATGTAATCTTAGTAGTGTTGTTTTCTTGTTGAATATATGTATATATATATATTTACCTATGTTTTTTAAATTTATAACAACCCTTTTTTAACTCCGCCAATGTAAAGGTTCTTTTTTACATTGCCGGTCCCAAGCCCGGATTAAGGAGGAGGGATGAGGGTATGTTTACCTTTATCAATTTTTGTGTTAAGTTTCATTATATTATTTTCATTGTGATATGGTTATCTGGTTCTTATATATATATATATATATATTAAATTTTCTGATGTGCAGGTTGCTATTTTCATCGTCTCAATGATCTATCTTATGGAGTCTACTTGCAATATATTAGGTGGATGGGTATACTGCCGGTACGAGTTGTTTACTGCTTACAAAAAGGGCACTTTTATACAGGATGGATAAGGATATTAGAGAAGTTAATTTGTTAAACAATAGTAGTGCTAGATTTTTTATATGTATTTCGTTTTTCTTCTGCGGGGTTGTGGTAGGTTTGCTTACAATCATCTACATGGTCTTATTATATGGTTTACGTGTTCCTGACTGGGAATATCAAATTCCAAGTGAAAGCTCTGTTGGATTGAAGGAATTTAAGCAAGGACAGAGGTTGTTATTTCCATAAATTACTATTTGTTTACTTGTTTTTACTGTCCAAAATGGTTTGTTTACTACTATTTATCGTTCTGGAGCAGCAATGCAGCATTAACTCCCCAGATTATGGCCCACTTCGGCATGATGCTCCATCATGGTGTCTAGCCCCTTTTGATCCTGAAGAAATTTTAAGGTCTATTATAACCTTCTTGCATTATTTCCATGTAAATCTTTTTCGTAATCCTGTACATAAATATTTTTTAGTAATAAATGGGATTCTAGTTCTTTAATTTCCTGTAGCTTGGTCTCATTTGCTCCGATACTACAGTACTGCGATGGCCATTGTCACATGCTTGATTGGTTTATACTACGGGCACGTGATTGTTCATTTTAAGGTAAATTGCCCCCTTCTTTCATGGAGTCTACGCTTTGAATAAAAAAAAAGAAGGAAAAAGCTTATGAATTAATTCATTTGATCGTATATGCAGGATCACAAGGACAAAATTTTGCACTGGATGATCCCTTCGTTCTGCCTTTTAGTCACAGGCTTCATCTTGGATTTTTTCGGTGAGGAAGTATTCCTCTTACATTTTTTACTATGTTTGTATTGAGATAATGATGTGGAATCTTTAAAAGTGGTTCTCAGTTTTTGGGGAAATTTCTTAGAGTTCACTGTACACTTCCATTGAAAGCGTAATAAAGCAGTCGAGAAAACTATCTCAAAGTCAGGAAGCACAACTACAGAACCTGCTGCTCATGTCCATGCTTTTAAAAGTTTTTAGATGTCTGAATATACGTGATATTTTCTTCTTAATTTATCAAAAAGAAAAAGCATCTTCTTTTCTATCTTAATTTATAAAAAACAAAAAAACAAACTTCTTCAGGACGCGCGTATGTGGTACGCGAAAATGGAGTCTTTTCTTCTTTGTTTTTAAGAAAAGAAAAAGGTAAAATCATCTTCTTTTCTATCTTAATTTATCAAAATGATAAAGCATTGCCTTCTTTTCTGTGCTTCCCTTGCTCTGTCCCTCTGATTGCTTCATACTCACTTCCCTCTCCCCTGCTCACTCTCTGCTGTCTAAGGTATGTGAATACTTTCTTCCTTCCTTCACTTTGGTTTTGGATAGATAAGTTATCATGCATGAATTTGCTACAAATCAATTTGGGTCATTTGAAGTGCTTGTCATCTTGGTTTTGGGTGGATTTGCTATATCAAGAAGTATGTCCTATTACAGTCATGTTTCTATGCTCTATTAGACGCTCTCTATAAATAGCTAATTTTCCTATATTTTTACTGCAGATGATGTAAAGAAGTGGTGGATATGGGGATACTGGGTATAATCCAGCAACATGGATGTTGGAGGTGTCTAGTGTTGCACAAGCAGATATCCTGAGGATTGACTTCACCGACGTGTACAAGAACTCAGAACTATACAAGTGAGTTTCAGATATAAACTACCTAAACTGCTATCAATGAAACATAAATTGATCACAATCGCAAAATTTTATTTTATTGATGAATGTTTTTAATTTTTTATTTTAGGAGGAACAAAGCTTTAATCAAGGAACTGAGTATCCCTGCCCTTGGTTCAAAAGACATTCATTTCTCTTCGCAGTATTCACAATCTTTCCTTGTTCAATGCATGGCTTGCCTATGGAAACAACATGGTCATACTGGCGCAACCCACAATACTCTGCAGTGAGGTTTTTCTTCACCGGTATCATAGCAGTCCTGTTCGGCACAGTGTTCTGGGATCTTGGATCTAAAACATAAGCAAATATAGTAAAATTTGAAATGAAAAGAAAGTCTTTCATGTGTTAGCATATCGTGATTTATCTCATGTTGGAAATTGCAGGAACGGGCAACAAGATTTGCTTAATGCAATGGGATCTATGTATTCTGCTGTTTTATTCCTTGGAACACTATATGCTACGTCTGTACAACCAGTGGTTGCTGTAGAAAGAACAGTCTTCTACCGAGAGGGTATGTTTACCTTTATCAATTTTTGTGTTAAGTTTCATTATATTTTTTTCATTGTGATATGGTTATCTGGTGAGGCTTCTAGCATATTCTGTTGAAGCATACTTATAAATTGTTTGAAATTTTCTCGCATCCTATATGCCTTTTATGTCAGAATTTTGTTTGATGAGGGCCATGAGATTTTGTAGTATCCATGTCAGGAACTTACTGTTTTTTCTTCAGGTTACTTGTTCATTACTCACTGGTTTTTGTAGTTGAGATGTTTAATTATAAGATATTATAGAAGCTCCAATATGTTTACTGTTTTATACTTAATCTGCACATCTATGTAGCTCTGTTGAAGTCTTTGTTCGGTTCAGATATTTATGTTTGACGTTCTTTATAATCAGCGATTTTTTATATTGGAGAATGAGGATCCTAAAAGCATTGTTATGTTTGTATCAGATTGTGAAGCAACTGTGGGCATATTTTGGTGGAATTATTTATATGTTTTTACCTTTTATGTATATTCAACATTGAGTTCAGCACATGTTCGTTTAATCTAATTTGCAGATACTCAAGAAGGTATTTACCATTTATATTAATTTTTTTTCCTTTTTGCGGTTTAGGACCCTCATAATTCGATGATGATAATCTGTGATGCCAAGCTTCAAAAACTTCTTAGATGTGAGAGCACTTCAGTATTGGGGATATATAAGATGTTGATGCCCCATTTCTTCAAGAAGTCGTAACATGTCTGGCACATTGGCTGGTTAGTGAGACTAATGATATCCTGTTTTTATGGCATTTTGTTTCCTTTGTGTATGATGTCTAAAATCAATCCATGGTACTCATTAGCTACAAGTCATTCAATTTCTTGCTCGTTTTCAACCCCTGTTATGCTCCCTACATATAGTATTATCGTTATTTCTGAATGTCTTTTCACCCCAGTTATGCACCCTGCATATAGGATTATCATCATTTCTTATTACTTACTGTCTGCAAAAGAGAATAGTTTTTCTAAGAAAAGTATGAGAATAGTTTTTGCCTTGCAGGATATTGCTGGCTGTCTGGAATCTGACTGAGTGTGTGGGTCTGAGTCTTTCACAGTCCCTTGACTGCACTGTGGTGATGCCTTCGGTGTTGTTGGAATGAACCATGGATGCTAATGAGGGATTGGGAAGTAGTGGTTGTTTCAAATTTTGTTTATTTAGGAGGTTTGTTGCGAATGGATGAGAAGAGGTTCTTGGGGAAGGAAGGCCGGTTTCAAGCCGCTACTTTCCACAGGTTCGTTTAATTGTACTTCTTACAGGCGTAGAGTGTTGAATTCTAGTTTGTTTTGAAGACTAATTTATTTTAGCACTTAAAAGCATTCACCAGTTCTTAATGCAGATAGATAAAGTGATGAACTAGTTGTCCTAACCATTGTTTCTTTTGTTCAGGTTTTGGCTCTTAATGGATCTTATCATGGTGATACTTTGGGAGCAATGGAAGCACAGACTCCTTCGTCGTATAGGATTCCTACAACAACCATGGTATGGGTTCTTACCCAAAGAAGTGCTACATCTGAAAATCTGTGCCCTGAAAATTTGAGTGAGTTGAAATCTTTTCACCTCCAGCTGTTGAGTTTGTATTCATTTTCTCATGGTGAAACCTGTTCTTTATATTCGTTACAGCCTTCAGGTCACGTGACGAGCTCTTCAATAGAAGTCGGGATGGTTCAGATCTTGCCAGAAGTTATTCAACATATATATCTCAGCACTTATCATTATTAAGATCTGGTTCAGGTCACATTGGAGCATTAATTATAGAACCAGGCAGGACAACTGTGCTTACTTTTAATTCTGCATGTCCAAGTTTACATGTTTGAAGTTAGATTATGTGTTCCGACCCCTAGTCCCTGTCCCCCTCTCCCTTTTCTTTTCTTAATTGTTATTATTATAATCCTTAGTGTCAGACTTAAAGATAAAAAAGGAAGGTATAGATGTTTGAGCAAGAACCTACATGAAAACTGCATGTTTGACAAAGATAGGTCTCAATGGAGTCCCCAATGCCCAATTCAATATTCCTTTTCTGAATGATTTGTGGTTACCCGGTATCGGGATTCTACATATTAATCAATATTTGGAGATGTTTTGCAGTGATACATGTTGCTGGTGGTATGCATATGGTTGATCCACTCTTCCAGAGAATCCTCGTTATAGAGTGTCGTAATCGAAAAATCCCAGTTATTTATGATGAGGTTTTTATAGGTTTTTGGCGTCTTGGGGTTGAGGTGGGTTCTTGATGGTGGTGTACTTGTGCTTCTTTCTAATTTTACTATACTTGACTAAAAATGTTACTTTTCCAGTCTGCAAGTGATCTACTTGGCTATCTGCCTGACATAGCTTGTTACGCGAAGTTGATGACTGGTGGGGTTATACCCTTGGCTGCCACTTTGGCGACAGATGTTGTTTTTGATGCATTCAAAGGGGACTCCAAGGTATTTGTGCATATATTGTAGATATCACGGTGTTGTAACCTGATTTTAGGATAAGATATTGTGGTATATTCGATTTACACAAATGTGTTTTGTCCCTGATTGCCTCAAGTATATAATATGCTCACTTGATATGTTTTCAGCTCATGGCACTTCTGCATGGACACTCTTACTCTGCCCATGCCATGGGATGCACTGCTGCTGCAAAAGCCATTCAATCATTTAAAGATCCTGTGACAAATATCAATATTTCTACTGATCCATATAAAGTATTGGAGAGTTGGGATATTAATTCAGTGGACCCTTGTAGTTGGAGGATGGTTACCTGCTCCACTGAAGGCTTCGTGGTTGTTGTGTAAGTTACTCTAGTTTGTTATCTATCTTCCTTGTATACTATAGATGATTTCCTAGTAAGAATACTAAAAATACTTTCCAACAAAATCATTTTCTTTAAGAAGTCATTCTCTTTGGAAATTAATTTTTTTTTATTTTTGTTGTTTCGGTTTTGTATTATCAGAGGGCTGCCTCGTCAAAGCTTATCTGGGACCCTCTCACCATGGATGGGAAATCTCAGTAATCTGCAATCTGTGTAAGTGGAGACTAGTCTTATTTTTTTTTAGTGCTTGATTATGCTTGTTGCTTGTGTGTCAAAACCACTATCTCTGTTGTCACTTTAGTCAATTTGATTTATGAGAGAAATGTAGAACACGGTAGAAAGGTGCTAAGAGACTACATTTCTCACTAAATCAACCCACCAAACACAAAATCTTCATATTTTGCTTATCTGAAGGTCAAGTGACATAACAGAAACAGTTTCTTTTGATGATTGTGTTTTATAACTCTTCCATTCTCTTTCCAAAGTACCACATTTTCCTTTCATTGAATCTTTCCTCTAAACTGCCAAAAACTGTACCTTGAGAATTTTACCAGAAAACAAAATAGCACTAGTATAGCAGCATTCAACCACCCCTCTGCATGTCGTTATTGAGTATTCACATAATGCAATTTAACGAAAACTACTCTCTCTTCTTGGTGTTGTCAGATGATTGAAATTCTCCACTTCTTTTTTACTCAGGTGATATCGATTACAGTCTGCATAGTTCTTATGAGTTTATTAGCTCTTAGGATCAGAAATGGAATGTCAGTTGAATTAACGTCTTCCAATTTTCCTTCAGTAGGAAGGAGATCTGTTGACAGTTGAGACTTAGAATGTCCTGTAATGACTTCAACCTACTAAGTTAGAGATAACTATATGTGAATGCATCATCAACCACCACATTGTTATTAACCAATTATATAAAAGCTAAGAGAAGACTATTAAAAGAAGAGCATGAAGCTCACAGCTACCACCACATTCTTTAAATGTAAACACCATGACTGAGTTTGGATCTGTGTATGTTTCAACATCATTATATGATTGTTGTCTAGCCTTCCTCTGATTTGTCACTTTCTCTCTCTCTAATTTTTTTCTTTTCTTTTCAATCTTTTATTACACTCGTGTAGATTACTGCAGAATAATGCAATTTTTGGTCCTATTCCTGCGAGTATCGGAAAGCTAGGTATGTTGTAGACGCTAGATCTCTCAAACGACATGTTCAGTGGTGGGATACCAGAATCTATGGGAGACCTTAAAAACCTTAATTATTTGTAAGTTTCCACATATCATAATGCTTTTATCTTATTAACCATGTCGGTGTTAAATGGATTGAACTTGCAGTTTTTGGACTATTAGCCTATCTCATTTTCTTCATTTCTTTGCGTTAAATGGTTTTTTGGAGTACTTGTGTTACATATGTATTAGCAATGGTGTACCTCCTGTGCATCTTTTCAAAAGAAGTCTTTTTCCTGAATTCCTATTTGTTTGGAGTTTAACTCTTAGCCGTCAAAGGTGATTTGGCGACGCCTCAAATGGCCAGGCCTCTAAGCCGTGGCAATAGCTTACCCCCATGGTCCCAAACCGTGGCAATACTGATATATGAAATAATTTGTTATGTTTTAATACTTTTTAGATATTCGATCAGGATCTATTAGTACAAAGGTCTCAAACTCCACAACTGAGATTGCTGATACGATAGAGGTTCAGAATGAGAAACTGAATCATATTACTACAAAGGCATCAGGTTCTCCAGATATGGGCATGGTTGGGACTGAGGTTGAGAAGCCGAGACACACGACCAGCAAGGCATCAGGCTCTCCATCGCCTCATGTTCCAGATATGGGCATGGTTGAGCTTTCTGAGAAGACGAAGAAAGAAGTGGATGCACAAATGTCTAAAGATCTTCATGGAGGAAGTCCTCTGAAGTCATTGGTAGCAGATGATATAGTTGATGAGTTGCATGATGTTCATCCTATTGTTGATTCACCAACAGTGGGGAGCACTGGGAAGGAAGAAAATGGTCATGTGACAAATGAGGAGTTGTTCTCAAAGGAAGTTAAAACTAGCAATGAGAAGGCCAGCAAGAGGAGAGCTTCATTTCCAACAAAGCAGGAATATCCGAAAAATGGGTCACATAACAGTCCAAAGTTGCCAAGCTATATGGCAGCAACAGAGTCTGCAAAGGCAAAGCTTCGAGCACAAGGCACTGCAAAGGCAAAGCTTCGAGCACATAACAGAGTCTGCAAAGGCACTTTGTCGTTGTTGTTTGATTCTTCAGGTTCATACAATACCATGTCTTATATTTTCTTCATTTCCTCATTTTTGCCTGTTCTAATATTGAGTGTACTAGTTCATGACTTAAGATGTTTACAATCTAGGAATAAAGTATTCATTTGCAAAGATTGTTGTGGTTGCTGCCTTGTAGTAGTCTGAGTTGACTGTTTTAAGGATTTGATTTTATATGGATGCTTTGTTATGATATACTCTATAACTTGAAGAAAATATTCATCTTAGTAAGGACTGATTTTGCAGGGTGGGGCTGTGATTTTGCTGCAGCAGCAAAAAAAATTAAATTTTTTTTCGATTATATTAATTTGCAACGGTTTCAAACAATCGCAACAAACCAGATTTCTTTTTTTTTTGAATTTTGTTTTGACTGGCCACGACTTAAAACCGTGGTACTTCATGCTTCCCACGGCTTAAACCGTGGTACTTCATGCTTGCCACGGCTGAAAACCGTGGCCATCACTTGCCACGGCTGAAAATCGTGGCCATCATGTTAGCAACGGCTTAAATTCGTGGCTAAATGCAGAAAATTATCAAGCGAAAAACCGTTGCTAATATGTGTTGCCACGGTTTTTAGCCGTCAATGGTGATTTGGAGATGCCTCAAATGGCCAGGCCTCTAAGCCGTGGCAATAGCTTACCCCCATGGTCCCAAACCGTTGCGGATGGGCATTTTTGGTGTAGTGTCACCAACTGATTTAAGGTACTCCTTTCCCTTCAAAAGGAAACTAATCGGCATGATGCACTCCGCTTGCGATGTAGGCCCATACAACCGTAACAAGCGAAGCCCAAACTTAACTAGGCAAGCTTAGTCAGTTTCGGCATACGATGACGACTTCTGGTTAATCCCGATGCCTAGTTCGCCCTGTGCGGATGTCTATGGCTTAGGAAATGAGAGTCTAATCAACGCTCTTATGCCCGGTGATGACAACTCGCCAGGGATTTTGCCCCCCTACGCGGACAACAGATGCCAAACCCAATCAGGTAAGCCTAGCCAGTGAGGACTGAGAATGACATGGGGATGAGAGGGGTATCTAGGAGTCAACGACCCACTCCGACAGGCCATGTCCAACTCCACCCCATCCCGCAATCACGAACTCCAGCGCAGCGTGACATGACGAAGTTAGTTGCGAAGGGAGCAAAGTAACCGCTCTAAGGTTGGCTCTTGGTATTATCTCTGAAACTAGACAGTTCGAAGCCCCGACAAGGCACCCGCACATAAACGACTGACTCATCCCTTTGAAGGAAGTTTGCACTTCTTCAACGCCATATGAAAAGAAATCACAAGGTCTTCGCGAACCAATGGTATACTCACCTAGAACAGGTGACCATGCATAACAACAAGTTTTATCATGACTCATCGACGCAAATGTCAGAACATTCAAAGTCTTTAGCATTGGATATCTTCTTCAGCGTTTGGAAAACCCAAACATATTCTTTGAGTAAGAACATCTGAAGAGGTGCGCTCTATGGAAGATAATGCCTACAACGATGAATAAACACCATTATATAGACATAGTGGTTCACCAAACAAGCTCTTCAACATTTACTGTCAGCATTGAATACCGTCCGCGAAACAAGGAGACGACAGTTTCCAAGCAAACCGCACAGGACCATGTTCATCCAATTAATGATGTTGCACACAACCCCATTAATTCTGGGGAGTAAACGATACTCAACCTTCTCGCGATCTACGCCGTACGCATGTCACCAAGCAATCTATGTTGTACACGTAACGTTTTGATCCTACGACAAGTCCAAGCTCCTCTTCTTTGGGCCCAAAGCTTAGCCCACTATTCAAGGGGATTCTACCACGTGCCTGATATGAGCATTAAAAACCCTAGTCACTTTTGACACACGGATCACGCCTGAATATCACCAGCTGATTTAAGGTACTCCTTTCCCTTCAAAAGGAAACTAATCGGCACGATGCATTCCACTTGCGATGTAGGCTCGTAGGCCAATAACAGGCGAAGCCCAAACCTAAGTAGGCAAGCTTAGTCAGTTTCGGCTGACGATGACGACTTCTGGTTCATCCCGATGCCTAGTTCGCCATGTGCGGATGTCTATTGCTTAGGAAATTGGAGTCTAATCAACACTCTTATGCCTGGTGATGACAACTCGCCAGGGATCGCTGCCCCCTTTGCGAACAATGGTCACCAAACCCGATCAGGTAAACCTAACCAGTGAGGACTGACAATGACATGGGGATGAGAGGGGTATCTAAGAGTCAACGGCCCACTCCGACAAGGCATGTCCAACTCCACCCCACTGCGCAATCACGAACTCCAGCGCAACGTGAGATGACGAGTTAGCTGGGAAGGGAGGAAAGCAACCGCTCCAAGGTTGGCTACTGGTATTATCTCTGAAACTAGACAATTCGAAGCCCCGACAGGGCACCAGCACATAAACGACATACTCATCCATTGGAAGGAAGTTTGTACTTCTTTTATGCAATATGAGAAGAAATTACAAGGTCTTCGCGAACCAATGGGGTGCTCACCTAGAACAGGTTACCACGAAAAACAACAAGTTTTATAATGACCCATCGATGCAAATGTCAGAACATTCAAAGACTCCAGCGTTAGAGATCTCCTTCAGCTTTTGGAAAACCCAAACATATTGTTTGAGTAAGAGCATCTGATGAGGTGCACTCTATGGAAGATAATGCCAACAAGGATGAATAAACACCATTATATAGACATAGTGGTTCACCAAACAGGCTCTTCAACAGTAACTCTCAGCATTGAATACTGTCTGCAAAATGTGGAGACGACAGTTCCCAAGGAAACCACACAGGACATTGTTCATCCAAATAATGATGTTGCACACAACCCCATTAATTGGGGGGAGTAACCGATACTCAACCTTCTCGCAATCTACGTCGTACGCATGTTACCAAGCAATCTTCGTTGTACACGTAGAGTTTTGATCCTACGATTAGCCCAAGCTCTTCTTCTATAGGCCCATGGGGTTAGCCCACTATTGAAGCGGTATTCTACCACGTGCTTCACATGAGCTTTAAAAACCCTAGTCACTTTTGACACATGAATCACTCCTGCATATAACCAACTGATTTAAGGTACTCCTTTCCCTTCAAAGGAAACTAATCTGCACGATGCACTCAGCTTGCGAATTAGGCTCGTACGCCCGTAACAGGCGAAGCCCAAACCTAACTAGGCAAGCTTAGTCAGTTTTGGCTGACGATGATGACTTCTGGTTCATCCCGATGCCTAGTTCGCCATGTGCGGATGTCTATGGCTTAGGAAATGGAAGTCTAATCAACGCTCTTATGCCTGGTGATGACAACTCGCCAGAGATCTCTGCCCCCTTCACGAACAACGGTCGCCAAACTCGATCAGGTAAGCCTAGCCAGTGCGGACTGACAATGACATGGGGATGATAGGGGTATCTAGGAGTCAACGGCCCACTCTGACAGGTCGTGTCCAACTCCACCTCATCCCGTAATCACGAACTCCAGCGCAGCGTGACATGACAAAATTAGCTGGGAAGGGAGGAAAGTAACGACTCCAAGGTTGGCTCCTGGTATTATCTCTTAAACTAGACAGTTCGAAGCCCCGACAAGGCACCAGCACATAAACAACAGACTCATCCCTTGGAAAGAAGTTTGTACTTTATCTACGCTATATGAGAAGAAATCACAAGGTCTTCGCGAACCAATGGGGTGCTCACCTAGAACAGGTGACCACGCATAACAAGTTTTATCATGACTTGTCGACACAAATGTCAGAACATTCAAAGACTCCAACGTTGGATCTCTCCTTCAGCCTTTGGAAAACCCAAACATATTCTTTGAGTAAGAGCATCTGAAGAGGTGCGCTCTGTGGAAGATAATGCCTACAACGATGAATAAACACCATTATATAGACATAGTGGTTCACCGAATAGGCTCTTCAACATTAACTTTCAGCATTGACTATTGTCTACAAATCGAGGAGACGACAGTTCCCAAGGAAACCGCACAGGACCATTTTCATCCAATTAATGATGTTGCACACAACCCCATTAATTGGGGGGAGTAACCGATACTCAACCTTCTCACGATCTACGCCGTACGCATTTCACCAAGCAATCTACATTATATTCGTAGCGTTTTGATCCTACGACAAGCCCAAGCTCTTCTTCTATGGGCCCATGGGATTAGCCCACTATTCAAGCGGTATTCTACCACGTGCCTGACATGAGCATTAAAAACCCTAGTCACTTTTGAAACATGGATCACGCCTGCATATCACCAGCTGATTTAAGGTACTATTTTCCCTTCAAAAGGAAACTAATCGGCATGATGCACTACGCTTGCGATGTAGGCTCTTACGCCCATAACAGGCGGAGCCCAAACCTAACTAGTCAAGCTTAGTCAGTTTCGGGTGAATGATGACGACATCTGGTTCATCCCGACGCCTAGCTCGCCCTATGCGGATGTCTATGGCTTAGGAAATGGGAGTCTAATCAACGCTCTTATGCCTGGTGATGACAACTCGCCAGGGATCTCTGCTCCCTTCGCGGACAACGGTCGCCAAACCCAATCAGGTAAGCCTAGCTAGTGAGGACTGACAATGACAGCTTCTAGTCAAACCCCCGACCTGTAGCCCGCTGCGAGCGGGTGTAGATGGTTTGGAAGGTAGGAGCCTAGTCATTTCTGAATGATGTCGACAAATCGCAATGGGACCAATACTCTTCTACAGACCATAGTCACCAAATTATCGACTCCCAGACTTGTAGCCCATTGCGCACCGGTGTAGATGGTTTGGAAGGTGGGAGCCCAGTCAATCCTGAACTGATTTTGACAGCTTGCCACGGGACCACTGCTCTTCTACAGACCATGGTCGCAAAAAACTCCCAAATTTGTAGCTCGATACGCACGGTTGTAGATGATTTGGAAGGTGGGAGCCTTGTCATTCCCGAACTGATGTCGACGGCTTGCCATGGGACCACTGCTCCTCTACAAACCATGGATGCCGAATCCCTTCATCCCAAACTTGTAGCTCGCTCTGCGCGGGTGAAGATTGTTTTGAAGGTGGGAGCCTAGTCAGTCCCGAAATGATGTCAATGGCTCGCCGCGGGATCATCGCTCTCCAACAGACCATGATAGCCAAATTCTCACATCCCAAACCTATAATCCGCCATGTGTTGGTAAAGATGGTTTAGAAGGTTGGAGCCCAGTCAGCCCCGAATGATGTCAACGGCTCACCATGAGACCACCAATCCCTCTCAAAACAACGGTCACCGAAATAAATTACAGCTCAAGCAACGTCTTTACGCTCACACAGGCAGACATTCTATTATTCACAATGGCCACTAGAGCCAACTCAAAAATCAATTTGTTGACACGTGGATGAATGCTACATGGGATGTCAGCCCGAGCTCACGAAACCTGACTCGGGACAAGCGTTCTAGCTCAAATAAAACACATGTGCTTGGCTACCATAGTCAACTCATGTCAGCAGCTCCAACCGACAGTCAAATATGCAACTTAAGTCTCCAATGGCTTACCTTGAGGATGAGCTATGGCCTAGGTAGCGTAGCCCACTGCCAAACCATATGCAAAACACCCACTATTGGATGCAACCAAGCGATAGTGACTCTAAACCCTCACAGAAGAACAGGTCAGAATCATTTGCGACATAAATGGTCAAACTCTCAACAGCATACAGACCACTCGGTTTCCTGCTAACCCAACCAGACATTTGTCAAAGTAAAATGACAAGGCAAAATATAAAGCGAGCGACAGGGAAACCAAAAACAATATGGGTACAAGGCATACTCAAAATAAACTTGTTTCCATTAACAGTCGAAACAAAAAAGTACAAGTGTACAAAATTTATTCCTCATCGGGAGGGGGTACAGATAAGGGAAAACTTAGCTTAAAAGGGGAAGGAGCAAGAGTTGCATCCGTATGTGACTCAATATGAGCGCCATGATCCAGATCGCCCTTTTCTTCCAATGACACGGAGAGCACTCCGAAATCAGCGTAAGACATCTTCTTATAATAAGCAAGGTCCCATTCCGGATGCTCTTCTTTCATCAACGCCAACAACTCTAATCTCCCATGCACGACCCAGCGGAAGTCACACTTGCCTTGCACCTTGAGAAACTCTTTCTCGTGCACCTTTGCTTCAGCAAGTTCACGCTCCAACAACTCCAGCTTGCCAGTCAGTGCATCAACCTGAGATTGCTCCATAGCCAGGCTAATCTTAACTACGTTGAGCTCATGTTGCTCCAAACAAAGCTGGTCTTCAGCTTTCTGCTCTTTCCGTGCATTTAATTCCACATCGGCCTCTAACTACTATCTCTTGGCAACACATTCAGCCTCCTACATGGTGTTCTCCTCAGCTAAAGATCGTAACTCATAAAGCATCTTAACCGCGGCTTCTTGCACAACTTCTAGTTCACGGTGGACCAGGTCCAACTCTTGCTTGAATTTGTCCCTCGCGGACACCGCTTCTGCTAAATTAGATTCAAGGGCTTCCAGACATACCCTCTGAGTCTAAACGACAATGGTTGACTGTTCCAGCCTCCTCCTTTCAATCTGCCTCCCCATCAACTCAATCTCGAAAAGTGCATCAAAATACAGCTTCTGCATAGTTGAGAAGACACGCTCCATGGTGTACACCCTCTCATGAGCTTCCTCAACCTCCGTCCCAGCGATGGCTACATGGCTCAAATGAGACATCCCCAGCATAAGGTGATTCAAACCCTTATCCACACACCCTTCCATCGTATCCTCATCGGGCTTCGAAGCGTGGTCCATCATTCAGCTATAGCGCTTGCTTATGTGTTTTTTGAAGCATAGTCAACATCAACCTCCTGGTGTTAGGCCTGATTGCTGATCTTCACTATGTTCGGAGTGAACAAAATTATTCGCGCATCCAGATGGAGCTTTTTTGAATGCGTAATTGTGCCAACACCGCCATTTGTAGTCGCTACTGCACCCAGGCCCTCATCCACGACCTTCGCTTTCTCATCAGCAGCTGACCCTTTATTGCGGGACGGCTCATCGGAATCCAAAGGAAGAGAAGGAAGTGAATTGTCTAACAGACCCTCCATCACCCTAATATATGGCCTTGAACGAGATGGGGGACAATGCAGACAACAAGAAGGATGACCCACACTACCGCGGCCATTGTCGGATGATCCACCAGCGGAACGATTAAACTGTGGGACCTCAGGAAAATCCTCATCAAAACCTTCCAGTAAAACAGTTTTGGATTTGTCAGCATCAGTAGAAGCCGCAACAGTAGCCAACATTGCTTCTCGCTCAAAGCTTCAGCCTACTCGGTACTCAGCGTCGACGCATCTTCAACCCCTACTAATTGCAGGTGGTCCTTTTCCCAGCAAGATACTTCAGCCTCGGCCTTGGCAAGCTTATCAAGTTCATGCTCCTCCCTCACTGGGGTAGACCGTTTGGGAACCGGCTCAGTCCCAGCGCTAAACCTCTTCGAGCTTACAAAGGAGACGAGCGTCTCAGAAAGCCCTTCCATGTCAAACAAAATAAGAGCCTTAACTTTCGAAGCCTTCCTCTTTCTAGAAGGGGCTCGACCTTCAGACTTAACCTTCGGCGTTCAGTAAAGAGTGGGGACCATGTGCCAGTTCTCCCATAACCACTGCGGCTAAAGTTAGTAGGAAATATAACGTCATCCACCCTCATCCACGGCATGTCACGAAATGCCTTCATAGTGTTTTGCTCCTCTGGAAAAAGGGGAGTGGTGGCGAACCTCCCTACAAAGAAACATGCGCATGATTAGCATACAATCGACGCAACGAAATCAAACGGTGAAGCTATAGTTACGAAGTTGCTTGAACTCCCGCTCAAGCGGATGACCTTTGAACTTAAAGTACTTCAAATCCGAAGGAACCAAGAAGCAGTATTTTTGCCAGAACTTGAAGTCATCTGGCAACTTCCCTAAGTAAGCTGGTGACATCATCTTGCAAACAGTGTGATCATTGAGGAGGAGAAGTCAACAACTAGATCACCCACCGAGTCACACGGACACCAGCATCCTCCGCTCTGATCAAAATAAAAAAGATAATC
This sequence comes from Berberis vulgaris, assembly GCA_963556465.1. NCBI lineage: Eukaryota > Viridiplantae > Streptophyta > Magnoliopsida > Ranunculales > Berberidaceae > Berberis > Berberis vulgaris. The sequence goes on along the minus strand of OY747126.1, from coordinate 35,881,922 downwards.
CTGTACCCATTCGGTACCAACTGGGCAGGAGAGATTCCAAGGAAATCCAAGAAGCCCCATATCTCATCAAGAACAGGAAAATGGACTCCAGTTTGAATTATCCCACGGTTCAAAAAGACGAACCCTTCCAAAGGAAACATCGGCGTCTGATCATCATTCAGAGCATATAATTGCAGGTCCTCGGGGACCCCGAACGTCCTTCGAATTTAAGCAAAGCCCAATTCTTAAACTGACCTATCTTCAAAGAACTTGAGGCCCTTAGCTAGAAGCTCATCATCAAGATGGTTTTGGCAAGCCATGGAAAAGGTGAACAAGCTTTCAATCAAAAGAGGAACAGAGCGGAATCTCTAAAAGCAAATATATAAAAGAATCAATCTCTGCAAAAAGGAAGATCTAAATAGGGAATGGTTTTTCGCCTCTTCTCCACTGAACTAATGCACACATAATTAATTAAGCGTGCAGCTCAAGCAAGGATTCAGACTCAATCATCATGAGAGGCATATCTTTTCAATAAGTGACTTAGTGAACCGATGCGATGGCCTACTAACTCGGGGGGAGTAGCTGATGATAAACCAAAATGACCACTCCTCTACACCGTACACGTGTCATGATGATCTCGAGAAATAACAAGCCCAAACGTCAACCCAACACTGATCCGCCCCAAGCGGTTTCAAGCCCGCACAATGCAGTCCGCTAGACAGACCCAAATCACTATAGCCTGCTAAGCCCACACATCTCATAGCTATCCCTAATAACTGTAAGCCTACTAAGTTAAGTATCTCGAGGATCAGCTTTGGACAGACAAGACAATGACACTTTCCTTCCAACTAGGAAGCAAATACCAGAGTATACGTCGCACATGTAAACTTCTACCCATTGACAACACTATGATTGGGATCTATCTCACGTGTATCTAGGAGCACAAGTCTAACAGGGAAACTTCCCTTCACAACATAACTCCTTATTAGAGAAGGATCTCCATTAAGATCTTCTTCCCTAAACTAAACCACCGATGGCCTGATCGAACCAAGACTCCAGTACTATAAATAAGTCATGAGGTTGGTAAGCTAACGTGCACTACAAATTTTATGTTTACAGGATTACGCCTTCCTTGGATCTCTATCTGACTTTAGCATCAGAGTACCATCAGCCACCACTAAGGTGGTTCGTGGCTCACATGTGTTCCTTGGGCAGGTTAGCCGGTCAAAGTCAAAACATGGAGCAAAAAGCGACTACATCAATGAGGATCAAGTATCTCAAGTCCAGGCCGACTCTCAACCCCAAAAAGGGGTGGATCTAGTAATTAAAACTAAAAAATGGCTCATCAGAATAAATCACATTTAGAGACCCAAATCTAGGCCCAACATAGCTATCCCTTAAAGGGGAAGAATGTTATAGAGAAAAATATTTGTGGAGGGAGTTACTCCTCCAAAGACATATCTTCATAAAGGAGGAGACAGATACATAGAATGTCTCCCCTTGATGAGCCTCACATGCTTAAGTCACGCAGAGAATAAATAACGACCAATATATAAGGTAAAGTGAACATTCAACAAAGGTATGCAATTTTAACTGAGTTTTGTTCAGATTAATCTCCATCTCCAACAAAGTTACTGACTTACACATCGGAGTGCCTTTGACCACCAAACAAGTGTTTTTGGCAAACTAACATTTGTTATATAGGTAGGATTTACAGGAGACAAGGTCTGGATGCATCAGTTTGGCGCCGACCATGGGGAATGACAGTTTCCTTTCAAGAAGAGAGTTTGTAGTTGGAAACTCCCTTAGTTCTAATCAACAATAAAAAATGATAGCAAATGGAAAATTCTACAAACCTTCAACCCAACAACAATTAAGGCAACCCTTCAACTGGGCAAAGCTTAATTACCAATAGCGCATGTTCCAAACCCAGCAACACCCCGGACAACTTTGTTGGATAACACAATATTGCAATTTGGAGCGATAGCTCAATCGTCTCAGACATCCGACGATACAGTCACGGATACCCGCGTGGATCAACTCATGGTCCAATGGATCATCTGACCAAAGTGAAAAACAAACTCACTTAGGATGGTGCTCAATATGCCAACCATGTCCAAACACCACCACAACAGAACTCTTCCAACCACGTCCGAGAAGATAAAGGAGTTCTTCAGAACTTTGACGAGTGAATCTCGAAGGTAATGAACCACAAGAAGATGGTATCCAAAGTGATGGGATCCTTGCACAAATTCCATTTAGGATCGAGGTCATCGACCCTAACATGCTATATGAATTTGCCATACCACCATTTGTTTACGTACTTATGGTGACTCCTCTACCAAAAAAGTTTATTCCACCAGAGTTTGAAGCATACAATGGCACTACTGATCCGACAGATCATTTGCAAAACTTTCACCACATAAGCGCATTGAAACAGAGCACGAAATCCATTCTATGTCGAACATTTCTGACTAGTCTCACCTCCACAATGATGAGTTGGTTCAACAGCCTACCACCTAGGCTGATAGAATCTTTCGAAGCATTAGCCGTTGCCTTCATCACAAGGTTCATTAACAGTTAGCGGATGAGAAATGGCTTGCACAACCTACTTCACATTAGACAAAAGCTCGAGGAAACTATAAGGGAGTACAACACTTGTTTCACTGATGAGTTCACCATGATCAACGGTTGCAACGATGACACGGTCATTGCTACCTTCACTTCTAGATTGGAAAGAGGATCATTTTACAATTCTCATAATCTAGACCCTCCAAAGAATATGGAAACTTTGTTGAAGACCACTCAAAAGTACATCACCCTCGAGGAGATGTTGGTCGCCAAATAGAAAAACGAATCCGAAAGGGAAAGCCAATTGAAGAGATGGGAGAGAAGAGAAGAAAGGAAAGATGACATACCCTGGGAGGAAATGCTCAGTTGAAAAGGCATCGGACCAACGAAAGATCTAAATTCAACTAGCAAGAACCCGAAAGCTACAATCTACAAGGCGCAAACATGAATGGGTGACAAGCGTTGATGTAGTCAATTTGTGTTCTCTTTCCTTGCTGCTTACCTAGACCTGCACAGGTAGCAAATGTGAGCCAAGGACCACCGTGATGCGGCCGATGGCACTCCGATGCTTAAGTTAGATAAGGCATAGGAGAGACTTTAAGACTGTAAACTTGGATTTTGTCGTGTACCTCTAGTTCATCGACCTTATCTCCCTTTTATAGTATAGGAGCCTTTTGTTCTGCTAGGACTTTTGTGGAGTGGTTTAGGAAAGAGATCTTACTAGAGATCCTTTCCTGATTGGGAGTTTTCCATGTGGGATAGTTTCACTACATGACTCGTACTCCTATATCGATAGGGGAGGTTTCTCTTTCTGAGTGTTGACCATGCAAGGAATTTTCCTTGCCCAACTTATACTCTAGTATTTATTTCCTAGTCGGATCCAATGTGTTGTTGGCCTGCCAGTCCTGGGTAGATCTCTCAGATACTTGCCTTAGAGGTCTTACGAGTATTGGGCCTGATCGCGTGACGTGTGGGCTTAATGGCTCATTGCAATTCAGACCCAACTGTCTGGATTCTTCCAATGATGGGCTTAGTGTTATTTGGGCCTCGCTGGATTGAGCATGCAATTAGGCCTGCTTTGTTCTGTTGACGAGATTATCATGACACGTGTGTGGTGTTGATTAGATGGGGGTTCGATGTATCATCAACTACTCCCCTTGAGTTAGTGGGTCGTCTTATCGATCCACTAGGTCATTTCATTAAGTAACCATGTAGTCATGATGGTTGAGTCTGAGTTATTTCCTCAAGCGGCGAATTGCATTAATTGAGTGTGTGCCAGCTTGAAAGCAAGAAAGGTGGGAGTTCAGTTTTCTATATAAATCTCACAACTGCAGAGTATAACCCCTTTACTCTTTCGATCTCATAGATTTTACTTTGTTGTAATGTCTGTTGTTATTTTGACTATGCTTAACCTTCGTATTCGAAAGCTTGTACTTTCTCTTGTGGCTGGCCGGAATCAGCTTTCTGATGAACTGTTCACCAAGGACCATAAGTTTTTTTAGGAGAGGTTGCTTTCTGAATCTGATTTGGAAGTCCTCGGTAAGACACATGGGATTCCTGATGATCTGGTCTCTGCACTATGGGCACCAATCTGACGCCATTGTACCCTCCTGATGGGTTTATCTGTCTTCACCAAGGTATGTTTCAATCGGGCATTCTCTTTCCCATTATGAAGGAGATCTGGGAGTTCCTGGCGTACCTCGATATTGCACCTACTCAACTCATGCCGAATAGGTATAGGATTGTCATTGAAATTCTTATTAGGGCTAAGGATGATGGTGTCCGAGTGTCTTCGAGGGCACTGCAATTGCTTACTTCTCCTCGAATAAATGAACACGCTGTGTGTGTGCTGTTGTTGCCAGACTGTTTGGAAAATTGCTTGATGATTTTAAATCAGGGCAGAAGTTTTGTTTCATGGCTCCTGCGGACTTGACGTACTTTTAGCTTGCTGGTCATCCGGTTCGAACGTGAATTTAGACCACTGAGTAAGTTGACTCCTTCTCCAGTCTTGATTGTGTTAACTGCATATTAAATTTAACTTTTGTTGATTTTGTAGGGAGATTCCCAACTTCACCACTTTTTGCTAAAGATAATGCTACTTTGGCTGCATTTCGCGACATGCCTCGTCTAGAGGCAGAGGAAGTCGTTAAGCCTTATTATGTCGAGTGCAATGTTTTGTATGCTCATTGGCATGTGGCTCCCACTCTCTTTCGGGTAAAGAAGCCAAAGCCTGAAGGTGTGTCTATTTTGCGGAAGAGGAAGCTTCCCAAGATCAAGGTTCTAAGCCCTTCAAGGAGGGCAAAAATAGATGAGGCACTTCCTTCTTTTGTGCATCTGAAGAGGTCTCGTGTTTTGTCTAGGTCCGTCCGTAGGTGTCTGGGCTCGTCTGAAGGACGAGATGTTGTTGGGCAAGAGCCTGATGAGGCTGATGTTTCTGAGGGACGTGATGCTCAAGCTGTGGCCCCTGTCTCCTTTCCCGACTTGGAGAGGGAGTATCTACAAATAGTGGGCATGGAGGATGTAACCAAACTGAGCACCAAACAAATGGAGTTTATGAATGAGATGCTGCTGCAGGCGATCATACAAGCTTTGAATGGTCATCATTTTTCCATAAAGGACTTTGAGATCCGCCTTTCTTTGGATCGTTAACCTATCGAAGAGTCGTCCAATCGTCGGTGCCATGATGAAGGGTCCCCTTCATATCGCCCATACTGTGCTCCATCTCGTTCCCGTCCCCATATTCAAGTGACGACTGGTCAAAGGAATAATTCGCTTCCCTCTTCTCCGTCAACTGATAATGGATCAGCGCGTGAAAGAGAGTCGGTTGTTGTGGGAAAAGGGAAAGTTGTTGATGAGGGCCCTAATGCAATGAAAATGGCTAAGGGCGATGCTGAGGTGATTCCGGTCTTGAATGATCTTTATTCGGATGCACAGATCAGTCTATTTGTTCCAGATATAATAAGGATGAGCAACCAAGCTTGGCATCAAGTGGTTGACATCTCTTACGCTGCGAGGAAGCATATCAGCAGGTGGAATGACTAGCTGGCGAACTGCGCTCCAAAGCCAATGGGAGAAACGCTAGGACGACGTTTAGATGAATGGCATAAACTTCTTGTGCTGGGGATTTCATATCTTAATCAAGTGGTCGCAGCTGGAATTGAAGTCGATGCCACTCGTGAGAGAGTGTATACCATGGAGTGAAACTTTACAAACTTGCAAAAGTCATACTCTGACACTTTCCACGAGATTGAGTCATTGAGAAAGCAACTTGAAGCTTTCTTAGATACTGGAACAGAGTCCAGGTCCATTAGGTCGGAGGTTCTAAAGGCACGCTTGGAGGCACTTGAGTTTGACTTGGTGGGGGCAGTGTTCGTGAGGGATATGTTCGAGAAAGAATTAAACCTTGTCTGTCGTGACTTGTAGCTTGCCTTTGAGAATGTGGCTAGAGTACAGGCTGAATTGTAGGCTTTGCATCTTGAGGGGGTCAAGAAGGAGTCCAAATGGACTGTCTGATGTCAGTAGTAGGAGGCCGACATTGAGTTCAATGCAAAGAATGCACGGATCGCTAAAGAGCAATTCATTTTAACACAGAGTGAGTTGAATATCACCAATGATATGTTTCTTATTGAGCAGTCCAAGACTGAAGCTGTCGAGCGAGCTAGAGCGACTGAACCAGGAGCACGCTGAATCAATAGGCGCGCTGAAAAGCTTTTCAAGGCCAAAGGCACGTTTGAATTTAGCAGAGTCATACATGGAAGACTTGAGTTGTTGCACTTGATGAAGAAGGAGCAACCCGATTGGGATCTTTCCTATTATAAAGAGATTGCATATGCAAGGTTTGGAGCGACCTTTGATTCATCTGAAGAATAAGGCGACCCTGATGAGGGGGATCGAGAGGTAACACCTACAAGTGTGTCTCCTGCTTCTTCCCCTGCTAAGTCTAGTTCCTTCTAATGAGGGGTGAATCTTGTATTTTCTTTCCAATTTTCAAATGAATAGTACTTCGCCCTTGTTTGTCTTCCTTTGCTTTTTTTTTTGCTAATTTTTACCTGCTTTGTCTTATTTCGACATTAATTGTCATACGAGAAGCTCTGATAGGCTAGGAAGCTTTATGATTGATCCGCTATTAAGAGCTCTAACTTCTTGAGCTACAATAGTTTGTGCAATTCAGGTTAGACTCCTTTTAAGATATCGGGGAGTGCAATACACTCTCTGTTTGGCAGTTTGGCTATCTGTTGGACCAGAAGATGTTGTTGTTGTTATAAGCGTATTAGTCAGATTGTGGTCTCAGCGCTTGCACCTTTGTAGATGATCGGACAGTAGTCCTTGCAAGTTGTCTCGGTCAATTTTCAGGACTCTGACTGGACTTTTGACTCGTCTTTAATTGTTATTCATATAATAGGCTTAATTGGACCGGGGGTTGTTATCGCCAATTATGATTGACTAAAACGTGGTCAGGTTTTGACAGCCATGGTGGTCCCTGGCAAGCCATCTTCATCAGGCGTCGAGGGCACTGATTAGACTCCCACTTTCCAACCCATCTTGATCCGTTCATGGCAGACTAGGAATTGGAGCGAGCCAATAATTATCGTCGTCTGTCGTTCTGACTAAACTTTGGCAAGGGTTCAGCGATCATTGTATGTAGTTGGCCAATGATCCTTGGCAAGCCGTCTTCACCAGGCTACATTAGCACTGACTAAGCTCCAACTTTCTAGGCCGTCAGAATCCGCACACCGAACTAGGCTTCGAGTATATCAAAGCCATCATCATAAGCAAGCACTAACTAAGCTTTGGTCGGGGTTCGGTGATTACCGTCTGCCTACCAGTAATGACCTCTGGCAAGCCATCTTAATTAGGCATCGAGAGCACTGACTAGACTCCCACTTTCTAGGTCGTCGGAGTTCGTTATTTGAGGACTAGGTTTCAAGCAGACCAGAAGCTATCGTCATTGGTCGTCACCGACTAGGCTTTGGTCGTATTCAGTCTCTATTGCCCATGTTTGAACAATGGTCCCTGGCTAGCCATCTCGATCAATCATCAGAGTGTTGACTAAGCTTCCATTCTCTAAACTGTTGACACCCGTTTAATTTAACGGACTGGGCGTTAGAGCGTACAAGAAGTTATCGTCATAAGTCGAAACCAAAAACGCTTTGGTTAAGTTCGGTGACCATTATCTATAGTTGGACAACGGTCGCTGACAAGCCATCGCGGTCAGGTATTACAAACACTGACTAAGTTCTCACTTTCTAACCCATCGCCATCCATTTCTAGCGAGCTAGGTGTTAGAGCTGACTAGAAGTTGTTGTAATCAGTCGAAGCTAACTAAGCTTTGGTCAGGATTAGATTTTGGGCGTGTAAGTATGACTTGGGTGTCCTGACTTACTTAGCTCGCATGTAAGATTCTGGCGTGTAAGTTTGACTTGGGTGTCCTGACTTACTTAGCTCACCTAGCGGTCTGATTCCAGTGTATGTCGGATCGATTGATCGGACTAATAATAGGTTGACAGGCTTTAATAAACCGCAACTGAATATTAGTGGAGTTGATGCCTTGGATTTGGTGATAACAGTTTGTAGGCACGCTCCTTATTCTGTGGGCACTCAGAGCCTTTGTTGTTTATTCCTTTGCGTATGTTGGGCCGGATCTGGGAGGGCATAAGTTTAAGCCTATTAGTTGAGGGGCCCAATTAAAAAAATATTTGTGGATAAGCATACCAGGGATACGGCGCATTCTCCAAGATAGTTCAACATCATTACTTCCCCCAGTTAATTCAAAAGATGTGGACTTGTGCAGTTGCAATTAGAACCGGCGTTTTCTTGATTTCTCGTACGACATTTAATGCTGAAGTACATTTTTTTTATGCCTCTTCAGGAATCATTTCGCCTATATATGAGTTCACTATTCTATTTTCAAGTACTGTAATGAGAATAGTATATCATGTTAATCAAATGCATCTTACCAGAAAGTTTGCCAAAGGCTGAAGGAAGATCTCCCTCACTAGAGTGTTCGAATGTTCTTACATTTGCACTGATGAGTCTTGATAATACTTGCTTTTATGTGGTGCCGCCTGGTCTGGGTGGGCATCTGATTGATCCCATGAGATATCGTAATATCTTCTTACATTGCAAAGAGAGTTACAGACTGCCTCTCGGGGATCAGGACTGTCTTCCATCTGCCGGTGCTCAAGCACTCTCTCATCCGTTTACTGTTGTCAAGGGATGGTCCCCCCAGCTAAGTTGCGTCACCCCAAACATTACACATTTGAAAGAGTCCCCATTTGGCAGCATTGTGAGACCTCAATGATCTCGTTGTTTTGGGACATTTTCGTTAGCTTTCTATCGCTTCCTTTTGTTCCTCTTCATAAGGAAAATTAGTGGAGCAAAGAATTGAGAGAGTGCTCGCAACCTTCTTCATGTACTTTGTTTGCCACATCCGAATCGTCTTTCTAGGGTGATTCGATGGAGCAATGAATTGAGGTGCTCTTTCGTCCTCCGTCGCAAACGCTTTACTTTAACCACCTTCTCTTCTAGAGGCAGATTAGTAGATCAAAACCTCAACCCTTGTTTCAGCGGATAGATGCTTGCATTGGACTTAGATACTTGTAGTGGATAAACTGATGTACTAATTGGTCGGCAAGCTTTGTAATAACTCTCATGGCAATCAATAAAATATGTTTTATTTCTTGAATGTGTCTTGTACGAACAACTCTTTTAAACTGAAATGAAAAACAGAAAATAAGAAACGAAATCAAAGTAACAAATAATTCAACTCCAAGCAGACACTGAGCTAATCCGGCCTTAAAGAAGGCACAAATGGTCCTGGCTCGGATTGCGTGGTCCCTCTAGCAAAATTTAAAAAAAAAAAAAGCTAATGAAGTTACTGAATAGTGGACTTCATGCTGACGGCCAGTTCCTTGTTGATTAATAGCTCTTGGAGTTGATGCCCATTTGCTGAAGTATCGTTACTTAGCTCTTTATTAGTCTGGACTACGTTGCTAGCTTTGACTTCTAGATCTTCGCAGAGCTACACCTTGGTTATCCGGGCTCCTCCGCCCTCATAGAGTGATTATCCTTTTTTTTCTAGGCCTGATTCCTGACATGTTGGTTTTGTGAGATCGAGCTACAACTGGCAACAATTCAGCTGCTTCAAGGCTGCATAAAGGCAGTCTCTTGCTGCTTCCCTTGGGCATGGTTGGTTGTATATTTTTTTCATTGATGTAGGGTGGATACCACTGCTTCCATATGATGAAGCGACGACCTTCCCATAATAATGTTGTAGGTGGACGAGGCGTCAACTACTATGAACTATTGGACAACGTACTTCCGTAACTGTGGCTTTCCTGCCACCAATATTAGATTGATCTTCCCAATGGGGAAACACTTTTCTTCACTGAATCCGACCATAAGGTAGGTATTTCTCCTATAGCTGCATGTTGCAGAATGCACTGAGGAATGAGACATTTAGTGAGTTTCCAGTGTCTACCAAGGCTTTTTTTACCTCCCATTTAGCGATAAGGACGGAAATGACTAGGGCATCATTGTGAGGAGAATGTACCCCCGTAAATGCCAGTAATGGGTTCGGGCTGTGAACTCGTGCATGCTGCACTTGTCGGTCCTCATACTGAGATGGTGTCCATTTCGGTCAGCGTCCTCTTACGGGACCTATTTGAATGTTCTCTTTCAGGATCGACCCCGTGGAGGATGTAAATGATGTTGGTAGCATCATTTTCAATCTCTTTGACAACGTCTGCTCTTTCCTTTCCTCGGCCCTGCCTCTTGTCCGAGCCTAGGAACTCCATTAGTTTGCCTTTCTGATCTAGTACTCGACTTATCCTCTAAGGTTTCTGCAACCCTTAGTATTATGTGTGCCTTCCTTGTATTAGGTGCAGTATTTGTTGTTGTCGCGCCAAGCGGGGTCTCCTTGCTACTTAGGCAGCCACTTTAGTTCTTCCCAATCCTTGATGGAATCTAGGATGTCGGACAGACTGGTATTGAGTAGGTGACAAACCTGGATCGACGTAATTTGAGGCCTTGTCCTGCTTGGTGCAACCTGAATCGATCTTGTTGTCTGTGCGTTTCTTCATGTTATTGTCATCGTCCTCTTTCTTCTTCCCCTCTTTCATGTCCTTTAGAACAAATGGTTTCTTCTCTGACTGCACCTCTCTCTTGGTGGTCAGCAAATCATCCGGAGTTATATATTTTTGGCCATCTCTAAGCAAGTTTGTCATATTTGTTGTGGGATCCAAAGTAAGGATGTCATCACTACAACCGTCAATGAGGGTAAACTCATCATTAAAACGAGTGACGTACTCCCTCAACGTCTCGTTCTATTTTTGCTTTAAGTTAAGTGGATAATGCAGGCCTTTCCTGAGCCATTTGCAATCCACAAAACATGTGAGAAACGCTAATGCCAACGTCCGGAATGAATCAATGGATTTCGAAGGAAGGTTGTGGAACCACATTAATGTTGACGTCTTTAGGCTTGTCGGGAATGATCGACACATTATTGCATCGGACCCTTTCTTAAGCGCCATAACATGCTGGAAATGGCGCAAGTGATCAAACAAGTCTCATGTCCCGTCGTAAAACTCTAATTTCAATGGTGTGTATTTCTTTGGCAGTTGTTCATCCATGATATGGTCCATGAATGAAGGGACCATGAGATTAAACAAAACATCTGGGTTTGTGGACCCGTTGCGAATAGGGTTGTGCGAGACGTGCTTATCGGCTCTGAACTCTTGGTCTCTATTGGTCGATCATTCGCCTCTTGTCCATTGAGAAGTTTCTGGGGCAGGACGGCTCTCCAGGACATGCTCTCTGGAGACCGGGCCTTTCGCTTCTCACGATCTCCCTCTGCAGGTGGAGGATTTCTCTGTTTGAGAGCCTCTAGCGTTTTTGTGATTTGCTGCATTTGTGTTGAAAGTAGGTCCACCCTTGGGTCTGTTGAGGCTGCCACCGGTGCGGGGGAAAGGTTCCTCCCTTGACAATGGTGGAATAGGCTCGCTCTGTCTGTTTGAGCGTTCGAAGGCTCAACAACATCTCCATTGTCGCGAGACCTTGTTGTCACCATCTCGTTGATTCTCTGGAAAAGGTGGTACTACTATTTTTCTATAGAACTTTGCCGTCCCTCACAGGCAGTGCCAAACTGATGTAGTCAATTCTTGTTATCCTCCCTCGTTGCTTACCTAAACCTGCATATGTAGAAAACGAGAGTAAAAGACAACTGTGTGGCGGCCGATGACACTCCAATGCTTAAGTTAGATAAGACTTAGAAGAGACTTAAAGCTGTAAACTGGGAGTTTGTCGCATACCTCTAGTTCATCAACCTTATCTCCATTTTATAGTGTAGGAGTCCTTCTTCGGCTAGGCCTTTGGTGGCATAGTTTAGAAAAGGGATCTTGCTGGAGATCCTTTCTCGATTAGGAGCTGTCCATGTTGAATAGTTTCCTTACACGACTCGTGCTGCTATATCTGCAGGAGAGGTTTCTCTTTCTGAGTGTTGTCCATTCAAGGAAGTTTCATTGCCTGACTTATACTCTAGTACTTGTTTCCTAGTCGGATCCAATGTTTTGCTGACCTGCCAATCTTGAGTAGATCTCCCAGATACTTGCCTTAGAGGTCTTACGAGTATTGGGCCTGACCATGTGACGTGTGGGCTTAATGGCTCATTGCAACTCAGACCCGACAGTCTGGATCTTGCCAATGATGGGCTTAATGTCGTTTGGGCTTCGCTGGATTGAGCATGCAATCAAGCCTGCTTTGTTCTGTTGACAAGATTATCATGACACGTGTGTTGTGCTTATCAAAGGGCGGTTCGATGTATCATCAAGTGTGGTAAAAAAGACATATAAACCATACAGGGCCTCGAAACAAGTCGAGCAAACATCCAGAAGTCCATCGTGAAGTGGGAGGATATCAACTGGATGCTTAAGATGATAGGATACCCAGATGGATGGGATAAAAGCAAGTATTGCTTTTTCCATAAGGATCATGGGCACGACACTGAAGACTGCTACAATTTGAAGGACAAAATTGAGTACTGGATTCAAATAGGGTGACTCGAGGAATTCGTCGGGCTGCTAGACAAGCAGTCTAAAGGGAAAGAGAAGGTAGAAACCGCTGCAGGACAAAGAGAATAACCCAAATAGCTAATATATGCCCTACACGGCATAACTGGAGAAAAGGAACAATCTGACCGACAAAAGAAGCAATCAGCAGCACCACTCGAGCTGATTTAAATCGATGCACAAGAGCTAGTATCATCGAAGGAAGCCAAAATAGCCACTAAAACGACTTGCAATGGGAGATACAGAGATGTTCACATCTCAAGGGGAGATCAACCAGCTGATCGGGTTCGAGGGTCTCACTGACAAATGCGAGCTTGATTCCCAATCGAGAGCTCTTTATCCACGTTATTCTGACAAGGCCAATGACCTCTTCTCCATCATTGACGACGAAACTAACATTTACAAGTCTAATTCAGCGAATAAAGTCGATACCATTGCAAGGTCTAGAACCCAGATATTCATGGAAGCCTTGGCAGCTAGCGCTGATGTAAGCATGATTGGAAAATTCGGTGCCAAACTCTACTCAACTTACCTTGTTGTCGAGGAAATCGCCAATCAAAGTATTTTGAAGAACGCACACTCAAGGATTTGATCAAGAAGCATTCTGAGTTCATTAGCTACCTCGTCATGGCCGCATACATGAGGCAAAACATCAAAATTACTAGAGAACCACAAAAAATAAGATAAGTCATGGTGGGAATCACTCCCCTAAGGACACTTCAACAAAGTAGAAGGTTGTGTTAATGAACGTCCCCTTTAATTACACCATTCGAGTTAAAACCAAACATAATCGAACGCATTCTGTACAGATGAAACGACACAAGGACATACTTCAGAACAACATGAAATCAAAACCGATCTAAATCAGATACAAGAAGATTGTGCAGGAATCAACCCCCTACCATCAGAAGGAATGACGTCAACAAACATAAACCAAGCAACAATCAAATAAAAAAGGCAAATTGTTCACTAATGGATCATACGTTGTAAACCACAAGCAAGCAGGCAAGCCAAGATGACCCAAGATGTTCTAGAGAAGGGATGAAAGCAAAGCACTAAGAATCAGATTAGACCCCACCACACATTAAATGTCGGCAACCAAAGAAATACTTGTAAAAATCAACAAGCCAAAAATATACTGGTTGAAAGGCACAAAGGGAGAACAGCTACTACGACCATGGAATGTCAAGCATTTGAAACAGAATTATCAATAAAATTCCATATTCAAACCCTTCCATCTTACGTTCAAACAGTCGAGTTCAGTCAAAGCATAAAAGTTAGACTATGCATCTACTCGTAAAGCAGCAAACATGACCAGCATATCGAACTACAAGTAAATGGTCAGGATGTATGAGTCAAACGTAAACATAAAATTTTTGGTCTGATCAACCATGAAGTAAACTTGCAAAAGTTCAAACGTGTAAATCATCTAAACCTTCTGGTCCACCAATATGTCGAACCACGAGGAAAATCTACAAAATTCTGGACGTACAAGTTAAGACTTACTTGTAAAACCTTCTGGTCGACCAATATGTCGGACCACGAGGAAAATTTACAATAAGTCAATACTCACTTGTAAAACCTTCTGGTCGACCAATGTGTCAGACCACGAGGAAAATCTACAAAATGTCTGAATGTATAAGTCAAGACATACTCGTAAAACCTTCTGGTCGACCAATGTGTCGAACCACGAGGTAAATCTACAATATAAGTGAAGACTTGCTCATAAAACCTTTTGGTCAACCAATTTGTCGGCCCACGAGGTAAATCTACAAAAGTCTTGACGAATAAGTCAAAACTTACTTGTAAAACCTTTTGGTCAACCAATATGTCATACCACAAAGTAAATCTACAAAAGTCTAGACGTATAAGTCAAAACTTAATTATAAAACCCTCTGGTCAACCAATATATCGAACCATGAGGTAAATCTACCAAAGTTTGAATGTATAAGTCAAGACTTACTCGTAAAACCTTCTGGTCGACGAATACGTCAGACCACAAGGTAAATCTACAAAAGTTCGGACGAATAAGTCAAGACTTACTCGTAAAACCTTCGACCAGTATGTCAGACCATGAAGTAAATCTACAAAAGTCTAGTCGTACAAAAGTCAAGACTTACTCGTAAAATCTTATAGATCGACAAATACGTTGGACAATGAAGTAGATACACAAAAGTCTAGGCGTATAAATCAAGACATACTCGTAAAGCTTCCCAGCTCGATTAACAAGACCAAATAAATGTAAGCTTCTGATGGCCAAGAAACAATCGCAAAAGCAGAAATATAGACAAGTATAAACTACAAAGATACAGAAAGTACAAATAAAGAGGTCAACGCACATTTGTTGTGTACGATCAAATATTGATTGATCCAAGACGATAAACGAAATGCAACCACGACAATTTAAAGACGGAATCTAGCAAGAATTACATACAAATCAGAGAGAAATAAACACAAGGAAGACAAAATATAAGAGCATCAACAAAGAAACACTTGTCATTCATGATTTTGTTCAGTTACATCGGAAGAAGAAGATACAATAGTTGGAGAAGAAACGATAGAATTGATCAAATCGTCACTAGCAGGAGTACTCAAAGGGATATGGATAACATCATCAGCAACAACAGAGGACGGAGCTTATCTTCAGCAGGACAGATGACGGGGTAGAGTCTAAAAAAGAAGGAAACAATGGTTTTTCATCAACCGGATCACTTGGAAGATCCGAAGCACATTCTTTGTCATCATCCTTGAAAACCTGGTCAACTAGACCACGATATCTAGACAAATCAAGACCTTCCCCATCCATGTAGTCAAGGAGATCGATTCGACCGTCAACAACTCTCTTCCAATCCGCTGCTTCCGCAATTTTCAGTTTGTCCCTAGTTGCAACAAGTTCATTATTGGTCAAAATAAGTTGTGCTTCAAAGGTGGTCTACATAGCTGAATCATCCGACTTAACATCATCAACCGCAGTTGTTAACTGCGCCACCCACTTCTCAGCAACGTTACGGCTACGGATTGCTCAATAACAAAACGCATGGCCTCATCATGACCAGCTTTCTCAACAGACAACTCCCTCTCCACCTCATCCAGCCGATCACAGACTCCGTTAAACTCAATCATCGAGGCCTCAAGCTCAGCAGCAAACTAGTCTCGCGCAGCCTCCACCTCCCTCAGAGAAGCCCAAGCAGTCCCAGCTGCCTTATCTTTCTCTACAAAATGAGTTTTCAATACTCCAACCAACGAAGAACATGAGAAAACACCAGTAACTATATTGTCATCTTCCTCTCAAAAGCAGCCACCTGACCACGAGCAGCCTGATAGTCTATCACCATCACCCCAGAATAAGTGAGGTGATTCATCCCTTCCATAATCTGCTCAAGGTTGTGGTCGAGATGACTGTTAGGCTCCCGTGCAGGCATTAGACCCCTCTCCACCAACCACTTATGCTACTCATTGATCAAATTGTGTGCACTGTCCTGCATGTAAATCACATTAAACCAACTAAACTTTTCATCCGACTTAATACGAATGCCTTACGGGTTGGGCTCATTCCAATTAATCCATGGATGAAGAACTTGAGGATCAGGAAGTACTGAAGCCCCAACCCCAACAGCCGGAAGAAGGATGAAGTAGTAGTGATAACAGAAAAGCCACTATTGCATTTTCTTTGTGAAGTAGTAGTGATAGGAGTGGGACAAATAATAGTGACAGCAGCAACATAAGAAGTGAGACGGCTGGCGGTGAAATAGGAAGCTCCACAATATTACGAGTAAGAGAATGATGAAGAGGAGCCTGAGACTGTCCACGATCAACAACCTCTTGTTCGCATAGTGGATTAAAGTCGAAGTCGGCTAGGGTCTTTTTCATATTCGGATCCTTCGACCGTTCCACAACAAATTGAAACATCTTGTTGTCAATAACACGAGGGCATCATTGGACCACTCGACAAAATTGGACACACCATGAGTAGAAAGAAGCATCTTCTCACTCTCGTCAAACGAACGGGTAACCTCTTTTTTGCTCCTCTCAGTGCTTGATTCATCTCCACAACCTCCTCAAAAGATAGGTGATCCTATTTTCTTCCCTCCTTACCAGATAACTTCGGACGAAAAGTAGTCCAAGTAGAACCATGAGTAGAACCAGCAAGTTGTTTCTTCTTAGAAACACGGCCAGGACTTATCAACAATTGCTTCGAAGGACTAACAAGCCTAGGAATTTTCTTTTTTTAGTGGTTGAACTAGCACTACCAATGCTAACAATAGCATTGAGATCTGTAATCGCCTTATCAAAACTCATTTTCCCATCAATGCTAGCATCACTAACACCAACAACAGTGATAAAAAACACTAGGCGGTAGGCGAGCAGGGGATTAGCTCCAAAAGGACTAGCGGGGGCCTAGGCAGTTTTTTTATTTATTATAATTTATAATTTGTAAAAGTTAAGCATATTAGCATATACATTACTTCAAATTCAATGCCAAGATACATATGCAAAAGGTATAACAAAAAAAAAGTCTTTATTTATTTTAATTTTTTTTTCGAACTGGATATTTAAAAAAAAATTCAAAAACCCCCAAGGAGGCCGCCTAGACCAATTTTTAAAACACTTACCAATAGGATCAACACGAGCAACAATCTCAACAACTCGAGACTCGGTAACCAAAACTCGTTCCGCCTCATACATAGTGTACAAGCCACTACGTTCCACAACCTCCGCAACGAAGAACGACTCCACAGCAACAAGATGAAGCTTTGAAAAATAGTCACTGAGTTTTTTTTCCTCCACAGACAAGTTCAGATCCTTCCACTTGTTGGGGACTTGGAACGACCACATAATTCGTCAACCCCGTAAGTTAAAGTAGCCAGATTTTATGGAAGCATAAAATCAAAACCTCAACCAATCCCCGTAATCATCATTAAATTTTCCAAAAATAGGTGGGAGAGCGGAGGAAACAAATATTCATGTTCACAACAAGTTCCACCATGGAAGGCAAAACCCTAACAGTCAAAGGAAGGCCATAAACAATGGCTCTCGCACAAGTTGAATTGTCACCCATCACCCATTAGGACCCATTTGTGAGGGAGTAATGCCCAAGAAATCTAAACAATCCCAAAATATCTCCGGGACCAGAAACCTAAGACTTGACTAGAACATACACGGATAAAGCGCGATGTAATTAGGTCGTGGACGACAAGAACTATCGTCCTGCCTAGGCAAAATTATCTCAAGGTCAGATGGCAAAGAGTACTCAGAATGAACACTCTCCAATGTCACCTACAGTGTCTTCTTGGGAGAGAAGAACGCCTCACAAACGCTAAATGCCTCACCATCTAGTATCTTTTTTGGTAGATATGGGAAAGGAATTGAACAACGAAGAGAGCGAATAAGAAGGGAAAAATAAATTTTGATCTCAAAAATAGAGTAAAGAGAAAAACAAAACAATCACGCCCCCTTTTATAGAGCTGAGAAACGAAGACACCACTAATAGAATGACGCGCGAGATATGATGAAATTCCAAAAAAGCGCGTGGAAACGAATGGTCAGATGAGAGATCCAAATATCAACCTCATCAAAAGTTGCTAACAACATTAAATGCATAACAATGATGAAATTGAAAGTCCAACCGTCGTAGAGTTAGTGGCCACGTCAGCATACCCACTAACTAAAGGGGGGAGTAGTTGATGATACATCAAATAAGAATATCATCACGACCATACACGTGAAAGAGATTGCCTATTACGAGGCAAATCCAGTTATTAAAGCCCAAAAAGAGGCAAATCCAGTCATTAAAGCCCAAAAAGTGCTCGTCAGAATAAATCATAGTCAGAGCCCAAATCCAGACCCAACAAAGCTCTCCCTTAAAGTGGAAGAACGTTACAGAGAAAAAGTGTCATGGAGGGAGTTACTCCCCCAAGGACATATCTTCATAAAGAAGGCGACTATTACAGATAACGTTTCCCCTCGATGAGCCGCACATGCTTAAGTCATGCAGAAAATTAATAACGACCATTATATAAGTTAAATGGAACATTTGACAAAGATAGACAATTTTAACTGAGTTATGTCTAGATTAATCTCCATCTCTACTAACTTAAGTATC
The DNA here is from genome assembly GCA_963556465.1 of Berberis vulgaris. Classification (NCBI taxonomy): domain Eukaryota; kingdom Viridiplantae; phylum Streptophyta; class Magnoliopsida; order Ranunculales; family Berberidaceae; genus Berberis; species Berberis vulgaris. The sequence goes on along the minus strand of OY747126.1, from coordinate 35,863,205 downwards.
GAAATGTCTTTGCTACCAAATAGGTGGTCTTTGGCAAACTAACGTTTGTTTTGCAAGACAAGGCTGGACGCATAAAAACCCAAACTCGAAAAACTCTAGAGTTGAGCGTTGACTTTGAAAATGGTTTGAGTCTCAAAATGAAGGAATTTCATCAAACGCTAACAAATCCTAAAACCATAGCTATTGATTCTGTGTAGGGAGCAGTAGGGAATGCCTTAATCTGATATTTTCAAGCTTGAAAATAAAAACAAAATATATAGAATTTAACAAAGTATATGTTAGAATAACAACTCAAAAGAACAAACACCCATATGCCAAACAAATCTCCAATACTATTGTACAATTTACAGGAGACAAGGTCTGGGGCAAGCCTGGCCTGGCTTTCTAGAATGGTTGGGAAAGGATTCAACTTTGTACTTTTTGTTTGCTCTTTTTTTTTTTTTGCCTAGGATCTTCCAGACAGAGATTAAAGAAGGCATAGACTAAAATCTTTAGTAAAAGAGTTAGGAAACTTTTTTTGTAGCTAAATCTCTTGCAACTTCTTCCCTAGAAGGATCTTGCTCATGTTCCTTGTTACTACTCTGCTCATCTCTCTCCCCTTTGCTTCAAATGTGGCAAAAAAAAAAAAACACTTTGGAATGTTAAATTGGTTCAGAAGGTTTTTTTTTATCTGTTTGATATGCTTGAACTAACAATCTTGGTATTGAATCATGGATTTTAATAGAGTCTGACAGATTTTAAACTCCATTAAAATATTGGGGTATTCAATTGAGGATTTAAAACAATACAATGAAATCTAGGGGTATTCAAATATAGATTTTAAATGATTGTTTTATAATCCATTAAAATCATGGGGTATTCAATTCATGATTTTCACAAGTCCACCAAAATTAGGGGGCATTAAAAAAAAAGTGAATTTTGATGGATTTGTTGTCTTGATGGACTTTGAAGGATTTATGTATGAAAGGTATAAATATCAAAACCCTTTTCAAATCCAGCCTCTCCCCCTCGGATTTCAATTTCTTTCCTTCCTCTCTCCCACCAACACTGTGCGTACCCCTTGCTGATAGGGCTTGCAGGGTAATCCAATTCACAGAAGAAAGAGAAAGAAATAGCAGACATAGCGGAGAGAATCCAACAGCAGCAGCAGCTGCTGCAACAGCACCGACCAATTACCTCTTCGCGGTTCCTGATTAGTTTATGGTATGGAGAATGGATTTGGATCTGATCTAGGAGTGGGGTCGTGAAAACCTGATTAGTTTAATTGAAGAATCGAGTCTCCATCTCTTTGGAGGAGGAGTGATGTTCCTGAAAACCCTAAGCGATATTGCTTCCGTTTTCTTGCTTGCTCTTCAACGCTCGTTTTGTCTTCTTCGCTGCTTGCTAGGTAAGAAACTTGAACAAGTCTATCTAATCTACATTTCAATCGACAGGAGAACCATAACTCCAAGCAAGGTATGTTGAGAGCACGTTCATTCAGACACAATCGATGCACGCACGCATGCTTGCCCACCAAGATTCAACACCATTCTTGCTAATTACAGTTCTGCTGCGTAAGAGAACCAACCGATCTTCATATCAACAAGTTTCACGGTGAACGTTGATATGAAAATCACCATGGATCTAGGTGGCCCACTAGAGGAGATGTCATTTGGGTTGGCAATGTGAAAATCACTGCTCAGCAAGTTCTTACCTCTTGAAGTCTTACTAAGAGGTAGGTCTTGATTTTTCTTTGCATTTTATGTTCAAACCTGTTACTAAAGAAGCATAGTCTACTTTGAGTTGCTTATTAAAGAAGTCTACTTTGTTAAAGGAGAGACCTTTTGTGGTGAAACTGTGACTCTTTCATTGTGTTGAAAAGGGTATTTTTTTTTGATTGTGTTTTTGTTATTAGCTAGAAGAAGCATCAATAAGTTCTTTTGATTGATAGCCACTTGTTATTTGATTGATTCAAATCACCCCTTTTGCTGTTTTGCCATTTTAATGGTGTTTTCAAGGTTCCCCTTTTTGGGGTTTCAGTTGTTTCTCCAAACACTGTTGTTGTTTGATTGATTGTTGGTTATTCAATTGGATTCAATGAAAACACCCTTTTGTTGGATTATAGTAGTTTGCTCAAAGTACCTCTTTCGATTATCACTAAAAGGCTTGAATTTAATTGAATCGATTGGATTTGCATGTTTTTTTTTTATAGGTAAAGAATGGCTGTGGTGTTTTCAAATTTGACATGGTGGTTGTGGGGAGGAAATGAGCATGAGACTACCACAGTGCCTTCAACTACATCTTTGAATTCTTCCCTGGGGAATCAGAAATGGTGAAGTTTACATCTGTTAAAGGGGGTAATAAGATGCGGACAGCGTCGAGGAAGGTTAAGAGAAAATGGAGTAGCAGGGAAGAGAGGAAAATCGATAAAGAGTATGATATAGTATTGGTTCCATCAATGTATATAAGCAAATTCTTCGATGTAAATAGCTTCCCATGTACGTAGGGGAATTCAATTGATATTTTAAATAGATTACGTTCAGTTTCTCTGCAAATTGTCGAATTAATGTTACAGAAAAAAAGAAAAAGATTGCAGAGCTTTGATTTGAAGCAATCCAAAACTATGGCCTCAAGTGATCAATCTCGTTTCATTCTTTTTTCAGTGAAGACATCTGATCACCTCTGCTTAGTTATTTACTTGTATTCATGTAATCACAGTTTCATGTTAAGTGTTGATTTTTCGACAATATCCCTTTATTAATCTCAGGCGACGTACACATTCCCTGGAATGTATAACTAGATCAACTCATTATGGAGAAGCAATCCATTAAATAACAGTTGTGTAATATTCCCACCCATCAGAATGGACCTACAAGATCCGGATAACAGGACTTGAGAATGGAAGGAAGGTGGGGATAAGGATCTTGCTTGGATGGTGATGTCTAATTCTTCTTATTAATGCCAGAACAACAACCTGATCATTTGTTCTAATTGAGCTTACAATATTATTAGCATCTGTTCTGTTTTTATATACACAAGCTAATGCACACCAAATATCTTTCTCAACACAAGACATGACCACATGTCCTCAAAGCACCAATCATCTCGTCTCGACTAAAATTAAAAAGAAATAATAACAACAACTAATCATCATTCTGGCACCCATGATGGAGAACATAAATATGAAACAAGGTGGATTTGGGGATAGGTGACAACCCAAGTCCATTTTATGCAGACCTGGGCAAAATGAGAGAAAAACATGCAAACCCTTCTTCTCTATACCCCAGCTCACAAACAATAAGAAGAATATACAACGTGGGCACAACCTTCCTAGGCTCTGCATCCATTTCGGCCTCTTTTCATTTCTCTTCTCTGCACCTCACCTATATTTGAGGGGGAAACAAAAGAAACACAAAACAAAAGATTAGTTGGATCAACAAAGGTGCACACACACCACACCAAAGTTTTCTTCTTCTTGGTGATTTCTTTTCTCTGTTCATTTGTTTCTGACAAGAGAAGGAAAAGAAAATACTGGGAGATATAGAAGAGATAAAGATGTTGCAGAGAGTTGCAAGCAATGCATATTCATGGTGGTGGGCAAGCCATGTCAGGACCAAACAATCAAAATGGCTCGAGCACAATCTCGAAGGTATTCTTCTCATTCTTCCATTTTGATCCATAGCAGTGCACTATTTCTCATGCCTATAATTCTCTACCCATCATCATCACACATGTTTCCTGAATTGTGAATGTTGAACACAAGAAGTCAGAGCCTAAGATGAAGAGAACAACTCTGGGAAATGGACAACTAGCTATAAGCTCACAGGAAAAGCTAAAGGTGCTACTTTGAATGTTAGTTTTGGGTTCTTGGTAATTGGGGACATTCCGGCTGAACCGCGTTGGAGTAGTATACCTCCTGAATCTTTGAGCTTGAAGCAGAATAGGCTGAGTATGTCAAAATCATTGATGGGCCTTCATGAAGGAGAACGCCGCTCGCTTCAAAGTGTTGAAAGTCATTCAGGTGTCCCTAGTCAATGCTCTTGTCCAGCTTCTCGGTTTGTAGATCTTCAGATACTTCATGAAGCTTTGCCAAGTTCGAAGTTGGTGTTTGCGAGCTCGATGACATCACTCTATCAAAGACTTGATGTCCCTAGTTAATGTTCAAAGCACTTTCTTTTGCCAATAAGAATAATAGAAATCCATAACAATCCTTATAAAATTCAGAAAATCCAATAATAAAAATCCATCAAAATCCACAAAATCCAATCTCTTAAAATGCATCAAAGTTCAGTGGATTCTGTAAACTCCTTTGAAATATTTTAAAATCCATGAGATTTAAAGTCTTTCACACTCTATTAAAATCCATAATTGAATACCCCCTCTTCAAATCATTGTTGGATTTGATGTTGTAAATACGAGTGATTATCACTGTTTCTGTGTAATTGTAGGGTTCACAAGGGTCGAACTATTGAATCTTCTTTTCGGGTAACAGAAGTTAGATCTTTCTTTTCTTTTCTTGGTAAGATTAGGGATGTTTTGTTTTCAGGTCCCCAGGACCATCTACCTTCATTAACTGGGTTGCTTTGGCAATAACCTCCCTTTCACCAACCAAAGGCTTGATGCCATTCATCTAAAGGCGCCTTTGTGGCGCCTAACATATAGGTTCCGGCCACTGAAGCTCATGTTCTTGCAAATGAGATAATGGGTTGGAAAGTTAGCATAAACTTCAACCTGGTAGGCTAAATGTTGGGCTGTAAGTCTGATTTATTGAATGTTCATGGGGCTACAATAATAGGATGGTCTTTTATCACAGAACAAAATAATCCCCATAGTGTTTGAGATCTAAAACTATAGTAAAATTGTGCATGGCATGCGAAATTCAACCGAGTCCAACTCATGTTTCGTGCCGCCAGATGGGTAGAGCTGCTCTGCTGTTTTTATCGTGTGTGAAGCATCCTATTGCATCTAGACACTCCTTTATTTCTCACTATGTCTATATTCAGTTATCAGGGATGTTGTTATATTGCCATTGATATGCACAATCAAGGATTGCCACTTAGTGTTCATGCAATGAATTGGATTATTGGGGTGGTAGTGGAACTGGGGTCGACTCAGCTTGCAGAGTATGTGTTTGTTGAAATGTCTAAGAGAAGGGTTTGTCCTAATTCTTCTACTTTTAATACGATAATTGGTGTGCATTTTTTGCAAATATATTTTTTAAAAGGGTTATTGTGGTTTTGAATTTTGATAATTTGATTTTCTTTTTAGTGGGGATGGCGGTGCCGTGCAAAACTCGCCATTCGAGGTTCATCCGATAACCCTTTGATTGGATTGTATGAAGAGGGTACTCATGATGTTGTAGACATTCTAAACTGTGTAGGTTAGCATATTGATTTCAAAAAAAATTTCCCCATTTTATTTGGATTTTTAATTTGGCAATTTGATGTTTGTTTTATTTTGTATGCAGTTCATCATCCTAACATCAATGCAGCTGTAGAACTTCTAAGACAAGGCAATTTACCTTTTTAATTTTTGTCATTCATATATAATATTTATGTAGATTTAGTTTGCTTAGTTGTTATTTGTGTTACTCGTAATTTTTTACAGGAATTACTGAATTGGATGTAGAGCCGTATGATGAAGATCAGGGAACCGGTGAATTGCGATATGTGCAGGTTGGTAAGATGCAGAAATTCTACAACTCCTTGGAGTGCCTTTTTCATCGAAAGAAAGTATTCCTTCCTTATTTTCCTGCATTTAATTCAACAAAGAATAAAGTGACAAACAAAATGCCGAGAGATATTCATTTGTTGTTACACATCAATGCTGTTGCTTTGATTGAATGAAATAACTTAGCAGCCATTGATTCAATTGGTTTCACCACCATAGAGGTGAAAGACGATGAATGCCTTACTTTAGTCAGTGACGGGTTATGGGATGTCATGACAAATGAAGAGGTTTGTGATGTGGCTCGAAGGAGGATATTACTCTGGCACAAAAAGAACGGTGTGGTACCTCTTGCAGAAAGAGATGAATGAGTTGATCCTGCTGCCCAAGCAGCCGTTGAGTGCCTTTCCAAGCTTGCTCTCCAAAAGAGAAGCAAGGATGACATCTCTGTGAATGTTGTGGACCTAAAATATAGTCTGTACTATGGAATGTGCTCCTTGCTGGGAACACCTTATTTTGTTTTAGATCTCTCTCATCCAACATGCCCAGTACTGGCTATGTAAATTTAAGCTGTTGTAGGGCCACTAGGTATGGGAGAGTTTTTAAGTACTTTCCACTGACATTGAATTTCTGGTTGATTGTATTTGTTTCGACCTCCGAATTCAATACTCTGTGAGTTACTGCAATTAAAATTCTACTTTTAGCATATGGTGGTGTACAAGACTTCAACTTATTGAGACTTGGGTTGTGGTCTTTGTTAGCATTCCATCATGTTCTAGAGCAATGTATATGATCCATTTTTTGTTGTTGTAAATGAGCCCTGTAACCTTTTTAGCTGTTTTGTTCCAGCTCCCCTCATTTGTAATCTTGGGCTTGAACTTGATTCGCCTTATGAACCCGATCTTGGTCCTTTGAACAATAAACACCATTCTTTGGAAACTGGACACCATATGCGATTTTATTTGGTTTAAGCTGACTTGGTTGAAATATGGCATTATAACATAAACACTTCATGTTTATGTGGATTGAAAAAAGTTGTCTTGGATGGCATTATAACCTGTTTTGTATTATCTATATATCATCAAAGGATTTGATTTGAATTAATGTTGCATACTTGCTCATATAGATTTTTGTACAATGTCAAACATGGAAGTTATCAAGGTTACCTCTTATTGAAATGTTTAATAAAACAAATACCCACAAAGAATCCCTTTGTAAGTTAGCAACACTTCTAATTAGGAGTTGATAGATTTGGGGAACTTTCGGCCCTGGGGCAATCTTTGGTTGCAAGGAATCTAATTCTCGCCATGGTTGAAAGAAATACGATATCTGTGTCCTCATGTGGTGTCATGCCCAGGATACCCGTGCCAACTGGACAGGCACACACTGTGGAGAGTGTGCGGCCGTGAAAGAGGCACGGCTGACACACTAGTCCTTTTAATGGTAAGGGCTTTTGATATAACTGAATATGCATGCATAAGTTATTCACTTGTAATATCTATAGAATAATCATTATATGCTACTCACGTAAATAAATGTAATCAAAATCAAGTACAGAAATTTTAGCATGTTAGTTACTGTAAAAGTTATAATATGTTAATATGTATTTATGATAGTTTTAATGTAAATGAGTTTGTAAGTTTATTATTTATAACACCCTGAAATAAGCGTGCAAAAAAGCTTTCAATTGTTTAAATTTTTATGACATTCATAATATAAGTGTTGTAAAAGGTGTTTAATTTTTAATGTTTCTAATTAAAGTGTAATAAAAATGAGTTATTACACTATGGTGAATGTGGTTTGGAGTTATGAAACCTTTTGACCAACTAGTGTGATAAAAATGACTAATTAAATTTTTTTGCCCAACTAGTGAATGTGGTTTGGAGTTAGGGATTCAACTATGGTGATGCGTACTTTTCGATTAAAGGCATTATGAAACCTTTTGACCTCGAAGTCGCTATGAGTGGTATTCATGCGGTGCAAGTATGCAGTAGATGCGCTCCCTTTGATGGAGATAAGGGTTAAAAATGACTCTTTGAAGGTGTTTACAGAGATGATGTTGCTTAAAGCTTGGTTTATAAATAACTCTATATGAAAAGTCAATAGTGGCTCGTTGATTAGTTTGTTTAATGAAAACTAGAGTCGTAATGGAAGTCATGTTCCGTTCTCGGACGTTAATGGGAATTGGCCCAAGTTATTTCTATATATATGTGCTAGTAAAGTTTTTAACTCAGTTGGAGGATGGTTTATGTGTAGATGCGGCATTAAAGAACTTTCACAAATGCTACAGAGATATAGATAGTAAGGGAGATATGGAAGCATATACAGGATGGTCGAATCTCAATTAAGACTATATATGAGATTTTTTTACCTCCTGGAGAACGGGATAAAGTTTTCAAAAACATCTAACATTTGCTCATCCCTTCCAAACATTCAGTCTTTGTTTGGAAACTCCCTAAAGGTGCCATTCCAATTTATGGTAATTTTACCAGGATTGGTTCACAACTTGCATTGCGCTGCAACTATTGTGTTTGTCTAGGTTAGAATCTGCCAAACATGTGTTTATTGAGAGTGATCTAGCTGCCGGAGTATGACTGCATTTTGAACCCATTTTTGGGATTCATGTTCGATGTCCGGCTGAAGTTTATACATTATTACAAATCTGGTTTAGGCTAGCTTTCAAACTATCACATCTTGGGGTACTATACAATTTTGCTCCTATGTTTGTCACACCAGCAGCATCAGTAAATCCCTAAAGAAACTACTGAGAAATTAATAAATTTTCTAATCTGATAACCTGGAAGAAGTAGATGCAAATTCCAAAATAATGCAATAATCTTTGTTATTGAGATTCTTCTGGTACAAGAAATTAATTCATATACTTGACCAATCCTAGATAATCAACACATTAAAAACCTAGACAGTTTTGAACTATGAAGTACATTCTCCAAATCAAAACTCATGCCCAAGACCACTTAATAGTCAAGTAGTTATAAACAAAAGCATTCCCTGATGCCTGATCATCTTATTCAAATAAGTTGGCAGTCTATCAGAGAAAATTCAAGGCACAAGTAGAAAGAATAATTATCTCGATAGCATCAAATGGCACATTCTAGTTTCTTCATGAAGACATATTGCATAATGGAAAAAAAGAAATGAAAGAATTTTAGAAAATCTTCAAGAAAATGAGCATGAGTTTTATCTCCTATTTGATACACAATGTCTAAATAAATGATTACTGAAAGCCATTTTCAAGCTTTTGGGGCAGGTACTGTATAAAAACAACTAATCTAGTTTAGCTATCAAGCAACAGGAAAAAAACGTTGCTCTTTTTATAAGGATTTTAATTGTTTTTACCAGACAATAACTGGTTATGAAGAAAGTCTTTATTCTTTTCTATTCCTTTTCTAACAAAGCAACAGGAAAAAATAAAATGAAAATAAAAAATGAGATGGGAATGATCAATACAAACAAATATATTTTGTATCCGAATAGGTTATAAGTGGGGGGGAAAATAATACACCCTTGAATTACAGAATCAAACAGGAAAGGGTGGAAGGGGGTATTGGTTAACACACATTCAAAACAGAATTTTGAAACCCAATGGTCTAAGAGGAAGAGATGTAGAAAATGCAATCTTATTATGTACACACAACCACCCTTTCCTCTGCTCTATATTATAACAACAATCCTTAATCCAACATGTGCACAAAATCATGAGGGGTTGAGTAGAGAAGCATCTCACACAACCACCAAGAATGGAAGATATAAGCTAATGACAGAAAAATAAGGATTTTCTAGTACCTATATCCTGAGGAACTCGATTGTGGTGGCGCAGGCGGCAAACGATTTGGAGTGCAGCGGCTGCCAGAATTAGAGCTTGGGCCATCATCTGGGTCACTGTACCGTTGGCTATGACCATTGCTACTAGCATATCTGTTGCTAGATCTATTGTAATCAGCCCGACCATTTGCTGCTGCATCCATACGATTGCCATCTCACAAGCAGAGCACTCGGCACCAGTCAGACCACCAGATATATCCACCACACTCTTTATGCCAGCACTGCACAACAAATATTCAGAAAAGGCGATCAAGACAAATACATATCTAAAGTATAATATGAGCATATCACAAGTGGTAATAGAATGGTCAAATATGATATATTTAATAGACAACTTTTGGTTTTAATATGAATGTGGATAGTCCCCTGTTTTCTTCCAAATGCTAAGGCTTAACATTATGAACTCCTTTAAAAAAAAAAAAAAAAAAAAAAAAAGGTGAAAAAAAAAACATTATGAACTCCTTTTATGTTGAAAATATACCTAGTCTTGATATCATCGTTTCCACATTGTATAAAACTCATGTTTAACAATGGATTAAATGAAATTCACAGGGTTTAATAATGGATCAAGTGAAAATCATCAGATTTCAGGTATAAAAAAGTTTTGAAAAAAAAAAAAGTATGTGATTAAGTACCCGTCTGTGAAGTGGCTATCTCAATTGAAACTCGAGTACCCTGACAAATCAAACATAAGACAAACATGTTAGTCATTATGACAGTACATCGATTTATGGTTTTTAGCACACTTATGATATTTGAACAAACAATGTAGTAAAAAATAAATAAATAAAAAATTCCAATTAGTTTGCAAGATCACCAACAGACAAGAGAACAAATCTATAGTATCTCAACTAAGAATAAGAATATGGTTTTCCAACATGGGACAAGAAATATGGCTTTTCCTATCCACTTTATCAAAACTTGTTCTAGTTAATACCTAGCAATTGAGCAGGTCCATGCTAACTCAATTGGTAGAATTTATTGGTGATGATACCACAGGTTTGGTAAAAGGCCATTCTTTTTTTTTTTATTTTTTTTTATTCAGTTGTATATAGGATCAAATAGTGATTGAGGAAGATATTACCTAACAAACTAGAATTCGACAATGTAAATGGTTGTGTGATTCTGGGTGGTGACATCAACACCTCTTGTTTTGGTGTGTGATTGTGAATGAATCCACAACCTCATAGCTCTCCTTGCTAAGAATAAGTATATGAATTACAATAGCTTCAATACACAGGACCGAATTTGCATCTAGATCAGGACAAAGAAATTAGACTAATTAAAAATCAAAAGTCTAACAGATTTTAGACCATAAAAGAAATCTAAAAAAGATAATGAATTTTCCAAATTCACAAATCCAACAATAGATATAACAACCTGAAGTGCCCAAAGAACCTTCTGTTACCTGTTCTTATTTCTTGGCACCTCAACCATCTCAACCAGCTCTTTGTCCTTTATTTCCTGCCTCCACTTTACCTGCAAAATTTAAGTGATTGCCGCACTATCTCTTTATAAATCTCAATAGCCATAGGGTACCTGTGAAGTACAATATCATTAATGGTGTTTGCATCTCCAAGCAAAAAATATCAGTAATCTCCCTAACACTTTCAATTGAGTTTCCCAGTAGACAAGCACTATGAGCACAGAAAGACATGATTTAGGGTCAATTTAATAAAAGACCTTAGCTGTTACAACAACAAATTTGCTCTAAAATTAAAAAGCAACTTATGATCCCACAGAAAGACAACTACTGAACCATTAAACACCAAACCATAACCCAACATATTACAAACCGTAAATATACAACATCGCAAGTAGGAGAAGACGATACAAACCTGTTCATTTTTCCTCAATGGCCTTCTTGTCACCAGCCCCATGATGAATGACGTTGTCATCCTTGGAGACAGTTACCTGCAAATTCTGTCGCGTGTTATGGCCTATTCTGCAGTGAAGTTAGGTCAACATGGAGAGAAAAAAATACCTAGTTTCAAGAGTAACTTATCTTTTTGCAAGTGCCAAGCATATCTAGTTCCACCTTGTCAAGGTTCACACCAAGTTCTTTTGTTGTGAGCTGGAAAAGATTAGACAAAGGATTGTTAAAGAGTAAATGACTAGAAGAATACTAGCAACCAGCCTAATGATTCATCAGTCAACATCAATTCTCTCTAGAAACAAACTTGCATCTTGCAAATTACTCCTTGCAACTTGCAAATAAAATTAAAAGTTCAAAATGCAAATTGCAATAACAAACTCTAAATGCCAATGAGCATCCTACCAACTTGCAAAGATCCAACGCATCACGCCAGCCCGGCACCCGATCTTTCCCGTATACAAGCACCCTGACCAAAAACCAGCACGTAACAGAACAACAACAGCACGCAGCAAAAATTCAGAACTCTGTCCAGCACAATGGACTGCAGAATTCGCTCTCCACACAGCAACCTGGGCCACAAATCAGCATGTAAAAATCGCCAGAGTAACACCAAAAAACTCAGTATTCTGTCCAGCGGAGTGAACTGAAGATTTCGCTCTTGACGCATCGATATGAACACCGAGTCCAGTATGTGTATTGCAACCCTGTCAAATGCAGCACTCTGTCCAGTATTAATAATGCATTTCTGAATTAAAAGAATTGACAGACCACCAATACCTATCCACCGCAATATGCACTGGAATATTGAGCACTGCCTTGCCCATACAAAATTCCAGAATTTCATTAAAACGGAGTCTTTACTCCCCTGTTTTCCAGATATCTGTTGTTTTACCTTCTCACAAAAATCATCAAAGTCAACACTGCTTCATTAACATCAATGGGCAAGTCCCTCAACAATTCACAATGTGGATCAAATTATGAAAACCCATTAAACAATAAAAGATTCAAACTGATCCAGTCAATGCCACAATCACAAATAAAAAACCCATACAACAAAATACCACAATCACAAATAAAAAATCAATAAACCAACACATAAGTCAGAAGTTTTGAAGCAAACCCACCCTCGAAAACACACTCTTCGCATGCCCATCTCTTATCAGCTGAGCAGCATCATCTCCCAACTGCCTTATGATGGATTCTCTTGGCACCCGCAAGGTCTGAAGAGCACTAACACTTGTAACAACAAAACAAAACCAAGGAAACCCAATTAACATATTAATTCAACCAACCACAAAATGCCTAAAAGAGATTTCAGACAAAACTTAGCTGATTGAATGTGTACCACCACAAACACTCACAGAGAAATGCTATCTTCTTCATCTGGATACAAAGATTACAACTTCGGTTAAAATGACATTTACAACAATACTTGAAGTACCAATTAGCATACACATATAAAGGTGATATGAAAAGAAAACTACCTTCTTCTGGATGGGAGCTCTCAGAAGCATTGTTATTACTAGGAGCAGGTGCTTCAGGTGCAGGAGTAGTGGCAGGGCCAACAGGCTTCTGTTCAGTCACAACTGCTACCACCTTTGCAGCATTAGCAGGTGCTACTTTTCCACCATTAATAGGCACATAGACAGAAGCTGGGGTCTTATTCCCCTTCATCACTTTAACACGAATTCCAAATTCCAACAGTATAAGGTGTGAAGATAAGAAAACAGGCCAAACATTCAATTCAACAAAAATATAAAGATTACAATCTACGAGGAAATATTAAATGTCTACTAATCAAACTTACAATTGAAGCATATGACTTCTTAACCAGCATGTAAGAAAAATATAACAATTGAAGCATAAACTTCACAGAAAATATAACAAATAAAATAGCAATGCAATGAACATAACCCTTTCATATATTTATAGGTAAAACAATTACAAAGAACATATACTACATTCTTCTATAACAACAAGACTAATAAAAAAAAAGGAAACAACTAATCCAAATAACAACAAGACTAATCCAAAGAACATGTACCACATTCAGATATATATATACATCCGAGTATAGCACATCGGCAGCCACTTCAAACCTGTAGACAAGGATCAAATAAGGAAACAACTATTATCACTGATGGCATACAAAACACATCCTAGTTATTATCACTTTAAATAAACTCACTGCTAATGTGCCTCAAATCCACCAGATCCACCATTGTTTTGATCAGTTAGTCTCCTCAATGCTTGCATCATCATGGCCATATCCTCCTTCATTTTATTCATTTCATCACTAGCCACTTTCTTGTAGTCTGCCAACTCTTGTTTTGCTTCCACGGCCTCTTTCCTGGTAATCTCAATTTCTCGCCCTGCTTCTTCTATAGCTTGAGATCCAAAGCGACTACTCGTACCGTTTTCAGATGTTGGTGTGATCCCATGTCCCCGACAACGTACACGTCCAAGTCTGTATGGCCCGAATACTTGAGTAAAAATGTGGTCATCATCTATGGAGTTTAATCCCTCCTCTCATTGCACAATAAGATTTTGTATCTCTTCCTACATTTAGAGACATATTTAGTTAGTAAATATGAAATATAAATGGTAATGGATACCAACAATTTAAATTGAAAATAATACTGACCGCCTTTCTTTGAGTGGATACATCTGAATATGATCCATCTTTGCTTGTATTAACCTCTTCATCCTCAAGTATGGCAAAGGATTTTCTGCCTGCATGATGAAGCATTTGTTGTGTGTCACACCTTTCTTTATTTTTATCACACAATTCCTGAATTTATTAAAAATGGATTCGAAAAACTATGTCATCAATAATTAAGGTTTGGCTAGTATTTTTTAATCAAGTGTGATATTAAGGTTTAGGTACATACCTTAACCTTTTGCGTTCCCCAATGTTCTTTTACCAACCATTTCCAATCTTCTTCTTTTACAAATGGTGGTCGATTTTGAAGTCGTTCCTCATGTGTATCATAATAGTCCTTCTTCAATTCAGATCGGTAGTCCCTCCATTTTTTCCCATTTCCTTCATTAACAACTTGTTTACATCTGGATCATCCCCTATGTCGAACTTCTCCTGAATAAAAGAGCAAATTTGATCAAATCTAGCATATGTGACTAATATATATATATATATATACAGATATTATAATGATAAGATATATACGTACCAATAAGGATTCAAGCATTTTGGCCTTTACATATTTGTCAAGTTTTCTCCATGACGGTGCAAATATAGATGTAATTTGCATGTTTCAGACGACAATTCCTTGTTGAGACGCACATTATGGCCTGTGCTCTCCTATTACACAATGTCTGTCAACAAATTCCAGACTCTGTTTTGATCCTTTTGGTAGACTTGCTACCTTCTGTCCCAATGCTCGTCCACGTGCTTTCCTATTCCTGCTGCTACCTATGTAAAGGTAAATTTTAAGTATAATTTCTATAAGAAAAATAGAGCTTATATTGTTTAGAGTGAGTAAAAATACCAGAAGAACTTGACTTAATATTATGGGAAGACTCCTCTGACCTATCATTTGTCGATGGTCTTGGCGCCATACCTGAAAAATGCACAAAAAGTGAGCTAGTGCCATAACATAATAATAATAATACATTATAACATTTTCTAAATAGTATATATTATATATTGCGGCCTTAGTACATAGGTCTGCCATCTGCAGACAACAAACCAGTATACCATATATCTAATTTTATTAAGAGTAGATACACAACAAAGGAAAAATTTAGACAAACAAGGCAATAACAAAAATAAAAGCATAGTCAAGCTAAATCTGTCAGATGAAGTTTTAATGCAGCAAAGATGTAAGCAAACTTCACATTTCGCTATATCTATGGTATATGTTTATCTTGTTCCCTATTTCCACAAGAACAGTGGACTAAAGTCTTATAATAATATTTCTTGATAAACTAAGCTTTACAATTCAAATGCTCTTATCATGTTAATACAATTAATAAGCTATACTTTTAAGGGGAAAACGAAGTGAAATAGATGGGGTCCTGCAGAAAAGGTAAAGTATATGATGATATCTATCCACATTGTCGCATAGGAGATGCTTTTCCCTTACAAAAGTTGGCATGTGAATTGATGTAACCAGGCTTCTATGCGCCGGATCCATTCCACTTGTCATGCCACATTTTGTGTCTCATGTTACTGTTATTGAGTTTCAAAGGCAATCATGCAACACGACATCACACTTCCACATCTGATGCCTAAAAAACTTTTCTAACCTTACTCACTCTGGTTCTGTTCCACCAAATAGATGCTTCAACTTTCAGGTTTCACCTTACATGACATGTGGTCCTAACCTGCTGGCCCAGCTGCAATATCTAGTGGAGATACACATAGTAGATGAACAAAAAGATGCTTTACGAGAGCTAATTCAATTAATGATAGAGATGTTTTACGAGAGCTAATTCTTATCCGACAAGTGAAATGTTGAAGGCAAACAGGAAGTATGAAATCACGAGAGATGAAAATATATTCTTATATACGATGTATCCAAGTATGAATCAGAATGTTGCCGAAGTTTTCAATCGATGCATCGGAACACATTATATAATAGCTTTGCAAGAAGGATACCCTTTAAGAAAATTATCTTCTTAAATGTATCTAAAGTACCTAATCCCCAACATTTCTAAGCATTGACATGCTCTTTGGCATCCATTCCTTTCCAATAGTCTCCCAAGCATAATCCCAATCTTTTCTTTACCCTACTAGGCAAAAACCCCAAACACTCCATGATCAGTTGGAGCAATGCAACTAAGTTTCTGAGGTGTCATTTGTTTTTCTATGTGGAAAATTCCGTGTCATCTACATGGGTTTATATAGTGTCTCACACGCTCCTAAACAATTAGTTCACGCGTCTCATGTGCGCAAAGCCTTCCTTCCCTATATATAAGGATAATTTTCTCCTCCTATTCCCAAAACAAGATTAGATAATTTATCAAAGTTTCAATGTTTTTTTATGCACTTTTTTCCATTTATCTTTTCAGTAAATTGTTTGATTAAAGTATACTGATATACTAGCATAAAACTATAAAAAAACGAAGTAGAAACCTCCAAAGAGAGCCTACTTATACTGCTTATATCAGAGCTATCAAATTCAAGAGCCACAATAAGTTGATAACAAATAAACACAAAATCCAATAGTATTTAAATCTAGCTCTGCATGAAGCGCACAAAATAGAGCAGTATACATACTCCATACATGGCCTGTGCAGATGACAATGTCTAAAAATGCACAAAGAGCTGTCATATCAGCTCAAAAATTAATAATAAAAAATACATCACGAAAAAATACAAAGAAATAAAAAATAAAAAAAAAAGTAAATTCAGCAAGAAACCCTAGAAATCGGTTTAAATACATTTGGATGATCGAAGTTGTGCGTGATAGAACATACATATGATGAAGAGAAGCAACAGAGACAATCGAAAGAGATTATAAAAAAGGGATTCATCAAAAACCAAAACCCTATATTTGAAAATCATCAAATAGAGATTCGATTGTACCTTGAGTTTATTCTCTTTGGTTGCTATTCGAGTGTTCTTGAATGAGTACCACCACCACCACAATGTTTGAGAGATTTCAACAGAGATGAGAAGAGCGGTCAGATCGAGAGTGAAATGAGGGAAGAGGGAAGGATGGAAGGAGGGAATGAGGGAAGGAGGGAAGAGGGAACGAGCGGACTGGAAGCGCTAACGAGAGGGAAGGAGGAAGGAGCGAAGTCGAGAGCGCAGGAGAGGGACGGAGCGCATGAGAGGGAAGGAGGAAGGAGGAAATAGGGAAGTCGCGAGCGCAGGAGGGGAGAAGATTATAAATGGGTCGACCCTCTAATCCGGCGCTTCTTTGATCTAATACGACGTTTTAAAACACAATTTTATTTCCTTTAGCGGGATGGGTTGGCGGGTTTTTTTTCAATTTTTACCGGCGCTTCCAAAACAAAACGCCAGTATTGTTTGCTCTTTATCGGTGCTTCTTTACACAACGCCGGTATTGCTACATCTTTACAGGCATTTTTTTACATCTAATACGGCGTTTCAATAACACAATTTTATTTTGGTTTTTTTTAATCTTTACCGGCGCTTCAGGAACTAAACGCCGATATTGTTATATCTGTAGCGACGCTTCCAAAACAAAACACCGGTATTGTTAGTTTATGTACCAACACTTTCTTATATAAATGCCGTTACTGCTTAAGACTCAATTCGCGGGAATCGATCGCAGGTTTTTTTGTTCTTTTCCAGCGCTTTATATCCCAAACGCCGGTATTGAATATGTTTTACCGGCGCTTTCTTTGAAACGTCGCCGTGAAAGTGTCGTTTTAGACTTCATTTTTTGTAGTGAGGTGGTGTTGTCATGAGAAATGAGTTAGGGTGTTGCAGCCTGGATAAGTAAATTTATTTTGGCAATGGATCGAATATTGTGGAATCACTGGCTTTATTGGAAGGCAAGTTGCCAAGTATAGAAGCTCGGGTGTCACAAGTGGTACTGCAAATGGTCAAAACTAGTCAGAGATTGGTTCTATGAAGTTTATAAAATTTCTTGAATTTGCAATCGATTTTGCAGAAAATTATGCTAACTTGACAACACATTGAATGTTTGTGCACCCATGTTTTCCAAGAGGCAACTTCACTAGCGGATGAACTATCCAATATCACCCAAGTCAAGAAGAGAAGTCAATTTTTTTACTCGGCTATGTTGCCCAGGTTAGTGAAGGCACTTTTGATCTTGGATCATTATGCACAACATACATCCGCAGTCCAAGAGATAGGGTATTGGTTTTTTGGTATTTTGTTTTTCTCATAGATATCTTTGGGTAAAGTTGTAATGTACCCTCGATATTCTTCAATCTTTTGATGAATAATAAAGATTTGGCATCCCCTTCCCTCCCGAAAGTTTAACCAAATAAATAATAGTTATTCATTAATTAATATAATTAATATGCATAATAAATGAGATGATTGGGTGACCACTAGTCATTTGACAATTAGTGTGCCAACAGATCTAGTCCGTAGAACCGATAAAATCTAATAGCGGTTTCTTGTATCTCTCTCCACCAAAATGTCCATTATTCCCTGTTCGATTCCAACTAACACAATATTGAAGAGATAAATTAGCAAAGGATAAAAGGAAAATATGAATTTTTTGTCTTTCAAAGAGTCCATACTGAGTCAATTTACAATAGATTGTATGTATAACTAACTCCAAGTTCTAATGAACTCTAGTCTACTGGAGTCCTAGTCTAGTGGGAGCCATGGTGTAGTTGAGATTGTTGTGGAGTAAGAAGGGACTAATTTAATGCACTTGTTGTAGATTGATTCAACACATAAATACATTTACACCTCCCCTCAAACTCAACGGGCTCTTGAACTCCAAGTTTGGTGCGTATCAATTGAAAACGTTCTGATCCAAAGGCTTTAGTAAAGATGTCGGGAATTCGATATTTTGTAGAAAGAAACCGAATGTTCAAATCTCAACGAGCAACCTTTTTCTCGGACGAAATGAAAATCAATCTCAATAAGTTTGGTTCTTCCGTGGGAAACAAGAGTTGCTGTCAGGGGATCGAGGGGGGGGGGGGGGGGGCTCATGCGCACAAAGCGCAAGAGGGGGTTATGCGCACAGATCTTGACCGTTAGATCTATTAGACCGTCCAGATCTGTGGATTTGAATATTTGTTTATTTCACAGTTTTGTGCAAAGGGGAAATGAAAGGTTTGGGGGGGGGGGGGGGGGGGCTCCTAGGCGGGAAATAGGACCTGAAGAAGAAGATAGTCTCTTGATCCCAATAGCTCGATTTTCGGCGTCGATCCAGGCTGCAAACACCGACCTACACCCACCCCCTTTTCTTCATCCCTCTTGCTCCAGATTCGAACTCGAATCAGGTATTTTTTTTATCAGCACTTTGATGACATTCCCTGTATGTTCTGCAATACATCAAAGTTCAAACTTTATCAGGAAATGTATTTGACTCTTCATGTTCAAGTTTATCTATAGCATTCTTCAGCTGCATTAAACATAATTATGTGATATGTGTTTCTACTAGTCAGCCAACGACTTCTTGAGCTTCTCAAGAAGTCCAAGTTTTCAAATGCTTGTAAGAAAAATGCTTATGTTTTACAAACATCATGAGGAGTTTGTTGCTTTGCTGACACTCCTTGAAGATTGAAAGTGCTTTATTCAATACCTAAACAAAGAATTTAGGTTCAAATTGCCTTGAATGAGAACTAACTAAAATTGATCCTAATGGTTCTAATTTTCTTAGAAATTGAAAAGGGCAGCTCTACTCGAAACCTAAATGAGATGATCCTACTAATTTTATAAAAAAGAGAATGCTTATGTCTTGTTACACTGGTAACAATTTAGCTAATTGAAAGTTACACCGGTAACAATGTAGCTAATTGAAATTGAATATGTTTTTTTTTTGTGCAGAATATTTGTGTTAGTTGGCATGGATGTTATGGATGTTGATGATCCAAGTGTGGGCATGATGTTTGATTCATTAGAATCTGGTTGGGAATACTGGAAAAATTATGGGAAAAAAATGGGCTTTGGAGTTAGGAAGGAGTACTCGAATAAGAGTAGAACTGATAAGATAATTATCAATGCAGTGTATGTTTTTTGTAAGCATGGTCTCAAGAGAGAAAAACACCCACAAAAAGGCGTTGTCACTCAACAAAGATGGGATGTTAGAACTGACTGCAAAGTAATGTTCAAACTGGGTTTCGATAGAGTGACTAGCAAATACAGAGTCAAAGAATTTATTACCGCGCACAATCATGATTTGGAGCCCAATGAGACGACCCATATGCTAAGGTCGCATAGGGAGGTAAACATAACACAAGCCTTAGCGATTGAATTGGCTTCTGACTCAGGTATAACTCCTAAGGCTACACAAGAACTTTTGAGTAGGGAAACAGGAGGTAGAGGTAATCTTGTGTTTCTATTAGAAGATCAAAAGACTTACCTAAGATCAATTAGACAGAAAGAGATGGTCAATGGAGAGCTTGGAGGTATTCTACGGTACTTTGAGCAACAAAACTCAAAAAATGCTTCATTTTATTATTCATTTCAGCTGGATAGTGATGATTTAGTTACTAATATATTTTGGGCAGATTCTAAAATGCTTGCAGATTATGCCGACTTTGGTGATGTGGTAACATTTGATACCACTTTTGGCACTAATAGAGAATTCAGACCTTTGGGAGTGTTCACTGGATTTAATAATCATAGGAAAATTGTGATTCTTGGTGCAACAATTTTATACGATGAGACCATTGAGTCATTTCTATGGCTTTTTGAAACTTTTGTGAAGGCACATGGTGGTAAGAGACCACGTACCATCTTCACTGACCAAGATGCTGCGATAGAAAATGCTTTAGCTACGGATGGCCAGAAACATATCATGGGTTGTGCACTTGGCACATAATGCAAAATGGAATCAAGCATTTGGGAGGCCACATGAAAAACAAGAATGTGGGTTTTTTGAATGAGTTTAAAAGGTGTATGTTTGAGTACTTGGATGAAGTTGAATTTGAAGTCAATTGGCAAAAAATGCTTCATGATTTTGACTTAAAAGAGAATAAATGGTTGGGTCGCATATATGCTTTAAAGGAGAAACGGGCTAAGTGTTATATGAAAAACACAATGACCTTAGGGATGCAAAGTACACAACTAAGTGAATCGTTCAATAGTGACTTGAAAGATCACTTGAAATCCGACTTGAACATTTCATGTTTTTTCAAACATTTTGATAGGGTATTAGAGCAAAAGAGGAATAATGAGTTGGAGGTTGAATTTTTTGCAAGGCAAAAAGTGCCTACATTGGGATTATCTAGATCCCCTTTGTTGAAACAAGCCTCACAAATCTACACACCTTCAATTTTCAAACTTTTCCATGAAGAATATGATCTTGCATCAATGGCTTTGATAAAAAAAAAGGAAGATCAAAATAAACATGAGTACATTGTTGCTTTCAATGATACAAAAGAGAAGGAATTTAAGGTGTTTTGTGGCCCTAGCTTGAATGTGGCAAATTGTAATTGCATGAAATTTGAGACAATGGGAATATTGTGTTGTCATGTTTTGAAAGTGTTTGGCCGACTTGATATCATGGAAATTTCGAAAATGTACAAATTGAATAGATGGATAAGAGGAGTGAAAGGTAAGCGTGTATCAAATGAAGTGAGTTCAAGTACGGAAGAAAATGTAAGTGATTGGGTTCGTAGGATCCAATCATATCTTCTACGAATTACATTTCAAGCTTCGTTGAATAAGGACACATGTGCCAACATGGAGAGGTTTAAAAATGAATATACAAGGTTGCATCAAGAGGTCATCATGAACAATGACAGTGCACCCCAAAAAGCTTTGATGCAAAATAGTGTGCTCCAAATGGGAAATATGAAAGGTTTGAAGAAAAAAAGAAGGCCGAAAAGGTTCAAAACGAATGAAACCCCTACATGAGATACGTATAGGAAAGGCTAAGAGAACAAATACCTCGTCCTCCAAGGTAATCTTGCTTTAATTCATACTAACTAAATGTATATTTCCAATTGAAACACTTACATAATTATGTGTATATTTTCTTGTAGGGTAATAACACAAGCTTTAATGTTGATGGAGAAGGTGTATGCAATGTCAATGTACCCTTTCAACCTCCAAAACAAGCACACCCGGGTGAGGGTTTGAGCTTGAGTTTGAGTTTGGGAAGTAACATTTCTGTAGAAGGAACGACTCTTCCTTTTGGTTTGATGTAAAATGCTTTTGCTATAATAATTGCTGGAATTGTTTGTTAAGCTCTGTATAGCTCTACAGTGAATTTTTTGTTCAGCTCTGTATTTGTACCATCTCCATTCTGGGTTATAGACAGATATGGAAGAAATACAGTAAGCTTTGGAATGTAATAGTTTTTTGTTCAGCTCTGAATTTTTTGTTCATCTGTAATATTGATGATTTTATCTTTGCAAGAAGGAAAACTATGTAGAGAATTTGAATGTAATATTGATGATTTTTTGTTAAGCTCTGACATGTAGTGAAGTCTGACAGTAATAGCAGATACTTATTGACGAGGTTCTTTTTTTTTGTTTAGGTATTTTGATGTTTATACAACTTTGTTATCTATGACCAGAATGGTGTACCCAAAACTAGTGCTAATGAATATGTCAGGGTTTTGGTTTTGGCTTTGCTTCTGCATAAACTACTGGCTTCTTCAAATGTGAAGGTGCCTTGAGTTTTTGTTATCACCTTAATTTGCATCTTTACAGGAAAAAATATAATACTTTATTGGCAATTAAATTACTTAAAAGATCTAATTGTGAAAAATTGTTATCTGACCTGCAGATAACAATGTGTGAAAAACGGTGAAAAATTGTCATGTGATTGCCAGAGAAAATTGTCAGAGAAAATTGTTATCTACTTTTATGAACAAAAGATTGTTCATAAGAGAAAATTGTAATCTGCAGATAACAATATAATTCTTTATGCTCTTTTGAACTCAGAATCAAATTGCCAGAGAAAATTGTTATTTGACCTGAAGATTCTGCAAATCAATGTGTGAAAAATGGTTCCAACAGATTGTGTTATTTTAGACTAGATCACATTACTCAAAAGGATATTTTCAGATTTATACATGCAGAAACTCTTTTTCTGTGTGAATCAAAAGAAGACCTCATATGATCACAGTGAAGGGATGTTCATGGTATCCTACGCAATCTCTACAATATAGAAGGAACATATCAGAAAGCATACACCAATAATCATTATAGTTCTGACTGAGTATCTTCATAAAAAATTGTTGAGCATACACAACAAATAGAGAATTTCTAGCTCTGCAAGCTAGAAATTCTGACCAAATAGAGAACCATTCACCAATAATCATAATATTTCTGACCAATAATAATAATTATCAAATACTGCAAGAAGGAAAACTATGTAGACAAACTTAATTTGCAGCTTTTTTTCAAATACTTGGAACTGCTTCTACACCAAATAGAGAACTATTCACCAATAATTCCATTACATAATAGAAGTTTCATTACAAAATATGTTCATGTACATTACAAAATAAAACCTCACATATCATTCACTCAAAAGCTTCAAAATAACAAGTACAAGAATCATTATAATTAACACTAACATGGCATTGATCAAATCCCTTGTAAAAGCCCAGGAATCATTGACATGGGTTTCATGTATTTGATCGTAAATTTCTTCACACTACACCAAATATCTCCATTTATAGCACCCCCCCCCCCCCCCCCCCCCAAAAAAAAAACAAACATTTCGCTCGACCTTTTATGTTTCCTCTCCCTCTGCTATGTTTCCTCTCCTCCCCTCTGCTTCCTCTCCTCTCCCTTTATGTTACACCCATCCCTTGCTCCTTTTTCCTCGCTCCCTAGAATTTTCGCACAATATTTCCTACCCTCATTCAGTTTCTCTCTCGACTGTTCATCGTCTCTCCCACCGAGGTCTAAGCGGAGATTGGTTTTCCAGTGAGAAGAACCAATGGACAGCAGGACAGGTACTCGATCGACTAGCAACTCTCACGCTCGGAGTCTTCATCTAGGTCTTCAGTTCACTCCACCACATCACTAGTCTTGACTCATACCTTCTCTTGAAACTACGTGATCGAATTGTATTGGATTTCTCAATCCCCTTTGGACTTTCTAATTTCATTTCTTTGTTACTAACATTGGAGGTGAGTGGAAGGAAATCAATGGACATGTGTGGAAGGAAATTGAAGACCTACAAGAGAATCTAAAAGAGGTGCTCCAATGATGGCGATTTCTAGACCTCTTATGCTTCGTTTCAGATCCAAAAACTTTTTAAGTTCATCGATTTGCAAAGGTAAATGGATTATTGAACACTCATCTTCTTTAGTTTGATCAAAAATTCAACAAACACTTTCTGTTCATCTCAATTTTGAAGATCTATAGGAAAAACAACTCCACTTCGGGTACTAGAAACGACAATTGGAAAAATTTAATGATATGGAGCAATTTGATTTGCACACTACCTGTTTGATAAAATATTTCTATTGTGTATGGAAATAGAAGTTATGCAGATCGTGATATTATATTCCTTTGATGAAAGATTTGAATGAGTATGATTTTTTTACTGCAGAGTAATTTCATTTGTGCATGCCCTGTATATATATATATATATATTCTGGTATAGTAAAAGGAACAACTGTGATGGTATGCAACCTCGTATGGAGAGATTTGATATATGCAGATGAAATAGCTCTTTATTCATAACTCTGAGGCCTAAAAAACGAAAATTACAAGGTAGGGAAATGAAGCAGTTTTTATAATCGTAGTTATGTGATGCGATTAAGTGCTCTTTATTCTTCATTTTCGAGACATGCAGTTCCACTGTTGATGGAACGTGCTCACTTTTTTTGTAGGCATGATATTTTAATTGGATAACATTGAAGAAGATGTGAGGCAAGTAGGCCAAGTTGTAAATGGAGTGGAGTGTTTATGGATCCAGTTAATGTATTAGTAACTTGGTCCATTCCGTTAATAGAGGTGGTTGTTGTTGTTGTAATAGTACATATATGCATGGATGGATGATTTTTAAGAGGAAGATAAACCCAATAAGATGACCATTTTGTGAAAGTGATTTAAGGTATCAATTTCATACAATTGTTATCTTTGGAGCAAATGGATTTTTTGTTTCTCTTATTTTTGCTTATGCTTACTTGCTTGAATGAATGTTGTTGCTTATTGCACTTGATGCTCTGCTTCTTAGATAATTAGCAATTAAGTTTATGGAATCCCAACTATAAGCTTTGGTAACCCAAACCCACTCTAGGAGGAGGGGTAAGCTAGCTAAGAGTAGAAGGGTCTCATGGTACTCTTGTGGGGGTTATCCTTA
Organism: Berberis vulgaris; assembly: GCA_963556465.1. NCBI lineage: Eukaryota > Viridiplantae > Streptophyta > Magnoliopsida > Ranunculales > Berberidaceae > Berberis > Berberis vulgaris. The sequence goes on along the minus strand of OY747126.1, from coordinate 35,837,925 downwards.
TTGATGACATATTTGCCACTATACTTACTGTTCTGAACTCTAATGTTTTCAAAACACACCCAATATCCTATTAACTTAAATATTCGCCTTTGGGGGTCGTCGATACCCTACTCCCATTACCAATTAGCTCACTTATACTTCGGAGGCATTTCTTGTCCTCTTTATCAAGTTAGTGGTCTGAGATTTTTGCAAAATGTCCTATATATTTAAGTAAGAAAGATAACTCTTTTTATTGCAGTGTGGGAATATTAAGAGAGACTGATCAACCTTATGCAGTGGAAGAGGTAACTGTGAGTAACTGCAATTTCACTAAATCTCATAATGCAATCAAGATAGATGCATAGGCGGTAAGAAAATTTATTTTATTTCATGCAAATGATAATTAGGTTTAAATTTTGAATCTTTGATCTATAATTTTGCGTTTGTTTTTTTGTCTAGGGAGAATCCAAATACATTTGCAAGGTTTCGTTTAACCAGATATCCTTCATATCAGTGAGGGAATCACCTATTCTTATCGATGGATATTTTTGTGCGCCTCCTGATGCATGTAAAAATGAAGTGAGAGACTAAACAAATTAATCTCTAATATAACTTCTTAGGGATTTGTATCCTTTACCTTTTGACAGTTAATCTCAGTCATTGAATGAATCAAAATCAGGTTGGCAGTCAATTTGTTATTTTTATTTTATTAGTCAGTTATTACTTAGGGACTTTGAGGAAGGCAAACCGGGTCTCTCCTACAAAAGGTAACATGTTTTTTATTTTTTGTGAAACGAATTTATAGATAGGTTTGTCATCGGAAAAGTGTGTTGGGATGGTGTAACTAAACAAATGAAGTATATCCACCCTGATATGTCACAGAGAAAATGGTCAACTTATTGGGTTTATCTTCCTCTTAAAAATAGTCAAATTAAAAGTAAAAGCTATAGTTCAACAACCAATATAAATATGGAACTGACCAGGAATAAAATAAAATTCAGCCATAGCTTATCCATGCAAAGAAGTTCATTTTGCCCTCAAATGAATCAAATTGTTGTCTATTTCCACCAAATTCAGGTTTGTCTCATTAATCCAGCGAGCAGAACTCGTGACCCATTCACATTTTCCTTACATTTGTCCATTTCAACCAAACTCAAGATTCTTCTTTATTTCCTAGAGAGACAAAACTATATAAGTGACTTATTCTTATCGAGCTCTTGATTTGATTTCTTTTCTCAAACATATAGTGTAACAGCCTTCGAATTCATTCAAGTCATATATTGTTTGTGAGCATTTAGGAGAGAAATTTGTTTTAAGATTTTAATTTTGTACTAAAGCACCTAACTTCTCCATCTCATTTCTATCTTTCTAAATGGCATTTGACTATGTTTCTGCTTAAGTCAAGATTATATCTTATTCACAATTTGCCTTTTTAATATAATGCAATGTCATTAAATGAAGAGGACATATAGTTTCATGGATTCCCATCAGAAATATTTCAGAGAGATCTTGAAAATAACTTCAAGCTTAATATTTTAGAATTTTGCTCCTGTTGTATTTCTATTCTATATATTTTTCCTCTCGAGTTTCGATATTGGAGAATCCTTAGTTGTTGATAGATTAGATCTCGTTGCATCCCATATTTCATTCTCACTTTTTATCAAATTACTAGATACAAACGATAACTGTACTTTTCTGGTTTGCAAGTGAAACTGAAAATAAAGAATCTTTAATTTGGAATGAGCTACCCGAGCAGTATATTAATTAATATTCTCTTAGTCCTCAGTGCAGAGCTCTAACTAGATCAGATCTATATGTAAGGATATTCTCTTGAACGAAATTTATATTTTTTTGTGTTGCTTGTTGAACACCCTCTATCTCTGAATAGATCAGCTCTAAATCCAAGGATTTCACAAAATATAAATTTATGTTTCTTTGTTGGATACCCTATTTTATCTCTTACAATGTCAGGTTGATTCAATTTTTTGTCATTGATGAATAACTCCTATCTGAGACTCAAACAATTATGTAAGGGGGGGTTAATTGGGCCTTTTAGCCCAATTTCTAATTATTATAGTGTAGGTATATCTTAAGATAAGAGGGACGGAGAACAGATGGGGAGATATTATTCGAAGCATGACCTATGAGTTTGTTTCTTTTATACATAAATGTAAAAGAAAACCCTATGTGTTAAGTGATAACATTTCTTTTGTTATTAACTAATTCAGTCATGAATGACCTACTCGTTTTTATACCAATTTGGACATGTTTACAGGAAATGGCAATATTGTCATCAGAAGGGAGGGACATGTTTGTGAACAACACAGAACCTTTCCAGTTGCTAGACGGCGATGAAAATAACATACTATACAATAATGAAGAATCTCACTTCATAATGGAAAATGCCTTGGGATTGCAAATTTTAGAAGCAACACAGTTTCCCTTGTCTTCCAATGGTATTATGTCGGAAACTTCAACCCCACTGCTTTGAGAACTAGAAAACGTTACTATTTCAGCACAGCCTGTTGGAACAAAAACTCATGAGGCAATATCTAACTACTACGCTAACCAAGTAAATCCGCCAGAAATTTCTATCGAGCCAGATTTGAAGGTGACTGCTCCACCGAAACAGAGATTTTCTATTCAAGAAATATCCCCACAATGGGGATACTCCACTGATGTTACAAAGGCATTATTACTTTAGAGTTGCTAAATTCAGTAATACAAGTTATCTCATTGAAGAGTTATGCATTGGTTTCTCATCATGAAGGTGACCATTAAACATAGTTGAAGAGATTTTGAACTTATTTACCTTGGTTTTTTATGGATTTGTAAAATTAATTTTTTCAATTTTGTAATTGTGTGAAGCTGAAGCTTAACTTCAGGACAGAAGGCATACTGCTTCATGCATTTGAAGTTAGCACCTTGAGTAAAATTTTCAAAATATCAATTTCATCTTTGGAAGTCTCAATGACACATTATTTCTTGCTTAAGCCTGCACATTATTTCTTATATATCATGCATGGTGCCTCATCCTTGGATGTTATAAGCCCTTACCAAAATTAGAGGTCTAGGCTGAAGGCTACTACTTGGTGACTTGTCAGACAGTGTACTTCATGTCTTGTCACTGATATGCCTTTACCACCTTGAGTAAAGCTTTTCAAAACACCAGTTTCATCTCTGGAAGTCTGAACAACACATTATTTCTTGCAGGTTATCGTCATTGGAAAGTTTCTGTGTGATCCCTCAGAGTGTGCGTGGTCATGCATGTTTGGAGATGTTGAAGTCACCACACAAATCATTCAATAAGGTGTTCTTTGTTGCGAGGCTCCTCCACATATTCCTGGAAAGGTCACTTTGTGCATTACATCCAGCAACCATGAATCCTGCAGTGAATTGAGAGAATTCGAATATCGTGCCAAGCCGAGTATCTGCGAAAACTATAGCTCCTTGCAAAATAATGCTAGCAGGACTATGGAAGAGACGTTATTACTCGTTCAGTTGACACAAATTCTTCTGTGTGACCTACCAAAACTAGATGGAGATCCATGGGAACATATAATTGAGGCACTGTTAGTTGGCACAATGGATTTGCTTTTACAAAAACTTTTGAAAGATAAGCTGCAGCATTGGCTTTCTTCTAAATACAAGGCAGGAGAAACATATATGAGCTATACAATATAATTCTAACCATTTTAGGTTGATTTTTTTTCTATATAGTGAGGACTTCACAGCCTTTGCGGACGTGTGTTTCAGAGAATTTGGTGATCGAATCAAAGGCCGATACTCTTCATGAAGAAAAAAATTTTGATTTCTAAAATCACTCTTACATTTTGGGAGTTTGGTGGAATAGGAAAGCAAACACAACAACCCAAGATTTAGAAAACTCAAGGGTTCAGATCTGTCGCACAATGGAAATCAAGATGCCACTAGAAAATAATGCACCACCCATCATCGTTTTTATGGTTAATTGTTGTTGGAAAATTAAATTTCAAAGAAATAAATGGTTGGCATCAGCTTGAAGTGAATTTCTAAGTAGTATGAGTTTACATGTAGCCTACGTCTTAGTGTCACATGTATGTTGTATTTTGACTTGACGAATTTCATCCTGGCACATGCAGATGCAAGTGGCAATGATACAAAGACCGCTTATGGTAAGCTTCACAAGAACTCCATCAAGCCATCAGCAGTCCAGGATAAATATATAATGATTATTTTTTGCATATGTAGGTCGTGATCCGTGGACAAACAAAACCAACTCAGGTGCAAATACAGGTGGTAACAGTACAAGCAGCAAAACTAGTAAGTTTCACAAATATTTCAGGATACAAATTTTACTACAAGTAGTCCTTTCCCTATGCATTATAGTTTTGATTTACAAATTTCATGCTTGCAGATGGTGTTAACAACAATACAGAGACAACAAATACCACACATGGTAAGCCTCTAAATTTCACAAAGCTCATTGATCCAAAATATCGAAACATTTGAAATTTAAGATTCCCACAAGCATTTAAGTCCAACTTGATGAATTCCACGCATTGTAAGTGCATGTTATACTGTGAAAAGGAGCACAAAAGTCACACTTGGTAAACCTCTCACAATAACTTGTAACTTCAAAGACATAAAAATTTTGGCTTCACGACTTTGATGGTTGCATATGCAGGTGATACTAATTTATGGAGCTAGTTGCACCTTTAATGGCAGGAGTTGACTAACTTGGGAAAGAAATGTCATCTAGTAAACTAGCTGCACATTTAATGGAAGGATTAGAAAGTGTGTCTTGCGTTAGTTATTCTTCATCTAGGAGCTAAAACATCGATCATGTTACAATTCAAGTACTCCTGCCTCATCATTGTCATCATATTTAGTTGCAGTTATGTAGTTTTGGTGAAGGGAATACTAAAAGAGTGTATTCCTTTCGACTGCGGGAACATCAAGAACATCACTTATCCTTTCTGGTAAATCAATGGCAACCGTAGATACTGTGGATACCCTGGTTTTGGTATCCAGTTTTCTAAAGGAAAACCATTTTTTGTCGTCTCTAATCACTCTTTCATTGTGAGAAACATAGATTATTCATAACAAACTCTCTCAGTTTTGGATGATGACTTTGTGGGAAATAAATGTACTAAACCACGCCACTACCACACCTTCAACCTCAGTTTGTCAAATTTTGCTTACAGCGAGGGACCAAGTTTTCAGACATATTCATGTAATTGTGATTCACCCCCACTGTTATCTGCAACATATCTCTCATGTCTAGGCTCAACTTCTAGAAACAGTTCCTATATATTCAATCCTGATGCAGCTCCATAATTCTATTGGTATAGGAGATGTGAGGAGACTTTTGTAGTCCTAGTGTTTCACAATAAAATTTCCAACAATGTTAGCATGAGTAATAGTTCAACCTTGCAAATTGGGTTTGAACTGAAATGGCATAAACATCTTGGTTGTGAAAACTGTGAGGGATCTGGAGGCAGCTGTGGGTTTGTTCGGAGTGACAATAACCGTACTCTATGCTTTTGCAAAGGATATCAATTGGATAGTACACTCAGTAATGATACCACTTGTCGCGCAGGTATTGCTTGTTCCACAATTTGTTCTGTCTAAATTTCGGAATATATTTCATTGAATTATTACAATAGCTTAATTATGCGATTTTGTAGGGTGAAAAATCCTTTCACCATAAGGAATTTACTTAATGTTTTTGCTTAATGGATTTCATCCTTGCATGCAGACACAGGTGGTAACAATACAAAAGCCACACAAGGGAATTTATTTTTCCAGTTTTTGCATACATCTATTGGACTCTAGCTACGAATGAAGTTGCATTTTACAATTCCATATTGTTTGACAGGGAGACAGCTATTGAATTACGTGGAGGAGGATATGAGTGAGACAATTCAGGTTTCTGGGTTTCCATCCAACGTAACTGCTGAGAAGTAAAAATATATTTGGAAAATTATTCTGGCAATGAAACTGTTTATGCACTTAAGATTAGGCAATGTAAAATTAGGGGTAAGTTTAGAGCATTTGCAGTGGTCCAATTCACAACAACTGGTAGTTGTGAACTTATTTCTTTATTGATCAGTGAGCGCCTATGGTATGGTAGATTTCATCTAAAAGTTTGGAACATGGAGCGCAATATCGTACCAAGGCCTAGAGTCTTGATGCTTAGCTTGGAATCTACAGTTCTGCATGTTGGTTGTGAGGTCTTTGATGAAAAGTTTATTGTTTTCTGGAAAGGAGTAGATGTTGTAGTGAACTTCGAGTTTGGCCTCCGAAAAATAGAATTTTTTTTTCTCATTGCCAGGTAGAATATATGCTTGAACTTTCTTAAGATAGCATTTGGCAAATCCAGCTATATCGTCCATCAAAGTATCTTATAATTCAGGTTTGTTTTCTTGAACTGGGTTCATGCTTCTTTTTCTCTTTTCTTGGTTTATTTTTAACATTCTGAGCAAGAGATTGATGTTTCCAGTAATCTTAGTTTCCATGTTGTTCTTTGATTTATAAAATAGGTGTCATGAATATAGTTAGACATGGAGCTACAAACATGATAGTTTGGTTCACTAAGACCTATAATCTGCCAATCATCTGCTACAAACACGATATGTGACTTACAGTTTGGTTTCAGTAACATAGTTTTTATCAAAACTGCAACTACAAACACGATAGTTTGGTTCACTCAGACCTATAATCTGCCAATCATCTGCTTTTCTGTCTTTGGCTGGATATTCTGGAAGCTTTACTTCTCAGTAACCACTCTTCAGACACAGCTTCCCAGAAGTTACACTTTCACATCCAAATCTCAAATCAGCCAGCATGTGCTTGTACGGAAAGGACAAAAACAAACATACAGGTGTAATCTGTAAGTGATCCAATCCTTTTGATATTTGTCTCCACTTACTTGTGCTCAAACTAAACATGTTTAGATAAGATTGTTTTGCAGTTTCTGCTTAAAACCCATTACAACTTTCTGCTTAAAACAACAGTAAATCTTCTTGGGCTGTGTTGCAGTTTCTGCTTAAAACCCATTACAACTTTACCGTCGATCGTTAACAAGTAGGTCTTTTGAAGTCCCTTTGGTAGTGCATGAGGGTTGCTAATTAGTTGTTTTTGGATTGATTGATAGAATGGAGACAGTGGGGATCAAGATGAAAGGCAGGGCAAGCTAAGGTAATAGGGACAGTACTATGTGTTGGTGGTGCAATGTTAATGTCATTCTACAGAGGAGAGCTTATCAAAATAGGGGAATCGAGCATCCATTGGAGATATGCAGAGAACATGAAACAGAAAAATTCAAGCAATGATCAAGGAAACACCTTTATAGGTCCCATGCTTGTAGTTGCAAGTTGCATTGCTTGATCTGCATGGTTTATTATCCAAGTAAGACTGGAGTCCCTTACCATTAATTACACTTCGAGCTAACTAAGTTATCATATATCACACGTATTAACCATCCAAAGCTTTATCACTTTGTGCGTTCAATGTTCGTAAAATGTATCAAACGTCTTTGCCATATAATGACATTGAAGAAAAATATGTTCGAAAATTCTGTCAGAGTTTCGTGCCTTAACTAATTAGCTAATAACTGTTTGTGTTTGGTGATTTTACAGACCAACATGAGCAAGACGTTTTCAGCTCCTTATACAAGCTCTACTATAATGTGCTTCATGTCAAGCATTCAGTGTGGAATTATTTGAGCATTAGCAGCACATAACATCGCAAAATGGTCCTTGGCTTCTGATATCAGACTTATTGCAGTACTGTTGAGGGTGTGGTTGCTGCATGTGTTTGTTTTTATTGTTGCAGATGCGCAAGTTGCGTTGCTTGGTTGTTTTGGATAGGTTGGCGCAGCTCTTGGCTGTGAGTTGCGCTAGCTGGTACGTGTATGCAAGTTGCAGGCTTGTGCTTGGTCGGTGATTGCAATTTGAACATTATGACTGCAAGTTTCATTTTTGTGCTTGTAAGTTACAAATTTAGTTTGCAAGCTGTGGAGCAGTGCTTAAGTTGGCTTATCAAGTCTTTTATCCTTGATGTATTAGCTCGCTATGGACTGGGCGACGTTGGCTGCTGCGCTGAGGGCGTAGTGCTGAAATTGAGCGCCGATTGGTATGGCGTCTTGGGCAGAGTTTGTACTGGCTTTTGAGTCGATGTTTGGTATGGTGTGATCATGCTTCAACTGAAACAAATGTAGTCTGATCTTTATTATTTGATAGATTTTGTGATTCGATGTAATACATTATCTTATTAATTACATTACTTTGCCTCCATTCATGGAAATGTTTAAGTTTGGCACATTTAGATTTTTATTTTCTAGAAATAAAACTTATAAGATGTTATAAAAAGTCATTTGATAGCATTTGATGAGTGCTATAGAAAAAAAAAGGCATTGAGAAACGCTATAAAAACTAATACAATAGCATTTGTTAAATGCTACGTGAGAGAAGACAATAGTGTTTCTGAAACGCTATAGTAACTGTACAATAGAGTTTTTGAAATGCTATTGTATAGTATACAATAGCGTTTCTGAAATGCTATTGTAAAGTATACAATAACGTTTCTGAAACGCTATAAATGGTCTATTTACAACAGTGTTTCTAAAACGCTATAGATAAGTTTGTATCTATTATAGCTCCGGCAGACACAACGTTTGCTAAAACGCTATGGTATCCTACCATAGCGTTTTTGAAACGCTATTAATGAGCATTTTTCTTGTGGTGTGATCACCACTATGCTCGCGAATGTGGTTTGGTTGATTGGGTTTCATATCTACGTCGTGGTCTCTTCTTGATTGAGGCTTTCTTCTTTCCTCTTCTGAGCGCATCCACAGACTATAATTTTCATATGCTTCTTCAGCTGATGTGAAACCCTTGTACATGCTACCCTTATGTCCATCTACTTGTGATAAACAACTTGGCCAAGTCATGTATACTCCTGGTCTACGGCCGCAATAAACCACATACACTTTGTATGTCATTCCTGCGTTAAAAGCCCAATTTAAACTAAGAAGCGAACAATTCAAGAATAATCATAACAATTCAAGGATAATAATAATCCAACACATAACCATACCAAAACATTCAGCACAATCTAAATGTAAACTTTGTACAATTAGTTAAACATCGAATTTGTTAAAAATGAAAAATAGGGAGAAACATGTGAAACTGTAAAAACCAAGCAAATTTTGAATTGTCATTGCTTTACCATGTGGAATTTTAATAAAAAGAACTGAAAGATGGATTAAAATTGTTCTAACAAAATTTTCCAATGGGTTTGTATGAAAGTTGGATAAAATTGTTCTAACCGAAAGATGGATAAAATTACAATAGAAGCTCTAAGTATAGTCTTAAACTCTGATGTTTGAATGTTTAACCTCCCTTCTTCATCGTTCTTGGGCGATTTAGTGTTTTTGCTGGGTCTCCCAAGATACCATCGTTTTGTAAAAGAAAATGGAGATATGTTGGCCTGATCTCTGTTAACTCCAACATGAGCAACCCTTATTATAAATGAAGGAAAATAGAGTCTAGAAGGCAAAATGAGGCAATAACATAAATAAAAATAAAAAAAATACCTCCTTTTCTTCTTAGTTGAAACCCTAGATTTCTAGTTGGAGTTGGAAAGAATTGAACCTAGATCTCCGAAAACCTTGATGCTTATTCACTCTCTGAAACCCTAGATGCTTCTTTACTTCATTTTCTTCAAAACCCTTGAAGATTTCTTCTCTTCAGTTGAAACCCTTGAGATTTCTTCAAAACCTTTGGGATCCTTCTCTTCAATCGAAACCCGAGCTTCAAAAGATAGAATGCTTGAAGGGAGAGTAGAGAGTAGAGTCGAAACCCTAGCTTCAAGAGAGGGAGAGTGCTTGAAGGGATGATGGTTTCTCTCTTTGATTTGAAGAACTGCATTTCTCTCCTTGAAGGGATGATGGTTTCTCTCTGGTAATCACGGGCTAGTTTAAGTGGCGTTCGGATGCAGTGGTCGTGTTCCCATGCTCAAGAAGCCATTAGTTTCAAGAATGTTGTAATGGCTAGGCTTGATAGATCAATTGAGTGTGTTAGAAAGGAGGCAGAAAGAGATTGTATGTAGAGGAGATGGTGAAGTAGATGTAGCATTAATTTCTCCCACTCCTTGTTTAGTTTTTCCCCTTTGCACAAAACTGTGAAATAAACAAAGATTCAAATCCACAGATCTGGACCGTCCAATAGATCTAACGGTCCAGATCTGTGCGCATGACCCCCTCGTGCGCTTTGTGCGCATGAGCCCCCCTTGGGTCTGCTGTCAGGTAAGTAGCACAAATGCTATCACACCATAGGATGGGTGCTTGGGGAAGGAAGACGCTGATATTGACATAATTTATACATAAATTACTTTATAATTTATATTTATTAGTGTTTTGAGTATTGTATTTTATTATAATTATTTATTTTTTGTGTTTTTATAGGATTGGGAGCTTGAACGATGAAATTGTGACAAAGCGGAAAGTCAAAGAACATATTTGGAAGATCTATTTTGCGAAATTAGGCAAACATCCCTTTTTGACATCTTGTAACCCTCTAAACACATCTCAGTATTCTAGACATATCTTGAGCTACAAATGTTGAAATCGCGTGATTCTTGTGGCTATAGAAAGCTAATAGATATGGATACAATTCATTTGTTTACACTTGTCCAATTCTACCAAATTCATAGAGAAAATCATGCCACAATTTTATGGCCTACAATAATCTGAATCCTAAGAGGAGATCATTTTTTTTTTATTAATTTCCTCTTCTCCAAGCAAGGGGAACAAGATTTGGAGGCTAGAAATATGAGCTTGAAGGTTGAAACAAGGAGGAAGAGGAGGAGGAGATGGAGTTGACCAAAGCCACTGTTTTTATCATCTCCACCACGAGCTTCTAAATTCAGCACCGAGGTGAAGATGAAACCATGGATTTTCTAGAGTTTGTTATTTGATTTATTATTTTCACTATGCTTCATTGTTAAACACAATTAAATTTTGATCATTGATGAATTACTTTCACCGATTATATTGGACTTAAAATCTAGACTAGTCGGTAGTTAGAGTACTCTCTTTACTAATATCCGAAACATGTTTTAATTGATTATGCTAAACATGTGATTGTGTGTGTCGTCCCAAGACACTTAATGCTAGGGGTTTAGACTTTTGCTAAAATTAATTTTGAATGTAGAAAAATCTTAAGTTTATTAATTATCACATCATTGATACGAGCAAATGACTATTTATCCCTAGTGCTTCCCGATTTATGAAAACAATAAGTTAGGTTTAAACATTTCTCAAAAAACCTATGATGTATTTTATGTCTCAGTTCACTTCCCAATTGCCTTATTAGTTTAATTTTTAGTTGTTTAATTTAATTATGTTAGTTTACAAATTTTAATCAATGTAATCCCCAATTTAAATTATTTTAAATAGATTTTAATTTTCGATAGTTCTTTAATCGTTGTGGGATCAACCTGTATTTTTCATTATCTACTGGTTAGATAACCTTGCATTTGCAATATTACAAATAGGTTAAGTTAGCCTATTAATTTAGGTTAGTAAGATCTGCATCAAGTTTTTGGCATAGTTACCAAAGATCTGCATCAAGTTTTTGCCCTATTAAACGAATACCCTCCGAATAGATATTCTAATTTTCAACAAAAAGATGGTGAACAATTTTATGAATGTTGATAAAGGTTCAATGAATTCATTGTTAAGTGTCCCCATCACGGATTTGAGAAATGGTGTCTAGTTCAATACTTCCAAAATGCGTTAACCCCTCAAAACCAGTTTGATTGATGCCACTATTGGTGGATCACTTATGAAGATGAGTGTTAATGTGACTTGGGATTGCTTTGAAACATTTTTCAAAAATTCTTCAAAAATTCTCTACGATAGGATTATTTGATAAAGGATTCTGATAAGCGTAAGGGTGGTATATATGAAGTGAGGGACACGTCCATTGTGAAGTGAGGGACACATCCAATTATCCTTCTTCCCTCTTGAAGCTAGAAGCAGAAAATTCATACAATTTTGAATATGACTCAACTCCCGCCTCTCACGAATGTTTCATCTGATGTTTTTGCTGATTTTATAGAGACTGGCAATGAAAGGTCCATTTTTGGGAGAATGTGCAAGATATGACAGCTGCATGAAATCCAAGAAATTGCTTCAAAACGAGCAGGCGGATGGAATGTCGGAGAAGCAAGAGCACTAAATGTGCCGTAATGTTTAAATTGAAAACAAAATTGCCACACAGTTAGTGGATACATGAACACACGCACTAACTAAGGGGGGATTAGCTGTAGATATGTCAAAATAGACCGATCATCACGACTGTACAGGTGGCAAAGAACATCCATCGTGATGAAATGGTGTCCAATATGTTGGGCCAGCTCATAAACCCAATAAGAATAAAGCCAGTCACGGAGGCTTGGACAAGGCCCACTAATGAGAATACATAAACGAACTATGAACCCATTAAGGAGGAGACTGTTGCGCCTTACATGCTTAAGTCACGCAAGGAATTAACCGCAACCATTATAAAAGGTAAAGGGAACATTCGACACAGGTATGCAACTTTAACAAAGTTTCATCCAGATTTACTTCCTTTTAGAAGCAGAGTTGTTGACTTAAGCATCGGAGTGCCTTCGGCCACGAAAAAGGTGGTCCTTGGCAGTCTAACATATGTTTTGCAAGTCAAACTCATCGGATGATGATTTTTTGACACATCAAATTTTATTTGAAAATCTTGAAAAGAAATCTATGTTAAAAATGAGCGCACTTGGATGCTATCTATAGATTGGGAATTTAACTTAATGTTCGGCTACAAATGAATGATAGTGCACGGGGATAAATGATATGTTTTGGTTAAGGTTTGGCACCCGATCATTTCCAATAAGATGGCTACACATATTTAGAAAATCATCGATAGATTCGTCCTAATTTATCATTTTAAATAAGAGTGCTCAATGAAACTAGATTCGAAGTGTAATTGCTAGATATCTCATCAAGTTGAAACACCAAAGCATTTATTTATAGAAGGTGACTTGGTTACATGTGATTAAACACCAAACCATGATTATCACTTCAACAGAGCAAAACGAGGATAATTGCGCGCCCAATTTGGCAAATCCCAGACAATACGAAACCTACTTGAGCAGGGTCTAGAAGATTTGGCCCTAACAACAACGCTTTATCAAGCCCATACGTCACAGGGTCAAACCCAATACCGCAAGACCTATTAAGGCAAGTATGTGGGGGATCGACCTAAGACGGGCAAGCCAGCAATACACGGACTCCTATCTGAAAACAGATATCGGAGTATAAGTAGTGCATGGAAACTCTTTTGCATGGACAACACTTCACAAGGGAAGAATCTGCCACATATCTAGTAGCATAAGTAGTGTAAGGAACTCTCCTACTGGGACGGCTCCTAACAAAGAAAGGATCTCCAGCGAGATATTTTTCCCTAATCTACGCCACCAAAGGCCTAGCTAAACAAGGACTCTCGCATGAAAAACAGGCTACAAGGTTGAGGAACAAAAGTACGCTACAGAACCCAATTTACAACATTACACCTTTCTCAAGCCTTGTCTGACTTAAGCATCAAAGTGTCATCGACCACCACAACGTGGTATTCGAACCACGTGTGTTCCCTGTGAAGGTCAAGGTCAAGAAGAACAGGATTTGACACCATCAGTTTGGCACCGTCCGTGGGGAACGACAAAGTTTTGAGGAAAATAGTGATAACACCCTTACTTACAGTTCGGAAAGATGGTAACCACGAGATCTTGCAATAATGGAGAAATCGTTGAGAACTCGATTGCTCAAACCAGTGGAGCGCCGCCAGCTCCGACGGCACCGCCCGTTGGGGAACAACCCCGGACCCCCTGGTTGGCATTTGCCGCGATGGACCCTAGGGTGTATCAACTGTCAGCCCAAATTAGGAAGGGCCTTCATTACCTACTCACCCTCAAAGAAAAGTCGAATGAGACATTAAGGGAGTACGTCACAGGTTTCAATGATGAGTTAACTCTCATTGACGGATCCAACGACGACACCTCGGTAACAGCCTTCACCTCGAGTTTGAGGTGAAACAAGTTCTACAACTTCCTCACAGTGGAGCCGCCGACTGACATGGCGGACTTGCTAAAGAGCACCCAAAAATATATCATTCTCAATGAGATGTTGGCCATCGAAAAAGAAGCAGAAGATGAAAAGAAACGATCTGGTCCCAAAGATAAGGAAAAGAGGACGTTGAAAAATATAAGAAGAAGCAGAATGACATCACGTTGGACTCTGGCCGCACAAGGCAAGATAAGGCCTCAAACTTCGTCGAATCCAAATGTTCACTTCTCTCAACTCCATCTTGTTCGACGTCCTCGACACCATTAAGAATTGGGAATAGTGAAATGGCCCGCCAAAAAGCGAGGAGATCCCTCCAAGCACGATAACAACAAATATTGTTCCTTTAACAAGAAAGGCGGCCACGACATTGACGACTGCAAAAGTCTCAGAATCGAGATTGAGTAGTGGATCAAAAAGGGCAAGCTCAAAGAATTCACGAGATCGAAAAAAAAGATAAGATCGGGCAAAGGAATGGGAAGTCGTCGTCAAGGAAATAGAAAAAAAGCTTTTGGGATTATATATGTCTTCCAGGGTAAGCTCGGAAGGAGAGCAATCAAGTAGATTTTGAAAAAGGGCGCTCCACGAGATGTAGACTCAGCCCACCTACGAGGACCGACAAGTGCAGCACACACGTGTTCAAAGGCATCCACGCTTAAGGACCTCCAAGGCGTCCACGCTTCTCACAATATCGCCCTAGTCATCTCGATCCCCATAGCAAAATGGGAATTGAAGAGGTCCTTCGTAGACACAAGAAGTTCTCTCAACGTCATGTTCCTCAATGAGTTACAAAACATGCAACTCAAAGAGAAGAACTTGATGCCTGCTAGTCATCTCATGATCGATTAAGCGGAGAAAAATGTTTCCCTGTTTGAAAGGTCAGACTAACAGTAGTGGCAGAAGAGCCATAGCTACAAAAAGTTCTATTACAATAGTTCATGGTAGTCGATGCATCATCTACCTACAACATCATTTTGGGAATGCCATGGCTCTATCAGATGGAAGCGGTAGTTTCTACTTTATGCAAGTGTATCACGTACACTGCCAATCAGGTGGAAGGAACCATTCGGGGAGACCAACCTTTAGTGAGAAATTGCCATACACAATGCTGAAACAACTGGATTGTTAGAAATTATAGCTTGGGCCCATGAGATAGACATATCAGAGCCTGAGGCCAAATAAGATGGGAGAATTACCCCGCATGGACGAAGAAACTCTAGTCAGTTAGAGGGGAAGACCCAATGTCCGCCTGCCAGACTGGCTGGCTAGTGCCATATCCGGACACAATCAAGCTAATACGAACAAAGACAAAGTTTCGACAACCGAGACACAATTATACGACAAGTCCAACACTGAAAATGCCATCCGTCTGTCACTCCAGTTCAATACAAAGCTAAGTAGCAACACTTCGGGAAACTGACGCCTATTCCAAAAGCTGACAACCATCAAGGAACAATCCGCTCGCACAGAGTTCACTTTTAAGTGACTTCACTGCGATTGGCAAAATGTGACACTTTGCCAAAGGAACTACAAAGTCTGAGCCAGAACCATGCGCATCTTCTTTAGGGCTAGATTAGCTTAGCCCTTGCTCAGAGTCAAACTATCTTATTGTTTTGATTTCTTTACTTTTTTAGTTGAAAAGAATTGTTTGCACAAGCCAATATGATACAGATTAATTCAAGGAATAAACGGGATTTACAGAAAACAAACTTTATTGATTAATAAGAAAGTTGTTACAAGCCAATGGTAGCGTGGTTAGATGGTTAAGGTTGTGGTGGTTTAACCGCCATGTCTTGGGTTTTATACCCACCGGCGGTATGCTTGCCTTTCAAGAAAAAGTTGTTTCAAAGCTTGCCCAACTGATTAGTACAAAAGTTTATACACTACAAGTATCTAAGTCTGGCATGAGTATGGATCCAATGAAACACACGTCAAGACTTTGTTCAGCCAATCTGCTTTGAAAAGAGGATTTAGAAGTGAAAGCAATAGTAGCCAAAGTAGGCTGCAAGTATGCACTTGATACTTTGCTTCGCCAATCTGCCTTGCAAGTATGATTTGAAAATGGAAGCATAAGTAGCCAAGGTGGGTTACGGATGCGATCACTCATGTAGGGATGCTTGGGGTAATGCAGACTTAGCACCCCAGGACCGCAGGCTGTGCCCCCGGGAGCTTCGTTCCACCAATCTTCCTTTCAGCTGTGGCAGCACAAGTGAAGCCCAGTAGATACAGTAGGAGCAGCCACCCAAAGTTAGCTGCGGGGTACCATCTGCCAAACTGGATGAGGAGAGACACCTTGGGAAGACCGAAAGATGGAAGACAAACTTGACCCCTGAGGGGAGTTTGTAACTCTTCTGCACAATATAAGAAAAAGTTATGAAGTCCCATGGAACTAATTGGATGCTCATCCAAACCAGGTGGCATCACCTAATAACAGATCTTTTCATGAATGATAGCTACAAATGTCAAAACATTTGAAGACTCCAACAACGAATAACTTCCTTTACCCTTTGGAGAACCCAAAACATATTTTTTATAAAGATGCATTTGAAGAATATTCTCTACAGTGTTCATGGAAAAGCTTGAAATGCTAAAAACCAACTTATATATTGGTGCGACGATTCAAGAAACGAGGTCACCTAGCAGTTACGTTAGCATTAAATGCCATACAAAAAATAGAGAGGTGACGATTCCAGTTGCAACTGCACTAGTCCACATTCATTTAATTAATGGCACGACATGCATCCCCATTAACTGGGGGAGTAACCAATACTAAACCGTCTCGAAATCTACATCGTACGCATGGCACAATGATCTTGCCAACAGGGCCCAGTACATGCAGAGACACAAATGGTGAAGGCCTTAATCGCCCATTGAGTGTAGAGCATACCAACCATAATATTATCAATAAATCCAAGGTATCTGCTTTATTAAAGATCCGTTGTTGTTCATCAAATCTGGTATTCCAAATTCATTATAGTAAATCTGTTGTGATCCGGCTCCAGAATCAGACTTGTTGATCCAACCATTAGGCGAAGTAAGTGAGTCAGCACACCCAAGTCAGACTTACACACCCAAGGCCAAGCAGTGCCCTAAGCCGACCAAAGTTTAGTTATCCCCGACCGATGACGATAACTTCTGGTTCGCTTTAATGACTAGTCTGCTAAGATTAGATGATAATGGCTTAGAAAGTGGGAGTCTAGTCAGCACTCTTGACGCCTGCTCAAGATGACTTGCAAGGGATTATTGTCCAACCACAGACAATGGTCGCCGAACCTGACCAAATTTTAGTTAACCACGATTGATGACGACAACTTTTAGTTCGATCTGAGAACTAGTCCGCTGGGACCAGACAAAGATGGTTTGAAAGTCCAGTGAGAGCTTAAGAAGCTCAACTCAGACAACTCACCAGGATTGTCGTCCGACCACTCATAGTGATGCACACATTTGACCACAGTTTAGCCAGTACACTTAGACTAGCGAAGACAACTGCTAATTCGATCTACAACCTAATCTGCCAAGGGCAATTTACAATGGCTTAAGGAATCAAAAACATGATGAGTCTGAATGATCTATGGCCAGCCAAGAATATTCCCTCACATGAAGCTTAGCAAACTTATAGGATTTGGCCGAGACAACTTCTCGATTTCAAAATACCACAAACCCGGATTGCGTAAACTATCTCAATATGAGCGGTCAGAACTCTCATCAGTAGATCAACACTACGGTTTCCTGACTTAGCAAAATCGCTTATCTAAAGACTAACTACGCGATAAGACAAAGTGCTACTCAACACAGTTTATTTCATTGTCGAATCTAAATATACAAAGTTTACTCCTCGTCAGGAAGAGGTTCAAATATAGTGCAGCAAGAGAAAAAGCAGGGGATATGTCCACACGCACTGCCGCTTGGACACCTGATATGGGTCACCCTTTTATTCTGATTGACTGGATGCTTCTCCAAACTCCCCAAAGGATAGTTTTCTATAGTAGGAGAGGTACCAATTAGCGCACTTCTTTTTCATCAGTTCCAACAGCTCCAATCTTTCGTTCACAACTCTGCTGAACTCGAACTTGCCCTGGGCCTTGAGGAGCGTCTCCTCGCATACTTTTAACTCTTCAAGCTCTCACTCAAATGCCTCTTGTTTGCTTGACAGGGCGTCAACTTTGGACCACTCAACCTCAAATTGTCCTTGACTACGCTAAGTTCATTTTGTGCCAGGATGAGTTGCTCTTCTATTGTCTTCGCACTCTTGGCATTAAAATAAATATCGATCGCCAGGTGCCGACATCGAACAACCCACTCAGACTCCTTCTTGGCCTTCTCAGTACTCAGAGCGTCCATCTCAATCTGCATCTTGGTTGCAGTCTTTAGCGCATGTTTTAAGTCATGACGAACGTGGTTTAGTTCTTCCCCATACTTGTCCCTAGCGGACACCGCCCTTGTTAAATTAGACTCAACCATTTCTTAGTGGGCCCTCTGAACTTTCGATTTTTTCCACCAGGCCTCCGAATCAACAACCGATTGAGCAAGCCTCTAACTTCCAAGCTACTTCTCCAATTATTTGATTTCGAGAAGAGCATCAGAGTATGATTTCTGCAAATTCACAAAGATTTTCTCCATGGTATACACTATCTTACTAGCAGCCTCAGATTTCGTCCCAGCGACGACAACTTGGTTCAGATACGACATCCTCAGCATGAGATATTTTTACCCCTTATCCATACGCTCTCTTAGTGTAACACCTTTTGGCTCCGAAGCATAATTCACCAGCCAGTCATTTCATCTACTAATATGCCTCCTAGAGGCATAAGAAATGTCAACCTCATGATGCCAGGCCTAGTTGCTCATATTTACCACATTCAGAGCAGGCTTTGGCAAGGTGCAAGTTTTCTTTGAAGGCACAGAAGAAGAAATTTTGCCCTCCTTGATGTGGTAGGGATCTTAACCTTCGGGAGCTTCCTCTTTTTTGAAAAAGGTACAGACTTTCGATTACGGTAGTTGAACAAAGCCAAAAGCGCAGAAAGCGAAACAACAAAGCGAAACAGTAGTCGCAAACATGAATCTAGTTGAGCCAGCACCTTCACGCTCAAACAGACTGACATTCTATTATTAGAGAAGGCCATTCACGTGCGATACAAAGATTGTACGGCCAGTGCCCTGATAAAAACTTATTAGGATGCCAACCCGAGCTTACGGTGCCTGACTCGGTACGAACGCTCTGACACATACACTCGACCATTGCAACTTGCCCATAGCAGCAACTGTAGACCGGTCAGACAAACAGGGTAAGGCTCAAGTAGCTTACCTTGGGGATAAGACACAGCTCGTGCGACTCAACCCCAGCTATAATGTCTACAACATTCCCACCATCGGACATCACTACACAACGATGTCCCTGAGTCATTTACAGAGCAAAATGGTCAAGCAATCTATCACAGACAGACCAGTTAACTCTTATTGATTAAACCAACCTATGTCGAAACAAAACGACAAGGCGAAATGAAAAACATGCAATAGAGACAACAAGCACGATACGGATAAAAATGTTTTCATTAAAGTTCAAAATGGAAAGGGGTACAAACACACAAAGTTTACTCCTTATCAGAAGAAGGTATAGAAACATAAGAGCTAAGCCTAGTGGAAAAAGGAACAGGAGTTGCGTTCACTTGCACTGCTTCCTGGACATCAGGGCCCACACTGTCTTCCTCGTCCGATGACACAAAGGTAACAGACAAGTTTACATACGACATATTCTTATAACGACCGACATCCCTTTCTGGA
Organism: Berberis vulgaris; assembly: GCA_963556465.1. Classification (NCBI taxonomy): domain Eukaryota; kingdom Viridiplantae; phylum Streptophyta; class Magnoliopsida; order Ranunculales; family Berberidaceae; genus Berberis; species Berberis vulgaris. The sequence continues at coordinate 35,818,028 of OY747126.1, read as the reverse complement.
TGCCCCTTCTTTATCAGTGCCAACAGATCTGAACTGCCATGTACAACCCAGTGGAACTTGCATTTGCCTTGTTCCTAAATAAGCTCCTCCTCGCGCACCTTGGCGTCAACAATTTCAAGCTCCAATAGCTCCAACTTGCCAGTTAGCCCGTCGACCTGAGACTGCTCTATGGCCAGACTGCTCTTCACAGCACTAAGTTCATGCCACTCTAATTCAAGCTGGTCCTCGCCCTTCCTCGCCTCTCAAGCATAGAACTCCACATCGGATTCTAACTATTCCTTCGATGCATTATCTTCAGTAAGAGACTACAATTCAAAATGCGCCTCAGCCGCAGCTTCCTGCGCAACCTCTACATCTCTGCAGGTTCAGTCCAACTTTTGTGTGAGTCATTCTCTCGAACACTGCCTCAGACAGATCATGCTCAAGGATCTTCAGACGAGCCCCTTGTGTCTCAGCGACCATGGTTGATTGATCCGACCTCTTATCCCCAGCCCACTTCTGTAGCTGATCAGTTTCATAAAGCAAATCAAAATAGAGCGCCTGCATGTCTGAGAAGACATGCTCCAAGGTGTATACCCCTTCACGAGCCGCCTCGATTTCTGTCCCAGCAATGGCCACGTGGCTCAAGTGAGACATACCCAACATAAGGTACTTCAAGCTCTTGTCCATACACCCTTCTAATGTATTCTTTTCGGATTTTCTAGCGCAATCCATTGGCCAGTTGTGATGCCTGCTTATATGCATCCTCGAAGCATACTCTACGTCCACCTCTTGGTGCCAGACCTGTGAACTTATCTTCAACAAGTCTGGTGATAACGGGCTTATCCGTGCATCCGGATAAAGCTTCCTCGGATCAAGAATCACGCAAGTGCCACCCTTCACGGCTGCCACCTTCCTCAGGCTCTCCAAGCAATGACCAGTTAGCCCGCTACCAAGCATATCAAAGTCACGAGAAGAGGGTTGACTTACAAAGCGGCTTGAACTGTTGTTCGAGCGGGCGACCATTGCATCCAAAATACTTCGAATTCGCAGGAGCCAGAAACACTACTTCTGCCAGAACTTGAAGTCATCAGGCAGATTAACGAAACAAGCTGGTGACGTCATCTTATAGATAGCGTTACTCTTCAGCCGAGGAGAAGTCAGCAACTGAATTACCCGCGGAGTCACGTTGACACCGACCTTCTTTAACACTGAGCAGAATCATGAGGATGAACCTATATCCATTAGGCCCCAATTGAGCCGAAGGAATCTCTAGAAGATTCAAGAACTTCCAAATCACGTCAAGAACTGGAAAAAACACCCCGATTTGAAGCATCCCACGATGCAAGCAGATGAAACTGACCAGAGGCGACATTGGCGTTTGGTCACCCATTAGGACATACAACAGAAGGTCCTTAGGGATTCCAAACTTTGTACGGATTCAGCAAGGCCAGGCTCGAACAACAATCTGTCTTCGAAAAACTCCAAGCCCTTGGCCGAGATTTCATCATCAAGAAGGTTTTGTTGGGCCATGAAGAAAATGAACAATCTTTTCTAATCAGAGTCATATCTTCGAAAGCAAAGAAAGTAGAAGAGTCAGGCTCTACGCTGCGGATTACCTAAATAGAAGGTGGGTTCCCGCCTCTTTTCAAATAGACCAATGCACGTTCAATTAATGCAATGCGCGGCTCAAGCAACGATTCAAACTAAATCATCATGAGTGGCACATCCCTTCAAGAGATGACTTAGCGAACCGATGTGATGGCCCACTAACTCGGGGGAGTAGCTGATGATACATAAAAATGATCACACCTCTAAGCCACACATGTGTCATGACGATCTCGAGGAAATACGGGCCCCGGCATTAGCCCAACGCTGATCCGACCCAAGTGGTTCTAAGCCTGCTCAACTCAGTCCACCAGGTGGACCCAAACTCTCACTGCATGCTAGGCCCACACGTCTCACAGCTATCCTTAATACCCATAAGTCCTACTAAGGCAAGTATCTCGAGGATCAGCTTCGGATGGGCAACTATAGTTGCTCTCTACCTCCAACCAGGAAGCAAATATCAAAGTACACTTCACACAAGTAAACTCCCTTCTATGGATTACTCTCACATTGGGAACTATCTCCTGCATATCTAAGAACACTGGGCCAATAGGGAACTTCCCTCCTGCAACACGACTCCTAATTAGAGAAGGATCTCCATGAAGATCAGCTTCCTAAACTACGCATATGATGGTAGAACCAAGACTCCTTACATTAGAAATTAAACATGAGGTTGGTAAGCTAAGGCACATGACAAATTCCCTGTGACAACATTACACCTTCCTCAGATCCTTGTCTGACTATAGCATCGGAGTGCCATCGGCCACCACAACGGTGGTTCTTGGCTCACGTGTGTTACTTGTGTAGGTCAACAGAAATTGGGTCAAAGCAGGGAGCAAAAAATGACTGCATCAATAGTTGTAAGCCTCTCCTTAGCCTTATTTAACTTAAGCATCATAGTGCCATTAGCCACCACATGGTGGTCATTGGCTCCCTCTGCAAGGCATATCATAAAAGAAACTGGGTGGCCATGATGATTGAGTTTGAATCATCTCCTCGAGCGACGCGCGCCATTAATTGGGTGTGCGACAACTCAGAAAAAGGTGTGAATTTTATTTTCTATAGAAAACCTCTTATCTACAGAGTTTAGTTCCTTTACTCTTTCGATCTCAGAGACTCTGCTTTGTCGTTTCGCTTTAGACTTTGTTCCATTTTCATAATTGTTCTTCCATGGCGAGCAAGAATCAGTTTTCTAATGAACTGCTCGCTAAAGGTCGTAAGTTTTTAGAGGAGAGGTCGATCTCCGAGTCGAATCTAGAAGACTTTCATGAGAAGTATGGGATCTCTGATGATCTGACACTCTTCATATTGGGCGCTGGTCAGACGCCATTGTCTCATTTAGAAGGATTTATCTATTTGTACCTAGATATGCTTCTACCGGACATCCGTTTAAAGAGACTTGGAGTTTTTTTGGCATACCTCGGCATTTTGCCTGCTCAACTGGTGTCAAACATATACGGAGATCGTCATTTTGATTAGGGCGAAGGACGCTAGTGTTTGATTGTCTACAAGGGTGATCCAAATTGCTCACCTCTCCTCGTATAAATGAGCATGATGTGTGCATGTTGATGTCACCAGCTTATTTTGGCAAGCTGCCTGACGATTTCAAGCTCTGGCAGAAGTATTCCTTCATGGGTTCTGTGGACTCGAAGTACTTTAAGCTTGATGGTTGTCTGATCGAGCAGGAGTTCAAGCAACTAAGTAAGTTTAACTATGTTCTCGATCCTGTAAGTGTTGACTGCATATTGAATTGTTATTCGTGTTTTCTCTAGAAAATTCCCAACTACAACCCTTTCTTCTTAGGGCGAAGCAGTCATGGATAAATTTTGTGACATGCCTCTTATGCGGTTGGATGATGTCGCCCAACCCTCTAATTCAAGCGCAACGAACTGTGGGCTTATTGGCTTGAGGCTCTCACTCTTTTCAGAGTTTCAAAACTGAAGTCTCAAGGCGAACCCTCTCCAAAGAAGATAAAGCTCCTGAAGGTTAAGATTCCTAGCTCGTCAAGGAGGGCAATGTTGAATGATGCACTTTATTCTTCTTTGCGATAAAAAAAGCCTCGCGTTGTGACTAAGCCTGTCCCTAAGCATTCCACCTCTTCAAGAGGGGACGCAAAGTTGTGGGAAGATCTTGATTCGTCCACTGGGGCAAAAGCTATTGTGTTTGATAGGCATGGTGCTTGGCCAAAGGCCCCTAATTCCCTCTCCGATTTGGAGAAGGCTTATCTAGAAATGGTGTGGGTTGAAAATAAAATAAAGTTGAGCACTGAGCAGGCGAAGGTTCTGAATAACCTGTTGTTGCAGGCGGGTATGGCAACTTTGCTCGATGCAGGTCAGACTCATCCTTTTCCATGGGAGGATTTTGTGTATAACCCGTCTTTGCATTGCGAGTCTCCTCAACCTAGTGAAGAGTCGCCTGACCATCATCCTTATGGCGAAAGGTCACCTCCACGTCGCCCGTAATGTCCTTCGCCTCGATCTCGACCTGAGATTGAGGTGAAAATGGGTCCTAGAGATAACTCACCTCCTTTTTCCCTATCATTTGCTTTCGAATCATCTCTAGAGAGAGAATCGATCGTTGTGAGTAAGGGAAAAGCGGTGGAGGAGGGCTTCGATGTGGTGAAGGCAACGATAATGGTGATGGAGTGATTCTGATCCAAGAAGATCTTCATTCGGCTGCGCGGATCAGTTTTTCTGCCCCAAATGTAGTGAATATGAATAGCCAAGCCTGGCACTAGAAGGTTGATATTTCTTATGCCTTCAAGAAGTATATTAGTAGATGGAATGATTGGCTGGTGAATTGTGCTCCGAAGCCAGAAAGCGATACGCTGGGAGAACGTATGGACAAGGGGCAGAAACATCTAGTGCTAGGAATGTCATATCTAAACCAAGTTGTTGTCACTGGGACTAAAGTTTAGGCCACTTGTGTGAGAGTGTATACCATGGAGCGAGTCTTTGCAAATTTGCAGAAGTCGTCCTTTGATGTTCTTCACGAAATTGAATCATTGAAGAAGCAGCTTGAAGAATGGATGCCTACCCAATCACCTGTCAATTTGTAAGATTAGCAAACAATATTGAAGGCTCAGACAGTTCGCTTGGAAATGCTAGAATTCGATTTGGCAGAGGCAGTGCTCGCAAGGGACAGGTCTAAGATGCAGGCTCTGAATGCGCAAAAGGCCAAGAAGGAGTCTAAATGGGCTGTCTGATGTCAGCAGTTAGAAGTTGATGTATATTTTAATGCCAAGAATGTGAGAAAAGTAGAAGAGCAACTCCTTTTGACTCAAATTGAACTTAGTGAGGTCAAAGACAACCTAAGTACCGAGCAGTCCAAAACCGATGCGTTGTCAGGCAAACTAGAGCCGCTGGAATGAGAGCTCGCTGAGTCGAGAGGACGCGAGCAGAAACTCTTCAAGGCATAGGGAAAATTCGAGTTCAGCAAGGTTGTGCAAAGAAGACTGGAGTTGTTGCAGCTGATGAAAGAGAGCATACTGATTGGGACATTTCCTACTATAGGGAAGTGTCCTTTGCGTAGTTTGGATAAACCTCCGATCAATTAGCTGAAGAGGATGATTCGGATCAAGGTGCCCGAGCGGCGACACTTGCAGACGTATCCCGTGCTCTTTCTCCTGCCAAGTCAGGCACCACTGTATCTGAACCTCTATCTGACGAGGAGTAAACTCTGTATTTTTCGGATTATCAATGAAAGATGATATGTTAAGTAGCACCTTGTACTTATGTATTCTTTGATTTTTCCTACTAACACTTTTCTGTTTTGTCTTATCTTTGTATTAGACTTTAGCCAAGATATTTTGCTGAGTCAAGAAACCATAGGGTGGATCTGTTGATGAGAGTTTTGACCGCTTATGTTGCGATAGTTGAAGCAATCCTGGTCTGTACTCTTTAGAGATCGAGAAGTTTCTTTGCCAAGTCTTGTAAGTTGGCTTAGCTTCCTACGAGGGGATGGTCTTGGCTGGTGACAAATCATTCAGACTAGGTCGTAATTTACCATTATAAGTGAACTGGCTAGGCTATGGTCAAGTATGTGCATCACAGTAAGTGGTCGGACAGTAGTCCTTGTGACTCGTCCAAGTTAATATTCATGAACTCTGACTAGACTCTCAAACCATTTTTATCCACTTCAGGCGGACTGGTTTTCAAGTCGGACCGAAAGTTATTGTCAATAGTCATAACTGACTAAACTTAGGTCAGGTTCGGCGACCATTGTCTATGGCTGGACAATGATCCTTGGCAAGTCATCGTGATCAGGCATTGAGAGCGCTAACTAGACTCCCACTTTCTAAGCCATTTTCATCCGCACTAAGTGGATTACGGTCATAGAGTGGACCATAACCTATCAATTATCATCATCAGTCGAAATTGACTAAGCTTTCATCGGATTCGGCAACCATTGACTATAGTTGCACAATGATCATTGGAAAGCCATCATGGTCAGGCGTCGAGAGCACTGACTGGACTCTTACATTCTAAAACATCTTCATATGCATTCAGCGAACTACAGTCTTAGAGCAGACCAAAAGCTATCGTCATCAATCGGAACTGACTAAGCTTTGATCAAGTTTGGCTTTCATTGTCCGTAGTTGAACAATGATCCCTGGCAAGCCATCGTGATCAGGTGTCGAGAGCGCAGATTAGACTCCCACTTTCTAATTCATTTCCATCCACGATTGGCGGACTACGGTCTTAAAGAGGACCAAAAGCTATCATCATAAGTTGTAACTGATTAAACTTTGGTAGGGTTTAGCGACCATTGTCTATAGTTGGACAACTTTCGGAGTTTCCACGGTGGATGGTTGTGGTTTCTGTCTTTCCTTTGGCAACTCCTCAAAGGATGGTTGCCATTATCGCCCTCTTTTATCCTTTAACCATGAAACAACAAAAATATCAAAAGCATTGTCAGGATAAAGTGAATTCTCAAAATCAGAAATAGAAAGGAGGTACTCTAAGGTTTCAGAATCTGCGCTCAGGAGCGCCTCCTCTGATATCAACGTGTCTATCATGTAGGTATGATGACACTCATCATCATCACGTGGTTGCTTGCTAATATTGAATATTTTGACCTCCAGAGTCATGTTCCCAAAAGACAACTTCATTAGACCGTTCCTGCAATTGATAAGAGCGTTAGCTGTGGCAAGAAAATGTCTACCTAAAATAATCGGAATTGTAGACTCCATATTAACTGCACAATGAGTATCTAAAATAAGAAAGTCGACGGGATAGTAAAACTTATCAATCTGCAGCAAGACATCCTCGACTATTCCTCTTGGCTTCTTAATCGATCTATCGGCCAATTGTAGAACCACGGATGTGGGTTTAATCTCTCCTAGACCAAGTTGCAAGTAAATAGAATATGGCATCAAATTTACACTTGCCCCTAAATCCAACAAGGTTTGGCTGAACTCATGAGTCCCAATATGGCAAGTGACTGTAGGACACCCTGGTTCTTTGTACTTGGGTGGTGTCCTCTGCTCAATCACCGCGCTTACCTGTTCTGTCAAGAAGGCAATCTTCTTGACATGATGTTTCCTCTTGATAGTGCATAGATCCTTGATGACCCTCGCATAAGTTGGTACCTGTTTAATCACATGCAACAAAGGTAAGTAAATTTTAACCTGTTTCAAGTGTTTTAGAATCTCACCATGCATTTCCGATTTCTTTCTAGTAGGTCGTAGTGCTTGAGGAAAAGGAACTGGAACTGGAATGTTCCTGTTGGGCTCATCCTCAAGGATGCTCTCTTTTGCACTTGGGGAGGTGCCTATAGTCGAGGACGAGCTTGACCCGTCTAAAATCTTACCACTCTGAGTAGTGATGACATTAACCTCTTTGACATTCTGAGCGTCTGAAGTAGAGGTCTGTGCCATAAGTTGGCCCTTCGGATTTGCTTGAGGCTGTGACGAAAATTGGCCCCGCTCTTGTATTGTTAATGAACTTGTCAGCTTGGTTTTCTGGCTTTTGATCTCCTTGTTCTCTTCTACCAACTGTGTCAATGCAACCTCAAATTTTTGATTAGTTTTACCTTGTGCCTCTATAAATGCATGTAATGTGTCTGATAAGGAACTTCTGTTAGATTGCGCATTGTATGAAGGTGCAGGGTATGACCTAGGTGGTTGGGCCTGTGAGTGTGTAGGTTGGTCTGCCTCGGACCTCCAGCCAAAGTTAGGGTGATCTCTCCAACCAGAGTTGTAAGTGTTAGAGAATGGTGAGTAAGGCTTCTTGTACATCCCTAAGGCGTTACATTGTTCCTCATAAACCCCTCTCATCTCAGTTAAGGTCGGGCAATCCTGTGCTAAGTGTTCAACACCCCCGCATATAAAACAGGCGTCCTGTAACTCAACTCTGGCAACAGTATGTGTGGGCCTACCATCCTTGGCCTTAAGTACCTCTAACTCCCTAGTCACTCTATCCAATTGGGCTCTAAGGCTGTCCTCTTCCCTAAGTTGGTAGACGCTAGCTGGGCGTGTTCTATCAGTGCTCTCAGTGGTACTTGGACCAGTCCAAGTATGAGCCTTTTCAGCCAAGTCATTCAGGTACTCAATGGCCTCGTCAGGGTCCTTTTGCAAAAACTCTCCATTACACATCATCTCAACGAACTTACGTTCTCTACTGGTGAGCCCCTCATAAAAAAAACTGACTAAGCACCAACTCTCATACCCATGGTGTGGGCATGTATTCAAAAGATCCTTGAACCTTTCCCATGCTTGATATAATGTCTCGCTATTCTTTTGAGTGAAGGTAGAAATCTGTCTTTTTAGACCGTTGGTTTTTTGGTGAGGAAAGTATTTATTAAAAAATGCTTGGGTCATCTCCTCCCACGAACCTATAGACCTTGGTCGCAAAGAGTATAGCCAACTCTTCGCTTTTTCCTCAAGGGAAAAAGGAAAAAACCTTAGTCTAACCAAGTCTACAGCCTCAACTTTGTTGCGAAAAGTGGCCACAACTTCCTCGAATTCCCTAATGTGAATATAAGGATTCTCACTCTTTAGGCCATGAAAAGTGGGTAATAATTTTATCATACCCGGCTTAAAATCTAGCTTTGGTGTACTTGGTGCAAACATGATACATGATGGAGTAGCAGTGCGCGTGCGGTGGAGATAGTCCTTTAGCGACCGAACATGGTCATCTTCGTGATTACTCATGGTGTTAGAATTAGAAGTAGAACTTAATTTGGTCTCAATGTGAATTTGTGGGTGTTCTAAATTTGGGATCCTAATTAGTCTCCCTAAGTGGTCTCTATTCCAACTCACTCCCCCAATGTTTTTTTTTTTTTTTAGAAATAAAATAAAATAAAATTAAACTGGACCTAAAAACTAAAAATAGAATAAAATAAAATAAAACAATGAGCAAGAAAGATAATAACCGAAACCTCCCTTGTAGAATTACACTTGTTCCCTGGCAACGACGCCAAAATTTGATTACGCCCAAACAGTACACGCGATCAATTGCAGTAAAGATTGGGGTGTCGATCCCACGAGGAAAAACGATCTACAAAACAAGGTGAAGAAAGAAAAAAACTACGCGAAACTAAATGTAAGAAATTCTAGCAATTTTAAAATGTAAAATTAAATTAAATTTAATATAAATCAAGTTTAGAGAAATAACAAGGTTCCAAGAATCCCTCCTAGATTCACGCGCCAACTAGTATTGATTCGCTATGATGACTCGATTACGCAATTCACATCCCAAACAATATAATCGGAAAAATAGTCTTTAATGCATTAATATATCCTAATGTAAATGGATTTTAGATTTCACTTTTTCTAGAAAGCACAAAGGTTGGTCATATGTGATATCCTAAACTTACGATATATCTGGAAACAATAACGTAATAAAAGACGATCACATATAACTAACCTACCGGAATCAATTGATCCTTAAAAATTCCACACATAAGAAAAGCGTGACTAAACTTATATGGAGAAGAAAAAGACAACCACCGGAATAATAATAATCTACGAAGAAATTGATAAAATCTTTGTCACTAAAATAACATAAATTTCTATATTAAATAAAAGTGAAAATCATAAACACCATTCTTCGTCATGAAAGCATACAGCGAATCAAATACTAATTAAGTGCGTTACATCTAGGAGTTCGACTCTTCACCTTGCGTGGAGTTTAGTGACACATGGCAAAGGTGAGGACAACAACATCGGTGTGGAGCTTCATCGGCATGGCGGCGCGTAGTGGATTAGCGACGCACTCCCTGCTCCTGCGCACTCCCTGCTGATGCGTTCCCTGCTGCACTGCTGCGTTCTGGACAGCGTTGCTGTGTCGTCAATGCGGCTGCGTCCTGGACAGCGTTGATGCGTCGTCGCCTGCTGTTCTGCACACTCCTCATTGTCCTGGACAACTCTCCCCCTGCTCTGTCGGCTGCCTTTTTGTTCCAGCAAAAAAACCTCCTAATTGGCTGCTGTCCTATTTGTGTTAAAAACCAAAACAAAAACCTTCTCCAAATTGGGTATTGTTGCTGTATTTGTGGTAAAGAGAAAACCATCATTGGGCCTAATTAGAAACCCAATACCCAATACAAATGGAAAAACCCAATCCAATTTGGACCCCAATGGAATTTGGAAGCCCAATAGAATTTGGAAGCCTAATTTGCAAACAAATGAGTCCCACCCCTTGAAAGGTGGGTTTGGCTATGTTCATCCATACTACTTCTTTGTACCACCAAAATTCAAAACTAATTTCCTATTTTTTTTTCCTTTGGTTTTTTTAATCTTTGGCTTGAGTGTCTCCGGCTCCACTTCGTCAATTTGGCTATGAATCACAATTATTCGCCACGCTAATGTACTTTTTTCATTTAAATTCCAAATCCTACAAAAATACAAAATAAAATAATTAAACTAAAATACACTATTCGAAACACTAACAAACATAAGTTAGGAGGTATAGTATGTATTAATTATGTGAATATCACAAGCCATCATGGTCAGGCGTCGAGAGTGCTGACTAGACTCCCACTTTCTAAGCCATCTTCACCCGCGCTTGGCAAACTATGGTCTTAGAGCGGACCGAAAATCATCAGTAGTTGGAACTGACTTGATCAGGTTCGACGACCATTATTCTTAGTTGGACAATGATACCTGGCTAACCATCATGGTCAGGCGTCGAGAGCACTGACTAGACTCCCACCTTCTAAGCCATCTTTAAACGCGCTTGGCAAGCTATTGTTTTATAGCGGACCAGAAGCTATCGTCATCAGTCGGAACTAATTAAGCTTTGATTGGGTTTGGCTTTCGCTTGGCCTTGGGCTTGTAAGTCTGACTTCGGGTTTCTCACTTAATAAATTCGCCAAATAGTTTTATACGGAGGTCTGATTATGGAATCGGATAGCCATAGGTTGATTGGACTGAATTTCAACCAAATTTGATGAACATCAGCGGAATTTTAACAGAGCGGATACCTTACATTTATTGATATATCGCTGTAGGTGTGCTTTGCATTCCGTGGCTGATTAAGGCCTTCACTGTTTGTTTGTTTGCGTGTATTGGGCCATTCTCCATATTATAGGTCAGACTTGGCAAGGCACATGCTTGGGCCCACTGGTTGGTTGGGCCCTGTTGGAGAGATCATCGTGCCATTGTACGACATAGATTGTGAGCCGGTTTAGTATCGGTTACTCTCCAAAGTTAATGATGCTACGTGTAGTGCCATTAATTTGATCGATGTGGACTCATGCAGTTGCAATTGGAATTGTCGCCTCCTTATTTTTAGTACGATATTTAATGTTGATGTAATTGTTGGGTGACTTCGTTTCGTGAACCATCGCGCCTATATATAGGCCGGTCTTCACCATTCCAAGCATTGCATGAATGGTGTAGAGCATGTCCTTCACATTCATGTTTCCAAATAATATGTTTTGGGTTCTTCAGAGGCTTAGGAAGATCTTTGTTGTTGGAGTCTTCGAATGTTCTGACATTTGCAATGATGTGTCTTGACAATACCTGTTATTATGGGATATCACATGGTTTGGGTGAGCATCCGAATGGTTCCATGGGACCTTGTAATTCCTTCACACATTGCACAGAAGAAGTACAACTCCCCCTCAAGGTCAAGTCTGTATTCCACCTTCTGTTGATCCCGAGTTTCCTTCCAACATTGTCTATGGGAGATGATACTTGCAATTAGTTTTGGGGCGGTTGTTCCTACTGTATCTACTGGGCTTCACACGTGACGCAACAGCTGGAAGGCATATTGGCGGAACGAAGCTCAGTTGGACATGTCCTGGTTTCTTGGGGTGCTAACTTTACATCACCTCAGGCATCCCTCGCTTGAGAAACATCCTCATCTGCCTTCTTCTACTTTCACTTTAAAATCCTCTTTGCAAGGCATATTAAAAGAAAAAGGTGTCTGTAGTCTGTTTCAAGATGTTCACTCCCACTTTCAAATAATCCTTGCAAGGCAGATTGACGTAGCAAAGAATCAACCGCGTACCTGCAGCATGTTGCCTACTTTGGGTACTTTTGCTTTACTTTTAAATCCTCTTCTGAAGACAGATTGACAAAGTGAATTCTTGACGTGCATTTCCGCGGATCCATACTCGCGCCGGACTTAAATATTTGTAGTGTATAAACTTTTGTACTAGTCAGTCAGGCAAGCTTTGTAACAACTTTCTTAGTAATCAATAAAGTATGTTTTCTATAATTCGTGTTTTATTCGTTGAATGAATTTGTATCATATAGGCTTGTGCGAACAAATCTTCTAAACTAAAAAAAAAATAAGAAATCGAAAAAATAACATAGTTTGACTCTGAGTTGGACTAAGCTAATCTGGCCCTGAAAGAGATGCGCATGGTCCTGGCTCAGATTGTGTAGCTCCCTTGGCGAAGTGTCATGTTTCGCCAATGGCAGCAAAGTCACTGAAAAGTAAATTTCATGCGGGCGGTCGTTCCTTACTGGTTGCCAGCTTTTGGAGTAGACGCCGGCTTGTCGAAGTGTTGTTACTTAGCTTTGTGTCGAACTGGAATGTCAGGCAACTGGCATTTCCAGTGTGGGACTTTGACTCGCCGTAAAGTTGAGTCTTGATTGTCGAATCTTTGTCTTTGTCCATGCGGGGTGATTCTTCCCTCTAATTTTGGCCCGGTCTCTGATAGGTTTGTCTCGCGGGCCCGAGCTGTTATTGCCAACAATCCAGCTACTTCAACACTACGTAGTGGCAGTCTCTCGCTGAAGGTTGGTTTCCACGAATTGTTCCAACTGCCTGATTGGCAGTGTATTTGATGCATTGGTGAAGAGTGGAAACTATTGTCTATAATCTGATGTAGCTAGTGCCTTCCCAAGATGATGTTGTAGGTGGATGGGGCATCGACCACCATAAACTCCTGGAAAAGGACTTTATGTAGTTCTGGCTCTCCCGCCATTGTTGTTAATCTAATCTTCTTGATAGGGAAACACTTCTCTCTGCTACACAAGATCATTGGGTGACTAGAGAGTGTCAGGTTCTCCTCCTTGAGTTGTATATTGCAGAATGCGTTGAGAAATAAAACATTTAGAGAGCTTCTTATGTTTACCAAGGCTCTTTTCACTTCCTACTTAGCGATGAGGACCGATATGACTAGGGCATCATTGTGAAGAGAATGGGGACCTTGGAGGTCTTTGTTCATGAATGTTAGTGGTGGATCAGGCTCTGAATGTGTGCGTATTGCACCTGAAGGAAATATATGATGCCATGAGCTTCTTTCTCTATCTCTTTGACGACGTCTTCCCTTTCATTTGCCTGTCTTGTCTTTTTTTGAGCCTAGGAATTATTTCAGCTACTTGATCCAGTACTCAATCTCACTTTTGAGACTTTTGCAATCCTTAGTGTCGTGGGCGCCTTCCTTGTGAAAGGAGCAATATTTGTTGTTATCGCGCTGGGAGGGATCTCCACGCTGTTTGGCAGGCCACTTCAATTCACCCCAATTCTTAATGAAGTTGAAGACGTCGGACGGGCTGGAGTTGACGGGAGTGACGAATTTGGACTTGACGAAGTTGGAGACCTTATCTTGCCTTGTGCAGTCAGAGTCGGGCTTGTTGTCATTGCGCTTCCTTTTTTGTCATCATTTTCCTGTTAATTTCCCTCATTTTCTCTGGGACCACAGGGTTTCTTCTCATCCTCTGCGAACATCTCATAGAGAGTGGTGTATTTCTGGGCACTCTTCAGCGAGTCGACCATGTTAGTTGGACGCTACAGAGTGAGGTAGTCGTAAATCTTGCCTCTTCTCAAACCCGAGGTGAAGGCTGTGACTGAGGTATCATTATTGTGTCCATCGATGAGGGTTAACTCATCATTGAAGTGTGTGACGTACTCCCTCAATAACTCGTTCGGCTTCTGTTTGAGGGTGAGCAGGTAATTTGGGCTATTCCTGATTCGTTGGCTGCCAATAAAGCGGGTGAGACATGCTTTGGCCAGCGTCCGGAATGAGTTGATGGACTTATGAGGGAGGCTTTGGAACAAGAACAGGCTGATTTCTTAAGGCAAGTGGGGAATGACCAACACATTACTGCTTTGGATCCTTCTTTGAGCGCCATTACATATTTGAAGTGGCATAAATTGTTGGACGGGTCTATTGTTCGGTCATGATGTGATCCATGAATGAGGGGACGGTGAGGTTGTACAACACGTCTGGATTTGTGGCCCCGAGGCAGAGGGGGTTTTGCGAGACAGGTTTGTTGGCCCTAGACTTCGGGTCTCCGTTTGCCGTTCTTCTTCCTCTGGTCCACTGAAAGCCGACAGGAGTAAAGTGACTCTCTTGAACGGTATCTCTGTTGTCTTCTGGTGATGGGGCTCTTCACAGCTCCCTGTCTCCTTCGGCGGGTGGAGGATTCCACTGAGTGAGTATCTCCACCGCTCATGCATTTGCTACATCTGGGTTGATAGTAGATCCACCCTGGGGTCCGTCGTTGTTGCTGTCGGCGCGGGGTTCCGAGGTTGTTCCCTTGCGGTGCCGGTGCTACCAGAGCTGATGACACTCTGGCGGCAGCTCGAGCGTTCAAGAGCTCAACGATGTCTCCATTGTTGTGACATCTCGTGGTCAACATCTTTCTGAACTATAAGGAATGGGTGATATCACTGTTTTCTAAGGAACTTCGTCGTTCCCCACGGATGGTGCCAAATTGATGTAGTCGAATCCTATTCTCCTTGACCTTGACCTGAATCTTGACCTGCACAGGGAACACACGTAAGCCAAGGGCCACCGTTGTGGCGGCTGATGGCACTCCGATGCTAAAGTCATACAAGGCTTGAGAAAGTCTTAATGCTGTAAATTGGGTTCTGTAGCATAACTTTGTTCATCAACCTTGTTTCCAATTCATAATGCAAGAGTCCTCATTAGGCTAGGCCTTTGGTGTCATAGTTTAGGGAAAAATATATTTCTGGAGATCCTTTCATTTCTAGGAATCGTCCATGTAGGAGAGTTTCCCTACACGACATGTGCTCCCAGATCTGCGGGAAATTATTCCCTTGTAGAGTGTTATCCATGTTTGGGAGTTTCCATGCACGAGTTATATTTTGGTATTTATTTCCTAGTCAAAATCAATGTATTGCTAGCTTGCCCCTCTCAAATCGATCCCCTAGATACTTGCGGGTATTGGGCTTGACCGTGTGACGTATGGGCTTAATAGGCGATGTAATTTGGGTCCAACCTCCTGGAACTTGCCAAAATGGGCCTAGCGTTGTCTGGACTTTGCTAGATTGCACGGGCAATATGGCACGCTTTGCTCTATTGAGAAGATTATCATGATATGTGTATGGCGCAGATTAATGGACGGTTTGGTGTATCATCTCCCAACTTTAAAAGGAAATCAACAAAGGTAAACCAACAAGACAACAACACAAAAATGAATTGGCGACAGGAAGTAGTCTCCGAGGGCACGTAGAATGAATAACCAACAGAAGTAGTCTCCAAGGGCACGTAGGATGAATAACCGATGGAAGTAGTCTCCGATGGCACGTAGGATGACGAATAAACAAATTGGTCACATTCGGTTTTATGGGACTAATGAGCCAACTTTTCATCACATTTGGTTCAATGGCACCGATGAGCCAACTTTTCATCACTTTCGGTTCAGTGACACCTGATGATACACCAAAATTGTCCCAAATCTGCGTCGTACACGTGTCATGATGATCTCAAGGAAAGATAGGCCCTAGCGTCAGCCCAACACTAATCAAGCTCAAAGTGATTCCAAGACAGCCCAATAGAGTCCTTAAAACGGACCCGAATTCTTACAGCATGCTAGGTCCACGTGTCTCACAGCTATCCCCAATACCCGTAAGCCTGTTAAGGTAAGTATCTCAAAGATTAGCTTCGGACGGGCAAGTACAACGGCTCATTGCTTCCAACTAGGAAGTAAATTCCAGAGTATGTATCACATATGCAGACTTATACCTATAGACTACTGTCGGAACGAAAACTATCTCCCGCGTATCTAAAAGCACAAGGCTAACAGGGAAACCTCCCTCTATAGCACGACTCCTAATTAGAGAAGGATATCCACGAAGATCTTCTTCCCTAAACTACGCCATGACTTGGTCAAACCGGGACTCCTGCACTATAAAAAGGACATGAGTTTGGTAAGCTAAGGTACGCTAAAAAATTTCTGTTTATAGCATTACACCTTCCTCAAATCCTTGTCTGACTTTAGCAACGGAGTGTCATCGGCCACCACAACGGTGGTTCGTGGCTCACGTATGTTCCTTGTGAAAGTCAGCAGGTTTGCATGTCAAGGTCAAAACAGGGAATGGAAAAAGACTGCATTAGTTTTGTGTCGTCCGTGGGGAGGACAAAGTTCCTAACCTTTCACTAGCATCATCTCTCCTCATAATACTAAGAGATCCCGATCACGCAACAATAGAGAACAATGGGGACATGTCAAACACCCAAAATGGTGCTATACCACCGCTCTCAACAACGCCAATGGCACACAAACAATAGACTCACGCCCCCGTGCCAGCCACGACAACGACGGACCCCTAGATGGATTTTTCTCTCATCTCAGATACAACAAATCGCAAAAGTAGTGGAGGCTTTCATATCGCAGAACCCTCCATCCGCTAATGGAGATCAGGAGCAACACAGGCCTCCATCTCCAGAAGACAACAGAGAGCAAACACATAAGATTCAAGCCCCTGCAACATCCCATTGGACTAGAGGAGGTGCACCTAACGCAGAACTACCTCTCCGAGCAGATAGGCTTGACCCTCAGAACCACCTCCGCAGAGGGGCGCACAACCCAGACATACTGTATCATCTCTTTGTTCCACCATTCATGGACTGTATCATGAACGAGTCCCTTTCAAATAAGTTCACGCCTCCAAAGCTAGACTTCTTGAACAAGATCACCGACCCATTTGACTACCTGCACTAGTACCAGCACGTAGTGGCACTCAAGGAAGGATTCGAGTCGGTCATGTGTAGAACTTTCCTCACCAGCCTAAAAAAATCAGCACTAACATGATTCCATAGCCTCCCGCAGAAGTCGATCGACTCATTCAAGACACTGGTGAAGGAGTTCTTGATGCGATTTGTCGGAAGTCAGCACCTTCGAAAAGTCCCACACTACATACTCTCTCTAAAACAGAGATCCAATGAGATGCTCAAAGAGTATGTCACACGCTTCAATTCAAGTCTATCGGACGTAACCTTCCTCAATTCTAGTCTATCGGACGTCCTGAATTCCATAAAAAACTGGAAAGCTGAAGTGGCCTCCACGTGGAGACCCCTCCAAGTGGGACAACTGCAAGTACTGCTCATACCACAAGAAGGGTGGTCACGACACCAATGACTGCTAGAGTCTAAGGTACGAGATCGAGTATTAGATCTGCAAGGGTAGCTAAAAGAATTTTTGAGCTCCAAGAAGCAAACGGAAAGACCTAGGGACCGGTGGGAGTCAGTCAAGGAAATAGAGAAGGAGACTCCAAGCATAAACTATGTTCTTCATGGAGTCGGACCGGACGAAGTTGAACATGCATAATCTACTGGAGATGTGGACTCAGCCCGCAGATGAGGACAAATGCGTTTACTACTCGAGGGTGCAAAGCCCCATTCCCACCTTAATCTTTACAGAAAAGGACCTCGAAGGAGTTTGAGAGCCGCATAATGACGCTCTTGTCATATCGGTATCCATTCCAAGGTGGGAGGTAAAAAAAGCTATAGTAGATACAGAAAGCTCACTCAACGTCATGTTCTACAATGCGTTCCGCTGTATGGACCTCAAGGAAAAGAACCTTACATCCTCTGACTACCCGCCCATCAGATTCAGCGGAGAAAAATGCTTCCCGATTAAAAAGATAAGGTTAGCAGTAATAGCAAGAGAGCCACAACTCAGACAGGTCTTGTTTTTGGACTTCATGGTAGTAGACGCGTCGTCTACCTACAACATTATCTTGGGAAGACCATGGCTCTACTAGATGGAGGCAGTAGTCTGCACCCTTTACTAGTGCGTTAAGTACACTGCTAACCATTCCGAAAGGAACGATATGTGGAAACCAGCCTATGACACGAGGCTACCATTATGTGGCATTAAAGCAAATAGAATGTTCCTAGATCCAACCGTATCCTCTAGCGCAACCTAAAATGGAGTCAGATTCTGCGATTAAGGATGCACAACTCTACTCGCACGAGATCCCAACAGCGGTGGCTAATTTAAATAAAGGGGACAATCAAGCGGAACAGAAGCCATCTGCTCTTCAACCCAGCAGAACGGAAAGGTCAATGCAGACGGGGGTACAACCCCCCTGACATTCCGTCGTCACGGAGATTAACTCCCACACAAGGTTTACTCTTCAATAGCCTCAGTGATATCAACGAAGCTCAACAATTTGCTTAAAGTATCAAGGATTCAACAAGGGCCATGCGAATTCACTTCAGGGCCGGATTGACTTCTTTCCGCCAATAGTTAGTCTATTTTAATAGTTTATTTTCTTTTCCATAGTCAATGTAGAGTTTTAGTTCTTCGAAACTTATATGATTCGCAATCATTTAAGAAATAAATAAAAAACTATGCAAACACATTCTATTGTTTATTGGAAAGATGTAACAACGGGTGCTTTGAGGCCTATAAAGACTACATATTACGAACATCTGAATCTGATGCGACATAAAGTGAAGATTCTCTTAAAAAATTCGAGGCTAGAAGAGAGCGAAGGTATCCCGAGTAAACTTCGCTCAACGACTCCTCTGAGCACCATGTCCAAAGATCAAGGACAAAAGTGCGAAAAGAGGTTGAGAGTATAGAGCAGCCGGTCACTCTGCCAAATCGCACCCAAAAAGTGACCCGACAATGGGAACACAGACCTTTCAACGAGTTGCATACTTCCTCAAATGGCTTCCGACCTCCTGAAACTGGCAGCAGGAATCGCATACCACCCCCGAAAGCATCGAAAAATCTTCCAACACTTCGATCAACCATAAACTAGCAGCAGGAATCGCATACATGCAGGTATAGTGGCACAAGGTAACATCGATGCACAAGCGAATAAACGATAGACTCATCCCTTGGGAGGGAGCGCATACTTCTTCTTCGCAAAATGAGAAGAAATTACGAGATCTCAACGAAATGATTAGGTGCTCACCCAAAGCAGGTGACCACACATAACAACGATTATTATCGTGACTCATTGGCGCAAATCAGTAGAAGATAGTGCTTACAACGATAAAGAAACACCATTATATAGACATAATGGTTCACCAAACGGGTGTTTCAGCATTAACTGTCAACATTGAATATCGTATAGGAAATGAGGAGATGATGGTTCCCAAGGATACTCCGCAGGTCCACATTTGTCTAGTCAACAGGGCTGCATCCAACCCCATTAATTGAGGGGGGAGTAACCGATACTCAACTGACACGCAATCCACGCCGTACACGTGCTACCGTGCGATCTACGTAGTACACGTAGCATATTGCGTATAGAGAACCCTTGCTCTCACTCTAGAGGCCCATGGGCTCGACCCACTATTCAAACAGTATTCTACCACATGCCTGACATGAGTATAAGAAACCCTAGTCATTCCTGACACATGGATCACACCTGCATACCGCCAGGTGATCCAAGGTACTCCTGTCTCTTCATAACTAATCCGCACAACGCACTCCGCTCTCAGACACATGCTCGCCCACCCACAGTTGGCGGAGCCCCTACCTGGCCAGGCAAGTTTAGTCAGCTTTGGCTGACTACGACGGCTTCTGGTTAACCCAAACGCCTAGTCTGCCCAGTGTGGACGTTGATGCTCTGCTGAAGATGATGCCTACAGCAATGAAGAAACACCATTATATAGACTTAATGGTTCACCAAACGAGCGCTTGAGCATTAACTGTCAGCATTGAATACCGTATGGGAAACAAGGAGAAGACGGTTCCCAAGGAAACTGCACAAGCCCACGTTCGTCCAATCTACGAGGCTACACACAACTTCATTAATTGAAGAGGGAGTGGTCGATACTCAACCGTCTCGCAATCTACGCTGTACACGTGTTACCATGCGATCTACTCCGAACACGTAGCGTGTTGTATACAAAAAACCCTAACTCTCACTCTACGAACCCATGGGCTCGACCCACTATTCAAACAGTATTCTACCACATGCCTAACACGAGCAGTAGAAACCCTAGTCATTCATGACACACGGATTGCACCTGCATATCACCAGTTAAATCATGGTACTCATTTCTCTTCACAACGAACCCCACTCGAGGAACGCTCGTAGTTGGCGGAGCACCTACCTGGTCGGGCAAGCTTAGTCAACTTTGGCTAACGATGACGACTTCCGGTATAGCTCGATGCGCACAGGTATAGATGATTTGGAAGGTGGGAACCTAATCAGTCGTGAATTGATTCTGACGCTAGCCACAGGACCACTATTTTTCAGCTTTGTCACCGAACCCCCTCGTCTCAAAATTGTAGCTCGCCACTCGCGGGTGTAAATGGTTTGAAAGGTGGGAGACTAGTCAGTCCCGAACTGATGTCGATGCCTTGCAACGGGATCATCGTTCTTTTACAGGCCATGATCGCCGAATCCTCGCTCCTTTGAACCTGTATTCCACCATGCTCGAACATAGATGGTACAGAAGGTGGGAGCCTTAGGCGGCTAGCCACGTGACCACCGTTATTTTTTGAAACAATGGCCATAAAAATCAATCATGGCTCAAGCAGCGTCTTCACACACACACGGGCATACATTCTATTACCAGCAAAGAACGCTCATGCCGACCCATAAATCCTCTTGCCAGCGCACGAGCGAATGTTACACGGAATGCCAGCCCGAGCTTGCGAAACCAAACTCGGATGAAGTGCTCTAATTACAATGCATGTGCTCGACAATCACAATTCACTCATGCCAGTAACCTTAACCGATAATCAGATAGACAAAATGAGTTCCCAACAGCTTATCTAGAGAATGGGCTACAACTGGCCATCATAGCCCACTTCTCAACTATCGCAGAACACCAATTACCGGACGTGACTAAGCAACAATGATTTCGAGTCACTTGCACAGCAGATAGACCACTTGACTTTCTACTGACCCAACCAACCTATGTCAAAGTAAAACAAGGGGAAACAAGAATCGCGCAGTAGGGAAAATAAACATAAAACGGATACAAAACATATTCAAGATAAATCTGTTTTCATTAACAGTCAAAGTAAAAAAAAAGGTACAAGTGTATAAAGTCTACTCCTTATCAGGAGAATGTACAAAACAGAAGAGCTAAGCCTAGCGGAGGAGGAAGTAGGAGTTGCGTCCGTACGTGCCGCAATCTAAGCTTCATGGTCCGGATCACCCTCTTCATCTAACGATGCAGAAGCCACTGATAAGTCTACATACGACATCTTCTTATAGTGATCAAGGTCCCATCTGGATACTTCTCCTTCATCAGCGCCAGCAGCTCCAATCTACCATGTACCGACCCAACGAAATTCACACATGCCTTTCTCCTTGAGAAGCTCTTCCTCATGAGCTTTCACTTCAGCAAGTCATGCTCCAATAACTCCAAATTTCCAGTCAGTGCATCGACACTAGACTGCTACGTAGTCAGACTGCACTTTACAACACTGAGCTCATGTTTCTCCAGTTCGCACTGGTCCTCGGCCTTCCTCGCCACTCGAGTGTTAAATTCCACATCGGACTCCAAATGTTGTTCTGAATAACTTAATCAACTTCCTTCAAGGCATTCTCCTCAGCAAGGGACCGTAGTTCAGAACACGCCTCAGCCGCAGCTTCCTACACAACCTCTAGATCACGGCGGGTCAGATCCAACTCCTATTTGAATCTGTCTATCGCAGACACCGCTTCTATTAAGTAAAACTCAATGGACGTCCAAATGAACACTCAGAGCCTCAGTAGTAATGGTCGTGGCTCCAGCTTCCTCTCCTCATCCTGCTTCCTCCGCAACTCAATTTCAAAAAGCGCGTCAGAATACAACCTCTGCATGTTCGAGAAGACACACTCCATAGTGTACACCCTCTCATGAGCCGCCTCGACTTCTGTCCCAACAATGGCCACCTGACTCAAGTGAGACATTCCCAGCATAAGGTACTTTAAACCCTTATCCATACGCCCTTCTAGTGTATCCTCATCGAGTTTTGGAGCGTGATTTATCAGCCAACTATGACACCTACTCTATGGTTCTTCAAAGCATAGTCTACATAAACCTCCTAGTGCAAGACTTGAGTGTTCATCCTTACTAAGTCTAGGGCAAATAGACTTATCCGTGCATCCAGATAAAGTTCTTCCAGATGAGGAATTGCACTAGCACCACCCTTTGTAGTCACATCTGCTCCCAGACCCTCCTTCGTAGACTTTCCTTTGTCACAAGAATTTGACCCCTTAGTGCAAGACAGCTTGGCAGGATCCGGTGGAAGAGAAGGAAGCCAATTATCCAACAGACACTTCAACACCTTGAGATACGACCTGGAGCGAGACGGGAACAATGCGGACTATGAAAAGGAAAAGTCAGCAACTGGATCACCTGCGGAGTCATGCGGACACCAGCTTCCTTCGCCCTAATCAAAATGAGAAGAACTATCCTGTACCCATTAGGCACCAACTGAGCCTAAGGAATTCCAAGGAAATCCATAAAGTTCCAAATCACATCCAAAACAGGCAAACATACTCCAATTTGGAGTATCCAGCAGTACAAGCAGATGAACCCCGTCGGCGCAACATTGGCGTCTGATCATCCTTCAGAGCATATAATGACAGGTCCTCAGGGACCCCGAACTTTGTCCGGATTTCATTAAGGCCTTATTCAGAAAACAACCTTTCTTCGAAAAACTCTAGGCCTTTGGCCAAAGTTGCGTCATCAATATGGTTTTGAAGAGCCATTAAGAAAATGAACAATCTTTTCAATCAGAAGATAAATAGAGAAAAATCTCTAAGAGTAAAGAAAATAGAAGGGTCAGACGCCATACAAGGGATGACCTAAATAGAGATTGGGTTCCCTCCTCTTCTCCACTGAACCGACGCACATTCAATTAAAGAAGCAAAAACCAGAGTATATGCCACACATGGAGACTTCTATCTATGGTCTACTCTCAGAACGGAAACTATCTCCCGCGTATCTAGGAGCACAAGGATAATAAGGAAACCTCCATTTACAGCACGACTCCTAATTAGAGAAGGATTTCCACGAAGATTTCTTTCTTAAACAACGCCATCGATGACCTGGTCGAACCAGGACTCCAGCACTATAAATAAGACATAAGGTTGGTAAGCTATTGTACGCCCAATGCAGTCCGCCAAATGGACTTGAATTCTTACAGCCTACTAGGACCACGTGTCTTACGACTATCCTCAATACTCGTAAGCTCTGTTTAGGCAAGTATTTCAAGGATCAGCTTCAAATGGGCAAGTATTGCGGCTCATTGCTTCCAACTAGGAACTAAATTCAAGAGTATGTATCACATATGGAGACTTCTACCTATAGACAACTCTCGAACGGAAACTATCTCCCACGTATCTAGAAGCACGAGGATAATAGGGAAACCGCCCTCTACAACACAACTCCTAATTTGATAAGGATCTCCACGTAGATCTTCTTCCCTAAACTACGCCACCGATGACTTGGTCGAACCAGGACTCTTGCACTAGAAATAAGATGTGAGGTTGGTAAGCTAAGGTACGCTGCAAATTGTCTGTTCACACGGGCAGCGGGCTCACACCCCTGTGCCAGCAACGACATCAACAGACCCTGGGATAGATTTATTGTCGTCTCAAATACATCAAATCGAGAAAGTAGTGGCGACTTTCATACAACACAACCCTCTACCTACTAATGGAGATCAAGAGCATCAAAGGTCCTCATCTCTGGAAGACAATAGAGAGCAAGCATAGGAGAGTCTAGCCCCTGCTTGTTTTCATTGGACTAGAGGATGCGGCGCAGCTAACGCGGATCCGATTTTCAGGGCAGACAACCTTGCCCGCAAAACCCCCTTCGCAGAGAGGCACACAACCCAGACATGCTATATCGCCTCTCTGCTCCACCGTTCGTGGATTGTATCATGAACGAGGCTCTTGCAAATAAGTTCACGCCTCCAAAGCTCGACTTCGATGTCGGGACTACCGACCCATTCTATCACTTGCGCCATTACCATCATGTAATGGCACTCAAAGAAGGATCCGAGTCGTTGATGCGCAGAGCTTTCTAAAGCGTTTTGTCGAAAGTCAGCGTCTCCGAAAAGGCCCATACTACATACTCTCTCTGAAGGAAAAATCTAATGAGAAACTAAGAGAGTATGTCACGTGCTTAAATGACGAGTTGTCGCTCATTGACGGCTACAGCGACAACACAGCCGTGATGACTTTTACCGCAGGCCTGAGAGATGGAAAACTTTATGACTTCCTCACCTTGGAACCCTCTTTGGATATGTTGGAACTGCTGAAAGGCGCCCAGAGGTACATCACCTTGGAAGAGCTGAGAAAAGCGAAAAAGGGAACAAAAATTGAGAAGTGGCCCTCTGTTCCTAAGGACAGAAAAGGGGAAGAAGGCGATAGGACAAATAAAGTAGCGAGCAAAAGCAAAATGACAACAGGTCAGACCCTCGCCAGGCCAGGCCAGATAAGGCTTCCAACCGTGTTGGATCCAGATCCATGACCCTCTCAATTTCAGCTTATCGGACGTCATGAACTCTATGAAAAACTAGGAAGATCTAAAGTGGCCCCCAAAACAGCTCGAAGAACCCTCCAAACGTGACAACAACAAGTATTGCTCGTACCATAAGGAGGGTTGCCATCATATCAACAACTGCAAGAGTCTAAGGTACGAGATCGAATACTAGATCCGCATGAGCAAGTTAAAGGAATTCATGGGTGCAGAAAAGTGACCAGACAAACCTAGGGATAGGGGAGAGACAATCAAAGAGATTGAGAAGTAGACTCCAAACATAATCTATGTCCTTCATTGAGTCGTATCGGATGAAGATCAGTCAAACAAATCCCGCAAGCAGACTCCATTAGAGATGCGAACACTGCCCGCAGACGAGGAAAAATGCGTGTACTACTCGAGGGTGCAAAACAAAATCCTCACCTTAACTTTTACAGACAAGGACCTCGAAGTTGTCCACGCACTACACAATGACACTCTCGTCATTTCAGTCTGTATTGCAAAGTGGGAAGTGAAGAGAGCCATGGTGGATACGAGAAGCTCCCTCAACATCCTATTCTACAACGTGATCTGTAGTATGGACTTCAAGGAGGAGAACTTGACATCCTCAGATTACCCACTCATTGGATTTAGCGGGGAGAAATGCTTCTCGATCGGGAATATAAGGTTAGCAGTCGTGGTAGGAGTGCCACAAAGAAGAAAAGTCATGTTCTTTGACTTCATGGTGGTAGACTCACTGTCGACCTACAACCTTATCCTGGAAAGACCATGGCTTCACCAGATAGAAGCAGTAGTCTCCATCCTTCACTACTACGTCAAATACACCGCTAATCACTCAGAAGAAACAATGTGTGTGGTCCAACCAACGGTATGAAACTGCCTTTATGCTGCACTGAAGCAGATAGAATGTTTCTAGATCCAACTGGAGCCCACATCGCAATTTGAACTGAAGCCAGACCTAGTGATTATGGATGAGTCACTCCACTCACATGGAGACGAGATCCCAATAGCGGTGGCTCAACTCAGAAACGGAGAACATTCAATCATCACAAGAGCAATCCACCTTTAAACCCAGCAAAGCGGAGAGGTCAATGCAGACTGGAGTAAAACCCCCCGGCAGTAAGTCGGCGCGGATATAAACTCCCACGCAAGGTTTACTTTTCAGTAACCTTAGCGACATCAGCAAAACGTGACAGTTCGCTAAAGGTACCAATGATCTAGGACAGGCCATGCGAATTCACTTCAGGGCTCGATCGACCTCTCTCAGCCAACAGTTAGTCTATACAGTTGTTTATTTTCCTTTCTATACAGTTGCAATCATTTAAGAAATAAAGAAGAATTACGCAAACACTCTATTAATTGCTGGAAATATGTAACAACGATCTCCCTCAGGTGGATACAAAAGACTACAAATTACAAGCACTTGAATCCGATGCGACATACAGTCCTACTCCTGAAGAAGACCGCACAGATACCCCAAAGTAGACTTAGTGCTCTTCCGAAGAAGATGTCCCAATATCAAGGACAAATGTGCAAAAAGGGGCTTAAATGACAAGCGTAACTAATTGCTAATTGTTTCGCCAAATCACCCCGTAAAAGCGGCATGCCAACGGCAATGTAGACCTTGTGATGAACTGTATAGATCTTCAACCCGGCACTGGGCCTCCCAAAGGAAGTAGAAGAGGACAAACAAAGATGGTCGCATGCGATAAAGAAGTTAAGGCCTCACAATGCTGCCAAGCAATGACACTTTTTCCATGCGCGATACTAGGGGTGATTCAGAGATACTACCCTTGGAAGAAACGACGTATCTGCCAACACTTCGATCAACCCTAAGCTAGCTGTAGATAGTGTCTCCCAACAGACAGGGTGGCACAAGGTAACATCAAAGTGTTGGCGAATAAACGACAGACTCATCCCTTGATAGGGAGTCTGTAACTCTTATTCGCAATACGAGAAGAAATTACAAGGTTTAAACGAACCAATTGGGTGCTCACCCTGAGTAGATGACCACGCATAACAACAAGTCTTATCACGACTAATCAGTGCAAATGTCAGAACATTTGAAGACTCCAGAGTTGGGGATTTCCCTTTAGCCTTTGGAAAACCCAAAGCATGTTCTTCCAGTAAGAGCATTTGAGGAGGTGTGCTCTGCGAAAAAGAATGCCTACAATGATGAAGAAACACCATTATATAGACATAGTGGTTCACCAAACAGGCGCTTCAGCATTAACTGTCAGCATTCAATACTGTATGGGAAATGAGGAGACGACGGTTCCCAAGGAAATTGCACAGGACCACATTCGTCCAATTAACATTGTTGCACACAACCCCATTAATTAAGGGGAGTAATCGATACTCAACCGTCTCACGATCTACACCGTACACGTGTTACCATGCAATCTACGTTGTACACGTAGTGTCTTGATCCTACGACAAACCCTAGCTCTTCTTCTACGGGCCCATGGGCTCAGTTTACTATTCAAACGGTATTCTACCATGTGCCTCACACTAGCATTAGAAACCTTAGCCACTTTTGACACACGGATCACACCTGCATATCACCAACTGATTTAAGGTACTCTTGTCTCTTCAAAACTCATCCGCATGATGCACTCTGCTCGCGGATGTATGCTCGCACGCCCGTAACAGGTGGAGTTCCTATCTAACCAGGCAAGCTTAGTCAGTTTTGGGTGACGACGACGACTTTTGGCTCATCCCAACGCCGAGTCCGCCCAGCGCGAATGTCAATGGCTTAGGAAGTGGGAGTCTAATAAGCGCTATTACGCCTGGTGACGACAACTCGCCAGGGAATGTTGCCCCCTTCGCGGACCAAGGTCTTCAAACCTGATCAAGTAAGCCTTGCCAGTGACAACTCACAACGACAGCTTTTGATCAAAGCCCAGACCTATAGCCCCCACTGCGTGGATGTAGATGGTTTGGAAGGTGGGAGCCTAGTCAGTTCCGACTGATGTCGATGGTTCACCATGGGACCACTGCTCTTCTATAGACCATGGTCACCAAATTACCAACCCCAGACTTGTAGCTTGCTCCGCGCGGGTGTAGATGGTTTGGAAGGTGGGAGCCTAGTTAGTCTCGAATTGATTCCGACGGCTTGCCACGGGACCACTACTCTTCTACATAACATGGTCACCGAAAACCCCCAAATTTGTAGCTCAATGCGCACAAGTGTAGATGATTTGGAAGGTGGGAGCCGAGTCAGTCTCGAACTAATTCTGACGGCTTGCCACGAGACCATTGCTCTTCCACAGACCATGGTTGCCAAATCCCCTTGTCCCAAACTTGTAGCCTACTTAGCACAAGTGTAGATGGTTTAGAAGGTAGGAGCCTAGTCAGTTTCGAACTGATGTCGACGGCTCACCACGGGATCATTGCTCTTCAACAAACCAAGATCGTCGAATTATCACATCCCAAACCTATAATCCACTCCGCACGGGTATAGATGGTTTGGAAGGTGGGAGCCTAGTCAGCCCCGACTGATGTCACGGCTCACCACTCAGCCACTGCTAGTCGCCGAAATAAATCACAGTTCAAGCAGCGTCTACACGCTTGCATAGGCTGACGTTCCATTATCAGGAGGGCAACTCGCGCCGACCTAAAAACCAACCCACTGACACGCGAATGAACGCTTCATGGAGTGTCAGCCCGAGCTTATGAAACCTGACTTGGGACAAGCGCTCTAGCTCTGAGACAACGCATGTGCTCGACCAACACAATTTACTCAGGCGAGCAACCACAACCGACAATCAGATACGCTAATTAAGTCCCCAATGGTTTGCCTTACAGATGAGCTACAGCCTGGGAAGTGTAGCCCACTGTTAAACCATTCATAAAATACCAACTATTGGGTGTAACTGAGTGATAATGACTCTGAGACCTCACAAAAAAACATGTCAGAATCATCTGTGACATAAATGGTCAAACTCCCAATAGCAGACATACTATTTGGCTTCCTGCTGACCCAACCTGATATGTGTCAAAGTAAAATGACAAGACAGAATGGAAAGCGCGAGACAGGGAAACCGAACACAATACGGGCATAAAGTGTACTCAAAATAAACTTGTTTTCATTAACAGTCGAAATAAAAAAAAGTACGAGTGCACAAAATCTACTTCTGATTAAAAGGGGTACAAAAACAGGAAAACTAAGCTTGACAGAGGAAGGAAGAAGAGTTCCATCCGCACGCGCCTAAGCCTGAGCATCATCTGGATCACCCACTTCTTTTGATGATGCAGAGACCACTACTAAGTCTGCGTATGACATCTTCTTATAATATGCAAGGTCCTATTCGGGATGCTCCTCCTTCATCAGCACCAACAACTCTAATTTCTCATGCACGACCCAGCGGAATTCACACTTGCTCTGCGCCTTGAGAAGCTCTTCCTCACGCGCCTTCGCTTTAGCAAGTTCATGCTCCAACAACTCCAACTTGCCAGTCAGCACATCAATTTGAGTCTGCTCCATAGCCAGACTACTATTAACAACACTGAGCTCGTGTTGTTCCAGTTGAAGTTGTTTTTCACCCTTCCACGCTACTCGAGCATTGAATTCCACGTCAGCCTCTAACTGCTGCCTCTGGGCATTCCAGTCAATCTCTTTTATGACTCCTTCCTTAGAAAAAGACTGCAATTCAGAGTCATCTTAGCTGCAGCTTCCTGCGCAATTTTCAGATCATGGCGGACTAGGTTCAACTTTTGCATGAATTTGTCCATCGTAAACACTGCCTCTGCTAAATTAGATTCAAGGGCCTTCAGACAAACACTCTGAATCTCAGCAACAACGGCTGACTGTTCCAGCCTCCTCTCCTCAATCTGCTTCCTCAGTAGCTAAATTTTCAAAAAGTGCATCAGAGTACAACTTCTGCATATTCAAGAAGACTCGCTCCATGGTGTACACCCTTTCACAAGCCGCCTCAACCTCCGTCCTAGCAATGGCCACCTAGCTCAAATGTGACATCCCCAGCATACGGTGCTTCAAACCCTTATCCATACGCTCTTACAGCGTATCTTTCTCGGGCTTCGGAGCGTGGTCCATTAGCGAGCTGTGGCGCCTGCTTATATGCTTCCTTGAAGCATAGTCCACGTCAACTTCTTGAGGCCAAGCCCGGTTGCTCATCTTCACTACGTCCAGAGCAAACAAACTTATCTACGCATCCGAGGACGCAGAATTACGCCAGCACCACCCTTCGTAGTTGCCACTATACCCAGGTCTTCCTCTGCAACTTTCCCTTTGTCACCAGCGGCCGACCCTTTATTGCAAGATGGCTCATCGGAATTGGAAGGAAGGGATGGAAGCGAATTGTCCAATGAACCCTTTATCACCCTGACATTTGGCTTGGAACGAGATGGGGAACAATGCGGACTACAAGAAGATGGCCTACTTCACCGCGGCCACTGTCGGATGATCTATCAGTGGAACGATTGGACTCTAGGACCTCAGGCGAATCCTTATCTAAAACCTCCAACAAAAAGGATCTGGAGTGGTCAGCACCAGTAGAAGCCGCCACAGCAGTCAACATCTGCCTCTCACTCAAAGCTTCAACTTGTTTGGTACTCAGATTCGACGTATCTTCAACCACTGCTAATCGCAGATGGTCCCTCTCCCAGCCGAATACTTCAGCCTTCGCTCTAGTTGGTTGACTAGGTTCACACTCCTCCCTCACTAGAGCAGACCATTTGGTAGCCGACTCAATCCTAGTACGGGACCTCTTCGAACTTATAAATAAGGCAAGTGTCTTAGAAAGTCCTTCCGCGTTAGATAAAGTCGGAGCCTTAAATTTTGAATTTTTCCAATTTTTTTAAGGGGCCCTAACCTTCAGCGTTTGATAAAGAGTGGACAGATAGCCCACAAGCAAATGTGGCTGAAGTTAGTAGGACATATGACTTCCTCCACACTCATCTTCGGCAAGTCACGGAATGTCTTCATAGTGTCTCGCTCCTCTGGGGAAAGATGAGTAATAGGGAACCTCCCTGTGAAGAAACATATGCAATGATCAACATACAATCAGCGCAACGAAGTTAACAGATGAAGCTATACTTACGAAGTGGCATGAACTCCCGATCAAGCGGATGACAACTGAACTTTAAGTACTTCGAGATTGAAGGAGCCAAGAAGTAGTATTTCTGCCAGAACTTGAAGTCATCTAGCAACTTCCCAAAGGAGGTCGGGGACGTCATCTTACAAACGGTGTGGTCATTCAACCGAGGAGAAGTCAATAATTGGATCACCCACAAAATCACGCGGATGCCAGCATCCTTTGCCCTGATCAAAATAAGAATGATAATCCTGTACCTATTAGGTACCAACTCGGAATGAGGGATTTTGATGGATCCCAAGAAGCCCCAAATCTCGTCAAGAATAGAATAACAGACTCTAATTTGAAGTATTTTGTGGTGCAACAAATGAACTCTTCCGGAGGGAACATCGGCGTCTGATCATCCTTCAAAGCATACAATGGCAGGTCCTCAGGGACCCCGCACGTCTTTTGGATTTCACCAAGGCCCAACTCAGAAATCGACTTATCTTCGAAAAACTCAAGGCCCCTGGCAAAAGTTTCATCATCAAGATGGTTTTGGTGAGCCATGACAAAGGTGAACAAGCTTTCAATCAAAAGATGAACATAGCAGAATCTCTAAAAGCAAAGAAATGGAAAAATCAATATCCACAAAAAGAAGGATCTAAATAGGGATTGGTTTCCCGCCTCTTCTCCACTGAATCGACACACACTTAATTAATGAAGTACGCGGCTCAAGCAACGATTCAGACTCGATCATCATAAGCGACGTATCTTTTCAAGAAATGACTTAGTGAACCGATGCAATGGCCTACAAACCGGGGGGAGTACCAGATGATACACCAAAACGATCCCTCTTCTATACCGTACATGTGTCATGATGATCTTGAGAAATAATATGCCCTAGCGGCAGCCCGACACTGATCTTGCCCAAGCGGTTCCAAGCCCGCATAATGCAGCCTGCAAGACAGACCCAAAATCATTAAACCACAATTTGCTTCAAACTAGGAAGCAAATACCAGAGTATTTGTCACACATTGAGACTTCTATTTATGGACTACTCTCGGATTGGGAACTATCTCCCGTGTATCTAGGAGCACAAAGCTAACAGGAAAACTCCCCTTCACAGCACAACTCCTAATTAGATAATGATCTCTACGATGATCTTCTTCCCTAAACTACGCCATAGATGGTCTGGTTGAACCAGGACTCCAGCAATATAAATAAGACATGAGGTTGGTAAGCTAAGGTACGCTATAAATTCCCTGCTTATAGCATTATGCCTTCCTCAAATTCCTGTCTGACTTTAGCATCGGAGTGTCATTGACCACCACAATGATGGTCCGTGGCTCACATGCGTTCCTTGTGCAGGTCAGCAGGTTTGCAGGAGAAGATCAAAACATGGAGCGAAAATCAACCACATCAGCACTGATAAGCAAACTTGCACAATAACATTCTCCACTACCCACTTCTCATAAGTTGCATCCTCAGGAGTGAGTTTTGTAGTAGTACCAGTAAGATATCTCATCCTACCTCGTCTGACACAATAAATCAAAATATATTTCTTTTGTGATAAGAAAATTTCTTGTTAGTAACTTCAATACCCATAAAAATACTTTAATCCACCAAGATCCTTAATATCAAATTCAGAAGCTAAATAACCCTTCAACTTATCAATCTCAACAAGGTCATCATGATTTGCATTGCTTTGCTCATAGCTATTTTTCTTCATAGCAAAACGAAACCTACCAAAGTAGTCTTTTATCATCCAATTAATCTCAATATTATCCTGAAACATCTCCATCCAATTCAACTCTTCAACACCACTCTCCCCGGGAGAGGATAAGTGGATACCAGAATGAAATACAAAGCATAGGCAATATAATCAAACAGCGGAAGTGATAGTTGCACTTCCCAAGCCTTTTTGTCACCTCTTTTTCGAGGTTGTGCAGTAGTATATTGCATATAAGAGCACCTGAGCTTAACCAAGAAATACCCCACTGGTATTAGTTATGGTGATGTAAAGATCGAAAGGATCAAATAGTGCATAAATGGTCCAACAAATCCTTTAGCCAAGTTGGTAACTGAAAGATAGATTGGCAGGTTTTCAACACTCTTTGTTCTGATGACCGTCAGCATTATGTCAAGAGACGTCTCACACATTAAAATGTTAAAATAAACAACAATAATTTCATGGCAATGCTTACCTTGCACCACCAATTCCCTTCTCACACCACCATTGATTTTTTTTTTTTTTTTTTTTTTTTTTTTTTTTTTTATTTTTATTTTTTTACTTTCTCACACCACCTATATAAACAAAACCTCCATTTTTTTCCCTCACCATTCAAATCTACAATGGTTCCTCCCTCCCTTCCCATTCAAAATCTCTCCCCACACTCAAATATCTTGCAAATCTCCTCCCTCTCCCTCTCCCTCAAAAACTCTCAAAATCCCTTCACAGTTGAAACCCTTAAACCCAAACTCGATAAATATACATAACAGACAAACCGAAACTCAAAACGAAAAAATGAAAAATAGGGTAACTTTTGACTAATTTAAACCCTCAATTGAGACCATTCTCAAGCTCATTCAAAACATGAAAATTGTAGTACTATGAGTTATCTAATAAACACAACTTGAATCACTTGAAAATGTTTTGAAATGAGCAAGATATGGTCATTTTACTAAAGTCACGCAAATCTTTCCGAAAAATGAAAACGGGATAGTGTTCTTGACTTTCGACCAACTTACTGCGAACAAAATTTTTTTTGTTCCTGTTCTGCGTGACTTTACTAAAATGACCATAACTTGTTCATTTAAAAACATTTAGTGATTCAAGTTGTGTTTATTAGATAACTGAGAGTACTACAACTTTTATGTTTTGACAAACATTAGAATCAGACATAAGTTGGCCTAAAGTAGCACATAGGTTGGCCTAAAGTCAGTAACACTATCCCGTTTTCATTTTTCGGACAAATTTGTGCGAATTTAGTAAAATGATCATAACTTTCTCATTTTAAAATTTTTTCAAGTGATCCAAGTTGTGTTTATTAGATAACTCAGAGTACTACAACTTTCATGTTTTATTGAACTTGAGAATCAGTCTCAATTTAGGGTTTCAATTGGTTCGAAAGTTACCCTATTTTTCATTTTTTCGTTTTGAGTTTGGGTTTATCTGTTATGTTAAGTTATATGCATATTTATTGAGTTTGGGTTTAAGGGTTTTAAATTGGGGTGTTTGAGATTTTTTGACGGAGAGGGATGAGATTTGCAAGAGATTTGAATGCGGGGAGAGACTTTAAAGAGATTTGGAAGATGAGATTTTTAATGGGAGAGGGAGGAACCATTGTCGATTTGAATGGTGAGGGAAAAAAATGAATGTTTTGATTTATATAGGTGGTGTGAAAAAATATGGTGGTGTGAGATAGTAGAATGGTGTGAGAGAGAGGAAATGGTGGTGCGAGGTAGGCATTGCCTAATTCCATCAACCAAAAGACTTCCTGTGAAAGGTGTTGAATGCCCCAATGGAAAATCCAACTGCACCCGCCATGAACACTAGCTCGCCTGCCAACACTACTAGCACATATTTCTTCTGTTTCTGGTTGGCGTAACACAAATATATGGAGATATAAACGAACTCAATTAAGAGTCAAACACCATTGATGGTTAGGACGAGAATGCTCTTTCCATGGACAAAAGGGAGACCATACAGGACCCACATTGCACAATTGAGTACAATGGCCAGATATGGATTGGGTGAGAACTGCTCCACATCATTTCTCTTCCAGATTAGATTGTATCTAATGTTGGTATAACTGCTCCACATCCTTTCTTTTCCATATTAGATTGTATAAAATGTTGGTATAGGGGAGAGAAACAAGAAATTAGAGATGATGTTTCCGAGGATTCCAAACCCAGTGCGACCGGTGGCATTGTGGAAAACCATATTGAATCGTAGAGATAGAGATGGCAGAGATGGAGAACACGAAGATTTGGATGAAGGGGAAAAGGATAAATCACGCAGAGCTTCAAGTTTTCTTTTTCGTCTTCACACACAGCAACAAGGATCAATTTCAACCAGAGTTACCTCACAACCATGAAGAAGAGAAAGCAATAGCCAACAAGAGAAGCAATTGCAGCCAGACAAAGTCCTCCATTCCCCGCCTCTAGCATTTACGATTAAAGTGCGTCGTCGCCTGAGGCAAGGAAGAGTTTGAGTGCCCGAAGTTTTACTTGTACGCACAAACAACCATAGCGAGATCTCAAGGTCATCACTCTGACCATGTCAAACAAAATAACTTTTAAATAATATAGAGCATATTTTGATTCATCTTATAATGAAGCATTTAAAGGGATACAAATAGAATCCTAACCAGGAAAGGAAAATTAATTCTAATCTCGGTTAATCCGGTATTCCTATAACTACAGTCACTGGTAAATATGTATTTCTAACACTACATGAAATCTGGTATTAGGTGACGAGCTTATATGTGACGCTTCGAAAGTTGCCACTGATTTCGAGTTTACATGAAGAAATTTGACGAGTTGTCATATATTTGTTCAAGTGAAATTTTGATTTCCAGTTCCTCACATAAACATTTCGCAATCGTTACACAATATAGAAAGAGAAAGTTGGAGCCTAAATGAAATATATTTGGTGAGGAAAAGTAACACCTACTCACATTTCATCCAAATCCCAATTAAATAGTAAAGAAATAAAATATCCAAGAGTGAGAAAATAACCCAAAAATTACTTATTTATCCCACAAACCTAAAGCCCATGTACTTTCTTCACGATCATCTCTTCTTCATCGCGACTACAACAATTATTGAGGGAAATCTTCCTCATCCTTCTTTTATTCAACAAAGAAAGACGTCGAATTGGGGTCTCTTCCGACATTCTTAATCTCTCCTCTTCCTCCTCTTATCTCATCTAGGGTTACCGAACATACCCAATCAATTGATTGAGCTGCTTCTCTCAACGTTTAGGGTTTTCATCTTTTTTATGGATATTTTGATTCGCAAAACATACCCAATCAGCCAACCTTTTTATTTTTCAAGTCGCATTAGCAACACCGATCAATTTGTTCTTCTTTCCAACTTACAATCTTCATCTTTTGTTAACGTCAATTTTATCCCAGTTGTGATTCTTGGATGAACAATCAAATAGAAAAATGAGAAGAAAGCTTAATTCGATTGCTAAAGGAAGAGTTCTTACAACTTCTCAAGTTCTTTGTGAACAGGAGACCTTAATTCTTCTTACAATTTTATACTGAGCATTTCCTCTTCTTTACTATTTAACAGTGATTCCTAACAAACTTCTATATAAAATTCTAAATGGACAAATGAAGGATTGACACGTGGTCAATTCTTCTTCTTACAAACAAATACAAAAATTTTAAAATTCAAATTTCCCTCTTCATTTTCGCTCCAGCATTTGGGAATCCCCTTATTTGATTCTTTCATTTGTTCAAACATGACAGATTGCACCCCCAATTGTCATTTTCATCGTTCTAGGTCTTTTTAATACTAGTTCAAAAATCAAGCTAAGCTAGGGAAAGGAGGAGGAGAAAAATAAGAAGCGATGGGGAAATGTAAGTTCTTGAACCATTTTTGGGATTTGTGTTGTTTTTATATTTTGGGTGTGCTTGATTTTTGTGTAAAATTTGGGTTTTTATGGTGAAAAGAGGAATTGTGACATTTTTGGGATTTTGGGGTCTGTGAATTTGAGTTTTGTACATAGAGTTGACAAACCCTAGATTGCTTGAATTGGGTTTGTGATAATTTGGTGATAATTGAATGTAATTTGTTTATTGTGTTATTTGAATTTCGGGTTCCAGTAGTTTTTTTGAGTGTTTTTCAGTTATAAATGGTCAATGATACCATTTCAGAATGTCAATAGCGCACACTTTTGTAATGGGTTTTGTTTTTGGACCTTGGGTATTCTTTAGTTTAATTTCGAAGTGAGTGTGCTGGATTTGTTTTCAACCCCATTATGAATTTTGTTGTTTTGGGTATTTTTTCTGTACAAAAGTGTTTGCCTTCATGTTGATTTGGAGATTTTGCTTGGCAGTGTTAATGTGAAGCCGGTTTGCAATTGCTCTACTTGTTGTTTTACTATTTGAATTCTAGGTATTATGTAGTTATGTTCCTTCTTTTTTTCTTTGAATTTTAATTCTATGTGATCCTTCACATGTTAGATGGACTAAATTCAGTTTCAACTTTCTTAGTCTTTTGTTGCTTTGTTTTGGTTTGTCATTTATAGTAATGTTGAGTTTATAATGTTCAATTTATAAACTTGATGATTTGGTGAAACCCTAGTTCATATTGACTTATGATTTGATATATTTTGTGATAATTAGGATAATTAAGAGACAAGGAACTTGATTTCGTGACATGATTCTAATTATTGGTTGTATGATGATACATGTTTGAAGGCAAAAATAATTCTACCATGGCTAAACATGGCACGGAAATGAGAATGTAACCGAAACCGTTCGAAGCAGAAATCCCACTACATCATTCAAAGTTGATGAATTTTGTTATGTATTCGGTCGGAAAAGGCCAATCCATAGTATCTTAATTGTAAACAATGGGTTGGCTGCGGTGAAGTTCATGCGTAGTGTTAGAACATGGGCTTATGAGACATTTGGTACTGAAAAAGCAATCTTGCTAGTGGCCATGGTGACCCACGAGGATGTGAGGATCAATGCTAAGCACATTATCATCTGTGGAAGTCCTTGGTGGAACCAACAATAACAACTATGCTAATGTGCAACTCATTGTAGAGGTGTGTATTATATTTGATATCCTCTTTATATAGAGAAGGACTTATCAGTTACTTGATTATCCATTATCTATAACAAATACGTGATTTTGACAGAAGAAACAACCTAATAAAATATCACTATATAAATAAACTTTGCCCTTAAATAATAAAACAAAAATTTTACATCTAGAAGTCTTGGACCTTGGTTTTGATCATTTGTTCCAAATTTGTTATTGTGCTTTTACTATTAGCTACACTTTTTTGAAGTAGAACTAGTATTTCATTTGAAAGTATAGTTAGTTATATTAGATTTTTAACATCCTTGTGAACATTAAGTGTTTTTTATTTTATTTTGGGCCATCCTCAGATGGCAGAGATAACACATGTTGATGCGGTTTTGCCTGGATGGGGTCATGCATCTGAGAACCCAGAGCTACCAGATGCACTGAATGCAAAGGGTATTATATTTCTTGGCCCTCCAGCTTCATCTATGGCAACACTAGGAAATAAAATTGGTTCATTTCTTATTGCTCAAGAGGCAAGAGTATCAACACTCCACTGGAGTGGCTCACATGTAAATCTTCTTATAGATGTTTATTTATTTCCATCTATTGATGTATTGAGAGTCTCATTGCCAAAGTTCTTCTCTTTCAGGTTAAAATTCCGACAGATCGTTGTTTGGGGTTCATTTATGATGACATCTATCGTGAAGTTTGTGTTTACACAATAAAGGAGCTGGTAGCAAGGTGTCAGGTGGTGAGTTACCCTGTAATGATAAAGGCATCTTGGGGTGGTGGTGGCAAGGGCATAAGAAAGGTTTGTTTCTGCTTGACTACAACATGTTCTTTAGATGTACGAACTAAGTTTGAATTTTCTAGTACAAAGATCGATAATACAGATATAATTTTCACAAGGGTTTGACTTCTCTTTGGTCTTTTAACTTTCAATTTTTAAAACATGAATCTCTTTTTATAGGTTCATAATGATGATGAAGTGAAAGCATTGTTCAAACAAGTTCAGGGCTAAGTTCCTGGATCTCCAATTTTTGTAATGAAGGTTGCTTCCCAGGTGAGTATATCCTTATCTTGCCACTTGTTCAACGAAGTGCATAATCTCAATAATTTTGAGACTAAACCTTGTTGCAATAAATTGAATATGTTTATGTATAGTTTAGTTAATCTGCGATCAATATGGAAGTTTAGTTAAATTTTGAGGCTACACATGGAAGTTTAGTTAATCTGCGATCAATATGGCAATGTTGCAGCATTGCACAGCCATGACTGTAGTGTTCAGAGACCGTTGTAGCGTTCAGAGACCGCAATCAGAAGGTGACATGTAATTTTATTTAAAACTTCTAGCTATAAAGGAATTGCATTAGTTTATTGTTTTCTTCCTTCTATTTGGGTCGCTAGCCTGACTTGATGGAAATTTTATAGAGAGCCAGGCCAGGCCCAATACCATCAATCATCCTAGAGATGCTCATAATGACCCAATTGAACACAATCACCCGGACAAAAAACTCCCTTGTTGTTGACCTGGCTCTAAGGGTCTGGCTGTCTAGATTTTTTGGACTTGATGATAGCAAATGTTACTGTGCTTTGACATGTTTTGGTTTCCCATAGATTATTGAGTAGGGTACAATTACAGTAGCACCATTAGAGACTTTGAAAGAGCTGGAGCAGGCAGCGTAGAGGCTTGCTAAATGTGTGAACTATGTTGGAGCCGCTACTGTTGAGTATCTATACAGCATGGAAACTGGAGAGTACTTCTTTTAGAGCTCAATCCCAAGCTACAGGTTTGTGAAAAATTGTGCTCATAATACAGAAAACTTAATACTTATATTTTACTAGACAACTTAACAATTCTTCTAATGATGATAATACTAAAAACTTGATCTTCAAATAAAAGATAATGCTGAACTGGAATTCCTGTGAGATTGTGAAAGCCAAGATTTTAAGTTTTTTTTTTTTTTTTTGAAAGGCAAGCGTGGGGGTTTATATGGGCTCCCCGGACCACTGAAATTGAAAAAAAAAAAAAAAGATTGGTTACATTCGTGCATATTTCCTACCTCTAGCATCATCAAATACAATCTTCTTAATATCTTCCACGAAGGAACTTGGGATTATCTCAACAAACTCATGAGTTGGTAAGAGCTTTGCTAATTTATCCGCGGCCTGGTTTGTCTCCCGTACTGCGTGCATGAGTCTGCAACCTTCGAATTGTGTTAGAGCCGCCTTGATCCTTCTAGTGATATGCACTGCTTCCCATGGGGGTGCTCTGTCAGTAGTAAGGAGCTTGAGAGCAATGTTGGAGTCCATACTAAACTCCAGTCTGCGTAATGTGTGTCGCTGGGCAAGTTAGATACCCAATTCAATCCCCTGTAGCTCGTGAAGTAGTACCGTTTGCGCTCTTTGGCTCCCTGCCCTGGCTGCCACCACTACTCCATCATGGTCCCTAATGAGTGCTGCGTATCCCCCTTATGTGCCTGTGAGTGAGCCATCAGAGTTCACCTTGAACCAGCCATGTTCAGGTCGCTCCCATGCATGTAAGGTGAAGGGTCTAGAGTGGTATTAGATCTCTAGTCTCCAATTGTAAAAACGTTGTCTATTATCCGCATTATCCTCGATTCGAAGGTCTAGGACTGAGGCACGTAGTCTGACATCCTCTATGATCTTATTCTCCACTTCAATGGCTGCCCGAAATTTGGACTGGAAGAGCCTGCAATTCCTCTATGTCCAGA
The DNA here is from genome assembly GCA_963556465.1 of Berberis vulgaris. Taxonomy (NCBI): domain Eukaryota; kingdom Viridiplantae; phylum Streptophyta; class Magnoliopsida; order Ranunculales; family Berberidaceae; genus Berberis; species Berberis vulgaris. Next base: position 35,777,797 of record OY747126.1, on the reverse strand, counting down.
GGTGATAAGTAGTGGCATTGTGGGCCAGTCGCTTGAGCACACTGTTGGGTGAGGTACCAGAGAAATGCAGCTCACACAATCTCCACTCAGCAGCCCAGTCCATGACTTGGTGCTTAAGGCCTAGTTGGAGTAGGATGCGCATCCATATGAAGCTGGAGTATCTGTATTTGAAGAATAGGTGTTCTTCACATTCAGGTTTGTCACTGCATAGAGGGCAAGAAGACCTGTCAACGACTCCCCATTTCAGTAATTTATCCTGGGTTTTAAGGGCCTTATGCATTGCTAACCAGGTGATGAAACTCTGTCTGGGTATCCTCCCAGTGAACCACACCAGCTTGGACCATGACACTGACTGAGATCTTCTTCTCGTTGAGTGATAAGCGCTTTTGTTAGAGAATTCCCCATCTTGGCCTCCCATCCAGGTAATGACATCTCTGTGCGCAGTGTCTAGTTCCACCATTCCCAGGTCTGCACATATGTCTGGAATGTGCAATCTGTCATGTTGTCTGATGTCCCAGTGATTATTGTGTATCAAAGCACTGACTGTAGCATTATGTTGTAGAGTTGAGTTGTATGTAAGGTGTTGTGGGAAGTTGTTTAGGAGGATACCCATAGGGTGCCAAGGATCTTTCCATAGTTTAGTTTCTTTCCCATCTCCAATTGAATGGACAATGAGTGAGCTAGCCTGTTTCCTGCACTTGAGTATGTTGCGCCAGCACCAGGATGCCTCATTTGGGATAGCCATAGTCCAGAAATGTCTATCTCTGATTAAGTGAGCTTTAGTCCATCGAACCCATAGGTTATCCTTGTTTGAAACAATATTACATACATGCCTCATCATGGCTGCCTTGTTTGATGTTTCAATGCATCTAATGCCCAGGCCTCCCTCTTTGTAAGGGCTGCATATACGTTGCCAATTGACCATAGAAGTCTTTGTATAAGTATCAGAGCCTGACCAGAGAAAGTTCCTCATCATTTTTGTGATATCATCACGAGCACTGGTAGGCAGAATGAAGCAAGATGTCCAGTAAACATGGAGGCTGTTCAACACTGCTCTTATAAGAGTGACTCTTCCTACATAGGAGAGTGTCCTGTTCTTCCAAGATTGAACCCTCGTCCTAAGTCTGTCAATCAAAAGTAGGCACTGGTTGTAGTCCAAACGAGAGGAAATCAAGGGAAATCCCAAGTACCTGACTGGGAGCATCTGAAGGTTGAAATCAAGGCAGCTGGTTATCAGCTGAAGTTCTTCACTGGGAACCCCAGATGCAAACAAGTTGCTTTTGGTGCAATTGATAGCCAGGCCAGTGCACGACCTGAAGATCCATAGGGCCTCAGTTAGAGCCATTGCAGACCGAGTATCTCCCTGAAAGAAGGCTAGTAAGTCATCTGCAAAGCATAGATGGGTGACTAGGGGATTGGTGCACTTGGGGTGCAGCTCGTACTCTCCTGCTTCTACTTTCTCCTTGAGGATTAAATGCAGGACTTCCATAACTAGAACGAACAGGTATGGTGACATTGGACATCGCTGCCTGATTCCTCTCTTGGCCCTAATGAATCCTTTAGGAGACCCATTGATAGAGATGGAGAATCTGGGTGTCGTGATGCATACATTCACCCAGTCAAGGAACAGGCTAGGAAATTGCATTTTCCGCATGACATGCTCAATCGTTTCCCACCTAACCGTATCGTAAGCCTTCGTGATTTTAAGTTGTATACCACATATCAATAAGACAACTAATTGATCTATAGATTTTTCTGATAGTTTTAGAAATATGTTGTTGTATATATTGAAATGGCACAAAGTTGTAAACTTTGAAAATGAACAATTTATAAATGGTTTGTTTGTCCAATAATCAAATTCTTATGTATATTAAGGAGATTGTTTGGAAGTAGGGATTGCATATTATCATATCAGAGTTACACTACAAGAAATTTGGGCTTTGGTGAAGAACGTTCACTGAAACATGTTAATTCATCACCGTTCAGCAATGGTGACAAATTTCAGTCGTCACAACATCCCTCACATAAGGGGCGTTAAATAAAGTATTAGGTGGCAAATTTCTTACTCGTTACAGAAAGTCCGCTTACGTGATGAGTGGTTCATCACATAAACTTATCGCGCGAATATACAATTACAACATGACTGACAAAACCGCTTACATGACGAGTGGTTCATCACATAAACTTAGCGTGCGCATATACAATTACAACATGGGTGACAAAAATTTTCATCACCGTAGAGTGTTATTCGTGACGAAAATCTGGCGTCACGTGTGGTGATTTTCTGTGACGAATTATTCTTCACTTATGTGATTTATATGTGAGGAACAATTTGTCACGATAGTGATTTAAATATCTACTATGAACTTTCTGTGAAGAATCTTTCTTCAGTTATATAATTTATACGTTAGGAATAGTTTATCACAGTAGCGATTTCATACATTAAAATTATCTACCTATGACGAATTTTTCTCACACTTTCATTATATTTGTGACAACTCATTATTCACCCATTTATTGTAACGATCTATTAGCATAAATCTTAAATAGCACTACATATTTTTTTGTAATACACAGTCTAAAATTAAAATAGTAGAATTTTCATTTATCAAAAAATATTGCATTTTTTCATTGCATATGTAATGTCACAAAACCGAATACAATAATGATATCAAGTTACACCATGTTGATGTATGAAAAATAACTAACATTACTCTAGTAACACTAAGCTCCTTAACTCATCAACATCTATTCATACCCACAACCTCCTTGAATCATTCTGGCCACCAAGCTCATCAAAATAAGGATCATTTGGACCACTACCATTAGAACTGTTTGGATCATGACGGGAGGATACACTGTTGATACGACCTGGTTGCATTGTAATTGCCAAAAAGCCTACATTTGATGTTAACAAGTATAAATGTTAATAAAATTGAATTTTCTAAGAATAAACTAAAGATGTAAAAGAAACCTACAAATGTTATTTCATTGTGTTGAACAAAAAGGGCAGGATCCAAGAAACGATAGCAAGTAAAAGAATTATTATATATCTAAACTCAAAATAATAAGTTATACTCTCATAACTTGGGCTTCCTGCTTTTAGTTAACTACAAATAAACTACAAATGAAAGCAACATCATATCACAACCCCACAACAAACATAAGAAAACTAGAAAATATAACAATTTAATATGAAATGATGCTTTAATCTCTTTCTCAATCTCAATGCTATTTATATGCCCGTGCAAAAAAACTTAGCTATTTTTTTTCCCTATGCCTGTGGAGAAAAACTTGAAAAGAAAAGGATACCCATTATAGAAAATGGTAGCATCATATCAAGAATTAAAATACATAGTTAAATAAAACAAAAAAGTATTGAGAATCACTGCTAATGCTCTAGGTTATATCTTCTACAAACAAGCTAACTCATGGTTGCCAACTTGCTATAGATCATGAACCATTTTTCATTATTTCATATATGGTAAGGCTTTTACTAACTAGAGATTAATCAAAATAAACAACAAAAGCAAAAGAAAAAAAGACTAAAAGAAGAGGAGACATCTAATAACAATGACACTGACGAGTTAACCAAGCACATAACTTGAATTGAAGGAATAAAATACATTAAAAACAAAGAATTCTTCAAGTCAGGATGTAGCTCATGTATTCATAAAGTAAGAATTACTGGGGCAACGATGAATGCCGAAAGGAGAGTAGGTATAGAAAATGAATGAGAGAATCATCCATGATCCTTCCTTCTTGTTCTTTCCATACCAAACATGTAACAGCCATTGCCATGGGATAAATCCAGGACGGAAACCTGACTATGTCGGAATATGGGTCTAGGAAGCAAAATGAAAGAATCGTCACAAAGAGAAAAATGCAAGACTCGTTAAATGGCACATCACTGGTAGGAGATCAGGTTTGTTTGAGCAACATAATATCACTTCAAACAAGTTCAAGAAGAAAGAAAACTATCAGAATCACACCAGATTTAGTATGAAAACACCAAATAGAGTCAATCCCCAAACACTTGTCCATACATTCATTTCAAAGTTAAAATTATGAATGGGAGAGTCCTGACTCTGAGGTTATCCAACATATCTTCAATTGTAATTATTGAAATAAAAAAAGATAACAAATATCCATATGCAATGACAGTGGCATATTGTTCCTGGCATGTTCTAATATCAGATATACAAATATTGCATTCTTTCATGATGATGATGATGGATATGATGGATTCAACATCAAAATATGCTCAGATGTAGGTAGTGGCATATTGTCTAAACCAAAGTTATGCATTTTAAATAGGAAGTGGCATGTTCTAACAAAATGGTGCATAAAAGAACATGTGTCTTACCTGCAACCGAGAGTCTGTTGAATTCACATGTTCGTCCAAGGTATCTTGCATAGTGGGGAGAAACCAAACAAGAAAATTAGTGTCTGGTAACAGTCAACAAGATGAAAGATTTGAGAGCAGTATGAACTTTACAAAGGAGAACAATAAAAACAGTAAATAAAAGGTGTAGCCAGTGAGGAACTGGTTGAGGGAACCATACAATGAGCCTAGTATGCAAATCGAGCTGTTCATTGACCGCTAGTGCAATATGTTTTGTACTTCATACCGTCTCTTCCAATTTCTCAAGACCCTCATCTTGTTCTGCATCAATGCAACCCCATAAATGAACCGAGATCAGAAAAAACATAGAAGACGTATAGAAGAAGAAAGTATACATAAAACAAGTATTAGTAGCATACCTCTCATAACTTGTCGCTGGAAATTAACAAGGCCTCGGTTATCCAACCCAGTTGTTCTGCTCATCACATCGGCAGGCTTTATATCTTGTCCAAGCAAGCTGTCTTTGTTAGCAAAGTTGGACATGTTCAGTGTAGAAGCCATTTGTCTGGTTTTCGATCTCAAAGTTGCAAGCACGCCGATGCATCTCCTTGTCTGTTCTGCATTACAGATAATTTTAATGACAAAAAACAAACAAACATTAGCTCCAAGAGAGGAGTGTTGAAAATTCAAAGAGTAATCTCTGTTAAGGAGTGACTTAATCAAAAGTGTAATTTTCTTCAAAACATATGGCATGTAAACACTTAAAACTAATAACACATGTTGATTAAATTCTCAAGGTGCCATGTGAAAAACCTTTTCTTTGTGTCTAATAATAGATTAGATTTATAAACATACTGCCAAATGACAACACTAGGAGAAAGAGCGTGAAAATGGTATCTTAGTATTAAATTTAAACAGGCATCGGCTTCATCACCTCCCTTTGGAGTGGATGCTGCTTCTTTTGTTTTTGTTTCAACCTCAGGCTCTTTAGTATCATCTTCCTATTCCACTGTTTCACTGTCCATCTGGGCTGACGTTCAGGCTTGCTTTTACTGAATCGTAAATACTTGATGCAAAATGAAAGATGAAATTGGCCACAATAAAGACACGCAGACACAAATATTTTTTGTTGAACGATGGATAATGGGTTCAATCCCAAGACCTCATCAAACCCCACCATTGGACACTCTCAAACATGCAAACTAAGATGAAAAAAAACTCTCGATCTGATAAAAAAAACAAACAATCAAGATGAAAAGTTGGATGAATCAACCAAACAGAAACAAAGAAATCATAAGAAAGATAGACACACAACAATTTTTTCACAAACCAAGACATTGACGCGATTTCAAACATTAAGTGCATGTTAAGGAAGAAGAAAACAATAAGCAAATTAGAAGAAAAAAAACACGAATCAAGCGAGCAAACAAAATCGATCGATTAAAGTAAAATAAAAAAAAAAACAAAGAAACAAACAGTAATGGAACTTGCTCAGATGCTCTCACCTCTGAATTGCTTCGTACACCTGTACCTCAGTTGATTGAATTCCCTGAATCTCAGAAAAGCAGCTCAATCAATCGATTGAGGGCAATGGGGTGGATCGGGGCTTTGCTCGTACCCTTCCTCATCTCACAGGAACTATACATCCCTGAATCCGCCCCTTGTATTAACCAATCGATCAAGAAGAAGAAGAAGCACAATAAGAAGAAGCTCGAACAAGATCCCTCAGCAGACGAAGTCCATCTTCCCTCTGAAGCAGGCGTTGTCGAAGCGAGTGATGAAGGAGGAGCTGTAGAAGATGTTTACACCATAACGAGCTCTTCCCTATTGAGGCCAAAAAGTTTGGGTACGAACCCAAGGCGAAGTTGAAGTCGGTAGAGGAAGCTCTTGGTGATTGCGTCAAGAAGAATTTCGATCAGTACTGTAATGAGACGGATCTCAATGGAGCAGTGACTGGTGAAATTGTAATCTTGTGGAATATGTGGAGTTCTAGTTGTAGCCTAATGGTAACAGGAGTATGTAAACCAAACCATAAATCTTGGGTTACCTACCAAAAAATATCGATTGGGTATGTTCTTTTCGGTAACCCTAGACGAGAGAAGAGGGGAAAGAAAGGTGAAGAGTGTCTTGAGAGATATCACATTCGACGTCTTTCTTTGTTGAATAGAAGGAGGAGGAGAATCGCCTCTTCTGATGCAGACGCAATGACCAGAGGAGAGGATCGTGAAGAGAACTGTACATGGGCTTTGGCTTAAGGTTCGTGGGATAAGAAGCTTTTTTTGCTTGAGGAAGATTTTATTTTCTCACTCTTGGCCTTTTATTTCTTCACTATTTGATTGGGCTTTGGATGATATGTGAGGAGGTCTTAATAGTTAATTTTTATCACCAAATGTATTTTATTTAGCTGCCTATGTGTGTTGGGTGCGAAATGTTTATGTGAGGAACTGGGAACCAAAATTTAACTTGAACAAATATGTGACGAATTCTTGTCAAATTTTCTCACGTAAACTCGAAACCGGTGACAAATTTCTAAGCTTCACATATAAGTTCGTCACCTAATGTCAAATTTCTTGTAGTGTCCTACTTAGCATTTTATTGTTTGATTGCTTGGTCTTGTAATTAGGTTTTTTGTTTCTTTCCTTTACTTATTGTTGTGAGTTTCCGACTCCTTTTCCTCTTTTAAAATAAGTTGTTTTACTTTTCAATAACTTGATCAATGAATATAGTCACAACACGCGTGTACTTGAACAAAAAACATGAAAGTTCTTCTAGAATCACAATGAGTTTTGTGAATCTTGGTAATCTGGATGCATGTGTTTTAAAGATTAATTAGTACGTATATTTGTGTTGACACTTATTACTTTATAATGTCGAATGCATGATTTGTTGGTAACTGCAATGCAAAGTTGTACCAACAATGGTAGTGATGTGCATCCAAATAATCCTTATTTTGATGAGCTTGGTGACTATGATGATGAAATGTTCAAGAAGGTTGGGGATATGAATAAATGTTGTTAAGTTAAGGAGCTTAGGTTTACTATGACTTCATTTTTTTTTCGCCAACATGGTGGTAGTTGATATCATTATTAAACTTTTGTAGACTAGTTTGGGGATGATATATGCAATAAAAGAATGCATTATTGTGATGAATGGGTATCTAATTCCTTTAATTTTTAGACTGTACATGACCCAAATTTGGGTGGTCACATTTGAGAGTACGTGTTAGTAGACAGCTACAATAAATTAGTGACAAACGAATCGTCACAAATATAATGAAAGTGTGAGGAAAACTTTGTCACACGTAGAGATTTTTCATGTATTAAATCACTAACGTGACACACTGTTCCTCACATATTAATTACATGAGTGAGGAAAGATTCCTCATAAAAAGTTCACAATGGATATTTTTAATGTATGAAATTACTATCGTGCAAACTGTTCCTCACATATAAGTCACATAAGTGAGGAATGATTCGTCACATAAAGTCAACACATATGATGCCAGATTTTCATCACACATAACACTGTAGAGTGACAAAATTTTCGTCACCCATGTTGTAATTGTATACCCGCGCTAAGTTTATGTGAGGAACCACTTGCCACATAAGCAGACTGTGGGACGAGTAAGAAATTTGTCCCATAGTACTTTCCTTAATGCCCCTTATGTGAGGAACACTGTGACGACTGAAATTTCTTACCGTTGCTGAAACGTGACAAGTTAACATGTTTCAGTTAGGAACAATGTTATTCACTAGAGCCCGATTTTCTTGTAGTATATAACTTTTATAATTCCTAACAATAACGATACTGGTTATAGCTAGCATCTAAATATTACAGCCTAAGCAAACTGAGTATTGGTGGAGACAAAATATTAAACTCTCTGGGCTTGGTGTGAAATATTGTTCCTTCAGATATTCATTTAGTGCATTATTGGTCAATTCCCCCACAGGGTTGGGTAGCTCTCTATATCGACTGACAATGTTGTGGCGGGAGGTGTACTATTGCGGGTGATAAGAATAAAAGTTTACATTTTAAGTTGTTCATTTTTGGAGAAGGCATAAATAACAAGGACGAGTCCCTAGCATTGATGGAGGGATTAAGATGTGTAAATAAGTTTAAATTATACAGACTAATTCAAGAGTTGGTAGATGGTGATTGATGATACATAAAAATAGACCAATTATCGCGGCCATACACGTGGCAGAGAACATCCATCACGAGGATCTGACATCCCATCTACTGGGCCAGCTCTTAAAACCCAAGGAGAATAAAGCTAACCATAGAGGCCCAGACAAGGCCTACTATAAGAAGATATAATCAAAGCTCAAATCCAGGCCCGACACGAGTTATCTCATAAAGAAGAGGAACGTTGCACCAAAAATGAGTCGTGGAGGGAGTTACGCCTCCACGAACACATCTCCATCAAGGAGGAGACTATTACGAGAAACATCTCCTTCTGTTGTGCCTCACATGCTTAAGTCATGCAGAAAATGAACCGCGACCATTATAAAAAGTAAAGGGAACGTTCGCCACAGATATGCAACTTTGACTGAGTTTTGTCCAGATTTACTTCATTCTTCAAACAAAGTTGCAGACTTAATCATCAGAGTGCCTTCGACCACCAAAAAGGTGGTCCTAGGTAATCTAACATCTGTTTTGCAAGTCAAATTCAAAGGAGGATGATTTTTAGACGCATCAGTTTGGCGTTGTCCACGGGGAATGACGAGTTTGCATTCTAAAATAAGATCCACAGTGACGAAGTTCAAAAAAATTAGATATACGATCAACAAGCTGTCAGAACAAATGACACACCCTACAATCGTCAACCCAGTGACGACAACACTCTCCTATTGGCAACAATGTATCACAAGCAGCTCACGAACTAGATGTAGCCCAAATCATCAAGCCAATGGCACCCAAGAATCAAGACCCACAACATGCAATAGCCCAGAGAACCCAGACATCTGATGACGCTGCCACGGATCCTCAGTTAGATCTGCTTATGGTCTAGATGAACTACATTATGAAGATGCTAGAGAAAATCACCCAAGAGCGCATCCAGCCAGTTGATCCTTTCCAGGCACAACCCCAACAAAACTCTGCCAATTGAACTCAAGGGAGTGACAAAGTCCCAGTAGAGCCCCAATAGAGAAACTTCGAGAAAAATGAACTCCTCCAAGGCAAGACTCAAAAGTGTGATGGAGCGCTCACTGAGATCACGTTAAGAATCGGAGTCACTGATCCTAACGTGTTGTACGAATTAGCCAAGTTTGTCACGGCCCGATTTTTGAGAAAACGAAAATCCTAAATTTCCATGTAGGATTATACGTTTCCCAAAAACTCAGGACGTGAAATTCAATAACGAACACATTTAACAGCAATGACAAAAATATAGTTTAGAAAATAGAAACAAACTAAAAAATAAAAATAAAACTCTTAACCAGGAAACTCTGACATTGCTAGCCCTACTAACGGAACTCCAGTAACGCTGCTAAAAAATCTCTAAACCTGAAAGGCTAGTCGGCTACATTCCCAAAGGAATGTACCCAAGAAGCAAAAGATCACTTGGGTCAGCAATAAAGCTGGTGTGAGTAATCTTCATCCCAAAATTCAACACATCAGCAAGTGATAACATAAAATTTAAACACAACCCATGAACAACCACACAAACAGGTAGTTCCTCAATGAGGCAAAGATGTTATGCAAGAAAATCACAGTTCAAATAATGTAGTTCCTCAACGAGGCAATCATGTCATCATCCTGATAAGTAAATAAGTATTTACTTGTACTTACTCTATAGATGTTGACTATGACAAGTCTGACTTGCAGAAATATTAGTGGACTTGCCATCCTGCATGAAAAGGGTTATAAACAATATAAATGTACTTTATTAATTAAAACAATTATCTTCGTACATTATTTGACTTAAGCATACTATTCATTTTTATTAAATTTATTCGTTTTTAACGAGTTGATTCATTATTTTAACGAATTGATCATTTTTTAACGGATTGATCACTTAGATGATACCACATTCACACCTCCTCCGTGCCGAACATACATGCTCGTATGCCACTCTCATATAAATGAGGACTTCTCCGTCATTCCCAAGTGGAGACACATCGATACATGCATGCATCACCGGATATCCCTAACTATATGAGTAACAAAAATCCACTCTTGGGCTATCAATGCGCATAAAGTCACGACACATTTTTTACGGATAAATATCAAGCCTATTTTAAGTATTCCAAAACCACAACCTTTCCGCAAGACTAACCCGAAAGTTATTTTAGTTTCTCTATAAGAAAGAAGTGCCCCACATCCGCAAGACAACCCGCCAGTTATTTAGTTTCTCTATAAGATAGGGGAAATAATAAAATAAGAGGTGTGGTAGTTCTAAGTGATACAATTCCAGGTGATTAAATTTTCAGGAATTAAAGTTTATCAATATCATTTATTTTTGATATTTCAATTTTCTCTCACAATGACACTTTGTCATTTATAAATCGATTCACTACAATCTCCGCCCATACTTTTGGGGAAACATGGTTTTTTTTGTAAACAAATTTTATATAGCAGAGCGAGGATCAAACCCATTTAATAAGATGATTCAAGTTCCTACGAGTATGGTAACATCACATTTTCAATCATAGCTCCTTATTGAGTCTAATTCAAGCTATGAAATAAAACCTCATTACTTAATAACATTGTTAATCATAAAAAAAAACAACATATATATATAAACCATACTCCAATTCTCATTATCATACATTACTGCATATAGCAAAGGAGTTCAAAATGTTCATCACAAGAGTTGCATTTATACCAACCCATCCTTTAACGCAAAGTAAACAACTAAAATGCAAGAGAATCGCAAAGGGATTTTCATTTTAGATCCATCAACTATAGAAATCGAAGCATGAAACTCAATAAAAAGAAACTCTAAATTCAACTGAAACAAATAGCTTGGACTGATTCATACAACAATGTATATCAACTAGAACATCCCCCTAAATCAACTGATTCGAACATCCAAAAACCAGCTGAAACGCCCGCTTAAATTAGTTGAAATAAGCTTTAAACATAGCTACAAACAACCCCCAAAATCTACTAAAACCAACCATCTAAGGTCAATCGTAGCCTTCCCCAAACTCAACCGGAAACATCCTAGTTGCAGCATGTAACACAGTCCCAAGAAAATCATGTTTCAGTCTGCACAACAAAACCAATACACCTTAAATTCAGCTACCACAATAATCCCATTACAACCCAATCTCAAAGTCGAAATAAAATCAATTTGACCCTGTAGCCATCCCACCAACCAACCTTATTCGAGCGATAAATTGTAACTTCATAACAACATTTTTCTTTTACATCAAATGCAACCCAATACAGACCCTAAACAACTATGTTTCAATCCCAAAACAGTCAAATAAATAACCCTGCCAACAATACCGAAATGAACAAGCTGTTCTAACCGAATAGTTTGACCAATCATCACTCAAATGTACATAACTCTCACGTTAGAACTCCAAATTGCATACCGTTTGGGGAAATAAAAAGTAGACACAAAGAGGTTTCCAACCATATAAGGCATACCCCATGATTATGTCTATAACAGTAGAGATTTTACAAACAAAACAGGCCATCTGTCAGCCTTTGGCTGATTTACCTATTGTCACTAAAATGAGTATATCTTCTTGTACACAGCTCAGATTGTCATACCGTAAAATCTTTTAGAAACTAGACTCAAACAGGAAACTTTTGATATATCACATGATACTATACCTGCTCAAAAACCCAATCAAAACTCCGAGAAAAAAACTACACAAGATCAGTCCAATTACCATACATATTTCAGTTTCATCTCACATTGAGCCCCAAGCCCCAAGCTCTGCTAGAAATGGAAATTCACACTTGATTCATACATATAAAGTAAACAATAACTACCATTGATCTCCTCGACAACAGCCTGTTGAGTCTAACCAATGTCTCACGTCCAAATGGTTCCTTGGATTCTCATTTGAAAGTCCAATCTCAAAACCAATTACAATCCTAACATACTGGATGGTTATTAATAGAAAAGATCAATCCTGTATTTCAATCCAGTCCTACAAACATGCATGGAACCAATCCCTTATCTGTGATCTCAATCTAACTTGTCAAGTTAATCAATTATATCTTAACATCCATAATCAAGTTAGCTAATAAAATTGGCATTTCAACATCAAGTTGTGGTAAGGCCTTCCTTGTCAGCAAGTTCTTTGAAGAACCCAAATCCAAGCCTACAGTCCCTAAACCTCTTTCTTTTATGTATCCACAGTTAATTATTTATCTCATACTAACTATCCACATTGGAACTTCGATGCTTTCACAAATAATGAGTGGGTACAAATGAGGGTTCTTAATAGTATAACTCATGCAAATGAAGGCAATAACAAACACAACAAACAAAACATATAACTTCAAATGTCATATATTTTCATTGTCAACAAATCAAATGGGTATGCATTTAATTACTATGAGTTGCTTTCCAAGTCTCATTTGGGATGATTTTAGATGCCATGACAAGGTCAGTGTATAGATTTGTATGGAGTATGGGGTGGGGAGGAATGCATCTATACTTAATTTGTTGTGTAAGTACCACATACAGTTTTAACACACTCTCACACCTACCATGCTTTCTCACACACCCATATTTATAACAAAACTGTGCAAAAGTTTCTCGTGTGCATTTCATCAAATAATTCAAAGGCAATCTCAAGACATACGTTTTCAAACTTGGCATAGTTTTCCGACATCATGAAACATCCATCTATATCGTATTGCAAGCAATGAACAAAGAAGAACAATTGAAAAACACAGAAAACTCATAAAAAGTAGTGATAATTACTCAGCAGACTCCTAAAATCTAGAAAACAAAACATTTTAACTTCCCATTTACACAACAGAGAATGTATATTGGTTTGGTTTTCTCAAAATCCACTTCATCCCAAATATGAACAATTCAATAAAAATCTATCCCAAATACATAGATTCATCTAGACAAAATGTATGAAAAGAAAATGAAGAAAAACTCACATTTGAACAGAGAATTGAAACTCGATCAACATATAGGCGGGCGAACGAACGAACACACGCTAACCATCGCCACATCGACCGTTATCTAACGTAACACCAAACAACACCAAATACCTTGCCTACAAACCTATTTTTGGCATCGAAATCTAAAGGGATTGAAAGGGAAGATAAAGGAATGAAAAAGGAAGAACAGAAGAGTGGTTGGGCGAAGAAACGCACGACAACATCTCGACGCCAGCCGCCGTCACCGAAGAAGGATAAGAGGAAGAACAAAGCTTGCTCTCTTTGTGGCACAAGAGAAGAATAAAAGGAAGGTTTTTTTTTATATTGTGGGTGGCTATTCGCCCCCACTAAAATTCTAATGGTAGTTCGCCATAAACTCATGAAAATAAAACCCTAAAATTTAAATTCAATTTGAATATAACTCTATTTTATTTAATTCAAAATAAAATAAATTAGCTTTATGAAATTTAGGGATGTTACATTATACACACGTTAAACGAAATCTTGTCCCGAGATTCGGAAAGTAAGAAAGTTAGGTGAATTGCGAAAAAAATAAAATTTGGCAAGCGAACTAATATTTTAAAATAAAATTTAAAATGAACTTTAGGCACCTAAATTTTTATTATCATTAAAAAGTACGGGTGTTACAAAGTTGCCATTCCTTGATGACCTCATGAACACTCATATGTCGAAAAAGTTCACTCCACCAAAGTTCGAAGTATATGATGGTACCACCGACCCAACGGATCACCTGAGACACTTCCACCACATGATGGCATTGAAAGAGACCATGGAGTCAATCCCGTGCATAACATTTCCAACTAGCCTTACCTCCACGACAATGAATTGGTTCAACAACCTACCACTAAGATCAATAGACTCCTTTCAGGAGTTAGCAACCGCTTTTATTACGAAAAGACCACACTACCTCCTACATGTCAAACAGAGGCCCAAAGAGACGATATAGGAATACGTCACTCGTTTCACCAACGAACTAACAATGCTTGAATGATGCAGCAATAATACATCCACCGCAACTTTCACTGCCGGGTTGAAAAGAGACCCATTTTTTTATGCTCTGAACTTAGAACCTCTAAAAAAATGGCAGTCTTGCTGAAAATAGCCCAAAAACACATGTCTCTTGAAGAGATGAAAGCTGCCATGAGGAAAATGAATAGAAAACGAAAAATCATTCAAAGAAACAGGAAAGGAAGGAAGAAAGAAGGTGAGATGATGGACCACGGGAAGATAGCAGTCAATCAAAAAAACATCGGAATAATGGAAGGACCGAGTTCAACAAGCAGGAATCCAGGAAGTCAATATCGGCACTACCCAATCACGAGCGGATAATCAACGTAATGAAAAAGAAATACGAACCATACACGACCCTAAAAATAAGCCAGACCAATATCCTGAAGTACATGGAAAATTGGGAGAGCGACAACTGGCCATCCAGAATGAAAGGAGACCTAGAAGGAAGAGACAAAAATATGTATTGTTCCTTCCACAAGGATCACGGGCATGATACCGAGGACTGCTATAAGTTGAATGAAGAAAACGAGCATTGGATTCAAAGAAGACGACTCAATGAATTCATTGGAATGTCAGACAAACAACTCAAAGGGAAAGAAAAAGGGAGATACCACTGCCATGGGATCAAAAGAACAATCTAGGGAACTGATATACACTTTACACTGCGTCTACCCAAGCAATGAAGCACCTTCTACTCGAGCAAATCTATATCGAAGCGGAAAAACTAACACTTTGAAGATGCTTGCACCGATCGACTCAAGGACTCCACCAACGGATGCAAACCCAGTGCGAATTACCAACGAAAGAGTTAACGATGACGAACTCCATCAAACCTCAGCAAGTGACGCCAAGCAATGTACTTACAAGAGCATGATCGGACAGTTTGACACTGATATGGGAGTAACCGGTCAAACCAATATTGCTTGGCTACTGGATCAGAAAGCTTCAATGATGAACAGATAGTAGAAGCAATAATAGAACAAGCGACGGAGGTCACGAATGAAACTATTAAGTGCAACAAAGGCATGAATGTCCAAACACGAAGATGGATATCAACTAAGCAATGAACAAGCAAGAAAAACAAATTACTCCCCGATGTAGCGTAACTGCTCCAAAAAAATGACCATTAGGAACGATCGGAGCATCCAAAAGGGAAAATCAATTAAATTACAAATTTGGAATCATCATCCC
This sequence comes from Berberis vulgaris, assembly GCA_963556465.1. Taxonomy (NCBI): domain Eukaryota; kingdom Viridiplantae; phylum Streptophyta; class Magnoliopsida; order Ranunculales; family Berberidaceae; genus Berberis; species Berberis vulgaris. Next base: position 35,762,142 of record OY747126.1, on the reverse strand, counting down.
ACGAAGGATAAAAGCATCAAAATTCAGCCATGCAAAACAATCATCATATAAAACCAAAAGGAATCAGGACACTAGTCGGTATATATAATAAACTTCTGGCCTGATCAACCAACGAAGTAAAGGTTGGACGAATGAGTCAACTAAGTAAAGGAGTCTGATTCGACTAGAATGTCGAACCAATAAAGTAAAGGTTGGCTGAACGAATCAACTAAGTAAAAGCAACTTCGGGTCGACTAGAATGTCGAACCAAAGAAGTAAAGGTTGGACGAACGAGTCAACTAAGTAAAAGGAACTTTGGGTCGACTAGAAGGTCGAACCAATGAAGTAAAGGTTTAAAGAATGAGTCAACTAAGTAAAAACAACTTCGGATCAACTAGAACGTCGAACCAACGATGTAAAGGTTGGACGAACGAGTTAACTAAGTAAAAACAACTCCTAGTCGATAGAACGTCAAACCAACGAAGTAAAGGTTGGACGAACGAGTCAACTAAGTAAAAACAACTTCAGGCCGACTAGAATGTCGAACCAACGAAGTAAAGGTTGGACGACAAGTCAACTAAGTAAAAGCAACTTTGGGCTGATTAGAATGTCGAACCAACGAAGTGATGGTTGGACGAACGAGTCAACTAACTAAAAGCAACTTCGAGTTGAATAGTCGACTAGAACGACGAAACAATGAAATGTAGGTTAGACGAACGAGTCAACTAAATAAAAACAACTTCGGGTCGACTAAAACGTCGAACCAACAAAGTGAAGGTTGGACGAACCAGTCAACTAAGTAAAAACAACTTTGGGTCGACTAGAGAGTCGAACCAACGAAGTAAAAGTTGGATGAACGAGTCAATTAAATAAAGGTAATTTCGGGTCGACTGAAACGTCAAACCAACGAAGCAAAACTTTAATGAAACGACTTTGGGTTAACCAGATTGTCGAGTCAACGAAGTAAGAGTTGAGCGAATAACCCAACTCGAAAGAGTCAAATTCCGTTTTGATTAGAGTATCAAACCAGCGAAGCAAAATATGAAGGAACAGGTTAACTTAACTCAAGAGAGCCTCGGATTAACTAACGCACTAGATCGAAAAATAGAAGACAAACAAACAAAACAACATTCTCACAAAAGCTTCGAGATAACCAATTTGAGGTTAAGACGGACGTATCGGAGCGTGGGAGAATTCAAATCAAGAAAAGTCAAGCAAGATAAAAAATATAGCTGTAAAAATCAAAGTTGGAGTACAAATCATTTCGACAATAATGATCAACGTATAAAAGGTACAGGCAACACGAACAAAGTCAACAAGATGAACCACGATTACGAAGAAAAGTAAAGGAGAAAATTCATGTTCTTTAATAAAGCTATTCTATTACATTCAAGGAAGAAAGTAATAGAGCAGAAGGTCAAGCAAAAGGATCCATAACATCGTCAACAACACCATCTGACGAACGAAAGGCAGCTGGATCATTGGCAAGAACTCTCTCTTCAAGAAGAAAAGGCAATGGCTCTTCAGCTGTTGGATCACTCGGAGGGTCTTCAGCACCGTCTTCATCCTCGAAGGTTTGATAGACCAAGTGACGATATTGAGACAATTAACACCAAGATCCTTGATATAATCGAGAAGCTCAGTCCGTCCATCAACAATTTGCTGCCAATCCACCACCTCCATAATGTGGAGCCTGTCCTTAACAGAAGCAAGTTCATTCCTAACCACTATAAGTTGGCCCTCAGCAGTAATAAACATTGCGGAGGTATCAACCTTTACTTGATCAAGTCCAGCCATTAAATGCTCCACCCTTTTCTCGGTAATGTCGCGGTTGGTAGAGTGTTCTATCACGGCATGTGCAACCTCGTCATGGAGTGCCTTCTTGGTGGATAGCTTTTTTTTCACTTCATGTAAGCATGCATAAACACCGTCCAATTCGGTTCTTAAAGATTAGAGCTCGATCACAGACCGATCTCGTGCACCCTCCGCTTCGACCAACAAGGCTTGAGCAACCCTGACCGCTTTGATCCGTTCTAAGCATTGCACTCTTAACACGTCAGATGGATAAAGAACATGGGAAAATACCTACAGCAGCACAACAAGCTTCTTCTCCAGAAAAACCACAAGATTACGACTAGAATGATAACCTGAACCCATCACCCTTGCGTAAGCAAGATGACTCATCCCATCCATTATATGCCTAAGACCATCGTAAAATTGAAGGATCGGATCCAGCATAGGCCTCAGAACTTTTCTCATCATGGAAATTGGACCAGTAGCGCCAATGCTAACAGGAGCCCGCTCGGCTTCGTTCAACACTAATAAGTTTAGTTGATACACTTAAAATGGAACTCCAAATGAATTTCTTTTGCAAAATCTTCCAAACAAATCCTAGAATGCAAGTAGAGCATTCAAACAATTTAAGCTATGGAAAATAAAGACAACTTAGCTATGCATGCAAGGTGAAGTACATAGAGTCATAGAGTCAACGAGAGAAAAAATCAAACCAGACAAAGAACAACAATATAACAAGGTTCACCTAAGCTGGAGTTTGATTGGCTCCGACCAGATACTTCCTAGGTGGAAAAGGCTCGCAAGCCTCAAGTCTTTATTACTTGATTAAATGAGAAGTCTACTCTAAGTCAATATTCCACTTCACCATGATCCTATAAGACTTACTGACAAAAACCAAATCTTTTATTTTGCAAGTCTTACAAACACCTTGGCAATCACTGATGGGATGCACCGCAACCAAGTCTTACGATCGTGTGCTTGAAATTTTGGAGATACAAATTGGACTTATTTTCATGCTTCGCATGACTTACCAAATAGCCAAAGATCACATCATCATGAAATGCGATACAAATCCACTAGGGTGAGATTTAATCAGGGTGTGATTTAATCATCCAAATCCACTCCATGAGTTCAATAACCCACACGGGGCGAATGTGAGTTTATGCAAGGAGAATACTCAAAGGGTTTGTCTCTTCTAGTGACACTTGTTCGTTGGATAGAGAGGTTTTAAAGCTCTTTCACATTCACTCCCTCACACAATGAAATATGGAAGCTTCACTCAAGGATGATAAGAATTGGCGGACGACGGTCGCCAAACCCGATCAGGTAACCCTAGCCAGTGATGACTAATGACAACTTCTGATCAAAGCCAAGACCTATAGTCCTCACTACGCAGGTGTAGATGGTTTTGAAGGTGGGAGCCTAATCAGTTTCAACTGATGTCGACGGTTTGCCATGGGACCACTGCTCTTCTACAAACCATGGTCGCTGAATTACCAACCAAAGACTTGTAGCTCGCTCCGCGTGGGTGTAGATGGTCTGGAAGGTGGGAACCTAGTTAGTCCCGAACTGATTCCGATGGCTTGCCACGGGACCATTGCTCTTCTACAGACCATAATCACCAAAAAACCCCAAATTTGTAGCTTGATGCGCACAGGTGTAAATGATTTGGAAGGTGGGAATCTAGTAAGTCCTAAACTGATTTCGATGGCTTGCCACAAGACTACTGCTCTTCTACAAACCATGGTTGCTAAATCCCCTCGTCCCAAACTTGTATCCTACTACATGCGGGTGTAGATGGTTTGGAAGGTGGGAGCCTAGTCAGCCCTGACTGATGTCAACGGATCGCCATGCGACCATCGCTCCCTTTGAATACAGCGGTCGTCAAAATAAATCACAGCTCAGGTAGCTTCTTCATCCTCACATAGGCTGGCATTCTATTATCAGCAATGGCACTCGCGCCGACTTAAAAATCAACCTGCTGAAATACGGACAAACGCTACATGGAATATTAGCCCGAGCTTACGAAACCTGACTCGGGACAAAAGCTCTAGCTCAAAGACAAGGCATGTGCTCGACTATCACAGTTCACTCATGTCAGCAACCGCAACCGATAGTCAAATACGCAAATTAAGTCCCCAGTGGCTTACCTTAAGGGTGAGCTACCGCCTGGGTAGCCTAGACCACTAACTCGGGGGGAGTAGCTGATGATACACCAAAACGGATTTCTTCTACACAATACATGTGTCATGATGATTTTGATGAATAATAGACCCAAGCGTCAGTCCAACACTGATCTGACCCAAGCGGCTCTAAGCCTGCACAATGCAGTCCGTCAGACGGACCCAAATCATTACAACATCCTAAGCCCACGCGTCTCACACCTATCCTCAATACCTGGAAGCCCTACTAAGGCAAGTACCTTGAGGATCAGCTTCGGACAGGCAAGACAACAACACTTTGCTTCCAACTAGGAAGCAAATATCAAAGTATATGTCACACATGGACACTTCTATCTATGGACTATTCTCTGATTGGGAACTATCTCTCACGTATCTAGGAGCACAAGGCTAACAGGGAAACTCCCCTTCACAGCACAACTCTTAATTAGATAAGCATCTCCACGAAGATCTTCTTCACTAAACTACACCACTTATGGCCTAGTTAAACCAAGACTCCAGCACTATAAATAAGACATGAGGTTGGTAAGCTAAGGTACACTACAAATTCCCTATTTAGAGCATTACGCCTTCCTCAAACTCCTGTCCGACTTTAGCATCGGCAACCCCAAAAGTGGTTTGTGGCTCACGTGCGTTCCTTGTGCAAGTCAGTAGGTTTGCAGGTCAAGGTCAAAGTAGAGAGCAAAAATTGACTGCATCACTACTCAAGCTTGATTTTTAATTAATCAATATCAAAACTGAGTAAAATTTTCATTATAACCTTATCAACAAAATAAATTATTCTAAAACTTTCCTAAACTTGCCAAAACTACTTAAGAAAACTTGAAAGTTAAGGTGATATAATAAAAAAACATGACACTTTCATAGTACTTTTATGCTGAAAATAGCTCCTAAAATGCTAATACGATTTGCTCCTGAATCATACTCCCAGGCTTAAAAAATTTGTTTTTGAGTTTTGCCATATTGTTGTTCTTGTTGCAATCTATACATTGTTTTTCACTCATTCACAAAAAAGGATTCAACCTTGAATCCGATCGTTGTAATTACTTTCTAGCTCAAAGAAAAACATCCAAAACTTGTCAAACTACAAGTTGAATTCCAATGTGGCTAAAAGCATGACATTTCAAGAGGTTACTTCAATTTGAATCAGGATATTCATAGCCATGATTCAAAATATTTTCCTCGAATCTAGACTTTTCCATCACCAAGTCATGAGTAGGGGTGGGCATCCCATCCTGCAATTCCGATCCCATCCCGATTTTTTGTGGTCTTTTTGGGATTGATCAATCCCATTCTGATCTAGTCCCCTCCCATTCCAATCTAAAATTGAATGGGATCGGGATGACGATTTTAATCACGCCCATCCCTTCCTGTCCCGAACTCTTAACTTATCTTTCCAATAACAAATATGAACTCTTGAATTTAATTCATACATAACGCACCACCAATGAGTGTAATTCAGGTGGGGTAGTAACTAGTGAATGGTATGATGCAGTCCCTCAGCATTTACTAATTGTGCCTACCTCATAAGCCTTGAATGGAAAATGAACTATTACACACTTTTTTTTGTTTGCATGAACTATTATAACCCATGCAACATACACCAACCATACACGCATGTGCATCAACCTCCACTCACATACTCAAGAACACAACCATCTAGCGAAAGCAATAAGGAAAAATCTGCACTAACAACATCACCATAGCACTCACTAGTCGCAAAACTATAGCCAACTTAATGAAAATCATCTTATTATTCTAATATTGACCTCTTTTTCCTCACAAAAAAAAAAAAAAAAAAAAGATTCATTTAAGCTTTGTTTTCTGATCTCTCCATGAGTACCAGTGAGAGGGTTGTTCTCAGATAGATTAATGGTGATTGCTCTTGAGAACTCTTTCGCCCAATAGTCATGATCCTTGGGCATCTTTTTCACATAGCTCTTAGTTCTCTTGTCAGTGGCTATTTGGTGGTCTACTATGAGTACCCTGTTGAAAAGTAAACTTAAGACAGATTTGACCAGCGTTTGAAGGAGCTACACTTATCCAAATTTAGCTTATAATATATCCAAAGAAATCGCTTTTTATATATTTTCCAAATCTTCAAACGGTGCATCAGTTGAGTTTGTATTGAGAAAGTTATAGTCAATATACTGCTGACTGTTCAGTGGAAACCGAAAAACAGTGAATGGTGAAAAGGTGTCTTTTGAAGTCCAAGAGACTTGAATAGAATGACCATGAAAGATCAAAAGGTTTCTTTTGATATGTAAGAGTGTGATTGATGAAAAGTTATCTCTTAAGTGTTCTTTGGAGTAGTATATCATGTACTCAAGTTATGTTTCAATGAATAAAAAATAGAGTTGTGTAGTCTTCTTCTATTCCTTTCATAGTTGTGTGCTTTGTTTTAATCTTCTCCCAACAAGTGGTATCAGAGCCTTGTGCTAGAGAATGTCTTCTAAAGGAGCAACTATTTATTTCCAATACCCACAACTCACCAAGATTAATTATGAGAATTGGACAATTCGAATGAAGGCTATCATTGGTTCTCAAGGCAAAGAATGGAAGCCATAAAATTATTCCTAACGTTTATTACATTCCTAAAATGCAAAATAATATTTTGAGTATTGGGCAACTTATGGAGAATGGTTGCAAAATAAACATGGAAGATCACTTTCTTTGGCTTAGAGATAATGAAGGAAATCTTATTGCTAAGGTTTCTATGACAAAAAATCGCATGTTCGTATTGGATATGAAGATTATAGGAGCCATGTGTTTGAAGATGTGTGTTAAAGATCCATCATTGATTTGGCACATGAGATATGGGCATCTAAATTTTGGAGGGCTTAAAGACTTAGGAGCAAAGAAGATGGTTAAAGGTATTCCAACAATTGATCACACCAATCATTTATGCGAAGCTTGTTTACTTGGCAGGCATTCAAAAAAGAGTTTTCCCAAGCAATCCAACTCAAGACCAACCGAGCCACTACAACTTATTCATGCGGATGTTTGTGGGCCAATAAAGCCTTTATCTCTTGGTAAAAGCTCTTACTTTTTGCTTTTCATTGATGATTATTCAAGAAAAACATGGGTTTATTTCTTGAAGCAAAAGAGTGAGGCTTTTGAGGCATTCAAAAAATTCAAAGCTCTTGTTGAAAAAGAAAGTGGCTAGGAAATAAAATCTCTAAGAACCGATAGAGGTGGAGAGTTCACTTCCAACGAATTCAAGGCCTTTTGTGAAACACATGGAATTTGGCATCCCATGACTGTTCCAAGATCGCCACAACAAAATGGAGTCGTCGAAAGGAAAAACCGAACAATCCTTAATATGGCAAGAACCATGTTGAAAAGCAAGTCGATACCGAAAGAGTTTTGGGCCGAAGCAGTTGCATGTGCAGTTTATCTCTCTAACCGTTCGCCTACCAAAAGTTTGAAGGACATGACGCCTCAAGAAGCATGGAGTGGATGGAAACCAAGTGTATCACACTTGCGAGAATTTGGTTCTATTGCCTATGTTCAAATTCCGGAGCAAGAAAGAACAAAGCTTGGTGATAGGAGCAAGAAAGTTGTGTTTATTGGCTATGATGAGAACTCAAAAGGCTACAACTTCTTCAATCCAAGCAACAACAAAGTCATGATTAGTATGGATGTTGAATTTGAAGAAGATGCAACATGGGATTGGAGTACACAAGATGAAGCGACTTATGATTTTCTTTCCTACTTTGAGGAAGAACAAACTCTACTAGAAGAACCCCAAGGTGAAATTATAACTTCAAGAACACCAAAATCGTCTTCTACAACAACATCATCAACCTCTCCTTCATCTAGCTCAAGTGAAGGACCTCGAAGACACCGAAGCCTCATAGACCTCTATGAAGAAACTAGAAGGTTAGAAAATGAGAATTTATTTTGCTTGTTCTCCAATGATGAGACTTTGAGTTTTGAAAGAAGCAGTGAAAAATGAGAAATGGATACAAGCCATGGATGAGGAGATTCAAGCCATTGAGAAGAACAACACTTGGGAGCTTGCATCACTTCCAAGTGGTCAACAGGCTATTGGAGTCAAATGAGTGTATAAAATAAAAAAGAACTCCAAGGGTGAAGTAGAAAGATATAAGGCGAGACTTGTTGCAAATGGCTACAAGCAAAAACAAGGCATTGACTATGATGAGGTCTTTGCTCCTGTTGCCCGTTTGGAGATAATCTGGATGTTAATATCACTTGTAGCACAGAATCAATGGAAGATCCATCAAATGGATGTCAAGTTTGCTTTCTTGAATTGTCACCTTGAGGAAGAGATTTATATTGAACAACATTAAGGTTTTGTTATTGAAGGTTTTGAGGACAATGTATTGAGATTAAAAAAAACCTTATATGGATTCAAGCAAGCTCCAAGAGCCTGGAATAGCCATCTTGATAAATATTTTCAAGATAATGGTTTCACTAGATGTGTTCATGAATATGCACTCTATGTGAAAAAGGAAAATGATGATCTGTTATTTAATTGTGTCTAGGTGGATGATCTTATATTCACAGGAAACAATCAAATATTGTTTGAAGATTTTAATAAGGCTATGGCTCAAGAGTTTGAGATGAGTGATATGAGACTCATGTCCTATTATTTGGGACTTGAAGTTAAGCAAATGGTGGACGGGATTTTTATCTCGCAGGAATCTTATGCAAAAAAAGTGCTAAAGAAGCTTAACATTTTGGATTGCAATCTTGTCAACACGCCCATGGAATGTGGTGTTAAACTTTCGATGAAGAAGGAAGGGCTTAAAAAGGTTAATCCAACATTGTTCCGAAGTCTTGTGGGAAGTTTAAGGTATTTAACTTGTACTAGACCTGACATTTTATTTTCAGTTGGACTTGTAAGTCGGTTTATGGAAAATCTGTCAGAGACACACATGAAGGCAATCAAGAGAATTCTTCGTTATCTTAAATGTACTCTTGATTATGGAATTTTTGATTCAGCTTAAAATGAGTTTAAATTGATGGGCTATTGCGATAGCAATTATGCTAGAGATATTGATGATAGAAAGAGTACTACTGGGTTTGTTTTCTTTATGGGAAATAATGCAATTTCTTGGTGTTCTAAAAAACAACCCATAGTCACTCTTTCAACATGTGAAGTCGAGTATGTTACTGCTACTGCTTGTGCTTGTCATGCAATTTGGTTAAAGATATTGTTGAAGGAACTTTATTTTGAGAAAAGTGAAGCTACCAAGATTATGATGGACAACAAATTAGCTTGCGTTAGCAAAGAACTCAGTGTTTCATGATCAAAGCAAGCATATTGAGACAAAGTATCATTTTATTCGACAATGCATTGAAAACATGCACGTAAAGGTAGAGTATGTGAAATCACTTGATCAAGTTGCTGATATTTTCACAAAGCCTCTCAAGTATGAAATTTTTCTGAGGTTGAGAATGATGATTGGTGTTGGAAAGATGTCAAGTTTAAGAGGGAGTGTTGAAAAGTAAACTTAAGACAGCTTTCGACCAGAGTTTGAAGGGGCTACATTTATCAAAATTTAGCTTAAAATATATCAAAATTTAGTGCATCAATTGGGTTTGTATTGAGAAAGTTATGGTCAATAAACTACTGAATGTTCAGTGGAAACCGAAAAACAGTGAATGGTGAAAAGGTGACTTTTGAAGTCCAAGAGACTTGAATAGCATGACCATGAAAGATCAAAAGGTGTCTTTTGATATGTAAGAGTGTGATTGATGAAAAGTTATTTCTTAAGTGTTCTTTGGAGTAGTATATATAGGCATGTACTCAAGTTATGTTTTAATCAATAAAAAATAGAGTTGTGTAGTCTTCTTCTATTCCTTTCATAGTTGTGTGTTTTGTTTTAATCTTCTCCCAACATCACCCCTTATTGTTCAAGATGTTCTTGCAGTAGTTGTTGTCTAGCATCATTGGTGTGCACGGTCATTCCTCAAATATTGGACAGCCATTGGGTCAGGGATTGCATCAAGGCACTTGTGGAACATGTGTTCGACATGGCCGGGGTTGAGGGCAGGGTTAACTTCAGGGTACAAAACGGCAAACAAGCTTCACACAGTGAGTTCGGCCAACATTGTGGGCTCCTAGCAAGGCAACAACTCCTGAGGTGTCAACGCCCATGGCTCCATACCTCTCCAAGACAACAGAGATGTTCTCAATGCATCTCTTTGTGGTCTGGGAAGTACTTATGCACAACCCTTCCATCTCTTCTCTCAGTCTTGAGAAGGATGTAAGGTCCACCTAGATAAACAATGCCCTCTCATGTTGACAAGACAATAAGATATCAGCACAAAAAACAACTTCGGGGCATTCCCTCACCACAACATATTTGATGGTGTCAGGATATCTGAAGTTCCTCAGTCCAAAGCTCCTGTCAGTTTCCTTCTCAGACAAATCCCTTCTTCTAGAATCCAAAAAAAGTGAAGCATCACAGGGGTCAACAGCACAGTCATGGAAGATGTTCCTCAACCATGAGAATGTAGTGTTCATGTCGCGCTTATAAAGAAGCTTGACTTGTTCCCTGGTAATTTCCATCATTTCATTTCATGCCGCTGCTTCCCTATGGAAATCCCTTTCACTCTTTCACTCTGTTTCTAGCATGGAATGAAACTGGAAGGATAGGAAAGAGGAAAATAGAGTTTGGGCGGTAAAACCCGCTGCAAAGCTCGGTCGCAAGTTGAGCTCATCGCTGGAGTAGAAGAGGAGAACACACAGGAGAGGGAGAGAGGGAGGGAGGGAGAAATTAGAAAACAGGAGGAAGAAAAAGAAAGGGGAATCTTTCATTTTTAATTGAGTGGTTATTCGTCCCCACTAAAATTCTGAAGGCACCCACACTCTGAACTCAAGAAAATACCTGAAACTTTTAAATTCAAATTCAAATAAATTTAACTTTATTCTAATTATTGTAAAAAAATCTAAAATTAAATAAATTATCCATAGAAAATTTATGGGTGTTACATCATACACACCTTAAATGGAATCTCATCTCGAGATTTAGAAGTGAGTTAGGTGAATTTCAAAAAATACAAGTTGTCAAATGATATAAGATTTAAAAAATACAATTCCAATTAAGAAATTCAGAAGTAAGTGAGTTTGGTGAATTTCAGGTCTTATTTTCACCAAAAAATTTCATATCATACAAAGCAATACACTAAATATGCATAGACATGATGCTACTACATGCGTATATCTATATTATTTTAACAAGAACACAAAAATAATAAATTGAAACTTTATTTACAAAAATATTATTAAGGACACTATTAGATTTAATAAATTATTTTTAATTCGTTTGAGATATATTTGAGCTGAAAATTTCAGAAAAATTACAGGCTAACATAGAAACAACATGCCAAGGTTTCAACCTGTTTTGACACTGTAAAATGTTTAGGTCTCCACCATAAATATCTTGATAAACAGTCTTTGTGGGTGCTTAAGGACCACCTGATAATGGTGCTAGTCGGTTCACTTGTATCGCACCCATGGCAGGCCGTCACTCGCTTCATGATTATGATAAGAGAAATCCACTTTTTTCACGGCACACATGTCGGCTTAAACATTGTTTCTAATGTTGGTTTTAATTTTCCTGAAATTTTAGCTCAAATGGAGCTTAAATGATATAGTTTTCATTTAGTCATGCGTATGTAGTGTCAATAATTTACATGAAAACTAAATTGTCCTAAATGGGCAGTCAAAATATTTTTTGTCCCTAATATGCGAATATATATTTTGTTAATTTTATTATAACATTAAATATTCTAATATATTCATTGCATATGATTGACACACATACTAAAATTGATACTTATGCATTGTGTGATACATTGGAAAAAATAAATTTACAAATACATATAATTTGTATGCCTAGTCAATAGTTATTTACAAATATTCTTTGATTTCAAATCATTTGCTAATTTTCTTTTTCAAATACAACCAAAATAATCGTGGAACTTTTGAATTGGGTTGGTCAGAGACTTAAAAGTAATTGTCTGTGTGAGGGTATTATGAGAAATAGAGTGAAAAAAAAAACCTTTGAAGGGTTAGTTATCTTAAAGGAAGATTAATTACTTAACCTTTTATTTTGAATTTCGTAACTACTAAAATACATTCAATTTATTGGGAGTTGCATGGAATATTTGTAATAGTCTAGACCTTGAATCTACTGTGGGTAGCCAAGTTATAGATATAGATTAATGAAGAGGTATTAGAATAATAACTTTAGGTATTAGAATAATAACTTTTTATAGTTTAATTTTTTCACAAAAATGTCCATCAAGACTTTGTTCTATAATGATCTTAGGGAGATCCTTGATGATGATACATCAAAATAGATTGACCATCATGATCGTATACGTGTCATAGAGACACACTGCAAGAATATAACAGCTTGTAAAGCCCAGGAAAAATAAAGCAAATCACAGAGGTCCAAATGAAGCCCACCAATGAGGAGATGAAAGCATGTCCCGAATCCAGACCCATACGAATCAGAGCCTGAGTCTAGGCCCGACACGAGTTTTCTCATAAAGAAGAGGAACGTTGCACCAAAAAAGAGTCGTGGAGGGGGTTACGCCTCCACGAACGCATCTCCATTAAGGAGGAGACTATTACATAAAACATCTCATTCTGTTGCACCTCACATGCTTAAGTCACGCAGAGAGTTAATTGCGGCCATTATAAAAGGTAAAGAGGATATTTGACACAAATATGCAACTTTAATTGAGTTTTGTCCAGATTTACATCCTTATTCCAACAGAGTTACTGACTTAAGTATCAAAGTGCCTTCGGCCACCAAAACGGTGGCCCTTGGCTGTCTAACAATTGTTTTGCATGTCAAACTTACAGGAAGACGATTTTTTGACGCATCAGTTTGGTGCCGTCAGTGGGGAACGACGAGTTTTCTTTCAAAAATAAGATTCACAATAATAGAGCTCACACAACCCGATAGAAGATCAATGAAATACTCCACAAATCTTCAATCTGGCAATGAAAGATAGGATGTGTTGCCCAATACTGATCCAACGACGATCATCGAAACAACCGTACCTACTGGAAAAGAGCTCCAACAGGTAACGATTCAAACATCTTTGACATCTTGGGGATTCCCTTTAGATCCCCAAGTAGAGATGCTTATGGTCCAGATAAACCGCGTGATCGAGATGGTAGACAGGATCTTCCGAGACCTGAAGCATAGCAGCTTTCGAGAAGAAATCACCCAACTTAAGAGACACCGGACTATCAATAGGTCCAAAGGCAATCAAGGGTCGTATGAAAATCTACAACTGAAAATTCCCAAATACGGGAGATCGTTCTCGACTCTGATAGCGAGTCCAAGCGAGATTCTTGAAGCTATGGCAGGAAGATAAGATGGTAAATGGCCGCCGAAAATGAGAGGAGATCCGGAGAAGCAGAGAAATAGCAGACACTGCCTCTTCCACAAAGATTACGACCACGATAACGAAGATTGTCACAGTCTGAAAAATGAGATTGAACGTCATATCAGAGAAGGACGACTCAAAGAATTCGTCGAACTCGAGAGCGAAACAATCATTTCAAATGAGCGATCAAAGGAAACAATTTATGTCTTGAACGGTTCAGGTGGGGAAAAGGAGGAATCCAATCAATCCTGAAAGCGTATAGTCAGAGACTTACGTACAAAGATCAGATTCCAAGAACCATCCGCACAGTGTTAGAAAACAGTGCAAATGATTCTAACCTCCTCAAACGAAAATGCTGATGGGGTTAATTTCCCACACAATGATGGTTTATTGATCTCGGTCATGATAGCTAAATGGGAAATCAAAAGAGTATTTGTCGACACTGGCAGCTTGACCAACCTCTTATACCTAATAGCATTCTGAAGGATGCGATTCATCACTGAGATGCTCTCACCAAGAGATCAATCCATGGTAGGTTTTAGTGGGGAACTATGTCACCTACTGGGAATGATTCAACTACTAGTCGAAGCGGGAGAGTCGGGAAAGCAACGAGTATTAATGACAGACTTTCTCGTCGTCCACGTTCCCGCTGTGTACAACATGCTACTTTGGAGACCTTGGATACACAAGATGACGCAGTCTCCTCTACTATGCACCAATGTTTGAAGTGCCATACCGACAATAGTATCAGAAGGATCAAAGGAGACAAAACAACGGCCCAGAAATGTCATTTTGCAGCAATAAAGATTCCCCATAAATAGCAATTACTGCAACAACTGGAAGAGCCTTTACAACAACTTGATGAAACAAGTTCGGACTCTCTGGACGACAATACGGCTCCAACCAGTCCACGAGATCTACCAAACACCGGGCAACTGAAAGAACAAACGATCGAGGTCTACTTAGACAATAAAGCAAAAAAGGCAGTCTGAATCGGCACAAAGATTCAACCTGAACTCGCTAAGGAATTGATCCAGCTGCTGAAAGATAACCAAGATGTTTTTGCATGGACAATGAAGGACATGGTGGGAATAGACCCATCCATCATCTCCCACAAATTTTAAGTGAATCTAGATAAGAAACCAGTTCGACAAAAAAGAAAACCGGTGGCCCCCAAGCGTAATCAGGCGATAAAAGTAAAAGTGCACCGACTGCTTAGCGCATGAATGATAAGAGAAGCTCATTACCCGGATTGATTGGCGAACAAGGTACTAGTAAAGAATAACAAAAAATGGAGGGTGTGCGTGGATTACACTGACCAAAATAAAGCCTGCCACAAAGACAACTTTCCACTTTGACGAATAGATCAAATAGTGGATGCAACTGCTGGACATGAAATGTTGAGTTTCATGGATTCATACTATGAGTATAATAAGATACAAATGTTTCCTCCTTACCAAGAGAAAACATCTTTCATAACGAAAAGGGGAACATACTATTATCAACTAATGCCGTTTGGATTAAAGAACGTGGGAGCAACGTATCAACGGCTAGTAAATAGGATGTTTAAGGATAAGATTGGCAAAATAATGGAGGTTTACATTGACGATATGCTCCTTTGGAGTGGAGTCAGGGAAGTTCCTCGGGTACATGGTCAACCAACGTGGAATTGAAACCGATTCAAAGCAGATACAAGCGCTTCTCAACATGCAATCGCCGACAAACATAAAAGGTGTTCAAAGTCTTAACGGGTGGATAACAGCTTTGAATAGATTTATTTCTAGATCATTTCACAAGTGTCTGCCTTTTTTCAAAATCTTGAAGAGGGACAAGACATTCCAGTGGAATGATGAATGCGAGAGAGCCTTTCAAAGCCTTAAGACATACATGGGAAGCAATAAGCTACAAACAAAGTCGAACACATGAAAAGCACTCTATCTATATCTATTTATGTCCAACCACACGGTATGTTCACAGGAAGCAACAACCAACATGAGGATAAGGAGAACAAAACATAAGATCTCGAACCAATCCCAGAAGGATGGATCCTCCACTGTGATGGGGCGTCCAACGAGGCAAGAAGCGAAACTGGACTAGTCTTGTACAACTCGAAAGGCATCGCATTAGAAAAGGTGATAAAATTCAGTTTTAGAGCCTCCAATAATAAAGCTGAGTATGAAGCTGTGATAGCGAGGCTACAGTTAGCAAAACAACTGTGAATAAAAGACATTAGTGCCTTTACTGATTCCAAGCTGGTGGTCAATCAACTAAATGATGAGTCCCAAGTAAAAGACACCCGAATGAAAGCTTACCACGAGAAAATCACAGAGCTGATAGAAGGCTTCCGAAATGCTACCATTCAATGATGTGCGTGAGTAAAGAACAAAAGAGTCGACGAACTAGCAAAAAAAGCCTAAACAACGAAGGATAATGACAACCCAATCGTCATGTCATAAGGAAGTTCCATACTCGAAAATCAATCGGAATAAGCATGCGCCGTAAACCAAGAAACCAACTGGACAACTCCAATCCTGGCGTATATATTAAAAGGAGAACTCCCAATAGATAAGATGGAAAACAAAAAACTAAGAAATTGGGCAGCAAGATACACAATGATCAATGACAAACTGTACAAGAGGTCTGCCACAAGCTCAATACTGAGGTGCCTTGCACCACAAGATGTCGAATACGTCATGCAGGAAATACACCACGGCACATGCGAAACTCATCCAGGAGGAAGAACATTAACCCACAAAGCTCTCATATTAGGTATTATTGGCCAACGATGCAAACGAATGCTAAAAAGCTAGTTTGTAAATGCGACAGTGCCAAAGATTCACCCCAGACACCCACATGTCGGGACAAAAGACGATTCCATTGAGCAGCCCATGGCCATTCGCACAATGGGGAATGGACATCGTAGGACCACTCCCAGTGTTTGATAAAAAAGTTTATCCTCGTCGCAGTAGACTACTTCACCAAATGAGTAGAGGTAGAGCCCGTCACAAAGATAGGGTAAGCACAATGAAAGAAATTTCTTTGGAGAGACATCATATGTAGATTCGGGATCCCAAGAGTAATCAACACGGACAATGGGAGGCAATTTGAAGGCAAAAAGGCTAGGGAGTTATTTGAGAATCTGAATATCCAACAACATTTCTCCGGGCCAGCTCATCCGCAAGCAAACGGACAAGCCGAGGTCCCTAACAGGACAATCTTTGAAGCAATAAAAAGAAGACTCAAGGCAGCAAAAAGGCTATGGACATCCGAGTTATCTGGTGTCCTTTGGGCGTACAGAACAACAAAACGAACTCCGATAGGAGAAACACCTTTCGCCCTCGCATACGGGTCAGAAGCAATGATACTCGTGCAGATTGGAATGCCAACATTAAAACATCAGCCTACCAACAATGCATGGCAGAGTATTACAACAAGAAGGTGTGAATCCGAACTTTTAACGTCAAAGACTGGATGTTATGAAAAGTCCAGCTAAACAGAAAGAGCCCAACATGAGCAACCTGAACCCGAACTAGGAAAGACCATACCGGGTAACAAAAATCAACAGACCAGAAACATACTAGTTGGAAGACAAATAGGGCGAAATGATACCTCGCCATGGAATGTGGAGCACTTGAAAAGAAATTATCAATAAAGTCTTTTGCTTTCAATTTCGAAACCACAAAAATTTAATCAGGATAAAAAGTCAGATTAAAAAAACCAACTTGAGAAAATACGCAGCACGGCTAGAGTATTGAGCAAAAACAAATACATGTACTGGACAAACGAGTCAAACATAAAACAATAACTTCTGGCCTAATCAACCACGAAGTAATAAAGTACCAGGACATAAGAGCCAGACTTTTACGTCAACTGTAATGTGCGACATTGTAATCCGATTGTGAAACAGGATCCCATAGACTATAGCTTTTATACGACTAGAATGTCGAGCATCGAAGCCATCCATAAAAATCTGGACAAACAAATCAGAAATCTCCCAGAAATGTCATAAATAAAAGCTAACAAGCTAGACATACGGGACGCAAAAATGCGAAATAAAAAATTTCCATTTATCTTCTAAAAAAGAGATTACAGAAAATAAGAAGAAAACAACAACTAAGAAGGGGAATCAGTTTTGTGGGCAGTGTCTCCAGGTAGCATAGGATCTGAAGGCTCCTTGACATCCAAATCACCCATTGAATATGGAAAGCTTCATCGATATCGTCACATTCCTGCTCAACAAAGCAATGATATGGGGTTATGTCCAAATCTCGCTTCTCCAAGAATTCAAGGCGATCCTCGACAACTCTCTTAAAATCTGCGGCCTCTACTGCCTTCAGCTTCTCAGTAACAGTTGACAGCTCAGCTCGAGCTGACGCTAACTCTCTGTCAACATCTGCAAGTTTAGCAGAGATCACTGATTTGGTCTCTACAAACTCGGAATTCAGCTGAGTGATGTGAACAACAAAAGCCTTGAGCTTGACCGAACATTCTTCGCAGAAGGAACACCCTCGTCACGTTCAGCCATTCGGTCGGAAAACTCCTTCTCAACAACATCCAGACGAGAACGCAACTTTCCAAATTCCATCTCAGATGTCTCGAGGTCAAAAGTGAACACATCATGCGTAGCCTCGAGTTCCCTCAACGACACCAGCGTAGAATCCACAGCCCTTTCATGCTCCGTGCACTGCACCTTCAACAAATCCAATCAACGGAGAACATGAGAAAGGACCAGAATGTGTCATGATAGTTTCGCTTGACGTGCGCAGCCTAGTCACGAGACGCCTTACAATCTGACCACATCACAGCCGCATAAGTAAGATGCGTCATCCTCTTTATAAGATGTTGGAGGCCATCGTCAATATGACGACATGGTTGTCGCACATGCATAGGAGTCTATTAGCCAACCGCCTGTGATAGCCGCCAATGAGGTTGCGAGCACTGTCCTGCACATCAGCCTCAGAAGGCCAGAAGGTTTCACCAAGGATAGTAAGAGCGGGGCAAGACGCAGAAGGAGTTGCAGGTGGTCTCATAGTCCCAGCCACAACAGAAAAAACAGTGAGCTTGAGATCTTGAGCCCGGGCATCAACTTGATCCTGTACTGACGAATCTTACTCGAAATCATCCAAGGTCTTAGTATCCTTCAGATTCTTTGACAGCCAAACACCTAGCAGAAGAATTTTGTTCTCAATAACACGCGAATAATCAATCAAAAGATCGACAGAGTCCGGCAAGCCATAAGAAGTAACAAGTTTTTTCTCATGGTCATCCAGAGGACGAGAAACTTCCTTCTTACTTATCTTGAGAACTTGATTTACCTCATCATCCTTCCGGGCAAAGCATCATCCCCTGAACCACGACCTCCTTTCTGGAGATAAGCAAGATGAGAGAGGGTTCAAATAGATTCAAAGACAGAGGAAACAAGCTTTTTCCTTTTTGAGACGCGGCCAGAACTGACTGCCGACATCTTGGAAGGGCTAGGAGGCCTAAAAACTTTCCTTTTCTTAATAACTGAACCAGTATTCCTAGGGCCTCGAGCAGATACCGAAGCAGTGACTTCTACATCACCAGCGCGTGCAACAGTAACCTCTGAAGCAAGACCTACTCTAACTGGTGAAAGGAAACCACCACGGATAATGGCATCTGTAGTGAGAAAATCTTCCACTGATACTTGGGGAAGATCACTAAACTGACGGTAGAACTCCTACTCTTCCAAAGACAGTGACAACTCAACCTTCTTAGGCTTTCGGAATGATCACAGAATTTGATTCTCACGGAACCTACAGTGATTGGAAGAAAGAGATACATAGAACCAGGACCTGGACCAGCCCACATACTCCTTTCGCAGGTGCGCAAAACAAGGAGGAGAGCGCAGGCAACAGGTGTGATTGGGGTTCACACTGAACCCTACCAGAGAATGTAAAACCCTAACATTCATGGGGATACGAGCCGAGGCAGCCCTCGCTAAGGTTGAAATCATTATTTTCCAACCATTAGGGATTAGTTAAGCCAGAGAAATACCAACCAAATCCAAGTATTCCCAGACAATCGTAGGAGCCGGAAGCCTGAAACCAGAGTGGAACATACCAGGATACAAAGAAATGTACCCATGCTTAGGACGACAAGGACTATCGCCCTCTCTGAGAAGAGCAATTTCAGATCATTTGGCAACGAGTAGTCACGACGAATGTGTGTTGCCGCTTGGGCATAAAGAAAGCTTCGCAAGCATCAAGAGCATCGCGACCCAAAACCATAAAGTTAGACATGACTATAGAATGATCGCAAGGAATCAAAGGGTTAACAATAAAAAAATGAGAACTGATCCGAGGAGAGGGAGAGGGAGGAGAAGAGGAGGACTGATCCGAGGGTTGAAATTGAGTCTGATTGTGAATCGGATGAGGAAGGTGGTGTTCAAGTGTATGAGGATGAAGAATTGGAAATAAAAGAGGAGGAGTTTGAAAAGAGGGTTAGTGAAGAGGGGGATAATGTGGTGGCTTAGGTGGAAGTTTGAGTTCAGGTTGGGTTGCAGGAATCTGATGGGGATGGGCAGAGATGTAATGAAGAGGGATTGAAGGGAAGAGTCATCCTCTTTGTGATCAATGGGTTGTGAGCTTAACAAGATGTTGGCAGTGTTTGTGGTGGTGTTGAACTTGGTGTGGGTTGGATCAGCACAACAAATAACATGTTTATTTGTTTTTGGTGATTCTTTGGTTGATAATGGCAACAACAATAGAATTGCTTCAGCCACATCTGATGCTTACCCAACTATAGAGTCATGAAATGAGATCGTCATCCTGTTGATATAATGCTGACAATAATGTTGTTGTATTCTTATTTCTATAATTATAATCAAAAGTGTTATTTATAGTTATTCAAAAAGCTGCAATAATTCAAGCAGATGAAGGCAAAATTGTATCAGAAGAGATAATAAAAAAACAAGAAAATGTCGTTCTTATGTCAAATAAATAAATAAATTTGGAGTTCTTCAGCTTAGTTAGGAAGCTCTTCTTCTTCTGCGTTACTTGTTACTCTGGATTATATTGTAGACACTTGAGATTATTTCTTCTTTGATGAGTTGATTCAGAGTGTAGAAGAAACCCTGGTTAGGAACATCAGAGTGATGGAGTGAGGTCCACAACCGACAGAGGCCCAGTTCGACTTGGGCTTGAGTGTTAAGTAGGTTCAATATAGTAACCGATACGATTCGGGATTGGATTATCTGGAACTGGTTCTGTCCTAGTTAATATATGTCTGGGACCGGGATAAAAACTGTATAACTTTTCATGTTGTTTGGTTGTGTCATGGAAATAAATATTCAAATGATCAAATATTTGTCTTGTGTGATAGCAGTTGGGTTGATTGTGGTGGCAATAGGGGAGGTGGTGATTGATTTTGTAGTTGATGTGGTCATAGCAATGGCAGCGGTAGTTGTTGTAGCAGCCTTGGTGGTGGTAGGGAGTAAGTTGTGGTATGGCGGCGGTGGCGGTGGTTTTGCTATAATGGAGGTGGTTGTGTTATGGTGGTGGTGGTTGTCCTGTGGCAGTGTTAAAAATGGTTGGTTGTTGTGCTATGATGGTGGTGGTGGGGGAGGAAGTTGTGTTATGGTTGTGGTAGTTGTGCGACGGTGGTGATGGATGTTGTGTTATGGTGGTGTTAGTAGTTGTTTTGTGGTTGTGATATGGTGGTTGTGGTGGTCATTGCATAAATTTTGTTGTGAGGGTGGTGGTGGTTGTGTTATGGTGGTGGTAGTTGTGGTGGTTGTGCTATAGTGATGGCGGTGGTGATTGTAGTATTTATGGTGCTATGGTGGTTGGTGATACACCAAAACTATCCCAACTCTTCACCGTACACGTGTCATGATGATCTCGAGGAAAGATAGGCCCTAGCGTCAGCTCAACACTGATCTGGCCCATGTGGTTCTAAGCCCGCTCAATGCAACCCGCCAAGCGGACCCGAATTCTTACAGCCTACTAAGCCCATGTGTCTCATAGCTAGCCTGCTAAGGTAAGTATCTCGAGGATTAGCTTCGGACGGGCAAGTATAATTGCTCATTGCTTCCAACTACGAAGCAAATTCCAGAGTATGTATCACATATGAAGACTTCTACCTATACACTACTATCGGAACAAAACTATCTCCCGCGTATCTAAGAGCACAAGGCTAACAGGGTAACCTCCCTCTACAGCATGACTCCTAATTAGTGAAAGATCTCCACGAATATCTTCTTCCCTAAACTACGCCATTGATGGTCTGGTTGAACCAGGACTCATGCACTATAAATAAGATATGAGATTGGTAAGCTAAGGTAGGCTACAAATTTCCTTTTTATAGCATTACACCTTCCTCAAATCCCTGTCTGACTTTAGCATCGGAGTGCCATCGGCAACCACAACGGGTGTCCGTGGTTCACGTGCGTTCCTTGTGTGAGTCATCAGGTTTGCAGGTCAAGATCAAAAGAGGGAGCGAAAATTGACTGCATCAGTTTGGCACCATCCGTGGGAACGACAAAGTTCCTAACCTTTCACTAGCATCATCTCTCCTTAGAATACAAAAAAATGGTGATCACCCGATCACGAATTGGAGAACAAGGGGACACGTCAAATGCCCAGACTGGCGCTATCCACTGCTCTCAGCGATGCCGGTGGCACACGGGCAACAGACTCATGCCCTCGCGCCAGCCATGACAATGAAAGACCCCAGGATGGATTTGTTGTAATCTCAGATATAGAAAATCACCAAAGCAGTGGAGGCTTTCATACTGCAGAACCCTCCACCGGCTAATGGAGATCAGGAGCAACACCAACCTCCGTCTCCAAAAAACAACAGAGAGCAAGTGCAGGTGAGTCAAGCCCATACTAGTTCCCATTCGACCAGAGGAGGTGGCACAACTAATGCAGAACTGGCTATCCGGACAGAGAGGCTCGACCCTCAAAACCCCCTCCGCAAGGGGGAGCATGACCCAGACATGTTGTACCGTCTCTCTGTTCAACCATTCGTGGACCATATCATGAACAAGCCTTTTCCAAAGAAGTTCATGACTCCAAAGCTCGACTTCTATGACGGGACCACCAACCCATTTAACAACCTACGCCATTACCAGCATGTAATAACACTCAAAGAAGGATTTGAGTCGGTGATGTGTAGAACTTTCCCCACTAGTCTGAAAAAATCAACACTAACATGGTTCCACCGCCTCCCTCCGAAGTAGATCAACTAATTCAAAACGTTGGCGAAGGAGTTCTTGACGCGTTTTGTAGAAAGTCAATGCCTCCAGAATGGCCCACATTACATACTTTTTCTCAAGCAGAGATCCAATGAGACACTTAAAGCGTATGTCATGCACTTCAATGACGAGCTGACACTCATCGATGATCGCAGCGATGACACAACCATGACAGCTTTTACCACAGGCATGAAGGAGGGAAGACTCTATGAGTGCCTCACCTTGGAACCCCCTTTAATATGGCGGAACTCCTCATGTGCGCCCAGAGGTACATTACCTTAGAAGAGTTGAGAACTGTGAAGAGAGAAACATAAGGTGATAAGAAACCCTCCACTTCTAAAGACAGGAAGGAGGGAAGGAGGCGTGAGGATTAAAACAGAAGCAAGCGAAAGCGCAATGACAACAGGTCAGACCCTGGCCGAACCATGCAAGAGAAAGCATCCAACTACATTGGATCTAGAGCCATGCCCCCCCTTCAATTCTAGCCTATCGGACCAAAGTCCATGAAAAACTGGGAAGATCTGAAATGGCCCCCGAAACAGCGCGAAGATCCCTCCAAGTGTGACAACAGCAAGTAATGTTCGTACCACAAGGAGGGTTGCCATGATACCAACGAATGCAATAGTCTAAGTTATGAGATTGAGTACGAGATCCACAGAGGCAAGTTAAAGGAATTCATGAGCTCTAAGAAGCGACCAGAACGATCCAGAGACCGGGAAGAGTCAATCAAGGTAATAGAGGAGACTTTGGGCATAATCTATGTCCTTCATGGAGTGGGACCGGATGAAGACCAGTCGATAGGTCTCTCAAGCAGACTCTACTGGAGATGCGGACATAGCATGTAGATGAGGATAGACGTGTTTTCTACTCAAGGGTGCAAAGCCCCATTCCCACCTTAACCTTTACAGACAAAGACCTCGAAGGAGTTAAAACGCCACACAATGACGCTATTGTCATCTCGGTCTCCATAGCAAGGTGGGAGGTAAAGAGAGTTCTGGTAGATATGGGGAGCTCAATCAACGTCGTGTTCTACAATGCGTTCAACGCTATGAACCTCATGGAGGAGAACCTGATGTCCTCAGACTACTTGTTGATCGGATTCAGCGAAGAAAAATGTTTTTTGATCGGGAAGATTAAATTAGCAGTAGTGGATGAAGAGCCATAACTCAAAATGTATTGTTTTTGGACTACATGGTAGTAGACGCGTCGTTTACCTACAACCTTATCTTGGGAAGACCATGGCTCTACCAGATGGAGGTAGTAGTCTCCACCTTTACCAGTGCGTTAAGTACTTTGCTAACCACTCTGAAGGAATGATACGTGGAGACCAGTCTATGGCACGAGGGTGCCATTATACCGCGTGAAAGCAAATAGAATGTTCCCAACTCCACTAGCACGCGATCCCAACAGTGGTGGGTAATTTAAGAACAATCAAGCGGAACAGAAGCAATCCGCTCTTCAACCCAGCAGAATGGAAAGGTCAATTTAGATGGGAGTACAACCCCTCGACAATCTGTCGGGGCAGAGATTAAATCTTACACAAGGCTTACTCTTTAGTAGCCCTAGTGACATCAGCGAAGCTCAACAATCCGCTGAAAGTATCAACGATACCATCATGATCGTATACGTGTCATAGAGACACACTGCAAGAATATAACAGCTTGTAAAGCCCAGGAAAAATAAAGCAAATCACAGAGGTCCAAATGAAGCCCACCAATGAGGAGATGAAAGCATGTCCCGAATCCAGACCCATACGAATCAGAGCCTGAGTCTAGGCCCGACACGAGTTTTCTCATAAAGAAGAGGAACGTTGCACCAAAAAAGAGTCGTGGAGGGGGTTACGCCTCCACGAACGCATCTCCATTAAGGAGGAGACTATTACATAAAACATCTCATTCTGTTGCACCTCACATGCTTAAGTCACGCAGAGAGTTAATTGCGGCCATTATAAAAGGTAAAGAGGATATTTGACACAGATATGCAACTTTAATTGAGTTTTGTCCAGATTTACATCCTTATTCCAACAGAGTTACTGACTTAAGTATCAAAGTGCCTTCGGCCACCAAAACGGTGGCCCTTGGCTGTCTAACAATTGTTTTGCATGTCAAACTTACAGGAAGACGATTTTTTGACGCATCAGTTTGGTGCCGTCAGTGGGGAACGACGAGTTTTCTTTCAAAAATAAGATTCACAATAATAGAGCTCACACAACCCGATAGAAGATCAATGAAATACTCCACAAATCTTCAATCTGGCAATGAAAGATAGGATGTGTTGCCCAATACTGATCCAACGACGATCATCGAAACAACCGTACCTACTGGAAAAGAGCTCCAACAGGTAACGATTCAAACATCTTTGACATCTTGGGGATTCCCTTTAGATCCCCAAGTAGAGATGCTTATGGTCCAGATAAACCACGTGATCGAGATGGTAGACAGGATCTTCCGAGACCTGAAGCATAGCAGCTTTCGAGAAGAAATCACCCAACTTAAGAGACACCGGACTATCAATAGGTCCAAAGGCAATCAAGGGTCGTATGAAAATCTACAACTGAAAATTCCCAAATACGGGAGATCGTTCTCGACTCTGATAGCGAGTCCAAGCGAGATTCTTGAAGCTATGGCAGGAAGATAAGATGGTAAATGGCCGCCGAAAATGAGAGGAGATCCGGAGAAGCAGAGAAATAGCAGACACTGCCTCTTCCACAAAGATTACGACCACGATAACGAAGATTGTCACAGTCTGAAAAATGAGATTGAACGTCATATCAGAGAAGGACGACTCAAAGAATTCGTCGAACTCGAGAGCGAAACAATCATTTCAAATGAGCGATCAAAGGAAACAATTTATGTCTTGAACGGTTCAGGTGGGGAAAAGGAGGAATCCAATCAATCCTGAAAGCGTATAGTCAGAGACTTACGTACAAAGATCAGATTCCAAGAACCATCCGCACAGTGTTAGAAAACAGTGCAAATGATTCTAACCTCCTCAAACGAAAATGCTGATGGGGTTAATTTCCCACACAATGATGGTTTATTGATCTCGGTCATGATAGCTAAATGGGAAATCAAAAGAGTATTTGTCGACACTGGCAGCTTGACCAACCTCTTATACCTAATAGCATTCTGAAGGATGCGATTCATCACTGAGATGCTCTCACCAAGAGATCAATCCATGGTAGGTTTTAGTGGGGAACTATGTCACCTACTGGGAATGATTCAACTACTAGTCGAAGCGGGAGAGTCGGGAAAGCAACGAGTATTAATGACAGACTTTCTCGTCGTCCACGTTCCCGCTGTGTACAACATGCTACTTTGGAGACCTTGGATACACAAGATGACGCAGTCTCCTCTACTATGCACCAATGTTTGAAGTGCCATACCGACAATAGTATCAGAAGGATCAAAGGAGACAAAACAACGGCCCAGAAATGTCATTTTGCAGCAATAAAGATTCCCCATAAATAGCAATTACTGCAACAACTGGAAGAGCCTTTACAACAACTTGATGAAACAAGTTCGGACTCTCTGGACGACAATACGGCTCCAACCAGTCCACGAGATCTACCAAACACCGGGCAACTGAAAGAACAAACGATCGAGGTCTACTTAGACAATAAAGCAAAAAAGGCAGTCTGAATCGGCACAAAGATTCAACCTGAACTCGCTAAGGAATTGATCCAGCTGCTGAAAGATAACCAAGATGTTTTTGCATGGACAATGAAGGACATGGTGGGAATAGACCCATCCATCATCTCCCACAAATTTTAAGTGAATCTAGATAAGAAACCAGTTCGACAAAAAAGAAAACCGGTGGCCCCCAAGCGTAATCAGGCGATAAAAGTAAAAGTGCACCGACTGCTTAGCGCATGAATGATAAGAGAAGCTCATTACCCGGATTGATTGGCGAACAAGGTACTAGTAAAGAATAACAAAAAATGGAGGGTGTGCGTGGATTACACTGACCAAAATAAAGCCTGCCACAAAGACAACTTTCCACTTTGACGAATAGATCAAATAGTGGATGCAACTGCTGGACATGAAATGTTGAGTTTCATGGATTCATACTATGAGTATAATAAGATACAAATGTTTCCTCCTTACCAAGAGAAAACATCTTTCATAACGAAAAGGGGAACATACTATTATCAACTAATGCCGTTTGGATTAAAGAACGTGGGAGCAACGTATCAACGGCTAGTAAATAGGATGTTTAAGGATAAGATTGGCAAAATAATGGAGGTTTACATTGACGATATGCTCCTTTGGAGTGGAGTCAGGGAAGTTCCTCGGGTACATGGTCAACCAACGTGGAATTGAAACCGATTCAAAGCAGATACAAGCGCTTCTCAACATGCAATCGCCGACAAACATAAAAGGTGTTCAAAGTCTTAACGGGTGGATAACAGCTTTGAATAGATTTATTTCTAGATCATTTCACAAGTGTCTGCCTTTTTTCAAAATCTTGAAGAGGGACAAGACATTCCAGTGGAATGATGAATGCGAGAGAGCCTTTCAAAGCCTTAAGACATACATGGGAAGCAATAAGCTACAAACAAAGTCGAACACATGAAAAGCACTCTATCTATATCTATTTATGTCCAACCACACGGTATGTTCACAGGAAGCAACAACCAACATGAGGATAAGGAGAACAAAACATAAGATCTCGAACCAATCCCAGAAGGATGGATCCTCCACTGTGATGGGGCGTCCAACGAGGCAAGAAGCGAAACTGGACTAGTCTTGTACAACTCGAAAGGCATCGCATTAGAAAAGGTGATAAAATTCAGTTTTAGAGCCTCCAATAATAAAGCTGAGTATGAAGCTGTGATAGCGAGGCTACAGTTAGCAAAACAACTGTGAATAAAAGACATTAGTGCCTTTACTGATTCCAAGCTGGTGGTCAATCAACTAAATGATGAGTCCCAAGTAAAAGACACCCGAATGAAAGCTTACCACGAGAAAATCACAGAGCTGATAGAAGGCTTCCGAAATGCTACCATTCAATGATGTGCGTGAGTAAAGAACAAAAGAGTCGACGAACTAGCAAAAAAAGCCTAAACAACGAAGGATAATGACAACCCAATCGTCATGTCATAAGGAAGTTCCATACTCGAAAATCAATCGGAATAAGCATGCGCCGTAAACCAAGAAACCAACTGGACAACTCCAATCCTGGCGTATATATTAAAAGGAGAACTCCCAATAGATAAGATGGAAAACAAAAAACTAAGAAATTGGGCAGCAAGATACACAATGATCAATGACAAACTGTACAAGAGGTCTGCCACAAGCTCAATACTGAGGTGCCTTGCACCACAAGATGTCGAATACGTCATGCAGGAAATACACCACGGCACATGCGAAACTCATCCAGGAGGAAGAACATTAACCCACAAAGCTCTCATATTAGGTATTATTGGCCAACGATGCAAACGAATGCTAAAAAGCTAGTTTGTAAATGCGACAGTGCCAAAGATTCACCCCAGACACCCACATGTCGGGACAAAAGACGATTCCATTGAGCAGCCCATGGCCATTCGCACAATGGGGAATGGACATCGTAGGACCACTCCCAGTGTTTGATAAAAAAGTTTATCCTCGTCGCAGTAGACTACTTCACCAAATGAGTAGAGGTAGAGCCCGTCACAAAGATAGGGTAAGCACAATGAAAGAAATTTCTTTGGAGAGACATCATATGTAGATTCGGGATCCCAAGAGTAATCAACACGGACAATGGGAGGCAATTTGAAGGCAAAAAGGCTAGGGAGTTATTTGAGAATCTGAATATCCAACAACATTTCTCCGGGCCAGCTCATCCGCAAGCAAACGGACAAGCCGAGGTCCCTAACAGGACAATCTTTGAAGCAATAAAAAGAAGACTCAAGGCAGCAAAAAGGCTATGGACATCCGAGTTATCTGGTGTCCTTTGGGCGTACAGAACAACAAAACGAACTCCGATAGGAGAAACACCTTTCGCCCTCGCATACGGGTCAGAAGCAATGATACTCGTGCAGATTGGAATGCCAACATTAAAACATCAGCCTACCAACAATGCATGGCAGAGTATTACAACAAGAAGGTGTGAATCCGAACTTTTAACGTCAAAGACTGGATGTTATGAAAAGTCCAGCTAAACAGAAAGAGCCCAACATGAGCAACCTGAACCCGAACTAGGAAAGACCATACCGGGTAACAAAAATCAACAGACCAGAAACATACTAGTTGGAAGACAAATAGGGCGAAATGATACCTCGCCATGGAATGTGGAGCACTTGAAAAGAAATTATCAATAAAGTCTTTTGCTTTCAATTTCGAAACCACAAAAATTTAATCAGGATAAAAAGTCAGATTAAAAAAACCAACTTGAGAAAATACGCAGCACGGCTAGAGTATTGAGCAAAAACAAATACATGTACTGGACAAACGAGTCAAACATAAAACAATAACTTCTGGCCTAATCAACCACGAAGTAATAAAGTACCAGGACATAAGAGCCAGACTTTTACGTCGACTGTAATGTGCGACATTGTAATCCGATTGTGAAACAGGATCCCATAGACTATAGCTTTTATACGACTAGAATGTCGAGCATCGAAGCCATCCATAAAAATCCGGACAAACAAATCAGAAATCTCCCAGAAATGTCATAAATAAAAGCTAACAAGCTAGACATACGGGACGCAAAAATGCGAAATAAAAAATTTCCATTTATCTTCTAAAAAAGAGATTACAGAAAATAAGAAGAAAACAACAACTAAGAAGGGGAATCAGTTTTGTGGGCAGTGTCTCCAGGTAGCATAGGATCTGAAGGCTCCTTGACATCCAAATCACCCATTGAATATGGAAAGCTTCATCGATATCGTCACATTCCTGCTCAACAAAGCAATGATATGGGGTTATGTCCAAATCTCGCTTCTCCAAGAATTCAAGGCGATCCTCGACAACTCTCTTAAAATCTGCGGCCTCTACTGCCTTCAGCTTCTCAGTAACAGTTGACAGCTCAGCTCGAGTTGACGCTAACTCTCTGTCAACATCTGCAAGTTTAGCAGAGATCACTGATTTGGTCTCTACAAACTCGGAATTCAGCTGAGTGATGTGAACAACAAAAGCCTTGAGCTTGACCGAACATTCTTCGCAGAAGGAACACCCTCGTCACGTTCAGCCATTCGGTCGGAAAACTCCTTCTCAACAACATCCAGACGAGAACGCAACTTTCCAAATTCCATCTCAGATGTCTCGAGGTCAAAAGTGAACACATCATGCGTAGCCTTGAGTTCCCTCAACGACACCAGCGTAGAATCCACAGCCCTTTTATGCTCCGTGCACTGCACCTTCAACAAATCCAATCAACGGAGAACATGAGAAAGGACCAGAATGTGTCATGATAGTTTCGCTTGACGTGCGCAGCCTAGTCACGAGACGCCTTACAATCTGACCCCATCACAGCCGCATAAGTAAGATGCGTCATCCTCTTTATAAGATGTTGGAGGCCATCGTCAATATGACGACATGGTTGTCGCACATGCATAGGAGTCTATTAGCCAACCGCCTGTGATAGCCGCCAATGAGGTTGCGAGCACTGTCCTGCACATCAGCCTCAGAAGGCCAGAAGGTTTCACCAAGGATAGTAAGAGCGGGGCAAGACGCAGAAGGAGTTGCAGGTGGTCTCATAGTCCCAGCCACAACAGAAAAAACAGTGAGCTTGAGATCTTGAGCCCGGGCATCAACTTGATCCTGTACTGACGAATCTTACTCGAAATCATCCAAGGTCTTAGTATCCTTCAGATTCTTTGACAGCCAAACACCTAGCAGAAGAATTTTGTTCTCAATAACACGCGAATAATCAATCAAAAGATCGACAGAGTCCGGCAAGCCATAAGAAGTAACAAGTTTTTTCTCATGGTCATCCAGAGGACGAGAAACTTCCTTCTTACTTATCTTGAGAACTTGATTTACCTCATCATCCTTCCGGGCAAAGCATCATCCCCTGAACCACGACCTCCTTTCTGGAGATAAGCAAGATGAGAGAGGGTTCTAACAGATTCAAAGACAGAGGAAACAAGCTTTTTCCTTTTTGAGACGCCGCCAGAACTGACTGCCGACATCTTGGAAGGGCTAGGAGGCCTAAAAACTTTCCTTTTCTTAATAACTGAACCAGTATTCCTAGGGCCTCGAGCAGATACCGAAGCAGTGACTTCTACATCACCAGCGCGTGCAACAGTAACCTCTGAAGCAAGACCTGCTCTAACTGGTGAAAGGAAACCACCACGGATAATGGCATCTGTAGTGAGAAAATCTTCCACTGATACTTGGGGAAGATCACTAAACTGACGGTAGAACTCCTACTCTTCCAAAGACAGTGACAACTCAACCTTCTTAGGCTTTCGGAATGATCACAGAATTTGATTCTCACGGAACCTACAGTGATTGGAAGAAAGAGATACATAGAACCAGGACCTGGACCAGCCCACATACTCCTTTCGCAGGTGCGCAAAACAAGGAGGAGAGCGCAGGCAACAGGTGTGATTGGGGTTCACACTGAACCCTACCAGAGAATGTAAAACCCTAACATTCATGGGGATACGAGCCGAGGCAGCCCTCGCTAAGGTTGAAATCATTATTTTCCAACCATTAGGGATTAGTTAAGCCAGAGAAATACCAACCAAATCCAAGTATTCCCAGACAATCGTAGGAGCCGGAAGCCTGAAACCAGAGTGGAACATACCAGGATACAAAGAAATGTACCCATGCTTAGGACGACAAGGACTATCGCCCTCTCTGAGAAGAGCAATTTCAGATCATTTGGCAACGAGTAGTCACGACGAATGTGTGTTGCCGCTTGGGCATAAAGAAAGCTTCGCAAGCATCAAGAGCATCGCGACCCAAAACCATAAAGTTAGACATGACTATAGAATGATCGCAAGGAATCAAAGGGTTAACAATAAAAAAATGAGAACTGATCCGAGGAGAGGGAGAGGGAGGAGAAGAGGAGGACTGATCCGAGGGTTGAAATTGAGTCTGATTGTGAATCGGATGAGGAAGGTGGTGTTCAAGTGTATGAGGATGAAGAATTGGAAATAAAAGAGGAGGAGTTTGAAAAGAGGGTTAGTGAAGAGGGGGATAATGTGGTGGCTTAGGTGGAAGTTTGAGTTCAGGTTGGGTTGCAGGAATCTGATGGGGATGGGCAGAGATGTAATGAAGAGGGATTGAAGGGAAGAGTCATCCTCTTTGTGATCAATGGGTTGTGAGCTTAACAAGATGTTGGCAGTGTTTGTGGTGGTGTTGAACTTGGTGTGGGTTGGATCAGCACAACAAATAACATGTTTATTTGTTTTTGGTGATTCTTTGGTTGATAATGGCAACAACAATAGAATTGCTTCAGCCACATCTGATGCTTACCCAACTATAGAGTCATGAAATGAGATCGTCATCCTGTTGATATAATGCTGACAATAATGTTGTTGTATTCTTATTTCTATAATTATAATCAAAAGTGTTATTTATAGTTATTCAAAAAGCTGCAATAATTCAAGCAGATGAAGGCAAAATTGTATCAGAAGAGATAATAAAAAAACAAGAAAATGTCGTTCTTATGTCAAATAAATAAATAAATTTGGAGTTCTTCAGCTTAGTTAGGAAGCTCTTCTTCTTCTGCGTTACTTGTTACTCTGGATTATATTGTAGACACTTGAGATTATTTCTTCTTTGATGAGTTGATTCAGAGTGTAGAAGAAACCCTGGTTAGGAACATCAGAGTGATGGAGTGAGGTCCACAACCGACAGAGGCCCAGTTCGACTTGGGCTTGAGTGTTAAGTAGGTTCAATATAGTAACCGATACGATTCGGGATTGGATTATCTGGAACTGGTTCTGTCCTAGTTAATATATGTCTGGGACCGGGATAAAAACTGTATAACTTTTCATGTTGTTTGGTTGTGTCATGGAAATAAATATTCAAATGATCAAATATTTGTCTTGTGTGATAGCAGTTGGGTTGATTGTGGTGGCAATAGGGGAGGTGGTGATTGATTTTGTAGTTGATGTGGTCATAGCAATGGCAGCGGTAGTTGTTGTAGCAGCCTTGGTGGTGGTAGGGAGTAAGTTGTGGTATGGCGGCGGTGGCGGTGGTTTTGCTATAATGGAGGTGGTTGTGTTATGGTGGTGGTGGTTGTCCTGTGGCAGTGTTAAAAATGGTTGGTTGTTG
Organism: Berberis vulgaris; assembly: GCA_963556465.1. Taxonomy (NCBI): domain Eukaryota; kingdom Viridiplantae; phylum Streptophyta; class Magnoliopsida; order Ranunculales; family Berberidaceae; genus Berberis; species Berberis vulgaris. The sequence goes on along the minus strand of OY747126.1, from coordinate 35,729,377 downwards.
TGCTATGATGGTGGTGGTGGGGGAGGAAGTTGTGTTATGGTTGTGGTAGTTGTGCGACGGTGGTGATGGATGTTGTGTTATGGTGGTGTTAGTAGTTGTTTTGTGGTTGTGATATGGTGGTTGTGGTGGTCATTGCATAAATTTTGTTGTGAGGGTGGTGGTGGTTGTGTTATGGTGGTGGTAGTTGTGGTGGTTGTGCTATAGTGATGGCGGTGGTGATTGTAGTATTTATGGTGCTATGGTGGTTGGTGATACACCAAAACTATCCCAACTCTTCACCGTACACGTGTCATGATGATCTCGAGGAAAGATAGGACCTAGCGTCAGCTCAACACTGATCTGGCCCATGTGGTTCTAAGCCCGCTCAATGCAACCCGCCAAGCGGACCCGAATTCTTACAGCCTACTAAGCCCATGTGTCTCATAGCTAGCCTGCTAAGGTAAGTATCTCGAGGATTAGCTTCGGACGGGCAAGTATAATTGCTCATTGCTTCCAACTACGAAGCAAATTCCAGAGTATGTATCACATATGAAGACTTCTACCTATACACTACTATCGGAACAAAACTATCTCCCGCGTATCTAAGAGCACAAGGCTAACAGGGTAACCTCCCTCTACAGCATGACTCCTAATTAGTGAAAGATCTCCACGAATATCTTCTTCCCTAAACTACGCCATTGATGGTCTGGTTGAACCAGGACTCATGCACTATAAATAAGATATGAGATTGGTAAGCTAAGGTAGGCTACAAATTTCCTTTTTATAGCATTACACCTTCCTCAAATCCCTGTCTGACTTTAGCATCGGAGTGCCATCGGCAACCACAACGGGTGTCCGTGGTTCACGTGCGTTCCTTGTGCGAGTCATCAGGTTTGCAGGTCAAGATCAAAAGAGGGAGCGAAAATTGACTGCATCAGTTTGGCACCATCCGTGGGAACGACAAAGTTCCTAACCTTTCACTAGCATCATCTCTCCTTAGAATACAAAAAAATGGTGATCACCCGATCACGAATTGGAGAACAAGGGGACACGTCAAATGCCCAGACTGGCGCTATCCACTGCTCTCAGCGATGCCGGTGGCACACGGGCAACAGACTCATGCCCTCGCGCCAGCCATGACAATGAAAGACCCCAGGATGGATTTGTTGTAATCTCAGATATAGAAAATCACCAAAGCAGTGGAGGCTTTCATACTGCAGAACCCTCCACCGGCTAATGGAGATCAGGAGCAACACCAACCTCCGTCTCCAAAAAACAACAGAGAGCAAGTGCAGGTGAGTCAAGCCCATACTAGTTCCCATTCGACCAGAGGAGGTGGCACAACTAATGCAGAACTGGCTATCCGGACAGAGAGGCTCGACCCTCAAAACCCCCTCCGCAAGGGGGAGCATGACCCAGACATGTTGTACCGTCTCTCTGTTCAACCATTCGTGGACCATATCATGAACAAGCCTTTTCCAAAGAAGTTCATGACTCCAAAGCTCGACTTCTATGACGGGACCACCAACCCATTTAACAACCTACGCCATTACCAGCATGTAATAACACTCAAAGAAGGATTTGAGTCGGTGATGTGTAGAACTTTCCCCACTAGTCTGAAAAAATCAACACTAACATGGTTCCACCGCCTCCCTCCGAAGTAGATCAACTAATTCAAAACGTTGGCGAAGGAGTTCTTGACGCGTTTTGTAGAAAGTCAATGCCTCCAGAATGGCCCACATTACATACTTTTTCTCAAGCAGAGATCCAATGAGACACTTAAAGCGTATGTCATGCACTTCAATGACGAGCTGACACTCATCGATGATCGCAGCGATGACACAACCATGACAGCTTTTACCACAGGCATGAAGGAGGGAAGACTCTATGAGTGCCTCACCTTGGAACCCCCTTTAATATGGCGGAACTCCTCATGTGCGCCCAGAGGTACATTACCTTAGAAGAGTTGAGAACTGTGAAGAGAGAAACATAAGGTGATAAGAAACCCTCCACTTCTAAAGACAGGAAGGAGGGAAGGAGGCGTGAGGATTAAAACAGAAGCAAGCGAAAGCGCAATGACAACAGGTCAGACCCTGCCCGAACCATGCAAGAGAAAGCATCCAACTACATTGGATCTAGAGCCATGCCCCCCCTTCAATTCTAGCCTATCGGACCAAAGTCCATGAAAAACTGGGAAGATCTGAAATGGCCCCCGAAACAGCGCGAAGATCCCTCCAAGTGTGACAACAGCAAGTAATGTTCGTACCACAAGGAGGGTTGCCATGATACCAACGAATGCAATAGTCTAAGTTATGAGATTGAGTACGAGATCCACAGAGGCAAGTTAAAGGAATTCATGAGCTCTAAGAAGCGACCAGAACGATCCAGAGACCGGGAAGAGTCAATCAAGGTAATAGAGGAGACTTTGGGCATAATCTATGTCCTTCATGGAGTGGGACCGGATGAAGACCAGTCGATAGGTCTCTCAAGCAGACTCTACTGGAGATGCGGACATAGGATGTAGATGAGGATAGACGTGTTTTCTACTCAAGGGTGCAAAGCCCCATTCCCACCTTAACCTTTACAGACAAAGACCTCGAAGGAGTTAGAACGCCACACAATGACGCTATTGTCATCTCGGTCTCCATAGCAAGGTGGGAGGTAAAGAGAGTTCTGGTAGATATGGGGAGCTCAATCAACGTCGTGTTCTACAATGCGTTCAACGCTATGAACCTCATGGAGGAGAACCTGATGTCCTCAGACTACTTGTTGATCGGATTCAGCGAAGAAAAATGTTTTTTGATCGGGAAGATTAAATTAGCAGTAGTGGATGAAGAGCCATAACTCAAAATGTATTGTTTTTGGACTACATGGTAGTAGACGCGTCGTTTACCTACAACCTTATCTTGGGAAGACCATGGCTCTACCAGATGGAGGTAGTAGTCTCCACCTTTACCAGTGCGTTAAGTACTTTGCTAACCACTCTGAAGGAATGATACGTGGAGACCAGTCTATGGCACGAGGGTGCCATTATACCGCGTGAAAGCAAATAGAATGTTCCCAACTCCACTAGCACGCGATCCCAACAGTGGTGGGTAATTTAAGAACAATCAAGCGGAACAGAAGCAATCCGCTCTTCAACCCAGCAGAATGGAAAGGTCAATTTAGATGGGAGTACAACCCCTCGACAATCTGTCGGGGCAGAGATTAAATCTTACACAAGGCTTACTCTTTAGTAGCCCTAGTGACATCAGCGAAGCTCAACAGTCCGCTGAAAGTATCAACGATCCAACATGAACCATGCGAATTCACTTCAGGGCCGGGTCGACTTCTCTTCGCCAACAGTTAGTCTATTTTCAGTTGTTTATTTTCCTTTCCATAGTTAATGTAAAGTTTTAGTTCTTATAAACTTATGTGATTTGTAATCATTTAAGAAATAAAGAAAGAATTACCCAAACACACTCTATTGATTACTGGAATCATGTAACAACGGGCGCCCTGAGGCGGATACAAAAGTCTACATACTCTGGGCATTTGAATCTGATGTGACATAAAGACTTGCATAAACAATCCGACTCCAGAAGAGCGCTAAGGTACCCAAAGTAGGCTCCGCGAACTTTCCGATGACCGTTATCTGCGAGCAACTGTTGGACGAAGGACTGACATGTGCAAGAGTAGGATGAAATAACACATCCAATCCAAGGCCCTTATGGATGCAACCCTCAAATATGGTCTAAGGTGGTAAAAAATCGACAATCAGGGACCTCGCGAAAAGATATCGCCAATTACAGCCAACTCACATGCTCGATCCGGTCGACAAAATGAACTTGGGACAAGTATCAAATTGATACAGGTCAAGTGCATCCTCCCGCAGAAGGGATGAAAATAGCGTTCAGGAGTCAATGGGCCAATCCAGCGTACCATGTCCAACCCCACACCATCCTGAGATCACGAATTTCAACGCAAGGCGAGTCAATGGGTTTAATCAAGAATTGATGGAGATGATCGCTCCGGAGTTGGCTGCTTGTATTATCTCTGAGATTAAGCGCTCCAGGGCAGCATGAGGCACCAACACACAAATGACAGACTCATCCCTTAAGAGGGTGTCTATACTTCTCTGTAATATGAGAAGAAATTGTGAGATCTCAATGAAAAAACTAGTTGCTCACCCAGAGTAGGTGATCAGACATAGCAACGATTCTCATCGTGACTCATCGGCGCAAATGTCAGAACATTAGAAGACTCCAACGATGGAGTTCTCCCTTTAGCCTTTGGAAAGTCCAAAGCATTTTCTTCAAATAAGAACATTACATAAGTTACGCTCTGTAAAAGATAGTTCCTACAACGATGAATAAACAACATTATATAGACATTATGGTTTACCAAACGGGCGCTTCAGTATTTACTATCAACATTGAATACCGTATAGGAAACGAGGAGACGACAGTTCACAAGGAAACTGTGTAACTCCACACTCAACCGTCTCGCAATCTACCCCATTAATTGAGGGGGAGAAACCGATACTCAACCGGCTCACAATCTACGTCATACACGTGCTACCAAGCAATCTACACTGTACATTTTCTACCATGTGATCTACGCCGTACATGTAGCATAATGCGTACAACAAACCCTAGCTTTTACTCCATGGGACCATGGGCTCGACCCATTATTCAAACAGTATTCTACCATGTGCCTGACACGAGCATCAGAAACTCTAGTCATTCCCGACACACAGATCACACCTGCATATCGCCAGGTGAATCAAGTTACTCTATCTCTTCATAACTCATCCTCACAACACACTCCGCTCCCGAATATAGGCTCGCACACCCGCAGCTGGCAGAGCCTCCACCTACCTGAACAAGCTTAGTCAGCCTTGGCTGATGATAACGGCTTCTGGTTCACCCCGACACCTAGTCAGCCCAGTGCGAATACTGATGGTTAAGGAAGTGGGAGTCTAATCAGCTCTATCACGCTTGGTGATGACGTCTTGCCAGAGATCGTTGCCCCCTTTGCGGGCAACGGTTGCCAAACCTGATCAGGTAAGCCTAGCTGGTGACTACTGGCAACAACAGCTTCTGATCAAAGCCCAGACCTGTAGCCCATTATGCCGTACTGTAATTAGATGGATCTCAATGGAGCAATGACTGGTGAAATTGTGATCTTGTGGAATATGTGGAGTTCTAGTTGTAGCCTTATGGTAACAGGAGTATGTAAACAAAACCGTAAATCTTGGGTTGCCTATCAAGAAAAATCGATTGGGTATGTTCTGTTCGGTAAACCTAGACGAGAGAGAAAGGGGAGGGAGAATAAAAAAGTGTCGAGAGAGACCTAATATTCGTCGTCTTTATTTGTTGAATATAAGGAGGAGGAAGAGAATCACCTCCTTCGTTGCAGACCCAATGATCAGAAGAGAGGATCGTGAAGATAACTGTACATGAGCTTTGGCTTTAGGTTCGTGGGATAAATAAGTTTTTTGTGCTTGATGAAGATTTTATTTCCTCACTCTTGGTCTTTTATTTCATCACTATTTGATTGGGGTTTGGATGATATGTGAGGAGTTAATTTTTATCACCAAATGTATTTTATTTAGCTGCGAATTTTCTCTATTTCTGATGTGACGAGTGCGAAATGTTTATGTAAGGAACTGGGAACCAAAATTTCACTTGAACAAATATGTGACGACTCGTCAAATTTCCTTACCTAAACTCGAAACCGGTGACAACTTTCTAAGTTTCACATATAAGTTCGCCACCTAATGCCAAATTTCTTGTAGTGTTATACTTAGCATTTTCATGTTTGATTGCTTGGTCTTGTAATTAGGTATTTTTTTTTTCTTTTTTAATTTTTTGTGAGTTTCCGACTCCTTTTCCTCTTTTTAAAATAAGTTGTTTTACTTTTCAATAACTTGATACATGAATATAGTCACAACACGCATTTACTTGAACAAAAAGCAAGAAAATACTTCTAGAATCACTATAAGTTTTGTGAATCTTGGTAATGTGGATGCATGTGTTCTAAAGATTAATTACTACTTATATTTGTGTAGACACTTATTACTTTTTAATGTCGAATGCATATGTTTTTAGAAACTGCAATGCAAGGTCGTACCAACAATGGTTCCTCTTGCCACGACCCAAGTAGTTCTAATGGTTGTGATGTACATCTAATAATCCTTATTTTGATGATCTTGGTGACCATGATGATGAAATATTCAAGAAGGTTGGGGATATGAATAAATGTTGATAAATTAAATAGCTTAATTTCAATATAGTAAACTTCATTTTTTTTTGTCACCAACATGGTGGTAGTTGATATCATTATTAAGCTTGTGTAGACTAGTTTGAGGATGATATATGCAATAAAAGAATATTTATTGAGATGAAAGGGTATCCGATTCCTTTAATTTGGATGGTCCCATTTGTGAATGCTTGCTAGTAGACAACTACAATAAATTGGCGACGAACGATTCGTCACAAACAGTGTTCTAAAAATCGGTCTAGGCGGCCGCCTAGGCGCTAGAAGGTGGAAAACCGCCCAGATTAATGCTGGGCGGGCAGTCTGGGCGGTCTGGGCGGGTCTAGGCGGGTCTGGGCGGGGTCTAGGCGGGCTAGGCGGTCTGGGCGGGCTAGGCGGTCTAGGCGGACTCTAGGCGGGGTCTAGGCGGTCTGGGAGATTTTTATTTATTTTTATTTTTTTATTATTTTATTATTTTATTATTTTATTTTTTATTTTTTTTTATTTTTATTTTTTAATAAGGTTGATTGTGTTCTTATTTTATTTTTCTTTCCTATTTTTTAGAAATAAACTATTTAATTGTTTTTTTAGAAAATCTCGGGAATGGGCTTTGATGATGATGATGATGATATGTCTAAATGTAGCGAAAGATGATTACTTAATGGAATTCTCAAAGGATCTGCCGGTACCAATTTTACTAATGTAGATTTTATCAAACATAACTGAGGTTATTCATGCAATTTGAAGAAAAATAAAAGATTACACAAATTCAAATTTATATAAAGTACCCATCATGACCAATTTCAGTCATTTGAGTTTTAATAAATTTTGTTCACGATTGTTAATTTTTCATGTTTTTAAATTTTGCATATGTATATTGACATTAAATTGGATGTAATTGATAAGGTATTATGCTTAACTTTTGTAAATTATTAAAGTTATAATACAAAACCTAAGACCGCCTAGGCACCCGCCTAGGCGCCCGCCTAGGCCCCTGGGCGCTAGGCACCTGCTCGCCGCCCGCCCAGCGCCTAGCGATTTTTAGAACACTGGTCACAAATATAATGAAAGTGTGAGGAAATTTTTGTCTTATGTAGATATTTTTAATGTATTAAATCACTACCGTGACACACTGTTCCTCACATATAATTACATAAGTGAGTCAAGATTCCTTACAAAAAGTTCACAATAGATATTTTTAATGTATGAAAACACTATCGTGGCAAACTGTTCCTCACGTATAAATCACATAAGTGAGGAACGATTCGTCACCGAAAGTCAACACATGTGACGCCATATTTTCATCACACATGTTGTAATTTTCGTTACACATGTTGTAATTGTATACCCGCGCTAAGTTTATGTGAGGTACTACTCGCCACATGAGCAGACGGTGTGACAAGTAATAAATTTATCACATAGTACTTTCCTTAACGCCCCTTATGTAAGGAACACTGTGATAACTGAAAATTTTCACCGTTGCTGAAACGTGACGAATTAACATGTTTCAGTGAGGAACAACGTTCTTTAGTAGAACCCAATTTTCTTGTAGTATATAACTTTTATAATTAGTTACAATAACAATACTAGTTATAGCTAGCATTTGAACTTTCCATCTTGAGCAAACTGAGTATTGGTGGAGACAAAATATTAAACTTTATAGGCTTGGTGTGAAAGATTGTTCCTTCAAAATTTAATTTGGTGCTTTATTGGTCCATTCCCCCTCAGGGTTGGTGATATACACGTAATTATTACAAAATATATCCCTTAATTTATATATGTTAGTGCTTCAATTAATATATTTTATTCTAATTATTTCATTTTTATGTTTTTGTAGGAATCTGCGCGCGTGAACGATAAGATCGCATTAAGGCGGCAATTTGAGGAAATTATTAATCTGTTGATTCTAACGGTGGTACAAAAGAGTGGTTCACACATCCAAGTCCAAGCCCAAGCCCAGGAAGTTAGAATCCTAAGCCCAACAATAGGGAAACCCTATGTACAGGAGCCGATCGGGAGGAGAGGAAGCTCGCGAGGAGCGGAGAACAGCGGCGGAGTTGGTCGCGTCGCGCTGGAGAAGACGAAGGAGCTGCAGAGCAGCAATTTCGCGCGGGAAAAACTGTTTTTGTTTTGAAAAACCGTTTTGGCTATTGACACCCCGAGAATCTGTAAGAGCCACCACAGAGCCTATTTAGCTCTTTTCCTCGGGATTCGTGCACGGACAGGAAGTGATGGATTCCTCCTCGATTGATGCTGTGACCACCACCACCATGAGTCACTAAACCCCACGCAAGGTGAAGAGGTGAACTCCTAGATGTAACGCACTAAATTAGTAATTGATTCGCTTTAAGTGTTCACGATGAATAATGATGTTTAATGATTCTCACTTTTATTTAATATAGAAATTTATGTTATTTTAGTGACAGAGATTTCATAGATTTCTTCGTAGATTTTTATTACTCCGGTGATTATCTTTTCTTCTCCATATAAGCTTAGTCACGCTTTTCTTATGTGTGGAATGTTTAAGGATTAATTGATTCCGGTAGGTTAGTTATATGTGATCGTCATTTATTACGGTATTGTCTCCGGATATATCGTAAGTTTAAGATATCACATATGACAAACCTTTGTGTTTTCTTAGAAGAAGTGAAATCTTAAATTCATTTACATTAGGGTATATTAATGATTAAAAGATTATTTTTCCGATTACGTCGTTTGGGATGTGAAACACGTAGTTGAGTCATCATAGCGAATCAATACTAGTTGGCGCGTGAAGTCTAGGAGGGATTCTTGGAACCTTGTGATTTTTCTAAACTTAATTTTCATTAAATTAAATTCAATTTCGTATTTTAAATTTGTTAGAATTTATTAACTTTAGTTTCGCATAGTTTGTTTTCCTTAACCTTATTTTGTAGATCGTTTTTCCTCGTGGGATCGACACCCCATTCTTTACTGCAATTGACCGCGTGTATTGTTTGGGCGTAATCAAATTTTGGCGCCGTTGCCGGGGAACAAGCGTCATTCTACAAGGAAGGTTTCGGGTATTATCTTTCTTGCTCATTTTTCATTTTATATTTTATTTTATTTTATTCTATTTTTTTAGGTTTTAGGTCCAGTTTAATTTTTTTATCTTTATCTTTATTTTTATTTTATTTTATTTCTAAAAAAAATAAAAAAAAAAATTAAAAAAAAAAAAAAAAAAAAAACATTGGGGGCGTGAGTTGGAATAGAGACCACTTAGGGAGACTAATCAGGGTCCCAAATTTAGTTAACCCACAAATTCACATTGAGACCGAATTAAGTCCTACTTCTAACACCATGAGTAATCACGAAGATGACCATGTTCGGTCGCTAAAGGACTATCTCCACCCCACGCGCACTGCTACTCCATCATGTATCATGTTTGCACCAAGTACACCAAAGCTAGATTTCAAGCCGGGTATGATACAATTATTACCCACTTTTCATGGCCTAGAGAGTGAGAATCCTTATGTTCATATTAGGGAATTCGAGGAAGTTGTGGCCACCTTTCACAACAAAGTTGAGGCTGTAGACTCGGTTAGACTAAGGTTTTTTCCTTTTTCCCTTAAGGAAAAAGCGAAGAGTTGGCTATACTCTTTGCGACCAAGGTCTATAGGTTCGTGGGAGGAGATGACCCAAGCATTTTTTAATAAATATTTTCCTCACCACAAAACCAACGGTCTAAAAAGACAGATTTCTACCTTCACCCAAAAGAATAGCGAGACATTATATCAAGTATGGGAAAGGTTCAAGGATCTCTTGAATACATGCCCACACCATGGGTATGAGAGTTGGCGCTTAGTCAGTTATTTTTATGAGGGGCTCACTAGTAGAGAACGTCAGTTCGTTGAGATGATGTGTAATGGAGAGTTTTTGCAAAAAGACCCTGACGAGGCCATTGAGTACCTGAATGACTTAGCTGAAAAGGCCCACACTTGGACTGGTCCAAATGCTACTGAGAGCACAAATAGAACACGCCCAGCTGGAGTTTACCAACTTAGGGAAGAGGATAGCCTTAGAGCCCAACTTGATAGAGTAACTAGGGAGTTAGAAGCACTTAAGACCAAGGATGGTAAGCCCGCACATACTGTTGCCAGAGTTGAGCTACAGGACGCCTGTTTTATATGCGGGGGAGTTGAACACTTAGCACAGGATTGCCCGACCTTGACTGAGATGAGAGGGGTTTATGAGGAACAATGTAACGCCTTAGGGATGTACAAGAAGCCTTATTCACCATTCTCTAACACTTACAATTCTGGCTGGAGAGATCACCCTAACTTTAGCTGGAGGTCTGAGGCAGACCAACCTACACACTCACAGGCACAACCACCTAGGCCATACCCTGCACCTCCATACAATGCACAATCTAACAAAAGTTCCTTATCTGACACATTGCATGCATTTATAGAGGCACAAGGTAAAACTAATCAAAAATTTGAGGTTGCATTGACACAGTTGGCAGAGGAGAACAAGGAGATAAAAAGCCAAATAACCAAGCTGACAAGTTCATTAACAGTACAAGCTCGGGGCCAATTTCCGTCACAGCCTCAAGCAAATCCGAAGGGACAACTTATGGCACAAACCTCTACTTCAGACTCTCAGAATGTCAAAGAGGTTAATGCCATCACTACTCGGAGTGGTAAGAACTTAGATGGGTAAAGCTCGTCCACGACTATAGGCACCCCCCCAAGTGCAAAGGAGAGCATCCCTGAGGATGAGCCCAACAAGAACATTCCAGTTTCAGTTCCTTTTCCTCAAGCACTACGACCTATTGGAAAGAAATCGGAAATGCATGGTGAGATTCTAGAACACTTGAAACAGGTTAAAATTAACTTACCTTTGCTGCATGTGATTAAACAGGTACCAACTTATGCGAGGGTCATCAAGGATCTATGCACTATCAAGAGGAAACATCAGGTGGTTGTTATTTTTGAGTGGACTGATCCTCAACTTTTCAGGTTGTTGGTATACGATTCATTAACCCTTTTGACTCGTTTATATCATAGACTAGGTTTGGAGGTGAATGTTCCCTATGTTCTTCCTCGTCACTTCATGGTATATCTTTCATGAGGGAGAATATATGTCGGGCTGAAGACGTTAAACCAAGCGCTCCTAGGAGGCAGCCTAGCCTTAGTTGTGTGTCTTTGCTGTTAGTTTGGATTGATTTTCGAGTGTTTCACTCATACTCGTTAGCTCCATAACATTTTTGACTTACAACTTGCCTTTTTTTTGTTTTCTTTGTTAATGTCGAGTATGCATTTTATCGATTTCTAATGAAAACTCCATGATTCTTATGTTTCTGAGCGTTCATTGGTGGAAGATTTCATTGAAATTGGTAAAGCTTCACCATGGTAATATCACTCTAACCCTCCTCTTTTCTTTTGCCTTGATTTGTCATGATTATTATTTTATACATTGAGGACAATGTTTGGTTTAGGTTTGGGGGTGTGGTTTATTAGATTTTTTTATGCAATTCTCAAAAATCTTTGAGTTTAAAACGTATTTTACAATTAAACCGAGTCATTTTTGTGTTCTAATCAATCTCCATTGAATACTTAGATGATTATGGTAATTGTGTAAAATCTTCTTGAAAATGCATTTGAAATCCAAACTCTTGGTGAATAAAAAAAAAAAAAGAAAAAAAAGAGGTTTTGAGTTCTTTTCAAATTTTAGAGAATGATTTTGTTGCTTTAATTTTGAGAAAACACATACTAACACGTGTCACATAGTTATATTAGTGGAAAACATGATATTTGATATTATCCTTATGTTAGATGTATTTCGTGAGACTTTTCAACTCGACTATTCATGCACTATAAGTCAAGTCAACATGATTTGAAGTTGATTAGTGAGATATTGAACTAGAAAACCTTAGAATAATAGTGGAGATTTAACCCTTGTGAGTTTTGAGCCATTCTTTATTTCTTGAGGGTTATTAATTACACTCTGATTTTTCTTGAGTCCGCATTATTTCGTTGATGATCTCATTATTCTTGATTTTCTTATTGATTGCTTTAAGAATGACATAAAAATTGAATCTTTCCACTAGAACTTCTTGCTTTATTTAGTTGAGATGTCCTAGTACTAACTAAAACTTATGAAGTGATACAGGCATTTCTTTCTTTAAACCATTTTTAGCCTTTTAGCCTACCCAATAATAAATATCCATTTGCAGCCCTTTGAGCCTTTAGATAGCCTTTTCTTTGTTATCCCCATTCCCAATACCTACTCCAACCAAGGAGTAATACCTTTATTATTTTATCCTTACCCAATTTTCTAAGAATGGATACGGTGAGATATATTTATGGAATGGGCAAAAAAAAAAAAAAAAAAAAAGAAGATATTTCATGCACCCTCTAAGTAAAAGTGTTGGATTGTATCAATGGGGAAAAGCATGTTAAAAAAAAAAAAAAAAAAAAAATTGCGATTGAAGAAGAAAATAATGAAGAAAAAGTTAATGGTGTACAACATTGATTTGTTCTTCATTGCCCTATGTGTTTTGTTCAAGGGTGTATCCATTCTCAGAAAATCTTTGTATCCTTTTGTCCCTTATTGTTTGCCATAATCCAAGCCCCAATACAACCTAATAAAGACCTGATTGATCTTAAGTGAAAGTTAGCTTAATAGATGTGGAGATTGAATAGGCAAGAACTATGGTGTTTGATTCAACATTCTCAAAAGTAATCAATATTCCGGTCCATGAGATCATATTCATTTCACTCTTTGAAAATTCCGTTTTTCATGATAATTATATGTGAGATGTTTGCATTTTCCATAGTATATTCTTGTCCTCACATATAAACTGAGTGCCCAATCTCTGAGCGTTTCATTTCTGAGCGACATGAGAGAATTGTAGTCGAAACGTCTTTTCCAAAGGTTATCTTGTCACATCTTTACTATGAGATGAAGAGTTATGTTGATAAGGCTCCTCACACACACACTTCGAGTTGAGAATGATTATGAAATCCATTTAACCTTTAGATACTGTTAAATTATTGTACTCTATTGATATACTTTTGTGACAATATTAGTTTGTTGTTTTTCTTAATATAAAAGGGAGTGTTCATATGTTTTGCATTAAGTTTTTAGAAAATAGATTTTGTTTTAATTGAGTCAGTAATGTTTGGGGGTAGCATTTCTGGAAACCCTCACGAGACTATAACTCGTCCTCTAGAGGTAATCTAGAGGTTTAAAGCCTTGTTGCACGTTAAGGTAAGTGCAACCGTGATTCCTACGAAAGTGAGTTAGGATTTTATTCTTTATTTTGTTTTGCTCGAGGACTAGCAAAATATAGGTTTGGGGGTATTTGATATACACGTAATTATTACAAAATATATCCCTTAATTTATATATGTTAGTGCTTCAATTAATATATTTTATTCTAATTATTTCATTTTTATGTTTTTGTAGGAATCTGCGCGCGTGAACGATAAGATCGCATTAAGGCGGCAATTTGAGGAAATTATTAATCTGTTGATTCTAACGGTGGTACAAAAGAGTGGTTCACACATCCAAGTCCAAGCCCAAGCCCAGGAAGTTAGAATCCTAAGCCCAACAATAGGGAAACCCTATGTACAGGAGTCGATCGGGAGGAGAGGAAGCTCGCGAGGAGCGGAGAACAGCGGCGGAGTTGGTCGCGTCGCGCTGGAGAAGACGAAGGAGCTGCAGAGCAGCAATTTCGCGCGGGAAAAACTGTTTTTGTTTTGAAAAACCGTTTTGGCTATTGACACCCCGAGAATCTGTAAGAGCCACCACAGAGCCTATTTAGCTCTTTTCCTCGGGATTCGTGCACGGACAGGAAGTGATGGATTCCTCCTCGATTGATGCTGTGACCACCACCACCATGAGTCACTAAACCCCACGCAAGGTGAAGAGGTGAACTCCTAGATGTAACGCACTAAATTAGTAATTGATTCGCTTTAAGTGTTCACGATGAATAATGATGTTTAATGATTCTCACTTTTATTTAATATAGAAATTTATGTTATTTTAGTGACAGAGATTTCATAGATTTCTTCGTAGATTTTTATTACTCCGGTGATTATCTTTTCTTCTCCATATAAGCTTAGTCACGCTTTTCTTATGTGTGGAATGTTTAAGGATTAATTGATTCCGGTAGGTTAGTTATATGTGATCGTCATTTATTACGGTATTGTCTCCGGATATATCGTAAGTTTAAGATATCACATATGACAAACCTTTGTGTTTTCTTAGAAGAAGTGAAATCTTAAATTCATTTACATTAGGGTATATTAATGATTAAAAGATTATTTTTCCGATTACGTCGTTTGGGATGTGAAACACGTAGTTGAGTCATCATAGCGAATCAATACTAGTTGGCGCGTGAAGTCTAGGAGGGATTCTTGGAACCTTGTGATTTTTCTAAACTTAATTTTCATTAAATTAAATTCAATTTCGTATTTTAAATTTGTTAGAATTTATTAACTTTAGTTTCGCATAGTTTGTTTTCCTTAACCTTATTTTGTAGATCGTTTTTCCTCGTGGGATCGACACCCCATTCTTTACTGCAATTGACCGCGTGTATTGTTTGGGCGTAATCAGTTGGGTAGCTCACAATATCGACTAACAATGTAGTGGAGGGACGTGTACTATTGCGAGTGATAAGAATAACGTTTACCAGCCAAGTTGTTCATTTTTGGAGAAGGAATAAATAACAAGGACGAGTCCCTAGCATTGATGGAGAGATTAAGATGTGTAAATAAGTTTAAATTATACAGATTAATTCAAGATTTGGCAGATGATGATTGATGATACATCAAAATAGACCAATCATCGCGGCCATACACATGGCAGAGAACATCCATCACGAGGATCATGCATCCCATCTACTGAGCCTTCTCATAAAACCTAAGAAGAATAAAGCTAACCATAGAGGCCCTGACAAGTCCCACTATAAGAAGATATAATCAAACCCTGAATCAAAGCCCAACGAATCCAGGCCTGACACGAGTTCTCTCATAAAGTAGATGAAAGTTGCACCAAAAATGAGTTGTGGAGGGTGTTACGCATCCACGGACACATCTTTATCAAGGCGGATATTGTTACGAGAAACATCTCCTTCCGTTGTGCCTCACATGCTTAAGTCATGGAAAGAATTAACTAAGAGAACTATAAAAGGTAAAGGGAACGTTCGCCACAGGTATGCAACTTAGACTGAGTTTTGTCCTAATTTACTTCCTTCTTCAAACAAAGTTGCTGACTTAATCATTGTAGTGCCTTCGGTCACAAAAAAGGTGGTCATTGGCAATCTAAAACCTGTTTTGCAGGTCAAATTCACAGGAGGACGATTTTTGAACACATCAATTTAGCGTTGTTCGTGGGGAATGAAGAGTTTGCTTTCTAAAATAAGATCCACAGTGACGAAGTTCACCAAAATTAGATAAACGATCAACAAGCTGTTAGAACAAATGACACACCCTACAGATCGTAAACACAGTGACGACAACAACAACTTTCATATCGACAACAATGTATCACAAGCAGCTCACGAACAAGATGTAGCACAAATCATCGGGCCAATGGCACCAAATAATCAAGACCCACGACATGCAATAGCCTAGAGAACCCAGTCATCCGCTGACGCTGCCACAGATCCTTGGGTAGACCTGCTTATGGTCTAAATGAATTACATTACGAAGATGCTAGAGAAAATCACTCAGGAGCGCATCCAGCCAGCTGATCCTGTCCAGGCATCGCCCCAACAAAACTCCGCCAACCGAACTCAAGGGAGTGACAAAGTCCCAACAGAGCCCCAACAGGGAAACTTCAAGAAAAATGAACTCCTCCAAGGCAAGACTACACAGTGTGACGGAGCGCTCGCTAAGATCACATTCAAAATCATTGATCCAACGTGTTGTTACGAATCAGCCCAGTTGCCATTCTCTAACGACCTCATGAAGGCTCATATGTCGAAAAAGTTCACTCCGCCAAAGTTTGAAGTATATGATGGTACAACCGACCCAATGGATTACCTGAGACATTTCCACTGCATGATGGCATTGAAAGAGACCACAAAGTCAATCTTGTGCAGAACATTTCCGACTAGCCTTACCTCCACAACAATGAATTGGTTAAATAGCCTACAACTGAGGTCAATAGTCTCCTTTCAGGTGTTAGCCACTGCTTTTATTACGAGATTTATCGAAATTAACGGATGAGGAAATGACCACGCTATCTCCTGCATGTCAAACAGAAGCCCGAAGAGACGATACGGGAATACGTCACTTGTTTCACCAACGAACTGACAATGATTGATGATGCAGTGATAATATAGCCACTGCAACTTTCACCACCAAGTTGAAAAAATGCCCATTTTTTTACGCTCTCAACTTAGAACCTCTAAAAAGCATGGCGGTCATGCTGAAAACAGCCCAAAAACACATGTCTCTTGAAGAGATGAAAGCTTCCATGAGGAAAAATGAACAAAAACAAAAAATCATTTAAGGAAACGAAAAAGGAAGGAACAAAGAAGGCGAGACGATGGACCACGAGAAGACAGCGGTCAATAAAAAAAACATCGGAACAGTGAAAAAACCGAGTTCAACTAGTGGGAATCCAAGAAGTCACAATCGGCACTCCCCAATCACGAGCAAATAACCAGCATAATGAAAAAGGAATACAAACCATACACGACCCTAAAGACAAGTCGGACCAATATCCTGAAGTACATGGCAAATTGGGAGAACGTCAACTGGCGACCCAGGATGAAAGGAGACCCAAAAGGAAAAGACAAAAATAGATATTGTTCCTTCCATAAGAATCACGGGCATGATACCGAGGACTGTTATAAGCTGAAAGAAGAACTCGAGCATTGGATTCAAAGAGGACAACTCATTGAATTCATTGAAATGTTCGATAAGCAGCTCAAAGGGAAAGAAAAGGCAGATACCACTGCCATGGGATCAAAAGAACAATCTAGGGAACTGATATACGCTTTACACTGCGTCTACCCAAGCAAAGAAACACATTCCACTTGAGCATATCTATATCGAAGCAGAAAAACTAACGCTTTGAAGACGCTTGCACTGATCGACTCAAGTGCTCCACCAACAGATGACCCAGTCCGAATTACCAACGAAAGAATTAACGACTACGAACTCCATCAAACCTCAGCAAGTGACGCCAAGCAAGGTACTGACGGGAGAATGATCGGACAGTGTGACACTGATATGGGCATAATTGGTCAAACCAATACTGCTTGGCTACCAGATCAAAAATCACCTAGAATCAGTTGATTTCAGTGATGAATGGTAGGCAAGAGCAATAGCAGATCAAGTAACAGAGGTCACGAATGAAACAAGAAAGAGCAACAAAGGTGTGAATCTCCAAACACAAAGATGGATATTAACCAAGCAATGAACAAGGGGAAAAACAAAACACTCCCCGTTGTAGCGTAACTGCTCCAGAAAAATGACCATTAGGAACGATCAGAACATCCAAAAGGGAAAATCAATAAAATTACAAATTCAGAATCATCATCCCACGAAGGATAAAAGCATCGAAATTCATCCATGCAAAAAAATCAACATATAAAGCCAAAAGGAATCAGAACGCAAGTCGGATATATATAATAAACTTTTGGTTTAATCAACTAATGAAGTAAAGGTTGGACGAATGAGTCAACTAAGTAGAAGCCACTTCGAGTCGACTAGAACGTCGAACCAACGAAGAAAAGGTTGGACGAACGAGTCAACTAAGTAAAAGCAACTTCTGGTCGACTAAAGTGTCGAACCAAATAAGTAATGGTTGGATGAATGAGTCAACTATGTAAAAGGAACATCATGCCAACTAGAAGGTTGAACCAATGAAGTAAAGGTTTGATGAATGTATCAACTAAGTAAAAGCAATTTCTGATCAACTAGAATGTCGAACCAATGAAGTAAAGGTTGGACGAATGAGTCAACTAAGTAAAAGCAACTCCGGGTCAACTAAGTAAAAGCAATTTTTGATCGACTAGAATGTCGAACCAATGAAGTAAAGGTTGGACGAATGAGTCAACTAAGTAAAAGCAACTTCGAGTCGACTAAAACATCGAACCAATGAAGTGAAGGTTGGACGAACGAGTCAACTAAGTAAAAACAACTTTGGGTCGACTATAACGTCGAACTTACAAGTCAAGGTTGGGCAAATGAGTCAACTAAGTAAAAGAAACTTCGGGTCGACTAAAGCGTCGAACCAAGAAGTAAAAGTTGGATGAACGAGTCAACTAAATGAAAACAACTTTGAGTCGACTAAAACATCGAACCAACGAAGTGAAGGTTGGACGAACGAGTCAACTAAGTAAAAACAACTTTGGTTCGACGAAAACGTCAAACCAACAGAGTGAAGGTTGGACGGACGAGTCAACTAAGTAAAAGAAACTTCGGGTCGACTAAAGCGTCGAACCAAGAAGTAAAAGTTGGATGAACGAGTCAATTAAATAAAAGTAACTTCAGGTCGACTGAAACATCAAAACAACGAAGCGAAACTTGAATGAAACGACTTTGAGTCAATCGGATCGTTGATCCAACGAAGTAAAAGTTAAACGAATAAACCAACTCGAAATAGTCAAACTCCGTTTTGTTTAGAGTATCAAACCAGCGAAGCAAAAGATGAAGGAATAGGTTAACTTAACTCAAGAGAGCCTCGGATCAACTAACGCGGCAGATCGAAAAAGTAGAAGACAAACAAACAAAATAACTTTCTCACAAAAGTTTCGAGATAACCAATACAAGGTTAAAACAAACATATCGGAGCATCGGAGAATTCAAATCAACAAAAGTCAGGCAGGATAAAAAATATAGCTGTAAAAATCAAAGTTAGAGTATAAATCATTTCAACAATAATGATCAACTTATAAAAGGTACAAGCAAAACGAACAAAGTCAACAAGATGAACCACGATTGCAAAGAAAAGTAAAGGAGAAAATTCATGTTCTTTAATTAAAACTATTCTAATACATTCAAGGAAGAAAGTAAAAGAGCAAGAGATAAAGCAAAAGAATCCAAAACATCATCAATAACACCATCTGACGGATGAGGGGCATCCAAATCACTGGCAGGAACTCTCTCTTCAAGTGGAAAAGGAAATGGCTCTTTAGCTAATGGATCACCCATAGGGTCTTTAGCACCATCTTCATCCTCAAAGGTCTGATAGACTAAGTGAAGGTATTAAGACAAGTTAACACCAAGACCCTCGATATAATCGAGAAGCTCAGTCAGTCCATCAACAATTTGCAACCAATACGCCACCTCCATAATGGGAAGCCTGTCCTTAACAAAAGCAAGTTCATTCCTAGCCACTATAAGTCGGTCCTCAACAGTAGTAAACATCACAGAAGTATCATCTCCGCTTTGAGCAACAAAGCTTGATTAACCCCAACCGCCTTGATCCGTTCCGAGCATTGCGCTCTTAACACGTCGGATTGATAAAGAACATGGGAAAACACCAACAACAACACAACAAGCTTCCTCTCCAGAAAACCACAAGATTACGACTAGCTTGATAGCCTGAACCCATCACCCTTGCGTAAGCAAGATGATTCATCCCATCCATTATATGTCTAAGGCCATCGTCAAGATGAATGCTAGGATCCAGCACATGCATCGAAGGCATCTCCATCAACCGTCTGTGCCATTCGTTAATCAACTTATATGCACCATCCTGCACGTCAAGCCGGGAAAGCCATCAAAACTTCCTGTCCGATTTAACTCGAATCTCGTCAGGGGTAGGTTCTGTCCAACAGATCCGCGAATGAAAAACACGCGGATCCGAAAGCACAGAGGAACCACCACCCACAGCTAGGAAGCAAGAAGGAACGACAGGAGAACTATCCTCACCCTCTCATTGTGCAGTAACCATAGCAGAAGCAGAATGAGTGGCAGGTCCAACGAGAATAGAAGAACCTAAGTGGACAAAAAAATATGGGACCTCCGACCCATCATCAACAAGAGGAGAGGGAGAATGAGGAGACTGCGTCTCATGGACTCGATCACGACTACTAAGCTCCTTAGATTGGACAACAGCCAATTGGAAAATCTTATCATCGATGGCCCTAAGATCCTCATTAGAACACTTGACAGCGTCAGGACCACCATAAGTAGAGAGGAGCCTATTTTCGTTCCTTTCCACTGCCAACTTCATCTCTTCAGCCTTTTGTAGAGAGAAGCGATCCTCCCTCGCAGACTCCCTATCAACAGAACTAGAGTAAAGAGAAGCTCGACGAGTAGAATCAAAGAGCCGCTTCTTCTTTTAGAACACGATCAAAACTCAGGAACAACTGCTTCGATGGACTAACATGCCTCAGAAACTTTCTCTTCCTGGAAGTTGGACCACTAGCGCCAATGCTAACAAGAGCATCGAGATACGTAACATTTGAGCTCACTTTTCCATCAATGACAACATTACCACCACCGACAAGGGCAGCGCGGGCAGCAATCTCCATAGCTTGCCTATTAGTTAGCAGAGCCCTCTCGGCTTCGTTCATACTATACAAAACGTTGTGCTCCATGATGAAATCAGTGAAATAGGTGTCCAAATGAACTACAGGTAGCTGCGAAAAATGCTCACTGATAATCTATTCCTCCGCAGTCAATTGCAGATTCCTCCGCTTGCTGGGAACTCGAAAAAACCTCACTATCCGCCGACCTTAGAAATTGAAGTAGCCAGAGTGGACAGAAGCGTCAAACAAATCCCGCAACCAACCTCTGATGTCATCATTAAGGTTGCCAAAATATGTGGGAAAATGAAGAAAACAAGTACTCTTGGTCGCCAACAGATTGACAATCGAATGCAAGATTCTAGCAGTCAAAGGAATACCGGAAAGGATGGGCCTTGCATATGTGGAAACATAACCCTCCAACCGTTCGGGCCCATCTGAGTGGGAGGAATACCCAGAATATCTAAATAAGACTATAATAACTCGGGAGCTGGAAATCGAAAATCGGAGTGAAACATAAGTGGGTAAAGTGCAAAATACCCCTTCCTTGGACAACTAGGACTGTCATTCTCATGAGGAAGAATGATCTCAATGTTGGAAGGCAAAGAGTAGTCAGAACGGATGCTATCCAAGGTCATCTGAGAATCCTTCTTGGGAGAAAAATAAGCGTCGCAAGTAGCAAGCTGCTCACCGTCTAGTAAATTACCGGCATACATCGCGAATAGGCACGTATGGACGGAAGAAGACGATAAAAAGGATAAACAACTCTAATATCAAATATGGCGTAAAAAATGAAACAAAACCGTCACGAACTCTTTTATACAATCGAGCAATGGAGAGATTGCTCATGGGGCAATGTGCGGGATATAATGGCATGCAAAATTCTAAAAATATGCTCGAAAACGAATGGATAAACAAATGATCGAGATGATCGACTGATTGAAAATTGCTAACAACATTAAGTTCAAAACAAAGATACAATTGGAATACTAACCGCCACGAAGTTAATGGATACATGACAATACCCACTAACTAAGGGGGAGTAATCAACGATTATGGGAAAAAAATATTAATCTGAAAATGTTAAAATCATGTTTTAACTCTAATTATGATTTTGTATAGAGACGCAATAAATTGAAATTTTGAGGTATGCAATCATACTCACTAAGAGTGCATTGCCAATAGGCTAATATCGACTATAGGGGTTAATAGTCACTTTTCGAAAATCAAATTTATTTTGAAAACAAGCGGAAATATTCGACTTCGAAGTTTTTCGCCTAAACTTATTGGAGGCTTATGTTGTGACTCGAGATGAGTCAACAATAAAACTTTAGTTGATACAATTAAAATGGAACCCAAAATGAATTTTTTTTGCAAAATCTCCCAAAGAAATCCGAAAATGCAAATCGAGCATTCAAACAATTTAAGAAATGGAAAATAAAGGCAACTTAGCTATGCATGCAAGGTGAAGTACATATAGTCAACGAGAGAAGAAAGCAAATCAGACAAAGAACAACAATATAACGAGGTTCACCTAAGCCGGAGTATGATTGGCTCCGACCAGTTACTTCTTAGGTGGAAAAGGCTAGAAGCCTCAAGTCTTTATTACTTGATCAAATGAGAAGTCTACTCTAAGTCAACGTTCTACTTCACCACAATCCTGTAAGACTTATTGACAAAACCCAAATCTTTTGTTTTGCAAGTCTTACAAACACCTTGGCAATCACTGATGGGATGCACCATAACCAAGTCTTACGGTCGTGTGCTAGAAATTTCAGAGATACAAGTTGGACTTATTTTCTTGCTTCACATGACTTGCCGAATAGCCAAATATCACATTATCATGAAATGCGATACAACCAAGGCTTACTACTTGCTTGGGATCATCAGGGTGAGATTTAATAATCCAAATCCACTCCATGAGTTTAAGAACCCACACGAGGTGAAGGTGAGTTTAGGCAAGGAGAATACTCAAAGGGTTTGTCTTTTCTAGTGACACTTGTTTGTTGGATAGAAAGGCTTTAAAGCTCTTTCGCATTCACTCCCTCACTCAATGAAAGATGGAAGCTTCACTCAAGGATGAGAAAATTGGTTGAAGGTTCAACAACTCTCCAAATGAGATATATACCATTACAAAGCTAGCTTCAACTCTTCTTCCTCATTTCTCTTTAGATAACCACGGAGCTCAAGAAAAGAGCAAGAATTTCTTCCTAAAGCTCTTTGGATCACTCACAGGGATAGAGATTTTGAGTGGGTGAATAGATCTATCAAGGGAGTGCTAAAAAAATAATGTAAGGCTGTTTTCACAAATTTTTAGAGCATAAGAGATATTTCCAAGAAAAAGAACTTGAGCCCTATATATAGGCTCAACTAGGGAGGGTGAAGTCGGCTTCAGAACGTTTTTTTTTTTTTTTTTTTTTTTCAGAACAGTCACTGTTGAAGTTGACTTTTCAGAGAGTGAAATCGAATTTGCTTGCTACAAACATCTTTTGTAAATCAAAAGCTTCCTCAATTATCACATGTCTTTGTAGTTGATATGGACATCTCCTTTTGGCACAAGGGTATGTCTCAAGATGGAATATCCCCAAGAGTCTATCCATTCTCATGTGAGAGGATAACCCAAATTCAAACTTGAAATTTTTCCTGCCACATATTTTACCTCAAAATAGCTTTTGGCACTCTTTTTGAAATTTGATAATTGGTAAACTATTTTGGCTAGTCTTAATCTTCATGGCTTTGACTTGTTTTTATAAGTTGAGTCCAATCTCCTTGTCATTTGACAATAGTCCTCATGAGTTACATAACCTAGAAATGATTTTTACAAAGCATAGACTTAATCACAATTACTCGATATACGATTTATTATTTCATCGTATATTTTTACATTATTTTGACATAACTTGCAAATACATTATCATAAACTCAAGCTATATCCTAATAATCCTCGATTGAGATAAGATGTGACACCTATCTTTTTCATCATCATCTCAAACTTGACCGATGATGTTCAAGTAGCAATGGACAACAAGTGAAACTCATTGGATGAGCAAAATATCTTTTTATTGAGTTGAAACTTGAAACCAAGTAGTCGTGGACAACCAGCGAAACCTATCGGACGAATAAAATAACTTGTTAATGAATTGAGACTTGAGACTGTAGTATAAGTCTATACTTGCATTGTGTTAGATTTTGATGACCTAACTTATGTTGAACATATATCCTTGCTTTTGTGTTTGCTCATTTTTTTTCTTTTATTTCTTATTCACCACTAAAAATTTCCAAGAGCTCGAGTAAACCTTTCAAGTTGACTCCCTCTCAATTTGCAATATTTGAACACCGTAATTGATCAATACCTAACTGAATTGGCTCAACTGACTAAATTTATAGATTATAGAATCTATAATATTTCTATATTCAAGCTTAACAAATATAAATTGTGACAATTGTTGATTTTTTGGTTTCCAACCCAAAATTTTAGGCAATTTGTCACCATGTTAGATCACACCACCTTGCACCACTTGAATGAATATTAACTAGTTACCTGTATTTCCTCTACAAAGCCAACTAACTGGGAAAACTTCCAAGTTTCCTTGACCTAAACAGCCGTGATAGTGATGTAAATTGATCACGGAAGCGAGAATCTATTTAAACACAAATAGATATAATCTCGACACAATGATGGAGCCAGGATTTTTGTTAAAAGAGGGTGGAGTGATGAATCATAGTTAATTAATTATAATACATTAATTAATTATTTTAACATAAAAATTTATTTGAACAATACATAAATAACTATACAAAACACCAATTGCTAAACAAAACTTCATCTAATCTATTGAGGAAGAAATTTGATTTATCTAATTGGGTTATTTGCGATTTTCCTTTATAAAAAATATAACTAATTAGAGGTCCCATCAGTAACCATTGTTATAGTCTCTCCTAGGACTAGCAGACCGCATACATTGACTGTCAAAAGGCTCACGTTAATTACCAAAATATTTTTTAACCAGTAATCAACAGATGAACCTCAAAATACAAACATGTATCTTGAGAAAATATTAATGAATCCAAATTTTTTTGTCTCCAGAAATTTTTTATGAATAAAATACAAAACTAGACCTCGA
The DNA here is from genome assembly GCA_963556465.1 of Berberis vulgaris. NCBI lineage: Eukaryota > Viridiplantae > Streptophyta > Magnoliopsida > Ranunculales > Berberidaceae > Berberis > Berberis vulgaris. The sequence goes on along the minus strand of OY747126.1, from coordinate 35,704,576 downwards.
GATTCGAATACATCTCGAGAAAATACTTTAAAAAATACTTCTTCCTCAAAATAGACAAGAGAGATTGGGTGGCTCATGGCGATGGTGGGAAATAGAAATAAGTCAAGCAAAAAAGGGAGGGAGAGGAAGAGAGGAGGAGACGGGGCGGTTGTCGTACTCACAATAAATAGAGGGAGGGAGCAGAAAAGAGGAAAGAGGCGAGGTGGGGTTCGTTAGAGTGGTAGAGAATAGATGGAGAGAGGAAGGGGTGGGGCTGCGTCATCAGGGTCGACGTAAGATAATGCCAAAGCTACTTGATGATATACCAAAACTGTTTCTCTTCTACATCGTACACATGTCACTGATCAGGCCCAAACCGATCTAAGCCCGCATAATACAGTCCGCCAGACAGACCCAAATCATTACATCCTGCTAAGCCCACGCGTCTCATAGTTATTCTCAATACCCGTAAGCCCTGCTAGGCAAGTATCTCAATGATCAGCTTTGAACAAGCAAGACAACAACACTTTGATTCCAACTAGGAAGCAAATACCAAAGTATATGTCACACATGGAGACTTCACTCTATGGACTACTCTCTGATTGGGAACTATCTCTAGGAGCACAAGGCTAACAGGGAAACTCACTTTCATAGCACAACTCCTAATTAGATAAAGATATCCACGAAGATCTTCTTCCCTAGACTACACCACCGATGGCTTGGTCGAACCAGGACTCTAGCACTTTAAATACGACACGAGGTTGGTAAGCTAAGGTATGCTGCAAATTCCATGTTTACAACATTATGCCTTCTTCAAATTCCTATCTGACTTTAGCATCGAGTGTCATTGGCTACCACAACGGTGGTCCGTGGCTCATGTGCGTTCCTTGTGCAAGTTAGCAGGTTTGCAGGTTAAGGTCAAAGTAGGGAGCAAGAATTGATTGCATCAGTTTTGCGCTGTCTGGGGGAACGAAAGTTCTTAACCTTTCACTAGCATCTTCTCCATTCAGAATACAAGAAGATGGTAACCACCAGATCACGCAACAATGGAGAACAAGGGGACACGTCAAATGCTCAGACTATCGCAATACCACCGCTCTCAACGATGCTGGTGACGCACGGGCAACACCCCCGCGCCAGCAACAACAACGATAGACCCAAGGATCGATTTGTTGTCGTCTCAAATACAACAAATTGCCAAAGTAGTGGAATCTCTCATACAACGAAACCCTCCACCTGCTAATGGAAATCAGGAATAACACAGACCCCAATCTTCGGAAGACAACAAAGAACAAACACGAGAGTCAAGCCCCTGCTAGTTCTCATTCGACTAGAGGAGGCAGTGCAGCTAACGTGGACCCGACTTTCAGGGAAGACAAGCTCGCCCCGCAGAACCCCCTCCACAGAGGGGCTCATGACCCAGAAGTGTTATATCGTCTTTCTGTTCCATTGTTCGTGGATTGTATCATGAACGAGGCTCTTCCAAAGAAGTTCACGCCTCAAAAGCTCGACTTTTATGACAGGACTTTCAACCCATTCGATTACTTGCACCATTACCGACATGTAATGGAACTCAAAGAAGGAGTCAGTGAAGTGTAAAAATTTCCCAATAGCCTAAAGAAGACAACACTAACATGGTTTCACAGCCACCTGCCAAAGTTGATCGACTCATTCAAGACGATGTCCAAGGAATTCCTGATGCGAGTTGTTGAAAGTCAGTGTCTTTAGAAAGGCACACACTACATACTCTCTCTGAAGCAAAAATCTAATGAGACACTAAGAGTGTATGTCACACGCTTCAACGATAAGCTGACACTCATTGACCGCTGCAACGACAAAACAACAGTGACAACTTTTATCGCGGGCCTAAGAGAGAGAAAGCTTTATGACTTCCTCACCTTCGAACCGCCTTGGATATGACATAACTCATGATGGGTACCCAGAGGTACATCACCCTGGAAGTGATGAAAGCAAGGGAGAAGGAAACAAAAGTTGAGAAGAACCCCTCCGTTACTAGAAAGCAACGACAAAGAAAGAAGCAAGTGAAATCGTAACAACAACAGGTCTGACCCTAGCCTGGACATGCCAAAGAAAGCTTCCAATTACGTTGGATCGAGATCCATGACCCCCTCAATTCTAGTCTATCAGAAGTCCCAAATTCCATGAAAAACTGGGAAGATCTAAAGTGGTCTCCAAAGCAGCATGGAGACCCCTCTAAACATGGCAACAACAAGTATTATTCATACCATAAGGAGGGTGGCCACGACACCAACGACTGCAAGAGTTTAAGGTGTTAGATCGAATATTGGATCTGCAGGGGCAAGCTAATGGAATTCGTGTGTTCGGAGAAGAGACAAGAGCGACCCATGGACATGGGAGAGATAGTCAAGGAGACTGAGAAGGTGACTCCGAGCATAATCTATGTCTTTAATGGAGTCAGATCGGATCACAAGACAAACAGATCCCGCAAGTGGACTCTACTAGAGATGCAGATACAACCCGCAAACAAGGACAGACGCGTATACTACTAGATGGTGCAAAGCCCCATCCCGACCTTAACCTTCACAGACAAGGACCTTGAAGGTGTTCGCGCACCAAACAATGACACTCTCATCATTTCGGCTCTATCGTAAGGTGGTAATTGAAGAGGGCCCTGGTGGATATGGGAAGCTCCCTCAATGTCCTGTTTTGCAACGCGTTCCGCAGTATGGACCTCAAGGAGGAAAACCTAACATCATCAGATTACCCGCTGATGGAATTAAGTGGAGGGAAATGCTTCCTGGTCGGGAAGATAAGGTTAGCAGTAGTGGTAGGAGAGCCACAATTAGAAAAGTTATGATTTTGGAATTCATGGTGGTAGACGTGCCATCTACCTACAACCTTATCCGGGGAAGACTGTGGCTTCACTAGATGGAAGCAGTGATCTCGACTCTTCACTATTGCATCTAGTATACCGCTAACCACTCAAAAGGAACAATACGTGGGGACCAACCAATGACACGAGGCTGCCATTATGTTGCATTGAAGTAGATATAATGTTCCCAGATCCAACTGGAGGTCAAAGGGAAAGTTGAACAGAAGCCAGACCCAGTGACTGTGGAAGAGTCACTACACTCACACGAAGACGAGATCACAATAACGGTGGCTCAACTTAGAAACGGAAAACATTCAAACATCACGGGAGCAATCCGCCCTTCAATCCGTCAAAGTGAACATATCAACGCAGATGGGAGTACAACCCTCGACAATCAGTCGGTGCAAAAAAAAACTCTCATGCGAGGTTCAATTTTCAGTAACGTCAACGACATCAGCGAGGTTTGGCAGCACGCTGAAGGTACTAACGTTCAAAGAAGGGCCATAAGAATTCACTTCAGGGTCGGATCAAACTCTTTCTGCCAACAGTTAGTCTATTTAGTTTTTTATTTTCCTTTCCATAGACAATGTAGAGTTTTAATTCTTAGGAGCTTATGTGATTTGCAATCATTCAAGAAATAAAAGAGAATTACACAAACACACTATATTGATTACTAGAAAGATGTAACAACGATGCAGCATACTGTAAAGACTTGCTTAAAAAGTTCAACTCCAAGAAAAGACTTAGAAGCGATAGCTAAGGTACCCAAAGTAGACTCAACGACTCCTTCGGAGAAGATGTCCCAAGATCAAGGACAAATGTGCAAAAGGGGGGCTGAGAGGACAAGAGCAACTAGTTGCTAATTGCTCCGCCAAATGACCCCAAAAAAATAGCCCGCCAACGGCAATGTAGACCTTGTGATGAGCTGTAGACATCTTCAACCCGACATCTGGCCTCCCAAAGGAGGTAGAAGAGGACAGACAAAGATGGCTGCAAGCGACAAGGAAGTTATGGACTCACAATGCTGCCAAGCGAGGACACTTTTCCCATGCGCGATACTCGGATGACTCAGAGATACCACCCTTAGAAGCAATGACATATTTGCCAACACTTCAATCAACCCTAAGCTAGCTGTAGGGAGTGTCTCCCGATAGATGAGCGACACAAGGTAACACCAAAGTGTTGGCGAATAAACGATAGATCATCCCTTGGGTGGGAGACTATAACTCTTCTTCACAATATGAGAAGAAATTACAAGGTCTCGGCGAACCAATTGGGTGCTCACCTGGAGCAGGTGAACATGCATAACAACAAGTCATATCACAACTCATCGGTGCAAATGTTAGAACATTTAAAGACTCCAATGTTGGTGATCTCCTTTCAGCCTTCGGAGAATCCAAAACATGTTCTTTGAGTAAGAACATTTGAGGAGGTGCGCTCTGTGGAAGATAATGCCTACAACGATGAAGAAACACTATTATATAGACACAATGGTTCACCAAACAAGCGCTTCAACATTGACTATCAGAATTGAATACCATATGGAAAATGAGGAGACGATGGTTCCCAAGGAAACTGCACAGGACCATATTCATCCAATTAATGATGTTGCACACAACCCCATTAATTGTAGGAGAGTAACCGATACTCAACCTTCCTGCGATCTACGCTGTACACGTGTTATGATGCAATATTTGTTGTAAACGTAGCATTTTGATCATACGACAAACCCTAGCCCTTGCTTTATGGACCCCTGGGCTCAGCCCACTGTCCATGTGAGCATCAGAAACCCTAATCACTTTTGACACACGAATCACACCTGCATATCACCAACTGATTTCACAATGCATTTCGCCCGTAGATGTAGGCTTACACACCGGTAACAGGCGAAACCCCTACCTTACCAGGCAACTTAGTCAACTTCGGCTGATGACGATGGCTTCTGGTTCATTCTGAGGCTTAGTCCACCCAATGCGAATGTCGATGGTTTCGGAAGTGGGAGTCTAATCAGCGCTATTACGCTTGGTTCTGAGGATTCGCCAGAGGACGTTGCTCTCTTGGTGGATAATGGTCGTCGAATCCAATCAGGTAACCCTAGCCAGTGATGACTGACAACGAAAACTTCTGATCAAAGCCAAGACCTGAAGCCCCCACTGCACGGGTGTAGATGGTTTGGAAGGTGGGAGCCTAGTCAGTTTCAACTGATGTTGACGGTTCGCCATGGGACCATTTCACTTCTACAGACCTTGGTCGCTGAATTACCAATCGCAGACTTATAGCTCGCTCCACGCGAGTGTAGATGGTTTGGAAGGTGGGAACCTAGTCAGTCTCGAACTGATCCCAACGGCTTGCCACCTTTCCATTGCACTTATACAGACCATAGTCATCGAAAATCCCCAAATTTGTAGCTCAATGCGCACGGGTGTAAATGATTTGGAAGGTGGGAGCCTAGTCAGTCCCGAACTGATTCCGATGGCTTGCCACGGGACTACTACTCTTCTACACTCCATGGTCGCCAAATCCCTTCATCCCAAACTTGTAGCCTGCTATGCGCGGGTGTAGTTGGTTTGGAAGGTGGGAGCCTAATCAGTCTCGAACTGATGGGGCCGAATTCTTTAACAGACCATGGTCGCCGAATTCTCGCATCCCAGTCTTGCTTGCCACGGGACTACCGCTCTTCAACAGACCATGGTCGCTGATTTCTCGCATCCCAAACCTGTAATCTACTCCGCATGAGTATAAATGTTTTAGATTGTGGGAACCCAGTCAGCCCTGACTGATGTCAACGAATCGCCACGTGATCATCGCTCCCTTTCAATATGACGGTCATCGAAATAAATCACAACTCAGGCAGCGTCTTTATGCTCACATAGGCTAACATTTTTTTATCTGCAATGGAACTCATGCCGACCTAAAAATAAACCCGTTGAAACGCAGACAAATGCTACATGGAATGTCAGCCCGAGCTTACGAAACCCGAGTCGGGACAAGCGCTCTAGCTCAGAAAGAAGGCATGTGCTCGACTACCACAGTTCAATCATGCCAACAACCGCAACCACAACCGACAGTCAAATATGCAAATTAAGTTCCCAGTGGCTTACCTTAAGGATGAACTACAACCTGGGTAGCCTAGCCCAATTCAAACCATCCGCGGAACACCCACTATTGGATGTAACTAAGCGATAGTGACTCTGAGACCTCATGGAAGAACAGGTCAGTGTCGTTTGCGACATAAATTTTCAAACTCTCAGCAGTAGACAGACCACTTGGCTTCTTGCTAACCCAACCAGACTTGTGTCAAAATAAAATTACATGGCAAAATGGAAAGCACAAGACCGGGAGACCGAACACAATACGGGCACAAAGTGTACTCAATATAAACTTCTTTTAATTAACAATTAAAACTAAAAGTACAAGTGCACAAAGTCTACTCCAAATTAGGAGGGAGTATAGAAAATTGAGAAATAAGCTTTACAGATGAAGGAGCGAGAGTTGCGACTGCACACGCCTCAACCCGAGCATCATCATCTGGATCGCCCTCTTCTTCTGATAATGGAAAGACCACTACTAAGTCTACGTATGACATCTTCTTATAATACGCAAGGTCCCATTCTGGATGTTATCACGAGCCATCAAAACAGTAAACAAGGAGGAAGGTGAGATTCTTGAAGAAGGAGAGTTCTTAGGAGCCTCCATGGTGATGTGGAAAAGAAGAAATTAGACTCTGATGCTGAGTCTATTAAGATTAAAGTGCTTTATTGGGCGAGTGATGATAAAGAAGGCGAGAAGGTGAGGGATTGGTTATTGGGCTAGTGATGATCTGAGAAGCAAGATAGGGCTCAAACAGAGAGGGAGAGGGAAGAGAAGAAGATGAATGATCCGAAGGTTGGAATTGGTTTTGATTGTGAATTGGATGGGGAAGGTGGTGTTCAAGTGTATGAGGATGAAGAATTGGAAATAAAAGAGAAGTTTCAAGAGAGGGTTAGTGAAGAGGGGGATAATGTGGTGGTTGAGGTGGAAGTTTGAGTTATGGTTGGGTTGCAGGAATCTGATGGGGATGGGTAGAGATGTAATAATGAGGGGTTGAAGGGAAGAGTCACCCTCTTTGTGCTCAATGAGTTGTGAGCTTAACAAGATGTTGGCGGTGTTTTAGGTTGTGTTGAACTTGGTGTGGGTTGGATCAGCACAACAAATAACATGTTTATTTGTTTTTTGTGATTTTTTGGTCGATAATGGCAACATTAATAGAAATGCTTCAACCACATTTGATGCTTACCCAACTATAGAGTCATGAAATGAGATTGTCATCCTGTTGCTTTGACGCTGACCATAATGTAGTTGCATTCTTATTTCTATAATTATAATCAAAAGTGTTATTTACAGTTATTAAAAAAGTTCCAATAATTTATGCTGATGAAGGCAAAATTGTATTTGTTAAGCAAGAAGAGATAATCAACAAATGTTGTTCTTATGTCAAATAAATAAATTTGGGGTTCTTCAGCTCAGCTAGGAAGCTCTTCTTCTTCTACTTTACTTATTACTCTAGATTATATTGTAGACACTTGAGATTATTTCTTCTTTGATGAGTTGATTAAGAGTGTAGAAGAAAACCTGGTTAGGAACGTCAGAGTGATGGGAGTGAGGTCCACAACAAACAGAGGCCCAATTCGACTTGGGTTTAGGTGTTAAGTAGGTTCAATATAGTAACTGGTACGGTCTGAGATTGGATTTCTAGACCAGTTCTGTCCCAGTTAATATCGGTCAGGGATCGAGACTGGGATAAAAGTTGTAGAAACAATTTTGGCATGGTTTAAAAGGGTCCGAATCGGAACGTGATGGAGCGTGATTCTTGCCTAACCCTACGGTGGGGGCACTCTTAGACACTTTGGGATTTCGCTGCCTAAGCAGAATATATTGTAAATAACACTTTAAATCAATATTTGTAAGTTGTTTGAAAGTGAGAGAATAGGTTATTTTATTGTCTTTCATTGAGGTTTTTTTTTGTTTCACGAAAAATAAATATTCAATGAAAAAAATTGGAAATAAAATTTCAAGAATTTTTATTTTCCAAATTACTTTTGATGTTATTTTGTTGTGTCATGGAAATAAATATTCAAATGATCAAATATTTGTCTTGTGTGATAGCAGTTGGGTAGATTGTGGTGGCAATAGCGGTAGTCGTTGTAGTGGCCTTGGTGGTGATGGGTAGTAAGTTTTGGTATGGGAGCGACGACAGTGGTTTTGCTATGATGGAGGTGGTTGTGTTATGGTGGTGGTGGTTGTCTTGTGGCAGTGTAAAAAATGGTTGGTTGTTGTGCTATGGTGGTTGTGTTGGGGGAGACAATTATGTTATGGTTGTGATAGTTGTGCGACAGTGGTGATGGAGGTTGTGTTATGGCGGTGTTAGTAGTTGTTTTGTGGTTGTGATATGGTGGTTGTGGTTGTGGCGGTCATTGCATAACTTTTTTTGTGATAGTGGTGGTGGTGGTGGTTGTGTTATGGTGGTGGTAGTTGTGCTATAGTGATGGCAGTGGTGATTGTCGTATTTATGGTGCTATGGTGGTTGATGATACACCAAAACGGTCCCAACCTTACGCCGTACACATGTCATGATGATCTCGAGGAAAGATAGGCCCTAGCATTAGCTCAACAATAATCCGGCCCATGCGATTCTAAGTCCGCTCAATGAGGCCACCAAGTGGACCCGAATTCTTATAACTTGCTAAGCCCACGTGTCTCACAACTATCCTCAATACCTGTAAGCCTTGCTAAGGCAAGTATCTTGAGGATTAGCTACGGACTGACAAATACTGCTGCTCATTGCTTCCAACTAGGAAGTAAATTCCATAATATGAATAGCATATGGAGACTACTAGCTATAGACTACTCTCAGAAAATGAATTATCTCCCACGTATCTAGGAGCACAAGGCTAATAGGTAAACCTCCCTTTACATCATGACTCCTAATTAAAGAAGGATCTCTACGAAGATCTTCTTCCCTAAACTACGCCATCGATACAAATATAATGAAAGTGTGAGGAAAATTTCATCACACGTAGATATTTTTAATGTATTAAATCACTACCATGACACACTGTTCCTTACATTTAAATTACATAAGTGGGGAAAGATTCCTCACAAAAAGTTCACAATAGATATTTTTAATGTATGAAATCACTATCGTGACAAACTGTTCCTCACGTATAAATCACATAAGTGAGGAACGATTCGTCACAGAAAGTCAACACATGTGACGCCATATTTTCATCACACATAACACTGTAGAGTGACGAAATTTTCGTCACCTATGTTGTAATTGTATACTCACGCTAAGCTTATGTGAGGAACCACTCACCACATAAACAGACTGTGTCACGAGTAAGAAATTCTTCACATAGTACTTTCCTTAACGCCCCTTATGTGAGAAACACTGTGACGACTGAAATTTTCGCCATTGTTGAAACATGACGAATTAACATGTTTCAGTGAGGAACAACGTTCTTCAGTAGAGCCCATTTTTATTGTAGTATATAACTTTAATAATTCTTAACAATAACGATACTGGTTATAGCTAGCATCTAAACTTTCCAGCTTGAGCAAACTGAGTATTGGTGGAGACAAAATATTAAACTTTCTGGGCTTGGTGTGAAAGATTGTTCCTTCAAAATTTCATTTGGTGCTTTAATGGTCCATTCCCCTACAGGGTTGGGTAGCTCACAATATTGACTGACATTATTGTGAAGGGAGGTGCACTATTGCGGGTGATAAGAATAACATTTACGAGCCAAGTTGTTCATTTTTGGATAAGGCATAAATAACAAGGACGAGTCCCTAACATTGTTGAAGGGATTAAAACGTGTAAATAAGTTTAAATTATACAGACTAATTCAAGAGTTGGCAAATGGTGATTGATGATACATCAAAATAGACCAATCATCGCGGCCATACAAAACCCAAGAAGAATAAAGCTACTGGGACAGCTCATAAAACCCAAGAAGAATAAAGCTAACCATAGAGGCCAGACAAGGCCCACTACAAGAAGATATAATCAAAGCTCGATTGCAAAGCCTGAATCTAGGCCTGAATGTAGGCCCGACACTAGTTTTCTCATAAAAAAAGATGAACGTTGCACCAAAAGCAAGTTGTGGAGGGAGTTACGCCTCCACGGAAACATCCATATCAAGGAGGATACTGTTACGAGAAACATCTCCTTCCCTTTGCATCTCACATGCTTAAGTCATGCAGAGAATTAACCACGACCATTATAAAAGGTAAAGGGAACGTTCGCCAAAGGTATGCAACTTTGACCGAGTTTTGTCCAGATTTACTTCCTTCTTCAAACAAAGTTGCTGACTTAATCATCGGAGTGCCTTCGGCCATCAAAAAGGTGGTCCTTGGCAGTCTAACATTTGTTTCGCAGGTCAAATTCATAGGACGACGATTTTTGGACGCATCAGTTTGGCGTTGTCCGTGGGGAATGAAGAGTTTGTTTTCTAAAATAAGATCCACAGTGACGAAGTTCACCAAAATCAGATAAACGATCAACAAGCTGTCAGAACGAATGACACACCCAACAGATCGTCAACCCACTGACGACAACAACTCTCCTATCGGCAACAATGTATCACAAGCAGCTCACGAACAAGGTGTAGCACAAATCTTCGGGCCAATGGCACCCAAGAATCAAGACCCACGACATGCAACAACCCAGAGAACCCAGACATCCGGCGACACTGTCACGGATCCTCGGGTAGACCAGCTTATGGTTTAGATGAATTACATTATGAAGAGGATAAAGAAAATCACCCAGGAGAGCATCCAACTAGTAGATTCATTCCATGCATCGCCCCAACAAAACTCGGCTAACTGAACTCAAGGTAGCGACGAAGCTCGGCAGAGCCCCAATAGGGAAACTTCAAGAAATAACTTTTCCAAGGCAAGACTCCACAATGCGAGCGCTCGCTGAGATCACGTTCATAATTGGAGTCACTGATCCCAACGTGTTGTACGAATTAGCCAAGTCGCCATTCTTTGATGACCTCATGAAGACTCCTATGTTGAAAAAGTTTACTCCACCAAAGTTCAAAGTATATATGGTACCACCAACCCAACAGATCACCTGAGACACTTCCACCATCTGATGGCATTGAAAGACACCACAAAGTCTATCCTGTGCAGAACATTCCCAACTAGCCTTACGCATTGAAAGACACCACAAAGTCTATCCTGTGCAGAACATTCCCAACTAGCCTTACCTCCACAACAATGAATTGGTTCAATAGCCTACCACCGAGGTCAATAGACTCCTTTAAGGAATTAGCCTCCACTTTTATTACGAGATTCATCGGAAGTCAACGGATAAGGAAAGGAAAACACTACCTTCTGCATGTCAAACAGAAGCCCGAAGAGACGATACGAGAATACGTCACTCATTTCACCAACGAACTGACAATGATTGATGATGTAGTGATAATATAGCCGCCGAAACTTTCATCGTCGGGTTTAAAAGAGGCCCTTTTTTATGCTCTCAACTTATAACCTCTAAAAAGCATGGCGGTCTTGTTGAAAACAACCTAAAAATGCAAGTATCTTAAAGAGATGAAAGCTGCCATGAGGAAAAATAAACAAAAATGAAAAATCGTTCAAGTAAATTGGAAAGAAAGGAAAAGAGAAGGCGAGACGATGGACCACGGGAAGATAGCGGTCAATAAAAAAACATCGAAACAGTGGAAGGTTCGAGTTCAACTAGCGGGAATCCAGGAAGTCACAATCAGCACAGGCCAATCACGAGCGGATAACTAGTGTAATGAATAAGGAATACAAACCATACACAACCCTAAAGACAAGTCGGAACAATATCTTGAAGTACATGGCGAATTGGGAGAACATCAATTGGCCACCCAAGATTAGAGAAGACCCAAAAGGAAGAACAAAAATAGGTATTGTTCCTTCCACAAGGATCATGGGTATGATACCGAGGACTGCTATAAGCTGAAATAAGAAATGAGCATTGGATTCAAGGAGGACCACTCAATGAATTCATTGGAATGTCAGACAAGCAGCTCAAAGGGAAAGAAAATGCAGATACCACTGCCATGGGATCGAAAAAACAATCTAGGGAACTGATATACGCTTTACACTGTGTCTACCCGATGAAAGAAGCACCTTCCACTTGAGCAAATCTATATCGAAGCGGAAAAACTAAGGCTTTGAAGACCCTTGCACCGTTCGACTCAAGGACTCCACCAACTGATGCAAACCCAATCCGAATTACAAACGAAAGAATTAACGACAACGAACTCCATTAAACATCAACAAGTGACTCCAAGCAAGGTACTAACGGGAGAATGATCAGACAGTTCGACACTGATATGGGCGTAACCGGTCAAACCAATACTGTTTGGCTATCGGATTAGAGAACACCTCGAATCAGTTAACTTCAGTGATGAATGATGAGCAGGAGCAATAACAGATCAAGCAACGAAGGTCATGAATGAATCATGAAATAGCAACAAAGGCTCGTATTTCCAAACATGAGAATGGATATCAACCCAGCAATGAACAAGAGGAAAAAGCAAATCACTCCCCGATGTAGCGTAACTGCTCCAGAAAAATGACCATTAGGAACGATTGGAACATCCAAAAGGGAAAATCAATAAACCTACAAAGTCGGAATCATCATCCCTCGAAGGATAAAAAGCGTCAAAATTCAGCCATGCAAAACAATCAGCATACAAAGGCAAAAGGAATCAAGACGCAAGTCGAATATATATTGTAAGCTTCTGGTCTGTTCAACCAACGAAGTTAATGCTGGACTCAACCCAAACATCAAAAACCAAGTGAACCACAAGCCATTTCATTTCCTTGAGTGGCCTCTCTCAAAGGCATAGCTTAGAAACCTAGCTTGTTTTCTCTAGAAGACTGCGATTCAATGGCGGGCGAAGATCCATACGTTTGCAAGAAGCATCACAGATCTCCCAAAGATGTAGCCGAAGGGTTCCAAGCGTCGAATGCACAACCACCATCATAGTAGCCATCAAAGCAGTAAACACGATCACGAGCCATCAAAACAGTAAACAAGGAGGAAGGCGAGATTCTTGAAAAAGGAGAGTTCTTAGGAGCCTCCATGATGATGTGGAGAAGAAGAAATCAAACGCTGATGCTGAGTCTGTTTTGATTAAAGTGCTTTATTGGGCGAGTGACGATAAAAAAGGCGAGGAGGTGAGGGATTGGTTATTGGGCTAGTGATGATGAAGAAGGCAAAGAGGAGAGGGAGAGGAAGGAGAAGAGGAGGAATGATCCAAGGGTTGGAATTTGGTCTGATTGAGAAACAGATTGGGAAGGTGGTGTTCAAGTGTATGAGGACGAAGAATCGGAAATAAAAGATGAGGAGTTTGAAGAGAGCGTTAGTGAAGAGGGGGATAATGTGGTGGCTGAGGTGGAAGTTTGAGTTTAGGTTGGGTTGCAAGAATCTGATGGGGATGGGCAGAGATGTAATGAGGAGGGATTGAAGGGAAGAGTCATCCTCTTTGTTCTCAATGGGTTGTGAGCTTAACAAGATGTTGGCGGTGTTTATGGTGGTGTTGAACTTGGTGTGGGTTGGATTAGCACAACAAATAACCTGTTTATTTGTTTTTGGTAATTCTTTGGTTGATAATGGCAACAACAATAGAATTGCTTCAACCATATCTGATGCTTACCCAACTACAGAGTCATGAAATGAGATCGTCAAACCGTTGCTTTAATGCTAACCATAATGTAGTTGTATTCTTATTTCTATAATTATAGTCAAAAGTGTTATTTATAGTTATTCAAAAGACTGCAATAATTAATGCAATGAAGGTAAAATTGTATCTGTTATGCAAGAAGAGATAATAAAAAAATAAGAAAATGTTGTTCTTATGTCAAATAAGTAAATAAATAAATTTGGGGTTCTTTAGCTTAGTTAGGACGCTATTCTTCTTTTACGTTACTTGTTACTCTGGATTATATTGTAGACACTTGAAATTATTTCTTCTTTGATGAGTTGATTCAATGTGTAGAAGAAACCCCGGTTAGGAATGTCAGCGTGATGGAGTGAGGTCCACAACAGACAGAGGCCCAATTTGACTTGGGCTTGGGTGTTAAGTAGGTTCAATATAGTAACCGGTACGGTCTGGGATTGGATTTCTGGAACCGGTTCTGTCCCAGTTAATATCGGATCGGGATGAAAATTGTATAAACTGTTTTGGCATGGTTTAAAAAGATCCGGATCGGAGCGTGATGAACAAGGATTCTTGCCTAACCCTAGGGTGGGGGCACTCTTAGAAACTTAAGGATTTTGCTGCCTGAGCAGAATATATTGTAGACAATACTTTAAATCAATCTTTGTAATTGGTTTGAAAGTGAGAGAATAGGTTATTTTATTGATTGTCTTTCCTTGATGCTCTTTTCGTTTCACGGAAAATAAATATTCAATGAAAAAACTGGAAATAAAATTTCAAGAATTTTATTTTCCAAAAAAATTTTCATGTTCTTTGGTTGTGTCATGGAAATAAATATTCAAATGATCAAATATTTGTCTTGTGTGATAGAAGTTGGGTTGATTGTGGTGGCAATAGGGGAGGTGGTGAATGATTTTTTAGTTGATGTGGTCATAGCAATGGTAGCGGTAGTCGTTGTAGTGGCCTTGGTGGTGGTGGGGAGTAAGTTGTGGTATGGCGGCAGTGGCGGTGGTTTTGCTATTATGGAGGTGGTTGTGTTATTATAGGCCCTAACGTCAGCTCAACACTAATCCGGTCGATGCGGTTCTAAGTACGCTCAATGTAGTCCGCCAAGCGGACCCAAATCCTTATAGCCTGCTAAGCCCATGTGTCTCACAGCTATCCTCAATATTCGTAAGCTCTGCTAAGGCAAGTATCTCGAGGATTAGCTTCAGACGGGCAAATACTGTTGTTCATTGCTTCCAACTAGGAAGTAAATTGCAAAGTATGTATCACATATCGAGACTTGTACCTTTACACTACTCTCGAAACATGAACTATCTCCTGCGTATCTAGGAGCACACGGCTAACAGGCAAACTTCCTTCTACAACACGACTCCTAATTAGAGAAAGATCTCCACGAAGATCTTTTTCCCTAAACTACGCCATTGATGGCCTGGTTGAACCAGGACTCTTGCACTATAAATAAGACATGAGGTTGGTAAGCTAAGGTAGGCTACAAATTTCCTGTTTACAACATTACACCTTCCTCAGATCCCTGTCTGACTTTAGCATCGGAGTGCCATCCGCCACCACAACGGTGGTCCATGGCTTACGTGTGTTCCTTGTGCAGGTCATCAGGTTTGCAGGTCAAGATCAAAGCAGGGAGCGAAAAATGACTGCATCAGCTTGGCGCCATCAGTGGGGACGACAAAGTTCATAACCTTTCACTAGCATCATCTCTCTTCAGAATACAAAGAGATGATGATCACCCGATCACGCAACAATGGAGAACAAGGGTACACGTCAAACGCCCAGACTGGCGCTATACCACTACTATCAACGATGTCGATGGCACACGAGCAACCGACTCATGCCCTCGCGCCAACAATGAAATGACGTACCCCAGGATGGATTTGTTGTAATTTCAGATATAGCAAATCACCAAAGCAGTCGAGGCTTTCATAAAGCATAACCCTCCACCGACTAATGGAGATCAGGAGCAACACCAACCTCCATCTCTGGAAGACAACAAAGAGCAAATGCAGATGAGTGAAGCCCATACTAGTTCCTATTGGACCAGAGGAGGCGGCACAACTAATGCAGAATCGGCTCTCCGGACAGAGAGGCTCGACACTCAGAACCCCCTCCGCAGATAGGGTACACGACCCAGACATGTTGTATCGTCTCTATGTTCTACCATGCATGGACCATATCATGAACGAGCCCTTTCCAAAAAAGTTCACGCCTCCAAAGCTCGACATCTATGACGGAACCATCGACCCATTCGACCACCTACGCCATTACCAGCATGTAATAACACTCAAAGAAGGACTCAAGTCGATGATGTGCAAAACTTTCCCCACCAGTCTGAAAAAGTCAACACTAACATGGTTCCACCGCCTCCCTCTGAAGTAGATCAACTCATTCAAAACGCTAGCGAAGGAGTTCTTGACGCGTTTTGTAGGAAGTCAATGCTTCCGGAAAGGACCACACTACATACTTTCTATCAAGCAAAGATCCAATGAGACAGTAAAAGAGTAAGTCACGCGCTTCAACGACGAGCTGACACTCATCGATGATTGCAGTGATGAAACAGCCATGACAACTTTTACCATGGGCTTGAAGGAGGGAAAACTCTATGAGTGCCTCACCTTGGAACCCCCTTTTGATATAGAAAAACTCCTCAAGAGCGCCCAGAGGCACATCACCTTAGAAGACTCGAGAACTGTGAAGAGAGAAACAGAAGGTATTAAGAAACCATCCACTTCTAAAGGCAGGAAGGAGGGAAGGAGGCGTGAGGATGAAAACAGAAGCAAGCGAAAGCGCAATGACAATAGGTCAGACCTGGGCCAGACCAGGCAAGAGAAAGCATCCAACTACGTTGGATCTAGAGCCGTGACCCCCTTCAATTCTAGCATATCGGACTAAAGTCCATGAAAAACTGGGGAGATTTGAAATGGCCCCCGAAACAGCGCGAAGATCCCTCCATGTGTGACAACATCAAGTACTGTTCGTACCACAAGGAGGGTGGCCATGATACCGATGACTGCAATAGTCAAAGTTATGAGATTGAGTACTGAATCCACAGGGGCAAGCTAAAGGAATTCATGAGCTCTAAGAAGCGACCAGAATGAACCTGGGACCGTGAAGAGTCAGTCAAGATAATAGAGAAGGAGACTTCGAGCATAATCTATGTCCTTCATGGAGTGGGACCTGATGAAGACTAGTTGATAGGTCTCGCAAGCTAACTCTACTGAAGATGCAGACACAACATGTAGATGAGGACAGACGTGTTAGCTACTTGAGGGTGCAAAGCCCCATTCCAACTTTAACCTTTACAGATAAAGACCTCAAAGTAGTCTGAACGCCACACAATGACGCTCTAGTCATCTCGGTCTCCATAGCAAGGTGGGAGGTAAAGAGAGCTCTGGTAGATATGGGGAGCTCGATCAACATCATGTTCTACAACGCGTTCAATGCTATGGACCTCATGGAGAAGAACCTGACATCCTTAGACAACTCTTTGATTGGATTTAGCGAAGAAAAATGCTTCTTGACCAGGAAGATTAAGTTAGCAGTAGTGGCAGGAAAGCCATAACTCCAAAAAGTCTTGTTTCTTGACTTCATGGTAGTAGACGCGCCGTCTACCTACAACCTTATATTGGGAAGACCATGGTTATACCAGATGGAGGCAGTAGTCTCCACCTTTTACCAGTGCGTTAAGTACATTGCTAACCATTCTGAAGGAACGATATGTGGAAACCAGTCTATGGCACGAGGCTGCCATTATACCGCGTTAAAGTAAATAGAATGTTCCCAAATCCAACCGGATCCTACAACGCAACCTAACACGGAGTCAGATCCGGTGACTGTGGACGCACAACTCCACTAGCACGAGATCCCAACAGTGGTGGCTAATTTCAGAACAATCAAGCGAAATAGAAGCAATTTGTTCTTCAACCCAGCAGAATGGAGAGGTCAATGCAGATGGGAGTACAACCCCCTGACAATCCGTCAGTGCAGATATTAACTCCTAAACAAGATTTACTCTTCAGTAGCCTTAGTGACATCAGCGAAGCTCAACAGTCCGCTGAAAGTGTGAACGATCCAACAAGGACCATGCGAATTCACTTCAAGGCCGGGTTGACTTCTCTCCGCCAACAGTTAGTCTATTTTTAGTTTTTAATTTTCCTTTCACTATGTAGAGTTTTAGTTCTTAGAAACTTATATGATTTGCAATCATTTAAGAAATAAAGAAAGAATTACCCAAACATACTCTATTGATTACTGGAATGATGTAACAACGGGCACCCTGAGGTGGATACAAAAGACTACATACTACGAGCATTTGAATCTGATGTGACATAAAGACTCGCATAAACAATCCGACTCTAGAAGAGAGCTAAGGTACCCAAAGTAGGCTCCGTGAACTTTCTGATGAGCGTTATCTGCGAGCAACTATTTGACAAAGGACTGACATGTGCAAGAGTAGGATGAAATAACACATCCAATCCAAGGCCCCTGCAAATGCAACCCTCAAATATGGTCTAAGGTGGTAAAAAATTGGCAATCGGAGGCCCCGCGAAAAGATACCGGCGACTACGACCCACTCACACGCTCGATCCGGTCGACAATATACACTTGGGACAAGTATCAATTTGATACAGGTCGAGTGCACCCTCCTGTAGAAGGGATGAGAAGAGCGTTCAAGAGTCAATGGCCCAATCCAACGGACCATGTCCAACTCCACCCCGTCCCGAGATCACAAATTTCAGTGCAAGGTGAGTCAACAGGGTTAATCGAGAAGTGATGGAGACAATCGCTCCGGAGTTGGCTGCTGGTTTATCTCTGAGATTAAGCACTCAAGAGCAACACAGGGCACCAACACATAAATGAAAGACTCATCCCTTAAGAGGGAGTCCGTACTTCTCTGCAATACGAGAAGAATTTACGAGATTGCAACAAAAAAACTAGGTGCTCATCCAAAGTAGGTGATCACACGTAGCAGCGATTCTCATCGTGACTCATTGGCTCAAATGTCAGAAGATTCGAAGACTCCAACGATGGATTTCTCCCTTTACCCTTTGGAAAGTCCAAAGCATTTTCTTCAAATAAGAACATTACATAAGATACGCTATGCAGAAGATAGTGCCTACAACGATGAATAAACAACATTATATACACATGATGGTTTACCAAACGAGCGCTTCAGTAGTAACTATCAGCATTAAATACCGTATAGGAAATGAGGAGATGACAGTTCCCAAGGAAACTGCGTAAGTCAACGTTCATCCAATCCAAGGGGCGGCATCCAACCCCATTAATTGAGGAGGAGAAATTGATACACAACCGTCTCGCAATCTACGTCATACACGTGCTACCTGCGATCTACACCGTACATGTGCTACCATGCGTTCTACGCCGTACAGGTAGCATTTGCATACAAGAAACCCTAGCTTTCACTCTACGGGGCCATGGGCTTGGCCCATTATTCAAATAATATTCTACCATGTGCCTGACACGAGCATAAGAAACCCTAGTCTATCTTGACACACGGATCACACCTGCATATCACCAGGTGATTCAAGTTACTCTGTCTCTTCATAACTCATCCGCACAACATCCTCCACTCGCGGATATAGGCTCACAAACCCGCAGCTAGCGGAGCCTCCACCTACCCGAGCAAGCTTAGTCAGCCTTGCCTAACGACCACAGTTTCCTATTCACCCCGACACCTAGTCTGCCCAACGCGAATGTCGATGGTTTAGGAAGTGGGAGTCTAATTAGCTCTATCACGCCTAGTGACGACGTCTCGCCAGTGAGCATTGCCCCCTTTGCAGGCAACGGTTGCCAAACCTGATTGGGTAAGCCTAGCTGGTGACAACTGGCAACAACACCTTCTGATCAAAGCCCAGACCTGTAGCCCATTACGCCGTACTGTAATGGGATGGATCTCAATGGAGCAATGATTGGTGAAATTGTGATCTTGTGGAACATGTGGAGTTCTAGTTGTAGCCTAATGGTAACAGGAGTATGTAAACCAAACCGTAAATCTTGGGTTGCCTATAAAAAAAAATCGATTGGGTATGTTATGTTCGGTAACCGTAGACGAGAGAGAAGGGGAAGGAGAATATAAGAGTGTCGAGAAAGACCTCAAATTCGTCGTTTTTCTTTGTTGAATAGAAAGAGGAAGAAGAGAATCGCCTACTCTATTGCAGACGTAATGATCAGTAGAGAGGATCGTGAAGAGAACTGTACATGGGCTTTGGCTTTAGGTACATGGGCTTTGACCTCACTCTTGGTCTTTTATTTCTTCACTATTTGATTGGGGTTTGGATGATATGTGAGGTGGTGTTAATTATTATTACCAAATGTATTTTATTTAGCTGCCATATTTCTCTATTTCTGATGTGTGACGAGTGCAAAATGTTTATGTAAGGAACTGGGAACCAAAATTTCACTTGAACAAATATGTGATGACTCTTAAAATTTCTTCACGTAAACTTGAAATCGGTGACAACTTTCTAAGTTTCACATATAAGTTCCCCACCTAATGCCAAATTTCTTGTAGTGTTCTACTTAGCATTTTCTTGGTTGATTGCTTGGTCTTGTAATTAGGTATTTTTTTTCTCCTTTACTTTTGTTGTGAGTTTTCGACTCCTTTTCCTCTTTTTAAAATAAGTTGTTTTACTTTTCAATAACTTGATATATGAATATAGTCACAACACGCATTTATTTGAACAAAAAGCAAGAAAATTCTTCTAGAATCACTATAAATTTTGTAAATCTTGGTAATATGGATGCATGTGTTCTAAAGATTAATTAGTACGTATATTTGTGTTGACACTTATTAATTTCTAATGCCGAATGCATGTTTTTTTGGAAACTGCAATGCAAGGTCGTACCAACAATGGTTCCTCCCGCCACGATCCAAGTAGTTCTAATGGTTGTGATGTACATCCGACAATCCTTATTTTGATGATCTTGGTGACTATGATGATGAAATATTCAAGAAGGTTGGGGATATGAGATGTTGATAAATTAAGGAGCTTAGTTTTACTATAGTAGACTTCATTTTTTTTTTTCGCCAACATGGTGGTAGTTGATATCATTATTAAGCTTTTGTAGACTAGTTTGAAAATGATATATGCAATAAAATAATGCATTATTGTGATGAAAGGGTATCCGATTCCTTTAATTTTTAGATTGTGCATTACCCAAATTTGGGTGGTCCTATTTGAGAATTCTTGCGAGTAGACAGCTACAATAAATTTACGACGAACAAATCGTCACAAATATAATGAAAGTGTGAGGAAACTTTTGTCACACGTAGATATTTTTAATGTATTAAATCACTACCAGGACACACTGTTCCTCACATATAAATTACATAAGTGAGAAAAGATTCCTTACAAAAAGTTCACAATAGATATTTTTAATGTATGAAATCACTATCGTGACAAACTGTTCCTCACGTATACATGACATAAGTGAGGAATGATTCGTCATTGAAAGTCAAAACATATGATGCAATATTTTCATCAAACATGTTGTAATTTTTGTTACCCATGTTGTAATTGTATACCAGTGCTAAGTTTATGCGAGGAACCACTTGCCACATAAGCAGACTGTGTGACGAATAATAAATTCGTCACATAGTATTTTCCTTAATGCCCCTTATGTAAGGAACACTGTGACGACTGAAATTTCTCACCGTTGCTGAAACGCGACGAATTAACATGTTTCAGTGAGGAACAACGTTCTTTTGTAGAGCCCAATTTTCTTGTATTATATAACTTTTATAATTTGTTACAATAACGATACTGGTTATAGCTAGCATCTGAACTTTCTTGCTTGAGCAAACTGAGTATTGGTGGAAACAAAATATTAAACATTTTGGGCTTGGTGTGAAAGATTGTTCTATCAAAATTTCCTTTGGTGCTTTATTGGTCCATTCCCCCACAGGGTTGGGTAGCTCACACTATCGACCGACAATGTTGTGGAGGGACGTGTACTATTGCGGGTGATAAGAATAACGTTTACGAGCTAAGTTGTTCATTTTTGGAGAAGGCATAAATAACAAGGATGAGTCCCTAGCATTGATGGAGAGATTAAGATGTGTAAATAAGTTTAAATTATACAGACTAATTCAAGAGTTGGCAAATGGTGATTGATAATACATCAAAATAGACCCATAATCACGGCCAAACACGTGGCTAAAAACATCCATCACGAGGATCTTGCATCCATCTACTGGACCTGCTCATAAAACCCAAGAAGAATAAACCTAACCATAGAGGCCCAGACAAGGCCCACTATAAGAAGATATAATTAAAGCCTGAATCCAGGATCAACAAAAATCAAAGCTCTAATCCAGGATCGACATGAGTTCTCTCATAAAAAAGATGAACGTTGCACAAAAAATGAGTCGTGTAGGGTGTTACATCTCCACAGACACATCTCTATCAAGGAGGATATTTTTACAAGAAACATCTCCTTCCGTTGTGCCTCACATGCTTAAGTCATGGAGAGAATTAACCGCAACCATTATAAAGGTAAAGGGAATGTTCTCCACGGGCATGCAACTTTGACTAAGTTTTGTCAAGATTTACTTCATTCTTCAAACAAAGTTGCTAACTTAATCATTGGAGTGCCTTCGATCACCAAAAAGGTGGTGATTGGCAATCTAACATCTGTTTTGTAGGTTAAATTCACAGGAGGATGATTTTTGAATGCATCAGTTTGGCGTTGTCAGTGGGGAATGAAGAGTTTGCTTTATAAAATAAGATCAAAAGTGACGAAGTTCAACAAAATCAGATAAACGATCAACAAACTGTCAGATCAAATGACACACCCTACAGATCGTCAACCCAGTGACTACAAAAATAACTCTCCTATCAGCAACAATGTATCACAAGCAGGTCAAAAACAAGATGTAGGCCAAATCATCGGGCCAATGGCACCCAATAATCAAGACCCACGGAATGCAATAGCCCAGAGACCCAGACATCCGCTGACGCTGCCACGGATCCTTGGGTAGACCTGCTTATGGTCTAAATGAATTACATTATGAAAATGCTAGAGAAAATCACCCAGGAGAGCATCCAGCCAGCTGATCTTGTCCAGGCACCGCCCCAACAAAACTCCGCCAATCAAACTCAAGTGAGTGACGAAGTCCCAGCAGAGCCCCAACAGGGAAACTTCAAGAAAAGTGAACTCTCAAAGGAAAAAACTACACAGTGTGACAGAGCGCTCGCTAAGATCACGTTCAGAATCAGAGTCACTGATCCAACGTGTTGTACGAATTAGCCAAGTCGCCATTCTGTAACAACCTCAAGAAGACTCCTATGTCGAAAAAGTTCACTCCGCCAAAGTTCGAAGTATATGATGGTACCACCGACCCAACGGATTACCTTAGACACTTCCACCGCATGATGGCATTGAAAGAGACCACGAAGTCGATCATGTACAGAACATTTCCAAGTAGCCTTACCTCCACATAATTGAATTGGTTCAATAGCCTATCACTGAGATCAATAGACTCCTTTCAGGTGTTAGCCACTGCTTTTATTACGAGATTCATCGAAAGTCAACGGATGAGGAAATGACCACGCTATCTCCTTCATGTCAAACAGAAGCCCGAAAAGACGATATGGGAATACATCACTCATTTCATCAACGAACTAACAATGACTGATGATGCAGCGATAATACAACCGCCCCAACTTTCACTTTCGGGTTGAAGAGATGCCCATTTTTTTTACGCTCTCAACTTAAAACCTCTAAAATGTATCTTGAAGAAATGAAAGTTGTCATGAGGAAATGAACTGAAAATGAAAAATCATTTAAGTAAATAGGAAAGGAAGGAAAAGAGAAGGCGAGACGATGGATCACTAAAAGACAGTGGTCAATAAAAAAAAATCGGAATGGTGGAAGGACCGAGTTCAACCAGCGGGAATCCAGGAAGTCACAATCAGCACGCCCCAATCACGAGCGAATAACCAACGTAATGAAAAAGAAATACCAACCATACACGGCCCTAAAGACAAGTCGGACCAATATCCTGAAGTACATGGCAAATTGGGAGAACGTCAACTGGCCACCTAGAATGAGAGGAGACCAAAAAGGAAAAAACAAAAACATGTATTGCTATTTCCACAAGGATCACAGGCATGATACCGAGGACTGCTATAAGCTGCAATAAGAACTCGAGCACTGGATTCAAAGAGGATGACTCATTGAATTCATTGGAATGTTAGACAAACAGCTTAAAGGGAAAGAAAAGGCAGATACCACTGTCATGGGATCGAAATAACAATCTAGGGAACTGATATATGCTTTACACTGTGTCTACCCAAGCAAAGAAACACATTCCACTCGAGAAGAAAATCTATATCGAAGCGAAAAACTAACGCTTTGAAGACGCTTGCACCGATCGACTCAAGGACTCCACCATTGGATGACCCAGTCTGAATTACCAACGAAAGAATTAATGACTACGAACTCCATCAAACCTTAGCAAGTGACTCCAAGCAAGGTACTGACGGGAGAATGATCGGACAGTGTGACACTGATAAGGGCGTAACCGGTCAAACCAATACTGCTTGGCTACCGGATAAGGGCGTAACACCTCAAATCAGTAGACTTTAGCGATGATTGGTGAGCTAGAGCAATAGCAGATCAAGCGACGGAGGTCACGAATGAAACAAGAAAGAGAAACAAAGGCGCGAATCTCCAAACACGAAGATGGAAATCAACCAAGCAATGAACAAGAGGGAAAAACAAATCACTCCCCGATGTAGTGTAGCTGCTCCAGAAAAACAACCATTAGGAACGATCGGAACATCCAAAAGGGAAAATCAATTAAATTTCAAATTTGAAAGCATCATCCCATGAAGGATAAAAGAATCAAAATTGAGTCGTTCAAAACAATCAGCATATAAAGCCAAAAGAAATCACGATGCAAGTCAGATATATATAATAAACTTTTGGTCTAATCAACCAACGAAGTAAAGGTTGGACAAATGAGTCAACTAAGTAAAAGCAACTTCGAGTCTACTAGAACGTCGAACCAACGAAGAAAAGTTTAGACGAACGAGTCAACTAAGTAAAAGCAATATCGGGTCGACTAGAATGTCGAACCAAAGAAGTAATTGTTGGACGAATAAGTCAATTAAGTAAAAGGAACTTCGGGTCAACTAGAAGGTTGAACCAACAAAGTAAAGGTTTGACAAATGAGTCAACTAAGTAAAAGCAATTTCTGATCGACTAGAATGTCGAATCAACGAAGTAAAGGTTGGACGAACGAGACAACTAAGTAACAGTAACTCCGGGTCAACTAGAATGTCGAACCAGCGAAGTAAAGGTTAGACGAACGAGTCAACTAAGTAAAAGAAATTTTGGGTCAACTAGAACGTCGAACTAACAAGTCAAGGATGGACGAACGAGTCAACTAAGTAAAAGTAACTTTGGGTCGACTAGAACGTCGAATCAACAAAGTGAAGGTTCTACGAACGAGTAAACTAAATGAAAACAACTTCTGGTCGACTAATACATCGAACCAACGAAGTGAAGGCTGGACGAACGAGTGAACTAAGTAAAAAAAAATTTGGTTCGACTAAAACGTCGAACCAACAAAGTGAAGGTTGGATGGACGAGTCAACTAAGTTAAAGCAACTTCAGGTCGACTAGAGCGTCGAACCAACGAAGTATTGGATGAACGAGTCAATTAATTACAAGTAACTTCGGGTTGACTGAAACGTCAAACCAATGAAGCAAAACTTTAATGGAACGACTTTGGGTCAACTAGATTGTTGAGCCAATGAAGTAAGAGTTAAGCGAATAAACGAACTCGAAAGAGTAAAATTCCGTTTTGGTTAGAGTATCAAACCAGCAAAGCAAAAGATGAAGGAACAGGTTAACTTAACTCAAGAGAGCCTCGGATCAACTAACGCGCCAGATCGTGAAAATAGAAGACAAACAAACAAAACAACTTTCTCACAAAAGTTTCAAGATAACCAATACGAGGTTAAAACAAACGTATCGGAGCGTAGGAGAATTCAAATCAACAAAAGTCAGGCAAGATAAAAATATAGGTGTAAAAATCAAAGTTAGAGTACAAATCATTTCGACAATAATGATTGACCTATAAATGGTACAGGCAACGCCAACAAAGTCAAGAAGATGAACCACGATTGCGAAGAAAAGTAAAGGAGAAAATTCATGTTATTTAATATAACTTTTTTATCACATTCAAGGAAGAAAGTAAAATAGCAGGAGGTCAAGCAAAAGGATCCATAACATCGTCAATAGCACCATCTGACGGATGAGGGGCAGCCGAATCACTGGCAGGAACTCTCTCTTCAAGAGGAGAAGGCATTGGCTCTTCAACTGTTGGATCACTCGGAGGGTCTTTAGCACCGTCTTCATCCTCGAAGGTCTGATAGACCAAGTGACGGTATTGAGACAAGTTAACACCAACACTGTCGATATAATCAAGAAGCTCAGTCCGTCCATCAAAAATTCGTAGCCAATACGCCATCTCCATAATGCAAAGCTTGTCATTAACAGAAGCAAGTTCATTCCTAGCCGCTATATGTCGGCCCTCAACAGTAGTAAACATCGCGGAGGTATCAGCTTTGACCTTGTCAAGTGCAACCATTAATTTCTCCACCCTTTTCTCGGCTATGTCGAGATTTGTATAGTGTTCTATCACAACATGCGCAACCTCGTCATTGAGACCCTTCTCGGTCGACAACTCATTTTCCACATCATGTAAGCGTGCATAAACACCGTCGAATTTTGTTCTTAAAGATTTGAGCTTGGTCATAGACTGATCCCATGCACCCTTCGCTTCGACCGACAAGGCTTCAGCAACCCCAACCGCTTTGATCTGTTTCGAGCATTGCGATCTTTACATGTCAGATTGATAAAAAACATGGGAAAACACCAACAGCAGCACAACAAGCTTCCTCTCCAGAAAAACCACAAGATTACGACTAACTTGATAACCTGAACCCATCACCCTAGCGTAAGCAAGATGACTCATCCCATCCATTATATGTCTAAGGCCATCGTCAAGATGAAGGCTCGAATCTAACACAGACATCGAAGGGATCTCCACCGACCGTCTATGTCATTCGTTAATCAACTTACGTGCACCATCCTGCACGTCTAGCCGGGAAAGCCAACAAAACTTCCCATCCGATTTAACCCGGATCTCGTCAAGGGTAGGTTCTGTCCAACAGATCCGCAAATGAAAAATGCTAGGATCCGAAAGTACAGAGGAACCACCACCCACAGGTAGGAAGCAAGAAGTAACGATAGGAGAACCAACCTCACCCTCTCGTTGTGCAGTAACCATAGTAGAAATGGAAAGAGTGGCAGGTCCAACGAGAATAAAAGAACCTAAGTAGACAAAAAAATTTGGGACCTCCGCCCCATCATCAACAGGAGAAGAGAGAGAATGAGGAGACTGCGGCTTAGGAACTCGATCATGACTACTATGCTCCTTAGACTGGACAACAGCCAGTTGGAAAATCTTATCATCGATGGCTCTAAGATCCTCATTAGAACACTTGGCAGCGTCAGGACCACCATAAGTAGAGAGGAGCCTACTTTTGCCATCATCCAATAGGCGAATGGTCTATTTTTTGTTCCTCTCCAATGCCAACTTCATCTCTTTAGCCTTTTGCAAAGAGAAGCGATCCTCCCTTGCAGTCTCCCTATCAACAGAACTCGAGTAAAGAGAAGCACAACGAGTAGAATCAAGGAGCTGCTTCTTCTTCAGAACACGATTAGAACTCAAGAACAACCGCTTCAACGGACTAACATGCCTCAATACTTTTCTCTTATTGGAAGTTGGACCAGTAGCGCCAATGCTAACAAGAGCATCGAGATCCGTAATATTCGATCTCACTTTCTCATCAACAATAACGTTACCACCACCAACAAGGGCAGCGCGGGCAACAATCTCCGCAGCTTGCCTCTCAGTTAGCAGAGCCGCTCGGCTTCATTCATACTATACAAACTGTTGCGCTCCACTATGAAATCAGTGAAATAGGTGTTCAAATGAACTACAGAAAGCTGTGAAAAATGCTCGCTGATAATCTGTTCCTCCGCAGTCAATTTTAAATTCCTCCGCTTGCTGGGAACTCGGAAAGACCTCACTATCTGTCGACCCCGCAAATTGAAGTAGTCTGAATGGACAGAAGCGTCAAACCAATCCCGCAACCAACCCTTGATGTCATCGTTAAGGTTGCCAAAACACGCGGGAAAATGAAGAAAACAAGTACTCTTGGTCGCCAACAGATCAACAACCGAGTGCAAGATTTTAGCAGTCAAAGAAATACCAGAAAGGATGGCCCTTGCATACGTGGAAACATAAGTGGGTAAAGTGCAAGATACCCCTTCCTTGGAAAACAAGGACTGTCATTCTCACGATGAAGAATGATCTCAAGGTTGGAAGGCAAAGAGTAGTCAGAACGGATGCTATCCAAGGTCGTCTGAGAAGCCTTTTCGGGAGAAAAATAAGCGTCGCAAGTAGCACGCTGCTCACCGTCTAGTAAATCACCGGCAGACATTGCGAATAGGCACGAATGGATGGAAGAAGATGATAAAAAGGAGAAACAACCCTAATATCAAAGATGGCATAAAAGAGGAAACAAAACCTTCGCGATCTCCTTTATACAATCAGGCAAAGAAGAGACTGCTCATGGAGCAATGTGCTGGATGTAATGGCACACGAAATTCAAAAAATGTGCGCGAAAATGAACGGATAAAGAAATGAGCGAGATGATCGATCGATTGAAAATTGGAAACAACATTAAGTTCAAAACAAAGATACAATTTAAATACTAACTACCATGAAGTTAATGGATACATGACAGTACCCACTAACTAAGGGGGAGTAATCAACGATTATGGGGAAAAAATATTAATCTGAAAAATGTTAAAATCATGTTGTAACACCAATTATGATTTTTTTTCCAGAACAATCATTGTTGAAGTTGACTTATCAGAGAGTGAAGTCGACTTTGCTTGCTACAAACATCTTTTGTAAAACAAAAGCTTCCTCAATTATCACATGTCTTTATAGTTGACATGGACATCTTATTTTGGCACAAGGGTATGTCTCAAGATGGAATATCCCCAAGAGTCTATCCATTCTCATTTGAAAGGATAACCCAAATTCAAACTTGGAATTTTTTCTGCCACATATTTTACCTCAAAATAGCTTTTGGCACTCCATTTGAAATTTGACCATTGGTAAACTAATTTGGCTAGTCTTAATCTTCATGGCTTTGACTTGTGTTCATAAGGTGAATCCAATCTCCTTATCATTCGACAACCGAGTGCAAGATTCTAGCAGTCAAAGAAATACCAAAAAGGATGGCCCATGCAAATGTGGAAACATAACCCTTCAACCGTTCGGGCCCATCTGAGCAAGAGGAATACCCAGAAGATCTAAATAAGACATAATAACTCGAAAGCTGGAGATGGAAAACC
Organism: Berberis vulgaris; assembly: GCA_963556465.1. Lineage (NCBI taxonomy): Eukaryota > Viridiplantae > Streptophyta > Magnoliopsida > Ranunculales > Berberidaceae > Berberis > Berberis vulgaris. The sequence goes on along the minus strand of OY747126.1, from coordinate 35,675,551 downwards.
TAAGTGAAACATAAGTAGGTAAAGTGCAATATACCCCTTCCTCGGACAACAAGGACTATCATTCCCACGCTGAAGAATGATCTCAAGGTTGGAAGGCAAATAGTAGTCAGAACAGACGCTATCCAAGGTTGCTTGAGAAGCCTTATTGGGAGAAAAATAAGCTTCGCAAGTAGCAAGCTGCTCACCGTCTAGTAAATCACTGACATACATAAAAAATAGGTAGGCATGGATGGAAAAAGACGATAGAAAGGAGAAACAATCCTAATATTAAAGATGGCGTAAATAAGGAAACAAAACTGTCACGATCTCCTTTATACAATCGAGCAATGAAGAGACTGCTCATGGGGCAATGTTTGAGATATAATGGCACGCGAATTTCCAAAAATTTGCGTGAAAATGAATGGATAAAGAAATGTTCAAGATGATCGACTGACCGAAAATTGCTAACAACACTAAGTTTAAAACAAAGATACAATTGGAATACTATCTGCCACCGAGTTGATGGATACATGACAGTACCCACTAACTAAGGGGGAGTAGCTGATGATATATCAAAATAGACAAATCATCGTGGTCATACATGTGGTAGAAAATATCCATCACGAGGATCTAACATCCCATCTACTAAGCCAACTCGTAAAACCCAAAAAAAAATAATGCTAACCACAAAAGCCCAAACAAGGCCCACTATAAGAAGATATAATCAAAGCCTGAGGCCCAAACGAATCAAAACCCGAATCAAGGCCCGACACGAGTTCTCTCATAAATAAGAGGAACGTTGCACCAAAAAAGAGTCGTAGAGGGAGTTATGCCTCCACGGATGCATCTTCATCAAGAAGGCGATTGTTACGAGAAACATCTCCTTCCATTGTGCCTAACATGCTTAAGTCATGCAAAGAATTAACCGTGACTGTTATAAAAGGTAAAGGGAACATTCGACACATGTATGCAACTTTAACTGAGTTTTGTCTAGATTTACTTCCTTATTTAAACAAAGTTGTTGACTTAAGCATCGGAGTGCCTTCGACCACCAAAAAGGTGGTCCTTGATAGTCTAACATTTGTTTTGCAGGTCAAACTCACATGAGGACGATTTTTGGATGCATCAGTGATCATACAAACTAATTCAAAATTGGTTAAAAATTATTTTAATGGTGTTACAATATACCTTGGCTATTAAACAATGACTGGTAAAACATTTTATACCATGTGATCAACTCCAATGCATTTGCATGCATGTCTATTAAGAGATCGCAGATGGGCTAGCAAATTGAGCACTAGCAGTATTTTTCTTCAAAATCCTACGATGAGACCTCGGTTCCTAGGCATGTTAAAGCTTTATTGTATGTTGATATGATAAGAACATCGTAATGTCATAAAGCACCACATTTATGTATTAGTTTTGTTGCCATATTTTGGCTCGGTAAGAAAGGTTTGAGAAACCACAGCGCCCCTTCGTACTAGAGGTTCAACAAAAACAACAATAATTACTACTATCAATAATGCTAAGGTTCCTTAGAGTAACTACCTCATTTTTTTGGGACAATTTAGACCCCGATTTTTTTTTTTTTTTAAAATCTTTGATTTTAACTTTTAAGGGTATTAAAAACTCTTTTAGTTAATTCAACTTTTAACAATTTTTGAATGTTGAATATTTTAAATTTAAAAACTACCTACCACTCAAACCAACTATCATTTATTCTTAGTAATTAGCAAATTAAGAATTTATATCGTTTTGTTTTAATTAAATACAAAGTTATTTATTCTTTCAAATCTTCATGTTTGATTTATAAAACTACAAAAAGTCTCAATTTATTCTTTTATAAACTATAGAATATTGTATTGGCTACAAATTTCTTGTTGAAGAAACAACCATCATAACATTATTTAAACAAAATGTAAAGAGAAATAAATAAATGCATATATCGAATTTTATTCCGAACTCTTTCGATTGCATGATTGTATATACTATGTTTTTCAAATATTATATTATTGTAATGTTAAGGATGATTTGAGAGTTTATAATGTTAAGGTGTATATGTTCCAAATTTGATAAAATTTATGTAAGACTTTATGGTATTTTAATATTCACTTTTTCATTGTCATTCATATAATCAATTTATCTAATATATTTTTTTAATGTACCATAAAGTTTTACATAAAATCCTTAATTTTACAATTATAGAGATCATGACATTATGGTCAATAACACACACATAATATCATTTTACATAGTACATATCTTGCAACTTAACAAGCAAACAAATATTGGAAAATATAATACATATTAGATTTTTTTATTTTTTTTATTTTTGTTTAATTAATGTTTGATGATTATTTATTTAACATGATATTTTTAGCCCATACAATTTTTAGTATATTATAAAATTATAGCCGAAGACTTTTTGTACTTTTATAAATCAAAGATAGAGATTTGAGAGATTAAAGTATTACGAGACTCTTTAACTTGGTGGCAAATTTTGTTCTTATGTCAAAGAGTTTTCTCATAAGGAAATTTTTCACATCAATTTGGATTATAATTCGACTTAATATTTCCTTTTTTTTAATGTTTTTCTTGGTTTGATGTCATCAAATATCATATTTCACTGTAGCAAATTTCTATGGATTTAATTAAATACTAATTTAACACAACTAAATATAGCGAGATTATAAACTTTAGGTGAAGTTGTGATTTGTGAATTTTGTTTTAGTTTTATTCCATTATGTTTTATTTTAAGGCTAGAAGATCTGAATTGTAATTTAGCGAATATTACATTTTTAAAAGTTGAATCCTCAAAATGATATTTATATCCTACACAATTCCTTGTAATTTGTAAAATCATAGATAGAGAATTTTTGTAGTTTCATAAATTAAAGAAGAAGATTTGAGAATTTAAGATGACCAAATTCTTATTTAACTAATTATTAAAAAGATTTGATAGTGAGTCTGAGCAGTGGGTAGTTATTAAATTAAAATATTCAACATAAATATATGTTAAAATTTATTCTCAAAAACGTTGTATACCATTAAAAGTTACAATATAAGTACATTATCTATAAATAAATTAGGGTCCAAATTGTCCAAAATACGAAGTAGTTACTCTAAGGGGTCTTGACTAGTTGTAAACATTAACTAAACCTGGGTAGTTAACTCGGTAACTCTACTCGGATGAAGACTGAATACCAAGTCAATCGATTGTTTTAGTATTTACCAATCATCATTTTGTATTTTTAATAACATTTTAACTAAGAAAGAAATATCAAGAAATTAAATATTTGCCTCTTAGCTCTGCTAGGGTTTAGAAAATAGAAGTTGCCGCCAATAACCTTGGCCGCCGCCACCAAGCTTAGCTCGATCGGCCGCCGCCTGCCTGGCTGTTGTTTGTCTCATCTTTCGACTGCTCATTGGCCGTCGTCCTGGCTAGGTCAGGGGGTAACATGGTATGACGGCTCCACTAGCTATCAATTCTTCCTCTCCCCCAATGGGGAGTAGGGAACCTTCGGAAGAGGCTTCTAAGCCGTCTTTCACCCAAATACTTGGAAAAATACTGGTTGATGAGGTTAAGGAAGCACATGTTGAGGGAACTAGATTCTGGAAAGAATGAGAGCCCTCCATTGATCTTACGACATTTGACGAAACACGTGGGGAGGCTTTCATGGAAAAACACAGATAGTTTTAAAGTTCTCTAGCTACATGCCAACATTGGAAGAAATTTGAGATTCAATACATCGAACTTGGGGGATTCTAGGTGATTTCTCGGTAGGTTTGCTCGATCAACGTCACGTTCTAGTCCGTCTTCAATCTGAAGCGGAAGCAAAGAAAGTTCTTTTGAGGGATTCCTTTTTGATTCGTGGAGTTCGTTTCAAAACCTTCCGCTGGCACGATGGTTTTAGTCTGAAAGCGAATCCGATTTCGGTGCCTTTATGGGTAGAGTTGCCTAACTTGCCTTCGCATTTATTTCATCCTCCTCTTTTGAAAGCAATTGTGAACTCTTTTGGTGGTTTTTTGCGCATGGATGATCATACTCGTTGCTTATCACGCCCGGGTGCTTCCCGTGTTTGCGTGGAGATGACGTTGGCGGAAAAGCTACATAGTAGAATTTGGATAGACATGGCTAACAATAGGGGATTCTGGCAGAAAATAGAATACCCAGGTTTCAAATATTGTTATTACTGTTCTTTGCTAGGACATCAAGAGGAAATTTGCAGAAAAAAGTTACGTCATAAGGGTAATGTGAAAACATCCCAGTTGGTGATAGAAGAGAAGATTGAGAAACAAAAGGTGGAAGCCAAAACCATTAAACAACAATATGTTCCAGTGGCTAACAAAAATATACAAAATAAATCAGAAGTTGGTACGAGTGGCGCAAAGAATAGTCAGGGTGAGGAAATCAAACAGTGTATCGATGCTTAGAAGCCAGTGGGAAAAGTTCTGGTGAATTTAAAGTGACAAACAAATATGACACATTAACAGAGATCATGGTTGAATATGAGGGTGACAAAATTGTGAATCAGTTGGCTAGTAAGGAGAAGGTTTCTTCCAGTGACATGTTGATTCGAGAAACTACGGAGGAAGGCCTTATTGAGGCGGGGTACACTACTAGTAAAATCGAAAAGGCAATTGGGAAGCAAGGGGAAACACCAATACTAGCCGAACTAGGTGTGCCGGGGAAGACGATCCCACTCACTTCAGAAGTTAATAAAATCAATAATGGCAGCCACTTTAAGATCCTAAAAAGAGATGAAACAAGAGTTGAGGAAGGAAGCAACAACCGAGATGCTATAGACTTTCATCCTGAGTCAGGGAAGCAGGAAGATGATCTGGCAGTGCACCAACAACAAGAACAAGCAAGTGAAAAGGATCAGGCAGAGCGCCAACAATCGGTACAAGTAAGTGAGATTCACGTTAGGAACGGGCAAGAGGCTTGGCTTCAGACAGAGCGTCATGATATTGTTCTGCTCGATAATGTTGATGCAAGGCGTCATGTTAATGCAAGGTGTGATGTTGATGCTCCGCTCGATAATGCAGGTGTCATGTTGGCGATAATGCTCTGCTCGATTTAGAGCGTTTGCACTCCGTTTCACCCAAAACAGAGCAACATCGTTCTGTTTCACCCATAACAGAGAGTTTTCACTCGGTTTAAAACAGGCCGCAAGTAGATTTGTTGATCACTTCGGATGAGATTGCAAGTGTTGAAACTGGGATGTCTATCCCAAAGAGAATTGAGAGCAATGTCCAAGATTTCCAGCATGAAATTGTTATTGCTTCAGGCAGCAGTACAAGGTTGTAGAGAGAACACGTAGAGGCTGATAAAATTGAACCTGGGGATGTTGGAGATCATTCGGAACCGGTGGTAGCAGGTAATAAGGAAAACTTGGATTTTTTACTTGATACAACTATTAATTTGGTTAAAGAGGGTAGAGTTTTGTGTAAAAAGAAAAAAAAAGAAACATTAAAACCTTCGAAAGTGCCACAAAAGATAGTGATGAGACGAGGTCTGTTTCGGAGGTAGAGCCAGATTCTGTAGCTATCAAGGACTTAGCATTGGGGGCGCAGTCTGATGAAGAAGTTAAGAAGTAGCAAGTCAAATTGTTGGAAATTACGAAGAAGCAAGTCAAATCAACGGTGCCTCCAGTCACGCGTCGCAAGACAAAGAAGGGTGTGTCTTATTCCCGTAATTAGTATGATATAAAACTTCATGTTTTGGAATACTCGTGGGGTTGGCAATAGAGCCACGAGAAGACGATTAAAAAGCATGGTTGCGAAAAATAAAGTGAGAATTCTTATGATAGCAGAACCTATGATTGATGCCAGTAGATATTTCGAGATTGGAAATAAGATCAAGCTAGCAGGATTTGCTTCGAATGACAGTGTCGGAGGAAAGATATGGATTTTTCGGGATGCCATTCTGGATCTCTCGATTGTGGAGATGTCGGATCAGACTATCCATTGTAAGGTAACAGAGTCTGCTTCAAGAGTTTTTTTAATTTCTTTTGTGTATGCTAAATGCTCTGTTGAAGGGAGAAGGGATCTTTGGTAAAATATGACTAATTTTGCTTCCAATCATGATCTCCCATGGATGGTTGGCGGGGACTTTAATACTTTTTTGTTGTCGCAAGAGAAAATTGGGGGAGTAGAGTCGTATTTGGCTAGCATGTCTAACTTCTCATATTGCATTGAAAACTGTGGATTAGTAGACTGTGGGTTCATGGGTCCTAGACTCACCAGGTGCAATAATAGACGAGGCAGAGATCGTATTTAGGCCAAACTTGATAGGATTCTTGTTAATTCGGCTTGGTTGACAGATTTGTCTAGTCCAAAAGTGGAACATCTCAGTAAGACCTTTTCAGATCACTCTCCGCTGCTGGCATCCATGCCAACGCAGGCAAGAACATGTTTTGTTCCTTTTCGCTTTCTTAACATGTAGATGACACACTCTAGGCTTGATCTGGTTAAAAGCATCTGGTTATCTGACATGGGCAGTATGAGACCCATTGACAAAGTGGATATTAAGCTTAAAATGGTGAGAAGAGCTCTTATATAGTGGAATAAGACAGTCTTTAGCAATGTGTTTAGCAGATTGAGGTCTTTAGAGGATGAAATGCAATAGTGGGAAACTATTCTATTGGCTGGCTGGGAAGAGATTGGCAATACTGGGCGAAATGTTTATGCTAATTATGATGTTACAACTTGTTGTAATCTGAGTCGTTGTCAGGCGGAGTACAGATTTGCTCCCAAACAAGAGGAACTTTACTGGATTCAGAAATCATGTGAAAAAATAGTACAAGGAGGGGGATGCTTGCACAAAATATTTTTTTGCTTCCACTATATCTAAACAAAAAAGAAGGGCCATTTCCCAGATCACTTTATCACGTGGAATGACTATTTCAGAACCACGTGAGATTCTTGACAATGCAAATGAATATTTCCATAATCTTTTGTCTTCCCAAGGAAACTGTGTGGTGGATACATAATTGTTAGAATGCATTCCGATGATCTTTAATTCCACTAAGTGTGATGATTTGGTTAAAAAGCCGTCTTTGGAGGAAGTTAAAGAGGCGGTGTTTGATATTCCCAAAAATAGTGCCCCTGGACCGGATGGATTTACGGCTTGTTTTTTTCAGACTTGCTGGGATTTCTTGAGTATTGATATATGGGAAGTTGCTATACAGTTTTTTGAGGGGGAGGCTTTGCCTGCTTCTTTCTCGGCTAATTTTATGGCTTTGATTCCAAAAAGGGATAATACAGGTTCCTTTTCTTATTTTCGCCCTATTAGTTTGTGCAATGTGATTTATAAAATCTTCAGTAAAATTGTATGCCATAGACTGGCTTTGTTCTTGCCACATATGATTTCTCTTGAGCAGGGGGCCTTTGTAAGAGGAAGGTACAGTGGTGAAAATATTGAACTATCACAAGAATTGGTAAGGGATATTAACAAATAGGTTTTTGGAGGCAACGTTGTGCTGAAGATTGACATGGAGAAAACTTATGATCGACTTGAATGAAATTTTCTATTCGCGGTGCTCAAGAGATTTGGTTTCAACAGTAGATTTTTCCATATTATTTCCAATTGTATTGCTTCTTGTGGTTTTTCAGTTTTGCTACAAGGAGCCATAAAAGGGTTTTTCAAATCTACCAGAGGATTAAGGCAAGGAGACCCTCTGTCACCATTATTATTCATCATTGCCTCTGAAGTGCTCAGTAGGGGATTGCAAGTGGCTTTCAATAGAGGAAAAATTAGGTATTATTATACGCCTAGGGCCTGCAGACCGGTATCACATTTTTTCTATGCGGACGATACTCTTATATTTTGAATTGATCAACAAAACTCTCAAGCAGATGGCGCGGAACCTATATGCAGTGGTGAGCAATATGGCGATGATAGGTGTGTATGGGCTCCGAACTTGGATGGTTTTTTCTCTCTTCAATCAGCATATGAATTGTTACGAAATCATGGGGTGGTAAATGAGTTAAGTAAAAAGATATGGCAAGACATTATTCCCTCAAGAATATCAGTTTTTGTGTGGAAATTATTACGAAGAGGTGTGCCAGTGGACGGGGAGTTGTACAGATGTAATTTTAGCCTAGCCTCAATATGCAGGTGTTGTGATAATCCGAGGACAAAATCTTTGAATCACCTTTATCTGGATGGAAAGTTGGCACTAAAGGTGTGGAGGAATTTTGAAGGGGTTTTTAACGTGCATATAAGGAAGCCAGCAGAGATCTTTACAGTTTTATTGATATGGTTCAAAAAAGCCAAGATGAACTAGCAAACAGGTGTGTTATACTTTCTTACTCCTATGTTTATTTTATGGGAAATTTGGAATCAAATATGTAAGTGTGTCTATGAAGACGATTCTCCAAATTCTGTTTTTGTGATCTTAAACATTAGGCGCAATTTGAGCTTGGCAAACGCTTTTATCGTCCAGAAACAAATCAGTCGGAATAAAAACCCATTAAGGGCTTTGGGGTTACATGAGATCCCTGTTAGAAGGAAGGAAGTTAGAATTGTTTATTTGATTCCACCTTCTGCAGATTTTGTTGCTCTCAATGTTGATGGATCCTCTCGCAGAAACAAGGCATTAGGAGATTATTAGAGACTCAATGGGTCTTTGTGTTGTGGGAAAACAACTATTTTTCGGGGAAGGATCCAATAACAAAGCGGAAGCTTTGGCTCTTATGGAAGGTTTGTGCTTTTGTTTCTCAATTGGATTGAGAAAAGTGATGGTCCAATCGGATTCGAAACTTGTTTGTGGTTGGTTTAGGGAGACCTTTAAAATTTCGTGGCATTTGGAGAACATTTTTAGAGAAATAAAGTTGATGGCGGATAAAATGTTGATAGAGTGTAAACTTATCTATAGAGAGGCCAATGCGGTGGCGGATGCGCTAACCGATAAAACACAAAAAGATTGTAGGACTGTCACATTTGGAGCTGATAACCTACCTAGGCGTTTAGCAGGGTTGGTTTTGCTCGACAGTTGCCACACGGCTTATGTCAGTCATGGGTATGAATAGAGGAGGTATTGGTGTTGTTATGCATGGTTCAATCACTGAATTGGAGTGCCAGTGTTGCGGAGCAGCATCTTTTGTTTGCAGGGACGGTTGTGCCGAGGATCTGGACAGAGTTGCTGTCCTGGAAACGGGCTGGACAGAGTCTGCATCTGTCTTTGTATTCAGTTCATATGTGTGGAGAGAGTTTCTGGTGCGGCGCGGGTTTATTCATGCTGAGTGGTGGTCGATTTGCTTGCTGCAAAGGCTTGGAATGGGGCTGGAACGTGCGCTGGGTCTTGGCAATATATTTTGATGGTAATTTGCATTTGGAGTTTGTTAGATATGGTTGCAAGTTGCAATTTGAACTTGAAAGATTATTCTTATAATTTGCAAGTTGTTATATTGCAAGTTGCAATTTGCAATTTGCAAGTGTCTAGTTTGTTATGCTTTCAAGTTGCACGTTGTTATGCAAGTGGTTATGTGCAAGTTGCAGGTTGTTCAATATGAGCAAGTGCAATTTGTGCATATGGTTTTTGGGCAGAAATTGCAATTCGGTTAAGGTCTTTGTTTGATCCTTATTTGCTTTGTTTAGGAGACCTTAGCTTTTGGTGATGCTGGCTTAGTTCATGATCAGTCTTTTAAGTTCTAAATCTCTCCATGGTTTAGGCCTTATTAGGCCTTATCCTAAGGTCTAAATCTCTCCTTGGTTGAGGCCTTATTAGGCCTTATCCTTGGTGAGTTAGGCCTAGAATTCAATTTTCCTTTTGATATGCTTTGGTTTACTTGGTGATAGGCCTTTTTTCTTAAGGACTACTCTCTGGTAAACCAGCCCTTTGCAAGGTCTTTTTTTTAAAATAGGAATATGTTTTTTTTCTTGGGTAAAGTCGTCATGTACCCCCGACAAGTGTATAATATTTTTTTAAGTAATAAAGGTCTGGCATCCCATAGCTGCCCCTCCCCACTGGAAGTTTAACCAAAAAAAAAATAATTAAATATTTCAATGTATATCATAAATATAAAATGCAACATTGACATAAGCAACACGTTTACATAGCCATGCTTGCTGGCTAGGAGTGCGCCAGGAGCTGCTCCCAAGCACGTGTTTTCGGGAAAGAGAATCAAATTGTAAAAATGAAGAGTTGGGGGGAGAGAAACTTAACAATAACATTTTGTTAACCCTAACATAACTTCTCCCCCAAAACAGATCTCTTGAGTTGCTTCTCCCCCAAAACGTAACTCTGATATCTTGAGTTAAATCTCTAACCTCTGAGAAAGAAACTCTGATCAACATTTATTCTCCCTCAAAATGAACTCAGATCTACATTTCTTCTCCCCCACTCGAACTCAAAGTTTGAGTGGGTGAGAAAATATGTAGATCTGAGTTCATTTTGGGGGAGAAGAAATGTAGATCAGAGTTTCTTCCTCAGAGGTTAGGGACTCAACTAAAGAGATCAGAGTTACGTTTTGGGGGAGAAGCAACTCAAGAGATCTGTTTTGGGGGAGAAGTTATGTTAGGGTTAACAAAATGTTACTGTTAAGTTTCTCTCCCCAAACTCTTCATTTTTACAATTGGATTCTCTCTCCTCAAATCACGTGCTTGAGAGCAGCTCTTGGCGCATGACATAAGACAAGATATCTGATAACACAATTCCAATTGGTCCAATTGGTATTTTGTTTTGTTTACCCAATCAAAATTAGTGGCAACACACAATTGAACAATATATTAAAGCCATTGAAAACTTTCAATTGAAGAGGCAACAATAACAACACACTTTAAGAATGAAGGCAAAATAGAAGAATGAAGAAGAAGTGGCCAAAGTCTGTGTCTTATGGGGAAAGGGGAGCAACAACGAAAAGATACAAAAGAAGATAGAAACAACAATGGGTGGCAACGACAGCTCAAATTAGTTCCCCTCGCAGGCTGTAGCAACAACACTCACCACTCACCGACAGGTAGATGTCCTAAACTCTCTCTCGACTTCTCCCTTTCTTTTTCTCCATTTTATGAGAGTCTGGGTAAAAAGTTTTGGACTTTTGGTGAAAATGAATAAATGAGGGGAAAAAACCGATTTGGCCCTTTAAACTTGGCAGAGTTCGAGTTTGTTTAGAAAAATCGGGTGACTCACTGATTTTTCCTGAGTTTGCCGGACAAAGTTTAGTCCTAATTTTATTAAAATTTTTATTGGTCTGTAGTCTCATAGTGATTAATCGCTGAGTAATCAATGATTATGGGAAAAATATTAATCTGAATAATGTTAAAATCATGTTTTAACACCACTTATGATTTTGTACAGAGACACAATAAACTGAAATTGTGAGGTATGCAATCATACTCACTAAGATGAGTGCATTGCCACTAGGCTAATATCGACAATAGCGGTGAATAGTCACTTTTTGAAAATCGAATTTGTTTTGAAAAACAAGCGAAAATATTCGACTTCGAAGTATTTCGGCTAAACTTATTAAAGGCTTATGTTGTGACTCAAAATGAGTGAACACTAACATGTTTAGTTGATACACTTAAAATGGAACCCCAAATGAATTTTTTTTGCAAAATCTCCCAAAGAAATCCTAGAATGCAAGTTGAGCATTCAAACAATTTAAGCTATGGAAAATAAAGACAACTTAGCTATGCATGCAAGGTGAAGTACACAGAGTCAACAAGAGAAGAAAGCAAACTAGACAAAGAACAACAATATAACGAATTTCACCTAAGTCGTAGTTTGATTGGCTCTAACCAGTTACTTCCTAGGTGGAAAAGGCTTGCAAGCCTCAAGTCTTTATTACTTGATCAAATGAGAAGTCTACTCTAAGTCAACGTTCCACTTCGCCACGATCCTGTAAGACTTATTGACGAAAACCAAATCTTCTATTTTGCAAGTCTTACAAACACCTTGGCAGTTATTTATGGGATGCACCACAACCAAGTCTTACGGTCGTGCGATTGAAATTTCAGAGATACAAGTTGGACTTATTTTCATGCTTCGTATGACTTACCAAATAGCCAAATATCACATCATCATGAAATGCGATACAACCAAAGCTTACTACTTGCTTGGGATCACAAGGGTGAGATTTAATCATCCAAATCCACTTCATGAGCTCAAAAACCCACACGGGCTGAATGTGAGAATAGTGAAAGCATTTGTCTCTTTTAGTAACACTTGTTTGTTGGATAGAGAGGCTTTAAAGCTCTTTCACATTCACTCCCTCACTCAATGAAAAATGGAAGCTTCACTCAAGGATGAGAAGAATTGGTTGAAGGTTCAACAACTCTCCAAATGAGATATATACCATTACAAAGCTAGCTTCAACTCTTCTTCTCCATCTCTCTTTAGATGACCACATAGCTTTTGGAAAGAGGAAGACTTTCTTCCTAAAACACTTTGGATCTCTCCCAAGGACATAGATTTTGAGTGGGTGAATTGATCTATCAAAAGAACGCTAAAGAAGGAATGTAAGGATGTCTTCACAAATTTTAGAGTATGAGAGATATTGCGAAAAGAATGAACTTGAGCCCTATATATAGGCTCAGTTGGGGATGGTGAAGTCGGCTTCGGAACGACTCATTATTTTTTTTTTAAACAGTCACTATTGAAGTTGACTTTTCAGAGAGTGAAGTCGATTTTGTTTGCTACAGACATCTTTTGTAAAACAAAAGATTTCTCAATTATCACATGTCTTTGTAGATGATACGGACATCTCCTTTTGGCACAAGGGCATGTATCAAGATGGAATATCCCCATGAGTCTATCCATTCTCACGTGAGAGGATAACCCAAATTCAAACTTTGAACTTTTCCTGCAACATATTTTACCTCAAAATAGCTTTTGGCACTCCATTTGAAATTTGACCATTGGTAAACTATTTTTGCTAGTCTTAATCTTCATGGCTTTGACTTGTCTTCATGAGTTGAGTTCAATCTCCTTATCATTTGACAATAGTCCTTGTGAGTTAATTAGATAACCTAGAATTGATTTTTACAAAGCATAGACCTAATCACAATCGCTCGATACATGATTTATAATTTTCTCGTATATTTTTTACATTGTTTTGACATAACTTGCAAATACATTATCATAAACTCAAGTTATATCCTAATAATCCTCGATTGAGATAAGATGTGACACCTATCTTTTTCATCATCATCATCTCAAACTTGACCAATGATGTTCAAGTAGCCATGGACATCTAGTGAAACTCACTAGATGAACAAAATAACTCTTTAATGAGTTGAAACTTGAAACCAAGTAGTCGTGGACAACCAGTGAAACCTACCGGACAATAAATAACTTATTAGCGAATTGAGACTTGAGATTGTAGTATAAGTTTATACTTGCATTGCGTTAGATTTTGATGACCTAATTTATGTTGAACATAAATCCTTGCGTATGTGTTTGCTCATTCTTTTTCTATTCTTTCTTATTCACCACTAAAAATTTCCAAGAGCTTGAGTAAACATTTCAAGCTGACTCACACTCAATTTTTTTATTTCTGTTTTTTACTTTTTAATTTTGTCAGTATATATTTAATTCATTTTTTCAAAACGTTTACTTACCTGTAAATGTACTGTAGTAGGGTTGGAGAAATTCAAAAAATGAAACCGAGTTGAGGGAGAGAAGATGGTACGAGCTGGATGGTTGAAATCAATCCGATTTAGAGTGAGCACGTACGTGGTGTGTGTGGTAACTTGAATGGGTGGGAGATATGGGGAAGAGTGTGGAAGGCCATTAAGTATTTCTCTCCAATTAGGGCACACGGAAATTACATAGAGGCCAGCGAGTGAGCGAGGTGTCTCTTCTCTCATTTCATCACTAACTTTATAGCCCCTCCTCAATGGCGGTTGTTTAACTCAGCACCGAACCCTATCAGGTTTAGCCCTTCAAAAACAATTTTTATTTATTTTGACATTTGTTATTGATTCGTGAAATCGTTTGCTTCTTTTGTTGCTGAGATTGAACTTTTGTTCTGGCATTCTATTTATTAATTTTTACGTTTTTTCCCATTATAAATTGTGACAATTGTTGATTTTTTTATTCCAACCTTAAATTTTAAGTAATTTATCACCATGTTAGATCACACCACCTTGCACCACTTGAATACCTATTAACTAGTTCCTGTATTTCTTCTACAAAGCCAACAAACCGGGCAAACTTCAAAGTTTTCTTGACCTAGGCAACCGTGATAGTGATGTAAATTGATCACGGGAGCGAGAATCTATTTAAACACCAACAGATATAATCTCGACACAGTGACGGAGCCAGGATTTTTGTTGAAAGGGGGCGGAGTGATGAATCATAATTAATTAATTATAATATATTAATTAATTACTTTAAAATAAAAAATTATTTGAACGATACATAAATAACTATACAAAACACCATTTGCTAAACAAAACTTCATCTAATCTATTGAGGAAGAAATTTGATCTTTCTAATTGGGTTATTTGCGATTTGCCTTTATAAAAAATAAAACTAATTAGAGGTCCCATCAGTAACCACTGTTACAGTCTTCCCTATGACTAGTAGACCACATACATTGACTACCAAAACGCTCACGTTGATTACCAAAATGTTCTTTAAACAATAATCAACAGATGAACCTCGAAATACAAACATGTATCTTGCAGAAAAATTAATGAATCCAATTTTTTGTGTCTCCAAATTTTTTTTTGAATAAAATACAATACTAGACTTCGAGATACGAATACATCTCGAGAAAATACTTTAAAAAATCTTTCTTCTTCAAAATAGATAAGAGAGATTGGGTTGCTCGTAGTGATGGTGAGAAAATGAAATAAGTCAACCAGAAAAGGGAGGGAGAGTAAGAGAGGAGGAGACAGGGCGGTTTTCGTACTCACAATAAATAGGAGGGAGAAGAAAATAGGAAAGAGGCGAGGTGGGATTCGTAAAAGTCGCAGAGAATAAAGGGAAAGAGGAAGGGGTGGGGGTGCGTCATCGGGGTCGACGTGCCCCTTCGTAAAAAATCTCAAAAAAATTCAAAATTCAGCAGGGGCAAGTGCCCTCACTTGGCCCCACCTAGATTCGTCCTTGTCTCGACATAGGAGAATGCCAAAGCTACTTGATGATACACCAAAACAGTTTCTCTTTTACATCGTACACGTGTCATGATGATCTCGAGGAATAATAGGCCCAAGCGTCATACCAATACTGATCCGGCCCAAGTGGTTCTAAGCCCGCACAATACAGTCTGCCGGACGGACCCAAATCATTATAGCCTACTAAGCCCATGCGTCTCACAACTATCCTCAATGCCCGTAAGCCCTACTAGGCAAGTATCTCAAGGATCAGCTTCGGACAGGCAAGACATCAACACTTTGATTCCAACTAGAAAGCAAATACCAGAGTATGTGTCACACATGGAGACTTCTATCTATGGACTAATCACTGATTGGCTATCTCCCACGTATCTAGGAACACGAGACTAACAGTGAAACTCCCATTCACAGCACAACTCCTAATTAGATAAGGATATCCACGAAGATCTTCTTCCCCAAACTACACCACCGATGGCCTGGTCGAACCAGGACTCCAGCACTATAATATGACATGAGGTTGGTAAGCTAAGGTACACTACAAATTCTATGTTTACAACATTACGCCTTCCTCATATTCATGTCTGACTTTAGCATCGAGTGTCATTGGCTACCACAACGGTGGTTCGTGGCTCATGTGTGTTCCTTGTGCAAGTTTGCAGGTCAAGGTCAAAGCAGGGAGCAAGAATCGAATGCATTAGTTTGGCGCCGTCTGAGGGAACGAAAAAGCTCCTAACATTTCACTTGCATCACCTCTCTTCAGAATACAATAAGATGGTGACCACCAAATCAAGCAACAATGGAGAACAAGGGGACACGTCAAACGCTCAGACTAGCGCAATACCATCGCTCTCAGTGGTGCTGGTGACACATGGGCAGCACCCCCGTGCCAGCAATAGCAACAACAAACCCAAGGATAGATTTGTTGTTGTCTCAAATACAACAAATCGACAAAATAGTGGAAGCTCTCATACAACAAAACCATCCATATGCTAATGGAGATCAAGAGTAACACAAGCCATCATTTCCGAAAGACAACAAATAACAAGCACAGGAGAGTAAAGCCCCTGCTAGTTTTCATTGGACTAGATGAGGCGGTGCAGCTAACGTGGACTCGACTTTCAGGGCAAACAAGCTCGCCCCGCAAAACCCCCTCCACAGAGGGGCTCATGACCTAGACGTGTTGTATCGTCTTTATGTTCTACCGTTCGTGGACCATATCACGCACGAGGCTTTTCCAAATAAGTTCATGCCTCAAAAGCTCGACTTTTATAATGGGACTACCAACCCATTCGATCACTTTCGCCATTATCGGCATGTAATGGCACTCAAAGAAGGATATGAGTCAATGATGTGCAAAACTTTCCCAACAGCCTAAGGAAGTCAACACTAACATGGTTACACGACCTCCCGCCAAAGTCAATCGACTCATTTAAGACGCTGGCCAAGGAATTCTTGATGCATTTTGTGGGAAGTTAGTGTCTCTAGAAAGGCCCACACTACATACTTTCTTTGAAGCAAAAATCTAATGAGACGCTAAAAGACTATGTCACGCGGTTCAACGACAAATTGACACTTATTGACGGCTGCAACAACGACACTGTTGTCACAGCTTTTACCGCGTGCCTAAGAGAAGGAAAGCTTTATGACTTCCTCACCTTGGAACCCCTTGGATATGGCATAACTCTTGAAATGCGCCTAGAGGTACATAACCCTGGAAGAGATGAAAACAGGGAAGAAAGAAACAAAAATTGTGAAGAAGCCCTCCATTCCTAGGGACGGGAAGGAGGGAAGAAGGCGAGACAACCACAGGTCAGACCTTGGCCTGGCCAAGCCAAAGAAAGCTTCCAAGTACTTTGAATCTAGATCCATGATCCCCTCAATTCTAGCCTATCGGTAGTCCTGAATTCCATGAAAAATTGGGAAGATCTAAAGTGGCCCCCAAAGCAGCGCGAAAACCCTTCCAAACATGACAACGAGTATTATTCATACCATAAGGAGGGTGGCCATGACACAAACGATTAAAAGAGTCTAAGGTATGAGATTGAATACTGGATCCGCAGGGGCAAGCTAAAGGAATTCCCATCTTCGGAGAAGCGACAAGACCGACCCAGGGACATGGGAGAGAAAGTCAAGGAAAATGAGAAGGTGACTACGGGCAAAATCTATGTCCTTTATGTAGTCAGATCGGATGAAGACTAGACAAACAGATCCCACAAGTGGACTCTAATAGAGATGTGGATACAAACCGCAAAGAGGACAACCGCGTATACTACTCGAGGGTGCAAAGCCCCATCCCCACCTTAACCTTCACAAACAAGGACCTCGAAGGCGTCCGCGCACCGCACAATGAAAGAGGGCCCTGGTGGATACGTGAAGCTCCCTTAATGTCCTGTTCTACAACGTGTTCCGTAGTATGGACCTCAGGGAGGAAAACCTGACATCCTCAGATTACCCGTTGATCAAATTCAGTGGAGAGAAATGTTTTCTGATCGGAAGATAAGGTTAGCAGTTGTGGTAGGAATGCCACAAATAGAAAAGTTATGTTCTTGGAATTCATGGTGGTAGACGTACCGTTTACCTACAACCTTATCTAGGGAAGACCTTGGCTTCACTAGATGGAAGCAATAGTCTCCACCTTTCACCATTGCGTTTAGTATATCGCTAACCACTCAGAAGGA
The DNA here is from genome assembly GCA_963556465.1 of Berberis vulgaris. NCBI lineage: Eukaryota > Viridiplantae > Streptophyta > Magnoliopsida > Ranunculales > Berberidaceae > Berberis > Berberis vulgaris. The sequence goes on along the minus strand of OY747126.1, from coordinate 35,657,824 downwards.
ACAATACGTGGGGACCAACCAACGGCACGAGGCTGCCATTATATTGCACTGAAGTAGATAAAATGTTTACCAAATCCAACTGGAGCCTAAAAGGAAAGTTGAACACAAGCCAGACCCAGTGACTGTGGAAGAATCACTACACTCACACGATGACGAAATCCCAACAGCGGTGGCTTAACTCAGAAATGAAGAACATTCAAATATCACGGGAGCAATCTGCCCTTCAATCTAGCAAAACAGACTGGTTAATGCAGACGGGAGTACAACCCCTCGACAATCAGTCAGTGCAGAAGAAAAAACCCACACGAGGTTCACTTTTTAGTAACCTTAACAACATTGGTAAGGCTTGGCAGTACGCTAAAGGTACTAACAATCCAGAAAGGGCCATAAGAATTCACTTCAGGGCAAGATCGAACTAGTTTATTCAGTTTTTTATTTTCCTTTCTATAGTCAATGTAGAGTTTAATTCTTAGGAGCTTATGTGATTTGCAATCAATCAAAAAATAAAAGGGAATTACACAAACACACTGTATTGTTTACTGGAAAAATGTAACAACGATCGCCCTGAGGCAGATACAAAAGAGTGCAAACCACAAGCATCTGAATCCGATGCAACATATAGTAAAGACTCGTTTTAACAGTCCGACTCCAGAAGAAGGCTCAGAAACGATAGCTAAGGTACCCAAAGTAGACTCAGTGACTCCTTCTGAGAAGATGTTCCAAGATCAAGGTCAAATGTGCAAAACATGGGTTGAAAGGACAAGTGCAACTAGTTGCTAATTGCTCCGCCAAATCACCCTGAAAAAATAGCCGGCCAACGACAATGTAAACCATGCGAAGAGCTGTAGACATCCCGACATCCGGCCTCCCAAAGGAGGTAGAAGAGGACGGACAAAGATGGCTGCAAGCGACAGGGAAGTTAAGGCCTCGCAATGCTGCTAAGCAAGGACACTTCCCCCATGCGCGATACTCGAGTTACTCAGAGATATCACCCTCGAAACCTACGACGCATCTGCCAACACTTCAATCAACCCTAAGCTAGCTGCAGGGAGTGTCTCCCGACAGATACAGCGACACAAGGTAACACAAAAGTGTTGGCAAATAAACGACAGACTCATCCCTTAGGTGGGAAACTGTAACTCTTCTTCACAATATGAGAAGAAATTATAAGGTTTCGACGAACCAATTGGATGCTCACCCGGAGCAGGAACATGCATAACAACAAGTCATATCACGACTCATCGGTGCAAATGTCAGAACATTTGAAGACTCCAACGTTGGAGATCTCCTTTCATCCTTCGGAGAACCTAGAGCATGTTCTTTGAGTAAGAACAATTGAGAAAGTGTGCTCTGTGGAAAATAATGACTTCAACGATGAAAAAACACCATTATATAGACATAGTGGTTCACAAAATATGCGCTTCAACATTGACTATAAGTATTTTATAGTGTAAGGGAAATGAGGAGACGACGGTTCCCAAGGAAAATGCACTGGACCACGTTCATCCAATTAATGATGTTGCACACAATCCCCATTAAATGAGAGGGAGTAATTAACCGTCACGCGATCTACGTCATACACATGTTACAATGCGATCTACGTTGTACACGAAGTATTTTGATCATACGACAAACCCTAGCCCTTCCTCTATCGACCCCTGGGCTCAGCCCACTGTCCATGCGAGCATCAGGAACCCTAATCACTTTTGAAACACGGATCACACCTACATATCACCGGCTAATTTGAGGTCTTGTCTATTCAAAAGAAAACTCGTCTGCACAATGCACTTCACCCGCGGATGTAGGCTCACACATCTGCAACAGGCGAAAGCCCTACCTAACCAGGCAGCTTAGTCAACTTTGGCTGATGACGACGACTTCTGGTTCATCCCGACGCTTAGTCCGCCAACTGCGGATGTCAATGGTTTAGGAAGTGGGAGTCTAATCAACGCTATTACGCCTAGTGCTGACGATTGTCTAGGGATCGTTGCCTTCTTCGCGGACAATGGTCGCCAAACCAGATCGGGTAACTCTAGCCAGTGATGACTGACAACGACAACTTCTAATTAAAGTTAAGACTTGTAGCCCCCACTACGCGGGTGTCGATGGTTTGGAAGGTGGGAGCCTACTTAGTTCCAACTGATGTCGATTATTTGCCACGGGACCACTGCTCTTCTACGCATGGGTGTAGATGGTTTGGAAGGTGTGAGCCTAGTAAGTCCCGAACTGATTCCGACGACTTGCGACGGGACCATTGCTCTTCTACAAGCCCTTAGTCATCGAAATCTCCCAAATTTTTAGCTCGATGCGCATGGGTGTAAATGCTTTGGAAGGTGTTAGCTTAGTCAATCCCGAACTAATTCCGATGGCTTGCCACGAGACTACTGCACTTCTACACACCATGGTCGTCAAATCCCCTCTTCCCAAACTTGTAGCCTACTACGCGCGGGTGTAGAGGGTTTGGAATGTAAGAGCCTAGATTGAGATGAATGGGTATCCGACTCCTTTAATTTTTAGATTGTGCATGACACAAATTTGGGTGGTCTAATTTGAAAATACGTGCTAGTAGACAACTACAATAAATTGGTGATGAACGAATCGTCACAAATATAATGATAGTGTGAGGAAATTTTCGTCACACGTAGATATTTTTAATGTATTAAATCACTACCGTGACAAACTTTTCCTCACATATAAATCACATAAGTGAGGGAAGATTCTTTACAAAAAGTTTACGATAGATATTTTTAATGTTTGAAATCACTATCGTGACAAACTGTTCCTCACGTAGAAATTACATAAGTGAGGAACGATTTGTCACAGAAAGTCAACACATGTGACGCCATATTTTCATCACACATAACACTGTAGAGTGACGAAATTTTCGTTACCCATGTTGTGATTGTATACTTGCTCAATTTTATGTGAGGAACCACTCGCCACATAAGCAAACTGTGTGACGAGTAATAAATTCGTCACATAGTACTTTTCTTAACGCCGCTTATGTAAGGAGCATTGTGGCGACTGAAATTTCTCACCATTGCTGAAACGTGACGAATTAACACTTTTTAGGGGTTATAGCTAGCATCTGAACATTCCAGCTTGAGCAAACTGAGTATTGGTGGAGACAAAATATTAAACTTTCTAGGCTTGGTGTGAAAGGTTATTCCTTCAAAATTTCATTAGGTGCTTTATTGGTCCATTCCCCCACAGGGTTGGGTAGCTCACAATATCGACTGACAATGTTGTGGAGGGACGTGTACTATTGCGGGTGATAAGAATAACGTTTACGAGCTAAGTTGTTCATTTTTGGAGAAGGCATAAATAACAAGGACGAGTCCCTAGTATTGATGGAGGGATTAAGATGTGTAAATAAGTTTAAATTATACAGACTAATTCAAGAGTTGGCATATGGTGATTGATGTTACATCAAAATAGACTAATATCACAGCCATACACGTGGTAGAGAACATCCATCACGAGGATCTGGCATCCCATCTACTGGGCCTGCTCATAAAACCCAAGAAAAATAAAGCTAACCATTGAGGCCAAGACAAGGCCCACTATAAGAAGATATGATTAAAGCCCGAATCCAAGCCCAATGAAACAAAGCCCAAATCCAGGCCCGACACGAGTTCTCTCATAAAGAAGATGAACGTTGAACCAAAAATGAGTCGTGGAGGGTGCCATGCCTCCACTGACACATCTCTATCAAGGAGGATACTGTTACGAGAAACATGTCCTTCCATTGTGCATCACATGCTTTAGTCATGCAGAGAATTAACCGCGACCATTATAAAAGGTAAAGTGAATGTTCGCCACAAGTATGCAACTTTGACTGAGTTTTGTCCAGATTTACTTCATTCTTCAAACAAAGTTGCTGACTTAGTCATTGGAGTGCATTCGACCACCAAAAAGCTGGTCATTGGCAATCAAACATCTATTTTCCAGGTCAAATTCAGAGGAGGGTGATTTTTGAACGCATCAATTTGGCGTTGTCCGTGGGGAATGAAGACTTTGCTTTATAAAATAAGATCCATAGTGACGAAGTTCACCAAAATCAGATAAACGATCAACAAGCTATCAGAACAAATGATACACCTTACAGATCGTCAACCCAATGAAAACAACAACTCTCCTATCGGCAACAATGTATCACAAACAACTCACAAACAACATGTAGCCCAAATCATCGGGCCAATGGCACCCAAGAATCAAGACCCACGGCATGCAATAGCCCAGAAAAACCCAGACATCCGTTGATGCTGCCACGGATCCACGGGTAGACCTGCTTATGGTTTAAATGAATTACATTAAGAAGATGCAAGAGAAAATCACCAAGGAGCGTATCCAACCAGCTGATCCTGTCCAGACACCGCCCCAACAAAACTCCGCCAACCGAACACAAGGGAGTGACGAAGTCCCAGCAGAGCCCCAACAGGGAAACTTCAATAAAAATGAACTCCTCCAAGGCAAGACTACACCGTATGACGGAGTGCTCGCTGAGATCACATTCATAATCGGAGTCACTGATCCAACGTGTTGTACGAATTAGCAAAGTCGTCATTCTCTAACGACCTCATGAAGACTCCTATGTTGAAAAAGTTCACTCCGCCAAAGTTCGAAGTATATGATGGTACCACCGACCCAACGAATTACCTGAGACACTTCCACCGCATGATGGCATTGAAAGAGAGCACGGAGTCGATCCTGGGCAGACTAGCCTTACCTCTACAGCAATGAATTAGTTCAATAGCCTACTACCGAGGTCAATAGACTCATTTTCAGGTGTTAACCAGTGCTTTTATTATGAGATTCAATACGTTACTCGTTTCAGAAACGAACTGATAATGATTAATGATGCAGCGATAATACAGCCGCCTCAACTTTTACCGTCGGGTTGGAAAGATGCCCATTTTTTTACGCTCTCAACTTAGAACCTCTAAAAAGCATGGTGGTCTTGCTGAAAACAACCCAAAAGCACATGTCTCTTGAAGAGATGAAAGCTGCCATGAAGAAAAATGAACAGAATACTAAAAATCATTTAAGGAAATGGGAAATGAAGGAAGAGAGAAGGCGAGATGATGGACCACGAGAAGATAGCGGTCAATAAAAAAAAACATCGAAACGGTTGAAGGACCGAGTTCAACCAGCGGGAATCTAGGAAGTCACAATCGGAACGGCTCAATCACGAGCGAATAACCAGCGTAATGAAAAATGATCCTTTCCAATGCCAACTTCATCACTTCAACCTCTTGCAGAGATAAGTGATTCTCCCTCGCAGGCTCCCTATCAACAAAAATCGAGTAAAGAAAAACACGACGAGTAGAATCAAGGAGCCGCTACTTCTTCAGAACACGATTAGAACTCAGGAACAACCGTTTCAACGGACTAACAGGCCTCAGAACTTTTCTCTTAATGGAAGTTGGACCGGTAGCGCCAATGCTAATAGGAGCATCGAGATTCGTAATATTTGAGATCACTTTCTCATACAATCGGGCAATGAAAAGACTGCTCATGGGGCAACGTGCGGGATATAATGGCAAGTGAAAAATCCAAAAATGTGTGCGAAAATGAACGGATAAAGAAATGATCGAGATGATTGAACGATTGAAAATTGCTAACAACACTAAGTTCAAAACAAAGATACAATGGGAATACTAATTGCCATGAAGTTAATGGATACATGACAGTACCCACTAACTAAGGGGGAGTAATCAACGATTATAGGAAAAAAATATTAATCTGAAAAATGTTAAAATCATGTTTTAACACCAATTATGATTTTGTACAGATACACAATAAACTGAAATTGTGAGGTATGCAATCATACTCACTAAAAGTGCAATGCCAATAGGTTAATATCGACTCTAGGGGTAAATAGTCACTTTTCGAAATTCGAATTTGTTTTGAAAAACAAATGGAAATATTCGACTTCGAAGTTTATCGCCTAAACTTATTGAAGGCTTATGTTGTGACTCAAGATGAGTCAACACTAACAAGTTTAGTTGATACACTTAAAATGGAACCCAAATGAAACTTTTTGGCAAAATCTCCCAAAGAAATCCTAGAATGCAGGTTGAACACTCAAACAGTTTAAGCAATGGAAAATAAATACAACTTAGCTATGCATGCAAGGTGAAGTACATAGAGTCAACAAGAGAAGAAAGCAAATCAGACAAAGAACAATAATATAACAATGTTCACCTAAGCCAGACTTTGATTGGCTTCAACCAGCTACTTCCTAGGTGGAAAAGGCTCGCAAGCCTCAAGTTTTTATTACTTGATCAAATGAGAAGTCTACTCTATATCTATGTTCCACTTCACCACGATCATGTGAAATTTATTGACAAAAACCAAATCTTCTGTCATGTGCTTGAAATTTTGGAGATACAAGTTGGACTTATTTTCATGTTTCACATGACTTACCGAATAGCCAAAGATCATATCATCATGAAATGTGATACAACCAAGGCTCACTACTTGCTTGGAATCACCAGGGTGAGATTTAATAATCCAAATCCACTACATGAGTTCAAGAACCCACACGTGGTGAATGTGAGTTTAGGCAAGGAGAATACTCAAAGGTTTTGTCTCTTCTAGTGACACTTGTTTGTTGGATAGAGAGGCTTTAAAGCTCTTTCACATTCACTCCCTCACTCAATGAAAGTTGGAAGCTTCACTCAAGGATGAGAAGAATTGGTTGAAGGTTCAACAACTCTCCAAATGAGATATATACCATTACAAAGCTAGCTTAAACTCTTCTTCCTCATTTCTTTTTAGATAACCACGGAGCTCATGAAAAGATGAAGAGTTTCTTCCTAAAACACTTTGGATCTCTCACAGGGATTGATATTTTGAGTGGGTGAATGGATTTATCAAGGGAACCCTAAAAAAGAAATATAAGGATGTTTTCACAAATTTTTAGAGCATGAGAGATATTGCTAAGAGAAAGAACTTGAGCCTTATATATAGGCTCAGCTAGGGAGGGTGAAGTCGGCTTCAAAGCGACTGTTTTTTTTTCAGAACAATCACTGTTGAAGTTGACTTTTCAGAGAGTGAAATCGAATTTGCTTGCTACAAACACCTTTTGTAAATCAAAAGCTTCCTCAATTATCACATGTCTTTGTAGTTGATATGGACATCTCCTTTTGGCACAAGGGTATGTCTCAAGATGGAATATCCCCAAGAGTCTATCCATTCTCATGTGAGAGGATAACCCAAATTCAAACTTGAAATTTTTCCTGCCACATATTTAACCTCAAAATAGTTTTTGGGACTCCATTTGAAATTTGACCATTGGTAAACTATTTTGGCTAGTATTAATCTTCATGGCTTTGACTTGTCTTCATGAGTTGAGTCTGATCTCCTTGTCATTTGACAATAGTCCTCATGAGTTAGATAACCTAGAAATCATTTCACTCGATATACGATTTATAATTTCATTGTATATTTTTACATTATTTTGACATAACTTGCAAATACATTATCATAAACTCAAGCTATATCCTAATAATCCTCGATTGAGATAAGATGTGACAACTGTCTTTTTCATCATCATCTCAAACTTGACCGATGATGTTCAAGTAGCCATGGACAACTAGTGAAACTCATTGGATGAACAAAATAACTTTGTAATGAGTTGAAACTTAAAACCAAGTAGTCGTGGACAACCAGTGAAACCTATCGGATGAATAAAATAACTTGTTAATGAATTGAGACTTGAGACTGTAGTATAAGTTTATACTTGCATTGTGTTAGATTTTGACGACCTAACTTATGTTGAACATAAATCCTTGCTTATGTGTTTGCTCATTCTTTTTCTTTTATTTCTTATTCAGCACTAAAAATTTCCGAGAGCTTGAGTAAACCTTTCAAGCTGACTCACTCTCAATTTGCATTATTTGAACGCCTTAATTGATCAATACCTAAATGAATTGGCTCAACTGATTAAATTTATAGATTATAGAATCTATAATATTTATTTATTCAAACTTAACAAATATAAATTGTGACAATTGTTGATTTTTCGGTTTCCAACCCAAAATTTTAGGCAATTTGTCACCATGTTAGATCACACCACCTTGCACCACTTGAATGCTTATTAACTAGTTCCCTGTATTTCCTTTACAAAGCCAACTAACCGGGCAAGCTTCCAAGTTTTCTTGACCTAGGCAACCATGATAGTGATGTAAATTTATCGCGGAAGCGAGAATCTATTTAAACACCAATAGATATAATCTCGACACAGTGATGGAGTCAGGATTTTTGTTGAAAGGGGGTGGAGTGATGAATCATAATTAATTAATTACATTAACATAAAACTTTTATTTGAACAGTACATAAATAACTATACAAAACACCAATTGCTACACAAAACATCATCTAATCTATTGAGGAAGGAATTTGATTTATCTAATTGGGTTATTTGCAATTTGCCTTTATAAAAAATATAACTAATTAGAGGTCCCATCAGTAACCACTGTTACAGTCTTCCATAGAACTAGCAAACCACATACATTGACTATCAAAAGGCTCACGTTGAATACTAGAATGTTCTTTAACCATTAATCAACAGATGAACCTCAAAATACAAACATGTATCTTGAGGAAAAATTGATGAATCCAATTTTTTGTATCTCCAAAACTAGACCTCGAGATATGAATACATCTCGAGAAAATACTTTAAAAAGTCCTTTGTCAAAACAGACAAAAGAGTTTGGGTGGCTCGTGGTGATGGTGGGAAAGAAAAATAAGTCAAACAAAAAATGGAGGGAGAGGAAGAGAGGAGGAGACGGAGCGGTTGTCATACTCACAATAAATAGAGAGAGGGAGCAGAAAAAAGGAAAGAGGCAAGGTGGGGTTCGTCAGAGTCGTAGAGAATAGAGGGACAGAGGAAGGGGTGGGGCTGCGTCATCAGGGTTGACGTGCCCCCTCGTAAAAAAATCTCAAAAAGTTCAAAATTCAGCGGGGGCAAGTGCCTCCAATTTCCCCCACCTAGATCCGTCCCTGTTTCGACATAGGAGAATTCCAAAGCTACTTGATGATACACCAAAATGGTCTCTCTTCTACACCGTACACATGTCATGATGATCTCGAGGAATAATAGGCCCAAGCTTCCGCCCAACACTGATCCGACCCTAGCGGTTCTAAGCCTGCACAATGCAGTCCGCCAGACGGACCCAAATCAATACATCCTGCTAAGCCTACGGGTCTCACAACTATCCTCAATACCCGTAAGCCCTGCTAGGCAAGTATCTCAAGGATCAGCTTTAGACAGGGAAGACAACAACACTTTGATTCCAACTTGGAAGCAAATACCAGAGTATATGTCACACATGGAGACTTTTATCTATGGACTACTCTCTGATTTGGAACTATCTCCCGCGTATCTAGGAGCACAAAGCTAACAAGGAAACTCCCTTTCACAGCACAACTCCTAATAAGAGAAGGATATCCACAAAGATCTTCTAACCTAAACTACACCACCGATGGCCTGGTCGAACCAGGACTCTAGCACTATAAATACAACATGAGGTTGGTAAGCTAAGGTACCCTGCAAATTCCCTGTTTACAACATTATGCCTTCCTTGGGTCCAGATCCATGACCCCCCTCAATTCTAGCCTATCGGAAGTCCTAAATTCCATGAAAAATTGAAAAGATCTAAAGTGGCCAACAACACGGATACCCCTCCAAATGTGACCACAAGTATTGTTCATACCATAAGGAGGGTGGCCACGACACCAACGACTACAAGAGTCTAAGGTATGAGATCGAATACTGGATCTGTAGAGGCAAGCTAAAGGAATTCTTGTGTTCAAAGAAGAGACAAGACCGACCCAGGGACAGGGGAGAGATAGTCAAGGAGATTGAGAAGGTGACTACGGGATTAATCTATGTCCTTAATGGAGTTGGATCGGATAAAGACCAGACAAACAGATCCCGCAAGTGGACTCTACCAGAGATGCGGATACAACTCGCAAATGAGGACAGACGGGTATACTACTCGAGGGTGCAAAGACCCATCCCCACCTTAACCTTCACAGACAAGGACCTTGAAGGCGTTCGTTCACCGCATAATGACACTTTCGTCATTTCGATCTCTACCGTAAGGTGGCAACTGAAGAGGGCCCTAGTGGACACGTGAACCTCCCTCAATGTCCTATTTTGCAATGCATTCCGCAATATGGACCTCAAGGAGGAAAACCAAACATCTTCAGATTACCCGCTGATCGAAGTCAGTGGAGGGAAATGCTTTCCGACATGGAAGATAAGGCTAGCAGTGGTGGCAGGAGAACCACAATTAGAAAAGTTTTGTTCTTGGAATTCATGGTGGCAGACGTACCGTCAACCTACAACCTTATCCGGGGAAGACTGTAGCTTCACTAGATGGAAGCAGTAGTCTCCACCCTTCACCAGTGTGTTCAGTATACTGCTAACCTCTCAGAAGGAACAATACATGGGGACCAACCAATGACACGAGGCTGCCATTATGTTGTATCGAAGAAGATATAATGTCCCAGATCCAACTGGAGCCCAAAGGGAAAGTTGAAGAGAAGCCAAACCCAGTGACTGTGGAAGAGTCACTACACACACACGAAGACGAAATCCCAACAGCGGTGGATCAAACATCACGGGAGCAATCCGCCCTTCAATCCAGCAAAGTAGATAGGTCAGTGTAGACGGGAGTACAACCCCTCAGCAATCAATCAGTGCAAAAGAAAACTACCACGCGAGGTTCACTTTTCAGTAACCTCAACGACATCAGCGAGGCTTGGCAGTACGCTGAATGTACTAACGATTCAGGAAGGGCCATAAGAATTCTCTTCAAGGACGGATCAAACTCTCTCCTTCAACAGTTAATCTATTAAGTTTTTTTATTTTCCTTTCCATATTCAATGTAGAGTTTTAATTTTTAGGAACTTATTTGATTTGCAATCATTTAAGAAATAAAAGAGAATTACACAAACACACTCTATTGATTGCTAGAAAGATGTAACAACGATCGCCCTGAGGCGGATACAAAAGTCTACAAACTACAAGCATCTGAATTCGATGCAACATACAATAAAGACTCGGTTAAACAGTTCGACTCCAAAAGAAGACTTAGAAGCGATAGCTAAGGTACCCAAAGTAGACTCAGCGACTCCTTCGGAGAATATGTCCAAAGATCAAGGACAAATGTGCAAAAGGGGGGCAGAAAGGGCAAGAGCAACTAGTTGCTAATTGCTCCACCAAATCACCCCCAAAAAACTACCCGTCAATGGCAATGTAGACCTTGTGATGAGTTGTAGACATCTTCAACCCGGTATCCGGACTCTCAAAGGAGGTAGAATAGGACAGACAAAGATGGCTAAAAATGATAAGGAAGTTAAGGTCTCACAATGCTGCCAAGTGAGGAAACTTCTCCCATGCGCTATACTCAAATGACTCAGAGATACAACCGCCGGAAGCAATGACACATCTGCCAACACTTCTATCATCCCTAAGCTAGCTGTAGGGAGTGTTTTCTGACGGATAGAGTGACACAAGGTAACACCAAAGTGTTGGCGAATAAACGACAGACTCATCTTTTGGGTGGGAGACTTTAACTCTTTTTCGCAATACGAGAAGAAATTACAAGGTCTCGGCGAACCAATTGGGTGCTCACCTGGAGCAGGTGAACATGCATAACAACAAGTCATATCATGACTCATCGATGCAAATGTGAGAACATTTGAAGACTCCAACGTTGGAGATATCTTTTCAGCTTTCGGAGAATCCAAAGCATGTTCTTTGAGGAGGTGCGCTCTGTGGAAGATAATGCCTACAACGATGAAGAAACACCATTATATAGACATAGTGGTTCACCAAACAGGCGTTTCAACATTGACTATCAGCATTGAATACCATATGGAAAATGAGGAGACGATGGTTCCCAAGGAAACTGCACAAGACCTCGTTCATCCAATTAATGACGTTGAACACAATCCCCATTAATTGTAGCGGAGTAACCGATACTCAACCATCCTGTGATCTATCTTGTACACATGTTACCATGCAATCTATGTTGTACATGTAGCATTTTTATCATACGAAAAACCCTAGCCCTTCCTCTATGGACCCCTAGGCTCAGCTCACAGTCCATGTGAGCATTAAGAACCGTAATTACTTTTGACACATGAATCACACGTGCATATCACCAGCTGATTTGAGGTCTTGTCGCTTCAAAAGAAACTTGTTCCCACAATACACTTTGCCCGCAGATGTAGGCTCACACACCCGCAATAGGCGAAACCCTTACCTAACTAGTCGGCTTAGTCAGTTTCGGCTGATAACGTCGGATTTCGGTTCATCCCGACGCTTAATCCGTCCAATGCGAATGTTGATGGTTTATTTAGGAAGTGGGAATCTAATCAGTGCTATTACGCCAGGTGTTGAGGACTCGCCAGGGGCCGTTGCTTTCTTGGCGGACAGCGATCGCCAAACCTGATCAGGTAACCCTAGCCAGTAATGACTGATAACGACAACTTCTGATCAAATTCAAGACCTGTAGCCCCCACTAAGCGGGTGTAGATGGTCTGGAAGATGGGAGCCTAGTCGGTTCCAACTGATGTTGACGATTCGCCACGGGACCACTGCTCTTCTACAAACCATGGTCGCCGAATTACCAATTGCAAACTTGTAGCTCGCTCTACGTAGGTGTAGATGGTTTGGAAGGTGGGAGCCTCGTTAGTCACAAACTGATCCCGACGGCTTACCACTAGACCATTGCTCTTTTACAGACCATAGTCCCAGAAAACCCCCAAATTTGTAGCTCGATGCGCACGGGTGTAGATCATTTGGAAGGTGGGAGCCTAGTTAGTCCCGAACCAATTCCGATGGCTTTCCATGGAACTTATGCTATTCTACAAACAATGGTCACGAAATCCCCTCGTCCCAAACTTGTGGCCTGTTACGTGCGGGTGTAGTTGGTTTGGAAGGTGGGAGCCTAGTCAGTCTCAAACTGATGTCGCCAAATTCTTTAACAGACCATGGTCGCCTAATTCTCGCATCCCAAACCTGTAATCTGCTCCGCACGGGTATAGATGGTTCAGAGTGTGGGAGCCTAGTTAGCCCCGACTGATGTCAACAGATCGCCACGCGATCACTGCTCCCTTTCAATACAACGGTCGTTGAAATAAATCACAGCTCAGGCAATGTCTTCATGCTCACATAGGCTGGTATTCTATTATTAGCAATGGCACTCACGCCGACCTAAAAATCAACCCGCTGAAACGCAGACAAACGCTACATGGAATGTCAGCCCGAGCTTACGAAACCTGACTCGTGACAAGCGCTCTAGCTCAGAGACAAGGCATGTGCTCGACTACCACAGTTCACTCATGCCAACAATCGCAATCGCAACCAACAGTCAAATACGCAAATTATGTCCCCAGTGGCTTACCTAAAGGATGAGCTACAACTTGGGTAGCCTAGCACTCTTCAAACCATCCACGGAACACCCACTATTGGATGTAACTAAGCGATAGTGACTCTGAGACATCACGAAACAATAGGTCAGAGTTGTTCGCGACTTAAATTGTCAAACTCTCAGCAGCAGAAAGACCACTTGGCTTCTTGCTAACCCAACCAGACTTGTGTCAAAATAAAATGACAAGGCAAAATGGAAAGCGCAAGACAGGCAGACCGTACACAATACGGGCACAAAGTGTACTCAATATAAGCCTGTTTTAATTAACAGTTAAAACAAAAAAGTACAAGTGCACAAAGTCTACTCCTTATCAGGAGGGAGTATAGAAATAGGAGAACTAAGCTTAACAGAGGAAGGAGCGGGAGTTGCGACCGCACGTGCCTCAACTTGAGCATCATGAACTGGATCGCCCTCTTCTGATGATGAAGGAGAGACCACTACTAAGTCTGCGTATGACATCTTTTTATAATATGCAAGGTCCCGTTCTGGATGTTATCACGAGCCATCAAAACAGTAAACAAGGAGGAAGGCGAGATTCTTGAAGAAGGAGAGTTCTTAGGAGCCTCCATGGTGATGTGGAGAAGAAGAAATCAGACTCTGATGCTGAGTCTATTGAGATTAAAGTGCTTTATTGGGCGAGTAATGATAAAGAAGCCAAGGAGGTGAGGGATTGGATATTGGGCTAGTGATGATCTGAGGAGCAAGATAGGGCTCAAATAGATAGGGAGAGGGAAGAGAAGAAACCGACTGATCTGAAGGTTGGAATTGGGTCTGATTGTGAATCGGATGGGGAAGGTGGTGTTCAAGTGTATGTGGACGAAGAATTGGAAATAAAAGAGAGGAGTTTCAAGAGAGGGTTAGTGAAGAGGGGGATAATGTGGTGGCTGAGGTGGAAGTTTGAGTTCAGGTTGGGTTGCAGGAATCAGATGGGGATGGGCAAAAATGTAATAATGAGGGATTAAAGGGAAGAGTCACCCTCTTTGTGCTCAATGGGTTGTGAGCTTAACAAGATGTTGGCGGTGTTTGTGGGGGTGTTGAACTTGGTGTGGTTGGATCAACACAACAAATAACTTGTTTATTTGTTTTTGGTGATTCTTTGGTAAATAATGGCAACAACAATAGAATTTCTTTAACCACATCTGATGCTTACCCAACTACAAAGTCATCAAATGAGATCGTCATCCTATTGTTTGATTCTATCCCAGTTAATACCGGTCCGGGATCGAGACTGGGATAAAATTTGTAGAAATTGTTTTGTCATGGTTTAAAATGGTTTGAATCGGAAAGTGATGGACTGGGATTTTTGCCTAACCCTACGGTGAGGGCACTCTTAGAAACTTATGGATTTTACTGCCTAAGCAAAATATGTTGTAAATAACACTTTAAATCAACTTTTGTAAGTGGTTTGAAAGATAGAGAATAAGTTATTTTATTTTCTTTCCTAGAGGCTCTTTTTGTTTCAGGGAAAATAAATATTCATTGAAAATAAAATTTCAAGAATTTTTATTTTCCAAAAAACTTTTCATGTTATTTGGTTGTGTCATGGAAATAAATATTCAAATGATATAATATTTGTCTTGTGTGATAGCAGTTGGGTTGATTGTGGTGGCAATAGCGGTAGTCGTTGTAGTGGCCTTGGTGGTGGTGAGGAGTAAGTTTTGGTGTGGCGGTGGCGACGGTGGTTTTGCTATGATGGAGGTGGTTGTGTTATGGTGGTGGTGGTTGTCTTGTGGCAGTGTTGTGCTATGGTGGTGGTGTTGGGGAGGCAGTTGTGTTATGGTTGTGATAGTTGTGCGACGGTGGTGATTGAGGTTGTGTTATGGTGGTGTTATTAGTTGTTTTGTGGTTGTGATATGGTGGTTGTGGTTGTGGCGGTCATTGCATAACTTTTGTTGTGATCGTGGTGGTGGCGGTGGTTGTGTTATGGTGGTGGTAGTTGTGGTGGTTGTGCTATAGTTATGGCGGTGATGATTGTGGTATTTATGGTGGTTGATGATACACCAAAACGGTCTCAACTCTGCGCCGTACATGTGTCATGATGATCTCAAGGAAAGATAGGCCCTAGCGTTAGCTCAACACTGATCCGACCCATGCAATTCTAAGCCCGCACAATGCAATTCGCCAAGCGGACCCGAATTCTTACAGCCTGCTAAGCCCACGTGTCTCACAACAATCATCAATACTTGTAATCCCTGCTAAGGCAAGTATCTCGAGGATTAGCTACTGACTGGCAAGTACAGCTGCTCATTGCTTCCAACTAGGAAGTAATTTCCAGAGTATGAATCAAATATGGAGACTACTACCTAAAGACTACTCTCGAAACATGAACTATCTCCCGCGTATCTAGGAGCACAAGGTTAATAGGGAAACCTCCCTCCACATCACGACTCTTAATTAAATAAAGATCTCCATGAAGATCTTCTTCCCTAAACTACGCCATTGATGGCTTGAGGTACGCTACAAATTCTCTGTTTACAACATTACACCTAACTCAGATCCCTGTCTGACTTAACATCGGAGTGCCATCGGTCACCACAACGGTGGTTTGTGGCTCACGTGCGTTCCTTGTGCAGATCAGCAGGTTTGCAGATCAAGGTCAAAGCAGGGAACGAAAAATGACTGCATCAATTTGGCGCCATCCGTGAAGACAACAAAGTTCCTAACCTTTCACTAGCATCATCTCTCCTCAAAATACGAAGAGATGGTGATCAACCATACTGGCGCTATACCACCGCTCTCAGTGATGCCGGTGGCACACGGGCAATAGACTCATGCCCTCACGCCAACCATGAGAATGACGGACCTCAGGATGGATTTTTTGTCGTCTCAAATATAGCAAATCACCAAAACAGTGGAGGCTTTAATACAGCAGAACCCTCCAACAACTAATGGAGATCAGGAACAACACAAACCTCCATCTCCAAAAGACAATAGAGAGCAAGTACAGGAGAGTCAAACCCCTACTAGTTCCCATTGGACAAGAGGAGGCGACACAGCTAATGCAAAACCAACTCTCCGGATAGAGAGGCTCGGCCCTCAGAACCCCCTCCGCAGAGGGGCGCACGACCCAGACGTGTTGTACCGTCTCTCTGTTAAACCATTCGTGGACCATATCATGAACGAGCCCCTTCCAAAGAAGTTCACGCCTCCAAAGCTTGACTTCTACGACGGGACCACTGACCGATTCGGCCACCTACGCAGCTACCAGCATATAATAACATTCAAAGAAGGATCTGAGTCGGTGATGTGCAGAACTTCCCCCCAAGTCTAAAAAAGTCAACATTAGCATTGTTCCATAGCCTGCCGCCAAAGTCGACCAACTCATTCAAAACGCAGGCGAAAGAGTTCTTGACGCGTTTTGTAGGAAGTCAATGCCTCCGGAAAGACCCACACTACATACTCTTTCTCAAGGAGAGATCGAATGAGACACTCAAAGAATATGTCACGCACTTCAACGATGAGATGACACTCATCGATGGCCTCCAAAACAGTGCGGAGATCCTTCCAAGTGTGATAACAGCAAGTACATCTCGTACCACAAGGAGGGTGGCCATGATACCAACGACTACAAGAGTCTAAGTTATGAAATTGAGTACTAGATCCACAGGGGCAAGCTAAAGGATTTCATGAGCTCTGAGAAGCGACCAGAACGATCCAGGGACCGGGGGGAGTCAGGTAGGGAAATAGATAAGGAGACTTCGGGCATAATCTATGTCCTTCATGGAGTGGGACCGGATGAAAACCAGTCGATAGGTCCCACAAGCTTGGAGGTTGGCACAGACCGACAACTCTTTGTTGTGGATCTGATATTTACATAGTTATTACATAAAATATCTTCTAATATATGTTTGATGCGTCCAAAATCCGGTCTCTTGTAAGTCTGACCTACAAAAACATAAGTTAGATTGTCAAAGGCCACCTTTTTGGTAGTCGAAAGCACTCGATGCTTAAGTCAGTAACTCTATTGGAGATAAACATAAATCTGGGCAGAACTCACTTAAAATTCCATACCTTTGTCGAATGTTCCTGTTACCATATATAGTAGTTGTTATTAATTCTTTGTATGAATTAAGCATGTGAGGCACAACGAGAGGAGACATTCTCTGTAACAACCTCATTTTTATGAAGATACATCTTTGGAGACGTAACTCCCACCATAACTCTTTTTTTCTGTAATGTTCCTCCTCTTTAAGGGAGAACTTTGTTGGGCTTGGATTTAAGCCTTTGACTATTATTTATTTTGATGGGCACTGTTTAGGCTTTCACGATCGAATCCGCCCTTTTTGGGCTTTGTGAGTTGGCCTGGTCTTGAAATATTTGATCTTCATGATGGACTATCTCTGCCACATGTATGGTTGTGATGGCAGACTTATTTGATATATCATCAACTACTCCCCCGTTAGTTGGTGGGTATGTTGATATGGCCACTAACTGTACAACGGTTGGATTTTCGATTTCATCATCGCGGTGCATTTAATGTTGTTACCATCTGTTACTGTGTTTGTTTCTATGAGTCTCATCCGCCATTCGTTTCAGCGTGATATTTGAGATTTCGTGCGGCCATCTTGTCCTACGCATTTTCCCATGGGTAGTCCTTTCTTTACGTTGTCTTCATTCCCCGGCTTTGATTACTCTCTTTCATTTTTGTCTCATAATGATGTCTAGCTTCAAGATTCTAAGTGGTAATGTGCTTGCTGCATGTGAAGCTTACTTCTCGCCTAAGCGGGAGATGCAAACAACTCTAGACAGTGTTCATTATGACTATTCATTGCCAGCTGACCTTGAGATCATCCTGCTTGAAGAGGATGACAGTCCTTGTTGTCCAAAGCTTGGCTACATTGTGTTGTACCCTGGCATGTTCCAAGTGGGTCTTAGGCTCCCGGCTCCATAAAGTTTCTTGGAGTATCTAGATTTCTTGGGCATCACTCTTGTGCAAATGGTTCCTAACTACTGGAGGGTAATGATCACGACCTTAGCGAGGGTCGTTTTATCTAGGATTCCTATGAACATCAGGGTTTTGCACTCCATGGTGGGGTTTAGTGTAAATGCGAACCGCACTTGTTATCTTCGTGGTCCATCCTATTTTGAGAATTTCAAGGATGAGTATAGGGGCTGGTTGAGGCCATGGTTTTATGCGTCCATCTCTTTCAATTATTTCAAGTTACACAATATGCCTATTTTGCGATTGTTCCAAGAACCCAAGAGGAACGAACTGTCGTTGTCTTTGGAGGATCAAGAGTTTCATGATTGATTTAATAAACTGCCCAAGACCCCAATAAAAGTTTTCCTTACTGCGGATATCATCAATCACAATGGTTTGTACAATATGAGCGAGGCAGACCGCGCAGCGCTTACGACGGCTCGTGCAACTTAAGTCACCATTTCACGTGCTGGTAATGTCTTCATTTCTAATGAGGTGCAAGAATGTACTCCCCCAGTTGTCGTTGGCGATGCGAGCATTGATTGGAAAATGAGCTTCGTTAATAAACCTACGGATCTTGATGCTCTTGTTATTGCTCGAGGTGCCATTAATGTTGGCTCTAGCATTGGAAAGTGGAAAGTTCCCAGGCCTGCTAGTCCGTCTAAGCTTTTGGCGATCAGTCTTGGTCATGTCCCGAAGAAGAAGAAACTTGTTACTTCAGTTCATGGTACTGCCAGGGCTCCCCTACCTCCAGTACCTTCCGAAAAGGGAAGTCGCGATGTTGTTAATCCTACTACTCGAGAGACTGAGGAGATAAATCAAATTCTCGATAAGAGCAAAAAGGAGGTTTTGTCATCATTTGGATAATCATGAGAAGAGTCTTGTCTCCTCATGTGGTGTGCCGATTTCACCGACCTGCCGGTTGATGATTTTCGTGTTATCCACAACAATATGTTCTAGCTTGGTATTGAACTAATTAATAATATGAACAACACAAATACTTTGGTTGATTTTTAGTTGGACTCCTCATTGGAAGATCAAGTCGTTGCTCAAGGTCGGAGTTCTAAGCCTTCTATCTCTTCTACCATCATGGGTACCTTGGAGTTGCCTGCTACTATCTCTGCTATCCATCCTACCGCTGTTGCTTTTGAGACGTTCAACTGGTCTTCTAAGGTTGACGTGCAAGATAGTGCTCGTAATTTCATTGTTGATTGGCATGGGCGGTTGGTCGAGAGAGCTCCTATGCCCGTGCATCTGCCATGTAATCACCTCGATGAAGGTCTCAAGCACCTCATGGAGGGGATGAGTCACCTTGTTTATGCTGGCATTATGGGGTTAAATTATAAGGTTGCGTGTGATCAGATTGCGTTTGTCGAGTGAAAGATGAATTGGTAGGCCTTAGTTCTTTTTCACATTCTCCGTAAATTTGATTCGCTGAGAGAGCAATGTACGGAGCATGCCAAGGCTGTTGAAGCTGCTCGAAATTCACTGAAGGAAGATGAGGTTGTTCGAAATAAGTTTTCTTCCGAACTTGAGACCTCCGAGACGAAGTTGAATAAGCTACATTCTTAGTTAAGTATCGCTTAGAAGAAGTTTTTTGAATAAAGGCCTGATTGTGTCGCGGCCAAGCGTTCTGCTGCAAAGTACTCTGGCGGTCTGAAAGCTTTTATGTAGCAAGTTGCTCAGTTGAATACCAAATTTGCTACTGCCAAATCGACAGCTTCTGTTGGGCTTACCCCTGTTGAGAGCGAACTTGCGTTGACTCGGGCTAAGCTTGCAGCAACTACTGATAAATTGAAAATTGCAGAAGCAGCGGACTGGAAAAGAGTTGTTGATGGTCGTCACGACTTTCTTGACTTTATAGAATCGCAAGGCTTACATTTGTCGAAGTATCGTTGTTGTGCTGAACTGGTCTTCGAGGATGAAGAGGAACTCATTCTAGATGCACGGAGTGATCCAGTTGATGGGGAACCGTCATCTTTTCATTTGTCGGAACTTGTGCCATTAAGTGATATTGTCACCGATATGAATACTCGACCTCCACCACATGTTTTTACTTGAACGCTCCGACTTTTGTAATACCTCCCGATGTAGTGAAATGAAGAATCAATGAAAGTATTTGTTTTATTTGTCATTGTCGTTTGTATTTAGCATGTATTTTCGTATAAACTGTTAGACTTAGTTGTTTTTTGCTTTCGACATTCCTAATTGATTTCAACATTTGTTTGTCTGAATTTTCCCAACTTGCTTTGTGGTTCAACATATTAGTCGTGCAAAAGCTCTTTATCTAATCTGATTTTGTATGTCTGGATTGTATTTCGATGTCGTACGTTTTAGTCAAAAAAAGAAATTGTCCAACTCATATGTCATGGTACTTATTACTTCATGGTTGATTAGACTAGAAGTTTCATTTTTATGCCTGATTCGTTTGTCCTAATACATATATTTAGACTTTACTCGTAGCTCGATACTTTGGTCGTGCTATGTGTTTTTCGAGTAAACTCTTAAGTCTGACTTTATCATCCTAACTAGAATTTATCGCTTGAACGCGAAATGATGGGTGTAAACTTTGAAGTTTCATTGATAATATTTTTTCAAATGTTCTACATTCAACGGTCGTGGTAGTTGTTTGCCCTCCGTATTTTTCAACCAATATGTTCTTGGTCTGTTGATTCTTACCACTTTATACAGTCCTTCCCAATTCCGATTCGGTTTGCCTGCGTCTTGTTCCCTTGTGTTGAGTTGAATTTTCCAGAGTACCCAATCATTGACACTGAACGTGCAGGGCTTTACCTTTTTGTTATATTAGCTGGCCATCCATTGTTGGTAGCCTGCTATTTTGATGGAAGCCTTTTTCTCACTTTTATTCGAGGAGATCTAATCCAACTCTCAATGTCAATGCTTCATTGTTATCCTCTTTTCAAAACTCTTTGGTTCTGAATGTTGGTGTACCAATTTCTACGGGCATCATTGCTTCAGACCTGTATGCTAGCGCAAAAGGAGTCTCCTCTGTTGGAGTGTTTTTTGTTGTTCTGTAAGCCGAAAGGATGCCTGGCAGTTTGAACGTCCACAATCCCTTCAATGTTTCGAGGTTCCTTTTGATCGCTTCTAGGATTGTTCTATTGGCGACCTCGGCTTGTCCATTTGCCTGTGGATGGGCGGGTACTGAGAAATGTTGTTGGAAGCTCAAGTTTTCGCACAACTTCTTAACCTTTTTGCCATCGATTTGCTTCCCGTTGTTTGTCTGTGACAATCACTTTTGGGACTCCGAATCTACATATTATGTATTTCTAGAGAAACTTTTCGATTTGAGCTTCTTCTATATTTGCTAACAGCTCCACTTCTACCCATTTAGTGAAGTAATCTACCACTACAAGGAAGAATTTTTTGTGTCGGACATTGGGAGCAGCCCTAAGATGTCCATTCCCCATGTTGCGAATGGTCTTGGACTGCTCATTGGGATTAGATTTTGGCTTGACATATGAGTATACGAGGCAAATCTTTGTTATTTGTCACAAGAGCGAACGAGTTTATTTGCATTCGCTTGCATTGTTGGCCAATAGTATCCCAATGTCAAGGCTTTTGTGGGCTAATATTCTTCATTTTGGATGGTTTCCACATGTACCATGATGAATTTCTAGCAGAACATAATCAACATTGTCGGGTGAGAGGCATTGTAGTAGCGGAACAGTGTCTGATCTCTTGTAAAGTTTGTCGTTGATCATTGTGCATCGTCGTGCACGGTTTCACAACCTTCATCTTGTCTGTTGGAATCTCTCCGTTCATTATATACACGAGGATTAGAATGTCCAATTATTTTTCTGGCCCGTAGCGCATGCTTCTTGC
Organism: Berberis vulgaris; assembly: GCA_963556465.1. Taxonomy (NCBI): domain Eukaryota; kingdom Viridiplantae; phylum Streptophyta; class Magnoliopsida; order Ranunculales; family Berberidaceae; genus Berberis; species Berberis vulgaris. Next base: position 35,635,603 of record OY747126.1, on the reverse strand, counting down.
ACTTGATTTTCCAGTATGGAACTTTTTTGTATTGTGATGAAAAGATTATCGTTTTCTTTAGCCCGTGATGCTTAATTGGCTAGTTCGTCAGCTCTTTCATTCTCTTCCCTTGCACATTGTTGAATGGTTGCAGCCTGGAAACTTTTCATCAACTCGATCATCTTTTGGTGGTAGGCTTTCATTTGAGCATCTTTGACTTGAAATTTGTTGTTCAGTTGATTGACTACCAATTTGGAGTCAGTGAAGACACTGATTTCTTTTATTGCCAAGTGTTTTGCCAACTGCAACCCGACTATATTACTTCATACTCGACTTCATTGTTTGAGGCTTTGAAATTGAATTTTCTCGCCTTTTATAACGTTACGCCTCTCAAGTTGTACAAAATAATTCTGGCTCCGCTTCCTGACCCGTTGGTTGCTCCATCACAACGAAGGATCCATTTGTGAACGGTTTGTTCCTCTTCGTGATTACTGTCTAATTGATGGTCATTGCTGCTTGTGAATTCAGCGATGGAATATGCCAATGCTTGAGATTTTATTGTGATTCTAGGGGCATACCTGATGTCGAATTGCCCGAGTTTTATTGCTCATTTCACCATTCTTCTGGATAACTCTAGTTTGTGCAATACTGACCGACGTGGTTGTTCGGTCATGACAATGATTGGGTGAGCTTGAAAGTATGATCGTAGCTTTCTTAAAGATATGATCAGGGTGATCCCTAGTTTCTCCAAAGTCAGGTAGTTGACCTCCGCATCTTCAAGTGTTTTGTTGATGTAATATACTAGCTTCTGTGCGTCGTTCTCTTCTTGTATAGTGTTGAGCTTACCGCATGGTCGAACACAACAAGTATAAATACAGTGTTTCCCCCGTGCTTGGTTTTAATAGCAGTTATGTGCTCCCCATGTATGCCTTCAATCTTTGAAAAGCCTTCTCGCATTCTTCGTTCAACTTGAATGTCTTGTTTCCTTTCAAGATTTTGAAGAATGGTAGACATTTGTTTTACGACTTGGAAATGAATTTGTTCAAAGTCGATATCCTACCATTGAGACTTTGCACACCCTTTATGTTCGTTGGTGACTGCATGTTGAAAAGTGCTTGAATTTGTTTCGAATCGACTTCGATTCCTATTTGGTCGATCATGTATCCAAGGAATTTTCCTGTCTCTACTCCAAATGTGCATTTCTCTGGGTTCAGCTTCATTTTGTATCTTTGGAGCTGGGAGAAGGCTTGTTCGAGGTCTTTGATATGGTCTATTCGATATAAGCTTTCGACCAACATGTCATCAAGGTACACCTTCATTGTCTTGCCAATCTAGTCCTTCAACATTCTTTTGACTAATCCTTGGTACGTGTCTCCTGTGTTCTTTAGTCCGAACATCATCACTCGGTAAATGTATGTACTTCTTTCTATTATGAAAAATGTTTTTTCTTGGTCAGGAGGGTGCATCTGTATCTGGTTGTAACCAGAATACGCATCTATGAAGCTCATGAGTTCGTGTTCGGTAGTGGCATCCATTATTTGGTCTATACGCGGGAGTAGGAAAGTGTCTTTCGGGCATGCAATGTTTAGATCAATGTAATCTACACATACTCAACACTTTTCGTTCTTCTTATTTACCAACACCGTGTTAGCTAACCAGTACGGGTAGTGAGATTCTCTAATCATTCCAGTCGTTATCAAACAATGCACCTCCTAGTTTATTGTTTTGTTGTGTTCTGGAGCAACTGACCTTCTTTTTTGTCAGACTGGCTTCTTGTCTAAATTGACTTGCAGTTTGTGAGTAATGAGTCTATTCCCACCATATCTTTCATTGTCCAGGCAAAAATGTCATGATTATCTTTCAGCAGTTGGACCAGTTTATTAGCGAGTTTCGGGTGGATTTTTTTGACAATCCGAACTATTTTTTCTCCTTTTTTGTCTTTAAAGTAAACTGTTGTCGTTTGTTCTTATGGTTCTCCAGTGTTTGGTCGATCTCTTGGACTGGTCGAGGCCGTATTGTCATTCGAAAGGTTTGGGTCTATTTGATTAGGTTACTACAGCAGCTCCTCTGGTCGTTGTAGTAATTGCTATCTATGCGAAGCTTTCATCGCTGCATAGTGGCATTTTTGTGCAGCTGGCTGATGTCATTTAATTATGCCAACGTCATCGCCAGTATGGTACTTCAGACATTGATGCATGATGGAGGATACTACTTCCATCTCGTGTATCCAAGGCCTTTTGAGAAGAATGTTGTATGCGGATGGAGCGTCAACAATGAGAAAATCTGTCAACATGACTCGTTGTCTCTCTGGTCCTCTCGCTTCGATTGGCTGTTGGATCATTCCGAGCGGATGACACTGTTCTCCGCTGAAACCTACCATTGGTTGATTATTGGGCGAGAACATTTCTTTAGTGAATCGTATCTTTCACAACACTGCTAGGTACAAAAAGTTGGCCGAGCTGCCCGTGTCGACCAATACCCTTTTGATTTCCCACCTGGCTATTAGTTCTGAAATTACCAGAGCGTCATTATGAGGGAAATGGAATCCCTTCGCGTCCTCGTTGGAGAAAGTCAGAGTTCACTGCATCGTTCTGGCGCATTGTTTAGAAGGCTTTTGATATCTGATCCTTGTTCGTAAATCCTGGATTGATTACTTTTGAGATTGATTGGATAAACTGCCCCAATCCCTAGTAGAAGTTTTTTTTACTATGGATATCATCACTAGCAGTGGCATGTACACTATGAGCAAGGCGGATTGCACAGCCCTTACGATGGCTCGTGCTTTTAAAGTAACCGTTGCACGTGCTGGTAATGTCGTCATTTCTAACGAGGTGCAGGAACATGATACATCAAATAAGACTGCCATCACATCTATACACGTGGCAAAAATCATCCATCACGAGGATCAAATATTTCAAGACCAGACCAAGTCACAAAGCTCAAAAAGGGCGGATCCGATCGCAAAAACTCAACATGACCCATCAGAGGCTCAAATCCAGGCCCAACAAAGTTCTCCCTTAAATAGGATGAACGTTAAAGAGAAAAGGAGTCGTGGAGGAATTTACGCCCCTAATGATGTATCTTCATAAAGAATGAGACTGTTACAGAGAACGTCTCCTCTCATTGCGCCACACATGCTTCCACACATGCTTTAGTCACGCAGAGAATTAATAATGACCATTATATAAGGTAAAGGGAACATTCAACAAAGGTATGCAATTTTAACTGAGTTTTAACTAGATTTATTTCCATCTCCAACAAAGTTACTGACTTAAGCATTGGAGTGCCTTCGGCCACCAAAAATTTAGTCTTTGGCAATCTAACATTAGTTTTGCATGTCAAATTTACAGGAGACCAAATTTTGGAAGCAACAGTTTGGCATCGTCTGTGGGGAATGACAATCTCCTTTCAAGAAGAGAGTTTGTATATGGAAACTACCTCAGATACAATCAGCGATTAAGAACTTCTTAGAAAAGATGGAAAACTCTATAGACCCTCAATCTATCAACAATCAAAACAATCCCTCTAGTAGTGAAGTTGTACTACTTGCAATGCATGTTTCAAACCCAGCAATAGCCCCTGAGCCAACCATGCTTGATGCACTATTTTTGTAGCACACAACTTAATACTCTGCTTTGTGATTGTAGTAGAGAATAAGTAGGGATCGTTTTGGACCGAGGATTAGAGGGTTTGCCAATTAACACTAAGAATAGCTAAAAGACAACTAACAACCTAATTAAGTAAATAATGGGAGATTGGATTTTCTAAATTAAACTATGAAAATAACAACAAAAATTACTATAAAGATAATAAAACTAAAGGGATGGCAAATATGAGAAATTAGCTAAGGGTTTATCTCGACACACCAAACATATGCGCATAAATATATCTTCAATAATCATTTGCTAACTCGTGAGGGACAATGCTAAAGATTAACCGTGATCATCACTACATTAATCTTGTTATTTTCCCAAGTTCGTTGAATTAAACTAAGCGCTGCTTTCAAACTATTCTTATCATGCTATCTAATCAGGAGTCGCAGGTTAGATTACAATCTAAAATCATTAAGTTTTGTGGAAAATATGAACACTGACTAGGCAATTACAAGTATGACCAGCATCTTGTTCTTACCTAGGTTTTTACTTAACCTTACAACCGTTCCTTGGAATTTACTACTTGTGAGTACAGGATTATAACAATTAGGTAAAACTCTCCTATACTCTAGCCCCAGATCCTATCATGCTTACTAACTTGGCCACCTTAACAAACATACAAAGAAAAGTTCTCTATAAAGTAGTTAAGCAAAACACAATCACTAATAGCAAGGAAGATTAAATTCAACTAATTTATAAAACACATGTTCGGGGCTTCGAATCCACCCCTAACTAAGAGGAGTTTAGCTAGACATATTAATTATGTTCAAACAGTAATCAATAATCAATAATCAAGCGAAATAAGAAAAAGAATTAAGAGATGAAACGTTGTCTCCTGTGTGTGGTGGTATTAAGTGGAACTGGTGGTTGTGGTTGTTGATGGACAATTGCGAGGAGGAGGGATCTGTGAGGATGAGTTCGCGACAGAGAAAAGACGACGAGATTGAGGGGTGGTGTTGGGCTGCTGGCGGTAATGGTGGTGGGTTTAGGTCGATGGGTTGTGCAAGGAGGGTTGGCGACGATCAGGTTCAGCAGGAGAGAGGGACTGAGATGAGGGTTTTCGTGTGCGAAGTTTCTGATAGAGATGGAGATAGAACGATGGACTGCATTGCGACTTGTTTGCGTGGCTAGTGGCAATCAGGGAGTTAGGCGAGAAATAGATGAAGACGGTGAGGATGGGTGACGATGTTGGGTTGCAAGCGGTGATGATGGGTGTGATGAAGGTGAGGTGAAGGAGGCTATGGATGGGTCGTGCTGCTGCGAGGATGGGTGACGACTTGTTGTGGTTGCAAACGTGGATGAGGAGGCTATTGCTGGATGATTTTTTCAAAGAAAGGTATCATCCCTTTTATAATTGTTTTCTGCATGGTTTCCTTTTGCAACTAGTATTTCTAATATGCCAATTTGCTTCACTTAGCTTCTATTTTGGAATCTTGTAATGGGAAATCTACACAAAACGAAAATTGCAGTTAGTACCATAATTAACAAGTAATAGCGAATATATATATAGAAATATGGTACCAAAAATAACCTAATTATGCTCCTATCAAATTCCCCCACATTTATCTTTTGCTAGTCCTCGAGCAAATCCAAGAAACAAAAATAAAAAACTCAAATGACTCAATCTATACTTTCCAACATCTGTTTCAGAGATTTTCAACAGATCATGACATGTTAAGATTCTTTGTAAATACAAGATTAAATCCACATCATTCGACAATTAATACACGTTCATAACAATGATATAAAAATTCACAATTAAATCAATCCAAGTGACTGTGAAATTCAAGCGCGTGCCAAGAAGAATTAACCCAAAAATCTCACTTGGTGCACTTTTTTCTTTTTCACTGATTTTTTGGTATAATCACTCTTCCAATTATAGCTATATGTGAGAGGATTGATATAAAAGGGAAACAAATAGCTCACATATGATATAACAAGAAAGAAAAAGCATTATCGACATTTATTTTCAGATATATGATCTCATGGAAGGAATGCTACTACTTGAATGCAAGAACTAGTGACACCATATGCTAATACCTCATTCGAATCTCCACATCGTGACATTGCAAGACACACTCAATCAAAAGGTCTTAATTCAGTTTGTAATGGGGCCAAAGGGTCAAGGGAAGAGAAAGAATGGATAAGGAAATTACAAAGGGCTTAAAGAAATGATGAAAACATGCAATAAGATTAGAGACATTAGCAAAGAATCATATGGTTCGAGACATGAGGTGGCCCACTGATAATTAAGAGTTTCAACCATTATTTTTTCAGTCATTATTTTGTATCTACTGAATGAAAAGAACTATACTATTTGTATGGTATTGAAATACTGAATGAATGTAGACAAGGACTTGTATCCCTTCTGTAACTTTGTACCAAATATTTTTATTTTATTCTTTTCCTTTTTTTTTTGTCACTCTTTCTTTTTGAAATGTCTACCATAAGGGTTTTCCGCCACACTTGCTTTTCAACATACCTTGAACCACAATAAAGTCTTTGCAAATCAAATTATGCTCTACTCTTCTGATTATGTTAGGGATAGAAAATGAGGGTAATGAAACAAATAGCTTAATAGCAGGCTCAATGGAGTTAACCAAAAGGAAATATATCATGGATCAAGCTTATTTGACAATGGTGGAAACTAGGTGCCTTTATCATGTCAAGCATGTCATGCAATTCAATATGATGCTTTGAGCGAAATTAATACAAGTTCTAGTGTTTAATCTTTAATTATGAAAGCAATCAAAGTAGCAACCAAAGCAAACAAAATTGAGATAATGCAACAAATTATTATTTATAAAAGAAATGAAATATGACCTAACTTAAAACTCTCAAAATCAAAGGAACAATCGGCTCAAAACTTACATATGGGTTATAATGAATTAAATTCATTTAAGCATGCTATGAGTACAAATTACTAAGTTTATTACATGTGAATTTGGATATGATGACCATGAAAAAGCATTAACCAAATAATTTTGTTAGATCTTAAATCATGTTTATAAATTACTTTAAAGTCATGCAATTAAAAACCAAATCTCATCATTGTGTTGGAAAGTATCCTAAGACTAAAAACAACTATAAATACTTTTTATTTTTTTATGACACTAATACCATCAAATAAAATAAAAACCAACACTATTTTTTTTAATGGACTGACACTTTTTATTTTTTAAATTATTTATTTTCAAATTAAAAACAACTTTTGTTTTCCCCACACTTAAACCTAACATTGTCGTCAATGTTAATAGATTATAGCACATGCAATGAATAATTTAAAAGAGGAAAAATAAACTACTTACAAACAAAAATAACAAAAAAAAATAAAGGGATAGAAAATGCAAATTTGATTGGGTTGCCTCCCAATAAGAGCTTGTTTTAACGTCGTGCAGCCTGACGGTATCTTCAATTACTCATGGAGTGATACGTTCTCCACGTCATGCTCCACAAATGACTCATAATAGGGCTTAAGTCGATGATGTTTCACTTTAAACTTTTTCCCAGTTGTGACACTTTGAATCTGTATAGCACCATGGGGAAAAACATTAGTAACAATAAAAGGACCAATCCATTCAGAACGTATCTTACCAGTTCTAAGACACGATTGAAAAAGCAAGACTTTCTTTCCAACGACAAAAGTATTTCCATGGATCATCTGAGCATGAAAAATTATGGTGTTTTCCTTATAATTGTTTTTATTATCATAGGCCTCATCCTGAATCTTTTCGAGCTCATTCAATTGTAATTTCTTCCGCTTCTTTGTCTCATAGGGAACACTATTGCTCTCATATCTAACGGTAGTAGTGATGGTGGTCTCAAGTTCATCCTCATTTCTGATGTCTGACAATTTCTGGGCCAAATTGTAATTCACATTAATAGAAAAAGAAGAATGATTTTTAGTAGGATATCTTGTAGCTTCAAAGATGTTGAAGCCAATCACATCACCATCAAATTCCATGGTCAGTTTCCCCGCATGTACATCAATATTTGTCTTCGCAGTTTTCATGAAGGGGCGCCCTAAAAGAAGAGGCAAATGTGCTAAAAATTCCGAATCTTCCATCTTAAGCACATAGAAATCAGCTGGGAATATCAAATGGTTAACATGCACCAACATATCTTCCAACAAACCTCGAGGATATGCATTAGAACGGTCAGTCAATTGAATAATTACACCATCATTTTTTAGCTTCCCAAGATTCATAGAGCGATAAATAGAATACGGCATAACATTAATTGAATTGCATTTTCAATTTTAGTATTACCGATAACACAAGGGATAGTGAAACTACCCGGATCCTTACACTTCGGCTGCAATTTCCCTGTAAAAACTGTGGAAACATTCTCACTCACCTTAACTACCTCTCCGTCTCGAAGTTGTCTATTTGTTGTGCAAAGCTCCTTCAAAAATTTTGCATACATAGGCACTTGCTTAATAGCATCAAGAAGCAGAATATTGACTTGGACTTTTTGGAAGGTTTCCAAAATTTCTTTATTCTGTTCATCTTTCCTAGATTTGGCAAACCTACCTGGAAAAGGCACATAAGGTGGAGAAAAGATTAGGAAAAACTGAATTTGGAATGCTAATCTTCTTAACTGGGGGCTTTGGTGTCTCAATGATGGCTGGATCATCCGCCTATAACTCAGCTTCCCCATTTCGGCTCTATTTAGGGACTATTGGCTCATTCTCAATTTGCCTACCACTCCTCAATGTAATTGATTTTGAGGTTTCAAACCTGCCTTTCGGATTTGGAATAGTAGAACTAGGATGTTTTCCTTGATCGCGATTTTGTCTAATAAACTCAGCTATTTGTCCCATCTGTAGCCTCAAATCTGCTATATCTTTTGCTTGGTTCTATTGAGAAATAGTTAACGATTTCAAAATCTCATCATAATTAAGCGGCATACCTGAATTGTGTTGAGGTGGTTCAGGTAGTCCTTGAGAGAAACCAGGGGGTGGCCGATTCGAAGCTTGTTGTTGAGGTTTTTTTTACTTTCTCCATCCAAAGCTGGGATGATTTCTCAAACTTTCATTGTAAGCGTTCGAATAAGGGTTATTCCTATGGTGACTTTGCCCTTGAAAACCTACTGCATTGACATTCTCCCAACCTCCATTCTCAATCAGTTGAGGACAATGATCAGATGCATGTCCTGACTTAGTACACACGCCACAAACTTGTGCAACTCCTAGCAGATTCGGCTTCCCTAGGGTCCGAGTCACAAGTGAGGTAAGATTAGCCATTTGAGCTTCCAAACTAGAATTATTACTTACCTCATGGACTTGGCGTGAAGGCTCTCCGATTCCTTCATACTATTGGGCGTTTAAAGCTCGGTTTGCAATCAAAGTCTCTACTGCTGCTGGAGTTTTATCAACCAAAGCTTTTCCTGCCGCTACATCTAACATTTGTCGCTCAAGAGGAAGCAATCCCTCATAAAAGTATTGAATCAGGAGTTCCTCTTTCATCTGATGTTGCGGACATGATGCTATGAGAGTTTTGAAGCGCTCATAGTAAGCTGGATATGATTCTCCTGGACCTTGTTGTATACCACTGATTTTCTTCCTCAACAAGATAATTTTGGAAGTTGGGAAGAATTTCTCTAGAAACACCTTCTTCATGCTATCCCAAGAATATACTATTCCGGAAGGTACTTCATAGAGCCAATCCTTAGCCTTATCACGTAAAGAAAATGGAAATGCTCTCAGTTTCATAATGTTCACATCCACAATCATTGGTGTCATACTGGAGCATACAACTTTAAATTCTTTTAAATGTTTATTTGGATCCTCCCTAGAAAGACCATGATACTTCGGAATATGATGAAGTAGGCTAGATTCAGCTCGAATGACTCTGTCTTGCCCTGCGCAGCTGTTGGATACTGAATGCACAAGGTTGTGGCATTGTCCAAAGTGGATGCCGAAAGTTCTTTAATAGATCTATTGTCTCCCATGTCGAGCTTTTCAGATTCAGAGCTAGATGTTTGTGACTCTCTTTTTTCTCACATTCGTCTTCTAAATGTTTTCTCGGGCTCTGAATCGTATTCTAATAAGTTTTCGCTGGAACTCCTATTGCGCATGAACTTGTACCTGAGATAAAGACAAAAAGAAGAAAAAATCAATAAAAATAAATAAATAAATAAAATCTAATGAAGTAATTAACAATTTTACTAATCCCCGGCAACGGAGCCAAAAACTGATGCGCTATTTTAGTAGCACACAACTTAATACCCTACTTTGTGAGTGTAGTATAGAATAAGTAGGGATCTTTCTAGACCGGGGATTAGAGGGTTTGCCAATTAACACTAAGAATAGCTACAAGACAACTAACAACCTAATTAAGTAAATAATGGAAGATTGAATTTTCTAAATTAAACTATGAAAATGACTGCAAAAATTACTATAAAGATAATAAACTAAAGGAATGGCAAAGATGAGAAATTAGCTAAGGGTTTATCTCCACACACTAAACATATGCGCATAAATCAATCTTCAATAATCACTTGCTAACTCGTAAGAGACAATGCTCAAGATTAACAGTGATCAACACTGGATTAATCTTATTATTTTCCCAATTTCGTTGATTAAACTAAGAGTCGCTTTCAAACTATTATTATTATGCTATCTAATCAGGAATCGCAAGTTAGATAACAATCTAAGATTATAAAGTTTTGTGGAAAATATGAACAATGACTAGGCAATTACTAGTATGATTAGCATCTTGTTCTTACCTAGGTTTTTACTTAACCTTACCAATGTTCCTTGGTATTTACTACTTGTGAGTACAGAATTATAACAATTAGGTGAAATCCTCCTATACTCTAGCCCCAGTCCCTAGCGTACTTACTAACTTGGCCACCTTAACAAACATACAAAGAAGAGTTATCTATAAAGCAGATAAGTAAAACACAATAACTAATAGCAAGGAAGATTAAATTAAATTAATTTATAAAACACATATTTGGGGCTTCGAATCCACCCCTAACTAAGAAGAGTTTAGCTAGACATATTAATTATGTTCAAACAGTAATCCATAATCAATAATCAAGCGAAATAAGAAAAAGAATTAAGAGATGAAACGTTGTCGCCTGTGTGTGGTGGTATTAAGTGGAAATAGTGGTTGTGGTTGCTGATGGACTATTGCTAGGAGGAGGGATCTGTGAGGATGAGTTCGCGAAAGAGAAAAGATGACGAGATTGAGAGGCGGTGTTGGGCTGCTGGCGGTGATGGTGGTGGGTTCAGGACAATGGGTTGGTGACGATCAGGGACAGTGAGAGAGAGGGACTAAGACGAGGGTTTTCATGCACGAAGGTTCTGATGGAGATGGCAATAGAATGATGGACTGCTTTGCGACTTGCTTGCGTGGCTAGTGGCAATCAGGGAGTCAGGCGAGAGAGAGATGAAGACGGTGAAGATGGGTGACGATGTTGGGCTGCTGGCGGTGATGATGGGTGTGATGGAGGCGAGGTGAAGGAGGCTATGGATGGGTCGTGCTGCTGCGTGGATGGGTGACGGCTTTTGTGGTTGCAAGCGTGGTGATGAGGAGGCTATTGCTGGATGATTTTTTCAAAGCAAGGTATCATCCCTTTTATAATTGTTTTCTGTTTGGTTTTTTTTTTTTTGTGGTTTCCGATTTTGCAAGGTTTCCTTTTGCAACTAGTATTTCTAAATTGCCAATTTGCTTCACTTAGCTTCTATTTTGGAATCTTGTAATGGGAATTCTACACAAAACGAAAATTGCGGTTAGTACCATAATTAACAAGTAATAGCCAATATATATATAGAAATATGGTACCAAAAATAACCTAATTATGCTCCTATCAAATTCCCCCACATTTATCTTTCGCTAGTCCTCAAGCAAATCAAAGAAACAAAAATAAAAAACTCAAATGACTCAATCTATACTTTCCAACATTTGTCTCAGAGATTTTCAACGGATCATGACATGTTAAGATTATTTGTAAACACAAGATTAAATCCACATCGTTCGAAAATTAATACACGTTCATAGCAATGATATAAAAATTCACAATTAAATCAATCCAAGTGACTGTGAAACTCAAGCGTGTGCCAAGAAGAATTAACCCAAAAATCTCACTTGGTGCACTATTTTCTTTTTCACTGATTTTTTTTGTAAAATCACTCTTCCTATTCTAGCTATATGTGAGAGGATTGATATAAAAGGGAAACAAATAGCTCACATATTATATAACAAGAAAGAAAAAGATTTTCTAACATTTTTATTTTCAGATATATGATCTCATGGAAGGAATGCTACTACTTGAATGCAAGAACTAGTGACACCATATGCTCACACCTCATTCGAATCTCCACATCGTGACATTGCAAGACACACTCCCTCAAAAGGTCTTAATTCAGTTTGTAATGGGGCCAAAAGGTTAAGGGAAGAGAAAGAATGGATATGGAAATTACAAAGGGCTTAAAGAAATGATGAAAGCATGCAATAAGATTAGAGACATTAGCAAAGAATCATATAGTTCGAGACATGAGGTGGACCAATGATAATAAAGAGTTTCAGCCATTATTTTGTATCTACTGAATGAAGAGAACTGAACTATTTGTATGGTATTGAAATACTGAATGAATGTAGACAAGGACTTGTATCCCTTCTGTAACTTTGTACCAAATATTTTTATTTTATTCTTTTCCTTTCTTTTTTTTTGTCACTCTTTCTTTTTGAACTGTCTACCATAAGGGTTTTCCGCCACACTTGCTTTTCAACATACCTTGAACCACAATAAAGCCTTTGCAAATCAAATTATGCTCTACTCTTCTGATTATGTTAGGGATAGAAAATGAGGGTAATGAAACAAATGCCTTAATAACAGGCTCAATGGAGTTAACCAAAAGGAAATATATCATGGATCAGGCTTATTTAGCAATGGTGGAAACTAGGTGCATTTATCATGTCAAGCATGTTATGCAATTCAATACGATGCTTTGAGCGAAATTAATACAAGTTCTAGTGTTTAATCCTTAACTATGAAGCGATCCAAGTAGCAACCAAAACAAACAAAATTGAGATTATGCAACGAATTATTATTGATAAAAGAAATGAAAGATGTCCTAACTAAAAACTCTCAAAATCAAAGGAACAATCTGCTCAAAACTTACATATTGGTTATAATGAATTAAATTCAATTAAGCATGCTATGAGTAGAAATTACTAAGTTTATTACATGTGAATTCACATATGATAACCATGAAAAAGCATTAACCAAATAATTATGTTAGATATTAAATCATGTTTATAAATCACTTTAAAATCATGCAACTAAAAACCAAATCTCATCATTTGTTGGAAAGTATCCTAAAACTCAAAACAACTATAAATATGTTTTATTTTTTTATGACACTAATACCAACAAAAAAAATAAAAACCAACACTCTTTTTTTTAATACACTGACACTTTTTATTAAAAAAAAATTTCAAAATAAAAACAACGTTTGTTTCCCCCACACTTAAACCTAACATTGTCGTCAATGTTAATAGATTATAGCACATGCAATGAATAATTTAAAAGAGGAAAAATAAACTACTAACAAACAAAAATAACGAAAATAAAATAAAGGGATAGAAAATGCAAATTTGATTAGGTTGCAGCCTGACGGTATCTTCAATTACTCCTCATGGAGTGATACGTCATCCACGTCATGCTCCACAAATGACTCATAATAGGGCTTAAGTCGATGATGTTTCACTTTAAACTCTTTCCCGGTTGTGACACTTTGAATCTGTAAAGCACCATGGGGAAAAACATTAGTAACAATAAAAGGACCAATCCATTCAGAACGTAACTTACCAGTTCTAAGACATGATTGAAAAAGCAAGACTTTCTTTCCAACGACAAAAGTATTTCCATGGATCATCTGAGCATGAAAAACTATGGTGTTTTCCTTATAATTGCTTTTATTATCATAGGCCTCATCCTGAATCTTTTCGAGCTCATTCAATTGTAATTTCTTCCGCTTCTTTGTCTCATAGGGAACAATATTGCTCTCATATCCAACGGTAGTATAGATGGTGGTCTCAAGTTCATCCTCCTTTATGATGTCTAACAATTTCTGGGCCAAATTGTAATTCACATTAATAGAAAAAAAAAGAATGATTTTTAGTAGGATATCTCGTAGCTTCAAAGATGTTGAAGCCAATCACATCACCATCAAATTCCATGGTCAGTTTCCCCGCATGTATATCAATATTTGTTTTCGCAGTTTTCATGAAGGGGCGCTCTAAAAGAAGAGGTAAAGGTGCTGAAAATTCCGAATCTTCCATCTCAAGCACATAGAAATCATCTAGGAATATCAAATGGTTAACCTGCACCAACACATCTTCCAACAAACCTCGAGGATGTGCATTAGAACGGACAGCCAATTGAATAATAACACCATCATTTTTTTGCTTTCCGAGATTCATAAAGCGATAAATAAAATACGACATAACATTAATTGAAGCACCTAAGTCTAATATTGCATTTTCAGTTTTAGTATTACCGGTAACACAAGGGATAGTGAAGCTACCCGGATCTTTACACTTCGTCGGCAATTTCTCTTGAAGAACTGCAGAAACATTCTCACTCACCTTAACTACCTCTCCGTCTCGAAGTCGTCTCTTTGTTGTGCAAAGCTCATTAAAAAATTTTGCATACTTAGGCACTTGCTTAATAGCATCAAGAAGCGAAGTATTGACTTGGACTTTTTGAAAGGTTTCTAAAATTTTCTTATCCTGTTCATCTTTCCTAGATTTGGCAAACCTACCTGGAAAAGGCACAAAAGGTGGAGAAAGATTAGCAGAAACTGAATTTGGAATGCTCACCTTCTTAACTAGGGGCTTTGGTGTCTCAATGATTCATCCGCCTGTAACTCAGTTTCCCTATTTCGGTTCTGTTTAGGGACTATTGGCTCATTCTCAATTTGCCAACCACTCCTCAATGTAATTGATTTTGCAGTTTCAAACCTGCCTTTCAGATTTGGAATGGTAAAACTAGGAAGTATTCCTTGCTCGTGAATTAGTCCAATAAACTTAGCTATTTGTCCCATCTGTAGCTTCAAATCTGCTATATCTTTTTCTTGGTTTTGCTGATAAATAGTTAACGATTTCAGAATCTCATCATAATTAAGCGGCATACCTGAATTGTGCTGAGGCGGTTCAAGTGGTCCTTGAAAGAAACCGGGGGGTGGCCGATTCGAAGCTTGTTGTTGAGGTTGTTCAGACTTTCTCCATCCAAAGCTGGGATGATTTTTCCAAACTTTATTGTAAGTGTTCGAATAAGGGTTATTCCTATAGTGATTTTGCCCTTGAAAACCTACTGCATTGACATTCTCCCAACCGCCATTCTCAATCAGTTGAGGACATTGATCAGATGGATGTCCTGACTTAGTACACACGCCGCAAACTTGTGCAACTCCTAACACATTCAGCTTCTCTAGGGCCTGAGTCACAAGTGTGGTAAGATTAGCCGTTTGAGATTCCAAACTAGAATTAGTACTTACCTTATTGACCTGGCATGAAGGCTCTCCCATTCTTTCATACTGTTGGGGTTTAAGGCTCGGTTTGCAATCAAAGTCTTTGTTGTTGCTGGTGTTTTATCAACCAAAGCTTCTCCTGTTGCTACATCTAACATCTGTCGCTCAAGAGAAAGCAATCCCTCATAAAAGTATTGAATCAGGAGTTCCACTTTCATCTGATGTTGCGGACATGATGCTATGAGAGTTTTGAAGCGCTCATAGTAAGCTGGATATGATTCTCCTGGACTTTGTTGTGTACCACTGATTTTCTTCCTCAACAAGATAATTTTGGAAGTTGGGAAGATTTTCTCTAGAAACACCTTCTTGATGCTATCCCAAGAATATACTATTCCGGAAGGTAGTTCATAGAGCCAATCCTTATCCCTATCAATTAGAGAAAATGGAAATGCTCTCAGTTTCATAATGTTCTCATCCACAATCATTGGCGTCATACTGGAGCATACAACTTCAAATTCCTTTAAATGTTTATTTGGATCCTCCATAGAAATACCATGATACTTCAAAATATGACGAAGTAGGCTGGAATTTAGCTTGAATGACTCTGTCTTTCCCTGCGCGGCTGTTGGATACTGAATGCACAGGGGTGCGACATTGTCCAAAGTGGATGCCGAAATGTCTTTAATAGTTATATTGTCTCCCATGTCGAACTTTTCAGATTCAGATTCGTAGCTAGATGTTTGTGATTCTTTTGTTTCTCTCCTTCGTCTTCTAAATGTTTTCTCTGGCTCTAAATCGTATTTTAATAAGTTTTCGCTGGATCTCCTATTTCGCATGAACTGGTACCTTAGATAAAGACAAAAAGAAGAAAAAATCAATAAAAATAAAAATAAATAAATAAATAAAAACTAATGAAGTAATTAACAATTTTACTAATCCCCGGCAACGACGCCAAAAACTGATGCGCTATTTTAGTAGCACACAACTTAATACCATACTTTGTGATTGTAGTATAGAATAAGTAGGGATCGTTCTAGACCGGGGATTAGAGGGCTTGCCAATTAACACTAAGAATAGCTAAAAGACAACTAACAACCTAATTAAGTAAATAATGGGAGATTGGATTTTCTAAATTAAACTATAAAAATAACTACGAAAATTACTATAAAGATAATAAAACTATAGGAATGGAAAAGATGAGAAATTAGCTAAGGTTTATCTCCACACACCAAACATATGCGCATAAATCACTCTACAATAATTACTTGGAAACTCGTGAGAGACAAGGCTCAAGATTAACTGTGATCAACACGCCCTTAATCTTATTATTTTCCCAATTTCGTTGAATTAAACAAAGTGTCGCTTTCAAACTATTCTTATCATGCAATCTTATCATGGAATCTAAGCCCCTCAGAAGATCCACTCGTCGGACTCAGCAAGGAGAAGTATCTCCCTAAGGGGAAGATCGGACTGACAATATTGGCAGGAGAACCAGGACTTCAGAAAATAATTCTTCAGGAATTCACGGTGCTCAATGAATTGTCCACTTACAACATCATGCTAGGGAGGCTCTGGCTCCACCAGATGGAGGCAACAGTCTCCACTCTACACCGGTGTATCAAATACCCCGTCAATCAGGTAGTAGGCAAATTACGAGGAAATCAACAGGTCACCATGGCTACCACTACGCAATACTAAAGTGGCTTGATGGCCATCAACTAAAGATTGAGCCCACGGCTGATGCATCCCCAAGCCTGGGTCTTTAGTAGGAGGAGGGCTCTCCTCTTCTAGACAAGGAAGCCCCTGTCAGCCCGAGGGGAAGACCCAACGTCGGACAATCCGAGGTGGAACCTGTGTCTGTATATCTGGATAGCCCCAGTGACAATAGAGTCGTCCATATAGGTTCCCGACTAAGTAAGGAATTTACTTAAAGACTAATAACACTACTACGACAGAATCAAGACTACTTTGCTTGCACGATGCGGGACATGGTGGGAATAGACCCCTTCATAATCACCCATCGACTTCAGGCATGAAAACCTGTCAGAAGAAAAGACTTGTGGCCCCCAACAGGAACCGGATTATAAACAAATAAGTGCAGAGATTACTCAATGCAGACATGATCAAAGAGGCACGGTACCCAGATTGGCTGGCAAACACAATCTTGGTTAAAAAGAAAAATTGAAAGTGAATAATCTGCGTGGACTACACTGACTTGAACAAAGCATGTCCGAATGACAGTTTTCCACTTCTTCGCATCGATCAAATTGTAAATGCCACTTTTGGACACGGCCTCTTGAGTTTCATGGATGCCTACTTCAGGCACAATCAGATACATATGGACCCCCCGAATCAAGAGAAAACCTCTTTCATAACCTAAAGAGGAATATACAGCTATTGGGTAATGTCGTTCGGACTCAAAAACGCAGGTGCAAGATATCAACAACTAGTGAACCGGATGTTCGAAAGCAAAATCAGAAGGAACATGGAGGTCTACATAGACGACATGTTGGTCAAGAGCCTCCATAGCCAAGATCACATATGCGACCTTGCCAAAGTATTCGACAAGCTCCGCAAGTATCGGATGAAGCGTAAAAATGTACGTTTTGGGTTGAGTCAGGCAAGTTCCTAGGCTACAGAGTAAACAAGAGAGGAATATTAGCAGATCTAGGCACTTTTCGACATGAAGTCCCTGAACTCCATCAGGGAAGTTCATAGCCTGGCTGGGAAAGTGGCAGCACTCAACAGGTTTATTTCTAAATCGTCAGATAAGTGCTCCCCTTTCTTCAAAATTCTTTGAGGAAGTAATAACTTCAACTGGGCTGAAGAGTGAAAACATGCCTTCCAAAATCTGAAGTCATACAAGAGGAGTACCGATTTATTCTCGCAATTAGCCTCGGGAGAGACGCTTTACTTATATCTAGCCATCTCGAATCACACCGTTAATTCAGCTCTTGTACGAAATGATAAGGGGATTCATAGACTGGTGTATTTCGCCAGCAAAGCTTTCGTGGAAGCAGAAGCAAACTATCCAAATCTTGAAAAGTTGGCTTTGGCACTAGTCGTTTCTTCTAATAAGTTGTAGCCTTACTTTCAGGCTCACTCTATCACAGTCCTAACCAAACATCCACTTCGCACAGTGTTGCAGGGTGATTTAATGGTCGATGAAAGTAGGACAATTTGACATCAACTGCGCTCCAAGAATAGCCATCAAAGACCAACATTGGCAGACTTCATTTTTGAATTTACCCGTGGTGGGGAACAACAACCAGACAGCTTAAAGCAGAGACCAGACAAACAAGGGTGGATCCTGCACTGCGACGGATCCTCCACACAAAAAAAAATAGAGCAGGTATCACAGTCCAATCTTCTTGCAGCTTCACCTTGGAAAAGGCGTTCAGGTTTGGTTTCTCAGCCTCAAACAATGAAGCAGAATACCCTCTTGCTCGGCATGAAGCTAGCAAAGAGGATTCAGATAACTGAGTTGATCGCGTTCAGCGACTCACGCTGGGTAGTCAACCCGGTTAAAGGGGAGTTCAACAGCAAATACCCGAGGATGAAAGCCTTTCGCGAGAAGGTTAATAACGATGTAAGCCAATTCAGAAGATTCACACTCCTGCAGTGTCCCCGAGACAATAATAAAAAGCCGATGCACAAGCCAGGCAGGTCTCAGCCACTACCGAGACTGCTAATGGGCTCATAAAATTCTAAAACCAGTCAAGTTTTGATGAAGAAGAGTTCAATGATCTTTACCCAATAGAAGTAGACTCAAGCTAGTCAATCCCATTATTGAGTACATCAATAATTGGGCCTTCCCCACCGAAAAGGCAGAGGCCAGAAAACTGAAAAACAGGGTAGCGCGGTACACTCTTTAGAAGGTCAGCCACGGGCCCCCTGCTCAGATGCCTAACCTCCTCGGAGGCAAACCGCGTCCTTATCCAAATTCATGACGGCATCTGCAGAAACCACCCAGGCCCAGAAGGCTCTAACTCTAGGATACTACTAGCCGCAAATGCAATAGGATGCCAAAGATACCGTCCACAAATGCGACAAGTGTCAGAGGTTTGCCTCGTATACTCACATTCCCGCTTAGTCCTTCACTCTGATGACCAACCATGGCCATTTGCGAAGTGGGGGACGGACATTGTCGAACCATTCCCGGCCTCAGCCAATAAGAAGTTCCTCCTTGTAATAGTGGATTACTTCACTAAATATGTCGAAGTTTAGCCCCTGTCCAAGATAGGCCACGATCAAAATGAGAAATTCATATGGGCATCCATCGTCTGTAGGTTTGCTAATCCAATAACAGTAGTCAGTTATAACCAAACCCAATTTGAAGGCAACAAGGTTGAGAAACTATGCAAAGACCTTGGCATCAGCCACCGTTTCTCTTCGCCAGGACATCTGCAAGCCAACGGCAAAACAAAAGTCACCAATAGAACAATTTTGGAAGCACTCAAAAGGAAAGTGGGTCTTAGCACTACCAGGGATACTCTAGGCGTATTAGAACACCAAAAGGACACCCATCGGAGAAACACCTTTCGCCCGGGCATGGGTCAGAAACAATGGTCCCGATAGAGCTCAGAATACCGACTTTCCAAACAAAGGAATTCAGAATGAAAGACAATGGAGAAGCTTTGCACGTCATTTTAGACTCATCAAAGAAAGGAAAAATCAGACATCTACCAGAATAGCGGCCTACCAACAAAAGAATGACCCAATACTACAACAAGAAAATCAAGCCACGTGAACTAAAAGTGGGAGACTGGGTACTCATAAAGACTCAGCATAACACTAAAGAACTAAAAGCAGGAAAGCTGAACCCAAATTGGGAGGGGGCCTACAAGATGACCAAGGTCAACAGGCCAAGGACGTATTGGTTGGAAAACGTGGACGGTAGAAGCCTTACGAGGCCATGGAATGTAGAACACCTTAAAATGTACTATCAATAGAGGACATTCGCTTTTTCCAAAAATCCACTACTACCAATAAGTCTTCCATTACCTGACTCCAACCCACTCAGTAAATTAGATAAGCCAGGACACAAGAGTCAGACTTATCAGACTCAACCAAAGCTCAGTCAGCTCTAGCTGACGATGATGATCTCGAGTTCTCTCTAATACCTAGTCCGTTAAACGGGTGTCAACAGTTTAGAGTGTAGCAATTTAGTAAGCGTTCTAGTGCATGATCGAGACGGCTCGCCAGGGATCGTTGGATAAATATGGATAATGGTTACCGAACCCGACCAAAGCTTAGTCGGGGACGACCGCCGAAAATAGCTTATGGTCAGGTCAAAGCCTAATTCGCAAATAAAAGATTACAAAGGCCTAGAAAGTGGGAGTCTAGTCAGCGTTCTTGATGAAGATGGCTTGCCAGGGATCATTGTCAAACTATAGATAATGAGCGTCGAGCTTATCACTCGAAGCCTAGAACGAATAGACTGGATGACAATTGCCTAAAAAGTGGGAGCTTAATCAATGCTCATGTAGCCTTGTGAAGACGGCTTGCAAGGGATCATTGTCCAACTATAGATAATGATCACCAAACTTATCACTCGAAGCCTAGTTCGAACAGAACGGATGACGAAGACCTAGAAAGTGGGAGCTTAGTCTGTGCTCATGTAGCCTAGTGAAGATGGCTTGCCAGGGATCATTGTCCAACTATAGATAATGATCGCCGAACTTATCACCCAAAGCCTAGTACAAATAGAATGGATGACGATGGCCTAGAAAGTGGGAGCTTAGTCAGTGCTCATGTAGCCTGGTAAAGACGGCTTGCCAAGGATCATTGTCCAACTATAGATAATGATCGCCGATCTTATTGCTCGAAGTCTAGTCCGAATATAACAGATGACGATGGCCTAGAAATTGGGACCTTAGTCAGTGCTCATGTAGTTTGGTGAAGACTGCTTGCCAGGGATCATTGTCCGACTATAGATAATGATAGCCGAATTTATCGCTAGAAGACTAGTCCGAATAAAACAGATGACGATGACCTACAAAGTGGAGCTTAGTCAGTGCTCATGTAGCCTGGTGAAGATGGCTTGCCAGGGATCATTGTCCAACTATAGATAGTGATCGTCGAACTTATCGCTCGAAGCCTAGTCCGAATAGCACGGATGACGACGGCCTAGAAAGTGGGAGCTTAGGCAGTGCTCATGTAGCCTGGTGAAAACGGCTTACTATGTATCATTGTCCTTTCATAAATAATGATGAACGGACTTTATCACTCTAATACCTAGTCTGCGAATAATAGACAACAATGGCACAAAATGTAAGTTTATTCAGTGCTCATATAGCCTGACAAAGACGCTCGCCAGGATCATCGTACTTTCGCGCACAATGAACGCAGAACCTGATCGAAGCCTAGTCAACTTTGGCTGATAACGATAGATCAAGACCCAAGAAATGGCCTAGTTCAACATAAGAAAGTTAAATTGGGTCAAATAAAAAGAAGTATAGCACTTCAAAACTTATCATGCAAACAATAGACTGGTGCAATGGCATGATAGCACATATAAGCTATAGAAGGTGCAGATTCAAAAACTACTTGACAAACCTTTTTTAAATCATAGTTCAAAAACTTGCTACTACTTTGGAGAGCTTCCTCCAGAGGCTGAAGAACCCGTTACATTAGAAGGAACTGCGAGAAATAAAGCAACAATGTCCGAATTTGGTTTTGAGTCGCTGGACGGAGACACAGAGTGAGAGACTTCCATCTCATCAATCCTCCAGAAAGTAGCTTTCCTGTATCGTTCAAAGTCATGCTTCAGGTGGGGGTTTTCTTTCTCAATCAATCCAAGCAGTTCTAGCCTACCCTAGGCGATAGCGCGAGACTCCGAAGTTACGCGCTGAGCCTTGGACTACTCTAAGCTTGCCTCCGCCTTCAATAGTCTATGGGAGAGTGCAACCACATGAGATTCCTCTTCCACCAATCATTGTCATAGCAAATTTTGCTCCGCCAGCGCATCCGCATCCCGAGGCTTAGCTTCATGAATTCGGCTTCGCCCCTCCCAGCTCGGATTCAAACTCAAGGCACAAAATAGCCAAGTCAGACTCAACACTCTCTTGTTCAGCAGTTTGGGCTCGCAAGTCAGCCTGTGCCTTGCCTGCCACCTCCTGCAGCTGCTTACGAGGTTTGATCGATAAAGCGTATCCGAATACGACTTACAAAACTTAGCAAAATCCATCTCCAAAGCATGAACGACACTATGAGTATCAGGGTGTAGATCACCCCGAACCATCGAAGAAAATCCAAAGGGACTTTTGGGAGACAACGGCTCCACACCTAGAGCCTTCTCGAGTAAAGGATCAGCCCGATGCTCAGCATCAGGCTCATGGGGCGGGAGAGAATAACCGTTTCCCAGGGTAACAACCTCAACAGGCTGGAGATCATTAGTGGCAACATCGACTTTGTCGGCATTCGCCGACTCTGAACTATTCCCTTCCAGTACAACGACTAGAGCAGGAGGTTCCAGATAGACACTACGCACCCTCAGAACCATATCTTGTGCGGAGTAATCAGGCCGAGACTCTGCAACCGTCACTTCCTGCTATAGCGGGGTTAGTTTACAAGAACAATCAGTTTTGCTACTAGCTCATTTTCTCTTAGGTAGACCAATGAGCTGCCTCCAACTCATGAGCTTCCTCTTCCTGGAATGGTCGCCACCAGTCTACCTCGGCAACGACCTAACGCACAGTGGGGCCTACATGGAAGTATTTAAACAACCCATTTCGCACAACATTGTCTGAAGCTAAGATCTCCTCAATAGCAATCAAAGGAAGCTCGTTAAACGCCCTCCTCACTAATTCCTCGTCCTCAGTAAGAATTTGAGTCACAAACTTACCTGCACAAAATGGCAAGACAACATGTCAATCTCATCAAATGTAGATAAAAGAAAACAATGAGAAGGGACATTACTTCACTGAGATCGTATTTGAAATAACTGACAAGCGGCTGCCCATCTACCTTTAAGTATGGTGAGCTAGAAGAAGTCAGAAAGCAATACTTCAGCAAAAACTTGAAGTCATCAGACAGGGGGCCCAGGCACTTCGAAGTACTTAACCAGTAGACTCCGTGAGAATTTAGTCGAAGAGAAGTCAACGAGTGGAGTACCCGCGGAGTTAATCGAATGCCAACAACCTTGCCTTGATAAGGACAACAATCAAGGTTCTAAATCTGTTGGGCACCATTTGAGCAGGGGGAATGTGAAGGTGCCCCAGAAAGTGCCAACTATCCTCCGAAACTAGAAAACAAAGCCCGACCTGGAACATGCCTTTGTGCAAAGCTATGAACCCTTGCGGGGGCGTCAACGGTCTGTGGGTAGTGCGCAATGGGATAACTTCTAGGTCTTCAAGAATCTGATAGTCATTTCGGAGTTGAACTAACAAATTATGTCCAGGAGTAAGTTCAACGTTGTCTGCATGAAGAGAAAGTTTTAACTTTCAAAAAGAAAGGAGGCAAAAGAGATGCAAAAGTAAATAAACTCTTCCTTGCAGAGGCAACAAGCTATATAAGCACCAAAGAGTCGCACAACCTCCTTTAATGAGCAATCACATACTCAATTTAATGATGATGCACCGCTCGAGACAATGTTTTAGGTTCAATCATCACAACTGTACAAATTCTCTCAAAAGCGATTTAGTGGACTGATGATACACCTAACCGTCATCTGAATGGCACCGTATGCATTTCATGATCAACAGAATAAAACATGTCCGATTGCACGCTCATTCCAACGAGGCCCAGACAGCATTGAGCCCACTATTGGCAGATTCTAGAATGTTGGACCTGAATTGCAACGCCTTAATAAGCCCATACATCATGCAGTCAAGCCCAATACTCGTAAGCCTGATAAGGCAAGAGTAAGCCTTTATAAGGCAATTATATGGGGAATTGACCCAAGACAAACATACCACCAATACATCGTATCCAACTAGGAAACAAATATTAGAGTATAAGTTGGGCAAGGAAACTTCCTTGAATGGACAACACTAAGAACGGAAACCTTTCATGCAGATCTAGGAAAACAAGCCATGTAGGGAAACTTCTCTACATGGACAACTCCAAAACAGCAAAGGATCCCCAGCAAGATCTCTTTCCCTAAACTGCTAACAAAGCCCTAGCCGAACAAGGACTCTCACACTATAAAAGGGAGATAAGGTCGATGAACTTAAGGTACGCTACAAAATCCTAATTTACAGTTTTAAGCCTCTCCTAAGCCCAATCTAACTTAAGCATCGGAGTGTCATCGGCTGCTACAAGACGGTCTTTCGCTCACATATGCTACTTGTGCAAGTCTAGAAGAACGGCGAAAAAGGAGTGCAAGAATCGACTACATTAGTTTGGCGCCGTCCGTGAGGAACGATAGAGTTTTTCAAAAGAAACAGTAGTACCACCTTTCCCAAAAAAACTAAAATTATAGAGACAACAAGGTCTCGCACCTATGTAAAATTTGTTGAGCCCTCGAACGCTCGAACTAACAGGGTGCCTCCCATTCTGGTACAAACCACCCGAGAGAACCCCCCTCAGTCCCTCGTTCCGGTGGCAGCCACGGTGGACTCGAGTATGGATCTAATATCAACTCATATGCAATAAATCATACAAATGATGAAGACGCTCAAATCCATGAAACGGAAGCCAGATGAGACGTTGAGGGAATAAGTCACGCGCTTCAATGACTAGTTGACCTCGTCAACGGTGTAACAACGAAACAACCATCACTGCCTTCACCGCGGGTCTGAGGGTGGCTAGTTATATAGTTTTGTCACCCTGGACCCCCCAACCAATATGGCAAACCTTCTAAGGGACGCCCAGAGGTATATCACTTTTGACGAGGTGTTGACCGCTAAGAAATAAGCGGAATCCGAAAAGAAATCTTCTTTCCTCTGAAACAAAAAAAGGGACGGCGATGGAGTGTACATCCTAGAAGGGATCTGCTCAGAGATCGAATGGTCCAATAGGTCCCAAAAAAGATGGCTCCGCAAATTAAGGACCAAGTCAGCCTTTGAGGACCACCAAATACAACACGTTCGAGCCCAAATCCCGAGCCTGCCCCTGACTTTCATAGATAGGGACCTTAAGGGCGTCAGCAGCCCGCATAATGATGCCTTGGTAATATTGTTCTTCATAGTCAACTGGGAAGTAAGAAGGTCTTTGGTAGACACCGAAAGCTGTTCGAATGTACTATTCCTCAACACGTTCCAAAACGTGCAACTGAAGGAAGAAAACCTAAGTCCCTCAGAAGATCCACTCGTCGGACTCCGCAAGGAAAAGTATCTCCTAAGGGGAAGATCTGACTAACATTAATGGCAGGAGAACCAGGACTTTAGAAAATAATTCTTCAGGAGTTCACGGTAGTCGATGCGTCGTCCACCTACAACATCATACTAGGGAGGCCCTTGCTCCACCAGATGGAGGCGACATAATCCCAATTTACAGTTTACAACCTCTCATATGCCTTATCTAACTTAAGCATCAGCAACCACAATGTGGTTTTTGGCTTACGTGTGCTACTTGTGCAGGTCTAGGTAATGGCGAGGAAGGAGACTAGGAATCGATTACATCAATATTGATTGGGAAGTACGGAAGGCAAACAACTATGACGATTGTGGAATGTAGAGCATTTGAAACAATATTATCAATAAACTTCAAAGTTTAAATCCTTTATTTTGCATTCAAGCGATGATGTCTAGTCCAGATGAAACAATCAGACTTAAGAGTTTACTCGAAAAACACATAGCACAACCAAAGTATTGAGCTACGAGTAAAGTCTAAATATATGTATCAGGACAAACAACTCAAGCATAAAAATGAAACTTCTGATCTGATCAACCATGAAGTAATAAGTACCTGGACATATGAGCCAGACTTTTTCTCTTGTCGACTAAAACGTATGGCATCAAAATACAATCCAGACATACAAAGTCGAAATAGATAAAGAGCTGATGCAAAACTAATATGTCAAATCACGAAGCACATTTGGGAAAATTCAGACAAACAAAGTTAGAATTCAATTAGCAATGGTGAAAGCAAAAAATAGTTAAGTCTAACAATTTAGACAAAAAGGCATACTGAATACAAACGACAATGATAAATAAAATAAAGATTTTCATTTATTCTTCATCTCATTACATTGGGAGGAATTACATAAGTCGGATCGTTCAAAGACAAGCATGCAGAGGAGGTCGAGTATTCATATCAGTGACAATATCACTTAATGGCACAGGTTCGGTCAAACAAAGAGATGACGGTTCCCATCAACTTGATCACTCCGTGTATCCAGAACGGGTTCATCTTCGTCCTCGAAGACTATTCGCCATAACAACGATACTTTGACAAATCCAAACCTTGCGACTTTATAAAGTCAAGGAAGTCATGACGACCATTGACTACTCTTTTCTAGTCCACTGCTTCTGTAGTTTTCAATTTATCAGTAACTGCTGCAAGCTCAGCCCGAGAAACCGAGTTTGCTCTCGACAGCAGTATGCCTAGCAGGAGTTGCCGATTTGGTAGTAGCAAACTCGATATTCAACTATGCAACTCGCTCCATAGAAGCTTTCAAACTAGCATAGTACTCTTTAGCAGAATGCTTGGCCTCATCACGATCAACCCTTCCTTTGGACAACTCCTTCTCAGTGATACTCAACTGAGAATGTAGCTTATTCAACTTCGACTCGGAGGTCTCATGTTCGGAAGCAAAGTTATTCCGAACAACCTCGACTTCCTTTAGCAAAGTCTGAGCAACTTCAGCGGCCTTCTCATGCTTTGTACATTGCACTCTTAGCGGATCAAATTTACGGAGAACATGAGAAAGAACCAAGGGTTGCCCCACCATCTTTCGCTCAACAAACGCCAACTGATCACGTGCAAACTTATAATTTGACCCCATAAAGCCAACATAAACAAGGTGATTGATCCCCCCATGAGGTGCTTGAGACCTTCATTGAGGTGATTACATTGCGGATGAACGAGTGTAGAAACCCTCTCGACCAACCGCCCATGCCAATCGACAATGAGATTACGAGCACTATCTTGCAAGTCAACCTCAGAAGACCAGTTGAATTTCTCAAAAGTGACAGCAGTAGGACCGGTAGCAGGCAACTCCATGGGTACCCGTGACAGCAGAAGAAATAAGAGGCTTAGAACTCCAAATTTTAGCAGCGACTTGATCTTCCAATGAGGAGTCAAACTCAAAATCAAGCCAAAGTCTTTGTGTTGTTCGGATTATTAGACAGTTCAACACCGAGATAGAACATCTTGTGGTCAATAATGCGGGAATCATCAACTAACAAGTCGGTGGAATTGAGCATGCCATACGAGGAGACAAGACTCATCTCATGATTATCCAAATGACGAGAAACCTCCTTTTTGCTCCTCTCGAGAGTTTGATTTATCTCCTCAATCTCTAGACTCATAGGATCAACAACATAACGATCACTTTTTTCGAAAGATACCGGAAGAAAGGAGCGTTGATAGTACCATGAACTGAAGTGACAAGTTTCTTCTTCTTTAGAACATGACCATGATTGATCGCCCACAGCTTAGACAGACTAGCGGGCCTGGGAACTTTCCCTTTTCGGATGCTTGAGCAAACATTAATTGCACCTCTAGCAATAACTGTAGTATCGCGATCTGTACGCTTCTTAACATAGCTTACTTCCCAATCAATGCTCGCATCGCCAACAACAGCCGGGGAGTACGTTCCTACACATCATCAAAATGACGACATTACCAGCACGTGCAACGGTTAGTTCAGAAGCACGAGTCATTGTAAGTGTTGCACAGTCCACCTCACTCATAGTGTACAGACCACTAACATTGATGATATCCGTATTAAGGAAAGCTTCTACTAGGGACAAGGGAAGTTTATAAAATCGATTACGAAACTCTTGTTCTTCCAAAGACAACGACAGTTCGTTCCCTTTGGGTTCTCGGAATGATCGCAAAATATGTACATTGCGTAGCTTGAAATTATCAGAAGAGATGGACGCGCAAAACCAGGGCATTGACCAATCCCTATATTCATCCCTAAGATTATCAAATTAGGATCGACAACGGAGATAGCAAGTGTGGTTCGCATTTACACTAAACCCCACCACGGAGTGCAAAACCCGGATGTTCAAAGGAATCCTAGATAAAACAGCCCTTGCTAAGGTCGCGATCATTACCCTCCAGTCGTTAGAAGCTATTTGTGAAGGAGCGATGCCCAATAATTCTAGATACTCCCAGAAGATTTCTGGAGCCGAAAGCCTAAGACCCGCTTGGAACATGCCAGGGTACAGCGCAATGTAGTCAGGCCTTCGACGACAAGGACTGTCATCCTCTTCAGGCAGTATGATCTCGAGGATAGCTGGCAATGAATAGTCATAATGAACACTGTCTAGAGTTGTTCGCGTCGCTCGTTTAAATTGCTATATTTACCCCCTTGTTTTTTTTACAATTGAGCAACGAAAGGACTACCATGGGAAAATTGCGGGACACGATGGCAGCACAAAATCCCATTAATCACGTTGAAATGAACAAGCAGATGAGACATCGAATAAACAAATACAGTAACAGCTAGTAACGACATTAAAGTGTCGCGATGGTGAAATAAAAAATCCAACCGTCGTAAAGTTTGGGACCATGTCAGCATACCTACTAACTAAGGGGGAGGAGCTGATGATACATTAAATAAGACTGTCGTCACAACCATACATGTAGCAGAGATCATCCATCACGAGGATCAAATATTTCAAGACCGGGCCAAGTCACAAAACCTAAAAAGGACGATGCGATCGCGAAAACCCAAATAGGGTCCATCAGAATAAATCATAGTCAGAGGCCCAAATTCAAGCCCAACAATGTTCTCACTTAAAGATGAGGAACGTTAAAAAGAAAAAAAATTCTTGAAGGGAGTTACACCCCAAGGACGTATCTTCATAAGGGAAGAATCTGTTACAGAGAACATCTCCTCTTGTTGCACCTCACATGCTTAAGTCGCGCAAAGAATTAATAACGACCACTATATAAGGTAAAGGGAACATTCGACAGAGGTATGCAATTTTAAATGAGATTTGTCTCCTGATTTATCTCCATCTCCAACAAAGTTACTGACTTAAGCATCGGAGTGTCTTCGGCCACCAAAACGGCAGTCTTTGGGAATCTAACATTTGTTTGCAGGTCAAACTTACAGGAGACCAGATTTTGGATGCATCAAATGAGAGTGTCATTACAACCATACACGTGGCAGAAATTTTCCATCACGAGGATCAAATATCTCAAGATCAAGCGAACTCACAAAACCCAAAAAGGGCGGATTCGGTTGTGGATGCCCAAACATGGCCCATTAGAAAAAATCATAGTGAGAGGCCCAAATCCTGACCCAACCGAGTTTTCACTTAAAGACGAGGAACGTTACAAAGAAAAAGAGTCGTGGAGGGAGTTACGCCCCAAGGACGTATCTTCATAAAGGAAGAGATTGTTACAGAGATTGTATCATCTCGTTGCGCCTCACATACTTTAGTCACGCAGAGAATTAATAACGACCACTATATAAGGTCAAGGGAATATTTAACAAAGGAATGCAATTTTAACTGAGTTCTGCTCAGATTTATCTCCATCTCCAACAAAGTTATTAACTTAAGTATCAGAGTGCCTTTGGCTACCAAAAATGTGGCCTTTGTTAATCTAACATTTGTTTTACAGGTCAAACTTAGAAGACACCAAATTTTGGACACATCAATATTTGTTAGTGTTTCGAATATTTTATTTTATTCTAATTATTCCGTTTTCATGTTTTTATATCAATTTGAGCTTAAACAATGAAATTGCGTCAACGCGGCAAGTCGAAAAACGATTAATTGGCTTATTCAAATAGCGGTACAAAATGAAGGGTGAAATTGCAACTCGCCACGAAATCACATTCCAAAACCTGACCCAAACAAACCCAAATTCACATCTGTCTTAACCTAAGCCCAAGCCCAATTAACCCTCTTCCTCCTCCATATAATTGGTAGACAAGGAGAATACATTACCCTCTCTCTCTCTCTCTTCATGTCTATTTGCTTCTCTATTTTTCCAACCGCCAAACGCACTTTGCAGTGGCCAATCCTCCTCTTTCTCACTCGCTAGAAAGAGATCATCAACTCTCTCCTTTCCCCCTGTTCTTCCTGCTCCAAATCAACCGATCACCCATCTCGAACGTCTTCTTTTCTAATTTGCTTCCATCACGCCTAACAGAAACCACCACCATCGAGTTTTCCTCCTCTACCTCCCTTCTCAACCTGATTTAGCCACGAATATAGCAGCCATCACTCGCACAACAGATCGCAGAGATGGCATCTCCCTCCATCAGACTTCTATCTCCCCTTCCTCTCTTGCATCTCGCCAATTTTCTTGTTCTCTTCATCTCTCCCATTCCTTCTCTCTTTCCATCCCTCTCAAACAAAGCAAAGATACAAAACATAAGCAGCCAGACAGACACACATACCACCTAGCCTGAGACACCTCCACACCTCCATCTTCTTCATGACTTCTCTCCCTATCCCTTTCACCTCTCTCCATTATTCCCTGTTTTTCTTCGTCCACAACCACCAACTACTCACCGCCACCTTGCAAAATCCATAACACCATGAAAACGGATGAAACAAGCTCACATCCACGCCACTACCTCGCATCCCTCTAAATACCCTTTTTCTCGCCTTATTTCTTCCCCTTCCTCTGTTTCTTTCTCGCCTGTACTAGGGCTCAATCACACTGCAGCAGGAAGGATTTGTGAAGAAGAAGAACTACTAGAGGGAGAAAATTGATTTTTAAAATCAGGCTTTTTGTACCCAGTCACTTTACTATGTAACACCACATTGCCCAACTTTGCTGAATCGCATTCATAATGTGGATTTCGTTCGCGCTACTAGTGTGACCACTTCCACCATGATCTTCTAAACCCTCTGCTAAGGCATAGATGATTCCTTGGGCTTAGTAGAATTTAGTTTAATTTTTTATTGTTTTTCGATACATTGACTTGGGTTGATTTGTGAACAAACGTATATTACTTTCACCATGTATGCCATGCATAAATGGTAATTGAAATTATTCTATGTTTATGTTAAACATGTTTTATTTGTATTAGTTAAACATGTGATTAGTTGTGCCTTAAACAAACAAATAATGCTAGGGGTATACATCTTTGCTAAAATCAATCAACTACATTGCCAGGAAACAATAATTGACATTAGTATAAACCTGATGGATGATTCGAAAGCCTTAGCATCTCTCTCTTTGATTCTCAAAATCAATTTTTAATAGTTTTTCTGCCTTCCATTAGTTTATAATTTCTTATTATTGTATCCCCTTTCAAATTAGTTTAAATAGATGGTAGTTTTCGATTGTCTTTTCAATACTCGTGGGATCAACTCGTATTTGTCATTGTCTATTAGTTAGACGACCATGCACTTGCGGTATAACAATCAGGTTGAATTAGCTTATTAATTTAGGTTGGCAAAATCTACAAGTTTTTTGCGCCATTGCTAGGGATTGTAACGGTACAATTGAAGCCTAGGATTTATTTTTACTAATTTATAGATTATTAATATTTTTCTTTGTGTAGGAACAGTATTTGGAGTCGCTTGCTTATTTATTTTAATAGTTTGAGTTTTAATTATAATTTCATTTGTTTTGCATGCGATCATATACATAGATGCTCAAGTAGGAATGAAGTGAAAAGTAGACATCGTGAAACACAAGCAGAAAAGAAATTATCAAAGCAAAGAAATATATATATATGTACATATACACACCGCGAAAGGATAGTATCACTCCGAACCCCCGCTTGGTGTTAGGGTGAGCAAAAGAGCGAAGCCGAAGAAGCAAAGGTGTCGAACATAGTTGCCATAGTTGTAGATATTGTAGTCAAAGCTTTATTATAGCTTTGTACCCTTTTGACTTCAAGCTCAAGTAGTGGTGCTAAGGGAGTCAACTTGTTCAAATAAAAATGTCGCCCTTGTTTCCCTTTTGTTGTAAAATTTATGGTGGGTCAGTAGTTAGTTCTGACACTTATGTACTGTTTTGGGAATGTCAAAGCTTCAAGTTATTAATCTCGACGGAAAGGGTGGGTTATCGGTCGCATTTGACCCTGCTTATTTAGTTAGGAATAAAAGATTGAAACATAGGTGAGAACTGATAAGTAGAATTCATAAGTGCTTCCTTATATATATATAGCGTTGCGATTTCCCTTTTTAGGTTGCGATTCCCGTGGACACACTCAGGAGTCGGCGAGCTATCAGGTGGATAATGCTTCTGATCGATTGCAACTCGACTTCTATTCGGCATCGCAAGTAATCCGAAAGAGGCTCACACTGGAGGTAACTTCTCCCCACCGCATTTGCACGTTATTTCTATTATGATCACTTGTGTTATGGTTGTTTTAGATAGTAGTGCATGCAAACTTGAATGGTGGCAGGATTGATTTGCAACTTTCGTGCCCTCTTCCGCGGATAGGTTAATCATCATCTATTTTAGGGTTAGGAACCTAAGGCTTCCCTGTTTAAATTTCTAGTAAGATAATCGTCTAAGACAGGTTTGACGCTCATAGGGTCCCTCTTTGGAAATTTGAAAGCTTAAAGTAGTCAAGTGAATAAACATATCCTATCTGGGAATAGTTCTTGAACCGACATTTCACGTTGAGCTGGAAAGTAAAAAAAGAGGTAGGAGTAGTTCTGTAGTAGCAGACTGATAGGAAATTACGTGCCTCTCCCACGATTTGGTAAATTGAATTGAACTTCAGCCCTGCATTAGTAACAAAACTCTAGGGTTGTCTGCAATTCATCTTATTTGCACATCATTTAGGTGTCATTTAGAGTTTTATTGTTTTTATTTTTTTAGAGTTAGATCATCTTCATATAAAGGTTAGGCGTTCATTAGAAAGAAAAAAATTGAACCCTATTAAGGAGTGTTGACTTTGAAACTTTAGTGTTTATTAGTTTATGTGGTCCTGGGTGCGTGATTCTAATAGTAGGATATTCCAAAAAGACCCCGAGGAGTTCTTTGAAGTTTCTATTACCTATTTAGGTTCCCCCAACTTGTCTACTGAGACCAACTAGATGGCTGAGGAGAGGGATTTTAAGGATTACTTCTCTCCGTTTTACAGCAGTGTTCTGTCTTGCATTGCCGTACAAGAAACAACTGCAAACGGTTTTGAACTCAAAGCATCCATTATCCATAATTTGCCTTCCTTCTATGGTTTTGAGAAAGAAGATCCATATCTTTTTCAATGTTATTCGGTGACCTGGTAATAATCCACAATCTAACTATTACAATTCAGGGTTCGTCAAACATTCAAATCTCTCCTAGGCCCATGGCCCACACCAATGGGAACATGTTGTCTTCCAGGCTCGTCAAGACCCTAATCTGTTAGGCCTCAATTTAACCAAGTTCCTCCATCCAACACATCCAGTTTAGAGGACATAGTTAATCGATTTATGCAGCGCATAGAAAATATACTTTAGCAGAATTCTAAGGCTATAACAAAGTTAAAATCCATGACTCAACACCAATCTCAAGCCATCAATAGACTTGAGATAGCTGTGAGTAAGATTGCTCAGTCATCCCCTGAGAGAGAGCCAGGAAGATTTCCTAGTCAACATGTTCCAAATCCAAACTGTCAATTCGCAATTGGTAGCACATTTGAGCCTTGTCATGAAGATGTCCAATTTATTACTACCCTTAGGAGTGGAAAACAAGTTGACAATCGGGTTCAAATGTCTGATTCTAGTGTCATTGAATCTCCGTCTAAGTCAAAGCAAGTTGCACCTCCATCTGACAATCAGGTTGATAAAACCTCACCTTCTAAAATGTTCCTCTTGACTTTGACCCCACTCAAGCATCTTATTTGCCTAAGGCACAATTTTCATCATAGTTAGCTCCTGCAAAGAAAATAACAAATGTCAATGATGTAATGGATAATTTTTAACAAGTTCACATAAATATCCCATTGCTCAATGCTATTAAGCAAGTTCATACCTATGCCAAGTTCTTGAAGTATCTTTGCACACAAACGCGAAAGCTACATGTGCAAAAGAGAGTCTTCCTCGCCGAGCAAGTCAACTCAATTATTCAACATAGAACCCCACCTAAGTATAGAGATCTTGGATGCCCGACTATTTTTTGTGTTATTGGTGATCATATGATTTATAAGGCATTGTTGGATTTAGGGGCGAGTGCTAATTTATTGTCATACTCTGTTTATGAGCAATTAGAGCTCGGCGGGTTAAAACCAACTAAAGTAACGTAGTAATTGGCAAGTAGGTTTGTTAGAGTTCCCCCTGGTATTATAGAGGATGTGGTTATTAAGGTTGAAAATTCTATTTTCTAATGGACTTTATCGTTCTTGATACACAACCTGTTCACAATCCCTCCAGTCACATTCCAGTTATTTTGGGTTGCCCATTTTTTGCCACATCAAATGTTATTATTAACTGCAAGAATGGAATTATGAAATTGTCATATGTCAACATGACCATCGAACTCAATGTTTTTAATGAAAGTCAACAACCTCCTAAGCCCGAGGATATCTGTGAAGTTAACATGATAGAGAGATTGGTGGAAAACTCATTTTTTAGAGTCTGCATTAGATGACCCCTTAGCGGCTTGTTTGACTCATTTCAATTTAGACTTCAATACTGATAATTCCATTAGAGAAATGAATGTTTTCCCCGATTCAACCCCTATTATGGTTCCTGGTTCTGCATGGAAGTCTAAAGTTGAACCCCTTTCACTCAGTGAGTCAAAACTTATCTTTTATGTTGAGAAGCCACACAAGCTTGACCTTAAACCATTACCTGACACCCTCAAGTATACATTTTTAGGTTTTGATCATACTTTACCTGATATTATTTCGTCGGCATTTACTTTAGAACGGGAAAACAAGTTGTTAAATGTTCTGAAAGACATAAGGCAACACTTGGGTGGACTATAGCAGATACTAAAGGAATAAGTCCAACCGTTTGCATGCATCGCATTCATATGAAAGATAATGCAAAAGCTTCACGTGAAATGCAACGTAGACTTAATCCTAATCTTATAGAGGTTGTCTGAGCCGAGATGCTCAAATTGTTGGATGTTGGTATCATTTACCCAATTTCGAATAGCTTTTAGGCCAGTCCAGTTCAGGTTGTTCCTAAGAAGTCGGGGGTGACGGTAGTAAAAAATAATGGGTTAATGCCCACCCGCATGACCACCGGATGGCGAGTTTGCATTGACTACCGTAACTTGAACTCAGGCATGAGGAAGGCATTTTGCTCTTTCTATTATCGATCAGATGCTTGAGAGGTTAGCAAGACATGATTACTATTATTTTCTTGATGGGTATTCCCGTTATAATCAAATCCCCATTACACCCGATGATCGAGAGAAAACCACATTCACTTGCCCCTTTGGGACTTTTGCATATCGGATAATGCCTTTTGGGTTCTGTAATGCACCCACCACCTTCAAGAGGTGCATGCTTAGTATTTTCCAAGATATGGTAGAAAGGTTTCTTGAGGTTTTCATGGATGACATTTTAGTATTTTGGGATTCGCTTAATGAGTGTCTGCATCATTTAACCTTATTGTTAAATTGGTTTGAAGAAATTTTTTTTGTCTTGAATTGGGAGAAATGTCATTTTATGGTTAGGCAAGGTATAGTTCTTGGGTATATAATTTCTAACAAGAGCATTGAAGTTGACAAAGCCAAAATTTATTTAATTTTAAGTCTTCCTCCATTGAAGACGGTGAAAGAAATTAGATCTTTTCTAAGCCATTCTGGTTTTTATCGTAGATTCATTAAAGATTTTAGTAAGACTACTCATCCTCTATGCAATTTACATGCTAAGGACTATGTCTTTGTCTTTGTCTTTGTCTTGATGAAGACTGTTTGAAAGCTTTTGAAAAACTTAAACAAATGTTGACTTCAGCTCCAATCATCCAACCTCTTAATTGGAATTTACCTTTTGAGCTTATGTATGATGTTTTTAATTTTGCGGTTGGAGTTGTGTTACGACAGCAAGTGGACAAAAAGCCCAATGTTATTTATTATGGTAGTCGAACTCTACAAGATATGAAACTTAATCACTCCACCACAGAGAAGAAGCTACTGGCTATTGTCTTTGCTTTAGAAAAATTTAGGTCATACCTTATAAGATCCAAAGTTTTTTTTAAAAAGTATGCAAATTCGTGCATCATTTGTTGGGTCCTATTACTACAGAAATTTGATATTGAGATTCGGGACAAGAAGGGTTCCAAAAATGTTGTAGTTGGCCATTTGTCTAAACTTCTTGTAGAATCATCTATTTCAGCCAGATGTGCTCTTGAATGAATCATTTACTGATGGGAAATTACTTGCTATCTACCAGTTACCTTGGTATGCAAATTTTGTTAACTACCTTGTTACGGGCCAACTCCCTTCTAATAGGTCTAAACAAGATAAGACTAAGTTTCTTGTTGAGCTCAGACATTTCTTCTAGGACGATCCTTATTTATTTAAATATTGTCCCGATCAGATCATTGGCTTTTATTGAATATTTATTTTTTTATGACACCCATGCATTTTGTGCTACATGTATAGATGCCAACGAACGGGGTTCCATTTCTCGTAGGAATATGATGCCTCTTACTAATATTTTCATTGTGGAGATTTTTGATATTTGGGGTATTGACTTCATGGGACCTTTCCCTCAATCGTTTGGTTATCTTTACATTCTTCTAGCAGTTTATTATATTACCAAATGGGTAGAAACGGTACCTTGTAAAATGAATAACCACAAGGTTGTGGTCAAATTTTTGAAAGATAATATTTTTTTCTCGTTTTGGTACTCCACGGCTATTATAGTGATGGTGGTTCTCATTTTTGTAATAGACTTTTTGAACTGCTAGTTAAGAAATACTCCATCACTCATAAAGTAAGTACTCCATATCATCCACAAACAAGTGGGCAAGTTGAAATTTCCAATCGGGAAATTAAACACATTTTAGATAAAACAGTTTGACCAGACTGTAAGGATTGTTCACAACGTCTGAATGACGCACTTTAAGCTTATAGGACAACGTTCAAAACCCCACTTGGAATGTCTCCATGTAGACTTGCTTTTGGTAAGGTGTGTCATTTGCCTGTGGAATTGGAACATCGTGCTTATTGGGCTATCAAAACCTTTAATTTTGATATAGATAAGCCTGGATCACATCGTAAGCTCCAACTTAATGAGTTACAAGATATTAGGATTGATGCATACCAAAGTGCTAAAATCTACAAAGAACGAAGGAAGGTGTTTCATGATAAATTCGATCTCTGCAAGTCCTTTGAACCTTTTTATAAGGTTATGTTATTTAATTCTTGGTAGCGTCTCTTTCCTGGCAAATTGCGATCTTGATGGTCTGGACCTTATATTGTGAAAACAGGGTTTCCACATGGAGTTGTTGAGATTGTTGATCCTAAGGATGGTCGTGTTTTTAAAGTCAATGGTCAACGTCTTAAACCATTCTTAGAGTTGCCTACATCAGAAGTCGAGGTTGATGTGTTGTTATTAGAGGATCGTGTGTATTTGAATTGAGGAATTATTTCTATATTATCCATGGCCTGATGGGCATTCTATGTGTTTCGTCTGGCTGACAACGTTAAACCAAGCGCTTTTGGGAGATAGCCCAATTTCAGTTGTGTCATTATGGTTAGTTAAGACTGATTTTCGAGTTCTATCTAGTTGCATTTCACTTATACTCGTTAGCTCCGTAACAATTTTGACTTACAACTGGTACATGTGTTTTTTTCGTTTGTGCATTCTTGTTTCATGTATGTGTTTTTATCAAATTCTCATTATGAGTCCACAATTCTTATGTTTTGAGTGTTCATTAGTAGATGATTTCGTTGAAATTGGTAAAAACTTCACCATCGTAATATCACTCTAACCCTCATTTTTTCTTTTTCCTTCATTTGTCATGATTATTTTTTTTATACATTGAGGACAATGTTTGGTTATTGTTTTGGGGCGGAGTTTGTGTTTTTGTGCATTTTTTCAAAACTTTGAGCTGAAATGTATTTCACAACTATACTGATTAATTATTGTTTTCTACTTAATCTCCATTAAATACGTAGATGATTTTGGTGATTGTGCAAAAAAAAAAAATGATTTGAAAATGCATTCAAAATCTGAAGTTCCTTTCCAATTAAAAGAATATGAATTCAAGTATGCTTTTAAATTTTAGAAAATACATGCTATCATTTGTCACATTGATATATTAATAGAAACATAAGGTTTGATATTATCTTTAACTTAAAAAGATTTCATGAGATTTTTCAACTCAACTATTCTTCCATTATAAGCCAGGTTAGCATAATTTGAAGTTGTTAAGTGAGATATTTACTAGAAATCATTTTAATAATAGTGGAGACTTAATCTTTGAGAGTTTCAAGCCATTCTATTTTTCTTGAAGGTTATTTAATAAACTCTAATTTTTCTTGAGTCTGCATTATCTCGTTGATGATCTCATTATTCTTGTTTTTTTTATTGATTGCTTTGAGAATGACATTAAAGTTGAATCACTACATTAAAATTTATTTGTTTATTTAATTGAGAAGTCATAATACCAACTAGAGCTTAGGAAGTGATATAGACATTACCTACTGCAATTATGGAGTAATATCCTATATTATTTTTGTCCTTACCCAATTTCTCTTAGAAGGTTATGGTTGATGTATGTTTGGAATGGGCAAATAAAAAGAGCTAAAGCTAGATATTCCATGAATCCTCAAGGTAGAAATGTTTTATTGTGTAGAAGGGAAAAAAAGGTTATGCAAAAGTACTGAAAATGAGTAATTGATCTTAATTAAAGGTTCGGTCAATAGATGTGGAGATTGAATAGACAAAAACTATGGTATTTGATTTGAAATTCTCAAAAGTAATTGATATTCCTATCCATGAGATCATATTCATTTTATTATTTGAAAATTTTGTTTTTCATGATAATTATATGTGAGATGTTTGTGTTTCCATAATTTATTTTTTTCCTCTCAAATAAACTAAGTGATAAATACCCAATCCCTGAGTGATTCATTAGTGACATGAGAGATTTGTAGTCGAATCGTACTTTCTGA
Source organism: Berberis vulgaris (assembly GCA_963556465.1). NCBI lineage: Eukaryota > Viridiplantae > Streptophyta > Magnoliopsida > Ranunculales > Berberidaceae > Berberis > Berberis vulgaris. The sequence goes on along the minus strand of OY747126.1, from coordinate 35,596,384 downwards.
AAATTATTTGGTCGTGTCTCTACTCTGAAATGGAGAGTTATGTTGATGAGGCTATGCATACACACACTTCAAGTTGAAAATGATGATGAAGTTCATTTAACTTTTGGATACTATTAAACTGTTGTTAAAATCTGTTGATATATTACTATGACACTTTTAGTTGTTTTCTGAAAATTTTGGCAATTAGATAACTACTCTGAGGAAAATAAAGGAGAGTGGCCATGTATTTGCAATTTTTTTTTAAAGTAGGTTTTCTTTTATTGAGTCAGTAATGTTTGTGGGTAATTGGATGTAAACAATCAATTACCCAAAGACATCTTTGTGGTTATCAATGGAGATAAGAAAAAAAAATAGTTGAAATTGAGTATGCATGGATTCCTGTTAAATGCAATTCTTGTGCAGTTTTTGGCCATACAAAATAGCAATGTTCAAAGAGCAAAGAAATTAATACTCCAGGCCATATGGTATGGCAAGCTACGGGTAGGACCCAACCACTAGAAAGACCAAACTCCAATGGTTGGACGATCGCCAAGGATAGACATACATTCAAGTTGAAGACTCAACCCAGTTTAGAGGGGAGTACAGGGCCTATCACAGGAAAAGTAGGGAATGTAACCAGTATAGAGGCTACCAATGAGGCAGAGCATAACATAAATGATGACCAGAGTGATGCCATAACGCAGAGTCCACAACCATTGATTCTTAACAACCCAATGCTCGAGCGTAGTGCTAATGCGGAGGCAAGTGAACACACACCGACTCAGGACAAAGAGAATACTACAACAGATGAGCAGAGTAGTAACGAGGAACATGAGCAAGATCCTTCTAGTGAAGAGGTTGCAAGCGATTTGTTTTCAAAATCTTGCACTAAAGATTTTAGTCTTTGCCCTCGAAGATCCTCTAGGGCTAAGAAAACAAACAAAAAGTACAAAGGTTGAATCCTTTCCTCCTTAACAAAGGAGACAAGGATAAAAAACAAGAGGTTTCTTCTTTGGCCGATGCTAGTTGAAGATTTTTATAGGCCTAGTAACCATGTTCACTCTCACTAGAATTCTCTTTCTTGTGAGAGTTTGTTTCTATTTCACTACACCAAAAATACCCATCAACAACGGTTTGGGACCGTGGGGGTAACCAATTGTCACGGCTTAGAGGCGTGGGCAGTAGAGGCGTCGCGAAATCCTCATTCACGGCTATAAACCATGGCAAAACATTTTAGCAACGGTTTTATGCTCGAGGAGGCGTGATGATTTTCTGCATTTAGTCACGGTTTTAAGCCGTTGCAACCATAATAGCCACGGTTTTAAGCCATGGCAAAAATGGCCACGGTTTTAAGCTGTGATAAGTGATGGAGAAAGACCACGGTTTTTAACCGTGGCAAACATAAGAGCAACGGTTTTAAGCCGTGGCAAAACATGGCCACGGTTTTAAGTCGTGGCAAGTGATGGAGAAAGACCACGGTTTTGAGCCGTGGCAAACATCATAGCAATGGTTGTAAGCCGTGGCAAGGAATAGCCACGATTTGAAGCCGTGGCAAGTGATGGAGAAAGACCACGGTTTTAAGCCGTGGCAATACTGGGACCATGGTTGTAAGCCGTGGCAATAATTGAACCACGGTTGTAAACCGTGGCAAGCATGGAGAAGGATCACGGTTGTTAGCCGTGGCAAGATGCGACCACGGTTGTAAGCCGTTGGCAGTTAAAACAAAATTCAAAAAAAAAAAAGAAATCTGGTTTTTGCGACGGGTTGAAACCGTTGCAAATTAATATAATCAAAAAAAAATTATATATTTTTTTTGCTGCAGCAAAATCACATCCCCACACCTGCAAAATCAGTCCTTACTAAGGTTTGTATCATGCCTCCGGCACAAATAGGATTCCACAAACTATATGCTAGATAAATACAAAATCAACCGTAAAAAAGAACTTGTCAAGTTTTGACGCCAAACAAAAACATGTAAACAAATAGCACTAATGTACAATAACAGGATTAACCTGAACAAATGGAACATTGTTATATCATGTTTCGCACGCATCTAAAACAAAAGAATTTCTCTATGTTTTTTCCAACAATACAAATCCACCTAGTTATAATGTAAGAAAATTACCATAACACAAATTGATTTCTCTCATATACCTTCTCTACTGCACATTCAGCAGCTGAAAATATCAAACCCATCACTGCAAATGTCTTAGCAGAGCTATAGCTCCTTCTTCCCATTTGCTTGGCTTCATGAACAAATTGTTTTTTTGCAGTCATTTGTTCTTGCATCAGAGGACTATCCAATGCCCCAAGAAGCATACCCATGAAGAACCCAAGCCCTCCTCCTACAAATTATACAAAGATAGTGAGCAATCAATTGAAATGCTACATAACACCTAAACATTCAGATACCAATAAAAACCCAGAACCCCATAGTTAAAAAAATCATATAAACAAAAAAAGGTAACTTTTTTACATAATCAAAAGCAGTGCGCAAAAATAGTGACAAAAACAGTGCTGGAGTGTTCTCGGCTTCTTTTGATGGTCATCACAGGATGCCAGGGTTCGGTGTTGGAGTTGTCCTAGATGACAAAAACATGTATGTGCGCAATGTGGATTGACACTGAACTCTTTCTACATTTGACGTCAACAATATTAAATTTTGTACAAACACTGACTGGAGAAAAAGGACAATGTAGTACCTGTCCTTTGACGTCAACAAGTGCCACCCTTGTAAGTTCCATCCCCATGGCCGTAACACACTGCCAGAAAATAACCGAAATGAGCAACAGAAACAGAACTATAATAACTAGTTCACCAATATTCACAAAAGTTTACAATTCAAACTACAAGGTTTCATAATAGTCACTCCATGATGGTATTTTATGAAAAATGTGAACTAGACTTTAAAATTATTGCTTGCATTTGAATTGCAATCCGATAAGAAGAGTCGAGTTTTCACTTACAATGCAATTGTTTCCTTGAATTTCAGCAACTATCCCCCATGTACCTCTGTCAATTGTTTCACTTACAAAATCTGCAGTTGAAAAGTCAAATAATTAGGTTAAATGAAGAAATTATAACCGAGTACTTCAGTAGATGATCTGCAGGAGTAAAACATGTACCTGGTTGGTTGGTACAATACCCATTATCTTCCATATCTTTTGCAGACAGTAAGTAATATGAAATGGGAAAAGGCAAATCCTTCATATGTTCCATGCACAACAGCTTGTCTGCATCACAACTACAACCTGATTCAACAATCTCAGTAGAGGCATTTAAAGACTAAAAAAAATGCAGGATTGTATGTACTATGGAGCAGGTAAATGTAAAAAAACTGAACACTCGTTTAAATTTTGAAAAATTTACTAGGCATTTTTCAAAACAATATCACCCTTATGAGCAAGTCTCCAAACACTGAGAGATTATAAGACTTGAGTACATACCATGCTCAATAGTAAAGTTTCCATTGCTTAATCAAAGCATCAGGATATCATCTGGTCAAGGATTTCTGCAAGACAACCAATCACTCAGATTAATAAATCAGGCAAACTTCACTAAAAGGTTCAATTGAAGACACGTGGCAGCTACTTGAATAGTCCAAAACTAAACTCATGTTCAATTGACATTTAAACTTTTCTCCTCCAAAAGTTAACTTTGTCCTTCTAATAGAAATCAAGGAATGCATATAAAAAACACTAGCAAGCATAAAAACTAACAATAACAACCACGGGTAAGGGAGCTACTTTTCCAAGTTGAGAGAAAAACAAAAGTAAACAATACCAGCAAAACTAACGGTAACGACGAAGGGAGAGGGTGTTGTTCCTCTTCCATGTGGCCCTTCGAGAAGGTCTGTTCTTGTGATGCAAGTGCCCCTTGCCGCGCAGTCCCCTGTACTTCTTTCCAGCAGATGTGAGCCCCCGAAGTTCCCTGTGTTTGTGGACAGGATTGCAGATCCAGTTTATTCTAGGATCATTCCTAATTGTGTTATGGGCAGCATCAGCCAGGATTATCTCATAATACTTGTAGGTCGAGTCCTGTGAAAGGCATAGCATGCTTCATAACTTGCGAAGGAATTAAAAAAGAAAAAAAAAAAGAAAAAAAAAGCATTTAGAAATTATCTGAAAAACCTCGTTGATCCAGTAAGAATTAAGAACCTTGAGGCCACCCAATTTCCTACCGGCACGCTCCTCAGCAACTGATCTCTTATTCCTCTGGAACTTCAGTTGGGTAATACCTTGATTCTTAGGCTTACCATACACAATACCCTTAGGAACAAGGCCCATTTCTTTCGGTACTCATCATACTTGTCATTGAAGTTTGCCTGCAAAAACAATCACAAGACAAATTTTTAACAAGAAGTCAAGGACACAAATGAAAAATAATCACAAAAGCAAAACAATGTCAGACAATACCAATCTAGATATTAGCATACCTTGATAGCCTCTAGAATCCTGTTGAATTCCAACTTATTCTCATTTTTAACTGAAGTCAAACACAATGCAGCGGCAGTTTTCTGATGGACAATCTGTATAAAAATAGGCAAAATGAAATTAACATTGAATCCTAAGCATGGTCAACAAAACAGGTTGTCTAGCCAGTGACTGCTGATAAATATTACCGCTCCCAAGCGTGCCTTTCCCTTAACAATACAGTATGGGATCTCCATCTTTCTGCACAATGCTGGCAACCAAACAACCAACTCTATTGGGTCTACATCATGTGCAATAACAACCAGTTTAGCCTTATTCTGTATAGCATGCAAGCACAATGTTGTCTAGCCTGAATTCTTCAAATCAGCAAATAGATTAATATTCATATGAAAATGAGACAAGACGATCTAATCCAACAACAACCAACTCACCAACAAAAAATAACTTAACATAAAATTTTCAGATGACTTATATTTTGACAAACTATGAAAGAACAAAATAAACTTTCTCAAAATATGATCATATTATTACTCTTGTTACAAACATCCCAACAAGCATGTGCCACAGTAGTTGTGTAAAGGCACGAACAATGGTAGCTATACCGAAGAGATGGTAGCTATACCGAAGACACGATACACAGTTACACACTACATGGAAAGTGTGCGGCTATGCCAATGGCACAGATAGTACACTAGTTTACCCATATGACAAAGGGTCATAAGAAATATGATATGATACAATGAACACTAAAAGTATCTTGTTTGCAAGTATGACGATATTTTGGTAGCTGAAACAAAATGGGACATCAACTATGTAATACACATGAACACGGCTACTGGTGTCGGACTTGTAGGCGAAAAAAGTACAATACGGGACACGCTTGGGACACACCTGTATATCTCAGCAGTATTTACTTGTTTCAGTAGTAAATTTTGCATTGTAGGTCAACATTGCTAGACGTGTAATGCAACTTGTCGTAATATGCTTGTACCATTTCTAAAGATAAGTTTATCAACACGTACCTGCAATATACCCATCCACCTAATATATTGCAAGTCGACTCCATAAGATAGATCACTAAGACGATGAAAATAGCCACCTGCACATCAGAAAATTTAATACATATATAAGAACCAGATAACCATATCACAATGAAAAAAATATAATGAAACTTAACACAAAAATTGATAAAGGTAAACATACCCTCATCCCTCTTCCTTTATCCGGGCTTGGGACCGGCAATGTACTACAGTATTGCATGCAAGTCCACAAAAATAGCAAGCATCAAGGATATCGTTCAAGGTTGTAACTAACAATCATCAAGTTCCACATGATTTTTACACCATACGAAGAAATCACCAACGTCCAAATCCCCCATCATGTCTCCTTTTGGATCACTCTTGTAAAGTTTCACCTCAGTCAAATATTTGAAGCATAAGGAAAGTCTGATCTCTGTTGCAGGGTTCAATGATCCATGGCAATCGCAAGAGAATTGATGGATAGGATCTACAACCTCTTTTGCTATCGCAATGACATTCTTATGCCAATCACAAACTTTGTAAGTCCTTGACACTGAAGGAACAGAATTGCATGGAGAAGGAAACCTCGCAACACCTTGAGAAGATGGTGGTAATGGAGATAGTGGTAATGGAGATGGAGGTAATGGATTTTCTGGTTGCCTTGTCGATTGTGCACGGGATGAAGGTGTATCTTCAGTTCTTTGTGTCCCTCCTTGTGTTCCCTCACTTGTTGATGGTCTCACATAAGTTCCATTTTCAAGTCTCTCTCGTATCCATTGAACATTTTCTTCCAATCTATCATATTTTTCACTAAATTTTTTTACTTCCAATGTTTTATCCAAAAGCAATGAACGTGCGGGAAGTGAAGCATCATACTTCCTTTTAGAGACGATGGTTCCAACACAACGAACACGTCCCCTTTCTTCTTGGCAAAACACTTGGCTTAGAGGATCATTATCAATAGTGAGGTCAGTGGTACCCTGGGTTGAAGATTCTTGCAAGGCGGCCTTTTTTGCTTTAACTTGTTCCTTCAAAAGAATGAAAAAATAAAATAAATCAGGACACAACTAATATTCAAAAAACTACAAAGTAAATTAAGAATTGTGTATAAAAGACATCATTGGGCACATACCATATATAGTTCAGCACCATGCGTGGGTTTTCCATCCTTTCTCTTGTGACAAGCAATCCATATATCAGTGCGTGTGACTAGTTCCCCATTAGGGTTCTTCTCAACCTATATACTTGAAAGATTAGTCTCAGCCTATATAGTTAAATAGTTATTATTGTACTAGTAGCTAGAAACTCAATTACCATTTCATATTCTACTTCTACAGCACTCTTTTGGCCACCCCCCCATACATACTTTGAAGCCTTTTTGTTTTTGGCATTTTGGGCTCTAATTGGCTTCGCTTCAAGGGTGCTCTCATATCGAACAAACTCCTTCCAATCCTCCTCTCTTACACCATTTGGAAAATGCTTCTCTTGTTCCTCAATGGTAGGATACTTATCCAAATAGTCCTTCCTAAGATCTGCCCTGAACCTTCTAAAATATTCAGGCATTTTCAAATGCACATTCCTTTTCACATAATTTGGGATGTCGTATTCACGCTGCAAATAAGCCATTGAGATATAAGTTGACAATAAAATAAGACATTGTGAAAATCAATGATGTAAAATCTCACCTTGAGGCCATTCCACACATCCTCTTTGTAGTTGTCAGTAACATGATGCCAACCCTTGAATTTGATGGGCACAAGGGTTTCAACAAGCTTTCCAATGTGTTTATTGAAATTTCTAGCTCCAGGTCCAACTGCTAAACCATGGACATTGAACTGTATGGTCTTTTTAACTTAACTGTCATCATTTGTAGATGTAGTGACATCATTGGTGGAGAGATTGCCGCGAGTACTACCCATTTCTATCAATGACATTATTGATATTAACCATTATCAAACAAAAAGAAATAAGAAACAACTATATACACTACATTTATAAATAGTTTCCCTCCACAACATACCAAAATAGTTGAACACAGGAGAAAGAAGATACAAAAATAGTAAAACACAGATAAAAATAGACAAGAATAACAATAATCATTTGAAGATAATTCTTTGAACAGTTCAAGAGAACGGTGCCGATACTAGGTTACCGCTAGTATAACGAGGTGTTCATCCAAGAATTGTTCTTAGAATTGTTTTGAGAAAACAAATAGAAATAAAGATATGCTTTTATTGACACTACCTCCATGTTTCCAATCAGTTTCAGTTCATCAGAGATATAATATCCTGAGGAGTTCAGCTGTGTAATTTCAATTTTTGCTCCTTGAAGATTGCGTGAGATTGGTTCGACAAGTTAGGTTTCAATATTACAGAGCAATGTTCAAAGGGTTACATGCTTCATAGCTTAATTGTTTCTAGGATTTAAGTTTAATATAAAGTTGCTTACTATTTTAGCAGACGAATCTCAAGGGAGTTTTTGAAAAACAGAAAAATTGTCATGTATAAGGTCTACTATACAGTCCATACTAGATATATGCTCAAGTAAAAGAAGGCCACCCAAAATAATAATGATAATAATAATATTAGTAATAACAATAATAAGAATTCAACATAAAATAAGAATTCTCAGCCTCATTAAATGTGTTTATGAAGTATGAACTTGAACAAATTATTCTTCAATCATACCTCAATAAAAGATAAGTTGAGAATTCAACATATACCTTATCCTCTTCGAATTTCTGACGGATCTTCTCCCTTGCTTTTCTCTCTTCCTCCTTCTTTGCTTTCCGCAAGGCAATTATCCTACAACAGGAAAATGAATCTATTTTAGTTTTAGGGGGCAAACAAATAAATTGCACAGAAATGGGTGAAGTGAAACAAGATAATGGTGAAGACTGAAGACAATAAAACATTTTCCAACCAAAAAGAGTTTTAGTATCAAGACAAACCGTTTTCTATTACGTTAGACATTATTAATGCCTGACCAAAAATATCAACAAAATCAACAGAATGCAAAACTCTTTCAAATTTTGTCCAAAATATGTCCTATAACTATGCATCAACCAAGTTGAAATCCTAAAGAGGGAAAATCAAAAAAGGGAAAAGTCTAATACATCTTAAATAGTCAGTAGGTTATAGTGATTACTCAAAAGCATTAGCTGTAAAGCCATTAACCTACTAATATTTACATCCTCTTCCATTATGTTTTTTTTTTCAATCATTTTTTAAATGGCCTTATATAATATACATCAAGTAACTACAAAAGAAGGGGTTTTTGTTAATGTGGATAGTGAATTTGATTTGGAGAATATTATTGCCGCATTCAAAATTGCTGAAAAGAAGGTTAATATTATGCTCAAAGTTTGGCATCAGAAATGAGAAGCTGCAATGGTTTCTAGATGAAGTGAAGGCACATCCTAACGAACTGAAGTTAGTGGGTGCGCAATGCCATCTAGGTTCTACTATCACCAATGTAACTTAAAGTCTTCAGGTTTATGAGACTTTTCATATTCATAGTACATGAAAAGAATATCAATAGTGAATATAAGCTAGAAGATAAGGAAAAAAAATGAACCTTTATACTATATGCATATATTTAGTATACTCATGGAATAATCAATAACTTAGGGATTCTGGAACCTTTAGACTAACACAAAGTTGTACATATGCACAGGTATCTTCGATATTCTTAAGTCATCTGAACTTTTTTGATTTATTGTGATATATATTTTCATAAATAAAAATGAAGAAAACAAAATAATGCAGAGCATGTATCATATTATTTGGATATCTGATACTCTGCAACTTGTTTTTAACTTTTGGCGGATTATAGAACAGAATAAACATGTAATCCCTGCTCCCTAGTCCATTTTGTTATTCTAATCATCCTCATATGTACTGGAAAATCCTTGCTCCTTGCTCCCTAGTCCATTTTGTTATTCTATTCCCTGTAGTTTTAGTTTTAGTTTGCTGGCCTGTTGCTGCTTGCAGCTTGTGTAAGCAGCAGTTGTTGCTGACTGCCAACACGACAAAACCAGTGTGATAAGTTGTATAGCTAACAAACATCATGAAGAAGGCGATAACTTGCCTGTCAAATATAGAACCTGGGCTACTCAAATATAGGAGAATTTGTTAAGGCATGGTTTGGTTTTCCATTTGGTATTTAAGTGTTCTGTTTATAAATATGGTCAGAGTTTAGACACATAATCTGTCTTACAAGTTTCTTATTATTGCTTTCACTTAACATCCATGTCTTTGACGATTATGAAGCATTTTTTGTGGGAGTTATTCATTTGTATTCTATTATTGATTCAAGGAGTCGCATCAATCAGCTATGGAACAACCCTTAAGAAGAGTCTATTGTATTTTGAGGCTCAAAGGTCTGGGAAGTTACCATCCAACCAAAGAGTAAAATGGAGAGGAGATTCTGCTGTAAATGATAGCGATGTCAATGTAAGCATTTTTTACTACCTTCCTTCATCGTGAGTTAAAACGGAGATGAGAATGTTCTTTTGTTTTGCGCTGAAATATTCTTTGCCCTTCCCTAGTAGAAAGTTTGTTTTACAAAACATGTGGTTGAAGGTCATCTAACTTAACACATTTCTCTCCCTCTATATCTCACATTCTTTCTGTAGTGTTTCTAGGATAAACGAAAATGTTAAAGATTAATCAATAGGTTATTAAACAAAGATCACATGCAAAATTTTCACCACCGGAGTATCACCAGTTTTCATTCTACAGTTGTTGCAAAAAAAAAAAAAAAAACATATTAACCTGCATGGCCATAAAAAAAAGAACATATATTACTAGTTTTTCCCCAATGCCTTTGGCATTTGCAAAGGGAAAATGCAAGGTGAGGTTTTATTTCCTTGTTCACGCAATAAAACTAACCTGGGATTTGCGATATTCACATTCAAGATTGCATTTGACCGCCACGAATACAGTAATAGAATGAACCAAAAATACTTTTTAATGAGTGTGAATTGTTATTTTGAAAATTTATGTGTAAATTCAACAGCAAATGGCCAGAAATGAAAATGGAACCCTAAAATGAAAATGGAAGGAGGCGAAACCAAACCGTGAAATTTTCAAGCTCTCTCTGACTCTGATTTTCAAGCTCACCGATCTCTCCTCTGCGCCAAACCTCTCTCTGACTCTGATTTTCAAGCTCCTCGATCTCTCCTCTGCTCCTCGATCTCTCCTCTGCGCCACTTTATTTCGCAATAGGTCGAAAATCTTTTTCGCCAATAGGTCGAAAATCTCTCCTCGCAATGACCACGCAAACTCTTTTATTTTCCCCAATTTTTTTCGCCAAAGCGCGAAACCCGTTTTCGCCAGGACGCGAAACTCCTCCCTCCACACAGGCGGCACGTGCAAAACACTCTAGTTTAGCAACGGTTTTTGGCCGTTGCCCATTATAGCCATCGTTTTTTGTCGTGGCAAATGATCCCACGGTTTACAGCCGTGGCCAGCTTTTGGGCAGTGATTATAGCCACGGTTTCTTATTTTTATAGCCACGATTTTAGGCCATTGGCCACGATATCCACGGTTTTTGGCCGTGGCAAATAAACCAACTGTTCAGAGCCGTGGCCAGCTCCGTGTAGCTAAACAGGCCTTTTGGTGTAGTGTTTTTATTGTTGTTTTAGCTTTTGTTTCATTTATATAAAAGTTTTTGGGTCCTTAAAATTCAGCTCACTTTCCAAAAAAAAACATTTTTGGAAACCCTTGCGAGACTATGACGCGTCCACTAGAGGTAATTTAGGGGTTTAAAGCCTTGTTGTGCATTTAAGGTAACTGTAACAGATGATTTCTACGAAAGTGAGTTAGAATTTTATTTTTGTTTTGCTCGAGGACTAGACAAATATAGGTTTGGGAGTATTTGATATTTAAATAATTAATACATTACATATCTTACAATTTATATTTGTTAATGTTTAAATATTTTATTTTATTCTAAATATTTCATTTTCATGTTTTTGTAGGGATTGGAGCTTAAACAATGAAATTGCGTTAAAGCGGCAAGTCGGGGAACGATTAATTGGCTTGTTCAAATAGCGGTGCAAAGTGAAGGGTGAAATTGCAAGTCACTATGACAATCACATGCCAAAACCCGACCCAAACAAACCCAAATCCACATATATCTTAACCTAAGCCCAAGCGCATCTAACCCTCTTCCACCTCCATATAATTGGCAGACAATGAGAATATAATCCCCCCTATCTTTTTATGTCTCTCTGCTTCTTCTCTATTTTTCTAGCTGCCAAACGCCCTTCACAGTCGCCCAACCTCCTCTTTCTCACTCGCTAGAAAGAGATCATCAACTATCTCCTCTTCCCCTGTTCTTCCTGCTCCAAATCAACCGATCACCCATCTCGATCCTCTTTTTCTTCTATGCTCTTGCTTCCATCACGCCTAATAGAAACCACCACCATCGAGTCTTCCTTCTCTGCCTCCCTTCTCGCCCTAATTTAACCACGAATATAGTTGCTCCATCACTTGCACAATAGAGCGCAGAGATCACATCTCACCTCTCTCTCCATCCGTCAGACTTCCATCTCTCATTTCTCTCTTGCATCCCACCAATTTCCTCGTATTCTCTTTGTCTTTGCCTTTCCATCTCTTTCGCCATCCATTTCTCAAATAAAACAGAGCAATAGAACATAAGAAGCTAAACAAACACATAGACCACCTGGCCAGAAACACCTCCACGCTTCATCTTCTTCACGACTTCTCTCCCTCTCCCTCTCACCTCTCTCCATTGCTCCTTATTTATCTTTGTCCACAACCACCAACAACTCACCGCCACTTTGCAATCTCCATAACCACAATGAAACAGGGACGAAATAGGCTCACATCCATGCCAGTACCTCGCCTCCCTCTCATCACCCTTTTATCTCGCCTCTCTTTTCCCCTTCCTATGTTTCTCTTTTACCCTTGACTCTATTTCTATCTCTCTCGCAGGTACTGGAGCGCAATCACATAGTAGCAGCGGCGAACCAACATGAAGGAGTCATGGAGAAGAAGAACTAATGCAGGGAGAAAATAGATTTTTAACATAGGTTATTTGCACCACAATCACTTTATTGTGTACCACCACACAACCCAATTTTGCCGAATAGAGCCTTTCATTACTCTGAATCAAACCAACGAAAACACAACTATTCTAAAATAACGTAAAAAAAGTGCATGAACATGCTTCCTGTTTTTGCTGATACTAGACAAGGTATCATTTCTACAGATAGTAGACCATAAACTTTTGAAAATTTAAAATAAAATGATATTCAAATTTGCTTTGTATGAATTGCACACTGATTCTGAAATAAAGCATCTCCAATAGGAAATCTCAAATGACATTTTTAGCTTTGATGGCATGTTTTTATGCGCCAACGCATGCCTCAGAGTCCAAACAACTTGCGGTTTTGATCCAATTCATTACTAGAAAAGAGTATGCTCGGTTGTTATTTTGCTTGGGCTACCCACACAAAAGAGTCTTGTGCGTATAAGAGGGAGCATAACTCTACATGAGTAACTCCCAAAGAAAAAACAAAAAAACTAAATAATATGGCTTTGCTACAAAGCGATAGAGTATTGTGAGTGCAAGATAATAGTAACTCCCAGAGTTTATGAAAACAACACTTTCATTTTTAGCACATATATTTTCAACCTCAAATGAACCCATTGACAAATACTAGAATGAGGTTCAAATTTAGTTTGTGTCATTTTGAGGTTGAAAATGGATGTGCTCCCAATAGAAGTTTTGATTTTATAAAACTCTTTCATGTGGCATTATTGGTGTGAGCAGTGTGAGAATTTCTTTTTTTACTCTTCATTGGAGGACTATTTAGTATCTTTTCATCTTGTCTCAACTTGAACCCGTTTAGGATGGGATGAGGTCGGGATGAGGTCTATCCCGTCCCGTTCCCGAACGAATGGGATGGGATATGGATGAAGTCCATCCCATCCCATCCCGTCTCATGCACACCCCTAACGCTTACACCAGAACAACAAACTGATCATACAAATTTTGCTGGTTGTATCCATTGGTGTTTATCTGACTTCCTCGACATTTGGAATGAGTTTATTTACACACAAAATCATCTCTCGTACGTGACCCTATTTTTATTTTATTTTTATTTTTGTATCATAAGAACATCCCCAAGGTTGTATTTTATTTTATTTTCCTCTTGTGAATCGATTTTTGTTCGGTGAAAATTTTATTTTGGTCAGATAATGTGGCTGTCAAGTAAGAGCCTCTGTGAGGTAATTTGTCAACTTTAAAAAAAATGTGCAATGAGGTTTTAAATAGAAAAATAAAAGTTCTAATTTTCTCGACTGTGGGTTTTGTTAGAAATTTGTGTTTATTCTTCTGCTTGATGAGTGGGTTTGGTTTAGTTTGTAAATTTTTGGTCTTAAAGATAGATTGATTGAAAAAGAAATTGTGGGTGGGTGTAACAATAATTTTTTGATAACAATAGGAGTGCATATCTATTGGAAATTCTGCCATTATGAAAATATATGAGGAGGCACGTGCACAACACATATGAAAAATAACGACCAGGAAAACATGGTTGACCAAAAAATTGGGGGAGGAATCTAGTAATATTAGAACATTACGATTTCAGACCCTAATTAGCTTATTATGGTGGGAGAGGATCCTCTAAATGACCCATAATATATCACAAATAAACCTAGATGCAGCTAATGCATGAGTTGCAAAATGGGGTGTGACAATTTTTTATGTACCCTGCTTAGTTAGAACTCGAATCTGAAAAGATCTTCGAGTGTGATTCTTGCCTTTGGTGCGATGGTCATTTAAGCGAGTGTTGTTGTTGCAATGAGCTCTTTTTTTCGTCTTTCTTTGATCTGGTTTGATTCACTTTGCTATGTTTATACTTTCACTAGCATTGACATTGACATTACCAATATGAGTATGGTACCATTTGTGTACACTCCCCATAGTGGTAGTGTTTACATTTGAGTACCTACCTTTGTTAAACCCTTCTTCTATCTAATACTTGCCCACGCCTTTTCACACTTCAAAACAAAACAGCATAATCATATTAGCTTGTGCCTGAGCCTCCGAATATATCATAATATTGGCACCAGCAAGACTAGAACGATAGTCGCTATAATGGCTAGTGTCACTAGCCATCTCAGGTCTTTATCTGGGTTCGTGTTATTGAATGGGTTGGGACGTTGTGTCCTACGCCAACAATCTGGTGCAAGTGATCCCTATTTACATTTCAAATGATCACTTGATTCTCTTTTAGGGAGTTTTGCTTGCACTCTTAAGTGTCGACTAAGGGGTCGTAGCTCAAAGGATATATATATATATATATTACAATCCAGAGTGGTGTTTTTCTATTCATTGTTGACTGGGACAAACTCAAATCGAAAGGATTAGAGATAAAAGATGGTTAGGATTAAAAGTTGGGAAATGTATTGAATATAAGGGTTGAGATTCATTTCCTATGATGACATATTTGTAATATAAAACATATAGAAGGACAAATTTTGTTTTTAAAAGGGTGGAATGTACATGTGGCGGAGAGAGAAAATATAATGAAAAAAGTTGGTGGAATGTACATGTGGTGGAAAGAGAAAATATTTTGTTTTTCTTTTAGCAAAATGAAAAATATCATAACTATCTACATCATCGTTGGATTTTGATGAACTTAGTATCGTTGAAATGCATTTTTGAAGATCTTTCGAACAAAATTAATGATCAATATAAGGGCCAAAATATTAAAAAAACGTATAATGTATTACACGTCTTTAATATTTTCAATATTTTTAAAAGCAATGAGACAGGTCGATCATACCAGAAAAAATGAGTCGGGCATCTTATTACAAATTTAAACAAAAACCCTAAATTTCTATGTTTTGGTGAATTCAAAGATTGGGGGAGAACTCATTCTTGGCGTTTAAAATTTTCCCCCAACTGATTCAAATTTGATTGAATAAGCTTACACTTAAAATTGGCTTACACTTCAATACTGATTGAGAGCGAAAATGAGGATAGTGACGGAGGTGTTCGGTACAAAATAATTAGCAAAACTAAAATTATGTGGAGTGCCAACAACACGGGGCATACTCTAGTATATATATATATATATATATATATATATATATATATACATATATATTATATTTATGAATATCATAATATATAACATTAAATAGTGAAATATTTTGGTGACCCTATTATCTAATTCAATAGCACCACCCCACAACCGCTATTGCAAAAGGAGGCCAATAACAACGACCACTGCCAACCATTATTATTAAATAAAACATGAGTTTATGATTATATTACAACAAATTGACAATGAAATGAGAATAATAGTGACGATATACCAAACCGTCTTGTAATTCGCACCGTACACGTGTCATGATGATCAAGCTAGCACGGGCCTCCAAGTGAGCGTCTGCCCTGGTCCGGCCCAAAGACTAAATCACTCCAAGCGTACTGAGGCGAATTGGGCCCAGACAACAAAGTTGTATCTAGCCCATAAGACAAATAGTCAAGCCCAGTACCCATAAGATCTAATAAGGCAAGTATCTAGGAGTTTGACCTAAGACAGGTAGGCTAGTAACACATTGACTCCTAATAAGAAGCAAATACACTACACCAAAAGGCATGTTTAGCTACACGGAGCTGGCCACGGCTCTAAGCCGTTGGTTTATTTGCCACGGCCAAAAATCGTGGATATCGTGGCCAACGGCCTAAAACCGTGGCTATAAAAATAAGAAACCGTGGCTATAATCACTGCCCAAAAGCTGGCCACGGTTGTAAACCGTGGGTTCATTTGCCACGGCAAAAAACCGTGGCTATAATGGGCAACGGCCAAAAACCGTTGCTAAACAAGAGTGTTTTGCACGTGCCGCCTGTGTGGAGGGAGGAGTGTCGCGCTCTGGCAAAAACGGGTTTCGCGCTTTGGCGAAAAAAATTGGGGAAAATAAAAGAGTTTGCGTGGTCATTGCGAGGAGAGATTTTCGATCTATTGCGAAAATAATTGGCGCAGAGGAGAGATCGAGGTTTGGCGCAGAGGAGAGATCGAGGAGCTTGAAAATCAGAGTCAAAGAGAGATTGAAAATTTCACGGTTTGGTTTCGCCTCCTTCCATTTTCATTTTAGGGTTCCATTTTCATTTCTGGCCATTTGCTGTTGAATTTACACATAAATTTTCAAAATAACAATTCACACTCATTAAAAAGTAATTTTGGTTCATTCTATTACTGTATTCGTGGCGGTCAAATGCAATCTTGAATGTGAATATCGCAAATCCCAGGTTAGTTTTATTGCGTGAACAAGGAAATAAAACCTTACCTTGCATTTTCCCTTTGCAAATGTCAAAGGCATTGGGGAAAAACTAGTAATATATGTTCTTTTTTTTTATGGCCATGCAGGTTAATATGTTTTTTTTTTTTTTTGCAACAACTGTAGAATCTCGGGAATGGGCTTTGATGATGATGATGATGAACTGTAGAATGAAAACTGGTGATACTCCGGTTGTGAAAATTTTGCATGTGATCTTTGTTTAATAACCTATTGATTAATCTTTAACATTGTCGTTTATCCTAGAAACACTACAGAAAGAATGTGAGAAATAGAGGGAGAGAAATGCGTTAAGTTAGATGACCTTCAACCACATGTTTTGTAAAACAAACTTTCTACTAGGGAAGGGCAAAGAATATTTCATTGCAAAACAAAAGAACATTCTCATCTCCGTTTTAACTCACGATGAAGGAAGGTAGTAAAAAATGCTTACATTGACATCGCTATCATTTACAGCAGAATCTCCTCTCCATTTTACTCTTTGGTTGGATGGTAACTTCCAAGACCTTTGAGCCTCAAAATACAATAGACTCTTCTTAAGGGTTGTTCCATAGCTGATTGATGCGACTCCTTGAATCAATAGTAGAATACAAATGAATAACTCCCACAAAAAATGCTTCATAATCGTCAAAGACATGGATGTTAAGTGAAAGCAAAAATAAGAAACTTGTAAGACAGATTATGTGTCTAAACTCTGACCATATTTATAAACAGAACACTAAATATATGCATATAGTATAAAGGTTTTTTTTTTTTCCTTATCTTCTAGCTTATATTCACTATTGATATTCTTTTCATGTACTATGAATATGAAAAGTCTCATAAACCTGAAGACTTTAAGTTACCTTGGTGATAGTAGAACCTAGATGGCATTGCGCACCCACTAACTTCAGTTCGTTAGGATGTGCCTTCACTTCATCTAGAAACCATTGCAGCTTCTCATTTCTGATGCCAAACTTTGAGCATAATATTAACCTTCTTTTCAGCAATTTTGGATGCGGCTATAATATTCTCCAAATCAAATTCACTATCCACATTAACAAAAACCCCTTCTTTTGTAGTTACTTGATGTATATTATATAAGGCCATTTAAAAAATGATTGAAAAAAAAAAGCAAACATAATGGAAGAGGATGTAAATATTAGTAGGTTAATGACTTTACAGCTAATGCTTTTGAGTAATCACTATAACCTACTGACTATTTAAGATGTATTAGACTTTTCCCTTTTTTGATTTTCCCTCTTTTGGATTTCAACTTGGTTGATGCATAGTTCTAGGGCATATTTTGGACAAAATTTGAAAGAGTTTTGCATTCTGTTGATTTTGTTGATATTTTTGGTCAGGCATTAATAATGTCTAACCTGTTGTAGGATAATTGCCTTGCGGAAAGCAGAGAAGGAGGAAGAGAGAAAAGCAAGGGAGAAGATCCGTCAGAAACTCGAAGAGGATAAGGTATATGTTGAATTCTCAACTTATCTTTTATTGAGGTATGATTGAAGAATAATTTGTTTAAGTTCATACTTCATAAACACATTTAATGAGGCTGAGAATTCTTATTTTATGTTGAATTCTTATTACTGTTATTACTAATATTATTATTATCATTATTATTTTGGGTGACCTTCTTTTACTTGAGCATATATCTAGTATGGATTGTATAGTAGACCTTATACATGACAATTTTTTTTTCTTTCAAAAACTCCCTTGAGATTGGTCTGCTAAAATAGTAAGCAACTTTACATTAAACTTAAATCCTAGAAAAAATTAAGCTATGAAGCATGTAACCCTTTGAACATTGCCCTGTAATATTGAAACCTAACTTGTCGAACCAATCTCACGCAATCTTCAAGGAGAAAAAATTGCAAAGATGGAGGTAGTGTCAATAAAAGCATATCTTTATTTCTATTTGTTTTCTCAAAACAATTCTAAGAACAATTCTTGGATGAACACCTCGTTATACTAGCGGTAACCTAGTATCGGCACCGTTCTCTTGAACTGTTCAAAGAATTATCTTCAAATGATTATTGTTATTCTTGTCTATTTTTATCTGTGTTTTACTATTTTTGTATGTTCTTTCTCCTGTGTTCAACTATCTGTTCTAGACTGTAAGTTTAGTTTGCTTTCTGAAACCTAGTAGTCCTGGGTGCAAAATTGGTAGCAGAAGAACTGAAACTGATTGGAAAGATGGATGTAGTGTCAATAAAAGCATATCTTTATTTCTATTTGTTTTGTAAAAACAATTCTAAGAACAATTCTTGGATGAACACCTCGTTATACTAGCGATAACCTAGTATCGGCACCGTTCTCTTGAACTGTTCAAAGAATTATCTTCAAATGATTATTGTTATTCTTGTCTATTTTTATCTGTGTGTTTTACTATTTCTATATGTTCTTTCTCCTGTGTTCAACTATCTGTTCTAGACTGTAAGTTTAGTTTGCTTTCTGAAACATAGTAGTCTTGGGTGCAAAATTGGTATCAGATGAACTGAAACAGATTGGAAAGATGGAGGTAGTGTTAATAAAAGCATATCTTTATTTCTATTTGTTTTCTCAAAACAATTCTTGGATGAACACCTCGTTATACTAGCGGTAACCTAGTATCGGCACCGTTCTCTTGAACTGTTCAAAGAATTATCTTCAAATGATTATTGTTATTCTTGTCTTTTTTTATCTGTGTGTTTTACTATTTCTGTATGTTCTTTCTCCTATGTTCAACTATTTTTGTATGTTGTGGAAGGAAACTATCTATAAATGTAGTGTATATAGTTGTTTCTTATTTCTTTTTGTTTGATAATGGTTAATATCTATAATTTCATTGATAGAAATGGGTAGTACTCACGGCAATCTCTCCACCAATGATGTCACTACATCTACAAATGATGACAGTGAAGTTAAAAAGACCATACAGTTCAATGTCCATGGTTTAGCAGTTGGACCTGGTGCTAGAAATTTCAATAAACACATTGGAAAGCTTGTTGAAACCCTTGTGCCCATCAAATTCAAGGGTTGGCATCATGTTACTGACAACTACAAAGAGGATGTGTGGAATGGCCTCAAGGTAAGATTTTACATCATTGATTTTCATAATGTCTTATTTTATTGTCAACTTATATCTCAATGGCTTATTTGCAGCGTGAATACGACATCTTAAATTATGTGAAAAGGAGTGTGCATTTGAAAATGCCTGAATATTATAGAAGGTTCAAGGCAGATCTTAGGAAGGACTATTTGGATAAGTATCCTACCATTGAGGAACAAGAGAAGCATGTTCCCAAAGGTGTAAGAGAGGAGGATTGGAAGGAGTTTGTTCACTATGAGAGCACCCGAAGCGAAGGCAATTAGAGCCCAAAATGCCAAAAACAAAAAGGCTTCAAAGTATGTATGGGGGGTGGCCAAAAGAGTGCTACAGAAGTAGAGTATGAAATGGTAATTGAGATTCTAGCTACTAGTACAATAATAACCATTTAACTATATAGGATGAGAATAATCTTTCAAGTATATAGGTTGAGAAGAACCCTGATGGGGAACCAGTCACACGCACTGATATATGGATTGCTTGTCACACGAGAAAGGATGGAAAACCCACGCATGGTGTTGAACTATATATGGTATGTACCCAATGATGTCTTTTATACACAATTCTTAATTTACTTTGTAGTTGTTTGAATATTATTTGCATCATGATTTATTTTATTTTTTCATTCTTTTGAAGGAACAAGTTAAAGCAAAAAAGACCGCCTTGCAAGAATCTTCAACCCAGGGTACCACTGACCTCACTATTGATAATGATCCTCTAAGCCAAGTGTTTGGCCAAGAAGAAAATGGACGTGTTCGTTGTGTTGGAACCACCGTCTCTAAAAGGAAGTATGATGCTTCACTTCCCGCTCGCTCATTGCTTTTGGATAAAACATTGGAAGTAAAAAAATTTAGCGAAAAATATGATAGATTGGAAGAATATGTTCAATGGATACGAGAGAGACTTGAAAATGGAACTTATGTGAGACCATCAACAAGTGAGGGAACACAAGGAGAGACACAAAGAACAGAAGATACACCTTCATCCCGTGCGCAATCGACAAGGCAACCAAAAAATCCATTACCTCCATCTCCATTACCACCATCTTCTCAAGGTGTTGCGTGGTTTCCTTCTCCAAGCAATCCTGTTCCTTCAGTGTCAAGGACTTACAAAGTTTGTGATTGGCATAAGAATGTCATTGCGATAGCAAAAGAGGTTGTAGATCTTATCCATCGATTCTCTTGCGATTGCCATGGATCATTGAACCCCGCAACAGAGATCGGACGTTCCTTATGCTTCAAATATTTGACTGAGGTGAAACTTTACAAGAGTGATCCAAAAGGAGACATGATGGGGGATTTGGACGTTGGTGATTTCTTCGTATGGTGTAAAAATCATGTGGAACTTGATGATTGTTAGTTACAACTACCTTGGTAGTTACAACCTTGAACGATATCCTTGATGCTTTCTATTTTTGTGGACTTGCATGCAATACTGTAGTACATTGCCGGTCCCAAGCCCGGATAAAGGAGGAGGGATGAGGGTATGTTTACCTTTATCAATTTTTGTGTTAAGTTTCATTATATTTTTTTCATTGTGATATGGTTATCTGGTTCATATATATTAAATTTTCTGATGTGCAGGTGGCTATTTTCATCATCTTAGTGATCTATCTTATGGAGTCGACTTGCAATATATTAGGTGGATGGGTATACTGCAGGTACGTGTTGATAGACTTTTTTTTTTTCAAATATGTGAATTTATCAAATGAATACTTTGATATTCTTTCCTTTTGTTTCTGTATAGTGGCATCATAACAAATCTGACGCATGTATTTTCTTTTTGTTTTTGGCAGGAAATACTCTTTTATAGAGTTCCTCCTTGTGCTATGGAAGTTTATAGAAAATTTGTAGAGGAATTTTGGTCTCAGTACGAGGTAATGATTTTGCATTTTTACCTGTTTTTTCAAATGATATGTCTTGGTAGCATGATGGATGTACCAGGAGATGTACTCTTCCAAAAGGAATTGCATTCCACTTTCTTTTCATTTAATCCGATGGAATTGATATTTGATCGGAAAAAAAAAATTGGGGACACATTCCATGTTTCTAGGGAAAAGGCCTTCCAATAGCTTGGATGTTGGTCCAATTCCAACAAAGCGTGTCCGCACGGCTGCAAGGCCACGGGTTGTAAGTCCATATGGTTCTGGAGCTCCTGGGGGTATGCAGATACCAAGCAAAACTGACGCTTCTAGTGGAGATACTAATTCTTTCCAGGATGACCAGAGCACTGCCCAGGGTGGATCCCAGATCAGGAGAATGGATGTGGAGTCAACAGGAGAATATGGAAAGCAGCTACCTCTTGACTATACTGAAGTATCTATGAAACATAAAAAGAAGAAAAAGACTAAGCACCCACTGTATAAGAACTCGTTGAACTCAACAGAAACTGGAGGCTTTGTTGCTGGCAAAGTATGGTCATTTCCTCAGCATCCTTTTTTCATGTTGTTACTCTTCATGGTTTCCTAAATCCTATCTGATTGCAGGGTTCTGCATATGAGCAGAGATGGCAGCATGATTCCGTTCCAAATGAACATGTAATTTTTGTTTGTTTGCTTGCTTGCTAGCTATATGGTTTAGATGCTTTCTAATTAATCAAAAAGTCTACATGGATACCAGACTGTGAACTTCAGTTGAAATGAGTAAACTTAGTCTGATATGTTTTTATAAGACTCAATATTTCCCTTATGTTAATGATTTTCTGTAATAATGATTTATAGTTGATATTGTCTACTATATCGCTGGTGGTGGGGCGGATAGCGCTGAAGACTCAGGGTCTTCACAACCTTATCCATCAACACTACCTGGTATTCCTAAGGTATGTTGTCTGGTTTTCTATTATTATGGATTTGGTCTTTACAGTTGAACTTGACATTTTCACCAATCTGATCTGTTTCTGTGGCAAACATCATCAGGGTAGCGCAAGACAATTGTTTCAACATTTGGAAGGTCCGATGGAAGAGGATACATTGAAGTCCCATTTTGAGAAAATCATTTTTATTGGGCAGAAGCTGAATTCTTGTAGGAGTCAGGTTTGTTTCTTGGTTACATAATATGTCAATTTTATTTAAGTATATTGTATCAGCGGTACTGTCAAACATTTGCGAAAATTTGCTGGGTAGTGGGAGGTGTGAAGCACAACGAGGCGTTGTTCTTAGGCATTTGCGCCAAAGGGTTACCTACTTATGCCTACGCGATCCTAATATTCTGGTTCAATTCTTGTTCTTCATACCTAATATTTTTTGTCGAACCGTCCTTTTCTGAGATTGAAGTCTCAGGTTTCGTCCCTTTTTGTCTTACCTCGGGCTGATTTAGACCACACTTGTGTGGCCATAAACACTTACACTTGGTTTAAGTATATCATGTTGTAAGGCTCCTAAGAGTGATAGTCCCATCTGTTGCTTGATTCCCTATGTAACACCGTCATTTCATTTTCAAAAAATTTCCTAAATGTTGTTATGCTTGAAGTTTATTTATCTCAGTCCATCTCTGTGTTATTGAAAATTTCTTAAATCATCTTTTATTCTACAACATCAACCCTGTTCAAAATGCTTATCAAGTATCGACCTGAGGAGAAAGCTGAGAAGAAGGAAAGACTTCTGAAAAGAGCCCAAGCTGAGACTGAAGGAAAGACTGTTGAGGCGAAAAAGCCTATTGTTGTGAAGTATGGGCTAAACCATGTGACTTATCTCATTGAGCAGGTGTGCCTTCCCCCCTGTAGGCCGTATTGTTAATTTACCATTAATTATTGTAGATTTGTTACTTAAACTGTACCGTGCTTGCATGCTATACAGAATAAGGCTAAACTGGTTGTTATTGACATGATGTAGACCAATAGAGTTGGTTGTTTGGTTGCCAGCATTGTGCAGAAAGATGGAGATCCCATACTGTATTGTTAAGGGCAAGGCACGCTTGGGAGCGGTAATATTTATCAGCAGTCACTGGCTAGATAGCCTGTTTTGTTGACCATGCTTAGGATTCAATGTTAATTTCATTTTGCCTATTTTTATACAGATTGTCCATCAGAAAACTGCCACTGCATTGTGTTTGACTTCAGTTAAAAACGAGAATAAGTTCGAATTCAGCAGGATTCTAGAGGCTATCAAGGTATGCTAATATCTAGATTGGTATTGTCTGACATTGTTTTGCTTTTGTGATTATTTTTCGTTTGTGTCCTTGACTTCTTGTTAAAAATTTGTCTTGAAATGGTTTTTGCAGGCAAACTTCAATGACAAGTATGATGAGTACCGAAATAAATGGGGCCTGTTCCTAAGGGTATTGTGTATGGTAAGCCTAAAAATCAAGTATTACCCAACTGAAGTTCCAGAGGAATAAGAGATCAGTTGCTGATGAGCGTGCCGATAGGAAATTGGGTGGCCTCAAGGTTCTTAATTCTTACTGGATCAACGAGGTTTTTCAGATAATTTCTAAATGCTTTTTTTTTTGTTTTTTAATTCCTTGGCAAGTTATGAAGCACATTATGCCTTTCACCGGACTCGACCTACAAGTATTATGAGATAATCTTGGCTGATGCTGCCCATAACACAATTAGGAATGATCCTAGAATAAACTGGATCTGCAATCCTGTCCACAAACACAGGGAACTTCGGGGGCTCACATCTGCTGGAAAGAAGTACAGGGGACTGCGCGACAAGGGGCACTTGCATCACAAGAACAGACCTTCTCGAAGGGCCACATGGAAGAGGAACAACACCCTCTCCCTTCGTCGTTACCGTTAGTTTTGCTGGTATTGTTTACTTTTGTTTTTCTCTCAACCTGGAAAAGTAGCTCCCTTACCCTTGGTTGTTATTGTTAGTTTTTATGCTTGTTAGTGTTTTTTATATGCATTCCTGGATTTCTATTAGAAGGACTAAGTTAACTTTTGGAGGAGAAAAGTTTAAATGTCAATTGAACATGAGTTTAGTTTTGGACTATTCAAGTAGCTGCCATGTGTCTTCAATTGAACCTTTTATTGAAGTTTGCCTTATTTATTAATCTGAGTGATTGGTTGTCTTGCCGAAATCCTTGACTAGATGATATCCTGATGCTTTGATTAAGCAATGGAAACTTTACTATTGACCGTGGTATGTACTCAAGTCTTATAATCTCTCAGTGTTTGGAGACTTGCTCATAAGGGTGATATTGTTTTGAAAAATGCCTAGTAAATTTTTCAAAATTTAAATGAGTGTTCAGTTTTTTTACATTTACCTGTTCCATAGTACATACAATCCTGCATTTTTTTAGTCTTTAAATGCCTCTGCTGAGATTGTTGAATCAGGTTGTAGCTGTGATGCAGACAAGCTGTTGTGCATGGAACATATGAAGGATTTGTACCTGCTCCATAGTACATACAACTCCAACACCGAACCCTGGCATCCTGTGATGACCATCAAAAGAAGCCGAGAACACTCCAACACTGTTTTTGTCACTATTTTTGCGCACTGCTTTTGATTATGTAAAAAAGTTACCTTTTTTTGTTTATATGATTTTTTGAACTATGGGGTTCTGGGTTTTTATTGGTATCTGAATATTTAGGTGTTATGTAGCATTTCAATTGATTGCTCACTATCTTTGTATAATTTGTAGAAGGAGGGCTTGGGTTCTTCATGGGTATGCTTCTTGGGGCATTGGATAGTCCTCTGATGCAAGAACAAATGACTGCAAAAAAACAATTTGTTCATGAAGCCAAGCAAATGGGAAGAAGGAGCTATAGCTCTGCTAAGACATTTGCAGTGATGGGTTTGATATTTTCAGCTGTTGAATGTGCAGTAGAGAAGGTATATGAGAGAAATCAATTTGTGTTATGGTAATTTTCTTACATTATAACTAGGTGGATTTGTATTGTTGGAAAAAACATAGAGAAATTCTTTTGTTTTAGATGCGAGCGAAACATGATATAACATGGTTCCATTTGTTCAGGTTAATCCTGTTATTGTACATTAGTGCTATTTGTTTACATGTTTTTGTTTGGCGTCAAAACTTGACAAGTTCCTTTTTACGGTTGATTTTGTATTTATCTAGCATATAGTTTGTGGAATCCTATTCGTGCTAGAGGCATGACACAAACCTTAGTAAGGACTGATTTTGCAGGTGTGGGGCTGTGATTTTGCTGCAGCAAAAAAAATATATAATTTTTTTTCGATTATATAAATTTGCAACGGCTTCAACCCGTCGCAACAAACCAGATTTCTTTTTTTTTTGAATTTTGTTTTAACTGCCAACGGCTTACAACCGTGGTCGCATCTTGCCACGGCTAACAACCGTGATCCTTCTCCATGCTTGCCACGGTTTACAACCGTGGTCCAATTGTTGCCACGGCTTACAACCGTGGTCCCAGTTTTGCCACGGCTTAAAACCGTGGTCTTTCTCCATCACCTGCCACGGCTTAAAACCGTGGCTATTCCTTGCCACGGCTTACAACCGTTGCTATGATGTTTGCCATGGCTCAAAACCGTGGTCTTTCTCCATCACTTGCCACGGCTTAAAACCGTGGCCATGTTTTGCCACGGCTTAAAATCGTTGCTCTTATGTGTGCCACGGTTCAAAACCGTGGTCTTTCTCCATCACTTATCACGGCTTAAAACCGTGGCCATTTTTGCCACGGCATAAAACCGTGGCTATTATGGTTGCAACGGCTTAAAATCGTGGCTAAATGCAGAAAATCATCACGCCTCCTCGAGCATAAAACCGTTGCTAAAATGTTTTGCCACGGTTTATAGCCGTGAATGAGGATTTCGCGACGCCTCTACTGCCCATGCCTCTAAGCCGTGACAATTGGTTACCCCCACGATCCCAAACCGTTGCTGATCGGTATTTTTGGTGTAGTGATATCAGAGTATAAGTCGTGCATGGAAACTCTCTTGCATGGACAACTCTCAACCAGGAAAAAATCTCTAACATATATCTTTCCTTAAAAGACGCCACCAAAGGCATAACCGAACAAGGACTTTTGCATCATAAATAGATAACAAGGTTGAGGAACAAAGGTACGCTACATAACCCTAATTTCAAGCAATACACTTTTCTCACGTCGTGTCTGACTTTAGCATTGAAGTGCCATCGGCCGCCACAACGGTGGTCTTTGGCTCAAGTTTGTTCCTTATGCGGGTCAAGGTCAAAGAGAACGAAAATTGATCTATCAGTTTGGCACCGTCCGTGGGGAACGACAAAGTTCCTAAGAAAACAGAAACAACTCCACTTAATTACAGTCCGAAAATATGGTACCACAAGATCTCGTACTAGTGGAGAGATCGTCGAGCCTTTGAACGCTAAAGCCGGTGTAGTACCACTACCTTCAGTGGTGCCAGCCACGAGGGGACAACTGCCCCCGACTCTCTTACCGATTGCAGCCATGACGGACTCTAGGGTGGATCAACTCTTTGCCCAAGTGCAACAGATTGCTCGAGTAGTGGAGATATTTGCTCATCATAACCCACCACCCACAGGCAGTGACAGGGAAACACAAAGGACTATGTCTCTGTAAGAGAATAGAAAGCGCATTCAGGAGAGCCACAATGCCCTTCTAGCTCTTAGGGGACCAGAAACAACGAAAATCAGGGGATTGGAGCGGTCTATGGAGACCGGACATCTAAGGTTGACAAGCCCAATACACAAAACCCCCTCCGGATTGGAGCCACCATTCTAGATGTGTTGTACAACCTCATTGTCCCCCCGTTCATGGATGAGATCATGAACGTACTGCTGCCAAAGAACTTCAGCCCCCCAAAACTGGAGTTCTATGACGGGACAGTGGACCCGTCCAACCACCTACGCCATTACCAACATGATGGCATTGAAAAAAAGATCTGAAGCAGCGCTAACCTGGTTTCACAGTCTCCCTCCAAGGTCTATGACTTGTTCCAAACGATGGCAAAAGCGTTATCACTTGCTTTGTCGGCTGCCAACGGATTAGGAAGTGCCCGCACTACTTGCTCAGCCTCAAACAAAAACCAAACGAAACACTGAGGGAGTACATCACTCACTTCAATGATGAGTTAACTATGATCGACGATTGCAGCGACGACATCTTGGTCACAACTTTCACTTCAAGCCTAAGGGAGGCCAATTCTACAACTTCCTGACCCTGGAGCCTCCGATGGACATGGCAGACCTGCAAAAGAATGCTCAGAAGTATTTTTAACCCTTGAGGAGACGTGGGCCACCAAAAATGGAGAAAATGAGAAACAATATTACCCTAGTCCCCCGAGATAAAAAGGAGGTAAAAAATAGGAAGATGACGATAAAGGCGAGAGGAAGCGAAGTGAATTAAGGCAGACTCTAGACGGGTAAAGCAAGATAAAGCCTCTACCTTCATCGAATTCAAATCCTACACTCCCCTCAATTCCAGGATGTTCAACATCCTCAATACCCTTAAAAATTGGGGAGAAGTGAAGTGTCCCTCTAAACTTTGGGGAGATCCCTCCTGACAAGACAATGGAAAGTACTGCTCCTTTCACAAGGACAATGGCCACGACACCGAAGACTGCAAG
The DNA here is from genome assembly GCA_963556465.1 of Berberis vulgaris. Lineage (NCBI taxonomy): Eukaryota > Viridiplantae > Streptophyta > Magnoliopsida > Ranunculales > Berberidaceae > Berberis > Berberis vulgaris. The sequence goes on along the minus strand of OY747126.1, from coordinate 35,568,050 downwards.
AATCTCATAAACGAGATTGAGTACTCGATTAAGAAGGGAAAAGTCAATGAATTCCTAAGCCCAGAAAATAAACAAGATTAGCTTAAGGAAAGAGAATAAGTCGTTAAAGAGATAGAAGAAAAGGCGGCTGACATTATACATGTCATACACGGGGTATGCTCATAACGTGAGCAATCCAACAGATCTCGAAAGAGGACGCTCCGCGAGATGAGGACTCAGTCCAACTTTGAAGACCGACAAGTGCAATACGCTCGTGTTCAGAACCCGATCCCATCGCTGACATTCACGGATAAAGACCTATAGGGCGTCCACTCTCCTCATAATGACGCCCTAGTTATCTCAGTCCTCATAGTGAAGTGAGAAGTAAAGAGATCCTCGGTAGACATAGGGAGCGCCCTGAATGTCCTATTCCTCAATGCGTTTTGCAGCATGCTGCTCAAATAAGAGAACTAGATGCCCGCTAGTCACCCCATGATGGGGTTTAGTGGGGAGAAGTGTCTCCTTGTCGTAAAAGATTAGGCTAATTGTGGTGGCGAGAAGGCCAGGAGTTCAAGGTGATCGATGCCCCATCCACCTACAACATCATATTGGGAAGGTCTTGGCTCAATCAGATGGAGGCTGTAGTTTCCACTTTGCATCAGGGCATCAAGTACCCTGCCAATCAGGCGGTAGGAACCATTCGAGGAGACCAGCCATCAGCAAGAGACAACCACTATTCAAGCAGTTGGACAGTTAACAGTCACAGTCTGGGCTCACGGGTCAGACATCTCAGAGCTTGAGCCCAGAAAAGAGAGAAGAGCATCCCCACTTGGATGATGAGACTCCAGTGAGTCCAAAGGGAAGACCTAACGTCGGCCAGACAGAGGAGGAGCCAGTCACGGTCTACCTTAATAGCCTCAATAATAATAGAGCCATCCAGCTAGGTTTTTGCCTAAGCAAAGAATTGGTGGATCGGCTGATAAAGCTGTTGAGGGAGAATCAAGACATCTTTGCCTGGACGATGCAGGACATGGTTGGAATTTACCCCTTCGTAATTACCCATCAACTGGAAGTTGAGCCTGAGGTGAAACCAATCATACAGAAAATAGACCCATAGCCCATGAACGAAATCAGATCATCAATGAAGAAGTACAAAAAGCTACTTAACGCTGACATGATTAAGGAAGCGCGGTACCCAGACGGGCTGGCGGATACCGTCTTGGTGAAAAAGAAGAATGGGAAGTTGAGAGACTGTGTCGATTACACAGACCTGAACAAAGCTTTTTCGAAAGACAGTTTTCTACTTCGTTGCATTGATCAAATAGTGGACGCCAAGTCCGGACACAACCTTCTAAGTTCCATGGACGCTTATTCCGGATATAACCAGATACAAATGCACCCTCCAGACCAAGAGAATGCCTCTTTCTTAACTGAAATAGAGATATACTGCTATCAGGTGATGCCATTCGTTCTGAAGAATTCGGAAGCAACGTATCAACGACTAGTAAACTGGATATTCAAGGAGCAAATTAGCAAAACCATGGAGGTCTATATAGACAACTCAACGCATCTAATCGTTCTAGTCCACATGGACTAAGGCAAAGCCTTGACCACCAAGACTCAACTAAACAATGAGTAAGAATCTAGTCCTGAAAAGACTATCTATCTGTCACTCCAGTTCTATACAAAGCTAAGTAGATGTACTTCGACAGGCCAACGCCTACTCAAAAAGAGAGCGACAACCAAGACATGGCTCGCCCATATAAAAATCACTCTTCAGTGAATTCGCTATCATCGGCGAATCATGTTATTTCATCAAGGGAACTACACAAGTTGAGTATGGACCACACGCGTCTCCATTAGGACCATATTAGCATAGTCCCTGCTTAGAGTTAAACTGTCTCATTTTATTTTTTATTTTTTAACAGTCCATAAGATTTGTTTGCAAAAGCCAAAATGATCCACAATCATTCAGGGCATACAAGAAAAGGAAATTCTAAAAAAAGACTTTATAATTATCAAAAAGTTGTTACAAAGCTTGACTGACTGGCTAGTACAAAAATTATACACTATAAGTATCTAAGCTTCGGGCAAAGCGAGGCGCGAGTAAGGACCCGACAGTACACACATCAATACTTTGTTCCACCAATCTGCCTTCGGAAAAGAATTTGGAAGTGAAAGCAAAATGACCCAAAGTTGGCTGTGGGGGTGATCCCTCAAAAAGGGAATGCCTTGGTGAAGCAAATTCAACGACCTAGGGCAGCAAGCCACATCCACTGAACACCAGAAGATGAAGGACAAACTTGGCCCCTAAGGGGGAGTCCATACTTCTTTTTCGCGACGTAAAAAGAAATTCGAAGGTCCCATGGAACTACTGGATGCTCATTCAAACTAGGTGGTTTCATCCAATAGCAAGTTTGTTAAGACTCATCGCTGCAAATGTTAGAACATTCGGAGACTCCACCAACATAGATCCGCCTTTGTCTTTTGACGAGGCCAAAGGACATTTTCCGAAAAGACACATTTGAGGAACATGCTCTACAGTGTTCATGGCAATGCTTGAAACTGCGAGAACTAGCCTATATATAGGCACGACAGTTCATAGAAGGAGGTCACCCAGCAGTCACTTCGGCATTAAATGTTACACGGGGAATTGGGAGGCGACAGTTTCAAATACAACTACATCAGTCTACATTCATCGAATTAATGGAACTGCACGCAGCCCCATTAACTAGGGGGAATAGCCAATGGTACACCAAATCGTCTCATAATCTACTTCGTACACGTGGAATGATGATCTCGTCAACAGATTAAAGCAGACCCAATAAGTGTCTGATCCAATCCAGCCAAAAAGACGATGAACAAAGTCCAGTATGCTTCAAGCCCACTGAATTAAATATCTGGAAAGTTGGACCCTAACAACAAGGCCGTATTAAGCCCACAAGTCAAATGGTCAAACCCAGAACCCATAAGACCTAATAAGGCAAGTATTTAGGAGTTTGACCTAAGATAGGCAGGCCAGTGAGACGTTAACCTCTACTGGGGAAACACCATTCGTTCTAGCTTACGGAGCGGAGCCAATGATCCCAGTAGAGCTAGAGATGCCAATGTTCAAAACGGAGGAGTTCAGGCCAGATGGCAATGATGGTGCTTTACGCATCGGACTAGACCTCCTCGGAGAAAAGGGAGATGAGGCTTATGCCAAGATAGCGACCTACCAACAGAAAATTGCTCAATACTATAATAAGAAGGTCAAGCCAAGAGAGTTCAAAATTAGAGACTAGGTACTCATAAAAACTTAGCAAAACACTAAGGAATCAGGCCGGGGCAAGCTAAATCCAAACAGAGAAGGACACTACAGAGTGACTAAGGTCAAGAGGCCAGGCACATATTGGTTAGAAAACATGAACGGTGAAGGCCTTAAGCGAACATGGAATGTAGAGCACCTAAATATATATTATCAATAAATTCATGGTATTTGTTTTACTAATGTTTCACTGATGTTCATAAAATATGGCTGAAAATCTGGTCAATCTGTTATAATCTGACTTGAGTGACAGACCTGCTGGTCCAACCTTCATGTCAGACTATTAGGTGAGTTAAATAAGTCTGGACACCCAAGTCAGGCTTAAACTCCCAATGCCCAAGGGTGGCCAAACTACTCCAAAGTTTAGTCAGTTCAATAAGGCTAATGAAGATAACTTATGGTCCGCTCTAGTGCCTAGTCCGCCAAGAACGGACAAATATGGCATAGAAAATGGAAGTCTAGTCAAAGCTCAAGAAGCCTGATCATGATGACGTGCCAGGGATCATTGTCCGACCATTGACAATGATGGCCGAACCTGACCAAAGTTTAGTCAGTTCATCAAGATTGATGAAGAAAACTTCTGGTCCACTCTAGTGCCTAGTCCGCCAAGAAAGGACAAAAATGGCTTAGAAAGTGGAAGTCTAGTCAGAGCTCATGAAGCCTGATCAAGATGACTTGCCAGGGATCATTGTCCGACCATAGACAATGATGGCCAAACCTGACAAAGGTTTAGTCAGTTCATTAAGATTGATGAAGACAACTTTTGGTCCTCTCTAATGCCTAGTCCACCAAGAACCGACAAATATGGCTTAGAAAGTAGAAGTCTAGTCATAGCTCATGAAACCCGATCAAGATTACTTGCCAGGGATCATTGTCCGACCATAGACAATAATGGCCGAACCTTACCAAAGTTTAGTCAGTTCATCAAGACTGATGAAGACAACTTCTAGTCCGCTCTAATGCCTAGTCCGCCAAGAACGAACGAAGATGACTCAAAAAGTAGTCAGAGCTCATGAAGTATGACCTAAATGACTTGTCAGGGATCATTGTTCGACCACAGACAATGATGTCCAAAACTTGACCAAATTTTAGTCAGTTCATTAACACGAATGAAGACAACTTCTGGTCCGCTATACAACCTAGTCCGCCAAGAGCGAACTAAGACTTTTTTACTCCACTAAACAGAGTTTAGCCAACCTACAAGGTTTGGCCAAGATAACTTCTGGATCTCTTAAGAGTCAAGACCAAAATTGCTTGACTTCAAAAGCAATCACAAGTTGAGCGATCAGAATACTCATTAATAGATCAACATGACAGTTTCCTAACTTATCAAAAAAATTTGTTCAAGACCAACACCATGATAAGGCAACACACGAGATATTCAGCAAGAAAAGTCCAGTAAGTACAAGTACAGAGTTTTACTTAACAAATCTTCTTTCATTGATAATTAAGAATTGACTCCTTATCAGGAAAAGTTTCAGATACAATAGGGTTGGGCTGAACAGAAGAAGAAGCAGGGGATAGTTCCACGCGCACTACAACATAAACACCCTGACATGGGTCATCCTCTTCTTGTGACTGGTCAGAAGCTTCTTCAAACTCCGCGTAGGCCATTTTTCTGTAGAAAGAAAGATCCCAATCAACATGATCATCTTCCATCAGCTCCAACACTCTAGCCTTCCTTTTACAACTCTGCTGAACTGGAATGTGCCCTGGGCTTTGAGAAGCTCCCCCTCTCGAGCTTTCAACTATACAAGCTCTTGCTCCAACTTGCTCGTCAGGGTATCAGCTTTGGATTGCTCAATATTTAGCTTGTCCTTAACTGAGCTAAGCTCATTATGCGCCTAGAAGAGTTTTTTTTATGTCGTCCTTACACTCGTCACTGAAAGTAACGTCAGCCTCCAGCTACTCACATCAGACAGCCCATTCGGACTCCATGTTGCTCTTCTCAGTGCTCAGAGTCTGCATCTCAGTTTACATCTCGATTACAGTTTCCTGAGCAAGCTTCAAGTCGCCTCGGGCGTGATTAAGCTCTTCCTCAAACCTGTCTCTCACGGACACCACCTTGGACAAGTCAGACTCAAGCGACTCCAAGCGGACTCTCTGAACCTCCAACCTTGCCTACAAGGCCTCCAAGTTGACATCCGATTGAGTGGGCCTCTGGCCTTCAAGTTGCTTTTTCAGCAACTCGATCTTACGGAGAGCATCAGAGTACGACTTCTGTGGATGTGCAAGAACTTGTTCCATAGTGTACACTTTCTCACGAGCAGCCTCTACCTTTGTCCCAGCAATGGTGTCTTGGTTCAAATATGACATCCCTAGCATCAGATGTATTTGTCCCTTGTCCATACACTCGCCCAATGTATCCCCTTCTGCATTCGGAGTATGATTTGCTAACCAATCGTACCACCTACTAATATGTTTCCTAGAATCATAAGAAATGTCTACCTTCTGATGCCAGGCCTGATTGCTCATCTTTACCATATTCGAGGCAAAGAGACTAATCCACACATCTGGATGAAGATCTTTTGGGACTGCAATCAAGCCTGCACCACCTTTCAATGTCCTCACCACATCTGGGGCCTCATCCACTGATGTCCCCTTACTCACAACGATCGGATCCCTCTCACTTGCTGATCCGAAAGCAGTTGAAGGGAAAGAAGGAAGGGAATCTCTCATCGGGTCGACTGCCACATTAAGCCGATGTTGGGAACAGGAGTGAGGACAATACAGACGACGGGGAGGGGACCTTTCGCCAAAGGGATGATGGTCAAATGACCTTTTGCCAGACTGAGAAGACTCTTGATCCAATGAAGGGTCATATTTTAAGTCCTTCAAAGAGAAAGGACGAGTCTGGCCAGCTTCGGAGTAAGCAGCCATTCCCGCCTGCAACAGTAAGTTGTTTAAGATCATCCACCCCCACCATTTTGAGATACCATTCTTTAGTTCGGGAAGGGAATTAGGGGCTTTAGCCTGAGCATCTTGTCTCTCAGATGTACCAACTTTTTCCCCAGACAATGAAGCAAGTTCTTGCTTCACAACTATTAACCCCTCCTCCAAAGGGGCCGATAGCCTGGAAGCAGTCTTAGCCACAGTGCGAGGCTTCTTAGAAAGCAAAAATAAGGGAAGTGTTGCATCCAACTCCGCCCTCTTTGATGGACTAGCGATCTTGACCTTAGAGAGCTTCCTCTTCTTTGAAGGAGGTCCACCAACAGGCTTCGATTTCTAAATTCTGAAGAGAGTGGGAGCCTGACGCCAGTAATCACACAGTACATTGCACTTGATGTTGTTAGGCTGCACAACGTCCTCTATCTTCATGAAGGGCAATTCAATAAATTGGTCAAAGGCTTCTTTTTCTTCCTTAGAAAAAGCGCTATCAAAATTTTTTTTTACAAAAAAACATAGATGACAGTTCAACATGCAATCAATGAAACCTGAACAAGAAAGGTATTATACTCACTCAGTTGTTTGAATTTTTTATTAATTGGATGACCGTCAAGCTTGAAGTACTTCGAATCTATAGAGGCCATAAAGCAATACTTCTACTAAGAATTAAAATCATCAAGCAAAGAGCCCAAACAAACTGGTGACTACAACACACAGACTACATGCTCGTTCAATCGACGAGAGGTCAACAGTTGGATCACCTTGGGAGACAGTCATAGGCCAGCATCCTTCGCCTTGATGAGAAAGATGATCATAGTTCTTTACCTGTTTGGCACCAGCTGAGCATGCGAAATGCCAAGGTATGCTAAGAAACGCCAAAATTCCTCGATAATAGGAAAATGAACTCCCAATTTGAATATACCCTTATGCAAGCAAATGAATTCACTCGGGTGAGACTGATCAATCTCAAATCATACCACAAGCACACGGTTATCTATCGAGTTAGATAATGGAAAATACAGGTCAAATCGCACAAGGAGAGCTATAAAGTTATGAAAAATAATCTTGAAATCTCTTTTGAAACTTAACCTAGTTAGAAAAGAAGTGATTGGTGAAGTTTTTGAACTAAAATAAAAAAATAAAACCTAAATGTGAGAGTTAGGGTTTTGAGTTTACAATCATGAGTAGATGGAACCTTTAGACCACTCTTAGATTAATCATTCCAAATTCATTAACGTATCCTAAGGTAGATTATCATCTCACCATAGGATGAAAAATATGGTTTTATGAGCAAATTGATTTCAAACTTTAATTATATTAGTAATCTAATAATCAAATGTGATTTAAAAGCATACAAGGAATTCATACATAAATGAACCACCAAATATCTAACAAATCAAAATGAAACTTAGACTAATAATATGCAAACATTATAAGTAGGAGCTTGTTAGAGAAATTGCAATGATAGAAACTTATCTAATCTTGAACATAAGAAGTAGAAAAAGAAAGCATGAATTGAATTCATATGATGAAACACAAAACATCTAACTTACCTCATTGGTTCATGATATAATCAAGTTACAAGATCAATCGAACTACTTGCTTCTCTAATACCTAAACTTGGAAATAAACTAAGCTAAAAGAGAACCATCTTGGAGCTATCCTCCCATGGGCTCACCCACACCCTAAGGTGGGATGTTAGCTAAACATGGTAAGCTCTAGGCCTTCCCTCCACTTATTATTCTAAACTCTACAAATACTACAGCTTCTCTCAATTTGATTACAACTCTTTTGTTTTCTTCGTCCCTTGTTCCGATCTCCAAGCATGGGGTATTATAGGTGAAGTGGTGTGAGATGGTAGAATGGATGGTGGAATAAAATAATGTAAAAAATATAGTGGAATAAAATAAGAAAAAAGATAAGGGAATATGTTGAAAAATGAATGGTGGAATAAGGAAAACATAAAATAATATGGTAGAATAAAATAAGAAATAAAATAACAAAAAGATAAGGGAATATGTTGGAGAATGGATGGTAGAATATTTAGAGATTCCTTTTGGCTAAGATGAAATTGCCATGTGGATGTCCAAATCTTCAAATATTTTTCTTGAAATCCATAGATGATGATGCTTTGTGGGCTTGACTTTGTGGATCTTGGACTCAAAAATCATTGGTAATGCACGTGTTATGTTCCAATGGACTTTGTTGTTGAACTTAGCCTTATTGTGTTATTTCGTGCATATTTGATGATTAATACTTGAATTCCTGCATTATAAACAAAATACATGTAATGAGAGTAGTTTATTAGATAATAGAACATAACAAATATAAAATTAGGGGCTTAAAATGTATCATTTATAAGGCTATCAAATCCCTCCAAGCCTACATTTTGCTAAAGCTCGAGCAAAAGAAGAATAAAAACTAACTCGCTTTCGTAGGAATCACAATTACGTTTGGCATGTGTAATAAGCCTTTAAACCTCTAGGTTTTCCCTAGTGGACGAGTTGTAGTCTCGTGAGGGTTTCCAGAAATGATACCCAAAAACATTAGTGATACTCGGGACTCAGACTAAAAACTTTTGTAAAAAATAACTCTTTCCTTATTTAACCTCAGAGAGTTCCTACTTGAATGCGTAAGCCTCAAGATATGTATCCTTGTAACTTCTTGATCAATACTAAGTCAATATGAGACTTTAGTAAGCACTATTCCAACGACATAAAAATTATTCATTCAAGTTTATATTAAGAGTTTGATCATCTTCTTTGATTCAAATTTTTGTTTAAAAATGGACATATATCTGGATCACATTCTAGAAAATTTGTTTCAACTTCAAATCTCACACGGTGTATAATCACTCATAATGAAATCACTCAGAGATTTGGCTATTTTCTCTCAAGTGTATGTGAATAAGATGAAACAATGAATAAGAGATTGGTCACATACAAGACAAATGATCGAAATTCGAGAATATAATAAATACGATCTCAAGAAAGAATATCATCCGCTGAGAATGTTTATTCATTTACCATAGTATTTCTCAATTCACCCTCCACACTTCGGCCATATTTTTCTAAGGATCAAAAGATTTTGACTAGGTTATAACGGGGCTTAGGAAAGGGTAACATTGAAGGTTAAGGACAAACAAAAGTACTTTTGATAAAGTTAGAGGTCTTCTATAAGTGTTGAATTTCATGGATTGGCTTAACTCATTTTCTATTAAAGAGTTTTACATCTTCATGGATGTGGAAAACAAAGGCTATTTGTTTTTTCTTTTTCTTTTTTTTGAAGCCTTGTACAAAATGGCAATGGAATGTGAAGCTTTTTCTCCCCGTTTTGGCACTAAGAAGTGTGTACCTATCCATTGATGGTGATAAAACTTTCTTTGTTAATCATTCATCTCCAACCTTTCTCAAAATTACAAGGGTTAGAAAAAATATAATTGGGTTATTTTGGGGTTATCAATTAGTGGGTTAACAACAAAATTGTTAATATGACAGGCTTCAAACTGGCTCCAAGATTAAACAATACATGGGAAGGTTAAAAGGCTCAATCTAAGCTAATAATGACTTTTCTTCATTTCCTAAAAATAACAAGATTTCTATGCCTGGGGTGAATCTCAGAATGTATTGTATTGGTATGATTCAACTTTGGTGTTTTATTCTCAGTTTTTGACAGAAACAAAAAATTATAGAGATCATGCAACAAGATAATGTAGGACTCAAGAAATTCAGAATTAGCTTATAACCCTCAAAAACGAGAAAGGCTAGAAATCTCACAGAGTTCAAGTCTCCACTATTATTCTCATGTGCACCAGATAACTAATCCACTTTTCAAGTTTAAACAAGAACATCGAAGGTAAAACACAACTCTCAATGCAAACTCTTAGAAAACCCCCAGCTTATAAGTAGTACAAACTATTGTCTAATATTGACAAACTACTAATTTTCAAAGTTTCAAATCTTACACTCATATGCATTTTCTACTAGATTTATGGAACCTAATCTCATCATGGATAAGTACTCAGGTTACAAAGACGAAAAACAACATTTTTTTATTGACTCAATAAATTGGAAAACTCATTTTCAAATGAGATATAAGTTTTGAAATATCTCCACCCAAACCTAAATCATACATTGTTCTCAATGTTTTAAAATAAGACACCGTGACTCGACCATAAACAAGAGAGAAACAATAATAAATAGAAATGGAAAGGGTATACCATTAAACGACATGAGAGCTCAAGTGCCTTATGTTAAGATCCAAAAGTAGGTTCCAATCAAATCATAGTAAAGTGATTTTTCCTTTTTTTATTTTATTAAAATTTAGTTGACCTAGTATTTTCACTAAAATCTTAGTCTAACAACAAATCATACACTAACAACCTAAAAATTTGTGGGTCATACCAAACATGATTATACGAGACAATAAGATGCAATTGATTTGACATGCCCCACAAGTGAATCCAAGGAAACCTCTCAAGATTAAATTTTATCTTTAGCTCAGAAAATGTTTCCTCAAAAGAATTGTGCAAGTTCAATTTGTCAAAATGAGTAAAATCAATTTGGTGTTCTAGGAGAGGCCATCGGTCAGGCGTGGATAGATCATCATCTTCTTCAAGTTCTTCACAATTTGTTTTACAATTCACAAAATAATCCTCCAAGGTTTTTGAAACATGCAATTCATGTCTAAACTCGGGAAACTTTCTAATATTGGGGAGAATGTTAACAAATTTCTCAGGTTTTACCTTTGTATTGGACATGGATGTTCCAATAATGATCAAAAGATCACAAGAGTCACATAGAAATTCAATTGAATAATCACTTATGTCAACATCTTGTGTGTACATAGGATTTACATCAATAAGCAAAGGGTTAGGTATAGAATCGCCATGACTAATTTCATCTTGAACACAACACTCATGATTCACCCGCAATCCTTCCTCATCACATTGTCTCATATGTTTTATCCACTCATCTTGTTCTACTTGGGGAATTTGAAAGATTGATATAGGTATATCAATGTGGCTCAATTTATCAAATCTTTCACTCTCCTCAAATACAATTTCTTCACATTCATCCCATCATTCATCAATGCATCATTTTGAAGCCTTAAATCTCATATTTCAGACAAAAGTTGGTCAGTGGCATGCTGGCTTTGTTCTATCTCTCATATGGAATGACTTAAGGAATGCATATATTGATCTAGGCTATCTTGGAATGAAGGAGAAATGTAGTTTTCTCCTATGAGCTAATTGGATATGAAGGTGATGTGGTTTGCATATTTTGCATAACGTGGTATAGATTGGTATCTACCGAAGGCATTGTAGGACACTAAGGTAAGGTTTATTGTTATGCACATATTGGGGATCAAAGGATGATGTGGATCTAAAAGATTTCTTTGCCTATTGAAGTAAATAACTTTACTAAGGCAAAGTTATTTACTTCAGCATAGTCATCATTTTCCCAATGAAAATCCATAATTGTATGGCTCTTAACACATGAGAAACTCTTTGACACTGAACTTGAATCAATTTTGATAGTTTTTTTTTTTTTTTTTTTTTTTTTTTTGTAAATGACTAAAATCTTAAAGGAGATGATATGACCTAAACTAAATGCAATATGCAAATTTACTTAAAGGAGGACAATAATTATGACACTCAAACAAGGCTCAATCAATTCCTATCCATCCATCTAGCAAGCAACAAGTTGATTATTTTCAATTATGTGCAAGGGATGATTGATTTTTAAAACCCAATCTAATTGAAGTTGAAAATGATCTTGAGCATGTCAAAATCAATTATCACCCTAGTTAGATTTCCCATATGTCTTGTAAGTAAGTAAAATGTAGCTTATTACTAAAAATTCCCTAGACCACCACACTAAGCAAAGATGTGTTCTAGCCAGGTTTTACCCTGTTTGGTATGCTAGAACTAGCTAAGCCTTTGAAAGGCGTCTTTAAGATCCAAGGATTTCTTACGATATTTAGTTGTCACTTAAAAACTTTCAGGAAACCCTGTGTTCCTAATCAAAATAAGATTAGACTTGTGAAAAACTCCATCAAAACACCACTCTTTAGGCGAAAAGGTAAGAAATGACGGTGCAGTCATACTGGTCTCTACCGGCGCATACCAATTGGTGCTAGAGCAACCTTACTTCAAAAGAGTTCAATCACTGTTTATTGCTATTCTGAGGTCCGATGAACACCGTTCTAATTGTTTCTAGTTATCTGAGTTCATTTTATTAAATTTAGCCAAGTTTGAATGTATTGGAGTGATGAGGTAAGTGATCAAATCCCACTCAGTTGCAAATAGCCAGGTCCGCTCTTATGTAGTTTAGCATAGTTGGATATCTTACAAAAATTTAAACACTCGAAAACATTTCAGAAAACACTTCTTGCGAGAGACTCGAAGTTGGTTGAGAGAGGTACCTCACTTTGCTTTCGATTGTATCTTAGACATTGTTTTAGTTATTACAACTTAATAGTACAATTTTAAATCCTCAAAATCACTCAAAGAAAACAAAAAAAATGTCCTAATTATGATCAACGTAACCTCCATTGCTCACTAAGTTCACCAAAGCTCTTTTCCAAGTATCATTTTTGCACAAACCCTGAAAATTACACCATAGGAGAATTATTAATGGCTTCAAAAACAAAGTATAGAACCAAAGTTTTGAAGATTATTCATGTTTGGCAAAACAGTGTATTGCTGAAAATTTCCAGAACTGATAGATCGACTTTGAAAAATCTTGCAGAGTTAGATACTGGTTAGCAGTAGTGACAGGAGAGCCACAACTGAGAAAAGTCTTGTTCCTGGACTTAATGGTAGTAGACGCACCGTCTACCTACAACCTTATCTTGGGAAGAGCCTGGCTACACCAGATTGAAGTAGTAGTCTCCACCCTTCACTAGTGCATCAAGTACACTGCTAGCCACTCCGAATGAAGGATGTGTGGCACCAGCCAATGGCACGAGGCTGTCATTATGCCGCACTAAAGTAAATAAAATGTTCCCAGATCCAATTGGATCCTACAGCACAACCTGAACTAGAGCCAGACCATGTGACTGTGAACGCATCATTCTACTTGCACGAGAACTCAACAGCGGTGGCTCATTTCAGAAATGATGGACACTCAAGCAGTACAGGAGCAATCCACTCTTCAATCCAAGATTATCAATCAGTAGAACACACGAGTCCAAACATTGGTCATCTGCAGCAATCAAATTCCAACACAACCTGTCCAACAAACAAATGGAAAGATGTATGTGAAAGTTCAGATCATGTTCATTTACAAAATAAATTGAAAAAAATTAAATAACTAAATAAATTTTTTGGTCTAAAAAATGCAAACATGAAAATGTTACAGAGTTTCCATACTACAAATGTTATCAAAACAATGCAAATACACCTAAACTATGAAAATGAACTTAAACTAAAGTAGTAATAAGCATTCAAAATTAATTTTAAGACTAATTTTCCTTTGCTCTCCCCACAATGGCACCAAAACTTTATTGATCTCAAATCATACCGCCGCACGGTTATCTATTTAGTTAGATAACGGCAAATATGGGTCAAATCCTACAAGGAGAGCTATAAAGTTAGGAACTAATCCTAAAATCTCTTTTGAAACTGAACCTAGTTAGAAAAGAAGTGATTGGTGAATTTTTGAACTAAAATGAAAAAATAAAACCTAAATGTGAGAGTCAGGGTTTTGAGTTTACCATCATAAGTAGATGGCACCTTTAGGCCACTCTTAGATTAATCATTTCAAATTCATTAACATATCCTAAGGTAGATTATCATCTCACCTTAGGATGAAAAATATGGTTTTATGCATAAATTGATTTCAAGCTTTAATTATGTTAGTAATCTAAGAATAAAACATGGATTTAAAAGCTTACAATGAATTCATACTTAAATGAAACACCAAATATCTAATAAATCAAAATGAAACTCAGACTAATAATATGTAAACATTATAAGTAGGTGTTTGTTAGAGAAATTGTAATGATAGAAACTTATCTAATCTTGAACATAAGGAGTAGAAGAAAAAAGCATGAATTGAATTCATATGATGAAACACAAAACACTAACTTACCTCATTGGTTCATGACTTAATTAAGTTACAAGATCAATTTTACTATTTGCTTATCTAATACATAAACTTAGAAATAAACTAAGTTAAAACATTACCATCTTGGACCTATCCTCCCATGGGCTCACCCACACCCTAAGGTGGGATGTTAGCCAAACATGGTAAGCTCTAGGTCTTCCCTCCACTTATTATTCTAAACTCTACAAATACTACAACTTCCCTCAATTTAATTACAACTCTTTTGTTTTCTTCCTCCCTTGTTCCGATCTCCAAGCATGGGGTATTTATAGATGAAGAGGTGTGAGATGGTAGAATAGATATTAGAATAAAATAAGGTAAACAAATATGGTGGAATAAAATAAAATAAAATAAAAGGGAATATGTTGAAAAATGGGTAGTGAAATAAGGAAAAGATAAAAGAATATGGTAGAATAAAATAAGAAAACAATAAGGGAATATGTTGGAGAATGGATGGTAGCATATGTAGAGATTCCTTTTGAGTAAGATGAAATTGCCATGTGGATGTCCAAATCTTCAAATAATTTTCTCGAGATCCATAGATGATGGTGCTTCGTGGGCTTAACGTTATGGACCTTGGGCTTGAAAATCATTGGTAATGCATGTGTTATGCAAATCTACAAATAATTTTCTCGAGATCCAAAGATGATGGTGTTTTGTGGGATGCATGTGTTATCTTCCTATGGACTTTGCTGTTGTACTTACCCTTATTGTGTCATTTTGTGCATATTTGATGATTAATACTTGAATTTCTGCATTATACACAAAATACACATAATGAGAGTATTTTATTAGATAATAGAACATAACAAATATACAATTAGGGGCTTAAAATGTATCATTTATAAGGATATCAATGACAAGGGTGTCTGACTGACCAACTCCCAAGGTAAAGAGATCCAGATTGCCGAGGATTTGATACTTCTCGCGGAGATTCACCAAATCCACCTTTGAAATTAACCTCTCCTAAAAAACATTGCTTTTAGCAACTAGTTTATCAGGAAGCTAATTCTGGCCTGCCATTGAAGAACGTATGCAACTTTGATTAACACTTGCAAAAACGGAAGTCGGACAAAGTGAGAAACCAGAAGCGAAACATGATATTTGAGAAATTGCAGAAGTAAAGAAACTCAACTCTGCGGAGAAGGAGACTTATATAGAAGTAAGGATTCGCGCATTTTTTTTGCAGTCACATACCCATTTAATGATGTACACCGCTCGAGGAAACGTTTCAGATTCATTCATCATGATTGTCCAGCTCCTCATGACGTGACTCAGTGGAATGGCGAGTTGGCCCACTAACTCGTGGGGAGCAACTAATGATACACCAAACCGTCTTGTAATTCATATTGTACACGTGTCATGATGATCAAGCTAGCATGGATCTCCAAGTGAGCATATGTCCTGGTCTGGACCAAAGGCCAGAGCACTCCAAGCCCACTAAGACAAATTGGACCTAGACAGCAAAGTTGTATCTGGCCCATAAGTTAAATGGTCAAGCCCAGTACCCATAAGATCTAATAAGGCAAGTATCTGGGAGTTTGACCTGAGACAGGCAGGCCAGTAACACATTGACTCCTACTAGGAAACAAATATGATAGTAGAAGTCGTGCATGAAAACTCTCTTGCATGTACAACTCTCAACAAGGAAAGGATCTCTAACAGATATATTTTCTTAAAACACGTCACTAAAGGCATAGCCGAACAAGGAATCTTGCATGATAAATAGATAACAAAGTTGAGGAACTAAGGTACAACACAAAACCCTAATTTAAGCAATACACATTTCTCATGCCTTGTCTCACTTTAGTATTGGAATGCCATTGGCCGCCACAACGGTGATCTTTGGCTCACGTTTGTTCCTTGTGTAGGTCAAGGTCAAGGTCAAAGAGAACGAAAACTGATTTTTCAAATAGAATATGCATTGTGTTCCTGGTGGAACCACTTATCCACGAGGAAGTAGGCAAATAGGGCTATGGCAACTCCCACGGCATCTCCTAGAACCTTGAGGATTTTGTTGAGGGTGTCGTCACTGTCATTTGCTGGTGGTGGCGGTGGAGGTGATGTAGTGGTTGGTGAGGTGAGATGGGCAAGAGGTTTGGGTAATTTGTTTTTACAAAAGTGTCATCAGACATTACCCCCTCTTGTTTTGGTCTACAAGGTTTATGTTTCTTGGAGGTTGTGAAGGGTATTTCGTAGCAGCAATGAAAAGGGTCAATGCGACTATGGAGGGAGTATTCATTGTTTGAACTTTGAGGATTGAGGATTGAAGTAAAGAAGGTGGATTCAAAACCCATATACACCCATGCCATTCAGGTATTGCTTGTGTAATGGAAGGGGATGTGTCCAAATGAGGGCTTATTTATAGTCATGCATCATGTGGTAAAATTAAAGGAAATTCTTAGTGGCACAGTGGAAATCATTACTTAAAATTAATTTAATGCGGTAAACGCAATAACTAACGCAACCCATAACCACTAGGGGTGGAAATTCCCATCCCGCGATCTCGATCTCATCCCGATTTTTTTTGTCTTTTTGGGGATTGATCAAACTCGTCTAGATCCCGTCCTGTCCTGATCTAGAATGGGATGAGATTGAGATGGAGATTTTCAATCCTGCCCATCCCGTCTCGAACTTGTATTTAATATTTATTATTATTATAGAAGTGACATCATGAAATACTTTCAGTCATTTAATGAAAATTCTGATATGCATTTATGATGAATGTCTACCCCAGGATCAAATACACTCTTCGAATTCAAATAGCCGATAATGAAATACCATCAAGGACAAGTTATTTGAGGAATTTCTTGAGTAGCTAAAAATGAGCATGTTAGTATAATGATTGTTAAATTTATCCATTCCCACATAATTATGCAAACAAGGACTTGTTATTTGAGGAATTCAAATATCATATCTGATAATACACTAAAACGGTCCCAACTTTGCACCGTACACGTGTCATAATGATCTCGAAGAATAAAAGGCCCTAGCGTTAGCCAAACATTGATCCGACTCAAGCGGTTCTAAGCCCGTCCAATGCAGTCTGCCAGACGAACTCGAATTCTTACAGCCTGTTAAGCCCACGTGTCTCACAGCTATCCTCAATACCCGTAAGCCCTGCTAAGGCAAGTATCTCGGGGATCAGCTTCAGACAGGCAAGTACAGTGGCTCTTTGCTTCCAACTAGGAAAATAATTTAAGAATATATGTCACACATGGAGACTTCTACATATAGACTACTCTCAGAACGAGTGCTATCTCTCGCGTATCTAGGAGCACAAGTCTAACAAGGAAACTTTCTTCCATATCACGACTCCTAATTAGAAAAGGATCTCCACGAAGATCTTCTTCCCTAAACTACGCCATCGATGGCCTGGTCGAACCAGGATTCCAACACTGTAAATAAGACATGAGATTGGTAAGCTAAGGGACGCTACAAATTCCCTGTTTACAGCATTACACCTTCCTCATATCCCTATCTGACTTTAGCATCAGAGTGCCACCGGCCACCACAACGGTGGTTCGTGGCTCATGTGTGTTCCTTATGCAAGTCAGCGGGTTTGCAAGTCAAGGTCAAAGCAGATAGCGAAAAATGACTGCATAAGTTTGGCGCCATCCGTGGGGATGACAAAGTTTCTACCTTTCACAAGCATCATCTCTCCTCAGAATATAAAGAGATGGTGACCACCAGATCACGCAACAATGGAGAACAAAGGGACACGTCAAACGCCCAGACTGGCGCTACACCACCGCAGTGGTGCTGATGGCACACAGGCAACAGACTCATGCACCCACGCTAGCCACGACAACAAAGGACCCCATGATAGATTTGTTGTCGTCTCAAATACAACAAATCACCTGGAGGCTTTCATACAACAAAACCCTTCACCTGCTAATGGAAATCAAGAGCATCACAGGCCTCCATCTCCGGAAGACAACATAGAGCAAGCACATGAGAGTCAAGCCCCTACTAGTTCCCACTGGACTAGAAGAGGTGATTCAATTAACGCAGAACCGACTCTCAAGATAGAAAAGCTTGGCCCCAATAACCCCCTCCTTAGAGGGGCGCACGATCCAGACGTGTTGTACCGTCTCTCTTTTCCACCGTTCATGGACCATATCATAAACAATACTATTCCAAAAAAGTTCACGCCTCCAAAGCTTGCCTTCTACGACGGAACCACCAACCAGTTCGACCACCTACGCCATTACTAGCATGTAATGGCATTCAAAAAAGGATCTGAGTCGGAGATGTGTAGAACTTTCCCTACCAGCCTAAAAAAATTAGCACTAACATGGTTCCACGGCCTCCTGTCGAAGTCGATCAACTCATTCAAGACGCTGGCAAAGAAGCTCCTGAAGCATTTTGTCGGATGTCAGAATCCCTGGAAAGGCCCACACTACATACTATCTCTGAAACAGAGATCCAATGAGACATTCAGATAGTATGTCACATGCTTCAATGACGAGCTGACAGTCATTGATGGTTGCAGCGATGACACAATAGTGACGGCTTTTACCGCGAGCCTAAATGAGGGAAAACTTTATGAATGTCGCACCTTGGAACCCACTTTGGATATGGCGGAATTCCTTAAGAGTGCTCAGAGGTACATGACCTTAGAAGATTTAAGAACTATGAAGAGGGAAACAGAAGGTGAGAATAAGCCCTCCGCTCCTAAGGACAAGAATGAGGGAAGGAGAAGTGAGGATGAAGAAAAAAAAAAGCAAGCGAAAGTGCAATGACAACATGTCAGACCCTGGCCGGGCCAGGACAGAAAAAGCATCCAACTATGTTGGATCCAGATCCGTGACCCGCCTCAATTCTAGCCTATCGGACATCCTGATTTTCAAAAAAAATTGGGAAGATCTGAAGTGGCCCCCGAAGCAGCGTGGAGACCCCTCCAAACATGACAACAACAAATACTACTCATACCACAAGGAGGGTGGTCATGACACCAACGACTGCAAGAGTCTAAGGTACAAGATCAAGTACTGGATCCGCAGAGGCAAGCTAAAGGAATTCCTGGGCTCTGAGAAGCGACTAGAACGGCTTAGAGACTAGGGGAAGTCGGTCAAGAAGATCGAGAAGGAGACTCCGAGCATAATCTATGTCCTTCACGGAATCGAACCGGGCAAAGACCAGTCAAACAGGTCCGACAAGCGGACTCTACTAAAAATGCGAATACAACCTGCAGATGAGGACAAACGCGTTTACTACTCGAGGGTGCAAAGCCCTATTCCCACCTTAACTATTACAGACAAGGATCTCGAAGGAGTCTGAGCACCGCACAATGACGCTCTTGTCATATCAGTCTCCATTGCAAGGTGAGAGGTGAAAAGAGTTCTGGTAGATACGGGAAGCTCACTCAATGTCCTGTTTTACAACGCGTTCCACAATATAGACCTCAAGGGGGAAAACCTGACGTCCTCAGACTACCCGCATATTTGATTCGCGGAGAAAAATGTTTTCCGATCAGGAAGATAAGGTTAGGAGCAGTGTTCTAAAACGCGCTAGGCGGTGAGCGGGCGGCGAGCAAGTGCCTAGCGCCCAGGGGCCTAGGCGACACCTAGGCGGTCTTAGGTTTTGTATTATAACTTTAATAATTTACAAAAGTTAAACATAATACTTTATCAATAACATCCAATTTAATGCCAAAATACATATGCAAAATTTGAAAACAAGAGAAATTAACAATCATGAACAAAATTTATTAAAACTCAAATGACTGAAGTTGGTCATGATGGACACTTTATACAAAGTTGAATTTGTGGACAAATATCCGAACCTATTCTTTTATTTTTTTTCCTTCAAATTGCGTGAATGACCTCAGTCATGTTTGATAAAATCTACATTACTAAAATTGGTACCGGCAAATCCTCTAAGAATTCCATTAAGTAATCATCCTTTGCTACATTCAGACATATACTGAATAAAAAACAATTAAATTGTTTATTTTCAAAAAAGAGGAAAGAAAAATAAAATAAGAACACAATCAGCCTTATTAAAAAAATAAAAAATAAATAAAAAAACTCGCCTAGATTGCCTAGACCCGCCCAGAGCCGCCTAGACCGCCCAAAACCCGCCTAGCCATTAATCTGGGCATTTCTCTAATGCCTAGCGCCTAGGCCAATTTTTAGAACACTGGTTAGCAGTAGTGACAGGAGAGCCACAACTGAGAAAGGTCTTGTTCCTGGACTTAATGGTAGTAGACGCACCGTCTACCTACAACCTTATCTTTGGAAGAGCATGGCTACACCAGATTGAAGTAGTAGTCTCCACCCTTCACTAGTGCATCAAGTACACTGCTAACCACTCCGAATGAAGGATGCGTGGCACCAGCCAATGGCACGAGGCTGCCATTATGCCGCACTAAAGTAAATAGAATGTTCCCAGATCCAACTGGATCCTACAGCACAACCTGAACTAGAGCCAGACCATGTGACTGTGAACGCATCATTCTACTCGCACGAGAACCCAATAGCGGTGGCTCGTTTCAGAAATGGTGGACACTCAAGCAGTACGGGAGCAATCCACTCTTCAACCCAGTAGAACGGAGAAGTCATTGCAGACAGGAGTACAAACCCCGAGCTTCAGTAACCTCAGAGACATCAGTGAATCTTGGTAGTTCGCTGAAAGTATCAACGATCCTACAAAGGCCATGTGAATTCACTCCAGGGTCGGGTCGACTTCTCTCCAGCAATAGATAGTCTATTTTAGTTGTTTATTTTCCTTTCCATAGTCAATGTAGAGTTTTAGTTCTTAGAAACTTATGTGATTTGCAATTATTTAAGAATAAAAAAAGAATTACGCAAACCTAATCTTTTGATTACTGGAAAGATGTAACAACGGGCGCCCTAAGGCGGATATAAAAGACTACATACGACAAGCATATGAATCCAATGCGACATTAAATAAAAACTCGCTTAAACAGTCCAACTACATGAGAAGGCTCGGAAGTGACAACAAAGGTACCCCAAGTAAACTTCGCTCAACGACTCCTCCGAGAAACATGTCCCAAGATCAAGGACAAATGTGCGTAAATGAGTTGAGAGTACAGAGCAGCCGGTTGCTCCGCCAAATCACCCCAAGAAAGTGACCCGACAACGGCAATACAGACCTTGCAACGAGTTGCAGACTTCCTCAAATGGCATCCGGCATCCCAAAGGAGGTAGAAGATAATAGACAAAGATGGTCGCAAGAAATGAAACAGTCAAGGTCTCATAGTGCTGCCAAGCTAGGACACTTTTCCCATGCACGATACTCGGGGTGACTCAGAGATACCACCCCTGAAAGCATTGACGTATCTACCAACACTTTGATCAACCATAAACTAGCTGCAAGAATCGCCTATCTGCGGGCAGAGCGGCACAAGGTAACACCAAAGCGCAAGTGAATAAACAACAGACTCGTCCCTTGGGAGGGAGTGCATACTTCTTCTTTGCAAAGTGAGAAGAAATTACGAGATCTCAGCGAACCGATTAGGTGCTCACCTAGAGCAGGTGACCACGGATAACAGCAAGTCTCAACGCGACTCATTGGCGCAAATGTCAGAACATTCGAAGACTCCAACGATGGAGATTTCCCTCAGCCTTTGGAAAACCCAAAGCATTTTCTTCAAATAAGAACATTACAGGAGATACGCTTTGCTGAAGATGATTCCTATAGCGATGAAGAAACACAATTATATAAACATAATGGTTCACCAAACGAGTGCTTCAACATTAACTGTCAGCATTGTATACCATATGGGAAACGAGGAGACGTCGCTTCCCAAGGAAACTGCACATGCCCACGTTCATCCAATCAACGAGGCTGCACACAACCACATTAATTGAAGAGGGAGTGACCAATACTCAACCATTTCACTATCTACGCCGTACACGTGTTGCCATGCGATCTACGTCGTACACGTAGCATATTGCGTACAAGAAACCCTAGCTCGTGCTCTACGAGCCCATGAGCTCGGTGCACTATTTATACAGTATTCTACCACGTGTCTGACACGAGCATTCAAAACCCTAGTCAATCCTGACACACGGATCGCACCTGCATATCACCAGCTGATTCAAGGTACTCCTATCTCTTCATAACTCGTCCGCACAACACACTCCGCTCGCAGATATAGCCTCACACGTCCACAGTTGGCGGAGCCCCTACCTGGTCGGGCAAGCTTAGTCAGCTCTGGCTGACGACGATAGTTTCCAGTTCACCCTGACACCTAGTCTACCCAGTTCGAATGTTGATGGTTTAGGTAGTAGGAGGTTAATCAACGCTATCACGCCTGGTGACGACGACTCGCCAGGGATTGTTGCCCAATTCGCGGACAATGATCGACGAACCCAATCAGGTAAGCCTAGCTGGTGTCGACCAGTAATGAGAGCTTCTGATCAAACCCCAAACCTGCAGCCCCCACTGCGCGGATGTAGATGGTTTGGAAGGTGGGAGCCTAGTCAGTCCCGAACTGATTCTGACGGCTTGCCACGGGACCATTGATCTTCTATAGACTATGGCCACCGAATTACCAACCAAAGCCTCTAGCCCCCACTACGCGGGTGTAGATGGTTTGGAAGGTGGAAGCCTAGTCAGTTCGAAATTTATTCCAACAGATCGCCACGAGACCACTGCTCTTCTACAGACTATGGTCGCCGAATTACCAACCCCGGACTTGTAGCCCCCACTGCACATGTGTAGATGGTTTGGAAGGTGGGAGCATAGTTAATCCCGAATTGATTTCGACGGCTCGCCACAGGACCATTGCTCTTTTACAGACCATGGTCGCCGAAAATTCCCAAATTTGTAGCTCGATGTGCACGGGTGTAGATGATTTGGAAGGTAGGAGCCTAGTCAGTCCCGAACTGATTCCTACGGCTTGCCACGGGACCACTGCTTTTCAGCATGATCACTGAATCCCCTCTTCTCAAACTTGTAGCCCGCTACGCGAAGGTGTAGATGGTTTGAAAGGTGAGAGACTAGTCAGTCTCGAACTGATGTCGATGCCTCGCCACGGTATCATCACTCTTCAATAGACCATGATCGCCGAATCCTCGCTCCCCGAACCTGTAGCCAACTGTGCTTGGACATAGATGGTACGAAAGGTGGGAGCCCTAGACGGCTCACCACGCGAACACTGCACTCTTTCGAAATAGTGACCGAGGAGATAAATCACAGCATAAGCAGTGTCTACACACTCACATGGGCTGACATTCTATTACCATCAAAGGCCACTCATGCCGACTGATAAATCATCCCGCAAACACGCGAACGAGTGCTACATGGAATGCCAGCCCGAGCTTGCAAAACCTAACTGGGGACAAGTGCTCTAATTCAAAGACAACGCATGTGCTCGACTATCACAGTTCACTCATGCCAGCAACCGCAACCGACAGTCAGATAGGCAAAACAAACCCTCAGCTGCTTACCTTAAGGATGGATCACAGCTGGGTAGCATAGCCCGCTTCTGAACCATCCACGAAACGTCCACTATCGGATGTAACTAACCAACAGTTACTCCGAGTCACTTGCAACGCAAATGGTCAAACTCTCAACAGTAGATAGATCACTCGACTTCCTATTGACCCAACCAGCCTATGCCAAAATAAATGACAAGGTAAAACGTAAAGCGTGCAATTGGGAAAATGAGCGTAAAACGAATACAGAACATATTCAAGATAAATATGTTTTCATTAACAGTTAAAGCAAAAGAGGTACAAGTGTATAAAGTCTATTCCTCATCAGGAGAGGGTACAGAAACAAAAGAGTTAAGCTTAACTGATGAGGGAGTAGGAGTTGCATCTGTACACGCCGCAATCTGAGCATCATGATCTGGATAGCCCTCTTCGTATGATGACGCTAAAACCACTAATTAGTCTACATACGACATCATCTTATAGCGATCGAGGTCCCATTCCGAAGACTCCTCCTTCATCAGCGCCAGCAGCTCCAATCTACCGTGTACAACCCAGCAGAATTCAAACTTGCCTTGTTCTTGGAAAAGCTCTTCCTCACTCACCTTCGCTTTTGCAAGTTCACGCTCTAACAGCTCCAACTTGCCTGTCAACACATCAATTTGAGATTGCTCCATAGTCAAACTGCTCTTTACAGCACTGAGCTCATGTCGCTCTAATTCATGCTGGTCTTTGGCCTTCCTCTCCTCCCCGAGCATTGAACTCCACATCGAACTTCAACTGATGTCTGTGAACAACCCAATCAGCCTCCTTTAAGGCATTCTCATCAGCGAGAGATTGCAATTCAGAATGTGCCTTAGCCGCAGCTTCTTGCGCATTCTCCAGGTCACAATGGGTCAGATTTAACTCCTACTTGAATATGTCCCTTACGGACACCGCCTCTACTAAGTTAGACTCAAGGGCTTCCAGACAAACCCTCTTAGTCCCAACGACAATGACTGACTGTTCCAGCCTCCTCTCATCAACCTACTTCCTCAGTAACTCAATTTCATAAAGCGCGTCAGAATACAACTTCTGCATGTTCGATAAGACACTCCATGGTGTACACCCTCTCACGAGCCGCCTCAACTTTCATCCTAGCGACGGCCACCTAGCTCAAATGAGACATTCCTAGCGTAAAGTACTTTAAACCCTTGTCCATACGCCCTTTTAGCGTACCTTCCTGGGTTTTGGAGCATGATCCATCAGCCAGTTATGACACCTACTTATATGCTTCCTCGAAGCATAATCCATATCAATTTCCTGGTGCTAGACCTGGTTGCTCATCTTCACTAAGTCCGAGGCAAGCAGACTTATCCGCACATCCAGATGAAGCTCTCCCGGATAAGGAATTACGCCAGCACCACCCTTTGTAGTCGCCACTGCTCCCAGTCCCTCTTTCACAACCTTTCCTTTACCACCAACAACTGACCCATTATTGCAAGACGGCTTAACAGAATTCGGAGGAAAATAAGGGAGTGAGTTGTCCAACGGACCCTCCATCACCTTGAATTGTAGCCTGGAGCGAGACGGGAACAATACGGACATTGAGAAACTTGGCATGTGTCACCATGGCCACTATCGGACTACCCACCAGTGGGGCGATTGGATTCCAGAACCTCAGGCGAATGCTCATCGGAACCTTCTATCAGAACGGTCTCGGACGGATCGACACATGTAGAAGCTGCCATTGCTGCTAGCATCAGCTTCTCGCTCAAAGATTCTACCTGCGCGACACTAAGATTCAATGCATCTTTAACCCCTGCTAATCGCAGGTGGTTCCTCTCCCAGCCGGATACTTCGGCCTCCACCCTAGCAGGCCGACCAGGCTCATGCACTTCACTTACTGGAGCAAATCGTTTGGAAGATGACCCAGTCTTAACCCGGGACTTCTTCTAACTTACGAAAGAAGCAAGCATCTCATAAAGCTTTCCTTTTCCTAGAAGGGGCCCCACCTTCAAACTTAACTCGCGACGATCAGTAAAGAGTGGGTAACACATTTCCTCCACATTATTCATCGACAAGTCTTGAAATTTCTTCATAGTGTTTCGCTCCTTTGGGGTAAGAGGAATAGTGGGAAACTGTCCTGCAAGGAAACACGAGCAACAATGAGCATACAATCAGCGCAACGAAATTGGAAGATAAAGCTACAGTTAGGAAGTGGCTTGAACTCTTGTTCGAGCGAACGACCATTGAACTCGAAGTACTTTGAATCCGCAGGAGCCAAGAAGCAATACTTCTGCTAGGACCTGAAGTCATCAGGCGAATTCTCAAAGCAAGCTGATGACACATCTTACAAACGGCGTGATTGTTCAGCAGAGGAGAAGTCAGCAACTGGATCACCCGCGGAGTCACGCGGATGCCAGATTCCTTTACTCTAATCAAAATGAGAAGAACAATTTTGTACCCATTAGGTACCAATTGGGCAAGAGGAAATCCAAAAGGTCCAAAATCATGTCAAGAATAAGAAAGCGAACTCCAGTTTGGAGCATTCCGCGGTGCAAACAGATAAACCCCGCTGGTGGAAACATTGGCATCTGATCATCCATCAGAGCATATAATGGTAGGTCCTCAGAGACATGAAACTTCGTCCAGATTTCAGCATGGCCCGATTCGGAAAGACCCCTTTCTTCAAAATACTCAAGGCCCTTGGCCAAAATCATGTGATCAAGATGGTTTTGGTGAGCCATAAAGAAGATGAACAATCTTTTCAATTAGAAGATGAATAGAGCAAAATTTTGAAGAGTACAGAAAATAGAAGAGTTAGTCTCCGCATAAAGGAAGACCTAAATAGGGATTGGGTTCTAGCCTCTTCTCCATTGAACCGGCGCACATTCAATTAATGAAGCGCACGGCTCAAGCAACGATTCAGACTCAATCATCATGAACGGTGTATCTTTTCATTAAATGACTTAATGAACCAATGTGATGGCCCACTAACTCGGGGGAGTAGTTGATGATACACCAAAACGGTCCCAACTGTGTGTCGTACATGTGTCATGATGATCTTGAGGAATAACAGGCCCTAATGTCAACTCAACATTGATCCGGCCCAAGCGATTCTAAGCCCGCCGAATGCAATCCGCCAAACGGACTCAGATTCTTATAGCCTGTTAAGCCCACGTGTGTCACAGCTATCGTCAATACCCATAAGCCCTGCTAAGGAAAGTATCTCGAGGATCAGCTTTGGACGGGCAAGTACAGCGACTCTTTTCTTCCAACTAGGAAGCAAATTCCAAAGTATATGTCAGACGTGGAAACTTTTACCTATCTCCGGTATATCTAGGAGTATAAAGCTAACAGGGAAACTTCCCTCCACACCACGACTCCTAATTAGATAAGGATCTCCACAAAGATTTTATTCCCCAAACTATGCCATCGATGGCCTGGTCTAACCAGGACTCTAGCACTATAAATAAGACATGAGGTTGGTAAGCTAAGGTACGCTACAAATTCCCTATTTACATCATTACACCTTCCTCAGATCCTTGTCTTACTTTAGCATCGGAGTGTCATCGGCCACCACAACGGTGGTTCGTAGCTCACGTGTGTTCCTTGTGCGGGTCAACAGGTTTGCAGGTCAAGGTCAAAGTAGGGAGCGGAAAATGACTTCATCAATATCTAACAATGTTCATGTTAGCTTGCTACTTTACAACCTACCATAGCAGTTTAAAAAAAATCATTTTACGGTGCTTTATGCATTCAATGTTGTACAAAATAGACACTAGAGATGGAAAATAAATAAATACATGAATGAATGAATGAATGAATGAAAACAAACTAGAACATAAATCTATGGTCATACCAGTCATGCATAACTCCAAGGACCACAAACTAGAACGGCATTCTATACCCAACAAACAATCTTTTGATCAATTAATGTTGATGATACATCAAATAGTCTTCTAATTACGACCGTAAACGTGGCAAAGATCATCTATCATGAGGAACATGCACTTCAATCTCAACACGGATAACAAGTCTGGTCCTAGAAGCCCAAAGTGGCAAGTCGAGTCCTGGAAGCCAAAAGAGGCAAACCCGGTCATTAAAGCCCAAAAATGCCTTTAATAATAAACCAAGAACAAAGTCAAAAGCCCAAGCCATATGCCCAACGGATCTCTTCTCCTTAGAGAAAAGAGATGTTACGAAGGAGACAACTTGTGACGGGAATCACTCCCCCAAGGATGTATCTCAATGACGGAGGAGATCGTTGTGAGAAACGTCTCCCCTTAGGGACATGCTTAAGTCACGCAGAGAGTTAATTACACACATTATATAACGTAAAGGAGAAATCCACTAAAGAGGTATGCAAACATAACACAACTATACTCTGTCCAAATTATTTTTTCTCACAATTAACTGACCTAAGCATCAAAGTGCCTTCGACCACCAAACAGGTGGTCTTTGGCAATCTAACCTTGTTTTGCAGGTCAAATTTCTAGGAGGACAAATTTGTACGTATCAGTTTGGCGCCATACGCGGGGAACGACAGTTCATTTTTTTTTTAATTTGTTGGTAGTTTTTTTAGCACAAATCAATAACAAAAAGATTTAGTACAAATGGAACCTCCTACAAATTCTCAACTTACCAACAATCAAGGCAATCCTTCCACCGATGAAACTCAATTACCAAGTGGGCATATCCCAAGCCTAGCATTGGGAGAACCGATTATACAAGGTAGTACAGTACCACCACAAGATATGGTGGCTCGACAAGCCCATGCATTTCGGGGTACAATGACAGATCCTCATGTGGAGCAACTCTTCGCTCAAATGGCTTATCTAGCTAAAGTGGTCGAAAAACTTACTCAAGAATGTGTTCCACCTGTCGAACATGTTAGAACACCACTTCATCAAAATTTCGCCAACCATGTCTAAGAGAACCAAGAAGCTCCTGCAGAGCTTCGGAGAACGAACTTCAAAGGAAGTGAACCTTTAGGAGATGGATCTCAGACTGATGGAGTTCTTCAACATATCTCGTTCAGGATTGGATTCACAGATCCCAATATGATTTATGAGTTGGCCAGGCAACCCTTCTCCGATGAGATTATGAAGACACCTCTGCCGAAAAAGTTCACTTCGTCAAAGTTTGAAACTTATGATGGCACTGCTAATCTATCGGACCATCTGTGCCACTTCCATCATATGATGGCACTGAAGGAAAACACGGAGTACATCATGTACAAAACCTTTCCGACTTGCCTCACATTCATGGCAATGAGTTGGTTCAATAACCTTCAGCCCAGATCAATAGATTTTTTCCAAGCATTGGCTACGGCGCTCATCACGAGCTTCATTGGCAGTCAATGGATTAGAAATGGTCCTCATTACTTGCTTCACATCAAGCAAAAACCCGACGAGACTCTCAAGGAATACATTACATGTTTCACTGATGAGCTAACCATGATTGATAGATGCAGTGACGACACGATTGTGACCATTTTCACTTCCAGACTCAATGGAGGACCATTTTACAACTTCTTGAACCTGGAGCCTCCAAGGAGCATGGCAGCCTTGCTGAAAAGGGCTAAAAAATACATCAAAGAAGAAAAGAAAGAAGACAGGGTGATAGACTGTGGGAGGACAAAGGTCAATCCAAAAGACATCAGACTAATAGCATGTCTGAATTTGGCAAACAAGAATTCAAAAAGCTATGTTCCAGAAGAACCAGGCACGAACGGTCAACCCACTCGGTTAACATGAAGTACAAACCATTCACTGCTTTAAAAATGAATGTGGCAACTATCCTGAAGTCCATGGCAAACTGGGAGGTGTCAAATGGTCGCTCAAACTAAGGGGAGATCCTACCGGACGAGATAAGAACAACTATATTTATTTCCACAAGGACCACAGACATGATACTGAAGACTGCTACAACTAAATTGGGTACTAGGTCCAAAGAGGATGACTCAGTGAATTTGTCGGACTAAAAGACAAACAGTCCAAATGAAAGATAAAGCGAATGCACTGCAAGACCAAACGAACAGGTCAGAGAATTGATATACGTCGTACATGGCGTAGCCGGAGACTAGGATCGATCTAATCGATAATGAAAGCGATCTGTTAGGGATTTATGGACAAGAATACTACATCTAGACCTTCTCGCTCGACACCAGAATTGACTACCCAACTCTGGTTTTTTAGAATAAAAGATGCACAGGAATTTCATTTCCCGCACAATGAGGCCCTGATAATTTCAGTGTATATAGCCTAGTGGGAGATCAAAAGAGTGCTCGTCGACACGAGTAGCTCGATCAACCTCCTGCTTCTGACGGTATTTTGCAAAATGCAGTTCAAAGAAGGATCTACACCCATTGACCAACCTATGGTGGATTTTAGTAGCGAATAAGGTCACCCACTCGAACCAATACGATTACCAATTATCGCAGGAGCACTAGGTAAACCGTGAGTCCTGTTAATGGACTTTTTTTATTGTCGACGCGCTATTAGCATACAACATGCTCTTGGGAAGACATTGGCTACATGAAATGGTTGCAGTATCTTCCACCATGTACCAGCTCCTAAAGTATCACATTGGTGACGACGTTGGGGTCATCAAAGGAGATCAACCGGCTGCGCGTGAATGCCATTACGCATCAATGAAAGCCCCAAAAAAATAGCAATCACAGTCAAGACCAGAATGGCCATCACATCGGTCCGGTCAACTAGAAATGGATCACGGCCCGCCTGAAGATAATGCAGCTCCAACTAGTCCAATAGGACGACCAAATATTGTCCAATCGGAAGAAGAGATAGTACGGATCCATCTTGACAGTGGAAAAGAGAGCAAAATAGTTCGGATCGGCACAAAACTTCACCCGGAGCTGACTAAACAACTGATCTAGCTGCTAAAGGATAACCATGACGTCTTTGCCCCGACAATGAAGGACATGGTGGGCATTGAACCCTCTGTCATCAACCTGGATAAGAAGCCAATCCGACATGAAAAAAGGGCAGTTGCCTCATAGCGTAATCAAGTCATCAACGATGAGGTGCATCGCTTATTAAATGCAGGGATGATCAAGGAATCCCACTACCCAGACTGGCTGGCCAATACAATTCTGGTCAGGATGAAGAACGGAAAATGGAGGGTATGCATGGACTACACGAACCTCAACAAAACTTGCCCGAAAGATAGATTTCCACTTCCACGTATAGACATATAGTGGATGCCACCTCCAGACATGGACTCTTAAGCTTCATGGATGCATATTCTTGTTACAACCAAATACAAATGCATCCACCAGATCAGGAGAAAACATCTTTCATAACAGAAAGAAGTACGTACTGCTACCGAGTAATGCCATTCAGACTAAAGAATGCGGGAGCTACTTACCAACGTTTTGTGAACAGAATGTTCAGAGACAAGATTGGAAGACCATTCAAGTCAGACATAATCAAATTTTTTGGTCCGATCACCATATCGGACCACGAAATATATCAAAATAGTCAGAACATTCAAGTCAAACTTGCTAAAAAAAACCTCTTGGTCCGATCACCATGTCGGACCATGAAGTGTAACAAATTTGTCAGGACATTTAAGTTAGACTTACTTACAATTCTCTTTATCCGATCATCATCACAGATAAAAAAAAATATTAGAACTAGTCAGGACACAAAGTCATACTAAGTGTCTAAATTAAAATTACTCGTGTTCGACAAACAAGTCGGACAAGAAAGTATATTCAACAAACATGGACCATAGAGTCAATCCAGATATCCAGTTCGAGAACTAAGACAAAAACAAGAGTTTCACATATAAGGATTACCAAGTCCACATTCATAGAATTGTAAGTATAAATTACAAGTGAGACAAGAACGTCTACGAAGCCCAGACAACAAAGCAAGAATCTACACCTCAAAGTTAGCCTAGACGTTAAAGCCATATTACATCTATGACATCTTCTAAATCAAAGTAAAGACTAGAGTATCTATCAGAACAGTCGAACAACAACTATTATGAGAAATGAAGACATAACAACACAAAACACACAAACATCAAAGAAAAAAATATTCATTAACGATCTAATCTATTATATCTGGGGAAAAAGTTACATCAACAACATTTGGAGATCAAAGTAATTAAATCATCACTAGCAGGGACAGTTGGAGGAGACTGAACATTATCTTCAACAGCACGATCAGGGGGAAATAGAGTCGTCTTTAGCAGCATGAAAAGACAGAGATTGAGTTTTATCTTCAATAACAGGCTCAGTGAGAAGAGACAATGATTTTTCAACAGTGGTAGGATCACAAGGAGGAGAAGATGCTTGACCTTCATGAACAGTATCATTCAGAAGATTCGAATAGGTTCTTCTGCGTCCTCAGACGAAGTAGATACATCCTCGAAGAGTTGTTAGCTATAGCACGATATTTCAACATATCACGACCCTCCACCGACTCAATGTAGTCAATGATTTCAATCCTACCATTGATAATCTTACCCCACTCTACTGCCTCCGCAGCAGCCTTAGCTTTCTCCGATAAGGCAGAAAGTTTTTGCTTGGTTTGAACAAGTTCTTCTTCAACTCCAAAGAGCTTCTCCAAAGCTTGCCCTTTTCCTTTTCTCTCCTCAGCAAGTTGTTCTTGATGGAAGTAAGTTTTGCAGCAAGTTGCTCAACTCACACTTCAGCAGTCTTACGAGCAATAGACTGCAACTCGGCAACATGTTGTTATTGATCACGAGCAGCCTTCCCACCAGATAGCTCGCTTTCAACAATAGCCAACCACCCCCACAGGCGATTCATCTCCTCCTCCGTAATAGTAAGCTCTAAAGCATACTTATCATGGACAAACTCTTATTCCTTCAAAGAAGCACGAATAGTACCAATCACCTTCTCCTATTATGCACACAACTACTTCAGCTTATCCACTTCAAATATAGCGCTAGAAAGCTACAACAACTGCTCTGCCATCTTATTTTCCAAGAATGACATGTGATCACGAGTAGCCTGGTACTCGGATCCCATCATCCCAGCATAAGTGAGATGGGACATCCCCTCCATTAATTGTTTAACACCTTTGTCAAGGTGCTCCCAAGCTAGACACACTGGCATTAGGACTTTTTCCATCAACCACTTGTGCCACAAGTTAATGTAGTTACGTGCACTCTCCTGCACGTCCATCTCCGAGTTCCAGTAGAAAGTCTAACCCGTATTAATACGGATCTCTCCAAGAACAGGTTCCTTCCAACTAATTTGTGGATGAAGAAAAGTGGGGTTCGGAAGAACTGAAACTCCATCTCTATTCACCGATTTGATGACCAGAACTTCAGGGATGACAGAAACACCACTCTTACCTTTCTTCTTCAAAACAGCAGGGGCGGGCTTCGGACAAATAGGAGAAGTAGACAACCCCCTCAACCTCATATCGGCAGGATGGGGAGAAGAAGAAGGGGGAGACTTAGAACTTTGACCACGATCAACTTCAACGTCAAGGGGGACTTCTCGTGCTCATTCAACGGACAAGATACCTCCACCTTACTTATCTCCACAGCACGATCCAGTTCTTCAGCCTCTTGAGCAGCAAGATGAGCATCATCTTCATTGTCCTTTTCAAGAAATATTGGGGCAGGAACATTCCAAACAACCCTCAAAGCAAAACCAACAGACCTCTTCCCTTTAAAGGGTGAACAGGACTAACCAAATCTCTCATAACCAGCCTCTTTGACAGGCTAGCAAGCCTAGTAGCCTTCCTCTTCCTGGTGGTCGAAACATCACCGATAATGCAACAGGAGCAATGAGATCTGTAACTTTCTCAGTGGAGCTCACTTTCCCATCAACGCTAGTGATGATACATCAAATCGCCCTCTAATCAGCACCATACACGTGTCATGATAATCTCGTCAACTAAACAAAACAAGCCTGATTGCATGCTCAATCTAGCGAGGCCTAAATAACACTAAGCCCATTATTGACAAAATCTAGACAGTCGGATCTGAGTTGCAATGAACCATTAAGCCCACCACATGGTCAAGCCCAATACTCGTAAGACCTCTAAGGCAAGTATCTGAGATATCTACCCAATACTGGCAGGCCAGCAACACATTGGATCCAACTAGGAAACAAATATTTGACTATAAGTCAGGCAAGGAAACTTCCTTGCATGGACAACGCTCATAAAGGGAAATAAGGTTGATGAACTTAAGGTACGCTAGAAAATCCCAATTTACAGCTTTAAGCCTCTCCTAAGCCTTATCTAACTTAAGCATCGGAGTGTCACCGAGCGCCACACGATAGTCCTTGGCTCATGTGTTCTACTTGTGCAAGTCTAGGCAAGCAGGGACGAAGGAAAGCAAGAATCGACTATATCAATTTGGTGTCATCTATGGGGAACGACAGAGTTCCTCAAAAAAGAGTAGTACAACCTTTTCCAGAGAATCAAGGAGATGGTGACAACAAGGTCTCGCAACAATGGAGGTGTTGCGGGGGCCTCGAACGTTAAAACAGGTAGAGCGTTTCCCATTCCACCATCGCCACGGGAAGAACCTCCTCAGACCCCGCACCGATGGCGGCCGCAGCAGACCCAAGGGTGGATCTAATTTCAACACAGATGCAGTAAATCGTAGAAACGCTTGAGGCATTCAAACAACGAAACCCTCCACCAGCAGAAGGAGACCGTGAGGAACAAAGGGCTCAGTCTCCAGAGAGTTCCAGAGAGCATGTTTTATAAATTCGCTCTACCCCAGCAGCTTCTCAATGGACCAGAAACGGGGGAGCAGCCAATATAGACCCAGCATCCAGAGCGGACAAGCACGTCTCACACAACCCCATCCGTAACGAGGGCACGAGCCCAAACGTACTATTTAATCTCACAATCCCTCCATTCATGGATCATATCATGGATGAACCACTGCCAAAGAAATATACACCACCAAAACTGGAGTTTAACGACGGAAAAGGAGACCCGTCTGATCACTTGCACCACTTCCAACACGTTATGGCGCTCAAAAAAGAGTCTGATGTGATAATGTACCGGTCATTCACTGCAAGCCTAAAGACATCTGCATTGACGTGGTTCCACAACCTTCCTCTGAAATCTATTGAATCATTCAAACATTGGCATTGGGTTCCTCACATGCTTCATGGGCAGCCAACAGCTCAGGAAGGGTATGCATTATATGTTGACCCTATTGCAAACACAGAACGAAACGTTGAAGAAGTATGTCACTCATTTTAATGATGAGTTGACCCTCATCAACGGATGACACAGTCGTCATGGCTTTCATTTTGGGTTTGAGCAGAGGCAAGTTCCATGACTTCCTTACCCTGGATGCCCCAACCAATTTGAAAGACTTGCTCATAGATGCCCAGAAATAAATTACTCTGGACAAAATGCTTGCCCCCAAGAGAGAAGCAGGGTCAGAGAAGAAACCCTTTATCCCCAAGGATAGGAAAGAAATGAAGAAAAAAGAAGACGATAATGGAAACAAAAGGAAGCGCACAGACAACAAGATCGATTCGGGCCGCACCAGGCAGGACAAGACCTCTAATTATGTCGGATCCAGGTCTGTCACCCTTCTCAATACCAGTCTGTCCGACATCCTTGATTCCATCAAGGATTGGGAAGAGCTGAAGTTGTCGTCTAAGCAGCAATGAGGCCCCGCTCGGTGCGACAACAGCAAATATTGCGCCTACCACAAGGAAGGCGAACATGATACCGAGGATTGCAAAATCCTCAAGGGGAAAGGCGAGTACTGGATTAGGAAAGGCAAGCTCAAGGAGTTCATATGCTCGGACAGGAGGCAGGCCCGAGCAAAGGAAAGAACAGACACTATCAAGGAGATTGAAAAGGAAGCTCCTGGCATCATTTATGTCTTTCATGGGGTCGGTCCCGAAGAGCAGCGGTCCAACAGGTCTAGTAAGAGGACACTGATTGTGATGCAAACACCATCTCAGTATGAGGACCGGCAAGTGCAGCATGCACAAATTCACAGCCCGATCCCATCATAGACGTTTACGGAAAGGATCTTCAGGGGGTACATTCTCCTCACAATGACGCCTTGATCATCTATGTACTCATCGCTAAGTGGGAGGTAAAGAGGGCCTTGGTGGACACTGGAAGCTCACTGAATGTCTTGTTCCTCAGTCCGTTCCACAGCATGCAGCTACTGGTGAAAGACTTAACCCCCGCCACCTACCCCATGAATGGATTCAGCGGAGAGAAGTGCTACCCCATTGGGAAAACCAATCTAATGGTGGTGGCAAGAAAGCCATAATTACGGAAGTTCCTTCTCCAGGAGTTCATGGTGGTTGACGCTCCGTCCACCTACAACATTATTCTAGGAATGTCGTGGCTTCATCATATGGAAGCAGTGGTTTGCACTATGCACCAGTGTATAAAATATACAACCAACCAGGCCCAAAGAACTATCTGAGGAGATCAACTAGCAGCAAGAGACTGCTATTATGCAGCCCTGAAGCAACTAAATTATTGTTAATTACAACTCGGGCCCACAGAACCAACATTGCAGTCACCGAGCCTAGAAATAAGATAATCATTCCATGAGGGAAATGAGCCCCGATAATCAAAGTGCAGCTATGCGGAGAGCCAGAAGTCAGAGCTAACAGCACAATTCAGACTAATAAAGAGCTAAGTAACAATACTTCAACAAACATGCACCTACTCCAAGAGCTGTTAATCAACAAGGAACTGCCCGCTAACACGAAGTCCACTATTTAGTAACTTCGCTAGCTTTTAAAAAAAAACTTCGCTAGAGGGACCATGCAATCCGAGCCAGGACCATTTGCATCTCCTTCAGGGCCGGATTAGCACAGTCTCCGCTCGGAATTAAATTATTTGCTGCTTTGATTTCATTTCTTGTTATATGTTTTTCAATTCAGTTTAAAAGAGTTGTTCATACAAGACACATTTCAGAAATAAAACAGATTTTATTAATTGCAATGAGAGTTATTACAAAGCTTGACGGTCAACTAGTACATCAGTTTATACACTACAAATATCTAAGTCCGATGCAAGAATTTATTCGCTAAAACAAGGGTAGAAGAAAAGGTGGTGAAAAAAAAGCGTCTGTGACATAAAGCTGACGAAAACATCCCGGAACAACGGGATCGTTGAGGTCTCACAATGCTACCAAATGGGGACACCTCTCTAATGTGTAATGCATGGGGTGTTGTGAGGACCATCGCACGACGTCAGTAAATGGATGAGAGAGTGCTTGAGCACCGGAAGATGGAAGACAGACCTGACCCCTGAGCGGAAGTCTGTAACTCTTCTTCGCAATGTATGAAGATATTACAAGATCTGATGGGATCGACATGATGCCAACCGAGATCAGGCAAAACCGCAAAATAGCAACTCTTGATAAGACTCATCGGTGCAAATGTCAGAACATTCGAAGACTCTAGTGAGGAAGATCTTCCTTAAGCCTTTGGAAAATCCAAAGCAAACTTTCTGGTAAGATGCATTTGATTAACATGTTCTATTATTCTCATTGCAGTCTTGAATGCAGAATAACCAGCCTATATATAGGCGAGATGGTTTACTAAGCAGGGTCAACAAGTAGTTACTTAAGAATTAAATTTCGTACGAGAAATCAAAAAAACGAGGGTTCTAATTGCAAATGCACAAGTCCACATCTTTCGAATTAATGACCCAGCAAACAGCCCCGTTAACTTGGGGAGTAATCGATATTGAACCATCTAGCAGTATGCACAGTATCCTTGGCACGTTGATCCACAAAGATTTTTTTTGATTGTGCCCCTCCACTAATGGGCCCAAGCTTATGCCCTGCCAAATACGGCCCAACACATGCAAAGGAATAAACAACAAAGGCCCTAAGCGCCCACAGAATAAGGAGCGCGCCTACAGAGTATTATCATTAAATCCAAGGCATCAGCTCCATATGTTGTTCATTAAAGTCTGTCAATCTATTATTCGTCCAATCAATCGATCCGAAACTAGAATCAGATCGCCAAACGAGCTAAGTAAGTCAAAATTACACGACCAAGATCTTATTCTGACCAAAACTTAGTTAGCTCTGACTGATTACAATAGGTTCTAGTCCGCTCTAACACCTAGCCTGCCAAGAGTGGGCGACAATGGGTTAGAAAGTGGGAGCTTAGTTAGTGTTTGTAATACCTAACCAAGATGGCTTGCCAATGACCATTGCCCTGCTATAAATGATGGTCGTCAAACCTAACCAAAGCTTAGTCGGTTTCGACCTATGACGATAGCTTCTGGTTCACTCTAACGCCCAGTTCGTTAAATTAAACGGGTATCAACAATTTAAAGAGTGGCAGCTTAGTCAGCGCTTTGATGCCTGATCAAGATGGCTTGCCAGGGATCATTGTCCAAACATGAGCAATAATGACCTAACCCGACCAAAGCTTAGTCGGTGACCACCAACGACGATGGCTTCTGGTCATCTTGAAGCTTAATCCGCAAATAACAGATCTGATGGCTTAGAAATGGGAGTCTAGCCAATGCTCTTGACACCTAATTAAGATGGCTTGCCAAGGTCACTACTCGTTTGCAAACAGTGATTGTCGAACCTTGACCAACACTTAGTCAGTGACCGCTGATGACGATGGTTTTGGTCTGCTCGAAACCTAGTTCGCTGTGTGCGGATTACAATGGCCTAGAAAGTGGGAGCTTAGTCAGTGCCCATGTAGCCTAGTGAAGACGGCTTGCCAGAGATCATTGGCCAACTACAGACAATGATCACCGAACCCTGCCAAAGTCTAGTCAAAATGACTGACGATAAGAACTTTCGGCTCACTACAATTCCTAGTCCGCCACGAGCTGATCAAGATGGGTAGGAAAGTTTGACGCCTGAGATCGCTTGTCAGGGACCAGCATGGTCGCCGAAACCTAACCTCGATTTAGTTAGTCATAATTGGCGATAACAACCCTAGTCCAGTTAAGCCTATATTACGAATAGCAAGTAAAGACGAGTCAAAAGTCCGGTAAGAGTTCTGGAAACTCGACCCAAATGACTCACAAGGACTACCATTCAATCATCTACAACGGTGCACGTGCTGGGACCACAGTCTGACTAATTCGCTTATAACAACAACTGCTAGTTCAACAAAGAACAAAGCTGCCAGACAAAGGGTGTATTGCACTCCCTGATCTCTAAAAAGAGTCTGACCAGAATTGCAAAAAACTATTGCAACACAATAAGTCAGAACTCATACCAGCGAACCAATCATAAAGCTTCCTAGCATAGCGGAGCCTCTCGTCTGACAATTAATGTCAAAATAAGACAAAGCAGGTAAAAGCTAGAAGAAAAAGCAAAGGAAAGCAAATAAGTACAAAGTACTATTATTTCCAAAGCGAAAAGAAAATACAAGGTTCACCCCTCGGCAGGAGGAAAGTCATATACAACTGAACCAGACTTAGCAGGGGAAGAAGCAAGAGACACATTTGTAGGTGTTGCCTCTCGATTTCCCACGTCAGGGTTGCCTTCTTCTTCAGACAAATCAGAGGCCGCTCCAAACTCTACATATGCAATTTCTTCATAATAGGAGAAATCCTTTATCAGATGCGACAGCTCCAACCTTCCATGCACGACTCTACTGAACTCAAACATGCCTTGGGCCTTGAGAAGCTTCTCCTCGCGCACTCTTGACTCGGCAAGCTCTTCCTCCAGTCATTCTAGTTTGCCCAACAGCAAGTAAATCATGAACTACTCGGCATTCAGCTTACCATTAATAGTAT
Organism: Berberis vulgaris; assembly: GCA_963556465.1. Classification (NCBI taxonomy): domain Eukaryota; kingdom Viridiplantae; phylum Streptophyta; class Magnoliopsida; order Ranunculales; family Berberidaceae; genus Berberis; species Berberis vulgaris. The sequence goes on along the minus strand of OY747126.1, from coordinate 35,528,641 downwards.
TCAACTCATTTTGAGCCAAAAGAAGTTGCTCTTTTGCAGTCCGCGCACTCATGGCATTAAAACAACGTCGGCCTCGACCTACTGACATCGAACAGTCCATTCGGACTCCTTGATCCCCTCAGCATGTAGTTCAGCCTGCACTCCGACCACAGTCTCATGGGAAAGCTACAAGTCACAACGGACAAGGTTCAATTCATTCTCGAATTGATCCCTCGCGGACACTACCCCCGCCAAGTTGGACTCAAGCGCTTCCAAGCGAACCTTCGGGGTCTCTGACCTAATGAATCAGGACTACACTCCAGTATCTGAGAAAGCTTCAAGTTGCTTCCTCAACTAATCAATCTCGTAGAGAGCGTCAAAGTATGAATTCTGCAAGTTTGCAAAGACTTGCTCCATAGTATACACTATCTCACGAGTGACCTCAACTTCAGTTCCAGCTGCAATCGCTTGATTCAGATATGACATCCGCAGCACAAAATGTTTCTGCCTTTTATCCAAATGCTCTCCTAGCATCCCTCCCTCTGGCTCCGGAGCGCAGTTCGCCAACCAGTCATTCCACCTGCTAATATGCTTCCTCGAAGCATAAAAGATGTCAACCTCCTAATGCCAAGCTTGGTTGTTCATCCTTACTACATCTTGAGCAAACAGACTGATCCGAGCATCAAGATGAAGATCATTCAGAACCAAAATCACCCCAACACTGCCCTTGGCCGTCTTCACTGCATCAAGGCCCTCATCAAGAGCCTTCCCTTTGCCCACAGCAATCAGATCTTTTTCACACACCGATTCGGAATCAGTTGACGGAGAAGAGGGAAGTGAGTTATTCCTTGGACCCGTCGTCAATTCAATATGAAGATGAGAACAAGATTGTGCACAATATGGGTGATGAGAATGGGACCCTTCACCATGGTGTCGGCGATCAGACGACTCTTCAACGGGTTCATGATCCAGAGAAAGGCGGAGTTCAAAGTCCTTTATTGAAAAGGGACGACCAGACGAAGCTTCCATGCCCGCCTATAGAAGCATATTATTTAGAAACTATGCCTGCTTGGTGCTAAGTTTCGTTACATCCTCCATGCCCACCATTTGCAGATACTTCCTTTCCAAGTAAAGAAGGGAAAAAGGGACCACGGTCTAGGCATTACACCCCTCAAAAACAACAGTCTTATCCGGCACTTGCTCGACAGCATCACATCCTTCTGACGAAGCCAATCGCCCTCGGTCAGATCTAGGCAAAGCACGAGATATCTTCAGATGCACAGGAGAAGGAAGCACATCATCTATTTATGCCCTCATCGAAGGGCTTGAAACCCTAATCTTGCAAAGTTTCCTCTTCCTCGAAGCAGACACACCTTCGGGCTTTAGCTTCTTTACCCAAAAAGCGTAGGACCCACATGCCAATGAGCCCATAGTCCACTACGTGCAATGTTAGAAAACTCAATGACATCCTCTACCTCTAAACAAGGCATGTCGCGGAACGCATCCAAAGTTGTTTTATCCTCAGCAGAAAGTGGCGAAGCTGGAAGTCTCCCTGCAAAAACCACAATAGGCCAATCGAATATGCAGCTAACATAAGCAAGACTAGAAAAAGAGTAAAACTTACCCAATGGTCTAAATTCACGCTCAACCGGACGACCATCAAGCTCAAAATGTGTCGAGTTTGCAGGAGCCATGAAAAAAAACTTCTGCCATGATTTAAAATCATCAGGCAGATTGTCGAAGCAGTCTGGCGACATCAACACACACACAACATGCTCGTTTATCTGAGGAGAAGTAAGCAATTACATCACCCTCGAAGACACTCAGACACCAGCATCCTTAGCCCTAATCAAAATGGCAATCACAGTCCTATACCCATTCAACACAATTTGAGTGGGTACAATGCCGAGGTACGCCAGGAACTCCCAAATCTCCTTGATACATGAAGGCGGACACCCGATTGAAGCATACCTCAGTGAAGACATTAAAAAACTTGTGGCCCTTAGCGAACAATTTTTCAAAAAGTTGATTCTGGCCCATCGTGAAAGAATATACAAGCTTTCAAATACGAAGATTAAGCGAAGTCAAAAGCACAAAAGGCAATACAGCAAAGCAGAATCTATGAGATCGAAAGAGTAAATGGGCTACACTTCACAGGTAGGAGATCTATATAGAACATTGAACTCCAGCCTTTCCTTCTTTCAAACTGGCACACGATCAATTAATTAAAATTTGCCACTCGAGGAAACAACTCATACTCAACCATCATGACAGCACGATTGCTTCATGAAATGACCTAGTTAACCGATAAAACAACCCACCAACTCGAGGGGAGTAGCTGATGATACATCAAATTGTCCTTTGATCAACATCGTACACGTGTCATGATAATGTCACGACCCGATCCACGAGTACTATATTGTCTGCTTTGGGCCCAAGGCCCGCACGACTTTAAAAGGCCTCGTATCAGAGTGTACGCAGCAGATGCTCACGATACGATATTGTCTGATTTAGGATCCATAGGCCTGTTGGGCACCAACCCTTACCCTCCCCCTCACGGTTTTGCTTTTTCCACCCACCTACTGGGGCTCCAAGGGCCTCGTATCAGAGTGTATGCAGTGAACGCTCATGATACGATATTGTCCGCTTTGGGATCCACAGGCCTGTAGGGCACCAACCCTCACCCTCCCCCTCACGGTTTTTCTCTTTCCACCCACCTACTGGGGCTCCAGAGGCCTCGTACTATGGGGATCCGACCTGGCACATAAGTAGATCACCCCCCTCCCGCACCCAGGAGATGTGGGACTATGTCCCCCTTTGTAGCTCGTCCAACCCCTATTGGGCCTGTTGGGCCTATTGGGCTCCAACCCTCACCCTCAGGTCCGCCCACTCCAGGGTCTCACAATCCACCCCCTTAGTGCCCAACGTCCACGTTGGCAAACTTCTGGCTGGGTCAGGCTCTGATACAATTCTGTAACGACCCGATCTACAGAGTACTATATTGTCCGCTTTGGGCCCAAGGCCCTCACGACTTTAAAAGGCCTCGTATCATAGTGTACGTAGCAGACGCTCACGATACGATACTGTCCGCTTTGGGATCCACATGAATGTTGGGCACCAACCCTCACCCTCCCCCTCACAGTTTTGCTCTTTCCACCCACCTACTGGGGCTCCAAAGGCCTCGTATTAGAGTGTACGCATCGGACGCTCACAATACGATATTGTTCGCTTTGGGATCCACAGGCCAATTGGGCACCAATCCTCACGATTTTGCTTTTTTCACCATGCATTGGGGCTCCAGAGGCCTCGTACTAAGGGGATCCGACCTCGCACATAAGTAGATCATCCCCCTCCCGCACCCAGGCGATATGGGACTATGGCTCCCTTTGTAGCTCGCCCAACCCCTATTGGGCCTATTAGACCTGTTGAGCCTATTGGACTCCAACCCTCACCCTCAGGTCCGCCCACTCCAGAGTCTCACAGATAATCTCGTCAACAAAAAAATTCAAGTTTGATTGCATGCTCAATCAAGCGAGGCCCAAACAACACTAAGCCCATTATTAGCAGAATCCAGACAGTCGGATCCGAGTTGCAATGAGCCATTAAGCCCACACGTCACGCGGTCAGGCCAAATAATCGTAAGACCTCTAAGGCAGGTTTCTGGGAGATCTATCTAAGACTGGCAGGCCAGCAACACATTGGATCCGACTAGAAAATAAATATTAGACTATAAGTCGGGCAAGGAAACTTCCTTGCATGGACAAGGAAAACCTCTCTCACAGATCTAGGAGCACGAGTCGTGTAGTAAAACTATCCCACATGGACAGCTCCCAATTAGGAAAGGATCTCCAGAAAGATCTCTTTCCCTAAACTACGCCACCAAAGGCCTAGCCGAACAAGGGCTCTCACACTATAAAAAGGATATAAGGTCGATGAACTTAAGGTACGCTACAAAACCCAATTCATAACTTTAAACCTCTCCCAAGCCTTATCTAACTTAAGCATCGGAATGCCATCAGCCGCCACACGGTAGTCCTTGGCTCACGTATGCTACTTGTGCAAGTCTAGATAAGCAGTGAGGAATAAGAGCAAAAATCGACTACATTAGCTAGCATCACCAATGCTAGCAAGAGTAGTACGCTCCTACGCCACATCAGAAACAACAAGAGAGGTAGCACGGGCAACAATGACGTCAGAGTTGCGATTTTCAAAAACCAAAGAAAACTCCAAAGTGTTCAGACTATACAAACCACTTCATTCAATGGTATCCGGCTTGAGGAATTCTTCCAAACGAACATAAGGAAGCGAAAGGAACTGCTTCCTCACTTCCTCCTCCGCGTCAGTCAGATAAAAATCATTCCACTTCGTGGGTTCCCTGAACAACCTTAGAATGGGCCTGTTGTCAAGCATAAAATACTCAGACTTCATTCAAGCAAAAAAACACGGTCTTGACCAGAACCTGAAATCATCATTCGGCTTCCCCAAACAAATAGGTGAATGAAGAAAGCAAACACGATTCGTGTTAACCTTAAACGACACCACTGTGTGCAGAGTTTTTTCGTTTAAAGCAATATCATACTAGAAGGCCCTCACCATAGTCCCAACCATGACCCTCCAATCGTTGGGTCCCATTTTAGTAGGAGGAATACCGACAAAATTCACATAATCCTCGAAGATTTTCGAAACTGGAAAACAGATACCATCCCTGAACATTCCAGAGGAAAGTGTAATGTAAATCAGCCTCAGACGAGCAGGGTTGTCTCCCCTTCTGGGCAAAACAAGCTCCAAGTCAGACGAAATAGAAAACGTCTGATGAACATAATCTAAAGTTGTTTGGGTTACCTGCCTAGGCTCAAAGAATACCTCACAGATGCTCGTTTATCGTCACTTAGGGTTCTGTTGGAAACCATGGCAAATAGTTGAAGGATACAGAAAATAAAAGAAAGTAGAACAAATGAACTCTAATAATGAAGATAGCGTAAAAAATATAACACAGATCTCCACCACCATTTTATAGGGTTGGGATACAAAAACACAACTAATGGGAAGTCGTGCAGAAAAACAATGATAAACCCTAAAAGCCAACTATCGAAGAGTCAGTGGCCGCTGCAAGCATGCCCACTAACTAGGGGGAGTAGTTGATGATACATCAAATAGTTCTCTAATCACGACCATATATGTGGCCAAGATCATCCATCATAAGGAACGAGCTCTTCATTCTCAACACAGGTAACAGGTTCAGTCCTAGAAAACTAAATTGGCAGGCCCGGTCATTAAAACCCAAAAAGGTCTTAAATAATAGACCATGAACAAAGTCAAAGGCCCAAGCCACATGCCCAATAGATCTCTTCCCTTAGATAAAAGAGACGTTACGAAGGAGACAAATCGTGGTGTGAATCACTCCCCCAAGGACGTATCTCAATGAAGGAGGAGACCGTTGCGAGAAACATCTCCCCTCATCCGCGCCCTACATGCTAAAGTCACGTAAAGAGTTAATTATGCACATTATATAAGGTAAATGAGATATCCACGAAAGAGGTGTGCAAACATGACACAACTATACGTTGTCCAAATTCATTTTCTCCCACATATTAACTGACTTAAGCATTGGAGTGCCTTCGGCCACCGAACAGCTGGTCTTTGGCAATCTAACCTTGTTTTGCTAGTCAGATTTCTAGGAGGACAGATTTGGACGCATTAGATGCAAATATGCTAATGAAGATATTTGACAAACAATGGAAGGGTAAATTCATTATAAGCTTGCATCCGATGAAAGAAAATAGCATAATGAATTTGGAGGTAGCGTGGAGCATTAATAATGAGTACCATACCCTCCATAACCAGCTTTCATGTCCATCACATTTCGTATATGCCCGAATATAGCTTGCTAATATCTCGTACTAGTACTTTGATTCTGCTTTGAAGAGCTTTTTTCTAGATATGTAAGCATCCAGTTGTATGATTTGGATATATGGAGGGGTTTGCATCCGTGTAGGCCATGTAGCAAGTTGTGTTCCATATCCCTTTTCAGGTAGTCTACTAATGCATGTTCTTATATCAACATACTTGCGAAGATCTACGAAAAAAAATTATTGATATTATAACAACGGTACACTCATCCCCTCCCGCCCCAAACCCGTCTGGCATGGGACAAGGTTGGGATGAGGTATGCCCCGTCTCGAAAATAAAGCAATGGCATGGGATCGGGATGAGGTCCATCCCTTCTCGTGCCCACCCCTAATAACCACGTGCTATGGATGGATAAGACATGTTATATTTTTCATCTTCCACAAATACCTTAACAAATACCTTGTTACATTAGAGCATTCAATTAATCAGTCTTTATGGAAAAGAAGGCCCAAAACTTCAAACTTACTGTAAATTTTGAAATTTTAGAACTTTGAGAAACATTGAAAAGTCTATAAATATGAAAATTATATATAAGTCGTGGCAAGATGTATAAGTCAAAGATAAGAAAACAAGATGAAATAACACGGGGGCAATCCGATTTTATCCAAACATCTAACAAATCAATGAATAGTCGCTCAAGTATTGTTGAAAAAGTGATGACAAAAAAATCAAAAATAGACATTCGGAATTTGATTTGACACAACAACAGTTTGAAATACAGCTGAAAGAATGAAAAGACATGGTTAATTTTTAGAAATAGAACAACAAAATACTAAGATTGTAGAAAAGCGCACAAATGCATAAACAAAACATGTAAGAGCCAAAGAGAGTCGCACGCTCGCTGTGATTATATCAAGTGAACGTTAGATTCTAAGTATGAAACTTGAAGATTGTCAAGATGGGGAACGATAAAAATGGGTCATACGAAAGCTTAAGGAGATTGTAACAACACAAAAACATGAGGATAGCGATAAGAATGAATTGTTGTTTGTATTTTCATCAAGTAATTCTATTGCAATTTTCTTATATTCAATCAAAGATTTAGTTCATTGAATCAAATATATTATATTCATAATTCAAATTAAAATACCAGAAGATACAAATTCGAGTTTATAACAATATTACATCAAATATTAATAGATTGAGACCAAATGTGTACAATCATTTCGTAGTTGACAATAGATTTTTGAGTCTCAATACGTATGATTACGTTCAATTTATTCTACATAACGTCCCCCAGTTACAGGATTCGGGGGAGCTCATGCGCAGAAAGCGCAGGATGAGGTCCTGTGCACAGATCTGGACCGTCAGATCTGTTGGACGGTCCAGATTCATGGATTTGAATCCTTTTTATTTCATATGTTTTAGCAAAGGGATTGAAAAAAGACTTAGCAAAGGGATTGAAACGGTGTTGAATTGCAATGTTGGAATCCATCCCTGTTTGATTGAAATCTCGTTGGAGTTGTAACAAAGGAAATGGATCAAAAAATGGTTTTGTGATAATAGGGACTCTTGAAGCTGCTTCGTTTAACACCCCAATATCAAAGTAACTCGAATTGTTCACACCCCATACTTGCCCAAGTCCACCCATTTTTGATATGGTTTCAAGCTTTTTACATTGAGCTCGCTGTGAGGAAGAGGTTTCTTCTTTGACTTTTTCAGTTTCGCTCAATGGCTTGTGTGTGTTTGGGTCAATCCCCTGTTGCCTGAGTTTCTTCTTCAAACAAGAATTCCAGAAGTTCTTAATCTCATTATCTGTTCTTCCTGGTAATTGTGCTGCAATTTGAGCCCACCTACAGAAATAAAGAAAAGAATAAAACACCCACCCATTTTCGAAGAATTCCACATGGAAGAAAAAGGAGGAAGAGACTCTCTTCTTCTTCGAAAGTTCTGTTTCAATCCCTTTGCTAAAACATATGAAATAAAAAGGATTCAAATCCATGAATCTGGACCGTCCAACAGATCTGACGGTCCAGATCTATGCACAGGACCTCCTCCTGCGCTTTCTGCGCATGAGCCCCCCCGGATCCCCAGTTACATGGTTATGGGTCGTCTCTGTTAATGGTATATCACTCGGAAGTTATTGATGTTGGTTTGGCTCCTGATCATGCTCACCCTCGATAATCATGTTATGTAAAATAATGCAAGTGGGCATTATATCATGCATCTGTGATTGGCTCCAAGTCCTCGCATGATGAATAATAATGGTGCATCAAGCTTGCAGGACCCCGAATGCCCTCTCTACATTTTTTGCATGCTTTATTGAACCTTTGCATACAATTTCTATTTCTCGTTGATAGGAGATGTTGTTTACTCTATAGTTGACCATTTTGGGTGATGCCACCAGCATGATAATAACCCATTTTATATTGATGTCCGTTGATTGTAAAGTTTGTCGGTGGAGCCTCGCCACATAGAAGTCAATTGGAAATACTTGATCTATCAAGGACATTGATATCAAATGATCCCAACATCCCAAATAAAGCGTTCCATATCCACATATCATTAGATGCAATTGTTTCTATCACTATAGTTGAACCTCGTTTGTAGTTTTGATAAGTACATTTCAAGCGGTTGGGAAATTCTTCCATTGCCAATGCATAAAATTAACGATCCCTTGCATGCATAGGAACCTTATTTTTGCATTTTGAGTAAACAACATAGCCACATCTTCTGTTGTTGGCTTTCTTATATATTCCTTACACACAATGATCACAATCTTGCAAAAATGTTGAAGACTTTCAAATATAGTAGTTTCAACAATTTCCAACCATTTATCAACATCGTCGCCTGATGTTCTATTAGCGAGCATGCAAAATGCACCTATAATTTTTCTGAAGAAGAGTATGACCCATTTCTCCCGAGGCATTCGGTTTTTGTATAAAGTAGTCGTTGTTTTCAACAATGGCATCACAGATGATGCAGTCATTTTTCACTCCCTACTTTGATCTTGACCTGCAATCCTGCTGACCTACACAAGGAACGCACGTGAGCCACAGACCACCATTGTGGTGGCTGATGACACTTCGATACTAAAGTCAGATGGGGATCTGAGGAAGGTGTAATATTGTAAACAGGGAATTTGTAGTGTACATTGGCTTACCAACCTCATGTCTTATTTAAGTGTTGGAGTCCTGATTCGACCAGGCCATCGATGGCGTAGTTTAGGGAAGAAGATCTTCGTGGAAATCCTTCTCAAATTAGGAGTCGTGCTGTGGAGGGGAGTTTCCCTTTTAGCCTTGTGCTCCTAGATACGCGGAAGATAGTTCTCGTTTCGATAGTAGTCTGTGGATAGAAGTCTTAATGTATGTCACATACTCTGGAATTTGCTTCCTAGTTGGAAGCAAAGAGCTGTTGTAATTGCCCGTCCGAAGCTGATCCTCGAGATACTTGCCTCAGCAGGGCTTACAGGTATTGAGGATAGTTGTGAGACACGTGGGCTTAGCAGGCTGTAAACATTTGAGTCCGCCTGGCAGACTACATTGGGTGGGCTTAGAACCACTTGGGCCAGATCAATTTTGGGCAGACACTAGGGCCTGTCATTCCTCGAGATCATCATGACAGGTGTACCATGCAAAGGAGGGACCTTTTTGGTGTATCATTAGCTACTCCCCCCCTCCTGAGACTAACTATTTTATTTTCTTTACTCTTGGAGATTTTGCTATGTTCATATTCTGATTGAAAAGATTGTTCATCTCTTCATGGCTCACCAAAACCATCTTGATGACGCGACTTTGGCCAAGGGCTTTGAGTTTTTCGAAGATAGGTTGCTTTCTGAATCAGGCCTTGCTAAAATCCGAAAGAAGTTTCAGGTCCCTGAGGACCTGCCATTATATGCTCTGAAGGATGATCAGACGCCAATGATTTCACATGCGGGGTTTATCTGTTTGATCCGCAGAATGCTCCAAACTGGAGTCTGCTTCTCTATTCTTAACGTGATTCAGGACTTCTTGGATTTTCTTGGAATTCCTCCTACCCAATTAGTCCCCAATGGGTACAAAATCAATCTTCTCCTTTTGATCAGAGTGAAGGAAGTTGGCGTCCGCGTGACTCCATAGGTGATCCAATTGTTGACTTCTCCTCGGCTGAACGATCACGTCGTTTGTAAGATGAAGTCGCCGGCTTGCTTTGAAAATTTGTCGGATGACTTCAAGTCCTAGCTAGAGTATTGATTCTTAGCTCTTGAGGATTCAAAGTATTTCCAGTTCAAGGGTCTTTCACTCGAACGAGAGTTCAAGCCACTTTGTAAGTGTAGTTTTATCTTTCGATTATGTTGTGCTGATTGTATGCTAACCATTGCTCATGTTTCTTCACAGGGACGTTCCCCACTGCTCCTCTTACCCCAGATGAGCAAAACACTATAAATAAATTTAGCGAATTGTCGAAGAAGAGTGTGGAGGAGGTCATATGTACTACCTACTTTATTTGTAGTGGGTTGCGGGACAACTGGCATGACGCCCCCACCCTTTACTGATCGTTGCAAGTTAAGTCTGAAGGTGGGGCCTTTTCTAGAAAAAGGAAAGTCGTCGAAGTTAAGGCTCCTATTTTGTCTGACACAGAAGGGATTTCTGAGACACTTGCCTCATTTATAAGTTCAAAGAATTCCCGTGTTAGGACTGGGTCGTCTTCCAAATGGTCCGTTCCAGTAAGTGAGGAGCGTGAGCCTGATTGGCCTGCCAGGGCAGAGGCCAAAGTGTTTGGTTAGGAGAGGGACCGCCTGCGATTAGATAGGGTTGAAGGTGCATCAAATCTTAGTAACGCGCATGCAGAAACTCTGAGCGAGAAGTTGATGCTAGCTATTGTGGCGGCTTCTACTGGTGTTGATCCGTCCGGGACCGTTCTACTAGAGGGTCTCGATGAGGATTCGTCTGAGGTCCCGAAGTCCAATCGTTCCACTGGTGGGTTGTCCGATAGTGACCGTGGTTACATCGGCCAAGTTTCTCATAGTCCGCATTGTTCCCTATCTCGCTCCATGCCGCATCTCAGGGTGATGGAGGGTCCATTTAAAAACTCGCTACCATCTCTTCCTCCCAATTCCACTGAGCTATCTCGCAATAAAGGGTCAATTTTTGGTGATAAATGAAAGGTTGCGGAGGAGGGCCTGGGAGCAGTGGCGCCTACAAAGGGTGGTGTTGGCGTAATTCCTCATCCAGGAGTGCTCCAGGCCTGGCACCTAGAGGTTGATGTGGATTATGCTTCGAGGAAGCATATAAGTAGGCGTCATAGTTGGCTGATGGATCACGCTCCAAAACCCCAGAATGATACGCTAGAAGGGCGTACGGATAAGGGTTTAAAGTACCTTATGCTGGGAATGTCTCACTTGAGCTAGGTGGCCGTCGTTGGGACATAAGTTGAGGTGGCTCGTGAGAGGATGTACACCATGGAGCGTGTCTTCTCTAACATGCAGAGGTTGTATTCTATCGTGTTTTTTGAAATTGAGCTCCTGAGGAAACAGATTGAGGAGAGGAAGCTGGATTGCGATTGATTCTGACCTATTCTATTGCGAGATCTCGGAGTCAATGTTGCTTACCTGGATCCAATAGTGGGCGTTCTACGGATGGTTTAGAAGCGAACTATGCTACCCAGCTGTAGCCCATCCTTACGGTAAGTCACTGGGGGCTTGTTTCACCTACCTAGCCGTCAGTCGCGATTGTTGGCATGAGTGAATTGTGATAGTCGAGCACATGCGTTGTCTTTGAGCTAGAATGTTTGTCCCAAGTCAAGTTCACAAGATCAGGCTGGCATTCAATGTAGCACTCGTTCGCTTGTTGGCGAGATGATTTATGGGTCGGCATGTGCGGCATTAGCTGATAATAGAATGTCAGCCCATGTGAGCGTGAAGACGTTGCCTGACTTGGGATTTATCTTTGCGAATGCTGTTTTGAGAAAGAGTGGTGGTCGTGTGGCAAGCCGTCTAGGGCTCCCACCTTCCAAACCATCTATGTCTTCCCACCTTCCGAACCATGGAGCGAGGATTTGGCAAGCATGGTCTGTTGAAGAGCGATAATCTCGTGGCTAGTCGTCGACATCAGTTCGGGCTGACTAGGATCCCAATTTTCAAACCATCTACATCCGCGCGTAACGGGCTACAAGTATGAGACGAGGGGATTCGGCGACCATGGTCTGTTGAAGAATAGTGGTCCCATGGCAAGCCGTCAGAATCAGTTCGGGACTGACTAGGCTCTCACCTTCCAAATCATTTACACCCATGCGCATCAAGCTACAAATTTGGGAGTTTTAGGCAACCATGGTCTTTAAAAGAGCAGTGGTCCAGTGGCAAGCCGTCGGAATCAGCTCGAGACTAACTAGGCTCCCACCTTCCAAACCATCTACACTCGCGTAGTGGGGGCTACAAGTCTAGGGTTAGTAATTTAGCAACCATAGTCTGCAGAAGAACAATGGGCCCGTGGCGAACCGTCGACATCCGTCTGAACTAACTAGGCTCCCACCTTCCAAACCATCTACATCCACGTAGTGGGGGCTACAGGTCTGGGGTTGGTAATTTGGCACCACAGTCTATAGAATAGTGATGGCCCCATCGCGAACCGTCGACATCAGTCAGAACTGACTAGGCTCTCACTTTCCAAACCATCTACACCCGCACAGTGGGGGCTACAAGTTTGGGCTTTGATCAGAAGTTGTCATTGCCAAGTCATCGCCAGCTAGGCTTACCTAATCGAGTTCGGCGACCATTGTTCACGAAGGGGGCAACAGTCCCTAACGATTCGTCGTCACTAGGCGTGATAGCGCTGATTAGACTTCTACTTCCTAAACCATCGACATCTGCACTAGGTGGACTATGTGTCAAGATGAACCGAAAGCCATCATCGTCAGCCAAAGCTGGCTAAGCTTGCCAAATTAGGTGGGGGCTCCGCAACTGCGGGCGTGCGAGCCTATATCCGTGAGCAGAGTGCGTTGTGCGGACGAGTTTTGAAGAGACATAGTACCTTCAATCAGCTAGTGATATGCAGGTGTGATCTGTGTGTCAAGAATGACTAGGTTTCTAATGCTCGTGTTAGGCACATGGTAGAATATTGCTTGAATAATGGTCCGAGCCCATGGGCTTGTAGAGTGAGAACTAGGGTTTATCGTATGAAATACGCTACGTGTACAACATAGATTGCATGGTAACACACGTACGGTATAGATTGCAAGACGGTTGAGTATCGGTCACTCTCCCCCCCCCCCCCCCCAATTATTGAGGTTGTGTGCAGCCTTATTTGATTGGACGAACGTGGTCTTGTGTAGATTCCTTGGGATCTGTCGTCTCTTCATTTCCCATACGATATTCAATGCTGACAGTTGATGCTGAAGCGTCTGTTTGGTGAACCATCGTGTCTATATAATAGTGTTTTCTCATCATTGTAGGCATTATCTTTAAAGCGTACATCCTGTAATGTTCCTACTTGAAGAACATGCTTTGGGTTTTCCAAAGGCTGAAAGGAGATCTCCATCGCTGGAATCTTCGAATGTTCTGACATTTGCGCCTATGAGTCGTGATAGGACTTCTTGTTATGCGTGGTCACCTGCTCTAGGTGAACACCCAATTGGTTTATTGAGATCTCTTAATTTCTTCTCATGTTGCGAAGAAGTGTGGACTCCCTCCCAAGGGATGAGTTTGTCGTTTATTCGCCCACGCTTCGGTGTTACCTTGTGTCGCTCTACCCGCCGGTAGACGGTTTCTACGGCTAATTTATGGTTGATCGAGGTGTTAGCAGATGCGTCGTTGTTTTTGATCGATCTCAAATCTTATTGCAAGCTCACAGTTTTCCATTGAGTTAGATAATGGCAAATACTAGTTATCCCACAATGAGAGCTATAAAGTTAGGAAAGCTAATCTTGAAATCTCTTTCGAAACTTAACCTAGTTAGAAAAGAGGTAATTGGTGAAATATTTAAAATAAAAATGCAAAATAAAACCTAAATGTGAGATTTAGGGCTTTGGGTTTACCATCATGATTAGATGACACTATTAGGCCATTCTTAGATTAATCATTCCAAATTCATTAACACGTCCTAAGGTAGATTATCATCTCACCATAGGATGGAAAATATGGATTTATGAGAAATTTGATTTCAAACTTGAATTATATTAGTAGTCTAAGAATCAAGTGTGGATTTAAAAGCATACAAGGAACCCATACTTAAATGAAACACCAAATATCTAACAAATAAAAATGAAACTTAGACTAATAATATGTAATAATTATAAGCAGGAGCTTGTTAGAGAAATTGCAATGATAGAAACTTATCTAATCTTGAACTTAAGAAGTAGTAGAAGAAAGCATGGATTGAATTCATATGATGAAATACAAAACATCTAACTTACCTTATTGGTTCATGACATAATCAGATTACAAAATCAATCTAACTACTTGCTTTTCTAATACATAAACTTGGAAATAAACTAAACTTAAAGAGGACCATCTTGGAGCTATCCTCCCATGGGCTCACCCACAACCTAAGGTGGGATGTTAGCCAAACGTGATAAGCTCTAGAAATATTATAACTTCTCTCAATTTGATTACAACTCTTTGGTTTTCTTCCTTCCTCCCAAGTATACTTCAAGCATAGGGTATTTATAGGTGAAGAGGTGTAAGATGGTAGAGTGGATGTGAAATAAAATAAGAAAAAAATATGGTAGAATAAATTTTAAAAAAAATTAGGGAATATGTTGGAAAATGGATGGTGGAATAAAGAAAAGATAAAAGAATATAGTAGAATAAAATAAGAAAAAGTTAAGGGAATATGTTGGAGAATGGATGGTGAAATATGTAGAGATTTCTTTTGGCTAGGATGAAGTTGCAATGTGGATGTCCAAATCTTTAAATTAATTTGCTCGAGATCCATAGATGATGGTGTTTTGTAGGCTTGACTTCATGGACCTTGGGCTTGAAAATCTTTGGTAATGCGTGTGTTATCTTCCAATGGACTTTGTTGTTGAACTTAGCCTTATTGTGTTATTTTGTGCATATTTAATGATTAAAACTTGAATTCTTGCATTATACACAAAATACACGTAATGAGGGTATTTTATTAGATAATAGAACATAACAAATGTAGAATTAAGGGCTTAAAATGTATCATTTATAAGGCTATCAAATCCCCCAAACCTACATTTTGCTATTCCTCGAGCAAAAGAAGAATAAAAACTAACTCTTTTTCGTAGGAATCACGATTACATTTAGCATATGTAATAAACCTTTATACCATTAGGTTTCCCCTAGTGAATGAGTTGTAGTCTCGTGAGGGTTTTCAGAAATGATACTCACAAACATTGGTGATACTCGGGACTCAAAATAAAAACTTTTGTAAAAAATAACTTTTTCCATATTTAACCTCAGAGAGTTCCTACTTGAATGTGTAAGCCTCGGGAAATGTATTCCTGTAACTTCCTGATTAGTATTAAGTCAATAAGTGACTTTAGTAAGCACTACTCAAAAGACATGAATCATTCATTCAAGCTTATATAAAGAGTTTGATCATCTTCTTTGTTGCAAATTTCAGTTTAAAAATGGATATATATCTTAATCACATTCTAGAAAATTCGCTTCAACTTCAAATCTCACAAGGTATATAATCACTCAGATATTTTGCTATTTTTTCTCAAATGTATGTGAATAGGATGAAACAATGAATAAGAGATAGTTCACATACAAGACAAAATATCAGAATTCGATAATATAATAAATATGATCTCAAAAAATAATATCCTCCGCTAAGAATGTTGATTCATTCATCATAGTATTCTTTAATTCAACCTCAACACTTCGGCCATATTTTCCTAACGATCAAAAGATTTTGACTAGATTGTAACGGGGCTTAGGAAAGGGTAACATTAAAGGTTAAGGATAAACAAAAGTACTTTTGATAAGGTTAGAGGTCTTCTATAAGTGTTGAAATTCATGGATTGGCTTAACTCCTTTTCTATTAAAGAGCTTTACATCTTCATGGATGTGGGAAACAAGGGCTACTTGTTTTTTTTTTTTTTTTTTAAATTTTTTGTTTGTAAATGACTAAAATCTTATGCAACCTTAGATTATATGACCTAAACTAAATGCAATATGTTAAAATCTTATGCAACCTTAGATGACCTAAACTAAATGCAATATGCAATATGCAAATGTACTTAAAGGGGGACATTAATCATGACACTCAAACAATGCTCAATCAATTCATATTCATCCACCTAGCAAGTAACAAGTAGATCAATTAAGTGCAAGGGACGATTGATTTTTAAAACCCAATCTAATATAAGTGGAGAATGATTTTGAGCACCTCAAAATCAATTCTCACCTTAGTTAGATTTTTCCATATGTCTTGTAAGTAAGTTAGAGGTAGCTTATTACGTAAAAATATCCTAGACCACCACACTAGGCAAAGATGCGTTCTAGCCAGGTTTTACCATATTTAGTATGCTGGAATTGGCTAAGCCTTTGAAGGGCGTCTTTAAGATCCAAAGATTTCTAGCAATATTTAGTTGCTACTTAAAAACTTTCAAGAACCCCTATGTTCCTAATCAAAATAAGATTAGACTTGTGAAAAACTTCGTCGAAACACCATCTCTCCAGGGGAAAAGGTAAGAAATGGTGGTGCAATCACACTAGTCTTTATCGGTGCATACCAATTGGCACTAGAGTAGCCTTACTTCGAAAGAGTTCAATCACAGTCTATTCCTTTTCTGAGGTCCTATGAAAACCGTTCTAATTGGCTCTAGTTATCTGAGTTCATTTTATTAAATTTGGCCAAGTTTGAACGTATTGGAGTGATGAGGTAGGTGATCAAATCCCACTTAGCTGCAAATAGCCAAGTCCGCTCTTATGTAGTTTAGCACATTTGGGTATCTTGCAAATTTTAAACACTCAAAACATTTCATAAACACTTCTTGCAGGAGATTCGAAGTGGGTTGAAAGAGATAACTCACTTTGCTTCCGGCTGTATCTTAGACCTTTTTTTGTTATTACAGCTTAATAATACAATTTTAAATCCTCACAATCACTCAAAGATAACAAAGAAATGTCCTAATTATGACCAAATTATCCTCCATTGTTCACTAAGTTCACCAAAACTCTTCTCCAAGTATCCTTTTTGCACAAACCATTTGATCCAATGAACAAATGGAAAAATGTCCGTGAAAGTTCAAATCATGTAGATTTACCAAATAAATTGAAAAAAATAAAATAGCAAACATTAGTTGGTCTAAAAAATCCAAACATGAAAATGTTACAGAGTTTCAAGACTACAAATGTTATCAAAACAATGCAAATGCACCTAAACTATACAAATGAACCTAAACTAAATTAGTGATAAGTATTCAAAATTGAATTTAAAACTAAATTTCCTTTGCTCTCCCCGGCAACAGCGCCAAAAACTTGATCGATCTCAAATCATACCGCAAGCACACGATTATCTATTGAGTTAGATAATGGCAAATACGGGTCTTATCCCACAATGAGAGCTATAAAGTTAGGAAAACTAATTTTGAAATCTCTTTTGGAACTTAACCTAGTTAGAAAACAGGTGATTGGTGAAGTGTTTAAAATAAAAATGCAAAATAAAACCTAAATGTGAGAGTTAGGGCTTTGGGTTTACCATCATGATTAGATGACACCATTAGGCCGCTCTTAAATTAATCATTCCAAATTCATTTACGCATCCTAAGGTAGATTCTCATCTCACCATAGGATGGAAAATATGGTTTTATGAGCAAAATGATTTCAAGCTTTAATTATATTAATAATCTAATAATCAAGTGTGGATTTAAAAGCATACTAGGAATCCATACTTAAATGAACACCAAATATCTAACAAATCAAAATGAAACTTAAACTAATAATATGTAATCATTATAAGTAGGAGCCTGTTTGAGAAATTGCAATGATAAAAACTTATCTAATCTTGAACTTAATAAGTAGAAGAAGAAAGCATGAATTGAATTCATATGATGAAACGCAAAACATCGAACTTGCCTCATTGGTTCACGACATATTCAAGTTACAAGATAACTATTTGCTTCTCTAATACATAAATATGGAAATAAACTAAACTAAAATAGAACCATCTTGGAGTTATCCTCCCATGGGCTCACCCACACCCTAAGGTGGGATGTTAGCCAAACATGGTAAGCTCTAGAAATACTACAACTTCTCTCAATTTGATTACAACTCTTTGGTTTTCTTCCTTCCTCCCAAGTATACTCCAAGCATGGGGTATTTATAGGTGCAAGGGTGTGAGATGGTAGAATGGATGATGGAATAAAATAAGGAAAAAAATATGGTGGAATAAAATAAGAAAAAGATAAGGGAACATGTTGAAAAATGGATGGTGAAATAAGGAAAGATAAAATAATATGGTAGAATAAAATAAGAAAAATATAAGGGAATATGTTGGAGAATGGATGGTGGAATATGTAGAGATTCCTTTTGGCTAGGATGAAGTTGCCATGTGAATGTCCAAATCTTCATATTAATTTTCTCGAGATCTATAGATGTGGTGTTTTATAGGCTTGACTTCATGGACCTTGGGCTTGAAAATCTTTGGTAATGCATGTGTTATCTTCCAATGGAATTTGTTGTTGAACTTAGACTTATTGTGTCATTTTGTGCATATTTCATGATTAATACTTGAATTCATGTATTATACACAAAATACACGTAATGAGCATGTTTTATAAGATAATAGAACATAAAAAATATAGAATTAGGAGCTTAAAATGTATCATTTATAAGGATATCAGCTTTCGGGGGTGGTATCTCTGAGTCACCCCGAGTATCTCGCATGGGAGAAGTGTCCTCGCTTGGCAGCACTTTGAGACCTTGACTGCTTCGTCGCTTGCAGCCATCTTTGTATATCCTCTTCTACCTCCTTCGGGAGGCCGTATGCCGTTTGAAGAAGTATGTAACCCGTTGCAAGGTTTGTATTGTCGTTGGCAGATCACTTCCTTGGGGTGATTTGGCGGAGCAACCAGCTATTATGTACTTTCAGACCCTTTTTCCACATTTGTCCTTGATCTTAGGACATATTTCTCGGAGAAATCGTTGAGCAAACTTTACTTGGGGTACCTTTGTTGTCTTCTGGAATCGAGCTGTTTAAGCGAGTCTTTATTTTTGTCGCATCGGATTCAGATGCTCGTAGCATGTAGTCTTTTGTATCCGCCTCAGGGCACTCGTTGTTACATCATTTCAGTAATCAATAGAGTGTGTTTTTATTTCTTAAATGATTGCAAATCACATAAGTTTTTAAGAACTAAAACTCTACATTGACTGTGGAAAGGATAATAAACAACTGAAATAAACTAACTGTTGGCGGAGAGAAGTCGATATGGCCCTGAAGTGAATTCGCATGGCCCTTGTTGGATCGTTGATACTTTTAGCGAACTGCCAAGCTTCGCTGATGTCTCTAAGGCTACTGAGGATTAAACCTTGCGTGGGAGCTAATATTCGTGCCGATGGAATGTCGGGGGGTTGTACTCCTGTCCACATTAACCTTTCCGCTCTGCTAGGTGGAAGAGCGGATTGCTCATGTGCCGCTTGAACGTCGCCTGTTTCTGAAATGAGCCACCGCTGTTGGGATCTTGTGCGAGTGGAGTGATGCGTCCACAGTCACTGGGTCTAGCTCTAGTTCAGATTGCGCCGTGGGATCCAATTGGATCTGGGAACATTCTATTTACTTCAGTGCAACATAATGGCAGCCTCGTGTTGTAGGCTGGTCCCCACGTATCATTCCTTCAGAGTGGTTAACAGTGTACTTAATGCACTGATGAAGGGTGGAGACTACTACTTCCATCTAGTGGAACCATGGTCTTCCCAAGATAAGGTCGTAGGTAGAGGGCGCGTCTACTACCATGAAGTCCAGGATCATGACTTTTCTCAGTGGCGGTTCTCCTGCCATTTCTGCTAACCTATCTTTTCGATCGGGAAGCATTTCTCTCCGCTAAATCCAATTAGCGGGTAGTCTGAGGATGTCAGGTACTCTTCTTTAAGGTCCATACCACATAACGCGTTGTAGAATATGATGTTGAGAGAGCTCCTGTGTCCAACAAAGCCCTCTGCACCTCCCACCTTACAATAGAGACCGATATGACGAGAACATCATTGTGCGGTGCTCAAACTCCTTTGAGGTCCTTGTCTATAAAGGTTAAGATGGGGATGGGGTTTTGCATCCTCGAATAATAAATGCGTTTATCCTCATCTGTGGGTTGTGTTCGCATCTCCAGTAGAGTCAGCTTGCAGGATTTGTTTAACCGGTCTTCATACAATCTGACTCCATGAAGGACATAGATTATGCCCGAAGTCTCCTTCTCGACCTCCTTGACTGACTTCCCTCGATCCCTGGGTTGTTATGGACGCACATCAGTGCCTAGGAATTCCTTTGCCCCTGCGGATCCTATACTCGATCTCGTAACTTAGACTTTTGCAGTCGTTGGTGTCATGGCCACTCTCCTTGTGATATGAGCAATACTTGTTATTGTCACGTTTGGAGGGATCTCTGAGCTGCTTCGGGGGCCACTTTAGATTTTCCCAGTTTTTCATGGAATTCAGGACGTGTGATAGGCTAGAATTGAGGGGGTTCATGAATCTGGATCCAACGTAGTTGGATGCTTTCTCTAGTATGGCCCGGCCAGGGTCTAACATGTGGTCACTGCTCTTTCTCTTACTTTTTTCTTCATCCTTTCGCCTTTTTTCCCTCCTTCCTGTCCTTAGGAATGGAGGGCTTCTTCTCAACTTTTGTTACCCTCTTCATAGTTCTCATATCTTCTAAGGTGATGTACCTCTGGCCGCTCTTAAGGAGTTATGTCATATCCAAAGGGGGTTCTAAGGTGAGGCAGTCATAAATTTTTCCCTCCTTTAAGCCCGCGGTAAAAGTCATCACGGGTGTGTTGTCGTTGTAGCCGTCAATGAGCGTCAGCTCGTTGTTGAAGCGCATAACACACTCTCTGAGTGTCTCATTAGATCTCTATTTCAAAGAGAGTATGTAATGTGGCCTTTCCGGAGACTCTGACTTCTGCCAAAGCGTGTCAGAAACTCTTTCACCAATGTCTTGAATGAGTCGATCGACTTTGGCGGGAGGTTGTGGAACCATGTTAGTGTTGAATTCTTCAGGCTAGTAGGGAATGTTCTACACATCACCAACTCGGATCCCTCTTTGAGGGTCATTACATGCTGGTAATGGCGTAGGTGGTCGAATGGGCCGGTGGTTCCGTCGTAGAAGTCTATCTTTGGAAGAGTCTCGTTCATGATACGGTCCATGAACGGTGGAACAGAGAGACGATACAGCACGTCTGGGTCATGTGCCTTCTGCAGAGGGGGTTCTGAGGGCCGAGCCTCTCCGCCCTGAGAGTCAGTTCCTTGTTAGCTATGTCGCCTCTTCTAGTCCAATGAGAACTAGCAGGGGCTTGACTATCCTATGTTTGCTCTCTGTTTGTCTTCCGGACATGGAGGCTTATGTTGCTCCTGATCTCCATTAGAGGGTGGAGGGTTCTATTGTATGAGAGCCTCAACTGTGTTTGGCAATTTGATGTATTTGAGACGACATCAAATCTATCCTGGGGTCCATCGTAGTTGTGGCTGGCACGGGGGTGTGAGTCTGTTGTCCTTGAGCCGCCGACACCACTGAGAGCGGCGGTATAGTGCCATTCTGAGCATTTGATGTGTCCCCTTGTTCTCCATTGTTGTGTGATCAGATGGTTAGCATCTCATAGTATTCTAAAGAGTGACTATGCTAGTAAAAGGTTAGGAACTTTGTCGTCCCCATGGACAGTGCCAAACTAATGCAGCCATTTTTCGCTCCCTGCTTTAACCTTGACCTATAATACTGTTGACTTGCACAAGGAACACACGTGAACCACAGACCACCATTGTGGTGGTTGATGGCACTCCGATGCTAAAGTCAGACAGAGATCTGAGGAAGGTATAATGT
Organism: Berberis vulgaris; assembly: GCA_963556465.1. Lineage (NCBI taxonomy): Eukaryota > Viridiplantae > Streptophyta > Magnoliopsida > Ranunculales > Berberidaceae > Berberis > Berberis vulgaris. The sequence goes on along the minus strand of OY747126.1, from coordinate 35,506,835 downwards.
TGTAAACATGGAATTTGTCGTGTACCTTAACTTACCAATCTCATGTCTTATTTATAGTGCTGGAGTCGTGGTTCGACCAGGCCATCGATGGCGTAGTTTAGGGAAGAAGATCTTCGTGGAGATCCTTCTATGATTAAGAGTCATGCTGTGGAGAGGAGTTTCCATGTTAGCCTTGTGCTCCTGGATACACGGGAGATAGTTCTCGTTCCAAGAGTAGTCTGTGGATAGAAGTCTCCATGTGTGTCATATACTCTGGAATTTGCTTCCTAGTTGGAAGCAAAAAGTTATTGTAATTGTCCGCCCGAAGTTGATCCTCGAGATACTTGCCTTAGCAGGAGTTATGAGTATTGAGGAAAGCTATGAGACACGTGGGCTTAGCAGGCTGTAAGAATTCGAGTCAGTTTGGCAGACTGCATTGGGCGAGCTTAGAACCGCTTAGGCCGGATTAGTGTTGGACTTACACTAGGGCCTGTCATTCCTCGAGATCATCAGGGCCTGTATTGCGCAAGGGAGGGGCCGTTTTGGTGTATTATCAACGAATATGATTAAACAATAATAAGGGCATTCAAAATCATCTCCTAAAAAATACTATCATAAAGGGGTTATCTGAAATGTAATTATTGTACAACGATGTAGCTGCAAGTAAGCACATCCGCCAAACCTTATTGCGTGGACAACAATCTAGTGATTCGATCTCTTCCTCAACCACATTGTTTGAATGTAGGATTAATGTTGCTTCTTGAAGAAAAAACATTGTTGTTCTAGAAATAAATGCAAATCTTTGTTGTATCTGAATCCATATTTTGAATCGGACGACTACGACACCTTGCATGATCCTTTTTCTAACCCAATGAGGAATAGCGTTACTGTCTAACATTTTGATGGCTAACTTTTGGTAAATAAAATGTTATGGATTGGACGTGATGGAAAAGAATAGATTTTGTTGAGGGAGAGATATATGTTGAAGAAGGAGCTAGTGGAATGAAAAATCGAAAGAAATATTCATGTTTAATATATTTTAAATAAAAAATTGGTCGTTGAAAATGGAACCCACCACCTGCAACCCTTTAAAAGTCACGTGCCCCTTAAAGGGTGGCGGGTGGTGGGTCCATTTTTTTTTTCGAAAAAGCTCTCCAGAAACTCACCTACTTTTGCTTACTAGGGCTATCAAAATGTAGCAATTCTTCTATATTTTACAATTAGATAAAAAAAATTTATAAAATAGTAAAAGATTAGGATACTATTGAAGATGTTATAAGAACCCAGGAGGATTTTAACAACAAGCTACATGACTTTGCCAAGTGAAGAGATTGTTAAAATTTAAAACAACCAATATTTTCCTTGATTTAGTTTGAACCTATTGGGGTGACTGATTTGTGGGTTAACAACTAAAATCTGACTACTATAACGAAAGTGAAGTTCTGCAACAGTGGGCGTGCGAAATGCGTCTGCAAAATTTTTCCTAGTTTTCCAAATAGCCCCTGCCTAAACGACAAAAAACCAAATGCATCCCTCCCTCAATAAAAACACTTAATATTCTTTGGTCATCGCAAGTACTCTCCGTTCTCCGCCTCCTTTACGATTTCAACTCGCAAATCCGCCACCGCCTAACCCCCTTTTCCTCTCTCACTCTCTTCATTTTTACCCAACTGTTCTTCTTTATCTCTTTCATTTCACATAATTGACACATGGATTTGTGATGGGCAAAATATGAAGCATTTCATGGGAACCCTTCGAAGTTGAACTTGGAAAGAAATATCAACCGATTCATGGGCATTCAGAGTAGTCTTCTCCATAAATTGGGGGTTTCAGTCCATTACACATCATTCCCTTTCGCACTTGAAAATCCATGAAGTGTAGAGGTTATTATCTGGATCTGTATATGTGTTTAAGAAGAAATCTATGCATTATGTGGATGACTGTGTTTAGGGTTTTCCACTTCTTGGTTTTGAGTGAAAGTTGACCATGAAATTGGCCATAAAAGCATGTGTGTGCGCTTTAATTTTAGAGTTTATTCTGTCATGGAGTTGAATTACTATGTTGTTTTCAATCTAGGTGTTTTATTAGATTCTACACTTTGGGTGTTTTAATAGATTCATGAACTATTTGTTAAATGGTTTAAATGATCATAAAGGTGGCATATGTTGTTTCGAAGGGTTTATTTGATGTAAAACCCATTTGTTTTGGTCCCTCCAATTGCGAATTCTCATTTTGGGTTTTGTTTCGAACATTGATTAGTAATAATTCAAGACTTCTTCGGACAATTGCGAAAAATTTAGAGCAATAAAAACCAGGGGTGTGTATCCCATCCTGTGATTCCGGTCCCGTCTCGATTTTTTGGGTTTTTTTAGATTGATCAAACCCATCTCGATCTCGTCCCGATCTAGAGTGGGATGAGATCGGGATGGAGATTTTCAATCCCGTCCATCCCGTCCCGTTTAGTTGGAAAATTCATATTGGGGAGGATGACCCATACCCATTGATGCAACCTAAAGCCATGCAACATTGGATCCATTGCAAATATCAAGGACCATTGAATATTGTAGGTGATGATGGTGGCAATGATAGACAACTACCACACAGACAAGTCATAGGGGATAGCTGAATAGTTTGGACTTCATTGTGGTTTCAACTATTACAATATTATGATTAAATATGAATGCATAGTGATAGTGATAGTGCATATAATTGTTAGGATTACATAGTATTTCAAATAAATGAGGTAGTATATGTTTGCATTTGAATTCAAGGAATATAATTCATCACAAAGTGTGATTATGATCAACTGTAATTTAAGGAAAGTGATGTTTTTGGTTGTAATTATGAGCACAATCTCATGATTAAATTATGTGCTGCCAGTATTTGTATTTTGTAGCAGTGATTGAGACGGACTGAAACAGAGTGAGTGAATGAGTAACAAAGACAAGAGAGAAGAAACTACATAGCTCAGTTTTCATCACGCTTTTATTTTTCTATTAAGCAAGAGCTTCTCCTCTAAGTTTGCCAACCTCACCAGCTGCTCAAAGGCAAGATACTCTTGCTTATAAGCACATGTCAAAAGAAACCATTTATGATGGTTTTAATCACTAGATCAATAATGAAAAAATAGAGTAGTTCCAACATCTTTATTCACATTTATGTTATTGCCTGTTGATCACATCCTATCCCGAACCCATTTGGGATGGGATGAGGTCAGGATGAGGTCTATCTTGTCCTGATTCTGAACGAACGGGATGGGATAGGGATGAGGTCTATCCCGTCCCATGCCCACCCCTAACAAGTACACTGAATATTTTTTTCCGCCTCGATAACATATGTAAGTGATTGTTTTGGTGAATTTTTGAAAAGAATACAATATGTGCTTTCATTCACAAACTGGTTCTGTCTTCGCTACTAGATGAATTGTTTGCCAACATAAAGGTGTTCTGTTTCTTTTGGTGTTTCAGAAGATTTAGAAGGGGTTTTGATTCAGTGAAGCATGGTAGGTTTCATAAATTTGTGATAGATGAAAATAAAATAATTGAGGTTAGAATGAAATGGTGGGGTTATAGTGTAAAAAGATGTGTGGGGAGTTTATGACCAGAGAGACATTTCGTAGTTTTTGAAGTTTCGAAACCATTTTTTCACAAATTTTTAGGGTTGTTTATGAAAGATTAATTATATTACTCCTAATATTGGATGAATCAATCCTACTCGAGAAGATTATGATCGAGGAATCTTATCTAAATGCCATGGAAGAAGGTTAGAGATATTTGTTGAGCACCCTAGTCAAGGCTTCAGTAGCTTTAGCCTATTACCCAGGGTTAGGATTCTTGTTGCGTCTAAAATGTTCTTCAAATTTCCCAAAATGCCCCTGCTCAAATGATGGATATCGAACGTGTCCCTCATGCAACTTTCAGATTTTCAACATTGCCCCTCATAAAATAATAAATGACTCTTATGTATGCAATAAATTCAATTTAAGAATAAAAATGTTGAGAGTTTGTTTGTAATACAATATGAACATAACTTTGATATTCAACTTTTGTATTTCCTAAATTGTTCCTTATTAAATGATAAATGACTCTCATGACTACAATGAATTGAATTTAAAAATAAATTTTTTAAGGGCTCTTTCGTAATAATTGTGAACACAATTTTAAATTATTTTTAATTCTTCAAGTTTCTTGATAATTATATAAACACCCTTATAAATAGCTATATAATTGGTCAGACATCCACGAGGTCGCAGGTTCGAGACTAACTAGTTGAGATTTTATGAGTTTTTACTCGATTATTAAAAGCACATGTGATATTGTAGCCTTCAGGCATGGATTAAAAAAAAAGACTCGCTAATTGGAATTTTATGAGTTTTCGCCAGTTTGAACGATCTCTAATCGAATTCCCTAACATTTTAATTTGTGATAGGTCCACGTAACGTGTGTAGAACATTGAATCGGGCTTGATGGAATAGAAGCCCATCCAACCCAATAATCCCTGTCTAGGGTTTAAGTTTAACGAAATAAAATCCCCAATCGCTCTGCTCTTCTCCTATCTTCTCCAAAACAAAAACACGGACACAATAAACACAATGGTTTTCTTCGAAGCAGGAACGGTGCCCTTCAACGCAGACGGATGGGGACCTCCAGAAACCCCATCAACACTTGTCTCCAACCATCCCTCCAACGTCCCTTTCGCCCCTTTCAACCGATCTGAGAAACTCGGTCGAATCTCCGATTGGACTCGCAACCAATACAACAACAGCAGCATCAACAACAACCAATCTCGCAACAAGAACCCTGCCGACTCCGCTTTTGACTTCTCTCTCGACGACTCCTCCGCCGCCGCTGATGACGATTCCACCTTCCGCCTCGTCGACGGCAAGCCACCCCCTCGTCCCAAATTCGGTCCTAAGTGGAGGTTCCAGCAACATCGCCAGCTCCCTCAGCGCCGCGACGAAGAAGTCGAAGCTAAGAAGCGAGAGGCCGAGAAGGAGAGGGCTCGTCGTGATCGTCATTACAATAACAATCGTGGTGCTAATATGCCCCGACGTGAAGCAGCGGTCTTGAAATCTTCTGTTGATATCCAGCCTGAGTGGACCATGCGTGATCAGATCCCCTTTCCCAATTTCTCCAAGCTCTCTTTCTCTGTTTCCGAACCGGAGGATCTTGTTATTTGCGGCTCTTTGGAGACTTATGATCGCCTCTATGATAGAATCAATCCCCGGAGCGAGAAGCGATTGGAGCGGTTCAAGAACCGGAATTTCTTCAAGGTTACCACTACTGATGATCCTATTATTCGTAGGCTTGCTAATGAGGATAAAGCTACTGTGTTTGCTACCGATGCTATACTCTCCACTTTGATGTGTGCTCCGCGCTCTGTTTACTCGTGGGACATAGTTGTTCAAAGGGTCGGGAACAAATTGTTTTTCGATAAAAGAGATGGGTCTCAGTTGGATTTGCTTTCAGTGAACGAGACATCGCAGGAGCCATTGCCTGAAGCCAAGGAGGATATTAATTCCGCCTATTCATTGAGTGTGGAAGCTGCTTATATTAACCAGAATTTCTCTCAGCAGGTTTTGATGAGGAATGGGGAGAAGGTGAATTTCGAAGAGCCTAATCCGTTTGCTGCTGAAGGTGAAGAGGTTGCTCCAGTTGCTTACCGATATAGGCGTTGGAAGCTCGCGGATGATATGTATCTTGTTGCGCGGTGTGAGGTTCACAGCGTGGCAGAAGTTAAGGGACAGAGGTCTTTTATGACTATCAATGCTCTTAATGAGTTTGATCCTAAGTATTCTGGGGTTGATTGGAGGAAGAAGTTGGAGACACAGCGAGGAGCTGTGTTGGCCACTGAGTTAAAGAACAATGCTAATAAGTTGGCTAAGTGGACTGCTCAAGCATTGCTTGCCAGTGCAGATGTGATGAAGTTGGGGTATGTTTCGAGGGTTCATCCAAGGGATCATTTTAACCATGTCATCTTAGCTGTTGTTGGGCACAAGCCAAAGGATTTCGCTGCGCAGATTAATTTGAATACCAACAATATGTGGGGCATTGTTAAGTCTATTGTTGACTTGTGCATGAAATTGGATGAAGGAAAGTATGTCTTGGTCAAGGACCCAACTAAACCACAATTGAGGATCTATGAAGTGCCTGCAGATGCTTTTGAAAATGATTATGTCGAGGAGCCATTGCCGGAGGAAGAACAGGTCCAGCCACCTGCTGAGGGAGAGGCTAATGGTGGTGATGCTGTCGCTGCTGTACCCACTGAGGGAGAAGAGAAAGAGATCGTTCCTGATGCTTGAAGGGTAATGTTTTGTGTTATTCTCATCTTTTGACATTAACAACACTTTTTTGTTTATCGAAGTTTATCCTCACTTTTATCTCTTTATTTTTAAGAGTTGGAGTTTTAGTTGTTTAACTAAAAAGTGCATTGTCGTGGAATTGTAGTACTGATTGGTTGAAATACTTTTGGTATTTGTTGGGAATTTTGGTTATGATTTTGGTTCTGTGTGCTTTCTTCTAGAATATTAATTTTGGTTATTATTGATTGGAGATGTGGCATGATAAATTTTGGTTTTGTGTGCTTCTTGTACAATATTTTCAAGTGTGTGCATCCTTATTAATTTCCCGGTATAAAACAAAGAAATTGTTGATTCCTTTATTTTTCAATTAGTTTACTAAAATTTAATCTTCATAATAACATCACTGCATAACATCTGAAATTAGAAATTATTTCTTACAAACAACATAAAGTGGGGATGGGGAATAAAACAGATTTTCCCTTTTGGTATTGTTGAGAGGGATTTGCTCCATTAGTAATTGACAATTTACCCATCTTTGTCCATGAGTATTTTTAGTAGAAAGTATGATCACTTGTGCACATTTCGTAACATCAAAACAGATTCTGATTCTTTGAGAGTGGAAAATGTTGATCAGTTGATAGGTTGCAAGAGTGTATTAACTACTAAGCAGTATACTGTATACGAACTAACTCGGACAAAATCATTTCAGGATTTTAATTTATTTAAAAAAAAAATCGCAAAAGGTTCCATTAACTAAAATAAGCAAAAGTGAAAGTACAAAGCCACCTTATCAAAATATAATTTTTGTTTCGTTAGCCTTAAAATGCATTTTAAGTGTGTGCATTCACCAAGCACCTGAGGACATATATGCTTCCTCAGATTGATTAACAATGCCCATAGAAAGAAGGACTTGTGTTCCATTCCATTGAACATCACCATCTTCAGTATCGAGAAAGAGATATATTTAACCGGAGAACAAACTTTTCGAATACTTCATGATCAAAAAATCGAATGAAGCACACTCAAAAGTGTTCGTAAGTTCTGTTAGGATGTAATTTATTTGGCTCTGATAGGAGATTATAAGAATATCTAAGATAAACCATGATACTGATGCCTCTAGCAAACTGCATTATCCATCAAACTGGGGTGTTTTGGCGGCATCTCGAGTTGAGCGAGAAATTTTGGGTGAGAAGAAAAATGATATAGTATAAATTTAATCCATTAATGTACTAATGATGCAAAATATGTATCATGGCTTTATTTTGATAATAAAAATTTCAAGGTCAGCTGGAGATGAATAACAATCCCATTGGTAGTATTTGGGCTATCTAGGCTTTCAATGCTAAACCTTGGGTGCTTGTGGTACTTTTCTCTGTTGTAATCTCATTCAATTCCTGGAAAAAGAAAAATGAAAAAAAAAATTCCAGACATAATCAGGTCCTTGTCCTGGATTTATCTAATGGCAGATGCCGTTACATGTTTGGTATAGAAAGAAAGAGAATGTAGGATCATGGATGAAGCCTCATTCATTTTCTACCTCTCTTTTTGGCGTTTATCGTTGTCCAATAATCCTAATTATGACTACATGAGCTACGTCTGAACTCTACATTGACGTATTAATATTTGTCATCTTTTTATTTCAATAATTACAGTTGAAGATTTGGTAGATAACCTTAAAGTTAGGACTGTCCAATTCGTAATTTCAACCTTGAAATGAATGTATGGAGAAGTGTTTGGGGATTGACTCTATTTGGTTTTCATGGTAAATCTGGTGTGCTTCTGATAGTTTTCTTTCTTCTTGAACTTGTTTGAAGCAACATTATGTTGCTCAACAAAACCGGACTTCCTACCAGTTATCTACCATGTAACGAGTCTTGCATTTTTCTCTTTGTGACGAGCCTTTCATTTGCTTCCCATTTTCCGACATAGTCAGGTTCCTGTCCTGGATTTATCCTACGGCAGTGGCCGATTACATGTATGGTATAGAAAGAAAGAGAAGGAAGGTCATGGATGGGTCTCTCATTCATTTTTGTACCTACTCCCTTTTTGGCGTTCGTCGTTGCCCAGTAATCCTGACTTCATGACTACATGAGCTATGTCTAGATTCTACATTTATCTTTTATGATGCAAATTATATTTTGCTATTTGCTTTGGGTTGTCTATAGGTCTCCAGAGTATGAGTTATACAGTATATTAGATAGCTTGTTGGGCTTCTAAGAATTGCTAGAGATGGAATTGTCAAAAATGGGCTAGGAAACTTTTGGTGAGAAATTCTGTGCAGGTCGTGTCTTGAGGGCTTCAACTCTCAAGATCAACTTGGAATCTGTTCTTGAAAAGGATCCATCCATTTTACCTTAGCTTTTTTTGATTTTATCTTATTTTCAGGAGTTTTATTTTTTGATCAATTACCCTAATTCTTTAATTTATTGTTGTTATTAACTTTGGTTGTGATCCTGGTTAATAGGACTCTGGTTTCGTGTTTCCAACTTTAATTGTACTTGCAATGCAATGAGCTTTGGGGTAATTTTTGGGCTGGTGGATTTTGAAACGAATAGGATTGTAAAGGGTCAATTAAAGAGTCTTGTACATCCTTTTGGGTACCTTGATCCCCAAAAATACTACTCTCAGGGTCTGTTTTCTCAAGGAAAAGGAGCTGATTCTACGATGATTTCCATGTTAAAACTTGTCTGATTGCAAAAAATTCCATAGTTTTCTTTGGTGTTGACTTGTGGGGAAAAATTGACATAAAAATTTGTTTTCCTCGAGACCAATTCCGTCCCTCCCTATGAAGTAAAACCATGGAAAATTGATTACAAGTTTGACCTTAGGATCCAGATAACATCTGTCCTTGGTTTCTCTACACACGAACCAAAGCACAGAGCAGCAGAAGTATGCGTCCTTCCCTTCCTCTGCTGTCTTCCCACGTTCAATTGTCTCACCCTCCTCTTCAACTCTAATCAAGTGCTTCCATTGTCTTCAACCTTGCATGTTGGTTTATTGATTGAAGCATACTTCTGGTGATGTCTTTCGATCACTTCTATCTTGCAAGGCCTCAATCACGATTTTTTGTTTGCATCTCTCTCAAAACCTCTGAAATTCATCTGAATCAAAACTATTGTACTCTTTATGAATCAGGCCTCTCTATGATTTGTGCATGAAGTTTTTGGGTGTCACTAAAATTTAATTAGGCTGTAACTAGGGATTAAGGTTGAAAATTGGGAATTTACTTCAAAATTTTAGCATTGTTTGAGTTGAACTGGTCTTGTCATCATTCAGATATTGAGATCTGCAACAAGGTTAGCACATTATATAGGCGGTTTTTGTCTGATTGTAAATTTGTTGCAGATGCAATTGGAAGTATGAGAAGCACAAACCATTGTATAATTAAAAATTTCTTTATAGGATGTAGTTTGTTGCAGACTTCAGAATCCAACCCCCTTTTTCCCTTGTATTTGTTTTTCGATCTTGATGTAGAGCTCAGATCCTTTGTTGAAAAAACATAAACATTGGTGTGTAGTGTGTATTAGGTGTTAGAAATTTTCTATAAAAAAAGGTGTTAGAAATTTTCCTTTTGAGATTTAAATGTGTTCAAGATGTTATGAGATGGAAGTTATTTGATCATTCTTTGGTTGGTCCACTGGATGAAAGGCGTAGTGGTGTACTAATCATGGAAGAACAACAAACATGCTTTGTTTCAAACAAGATACTCAGCCATGAGCCATGTGTTGTGAACTGGTCTAACTAGGGATGATGTCTGTCAGGTGATCATGGTGAGATATTGCAAGGTTATGATGGTGGTGGTACAGTGGTTTATGTAATGGTATTGATAGTGATGCAGTTGTTCTCTGTTCCTTGCTTTGACTTTGACCTGCAAATCTGCTGACCTGCACAAGTAATGCACGTGAGCCACAGACCACCGTTGTGGTTGTCGATGTCACTCCGATGCTTAAGTCATACAGGAATTTGAGGAAGGTATAATGTTGTAAACAAGGAATTTGTAGCATACCTTAGCTTACCAACCTCATGTCTTATTTATAGTGTTAGAGTCCTGGTTCGATCGGGTCATCGATGGCGTTGTTTAAGGAAGATATTTGTGGAGATTTTTCTCTAGTTAAGAGTTGTGATGTGGAGAGTTTTCCTGTTAGCCTTGTGCTCCTAGATACGCAATAAATAGTTCCCGTTTCGAGAGTAGTCTATAGGTAAAAGTCTCCATTTGTGACATATACTCTGGAATTTGCTTTCTAGTTGGAAGCAAATAACTGCTGTCATTGCCCGTCCGAAACTTATCCTCGAGATACTTGCCTTAGCAGGGCTTACGGATATTGAGGATAGCTGCGAGACGCGTGGGCTTAGTAGGTTGTAAGAATTCGAGTCTGTTTGGCGGACTACATTGGTCGGGCTTAGAACCACTTGGGTCGGATCAATGTTGGACTGACGCTAGGGCTCATTATTCCTCAAGATCATCATGACGCGTGTACAACACAGAGTTGGGATCGTTTTGGTGAATCATCAGCTACTCCAAGTTAGTGGGTCATCATATCGATTTGCTAAGTCACTTCATGAAAAGATATGTCACTCATGATGATTGAGTCGGAATTGTTGCTTGAGCTGCGCGCTTCATAAATTGTATGAGTTTCGGTTCAATGGAGAAGATGTGGGAACCTAATCCCTATTTAGGCCTTCCTTTATGCAGAGACTAACTCTTCTGTTTTCTTTACTCTTAGAAATTTTGTTTTATTCATCTTCTTATTGGAAAGATTGTTCATCTTCTTCACGGCTCACCAAAACCATCTTGATGACACGACTTTGGCTAAGGGCCTTAAGTTTTTCGAAGACATGTTGCTTTCCGATTAGGCCTTGCTGAAATTCGGACAAAGTTCGGGGTCCCTGAGGACCTGCCATTATATGCTCAGAAGGATGATCAGACGCCAATGTTTTTGCCGGCGGGGTTCATTTGTTTGCACCACGGGATGCTCCAAACTGGAGTCTGCTTTTCTGTTCTTGACGTGATTTGGGACTTTTTGGATTTCCTTGGAATTCCTCCTGCCTAGTTGCTGACTTCTCCTCGACTGAACGATCACGTCGTTTGTAATAAGACATCACCGGTTTGCTTTGAGAATTTGCCTGATGACTTCAAGTCCTCTCATGCGAATTCAAAGTACTTCTAGTTCAAGGGTTGTCCGCTCGAACGAGAATTCAACCCACATCATAAGTATAGCTTTATCTTTCGATTCCGTTGCGCTGATTGTATGCTAACAGTTGCTCGTGTTTCCTCGTAGGACAGTTTTTCACTACTCTTACCACAGAGGAGCGAAACACTATAGAGAAATTTCGCGACTTGCCGACAACGAATGTGGAGGAGGTCATGTGTTACCAACTTTATTCGTGGCTGTGAGACTACTGGCATGAGGCCCTTTAACCTCAACACTATGGTGATTTTCTATTAGGTTATGGTGAGCTTTGTCACTGTGGATTTTGTTTTTTGAAAGGAAACTCGTCGTTCCCCATGGACGGTGCCAAACTGATGTTTCCAAAAATCGTCATTCTGTGAGTTTGATCTGTAAAACAATTGTTAGACTGCTAAGGACCACCTTTTTGGTGGCCAAAGGCACTCCGATGCTAAAGTCGGCAACTCTGTTGGAAGAAATAATTAAATCTAGATAAAACTCAGTTAAAGTTGCATACCTTTATCGAATGTTCCCTTTACCTTTTATAATGGTCGTGGTTAACTCTCTGCGTGACTTAAGCTTGTGAGACAACACGAAAGGATGCGTTTCTCATAACAGTCTCCTTAATAGAGATACGTCCGTGGAGGCGTAACTCCCCCATGACTCGTTTTTGGTGCAACGTTTCTCTTCTTTATGATAGAAATCATGTCAGGCCTGAATTCAGGCTCTGTTTTAAGTCTCCTCATTAGCAGGCCTTGTTTGGGCCTATGTAATTGGCTTTATTTTTCCTGGGCTTTATGAGCTGGCCCAATAGGTTGAACGCTATATCCTCGTGACGAGTCTCTATGCCACGTGTACGGTCGTGATGATCAGTCTGTTTTGATGTATCATCAAAGTGTGCGAAATAACTGGTAACACTGATGCGACAAAATCAAGACGTCTTCGCCTGGATGATGCATAACATGTTGGGAATAAAACCCTCTATAATCACCCATCGACTGACTGTAGACTTAACACGAAAACCGGTTAGATAGAAGAAAAGACATGTGGCCTCCGAGAGGAACCGGATCATAAATGAAAAAGTGAAGGAGCTACTTAATGCCAACATGATCAATGAGGCACGATACCCAGATTGGCTGGCTAACACCATTTTGGTCAAAAAGAAAAAAGGAAAGTAGAGGGTCTTCGTAGACTACACCAACTTAAACAAGGCATGCCCGAAAGAAAACTTTTCGATTCCCCGCATCGATCAAATTGTAGATGCCATGTTTGGACACGGCCTTCTAGTTTCATGGTTGCCTAATCCGGGTATAACCAGATACAGATGCACCCCTAGATCAAAAGAAGATGTATTTCATAACCAAAAGAGGGATATATTGCTATCGAGTGATGCCATTCGGCCTCAAGAACGCAGGTGCAACATACCGATGGCTAGTAAACTGGAAGGAACATGGAGGTCTACATAGACGACATGTTGGTCAAGTGCCTCCACAACCTAGATCACATATTCGATCTTGTCAAAGCATTCAACCAACTCTGCAAGTATCGGATGAAGCTCAACCCATAGAAATGCACATTTGGTGTTGAGTCAGGCAAGTTCCTAGGTTACATAGTAAACCAGAGAGGAATGGAAGCACATCCAAGCTCTTCTTGATATGAAGTCCGTGACCTCCATAAGGGAAGTTCAGCGCCTGACTGAAAGGGTGGCATCCCTTAACAGGTTTATTTCCAAGTCATCAGATAAGTGCTTCCCTTTCTTCAAGATTCTCAGAATGAGCAAAGCCTTCAGCTGAGACGAAAAGTGCAAGCATGCCTTCTTGAACCTAAAGTCATACATGGGAAGTACCGAGCTGCTCTCGAAACCAACCTCGGGGGAGACACTTTATTTATATCTAGCCGCCTCGGATCAAGTCGTTTGTTCAACACTTGTACATAATGATAAGGGGGTACAAAGACCAGTGTACTATGCCAGCAAAACTTTCGTGGAAGCCAAAACAAACAATTTGGACCTAGAGAAGCCAGCTTTGGCGTTGGTCATCACTTCCAGGAAGTTGAGGCCCTACTTTCAGTCCCACTCTATCACAGTTTTGACCAAACACCCACTTCGCACAGTGCTGTAAAAGCCAAAATTATCAGGAAGGATGGTTAAATGGTCGGTGGAACTGGGGCAGTTTGACATCAACTACGTTCCAAGAATGACCATCAAAGCCCAAGCATTAGCAGACTTCATCACCAAATTTACTGGTGGTGGGGACAAAAGCCGAATAGCTCAAAGCAGAGACTGGACGAACAAGGCTGGATCCTGCGCTATGACAGGTCATCCACACAGAAATGAAGCGGTGCTTGTATCACACTCCACTCCCCAAATGGCTTCGACTTGGAAAAGGTGGTCAGGTTTGGTTTCTAAGCCTCGAACAATGAGGCAGAATATGAGGCCCTTTTGTTCAGCATGAAGCTAGCAAAAGGAATCAAGGTAATTGTGTTAATCACTTATAGCGACTCACGTCTAATAGTCAACCAGGTTAAAGGGAATTTAACAGCAAAGACCCAACTTATGGCTGTGAGACTACTGGCATGAGGTCACTAAGCCGTCTTGCAATAAGGGGTCGGCTGTTGGTTACAAAGGAAAGGCTGCGGAGGAGGGCCTAAAGTAGTGGCGAGTATGAATGGTGGTGCCGGCGTAATTCCTCATCCGAAAAAGCTTCATCTGGATACGTGGATAAGTCTATTCGCCCCGAATTTAGTAAAAATGAGTAATCAGGTCTGGCAGCAGGGGATTGATGTGGACTATGCTTCGAGGAAGCATATAAGCAGGGGTCATAGCTGACTGATGGATCACGCTCCAAAGCTCTAGGAGGATCACTAGAAGAGCGTATGGATAAGGGTTTAAAGTACCTTATGTTAGGAATGTCTCACTTGAGCTAGGTGGTCGTTGTTGGGACGGTTGAGGTGGCTCGTGAGAGGGTGTACACATGGAGCATGTCTTTTCGAACATGCAGAGGCTGTATTCCAAGGCGCTTTATGAAATTGAGTTGCTAGATAGCAGGCTGAGGAGAGGAGGTTGGAACAATTGACTGTTGCTGCTGAGACTTAGAAGGTTCGTCTGGAAGCCCTCGAGTTTGACTTAGCTGAGGCAGTGTCTGTAAGGGACAAATTCAAGTTGGAGTTGGATTTGACCCGCCATCACCTGGAGGTTACGCAGAAGGTTGCGGCTGAGGCGCGTTCTGAATTGCGGTCTTTTGCTAAGGTGAATGCCTTAAAGGAGGCTGATTGGGCTATTCAGAGAAAGCAGCTGGAGTCCGATGTGGAGTTCAATGCTCGGGAGGCGAAGAAAGCCGAGGACCAGCTTGAATTGGAGCAACATGAGCTCAGTGCTGTAAAGAGCTGTTTGACTACGGAGCAATCTCAAGTCGATGCGCTGATGGGCAAGCTGGAGCTGTTGGAGCGTAAACTTGTTGAAGCGAAGGCACGCGAGGAAGAACTTCTCTAGGAACAAGGCAAGTGTGAATCCTGCTACGTTGTACACGGTAGGTTGAAGTTGCTAGCGCTGATAAAGGAGGAGCATCCGGAATGGGACCTCGATCGCTATAAGTAGATGTCGTATGTAAACTTATCAATGGTTATGTATCATCAGACGAAGAGGGCGGGCGATCCAGACCATGATTCTTAGATTGCGGCGCATACGTACGCAACTTCTGCTCCCTCCTTTGTTAAACTTAGCTATTTTGTTTTTGTACACTCTCCTGATGAGGAATAGACTTTATACACTTGTACCTCTTTTACTTTAATTGTTAATGAAAACAAATTTATCTTTAAAACGTTCTGTATCCGTTTTATGCTCGTTTTTCCTATTGCGAGTTCTTTTCGCTCTGTCATTTTACCATGGCATAGGCTGGTTGGGTCAATAGGAAGTTGAGTGGTTTATTTGTTGTTGAGAGTTATACCATTTGTCGTTGCAAGTGACTCGAAGTCACTGTTGCTTAGTTACATCCGATAATGGAAGTTGCACGGATGGTTCAGAAGCGGGCTATGCTACCCAGTTGTGGTCTATCCTTAAGGTAAGCCGCTGGGGGCTTGTTTTGCCTATCTGACTGTCGGTCGCACTTGCTGGCATGATTGAACTATGATAGTCGAGCTTTTGCGTTGTCTATGAATTAGAGCGCTTGTCCTGAGTCTGGTTTCGCAAGCTCGACATGGCATTCCATGTAGCACTCGTTTGCGTGTTGGCGAGACGATTTATGGGTCGGCATGAGCAACATTTGCTAGTAATAGATTGTTAGTCCGTGTGAGTGAAAACGCTGCTTGAGTTGTGATTTATCTTTGCATTTCGAAAGAGAGTGGTGGTCGCGTGGCGAGCCATCTAGGGTTCCGACTTCCGCACCATCTGTGTCAGAGCAGAGTAGACTACAGGTTCGGGGAACAAGGATTCAACGATCATGGTCTGTTGAAGAGCGATGATCCTGTGGCAAGGCGTCGACATCAGTTCGGGACTGACTAGTCTTCCACCTTTCAAACCATATACACCCGCGCGTAGCGGGCTACAAGTTTGAGACGAGGGGATTCGGCGACCATGCTGAAGAGCAGTGGTCTCGTGGCAAGCTGTCGGAATCAGTTCTAGACTTACTAGGCTCCCACCTTCCAAATCATCTACACCCGTGCGCATCGACATATAAATTTGGGAATTTTCGGCGATCATGATCTGTAGAAGAGCAATGGTCCCTCGGTGAGTCGTCAGAATCAGTTCAGGACTGACTAGGCTCCCACCTTTCAAACCATCTACACCCGCGCAGTGGGGGCTACAAGTTCAGGGTTGGTAATTTGGCGACCATAATCTGTAGAAAAGCAATGGTCCCGTCGCGAGCCGTCAACTCAGTTTGGGATTGACTAGGCTCCCATCTTCCAGACCATCTACACCCGTGCGGTGGGGTGGGGGCTACAGGTCTGGGCTTTGATCAGAAGCTGTCATTGTCGATCGCCGCCAGCTAGGCTTACTTGATCAGGTTTGGAGACTATTGTCCACAAAGGGGGCAACAGTCCCTGGCGAGTCGTCAACACCAGGCGCACTGATTAGACTCTCACTTCCTAAACCATTAACATCTGCACTAGGCGAACTAGGTGTCGGGGTGGATCGGAAGCCGTCGTCATCAGCCAAAGCTTAGTAAGCTTGCTCGGCCAGTGTGGTTTCCTTGGGAACCGCCGTCTCCTCGTTTTTCATACGGTCTTCAATGCTGACAGTTAATGCTGAAGCGCTTGTTTAGTGAACCATTAAATCTATATAATGATGTTTTTTCATCATTGTATGCATTATTTTCTGCATAACATATCTCTTATAATGTTCTTATTTGAAGAAAATGTTTTGGGTTTTTCAAAGGCTGAAAGGAGATTTCCATCGTTGGAGTCTTCAAATGTTCTGACATTTACGTCGATGAGTCACGATGAGAATCGTTGTTATGCGCGGTCACCCGCTTTGGGTGAGCACTTAATTGATTCGCTGAGATCTCGTAATTTCTTCTCATGTTGCAGAAAAGAAGTACAAACTCCTTTACAAGGGATGTGTCCGTCGTTTATGCGCTAGTGCCCTATCGTTGCTCTGAAGCGCTTAATCTCAAAGATAATACCAGCAGCCAACTCTGGAGCGGTCGCCTCCATCATTCTCGATTAACTCTGTTGTCTTGCCTTGCGCTGGAATTCGAGATTTGGGGACAGGGTAGAGTTGGACATGGTCTGCTGGATTGGGCGGCCATTGACTTTTGGACGTCTCTCTCATCCCTTCAGCGTAAGGGTCCACTCGATCTATATCAACCTGATACTTGTCCCAAGTTCATATGGTCGACCGGATCGAACGTGTGAGTTGGCCGTAGCTTTTCACAAGGCCCCTAATTTTCGATTTTGTACCACCTCAGACCATATTTGAGGGTTGTGTCCGTAGGGGCTTTAAATTGGACGTGTTGTTTTATCCTACTTTTGCACATACCAGTCCTTCGTCCTACTGTTGCTCGCAGATAACGTTCATCATAGAGTTTGCAGAGTCACTTTAGGTACCTTAGCTCTCTTCTGGAGTCGGACTGTTTAAGCGAGTCTTTACTTTATGTTGCATCGGATTTTGATGCTCGTAGTATGTAGTCTTTTGTATTCGCTTCATGGCGCCCGTTGTTACATCTTTCCAGTAATTAATAGAGTGTGTTTGCGTAATTATTTATTTATTTCTTAAATGATTGCAAATCACATAAGTTTCTAAGAACTAAAACTCCACATTAACTATGGAAAGGAAAATAAACAATTGAAATAGACTAACTGTTGGAAGAGAGAAGTCAACCCGGCCCCTGAAGTGAATTTGCATGGCCATTGTTGGTTCATTGATACTTTCAGCGAACTGTCGAGCTTCGCTGATGTCTCTAAGGTTACTGATGAGTAAACCTTGCGTGGGAATTAATCATCGCATAAACAGAATGTCGGGTTGTTGTAATGTCGTCTGCATTGATCTCTCCATTCTGCTGGGTTGAAGTGCGGATTGCTCCGTGTAGCTTGATTGTCCCTTGTTTCTAAAATGAGCCACCGCTGTTAGGGTTTCGTGTGAGTGGAGTGATGTGTCTATAGTCACAGGGTCTGGCTCTAGCTCTAGCTCAAGCTCAGATTGCGCTGTGGGATCTAATTGGATCAGGGAACATTCTATTTGCTTCTATGCGGCATAATGACAGCCTCGTACCATAGGATGGTCCCACATATAGTTCCTTCATAGTGGTTAGCAGTGTACCTAATGCACTGGTGAAGAGTGGAGACTATTGTTTCCATCTGGTGGAGCCATGGTCTTTCCAAGATAAGGTTGTAAGTAGACGACGCATCTACTACCTTGAAGTCCAAGAATAGGACCTTTCTCAGTTGTGCCTCTCTTGTCACCACTGCTAACCTTATTTTTCCAATCGGGAATCATTTCTCTCCACTGAATCCAATCAGCGGGTAGTCTGAGGATGTCAGGTTTTCCTCTTTGTGGTCCATACCGCGGAACGCGTTGTAGAACAGGACGTTGAACGAGCTTCCCGAATCTATCAGGGCTTTTTTTACTTCTCACCTTGCGATGGAGACCGATATGACAAGAGCGTCATTGTGCGGTGCTCGGACTCCTTCGAAATCCTTGTCAGTAAAGGTTAAGGTGTGAATGAGGCTTTGCACCCTCGAGTAGTAAACGTGTATGTCCTCATTGCGAGTTGTGTTCGCATTTTCAGTAGAGTCTGCTTGCGGGGCCTGTTTGACTGGTCTTCATCTGGTCCGACTCTGTGAATGACATAGATTATGCCCGGACTCTCCTTCTCGATCTCCTTGGCCGACTCCCCGCGGTCTCTGGGCCTTTCTAGTCGCTTCTCAGAGTCCATGAATTCCTTTAGCTTGCCCCTGCGGATCCTGTACTCGATCTCGTACCTTAGACTCTTGCAGTCATTGGTGTCATGACCACCCTCATTGTGGTATGAGCAGTATTTGTTGTTGTCACGTTTGGAGGGGTCTTCACGCTATTTCGGGGGCCACTTCAGATATTCCCAATTTTTCATGGAATTCAGGACGTTTGATAGGCTAGAGATGAATGGGGTCACGGATCTGGATCCAACGTAGTTGGATGCTTTCTCTGGCTTGAACCAGCCAGGGTCCGACATGTTGTCATTGCGTTTTCGCTTGCTCTTTTCTTCATCCTCTCGCCTCCTTCCTGACCTTAGGAGCGGAGGGCTTCTTCTCACCTTTTGTTTCCCTCTTCAGATGTACCTCTAGGCGCTCTTAAGGAGTCCCGCCATATCCAAACGGGGTTCCAAGGTGAGGCATTGATAAAGTTTTCCCTCCTTTAAGCCCACGGTGAAAGTTGCCACGGCTGTGTCATCGCTACAACCGTCAATGAGTATCAACTTATCATTGAAGCGCGTGACACTCTCTAAGTGTCTCATTAGATCTCTGTTTCAGAGAGTATGTAGCGTGGGCCTTTTCGGAGACGCTGACTTCTGACAAAACGCGACAGGAAATCCTTCTCCAGCGTCTTGAATGAGTCGATCGACTTCGGCAGGAGATTGTGGAGCAATGTTAGTGCTGACTTTTTAGGCTGGTAGGGAAATATTTGCACATCACCTACTCAGATCCTTTTTTGAGTGCCATTACATGTTGGTAATGGCGTAAGTGGTCGAATGGGTCGGTGGTCCCGTCATAGAAGTCGAGCTTTGAAGGCGTGAATTTCTTTGGAAGAGCATCGTTCACAATACAGTCCATGAATGGTGGAATCGAGAGACGATACAACACGTCTGGGTCGTGCGCCCCTCTACGGAAGGGTTCTGGGGGCTGAGCCTTTCTGCCTTGAGAGTTGGTTCTGCATTAGCTGCGCCACCTTCTCTAGTCCAGTGGGAACTAGCAGGGGCTTGACTCTCCTGTGCTTGCTCTCTGTTGTCTTTCGAAGATGGAGGCATGTCTTGCTTCAGATCTCCATGAGTGGGTGGAGGGTTCTGTTGTATGAAAGCCTCCACTGTTTTAGCGATTTGTTGTATTTGGGACGACAAGAGATTTATCCTGAGGTCTGTCGTTGTCGTGGCTGGCATAGGGGCGTGAGTTTGTTGCCCGTGTGCCACCGGCGCCGCTGAGAGCTGTGGTATAACGCCAGTCTGGACGTTTGATGTGTCCCCTTGTTGTCCATTGTTGCGTGATCTAGTGGTCACCATCTCTTTGTATCTCGAAGAGAGATGATGCTAGTGAAGGTTATGAACTATGTCGTCCCCACGAACGACGTCAAATTGATGCAGTCGTTTTTCACTCCCTACTTTGACCTTGACCTATAAACCTGCTGACCTGCACCAGGAACGTACGTGAGCCACGGACCACCGTTGTGGTGGCCGATTGCACTCCGATGCTAAATTCATATAGGGATCTGAGGAAGATGTAATGTTATAAAAAGAGAATTTGTAACGTACCTTAGCTTACCAACCTCATGTCTTATTTATAGTGTTGGAGTAAGGGTTGAAAATCGAACTGTCGGTTCGATTTTTCACTTAAATCGAGAACTGAACCGACTTAGATCGGTTTTAAAATTTTCAAACCGAAACCGAACCAACCATTAACAAAACCGATCCGAAACCGAACCGATTCTAATTTATGCAAATCGTAACCGAATCGAACCGACTAAAATCGAAATAAAACCAAACCGAACAAAATATTTTAAACATATTATATTATTTATATATAAAATGTATATTATTTATAATATATTCGGTCGGTTCGGTTTGGTCGGTTAAAATCACATAAAAATCGAAAACTGAACCGACTACTTCGGTTTTGAATTTTTTAAAACCGAAACCGATCCGAACTGAATTTAAACGATTCGGTTCGATTTTGATTGATTCAGTTGGTTTAATCGGTCTGATCGATTTTTTGTTCAGCCCTAGGTGGAGTTCTTGGTTCGACCATGTCATCGATGACTTTGTTTAGGGAAGAAGATCTCCGATGAGATCCTTCTCTAATTAGGAGTCGTGCTGTGAGGGGAGTTTTCCTGTTAGCCTTGTGCTCCTAGATACGTGTGAGATAGTTCTCGTTTCGAGAATAGTCTATAGGTAGAAGTCTCCGTGTGTGACATATACTCTAAAATTTGCTTCTTAGTTGGAAGCATAGAACCGATGTAATTGTCCGTCCAAAGCTAATTCTCAAGATACTTGCCTTAACAGGGCTTACGGGTATTAAGAACAGTTGTGAGACGTGTAGCTTAGCAGACTGCAAGAATTCAAGTCCGTCTGGTGGACTACATTGGGCGGGCTTAAAATCGCTTGAGCCGGATCAATGTTGGACTGACGCTAGGACTTGTTATTCCTCAAGATCATCATGATACGTGTACAACACAGAGTTGAGACCGTTTTAGTGTATCATCAGATAGTTTGCATTTGGTAGTTGAGTTGAAGATGATCAGTTCTTTGTATACCTATGTCCTGGCCTGACTTGAAGTTCATTAAGAATGAGATGTGGTAGATGCCTCTTTCACCTCTTTTCACCTCTTATGCAGTTATTTGATACACTTGACCCCATTGCCCTTAGTGATGCAAGATTTTCTTTTCCCTTGATTATGCTAAAAATCACTAGTGTTTGTGTGAAACTTTTTGGACAATTGAGATTTTGTTTGTTTTATCAGTTATAAAGATGACTTTTTACTGCAACAGATGTCCACGGCTGTCAACTGTCACTTTTAATGGGTGTTGTGGACTGTTGCATTTGAACTTGCTAAGTAAATGTTAGTTGTGATAATACTTGTACTTCACACCAGTTGTCTCCTCTGAAACTTCAACTAGTCCCTCCATCTTGTGATACTTCTTTAGGATTGGTCTTCGACTCATCTCTAATGGTGGCAAGAATGATCTGAAACTCTGCATTATCAATGGAAGATTGAGGCAACCAAATCTCTAACCATGAACCTTAATAATTTTCAAATGTAGCAAAAAAAAGAGTCCTGAGGAGCATGGTAAACCAGATCATACAATTTTAGTTCTATTCTTCACATCAGCTCCTTCCAATTGAAAGGAAAGATGATAACAGTTGAAAGAACACCTTCTGATGAATATCGACATAACAGTCAGTAGGGTTTGCACCTTCTCCAAACTCAAAAGCATATATGTGCTACATGTTGCCTCTGGATCAGGGAGAGTATTGTTTGGGAATGCGTTTTCTACAACCCTGTGTGTTTCTTTCCTACAGTTTGAGCATTCTTTCAAAATATGGCTGGAAAGTAAGTCATTGTTTGAGAGATTCCCTTGTGTTTCTTATTGGAAAGAGGAGCATCACAAGGTACCCTAATGGACCAGGACATTTGTTCGGTTTATACATATGTGATGGTCCGAACTTTAATCTCTACCATATATACGCATTTGGGGGTGGCCAATCCCATTACATGTACAATGCACACACTTAATCGCTTGCTCCAACTCTGTAATACAAATTTTAGTAGGAAAATCTGTGGGACGGTGGAAAGAGAATGAAAACTCTTGATATATATGTAATTCACCTCCTCAAGCTTTGTCCCACCTGCAAACTCCATGAGACGGTGGAAAAGAAGGATAGGGATGGCAGTGAGGCGGATTTGGGTTTAGCTTAATGGATTTCGGGACAGATTCGGAGATTCAAATTGAATTGAATCCGTAAAAAATTAAGATCGGATACGGATTTATCTATATCCAATCCGCAGATATTCATTTATTTATATATGCTTCAAGCCCAGCCCAACCTACTATATTAAAGAGGCCCAACTTTTTATAAAAGCATATGTTTTTTTAGTTTACTTTTTAAAGGATGTCGGACAAAACATCTTAGACTCGCATCTAAAAGACTGCAAATCTTTGTGTTTTTACATAAGCATATGCTTGTTGAGTTTACTTCTTAAAGTATGTGGGACAAAACATCTTAAACTCATATCTAAAAGATTGCAAATCTATGTTATTTTATAGAACAATAGACTTTTGTATGTTGCTTTTTAAATGATGTGGGAATAAACTAATTTTTTTTTATTCTCATTCACTTACATTGTTTAACTTAGTATTATCAAGTTTATCATAAAATTATTTTATTTGTTTAATATACACTAAAATGACTATTATATTGTCTTTTGTTGCAACCAGCACCACCACTACCACCATATCATAATCACCACCACATTCACAACCACCATAACCGTCACCAAGACATTCATAGTCATAACTACTACCTCCGCCACCGTCGACACCTTCACATATTTAAACCAATGCCACAACTATCGTCGCATAATTCTCACCACCACTGCAATCCCTATAGTTATAGCAATTGTCATCACGATACCAAAATCACAACCACCTCATCTATGATTCACAACCACAAACACTACCACAACCATCACTATCATTACCACCACCACCAACAACCACCATATGACAACTATAACTATTGTAATCAACTCCACCACCCAGAATCACTACCACGATACCAAAACCACACCTACTGCCATCATTACAACCACCACCATCATCACCAACAAGATTGGGTAATGTTCAATGAGGAATCTCAAAATCAAATACTAAATACACAACCACCACTGTAGTATAATCACCACCACCACTAACACCAACAACTACCATGTCAAATGATACCACAAGGTCCACAACCACAACCACCCACAATCACTACCACGACACCAAAACCACACCTACTGTAATTATCATAACCACGACCATCATCACCAACGAGATTGGGTAAGGTTCAATGAGAAATCTCCAAAGAAAATATTAAATACACAACCACCACCATAGTATAATCAACACACCACTAACACCAACCACCACCATATCAAATGATACCACAAAGTCCACAACCACAACCACAACCATTGTCATCATCTCCACCACCCACAACCATATCCACAATTATCACCACCACCATAATACCAAAACGAAAGCCACTCCTATTATTACCACCATCACCACCAATGAAATAGAATAAAGTTCAACAAGGAATCTCTAAGCAAAATACTAAATACACAACTATGACCACACCATAACTACAACCATTGTCATCATATTCACCGCCCACAACCACAACCTATGGCATCATCAGTACCAACTAACGAGCTAGAATAAGGTTCAACAAGATATTTCCAAGCTAAACCTTATGTATAGCCCAAATTAAGTTTCCTAGCTTTAAGTTTTCGTTTACAAATTATAGTCCATATCAAATAAAAGTCAAGTTTCACGTTACTCAACAAATATCTAAATCTCATGTTACAATAATAGTCATACATCACCTAAAATCCAACAATGTTGTATGTTACCTCTTATAAAACTAGTCTATACACTTTAAGTTGTTCATTTACAAATTATAAACCCACATCACTTAAAGGCAATATATATTTTGTGTTTGCTCTTATAAAACTAGTCCACACTATTAGACAACTTTTTGTGTTTACTTCTAGACACTTTAAGTTTTTCATTCAAAAGTTATTGTCCCACATAACATATAAGTCAAGTTTTAATTTCATGTTACAAACACAATCCCACATTGCCTAAAAAGGCAGCCATGTTGTGTTTTTTCTCTTATAAAATTAGTCTACAAAAAATCAAATTACATGATACAATCATAGTCCCACATCACCTAAAAGCCAATGATATTGTGTTTTTTCTTTTATAAAATTATCCTACAAAAACCAAAATTGCAAGTAATAAATATTGTCCCACATCACCTAAAAGCCAATGATGTTTTTTGCTTTATTATCCTACAAAAACCCAAATTGAAAATTTAAACATAGTCTCACATTACCTAAAAGTGAACTATGTTAAGTTGTTGCTCTTATAAAACTAGCCTAGATAATTAAATTTGCATACTGTGTGCTCCTAGCCAAAAGTTATTGTCCCACATATCATATAAGTCAAGTTTTAATTTCATGTTACAAACACAATCCCACATTGCCTAAAAAGGCAGCCATGTTGTGTTATTTCTCTTATAAAATTAGCCTACAAAAAATCAAATTACATGATACAATCATAGTCCCACATCACCTAAAAGCCAATGATATTGTGTTTTTGCTTTTATAAAATTATCCTACAAAAACCAAAATTGCAAGTAATAAATATTGTCCCACATCACCTAAAAGCCAATGATGTTTTTTGCTTTTATAAAATTATCCTACAAAAACCCAAATTGAAAATTTAAACATAGTCTCACATTACCTAAAAGTGAACTATGTTAAGTTGTTGCTCTTATAAAACTAGCCTAGATAATTAAATTTGCCTACTGTGTGCTCCTAGCCAATTAAACCTCATTGGGGTAGCTAAATGGATTGGTGCGGATATCTGTGATGGGGCGGGGACGCATTTTATAAAATAAAATAAATGGTTATACGGAGCAAATCCGATGATCTCTCATTCTTGGCGGGCGAAGACAGATTTGGCAAATCCCATGGCCCATTGCCATCCTTAGAAAAGGAAACGTTTTTGCTCACACCCAATTGGTGATTTGGAATAGCAGTATGTTATGTGATGTATAACATTTTTGTTGCATTAGATTTTTTGAAGTGATGTCTTGAAGAATTTGCATAGAATTGTAAACAATCAAATGTAAATTCATTAAATCTAAATAGTTTTTTGTGGTGTTTTTATCTTGTCAATACTAATTGATGTAGTCGATTTTTGCTCTTCTTCCTTGTCTTTACCTAGACCTGCACAAGTAGCACATGTTAGCCAATGACCAATGTGTAACGGCTGATGACACTCTGATGCTTAAGTTAGATAAGGCTTAGGAGAGACTTAAAGCTATAAATGGGTTTATGTAGCGTACTTATGTTCATCGACCTTATATCCCTTTTATAGTGTGAGAGTCCTTGTTCGGCTCGGCCTTTGGTAGCGTAGTCTAGGGAAAAAGATCCTGCTGGAGATCGTTTCATGTTTGTGAGTTGTCCATGTAGGATAGTTTACCTACACGACTTGTGCCCCTAGATCTGCGGCTGAAGTTTCCCTTTCTGAGTGTTGTCCATGCACTGAAGTTTTCTTGCCCGACTTATACTCTAGTATTTGCTGGCCTGCTTGTCTTGGATCGATCCTCGATATACTTGTCTTTGTAAGACATACGGGATTCCTGATGATCTAATGCTCTGCACTCTGGGCGCTGATCTGACGCCATTGTCCCCTCCTGTAAGGTTTATCTATTTTCATAGAGGTATGCTTTAATCGGGTGTATGATTTCCTGTTATCAAGGAGATGTAAGAGTTTTTGGCATACCTTGCATTGCACCCACTCAACTGGTGTCGAACGGGTATTGTGATTGCCTTTCTAATTAGGGCTAAGGACGCTGGTGTCCGAGCATCTTTGAGGGCGATCAAACTGCTTACATCCCCTCAATTAAATGAGCATGATGTGTGTGTGCTGGTGTCGCCGGACTATTTTGGCAATCTACCTGACGATTTTAAATTTTGGCAAAAATTTTGTTTCATGGCTATTGCGGACTCACAGTATTTTGAGCTTGTTGGCCGTCTTCTCAAGCGGGAATTCAGACAACTAAGTAAGTTCAATTCTTTTTCTGGTCTTGCTTGTGTTAAATGAATGTCAGGTTGACCTTTGCACTTTTCGTAGGGAAATTCTCAACTTCACCACTTTCTGCTGAAGATAAAGCAACTCTGGATGCGTTTCGTGACATGCCTCATTTGCGGATGGAAGATGTCATTTAGTCTTCTAATGTCAAGCGCAGCGGACTGTGGACTCACTAGCATGAAGCTCCCACTCTTTTTAGGGTTTCGAAGCCAAAGCCCGAAGGTGTGTCTGCTTCGAGGAAGAGGAAACTTCCCAAGTTAAGGTTCCAAGCCCTTCAAGGAGCGCAGAAAAAGATGAGGCGTTTCCTTTCCCTGCGCATTTGAAGAGGTCACGTGCTTTGTCGAGACCTGGTCGCAGGCGCTTGGTTTCATTCAAGGGACATGATGATGTCGGGCAAATGCCTGATTCGTCCGCCAAAGCGGAGACAACTATTTTTTAGGGGCGTGATGCTCGAGCCAAGGCCCATATTTCCCTTCCTGACTTGGAGAGGGAGTATCTGCAAATGGTGGGCATGGAGGATGTAACCAAACTGAGTACAAAGCAGGCAAAGGTTATGAACAAAATGTTGTTGTAGGCGGACATGGCAGCTTCGTCTGGTTGTCCATTTTCAATAAGGGACTTTGAGCTCCACCCTTCTCTGGATCATGAACCTGTTAAAGAGTTGTCCGATCGTGGACCTCTTCGTGAAGGGTCTTCTCCGCGTCGCACGTACTATCCTCCATCTCATTTTCGTCCCCACATTGAATTGATGACGGGTCCAAGGAATAACTCGCTTCCCTCTTCTTCGGCAATTGATGTTGAATCGACGGGTGGAAGAGAGACGATTGTTGCAGGCAAATGGAAAGTTGTGGATGAGGGCCTTGATGCAGTGAAGACGGTCAATGGCGGTGCTTGGGTGATTTCGGTCCTGAAGGATCTCCATCTGGATGCGCGGATCAATATGTTTGCTCCAGGCGCAGTAAGGATGAACAACTAAGCTTGGCATCAAGAGGTTGACATTTCTTATGCTTCGAGGAAACATATTAGCAGGTGGAATGACTGGTTGGCGAACTATGCTCCGGAGCTAGTGGGAGAAACGTTGGGAATGCGTATGGATAAAGGGCATAAACATTTCATGCTTGGGATGTCATACCTGAATCAAGTGGTCGCAGTTGGAACTAAAGTTGAGGCCGCTCATGAGAAAGTGTATACTATGGATCGAGTGTTTGCAAATTTGCATAAGTCATACTCTGATGCTCTCTACGAAATTGAGTCATTGAGGAAGCAACCTAAAACTTATTCAAATACTGGAGTGGAGTCCTGATGCAAAAGATCGGAGGCAAAATGTTCTCTTGGAAACGCTTAAGTCCAACCTAGCGGGGGCAGTGTCCGTAAGGTATCGGTTTGAGAATAAATTGAACATTGTTCGTCATGACTTGCAGTTTGCCCGCAGGCTGAACTGCAGGCTCTGCACGCTGAGAGAGCCAAGAAAAGTCTGAATGGATCGTCCGCTGTCAGCAGTTGGAGGCTGACATTGATTTTAATGTCAAGAGTGTGCGGACCACTGAAGAGCAACTCCTTCTGGAACAGAATAAGCTAAGTATTGTTAATGATAATCTAGGTGCCTAGCAGTCCAAGACTGACATGCTATTGGGCAAGCTGGAGCAGGAACTTGATGAATCAAGGGTGCGCGAAAAAAAGCTTCTTAAGGCCCAAGGCACGTTTGAGTTCAGCAAAGTCATGCATGGAAGGTTGGAGTTGTTGCATCTGGTGAAGGAAGAGCATCCCGACTGGGATCTCTCCTACTAAGATTGCATATGCAGAGTTTGGAGTGGTCTCTGATATGTCTGAAGAATAAGGCGACCCTGATAAGGGTGATCGAGAGGCATCACATACAGATGTGTCTCTTGCTAAGTCCGGTTCTATTGTATCTAATTATCCTCCTAATGAGGAGTGAACCTTGTATTTTCTTTTTGGCTTGCAAATAAATATTACTTTGTACATGTTCATTTTTCTTTTGTTTTTCTACTAGTTTTTACATGTTTTATCTTATTTCGACATTAATTATTAGATGAGGGGCTCTGCTAGGCCAGGAAGCTTTATAATATATCTGCTGGTGAGAGTTCTAACTTCTTGTGTTGCGATACTTTGTGCAATTCTAGTCAGAATCCTTTTAGAGACCGATGAGTGTAATTCACCCTTTGTTTAGCGGCTTAGTTGTATGTTGAACCAACAGTTGTTATTCCTATTATAAGAGAATTAGTCAGACTGTGGTTCCATCACGTGCACTGTTGTAAATGATCGGATAATAGTCTTCGCGAGTCATCTAAGTCGAGCTTCCAGATCTCTGATCGAACTTTTGATTTGTCTTTACCTGTTATTCAAGGAATAGGCTTAGTTGGACTAGAGGATGCTATCGTCAGTTATAACTGACTAAACCGGGTCAGGTTCGGCGACCATGGTGGTCCTTCGAAAGTCATCTTAATCGGGCAACAAGGGCACCGACTAGACTCCCACTTTCCAACCCATCTTAATCCGCTCTTGGCGGACTAGGAATTGGAGCGAGCCAGATGTTATCATTGTCAGTTGTTCTGACTAAACTTTGGCAGAGTTTGACGATCATTGTTTGTAGTTGGCAAATGATCCCTGGCAAGCCATCATGGTCAGGCGTCATCACGCTGACTAAGTTCTCAGTTTCTAGGCCGTAGGAATCCGCACGCGGCGAACTAGGCTTCAAGAAGACTAGAAGCCATCATCATTCGCGGCCATTGACTAAGTTTTGGTTGTGGTTCAGCGATCACTATCTGTGTACGAGTAGTGACCCCTGGCAAGCCATCTTAATCAGATGTCGAGAGCGCTGACTAGACTCCCACTTTCTAAGCTATCAGAATCCATTATTGGCGGACTAGGCTTCGAGCAGACCAGAAGCCATTGTCATCGGTCGTCACCGACTAAGCTTTGGTCGAGTTCGGTCACCATTGCCCATGTTTTGACAATGATCCCTGGCAAGCCGTCTCGATCAGGCATTAGAGTGCTGACTAAGCTCTCACTTTCTAGGTCGTTGTCATCCGTTCTATTCGGACTAAGCTTCGAGCGATAAGTTCGGCGATCATTAGTTGGACAATGATCCCTAGCAAGCCGTTTTCACCAAACTACATGATCACTGACTAAACTCACACTTTCTAGGTCGTCGACATCCATTCTATTCCGACTAGGCTTCGAGCGATAAGTTTGGCGATCATTATCTATAATTTGACAATGATCTCCAGCAAGTCATATTCACCAAGCTACATGAGTACTAAATAAGCTCCTACTTTCTAAGATGTCGTCATCTGTTCTATTCGAACTAGGCTTCGAGCAATAAGTTTGATGATCATTATCTATCTTAAGACAATGATCCTTGGCAAGCCGTCTTCATCGGGCTACATGAGTACTGACTAAGCTCCCACTTTCTAGGTCATCGTCATCCGTTCTATTCGGACTAGGCTTTGAGAGATAATTTCGGCGATCATTATCTATAGTTGGACAATGATCATTGGCAAGCCGTCTTCACCAGGCTACATGATCACTGACTAAGCTCCCACTTTTTAACCCATTGTCGTCCGTTTTTGGTGGGCTAGTTGTTAGAGTAGACCAGAAGTTATTATAATCAGACAGAGCTGACTAAGCTTTGGTCATAATGAGATTTTGGGCGTGTAAGTCTGATTTGGGTGTCCTGACTTACTTAGCTCACCTGGCGATCTGATTCCAGAGCCAGATCGATTGATCAGACTAATAATAGATTGACCAGCTTTAATGAACTACAGCGGAATAACAACAGGAATGATGCCTTGGATTTACTGGTAATACTCCGTAAGCGCACTCCTTATTCCATGGGCACTCAAGGCCTTTGCTGTTTGTTTATTTGCATGTGTTGGGCCGGATCTGATAGGGCATAAGCTTGGGCCCATTAATTGAAGGGCCTAATTAGAAAAAAAAACTTTGTAGATCAGCGTGTCTGGGATACAACACATATTGCAAGGCAGTTCAATATTGATTACTCCCGCCAGTTAATGGGGCTACGTGCAGGGTCATTAATTTGAAGTATGTGGACTCGTGCAGTTGCAATTGAAACCGCCATTTCACGATTTTCTTTACAACATTTAATGATGAAGTAACCGTTGGCTGATGCTTCTTCGTAAACCATCACAACTATATATAGGTTGATCGTTCTTCATTTAAGCACTGCAATGAGAATAGTAGAGCATGTTAATCAAATGCATCTTACCTGAGAATTTGTTTTGAGTTTTCCAAAGGCTGAAAGAAGATCTCCCTTGTTGGAATCTTCGAATGTTCTGACATTTGCGTTGATGGGTCTTAATAAGACTTGCTTTTATGCGATGCCGACTGATCTGGGTGGGCATCTGATTGATCCATGAAATCTTGTAATATCTTTTTAAATTGCGAAGAAGAGTTACGGACTTCCCCTCGGGGGTCAGGTATGTCTTCCATCTTCTAGTGCTCCAAAGGCCTCTCATCCGTCACTGTTGTTGGGGGATGGTCCTTGCGGCTAGTTTATGGTTGATTGGAGTGTTGGAGGATGTGACTTTCGTTCCTGGCATGGTATCTCTGCGTCACCCCAGGCATTACAAATTTGAGAGGCGTCCTCATTTGGGAACATTGTGAGACCTCGATGATCTCGCTGTTCAGGGATATTTTGTTCTGCTTTTTGTTGCTCCTTATGTTCCTCTTCACGAGGTAGATTGGCAGAGCAAGGATTGAGGGAGTACTTTCATCATTCTTCAAGTACTTTACTTTCTATTTTCAAATCAACATTGTAAGCTGATTTGACGGAGCAATGAATTGAGCGCGCTCTTTCGGCTTCTTTTTCAGACATTCTACTTTCACCACCTTCTCGTCTAGAGGCAGATTGGCAGAGCGAGATCTTTACACTTGTTTCAGCGGACAGATACTTGCGTCAAACTTAGATACTTGTAGTGTATAAACTTTTGTACTAGTTGGTCGGCGAGCTTTGTAATAACTTTCATTGCAATCAATAAAATCTGCATTATTTTTGGAATGTGTCTGATACGAACAATTCTTCTAAACTGAAATTAAAAAAAAAAACAAAAAATGAAATCAAAGAAACAAAATAATTTAACTCCGAGCGGGGACTAAGCTAACTCGGCCCTGAAAGAGGCGCATATGGTCCTGGCTCGGATAGCATAGTCCCTCTAGCAAAGTGTCTTATTTTGCCAAAGCTAGCAAAGTTACTGAATAGTGGACTTTGTGCTGGCAGGAAGTTCCTTGCTGATTATCAGCTCTTTGAATAGGTGCTTGTTTGCTGAAGTATCATTACTTAGCTCTTTGTTGGTTTGGATTGCGCTGCCAACTCCAAATTCTGGCTATCTGTATAATTGCACTTTGGTTGTCGGGGCTCCTCCGCCCTCGCAGAGTGATTCTCCTCTTATGTCTAGGCCCGGGGCCTGACAAGTTTGTTCTGCGGGCTCAAGCTGCAGTTGGAAACAATTCAGTTCTTTTAGGGCTACATAATGGCAGTCTCTTGCTACAGGTTGATCTCCTCGGATAATTCATTAGGCATGGTTGGTTGTATATTTTATACATTTGTGAAGAATGGAAACCGCTGACTCCATATGATGAAGGCACGACCTTCCTAGAATAATGTTGTAGGTGGACGGAGCGTCATAAATTCTTGGACAAGGTCCTTTCGCAATTGCGACTCTCCCGCCTCCACTATTAGATTGATCTTCCCGATGGGGAAACACTTATCTCCACTGAATCCGATCATGGGGTGGGTGGCAGGGGTTAAGTTTTTCTCCTGTAGTTGCATGTTGCGGAATCCATTGAGAAACAAGACATTGAGTGAGCTTCTTGTATCCACCAAGGCCCTCTTTACCTCCCACTTAGCAATGAGGATAATGTACCCCCTGGAGATCCCTTTTCGTAAACGTCAGTAGTGGGATCGAGCTGTGAACTCGTGCATGTTGCACCTGTCGGTCCTCACACTGAGATGGTGTCCGCTCGACCAGCGTCCTCTTGCGGGACCTGTTAGATTGCTCCCCTTCGAAACTAACCCCATGGAGGACGTAAATGATGCCAAGAGCTTTTTTTTCAATCTCCTTGACAGTGTCCGCTTTTTCCTTTGCCCAGCCATGCCTATTGTCCGAGGCTAGGAACTCCTTGAGCTTGCCTTTCCTAATCCAGTACTCGATTTCTCTTCTGAGATTTTTGTAATCCTCAATATTTTGTTCGCCTTCCTTGTGGTAGGCGCAGTATTTGATGTTATCGTGCCGAGCAAGGTCTCTTTATTGCTTAGGCAGCCATTTCAATTCTTCCCAATCCTTGATGGAATTGAGGATGTCAGACAGATTGGTGTTGAGAGGAGTAACAAATTTGGACTCGACATAATTAGAGGCCTTGTCCTGTTTTGTGCGGCCCGAGTCGGTCTTGTTGTCAATGAGCTTCCTTTTGCTCTTGTCGTCGTCATCTTTCTTTTTCCCCTTTTTCTTGTCCTTGTGGACAAAGGGTTTCTTCTCTAACTCCGCTTCCCTTTTGGTGGCCAGCATCTAGTCTAGAGTGATATATCTTTGGTCATCCCTTAGCAAGTCTGCCATATTGGTTGGGGGTCCAGAGTAAGGAAATCATAGAACTTGCCTCTTTTCAAACCCAAAGTGAAATTTGTGATGGTAGTGTCATAACTACAGCCGTCGATGAGGGTCAACTCATCATTGAAATGAGTGACGTACTCCCTCAACGTCTGGTTTTGTTTTTGCTTTAAGGTCAACAGATGATGCGGGCCCTTCCTGATTCGTTGACTGTCCATGAAGCGTGTAAAAAACGCCGTTGCCAATGTCTGGAATGAATCGATAGATTTCAAAAGGAGGCTATGGAACCAGGTCAGCGTTGATGTCTTCAGGCTGGCAGGGAATGATTGGCACATTATCGCACCAAACCCTTCCTTGAGTTCCATAACGTGTTGGAAGTGGCGCAAGTGATTGGACGGGTCTCATGTCCTGTCGTAAAACTCCAACTTCGGTGGTGTGTACTTATTTGGCAGCGGTTTGATCCATCATATGATCTAGGGTTGTAAACCGAAACGACTTAAGTCGGTTTTAAAATTTTCAAACCGAAACCGAACCGACCATTAACAAAACCGAATCGATTCTAATTTATGCAAACTGTAACCGAATCGAACCGACTAAAATCGAACCAAAACCGAAATAAAACCGAACCGACCGACTATTTTAAACATATTGTATTATTTATATATAAAATATATATTATTTATTATATATATTCGGTCGGTTCGGTTTGGTCGGTTAAAATCACATAGAAACCGAAAATCGAACCGACCATTTTGGTTTTGAATTTTTAAAACCGAAATCGATCCAAACCGAATTTAAACCAAACCAATCGGTTCGGTCGGTTTAATCGATTTGATCGATTTTTTTTCCAGCCCTAATATGATCCATGAATGGAAGGATCGTGAGATTAAACATTATGTCTGGGTTTGTGGCCCCGTTTCGAATGGGGTTGTACGAGACGTGCATGTCGGCTCTGGACGTTGGGTCTCTATTGGCTGCTCCTCTACTTCTGGTCCATTGAGAAGTTGCTGGAGTGGTGTGGCTCTTCTGAACGTGTTCTCTAGAGCTTTCTGGGGACTGGGCTCTTCGCTGCTCGCAGTTCTTTTGTTTGAGTGCCTCCAACGCTTCTGCGATTTGCTACATCTAGGTTGACAGTAGATCCACCCTTGGGTCTGCGTGACTACCATCGGCGTGGGGGTCTGAGAGGATTCCTCCTGCGGTAGTGGTGGCACCGAAGCGGGGACGCTTTGCTGGTTTGAGCGTTCGAGCATTCGAGGATTCCGTAACATCTCTGTTGTTGTGTGACCTTGTTGTCACAATCTTTATGATTTTCTTGGAAAGGTGGTACTACTGTTTCTTTTGAGGAACTTTGTCGCTTCCCATGGACGGGACTAAACTGATGTAGCTGATTTCTGTTTTCCTTCATCGCATTTACCTAGACCTGCACAAGTAGCACACGTGAGCCAATGACCATCGTGTGGAGGCCGATGGCACTCTGATGCTTAAGTTAGATAAGGTTTAGGAGAGGCTTAAAGCTGTAAATTGGATTTCTGTAGTGTACCTTTGTTCATCGGCCTTATCTCTTTTTTATAGTGTGAGAGTCCATGTTCGGCTTGGCCTTTGGTGGTGTAGTTTAGGGAAAAAGATTTTGCTGAAGATCCTTTCATGTTTGGGAGTTGTCCATGTAGGGTAGTTTCCCTACACGACTTGTGCCCCTAGATCTGCTGGAGAAGTTTCCCTTTCTGAGTGTTTGTCCATGCAAGAAAGTTTCCTTACCCCACTTATACTCTAGTATTTGTTTTCTAGTCGAAACCGATGTATTACTGGCATGCTTGTCTTGGGTTGATCCCCCATGCATTTGCCTTATCAGGGTTTACTCTTGCCTTTTTAGGGCTTACGAGTATTGGGTATGGTCGCGTGACACATATGCTTATTAAGGCGCTGCAATTCGGGTCCAACGTTATGAAATCTGCAAATAGTAGGCTTAAGTTGTTTGGGCCTTGCTGAATTGGGCGTGCAATCAGGCATGTTTTTTTCTGTTAAAGAGACTATCATGACACGCGTACGATGCTGATCAAAGCGTGGTTTGATGTATCATCACTAATTATCTTAAAATTTCTCACTCGTGAACAAATATCATTTTGGGTTGGGATCTAGGAACACCTTTTCTAAACCTAAATTGAGACCCAAATTATAAGCTTTTATTGATCCAGTGATGAATAATGAGTCTGAATTTGGCGACCTTGTGTAAATCAGGGTCACGGGTTGTAGCAATCTGGGGGCCATTGGATTGTTTTGATCATCTAACTAAAGTTTAAACCAACTTTTTATGAATCCAAATTTGTAAGGAAATTAATCTAAAAAGAATTTCTAATATTCTCTCTAATTTTTCTTTTCATACTTTTTTTCTTTTTTCTTCATCTTCTCTACATAAACTCAAACAACAAACTCTAAGTCAGCGAAAAAAAACACAAGCAAACAAATTATTACAAAAAATATCACAAAAAGAAAAAATACAAGCAATAAAATAATGCTTATTTTATTTTGTTTTATTTTATTTTAATTCTCGTTAGTTTCTCCATAAATAAATTCATGTAGAAAAGAGTGAATGTAATATTTTTCCTTTTTTATTTTGTATTTCATGCGTTCATTTTTATGTAGGGTGTGTTAGGTTAACCATTTTCCTCGGAAAATGGTATTCATTTCCCCTGTTATACAAATTTTCGTTGTTTGGTTGGCTATTTATTGACAAAAATCGATTATTCATAAGATTATTTTCCCACTACTCATGGGAATCCAAGCCAGAGGGGGAGGCCTCAAAGTCAAATTCATAGAAACAGTTTCAATTTTCTGGTCCGCGCAACCAAACAGACCTGTAGAGTTGTGTAGTTTGTAGAGTTTACGCAAAGCAGATGAAAAGAGAGAATGTGAAGGGTCTGTTTGGTTGCACGGAAAACAAACATGTAAATTGAAACCGTTTTCGTGAATTCCAATTATGAAGCCTCCTTTCTGAGTGGGAAAACCAGTCTCCTGAAGAATTGATTTCTTGTCAGCAAATAGACAACATAAACAACGAAAATCTACATAACAGGAGCAATGGATTCCATTTCCCATGGAAAACTTCTTACCAAACAAACCCGAAGAGAAAATAGGAAAGAAAATTCGGAAAGAATATTAGGAACTATTTGTGTAGATTACTTTCCTTAACAAGTGGGATTTCATACAGTATATTAGCTTAACCATAGTTTATCAAAACAATCCAACGTCCAAGATTGCAAGACCTATGACCCTAATTTACCACGGGGTTTGCAAATTTGATTCTCCGATTAAACACCAATAACTAACCAAAATAGATGGGCTCAAATAAGTATGTTTTCTGAACCAAAATAGAATATTAAATAAACAAGTTTCCTAATTGAAAAAACGAAATCAAAGCCTGTTATTTTCTTCATGTCCTTGAAAATATCATTTCTATTTCGCCTCAACTAGTAATTGGAAATTTGAAATAGAAGCTTAACAAAAAAACATTGAACACTTTGTATTTTAGTTGGAGTTGACCTTAATAATGTTGTAAATTTCAAACTTCTTGAGTTCATACCTCGAGATGTAGGTACAATTTGTTGAAATGTTGAAAACAAACAAGAAGTCGTGATGTTCTTGGGATACCTTGGCTTTGCTTTAGTCAAGACGTTAAACTTAAATTCAAAGTGTATAATTGCCTTTGAATAGATCAAACATGTTTTCAATTTTTTTGTTAGAATATAGTTTCCCTTTTTAGTCCTTCAGACTATATAATTTAGAGTTTCTAAAGTAGTGCTTGTTCAACAACTAGCAATTCAATTCGTTCATTCATGAAGACCTTTGTGCTTTCAAAAGTGGTTGATTCATTCATGAAAGGCCTCCATGTCTTCTTTTATGATTCTCTTTTCTTTCTCCCTTTCCGATTTGGCAACTATGGAGTAGGGGGTAGCGAGGGGCTTGCGAGGTAAGGTGGGTCAGGCAATGGGATCGTTTTCCTCATTTTGTTGAGAAGAAATTGCAGAGGGAAAGGGATAAGAAAGGAAGAGAGAAAAAAGGGGAGGGGAGGCGACCATCAAGGCAATCAGCGAGGCGGGGCACGATCAACAGCGGCTGCTAATATTGTTCGTTGTCTGGACAATAAAGCACAGGAAAAAATGGTGGTGTTAGACATAAAGTTGGTCATGTTGGTGTCAAAAAGTCATTGACACTTTAAATCCATATTCCAAGTCTATTAGCTGCCCCCCCTACTTTTAAAATAATTTTATTATATGCTTAACTTTTAAAAGAATCAATTTTATAATGTATAATACAATATGTAAATTATTCATTCAACTATTTTTACATCTTTCTATTGGTATAGTGATTCCAAGTTTGTAAATTTTTGTAAACAACCCGAGTTCGATACTCATCGAGCGAATATTTTTTTTATGGCTATTCACTATACATTTTTATGGTTATTGATAATTACTATTTTTATCATTGTTACTCGCCTAATTTTTTTATTTTCAATACAATTTTATAGTAATTGCTAACATTAAAAAAATTGTTTAGTTTAATAAAAAATTATTTTTGGTCCTCTCGGAGTGTATGATTTCTTTATGTTTATACAATTTTGTCATTGTGACATTCCCCTACATTTTTGTTTTCAACGCAATTTTATATGTAATTGAAAACATTAAAGCAATGAATTGCTTGTTCACAAGTGGTGTAAAACCTTCAATCAAAAAAATATTTGAAATTAATATCTAAAATAATAATTAAAGAATTGAATGAAATATATGCCACTAACCAACTCGTACAAAATTTGAGCCTCACATAAACATTTTTCGATGAAATTGTATTATAAACATTTTTCGATGAAATTGTATTAGGATCTTATTATGTTCGTAAATTTCCGATTTTTTTTTAGCTTCAATTAGATATTTATCCTAATTATTTTGTGATTTTAGTTATATATTCTAGCCATTACGCTCGTTTGCCCCTTGCTAAGGTTATTGATATTGTGACCTTATTTTGGCTTAAAATTGGATTACACTTAATTCAATTTGGTATATGCAATGTATTTTTATAGTGGTATTTTTCTTATTTTACTAACTCGGGTATAAATTTTTTAATGTTTGCAATTACTATAAAATTGTATTAAAAATAAAAGATTAAGCGAGTAACAATGATAAAAATAGTAATTATCAATAACCATAAAAATGTATAGTGAATAGCCATAAAATAATATGCGCTCGATGAGTATCGAACTCGGGTTATTTACAAAAATTTACAAACTTCGAACCACTATACCAATAGAAAGATGTAAGAATAATTAAATGAATAATTTACATATTGTATTATACATTATAAAATTGATTTTTTTAAAGGTTAAGCATATAATAAAATTATTTTAAAAGTTAAGGGGGGGGGGGGGGGGGGGGGGTGGGGGGCAGCTGCCCCCCCTCGCCCCTTAATAGGTCCGCCCCTGGTTGAATCGGAGAATAATATCTTGAGAGCTCAGATGATGAAAATGACTTGTAGGTTGCAGTCTCTGAACAATGTTTTTCACATTTTTGTTTTCAATCTCGCTCTGGCATCTGCAAGAATGGATCCAGAGCGAAATCAAAAGAGAAAAGGGGGGCGACAACAGTGATGTTGCTGCTGCTACTTTTGTTTGTTGCTGTTATAAGAAAAAAAAAAGGTTGCAACATCTTGTTGTTGAGAAGGAAATAGAAGGAAAAAAAAAAGGAGAAGATAAGGGGACGAAACAAAGCGAGGCAGCCGCGACAATGGCATTATCGCGGTGATGTTTTTGCTTGCTATTGGGAAGAAATTACTAAGGGAGCAAGAGAGAAGAGAGGATGATAGGGGAAAAAAACTTTTATTGGTAGTGTCCCATCTCCAATGGATCCCCTAAAATAACCAAAAACACTATTTTTGGGGGCTCATGTGAGAAAATGTATGTTGCAATGGATCCCCTAAAATATTCCCTATTTTAACTTCACTTCCAAATCCCCCCTAAATTTAGGGCAACCATACCATCCCCTAAATCTAAATAACATTAAAATATTCCAATTCTTTAATTTCCCAAATTAAAAACAAAACCAAAAGTCAAAACAAAGGGGATGTGGTTGGAGTGATATATTTAAATAATGATGCAAAGTTAAAATAGGGGATGTGGTTGGAGTGATGAAAAAAATAGAGGGACCCCTAAATTTAGCTTTTGGTTAAAATTGAGGATGGTTGATCCCCCATTTTAACTTTTACTATTGAAGATGCTAATATGTTAAAAATGAGGGGTGGGTGGTGTCAACCAGTTGCTTGCCTTTTCTATTTGGGAAAATGACTTATAAGGCCTAATTTTTATATTTGTAGACCACATCATACTCTTACAATTGAAAATGCCTCAAAGGGCCTATTTTTTTTGTAATTGAAGACTTTTAAAAGCCGCAAACCAACCCATGGTTGAAACATAATTATAAAGACATTATTGCCCTTTAACTTAAGTTATCAATTTTTTTAAAAACAAAATCATAGGGATCATATCTTGAGTCTTGACTCAATTCAGTACAATTCTCCCACCACTATTAGTCTTCTTTATCCATCTTTAACCCTAGCCTATCTTTGGATTAAGAATCCCCTTTCAACCTTGAGTCACTTTCATTCGCTTAGATATATACCACCACCACCACTATGCACTCCTTTGATTTCTTCTCGCCTACAAGTACTATGGTTTGTGAATATAGCTTAAACACCCAACATTGAAAATGCATATTTTATTTGAATTTCTTGAAGCATTATTCAATAGAACATCCTGATTTTCGTATTGGCTTTTTCTATTTGAATCAGGCAGACTACTATTAATCGAAATTCATTTATATACTTAAAACTAATCATAAGTTTACTTCTAAGTTTTTTATTTTTTATTTTTTTACATCCAGATTACCCAACAAGAATCAATCAATTGTGTTTCGGAGACATGAAACAACTTTAAAAAATATCAAATAACATTAAAAGATTGCATATTTTGTTTGTTTCAATGTAACTGGGAATTTGAATACATAATATCAACACCACATCAATATGTCTTGGAATATGAATATATTTGTTTTTTGGGTTAATTGCAATTTTCCCCTATAATATATGCCATATTCAG
Source organism: Berberis vulgaris (assembly GCA_963556465.1). Classification (NCBI taxonomy): domain Eukaryota; kingdom Viridiplantae; phylum Streptophyta; class Magnoliopsida; order Ranunculales; family Berberidaceae; genus Berberis; species Berberis vulgaris. Next base: position 35,466,615 of record OY747126.1, on the reverse strand, counting down.
CTTTGCCCCCAATTAACATTCATATTACACTTTCCCCCTAAAACTAACAGTCAACGTGCCTTGACCGTCTATTTTCAAAGTAGATTACCAAAATACTCCCGAGAAATCAAAGGCTGAGATTGAATCTTTCGTATCTCAAACATCTCATCTCGAGGAGAATCATAAGGCCCAACTGAAATCGTAATCATATCTCGAGGAAAATCTAACAATTGATTTTTTTAAATCTATCATCTAAAAGAACTTATCTCGAGAAAAATCTAACGGTCCAAATTTAATTATGCACACATCTAAAAAATAATTTGACAATCCAACACACATCTCGAGGAATCTGATGGTTCTGCCCACATCTCAAGGAAAATATGTCGATCCGGCATGTATCTTGATGAAATCTGACGAGTAAGATTTTTTTTGCACGCATCTCAAGGAATCTAAAGTTTGAATACCTTTTAAATTTAATTTTGCCCCCTGAAATAAATTTGAATTTAATTTTGCCCCCTGAAACAGAACAGACCTAAGAGATGAAGGAGGAAGAGAGAGGAGAAGGAAAGAGGAAGAAGAAAGGAAGTGGAGGAATGAGAAATGAAGCCCTAACTTTATTATAGGGGTTGTGAAATAGAGAAGGAAGGAGGAAGTGAAGGAATGAGCAAGACGAGGGAAGATAATCAAAATTTTCTTATCATCTCTCAGATCTGTTCTGTTTCAGGGGGCAAAATTATTCAAATTTATTTTATGAGGTTAAGTCATTGCCAGTAATTTATTATACAAAGGAAATTTATTCAAACTTTAGATTTCCTTGAGATGTGTGCACAAATAAATTTGAACCATCAGAGTTCCTCGAGATGTGTGTCAAGCCGTTAGATTTCCTCGACATGCATGTCAGGTCATCAGATTTTCTCGAGATGCATGCATATTCGTCAGTTTTCCTCGAGATGAGTGATGGATCGTTGGATTTCCTCAAGAAGTGTACTAAATCGTTAGATCATCACCGAGATTTGCGTTGGATCGGCAAATTCCTCGAGATGTGTGCTAAATCTTTAGATTTTCTCAAGATGCGTATATAATTAAATTTGGACTGTTAGATTTTCCTTGAGATGAATTCTTTAAGATGAAAGATTTTTAAACTCAATTGTTGGGTTTTCTTTAAGATACAATTACGATTTCTGTTGGGCCTTAGGATTTTCCTCGAGATGAGATGTTCGAGATACGAAAGATTTAATCTTAGTCTTTGATTTCTTAGGGGTATTTTGGTAATTTTCTTTTAAAACAGACGATCAAGGTACGTTTACTGTTAGTCTTAGGGGGAAATTGCGATATGAATGTTAATTGGGGGCAGTGCTGAATTGGCATATATTATAAAGGGAAATTACAATTAACCCTTATTGTTTTTACATATTTTTAGCTATGGTTTGGGTTTTTGGCTTATAAGTGTTGAATTATAAAAAGTAGAAATTTTCAGGTATTTTTAATTGGTGTGGTATCATGTGATCTACAATTAAAAACAAAGGTTTAAAAGTCATTTTCCCTTTCTATTTTAAAAACTCGTTCGTGCAAGTCAGGAGGGAATATAAAGAGACGAGACCTGTCCAGGGTACCCTCTCTCTCTCTATGGCTTTAGAGGCGCAACACAACTTATGTAACTCATTTCTTTTTCAGACCCAAAAATGGCTTTTTGGGGTTCGTTCTTTCTTTTAATCTCTCGATGATGGACACAAATCCCTTGTTTTTCCTGTTTTTTTGGGTATATTTTCTTCTTGGGGTTCTCTCAATTGACAAGTGTTTGTTTTGTTTTCCTTTTTCAGGCGTTGAAGTAAAACCAGGGAAACCCTTCTCTCATTACTTTGACCGATCTCAAGGAAGGCTTCACATGTTAGGATGCCAATCCTATTTAGTATTTACTTGAGATTAGAATGTCTTAGTTAGAACAATATTCTATTTTAGAGAATATTAGCTTGTTTTAAATGAGAAGTTATTGTTTGATTAGAATTATGTTTGAATTCAATTAGGAAGTATTATTTTTGCATTCAGTTATAAGTACATATGATGTAATAGAGTTTAGGCAAACAATACAATTTTTTATTTTAGTTTATTGGTGGCTGATCTCCAATCAAAGGATCTAGGTGGTTTGATCTCCCATCAAAAGGTTAAGGTCTTTATTATCTGGTATCAGAGCATCATCGATTCTGAGCCAAAAAAATTTCTTGTTACTCCGTTCTTCACCAGCCATCACCTTCCTCGCGCATCACCAACAACTCCATAACAACCACCCTTCAACGCACCGCCAACAGTTCCCTCCCGACAACAATAACCACTTCATCGCAATTACCTTCACCGCAATAGTTCCATTCCTTCATCGTAATTACAAACACCTTCAACAACACCGTTTTCCATGTTTCTCTTTTAAAGAAGAAGTTAAGTAACACTACACCAAAAATGGTCATTAGCAACGGTTCTAAACCGTGGGGGTAACCCATTGGCACGGCTTAGAACCGTGGGCTGTAGGGGCGTCGCTAAATCCTCAGTAACGGCTAAAAACCGTGGCAAAATATATGTTAGCCACGGCTTAAAACCGTGGCAAGTCCTAGCCACAGTTATAAGCCGTTGCAAAGGTTTTAGCCACGGCTCTGAGCCGTTGCAATAGTTAGCCACGGTTTAAAACCGTGGCTAAATTTTTTTTTTTTTTTTTTTTGCTATCAAATGACTTTTTATTACATCTTATAAGTTTTATTTCTAGAAAATAAAAATTTTAATGTGCCAAACTTAAACGAATAGAGGCAAAGTAATGTAATTAATAAGATTATACAATTACATCAAATGTGCCAAACTTTGTTTCATGCTGTGCATGTTTTGTCATTTGTCAGTTGACCAGATTATACAGTTAAATCAAATGGTCAAAGAATATGCAATACATTTATTCTCATGAACTTAAACGAATAACAACTCACTCAGAGAATTAATACTAACTCCTGACACTGTAAAACATACGCACCACGTACAAATAACTAAAATGTTGAACCCATGAACTTTAAAAGCTTGCATACAACCTTTACAAATCACCTATTACGGCATCTGCCTTTCACCACACATCTAATTAACTTTCCTGTTAGTTCTAAGGATTAAAGAATCAAATAACAGCTACATCAGTAAGGAAACATTCTTTGAACTATTTTGTTAACATAAAAGTTGTAATACATTGTTAAGCAACACTGATCTCCTCAGAGTTGTTGAAGCAAGCTTTGTAAGCTGAGTTACCGCTTGAAATTTCTGAGCCTGGGATTGCAACTCATGTAGCTGTGGTTGCTGACCCTGCCACAATAAATAAGAGAACTTAATAATTGCAAATAAAGTTCAAAGCATACCTCTAAAGCACCACACATCCTACAAATTCTTTACCAAAAAATCAATACAAAAATTCATGTGTAAGTAACAGGAACCTGTTCAGGAGACCCATATGATATAATGTCCAAAGCTTCATTCCAATCTGTCGGGGCATTTGGACTTGCCAGTGGGCGAGATAATGGATGCCTGTCGACATGAGGCTCGTAGTGACTAAGGTTTTCTCTAAAGACAAGAAATATGACAGTTATTACAAGTTAAAACAGAATCTGCAGTTGACGGATAAGAAAATATCTTATAATCTAAAAGCTAGCCATCAATAACTGGCTATCCAGGAATGGTGAATACCTGGATAAGACTGGGGCAGCCACAGATCGTAATAAATTTTCTCCACTCTGTTCTGCTATATCTATCCTGGAACCCATAATAATTAATATATCAGAAGCTAGACACTGGAGAGATCCGACAGATCGACAAAGAATAAAATTATTGTCTTCATAAATTGTCCTGTGGTTATTGGATTGCCCAAAAAGGCTGGTTACTCAGGAAAGATTCCAGTCATCTACTGCACTTAATTTTGACCTACAAACACTAATGGAAACCTACTGATTATGGCCTTAACCCCTTGCACACGAGTCATCTTTCTGATGAATTTTAATTTATGCAATATAAGATGCTTTACAAATAAATTAACAAATTTAATATGGAAATACATATAATTTACAAGATTATACTGACCTCTAAGATTACATTTGCTGCTTCAAATTCAGCGTTTCCATGCAGTATGATCTTAACTGCCTCAAATCTCTGAACATCATGCTTCCAATAATTATTCTCAGGAAAGCTCCAGTCAATCCCTTTATTCAAGACCTTTACATTCTGTAACTTACATCTTGCAGACCTGACACCAAACAATTCCGCAACCTCTATTTGTAACTCAGAGCCCTTGGAAATGGAACCTCCATGGAACTGAAACAGAAAAAACTCGGTCATGTTCACACCCCTTCACTATTACATGCAATTACTTGCTTAATTGTTTGAAAGTATATTAATAAATTAGTGATGCCGTATAGCAAAGAGCGAGTCCTAATTCCTCTGAAAGGAGGGGATGCAGTAATTTATTATAGCAATTGAGTGGATAGGATGCACACTAAAGCAAACAATGTAAAGCTGATAATACCTTCGAGTAATTTTAACACATAAAAAGGAGTTTCATATATTAACACTTTCAAGCCTTCTAATTTAGCCAAAAATAAAAACATCATTAACCTAATAATACCTTTTGTCTAGTGACTTCCCAAAGCGGACCAAGAGCAGGATGCAGAAAAATGAGAAAGGGTGGTCCAGAATGGCAGTACTTTTCATTATTATCAATCTGAAGAGTAATATGACAGGAAGAAAATCTTAACAGAAATATTCATCAGGAAATAGCCTTGGTGCTGAATAAATGTAAGGAAATCTTAACAGAAATATTCATCAGGAAATGGCAGTACTTCCACCAGTCTCTTTTAAATGTAAACAAGAGTGCGATTGTTTTTAGAGCGTAAACCCTCAGAAATATAAGGAAATAGCCTTGGTGCTGAATAAATGTAACAAATCTGTTTCATGAGGTCTCGCATTTTCTCTCGAACCTTCTCTATATTGTGTCCAGACTGCAATACAAGCTAAAATTAAACAATGCACCTGCATTGAAGTCTACCAGAAAGCAATGTCGAAACAAACCTTTTCCATAAAGCATGGAAGAAATATTGCTGCTTCTGCTTCAGTCAGAGTATAACCCTCATCCTTAAGCACATTAAATAGATCAGGCAGGAACTCTAGCACCTGCTTGTTCCAAAATAAGTTTCAGTACAAGTATTTCAAAACAGTATGCAAATGCAATTAACAAAGGGAGAAAGTACCTTCAACAGACAAGTCGTGTTTGACTCACAGAACCGCAAAACAACAGAGGTAGAGACTCAAAGTTTACCTTTTCCTGAATTGAGTGAATAACAGAATTATATTGCCGTTGGCCTTCAAGTAAATCATTTGTCTTAACATACCTATCCGAATCTAAATCAGTGACATCTACATCTTCTTCTTCTTCTTCTTCTAGTGGCATATCTGTTGGGCTTTCGCTCTTAGAAGTGGACAACTGAGACAGATCATCAGCTTCTACGTCTTTTAGAGGTTCAATGTCATTAGTATGTTCTGCATCCTTGTAAATTTGCACTTGAGTGAATTTGCAACTACATACAAACTACATACAAACTAAAGACATTGCTCACCTTGTAAAAGTTCACAACAGTCTTTTGGTCATACTCACATTCCCTTCTCTCCAAATACTACAAAAGCAAAACCAAAAATATAAGTTCGACTTCTAACAAAAATTAATCTAAATGGATGCTGCTAAGGTGTATATGAAGATAAATACCTCCATAGCTAATCTTTCTTTTTCAGGCCCTCCAGTGACACTGAAGTACAATGTGCGAATCATAGCCCCTGAAGTACCAGTAGAATCTATGGCAGCACAAAAAGAAGTACGACAAAGTTGAGAGAAAGGTTGATTTTTCACTAACCGTATCTTGATAAAAGTGTGTGAGCTGGCAGCCACATAAAAGACTAATTGGGAGGTCAAAATCAGAACGATTACACATCCATTTGCAAATGCATAACATAACAAAGAGACCGTGAAAAAGCTCATAAATGGAGGCAATGGCTGCGAATTCAGCTTGGAAATAAACAAGGACACCAAAATTGGTGCTACAGCTAGGAGCAAAAAGGACATGGGCATTCTCAAATTTGACTCGATACAAGCCATCAGAGAAGGTAGAGACAGATCAAGCTCCCACGCACGTGCTTGTCGCATCAGAGCAAAAAAGATCACAGCTATAGAAAAACCAACTATCTGCAACAAAAGCATCTCCATTAAACGGAAGCTCAAATGATAGCTTAATGTTAAGATTTGAACATCATAGTAATATTCTATTATTCACATACTGAAATTACCTACGGCAGATGGAAATACGCATCACCTTTATATGTAATGACTAGTAGTTGCCATATATTCACACTACATAAGTGTCTTTGGAGTTGGGAGTTTTTTATTGATAGCAATCCAATAAAGTTCAAGACCTTATAGAATTTAATCCATGGGTTTGATTTCCCTATAAATTAATGGGAAAAGTACAGGTTACACTACTATGAACATCAACATCGATTTCAATCAGGGGAGGGGAGAAGCTACCAAATATCCCTTCCTTGTGAAGAATCTCACAAAAGGTAATTTTTCTTTTCTTCCTATCACGCCTAATCTCTGAGATAAATTTTTTGTTTTGGATCTCACAACAAGATAGGGAGGTTAGTCTCCAAATAACTCCCCAAAACCAACCAAAAGATACACGTGTGAAGCCAGATCGATTCATTGTTTTTAGAATGAAGCCACAAAAAAGTTGTTCATCTTGATCGATGCTAAAGATTTCAGCATTGATCTAGGCCTCAAATGATATAATCAAACCTTTTGCTGATTGAGTTTTTTTAGCAAAACCACTTTGCACTCCATTTCACATTTCTTGGCCACTACGTCATAACTTTCTTTTTACTGATAGTCAGACACTCCATGAAATACTTGGTCAATCATGATAAGTAACTTGAATGTCCTATTTCTCATGCCTATATGAAGTGCCTTGGACACTCCAATTCGTTTGTCTCTAGCTCTTTTGTGTGCCCCTACTTCTATGATTTTTACTTGAAATGTTTTTGTCACCCTGCCACTCAAGTATATTTAGTAGTAGTGCCATCCACAGACTCTTATAATCAATCAAGTGGTTTCACACTCTAAGATCCTTTCGCAACCTGATTGCTCATGCATTTAATATTTTTTTCTTTACACCTACAATTGTTCCAACAAAACTTAATCAGGTGCCATTAACATGACATAGTTCGAGTCAGCGTGCCTTTAATATTCCACCTAACGAGTCTAGGTGCCTCCAAAAATCCAATTTACTTCATGCTATTACGAAGCTTCACTCAACACATAATTTAATGTACAAATCCAAAGTATGTCATTGTGAAATTTCGAGGTATAATCATGTTCTTAATAAGAAATAACCAGAAATGAATAAAGCATGAAAAAACATAGCTAGTAAAATTATTTTCTAATAAGAGATAAAGACAAATATCATTTACCTGCGAACAATACAAAAGTAAAAATCTGCCTGCATATAGAAGTATTGACTACATTCACAACTTTATTTGGAAGAGGAGAAGTTCAATTACTACATAGTAAAGCACAGATAGGATTAATCAGAAATTAACGAAAGAGATTGAATGAATGATGCATTAAAGAGTTTTGGATGAGTCTGAATGCCATAAAACAATGTAAAACAGTTGTTGAGTTATTGAGGTTTAGAGTGCAAACACGGAGATTTGAGTGAGTTTAAGATTTATAGAAGGGGGGCATGTCTGGCGCCTGACAGACTAGGTTACTCACGGAGACCTTGGCATATGCCCCTAGGCAAGATCCAAGGAAACCTGGGGAGTATGGCCATACAAGAGGGCTACCAAATGCAGAGTTCAGCTAGTCAAGCAAAAATAAACAGTACCTGGGCATTTTCCACACAGACAAACTCTTTGTAGCAGGCTTCCATGGTCAGGTGTGGGTTCCATAAAACAGCATCTGACCAACTGCATGAGCAAGGAGGCTACTATCTAGAGCATACCAAAATATCATAAATTAAAGAAAAATCAAATTTGAAGTTGAGGATCCAGTTCACGCACTTTGTATTCTTGATGGATATTATATCACCCAACCCATTGTCTAGGTGTATTTCATTGGGGGCGTTGAGATAAATGCAGTCCACAAATCCAGGAAAAGAGACGCTGTCCCTGAATTCCAAATATCCAGTTAGAGTGTATATATGACACTAATGTTTTTGTGTGTTTGAGATTAATCTTGAATAGTGTGAACAAGGATCCGTTATTTGTAAGATATATTGGAGAAAGGAAGCCCCTTGAACGTGAAACTGTTCTTATGAAAGAAATGTCATCGTTGATGTGGAAATTCAAAGGCGATTTATTGAGACAAATTACGATAAAGATGGAACAGACCTCTCCTCTTTACCCTCCAATGGATTAACAGGGTCTGGATCCTTGTTCAGTGTTTTGCATCCTTTCAAACCTTTCACCAATGCCCCTGCACTAGAAGCCTGTACAATAACAACTAAGATAAGCTTCATACACAGTATCTAATGTATCAAAATGCCACAAATCAAATGGGTCAGATTCAGGGGATTAACGGGCCTAAATACAATGAAATTAGGATTCTTACACGAAAGTAAGTATGCAATGCACTATTAAAAGAGAAGGGTTTGTTGTCAGTATTGGATATTGTTAAGACAGTCGAAAGGCTCTTTGACTTCAGAGTAATCTGCAAGGAGTAACAGAAAATAAACAGAAGGTTTGGATTCAAAATATTAATAACGACAAAAAGAATGAGAGACAGTAAATTACATCTAAAATATTAAATACCTGACCTTGAATAAAGCTTGGAAGCTGAAGTCCCACATAGCACGGCTGTAAGGACTGTCTGTCAGCTCTAGAGTTATAGTAGGATCTCCTTCCACATTTTCAGAATCAGCAACAGACCAGTTCGAGTTCCTAGCAAATCCATGCTGCAAAAGAGGGTGAATTTGACGAAGATAAATTTAGGAACAAGAAACAAGGCTGTTTTTTGAAAAAAAAATTGTAAGCATAAACTGTAGAGTTTGTAAAGTAGATCGGCAAGAAGATCCATCAATGCACATACATATTCAAAATGTAAAATATCTATAAACCGAAGGCCATTAAGTGTTAATTAACTAGGTTATAGTGTTGGTTATGCGCTAGTCAGTAATCATGCATCTATTAACTAGCGAGAATAGAAGTACAATGATACTTCAAAAGCAAGGTCATACGAAGATCAGTAGAAACATTACAAGAGACTGGAAAAAAAAAATACAAAACCAACCATACCTGTTGGATTGCACCAGGTCCAAACTGTGGGAAACAATGTGGGACTCCTCCACTAATTCACAATTAGAAATGAAGTTAGTATCATTCGTAACCATCTAGGGGCTTAAGAAATAATATTAGCAAAACTCAAAGAAAATAAGTTGAGGTCATGCGAGGGCTAAAGCAAATAACCTGATGGGTTTCTGCCCATTAAATACGGCGTCCAGACGAACATAAAGCAAGTCCTTCCCACTTGGAACTTTCCATGATGTAATGCACCCTCCAAATAAGTAAATCTCTGCCTCACTGGACACAAATGATGTGATCAACACTCCAAGTTTTTAGCATTATCATTATTAATTGTGTGAAGGAAACAAATGCATGAAAAGTATGAAACTATTTCATTCGAATTGAGAGTTCATTGATAGTCATTGTTAATGATGCTTGGTAGTCATTGTTATCTAAATATATCAAGGATATAAGCACTAAACAAGAAGGTTATGACACTAAAAAGTGAATACCTGACATAAGTGGTAGAGAAATACTGAAAGCATGTCAGGTGTTGAAGCACACTTTGGATGATGATTCACATGGAAAGTTTTGTATGTGCAGAGAAAACCTAACCTGAAATACAAAACACAGATCATTCCTTATCAATTTTAACATCTAAATAACTTATAGACAATAGTGAAGTTTCTTCACAGATGATAAAACCAAACAATAACAATCCGATTTTTATCAAGCAAAAAACCCAATTTAAACTTTCTCCCTAATCGATTGAGATTCAAAGTAAAACCTTCAATGGGGGTGTAAAACCAGGCTTCATCATCAACAATCTTCTTCGGGAGCGGAGAAATTGATCCATTCGGGGGAAATTGAACCATTCGGAGAAATCTTCTTCTTCTCCTCTTCAGAAATCGAGCTGGAGAAAAGAAGAAAGTGAGTTCTAGGGTTTGCTTTGCTGAAAGAAGAAAAAAAATAAGAAGAAGAGATCAACAAAGAGATCTAAAGAATAAGGAGATCTAAAGAAGAAGAAGGAGATCTTACCTTCTCTTCTTCTTCTTCTTCTTCTTCTTCTATCGTCCTCTCCTTCATTCGTCCTTCTTCTTCCCTGCTTCGAGAGTCTGTTTCGTCCCTGCTTCTTCTTCTATCGTCCTCTCCTTCTTTCGTCCTTCTTCTTCCCTGTTTCGTCCTTCTTCTTCTTCCCTGTTTCGTCCTTCTTCTTCTTCTTCCCTGCTTCTCCTTCTTTCGTCCTTCTTCTTCTTTCGACAATCTGTTTTTCATCAATTTTTTTCGCCAAAGCGCGAAAATCTCCCTCCAAAGCGCGAAACCATTTTGGCCAAAGTGTGAAAGTTAAAAAAATTTTAGCTACGGTTTCCAACCGTTGGCAGGTTTAGCCACGGTTATAAACCGTTAGCAGTTATAGCCACGGTTTAAAACAGTAGCAACCCTTTTTGGTGTAGTGTTTTTTTCCACGATTTTATTTTTTAGCCACGGTTTTAAACCGTTGGCCGTTATAGCCACAGTTTTTAGCCGTGGCAAATAAACCAACGGCTTAGAGCCGTGGCCACCTCCCCGTAGCTAAACAAGCTTTTTGGTGTAGTGTAATGGTATTACTCCGGATCCAACTTTACCTACTCTTGCCAATGAACCCTCATGGGTCCCGGAGAAACTACTTGATCGATGATTATTTGAACGCAATAATAAGCCCGTTACACGCTGGCTTATCAAGTGGACCGGCCGTCATGTGGAGGAAGCTACTTGGGAAGACTACGAGCAGTTTCGTGTACGTTTTACAGATTTTCAGGCTGGAGGACAAGCCTTGTTTCAGGCGACGTGGAATGTTAGGATGCCAATCCTATTTAGTATTTACTTGAGATTAGAATATCTTAGTTAGAACAATATTCTATTTTAGGGAATATTAACTTGTTTTGAATTAGGAGTTATTGTTTGGTTAGAATTAGGTTTGAATTCAATTAAGAAGTATTATTTTTGTTATAAATACATATGATGTAATAGAGTTTAGGCAAGCAATACAAGTTTTTATTTTAATTTATTGGTGGTTGATCCCCAATCAAAGGATCTAGGTGGTTTGATCTTCAATCAAAAGGTCATGGTCTCTATTATCACATTTCTCAGGTAAGGTTTCATTTTCGTTTTTTTTTTTTATAAAGATTTTGTTGTCTTGAGGATGAAGTCTTTGCTTTTTATATTTCGATGAGATTGTATTGGATAAGTTTTATTGTGTATGAAATCATTTTTATGCAATGGGTATTAAGTAAATGTACTGTTTATGATGCAGGCAACATTGGGTATTGGTTCATCCTCTAAGAAGAGTCTAGTTCAATGCAATGTGGGCGATAAGAGTCCGATTCTATTGTGTTCTTTCTTTGTTACCTGAAAAGACTGAGTCCTGTCCTTTGGATCTTGATTTTGAAGAGACGGATGAAGTCATTTTCTCAGTCATTGGCCCATGCAGCGTGCACCTCATTGGGTTTTATATTGGAATTTCTGTATTGGGAATGATGCAGGTGCTTGTGGACATGATGGACATGAAGATGATTCGTATCCTATGAGTTATAGATATAGTAGTAGAGCATAATTTACTTTTTGTTTTGATTGTTTAATTTGTTATTGGATTATTTAATATCCGCCTTAATTGTCATTTAAAGCGACTCTTATAGGGAGGATATTGGAGAGACGGAAAGCGACGAGTCTAGTGATTTTGGCAGCGATGATGATGATATCGAGTATAACAATGACTTCATTGATGATGATGACGATGATATGGAAACGTTTGATCCTTCTTCGAAGCAAAAGAGTGGAGGTATTATTCTTGACTGTTCTCTATTTAATTTTTTTTTGTTCTACATTTTTGCTGATTAAATTTTTAATCTCTTTAGTAGAAAACAATACCCAAACTTGTTTATATGTAGTATGATAGCCATTGCTATTCTTATATATAGTTACAGTCTGATGGATGTTTGAGTACCTATATTTCTTATTTCTGGAATTGTGAATATTGCAAAACATAAGAAGCACAAAGTGCAGTTATATCGAGACATCACTATTAACAATAAACTAAGTTATTTAATGAACAAGTTAACTCATACACAAATTTTTAAAAACCATTTAACAATACTAAGTTGATTAGGCTTTTCTCAATGCGAAGCGGCACATTGATGCATGATAAGGTGTAACGAGGCGTACGCTTCGACTTTTCAGGAAAAAGAAAAATGATGAAAATAAAAAAACTCATAAACAAATTAAAAATATATATGACACAAATGAAAGTGATAACATGAAACCAATCATAAAAGTAGTTAAGGTGTTAAAGAATAAGAGCAATCATCGTGCACGTTATCGCCAACATTGTGTGCACTGAAGTGATTTTTTGCCATTTCACATCAATCGCCTTTAAAACAATGGTCTGACATACTAGTCAATTAGGACGTAATCAAAAAGTGGTAATGACACTTATAAACCATCTACAAGGAACGTATTAGAATTGTAAAAGTACTAGTATAATACCCGTGCCGTTGACACAACTTCATAGTCTCCCTGTCCTATTTCCCTCGCAAGCCTCTCACGAAGCTTCTTAGGCTTTTGTCGTGCCCACAGTCTCCATCTAATAATTTATAGGTCATAAATATTTATTAATAAGATTTAAATTATGTTGTAGTTTAACATTTAACTCGGAACACATAGCAATACCAAAACCCAAAACACAAAACAAATCCATGTGTCATGCCTTTCGTCGTACATCTTTAGTTTAAACAGGAAAAAAATCAGACTATACTGAGTGTCACAATTAATCCCCCCTCCCAAAATGAAAATGCATGTCCATGCACATGATTCCTTTACTCCATGTTTACTACCAACAATCTTCCCTACCACTACTTGTACTCCAGTATGATTTTTATTGACTCAAGACACTTCAAAATTCAAATTTCACTCATAAAACAAGTCAACTGCAAGTGATAATGAAAACCTCTTGTAAATGAAAATACTCCTTCAATGAGAGGCATTGATACATCAAACACTCCACAAAAGATACCATTTTTTTTTTACTCATCTCCATTCTTCTTATATCTATAAATACAACTCCCTATAATTCTACTCTATTTCACCTAAACAACTTTAAACGGAAAAATTCACCAATAAAAAAAATGAAAAAAAACACCCACATAAATTTACTTTGACTGGAATTGTCATTTGGTGATCAATCTGCTAGGAACAAGGATACATAAATTATTAGTGTAGCGGTTGCTCTTTTGGATATAACTAAGATCAGAACCGATAACATCAACAATTGATTTTTTTTTTTTTTTTTGGAAGGCGAGCAGGGTTTTTATAGGATCCCAGAACCCATTTAAAGACCAGAACTGGTCAACACACCATAAACTGATAAAAATGTCGCAAGCTGAGTTCGAACCCAAGACCAAGTGGTACCATCCGCCAAGCTCCAACCGTTGAGTTGTCATGTCATTGGCTATCCAAGAAAGAACAAAGACTTCAACCCAATCGAATAAATATTTGAACCCAATAGAATTGAACCTTCCATAAACATACAAATGAACATAGAAGAAGGAGAGCATGGGAGAAGAAGAGAGAAAAAAAAACAAAAAAAAAAACAAAAAAAAAAATCAATCGATCGATTGCAACACAACAACAATTAATGTGCATGTTGTGCTGATGCAATCGAAGAAGATGAAAGATCAGAACTGAGAAGAGAAGAAGGGAGAACTGAGAAGAGAGTTTGATTGACATGTTCGATCGTGTAGTGTCCTGTTTGGTGCCCTGTTGGTGTTGTCGTGTTGTTGTGGTTGCTATTGTTGGGGTTGCTATCAATTGTTGTTGCTTTAGTTGTCAGTTCCTATTGCTTTAGCTGTGTTGACTGTTGCTAAACAAGAGTCCAGGTAAATATAATTGCTGCAAATATAAGCTCTTTTAATTAATTAGTAAAGTAATATAATTACAAATTAATCAAAAGTAAATCGTAACAATAATGTAATTAAAAATTTATAATAGTAAACCCTTTTGATTAATTATTTATTTTTGTAATCCATGACTATGATAGATATGTTGCTCTATAATACTTGTCTTATTGAACTTTTTTGTCAAGATGTGTTATCTATTATAATTTACATCTATGCAGTTAAAACGGATAACAAACCCAAAACGGTCTAGGAACGTTATAGGTTATAATGAGATATAACGGTATATAACGCCAAATAACTAAATATTTTTGAAATATATATTTTTATACCCCCATTAGATAAAATAAATTAATCACTAAACATAATCTTGAAACTAATGGACGATGATTTAACTAGCCTCCAACAAGACTGATTCATTTGTAATGCTCTATGCCCCAACCAAATACTTGTCACGCCCCGATTTTCGAAGAAAACGAAAATCCCAAAATTCACGTAGGATTATCCGTTTCCCCAAAACTTGGGACGTGAAATTCAATAACAATATAAACATTTATCAGCAACAACAACTTAGACATGATTAAATTACTGAAATAAATAAAACTCTAACCAGGAAAAATTGACATTGCTAGCCCCACTAGCAGAACTCTTCTAACGCTGCTCAAAAGTCTCTAAACCTGAAAGGCTAATCGGCTACATTCTCAAAGGAATGTACCCAAGAAGCAAAAGCTCACTTGGGTCAGCATTATAGCTGGTGTGAGTAATCTTCATCCCAAAATCAATAAATTCGTACACGATAACATAAAGCTAAGCACAAACAATAAATAACCACACCAATAGGTAGTTTCCTCAATGAGGCAAAGGTGTCATGCAAGAAAACACAGTTCAAAGAATTTAGTTCCTCATCGAGGCCATCATATCATCATCCCAATTAAGTAAAAATGCATTTACTTATACTTACACGGTAAAAGTTGATTATGGAAAGTCTGACCTGTAGAAATATTAGTGGACTTGCCATCCTGCATGAAAAGGATTAGAAGCAATGTAAACGTAATTTATTCATTTTTATTTGAATTTGGTTCATCTTTTAATGGATTGATCACTTAGACGATACCACATTCACACCACCTCCGTGCCGAACATACATGCCCGTATGCCTCTCTTATATAAAGGAGGACTTCTCCGTCATCCATGCCCAAGTGGGGACACATCACATACATGCATGCATCACCGGATACTCCTAATTATATGAGTAACAAAAAGCCACTCTTGGGCTATCAATGCACATAAAGTCACGTCACATTTTTGACGGATAATATCAAAGCCTATTTTAGGCATACAAATTCACCTAATTTCCGCAAGACTAACCCAAAGGTTATTTTAGTTTCTCTAGTAGGAAATAGGTGCCCCACTTCCTCAAGACAACCCGCAGGTTATTTAGTTTCTCTAATAAGAGGAGGAAATAATAAACCAAAGAGGTGTGGTAGTTCTAAGTGATACAATTCCAGGTGATTGAAATTTTCAGGAGTCAAAGTTTATCAATATCATTTATTTTTGATATTTCAAAATTCCTCCACGATGACATTTTGTCATTCATAAGTTGATTCACTACAATCTCCGCCCATACTTTTGGGGAAAACATAGCATTTTTGTAACCAAATTTTATATAGCAGAGCGGGGATCAAACCCATTCAAGAAAAAAGATTCATACTCTCAGGAGCATGGAGAATATCACACTTTCAATCACGGCTCCTTATTGAGCCTAATTCAATCGATTAAATAACATTGTTAACTATATAACAACCAACCTATGTATATATGAAACCATACTCAAATTCTCATTATCATACATTACAACATATAGCAAGGGAGTTCAAAATGCTCACCACCACCCGTACAAAATTGTTTTGTATGCCAAAAATAATCTTCCATTCAACCTATTCTAGTTGAATCAATTAAAATCCAAGAAACTAAATGCACCAAGCCACCAGCCAATACGTCAAACAATAAAATATTCATTGTGAACACAAACCAAGATGATGATCAATTAGAAGTAAAACAATGTTTGTTTTACCCACCGATTTGATTCGCACACCACGAAAATTCAAGTACTTTTCTAACCTTTGACTGCCAATTAAACTTTAATCTTTCCAACCATCCCATGTGTTAATACTTTCTAACCCATCATACCTTGGTTATGTGGTACATCGGGCGCATCGAAAAACCCCATGTAAGCATTTTATTCATAATCAAAACGAATGAAAACGAAATCCTAGTTTGTTCATACCAAGAATCCTAGGTTTCTTGAGACGACAATCAAAACTAACTCCAAAATAAACCCATCTACTCTCATAAATACGTCTTCCTACGGGGCTAAGGGACCTACGTTATTACTAAGCACGCCAAATATACTAGAATATTCTAAATACCATCGCAATAAAAAAAGAGCAATTGATACAGAACAATCTTGGATAGTATGACTGCAAATTGAGCATTGCAATCATTACTAAAACCCTAACCCACATTAGCTAAAAAAAGAAAAGCTTTTTCATAGTGCACACCCTGATTTCAGTACCTGACACTAACATGGCATAACTAGTCAACCCATGAGGAAGGACTATTCGCACTAAAGCTCCATCAAACCTCTTCAACTCATGCAAATCCAACTTGAAAAGTGCTTGTCAAAAAGTTTCCATGCATACAATAGTCACTTGATAAGAACTAATCCTAGAAAGAACAAGTCCATGCGACCCCAATAATGTGCCCAATCTTGAACTACTACAAATTATTCCAACAGCTGAGGATTGGATTGACTTAGGAATGTCTCAATCTCAGCCATTCAACGAAATTAGTAACTCTCTCACGCTTCGGGAAATAGCCATATTGTCAGTCTTCTCATCCATAAGCTTAATAACATTAAAATCCCTGCCGATCAACCACGACGCATCCTTAACCCCCTAATGCAATACAACTTCTCTAAAACGACTTCCCCCTGCATTCCTACACCTAGTAGGACCATAAACTCGGCCAAAAACCAAGTAATCACTATAGGTCAAGCATACAAATAGATGGAATAAGAAGGCATGAGATCCTCCCGCACCATAGCAGATGATGCACACTTTCAGTGCCAAAAAAAAATTTAAATTTCATCACAAACCAATATCGAACATTTAGGTCATGACCAAAACACTATAACAAAACCCCAAATATTCATCAAACCCAACAGATCTTACCAAGATTCTCATCAAAGCAACAAAACCTAAACACCGAGAAGCGCATAAACCAAGAAATCAATCTAAGAGAAACTCACAGGAAGAGATTTAAAAAAAAAACAATCGCCTCGGCCTCATCCTTTCGAATAAATAGACAATTTCTTGCGAAATTACTTAGATTTCGATAATCGAATTTGAATCTAAACAAAACCCAAACACAATAGAATCAAAAAAATTTGTGAAAGAAAACTCACAGGTCAGTAGCACACAGCCCTCGACACACCAGACCTCTCTTTTATCGCAGCAATCATCTCGCCAGACCACCACCACATCGCCAGCAACCCAGCATCCTCACGCCTCCCTATCTCCTTCTTTGCTCTCGTCCGTTACAAACACCCATTGCACAACACGCCATTCCCAGCGCCGTCAATAAGAAGAAAGAAAAAAAATGCGAAGGGGAGAAAATATGAAAAGAAGAAGGAGAAAAGAAGAAGGAGAAAATATTCACTCCCCACTGGACTTTCGAAAGCACCCACCCTATAAACTCACTAAATAAAACCTTAAATTTTGAAATTTAAATTCAATTAAATGTAACCCTATTTTATTTAATTCAAAATAAAATAAATTAATTTTATGAAATTTAGGGGTGTTGCATTATACACACATTAAATGGAATCTCGTCCCGAGATTCGGAAGGAAAGAAAGTTAAGCAAATTTCAAAAAATACAACTTGTCAAATGAAAGGAGATTTTAAAATACAAATTTTCAATTGAATTTTATGAACATAAATATTTATTGTCATTGGAAAAGTAGGGGTGTTACAATATATACAACTCAAAAGGAATCTCGTTCCGAGATTCGCGAAAAGTGCTAACTGAAGTAGAACCACTAAAAAGTAATACTAGACGGATTAACGCCACTCAAATATAGACATTATAAATAAATAAATAAGATTACTTGCGCACACACAAGTCAATGAAGCCTCATCATGAGATTCATGAAGAAAATGAAACAATACTAAAGTTTCAAGGTTCAACCTTGTCACTTCATCTTTAAGACTTCTACATTCCTACACACCCATATCCAGATTCCAAGGATCACCTAGACTCTACCCCAGCCTAGGCTAACAAATGCTCTGATACCAAACTGTCACGCCCCGATTTTCGAAGAAAATGAAAATCCCAAAATCCATGTAGGATTATCCGTTTCCTCAAAACTCAGGACGTGAAATTCAATAACAATAGAAACATTTAGCAACAACAACAACTTAGACATGATTAAATTACTGAAATAAATAAAAACTGTAACCAGGAAAAACTGACATTGCTAGCCTCACTAGCGGAACTCTCGTAACACTGCTCAAAAGTCTCTAAACCTGAAAGGCTAATCGGCTACATTCCCAAAGGAATGTTGTTGGAAATATGGCTTTTTAAAATAAAATAAAATGGGTGTGTATCTGGTTTCGATCTCTAGATCTCTCTCTAATTTTAGTCCCACATCTTCTATACAACTCATTGTGGTAGAGTTTATAAGGAGATTGTTTGGACTTGGGTTTGGACCCCTTGGGGGTACCACACTTTTGTGAGGAGGGGAGAGATAGCCTCTCGCGCCCGCCGCCGTCAGTCCGGTCAGGTCGGGTCGGGTCATTTAGAAAGAAACCCATTCTTTCTTTTTGCTAAAATTTATTTAAATGAAAATAAACTTTTTAATAGCTGCAGAGAGAATGAATCTAGACGGAATTTTGTATCCTCTCTCACACGTTTTCCACGCCGCAGTTTTCACGCCATACATTGCGCCCACGTTTTCCATGCGATTTTGTGTCCATTCATCTAGACGAGACTTTGTCCATGTATCTAGACGTCTTCCTAAACCCCACATGTTTATCACGTTTTTTATTTAATTGAATTCTCCACGCGATGTATCTAGTCGTGTTTCTGTATTTCAACAAATATATTTTCTCCCTATAAATACAACACAACTTAGAGTTTAGAAAAACACAAGTAGAGAAAAACAAAGCATTTTGCAAAAACAAGAGTTTTTCTTTTGCAATCAGAGAGAACAAAACATTTTCGTTTTGCAATCAGTTTTTCGTTTAACATTTCAATCAAAGAAGAGTTTTTCTTGTTGTTGATCTATATACATTGTATTGGTGATTCCGAGCAAACAAGAGATTAAGGGTGGATAGTATTTCGTTCATCAACAGTGCAATTGTTTGAACGAGACAGACAAGATTCTGGGCTGTTTTATCCTAGGGACGGCGGGGCTACTGCACTGCTTGCACATTTTAGGGCAGAGCCGCGAAATGTCTTAAAGAGAGCGACCTAGTCCGCGACTCAACCCAAGAACAATTGGTACCTTTGTTCCTATCTTTTAATTTGAATTACTCAGCATTTACAACAATTTTAAGACGTTTTATTTCTGCCATGACTACAACATTCTTTCATAATTTTCTATAAGATCGAAAGAATGATCCCTTCAATGATATTTAGTATTCTCCATAATACAACTTACGGAAATAAAGAAAGGACCTGGAACAAGTAGTGAAAATAATGGTAGAAATGATACAACCTTTGTCAAGTAGTGTTTTGATCCATTTTTTATTCGAAGTTTGATTTGTGCAAGCTTTCTTCTTTTCCACATATTAGGTTGAAATGATACCCTTTGTCTCTAGGGAGATTTTGGTTTGATTACCTGTGTGTAAGTGTGTGATTATTTAAAACTGTTGGGTTTTTGTGAGGATAACCTTTTTAGCTAGGTTGTTGTTTTTCTTAACTACACAAAAGGTAGCATATATTTGGGTTGCAGTATCTGCTACAACGAATATGATTTCCTAGTGTGTATCTTTAGTTGTTTTTGCCAGCAAAGTTAATTAATAAAGCTAATTGCTCACTGAAGAGATGCACAGTAGCCCAAGAAGTCATAAGAGGTCCAAGATGATGTTCGTGCATTTTTCTAGAATTTTTACTGTATAGTTTTTGGTAGAGGACATGAATTCTTATGGAAAGGATGTGCTCTCGATGATGAAGTTGATGGATCTAATCATATTTGAAGATGGCAATCTAGAACAATTCAAGATATTGCTTGGTTTTGCAGCGGAACCTTTACCATCTAAGTCTGCAACCAAATTCCCAGAGGTTGCTTTTAAGCACAAATCTAACTTGGTGATTACATCAAAGTTTGAAAAGATTCCGAAGTTGAATTTAAGGTACGTTTTCTAATGATATTTTTTAGTTGATCCTTGAACTCAAAAGAAAAATGAGAATAGCGAGGGTATTTTATTCGATCTTCTAATTGTGTGGGTCCTTAACAGTTGACTGCACGGGCTGCTTCAGCTAGAAAAAGGACCATCACTTAATATGCATTCAAAAAGTGGCTAAACCCGTTTATGACAATAGTTAGAGGGACCAAATTTAAAAAGTCCCTTAATGGAAAGCACACGCATATTTTTAACATAATATATGCTAAAACAATTGTGTGGATCCTGATTTTTTTGTGAAAATATTTTTTGTGTTTCTCAAGGAATTATTCATGAAACAACTGCACTGTAGTCTCCTGAGATGAATGGCAAAGCTGAAAGGAAAATAGAACTCTTACTGAGTTAGTAGTTGCCATTTTACTTAACTTCGGCTCTGCATCGCACTGGTGGGGAGAAATTATTTTGACGGTCTGTTACGTGCTAAATAGAGTCCCCAAATCGAAAAGCAAAACCTCTCCTTATGAGATTTTGAAAAATAGACAACCAAACTTGTCATATTTGAAAACTTGGGGTTGTTTAGCTTATGTTAGAATTCCTGATCCTAAAAGGAATAAGCTTGCCAGTAGGGCATATGAATGTGTATTCATAGGATATGCCATGAACAACAAAGCTTATAGATTCTATAATCTTAAAGATCACGTTATTATAGAATCAAACGACGTTGACTTCTATGAAGATAAATTTCCTTTTATTTCGAGGAATAGTGGGGTACATCCTAAAATAACGTGCCTTAGATCAGGGTGAATGAAACCGATAAAGCTGAAAATGGCATTTGCATGACTTGCTTATCTTTGGTTCTAATATCCATGCCGTGAATAAAGTGAAAGCTTTATTGTGTGCAAACTTTGATATGAAAGACCTTAGAGAAGCAAGTGTAATCCTTGGTATCAAAACTACTAGGTCTATGAAAAAAAAGATATTTTTTGGATCAATCACACTATATAGAGAAGATCCTAAATAAATACAATTACTCTGACTGTAAACCTGCATGTACTCCTTATGATTCTAGTGTAAAGTTGTTCAAGAACACCGGTAACGGTGTTAGACAATCTGAGTATGCGAGCATCATTGGTAGTCTTAGATATGCTATCGATTGCACTAGACCCGACATAGCTTATGCCGTGGGATTACTATGCAGATTTACCAGTAGACCTAGTATACAGCATTGGCATGCAATTGAAAAGGTCATGAGGTACCTGAAGAGGACTAAGAACCTCGGATTACATTATCAGAAGTTTTCCGCTGTCTTTGAAGGATATAGCGATGCTGATTGGAACACTCTCTCAGATGACTCCAAAGCCACCAGTGGCTATATTTTCAGTATAGCTGGTGGAACTATTTCTTGGAAATCGAAGAAACAAACCATTCTGGCACAGTCCACGATGGAGTCAGAGATGATAGCACTAGCCACTGCTAGTGAAGAAGCGGGTTGGTTAAGAAACCTGCTAGCAGAGATCCCTTTATGGGAAAGACCGATTCCAGCTATCTTGATCCATTGCGATAGTACCGCGGCTATTGCAAAAATACAGAACCGTTATTATAACGGCAAGAAACGACAAATTCGTCGTAAGCACAGGACAGTTAGAGAGTTTCTATCTACTGGTGCTGTGAGAGTGGATCATGTACGAACTGATGCAAACTTGGCTGATCCTTTGACGAAAGGATTAGCTAGAGAGAAGGTTTTCAAAACCTCGAAAGGAATGGGACTAATGCCCTTAGATTGATGAGTTATTCATGACGATAACCCAACTTATAGACTGGAGATCCCAAGAAATAGGTTCAATGGGTAATAACAAGTCATGAATAATATGCAGTGAATCATGCTGACAGAATAGCAATCTCATTCCTAGATTAAAGCATGAGTTCCTGAAGCGATAGTAGGATGAGTTAAAAACTCTTAATGAGATCTATGCTCTATGTGGAGTGGAGTACCTAGCTACAGGAGTACTCTTGATAGACTCACCTAAGTGATTGTGGAAGTTTGGCCGCTTCCTATGGAATTTGTGGGCAAAATTCCTAGAGCCTTTAGTATACTGGGATATACGTGCATGGCCGTAAGGCACGAGCTTTTTAGACTTCATCCTGGTAAGGTTGTGCGTGTAATGTCTGTTAGAGATAGAGTTCAAAACTACGAGTTACTCTAGTATAATCTAAAGCATGAACACTACGCAAGAGTTCAAGTCGAAGGACACTTTTGTTTATGCACAATCTTATATTTTTTAGATTGCTCGATGAAAATTGTTTTTAAAAATCCAAGTGGGGGATTGTTGGAAATATGGCTTTTTAAAATAAAAGAAAATGGGTGTGTATCTGGTTTCGATCTCTGGATCTCTCTCTAATTTTAGTCCCACATCTTCTATACAACTCATTGTGGTAGAGTTTATAAGGAGATTGTTTGGACTTGGGTTTGGACCCCTTGGGGGTACCACACTTTTGTGAGTAGGGGAGAAATTGCCTCTCATGCCCGCCGCCGTCAGTCCGGTCAGGTCGGGTCGGGTCATTTAGAGAGCAACCCATTCTTTCTTTTTGCTGAAAATTTATTTAAATGAAAATAAACTTTTTAATAGCTACAGAGAGACTGAATCTAGATGGGATTTTGTATCCTCTCTCACACGTTTTCCACGCCTCAGTTTTCACGCCATACATTGCGCCCACGTTTTCCATGCATCTAGACGGGACTTTGTCCATGTATCTAGACGTCTTCCTAAACCCCACATGTTTATCACGTTTTTTATTTAATTGAATTTTCCACGCGATGTATCTAGTCGTGTTTCTGTATTTCAACGAATATAATTTCTCCCTATAAATACAACACAACTTAGAGTTTAGAAAAACACAAGTAGAGAAAAACAAAGCATTTTGCAAAAACAAGAGTTTTTCTTTTGCAATCAGAGAGAACAAAACATTTTCGTTTTGCAATCAGTTTTTCGTTTAACATTTCAATCAAAGAAGAGTTTTTCTTGTTGTTGATCTATATACATTGTATTGGTGATTCCGAGCAAACAAGAGATTAAGGGTGGATAGTATTCCGTTCATCAACAGTGCAATTGTTTGAACGAGACAGACAAGATTCTGGGCTGTTTTATCCTGAGGGCGGCGAGGCTACTACATTGCTTGCACATTTTTGGGCAGAGCCGCGAAACGTCTTAAAGAGAGCGACCTAGTCTGCGACTCAACCCAAGAACAATTGGTACCTTTGTTCCTATCTTTTAATTTGAATTACTCAGCATTTACAACAAATGTACCCAAGAAGCAAAAACTCACTTGGGCCAGCAATATAGCTGGTGTGAGTAATCTTCATCCCAAAATCAATAAATTCGTATACGATAACATCAAGTTAAGCATAAAAAATAAATAACCACACCAATAGGTAGTTCCTCAATGAGGCAAATGTGTCATGCAAGAAAACACAGTTTAAAGAATTTAGTTCCTCATCGAGGCCATCATATCATCATCCCAATTAAGTAAAAATGCATTTACTTATACTTACAATACTACTTACAATACTCATCGAGGCAAATGTGTGAGTAAAAATGCATTCACTAAATTTTGAAATTTAAATTCAATTAAATGTAACCCTATTTTATTTAATTCAAAATAAAATAAATTAGTTTTATGACATTTAGGGGTGTTACAATACTACTCTGTTAGTATTTGATATTTTATGCCTTAACCAAATACTACTCTGGTAGTATATTTGATATTTTATTTTTTGTTGGTTTCTTAAGGTTCAGAAGACAACGACAATTACGACTATACATTGATTTCAACAATCATATTTCTTAGCAAAAACAGTCTAAAGTTGTTTGTCTCATCATCTTTGATATAAAATAAGACCCAACAGAAATTGATGAGTCTCAAAGATGCTTACAGATCAAGGCAATGCTTCAGAAAATCGGAAATGGAGGAAGACGAGATGGAGATACTGATGTTTAATAGATCTCTCATGCATTTTTGGTTTATTTTCCCTTAGAATGAAGAGCTGCTTACAAAAAATGAAGATAGAAGAATGGAAACTTACTACTCTCAGCAGAAAACTTACAAGATCTTAATAGATCTTACAAGGAAACTTACAGATCTTAATCAAAGCAACTGCTGGTCTTAATAGATCTTAATCGAAACAACTTCTTCTCTCCTTCAGTCAAGAGATCGCACAGGCCAGAGGTTCAATCGATCCGTCACAGAGATCACAGTAGTACAGTAGGGGATCCCTCTTCTTCTTCATTCCTTCACTCTAAGCTCAGAAATCAGATCTTAAAATAATAAAACAAAACAACTTTTTTTTTGTATACAGTAACAAAAGTTATAATGTCGTTAAACGTTAAGTGCATAACGGTCGCTATATTAGCATTATAAAGGTTGTCGTTACAACCTACCGTTAAGTCTAACAGTTATACTCCTCAGCTCTGTTAGATGTTATAACGGAGTTATAACTCCGTTTTAACTGCATAGATTTACATTAGTGAGGGTATAAAAATGTATACTATGAAAAAATAGACCGATTAATCGTAAATTGATTTTGGACCGATTAACGATTTAGCTGCATAGATTGGAGAGCCTTCCTTATTGCTGTGTGATATGAAATCCTTGTAGATGAAGTTGCATGTGACAAAAGAAGGAGATGCCACAGGTGAGAGATAAGTGATGCCATAAGGGATGGAAGGTGGTGCCAGAGAGCATGTAAGTTGCGTGAGAGTCTTGAGAGATAGCTTTGAGGAGATTGTGAGTCTGAGATGTGTCGAGAATAAAAAAGGATTTAATGGTTTTATCAAGTTGCTTTATTCTGAGCTGTCAATCTTTAGATCTTTAAGATCAGAGCGAATTTGGGCCATGAAAATATGTTTGTATAAACTTATCTCTTTTGTACTGCCAGTTCATTCTGTTTTGTTATATGAGTCGTTCTAGGCGGCGAGGAAATGAGCGAGGAAACGGGCGAGGGAGGGGGGTTTGATCCCCATCCCCTTCGAGATTCACACGGGCGTGCATCTCGAGGGGGATGGAGGGTCACACCCCCTCCCTCGCCCGTTTCCTCGCTCATTTCCTCGCCATTTAGAATCACCGTTTGTTATATAAATAACATAAATTAAGCTAAAATTAAATAAATAATGACACTTAACAACTTCTGTTATACTTGAAAATTTTAAAAAGGAATAGCCACAAAAGCGTGTGGGATTTGATAGAACAAATGACCATGGATGAAAATTTAAAATTTTATGTTTTCGAGGTAGAGAAAACTTAGCATTCTTGAATGTTTAAAGAAAAAAGCATGGTCTCTCATTAAATATTTTCATGTCATTGCTTTTTCAAAAGAAAGTTGTATGGATATTTTTGGTGAAAGCTTAAAAGAAAATAATACAAATGAAAGTTCAAGTAGGATATCGTGAGTTAGCCTGAAGCTTTCACATTCAACTTCAGAAAAGAGAAGCATGTAATTTAGTTACTACTGATCAAAGAGAAAGTAAAACACCAAAACCCATAGAGAAAATTGTCCTGATCTACATATTCTTTTCACATTTTAAATCAGACTAGCATCTTGAATATTTTGAACAGCTGTTATAAGCAGCTGCCGGTGTGTATATATTTTTGTGTTGGTTTTAATTGTTGTGCTTTGCGAAGGTATGTTGTATGGTAATTTTTTGATTTTACAAGTCATTATTCTCATCTCTCCTCTATCTATTTTCTATCCTTCTTTGGTTGCTATTATTATATGGCTTCTTTCAACCCCACCTCAAAGTTTCATATCAATATTTGTTGGTTGAGTGATTACGTCTTTTCTCTAGAAAGGATATCTATCCTTCTATTTCAAAATTTGCAGCAACTTTTCACTAGTGTTAAATCTTAATGAAAAAAAAATGGAAAATGAGTAATTCGCTTCGGATGCCTTCTTTTCAAGGAAAGGCTATGCACCTTTGTTAGCTTCTACAAGAAGTTATGAGAGAAAATTCTATTGAGTTTCATATCTTGAAATGTACAGCTTACATGGTTTATATAGACAACTCAAAGCAATGGCTAGCTGTCAAAACAGACTAACAAACTTATTAACAAACTGACTAAACAACTCATCTAACTCATAGCATAGCTAATTACTCTTAACATCCCCCATCAAACTAAGTGTAGATGCATCAACTACACTTAGTTTGTCATGTAGCAACAAGAACCTAGAATTACCAAGAGCTTTGGTGAGGACATCAACAACTTGATCAGCTGCTGGAATGTGGTGAACATGAATAAGTTTGCGAGCAACTTTCTCACGCACAAAGTAAACATCTAACTCAATGTGCTTAGTCCTAGAATGAAGGACAGGATTGGCACTAAGCATAATAGTACTCTTGTTGTCACACCAGATAGTAGAAGTGTTAAACCAATCTTCAGTTCAGAAAAAAGAGATTGTAACCATGTAAGTTCAGCCGTAACAGCAGCAAGACTTTTATACTCTGCTTCAGTACTACTTCTTGAGACAATGCTCAGTTTCTTAGATGACCAAGAAATGAGATTTGCACCCAAATAGACACAATAGCCAAAGGTAGACCGTCTGTCAGTGGGATCAGAAGCCCAATCAGCATCACAGTAACCAGTCAACTGAAATGAAGTCCAAAATTGGGTGTAGCCTTGAGATAACGTAAGATTCTTTTCACCACTCGCCAATGCGATTCAATAGGATTCTGCATGAATTGACAAACTCTATTCACAGAGTATGCAAGTTCAGGTCTGGTTATGGTAACATACTCTGAAGCACCAACCATGCTTCGATATAATTTAACATCTTGGACTGCACTACACCAAAAGGTCTGTTTAGCTACGCGGAGATGGCCACGGTTCTAAACCGTTGGTTTATTTGCCACGGCAAAAAACCGTGGCTATAATTACCAACGGCTTAAAACCGTGGCTAAAAAAAATGGCCATGGCTCAAAACCGTTGGTTTATTTGCCACGGCCAAAAACCGTGGCTATAATGACCAACGGCCTAAAACCGTGGCTAAAACTATGGCCACGGCTCAAAACCGTTGGTGTATTTGCCACGGCCAAAAACCGTGGCTATAATGACCAACAGCCTAAAACCGTGGCTAAAAAAAATGGCCACGGCTCAAAACCGTGGCTATAATGACCAACGGCTCAAAACCGTGGCTACACTAAAAACGCTAAAAAAAAATTGGGCGGGCTTTTTGGCGCTCGATTCTTTCCTCTCTCCTTTTACGCGCTCGAAGCTCCTCCTTCCCTGCTCCCTCCACTCGACTTCCACCTTCCCTGCTCTCTCCACTCGACATCGGCCCTCCCTGCTCCCCTCCACTCCACTCGAAGCTCCTCCTTCCCTGCTCCCCTCCACTCGACTTCCCTGCTCCCTCCACTCGACATCGACCCTTCCTGCTCCCTCGACTTCCCTGCTCCCTCCCTCGACTTCCCTCCTCCCCTCCTTCCCTCCTCCCTTGACTTCCCTGCTCCTCCCTCGACTTCCCTCCTTCCCTGCTCTTCCCTCCTTGCTCGGCGTCTTCAACCTCCAAACCATTTTGCAAAATCGATCAGCGACTGCAGATTCTCTCGTACAGGTACTCTCTCTCTCTACTTTCTTTTTGTGTCTTCTATCTTAGTTTTTATGGGGTGCTAAGTGTTTGATTAAATTTTTGAAGAGTGAATTGAAATGTGTTTGTATTTCTCACATCTTATGCTTTTTGCTCTCCTACTCATGTGTTCATAGATGAAGTGTATCTGAAGCGTGAATTGTTTGATGAAATTAGGGTTTTTGAATCTAGAGTTTTTTTATTTAGAGGTTTTGAATCTCTAGGGTTCGAATTGAAACTGTATGTTTTTTGAAATCTGGATTCGTTTATTGATGAAGATAGAGAAGATGTTTCAATGTCTTAGAACCTAATTTGTTTCAATCTCTGGACGCTGAGTTGCATTATTACATTCCTGAATTTGGGTTCGTTTATTCTTTGAAGATTGTTATAGGGTCTGTTCCATTCCCAATTTAAAAGCGATTTTGTGAATTCATGGACATAACTTTGTTAAGCAATAGTCAAGTGCGCCAATGTCGTAACAAAATTGAGGAGAACTTCAGACTACATAAGTTTGAGTATTACAACTATAAAATTTGGGGTTTGGGGTGTCCCATTTGGGATTCAGATCCCATTTTTGGCAGTTTGTTTCTGTCACTTGATCCAGTTAGACGTCTATTTTTTGTCAAAATATAGTTCTTTTTTTTCAAGAAATTCCGTTCGTGTAATTTATTTGTTTGCCCCCTAAAACTAAAATAGATTCATTTTCCTATTGTAGGATAATTGCTTTGCGAAAAGCAGAGAAGGAGGAAGAGAGAAAAGCAAGGGAGAAGATCCGTCAGAAACTCGAAGAGGATAAGGTATATGTTGAATTCTCAACTTATCTTTTATTGAGGTATGATTGAAGAATAATTTGTTTAAGTTCATACTTCATAAACAAATTTAATGAGGCTGAGAATTCTTATTATTGTTATTACTAATATTATTATTATCATTATTATTTTGGGTGGCCTTCTTTTACTTGAGCATATATCTAGTATGGACTGTATAGTAGACCTTATACATGACAATTTTTCTGTTTTTCAAAAACTCCCTTGAGATTGGTCAGCTAAAATAGTAAGCAACTTTACATTAAACTTAAATCCTAGAAAAAATTAAGCTATGAAGCATGTAACCCTTTGAACATTGCCCTGTAATATTGAAATCTAACTTGTCGAACCAATCTCACGCAATCTTCAAGGAGTAAAAATTGCAATTACACAGCTGGACTCCTCAGGATATTAAATCTCTGATGAACTGAAACTGATTGGAAAGATGGAGGTAGTGTCAATAACAGCATATCTTTATTTCTATTTGTTTTCTCAAAACAATTCTAAGAACAATTCTTGGATGAACACCTCGTTATACTAGCGGTAACCTAGTATCGGCACCGTTCTCTTGAAGTGTTCAAAGAATTATCTTCAAATGATTATTGTTATACTTGTCTATTTTTATCTGTGTGTTTTACTATTTCTATATGTTCTTTCTCCTATGTTCAACTATCTGTTATAGACTGTAAGTTTAGTTTGCTTTTTGAAACCTAGTAGTCCTGGGTGCAAAATTGGTATCAGATGAACTGAAACTGATTGGAAAGATGGATGTAGTGTCAATAAAAGCATATCTTTATTTCTAATTATTTTCTCAAAACAATTCTTGGATGAACACCTCGTTATACTAGCGGTAACCTAGTATCGACACCGTTTTCTTGAACTGTTCAAAGAATTATCTTCAAACGATTATTGTTATTCTTGCCTATTTTTATCTGTGTGTTTTTCTATTTCTGTATGTTATTTCTCTTGTGTTCAACTATTTATTCTAGAATGTAAGTTTAGTTTGCTTTCTGAAACCTAGTAGTCCTGGGTGAAAAATTGGTATCAGATGAACTGAAACTGATTGGAAAGATGGAGGTAGTGTCAATAAAAGCATATCTTTATTTCTAATTGTTTTCTCAAAACAATTCTAAGAACAATTCTTGGATGAACACCTCGTTATACTAGCGGTAACCTAGTATCGGCACTGTTCTCTTGAACTGTTCAAAGAATTATCTTCAAATGATTATTGTTATTCTTGTCTATTTTTATCTATGTGTTTTACTATTTCTGTATGTTATTTCTCCTGTGTTCAAATATCTGTTCTAGATTGTAAGTTTAGTTTGCTTTCTGAAACCTAGTAGTCCTGGGTACAAATTTGGTATCAGATGAACTGAAACTGATTGGAAAGATGGAGGTAGTGTCAATAAAAGCATATCTTTATTTCTAATTGTTTCCTCAAAACAATTCTAAGAACAATCTTGGATGAACACCTCGTTATACTAGCGGTAACCTAGTATTGGCACCGTTCTCTTGAACTATTCAAAGAATTATCTTCAAATGATTATTGTTATTCTTGTCTATTTTTATCTGTGTGTTTTACTATTTCTGTATGTTATTTCTCCTGTGTTCAACTATTAGTTCTAGACTGTAAGTTTAGTTTTCTTTCTGAAACCTAGTAGTCCTGGGTGCAAAATTGGTATCAGATGAACTGAAACTGATTGGAAAGATGGATGTAGTGTCAATAAAAACATATCTTTATTTCTAATTGTTTTCTCAAAACAATTCTTGGATGAACACCTCGTTATACTAGCGGTAACCTAGTATCGGCACCGTTCTCTTGAACTGTTCAAAGAATTATCTTCAAATGATTATTGTTATTCTTGTCTATTTTTATCTGTGTGTTTTACTATTTATGTATGTTATTTCTCCTGTGTTCAACTATCTGTTCTAGACTGTAAGTTTAGTTAGTTTTCTGAAACCTAGTAGTCCTGGGTGCAAAATTGGTATCAGATGAACTGAAACTGATTGGAAAGATGGAGGTAGTGTCAATAAAAGCAAATCTTTATTTCTAATTGTTTTCTCAAAACAATTCTAAGAACAATTCTTGGATGAACACCTCGTTATACTAGCGGTAACCTTGTATCGGCACCGTTCTCTTGAACTGTTCAAAGAATTATCTTCAAATGATTATTGTTATTCTTGTTGAGGATAATGCAAATGGAGAGGTCTTTTTCCTTGCCCATGTGTTCGATGTAGGAACTCGAGGGGAAACATTAATGTTGACGACATAGGTGTTCATTTGTTAAGCCATGACATTGATACCAATTATGTCACGTGGATACATCATGGACAGAATATAAACAAGCAGGTGATTGGTGTACCTATGACAGAAGTGGTTGAACCTGATGATGCCTTTGAATATCCTAGGATGAGCGACCTAGTTGATGATGTATTCCTCAACATGCAAACTGTGGAGGCTGATGATGGGATAAATGACTTGAATGACACCGTCGAAGAATGTTTTGGCGGTAATCCAGAAGGTGGTCCGGAACTTTCTTGTGAACCTGAGACAGTTATGAACAAGAAGTATCAAAAGTACAAGGAAAAAGCGACTGTGCCTTTGTACAATGGGTGTCCTAAGGATAAGACCACGTTGTCCACCATTATTGAATTGCAGAATTTCAAGACTCGTTTTAGTTGGAGTGGTAATAGTGTGACGATGTTGTTAAAATGGCTAAAAACCTTATTGCCAGATGATTGTAATTTGCCAGATAACTACCCAAACATGAAAAACACAATTAAAGATATGGGGATGGAAAGTAAGACAATACATGCATGTGCCAATGGATGCATACTCTATTGGAAAGAATATGAGGGTCTGGTTACTTGTCCAAAATGTGGTTCTGGTAGGTATAAGGTTTATGTGGATGTCGATGACAACGAGTCCGGCAAGGTATACAAGAAAGAAGCTAAAAAGGTTGTAAAGTATTTTCCATTGATTCCAAGGTTGAAAAGACTTTTTAGCATACCGTGGATTGGTGAAGCAATGACTTGGCACAAGGATGCTTGTTCAGATGGGAATTTGATGAGACATCCATGTGATTCAGCACAATGGACTTCAACAAATATGAGATGGCCAGAGTTTGCCTCTGATAGTAGGAATTTGAGACTTGCAATATCGACTGATGGTTTTAACCCACGTGAAAATCTAAGTAATGCTTATAGTTGTTGGCCAGTAATAATAGCACCTTTGAATCTTCCACCTTCTTTATGCATGAAAAAGGAGTTTTGTTTGTTAACCTTGTTAATATCAGGGCCAAAAGCACCCGGAAAGAATATTGATATTTACCTGGAGCCATTATTAGAAGAGTTGAAGGAATTGTGGGCAGATGGTGTTTCAACTTGGGATTTGTGTACTAAAAGCAATTTCCGGTTGAAAGCAATGTTGTTTTGGGGTATCCATGACTTTCCTGCTTATGGGACTCTAGCTGGTTGTAATGTTCATGGTTATTATGCATGCCCTATTTGTGTTGATGATGTAGAATCTGAATGTCTTTCAAACAGTCGGAAGATATGCTATAGAGGCCATCGACGTTTTTTACCTACAAAACACAAGTTTAGAGATGACAAGGGATTCAACAAAGATGTTGAACATCGTCGTGCTCCACGACGATTATCTGGCGAAGAAGTTGAACGAAGGATAGTGAAAATTTTGGAAGGTAGTTCTACACAAGGTAGGGTTAGTGGGCAAAAGCGCAAGAATATGGTTGATAATGATAACGTCAATGATGAACCAACCAATAACATTGCACCACCGTGGTCTAGAAGGTCCATTTTATTTGATTTGTCGTACTGGAAGTTTGTTGAGCTACGACATAATATTGATGTGATGCATACTGAAAAGAATGTCATTGAACACTTATTGAACATATTGTTGAATGTCTCTAAGAAAACAAAGGATGGTGAGAATGCTCGAAAAGATATGGAAGACATGGGAACTCATAAGCGATATTTGTTGAGCCATGACAATGAAACGGGAAAAACTTCAATGCCAAAAGCATCATTTTCCTTGACCAAGAAAGAAAAAAAAGTATTTATGAATACACTAAAAGAGTTGAAATTGCCGAGTGGATTTTCATCCAAGTTGAGTAATTGCGTTCTTGGCAATCCCCTAGAGCTAAGAGGACTGAAGTCACATGACTACCATGTCATTATGCAACATTTACTTCCAGTTTTGCTTAGACATGTTTTTCGTGACAAGAAGGATAAAGATTTAAGAATTGCTATTCAAAGAATTAGCTTATTCTTTAATATCTTATGTGCTAAAGTGATCAACAAAACAGATCTTCAGTTGGCACACAAAGGTGTGATTGAGGCAATTTGTGTCCTTGAAAAGGAGCTTCCTCCTTCATTCTTTGTTATAAGTGTGCATTGCATGGCTCATCTAACCGAGGAAGCGATGCTTAGTGGTCCAGTTCGATATCGATGGATGTATCCCCTTGAGCGGTAAATAATTTTTCTAATTTTAGTGCACGTCATCACGTTATCTTATTATATTATATACTAATTTATCATTTTATTTATGATTGATAGGTTAATGAAACGATACAAAGACTATGCTAAAAATTTCAGATACATAGAAGGATCAATAGCAGAATCATACCTTGTAGATGAATCTGTTACATACTGCATGGAGTATATGACAAAGACACGGTTCGAAACTCACAAACACAGTCAAGAGGAGTGGCTTGATGTAGATGATGAGTATGCCGATGAAAATCCATTGGATAAAGGAAAAAACTATATGCTAAATAATGTACAATTTAAACAAGCTCGAAGATGGGTTTTCAATGCACTTGCTGATTCGAGTGATTGGGAAGAGTAAGATATATAATATTTTAGTTTTTTTTTATAACTAGAAATATAGAATTATGATAATATGGTAACTTGTGCAGAAAATACAATGAATATTGCATGGAGTTGGCTACACAAAGTAAAACAAAAGGTCAAGGAAAAATGTTGAGAAAGCCACTGATTTTATTCCTTGGTTGTGTAATGAGGTATTTTATAATGTGTATTTATTCATATATATATATATATAATTTTTTTTTTATTTTCATATTTCAGTTCTAAGATGATTTGTTTTACAATGTAGTTGGAGAAGGCTAGGGAAACAAATACCACACTTTGGAGGTTAGCCAATGGTCCACAATTTTTGGCTACCCGATATCCAAAATATTGTGTAAATGGTTTCACATTTGCGAAAAGTTCTTCGGATGAATGTTTGGTGACACAAGATAGTGGTGTCTCCATGGATGCCATTGCTCATTTTGTTGCTAGTAAGAAAGATAAGAGGCCAAAGACTACATAGATTTCAAAGAAACTGTCTTCTATTGTGATTGGGTCAAAGTGGAAGATAAGAAAAATTCATATAAGGTGGACCCAATTTGGAATCATGAGATAGTAAACTTGTCGAAGCTAAAAGGCAAAAGAAAGGTGGAAGAGGATCCATTCATTTTAGCTAAAGAAGCAAGTGGGGTATTTTATTCGAAAGATCAATCAAATGATGGGTGGCATGTAGTTCTACATACTCAAAGAGGCTTGAACACTAATGTCGATAAAAAGGAAACTCCCACTGTGTATCAAAGCATCTTGAAAGACAACCCCAACCTGAAGAGCTTACTGTAATTTTAATTGACTATGCTACAATATTTTTTGATGCATTTCTAATGCTATTTTAGTCATCCTCTTTGGTTGAGACCAATTATTTTGTCTTTGTTTCTTATTTTGACTTTTGAGTTGGGAAAGGGAAGCTTTGTAGCTAAGTATTCAGATTGGCTTTTCCAATGCTTTATAAAAATCTATTTGTGGTGATATGTTGTGGAAGGAAACTATCTATAAATGTAGTGTATATAGTTGTTTCTTATTTCTTTTTGTTTGATAATGGTTAATATCTATAATGTCATTGATAGAAATGGGTAGTACTCGCGGCAATCTCTCCACCAATGATGTCACTACATCTACAAATGATGACAGTGAAGTTAAAAAGACCATACAGTTCAATGTCCATGGTTTAGCAGTTGGACCTGGTGCTAGAAATTTCAATAAACACATTTGAAAGCTTGTTGAAACCCTTTTGCCCATCAAATTCAAGGGTTGGCACCATGTTACTGACAACTACAAAGAGGATGTGTGGAATGGCCTCAAGGTGAGATTTTACATCATTGATTTTCATAATGTCTTATTTTATTGTCAACTTATATCTCAATGGCTTATTTGCAGCATGAATGCGACATCCCAAATTATGTGAAAAGGAGTGTGCATTTGAAAATGCCAGAATATTTCAGAAGGTTCAAGGCAGATCTTAGGAAGGACTATTTGGATAAGTATCCTACCATTGAGGAACAAGATAAGCATGTTCCAAATGGTGTAAGAGAGGAGGATTGGAAGGAGTTTGTTCGCTATGAGAGCACCCCTGAAGCGAAGGCAATTAGAGCCCAAAATGCCAAAAACAAAAAGGGTTCAAAGTATGTATGGGGGGGGGGGGGGGGTGGCCAAAAGAGTGCTGCAGAAGTGGAGTATGAAATGGTAATTGAGTTTGTAGCTACTAGTACAATAATAACCATTTAACTATATAGGCTGAAACTAATCTTTCAAGTATATAGGTTGAGAAGAACCCTGATGGGGAACCAGTCACACGCACTGATATATGGATTGCTTGTCACACGGGAAAGGATGGAAAACCCACGCATGGTGCAGAACTATATATGGTATGTGCGCAATGATGTCTTTTATACACAACTCTTAATTTACTTTGTAGTTGTTTGAATATTATTTGTGTCCAGATTTATTTTATTTTTTCATTCTTTTGAAGGAACAAGTTAAAGAAAAAAAGGTCGCCTTGCAAGAATCTTCAACCCAGGGTACCACTGACCTCACTATTGATAATGATCCTCTAAGCCAAGTGTTTGGCCAAGAAGAAAGGGGACGTGTTCGTTGTGTTGGAACCACCGTCTCTAAAAGGAAGTATGATGCTTCACTTCCCGCTCGTTCATTGCTTTTGGATAAAACATTGGAAGTAAAAAAATTTAGCGAAAAATATGATGGATTGGAAGAAAATGTTCAATGGATACGAGAGATACTTGAAAATGGAACTTATGTGAGACCATCAACAAGTGAGGGAACACAAGGAGGGACACAAAGAACTGAAGATACACCTTCATCCCGTGCACAATCGACAAGGCAACATGAAAATCCATTACCTCCATCTCCATTACCACCATCTTCTCAAGGTGTTGCGAGGTTTCCTTCTCCAAGCAATCTTGTTCCTTCAGTGTCAAGGACTTACAAAGTTTGTGATTGGCATAAGAATGTCATTGCGATAGCAATAGAGGTTGTAGATCCTATCCATCGATTCTCTTGCGATTGCCATGGATCATTGAACCCTGCAACAGAGATCAGACTTTCCTTATGCTTCAAATATATGACTGAGGTGATTTCTTTACAAGAGTGATCCAAAAGGAGACATGATGGGGGATTTGGACGTTGGTGATTTCTTCGTATGGTGTAAAAATCATGTGGAAATTGATGATTGATAGTTACAACTACGGGCACGTGATTGTTCATTTTATGGTAAATTGCCCCCTTCTTTCATGGAGTCTACGCTCTGAATAAAAAAAAAGCAGGAAAAAGCTTATGAATTAATTCATTTGATCGTATATGCAGGATCACAAGGACAAAATCTTGCACTGAACTATCTCAAAGTCTGGAAACAAAACTACAAAATCTTGCTCTGAAATTCTTTAAAGACACTGAGAGCCAATTATGTGAGTTCTGAAATTCTAAAAATAATGAAAATGTGGTGATACTCATTTTACTGAGAATGCTATCATTCTCTTGGTGATACTCATTTTACTAAGAATGCTATCGTTCTCTTACATCTTACTTCTTACAGGTTACCCCATTCTTAGTCCGCAAGGTGTTTACGCAGATATTCTCATTCGTTAATGTACAACTATTCAACAGGTTTCTGTTCTTGAATCTCCAATACATCAAATTGTAACATAATTTATTGTAATGAAATAGACTATTGATTCAGTAATTCTATTCCTATTACCATTTCACAGCCTTTTTTTGCGTCGCGAGTGATGTTCATTCAGCATCGGAGAGTATGTAAAAGCAGGGTTATCTGAGTTGGAGCAATGGTGTATTACTGCCACTGAAGAGGTCAGTTTGAATCCATACCCTACTTTTTCAGCAATTATTTTGCAAACTTCTAATGTCAAAATATGTACAATATGGAGGTTCAGCTTGGGAGGAATTAAGGCATATCAGACAAGCAGTTGGTTTCCTGGTGCGATTTAGACAAGCATGTTTTCTGTTTCAGTAGTGCATTATTTTCATTTTAGTATTAGCCTAATCCTCTGTTTAATTTCTGAGACTTTAGGTCATACATCAGAAGCCCAAAAAGACCTTGAATGAAATAACAAAAGAACTCTGCCCGGTGGGTGACTCCACAATAAACTCCAAATCTTAAAACAGTATTATTTTGCTTCTTCCAGGATGACCTTTCCTCTTTATCCCCTGCCTTTTCAGGTACTCAGCATACATCACAATGTACTAGGATGACAAATATGGCACTCACCCTTCACTGATAGAGCAATCAACAGATTGCTCCCCATTCACTGTTTTGTTTCTCTATGCCTTTTCCTTGTATGTAAACTATATATCATTTACTGATTATCCCACATTCTTAATTAGTAATTTGCTTTTGATGCATTTTCTATTATATTGTAATGACTGATTAATTATCCATTGTTCTTCATTGTAGGTCTATTTATTCAAATTAATATTGCTTCATACTCACTTCCCTCTCCATGTCCATGCTTCCTAAGGATGATGCAGATGAAAGGGATTGCATTTTGGAGGTGAGAGCAGGTAATACATGAGCATCTTCAGAATCTGAATTTAAAAGTGTAAGACAAGCATCAAATTATTACGATGATATTCTTATTCTTTCTGTCTTGTAATCTAATTTTTTTTCTTTTCAATTTCATTGATATTGTTATTTGAACTAAAATTATAGGTCTCAACGTCAATGAAAGACCTATGCTTTGATGTTTTTGGCGTTACTAAGGAAAAGAAAGACCCAAAAGCTGTGAAAGGCCACATAGGTAATTCATCAATCTTCCATGGCTTCTTATCAGCTTTACACCTATATATGCATTTTACTATGACCTGTTTTGTAGATATTATGTAATTTTTTCTAGTGTTATTGAGCAGAATATTTTTTTTCTTCATATCTATAACAGAACTATTGGATGCATTACCTGGCAAAAGGAGGAGAGAAGAGACTGGTGAGGTATCTGATGATTCTTCAGCAGATAATGATGACGAGCTGGAGGTATGTCTTCCATATTTTTTGTATGTAGTATGCATTTCTCAGTCATCAAACTAGTTCTAGACACTGAGCTTGAAGAGAGATCTTTTTTGATGATTCTCTTGGTAACAATGAGATGGAACAGGCAGGGAAGGGTCTTCCTTCAGAAAATCTAGTGGATATTGCAGCACTGAAGTCTGTATTTGAGGACTCTGTTTGTGACACGAAAACAGGAACGGTCTGAACTGAACTGTCCAATAGTTTCTCCTGTGTGAGTCTTGTTTCGCAGAATCTGATAGCTGCTCCTATTGAGCCTGAGTGGGAAGGTGACGATGATGTTTACTTGAGGCGCTGTAGAGATGTGATAAAGGCTATAAGGTATTCCTCAATATTTGTGTAATCTACTTCAGCTTGTGACTTAGCATTTTACTTTCAAATTTAGAGTTATGTATTGATGTATGGGTGTTTTCCCTGGTAAAATATAATAGTTACTATTAATACAAAGGTTATTGGCTTAGACATCTGTTTGTTGAGTAATCTGATTGCACACCTGTCAAGCTAGACCCTTGAGGCTATAGACCTTACCCTACCTTTGGAATTCAGCCTTATAGCTTCAGGTTTTAAGTGATTCTTAGTGATTCTTTTATTCACTAAAAACAAATTATCTCATGATTGTTTCATCAGTTTTTAAGTGAGTGATAATTTTGTAATCTTTGGCTATCTGTTCCGATTCATTAAAACATCGTTAGTTAAAACTATCCACTTTTATTAATATTTGACTTCAGTAGTATAAATTTATCTACTCTGTCATACCCTGATAGTTTGACATAATGTGTACAACCACTGTATCTATTTTTGTCTATAGGAAATTGACATGCTAATCTCTTAGTTCTCTGGAGCAGGATTTATTGCAGACTTTGTCTTGCAGATGGAACTATTTTAAACATATTACAAGATATCATCTAATCTCTAGCTTTCCTCTCATCTGAACTAGGGTGGTGATATTCAACTCGGAATGGCAATTGACAGTGCCAAGGTCACTCTGGCAGTGAAAAGGAGGCTTGCATGCGATTCACCAAGCCAACTGAGCTATAAGGCAGACACTCGAGATTATTGAGGGCACACATTGTAGTTAGATTCATCGGAAACAATCATCGACGACTATCGAATTAAGGCAGATTCTTGTTTTCATATGGACAAAAATCCTTGCACTTGATAAGGTACGAAGTACTGGCGATATGGACTTGTTTACTTGACAATGTTTTCAGATTTCATTTTTTTTTTATATAATATGAATTTGAAATAATAGGTTGGGGTTGTCTTTGGCACATTGGCTGGTTAGTAAGACTAATGATATCCTGTTTTTATGGCATTTTGTTTCCTTTGTGTATGATGTTGTGGCCCTAATCACCATTAATGCAATTGGTTGTGTTGTTGTTAGTTTTTTAGCGTTTTGTAGTGATGTTGTTTATTATTACCACCCTACTACATCCCCCCTGCGTATAATGGAAAGACTAGTTTTTCAACCTCTGCATTTGTTGAAGTGTCTCATTTGTTACTCCTTGTATACAGTTTTCTGCAGGCAAGCTTGGGGCCAAGTTCAAGCCATTTTCAAAGGTATGAAAGAAGCTCTTTATTTATAAATATATCAGTTAGAATTGATTGACCAGAGGATGGTATCTGCTTGATAAAAAAACTAGAGTGCAGGCAACTGAACTGAGGGGCAGAGTTTGGTTGCAGTGTCTATTTATCTAATTTAGAGCTTCATGTGAATGAATTTCCATTTTTAACGATGAGTGAAACTAATTCGTTGAGATGACATTTTTGGTTGGCAAGAATTAAGTTCTTACCATTTAAGGTTGGATATTTTGCACATGTTTTCGTGCTCATGATGTTGATAATTTTCAGGAAGAGAATGATACAAGTTACGAAGAAGAAGGAGAGGCTGTTGATGTGTTTGATAGTGACTTTGATGAAGATGTGAGTATACCGCTGTTGTGTTATGGTTGCATTTTTCTGACTCAATGTATTCTATTGCTTATTTTCTCTGTCTTTCACTATGATATCAGGAACCTGAGCCAGAAGAAGGAGCATAAATGATGCAGATGTCAGGTTTGACTTCTTATGTTGTACTTTATTTAGAGTTTTAACCAAGGGTGGCTATTGAGATCCTGCTGTGTCTATCAGGGAGCCAAAGAAGAAGCGTCTAGTATATCCAGGAAAGCCTGTGACAAAAAAGAAAACCAAAAAGAAGGTTCTTTCAAAGTTAAACAAATCTCCAAATGAAGAAAAGCCTTCCAATACAGAGCAACCTAGTCCCTCTGATCATCATGACGAGTTAGAAAGTGAAAGAATTGTGAAGAAGTCTACACGAACTTCAGTCATTGTGAGGCAAGCAGAAAAAGAAGCTATACAAGCAGCCATGCAAGCAACCATGAAGGTTAGTTTCGGCTACATTGTGTCGTATAACTGTGCATTACTAAGTTTTTTCGCACGTATGCTATTCATTTTTTCCATGTCTGCATTTCCTTCCCTCTACATCACTGTGGTTAATGTTAAATCCTTATTTATGATGCTCATAAAGATATTTTGTAAAAAATATGTAAGTTCTAACAACCACTGTTTTTTTTAAATTACTCAGCCAATAAAAAGAAAGAATGCGAGGAGAAGAGAATGACTCGGGAAGAGATGCTTCTAGAAGCAGCACAAACAGGTAGTGGTTCTTCATTCTCTTTAGAAGCAACACAAACAGGAATATGGCAACCTTAAATGGTCCCTTACTCTAAGCTCCCAATTGGCAGTGCGAGTGCGGGCTGGAGCTACAGGTGCGAGGAGCTGTTAGGTGCTCTGTTAGGTGTTACAAAGTCTGTTAGGTGCTATATACAAAGTCTGTTAGATACATTGTAGTGTTGTGTTAGCAATGTCTATAAATAAGAAGAGTAATATGAGAAACATGCATTCATTCATTTTGTAAACACTTTGTACATTGAGCTCTGCTCATAGGGAGACTGAACATCTCAAATTGTCTACAATTTCTATCAATACAATCTGTTCTTATTTCTTCTATCAATTCTGTTTGATCTAGTGGCAATTCAACATTCTTTCTTGACCATTCTTTGATCTACATTGCTAATTCCTGTCAGGTCAGTCTCAATTATGCATTGATCCTTGTCAGAAGAACTGCAACAGGTGATTCAATCCTGCAGAACAACATACACTTGCAACGGCTTAATTAAATCGTGCTCATCATGATTGCCACGGCTTATAACCGTGGCCATCATGATTGCCACGGCTTAAAATCGTGGCCATATTGCAACGGCTAATAACAGTGGCCATGTTGCAACGGCTTATAACCGTGGCCACTATTATTGCCACGGCTTAAAACCGTGGTCGACACGCTTGCAACGGCTTATGACCGTGGCCATCATAGTTGCCACGGCTTTTAACCGTGGCCATATTGCAACGGCTAATAACCGTGGCCATGTTGCAACGGTTTAGAACCATGGCCACTATTTTAGCAACGGCTTATAACCGTGGCTAAATGCAGAAAATCATCACGCCTCCTCGAGCATAAAACCGTTGCTAAAATGTTTTGCCACGGTTTATAGCCGTGAATGATGATTTCGCGACACCTCTACTGCCCACGCCTCTAAGCCTAGACAATGGGTTACCCCCACGGTCTCAAACCGTTGCTGATGGGTATTTTTGGTGTAGTGCTGGATCACTACCCGTAGCAAATAATTTTTCACCACCATTCATAGGAGTAAGTAATTCATTTGCAAATTGCATCTTAGCACGACATAGGAGATCATTGATGTACTTAGACTGAGACAAAAACAAACCATTGGCAGTATGTTTAACCTGAATGCCAAGAAAGTAGTGAGCAAGACCGAGATCTTTTAAGGAGGATTGGGCATTCAGTTGGTGAATTAACTGTGAAACATCATGTGAATTAGCACCAGTGACAAAAATGTCATCTACATATACCAGAAGGAATATAGGAGATGGAGAATGCCTGATGAAAAGAGAAGAATCTGACTTAGTAGGAGCAAAACCAAACATGAGAAGGGTATGTCTCAGTTTATCAAACC
Source organism: Berberis vulgaris (assembly GCA_963556465.1). Taxonomy (NCBI): domain Eukaryota; kingdom Viridiplantae; phylum Streptophyta; class Magnoliopsida; order Ranunculales; family Berberidaceae; genus Berberis; species Berberis vulgaris. Next base: position 35,424,094 of record OY747126.1, on the reverse strand, counting down.
AAGCCCGAGGAGCCTGCTTCAGACCATACAAAGCCTTGTTGAGCTTGCAAACAGCATTGGGATGAGAAGGATCAATGAAACAAGGAGGTTGCATCATGTAAACATCTTCTTGCAGATCTCCATTCAAGAATGCATTTTTAACGTCTAGTTGAAATACTGGCCAACCATATGTAATAGCCACTGAGAGCATGACTCTGATTGTAGTGGGTTTAACAACTGGACTGAAGGTATCTGCATAATCAAAGCCAACAACTTGTTCAAACCCTTTAGCCACCAAGCGAGCTTTGTATCTGTGCACTGATCCATCTGCATTCTCTTTGACCTTAAAGAGCCATCTATAGCGAACAATGGATCTATTCTGGGGAAGATCTACCAGTGACCATGTATTGTTTCTCATTAAAGCCATATACTCATCTTGCGTAGCAGAGAACCAATGAGGAGTATCTAAAGATTCAATCAAGCTTGCAGGTCCGGCTGAACTCATGTACCCCTTGGGCTTGTAGACACCAGCTTTCGACCTAGTGACCATTGAATGACCAAAAGCAATACTAGGAGCAATATTGAGAGCAGGACTAGGAGCAGGATTGAGAGCAGGACTAGAAGTAGGAACAATATTAGGAATAGTAGGAGAGGGAAATAATGGACTATGAGGAGTATTTGGAGTCAATACTGGATTAGAAGAGGGAACCAATGGACTATGAGAAGAAGTATTACTATAAATGGATGACTGTCTGCTAGTAGGTGTAGAAGAAAAAGTAACAGCAGCAGGAGTAGGTGTATTAACAAGAGTAGTGGAGGTTGATGAATTAGTACACCATCTTGTATAAGAAAAGTGATTTTCATTGAACAGAACATCTCGAGAGATGTAGATATGAACAGTGGATGACAGACATTTATACCCTTTATGTTGTAGGCTATAACCAAGAAAAATACACTCAACAGACCTAAACTAAAGTTTATTAGAAGTATAAGGTCTTGTGTTAGGAATACATGAGCAACAAAAGACTTTTAGAGTATGATAATCAGAGACCTTGTGGTAAAGTATTTCATATGGAGAATGACCCTTAAGAACAGTAGAAGGAACTCGATTGTGAAGAAATACTGATGTCCTAACTGCTTCATCCCAGAATTTCATGGGAAGTGAAGCATGTGCAAGAAGAGTTAGAGCAGACTCAATAATGTGTCTATATTTTCTTTCAGCAACTCCATTTTCTTGATGTGTAGTCGGGCAAGCAAGTCTATGGCATACTCCATGTTGACTGAGAAACTTTGAAAAATACCTATATTCCCTTCCCCAATCAGATTGAACACACTTGATAGGAAGACCAAATTCTAATTCAACCCGAGCTTTGAACTTAAGAATGGTTGGATAGGCATCTGACTTGTTTTGTAAAAGAAAAACCCAAGTGAAACGACTGTATGCATCAATGAAGTGAATGTAATACTTGTAACCACATGAAGATATAGTGGATGCAGAACCCCATAGATCAGTGTGAATGAGTTCTAATGGCTTATTATACACAGTAGAAGAACTAGAAAATGGAAGTTTATGTATTTTTCCCAAGCAACAAGAACACAAGTCCACATTGACAGTAGTAGTAACAACAATATTACAACTGGTAATAGTTTTTTGTACAAGTGGATACGAGGGGTGACCTAATCTAGCATGCCAAAGAGACAAAGAAGAATATGACTTAGAGATAGTTGTATTGACACAAGCATTATTACTGACTGGAATGCTTTGATTGCTACTGACTGGAATACTTGCTGGAATGTTGTGGCTAGAGTACTTGCTGGAAGGATTACTAACTAGAATGTTGTGCCTGAAGTTGTGGGATTCTGACTTTGAATCAGGAATGAAAGACTTGGACTTTGAATCAGTAAGGGTCATTGATGGGAAGACATATAGACCTCTTTTAAGCTTCCCTTCCAAGAGGATTTGATGTGTGACATAATCCTTGACAAAACATAGATCAGGGTGAAACTCAAAGAAAACACTATTGTCCCTTGCAAACCTAGAAACACTTAATAGATTCTTAGTTAATTTAGGAACCTGAAGAACATTCTTAAGATGCAATACTCTTGAGGAGTTAGAAGATTGTAGAATAGACTGACCAATGTTATCAATTTGTAATGCAGTGCCATCTCCAACAAAGAGTTGTTCATTGCCATGATAAGGGACAGAACTCATCAAATTCTGAGGATATGGAGTGTAGTGATCAGTAGCTCCTGAATCTGGATACCACCTACTATCAGAAAGTGTAGAAGCAACACATGGTTGCATCTAAGACTGTGAATCAGCTCTCCAAGTAGGATGAGTAGGCTGACTGGATGAAGCAGAGAAAGCATGACGAGGAGTTGAATTGGTTGGTTGAGATGAGACGCGAAAAGAAGAGGTCTGTGAAGTGGAGTTCCATGGATTTGAAACATTACTATCAAACCTATTATAGCATTTGAATGCAAGATGTCCAATTTTGCCACATATTTGGCACTGAGGACGATTGGATTGATAACCAGATCCAGATGGCCTAAACCCTCTCCCAGATCCAGATCTTGCACCTCTGGGTGAGAAGGGATTGTATGAAGCTTTGGACTGAGGTCTCCGACCTTGAGAACTTGCCACAAATGATCTAGGTGAGGGTTTGTATGATGTATGAGCCACATTTACAGAACTAGAGACATCAAGATCTTTCATGTGTCTTTCAATTCTTGATTCTTGAGCAAGCAAAAGAGACTCAACCTCTGCAAAACTGTAGTCATCTGATCTAGAACTCACTGATACTATAAATGTATCATACAACTGTGGTAATCCATAAAAAATGGCATTGATATGATCTTTTGGAGAAAGCTGATGTCCTACGGATGCTAATTGATCAATGATGGACATAAGTTTCATTAGATATTCATTGATAGAAAGGTCTCCTTTCTTGAAGTTCTGTAGCTGAGTTCTAAACTGTGAGATCTTGGCAATAGTTTGAGAGTTGAAGAAGGTTTCAAGAATATGCCAAATGTGTTCAGATGTTTCGCGGCCTACTAACCTTGTAAGCGGTGATTCAATCATGGAAGAAAGAAGCCATGAAAACAGAAGTTGATCTTGCTGTTCCCAGTTGAGAAATTCTGGATTGACATTATTGTTTGCTTGATCCTCAATGGAGAGAAATCGTGATGGAGGTGAGGCTTTATCAATGAACTTCTGAAGCTTATGCCCTCTAATTGTTGCCAACACTTGTTGTTTCCACAACAAGTAGTTGTGTTCATTCAACTTCACAGACAACGCATGTGTAAACATCACTGGTCTTGACTTTGTCATGGCAGAGTTAGTAAGTGGCGTAGCATTGGAAGAAGTTGAATCTGCCATTAATACTACTGAGAGGAATTGAAATGAAGAAGAAGAAGAAGAAAAGGGAAATGGAGATGCTCTGATACAATGTTAGCTTCTACAAGAAGTTATGAGAGAAAATTCTATTGAGTTTCATATCTTGAAATGTACAGCTTACATGGTTTATATAGACAACTCAAAGCAATGGCTAGCTGTCAAAACAGACTAACAAACTTACTAACAGACTGAATAAACAACTCATCTAACTCATAGCATAGCTAATTACTCTAAACACAATCGAGTTCCTTTTACTGTCCTTAAGGGTCATTCTCCATATGAAATACTTTACCACAAGGTCCCTGATTATCATACTCTAAAATCCTTTGGTTGCTCATGTTTTCCTAACACAAGACCTTATACTTCTAATAAACTTCAGTTTAGGTCAGTTGAGTGTATTTTTCTTGGTTATAGCCTACAACATAAAGGGTATAAATGTCTATCATCCACTGGTCGTATCTACATCTCTCGAGATGTTCTGTTCAATGAAAATCACTTTCCTTATACAAGATGGTGTACTTGTTCATCAACCTCCACTACTCTTGTTAATACACCTACTCCTGCTGTTGTTACTTTATCTTCTACACCTACTAGCAGACAGTCATCCATTTCTAGTAATACTTCTTCTCATAGTCCATTGGTTCCCTCTTCTAATCCAGTATTGACTCCAAATACTCCTCATAGTCCATTATTTCCCTCTCCTACTATTCCTAATATTGTTCCTACTACTGTTCCTACTTCTAGTCATGCTCTCAATCCTGCTCCTAGTCCTAGTCTCAATATTGCTCCTAGTATTGCTTCTGGTCACCCAATGGTCACTAGGTTGAAAGCTGGTGTCTACAAGCCCAAGGTGTACATGACTTCCGAACCTGCAAGCTTGATTGAAGCTTTAGATACTACTCATTGGTTCTCTGCTGTGCAAGATGAGTATATGGCTTTAATGAGAAACAATATGTGGTCACTGGTAGATCTTCCCCAGGATAGATCCATTGTTGGATGTAGATGGCTCTTTAAGATCAAAGAGAATGCAGATGGATCAGTGCACAAATACAAAGCTTGCTTGGTGGCTAGAGGTTTCAACAAGTTGCTGGCTTTGATTATGCATAGACCTTCAGTCCAGTTGTTAAACCCACTACAATCAGAGTCATGTTCTCAGTGGCTATTACATATGGTTGGTCAGTATTTCAACTAGACGTTAACAATGCATTCTTGAATGGAGATCTGCAAGAAGATGTTTACATGATGCAACCTCCTGGTTTCATTGATCCTTCTCGTCCCAATGATGTTTGCAAGCTCAACAAGGCTTTGTATGGTCTGAAACAGGCTCCTCGGGCTTGGTTTGATAAACTGAGACATACCCTTCTCATGTTTGGTTTTGCTCCTACTAAGTCAGATTCTTCTCTTTTCATCAGGCATTCTCCATCTCCTATATTCCTTCTGGTATATGTAGATGACATTCTTGTCACTGGTGCTAATTCACATGATGTTTCACAGTCAATTCACCAACTGAATGCCCAATTCTCCTTAAAAGATCTTGGTCTTGCTCACTACTTTATTGGCATCCAGGTTCAACATACTGCCAATGGTTTGTTTCTGTCTCAGTCTAAGTACATCAATGATCTCCTATGCCGTGCTAAGATGCAATTTGCAAATGGATTACCTACTCCTATGAGTGGTGGTGAAAAATTATTTGCTACGGGTAGTGATCCAGTCAAATATGTTCAATTATATCGAAGCATGGTTGGTGCTTTACAGTATGTTACCATAACCAGACCTGAACTTGCATACTCTGTGAATAGAGTTTGTCGATTCATACAGAATCCTCTTGAATTGCATTGGCGAGTGGTGAAAAGAATCTTGCGTTATCTCAAGGCTACACCCAATTTTGGACTTCTTTTCAGTTGACTGGTTACTGTGATGCTGATTGGGCTTCTGGTCCCACTGACAGACAGTCTACCTTTGGCTATTGTGTCTATTTGGGTGCTAATCTCATTTCTTGGTCATCTAAGAAACAGAGCATTGTCTCAAGAAGTAGTACTGAAGCAGAGTATAGAAGTCTTGCTGCTGTTACGGTTGAAATTACATGGTTATAATCTCTTTTTTCTGAATTGAAGATTGGTTGTAACACTCCTACTATCTGGTGTGACAACAAGAGTACTGTTATGCTTAGTGCCAATCATGTCCTTCATTCTAGGACTAAGCACATTGAGTTAGATGTTTACTTTGTGCGTGAGAATGTTGCTCGCAAACTTATTCATGTTCACCACATTCCAGCAGTTGATCAAGTTGCTGATGTCCTTACCAAAGCTCTTGGTAATTCCAGGTTCTTGTTGCTACGTGACAAACTAAGTGTAGTTGATGCATCTACGCTTAGTTTGAGGGGGAATGTTAAGAGTAATTAGCTATGCTATGAGTTAGATGAGTTGTTTAGTCAGTCTGTTAGTAAGTTTGTTAGTCTGTTTTGACAGCTAGCCATTGCTTTGAGTTGTATATATAAACCATGTAAGCTATACATTTCAAGATATGAAACTCAATAGAATTTTCTCTCATAACTTATTGTAGAAGCTAACAGATTGAGAAGAAATACTGATGTCGTAACTGCTTCATCCCAGAATTTCATGGGAAGTGAAGTACGTGCAAGAAGAGTTAGAGCAGACTCAATAATGTGTCTATGTTTTCTTTCAGCAACTCCATTTTGCTGATGTGTAGTCGGGCAAGATAGTCGATGGCATACTCCATGTTGACTGAGAAACTTTGAAAAAGACCTATATCCCCTTCCCCAATCAGATTGAACACACTTGATAGGAAGACCAAATTCTAATTCAACCCGAGCTTTGAACTTAAGAATGGTTGGATAGGCATCTGACTTGTTTTGTAAAAGAAAAACCCAAGTGAAACGACTGTATGCATCAATGAAGTGAATGTAATACTTGTAACCACATGAAGATATAGTGGATGCAGAACCCCATAGATCAGTGTGAATGAGTTCTAATGGCTTATTATACACAGTAGAAGAACTAGAAAATGGAAGTTTATGTATTTTTCCCAAGCAACAAGAAGAACACAAGTCCACATTGACAGTAGTAGAAACAACAATATTACAACTGGTAAGAATTTTCTGTACAAGAGGATACGAGGGGTGACCTAATCTAGCATGCCAAAGAGACAAAGAAGAATAGGACTTAGAGATAGTTGTATTGACACAAGCATTATTACTGACTGGAATGCTTTGATTGCTACTGACTGGAATACTTGCTGGAATGTTGTGACTAGAATACTTGCTGGAAGGATTACTGACTGAAATGTTGTGCCTGAAGTTGTCGGATTCTGACATTGAATCAGCAATGAAAGACTTGGACTTTGAATCAGTAAGGGTCATTGATGGGAAGACATATAGACCTCTTTTAAGCTTCCCTTCCAAGAGGATTTGATGTGTGACATAATCCTTGACAAAACATAGATCAGGGTGAAACTCAAAGAAAACACTATTGTCCCTTGCAAACCTAGAAACACTTAATAGATTCTTAGTTAATTTAGGAACCTGAAGAACATTCTTAAGATGCAATACTCTTGAGGAGTTAGAAGATTGTAGAGTAGACTGACCAATGTTATCAATTTGTAATGCAGTGCCATCTCCAACAAAGAGTTGTTCATTGCCATGATAAGGGACAGAACTCATCAAATTCTGAGGATATGGAGTGTAGTGATCAGTAGCTCCGGAATCTGGATACCACCTACTATCAGAAAGTGTAGAAGCAACACATGGTTGCATCTAAGACTGTGAATCAGCTCTCCAAGTAGGATGAGTAGGCTGACTGGATGAAGCAGAGAAAGCATGACGAGGAGTTGAATTGGTTGGTTGAGATGAGACGCGAAAAGAAAAGGTCTGTGAAGTGGAGTTCCATGGATTTGAAACATTACTATCAAACCTATTATAGCATTTGAATGCAAGATGTCCAATTTTGCCACATATTTGGCACTGAGGACGATTGGATTGATAACCAGATCCAGATGGCCTAAACCCTCTCCCAGATCCAGATCTTGCACCTCTGGGTGAGAAGGGATTGTATGAAGCTCTGGACTGAGGTCTCCGACCTTGAGAACTTGCCACAAATGATCTAGGTGAGGGTTTGTATGATGTATGAGCCACATTTACAGAACTAGAGACATCAAGATCTTTCATGTGTCTTTCAATTCTTGATTCTTGAGCAAGCAAAAGAGACTCAACCTCTGCAAAACTGTAGTCATCTGATCTAGAACTCACTGATACTATAAATGTATCATACAACTGTGGTAATCCATAAAAAATGGCATTGATATGATCTTTTGGAGAAAGCTGATGTCCTACGGATGCTAATTGATCAATGATGGACTTAAGTTTCAGTAGATATTCATTGATAGAAAGGTCTCCTTTCTTGAAGTTCTGTAGCTGAGTTCTAAACTGGGAGATCTTGGCAATAGTTTGATAGTTGAATAAGGTTTCCAAAATATGCCAAATGTGTTTAGATGTTTCGCAGCCTACTAACCTTGTAAGCGGTGATTCAGTCATGGAAGAAAGAAGCCATGAAAACATAAGTTGATCTTGCTGTTCCCAGTTGAGAAATTCTGGATTGACATTATTATTTGCTTAATCTTCAATGGAGAGAAATCGTGATGGAGGTGAAGCTTTCTCAATGAACTTCTGAAGCTTATGCCCTCTAATTGTTGCCAACACTTGTTGTTTCCACAACAAGTAGTTGTGTTCATTCAACTTCACACACAACGTATGTGTAAACATCACTGGTCTTGACTCTGTCATGGCAGAGTTAGTTAGTGGCGTAGCATTGGAAGAAGTTGAATGTGCCATTAATACTACTGAGAGGAATTGAAATGAAGAAGAAGAAAAAAAGGGAAATGAAGATGCTCTGATACCATGTTAGCTTCTACAAGAAGTTATGAGAGAAAATTCTATTGAGTTTCATATCTTGAAATGTACAGCTTACATGGTTTATATAAACAACTCAAAGCAATGGCTAGCTGTCAAAACAGACTAACAAACTTACTAACAGACTGACTAAACAACTCATCTAACTCATAGCATAGCTAATTACTCTTAACAACCTTTTAAGTGATACTTTTGTTGAAGATCAAATAATGAAGTGAATAATTTGCATCTGATTTTCTCTTGTCAACTCTCCTAAAAGATCAAATAATGAAGTGAATAATTTGCATCTGATTTTCTCTTGTCAACTCTTCTAAATCATGCTTTTACTATTAAGACGCTTCCTGCCTGTTAATTTGCTCTTTTTCATCCAGTTGTGATTAAGGAGATACATGACAATGACAAACCTGCAAATGAGAATGGTGATCCTAAAGTTCCCAAAAAGAAATACCAGGTGAGTGATCCTGATGATAATCAAGTTCACATTATTTTGAAAGGCAGTACTAGTATGTGGGACTCAGAGACTAGTGAAGACAAAGATACTCTGCCCAAGAGTAAACCTGAAGATAGAAATGCTGATGTATTTTTGAATAAGTCTGATAAGAATGTGGTGAAAGGGAAAAAGAAGAAAGCTGCAGACAGTGTTGAGCAGGTCAAGGGGATCTTGGAGGTAGAAAGTGAAGATGAAGATTGTCTGCCAAAATCTTCTACATCTGATAAGAAAGATGCAAAAAGGAAAAAAAGGCTGAAAAGGGTACTGAGCAGCTGACTGGTGCAAAAAGGAAAATTGAAAGTGTTACAGAAAGGTATGCGGTTATTCTTCTTTGTAAGTTTTCAATTATCTCGTAATTTTGGTTAGTCGTAAAAAAGGTTGTACTGAAATGAATTATTGAAGAGTTTAACTGTGTATTGCTTAAAAAGCATATAAATAGTGCATGGATGAGGTTTGTTACTTCTCTGCAGTACTGACTCTTGTTTGACATGTGAGCCTTGCCATCAGATTTAAAACACTGTAATGCAAATGCAAATAGATGACGGAAAAAATATTAGGAAAGAAAAAAAAATGAAGGAGCTTGTTGTTTTGATTTGCCTAAAGAATGATCACTTAGGCTAGTAGTTGAGTTTGATTCTCGTACTATGATGCTTCGGCATTGAAGTGGAAAGAAGCTAGTGTCTTCTACATTCTCAAGTAAACACGACAACAATAATAGTGATAGTGATAGTGAACAACTGTTCAGTACAAGCTAGTGTCTAACACCTAAATTCCTTTTTTTTAATGATAGGATGGGAGCCAATGACAATAGTGATTGATAATAGCCAATTTAAATCAATTATCAAAATTCACTTGGCACGATGACATAAAGCTTTCATATATTCTTTTGTCTGTACCTGTGACACTCCCTTGAAAAAATTAATTTTGAGTTGGAGACAAAATTTATCAAAGGAAAAAAAAACACAAGAGAATAGGAGAATGGAAACATTAGATCTGACATGGATCAAAAGCCAAATGAATCCCAATCAAAGATTGAGCATCCTAATCTTTGAAATGGATCATTTGTTGGTTCGCTGTTGAAATTTGAATTCAACTGTGAAGCATGTTTGTCTCAAAACATGGACCTCTATCCTTGTTATTTTCATTCACGAAAAAGAAAGGTCTGTGAAACAAAAGGGGTCCAGGCACAGAAGAAAACCAAAGAACTCCAAAATGTCAAAAAAGTGAAAAACCAGATACTGCACCTCAATGGGACATGGTCATTGGCCCTTTATAAAAAAGCAGTACCATTTTATTAGGACACCTCTTCCATGCAAAAATATAGTAACCCTCATGTACTTTGGTGTCTTAGTTTCTATGTCAATTATTATTTTGGGCCTTATAAACACACCTCATCCCTCAGCTACCTTGTACTGGACTGTTATTTCCAGTAGTGAAATTCACAACATACACTCAATCAGCCTCTGGACAAAATATGCTTTCAATCATAACCGGAGCCATCTGAAATTGAATACATCAAAAACTTTGTTGATTTATGTTACTATATTCATCTAATGGATCCAAACAAGTAGGCATGTTTTGATTTATGTTACTAGGACAGACTTAGACAAGTTGTGGATTGATTTTAAGGTGACCTAGTGGTTTTGGGCTTCTACCTGGGAAAGATTTAGGGACATTCAGTTTTCTTCTTGTATGTTTAGTTTCTCCTCTCTTGACATATTAGTTTTCTGCACTAATATTTTTGGCCTTTGGCTTATATTGAATAAATATGATACTTGTTTTTTCTGATAAAAAAAGATTTTACAAAGTTTCAAAGTTCATGAATAAAAAGCCGTAATACAGACACCTCCGAATCTTCAGTTACATGCAGGAAAACATTTATTATCTTAATATGATCAATGAAGACAATGATTGAGTTTCTCACAAGGATGGTGGTTCATAATCTTCATTTTGTATATTGTTTCTTCAACATTTATTCTATGATCAATCATTTAAACTGATGCTCTCAAGGGCATTTTGATTAAATGGTCTTTTTAGGTTCTCAGATGTTAGTTGTGGATGTGCAGAGCATATTATGTGTAGCCATATACTGTGTTAATGTGTAGTTTAATTTCGACAAACAGGGGCGTTGAACAGCAGAACGATGCCTCAGTACCATCTCCGGAGCCAAGTAAAAAAGAAAAAAAAGAGCGAACCAAGAAGGGAATAACTCTTGGAGATGGGGATGATAACAAATCTGACTCCAACAAAGAGTCTAAAGCTCATGTTAAGGATGTAAAGATTGATAACATTGAGAAGGATCAGCAAGATGGAGACATGAAACTGCCCAATGATGAGTAAGAATTGATTATGAACCCATATTTTTGTTCACAACTTTAGAAGCTAGTCTGTTATCTAAAGTTATGTTCTCAAAATAAAATTTGAATCTTTATAAAAAAAACAACATTATTTTCAAAATTTCGCATAAGCTTTGCACTTGCTTTTGGTTCCCACAAATCTATTGGTCACATTTTCACATTTTCCATGGGAAATGGATCCAAATCCTATGCCAAGCAGATTTTCTCTGTTTGGTTGTCTATACATGACTAATTTTCCTATCACTCACGGGTATCCAAGTTTTTACTCCCTCTCTGAAATGAATTGCCGTGTTTCTTTTCCATGCTACCAAACCGACCCATAGTTTTCATGTTTTTTTTTTCTTTTTAATTTTTTTACTTGTTTTCATATCACTATCTGAAGATATTAAGCTTGACATCCTTTGTTCCATACCATAAAAAGAAAAACTTGATAGATACCTTAAGGATGGTATTGGTTTCCTTTTTTGATAGAATTGAACTTGTAAAATAAACGGAGTTGAAAACAATGCAATAATTGAATTAAATATATTGACGACAAATGAAATAAAACTAATAAACGAATTAAAACTCATAAGCAAAATAAACTTTTTTTCATCAATCAGCTAACTAATAATGGGCAACTTCTGTCATTTCTAATGAGAAACAAACCCTAAACCTAATAAGATGTCCTAACTATTACCTAATAACAATAATACTATAATTAATGTTATTGCTAAAATACTATTGGCGCTAAAATACCCAATTACATCAACCTCCCCGGGTTGAAGAAGCTCGTCGTTGAGCTTAAAGTAGAAGAAATCCGATGAACATTGGCAGTCACTAAGTGAACACAATGTGAAGTGCCTGAGCAGAAGACGCCCTTGAACATTTCCTTTAATTACTCTGATCCTAAACACGTAAGTCCGAAGTGAGCCACCAAATACAAAGTCTAAGAGAAGTCTCCGGCTCAAAGGAGATCCATTTCAAAATTGGAATGTATCTGTGTGCAAATTTCTGGATGTTAGCTTCAAAACTGTCAAAAATTGGATCCAAAAAAATTTGTCCTACAGTCTGTTGGTGGTAAATGATCGAATCAGAAACAACAGTTTGTGGTGGCACTAACTGACTGTGGGGGAAAATAACCATAGTGGTTCAGGGCTTAATTAAAAATTGAAGACCAGGGACTGAAATGAAATTTGATCGTGGGGACCTAAGTGAAAATCCCTTATCTTTTTCCCTCAATTCATCTAAAACAGAGGAAATGGAGTTTGATAGTCTAATGCGATCGTGGAGGGGGTGGATGGTTGGGGGTGGCTTTGATGGAAGGCGAATGAAGTGGCGATCGGGGATACAGGGGGTGGGGTGTGGAGGAGTACGACCAAACTCTGGAATGGCTGATCATTTACTTGATTGGGGTGATCAATGTTGTGGGTTGGGGTTTGTGATCGAGCAATTGAGAGTTTGTTTTGTGGCTGTTGATTGACAATCGCCAGTGCTCGGTCGATGGGTCTGTAGGAGAGTGGTGGTGCCACATTCATGATTCAACATGGGAAGGAGGTGGGCGTCACTTGAAGGGAGCAGGTGTGTGTTGTGCAGTTAAAACGACGTTATAACCCCGATATAACTTCGATATAACGCTTAACGGGGGTGAACCGTTACGTTATGACATTATCACATTATGGTATCACAGCTTTGATATAATGGCGTTATATGGCCGTTATTGAGACAACATTTTTTTCAATAACGTCGTTTTAACGTTTTGTTCTAATACATTAAAAAAATCACCCATTTCATTCTCGATCGAACTAGAACTCTAGACTCATAAGAAAAAAGGACCTGAGCTAGCCGTTGCCAATCGACAGAGAATGAGAGAAGATGGGAACAAGACGAAGAGTCGATCACACTCTTTGTTGCGATCTCACTCTCATACGAAGGGAATGTGTTTTTTATTTATTTTTTTGTTTTTGAATTTAATGTTATGAACATGATTTACTTTTTTGACTCTATAATACATTAATACTTTGTGGAGGTAGTAAAATATATTTTAAATACTATTTCGTTATATACCGTTATATCTCGTTATAATCTATAACGCTCTTTGATTTTTATGGGCTCATTATCTGTTTAACTGCATAGGTTGTGTGTCAATCGACTGGAATCAATGGAGCTTTTGGTCGATCGATTTCTGTGTTTAGCTATTCGAAGCAGGGTGTCGATTGATCATGGCCTGTTGGGTAGCTCAATGGTGGCAAGTGTGTGATGAGGGTAGCAGATGGGGTTGTGCACTGTCAACAGTGTTGGGTGTGGTTCCTTGTGGCGCTGCCAGTGACGGTGGCACTCCTTGTGTATGTCCCATGTCCTTGTCGAAGATCCGATCTATGGATGTCCTAAATTCTACGAACTCTGCCTTTGCTGCCATGAATTCTGCGAATAACCGGTATACTCTTCACAAACTCTTTGTTTGTCATAGTTTTCTTCATATCTTTTTCCAATTTTTTTTTCAATGATCTTTTCTACTCTGATACCAATTTATAAAATTGAACTTATAAAATAAATGAAATTGAAAAAAATCAAATAATTGAATAAAACAAATTGATAGTAAATGAATTAAAATTGATAAACAAAATAACTTCTTTTCATCAACTAATAGAAAATTAATGTCATAACTCTTACGTAATTACAATAATTTCTATAATACCTAGTTATATCACTTTATTTATATAATAGTCAGTTGCGCCCATCCTCTTTGTTTTTTCCATTTCATTCATTGTTCCCATGTACCTGATCATCACCCTGTTTTTCTGATTAATGTAAAAATATGGAACTCTTGCAGTATCCAAAAGATGTCAGATGTCTATAGTTTCATTGATACTGGCAGCAGGAGGGTGGGTAAACATCCAATTGTTTTCCTTATACCATCTTCAGTCGTTCTGATTTGTTTGCTTTTCTTGTTACTAAGTCTTGACCTATTTTATTATCTGATTTTGTCTCTGAGATGGAAATGTGATCATGATTGCACAAGTGAAAGCACCTAACATGAACCTTAGCTGCATTTATAAGCCTTACATGGTTTTGTATTTCCTGCCCAGAAGTCTTGATACAGATGCTGAAACTCCTGGTAGCGAAGATCAAACTGATGGAAAGAAAAAGAAAAAGAAAAAAAGAACAAGACACCTGAGAGCACTGAAAATGTGAATAAAGATGGGGAGAAGAAGGGATCTATCGCGGGGATTGCAGACGAGAAAGTCGAAGTGATGCCATCACAAGCAAGGAGCTACTCGCCTACTCTAATGGGCTAGCTTTGAGGAGCTTGAAATGGGTAAACCAGATGGAAAACAAGCGTCTCCTGGAAACAAGGTTGCACTGTGCTATTAATTTGATAATCAATAGTTGTCTATTTCAACCACTGCCACAAATTTTTGTATATATTCGCAAAATCGTTTAGTTAAATATCCTTGTAATTTAAATAGCATGTGATTTCTCCCCATTTTCTCAGGTCTTTGTCCGCTATATTGGCAAGTTAAAAAGTAATGGAAATATTTTTTATTCGAATGTTTGCGGGCCACCTTTTAAGTTCTGTTTAGGTACAACAATTCTAACTGGCCTGGGTCCCCGCCTGGACCATTGCCTGGACCCTCCTGGGCACGTGTGCCTAGGAGGGTGTTGGGCACGTGCGCCAAGAATTTGAAGGATGTCAGGGTCAAGGCTAGCATTTTCATTTAGTGGGTTTTAAAAAAAAATCAAAATTCTCCTTCAGCTCTCAATCTCCTTGATGCAGCTCTTCACTCTCTTCTCGATTCGAACCAGCTCTCGAACTTAGACGATTCAAACAAGTAGCTAACATGCTTCAGGAATACATTCCAAGCTTCACAATCTCTTCGGAAGAACCAAATCTCTCCTCGGAGATTAACAACTCGTTTAGAGAACGAGTGAAGCTTCTCTATGAGAACTCATCTATATCTGATTCGACCGATCAAAATCCCTCCTTTAAGTGTTTCTCTGTTTTTGATTTGAGGAAGAAGGTCATGGTTGGTCTTTGTAAACACAGTGAGAAGGAAGGGCAATGAAGGTAATTTTCAAGTTTCAATTTTTATGTAATCTCTATTGTTGAATTTTGTTTTATGAGTTTAGATGTGTAAATGGAAATGGGGTTTTCTTGTTTATGGATTTTAGATTGATTTTGAGGTCGTAATTGAAATGGGGTTCTTTGATTTGTATAGTTTCGGTTGATGAGATGAATGAAATAGTTTATTGATTACAGATGTAATGTGTGTTTCAGGTACTTAGTCTTGGGTGAAGCTTGTTGCCATCTTGGGCTAATGGAGGATGCAATGGTGTTGTTACAGACCGGAAAGCGCCTCTCGACGGCTGTTTTTCGATGAGAGAGTGTTTGTTGGACTGATGACATTATATCATTCACCAACTTATCACTCCCCAATGAGAGTGATGTTCTCGTTCTGAATTGGAACGCGCCCATTTACTACTTTGCCTACGCCATAGGCCCGATAAGGCCACAATTTTCATTGATCGATGTGAGTTTGTGGATGACCGTGATCTAGACACGGTTAAAGATCAAGCAAGAATGTCAGCATTGTTGCTATACAGACGCCTTCAAAAGGGTTATTCGACTGTGATGTCCACAATCATGGATGAAGAAGCCACAAAGCAACAAAGGCAGAAAACCGCAGCTGCATTACAAGCAGCTGCATCAATTCAAGTCCCAAACCCGAAAATAAAAGTAGAGGAACCAACAACAAAACCACACAATAATAAACCCCTGATGAATTCCTCAAACTACAATGTGAACAACATCGAATTACAAGAAGAGTTGATATGTAGTATTTACTCTCTAATACAGTTACTGAAACACACACTATACACTCTTACATAAATTCACACACATTAAAACCAACCAAAGTAAAATCACTGAAACATACTCTTTACTCTCTTACATAAATTCACAAGCACATTAAAAACAAGCAAAGTAAAACTACTATATAATCTGATACAACACATTTACTTCAAACTATGCTCAGCCCATAGGCTCAATGTTATGGGGTCAGGGCCAGTCCCTAAGTGCCTAAGGGCATTTGGTCTTGTTGCCATGAGTCACCATATCAGTGTAGCAAGGTCCACATTGCTCTTTGTTCCCTGAGGTCTCCGGTGGTACACACTTGCACCTGGAGCAGCACGTCCTGTAAGCTCTCGTACACACGTTCTTCCTCGAGTTTGCACTACACCTCTCACCGCAACGCCCATCACAGTCTATCCATTTTCAAACAACATTCAAAATCACTACACTATTGTACACCTCTAATAAACTCATTGTACATCAAAATACCATAACATATACGGGCAAGAAAAAGAAAAAAAAAATGTTACCTATCTCATTCATGAGCCTTCTATTTGCACCCCTCACAACACCATGAGCCATATCTTCTACTTGACCATCAACAGTCGAGACCTGCATGCATGTTCATTCAAGTGAAGAAATTCATAATTATTCCATCAGGAAGAAATTTTTGAGAGAAAAAGTTGGAGTGATGAGTGAGTATTAATATTACTTACATCTACAAAGCAAATAAAGAAAAAGGCAGCCAAGAGAAAAGCACAACTTTCGCCATCTCTACTAGGTATTTAGTAAGCTTCTTGGTACTCAATGAGTTGTTGAACACACTAAAGGGAGCAATGGCTCTTTATATACTTCAATGGCATTCCGACTTGTGATAACAAGTTCCCGACTACTGCGATGTCCCTGCAGAACACTCCTTGTACCACTGACGTTGCTGGTACTACATTCTTTTTGTCTTGTAATTCGATGTTGTTCACATTGAGATGGAGAAGTAGCCATGGCTATGTGTGCAACAAAACCATAAACCTTTTGTGAGACCCTAAGTGGGCGGACCTGAGGTGAGGGTGAGGGTGAGGGAGTGCGGCCCAACAGGCCCAATAGGCCAAGAAGGGTTGGACGAGCTACAAGGGGAATCATAGTCCCATATCGCCTGGGTGCGGGAGGGGGATGTGCTTTAAGTGTGCGAGGTCGCTCTACATGACAATACGCGTTTTAAAGCCGTGCTGGCCGGTTGGTAGCCCAAAGCGGACAATATGGTGTCATGTGGGAGCGGGTCGTTACACCTTTCTTCTCTTCTCCTCTCAGTTTCTCATCAAAACCAGAGAGAGGGAGAGAGATGAAGAAAGGAAAATCAGAGAGTGGCTTTTAAACCAAGATTTCTGAAAAATAGAGAGAGAGAAATTTGATTTTTTGAACACATGAAACAAGGTTTTGAGAAAACAGAAAACAGGGTTTTGAGATCAGATAAGAGGTTCCCAGTCCCTCGATTTGGGCAGAGATGCTTCAATGCATCTGTCATGGAAGAAAAATAGGAGCTTTAGATAGAAAAATGGATTTTTTTTTTGTTGTGTCTTTGAGTTGCAGAGAGAGAGAGTATAATGGTATTTGTGAAGGAGGAGTGAGTTTGTGAAGGAGGAGGAGGGTCTTTGTGATTTGCCAACACGTGCCCAACACCCTCCTAGTCGCACGTGCTCAAGAAGGTCCCGGCAGTAGGCCAGGCTTGAAACCCAGGCCGGGTAGAACGACTGGTCTAGGTATCCTTCCCGTCACGCAAATTAGTTACATTTAAGTCATGCCTGTGTTATTTTTATAAATCAAAATTTCATTCGAATTTTTTCTTGTAGGTGTTGGGGAAGTCATTAAAGGATGGGATATCGGTGTTAACGGAACTTATTCCCCCCTCTCTCTATATTTTTTATCTTACAAATCATAATGGTGTTTTAAGAAATTGGAGATAAAAAATGGCTATGATTGAAAGTTGGGAAATATATTGAGGCTTGAGATTCATTTCCTATAATAGCATGTTTGTGAATATAATACAACTATAAGGGCAAAGAAAATAAAAATATGATGAAAAAAGTTAGTGGAATATACATGTGGAGGGGAACGAAAATTGTGTGTTCTTTTCTCAAAATTAAAATGGTCATAATTATTTACTTGGTTGTCGAATTTTGGTAAACTCGTTAACGTTCGAATGCATTTTTTGAAGATCTTTCTAATGAAAGCAGTGATCAATACATTTCATGACGTTAGTATTTTTCATGACGCTAAAATTTTAAATATATATATTTTATTGCTAAATAATGTATAATACATTTCATGACGTTAGTATTTTTCAAATAAATGAGAGAGATCGATCATCCATGAAAAAATAATAGATGAGACA
Source organism: Berberis vulgaris (assembly GCA_963556465.1). NCBI lineage: Eukaryota > Viridiplantae > Streptophyta > Magnoliopsida > Ranunculales > Berberidaceae > Berberis > Berberis vulgaris. The sequence goes on along the minus strand of OY747126.1, from coordinate 35,405,730 downwards.
AACATCTTAATGCACATTTAATAAAAATCATGAACTTCATGTTTTGGCGAATTCAAGGTTTAGGGGAGAACTCATTCTCGGCGTTTAAATTTTTTTCCAATAGAATCAAATTTTGTTATATATTTTTACCTTAGAATAAGTTTGCACTTCAAAACTAATTGAGGGTGAAATTGAGGATGGTGGACATGGTGTTAAGTACATGATATATAGTAAAAAAAGAGTACATGAAGTGCCAACGGCATGGAGAATACCCTTGTATATTATAATTCAAATTGGTATTTTACTATTCATTGCTGATTGGGACAAAAGAATTGGAGATAAAAAATGGTCAGTTGGAAATATGTTGAGGGTTGAGATTAATTTCCTATAATGACATTTGTAACTATAAAACATGTAGAAGGGAAAATATAATAAAAAATTGTGAAAAAATTTGGTGGAATGTACATGAAAGTATTGTGTTTTTTTTTTTTTAAATGAAAATTATCATAACTATCTGCGAAGTTGTCAGATTTTGGTAAACTTGGTATCGTTGAAATGTATTTTTAAGGATTTTTTTCAACCAAACCAACGATCAATACAAACACTTAAAATTTCAAAGTATGTAATTTATTATTAAACATGCAAGTATTTTTAATATTTTCACGCGTACGTATATTTTTCGAATAAACGGACGGAATTTAACATTCAAACAAAAGCCCCAAACATTCAATCGGTTATAATTTTAACCGAGTTTGACTCTAAAAAATTAGTTTGCATTTTAATTTTTTTATTTTTAAATTTAAAATTTAAAATTTAAAATTTAAAATTTTAATTTTAATTTTAATTTTTATATTTATATTTATATTTATATTTATTTTAATTTTAATTTTAATTTTAATTTTAATTTTAATTTTAATTTTAATTTTTTTTAATTTTTTTAATTTTTATTTTAATTTTAATTTTAATTTTAATTTTAATTTTAATTTTTATTTTAATTTTTAATTTTATTTTTAATTTTATTTTTAATTTTATTTTTATTTTTATTTTTATTTTTATTTTTATTTTTATTTTTATTTTTATTTTTATTTTTATTTTTATTTTTATTTTTATTTTTATTTTTATTTTTATTATTTATTATTTATTATTTATTATTTATTATTTATTATTTATTATTTATTATTTATTATTTATTATTTTTATTTTTTATTTTTTATTTTATATTTTATATTTTATATTTTATATTTTATATTTTATATTTTTATGGAATTGATTGAGGGCAAGGTGGTGAGGGTGTCGGTGCATGATAATTAGCTGAAAGTGTATGTGGAGTGTCAACGACACGTGTAATATGCCAGTATATATAAGGACTTTTGATGTTATTCTTTCATGTTTTATTGTGTATCTTTTTATTTATTTTGACGAAGTTTTAGTGAGAACATTTGACATTTTGAATGCTTATTAACAGGTATGCGTATTGGTGATAAGAGAATAATCACAGGGCCACCAGCTATGGGGTATGCCGCGATTTATATATATTTATTTATTCAGTTGACTTGTTATGGAGATTCTTAATGGCCATAAACGGTCTTCTTTACATTGCAGGTATGGAGCTAAAGGAGCTGGTGGACAAATACCACCAAATGCCTGGTTGGAATTTGACTTTGAGTTAACTGATCTGCACTAATTGTTATGTTGAAGAGATTGTCGTAGTGAAATAGCGCGCTAAAGTTCAATTTTGGTAAGCCCAATAGAAGAAAATTATGTATGATCAGCCCTCCTTTAACAATATTTGCAATCTTGCCCCTCTTTAAAATTTTAGATTGCCCCCTCTCATAAATAATAAAATACAAATATACACAAAATCGCAAACCCTTCGCAAGTTCACCTATCCGCCTTCTCAATTGCCCAAAACGATTTCGATAAAGATCGATTTTCTCCAATCCCCTCCAATCACACAAGACAATTTCAACGGAGATTGATTTCTCCAATCGCACAATACGATTTCGATTAGACATAGATCGATTTATGGAGGTGGTCTTACTCTCTCTCTTGCTTGTTTGCTCCTCATCGACACTCTTCAGTCTTCACGGTAGCCTGCTTCAGCTAAGCAATTGGACAGTAACATTCTTAATATTAACAGTTGTCCACCAATTGTAGCCCAGTTGATTGGACATCAACTCTCCTTGAAAGAGGTCGCAGGTTCGAGACTCACAGTTAAGATTTTGTGAGTTTTCACCTGATTATTAGAAGCACATGTGCTTCATCATGGATAAGTCGTCTTCATGCAAAGTGGACACAACGGACCGAAGCGAAAGCAAGTCTCCCTGCGAGATAGAGGCGACGAGGATATTAAGTGGCAACAATATTATATCCTTTGGGCCTGGTTTGGTAAACCCTATAGGGTCAGTTAAGCTGCGGTTTAATCATATTTATTTATTTATTTATTTTAAGAATTAAATTATTTGTGATTTATTCCCCCCCCCCCTTTATCTGCAATCCTGGCTCCGCCCCTGGTCAGCTAAACCTTTAGCAGTTGCAAGATTTTCCTTATGATATTTAAGGGATTTTTAGTTTGGTGCATTGGAAATGTTTTGAAATTGCTTTTGATATTAAGTGCTTTTGATCACCCATAACCCCTTCTCTCACAATCACTATATATTGACAGCTTGGACATGGTAGAACATAAATTCTTTATGCATGTCAGTGGTTATTTGCATTTGCAGTACATGTCTCACCACCCCCAAATATACACCAGCAGTGTGGATAGCACCTTGACATAGATGCGTTTTTAGGGTGTTAAGTGTTTTTTTTTTATCTAGTTTACTTTAGAACACTCCTGAGCAGTGGCGGACCTAGGATTTTAATAAAATAAGAAAAATACAACCATAAAAATTTCTACCCGAGTTAGTAAAATAAGAAGAATACAACTATAAAAATACATTGCATATACCAAATTGAATTAAGTGTAATCCAATTTTAAGCCAAAATAAGGTCACAATATCAATAACCTTAGCAATGGGCAAACGAGCGTAATAGCTAGAATATATAACTAAAATCACAAAATAATTAGGATAAATATCTAACTGAAGCTAAAAAATAAAATCGAAAATTTACGAACATAATAAGATCCTAATACAATTTCATCGAAGAATGTTTATATGAGGCTCAAATTTTGTACGAGTTGGTTAGTGGCATATATTTTCATTGAATTCTTTAATTATTATTTTAGATATTAATTTCAAATATTTTTTTGATTGGAGGTTTTACGCCACTTGTGAACAAACAATTTATTGCTTTAATGTTTTCAATTACATATAAAATTGCGTTGAAAACAAAAATGTAGGGGAATGTCACAATGACAAAATTGTATAAACATAAAGAAATCATACACTCTGAGAGGACCAAAAATAATTTTTTATTAAACTAAATATTTTTTTAATGTTTGCAATTACTATAAAATTGTATCAAAAATAAAAAATTAGGCGAGTAATAATGATAAAAATAGTAATTATCAATAACCATAAAATTGTATAGTGAATAGCCATAAAACAATATGAGCTCGATGAGTATCAAACTCGGGTTGTTTACAAAAATTTACAAACTTCGAACCACTATACCAATAGAAAGATGTACAAATAGTTGAATGAATAATTTACATATTGTATTATACATTATAAAATTGATTTTTTAAAGGTTAAGCATATAATAAAATTATTTTAAAAGTTGAGGGGGGACAGTTGCCCCCCTCGCCCCTTAATAGGTCCGCCCCTGCTCCAGAGTTGATTTCAGTGTCATTGTACTGATTGATATCATTCTAATGGTGATTCTGCATGGAGATTTTGGAGTCATTACTGCTGTTCTGTGGTAATGTTTTCTCTAATTAGGGTCGGACATTGATGTAATCTCTGGTGATTGCAGGTCTTATTTTAATAGATAAACTGATTTATAATAGGAGAATTTTAAGATTGTGAATAAAAATGTTTTTGGATTGGAAAAAGAAATTGTAAATTTAAATTTTTTCTTGTTTCGTGCACCATCTTATGCTGCACTGTCTCAAAGGTGTTGGAGAAATAATCAATAAAAAAGAGAATGAATGGTAGAGGAAAAAAAATTCAAATTTTGAGGTTGAAAATAATCATGGATTTGAGGAAAATTTTCTTATTTTATGAATCATGAGTGTTGTACTCTGTTGCGCTCTGGAAATTTGTTTTCTCTGACAATGAGTTCCCGTCAATTTCATATGGTCACTTGTGCATATTTGGTGCTAAGGTGTAAGGATACTGTAAGATTGTGATATAGAAAACTTTATGATTAATGATGTACAAAGGTTTAGCAAAAGATACCTGAATCGGTAGAAACTAGGGCTGGGCAGGTCCGGGTAACTGGCCCGAAAAAAAAACCGAAGCCCAGACCAATATTTGAAAAGCCGAAATTATGAGGCTCGAGACCGGACAGAGTTGGGCAGGTTAACCAAGGTCCGGTTAACCAAATTCCGGGCGGTCTCGGTCCAAAGCCTATAGTAAATATGCTATAATCCAATAAAAATCTGCTGCTATAGTCCAAAGCTCAAACTGCTATACTCTTTCACTGAAAGTTTTGGACTTTTTTGTCATAAAAATTGCTGCAGATGATTTGCAGAGAGAGGTAAATAAACACTGCTGAGAGAACAAAGGTAAAATAAATAAATAAACAACAATAAGATGTAAGCTTTCTAAACAAAAACTCTTTTGGGTTCCTCTCATGTCCCCTTTACATGGTATCCCTCAAAGTAAAAAGCGGTTAAACCCCATTATCATTATCGGCTCACTAGATTGAATGAACTATACAAAGGGCAACAAACATACACAATTCTCCCTCCTAATAAGGAGAGGGTCTTAAACAGCAAGAAAGAGAGAGAAAAAAAAAAGATTACTCACAGGGGGGGGGGGGGGGGAGGGGAGGGTTGTGTGGGAGTCGGGAAGCCTTGAGACGTCTAAAGGTTTGAGCTTTAGGGAAGGAGAAGAAGAAGGGTTGCAAATCATATAGAGTGAAAGAGTATAACAGACCAAAGCCTAAAAATTTTAAGTGAGTGTGTACAAAACTACAAATCATATAAAGTGAAAGAGTATTGTTTGTTTCCTAAACTTAGTCACCCCTTTAATTGCAAAAGTCTATAACGCATAACAAATTCAACAAACTATGAAACAGAGCATACAGACCAAAACCCAAACTGTTGCTATAGTCCAGTAAAAATTTGCAGTAAATTTTAATCTGCTGCTATAGTCCAAAGCCCAAACTACTGTTATATTCATTTGATTATCATACCCGGGTCGGGCCGGTTACCTGACGGGTTTTAGAAAGGGTAACCGAGGATTGGACCAGAAACATCGGGCGGGGCCGAGTTTTAAGACCAAAAATTTAATAATAAATAAAAATCGATCCGAACCGACACGATAGGTCCGATTGTCGGTTCGGTCCGGGTTTTCAGTCTGAAATGCCCATCCCTAGTAGAAACACCTGTTGATTTTATCTTGACCAAATATTTTATGGTAAAAATTTTGTGAAAATTCTTGCATAAAAAAATTTATCTTGCATTGCCAGTTTTATGAATAAGATTTTTGAAAATGCTGTCTTGGTAGAACAAGTGGGAAAAAAAGAGAGACAATAGAACTATAGCTTTGAACATTACATAGTTTCAAAGAAGGATGAAAACCGTGTTGGATTGCTTCCAACCTTATTCATAATTTTCCATTGTTATATATACAATTTTTGCTCCCCGCCGTGGGGAACTGCATTAATGGTCGTTTTTAATTGGATTACCAAATATAATATTTAGGCTTACCATGACTTTTTATATTTGGTGTTTTTGAGATGTACAATGTTTGCATATACACTAAAAGGGTAACTGAGGATACACCAAACCGTCTTGTAATCTACTTTGTATACGTGGCATGATAATCTCGGCAACAAAGTGGAGTGGGCATGAATGAGTGCCCAATCCGATCTAGCCCAATAGATGAATAACTAAGCCTAGATCACTCCAAGCCCACTGAGGTGAGTATATGAAAGTTGGACCTAGACAACAAAGTTGTATTCGGCCATAAGTCGAATGGTCAAGCCCAGTACACATAAGACCCAATAAAGCAAGTATTTAGGAGTTTGACCTAAGACAGGTATGTCAATAAGACATTGACTTTTACTAAGAAACAAACATCAGAGTATAAGTCGTGCATGAAAACTCTACTACATGGACAACTCTCAACAAGGAAAAGATCTCTAACAAATATATTTCCTTAAACAACTCAACCAAAGGCAAAGCCGAACAAAGACTCTTGCATGATAAATAGAAAACAAGGTTGAGGAACTAAGGTATGCTACAAAACCCTAATTTCAAACAATACACCCTTCTCACGCATTGTCTGACTTTAGCATAAGAGTGCCATCGGCCGCCACAACGATGGTCAATGACTCACGTTTGTTCCTTGTGCATGTCAAGGAGAACAAAACTGATCTATTAGTTTGACGCCATTCGTGGGGAACGACGAAGTTCCTAGGAAAAAATAAATAACACCCCTTCATTACGGTCCGAAAAAATGGTAGCCACAAGATCCCGTACTAATGGTGAAATAGCCGAGCCTTCAAACGCTTGAACCGACATAGTATTGCCAGCTCCGGTGGTACCAACCACGTGGGGAGAACAACCCTAAGCCCTTGCGCCGGCTACAACCGTGATGGATTCTAGGATGGATCAACTATTAGCCCAAGTGCAACAAATTGCGCGAGTAGTAGAGATGCTTGCTTAGCAGAACCCACTAGCTACAAGATGAAATAGGGAGGCGGAAATAACCCTGTCCTCGCAGGACAACAAGGAGTGCGTTCAGGAGAATCACTATGTCCCCACTGGCTCTCAGAGGACCAAAGACGGTGGGAACCAGAGGAATGGAAAGGTCTATGGAGACCTGACGTCTATGGCCAACAAGCCCACTTTACAAAACCCCCTCCGACCTAAGGCCACCAATCTGGATGTGTTGTACAACCTCACCATCCCCCGTTCACGAATCAGATCATGAATGCGCCACTACCAAAGAACCTCCAAAGATAGAGTTCTATGACGGAACAACAGACCCGTCCGACCACCTGCGCCATTACCATCATGTGATGGCATTGAAAGAAGGATCTGAAGCAGTAATGTGCCGAACATTTCTCACAAGCCTAAAAAACAGCGATGACATGGTTTCATAGTCTCCCTCCAAGGTCTATTGACTCATTTTAGACTCAAGCCAAAACGTTTATCACTTACTTTGTCGGCAACCAACGAATCAGGAAGGGCCCACATTACTTGCTCAGCCTCAAGCAAAAGCCAAGTGAAACACTGAGAGAGTACGTCCCTCGCTTCAATGATGAATTAACTCTGATCGATGGCTGCAATGATGACACCTTAGTCACATCCTTCACTTCAGGCCTAACGGGAGGCTAATTCTACAACTTCCTGACTCTGAAGCCCCTGACAAACATGGCAGATCTGCTGAAGAGCACTAAAAAATACATCACCCTTGAGTAGATGTGGGTCGCCATAACGAGGAGAGAAAGTGTGAAGTAACATTCCTTTAGTCCCCGAGATAAGAAAGAGGTAAAGAAACAGGATGATGAAGAAAAAAACAAAAGGAAGCTGAGTGATAGTAAGCCAGACTCTGGCCGAACGAGGCAAGAAAAAACCTGTAACTTTGTTGGATCCAAATCCAACACTCACCTCAACGCCAGCCTATCCGACATCCTCAATACAATTAAAAATTAAGGAGAAGTGAAGTGGCCCTCCAAATTCCAGGGAGAACCCTCCCGACGAGACAATGGCAAGTACTGCTCCTATCACAAGGACAAATGGCCATGATACTGAAGACTGCAAGAATCTCGGAAGCGAGATTGAGTACTGGATTAAGAAGGGAGAACTCAAAGATTTCTTGAGCCCGGATAAGAGACAAGACCAGGCGAAGGAAAAAGAAGAAGTCATCAAAGAAATAGAAGAAAAGACTGTAGGCATTATATACGTCTTTCACGGAGTGTGTTCGAAAAGTGAGTAGTCCAACAAGTCCCAAAAGAGGACGCTCCGCGAGATGCAAACTCAATCCACCTACGAAGACTGACAAGTGCAATCCGCTCGTGTTCAGAGCCTGATCCCGTCGCTGACATTTACGCTTAAAAAACTTCCATGGCATCCACTCTCCTCATAATGACGCCCTGGTTATCTCGGTCCTCATAATAAAATGGGAAGTTAAGATATCATGCAACTAAAATAGGAGAACTTGATGCCTGCCAATCACCTCATGGTTGAGTTTAGTGGGGAGAAATGCTTTCCCGTCGAGAAGATTAGGCTGATGGTAGTGGTGGGAGAGCCACAACTGCATAAAGTCTTGTTTCTGGAGTATATGTTGGTCGATGCCCCATCCACCTACATTATTATCTTGGGAAGGCCCTAGCTTCATTAGATGGAGGCGGTAGTCTCCACTTTGCATCAGTGCATCAAGTACTCTTTCAATCAGGCATAGGGACCATTCAAGGAGACCAATTGTCTGCAAGAGACTGCCACTATGCAGCATTAAAGCAGCTAGACAATTAGCAATCACAGTCTGGGCTCGTGGGTCATATATCTAGAACCTGGGCCCAAAAATAGAAGAAGAGTCTCCCTGTTAGGACAATGAGGCTTCAGTAGTCCGAGGGGAAGACCGAATGTTGGCCAGCTAGAGAAGAAGTCAATCACAGTCTACCTTGACAGCTCTGATAACAACAGAGTCGTTCAGATAGGTTCTCGCCTGAGCGAAGCATTGGTGGAATGGCTGATAAAGCTGTTGAAGGAGAATCAAAACATCTTCGTCTGGACGATGTGGGACATGGTGGGAATTGACCCCTCCGTGATCACCCATCGACTGGAAGTTGACACTGAGTGGAAACCAATTAGGCAGAAAATACCTATGGCTCTCGAACGAAATCAGATCATCAATAAAAATGTACAAAGGCTACTTAATGCTAACATGATTAAGGAAGCATGATACCCAGACTGGTTGGCGAATGCCATTTTGGTGAAAAAGAAGAATGAGATTTGGAAAGTCTGTGTGGATTACACAAATCTAAACAAGGCTTGTCTGAAAGAAAAATTTTCACTTCCCCGCATTGATCATATTGTGGATGCCACGTCCAGACACAACCTCCTAAGCTTCATGGATGCTTATTCCAGATATAACCAGATACAAATGCACCCCCGGACCAAGAAAAGACCTCCTCTATAACTTAAAGAGGGATATACTGCTATCGGGTGATGTCGTTCGATCTAAAGAATGCGGGAGCAACGTATCAACGACTGGTAAACCGGATGTTCAAGGAGCAAATTGACAGGACCATGGAGGTCTATATAGACGACATGCAAGTCAAAATTCTCCACAGTCTAGATCATATCACCGACCTTGCCAAAGCGTTCAATCAGCTCCTCAAGTTTCAAATGAAGCTCAATCCGCAAAAATACACCTTTGGGGTTGAGTCAGGCAAGTTCCTAGGTTACATAGTGAATCGAAGAGGGATATAGGCTGATCTGAAGCAGATTCAAGCTCTTATCAATATGAACTCTCCGACCACCGTTAAGAAACTTCAAAGACTGACTGGGAGGGTGGCAACACTCAAGACTGGGAGGGTGGCAACACTCAATAGGTTCATCTCCAAATCATCCGACAAATGCCTTCCTTTTTTCAAAATTCTAAGAGGAGGCAAAGGGTTCAAGTGGGATGAAGAGTGCGAGCAAGCCTTCCAAAGCCTGAAAGCTTATATGGGAATTATGAAGTTACTTTCGAAACTGATACAATGAGAGTTACTTTACCTGTATCTATCTGTCTCAAAGCATGTTGTTAGTTCAGCCCTGGTCCAAAACGATAAAGAAGTACATAGACCAGTATACTATGCCAACAAAACCTTTGTGGAAGTGGAGGCAAACTACCCAAATCTAGAGAAGTTAGCCTTGGCACTGGTCATCTCCTCCAGGAAGCTACGACCCTACTTCCAAGCTCACTCCATATTAGTCTTAACTAAACATCCACTCCGCACAATATTGCACAAACTTGAGTTGTCAAGCAGGATGGTTAAATGGTCGGTCGAATTAGGGTAGTTTGATATCAACTACGCCCCAAAAACAACCATCAAAGCTCAAGCATAGGCGGACTTCATCACCAAACTTACTGCCGGTGGAGAAACAAGAATTAGATGACCAGGAACAGAAGTCAGATGACCAGAGATGGGTCCTGCACTGTGACGGTTCATCCACAATTAATGAAAGTGGAGCTAGGGTCACTGTCCACTCTCCAGGCGGGGTGACCCTTGAAAAAGCCGTTAGGTTTGGCTTCCTCACTTCCTACAATGAAACAGAGTATGAGGCTATATTGTTTCGGCCTAAAGCTCGCCAAGTCAATCAAAATAGGTGAGCTGACCGCGTAAAACGACTTTTGTCTGGTAGTCAACCAGGTCAAAAGGGAGTTCAACAACAATGATCCCAGAACTTACAGTGAGAAAGTGATCAACACCATAAAGCGGATTCAAAAGGTTAGAACTTCAGCGGTGTCCCAGAGAGGACAACAAAAGGCTAACTCGCTAGCCAAAAATGCCTCAGCTACGACTGAGACAACAGATGGGTTCATTGAGTTCCAAGAAAAATCAAGTCTGGGCGAAGAATAATCAAATGATGCCTGTGCGACAAGCGAATAGACAAGTTGGATGAATCCCATTGTTGAGTGCATCAAGAATTGAGTCCTCCCAACAGAGAAGACAGAAGCCAAAAGGCTGAAAATCAGGGTAGTGTGGTACACTTTCCTGAATGACAAGTTATATAGAAGGTCAGCCATAGAACCCCTACTCAGATGCTTGACCCACTCAGAGATGTACTTCGTTTTCAGAAAATTCATGAGGGCATCTGCGGGAACCACCTAAGCGGGAGAACTATGGCCCTGACCTTATGGTAATATTGGCCAAAGATGCAACAGACGCCAAGGACATAGTCCAAAAATGCAACAAGTGTCAGAGATTTGTACCATACATGTACATGTCCGCTCAGCCCTTAACTTCAGTGACTAGCTCATGGCTTTTCGCACACTAGGGAATAGATATTGTTGCGCCACTCCCCATCTCGCTAAAAATGAGGATCCTCCTTGTAGTTGTAGATTACTTCAACAAATGGGTTGCAGTGGACAGGCGAAAGTCACCAACAGAACCATTTTGAAAGTGTTCAAAAGAAAACTTGATGCAACCAAAGGACTGTGGGTCTCAGAGCTACCAAGAATCCTTTGGGCATATCGGACCACCAAAAGAACCCTTTATGAGGAAACACCATTCGCTACAGCTTACGAATCGAAAACAATTATCCCAGTAGAGCTAAGGATGCCAACATCCAGAATGGTAGAGTTCAGGTCGGATGGCAATGATGAATCTTTGTGCATCGGACTAGATCTCCTCAAGGAAAGAAAAAAGATGAGGCTTCAGCCAAGATAGCTGCCTACCAACAGAGAATGACTCAGTACTATAATAAGAAGGTCAAACCACTAGAGTTTAAAGTGGGAGACTGGGTACTTAGAAAAACACAACAAAACACTAAAAAACCAGGCGCAGGCAAGTTGAATCCAAACTGGAAAGGGCCCTACAGAATGACTAATCTCAACAAGCTAGGTACATATTGGTTAGAAAACATGAACAGTGAAGACCTTAAGCGACCATAGAATGTAGAACACCTAAAGAAGTATTATCAATAAATTCAAGGTATTTGCTTTACTAAAGTTTTACTTCAGTTCATTTCAATCTACTACAATCTGATCAAACCCGCTGGTCCTACCTCTATGTCAGACCACTGGGTGAGTTACACAAGTTAGGACACCCAAGTCAGTCTCATACACCAAAAGTCGTTTTATGGCCAAACTTGACCAACGTTTAGTTAGTTCATTAAGACTGATGAAGACAACTTTTGGTCTGCTCTAATGCCTAGTCTGCCAAGAACAGACAAAAATGGCTTAAAAGTGGAAGTTTAGTCAGAGCTCATGAAGCCTAATCAAGATGACTTGCCAGGGATTGTTGTTAAACCATAGACAATGATGGCTAAACTTGACAAAAGTTTAGTCAGTTCATTAAGACTGGTGAAGAAAATTTCTAGTCAGTTTTAATGCCTAGTCCACCAAGAATGGATCAAGATGGCTTAGAAAGTGGAAGTCTAGAAAAAGCTCAAAAAGCCTGATCAAGATGCCTTGCAAGGGATCATTGTCCGACCATAGACAATGACGGCTGAATTTGACCAAAGTTCAGTCAGCTCATGAAGGCTGGTGAAGACAACTTCTGGTATGCTCTAATGCCTAGTCCGTCAAGAGCAGACAAAAATGGCTAAGAAAGTGGGAGTCTAGTCCGAGCTCATGAAGCCGGATTAAGATGACTTGTTAGGGATCATTGTCCGACTGTAAACAATGATGGCCGAATTTGACCAAAGTTTAGTCAGCCCACAAAGGTTGATGAAGAAAACTTATAGTCTGCCCTACAGCCTAGTTCTCTAAGAGCGGATCAGAAGTATGATTAACTTATGAATTCAAATGATCTCTGGTTCTTCAAGATTATTCTTACCGCGCTGCGCAGAGTTCAACCCCCTCACAGAGCTTGGTAAAGATAACTTCTTGACCCTTTAAGAGTCTGAACAAAAAACGCTTAACTTCAAAAGCGCATACAAGTTGAGTGGCTATAACTCACAAGAACAAGTTAACTAGACAGTTCCCAGACTTAGTGAAATTTCATGTCTAAAGACCAACACCATGGCAAGACGACACATAAAATATCCAGCAGAAAAAATCTAGAAACACTACACAAAAAATACCCATTAGCAACGGTTTTGAACCGTGGGGGTAACCACTTGTCACGGCTTAGAGGCGTGGGCAGTAGAGGCGTCGCGAAATCATCATTAACGGCTCTAAACCGTGGCAAAACATTTTAGCAACGGTTTTATGCTCGAGGAGGCGTGATGAATTTCTGCATTAAGCCACGGCTATAAGCCGTTGCAATGATAGTGGCCACGGTTATAAGTCGTTGCAATCAGGCCACAGTTATAAGCCGTTGCAACGATAGTGGCCACGGTTATAAGCCGTTGCAACGGTAGTGGCCACGATTATAAGCCGTTGCAATCTGGCCGCGGTTATAAGCCGTTGCAATATGGCCACGGTTTTAAGCCGTGGCAATGATGATGGCCACAGTTATAAGCCGTGGCCAGTCAAAACAAAATTCAAAAAAAAAAAGAAATCTGGTTTTTTGCGATGGTTTGAAACAGTTGCAAATTAATATAATCGAAAAAAAAATTTTAATTTTTTTTGCTGCTGCAGCAAAATCACAGCCCCACACCTGCAAAATCAGTCCTTACTAAGATGAATATTTTCTTCAAGTTATAGAGTATATCATAACAAAGCATCCATATAAAATCAAATCCTTAAAACAGTCAACTCAGACTACTACAAGGCAGCAACCACAACAATCTTTGCAAATGAATACTTTATTAATTCCTAGATTGTAAACATCTTAAGTCATGAACTAGTACACTCAATATTAGAACAGACAAAAATGAGGAAATGAAGAAAATATAAGACATGGTATTGTATGAACCTGAAGAATCAAACAACAACGACAAAGTGCCTTTGCAGACTCTGTTATGTGCTCGAAGCTTTGCTGGAAATGAAGCTCTCCTCTTGCTGGCCTTCTCATTGCTAGTTTTAACTTCCTTTGAGAACAACTCCTCATTTGTCACATGACCATTTTCTTCCTTCCCAGTGCTCTCCACAGTTGGTGAATCAACAACAAGATGAGCATCATGCAACTCATCAACTATATCATCTGCTACCAATGACTTAAAAGGACTTCCTCCATGAAGATCTTTAGACATTTGTGCATCTACTTCTTTCTTCGTCTTCTAAGAAAGTTCAACCATGCCCATATCTGGAACATGAGGCGCTGGAGAGCCTGATGCCTTGCTGGTGGTGTGTCTCGGCTTCTCAACCTCTGTCCCAACCATGCCCATATCTGGAGAACCTGATGCCTTTGTAGTAATATGATTCAGTTTCTCATTTCTCTCATAAATCAAATTGACTAAAGTGACAACAGAGATAGTGGTTTTGACACACAAGCAACAAGCATAATCAAGCACTAAAAATAAATAAGACTAGTCTCCACTTACACAGATCTCTGAGATTTCCCATCCATGGTGAGAGGGTCCCAGATAAGCTTTGACTAGGCAGCCCTTTGATAATACAAAACCGAAACAACAAAAATAAAAAAAATTTACTTTCCAAAGAGAATGACTTCTTAAAGAAAATGATTTCGATGGAAAGTATTTTTGGTATTGTTACTAGGAAATCATCTATAGTATACAAGGAAGATAGATAACAAACTAGAGTAACTTACACAGCAACCACGAAGCCTTCAGTGGAGCAGGTAACCATCCTCCAGCTACAAGGGTCCACTGAATTAATATCCCAGCTCTCCAATACATTATATGGATCAGTAGAAATATTGATATTTGTCACAGGATCTATAAATGATTGAATGGCTTTTGCAGCAGCAGTGCATCCCATGGCATGGGCAGAGTAAGAGTGTCCATGCAGAAGTGCCATGAGCTGAAAACATATCAAGTGAGCATATTATATACTTGAGGCAATCAGGGACAAAGCACATTTGTGTAAATCGAATATACCACAATATCTTATCCTAAAATCAGGTTAAAACACCGTGATATCTACAATATATGCACAAATACCTTGGAGTCCCCTTTGAATGCATCAAAAACAACATCTGTCGCCAAAGTGGCAGCCAAGGGTATAACCCCACCAGTCATCAACTTCGCGTAACAAGCTATGTCAGGCAGACAGCCAAGGGTATAACTTCAAACATGTAAACTTGGACAGGCATAATTAAAAGTAAGCACAGTTGTCCTGCCTGGTTCTATAATTAATGCTCCAATGTGACCTGAACCAGATCCTAATAATGATAAGTGCTGAGATATATATGTTGAATAACTTCTGGCAAGATCTTAACCATCCCGACTTCTATTGAAGAGCTTGTCACGTGATCTGAAGGCTGTAACGAATATAAAGAACATGTTTCACCATGAGAAAATGAATACAAACTCAATAGCTGGAGGTGAAAAGATTTCAACTCACTCAAATTTTCAGGGCACATATTTTCAGATTGCAGGTGAAAAGATTTCAACACAATCAATTGGCCCTTCAGAAGATCAAATTTCTTTGGGGTAAGCTTGTTCAATATACTGAAAATTGGAGAAATTATAAAGTCAGCACACATATATGACCAAGTAACTTAGTGACTGAAAAAGAAGATAAAACATCCAAAATCAAGGGGACTAAACTTGCCCACCCTCTATCGCTTACCCTTTCACTGTCTTCAAGACACGATCTTTGTCTGATAGAGTTCCCCTTCGAGATGACCATGGCACCTCAGCCTTGATGAGAGCAGGGGCAGGTCCAACCTGCTTCAAAAAAGAGAAGGGCACACAGTTAATTAAGGAAACAAGAAAATGGACTAGTAACAGAAAATAATAATTAAGGAAACCAGAAAGCTATGAAACTGAGCACACACAGTTAATTGGTTAACCCTTATGTACTCCCAAACACGTCTAACAACATCTGATTGGACCATCTCCCTCTCCCCAGTTTCAAGAAAACTAGCAAGTCTGATCTTCGCGTGTTCTCGACAAACCCCCATGGATGTGACAATTGCAAACCACGCAAAGGACACAAGAACATATACAAAACACCAATAGAAAAGGCATTGAAATTTGATTGATTAAGCCATACAGATAGCAACTCAAGACATTAGTTCCTGAATTCCGCTGTGTTACAGCAAGTCTGCCTCCCGAGAATCCTCTATGCTTGAATTTCTTATGCTATACTCCCAGGCAACTCAATGAAGCACAAAACTATGTTTAAATAATAGATCATTTGAACCCTAGACATTTTAGAAACACCTACAGATAAACTTACAGAGATATATTTCTCAGTGCACAATATAAACAAGGTAAAGAAATTTGAAGAATAGAACATCAAGGAGATAAAAGAAGAAGCTTACTGCCATAGAAAGTGAAACATAAGTCATTCCATGTGAATGGCAAATATCTGGATCTGCAACTGGAATTCCTTTCTCTTGACAAATTGCAGGAATAATGACAAGAAGCATACTGCCCATGTTTACCTGTTCGCAAAAATCGTTGAATAACTTCCAAACTGCAATTTATTTGAAAATTTTACCACCAAGAATTAAATCATTTAGGATTTTTTTTCCATAGGGAATATGCTACTTGTTCAAGGATAATAAAATTTTACCACCCAGAATAAAATCATTTAGAATTTTACCACCCTGAAGATTAGTATTCAGTAAACAATGGAAGTTATTGAAGGATAAAACTTATTTACCTGGCAAGGCTGTAATCAGCCAATGGATTCTCAAACAGTCCCATACTGAACTTGAATCGCAGTATTCTCTTCATTGCATCATCAATACGACTCAGAGTAATGACATTCTTATTGATCAGGTCTGTCACAGTATTGATGAACTCTGTGTAGTTGTATGGAACCATGACCTGAACCACAGACAAAGAATTGGAGCAAAAGGTGTATTATGTTGAAAAAATTAAGTATATATTGTAAGACACTGTGAATACAAATCTCCAAAATAAACCAGAACACTTTTACTATGTGTCTGAGACAAAGGACAATCAGAAACCTTTCGTCCAGATCATTGGAATGAGACCACATCAATAATAGATTCAATATATATGTATGTGCACGCCAGTGTGCATTGAAAACACATGAACACCAAAAGCATGCTACCATGAGTTACAGCCTTAAAGGTTCGGTAATCCAAGGTGGAATGCAGAACAACATGAGCTAGAGACATAGCTCCAGCATGCTAAGATGAGCCAAATACACAGGTCTAACATGCCAAAGGCATGACAAAATGAGTCAAATTAAGGAACAGGCTACAAACTCACATACAAACATAATATAAAAGAAAATGAGAGGAGACATATATACTTTCCACTAACATAAGGAAGACCCTTTCGAGAATTCAGTGGGAGGTCCCCTTGCAATCCGGTTATGATCTCTGTAATGGAATGGACAATTGCAGGGTCCTCACTATAGCTCTCGTAACACCTACCCCACCTTGGGGCTCGGCAAACTTGAATGCAAAAAACAAATATGGAGAATCAGAAATCAAATGTATCATTCTTGAAGTTAACAAGGTACTAGCGGTAAATTAAATATTTTTTATTCTTATATACCGCTACACATGGAGCAAAAGCATATTGAATGCCAGTAGCTCTAACTTCAAGAGCAGTGGCAGCACCAATCCTATTCACAAGATCAGAATCCCTGCATCTCAACAAAGAAGTTCATTAAAAGGCCAAAAACTTGAAGAAAAAACAGGACATCTTCAAGCCCAAGTGCTCCCTTCTCTATTTTTCCATTGTTTTACATTGAAATGTTTTTTCAATCCAGACAGCTTCTTAGATTCCGAATCACACGGGCAGAGTAAAGGACCTCGTAGTTGAAATTGATCAACGAAGTTAAAAACTCGTGATATTTGTCATTACAATATGTCAATATCCCATTAGAGGGGATAACTAAAGACTTAAAATAAATAAATAGATAAATAAAACAACTCTTCCTGCCTGTGGATATAATGGAAATCATCTACAGCAAATTATTAATTGTTATTTTATCAAGTTAGAATGTCAGGATTCTTGCATTATTGAAAAAAAAGATTTCTTTGCAAATTTTAAAAGATAGATTTGTTAAAGTGATACTATAGTAAATAGCAATATGCATGCATTAAACTCAGACCATTGTCCATATCAAGAAAAACAGTTTTATGACCTACTAGGAATCATCCAACTAATTTTTTTTCAGAGATAGTTAGCTTACCACCTTTGTCAATGGTGCACATAACCCATAGAAGCAGCACCACAACGCCATTTGTTTGATGGATTTTTCAAGTTGGTCACAATTGCCATGTAACCATTCAAGCATGTTGCTAAAATATGATAACAGATGTGGCCAAGAACCTGCAGGAAATGCGATTTTCTTATTCCTAAGTATGCATAATAAGAAGTGACTAAAAAGTTGCAATGCAAAAGCAAATTGAAACCTACAAAGGCATAGTCGCAATCAAACCGCAAAAAGATCCACGGGCCTGATAACCAAAGAAGTGACAGATGGCATTGAAAAATTTCCCCTTGTATGTGCCTTCTTTCTGTGTAAAAATCATGGATATTAGGATAAGTAATTAGCTTCAGAATAGCCAAAACTATATATCCAGGAATGGAGGGGTAATAATTTACCAATCGCTTGTTGATTTCTGCTTCCACTAAGTAGGCCAGAAGTTTCTCTGTCTCAATCTGGACAAGAAAATACAATCAGAAACCTCTATCACCCTCTATCATAAAGGGCACTTGAATTGTTTTACCATTTTGTAAGTGAAATGATCTGTCTTTGGTATTAGCTGCTTCAAATGGTCTGCTCCAATCTCCTTTGAAGTAGAGTGCATTTTCAAGTATAAGCATAGTTCTTTTGTTGACAGACCCAGGTTGGAGAACCTCTTTGATGAGCCCATTTGTTTTACTGTCCACCCATGAGTTCACTTCCTTCGCCGCACCCTACAGGGACAGAAGAAATAATCTATCAACTTGACAAGCATTAGACCAATTTCCTTCTTTTGTTAAGAGTTTGGTTGCAATATATAGTACTTCTATGAAATATATATTTTTTCAGCTCGTCATCATTATCTGCTGAAGAATCATCAGATACCTCACCAATCTCTTCTCTCCTCCTTTTGCCAGGTAATGCATCCAAAAGTTCTGTTATAGATATGAAGAAAAAAAACATTCTGCTCAATAACACTAGAAACAATTACATAATATCTACAAAACAGGTCATAGAAAAATGCATATATAGGTGTGAAGCTGATAAGAAGCCACGGAAGATTGATGAATTACCTCTGTGGCCTTTCACAGCTTTTGGGTCTTTCTTTTCCTTAGTAACACCAAAAACATCAAAGCATAGGTCTTTCATTGATGTTGAGACCTATAATTGTAGTTCAAATAACAATATCAATGAAATTGAAAATAAAAAAAATTAGATTACAAGACAGAAAGAATAAGAATATCATCGTAATAATTTGATGCTTGTCTTACACTTTTAAATTCAGATTCTGAAGTGCCACAGAGCTCGATCAACTTCAACTTATCTATTTTAAGTTGTGAACAAAATAACATGCATCACATAACCTAACAAAAAAGAGAGGGAAAAACATCTTAGGAAAAAACTAAACACAAACAGGACTAAAAACACACTGGTCACTAACCTTGTGTTCCTTTGCACATAAATAAAATGCAACAGCTGTAAACACAGGCCTGGTGAAATCTGCACTTGCACGACGAAACACATAACCAAACTCACAAAAACAATCAAAAAAGCACAACAAACATCGCAATCCAAAGTCAATACTCACTTCACCCCAATAGCATTCTGCATCATATTAAACGACCGATCCCCTGCTGAATTCCAGCACACCATCACGCTAACAGCAGAAAAAAAAAAACCAAGCAACGGAGTGCATCAGGACAGAGCACTCTGTCAAAACAGAGTGTGTTGTCCAGTGTATTGCAGCACCGAAAAAAACTGGACAGAGCAGCTCCAATTCTCGGCAGACCAGCCCTGCAAGCAAACTTCGCTGCTCCGAGTCCAACCATTTCAACAAAAAAAACATAGCAAATACTGCCAGATATACTGTCAGAAAAAGGGAAGAAAAAAAAATCATTAGTTCATGACATGCATTTAGGCAGCTAATCATGGGAATCATTCGTCGGTGCTCTACAATGAAAAAACACAATGTAATTGGTATTTGGTAATCTCATTCTCAATGACACAGTATTTCAGTATATTTTTGCCGCTCCTCCCACCTTTTACACAATATGAATACAAATGCTTCATTTTCTGATATTAAAAAAAAAATTATATATATATATATATATTAGGTAATCTCCTCTTTAAGTTAATAGAAATGACTTAGGGACATAGTGAATATGAAAGAAAGAAGGAAGCTCCAACTATAGCACTTGCTCTTTCCATGTTGTAATATATAACAAAATAATAAGTATCTCTTTTTATCATACATTGTCATAGTTCTATTTAGTTGTCATATCCATGTCATGTCCATATCCCATGTCATTTCTTTGGGGGAAATAGCTCGTCACAGACGATGCACTAGAGAACTTAATCAACTAGTAAACTATTAATCAACATGTATTACATGCTCTTACCTCCAAAATGCAGTCCCTTTCATCAAGATCATCCTTAGGAAGCATGGACATGAGCAGCAGGTTTTGCAACACCTTGCAATATCACAATAGCCACCTGCACATCAGAAAATTTAATATATATATATATATATATATATAAGAACCAGATAACCATATCACAATGAAAAAAATATAATGAAACTTAACACAAAAATTGATAAAGGTAAACATACCCTCATCCCTCCTCCTTTATCCCTTGGGACCGGCAATGTAAAAAAGAACCTTTACATTGGCGGAGTTAAAAAAGGGTTGTTATAAATTTAAAAAACATAGGTAAGTATATATATATACATATATTCAACAAGAAAATGACACTACTAAGATTACATATTTGGGACTACCAAAACCTAATCAGCCAGGAGTGTGTAAGTCAAAAAAAAAATGAACGTATAACTAATAAGTACTACAGTATTGCATGCAAGTCCACAAAAATAGCAAGCATGAAGGATATCGTTCAAGGTTGTAACTACCAAGGTAGTTGTAACTATCAATCATCAAGTTCCACATGATTTTTACACCATACGAAGAAACCACCAACGTCCAAATCCCCCATCATGTCTCCTTTTGGATCACTCTTGTAAAGTTTCACCTCAGTCATATATTTGAAGCATAAGGAAAGTCTGATCTCTGTTGCAGGGTTCAATGATCTATGGCAATCGCAAGAGAATCGATGGATAGGATCTACAACCTCTTTTGCTATCGCAATGACATTCTTATGCCAATCACAAACTTTGTAAGTCCTTGACACTGAAGGAACAGGATTGCTTGGAGAAGGAAAAATCGCAACACCTTGAGAAGATGGTGGTAATAAAGATGGAGGTAATGGATTTTCTGGTTGCCTTGTCGATTGTGCACGGGATGAAGGTGTATCTTCAGTTCTTTGTGTCCCTCCTTGTGTTCCCTCACTTGTTGATGGTCTCACATAAGTTCCATTTTAAAGTCTCTCTCGTATCGATTGAACATTTTCTTCCAATCTATCATATTTTTCGCTATTTTTTTTTACTTCCAATGTTTTATCCAAAAGCAATGAACGAGCGGGAAGTGAAGCATCATACTTCCTTTTAGAGACGGTGGTTCCAACACAATGAACATGTCCCCTTTCTTCTTGTCCAAACACTTGGCTTAGAGGATCATTATCAATAGTGAGGTCAGTGGTACCCTGGGTTGAAGATTCTTGCAAGGCGGCCTTTTTTTCTTTAACTTGTTCCTTAAAAAGAATGAAAAAATAAAATAACACAAGACACAAATAATATTCAAACAACTACAAAGTAAATTAAGAATTGTGTATAAAAGACAGCATTGGCCACATACCATATATAGTTCAGTACCATGCGTGGGTTTTCCATCCTTTCCCGTGTGACAAGCAATCCATATATCAGTGCGTGTGACTGGTTCCCCATCAGGGTTCTTCTCAACCTATATACTTGAAAGATTAGTCTCAACCTATATAGTTAAATGGTTATTATTGTATTAGTAGCTAGAAACTCAATTACCATTTCATACTCTACTTCTGCAGCACTCTTTTGGCCACCCCCCCCCCCCCCCCATATATACTTTGAAGTCTTTTTGTTTTTGGCATTTTGGGCTCTAATTGCCTTCGCTTCAGGGGTGCTCTCATAGCGAACAAACTCCTTCCAATCCTCCTCTCTTACACCATTTGGAACATGCTTCTCTTGTTCCTCAATGGTAGGATACTTATCCAAATAGTCCTTCCTAAGATCTGCCTTGAACCTTCTAAAATATTCTAGCATTTTCAAATGCACACTCCTTTTCACATAATTTGGGATGTCGTATTCACGCTGCAAATAAGCCATTGAGATATAAGTTGACCATAAAATAAGACATTATGAAATTCAATGATGTAAAATCTCACCTTGAGGCCATTCCACACATCCTCTTTGTAGTTGTAAGTAACATGGTGCCAACCCTTGAATTTGGTGGGCACAAGGGTTTCAACAAGCTTTCCAATGCGTTGATTGAAATTTCTAGCACCAGGTCCAACTGCTAAACCATGGACATTGAACTGTATGGTCTTTTTAACTTCACTGTCATCATTTGTAGATGTAGTGACATCATTGGTGGAGACATTGCCGCGAGTACTACCCATTTCTATCAATGACATTATAGATATTAACCATTATCAAACAAAAAGAAATAAGAAACAACTATATACACTACATTTATAGATAGTTTCCTTACACAACATATCACCACAAATAGATTTTTATAAAGCATTGGAAAAGCCAATCTGAATACTTAGCTACAAAGCTTCCCTTTCCCAACTCAAAAGTCAAAATAAGAAACAAAGAAAAAATAATTGGTCTCAACCAAAGAGGATGACTAAAATAGCATTAGAAATGGTATTATCATTATATATAATTGTCACTTCAACATATGGTGACTTAGTTGTCTTAGCTTGTTAATATCATAGAGCCGGTTAACTCTTTTCTTTGCAATCAAACACATCCTTAGAAGAAAAAAACACGCTTCCTTACGTCAGGTATTATCATTATATATAATTGCCACTTCAACATATGGTGACTTAGTTGTCTTAGCTTGTTAATGTCATAGAGTCGGTTAACTCTTTTCTTTGCAATCAAACACATCCTTAGAAGAAGAAAAAACACGCTTACATCAAGGTATCGTCATTACAATAGTCACTTCAACAT
The DNA here is from genome assembly GCA_963556465.1 of Berberis vulgaris. NCBI lineage: Eukaryota > Viridiplantae > Streptophyta > Magnoliopsida > Ranunculales > Berberidaceae > Berberis > Berberis vulgaris. Next base: position 35,382,684 of record OY747126.1, on the reverse strand, counting down.
TGGCCTTTGCTTGTTAATATTACATAGTCCCTCAACTCTTTTCCTAGCAATCAAACACATCCTAATAAAAAAAAAACACATCTTCATACTAAATTTCCTTTTTAGGTCAGCATTTTCCTTTGGGAAGTCAAGAACATGAGGCGACAAGACAAGAAGATTGAAAGATCTTTGCGATATGCATGTGTTATTGACAAAAACATATATCATTTATTTTATTGGATCCCAAAATCATTAAATGGCTTTAGTGAGGTTTAGATGAATATTATCTGCCACGAGTCTGTCAGCTGAGCTAACACTCGAAAAAAATAAAAGTCATGCTTCCTTACGTCAGGGTATCATCATTATAATCGTTACTTCAACATATGGCGACTTAGCTGTCTCAGCTTGCTAATATCATAGAGTTTCTCAACTCTTTTTTTTTTTTGAAATCAAACACATCCTTGGAAAAAAAATGTTTCTTTACATTCGGGTATTGTCATTACAATCGTCACTTCATGTGGTGACCTAGTTGTCTTAGCATGTTAATATTGTAGAGTCCATCAACTTTTTTCTTTGCAATCAAACACATCCTTAGAAAAAGAAAAAAAAAAGAGTATCTTCATACTAAATTTCCTTTTTAGATCAGCATTTTCCTTTGGGAAGTCAAGAACGCGAGGCGGCAAGAGGATTGAAAGATCTTTACGATATGCTTGTGCTATTGACCAAGTCCTTATTCAGCAAATCTTCGTTTAGTCATGAACTAGGACACCAATATGCACACAAAACCAAAAACATGTGATAATTTGGTAGGGTAGAAGAAAAGAGCAGATAACATACGTAACCTATAAGCCTTTCTATTACAGTCCAATTTTGTGAGTTAGATTGACAGACATAACACACGAATGAGAACAATAAACAGAAACGGCAAGGTTAGGTAATGTTTGATTGAGAGTGACACCACTGTTTCTGCTTTAAAAAATAGGGGACAGAACATTACATCCCCCTTATGGAAGGCACCAAAATTTTGTGTAGTAGTGCTTACTTTTCAACCATTTCAGCTGTTGAACTGTTCAATATCGTAATTTCATAGGAGCATCCACTGATATACGATCATTTTTTACAATGGGACCCATAAGGCCATAACCCCTCACCATGTAAAATGTACGTAAAACTCAAGTGTGAAAAGTTCGTAACTAGGCAACCCGCTATCAAGAGAAGGCATATGATGGAAGACATCTGCTTTTATATATATAGGGACTTCTCTGGCATACATTTCGAAGCATCACTTAGGTGGGTGAATGAAGCAGGACTCATCTAGCTATATATGGGATTGTCGAGGTTCCATTAACAAAATCGAAAAAAATGTAAGTTAGTTCAAAAGTCTCATAGTATGTTTCAAATAGGTCATGCTTTCATATGAGGGCTTCAATGGTTTCTTTAGCAGTTTCTGTTAGCTAGCCTGTGTTTCAAAGTGTTGATTTCATGTTGAAATTTGTTGATACATTGCATATGCACAACTCTTTTGATATAATATTCAGGCTCGTTGGTGGGAAAACAATTTTTATTTTCTTTTATTTTTTTCTTTTCCTGGTTTAAGAAAACCACCTAGCTTTGGGCAATGCCAAGGGGACCGCAATCACATTGTAAACTAAAATGTAAAACTCAAGCGTAAAAAGTTGGTAACCAGGCAACCCACTATCAAGAGAAGGCGTACGATGGAAGACATCCGCTTTCCGACAAAGTTTTTAAGCCCTAACCAGACGTCACTACAAAAAAAAGACAATTCAGCAACGGCTAAAAGCCGTTGCTGATTGTCAAAAAACCATTGCTAAAATGTATTAGCAACAGCTCAACAACCGTGCTTGTTTTTCTTTAGTTCTGATCTCTCATGTTTTGTTTTTTATAATGTTCTATTATTTTTAATGTTAGACAACTCCTTCCATTATTCTAATGTTTTTGTTTGTTTATAATTAGGAACATAATTAGTCCCACATTTTATTGACTGTTGAGAAACTGAGGCATGACAATTTCTAAAATAAAGCCCTGCTAACTGGGCTTTCAACTTCAATATTAATCTAACATGTCTGACATAATCATGCATCTAACATGTCTAACAAAATCATGCATCAACAAAGGTTTCTTAAACAATCAACAGAATCATGCATCAACAAAGGGCTAAAACATTACTTCAATCTAACATGTCTTGAAAAAATTCAAATAAAAAAAAAAAATTCAAGAACCCAAGAAGTAAAAAACAAATTCATTACCAGACCAAGCCGTTCCCCGGCCCCAAAGCTCCTCCACTGATTGATTATGGTTCACTTCTTCTTCTTTCTCTTCACACTCTCCTCTGCTCCTCTCTCTGACTCTGATTATCTAAGGAACCCTAAAACGAAAATGGAAAGAGGCGAAAGTGTTTTCGCCAAACCGTGAAGGTGTTCTCCACAATCTGATTTGAAACGAAAATGGAGCTCCTCGATCTCTCCTGCGCCAATTTTTTTCGCAATACGTCGAAACTGTTTTTCGCAATGACCGCGCTCTTTTTCCCCAATTTTTTTTGCCAAAGCGCGAAACTTTTTTCGCCAGAGTGCGAAACTCCTCTCTCCACACAGGCGCACGTGCAAAACACTCGTGTTTAGCCACGGTTTTAAGCCGTTGGCAGTTCAAAACACGCTTATACCCACGGTTTTAAACCGTTGGCCATTATAGCCACGATTTTTTACCGTGGCAAATGAACCCACGGTTTACAGCCGTGGCCATGGGGTAGTGATTATAGCCACGATTTTTATTTTTATAGCCACGGTTTTAGGCCGTTGACCACGATATCCACGGTTATTGGCCGTGGCAAATAAAGCAACGGTTTAGAACCGTGGCCATCTCCGTGTAGCTAAACAGGCCTTTTGGTGTAGTGAAAATATAAGTACTGAGTGTTACTTAACAAATTTTCTTTCATTAATGATTCAGAAAATACAGAATTCACTCCTTATCAGGAGGAGGTTTAGATACAATGGAGCTGGGTTTAACAAGAAAAGAAGCAAATGATGGTTGTACGCGGACTATGACTTTGACACCCTGATCTGGATCATCTTCTCCTTGTGAATGATCAGAAGCTTCTTCAAACTCCACGTAGAGTGCATGCCAGACAGCATTGTCCTCTTCCATTAAGTCCAACAGCTCTAGCTTCCCTTTCACCATTCTGCTGAATTGGAATGTGCCCTGAGCCTTGAGAAGCTCCTCATCACGAACTTTTGACTCCGCAAGCTCTCGCTCCGCCAGCTCTAGCCTACCCGCCAATGCATCAGCTTTGGATTACTCAATACTTAGCTTATTTTTTTATCGGGTTGAGCTCATTTTGCGTGAAGAGTAGTTACTCTTCTGTCGTCCTTGCACATTTAGCGTTGAAAGTAACATCAGCCTCCATTTGCCGACATCGGGCAACCCATTCAGATTCCCTATCGCTCCTCTGACCGTTCAGAGCCTGCATCTCATACTGCATCTTAGTCACAATTTCACTAGCAAGCTTCAGGTCGCGCTGGGCATGATTCAGTTCTTTCTCCAGCCTGTCCTTCACGGACACCACTTTTGCCAAACTGGACTCAAGTGACTCCAAGCGGACCCTCTGAGCCTCCAATCTTGTCTGCAGGGCTTCCAAATGGACCTCCGATTCGGCAGGCCTCCAACTTGAACCAGCACCCACCTGATCGGCCTGGCCTTTGAGCTACTTCTTCAACAACTCAATCTTGTGAATAACATATGAATACGACTTCTTAAGATGTATAAAAAATGCGTTCCATGGTGTACACTTTCTCACGAGCACCCTCAACCTTGGTCCCATCAACAACAACATCCCCAACATCATATGTCTTTGTCCCTTGTCCATACGCTCCCCCAGCGTATCCCCTTCTGGTTTCAGAGCAAGATTTGGCCAGCCAATTATACCACCTACTTATATGCTTCCTGGAAGCATAACAAATGTCCACCTCCTGATGCTAGTCCTGGTTGCTCATTTTCACCATGTCTGGGGCAAAAAGACTAATTCATTCGTCTGGATGAAGATTTTTTGGCCCAAAAACATGCCAGCGCCGCCCTTCGCCGTCTTCACCGAGTCTGGAGCCTCTTCCACCACTTTGCCCTTACTCACAATGACTGACTCCTTCTCACCTGGCAATTCAGGAGCGGTTGAAGGGGATGAAGGAAGGGAAACGCTCCTCGGATCGACCTTCACCTTAAGCCAAGGTTGTGAGATGGAGGGAAAGCGGTATGAACGACGAGGAGGGGACCTTTCGCTATAGGGACAATGGTCAGGTGAATTTTTTCCAGACAGAGAGGATTCTTGTTCCAAAGAGAGGTTATATTTAAAGTCCTTCAGAGAAAATGACTAGTCTGTCCAGCATCAGTTGAGGCAATAATTCCCGCCTGCAGCAATATGTTGTTCAAAATCTTCGCCTGCTCAGTGCTCAGCTACGTCACATCATCCACTCCTACCATTTTTGGAAAGGGGGTCGACCAGTGAGCTTCGATTAAGAGGTTCTGAACAGAGTGGGAGCCTCATGTCAGTAATCCCACAGTCCGATACTCTTGATGCTAGCAGACTGCACAATCTCTTCCATCCTCACGAAGGAGAAATTTAGAAAATTGGTCGAAGGCTTCTTTCTCCTCTGAAGAAAGAGACACTGTTGAAATTTTTTTTGCAAAAAAGCATAGATAACAATTCAATATGCAATCAGCGAAACTTGGGGAAAGAAAGGTCTTATACTCACTTAGTTGTTTGAACTTTCGATTGATCGGACAACCGTCAAGCTCGAAGTACTTTGAATCTGCAGAGGCCATAAAATAATACTTTTGCCAGAACTTAAAAGCATCTGGAAAAATGCTCAAATAAATCGGTAATCGCAACACACAAACAACATGCTCGTTCAACCGGGGAGAGGTCAGTAGTTGGATCACCCTCGGAGTCAGTCGAAGGCTAGCGTCCTTCGCCCTAATTAACATAGCAATCCAAATTTCGTACCCGTTCGACACCATTTGAGCGGGCATAATGCCAAGGTATGCTAAGAAGCGCCATATATCTTCAATAACAGGGAAACGAACTCCTGATTGGAACATGCTCATGTGCAAGCAAATGAATCCACTCAGAGGAGACAATGGTGTTTTACCATCTCCCAAGGTAAAAAGATCCAGATCGTCGGGGATCTGATATTTCTCGTGAAATACCACCAAATTCACCTTGGAAACTAACCTCTCCTAAAAAAGGCACGACCTTAAGCAACTTGTTTGTCATAAAGTTGATTATAACCCGTTATTGAAGAATGTATGAACCTTCGATTACACTTGCGAAAACAAAAGTTGAGCAAAGCGAGAACACAGAAGCAAAGCAACAAAGCAAAGTCTCTGAGAAATTGCAGAAGTAAAAAACTCAACTCTGCAGAGAAGAAGGCTTATATAGAGGTGAAAGAATTCGCGCCTTTTTTGAGTAGTCACGTACTCAATTAATGAAGTGCGTCGCTCAAGCAAACGTTTCAGACACAATCATCACGACTGTCCAGTTCCCTCATGAAACAACTTAGTATACCAACAAGCTGGCCCACTAACTTGAGGGGAGCAGTTGATGATACACCAAACCGTCTTGTAATCTATTTATACATGTGGCATGATGATCTCGTCAACAAAGTGGAGCGAGCCTGAATGAGCGCCCAATCTGATCCAACTCAACAGTCGGAGAACCAAGCCAAGATCACTCCAAGCCCACTGAGGCGAGTATCTGAGAGTTAGACCGAGACAACAAAGTTGTATTCGGCCCTTAAGACGAATGTTCAAGCCTAGTACCCGTAAAACCCAATAAGGCAAATATCTAGAAGTTTGACCTAAGACATGCAGGCCAGTAAGATATTGACTTCTACTAAGAAACAAACATCAGAGTATAAGTCGTGCATGAAAACTCTTATACATGGATAACTCTCAACAATGAAATGATCTATAATATATATCTTTCCTTAAACCACACTACCAAAGGCATAGTTGAACAATGACTCTTGCATGATAAATAGAGAGGTTGAGGAACTAAGGTACGCTACATAACCCTAATTTCAAGCAATACACCATTCGCACGCTTTGTCTAACTTTAGCATCGGAGTGCCATCGACCGCAACAATGGTGGTCTTTGGCTCATGTTTATTCCTTGTGCAGGTCAAGGTCAAGGAGAACGGAAAGTGATCTATCAGTAACAAACCGGTAGATTTATGAGTAAAAGATTTGTAATCCGAAGATTCCATTCAATGGTGAGCTTAGCTGAGCCATTATAGCATAAAAAATAGTTTTGGTGAAGCATTTAGTACCACTGGATAATTAACTTCTTGATTTTATGGTGTCCTCAATAGCAAGACCCACTCGTTATCTTGGTCCAAGCTACGACTATGGGCTCAATGGATACTCTTCTCTTCCCCGTATGGTTATCTCCTGTTCTCAGCAACCAAAACAAGAATCAACTCAACAACAACACATGGGTCGAAGCTACTCTCTCCCTCTGTGTTTTTCCAAGCTCAAATGCTCAGGAATTCGAAACTTATTTTTTTGATTGATTTGTATCTCAGGGAGTTGACTTGATACTGAGAAGCAAAGAAATTGCAGTACTTGGGGAAACCTTCCATATCAGGTACACACATAATTATTGGCACTAGAGCCAAAATAATTACATTTAACTCTAATTGCTTCATCCCAGAGACTATTTATTTATCTTTACTGGAAATGTTGGATAGTTCTTGTGATATCCATTACAGATTAATAATCGAATTAAAAATTCTAAATGGCGAGGAAATGGGCGAGGAAACGGGCGAGGGGGTGAGTGTGACCGCTCATCCCCCTCGAGATGCACAGCCTTGCGAATCTCAAGGGGATGAGTGGTAATACCCACTCCCTCGCCCCTTTCCTCGACGGCTAGAAGGGCTCATAATCGAATAGTGGAGGTGTTATTTTTCAAGTTGCATTTTCCAATGTTTACAAATTAAAACTTTTCTTTCAATGCACTCTTATTTATATTAGGCTTGTCTTGTCTAAGCTATATGTGTGGCACCAATTTTCTATGGGGAGGAGTGAACTTAATTAAAAGCATGCTTCAAAGTCAACATAAATATTATAACGTTCGTAATTGAAAAAATTAGACAAGTTGTGTAGAAATTTCACGGAAACAACCCAAACGTGGAACCTAAATACCACTCAGTCAAAAGTAAAACAAAATTTAGGCCTTTGGATGAAAGATGAGTCGAGTTGGAGGTAGTTTTGGTATTACAAGAGGAAGAAGTGTGCGAGCCAAAAATAATCCTTAGACCAACAGGATAAGGAAGCCCAAAGATTTGAATTGTTTCCGAGAAATCCGAATATTACCCACGAAAATTACAAGTAGAGAAAGCTCAAGATTGGACTCAATGCAGCCCAAGTCTGGGCCGAATACAACTCAACATAACACTATTTTCTCAGCAGAGGAGTAGTGTTCGGCGCTGACCATCATGCTCAGCTGAGTACCCAAGCTTGTAGAAGAGGTAACTCCAACAAGAAGTTACAACCGCCAACAGGAGGTTACAACTATCTTCGGAAGTTACACCTACCTAAGAGAAGTTACAACAACCTCCAAGCAGATGACTCACTCATCTGCCACATGTTTCACTAATTCGTCATGTATCTCACTCATCTGCCAGCAGTTTACTCATATTGCCTTTATAAATAGCCAAACACAAAGCCATTTGGAGGTAACTTTTTTTTATTCATAATTATCTCTTCAAATACAGAGAAATAAATACATTTCTAAAGACATTGTTCTAACTTTGGCATCGGAGTCCCCGTGGTAGGCACCACACCGGTGTCAAGAATTAATCTTCATCTTATGCAGATTGCTCCGCGTGATCAGCACATGATCTGGTGGAAATTTGCATCCACAAATTAGTGCTTTTAATGAAAGCTTGAATCAAACTCGTTGCATGCTCTCTTCCATTCATAAAAAAAACTTTCATTCATTCACTTTAAATTTCCTTTCACAAACACTTTCATTATCAAAGTTCTATTCACTACAATGGTTGGAACTCGAAACCAAATTAACAAGAATAATGTTGCACAGTCCTCTGCCCAAACTAGACCGCCATCATCGCCATGGGTTCAGCCGCTTCCTGTCGGACAACCACTGGTAGTAGGTCTACCACCGTCGGCTGATCATCAATTGCAATTTTCTACCCAACAACCAAGCCCAATGAAGATGACACAAAAAGAAAATCTTGCAGGTATGATTGTCAATTTGACTAAAATATTGGAGGACCAAACTCGAGTAGAAGAGGGATTAGTGAGTGTACAGCAAGGGCAGAAGACACATTGTCATTTTCCAGTAGACCATGCCATGTGCATGGGAGCAGAAGTAGCCATCCACTGAGGGGAAATAATACATCTGAAAGCATTCATTCAAGATTAGGGCCACGACCAAATGTGCACTCTAAGCTTGGGCCTCAAACAAGAGTTTCTCAAAGTTGCGTTCCCAATCAACTGTACACTCAAGGCTGGGGTCACAGATGATGCCAGCTATGAGTGGTAGGCGCAGAAGACGTAATCCCGATGGATGTGAACAACGCAAATGATCAAATCTTGATCATTATATTACCTTGTCCCAAAACTGCCATGTCACTGAGTTGCATAGATTGCCCTATCAGGCAACCGATCAGTAGGATGCACTCAGGCCCTTGAGAGCTGATGATATAGCACGAATTATCAATGAGTGCAAAAATATTTGCTATGACTTTAGAATGAGTGACCCAACATTGGTTTCACACTTTGACCCCTTGGTCGATTAACAACTTTGGAGAGCTCTTCCTTATTTTTACAAAAGAGTATTCATCCAATCGAACCATAAGAAAGCATGCTGACCACCTCTTCAACATAAAGAAAAAGTCAAATGAATCTCTTCAAAAGTTCATCAAAAGATTCAAAGCAGAATAAGCGAGCATAAATGGGTGTGATGACCAAATTGCATTCTTAGCTTTCAAGAAGGGTCTACCCGCAGATCACATATTATATGGCAAATTGACCATGAAATCGAGCAAAATTCTTACCAAAATCTTCGCCATGGCAGAACGCTATGTATTGTGGGATGACGAAAAAAATAGTGCTAAGGTATCAGATATACCTGAAAAAGATAGTCAACCTGCACAAGCAAGTACAGATCAGAAGGAGGATAAAAAAAACAAGGGTGACAAGCGTAGAACATGCTCCTCAACAAGAGACTCATCAACCAGTAGAACATACACAAAGTTCACCGTTCTGATCAATCAAACTATCCAGCGCAGAAGAATCTGATGTTTGTGGCAATTGACCATTTCACAAAGTGGATTGAAGCTGAGGCGTCCTAGATTTTTCATTTTTAGAAAAAAAAATGCAATGTACATGTAAGAAAAACTTGGTTGTATTTTATTTGTTTATTGTATTTTGTCTCTTGAACAAAAGAATCCACATCTGGTAGAACATACACAATGTTTTCCGTTCCGATCATTCAAATTCTCCACGAGAAGAACCAACCTTGGCCGAAGAAACTACCACCAAAGAACACACCTTTCTCAGTTGAAATAGGGAAATACGAGAATTTGTTCTACATGTCTTTCAGCAGAAGACATTCAAAAATACAAATATTTTGTAAACCTCAGTAGAGGATGACACTCTCCGTGAGTGGGTAATTCAATGTATAAAAGCATCTTACTCAAGACTACTTAGATCCGTTTAAGTTTAGTCAAGTGGTCAGCAAACCACACAAGCAAAATACCTCAGTAGAGGATCACACCTCAATAGAGGATGACACTCTCCGTGAGTGGGTAATTCTATGCATAAAAGCATCTTACTCAAGACTACTTAAATCCAGTGTTCTAAAAATCGGTCTAGGCGGCCGCCTAGGCGCTAGAAGGTGGAAAACCGCCCAGATTAATGCCTGGGCGGGCAGTCTGGGCGGTTCTGGGCAGTCTGGGCGGGTCTAGGCGGCCTAGGCGGGGTCTAGGCGGCCTAGGCGGGGTCTAGGCGGACTCTAGGCGGGGTCTAGGCGGTCTAGGAGATTTTTTTATTTTTTTTATTTTTTTATTTTTTTATTTTTTTATTTTTTTATTTTTTTATTTTTTTATTTTTTTATTTTTTTATTTTTTTATTTTTTTATTTTTTTATTTTTTAATAAGGTTGATTGTGTTCTTATTTTATTTTTCTTTCCTATTTTTTAGAAATAAACTATTTAATTATTTTTTTAGAAAATCTCGGGAATGGGTTTTGATGATGATGATGATGATATGTCTAAATGTAGCGAAGGATGATTACTTAATGGAATTCTCAAAGGATCTGCCGGTACCAATTTTACTAATGTAGATTTTATCAAACATAACTAAGGTTATTCATGCAATTTGAAGAAAAATAAAAGAGTACACAAATTCAAATTTATATAAAGTACCCATCATGACCAACTTCAGTCATTTGAGTTTTAATAAATTTTGTTCACGATTGTTAATTTTTCATGTTTTTAAATTTTGCATATGTATATTGACATTAAATTGGATGTAATTGATAAGGTATTATGCTTAACTTTTGTAAATTATTAAAGTTATAATACAAAACCTAAGACCGCCTAGGCACCCGCCTAGGCCCCTGGGCGCTAGGCACCTGCTCGCCGCCCGCCCAGCGCCTAGCGATTTTTAGAACACTGCTTAAATTCGTTTAAGTTTAGTCAATGGTCAGCAGACCATACAAGCAAAATGCCTCAGTAGAGGATCACACCTCAGTAGAGGATGACACCCTTGAGTGGGTAATTCAATGCATAAAAGCATCTTACTCAAGACTACTTAAATTCGTTTAAGTTTAGTCAAGTGGTAAGCAGACCACACAAGCTAAATGCCTCGGTAGAGGATCACACCTCAGTAGAGGATGTCACTTTCCGTGAGTGGGTAATTCAATTAATCAATCACTGAGTATAGAAACATCTTACTCTGGACTACTTAAGTCTCTTTACGTTTTTTCAAGTGGTTAGTAGATCACACAATATTTCCATGCAATATCCAAGATAAATAGATTTGAATCCATGATTAATTTCCTCAAGTTATGCTTAAATTTCGATTTAAGCATATTGGAAACTCATGAAAGAGGTCAATCATACTTTTGCGCCTTTAATGCAAATATTTCTAAGTCAGCAGACCAACAAACATACACAAAGTTTGGAGATCATAAAAGCAAAGAATACCATTACTTGACATGAAGTCGCCATCAACTCCAAAAGAAATTCAAAGTCTCACTAGCAGGGCAACAACTTTGGATCGATTCTTGAGTATATCAGCAGACAAATCCAGGAGAGGGCCTGTACATCTACTTGGAAATTTCAAATATAGCAGTTAGCTTAGTTCTCATCAAGCGAAAAGTTAGGGGCATAACTTCCTCCCGGATGCTTGTCAAAAACTCATGAAATGGGCGATAGAGTTGAGCCAATACGACTTGATCTACCGACCGAGGACAACTTTAAAGGCTCAAGCTTTAGCAGATTTCATAGCATAATTCATTGCCTCCTCAACCAGATAAACAAAGTCAGCCAGCAGATCGGTGTCGCATCCTTCAACAAAATATACTGGCCGAGGACAACTATAAAGGCTCAAGCCTTGGCAAATTTCATAGTAGAATTCACTCCCTCATCAACTGGTAAAACAAAGTCAGCCAGCAGATTAGTGTCGCGTCCTTCAATAAATGAAGACTCCTCAACTCATGTTAAAATGGATGCAGGTCAACCCAAAGATATGCGACATTTATATGTTGATGGGTCATCAAATCACAAGGATGCCGAAGTAGGACTTATTTTATTCACATAAGGATGATCCTATACTTGGACAAAGTCCAAGTGCCCATGAAATTATTATGTGTGACTCATCCGGTAGATCACCTCATCGGCAACAAAAGCCTCTAATTGCAGATCATTTTGTCTTCAGTAGACTACATTTCAACAACAAAAGCCTCTACATGCAGATTCTTTACTTGTATCAATTGAAACAGATAAGTCAGCAAGATCAAGGGCATTCTACTTCTATTTTTGGCAAAGTTTCCAAGAGAAAATACATTTCCTCTGCTTTTAAGTAAAAGGGAAAAGAAAAACGGTCAGCTCAAAAACAAAGGAGATGAGCGGCATTTTTGGGAGCCATAAATAATCCTTAGCCCAACAGGATAAGGAAGCCCAAAGATTTGGGTTGTTCCTGAGAAACCCGAATATTACCCACGAAAGTTACAAGTAGAGAAAGCCCAAGTTTGGGTCCAATACAACTCAACATAACACTATTTTCTTAGCAGAAAAGTAGTGTTCAGCGCTGACCACCATGCTCCGCTAAGCACTCAAGCTTGCAGGAGAGGTGACTTCAAACAGGAAGTTACAACCGCCAACAGGAGGGTACGACTATCTATGAAAGTTACAACTACCTAAGAGAAGTTACAATCGCCTCTAAGCATATGACTCACTCATCTGCCACGTGTCTCACTAATCTTCCATGTGTCTCACTCATCTGCCAGCAGTTTACTCGATATGCCTCTATAAATAGCCAAACACAAAGCCATCTGAAAGTAATTTTTTATTTTTAATTTACAATTATCTCTTCAAATATAGAGAAAAAAATACATTCCTAAAGGCATTGTTCTAACTTTAGCATCGAAGTCCCCGTGGCAGACACCACACCAATGTGAATAATTAATCTTCATCTTAAGTAGATTGCTCTGCGTAATCAGCACGTAATCCGGTGAAAATTTGTATCTATAAAAAGGAATACTATGTAGGAGAGTCACTGAATAAAGGTTTAGAGTATCTATATCCATAGGATTCCAATGTAGAGGTGAAACATTAATTGTATGGGCGTGGAGTGTGAGAGACTTGAAGTACGGTTCTCAATCTTGAACAATATCTTTGACCATAATATTGCAGAAGATAGTCATGAGAATCAAATAGTGTTTCACTTCATTTAGGTGACGGTGAAGCACAAAAATCTTCCTTGGTATCACTACAACACAAATGCCCAATAATAGCATTTGTTAATAGCGATTTTGCTAAATACGCTATCAAAGATCAAATTTTGATGTAAACAAAAATGAAAACGCTATAAAAAAATAGGCGGGCTTTTTGGCGCTCACAATTTCCTCCCTCGTTTTACTGGGCGCTCGAGTTAGAGCTCGATGAAACTCCACCCTCCCCTCAATCTCGTCGTCTCCCTCACTGCTCCCTCATCTCGCCATCTCCCTCCCTGCTCTCTCCATATCTCCATCTCCCTTACTACTCCCTCCATCTCGCCATCTCCCTCACTGCTCCCTCCATCTCTCCATTGCCCTCACTGCTCTCTCCATATCTTCATCTTCATCTCCCTCACTGCTCCCTCCATCTCCCCTCCAACATTTCACTCGATTCTTTTCCTCGATCGATAGATCAAATCCTCTTAAATCGATTTGTCTCATCGATGGAGTTCATACTCGAACAAGGCAAGAGCCTCCACGATCTATGCTCCACTCTCATACTCGTAAGCAAACCGATTGATAAACCTTAATAGTCCTTTTTTACTCACATTTGTTGATTTTTTTCTCGAAAAGTAATCCAGGGTTTCATCTCTGAGAGAGACCAATAGCACCCACTGAGATATGGGTCGCAAAATCATGGATCTCCCGGGGCAGACCCAAATCCCCGTTGCCCCTTCTGTGAGAGAAGCTCTGCTCTTCACTACCATGAGCATTATAGGGCTTCCTGTTGAAGTTCAAGTCATGGACGGCTCCATCTATTCTGGCATCTTTCACACTGCTTGTTTTGAGAAGGACTATGGTGAATATCTTAAGATCCAACCCCTTTGTGGTATTTATGGTGCAATTTGAAATTTTTTTTTTCTGATTTATGAAATGGGTATTTGAGTTTCTTCATGGATTTTCAATATTTTGTGAATTCATAATGGTTTGGATTATTTTTGAATTGCTTGATGGGTTTTGATTAGAATGCCAATTCATGTTTGGGTTTTGATTTTTATATTGAACTGAGGTGTGCTTGTTTTGATCTGATGGATTAAGGATTGGATTTGATTCCCTTTTGAGTTTCATTATTTTCATGTTTGTGTAATGAATTTGATTGTCTGGTTTTGCAGATGGATTCATTATTTTGATCTCATAAGCATGGTTTATTGTTCATGCATTGTTTTGAAAAAAGCAAAGATGACCAAGAAGGGGAAGAAAGATGCCAACTTGTAGAATGGGGATGTTGTGGATACGCTTGTAGTACATTCAAGTGATCTGGTTCAAGTCATTGACAAGGCACGTCTTATATCATGGTTTGCTTTCAGTACTATGTGTTTTGTGATTTAATTTGGTGTTCTTATATGCCATTGGTTCCTTTTATAGGGGCATCTACTTTTGGCGGATGGAATTGTTGGCACTGTTTCGAATGAAGATGTTGAAACCGTTAATGGATCTTTTCAGAGTTTAGAGTACTCAGAAAGTGAGATGAACAAGCTTAAATCTAGCCAGGATGCTCCACATAATTTGATTGCTGAGGTTAATCATATTAATGGAACTAGGTAATTATCTTTATTTCATATCGGCTATGCACTAGTCTCAGTTGCTGAACACATAATTCAAAATATTGTTTTACTCTTCATTAGTGCTAAGGGAATTTCGCTATTACTGTATGAGGGTCGGTATTTATTGAAACAATGGATGACCTGTTTGCGTTGTCACTATTTTGCTGGAAGAGAAGATTGCACAGTTGCAATGGCCGCTTCACTAAAGGAAATGACCGATTAAAAAAATAGAGTGGAAAGGTATACTGCTTTAGTGTTTATAAATAGTGATTAAAGTACCCTCTTTTTGTTATGTAATTTTGCAGTTGTGGTGGTGGGGTTGTGGATAGATTGACACATTAATTATTAATGTTTGATTAAATTTTTTTCTTCTTCCATACAAGGGTTTTGCTAATTCTAAGAGGTAGTTCCTAATACATATGAGAATCTGTCTGATTTGATTTCGAGTGAGGGTCTTGACCATGAAGAAGATGATGTGCTTCTTCCACCTAAATAGTCTTCGAATTTTCTGTTGTTATCGACTCAACATAATTAAGAGATGCACAATTTTTCCTGTTAGGAAATGTAGTCTATTGGCTATTTTCTTCATTTAAGCATTAATATATTATTTCACACGTCTACATACATTCATTTTTTCTGCCAGGGAAACAATTGGTTCTCTCACAATCACTGCATCGCCAAACTTAGCAAACATTCTTCGTGTACCTAGTCTTCGACATTTAAGTGTTCTAAGTCAGAATCAGGATGTAGAGGCGAGTCAAGCATTGCTATCTGAGGATGGGAGTGTACTTTCAAAACAAGATTCAAGATCAGTTTTCAGCAGACTAACATCATGGGCACTAGGAGAAGATAAACCTCCCTTGCACGAAGAAGTAGTAGGGGAAGGATTCATTACTTATGGGTGTAGTTTTACTCAGACTGTTTTCAATGGTAAGCTACACTAAATATAGTTCTTTAGTATTGTTAATCTGGTTCTTTATGTCATACAAATGAGAGTTTATGAAACTTCAGTTTAACCAGTCATAATACTCAAATTTTGGAGATTTACAATGAATATCATGTTGGATTACTATCGTGTCTCTTCTATCATAGTTCTAAAACTTGTGGCTCCTATTTTCTTTGCAGGTTATCAATCCCTTCACCAAATATCCTTTTGTTTGTGAAAATTCTTAAGCACTACTTAGTTGAGACTATTGCTTGAACAATATCTTGCATTTTATTTCCAATGACATCCTTAACTTCCAGCACATATGCATTGTTGGTGAATCCATTGGCTAGGGGTTTGGAGGAGCTGCTACCCCCAGGAATCTCTACTAGTCCTTGGTGCTTTTATCTCTTACGAACAAGACTTGTCTTTTCAACCGTATGTGTTGCTTTTGTCCTGCCGTTTTTTGGTAGGTATTCAGGAACTCATAGAAATCTACTTTCCAGTCTAAAATGTGTTTAGTTATTCTGGAAATCTTGTTTAGGGCCCAGTACCATATATCTGTTGGTTTAGCCATCATCATTATACTTTGCTAGGGTCCTAAAGAATGCAAATTATTGTGATGTATTATGGGCAAAGATCATTCTGCATGGCTGATGGTAGCTTGTATCACTTAAAAACAACAACGAATTGTTGATCATTTGGTTGCGAGCCGAGTTGTTGATCATTTGTTTTGATGGTTGCACAATTGCATTCTTTTTTAGGCACATATCATTTGATAATCTGCGCAAGTTGAATGTATAGTGCAAGAGAATCACAGACCTATAGTTATCTACCATTTTGATCATGATCATGATCATGTTTCTCGGCTGATTAGAGGCTTTACTCCTGCCGCTATCTCATGTCTTAGTTGCATTTAGAGAGATTGATTGTCATTTTGGATGAGAACTATATATATATATATAAATTTTTTTTTAACAATTCATCATCGTACACCCAATTCTTATGTTCTTCCATATTGAATTTCAAATTGACGTGTTTAAGATGTGAATGGTTTGTGTGCCAGGTCAACCAATTCTTATGTTCTTCCAGTTTCGTATCCTGTCATTACATTTGGTCAATATGCGTCACAGACCACTGTCTTGATGTCTTTAGCCCATGCAACAGGTGGGTTTTTTTTTAAGAGAATTCAACTTTTCCTCCGTATGTCTCTAATGTTTTCTTTTGGAATAAGTTAACTGAATGGCACTGCATCACTTTACCAATTTTTTGTCGTACAGGTTTTATTGTTTGCTTTTACTAAATGAACTTGAATTCCAAGTATTTTTCTGTCTGTTAACTACTTTTTTCATACTTTCGTTTTGGGCTATTTGCAGATATTCAAACATCAATGTTAACTTAGAGTTTGTTTATTTATTTATTTAAATGATATATTCATAAAAATGGGAGTTTTCATGGGTTTAGATGATCTCAATTTGACAACAAGGATCTTTACCTGCTCCTTAGCTTGGGCTAAAAAATCAAAAGAAAAAACACAAAATTAGAGAATATAAATATTTGGAACAGGTGTGTGGTTTTCTCCCCACTAGTTAATACTATTATTTAGGACTTCTTTGTGTGTGTGCCTGTGTGGTGATCAGATTTGTCTATGATAGAGCTAGTATATATGACTTGACTCATAGATAGTGTGAGCGATGCCTACACTAGTGAACTCTACCTTCAACATGATAGAGGCGAGTGGGAAAAAAGAAAAAAAAATGAAACCTCTCAATTACTAGAATTAATAACATGAATCACATTTGCAGTCCATTTAACTAAACATTTTTCACTGAATTGGTGTCTGATTTTGATTCTGCAGAGCTTACTGAGTTCTCTTAAGATCCTTAAAAGCAAGAAAAAACCAGTGGTAATCCTTGATGATATAAGCGGTATCATCAAACCAGGAAGGTAAACGAGTTCAGATACTTCCGATTTAGGTATTCTGTTCTGTTTTTAAGTAATTGTTAGTTTGCTAACAGTCCAAATACTAACTGTTTGTTATGTTTTGTGTTTATTCTGGACAGGCTTACACTCCTTCTTGGTCCTCCTTGCGCGGGAAAGTCTACTCTACTGTTAGCTCTTTTTGGGAAGCTTGGAAAGGATCTCAAGGTTACACATTACAATTGCTTATCTTTTGTTTCATCTTTTCATGTTCCATTAAATTCACTTGTTGATTTGTTCTTTAAGCTATCTATCTGTTCAGTTTCAACTTGTTATCAATTCTTAAATATGTGATAAAGCCACTTGTGATTCTTTGAGTGATTCACAACCCTTTACTTTTTATATTGTTTCTAAGCAAGATATTGTGTTATTTAACAGTTGCTTCAGTGTAGAGAATATTTTGCCCAGTATGGGAAGGTTCTGAAAGTGTCTATTGCTCGGACTGCCGGCGGCGCTATTCAACATTCTCCAAACAACACATGTAGTGTGTAAGTTCAGTTGTAATCATTTTGAGTTTTTATTTTTATTTTTTATTATGCCACACTATTGGACAATTCAAAGATGGAAGTATCATTATCCCTATACTTATTAAAATTTCATAATTTCTGCTTAATTCTAAATGACAAGTATGCAGTGAAATTTGGATCTGTGTTCTATATTATTCTCATAAAGATGGCAATATTAGCCTGATCATATGCTTATGACCATAACCAAGTCTGACCTATATTTGTAAGATGTCTCCAGTCATAGGGATACCTTGGGCTTCATCGTAATCTCAATTTTTGTTTTGTTTGAGAATAGCGTCAGTGGTACTATGGCTAGCACTCTCTTGGGGTTTTTTATTATAAATTTATAATGAGTATCTTACTTCAGTCAATTAAACTTTCATTATGAGCGCAATCTCAATCTGAAACGTCCTTCATGATTGAAGCCCCATCTTATTCATGTTTTTAATGATTTATAGGGAACAACTGATGCTGTAAGACAATATTTATGGCTCTTTGAAGAGCACAATGTGATGGAGTTTTTGGTTCTTGCTGGAGATCGTCTATACCGTATGGACTATGAGAAGTTTATTCAAGCTCATAGAGAAACAAATGCTGACATCACTGTTGCTGCGCTGCCAATGGATGAACAACGTGCCACTGCATTTGGTCTGATGAAAATTGAAGAAGAAGGGCGCATTATTGAATTTGCTGAAAAACCAAAAGGGGAGCAGTTGAAAGCAATGCAGGTATCCCAATTGGCTCATATAGCGACTCTAATTTCTTTTTATATGTACAATCATTTCAGGTTGATACTACCATTTTAGGCCTTGATGATGAGAGAGCAAAAGAGATGCCATTTATTGCAAGTATGGGTATATATGTCGTCAGTAAAGATGTCATGTTGAATTTACTTCGTGAGAAATTTCCTGGAGCCAATGATTTCGAAAGTGAAGTCATTCCAGGTGCAACCTCCATTGGAATGAGGGTATGCTTTGCTTACTTCATCTCATTTGTTGTTATGTTCTGAAACCACTTAATTACTCAAGATAAATTAAGACACGGATGACGGGAGTAGCCATCCTCATTCATATTCTAAGTTTTATGTAACTCTAGACCAGCCATGGTCCATTGATCAAACCAAACTGTTAAACAACCTATACACCAGATCAATCACATGATTCCAACCTTATTTTCCCCATTCAGTTAGCGGCCATTTAGAGGATGCATTAGGCCAGGTAAACGTAATCATCCTATGATTTGACTGTAGTCTGTGGCATTTCCTAGGCAGGATTAACAAATAACCATCCCTTTCTTTGGTTTGATTGCATAAATCCAACAGGATGTGAGTTGGGATAATTTATAGATGGCTTTAGTCTCCTAGAATAATGAGCCATGTATCTGTGAAGCAGTTTATAGCAAATTATATAGCAAACCGATAGTCATTGTACCGTTCTCTTCTGGTGTGTGAGTGTTGTGTTGTGTTGTGTTGTGTTGTGTTGTGTTGTATTGTGTTGTGTTGTGTGTGCGTGTTTGTTTAAATGCAGCATGTATTAACATGCTAAAAGTTTCCGATTTGCTGAATGTTCCTTCACTTGTTCTCCATAGGTGCAAGCCTACTTGTATGATGGTTACTGGGAAGACATTGGTACAGTTGAGGCATTCTACAATGCAAATTTGGGGATCACCAAGAAGCCAATCCCAGATTTCAGGTAGTACTTACGGATTTTTCAAACTTTGAGCACATTATTTACCCGACATTTTACAAGTCTGCTATCCTGCTTGATTCCTAACATGCAATTCATTCAAGTATGCAGCTTTTATGATCGGTCTTCTCCAATCTATACAAAACCTCGATACTTGCCGCCTTCCAAGATGCTTGATGCTGATGTAACAGACAATGTCATCGGTGAAGGTTGTGTGATTAAGGTACGATACCTTTGAAGAGTCTAATTAGGATTAAGTTGGTAAATGTCGACACTGATTGTATGATGACCTTGTATTAAGACCCAGAAGTGTGTTGTAATATCAAATATAGAGAGTGAGCATTTTTTCCTGTGTGCATAATTGTAAGATTCACCATTCTGTGGTTGGACTTCGATCTTGCATCTCAGAAGGTGCAATAATAGAAGACACATTACTGATGGGAGCAGATTACTATGAGGTGATCTATCTCGACCTATTCAACTGATATCCTATTTGTTTATACTTGGTTCCATGTTTTGACAAATCAAAGATTAATTATACTAGTCTTCGTTCAAGACCATATAATAATGTTATCTTTCTGCTATTGCCATGCCAGACTGACGCAGATAAGTGATTTTTAGCTGCGAAAGGTAGTGTACCAATTGGCATTGGGAGGGAGTCTCATGTCAGGAGAGCAATTATTGATAAAAATGCTCGAATTGGAGAGCATGTGAAGGTATATCTCTTTCTGAGCATGGTGGTGGTGGTGTGTGTGTGTGGTTAAGTTTGAAGATTTTCTTTGTATTTAAATCTTGGGTTTTCTTTGTATTGGTGTTTAGGTTTGAATTAAGGTTACTTGAGAAGCACGAATGATCAGCATGCATAACCATGAACAGATGAAGACGAGCAGCTGCATGTCATTTCTGTATGGCTGGGTTTCAGAGCTTCGTACAATGCAGTTGTGGCGACAAAATGAAGGGAGCGTGGAACATAGAGGAATATGAGAAGCTTTGGGAGTTCTACAATCCAATATTTGTTTGCTCAAAGCGTCATTGTCCCTACTCCTTTAAGTTGATAAAGTTTATTCCCTAGATACCCTGAATATTTTTACGACATCAAGATTTTCTGCATAAAAAAGACGTTGCAACCAATAAGAACATTATGTTGATTTGCTAGATCATTTATCAGGTGCAAAGCGTGGTCAGACATCTCTGAATCAGCAACTCCGTCTTCAGCAAGAGCAACTGCTGACAAGGCAGTTTTCAATGGTATCAAAGCCGCAAGCAGGAGTAGAAGAAGACAGTCATAATGGTGAGCTATGGTCTATGGACAGATCTGGTCAATTTGTCTCTAAGGTTTCTAATTCTCATCAGGCTCAGTTGACTGGAATTGGTCCATTAGACTCTTACCAGCGGCGGCAGAGGTCTATCCCCTACGAGGAGCAACTAAGCCATATTGAGAGAAATCATGCGGTACCGGAGCAACTTCAGCAAAGGCTTTATAATCCAAGTCCATCAGCATTTGAGAGGTCGGTTTCATTGCATGCTGGTAGTCCTCGTATGAACATGGATGTCATAAATGGTACGAGTCATTTGCAAAGTTTAGACATGCAGGATAGCCACAGCCAGATGCACTCAATTGGTCAATATGGTACAATGGATTCTGCCAATCGCTCTTACCACCAAAAAGCTCCCAACCAGTATAGTGCTTCAAATTTGGATGCCTTTAGAAACCACTATTCTGAATCCAATGAGCAGCTTGCAAATGGATGGATGGATCCTCGAATTAAACAAATGCATCTCGAAGCTGAGCAACGGAAAAGGGAAGCTGAAGGCCACATGTTGTCTAAGGACCCAAATTCATGGATTCAAGCTGGAGGAAATAATGGGAACTCAAAACGAGTTTTGATGAATTTGTTCCAGCAGAAAATGGGTCTTCAAAACAGTTAGTCATCTGAAAGGAATGGCAGTGCTCCTATCTCGTCTTATGAAAGAAGGGATTCTTTTGGATCTAGATCTTCAGATCATTCATACAGGATCCCTACAGTTCAGTCTGGCAGTTCCTTCATGGATGGGCCTCGAGACTCCAATTTTGGTAGCTTTATGCAGGATCAATTGGTAAATTTGGATAGGAGTGCTCAGTTAAGCAGTGATCAGGTGTCTCATAGATCTCAATCTGGGGCATTGTTTGAGCAGTTGTCCATTGGAAGAAATGAAACTGTGCCTTCATGGAAATGTTTAACTTTGGCACATTTAAATTTTTATTTTCTAGACATAAAACTTATGAGATGTAATAAAAAGTCATTTGATAGTAAAAAAAAAAAAAAAAAAAAATTGCTATGTATACTTACAAAACGCTATGGTAGAGTTTACCATAGTGTTTCTAAAATGCTATAAAAGCCAAACTTACCATAGCGTTTACTAAAACGCTATGGTATCCTACCATAGCGTTTTTGAAACGCTATTAATCAACATTTTTCTTGTAGTGTATCCCTTAATTAATATGTTACATTTTACAGAATTTTTGTGTTGGTAGAATCAAGACAGGGTTAGAACATGCCTATCAAGGCTTGGGAGTTGTTTTTTACTAGCTTGTTGTATCATGTGCAGTACATAAGAACTATCCCTTTAAATTTCAGAAGCTAAGAAATCCGTTTCTATTGGCAGTCTGAAGAGGAACATGGTGTAAGTTGAAAATGAATAGATTTGAGGAGTGCAAAGCTCACATGGAACACATAATAGTTTGTTTGATTGGGTCTTGTGTTTAATTCTGCGGGATCTCCATTTTGAGTATTTGATACTCAACACTGTATTGGTGGTTAGTGCATAACGTGAGTTTAATTGATTTCTACCATGGTTTCACTTTCTCTTTTGGGCGTGTGTGTTAATGTGTTGTCTTAGCCTTATTTTTTATATAAAGTTTATGATGCATTAAGAATAACAAAACTATGAAGAACATAATATGTCGACGAACAATGGAGATGGACATACCACTTGAAAAGCTGAAATCAATCAGTTATAACATGAAGAAGGAGACGCGTAGTTCATTCCTGTTTAGCATATGAATTTTCAAAAGTACAAAGATCCAGAATATAATTTGACTTTTGGTTTGCTTCGAATGCGATTTTAGCCTGTTAGTGCGTCGACCATTGAACTTCCCTAGTTGAAATTTTATATTGTTTCTGAGCTTGTTTTGGAGTGTCACACAGCCCAGTTACATCGGAGTGCAAAAGAATTCTGCAGTGCAAGCATTGTGCCCTACAACTAAGGAAGTCAGTGATTTCACTCATTATGCCCCACCTTGGGAATCATTTCATCTTTCTCTATATGTTCCTTAGAATAGTTTTTGTTATCCCAAGCCTTGACCTGCAAAAGGAACAACTGTGAACCAAAGATCACCGTTGTAGCAGTTGATGACACTCCGATGCTAAAGTCAGACAAGGCATAAAGAATGATGTATTGTTTGAGATTAGGGTTCTGTAACGTACTTTAGTTCCTCAGCCTCGTGCCCTATTTATCATGCGAGAGTCCCTGTTCGGCAATGCCTTTGGTGGCGTGGTTTAAGGAAGGATATGTGTTGGACATCATTTCCCTGTTGAGAGTTGTCCATGCAAGAAAGTTATCATGTACGACTTATACTCCAATGTTTGTTTCCTAATAGGAGTCAATATCTTATTGACCTGCTTTCTTAGGTCAAACTTCTAGATACTTGCCTTATTTGGTCTTACAGGTCCTGAGCTTGACCATTTGACTTATGGGCTGAATAAAGCCTTGTTGTCTTTGGTCCACTTCCTAGATACTCGCCTCAGTAGGCTTTGAGTGATCTGGGGTTGGTTCCCTGTCTTATGGGCTGGATCAGATTAGGCACTTATTTGGGCACGCTTTGCTTCATTAATGAGATCATCATTCTACGTGTACGACGTTGATTAAGGGACGGTTTGGTGTATCATCAGTTGTTCCTCCCGAGTTAGTGGGCCAACCTGTCGGTCCACTAAGTCACTTCATGAGAGAACTGGACAGTCATGATGATAGAGTTTGAAACATTTAATCGAGCAGCGCGTATCATTAATTGGGTATGTGACTGCTCAATAAAGGCGTGTCCTTTCACTTCTATATAGTTTTCTTCTCTGCAAAGTTAGATCTCTTTACTTTTGCAATTTTTCAAAGACTCACCCTTGTCTTTTTACTTTTGTTCTTGTGCTCTGATCAATTTTTGTTTTCACAAGTGCAATCAAAGGTTCATACATTCTTCAATGGCGGGTCAGAGTCAACTTATGAGAAACTAGCCTCCGATTGTTACGAGCTTTTCAGGGAGAGGTTGATTGCAGAGACTGATCTGGTTAATCTTCGTGATAAGTACCGAATTCCTGATGATCTGGAACTTTTCACATTGGGTCCAAATCATACTCCGATGATGCCTCCAAAAAGGTTTATCGGTTTGCATAGGGGCGTGTTTCAGTCGGGATTCTGCTTCTCAGTCCTAGAAGATATATGGCGCTTCTTAACGTATCTACGCATTCTGCCCGCTCAAATGGTACCAAACGGGTACAAAACCTTGATCGCCATTCTAATTAGAACGAAGGAAAATTGTCTTCAATTGACTCCGAGGGTGATCCATCCACTAACCTCTCATCGGTTAAACGATCATGTGGTCTGCTCGTTGTGGAAGCCAATTTGTCTGGGTTCTTTGCCAGAAGATTTCAAGTCCTGGCAGAAATATTATTTCCTAGCCTCTTTGGATTCACAGTACTTTATGCTGGATGGTCGTCCGCTTGTTCATAAATTCAGACTGGAGAGTAAGTATGATATCTTTTTTTTGTCCGATTATTGTAGATGATGTGTTGAACTATTGCTCATCTTTTTTTGCAAAAAATTTTCCGACTCCATCTCTTTCTACGGAAGAGGAGTTAATAATGGAAGAGTTATACGGCCTGTCCTTTATGCCAATTGAAGATTTTGTGCAACCTTGCAACATCGCGTGGAGTGGGATGTTTGAGTACTTTCATGAGGCTCCTACCCTTTTTAAAACATTGACCAGTGAGATCGACGATCGTCCAGAAAGGAAGAGGAAGTTGACGATGCCCAGTCCGACCAAAAAAAAGGAATTTGAGGCATTTCTGCCTCCTATCGCCCGTCCCAAGAAGACTCGAACTGGTTATAAGGCCACTTTCCCTTCCCAATCACTAGTTCCTTTGGATAAGGGGTTGACTGTTGCGGAACAGGGGCTTGCTCAGTTCGCCAAGGAGACAATCTTAGAAAAATAGGGTACCCCATCTAGGTTTCCTGCCCTCATTACTGACTTGGAGAGTGATTACTTGAAGTTGGTGAGTGGTGACGATGTCAGCAAACTAAGCAAAGAGCGCCCAAACTTCTAGACATTCAATTAATGCGAGCTGCGATTGATGTGTTCACTAAAGATGGTGAAACTCCTCATTATTTGCCAGATTTTGGCTTCAATCCTTTTTCAGATTCTGCACCTGCAACTGAAGTTGTTCCGTCTGTTCCTCTTCCCCGTTCTACTAAGGCAGTTGTTCCAAGGAATGACTCTCCTCTTTCTTCCCCGCCCACAAACCCTGGTTCAAGACATCAGGCTGAGCTCCAAACTGGAACGTCTACAGTGGGAAAGGGAAATTAGTGAACAAGGCCCTTGGCACAGTGCAGACGTATATGCTAGTTGCTTCAAGATAGAACATTTGCAAATGGTACGAATGGTTGAACCCTCGAGCACCGCTGCCTGAGGGGGTGACGATGGGGCATCGCATCGACAAAGGTCAGAGGCACTTGATGCTGGGAATGGCATTGTTGAATCAAGTTGCCATGGCTGGGACTAAAGTGGAATCAGCACCCAATAGAGTGTATGGCATGGATAAGACCTTTGCTAACTTGCAGGAGTCATATTCTGATGCACTCTATGAAATTGAGTCACTGAATAAGCAGTCGAAGGAGAAATCTAGACAGACTGGTGCTAAAGCTAGACAGGAGTCTTTGCAGGTAGATTTTGAGGCTTATTTGAAGGCCACACGGGCAGACCTTGAAGCCAAACTGGAAACTTCTCACAAGGCTCGCCTGAAGTCCGGTTGAGGCGGACTTGGTTAAAGCTTAGTCTGCGATGAGTGATGTTGAAGAGGAGTTGAAAGGTACCCATGAGGAGTTGAGGCTTCCTCAAGAGGTGGCAAAAAAGGCACAAGGTGACCTGCAAACTCAGGCTAATGAAAAGAAGCATGCTGAATTGAGTGGGTTGTTGTACGCCAGAAGCTTGAGTCTGAAATTGCTTATAGCCTTTACTGTGTCCGAACAGCGGAGAAGCAGATTGTTTTGGCAGAGGATGAGCTTAGTCCGTTGAAGGAGAAACTGACAAATGAGTAGTCTAGGGTTGACGCGTTTGCGTGCAGACTGGAAAATGTGGAGAAGAAATTGCTAAGTCTGAAGCCCGCGAGAATAACCTGGTCAAAGATTGGGAAACTTTGGATTCTAGCAAAGTTGTTAAGGGTAGGATGGAGCTATTGGGGCTGATCGAAGATGACCACCCTGATCTTGACTTTGCATATTACATAGGGGCAACTTATGTGAAATATGAATAGGAAGAAGCTTATGACCAGGCGCCTCCCAGTGATGATCTAGAGCAAGTTTCAAAAGTTGCCAACCCATCCCATGTGGTCTCCCCTGATATATCTGGACTTTCTACTATTGAAACTGATCTATCCAAGGAGTTAAAGTTGTAATTTTTAATCTTTAATGGAAGAAAATTTGTTGAGTAACACTCTCTACTTGTATTTCCTAAACTTTTCCCGCTGAATTTTTCTATGTTGCCTCACCATGGTGTTGGTCTTTAGAGTGGACCAAAAGTTATCTTCATCAGGCTGCATGAGCTGACTAAATTTTCTGGCCAAGTTTGGCCATCATGGTCTATGGTCGGACAATGATCCCTGGCAAGTCATCATTGATCAGGCTTCATAAGCTCTGACTAGACTCTTACTTTCTAAGTCGTTTTGGTCTGTTCTTGGCAGACTAGGTTGTAGGGCATACAATAAGTTATCTTCATCAAATTGCATGAGCTGACTAAACGTTTTGGCCAAGTTTGGCCATCATTGTCTACGGTCGGACAATGATTCCTGCAAGTCATCTTGATCAGGCTTCATGAGCTCTGACTAGACTCCCACTTTTTAAGTCATCTTGGTCCGTTTTTGGCGGACTAGGTTGTAGATCGGACCAAAAGTTATCTTCATCAGACTGCATGAGCTGACTAAACTTTCTGGCTAAGTTTGGTCATCATTGTCTATGGTCGGACAATGATTCCTAGCAAGTCATCTTGATCAGGCTTCATGAGCAATGACTAAACTTCTACTTCCTTAGCCGTCTTGATCCGTTCTTGGCGGACTAGGCTGTAGAGCGAACTAGATGGCCTTGGGTGTATAAGTTTGACTTAGGTATCCTGACTTATTTAACTCACCTAATGGTCGGACCAGTAATTCTGATACTTAAGTCAGATTGTCATAGAATGACTAGATTTCCAGCCAGATTTATTGAACAATAGTTAAACTTTAGTAAAGCAAATACCTTGAATTTATTGATAATATTTTTTTAGGTGTTCTACATTTCATGGTCGCTTAAGGCCTTCGCCGTTCATGTTTTCTAACCAGTATGTACCTGGCCCGTTGACCTTTGTCACTCTGTAGGGTCATTCCCAGTTTGGATTTAGCTTGCCCGCCCCTGGTTCCTTAGTGTTCTGCTGGGTTCTTCTGAGTACCCAATCTCCCACTTTGAACTCTCATGGCTTGACCTTCTTATTATAGTACTGAGTCATTCTCTGTTGGTAGGCAACTATCTTGGTGGAAGCCTCATCATTTTTTTCCTCAATGAGATCTAGTCAAACGTGCAAAACTGCATCGTTGCCATCTGGCATGAACTCCTCCATTCTGAACTTTGGCATTCCGAGCTATACTGGGATCATTGCTTCCTTTTCGTAAGTTAGAACCAACGGTGTTTTCCCAGTAAGAGTTCTTTTGGTGGTCCGATATGCCCAGAGAATTTCTGGTAGCTCTGAGACCCACAGGCCTTTGGCTGTATTAAGTTTTCTCTTGAGTGCTTCCAATATGGTTCTGTTTGTGAATTCTGCTTTTCCATTGGCTTGGAGGTGCCCTGGCAAGGAGTAGTGGTAACTGATGTTGAGGTTATCACATAGTTTTTTAACCTTTTTGCTTTCAAATTGAGACCTATTGTCATTGACTAGTGTCCTTGGGATGCCGAATTTGTAGATAATGGATGTCCATATGAAATTCTCAATTTGTTTTTTGCCTATCTTGGCCAAGGGCTCCACTTCAACCCATTTGGTGAAGTAGTCTACGGCTATGAAGATGAACCTCGTTTTGGTGGAAAAGAGGAGTGTCTCAACAATATCCATTCCCACTGTGCGAAAGTCTATGGGTTGGTCATTGGGGACAAGGTCTGAGCGGGTATGTGCACGTATGGTGCATATCACAGACACTTGTCGCATTTTTCAGACCAAATCTTTTGCGTCCTATTCAATTTTTCGCCAATAGTACCCTAAGGTTTGAACCTTGTAGGTCAGGGCCCTCTCGCTTGGGTGGTTCCCACAGATGCCCTCATGAATTTCTCTAAGAACGTAGTCTGCCTCTGTGCAGGTCAGGCATCAAACAAGGGGACCACTGGCTGACCTCCTGTACAACTTGTCGTTCAGGAGAGTGTACAGTGTTGTCCTATTTTTAGCCTTCTGGCTTCTCCGTTGGGAGGACTTTGTTCTTGATGTACTCGATGATGGGATTCATCAGGTTTGTTTCTTCGCCCATCGCGTAGGCATTACTGAATTCCTCTTCTTCCAGACTTGATTTTTCTTGGAACTCAATTAGTACGTCAACAGTCTCAGTCGTAGGTGAGGCCCTTTTGGCCAATGCGTCAGCCTTTTCGTTATCCTCTCTGGGACATCATTGGAGTTTTATCCTCTTGAATCCGCTTATGGTACTGATTACTTTCCTCGCGGTAAGCCAACATCATGGGATCTTTGCTGCTGAATTCCCCTTTAACCCGATTGACTACTAGACGGAAGTCGTTGTACGCCGTCAGCTCGTCTATTTCGATCCCCTTGGCGAGCTTCAGGCTGAACAAGAGGGCCTCATACTCTGCTTCGTTGTTTGAGGTAGGAAAGCCAACCTTGACGATCTTCTCCAGAGTCACCCTGCTTGGAGAGTGGACAATGACTCCAGCTCTGCTCCTAGTAACTGTGGGCGACCCATCACAATGCAGGACCCATCCTTAGCCTTTTGACTCCTGTTCTCCACCGCCTATAAGTTTGGCGATGAATTCCGCCAATGCTTGAGCTTTGATGGCTATTCTTGGAGTGTAATTGATATCGAACTGCCCTACTTCGATTGACACTTAACCATCCTACTCGACAACTCAGATTTAATACTGTCCAGAATGAATATTTAGTGAGGACCATTATAGAGTAAGCCTAGAAGTAGGGCCGCAACTTCCTGGAGGAGATGACAAGTGCCAAAGCTAACTTCTCCAGGCCTGGGTAGTTTGCCTCCGCCTCCACAAAAGTTTTGTTGGTGTAATACACTAGTTTATGTATCCCCTTATCATTTTGGACCATGGCTGAACTGACAGCATGTTTCAAAACAGACAGGTTCAGGTAATATGTCTCTCTTGGTATCAATTTCGAAGGTAACTCCGTACTTCCCATAAACGCTTTCAGGCTTTGGAAGGCTTGCTCTCACTTTTCGTCCCATTTGTTCCCTTTACTTCCTCTTAGAATTTTGAAAAAATGGAGGCATTTGTTGGATGACTTGGATATGAACCTGTTGAGTGTTGCCACCCTCCTAGTCAGGCTCTAAACTTCCTTAATGGTGGACAGAGACTTCATAATGATAAGAGTCTGAATCAGTTTCAGATCGACCTCTATCCTTTTTTGGTTCACTATGTAACCCAAGAATTTGCCCAACTCCACCCTAAAGGTGCATTTTTGTGGATTGAGCTTCATCTGATACTTGTGGAGCTGATTGAACGCTTCAGCGACATGATCAGGGTGGCAGGGACTTTTAACCATCATATTGTCTATATAGACCTCCATGGTTTTGCCAATTTGTTCCTTGAACATTCGGTTAACCAATCGTTGATATGTTACTCCTGCATTTTTCAGACCGAGCGACATCCCCCGATAGCAGTATATCCCTCTTTCAGTTATGAAGAAGGTCTTCTCTTGGTCCGGAGGGTCATTTGGATATGATTGTAACCGGAGTAAGCGTCCATGAAACTTAGAAGAATGTGCTCGGACGTGGTATCCACGATCTGATCGACTCAGAGCAGTGGAAAGTATTGCTTCGGGCAAGCCTTGTTTAGGTCTATGTAATCTACACAAACTCTCCACTTACCATTCTTCTTTTTTACTAGGACGATATTCGCCAGCCAGTCTGGGTACCGTGATTCCTTAATCATGTCGTCATTCATTAGCCTTTGTACCTCTTCATTGATGATTCAATTCATTTGGGGGCCATTGGCCTCTTCTTCTGCTTGATTCATTTTCGCTCCAGGTCAGCCTCCAGACTATGCGTGATCACAGAGGGATCAATCCCTATCATGTCCCTCATCGTCCAGGCGAAAGTGTGTTGATTTTCTTTTAACAATTTTGTGAGTCGCTTCGCCAACTTTTTACCCAAGCAGGAGCCTATCTTTGATGACTCTGCTATTATCAGGGTTGTCGATGTAGATTGTGACAGGTTCCTCCTCTTGCTGGCCGACATTCGGTATTCCAATTGGACTGACAATGGCTTTATCGTCCGATCGGGGAAACTCTTCTTCCATTTCTTGGCCATGGGTTTGGAATGCCTGAACCGTTGGCCCAGATTGTGATTGCTAGTTGTCCAGCTGCTTTAATGTTGTGTAATGGCAGTCTCTTGCCGATTGCTAGTCTCCTCGGATGGTTCCCACTTTATCATTGGCAGGGTACTTAATGCAATGATGCAAAGTGAAAACTACCGCTTCCATTTGACGGAGCCAAGGCCTTCCAAATATGGTATTTTAGGTGGAGGGGGCATCGACTACCATGAAATCCTAGAATAGGACTTTCTACAACTGCAGCTCTCCTGCCACTGCTGTTAGTCTAATCTTCCCAATGGGGATGCATTTCTCCCTGTTAAACCCAATCATGGGGTGACTGGCGGGCATTAGGCTTTCCTCTTTCTGCTGCATGCCGCGGAACGCCTTAAGGAATAAGACGTTCAGAGAGCTCCCCGTGTCAACCAAGGATATCTTCATTTCCCATTTCGCTATCAGGACTGAGATGACCAACGCGTCGTTATGAGGGAGGTGGACACCCTGGAGGTTCTTATCAGTAAACGTCAACGATGGGGTCGAGCCTTGAACACGAGCGTATTGTACTTGTCGGTTGTCGTAGGTGGATAGAGTCTGTAGCTCACGAGAGTCCTCTTCCAGGACCTATTGGATTGCTCCCCTTCCGAAAATATCCAATGCAGGACGTATATAATTATAGTTGCCTTTTCTTCTATTTCTTTAACGACCTCTTCTCTTTTTTTCCCCTAGGCTTGTTTCTTATTCGGGCTCAGGAATATTTTGAGTTTTCCCTTCTTAACCAAGTATTCGATCACATTATTGAGATGCTTGTAATCTTTAGTGTCATCGCCGCCAGCGTTGATGGGAGTGTAGGGTTTGGATCCGACGAAGTTAAAGGCTTTTTCTCTCATTGTCCAACCAAAATCCAGCTTACTATCACTCCGCTTCCTTTTTGCTCTTGTCGTCCTCCTCCTGCCTCTTCATTCACTACAACACAAATGCCCAATAATAGCATTTGTTAATAGCGGTTTTACTAAATACGCTATCAAAGATCAAATTTTTGGCGTAAACGAAAATGAAAACGCTACAAAAAAAAGGCGGGATTTTTGGCGCTCGCTTCTGTCCTCCCTCGTTTTACTGGGCGCTCGAGTTAGATAGAGCTCGATGAAACTCCACCCTCCCCTCAATCTCGTCGTCTCCCTCACTGATTGCTCCCTCATCTCGTCATCTCCCTCCCTGCTCTCTCCATATCTCCATCTCCCTCACTGCTCCCTCCATCTCGCCATCTCCCTCACTGCTCCCTCCATCTCTCCATCGCCCTCACTGCTCTCTCCGTATCTCCATCTCCATCTCTCCGTCGCCCTCCCTCTTTCGATATTTATGTTCTTCATTTCTGATATTTGGTTCTAATTTTGTTGGTTTTTCAGTACAATGAGATCCTTGGGAAAGGAGCTTCAAAGACAGTGTAAGAAACTTAAAACCCCATTTGTTATTTTTTCATCCCTTTTTGAGATTTTGAAGAAATTTTAGTTTTTTATGAGAACTTTTGCAGTTTTATGAAATGGGTATATGTTGATTTAGTTCTATGTTGGTGGGTTTTCTTCCTTTTTGGTTTTGGGTGTTGCAGTTACAAAGCTTTTGATAAGTTCGAAGGGATTGAAGTGGCTTGGAACCAAGTCAAGCTGTATGATTTCCTTCAGAGCCCTGAGGATCTTGAGAGGCTTTACTGTGAAATCCATCTTCTCAAGACCTTGAAGCACAAAAACATCATGAAATTTTACACCTCTTGGGTTGATACGGCCAATAGGAACATCTATTTTGTAACTGAGATGTTCACTTCTGGGACTCTGAGACAGTAAGTTTTCATGGGATTTCATTGATTTCCATTTTCAGTGTTTTGTAGTGGAAGATAATGGGATTTTTAAGATTTGGGTTTTGCTCTCAAGTCTTAGTTTGGGTTTGTCTGTGCTCTATGATGATGGCTTTTGGTTTTATTCTTGTTTGAAGAAATGAAAAACATGTCTCTGATCTACTTAACATTGAAACACTTGTACACCACATCAGTGTTCTCTCAAATTTAGTTCTCAAACTTCATTTACTTTGTTTCAGCCCGGTTGTTGAAATGTACGTTGCAAAGCCTGGTTTAAGTGACCATTACCATGGTGTTTTGACTTGGGTTCATTTGTGTCACTGAGAGTAGAAGCGTCTTATCAATTTGAAATTATATTCAATAGAAAGCCAATTTGCAGAGCAAATGTGTCCAAATTTGTTATGGCATTTATTTTGCATTGAAGGTTGGCAATAAGAACAAAAGGCGATTCTCCGTGCCTCTCAAACATGCCCATTTTGATCAGGCCTCGAACAAGTCGCGACAGCCCTAAATTAATGTCTAAATATTACCAAAAGCAGAGTTTATTGTTTTATGAATGAAATTGCTATTTAATTTTGTAATGTTCCATTTTATAGTTTGTCTTGTGTTTGTAACAATGCATGCATTCTTTCACAAACGACTATCGAGAAGTCATTTATTAAATTGCAATGCTTTTAGGAAGTGGAATTTTTTTTTTCCCTGTATAAATACTAACACCTATAGTTATTTAAGTTTGCACTCTCGTATGAACTCTGCTCCTGTATCTTTCGTTGATTCATCCATCAGATCAGATTTGGGTGCATTTTTTGTCAGAGTGCTATGAACATGTCCCACCACAGTTTGGTTTAATTGTTGGCATGTCTTTTGACTCGTTTGTATTAATATGACTTGGCAGGCACTAGTTGATGCCCCTGATATGGTGAGAGGTCAAATAAATTTCAAAAGGCTTTCCCTGACTGATATCAAGATTGATATCAATAGGATTCCCAAAAAGAAGACCCTGATTAAGGCCATGGAGGCTGCAGGTGGGAGCACAGATCAAGTTTCTGCCACTGAATCCTGTCTCTTTTCTCATCTGTTGGATTACTATTCCATTGTTAATCAAACTGTTTTATTATGATTTTAGATGTCAAGAACAAATGGGAGAGCAGCTCCTGGGGAAGAAAGCTGATTGTGCAGAAGAAGAGAGCTTCCCTGAATGACTTTGATAGGTTCAAAATCATGCTAGCCAAGATCAAGGTTAGTTTACTTGTTTTATTCGTTCTTGGGTTATCATATTCTATGCTTGCATGAAAATGTGTTATCTATTATGTGGGTGTGGAGTTATCTTTCATTTTACCACATTCTTTACATCCATGTATGAAATCCCAGTTGTAAACGTTAGCACATACTTCCTTTGCAACTGACTGATGCTATTGAATTTGTTTATGCAGCGAGGTGCGGCAATCAAACAAGAACTTGCAAACTTGAAGAAGGAGGCTGCTTGAGATCTAGTTTAAAATCTCAATTTTGTGATAGTTTTGTATTATTACTTATTATCAAATATTTTATTGATTTGAAATCATTTAGTTCAAGTATTTGGAACAGACCTGATTTTGCCTGTGAGTTTTAGTTGACATTAGACATGTTTTAGTAAAGATTCGGTTGACGTCTTTGACAGGGTTGCCTTCTATTCTCACAAATGCCACCTGAACATGTTGGAGAAAAGCTGGAACCAGAGCGTTTATATGATTCGGTTCACGTCATTATCTCTCTTCAAGTAAGTGTTCCTATAACTGTGCACTGGTTCATAAGTCACATTTGATGTTTACCCATTTGACATGGTGGCAGGGTGGAAAAGGTGGTTTCACAGCGGGGGAGCCACCGACTGGACTGGATTGGCTAGAAGTGAACTTTTACACAGCTCAAAATAGTAGCATACATTTCTCACCTACAATTCACAGAGTATTTGAGATGTTCAATTATCATTTGAAAAAAAATTTATTCTTAATTTTTTTTGTAGGTTCTAAATCCAACATAACTATTTCATGGCCTTGTTTTTGAGTTTGAGTAAGCAATCTTACTTCATCAATTTCCTTATTGAGTGTTATGACTTATTTTTACTCATTAATGCCAATGGAGTCATACCTCAGGTACGTTGAATGCGCTGCATCGGCAATTCATGCTCTAGTCTTGTTCAAGAAGTTATATCCAGGAAAATGGAAGGAAGAAATCGACCTTTCCATTTCAAAAGCAGTACGATTCATTGAAGAGATTCAAATGCCTGATGGTTCATGGTATGTTCAATGGTTTAATTATAAAAAAACTTTCCACACCCACAGAAAAACATGTAATAAATTGAATATAGACCTGACAGGTTTGATTGTTGTCAGCCAGATAAGATGTTTCTTTTGCCTTGTTGTAAATATTCATGTATGCTATATTAATACCACCTAATTAATAATGTCACTCTTGTTTTAGACAAGCATGACCTTATTAATGTTGTCACTAGAACATGGTTGTGCTTAGCTTAGCTAAATCAAGAGTGACAGCATTAATAGGGTGGAAGTAAGGGTAAATTTGATGTTGGTCCCTTTTAGGGTAAACATCAAATTTAAAATGTGATATGACATCTGGAGCAAGAGTCCATATCAAACTAGCTTATAAAATGGACTTTCACTATGCTGGTGCATTTGTTTCTGGAGCTTTTGTTTCTTTATGATGATCTGAGCTGGATCTCATTGTTCTGATTATCAGTTTATCATTGGTGATGTTTCAGTAAGATTCATGTAATTACTCAATTGGAATTTGCTTTTCATTCTTGTCTCTAAGAAATGGATCTTGATTTTCAGATTGGTTTCACAATCAAGGTGGTTTCTCAATGTACTATTAATATGTTGTGCTCTTTGGTGTTAACAGGTTCATGCCCATTACAGTTTTGGTCCATTGAGTGCCTATCTATCAATCAATTACTTGGATAGGTTCCTTTCAGCCTATGAACTTCCTGTAAGTTCAGGCAATCCACTATGCATTACTTCATTTCCATTAATGTTCTGTGATTTATAATGCAGGGTCAATTTCATTTGGGTGTTTGACTTACATTTGTTTTATACGTTTGTTGTGTATATAGAGAGGTAAGACTTGGATGATGCAATTGTTAGCTGTGGCTTGTTTATCTCTAGCTGCCAAAATGGAAGAGACTGAAGTACCAATGTCTCTAGATTTACAGGTGAAGAAACAAAACATATACATTGAATGGTATTGATTGTGAAACTAATCTGAAATTCATCTAATGCTTATCGTTTATGTTGTTTGTAATTTTAGTTCATTGTTTTGATAAAGGGTTATGTTTTGAGCAGGTTGGTGATTCTAAATTTGTCTTTGAAGCTAGAACCATTCAAAGAATGGAGCTTCTTGTGCTTAGCACTTTGAATTGGAGAATGCAAGTTGTGACTCCATTCTCCTTTATTGATTTTTTCTTCATAAGATCAACAATGATCAATCTCCAACGAGATCATCGATTCATCAATCTGTTGAGCTCATCTTGAACATAATTAAAGGTCTGTCTTTGACTATGTCAATAATATTTTCAATCCCAAACTGCGAAATTTAAAAAAAAAAAAAAGTAAAAGTTGGGTGCGGATCTGATACAATGTTGGGTGGAAAATTAATGCAGGGATTGATTATTTGAAGTTCAGACCTTCTGAGGTTGCTGCAGCTGTTGCAATATCTGTATTAGGAGAAGCCCAAACAATGGACATTGACAAGGCTACCTCTTGTTTCAATCATCAAGTTGACAAGGTAATTTGGTGGACCTGATGTTGGGTTTTTCCTAATTTGATCATCAAGCATTTTTTATTGAAACGTTAATGGATTCCATTCCTCTATGTTGCAGGAAAAAGTGATGAAGTGTATTGAAATGATCCAAGATGTATGTTTGATAAGTGTAAAGATTGCTGGTGGGAGTGCAAAAGTTTCAAATAGTGTCTCAGTGCCTCGTAGTCCAAGTGGGGTGTTAGATGCTGCATGCTTGAGCTGCAAAAGTGATGAACTAACAGTTGGGTCATGTGCAAACTCTTCTCATTCAACTCCAGAAGCCAAGAGGAGAAAACTAAGCCATCCATCTGAAGTGGACTACTAGTCATGATGATTGAGAAGTGGTGGAGGCTTTCACTTCTTCACACAAATCAAATTTCAGTTTGGTTTGGTTGGAAGAGAGTTTTGGTGTGGTTGTGATGGTGGTGTCCCCTTAAAAATACTCATCATGGAGTGAATTTTAGCTTTAGATGTAGAAGAAAAAAAGAGTGGAATAAACTGAGGTGGGGAAATGGGAATCGAAATCAGCAAGTTTTCAATTTCATAACATGAAGAAGAAAAGGAAGGGGTGTGTACTAGGAGAAACCCTCTGCTGCTGCTGCTATCTGCTGCTGTTGCTGTTGCTGTTGCTGTCGTTGCTATCATTGCTGTTGTTGCTGTCGATAGCCCCTGTTGCTGGTGATGTTGTTGTTTCTGCTGTCGTTGTTATTGTTGCAGGTGTAGATTAATAAGAGTTTGTACGTTATGTACATTCATCATCACAAAAATTATGTCGTTGCTTTTGTTCCCTTTTTTCCCTTGAAACATTATGTACATTCATCATCACAAAAATGTTTAGATCATTCAACATTTCTTTTAGCAAGAGGAAGTGAAAATAATACATTTTATTTTCTTTTGCTTGATCACCAACATGGTGTTTCTTGTCTTTATCACAATGAATTTCGAGTGCTCAGGCTAATGCATACATGATAAGATGTAATAAAAAGTCATTTGATAGTAAAAAAAAAAAAAAAAAAAAAAAAAAAAAAAAAATTGCTATGTATACTTACCATAGCGTTTTTAAAACGCTATGGTAAAGTCTACCATTGCGGTTTTAGAGTCTACTATAGCGTTTTTAAAACGCTATGGAAGAGGCTACCATAGCGGTTTTGAAACGCTATAAAAGCCAAACTTACCATAGCGTTTTAAAACCGCTATAATATCCCCTGGGTCTATTATAGCGCTGGTATCCTACCATAACGGTTTTTAAACGCTATTGATCACAATTTTTCTTGTAGTGATTTCCTTCTTATCTCGAGTGCTAGGGGAATATTTTTTTTCGCTTTTGTCCCCTTTCTTAGTGGCCCACATCTCCTCAAGGGTGATGTACTTCTAAACACTTTTTAGCAGGTCTGTCATGTTCATCGGGGGCTCCAGGGTGAGGAAGTTGTAGAATTGGCCTGCACTTAGTCCTGACGTGAAAGTTGTGATGGAGGTGTCATCGCTATAGCCATCGATCAGAGTTAACTCATTGTTGAAATGAGTAACATACTCCCTAAGTGTTTCGCCCGACTTTTGCTTGAGGTTAAGTAAGTAATGTGGACCCTTCCTAATCCGCTGGCTACCCACAAAACGAGTGATAAACGCCTTGGCCAATGTCTAAAATGAGTCGATCTACCTTGGGGGAGATTGTGAAACCAAGTCAGCACTACTTTTTTCAAGCTGGTAGGCAATGTTCGGCACATGAGTGCTTTTGATCCCTCTTTTAATGCAATCACGTGAGGGTAATGGCGTAGGTGGTCGGACGGGTCCATCATCTCGTCATAGAATTCCAGCTTTGGGGGGTTGAACGTCTTAGGCAGTGACGTGTACATGATCTAATTAGTAAACGGGGGGATGGTGAGGTTGTACAACACATCCGGATTGGTGGCCCCAACTCGGAGGGGATTTTGTGTAGTGGGCTTGTCAGTCTTGGATGTCGGGTATCCATAGATCATTTTGTTCCCCTGATTCCCATCATCTTTGGTCCGCTGAAGGCTAGTGGGGACATTATGGCTCTCCTGAACACGCTCCCTATTCTCCTGCGGAGGCAGGGTCCTCTCCGTCTCCCTGTCACCTCCTACGGATGGTGGGTTATGTTGAACAAGCATCTCCACCACCCGAGCAATTTGTTGTACTTGGGTTGATAGCTAATCCACTCTAGGGTCTGTCATTACCACAACCGGTGCGAGGGCCTGAGGTTGTTCTCCCCCATGGTTGGTACCATCAGAACTGGTGGTAATATGTCGACTTGAGCGTCTGAAGACTCGACAATCTCACCATTGACATGGGATCTTGTGGCTACCATTTGTTTTGGACTGCACTAGAGGGATGTTACTTTTTTTTTATCTTAGGAACTTGTCAGTTCCACCAAATTGATAGATCAGTTTTCGTTCTCCCAAGCCTTGACTTGCAAAAGGAACAACCGTGAGCCAATGACCACCATTGTGGCGGCCGATGGCATTTCAATGTTAAAGTCAGACAGAGCGTAGAAAAGGATGTATTGCTTGAGATTAGATTTTTGTAGTGTACCTTAGTTCCTCAGCCTCGTGCCCTATTTATCATGCGAGAGTCCTTATTCGGCTATGCCTTTGGTGGCGTGGTTTAAGGAAGGATATCTGTTGGAGATCATTTCCCTGTTGAGAGTTGTCTATGCAATGGAGTTTCCACGCACAACTTATACGCTGATGTTTGTTTCCTAATAGAAGTCAACATCTTACTGACCTGTTTTTCTTAGGTCAAAATCCTAAATACTTGCCTTATTTGGTCTTACGAGTTCTAGGTTTGACCATTTGACTCATGGGCTGAATAGAGCCTTGTTGTCATGGGTCCACTTTCTAAATACTCGCCTCAGTGGGCTTTGAGTGATCTGGGCTAGGTTCCCTATCTTATGGGCTAGATCAGATTAGGCGCTTATTTGGGCCTGCTCCGCTCTGTTAATGAGATCATCATGCTACTTGTATGACGTCGATGACGGAACGGTTTGGTGTATCATCACTTATCTTCAACCAAACACTCACGGTTATGTTTAAAACTTGACAACCTAACTCGATTGAGTGTTCATGTAGTGTAGTGTAGTTTATTTGATTTCTTTGAACTCTACATGAGCAGTTATTTGATGACCACATTAACACTATTCAATAAACTGAAAAGCCTATACCATAATACTTGAGATCAATCTTACATCTTTAATCCTTTCAGTTGATAACTTCTGATATTGAAAAGCAAATTAACAATGCTAATGATAGTATCAACATGGTAATAAATGGAATCAAAAAGAGATAAAGACGATTTTAATGTCCATGGAGAAAAACAAGAGTCTGTCCCTTCTAGGGAAGAGGATGCAATAGAAGGGACTACAAATAAGTATTCAAAAGCTTGGAACCTCGACTTTAGACTAAGTCGGCTTTGGAGAATCGCTCGAACTAGGAAATTGAACAAGAAATACATAGAGTATGGATTACATGCTTCTACAACAAAGAAAATGGTAACTTTTAAATTACCCTTTGACAGTAACATACAACATGTATTGCCTTTACCCAATGATAGTGATTGAATGTTAATAAGACTAGTATAATATGTACTTTTGTGTTCGTTTCACAATGGAATGTGTGGGAGCCAAAAATAATCCTTAGCCCAAAAGGATAAGGAAGCCCAAAGATTTGGACCGCTCCCGAGAAGCAAAAAATTACCCACGAAAGTTACAAATAGAGAATGCCCAAGTTTGAGCCCAATACATCCAATGTCTGAGCCCAATACAACTCATTAGAACACTCTTTTCTCAGCAGAAGAGTAGTGTTCGGTGCTTGCCACCATGCTCAACTGAGCACACAAGCTTGCAGGAGAGGTGT
This sequence comes from Berberis vulgaris, assembly GCA_963556465.1. Classification (NCBI taxonomy): domain Eukaryota; kingdom Viridiplantae; phylum Streptophyta; class Magnoliopsida; order Ranunculales; family Berberidaceae; genus Berberis; species Berberis vulgaris. The sequence continues at coordinate 35,342,711 of OY747126.1, read as the reverse complement.
CTTGAAACAGGAAGTTACAACCACCAATTGTAGGTTACAACTATTTACAGAAGTTACAACTACCTAAGAGAAGTTACAACTATCAAAGAGAAGTTACAATCACCTGCAAGCAAATGACTCACTCATCTGCCACGTGTCCCACTAATTTGCTGGAGTTACAACCGCTTGCAAGCAAATGACTCACTCATCTGCCACATATCTCACTCATCAGCCACGTGTCTCACTCATCTGCCATCAATTTACTCGTTCTGCCTCTATAAATAGCCAAACACAAAGCCATCTAAAGGTAACTCTATTTTGATTGACAATTTTCTCTTCAAATACAAAAAAATAAATATTTTCCTAAAGGCATTGTTCTAACTTTAGCATCGGAGTCCCCGTGGCAGACACCACATTGGTGTCAAAAATTAATTTTCATCTATGCAGATTGCTTCGCGTGATCAGCACGTGATCCGGTGGAAATTTGCATCCACAAATTGGTGTTTTCAATGAGAGCTTGAATCAAACTCATTGCATGCCCTCTTCCATTCATAAATAAAACTCTATTAATTCGATTTGAATTTTCCTTCACGAACACTTTGTCTGAATTCTTTTTAACACAATGGTGGGAACTTGAAACCAAACTAGCAAAAATAACGTTGAACAGTCTTCTGCCCAAACCAGACAAGCCATCATCGCCATGGGTTTAGCCGCTTTCTATCGGACAGCCACTAGTAGTAGGTCTACCACCACCGGCTGATCATCAATTACAATTTTCTTCCCAACAACAGAGCCCAGTGAAAATGAAACAACAAGAAAATCTTGCAAGTCAGGCTAATTTGCATAAATGGGTGTGATGACCAATTACATCCTTAGCTTTCAAGAAGGTTTGCCCGCAGATCATTGATTGTATGGCGAATTGTCCATGAAATCGGGCAAAACTCTTGTTGAAATCTTCGCCCTGGCAGAACACTATGCATTGTTGGATGACGAAAAAAATAGTGCTAAGGCACCAGATGTACCCAAGAAAAATAGTCAACTTGCACTAATGAATATAGATCAGAAGAAGGATAAAAAGAACAAGGGTGACAAGCGTAGAACACGTTCCCCAACAAGAGACTCCTCAGCCACTAGAACATACACATAGTTCACCGTTCCAATCAATCAAACTCTCCAGTGCAAAAGAGTTTGATGATTGTGGCAACCGACCATTTCACAAAGTGGATAGAAGCTTAGGCGTCCTAGTTTTTTTATTTTAGCTTTTTAGAAAAAAAAATGCAATGTACATATATGAAAAACTTGATTGTATTTTATCTCTTCAACAAGAGACTCCTCATCAGGTAGAACATACACATTGTTTTTCGTTCCGGTCAATCAAATTTTCCACGAGAATAACCAACGTTGGCTGAAGAAACCGCCACCAATGAAAGGAGATCCTGCAAAAAAAAAATTGAACAAATATTTACATATACCTCAGTAGTTGATATGTTATTTTGCTTCTCAGCAAAAAACACACATTCTTCAGTTGAAATAGTGAAATACGATAATTTGTTATATATGTCCTTCAGCAGAAGACATTCAGAAATACAAACATTTATGTACACCTCGGCAGAGGATCCATGAGTAGGTAATTCAATGCATAAAAGCACCTTACTCAAGATTACTTAAATCCGTTTAAGTTTAGTCAAGTGGTCAACAGACCACACAAGGAAAATGTCTCAGTAGAGGATCACACCTCAGTAGAGGATGACACTCTTCGTGAGTGGGTAATTCAATGCATAAAAATATCTTACTCGAGACTACTTAAATCCATTTATGTTTAGTCAAGTGGTCAGCATACCACACAACCAAATCCCTCAGTAGATGATGGCACTCTCCATGAGTGGATAATTTAATGCATAAAAACATCTTACTCAGTGGTTAGCAGACCTCACAAGTAAAATGCCTCAATAAAGGATCACACCTCAGTAGAAGATGAAACTCTCAGTGAGTGGGTAATTCAATGCATAAAAACATCTTACTCAGGACTACTTAAATCCGTTTAGGTTTAGGCAAGTGGTCGGCAGACCACACAAGCCAAATGCCTCAGTAGAGGATCACACCTCAGTAAAGGATGTCACTCTTCGTGAGTGCGAAATTCAAATAATCAATCACTAAGCATAAAAGCATCTTACTCAAGACTACTTAAATTTCTTTAAGTTTTTTCAAGTGGTCAGCAGATCACACAATATTTCCATGCAATTTCCAAGATAAATAGATTTGAATCCATGATTAATTTCCTCAAGTTATGCTTAAATTATGACTTAAGCATATTGAAAACTCATGAAAGAGGCCAATCAAGCTTTTGCACCCTTAATGCAAATATTTTTAAGTCAGCAGACCAACAAACATACTCAAAGTTTGGGGATCATAAAAGCAAAGAAGACCACTATTTGACATGAAGTCACCATCAACTCCAAAAGAAATTCAAAGTCTCACTAGTAAAGCATCAAGTTTGGATCAATTTTTTAGTAGATCAGTAGACAAATCTAGGAGAGGACCTATACATCTACTTGGCAGTTTCAAATGTATCAGTTAGGTTAGTTCTCATCAACGAAGAGTTGGGGGCACAACTTCCTCCCATATGCTTGTCAAAAACTCATGAAATGAGCGATAGAGTTGAGCCAATACGACTTGAGCCAAGGACAACATTAAAGACTCAAGTTTTAGCAGACAGCCAACAGATCAGTGTCATGTCCTTCAACAAAATCTATCAGTCGAGCACAACTATAAAGGCTCAAAGCTTAGAAAATTTCATAGTAGAATTCTCTCCCTCCTCAACCAGGGAAACAAAGTCAACCAACATATCAGTATTGCATCCTTCAATAAATGAAGACTCCTCAACTCATGCTGAAACATGGGCAGATCACTCCAAAGATATGTGGCATTTATATAAGGATGGATCGTCAAATCATAAGGATGCTAGAGTAGGACTTGGTTTATTCACCTAAGGATGATCCTTTACTTGGAGAAAGTCCAAGAGCCCATGAAATTACTATGTGTGACTCATCCGGTAGATCACCTCATCTGCAGCAGAAGCCTCTACAGGCAGATCATTTTGTCTTTAGCAGACTACATTTCAACAACAATAGAAGACTCTACATGCAGATACTTTACTTGTATCAATAGGGACAGATAAGTCAGCAAGATCAGGGGCATTCTACTTCTATTTTTGGCGGGTTCCTCAGTGAAAATACATCTCCTCTGCTTTTAAGTAAGAAGGAAAAGAAAAACGGTCAGCTCAAAAGCAAAGGAGATGAGGGGCATTTGTGGGAGCAAAAATAATCCTTAGTCCAAAAGGATAAGGAAGCCCAAAGATTTGGATTGTTCCCGAGAAGCCCAAAAATTACCCACGAAAGTTACAGATAGATAAAGCCCAAGTTTGGGCCCAATGCAGCCCAAGTCTGGGCCCAATACAATCAGTAGAACACTCTTTTCTCAGCAGAGGAGTAGTGTTCGGCGGTGACCACCATGCTCAGCTGAGCACACAAGCTTGCAGGAGAAGTTTCTTGAAACAAGAAGTTACAACCACCAACAAGAGGTTACAACTATTTACGAAAGTTACAACTACCTAAGAGAAGTTACAACAGCCTAAACAGATGACTCACTCATCTGCCACGTGTCTCACTCATTTTCCAGCAGTTTACTCATTCTGTCTCTTTAAATAGCCAAACACCAAGCCATTTAGAGGTAACTATTTTTTAATTGACAATTCTCTATTCAAATACAGAAAAATAAATATTTTCCTAAGGGCATTGTTCTAACTTTGGCATCGAAATCCCTGTGGCAGGCACCACACCGGTGTCAAAAATTAGTCTTTATCTTATGCTGTAGATTGTTTCGCGTGATCAGCACGTGATCCGGTGAAAGTTGCATCCACAAAATGTTATTGCACTTGCTCTTACAGTTTGAGGTAAAATATGCGCCAATAGGGGTGACTTACCCTATCGAGATATTTCCATTTTTCATTAATGCAAAAGTTAAGGTTGTCATTGAGACCTTGCTTGCTTTTAAAATAAAATAACAAATTATTGGATTGATGCACAGTACAAATAAAAGTATTTATAATGTAAAAGAAGGAAATGATATATTGTACAATATGAAACGTTTGTTGTTTTCATTCTAACTACCCACTTCTAAGGATTGTGATTTCGTTTTTCGAGTTCATTTCGGTATCCTAATTTTAAAAAATATTTCGTGAAATATTTCTTTGTGTAAATAAAAATGTAAAAATTTTGAGGATATATAAAAAATATAAAATGAATTTCGAGGATATATGAAAATGTGAAAATAATAGATGCAAGTAAATAAATTTATTAAACATATTTAATGAAACCTAAATACCAAGAAAAATCAATATATAATTAGAAAATCAGGGGGTGGTTTCAAAAATCATATATAAGTAGAAGAAATGATAATTAGAAAATCAAGGGCGTGGTTTTAAAAATCAATAAATAATTAGAAGAATTGATTATATGAAAAAACTCTTAAATTTATGAAAAAACTCTGAAATTTTTTGGAAAAAAAACCTCGAAAAAATGTAATTTTTGATAGCTAGGTTTTGTATTTTAACAGAAAAAATGAAATTTACGAAAAAAATTCTGAAATTAAGAAAAAAGCTCAAAAATTTTCGAAAAAAACCCTCGAAAAAATGTAACTTTTAATTTCGCTCTTTTTCTTTTCGTAATTAAAAAAAACGAAATTTCGCGAAATCACATTCCTTGCTCACCCTTGAAAAGAAGAGGGAGTACCATAGTGCTTGCTTAACAGAAAATAAAATTTTCTCATCTTTCCGAGTCCTTGTGATTGCCAGATCTTCAAGCAACTTCTGAGTTTGGCACAAACATGGAGATGTGGAACTTCAGTTGAAATATGCGAACCCGAGCCACTTGATGGAGTTTGGTATCAACCTGTGGATTTTAAAAGTGTGCTTTTAGTGATTTCAACAGTTCACTTGATCAATGCAACATAATCTTTGTAGCTGCAAAATCGGTCACTCGCAATCTTTTAATTTTGCAAACACCATATGAATCTGAACTTAGATGCTTTTAGTGATTTCAGCAATACAGTTATACTCCCAAGTACCTAATCAATTCCTTCAGTGAATATTCAGGCACAACCATTGGGATCATTGATGTACTACCTTAACCTACTCCTAATGGATATGTGTTATGATATCTCTAACCAGTAACCACTGACCAGATCCCTGGCATAAATTTAGGAACATCTGAAGAACATGGTTGAATCCCAAGGGTCAATTAGCAAATGGGTCCCAATATTCATACCAGCTTAGATTTTGGGTCCAAAAATTGTCCAGCATATAGTTTAGGTTCCAGGTGTCCTGTTTGACCGTCTAACTTTGTCTAACAAGTGGACAAAACTATCCCTTGACTCAATCAGTTCTTATTGACTATTGTTGACTGTGAAGGGGCATTTTGTCCATTTGTTACGTGAAATCAGACAATCGAATGGGTCTACATGGTCTTGAAACCTAGACTCTAAGCTAGACAAATTTGGGACCCAAAGTCTAGGTGATACAAGTCTTGGAACTCATTTTCTAATGAACTCAAATCCAAAAGCATAAGGTTTCCCATTAGGCTGCTTTTCACCTACACTAGATACCATCGTGATCATCTATTAAGCATGGGAAAATAAAACATTTGTGACCTTGAATCTGATTGAGCATTCTGTGGAAAGCCTTTTGTTTGTCTTTCTGAGATTTTTTGGCGTTCAATTCTTTTTGTAGGAACTATAACTCCGAAGATGGTCGGGGGAAAACAAATCCTGTGAATAAAGAAGAAGCTATGGCTGAGCTTGTTCAAGTGGTAAAGTTCTTTACAATCACTTTGATACTAGCATAACTATATCATGCATCTTGCAAGCTAAGATGGTTCATCCACTTAGATGAGATGGTTCCATAGTTCTAAATTCTAATTTCTAAAGTTATTGGAATGTAACAGTTTTCAATACTTGCACATAGTTCCACAAACCGGTTTATAACTCGTAGTTTAGTCAGGACTGAGCTCAGCTAACCCCTAGGCCAGTCGTTTTGCAGATAAAAGTAGGGGTGGGCATGGTCCGGATCAGTTCCAAATTTTGAGGAACCTAACTCGGACCGTTTAAATTTAACGGATTCGGTCCGGTCCAGATTCCCTCATTTTGAACATTGGGACCAAACCTAACTCGAACTGTTTGGAACGGTCCAGTTCCTACGGTTACAAACGGTTCCAAAATGAGCACATAAATATATTCTTGGTATTGATTGTAATGATTCATATCTTGTTAAAGGTTTCATCTCTTGTTTATACAAGTTTCTCACTGTAACAATACTCAAATGTTATTCATATACTCACTGTAAACTAATTGTAACATTAACAATACTCAGATGTTATTCATATATTCACTGTAAACTGATTGTAACAGTAACAATACCCAAATGTTTATATGTTGTTAATGGTATTGATTGTACCATACTCACTGTAAATTAAACATGAACTATTCCTTCTTTGAACTGTGCTACTGCTATATGCTGGAATATATAGCATATAATTTATATATACTATAGCATATAATTTATATCTACTGATATGTTACAAAGGTGTTGTTTCTACTGATATGTTAGATCAGGTCATTAACTAATGTTTATATCTGAGGTTATTCACACATTTAATTTCATAACATGCTCCACAAGTCAATCCATTAGAAACAAACTTTCCAATTGATCCATAACGTTTACAGAGAATCAACACCTGAAAAAACATGAATAATTTGGTCTTTCAGCTAGATGTCTAGCAGTGTCATCTCATTAGTTAAAGACCTGATCTAACATATCTAAACTGCAATTGCATAGTTGATTCAAAGAAAAAAGAAGTCAGTAGGTGACTTTTCAATCATTCTAAACAGAATACAAACAAAATCAAGCTGCAAGCTGCAATTTTTTTTCCGCACGCTTGATCCCTGTATCTGTATGCTGTATGATTATTAAATCCAAATCCAAATATCAAGCAATTCAAATCCAAATATCGTTCTTCAATAAAAACAAACAACATAATTGTATCCAAATCCAAGCTACAAATTCAAATCCAAGTGTCATATACACATACTCACATACTTATAAAATCCAATATCTACTACAAATTCAAATGAATTTGTATCCAATATCTATTACATTGAAAACATAAAGAGCGAAGCTGGCCACTCAAATTAAGCTATCACCAAACCTATATTGACAACCTTCACATTTCCATTTGAGTTTGCATCACTTTCTTTGCCCTTGGTTGTTGTGATCTTCAACTTTGCAAAGTCTAACAAAAACAAACAAGATAATTACAGAAACACCATCAAATAATGAATATGTTAATAACCATAATAAAAAACACATATATTACCATTCTTACACTTTGTATATAACTCAATTTCCTCTGCATTTGCTTTATATTCAATGTTGATGATGTCATCACTTTTAATCCAATTTTGGAAGCATATCAATGCCACCACAGAATTCGGAGTGAGAGATGATCTAAAGGAATCGATCACTTGGTCTCCGGTGCTAAAATTATTCTCACTAGCAACTGTTGACACTTGAATAGACAATACATCTTTTGCTAGCAATGCAAGTGTGGGGTACTTGTTCCCATTAAACTTCCACCATCTCAAAATTTCAAACATCTCAATCTTGTTAGCTTTCGCTTATGGATCCATGAGATACCTAACCACCTCATGTGAAAGCACAATATCCTCTGTATCTTCTAGCTCCTTCTCTCAATCATCCATCATCTCATCAAGTATAGAAGGACTTTCGGTTGGTGCTCCAACACTTCCTTGTTTTCCATATGCAGAGTTATTGTCAACACTTGATTGAGAATGCTAAGAACCAAAAGAAAGAGAAAATTTTGATTAAACTAAAATGTGAATTGAAATAACCAATAAATTTTATAATAATGAAATAATGTTTGAAGAAAATTTTGAACTTTTGATTACCTGTTTTGAACCCTTATGTTGTTTTTGAGAACCAGCGGCTTGTTGAGCATATTCATCACACAAGTCCTTCATTAATGCCCTAATTTCCTTACTTTTTTTTTTTCAATTTCCTCTTCCTTATACCTCAATTTCTTTATACACCAGTGTAAAAAGTATCTCAGTTTGAACATTGGATCTAGGATAAGGGTAACAACAAATATTTGGTTCAAGGACCCAATTGAACCAAAATACTTATTATATATTTTTTTCATGCTCGCTGCCATATCACGTAGGACATTCTCCACAACACCTCCAAATTGCATATACTCGGGCAAAAATGACTTATCAATCTCTGCTTCCACATCAATCACATCATGGACAATTGTTTGGGACGTCAGATGCTTGCTAGCACTCATCTTCACAGTCACTAGGTAAAATACTTTCAAAAAAGTCACAAAAACCTCGGCACTTTCCCAATCTTTCTCACATGGTGGCCCAACCCTTCCTTTGACCTTTCTTTTTTGGATCCACTTCTTCATCATCATCCAACTCCTCATCTTCTATGAAATAACCTAAGTATGCATTGTCATTTTCTTCACTCATCCTATCAAATACCTTTTTAAATTTCAAACTAGATTCTAGCATCAAATATGTACTATTCCACCTAGTAGGTACATCCATAACAAGAAAATTTTTGTCACTTAAGATTTGCTTCTCAACAATATCCTTGAAATAAGCAAACCTTTGAGGGCTTGATTTTAGAAACTTCACATCATTTCTAATTGATGCCACGCTTTTATCCAACTTTTTCAACCCCTCTTTCACTATCAAGTTGGTAATGTGAGCTAGACACCTCACATGCATATATTTACCCCTCAAAATAAGTGAACAATTAGACTTCATCTTCATTTTAACAAGTACATATTGAAGTGTCACCTTATTAGCTGATGTATTGTCAACTGAAATACACATCACCTTTTCAATTTTCCACGCTACCAAACACTGCTCTATCAACTTCCCTAGTTGTTTACCTTGATGACTAGGAATGATACAAAAGTTTAGGATTCTTTTGTGCATATTCCAGTCATCATCCACAAAATGAGTTGTTAGCACCATGTAGTTCACATTTTGGATATTTGTCCATGTATCAGTAGTCAAGCTGACCCTATGCTCGCTAAATTGCCCTTTTTAAATCTTCTTCATGTCATGATAACTTTGTAACAACTCCCTCATAGCAGTTCTTCAAGAAGGAACATGTAGTTTAGGTTGTATAACACTCATCATCCGCCTAAAACCCTCCTTTTCAACAAGATTAAAAGGTTGTTCATCAATCACTAGGTATTTAATAATAGCTTTCAAACTGTCTTCTTGGCTAAATCCCCTAGCAACTAGGATGTTGCTACCATCACTAGAACTACCAAGAACCTTCTGCTTTAAGTCCACGTTTATTTTATACTTTTTGCATACATTGATGACGTGTTTACCAAAAGTACTAGTGCCACCGCCACTGGTATCACATGCAAACACTTGAGCACAGTAATTGCACTTCGCCTTGAGTACATCTACCTTTACCATCTTACTCTTTCATTTAGTTACAACTTCATGTGTTTCTTTCACGGTAAATTTAGTGATATAATCCCAAACCCAAGATCTAGATTGTGTACTTTTTGGAGCATTTGGTGTTTTTCTTTTTCTTGACGGGGGAGTAAGCATGGATTCCTCTGCTTGTACAGGACAAGGTGATGTAGTAGTAGAAGATGTTGCTACTTTACTAATTTCGTTGGGGGTAGTACTTTGAGACATGGTTACGTACTTTGCTCCTGCATTAAACAAAAATTGCCTACAAAACATAAGTACAAATAAACAAAATATACTGTGACATATAAAACAAGGGTTATGGTCTGGACTAAGGCGGTCCTCTAGGTAGAAAAGCATCACAACAAAGCTGTAACCTTTTTAAGGAAGTATTTTTGAATTTTATAACAATACATAAATTCACAAATGCATTCACATAAAACAAGGGTTTCCAAAATTGATTGAGGCGGCACAACTCAAGGAAGACACCACCCATTCTGCACTTGTATAAAAAAAATTAATAATAATCTAGATTGTCATCTTTTACCTAATTGTTTTTACACTTATGTACTTAATTGGTTTTGATGATATCTTTAACCTAATTGCTAGTTTACGTGCAAGACTTTCTCCTATTTCGTGTCATTTTGCTGATCCAACTGAATGTTGTCGTATTTGAACTTGTTACTGTGAATGCAAAACTTTTACTAGTCCCTCCATATTCCTTAAATGCATCCATACAAATAAAATCCAGTAGGTAACAGCTTCAGCCATCCATTCCTTAAATGCATCCATAAAACTAACATTCAGTAGGTAACAACTTCAATCTTCCATTTGATACATTTTGCTTCATTTTTCCTGCAGAACATGTTTTCCCCCATCCATCATGGATTGGGTGCTAAGTTTTTCTAATATAGCCATAGCCCAATTGCTTCTACTCTTAGCAAGTTCTTTAGTACAGAGACTCACTACCAAGGGTCAGATGATATGGCAATGAAATGAAAAGAGTTTATCATGGACTGTTTGGGTATAGAGCATACCAATATATTAGCTTAAAAGTAGACTAAGTAGTCATATAGACTAGCATGAGTATCATTGCTACAGATCATAGACTCAATCATGGAGCTAAACCCAAAGGCAAACCACAACATAACAGACACCAATATATGACAGCAAACAAACTTAGAGACATAACAATATCACATTTTGGTCGTATTTGGGTATTTAATTAAAACAATGAGACATACCTTGAGATGAATGTGATTCTAAAGCCAATTAGATGCTTTCTTGAAAGAAGAAGAAATGCCAATTAGACTTGCAGGCTGCAGCTGAGACTTTGAGATGCTTGCAACCAATTAGTAGCTTCAACCAATTGACAATACGTCTTGCTGCCAAAACCAAAATCAAGAACCAAACATGCAAAAATTTATTCAAACAAACAACGTGAAACCTAATAATAATTTACTCAAGGGAGAATGATATAAAAAAGTACCTTAGGGGAGAAAAGATCCTTCGATCTAAATGGCAAACAGTTAATAAATCAAACATATTGATGATGGATCAATGGAATGAAACAGATGGGGGATCGATCGAGAGAGATCCTTCGATCTTCTTCTTCTACAGATATGGAATCTTAAAATCGAGTGAATAGATAGAGAGAATACGACAACAAAGAAGAGAGGGGAAGAGAAGATGCACGGCTGCACCTGCACGACTTATTTTCTTTTCTTTCTATTTTAGGTTAGACTAACTTGTAAAATTACTAAAATGTGTTTTAAAATGGGTCCAATCTCGACCGTTTCATTTGAAATAATAGGAACCGGGCTCGGGCCGTTTTATAACGGATCTGGAACAATCCGGACCGTATCTAAAAATACAAACTTAAAATCCAGACCGTTTGGAGCAAAATGGTTCGGTTCGATTTGAACCCGCGAATCCTCAACCCGTTTGCCCACCCCTAGATAAAAGTCAACAAAGCCGAACAAGTTTACACCCAAGAATATATAGTTGAGAAGGAAGGTGATTATATACGAATCGAATATGAGAACACAATCATGGGAGTAAGTATAGTCTCAGAGAAGCACTTGTGTCAAACATGACTCATAATATTATCTCCATAAATTCAGTAGTATCTTCCACACATTATGTTTCTAAGTTTCTCCTCTGATTTATGACAATGTGTCGATGATGTTGAGTTTTGGTTCCCACCTGGAAAGAAATCCGATGCATCCAAATCTCGTCCTCCTATGAGTTTGACCTGCAAAACAGATGTTAGACTGCCAAGGACCACATTTTTGGTAGCCGAAGGCACTCCGATGCTTAAGTCAGCACCTATGTTTGAATAACAAAGTAAATCTGAACAAAACTCAGTTAAAGTTGCATACCTTTATCGAATGTTCCATTTACCTTTTATAATGGTCGCGGTTAATTCTCTGTGACTTAAAAGCATGTGAGGCGCAACGAAATGAGATGTTTCTCGTAACAGTCTCCTCCTTGATGGAGATACGTCCGTGGAGGCGTAACTCCCTCCACGACTATTATTTGTGCAACATTCCTTTTCTTTATGAGAGAACTTGTGTCGAGCTTTGATTTGTTCGGGCCTGGATTTTGGCTTTGATTATGTCTTCTTAAATGGGCCTTGTATGGGCCTCTATGGTTGGATTTAACCTTCTTGGGTTATACGAGTCGACCCAATAGATGGGGAGCCAGATCCTTGCGATGGATGTTCTTTGCCACGTGTATGGCCGTGATGTCGGTCTATTTTGATGTATCATCATCTACTCCCCCTTAGTTAGTTGGTATGTTTAGTACTCTTACTATCTGTTGTTGCTACTGTCTCTCCAAAGTTTCGTCTGCCTGCTCGTTTTAGCGCAATTTTGGGATTTCGTGCGACTGTCATATCTTGCATGTTCTCCCAAGAGTGGACATTTCGCTGCTCGTCCTTATAAAAGGATAAGTTTAGTATGGGTTTACTCTACTTTGCACCCCTTTAATTTCCAATTGTTGATTCTTTGATTTCTCGCTGTTGCTTTGCAATCATGTCTAGCTTCGGGGTTTTGAGTGGCGATGTGCTTGATATTTGTGAAGCTTTCTTGCCTAAGCGGGCGACACATGGGACTTTGGATAGCATCCGTCATGATTATTCATTGCCAGCCTACCTGGATATCATTCTCCCCGACGACAGTCCTTGTCGTCCAAAACATGGGTATATCGTCTTGTACCCTGGTATGTTCCATTTTGGCTTCAGCCTTTCGGCTCCTGCGATTGTCTGGGAGTACCTAAATTTGGTTGGCATCGCCCTCGCCCAATTGGCTGCTGCTTTTGCGACCTTAGCAAGGGCTACCGCTTCTGGTATCCCCATGAATGTTAGGGCTTTGCATTCCCTGGTGGAATTTAGTCTAAATGCTAATCACACCTATTGTATTCATTCTCCGTCTTGTTTCAAGAGTTTGTGAGAAGAGTATGAGGGTTGGCCGAGGTTCTGGTTTTATGCATCCCTTGGTTCCAATTATTTTAGATTGCGCGAGAATCAGATTCTACGGTCATTTCGGGAACCTAAGATTGTCAAGTTCTCGTTGTCGTCGGAAGAACATGAGCTCTGTAGTCGGTTTGGCAATCTTCCTCGAGTCTTGGTGGAAGATTTTCTTAGTACGGATTCCATTATCCGTAGTGGCTTGTATTCGTTGGGTGAGGAGGGTCGTGAGGAGCCTATTGTCAGTCGTGCCTTGGAGGTGACTATTGCGTGTGTTGGTGATGTGATGTCGGCCGCAGAAAGAGGTCTGTTGATGAGCTTGTATATCGAATTGCTTCTTTCACTGCCAGATGTTCTGGGAGTACTGGCTCGATTGTTAGGAAAAGGAAAGTTCCTAGGCCTCCCAGCCCTTCTAAGATGTTGGTTGTCAGTTCTGACCATGTTTCAAAGAGGAAAAAGTTCGCCACCTCGATTCTTGATGCTGCTAGGGCTCCTTCTCTCCGAAATGGAGGTTGTGGTTCGGAAGATGATTATTCTTCTCTAGAGGATGAAGAAGTTAACCGAGTTCTTGAAAGGAGCAAGGAGGTTTCCCGTCTTTTAGATGACCGTGAGAAAAGTTTTGTTGCCTCATTCGATTTTCCAGTTTCTGTTAGCTTGATGGTTGACGACTCTCACATTATTGAAAACAAAATGCTTCAGCTTGGTCTTTGGCAGTCTGAGAATCCAATGGGTACTGAGACTTTAGATGATTTTGAGTTCGACACTGGAGGATTGAGTGGCTACTCGAGCTTGGGGCTTCAAACTCCACGTTTCTTCTGTTGTTGCTAGGACCTCGGGATCACCTACTACTCCCTCTGTTTCTCGTTCTGTTTTGACTGCGCCCTGGGAGTTTTGCTGGCCATTCGAGATTGATGTGCAGGATAGCACTCGCAACCTCATTGGCGTTTGGTTAATAGGGCTTTTATGCCCGTACGTCCACCTCGTCATCATATTGATGAGGGCATTCAACACCTTATGGAAGGGATGACACATCTTACTTATGCGGTCGTAATGGGGTCAGACTGTAAGGTTGCCCATGATCAGGTGGCGCTCATTGAGCGAAACTTGGCGGGACATATTCTGATCCTTTCTCACGTTCTCTGCCAACTTGATTCATTGTGGGACATATACTGCACAAACATCATTGAGGGAACTCGAGGCCATTCGGGACCTGTTTGCTTTTGATATCGAAACGTCTGAAGTTGGGTAAGTTGTGGTCTCGTCTGGAAGCTACTGAGAAAGAGTTGTCCGACAGAAAGGCTGAACTTGACGAGGCCATTCGTTCTCCTGAAGAATGTTCTGCCAGTCTTAAGGCTTCTGTGACTCAAATTCTCAGCTGAATTTCAAGTTTGTCGCAATCAAGTCTCCAATTTTTGCTAGACTTGCAATCGTTGATAACGAATTAGCGTCGATCCGAGTCGAGCTATCATTTGTTACTGAAAGGCTAAAGGTAGCAAGACCGCGAATTGGAAAAGAGTGGTCGATGGTCGCCATGACTTCTTGTATTTCCCGGAGATGCAAGGTTTAGACATGTCAAAATATCGTTGGTGCCAAACATGAATTTAATGGCATCAAGGAAGTCATCCGGATTCACTGAGTGATCCGGTTGTTGGAGATTTTCCTCAGCACTTGTCTGAGCCTATACCACCTAGAGATGCTGGTAATGTCGATGTCCTTCCTTAATTGTTTCTTTTGATTATCTTGTAATCTCCATTTTTTAGAAGATCAATGGAAATTTTATATTTCGCATTTGTTGTGTCTAGTATGTCTAGCTTATCAGCTTTTTACTTACGACATTCCTGGCAGATTTCTGACTCATTCGTCCAGTTTTTATGAATGGCTTCAGTGTTCGACATTCTAGTCGTATAGAAGCTCTTTTTACGAAATTTGATTCTATATCTGGATTATGATGTCGTACATTATAGTCGACAAGAAAAAGTTCAGCTCTTACATCTTGGTACTTTATTACTTCGTGGTGGATCAAGCTAGAAGTTTTTGTTTTTATGTCTGACTCGTTCATCCGGTACATATATTTGCTTTTGCTTGATACCCTAATTGTGTTGAGTATTTCCACGAGTTGAGTTTTTAATCTGACTTCCTTGTCCTGACTGATTTTTTTGTTGTTTTGAATTCGAAATGGACGATTGAGAAAAGAAGTTCATTGATGATATATTTTTAAACGCTCTACATTCCATGGTCGAGGTAGCTTTTCACCCTCTTTATTTTCCAACTTGTATGTTCCTGGTTTGTTGATCTAGATTACTCTGTATGGTCCTTCCCAATTTGGGTTTAGCTTGCCCGCACCAGGTTCCTTTGTGTTGAGTTGGACTTTTCGAAGTACCCAGTCGCCAATGTTAAAAGTGTGGATTTGCACCATATTTTTGTAATATTCGTCCATACGTTGTTGGTAGGTCGTTGTTTTGATAGAGGTTGCTTCTCATTTTTCCTTGAAGAGGTCTAGCCTAACTCTCAGTGCCTCAATGTTATCCTCAGCGCGGAATTCTTTGGTTCGGAATGTCGGCATAACGATCTCCACGGGTATCATTGCTTCTGATTCATACACGAGGGAGAAATAGGTTTCTCCCTTAGGAGTTCGTTTTGTTGTTTTGTATGACCAAAGGATGCCAGACAACTCTGATGTCCACAATCCTTTTGCTGCCTCGAGCCTTTTTTTGATTGCTACCAAGATTGTCCTATTGGTGACCTCGACTTCTCCGTTTGCCTATGGATGGGCGGGCTCAAGGAAGTGTTGTTGGATATTTAGGTTTTCACATAGCTCATTAACCTTCTTGCCTTCGAATTGTTTCCCATTGCCTGTGACGATTAGCCTTGGGATCCCGAATTTGTATATTATGTTTCTCCAAAGAACTTCTCGACTTGGGTGTCTTCTATCTTTGCAAGGGGCTTTATTTCTACCCACTTAGTGAAGTAGTCTACTGCTATGAGGAGAAACTTCTTTTTGTCGGACGCGGGAGGTGGTCCTACGATGTCCATTCCCCATTGTACGAATGGTGAGGGGCTACTCATCGGAATCGGGTTTTGTCCCGGCATGTGAGAGTATGGGGCAAATCTTTGGCATTTGTCACATGTGCGAATGAGCTTTTGAGCGTCTGCTTGCATCGTTGCCAGTAGTAACCCGGCTTGAGTGCTTTTGGGCCAGCATTCTTCCCCCTCGGTGGTTTTCGCATGTACCATGGCGGATCTCTTGCAGAACATACTCGACATCTTCTTGATAAAAAACACCTTAGCAACGGGCTCATGGCATACCTTCTGTAGAGTCTGTGATTGATCATGGTGTATCGTGTCGCCCGATTTCGTAATTTTTGGGCTTCCATCTTATCTGTTGGGAGTTCTCCGTTTGATATATATGCTAGGATTGGAGTTGTCTAGTTTCTCTCTTGATTCGTGGTGCATGCTTCTTCCACCTGGTTTTCAAGTATGGAGCTTCCTTGCATCATGACGAGCGGATTATAATTTTCCTTAGTTGTTGATGCTTCCTTTGCTAGTTCGTCAGCTCTTTTGTTTTTTCATCCTTGCGCATTGTTGAATGATCGCATTCTGGAAGCCTTCTACTAGTTCTGTGGTTTTTTTATGGTAGGCCTTCATTTGGGTGTCTTTGACTTGAAACTCGCAGTTTAGTTGATTGATCACCAGTTTGGAATCAGTAAAGACACTGATGTCTTTTATTCCTAAGTGATTTGCTAACTATAGCCCAGCTATCACAGCTTCGTATTCGACTCATTGTTTGAGGCTCTAAAGTTGAATTTTATAGCTTTCTTCAATGCGATGCCTTCCGAGTTGTACATGACTAATCCAGATCTGCTTCCCGCCTCATTGGATGTTGCATCACAGCGGAAGATCCATCATTTGTTAATTGGTTTGGATTGTTCTCCTTCGCTCTTGCTTTTCGTTTGTTGGTTTTTGCTTCCTATGAATTTAACGATGAAATTTACTAATGCCTGAGCCTTAATAGCGGTTCTGGGGTAATAGCTAATATCAAATTGCCCAAGTTCTATTGCCCATTTCACCATTTTCCCCGATAGATATGGTTTGTGCAATACTGACGGAAGCGGTTGTTCGGTCATAACCGTGATTGGATGCGCTTGGAAATACGGTCGTAGTTTTCTTAAAGACATGATTAGGGCGAGCGCCAATTTCTCTAGGGCTAGATAGTTGATCTCTGCATCGGCAAGTGTTTTTTTGTTGTAGTACATTGGTTTTTGCTAAGCTTACTGCGTGGTCAAACACAGATAGATATAGATACAGTGCTTCCCCCGTGTTTGGATTTGTTAGTAGCTATGTGTTCCCCATATATGTTTTTAGGCTTTGAAAAGCTTCCTCACATTCCTTATTCCATTTGAATGTCTTGTTTCCCTTCAGAATTTTGAAGAAATGTAGGTATTTGTCCGACGATCTAGAGATGAATATTTTCAAAGCTGTTATTCTTCCATTTAAGACATTGTACACTTTTATGTTCGTTGGTGACTGCATGTTGAGAGACACCTGTATTTGCTTTGGATCAGCCTTGATTCCTCTATGGAGCCACTGACATTTTTTGTCGAACCGACTTTTTGTCGGGGCTCACTTGTAATTTGTGAGAAATGATGGGCTCACTTTTTTGTCGAACCGACTTTCTACAGTTGGATCAGCTCCTTGGTGAGTTCGGGATGAATCTTTGTGCCAATCTAGACTGCTTTCTCTATTTTGTTGTCTAGGTAAACTACGATCGTTTCTTCTTCCGGCTGTCCGGTGTTAGGTCGATATCATGGGCTGGTTGGAGCCATATTATCGATCGAAAAATCCGAAATCGTCTAAGTTGTTGTGAAAGCTCTTCTGATCGTTGTAGTAATTTCTATTTGTGAGGAATCTTTATCGTTGCGAAATGACACTCACGAGCTACTGGTTGATTTCCTTTGATTCTTTCGATACCATTGTCGGTGTGGTACTTTAAGGATTGGTGCATAGTTGAGGAGACTGCGTCCATTTTGTGTATCTAAGGTCTCCCGAGTAACATGTTATACACGGAAGGAGCATCAACGACAAGGAAGTCTGTCAATAACACTCGTTGCTTTCCTGGTTCTGCTTTGACCAGTAGCTAAATCATCCCTAGTGGAAGATATTGTTTCCCGTTGAAACCTACCATTGGTTGATCGCTAGGTGAGAGCATCTCATTAGTGTACCGCATCCTTCAAAAAGTTGTCTGGTATAGGAGGTTGGTTGAGCTGCCCGTGTTGACCAACACCCTCTTGATTTCCCACCTAGCTATCATGACCGAGATTACTAAGGCATCATTGTGCGAGAAATTAACTCCATCTGCATCTTCGTTTGAGAAGCTCAGAGTCCTCTACATTGTCTTTGCGTGTTGTGTTGACGGCTCTTGGTATCTGATCTTTGCTCGTAGGTTTCTGACTACTCGCTTTCGGGATTGGTTGGATTGCTCATTTTCTCCAGCTGCACCATGCAAGACGTATATTGTCTCATTTGGTCGTTCCCCCAGTGATTGTTTCATCCTCGGGCTTAAATGAATTCTTCGAATCCTCCTCTGACATGGCGTTCGATCTCATCCCTCAGGCTATGACAATCTTCGGTATCGTGGTCGTAGTCATCATGGAAGAAGCAGTTTTTGTTCCGTCTTTCTAGATCTCCTCTCATTTTTGGTGGCCATTTGACGTCTTCCCTTCCTGCTATAGCTTTAAGGACCTCGCTTCGACTCGCTATCAAGGTCGTGAGCAATTTCTCTGTCGGTTCACGTTTGGCCTTCTTCGGTTGTAGTTTTCCAAACTTTTGTTGGTTATTCAAAACTGTTATTGATATGATGTCGCCTAAGATGAGTGATTTCTTCTTGAGGTTTGTTGTCATCCAAGGCTTGGATGAGTTTATCCACCATTTTGATTATGTGGTTCATCTGAGCCATGAGCATCTCTACACGGGGGTCTAAATGGATTCCCCAAGATGTCAGAGACGTCTCAATTGTTACCTATTGAAGCTCTGTTCTCTCCAGTGCAATTGGTTCGACGGTTGTTGCTGGGTTGATATCATGAGACATGTCATATTTTCCATTGCCAGATTGAGGATTTGTACAACGTTCCATTGACTTTGATAATTTCTTGATCATTAATCAGATTTCGGTGAAATTTATCCTTGTGAATTTTCTTTTTAGAAAGGAGACGACTAAGCATCTTTTCCTGGAAGGTGAACTGGCTAGGAGGGTTTGGAATCATTTTGAGTTGATTTTTTATATTCATGTTTATAGACCGATAAAATTATTTTCCATGCTTAACATCTGGTTTCATAAAGCCAATCCTTTGACCTTGTCAGGTATCATCATTCATTATACACCTCTTTTTATTTTATGGGAGATTTGGCTTCAAAGGAATAAAAAATTTTACGAAGGTAAGGACAGGTCCCCAAACTATGTGATAATCAAAGTTTATTACTGGATCAGATGTGTTTACAAGTACTTTACTCCTAAAAAGAAGGATAGAAATGAGGATCTTTTGCTTAGTTGGGTCTGCGAATTAAGACGGTGGTGGAGGCCAAAATTAGAGTAGTTTATTGAAATTTTCCCCCGATTGGTTAGTATGCCCTTAATATAGATGGCTCCTCAAAAGATAATATGGCGATAGGAGGATTTGTGATTAGGGATCATGAAGGTTGCTTTGAGGCCAAGCAATGTTTTTTTGGGCAAGGAACAAACAATGTGGTGGAAACTAGAGCCATGTTAGAGGGCTTGCGATTATGTAAGTTGAAGGGCTATATGAATTGTTTGATTCAAACGGATGCCATGTCAGTTAAACAAGGGTTTTATTAGGAAGTAAGGATTTTGTGGTTCCTTGTTGACTAGTGGAGGGAGATAGAAGAAATCAGTAAAACACTAAGGTGTCATTGTAGTCATGTTTTTAGGGAGACAAACTTTGTGGCGGATGCCTTGGCTAAACTTGCCCAAAATGAACAGGTAACTAGAGATCACACATGGCCTTCTCTTCCGAATTGGCCTAAATCCTTGATCTCTCTGAATACAAATCGGACTACTTATTTGAGAAAACTAAAATGAATTTCTGGGACTCGTATTTGCCTAAATACATTTTGTGGAAGAGGAGTTTTTGGGTTGGAGGATAGCATGATTGCTACGTATTGCTATTTCATTTCACGTTGGATCTGCTTTTCCTAGAACATAGAGTCTTGTTGAAGCTTAAAACAGAGCAATTTCAGAATGTAAAATATAGATGTGTACTTATTTTTTGTGCCAAGCAAAAATAGAGAACTATACTCTGCCATTGGGGATTGTTTTGAGGTCTCACTTGAGCTGTGTTGGTGGCTTCTTGTCGGTGGTATTTTGTCAAAATCGTTGTTGCAGGGAAATGTTTTGGGGACAGTTTCTGTCTCATGGAGCAGGCAAGTGCAGTCACGGTGAAGGTGCATGAATATGATGTAGACACGGCGTAGGAGCAGGATTTAACGAAGAGCTTGATAAGAAGATTGGATTTTGCTTATTGGAACAACAACTGATCAAGGAATGCAAGCTACTGAATGTAGGGACTAATGCGACTGCAAGCAAGGTTTTGGTAGCAGATGATTTGGTTCTTGGCAACATATGTTTTGGTTCTTGGTTATTGGTGCTTTGGATAGCAAGCAAAGGAACTTTTTGCTATGATTGATTTGCTTATTTATTTGGTGAATTAGGCCTTTCCTTGGTGAATAAGACCTAACCTTTGGTGAATAAGGTCTAATTTCTTGAATAAGGTCTAGAGCTTTGGTGATTTTGATCTGGTTTTCTTTTAGTTTTTTGATGTTTTTAGTTAGAAAGGGATTGTTTCCTTAAGTTTTTTATTCGAGTAATGTCGTAACGTACCCTTGAAGAAGTGTACAAGTTTTTTGCTATAGTAATAAAGGTCTGGCATCCTATAGTTGCCCCTCCCCATGGAGGTTAATTTAAAAATAAAACTAAAATGTAATATGAGGGATCAAAGTTTGAAGATATTTGCAACAGTCAATCAATTGTATATTGATGATTTCCCGAAAAGAGCTTATTTCCTTGAAACTCATAACATCAAGGATTTAAATGACAAGCGAGGCTTTTAGGAAAAAAATAAATTTATGACGAATTCATTCTCTATCCACTTCAACAACAATGTTCATTTCGCATTCACTAAGATGATTACTAGAATCCCCCGAATCGGACTTTTCAACCCACTCTCAAGAAAAGTACCTTGGATCTCCTCTATTGTTCTTTAGGAAAAAAAATAAAACAAGTGATTTTACCTTATTAAGAAAGTAAACTCTAGGCTTTCATATTGGAAACAAAACTTCTCTCTCAAGCGGCCAAAACTATCATGATGAAAATTGTTGCCAGTGCAATCCCTACCTACAACATGAAACTTTCCCCCGCCCGGCTTCTATCACAGAAAACTAGATGAAATCAATAGAAACTTGTGATGGCAAGGTTTTAAAACCAACAAGGCTCTACACCTTTGTGTTTGAGAATGCATCATCAAACCACTTGTTTTAAGTCGGCTTAATATTCTTCTCGTGAGGAAAGGAAACTTGGCTCTTATGGCCAAATTAGTTTGGCACTTGGCAAACAATCATCGAATCTGAACTAGGCTCCTCAAAGCACTTTATTATAAAGTGGTTCCTTTCATTCAAATAAAACCTAAAAAGGTTTTTTTTTTCATTGGAAAGGGATCCCCAAAATTTTCCTTGGTATAAGCCTTTAATTGATTAGTTTTGATATCTAGAATGCCTCTTGGATCAAACTAAACTTCACCTTGGTCGATCTTAAAGCTTCATCTCAAATTATTCTAACAACAAATGTCACCATCACTCATGTCAATCATCTCACCTTACCATCAGTTCAACTTTGAATAACTTGGACTCCATAGTTGTCCATTTATTTTTCGTTCTGGTTCAAATGAGGACTGTTTGGTTCACATATTGACAAAAATAGCACTTTCTCGGTTTAAAATGCAACCAAAACTTTCAAAATAAACTTGTCACTTGCTTAGTCTACCTTTTTAGCACTACAACACAAATGGTGATTGATAGCACATGACAATAGCGTTTTTTTATAAAGTGCTATAAAAGGGCAGACTTTGCTCAACTTGTATAATTTATCTCACATTGTGAAATGCTATCAAAGGTTGGGCGGGAGTACTGGGCGCCAAAGTGCCCGCTCGATCAAAACCAAAAAACAAACAAAACAGAACAAAGAAAGAAGGAAGCAGAAGCCGAAGCCGAAGTCTCATCTCCCTCTCCCTCTCCCTCTCCCTCTCCGATTGCTCTCATCTCCCTCTTCGTTCTGCTCTCCCTCTTCGATTGATCTCCCTGTAGCTGTCAACGCCCAACCTGTTTCACCGTGCTCTCCCTCTCCAACGTGCTCTACTTCTCGCCGTGTTCTCCCACTCCGTTTCAGGTCTCTCATTCTCAACACACTCACTATCTCTTGCTTTGCTTTCACCGTAAACCCTAACAATTTTATTTTTTTTTGTATCAGTTTTTGAAGTAATGGATGTTATGGATTGGTAGATTGAAGGCTTTGAAGGATCAATTTTTTCATATAGGTAATTGTCAATTTTTTAGGGGAGAGGAATTGTAATTTTTTCTTTTTTCCTCTTTGATTTCCTTATGAATTGCATTTTTGATGTTTGAGGCATTTTTGTTGTTTTTTTAATCTTAGAAAATGAGTTACTTTTGAGTTGGGGATTTACATAGTTACCAAGGACTGCATTCCTAATTTGCTTGATGCATTTTGCTTTGGTTGGAAGATGATGGGAACTTTTATAAAGTCTGATAGGCAGATAATGTTGTGGGGAATGTTCTGAAATTCTAATTTGTGCATGATAATACTCAATAGTTGTGCCCTTTAATTTATTGATAATATTTTAAACTTTTTAAATTCAGTATAGTACCTGCAGAAATGCTTTTTAGTTTGATCTTTGGTGGTATTGATGAAATACATGATGAAATTATAACTCTAGATGTCTAAATAAACAGTAATGTAATAATTTCTATGGTATAGGCTGAACTCTTTTGTTCTAATGGCATGGCATTGTAGTGAGAGTTTTTTTTTTTGGAATAGATTGTTCATATATTCTTTTCCTTGTGTGTTTATAGTATTGTATCTATATCTACTTGATTTGTTCAGTTAGAATGTTGGAAGATGTTGAGAATAGTTTCATTATATATCTTGGGCATTCATGAGTAGGTTAGAGGATGGGAGGAATCCTTCATATCTTTGCCATGATTTTAATGCTTTTTGATAGTGGCATGATTCTCTGTTTTTCCATTTCTTGATTAATTAAGGCTTCTTTTATTGTAAGATACGTTGGCACATATAAGTTGTAGGTGTTGTTGATAAACTAGATGATGTATTAACTAATGTGGTACAGTGACATTGTTTTGGCTCAAATGATTCTGGGTGACTATTGTCACTTTCATTTGTAAAGAGAATTATGTGTAATTCCTTCCTCGCTTATTTGAGATATTATTAGACTTATTTATGAAAGAGGGGTGCTATTAAGTGCATTTTGCAAATTTTATTTGTATAAAGAGATGTGTGCCTTGGAAGTTTGACTTTTCTTATTTTGATGAGGTTTAGTATGCGTGATATATGACTGTGTTTTATGAGAATGTTTAACGATTCCTTGTTCTTATTTTTGTCATTGTTCCTTTCTTTCTTATATCTTGTTAGTATGAGCAAATTATGTGCTAGTTCTTTCGATTGTAAAACAAAAAGTGTCTGATTTCCTACTGTTGGTTTATCTTAAAATTCAAAATAGTAATGAAGTTTCAAAATAGTATCATTTTTTTATTGTGCCACTTTTAAGTGTTAAGTGCTTATATATTTTCACGTGTAATGGGACTCAAATAGGGTAATGTGTTCTGCTCGTTTCTGTTGTTTACATTTTTTTTCTCACTTGGACTAATACTTTGTCAGTTTAATGACTTTAATCCTGTCATCTGTTTTTTAGGCTTGTTTTTCTTTCTTTTGACAGAAAAGTGGAGAAGTTGGGTTTTTGGAAGCTGAATGTTATAAAGGTGATCCAAAAAGCAAGAAAGTGTATTGTCGTTCTACGCAACAAGCAAGTTTAGGAGGGAAAGAAGAGTTAATTCACTACAACACAAATGCCTTTTAATAGCGTTTCAAAAACGCTATGGTAGGATACCATAGCGTTTTAGAAAACACTATGTCTGCCGGAGCTATAATAGACCCAGGGTCTATTATAGCGTTTTTAAAACACTATAGTAAGTTGCCTATTATAGCGTTTCAAAAACGCTATGGTAAGTATACATAGCAAATTTTTTTTTTTTTTTTTTTTTTTTTTTGCTATCAACTGTCAATTATTTTCAACTCAAAATTAGAAGCATTCGCATTATAGAATCCAAATAGGATCACTAACAACAAAAAAAAAGATCTGAAACATTCAATTATTTTCACAACTTAAATTATAATCACAACAATAGTAAAACCAGATTGAAGAAAAGAATGTGACCTTGAGATGGGGTCATTGTTTAGAGTTCCTAACAACTAGTGCCTTAAGAACGGGTGCAGAGAGAGCACCCAAAATGACACTGATGAGCACAAGTTACGCTATCCACTCTTCATCTACCTCAAGTAACTAGGGTTCTCTTGGCAGCCTGATCAATCTTCTTATAATACAATTGCTTAGAGGGGACGGGTGTGTCATCCAGCGACTCTACCACAAAGGCGAGTATTTCTTGGAATTGGGTACTCGTCTCTGATAGAATTTACAGGTGAATATACTCGAAGGTAGAATTGTTGTCCCAAGTATTGGCGAGCCCAGAACTCTAATCTCAAGTTCCACATGCCTACATTGTCGAGTGGCACATATATAGATGTCCAAGACTTGGGGTAAACCTGCAAAAGTGGAGACAATTTAAGCATTTCAGAGTGTGGAAAAAAGGTCTTGAAGCTGAAACAAGTACAAAGCTTGGGAAGGGACAGAGAGTCTTCATAAATAGATTAGGACTGGACAGCATCTCACCTGAATGGTGCAACGTGCAACTGCATCCCTGAGATTGTATTGTTTCCTGCTTGCATCAGTCCACTGTCCTCCATCCATGCTGCACAACATAGTATAAGTAAATGTCAGAATGAATTTAGATGAACGTCGGACAATGAAAATTCAAAAAGTGGGACTAATATAATCTTACCCAACCACGAAGAAGGAATAACCATCAAGATGGTAGCTCTGGAGAATGTTCTCGTAATTCTCAAATACAATCTCGACGAACGCTCTAAAATCAGCAGCCATGACTGGTGTGTCAAGGTACAACCCTTGTCCATGTGGGCTGTCAGAAATACCCCCAAGTTTATAAACACCACTAATCTTGAAGAAATCACCAAGCTTCAGAAGCGTATCCGCAGGGACAAAGGAGACACTGTTGATTCCATATCTTTGTTTCTCACCGACTTGGCCAACAGAGCTAGCAAGCCTAATTGTTCTACTGGTATTGACGAGGCCATAGTGGTATGATCCTTGTGGGTTTGGCCTTGGTCCACTTGCAGTGAGATTAGTCCTGAAATACAGAAGGTGGCACTCAAATAAGTCAAATTCAAGCAAGTTTTGTTTTGAAGTAGCATCGTGTCGTTAACATTAGTAAATAAAATGTCTAGCCATTGAACAGAAAAATGTACCTGATGGATCGCGCTTGGTTGAGAGACCAATCGACTTAGATGGTAGGACCGCCTGGGACAGGGCCAGAAACTGGGCCAGCAGAATTGCTATAGCGAAGGAGGGCAGTGGTGGTGAGGACCTTAGTGGTGAATCGGGTTGAGACCGCAATGTAGTAGTCCCGGCCTGGTTGATCAGCTGTGACTAGAACCAAGTAAGACTGACCAACATGGACATCAAGTGAGGAGTATGTGGTATGGACCGTATGTGTTCCCTCAACTTCAACCAACTTCATGGTATGGCCCTGGAATCGAATGTTGAGCGAATTCTCCAGTCCAACATTCGATATCCTGAACCTGTATGTCTTCCCTGTAAGACATTTCACATTATGATTAAATCCATTTAAGCTCTTGACGACATTTGATGAATGAATTGAACTATAGCATTTGATAGTAAGTACCTTGTTCCACTGCAAAGGAGACACCATTAGGCCCACGACCATTGATGAGAACACCATCGGGGAAAGGTAGCTTTTTATCGCGGTCCAACTTGGCTCGCAGAGTCTAAGAATACAACAATAACTTTGTCAATGTACGTAAAATAAACGATGATTTTGTCAATGTTATTAGCTCAAGTATTGAGTACTTGCGAATTGCAATAATGCAAAATAAACACATGCAGCTGTCCTAAAACAGACAAGTGACATAACGATCATTTACAAGCAACAGCACATGATATAGTTGGTTCCTATGAAGACTTTATTAAAGGATCGATTAGGGGGTTCTAAAAGCCAATAACATTATGGGCTCACACACTTTCTCGTCCTATTATAAATGTTCATCACATGATAAAAACATGTTTTATTCTCTTTTGCTTATTTTTATGAACTGTTTATCGTAAGTTCTAATTGTTTACACTAGGAATATATATAGATGTTTAACGTGTGATTAGCCTTGTACCAATCTCCGATGAGAACGGTGTAGTCTCCAGCAGGGTCAGGGAATGGAACAGGAATTCTTGGTCTACTGAGAATTATGATTCCTCCGAAGCCACCTGCAGCCTTGTGGAATGCAGTAGAGGGGTAGTAGAAGAAGCTACCAATCTGGTCCTTCACCTGGAGAGTGTAAGTAAAATTCCTGCCAGGAGGGATTGGGCAGGTTGTACCATAAACGCCATCTTGCCATGAATTCCTCCTCTGCAGTATTCCATTCCTGTTTTACATAACATAAAACCAGAATCAGTGAAATCCAACCATGTTTTGTATAACATAAAACCATAATCAATCATTAATAATAAAGCTCACAATTTCTAGATGGAGCCAGGACACTATATATAACAACCCTACAATCCATGTCATTAGAGGCAGAGAACCTCCAACAGGAGAAGGGTCTTCAGAAATAATCCAAGATCTACTCTTGTGCCTCAGAGTATTACGTACTCCAATCACTAATGTCCATGTTTGAGCTCTTTCTTGGGTGTCAATGGTTTTTAATCCATCAATTACGAAATCTAAAATAGGCTTTAATCTAAAATAGGCTTTAATCCATCACTAAAGAAAAAAAAATCACATACAAATGAACCTGGCTAAGGATATTATCCCCGAAAAAAAAAAATATTCAACATCCATCAGATAACCAGATTACTAAAGGGAAAATAATGAAAATTTCTCAGATTTTTACATCATTCACTCGGGATTGAGTCAGACCCAGATTTTGCTATAGGTCACAAGGCTTGCAAAACACTTCACCTCTTGTGTGCTACAGGGCATGTTCATTACCCCACATCAAGAAACGGTGTTGCCTCATGCTAACATGATAATCACTAAAAAATCAAGGGATGTGTCGTTGAAAGAAGTACAGCTCCATTGTCAATTACCTACGCAGACATCTAATACATTCACGCTCAACATGTTAATTTCAGCAAAATATATCTAACATGGTAGGATCCAGCAGCAAAGAGACCTCTTTAGCTCCATTGTCAAATACCTACGCAGACATCTAATACATTCACGCTCAACATGTTAATTTCAGCTAAATATATCTAACATGGTAGGATCCAGCAGCAAAGAGACCTCTTTGATCAGACCATGCGCAGATGAGTTTTTTTCTCTATCATAATCCACCATGCAGTTGTGTTTATTCTACTAGCATGAATTCACGAACTACATTGTGTAGCTGAGTTTGTCTTACCAACGTGTTGCATTCCCCAAATAAAATAGAGCCAGAACAAATAAGGAGACAACCAGAATAAACAAGGAGACTGTAATCAAGACTGCACTAATAATTTGGAAGGACACTTAGAAATGGGATAAAGTATAATGAATGTTGTTCAGAAGAGTTAAAAATAAAATAAAATGAAATAGTATACAGTATGGAGTATTGGACATTCAATCTAGCATCAAAGAAAACAACTTGTCAGATTTCCTTGTCGACTGGGGGTGTTTAGTTTTCCAATTATTAGCCCCTTTTAATTTTTTCATACATCTTTTTTCTATTGGAATATGTTTAAACATTCTATCCGAAATATACACTCAAGATGTGTCAGAATAAACTATAAATAAAACAATTAATACTAAAGAAATCATCAGAATGCAGTTATGTCAAGAGTGAGTACCATTATCAGAATTTAGTTGGCCATATCAGCCAGTGCACTGAAAGCTTTCAATTGCTAAGCTCTTATTTGTATTCTCCGCTTCAAAACCTAGAACACCATCCATCAGACCTTTTTCATCTGGCTCAGCTAATAAATACAACTATGATTCGATTTATATTAGGAAACTACATGATGTAAAATATAAAAAGTAAACATGATTCAACTTATATTTAAAGTTCTATCACTTTTGGAAAGTAAATGTGATCAAAGGCATAATTTTCTTAATAAGTGGAAACTCCTAATAGCTAAACTTGAAACTTGTATTACTTTTCTGAATGGTATAGTTGGTTATGAAATCTAAAGGCATAAGTTTTCAATAATTGTCAAAACATTACTCCGTCTCTCTTTAACAGAGAAGATTTCTCCATTTGAGCTGACATTGAGATGGTAGTTTAATAATGTCCCAAACCATCCACTACCCGATTGCTTCATCAACATAATCGCAAAGTACCATACAGGATTGCATGCACATTCATTCCTAATAAGCATAAAATCTTCTGGAGAAATCCAACTATCTCCCAAAGCAACTCCTGATTGAAAATGTGACAGGATTAATGTTAAAAAAGGGTGTATGTTGATTAAAAGTACTCACGTTAGGTCCTATAAAGTTTATGTCGTGTTCTTTGCACATTTCAACAAAAGCTGAAACCATATCCAGGATGCAACATGGTACATCCACGGCTGATAGCAGCAGATAAAACATTTGGAATCACCAAGTATCTTAAAGAACATTGAAAAATGAAGGTTATCAACTATCACAAGGATCCTGTAGATAAACATTCCATCTGACAAAATAATTCTAGCTCGAAATGTGAAAACAAATAAAGTAGAAAAGGGAGTAACATAAATTGTGAACATGAAGTAATTAGATAAACAACATACACCCTTCATAAAATTCATATTGAATGACTTCATAAAAAAAATTCATATTGGTTGCCATATTGGAGGGATAGAAAGAGAGAGAGAAACCTGAACTGAAGAAAGCACTCCTGGTGAAAACCGCACATAGCATTGGCTGCCATAGACTGCAGAGCTGACATCAAATCCACTGCCCACTTTTCCTTGTGCAATACAATGAGCACTTTGAGATACTATATGCACCAAATCAAGATCTGCGGTGTCCGCCTCTTGATGTGGAGCTTTGGCTGAAAGGGTTAGATTGACAACTCCAAGATAATGGAGGAGAGCAGTAACCACTGTTGTTGTCATTGCTGCAGATGAGCCCAATCCAGTTTTCGCGACTTCAGGCTTGCCCTTGTCTCCATTAGAACCCTCTACATTAAAGGTAATTGATGCAAAGGGTGGAAGTGAGGCCACTGAATCTGGTGTCAAAGGGAGCCCACATGCTTCAATCTGACATGCAAAAGTATGAACATTATTATCTTTGATCAATAAGGACGATGGGGAGATGAAATATTCTAACTAATAATAAGGTGTAATCGAAAGCTATTAAACTGTAATGAAGTACACTCCATTTTCTAACATTGTGTCAATCATTTTTCGTGCTTAAAATGTCGGACATGTGCTGCATTATAATGAGGTGCCTGTCTCAAATCCATCCATGCGTGTGACTCCAACCCGTCATCCTTGTATCAAAATAAAGTCACACATTGGAGAGATGAATCCTTTAGTGACATTTTGTATGTGGTTTTTCTAGAGAGCTGAGGGGGCGTTAGTTTTACATTTGTCCACTTCTGGAATCAAGCAACAAAATCATCAAATTCTATTCAATGCTTCTGGTAATCCTTGTTCTTCAAATAACTGTTGAATCTTGGTTAAATATTTTTTCTTAATGATCAAGTTGATCTATTTACTAAAGCGAAGATGAATCATTTATCCTACTCCTACCAACGCTACGCAGTTTAGAAAAAAGTTTCAACAAGAAAAAACAAATATTAATTTATACTCCCTCAGTGACAATATTAATCAGTTCTACAATGAGTAGTACCCATCATTTGACAACATCGATAAAAATATTCAAGCTATTATGCACAACAAGATTTCATGGAGATCTACCTCGAAATTTATTCTATTCTATTGTGGGATTTGATAAAAGGAGAGTTTCCAATTGTATTCAAAAGTACTTAAGTACTGATTTCCCAATGTTGGAAGCTTCGGAAGATGAAGTCAGGGGCATCTCAATTCTGAAAAAAACTAGTTGAATGATCGCACACCTATGAATTTGTGATACCTCCTATCAGTTTCATTTGTTTTAATAAATTTTAACACATGTTACTTTGCCTCCACCAAAGGCATGCATGTATCAGACTTCACTGATTCTGAACCCAAATAAAAAACAGCGAGACCACATACATTGGATAAAAACAGAATTTACCTTATAGAAGAAGAAGGGTCATGAACCTCGCTACCACGTGAGGCCTCCATGGACGTTCCTGGCGACAAGGATGGACCTACAATGCAAGAAGCAGAATAACAAGACATGATCAGCCAATTGATAATAAAGAAAACTTTACAAATGTTCATATTACAAAGTTCTTGGATTGTAAAGTATCTCTTTTAGAAAGACCTACCTTCTCCATGTGCACGCAACGTAGGTTGTTCCTTTTTCCCATTGATGGAATGCTGCACCTCTTTTCTGAGTGCATTCACAACCTGCAAAGCAAAACACACCAAGCCAACCATTTCAGATTATAATCAGTTCCCTAAAAAAGGGGATTCACATTTGGAATTGGAAGCATATCGGTCGTGGTCCATTCTCTAGCATTTGTTCACGAAGAGATGAGTCCGGGTTTGCCAATTGTACTGATCTGCTAGTGGATCAAGTGAAATGGGGAGGAGAAGATCAGACAACTGTACAAGTTAAAATCTACGGTAAAACAGAGATATACACACCCTGTCCCATGTGAAAATTGAGCTGAAACACCCATCATTGAAGCAGCATGTGATGGTATGTCATTTGAATGGGCTATTGTAGATGGTCGAGAAATCTTTGCACAATCTTCTAGAGACATTGAACTTTGCAAACTTAGGTCAAGTTTAGGATACCCAGCTGCATTAGATCTATCTGTACCAATTGATTCAGACAAAGAGCTATGTTTCTCAGCTTCTGCAGCTGATCCTTCTAAGCTAGAAGAGATATCAATAGCTTTGATTGCTGAAGATGCATGTTGATACAGGATGTTCTTGTCTTTTGGAGCTGCAGAATTGAATGATTGAGATGTTGAACAGATGGAATAAGTAAAGAATGAACTGTAACAATCAGGAATATAAAGATATGATATAAACCTTCAGCTAAAATAGTAGGACTTATTATTGTTTCCTTCAAAAGAGAACGTTTTTCTTCTGAAGTTTGTTCTTCCGCATTGCTTTCATTGTTTGGTGACATTCTTGCCAAAGAAAACAAGGCTTCTGCAACTTCTTCCTCGTCTTTGGTAATCATTGGTATAGTTACCATGTTACCTTTCGGTTTTTTTCCATTATTGATCCGAGACTGTACCATTCCAGTTGATGTATGGTGCAAAGGTGGAGAAAGAGATTCCTGAGTTCGCTTGTTCATAGCTGAAAAGATAAAATCGAATCACCCAAAACATTATATCTAAAGAATGCCTAACTTTACCTTTTATTTATACTGATACCATCTAAATGCCTTTCGATTTTACTATCAGCAACACTTTTAAGAAAATTAAGTTAACTTTTTGCAGATAATTTTCGAAGAATTATTTTATGAAAAGAAAATTCCAGCATTGTAATTTACAATTCAATGTATATAAGAATATATTCAGGATCGTCATTCCTATACTTTACTGATTCCCAACTTTCCAAAAGAACTCCCATTTCTTCTTAAACAATCAAGATAAAAAAAGTAAAAGGAGTTACAAACTACGCACCTGATCTTAGCCTTCGAGGAACATTAGCAGGAGCTATCACATTGCTACCTTTGAATGACTGAAAAAGAAAACCCCAGATTTAATTAAAATACTAAAAGTGGATAAGTAATAGAATATTTTGAGATTGAATAAATGATAAAACAAACCACCTTGCTCTGCAGTCTAAATTTCTTAGTATTGTTCTTATTGTGTGGCGGCAAAGATAAGGGAAGCTCCTCGTCATCTTCCCCTTCGCCTTCAGACCAACCACCACCCATTTGGCTACTCAAATTCACTCTAGAACCTCTATCTTTATGTTTCTTCGATCTCTCCGAAACACCCACATCACCATTCAAAGCTGCTAATACAACCAAAAAAATAAATAAGAGAATATAACAATAAAAACACCTACACAACCCAAGATAAAAGATAGAATTACTTAGAAGAAGACAGATAATAATAAATAATGTTGAGTTGGTTTGGGTTGGGTTGGGTTGGGTTGGGTTTCTTTCTGAGAATTTTAGAATCAAAACCTGATTGCTTCATATGTTTCTTTGTGGGGAAGATGACCCGACCCGAACTCGAACCTCGTTTCATCACTTCTTGAGCTTTTTCCATTACAAGGGCTCACAAATGATCAAACAAAACCTTCTAAAATTGAAGGAAACCTCAACCCTAGGAATCAAATCCAGCAGAGAGAGCGGGAGTGGGGCAAGCAGGGAGACGGATTAGATAGGGGAGCTGACAACAATCGCAGACAAAGCAAGAGAGAGGCGGGCAGCAAATGGAGAGGTGGCGAGTAGCAGAGGAGAACGCGAGTAGCAGCGGAGAAGGAACGCGAGTAGCGGAGTAACAGAGGAGAAAGAAGAGAGGCAAGTAGCAGAGGAGAAGGAACGCGAGTAGCAGAGGAGAAGGGAGAGAGGCAAGTAGCAGAGGAGATTTAGGTTTCACGAAGCGAGGGAGAATCACGCGCTATCAAACATTTGGGCATTTTAAAATCCCGCCAAAGTTGTAATAGCGTTTTAGAAAGAAATGCTATTAGAAATGTTCAAAGTGGACTTGTGGTGTAGTTATAGCGTTTTGGGAAAAAAACACTATAAACATATGCTATAAAAGATGAATTTTCTTGTAGTGATTGTTGACTATGACTATTTGGTGATAGCCATGGGAGCTCGTTCGAATACATTCAACACTCCTGGTGTTGAGGAGAATTGCCATTTCCTGAAGGTAAGCTACCCTTGCTTGCAACTCTGCATATTCTCTAAAAGAGTTGAAGCTTCTTATAACACTTAGTTTTTCAGCGAATGAAAAGGGAAATACAAGTTGGTTCAAGTGAAACTAAAACTAATACCACTGTACCACATGACTATTAGGGTTTTTTGTCTGTCTTAAAGGGCATTTGTTTTTTTCAAGTGCTTAGAAGCTAACTTCTAACTCATTAGTTTTTGTTATATCTCATTGATGATAACAAAATAGTCTTCGTGCTTTAACAAGATGAAAGTTATCCCACCTAGATATTCTTCATGACATAGTAACTGAAGAATTTATTATTTATGCATGAATACTTTCATGAACTTTTCCATATGTACGGTTTCCGTATGGACCATTGGCTTGAAGTTGATAACTGTTTTTTTTTGTTGGGTTATGTCTGATAGTTCTGTTGTACATTCTCATAATCAGTGGATAGTTTAAATTCTAGGCTTACATTCTCTAATCAGTGCCTATTAGTTGATAGTTGACAGCCTATTAGTTTATATGTACAATCAGTGCAACATTCTCTAATCCACTGAATGTTGATAGTTAGATTTTAGGTTCTCATAATCCAAATGTATGGCCTAGTTGGGCATAGTCTTTTTGGTTGTCAGACAGAGTTTTAGCAATTAAAGTAGAGAAGAATTCAGAAAGACGTGTGTAAAAAATAGAGACAACAATTAAAATCAGGGGATGTAAGCTGGATGGCTATATTTTTTGTTAATAAACTCGGCCTGCATGTATGATCATCACTGAGTTGAAACTTTCTGTCTGGCCATCCCGACTGTGGGTGGTAATTAACTGGTGATGATGTTGAGTTCGAACCCAAGGAGTTTGAAAAGTTCTGACCAAATTTTGCTTGCAAAAATAATTGGATGTTATCAACATCCATGTAGGGTGTTTTCTTGGAATATAGAAAGACCTTTTAAGCTCATTAACAAGTCCTTGTTTTTGGCGTAATCTAAATTAGACCATAGAATGATTTTGCATTTGAATCCGATAAGTTTCTTGAACGTGTTCACTGAATCCGATGATTTTGAACAAATTATGAAGTTTGTTTAGATCCATTAGTAGGGTTAAGCTAGTATAAGGTGCTTATAAGTGTGCCAAGTATGATTTCAATAAAACAGTGTTACGACGATCAAGGTAGAGTTTTTGTACAGCAATAAAGCTGAAGAAATGCTCTTTTTTCTTCACCCATTGCTTTCTACTGATAAAATCCACTTTAATATACATAACCATATAATCTCTCTTTCAAATGGATATGTGTGTGTAGTTGTCTTCTTCAATGCCTGGGTTTCTTTATAAAGAAAGCGTGCTTACGATGTCGTTTTCTTTCTTATCAGGTATCCAAGTGATGCAGATAAGCATCTGTTGGCTAGACAGACTGGTTTATCAAGGAATCAGGTTCTTCTCTCTTCTTTTCTTCTCATTCTATCAAAAATGTTTTCTCATTCCATCTTTTTTTTGTTCCATCAAAACTGGCCAACAGCCAGTTTTAGAGTATCGCATGATTTGGGATTTCCTATATACTCCTGTGTTCGCCTTTTGCTTGAAAATGCTCAGAACTTTTCTTCCCTTATTCATCCATGAAAAAATACAGAACATTTTATAATCTATAGTTTTATCTTGGATTTTTTTTCCACCTTCCTCCCATACATAAGAAGATACTCTTAAAGTATATATCGTCATGTTTTTCAAAGACGGTGACTTCGATTTTTATGTTTAGTCAATGAAAAAGATTTTGTAATTAAAGTGAATTTTCTATAGATGATTATTATTACATAGAAAATACTCTTCTAAACTTAATAAGATTGTTTGCTTCTTTTCTTGAGAGATTTTCTTTCGTTTTCAAGTATTGTTTCCTTGTTAGTTTTCTCTATATACATACAAGAAACTTGAACTTTCAATCGTCAATAATGATTTCTAATGTATAACTTCTTTCCCAATTCACACTTTTCTTAGAAGCATCATCTTCCTTCTTATTTGTATATACTTATCAACTATACCGGCCCCCCTTCTTAGAAAATCTCAAATAATCCAAGATAATCTCAAACTTGTGCTTATGTGATCTTTCTTCTACTAACCTTCTTAGATTTTGATTCATATATAAGATTTATTTATAATCAGTGTTTTAAAAATCGGCCTAGGCGGCCGCCTAGGCACTAGAAGGTGGAAAACCGCCCAGATTAATGGCTGGGCGGGCAGTCTGGGCGGTTTCGGACAGCCTGGGCGGGCTCTGGGCGGTTCCGAACAGCCTGGGCGGGCTCTAGGCGGTTCCGAACAGCCTGGGCGGGCTCTAGGCGGTTCCGGACAGCCTGGGCGGGCTCTGGGCGGCCTAGGCGGTCTGGGCGATTTGTATTTTATTTATTTATTTATTTATTAATAAGGCTGATTGTGTTCTTATTTTATTTTTCTTTCCTCTTTTTTAGAAATAAACTATTTAATTATTTTTTATTCAGTATATGTCTAAATGTAGCAAAGGATGATTACTTAATGGAATTCTCAAAGGATCTGCCGGTACCAATTTTACTAATGTAGATTTTATCAAACATGACTGAGGTTATTCATGCATTTTGAAGAAAAATAAAAGAGTAGGTTTGGATATTTGTCTACAAATTCAATTTTATATAAAGTACCTATCATGATCAACTTCAGTCATTTGAGTTTTAATAAATTTTGTTCATGATTGTTAATTTTGCTTGTTTTTAAATTTTGCATATGTATATTGGCATTAAATTGGATGTAATTGATAAGGTATTATGTTTAACTTTTGTAAATTATTAAAGTTATAATACAAAACCTAAGACCGCCTAGGTGCTCGCCTAGGCGCCGCCCAGCGCCTAGCAATTTTTAGAACACTGTTTATAATGTGTTAGTAATGACAAATGTAGATTGCCATAAAATAAACGGCACTAGAAAGCAAAATAAAAAAAATATTATTACTCGAGGCGGAGGGTCTTATGGCTCCCAGAACAATAATATGTCATCAAAGTTTGCTGTTTTCAGAGCAATCTTACATACATTCCAATAGATCAATGATTACATCATGTCTGTTATTCCACAAAACCTCCAATAATAATGTGAACTTCGAATGAGAAATCTTATGGTATCTGAGCTGTAGTATTTTTTTATTGGATCACTGCCATGTTTTCCAGCAATAAGTTGCGCTACCTATCCATTGAGAACTTAACATGCTATGTGTTACAACTTGCAAAGATTGATCACTATTGTTTGTGAAATATCAAACCTATCCACTATGTACTGAACCCTCTCCTTCACAAAGACGAGTGAAGTTCTTATTAACCTTTAGAAAAACACTTACTAGTCACAAGATTTAAGTGAAAAACAAAAAAAGTTCAAATTCTTCAAGTTTTGTTTATATTTCTATTTACTTTCTGTACATATGCACATTGACTAATTTGGCAAGGATTTCATGATTCCTTTATTATGATGCTCTGATTTAATATTTCATGAGGGAACTAGAAGATGAAGTGGGACACTTTATTATATTTAATATAAGCACACATGCCATAGACTTCCTACTTCTGTTTGTTTTGCAGATGAACTCAAGCTTAATATTGAATGCAACCATGCCACCCTGTCAGGTCATAGGTATGTTTGTATCCATCTTCATGCTATTATTAGTTGTTTACTCGTGTCAATTGTGTGAAGTTGTGTAATATCTCCATGAAAATAAACAATGTTCTGTTTTTGGTAGTTGTCATCATGAGCTCGAGACAGCAAGAATTAACGGGTTGTTGGGAAACATTGATGCCAACACTGGTGATCCTTAGATCGGTACGATTTATGCACTTGCTATAAATTTTGAAAATTGCTAAGATGTCATTATTTTTCTAATTACGTTAGATATTGGTTAATTAATGGTCTGTCAATGTTGTCTATTTGCAGGTTGAGACACAGACCAGTTTCTTACTGATGTTAGCGAGGCAACCTTAATTATGCTTAGTGTGGTTAGAAATGTAAGTAAACCACCATTCAGTTTGTTGTATGTGTTTATACTATCATATAAAGCAAACAACCCTAGTTTTTGTCCCTTCTAGTGTAGAATATCTTTATGTAAACATTCCTTACTTTTAAATCGGCATTAAATCAGTTTTCAATTGGTCACTATATTTTTTTAACCTACAGGGAGGAATTGCACCTGGAGGATTCAACTTCGACAAAATTGTTAGTGTTCTTACCTTACAATAACAATATTACCTCTCCCCCTCCCCTTTAGTTTGGCGGAATGTATTTCAGATCAGAGCTAATATGGGTAATCTGGGCTGCTACAGGCGTAGAGAGAGTACTGACGTTGAAGATTTGTTCATTTCTCACATCACTGGGATGGACACCCTGGCCCGTGGACTTCAAAATGTAAACAAGCTAATTGAAGTAAGAGACCATTTTGAATACTGTTTGTGCATCTGGTACTGCTTCATCAATTGCTATGACTCAAACCATTTCTATCTTCTATTGAAAATACGATGGTTCTTTGGCTGAACTTGTGCGCAAGCGGTAATCAATAGTTGATGGTTGATCTCAAAAGCCAGTAATCAGTAGTTGTTATTTTTTAGTATGTGGAATTACTAGAGCTTTCAGTCCTTTACTTCTTCTCTAAAGTATGATCCTTTATTTATTATTGCAACAGAGAAATGCGTGCAATGGTTTCTATTGCGACTAGGACAAGCCTAACAAGCCCTATAAGCCCTTCTTGTGGACTGAAAACTGGAATTTGCTAAGTGATATTCATGTTTTTTGATAAATGAGTTACTTACTGCTGCTTCATTTTACTAAGTGATATTCATGCTTTTGGAATTTGATTGCAGGTTTGATAAAAGAATCACTGCTTTTGCTTAAGAGAAGTTCCAAATAGATGGTATTGATGTCAAATTAGGCAATATGTTTGTAAAATTAACTGATAAGGACATCTGTACCAAAGAGAGAACAAATGGTGGACAAATTACTGAACATCCATATGGGATGATCGTTTGGTCAACTGGTATTGGAACCTGTCTGGTGATATCAGAATTTATGAAGCAAATTGGTCAGGTTGGTCATCCTGGACCTTTGAATTTCTCTGATATTTGTTCTTTGATTTGTTTTGGTTAGAATTCTTGTACATCAAGACTAATGTTTTTCCTATAATCCGGCTATAGATTGAGGATTTCTTCGTATAAGTGTACTGTTGATTTTAGCTTCTATTCAGAAAATGTATTTTCTGATGCCATGCAGGCTAATAGACGTGTTTTGGCAACTGATGAATGCCTACGTATTGATGGGTGTGATGGAATATAAGCACTAGGTGATTGTGCTACTATTAATCAACGCATGGTCATGGTAAGTTTTTGCTGGCGTGATCGACAATCCCTATCCCGCAATTGAAATTTTGCTAACTTTTTTATGTTCTGTTTGCTTAGGTGTGTTATTTTACTAATTTTTTTTTTTGGATTGTCCTTGTAGGAAGACATTGCAGTGATATTTAAGAAAGCAGACAAAGATAATTCGGGAACATTGAGTGTTAAAGAGCTCCAAGTTGTTGTGAAGGACATCTGTGAAAGATACCCTCAGTTGGAGCTCCATCTGAAGAATAACGGATGAAAAATATTGTTGGTCTTTTAAAGCAAGCTGAAGGAGATGAATACAAGGAATCCGCTGAACTGGATATTGAGAAGTTCAAGGTGGCACTGTCCCAAGTTGATTCACAAATGAAGAATCTTCCTGCCACTACTCCATTCATACTTATGTTCTTGCAGTGAATTGGTTTTTCATCGCTGGTTTTGATTCATATTTATGGTTTAAGAATTTCGTTTTACTATGCAGCCCAACACTTATGCGCATTGCTTATGTTTTGTTCTTCTATGAATTGGGTATGTCCGGGATCAACAACGTGTTATTGGTAATCATTTGTCTTACCGATGGCCAGGTTTGGTGATTCTCACTCATGTTATTGTTGAAATGATAATTGTTGCTTCATACATCAGTCATTTTATTTTATTTTTTTAATATAGGTTTTTCTTTTTCTTGATATGACTCGACTACTTGAGTATTTATTGTGAAATTTCCTTTCGCTTAATTTATGCAGGGAGGAGTAATTGGCTCCATGACTGGCAATTGCTACTTCTTTGATGCATTGAGTAAGAATCGTTGTTTAAGAATACCATTGGAGCTAGTTGCTGCACTACTTGAACTAATTTTCACTGAATATCAAATGAGTTGATTTTTTCATGTTAAAGAATGCAAATGGGATTGTTCTAAAAGACGTGCTTCCAGACTAAAAGTTTTGTATATAATCAGAATGTCACCCATACAATGAAACTTTAGAAGACAACTTTGTGTTTTGTGGACCTCAACAATGCTTACATGCATCACGGCTGCCTCTGTTTTTGTTATCACTTATTCTTCTTTTGGTACTGCAATAAAATAGTAGAAACACCATTTTTAGCTGATTCGTTGACCCTACTGTGATTGAACTTTGGCGCAAGTGTCAATTTATAGAACAAAACTAGCCTTTCCCTAAGCCCATAAAGTTTACTTCCGCTACTTAGAAAATAAATAAATAAAATTAAAGAGCAAGGCATAAGTGCAAAACTAGTAGATTCCGTTGTGCAATATCAGCTACTGCTTCTGTAGCCGCTGAGTTCAGTTTTGCCAAAATTTTGGAGAGTTCCTTCAAAAAATTAATTTAATGGATGAACATTTCAAGAGAAACTTATGAGCTTCTTTTTTATGCCAGGGTTTAGGTTGATTTCATCTTTTGAGAAATATAAGATTTGCTTGCTGGTCACCAACTGATATTTGGCTCCCATAAAACAGATAATCATCTGCAGTTGGGTACTCAGATATGCTTGCAAGGTAAAAAGAAGTTCCATGGGAAGAGGATAACTGGCTTTCAGGTAGTCATCTTTCTCTATCTTAATTTGTTTTTTCTTGCATTTATATATTAACACAAAAGTAGTTGCGGACTTGCAGCAACACCACTCAGAAAAAAAAAAAAAAAAAAAAAAAAGGCATGTTCTCAGGCTTCCCCTTTTTCTGCAAATACAGCTGTGAACAACAACAGCTCTCAGAAAAGGTATTCTCCCTTTTCTTTCTTTACTTTTCAAGGCTCTCTCAGCTTCTCTTTATTTGTGTTCCTGATTTCTTTTAGGCAGCAATAACCCAACCCCCTTTCACTGTTGTGGTATTAAATGTTATTGTTTTTTCATTTCATTCTCAATGGCTTTGATTTGGTAATTTGAGCTTTGATTGTTTATAGCTTTCCCTTATATGGAATGCTATCTCCCCGTGCTTATCATCTCATGTTGAACTCATTTTTATGAAAAATTGTCTGTTCCATGTAAAGCTCTCCTCTTATCCACCACCTTCACATTTGCATTTGTTGCAGATGAATGCACCTGAGTGGAAGAGAGCTTTGCTGGGGTGCCTAGGAGCAGCTGGTTTCGGAGCAGTTCAGCCCACACATGCATTCTCTTCTCAGGCCAGAATATTACACCTATTTGAAGCAACACTAAAAGGCCCTCAGCATGAGAACATCAGACATTCCCGGTTCACAGGTGTTGGCTTGTTCAGCTCCCACTTTGTTACCACAACCTCCATAGCTTTGACTTATTGGTATGGAGGGAAACTGATAAATCAGAATTTGATAATTCCCAAGCAACTATTTCAAACTTTCCTAATCTTGATGAGCACATGTAAGAATATTGTAGATGCAGGAAGCATGACTTCAGATTTAGCACAGGGTGGATGTCACGCCCCGATTTTCGAAGGAAACGAAAATCCCAAAATCCACGTAGGATTATCCGTTTCCCCCAAAACTCGGGACGTGAGAATTCAATAACAACAGAAACAAATAGCAGCATGAACTAAACATCTGAAACAAATAAAATCTAACCCGGAGAAGACTGGCATTGCTAACTCACTAGCGGAACTCCAGTAACGCAGCTCAAAATCTCTAAACCTGAAAGGCTAATCGGCTACATTCCAAAAGGAATGTACCCAAGAAGCAAAAGCTCACTCGGGTCAGCAATAAAGCTGGTGTGAGAAATCTTCATCCCAAAATCAATAAATCCGTACATGACAATATCAAAATAAACAATAAACAATAACCACACATCAAGTAGTTCCTCCATGAGGCAAAGGTGTTATCATCCTAATAAATAAATATGCATTATTTATTACTAATAAATAAAATTTATGAGTTATCAATCTTCATAAATGCAACAACAATACAATTCATAATCATATTAGACTATTATTGAAATATTAAACAAACACATTTTCTACCTTTAGGAAGACGTGTAGTTCTCATTCAATGGTTGAATGAGCATTTAGTTTCTTCCTTTAAGGTAATCACGCACATACACAAAAAGGAATCTCGCTTCTTTTCCACAATCGCACTCTCCTCCTGTGCCGAACACACCTCACCCAAGTGTGCCTCCCTTGCCTTCGAAACCACTCGGAGCGTACATGTTCCAAGTGGGGTGCCACCTCGAGGAACATGTCATCTCACCCGACGTCCGATCCATGGCAAGCAATCTTCCTAAATCTACACGTACAACCGAACTCACATGGAACGGTGTACCGAACACACCTCACCCAAGTGTGCCCCCCTTGCCATCGAAACCATTCGGAGCGTACATGTTCCAAGTGGGGTGCCACCTAGAGGAACATGTCATCTCACCCGAAGGTCAATCACTGGCAAGTACACTGATATGCAAGCAAGTCTGCATACCCAATAATATCACAAGTATACAAGCAAGTCTGTATACAAAAATTTCTTTTCTTTTCACATTCTTTTTTTTTTGTTTCCGGAGTTGTGGAAAAGAGCATACAAATAAATAAATCCTCAAAACTCTTTCATGGTGATGCTTTGTCAACCATAAATAAATCAATCATAGTATCCACCATTCTTTTGGGGAACAAGTAATATTTGGCACATTGCCAGTTCACATGTCTAATCTCTTTGCATCATATGAAAACAATATGCATACCAATTCGCATAACAATACAAATAATCAAACTATAACAAGTGCTCAGTTAATTTTCAGCCAATATCTATTACTAGAAAATTTTCTTTTATGTTATGCAATTGGGATCAATCT
This sequence comes from Berberis vulgaris, assembly GCA_963556465.1. NCBI lineage: Eukaryota > Viridiplantae > Streptophyta > Magnoliopsida > Ranunculales > Berberidaceae > Berberis > Berberis vulgaris. The sequence continues at coordinate 35,300,179 of OY747126.1, read as the reverse complement.
CGCCAGCTATGTAAATAGCTCCAAAGATAACATCTTTCAGGTCATGATCAAAAGAGCATATGACAATGAGATACATTAGGAACTAAGCAAAATTGACTCATTTCATTCTTGTAAAACTTCCCCAAATCCATCTTCTATTTCATTAAGGAATTTAATCAAACAAATGAGCAATGTAACTATAACCTTTGACAATTAACGAGAAAATATTTCTGATAGTGGCACAACACTTTGACAACCAACTTTAATAAATCATATGGACACATATGATGAATTTCAATTTTAACCCGATGGGATTTGACAAATCCAAAATGCACATACACCTACTACCTAAATGTGGTAACATCTGATCTAACCTATGAGATACAATTTGTCCAAATTTTCTTCATGATAACACTCAGGGGTTCCTTAGTCTTACACAAACCCTACCCAATCACATGCTTTTCTAATGATGATGATGACCTAGAAAACCCTGAATGCCTTGACAATTGCCTAAAATCAATGTGAACTATAATGGGTATCCATTCATTCATTCAAATCAATTAGTTAAAGTAATCAAACCCCATCAATTTAATCTACCAAGTTAAGGGCAAAATCAGGAAGAAAGAAAATGGGGGTTTAATCAAAGTAGATTAAACACACAACACATAACGACCAAAACCATCACATAAAACAAACTAAAAGGGGTAAAAGAGAACTCACCGGAGAGATCGCAAACCGTAAAGGATTTCGCAACGGATCCACACAATAACCCTTCATAGTCAACGCCATCATCCCATTCACATCCCTCATCACAACCTCACAGCCACTCGCAATTTAGCCCTTCACAGCCGTCAACATCCATTTATGCCTTTGTTCATACCCACACCACCATCATCCTCTGCCACTTCTTTATTTCGACCATTAACATCGAAAGATACCAACAGTGAACAACAACCTAAATCCCTGACATACAATTTCTTACAAACAATGGGTCATACTAAATCCCTTACATACAATGGGGTCATCCCAAATCACCTGCTGATGAGACACCACCCCATCACTTGTTGCTCCTCTTCTACTACTAAAATCAGAACTTGTCATCGACATCACCCTTCCATCCATACCCAACATCTAAACTCAACTCAACCGAACAAAACCCTTTGATCTTCACCCAAATCGCAGCACCACTGTCATCCTCTTCGCCTCCTTGCAATCACCGTTCAGAACTCTTCTCATCCTCTCATCTCCTTTGCATTTTCTTCTCTACAACTTCTTTAACGAATGAGTATCCACAGTCAAAGGATCAGAATTAGTATCATCTCCAATATCAGCCAAAGCAAGCGAACACATTAGACGCCAAGACCGTGTTGTTTCCCTTGTTAGATTGGTTCACAATGTCCTCCCTTGTTGGTTGACTAGGAGTCTTAACATCATTAGTCCCATTGATCCTTGCCTTGACTGCTGCACCAATCGACTCCTTGAATACTTTGGGAACCACTTCAACATCACCCACCAAATTGGTTTTCACAACTGGACAGTATACTAGTTTTGTGACCTGTTCACCCTAAATTTTTTATTCAACCCAGACGGTTCTACCAATGTTTATGATTCCTTGACATCAACCTTGTCTTTCCCATAATCTTAGCCCACGTTCAATATTATCACCCAACTTCTCTTCCTACTCTGATTCCACAAACTCCACAGCGAACTACCGAACTCATCACTCCATGGCCTCCTATCTGCCATTCCTTCTATCCGCCATCTCGCCTCCAGATCGCAGCTCCTCTCGCCAGTTTCGTCTCACCATCAGCTGCCATTGAGAAAAATCGTGAAGAAGGGAAAAGGGAAAAGGAAGGAGAAAAGAAGGAGGAAGGAGAAAAGAAAAGGAAAAAGGGTTTTGTTTCTCTTTTATATGGTGGGTGGCTATTCGCCCCCACCGAACTTTCGAGTGCACCCACCCTCTTTCACAAAATAAAAACCCTACTCATTAGTTTAATAAAAGCCCAAAACCAAGCCCAAATACAATTTAGTAGCAACCCATCAACATTAGGGTTTACAAAAGAAATTTTTATATTTATTTAATTAGGCGGGTATTACAGTGGAGATGCCATAAGATCAGTTTTTGCAATTCTAGACAGGAAAAGTAAGATCGAGCCAGATGATCCAGAAGGAATTAAAGCCAAAAGGACAATCAAGGGTCGTGTCGAGCTTAAAAATGTTTTCTTCTCTTACCCAGCAAAGCCAGACCAGATGATCTTCAGGGGTTTGAGTATAACGATTGAAGCAGGAAAGACGATGGCGGCATTGGTTGGTCCAAGTGGCTCAGGCAAATCAACTATCATTGGACTGATTGAGAAATTCTATAATCCACTTAAAGGGTCAGTAGAGATAGATGGGCAGAACATCAAGAGCTACAACTTGATACTCTTAAGGTCACATATTGCACTGGTTAGTCAGGAACCCACTCTTTTCGCTGGAACCATCCGGGAAATTATTACCTATGGGCAAGACAACGTGACAAGCTGAAATACAAAATGCTGCAAGTCTTTCCAATGCACACGGTTTCATAAGGTAAGATCTATCAATGCCTCACCTATTCTCTTGAATCATAAACTTAATATTTCTTCAGTGGTCTAAGAGTATTTACATTTTCACACTGCAGCTCCATGAAGAGTGGATATGAAACCTACTGTGGAGAAAGAGGATTCCAACTATCAGGAGGTCAGAAACAGAGGATAGCACTTGCTCGAGCAATACTGAAAAACTCGGCAATCCTGCTATTAGATGAGGCAACAAGTGCTCTTGACAGTGTATAAGAAAATCTAGTTCAAGAAGCACTTGACAAGATGATGGTTGGGAGGACTTGTATAATTGTAGCTCACCGACTCTTGACAATACAAAAATCGAACTCCATAACAGTGATTAAGAATGGGAAAGTCGTGTAACAAACGGATTTAGATTTTGTGACTCGATGTAATACATTATTTTATTAATTACATTACTTTGCCTTCTTTCATTGAAATGTTTAAGTTTGGCACATTTAGATTTTTATTTTCTAGAAATAAAACTTATAAGATGTTATAAAACGTCATTTGATAGCAAAATATATATATATATTTGCTATAAATAGTATACTTACAATAGCGTTTTTAAAACGCTATAATAGACTTTCTATAGCGTTTCATAAACGCTATAAATAGTGAACTTATAATAGCGTTTTAAAACGCTATAATAGACTTACTATAGCGTTTCAGAAACGCTATAAATAATGTTACTATAGCATTTCTAAAATGCTATAGTAGTCAACTTACAATAGCGTTTTAAAAACGCTATAATAGAACTACCATAGTGTTTCTGAAACGCTATCGTAGTCAACTTACAATAGCATTTCTAAAAAGCTATTAATGACAATATTTCTTGTAGTGTGTAGTTGGAGTGATGGTCTATAACCAAATATTTTGAGGAAACTATGAGCCCCCTTCTACCTTTATGCTTACTTGGAAACTTATGCTTACATTTTGGACCACTAATTTTGCTTAGAGATACCATTAGATCTAGCAAGGGTATTTATATCATCAAAATAATGACATTTTGAAAACATCTTGAGCCCTCAAAGTCAAGGGAAGAAGACTATAATACAAATATTGTTGAAATTTTGCTTTGTTGCTTGGTATTTTAGTTTAATTTGGTTGGATTTGATTTGAGGCTTCAGGTGTGTGACTTGATTGGTTTTTTGTCTTATCTTTTTAGTCTTCACTCTTCATAACTTCATGACAATGAATCAGAAAGCAGCAGTTGGAGCCTTGGAGGTATGTACGAATCTCTTCTTCCTTTTCTTGCCTTTTTCTGCTTGCCTTCTTTTTATATGTCCTTATTGTTTTCCTGAGATTTTTTTTCCTGCAAACTACATTTGATATGAGATGAGGCAACAAAACTTGAGCAAACATGAACACTTACATTGACTTGAGCTAACACCTCTAAATCTAGTAGAAAAGCATAATGGATATATTTAGAAGCTTAGATACAAGCAAAATGGAAATATTTACATTTCTTATATAATATTAAAACCATTTTTTAGGGTCGTTTTACTTGTGTAAAGCCATCGCTTCGTGTTTCGCTTTTCGTTTGTCGCTTAAAGCCAAGCCATCACAAATCACTTTGACTACCTTGGTCGAGACCTTAAATTTCCCCCCATGTTGGTGCAAAACCCACATTTTTCAAAAGATGGATGCTCCGAAGCAAAAGTTGACTTCAAAGGGGGGTAATGAGTTCAAAGAGTGGTTTGACTTTCAATAAAATAAAAGGAAGATGAGAATTTTGAAAAAGAATGTCCAAAGAGGATAAAAATAAGAGGGGTGGTGGTGGCATTGGTTATAAAGGGATAAAGAGGGTGGTAATTGTTTGGGTTGCTCAGCAAATACAAGGTTTTTTTTTTTTAATTTTCAGTTCTTAAATCATGATCGTTCATTGTGCTTAAAGATACACGTTGATAACTTGAGGTTAATGCACATCCTTAATTTAACTTTAAAATTTTGGTTTTATCAAATGTATCACACAACTTTTACAATGTCGAAAGAGCTAGAATTTCAAATAATGACAAAATTTGAGGGAGCACTTGCTAGGCACATGCAGTCATAATTGGATGACTAACAGTTGACCGTTAGTCTGTGAATTACTCCTAATTTTTTAACATTTTGGTACCTTTAGTTGAGAACTTAGGGTAGCTTTAATTCAGGATGAATAACGAGGGAGTAACTTCTACTATATCAAATGCTTCATCTCAATTGTGATTCCACATAACAACTATTGGTTTTTGCTAACACACTTGAGATCATGAGTTTTTTGTGTTCCAATTATCAGTAAACCCAAACTCTGCTTACCTTTCTTCCTCCACTACTTCCTTTTCTCCTTCTGCTGCCTCTTTTTTCATGTTCATGAACACTCCTACCTTCAGAACATTTTTTCCTTCATCCAGATAGTGACCCCAGATTTTCTTTGTTTGTTGTTTTTATTGTTTCTTTGTGTATTTTTTGCAAGACTCGGGCGAAGTGTGTCTCCTCCTCCTAGTTTCATCATTCTCCCTTAATTAGCCATCTACCACTTTTCCTCTCATCATTTCTTCTCCCTTTTCTAGCCATTGAACTCCGGTAACCTGATTTTCAAAGTTTTTCGCTCATTAATATGAACAATTACTCCAATTATCTACCCACCACCATTAACCCCATAACTTAAATTCTTTTATGCCATGCCCCATCTCGCTCCATTAACAATTCACTACATACTCTCACCTTCACATCCTCTAGATCTGGAAGGTTTCTCTACCTCTTCCAAGAACACCACTGCTACAGATCACTGCTTATGGACACTTCGAGCCAGAATAATGCTCCATTCTCCTCTCACCTCATACCTTAACCTATTCCACATATCAACAGACACCTACCACTCACCCCACTATACAATTCCACCCCCTTCCATACTTTCCACAACACACATACAACCCCCACTACTCCCCCAAGCACAATACCATCATCACCAACATCTTCGCTATGTCATCACTCCCAACAACATGAACATGTCAATCAAACTAAAATAATGATAAGAAACCTAGAGGTATAGTTGGCTAGAAACTTGACTCTCCTAATGCCCACCTTTGAAACCCATAGAGGGATTGATACTGATGCTACATTTTTAAGTGTGATGGCTAAATATTTTCATCGCCAAAACTGTTGGAACTAAATATATGGAGAAGCAACTAAAATGTCACAGTAAGACATTCCAAGTATTTTTGAAAAACTCATATACTGACGATATTTGCTAGTATAATGTATTGGATGGTTTACTCAAGCAAATTTCAATATGCAAATATAAAGCATAAATTCCATCCAAACATTAAGCATACGAACAATAGCAAATGCAAATAAGCATACTAATGTAAGCAAACATTCTTTGAAAAAACAAAGGAAATCTATGAAGTAAATTCATCCTTAACATACCAGTTTGTTGTAACTTCTATATAAGATTCAACTACTGTAAACAATTCAAAGAAATAGTTAGGAACGAATGTACCAGTTTGTTCTTGGGTTGAGTCGCGGACTAGGTCGCTCTCTTTAAGACGTTTCGCGGCTCTGCCCAAAATTGTGCAAGCAGTATCGTAGCCCCGCCGTCCCCAGGATAAAACAGCCCAGAATCTTTTCTCTGTCTCGTTCAAAAATGCACAATAGATGAACGGTATACAATTCACCCTTAATCTTCTTATTTGCTCGGAATCACCAATACCATTTAAAAGAAATCAACAAGAAGCAGAAACTTGGCAAACGAAAGACTGCTTGTAAACACTAAGACTGATTTTGCAAAACTTTTATATTCTCTGCTTGTAATCACGAAGACGAAGACTGTTTTTGCAAAAACTTGTATACTCTCTGTTTCTTTTGTTTTTCTCTGTATATAGAACTCTAGAACTAGATGGTATTTATATATAGAAAACGTGCAATCGAAAACGAAAATAAAGACTAGGTTCATTGGCAGTATCAAATCGTGGAGAAGATACTCGGCGGGATTTATGCCAAAAATCACGGAGCCAAATCGTGGTTTAGAGAGAGACCGTTTAGACTAAGTCCTCTTCAGAAATTTATTTTTCGTTTAAATAAATTTTCAGCAAAAAAGAAGTTTTGCTCTCTAAATGACCCAACCCAACCGACCGGACGGACGGCGGCGGCGGCGGGCGCGAGGGCCTATCTCTCCCCTCCTCATAAAAGAGTGGTACCCCCAAGGGGTCCAAACCCAAGTCCTAACTATCTTCTTATATACTCTACCTCAAAGAGATATATAGTAGATATGGGACTATAAAATAGAGAGTGGTTCAAAGATCAAAATAGGAGAGGGAGGTCCAGGGTTCAAAACCAGGTAAACACACATTTGTTTTTATTTTTAAAAAGCCAAATTTGCAACAATCCCCCACTTGGAATTTTTAAAACAATTTTCATCGAGCAATCTTTAAAATATAAGATTGTGCATAAACAAAAGTGTCTTTCGACTTGAACTTTTGCGTAGTGTTCATGCTTTAGAATATACTAAAGTAACTCGTAGTTTTGAACTCTATCTCTAACAGACATTACACGCACAACCTTACCAGGGTGAAGTCTAAAAAGCCCGTGCTTTACAGCCATGCACGTATATCCCAGTGTAGTGAAGGCTCTAGGAATTTTGCCCACAAATTCCATAGGAAGCGGCCAAACTTCCACAATCACTTAGGTGAGTCTATCAAGAGTACTCCTGTAGCTAGGTACTCCACTCCACATAGAGTATAGACCTCATTAAGAGTTTTTAACTCATCCTACTATCGCTTCAGGAATTCATGCTTTAATCTAGGAATGGGATTGCTATTTTGTCAGCATGATTCACATCATATCATTCACGACTTGTTATTACCCATTGAACCTATTTCTTGGGATCTCCAGTCTATAGGTTGGGTTACCATCGTGAATAACTCATCAAACTAAGGGCCATAGTCCCATTCCTTTCGAGGTTTTAAAAACCTTCTCTCTAGCTAATCCTTTCGTCAAAGGATTAGCCAAGTTCGCATCAGTTTGTACATGATCCAATCTCACAGCACCAGTAGATAGAATTCTCTAACCGTACTGTGCTTACGACGTATTTGTCGTTTCTTGCCGTTATAATAACGGTTCTGTATTTTTCGCAATAGCCGCGGTACTATCGCACTGGATCAAGACAGCTGAAATCGGTTTTTCCCATAAAGGGATCTCTGCTAGCAGGTTTCTTAGCCAACCTGCTTCTTTACTAGCCGTGGCTAGTTCTATCATTTTTGACTCCATCGTGGACTTTGCCAGAATGGTTTGTTTCTTCGATTTCCAAGAAACATCTACACCAGCTATATTGAAAATATAACCACTGGTGACTATGGAGTCATCTGAAAGGTTGGTCCAATCAGCATCACTATATCCTTCAAGGAAAGCGGGAAACTTCTGATTATTTAATCTGAGGTTCTTAGTCCTCTTAAGGTACCTCATGACCTTTTCAATTGCATCTATAGAGGATAAAGCTTCTTAAAAGCTAAGGGAATCCTCCTCGACTGAAAAGACATAGAAATCGAGGCCAAGGTTTTTAGAAGTTCGTTTCCGATTACTTCTCCTAAGCTCAATTTATGTAGCTTTATCAGTTTCATTATCATAGGCGCGTTATTTGAGGATGTACCCCCACTATTCCTCGAAATAACCCCCACTATGCCTCGAAAATAAATTCAATTCATCTTTTCATAAATTAATTCCTTGATAAACAAAAAATCTTCTCACAAAAAATCAGAATCCACATAATTATTTTTAGCATGTATAAATGTTAAAAATATGCATGTGCTTTCCATTAAGGAACTTTTGAACTTTGGTCCCTCTAACTATTATCATAAACGGGTTTAGCCACCGTTTGAATGCATATAAATGACGGTCCTTTTGCTAGCTGAAGCAGACCGTGCATTCAAATGTTAAGGACCCACTCAATGAGAATATTGAATAAAATACCCATTCTATTCACCTCGCTATTCTCATTTTCTTTTAAGTTCAAGAATCAACACAATAATATCATTAGAGAACGTACCTTAAATTCAGCTTCTGAATTTTTCAAATTTTGATGTAATCACCAAGCTATATTTGTGCTTAAAAGCAACCTCTGGGAATTAAGTAGCAAACTTAGATTGTAAAGGTTCCATTGCAAAACCAAGCAATAGCTTGAATTGTTCTAGATTGCCATCAACAAAAAAGATTAGATCCACCAACATCATTATCATGAGAACACATCTTTTCCATAAGAATTCATGTCCTCTACCAAATAGTAAAACATTGAATACTAAATGAAGAAGATATAAAGATGTGGGTGACCCTCCACTCCTAACACATTCATAGAATAAACAGCTAGCAATTCGTAAGGCACCAAATAGCTACTATGGATTTTACCCTCCAACCTTATCAAAATCAACTTTCCCTCATGCCCTAATCTTCAAATGTTAAAACATCAAATAATGTGAAAATCCGGCCAACTTATGGTTTGAGCAAAATCATTTAAACAGTGACATCAAGAACAAAATTCACAGGTTGATCTGTATTCAAATGATTCCTTATAGCCTCCTTATTTCAGTTTAACATCAAACATCAATTGTAAAATTAATCACAAAGTTTTATTTCCATCAATAGTATTGAGAAATAGAAGCATACCCAATTTTCACAATAGATCAACTATTTGTTCTCACCAAAATAGACTGAATCATCCAAAGTGCATAACAAAATTATCATAGAACTGCATACTCATTATCTAAAGAGTAACATGCATAGATGATATTGTTCACTTCTCACGAAATGTTCAAATGGAATTTATTGATTCTGATTTCATGATATTCCAACTCAGAAAGCCTAATAGAGCAGCACCTTTAATTAAATTTCTATGAAATTTAATTTTAAAGCATGGTGTTCTATTCATACACAATCTCCTCTAGTTAGTCCTCCATGGTTTTAGAGTTTAGACCACATTTTACATTGTCAACATGTGTACATGTATGTCAATCTGTAACTACGTTAATCATAATGTAAACTAATATGATTTCACAATATGGTTGTAAAGTCACCATAAAAATATCTTTAAAAATACACAACATGGAAAACCACCATTATAGATAAAGATATCTGAAATTGTAAACGTAGTTGTAAAACTCTAAATCATGTGGATCTTTAAATATAACCCTCTTTCCAAACTTTTCAAATGTTACCATGGGGTTGTATCCTTGCATAGAATACTGCTCCCAACCCAATTTGGCAACAACAACTACCACCCAAGGTAACAAAGATACATAGTGCAAACAAACTAAACTCCAATCTTTGGAACAAAGTTTGTTTAGGCTAATGGGTTCCATAATTAATTTAACAGACACATTGAAACAACAAGGCAATAACATACACTTCCTTGAATAGTCCAACTTGTACAAAACAAAGGAAGCGTCCCATTCATATATTTTGTTTGGCTCTTCAAAAGCAATATTTCAAAGCTTTCATACATACATATCCTCATTTATTACTTTTAGATTTATATAACCTTCATAAACATGGCTGCTACTCCATTTTTTATGCTTGTTACATTACAGGAAAAGATTCTCAAACTCAATTGAGGGATTTTCCCAATCAACGAGCGTATAACTAATACATGAGAATAATGAGGATATAACTTAATCTATAACCATGAATAAGAGTCAAAATCAAAATGCACAGAATCATCCTCTTTAATTAACGCATAACAAAACAGTGTGTCAATAAGCTTATAGAGCACAACTTTTCCTAATATTGTCACAACAAAGTAATGTTTGGCAACTTATCCTTGGATCCCTTTGGAGCAAGGAATAGTCCATTGCTAAAGACAGTGTCATAACTCAACTTCACTTCTAGTGTGTGCATAACATTTGTAGGAAGTGAAGCATATAGATCAAAGAATATTATTGTTACCAACAGTTGGATCAATTTCTAAAAGAAGCCTAAGTTCCTGACTCAGAAAATTTTATGCTCACGAAATGCATTGAGTTCAGAATATTAAATGTTCATCGCTAATATATATATACCCAACTGTATATGATTCACTTCTTTAACAATTAACTCAAATCTTGTGTGTGATCAAATATGTGCATCCTTGTATTACAAATATATGCAAACTTTGTTTAGCAAACTCAGTATTTTAATCATGGCAGAAAGAACACGTCTTAAAAATTGTTGGAACTAAATATATGGAGAAGCAACTAAAATGTCACAGTAAGACATTCCAAGTATTTTTGAAAAACTCATATACTGACCATGTTTGCTAGTATAATGTATTGGATGGTTTACTCAAGCAAATTTCAATATGCAAATATAAAGCATAAATTCCATCCAAACATTAAGCATACGAACAATAGCAAATGCAAATAAGCATACTAATGTAAGCAAACATTCTTTGAAAAAACAAAGGAAATCTATGAAGTAAATTCATCCTTAACATACCAGTTTGTTGTAACTTCTATATAAGATTCAACTACTGTAAACAATTCAAAGAAATAGTTAGGAACGAATGTACCAGTTTGTTCTTGGGTTGAGTCGCGGACTAGGTCGCTCTCTTTAAGACGTTTCGCGGCTCTGCCCAAAATTGTGCAAGCAGTATCGTAGCCCCGCCGTCCCCAGGATAAAACAGCCCAGAATCTTTTCTCTGTCTCGTTCAAAAATGCACAATAGATGAACGGTATACAATTCACCCTTAATCTTCTTATTTGCTCGGAATCACCAATACCATTTAAAAGAAATCAACAAGAAGCAGAAACTTGGCAAACGAAAGACTGCTTGTAAACACTAAGACTGATTTTGCAAAACTTTTATATTCTCTGCTTGTAATCACGAAGACGAAGACTGTTTTTGCAAAAACTTGTATACTCTCTGTTTCTTTTGTTTTTCTCTGTATATAGAACTCTAGAACTAGATGGTATTTATATATAGAAAACGTGCAATCGAAAACGAAAATAAAGACTAGGTTCATTGGCAGTATCAAATCGTGGAGAAGATACTCGGCGGGATTTATGCCAGAAATCACGGAGCCAAATCGTGGTTTAGAGAGAGACCGTTTAGACTAAGTCCTCTTCAGAAATTTATTTTTCGTTTAAATAAATTTTCAGCAAAAAAGAAGTTTTGCTCTCTAAATGACCCGACTCGACCCAACCAACCGGACGGACGGCGGCGGGCACGAGGGCCTATCTCTCCCCTCCTCATAAAAGAGTGGTACCCCCAAGGGGTCCAAACCCAAGTCCTAACTATCTTCTTATATACTCTACCTCAAAGAGATATATAGTAGATATGGGACTATAAAATAGAGAGTGGTTCAAAGATCAAAATAGGAGAGGGAGGTCCAGGGTTCAAAACCAGGTAAACACACATTTGTTTTTATTTTTAAAAAGCCAAATTTGCAACAACATACGGAAATAAGTTTTTCCCAAAGAATGGCAAGCCAGTCAAAGAACGCCCACCCTTTTCATGTTGAATAACTGGATAGAGGACAAGACGTATCAAGCAACTACTATCTGATACAATTTACAAATCAATAAGATAAACAGAAAGCCCTCACCTCTTGATCTTGGGTGATTTTGGATGGTTGGTCTCAGTGAAGCCATGGGAGGACCATTATCATTCTATTGACTTTTCTAAAGTGCCTTGTTAGATTCATTTCCATGAGTTCCCACCCCAAAAGCTATCAATGCAAGATGTTCACTCCTTGGTCGAATGCATCACCAACAGTATGGAGGTGGACTTGGATTCTCTAAGGAACGTCTCAACCCACTACATCGGGTTTAAGGTTTTTTTGGACACCTCCAAGCCCCTCCCATGCTCAATGGAAACCCAATTTGGGATTGAAAGAGGAAGAACATTTACACTCAAGTTCTGTTACGAAGACTACCCCAATTTTTTTTTTTTTTTTTTTTTTTTTTGAAAGTTGAGCCGGGTTTGTATAGGATCCCGTAACCTATCCTCGAGGTGCCACCTATAGGTCAACATCACCCCGAAAGAAACGATGCAGCCGGAGGGTCTCGAAGCAAGGACGTGGGGACTAATCCCACAAGGCCTTAACCACTCGACCATAGAGGAGTATTCAGATGAGGCTCCAAATATCCATCACTTTGACACCAATCACATCCAGTCTGATATTGATGGAACCATCCCTCCAGTTTCCATGCCACCTCACGTGAATATACCAGAGTTGATATCACAGTCACCTAGCTTGATCCAGTCAGAGAGGTCACTTTTTAATAAAAAGAACACTACATTAGCCATGTTCCAAATTGACCCACCGACTCTATTCCATTCCCCTGTGAAGAAACATCCCAATGTTATTATCACCAAACACAGAGCAGTCAGTAAGAGTAGTAATGGCTTTAAACTAGGGAATGCGGACTGGAGATGTTTCCATCTTATCAACTCATTGGTATTGCTCACAAGGGTTCATTCCAGAGGAACAATATGGAGTGAAGAAACGACCTACTCTCTGTCTATTCGGGCTTAACCGAATTAGACACACACATGGAATATCTCTTATGTCTCCCACGGTGTTCATAGTAAGAGGGGCATGAAGGCCCACCTCATTGATCCCTTAGTTATTGTCCACACTATCGGCTCGGCTCATACGAATCTTCTTATCATTCCATCACGGATCCCACTACACCTTTTAAGGCAACATTGATCGTTGACTTGGGGTCGCCTCGGTATTCATGATTTTGTTTTGGAACGCAAGGGGCATGGGGCCTCCATGCGCGTTGATAAGAACCCAAAACATCGATTTTACACTCCTAAATATACAATTGTTAAGTCCAATTATCAAATAAAAATATCTCATTACGTGTATTTTGTGCATTTTGTAGGAATTCAAGTACAAATATCAAATTATGCATAAAGTGACATATAAGGCTAAATTCATCAACTAGAAGGCCTAATGAGAATTCGAATAGATTCATCAGGATTAAAGAATTTCAATCTCAAGACCCATGAAGTCAAGCCCACAAAGCAACAACAACTACGGATCTCGAGAAAATCATAAAACTTAGCGCTACTGGGAAGCAGCCCAATCCGTTTATGCATTCATTCATTCATAAAATAAAAAATATATATTAAAAAAATTATTAATAATACCGCCAATTCTACCCCACCAACTCACTCTTTTTCATTGCAGGGACGATACAGATGTTCAACAAATCACCTGAAGTAATAAGTTCTAATTTTTATTTCTCACTTTTCATTTCATTTGTGTAACACTGGGGACAGTGTTCTATTTGCTTGGGGGTGGGGAGATTTTTCAAAATTTATACCTCTTTTGAAAATCGTTTTCTAAAAAAATAAAAATAAAAATAAAAAATGGTGTTGTATCCTAGCTATGATGAGATTGGATTACTTGATTCATTACATTTAGGCAAAGAAATGCTGGAAATTTATTGCTAGAGTAAATATTGCATTTAAGCATTCAGGAACAAATAATTTTTTGCACAATGACCACATATGTAGTTTGGAATACAAAAGTAAGTTACTTCCTGAGAATCTAGAGGAATAATAGTGAAGACTTTAACCTTATGAGCTATCAGGCCTTTCATTTTATTCAGAGTGTTTTTACACAACTCCGAGTCATATGATGACTTAAAATTTTATTGGACATTAACTTGTTGTGAAGTCTCATTATTCTTCTTTTTGGTTGGTCACTGAGGATGACATCTTTTCGAAGTTAAGAGAAACATAGGTCTTGTAGTCTATTTGAGACTTATAACCATTACCAAACCTTAGAAGGTAAATTAGGCATCTCTTGTCCATCTGAACCTTCTCAAAACCATATTGCTAAACATTTCATCCAATACCAATGTGAGCCTTTGTCTTGTTTTTTTTTAGATATATAAAAATAAAAAAAACCTCCATTTTTCCCTTTATGTTTCTGAAAAACGTTAGGAAAATTTATGAAGAAAAATAGGAGTGCAAAGTGAAACTACAAAGTCCAAGGTACTTTAGAAAAAAAAAAAAAAAAAGTTCTAAAAAAACAAAAAAAAAAAGGTTGTAAAGAAAGGAGAATAAAAGGAAGTGATTGATGAGTCCCCTATTAATCTATTTGAAGACCCTACATTTTCAGAAACATCATTTTACTTGCCATCTACCCCACTCTTCCTCATATAAAAAATAAAAAAAAAAAAAAAAAAAAAACCAGATTCATTGCCTTTTTAAAGAAGTCATAATTAACCCTATGGTAAGGTATGGTAAAAAGTGGAGAGTAAATGAGAAGGCGCTATGGTGGGTAACCCAACATTCTTGCAAGTGATCAACATTCCTTCCATCAGACTATTATTCTCTTTCATGTCCGTTTATTCTTATGAGCATGTGAGAAGTTTGCATTTTTGCATTTCCTCTTTTCCTCATATGCAAGAGAGAAAATATTTTACCCAAACTCAGAGTGATCATTTCAGAGATATTAACTGGTGAGCTTTGAAGTCAAAACAGCTATTCCAAAGGTGGATTAGGATGTACGTTACTTTGACATGAAAATTTGCATTTGTTGGTTATTCACACACACACACCTTGTTCCAAAGTTGCTCACTTGTAATGTGCATTTTAGTAAGAAGTTACATATGTCTCTTGACTTCTATGTGGTTGAATAACAGGGACATTCTCTGAGAACAATAGGTCACACATCAATTTTGTTTCATATGTTTGTGGGTGTCATCCTAGATAACCCTCAGGAGGCTAAAACTCCTCCTTTGGTGTCATGCTAGGAGTTCAAGGCGTTGTTGCATATTGTAAATGCAATCGAGTCATACTAGTGAAAGTGGCATTGATTTCTTTGAGAAGTTTATGACAAGTAAAAATATTTTGTTTTGTGTTCTTATCTTTCTTTTCGTTGTTCTTTGCTAGAGGACTAGCAAAAGGTTGTTTGGGGGTGGTGTGATAAGCACCCAAAACATTGATTTTACACTCCTAAATATACAATTGTTAAGTCCAATTATCAAATAAAAATATCTCATTATGTGTATTTTGTGCATTTTGTAGGAATTCAAGTACAAATCTCAAATTATGCATAAAGTGGCACAATAAGGCTAAATTCATCAACTAGAAGGCCCAATGGGAATTTGAATGGATTCATCAGGATTAAAGAATTTCAATCTCAAGACCCATGAAGTCAAGCCCACAAAGCAACAACAACTACGGATCTCGAGAAAATCAATATGAAGATTTGGACGTCCACATGGCCAAATTTATCATAAAAAATCTCTACAAGACATGTTTCCTTATTGAACTCCAACACCATTCCTTGTTTCACTCAACCATTCCTTGTTTCATTCAACCATGTTTCATTGTTTAACTCAAACCATGTTTCCTTGTTTCATTCAACTATTTCTTGTTTCATTCAACCATGTTTCACTGTTTAACTCAAACCATGTTTCCGTGATTAACTCAAACCCTTTTTACCTATAAAAACCCCATACATGGAGTTCATAAGGGATAGTTTTTCTTTGATAGTTTTTTTTACAAAGATTTTTAGTTGTAGTTATTGGCTTTATATTCTTACTTGGGAGAAAAGTGCATGTACTACAGTTTAATTCCATTGAAGAAGTAAGTTTTATCTTTGTTATTTTAGTTTAATACTTATTTTGCTATTCTCTTTATTCTTTAAGTTGAAAATCAAATGTTGTCTTCTAATCCACGTGAAGTAGTCGATAACCCCTACTTTCACTATACATTGCTGAATTGTATTGCAGATTGAAGGAAGAAAAAAAAGTAGAAAAAACTTATATTTCTTTGATTGATGTCGAAAATCATGCAACGACATTAATGTCGGTTTTTGGCAACAATCACGCGTTTCGGAATCTAAAGGCCCTCCCCCGCAAGTCCAATCTAGATATCATATTTTTATCAGAAACCAAAGCCAACACAACTATAATGGAGACTTGGATTCAAACATGGAGTATCAGTGCCAACTCAGGGACAATCGGGCGGTCTCACTTTGTTCTGGAAAGAAGGTATTCACTTAACTATTATTTACTCATGCAAATATTATTTCAACTACACAATTGGTAATTATCTTGCTAATTCTACTTGGTTTGCTATTTTGGTGTATAGGGAACCAAATCCCTCCCTTAGGGCCTAGTTCTTGAACAACATATCGCAAATTTTTGATAGCCAAACTTTACCAGGTCTCCTCACTGGAGACCTGAACTCTGTTTTATTGCTAGAAGACAAACTAGGGGGTAAAAGACCTACTCGATCAAACCTTAGGCATCTTGGAATTTTTATTGATAAATACAACCTCATTGACTTCCACTTAGTGGTTCACAATTTATTTAGAATAACAAACGCAAGGATAAAAATGTGGTTAAAGCTAAACTTGATTGTATTCTAGTGTCTACTGACTGGATGACCTGTTTTCCCTCAGCTATTGCTCATATTATTCATACATCAGCTTCGAACCACAAAGCTCTCTCACTTCAACTAATCTCTAAAGTCACTCTGAGCCTAAAACCTTTTACATTTTTTCCACATGTGAGCCCGGGACCCCCGATGTCGCCATGTTATAGAATCTCCTGGGGTCCTCACCACCTTCTTCTCATGTCTCATAATTTCCATCTGAAAACAAAAAAAAACTCAGCTATTGTCTCACTAGATGGAATAAAAAAGAATTTTGTAATATTCAACAATGCATCTCGGACACCCAAGTGGCCTTGGATAAACTTTAAAACGACCCTCCCTCTGAGAAAAATGCTACGGCTACCTCGGTTCTTGAGGAACACCTCTCCGAGCTTTATCTTAGAGAAGAACTTTTCTAGCGTAACAAATCACAAAGTTCCTGGCTTGTCGATGGAGATAAGAACACGAAATTTTTTCATCTTGCCTCCATGCTACGTAAAAAAAAAATCATATCCTTCGCCTCAAGGATACTTCTCACCAGTGGCACTTTGACCAAGACTCTATAGGACAAATTCTTAACAACTACTTTAAGAATATTTTTCAATTCTCGTGTCCTCCCCAGTGCCCTGAGATCCTCTATCTCTTTGAACCTTCCATTTCTCCAGAGGATAATGAGATCCTTTTTACAATCCCCAGTGAAGAGGAAATCCACTCCATTACCTTTAGTATAGGAAGTCAAAAGCTCTTGAGCCTTACGGCTCTAATGTTTTTTTTCCAACACTACTGGGAAGCTGTTAAAAACGATGTGATTGAATTTTTCCAAACTTCTTTGCAAATTAGTGTCTAGATCCAAAGCTTAATGAGACCTTCATAGTCCTGATTCCTAAGATCACAAATTCCACCACACCCGACAAATTTTGTCCTATTGGGCTATGCAATGGCATCTATAAGGTCATCTCGAAGATTTTGGCAAACTGTTTGAAACCCTTGTTGGACTCCATCATATCCCCCAACCAAGGACCCTTTCTCAAAGACCGCTCAATTGCGGACAATGTTAGTTTAGCATATGAAACTTTCTTTCAATTGAAACACTGTCACAAAAAGAAACAAGGGTGGATGACTATTAAAATAGACATTGCCAAAGCTTATGACAGAGTTGAATTGTCCTTTTTGCTCCAAATTTTTTAGCAACTAGGCTTCGCTAGAGATTGGATCCAAATGATTGAACAATGTATTTCTACATCTTCACTCCAAATCCTACTTAACGGATCTTCTTTCTCTACCATCAAACCCACGAGGGGCATCAAACAAAGAGACACGTTCTCCCCTTATCTCTTCATCTTAATGGCAGAAGCCTTATCCAGGCTCATTGCTCGAGCAAAAAATGAGGGCATTATCAAAGGCATCCAGATCAGACACTACTCCCCTCCATCAGCTATCTGTTGCACGCTAATGATCTCATGTTTTTTTGTTGAGCCTCTCTTGTGGATGCCCACTTTGTCAAGGACATCCTCCATCAATACTGTTTGGCCTCGGGTCAATCAGTGAACTACAACAAATCAACAATTTTCTACAACTCTAATGTCCACCCGAAACACTTCAAAATGATTAATAGAATCCTGGGATCCAAACTGGATAACCATAAAGACAAATACCTGAGATCCCCCTGTTGTTGTCCAAAAATAAAGCCTCTGATTTCCAATTTCTGATTGATAAAGTCAACACTAAACTTTCAAGCTGGAAATTGAAAGTCCTCTCCCAGGCTGGTAGAACGGTAATGATTAAAGTAGTCTTAAATTCGATATCTGTCTACATTATGCAAACTTTTCTTCTTCTCTGCTCTATAACTACCAATTGGACAAACCGGCCCGAAATTTCTGGTAGAATGAAGCAGTGGATAAAAAATCCAGACATGTGTATTTGGGATCGTATTACCTTGCCTCGACATCTTAAAGGACTAAACATTCCTTCTGCCCGGAATAAGAACCTGGCTTTGATGGCAAAAAAATTGTGGCATGCCATTTCCACCCCAAAACCCACGTATTCTTCAACTTAAAGTTTTTTACTTCAATAAAAAAATCTTTCAATTATCCAAACCTTTCACTATTTCCTGGATAAAAAAATTTGACCATTTTTTCTAAAATGAAATGCCATCGGGAGAACACATTAACCTCTGGAGAGACTGTTGGGTCAAGCCAGGCTTCGTCCTTGTTGATTGCCTACCTTTATTTCCTACTAACTTTGATCTCGCTACCATCCCAGATATCTGGCTTTTTTGCCCCTGTCCAGACACCTAAATGGAATACGACTTTTATCATGTCCAATTTTCCTTCCTCGATAGCTAGAAATATCCTGGATATTACTATCAGACGGTCAGTTACTCCTGACAAATTCATCTGGTTACGCTCTTCTTAGTTAAAAGTGCAACACGCGCTTTCACCTTTGATCAACTGGAAAGTTTCACATCTCATGCACCAACTCTGTATTATCGGAATAAAGTCAATAAACAATTCAGATAACTATGGAAAATCAAAACCCCCACCAATGCTTTTTTCTTCATTTTGAAAATCAATCAAAACATTCTCCCAACCATAACCAACCTGGCTAGGCTTCATACGCCTATCTTTCTTTGCCCGATCATTAATAGATTTTGGCACCTCTCCCCTTGGCTATTGATTGGCTCAATGACAATTTTAATCCAACCTCCACTTCCAGGTTCTTTACTTTCATGTGGGACACTACCAAGGCCCATCCTGTGAAATATTATCTCAATTTACAGCAGTGCTCCATACCATCTAGATTATTCACAACAATAGTGTATTCTGAAAAGCCAGATTCACTACTCAAGTGTTCACCACCACTTTCAATCGTATTTGTTCATCCTGGAGCAATCAGTGGTTTAACACCTCGAAGCCCAGTGCGAGGATAACATCTTTACAACAGGTGTTGATTCATGCCAAAACTACCACTTCCCTCAATCCTGTCTCGGTACAGGTTAGACCCACTACCACAGCATACCCCAATGCAGCTAGCCAGACACATGAAGTCATGATACAAGCTCAACTCTTTTCAGCTCGGAAACACAGACTCAACTCTAACTGCTCTAGAATGCAAGCTCTCCCTGATCATTTAGACCCCGAGTATGTGGTTGTCACTTATGATGCATGTTTTTTTTGCTTATTCTCAACAGGGTGCACTAAGTGTATGCGGTGGATCTGAATGGTACGGTGTTGGCATATGTGGTGAGTTCTATTCTGAGGAAGGTCATCAATAGTACCATGGCATAATGTCAGAAGACATAAATAACACTTCTTTTGATTCAGCCACACCACTGGCGCACTGGTCTTATCTTGCAGGACTCTGGGATTCTGCATACCATTTTGCAAGATGATCTCAACCAGACAAACACAACCATGTGTTGGATGTGGCGCCCATTTATTTTGAATATTCGAAGACTCTTAGAGCAACACAAACAATGGTTATGTAAATTTATTTTTTTGGGACCTCAATGTTGAGGCCCATACTTTAGCTACTTCTGTTGGACATCAGTTATGTAACCGTATTATATAATATTATTGGTCAGAGACCTTTTAATAAAAAAACAAAAAAAAAACTAGGGAGTGACTTAATAAATCCTTATTTGTAAAGACCCTTGCTAAATAACACCACCAATATAAAGAAATTTTTTAACATCTTTTCTCCTCTCTTCACTCTTCTCCTATCTCCCTTTCTTCTCCATCAATCCCACCACGACCCCACCACCATCACCTCTTCTCCTCCTCCCCCCTTCACCGCCACCTATCCTCCTTATTTTTCTTTTTCTTATTCTTCTCCATCAATCACCACCGCCTCCCTGCCACCGCCACCTCTCCTTCTTCTCCCATCTTATTATTATTATTCTCCCCCTCTTCCCCTTTCTTTTACCTTTTGTTGTTCTTCTTCTTCTCTCCTCTCATCTTATTCTCTCTCTTTTCCCAAGCACCACCACCACAGTCGGTCGGCGGTGGCAGGGCATGGCGGGGCGAGGTGGTGGTGGGGTGGTGTTGCTCCGGTGAAGAAATACCAGAAGGTGAGGGTGGGAACCAAAAAAATTTTGGGTTGGTTGTGTCTTTCATCAAGCACCACCACCTCACTTGGCCGCCGCTAGACGTCCCTCCCACTTCTTTTTCTTCTTTTTCTTATGTGTTTTTCTTGTTCTTCTCCTCTCTTATTTTCTTGTTGTTCTTCTTCTATTATTTTATTCACAACAAAATGTCATAAATTAACAAACACAATATGGAATTTTAGAAATACTCATTTGAAATCAATCAACAACAAAATACATTAGAAATAAACATCAATAGAAAAAATGAGGAAGGAAGGATTACCAACAATATGAAAACGTACAATCGCTACAAAAAAATGAGGAAGGAAACATTATAAATGACAAAAAAAGTCAATCACAGCGGCCCATGCGAATAAGAGAATCCCATTCGCATTGGCACATGCGAATGCATTACTCATACTCGCATAAGTTGCTACGATTGAGGTTCTCCCACTCTTATGTGCCACTGAGGTGGGCCCATTTTAGACTCTTTCATTGACTTTCGACCAACTTTGATGCTTGATTGAGACTGATTCTCAAGCTCATCAAAATGTAGTACTCTGAGTTATTTAATGAACACAATTTGAATTACTTGAAAATGTTTTGAAATGAGCAAGTTATGATCATTTTACTACAGTCACTCAAAGTTGTCTAGCAACGACCAAGTCACAGCGGATCATGCGAATGTAAGTCTCTTACTCGCATGACTTGCTGCGAATGTAAGGTGTTTGTTTTTGCTGCTGAATAGAGTCAGAAGTCTTAATAAGATGTTAGACACCTTGTTTAGAGTGTTTGTTTTTAGTTCTGATCGGAAGTTGATGTTCTGATTGGATTAAGCACCCCCATGGTGCTGATCACTTAGCACCAAGTGCTTAATGAAAATTCATTCTAATAATAACCCCACAATAAATTCATAATGATTGCTACTACCACTCTCATCTCCTCTACCAACCATCCACTCTTTTATCCATTTTCTCTTTATCATGCGAGCAATGCTGACACCATCACCACCACCCTCCTTGGCCTTTCCTCCTCCTATTCCTCATCTTGTTCATATTCCTCATTCCTTTTATCTTCCTCTCTATTGAAAATTGTATGAGGAATGGAGAAGGATATAAGGTGGTTTATGGTAGTGGTGGAAATGGGTTTCAATGGTATTTGGAGGAGAAAAAAAATAAGTGGAGGAGGGGGTTAATGTTTGTGGTTTATGGTGGGCGGTGGAAGATGTGGTGGTAGGCAAAAATGTAAAAAAAAACTTCAATTCAACACCTAAAAAAACACCATTTAATTTTAAATCTTCTAATCAACAGCAATCAGAAGCAAAACAAACAGTTCATTCATAAGCTCTAACTCCAGTTAGAAGTTAGCTTCTAACCACTTAAAAAAACACCTGTTTTTGCTTCTGAATAGAGTCAGAAGTCTTAATAAGTAGGCACCTTGTTTAAAGTGTTTGTTTTTAGTTCTGATCAGAAGTTGAAGTTCTGAATGGAGTAAGCACCCTCCATGGTGCTGATCACTTAGCACTGAGTGCTCAACGAAAAATCATTCCAATAACAACCTCATAATAAATTCATAATGATTACTACTACCCCTCTACTCTACTAACCATCCCCTATTTTCTTCACATATTTTTTATCATGTAAGCAATGCCGCCACCATCACCACCACCCTCCTTGGCCTCCCCTCCTCCTCTTCTTGCTCCTATTCCTCTTTCTCTTTTCTCTTCATTTCTATTGAAAATTGTAAGAGGAATTGGAAAAAAATGTATAGGGTGATTTCTGGTAGTGGTGGAAAGTAGTCTCAATAGTATTTGGAGGAGAGAAAACAAGTTGAGAAGGGGGTTAATATGGGTGGTTTGTGATGGACAGTGGGAGTTGTGGTGGTGGGCAAAAATGTCATAAAACTTCAAATCAGCACCTAAAAATAAATACCATTTAATTTTACATCTTCTAATCATCAACTCATTCAGAAGCCGGTGTTCTAAAAATCGGCCTAGGTGCTAGAAGGTAGAAAAACGCCCAGATTAATGGCTGGGCGGGTCTGGGCGGTCTAGGCGGGGTCTGGGCGGCCTAGGCGGGGTCTGGGCGAGTTTTTTTTTTTTTTTTTAATTTTTTAATTTTTTTAATTTTTAATAAAGCTGATTGTGTTTTATTTTATTTTTCTTTCATCCTTTTTAGAAATAAACAATTTAAATTTTTTTTATTCAGTATATGTCTAAATGTAGCAAATGATGATTACTTAATGGAATTATCAAAGGATCTGCCGGTACCAATTTTAGTAATGTAGATTTTATCAAACATGACTGAGGTTATTCATGCAATTTGAAGAAAAATAAATAAGTAGGTTTGGATATTTGTCCACAAATTCAACTTTGTATGAATTACCCATCATGACCAACTTCAGTCATTTGAGTTTTAATAAATTTTGTTCATGATTGTTAATTTTTCATGTTTTTAAATTTTGCATATGTATCTTGGCATTAAATTGGATGTAATTGATGTATTATGCTTAATTTTTGTAAATTATTAAAATTATAATACAAAACCTAAGACCGCCTAGGCCCCTGGGCGCTAGGCACCTGCTCGCCGCCCGCCTAGCGCTTTTTAGAACACGGTCAGAAGCAAAACAAAACAGTTCATTTAGAAGTTCATCAGCTCATTCAGAAGCAAAACAAATAGTTTATTTAGAAGCTCGTTTAGAACTTTTGACTCCAGTAAGAAGTTAGCTTCTAACCACTTAAAAAATCAAACACCCTCTAAGTAGGTGTGTTAATCGGTTTGGTCGGGTCAAAGTTGGACAAAAACCAAACCGAACCAAACCAAGAATTCGGTTTTTGGTTCGGTTTGGTTTTCACATTTATCAAATAAATAACCAAACTGATCGGTTCGGTTCGGTTATTTTCAGTTTATTTTCTTTTATTTATTTTCCGCTGCTACATACAACCGAGTTGGCTCTAGCACAAAAGGAATAAGTCAAAGCTACAAAGAATGTAAATAAGGAAATGAAGCTTGGTTTGCAAATGAGGAAAACCCAGAGACAAAGAGAGTACAAATAAAATAAAAGAGAAAGAAAAGGGGAAGCAGTAAAGAAAAAACAAATGCCAGATGAACACAGATAGTTTCAAGGCTCTGACTATTCATTTATAGAAAATTCTTTCAATTTTTTCTTGCCTATTTTACTTGATAATTTCATAAGATTAAGTTTTTTTGGCCCTGTCTCTCATATACACAATTAGAAATTCTAACTGTCGAGGAAACCAGCGAGGGAGGGGGTGGGAACCCTCCATCCCCCGAGGGGGATGGGTGCCTTCATCCCCTTTCGCGCATCCCGAGTGGGATGAAGGGTTCCCACCCCCTCCCTCGCTGATTTCCTCGCCAGTTAGACAAGCTCATACACAATACTATAACATCATACAAAAAACCTTAACCATAACTACATTGTTTGCATCTTAATCTATATCCACCACACCCATGTGATGATCTGAATAAGACTGAAACTTTCTATGACAATTCCACAAGTCTCGTAATTTCATCCTGCAAGAAGTTTTTTTATCAAATCAGAAGTGTCGAAGTTGTTGCCATCACCATTACTCATCTTTGCTGCAAGCAAGCAAGTGAAAAGTTTTGTTTTCTTCAACAAGATTGAGTCAAACTCTGTCTCTTTACCTCCACTTGTAAGTGGTTGGATAGAGAGAGAAAATAAAAAAAAGAGAAAAAAAAGACATTGAGAGCGGGGTCGTGGGGTAAGAATTTAAATAAGAGTGGGTTGGTAGGGGATTAAATAAGAGAGAGAGGATTAGGGGATTAAAAACAAAATAAGGGAAAGAGTTCGGTTCGGTTGTTTACAAGGTTCGATTAAAAACTAACTCGATCCTGTTCAGTTTTCTAATGTTCGGTTTCAATTTTTCTCGATTCGGACTTTTTCGATTATATTTCGGTTTGATTCGGCTTTCGATTGGTTTTCAATAACCAATTAACACCACTACCTCTATGTATCTCACTAGCATGATGTTCATCAATAAATCCCTATTTTTAAAATCAACCCTAGACTCAATTAGGATAAAAACTACAACAAGAAAAGAAAAGAGGAATTAGGTATTTTGATTCCAAATCCCAATTAAGGAGGAGGGAAAGAGTCCACCTAACGTCTTCTCCAATTATACTTTTACACCCTGTAAACAACTCTCTCTCTCTCTCTCTAGATAGAAGATTGAGTGCAAATGCTGCTAAGGGGCGTGGTTTGTATACACTAGATTGACGAATGAAGCACAGTCGAAAGAGTGCCTTGTAGGCCTCCACATACCCACACACGATCTATCTATATCTATATTTGATTCTTCAAACACGTAGCTTAGTTGTTGTTGTGGCGGGGCAGTTATGGGCTTCGATATCCTTTCATGGATCCTCTCCTTCTTCCTTCTCATCGCTCTGCTCGGCCTTCTCGTCTACCAGGTCAGTTTCCTCTCTGTTTTTGAATTTTTACATCTAATTTATCAATTTCAATATATTCGGGTTCATCTGTAGCATGTAATGTTCGTGTCTTGCATGTATTTCCCTTGATTACATTGCCTGATTTGGTGTAATTAGGGTTCTATCCTATCTATATGAGTTGATAAACTGAATTCAGACAACCCCCTTTCTTTGGTTCATAGGACTGATCGGAAAATTGGTTTAAAATCCTTACTTGATGTTCAACCTCCTGACCCTTTTATGTTTTAGCTCTTGTGGGGTGTTCTCCATTTAATGAGTATATGTGGCAGGAGTGAAATTTTGGATTTTTAGATTGTAGGAAAGATCAAAGGCTTGTCGATATTGTTGGTTTCAGTTCTTATCTTTAAGTTATGCCAGCAAATAAGTAAGTTGGAAAAGGAAATAGTGGGTTTAGTGGCTCATAGAGGACTAAGCCATGCTTGAAATGAGTTAAAATTCATAGTTTCACTAAAAAAGGTGAGAGTGACGGAGGTTGATTTTGAAGATGAAAATTAGGTTAATGGTTGCTAGGTTTACTTGATGATCACCCTTTCAACAAAATCACTTTTGAACATGATTAACGGATGACAGGAAGATTGAGTAGAGGTTTTATTTGATGTTAATCCTTTCAATAAAATTGCTGTTGAAAATTATTAGTGGATGGAGAGGAAGAGGTTTGATTTGATGATCATCCTTTCAATAGAATCACTATTGACGATGATTGGGGGATGGACAGGAAGGTTGAGGAAGAGGAGATTCTAAGCTTTAAAGAGTCAGTTGGTGCATAGGGAATGTTCAATGCTACAGTGATTTCCCTGTGCAAATATCTAGGAGTACGGGATTTTTTTGCAAGAGTATATGGATTTGGTGCACAATTTGTATGAAGAACAATTCCTTGACCAAAGGAAGTTACACTTTTTTCTCATTCCCAGTTCCCAAATTAGTTGATGTTTAGAGATACATTAGGCTGTGTTTCCACAAAGTTTTGTGGAAATGCTAGTTTGCAGTAGTAAAATAGTAAGGTTCCACTTCCGCCAGAACTCTAGAGAGCAATGTTGTTCTGTTTTTTCTAAGAAATTACTAAATGTTTTTCTGGTGCCAATAACAGTATCACAATAGTATTTTGTAAAATAACAGTTTCGTGAAGGCCTAAGGATGTCAATTGGAAATGTCTAGCTGGGTCTAAGTCGAAATTCATTTTGGATTTAACTGGGATTAGAATATGTAAAGTTTCATCAGTTACTGTTTAATCTTCTCTTCATTGATATATGTTCTTAAATATTGTCATTATCATTAAGAAGACATTGGCTGGATCAACAAAACAATAGATTATAATCTGTTGGAAGATTTTTACGATACTTTAGTTTATAGAGGATATAATATGATTTGTCGAATGGAGCAAGAAAATAGTTATATTCCAGAACATGTAGCAGTGGTCCCTACTATGGGATTACACAGGCTTCTCTCCCATTGGTAATTGACTATGGGAAAGATTGTCAATGCCAACTTGTGGGTGATTGGGGAGAAGAACGCAAGAAAAACACCATAGGGATATTATCGTGGTTTGTTGCCTTGTCAAGTTTCTTCTTTGATCTTGGAGTACTAGTTGGAGGGCTCTAAAAGACATTCCTTACCTTTCTCATATGTTTAGTTGGTCAAACCCATTGTTGTTGAATGCAAGTATCTGATTCTGTAACTTCTCAAGATGTGTATGAGTTTCTCACTCACTCATCCCTCTGTTTCTTTCTCCGCTATTAATATATTTGGGCATATGATGAATAAACCTTAGGCTGGTAAAGTTTTTGGAATGGGTCAATGTGATTAGGTAGAGACTTCACTTGGTTGCATCCTAGTTCCTAGGCTATAAGGTTGGGGGACTCCTCTACTTTGTATATTAGCAATTACACAAGATCCAAACCAATTGCGATATACTTATTGAAAGATTTGGCAAAAAGATTGTTGGATGGAGCTCTAGAAGCCTCTTAAACGTTGTCTTTCAATAAAAGTAACTTGATTAGCTTCGCCGTATATTTTCTATTTTTTCTTTATCACAGTCTGCATTGCCAATAGTTCAGTGGATTTATATCACCAAACTCAGTTTCATCACCCATTATTCATAACCTCATCCCAGGCCCATTTTTCGGGTGGAATGAATCTACTAATTCTTTGATTCCAATTAAAAGGAGATATCAAACTTAGCAAATAGATCCTAAAAGATGAGGGAGAAAAAAGATGTCATGATCAATTGCAAATAACAGAGTTCATTAACATTCTTGGTATAGTAAATGCTAGACACTTTCACACATACAACATTTCAAGTTTTCTTGAGGTGAAGATAAAGGGGTCGAGTTCTAGAAGGACTATGGCTATAAGTACATATATCTGCATAGTGGATATTAGGTTTGGGGCAAAATCATTAGCATTTGGATTAACATTATTGTCCCTTACTACGAATGGGAGGATATGGAGCTTGTAAAGTGGTAGAGGAAGTAGCCTTCATGAATGTAGGATGCACAAGTGCCCAAAGGCATAATCTAGTTCCGAAAATTCTTGAACGTGTGTTCTTTTCTTGTTGGGTCAGGGTTTGTATGGGTGATATTGCCATGTAAGTCGAAGGACCTTGCCTTCTCATGGAAATTAGTCTCATTCAGCCACAGGAAGGCATTTTTGCTACTTGTCTCCTTGGGTTTTGTGGGAAACTTAGATGGATGGAAGAATTTAATAGGATTTTGCCCACGAGATAAATTGGATGTTTATTTTGGAGTGGGAGTCTTCGCAGAGTATAAGAAAGATATCGTTTGAAGTATTACATTGTAAATTGGAAAAATTTGCTTTGGATGTAATTTTCTCTTCTTTGGTTGGGTGAATGTTTCCTTTGTTGTTACTTTAGGTGACCTCAACCCCTCTTGTATCATTTTTTTCTGTTTTAATAGATTTTATGCTCACCGACCAAAAAAAAGGTCTTGAACATTTGGGCTGAAAGGAACAGATTAGAGTTGATTGATGGGTCGCGAATAATCCTTTGTTTGGACTTCCCAATGTTGTTTTCTCTGCAATAAGAAATAGGATGGGCCTCCTTTAGTCTATACTCTCCAATCCTTTTGTCCGGACTTCCCAATTTTTTCAAATCTTAGAAGGTGGGCCTCCTTTCAGCTTTTTGATCATAATGGGAATCATTATGATTAAGAGGTTAACTAGATTGCAACACTTGTCAGCAACATGCAGTTGAGAAGTCCCTAAATTCCCTTCAATGATTATGAAGATCTCCTGTCTCGAA
Source organism: Berberis vulgaris (assembly GCA_963556465.1). Taxonomy (NCBI): domain Eukaryota; kingdom Viridiplantae; phylum Streptophyta; class Magnoliopsida; order Ranunculales; family Berberidaceae; genus Berberis; species Berberis vulgaris. Next base: position 35,271,436 of record OY747126.1, on the reverse strand, counting down.
AAAAGGATTTGACAGTAAACGTGATTTTTTCTCCCATCCAAGAGTCAGCCTTATGCCTGAGAACATAGCATTTAAAAATTAAAACAACTGTTAGCAATAATTGCTTTTTTCATTAGTTGTCTAAGTCCTTTATGACCATGGGCGTGGTTGTTCTTGTATCATACTTGTATTCAACCCCAAGAGATAGTTTGTTAGTTTGAACTTCAGCGATTGAATTACTATCCTTCCTCTCACTCTGTAATCTTTATCTTCATTTTGTTAAGATCCTCATGCTGATTAGCTTCTAGAAACATAAGATTTATGTTCTTAGGTTATTCATGGTCATTTTGAGCATAGTGCATGTATGTTCTGCTTTGGTGTCAATGTAACATTTTGGACATCTCACACTGAGTCGATGAACTTTTCAATAGAAAATAGTTACATGTAAACATATAGGTATGTCATTTTGCAAGTTTTCTCTTGTATGTGATAAAAATGTTTTGAAACTTACTCCTATAGTTATTAAAAAGTTTATTGTATCAAATATCGGAAACCTAAACTTAAGGTATGTGTTTATAAGGTATCATGTATCGTAAGATATGGGCAAAAATAATACATAAATATAAAAACATATTTCGATGAAATCGGGTAGTATTATAGGCTAGTTTAGTAATAATATTATTTAATTGTAATTGGGCCTATTAAGTAAAGCCCATAATAGTAGTTAGGGTATTATTAGCTAATTAGGTTTAGGTTAGTTAGCTTGCCCAAGAAATTCGGAAGATTATGAACAAGGCAAAACATTGTTCATTGTTTCTTGGTTGATTGATTGAATTTTTTTTTTCTTATTTGTTTTTCAATTAGGGTTTATCATCTTTTTATTTCAATTCATGCTTCGTATTTCGATTCTTGTTTTGCTTATTTCAATTCTTGTTTAGCTCTATTAATTGGTATCAAAGCCAAACCACTCCTTTTATATGACGCAAACAAAATCAGACAAATATATAAAAAGAAAAAGCTTGGAAGATGATAGAGAGAGATAACCAAAATAGTTGAAACCATAGAAGGATGGATGGCTTCGAAAAGTATCCTAGATGTAGAAATAGAGCAAGAAAGGATCCACAGATAAGAAGATTGGAATAATAAACTAGCAGGGCTGCAACAATGAAATCGAGTAAAGATTGAGAAATCAGTAGAGAAGGTAGTGGCGAGAGAGATGAAAAAGTTGAAACTGATGATTAAGGAACTATTACTGCCAATAAGGAGGCCAACGGATACCCATAAGGAGTGATCGTCAACAACACCCTCAACCACCACCGACAACCCTGCATCGCCGCACCCCCTTGATCGGCTTGGCGATCGCCCCTCCAAACCTCCCATGGCCCTCTCCGCCACCACCACCATCCCAATCCATCTCGCCCCACCTTTATCCATTTCTCTCCCACCTCCTCCATAAATAACCTCGCCCTCCCTCTCGCCCCTCGCTATCTCTCCCACCACGTCCCGCCATCTTGGGAAGCTCCTATAAACAACCACCCTTACACTCCCCTCATTTACCTAACCCTCGCACTGAAACCCTATCTTTGAACCCATATGCCATCCACAACCCTAATAATCCACACCTCCATCTAGCACAAATAATTTTTTACTCCAATTCTGGTAGCTGGTTGAACCATAACTTTCTTCCACAATGCCAAGTTCCTAACTATAGTTTTTCATCACATCACCCTCTCCCCCCACAGATTGACTCTTATAATGAGGTGCGCACGCGGTTTGGAGTCTCCCCGCAAGTTTCTGTTGTAGATATGATTGAGTTACCGCAGGGACATAACTGACAGCTGGTGGAAGAACAACTAAGGGATCCTAACCCACCTTGCTGCCTATTATGCAGTTAAAAGACCGAATTACGATTAAACGAGATTAATCAGATTTAATCGGTCAATTTTTTCAAAGTATATATTTTTAAAACTTAATCAGTCATAGATTACAAAAATAAATAATTAATCAAAATGGTGTAAATTTGTAATTATACAACTTTACTAATTATCTGCCAAGCTACTTAAAATTAAACTAAAAGAAAAGTGTAGATTGTTTTAACAGCCAAGCTACCGAGACAAACATTTAGAAGCAAAATAGATTGCAGACTTAGGAAGAACCAACCTACCTATCTCACTAACCCATGAAGGTAAACCGTATTACTTTGCACCGAAGATATTTCTAGAAGGGCCACTTTGTATAAACAAAAATACTCCACATCCAGAAGATTATGCTAATATATTCTAGATCAAAGAATAGAGGAGGTCATGACTGAAGTGCGTGAAAATTGTGTGGATTTGTCACGTATAATTACAAACTTCCAAAGAAATTGTGAGGTTCAGTTATTAGTGTTCTCAGTCAGAAGGCCAAAAATGTTAAATACATAGAAAGATGGGAGTTCCGACGACAATCAATTTTTCACCAAAATCCATATCACTAAAAACAACCTCAATCAACAAGGTCCCCTAGTCCATATGAATTATACACAGAAGGGAGGAGAAGAGGGGAGGCACACAAGAGGGAGGAAAATAAGGGAGGCCGAGTGGGATGGGGACTGGGAGGAAAGGGAAGAGGTAAATTAGGGTTGAAGTGGTACATACCTTTCTGATTTGGTTTGAAGGGAGGAAAAATGTGACAATCGCCGTCGCCGTCCAGAGATCTTCACCTTTTCTTTTCTTGAGTTTAGGTTTTTATTTTTTATACATAGCGATTAATTGGCGAGTCGGCTGAGCCGATTAATCGGTGGCTCGCCTATTTTTCGCCTATTAATCGGTGTCTGGTAAACCCCAACCGATTTTACCCAATTCGGTTCGGTAAAATCCCGAATTGTGGTTAATCGCCGATTAATCGGCGATTTTTCATTAATAACTTAGGCTGCTTATGCAAGACAAAGGACATTTTTAACTTCTTTTAGGTTGAGGTAGAGGATTTGGAAGAGGTGGTAATCTTCCTTTTCGATCCCCTAACTTAGGCATCCGAACTTCGGTGGAGGTAATTTTGTTGATGATGATTAGTTGGCTAGGTTGATAGTGGTAATGGAACGTCGGGATGATACAAGATTAAAATTCGAAGTGTCTTCTTGTGATGGAGTTGAACTTGGTGATGCTTTTATGGATTGGTCCATGGAGATTGACTGTATTCTTGATTTTAAGAACATGCAAAGTCCGAAGGTGGTACAATTAATGGCTACCACGTTGAAGAGCATTGCCAATTTTTGGTGGCAGGAGGAATGTACACGTCGAACAACTATGGGTTTTACCTAGGGGTGGGCAAACGGGTCGAGGATCCGCGGGTTCAAACCGAACCGGACCGTTTTGCTCTAAACGGTCCGGATTTTAATTCTGTGTTTTTAGATACGGTTCGGTCCGGATCCGTTATAAAACGGTCCGGTCCCGGTTCCTATTTTTTAAAAAGAAACGGTCCGGGTTGGACCCGTTTCAAATCACATTGCATCGACACCCTAAAGATCTGGATCTGGCTACCTTTAATCCCCATTCTCTCTGTCTCTGTCTCTGCTTCCTTTTCTTCTTCCTTTCATTAAGTGATAGATGATGGAGCAGCAGAAGAAAAGGAAGAGGAGGAGAGGTGAAGGAATGACCAAAACCCCCTCCTCTCTCTGTCTCTGTCTCGAGACGATTGGAGATCTCCCTCTCCCCCCTCTCTCTCCGTCTCTGTCTCGAGAAGAAGCAGCAGTAGCGAGACCAAGAAGAAAGCCACCAGCAGCAGCAGCAGATGGCGGGGAGGATGAAGTGGAAGAGGACGAGTGGGGGAAGGAGGGAGTAGATTTGGAAGGAGCAGGTGGTTCTAGTTGTAGACGAAGGAGCAGAAAGAGGTATTGAGACTCTACGGTGAAAGTACCTTAGGGTGGCAAGGTGATTGTGGTGGTGGATGGAAATGAAGCTGCTAAGATGGTGAGACAGAGTGCCCATTCCACCTCCTCCTCTCTGCATCTTCTCGTCTTCTTACACTCTGCAATTCAAGGATAGAATGATCAATGGTGAGGGTCAGTTGTTGTCTATAAAAGTGTGTTACTATGGGGGTCTGTAACCTCTCTTCTGAAGTAATCTATTGTAACCTCTTTTTTGAAGTAATAGAGAAGTAATCTCTATTACTATGGGGGTCTGCATCTCTGAGCTTCTCTGCATCTCTGAGCATCTCATCTCTGCATCTCTGAGCTTCTTTGGTCTGGAAGGTGGAGAAGGAACCTTCTGTGCCCTCTCAGAGGTCTCGGGTTAAGCAACCCCCATCTGTTCCATTTGTATGGGAAGTAAAACCAGGGATGCCAAAGAAAGACTGGAAGGTTGAAACAGCTAATCTTTAAACAAGCCTCAATTTAAGGCCTTTGTTTTGTTTCATTTATTTTTTATCTCTCTCTGTTTTCTGAATTTAATCTTCCTCATCTGCCTCAACGAGGAAGTTTTTCTTCGCTTCCTTTTGTGTTCTTGAACCCCATTCACCTTCTCCACGTGTTGATCGTCTCCAGACGAGACACCCCAATATAGAGATCTCACTGTTGGGTTGTTGGTGTTGAACAGAGGGGGGAGATTGTCAGGTAAATAAAGCAATTTGATCAGTTTGGATGAATGAAATTGATGTTTTGATCTAAATATGCATTTTTTGTTACTTTTGCGTCAACCCCACTTGTTGGTTTGATCTACCATCTCTGTTTCTTGTAACATAACGTACATTACTTCGGTTTTGCTTGAACCCTAAGGTTGAATTTCGATCTGTTTGATAGAGATTGGATTGAATTTGGGAGAAATTTTGGATCTTTTGATGATCTGTTTGATTTTGATGTCGTTTTCGGGTTTGGGATGTATTTGTTCCTTCTCTGTTGTGTTTCCTTAGACCCTATTTGATGGGTTCATTTACTTACCCCATTGATTCATTGTAACAAAAGGTGAATGTTAATTGTTTGTTCGAAGTTTTGCTTGAAACCCAAGATGGAATTTTGATCTCTTTAACGCTTTGTTTGCATTTTGTTGTGTGATTGAGTTTGGGCTGGAATTGAGGAGGAATTGCACTTGTGGGGGTGTATTATCAAAAGGTGGTTCATTTGTTGTTTTTCAATTTTTGGCACCCGAAGATTTCTAAAGCTTCATTTTTATTTCTTTTTATTTCTATGCAACTGGAAGTACTAGCTTTGTTGGAGCTGCATTCCTTGAATGCTTGTTCCCTTTGTTCTCAACAGATCATGACCTGTTTGGATAGTAATCAATGTATGACCTGTTTTGATGTATTACAGGAACAAGTCATATCTTATCAGAAACACTTGATTTGGAAAGATTTAGAAATGAAATTTAAGAAGGAAATCAAATCAGTGTAAAATATAATCAACTTAGATTTGGAATCGTTTGGAACCGGACCGTTTCAAACGGTTCGAGTTAGGTTCGGTTCCAATGTTCAAAATGAGGGGATCCGGACCGGACCGGACCGGATCCGTTAATTTTAAACGGTTCGAGTTAAGTTCCTCCAAATTTGGAACCGATCCGGACCGTGCCCACCCCTAGGTTTACCTCCTGTAAAAACTTTGGATGATATGCGCGAGATGATGCGAACTATTTTTATCCATATGGATTATGAGCGAGATCTCTTTGGGTGATTAATGGGAACCCATAATGAGCGCATAGTTACTGACTGCTCTACAGAACTTCACACTTTATGTATGCGTGCCAAGCCACATGAACCAGAACGACAAACCGCCTTTCGTTTCTACCATGGTTTAGATGCGAGAATCAGGTTTGTTTTAGCACTGGAGGAATTTGATACAATATTGGTAATTGAGAACATGGCTAAACGAGCAGAAATAAAGTTATAGTTACAAGCTCCCAGAAGAAATCTGGCTACTTTACTACGCGCCTTTACTTACCCATCGCGACCTACTACTGAGGGACATTTTAAGTGATTTGGTTGTGGTCAACCTAGCCATGTCCGAAGTAATTGTTCAAAATGAATATCCATGCTGCTGACCGATGAAATTGATGAACAAGAATGTATGGACCAATTTCCTCCAAAGGGCGATGGCGAATGCATCTCCTTAGTGGCAGAAGGCACCACTTGCATCCTTGAAGCTTGTGGACAAGCTTTTTCAACCCAGAGAGGTTAATGTAAACCGGTAGTATTATGAGTTTGTTTAGTAATATTAATTAATCGTAATTCGGCCCATTAATTAAAACCCATAATAGTAGTTAGTATTATTAGCCAATTCATTATAGTTAAGGCGTTGAGGCAAACGAGCCTGGAAATGCCTGAGGTGTGTCGCCTCAGTGAAGTGGGGCGATCTCAACATTTTTTAAGTTTTTTTTAATAATAAATTGAAACATATCAACATAGTGTACATCATCATTTTGATAAGTATCATAAACAAATATGTAAAAAAAGTGACAACTACTTAAAATCGAAATGAAAATATAATAGAGTTGCATTAAATAGTGAAAAGATGCACTACATAAGTGTCAGGTAACTTACAAACATAACTAAATCATTAAAAATCAATAATCTTGAAAGAATAAAAACTTGAGAATATCGAGCATTTGTTAAAAGAAATTGTTGGAATGGTTGGTAAAAATCCATTAAGTATGATCACTATTGGTATTCCAATAGCATAAAAATCATTGAACTATGCTATGAAAAATCAAGATTGATGTTGATCACGGACTAATCAACAATATGTTTTCTCGAAAAAATATTAAAAAAAATGTGACAAATTTATCAAAACTTAAAAACATTTTATCTTTTTGTTTGTTTGTTATTTTGGAAAACCTGATTTGAAGGCAGGAGGGGATGAAACCCTATTATAGAGTGGGTTGCAACATCTTTTGCTGCAATTGGGCTGGCTGCAACCATTTTTGGGCTGAGGCGGATACCTATTTTTTCACACTTTTCTGATTTCTCCTTGTTTGGTTCTACTCAAATAGAATTAGAAAAGTGTGAAGAGATGCACAGTTGTGTTAAGTAGAGAGATTATTGTAAATTATTTAGATGCATTAGTACGTGCATTTAGATTACATACTTTAGTTAAATTTTTCTATATCTTTCTTCTTCTTCATGGTTATTATTTCACACATGGATTGTTTTCATTTCATATATGGCACTAGCTTGAATGAAAGAAACCGAAAGTTACTTTGAGAATATATTATTTTGCTCTCAAGTGTGAGTTAATTTCTTTGAAATATAAAACTATGAATCAATTTATCATGACAATATTTATTGTGGACAAATAGTGATGGATGGTCATTAGAGTATTCTACTATGCAATTTGTACAAACCAGTTGATTTTTAGGATTGAGAATGGAAGGTATGACATGTAGTTCTAATCTTGAGTAATTCAAGTTTTTCATATATATACATATGTTAACTGTGATTTATTTTGTTTCCCCCCACACCAAAATCATTTTGTTTCCCCCCACACCAAAATCATTGCTCCATCACTGGTGTAAGGCATGTAGCATGATGTGATTATTCGCAAGTGTATGAAACCGTGCAAGTAATAAAAGTGTGTGGTATCCACCGGGATTGATTATTCAATTAAGTACTGAAATTGATCACCTTAATTATATTTGGAAAAAATTGATAAATAGATGGAGTTAATAAAATGAATAAGACAAAATAAAATTAAGACAAAAAAAAAGCAATAAGCTATGAGATAAAATCAATGAAACAAAACATTAGAACATCCGATTTCACCTAACTAATTCATAATAGATTATTAAACAATGTACATAAGATTAATTATCCATGTAGACAAATGAGATTCCCTAAATTATTCAACAATCTCTCTCGAGCATCATTGAAATCACTTTCATACATTAACCCATTATATCTCTGTCAATTTAAACATACATAAGTACAATACGTTAATTGGATTCTTGCGGAAAAATAACCACACAAATCACGCATCACATCTCTGTCATGCATTCAATTTATGGCATTCATATATCACCTCTCGGTCTCAATATAACCATCAAAACATTCAAATATTGGCTAGATATTCAAAATATTAAAAACAGTGATGAACACTCAATATGGAATAATCAACACAAAATTAGCATTAAATAATAAATATAAGACTTCATAGTTAGGCTACATCTTAGCCCTAGCAAGAGGAATTAGTTCATAATTGAAACAAAGGAAAACATCAGAATTTATTATTGACAATAAGAAAGATAAAGAAGAAGATGAGACTAGGGAGAAAACCGAAAACTACTGTTGTTCACTTTTTTTGCGCATATAGCCTCCACCTTCAGTGATCTCCTTGTTTCAAGTCTTCAAGCTCTTATTATAGACCCAAATCTCATTCACCCTAGTTTCGAGAAGCGAAAATTCATAAAGAAGAACAAAAAGTTGTATCCGCTTAGGATTCAGATTCTGCCAGGCCGTCAACTTGTGGCACGATTTTCTCCATGAATTCAGTAGAATTGGACAAAGTGGTAAACATATGAATTGTAGTCTGTTATTTTCCATAGTCGCAAGAATCGCGTGATTTCAACATCTGTAGCTCAAGATATGCCCAAAATACCGAGATCTGTTTAGTGGGTGTTCTAAAAGTATTAAAAGGAGAGTTTACTTAATTGCCAAAAAAAAAACTTCAAAATATATTTTTTGACTTTAGGCATTAATGTTTAGTAATTTTATCATTCTTTCCTTCCTTGACCTTCACCTAAAATGATAATTGCAGTTCGTGTTTGGCACACGTACACCTAGCGCATGCCATTTTATTGTTTTCGCTTTCAAAATGCTTTCTTTCACCTCTTGTTTGCTCAAACATAAAATAAAACCGAAATAGTTAAAGGTAAGCATAAACATGAATGACAGCCAAACAAACCTAAATGAGGTGAAATATATATATATATATTTGAAGCTCATCATAGCAATATATGAAACAACGTTCTAGTTTTAATGTCTTTAATATATGAAAATGTTGAACCAGGATTTTGTGACTTCGCATTTTGAAAGTGGTACATATAACTATCATTGTTCTCAATCTTGTAATGAACCATTAAAAAATAAATATATGTAACACCACATAATGACTTTAAAACCCCTTTCCCTATAAATAAAATAAGATGGAGGTGTTTTTTTTCTTTTTTCTTTTTTCTTTTGGGGGGGTGGGGAGGGTAGTGGGGCATAAAACCTTCATGTTGAAAGGACTCCGAGACCAAGAATCTTAATAAATGACTAGTTTGGTGGAGGTCAACGGCTCATCGCTAGAATATCCTTGAAACGAGAAGATATTGGGTGGAGATTGAAATGGTTTGTGGATGTCATTTTCAAAGGACTCGGTGACCTAGAATCTTAAGAAGTGGCTAGTTTGGTGGAGGACAGTGGCTCATTGCTAGAATATCCTTGAAATGGGAAGATGTTGGATGGAGATTGAAATGGTTTATGGATTTTTTTTTAGTGTCAAATTTTAGTTTTTTTAAACAATTTTTAGTCGTGCAGATAGAATAAAACTTGTGGAATAATGAAAATTGGAAGATAATGCAGGAAATAAAATAAAATAAACTGAACTACAAAGTAAATCAACAATAAATAAATGAAATAAACTTCTTTTCATCAATCAACTAACAATGGGCAACTTATGCCTTATTTATAACTAACCTAACTTTTAAAACATGAAACAAACCATAAACCTAATAGGAATTAATATCCTAATTGCACTGTTACCAAATAGGTCTTATTGCAATATAACTAAGAAATACTATTCCTAAAAGAAACTTAATTACATCAACCTCCCAGGGTTGAAGAAGCTCATCCTCGAGCTTAAGTTCGAATATGTCCGATGAGAATATAATGCGAAGTGCACTTGAATAGTCTACCCCGAAACTTGTCACGATACACTAGCTAAAAATCGAGGAACCAACTCCGAAGTAAACCAATACAACTCAAAGTGCCAAAAGCTGCAGTCGTTTGTGCATAAGCTCATATCACAAAAATGTTCCAATAGAGATCAACATAATCATCATCATTGACTGTGTCTGCTGATGTAGGAACATCCTCTGGTTGCTCAAAAATGGGCAAGAAGTCGCATAAGTCAAATGGGTCACAAGTCTAAAATCATGTGCATGTGATAGTGCCATCAACTTCCTCAAAAAGTTGGATGGACTCTGACTCCTGCTACTAGCACATCCGGGCAAGGTCATCTGCATCCAATAGTGCCTGAAGTTCTTGATTCTTGTCGGTAGCTATCTTGTGCAGTTCTGGGTACATTTCTACAATTTTGTTCCAAGACGTATTCGAGTCTGTTTCAACCTACATCATTGTGGAGCTATGCAAGTCATGCGGAAAACGGACCCTTCATGGTCTAGTATTGATTTAAGATTAAGCGGATTAATTGGAGATTAATCGGTTTATTGTACAAATTTATATAAATTATAATAAATAACATATCTTGACAATGAAGTTTAATAAGACAAGTATTATAGAACACCAAAAGTCATATTAAGCAACTCTTCCGCTAACGAACGAAAGACAACACACTAGTGTCTCTCAGCCCTTATGGAATAGATAATAAAAAAACAAATCATAAGCAGAAAAAATTAATCGAACTACATACATGTGAATTGCACACGTAGGGTTTATATATTATAGTAACTCATGATAGAAAAAAGAATTGTGGGTTGGTTTACATATACAAGGTCTTTTGATTCATAGAGAAAGTCTGTATGGATTCGAAGTTCTTGGGGGCCTTTGTTGATTATATCTAAAGAACCGAAATTGATAGAGTGACAGATGATTATATTATTAGATGGTATTGGGTATAACAACTCATGAACTCTAAAATCTTGAATGTTTTCAGAGTAGGGAATAAGATCTTACCAACTAAACTGAAAAAGAGCAAGAATCGAACCGATGAGAAGTCGAGAAGAAGAAGGGATGCCAGCCGAGCAATTCATCAATGGTTCAGATAGATTTACAGGGTGACCAAGAACTCAAATTGTCTCAACAAAAGAAGAAGAAGAACGTTTGAAATAAGGAGAAGCACTCACCTGGATTTCGAGCGATTTGAAGCCTGATTGGGTAGATCCGCTCGATCGGTCCTTTCTTCTTCTTCTTCTTCTTCTTATTCTCCCAGTTCTCTCTTCTTTGTTCGATCATAGCTGAAGTGTTGTGATCACAACAACCTCTTCACTTTCCCTTCCCCTTTTTTCGAACAACTGCTCCCTTCTTCTACAAGTTTTTTTTTAAATTTTTTTTAAAATTTTTAATTTTTTATAATGAGGTGGATGGGTCTGATTTTTCTGTGACTCGCAGATTTCTCCGAGTCCGCTAAACCCAACCAATTTTTACCCTGGTCGGATCAATCTAACCCCGATTTAAGCATAATCACCGTTTAAATAACCCAGTTGTGGAGGTAGTGGGGTCAGGGGTGTAAATTACTAGGAGCTGGTGGTGGAGGTGTAGGCCAAAGTATAGGTGGTAATGATTTTATGTCACGAGTCACTGGAACAGTGGGTGATGTAGGAGAAACAGGTTCAGGATGAGTATAAGAGGGGACATAGGTGGTTCATGGTGGAAAATAGTAAATTGGATGATAATCGCTATAAGACACCATTGGGGAATAGACTGGACTTGGGGTATATCTTATTGGCATGGGGACGAGGAATAAAATTGTTGTTGGTAGGAGTAATAGGGGTATGGATACAGGTCATAATATGGGTCACTCATTTTTTATTTGTTTAAATTTTCACGGGTGAAGGGAACCAGGGACTAACAAAAAAACTTGATCAGGGCCTGGAATGAAAATTTTATTTTCTTCTTCCTTCAGGAACTGAAACTTGAATAGGGGTGGGGGTACCTGCAGCTGCGTTTGCGATGGGGAGGGAGCTTTGGTGGCAGCTGTTGGCGGAGGGGTGTGTGGCTGGTCACTGGAGCTTGTGATGTTCGATGGTCTGTTGGGGGTGGAAATGGTCGACAGACTGATCAATGCAGGAGGCGATGAGGGGTGTTGTGATGGTGGATCTGACTGTTGGGACGAAGGGGGTTGCAGCTGCATTCGGGAGGGGTTGCAACGACAGTGAGGGGGAACTGCGACTGACTTGGATGGTTGATTGGCTGAAAAGGGTTGTTGATGCACTTGTTTTCATCAATCGATCAACTAACAATGGGCAACCTATGCCCTATTTATAACTAACCTAGCTTCTAAAACAAGAAACAAACTCTAAACCTAATAGCAAACAATGCCCTAATTGCTCTGTTACTAAATAGGTCCTATTACAATATAACTAAGAAATACAAATACTATTCCTAAAAGAAACCTAATTACATCTGGTGCTCATCCCACAAAAATTTCTATCCTCAATTCCCTATTTCATACACAAAATTTACCCTAAAATCTTCATTTTTGTGTGTGAAATGGTGCGGAAGAAACTTGCAAAGAGGAACAATTAAGGAATATTGCTGTTTGTACGTCTCACTGAAAAGGTTTGGTGCCACTTCATGAATCTCCTTGTTGTTGCGTGTTCTATGGCGATCTATTATTGACTTAGTCAAATCTTGGAAGTTCATGAGTCATGTTTTATTCAAGAGGGATGTGAAAATTCCTATGGAACTTGAGTCACTACACTATTTGTTGGACCACCATTGGACGCCTAAGAACAACTTAGGTTTTCAAGGATGAAAAAGTTGTCTATAGGCAAAAGTGGCTGTTGTTATTGAACTAATATGGCACTGGGGTTCAGCCCATCCTATTTGGGAGGGTGGCCTCTTAAAAATTCACTTGTAAATTGGGAAGGGACAGTCTCTTGAGAGACTCCAATGATTGTAATACCATATATTTCTTGAATTTGATATTTACAATTTCTTTAAAAACAAAGTTGAAAATCATTTGATTTCAAAGTTGTAATCTGAAATTACTATTCTTATGAATGAAGTAATTGGATCATCAAAGGGGGAAACAGTTTGCTCTGATAACACTCCCTCCCCACTCTCCCCCTTGATGCGTGCACCTGGTACAATGTATGATTATACATACATATATATTGTATGCATATGTCTGAGTGTAAATATAAAAAATTTGATAACATATTTGTAATTGCATTTTCTCTTCTTTGTTATCCACATTACCTTAGTACTAAACACAGACCATTATAAGGAAAATACAAAAGTAATGCAATATTCTTTCCACCTACCATTTCTTAAAGCTCTGCAAAACCTAATTTGACAGTTAAATATTTGTTGCAGCTCATGTGCTTAGCAGACCTTGAGTTTGATTATATCAACCCATATGATTCAGCTTCACGGATAAACACTGTGATGTTGCCGGAGTTCATTGCTCAAGGAGTCCTATGCCTAATTTTTCTGATATCAGGGCACTGGTTTATGCTCTTATTGTCCCTTCCTTACCTTTATTACAATGTGAGATTGTAAGTCCCCTTGTCCATCACCATTCTTTAATTGCATGTCACTTCTTTGTTTTTTATTTTTCATCTGTTGATAGTATTTCGTATGAAGGGAAATGCAGAAAGATAGGTGGGGGCCATGGGGTAACCAAGCGCAAGCTAAAAAGAAAATTTAATAAAAATAAAAATAAAAATAATGCAATATTTATTCAATATATAATAGGTTTCTCCAATAAAATACATGTGTCCCACTTCATCCTTCAAATTTTTAACTTGTGGCCCCACAGAGAGAATGATCTAAACAGCTATTATTCGTTATTATCACTCGAGGTTTCCAGATATTCCATTCGCGTTTTGAAAGTTTAAATCTGAAATTAGTTTAGGATGAAAAAAATGAAAATTTGTACAATGCCGTGGAAATTAACTCTCAACATTGGGCACCAAGTGGTAAAGAAAGAGGCCTTTAAAGGAATGATGTTGACTGTATGATGGCAACTCGAGATAAGCAACAAGATGGAGGCAGCTCTTAAAGGACAAATAAAATGATACAGCCATGAATAACCTTTTCGAATAATGGATGTCATGTTTGTCCTCTTCAACTCTAGAGGCACAAAAGGTTTCACAATCCTACCTGATCTTCTCCTTGCCGAACCAAAATTCTTGGAGTTTCTCAAACACCTTTATATAATATAAAGACACAAAAAAGAGGTAAGGGTTATATGATTGATATTTATTAAATTATAAGCAAGTCAGGGATTCAATTCAGCTGATTTTATCTTCTCTTCCCTCTTTACTTGGTGCTTCTAACCAAGCACATTTAGTAACAAAGAAAGAGGAATCAATGAGCGTCCCTATTCTAATTGTTCTTTATTCCTTGCTTGTACTCCTTGAGGAGCTTATGAAATGAGCTTCTGGCGATAATACGTGCCAGTGATGTATTCATTTCACAAATCATATTGCAATCATTCCTCCAATTTTTTGCGATGCTAAAATGTTGAAGTGATTGATTTCAGTTACAGAGTTAAAAACATATTACGGACGATCACTCATCCTTGATAGCTCGATGACATATCCACATAAGTTGCATAATAAATTCTGGTAGTTTCACCTGCATTTTGCATTTTGCATCTGTCTGAGATAGCTTGCGAACTTTTGGTATATTCAATAAAGGGCTGACGTAATGATGATATTGTCATAATGTGCTATGGATTATATATCCATGTAATGAAAATGAACACGATTTCATTTTGTGATTTGTGGCTACATATTCAGGTATAATAGGGGGCAGCATGTGATAGACGTTACAGAGATCTTCAATCTACTTAACTGGGAAAAGAAGCAACGGCTTGTCAAACTTTTCTATCTCGTTATTCTCCTTTTCCTCTGTATATTCTGGTAAGGGGAAATCATCCTGCTGTTAAGGTGCCATTATGTGAAATATGAGAGACTGGGATTGCTTTTAACTTTCAATTTTTATTTTGCTGTAGGATGATCTGGTCAGTACTGAAAGATGGTGATGGTGATGGTGATGGTGATGGTGATTATACTGATTAACAAGGTATTGCTGTTTGTATCTTTTAAATGACCACAGAGAGGGTTAGCGGTTAGTGTTGAGTGTGACTGAAAAATATTGATCTTATTGGTGAATCAATAATTTTTAACCTCTCTCTCTCTAATATATATATATATTACTACTATTGTTTGTTTCTAGAAATAATCCCAATGGGAAGGCGATCATTGAAGTCTTAAAGTCTTGTCGTATTACCTCCATCCTTTATATCATCCCATTAGCCATTGTTTCCTTGACTTGCAACAAAGTGCATCTTTAAAATGTTGTCACCAAAGAGTTTCCTTCTTTCATCGCCGATTTCTAAATGGTCATAACTACCCTTTACCTTCCCACTTCATTCATCTCATCCTTGCCACTACTAATGACTTGTACTCGCAATGACACTTGCCGTGGAGTAAGAGATTTAAAACTGCAAAAGCCAAAGAAAGTTCTCGTAACTCAGCAGCTTTGGAGTCGCCCTACAATATTTAGTTGTTGCAATTTGGTTGGGACTATTGCTTCTGAACCAAGATTACTAACAGTAATCGGTTTCAATGCAGGTCTGTTATTGGCAAAGTTTCTTCATGATATTAATGGATTCGTGTTTTTGGTTCAGTTTGGATGGTGTTTTTCCTGGCCTGTTGTGCACACATTTGTTTAACTAATTCACTTGTATAATTGTCATAACGTGGTAGCATTAGGCCTTTTTTTTGTTGTTGTTCTCCACTAGATTTAGTTCATTTGATTGATATCCTCCCAGTTGTCAATTACTGGTTGTTGAAAATGCATTCTTCAATTTCTACCCAATTTTTTCTTGCAAAAGTAAATTTCAAGACGACAGTAGCAGCATAAAAGAAATGCAGTGAGCACCGAACAAGTGATTCATCGCTGTGTGCCATTTTTTAAAAAGATATATTAAGTTCACCCATGGACCTGAAAATTGATAAAAGTACTGTAAATGTTGAACAACATAAATTATTGTATTTTTTTCTCCCTGAATATAAGCATCTTATCATTGTAAACAATCAGGCCCCCAGTTTACATTGCTAGAAATTACATGAATTTGAGAAATATGATTGATTTAATACTGTATGATTGATTTAATGCTGGTAGAGAGATGAGCGAATCGCAGGACACAAGGTTCGCTGAGCAAGGTGGGAGCTGGAATCAGAATGAGCGTATTGGAAAAAGGAAGAAATATTGGCCATTTTTTTTGTTTGGCTAGAAACGAGAGAGACAAAGACCGAGACCTTGTTTTAGGCCCAGTGGGGCAGGGAATGGAATGGAATGCCGATTTGTCCTCTGGGTTTTGGAACTGCAAAATTGCACATTTTCCATGGGCTTAGGCGAGGACGATACTATGGTGGGAGTCCATCAACTTGAAACTCCGTGTTTTTCATCTTGTGTTACTGAATTGGCTTACTCAGGGATACTGCAATGATAAAGTAGAATGTAGACAAAAAAAAAAAAATTTGAAGAAGGAAATTTATTATTAAATCAATAACAATCTTGCGAAAAGTCCAGCAAAAATGCTATGAAATCAGATTTTTGCAACCGTATTTTGTAACCAGGGTGACGTGGCGTAATCTCAAAAGAATGATGAAATCTCCCAAGAGTTTGTGTATCTCGAGGTTCTAAAAACCTTTTCTAACGATTTCATATCATCATGGTTGCAAACCCTGATTCCCTAGCCTCGCTCAAAGCCCAGGCATATCACAAAACTTCACCATGTTTGAACTTGTAATCTCTAAAACCAAAAGGCTCTTTGATTGATGCATTTGGTGAGCTTTGGAAGTTGTTTAAAAAAAACTTTTGATATCTAGAACTCAGGCTCATGGATTTATCAGCTTGTTTGGATTAATTTTAGAAACAACAAGTACTAGCTAGACTGTATGTGATTACATGTATTCCTTACTGATGCAGGAGGGTTTATAGGGTTCCTAATTTGGGTTCCTAGAGTTTCTAATTTGGGTTTCTAGGTTCTTAATTTGCTTTCAAAGTTATTTAGTAAATAACTTTGAGTAATCTTTCAATTTAATTAGGAATCTTTTAGTTTCTTTTTAGGATTATACATTATTTTCTTTTAGGAATAGACTGCTTGTTAATTTTAGTAGATTTTTTTTTCATTTATAGTAATATTTCAATTATAGTTTAGGAAGTGATTCTGAACCCAATTTGGGCCAGATTTTTGGCATTTTATTTCTTTTATTACGTATTTTGTTTTAGTATGATTATTGGGGTTTTGCTAATTTTGGTAAAATTCTAATAATCACGAGTTTTAGCTATAAAATCCGGCTTGTAGGCTGATTTTAGAAGAGACATTTGATTTGAGTAATTTGATTAAACATTAGAGTTGTTTTCTCTGTGTTTTTTGGATAATCTTCTTGTGTTTTTTCATGTCAATTATCTGTTGCTATTAATCTCAAGAATAATTGTTATTCTGCTCGGCGTCACTTACTCGCTTCGTGACACTAGTCCTCTTTTACCATTGATAGTGCAGCTATGTTAAACTTTAGTAGCTGCCATGCACATTTGACTGTAACCAAATCCCTGTCGAAAATAGAACAGTTCCAATTCACCTATAAACCAAGAAATGAATAAAAAAATCCATTAATTGATAAAAACAAATGGGATGCAGCAAGCAAAACCGTTATCATTATTGAACATAAAAAGAGCTTTGCTAGGGGTCGAGGGTGGGAGCGAGGGATGGGTGGTAACCACCCATCTGTCTCGAGATGAGTGCATCGGCCTCGACCCCTAGAATTTTCGACAGAAAAATGGTGCTTTGCAAATGTCTTTACAAAAAGAACTTGTACGATGAGGCATTAAGACTGTTCTGCCTTAGTGCTCCAATAAGAGCTAGTAGTGTAGTCGGATTTTCCACAGGTAATTTCGCCCAATTTCCATCCTTGATTTTGGTTATAATTTGCAACTTTATACCATACAAGTCGCCATTTATACTGAACTCACTGCAAAGCAGAAATCTCAATTTCTCCAACTTCATTATCATTTCAGCAGACAATTGTACTGAACTTGTATTAAACATTATTTCTAGACACACTGAATTCATTAAACAACCCATAGATGGCTAAAGCCCTGTGATGACTGAACACCAAAGTCTGAAGGTTCAAATGCCTCCATGGATAAGGAAAATTTGGTGAAAAGGGTACTTAAAAAAAAAAAAAAAGTTTGGAACCGTTGAAAACAAACAAAAGGAAGGAATTCAACAAATGAGTACAACATTCACTATTACATTCAATTTACTGTTTTCATTTTCTCTCTTTCTCCATATACACTTATTGCACACACTTCATATATATATATACATGCGTTCATTATTTTATACCAAGGAATAGCTGAGGTGGGACAAAAGGAGATTATGTTTCCTTAAAAGAGGTGGCAATAAGATGAGGAGAGACACCTCATCTCTGCCTACGCCTCCTCGTAAGAATGTGGACAACCACATTACAAAACCCCCCTTAGATGTCTGTCATTATGTTGTCTAATTAAAACCATGCCAATAAAATTAGTGGGAAAAATTTGGACGAAAGTAAAAAGAGTACAACCATTTTCAAAAAGATGGTGGGCGTGTTTAATGCTGCGTCATTAAAACCTTGACAGAAAAACTCAATGGGATAAAATCATGTCGAAAGAAAAAAGAACAGTCACCAAGTTTGCATTCATCAGGATGCTCCATGCGCATAATGTTGCCTCGTTATAACTTTAACAGAAAAACCCAATGGGAAAAACATTTTCAAAGAAAAAAAGAATACAACGTGCATAAATCAAATATAATATACTTTTATATGATCTCGAAAATAACTTCTGGATGCTTTTGTAGAATACTTTTGGATGCACATCGGATGTACACTACAAGAAATCTGACATTAGGTGGCAAACTTATATGTGATGCTTTGAAAGTTGTCACTATTTTCCTGTTTAGGTGAGGAATTTTGACGAGTTATCACCTATTTGTTCAAATGAAGTTTTGGTTCGCAATTCCTCACATAAACGTTTCAAAATCGTCACACCATAAAGAGAGGGAAAATTGACACATAAATAAAATATCTTTGGTGAGAAAAATTAACACCTCGTCACATTTCATCGAAGCCTAACCCAAAAGTGAGGAAATAAAAAACCCAAAATTGACGAAATAAATAAAAAAAACCTAAGCCTCACCGGTTCTCTTCACAATCCTCTCTTCTCTGTCACGACTGCAACAACAGGTGGATATCCTCCTTTTTTTTTTTGAAAGACGAGCTGGGTTTTTAAGGATTTCATAACCTATCAATTGGACGACCTATAGGTCAACACCCATTAAAAAGTAACCAAGCCGCAGGTGGACAAACCCACAATGCCCTGACCACGAGGACGTGGGATTCGAAGCTATAACGTGGATATCCTCCTTGTGCACGACGGTCGATCTTCTCCTTGTTCACGACTGCCACTTCTCCTCCACTGCAGACACGTCTCCTCCATTGTTCACGACTACCACTTCTCTTCCCTTGTTCACGACTGCAAACACTGTCTCCTCATCAACACTTCTCTTCACGATCCTCATCCTCCTCATTCTATTTTGCAAACACGTATCCTCCTTGTACCGGTGAGTCTCTTACTATCTTTTCTCTCTATTTCAGTTGATCCTTCTCATCTTTTCTCAATTTTCCATTTGTTTCTACACCATCAATCTCTCGTTTTCAGTCAATGAGGGGGTTAGGGAATTTTGTTGTTAGGGTTTTGTGCTTGAGGGATTTAATTTTGAGTTCAAGGGCTTTAAATGTAGTTGCTTTGATTTTGATAGAGAAAATGAACTCTTGCATCGATTTGGTTAGAGAAGAGGAACCCTTGAATTGCTTTTGAAATTTACGGGTATGATTAGGGGTGGGCACGGTCCGGATCGGTTCTAAATTTGGAAGAACCTAACTCGAACCTTTTAAAATTAACGGATCCGGTCCAGTCCGGATCCCCTCATTTTGAACATTGGAACCGAACCTAACTAGAACCGTTTGGAACGGTCCGGTTCCTACGGTTCCAAACGGTTCCAACAAAGCTCACTGCATATAGACTATATTTACAATCTTCCTATTAGACCGATCAATCCATCGATCCAATATCCTCCAATCCAAATATAATAATTTCAAATTTTATTGAGATAGGGTAGGGTTTCACAAATTGGATACTGCATTTAGCAGATAACCAAGCCTTAATAGTAGATCACTGATAAACAAAAGTTATATATAGAATTTAAATTTGAAGATGAAAAGAGGAGGAACATTTTGCTAAAAACAAAACCCTAACCCTAGATGGAGTACCTAGCTGAATTTGGTCTGGAGGGTGTGGTTGACCTCATCGAAGGCGCGGCGGAGATTGTTGAACTCCTTGCGAGCCTCTTCGGAGACGAGGAGCTTGGCCATCCCGTCCCAATCGATGCCTTCACTGCTACGTCTACGATCTTCTTCCCTGCTCCGCTCATTTTTTTTCTTTTTTTTCAACTTTCGATTGGAACACGCAGAGAGAGAGGAGCTTGGCCATCCCGTCCCAATCGATGCCTTCACTGCTACGTCTGCGATCTTCTTTCCTAGTTTTGAGTAAGTTCGAGAGAGAGAAAGCGAGAGACAATTGATGAATGAACCAAAAGACTAAAGAAGCATATTTAGGTTTTTATTTGATTTGAAACGGGTCCAAACGGGTCCAACCCGGACCGTTTATTTTTTAAAAATAGGAACCGGGACCGGACCGTTTTATAACGGATCCGGACCGATCCGAACCGTATGTAAAAACACATAATTAAAATCCGGACCGTTTAGAGCAAAACGGTCCGGTTCAATTTGAACCCGCGGATCCTCGACCCGTTTGCCCACCCCTAGGTATGATAATAACAATAATTTTAGAGTTCAACAATTTTAGGGCGTGCTCTGTTTTTTTTCTGTAGGTGTTGGCTGAAACAAGGTGTGGTGAAGGGGCTGGAATTGCTTCGTTTGTGCAGTTTTGTGTGGTGAAGGGGCTGAAATTACTTTGTGATATTTACCATATAATTATCACAAAATACAACATGAATTAGAAGTGACAACAAAACAGGCAATATTTATTGATTCAAGTATCAGCTATACAATAAGAGCCTGTATTGTGCTGGGCAACCATCGAGTTGCATTGAAAGTTAAACAAGAATTTAAGGTTTGTGTCTGCCACTTCAATTTGGTCCCTTTGGATAAGTGAACATCTAGTTTTTGCTTGAAATTGCAAATGTGGAGCATTTATTGTAAAACAAAATGTTACATATAGATGATCACAAACTACTTGCATTGTTTGTGGCAGCTGCTGTGTCGTAACCAACTTTAGGTCCTTTTGTAGGTTTCTGAGAAGAGATGGTATTGGCTTAAAGTATTTGCTCTGGGTACAATCAGGGATTGGGATGCCCTTGAAAAGTTTTCGAAGAAAAAAGACCACCAATAGGTGAGCCTCCTAGTTTTTCCAAAGTGAAGTAGTACAAATATGTATAAAATTCTAGAGGAAAACCGTAGTGTTTTAAAACTACTATGAAATTTATAATCAGCAATTTATTATGTCATTGACACTCCATTTTAATATACATATAGGAATTATTTTCGTTGGTGTTAGTGGGTAAGATGTTGTGCATTACACACTGATTTGTTAAAATTATTCTTGTGGAATGTGGAACCATTTGTTCTAATGACTAAACCTTTTGTGTATGCACTAATGCACATGTAAACTGTGAATTCAGTTTCCCTCACAAAAGAAAATATGATAGTGAATGTTGAACTAATACTAATGGTGCAAACAAGCTTGATTAGCAGTTCATTTTCTTTGGGGAGTGAGTCTGATGCGAACATTTGATACTGTCAACTATTAAAAGGTTACAAATGAGGAAACTCCCATGCTTCTTGTTTGAAGAGTATTGGTGTCTTCACCTTGCAACATTGAGGTGGTTGGTTCTTAGTTCTCATATGCTTTCATCTCTGTTCACCCAGTTTTTTTTTTACCTTCCATATCATTAGATTTTTCAATTATGATAGAATCAACACAAACTAGTATGATATGGTGCCATTCCATGTATTTTTTATTTCTCCTTGTTTGAGTGATGAAGGATATATATTTGGCCTCATCATGCTGGGATGCGAGTTATCATTCGTATTCGCTGAAATTTGACAATATTAGATCACTCACCAAAACTCGTGACAAAGACATCATCCTATGTCTTGCGACTTGTACTGTGGAAGAAGGAAAAAGTTAGGTAATTTGGCAAAGTCTGCCCTTTTTCCTTCCTAACTGATGTTCGCTTTGTGAAAGATAAGTTGAATCCATCATTCACAACTTCATTGTCCTTTCACTATCTCTGTTTGAGCAACAATGATTCTGAATCTTATTGGCTCACTTTCTACCTGACAGCCTTCTTAATGGATAGAACTTGGAATTCGAAAGCCCTCACTTTCCAATTGATAGATGTCCTTGCAGGTTTACTACCAGGATGATAACTTACTCTTAGATTGTAGTGAGACAAATCATGTTTATTCGAAAATTTATATCCTGCCCTAGGTGTTGTTTGCACATTTTCCCTGCCTTGTTCAAATACCATTGCGTAGTCTTTCGATATTCATAGTTACGCATTCTCTAATAGCTTTAAGTCATAGAGGAAATGGCGATATAACTAGTTATCATAGCTTTGGTTTGGTAAATCTCCTGACCATTCCACTTGGGGAGGGAGTATTATTATGCTCTTCCCCAGCATGGTGTTTCGCACAATTCTGCCCTGGTGTGATCTTGCAAAGCAGAGCACGAAAATACTATGTTCTGCTGCAACGAAACAACAAATGTAACAAATAAACTCCCTGCCATGTAATTACAGAAATAAACTTCCCTGCCACGAAAGTTTTTGTTCATCTACTTAGACCCGAAAGAGAACATTTACCTGCTGTCCCTCTTCATTAGCCAGCAGAACCAAAAACACCCTGATTCAAAACCTGTCCCATTTGCTGTCGCAGAGAAACTGATCAATACCAAATTGATCAAGCACACATGCTTCAGTCACTCAAAACAAGAATTACCATACAACTTGCAAACAAGATCAACGACATTATTAATTCATTTTGCTAGTTACCAATGAGAGCAGTACCAATAAATTGATCACCATATTTCTTCAGTATCATTTCTTCTAAAAATAATTCTGGAAAGTGAACTAACATTTCCTTTGTTTATTCGAGATTCGAAAGTTATATCTATCCCTAAAGTTTTTCTTTTCTATACATTAATATCATTTTTCATCTAGATAATGTTGATAACTTTTGTCTAGATAAAATCGAGCGAATGAGTGATCTATAGATCCAGTTATTAGAATTGAACAGTTGAATTGTGGAAGAGAGAAATATAGTTTACATTCTATTTCCGTTATTAACGAAATAACATTTATAGTCTCCTTTTACATCTATACCTTATTCTTAGAAAAATAAATTTTATTGACACTTGTTAATTTCTAATGCCGAATGCAGGCTTTTTTTTGGCAACTACAATGCAAAGTCGTCCCAATAGTGGTTCTCGCCGCCACGATCTAAGCAGTTCTAATGATAGTGGTATAATCTAAATATTCTTTATTTTGATGAGCTTGGTGACCATGATAGTGATGATGATGAATGATTCACGGAGGTTGTGAGAAACTGATCAATACCATATTGATCAAGCACACATGCTTCAGTCTCTCAACAACAAAAATTACCATACAACTTACAAACAAGATCAACGACATTATTCATTCATTTTGCTAGTTACCAATGAGAGCAAGTACCAATAAATTGATCACCATATTTCTTCAGTATCATTTCTTCTAAAAATAATTCTGGCAAGTGAACTAACATTTCCTTTGTTTATTCGAGATTCGAAAGTTATATCTATCCCTAAAGTTTTTCTTTTCTATACAATAATATCATTTTTCATCTAGATAATGTTGATAACTTTTGTCTAGATAAACTCGAGCGAATGAGTAATCTATAGATCCAGTTATTAGAAATGAACAGTTGAATTGCGGAAGAGATAAATATAGTTTACATTCTATTTCCGTTATTAACGAAATAACATTTATAGACTCCTTTTACATCTATACCTTATTCGACACTTGCTACTTTCCAATGCCGAATGCAAACTTTTTTTTGGCAACTACAATGCAAGGTCGTCCCAATAGTGGTTTTCCCCGCCACGATCTAAACAGTTCTAATGAAAGTGGTATAATCCAAATAGTCTTTATTTTGATGAGCTTGGTGACCATGATAGTGATGATGATGAATGATTCAAGGAGGTTGTGAGAAACTGATCAATACCAAATTAATCAAGCACGGATGCTTTAGTCTCTCAACAACAAGAATTACCATACAACTTACAAATAAGATCAACGACATTATTCATTCATTTTGCTAGGTACCAATGAGAGCAGTACCAATAAATTGATCACCATATTTCTTCTAAAATTAATTCTGGAAAGTGAACTAACATTTCCTTTGTTTATTCGAGATTCGAAAGTTATATCTATCCCTAAAGTTTTTATTTTCTATACATTAATATCATTTTTCATCTAGATAATGTTGATAACTTTTGTCTAGATAAACTCGAGCGAATGAGTGATCTATAGATCCAGTTATTAGAAATGAACAGTTGAATTGCGGAAGAGAGAAACATAGTTTACATTCTATTTCCGTTGTTAACGAAATAACATTTATAGTCTCCTTTTACATCTATACCTTATTCTTAGAAAAATAAATTTTATTGACACTTGTTACTTTCTAATGTCGAATGCAGGCTTTATTTTGGCAATTACAATGCAAGGTCGTCCCAATAGTGGTTCTCCCTGCAACGATCTAAGCAGTTCTAATGAAAGTGGTATAATCCAAATAATCTTTATTTTGATGAGCTTGGTGACCATGATAGTGATGATGATGAATGATTCAAGGAGGTTTTGAGAAACTGATCAATACCAAATTGATCAAGCACACATGCTTCAGTCTCTCAACAATAAGAATTACCATACAACTTACAAACAAGATCAACGACATTATTCATTCATTTTGCTTGTTACCAATGAGAGCAGTACCAATAAATTGATCACCATTTTTCTTCAGTATCATTTCTTCTAAAAATAATTCTGGAAAGTGAACTAACATTTCCTTTGTTTATTCAAGATTCGAAAGTTATATGTATCCCTAAAGTTTTTCTTTTCTATACATTAATATCATTTTTCATCTAGATAATGTTGATAACTTTTGTCTAGATAAACTCGAGCGAATGAGTGATTTATAGATTCAGTTATCAGAAATGAACAGCTGAATTGCGGATGAGAGAAATATAGTTTACATTCTATTTCTGTTATTAACGAAATAACATTTATAGTCTCCTTTTACATCTATACCTTATTCTTAGAAAAATAAATTTTATTGACACTTGTTACTTTCTAATGCCGAATGCAGACTTTTTTTTGGCAACTACAATGCAAGGTCGTCCAAACAGTGGTTTTCCCCGCCACGATCTAAGCAGTTCTAATGATAGTGGTATAATCCAAATAGTCTTTATTTTGATGAGCTTGGTGACCATGATAGTAATGATGATGAATGATTCAAGGAGGTTGTAAGTATGAATATATGTTGATGAGTTGAAGAGCTTAGTGTTACTATAGTAGAATCCTTTATTGTTTGGACATCAACATGGTGTCACTTGATATCATTATTGTATTCTGTTATGTGACTTTGTATATGCAACGAAAGAATGCAATATTTTTTTATGAATGAAAATTCTACTATTTTAATTTTAGGTTGTGCATTGCATAAAAAATAGGTGGTGCTATTTAAGATTATGTGCTAGTAGATAGCAATAAATGGGTGAAGAATGAGTTGTCACAAATATAATGAAAGTGTGAGGAAAAATTCGTCACAGGTACATAATTTTAATTTTAGATAATTTTAATGTATGAAATCATTACTGTGACAAACTGTTCCTAACATATAAATTATATAAGTGAGGAAAGATTCCTCACAAAAAGTTCATATTAAATATTTAAATCACTATCGTGACAAACTGTTCTTCATATATAAATCACATAATTGAATAACGATTCGTCAAAGAAAGTCACCACACGTGATGCCAGATTCTCGTCACGAATAACACTCTACAGTGGCGAAATTTTCGTCACCCATGTTGTAATTGTATATTCACGCGCTAAGTTTATGTGAGGAACCACTCTTTTCCATGACGAGTAAAGAATTCATCACCTAATACTTTCCTTAACGCCCCTTATGTGAGGGACGTTGTAACGACTGAAATTCGTCACCGTTCAACCCAACGTTCTTTACCAAAGGCCAAATTTTTTGTAGTGGTATAATTCCAAATACAGATCGGGGGTATACTTATGAATACTCCCCCTGATAATGACTCCCCTCACAATAGTAGAACTTTAATTACTTTGATGATTTAGCCGACACATACCAATCTCGTAAACCAATTTTTGAAATGTTGATTTAAAAGTGTTTTGGTAAAGAAATCTACAAGATTGTCACTAGATCGAACCTGTTTGACTTCAATCACATAAATTCTTTTGGAGCTCATGTGGATAAGAAAACTGTACTGGAATATGTTTCGTTTGATCATCTATGATGAAGCCTTCTTGCATTTAAACAGTACATGCAAGCTAATGGGGTACCAACTTAGCGGTAGGCCTGTGGTGGATGGAATTGCAGGTCCAGGGTTTAAACCTTGCCGGCGACATCTGGGGTGGGAGGGGTTAAAGGATAAAAAAATAATACATGTAACATTATCTTCATATATTAGAGTAAGCTGATCAATAATTAAGGGAAATTGACAATTATTTCTTATGTGTTGAATTAATGATCTACAATTCTCGGCTAGCTTCATTTAGAACAATAATTTCGTTTTGATTTGAGAAGGTAGCCACTAATGTTTTTTTTATAAATCGTCAAGAAATAGTTGCACTACAATTCATAAAAATATAACTTGTTTGTGAATGACTTATGGGGGTTAGATAGATAGCCTGAATTTGTATAGCCAATTGGATGAAAATGGTTAGATAAATCATAGAAATAAAACAAACCAATATCAATTGTCCACGAAGATATTTAAATATGTGTTTAACTCCATTATAAAGTCTACATATAAGTATAGAATTATACCGTGCTAATAGATTGACAAAAAATGCTATACCAGGTTTTATACATTATGCCCAAATATAACAATGTACCAATGACACTTAAATATGATACTTCATGACTAAGTATCTCATATTTTCTTTCATTTGGTTTATATGGATCTTTATTTGAATATAAAGATATCTGACAATCATTGGTGTTGTGAGTGGATGAGATTTGTCTATATTAAAGTGTTTTAACACCTTTTTCAATATATCATGACCAATAGACCAATATTCCACTAGTACTTCGTTTGCTCGGTAGGCCGAGACAAAATTTTGTTTTTCATCTCAAATTCTTTCTTCAAATAGTTAGCAACATTTTTGACGTATTCGGTAGATCCAATAAGATATATATCATTTACATAAACTACTGCTATGGAAAAACCAATGATAGATTTCTTGATAAAAAACACATGGGAAAATGGCATCGTTTGTATAACCTTATTTACACAAGTATTTACTAAAACGGTTATTCCGTATCTTTTCGGATTATTTCAAGTCGTATAAAGCATGTATAGTTTTATTGAGTGATTTTTTCTGGACTTTGTCTCGAGCAAAGTAAATCCTTCAAGGTTTTTCATTTAGATGTCATTGTATAAGTCTATATATATAAGCAATTACTAAATCCATAAGTCTCATATCAAATTTTTCAAAAACTACAAGAGTTATTAAATATCAGAATGTAGTCATATCCATAACTGGGGAATATGTTTCATCAAAATTAATGACGGGTTTATGCAAGAATCCTTATGCCATGAGCCTTGCCTTATATATGACAATTTCATATTTTTAATTTCTTTTTTCTTTAAAATACCCATTTGAAGCCAACATGGTTTACATGTTTAGGTGTTTGTACTATAGGTCCAAACATACCACGTTTTCCAAGAGAATCCAATTCTATTTGGATAATATATTTCCATTTGGCGGACCCAATGCCAATTGGACAATATATTTCCATTTTGGTCAATCATTTATTTGTTAACATTTATAGATACATGGATTAATGTCATTATCATTGCCCTTTGATAATTTGGTAGCTACCATATATGTGAATAAGTCGTCGACGACCATTTGATTTGATATCACAATTTTCCTGAATATATTGAGATCTCATTAATATCAAGTACTTGAATCTCTTCAAAGGCTTTCATTGTCACTGCAGGGATATGAGTCTCTTTCAGGGATTTTAAACATAACTTTTTCAGGGGCGTTATGTCATAATCTCTTGGAGATTTATGACCTCGTCTGGAGCATCATGTAATGCTACATTTGGAGCTTCATGACCTCCTTTGGAGTGTCATGTCATTCTCTTCTTGAGCTTTATGACATCTGTAGAAGCCTCATTAATGCTGCTTTTGGAGCGTCATGACCTATTTTAGAGCATCGATCATGCTCTTCTTGAGCTTCATGCACAACTTCTTTTTCAGATTCATGTACAACTTCTTTTAGAGACTGTACAATTTCTGCAGGAGTTTCAAACATCGCTTTTTCGGGAGCATGAGGGCATGAATTTTACTAATTCTCCTTTTTCGAGGAGTTGAATTATTGGAACTTATAGGTCTGCCACGCTTCTAGTGTGCAACAGATTCATCAACTGCCTTATTCGAAGTTTATCCTTTAGGCACACAAATTCGAGCATATGACTACCACACTTCTGGCGTGCTGTAGATTCACTGGCGACCTTGTTCAAACTTTATCCTTCAGGAATACAAATTCAAGCAGGTGTATTCATAGTTGGTAAATGTGACTTTGTGACTTTTGCTACATCTTTAAATGCATCAAGTAAATAATTGATAATTTTCAAATGAGCCAAAGTTGGAATATTAGATGATAATTCCCACCGTTATACCACTATGTTGTTCTAAGAACTTGCCTATCTCTCCCTAACGACAAAAATAGGTTCACCAATTGTAGCTCAGTTGGTCGGACATCCACTTTCCATCTAAGAGGTCGTGGGTTCGAAACTCACCCGTTAGGATTTTGTAAGTTTTCGCCCAATTATTAGGAGACATGTGCTCCACTTTGATAAGCCTTCGGGTATTGAATGTAACTGCTTAGATGGACTGGACCAGAGCAAAGTAAAAACAAGTGTTCATACGAGGTAGAGGAAAATCGGAGCGAAAACAAGTTTTTATGCAAAATAGAGGCGATGAGGATATTAAGTGGCAATGATATTGAAGCCTTCAAGCCTAGTTTGGTTAGCCCTAGGGTCAATTATGTAGCCTTTGGTCATGGATTAATAAATAAACAAAAAGGGTCAACTACCCAAATTTTTTTTCTTTTAAATAAGGTAGAAATAGAGTTTCATATAACTGAGAGTCTACAAAGCTAGCACTAAAAATGTTATCAATTAAAATTGACAGCGTGTAATGGGCAAAGGTTAAGCGGTTTCGTATTATGCAATGCTGCATTTTCCTAAGCACTATAGGGTAGTTTAGATTGCATAAGTAAAAATCTTCCAACAAGGTGAAGACGTGTAACTTAAATTTTCACTAAACCATTTTGTCCATGCAGGATAAGACTGTGATACAACATTGGTCTTTGAATGTGGGGGTGGTTCTTATTTTACCTGAGAGATTTGAACTAGCCCCTCCAGATCTTATTTCTCCCAAAATGAAAAAAAAGCGATGTCACACCCGTCTTTATCTCTAAAGATAGGGTCCCCTAACCATCCAACAACTATTCCGTCCCCATTATAGATCGCCCAGAGTGTATAAAACCTTTCTAAAAGCCTAAACCCTTACGTTATTCCTGTGTTTATTTTTTTATTGAAAATGGATTTTTGGGATAATCCTAGCTTTGAACTGATAAAGAAGATGGGGGAAGAGAGAACAAAATGGGGTGAAGTGGGCTCAGGCGAAAAATTCACCAAATGCAGGGTCTTTTTACATTTTAAGGCATGTGATTATGATGATAATAGAGGAATACAAGATTTGTGAATGAAAAATTATCTCTAATGTAAGCTTCATGTTTCCAACATTAGATGTGATGCATATATATTAAAATGAAACAAGTTCTTCAGGAACTACAAAAATAAATTGTGGGCTCTTCTGAAGCCTTCAATAAATTGCATAGGTCCAACTATGATAGACATCTTTTGTATCTCAAGGGCCAGCGCTGAGAAAATTTTCTGACTTGTCAATATATTATAGGTAATGACATTATCAATGAAACATGTATGATTGTCCAATATTTGGAGTTTATAAACCATACTTTCAAAGAAAAATGTATCTAGTAAACAAATAAATTAAGCAACTATTTCAGTATAACATCATCTATGATATGTATCCTAGAACGACCTATTTTTCCAGTAAATGGTTCAAATCATTTTATCAATATGAGTGTTCTATATCGTAGAAATTGCAACTATTCATTTTGAAACCATCTCCCTACTAAATATAGTGGTAGAAAAAGTACCAATGTTGCGCCAGGGCTTCAAACAATTTAGCTTTAACCATGTTAAGGGTTCCACATTATTGGTTAATAGAAAATCAAAATTTATTTCCCAAAGAGTCACAAAATGCTATGGTTTGTACATATGATTTCAAAATTGATTCAGAAGTAATTCGTGAGATCGTGCACCTTTTTTTCCTAGTTATAAAGAAATTAACCAAAATTTGAGAGGGATGCTCATTTCCTGTAGTAGGTGTTCTAGACCACTTAGGGTGGTTTATAAAATAAGTATTAGACATGTAGCAACATTGTGAATTTGTTTTTTGAGGTAAATTCGGTTAATTGATTTTAAGAAATATTTCGGTCGGTATAGAAAAAACGTAAAATGTTCGGTTGTAATTTTGAAGCTATCAATATAATTTAAGCATTTTAGAGTCTTACATACTACATAAAGAGTCCCACAAGACTCATAATATCATACAAACTACATAATGCATAAGAATCAATTATATAACAAAACCTTAATACTAAAGTAAGGTTATAATGAGTTAAAATGTTTAAAAATCGAGACCGGCCTAATGAAAGAAATAAATATTTTGAATTTTGAAAGAAATTTTGATTACTAGAAAAAAGAAATATTTCGTGAAATTTTGGTATATTCGAGAAATCACATTCCTTGGTGGTAACCACCTCTACTGGAGTTGCCTCATGCTGATTGGTCTAAGAGTATGCACACCAACTAGCTTGGTGTCACATTGATTGGCATAGGAAGATGTACACCAAGGCTAGTTTTCTTATCGAAACTAATTAAATTTAGAAGCTTCAATAAATATTGTAAGGTCCGAAAATTAAACCTTATTAACAAATAGATAAAGAAGAAACATGAACTCTTACGGAGATATTCATGTTCCTATATCGATTAAGAATAGTGTCCTTGAAAACCTTGTGATCAAGAAGTAAGGTTGTAATTTATTGAAATTAATCACTGGCTTGGGAGAGTCAAGAATAAGTCTAATGGCTTGAAGCCTTGGGTCACATTTCAACTCATTTTCACTTGTAAACATCCTCTCATAATCATATATTTTCGTTAAGGATTACTATATGAGGGGGTTTTAGACATTTACCCCTAAGGTAAAGATTTTAAAACTTTAGGTTTAGTTCCACACACTGAAACTGTGTCTAAACCCAAACATCAATGCAAAACAAATATCAAATTCAACTTAAGTCTATGATAGGGGCATAATTAGACTATTTTTAGTACCATATTGCTATATATATATTTTTAGCTATTACTTGTTAATTATGGTATTAATTGCTATTTTCGTGTTTGTGTAGGATTCCAATTACAAGATTTTAAAATAGAAGCAAATTGGCAATTTAGAACTACTAGTTGCACAAGGAAACTACACAAACAAGGAAACCACCAAAGAAGGAAACTGAGAAGAAAACAATTATAAAAGGGACAATACCTGCCCTGAAGCAATGACGCTTGCAACCTTAACAAGCCGTCACCCATCATCTCCCATCCATTGCTACGCATCCATCCATAGCCTCCATTCATCCACCACCATCTCGCCACAAAACCCATCACATAACACTTTCACCAGACCGTCACCCATCTCGCAACAACAACCTCATCTCCCCCATCGTCTTCTCCTTGGACACCCACCATCACACACCGTCTGCCAAATCACAATCACAACCACACAACACCATCACACCACCGTCGATCCCCTTGTTCTCATTGCCAGCCTCTCTCTATGTCGACCACGTCCTTTTTCGCCTATCACTTTCCTACCCTCTCATTCTCAACCACTGATGCCATCGTCTCTCCCCCTGTTTCCAGATAGCACCACATACACAGAGCAGATCGCGAAGTGGAAGAAGCAGAGAACGAAGAGAATCAGAGATCAGGAGCAGATCGTGAGAAGATCGCGTGAGGAAGGAGAAGGAAATATCTCTTCCTTTGCACTATTTGCACCCCAGCTTCCACTCTCTACCACCACGGATCAGGCGACAGTGTTTTGTTTCATCTCTTAACTCTTTCTCTTAGTTTTAGTTTGATATTTAATTATGTCTTTTTATTCGAACATAATTAATATTTCTAGCTAAACTTTTCTTAGTTAGGGGTGGATTTGAAGCCCCGAACATGTGTTTTATAAATTAATTGAATTTAATCTTCTTTGCTATTAGTGATTGTGTTTTGCTTAACTGTTTTATAGAGAACTTTTCTTTGTATGTTTGTTAAGGTGGCCAACTTAGTAAGCATGCTAGGATCTAGGGCTAGAGTATAGGAGAGTTTCACCTAATTGTTATAATCTTGTACTCACAAGTAGTAAATACCAAGGAACGTTGGTAAGGTTAAGTAAAAACCTAGGTAAGAACAAGATGCTGATCATACTTGTAATTGCCTAGTCAGTGTTCATATTTTTCACAAAACTTAATGATCTTAGATTGTTATTTAACTTGCGATTCCTGTTTAGATAGCATGATAAGAATAGTTTGAAAGCGATGCTTAGTTTAATTCTACGAACTTGGGAAAATAATAAGATTAATGCAGTGCGATCACGGTTAATCTTGAGCATTGTCTCTCACGAGTTAGCAAATGATTATTGAAGATTGATTTATAAGCATATGTTCAGTGTGTGGAGATAAACCCTTAGCTAATTTTTCATCTTTTCCATCCCTTTAGTTTTATTATCTTTATAGTAATTTTTGTAGTTATTTTAATAGTTTAATTTAGAAAATCCAATCCCCCATTATTTAATTAATTAGGTTGTTAGTTGTCTTTTAGTTATTATTAGTGTTAATTGACAAACCCTCTAATCCCCGGTCTAGAACGATCCCTACTTATTCTATACTACAATCACAAAACAGGGTATTAAGTTGTGTGCTACTAAAATAGAGCATCAATTTTTGGCGCCGTTGCTGGGGATTAGTAAAATTGTTAATTACTTAATAGTTTTTTTTATTAATTAAAATTTTTCTTTTTATTAATTTTTTTTCTTTTTGTCAGGCTGCACGACGTTAAAACAAGTGCTTATTGGGAGGCAACCCAATCGGATTTGCTTTCTTTATCCCTTTATTTTCTTTTCGTTATTTTTGCTTTTGTTTGTTAGTAGTTTGTTTTTCCGCTTTTAAATCTTTCATTACATGTGCTATAATCTATTCACATTGAGGACAATGTTAGGTTTAAGTGTGGGGGGAACAAAACGTTGTTTTATTTTGAGAAAAAGTGTCAGTCCTTTAAAAAAATATAAAACAATGTTGGTTTTTATTTTCTTTGTTGGTATTAGTGTCATAAAAATAAAATAAATATTTTTTAAAAATAAAAAAAATTTAGTTGTTTTGAGCCTTAGGATACTTTCCAATACAATGATGAGATTTGGTTTTTAATTGCATGATTTTAAGGTGATTTATAAGCATGAGTTAAGATCTAATATATTATTTGGTTAATGCTTATTCGTGGCAGGAGTGGGAGAAGAAGGAAGAGGAAGAGGAAGAAGCTCATAACTCTGACCACAATCAGTGATGTTTTGTTCGCATCGAGGATCAAATTCGAGGTTGGCCAGGGTCTTTCTCGTATTTGGATCCTTAGACTGCTCCACAACAAGCTGAAATATATTGCTGTCAATAACTCGAGGGTCATCATATGACTACTCAACGAAGTCGGGCACACTATAAGCCGAAAATAGTTTCTTCTCATTATCGTCCAAAGGACGAGTTATTTCCTTCTTACTCCTCTCCATCGCCAGATTTATCTCCTTGACCTCCTTGAGAGAAAGGTCGTCTTTTTTTCTACCTTCCTAGTTAGAAGAACTCGGACGAGGAGCGGTCCGAGTAGAACCACGAGTGGAGCCAGAAAGTCATTTCCTTTTGGGAACACAACCAGAGCTTATCGCAAATTGCTTCGACGGACTGGCAGGCCTCGGAAGCTTCCTCTTTCCGGTGCTCGGGCTAGCACCTCTAATGCTAACAGGAGCATTGATATTCAGAACATCCTTGTCGTAGCTTACTTTCCCATCAATGCTAGCATCACTAACACCAATAGGAGCAGCACCAGCGGCAATCTCAGCAGCTCGAGATTCAATAAGAAAAACTCGTTTCGTCTCATACAAAGTGTACAAGCCACTGCGCGCCACAACATCCTCAGAAAGGAACAACTCCACAACAACCACTTGAAGATTCAAGAAATGGTCATTAATCATTTATTCTTCCACAGACAATTGCAGATCCTTCCATTTGTTGGGGACTCAGAATGACCGGAAGCAAATATTCTTGTTTACCATAAGACCAACCATCGAATACAAAACCCTAACAGTCAAGGTAATGTCAGTAAGAATGGCTCTCGCATAAGTAGAAACCATCACTCTCCATCCATTTGGACCCATTTGAGCAGGAGGAATACCCAAGAAATCAAAATAGTCCCAAAATATCTTTCGGACTGGAAATTGAAAACCAGAATAGAACATGCATGGGTAAAGTGAGATATAACCAGTCCGTAGACGACAAAGTCTATCTTTCTGCCTAGGCAGAACTATCTCGAGGTCGGATGGCAAAGAATAGTCGGAACGAACACTATCCAACGTTGCCCGCGAAGCCTTCTTTGGCGAAAGGAACGCTTCACAAACACTAAGTGTCTCACCATCTAGTATACTACTGGTAGACATTGAAAGGAATGAAAGAGCGAGAAGGAACAAAGAAGGAGAGAATAAAACAAAACCTAATTTCAAAGATAGTGTAAAGAGAGAAACAAAGCTATCACTCCTTTTATAGAGCCGAGCAACGAAGAGACTGCTCATAGGACGACGTGCCAGATATGATGGCTACACAAAAATCTCAAAATGCCAGAAAAAGCTGCTAACAAACGGATATGATAGCAGAAACAAACAGATGAACGAGGGATATAAATACCAACCTAAAAAAAACTGCTAACAACATTAAATGCAATGCAATGATGAAATCAAAAGTCCAACCATTGTCGAGTTAGTGGCCATATCAGCCTTCCAACTAACTAAGGGGAGAGTAGCTGATGATACATTAAAAAAGATTGTCATTGCGACCATACACATGACAAGGATCATCCATCACGAGGAGAAATATCTCAAGACCAGGTCAATTCAAAAGCCCGGTAAGGGCAAATCCAATTATAAAAGCCCATAGGGCCCATTAGGATAAATCATTGTCAGAGGCCCAAACCCAGGCCCAGTAAAGTCGTCCTTTACAAAAGTAGAACATTACAGAGAAAAAAAGTTCGTGGAGGGAGTTATGCCCCCAAAGACGTATCTTCATAAAAGATGAGACTATTACAAAGAAGTCTCCCCTCGTTGCGCTTCACATGCTTAAGTCACGCAGAGAATTAACAATGACCACTATATAAGGTAAAGGAAACATTGAACAAAGGTAGGCAATTTTAAATGAGTTCTGTCCAGATTTATCTCCATCTTCAACTGAGTTAATGACTTAAGCATGGGATTGCCTTCGGCCACCAAAAAGGCGATATTTGGCAATCTAACATTTGTTTTGCAGGACAGACTTATAGGAGACCAAATGTTGGATGCATAAAAAATAATTTAATTAAGGAATGAACTCTATTATATATGTAAATAAACTACATGTCTTTTTTGATACAAAAATCTAACACAATAAATCAACCTAAAGACAATCACAAAACCAAATCCTACGCCGACTTCCCATCCATAAGGTCATCTGCAGAAGGATTGACGATTTTCCTTACACGACGTCGTTTGAATATCTCATTCTACCTGTCCATCTAGTATTGTTACTGAATTGAATTGAAGGCAGTAAAATCCATCATATTGTTGTCTTCTTTGATCTCTTCATTCGTCTTCATTTTATAACTTCGGCTCATCTAGTATTTGTGACCGTCATGTTCAATATCTTCTATGCATGAACGAGAAAGTATTCCACGATAGGATTAGAAGAAGGAGAACCACTGCGCCGATTTGACCTGCTTGGTTTCTTCCAATTGGCTTAGCCAAATGATCCATTTTCAATGCGAACGAATTCTCGTTTTTGTTCAGAGACACATCTATTGATGTTTATGCTCCTGCAACAGCAAGATAAGTATCATCCGATGGGTTTCCATCGACATCTTCTCCAACATTTCTCTTGTAGGTTTTCTTGACTACATTGGCTTTACTATTCCATTGTTGCCACTTAGCCGTATCTTTAAGCAGAGTCCAACATGTCTTAAACTTGAACGTCCCACCATTCAATTGACTATAGAGCATTTTTGTATCATTAAGCTACATTAACCAATTCTAATAATATGAAAAACTAAATCAAACATCATTTTGAAAATAAAAAACTAAATAAATTTGAAATATAAGATAATTTTTCTTATAAGTGCGTGTCTTTTAACTATGGTTTTGGAGCTCTAGATGGTCAAAATTTGCTTGGAATTTGTTCATAGCCGATTGAAAAACTTTTTATTGAAATTGGATTACACTAGGTTTACGATTAAATTGATTTCCACGCAAAACTATAATAAACGAACCAAGTATGCGGCTCCCACATTGTCTGGCCTCGTTGATTGGTACCAATAATTGGATATTCTTTGATAACCTTCCAAGCCCTACATAGAGCTTTGTCTTCAAGTTGAGTGAAGTTGGGGTTGTGATGCACCCTAGATTTAGCTTGCGAGATTGGTTGAGATGTTGTCATTAAGAGGGAATTGCAAGAGAATGAGGGAGTAAGAGGGAATCAGTTAGAGAGAAACGCATGATTTGGTCAGAATTATATAGGAAAATGTATCAACTGGTTGTTGTAGGTCGGACTCCTTTTCCTGAAGACTATCAACTTTATTTCCAAAATTGTGTTGGGCCATTTTTCGTGAATAAATTTTATCCCTATCCATCCTCTACCATTGGAGATTATCTTAATACTATTCTCAATAACCCTGTGGTGCCCTTATTATCTAAACCCCAATTGATAAAAAAAATAATAATCCATATCTCTTAATTTACAAACCCTAAGTCATCTCATTTGCTACAGACTTCACACTTTGTTTCTTCTCCTCTAAAAGCTTCAATCTCTATGCCGCCTCCAAATCCTACCAACTCCATCGCTATCATCACCCACAAGGAAACAAATTTAATTAATTATTTATTTAATTTTTCCTTTGCGTTTGGCTAATTTGTCTGAAACACTAACCAACTTCACATCATCACTTTTTCAAATGAAGAATATAACACCATACTTTGGAACTTAATGCAATTAGTGATGTGAAGAAAGCTAGGTATTATTTTCGAAAAAAATTCCGACATTTATTGTTTTCTTGGTTTACCGAAATAAAATCACCATAGTGATGTCTATTAAAATTTTTTGATGAAATGATTGAAAATGTTGTTTTTTTTTTTTGGGAAAAAATAAAGTTTGACAAAAATTATAAACATTGATTCACAAATTAACATTTGGGAATCAATTTCACAAAAGTTTCCTCCACAAATTTGAAACTATAAAACATTTTGCTAAAAATAGACAAAAGGTATTTACTATGCACATCTACTATTTTCGCTTAATAACTCCACAAATATTTTGCTAGTGCACTAAATATGTATTTGCAAACTATGGCAAAACAATGTAAAAATATATGATGAAATTATAAATCGCATATTAGTGATTAGGATTATGTCTATACTTTGTAAAGATCATTTCAATGTTATCCAATTCATGAGGACCAATGCAAAGGACAAAATTATTGAAGTCAACTCATGAAGACAAGTCAAAGCCATGAAGACCAAGACAAGCTAAAAATAGCTTATAGGTGACCAAAATTCAAATCAAGTTCCAAACTATTTGGGGGACAAAAATTAGTAAGAACCGAATATCAAAGTTTGAATTTTAGGTTTCCAATCATTTGAGAATTGACATTCTCTTGAGAATATTTTATCTAGAGACATCCCTACGTGCAAAAAAGAGATATGCATTTCAAGTACAAAGAAGTGTTACAAAGGAGAATTTATTTTAAAAAGTTGTTCGAGGCAGGTAAAATGTCACGCCCTACTTGCCACAAAACTTGTAGCGTGTCGACGAGTGATCTGAATTCATCACCAACATTTGGATCATAACCTGACACAACATCATAATATAACACAATTTTGAAATGATGGACAAAACGAAAATAACCAATAACGATAAAGTTTGAACAAAATTAAAAGAATTCGTCAAATCCTTCATCACAACGGCAAGACCAATATATACAATCATCCAGTATTTTTAGAATATATAAGTACAATGGAAATAATATAACTATTACAAAACATACCCGCACTGGGTGGGCATGACTAAACAACAACGAACAAGTCAACAATTCGAGATTGAGCTTAAGCGGCGCGATCAACGGGTACAATAGAAACACACTCCAATAGAAACACACTCCTTGCGGGGTCAGCAAAACACAAAGCTAGCTAGGGCGAATGAACTAAATACAAACATTAATACATTATGTAGTAGGAAACCATGCCACCTAATAATGAATGTTTGAGTAATGCTAGATGCATGATTCGTAAAATGTACAAGCAGTGTCCCTATACAAGTTTCTAGATTCTTGAGCCACTCCGTGTCTCTAAGGATTAGGTTTCTAAGTTCATGCACAAAACAACAAAGTATTCAATGCTAAACAGTCACTACAAGTTTACAAGTCTAGCTCTATAACCGTTCAAAACTATGATACATGTTACAAGATGTGCTTGTCATTTTAGGTGATTAAGACATAGTAAGTATGATAAACTTGCAAAGCCTCTTAAGTATAACAATCAAGGAAAAAATCTTAATAAAATCCTATGTAAGTGTCTCATATCGTATGTATCCGCATACCCTACAAATGTGTCTCACCAAGATACATCCCACAACGTTAGCCAATATCTTTTTGGGCTTGTTTGAATCCTAATGGGGATCCATCTTCCAGGATACAAACTCCACAGTCCCAAACTTTTGGCATCACATGGCCGACCAAACATAAATCAAATCAAACTCAAGCGCGATGGGCGAAAGCGAGTAGTCTCAAAGCATGTCCTCTGAGACCCGTCCTATCAAACGCTCTAGTTGCAAGTGCGTGCGGGAGTGAATTCAAACCCGTCCTATCAAATCACATTCATGATAATCTTACTATATTTTGTCCGTTGGTGCGAGTGAATTCAAAGCATACCACACTCATGATGCAAGCAAGCTTCAAAACATCGTCACAACATGCATTATAATGGGGTAAAGACACTTACACTAATCTAAGCATGCACACACTACGAGTCTTTATAGAGCCTGACACAACAAATGTGTAGCAACTATCAACTAGACATTTCTCACAAGTCCACGACTACACTCAGGTCCCAACATGATCCAAATAACGCCAATCAAGTCCCTCGGGTCGAACAAACATACGAGTTCAAAACTCGGCATTCTATGGTAAAACACATAAATTGATGTTATAACGGTCAAACTGGACAACCTAACATGTCAACACTAAAATGCATGTAACTTCCAAACCGTAAGTCACATGTGAGAAAGCTAGGACAATCTTGAAATGACACTTGAAAACAAAACTAATGGCCTAGGCCTTATATATGATATTCATGTAATTAATACATAATATATCCCTTAATTTATATATGTTAGTGTTTCGATTATTATATTTTATTAAATTATTTCGTTTTCATGTCTTTGTAGGAATTTGAGCGTGAACGATGAAATCACATTAAGGCGATAATCAATTGATTGATTCTAGTGGTGGTACAAAGTAGCGGGTCACATGTCTAAACCTAACCCAAACAAACCTAGGTCTACCTAATTTAACCTAAGCCCAAGCCCAAAAGTTAACCTAGAAACCCAAACCCGACCTAACAAGGAGAACCCTATTTAGGCTTCCTCTCTCATCTTCCACGTTTTTTGGCACTTCTTTCTTTTTCCAGCCACCACGCCACATCCACCCTGCTGGTGATCCTCGCTCGATAGGAGGACCGACAGCACGATCATCACACTATCACCACCTCCTCCCTCTATTTCGCACAATCGTAGACCACCATTACCAACAACCAAACAAGACAGCAACAGGTGCTCGCAAGCGTCGTCACGACCCCCTGTTCCTCTATCCACCACCTCGTCTTCCTTCTTGTTTCCCTCTCTCTCGATCACCGTCCACACACCGGCCAAACCAACGTCACCGCCCCTGCTTCATCCACGAAACCAAACAGAGCTTCCTCCCTCTCGTTCACTCTCTCTGTTTCCCTTCCCCTCCCTCTTTTTGTTCATTCGTCTCAACCAAACAACACCGTCACAACAAAATCACGCATCACATGACGCAGGAACAAGAAAGACGCATATCGCACACTCCCCGTCTCCCTGTTTTTTTTTCTTCCGTTCTCTTCCTCCTTCTCGTCTCTCTCTTGCGTATCCCCCTCACTTTGTCTCCCTCTCTTTTGTAGGCACCAGAGCATCTCACACACCACTAGTGACAGAATAGAGAGTGCACATACAGGGAGGACTTCCTTGTCCTCCTTCGCGTCTCTTCATCATTCTATCTGTTCTTCCATCTTTCTCTCTTTTTTGCAGGTACCCGAACCAGTCGGAGGAAGAAGAAGCTTACGAGGAGCGAAGAGGAAGAACCAGGATGCGGTGCGGCTCGCTGGAGACAAAGGTGTAGGAAAAAAAGGC
This sequence comes from Berberis vulgaris, assembly GCA_963556465.1. Taxonomy (NCBI): domain Eukaryota; kingdom Viridiplantae; phylum Streptophyta; class Magnoliopsida; order Ranunculales; family Berberidaceae; genus Berberis; species Berberis vulgaris. The sequence continues at coordinate 35,230,272 of OY747126.1, read as the reverse complement.
AGGAACCAATTGATTTTCAAATCAGTTGGCTATTTGCACCCCAGACTTTGCTCTGTACCACTGCACAGTCACTATTTCAAATCAACCTATTCTAACCCCAATTTCTGTCTGAGCCGCTACAGTCCACTAGCAGCTCTTTCTCGAAATTCGTGTCTGTGCTGAGATGAATTCCACCTATACCAGTGATGTGACGTCATCCACCATGATCTTCTAAACCCCGCGCCGAGGCGAAGATGAAACCACAGGGTTTCATAGAGTTTGTCGTATCTAAATTTTTTGTTTTCTATATGCTTGAATAATACATTTGATTTCTTAATTTCAATAATTTGCTTTAATCGATTATATCCGGAATAATTATCTAAACTAGCCGGTAGTTAGAAGTTCCCTTTGTTGATTTTTTTGAAGCCTGCTTTAATCAATTAATCTGAATCTGTGATTGTGTGTGCCGTAAAAAGACATGCAATGCTAGGGGTTTAGAATTAGTTATAAACATGTGATTGTTTGCCGTAGAACGACATGCAATGATAGAGGTTTATGCCTTTGCTGAAATCAATTGAAAATGTAGATTAATCTTTAGATTAATCGTGTTTATTCTTGAAAACAATAATTTAGATTGCACAAATCTCGAAGAACCTGTGGTGGATTCGATGTCTTGGTTCTCTTATCATCTTATCAGTTTAATCTTTAATTATTCAATTTAGTTCTTAATTTAGTAATTTACATCTGCTGTAACCCCAAACTCTAAATTAGTTTAAATAAGTCTTAGAATTCGACTGTCTTGTCAATCCTCGTGGGATCAACCCGTATTTGCCACTGTCCACCAGTTAGACAGCCGTGCACTTGTGGTATTACAAGTAGGGTTTATTAACTTATTAATCTAGGTTAATAAAATCTCCATCAAGTTTTTGGCGCCGTTGCTGGGGAATGCAACGATACTATCGAAATATAGGGATGTTTTTTGCTAGTTTATAAATCAGGTTTAATTTTCTTTTTAGGAACAGTGTTACGAGTCACTTTCTTATTTGTTTTATTTGCTTGAGTTTGAATTATTTTTGCATTTATTTTGCAAGCGGTCACACACATAGGAGCTCAAGTGGGAACGAAGTGAAATATTGCGATTTTCGAGGAAACTCTCAGAAATTGACTTCTACCAGAGGTTCACGCCGGAGGTAACTTCTACCCACTGCATCTGCTCACGATTTCTGTGTGATCACATGTGTTTAGCTTGTTCTAGGCAGTATTGCATGCAAATTTGTATAGTGGCAGGATTGAGTTGAAACTTCTGTGCCCTCTCCCACGGATAGGTTAATCACCATCTATTTTAGGGTTAGGATTCTAGGCCTTAACTATTTAAAATTTGTAGCCAGATAATTATCCAGGACAGGTGTGACGCTAATAGTGACCCATTTTGGACGTTTGATAGCTTAAAGTAGTCGAGTGAAGGAACATATCCCATCTGGGAATAGTTTTTGAACTGGCATTTTACTTTGAGTTAGAGAGTGGAAAAAGAGGTAGGAGCAACTCTGTAGTGGCGGATTGATAGGAAATTAACGTGCCTCTCCCACGGTTAGGTTAATTGAATTGAATTTCAACCATGCATTAGTAAAGAAAAACTCTAGGGTCGTCTGCCATTCATTTTGTTTGTGCATCATTTAGGTGTCATTTAGGGTTCCATTGATTTTATTTTTTTTAGAGTTAGGTCATCTTCATATAGCGGTTAGGCTTGCATTTAAAAAAAAATAATAATAAAATTTAAATTAAAAAAATAATAAAAAAAGAATTTGAAGCCTGTTTAGGAGTGTTGACTTTGATTGAACCTTCGATATCCTTGTCCGACGAGACTTCGAGGAGTTCTTTGAAGTCCCCATTACCTATTTAGGTTCATCATCCTTGTCCTTTGAGATGGTTGATATGAAGGCCTTTAAGGATTACTACACCCCTCTTCTGAGTAGTGCTTCGTCTTGCATTGTCTTACCTGAGACAAATGCAAACAGTTTCGAACTCAAACCATCTATTATTCATCTTTTGCCCTCTTTTTATGGTTTTGAGAAAGATGACCCTTATCTTCATGTCAAAGAATTTCTTGACATCTGTGCTACCCTGAAGTACCAAAACTTTTCTGATGATTCGGTCCGTCTTAGGTTATTTCCCTTTTCTCTGAGATATAAGGCAAAATTAGGGTTAAACTCATTAGAAGCGGGATCCATCACAACGTGGGATGTGTTGTTAAGAAAGTTCTTGACTAAGTATTTCCCCATTCATAAAACGAATGCCCTCCGACGAGATGTATCTAATTTTCAACAAAATAAGGGTGAACATTTGTATGAATGTTGGGAAAGGTTCAATAAGCTCATTGTTAGGTGTCCCCATCACGGATTCGAGAAGTGGCGGCTAGTTCAATACTTCCAAGACGGTTTAACCCCTCAAACCCTTGTATGATTGATGCCACTAGTGGTGGGTCATTAATGAAGATGAGTGTCAATGAGCTATGGGAACTCTTTGAAACGTTTTCCAAAAAATTCTTAGTAATGGGATTATTCGATAAAGGAGTCTGATAGGTGTAAGGGTGGTATATATGAAGTTAGAGATACATCTGTTCACCCCCTTCTGCATCAAAGTTAGAGACAGTTGTTATGACCATGGCTCAAAAGATAGATGCACTTTTGAATTTGACTCAACCTGCACTTCCCACAAACGCTTCATCTAAAGTCTGTGTTGCATGTTCGAGTCCTGGTCATTCAATAGCTAATTGTGACTTGCAAAACAGTTATCCTGCATACTTTGCTGAGCAAGTCAACTCTTTTAACACTATGCGGCGACCTTGTAATAATTCACAACCTAACTATTACAGTCTAGGATTTACCCAGCATTCAAATCTTCCCTAGGCCCATGGCCCACACCAAGGGGGACATGTTGTTGTCTCCAAGGCTCCTCAAGCCTCTAGCCTTGTTAGGCCCCACCTTATCCAAGTTCTTCCATCCAACACATCAAGTTTATAGGAAATGGTTAATCAATTTTTGCAGCACTCAGAAAGTATATTGAGCAGAATTCTAAGGACATATCTGAGTTGAAAGCCACAACTCAACACCAATCTCAAGCCCTCAATAGACTTGAGATAGTTGTGAGTAAGATTACTCAGTCTTCTTCTGAGAGAAAGCCAGGGAGATTTCCTAGTCAACCTGTTCCAAACCCGAAAGGTCAATTCACAGTTGGTAGTATATCAGAGCCACGCCATGAAGATGTCCAATCTATTACTACCCTTAGGAGTGGAAAACAGGTTGACAATCGGGTACAAGTGCCAGATTCGAGTGTCGTTGCATCTCCGTCTAAGTCAAAGCAGGTTGCATCTCCATCTGACAAGGAGGCTTCTAAAGCCTCACCTTTTAAAGATGTGTCTCTTGACTCTGACCCCACTCAGGCATCTTATTTGCCTAGGGCACCGTTTCCATCACAGTTAGCTCCAGCAAAGAAATGAACAAATGTTAACGATATAATGGAAAATTTTAAACAAGTTCACGTTCATATTCCATTGCTCGATGCTATTAAGCAAGTTCCTATCTATGCCAAAATTTTGAAGGATCTTTGCACACAACAGCGAAAGCTACATGTGCAAAATAGAGCCTTCCTCACCGAGCAAATAAGCTCAATTATTCAACACAGAACCCCGCTTAAGTATAGAGATCTTGGGTGCCCGACTATTTCTTGTGTTATTGGTGATCATATGATTGATAAGGCATTGTTGGATTTGGGGGCGAGTGTTAATTTATTTCCATACTCTATATATGAGCAATTAAGTCTCGGCGGACTAAAATTGACTAAAGTAACACTGCAATTGGCAGATAGGTCAATCAGAATTCCCCGCGGTGTTATAGAGGATGGGATCATTAAGGTTGGAAAAGTCTATTTTCGAGTGGACTTCATAGTTCTTGATACACAACCTGTTCACAACGCCTCAAGTCACATTCCAGTTATTTTGGGTCGACCATTTTTGGCCACATCTAATGCTATTATTAACTGTAGGAATGGAATCATGAAACTATCATTTGGAAACATGACCGTCGAACTCAATGTTTTTACTATAAGCCAACAACCTCCTGAGTCCGAGGATGTTTGTGAAGTTAACATAATTGAGAGTTCGGTAGAGAATTCCTTATTGCAGTCTGCATCAGATGATCCCTTATTAGGATGTTTGACTCACTTCGGTTTAGACTTCGATATTGATGATTCCATTAGGGAAGTGAATGCTTTCTTGATTCAACCCCTATTATGGATTCGGGTTACACATGGAAGCCTAAAGTGGAACTCCTTCTACTCAGTGAGTCAAAACTGAACACTTCTGCTGATACTATTGGGCTTTCTGACCCATCCCCTCTCTCGTCTTTTCATGATGACCCATTTGATATATATCCTCCTAGTGACTCTTACATGAAGTCTGATTCTCAGTATTCTTTGGAGAGTATACATCCCACAGGTAGTGTTGATTTCAGGTTTGGGGGTGTTGTTGAACTGTCTAGCTCATCATCTTTGTGCAATTCATTTTGTTAGGATGAGCCTTTACCACCTGATATATCTATAGACATACCTTTTTCCATCCATTTAATAGTGACTGACGCTACCTATGTGGATCCCTTATTTTTAAGGGATGATTTTAGTTTTGACCATCCGATTGTGCAATACATTCAATCTTCTGATTTGACACTAGACATAGGATGTCTCTTTTTAGGAGTAGGAAAGAGTCATTTGCTGGATATCCCTATTGGTGACAACTTTCCGCTATTGAATATGAGAATCCTCATGTAAAGCTTGACTTTGATCGATACATGAAGGTTTCTTTCTGGAAGATTGACGACGCAGAAGTTTATGATCTTGCGTCCCCGTCTGGAAACTCAAAATTGGCTTCAGATAATGTTGTTTTATTTCCCGCAGTTCCTTTTGTTGTAAGTGGCTATTCGGCCTATGTACCCTCTAGAGCTAGATTGTGTTATCGTGCTATTGCACCATTCTACAGTTTGCATGCTTGATCCTGACGCTTTGCACTTCAATTTCATTGACCCCTTTTGACTTTCTTAAGTATTGGGTCGTAGCTTTGGTATTGATCTATTGTCATTAGCCGAAACTGGCTAAATGTTTATCTCGAGAGTACAATGATCTGGGCGAGCATACGTCAAGTTGTATGAGTGTGATTATGCTCCCATATTTTTGTGTTAGAGCGATAAGGCTCAGCGGTCATTGTCTGTGGAAGGATAATGATCACTGGCAAGCAGTCTTCACCAGGCTACATGAGCACCGACTAAGCTCCCACTTTCTAGGCCGTCATCGCTCATTTTACTCAGACTAGGCTTCGAGTGAAAAGATTTGACGATCATTATCTATAGTTGGAAAATGATCCCTAGCAAGCTGTCTTCACTAGGCTGTACGAGCATTGACTAAGCTCCCACTTTCTAGGCTGTCGTCATCCGTTTTACTCGGACTAGGCTTTGAGTGAAAAGATTTTATGATCATTATCTATAGTTGGACAATGATCCTTGGCAAGCTGTCTTCACCAAGCTATACGAGCACTGACTAAGCTCCCACTTTCTAAGCCATCATCGCTCGTTTTACTTGGACTGGGATTCAAGCAAACCTGAAGCTATGTCATTGGTAGTTACCGACTAAGCTTCGGTCAGAATAAGCACAAGTATGACTATGATCATCCTGGCTTACTATATAAGTCTAAATTTGGCTGTCCTGACTCACTCAATAAATCTGAATTAAAGGTCCCGATTTATATATAGAGTGCAAGCCAAACTGTGGCCGTCCTGGCCATTAGCTTGCAGAGGACGTGATTTTCCTCTAAGGAGGCTAGGCATCTGAGTAGAGGACCCGTGGCTGAACTTCTGTAGGCTTTCCACTTTTCGTTTTTCTTTTTAACTAGGACTGTATTCGCCAGCTAGTCTGGGTACCGCGCCTCTTTGATCATGTCGGTATTTAGTAGCCTCTGCACTTCTTCATTTATAATCTGGTTCCTCTCAGGGGCCACGGGTCTTTTCTTTTGTCTGAACGATTTTTGTGCTGGGTCCACAATCAGTTGATGGGTGATTATGGAAGGGTCTATTCCAACCATGTCCCGCATCATTCAAAGAAGATGTCTTGATTATGTTGCAGCAGTGTTATTAGTTGTTCTGTGAACTCTTTGCTTAGGCGGGAGCCTATTTGGAAGGCTCTGATGTTACTAGGGTTGTCCAGATACAAGGTCACAAGTTCCTTTTCGGGTTGACCGACGTTGAGTCTTCCCCTCGAGCTAACAGGAGCCTCTTCCTCTGGGTGGGGAGAGTCATTGCTTAACTCCAGACCCGAGCTTTGGGGTGCGACAGTCGTGGTCTCGATCTATAGTTGATGGCTGTCACTCCACTCCAATGCTGCGTAATGGCAGTCTCTAACGGCCGACTAATTTCCTCGTATTATGCCTACGGTCTGATTGAAAGGGTACTTGACGCACTGGTATAAAGTGGAGACCGACGCTTCCATCTGGTCAAGCCAGGGTCTCCCCGAGATAATGTTGTAGGTGGACAACGCATCGACCACCATGAACTCTTGAAGGATTATTTTTTGGAGTCATGATTCTCCTATCACTATTGTTAATTTGATCCTCCCCATCAGGAAGTACTTATCGTCGCTGAGTCCAACCATGGGATTTGTTGAAGGGTTAGGTTTTCTTCCTTCAGCTGCATTTTGCGAAACGTGTTCAGGAAGAACACATTCGTACTGCTTCCAGTGTCTACTAATGACCTTATCACTCCCCAGTTTACTATGGAAACCGATATCACTAGGGCATCATTATGCAGAGTGCGGATGCCTTGGAGAACCCTGTTTGTGAATGTTAGGGGCGGGATCAGACTGTGGGAGTGAATGTGCTGCATCTGTTGGTTCTCGTAGGCTGATTTGGTAAGTAGTTTGCGGAGAAACCTTTTTTGGGACCGGTTGGACATCTCAGTTTCCAAGTTTACTCCGTGCAGGACGCACACTTCATTGCAGTGCTTCTTGTTTTTCTCATCTTCCTCGTCCCTAGGGACAAAGGGCTTCTTCTCGGATTCTGCCTTTTTTTTTACGGTTAGTTTCTTGTCTAGAATGATGTAATTTTGTTATTCTTTCAGCAGGTTCACCATATTTGACAAGGGGTACAAAGTAAGGAAGTTATAGAACTTGTCGTTCCTCAAACCATCGGTGAAGGCTGCAATGGTTGTTGCATTGCCACAACCGTTGTCTAGAGTCAGCTCATCATTGAAGCGTGTGACGTATGCCCTCAACGTCTCATCCAACTTCTGCTTCATGGATTTGACTATTTTCAATGTTTGCAAGATTTGTTGTATATGAGTTGGCAGTAGATTCACCCTTGGGTCTACAGTGGCTACCATCGGTACGGGGGGTCTGTTAAGGTTCCTCCCATGGTTGCGATGGCGCTGGAACGGGTGGCGCTCTGCTACTTCGAGCGTTTGAGATTTCCGCTACATCTCCATTATTGAGAGACCTTGTTGTCACCATCTTTCTGGTTTTCTATGAAGAGTGATACTACTACTTTTTCTGAAGAACTTTTTCATTCCTTACAGATGGCGCCAAACTGATGTAGTCAATTCCTGCTCTCCTTCCTTGCTGCTTACCTAGATCTGCATATGTAGCAAACGTGAGCCAAAGACCACCGTGTGGCAGGTTATGGCATTCCGATGCTTAAGTTAGATAAGGCTTAGGAGAGGTATAAAACTGTAAACTGGGATAATGTAGCGTACCTTAAGTTCATCGACTTTATCTCCCTTTTATAGTACAGGAGTCTTTGTTCGGCTAGGCCTTTGGTGGCATAGTTTAGGAAAGAGATATTGTAAGAAATCCTTTCCTGATTAGGAGTTGTCCATGTGGGATAGTTTCCCTACACGACTCGTGCTCCTAGATCCGCGAGAGAGGTTTCCCTTTTTGAGTGTTGTCTATGTAAGGAAGTTTCCTTGCCCGACTTATACTCTAGTATTTGTTTCCTAGTCGGATCCAATGTGTTGTTGGCCTGCCAGTTCTAGGTAGATCTCTCATATACTTTCCTTAGAGGTCTTATGAGTATTGGGCTTGACCGCTTGACGTGTGGGCTTAATGGCTCATTGCAACTTTGACCCGACTGTCTGGATCCTGCCAATGATGGGCTTGGTGATATTTGAGCCTCGCTGGATTGAGCATGCAATCAAGCCCACTATGTTATGTTGACGAGATCATCATGACACGTGTACAATGCAGATCAAAGGGCGGTTTGGCGTATCATCAGCTAGCATATCCAGTTATTGCATTTTTTGCATGCTGTAAATGAGGATTAGTGGTGTAGTGATTGATTATTTTAACCTGAACTCTAATACTCAAAATGATCACTTTCCCCTTTCCTTTAATAATAAAATGCATGAGAGGTTAACGAGTCATCCATACTATTATTTATTTGATTGATATTCTGGGTACAATTACATACCCACTGCATGTGTGGATTAAGAAAATACCACATTCACCTGTCCCTTTGGTACTTACGCTTATCACCTCATGCCTTTGGGCTATGCAATGCACTCGCAACATTTCAAAAGTGCATGATTAGCATATTTAGTAATATGGTGGAAAAAACTTTCTTGAGATCTTTATGGATGATTTTTCTGTATTCGTCTCATCTTTTGACCAATGTCTACATCACCTCTCACTTGTCTTAGAGCGTTGTGAAGAAAAATGTTTCGTATGTAATTGGAAAAATTGTCAATGGTGAAGCAACTCATTATTCTAGGATGCAATGTCCCTTCCAATTCCAAAATTTGTTAAAGATGTCCGAATTTTCTTAGGGCATGCTGGGTTTTATCATTTTTAAGGGTTTTTCCAAGATGGTAGGCCCTTTGAGCAATCTCTTAGCTAAGGATGTTCCCTTTCTTTTTTATGACAATTGCAGTTTTGCATTTGTGCATCTTAAGTCTAAACTCAGCTCAACTCCTATCATTAGAGCTCCCAATTGGACCCTACCTTTTAAGATTATATGTGATTCATTTTACTACGATGTAGGTGCAGTTTTGGGTCAGAGGGTTAACAGGCTCCCTCGTGTCATTTGCTATGCTAGCAAGACTCTTAATGAGGCTCAACTCAATTACCCAACCACTGAAAAAGAGATGTTAATCATTGTTTATGTTGTAGACAAATTTGGTTCCCGTCTCATTGGAGCTGAAGTCATCATATACATTGACCATGCAACCGTTAAATACCTTCTCAATAAGAAGGACACCAAGCCTCGATTAATTCGATGGGTCCTTTAACTGCAAGAAGTTGATCTTGAAATACAAGATAAGTTGGGTACAGATAGAAAATGTGATCGTCAACCACTTGTCTGGACAAATATCATAGTCATCCACTAGTGACTTGCCCATTCATGACAGATGAACAACTTCTTTTAGTTGAGCAAGAGTTATTTGGTATTGGTCAAAACAATAACGTGATAAGTTTATCTCTAGGGTCAAGTATTATTCTTGGGATGACCAACTCATTCGTAGATCTGTTCCAAAAGCTAAGCAATTGAATATCCTCTCATTTTTTTCATGATCAAGCATGTGGTGGGCATTTCAGTTCTAAAAAAACCATGGATGAGGTTTACTAGTTATGTTTTTATTTGCCTACAATTTTTTGAGATTCCCATGAGTATTGTAAAGCTTGTCATCGAGGTCAACAACTAGGGAAAATATCTCGTCGACACATGATGCCTCTGTATTCTTTTCTAGGGGTTGAAGTCTTTGATGTTTGGGGCATCGATTTTATGGGACCATTCCATCCTCCTATGGGTATCAATACATCCTTCTTGCAATGGATTACATCTCTAAATGGATAGAGGCAATTGCTACTAAGACCATTGATCAAAATTTTTGTTTTCACTCATACGGGAGTTTATCTTTAGTAGATTTGTCACTCCCAAGGGTATCATTAGTGATGGAGTTAAGCAGTTTTGTAACCGCATCTTCGAGTATCTTGTAAAAAGTATAGGGTTACTCACAAAACTTCTCTTTCTTACCATCCTCAGACTAGCAATCAAGTTGAAGCTTCAAATCGACAAATCAAGAACACCCTTGAAAAGATTATCCATCATAATCGAAAAGATTAGTTGACACCTTTTCGATGCCTTGTGGGCATATTGAACTGCATTCAAAACTCCTTTAGGGATGTATTGTCAATAACTGTTTAGGGGTGATGTCCCACCAACTAGATCTTTTTCATTGCAGGGGTGGTACGAATGTTCAACAAATCACCCGAAGTAATAAGTTTTAATTTTCATCTCACTTTCCATTTCATTTTTTAACATCGGGGATAGTGTTGTATTTGTTTAGGGGTGGGGAGATTTATCAAATGCATACCTATTTTGAAATTATTTTTCTAAAACTAAAATGGTGTGGTACCTTAGCTATGATGAGATTGGATTACTTGATTAACTACTTTTAGGCAAATAGATATTAGAAATTTCCTATTAAACATTGTTTAACATTCAGGAACAAACATTTTTGCACAATGGCCACAGATGTAGTTTGGAGTAGAGAAATAACTTCCTAAGAATCTAGAGAAATAATAGTAGAAACTTTAACCTTGTGAACTATCAAACTTTTTATTTATTTAGAGGGTTTTTACACAACTCCGTATCATATGATGACTCAAATTTTATTGGATCACGCATTAACTTTTGTGAATTCTCATTATTGTTGTTTTTGGTTGATCACCGAGGATGACATTTTTTCGAGCTAAGAGAAACATAGGTCTTGTAGTTTATTTGAGACTTATAACCATTAGAAGGTGAATTAGACATCTCCAGTCCATCTAAACCTTCTTAAAACCACCTTGTTAACCATTTCATCCAAAACAATGTTAGCCTGTATTGGGTTATTAGACAAAAAAAACCCCTTTGTGCATGTATTTTTCTGAAAAGCATTAGTAAGTTCTATGAAGAAAAAGGGGACGAGTGCAAAGTTAAATTTTGAAGGTCGAAGGTATTTCAAATGAGAGCGCATTGAAGGATTGAGAATAAAACAAGAAATAATTGATGAGTTCCTTATTAAGCTGCTTGAAAACCCTACATTTTCAGAAACATTTCTTTACTTACCATCTATCTAGTTCCTATAAATTTTTTTTTTTAAAATCAAGCCAAGTTCTTTCCCCAAGAGAGTCCTAATTAACTCTATGGTAAGGTATGGTATGAAATGGAGAGTAGATGAGAAGGCGCTATGGTGTGTAACTTGACATCCTTGGAATTGATCAACATTCATTCCATGAGACTATTGTTCTTTTTCATGTTCGTTTTTTTCTTATGTGCATGTGAGACGTTTTAATTTTAACACTCACTCTTAATTTTTACATTTAGTATTTTCCTCTAATGCAAAAGAGAAAATAATTAACCAATATGATAATAGCCAGTTCAGATAACTAAATAGTAAGTTTTGAGGTCTAAACAGTAGTTCCAAAGGTGAATTAGGATGTACCATACTTTGACATGAAAAACTGCACGTTGTTGGCTATTCACACATACACCTTGTTCTAAAGTTGCTTAATTGTGATGTGCATTTTAGCAACCATATATTCCTTTTGACTTCTATGTGGTTGAATAACAAGGATATTCTCTATGAAAAATAAGGCAACACCAATTTTATTGAGTCATATTTTGAAAAAAATAAAAAAAAATGTTTGTGGATGTTCTTCCTGGATAGTCCTTAGCAAGCTAAAACTCTTCCATTAGTGTCATCGTAGAGGTTCAAGGCGTTGTTGCACATTGAAAATGCAATCGCGTCATACCAGCAAAAGTGGCCATGATTTCTCTGTGAGTTTATCTTTCCTTTTGCTTATATTTGTTACAGAACTAGCAAAAGATTGTTTGGGAGTGGTGTGATAAGCACCTAAAACATTGAATTTTAGTCCCCATTTAGCTCTTTATTAATCACTAAATGTGCTAAAACTTAATTAAATGCCCCTATTTATCTTGAATTTGATTATTGTCATAATTTTTTTTTTATAGAAAATCGAGAATTACGTGAAATTCGAGATAATTCCACTATTAATTTGCAGGTCAATGACGAATTGGAGAAATTATGTATGAAGAGATTATCTCATTCCTATAAAAAAAATTAAAAAAATAAAAATCAAGCCAAGTTTTTTCCCCAAGAAAGTCCTAATTAACTCTATGGTAAGGTATGGTAAGAAATGGAGAGTAGATGAGAAGGTGCCATGGTGGGTAACTCGACATCCTTGGAAGTGATCAACGTTCATTCCATGAGACTATTGTTCCTTTACATGTTCGCTCTTTTTCTTATGTGCATGTCAGACGTTTTAATTTTAACACTTACTCTTAATTTTTATAGTTACTATGTTCCTCACATGCAAGAGAGAAAACAATTAACCAATCTCATAGTTGTCATTTCAGATAGCTAAATAGTGAGTTTTGAGATCTAAACATTTGTTCAAAAGGTGAATTAGAATGTACCTTACTTTGACATGAAAAACTGCATGTTGTTCGCTATTCACACATACACCTTGTTTCAAAGTTGCCTAATTGTGATGTGCATTTTAGCAGCTAGCCACATATTACATTTGATTTCTATGTGGTTGAATAACAAGGATATTCTCTATGAAAAATAAGGTAATACCAATTTTATTGAGTTGTATTTTGAAAAAAAAAATGTTTGTGGATGTTCAGCTTGGATAGTCCTCATTAGGCTAAAACTCTTCCTTTAGTGTCATGTTAGAGGTTCAAGGCGTTGTTGCACATTGTAAATGCAATCGCGTTATACCATCTAAAGTGGCCTTGATTTTTTTGTGAAGTTAAGGAAGAAGAAAAATTGTTCTATGAGTTTATCTTTCCTTTTGCTTATTTTTGTTAGAAGACTAGCAAAAGATTGTTTGGGAGTGTGTGATAAGCACCTAAAACAATGATTTTTAGTCCCCATTTAGCTTTTTATTAGTCTCTAGATGTGCTAGAAATTAATTAAATGCCCCTATTTATCTAGAATTTGATTATTGTCATTATTTTCAAAGGAAATCGAGAAATACGTGAAATTCGAGACAATTCCATGATTAATTTTCATGTCAATGAGGAATCAGAGAAAATATGTACGAAGAGATTTAAGCTATCATATTCTTATCCAAAATAATTAAAAAATATAAATCAAGCCAAGCTTATTCCCCAAGAGTCCTAATTAACTCTATGGTAAGGTATGGTAAGAAATGGAGAGTAGATGAGAAGGTGCTATGGTGGGTAACTCGACATCCTTGTAAGTGATCAACATTCATTCCATTAGACTATTGTTCTTTTTATGTTCGTTCTTTGTTTTATGTGCATGTGAGATGTTTTAATTTTTACACTTACTTTTAATTTTTATAGTTACTATTTTCCTCACATGCAAGAGAGAAAATAATTAACCAATCTCATAGTGGTCATTTCAGAAAGCTAAATAGAGAGTTTTGAGGTCTTAACAGTTGATCCAAAGGTCAATTAGGATGTACAGTATTTTGACATGAAAAACTGCACGTTGTTGGCTATTCACACATTCACCTTGTTCCAAAGTTACTTAATTGTGATATGCATTTCAGTAGCTAGCGACATATTTCTTTTGACTTCTATGTGGTTGAATAACAAGGATATTCTCTAAGAAAAATAAGGCAACACCAAATTTATTGAGTTGTATTTTGAAAAAAAAAAAAACGTGTTTGTGGATGTTCATCCAGGATTGTCCTCAGCAGGCTAAAACTCTCCCTTTAGTGTTAGAGGTTCAAGGGGTTGTTGCACATTGCAAATGCAATCACTTCATACTAGATAAAATGACCTTGATTTCTTTGTGAAGCTCAGGAAGAATAAAAATTGTTTTATGAAATTATCTTTCCTTTTGCTTATCTTGTTAGCGGACTACCAAAACATTATTTTGGAGTGAAGTGTTAAGCACCTAAAACATTGATTTTTAGTCCCCATTTAGCTTTTTATTAGTGTCGAGAAGTCCTAACAATTAATTAAATGCCTCTATTTATCTTGAATTTGATTATTGTCAAACTTTTTACAGGAAATCGAGAAGTACGTGAAATTTGAGATAATTCCACCATTAATTTGCATGTCAATGACGAATTGGAGAAATTATGTACGAAGTGATTTAAGCTATCTCATTCCTATCCAAAAAAAAAAAAACTATAAATCAACCCGTGTTTTTTCCCCAAGAGAGTCCTAATTAACTCTATGGTAAGGTATGGTAAGAAATGGAGAGTAGATGAGAAGGTGCTATGGTGGGTAACTCGGCATCCTTGTAAGTGATCAACATTCATTCCATGAGACTATTGTTATTTTCCATGTTCGTTCTTTTTTTTATGTGCATGTGAGACGTTTTAATTTTTACACTTACTCTAAATTTTTATAGTTACGTTTTTCCTCACATGCAAGAGAGAAAATAAATAACCAATCTGATATTGGTCATTTCAGATAGCTAAATAATGAGTTTTTAGGTCTAAGCAGTTGTTCCTAAGGTGAATTAGGATGTACCTTACTTTGACATGAAAAACTGCACGTTGTTGCATATTCACACATACTCCTTGTTCCCAAGTTGTTTAATTTTGATGTGCATTTTAGTAGCTAGCCAAATATTCCTTTTGACTTCTATGTGGTTAAATAACAAGGATATTCTCTAAGAAAAATAAGGCTACACAAATTTTATTGAGTCGTATTTTGAAAAAAAAAATCGTGTTCGTGGATGTTCATCCTGGATAGTCATGGGCAGGCTAAAACTCTTTCTTTAGTGTCATGGTAGATGTTCAAGGCGTTGTTGCACTTTGTAAATGCAATCGCTTCATACCAGCTAAAGCGGCCTTGATTTCTCTGTGAAGTTAAGGAAGAAGAAAATTTGTTTTGTGAGTTTATCTTTCCTTTTGCTTAGCTTTGTTTGAGAACTAGCAATAGATTGTTTGGGAATGGTGTGATAAGCACCTAAAACATTGACTTTTCACTCCATTTAGCTCTTTATTAGTCTCTAGATCTGCTAAAAATTAATTAAATGCCCCTATTTCTCTTGAATTTGATTATTGTCATAATTTTTTTTTTTACAGAAAATCGAAAAATACGTGAAATTTGAGACAATTCCACCATTAATTTGCATGTCATTGAAGAATTAGAGAAATTGTGTTTGAAGAGATTTAAGTTATCTCATTCCTATCCAAAAAAATAATAAAAATAAAAATCAAGCGAAGTTTTTTCCACAAGAGAGTCCTATTTAACTCTATGGTAAGGTATGGTAAGAAATGGAGAATAGATGAGAAGGTGCTATGGTGAGTAACTCGACATCCTTGTAAGTGATAAAAATTCATTCCATGAGACTATTGTTTTTCTTCTTGGTCGTTCTTTTTTTTATGTGCATGTGAGATGTTTTAATTTTTACACTTACTCTAAATTTTTATATTTACTTTTTTCCTCACATGCAAGAGAGAAAATAATTTACAAATCTCACATTGGTCATTTCAGATAGCTAAATAGTGAGTTTTGAGGTCTATGCAGTTGTTCCAAATGTGAATTAGAATGTACCTTACTTTGACATGAAAAACTGCACGGTGTTGGCTATTCTCACATACACCTTGTTCCAAAGTTGTTTACTTGTGATGTGCATTTTAGCAGCTAGCACATATTCCATTTGACTTCTATGTGGTTGAATAAAAAGGATATTCTCAAAGAAAAACATGGCAACACCAACTTTATTGAGTCGTATTTTGAAAAAAAAAAAAAAAGCGTGTTTGTGGATGTTCATCTTGGATTGTCTTCTGCAGGCTAAAACTATTCCTTTAGTGTCATGTTGGAGGTTCAAGGGGTTGTTGTACATTGCAAATGCAATCACGTCATACCAACTAAAGTGGTCTTGATTTCTTTGTGAAGTTAACAAAAAATAAAAATTGTTTTGTGAGTTTATTTTTCCTTTTGCTTATCTTTGTTAGAGGACTAGCAAAAGATTGTTTGGGAGTGGAGTGATAAGCACCTAAAACATTGATTTTTAGTCCCCATCTAGATGTCCTAAAAATTAATTAAATGCCTCTATTTATCATGAATTTGATTATTGTCAAAAATTTTACAGGAAATCAAAAAATATGTGAAATTTGAGATAATTCCACCATTAATTTGCATGTCAATGACGAATTGGAGAAATTATGTACGAAGTTATTTAAGCTATCTCATTCCTATCCTACAAAATTAAAAAATATAAATCAAACAAAGTTTTATCCCCTAGAGAGTCCTAATTAACTCTATGGTAAGGCATGGTAAGAAATGGAGAGTAGATGAGAAGGTGCTATGTTGAGTAACTCGACATCCTTGTAAGTGATCAACATTCATTCCATGAGACTATTGTTCTTTTTCTTGTTCGTTCTTTTTTTTATGTGCATGTGAGACGTTTTAATTTTTACACTTACTCTAAATTTTTATATTTACTTTTTTCCTCACATGCAAGAGAGAAAATAATTTACAAATCTCACATTGGTCATTTCAGATAGCTAAATAGCGAGTTTTGAGGTCTAAGTAGTTGTTCCAAAGGTGAATTAGGATGTACCATACTTTGACATGAAAAACTTCACGGTATTGGCTATTCACACATACACCTTGTTCCAAAGTTGTTTAATTTTGATGTGCATTTTAGCAGTTAGCACATATTCCTTTTGACTTCTATGTGGTTGAATAACTAGGATATTCTCAAAGAAAAATATTGCAACACCAACTTTATTGAGTCGTATTTTGAAAAAAAAAAAAAAAACGTGTCTGTGGATGTTCATCCTGGATTGTCCTCTGCAAGCTAAAACTCTTCCTTTAGTGTCATGTTAGAGGTTCAAGGAGTTGTTGCACATTGCAAATGCAATCGCGTCATACCAGCTAAAGTGGTCTTGATTTCTTAGTGAAGTTAAGGAAGAATATAAATTGTTTTGTGAGTTTATTTTTCCTTTTGCTTATCTTTGTTAGAGGACTGGCAAAAGATTGTTTGGGAGTGGTGTGATAAGCACCTAAAACATTGATTTTTAGTCCCCATCTAGATGTCCTAAAAATTAATTAAATACCTCTATTTATCTTGAATTTGATTATTGTCAAAATTCTTACAGGAAATCGAGAAATGCGTGAAATTTGAGATAATTCCACCATTAATTTGCATGTCAATGACGAGTTGGAGAAATTATGAACAAAGTAATTTAAGCTATCTCATTCCTATCCTAAAAAATTAAAAAATTAAAAAATAAAAATCAAACAAAGTTTTATCCCCAAGAGAGTCCTAATTAACTCAATGGTAAGGTATGGTAAGAAATGAAGAGTAGACGAGGATGTGCTATAGTGGGTAACTCGAAATCCTTGTAAGTGATCAACATTCATTCCATGAGACAGTTGTTCTTTTTCATGTTCGTTTTTTTTTATGTGCATGTGAGATGTTTTAATTTTTACACTTACTTTAATTTTTATAGTTACTTTTTTCCTCACATGCAAGAGAGAAAATAATTAACCAATCTCATAGTGGTCATTTCTGATAGCTAAATAATGAGTTTTGAGGTCTAAGCAGTTGTCCCAAAGGTAAATTAGGATGTACCTTACTTTGACATGAAAAACTACATGTTGTTGGCTATTCACACATACACTTTGTTCCAAAGTTGTTTAATTGTGATGTGCATTTTAGCAGCTAGCCAAATATTCCTTTTGACTTCTATGTGCTTGAATAACAAGGATATTCTCTAAGAAAAATAAGGCAACACCAACTTTATTGAGTTGTATTTTGAAAAAAAAATTTTGTGTTTGTGGATGTTCATCCTGGATAGTTCTCAGCGGGCTAAAACTCTTCCTTTAGTGTCATGGTAGAGGTTCAAGGCGTTGTCACACATTGTAATTGCAATCGTGTCATACTAGCTAAAGTCGCCATGATTTGTTTGTGAAGTTAATGAAGAATAAAAATTGTTTTGTGAGTATATCTTTCATTTTGCTTATCTTTGTTAGAGAACAAGCAAAAGAATGTTTGGGAGTGGTGTGATAAGCACCTAAAACATTGATTTTTAGTCATCATTTATCTCTCTCTTGGTCTTTAGATGTGCTAAAAATTAATCAAATGCCCCTATTTATATTGAATTTGATAATTGTCATTATTTTTACAGGAAATCAAGAAATACGTTAAATTTGAGACAATTCCACCATTAATTTGCATGTCAATGAGGAATTGGAAAAATTATGTAGGAAGAGATTTAAGCTATCTCTTTCTTATTCAAAAAAATAAAAATATATAAATCAAGCCAATTTTTTTTTTCCTGGAAAGAGTCCTAATTAACTCTATGGTAAGAAATGGAGAGTAGACGAGAAGGTGCTATGGTGGGTAACTCGACATCCTTGTAAGTGATAAACATTCATTCCATGAGACTAATGTTCTTTTTTAAGTTCATTTTTTTACTTATGTGCATGTGAGACGTTCGAATTTTTACACTTACTTTTAATTTTTATAGTTACTATTTTCCTCACATGAGAGAGGAAATAATTTACCAATCTCATATTAGTCATTCAGATAGCTGAATAATGAGTTTTGAGGTCTAAACAGTTGTTCCAAAGGTTAATTAGGATGTACCGTATTTTGACATGAAAAACTGCACGTTATTGGTTATACACACATACGCCTTGTTCCAAAGTTGCTTAATTGTGAAATGCATTTTAGCAGCTAGCCACATATTCCTTTTGACTTCTATGTGGTTGAATAACAAGGATATTCTCAAAGAAAAATAAGGCAACACCTACTTTATTAAGTCGTATTTTGAAAAAAAAAAAAGTGTTTCTGGATGTTCATCCTGGATAGTCCTTAGCAAACTAAAACTCTTCCTTTTGTGTCATATTAGAGGTTCAAGGGGTTGTTGCACATTGCAAATGCAATCGCGTCATACCAGCTAAAGTGGTCTTGATTTCTTTGTGAAGTTAAGGAAGAATAAAAATTGTTTCGTGAGTTTATCTTTCCTTTTGCTTATCTTTGTTAGAGGACTAGCAAAAGATGGTTTGGGAGTGGTGTGATAAGCACCTAAAACAATGATTATAAGTCCCCATTTAGCTCTTTATTAGTTTCTAGATGTCCTAAAAATTAATTAAAAGCCTCTATTTATCTTAAATTTGATTATTGTCAAATATTTTACAGGAAATCGAGAAATACGTGAAATTTGAGAAATTCTACCATTATTTTGCATGTCCATGACGAATTGGAGAAATTATGTACGAAGTGATTTAAGCTATCTCATTCCTATCCGAAAAAATTAAAGAATATAAATCAAACCAAGTTTTTTCCCCAAGAGAGTCCTACTTAACTCTATGGTAAGGTGTGGTTAGAAATGGAGAGTAGATGAGACGGTGCTATGGTGGGTAACTCGACATCCTTGTAAGTGATCAACATTCATTCCATGAGACAATTGTTCTTTTTCATGTTCCATCTTTTTTTTTATGTGCATGTGAGATGTTTTAATTTTTACACTTACTTTAACTTTTATAGTTACTTTTTTCCTCACATGCAAGAGAGAAAATAATTAACCAATCTCATAGTGGTCATTTCTGATAGCTAAATAATGAGTTTTGAGGTCTAAGTAGTTGTTCCAAAGGTAAATTAGGATGTACCTTACTTTGACATGAAAAACTACACGTTGTTGGCTATTCACACATACACTTTGTTCCAAAGTTGTTTAATTGTGATGTGCATTTTAGCAGCTAGCCAAATATTCCGTTTGACTTCTATGTGGTTTAATTGTGTTTGTGGATGTTCATCCTGGATAGTTCTCTTCGGGCTAAAACTCTTCCTTTAGTGTCATGGTAGAGTTTCAAGGCATTGCACATTGTAAATGCAACCGCGTCATACCAGCTAAAGTGGCATTGATTTCTTTGTGAAGTTAAGGATGAATAAAAATTGTTTTGTGAGTTTATTTTTCCTTTTGTTTATCTTTGTTAGAGGACTAGCCAAAGATTGTTTGGGAGTGGTGTCAATTGCACCTAAAACATTTATTTTTAGTCCCCATTTAGCTCTTTATTAGTCTCTAGATGTGGTCAAAATTAATTAAATGCCCCTAATTATCTTGAATTTGATTGTTGTGATAATTTTTGTAGGAAATCGAGAAATGCATGAAATTCGAGACAATTCTACCATTAATTTGCATTTCAATGAGGAATTGGAGAAATTATGTACGAAGAGATTTAAGCTAGATTAAGCCTAAAAAATCAACATGATTCTAAATACTCTAATGACCCATCCAATGTTTTGGGCCAAAAAAATCACATTTTTTTTTGCCTATCCACATTGCGTTTTAATATTCATTTCATACACAAATGTGCTACTAGCAAATTCCATCAATATTCTTTCAAAATCCCTCCAAAACTACTCTTAAAAATATTGAATTATTTAATTCAAATTTTAGAAGATTTTTTTATTTATTCTCATTCAATCCACTTAAACCCTAATCCTAATAAATCTTAATCATCCACTTTATCAAACATGTGAATCTGGACCGTCAAATACAATGAATTTAGTAAAAGCCATTGGATTTTCAAGTTTCATCTCAACCGTCCAAACACATGCCATGGGTCTATAACTAGAGGCTATTTTTCCATTCAAATGAGTTTTTATTTTCTTTTATGTTTTATTTTTTGAGTTAAAGTGTAGAGAAGTGCAAGTTTTTATTTTTTCCAACTTTATTTTAGTAAAGTAGAAGTAAGTTTCATTTTATTTAATCATTTCTTTTCTTTCGTTTTATTCATTTTTATCAATAGTTTCTCCTTTTCAATGATCTCTTTCAAGTAATAGTTTATTTTCATCATTCATGGATAGCTAATCCTTCCCTCTCAAGGAAAAAAGATTGAGCCCATGTATAATGGCAGATAGGTTGTATTTTATTTTATGAGGTAAAGTAGAACAATTAATAGTAAGTAGTACTTAAAAAAAAGACTTCATTTGTTGAACGGATAATATTATTTATTTGAAGAATAAATTTATTTCCAATGAAAAATATAACCAAAATCCTATTATGTTTTAGAAAATTAAACAATGGATTTGGTTAAAGTTTGAGGGAAATAAAAAGAGTTTTACTTCTTAAATTCCACAACTCAAGTAATGTAGATTGAAAAAGCATGTGATTTAAGTATTTTAGGAGAAATTGAAAATACACTCTATTATATCATTATATGAGAATAGGGGTGATTCTCATACCTTTGAGATTTCTCTACATTTCTATCTTATTTCACAATTTAATTATTTTGTTTTGAATCACATAATCTCTTAACATTTCATTTACCTTTTTATTTCATTTCTTCTCTTTATTCTTCAATTTGTGAATCAAAATTGTCTTCTAATCCAAGTGAAGTAGTCGATAACGCCCACTTCCGCTATGCATTGTTGAAGTGTATTGCAGGTTGAAAGATTAAACAAACAAAAAATAAAAATATTTTTTGATTGTCATGCAAAGACAATAATGTCGGTTTTTAGTATCAACCACCTAGCATCGACCAAAGTTTTTTCAAAATTTTCTAATCGTCCTTAATTAGTCTCTTCCATTGCTTTGAACACTTGGATGTTGATTTTTCGACATTCTCTATCTGAATGGGGTGAATAATTTTGTAATGTGGCGAGCTAGATTGAAATTGGGTGGTACATAGTAGCATGGGGAAGACTGGAGTCAAACCAAATGAAGTCGTGCGCTTGTTGTACATGGAGAAAAAAACGTGGAGGCGATGTTCATAAAAGAAGAGAACTTCACTTAATGCCTCTGCTTTCTCGTCTATGGCCAGATATGATATGATCGTCGGGTGGTAATGGTTGTAGTCACTATGCTACTGGTGATGTCAAAGGAAGACAAGCTTGCCACCACCGCCGCATGGCATCCAACCTGGAGATGCCTTCTCTTCTTGTTCGATCAGCAACACGGCTTCCCTATTGATCACGGACAGATGGAGCTCGATCTTCAAGTACTCTTAGGGTTTAGTTTCTAGGTTTAATAGCTAGTTCAATGTTGTTTTTTTCTTAATTACTAGCTACTTGTTAGTTATTTAGTACGAGTAGTGCTACTCATTATATGTAATTTCATCTGAAATCAAACTATTATATCTTTATCTCTTGTTTGTATGTCTATAATTTGGTTTCCCCATGTATTTTTCTTTAAAATGTGTTTGTTATATAGTTATGGATCGATCTAATTGAACAGTTGTTAATTATGGTTTTGAAGCAGTTTTTACTTAGGGGTCGTGTTTGTTTGAATCATTGTTTTGATAATTTTTTGTGGTTTTTAATTTGAGGAGGGAATAATTAGTTTTTGTTGAGAAAATTAGACTTTGATGTGGTTAGTTCATCTATTATCATTTCAATTGGATTGCGTCTCTCAAACCCAACTTCATTCCTCATTCACCCACTTCCATAATGCTCTTGTAAATATAAGAATCTACCAAGAAAGTGAAGAACAAAGAAGAAATGTTTCTAACAAATCACTTGAGCGCAAATCTCTCATAAGTCAAATTTATCTGCAAATTTCCCTTTCTATTTTAATACTATTATTATGTGCAATAAGAATTTAATAAGACATATTGATAAACTTCCATTTGTCATTAAGAAGAGTACTTGGGGTTTTTTAGTGTTCAGAATAGTAGTTCACGTTTCATCTTGTTTTATTGTAGTGTTTTTCATGCAGAAAAGTGTGATATTTTCTATGGAGATTGGATCCCAAATCCATTAGGTCTCATTTACACGAATGAGAGTCCCCATGTGGTTGAGGACCACTAGAATTGGAACGGGCATCCCGATTTGAGGTACTAATATATTGGAAGTGGAGTCCAAGGAATTGTGAGATACTCCTGTTGAAGCAGATAAATTTCTTGATTTAATGAGGTATAAAACATTGGACATTTGTTGGTGATCCCATTTCTCGCAGTCATGTCCAGTCAATGCTTTGCACTCTTTCAAAGGTACAATTTTTTTCAATTACTAATTGAACAATATGGTTTCCAGCTTTAGTCTTCTCATTTAGAAAATATATTTTGTGCATTGGTATGAGAATGAGGTCTCTCGCATAGATAGTGGCTGCAGAAAAAAGTTGCTCTTTTGCAAACCACAAATTCTTTTGAAGTTATTAACTCTATTAGTTATGTGCACTGAGCAATTCGCTGTTCTAAATCTACTATTTTATGCATTTTGAGCTTTCATAATTTGTGAAACATATATATGTTCTTAAATTTCTTCCATGGAATATGCATTCTCTTTTAATAGAGTATGGAAAATTATTTTTGGGATTACCATTGAAACATTTTCATTTGAGTCCATTAGTGTGTAGGCTATATAACCCTGTCCGTGTCTAGTTTCTCAATTAGCCAGTATACTTTTCCAGCAGCTTTATACTTGTCAGTCAATTTCCATCTTGTGGTTAAGAAATATGGGTTTCTTTGCCAAGATATCTGAAGAACTCAGATTATCCTTCTGAAGAACTCAGATTATCCTTACTGGTTGTGTGTAGTTATAAGAGATCTTATTCTTTACAGCTGAGTGCTATCATAATCTGCTGAGTGCTGACAGATTAACCTCTCTGTGATTAATAATTTAATCAGAGGTATCCATAGCACCTCACTATATCTCTTTGAAGTAGGAAACTATTACTATTGTTATTACTATTATTTATCATTAACAATATTGTTATTAGAGTTGAATTATCGACTTACTGTTTAATTCTTGGACCTGCTTACATCAGCATTCATTTCATTGACATACCATGATGGAGGTTGCGCAACTCTAATCCATCTTGTATGTCACCCTAACACCGGTCATTCTCATGTAATCCAATGCAGCACATTGATTTATCAGCCCAGTAAACCAGGCTGCCCGGATTGTACTGAAATCTAGTTAGAGGTGGTGAAGAAGATACTATTGGAACAGCCAAAGCACTCATTTTGTCTCACTTACCCAGTTCAAGCATATATATATTCAGCAAAAGAGCCCCATATCACAGAAAAGCACGTCATGGAGAATAAGAAGTGCCATGAGACCTACCATGGCTTTCTATTTTCCAATTTTCTTGTTCCACTTCTCCCCAGTCACCGCTCAGCCAAATTTCTCACACTTTGGTGGTGGTCCTAAAAGCGACATAAAGACCTATGTTGTTCATGTAAAACAAGCTGAGTCCACAGTTTTCTCTGAATCACAAGATATTGAGAATTGGCACCAATCATTCTTGCCTGCCAGTACTGCAAGTTTTAAGGAAGAAAAACGGATAGTTTATTCCTATCGCCATGTGATTAGTAGTTTTGCAGCTAGGCTAACTAAGGATGAAGCCAAGGCCATGGAGGAGATGGACGGTTTCATTGCAGCTCACCCTGAAAGAGTGTTGCAACTACAAACAACTCATACATGATACACCTGACTTTTGGGGTTTACATGCTGAGACTGGGTTCTGGAAGAACTCAAATTTTGGTAAAGGTATGATCATCGGATTGTTGGACAGTGGAATATTTCCTACACATCCTTCGTTTAACAACCAAGGTATGCCTCCCTCCACCAAGTAAATGAAAAGGAAGGTGTGATTTCAATGTTTCAGTTTGCAACAACAAGCTCATTGGTGCAAGGTCTTTCGTCAAGGAATCTACCGGCGCTCAGGGGGCCATTGCCGAGTCTCCGCTTGACATTGAGGGGCATGGAACACATACATCTAGTACAGCTGCAGGGGCCTTTGTGAAGGATGCTAATGTACTAGGAAATGCATATGGTACTGCATCTGGGATGGCACCTCTTGCTCATTTGGCAATGTACAAAGTATGTAATGAAGCCGGATGCCCAGATACTGCTGTGCTAGCTGGGCTGGATGCTGCAGTGGAGGACGGGGTTGACGTACTCTTGATGTCAATTGGTGAATTGTCCCTTCCTTTCTATGAGGACACCATAGCAATAGGTTATTTCGCAGCAATACAAAAAGGAATTTTTTGTAAGCTGTTCAGCTGGGAACAATGGTCCATTCAATGGTACTCTCTCTAACGAGGCTCCGTGGATCATAACAGTCGGGGGTGAGCACTATTGATAGAAGTGTAAGCTCTGTTGCTAAGCTTGGAAATGGAGAGAAGTACTTTCCACTGACGTTGTTGCCTCTTGTATATGCTGGTGCGTATGGTGATCAGGAAGAATCTGCATTCCATGCTCCAGGATCCTTGAATGGAAGTGATGTGGTAGGGAAAGTGGTGTTGTGTGAATGAGGTGGAAACATAGGTCGGATCGACAAAGGTGTGGAAGTATTAAGTGCAGGAGGAGCAGCTATGATCCTCATGAATGATGAGCCCAATGCCTATAGTACTTTGGCTGATGGACCCATCCTTCCTGCTGCTCATGTTGGTTTTGCTGATGGATTGAAGATTATGGCTTTTATCAACTCATCCTCTTCTCCAGTGGCAACAATTGCTTTCAAGGGGACGGTCATTGGCAAGTCTTCAGCTCCTCAGGTTACTTCTTTCTCTTCAAGAGGTCCAAGCATGGCAAGCCCAGGGATCCTAAAGCCTGACATAATAGGCCCTGGTGTAAGCATTCATGCTGCATGGCCTTCCCTTTAGACAACACAACTAATACCAAATCAACATTCAATATTTTCTCTGGAACATCAATGTCTTGCCCTGATCTCAGTGGAGTCGCCACATTGCTCAAGAGCGCTCACCCAGACTGGTCACCAGCAGCGATCAAATCTGCTATCATGACAACTGCTGACCTTTTTAACTTGGAAGGCAAGCCTATTCTTGAGGAAACACTCTACCCAGCCGACATCTTTGCTACTGGTTCTGGCCATGTTAATCCGTCAAGAGCCAGTGAGCCAGTGATCCAGGTTTTGTGTATGACATTCAACCAGACGATTACATTCCATACTTGTGTGGTTTGGGATACACTGATGATCAAGTTGGAGTTGTTGCTCAAAATACTATCAGGTGCTCAAATCAAACAATCATTACTGAAGGGGAGCTAAACTATCCTTCGTTTAAACTGGGATCATCTCAAACATTCACTAGGACAGTAACCAATGTAGCTAGGTGAGGCAGAATCATCCTATGAACTTGAGATTGTTGCACCTCAGGGAGTCGTTTTGAGTGTCAAGCCTGATAAGCTTGACTTCTCGGAAGTGAACCAGAAATTCACATATTCGGTGACATTCACCAGAACCAGCTCAGCTAATGGGCTATCACCATTTGCTCAAGGATTTCTCAAGTGGGTGTCTCCTGAACGTTTTGTTAGAAGTCCCTTCTCAATCACATTCGAGTAAAGCTTGTGGACTAAGGACTGAGGACTAGAAATAAATTAAGCATTTGAAACCTCTCTAAAATTTGTATTTTTTATTTATTTATTTTCATATTAACATTAGTTCAAAAGCATTCTTATAGAATAAATGATATATTTTTTTTCTCACTTTTTTTTTTTTTTTTTTTTTTACTAATAGATACTTTATATATAACCTAAAAGTTCACACAACTACAAAAGTTTCCTCACAAAACACATAATTCACATGTAAACCAGATTTGAACTAGTGACACGAGGATTTTCAGTCCTCTGCTCTACCAACTGAGCTATCACAACTCTTCCCGGTGCATCATTTCCATATTACTACTACTAAGTACTACTAAAAGAAAGGGCGCTTAGGCTATGTCAATTCAATTAAATAGACTAAAAAGCATACAAAGTCTTACGCAGGCCCTTGAATTTTTTGGATCTTTAAGTTGTAACCAAGCTACCTATTATGCACTGTCAACCTCAGATAGGATATGTAGCTACTTAGGTGGACTGAAGTGACATGCGAGGTGGATGCTATGAGGCACAATGATCTAGCCTTCTAGTAGGATTGGTTACTACTACAGGGAAAATGATGCAGCCTTCGGATGTTGATTCAATTATCCGAAAGGGGCTATATTCCCTTCGGGCATAGATTAAACAAATAAAAAGGGTCAATGATCCAATAAAAAAAGACTACGTCAACCCCTAATTAATGTGAGCACATGACATGCCCTTTTGCCAAAAAAAAATTTGTTCATACATTTGCTCTAGGAATTGACAAAAACACAATAAAGATATCCAATGAAAATAATTTTATTCAATAATGCAATCTTTAAATGGGTCAAGTCAATTGACCGTCGGGTATGAAATGTAGTTGCTTCCATGAACTGAAGCAAAAGCAACTCTTCATGCGAGGGGGAGGCAACATGGATGCTAGGTGATTGATTAGCGTTATAATGGAATGTAGCCGCTTAGGTGGACTGGGTGAAAGCAATTTTTTGCAAAGTTGTGGCGATGTGGATGGTTACCCATATAGGGACAATGAAGAAGCCCTTTTGTTTCAATTACCCTCAGGTTCTGCATTCTTGCTTTTGTTCATAGATTATATAAATATGTATAGGGTCAACGACCATTCATGAAAAAGGGAGTGGGAATGGCGGTAAAAGAATTTTGTAACTCTCTCTCTTGTTACACGTTGGAAATAGGATGAGAACCCGGTGATCTTTAACATGGAAAGTCAACCCAAGGCTGGACCTTAACATTTTTGGGTGCCTTAGGCGAGCAGTTAAAATGGTTTCATAACTTAGATTTTTTTTAAATAATAAATAATTATTTTTTTGCTTGATATGTTCATAATAAATCAATCATCAATTTGTTTTGATAAAAAAAAATTATTAAATTTTGCAAGCTACGTATTCTATACAAACACTAAATTAGACTTTATTTTCTCCAAATTTACAGCATATGCATCACACGAACACCACATCTACTAATTTCTTACCAAACAGAGAAGTCAATCTAATATTTTCTAATTGATTTTTTTATAAAATAGTAAGTACGCATAAAGAGGTAAAGTTTTTGGTTACTTGGGAAACAAAAATTTTGATCTTGTGTGGAAAAAAATGTGAAGAAAGAGAAAAATATAACAATGTGAAAACCTTACAGAAAATTACACAAAACTCTAGAATATGAAGGGATGAACTTGAATATATTAACTTAACACAAATATATTTTTCCCCCTTTACCCCTCCCACACAAATGTCACCACCGTCAGGGTTCGAACCCTGGACTTGTGATTCCATCTGCCACAAGTCTACCGCTGAGTTGGTTCCCCATTAGATAAAACACATATATAATTGACATAATAATATATTATGAAAATAACTAAGAAAGTACTAAAAATATTTCTAAATGAACGAGTGAGTGATTGGGTCGAAGAAATTAAGAAAGCACGAGGCCTTAAAGATCCTCACGGATTTTGGACGAGTTTCATTCAAAAATCTAGGATAAATGTCTGATTTTGGTTAATTATATGGTGGTGGTTGAAAGTGTGAGGTATGCTATAATACACATAAACAGTGCACTAGCACTATGCTAATATCAACTATAGGGGTGAATAGTCACTTTTCAAATCAAATTTGTTTTGAAAAACAAGCGAAAGTATTTGACTTTGAAGTTCTTCGCATAAATTTATCAAAGGTGTCACGACCCGATCCACAGAGTACTATATTGTCCGCTTTGGGCCCAAGGCCCGCACGGCTTTAAAACGCGTAGTACTTTGTAGATCCAAACTCGTACATATATAGCACATCCCCTTCCCTTACCTAGGCGATGTGGGACTATAATCTCCCCTTGGTAGCTCACCCAACCCCTATTGGGATCCACGGGCTTGTTGGGCTTCACCATCACGGGCCTTTCCCTCACCCTCCCCCTCAGGTCCACCCACACAAGGGTATCACAGTCCACTCCCCTAAGGGAGCCCAACGTCCCCATTGGCACACTTCCAGCTAGGTCAGGCTCTGATACCATTCTATAATGACTCGAGTCACATGACACAATATTGTCCGCTCTGAGCCCAAACCGGCCCGCACGGATTTAAAACGCGTTGTATTATGTAGAGCCAAGTTCGTACATATAAAACACATCACCCTCCCACACCCAGGCGATGTGGGACTATGATCCCCCTTGAGTAGCTCGTCCAACCCCTCTTGGGATCCACATGCCTGTTGGGCCTATTGGGCTCCAACCCTCACCCTCACTCTCCCTCTCAGGTCCGCCCACACAAGGGTATCACCGTCCACCCCCCTAAGAAAGCCCAACGTCTCCGTTGGCACACTTTCGGCTAAGTCCGGCTCTGATACCGTTCTGTAACGACCCGATCCACAGAGTACTATATTGTTCGCTTTGGGCCCAAGGCCTGCACGGCTTTAAAACGCGTTGTATCATGTAGAGCCAAGCTCGTACATATGAAGCACATAACCCTCCCGCACCCAGGCGATGTGGGACTATGATCCCCTTGGTAGCTTTCCCAACCCACCCTCCCCCTCAGGTCCGCCCACACAGGGGTATCACAGTAAAAGAATGGGGTAATCTCGAAATGACCCGACTCGGCCGGCCAGACGGCGGCGCGCGTGTGGAGTGGACCAGCTTGCCCAAGAGGGGTTGGGCAAGCTACCAAGGGGAGATTATAGTCCCACATCGCCTAGGTGAGGGAAGGGGACGTGCTATATATGTACGAGTTTGGATCTACAAAGTACTACGTGTTTTGAAGCCGTGCGGGCCTTGGGCCCAAAACGGACAATATAGTACTCTATGGAGATAACATTCTGTAATGACCCGATCCACAGAGTACTATATTGTCCGCTTTGGGCCCAAGCCCCGCACGGCTTTAAAACGTGAAGTACTTTGTAGATCCAAACTCGTACATATATAGCACATCTGCTTCCCGCACCCAGGCGATGTGGGACTATGATCCCCCTTGAGTAGCTCGTCCAACCCCTCTTGGGATCCACTGGCCTGTTGGGCAAATTGGGCTCCAACCCTCACCCTCACCCTCCCCCTCAGGCCCGCCCACACAAAGGTATCACAGTCCGCCCCCCTTGGGAGCCCAACGTCCTCGTTGGCCACACAAGCCCAACGTCCACGTCGGCATATTTCCGGTTGGGTCAGACTCTAATACCATTCTGTAACGACCCGATCCACAGAGTACTATATTGTCCGCTTTGGGCCCAAGGCCTGCACGACTTTAAAATGGGTAGTACTTTGTAGATCCAAGCTCGCACATATATAACACACCCCTTCCCTCATCTAGGTGATTTGGGACTATAATCTCCCCTTGGTAGCTTGCCCAACCTCTCTTGGGATCCATGTGCCTGTTGGGCTTCGCCATCACAGGCCTTTTCCTCACCCTCCCCCTCAGGCCCGCTTACACAAGGGTATCAAAAAAGACTTATAGTGTGACTTAAGCTAAGTCATTACCACAACGTTCATAAGTTTAAGTGATTCCTTGATCAAATGAGAATTTCACTCTCAATCAACATTCCACAACCTCGTAAGATTTAATCGTCACGCTCCTATTAGACTTGTCGGTATGAACTAAGTGTTTTGCTCAATGAGTCTTACAAAAACCAATGGGATGTACCACAACTAAGTCTTACGAACATCAATCCCAGAAATACAACTTTGCATTATGTTCTGTTCAGCGAGACTTACGGAATAGCCAAGGATTGAACCATCATGGGATGCAACACAACCAAGGCTTACCACCTGCTTGGGATCGCTGGGGTGACACTTACTCGTAGGAGTGGATTCAAGAACCCACACGGGGTGAATGTGAGTCAGGGAAGGCTAATACTCAAAGCTTTTCTATCTTCTAGTGACATTCGTTTGTTAGATGGAAAGGCATAATAGCTCTTTTACATTCATTCCATCACTTAATGGAAGATGGAGGTTTAACTCAAAATTGAGATGAATTGGTTGAAGGCTCAACAACTCAACATAGGAAGCATATTCCAATACAAAGCACCCTTCAACCCTTCTTTCTCACTTATTGTCTCTATTCTTTTTAAATAACTCAATTGCTCATTAAGATAGAAAAAGTTTCTTCCTAAAACATTATGGATCTCTCACAAAGGATATATGTTTTGAGTGAGTTAATGGATCTCTAAAAGGGAAGGCTAAAGAGAAAAAAATATTTAATTAGATGAGAACATGCAAGATTTTTTTATGGATTTGAGAGTTGATCCAAAGAGATGGATCTTGGTTCCTGTTTATAGAACCGGTCTAGAATGAATGAAGTCGACTTCTTTGTCTCCACCACCTATTTTTTAGAATGGCTATTTGGTTTGTCATAACGAACCTTTGTTGTAAACTACCTGTCAATGGGTAAAGTCGATTTTGCCTGTCTCGAATAACTTTTTTTTTTTAATCTTCTCCCTTGTCACATGTTTTTGTACTTGGCATAGACATTTTCTTTTGACACATGGGGGTGTCTTTAGAGAGAATATTCTCAAAAGAATGTTATTCTCAAATGGGAGAAACCCAAATTTAAGCTTCATAGCTTTAACTTGTCTTCATTAGTTGACTTCAATCTTCTTGTCTTTTGACATTGGTTCTCATGAATTGGATAACCTTGAAATTGTATTTACAAAACATAGACCTAATCTTAATTACTTGATATACAATTATAATTTCATCATATATATATATATATATATATATATATATATATATATATATATATATTATTTTGGCATAATTAGCAAATACATTTTCAACCTCCCCTTTTGTGAACTTATGACAAAACACCTATGTTTTGCAAGTCACATTATAATCTCCTAATTCAAAAGTCCAGTTCTAATAGATTATTCAAAGATATCAACAAATGAGTCTTTGTCGGGATGTTGACGGTGGATAATTATTTGATACGTACCAATGAACATTCTTCAACATGTTTTTCTTCATTCATTTGATACCAGTTTTCATTTGTCTGATACCAATTGGGATTTTTCGATACGGCTGATATTTCAAACTTATCCGTATGATCTTCAATTCTATTGACCTGCATATGAAATAATAAATAAACACACTCTATACGTACAATGGCATTAGTAGCATCTGTTTCATAAAATCATGTCCCCATATATGTGATAGCAAATGGTATGACAACTTAATAAACATAACATTTATGATATCAATTAAAACCAATTAACGTATAACAAGTATATGATTCTAACAATCATGGTAAGATGTCAGATAGTTGCTTCCTTAAATATATGCACCTTAGCAACTTGATAAAGTCGGCTTCAAAGTCTAGGATCTGATACCAGTTTGTACAAGTACAGATCAAAGATACCAGATCATCAGTCAACAGTGATGATATATAATGCGTTCACATAATAGGCTCGATATCAAAACATTGTTATTTCAAACATTGTGACATTCAAAACATTTCTCAAAATAAAAACAATATCACCATGTGACTTCAAAAACATACATTCATTTTCTTTTTTTATAATGAACAAAGACAAGAAAACTCCCCCCCCCCCCCCAAAGAAAAATATACTTCTCTGCAAAATTCTCAACAAATTGGAAAATATGAAATGCAATTCAACACTAAAGCACATAAAGTTTAAGGAAACATATTAATTGATAGATGATAGACTAAAACAAAATACATGAAGGTACTAAAACAAATACATAGAGATTGAAAACAACAAGACATTACACAACATAAAATCATATACTAAGATAAATAACATAGCACGAGGATAGATAAAACATGTCTCTACAAGTCAACAACTTCAACATCATCTGTCTGTTTAGGGTGTGAGGAACAAGCGAGCAAGTATCCCTGAAACTCAAGAACCTTAGAGTATTGTGCAAACAAATCATGCACTTGATCCAGAAGACTTGCCAACATCGTTCGATCTCGATAATGGTTTTCTACAACATCAGACATGTGGATTGATGGACCAATAGGTGCTAGTTCAAAATATCCACTCCGAGATGATGACGGTTGATGACGTCTGGAAAAACTTCATGATCATAGACGAAACCATCAAGTTTCCAAATGACCGAAGGAGGGTAGATTGCAGGTCATTGCATAAATTTCAAGTACGATATGTTTTGTAGGGGGTCATCAAGGAAGGGTCGTCGTCCAAACAAATAAAATACCAAGGAGAATACGATGTATGGTATTAAATTATGAATAAAAATGGTGAATTAGGTATAACCAAAAGGTGCCTTAACTAAAAACAATACATGAGACATTGAGAAATTCCATAAACTCATCATGGACCTCAAATTCGATGTCATAGGGAAAATGCAAATAACCAATCGCATCTAAAAGACCAAGTTTTTGCTCAAAATAAAGGGCGTGATAATGAAGACATGACGTCTAATACAAGTCATAAAGGAATTGTCTAAAATGCTCAAGTTGTGAATATTTGCATAGAACTGATAAACAAATGACATATTGCAATCATAGTCAAGTAGAAAAAGAGGCATAAGTTGAACATCATGAAACTTATGAATCACTCAATCTGGGATATACTCTAGTAGCACAAGATGCTCGACAATGATGGAACGACGTGAGGGTTCGTTCACGTACAAATTGCGACACATCGTATTGTGGAAACACACGAACATGTATTTTGGATTTCGTCATACATAGGCAAAACAAGGATCACACACTGTTGTAGGCTAAAGTATGTAGCCATCATTGAAGCAACAAAAGGAGACAACGCTCAAAACACACAAGAGTTGGGAAGAAGTTTCACATAAATCAGAAGAAACTTCAAAAGCAATCTCAAATCTCTTTTTCTGGGGAGAAGTGAAGAACACAACTTCCTCATATCTTAGTTGTCAAAAAATCCTTTTAAATATCCATATCCACTAAAATGTGGAATTAATTGCATCAGATGAGTTGAGTTAGGTAAAGTGAAGTTAACTTCACTATAGCTAGTCAACTTCACCTACTTGAGCCGCCCAAATTCTTAGAGGAAGTCGACTTAAACACTATAAAACTCATGTTAGAACACAAATACACAGTAAATGCATATTTACTCTCCAACAACATTAGGTGGTCCATTAATATATAACAATAAAGCATGCAAAACAACCAAAACATTTGTATATGCAATAAATGAATGATACCAACTTAACATTAATGAAGATTTTATCAAAAAGAAAAATTAAGCATGCATATAACATATTACATAGCATGAGAGCATCGTAAAAGTAATCCAAATAAACATTCTACTGATGCTAAATATGTCGGACAATAAAGATATAATTGAAATAACATAGGGTTGCCAAATATCCAATTTATGGAATCAGACATGTAGTTTCATTAAAGACCTTTAGGTACCAAAAAGGAAACTTAAAAATTGGAAGCACGACCAACATTACTTTAATTGAATTCCAAGACATAAAAGTAAATCGATTTTCATCAAGAGGTTTATTAAAGATATCTGTAAGTTTGTTAGTCGTATCCACATACTCAAGGCATATAACAATATCTTCTAAAAGTTCACAAATAAAGTGATGTTTGATATCTATATGCTTTGTCCGAGAATGCATGACGAAATTCTTGGAGATATTGATGACACTAGTATTTTCACAATATGGCACTAGTATTTTCACAATACATGGTGTGTTGATCAATGTGATAATCACGTAGCATTTGCTTCATCCACAAGAGCGCAGTACATTGACTACGAACAATGATATATTCGGCTTCGGCGGTTGAAAGCGAGAGAGAATTTTATTTCTTATCGTGCTAGGCAACTAGATAATTTCCAAGATAGAAGCAACCTCCACTGATGTTTTTCCTATCGTCCACATTTTCTACCCAATCTTCATATATCCGGAAAGTTGAGAGGTAGTCTGATAAGGGTACCAATTTTATAATTTGTCGTGCTACTCACGTATTTGATAGTTCGTTAACAACGGTGGGATGAGACTCTTTGGGTCTTCCTCAAAGCGAGCACAAACTCCAATATTGTAAGAAACGTTTATTGGCGGTAAGATACAACAAAGTACCAATCATACTATAGTATGATGTTATATTAACACTCTTACCATTTTTATCTTTAGAAAGCTTAGTACTAGTTGACACAAAAAGCATGCTTACATGAGTCAAGATTGAACTTTTTAACAATATCATGTGCATATTTGTTTTGAGACAGAAAGACATCATCCTTTAGAATTCATTTAGGAAAAAATTGAGCTATCGTTTCATAATCACTTAGAATTCATGTTTCGTCATCTCCGCAACTCTTGCATTAGAGATTTGTTAGTATAACCAAGGAAACAATTGAGCTCTCGTTCCATAATTTGAATTCACGCTTCATTATCTCTGCCACTCTAGCATTAGAGATTTGTTAGTATAGCCAAATACAATATCACCAACATAGATTTGAACGATCGGAATGTCTTTATCCGTAGAACAACTCTTGCATTAGAGATTTGTTAGTAGAACGACTCATTGCTTTGTCATAACGGCTTTCTGCTGACAACTATCTTTCATGGGGTGAAGTTGACTTTGTGTGAGATCCCGTTATTCTATTTTTAGTTTATTTTCTTTTATTTATCAGTTATCGTGTTAATCATAGCATTTTTGTAATTTCTGAGTGTTTGTTCTGGCAGTTAAGTTGTGTTGGACTGGGTTTGAGTTTAGTAAGCCCAACTAGAGTTGATGACCCCATGGACCCCGTGAGTATGGATCCACATATATGATCACTTGTTAGTGTGTGGACCCATTAGCCATCATTTTTTCGTGTTAAAAAAATGATCAGTGGAGCTTAGATTGCCTTGTAGGTGTACATGGTAATAATTGTAAGGGTGTGTATAGCAAACCAACACCACAGATGGGTGCAGAGATGAATTGAGAATTCATTCTTTACATTTGGCTTTTGTGATCTCATGGAAATGTTTTGAGAGAGAGCAAAAGAGTAGGGTTGGGGTTTACTTGCTTTTAGGATGTGATTTTTGGGTTTGCATGTAGGGTTTTAACATTTTATTCCACTCTCCTTTGTATTTCTCAGCCATTCTTGAGTTTGAGAGCTTTGTGAGAGGGGTGTAGAAGAGTTGTTGCTTGGTCGGAGTTGTTCACGTTTGCATGTTGGTGGATTGGATTATTATTGAAGTAGGAGTCTTTGTTTTTTTCTTGGATTGTGCAATTGGGTGAAGGCACTCCGATGCTTAAGTTAGATATCGATGTAAGGAAAAGTGAAGACTGTATGTAAATTACAGTGTGTATGTATACCTTTCTTCATCCTTTCACTCTTATAGTGAAAGTTCTCTTACCAACTATACCTGCGATCAAGAGCGTGATGGAGGGAGGAGATATCGCATAAGATCTCACTTGTGTATGACTGAGTCTCTTCGGCACTTGGCTCTGTTTAGGACCCAATACTTGATTGGGCTAAGAGATGATTTCATGAGAGTGGATCTCGGGCTTGTGAAAGCTCTAAGATTCATTGTTCGGGCCTTATTGTCCTCGGCCAAGCCCTAAGACCCGTGCCTATTCGGCTAGCGTGTCTTGGGCCTAGGCATCCGACTTACAGGCTGAACAACAATTTATGCATGGGTGAGCTTAGGACTGTGATGAAGCGTTTTAAATGTTAGGGTTAGCCCATGCCACGTGTACGACTACGATTGTATGACTGATTGATCTCTCATCAGCTACTCCCCCAGTTAATGGGGTTGCGTGCAGTCCCATTAATTCAATAAATGTGAACTGGTGCAGTTGTACTTGGAACCATTGCCCCCTCATTCCCCCCCGTAGCATTTAATGTCGTGCCTATATATAGGCTACTTCTCATAGGGTCAAACATTACCATGATTATTGTAAAGCCTGTTCCTCAAATGTGTCTTTCAAGATAATGTGTTTTAGCCTCGCCATAGGACGAAGTGGAGTCCCCATCGGTTGAGTCTTCGAATGTTCTGACATTTGTAGTGATGAATATCAACAAGACTTGCTATTGGAGGAAGCCACCCGGTTTGAGTGAGCTTCCAGTGGTTTCGTGGGACCTCTAACTTTCTTTTTACGTCGCGAAGAAGAAATACAGACTTCCCTTTAAGGCCAAGTTTATTTTCCATTTTCCAGTGCTCCCACAATGTCTTTTGCCATCCAGTTTGGGAGATAACACCCGTGGCCAACTTTGGGTGGTTTTTCCCACTATTCCTTTCCAAGCTTTACTCATGATGTGTCACACCCCGAATTTTGAGACATCGAAATGCCTCGAAAGCCGAGACGCGACTCCCAAAACCCTTTTCTCAAAATATAAACATAGGATTCTTACAAACAATTCAATAAAATGGACTAACAGTATCGACAACTCAGCTCCACATTAGCACTACCACCAGCAACAACACCACCTGCACGCAGGTAAGGGTACACCCATTTGTCACCAAACAAGCAAATGAGTCAGCACTAGCTGATATGAGCAGACCACAAATACATAACAGTACCACACAACCATAGAATGCCATGATGATGTTATAGATTATAGTATATATATCAGAGGTAAACCTAGATGCAACTAATGAATGAGATGCAAGATGAAATGGGAGAAATTCACATCAGGTTAAGCTTTTCAATCAACACGCCATAACCAAAGTCAAACTATTTGTCAATGATGAAATCATCATCAGCGACACTACAAATACACATACCTCTAAGTTGGCATAGATACGACACTCTAACGAAACTCATGTTGTATTCTACACTAATGTCGTCAGGAACGACCCTTTACCTTAGGCTAAATCACCCTAAAACAATGGCTTAGTTTTCCCATCTAGGTGAATATACCACAATCTGCTAAGTGTGACAACCATAAGGGTTCATTTCTTTATATAGTTATGCATCACGAAGCCAAGTAGAATCCATACTAATTAATACATCATGGAAACTGTTAGACCTATCATAAGTATAATATAACTGGCTTCATAAGGAACTCATAATATCACCTCAAAAGCGAGGTTCCCCTATTTTGAGGTAAGCCATGTACCTGCATAAACTATAATGGGCTTACCTCCCTATCAATCAGTCAGAGAACATATACAAATTATCACCCGTTAGTTAAATAAATGCAAATGAGTTGCCTTAGTTTTCCCACAATTGCACTTAGTGCATGTGCCTAACATGTCTCACCCTGACGTGCCTTTAAACACACACCGATACCACTCCTGGCATGTATGTTCTCAGGCGGGGTGCCACCTCTAGAACATACATGTTGTCACGGAAGACTGATCGTGCGGCCCAATCATAAATCACAGCGCGAATCTAGGAACTATCAACCCGATTAAAAAGCCTAGACATCCTCAAGGCTGAGGCAGTGATCAACCATGCTAGGAGTTCCTTTCTTGGATGTGGGGAATCAAAGATCAAACACCCTCAAGACCGAGGTAATTATTAACTACAGCCGATGGTTCCTTTCTTGGATGAGAGAACAGGTTCAAACACCCTCAAGGCCGAGACAATGATCAACTGTGCCGGGAATTCCTTTCTTAGATGAGAGATCCAACCTCGTTCTCAGAGCCACGATGCTACTCCCTACCAAGGTTTCACATAGTTCCTAGTGTTGAACGGGTGATATGAACCAAACAAAGTATGCACATCCATCTGGCTAGAGTTGCGGGAAAACATAGTCTATAATGTTGCAAGGCAATTATTGAAATAATCTGTAAATATTATCCATGAGATGTTCAATGATTTTCCAACTGATTCACACATACATAAATACTCTCTGGGCTCTACCGACCCATCGCAAGTGTCAGGTTAACTAACATAACCCCGAATACATTCATAACCACAATAATATCTCATAACATCATAATGCATCAATATGTTTCATAACAATTCACATTTCTAAACACCATTATATAGCATGCTTTAACAAGCAGGGAGCCAAACACATAATTTAAATCATGAAATCACTCCATTGAAGAAGCACCTTCATGCCAACTATGTGATAACCTAGAATTAAGCTACGATCAATCCATAAACAACCAAAAGGCAACTCAATACATCAAACACCAGCTACAACTAAAGGATTACGAGTGGGGAAAAACATCAATACAAGAATTAAACTCAAATTTACCAATTATATTAAACACCATAAATAGATTTTGTAAGACGTAGTATCCCTATTAAGCATGCTAAACTCAAAATTTACAACAATCCAACCTAAAATCATGACAAAGAAACTTCTACACAACCATGCAGACCTGATCTAATCAATGGAACACAAAAATCCAAAGTCGTATTCACCCTTAGCATAAATTATACAAGATTAAAGGTTAATTACTAATGTGCAAATCAATATTAACACTCAAATTTAATTAAATAGGGTCATACTCACCTGAATCAAACTCTCAACACCTCGCAACCGCGGATCGAAGCCCACCCACAAATCACAATCCAAAATCGTTAAACGTTACTCTCCATGTTTTTTTTCTAAAATTTCTAGCCGACACGCAACACCCTCTACATGTGGGGTTTCTGCCATCCAAACGATGCGACAAACACCCCTAAAAGGGCGGATCGGCAGATCTTCGCTTGTGCCTTGCTTTGTACCAAGCTCAGATACTTGTAGTGTGTAAACTTTTGTACTAGCCAGTCGGTCAAGCTTTGTAATAACTTTTTGATAATCAATAAAGTCTACTTTTCTGAATTCACCTTTTCTTGTATGCTCTGAA
Source organism: Berberis vulgaris (assembly GCA_963556465.1). Lineage (NCBI taxonomy): Eukaryota > Viridiplantae > Streptophyta > Magnoliopsida > Ranunculales > Berberidaceae > Berberis > Berberis vulgaris. Next base: position 35,190,790 of record OY747126.1, on the reverse strand, counting down.
TGATTGTGAATCATATTGGCCCGTGCGAACAAATCTTCTAGACTGTAAAAAAAGATTAGACAACTTAACTCTAAGCAAGGCCTGGGTTGATCTGGTCCTGAAAGAGACACATGTGGTTTTGACTCAGCCTACGTAGTTCCCTTAGTAAAATAGCCTGATTCACAAATAATGGTGAAGCCACTGAAGAGTGATCTTCATGCAGGTGGGATGTGTCTTGTTGGTTGGCCACTCTTTGAAAAGGCACTGGTTTGTCAAATTACTATTACTTAGCTCTGTGTTAAACTGACAGGGGAATCGTTTAATTTTCTTAGGACTAGATTCTTAATCACACTCTGACTTTTCGTTTAGTTGAGTCTTGGTGGTCAGAGCGTTGCCTTGGTCAGTATGGACTAAACAATTAGATGCGTTGAGTCGTCTATGGACTGGACTCATCTACTCATGGTGAACTATCCTTAGAATGGGTTTTGTCTATACTATTGTTGCCTTCACTCCTGAGGCAGACTAGGTCACTTAGGCAATGAGCTGTCAACATCCTCAATAGGACTATGCTTGACCACTTGTGTGCCATTGTGACTATGCTCGACCGCTTGTGTGCCATTGTGATCCCCCAGTCGGATCAAGTTGTCTGAGGAACTGTGAAGACTACTAAACTTGTTCATTGGCAGGCTCATTCCATTCCCGTTCATGTTGAAGAAGTCAAAGGTATCCGAAACCTGGATATTGTGATGATCTCTTTCTTTCATCATTTAAGCCTTTGTAGCTTGTGAATTCTTCAGCTTCCATATGATAATAAGTTTTCTTACCATTTGATTTTTTCTCCAGTACGAACAGGCTAACATTTACTTTCGGATTCTATTTGATTTCTATCTCAGATATCATCAGTGTCGCACAATATATACTAGTTGTAGAGAAGGAAACAGGTACACATATCCACATTACAGGATGTTTTCCTAAGTTGATTCTCCATCTTTATCGTGTATGAGTTGAATCATGTGTGTGACATTTAACTGCAGTGTTCCAAAGGTTGGCGAATGATAAGTTCTGTGACACACAACGTTGTATTGTCATCACGGTAAGCAACTTTTCTAGTTCATCCTTGTTGACATTACCAGTGTTGCTCAGATGGCACCCTAGGTTATGCATACTGGATCCAAGGAAACCTGACCCTGTTACATCAATGCCACTAGATGAAGGATTCAGAGCCATTGTTCAGTCCTGTAAGGCCCTCAAGCGGTTGTCACTCTCTGGACTTCTGACCGACCAAGTTTTCCTATATATAGGAATGTATGCTGAGCAACTGGAGATGCTTTCTATTGCATTTGCTGGGGATAGTGACAAGGGAATGCTCTATGTGTTGAATGGAGCACTCTGTTGAGGTGGACTGATGAAGATGATCGTGGTTCTGTTGAGGTGGTTAAGGTGTTAATACAGGAACTGTGGTACTTTATATTTAGTTTTTTATTTAGGTTTTGAAAAGCTGGAAATGTTTTGTGACTCGATGTAATACAGAGATCTGATCTTTTGTTATTAATTTGATAGATTTTGTGACTCGATGTAATACATTATCTCATTAATTATATTACTTTGCCTCCATTCATGGAAATGTTTAAGTTTGGCAAATTAAAATTTTTATTTTCTAGAAATAAAACTTATAAGATGTAATAAAAGTCATTTGATAGCAAAAAAAAAATTCTATGTATACTTACCATAGCGTTTTTGAAACGCTATGGTAGAGTTTACCATAGCGTTTATGAAACGCTATAAAAAGCCAACTTACTATAGCATTTTAAAAACGCTATAATAGACCTTGGGTCTGTTATAGCTCCGGCCGACACAACGTTTTCTAAAACGCTATGGTATCCTACAATAGCGTTTTTGAAACGCTATGAATGACCTTTTTTCTTGTAGTGTGTTCGAAGGCACTCCGATGCATAAGTTAGATATCGATGCAAGGAAGGGTGAAGACTATATGTAAATTGCAGTGTGTATGTGTAGTTTTCTTCCTCGTTTAACTATATCTTATAACAAGTGTTCCCTTCTCCGGTGTCCTGCGATCGAGGGCGTGGTGGAGGAAGGAGATCTCGCATAAGATCTCACATGTACATGACTGAATTTCTTTGGCACTTGGCTTTGTTTAGGACCTATTACTTCATTTAGCTAAAAGTTGATTTCGAGCAAGTGGATCTCAAGCAAGTGACAACTCTGAGATTCGTTGTTCAAACCTTATTGTCCTGGAGCAAGCCCCAAGGCCCGTGCCTCTTGGGATGGTGTTTATTGGGCTTGAGCACCTAAATTACAGGCTGAACAACAGTTTATGCATGGGTTCGCTTGGGACTAAGTTGAAGCCTTTTAGTACTAGGATTAGCCCATGCCACGTGTACGACTACAATCATATGACTTATTGACGTGTCATCAAGTGGCATGCATATTGTAAATGGAGTAATTTAGATGATTATCATGTTTTGCATGTCTGCATAGTTGAGGGATGAAGCTCCAGATGATTCCCCACCGGTAGAATGGAATTAAAACTCTAATGTATTTGAGTTTTTCCCAATTTTGTATAGATTTCTGGACAACAGTTGCACTGTTTTGTATTGCTATTTTGGTAGGCTTATACTTGTCAGTTTGACATGAGTCTTATATCGTTAATTTTGTGTTTGAATGTAAATGTGTTTAGGCTTTGGTAGAACACCATAAGAGCTTGTAATCCTGGTTTTAGAGCTTGGTTTGTACTGTCGAACTAGTGTCCAATTTTCTGGACAGTAGTTGCACTGTTTTGTGTTGGTGTTTTGGTAGACATAACACGAGTCTTATACCATTAGTTGTGTGTGTATATGGAATTCTTAAACCTTGGGTATTGGAGTCCAGAAAGTCCCGTTGCCACATCGAGATATGAAAGACCGTCTTTTTTGCTTAAATGGATTTTGACCTATGTGGAGTGGGATCAAAAGTAGAATCCTTTCGAAAACACCGTATCTTGGGCTTAAAAAGAGCTCTTAAAGCTATTGGTAGAACACCATTTGAGCTTGTAATCAGGGTTTTAGAGCCTGATTTGTATGAAAGTGTCAAACTAGTGTCCATATTTGATGACCTGACTTTGCAGGCAAATCTGTAATTGTAAAGGTAGAATTTAATGTTGAATTATATTCCATTAATTGCGTATGTGAATTAGGTTTCTTATGAGTCTTGTTTCGCTTCATTTGAGAGAACGGTTTGTGAGTTGTTGGAAATTGAGCCACTATGTGTCAGGATGTAGATGTTAAGCAACTGACCTAATTTCATTTGCAAAACTGTATTGACTCAGAAAGAATTAGGATATTGATGGAGATTTTATTAACCTATATTAATAAGTTAATAAACCCTACTTGTAATACCGCAAGTGCACGGCTGTCTAACTGGTAGACAGTGGCAAATATGAGTCGATCCCACAAGGATTGACAAAACAGTCGAATTCTAAGGCTTATTTAAACTAATTTAAAGTTTGGGGTTAAAACAGATGTAAATTACTAAATTAAGAACTAAATTGAACACTTAAAGATTAAACTGATAAGATGATAGGATAATGGGCCAAGACATCGAATCCACCACAGGTTCTTCGAGATTCATGCAATCTAAATTATTGTTTTCAAGAATCAACACGACTAATCTAAAGATTAATCTATATTTGCAATTGATTTCAGCAAAGGCATAAACCCCTAGCATTGCATGTCTTTCTACGACACACACAATCACAAGATTATTTTAGCTAATTCTAAACCCCTAGCATTGCATGTCTTTTTACGGCACACACAATCATAGATTCAGATTAATTGATTAAAGCAGGCTTCGAATATCAACAAAAGGAACTTCTAACTACCGATTAGTCTAGATAATTATTCCGGATATAATCGGTAAAAGAAAATTATTGAAATTAAGAAATCAACTGTATTTAACATTCAAGCATATAGAAAAAAAACAAATATAGATACGACAAGCTCTAGGAAACTCTTTGGTTTCATCTTCGCCTCGGCGCGGGGTCTAGAAGATCATGGATGATGACGTCATAGCACTGGTATAGGTGGAATTCATCTCAACACAAACACGCATCCTGAGAAAGAGCTGCTGGTGGACTGTGGTAGCTCAGATAGAAATCGGGTGCAAATAGGCTGATTTGAAATAGTGATTGTGCGGTGGTACAAAGCAAAGTCTGAGGTGCGAATAGCCAACTGATTCAAAAATCAGTTGGTTCCCCCCTTTTTTCCTATACATTCGTCTCTAGTAAGCCGCGTCGCACCCTGTTGCTTATTCTTCGCTCCTCGCGAGCTTCTTTTTCCTCCGTCCGGCTCCGGTACCTGCAAAAGAGAGAAAGAAATGGAAGAACAGAGAGAAAGATGAAGAGATGCGAAGGAGGACATGGAGGTACTCCCTGTATGTGCGCTCTCTGTTCTATCACTAGGTGGTGTGCGAGATGCTCCGGTGCCTGCAAAAGAAAGGGAGACAAAGTGAAGGGATACACGAGAAAGAGACGAAAATGAGGAAGAGAACGGAAGAGAGAAGCAGGGAGACACGGAGTGTGCGATTTGCGTCTTTCCTGTTCTTACGTCTGGTGGTGCGTGATTTTGTTGTGACTGTCACGCCCCGACCCGCCATGGGAATCGCACCGTGCCGATGCGTGAACTAATCCGTAATACAGGCGGATCGTAACCGGCCACAACATCATAATATAACACATTCTTGCAACGAGAATCAAACATAAATTAAAACTATGATGAAATTTGAACAAAATAAGAGTATACGATTCGCCCCGCCAGAGTCATAGCGACAAAACCAATATATACAAAAATCTTGTATTAACAAGGTAATACAAAAGAAGCAAAACATACCCGTAAAGGATAGACACGACTAAACAACACAAAACAATAGCTGGAAATTGGGCCTAAGCGCCACGATCAGCAGGAACGCCAACACTACCTGCACTCCAATAGAAGCACACCCCTTGCGGGGTTAGCAAAGCAAAAAAGGTAGCTGGTTCGAGCGAACTAAATACAAATAACAGAATAATATACAGGAGAAATCTATGCCACACAATAATGAATAAGTGAGTAATCCTAGATGCATGATCCATAAAATGGAAAAGGTGTCCCTATACAGGTTCCAAAGTCTAAATCACACCGTGTCTCTAAGGATAATATTTCTAAGTTCAAGCACCAACACAAGCATTTCAGATTCAACCATAACTACAAGTTAACGAGATATACCGGTCATTACAGGTGATTCAAACATGGTAAATATCAAGCGATGAAAACAAAGACAATATCATAATTCTTCACAGTCTTCTACATATAACAATCAAGTCGAAACCAAATTTTTTTGTATAAGTGTCTCATATCGTAGGTATCCGCATACCCTACGAATGTGTTTCACCCAGACAAATCCCACAACGTGCACCAGTACCACTTCAGGTGGTTTGTATCCCAATGGGGTGCCATCTGCCAGGATACAAACTTAAACATCCCGAACGACTTGCCTAACACGGCCAACCTAATACAAATCCAACTCAAACGCACTGAGAGGGAAAGCGAGTAATCTCTAAAGCACGTCCTCCGGGACCCATCCTACTGCACTCTCTAGTGGCAAGTGCGTGCGGGAGCTCACCACACCTCAGCAAACTTGCCACATGCAATAGCGTCCTCAATATCTGGTGCGAGTCATCTCAAGCACCATCAAACTCACGATGCGAGTAAGCTCCTATGCATCGGCACAACAGGCATTACAGCGGGGTAAAAACACTTACACTAATATCAACATGCACATACTACGAGTCTGTACATAATCAAATGTACTAGACGTGTAACCATAATCAGTTGGGCAATTTTCATAAATCCACGACTACGGTAGGGTCCCAACGTGACCCAATTCACCAGAATAAATTCATTCGAGTCGAACTATCATACATGCTCAAGACTCGGCAATCTACAGTAAAACACAACATACAAGCCCAATGCCATTACACCAAAGCCTAATCACACCCAAATTCAACCACTATTCTATTACATTCATGTATATCATGCTTTCGGAAAACCTAATACATAAATTCATTCACAAAAAAACCAACACAACAATCGAACTCCAAAAATCCTGTATTTTTGAAATGTATTCAATTATACACAATCGACGACATAATGTAAAAATTAAATTCCATATTTAAAATAAATACTTCTCAGGGTAAATTTTGTAGTTACACTCACCTGAGCGAAATGGGTTTTCGAAACCCAAATCCTACCAATCGAAGCTCCCAACTTGCGAAACAACGAATGCTGGACCAAGGAAATTTCATTTTTTAGAACTGCAAGGCGGACTCAAAAGTGAGCAAACTAGCCGAAAACTGGAAAATGAAATAAAAAACAACTGGCGCGTGACTGAAAAAAAAACTTACCGGAAAATTAAATTCAGCAAACACCCAAAATTCAGCAAAACTCGCCGAAACCCACCCTATTCTGGTCTGATCGCCTTCGAACAGCACAATAGGCCGAAAATAGGTCCAAGAACACAGAAATCTCAAATTTACAGCTCACCCACGCGCCCAAAGCCTGGATACAAACTCAAACGTCCCGAAGAACCTTCCTAACGGACATGCACATAGTTTTTTTTATTGAAATTTCGGCCAACCCTTAAACCATCCTTGCATGTGGGGTTTACAGGTTCCAAATGACGCCACAAATACCCCTGAAAATGTCTGATTGGAGCTAGGCTATCCGATCAGTCAAAACCAACACTGCCAAGCTCCCAATAATCTGAAACTTTCAAATTTTAAAACGAAAAACTAAAGCAAGAAGGAGAGGGGAGAAAGAGGAAGAAAAATGAAGAGGAGGAGGATATGAGATTTGGGGGGAAGAAATCGGCAACCCACACGAAATCTCACCGGAAAAGAAGAGAAACCAAAAGGAGATCGCTCCCTGTAAGAAAAAAGAAAAGAAGGAAGAAGGAGAGAGGATTTTCTCTTTTTAGGTTGGGTGGCTATGTACCCCCACCAAATTTTTTGAGTACACCCCTTCCAAATAAATTTTTTTTAACTTCAGATATTACATCATACACACCTTAAAAGAGATCTCGTCCTTGAGATCAGACAAAGCAACGACAAGGAAGACTAGGCGAAAAGCTCCCAAGTCATGTCACCCTCCTGGTGGCTCCACTGGACCTTCACTAACTTCACTGTCCTAGTCGAAGTTGTTTCACATCATCATCAACAATGGCTACTGGCCACACTAGATAAGTAAATTCATATGAAATCTCCAACTCAGCGGGCTCCACAATCTGTGACGGGTCTGCCAAATACTTCCGCAACATGGATACGTGAAACACGTCGTGGAGACCTGACATACTCTGCGGCAATGCCAATTTGTAGGCCACTGATCCAATCCTCTTAGTAATCTCATAGGGCCTTACATATCTCGGTGCAAGCTTCCCTCGACTTCGGAACCTAACAAGTCCGCGCATCGGGGAAACTTTCAGAAAGACTTTGTCGCCAACAACAAACTCTAACTCCTTACGCCTCCTATCAACGTAACTCTTCTGTCTACTCTGGGCTATCAAGAAATGCGCTCTAATCAGATCAATCTTCTCAATAGTCTCTCTGATCACATCCGGCTCTGATATTCACGTAATTATTACATAATATATCCCTTAATTTATATATGTTAGTGTTTCGATTATTATATTTTATAATAATTATTTCGTTTTCATATCTTTGCAGGAATTTGAGCGTGAACGATGAAATCATATTAAGGCGACAATTTAAGGAATGACAATTGGTCGATTCTAGCGGTGGTACAAAGCAGAGGGACACATATCTAAACCTAACCCTAATAAACCTAGGTCCACCTAATTTAACATAAGCCCAAACCCAAAATGCTAACCTAAAAACCCAAGCTCAAGAAAATAGGAGAACCCTATTTAGCTCTCCCCATCTTAGAGAAAGCTCTATCTCTTCTTCTATCTTTTCTTCCCCTCTCTAGGGGCTCTGCCAGCCACCACACCAATCCACTTTGCCGGCAATCCTCGCTCGATAGGAGAGCCGGCAGTGCGATATTCCCGCCAACACCACCTCACCTCGCCACCATCCAACAACCACAGCCGACACCACCTCATCTCCCTATCCCTGATCCTCTCCCCTGTCCACACAACCACCACTACCATCTCGTTCTCCCACCATCAGCCACCACACATACCACGAAACAGACCACCACCGCCACTAATCGCCACCAGAGAACCACCACCATCTGGACCTCTCTTCGCGTCACTTCGGTCTCTCTCACAACCACCACCATCACCCGAGCACCGCCACCACCACCGCGGGCACAGAACAGAGGAGAAACAGGGAGCAAGTCCTTGCTTTCCTCCCTCACAGCCGCCCTCCTTCCTGTTTTCCTCTCTTCTCCACGGTCTCTCCCTCCTCCACTTCTCTCTTTGCTCCTACATCACAACCAGACCACGCAACCACCGCAAAACAGGGCTCGCGACAGAGCACTGTCCCTACTTTTCTCTCTCAGTCTGTTCCCCTTCTCATTCTTCCCTCACCCTCTCTCTGTCTCTTGCAGGTACCGGAGCCAGTCTGGAGGAGAGGACGCTTGTGAGGAGCGAAGCAGCAGCGGCGGAACAGGGCGTCGAGCTGGAGACGAAGGTGCAGGGGAGGCATGCGATTTTTGGCGGGATGAATTTTTTTTCAAAACAGTTTTGGTTATTTGCACCCCCGAGTTCTCTAAGAGCCACCACAGTGCCATTAGCAGCCCTTTTCTTGGGATTTGTGTTCATGCAGAGATGAGTTGTGGCGTACCACACCACGAGGAGATGACCACCACTACCATGATCAGCTAAACCCTTCGCCAAGGCGAAGATGAAACCACAGGGTTTCCTAGAGTTTGTTGTATTTAAATTTATTGTTTTCTTTATGCTTGAATGTTAAACACATTTGATTTCTGAGTCTCAATAATTTGCTTTCACCGATTATATCCTGATTAATTATCTAGACTACTCGGTAGTTAGGAGTACCCTTTGTTGACATTCAAAGCCTGATTTAATCAATTAATTTGAATATGTGATTGTGTGTGCCGTAAGAAGACATGCAATGCAAGGGGTTTAGCATTAGTTAAAATAGACCTGTGATTGTGTGTGCCATAAGAAGACACACAATGCTAGGGGTTTATACCTTTGCTGAAATCAATTGCGAACTTAGATTAATCTTTAGGTTAATCATGTTAATTCTTGAAAACAATAATTTGGATTACACAAACCTCAAAGAACCTGTGGTGGAGTCAATGCCTTGGTTTCCTTTATCATATTCTTAAAAACTTCTTATTTTGCTTTTTAAATTGATTTTAGTTTAGATATTTTAATTGTTGTAACCCCATTTAAATTTGTTTAAGTCAACTCTGAAAATTTAATTGCAACCACAGTCCTTGTGGGATCGACCTGTACTTGCCCTTGTCTACCAGTTAGACACTGTGCACTTGCAGTTATTACAAGTGGGTTAAATTATCCTATTTATTTAGGTTAGTTAAATCTGCATCAGGCTCCATCACAACTGACTCTTCAATCTCTGCCCAACAAATAGGGGACCTACACGGTCGTCCGTAGAGTGCCACAAACAGTGCCATGCCAATACTTACGTGGTAGCTATTGTTGTACGCAAACTCGCGCAACGGTAGGTGATCTTCCCAACTGCCTCCAAAGTCTAAAATGCATGCTCTAAGCATGTCTTCCACTACCTGATTCACTAACTCAGATTGGTCATCTGTCTGTGGATGATATGTTGTACTCATGTCCAATCTAGTACCCATAGCTTGCTGAAAGCTCTGCCAGAAGTGGGCTATGAAAATCGGATCTCGGTCGGATACAATGGAAACAGGCGACCAATAAAGGCGGACTATCTCCAGAATGAACAACACTGCTAGACTATCTGTCGTCCGATTCATACTAACAGGAATGAAATGTGCACACTTCGTCAACCGATAAATAATGACCCATATTGACTCATGACCTTTCCTCAACCGTGGAACTCCATCGATGAAATCCATAGTGATATACTCCCACTTCCACGTCGGGATCTCCAATGGATGCAATAACCCAGACGATCTTTGATGCTCAGCTTTCACCTGCTGACAAGTCTCACACCATGCTACAAACTCTCCAATGTCTCTCTTCATGCCACGCCACCAGAAAGAACGTCTCAAATCTCGATACATCTTTGTTCCACCGGGGTGAATGGTGAAACGAGATCTATGAGCTTCCTGTAAGATATCTCTCCACAACTCCTCATCAAACGGAACACAAAGCCGCCCACAAAACCGCAACCCTCCATCTGAACCCACTGACCAATCGGTAGGGCACTCATCCAGTGTGTCCACTACCAAATCTGCTATCTGCCTCGTAATCACTGGATCGGAGGTCTGTCTCTCCACCACTCTACTGATCAATGGCGGATAAACTGCTAAACCCGCTATCATGCTGCCTACTGTACTGAAAGTAGGCTAAACTGCAAATGAAACTAATGTCTCAAGTGTTCAGTACTCCGGAATCATCATGGTTGCCATCACTGCATGTCGCCTACTCAAGGCATCTGCAACCACATTGGCTCTACCAAGCTGATATTGTATCTCGAAGTCATAGCTACTAAGAAAATCAACCCATCGTTGTTGCCTCATATTCAACTCCCCTTGAGTGAATAGGTACTTCAAACTCTTTTGATCTGTGAACAACTCGAACCTCTCACCATACAGATAATGTCTCCAAATCTTCAAAGCAAAGACTACGGCTGCCAACTCTAAATCATGTGTCGGATATCTCCTCTCATGGGGTTTTAACTGTTGAGACGCATAGGCTACAACCTTCTTGCCTTGCATCAACACTCCACCCAATCCTATACCGCAAGCATCAGTAAATACCACCAGTCGGCTACCAGGTGTCGGAATAGTCAACATTGGTGCTGAAGTCAACCGAAGCTTCAAGGTTTCAAAAACTTTTTCACACTTATATGACCATACAAAAGGAACATTCTTCCTTGTTAACTAAGTGAGTGGTGCCTCAATCAGGGAAAATTTCTCGATGAACCGTCGGTAATAACCGGCCAAACCCAGAAAACTACGAACCTCCGTCACACTACTCGGTCGTCTCCAAGAATTCACTGCTTTGACTTTCTCGGGATCCACTGCAATACCTGCACTAGAAATGACATGTCCGAGAAATCGAACTTCAGACTCCAAGAAATGACACTTACTGAACTTCGCGTACAACTAATTTTCTCTAAGTGTCTGCAAAACAATGCGAAGGTGCTATCTGTGCTCCTCTAAACTCCTCGAGTACACTAAGATATCATTAATGAAGATTACCACAAACTTGTCCAAGTGCATACTGAACAATCTATTCATCAAATCAATGAAAAAAGCTGGTGCATTTGTCAGTCCAAATGGCATGACTGGAAACTCATACAAGCCATAACGGGTCTGAAAAGCGATAATTGGAATGGAATGTTCCTCAACTCTCATCTGATGATACCCAGACTGCAAATCTAACTGTGAAAACACTATGACTCCCCTCAACCGATCCAATAGATCAACAATTCGAGGCAACGAATACTTATTCTTGATGGTCACTTTATTCAGATCTCGATAATCTATGCACATCCTCAATGATCCATCCTTCTTGGATACAAATGTTGTTGGAGCCCCCCAAGGTGAATTGCTCGGCCGAATAAACCCCTTATGAAGCAAATCATCAACCTGTACTTTCATCTCTTCCAATTGCTTAGATGTAAGCCTGTACGTTGGTTTAGATATAGGTACAGTACCAGAAACCAGGTCAATCCGAAACTCTACTTCACGGCGAGGAGGGATACCAAGAATTTCTTGAAAGACATCAGGGAACTCACACACAACCTCTACAGAGCTGGTGTCGAGACTAGAAATCTCAAGAGAGCTAAGAAAACTCGACATCATAAAAACATAATCGGGCTCACAAGACAACACACGAGGCGAAGCATCATGTTGGGCTAACATCACCGACCTATGCAAGCAATCAATGATCACTGGATGACTGGACAACCAATCCATCCCTAGAATCAAATGATAGCCCTCAAAACCCAAGACAATAAAGTCAAACACGAAGTTGTACCCCAACAAGGAAAACTCGAAACGGGGACAATATTCCCACAACCAAACTGAACTGCCCAAAGGAGACACGACGCACAAGGGTTCCGGCAACGACACTGTCTCTAGGCAGTCTCTAACAACCAACTGTCTAGAAATAAAAGACCTAGATGCTCCTATATCGAAAAGAGCCCTCAACTGGGAAAATGATGAATGCACAAAACCTGGCACACAACACATATATTCTGAGTCACATAACAACACACTAACATACAATTTTTCCTACGCATAATGCACATAACACATATCCTACTACATCTAGCACACACAACTACAACAAAAATAGTAACATACCCTCAACATTTTCCTGACCGAAAATAGCTGCGAGGCTAACAGGCGGTGTTGGGAGAGGATTCTCTGGCCAACTTTAGGCGCAGGTGCTAGCTGTCCCTGAGGCGCCCTCTGTTGTGCTGGTACATCCCAAATCTGAGGACAAGCTCTGGAAAAGTGCCCCGATTTCCCACATGTATAACTAACTTTTGTTTGACCTCTAGGACAATCACGGGCTACATGTCCCTCCTAACCACAAGTGAAGCAATAACTCCTAGTTCCCGTCTGACCACCCCTCATAGGTTGTCTCTGTTGTTGATGTTGTCGATGATCTCTTCGGGAACGTGTGTCACCTTTGCTGTCTCTGCCAGTCCTAACTGGTCCCTTTCTACCAGGGTCTTTCTGCTGAACAAGGGCATATTCTGGCTGTTGTGCCTGCTCAACTGCCTGGCTTCCTCGGCCAAACCTCTGACTGTGCTTTGAACCTCTAGCTCGTCGAACCAAAGTCTCTTGCCTACACACAACGTCAACTCGCTCCTGACTCAAAGTAATGTCCACTAATCTCTCAAAAGGGCGATCGATCATCACCATCAATTGTTTCCTTAGGAACGGATTCAGACCACTAAAAATTTCCTATTTTTCTTCTCTGTACTATCTATGAAGCAAGTGGCATAACGGCTAAACTATGTAAACTCGGCTAAGTATTCTGAAACAGGTCTAGATCCCTGCTGTAAGTGTAAAAACCTGTCCACTATCTCAACTCTGGCAGAATCAAGAATAAAATGTTGTTCAAACACCTCGCAAAATGTATCCCACTGCATCTTTGACACATCACGGCTCTGCCTCACTAAATCCCACCAATACATAGCATCTCCGTCAAACTGGTGTGTTGCTAACTCGGTACGCTATATAGGTGTCAGCACCATCCTCTCAAATATGAGCTCTACCTTACGGATCCATCGATCCGCAGCTAGAGAATCCCCATCACCATTAAATCTTTCACCACCCAAGCTAACGAAATTCTTGTTGCGACGAGTAAACGGATCCTCTGACTGATTTCCATGTCGCATATTCTGTGCCCACTGTGTCATCATTTCCATGAAATCTTGAGAGGCATCCTCTCCAGCAGTGCCTGATCCCTCACCCCGGGTTCTCTTACCACGCGCCATCACCACACTCCCTCTACGTGAAAGAAAACATACATACAATACATCAAACAACACAACAAATATTCTAACACCTCTACCAAATTCACTGAAGAAAGTGTCCTACTATGATGTTCTATGTGAATCGGTAAACAATGGCTCTGATACTAAGCTCTATCACGCCCCAACCTGACATGGGAATCGCAGCGTGCCGATGCGTGAACTAATCCGTAATACAGGCGGATCATAACCGGCCACAACATCATAATATAACACATTCTTGCAACGAGAATCAAACAAAAATTAAAACTACGATAAAATTTGAACAAAATAAGAGTATACGATTCACCCTGCCAGAGTCATAGCGAAAAAACCAATATATACAATTATCTAGTATTAACAAGGTAATACAAAGGAAGCAAAACATACCCGTACGGGGTGGACACGACTAAACAGCACAAAACAACAACTGAAAACTGGGTCTAAGCGCCACGATCAGCAGGATCGCCAACACTACTTGCACTCCAATAGAAGCACACCCCTTGCAGGGTTAGCAAAGCACAAAGCTAGCTGGTGCGAGCGAACTAAGTACAAATAACAGAATAATATACAGGAGAAATCTATGCCACACAATAATGAATAAGTGAGTAATCCTAGATGCATGATCCAATAAATGGAAAAGGTGTCCCTATTCATGTTCTAAAGTCTAAATCACACCGTGTCTCTAAGGATAATATTTCTAAGTTCAAACACCTACACAAGCATTTCAGATTCAACCATAACTACAAGTTTACGAGATATGCTGGTCATTACAGGTGATTCAAACATGGTAAATATCAAGCGATGAAAACAAAGACAATATCATGATTCTTCACAGTCTCTTAGGTATAGCAATGAAGTCGAAACCAAAAAATTTTGTATAAGCGTCTCATAGCGTAGGTATCCGCATATCCTATGAATGTGTCTCACCCAGACACATCCCACAACGTGCACCAGTACCACTTTGGGTGGTTTGTATCCCAATGGGGTGCCATCTGCCAGGATACAAACTTAAACATCCTGAACGCCTGGCCTAACACGGCCAACCTAATACAAATCCAACTCAAGCACGCTGGGAGGGAAAGCGAATAATCTCCAAAGCACGTCCTCCAGGACCCGTCTAACTGCACTCTCTAGTGGCAAGTGCGTGTGGGAGCTCACCACACCTCAGCAAACTTGCCACATTCAATAGCGTCCTCAATATCTCGTGCGAGTCATCTCAAGCACCATCAAACTCACGATGCGAGAAAACTCCTAAGCATCGGCACAATAGGCATTACAACGGGGTAAAGACACTTACACTAATATCAACATGCACATACTACGAGTCTGTACAGAATCAAATGTACCATACGTGTAACCATAATCAGTTGGGCAATTTTCATAAATCCACGACTAAGCTAGGGTCCCAACGTGACCCAATTCACCACAATAAATTCATTCGAGTCGAACTATCATACATGCTCAAGACTCGGCAATCTACGATAAAACGCAACATACAGGCCCAATGCCATTACACCAAAGCCTAATCACACCCAAAGTCAACCACTATTCTGTTACATTCATGTATGTCATGCTTTCAGAAAACCCAATACATAAATTCAATTATACACAATCAACGGCGTAATGTAAAAATTAAATTCCAGATTTAAAATAAATATTTCTCAAGGTAAATTTTATAGTTACACTCACCTGAGCGGAATGGGTTTTCGAAACCCAAATCTTACAAATCCAAGCTCCCAACTTGCGAAACAACGAATGTGGGACCAAGGAAAACAAATCTTAGAACTTCAAGGCGGACTCAAAGTGAGCAAACTAGCCAAAAACTGGAAAATGAAATAAATAACAACCAGCGCGTGACTGAAACAAAAAATTACCGGCAAATTAAATTCAGCAAAACTCACCGAAACCCACCCTATTCCGATCTGATCGCCTTCGAACAGCACAATAGGCTGGAAATAGGTCCAAGAACATTGAAATCACGAATTTGCAGCTCACCCAAGGGCCCAAAGCCCGGATACAAACTCAAACGTCCCGAAGAACCTTCCTAACGGACATGCACACTATTTTTTTTGAAATTTCAGCCAACCCTTAAACCACCCTTGCATGTGGGGTTTACATGTTCCAAATGACGCCACAAATACCCCTGAAAGAGCTGATCAGAGCTACGCTATCTGATCAGTCAAAACCAACACTGTCAAGCTCCCACAAATCTAAAACTTTCGATTTTTAAAACAAAAAACTGAAGCAAGAAGGAGAGGGGAGAAAGAGGAAGAAAAATGAGGAGGAGGAGATGAGAGTTGGGGGGGGGGGGAAATCGGCAACCCACACGAAATCTCACTGGAGAATAAGAAAAACCAAAGGGAGATCGCTCCCTATAAGAAAAAAAAAGAAAAGAAGGAAGAAGGAGAAAAGATTTTCTCTTTTAAGGTTTGGTGGCTATGTGCCCCCACCAACTTTTTTGAGTACACCCCTTCCAAATTACTTTTTTTAAACTACAAATATTACAGTGACGGTGTTTTTTGGTTGAGACGAAAGAACCAAAAGAGGGAGAGGAAGGGAAACAAAGGGAGACAAGACAGAGTGAACGAGAGCTCTGTTTAGTTGCGTGGATGAAGCAGGGGTGGTGACGTTGGTTTGGCCGGTGTGTGGACGGTGGTCGAGATCGAGGGAAACAGGAAGGAAGACGAGGTGGCAAAAATAAGAATAAGGGGTCATGGCAGCGCTTGCGATCCTCTGTTGTTGTGTTGTTTGGTTGTTTGTAATGGTGATTTGTGATTGTGCGAAATAGGGGGAGGAGGTGGTGATGGTGGGATGATCGCGTTGTCGGTCCTCCTATCGAGCGAGGATCGCGGGCAGGGTGGATGTGGTGTGGTGGCTGGAAAAAGAAAGAAGGGCCAAGAAACGTGGAAGATGAGAGAGGAAGCCTAAATAGGGTTCTCCTTGTTAGGTTGGGTTTGGGTTTCTAGGTTAACTTTTGGGCTTGCGCTTAGGTTAAATTAGGTGGACCTAGGTTTGTTTGGGTTAGGTTTAGACATGTGACCCGCTACTTTGTACCACTACTAGAATCAATCAATTGATTATTCCTCAAATTATCGCCTTAATGCGATTTCATCGTTCATGCTCAAATTCCTACAAAGACATGAAAACGAAATAATTATAATAAAATATAATAATCGAAACACTAACATATATAAATTAAGGGATATATTATGAATTAATTACGTGAATATCAAATACCCCCAAACCTATATTTTGCTAGTCTTCGAGCAAAACAATAAGAATAAAATTCTAACTCACTTTCGCAGGAATCATCGTTTGCACTTACCTTAAACGTGCAACAAGGCTTTAAACCCCTAGATTACCTCTAGTGGACGAGTTATAGTCTCGTGGGGGTTTCCAGAGATGTTACCCACAAACATTATGACTCAATAAATTTCCAAAACAGGGTAACTTGATCACTCTCTCTATTATCCTCAGAGTAATAATCTAACTGCCAAAAATTTCAGAGAATAACTAACAGTGTCACAATAATATATCAAAAAGTCTAACAACGATTTAATAATACCCAAATGTTAAATAAATTTCATCAATTATTCTCAACTCAAAGTGTGTGTGTGTGCATGGCCTTGTCAACATAACTTTATTTTTCTCAGTAAAGATGCTACTAGATAACCTTTGGATAGTACGCTTCGACTACAAATCTCTCTTGTCACTCAGAAATGAATCACACAGAGATTGGTTAGTTATCACTCACTTTATATGTGAGAAAGAGAATAAATTATGGAAACACAAACATCTCACATATAATAATCATGAAAAATGGACTTTTAAAAGAATGAAATGAAAATGATCTCATGGACAGGAATATCAATTACTCTGAGAATGTTGAATCAAACTCCATAGTTCTTGTCTATTTAATCTCCACGTCTATGAACCAAACATTTACTTAAGATCAACTAGGTCTTTATTAGGTTGTAATGAGGCTAAGATTTTGGCTAACAAGAATGGAAAAGGATACGAGAAAATTCTCTGAAAATGGATACACCCTTTAATAAACACATGGGGCTCTGAAGAATAAACCAATGTTGTACACCATTAATTTTTCTTCCTTCGAAGCATCAATCTTTTTTTTTTTTTTTTTTCTTTCTTTTATAAGATCAAGACATGCTTTCCCCTTCTGCACAATAAAACATTTCAGTCCCGAGGATTCATGGAATATTTAAATTCAGCTCTTTTTATTTGCATATTCCAAAAATAAATCAACCATACACATTCTCAGAGACATTGGGTAAGGATAAAAATAATATGGGATATTACTCAATAACTGTAGCAAGTAATGGAGATGGGGTTAGTAAAAAAAAAGTCAATTTAAAAGCTCAAATGGATGCAAACGGATATTTATCATTAGGTAGGCTAAAAGGCTAAAGAACGGTTCAAAGAAAAAAAATGCATATATCACTTCTTAAGCTCTAGTCGGTATTATGACATCTCAACTAAATAAATCAAGAAGTTCTAGTGTAATAATTCAATTTTAACGACATTCTCAAAGTAATCAATATAAGAAACAAGAATAATGAGATAATGCAGATTCAAGAAAAGTCTGAGTTATTTAATAACCCTCAAGAAAAATAGAATGTCTCAAAACTCATAAGGGTTAAGTCTCCACTATTATTCTAAGGTTTTCTAATTAATATCTTACTGATTAACTTTAAATTATGCTAACTTGGCATATAGTGCAAGAGTGGCCGAGGCGAAAAATATCATGAAATATATTTAACTTAAAGATAATATCAAACCATATGTTTTCCTATTGATATATAAAAGTGACAAGTGAAAGCATGCATTCCTTAAATTTAAAGGCATACTTGAAAGCACATCCTCTTCATTGGAAAGAAACTTAGATTTTGAATGCATTTTCAAATCCAAAATTTTCTTAAAATCATAATTAACTGTGTATTCAATGGAGATTGAGTAGAATACAATAGTAATTTGTGAAATACATTAAAGTTCAAAATTTTCGAAGAATGCAGAAAAAACTCACAAACCTCACCCCCAAACCTAAACCAAACATTGTCCTCAATGTATAAAATGATGATCATGACAAATGCAAGAAAAAGAAAAGATGAGAGTTACAGTGATAATACCATGGGAAATGTTTTACCAATTTCGACGAAATCGTCCACCAATGAACGCTAAAAAACATAAGAACTGTGGACTCATCATGATAAATTGATAAAAACAATACAAGACTAAAAAAAATGTACAAATGAAGCAGGGACTGAAAAAATTACATGTATCAGTTGTAACTCAAAATTGTTACGGAGCTAACGAGTATGAGTGAAATGCAACTAGAAAGAACTCAAAAATCAATCCAGACTAACCATAATGGCACAACTGAAACTAGGTTGCCTCCTAGGAGCGCTTGGTTTAACGTCGTCAGCCCGAAAGATATTCTTTCTCATAAATGATGTACCATGAAATGACGAGGAAGAACATAGCGTACACTCCCCCAAACCTAAACACCTAGTCCACGATGTTTACTAGATCATATAGCATCAACCGAAAAAGTTGAGGATCCGTCCAACATATAGTAGCACCCACATGCAACACAACAAAAACTAACACAGCCCTAAAACGATGAAGACGCCATGCAAAATCATAGAGAAAATGCAAACAAACCCGTGGTCATAAAGAATAGCCCAAACAACTCTAGCCTACAACGGATGATATCAGGAAATCCTGAACTTCTACGTTGAGCCCTGGGCACCACTAAACTTGTTTCCGTCTTGGACAGTTTGTGGGAAAGTGCAGCCACATGAGATTCCTCCTCCGCCAATCGCTCTCTCAGCGAATTCAGCTCCGCCAGAGCATTCGCAGCCCGAGCCTCAGCTTTATGAACTCTGCATCGCCCACCGGCTAGATCAAATTCAAACTCCAAGCGCAAAGCATCCAACTCAAGCTCGTGAGATTGCACCTTAACCGCCAACCCCTTCAACTGCTCACTTAAGAGGCCCAACCTATAGAGCGCGTCCGAGTACAACCTACAAAGCTCCACAAAAGGCTCATCTATAGCATGAACTATACTACGAGCGTCCGGGTGTAGAATACCCTTAACAATCTACAACGAGGACCCTTTAGGAGACACCAGCTCATCATACTTCTTAGCAGGAAGATTAGTGCGATGCTCAACATCAGAACCTAGGGGCGGGAGAGAAGATCCACTTCTCAAGGTAGCAGGCTCAGCGGACAAGATATCATTAGGAACATCATTGACTTTGTTAGTATCCACCAGCTTTGAACCTTTCCCCTCTAGTGCAGATATAGGAGCAGAAGTTTCAAGACAGACACTCCACCTCCCAAGAGTCATTTCTTCAGTGGACTGCTCCACAACTACCACTTCTTGCTCTAGCAGGATCGGTTTAGAAGAAAAACCAGCCTTGCTGCCAGCCTGTCTTTTCCTGAGGGGGCAATAAGCAGCATGGTCGCCTCCTCTTCCTGGAAATTCCACTACCAGTCTCCCTCGATGACAACCTAGGCACAACAGGGCCTACATGGAAGTACTTGAACAATCCACTCCGCATGACGTGTATGCAGCCATGACAACCTCAACAACAATCAAGGGAAGCTCATTATACACCCTCATTATACACCCTTTTCACTTACTCCTTCTCAGTAAGAGTTGGAGCAACGAATTTATAAATAGAGAATAGCAAGGCAACATATCGGTTTCTGCGAAAATACATGGAAGTATAAAATGAAGAGACGCATTACACTCACTGAGATCGAATATGAAGTGTCTGACAAAAGATCGCCCTTCCACCTTGAAGTACTGGGAATTAGAAGAAGTCAAAAAGCAATGTTTTTGCCAAAACATGAAGTTGACAGACAGGGTGCCCAAACACTTTGGAGTATTCAACCAACAGACTCCATGGGCATTAAGACGAGGAGAAGTCAGCAAGTGGAGTATTCGTGGAGTCAACAGATGACTGGAAAGCTTGGCCCTGATTAGGACAAAACAAAGTCTTGAACATGTTAGGTGCCATGTGAGTGGGGGGAATACGAAGGTGTGCAAGGAAGCGCCAAATATCCACCGAAACTGGAAAGCGAAACCCTATTTGGAACATATTTTTTTGCAAGGCAACAAACCCTTGTGGGGGCGTCAACGGATTGTGAGTAGCAGTCAATGAGGAAAACTCCAAGTCTTCAGGAACCCATAATCCTCACGAAGCTTATCCAAATCGAACCGTTTCTATTCCCGGTAAAAAGTATCACAAACATAGAGCATGTTCTGTCCGGGGGTAAGTTCGGCGCTGTCCGCCATGAAGAGAAAGTTTTAACTTTTGAAAAAGAAAGTGATTTGCAACTAATAACACAGAGAAAAGAAAAAAGAAAGGACGTAAAAGAGATTAAAGGTGAAAAGACTCCCTCTCACAATAACGACGGCTTATATAAGCACCAGGAAGTCACGCTATCTCTCCTTACTAAATGGTCACGAACTCATTCGACGTGCACCGCTCGAGACAACGTGTCGGATTCAATCATCACAACTGTACAAATTCTATCAAAGTGATTTCATGAACCGAATAGATGGCCCAATAACACGGGGGGAGTAGCTCATGATACGCCAAACCATCCTCTAATCGATACCGTGCACGTGTCATGATGATCTCATGAACTAAACATAGTAGGCTCGATTGCATACTCAATCCAGTAAGGCCCAAATATCACTAAGCCCATCATTGGCATGATCCAAACAGTCGGGTCCGAGTTGCAATGAGCTATTAAGGCCACACGTCAAGCGATCAGGCCCAATACTCGTAAGACCTCTAAGGCAAGTATTTGAGAAATCTACTCAAGACTGGCAGACCAACAACACATTGGATCCGACTAGGAAATAAATACTAGAGTATAAGTCGGGCAAAAAAACTTCCTTGCATGGACAACACTCTGAAAGGGAAACCTCTCCCACAGATATAGGAGCACAAGTCATGTATGGAAACTATCCCACATGGACAACTCCCAATCAGAAAAGGGATCTCCACCATGATCTCTTTCGTAAACTATGCCACCAAAGGCCTAGCTGAACAAAGACTCCTATACTATAAAAGGGAGATAAAGTCGATAAACTTGAGGTACACTACAGAGTCCCAGTTTACAGTTTTAAGCCTCTCTTAAGCCTTATATAACTTAAGCATCGGAGTGCCATCGACCGAAACACGGTTGTCTTTGACTCATGTTTGCTACCTGTGCAAGTCTAGGTAAGCAGCAAGGAAGGAGAACAGGAATCGACTACATCACTAGCATTAAAAGTCTATTCCATTTTTTTGTTCATTTGATTTAGCTATGTTGGTATCATTTGCAATTTTCTACATGCTATTAAAAGTGCAACAGTAAATAGAATCCAACCATGTAAGAAAATCTCATTTCTTAATAATCACACTAGTTCGTTATATGGTAGAAACATAAGTACAATGCCAAACAAAATAAGTCTCATTAGTTTTTACATAACATGTAAACATAGTTTGATAAGTGTTTTGAATGGTGTGACTAGCCTATCATGTGATCAATTCTTGTTTACTTGTTTGTTTTAAATCATTCGACATTTTTTTATTAGAGTTTTACATTGATTTCCAACTCCATGAGTGAATGCCTTACATGTTCCAATTGATAGACACTTTACCTGTGAGGACAATTGAATTGAGGCTTTTACATGGTTGAATTAGAGGTTATATGCATTACTGGTTATATGCATTACTAATTAGAATTTTAAAATTTCTAGAGCAGACTAATTGGGAACAATTTTTGCAACACAAATCTTATTCGGATTCTGGTTGCTAATTAAATCATAGGAAAAGAAATTGTCTTCCTTTCTATTTTCGGATTCCTGGAATTTTGGAGCAAGGCTTGGTAAATTGTGGATAACGTTTGCTACACAAATCCAATTATGGTGATTCTTGTTGCTAATTAAATCTAAGAGATATGGCTACAACTCTTATGTTGACCACTTTACCCCATTAAGTAATTTGTAAGGCAAAAACGTGAGACAATCAGAACAGAAAAATCAATCTTTTTTTGGAAAAGAGTTTGTGTCGGGAAATACTTTGGGGAGTTGTACCCATGAGGAAGTGGGAGAGCCATATCATTAAATAGGGCTGAAATCTGGAGACAAAGAAAAGGAGAATACACATAAATTTTGTTAGATGTTTTTGGAGATGTATTGTCGGCTAGGCTAAGTTTTAAGCAAGGCGAAGACATGAACTCCTAGATGTAGCTGATTTGATTGGTATTTGATTCAGTTTTTATGCTTTCATGATGAATAATTTTATTTGAAAATTTTCCTATGTATTTAATATAGAAGTTATGTTTTCATGTGACAACCAATTATGTTTTCTTCACCTATAGATTATTTCAATTCGGTGATTGTTTTCTTCTTCTCCATATAAGTCTACTCATGTTTTTCTTATGTGTGGAATATTAGGGCTCTACTGGTTGCAGTAGATTGGTTATATATGATTGCCCTTTACTGTGTTATTGTCTCCGTATATATCGTTGATTTAAGATATCATATATGACAAGTTTTTATGCTTTCCAAAAAAAAGGAATTCTCATATCTATTTACATTAGAATATAGTGGCGCGTTAAAGATTATTTTTCGATTATGTTGTCTGGGATGTGAAACACATAATTGAGTTATCATGACTGAATCAATACAAGTTGAAGTGGTGAAATCTAGGAGGGATTATTTGATTCTTGTGTATTGTCGTTCTTGATTTTCATTCACCTAAATTCAATTGCTTCATTTTCTCAAGATTTTCTTAGTTTTAGTTCATTGTTTTGTTGGTATTACTTTGAACCAATTTTGTAGATCGCTTTTCTCAAGGGATCAACACCTCATTCTCTACTGCATTGACCACGTATATTGTTTGGGCATAATCACTTATGCGCTATTTTAGTAGCACACAACTTAATACCCTGCTTTGTGATTGTAGTACAGACTAAATAGGGATCGTCCTGGATCGGGGATTCGAGGGCTTGCTAACTAACATTAAGAATAACTAAAAGACAACTAACAACCTAATTAAGAAAATATTGAGGGATTGAATTTTTTTAATTTAAACTAAGTTAATTATTAAAAAAATAATAGAACTAAAGGGATGACAAATATGAGAAAAAAGCTAAGGGTTTATCTCCATATAGCAAACATATGCTAATAAATCAATCATAAATAATCACTTGCTAACTCGTGAAAGACAATGCTCAAGATTAACCGTGATCAACACTGCATTAATCTTATTATTTTCCCAAGTTCATTGAATTAAACTTAGAGTCGCTTTCAAACTATTCTTATCATGCTATCTAATCAGGAATCGCAAGTTAGATAAGAATCTAAGATCATTAAGTTATGTGGAAAATATGAACACTGACTAGGCAATTACAAGTATGATCGACATCTTGTTTTTATCTAGGTTTTTCATTAACCTTACCAACGTTCCTTGGGATGACAAATACTACTTGTGAGTACAAAATTATAACGATCAGGTGAAATTCTTTTATACTCTAGCCCCAGATCCTAGCATGCTTACTAAGTTGGCACCTTAACAAACATACAAATAAAAGTTCTCTATAAAGCAGTTAAGCAAAAAACAATCACTAATCAGTAAGGAAGATTAAATTCAATTGATTCATAAAGCACATGTCGGGGTTTCGAATCCACCCCTTGCTAAAAGCGAGTTTAGCTAGACATATTAATTATGTTAGAATAACAATACATAATTAATTATCAAACTAAATATAAGAAAAAAAAGATAACAAGTAAAGAGATGAGAAGAAACGTTGTTGCCTGTGCGTGGTGGTAGAGAATGACTAACGGGGTGCGGATAACAAACTGAAAAAAATAAAATATCTTCTTCTTCCCTTTTACCATCTCTGCTCTATTTCTATTCAGAGTTCTCTTCTTCTTCTTGGTTGTAAATTGAAGGATTATGAGTGTGAGAAAGAAGGGGAAGACGTGGGAGAGGGATGGGCAAAAGGAGATGCTAGCGATGGTGCGATTGTGCGGTGTGTGCGCGATGAGAAATTGAGAGAGATGAAGTGGTAATGAGTGGACAGACAAGGAAGGATGATGTCAACTTTTGGAGCGAAGATATATTGCGCAGGAGAGAGATCTCCAGGGAGGTGATGAAGAGAGGACGGGAGGGATGGTTGTGTGGTTGCGTGAGGGAAAACAATGATGGTGATGATGAAGATGGTGGCTAGGTTTGCAAGAGGGGGTGATGGTTTGATGGAGAGATGTGAAGGGAGATGGTGGCTTGCTATTGCGAGAGGAGGGATTTGCGGTTGTGATGAGGGATGCGCGGCTGTGGATGGATGACGACTAGCTGTGGTTGCAAGCGTGAGGAGGCTATGGATGGGTGATCTCTTCGAAATAGGTATTGTCCCTTTTATAATTGTTTTTTTCTCAGTTTCCTTCTTTGCGTGGTTTCCTTTTGCAATTAGTATTTATAAATTGTCAACTTGCTTCATTTTGCTTCTATTTTGGAATCTTGTAATTGGAAACCTACACAAACACAAAATTAACAATTAGTACCGTAATTAACAAGTAATAGCTAAAATTATATATAAAAATATAGTACTAAAATAGCATAATTATGCTCCTATCAAATTCCCCCACACTTATCTTTTGCTAGTCCTCGAGCAAATCAAAGAAACAAAAAATAAAAGACTGAAATGACTCAATCTATACTTTCCAACATTTGTCTCAAAGATTTTCAACGGATCATGACATGTTAAGATTTTTTATAAGCACAAGATTAAATCCACATCATTCAAAAATTAATACACGTTTATAGCAATCATATAAAAAATTCACAATTAAATCAATGCAAGTGACTGAAACTCAAGCGCGTGCTTAAAAGAGTTAACCCAAAAAATCTCATTGGTTGCATGTTTTCTTTTTCACTGATTGTTTAGTAAATTTATTCTTTATATTCTAGTTATATGTGAAAGGATTGATGTAAAAGGGAAACAAATAGCTCACATATGATATAACAAGAAAGAAAGACATTTTCTGACATGATTATTTTATTTGTATTTTTTTTCAGATATAAGATCTCATGGAAGGAATGCTACTATTTAAATGCAAGAACTAGTGACACCATATGCTCGTACCTCATTAGAATCTCCACATCGTGACATTACAAGACACACTCAGTCAAAAGGTCTTAATTCAGGTTGTAATGAGGCTAAAGGGTCAAGGGAAGAAAATAAACGGATAAGGAAATTACGAAGGGCTTAAGAAATGGTGAAAGCATGCAATAAGATTAAAGACATTAGCAAGGAATTATATGGTTCAAGACATAAGTAAGAAAATGAAAAAGTGTCCTACTGATAGTGAAGAGTTTCAACCATTATTTTATATGTAATGAAAATTAAAAGAATTGGACTATCTGTATGGTACAAAAATACTAAATGAATATAGACAAGGGCTTGTGTCCCTTATGTAATTTTGTAGCACTCAATTTATTTTATTTTTTATATGTTTTTTTTTAAATAGCTATTCTTCTTGAACTATCCACCATAAGGGCATTCCCTCGTACTTGTTTTTCGACATACCTTGCACCACAATAAAGTGTCTGCAAATCAAATTATGCTCCACTCTTCTGATTAGGTTAGGGATAGAAAATGAGTGTAATGAAACAAAAGGCTTAATAACAAGCTCAGCGGGGTTAACCTAAAGGAAATATATCATGGATCAGGCTTATTTGGCAATGGTGGAAACTAGGTGCCTTTGTCATGTCAAGCATGTCATGCAATTCAATATAATGCATTGAACAAAACTAATACAAGTTCTAGTGTTTAATTCTTAATTATGAAAGCAATCCAAGTAGCAACCAAAACAAACAAAATTGAAATCAAGCAAGGAATTATTATTGACAAACAAAATTAAAGATGACCTAACTAAAAACTCTCATAATCAAAGGAACAATAGGATCAAACCTCACATATGGGTTATAATGAATTAAATTTAATTAAGCATGTTATGAGTACCAATTACTCAGTTGATTACATGTGAATTTGCATACGATAACCATGAATAAGCATTACCAAATAATAATATTAGATCTTAACTCATGCTTATAAATCACCTTAAAGTCATGCAATTAAAAACCAAATCTCATCATTGTGTTGGAAAGTATCCTAAGACTTGAAACAACTATAATTTTTGTTTTATTGGACTAACACTTTAAAATTTTTAAAAATTTTTCAAAATAAAAACAACATTGTTTTCCCCACACTTAAACACAGTATTGGAGTCCATGCTAAACTCCACTCTGTGAAGGCCATATCTCTGTGCTAACTTGATTCCCAATTTAATCCTCTGTAGCTCATGAAGAAGGACTGTTTGTGCTCTTTGACTCCCTGCCCCAGCTGCCACCACCAATGCATCATGGTCCCTGATCAGTGCTTTGTAACCTCCTCTAGTTCCTGTCAGTGAGCCATCCAAATTAACTTTAAACCAACCTTGTTCAGGCCGCTGCCCTACATGCAGAGTGGTTGTGCGAAAATTGAACTACATTTGAATTCTCCATTTGTCAAACAGGCTCCTATTGTTAGCATTATCTTCTACTTGAAGGTCCAGGACTCAAACACGAAACCTGACATCTTCGATGATCTTGGTCACAACTTCAGTAGCTGCTCTAAATTTTGATTGAAATAGTCTGCAGTTTCTTTCTGTCCAGAGATGGTACGTAGTTGCATTCAGAGCAAGCTTTTTTAACACACTGATAGGTGAAGTACCAAAGAATTTATTCTCACACCATCTCCACTCAGCATCCCAGTCCATTGGTTGGTGTTTGTAGCCTAACTGGTGAAGAATATGTGTTCATATAAATCCAGAGTACCTGCATTTGAAGAAAAGGTGCTCTTCACACTCTGGTTCATCACTACATAGTGGGCATAACGAGCGATCAATGATTCTCCATTTTAGTAGTTTGTCTTGGTCTTGAGTGCCTTGTGCATTGCTAACCAAGTGATGAAGCTCTGTCTGGGAATTCTTTTTGTGAACCACACTAGCTTGGACCATGATATTGATTGTGATCTATGCCTCATTGAGTGATGTGCACTCTTGTTTGAAAACTCCCCATCTTGGCCCCCCATCCAGGTGACTACATCTTTATGTTCAATATCTATTTCCACCAGTCCAAGGTCTTCACAAATGTCAGCAATATTCATTCTCTTTTGCCTTCTGGTGCCCCTTTTGTCATTATGAATAAGCGCACTAACTTTTGCATTGCGGTGAAGTGAGGAGTGGTAAGGTAGGTGCTGGGGGAACCTGTTTAGTAGGATACCCAGAGGATGCATTGGATTTTTCCACAGCATAGTATCCTTTCCATCACCAATTGAATGTACTATAAGTGAGCTAGCCTGACTTCTACACTTTAGGATATAACGCCAGCACCAAGAAGCTTCATTCGGAGTATCCATAGCAATGTTTGTCCTTGCAATTTTCATGAAGGGGCGCCCTAGCAGAAGAGGCAAAGGTGCTGAAAATTCCGAATCTTCCATCTCAAGCATCTTCCAACAAACCTACTGGGAATATCAAATGGTTAACCTGCACCAACACATCTTCCAACAAACCTCGAGGATATGCATTAGAATGGTCAGGCAATTGAATAATAACACCATCCTTTTTAGCTTCCCAAGATTCATAGAATGATAAATAGAATACGATATAACATTAATTGAAGCACATAAGTCTAGCATGACATTTTCCATTTTAGTATTACCGAAAACACAGGGGATAGTAAAACTACCCGGATCCTTACACTTCAGCGGCAATTTTCTATGAAGAAATGCGGAAACATTTTTCCTCACCTTAACTACCTGTCTGTCTTGAAGTCGTCTCTTTGTTGTGCAAAGCTCCTAAAATTTTGAATACTTAGGCACTTACATAATAGCATCAAGAAATGGAATATTGATTTGGACTTTTCAGAAGGTTTCCAAGATTTGGCAAACCTACCTGGAAAAGGCACAAAAGGTGAAGAAAGATTAGCAAAAACTAAATTTAGAATGCTCACCTTCTTACCTTGGAGCTCTGGTGTCTCAACGATGGATTGATCATCCTTCTGTAACTCATCTTCCCTATTTCAGCTCTATTTAGGGATTATTTCATCATTCTCAATTTGCCTACCACTCCTCAATGTAATTGCTTTTGCGGTTTCAAACATGCCTTTCGAATTTGAATGGTAAAACTAGAAAGTTTTCCTTTCTTGCGAATTTGTCCAATAAACTCAGCTATTTGTCCCATTTGTAGCTTCAAATCTGTTATATCTTTGATTGGTTCTGCTAAGAAATAGTTAACGATTTCAAAATCTCATCATAATTAAGGGGCATGCCTGAATTGTGCTGAGGCGGGTCTGGTGGCCCTTGAAAAAAACCCGAGTGTGACCGATTTAAAGTTTGTTGTTGAGGCTATTATGAATTTCTCCATCCAAAGCTGGGATGATTTCTCCAACCTTCATTGTAAGTGTTTGAATAAGGGTTATTCCTAGGATGATTTTTCCCCTAAAAACCTACTGCATTAACATTCTCCCAACCGCCATTCTCAATCAGTTGAGGACATTGGTCAGATGAATGTCATAGCTTAGTGCACACGCCACAAACTTGTGCAACTCCTAGCACATTTGGCTTCCCTAGAGCCTGAGTCACAAGTGAAGTAATATTAGCCATTTGAGCTTCAAAACTAGAATTAGTACTTATCTCATTGACCTGGTGTGAAGACTTTCCAATTCCTTCATACTATTGGGCGTTTAAGGCTCGATTTGCAATCAAAGTGTTCGCTGCTGCTAGATTTTTATCAACCAAAGCTCTTCCTGCCACTATATCTAACATCTGTCACTCAAGAGGAAGCAATCCCTCGTAAAAGTATTGAATCAAGAGCTCCTTCTTCATTTGATGCTACGGACATGATGTTATGAGAGTTTTGAAGCGCTCATAGTAAGCTGGATATGATTCTCTTGGACCTTTTTGATTACCACTTATTTTCTTCCTCAACAATATGATTTTTGAAGTTGGGAAGAGTTTCTCTAGAAACACCTTCCTCATGCTACCACAAGAATATAATGTTCCGGAAGGTAGTTCATAGAGCTGATCCTTAGCCCTATCAGTCAGAGAAAAGGGAAATGATCTCAGCTCCAATATATTCTCATCTACAATTATTGGCGTCATACTAGAACATACAATTTAAATTTCCTTTAAATGTTTATTTGGATCATCCATAGAAAGACCAAGATAATTTGGAATATGGTGAAGTGGGCTAGATTTTAGCTCGAATGACTCTGTTTTGCCTTGCGTTGCTGTTGGATACTGAATGCACAGGGGTGCGACATTCTCCAAGGTGGATGTCGAAAGTTCTTTAATAGATCTGTTGTCTGCCATGTTAAGATCTTCTGATTTAGGTTTAGAGCTAGACGTTTGTGACACTTTTGTTTCTTTCCTACATCTTCTAAATCGTACTCTAAAAAGTTCTCGCTGGATCTCCTATTGCGCATAAACTATTACCTGAGATAAAGAAAAAAAAAAGAAAAATCAATAAAAAAAACAATAAAAGTTAATAAAAAAACTAATGAGGTAATTAGCAATTTTACTAATCCTCAGCAACAACGCAAAAAAATTGATGCGTTATTTTAGTAGCACACAACTTAATACCATGCTTTGTGTTTGTAGCAAAGACTAAATAAGGATCTTTCTGGACTGGGGATTAGAGGGATTGCTAACTAACATTAATAATAACTAAAAGACAACTAACAACCTAATTAAGAAAATATTGGGGGATTGAATTTTTCTAATTTAAACAAAGAAAATTATTGTAAAGATAATAAAACTAATGGGATGGCAATGATTAAAAAATAGCTAAGGGTTTATCAACACACACCAAATATATGCTCATAAATCAATCTTCAATAATCACTTGCTAACTTATAAAAAACAATGGTCAAGATTAACCGTGATCAACACTGCACTAATCTTATTATTTTCCCAAGTTCGTTAAATTAAACATAGCGTCGTTTTCAAATTACTCTTATCATGCTATCTAATCAGGAATTGCAAGTTAGATAACAATCTAGGATCATTAAGTTCTGTGGAAAATCTGAACACTGACTAGGCAATTACTAGTATGATCGATCCACATCTTGTTCTTTCCTATATTTTTACTTAACCTTACCAACGTTCCTTGGTATTTACTACTTGTGAGTACAAGATTATAACGATTAGGTCAAATTCTCCTATACTCTAGCCCCAGATCCTAGCATGCTTATAAGTTGGCACCTTAACAAACATACAAAGAAAAGTTCTCTATAAAGCAGTTAAGCAAAACAAAATCGCTAATTAGTAAGGAAGATTAAATTTAATTAATTCATAAAGCACATGTTCGGGGTTTCGAATCCACCCCTAGCTAAAAGGGAATTTGGCTAGACATATTAATTATGTTTGAATAGCAATACATAATTAATTATCAAACTAAATATAAAAAAAGAGATGATAAGTAAAGAGATGAGAAAAAACGTTGTCGCCAGTGCGTTGTGGTAGAAAATGATTGATGGGGTGCGGATAGCGAACTGAAGAAAACAAAATCTCTTTTTCTTCCCTTTTGTGATTTCTCCTCTGTTTCTCTTCAGAGTTCTCTTCTTCTTCTTGGTTGAAAATTGATGGATTATGAGTGTGAGAGAGAAGGGGAAGACATGGGAAAAAGATGGACGAAGGAAATGTTGGCGACGATGCGATTATGTGGTGTGTGCGCGACGAGAAACTGAGAGAGATGAAGTGGTAATGAGTGGACAGACAAGGAAGGATGATGTCAACTTCTGGAGTGAAAATAGACTGTGCGAGATAAAAAGATCCGGAGGGAGGTAATGAAGAGAGGTCCAGAGGGATGATTTTGTGGTTGAGTTAGGGTAAACGATGATGTTTGTGATGAAGATGGAGGCTAGGTTTGTGAGAAGGGGTGATGGTCTGATGGAGAGATGTGAAGGGAGATGGTGGCTTGCTTTTGCGAGGAGGAGGGGTTTGCGGCTGTGATGAGGGATGTGCGGTTGTGGATGGGTGACGACTTGTTGTGGTTGCAAGCGTGAGGAGGCTATGGATGGGTGATATCTTCGAAATAGGTATTGTCCCTTTTAGAATTGTTTTCTTTTCGGTTTCCTTCTTTGCGTGGTTTCCTTTTGTAGTCAGTATTTCTAAATTGTCAATTTGCTTCACTTAGCTTCTATTTTGGAATCTTATAATTGGAAACCTACACAAACACATAAAGAGCAATTAGTACCGTAATTAACAAGTAATAGCCAAAATTATATATAGAAATATTGTACTAAAATAGCATAATTATGCTCCTATCAAATTCCCCCACACTTATCTTTTGCTAGTCCTCGAGCAAATCAAAGAAACAAAAATAAAAGACTCAAATGACTCAATTTATACTTTCCAACATTTGTCTCAGAGATTTTCAATGGATCATGACATGTTAAGGTTCTTTATAAAAACAAGATTAAATCCACATCATTCGAAAATTAATACATGTTATAGCAATCATATAAAAATTCACAATTAAATCATTACAAGTGACAGTGAAACTCAAGTGCGTGCTTAAAAGAATTAACCTAAAAAATCTCACTGGATGCATTATTTTCTTTTTCATTGATTGTTTGGTAAATTCACTCTTTTTATTCTAGTTATATGTGAGAGGATTGATGTAAAAAGGAAACAAATAGCTCACATTTGATATAACAAGAAAAAAGACATTTTCTGACATGTTTATTTTATTTGTATTTTTTTTTTCAGATATATGATCTCATGGAAGGAATGCTACTACTTGAATGCAAGAACTAGTAACACCATATGCTCATACCTCATTCGAATCTCCACATCGTGACATTGCAAGCCACACTCAATCAAAAGGTCTTAATTCAAGTTGTAATGAGGCTAAGGGGTCAAAGAAAGAGAAAAAATGGATAAGGAAATTACGAAGGGCTTAAAGAAATGATGAAAGCATGTAATAAGATTAGAGACATTAACATGGAATTATGTGGCTCAAGACATAAGTAAGAAAATGACAAAGTGTCCTACTGATAGTGAAGAGTTTCAGCCATTATTTTGTATGTACTGAAAATGAAAAGAACTGGACTATCTGTATGGTACTGAAATACTGAATGAATATAGATAAGGGCTTGTGTCCCATATGTAATTTTGTACCACTCTATATTTTTAGTTTTTTTTTTTTTTTTTTTTTTTAAATAGCTCTTCCTATGGAAATATCCACCATAAGGGCCTTCCACCACACTTAATTTTCAACATACCTTGAATCACAATAAAGTGTGTGCAAATCAAATTATGCTCTACTCTTTTGATTCGGTTAGGGATAGAAAATGAGGATATTGAAACAAAAGGCTTAATATTAGGCTTAATGGGGTTAACCTAAGATAAATATATCATGGATCAATCTTATTTTGCAATGGTGGAAATTAGGTACCTTTGTCATGTCAAGCATGTCATGCAATTCAATATAATGCATTGAACGAAACTAATACAAGTTCTAGTGTTTAATTCTTAATTATGAAAACAATCCAAGTAGCAACCAAAACAAACAAAATTGAGATCAAGCAAGGAATTATTATTGATAAACGAAATTAAAAATGACCTAACTAAAAACGATAAGAATCAAAGGAACAATAGGCTCAAACCTCACATATGGGTTATAATGAGTTAAATTCAATTAAGCATGCTATGAGTACCAATTACTCAGTTGATTACATGTGAATTTGTACAAGTTCTCGCTGGATCTCCTATTGCGCATGAATTGTTACCTGAGATAAATACAAAAAGAATAAAAATCAATAAAAATAAAATTAAAAGTTAATAAAACAAAATAATGAAGTAATTAGCAATTTTACTAATCCCCGGCAACGATGCCATAAATTGATGCGTTATTTTAGTAGCACACAACTTAATACCCTCCTTTGTGTTTGTAGTATAGACCAAATAGGGATCTTTCTGGACGGGGGATTAGAGGGTTTGCTAACTAACGTTAAGAATAACTAAAAGACAACTAACAACCTATTTAAGAAAATATTGGGGGTTGAATTTTTCTAATTTAGACTAAGAAAATTATTGTAAAGATAATAAAACTAAAGGGATGGCAAATATGAGAAAATAGCTAAGGGTTTATCTCCACACACCAAACATATGCTCATAAATCAATATTCAATAATCACTTGTTTATTCGTGAGAGACAACGCTCAAGATTAACCGTGATCAGCACTGCATTAATCTTATTATTTTCCCAAGTTCATTGAATTAAATATAGCGTCATTTGAAACTATTCTTATCATGCTATCTAATCAGGAATCTCAAGTTAGATAACAATCTAAGATCATTAAGTTTTGTGGAAAATATGAATACTAACTAGGCAATTACAAGTATGATCGACATCTTGTTTTTACTTAACCTTACCAACGTTCCTTGGTATTTACTACTTTTGAGTACAAAATTATAACGATCAGGTGAAATTATTTTATACTCTAGCCCAAGATCCTAGCATGATTACTAAGTTGGCACCTTAACAAACATACAAAGAAAAGTTTTCTATAAAGCAGTTAAGCAAAAAACAATCACTAATCAGTAAGGAAGATTAAATTCAATTAATTCATAAAGCACATGTTCGGGTTTCGAGTCCACCCCTAGCTAAAAGTGAATTTAGCTAGACATATTAATTATGTTTGAATAGAAATACATAATTAATTATCAAACTAAATATAAGAAAAAAAGAAGATAAGTAAAAAGATGAGAAGAAATGTTGTTGCTAGTGCGTGGTGGTAAAAATGACTGATGGGGTGTGGATAGCAAACTGAATAAAATACAATCTCCTCTTCTTCCCTTTTACGATCTCTGCTCTATTTCTCTTCAGAGTTCACTTCTTCTTCTTGGTTGTAAATTGAAGGAATATGAGTGTGAGAGAGAAAGGGAAGACAGGGAAAAAGATGGACGGAAAGAGAAGTTGGCGACGCTGCGATTGTGTGATGTGTGCGCAACGAGAAACTGAGAGAGATGAAGTGGTAATGAGTGGACAGACAAGGAAGGATGATGTCAACTTCTGCAGTGAAAATAGATTGCACGAGAGAGATCATGAGGGAGTTGATGATCTGATGGTCTGATGGAGAGATGTTAAGGGAGATGGTGGCTTGCTGTTGTGAAGAGGAGGGGTTTGCGGCTGTGATGAGGGATGCACGACTGTGGATGGGTGACAGATTGCTATGGTTCCAAGCGTGAAGAGGCTATGGATGACTGATCTCTTCGAAACATGCATTTTCCCTTTTATAATTGTTTTCTTCTCGGTTTCTTTTTTTGTGTGGTTTCCTTCTGCAATCAATATTTCTAAATTGTCAATTTGCTTCACTTAGCTTCTATCCTGGAATCTTGTAATTGAAAACCTACACAAACACGAAAATAGCAATTAGTACCATAATTAAAAAATAATAGGCAAAATTATATATAAAAATATTGTACTAAAATAGCATAATTATGCTCCTATCAATCACCCATGCACATGTACGACTGTGATCATATGACTGATTGACATCGCATCAGCTACTCCCCCTAGTTAGTGGGTTTGCATGCTGGGACACTAACCGAAAACGTGTG
This sequence comes from Berberis vulgaris, assembly GCA_963556465.1. Lineage (NCBI taxonomy): Eukaryota > Viridiplantae > Streptophyta > Magnoliopsida > Ranunculales > Berberidaceae > Berberis > Berberis vulgaris. The sequence continues at coordinate 35,155,461 of OY747126.1, read as the reverse complement.
GGGGTTCGTGGTATGCTATGATGGCATATTTTCAGTGGGTTTTCAATTGTCGCACCGCATTAAATGCATATGCAGGGGATAGGTAAATGTATCCCCTTCGCGCCAAACCTATTTAAGTAGGCTTTGAGGGGATTTTTTACCTTTATCTTCTCAAATCTTATTTATGTTCCGTACTGTGCTTTTTCAGCGTGATTGAGCTTGATTTTTTATTCAATCATGTGTATGCAGCTTAATTTCTCGCGAGGGCGAATTTAAAGCAGCTTAGACTTCTTCAAAATGTCCTTGTTGTCCAAGGACCTGGCTGCCCTTTGTAGGCAATACGAAATCCCCAGGGATCTGGGAGTATTGCTCTATTCGAAACGGGAATGTCGTTTTATTCTAACGGCGGGGTGTATCTGCCTATACAAGGCCATGATTGAGGCTGGCATGTGCTTCCCTGTTCTTAGCGGTATCTAGACCTACTTGAATTATTTGGGCATTACCACGGCTTAGATAATTCCGAGCGGATGAAGCATAGTAGTTGCTACTCTGATTAGGGGGAAGGATGTCTGAGTCCACTTGTCGACGAGGTTGCTTCATTCTCTGGCTTCCATCAGGACGAACAACCGTAGTGTTTGTTGGTTGGTGAGGCACATTGTCTGACTGGCTAGTTTGAGGATCCTGAGGATTGGTAGATGTACTGCATTTTTTGCCTCCGCGAAATCTAGGTACTTTTTTGTTGATGGTTTCCAGGTCGTCCGCCACTTTGGGGACATCTGTAAGTTCTTTTTGGTTTTCTATTAATATCTATCAATGTCTGACTCTTTGATTGTTTCTTACTAGGGCTACTTGATTCTATCATTCTCACTTCTAAAGAGGAGAATATGAGAGTTGACTTTCTTGCTCTGTTGTCGATGCCTATATTGGAATTTATCTATCCATATAATATAAGGCATAGTAGATTATTTTCTGGTTAGGCTGGTGACGTGGTGTGTGCCCTAGTCGTGCCTAGTGGTTATTCTTTGGGCGCCAAAGCACCGACACCTGGGTCTTAGAAGAGGAAGGTGCCGAATATGCCTAGCTCTTCAAATAAGAGAGCCCTGGAGGGATTCACTCTTCCTCCTGTTGCTTCTTAGATTGGGCAGGTGGACGGTGTGGGCCTGACTACTGATGAGGAGTCATCAGGAGCCCTTGCTCGTGTTGAGACTAAAATGAACAACCAGCGTCAGAGGTCACCGCTCTTGGCCCATCTATTGTGAAGGAAAAATTTGTTCATGAGAACACTGCCTGTGATGCTTTCATTGGTCTTGTACTGGAGTATTGTCTGAGCCTCCTTCCACCGTTGCTGATAAGGGGAAGGAGGTTGTTGAGTCCTCTCCCTCAGGAGGTGCAGGATGAGAAAAACGACTGGCTCCTGGTTCAGAGGGTCTCCGCACCAATGACGGGGTTAGTTCCCATGCACTGGTGGGTATTAAAGTGGATTACAGAGCTATTATTGTTGATCTGATGAAAAGGAATTTCTCTTGGGTTGCTAACCAACTACTATTGGAGAATATGGCTGCAGGGGCGCACCTCTATCACGGCAAGCAACTTCTGATGCTAGTAAGTTGACAACTCAGTTGTATTGCTAGTTAGGTTTTTCTTTGTGGTTTATTGTTTGTACTCGTGCTTTATTTTCTAACCCCAGGATGGCTCACCTGACCCATGTTGGTATAGCTGGTAGTGAGGTGGAGTCAGTACGGGATAAACACTTTGCCTTGGATACGAAGTTCGTCACAGGAGACATAGCTTGTTGATGCCCGTAGGGACGTAGACTCACTGACCAAGCCGTTGGCCGCTTTGGGTGATCTAGAGGCCCAGCTGTCCAAAGACTAGTGGGCTATGACAAGCACTTTGGTTTTTTAGTAATTTGTAGAATCCCTTCTGAAGGGCATCTAAGGGAGTCCAGATGAAGCCCATGCTACCCGAGCATAGCTATTTTCTGAACTGAAGGATGCTTAGAAACAACGAGACACAATGAGACAGGGCGATAGACGAGCATGTTATGTTTGCTAAGCGCACGTTGAGAAGTCTGCTACTGACTCTCAGAGTGCGCTAGTCAGTGAGCGCGCTGAGGCAGTTTGACTAAGGGGCTTACAGAGGCCCTTCAAGCACAACATTTCGAGCTCACCCAAGAACGTGACTTCGAGCATGCTCATCGTGATGCGGTGGTTCGCAAGTTGGCAGGCTCTGAAAAGAGCTTGGCCATGGCAGTTGAAGAGCTAAATCACTCTAAGGCATAGTGTGATGTTCAAAAGAAAGAACTTCGCGAGGCTGCCAATAAAGCTCGGGCCCGGTATGTTGCTAATGGGAGGATGGATTTAATAAATTATAATTAGCAAAACAATAGGGATTGGGACCTTTCCACCTATCGACCTCTTAGTTACGCTCGGTTCGAGGAGGTGGATGATTTTTTATCTTGTCTACGAGGTATCCCTGAAGCCAGTTCAGGCGTCGTGGAGACGATTGCCTATCTTGATATCCTAGAGTCTGTTTCAGACTTTTCTTCCCACGAAGTCATTTCTGACTCTGTTCCCGCTGAATGAGAAGTTTTTGTAAAAAAGAATTCTATCAATGAGAAAATTTTCCATTTGTTTATGCCTATAGTTTTCGTACTTTCCATTTACAATTCTTGCTTAGATTAGGTTGAGTAAAGGCTAAGTAGGCGGGTGTATGTACCCCCACCTGAAATAGGGCTTTAGTCTGGACTGAAACCCTTTCTTTGCATGTTTGAGCTCATATTCTGCCAATAGTAATAACTTAATCTTCTGTGAGAGTTAGGTTGTAGGATAGTCAACTTTGTTTATGCGGGTTGCATTCCCATGGTGACGTAGTTACTGTATCTCTTAGTAGTTGAGCTTTCATAGGAGTTGTTTTTGTGCTGAAGACTGCACTTCCTTGCTGGTCTTGTCAATCCTGAGGAGAACTTTGAATCAAAGGGGAGTTGTCTTTTCCTTTCTAGTATGGGCTCCCATAATACGTCCTAGTCCTAAATAGGAGCTAGGTTGTAGAGAAGACATCTTCTCCCGAATAGGTTGGACTCCTTGCATTTATTTGGCTAACTCGTTGATAGGTTTTAAGGCGAAAAGAAGTAGTTTCTGCTCATCTGGGCTTGACTTTATATTAGACCACAATCCTAAACATGATTTTGGTTGTTGAGGAACCATCTTTGCCCGAACGGTCTAGGTTCCTGTACTCCTTAGGTACAGTCCTTGAGAGGACATGCGTTGGGAAGAAGTCTCTAGGCCTGTCTAGGCTAGAATTTATAATATACCTCATTCTGAAATAGGAGTTGGGTTGTTGAGGAACCATCTTCGCCCCAATGGGTTAGGCTCATGTAGTTTTCTGACTCAATGCTTTGGAGGATCTACGCTGGGAAGAAGTCTTTTATGCCTGTCTAAGCTAGACTGTATAATATACCTCAATCCTGAACAGGAGTTGGGTTGCTGAGGAACCATATTTGCCCGAACGGGCTAGGCTCTTGTAGTCCTCTGGCTTGGGTGGACCCGCATTGGGAAGAAGTCTTATGCACTTGTCTAGGAAAGACTGTATAATGTACCTTAATCTTGAACAAGAGTTGGGTTGCTGGGAACCATCTTTGCTTGAATGGGCTAGGCTCTTGTAGTCATCTAGCTTAGTCCTTGAGAGAAAATGTGCTGAGAAGAAGTATTCTAGGCCGGTCTAGGCTAGACTTCATTCAAGCGGTGAGTTATCCATGGACTGAGCTTGATCCGAGGCGCCATACTTGGCGGGCTAGGTCACTTATGTGGCGAGCTATCATTACCTTCAGTGGGGCTAGGCTAGGTCGCATGTTCAACATTTTTGTCCCTGTAACTGGACCAGGTTATCTTAGGAGTGGTGAGTCGTCCGGAGACTAGACTCCCCTACTCGCAGAGAACTGTCCGTGGACTAGGTTCGCCCACTTGCGATAGACTGTCAATGGACTGGGTCCGGTCTGCATGTGTTACTTGGCAGTCTTGTGGTTGGACTAGGTTATCTTAGGAGCGGTGAGTCGTCCGTGGAATGGACTCGCCATCTTGTCGTGTATTGCCCGTCGACTAGGTCCGGTCCCCTTGCCATGAATTGTTTGTGGACTGGGTTCAAGCTGCACTTGCGATGCCTTGGCTCCTGAGGCAGACTAGGTCATTTATGAAGCAAGCTGTCGACATCCTGAATAGTACTAGGCTCACCCGCTTGTGCACCATTTTGATCCCCGTGTTAGAAACATGCTTCGTTAGGCCGTGAGTTGTCCTTGGACTAGGCTCGACCCGCTGTATTAGACCTCGATTGCCTAGGAAGGCTAGGTCAATTATGTGGCGAGCCATCATCGCCTTCATTGGTGCTAGGCTCGGCTGCTTGTGTGCCATTTCAGCCTCCGTATTAGGATCGGGTCTTTCCCTGTACGAGTTGAGCATGGAGTAGAGTCGTTTTCAAAGAGATTACCTTTATTGATCTTCTTCAAAAGTGCTACATGCTACTCTCGATGTTCCTTACCATTAAGCCCTCGGCTTGTTTGTTCATCTTCCTTCAGAGGAACTTGAGTCGTCGTGGTCACTTACTCGATATTTTCATTGTCACATAATGGCATTCTTTAGCGGACAACTTATCTACCTTGATATTTCTTGTCTTTCCGTTGACAGGATACTTAAGGCACTGGTGCCGTGTGGAGACCACTGCTCACATCTGGTGGAGGGAAGGTCTTCACAGAATTATATTGTATGCATAGGGGCCATCTATGACGAACTTCATCATAGGAGCGTCACTGGTTCCCCTACTCTTACGGTTAGGCTGATGCTCCAGTCCGAGTAACTTCAAGCACCGCTAAAGCCAAATCATCACCTGGTTGTCCGGTTTCAACTCCTCATTTCTCAGTCTTATCCTGCGTAATGCTTCTAGGAAAACGATATTGGTTGAGCTCCCTTTGTTCACCAGCGACCTTTTGACACCCTATTTCGATATTGAAATCATGATAACCAGGGCATCGTTGTGCGGGGAGTAAAACCCTTATATGTCCTGCTCGGTGAATATCATGTACGGGGTTGGGTTTTTACTCAGGCATGTAGGATTGGGTGGTCTATGCAGTGGGGACCTATCTCCAGCTCTCGGATTGCCCACTTGGATTTTTCTAGTCTGTTGCGCACACTGTGATGTCTGCAATGTTTTCCTTGGTTTTTGTGGTGGTTTCTTCTTTCTTTTTCTCTTGGGGCTATTTCTAGTCAAAATTTATGAATTCTCTGATTTTTCCCATTCGAACCCAATACTCTATCTTGTTCTTGAGACTTTGGCAGTTCTGGGTGATGTGACTGTGGTCCTTGTGATAGGCACAATATTTGCTCCTATCACACCATGGAGGATTTCTTTTGATATTTGGAGGCCACTTGGTGTGATCTCAGTTTTTTATGGCGGAGAGGATATGGCCAAGCTGAAGTTGAGGGGAGCAAACTCATTGAACCTTGCTTCAACCTTGCTATCACTTTTCCCTCTTTGACTTATCCTCATTTTCGCGACTTTTTTCTTTCCTTTCTCCATGGTCCTGGGTGTCTGCTTGGCCTCGCCTTCAACTCCTTTCTTGGCGGCCAGCATCTCCTCCAAAATGGTATACTTTTACGCACTTTTTAGCAATTATGCCAAATCCCATGTGGGTTTCAGGGTGAGAAAGTTGTAGAATTGACCTCCTCGGAGGCCAGAAGTGAGGCAGTGACCAACGTGTCGCCGCTGCGACCATCGATTAAAGTCATCTCTTCATTGAAACCAGTGATGTACTCTCTGAGGGTCTCACCTTGCTACTTGAGACTTAGTAGGTAGTGAGGCCATTTTCTGATTCGCTGGCTTCCTACGAATTTGGTGATAAACGCCTTCTCCAAGACCTGGAACGAGTCGATAGATCTTGTCTTGAAATTGTGGAACCATGTCAGTGTTGCCTTCTTCAAGCTGGTGGGAAAACATTTCCACATGATGGCTTCTTAACTTTCCTTTAGCGCCATTACGTGGTGATAATGGCACATACGGTCCAGCAGATCTGATGTTTTGTCATAAAATTCGAGTTTTGGTGGGACGAACTTCTTTGGTAATGGGGCGTTCATGATTTTCTCCAAGAATGGAGGGACGGTGAGGTTGTACAAGACGTCCGGATTGGTTGCCCTAGTCGGAGCAGTTCTTGATTGTGGTACGGTCTGTTTTCAAGGCGTGGTGCCCGTGATCCTCTTTGTCCCTTAAGCTTTCCTGTCGACCTGCTTTTGATGAGGGATCTTCCCGGATCTCTACCACTTTTGTTTGGCTGCTGTCAATTTAGAGCAAATCGCCCACTACCTGCACTAGATGATCCATATGAAGCAAGATTTGTCTATGCGTGAGTCAGTCATGGTTGCCTTAGCGGCTAGGCCATGCAACTACTCTACTCCCTTGGTTGGATTGGTTTTACCCTATGAGGGGCTTCTCTAGCCGGAGTGTTGTTAGGTTCGGCATTGTTGATCGCTCGAGATATGGTGCTGCTGACCATTTCTCAATGCTTTGCTTAGCTAGAAAGAATATCGTGTGTTTGTTTCAAGGTAAACTTATTGTTTTTCCCACTGAATGACACATAAATGATGTGTTCAGATTTGTCCTTACTGATCCCAATGATTTTGAACCTGCAAAAATGAGCAACGGTTAAGCTAGAGACCACCATTGTTGTGGCTGAAGGCACCCCGATGCTTAAGTCAGATATCGATGCAACGAAGAATGAAGACAATATGTAAATTGCAATGTGTATGTGTACATTTCTTCTTCCTTTTACCATCTCTTATAGCGAGTTTTCCCTCCCAACTGTCCCTGCAATCGAGGGCGTGATGGATGGATGAGATCTCGCATAAGATCTCACATGTGCATGATTGAGTCTCTTTGGCACTTGGCTCTGTTTAGTACCCAGTGCTTGATTAGGCTAAGAACTGATTTTGTGCTAGTGGATCTCGGGCTTCTGATAGCTCTGAGATCTTTGTTTTGGGACTTTTTGTTCTGGGCCATGTCGTAAGACCCGTACCTCTTGGGCCGTCATGTCTTGGGCCTGGGCACCCGACTTACAGACTGAAGAACAATTTGAACATGAATCCTTTTGGGATTGCACTGAAGCCTTTTACGTGATAGGGTTAGGCCATGCCACGTGTACAATTATGATCTGGTCGATGCCTCATCAGTTGCCACATTGAGCTTGTGTAATTTGTGCTTGATCTTCTGACTTATAGGCTGGATTGGGCCGCCTAGGACTGTGTTGGGCTCGACTAGGGCATGACTTGGGCTTGGTCCGTCCATGCCATCTTCCATTAGGGTTGTTCGTGCCACGTGTACGGCTGCGATTACGTGACTGGATAATAGTTTTGGAGAGTATTTTTCAAAGTTTTAGTAGTTTTTAATTCATTTTTATTGAGTTGTCTATATATCCAAAAATGAGATTTGTAACTCTGTTTTCTAAATCAATAATTGGTTTCTTAATTTTATTTCGCTTCTCTTGTCGATTCAAGAGTTTGGTTTCTTGATTTTCTCTTAGTATTCTTATTTCATATATTCATCTTCAAAATCTCCCTTTTTCTCTTTTTCTATTGAAAGATTTATGTACCCTCCTCCAAATATGATACTTCGTCAAGTGGTTGAAGAGTAGGTTTAATTGATTCCTCAACCAAATACTCAGTTTGTTCCCCCGTCATCATCCGTCACCGTTTTATCGTCCTCAATTGCATTACACCTTTCGGTTTCACCCACTACTACCCATCATCTATTACGTTAAAAAGGTACATGAGACCAACACTAAAGAGTACGAACCCCTAACCAACCTTACCTAAAGAGTACCAACACCGCCATCTCTCTCACACCAACCCAACACCCACCAACTACTCTGACAACAATTCAAATCCAGTTCAGATTAATGCACTTACCATCATGTCTTCCACCTCAACAATCTCATGTCAAACCACTTGCCATCAAGCCAACCTTGCAACCCAAATCAATACCCTGAAAGATGCCATCGCCACCCTGCCTCCTTTCTTTTTCACTCACTGCTCCGAGATCATTCCCCCAATCTGCATTACTACAGAGAGTCGGTCTATGTTGCCTACTCAGAGAGATTTCGTGGGTTCGATTAATAACTTGGGCTTTCTTCATATGGACACGGGGACCTCACATGTGGGTCAGATACATAATAAATTTTCGGAGATAGGTCTAGACACAAACTACATATTGAGCCCAGCAGCTCCTCCTTTGGGCTCTAGTTCAGCTTATACTTCAAACCCAATTAGAGGAGCCCAGCTTAGAGAGCATGGACCTTATTACTCCACAGCGATTACACCAAGGTCAATACAAATGCCCGTACCTCCTCCAACAATCTCTCAGGGTCAATTCAATGATGAGTTCCACCTTGATCCTTCGCGATTAGTCTTCGATCGACTTTTTGGGCCTCCATCTCCAACGGTGCATGCTATCCTGGAATTATTCACTTCTGACCCGCCTTCACTTGCTCATAACTCTAATTTGGAAGCACTAGATAAGGATTTGATGACAATACACACTGCCACCTCCCAAGCAACTCAGGCTCTAAATCCGACTCCGATTGATGCGGCCGCTCACCTCAAGGCTTCACGCCGCAGAACCATTATCCGCAAGCGTGCACAATGTTTGAACAGGGAATCCATGGGGCATGAACCTCCTTCTCTCACAACAGATCTTTCCACATAGATCCTGAAGCAAGCTCTTAACACTCCTCCCACTGCTAGACGAACTAAAAGAGTTCAGGTAAAGGTAAAAGAAAGCTAGAGGAGGATCTCAATATGGTTCAGGAGGGGGGTTTCCTCACTACTGGAAAGCGACCAATGCTGGGTATTTCCTTCAGAACAGTTGACCAGAATCTCTTCCAACACCCAAGCTCTTTGACTCAAAGCACACAACATCCTGCTCATCCACCACCTCAAGGACCGCCCTCCTTTGTAGGGGCAGAGATCATTCAGCGCACCACTGCCAATGGTGACTCTTCTAGTCAGTCTTCGACTACCTTGCCCACCACACTTGAAGAAGAGGCAACCGCCTCCAAAGGGTCGCCCCGGGCACCATGACTGCCCCGAGCACGATGGAATGCAAGGGGCATCAGGTCGCTCTTGTCATTCCGGAACTTGCGAGCCCTCTCACTGCAGTCCAATCCTGACATTTTGTTTATATCCGAAACAAAATCTTTTTCACTAAAAATGGATCGTATTCACCAGAGGCTGGGCTACAAACATGGCGCTTCAGTTCTAGCTAGCGGTCTATCAGGTGGCCTTGCTTTGTTTTGGAGAGAAGGTACACATTTATCAATTATTTCTTCATGCAAATATTTTTTTTTCTTGCATAGTATTTAATTTCTATTCACAAATCACATGTGGTATTATTTTTGTTTATGGAGAACCAAATCCATCTATCCGTTCAAACTTTTAGGATGCTTTGTCACAATTGTACTCTCTGTTAGATTTCTCTACTCTTATTATTGGTGATCTTAATGCAATCTCTTCGCAGGAGGATAAATTGGGTGGTAGGAAAGTCACAAATTCTTCGGTTAAACATCTTAGACAGTTTTGGAGTACTCATAATCTTATTGACGTCCCGTTAAATGGCTCCAAGTTCACTTGGAATAATAGAAGGAAAGATCATCATGGTATCAAATCACAATGAGATAGAGTGCTGGTCTCTACCAGTTGGATGGAACTTTTTCAATCTGTCGTAGCTCACTCCATACACACTTCTACCTCTGACCATAGGGCCATCTCCTTACAATTGGTGACTTCTTCTAATTTAGGTCCTAAACCTTTCCTGTTTTTCCATATGTGGACTAGGGATCCTCGTTGAAGTGATGTTGTTAAATCCTCATGGACCCCTACCATGCACGAGCTTGGCTGAGAACTTTACACTCAAAACCAAAAACCTCAGTCGTAAACTCTCTCGTTGGAATAAGGAGGTCTTTAGGAACATACATCAAATTATCAAAGACACCTTATTACATTTAGACAAACTGCATAACTCCCCTCCCTTTCCAGATAATGCCTCCGCGATTTCGGTTATGGAAGACATGCTTCAGGAACTTTATCTTAGAGAGGAACTTTTTTAGCGCAACAAATCGGGAGAGTCATGGCTGACAAATGGTAACAAAAATACCAAATTCTCCCATCTCTAGTTTGCTTCGTAGGAAGAGGAACACCATTTGTCGTCTCCGAGACCAAAATAAGATCTGGCATACATCTCATAACTCGATGGGTTAGATTCTTAATGAATATTTTATGACAATCTTTCAATCCTCGAACCTTGACCCAAATCCAAATATTTTTTCACTTTTTTCACCACTGACACTGAAAATGAAGCCCTCATCACAATCCCAACGGAAAAGGAAATCAAACTTACCATTTTTTATATAGGAAGTCATAAAGTACCCACCCTAGACGGTTTCCATGCTTTCTTCTTTCAACAGTATTGGGACATTGTGAAAAAGGACGTGATTGTAGTTGTTACCAACTTCTTTATCACGAGCATTATGGATCCCAAACTCAATGAAACGTTCCTAGCCTTAATCCCTAAGGTCTCAAATCCGACGACCCCTGATAAATTTAGACCTATAGGGCTTCGAAATGTCATCGACAAGGTCATTTCTAAGATCCTTGCTACTCGCCTGAAACCTCTGCTAGATGACATTATCTCGCCTAATCAAGGTGTTTTCTTTAAAGGTCGATCCATCACAGATAATATCAATCTTGCCTATGAAACATTCTTCCAAATGAAACACAGTCGCCGCAAAGAGCAATGATGGATGGCCATCAAAATAGATATGGCCAAAGTATATGATAGAATTGAATGGTCCTTTTTGCTTCTCCTCTTTCGTCAACTTGGTTTTTGCGGAACATATGATCACTCTCATCCAACAATGTGTTTCCACTACTTCCCTCAGGGTACTCTTAAATGGCTCGCCACTTCCACCCATTAAATCAACTAGAGGTATTTGTCAAGGGAATTTTCTTTTCCCTTATCTTTTTATTTTGGTGGCAGAAGCACTGTCACGTTTGTTGACAAATGCTGAAACAAACAACCTAAAAAGCATTCATCTTCGATACCAATCGCCCTCAATAAGTCACATACTTTATGTTGATGACCTTATTATATTCACGAGACTGGATATCTGTCTTTATGCAGCACCATGATTCCTTAGGCGGACTAGGTAACTTAGGCACGGCGAGTTGTCGACACCTTGAATAGGATTAGACTTGGTCATTTTGCACCATCATGGTCCCCTTGATCGAACCAGGTTATATGAGTGTGGTGAGCAGTCGCAAGACTGGACTCGGTCCATTATGCGGCACCGTGGTTCCTTAGGTGGAAAAGGTAACTTAGGTGCTGCGAGTTGTCGACATCCTGAATAGGACTAGACTCGGCCAATGTATGCCATTGTGGACCCCTTGATCAAACTAGGTTATTCGAGCGCAATGAGTTGTCGCGAGATTGGACCCGGTCCGCTATGTGCCTTTATGGTCCTTTGGTTGGACTAGGCATGTTCTTGTTCATGGAGTCATATGAAATGAAATTCCTTAAAGAGAGTACATTTATTGATAATACTTCTTGAAGTGTTCTACATTCCATAGTTTTTTTTGACGCTCTCCACTCAGGTTTTTGAACCAATAGGTTATGGGCATATTGATCATTGTAACCTTATAGGACCTTTCCAGTTCAGACTCAGCTTGCCTTCCCCTCGGTATTTCGTGTTAGGCTGGGTTTTTCTGAGTACCCAATCACCAACTTTTAATTCTTGAGGTTTAACCTTCTTATTGTAATATTGGGACATCTTCTGCTGATAAGCCGCCATTCTGATGGACACTCCATCTCTTCGCTCTACGAGCATATCTAGTCCAACTCTCAGAGATCCATCATTGTCCTCCAGCCTGAACTCCTCCTTTCTGAATGTAGGCATTCCTAGTTCTACTAGAACCATTGCCGCACAATAGGCCAGGGCGAATGGTGTCTCTCAAGTCGGGATCCTTTTTTTGTGATATGATACACCAAAAAGATGTTCAGAAGCTCAGAGACCCAGAACCCTTTGGCTAGTTCGAGTTTCCTCTTAATTGCTTCCAGGATCGTTCATTTGAAGACTTCCACTTGTCCATTGGTCTGGGGGTGCCCTGGCATGGAATAATGGTGGCTGATGATCAGATTGGCACAAAGTTTTCTATAATTTTTCCCTCGAACTGAGTCTCATTATCGTTGACCAATGTTTTTGAAATCCTGAACTTGCAGATGTTGGATTTCCCAAAGGAAGTTCTCATTTTGGTTTTCTACAATCTTGGAGAGTGGTTCTACTTCTACCCATTTGGTAAAGTAGTCGAAGAAAACGAGGAGAAATTTATTTTTCTCAGAAATGGGGAATGGGCAACCAATGTCCATCCTCCACTTTACAAAGGGCCACAGGCTGGTCATTGGGGCGTACCTTTGACAATTATCACATTTAGAAACCAGGTATTTGGTACCTTGTTACATCTTCGCCCACTAGTACCCCAGTATGAGGGCCTTGTGAGACAATGTCCTTCCTCCAAATGGTTCCCGCATATTCCTCCCTGGATTTCTCTAAGGAAATAGTCTGCCTCATGGAGGGCCAGACAATTGAATAATGGGCCAGTTGCTGACCTTCTGTACAGTTTGTCATTAAGGAGTGTGAATCGCACCACCCTGTTATTTAACTTACGAGCCTCCAGCTTTTTTGCCTGGAGAGCTCAATCTTTTATGTAGTTGATTACGTGGCTCATCCATCTAGTCTCCTCGCTTGTGGAGAAAGCCTCTTGGAGTCCTTCTTTCTCTAGAGTCGACTTTTATGGTGCTCTATAAGTCCATCAGAGTCGTATGTTGCGGACGAGGCCTTCTTGGGCATAGTGTTCGCAACCTCATTGTTTGTCCTGGAACATCAACTAAATAGAATTATCTTGAATCCTTTCTTGGTGTTAATTGTTTTCTCACAATAGGTCATTATCCGATGGTCTTTAACGGTTAATTCATTGTTCACCTAGTTGATCACAAGTTGAGAGTTGCTGAACATTGTGATTTCTTCTACTCCAATCCCTATGGCCAATCTTAGCTCGTTTTAGAGGGCCTCATACTCTGTCTCATTGTCAGAAGCGCGAAAGCCTAATTTGATCGTCTTCCAAAAGGTGATCCCTTATGGGTATGAATAACGATCCCGCTTCCACTATTCTTCACATTGGATGACAAGTAACATTGCAGGATCCATCCTAGTGAGGGTGGTTCAGGGTTCTCATTTCCCTTTTGGCTTTTTGGCTTCGATTATCCTGTTCCAGTGAACTCAGCGATGAAGTCTTCCATTACTTGCGCCTTAATGGTTGTTCTCAGAGCATAATAAATGTCAAATTGTCCCAGCTTTACTGACCATCTGACCATTCTCCCTGACAGCTCTAGCTTGTGCAATATTGACTGGAGTGGATACTCGATAAGGACTGTTATTAGGCGAGCCCGGAGGTAAGGTCTTAGTTTTATGGAGAAGGTTACCAGTGCTAAAGACAATTTTTCCAGGTTGGGGTAGTTAGCCTCTGCCCCATTAAATGCATGGTTGATTTAGTAGATAGGCTTCTATTTCCCTTTTTCTACTCAAAACAGGGCTGAGCTAACGGCATGCTCTGAGACTAAAAGGTATATGTAGAACTTCTCACCCGAAATGGGTTTTGAGAGCAGCTTGGTGCTTTCCATGTACTCCTTCAGATCTCGAGAAAGCATGTTCACATCGTTCGCCCCATTGAAATTCCTTGTTCCTTTTTAGGATCTTGAAAAAGGGTACACACCTATCCGAGGATTTAGAGATGAATTTGTTCAGGGTGGCCATGCTCCAAGTCAAGCCCTAAACTTTTCTGATGTTCGTGGGTGATCTCATATCGGGGAGAGCCTGAATCTGCTTTGGGCCAGCCTCTATCCCCTTACGGTTGACTATGTAGCCTAGAAATTTCCCTGATTGTACTACAAAGGTGCACTTTTGTGGGTTGAGCTTCATTCGATATTTAAGGAGTTGGGAAAATGCTTCTTGGAGGTCCACAAGTTGATCGGGACTATGGAGGCTTTTACCAACATGTCATCGATGTAGACTTCCATTTTCTTTCCAATTTGTCTTTTGAACATCCGTCTTACCAGTCGCTGTTATGTAGCTCCGGCATTTTTAATTCGAATGACATCACCCGGTAGCAGTATGTGCCCATGCCCATTACGAAGAAGATCACCTAATCTAGTGGGTGCATGTTGATTTGATTATAGACAGAGTATGCGTCCATGAAACTAAAGAGGTTGTGCCCAAACGTTGTGTCGATCATCTGGTCTATCCAGGGCAGTGGAAAACTGTGTTTGGATAGGCTTTGTTGAGGTCCGTGTAGCCGACACAGACTCTCCACTTCCCATTTTTTTTTCTTTACAAAAACCATGCTTGCTAGCTAATCTGGGTAGGGTGACTCCCTTATCATGCAGTCATTTAATGGCCTGGTTGCACTAGGCACTACCGACCTCATTTTTTACCTGATGGGCTCTAAGTTAGGATTGACCGCTAATCAGTAAGTAATTATGGAGGGGTCGATTCCCACCATGTCCCTCATTGTCCAAGCAAATACATCCTGATTCTCTTTTAAAAAAGTGTCTAGTTGGCCTGCTAGCCTCCTATTAAGGTTGGAGCCTATGAGGAGAACGTTGGTGTTAATCGGGTTGTCCAGGTATGTGGTAATGGCCTCTTCATCCTACTGCCCGGTGTTTGGCCTTCTTTGCGAGCTGGAGGGAGGTTCAGCATCCAAAGGGGGAAATGTGCTCGCGGCCTGCAGGCATGGGGCCTCATGTGCTTAGATTGTTGTGACTTATCTTCTGGTTGCCTTCCTAGGACGTAATAACATTTTAGAACAACAGTCTGGTCTTTTCTAGTTATTCCTATTTCTTCGTCTGCATGATATTTATGACACTGGTGCTGCATGGAGACTACCGCCTCCATGTGGTGTAGCCAAGGTTGTCCCAGGATCACATTGTGCTCAACAAGGGCGTCTACGACTGAAAATTCTGTTATCAACATTGATGATACACCAAAATGGTCATATCCCTGAGCCATACACGTGTCATGATGATCTCAAGAAATTACAGGCCCCAGCATTAGCCCAACACTGATCCACCCCAAGTGGTTCCAAGCCTTCCTAATACAGTCCGCCAGATGGACACAAACTATTACAGCCTGCTAGGCCCATATGACTCACAAGTATCCTCTATACCTGTAAGCCCTACTAAGACAAGTATCACGAGGATCAGCTTCGTACAGGCAACTACAACAACTCTCTGCTTCCAACTAGGAAGCAAATACCAGAGTACATATCACACAGGAAAACTTCCTCTTATAGAATACCCTCCGATAGGGAACTATCTCTCGCGTATCTAGGAGCACAGGGCTAGTAGGGAACTTCCCTCCCACAACACGACTCCTAATTAGAGTAGGATTTCTACAAAGATTTCCTTCTTAAACTACACCATCGATGGCCTAGTCAAACCAGGACTCCTACACTATAAATAAGACATGAGGTTGGTAAGCTAAGGTACGCTACAAATTCCCTGTTTACAGCATTACATCTTCCTCAGATCCTAATATGACTTTGGCATGGAGTGTCATCGGTCACCACAACGGTGGTCCGTGGCTCACGTGCGTTACTTGTGCAGGTCCGCGGGTCAGCAAGACTAGGTCAATGCAGGGAGGGAAAAATGACTGCATCAGTTTGGCGTCGTTCGTAGGGAACGACAAGTTTCTAACCTTTCACTAGCGTCATCTCCCTTTGAAACACAGAGAGATGGTGACCACTTGATCACACAAAAATAGAAAACAAGGGGACACATCAAACGCTCAGTCTAGCGTTGTACCACTGCTTTCATCAATTTCGATTATGCACGGAAATTAGCTTCATGCCCCGCATTGACAACAACAACGACAGACTCTAGGATAGATTTGTTGTCATTTCAAATACAACAGATCGTAAAAGTGGTAGAGGCTCTTGTGTGACAAAATCTTCCCACTAATGGAGACCAGGAGCAGCACGGACCCCCATCTCCGGAGGATGGCAGAGATCAAGCACAGAAGAGTCAAGCCCCCGCTAGTTCTTATTGAACTAGAGGAGGTTGCATGGCTAACGCGGAGCCTGTCGCCAGGGCGGAGAGGCTCAACCCTTAGAACCCCCTCTGCAGAGGGGCACATGACCCAAACGTGCTGTACCATCTCTCTATCCCATTATTTGTGGATCAAATCATGAATGAGGCCCTTTCGAAAAACTGCACTCCCCCTAAGCTCAACTTTTACGATGAAACCACTGACCCATTCGACCACCAGCGCCATTACCAGCACATAATGGCTCTCAAAGAAGGATCCAAGTCAGTGATGTGCAAAAAATTTTCCCACTACCTTGAAGAAATCAGCAATAACATGGTTCCACAGGCTCCTGCCGAGGTCGATCGACTCCTTAAAGATGCTGGGAAAAGAGTTCCCGACGTTCTTTTTTAGGAGCCAGCATTTCCAAAAAGGCCCACACTACATACTCTCTCTAAAACACAGGTCTAATGAGACACTCAGAGAGTATGTCACGCGCTTCAACAATGAGTTGACACTCATCGATGGATGCAGCGATGACACAGCCGTGACAACATTCGTTGCGAGCTTAAATGAGGCAAAGGTCTACAAATACCTCACCTTCGACCCCCTCTGGACATGACAGAGCTACTCAAGAGTGCCCAAAAACACATGACCTTAGAGGAGTTGAGGACCGAGAGCGATAAGAAACCCTCCGCTCCTAAGGACAAGAAGGAGGGAAAGAGACGCGAGGTTGAAGAAAGGAGAAAGAGAAATCGCAATGACAATAGGGCAGACACTAGTAGGTCAAGGCCAGAGAAAGCCTCCAACTACATTGGATCCAAAGCCGTGACACCCCTCAATTCTAGCCCGTCGGACGTACTAAACTCCATGAAAAATAAGGAAGAGATTAAGTGGTGCCCAAAACAGCGCGGAGACCCCTCCAAGCATGTCAACAAAAAGTACTGTGTGTACCACAAAGAAGGCAGCCGTGATACCAATGACTACAAGAGTTTGAGGTATGAGATTGAGTACTGGATCGGCAGAGGCAAACTAAAAGAATTCAGGAACTCTGAGAAGCGACCAGAACTAACCAAAGATTGGGGGGACTTAGTTAAGGAGATAGAGAATGAGACTCCGGGCATCTAACTAGGCGTTAAGACTTCTTCATCCACGCGCATCTGACTAGGCCTTTATCATCCTTTGGCAAGTAATCATCATCAAGTGTAAAAGCGCTGCCTAGTCTCCCCCTTCCTCAGGCATCGTCATCCATGCGTAGCTGACTAGGCGTTGGGCTCCAAAAGCTGTCGTCATCAGTCGAAAATGACTATGCTTACCTGGTAAGTTCGAAAATCATTGTTTGTAGAAGAGCAATGATCCCTTGGATAGTTGTCATCATCAGGCGTGAGGGCACTGACTAGACTCCTAGTTCTTCGACCATCGTCATCTGTGTGCAGTGAACTAGACGTCGGGCACTAGAAGCAACTGTCATACGTCGTGAACTGACTAATATTAACTAGTAAGTTCGGCGATCATTGCCAGTAGAAGATCAAGGATCCCTTAGCAGGTCGTCATCATCTAGCGCGAGAGTGGTAACTAGACTTCCACTACCTCGGGCGTCGTCATCCATGTGCAATAGACCAGGCGTTAGGCATTAGAAGCCATCGTCATCAATCACAAACTGATTAAATTTACCTGGTAAGTTCGGTAATCATTGTCTGTAGAAGAGCAATGATCCTTTGGCGAGTCATCGTCATCAGGTGTGAAAGCACTGACTAGACCCCCCTTCCTCGGCCTTTGTCATCCACTCGTAGCTGATTAGAAGTTGGGCTACAAAAGCCGTCGTCATCAGTTTTGAAATGACTATGCTTAACTGGTAAGTTCAGCGATCATTGTCTGTAGAAGAAGAGCAATGATTCCTTGGCAAGTTGTCGTCATCAGGAGTGAGAACAATGACAAGACTCAGAAGCCATTGTCATCTGTCGCGAAATGACTAATATTACCTAGTAAGTTAGGCAATCATTGCCAGTAGAAAAGCTATGATCCCTTGGCGAGCTGTCATAATCTTGCACAAGAGTGCTGACTAAACTTCTACTTCCTCGGGCGTCATCATCCGTGCGCAACAGACTAAGCATTGCACGCCAGAAGCCGCTGTCATCAGTCGCGAACTAAATAAGCTTACTTGGTAACTTCGGCGATCATTGTCATTATAAGAGAAATGATCCCTTTATGAGTCATCATCAGTAGGCGTGAAAGCGATGACCAAACACATAATTCCTTAGCTTCGTCATCTGTGCGCTGCAGACTTGGCGTCGGGCACAAGAAGTCGTCATCATCAGCCGTGAACTGACTAAGCTTACCTAGCAAGTTCGGCCATCATTGTCTGTAGAAGAGCAATGACCCCTTGGCGAATCATCTTCATCAGCCGTGAAAGCTCTGACTAGACTCCCACTTCCTCGGTCGTCGTCATCTATTCGCAGCGGACAAGGCATCGAGCACCATAAATCGCTGTCATCAGTCGTGAACTGACTAAGCTTACAAGGTAAGTTCGGTTATCATTGAATGGAAAAGAGAAATGATCGCTTGGAAATTCATCGTCATCAGGCATGAGGGTGCTGACTTAACTCCCATTTCCTCAGCCGTCATCATCCACGCACATCTGACTAGGCGTTGGGCTTTAAAAGTCGTTGTCATCAGCCGCAAAATGACTATGCTTACCTGTTAAGTTCTGCGATCATTGCCTGTAGATGAGCAATGATCCCTTGGCGATTCATCATCATCAGGCGTGAGAGCACTAACAAGACTTCCGCTTCATTGGCTGTCGTCATCCGTGCGTAGCGGAATAGGTGTTGGGCCCTAGAAGCCGTCATGATCAGTCGTGAACTGAATAAGCCTACCCGGTAAGTTGATGCGGATTTAACTAACCTAAATAAATAGGTTAATTTAACCAACTTGTAATAACCGCAAGTGCACGGTGCCTAACTGGTAGACAACGGCAAGTACGGGTCGATCCCACGAGGAAAGTGGATGCAATTGAATTTTAGATTTTATCTACACTAATTTATAGAAAAATGGGGTTACAGTGTTTTTAAAACTAAACTAAAAATAAATTAAAGATAAGAAAAATAAAACAAAATAAAATGATAAGATGGATGGAATGGATTTTGTGTGGTTTAGATTCACCGATGAGCTAACAAAAATATATTTAAATCTAAATTACTGAAATATTAAACGAGAAGCTTTAGGGATGAGAATCCCTTGCTTACACCGAAGATGTGATCATTAAAATTTCAATTCCAATCATATCAAGTTTCTTTTAAACATTAACAATTTATCTCAAGCAATTGAACTTTCACCAAGCATTAAGTGTCTTTTTAGGGCACACTTAATCAAAGTTCAAGCTTAAAACTTTTTAGCATATGCTTTGAATATTAATCAAAGGTAAATCTAACTACCAAACATATCAATTTTTAATTGAACATGAAAGGTGAAAGCAATTAATCAATATTCAGAAATAAATTGTTGTTGAACAATAAAACCTTAATTCAGTAAAATAAATTTAAAATAATTCATACAACCCAATTAGTTTATCACAAGCTTGAGATGGTGGCACTCAGCAAATCAGCAGGTGGATGTGCACGAATCCCGAGGAAATGACCCAAAACCTGCTCTGTGGTGGTACAGAGCAAATTCGGGGGTGGAAATAGCAAAAACTGAATTAACTAAATCCCGCCCTCGCTACAGTGCTGCTACAGTAGCAGCGAGGTCCGGTCTTCTTCTCCAGCGAGACGGCGGCTCTCGCGGCCTCGTTCTCGCTCCTCGCGGCATCCCTCGTCCTCAAATCGATCCTAGAACCTGCAAAGACGAGCAAACAGTGAAAATAAACCAAGAAAACAGCAACAAAAACCGAAGAGAAATCGGGAAGAGATTCCCTGTTTTCGCTCCCTGTTTCAGTCGGTTGCGAGCTCTGTCGCGAGGTGGTGGTTGCGGTGCTTGGTCGGGTCGTGACGGTGGTCGTGAGAGAAGGAACTCGAGACGAAGAGAGGCCGAGAGAGGGGAGGAGCAAGCTCTCTCGCGAGACGAAACAGAGTGCGGCTCTGTTTCGCGGCGAGGTTGGTGGCTCTGTCGATGAATTTCTTGGCCTGTTGTGGTGGTGGGACTCGTGCGGAGGTGGTGGTGGTTGTGTGGACAGGGGAGAGGAGCAGGGAGTGGTGGTGGAGTTGGAAATTGGACGTGAAACAGGGTGGTGACGGTGGTCGCGAGAGAAGGTTTCGGTGGTGGCGATGGCGAGGTGACTGTGGTGGCGAGGTGACTGTGTGCTGAGTGAGTGGAGTGAGAGATGGATGAGTGGTGAGGGTGATTGTGAATCAATTTGAGAGAAAGAGGGTTGGTTTTTATCTAATTCTCTTCTTTTCCCTTCTCTTTTCTCTCCCCTCATTCTCACCCTATCCTCCTCTATTTATAGAGAAGGAGAAGGATTAGGTTTGGGTTTGGTTTTAGGGTATGAATTGGTTTTAGGGTATGAATTAGGTTTTGGGTTTTAGGGAATGAATTAGGTTATGGTTTAGGTTTTGTGATTGCTTTATACCACCATTGGAACTGACTAATTGTCGTTCCTTAACTTGCCGCTTTAATCTGATTTCATCGTTTACGCTTAAATTCCTACAAAGACATGAAAACGAAATAATTACTATAAAATATAATAATCGAAACACTAACATGTATAAATTAAGGGATATATTATGTAATAATTATGTGAATATCATAAGTTCAACAATCATTGTCTGTAGAAGAGCAATGATCCCTTGGCGAGTCATCGTCATTAGGCATGAAAGCGATGACTAGTCTCCCACTTCCTCGGCCACATCATCTGTGCACAGCAGACTTGGCGTCGGTCACCAGAAGTTGTTATCATCAGTCGTGAACTGACTAAGCTTATCTGGCATGTTTGGAAATCAATGTCTTTAGAAGAGAAATGATAACTTTGCGAGATCGTCATCAGGCGTGAAATCTCTGACTAGACTCCCATTTTTTCGGCCATCAGCATCAACTCACAGCGGACAAGGCGTATGGCACCAGAAGTCATCATTATCAGTCGGGAACTGAATAAGCTTACTTGGTAAGTTTCGCAATCATTGTCTGTAGAAGTGCAATGATCCTTTGGCGAGTAATCATCATCAAGTGTAAAAGCGCTGCCTAGTCTCCCCCTTCCTCAGGCATCGTCGTCCATGCGTAGCTGACTTTGCGTTGGGCTCCAAAAGCTGTCGTCATCAGTCGAAAATGAATATGCTTACCTGGTAAGTTTGAAAATCATTGTTTGTAGAAGAGAAATGATCCCTTGGATAGTTGTCATCATCAGGCGTGAGGGCACTGACTAGACTCCTAGTTCCTCGACCATCGTCATCTGTGCGCAGTGAACTAGACGTCGGGCACTAGAAGCAACTGTCATACGTCGTGAACTGACTAATATTAACTAGTAAGTTCGGTGATCATTGCCAGTAGAAGAGCAAGTATCCCTTAGCAGGTCGTCATCATCTAGCGCGAGAGTGGTAACTAGACTTCCACTACCTCGGGCGTCGTGATCCATGCGCAATAGACCAGGCGTTAGGCATTAGAAGCCATCGTCATCAATCACAAACTGACTAAATTTACCTGGTAAGTTCGGTAATCATTGTCTGTAAAAGAGCAATGATCCTTTGGCGAGTCATCGTCATCAGGTGTGAAAGCACTGACTAGACCCCCCCTTCCTCGGCCTTTGTCATCCACTCGTAGCTGATTAGGAGTTGGGCTACAAAAGCCGTCGTCATCAGTTTTGAAATGACTATGCTTAACTGGTAAGTTCAGCGATCATTGTCTGTAGAAGAAGAGCAATGATTCCTTGGCAAGTTGTCGTCATCAGGCGTGAGAGCAATGACGAGACTCAGAAGCCATTGTCATCTGTAGCGAAGTGACTAATATTACCTAGTAAGTTAGGCAATCATTGCCAGTAGAAAAGCTATGATCCCTTGGCGAGTTCTCATAATTTGGCACAAGAGTGCTGACTAAACTTCTACTTCCTCGGGCGTCATCATCCGTGCGCAACAGATTAACCATTGCGCGCCAGAAGCCGCCGTCATCAGTCGCGAACTAAATAAGCTTACTTGGTAAGTTCGGCGATCATTGTCATTATAAGAGAAATGATCCCTTGACGAGTCATCATCAGTAGGCGTGAAAGCGATGACCAAACACATAATTCCTTAGCATCGTCATCTGTGCGCTGCAGACTTGGCGTCGGGCACAAGAAGTCGTCATCATCAGCCGTGAACTGACTAAGCTTACCTAGCAAGTTCGGCCATCATTGTCTGTAAAAGAGAAATGACCCCTTGGCGAATCATCATCATCAGCCGTGAAAGCTCTGACTAGACTCTCACTTCCTCGGTCGTCGTCATCTATTCGCAGCGGACAAGGCATCGAGCACCATAAATCGCTCTCATCAGTCGTGAACTGACTAAGCTTACATGGTAAGTTCGGTTATCATTGTATGGAAAAGAGAAATTATCGCTTGGAAAGTCATCGTCATCAGGCATGAGGGTGCTGACTTAACTCCCATTTCCTCAGCCGTCATCATCCACGCGCATCTGACTAGGCGTTGGGCTTTAAAAGTCGTTGTCATCAGCCGCGAAATGACTAAGCTTACCTGTTAAGTTCTGCGATCATTGCCTGTAGATGAGCAATGATCCCTTGGCGAGTCATCATCATCAGTCGTGAGAGCACTAACAAGACTTCCGCTTCATCGGCTGTCGTCATCCGTGCGTAGCGGAATAGGTGTTGGCCCCAGAAGCCGTAATCATCAGTCGTGAACTGAATAAGCTTACCCGGTAAGTTCAGCAATCATTGTTTGTAGAAGAGCAATGATCCCTTGGCGAGTCATCGTCATTAGGCATGAAAGCGATGACTAGACTCCCACTTCCTCGGCCTCATCATCTGTGCACAGCAGACTTGGCGTCGGTCACCAGAAGCTGTTATCATCAGTCGTGAACTGACTAAGCATATCTGGCATGTTTGGAAATCAATGTCTTTAGAAGAGAAATGATCCCTTTGCGAGATCGTCATCAGGCGTGAAATCTCTGACTTGACTCCCATTTTTTCGGCCATCATCATCAACTCACAGCGGACAAGGCGAATGGCACTAGGAGCCGTCATTATCAGTAGGGAACTGAATAAGCTTACTTGGTAAGTTTCGCAATCATTGTCTGTAGAAGTGCAATGATCCTTTGGCGAGTAATCATCATCAAGTGTAAAAGCGCAGCCTAGTCTCCCCCTTCCTCAGGCATCGTCATCCATGCGTAGCTAACTTTGCGTTGGGCTCCAAAAGCTGTCGTCATCAGTCGAAAATGACTATGCTTACCTGGTAAGTTCGAAAATCATTGTTTGTAGAAGAGCAACGATCCCTTGGATAGTTGTCATCATCAGGCGTGAGGGCACTGACTAGACTCCTAGTTCCTCGACCATCGTCATCTGTGCGCAGTGAACTGGACGTCGGGCACTAGAAGCAACTGTCATACGTCGTGAACTGACTAATATTAACTAGTAAGTTCGATGATCATTGCCAGTAGAAGAGCAAGGATCCCTTAGCAGGTCGTCATCATCTAGCACGAGAGTGGTAACTAGACTTCCACTACCTCGGGCGTCGTCATCCATGCGAATAGACCAGGCGTTAGGCATTAGAAGCCATCGTCATCAATCACAAACTGACTAAATTTACCTGGTAAGTTTGGTAATCATTGTCTGTAGAAGAGCAATGATCCTTTGGCGAGTCATCGTCATCAGGTGTGAAAGCACTGACTAGACCCCCCTTCCACGGCCTTTGTCATCCACTCGTAGCTGATTAGGAGTTGGGCTACAAAAGTCGTCGTCATCAGTTTTGAAATGACTATGCTTAACTGGTAAGTTCAGCGATCATTGTCTGTAGAAGAAGAGCAATGATTCCTTGGCAAGTTGTCGTCGTCAGGCGTGAGAGCAATGACGAGACTCAGAAGCCATTGTCATCTGTCGCGAAGTGACTAATATTACCTAGTAAATTAGGCAATCATTGCCAGTAGAAAAGCTATGATCCCTTGGCGAGTTGTCATAATCTGGCACAAGAGTGCTGACTAAACTTCTACTTCCTCAGGCGTCATCATCCGTGCGCAACAGACTAAGCATTGAGCGCTAGAAGCCGCCGTCATCAGTCGCGAACTAAATAAGCTTACTTGGTAACTTCGGCGATCATTGTCATTAGAAGAGAAATGATCCCTTACGAGTCATCATCAGTAGGCGTGAAAGCGATTACCAAACACCCAATTCCTTAGCCTCGTCATCTGTGCGCTGCGGACTTGGCGTCGGGCACAAGAAGTCGTCATCATCAGCCGTGAACTGACTATGCTTACCTAGCAAGTTCGGCCATCATTGCCTGTAGAAGAGCAATGACCCCTTGGCGAATCATCTTCATCAGCCGTGAAACCTCTGACTAGACTCCCACTTCCTCGGTCGTCGTCATCTATTCGCAGCGGACAAGGCATCGAGCACCATAAATCGCTGTCATCAGTCGTGACTTGACTAAGCTTACATGGTAAGTCCGGTTATCATTGTATGGAAAAGAGAAATGATCGCTTGGAAAGTCATCATCATCAGGCATGAGGGTGCAGACTTAACTCCCATTTCCTCAGCCGTCATCATCCACGCGCATCTGACTAGGTGTTGGGCTTTAAAAGTCGTTGTCATCAGCCGCGAAATGACTATGCTTACCTGTTAAGTTCTGCGATCATTGCCCGTAGATGAGCAATGATCCCTTGGCGAGTCATCATGATCAGGCTTGAGAGCACTAACAAGACTTCCGCTTCATCGGCTGTCGTCATCCGTGCGTAGCGGAATAGGTACTGGGCCCCAGAAGCCGTCATCATCAGTCGTGAACTGAATAAGCTTACTCGGTAAGTTCAGCAATCATTGTCTGTAGAAGAGCAATGATCCCTTGGCGAGTTATCGTCATTAGGCATGAAAGCGATGACTAGAATCCCACTTCCTCGGCCTCATCATCTGTGCACAGCAGACTTGGCGTCGGTCACCAGAAGCTGTTATCATCAGTCGTGAACCGACTAAGCATATCTGGCACGTTTGGAAATCAATGTCTTTAGAAGAGAAATGATCCCTTTGCGAGATCGTCATCAGGCGTGAAATCTCTGACTTGACTCCCATTTTTTCGGCCATCATCATCAACTCACAGCGGACAAGGCGTATGGCACCAGAAGCCGTCATTATCAGTCGGGAACTGAATAAGCTTACTTGGTAAGTTTCGCAATCATTGTCTGTAGAAGTGCAATGATCCTTTGGCGAGTAATCATGATCAAGTGTAAAAGCGCTGCCTAGTCTCCCCCTTCCTCAGGAATCGTCATCCATGCGTAGCTAACTTTGCGTTGGGCTCC
The DNA here is from genome assembly GCA_963556465.1 of Berberis vulgaris. Classification (NCBI taxonomy): domain Eukaryota; kingdom Viridiplantae; phylum Streptophyta; class Magnoliopsida; order Ranunculales; family Berberidaceae; genus Berberis; species Berberis vulgaris. The sequence goes on along the minus strand of OY747126.1, from coordinate 35,129,898 downwards.
AAAAGCTGTCGTCATCAGTCGAAAATGACTATGCTTACCTGGTAAGTTCAAAAATCATTGTTTGTAGAAGAGCAACGATCCCTTGGATAGTTGTCATCATCAGGCGTGAGGGCACTGACTAGACTCCTAGTTCCTCGACCATCGTCATCTGTGCGCAGTGAACTGGACGTCGGGCACTAGAAGCAACTGTCATACGTCGTGAACTGACTAATATTAACTAGTAAGTTCGATGATCATTGCCAGTAGAAGAGCAAGGATCCCTTAGCAGGTCGTCATCATCTAGCACGAGAGTGGTAACTAGACTTCCACTACCTCGGGCGTCGTCATCCATGCGCAATAGACCAGGCGTTAGGCATTAGAAGCCATCGTCATCAATCACAAACTGACTAAATTTACCTGGTAAGTTCGGTAATCATTGTCTGTAGAAGAGCAATGATCCTTTGGCGAGTCATCGTCATCAGGTGTGAAAGCACTGACTAGACCCCCCCTTCCACGGCCTTTGTCATCCACTCGTAGCTGATTAGGAGTTGGGCTACAAAAGTCGTCGTCATCAGTTTTGAAATGACTATGCTTAACTGGTAAGTTCAGCGATCATTGTCTGTAGAAGAAGAGCAATGATTCCTTGGCAAGTTGTCGTCATCTGGCGTGAGAGAAATGACGAGACTTAGAAGCCATTATCATCTGTCGCGAAGTGACTAATATTACCTAGTAAGTTAGGCAATCATTGCCAGTAGAAAAGCTATGATCCCTTGGCGAGTTGTCATAATCTGGCACAAGAGTGCTGACTAAACTTCTACTTCCTCAGGCGTCATCATCCGTGCGCAACAGACTAAGCATTGAGCGCTAGAAGCCGCCGTCATCAGTCGCGAACTAAATAAGCTTACTTGGTAACTTCGGCGATCATTGTCATTAGAAGAGAAATGATCCCTTACGAGTCATCATCAGTAGGCGTGAAATCGATGACCAAACACCCAATTCCTTAGCCTCGTCATCTGTGCGCTGCGGACTTGGCGTCGAGCACAAGAAGTCGACATCATCAGCCGTGAACTGACTATGCTTACCTAGCAAGTTCGGCCATCATTGTCTGTAGAAGAGCAATGACCCCTTGGCGAATCATCTTCATCAGCCGTGAAAGCTCTGACTAGACTCCCACTTTCTCGGTCGTCGTCATCTATTCGCAGCGGACAAGGCATCGAGCACCATAAATCGCTGTCATCAGTCGTGAACTGACTAAGCTTACATGGTAAGTTCGGTTATCATTGTATGGAAAAGAGAAATGATCGCTTGGAAAGTCATCGTCATCAGGCATGAGGGGGCTGAGTTAACTCCCATTTCCTCAGCCGTCATCATCCACGCGCATCTGACAAGGCGTTGGGCTTTAAAAGTCGTTGTCATCAGCCGCGAAATGACTATGCTTACCTGTTTAGTTCTGCGATCATTACCCGTAGATGAGCAATGATCCCTTGGCGAGTCATCATCATCAGGCGTGAGAGCACTAACAAGACTTCCGCTTCATCGGCTGTCGTCATCCGTGCGTAGCGGAATAGGTACTGAGCCCCAGAAGCCGTCATCATCAGTCGTGAACTGAATAAGCTTACCCGGTAAGTTCAACAATCATTGTCTGTAGAAGAGCAATGATCCCTTGGCGAGTTATCGTCATTAGGCATGAAAGAGATGACTAGAATCCCACTTCCTCGGCCTCATCATCTGTGCACAGCAGACTTGGCGTCGGTCCCCAGAAGCTGTTATCATCAGTCGTGAACTGACTAAGCTTATCTGGCATGTTTGGAAATCAATGTCTTTAGAAGAGAAATGATCCCTTTGCGAGATCGTCATCAGGCGTGAAATCTCTGACTAGACTCCCATTTTTTCGGCCATCATCATCAACTCACAGCGGACAAGGCGTATGGCACCAGAAGCCGTCATTATCAGTCGGGAACTGAATAAGCTTACTTGGTAAGTTTCGCAATCATTGTCTGTAGAAGTGCAATGATCCTTTGGCGAGTAATCATCATCAAGTGTAAAAGCTCCACCTAGTCTCCCCCTTCCTCAGGCATCGTCATCCATGCGTAGCTGGCTTTGCGTTGGGCTCCAAAAGATGTCGTCATCAGTCGAAAATGACTATGCTTACCTGGTAAGTTCGAAAATCATTGTTTGTAGAAGAGCAACGATCCCTTGGATAGTTGTCATCATCAGGCATGAGGGCACTGACTAGACTCCTAGTTCCTCGACCATCGTCATCTGTGCGCAGTGAACTAGACGTTGGGCACTAGAAGCAACTGTCATACGTCGTGAACTGACTAATACTAACTAGTAAGTTCGGCGATCATTGCCAGTAGAAGAGCAAGGATCCTTAGCAGGTCATCATCATCTAGCGCGAGAGTGGTAACTAGACTTCCACTACCTCGGGCGTCGTCATCCATGCGCAATAGACCAAGCGTTAGGCATTAGAAGCCATCGTCATCAATCACAAACTGACTAAATTTACCTGGTAAGTTCGGTAATCATTGTTTGTAGAAGTGCAATGATCCTTTGGCGAGTCATCGTCATCAGGTGTGAAAGCACTGACTATACCCCCCCTTCCTCGGCATTTGTCATCCACTCGTAGCTGATTAGGAGTTGGGCTACAAAAGTCGTCGTCATCAGTTTTGAAATGACTATGCTTAACTGGTAAGTTCAGCGATCATTGTTTGTAGAAGAAGAGCAATGATTCCTTGGCAAGTTGTCATCATCAGGCGTGAGAGCAATGACGAGACTCAGAAGCCATTGTCATCTGTCGCGAAGTGACTAATATTACCTAGTAAGTTAGGCAATCATTGCCAGTAGAAAAGCTATGATCCCTTGGCGAGTTGTCATAATCTGGCACAAGAGTGCTGACTAAACTTCTACTTCCTGGGGCGTCATCATCCGTGCGCATTAGACTAACCATTGCGCCCCAGAAGCCGCCGTCATCAGTCGCGAACTAAATAAGCTTACTTGGTAACTTCGGCGATCATTGTCATTAGAAGAGAAATGATCCCTTGACGAGTCATCATCAGTAGGCGTGAAAGCGATGACCAAACACATAATTCCTTAGCCTCGTCATCTGTGCGCTGCGGACTTGGAGTCGGGCACAAGAAGTCGTCATCATCAGCCGTGAACTGACTAAGCTTACCTAGCAAGTTTGGCCAACATTGTCTGTAGAAGAGAAATGACCCCTTGGCGAATCATCTTCATCAGCCGTGAAACCTCTTACTAGACTCCCACTTCCTCGGTCGTCGTCATCTATTCGCAGCGGACAAGGCATCGAGCACCATAAATCGCTGTCATCAGTCGTGAACTGACTAAGCTTACATGGTAAGTTCGGTTATCATTGTATGGAAAAGAGAAATGATCGCTTGGAAAGTCATCGTCATCAGGCATGAGGGTGCTGACTTAACTCCCTTTTCCTCAGCCGTCATCATCCACGCGCATCTGACTAGGCGTTGGGCTTTAAAAGTCGTTGTCATCAGCCGCAAAATGACTATGCTTACCTGTTAAGTTCTGCGATCATTGCCCGTAGATGAGCAATGATCCCTTGGCGATTCATCATCATCAGGCGTGAGAGCACTAACAAGACTTCCGCTTCATCGACTGTCATCATCCGTGCATAGCGGAATAGGTACTGGGCCCCAGAAGCCGTCATCATCAGTCGTGAACTGAATAAGCTTACCCGGTAAGTTCGACAATCATTGTTTGTAGAAGAGCAATGATCCCTTGGTGAGTCATCGTCATTAGGCATGGAAGCGATGACTAGACTCCCACTTCCTCGGCCTCATCATCTGTGCACAGTAGACTTGGCGTCGGTCACCAGAAGCTGTTATCATCAGTCGTGAACTGACTAAGCTTATCTGGCATGTTTGGAAATCAATGTCTTTAGAAGAGAAATGATCCCTTTGCGAGATCGTCATCAGGCGTGAAATCTCTGACTAGACTCCCATTTTTTCGGCCATCATCATCAACTCACAGCGAACAAGGCATATGGCACCAGAAGCCGTCATTATCAGTCGGGAACTGAATAAGCTTACTTGGTAAGTTTCGCAATCATTGTCTGTAGAAGTGCAATGATCCTTTGGCGAGTAATCATCATCAAGTATAAAAGCGCTGCTTAGTCTCCCCCTTCCTCAGGCATCGTCATCCATGCGTAGCTGGCTTTGCATTGGGCACCAAAAGCTGTCGTCATCAGTAGAAAATGACTATGCTTACCTGGTAAGTTCGAAAATCATTGTTTGTAGAAGAGCAACAATCCCTTGGATAGTTGTCATCATCAGGCGTGAGGGCACTGACTAGACTCCTAGTTCCTCGACCATCGTCATCTGTGCGCAGTGAACTAGACGTCGGGCACTAAAAGCAACTGTCATACGTCGTGAACTGACTAATATTAACTAGTAAGTTCGACGATCATTGCCAGTAGAAGAGCAAGGATCCCTTAGCAGGTCGTCATCATCTAGCGCGAGAGTGGTAACTAGACTTCCACTACCTCGGGCGTCGTGATCCATGCGCAATAGACCAGGCGTTAGGCATTAGAAGCCATCGTCATCAATCACAAACTGACTAAATTTACCTGGTAAGTAGGGTAATCATTGTCTGTAGAAGAGCAATGATCCTTTGGCGAGTCATCGTCATCAGGTGTGAAAGCACTGACTAGACCCCCCCTTCCTCGGCATTTGTCATCCACTCGTAGCTGATTAGGAGTTGGGCTACAAAAGTCGTCGTCATCAGTTTTGAAATGACTATGCTTAACTGGTAAGTTCAGCGATCATTGTTTGTAGAAGAAGAGCAATGATTCCTTGGCAAGTTGTCGTCATCAGGCGTGAGAGCAATGACGAGACTCAGAAGCCATTGTCATCTGTCGCGAAGTGACTAATATTACCTAGTAAGTTAGGCAATCATTGCCAGTAGAAAAGCTATGATCCCTTGGCGAGTTGTCATAATCTGGCACAAGAGTGCTGACTAAACTTCTACTTCCTGGGGCGTCATCATCCGTGCGCATTAGACTAACCATTGCGCCCCAGAAGCCGCCGTCATCAGTCGCGAACTAAATAAGCTTACTTGGTAACTTCGGCGATCATTGTCATTAGAAGAGAAATGATCCCTTGACGAGTCATCATCAGTAGGCGTGAAAGCGATGACCAAACACATAATTCCTTAGCCTCGTCATCTGTGCGCTGCGGACTTGGCGTCGGGCACAAGAAGTCGTCATCATCAGCCGTGAACTGACTAAGCTTACCTAGCAAGTTTGGCCAACATTGTCTGTAGAAGAGAAATGACCCCTTGGCGAATCATCTTCATCAGCCGTGAAACCTCTGACTAGACTCCCACTTCCTCGGTCGTCGTCATCTATTCGCAGCGGACAAGGCATCGAGCACCATAAATCGCTGTCATCAGTCGTGAACTGACTAAGCTTACATGGTAAGTTCGGTTATCATTGTATGGAAAAGAGAAATGATCGCTTGGAAAGTCATCGTCATCAGGCATGAGGGTGCTGACTTAACTCCCTTTTCCTCAGCCGTCATCATCCACGCGCATCTGACTAGGCGTTGGGCTTTAAAAGTCGTTGTCATCAGCCGCAAAATGACTATGCTTACCTGTTAAGTTATGCGATCATTGCCCGTAGATGAGCAATGATCCCTTGGCGAGTCATCATCATCAGGCATGAGAGCACTAACAAGACTTCCGCTTCATCGACTGTCATCATCCGTGCATAGCGGAATAGGTACTGGGCCCCAGAAGCCGTCATCATCAGTCGTGAACTGAATAAGCTTACCCGGTAAGTTCGACAATCATTGTTTGTAGAAGAGCAATGATCCCTTGGCGAGTCATCGTCATTAGGCATGGAAGCGATGACTAGACTCCCACTTCCTCGGCCTCATCATCTGTGCACAGTAGACTTGGCGTCGGTCACCAGAAGCTGTTATCATCAGTCGTGAACTGACTAAGCTTATCTGGCATGTTTGGAAATCAATGTCTTTAGAAGAGAAATGATCCCTTTGCGAGATCGTCATCAGGCGTGAAATCTCTGACTAGACTCCCATTTTTTCGGCCATCATCATCAACTCACAGCGGACAAGGCATATGGCACCAGAAGCCGTCATTATCAGTCGGGAACTGAATAAGCTTACTTGGTAAGTTTCGCAATCATTGTCTGTAGAAGTGCAATGATCCTTTGGCGAGTAATCATCATCAAGTATAAAAGCGCTGCTTAGTCTCCCCCTTCCTCAGGCATCGTCATCCATGCGTAGCTGGCTTTGCATTGGGCACCAAAAGCTGTCGTCATCAGTCGAAAATGACTATGCTTACCTGGTAAGTTCGAAAATCATTGTTTGTAGAAGAGCAACAATCCCTTGGATAGTTGTCATCATCAGGCGTGAGGGCACTGACTAGACTCCTAGTTCCTCGACCATCGTCATCTGTGCGCAGTGAACTAGACGTCGGGCACTAAAAGCAACTGTCATACGTCGTGAACTGACTAATATTAACTAGTAAGTTCGACGATCATTGCCAGTAGAAGAGCAAGGATCCCTTAGCAGGTCGTCATCATCTAGCGCGAGAGTGGTAACTAGACTTCCACTACCTCGGGCGTCGTGATCCATGCGCAATAGACCAGGCGTTAGGCATTAGAAGCCATCGTCATCAATCACAAACTGACTAAATTTACCTGGTAAGTTCGGTAATCATTGTCTGTAGAAGAGCAATGATCCTTTGGCGAGTCATCGTCATCAGGTGTGAAAGCACTGACTAGACCCCCCTTCCTCGGCATTTGTCATCCACTCGTAGCTGATTAGGAGTTGGGCTACAAAAGCCGTCGTCATCAGTTTTGAAATGACTATGCTTAACTGGTAAGTTCAGCGATCATTGTCTATAGAAGAAGAGCAATGATTCCTTGGCAAGTTGTCGTCATCAGGCGTGAGAGCAATGATGAGACTCAGAAGCCATTGTCATCTGTCGCGAAGTGACTAATATTACCTAGTAAGTTAGGCAATCATTGGCAGTAGAAAAGCTATGATCCCATGGCGAGTTGTCATAATCTGGCACAAGAGTACTGACTAAACTTCTACTTCCTCGGGCGTCATCATCCGTGCGCAACAGACTAAGCATTGAGCGCTAGAAGCCGCCGTCATCAGTCGCGAACTAAATAAGCTTACTTGGTAACTTCGGCGATCATTGTCATTAGAAGAGAAATGATCCCTTACGAGTCATCATTAGTAGGCGTGAAAGCGATGACCAAACACCCAATTCCTTAGCCTCGTCATCTGTGCGCTGCGGACTTGGCGTCGGGCACAAGAAGTCGTCATCATCAGCCGTGAACTGACTATGCTTACCTAGCAAGTTCGGCAATCATTGTCTGTAGAAGAGCAATGACCCCTTGGCGAATCATCTTCATCAGCCGTGAAAGCTCTGACTACACTCCCACTTCCTCGATCGTCGTCATCTATTCGCAGCGGACAAGGCATCGAGCACCATAAATCGCGGTCATCAGTCGTTAACTGAATAAGCTTACATGGTAAGTTCGGTTATCATTGTATGGAAAAGAGAAATGATCGCTTGGAAAGTCATCGTCATCAGGCATGAGGGTGCTGACTTAACTCCCATTTCCTCAGCCGTCATCATCCACGCGCATCTGACTAGGCGTTGGGCTTTAAAAGTGGTTGTCATCAGCCGCGAAATGACTATGCTTACCTGTTAAGTTCTGCGATCATTGCCCGTAGATGAGCAATGATCCCTTGGCGATTCATCATCATCAGGCGTGAGAGCACTAACAAGACTTCCGCTTCATCGACTGTCATCATCCGTGCATAGCGGAATAGGTACTGGGCCCCAGAAGCCGTCATCATCAGTCGTGAACTGAATAAGCTTACCCGGTAAGTTCGACAATCATTGTTTGTAGAAGAGCAATGATCCCTTGGCGAGTCATCGTCATTAGGCATGGAAGCGATGACTAGACTCCCACTTCCTCGGCCTCATCATCTGTGCACAGTAGACTTGGCGTCGGTCACCAGAAGCTGTTATCATCAGTCGTAAACTGACTAAGCTTATCTGGCATGTTTGGAAATCAATGTCTTTAGAAGAGAAATGATCCCTTTGCGAGATCATCATGAGGCGTGAAATCTCTGACTAGACTCCCATTTTTTCGGCCATCATCATCAACTCACAGCGGACAAGGCGTATGGCACCAGAAGCCGTCATTATCAGTTGGGAATTGAATAAGCTTTCTTGGTAAGTTTCGCAATCATTGTCTGTAGAAGTGCAATGATCCTTTGGCGAGTAATCATCATCAAGTGTAAAAGCGCTGCCTAGTCTCCCCCTTCCTCAGGCATCATCATCCATGCGTAGCTGACTTTGCGTTGGGCTCCAAAAGCTGTCGTCATCAGTCGAAAATGACTATGCTTACCTGGTAAGTTCGAAAATCATTGTTTGTAGAAGAGCAACGATCCCTTGGATCACTACACCAAAAACCCCCATTAGCAACGGTTCTATACCGTGGGCGTAAGCCATTGCCACGGCTAAGAGCCGTGGACTACAGGGGCGTCGCGAAATCCTTTGTAACGGCTATAAACCGTTTCTAAAATTGTAGCAACGGTTTTATGCTTGAATGGGGGGCGTGATTTTCAGCAATTAGCAACGGTTATAAACCGTTGCAATAATAATAGCAACGGTTTTTAGCCGTGGCAACAATAGCAACGGTTTTAAGCCGTGACAAGGTGTAGATATTAGCAACGGTTATAAACCGTGTCTAATTAAGTAGCAACGGTTTTAAGCCGTGGCAACAGTTAGCCACGGTTTAAAACCGTGGCAAATTTTTTTTTTTTTTTAATAAATTTTTTTTTTTTTTTAATAATTTTTTTTTTTTGCTATCAAATGACTTTCACCATCAAAGAATTAATTGAAATCATAAATATTTCACCATCTGCAATTTCTTAAGTAGCCATTGCTACATCATTACTCTTACAATGATAGCTCAGGTGCCTGATCCTGGCCTGAGCGCAAAGAATCTAATCCCACGAGTTTGTCAAATAGTTTAATAACATTACATGCTCTCAAAATATAATCAAAGGATCAAAATGGAACAACCATAAGCTAGATTACACCATAGTGGGAAGAAAAAATTGATAAGTATTGTATTGCAGCAAAAGCTCCAAACTGCCTACAACCAAGAGACAAACAGATTGGTTTACAAAATGAATGGAAATGTGACGATGGTCATGTACTGGTTTAGAGTAGCAGAAGCGATATGAGAAGCACTGATAGAGATGACAAGAAGATACAGGCGGTCATGCGCTGATGACCACTAGGTCGTGATCCGGTTGGAGGTGATGCAGCACCACCGTCAGAGTTTGGCGTTAACTTAGAGACAGGAGGTAGAGGTGGCTCGGCTACATCACTTTCTGTGAGGGCAGGGTATGGAGCCTCTGCTGGTGGCAAAAACGATGGGGAAATAACTTCCATTAGACTACCAGGAAGAACAGGCAGCATGTAGCTGGGTGTGTCAGCCATGTCTAGGCACTTATTCCCTGCATAATACAAGTTAATAAAGAACATTTAGAAAACTATCTGTATTAATAACTAATTTTACACTAGTTGGCGTGCATATGCAATTGTTCCTTTTTCAGTTGGATTTGAATTGTCCAAATTAAGCCTAGCAAAATATTAAACTATAACGCTAAGCAGTAGAATAGGCGCTACTTACTTCTGTAAGCTACAGCAGTCCCTGGAAAATCGGTTATGATACCATCAACTGCTGTTCCACTTCCTGTGGCATATGAGTTTAGCTCAACTGTTGGATCTGAGAAGTAGTCCCATGCTTGCGAGACAAACTCATTTCTGAATAGAAATGCATAGACAGGAAGGTTGAATGAATGCAGCTTCTGTACAACATTGGTAGCGCCGGTCAGGAAGGCAAGATTTTTGGGAAAGACTGACTCTTTGGTGATGGCAACTGAATTTGCAAAGTTCTTGATGTCCTCAATAGTTGAGTTATCAGCAGTGCGAATGTTATCATCAACCATGTACATGCGCTTGTACCTAGGTTGTTCCTCCTTGAACTTCGTTAAAACTGCTTCACTGGTGGACTGGATGATAACCTCCTGGGTAGTCAGGGTGCTATATCCGGTTTTGTTTAAAGAATCAAGGACCGCATCAACTATGTCTAAGCCCTTAATTGCTGCAAGGTACACCGCATTCTGAAGAGGAGAAAGCAAAATGATTAACCCACAAAGAAGAGATCCAAGTCAAGATAGACATCTCTTTGCCACAGAAATGCCATAGATGCAGAGGTGTTATAATTATATTAAACTCACCTCTACACTGATCAAGACACCAGAAATAGACTTGTTCTTTGCAAATATCAGAAAGTCATCCAATGACATACCTTTTCCAGAACTATTTTTGCCTAGATGAGAAAAACAACCTGCAATAAATTTGAAATGTCAGAATTATCTACTGATGTGCTTAATATTTGTCACTCAAGGATAGTACAGGTTTGTCCTAATTATTCAAAATTTTGTACTCCAAGCCCATTGAAATAGTATGATAGTTCAGATAGCATAACTTCTCATGCTCAGATTATGTTGTGCAAAAAACGTGTCGTACTGAAATTAAAAGAGCCAGAAAAGAAGAATTAAGACATGATGCAGGACAAATGCATATTCTGTGCATTTCAGCATATATTACATTAGGACAAATGCATAACTTCTCATGCTCAGATTATGTTGTACAAATGCATATTGTGTGCCTCATCTATTAACAAAAGTTCACTATCAAAATTTTGGACTACACACCAGACCCAACATTCGAATAAAAACTAAAACTAAACAAGAATGTAGCAGCCTAATTCTCAATTCCATCAAAATAAAACTACTAAACTTGTCAAACCCACTTAAAAAAAAATCAACAAGTTTTTCAAAAAGCATATTTTTGAAGAAGGTAAATGATGCTAATCGGTTCAGGAAATATATACCTAGTTCATGGGAATAGTATGCTTCAATCAAACATATAAGGTTCACTAAATATAAACTTATTTGACAATAAATTACATATGGTTTGATTGAAAAGAAACGAGTAGGTCAGGTTCACCTATGGTAAGCATGGATTGTTTTGCCTTTAAACGCAGCAATAGTGTGTTCAACACATCCAGATTCATTTAAGGTGTCAGCGTGAAGGTTAACCTGTAGAAAGATATCATTAAGGCTTGATAGTATAGAGCAAATTTGTAAATTTCGCTAATTCAGATTTCTGATATAATATAATTACAAACAATAATTAAATATCAATACCATTAAGCTTATATAAAAAAAAATAGTAATAATAACAGAGCAACATTCACAAATAAAAAATTTGACTGAAAACAAAAGTATAGTGAGCTTAGTGTGCCTCTTCATTTATTTGAATTCATCACCGTCCCATACTGACACTTCCAAACATGCCTAGATAGGACACTGATGCAAGAAACAAGAAACACCCTTTTTTTTTCAAAAGAATAATGTGTTCTTCATACTAGTTTATAAAATGGAAGAACACGAATGCATGTTTTCTTGTGGTTACTAGAGATATTTGATATGTCTCCAAAGCTTCTTATATATTTCAAATGATTCTCTTCTTCCAGAGATAATAGACTTACTTTGACGCCTTAACAAGGTCAAAAGTAACTTGTTCAGACAAATAAATGCCTTCAACAAAAGACTTGAATGACAGTGATATATACTCCAACAAATAAATGTCATCAGTGGACTGCAGCATAAATTTCATATGTGCTGGTGCAGGTGTACATGTTGTTGCGCGTGATCCATGCGACGGTCCAGTCCCACCTCCCACCAAAGTAGTGATGCCTTCAGGGATTATTAAAAGTTACTTTCAGAGACAACAACGTCATCATGAAGAGTCAATAACTGTTAGTTTTTTTGCCATGCTATAGTTGATTTTCTAGACCTATCTAGTGTTCTAGCATTCCTATCTATACATTTGGCCATTGCTAAGATTCTGTTAAGCTTGACTGCTCAAAGGAAATAAATAAATAAATATATAAATAGAAATCTAACCGCTTGATATAGCTTCAAATGTCATTTGAGGACATATGTAATGGACATGACAGTCTATCACCCCTGCAGTTACAATCATTCCTTCTCCAGCAATAACCTCAGTGTTTACCTAAATCAAAAAAATGAAAGTCTGAACATATGCTAATGACATGACAAGAATGTACACAAAATTCTAAGCAAGAACTCACCCCAACAATCATATTAGATGCAACTTCATCCATTACATCTGGGTTGCCTGCTTTCCCAATGCCAGATATCAACCCTCCTTTGATGCCAATATCAGCCTTGTATATTCCTGTGTAGTCAATAATCACAGCATTTGTGATCACAGTCTCCAGACAATCCTTTGCTGAATAGCCACAGGCCTGCCCCATTCCATCTCTAAGCACCTTTCCACCTCCGAACATACATTCTTCACCGTAAAGAGCAAAGTCTCTTTCTATTTCTACATATAATTCCATATCACCTAGACGGATTTTATCACCAGTGGTAGGTCCATACATGTGAACATAATTTTCACGGGGGACTACTGTCGTGAAATAAGGATCCATTCCAGTGAAACCTTCCCTGAAGAAAAAAAAAATCAATAAGACAGTAAAACTAAAAAGAGGAGCATTGTGTTGATTAGACATTTCATTGCTGCTTAAAATAAAATAAATACCAGTAGCACATTGCTGATGCCTGACATACCCAACTCATAGAAAAATGAGACATAGGCAATGCACTTAAGTGTTTCACTGCATTGCAAAATGAAATTCTTTAGCCATACATATGCATAACCAACAAAAAAAAATTCACTACACTAATAAACAAGAAACAAAAAAGACTCGAGCATTATCAAAACAGTCTATTGGTTTTTTTAATCTGATTAATTAACAAAGAACAGAGATAACAACTCACCAAGGAACAACAAAGCAAAACAAAGATGCCTGAAATTCCCCAATAGAGCGAACAACTCAGCCCCCAGCTTGCTGTCACAAAACAGACCAGCCCCAAACAGAGTCACGCCACTTTGTTTTAAGAGCTGTCAAGTACCTGTCGTAACAGACCCAGCACCAAGTAGAGTCGCGCCAAACAGAATCACGCCACTCTATTTTAAGAGTTGTCAAATACCTGCAATAAACTGATTAATTCCTGACCCTCAACAAAAAGCTTTCAACCAAGCTTGCCTGTCTTGGGTCCTGCTCCACGATAAAGGCAAAGAACTCATCACCAATCTTTTTTACCTCAAAGAGTCCTGCTCCAGTTCCAACATCAGATTCTTGAAGCTCATCTGGCCTGTTGACAACGACTGCGCCACAAGCCTTTGCAATCCTTTTGTTGTCAGTCTTCCTCAACCTTCTGATGGCACTTACTCCTGTCTTACTAAAGAAATGGCAGGCTAGGTCGCTTAGCCCCTTTTCTGTGATTACCAAGTCGGGTTTAAACTTAAGAATCTGAACACAGATTCCTTCAATGTATTCTTCTTCCATCTTCAGTAAAACTGCCCTGGTAGATCATTTAGCAAAACTACATTAGGTAATGCATAACTTGGACCAAGTACAGAAATAACGGACCATCAGTAATTAACTATATAGTTAAAATTGGAAGACAACTATTCGGTCTATTCTACAAAACAAATTACGATGCCAGGACACAAGGTATGCATGGACACTGAATCACTGATATAGGGTACAGAGTGAATTTTAGACAATTTAGAACACAGATCAACAGATACTAATAAGAGATCAAAACATTGTCCAGTATATTTATTTCGTAGAGAGGTGACCTAAGCTGACATTATTTGTATCAACAAGACTACAACCTCTAAGCAATATGCAATATGAATTTCGAACATGAAACCAAGATACAAACATAATGTTGTTATAATTTTTCATTTTTGTGTACCTAAAAGGATATAAATGCCCTCATAGAATCCAATAAAGTAATAATTTACAGAAACAAAATGGCGACCAATACGAACACATTTTTATAGTTCATAATAGGCTTCATGCTATACAGAAGCAAGATAGGATTACCATCCCATCACAAAAGAGTGCATAATATATAATATCTATTTGTTCACTTTGTATATCGAAAATTATTTAGCACCTTTTTTGTGTGTAAATGCATGTTCTAACTTTTACACGACACAAATCATCAACAATTTTCAAAGTCTTTCCTCTTTCACGAATATCTTATAATTCACAACTCCTGTCCTGAGTTTCTTCAATTCAAAAAGGACAAATATAATAGAACATAGACCATATGTTTACCCGCTCACATTATAAACCAGGAAAGGGATCTGAAACTAAATGTTCAAACGTCTTAATAAAAAAATCACAAATTCAGAACTTATATGATAGTAGTGAGACACAAACCATAGTTGCCTGAGGAAAAACACCAAGAGCATGTTGTCCCACATTATCGTATAAAGACAGACACCACCTTTTCTTGGCACGGGGGGAAAAATATTCTGCAACAAACTTCCTCCAGTATACAATGGTTTTGTCCTAAACATAGAAGTGCAGAAAAGTTAGGACAGTTTCTTCTTCCAAAAAATCAATAAAACGTTTCTGAACAGACTTAAAAAAAGAAAAGGCATAAATCTATCACACAGGCTATAAATAGCGAATTAAACAGTAGCTTACAGAAGGACGATGACGTTGATGATATAAATACATCATCAACCGCCGAGCACATACACCGTTCTGATAGGATTGCTTTACTACAGATGCCGGTTGAATTCCCTGTTGCTGCACTTGCTGTCTCAGCTGTTGCTGTTGTTGTTGCTGCTGCAATTGATGTTGCAACTGGGCCCGTTGCATTGGTGGCAAAGATTGCATGAAATGCTGCGGCTGTTGATGTCAAAGTTAGTAAAGAGCTATATGATGTATTTTGCAGAATCTCTACTAGCAGTCCAAGTAAAAACCTTTAAAACTGAAAAAAAATTTCCTGGAATAAAATTTTTATAACATGAAAGCAAGGAAAGAAGCAGAGTTCAAACTACGTAAGTCGTGGCAAATTTGGAAAGAGTAGAGACACATGAAGATGAAGAGCACTTTATTAGAAATGGGCCATAACCACCATACTGATAGCATCCTATTATTATTGTGGAACCAGCCTCTAAAATTTCCACAAATCAATCAAAAATGCTCTCACAATCTCTCAATACTATTTGTTAATATGGCTTTTTGGCACGTAGAAAATTGTCTATATTCCTCATGTTATGCAATCATATTTCTTTTGTTATTAAGTTTTGGTTGAATTTTATTATAGTACAATGCAACTGTAAGTCCAAAATATATTGCTTTTGCTTTTTCAACTAGTTTAGACTCAAATAGTATGGATCAACATGTTATGATAAAATTTTAGAATTTTTTTCAACAAAGGAACAAGCCTTTCACGTACCAACATAAAATTAGCATGTTTCATACACATTCATCAAAGAACCACCCAGAATTACGTCAACGTTGAAGAGTCAACATCACTAAACTATATATCATCTACCTATTGACCAAAAACAAATGATCCAAATTGAAAACTAAAGACAATAAGCTCACCAGAGTTGCCAACTCAAACTGCAGTCCCAACTCTTGCATTCACTAAAGACCTGCTTCCCTAGCAAACTCATCTGCTCATAACCTGAATCCATCAAATTCCAAGCTATAAGAATTCTTTCAAGCATTTTATCAAACTGTTGCACACTAACTAGATTTTGCATAGAAACTGAAGATCAATTTGGACGAACAAATTCAAACCAAACCCATGAACAAAAACATGAGAAGAAATGGTGCCGCCATTATCAAAAGCAGATAAATCAGCACATGAAGAAGAAGAGAGCTTGGTAGATTGGGAGAGTGAGAAGGTGAAGGAACTTTTTGTTCATTTGGTTTCATTCAAGAAAATGGCGGCAGTAAGTAGTGGACCCATTTAGCTAACACCTGAAGTTTTGATTCTAACCTCAAATCTGATCCTAAGTAAAGCTGCAAGTTGGGCAGGCTCTACCCAACATTTACACAGCAACGAGCCTGTTGAATCTTTCCAAACTTGCCAAAATAACAATTGTACCAATGACATTTATTTTTAATAGGTAAACTGAATGAAATTAGACAAAAATGATAAACACTAGTCTTCGTGTGTGTGCACGAGTACTGACATAGTAATACTACTGTGTCTATTGCACAATGATAGCATGCACTATAGGGTCCGAGGTTCTTAGGAAAACATCAAAGTGACATTAACCACCATACTGAACAATTATAGGGCCATAAAATTTGATTGATGCATGCCAACAGGAAACATACAAAAATAGAAACTTTGGAACTAAAGATAAGAACCGACATGCAGATAAAAACGGCATAAAAGCTTGAAACTATGCTACTTCTGTCACAACTGAACCACATGTACAATGTACATTCTAGCTACAGACCCAACAGAATATGCTAACACGAGAGCATAACTATCATCTAGGATGGTAAATTACTTCGACAAAGCAATCATGGAAGAAGAGTCTAATTGTTGCAGGTGCAGAAATTGGTGCATTCATTAATGAGTTTCTGAGTAGTACGTAGCACTTGAGCTACATGTGCATAACACCAAGTTGCAATCATAACACGAAAAAAGTGATCAACTTCTTATTCAAAACCAAATTTTTTTTTTTCAGAACAATTAACAAACACCACCGAACTCCATCACTACATTCTAGCAGGCGTGTTTGTAAAAGTAGCATGCAAAAATAGCACTCATCCTTTTTCTTTGGTGCAAATATTCCTACTCTAGAAATGGAAGAAAACAAGGTGCTCACTCACTCATTCACACCACTCACAGCACATGCACTGAAGAGGTGCTCTCACCATCATGAGCAGAGAATTACCTGAATGGTCCTGATTGATTGAGATGTTGTATGAAACAAGAAAGACAGAATTGCAGTTGACCAAGTGAGCACCCATTTGGAAAATTTGTTGTTTAGAGCACCCACCACCAACAACAACAAAAGCTGTGAACCCCACATCCCTCTGTGTTGTGATATGCTCTCATGCACCACTTTTGTGTATGACTTGGTTGTGGATCTGAAAATTGCAACCAGAACATATCAATATTCTCAGTGACGGAGTCACAGTTTTTATAATGGGGTGCAGAGTAATGAGTCATAGAGGCCTATGAGCCCATAATTACACCTATTCCTGAAAAAAATACCACCAACACCTATTACACCTCTGGTTTGAGCTTCTTCATTTCCTTCAAGAGCTATAATGTTTGTGTACTTACAGAGAAATGGAACCCAAACCAAACCAAGCAATAGAGAGACAGAGAAAGGGGTAATAGAGAATGAGAAGAAGAAGACCTGGGGTGCCTTTTCAATTAACTCCTGCACATAGTTTTCGCCAAAACATCGATGCCCAGCAATAGCATCATAGACTTGGCGAATGAGGGAGACTGGCTTGGTCTTCTAATCACAAAAACAAACAACCCAAACAAGATCAAATCACTTTCATACAAAAAAAAAAAAAAAAAAACCCATTAAGCTTTAACAACTAAACAAGAACCCCAAAAAACCAAGGGTACAGATTGATCAATTTTACAAATTGAAATATACCCAAATTCTAATTTTAAACAAAAAGCAATGCACAAAGCATGAAAACAAACAGTCAGTGGAGAAAGAACAAGAGAGAGAGATAGACAAGGACAAAACCTTTAAGCTTTCCACCCCTCTTCAACAACTTCTCCAAAATCTGAAACAAAGAACAAAAATATTATACCCAAATAGTCCTAAAAAAATTAAAACTTGAAAATAAATAAAGAGAGAAGATCTAACCTTCTTTCCAGCACTGGGTTTGCATCTCTTCCAACATTCCAATTAACCCATTCGATCAAATCACCCAATTTGCGACTTACAGAGAAATGGAACCCAAACCAAACCAAGCAATAGAGAGACAGAGAAAGGGGTAATAGAGAAGGAGAAGAAGAAGACCTGGGGTGCCTTTTCAATTCCTCTGAAATTGGATGAGGATGCGAGAACCCTAGAGGAGAACCGATTGAAGGCTGCGAAGGAGGAGGAGGATCTCGAAGCTCGAATGGCTAGATGGCCAAACCCCATCGCGTTTTGTTGCTTGTACAAACAAAGACATTGCACTGTGTTTTGGTTGTTTGGGTTGCTCGACTTCTCCCTCTCTCTTTCCTTCTCCTTCTCTCTTTCCCTCTCCTTGAAATTTTAGGGTTTTTTTCGCAAAGGGTTGAAAAGGGGGAGATGGAGCGGGAACGCGGGAAGCAATTTTTTTTCGCAAAATTTCGCCCGCGAGAAATCAACTTAATTCTCCACGCGTCCACGTTCAACACACGTGCACTTTTGCAACGGTTTTAAGCCGTGGGTCACTTTAGCCACGGTTTTTAGCCGTGGCAAACACACCAACGGTTTAGAACCGTGGCCAAGCCTTTTTTTAGCCACGGTTTTAAGCCGTTGGGCACTATAGCCACGATTTTTAGCCGTAGCAAACACACCAACGGCTTAGAACCGTGGCCACCCCTGTGTAGCTAATCAGGTCTTTTGGTGTAGTGGATAGTTGTCATCATTAGGCGTGAGGGCACTGACTAGACTCCTAGTTCCTCGACCATCGTCATCTGTGCGCAGTGAACTAGACGTCGGGCACTAGAAGCAACTGTCATACGTCGTGAACTGACTAATATTAACTAGTAAGTTCGACGATCATTGCCAGTAGAAGAGCAAGGATCCCTTAGCAGGTCGTCATCATCTAGCGCGAGAGTGGTAACTAGACTTCCACTACCTCGGGCGTCGTCATCCATGCGCAATAGACCAGGCGTTAGGCATTAGAAGCCATCGTCATCAATCACAAACTGACTAAATTTACCTGGTAAGTTCGGTAATCATTGTCTGTAGAAGAGCAATGATCCTTTGGCGAGTCATCGTCATCAGGTGTGAAAGAACTGACTAGACCCCCCCTTCCACGGCCTTTGTCATCCACTCGTAGCTGATTAGGAGTTGGGCTACAAAAGCCGTCGTCATCAGTTTTGAAATGACTATGCTTAACTGGTAAGTTCAGCGATCATTGTCTGTAGAAGAAGAGCAATGATTCCTTGGCAAGTTGTCGTCATCAGGCGTGAGAGCAATGACGAGACTCAGAAGCCATTGTCATCTGTCGCGAAGTGACTAATATTACCTAGTAAGTTAGGCAATCATTGCCAGTAGAAAAGCTATGATCCCTTGGCGAGTTGTCATAATCTGGCACAAGAGTGCTGACTAAACTTCTACTTCCTCAGGCGTCATCATCCGTGCTCAACAGACTAAGCATTGAGCGCTAGAAGCCGCCGTCATCAGTCGCGAACTAAATAAGCTTACTTGGTAACTTCGGCGATCATTGTCATTAGAAGAGAAATGATCCCTTACGAGTCATCATCAGTAGGCGTGAAAGCGATGACCAAACACCCAATTCCTTAGCCTCGTCATCTGTGCGCTGCGGACTTGGCGTCGGGCACAAGAAGTCGTCATCATCAGCCGTGAACTGACTATGCTTACCTAGCAAGTTCGGCCATCATTGTCTGTAGAAGAGCAATGACCCCTTGGCGAATCATCTTCATCAGCCGTGAAAGCTCTGACTAGACTCCCACTTCCTCGGTCGTCGTCATCTATTCGCAGCGGACAAGGCATCGAGCACCATAAATCGCTGTCATCAGTCGTGAACTGACTAAGCTTACATGGTAAGTTCGGTTATCATTGTATGGAAAAGAGAAATGATCGCTTGGAAAGTCATCGTCATCAGGCATGAGGGTGCTGACTTAACTCCCATTTCCTCAGCCGTCATCATCCACGCGCATCTGACTAGGCGTTGGGCTTTAAAAGTCGTTGTCATCAGCCGCGAAATGACTATGCTTACCTGTTAAGTTCTGCGATCATTGCCCGTAGATGAGCAATGATCCCTTGGCGAGTCATCATCATCAGGCGTGAGAGCACTAACAAGACTTCCGCTTCATCGGCTGTCGTCATCCGTGCGTAGCGGAATATGTACTGGGCCCCAGAAGCCATCATCATCAGTCGTGAACTGAATAAGCTTACCCGGTAAGTTCAACAATCATTGTCTGTAGAAGAGCAATGATCCCTTAGCGAGTCATCGTCATTAGGCATGAAAGCGTTGACTAGACTCCCACTTCCTCGGCCTCATCATCTGTGCACAGCAGAGTTGGCGTCGGTCACCAGAAGCTGTTATCATCAGTCGTGAACTGACTAAGCTTATCTGGCATGTTTGGAAATCAATGTCTTTAGAAGAGAAATGATCCCTTTGCGAGATCGTCATCGTGCGTGAAATCTCTGACTAGACTCCCATTTTTTCTGCCATCATCATCAACTCACAGCGGGCAAGGCGTATGGCACCAGAAGCCGTCATTATCAGTCGGGAACTGAATAAGCTTACTTGGTAAGTTTCGCAATCATTGTCTGTAGAAGTGCAATGATCATTTGGCGAGTAATCATCATCAAGTGTAAAAGCGCTGCCTAGTCTCCCCCTTCCTCAGGCATCGTCATCCATGCGTAGCTGACTTTGCGTTGGGCTCCAAAAGCTGTCGTCATCAGTCGAAAATGACTATGCTTACCTGGTAAGTTCGAAAATCATTGTTTGTAGAAGAGCAACGATCCCTTGGATAGTTGTCATCATCAGGCGTGAGGGCACTGACTAGACTCCTAGTTCCTCGACCATCGTCATCTGTGCGCAGTGAACTAGACGTCAGGCACTAGAAGCAACAGTCATACGTCGTGAACTGACTAATATTAACTAGTAAGTTCGGCGATCATTGCCAGTAGAAGAGCAAGGATCCCTTAGCAGGTCGTCATCATCTAGCGCGAGAGTGGTAACTAGACTTCCACTACCTCGGGCGTCGTCATCCATGCGCAATAGACCAGGCGTTAGGCATTAGAAGCCATCGTCATCAATCACAAACTGACTAAATTTCCTTGGTAAATTCGGTAATCATTGTCTGTAGAAGAGCAATGATCCTTTGGCGAGTCATCGTCATCAGGTGTGAAAGAACTGACTAGACCCCCCCTTCCACGGCCTTTGTCATCCACTCGTAGCTGATTAGGAGTTGGGCTACAAAAGCCGTCGTCATCAGTTTTGAAATGACTATGCTTAACTGGTAAGTTCAGCGATCATTGTCTGTAGAAGAAGAGCAATGATTCCTTGGCAAGTTGTCGTCATCAGGCGTGAGAGCAATGACGAGACTCAGAAGCCATTGTCATCTGTCGCGAAGTGACTAATATTACCTAGTAAGTTAGGCAATCATTGCCAGTAGAAAAGCTATGATCCCTTGGCGAGTTGTCATAATCTGGCACAAGAGTGCTGACTAAACTTCTACTTCCTCAGGCGTCATCATCCGTGCTCAACAGACTAAGCATTGAGCGCTAGAAGCCGCCGTCATCAGTCGCGAACTAAATAAGCTTACTTGGTAACTTCGGCGATCATTGTCATTAGAAGAGAAATGATCCCTTACGAGTCATCATCAGTAGGCGTGAAAGCGATGACCAAACACCCAATTCCTTAGCCTCGTCATCTGTGCGCTGCGGACTTGGCGTCGGGCACAAGAAGTCGTCATCATCAGCCGTGAACTGACTATGCTTACCTAGCAAGTTCGGCCATCATTGTCTGTAGAAGAGCAATGACCCCTTGGCGAATCATCTTCATCAGCCGTGAAAGCTCTGACTAGACTCCCACTTCCTCGGTCGTCGTCATCTATTCGCAGCGGACAAGGCATCGAGCACCATAAATCGCTGTCATCAGTCGTGAACTGACTAAGCTTACATGGTAAGTTCGGTTATCATTGTATGGAAAAGAGAAATGATCGCTTGGAAAGTCATCGTCATCAGGCATGAGGGTGCTGACTTAACTCCCATTTCCTCAGCCGTCATCATCCACGCGCATCTGACTAGGCGTTGGGCTTTAAAAGTCGTTGTCATCAGCCGCGAAATGACTATGCTTACCTGTTAAGTTCTGCGATCATTGCCCGTAGATGAGCAATGATCCCTTGGCGAGTCATCATCATCAGGCGTGAGAGCACTAACAAGACTTCCGCTTCATCGGCTGTCGTCATCCGTGCGTAGCGGAATATGTACTGGGCCCCAGAAGCCATCATCATCAGTCGTGAACTGAATAAGCTTACCCGGTAAGTTCAACAATCATTGTCTGTAGAAGAGCAATGATCCCTTAGCGAGTCATCGTCATTAGGCATGAAAGCGTTGACTAGACTCCCACTTCCTCGGCCTCATCATCTGTGCACAGCAGAGTTGGCGTCGGTCACCAGAAGCTGTTATCATCAGTCGTGAACTGACTAAGCTTATCTGGCATGTTTGGAAATCAATGTCTTTAGAAGAGAAATGATCCCTTTGCGAGATCGTCATCGTGCGTGAAATCTCTGACTAGACTCCCATTTTTTCTGCCATCATCATCAACTCACAGCGGGCAAGGCGTATGGCACCAGAAGCCGTCATTATCAGTCGGGAACTGAATAAGCTTACTTGGTAAGTTTCGCAATCATTGTCTGTAGAAGTGCAATGATCATTTGGCGAGTAATCATCATCAAGTGTAAAAGCGCTGCCTAGTCTCCCCCTTCCTCAGGCATCGTCATCCATGCGTAGCTGACTTTGCGTTGGGCTCCAAAAGCTGTCGTCATCAGTCGAAAATGACTATGCTTACCTGGTAAGTTCGAAAATCATTGTTTGTAGAAGAGCAACGATCCCTTGGATAGTTGTCATCATCAGGCGTGAGGGCACTGACTAGACTCCTAGTTCCTCGACCATCGTCATCTGTGCGCAGTGAACTAGACGTCAGGCACTAGAAGCAACAGTCATACGTCGTGAACTGACTAATATTAACTAGTAAGTTCGGCGATCATTGCCAGTAGAAGAGCAAGGATCCCTTAGCAGGTCGTCATCATCTAGCGCGAGAGTGGTAACTAGACTTCCACTACCTCGGGCGTCGTCATCCATGCGCAATAGACCAGGCGTTAGGCATTAGAAGCCATCGTCATCAATCACAAACTGACTAAATTTCCTTGGTAAATTCGGTAATCATTGTCTGTAGAAGAGCAATGATCCTTTGGCGAGTCATCGTCATCAGGTGTGAAAGAACTGACTAGACCCCCCCTTCCACGGCCTTTGTCATCCACTCGTAGCTGATTAGGAGTTGGGCTACAAAAGCCGTCGTCATCAGTTTTGAAATGACTATGCTTAACTGGTAAGTTCAGCGATCATTGTCTGTAGAAGAAGAGCAATGATTCCTTGGCAAGTTGTCGTCATCAGGCGTGAGAGCAATGACGAGACTCAGAAGCCATTGTCATCTGTCGCGAAGTGACTAATATTACCTAGTAAGTTAGGCAATCATTGCCAGTAGAAAAGCTATGATCCCTTGGCGAGTTGTCATAATCTGGCACAAGAGTGCTGACTAAACTTCTACTTCCTCAGGCGTCATCATCCGTGCTCAACAGACTAAGCATTGAGCGCTAGAAGCCGCCGTCATCAGTCGCGAACTAAATAAGCTTACTTGGTAACTTCGGCGATCATTGTCATTAGAAGAGAAATGATCCCTTACGAGTCATCATCAGTAGGCGTGAAAGCGATGACCAAACACCCAATTCCTTAGCCTCGTCATCTGTGCGCTGCGGACTTGGCGTCGGGCACAAGAAGTCGTCATCATCAGCCGTGAACTGACTATGCTTACCTAGCAAGTTCGGCCATCATTGTCTGTAGAAGAGCAATGACCCCTTGGCGAATCATCTTCATCAGCCGTGAAAGCTCTGACTAGACTCCCACTTCCTCGGTCGTCGTCATCTATTCGCAGCGGACAAGGCATCGAGCACCATAAATCGCTGTCATCAGTCGTGAACTGACTAAGCTTACATGGTAAGTTCGGTTATCATTGTATGGAAAAGAGAAATGATCGCTTGGAAAGTCATCGTCATCAGGCATGAGGGTGCTGACTTAACTCCCATTTCCTCAGCCGTCATCATCCACGCGCATCTGACTAGGCGTTGGGCTTTAAAAGTCGTTGTCATCAGCCGCGAAATGACTATGCTTACCTGTTAAGTTCTGCGATCATTGCCCGTAGATGAGCAATGATCCCTTGGCGAGTCATCATCATCAGGCGTGAGAGCACTAACAAGACTTCCGCTTCATCGGCTGTCGTCATCCGTGCGTAGCGGAATATGTACTGGGCCCCAGAAGCCATCATCATCAGTCGTGAACTGAATAAGCTTACCCGGTAAGTTCAACAATCATTGTCTGTAGAAGAGCAATGATCCCTTAGCGAGTCATCGTCATTAGGCATGAAAGCGTTGACTAGACTCCCACTTCCTCGGCCTCATCATCTGTGCACAGCAGAGTTGGCGTCGGTCACCAGAAGCTGTTATCATCAGTCGTGAACTGACTAAGCTTATCTGGCATGTTTGGAAATCAATGTCTTTAGAAGAGAAATGATCCCTTTGCGAGATCGTCATCGTGCGTGAAATCTCTGACTAGACTCCCATTTTTTCTGCCATCATCATCAACTCACAGCGGGCAAGGCGTATGGCACCAGAAGCCGTCATTATCAGTCGGGAACTGAATAAGCTTACTTGGTAAGTTTCGCAATCATTGTCTGTAGAAGTGCAATGATCATTTGGCGAGTAATCATCATCAAGTGTAAAAGCGCTGCCTAGTCTCCCCCTTCCTCAGGCATCGTCATCCATGCGTAGCTGACTTTGCGTTGGGCTCCAAAAGCTGTCGTCATCAGTCGAAAATGACTATGCTTACCTGGTAAGTTCGAAAATCATTGTTTGTAGAAGAGCAACGATCCCTTGGATAGTTGTCATCATCAGGCGTGAGGGCACTGACTAGACTCCTAGTTCCTCGACCATCGTCATCTGTGCGCAGTGAACTAGACGTCAGGCACTAGAAGCAACAGTCATACGTCGTGAACTGACTAATATTAACTAGTAAGTTCGGCGATCATTGCCAGTAGAAGAGCAAGGATCCCTTAGCAGGTCGTCATCATCTAGCGCGAGAGTGGTAACTAGACTTCCACTACCTCGGGCGTCGTCATCCATGCGCAATAGACCAGGCGTTAGGCATTAGAAGCCATCGTCATCAATCACAAACTGACTAAATTTCCTTGGTAAATTCGGTAATCATTGTCTGTAGAAGAGCAATGATCCTTTGGCGAGTCATCGTCATCAGGTGTGAAAGCACTGACTAGACCCCCCCTTCCTCGGCCTTTGTCATCCACTCGTAGCTGATTAGGAGTTGGGCTACAAAAGCCGTCATCATCAGTTTTGAAATGACTATGCTTAACTGGTAAGTTCAGCGATCATTGTCTGTAGAAGAAGAGCAATGATTCCTTGGCAAGTTGTCGTCATCAGGCGTGAGAGCAATGACGAGACTCAGAAGCCATTGTCATCTGTCGCGAAGTGACTAATATTACCAAGTAAGTTAGGCAATCATTGCCAGTAGAAAAGCTATGATCCCTTGGCGAGTTGTCATAATCTGGCACAAGAGTGCTGACTAAACTTCTACTTCCTCGGGCGTCATCATCCGTGCGCAACAGACTAAGCATTGAGCGCTAGAAGCAGCCGTCATCAGTCGCGAACTAAATAAGCTTACTTGGTAACTTCGGCGATCATTGTCATTAGAAGAGAAATGATCCCTTACGAGTCATCATCAGTAGGCGTGAAAGCGATGACCAAACACCCAATTCCTTAGCCTCGTCATCTGTGCGCTGCGGACTTGGCGTCGGGCACAAGAAGTCGTCATCATCAGCCGTGAACTAACTATGCTTACCTAGCAAGTTCGGCCATCATTGTCTGTAGAAGAGCAATGACCCCTTGGCGAATCATCTTCATCAGCCGTGAAAGCTCTGACTAGACTCCCACTTCCTCGGTCGTCGTCATCTATTCGCAGCGGACAAGGCATCGAGCACCATAAATCGCTGTCAACAGTCGTGAACTGACTAAGCTTATATGGTAAGTTCGGTTATCATTGTATGGAAAAGAGAAATGATCGCTTGGAAAGTCATCGTCATCAGGCATGAGGGTGCTGACTTAACTCCCATTTCCTCAGCCGTCATCATCCACGCGCATCTGACTAGGCGTTGGGCTTTAAAAGTCGTTGTCATCAGCCGCGAAATGACTATGCTTACCTGTTAAGTTCTGCGATCATTGCCTGTAGATGAGTAATGATCCCTTGGTGAGTCATCATCATCAGGCGTGAGAGCACTAACAAGACTTCCACTTCATCGGCTGTCGTCATCCGTGCGTAGCGGAATAGGTGTTGGGTCCCAAAAGCCGTCATCATCAGTCGTGAACTGAATAAGCTTACTTGGTAAGTTCAGCAATCATTGTCTGTAGAAGAGCAATGATCCCTTGGCGAGTCATCGTCATTAGCCATGAAAGCGATGACTAGACTCCCACTTCCTCGGCCTCATCATCTGTGCACAACAGACTTGGCGTCGGTCACCAGAAGCTGTTTTCATCAGTCGTGAACTGACTAAGCTTATCTGGCATGTTTGGAAATCAATGTCTTTAGAAGAGAAATGATCCCTTTGCGAGATCGTCATCAGGCGTGAAATCTCTGACTAGACTCCCATTTTTTCGGCCATCATCATCAACTCACAGCGGACAAGGCGTATGGCACCAGAAGCCGTCATTATCAGTCGGTAACTGAATAAGCTTACTTGGTAAGTTCGACGATCATTGTCTGTAGAAGAGCAATGATCCCTTGGCGAGTCATCGTCATCAGGCGTGAGAGCGCTAACTAAACTCCCAGCTCCTCAATTGTCGTCATCCGTGCGGAGGGGACTAGGCATCGAGCACCAAAAGCCTTTGTCAATAGTCGCGAACTGACTAATCTTACCTTGTAAGTTTTGCGATAATTGTCTGTAGTAGAGCAATGATCGCTTGGCATGTCATCGTCATTGAGCTTGAAAGCATTGACTAGACTCCCACTTCCTAGGCCGTCACCATCTATGTGCAGCGGACTAGGCGTTGGGCACCAGAAGGCATCTCATCTGACGTGAACTAACTAAGCTTTTATGGTAAGTTCCGCGATCATCATCTAAAGAACAACAATGATCCCTTGGAGAGTCATCGTCATTAAGTGTAATACTACTGACTAGACTCCCACTTCCTCGGCCATTGTGATCTGCTCGCAGTGGACTAGGTGTCGGGCACCAGAAGCCGACGTCATCAGTCGTGAACTGACTAAGCTTACCTTGTAAGTTCGACAATCGTTGCCTGTAGAAGAGCAATGATCCCTTTACTTCCTTTGTCGTCGTCATCCTCTCACAGCAGAGTAGGCGTCGGGCACTAGAAGTCATCGTCATCAGTCGCGAACTAACTAAACTTAACTGGTATGTTCTGCGAACATTGTTTGTAGAAGAGCAACGATCCCTTGGGGAGTCATTGTCTTCAGGCATAAAATGACTGAATAGACTCCTACTTCCTCGACCTCGTTATCTGTGCGTAGTGAAATGACTAAGTTTACTGGGCAAGTTCAAAAATCATTGTTGTAAAAGAGGAATGGTCCCTTTGCGAGTCATCGTCATCAGGCGTGAAAGCTTTGACTAGACTCCCACTTTCTCGGTCATCGTCATCTACTCACAGAGGACAAGGTGTTGCACACCAAAAATAGTCATCATCAGTCGAGAACTGAATAAGCTTACTTGGTAAGTTTTCCGATCATTGTCTATAGAAGAGCATTGATCCCTTGGGGAGTCATCGTCATCAGACGTGAGAGCGTTGACTAGACTCCCGCTTACCTGGTAAGTTCGGCGATAATTGTCTATAGAAGAGCAATGATCGTTTGGTGAGTCGTCATCATTAGGCTTTAAAGTGTAGACTAGACTCCCACTTCCTCGGCCGTCACCATCTACGTGAAGCGAAATAGGCGTCGGGCACCAAAAGGCGTCTCATCAGTCATGAACTAACTAAGATTACTTGGTCAGTTCGGCAATCATTGTCTGTACAAGAGCAATGATCCCTTGGAGAGTCATCATTATCAGGCGTGATACTGTTGACTAGACTCCACTTCCTCGGCCACCGTCATCTACTCGCGCAGACTAGGCGTCGGGCATCGAAAGCCGACGTCATCAGTCGTGAACTGACTAAGCATACCTGGTAAGTTTGGTAATCATTGTCTGTAAAATTCCAATGATCCCTTTACTTTCTTGGTCGTCGTCATCCGCTCACAGCGGAGTAGGCGCCGAGCACTAGAATCGTCGTCATCAGTCGCGAACTAACTAAACTTACCTGGTATGTTCTGCGAACATTGTTTGTAGAAGAGCAATGATCCCTTTAAAAGTCATTGTCTGTAGAAGAGTAATGATCTTTTGGCAAGTCATCGTCATCAGGTGTGAAAACGCTGACCAGACTCCCCCTTCCTCGGCCATCGTCATCCACGCGCAGTTGACTAGGCATTGGGCTGCAAAAGCCATCGTCATCAGTCGTGAAATGACTATGCTGAACTAGTAAGTTCGGCGATCATTGTCTGTAGAAGAGCAATGATCCCTTGGCAAGTTGTCGTCATCAAGTGTGAGAGCAATGACGAAACTCTCACTTCCTCAGCCGTCATCATTCGTGCGCAGTGAACTAGGCGTCAGGCACCAGAAGCCATTGTCATCTGTCGTGAAGTGACTAATATTACCTAGTAAGTTCGGGCGATCATTGCCAGTAGAAGAGATATGATCCCTTGGTGAGTCATCATAATCTGGTGCGAGAGCGCCGACTAGACTTCTACTTCCTCGACCGTCGTCATCCATGCACAACAGGCTAGGCGTTGGGTGCCAGAAGCCGCCGTCATCAGTCGCGAACTGAATAAGCTTACTTTGTAACTTCGGAAATCATTGTCATTGGAGATAAATGATCCCTTGGTGAGTCATCGTCATTAGATGTAAAAGCGATGACCAGACACCCAATTCCTCAGCCTCGTCATTTGTGCGCTGCGGACTTGGCTTCAAACACCAGAAGTCATCATCATCTGCCGTGAACTAACTAAGCTTACCTGGCAAGTTCGGCCATCATTGTCTATAGAAGAGCAATGATCCCTTGGCGAATCATCGTCATCAGCCATGAAAGCTCTGACTAGACTCCCAGTTCCTTGGCAGTCGCTGTCTACTCGTAGCGGACAAGGCATCGAGCACAACAAACCGTTGTCATAATTTGCGAACTGACTCAGCTTACATGGTTAGCTCGGCTATCGTTGTCTAAAGAGGAGCAATGATCCCTTGGCGAGTCATCATCATTTGGAGTGAGGGCGCTGACTTAACTCCCACTACCTTAGCCGTCTTCATCCACACCCATCAGACTAGGCATCAGGCACCAAAAGCCTTCGTCATCAGCCTCGAAATGACTATGCTTACCTGGTTTGTTTTGCGATCATTGTCTGTAGAAGAGCAATGATCCCTTGGCGATTCATCATCATTAGGTGTGAGAGCACTGACAAGACTCCCAGTTCATCGGCCATCTTCATCTGCGCGTAGCGGACTAGGCATCGGGCACCAGAAGGCGTTTCATCAGTCGTGAACTAACTAAGCTTACATGGTAAGTTCGGAGATCATCATCTGTAGAAGAGCAATGATCCGTTGGAGAGTCATCGTCATCAAGCATGATAGAGCTGACTAGACTCCCACTTCCTCGGACATCGTCATCTGCTCGCAGCGGACTTGGCATCGGGCACCAGAAGCAGACGTTATCAGTCGTGAACTTACTAAGCTTACCTAGTAAGTTCATAATCGTTGTCTGTAGAAGGACAATGGTCCTTTTACTTCCTTGGTCGACGTCATTCGCTCGCAGCGGAGTAGGCGTCGGGTAATAAAAGTCGTCGTCATCAATCGTGAACTAACGAAACTTACCTGGTATGTTCTGCGAACATTGTTTATAGAAGAGCAACGATCCCTTGGGGAGTCATTGTCTTTAGGCGTGAAATGACTGACTAGACTTCTACTTCCTCGAATCTTCATCTATGGGCAGTGGACTTGGCGTCGGGCACTAGAAGTCGTCATCATCAGTCGTGAACTGACTAAGCTTACCGGGCAAGTTCGGCGATCATTGTCTGGAGAAGAGCAATGATCCCTTTGCGAGCGAGTCATCATCAGCAAGCTCTGACTAGACTCCCACAAGGCGTCGTGCATCAGAAGCAGTCATTATTAGTCGGGAATTGAATAAGCTTACTTGGTAAGTTTGGCGATCATTGTCTAAAGAAGAGCATTGATCCCTTGGCAAGTCATCGTCATCAGACGTGAGAGCGCTGACTAGACTCTCACTTCCTCGGCCGTCTTCATCCACGTGCATCTAACTAGCTGTTGGGCTCCGAAAGCCATCGTCATCAGTCGCGAAATAACTATGCTTCCCTGGTAAGTTCGGTGATCATTGTTTGTGGAATGGAAATAATCCCTTGGCGGGTCATCACCATCAAGAGTGAGATCCCTAACTAGACTCCCACTTCCTCTGTTGTCGTCTTTCGTGTGCAGCGGACTAGGCGTCGGGCACCAGAAGCCATTGTCATCAGTCACGAACTAAGTAATCTTACCAAGTAAGTTTTGCGATAATTGTCTGTAGTAGAGCAATGATCGCTTGGCGTGTCATCGTCATTAGGCTTGAAAGCATTGACTAGACTCCCATTTCCTCGGCCGTCACCATCTACGTGCAGCGGACTAGGCGTTGGGCACCAGAAGGCATCATCATCAGTTACGAACTGACTAAGATTACCTGCTAAGTTCGACGATCGATGTCTGTACAAGAGCTATGATCCCTTTGCGAGTCTTCGTCATTAGGTGTGAAAGCATTGACTAGACTCCCACTTCCTTCGCCCATCGTCATCCACTGGTAGCAGACTAGGCGTTGGGCACCAAAAGTCGTCCTCTTCAATTGCGAATTGACTAAGCTTACTTGGTCAGTTCGGTGGTCATTGTCTGTAAAAGAGAAAATTAGCAAGTCGTCGTCATTAGGCAAGAAAACTATGACTAGACTCCCACTTTCTCGGTCGTCGTCATCTTCTCGCATCAGAAGCCATCGCCATCAGTCGGGATTTGACTAAGCTTACCTAGTAAGTTCGGTGATCATTGTCTGTAGAAGAACAATGATACCTTTGCGAGTCATCATCATTAGGCATGAGAGCGCTAAATAGACTCCCACTTCCTCGACCATCATCATCTGTGCATCGCAGATTAGGCGTTGGGCACAGCCGTCGTCATCAGTCGCGAATTGAATAAGCTTATTGGTGAATTTGGCGATCATTGTCGGTAAAATAGCAATGATCCCTTGGCGAGTCGTTGTCATTAAGCGTGAAAAGTGATGACTAGACTCCCACTTCCTAGGCCTCATCATCTGTGCGCAGCATACTTGGCGTTGGGCACCAGAAGTTGTTATCATCAGTCGTGAACAAACTAAGCTTACATGGCAAGTTCATCGATCGTTGTCTATAAAAGAACAATGATCCCATGGTCAGTCATCATCATCGGGCATGAAAGCTTTGACTAGACTCCCACTACCTCGGCCGTCATCATCTACTTGCAGTGGACAAGGCCTCGGGCATCAGAAGACGCTACTCAGTCGAGAACTGACTAAGCTTACCTGGTAAGTTCGGTGATCATTGTCTATAGAAAAGCAATGTTCCCTTGGCGAGCCGTCATTATCAGACGTGAGAGCGTTGATTAGACTCCCACTTCCTCGGTCTTCTTCATCCCCGCGCATCTAACTAGGCGTTAGGCTCCAAAAACCGTCGTCATCAGTCGTGAAATTACTATGCTTACCTGGTATGTTCGGCGGTCATTGTTTGTAGAAGGGCAATGACTAGACTTGCACTTCCTCGATCGTCGTCATCCGTTCGGAGCGGACTAGGCGTCAGGTACTAAAGGCCTTCGTCAGCAGTCGCAAACTGACTAATCTTACCTGTAAGTTCGACGATAATTGTCCGTAGAAGAGCAATGATCCCTTGGCGAGTCTTCGTCATTAGGCATGAAAGAATTGACTAGACTCCCACTTCCTCGGCTATCGCCATCTATGCGCAGCGGAGTAGGTGTCGGGCACCAGAAGGCGTATCATCAGACGTGAATGGACTAAGCTTACCTAGTAAGTTCAGTAATCATTGTCTGTGGAGGAGCAATAATCCCTTGGCGCGTCATTGTCATCAGGTGTGAGAGCATTGACTAGACTTCCACTTCCTCAGCCGTCATCATCCGTGCGCCGCAGACAAGGCGTTGGGCACAACCGTCATCCTTAGTCGTGAATTGAATAAGTTTACATGGTAAGTTTGACGATCATCATTAGGTGTGAAAGTGATGACTAGACTACCACTTCCTCGGCCTCGTCATCTATGCGCAGCGGACTTGGCGTCGGGCACCAGAAGTCGCCTCATCAATCTTGAACTAACTAAGCTTAGCTGGCAAGTTCGGCGATCATTGTCTGTAGAAAAGCAATGATCCCTTTGCGAGTCATCGTCATCAGGTGTGAAAGCTCTGACTAGACTCCCACTTTCACGACCGTCATCATCTACTCACAGTGGACAAGGCGTTGGGTACCAGAAGCTGTCATCATCAGTCAGGAACTGAATAAGTTTACATGGTAAGTTCGGCGATCTTTGTTTGTAGTATAGCAAGGATCCCTTGGCGAGCCATCGTCAACAGGCATAAGAGCGCTGACTAGACTCCCACTTCCACGGCCATCTTCATCCACGTGCATCTAACTAGCCGCTGGGCTCCAAAACTTGTCGTCATCAATCGCGAAATGACTATGCTTACCTGGTAAGTTCGGCAATCATTGTCTGTAGAATAGCAATGATCCCTTGGTGAGTTATCATCATTAGACATGAGAGCACTGACTAGACTCCCTTTTCCTGCGTCGTCATCATCTGTGTGCAGCGAACTAGGCGTCAGGCACCAGAAGCCATCGTCATCTGTCACGAACTGACAAATCTTACCTTGTTAGTTTGGCGATCATTGTTTGTAGAAAAGTATTGATCCCTTGAAGAGTCATCGTCATTAGGTGTGAAAGCGTTGACTAGACTCCCACATCCTCGGCCGTCACCATCTATGCGCAGCGGACTAGGTGTTGGGCACCAGAAGGCGTCTCATTAGTCGTGTACTGACTATGCTTACCTGGTAAGTTAGACAATCATTGTCTGTAGAAGAGCAATGACCACTTGGAGAGTCATCGTCATCCGGCGTGAAAGCACTGACTAGACTCCCACTTCCTCGACCATCATCATCTGCTCGCAGCGGACTAGGTGTCGGGCTCTAGAAGTTGTCGTCATCAGTCATGAGCTGACTAAGCTTACTTGGTAAGTTCGACAATCGTAATCTGTAGAAGAGCGATGATTCCTTGGCAAGTCGTCATCATCACTTGTAAAAGCGCTTACTAGACTCTTACTTTCTCGTCGGTCGTCATCCACTAGAAATCATCGTCATTAATCGTAAACTTACTAAGCGTACCTGGTAAGTTTGGCGATCATTGTCTGTAGAAGAGCAATGATCCCTTGGCGAGTCGTCGTCATCTGGTGTGAGAGCACTGACTATACTCTCGCTTCCTTGATCATTGTCATCTGCGCGCAATGGACTAGGCGTTGGGTACTACAACACAAATGTCCTTTAATAGCGTTTCAAAACGCTATGGTAGGATACCATAGCGTTTTAGAAAACGTTATGTCTGCCGGAGCTATAATAGACCCAGGTCTATTATAGCGTTTTTAAAACGCTTTTAGTAAGTTGGCCTATTATAGCGTTTCAAAAACGCTATGGTAGAGTCGACCATAGCGTTTCTGAAACGCTATGGTAAGTATACATAGCAAATTTTTTTTTTTTTTTTTTTTGATACCAAACAAGTTCTCCTAATGGAAACCACAATTCACTAGCGAACCAATACAACATATTCACCCAATGTTTTGAACAGCTTAAACAAGAAGAATAGAATAAGAAATGCTATGTGCATCCCAATAATACATATTGAATACAGTAAGGTTGCAGAAGAAAACTGGGCCATCTATTTTAATTCCATAACTCAAATTATAAACCCTTTGATATATTCCATTGCCAGATAAAATAAGTTACAATTGATTAGGAGATGACTATATTCATTCTAAACTGACTTTCTATCTCACATCTTCGACATTGTGTAGTCCATTGCATCCACCAGGTAGTCTGCAAACAAAAATACAAGAAATTAGAAAAATGAAAATTAACGCGAAAAAATAGAAGGCAAACAAATGACCTGGCTTGACCATTTTAGTTGATCTAAATGGGTTAGTTTGTTGGTTCAGATGATTTAGGTGATAACAAAGAAACTGCGAAAAGTTTGATGATGCATAACTATCACTGTATGTTATGGACAGGCAATACAATTTTTTCCAGTACATAGACTCGTACTATAAGTTTCGTAACTTGGAGAAAAATTTGGCATATGATTTGGAGATATGTTATATTCCTAGTATATACAGCTTATCTTCCATGTAAAGTACTAATCCCTCGATTAACATAACCTCAGAGTTCCATGAAATTCGGCCTTTCACAACTTTTAAGAATGACTAAAAGAGTTGTCAAATTATCTAGAAGAAAAGGGAATAAATGGATTAACTGAGTAGTTGTGTTTACAGTATCGCCACAGAGCATCAATAATTGGGATTTGGCAAAGATGGTAGGCTATGGAAGTTTATGTACAAGACTCACCAGCATCTTCTTTAGTGAAGCAGAGAGGAGGTGTTATTCTGAACACATTCCCATGAAAACCACCTTTCCCAATCAAGATTCCATGCTCTGGAAAATGATTAGTTTTGACTGTTAGAATATGCGCGGAAAGAATATCACAAGAAAATTAGCAGAGACAGAAAAAGATAGAAACCTCTCATTTGCTCCATAACGTAGAGGATTTCAGTTTTGGATGGAGTTTTCAATTCACGGTCGGTAACAAGTTCAACTCCAATCATCATACCTCTTCCCCTCACATCTCCAATGACTGCAGAGTTACAAATACTTGTATGAGATTACATAATTGCTTTTCATATATACAAAAGACATACTGTGGGGGAAAGGAATAGACTTACTTTCATATTTGTCCATGAGAGAAGCAAGGCGCTCTTTCATATAAGACCCCAGGACATGGGCGTTCTCCTGGAGCTTTTCTTTCTCAATTACTTTCAGAACTGCATGGCCAGCAGTTGTGCATACGGGATTTCCACCAAAGGTGTTGAAGTAACTACGATGCATCAAGACCTGTGCAATCTCAGGGGTTGTAATAACAGCACCAAGCGGAATGCCATTTCCAATACCCTGAACATATCACAGCAACAAACATATCAGCAGACTGAAAGTAACATTTACAACACAAAATGTCCGTAGAAAAACTTAACAAAGATGCAACAATAAGATAAACTTACGATACTCTCTTAAAAAAACTGCATGGAAAGTCGTATGAATTACCTTTGCCATTGTCACTATGTGAGGCACAACATCATGAGCCTCAAATCCCCAGAAGTGACTTCCTACACGAGCAAACCCTGACTGGACTTCATCAGCAATATAAAGTCCTCCAGCTTTCTTTACAATGTTGTATGCAGCAGGTAAGTAACCTGGTGCCAATTCTTTAATCCCACCAACACCCTGTAGACGATCATATTGACATTTCAATACAGTGATCATGAACTATTCATATGAAATAATGGAAGGAAGATGAAAGTAATACCTGTATGGCCTCCGAGATAAAACCACCCACACGACCAAAAGTTCTATAGTCAATGATATCTTAGACATCTTTGGCATGCTTCTCTCCATCTGAACCGAACGCACCTCTGTATTGATCTGGGTTCAACACATGGTGAACCCCACTCTGAATATGAAATAAATTATTGTAAGTTTATAGGAAACTAAAAGCCAAGCTTTATTAGATAAGAAATTTGGTATTATTTCAGATCCATTATTGCATTTTCCAACAAAAAACAAAGACTAGTACTTATAGTTTTGGAAGATACCAAAACATATGCTGAAATATTCATCACACATTTCAATGAAATAGCAAAAAGACAAATAAAGAAAAGTTCAAAAAGAAATAATTGGAAACATTTCTAAATCTTGACAAGCATAAACTGAACTATGAAAAGATAATATAACAAATGGGATAATCACAACAAACACTAACTCAAGCAAACCATGTATTAAAGGATTGATTGTAGAAGAGGTATACCTGTACAATGTTGTACTTCCAATTATATTGAGCAATAACTCCCATTGTCTCGACAGCATTACCAAGATATGCATTCCTAACTGAAATAACATCATGGCATCCAGTAAACAACCGAGTGATCATCATAGCTAGCTCATTCGCTTCTGTCCCTGAATTAGTAAAGAAAACAACCTACAACGAATAACACACAATCAATTGTTATCACTTAAATCAGTAAACTAAGCTGAACGACAAATTAATCAAAAAAATTACTTGATCATCAACACAAAAGGCAAAATTCAACCCATTTTCAATTACAAAATATACTTATTGCAATTTTCATGTTGATATCTTACCATCTGCCAATTGGAGATCTGAGCATTAGGTGATCTGTTGGTGGTTCTGTGGCCAATGCCAGCGCTCCAAGCGTATCCATGATGAGATTGACCAAAAGAAGCTGCAGAAAGAAACAGTTTAGACGAAAATCAAACAAAGAGAAATTATGGTACAAGAAGCCATGAGACATACCTGCACTGCATTCAAGGGAACATTCCCATAATAAATTGCAGCCACAACATTTATTACAAGAGCTGCAACATTAACTGTGAGTTGCAACATTACAAGAGCTGCAACATTAACCAAATGTTCTATTCTTGAGCTCATCGGAGAAAACACCCACTATGTTCTCCACATCAACTGCAATGGCATCGGGTCGTTTACTACTGTATGCCCATACCATCTTTCTCAATACCTCAGCAAAAAGAATATCAGAACTACCTAATAGAATGCAACATCATTAAATAGTGAGGATGCACCTAATAGAGCAATGCAGGCAGCTGTTATGCGAGCTGAGGCCTGCAAAAGATACAACCAAAATCAAAACTTTCTTCTAATTGAGATTTTGTTTCCATCTTCAGCGATATTTTCCGTAGATAATCTGACTGAAGAAATCAAAATTACAGGTCGTTATAGCCCCTCCCAATAAGAGGCTATCTGAAAAGCCTAAGTAATAACAAATAAAAATCAACTTTGTAACAATATCAGTCTATATCTAAGAACCTCAAGAAGTGAGGTGGCATTGTCATACACCATAGACCATATAAATAAAAACCACTACTACCAAACACTGAAATACTGAAGAAGACAACTGATGTGAGTTTTCAATTTCTCTCATTAATTAGAAAATAAATAGAATAACAAAAACTTACTTTTGTGTACTTAGAAAGGTGTACTCAATGACGTGGTACAAAAAAAATAAGATTCCATCAAACCCACTGTTAATAAGTGCAAGGACAAAGACCATATGAAAAAAGAAGTGCTTACAATGCCAGCTGGAAGCTGTCTGAAATGCAAGTGTTCTATAGCATGGGTTGTAACAAGAGGCTTCTGAGGATAGTAGAG
Source organism: Berberis vulgaris (assembly GCA_963556465.1). Classification (NCBI taxonomy): domain Eukaryota; kingdom Viridiplantae; phylum Streptophyta; class Magnoliopsida; order Ranunculales; family Berberidaceae; genus Berberis; species Berberis vulgaris. The sequence continues at coordinate 35,092,291 of OY747126.1, read as the reverse complement.
AACATATGCCAGTGTGTCCTGCACAAACAGAAAAATGAGCAGGCAAAGACCCATGGCGAGATCCACAACAGAATAAGAGTTCCTATACCTGGAACTCAGGATACCACAAACTCACCATTCGTAACTGGTAATTGGTAACATAAATCCCCATTGCTTGCTTGCCCATTGCTGACTGATATGTATTACGAGGAGACTGTTTTGTAACGCCAAATGATTATTAGGGACGAAAAAAGGTAACATCAATTTCTTAGGAAGAGTGTAGCATAAGTAACAAACCTGATTATGGTCCGGAAAGGGGATTATAGAAGCACAAACACCTAAGATCAAGGAAGGATGGATTTCGCAGTGGAAAGACAATCTTTATTCTTGATGAAGACAATATTACTTAAACTACATCACTTCCTATCATTGTTTCTATTGGCATTATGGAAAGACAAATAGGCATATTAGTGTGTATGTGTGTGCTTGTGAAGACTGCGGAAACCATAACCATAATGGAGTTCACTGACACATAAAAACTACTTCCTAAATTACTTACATCAATAGTCATGGAAATCATAGTGGTCTCTTCTTCTTCTGTATCAACATACTCTATGAATCCCTTTGCCATAACATCATGCCACCCACTCTCACCTAGGGACTCCTGGGAAAAGAGAAAGGTAAGCATAAGAAAGATGCCAATCAATTATTGTGATAATAAGAAAGTGTCATGATCTCTTGAGTTGAACACACCCGTTGTTGCAGTGCACATATATCTTTTTTCTTTATGAGCAGTAGTTTAATTTCCAAAATAAACAATGGCCGACTGCATCGACCATAATCCGTATAAAGTCTCAATTCTTCCAGACCAAAATCTTGAATGATTCCAACTTCTGTATTGACGTCAATCTGTAATAGACCATGTTTCAACCATCACCTTGACACAAAACAATAAACAGCAGAATGCATAAAGCATTATCTAACATATGCCTATCATTATGCTTCAAAGTGGGCATAATGTTGCAGTGTAATCCATGTCATTTCAGAATAACAATAATGAAAAGATGAATAATAGAGGTCCATCGAATAGGGAACCTGAATATTATGCTTCAATGCGACGCTACCAATTACTACTGGAAGATGAGTCCTATGGATTTTTTTTCTTTTACCTGTCAGGCAAGCTGAGGTGAAATTAACAACCATGGTATCGAAGCTGCCCTTAATCTGATGGAAAAACACTATATCAATAAGGCTATTTTCAGCACTGACTAAGCATATGCCCTGTCCATTCTCACAAAGAATGAAGCTACTCCATGGGAGGCTATTGCTTTTGCAATATATTTGGCATTGCAAAGTAATATGACATGTACATAAACATAGATACCAAGGAAGAGAAAAAAAGAGGGAGTAACTAATCTACATTAATGTCGTACCAGAACATAAAAGAAGAGAACACCAATGCAGCTTTGATCATCCAATGTTTTAGTCTCTCAGAGTGACCCTGGAATTGAGCAAAAATAATAATCAAAAGACATCAATTAGCTTTTCTACCACATCTTGTTCTTGTGTATACTCGATAAAAATAAGAACGGAATTGCACGGACGTGTATGCCCAACTTTATGTTACTAATAATGTTAAGTACCTAACAAATGCCCAAGACATTGCAACTAAATGTGGACCAATTAAGTGCACAACAACCATTAGGACTATCCAAATAGGTGCTTACTCATGGCACAAAACTTCAATTGGTGACACAACACAGATCCTTGAAACACACTGAAGTTAAATGTTTTGTAAGACAAATAGGGTTCACCATCTCAGAAACACTGTAATAGACCATCTAGGTTCAGAATATTATACTTCATGACGTTGAGTTTGTAGATTATAAAGAATGGAGATAAGCTTGAATGAAATCTTGAGCAATGAAAGATTCGAAACTCAATAAGATACTCTCCTTTTCTTTTTTGTTTTTGGTATACTTACCAAAGGTTGAGATTGGTAAAGTGCCCGCAGAAGCTAACCAATATTTGCATCTCTTTCGGTCTATTACCATTTAGTAGTCACAGTTTCAATTATGAAAGATAAATGAAAACTATATAAACTCTTTGATTCAAAAAACAAGGCACCTGCAAGGCTGCAACCTAAGCTTGTTAAAAGGGGTAAAATGACTACAAAAGAGAAAACTACCTTATTGGAGCTAGGAACCAGTTCCTGCAAAGCTTTCATGCGTTCTGCTATTCTTTCTCACTCAAGTACCGAGTTCCTACAGAAGAGTAAATGCTTGTTAGTATTAGGCCCACATTTGTTTGTCATAGAAACTCTTTATTATCCAATCTGGCCACTTAAACTAGCAAGTGGTCAATCATCTTCTTAGACAAAATGTACAAGTAATGTAGGGAACAGACACAATGGCAGCAGTATAAGCTTTCACAGGTACACATGCATATCCTATTTATTTTTTTAGAGATAGTCGTTAGCTTGATGATGATGATGATGATGAGTCGTTAGAGATAGTCGTTATTTTTTTAGAAATTGCGGGAATGGGCTTTGATGATGATGATGATGATGAGTCGTTAGCTTGATGGCTAAATCACAACAAAATCAAACTTGCTCACAAGCAACATATGCTACCAGACAGATCAAAATCTCCTTTGACTGCCTAAGATACATTTCAGATTCATAAAAATAAAAAAATATAAATATAAAGAAGACACGATATGGTGAAGGTCCTAGAGATGATGTATCTCATGATAACCATTGCCTTTAGCCATTTTCAGGCAAAAACTTAGGCAGAAACTTATGATGATCACTGAATCAACAAGTGTGAAGAGTTAAAGCTTTGTGCACAAGGAGTAACTTGCAGGAAACTGATATTCATGGCTACGGATATTTGGAGCATGGGGTTGCCAACTGATCCAAAAAAATAAAAAAATAAAAATTAATCCTTGTGACTTTCTTTGAAGAGATGTTTTCACTACTGCCCAAGATGTTGCTGATAATTTTGTAAAGGCTCATGTTATGATTGCTAATGCCTCTACATCTCTTACCCTTTGAACCAAAAGTAATCACGTTTGTATCAAATTTGTTATCAGCTATGACATGTATAAAAGATTCTAGTTGTTCAATATGTATGTAACTTATCTGAATAAGAAGCTGAAAAATGAAAAGAAATTTCAATTCTGTAAAAAATAAATAAATAAATAAAAAAAAAAAATTGTATGTTGTTTATCCAAATACACTGAATTCCTCATTAAATTACTGTTTACATGAAAGTTAATACGCTTGCATTAAATTACTGTCCTCATTAAAGAAGCTGAACAATACGCTTGCAGGAAACTAAAAGGCACAAACAATGTGCATGGTTCACTTGAGTTCTATACTCACAATGGGAGATGATAATCCACCATGGTACAAATATCATTAGTACAATAGTTTATCCTTAGACGCAAACAAAATACACAGGCTTCGTCTATCTATGTATACACATATTAGATCAGGCTATACCCCAACTCATGTAGTCTCCTCCCCTCCCCCTTCCCATAAATAGGGTAACTCCAAACCTCCAAATGAACTTATCTATTATTTTATTCGAAACCTAACCCTTTATTACACTAGCTAGGAGCCTAGGACCAAAATCTAACGTGCCTATTTCGATATTAAAGCCTCCTTTATTTTTATGTTCACACAAACATAGTACACAGGCTTGGTAACCAGTAACCCTGGACTTAAGTTGGTGGGAGAAAATCATTCACCATTTTTCTTTTCAAAAGACCCCCTAAGGCACTAGGAATTAGTAGTGTCAAGCTTTTGATGCCAGTAGTTAGGCACAAGTTTGCATAAACCACTGAAGCTTGGCAGGAAGGTTGCGCATCCTAATACCCACTTTTAGAAGCATGGATATATCTACATGAATCTTTTACAATATTAAGAATATAGAAGCAGAAAGCTCTAAACTACAAATGAGAATATATTGCAGACGAACTCTTGTTGTACATTGAGGTAACAAGTAATGTGGATGCTATTAGGAACAAAGGGTTACTCCCCCCACACTCAGAAAATAGCAGGTTACCCACAAGAGAAGTATATGATCAGCCAATCAATTCAACCTTTTATTTTGTTAGAACACAACCATTCAACAGAATCTATATCGTTTGTTTTCTAAGCTAGCTAGAACCGACCACAAGCAAAATATTTAATGTGTGGGTAGCTGCTCCAACTGAGCAGAGAATCCAAACCTGTAGACCGTATTTAGAAATGTAGAATACTGATGCGTACATGAATGTGTATCAGACGGATTTTCAGAACCAAATTAGTGAATTACCATCTTATAAAATATAAGAATAACCTTGCAGTGTTTTGACCATCTGCAGCTACAAAAGTTTTGCAGAAAAAAAGGGCTTTAACCACCCCAATAATCCAACCAGGGTTGATCAACTTTACATTTTACTTAATTGAAAAAAATATATATATTAATAATCAGCAAATCAGTGAGAATCAAAATGGTTCCAACTGCATCACCCCGTATGAGCTGCAGATGCATTACCCAAATCAAAGACTTAAAACCCAAGAAAAGTGAATGAAAGAAACATGCATAGCATAGTAATGATCAAGAGTGTGATAGTAAGTATTTGGAAAGAAATAAAAGAATGATAAACACTGATGACGAGTCCAAAACTTTTAACCTTTCAACAACTCTTTAGGATTAAACAGTTGTATCTCTTTAAAATCTGTTTTGTATCTACTCTGTTGTATAACTATTCACACATGAAAATATTACGCAGTAAATGGTAGTGCTGGCAAGGGAAGGTAGCAGAATGGTAGTGCTAAAAACAAACCAAATATCCATCTACAACCTTGTTCAACTCAAGGAACCTGAAGAATAATCAAACTAGAGATGGTAAAGAGAAGCTTACTGTATGAAGTTGTTAAACAAGAAATTAATCGCAAACACCTGCGTCCAACATATGCAACTGCAGTGACCTGAAAAACGTATACCATGTTCAGATTCAAATTTAGTGCCGCAAAGTTGACCTCGACCAACTAGCAACCAAAAACTTTGACATACAAGATTTTAGACCAATCAATCACCAGTTTATCGGGTATTGCATAAATGAGTTTGAAATTTCCATCCAGTGTATTACCATAGCCCATTCACTGCTATTGATTCCAAAAAATTATTGAACAAACTACAAATTCTCAATAAATGCAAACTACAAAACTGCTCTTGATTCCAAAAAATCAACATCTCAATAAATTATTGAACAAACTACAAAATGAAATGCAATCACAGAATACAACTTACCTTCAATCAGAAACCCTAATTTGTGCAAAATGAAGAGGACAAAATAGTGAAGGAGTAGTGAGTAGCAGAGGCAGAGTGAAGTGGAGGCGAAGCGACGAAGTGACAGAGAGCGAGAGAGCTCAGGCGATGCAGCAGAGAGCGAGAGAGATCAGGTGATGGCGAGAGAAGAGCGAGAGAGATCAGGCAAGGCAAGGTGACGGCGAGAGGAGAGTTGAGGTGGGAGAGTTGCGTTTGTGAGGGAGAGGTGCGTTGCGATGGAGAGTCGCGAGGGAGGAGACAAAAGCCTTGGTCGCGAGGGAGAGGTGCGTCTGTGAGGGAGTTCTTGTGAGGGAGAGTCGCGAAGGAGAGGTGCGTCTGTGAGGGAGTTCTTGTGAGGGAGGGAGAGTCGCGAGGGTGCGTCTGTGAGGGAGGGAGAGTCGCGAGGGAGAGGGAGAGTCGCGAGGGAGGAGATGAAATCGATCAAAAATGCGTGGCCAGATTTTCGATCTCCTGCTCTGTTTCACTTTAATCAAAACGCTATCTTCTCAATTTTACATTGGTTTTGATAGCACAAGTCAAAAAAACGCTATGGACTTGTGCTATTGTTAATCACTTGTGTTGTAGTGGGGCACCAGAAGCCGTCATCATCAGTTACGAACTGACTAAGTTTACATGATAAGTTTGTCTATCATTGTCTGTAGAAGAGCAATGATCCCTTGGTGAGTCATCATCATCATGCGTGAGAGCACTGACTAGACACCCATTTCCTCGGCCATCATCCTACATGCACATCGGACTAGGTGTCAGGCACCAGAAGCCATCGTCATCAGTCGCAAACTGACTAATCTTACCTGGTAAGTTTGGCGGTCATTGTCTGTAGAAGTACAATGGTCCCTTGGCGAGTAATTGTCATCAGGAGCTAGGACGCTGACTAGACTCCAACTTTCTCGGCCGTCGCCATCTACTCACTGCGGACAAGGCGTTGGAACTAGAAGTCGTCATCATCATTCGGGAACTGAAAAAGTTTACATGGTAAGTTCAACGATCGTTGTCTGTAGAAGAGCATTAATACATCGGTGAGTCATCATCATCAAGCGTGAGAGCGCTGACTAGACTCCCACTTCCTCGGCCGTCTTCATCCACATGCATCTAACTAGCAGTTGGGCTCCAAAAGCCGTCGATCATTGTTTGTAAAAGAGCAATGATCCCTTGGCGAGTCATTGTTGTTAGACTTGAAAGTGTTGACCAGACTCCCACATCCTCGGCCGTCACCATCTGCGCGCAACGAACTATGTCTCGGGCATCAAAATTTGTCCTCATCAGTCATGAATAGACTAAGATAACCTATTAAGTTCGGCAATCGGTGTCTGTAGAAGAACTATGATCCCTTTGCAAGTCTTTGTCATCTGGTGTGGAAGCGTGGACTAGACTCCCACTACCCTCGGCCATCGTCATCCACTCGCAGTGGACTAGGCGTTTCTCACCAAAAGTCGTCGTCTTCAGTCGTGAATTGACTAAGCTTACCTAGTAAGTTCGGTAGTCATTGTCTATAATAGAGAAAATTTGCGAGTCGTTGTCATCAGGCGTGAATGCTCTGACTAGACTCCCACTTTCTCGGCTGTCGTCATCTCCTCACATCGAACAAGAAGTCGTGCACCAGAAACCGTTGTCATCAGTCGGGATCTGACTAAGCTTACCTGGTAAGTTTGGCGATCATTGTCTATAGAAGAACATGTCGTTTGGCTCAAAGAGCCGTCATCATCAATAACGAAATGACTATGCTTATCTGGTAAGTCGGCGATCATTGTCGGTAGAAGAGCAATGATCCATTAACGAGTCATCATTAGGCATGACAGCGATTACTAGAATCCCACTTCCTTGGCCTCATCATCAGTACGCAGGGGACTTGGCATCGTGCACCAGAAGCCATTATCATCAGTCGTGAACTTACTAAGCTTACATGGCAAGTTCACCGATCATGGTTTGTAGAAGAATAATGAACACATGGTGAGTCATCGTCATTGGGCGTGAAAGCACTGACTGGACACCCACTTCCTCGGCCGTCATCGTCATCGTCTGTGCATAGCGGACTAGGTGTCGGGCACCAGAAGCCATCGTCATCAGTCGCGAACTTACTAATCTTACCTTGTAAGTTTGGCGATCATTGTCTGTAGAAGTGCAATGGTCCCTTTGTGAGTCATCATCATCAGGAGTGAGAACGCAGACTAGACTCCTTTTTTCACGGTCGTCATCATCTACTCACAGCGAACAAGGCGTTGTGATAGGGGCATAATTATGCTATTTTTAGTACCATATTTCTATATGTATTATTAGCTATTACTTGTTAATTATGGTACTAATTGTTATTTTCATGTTTGTGTAGGTTTCCAATTACAATACTTTAAAATAGAAGCAAATTGGCAATTCAGGAATACTAATTGCACAAGGAATTCACACAAGCAAGGAAACCACACCAACAAGGAAACCACAGAAAGAAGAAAACAAGAATAAAAAGGGGACATACCTGGCTTTGAAAGATCAACCACCCATCGAGCAATAGCATTGATCCACTGCCTCCATCATCTCCTTTTCCTCCCTGATCATCCTCGCACAAACCCTAGCCGCCGTCCTCACCCATCATCAACCATCTTCACCGCCCTCATCTACAGCCGCAGACCGCCACGTAGGACCCTGTTCATCCCCTCCTCCTTACAACCACAGTCGCCTCATCCCTCTCTCGCCTGACTCCCTCATCGCCGTCACCATCAGAACATTCTCACACCGAAACCCTCGTCTCAATCCTTTCTATCTGTCCCTGATTGTCGCCACCTCGCCAGCCACCGTCTCAGTCCCTCGTCATCCCCTTATTTCTCTCAATCTGTTTCACAAGCAGAGATCGAAAGGAAGAGGTGAAGCAGAACAAAGGGAGACCGAAGAAGCAGAACGAAGGGAGCTAAAGAAGCAGAGAACGAGCAGATCGCGCGAGGAGGGTGAAGGATAAGTTTGCATTATTCGCACCCCACTTCTACTCAATACCACCACGGATCAGTGTTTTGTTTTCATCTCTTTCTCTTAATTTTAGTTTGATTATTGATTATGGATTACTGTTTGAACATAATTAATATGTCTAGCTAAACTCATCTTAGTTAGGGGTGGATTCGAAGCCCCGAATATGTGTTTTATAAATTAATCAAATTTAATCTTCTTTGCTATTAGTGATTGTGTTTTGCTTAACTGCTTTATAGAGAACTTTTCCTTTTATGTTTGTTAAGGTGGCCAACTTAGTAAGCATGCTAGGATTTGGGGCTAGAGTATAGGAGAGTTTCACCTAATTGTTATGATCCTATATTCACAAGTAGTAAATACCAAGGAACGTTGGTAAGGTTAAGTAGAAACCCAGGCAAGAACAAGATGCTGATCATACTTGTAATTGCCTAGTCAGTGTTCATATTTTCCACAAAACTTAATGATCTTAGATTGCTATTTAACTTGCGATTCCTGTTTAGATAGCATGATAAGAATAGTTTGAAAGCGACGCTTAGTTTAATTCAACGAACTTGGGAAAATAATAAGATTAATGCAGTGCGGTCACGGTTAGTCTTGAGCATTGTCTCTCACGAGTTAGCAAGTGATTATTGAAGATTAATTTATAAGCATATATTTGGTGTGTGGAGATAAAACCCTTAGCTAATTTCTCATCTTTGTCATCTATTTAGTTTATTATCTTTACATTAATTTTCGTAGTTATTTTCATAATTTAATTTAGAAAATCCAATCCCCTTTTATTTAATTAGGTTGTTAGTTGTCTTTTAATTATTATTAGTGTAATTAACAAGCCCTCTAATCCCCGGTCTAGAACGATCCCTACTTATTCTATACTACAAATCACAAAGCAGGGTATTAAGTTGTGTGCTACTAAAATAGCGCATCAATTTTTGGCGCCGTTGCCGGGGATTAGAAAAGTTGTTGATTACTTAATTAGTTTTTATTTATTTAATTTTATTTTTATTGATTTTTTTTTCTTTCTTTATCTCATGTACCAGTTCATGCACAATAGGAAATCCAGCGAAAACTTAGTAGAATACGATTCAGAGCCTGAGAAAACATTTAGAAGACGAAGAAGATAAACAAAAGAACTACAAACATCTAGCTTTGAATCTGAATCTGAAGAGTTCGACATGGGAGATAATAGATCTATTAAAGAACTTTCGGCATCCACCTTGGACAATGCCGCACCCTTGTGCATTCAGTACCCATTAGCCGCGCAGGGCAAGACTGAGTCATTCGAGCTGAAATCCAGCCTACTTCATCATATTCCGAAGTATCATGGTCTTTCTATGGAGGATCCAAATAAACATTTAAAGGAATTTGAAGTTGTATGCTCCAGTATGACGCCAATAAATGTGGATGAAAACATCCTAAAGTTGAGAGCATTCCCCTTTTCTCTGACTGATAGGGCTAAGGATTGGCTCTATGAACTACCTTCCGGAACAGTATATTCTTGGGAAAGCATGAAGAAGGTGTTTCTAGAGAAATTCTTCCCAACTTCCAAAATTATTTTATTGAGGAAGAAAATCAGTGGCATACAGCAAGGTCCGGGAGAATCATATCCGGCTTACTATGAGCGCTTCAAAACTCTCATAGCATCATGCCCGCAGCATCAGATGAAGGAGGAGCTCCTGATTCAATACTTTTATGAGGGATTGCTTCCTCTTGAGCGACAGATGTTAGATGCAGCGGCAGGAGGAGCTTTGGTCGATAAAACTCCAGCAGCAGCAAAAACTTTGATTGCAAACCGAGCCTTAAATGCCCAGCAGTATGAAGGAATTGGAGAGCCTTCACGCCAAGTCAATGAGGTAAATACTAATTCTAGTTTGGAAGTGGCTAATCTTACCTCAAAATGACTCAGGCCCTAGGGAAGCCGAATATGCTAGGAGTTGCACAGGTTTGTGGCGTGTGTACAAAGCCAGGACATCCATCTGATCAATGTCCTCAACTGATTGAGAATGGCGGTTGGGAGAATGTCAATGCAATAGGTTTTCAGGGGCAAAATCACTATAGAAATAATCCTTATTCGAACACCTACAATGAAGGTTGGAGAAATCACCCAAGTTTTGGATGGAGAAATTCAGAACAACCTCAACAACAGACTTCGAATCGGCCACCCCCTGGTTTCTTTCAAGGACCACCTGAACCACCTCAGCACAATTCAGGTATGCCGCTTAATTATGATGAGATTCTGAAATCATTAACTATTTCTCAACAGAATCAAGCAAAAGATATAGCAGATTTGAAGCTACAGATGGGACAAATAGCTGAGTTTATTGGACAAATTCGCGAGCAAGGAAAAATTCCTAGTTCTACCATTCCAAATCCGAAGGGCAGGTTTGAAACTGCAAAAGCAATTACATTGAGGAGTGGTAGGCAAATTGAGAATGAACCAATAGTCCCTAAACATAGTCGAAATAGGGAAACTGAGTTACAAAAGGATGATCCAGCCATCATTGGAACACCAGAACTCCAAGGTAAGAAGGTGAGCATTCCAAATTAAGTTTCTGCTAATCTTGTTCCACCTTTTGTGCCTTTTCCAGGTAGGTTTGCCAAATTTAGGAAAGATGAACAGGATAAGGAAATTTTGGAAACCTTCCGAAAAGTCCAAGTCAATATTCCTCTTCTTGATGCTATTAAGCAAGTGCCTAAGTATGCAAAATTTTTGAAGGAGCTTTGCACAACAAAGAGACGTCTTCGAGACGGAGAGGTAGTTAAAGTAAGTGAGAATGTCTCCGCAGTTCTTCAAAGAAAATTGCCACCGAAGTGTAAGGATCCAGGTAGTTTCACTATCCCTTGTGTTATCGGTAATACTAAAATTGAAAATGCAATGTTAGACTTAGGTGCTTCAATTAATGTTATGCCGTATTCTATTTATCGATCTATGAATCTTGGGAAGTTAAAAAATGATGGTGTTATTATTCAATTGGCTGACCGTTCTAATGCATATCCTCGAGGTTTGTTGGAAGATGTCTTAGTGCAGGTTAACCATTTGATATTCCCAGCAGATTTCTATGTTCTTGAGATGGAAGATTCGGAATTATCAGCACCTTTGCCTCTTCTTTTAGGGCGTCCCTTCATGAAAACTGCGAAGACAAATATTGATGTGCATGCGGGGAAACTGACCATGGAATTTGATGGTGATGTGATTGGCTTCAACATCTTTGAAGCCACGAGATATTCTGATAAAAATCAATTTTGTTTTTCTATTAATGTGAATGACAATTTGGCCCAGAAATTGTCAGACCTCAAAAATGAGGATGAACTTGAGACCAACATCACTACTGCCGTTGGATATGAGAGCAATGGAGTTCCCTATGACACAAAGAAGCGGAAGAAATTTCAGTTGAATGAGCTTGAAAAGATTCAGGATGAGGCTTATGATAGTAAAAGCAATTATAAGGAAAACACTATAGTTTTTCATGATCAGATGATCCATGGAAATACTTTTGTCATTGGAATGAAAGTCTTGCTTTTCCAATCATGTCTTAGAACTGGTAACTTACGTTCTGAATGGGTTGGTCCTTTTATTGTTACTAATGTTTTTCCTCATGGTGCTATACAGATTAAGAGTGTCACAACCGGGAAGGAGTTTAAAGTGAAACATCATCGACTTAAGCCCTATTATGAGTCATTTGTGGAGCATGACGTGGAGGACGTATCACTCCATGTTCCCACTTATTCTGAGGATTAATTGGAGATACCGTCAGGCTGCACGACGTTAAGACAAGCGCTTCTTGGGAGGCAACCCAATCAGATTTTCTTTCTTTATCATTTTAATTTATTTTTGCTTTTGTTTGTTAGTAGTTTGTTTTTTTTCGCGTTTAAATCTTTCATTGCATGTGCTATAATCTATTAACATTGAGGACAATGTTAGATTTAAGTGTGGGGGAACAAAACATTGTTTTATTTTGAATTATTTTGCAAAATTATTTTGAAAAAAAAAAAAAAATTGTTGGTTTTTATTTTCTTTGTTGGTATTAGTGTCATAAAATAAAAATAATAAAAAAATAAAAAATTAAATTATAGTTGTTTTGAGTCTTAGGATACTTTCCAACACAATGATGAGATTTGGTTTTTAATTGCATGACTTTAAGATGATTTATAAACATGATTCAAGATCTAATATTATTCTTTGGTTAATGTTTATTTATGGTTATCATATGCAAATTCACATGTAATCAACTTAGTAATTGGTAGTCATAGCATGCTTAGTTGAATTTAACTCATTATAACCCATATGTGAGTTTTGAGCCTATTGTTCCTTTGATTTTGAGAGTTTTTAGTTAGGTCATCTTTTATTTCTTTTGTCAATAATAATTCGTTGCATGATCTCAATTTTGTTTGCTTTGGTTGCTACTTGGATTGCTTTCAAAATTAAGAATTAAACACTAGAACTTGTATTAATTTTGTTCAAAGCATCATATTGAATTGCATGACATGCTTTACATGATAAAGGCACCTAGTTTCCACCATTGGCAAATAAGCCCGATCCATAATATTTTTCCTTTAGGTTAATCCCATTGAGCATGTTATTAAGCCTTTTGTTTCATTACCCTCATTTTCTATCCCTAACCTAATAAAAAGAGTGGAGCATAATTTGATTTGCAGATACTTTATTGTGGTTCAAGGTATGTTGAAAAACAAGTGTGGGGGAGACCCTTGTAGTAGACAGTTCAAAAAAAAAAAAAAAAAAAAAAAAAAAAAAAATTGAAAAAAAAAAAAAAAGTTACAAAAGGATACAAATCCTTATCTTTATCCATTCAGTATTACAGTACCATACAGATAGTTCAATTCTTTTCAATAGATACAAAATAATTGTTGAAGCTCTTCATTATCATTGAGCCACCTAATCATTTTCCCACTTATGTCTTGAACCATATGATTATTTGCTAATGTCTCTAATCTTATTGCATGTTTTCACAATTTCTTCAAGCCCTTTGAAAATTTCATATCCGTTCTTTCTCTTCCCTTGACCCCTGGCCCCATTACAACCTGAATTAAGACCTTTTGATTGAGTGTGTCTTGCATTGTCACGATGTGGAGATTCAAATGAGGTATGAGCATATGGTGTCCCTAGTTCTTGCATTCAAGTAGTAGCATTCCTTCCATGAGATCATATATCTAAAAAAAAAAAAAAAAAGTCAGAAAATGCCATTCTTTCTTGTTATATCATATGTGAGCTATTTGTTTCCCTTTCACATCAATCCTCTCACATATAGCTAGAATAGGAAGAGTGATTTTACCAAACAATCAGTGAAAAAGAAAGGAGTGTATCTAGTGAGATTTTTGGGTTAATTCTTCTTGGCACGCGCTTGAGTGTCACAGTCACTTGGATTGATTTAATTGTAAATTTTTATATCATTGCTATGAACGTATATTAATTTTCGAATGATGTGGATTTAATCTCGTGTTTACAAAGAATCTTAACATGTCATGATCCGTTGAAAATCTCTGAGACAAATGTTGGAAAGTATAGATTGAGTCATTTGAGAATTTTATTTTTGTTTCTTGGATTTGCTCGAGGACTAGCAAAAGATAAGTGTGGGGAAATTTGATAGGGGCATAATTATGCTATTTTTAGTACCATATTTCTATATGTATTATTAGCTATTACTTGTTAATTATGGTACTAATTGCTATTTTCATGTTTGTGTAGGTTTCCAATTACAATACTTTAAAATAGAAGCAAATTGGCAATTCAGGAATACTAATTGCACAAGGAATTCACACAAGCAAGGAAACCACACCAACAAGGAAACCACAGAAAGAAGAAAACAAGAATAAAAAGGGGACATACCTGGCTTTGAAAGATCAACCACCCATCGAGCAATAGCATTGATCCACTGCCTCCATCATCTCCTTTTCCTCCCTGATCATCCTCGCACAAACCCTAGCCGCCGTCCTCACCCATCATCAACCATCTTCACCGCCCTCATCTACATCCGCAGACCGCCACGTAGGACCCTGTTCATCCCCTCCTCCTTACAACCACAGTCGCCTCATCCCTCTCTCGCCTGACTCCCTCATCGCCGTCACCATCAGAACATTCTCACACCGAAACCCTCGTCTCAATCCTTTCTATCTGTCCCTGATTGTCGCCACCCATCGCCACCTCGCCAGCCACCGTCTCAGTCCCTCGTCATCCCCTTATTTCTCTCAATCTGTTTCACAAGCAGAGATCGAAAGGAAGAGGTGAAGCAGAACGAAGGGAGACCGAAGAAGCAGAACGAAGGGAGCTAAAGAAGCAGAGAACGAGCAGATCGCGCGAGGAGGGTAAAGGATAAGTTTGCGTTATTCGCACCCCACTTCTACTCAATACCACCACGGATCAGTGTTTTGTTTTCATCTCTTTCTCTTAATTTTAGTTTGATTATTGATTATGGATTACTGTTTGAACATAATTAATATGTCTAGCTAAACTCATCTTAGTTAGGGGTGGATTCGAAGCCCCGAATATGTGTTTTATAAATTAATCAAATTTAATCTTCTTTGCTATTAGTGATTGTGTTTTGCTTAACTGATTTATAGAGAACTTTTCCTTTTATGTTTGTTAAGGTGGCCAACTTAGTAAGCATGCTAGGATTTGGGGCTAGAGTATAGGAGAGTTTCACCTAATTGTTATGATCCTATATTCACAAGTAGTAAATACCAAGGAACGTTGGTAAGGTTAAGTAGAAACCTAGGCAAGAACAAGATGCTGATCATATTTGTAATTGCCTAGTCAGTGTTCATATTTTCCACAAAACTTAATGATCTTAGATTGCTATTTAACTTGCGATTCCTGTTTAGATAGCATGATAAGAATAGTTTGAAAGCGACGCTTAGTTTAATTCAACGAACTTGGGAAAATAATAAGATTAATGCAGTGCGGTCACGGTTAGTCTTGAGCATTGTCTCTCACGAGTTAGCAAGTGATTATTGAAGATTAATTTATAAGCATATGTTTGGTGTGTGGAGATAAAACCCTTAGCTAATTTCTCATCTTTGTCATCTATTTAGTTTATTATCTTTACATTAATTTTCGTAGTTATTTTCATAATTTAATTTAGAAAATCCAATCCCCTTTTATTTAATTAGGTTGTTAGTTGTCTTTTAATTATTATTAGTGTAATTAACAAGCCCTCTAATCCCCGGTCTAGAACGATCCCTACTTATTCTATACTACAAATCACAAAGCAGGGTATTAAGTTGTGTGCTACTAAAATAGCGCATCACGTTGGGCACCAGAAGTTGTCATCATAAGTCGGGAACTGAATAAGTTTACATGGTAAGTTCGGCGATCGTTGTCTGTAGAATAGCAATGACCCTTGGCGAGTCATCGTCATCCTGCATGAGAGCGTTGACTAGACTCCCACTTCCTCGATCGTCTTCATCCATGTGCATCTAACTAGCCGTTGGGCTCCAAAAGTCGTCGTCATCAATCATGAAATAACTATGCTTACCTGGTAAGTTTGGCGATCATTGTTTGCAGAATAGCAATGATCCCTTGGTGAGTCATCATCATCAGGCATGAGAGCACTAACTAGACTCCCACTTCCTCTGTCGTCGTCATCCTGTGCAGCGAACTAGGCGTCGGGCACCTAAAGCCATCATCTTCAGTCATGAACAAAGTAATCTTATATGGTAAGTTCGACGATCATTGTCTGTAGAAGAGCAATGATCCCTTGGCGAGTCAATGTCATTAGGCATGAAGCATTGACCAGACTCTCACATCCTCGAACTTCACCATCCACGCGCAGCGGACTATTTGTCGAGCACCAGAAGCCGTTGTCATTAGTCACGAACAGACTAGGATTACCTGATAAGTTCGGCGATCGGTGTCTGTAGAAGAATTATGATCCCTTTGCGAGTCTTCATAATCAGGTGTGAAAGTGTTTACTAGACTCCTACTTCCCTCGGCCATCGTCATCCGCTCACAGCGGACTAGGGTTGCTCACCAGAAGCCGTTGTCTTCAGTCGCGAACTAACTAAGCTTACATGGTATTATCGGTGATCATTGTCTGTAGAAGAGAAAATTGGTAAGTCGTCGTCATCAGGCATGAAAGCTCTGACTAGACTCCCACTTTCTCGGCCATCGTCATCTCCTCGCAACGAACAAGAAGTCATGCGCCAGAAGCCGTCGTCATTAGTCGGGATCTGACTAAGCTTGCTTGGTAAGTTCGGCAATCATTGTTTGTAGCAGAACAATGATCCCTTGGCGAGTCGACATCATTGGGCGTGAGAGCGCTAAATAGACTCCCACTTCCTTGGTCGTCTTCATCGACGAGCATCTAACTAGCCGGTGGGTTTCGGAAATCGTCGTCATTAGTCGTGAAATGACTATGCTTACCTGGTAAGTTTGGCGATCATTGTCAGTAGAAGAGCAATGATCCCTTGGCGAGTCATCATCATTAGGCGTGAAAGTGATGATTAGACTCCCACTTCATGGGCCTCGTCATCAGTGTGCAGTGGACTTGGTGTCGAGCACCAGAAGTCGTTATCATCAGTCGTGAACTAACTAAGCTTACATGGCAAGTTCGGGGATTATGGTCTATAGAAGAACAATGATCCCATGGAGAGTCATCGTCATCGAGCGTGAAAGCTCTGACTTGACTCCCACTACCTCGGTCGTCGGCATCTACTCGCAACGGACAAGGCTTCGGGCACCAGAAGACGTCGTCATCAATCGAGAACTGACTAAGCTAACCTGGTAAGTTCGGCGATCGTTGTCTATAAAAGAGCACTGTCCCCTTGGTGAGCCGACATTATCAGGCGCGAGATCACTGACTAAACTCCCATTTCCTTGGCTTTCTTCATCCACGCGCATCTGACTAGGCATTAGGCTCCAAAAGTCATTGTCATCAGTCGCGAAATGACTATGCTTATATGGTAAGTTCGGCGATCATTGTCTGTAGAAGAACAATGATCCCTTGGCTAGTCATCGTCATCAGGCGTAAGAGAACTCACTAGACTCCCACTTCCTTGCCTGTCGCCATCTATGCGGAGCGGACTAGGCGTCGGGCACCAAAAGCCTTCATCAGCAGTCGCGAACTGACTAATCTTACCTAGTAAGTTCGACGTAATTGATTGTGGAAGAGTAATGATCCCTTGGCGAGTCATCGTCATCAAGCGTGAGAACACTGACTAGACCCCCACTTCCTTGGTCGTCATCATCTGCGGTCGCGGTCTAGGCGTTGGGCACAGTCGTCGTCATCAGCCACAAACTAAATAAAATTACCTGGTAAGTTCGGCGATCATGGTTTGTAGAAGAGAAATAATCCCTTGGCGAGTCATCGACATTAGGCGTGAAAGTGATGACTAGACCCTCACTTCCATGACATCGTCATCTGTGCGCAGCGGCCATGGCGTTGGGCACCAGAAGCCATTATTATCAGTCGCGAACTAACTAAGCTTACAAGGCAAGTTCGAAGATCATTGTCTGTAGATGAACAATGATCCCATGGCGAGTCATCATCATCAGGCGTGAAAGCTTTAACTAGACTCCCACTTCCTCAGTCGTCATCATCTACTCGCAGCAGATAAGGCATCGAGCATCAGGAGACGTCGTCATCAGTCGGGAATTGACTAAGCTTACCTGGTAAGTTCGACGATTATTGTTTATAGAAAAGCAATGTTCCCTTGGCGAGTCATCATCATCAGGCGTGAGAGCGGTGATTAGACTCCCACTTCCTCGACCTTCTTCATCATTGCGCATCTGACCAGACGTTGGGCTCCAAAATCCTTCGTCATCAGTCGCGAAATTACTATGCTTACCTAGTAAGTTCGGCGATCATTTCTTGTAGAAGATCAATGATCCCTTGGCGAGTCATCATCATCAGGCGTGAGAGCGCTGGCTAGACTCCCACTTCCTCCACCGTCGTCATCCGTGCACAGCGGGCTAGGCGTTAGGCACCAGAAGCCATCGTCATTTGTCGCGAACTAAATATGCTTACTTGGCGAGTAGTCTTCATCAGGCGTGAGAGCACTGATCAGACTCCCACTTCCTCGGTCGTCGTCATCCACACGCAACTGACTTGGCGTTGGGCACCAGAAGCCGACATCATCAGTTAGGAAATGACTAAGCTTACCTGGTAAGTTCACGAACTAGCTAAGTTTACCTGGTAAGTTCGACGATTGTTGTTTGTCGAAGAGCTATGATCCCTTTGTGAGTAGGCATCATCAGGCATGAGAGCCCTTACTAGACTCCTACTTACTTGGTTGTCTTCATCTGCATGCAGCGGAATAGGCGTTGGGCACTAGAAGTCGTCATCATCACTCACAACTTGACTAAGCTTTCTTGTCGGCAATCATTGTCTGTAGAAGAGCAATGGTCCCTTGGCGAGTTGTCGTCATCAGGCGTGAGAGTGCTGACTAGACTCCCACTTCCTTGTTTGTCGTCATCCGAGCACAGTGGCCTAGGCATTGGGCGGCAGAAGCTGTAGTCATCAATCACGAACTAACTAACCTTACATGGTGAGCTTAGCAATCATCGACTGTAAAAAAAGAAATGATCCCATGTGAGTCATCATCAACTGGTGTGAAAGCATTGAGTAGACTCCCACATCCTCAGGCATCATCATCTGTGCGCAACGGACTAGGCGTCGGGCACCAGAAGTCATCTTCATCAGTCGTGAACTGACTAAGCTTATCTGGTATGTTCGACGATCATTGTCTGTAGAAGACTAACGATCCCTTGGCGAGTCATCGTCATCAAGCGTGAGAGCGCTAACTAGACTCCCACTTCCTTGGCTGTCATCATCTGTGCACAACGGACTAGGCGTCGGGTACTAGAAGTCGTCGTCATCAGTCGCGAACTAACTAAGCTTATTTCGTAGGTTCGACAATCATTGTTGATGTAGCCAATTTTTGCTCCCTGCTTTGACCCTGTTCCTGTTGACCTACAAAGCAATGCACGTGAGACACAGACCATCATCGGGTGGCCGATGGCACTCTGATGCTACAGTCAGACCGAGCTCTGAGGAAGGTGTAATGTTGCAACAGAGAATTTGTGGTGTACCTTAGCTTACCAACCTCATGTCTTATTTTTAGTGCAAGGAGTCCTAGTTTAACCAAGCCATTGTGGGCGTAGATTAGGAAGGGGATCTTCATGGAAATCCTATTCTAATTAGGAGTCGTGTTGTAGAAGGGAAGTTCCCTGTTAGATCTACACTCCTAGATACGTGGGAGATAGTTCACAATCCAAGAGCATTCCGTAAAATGGAGTTTCCTTGTGTGGAAGACACTCTGGTGTTTGCTTCCTAGTTGGGAGCAAATAGCAGCTATAGTTGCCCGTCCGAAGCAGATCCTCGAGATACTTGCCTAGGGAGGGCTTACGGGTATCAAGGACAACTGTGAGACTTGTAGGCCTAGCGTGCTGTGTGAGTTCGAGTCTGCCTGGCAGACTAAATTGAGCGGGCTTAGAATCCCTTGAGCCTGTTCAGTGTTGGGCTGATGCTGAGATCCGTACTTCCTTAAGATTATCACGATGCGTGTACGGCTCAGGGGCGAGACCATTTTTTTTATCATCAGCTACTCCCCCGAGTTAGTGGGTTGTCACATCAGCTCGCTAAGTCATCTCTTGAAGGGATGCACCACTCATGATGATTGTGCCTGAGTCGTTGCTTGACACGCCGCATTAATGGCACGTACGTTGGTTCATTGAAAAAGAGGCGGGAAACAATCCTCAATTTAGGTTATCCGCAGTGCAGAGTCTGATTCTTCTACTTTGTTTGCTTTAGAAGATATTGTTCTTAAAAGATCGTTCATCTTCTTCATGACTCAAGAAAACCTTCTTGATGATGCTGTTTTGGCTGAGGCGCTGGAAATTTTTGAAGACAGGTTGTTGTCCGAACTCGGTCTTTCCAAAATTTGTACGAAGTTTGGGGTTTCTGAGGACTCCTAACGGTCGACCAAACGCCTGTATCGCCTCCTGTCGGTTTCATCTGTTTACATTAGGGGATGCTTCAAGCTGGGGTGCGTTTCCCGGTTCTGGATGTGATTTGGGAGTTTTTTGATCCCTTAGGGATTCCTCTACCTCAGTTTGGACCCAATGGATATAGGATCATCCTCATGATTCTGCGTAGTGCTAAAGAGGCCGGTGTTAATGTGACCTCACGAGTGATTCAGTTGCTGACCTCTTCTCAGCTGAAGAGCAACGCTGTCTGTAAGATGAAGTCGCCGAAGTGCTTCGGTAAACTACATGATGATTTCAAGTTATGATAGAAGTACCACTTCTTGGCTCCTTCATCTTACAAGGGTATTTTCGGTGCAGGGGTCATCCACTCGAGCGACAGTTCAGACCGCTCCATAAGTTCAATCCCTTTTCGCGATTTTGATATGCTTGATAGCGAGCCGACTGCTCATTACTTCTGTTCCCTTGCAAGAAGGTTTCCTACTACTTCTTCTCACCTTTGAGTAGCAAAACACTATGGAGACGTTCTGTGTCATGTTGCAAAGGAAGGCGATCGATGTCATAGGAGTTTCCAACTTCATTCGTAGTGGGTTGTGGGATAACTGGCACGTTGCGCTCACTCTGTATCGTGAGTCGCGCATTAAGTTGAAAGATGGGGCCCCTTCTAGGAAGATGAAGGCTGTTGGGGCCAAAGTTCATGTTTTGTCCGATGTGGAGGAGCCATCTAAGATGCATGCTTCCTTTGTGAGGAAGAGGGCTCGCATTAGAGTTGGGCCATCTTTGACACGAGCCGCTCTAGTGAGAGAAAAGTGTGAGCCTGCTAGGACTGTTGAGGTGGATACTGACATTTTTGTATTGGAGAAAGATTACCTGCGGTTGGCAGGAGTCATGGGAAGGTCAAACCTTAGTGACGCGCAGGTCGAGGCTCTGAATGATCGTGAGACCATTGTTGTTGGAGGTTCCTGTGTCGATTCGCCTGACGTGGTAGAATTTGATCGCCCTACTGTTGATTCACCTGAATGTGGCCACGTACCGGTCATGTCTCTTGTAGTCCGCATTGCTCGTCGTCTCATTCTAGGTCACAATTAGAACTGTTGGAAGGTCCTTTGGATACTTTGCTCCCTCTTCTGCCTCCGAATCCTGTTGATCCATCTCGCAATAAAGGGTTGGCCATTCTTGATAAGGGAAATGCCACAAAAGAGAGTCTGAGAACGTTGGCAACCGTAAAGGGAGGTGCTGGCATAGTTCTTGATCAGGGAAGGCTTCACCCTAACGAACGGATAAACCGGTTTGCACTTGACTTGGTAAAGATGAGGTCACAAGTCTGGCATCAAGAGTTGGATGTAGAGTATGCTTTGAGGAAGCACATAAGCAGGCACCACAGCTGGTTGATGGATCATGCTCTGAAACCTGAAGAGGATACATTGGATGGATGCATGGATAAGGGTCTAAAGTACCTTATGATGGGTATGTCTCAGATGAGCCACGCGGCCGTTGTTGGAGTAGAAGTCGAGGCAGCTCTGAGAAAGTATATACCTTGGAGCGTGTCTTCTCTCACAGGCAGCTGTTGTATTCTAATGCTCTTTGTGAAATCGAGCGGCTTAAGAAGCAGGTTGAAGAGAAGCGATTGGATCAGTCAACCGTGGTCGTTGAGGCTCAGGGGGCTTGTCAGGAGGACCTCGAGCGGAGTCTGACGAAGGCAGTTTCCGAAATGGATGGACTAAGGCAGGAATTGAACAGGGTCTGCCGAGAATTCGAGGTTGCGCCAAATGTTGCGGCTAAGGCATGTTTTGAGCTGCGATCTTTTGCCGAAAAGAGTGTTTTGAAGGACGCTGACAGGGCTGCTGAGAAGAAACAGTTGGAATCCGATGTGGAGTTATATGCTTGCGAGGCGAGAAAGGCTGAAAACCAGCTAGAATTGGGGTGGCATGAGCTTAGTGTTGTGAAGAGCAGTCTGGCCACAGAGCAGCCTCAAGTGGACATGCTAACTGGCAAGTTGGATCTACTAGAACGTGAACTTGTCGACGTGAAGGTGCATGAGAAAGACCTTATTCAAGAGCAAAACAAGTGTGAGTTTCGCTGGGTTGTACATGGCCGGCTGGAGCTGTTGGCTATGATGAAAAAAGAGCATCCGTAGTGGGATCGTGGCTAGTATAAGAAGATGTCATATGTTAATTTTTCTGCCTTTGAATCATCAGATGATGAAGACAATGTGGGCCCTGATACGCAAACCGTGACGTGTGTGGCTGCTATCCCTGGTCCATCTTCCACTAGGCTTAGTTCTTCTATTTCTGTACCTTCTCATGATTAGGAGTATTTTTTGTGAGCTTGTACTCTTTTTGTTTTGACTATTAATGAAAACAAATTTCTTTGTTTCATACTCAGTGTCTTTATTGCATGTTTTTCGTTTCGCCATGTCGTCTTACTTTGGCATAGGTGGATTGAATCAATAGGACGTTGTCCGGTCTGTCTGCGGTAGAGAGTTTGATCGCTTTGTATTGTGAATGACTTGGGCATTGCTGCGTAGTTTTGTCCGATAGTGGGCATGTTGTGAACAGTTTAACTGGGGATTGAGTCATCCGAGTTGTGTCTTGTCCCTTAGGTATGATGCTTGAAGCTTACCTTGTTTGCCTGACTAGTAGGCTGAAGTTGTTATCGTGGGCGAGCTGTGGTAGCCGAGTTAGCTGGGGTTGGCGTCCTAATTAGCTTTTATCTTGGCATCGACTGTACTGTCCTTGTACCGGCGCAAATGGCATTTTCTATTGTTTGAATATCAATCAGTTTGAGTGTGAAGGCACTGACTTAGCTAAATTCATGTTTGCGTCCACTATCTTGGAGGAGAGCGGAGGTTGTGTGGAGAGCTGCTTGAGATTCCCACCTTCCGAGTCATTTATGTCCTAGCTATATGGACTACAGATTCGGGGAGTAAATGTTTGGTGACTAGGCTAAAGAGCAGCAGCCCCATGGCAAGCCATCGAAATCAGTTTGGGACTGACTAGGCTCCTACCTTGCGAATCATTTTTCTGAGCAAGGCGGACTACAGATTCGGGAAGTAAAGGTTTCGCGACAAGGATGAAGAGCAGTGGGCTCGTGGCAAGTCGTCGAAATCAGTTCGAGACTGACTAGGCTCCCACCCTTCAAACCGTCGACACCCTCCCCGAGCAGTGGGGGCTACAAATTTGAGAAAGATTTGGCGACCAGGCTGAAGAGCAGTGGTCCCATGGAAAGCCATCAAAATTAGTGCGAGACTGACTAGGCTCCCACCATCCAAATTATCTACACCTGAGTGCACCATGCTACAAATTTGGGAGGGTTCGGCGGCCAAACTAAAGAGCAGCGGTCCCATGGCAAACCGTAAGAATCAGGTCATGGCTGACTGGGAATCAGGTCGGGCTACAAGTCCAGGTTTGAAGATTTGGCGGCCACACTGAAAAGCAGTGGTCCCGTGGTGAGCCATCAGAATTATTTCGGGATTGACTAGTCTCCCACCTTCCAGATTCTCTACACCCTTGCAGTGGGGGCTACAAGTCCAAGTTTTGATTAGAAGCTTTCGTTGCTAGTCGTCACCAGCTAGGCTTACCTAATTAGTTTCAGCGACCATTAACCGCAAGGGGGGCAATGATCCCTGGTAAGTCATTGTAACTAGGCATGGTAGCGTTGATTAGGTGTCGGGTTGAACCAAAAGTTCTCGTCATCAACTTTGACTGACTAAGCTTGCCCGATTTGAAAGAGGTTCCACCTTCTTAGGGGCATGCGAACCTAGCGATTCATGGTGTGGACGAAGTTACCTTAACTTAGCGAGTGGTAAAGTCTGTATGTCAAGGTTGACTAGGATCTTCAAGTGCTCATTCCAAACATGCGACAAGGTGTTGTTTGAATAACAGGCTGAGCCCATGGGCCCGTAAAAGAAGGGCTAGGGTTTCCTACATGGTGCATTGCATGTACAACGTAGATCGCGCAGTGACACATGTATGGCATAGGTTGCGTGATAGTTGAGTATCATCTATTCCCCCTTAATTGATGGGGTTGCGTGCAGCTCAATTAATTGATTAACGTGGTCAGCGCAGTTTCCTTGGGAACCGTCGTCTACCATTTTCCCATATGACATTTAATGCTTGGTAGTTAATGCTGGAGTGCCCGCTTTGTGAACCACTATGTCTATATAATCGTGTTTTCCAATCGTTGTAGGCACCATCTTTCGCAGAGCTTATCTTCTCTAATGTTCTCGCTTGAAGAGAGTGTTTGGGTTTTCTAAAGGCTAAAGAAAACTCTTTGGGATTTCCAAAGGCTAAAGATGGATCTCCGTATCTGGAGTCTCCAAATGTTTTGACATTTGCAAAGGTCAGGCGCAATAATAGTTGTCCTTATGCATGGTCACCTGCTTTGGTTGAGCATGTAGTTGATCCGCTGAGGTCTCGTAATTTCTTTTCATATTGCTGAGAAGTAGTACGGATTTCCTACCAAGGGAGATTCCATAGTGTTACACCGTACCACTTGTGTCTTCATGTGCTCGGATCTCGCTGTTGATCGATGGCTGATGGAAGTGTTGGTTAATGTGCGTTGACTCCAGGTGTGGTAGCTCTCAGTCACACTTGCCATTGCATATGGGAAAAGTGGTCTCTATTGATTGCATTATGAAATCGTAACTGCGTCGCTGCTTGTGTCCGTCCTCATCTGCCTTCTTCTAAGCCCTTTAAGGATGTAGGATAGATGGCGAAATGTCTCTTGAGGAAATCAACAGCTCGTTGTGAGGTCTACAATGCTGTAGTGTGAGACTTTTCAGGAGTGATTTGACAGAGCAATCTAACTGCTTAGTCTTGCAATCTCTTCTGGCACTTCGTCTTTAACTTGGTAAGGTTTTGAGGTCTCCCATTATCTTGTCTTTGCTCTCACTAGCAGGTTACTTGTATCAGAGGGTCTGCAAGTTTTTGTCGAACTCTGTCCATTGCAGAATTGTCTAAGCGAGTCTTTTACTTAAGTTCACACTGTATTCAGATGCTCAGTCTTTTGTATCCGCTTTAGGGAGTTTGTAATATATATTCTTTTGTATCTGCCTCCAGGTGTTTGCTGTTACATCTTTCTGATAATCAATAGAGTTTGCTTTTCATAATTCTTCCTTTATTTCTTAAATGATTGTTAATCAAAAAATCTTTTTAAGAACTAAAACTCAATATTGATTATGAAAAGCGAAACAAACAACTTAAAGCGAACTAACTGTTGACTAAGAGAAATTGGTCCTAGCCTTGAAGTCAATTTGGGTTGCTCTTCGCGGATCATTGTAGTAGACTATCGAGGCGTTACAGAGGTTATTTAAGAGTAAACTTTGCAGAAGGGAAGATCTCTGCACCGACAAAATGTCGGGGGGACGTGTTCCTGCTTGCCATTGCCTATACGACTCGATAGGCGAGAGAGCTGATTGCTCCTGTACTGCTTGAAAATGGTGTCTTTCCTGTCTTTTGGTCTTGCACTGGGTCAGACTGCTCTACATAATGTAGCTAGATCCGAGAGCACTATATTTGATTAGTGCGGCGTAGTGTCAGCCTCGTGTCGTAGGTTGGCCTCCATGAATGGTTCCTTCGGAATGGTTAGCAGTATACTTAACACACTGGTGAAGGGTAGAGACCACTGCTTCCATCTGGTGGAGCCATGGTCTTCCCAGGATTAGACTGTAGGATAATGGTGCGTCAACCACCATGAAGTCCAGAAATAAGACCTTCCTTTGCTGCGATTCACCTGCTACCGTATCTAATCTTATCTATCCATTGGGGAAGAATTTTTCCACGCTGAATCCGATCAGGGGGTGTTCTGAAGACATAAAGTTTTCCTCATTGAGGTCCATGCTGTGGAAAACATTGTAAAACAAAACATTGAGCGAGCTTCCTGTGTCGACGAGGGCTCTCTGGGTCATTGTGCGGCGCTCAGACTTTATCGAGGTCCTTGTCCGTGAAAGTCAAACTGGGAATGGGTCTTGTCCTCATCCGCGGGTCGTGTCTGCATATATAGTAGAGTCCACTTGCAGGACCTATACGACTGGTCTCATCCGGTCCAACTCCATGAATGACATATATTATCCCAAAAGTCTCTTTCTTTATCTCTTTAACTGACTCCCCCCATCCCTGATCTATTCTGATTGCCTCTCAGACTTCAGGAAGTCTTTCAATTTGCTTTTGAGGATCCAATACTCTACTTCATACCTCAGACTTTGGCAGTTGTTGGTGGTGTGGCTGCCCTTTTTGTGGTACGCACAGTACTTGTCGTTGCTCTGCTTGGCAGGGTTTCCACGTTTCTTTGGGGCCACCTTAATTCCTCTTAATTTTTCATGGTGTTGAGTACATCCGATAGACTAGCATTAAGGGGTGTCACGGCTTTGGATCCAACGAAGTTGGATGATTTCTTCGGCCTGGGTCGAATAGGGTTCAGTCTGTTGTCACTGCGTTTCCTTTTGCTTTGTTACTCATCCTCACGTCTTTTTCCCTCCTTTTTGTCCCTAGAAGCGGAGTGTTATGTCGCCTTCGATCTTTCTCTTTGCAGTCCTTGACTCCTCCAAGGTGATGTGTCTCTAGACGTTCTTGAGGAGTTTTACCATGTCCAGAGGAGGCTCCAAGGTGAGGTCCTCGAAGAGCTTTCCCTTTCTGAGGCCTGCAGTGAATGTCGTTACAGGTGTATCGTCGCTACACCCGTCGTTGAGGGTCAGCTCGTTATTGAAGCGTGTGACATACTCTGAAGCGTCTTGCCGAACCTCTGCCTTAGAGAGAGTATTTAATATGGGCCTTTTCTGAAATGTTGGCTTCCGACGAAACGTGTCAGGAATTCCTTCGCCGGTGTTTTGAAGGAGACAATTGACTTCAGTGGAAGGCTGTAGAACCATGTCAGCACATGGCCTTTTAGACTGGTGGGAACGGTTATGCACATAAAGGACTCAGACCCTTATTTGAGGGCCATTACGTGCTGCTAATGGCACAGATGATCGAAAAGATCGATGGTCCCATCATAGAAGTCGAGCTTCAGAGGAGTGAACTTCCTCGGAAAGGCCTCATTCATGATTCGATCCACAAATGGTGGGATGGAGAAACGGTACAGTACGTTTGGGTTGTGCGCCCCTCTGCGGAGGGGTTTCCCAGGGCAAGGCCTCTCTGTTCTGGTGTTGAACTCAGTGTTAGCCGCGCAACCTCCTTTAGTCCAATAAGAACTGGCGGGTGCTTGGCTTTCCTGTGCTTGCTCCATATCATCTGCTGGGGGTGGAGGTCTGTGTTGCTCCCGGTCTTAATTAACGGGTGGTGGATTCTGTCGCATGAGCGTCTCCACTGCCTTGATGGCCTGTTGTATTTGAGTCGTTAACAGCTCGATTCTGAGGTCCGTCATTGCTGCCCGTGCATGGCAGGATTTGGTATGGGGACAACCTAAACGTTGGATGTGTCCCTTGGTTCTCCGTTGTTGCGTGACTTTGTGATCACAATCTCTCTGGAATTTGGTAAGAGACGACACCGAGTGTAAAGTTAAAAACTATATCATCCCCACGGAAAAGCGCCAAACTGATGCAGTCGATTTTCGCTCCCTATTTTGTCTATGTTCCTGCTGACCTGTTGACTTGCACAAACAATGCATGTGAGCCACATACCACCGTGGGGTGGCCGATGGCACTCTGATGCTACAGTCAGACAGGCCTTTGAGGAAGGTGTAATGCCGTAACAGGAAATTTGTAGCATACCTTAGCTTACCAACCTCATGTCTTATTTATAGTACAAGGAGTCTTGGTTTAACCATGCCATCGTAGGCCTAGATTAGGGAGGGGATCTTCGTTGATATCTCTCTCTAATTAAGAGTCGTGTTGTAGGAGGGAAGTTCCCTGTTAGTTCTGTGCTTCTAGATACACGGGAGATAGTTCCCAATCAAATAGGATTTCGTAGAAGGGAGTTTCCCTGTGTGGAAGATACTCTTCAAGATACTTGCCTAAGGAGAGCTTACGGCTATTGAAGACATTTGTGAGACGTGTGAGCCTAGCGTGCTGCGTGAGTTCGAGTTTGCTTGGCAGAGTGAATTGAACGAGCTTAGAACCCCTTAAGCCTATTCAGTGTTAGGCTGATGCTGGGGTCCTTATTTCCTCGAGATTATCACGACGCATGAACGACATAGGGGCGTGATCATTTTTATGTATCTTTAATTGTCTATGGAAGAACAATGATCCATTGGCGAGTCGTCGTCATTAGGCGTTAAAGCAATGACTAGACTCACACTTCCTCGGTCGTCGTTGTTCGTGCTCAATAGACGGGGTATCAGTTACCAGAAGTCGTAGTCATCAGTCGCAAACTGACTATACTAACATGCTAAGTTCAGCCATCATTGTCTATAGAAGAGCAGTGATCCCTTTACGAGTCACCGTCATAAGGCGTGGAAGCGCTGACTAGACTCCACCTTCCTCAGCCGTCATCATCTGCACACAGCAAACTGGGTGTCGGGCACCAGAAGTCGTCGTCATCAGTGGCGAACATATTAAGCTTACATGGTGAGCTTAGCAATCATTATCTGTAGAAGAGAAATAATCCCTACGCGATTCGTCGTCATTAGGCGTAAAAACACTGACTAGACTCCCACTTCCTTGGCCATCGCCATTTACGCGCAGGGGACAAGGCACCGGGCACAAGAAGGCGTTTCATCAGTCGCAATTTGACTAAGTTTATCTGGTAAGTTCAGTGATCATTATTTGTAGAAATGCAATGATCCCTTGACGAGTCATCATCATCAGGCATGAAAGCGCTGACTAGACTCTCATTTCCTCAGCCATCGTGATCCACACGCAATGGATTAGGCGTCAAGCACCAGAAGCCGTTGTCTTCCGTCACGAACCGACTAAGCTTACCTGGTAAGTTCGGCGATCGTTGTTTGTAGAAGGGCAATGATCCCTTGGCGAGTCATCATCATCAGAAGTGAGTGCGCTGACTAGACTCTCAATTCCTCATCTTTCATCATCCACCCGCAACTGACTGGGTGTTGGGCACCAAAAGCCGTCGTCATCAGTCACAAAATGACTAAGCTTACTAGGTAAGTTCGGCGACCATTGTGTGTAAAAGAGCAATGATCCCTTCGCAAGAGGTCGTCATCAGGCATGCGAGTGCTGACTAGAATCCCATTTTATCGGTCACCGTATTCCGCGCACAGCGGACAAGGCGTCGGGCACCAGAAGTCATCATCATCAGTCGTTAACTGACTAAGCTTACCTGGTAAGTTCGGCGATCGTTGTCTATAAATGAGGATTGATCCATTGGCGACTCTTCATCATCATGCGTGAGAGCGCTGACTAGACTCCCACTTCATCAGCAGTCGTCATTCGGGCGTGGGGAACTAAGTGTCGGGCATCAGAAGCAGCCATCATCAGTCGTGAACAAACTAAGCTTACCTTGTAAGTTCGGTCATCATTGTTTGTAGAATAGCAATGATCCCTTGGTGAGTCATCATCATCATGCGTGAAAGCGCTGACTAGACTTACACTTCCAAGGCCGTCGTCATCTGCACACAGCGGACTAGGCGTCGGGCACCAGAAGTCCTCGTCATCAGTCTTGAATTGACTATGCTTACCTGGTGAACTTAACGATCATTGTATGTTGAAAAGAAATGATCCCTAGATGAGTAATCGTCATTAGACGTGAAAGCGCTGACTCGACTCCCACTTCCTCGGCCGTCATCATCTGTGTGCATCGAACTAGTCATCAGGAACCATAATTCGTCTCATCAATCACGAACTGACTAAGCTTACCTGGTAAGTTCGGCGATCATTGTCTGTACTGGAGCAATGATCCCTTGGAGAGTCATCATCATTAGGCGTGAGAGTGCTGAATAGACTACCACTTTTTTGATCATCGTTATCCGTGCATTACGGACTAGGCATCGTGCACTAGAAGCCGTCGTCATCTGTCACGAACTGATTAAGCTTACCTGGTAAGTTTGGCGATCTTTGTCTGTAAAAGGTCAATGATCCCTTGGCAAGTCATCGTCATCAGGGGTGAAAGCGGTTACTAGGATCCAACTTCCTCGGCTGTCGTCATCAGGTGTGAAAGCGCTAACTAGAATCCAACTTCCTCGGCTATCGTTAACAGGTGTGAAAGCACTGACTAGACTCAAACTTCCTCGACCGTCATCATCCATTCACTGCGGACTAGCTGTCGGGCACCAGAAGCCGTCATCATCAATATCGAACTAACTCAGCTTACCAGGTAAGTTCGGCGATCATTGTCTGTAGAAAAAAAAGATTCCTTGGCGATTCATAATCATCAAATATGAAAGAACTTACTAGACTCCCACTTCTTAAGTCGACATCATCCTCGCGCAACGGACTAGGCGTTGGGCAGCAGAAGCCGACGTCATCAGTGCAAACTGACTAAGCTTACCTGGTAAGTTCAGCAATCATTGTCTGTAGAAGAGAAATGATCCCTTGGTTAGTAGTCATCATCAGGCATGAGAGCAATGACTAGACTCCCATTTCCTCGGCAGTTGTCATCCGTGCTCAACAGACTAGGTATTAGAGACCAGAAGTCGTAGTCATCTGTCGCAAACTGACTAAGCTAACATGCTAAGTTCGGCCATCATTGTCTATAGAAGAACAATGATCCCTTGGCAAGTTGTCATCATAAGGAGTGAAAGCGCTGACTACACTCCACCTTCCTCGGCCATCATCATCTGCGCACAGTGGACTGCGCGTCGAGCACCAGAAGTCGTCGTCATCAATGGCGAGCAGACTAAGCTTACCTGGTGAGCTTAGCAATCTTTATCTATAAAAGATAAATGATCCCTATGCGAGTTATCATCATTAGGCGTGAAAGCGCTGACTAGACTCCCACTTCCTCAGCCGTCGCCATCTGCACGCACCGGACTAGGCATCGGGCACCAGAAGGCGTTTCATCAGTTGCAACTTGACTAAGCTTACCTGGTAAGTTCGATGATCATTATTTTTAGAAGGGAAATGATCCCTTGACGAGTTGTCGTCATCAAGCATGATAGCGCTCACTAGACTCACTTCCTCAGCCATCGTCATCCGCTCTTAATGGACTAGGCGTCGGGCACCAGAAGTCGTTGTTTTCAATCGCGAACTGACAAAGCTTACCTGGTAAGTTCAGCGATCGTTGTATGTTAAAGAGCAATGATCCCTTAGCAAGTCATCATCATCATAAGTGAATGCGCTGACTAGACTCCCACTTCTTCATCTGTTGTCATCCACGCGCAACTGACTAGGAGTTTGGCACCATAAGTCATCGTCATCAGTCACAAAATGATTAAGCTTACCTAGTAAGTTCGGCGATCATTGTGTGTAAAAGAGCAATGATCCCTTGGCGAGAGGTCCTCATCAGGTGTGCAGGTGCTGACTAGACTCCCACTTTCTCGATCGTCGTCATCCACACGCAACTGACTAGGAGTTGGGCACCAGAAGCCGTCGTCATAAGTCATAAAATGATTAAGCTTACCAAGTAAGTTCGGCGATCATTGTGAGTAAAATAGCAATGATCCCTTGGCGAGAGGTCATCATCTGGCGTGCGAGTGCTGAGTAGACTCCCACTTTCTCGGTCATCGTCATCCGTGCACAGCGGACAAGGCGACGGGCACCAGAAGTCGTCATCATTAGTTGCAAACTAACTAAACTTACCTGGTAAGTTTGGTAATCGTTGTCTACAGATGATCATTGATCCCTTGGCGATTCTTCATCATCATGCGTGAGAGCACTAACTAGACTCCCACTTCATCAGCAGTCGTCATCCGGGAGTGGCGGATTGAGTGTCGTCATCAAGAGCTGCCATCATCAGTCGGGAACAGACTACGCTTACCTTGTAAATTCAACCATCATTTTTTGTAGAATAGCAAATATCCTTTGGCGAGTCATCATCATCAGGTGTGAAAGCGCTAGCTAGACTTACACTTCCAAGGCCGTGATCATCTGCGCACAGCGAGTTGGGCGTTGGGCACCAGAAGTCCTAACATCACTCTTGAACTGACTAAGATTTCCTGGAGAGCTCAGCGATCATTGTATGTTTAAGAGAAATGATCCCTAGACGAGTCATCGTCATTTGACATGAAAGCGCTTACTAGACTCCCATTTCCTCGGTTGTCATCATCTGTAAGCAGCGGACTAGGCGTCCGGCACCAGAAGTCGTCTCATCAGTCACGAATTGACTAGGCTTACTTGGTATGTTCAGCGATCATTGTCTATACTGGAGCAATGATCCCTTGGCGAGTCATCATCATCAAGCGTGAAAGCACTGAATAGACTCCCACTTTCTCGGCCATCGTCATCTGCGCGTTACGGATTAGGCATCGAGCACCAGAAGCAGTCGTCATCAGTCGCGAACTGACTAAGCTTACCTGGTAAGTTCGGCGTTCATTGTCTATAGAAGGGAAATGATCTCTTGGTGAGTCATCATCATCAGGTGTTAAATCGCTGACTAGAATCCAACTTACTCTGCTATCATCATCAGGTGTGAAGGCGCTGACTAGAATCAAACTTCCTCGGCTATTGTCAACAGGTGTGAAATTTTTACCTAGATTCCAACTTCCTCAACCATCATCATCCGTTCGCTGCAGACTAGGTGTCGGGCACTAGAAGCTGTCATCATCAGTCGCGAACTAACTAATCTTCCCAGGTAAGTTCTGCGATCATTGTCTGTAGAAAAGCAAAGACTCCTAGGCGAGTGAACGTCATCAAACATGAGAGTACTAACTAGACTCCCAATTCCTAAGTCGACGTCATCCGCGTGCAATGGACTAGGCGTTGAGCAGCAGAAGCTGTCGTCATCAGTCGCAAACTAACTAAGCTTACCTGGTAAGTTCGGCGATCGGTGTCTGTAGAAGAGCAATGATCCCTTGGTGAGTAGTCATCATCAGGCGTGAGTGCAATGAATAAACTCCCACTTCCTCGGCCATCGTCATCCGTGCTCAATAAACTGGGTATCAATGACCAGAAGCCATAGTCATCAGTCGTAAATTGACTAAGCTAACATGCTAGTTCGACCATCATTGTCTATAGAAGAGCAATGATCCCTTGGCGAGTCGTCATCATAAAGCTTGAAAGCGCTGACTAGACTCCACCTTCCTTGGCCATCATCATCCACGCACAGCAGACTGGGCGTCGGGCACCAGAAGTCGCCGTCATTAATGGCGAATAGACTAAGCTTACCTGGTGAGCTTAGCAATCAATCTGTAGATGACAAATGTTCCCTACGCGCATCATCGTCATTAAGCGTGAAAGCGCTGACTAGACTCCTACTACCTCATCTGTCGTCATCCACGCGCAACTGACTAGGAGTTCGGCCCCAAAAGTTGTCGTCATCAGTCACAAAATGATTAAGCTTATCTAGTAAGTTTGGCGATCATTGTGTGTAAAAGTGCAATGATAACTTGTAACGAGGTCGTCATCAGGCGTGCGAGTGCTGACTAGACTCCCACTTTCAAGGTCGTCGTCATCTGCACGCAGCAGACAAGGCGTCAGGCACCAGAAGTTGTCATCATCAGTCGCGAACTGACTAAGCTTACCTGGTAAGTTTGGAAATTGTTGTCTAAAGATGAGCATTGATCCCTTGGCGACTCTTCTTCATCATGCGTGAGAGCGCTGACTAGTCTCCCACTTCATCAGTAGTCGTCATCCGAGCGTGGCAGACTGAGTGTCGAGCATCAGAAGCTGCCATCATCAGTCGCGAACAGACTAAGCTTACCTTGTAAGTTCGGCCATCATTGTTTGTAGAATAGCAATGATCCCGTGTCTAGTCATCATAATCACGTGTGAAAGCGCTGACTAAACTTCTACTACTCCAAGACCGTCATCATCTGCGCACATCAGGCTGGGCATCGGGCACCAGAAGTCCTCGTCATTAGTTTTGAATTGACTAAGCTTACCTAGTGAGCTCAACGATCATTGTATGTTAAGAGAAATGATCCCTAGATGAATCATCGTCATTTGACGTGAAAGCGCTGACTAGACTACCACTTCCTCGGCCGTCGTCATCTGTGCTCAACAGACTGGGTATAAAAGACCAGAAGCCGTATTCATCAGTCGCAAACTAACTAAGCTAACATGCTAAATTCGGCCATCATTGTCTATAGAAGAGAAATGATCCATTGGCGAGTCGTCGTCATAAGGCATGAAAGCACTGACTAAACTCCAGCTTCCTCGGCCGTCATCATCCCCACACAGCGGACTGGGAGTCGGACACCATAAGTCGTCGTCATCAGTGGCGAACAGACTAAGCTTACCTGGTGTGCTTAGCAATCATTATCTTTAGAAGAGAAATGATCCCTATGCGAGTCGTCGTCATTAGGCATGAAAGCGCTGACTAGACTCCCACTTCCTCGACCGTCGCCATCTGCGTGCAGCGGACTAGGCGTTGGGCACCAAAAGCCATTGACATCTGTCGCGAACTGACTAAGCATACCTGATAAGTTCATTGATTATTGTGTGTAGAAGAGCATTGGTCCCTTGGCGAATTGACATCATCAAGCGTAAGAGCGCTGACTAGACTTCCACTTCCTCGGCCGTCATCATCCGCACGCAGTGGAATAGGCATTGGGCACCAGAAGCACTAGTCATCAGTCGCGAACTGACTAAGTTTACCAGGTGAGCTCGGCGATCATTGTTTGTAGAAGAGCAACGATCCCTTGGCGATTCATCATCTTCAGGTGTGAAAGCACTGACTACACTCCCACTTCCTCAGCTGTTGCCATCTGTGCACAACAGACCAGGATTCGGGCACCATAAGTCGTCTCATCAATCGCGAACTGACTAAGCTTACCTGGTAAGTTCAGCGATCATTGTCTATAGAAGAGCATTGATCCCTTGGCGAGTCGTCGTCATCCGGCGTGAAAGCACTAACTAAGCTAAAAATTCCTCTACCGTCGTCATTAGGTGTGAAAGCGCTGACTAGACTAGAATTCCTCGATTGGCATCATCCGCTCGCAGTGGACTAGGCATCAGGCACCAGAAGTCGTCATCATCAGTCTCGAATTGACTAAGCTTACACGGTAAGTTGGGGGATCATTGTCTGTAGAAGAGCAACGATCCCTTGGCGAGTCGTCGTCATCAAGCGTGAGAGCGCTGACTAGACTCCCACTTCCTCGATCGTGGTCATCCGCAAGCAATGGACTAGACGTTGCTTAGCAAAAGCCATCGTCATCAGTTGCTAACTGACTAAGCTTACCTGGTAAGTTCGTCGATCATTATATGTGGGAGAGTAGTGATAGCTAAGAGAGTCATCGTCAACAGGTGTGAAAGCGCTGACTAGAATAAAACTTCCTTGATCAGCGTCATCCACTCGCAGCTGACTAGGCATCGGGCACTAGAAGTCGTCATCATCAGTTGCGAACTGACTAATCTTACCCGGTAAGTTCGGCGATCATTCAGTAAAAGAGCAATAACACCTAGGCGAGTCGTTGCCATCATGTGCGAAAGTGCTGACTAGACTCCCACTTCCTCGACCATTGTCATCCGCGCACAGTGCACTAGGTGTTGGGTACCAGAAGTCGTCGTCATCAGTCGTGAACTGACTATGCTTACCTGGTAAGTTCGACGATTATTGTTTGTATAAGAGCAATGGCCCCTTAGCGAGTAGTCAGCATCAGGCATGAGAGTGCTGACTAGACTTCCACTTCTTCATCCGTCATCATCCGCACGCAATGGACTAAACGTCGGGCACCAGAAGCCGTAGTCATCAGTCGCGAACTGACTAAGCTTACTTGGTGACCACGGCGATCCTTGTCTGTAGAAGAGAAATTATGCCTTGGCGAGTCATCATCATTAGGCATGAAAACACTGACTAGACTCCCACTTCCTCGCCCGTCGTCATCTGCGCGCAGCGGATTAGACGTCGGACACTGGAAGTCGTCGTCATTAGTCGCGAATTGACTAAGATTACCTTGTAAGTTTGCTGATCATTGTTTGTAGAAGAGTAATGATCCCTTAGCGAGATATCATCATCGGGCATGATAACACTGACTAGACGCCCACGTCCTCGGCCATCGTCATCCGTGCTCGACTGACTGGGTGTCAAGCTCCAGAAGCCACCGTCATCAATCATGAACTGACTAAGCTTACATGGTAAGCTCGTCCCTCATTGTCTGTAAAAGAGCAATGATCCCTTGGCGAGTCGTCGTCATCAGACGTGAAAGCGCTGACTAAACCCTTACTTCCTTTGTCGTCGTCATTCGCGCATAGTGGATTGGTCGTCGTGCACCTGAAGTCATCATCATCAGTCGCGAACTGACTAAGCTTACCTGGTGAAATTACCGATCATTGTCTGTAGAAGAGAAATGATCCCTAGGCGAGTCATTGTCATTTAGCGTGAAAGCGCTGAATAGACACCCACTTCCTCGCCCATCGCCATTTGCACACAACGGACTAGGGGTAGGGCACCAGAAGGCATTTCATCAGTCGCAAATTGATTAAGCTTCCTTGGTAAGTTTGGCGATCATTGTCTGTAAAAGAGCAATGATCTCATTGGGAGTCGTCGTTATCAGGCATGAAAGCACTGACTAGACTCCCACTTCCTCAGCCATCGTCATCTGCTTGCAACGAACTAGGCGTCAAGCACTAGAAACCGTCATCATCAGTCTATGATTGACTAAGCTTACCTAGTAAGTTCGACAATCATTGTCTATAGAAGAGCAATGATCCCTAGGCGAGTTATCCTCATTAGAAGTGAGAACGCTGACTAGACTGCCACTTCCTCGACCATCGTCATCCACGCACAGCTGACTAGGAGTTGGGTACCAGCACTTCCTCGGCCAAAATGACTAATCTTACCTGGCGAGATGTGCAATGATCCCTTGGCGAGATGTCGTCATCAAGCGTGGGAGTGCTGACTAGACTCCCAATTCTTTGCCCGTCGTCATCTGCGTGTAGTGGGCAAGGCATTGGGGACCAGAAGCCATCGTCATCACTCGCGAACTGACTAAGCTTACCTGGTAAGTTCATCAATCATTTTTTGTAGAAGAGCAATGATCCCTTGATGAGTCATCCACATCAGGGATGGGAGTACTGACTAGACACCCAATTCATCGGCCATAGTAATCCGCGCGTGACGGACTTGGTGTCGGGCACTCGAAGCCACTGTCATCAGTCACGAACTGACTAAACTTACCTGGTAAGTTCGGCCATCATTGTTTGTAGAAGAGCAGTTATGCCTTGGTGACACTACACCAAAAGGCTTGATTAGCTACACAGAGATGGCCACTGCTCAAAACCGTTAGTTTATTTGCTACGGCCCAAAACCGTGGCTAGAGCCTTAAACCGTCACTACACCAAAAGGCTTTATTAGCTACACGGAGATAGCCACATCTCAAAACCGTTAGTTTATTTGCCAAGGCTCAAAACCATGGCTAGAGCCTAAAATTATGAAAACGCTGTAAAAAAAATTTGGGCGGGCTTTTTGGCCCTCGCTTCTTTCCTCTCTCGTTTTACTTGGCGCTCGACGTAGAGCTCGATGAAACTCCTTCACCCTCCCCTCAATCTCGTCATCTCCCTCACTGCTTCCTCATCTCGCCATTTCCCTCCCTGCTCTTTCCATATCTCCATCTCCCTCACTGCTCCCTCCATCTCGCCATCTCCCTCACTGCTCCCTCCATCTCTCCATCGCCCTCACTGCTCTCTCCATATCTTCATCTCCCTCACTGCTCCATGAGACGTCGTGGCTGGCAACGCCCTCTTCACCCATTACAAGTACTTCTTCTTGACATAAAATCCTATATTTCATTGCCCATGAGACCAAACTTCTCAAAATTTCATTATTTGGAGAGAAAATTTTCAAACCCCATTACTTGAAACTGCATTTTTAGGTCTAATTCCACATACCCATTTGTTAATTCTCTTTTATTTGCAGTATAAATTTGTGTTTTTGAATACCAACTTTTTAGTTTTTTTTAGGTTTAGATGCGGGTGTATAATCTTCAGTCTAAGATTCTCTGTCGCGTAATCAATGTTCAGTTTCAGGTGATTGGGTTTATAAGTGGGATTTTTATTTGTAGGCTGAACCAGACACTGATGAGGTTTTTGCTCAAGTGACTCTGTTACTAGAAATTAATGCAAGTATTCTGATCTTTTCGTTGTTCTTTGATTTGATTTGTTTTGTTATCAATAGTAATGTAATTCCTTTTGAAAAATCCTAAATATTTTGATGGGTTTTTGCAGCAATATGAGAATTCGGTGGAGAAAGAAGTGGCACCACCTCCGCCACCCCGACCTTATGTTCATTCATTTTGTAAGACACTAACTGCGTCAGATACAAGCACCCATGGAGGATTTTCCGTGTTAAGGCGGCACGCAGATGAATGCCTACCTCGTCTGGTAAGTTTCTCTTGTCATTTTTTTTCGATTCGATATATCGTATATGATTTGGATGTGTTGTTGTTAACAATATCATGCTGTCTATCAGGATATGGGCAGGCAACCACCAACTCAAGAATTGGTAGGTAAGGATTTACATGGAATAGAATGGAGATTTCGGCATATTTTCCATGGTAAAATTCATCTCTTTGTTTTCATTTGGTTGCGAGCCGAGTTGTTGATCATTTGTTTTGATGGTTGCACAATTGCATTCTGTTTTAGGAACATATCATTTGACAATCTGTGCAAGTTGAATGTATAGTGCAAGAGAATCACAGACCTTAAGTTATCTACCATTTTGATCATGATCATGTTTCTCGGCTGATTAGAGGCTTTACTCCTGCCGCTATCTCATGTCTTAATTGCACTTAGAGAGATTGATTGTCATTTTGGATGAGAACTATATATATATATTTTAACAATTCATCGTCGTACACCCAATTCTTATGTTCTTCCATATTGAATTTCAAATTGACGTGTTTAAGATGCGAATGGTTTGTGTGCCAGGTCAACCAAGGAGACACTTGCTTCAAAGTGGCTGGAGTGTCTTTGTAAGCTCTAAAAAGCTGGTTGCGGGAGATAATTTTATCTTTCTTAGGTACAATATTTCAGATACACCGAGTTTCATTGATTTAAAATGTGTCAATGCGTGATAACATATTCAACGCATGGTTAACATTTCTCAAAGGTGATAATGGGGAACTTCGTGTTGGTGTAAGGCGTGCAATGAGGCAACAGAGCAATGTCCCGTCTTCAGTTATATCAAGTCACAGCATGCACTTGGGTGTGCTTGCTACAGCATGGCATGCTGTATCAACTGGAACTATGTTTACCGTCTATTACAAACCGAGGTATGATTTGCCATTACTCGTAAGATTTTTTGCTGCAACCCGCAAGCATATAAGTTGTATTAAATCAATTTCTCTATAGGTCCGGTTCCATTTTTATAGAAATATGTGCTGTTACGTTAGATTACACATTTTATTGTTACCTAATCATTTATCATGTTACAGGAGAAGCCCTGCTGAGTTTATTGTGCCCTTTGAGCAGTATATGGAGTCCACCAAGAACAATTATTCTATTGGAATGAGGTTCAAGATGAGATTTGAAGGTGAAGAAGCTCCAGAGCAGAGGTATGTTAGTGGTGCTCCACATACTGAATAAGCTTAGCTATGTTGTCTTCTTACTATGAGCGATGTCAGTTCTCTCCCTGTTTATCTTAGTTCTCGGGATTATTTTTTGGTTCATATGACAGGTTTACTGGCACCATAGTTTGAATCGGAGACTCTGATCCGAACAAGTGGCCTGCTTCAAAATGGAGATGCCTCAAGGTAATCACTTTTTTGAAGAATATTTGGATTTATTTAATTGATTTGTTTACTTTATTCTGGTTTTAATTTGTTTGTATTGTTTGTTTCTGCAGGTTAGGTGGGATGAACATTCTTCTGTTCCTTGCCAAGAGAAGGTCTCGCCATGGAAAATTGAACCTGCACTAACTCCTCTGAATACACTTCAGATGCCTCGGCCTAAAAGGCCCAGAGTTCCATCATCCCAAGATTCTGCTGTTCTCAGTAGGGAAGGTAGAGCCTACTATGCTTGACACATTTATCTCTTTATTGTCAATTAATTCGGGTTACCTAGTTACCTAATCAATGTAGAGTATGTCAAGTCATTGACAAGTTTGTTGACTTGCTTAGGTCCATCTAAAGTCACTGTAGACCCTACACCTGTAAATGGCTTTTCGAGGGTCTTGCAAAGTCAAGAAACCTCGACCTTGAGAGCTTCTCTTGTTGAACATAATGAGTCTGACACTGCTCAAAAACTTGTTTCATGGATAGCATTGCAACATGAGGAGAAGATTGATTCGGTGTCCAGCCAAAGGAAATATAGGTCAAAAAATTGGCCACTGCCATTAAGGCACAAGCCTACTTATACTGATTTGTTATCGAATTTTTGATCACCCAATGATTCTCATGGATTATCAACGTCATTCGCTGATAAACTGATGAAGATTCTAACAAGTTAAAGAAGTAGTTGCAAGAGTCCGAAGGGAAATTCTATGCGGGATCATGGTCTATGATGAATACTAGTCCATCATTAAATATGTTGGATTTTGGCATTAAAACATCACAAACAAATGATTATCAGAAATCTAGTTCTAATAGGTATGGTGGGTTTGGTGGCTACTCCATTCAGCAGAATCTCAGGGTGGAGCAGCCTAGTAGCTGGGTGATGCCAATGTTCTCGCCATCACACTCTGAGACTACACACCACACTAGAGGAGGAAGACCACAACCTTCAATGTTAAGTCTGGAGCAGTTACCATAGTGAAGCCTCAACATGAAACTGGACCAGAAAAGTAGTGGTGTGAACAAGCTGATATTTTTAGTTTTCTCAAGCCTCAACATGAAATTGGACCAGAAATTTAACTCAATACTCAAAAGTCAACCATAGTGATGTTCTTAAGCAGTCCGAAATGCTCATTTGATTTTCTTGATGGCATTTTCCGTTATTTGCATTACAAAATTTTAAGTTCTTCCGGACTTTTAGAGATAAGCAATGGTCGGCAAAAGATTTGCTGACTATAATCTTGCATGATTTTCTACCTGTTCAATTATTATTTTGATGTTGATTACTTGAGTTAGCTACCAGTTGCTTGCAGTATGTGAATTTGGCCTCTGCATAGATAACGTTAGATACGATAGTGATTAATCGATCCCCACATTTTTTCAGGTGCAGGGTATAATGGCAATCCAGCAGTACAATATTTGACGCATACCCAGCACTTAAACTCCAATTCTCACATGCAGTTTGATGGAAACTCATATGTGCCACAGAACCAACTTATTGTAGCAAGTTGTCGAAAAGATATTCACAGTATTTTAGTAACGACATTCAATATTTTCTAGTGCAACCGTTGTGTTGAAGAATTTGATCACCATTGCAGGGTAAGAGGCTCGAGCTATTTCTCATGGACTATTTTTATGCTTTAATCAATTTGTATCATTTGATAATTGATTGAAAATGGGTTTTGGTGTTTTTGTCATATAGTTAGACATGCAAGTACATGGAATAAATACATGCTAAGGACTCCTTTTTAAATATTTATGTCGAATAAGTACATGTTAAGCCATCATACCATAGTAAGTTAAATATATATATCGAATAAGTTGAATATTTTTATTTTTTTTATTTTTTAGGAAGTTTAATATCAACGATTTTAAGGACTCCTTTTTATATCTTAGGATATATCGAATAAATACATGTTGCATTTGATTGTTAAAATGTTGCTTGCATTTGCATGGAGTCTCATTGAAGCACAAGCTGCACAACAGTGAGTTTGGTCACACTTACATCTTTATTTGTGATGGTGTAGAGTATTTTAGAACTTACATGAGTTTGGTATTCTGTCCACACCAATTGGAACCCTTCATTCTGCCAAAATTGATGCAATTTCATATTTGGTTTGATAATAACAACAATAACCAATGGTTCAATCATGATAAAACCATTCATCCAAAACATCAACAGGGTTGCAACTTCCCCCATGAATCAGTTGGTACTTATTCTTCTCCTAGTAGATCCCCCAAATGAATTTTCTTATTAGTTTGTTGTCAATAGAAATATGGATGACATTGAGACTTAGAATTATGTTGGCAATCCTGAGTGAGTAGGGAAAATCATTACTTCCAATGTTTTAGTTCCCGAGTTATGTTTACTTACATATAGCTCTCAATCAAAACTTGTAATACAGGGTAGATATCTAATTACCATGATGGAGTCGATCTTGTGTATTCATTATACTGTGCATTTTTACATTGTTTTTTTTAGGTGTAGTAGTGGATAGATTAAGGAGTTGTGCATTATTATGTTGTTTTTCAGGTGTAGGAGTGTATAGATTATGGAGTTGATTTCCGTAGAGTCATGCTAGTTAATTCGCTGTTTATGAACACATGGCATTTGAGCCATACACATGAAAATGTTGGTTGGTTTATCTCAATCAAGGTCTTCAAGCTTTCTCCTATTTCTTGTGTTGGTTTTAGTGTTATGTTTGAACTTATAAAAACTGCATACCTTGTTGAAATCTTGTCAGGACTGTAGTGAAATGGCTGTTGCGTATAGGCCTTCTCATGCAAACGCAACATATGACTTTACGTATGGAGTGCGATCTGTGCAGGTGACCTCTACTTCTTACAATCAGGCTACCGCTTTCTACTTAATACAGTTCTATAGATACCAAATATTTAATTTATGGTCTAATTGATATGGCTGCAAATGGAACTATAGGGTGGTGGCAGATCTTCAGCAAGAGAAACTATTGGGAGAGTTGCAGCAGGACCACTTGCAAAGACTATTCTCAAGGCATATTCAGGAACTGAGGTCTGTTTACTTCTTACATTGGCAATTTATGATTTTTTTCTTGTTGCCTTCAACATAATAGAAAAAATTAAATCTGGTGAAGTGCATATTGTAATTTGGCAAGCTTGGGTGGTGGCAATTTATGATTTTTTTCTTGTTGCCAAATGCTAGTGGTGGTGGCAGGCTTGGGTCGCATTATACACCATCAAAATCCCCAGTGAACTCATCTCAACATCATCAGTTAAGACCTCACTTGGACTAGATCGGATTCTGTCAAGTCCTTGGTCAAAGCAGAGAAGTTCCGCTGGAAAGGAGATTGTAACAGAGGAAATGCTTGAAGATTTCTTGGCAAATGTAGATGAGAAAATTGCAGCATCAGCAGAGAAGCTGATGACTCCTCCACCAACTGTTAATACTTTTGGCATGGTTAGTCCTGTTACAGTTGCCAATTCAAGTAATACTGCGTCTAGAACTACAAGGAGTACACCACTTAGGCCTGTGACGATGTCTCCCAACTCCCAAAAATTCAGTACCCCTCCAAAGAAAGGAGAAAATGAGCTTCCGCCAGCCATGTCAATAGAAGAAGCAATTGAAGCTTTTGAAAATTTGGGCATATACCCTCAGATCGAGCAATGGCGAGACCGCCTCAGGCAATGGTTTTCTTCATTCCTGTTAAATCCACTGCTCAACAAGATTGAAACCAGTCATATATAGGTTTGTCATTGTTATTTCGTACTTTGTATTTCTAGAGTTTAAGAACTAAAGGAGTTTCAGTCAAATATTACCAAGACACATAT
The DNA here is from genome assembly GCA_963556465.1 of Berberis vulgaris. Classification (NCBI taxonomy): domain Eukaryota; kingdom Viridiplantae; phylum Streptophyta; class Magnoliopsida; order Ranunculales; family Berberidaceae; genus Berberis; species Berberis vulgaris. The sequence continues at coordinate 35,048,584 of OY747126.1, read as the reverse complement.
ATTTGTCTGTGCACAAGCAGGGAGATAAGATAAACCACTTGGGGTTTCAGCATATTTTTTTAATTGAATTCTTCTTCTACAAGTTTCTTTTGTTACATGCTTCCATGACTTGTCAATGTAGCGTCATGCAATGTAGCGTCCATGACTTCTACAAATTTAATAGATACTTGGCTTCATTTGAATGCAATTCCAAGGTTCCATTTTACGGTTGTATTTGTATTTATCTAGCATATAGTTTGTGGAATCCTATTCGTGCCGGAGGCATGACACGGTAGCCGTGTCGTAGGCACGGGTACACGCCACATGGCAAGTGTCTGGTCGATCTTAGTAAGGACTGATTTTGCAGGTGTGGGGCTATGATTTTGCTGCAGTAGCAAAAAAAATGTAATTTTTTTTTCGATTATATTAATTTGCAACGGTTTCAAACCCTCGCAACAAACCAGATTTTTTTTTTTTATTTTGTTTTGACTGGCCACAGCTTAAAACCGTGGTACTTCATGCTTGCCACGACTTAAAACCGTGGCCATCATGCTTGCAACGGCTTAAAACCGTGGCCATTATGCTTGCAACGGCTATGAGACCAAAGCAATTCAAAATAAGTGATATATGTTGCCACGGTTATGAAACGTGGAGCATCTAGCCATGCGGGGTAGCCGTGGCTAAATGCAGAAAATCATCAAGCGTCCTCGAACATAAAACTGTTGATAATATGTGTTGCCACGATTTATAGCCGTCAATGATGATTTGGCGATGCCTCAAATGGCCAGGCCTCTAAGCCGTGACAATAGGTTACCCCCATGGTCCCAAACTTTTGCTGATGGGTATTTTTGGTGTAGTGTGAGTCATCATCATCAGGTGTGAAAGCGCTGACTAGACTTCTACTTCCTCGGCCGTCATCATTCGCGCACAGCGGACTGGACGTCAAGCACCAGTTGTTGTCATCATCAGTCTTGAACTGACTAAGCTTTACTGATGAGATCAACGATCATTATCTGTAGAAGAGAAATGATCCCTAGGTGAGTCATCGTCATTAAGTGTGAAAGCGCTGACTAGACTCCCATTTTCTCGGCCATCGTCATTTTCGTGCAGTGGACTAGGCGTCGAGCACTAGAAGCCATCTTATCAGTCGCAAACTAACTATGCTTACCTGGTAAGTTCGGCGACCATTGTCTATAGAATATCAATGATCCCATTGCCAGTTGTCATCATTAGGCGTGAAAACACTAACTAGACTCCCACTTCCATTGTCGTTGTCATCTGCTCGTAACGGACTAGGTGTCGGGCACTAGAAGTCGCCATCATCAGTCGCGAACTGACTAAGCTTACTTGGTCTGTTCAACGATCATTGTCTGTAGAAGAGCAATGATCCCTTGGCGAGTCATCGTCAACAGGCGTGTAAGCGCTGACCATACTCCCACTTCCTCAGCCGTCATCATCCATGCACAGATGACTAGGCGTTGGGCACTAGAAGTCGTCGTCATCATTCACAAAATGACTAAGCTTACCTGGTAAGTTCGACAATCTTTGTCTGTAGAAGAGCAATGATCTCTTGGCGAGTCATCATTATCAGGCGTAAGCTCGTTGACTAGACTTCCACTACCTCAGCCGTCGTCATTCACACGTAGCGAACAAGGTGTCGGGCACCAGAAGTCGTCATCATCAGTCACGAACTGACTAAGCTTACCATGTAAGTCCGGTGATCATTGTCTGTAGAAGAGCAATGATCCCTGCGCAAGTCGTCGTCATCAAGTGTGAAAGCACTGACTAGACTCCCATTTCCTCGGCCTTCGTCATCAGCTCGCAACGGACTTGGCGTCGGGCTCTAGAAGCCTTAGTCATTAGCAGCGAACTAACTAAGCTTACCTGGTAAGTTCGACAATCGTCGTCTGTAAAAGAACAATGATCCTTTGTCGAGTCGTCATCATTAGGCGTGAGAGTTAATCCTTAGTAAACACCGGTGATGATTACAGTATGTTTTTAAATACTAGTATAAAGCATGGTAGAACCGGTTTATGAATTTGCGTACTTTTATTAATTTAGTACAAAATTATTAATTTTGAGATGACGTCGTCTTCAATTTTGTCGACAAATAAGTGAGCACTTTAAATACAATTACTAATGTAATTGGAGATTTATCTTATTACATTATTTTAGTTTCTAACTAATCCACTCCAATTCAAACCTCAAATTTAGTTAGATTAAGAGTTGAGTGACATAATCATTTCCATTTAATGACGACTACAAGATACTGATGAAAGATGACTAGTTAGATGAGTGACTCTTGTAGATTTAGTTTGAACCAAAGAACGTGACACTTTCTCGTTTATAAGCCACGAGCGACACCTAAACTTTGAAGTTCAAATTAACTTTGATGTCACCAATCCATTCGAATTAACAACCAAAATTTAGTTAAATTAAGTTTTGAACCGAAGTGCATGACACTTCCTCGCTTGTAGGCTACAAGCAATAACTAAACTTCAAATTTCAAAATTAACTACGATGTCACCAATCTAATAGAATATACACTCGAATATAATTAGATTAACAGTTAAGCGATGAAGCATTTATTTCAACAATGACTACAATATTCCGGTGTCACTCTTGTGGATTTAGTTTCAAACTGAACTGCATGACATTTCCTTGTTTGTTGACCATGAACAACACTTAAACTTCGGATTTCAGATATTAACTTCGATATTCACCAATCCACTCGAATATAATGAGATGATTGAAGTCATGTGGTTTGCAACGTTGAATAACTAACTGATATTTCAAAAATTATACAGTTTATGTTTTAAGGTTATTAATGAGCAAGTTAAAATTATTATCTACTTGGAACTGAAATCATCCCCCCTCTCCACAAATAATAATAATAATAATAATAACAACAACAACAACAACAACAACTAGATTAATAAATAAATAATAAGAACAATGTGACACTTCTAGGTCCATTAGATATGTCTTGGAGAGTGACTATAGAAATAAAAGGCCAAAAATTATCAACTTATATAGCCTGACCAAACCAACAATTGGTTGGTCATTATTAAGATAATTAATAAAATAGTCATTGTTGGTCATATATGTATAAAAGTAGGTTTTATATTCAGTTAGGAAGAGTAAATATGTCCTATAACTTTATGGGTTAACCTGGATTAAAAAAAGATCTATTGTTAGTCATAAAAGTATAAAAATATGTACAAATTAGCCATTACATCAACTATGATATCTAAATAGACTATTTTGTGAAATAGTCGGCTTTAAAAGATATTTCTGTTAAAAAAAAAAAACCTTAATTCATGAGAAAACTAGCTTAAAATATTTGTTATGGACCCAAATTAACCTAAAAAAACACATCTTAAAATAGCAGGATAATGCAATATAAAAATTTCTCGACCGTAGTTTCATTCATTTAAATATCTACTAAGCAATCCAAGCATAAAGTGAATTCATCCTACAGTCAGCAAGTCTTCTTGTTCCAACTTGACATTAAATTAATCCATTCATCTCCACTTCAATAAAATCCACCCATCAAAAAAGATAAAATACTAAACCATGTTCTTTAATAATTCACATAAACCATTTCTTCAATATTTCCAAATTCACCTTTTTCCATTTTTCCCTCTTCAACATGAACATTTCAACCCCAGATTTGGAAACTCACTCTAAACAAGATCTCAAGAACAATTAAAAACACAAATATTAGAAGAGAGTATTGAACCCTAACGTTCAATAGTGGTCTTCTGAGCCTCGGAGACAATTCACCCATTTCGTGGGACAATTCTGTGGATTCGGGAGCTGGTGAGCTTCTGCGAGCTGAATTTGATCTTCAAACCCAAAAATTCAGGCAAAGCACGGATCTTTGAGATTACGTTTAAGGAAGAAACCATCAATGGTAGTGAGCGGGTCGATTGGAAGACGGAGGCGAAAGGGATTGTGATGGATTCGAGTACTCAACTATTGGAAAATAAAATAAAGCAAAGAAAGGAGGATTTACAGATATTGAAATTGGGATCGAAGAGAGACGAATGAGAAACCCTTGAAATTGGGGATTTTTTCAGAGAGATATTGGAGAAGAGGAGAGTGAGATTTTGATTGGCCTTTATTTGCTGACGAGTAGATGTAAATAGAATCCAAAACCACAAGTTGGATGTATCTTCCAAGAGTTTCCACATTTGGCTAAAAAAAATTGATTTTTATTTATAACAACGGTTAAAACCGTCGCAATTGACTATAACTATGATTAAAAAATATTATTCTGCGACGGTTGTATAACTGTCATTGAATAAAGTATTTAGCGGCAGTTTTTCCAAACCATCGCTAAATAACAGTTGCAAAATTTGCAATTTCTTGTAGTGATAGGGAAACAAGGGGGAAGGGGAGAGGGAGGGGAAAATGAAAGCTAGCACCTTAATGTTTAACCACTCCTGGAGGATTGAATGTCTTTACAAGCTTTCGCATTGCCACATCTGCCAATTTTCACATTAAAGATAACCCTCCATTTAGTTCATGGGTAGCATAATGTTTGAATTGATAGGGCACAAGGAGAAGTGAGTTCAAAAGATTGAACAAATAATAATAAACACAAATCTACGACACAAGAAAATGCAAGCTGAAAAAGCCCTAAAATTGGGTACAAGGATGATCAAACAAATTTTATAAAGAAACATATTGACTGCAACTATTATTCCAAATCTAGATTGTTGCATTTGTTCAAAGAAAAAGAAATACAAACTGAATGCACATACCCTAATGATCAAAACATTGGAATCAAAGAACAAGTACAACACCAACCTAATCTAACCTAAAAAGAATTCAATCAAGAACATAAGAGAAATTGATCAAGCCAATCAAGACCATAAATCCCCCACATTGCCTCTAAAAATTAAAACCCATTTGCAATAGGGAAAATTCCATAAATAAAACTAGAAATGTTGCCAAAATTATTGTCCCTTATTTGATTCTAAGACCCTTGGAAAAGACCTTGATACCTTTTTCCCATTTATATTGAGAAACAATCGCTTACATGTAAGTGCACCAATTTCGAGGAGAGGTAAAAGTCAATAACTTTCTCTTCTTCCATCCTCGTCTTCCATTTGAAATTACTCATTCTCTATCTACGGTAAAAGTGAGCTCTCTAACAACTGCCCCAAAACCGTTAAACATAGTTTTCTTCTCTTTTTTTCATTCTCTCTTGACAGTGGTGGAACAAGCTTGCTATTGGGCTGAAAACTTTAGGAAAATGTCTTGAAATGGATACTTTGGTGATAAAACTAAATGCACATTAAACAATAATTGAAAAATTATTATTGTGTAGGTAGATCATTCTATGATGTTTCCACTGGTGGTTGAATCGTGACAAAGTTATCATCATCCAAAAAAGATCATGTTTTAATGAAAACTTCATTCAAAATAGACTGAAAACTCAAGGAAAATATGTCCAAATGGATACTTTGGGCGATCAAATTACATCCACACGAGACAACAATAAATCAAATAAAGAATATTTATATATAGATATTTCTTTGAGGTTTGCATTGGTAAGTAGATCGTTGAAAACGGACTATTACTGATGAAGTTTTCATCATGTTTCAATTAAATTTTCAAATGAATTATTTTGAAAATTTTTAACCTATATGGTACTAAATTACTTTATACCCGTTAATATTTAGTAAACACCAGTAATGATTATAGTATTTTTTTTAATACCAGTATATAGAATGGGAGAACTAGTTTACGAATTTACATATTTATATTAATTTAATACTAAAATATTGATTTTGAGAAGACACCAACTTCAACTTTGTTGATAAATAAGTGACCACTTTAATTACAATTGCTAATGTAATTGAAGATTTGTCGTATTACATTGTTTTAGTTTTGAACTAATCCACTCCAATTCACTACTCAAATTTAGTTAGATTAAGAGTTGATCAGTGAGGAAATCATTTTAATTTAATGACAACTACAAGATACTGATGAAAGATGACTTGTTAGATGTGTGACTCTTGTAGATTTAGTTCTAACCGAAGGACATGAATTTCCTTTTTTGTGGGCCACGAGTGACACCTAAACTTCAAATTTCAGATTAACTTCGATGTCACTAATCCAATTGAATTCACAACCAAAATTTAGTTAGATTAAGAACTGAGCGATGAAACCATTTTCTTTCAACGACGACTACAATATACTGATGACATATAGCTTGTTGGATGTATCACACTTGCAGATTTAGTTTTGAATCGAAGAGCATGACACTTCCTCTTTGTAGACCAAGAACAATAACTAAACTTTAAATTTCAAAGATTAACTACGATGTCACCAATCCAATAGAATTCACACTCGAATATAATTAGATTAACAGTTAAGCCATGACACATTTTCTTTCAACAACGACTACAATACTGATGAGAGATGGCTTATTGGGTGTGTCACTCTTGCGGATTTAGTTTTAGACTGAAGTGCATGACATTTCCTTGTTTGTAGGCCACGAACGTCACCTAAACTTCGGATTTCAGATATTAACTTTGATGTAACCAATCCAGTCGAATTCACAACTCCAATTTAGTTGAATTATGGTGGTGTTTTGTTGGGAAGTTTTTAGAAGCTAACTTCTAATTGGAATTAGAAGTTTGAATGTGCTTCTGAATGATTTGTTTGTTTTGCTTCTGAATGGGCTGCTGATTACAAGTTGTAAAATTAAAATGTGTTTATTTTTAGGTTTTGACTTGAAGTTTTTTTTTACATTTTATCCCACCACTACAACACCCACTGCCCACCACAAACCACCAACATCAACCCCCTTTTGTAGCTATTTTCTTACTTCCAAATATCATTGTGATCCCTTTCCACCACTACTAGTAATCACCCTATATCCCTATCTATTCCTCATATAATCTTCAATAGCGAGGAAGAGAAAGTGAAAGGGGAACAAAAAGAAGTGGAGGAGGAGGGTAGGCCTGAAAGGGTGGTGGCGCTGGTGAAGGCACTGCTCGGATGATAAAGAGAATGTGGAGAAAAGAAGGGATGGTTAGTAGAAGAGAGGGATAACCACAATCATTACAAATTTATTGTGAGGTTATTATTGGAATAATTTTCATTAAACACTCAGTGTTAAGTGGTCAACATCCCCCGTGGTTCTTACTCCAATCATAACTTCAACTTCTGATAAGATCAAAAAACAAACACGCTTTCTAAAGTATCTCACTTCTTATTAAGACTTCTGAGTCTATTCAGAACAAAAAACAAACACCCTCAAAGATTTGGGTGACGATGCCACGTGCAAACTATAACACGTCCTTGACTAAAATTACTTATCTTCATAAACCCTAACATAATCAGAATTATTCATAACAATACCAATCAAAATATGTAACATACATGAGCATTACATAACAGTACACATCACTAGTATCACTTGTGAGTCGTCCAAAAACACATGCGTTCTTCACCAATAAGTTTGGTGACATGCCCAACCAACTGAAAACAATAATCTCTAGCCTATTAAAGAACAACATAAGTTATGAAATGATATAATCAAACTGAAAATTCTGGACACCCACATGAACCGTACGACATGCCTAAGAAACGACAATATACAATTCAAATCATCATCATTATCAAAGCCCATTCCGGATATTTTCGGGGTCGGCTACATGGATTTTGGTTCTCCAAGCAATGCGGTCTTCCCACATATCCTCGCCTAATCCAAGCTCAATGATATCTTCATTCACCGTCTTCATCCAAGTTTTCAACGGTCTTCCCCTCTGTCTACACCCTCCATTAACTTGCCAATCTAGACATTTTCTAATTGGCGCAGTGCTTGGTCTCCTTCGCACATTACCAAACCAAGTTAAACGTCTTTCTCTAATTTTGTCCTCTATGGGCGCTATACCTAAGTATCTCCTAATTCTTTCATTTCTAATTTTATCCTTACGAGTTTTACCACAAATCCACCTTAACATACGCATTTCTGCTACTGCCACCGTAGTAGCCCAACATTCTGAACCGTATAGCATGGCTGGTCGAAACAATTGTCTTATAGTATTTCCCTTTTAGCCTTGCCGGCATCCTTCTATCGCATAATACTCCTGACGTCATTCTCCATTTCAACCAACCAGCTTTAATCCTATGGTCTACATCTTCTTCAATAACCCTATTCTTTTGAATTATAGATCCTAGATATCGTAAAGCCTCACACTCTGGGACCTCTACACCTTCGATCTCAAATGCATTACTTCTCCCTCGTGGTTCACAACCAAAGTTGCATACTAGATACTCAGTCTTCGAACGGATAATTCTAAAACCTTTACTCTCTAAAGCTGCCCGCCACCTATCTAATTTCTGACCTAAACCTACACTAGTCTCATCAATTAAGACAATATCATCTGCAAATAACATGCACCAAGGTACATCTTCTTGCAGATGTCTCGTCAACTCATCCATGACAAAAGCAAAGAGATATGGACTTAACGCCGACCCTTGATGTAGTCCTACTGACACTGGAAATTCACTAGACATCCCACCTACTGCGCGAACACTTGTTACAACCCCTTCATACATACCCTTAATGATATCGACATAACATTGAGACACTTTCTTCCTTTCAAGCACCCACCAAATTAACTCCCTAGGAACCCTATCATATGCTTTCTCCAGATCAATAAAAACCATATGCAAACTCTTACGTGCCTCTCGGTATTTTTCTATAATTTGCCTAAGCAGGAAGATGGCCTCCGTAGTAGACCTACCCGGCATAAATCCAAATTGATTCTCCGAAATCGTGGTTAAACTCCTAAGTCTTCGTTCTATAACCCTCTCCCAAAGTTTCATCGTATGACTCATAAGCTTTATCCCTCTATAGTTCGAGCAATTCTGGATTTCCCTTTTGTTCTTATAAATTGGTACCACAATGCTATGCCTCCATGAATCTAGCATTTTTTCTAGTTTCCAAAATCCTATTAAAGAGCTTAGTTAGCCATTGAATCCCAACTTCTCCCAGACATTTCCATGCTTCAATTGGTATATCATCCGATCCAATGGCCTTCCCTGTCTTCATTCTTTTTAAAGCTTCTCTCACTTCTGTGGCACTAACTCTGCGATGGAACACACGATCTCTCCCTTCCTGTGAAGCATACCCCTCCAAGTTTAACTCCCCTACATGTGTTCCATTGAGTAGGTTCCAAAAGTAATCATTACATCTATCTAAAATAGCTTTATCCTGCATTAAAACTTTCCATCCTCATGCTTAACTCACTTAACATGACTCAAGTCCCTAGTTTTTCGTTCTCTAGCTTTAGATATCTTGAAAATATCCTTATCCCCTTCCTTTGTACCTAGCCTATTATAAAGATCATCATATGCTCTCTTCTTAGCTTCCCCCCACTGCTTTACTACTCAACTTCTTAGCTTGCTTATAAAGCTCATAAGACTCTAGGCACCTATCTTTTTGCCACTCCGTAAAGCATCTTTTCTTTTTCACAATGGTTTGTTGCACATCAGCGTTCCACCACCATGTCTCCTTACCATATAAACCTCTTCTTTTGGCCTCTCCTAACTCTTCCTTCGCACATCTTTATATTCGGTTTGCCAAATGTTCAAAAAGATCCGCGCTACTAGTCATATCCTTTGGTTCGAGATTCTCCCAACCCTCTGAAACTGACTGGACACCCAAAATCTTATTTCTAAAATTTTGGCACACATCTCCCTGTAAAGTCCACCACTTAGTTCTCGGTCTAACCTGTTTTATAGCAATACGACCCCTACTTTTAAGACAAAAATCGAGAACTAACAGCCTATGTTGGTTTGTCAGACACTCCCCTGGTATAACCTTACAATTTTTACACCTACCTAAATCGTGTCTCCTAACAAGAAATAATCAATTTGACTTCTATTACGCCCACTCGCAAAGGTCACCAAGTGATCTTCCCTCTTCTTATAAAAAGTATTTACGATCCCAAAATCCTGAGCTAAAGCAAAATCTATAATAGAAATCCTCGTAGTGTTTTGATCCCCAAATCCTTGACCTCCATGTACCCTCTCATACCAAACTCTATCCTTACCGACATGGCCATTCAAATCCCCGCCTAGAAAACCCTATCGGAAGAGAGAATTCCAAGAACTAACTCCTCTAAAGAGTCCCAAAAATTCTTATTAGTATCCTCGTCCAAACCCACTTGGGGTGCATACGCACTAATAGCATGCACTATCTCTAGTTCTAAAGCCAATTTAATACTTATGATTCTATCCCCAAACCTCCTAACGTCGACTACTGCATCCTTGAAAACTTTATCTACCACTATTCCCACTCCATTCCTAGTTCAATCTTTACCAGAATAGAAGAGTTTGAACTCTCCTCCTAAATCTTTAGCCTTGTTCCCCTTCCATTTTGTCTCTTGAAGGCAAATTATGTTTACTTTCCTCCTACGTAGGGCATTCACTAATTTTATTGTCTTACCCGTCAAGGTTCCTATGTTCCAAGAGGCTAATCTAAGCATTCTATCTCTATCTCTAACTTGGACTAGCTTCTTTACTCGCCCCCATCCAGAATGGTGCGAGAACCCTTGCCTATTTAACACTACAGCCAGGCGCCGCTGCAGCGCGCCTTGCTCATTTGTCACTACACCCGAGCATAGGTGCAGCGCGTCGCTTATAGCGGGGGACCCCCTATCCTTTTGCATTAATCTTTTTGAACCAAATTTCATGAAAAGGGATGTGATGGTTTTTTTACGGTTGGCTATCACAAGCCTCACACCAACCCTCCTCCTTTATTCGGGCTTGGGATCGGCCGTTGCAATTCAAATACCGATGCAATTCTTCACAAATTAATTTTATACAGTGCCTCGTTATATATTTAAAATTGAAGCGAATTCAGAAACAAGTGATGTAAGTTTGGAAAATTTTGATAAAAATGATTATGGAGGGGACACAAAATATTGAAATTGATGAGTCGATAACGGTCATTGGATATATAGAGAATATGGTTTCGTTGCTCAGCTCTTGAACTAACTAAATCTGAGTTCTAAAATTGAATTAGATTGGAGATATCAAAGTTAATCTATGAAATCCGAAGTATAGGTTCGTTCGTGGCTCGTTAAAAACAAGTGTCATGGTCTTTCGTTCAAAACTAGAAACGGAATAGTGACACGTCCAAGAAGCCATCAAACATCAATAAAGCCATCAAACATCAATATATTGTAGTTATCATTGAATGAAAATCGTTTTGGCGATTAACTCTTAATCTAACTAAATTCGAGTTGTTAATTAGATTGGATTTAAGACATTGAAGTTAATTTCTGAAATCTGAAGTTTAGGCTGTTCGTGAACTACAAAAGAAGAAATGTCATGTTCTTCAATCGAAACTAGATATGCAAGTGATGCATTCAAATCTATCCTCTTTGATCCCAACGATATTTAACCTGCAAAAATTAAAAGGTTAAGCCCAAGATCACCGTTGTGGTGGCCGAAGGCACTTTGATGCTTAACCTAGATATCGGTTCGAGAAAGAGTGAAGACTACATGTAAAATTGCAGTGTGTATACTTGCATACCTTACTTCCTCACTTCACCAACTCTTATAGCAATCCTTTCCTCATTTCATTGACTCTTATAGCAAACACTTCTTCATTTCACCGACTCCCTAGTGATCTGGGGTGCATCTGCCTGGACAAGGCGATGTTCGAGGCTAACTTGTGCTTCCATGTTTTTAGAGTCATCTAGCACTACTTGTATTCTTTGTGCATTGCCTCGGCTTAGATAATACCTAACGGGTGGGTGGTTCTGATTGTCACTTTGATTAGGGCGAAGGACGCCAAAACCCATATGTCGACGAGGTTGGTCCACTCTCTGGCTTCCATCAGGATCGATAACCAGTGTGCATGTTGGGTGTGGAGGCCTAGTTGTTCGACTAGCCACTTCAAGGATCCGGAGGTTGGCAGATGTATTGCTTTTTCGCCTATGCGAAGCCTGAGTACTTATCGTTTGATGGCTTGAAAGTCAATTGCCGCTTTGGGGACTTCCGTATGTTCTATTTTCTTTTCCATTAATATTTGTTAGTGTCTAACTCATTTTTTGTCTTTGACTAGGGGTGCTTGACTCTATCGTCCCCTCTTCTGAAGAGGAGAAGAAAAAAGCTAATTTTCTTGCTCTGTCGTCGATGCCCTTTCTGGAAGTTATCCATCCAGATACTATCAAATGAAGTTGATTTTTCTAATGAGGCCGGTGACGTGGTGCATTCCCTACTTGTGCCAACCAGTTCTTCTTCAGACTCGAAGGCGCCGAGACCTGGTTCTCAGAAGAGGAAGCTACAAAAAGATGCCTCGACATTAGGATTGCTTACTACCCCTCTTCACTCTAAAAAAGGCTCAAGTTGGGGTCTTCTCCTCCTTTTTCTCCCCAGAGTGAGGAGTGAGACGTTGTGGACCTAACCATTAACAAAAAGTCACCGAGAACCCTGGCTTGTTCTGAGATGAAAATGAAGCATCCGTTATCAGTGGTTGTTGCTTCTAGCCCGTCTATTGTGGAAGGATTATTTGCTCTTGAGATCACTGCCCGTGACCCTTCCATATTCTGGGAGTTGGAGTTTTGTGGGAGGCTCTTTCCACTGATGCTGCTAAGGGGAAGCAGGTTGTTGAGTCCCATTCCTTAGGAGTTGCAGGGGAGAGACGGTATTGGCCACTAGTTTTGAGGCCCATCAAACTGAGGTCGGGGTTAGTTCCCACACTTCATTTTATACTGAAGTAGATCACAGGGCCGCCACTGTCAATCAAATGAAAGAAACTTCTCATGGCTAGCTAATCAGCTACCATTGGAGAAGTCGGTTGTGGATGCACACATCAATTGCGATCAGCAGCTTTTGATGCTAGTAAGTTCACAACATGGTTGTTTTGCCACTTAGTTTTTTTTGTTGTGCTTTATTGTTTATTCCTGCAATTTTTTTTCCAATTAGGGAATGGCCCACTTGACCCACATTGGCATGACGGGCACTGAGGTGAAGTTTGTATGGGATAAACTTTTTTCCTTGGAGATGAAGTTTGTCAACCAAGAGGCCCAACTTGTTGACACTCGTAAGGAGGTGGACTCGCTGACCGAACAGTTGGCCGTCGGCCCGATGTGGAGGCCCAGTTGGCTGAAGCTTGGACGGGTAAGACTAGCGATTTTGTTGTTCAATCATATTTGAAATCCCATATGAAAGGGATCCAATAAAGCTTGGACGAAGCCCAGGTTGCCTGGACTGAGCAATTGTCTGAACTGAAGGATGCTCGGGAACAATAGGACATGGCAATAGATAAGCATGCTACATTTTCTAAGCATTTGTTGAACGTCAAGAAGTCTTCCACTAACTCCCACTGTACACTAGTCAGTGAACGCCTTGAGGAAGTTTGCCTAAGGGGGCTTTAGGAGGCCCTTCAGACACAGATTTCTAAATTTACTCAAGAGTGTGACTCCAAGCGTGCTCATCAAGACAAGGTAGCTCCCAAGCAGGTGGTCTCTGAAAAGAGCCTGGACAAAGCAGTTGGGGTGCTAAATAGCTCTAAGGCAGAATGGAAGCCAGAAATAAGGAGTTTCGCGAGGCTGTTGATAAAGCTCAGACCAGTGATGTTGCTCATGGAAGGTTGGAGTTGATAGATATATCCAGGAACACCAAATAGATTGGAAACTCTCTGTTGACAAGCCTCTGCTTATCCTTGGTTCGAGGAAGCAGATGACTCTTCCTCTGACCCGCAAGGTAGCCTTGAAGCCAGTTCAGGTGTCGCGGACACGATTGCCTATCATGTTGTCCCAGAGCCTGCTTTAGACTGTGTTGCCCATGAAATTGCTTCTGACTTTGTTATTGCTGAATGAGCGACTTTTGTAATGAAAGGAAAAAAATTATCAATGAGAAAATTTCCCCTTCAATTATTTCTTGTATCTATGCCTGTAGGTGACGTACTTTCCATTTCCAATTTTTACTTAGATTAGGCTAAGTAAGTGGGGTATCTACCACTACTTGATGTAGGGTTTCAGTCTAGACTGAAGCCCTTTATCTGCTTGTCTAAGTATATTCTGTCAACATTAATAACTTAATCTACTGTGGGAGTTAAATTGTAGGATAGTTACTTTTGTTTGTGTGGGTCACGCTCCCTTAGTAGTTGATTTTGCGTTGGGGTTGTCCTCATGCTAAGGACTACACTTCCTTGCTGGTCTCTGACCTTTGTAGAAATTAGGTTGCCTAGCACACCATTTTGTATTAGACCGAGTATCATATACCAACAACCTTGTCTATCTTGAGGAGGACTTTGAACTTTAGTGGGTCGCATCCACCTTCTGGTCTGGGCTCCCATAATATGCCCCACTCTTGGGTAAGAATTAGGCTGTTGAGGAGTTGTATTCTCCCAAACAGGCAAGGCTCCATGTATTTATCTCACTTAAACCTGAGAGGTCGTGAGCTAAGAAGAAGTATTCTCTACCCATCGGGGCTAGTCTTTCTATTTTTAACCCAATCCAGAACACGAGTTGGGTTGCGGAAGGATTTTCTTTGCCTAACAAGCTCGGCTCCTGTGCATATCTGGCTCAATCCTTAAGAGGGCTAGATTTCATAACACGCTTCAATCTGAAGCAAGAGCTGAGCTGCTAAAAACCCATATTTGCCCGAATGGGTTAGGCACCTGTACTCATCAAACTCAATCCTTGAGAAGATCTAAGCAGGGAGAAGTCCTTCACATCAGTATGGGTTGGAAATTTTAGTATGCCTCAATCTTGAACGGAGTTGAGCTACTGAGTAACCATCTTCGCTCGAACGGGCTAGGCTCTGGAGCTCCTCAGTTTCAATCCTTGAGAGGACCTGGGCTGGGATAAGTCTTTGGGCTTGTATAGCCTTTATAATATTCCTCAATCCTGAACAGGAGTTGAGTTTTCGACGAACCATCCTTGCCTAAATGGACTAGGTCTTTGTATTCCTTTGGCTCGGTCTTGAAGAAAACCTATGCTGGGAGAAGTCTTATAGGTTTGTCTAAGCTAGACTTCATAATAATCTCAATCCTGAATAGAAGTTGAATAACCGAGGAACCATCCCTACTCGAACAGGTTAGGTCCCTGTATTCCTCTAGTTCGGTCCTGAAAAGAACCTACGCTGGGAAAGAGTCTGTTACGCATGTAAAGGCTAGATTTCATAAAAACCTCAATCTTGAAAAGGAGTTGAGTTGCTAATGAACAATCCCTGCCTGAATGGGTTAGGCTCATGTATTCCTCTTGCTAAGTCCTGAAGAGGACCTGCATTGGAAGGAGTCTATTACGCCTGTCAAGGCTAGACTTCATAATCACCTCAATCCTGAATAGGAGTTGAATTGTTGATGACCATCCCTGTGAACGGGGTAGGCTCTTGTATTCCTTTAGCTCAGTCCTGAAGAGAACCTACGTAGGAAAGGAGTTTGTTACACCTGTTTAGGCTAGACTCTATTTGAGTGGTGAGTTGTCCATGGACTAGGCTCAATCCACTGCGTTGTACCTTGGCTCCTTGGAAGACTAGGTCACTTGTACAACGAGTTGTCGTTGCCTTTAGTGAGGCTAGACTTGGTTGTTTGTGCACCATTTTTGTCCTCTTAGTCAGACCAGGTTATCTTAGGAGTGAGTCATCCAGGGACTGGACTCGCCCACATGCAGAGAATTGTCATGGGACTGGGTTTACCAGCTTGCAGTGGACTGTCCATGGACTGAATCTGGTCTACATGTACGCCATCATGGCCCTGAGGTTTGACTAGGCTATCTTAGGAGCGGTGAGTCGGTGAGTTGTCTGTGGACTGGACTCACCCGCTTGCGGTGAACTGTCTATGGACTGGGTTCACCCACTTGTAGTGGACTGTTCATGAACTGGGTCCATACTGCATTCGCGTGCCTTGGTTCCTAAGGCGGACTAGGTCACTAATCCGGCAAGTTGTCATTGTCCTGAAAAGAATTGGGCTCGATCGTTTGTGCACCATTTTGGTCCCTGTGTTAGGATCAGGCTTGGGTAGGTGGTGAGTTGTCCGAGGACTGGGCTCGAGTTGTTGTATCATGCCTCGACTCCTTAGGCGGACTAGGTAACTTACGCAGTGAGCCATCGTTGCCTTTAGTGTGGCTAGGCTCGGCCGCATGTGCACCATTTTGGCCCTAGTTTAAGGATTCGGTCTTCCCCTGTAGAAGGAGTTGGGCATGGAGTAGAGTAATTTTTAAAGAGATTGCCTTTATTGATCTGCTTGAAAAAGTGCTACATGCCATCCTTGTTGCTCCTCACTATCTTGTTGGTCCATCTTTCTTTTGGTGGGGGGGTGTTGAGCCGAAATTTTCATCGCCACGTAATGGCATTTTCTAGTGGAAGATTGATCTCCCTTGATAGTTCATATCTCTCCGTTGACATGTTATTTGAGGCACTAGCGCCATGTGGAGACAACTGACCCCATCTAGTAGAGCCAAGGTTTCCCCAGGTTCATATTATATGCGGAGGAGGCGTCCACTACTATGAACTCTGTCATGAGGGATTTTGTTCGTTCCCCTGCTCCCACAGATAGGCTAATGCTCCCAACCGAGTAATTTCAGGCGCCACTGTGATCAACCATCACCTTGTTTTCAGGCTTCAGTTCCTCTTCTCTCAGCCGTATCCTATGGAATGCTTCCAGGAACAGGATGGTTGAGCTTCCGATATCCACCAATGACCTTTTGACGCCCATGTTGACATGGCAATCATGATAACTAGGACGTCGTTGTGTGGGGAGTAGACCCTTAGCATGTCCTCCTCGGTGAACGTCAGGTTCGAGGTTGGGTGTTCCACTCGGGCATGTTGAACTGGGCGGTTTCCGCTTTGGGGACTTGTCCACAGCTCTCAGATTTCCAATTTCCTTGATCGATAAGATTTTCTTGATCCGTTGTGTGCGTTGTGTAGAACATAGATGATGTCTGCAACCTTTTCATCAATCTCTGGGATCGCTTTTTTTTATTTTTTATCTTGGGTTGTTTCTTGTTAGAATTTATGAATTCTCTGAGTCTTTCCCTTCAAACCTAATACTCTATCTTTTTTTTGAGACTTTGGCAGTCATGGGTGATGTGGCAGTGATCCTCGTGATAGGCATATTATTTGCCTTTATCACGCTTGGATTGATCGCTTTAGATCTTGGGGGCCACTTGATGTCCTCCAATTTTCATAGCGGAGAGGATTTTGGCCAAGCTGGATTTGAGTAGAGCATACTCAGTGAACCTTGCGCCTACGTAGTCGGTGGCCCTTTGTCGGACCCGGTCTTGTCGTCGCTTGTTCTCTTTTTAGACATGTCCTCCTCTTTGAGCCTTTTTTCATCCCCCCCTATATCCCTGGTCCCGGGGGCCTGGTTGGCCTCATTTTTGCCTCCTTCTTGGCAACCATCATCTCTTCCAGAGTGATGTATTTTTGCTCATTTTTAACAAGTCCACCATATCCCTCTAAGGCTACAGGATGAGGAAGTTGAAAAATTTACCTCCTCGGAGACCAAGAGTGAAGGCGGTTACTATCGTGTGGTTGTTGTAGTCGTCGATCAGGGTCAGCTTGTCGTTGAAACGAGTGACATACTCTCTTAGAGTCTCGCTATGCTTCTGCTTGAGACCCAATACGTGTGAGGCCTTTTTTAGATTCGGTGGCTCCCTGCGAATCTTGTGATAAATGCCTTTGCAAATACCTAGAATAAATCGATAGATCTTGGCTGAAGTCCGTGGAACTAGGTTAGCGCAACCTTCTTCTAGTTGTTGGGAAAAGTTCGGCACAAGTTGGCCTTTGAACTTTCTTTAAGTGCCATCACGTGATGGTAATGGCGCAAATGGTTCTACGAATATTGTGTTCCGTCATATTACTCGAGCTTCGATAGGACAATATTCTTTGGAAGCGGGGCGCTCATGATAACCTCTAAGAACGGAGGGATGACGAGATCATACAAGACGTCCGGATTGGTTGCCCCCAATTGGAGCAGGTTCCTGACCGTGGTGTGGTTTATTTTTGGGTGTGGTCCCCATGTTCTCCGTCATCCCATAGGCTCTCCATGCATGTAGGTTCTTTGATCCTCCCTAGGGAGTTTTTCACTTTCTTGGACGCGCTCTTGGGCGTCCTCTTTGGTGTGGGGCATCCTCGGATCTCCGCCACCATCATGTGGCTGTTGTCAATCTTGAGCGAGCCTATTCACCACTCGTGCCAGATGATCCATATGCCATGATATGGTCTATGCAAGAATCAATCGGGGCTGCTGCAGCGGCAAGGCTAGGTGACTACTCTTCCCCTTTGGTTTGATCGATTCGACCCTGTGAAGAGGCTTCTCTGGTCGAAGGGTTGCCTGTTCACCATTATTGAATGCTCGAGATTTGGTGCTGGCGACCATTTCCCGACACTTTGCTTAGTTTAGAAATAATATTTTACATTTGTTTTAGGGAAAACTTATTGTCGTGCTTCCCACAGACGGTGCCAAACTAATTTATTTAGATATGTCCTCGCTGATCCCGATGATATATAACCTACAAAAATGAGCAGTGGTTAAACCAGGACCAGTGTTGTGGTGGCCGAAGGCACTCCAATGCTTAAATCAGATATCGGTTCGAGAAAGAGTAAAAACAGTATGTAAAATTGCAGTGTGTATACTTGCGTACCTTTCTTTCTCATTTCATGAAACTTATAGTGAGTCTTCCCTCCCCAACTATCCTTGCGATCGAGGGCTTGGTGGAGGGAGGAGATCTCACATAAGATGTTACCTATGCATGACTGAGTACTTCGACACTTAGCTCTATTTATTACCCAATCATTGATTGTGCTAGAGTTGATTTCGTGCGAGTGGATTTCGATTTATGACAGCTCTGAGATTCCTTGTTTGGGCCTTATTGTCCTGGGCCAAGCCTGCAGACTCGTGCCTCTGGGGCTGACGCATCTTGCGCCTGGGCGCCTGACTTATGGGCTAAACAGTAGTCTTGCGCATGGGTCCTTTTGGGACTGCGTTGAAGCATTTTACATGCTAGGGTTAGTCCATGCCACGTGTACGGTTGTGATTGAGTGACTGTTTGATGTCTCATCTGCAAATATGACAAATTTAACAAGTCATTTGTCATCAATATAATGTAGTCATCGTTGAAAGAAAATGTTTTTGGCACTCAACTCTTAATCTAACTAAATTCGAATTGTGAATTCGATTAGATTGGAGATATCAAAGTTAATCTCTGAATTCCAAAGTTTAGGTTAGTTCGTGACCCACAAAAGAAAAAATGTTATGCTCTTCGGTTCGAAACTAGACATGTATGAGTGACATGTCTAACAAGCCCCAGCCATCTGTATATTGTATACATCGTTGAATGGTTTCGAAGCTAAACTCTTAATCTAAATAAATTTGAGTTGTGAATTAGATCGGATTGGTTTAAAACTAAAATAATGGAATGATATAAATCTCCAATTAGATTAGTAATTGTAACTAAATTGATTACTTATTTGTTGACAAAATTGAAGTGTGTCATCTCAAAATCTGTGTTTTTTTTTTTTACTAAATTGATAAAAATTTGAAAATTTATGAATCGCGTTTGTCCTTTTCTATACTTGTATTGAAAAAAGTATTGTAATCGTCATCGGTATTTACTAAAGATTAACCAGTACAAAGCATTAGTACCACTTATTATGTTAAAAAATTCCGACGATCCCATTAACACAACCAACATTTGTATATTTCATTGACCAAAATATGAGCAACATACACTTCAACATATATAGGATATGACGTCGTCCATCGGCATGTCGAGGAATCAACGATCGTTATAGTTGTGGTACATTCTACGACGTGCATTTTGCATCGTCGAATCATGTTCATATAGGTTTACAACGTGTCTTCAATGACGTCCTCAATAAGTCGTTAAAAAAGTGAGCAATGACGTGCCTTGAGCAACGTTGTGCAAGACGTAATTGATGAATAACGACGTGCTAGTCGCAACTTATCTAGTCGTTGAGGGCTGGTAGTGCACGATGTCTTATTGCAAACGATGACACCCAATGCACGTCATCAAATGGTTTGCTAAAATTAAAAAAAAAAATTATATATATATATGTAGGGCCAGTCCGGTTAATTGGACCAAATTTTTAAATCTTGGAATTATACGGACCGAGCCCGGCCCTGGTAACCCTGGTTAACAAATATTTCGGGCTGGTCTTGGTCCAGCCCAGTTCTTCAACCTAGCTTTTTTCAACCCATGGGTTCCAGTTCAACTAGCTTCTTCATAACTCTTTCTCCTACCTCAATCTTTCCATGTATTCTACAGGCTCCATCAGAGCTCCCAAACAAAGGTATCAGGTTCAATGGGCATCTTCTTCATGAATTCAAATTTGGACAGCTTTGGCCTTTTTAAGGGATTATTACAACCTGAAATCAAAATATCTATCTACTTTTGCAAAAGCTATGTCATAGAAATCCCTGTGTCGCCAAAGAAGAAACATATTTTGTTTACATTTATACGCAGCTACATGATTTAATTTCATGGAACAGCAACAGAGTCATCGATATTTGTTCATCAACACTAGTGACCAGAAAAAATAAACAGTTACAGAAAAAGAAGTAAAACTGTAAAAGGTCAGATAGAAAATGGAGAGTACAAAGTAAAATGTTGAAGGAACCTTCATTGCCTCATACGTGGACCATGAGATGGCAGCTACCGATGCATGGAACATTGGCTTCAGACCTTGCAATAAAGCTTTAGGCACTTCTTTCGCAACTATTTGTTTAAGAACCTTGTGGATCGAACTACTTTTATACGTCTCAGATGCACACACCCTGCAAAGGAGCTAGAAAGAATGTGTTGTGTAAGACAACAATTAGTAATGAATTCAAATAAGCAGGTTCTGCAAACATCAATCATATTGTAACAAATCTTAGAATGTGGTTAACTAGAACTGTTGTTTCTAAACCAATGAGGTAGAACATAAAGTCCCACTTTTGCAGTAATATATACTTAGCACCATATATTGGAAGTTTTGAACACTAGACAGGCCATAACCGATCTTCACAACTCCAAACTGATGGACTTACCACCAAATATCCAGTGTAGAATTCTGAAAGTGGTAGAACTCAGTCGATCAATATCCAGTATCCACACATTCATCTCAGCCACCATTAGAAAACAATTCATGTGTATCCAACATATCAGCAGAGGTGGTTCAATGGCAAAACTATGAACAACATTTTCTTGATACCCCTAATGAATAAAACTATAATAATACAATATTTCAAAGCCATTAAGTTCCATTTTACCCCCATTTGGATTCATGCTCAGCCCTGGCACTGGATCACTGAACTCCAAAGCAAACCCCACAGAACTTCTGCTTTTGCATGGCTAATTATAAAGTCAGTATAATAGAATTTCCAGAAATGGAGGACAAATTATAATGAAGTATAATATAAATATTACCTTATGGCGGCAGCAGTGGCAGCAACATAGCTTCCTGAAAAAGACCCTACACCTACAGCCCGACATAGTTATCACTAGGAGAGTGTTCTGATAGATATCCATTTCTGGAGTGCTTCAATAACCAACCTTGCATCACTATCTGAAGCCCAACATAAAGAACAGCTGCAACAATCTTCCTCTTATAAAGTAAGCAGAATCTCACCTGAAAAACAAGGAGAACCATATTGATCAATCTATCTAAGATCACAACAACATCATCACTACCACAACGTGACAACTCAAATAGTGTTTGTTTGTTGTTTTCACTTATGGGATATCAAATTTCTTCTCTTGCGTTGTACCTTTTAATCCAGTCTCAGATTCTAAGCTGTTTAAATCCAGAATGTATCTTCCAATACCTATAAAGTATATATAAAAAAGCAATGAATTAGAGAATATATTTGACCACCTAAGAACCTATGAACAATCATACATGATTAAGAGAGACTACTGATGTAGAGAGGCTACAGTATTAGATATTTAGCTAGCTCATGGACCACCTCCACCATTTACAGGTTTTCATGCTATATTTAACTCATTGCATCAATATAACTAACTATACCCCGTGTTCGAGAGCTCATCATCTGATCATTAAACGAGGCTCACAAACAAACATAGTAGCAAAATGGAGTCCAACCGCAAATGTAGAGGATTCATTAAGGGGAAGTTGGTCATGACCTTCTACAAGGTGCCAAAACCAGCCACCTCTTCGATGCAGTATAGTAGCAAGTTTAAGCCTCGTACCTCAACTTCTAATACTGTGTCTGCTGGTTATGTTTATGATAATGAGTTTGTAATTCATTCAAGGAAGGTTTAATTTGTGAAAACTGATGGAAGTGGTGCTGATGAAAGTGTTGACATGAAGGCTGCAAGTTATATTTCCTGCTTTCAAGGTGTGGTTCAAACTTGAGCGGATGGAACGAGCTCAATCAGAGCAAAGGAACCATCAGGAAGTGCAATATTGAGCAAAGGCTAATTTGGAAAGACCAATTTTGGTGTTCTCATGTACCTTAATAAATTTTAGATCATCTCTGTAGAAGAACCATTGCAATTCTGTCAAGTTTGGATATTGAGTTATTATATGTTCATTTAGGTTTATGAGCAGTTTGAAAATGTTTGGATGATAAAACATCAAAGCTACTGTCTTGCTCATTGTCATCGTTAAGTAGACAAATGATTTGAAGATCCAAAATGTACTAGAATGAGAAGGATATTGAAGAGAAAATATATTATCATCTTCCTTAAATTTGAAACATTTTGAAAGAATTATATTGATTCATTCTATTTGAATAAACCATTCACTTTCAAACCAATGTAATGTTTTTTCCATATCGATAATAATATAACAAACACTAATTGTTAAAGCTTCACAGCTAACATTAACTTCTATCAGAAGATAAAGTTGATTTTACTTTGTATCTTAGGAATTTGGATTTGAGAAGTGGAAAGATTGGTAACATTAACTTCTATCTTAACATAAAGTTAATTTTACTTTGTATCTTAGGAATTTCAATGCTACATAATAGTATTCCAAAACGTTATTTGTATTATGATTAAACAAGGTACTTGCCAAGAATTTGGGTTGCTGAAAATATTTAAATTACATAAATAAAGCAAACCCGTCTTGTTCACCAGAGTCGAAAAGGTTTTTCTGCTTGGAAGGTTGGAAAGGATGGAGGTTTCTAATGTTGGTTTGGGATGGCATTTGAGGTTTGATGAATTTTAGATGAACTTAGTAACCCAAATAGCAAGCACTTGTGAATGCTCTAAAACACTATAAATTTACGGATTTTTAGTAACCTGAGGGGAAAAGGAAGGGGGTGACCGGTAGTTGCAAAACAGAGAGATATGGGGGAGAAAGAGAGAGACATTAGAAGCCAAATTTTACCATTTGGCACCCACAGTATTCTAGCAAGTCCTGTTTAGTACCCATCACGTGCTTGGCACGTGAGAGTATTTAGGCATTACAAAACATCTAATGATTTCTGATAGTCAAACCCTTTGACTTAGCAATCAACACTCAAAATGGGTGTGCGGAATAAAAGGAATTAATGGCACCCAAGTAAAGTTTCACCTAAATTAATGGGGTTAAAAGGTAAATAACCCAAGAATGTTTGTATTTCCCTTTACATTTATCTAGCAGAATACAAGAAAAAAAAACCGCATTTATGCCCAAAGCTAATGACGAATGTTTCTAGGCTATTGAGTATGGGCTTGACCAATTTTGAAGTTCCATCCAACCTATGCAACTTTCAAGTCTTGACCTAAGTTGTTTCTCAGTTGAGCAGGGGTAGAAAAAATTACTAAGTTATGCTTAGATTCAAGTGAACAAATAGTTCCAAAATGCCTGTTTAGATTCTGAAGTCATCCCAAGTTTCTTATTTTTTTCCCTACTCAAAACAAGAGAACCCTAGTATAGAGAATTAAAAGAATTGAATTGAATTATTAACACAACCCATTTCATATAGAGTTCATATCTTGTAGTTGTCTAATGCTCGACGTGCATTGGCTCAGAAGGGAAGATGTTTAGAGTAGCCGGCCTGATACTCGAGTTCTCTGCATACATCATAACATCTATTAGCAACTTATCAAGCTAGTCTCTTCAATTACTTAACCCAAACTTCTAAACTTCAGTATATAAGCTTTCTTTTTCGATGAGAAAAGAATGATATGTGATGTAGTCATTTTTTGCTCCCTATTTTGACCTTGACCTGCAAACCCGCTGCACAAGAAACGCACATGAGCCACGGACCACCGTTGTGGTGGCCGATGGCACTCCGATGCAAAAGTCAGACAGGGATTTGAGGAAGGCGTAATGTTGTAAACAAGAAATTTGTAGCATACCTTAGCTTATCAACCTCATGTCTTATTTATAGTGCTGGAGTCCTAGTTCGACTAGACCATCGGTGCGGTAGTTTAGGAAAGAAGATCTGTGTGGATATCCTTCTCTAATTAGGAGTTGTGCTGTGACGGGATGTTTTCCTGTTGTGCTCGTAGATACGTGAGAGATAGTTCCTAATCAGAGAGTAGTCCATAGATAGAATTTTTCATGTATAACGTATACTCTGGTATTTGTTTCATAGTTGGAAGCAAAGTGTTGATGTCTTGCCTGTCCGAAGCTGATCCTCAAGATACTTGCCTTAGCAGGGCTTACGAGTATTGAGGATAGTTGTGAGACGCGTGGGCTTAGCAAGCTGTAATGATTTGGGTCCATCTGGTGGACTGCATTGTGCAGGCTTGGAACCGCTTTGGACGGATCAGTGTTGGGCTGACGCTTGGGCTTATTATTTCTCGAGATCATCATGACACGTGTACAATGTTGAAGAGAGACCATTTTGGTGTATCATCATCTACTTACCATGAGATAGTGGGTCATCGCATCGGTTCACTAAGTCACTTCTTGAAAAGATATGCCACCCATGATGATCGAGTCTGAATCGTTGCATGAGCCGCGTGCTTCATTAATTAAGTACGCGTCGGTTCAGTGTAGAAGAGGCGGAAAACCAATCTCTATTTAGATATTCCTTTCTATGGAGATTGACTTTTCCGTTTCTTTGCTTTTAGAGATTATGTTTTGTTCGTCTTTTAACTAATAGTTTGTTTACCTTTTCCATGGCTCGCCAAAACGTTCTTAATGATGAGCGTCTAGCCAAGGGCCTTTAGTTCTTTGAAGATAGGTCGGTTTCCGAGCTGGGCCGTGCTAAAATTCGAAAGGTGTTCGGGGTCCCAGATGACCTACCATTCTATGCTCTGAATGATGATTAGACGTCGATGTTTCCTCCGGAAGGGTTCGTCTGTTTGAACCGTGGAATACTTTAAACTGGAGTCTGTTTTCTTGTTTTTGACGAGATTTGGGGCTTCTTGGATTTCCTTGGAATCCCTCATGCCTAGTTGGTACCATATGGGTACATGATCCTTCTTATTTTGATCAGAGTGAAGGATGTTGGCGTTCGCGTTACTCCGCGGATGATCCAGTTGTTGACTTCTCTTCAGCTGAATGATCAGGCCATTTGTAAGATGATGTCATCGGCTTGCTTCATTAAGTTGTCGGATGACTTCAAGTTCTGGTAGAAATATTGCTTCTTGCCTCCTTTGGATTTGAAATACTTCAAGTTCAAGGGTCGTCCGCTAGAATGGGAGTTCAAGCCACTTCGTAAGTATAGCTTCACCCTTTGATTTTGTTGCTTCGTTTGTATGCTGATCATGCATGTGTTTCTTTGTAGGGAGGTTCCCCACCACTCCTCTTTCTCTAGAAGAGCAACGCACTATGAAGGCATTCCGCGACATGCCAAAAATGTGTGTGGATGACGTTATATGTCCTACTAACTTCAGCCGCAGTAGTTTGTGGGCCAATTGGCACGTGGCCCCCACATTTTACCGAAATACAAAATTTAAGTCTAAAGGTGGAGCCCCTTCTAGAAAGAGGAAGGCCTCCAAAGTTATGGCTCTTATTTTTTCTGACACGGAGGGGCTTTTCGAGATGCTCACCTCCTTTGTAAGTTCGAAAAGGTCTCGCTCTAGGACTGATCCAGCTCCCAAACAGTCTGCTCCAGTGAGGGAGGAGCGTGAACCTAATCGATCTGTCGGGGCGGAGGCCGAAGTATCCGGTTGGGAGAGGAACCACTTGCGATTAGTAGGGGTTGAACATGTGTCAAATCTGAGTACCGAGCAGGTTGAAGCTTTGAGTGAGAAGCTGATGATGGCTGTTGTGGCGGCTTCTACTGGTGTTGACCAATCCAGAACTATTCTACTAGAGGGTTTTGATAAGGATTCGCTTGAGGTCCAAAGTCCAATCGTTCTGCTAATGGGTCGTCCGATAATGGCTGTAGAAATGCGGGCTATCCTTATTGTAGTCTACATTGTTCCCCATCTCATTCCATGCCGTATATCATGGTGATGGAGGGTCCGTTTGACAATTTGCTTCCTTCTCTTCCTTTGGATTCCGCTAAGCCATCTTGCAATAAAGCGTCGACTGCGGGTAACAAAGGGAAAGTCGTGGATGAGGGCCTGGGAGCAGTGGCGACTACAAAGTGTGGTGCTGGCATAATTTTGTGTCTTGGAGAGCTCCATCTAGATGCACAGATAAATATGTTTTCTCCAGACATAGTGAAGATGAGAAACTAGGCCTGGCACCAGGAGGTTGATGTTGAGTATGCTTCGAGGAAGCACATAAGCAAGCGTTACGGCTGGTTAATGGACCGCGCTCTGAAACCCGAGGAGGATACACTAGAATGGCATATGGACAAGGGTTTAAAACACTTTATGTTTGGGTTGTCTCATTTGAGCCAGGTGGCCGTTGCTGGTGTATACCATGGAGGGTGTCTTCTCGACTTTGCAGAAGTATTCTGATGCGCTTTTTGAAATTGAGATGCTGAGGAAGCAGATCACAGAGAGGAGGATGGAACAATCAGTCGTTGTCGTTGTCTCAGATTATTTTTCTCAAACACCTTGAGTCTGATTTGGCAGAGACGGTGTCCGCAAGGGACAGATTCAAGTAAGAGTTGGACCTGATTTGCCGTGATCTGGAGGTTTCACAGGAAACTGCGGCTAAGATGCGCTCTAAGTTGCGGTATTTTGCTGAGGAGAACGCCATGAAGGAGGCTAAATGGGTTGTCCAGAGACAGCAATTAGAGGTTGACGTAGAATTCAATGCTCGGGTAGCGAGGAAGGCTGAAGACTAGCTTCTTCTAGAGCAACATGAGCTTAGCGCAGTTAAAAGTAGCTGGAGATGTTGGAGCGTGAACTTGCTGAAGCGAAGGTGCGTGAGGAAAAGCTTCTCAAGGCGCAAGGAAAATGTGAATCCCGCTGGGTCCTGCATGGGAGATTAGAGCTGCTGGTGTTGATGGAGGAAGAGCATCCGGAATGGGACCTTAACTATTATAAGATGATGTCTTATGCAGACCTCGGAGTGGTCTCTGCGTCATCGGAAGAAGAGGGCTATCCGGATCATGTCGCTCAGATTGAGGCGTGTACAGACGCAACTCCCGCTTCTTCCCCTATAAACTTAGTTCTCCCACATCTGTACCCCTTCATGATGAGAAGTAGACATTGTACCCTTTTACTTCTTTGTTTGACTGTTAATGAAAATAGGTTTATTTTGAATACGCCTTGTACCCGCATTATGTTTGGTTTCCGTGTCACGCACTTTCCATTTTGCCATGTCATTTTATTTTGACACAGGTTTGGTTGGGTTAGTAGGAAGCCGAGTGGCTATCTGTTGTTGAGAGTTTAACCATTCATGTCGCGAATGATTCTGACTTGTGCTTCTGTGAGGTCTTAGAGTCATTATCAGTCGGTTACATCCAATAGTGGGTGTTTCGCGGATGGTTTGGCAGTTGGTTACCCTACCCAGATAGTAGCTCATCATCCAAGTAAGCCATTGAAGACTTAAGTTGCCTATCTGACTGTCGGTTGCGGCTGCTGGCATGAGTGAACTGTGGTTGCCAAGCACATGCATTGTCTTTGAGCTAGAGCACTTGTCCCGTGTCAGGCTTCATAAGCTCGGGCTGACATTCCATATAGCACTCGTCCGCGTGTTAGTGGGTTGGTTTTTAGGTTGGCTTGAGTGGCCATTGCTGATAATAGAATGTCAACCTATGTGAATGTGAAGACGCTACTTGAGCTGCAATTTATTTTTGCGATCGCTATTTTGAAAGGGAGCAGTGGTCACATTGCGAGCCGTTGACATCAGTCGGGGCTGACTGGGCTCCTAGCTTCTGAACCATCTATACCCGCACGGAGCAGATTACAGGTTTGGGATGTGAGAATTCGGCGATCATGGTCTGTTGAAGAGCAATGATCCCGTGGCGAGTCGTCGACATCAGTTCGGGACTGACTAGGCTCCCACCTTCCAAACCATCTACACCCATGTGGAGCAGGCTAAAAGTTTCGGACGAAAGGATTCGGCAACCATGGTATGTAGAATAGCAGTGGTCCTGTGGCAATCCGTTGACATTAGTTTGGGACTAACTAGGCTCCCACCTTCAAAATCATCTACACCCGTGTGCATCGAGCTAAAAATTTGGGAATTTTCAGTGACCATGGCATGTAGAAAAGCAGTGGTCTCGTTGCAAGCCGTCAAAATCAGTTCGGGACAGACTAGGCTCCCTCCTTCCAAATCATCTACACCCGCGTGGAACGAGCTAAAAGTCTAGGAGTTGGTAATTTGGCGACCATGGTTTATAAAATAGTGGTCTCGTGTCGAACCGTCGTCATCTGTCGGAACAGACTAGGCTCCCACCTTCCAAACCATATACATCCGCGCACAGCGGGCTACAGGTCAGGGCTTTGACTAGAAGCTATCGTTGTCAGTCATCACTGGCTAGGCTTACCTGATCGAGTTCGACAAACATTGTCCGCGAAGGGGCAACGGTCCCTGGCGAGTTATCGTCACCAGGCGTAAGAGCGCTGATGAGACTCCCACTTCCTCAACTATCGACATCCGCGTGGGGCGAACTAGGCATCGGGATGAACCAGAAGTAATCGTCATCAGTTGAAACTTACTAAGCTTGCTTGGTTAGGTAGGGGCTCCTCCTATTATGGGCGTGCGAACCTACATTCGCGGGCAGAGTGGATCGTGCAAACGAGTTTTTCTTTGATGAAACAGGATTACCTTAAATAAGCTAGTGATACGTAGGTGTGATCCGTGTGTAAGAAGTGACTAGGGTTTCTAATGCTCGTGTCAGGCATGTGGTAGAATACCGCTTGAATAGTGGGCTGAGCCCATGGGATCAAGACGCTATGTGTACAACGTAGATTGCATGGTGACATGCGTGCGACGTAGATCTCAAGACGGTTGAGTATCAGTTACTCCCCCTCAATTAATGGGGTTGTGTGCAACATCATTAATTTGATGAACGTGGTTCTGTGCAGCTTCCTTGGAAACTATTGTCTCCTCGTTTCCCATACAATATTCAATGCTGACAATTAATGTTGAAGCGCCTGTTTGGTGAACCACTATGTTTATATAATGGTGTTTCTTCAGCGTTGTAGGCATTATCTTCAACAGAGCGCACCTCCTCAGATGCTCTTACTAGAAAAACATGTTTTGGGTATTCCAAAGACTGAAAGGAGATCTCCAACGCTGGAGTCTTGGAATGTTCTGATATTTGTGCCGATGAGTAATGATAATACTTGTTGTTATGCATGGTCACTTGCTCTGGGTAAGCACCCAATTGGTTTGCTGAGACCTTGTAATTTCTTCTCGTATTGTGAAGAAGAGTTACAGACTCCCTCCCAAGGGATGAGTCTGTCGTTTATTCGCTAACGCTTTGGTGTTACCTTGTGCCACTCTGTCTGTCGGGAGACACTCCTTGCGGCTAGCTTATGGTTGATCGAAGTATTGCCAGATGTGTCGTTGTTTCAGGGGGTGGTATCTTTGAGTCACCCCGAGTATCACGCATGGGAAAAGTGTCACTGCTTGGCAGCAATGTGAGACCCTAACTGTCCCATCATTCGGATGCACCTTTGGTTGGCCTCTTCTACCTTCCTCGGGAGGATGGATACCGGATCGAAGATGTCTAGAGCTCGTCCTTGGGTCTATATTGCCGTTGGCGGGCCATTTTTTTAGGGTGATTTGGAGAAACAATTAGTTGTGTTTGTCCTCTCAACCCCTTTTTTCAGTTTTGCCATTGATCGTGGGACACCTTCTTCAGAGGAGTCGCTGAGCGGAGTCTACTTTGGGTACCTTAGCTATCACTTCTGAGTCTTTTTCTGGAATCAGACTATTTAAGCGAGTCTTTACTATATATTGCATCGGATTCAAATGCTTGTAGTTTGTAGTCTTTTGTACCCGCCTCTGGGCGATAGTTGTTACATCTTTCTAGCAATCAATAGAGTGTGTTTGCGTAATTCTCTTTTATTTCTTAAATGATAGCAAATCACATAAGCTCCAAAGAATTAAAACTCTACATTGACTTTCGAAAGGAAACTAAACAACTGAATAAACTAACTGTTGGTGGAGAGAGGTCGACCAGGTCCTGAAGTGAATTTGCATGGCCCTTCCCGGATCGTTAGTACCTTCAGGGAACTGCCAAGCTTTGTTGTCGCCATTGAGGTTACTGAAAAGTAAACCTTGCATGGGAGTTTTCTTTTGCACCGACTGATTGTCGGTGGATTGTTTTCCCGTCTGTAATGACCTCTCCGCTTTGTTGGGTTGAAGAGCGGATTGCACCTGTGATGTTTGAATGTTCTTTGTTTCTAAGTTGAGCCACCGCTTTTAGGATTTTGTTATCCGTTTGAGTGGAGTGACTCTTCGATAGTTACTGGGTCTGGCTTCTATTCAACTTGCCCTATGGGCTCCTGTTGGATCTGAAAACATTCTATCTACTTTAGTGCAGCATAACGACAGCCTCATGTTGTTGGTTGGTCCCCACTTATTGTTCATTCTGAGTGATTAGCGGTATACTTGACGCAATGATGAAGGGTGGAGACTACTGCTTCCATCTGGTGAAACCACGATCTTCCTAGGATGAAGTTATAGGTAAACGGTGCGTCCACCACCATGAAATCCAAGAATAAGACTTTTCTTAGTTGTGGCTCTCCTGCCACCACTGCTAACCTTATCTTCCAGATGAGGAAGCATTTCTCTCCGTTGAATCCAATCAGCGGATAATCTGAGGATGTCAAATTCTCCTCCTTGATGGCCATACAGCAGAACACGTTGTAGAATAGGACGTTGAGGGAGCTTCCCGTATCCAACATGGCCCTCTTCACTTCTAACCTTTCAATAGAGACCTAAATGACGAGAGCGTCATTGTGCGGTGCATGGACGCCTCCGATGTGCTTGTCTATGAAGGTTAAGGTGGGGATGGGGCATTGCATCCTCGAGTAGTATCCGCGTTTTTCCTCATCTGCGAGCTGCGTCTGCATCTCCAGTCGAGTCCGCTTGCGTGGTCTATTTGACTGGTCTTCATCTGATCTAACTCCATGAATGACATAGATTATGCCCGGAGGCTCCTCCTCAATCTCCTTGACTGCCTCTTCATTGTCCCTGGGTCGGTCTTGTCGCTTCCCTAAACCCATGAATTCTTTTAGCTTTCCATTGCGGATCCAGTATTCGATCTCATACCTTAGACTCTTGCGGTCATTGATGTCGAGCCCACCCTCCTTGTGCAATACTTGTTGTTGTCACGTTTGGAGGGGTCCCCGCACTGTTTTGAGGGCCACTTTAGATCTTTCCAGTTTTTCATGGAATTCAGGATGTCTGATAAGCTAGAATTGAGGGGGTCATGGATCTGGATCCAACGTAGTTGGAAGTTTTTCTAACTTGGCTCGGCCTGGGTTCGACCTATTTTCGTTGCGCTTTTGTTTGTTCCTTTCTTCGTCCTCTCGCCTCTTTCTCTCCTTCCTATCCAAGGAACGGAGAGATTCTTCTCCACTTCGGTTTCCTTTTTTGTTCTTCTCATATCTTCTAGGGTGATGTACTTCAGATCACCCTTCAAGAGTTCTGCCATATCCAGAAAGGGTTCCGAGGTGAGGAAGTCATAAAACTTTCCCTCTCTTAGGCCCGCGATAAAAGTCGTCACGGCTATGTCATTGCTGCAACAATCAATGAGTGTTAACTCGTCATTGAAGCATGTGATATACTCTCTTAGCATCTCATTAGATTTTTGCCTCAAAGAGAGTATGTAGTGTGTCCCTATTAGCCTTGTAGTCCTATATACGCGGGAGATAATTCCCAATCAGAAAGTAGTCCATAGATAGAAGTTTCCATGTACGATGTATACTCCGGTATTTGCTTCCTAATTGGAAGCACAGTGATGTTTTCTTGCCTATCCGAAGCTGATCCTCGAGATATTTGCCTTAGCAGGGCTTACGGGCATTGAGGATAAATGTGAGACGCGTGTGCTTAGCAGGCTATAATGATTTAGGTCCTCTGGTGGATTGCATTGTGCAAGCTTAAAACTGCTAGGGCTGTATCAGTATTGTTGACGCTTGGGCCTATTATTTCTCGAGATCATCATGACATGTGTACGGTGTTGAAGAGAGATCATTTTGGTGTTTCATAAATATGTAAAAGAGAAGAAGAGGTAATGCATTTGAAACCCACTGTTATTCTAAACAAAAAAAAATAAGGGAACAAAGGAGGTAGAAAACATGATGAATAGAAACAGATCAAAGATACCCTTTCTATCATTCATTCATACACTTTTCCTACAAATCAAGTTTAGAGAGATGTTGAAATCTTCAGTCGCCAATCATGAGAATGAAAAAACAATGCTGGGAAAATAAACCAAATCGTTTGTTACCTTGTCTAATCAGTCAATTGGGTTCTCCTCGTGTAATCAATATAATCGTCGATTGGGTTTTCCTATCAAAATCTGCTAAAAAATGAAGTGAAAATGAGGATGAAAATAAAACTTCTGAATATCGAAAATAAACTAAATTGAAGTTGTTACCTTGTTGAATGAGTCGATTGGGTTGTCTTGTACGCAATAGAATGGATTCAAGGGTTGTAGTTGCTGATTTAATTGATTGTATGGCAGATTGATTGACTCTAATTGTGTGTAGCCCTAGACAAAGAAGAAGCAGAGTTGTTGGAAGAAGATGAAAGTTGTGGAAGACGAACTTGCAGTCATCAAAAGAGATGATTCGTTTGGAGAAAACTTTCAGAGAGGCAGAAAATTTGATCAAACTATGAAGCAAAATATCAGAAGAAGAAGAAGAATAAGAGAACCTTGGAAGAAAAGGGCTTCTTCAAGCTTCAATCGTGGAACTGTGGAAGTGATGGAGCTGAGAAAAAGGGCTCCATGACTTCGTGCGTGAGACAAGGGATTTTTTGTAAGGTTCATGGGGTGTTCATGTTTTTAGTTGTTAAATTTTGGCGGAAAAAAAGGATATGGTGGACCTTCTCATGACTCGTTTAGAAGATGTGCACTAAAAGCAAGTCATGATTTTTCCATATTATCATATAACGACTTGGTTTGCGACGTGCGCCTTATATATGTCATTAAGATAGATTACGAGGACGTGTATATTAAGCAAGTCGTAAAGTTAAGTCCTCTAAACCCATATTTGTTGTAGTTATATGCACTCATCTGACATTAAAACCATGTATAGGTTTTGTTTATAGTATAATGCAACAACTTTAGGCTAAACAAACAACACAAAACATATTTGTGCTCTATTAACTTGCACAACAATCTATCGTCTACTAAAATATTATATTCAAAGTGAATAAGACTGTAATTCATAGTACCTAACAGGGATTGAAGCAGGAACATAAGCACTTAAAGGTGATCTACGTTAAACTCAAGTTGTTAATTGTTAAGTTGGAACTTAAATGTTGAGTAATGATGAGAAGAGAAGTGCAGAAAGATGGTGAACAAAAATGGAGAAAAAGAGAGGTTAAAAGCAAATAGATGATGAAGAGAAATCGATGTTGATGATGAGAAGGCACATACATTAACCACAGACTCAGATTGAAACTTGGGCCTCTTTAGTAACGAGCGAGTCAGACAACAACGGTTTCCATTTTAATAGAGTTTTTCCATGAACAAGACAATGAGGGAGAATGCAATGGTTTCTAATTTAATGGAGTTTTGAACCTTTGGCAAAAAAGAAGAAAAAAGAAGAGTGAGGAGACACTGAATAAAGTTTTGCAAGTAGCGGGTCTAAATAGTATATAAGGGAACATGTATGTAAGAGAAATAATTTTCCATTCAGCCATCTTTTTTTCAATAACAATTGGGAAAAAGAGTAAAAATGTCACTCAGTATCAAATCAAGAAGGGCTTGCTATTCGGTATCAAAACAATAATTTTGGCAACTTCTAGTATTTTTCTAGAATTTTCCCTTTGCAATACAATGAAAGGAGACAAAACCCCTGAATAGTAGAATGAACAAGCAATCAAAATCAATCAATTGTAAAGAGGGAATTGAATACCTAGAATCATTGTTGAAGCAACGACAACCACGCGATCGAACAACATTGTTCATGTTGTATACAATTCCCTAATGAAGAGATAACAGTGAGACAAAAGACGCAGATATAAAATGTTTTGCGTTTTCTATAAAGAAAGATAAAAAGAATATATTTTGGGAGGAATAGACAAGGGACGAGTTTGTAAAAAAGGAAACGATGATGATCAAAGTCCAGACATAAAACTTTTACCAAGGAGGTTCATGTTTTTTTTTTTTTTACACTCAATTTCAAAATTTGGTTGGATATGGATTGGAACTTGATTAAACTCTTGTTTTAGCAAACAAGTATAGACATTTTTCATCAAAATCAAAATTTAGT
Organism: Berberis vulgaris; assembly: GCA_963556465.1. Taxonomy (NCBI): domain Eukaryota; kingdom Viridiplantae; phylum Streptophyta; class Magnoliopsida; order Ranunculales; family Berberidaceae; genus Berberis; species Berberis vulgaris. The sequence continues at coordinate 35,013,905 of OY747126.1, read as the reverse complement.
CGATGATTGCGGATGCTTTAAGATATCATCATAATCATCATCATCATCAAAGCCCATTTCCGATACTCTAAAGGTCGACTACATGTATTTTGGTTATCCAACATATCCTCACCTAATCTAAACTCAAGGATGTCTTTCTTCACTGCCTTCACCCAAGCTTTCAACAATCATCCCCTCCGTCTATACCTTCAACTAACTTGCCAATTTAGACAATTTCTAATTGGCGACATGTTTGGTCTCCTCCAAATATGACCAAACCACGTTAAGCGCATTTATCTAATTTTGTCCTCTATGAGCGCTACACCTAAGTATCTCCTAATTTTTTCATTCCTAATTGCTTACACTTTTTTTTTCATTGTATCTTAAAGTATTGTGGATGCTTTAAGATGTCATGAAAAAAAAGTGCAAACAATGCTTTAAGCCCACTGAAAGTGTTGATGGCCGGTCAGACTTGTCCAACACGAAGTTGAGTCTGATCAAGAAAATTATCATGTAAAAGCTCTGACTTCATTAGGCCTAAACATGCCCAAGTGTTTGGCCATTGATTGTGATCCCACGACATAGGAAAAGTCAACTTTATTCATATATGAATGGTTTTTTGGAGTTGGATGTTCATTTTACTAGTCAGGACATCGATCTTATTCCATTTGGTACAGGTATGACAATTTGTATAAAATGGTAAACTCGATCTTAGCTAAGTTATCTACTCATTTGAATGGAGGCTTGAAGATGACATAAAAACTAAATGACACGGACAAGCAAAAAATCATTAGGTTTACCTTACAAAGGGAAAACCTCGCATGATTTTTCAAATTACGTTTTAAGCAAACCCTTAAATTCTAACAAATTTAGTATCTCTTGTGTTGTGTAGGGTGCTTTACACGAAGATATACGTGGAAACAAATTCTAAAATATATGGTTTAATATTGATCATTTGACCAAAATCGTTTTGATCATGATGTGAATAACTGACTTGTGAAAACTAATGTTCATTAGTATTAAATGATGGTTGATTGAATGAACATATTACAATAATCACAATAACATCAATGGACTTAAGTGGAAAACAATAGAAACAACAACAATGATTATCTTTCGTACATAACGATTTTGACAAAATAAAACTTGCGGAATAACGAAAATTCAAACATAGTGCGGGAAATAAAATAAAATAATTTTAATGACAAACTAGATCAACAATAAATAATCGAAATAAACTTTTTTCATCAATCAAATAACTAACAATAGACAATCGATGCCTTATTTATAACTAACCAAACTTCTAAAATAAGAAACAAACCCTAAACCTAATAGAAACCAATGTCCTAATTGTTACCCAATTACAATAATACTATAACTCCTAATACTGCTAAAATACTAGTGTTGCTAAAATACCCAATTACATCAACCTTTCCGGGTTGAAGAAGCTCGTCCTCGAGCTTAAAGTCGAAATTGTCTGATGAGCACAAACAACTAGTCAAGGAACATAAGGCGAAGTACGCTCGAAGTATTCTGCCGTGAGACTTGCCACGATACACACAGGCAAAAAATCGAGGAACCAACTCAGAAGTAAACCAATGTGACTCAAATAACCAGAAGCTGCAAGAAACTAGAGAAGACGCCTACAGATAAACTCGTTCCTAAAAAAGATCTCAATACGAATCAACCTAATCATCATCACTACCAGCGTCTGTTGCTTTAGGAACATCCTCTGGTTGCTAACAAATGAAAAAGAAGTTTCATAAGTCAAATGGGTCACAACTCAAAAATAATGTGCATATGATGGTGCCTTTAGCTTCCTTATAAAGTTGGATGGACTCTGACAAATAATAGGGTTCATTTCGTTCCTTGCGCATCCAGGCAAGGCCATCTACATAGACATATAACAAATTCAAGAATATCATCACCACACACCACCACAACGGTCAATGCTCCTGTTTGATGTTGTCGTCATAGTTAGGTCTACTGTCACATCCCTCCTACCAGCCTCCGTCAACACCATCATCACCCGCCAGCATTAGTCCATCGCATCCAACAACCTTAGTCCACCAACTCTACACGTTTTAGCCAACACAACTCTAGCTAACCAACGACACATTCGATTCTGCTGTTGTCAACCACCATTGCAAGATCCCTTGCAGCTTTCCATTTCACCTTCATCAAACATTCTCGCACTCCCTTGCCCACACCTCCCTTAACAGATCATGTTGGAGAAAAAACGATTCAAAAAATTTTAAACATGTCCTTGTTTCATATTTTCAAAACAGCCCCTACCATATTATTTCACTTAGGCCCAACCTTTACTTTTGCTTAAATCCCTTGGTCCCATCCAACATTTTCACCACAAATATTATGAGAGCACCCCACCTTGTGAGAAAATTTAAAAAAGAAAAAAATAAATGAGTGGCAATATAATGACTTGTATCCCTACCCCTATTATTCCCACTAGTACCCATTTTATTCCCCGTCCACATATCTATACCAATATAGCCCAAGTCCAAATATCACCTTTTACCTCATGGTGTCTGATGATACACCAAACTGTCCTCTGATCGACACCATACATGTGTCATGACAATCTCGTCAACAGAACAAAGCAGTCCCGATTGCATGCTCAATCTAGCGAGGGCCAAATAGCACTAAGCCTATCATTGGCAGGATCTAGGTAGTCGGGTTCGAGTTGCAATGAGCCATTAAGCCCACACGTCACGCGGTAAGACCCAATACTCGTAAGACCTCTAAGGCAAGTATCTGATAGATCTACCCAAGATTGGCAGGCCAGCGACACATTGGATCTGACTAGGAAACATATATTAAAGTATAAGTCGGGCAAGGAAACTTCCTTGCATGGACAACACTCAGAAAGGGAAACCTCTCCCGCAGATCTAGGAGCACGAATCATGTGGGGAAACTATCCCACATGGACAGCTCCCAATGAGGAAAAGATTTCCACAGCAATATATATTTCCTTAAACTACGCCACCAAAGGCCTAGCCGAACAAGGACTCGTACACTATAAAAGGGAGATAAGGTCGATGAACTAGAGGTATGCTAGAAAATCCTAGTTTTAAGCCTTTCCTAAGCCTTATCTAACTTAAGCATCGGAATGCCATTGGCCGCTACAATGTGGTCCTTGGCTCATGTTTTTTACCTGTGCAAGTCCAGGTAAGCAGCAAGGAAAGAGAGCAGAAATCAACTACATCAGTTTGGCGTAGTCCGTTGGGAACGACAAAGTTCTTCAGAAAAAGTTGTAGTTTCACTCTTCACAGAAAATCAGAAAGATGGTGCCAACAAGGTCTTTCAACAATGGTGACGCAGCGCAAAACTAAAATTCTCAATGCAACAAGGCACCGCCTGTTCTGGCCCCACCGCAACCACGCGAGGAACCTTCACAGACATCTGCACCGGCGGTAGCCACTGCAAACCCAGGGGTGAATCCATTGTCAACTCATATACAAGAAATCTTGCAAACAATGAAGATACTCAAATCCATGAAGCATAAGCCAGATGAGACGTTGAGGGCATACATCACGCGTTTCAATGACAAGTTAACTCTCGTCAACGGTTGTAGTGACGCAACAGCCATCGCGGCCTTCATCGACAATCTGAGGAACAACAAGTTCTATAACTTCCTTAGTTTAGCCCCCCCCCCCCCCTTCATCAAATATGGCGAACCTGCTGAAGGAAACACAAAATTACATCTTTCTAGACGAGAAACTAACCACCAGGAAAAAGGTGGAATTCGATAAGAAGCCCTTTGTCCCTAGGGACAAGGAAGACGAGAAAAGCAAAGAGCAGTACAATAAAATATGTATCCTGCACGGAGTAAACTCGATAATCGAACGGTCCCAAAAAGGTTGTTCTGCAAACTACAGACAAAATCAGCCAACAAGGACTAATGGATGCAACACATTCACTCTCAGAGCATGATCCTACCACTAACTTTCACAGACAGGGACCTCCAAGGTGTTTGTACTCCACATAATGATGCCCTAGTGATATCGGTCTCCATAGCAAACTAGGAAGTGAGAAGGTCCTTAGTAGACACTGGAACCTGTACGAACATGTTGTTCTTGAACACGTTCCGCAACATGCAACATAAGGAAGAAAACCTAAGTCCCATGACAAATCCCCTGATCAGACTTAGCAAGGAGAAGTACTTCCCTATGGGGAGAATCAAATTAACAGTAGTGGTAGGAAAACCACGACTCCAATTATCCTTCGAGAGTTCATGGTGGTCGATGCACTATCCACTTACAACATCATCATGGGGAGACCCTGGCTTCACCTGATGGAGGTGACGGTCTCCACTTTACACCAATGCGTCAATACCTTGTTTATCAGACAATAGGCACAATACAAGGTCGCTAGAGACCACCATTATGCATCACTGAAGTGGCTCTATAGCCGTCAACTATAGATCGAGACCATGACTGACGCACCCAAAAGCTCAGGTCCGAAATTGAACGAGGACTTTCTCCACTCAAAAGAGGAGGCCTCTGTCAGCTCGAGGGGAAGACTTAACGTCAATTAACCAGAAGAGGAACCTGTGAGCGTCTATTTAGATAGCCCCAGCAATAGCAGAGTCATCCAAATGGGCTCTCGCCTAGGCAAAAAGTTTGCGGAACAGCTAATAACACTACTGCAACAAAATCAATATGTTTTTGCCTGGACGATGAGGGACATGGTGGGAATAGACCCTTCCATGATCACCCATCGACTGACTGTAGACCTGATGAGTGCATGAAAGTGCACTCCAAACATCGTTTTTCTAAGTATAATGGTAAGATTATTTGGTTAATTCTAATATTTTTTATAATAATTTTCTACTTAGTATGTTATGTGTATTTTGGTTTTGGCAGGTAATTTAATGGAGAAAATAAAAGAAACTAATGCCACGTGCAAGGTCGTGTCATAAAAAGGAAGCCTAGTCAAAGAGGAAATCCAATTTCACAAAGAAATTTATGTCTATTCGCAATAGGAAAGGGGGGAAAATTAAAAAGGAAATCAAGGGTTTTAAAAAGGGAAGAAGAGGCAACGAATTCTCATCCTTCTTGGATGCGCGAACTATTTTGCCCTTGCTAGTTCATGTGAGTTGCTATTGCAAATATCGTGAAGAGGAAGATGAATCAGGGAGGGAAAAAAAGATTTATTTCTTTATGCTATTTGCACCACCAACTTTAGTTTGTACCACCATGCACAATTTGTTTATTCTTTCTACTTTTCAATGCTTGATTTGAATACCAATCTTCCCTACAGTACATGTAGCTAAGAAATTTAGTTAGGGATAGATTGAAGTACTAGTTATGACTCTTTACAATTTTGACATGCCTTGATACACTATTTTTACTATGCTCAATTGATTCATTTCTGGTTTTATTTCACCCTTCACATTAATTTTTGTTTATGCCTGATCACCATATGCATGATTTTTATGAGGATAGTTACATAGGTAAATTTAGATGACCGAGTCTTGTGCCTATGCTAAGTAACAAAAAAAGCCAAGTAAAATCAGCTTTAGAATTAATCAACATAGATGACCAAAATAGATACCATGTTTTGAGTTTTATGTTTTTGTTGATTTCCATTGATTTATGCGTTCTTGAGGTGCAACTTAGTAGATATCATGCTAAAAGCTTTTAGAATGAAAAGAGTTAGAGTAGACACCCATGCCTATGTTGGATCTAGAGCCGTGACACCCCTAAGCGCTAGCCTGTTAGACGTACTAAACTCCATGAAAAGCAGGGAGGAACTGAAGTGGTCCCCAAATACACACGGAGACCCCTTCAAGCGCGACAACGGCAAATACTGCGCGTACCACAAGGAGGGCGGCCACAACGCCAACGACTGCAAGAGTCTGAGGTACGAAGTTGAGTACTGGATTCGCAAAAGCAAACTATAAGAATTCCTTAAATTTGATAAGCAGTCAGAACAAACCAGGGACAAGGGGAGTCAATTAAAGAGATAGATAATGAGACTCCAGGGATAATCTACGACCTCATTGAGTCGGACCGAATGATGACCAATCATACAGGTCCCGCAGATGAGGACAGGCACATCTGCCACTCACGGGATCAGAGCCCCATTCCCGCCTTGATTTTTACGGACAAGGACCTCGAAGGAGCTAGTCTAAGCGCCACACAACGATGCCTTTGTCATCTCGGTCTTCATAGCAAGGCGGGAAGTAAATAGAGCTCTGGTTGACACAGGAATTTCATTTACATTTTCTTTTACAACGTATTCCGCAGCATGGACCTCAAAGAGGAAAACTTGACGTCTTCAGAACACCCGCTGATTGGATTCAGTTGGGAGAACTGCTACCCCATTGAAAAAATAAGGTTGGCTACGGTAGTAGGAGAATCGCAGCTCAGGAAAGTCCTATTTCTGGAGTTCATGGTGGTAGACACACCGTCATCCTACAATCTCACAGTGGGAAGACCTTGGCTCCACCAGATGAAAGCAGTGATCTCCACCCTTCACCAGTGTGTTAAGTATACAGCTAACCACTCCGAAGGAACAATACGTGGAGACCAACCTAAGGCACAAGGCTGCCACTACGCTGTACTGAAACAGATAAAGTGCTCTCGGATTCAGCTACATCATGCAGAGCAGCCTAACCCGTGCAAGGCCGAAAGACGGTAGAAACGTCACTTTCAAACAGTACAGGAGCGACAAGTTCTTCCGCCCAGCGAGTCGAAAAGGCCATGGCAAGCGGGAGCACATCTCCTCGACATGTTGTCGGCGCGAAGATCCCCCTCAGCAAAGTTTACTCGTCAGTAACCTATGTAACGCCTCAACAATCCGCCGAATGATCCGTGAAAGCAACCTGAATCCACATCAAGGCCAGGATCAATTTCTCTCCGTCAACAGTTTGTTTGCTTTAAGTTGTTTGTTTCTATTTCCATAGTCAATATTGAGTTTTAGTTCTTGAAAGACTTATTTGATTTTCAATCATTTAAGAAACAAAGGAAAGATTACGAAAAAAAAAACTCTATTGATTATCGGAAAGATGTAACAACAAGCACCTTGAGGCAGATACATTGGATAAATATTACGAACACCTTGAGGCAGATACAAAAGGCTACATATTGCGAACACTCTGTGGCGGATACAAAGACTGAGCACTATAAGCGTCTGAATATAGTGTGAACTCAAGTAAAAGACACGCTTACACAATTCTGCTACGGACAGCGTCCACTTAAGACTTGTAAACCCTTTAATGCGAGCAATCTGAAAGTGACAATAAAGGTAAGAGAATGGGATATTCTTGATACCTTCCCAAGATAAATACGAAGTGGCAGAAGCGATTGAAAAATTGAGTTGTCAGATTGCTCCGTCAAATCACCTCGGAAAAGTTTCGTACTACAGCATTGTAGACCTCACAACGGGCTGCTGATTTCCTCAAGAGACATCTGACCATCTTTCTAACTTCCTCAAATAGGTTAGAAATAGGCAGATGAGGATGGCCACAAGCAGCGATGCAGCTACGATCTCACAATGCTATCAAGAGATACCACTTTTCCCATATGCGATAGCAGGTGTGACTGAGAACTACCAGATTCGGAGACATCACACGTCGACTAACACTTCGATCATCCATTGGTTAGCAGCGGGATTCAAGCACACGAAGGCAAAATTGGTATGGTGTAACATCAAGACATCTCCCTTGGTGGGAAATCCGTACTACTTCTCCGCAATATGAGCAGAAATTACGAGACCTCAGCGGATCAACTACATGCTCACAAATAACAGGTGAACGAACATAATAGTAACTATCTTTGTGCCTGACTAGTGCAAATGTCAGAACATTCAGAGACTCCAGAGACGGAGATTAAACTTTAGCCTTTGGAAAACCCAAAGCATTTTCCTCATTATTGGAAAAACGCAAAGCATATTCTTCAAGCAAGGACATTATAGAAGATAAGCTATGCGAAAGATAATGCCTACAATGATTGGAAAACACAATTATATAGACATGATGGTTCACCAAGTGGTCACTCAAGCATTAACTGCCAAGCATTGAATACCGTATGGGAAACTAGAAAATGACGTTTCCCAAGGAAACGCACAGACCATGTCAATAAATTAATGGCGTTGCACGCAACCCCATCAATTGAGGGGAGTAACCAATACTCAACCGTCACGGAGCGTACGCCATACACGTGTCACCGCACAATCTACGTCGTACACACAACGCACAGTGCATAAACCCTAGCCCTTCCTCTGTGGGCCCATGGGCTCAGCCTATTATTCAAACAACACTCTATCACATGCTTGGCACAAGCTCTAGAGATCCTAGTCAACCCTGACATACGGAATATACCTATAGATCACCAGCTGATTTAAGGTAATTTCATCCACTCCATGCAACATGCTGATGGATTACGTTCACATGCCCCCTAGCAGGTGGAACCTCCATTCAAACCAGGCAAGCTTAGTCAGCCAAAACTGGTGACGATGGCTTCTTGTTAACCCAATACCTAGTCCGCTCAGCGAGGACATCGATGATTTAGGAAGTCAGAGTCTAATCAGCGCTACCACTCCTGGTGACGATGACTTGTCAGTGATCACTGCCCCATTCGTGGTCAGTGATCACCAAACTTAATCAGGTAAGCCAAGTTGGTGACGACCAGCAACGAAAACTTCTAATCAAAGCCCAGACCTGTAGCCCCCACTGCGAGGGTGTATATGGTTTGGAAGGTGGGAGCCTAGTCAGTCCTGAATTGATTTCGATGACTCACCACAGGACCACTGCTTTTCAGCGTGGCCGCCAAATCACCAAACCTAGACTTGTAGCCTGAGTTGCAAGGGTGTAGATAGTCTAGAAGGTGGGATCCCACTTAGCCATGACCTGATTCCAACGGTTTGCCACGGGACTATGGCTTTTCAGTGTGGGTGCCGAAAAACTCCAAAATTTGTAGCTTGGTGCACTCAGGTATAGAAAATTTGGATGGTGGGAGCCTAGTCAGTCCTAAACTGATTTCGATGGCTTGCCACGGGACCACTACTTTTCAGCTTGATTGATAAACCCCACTCAAATTCGTAGCCCCCACCGCGCGGGGAAGGTGTAGTTGGTTCAAAAGGTGGAAGCCAACTCAGTCCTGAACTGATTCTGATGGCTTGCCACGGGACAACTGCTTTTCGGCTTGGTCGACAAACCTTTACTTCCTAAATCTGTCGTCCGCTCTACTTGGACATAAATGATTTTGAAGGTGAGAGCCTAATCAGCCCCGAACTGATTCCGACGGTTTGCCACGGGACAACTACTATTCAGCCTGGTCGCCAAACCTCTATTCCCTGAACCTGTTGTCCACATGGCTTGAACCTAAAAAATTTGAAAGGTGGGGACCTCAAGCAGCCCATCACAAGACCTTCGCTTCCCTTCAAATCAGCGGACGCGAACATGAATCTAGCTGAGTCAGCGTCTTCACATTCAAACGAACTGACATTCTAATGTTAAATGAATGCCACTCGCGCTGATGTAAAAATCATACAGCTAGTGCCCAGATAAAAGCTACTTAGGATGCCAACCCGAGCTTACGATGCCTGACTCGGCATGAACGCTATGACACGCATGCTCGACCATCACAACTCGCTCACAATAGCAACTACAATCGACCAGTCAGACAAGCAAGGTAACCCTCAAGTAGCTTACCTTGGGGACAGGGCACAACTCGGATGACTCTACCCCCAGCTAAACTATTCGTAACATGCCCACTACCGGACATGACTACACCGAGATGACCTCAAGTCATTCATAACACAAAGCGGTCAAGCTCTCTACCGCAAACAAACCAATCAACGTCCTATTGATTCAACCAGCCTATGCCAAAGCAAGACGACAAGGCAAAACGAAAAGCATGCAATAAAGACAACAAGTATGAAAAGGATAAAACTGTTTTCATTAATGGTCAAAGACAAAAAGAGTACAAGCACACAAAGTTCACTCCTTATCAGGAGAGGGTACAGAAATGGAAGAGTTAAGCCTAGTGGAAGAAGGAGCAGGAGTTGCGTCCGCACATGCCGCAGCCTAGACATCATCGCTCAAACTGTCTTCCTTGCTCAATGATGTCGAGGTAACAGACAAGTCCACATACGACATCTTCATCAGAGCTAGTAGCTCCAACCGTCCATGTACAACCCAGCGGAACTTATATTTTCCTTATTCCTAGAAAAGCTCTTCCTCCCGCACCTTTGCATCAACAAGTTCACTATTCAATAGCCCTTACTTACCAGTCAGCGCGTCGACTTGAGAATGCTCCATAGCCAAACTGCTCTTCATGACACTAAGCTCATGCCACCCCAATTAGAGCTGGTCATCGGCCTACCTCGCTTCTCGAGCATAAAACTCCACATCGAATTCCAACTTTTGCTTCTCAGGAGCCAAGTCGGCTTCCTTCGAAGCTCTCTCTTCATCGAAAGACAACAGTTCGGAACTCGCCTTAGCCGCAGGTTCCTGCGCAACCTTGACTTCTCGGCGATATGGCTCAGCTCCTGCCTAAGTTCGTCCCTTTCAGACACCGCCTTCGCCAGATTATACTCAAGATCATTCAGACAAGCTCTCTGAGCCTCAACGACCATGGTTGACTGATCCAACCGCTTCTCTTAGAGTTGCTTCTTAAGACGCTCAATTTCATGAAGCGCATCAAAATACAACATCTGCATATGCGAGAAGAAACACTCCAAGGTTTATACTCTCTCACGAGCCGCCTCAACTTCCGTCCTAGCAACGACCGCATGACTCAAATGAGACATACCCATCAAAAGGTACTTCAAGCCTTTATCCACACATTCTTTCAATGAATCCTCTTCGAGTTTTGGAGCGTGATTCATCAACCAACTATGACACCTGCTTATATGATTCCTCGAAGCATACTCTACGTCCACCTCTTGGTGCCAAACCTGTAAACTCAGCTTAACCAAATTCGGTGCAAAAAGGCTCATCCGTGTGTCCCGATGAAGCTTCTCTGATCAGGAACTAGGCCAACACTGCCCTTCACTGTTGCCACCATCCTCAAGCTCTCCTTCCATGCCTTTCCCTTGTCAACAACATTAGACCCTTTTGTGCGAGACGATTCAATGGGATCTGAAGGGAGAGAAGGCAACAAAGTAGTCAAAGGACCCTCCAATACCTCTAGTTGAGGCCTAGAGCGAGACGGTGAGCAATGCGGACTGCAAGAGACACGACCGGTACCGCGACCACTACCAGGCAAATTAACTATGGGGTGATCAGATTCTATCACCTCAGGCAAATCCTCACAGGATCCTTCTGCCGAAGCGGCCACACGCGAATCATCCCCAACGGAAGCAGCCATCGCAACCCGCACAAGACGGTCATTCAGAGGCTCGTACTATGCGTCACTAAGGTTCAACCTGACTACAACTCTTGCCAATCATAGGTAATCCTTCTCCAAGCCGGAAACATCAGTTTCCGCCTCAACAGGTCTAGCAGACTTGTGCTCCCCCTTCATCGGAGCGGTTCATGTCGAAGACAACCCTGTTCTAACGCGAGACTTCTTTATCACGGAGGAGGTCAGAGTCTCAAACGGCTCCTCCGCATCAGACAAAACATGAGCTTTGGCCCCATTAGCCTTCCTTTTCCTAGAAGGGGCCCCATCTTCAAACTTAATGCGTGACTCTCGATACAGAGTGGGGACAACGCGCTAGTTGTCCCACAGCCCACTATGGATGAAATTGGAGACCCTTATGACATCGACAACCTTTCTTTGCGGCATGACGCAAAACTTCTCCATGGTGTTTTTCTTCTCTAAGGTAAGAGAGTAGTGGGAAACCATCCTGCAGAAAAATGCAAATAATGGATAATCGACCCACTATTAAGCATATCAAAGTCACAAAAAAGGAAATTAACTTACGAAGCGGTCGACCCTTGCATTGAAAATACTTTGAATCCGCAAGGGCCAAGAAACAATACTTCTGCTAGAACTTGAAGTCATCATGCAGCTTAACGAAGCAATTCGACTACTTCATCTTACAAACAACATTTATTCTTTAGCCGATGAGAGGTCAGAAATTGAATCACCCGCGGAGTCACGCTAACATCGGCCTCCTTATCACTGAGCAAAATCACGAGGATGATGCTATATCCATTGGGCCCCAACTGAGTCGGAGGAATCCCTAAGAAGTCCAAGAACTCCAAGATCACATCTAGAACAAGAAAACGCACTTCACTTTAAAGTATCCTGCGGTGCAAATAGATAAAACCAGCCAAAGGTGACATTGGGTCTAGTCACCCATCAGGAAATACAACGGCAGATCCTCAGAGACCCCAAACTTTGTACGAATTTTGGTGTGACCGGGTTCGGACAAAAACCTGTCTTAAAAAAACTCCAGGCTCTCAACCAAGAAGCGTCATCAAAAAGGTTTTCTTGATCCACGAGGAAGATGAACAATCTTTTTTAATCAGAGTGGTAGCTTTGAAAGTATGGAAAGTACAACAATCAGACTTTACACAGCGGATGACCTAAATATGGGTTGGTTTCCCGCTTCTTTTGTGCTAAGTAACGCACGTTCAATTATTGCAGCGCATGGCTCAAGCACGATCCAGACTCAATCATCATGAGCGGCGCGTCCCTTCGAGAGATGACTTAGTGAACCAATGTGATGGCCCACTAACACGGAGGGAGTAGCTAATGACACATAAAAATGATCACACCCCGGAGCCGTACAGTGTCATGATGATCTCGAGGAATTATGGCCTCAAACGTCAGCCCAACACTAATCCGGCCCAAGCGGTTCTAACCCTGCCCAACTGTAGTCCACCAGGCGGACCCGAATTCTCACAGCATGCTAGGCCCACACGTCTCACAACTATCCTCAATACCCGTAAGCCCTCTTCAGGCAAGTATCTTGAGGATCAACTTCAGACGGGCAACAACAACTGCTCTCTGCTTCCAACTAGGAAGCAACACAAGAGTATCTTCTACACATGAAAACTCCCTTCTACGGATTGCTCTTGGATTGGGAACTATCTCCCGCGTATCTATGAGCACGGAGCTAACAGGGAACTTCCCTTCTACAGCACAACTCCTAATTAGAAAGGGGTCTCCATGAAGATCTCCTTCATAAACTACGCCTATGATGGCCTGGTAGAACCAAACCTCCTTGCACTATAAATAATACATGAGGTTCGTAAGCTAAGGTACGCTACAAATTCCCTGTTACATCATTACACCTTCCTCATATCCCTGTCTGACTTTAGCATCGGAGTGTCATCGGCCACCCCATGGTGGAATGTGGCTCATGTGCATTACTTGTGTAGGTCAGTAGCTCAAGAGGACTAGGTCAAAGCAGTGAGTGGAAAAAAGCACATCACTTACTAAAGATGTTGAGTTTATATGTACAGAAGATTGCACGGCTGCCTTCTTCGATTTGAAAAGGTTACTCACGTCCACACCAATTATGATGGAACCTGATTGGAACCTTCCATTCAAGATTATGTGCGATGCTAGTGATTTTTCTCTGGGTGCAGTTCTAGGTCAAAGAGTTGGTAAGAAACTTCATGCTATTTATTATGCTTCTCGAACTTTAAATGATGTTCAGCTTAATTACTCTACTACTGAAAATATTTGCTTTAGAGAAGTTTAGGTCAGATTTGATTGGCTCTAAAATTATAGTATTTACTGACCATGCTTCTTTGAGATATTTGTTTCCTAAGAAAGATGCTAAGCCTAGATTGATTAGAAGGGTATTGTTGTTACAAGAATTTGACCTTGAGATTAAGGACAAGAAAGGTAGTGATAATGTGGTGGCAAATAATTTATCCAGGTTACTTCATGATGAAGAAGAGAATGAGCTTCCGTTGAGTAAATCATTTCCAGATGAGCAGTTATTCACAGTAGAGGTCCCACTTCCTTGGTATGCATATATTGTTAATTATATAACTACTAAAGTTTTCCCTCCAGGGATGTCTAGCCAGGAAAGGAAGAGTTTGATATCAATGTCGAGGTACTACCATTGAGACGAGCCATACTTGTTCAAATTTTGTCTTTACCAGATTATTCGAAGTTGTGTTCCAGCAGAGGAGCATATGAGTATCTTACGCCATTGTCATCAGCTTGCATGTGGGGGGCACTTTGGAGCCAAGAGAACAGCAGTGAAGGTATTCCAATCTAGTTTTTATTGGCCTAGTGTGTTTAAAGATGCTTTTTCATTTTACGGATCTTGTGATAAATGCTAGCGGACAGGAAACATCTCATTCAGGAATCAGATGCCACTGCAGAACATTCTAGTGGTGGAGCTCTTTGATGTGTGGGGTATTGACTTTATGGGTCCATTTCGTAACTCATTTGGTTATTTATATATTCTTGTGGGTGTGGATTATGTGTATAAATGGGTCGAGGCTATCCCCTCAAAGACTAATGATCACAAAGTTGTTGTGAAGTTTTTGCAGGATAATATCTTTACTTGTTTTGGGACACCAAAGGCAATAATAAGTTATGGAGGTAGCCATTTTAATAACCAGCCTTTTTCTTTATTGATGAAAAAGTATGGGATTACACATAAGGTTAGCATTCCATATAATTCTCAAACAAGTGGTCAGGTGGAAATAAGTAATAGAGAGATCAAAAACATCCTATAGAAGATAGTGAATACTCAAAGAAAAGATTGGTCGCTACGCTTGAATGATGCATTGTGGGCGTATAGAACTGCTTACAAAACTTCTATTGGCATGTCCCCATATCGAGTAGTTTTTGGGAAGGCACGTCACCTAGCAGTAGAGTTGGAACATAGGGCTTATTGGACCATCGAGAAATTTATTTTTGACATGAAACAGGCGGGTGACAAGAGAAAGCTTCATTTGAATGAGTTAGAAGAATTAAAGCACGATGCCTATGAGAATGCCAAGCTATATAAGGAAAGGACCAAGGCATATCATGATAAGAACCTTATCAGGAAGGATTTTCATGTGGGACAGAAAGTGTTGATCTACAATTCAAAATTGAAACTTTTTCCTGGGAAGCTCAAGTCTATGTGGTATGGTCCTTATGTTGTGACCAATGTTTTTCCTCATGGAGCAGTAGAGGTTCATAACAAGGAGAAAAATCTAACATTTAAAGTGAATGAACATAGAGTGAAGCCCTACATTGAGATGAGCTTTGAGCCTAGAGATGAGGACTTGGCTCTCCACTTCATTCAGTACATGGCATGAGAGTCATCCAGTCTAGTTGAAGACTATAAACTTAGCACTACTTGGGAGGTTAACCCAAAGCGCAGAAGAGCACTTTATGCTAAGGCGCTCACACGTTATAGAAATCCAGCTAACTCCCTCACATAGTGTGGGGTATGAAAATGTGAAACTAAATTTGCATGCTTATATCTAAGGATAAATCGCGAGATTTGTTGCATGAGTAACCTTGACATATTGTTAATGTATCAATAAACTAGTTTAGCTTCGTAGTCTTTTTTACTCGATTTAGTAAACTAGTAGAGGTGTTTCTACACCTAATGCCCTAAAGTCGTCCGGTTTGGGAATCATTGGTCTAAAGCTCATTACAGGGGTCAATTAGAAAACTTAAGGGAGCTAAACATTGCACATGTTGAAGTCAGGTCGTGGATAGTTTAACTTCGTAGTCTTTTTGGCTAGGGTTATTAAACTCGTAGGGGTGTTTCTACACCTAATGCCCAAAAATCATCTGGTTTGGGAGTCATTGGTCTAAAGCTTGTTACATGGGTCAATTAGAAAACGTACGGAAGTTAAACATTGCACAGTCCACACAAATATCCTTAATAAAAAAAAAACAAAAGAGAAGGTATTAGTACTCATTGTCATGGTTGTTTCATAAAATAAAAATCCAATGAATTTTAAGAAACTAAGTCATGTGTATAGGAATTGTATTGAAGCTCCATAATTATGTGTTGGTTCACTTTACACCAACGAGAACTTGTGGTTTCTTACTAGCCATTTATAAGTGATGTACCTTATTTTGAGTCCCAAAACATATGAAGATAGAAATTTATTATTTTAAATTTGCTAATGAATGAACACCAATTTTTTTGTGATACTTTACTCTCATTAACAATTTGTGATATTTGTTTAATTAGAAGTCAACACTGAGCAATTTGTTAGAAATAACACAATGTTTGTGGGTACCACTCTGGTAAACTCTCACGAGACTATAAGTCGTCCACTAGGGAAACCTTGGGGTTTAAAGGCTTGTTGCATTCGCTAAATGCAATCGAAAGTGCCAGCAAAAGTAGTATAGATAAGAGTTTGATCGGTCTTGAGTTTAGTTAAGTTTGAGTCGTTTGAATTGCTAGAGACTAGCAATAAGCTGGTTGGGGGTGTGATGAGTGCATGAAAGTGTACTCCGACATCACTTTTCTAAATATAGTTATTAGATTATTTGGTTAATTCTAATATATGTATAATAATTTTCTACTTAATATGTTATGTGTATTTTGGTTTTGGCAGGTAATTTAATGGAGAAAAAAAACTAATGCCACGTGCAAGGTCAGGTCATAGAAAAGGAAGCCTAGTCAAAGAGGAAACCTAATTTCACACAAAAATTTATGTCTGTTCTCGATAGGAAATTGGGCAAAATTAAAAAAGAAAATCAAGAGTTTTCAAAAGGGAAGAAGAGGCAACAAATTCTCATCCCTCTTGGCTGTGAATTTGGGTCTCTATTGGCTGCGAATTCCCTCTCTCCTTGGCTGCGAATTTGCACTCCTCTTTGGCTGTGTTTTCGTGTCTCTTTTGGGCTGCGATTTTGTGGTATTTAGGGTTGCGATTGAGCGAACCAGCTGCTGTTCGTGACTTGAGCAGGGAAGCAAAGAATAATCAGGGAAGAAGAAGAAGCAGTTCGTGTGAACTGTTTTGCGCTTGCTGGTTCGTGTGAGCTGCTGCTGCAAACAACGTGAAGAGGAAGAAGAATCAGGGAGGGAAAATAAGATTTAATTCTTACACTATTTGCACCACCAACATCAGTCTGTACCACCATGCACAGTCATTTTATTCTTTCTAATTTTTAATTCTTGATTTAAATACCAATCTTTCCTGCAGTATGTGTAGATAAACAATTTAGTTAGAGATAGATTGAAATACTAGTTATAACTCTTTAAAATTTTGACATGCCTTGATACACAGTTTATACTATACTTGGAGCGAAAAATCGCTGTATGTATATGTTGATTTTGAAGCAAGAGAAAGCTCGAAAACAAACATAAATAGCAGAATTTTTCTAGGGAAAAATAATGTTGAATTCTGAGTGCAATCATAATCGGAACAAGAGCAAAGCCTAAACCCCATTTACAAAGTCTAAAATTATCACTTTACTTTGTATGAAACAAAATCTAAGACAACCCCAATATATTAAACACAAATAAATCCAGACCACAAAATTCATCAAACACAAAACCTCAATCTTAAAACAGATCAAACCGAGTAAACCTAATGTAATCTAAGACAAACCCATTGGATTAAACATAAAACAAATAAACCCTAGACCAGAGCTTGTTCATAGAATTTTACTCAACGAAGGAAGGACGATAAAACAAGAATAAAAATAAAACAAAACAATACAATTCTTTGTTCTTCTAACTCATATTTCAGGTATGGAAATTTGTAAATTTTGGAAGCAACCAACTTCCATTTAGGACCTATACACTTGTGACAAAAAAAAGTCCATAAATGAACCCATTCGAAAAGGCAGGAAATGACAATTTTCAATCATGGCTAATAGAAAACTCCATTTTCAACATAGAAAATTCACATCCACAAGGGGAAAAATCACCCAAATTACAGATAACAAAGAAGAAGAAAGAACTGCAAAATAAATCTGTAATAGAAGGAATGAAAAAAAAAATCATACCATAAGCTTGTAGTTGTAGTTGGTCTTTACAACCAAAATGTTGTGTGAATGATTCTTGATAGCCAGCTTGTCTTTCTTCCCACTAGTATTGTATTATACTGAAAAATGAAAAGAAAGCAACAATTACCCACATTAAGCAAAACTTTAAAACAACTTCCACTTCATCCATGAAGAACCCCATGAAACACAAGCACACAGAGAGAAAGAATGGATGGGGTATTGTTTCCATTCCATTTGAGCGCGCGAATGAAAATCTTATGGTATGATTTTTGACTCAAATATATAAAATCAGAGAGAGAGGAAGTGAAACGGCTAAGAGATGAGAGAGGGCACTGACCGTGGAGAGAGGACCAAATAGAACAACAAATTGTTTGCTGGGAGTAGCTTCAATGGCGATTCGATTTCGAGTGGAAGAGCTAAATTGCAAATACGTTTTGAATAGGAGGGAAGTAGGTGGGTTTATTTACCTCTTTTACGGCGTTTTTATAAAAATCGTTTTTTATATCATTAGCGGGAAATGTTCGTGGGGCTTTTTTTTGTTCTTAATCGGCGCTTCCTAACATTAACGCCGTTATTGCATATGATTTTAACAGCGGTGTCCTGTAGTGTCGTTATGTTCTTTAATTAAATGGCGTTGTAGTTGTAACCGCCGTAATGTTATGCAGCGGTGGCGCTTTTGTAAAAAACACTTTGAAAGTGCCGTTTTAGAATGCATTTTTTGTAGTGGGTCCCATGGCAAGCTGTCGACATCAGTCGGAGCTGACTAGACTCCCACCTTCCTAACCACTTACACCCGCGTGGAGCGGGCTACAAGTTTTGGATGAGAAAATTTCGCGACCATGGTCTGTGGAAAAGCAGTGGTCCTGTAGCAAGCCATTGAGATCAGTCAAAGCTGACTAGACTCCCACCTTCCAAACCATTTACATTCGCGCGGAACGGGCTACAAGTTTGGGATGGGAAAATTCAGTGATCATGGTCTATGGAAGAATAGTGCTCCCATGGCAAGCCGTCGGCATCAGTTAGATCTGACTAGGCTCCCACCTTCCAAATCATCTACACCCGTGCGCATCGAGCTACAAATTTGGTAGTTTTTGATGACCATGGTCTATAAAAAAGCAGTGGTCTCGTGGCAAGCCATCGGCATCAGTCGGGACTAACTAGACTCCCACTTTCCAAACCATCTACACTCACATGGAGCGGGCTACAAGTCTGGAAGTTGGTAATTTGGCGACCATGGTCTATAGAAGAGCAGTGGTCCCGTGGCAAACTGTTGACATCAGTTGGAACTGACTAGGTTCCTACCTTCCAAACCATCTATACTTGCGTGGAGCGGGCTAAAGGTTTGGGATTTGACTAGAAGTTGTCGTTGTCAGTCGTCACTGGCTAGGCTTACCTGATTGGGTTCGGCGATTGTTGTCAACGAAGGGGGCGATGGTCCCTGGCGAGTCATCGTCATCAGGCATAAGAGCGCTGATTAAACTCCCACTTCTTAAGCCATCAATATTCATCCGTAACGAACTAGGCGTTGGGATTAACCAGAAGTCGTCGTCATCATTTGAAACAGACTAAGCTTGCCAGGTTAGGTCGGGACTCCGCTTGTTACGGGCGTGCGGGGCTACTTTTGCAGGCAGATTGCATCGTGTGGATTAGTTTTTTCAAAAAGAAATAAGTACCTTAAATCAGCTGGTGATATGTAGGTGTGCTCCGTGTGTCAAAAGTTTCTGCTTGCGTCAACGCACGTGGTAGAATGCCACTCGAACAGTGGGCCGATTTGGTGGGCCCGTAAAAGAAGAACTTGGTCCTGTGGTAGGATCAATATGCCACGAGTACAGTGTAGATTGCGAGATGGTTTAGTATCGATTACTCCCCCAATTAATGGGGTTGTTTGCAACATCATTAATTGAATGAATGCGGTCCTGTGCACTTTCCTTGGGAACCGACCCTCCTCATTTCTCATACGGTATTCAATGCTGATATTTAATGTTGAAATGCCTGTTTGGTGAACCACTATGTCTATATAATTGTGTTCCTTCATCGTTATCGGCATTATCTCTTACAGAGTACTTCTTCATATGTTCTTATTCAAAGAATATGCTTTGGATTTTTCAAAGGCTGAAGGAAGATTTCCAACGCTGGAGTCTTCGAATGTTCTGACATTTGCGCCGATGAGTCATGATAAGACTTGCTATTATGTGTGGTCATCTGCTCTGGGTGAGCAGCCAATTGGTTTACTGAGACCTTGTAATTTCTTCTCGTATTTCATAAAAGAAGTACGATCTTTCCCGCAAGGAATGAGTCTATCGTTTACGTGCTAGTGCTCTGTCAGTGCTTCGAATCGCCTAATTTCTGAGATAACACTAGCAGCCAACCTTGGAGCGATTGTTTTCCTCCCTTCTCAGCTAGCCCTGACGCGTCGCGCTGTGCTGGAACTCAGAATTGTATGGCGGAGTGGAGTTGGACATGGCCTATCGGAGTGGGCCATGACTCCTGGATGACCTTCTCATCCCTCAGCGGGAAGGTGCACTCAATCTGTTTCAACCTGATACTCGTTCCAAGTTCGTCTGGTTGGGCGGATCGAGCACGTGAGTCGGCTGTAGCTTCTGTCGGCATGTCGCGAGGCCGCTGGTTGCTGATTCTGTACCACCTCAGGTCATCTTTGTGATGTGGATCAACTTCTTCGGAGAAGTCGTTGAGCGGAACTCTTATAGGGCTCCGTAATTTACCCAGAGTACCTTTGTTGTCGCTTCTGAGTTCTCTTCTGGAGTCAAATTGTTTAAGCGAATATTTGTTGTATGTCTTATCAGATTCGGATGCTTGTAGTTTGTAGCCTTTTCTACCCGCCTCTGGACAATCGTTGTTACATCTTTTCAGTAATCAATAGAGCGTGTTTGCGTAATTCTCTTTTATTTCTTAAATGATTGCAAATGTTATAAGCTCCTAAGAATAAAAACTTTACATTGACGACTGTAAGAAAACTAAACAACTGAATAGATTGACTGTTGCGAAGAAAGGTCGATCAGGCCCTAAAGTGAACCTTCCTTGGATCGTGAGTACTTTCAACAAATTGCCAAGTTTTTGCTAACGACATTGAGGTTACGAAAGAGTAAACCTTGCGTGGTAGGGTCCTTAAAGCAATGACCTCTCCGTTAGGCCTAACGTTTTATCGAGTTGGAGAGCGGACTGCTCCTGCAATGCTGGAATGTTCTCTACTGCTAAGTTGACCCACAACTGTTGGGATTTTGCCTCCATCTGGGTGGAGTGACTTCTCCATAGTTCTTGAGTATGGCTTCTGTTCAACTTGTCTTGCGAGCTCCAGCTGGATTTGGGAACATTCTATCTGCTTTAGTGTAGCATAGTGGCAGCCTCGTGCCATTGGTTGGTCCCCACAGATTGTTCCCTCCGAGTGGTTGGCAATATAGTTGACGCACTGGTGAAGGGTGTAGACTACTGCTTCCATCTGGTGAAGCCAAAGTCTTCCCAAGATGAGGTTATAGGTAGACAGTGCGTCTACCACCATGAAGTCCCAGAACAAAACCTTCCTTAGTTGTGTCTCTCCTGCCACCACTACTAGCCTTATCTTTCTAGTCAGGAATAATTTTTTTCGCTAAATCCAATTAGTGGGTAGTCGGAAGACATTAGGTTCTCTTCCTTGAGGTCCATACTGTGGAATACGTTGTAGAACATGACGTTGAGAGAGCTTCCTGTGTCCACTAGGGCCCTCTTTACTTACCACCTTGCAATAGAGACCGAAATGACAAAAGCGTCATTGTGTGGTGCGCAGACGCCTTCAAGGTCCTTATTTGTGAAAGTCAAGGTCGGGATGGGGCTCTGCACTCGCGAGTAATACATGCGTCTATCTTTGTCAGCATCTCAAGGAGTGTCCGCTTGTGGGATCTGTTTGATTGTTTTTCATATGATCCGACTCCGTGAATGACATATTATGCCTAGAGTCTCTTTTTCAATCTCGTTGACTGCCTCTCCCCTTACCCTACTTCGATTCGGTAGTTTATCTGAACCCAGGAATTCCTTTAGTTTGCCCTTGTGAATCCAATACTCGATCTCATACTTTAGACTTTTGCAGTCGTTGGTGTCGTGACCACCCTCCTTCTGGTATGAACAATACTTGTTGTTGTCACGTTTGGAGAGGTCTCTGCAATTCTTTGGGGGCACTCCAGATCTTCCCAATTTTTCATGGAATTAAGGACGTCCATAAAGCTAGAATTGATGGGGTTCATGGATATGGATCCAACGTAGTTGGAAGATTTTTCTAGCCTGGCATGGCCAGGGTACGACCTATTGTCGTTACCCTTTTGCTAGTTTCTTTCTTCGTCTTCTCGCCTTTTCCCTCCTTTATGTCCCTATAAACTGAGGGTTTCTTATCTATTTCAGTTTCCTTCTTTGTTGTTCTCATCTCCTCCAGGGTGATGTACCTCTTGGTGCCCTTCAAGAGTTTTGCCATATCCAATGGGGTTCCAAGGTGAGGAAGTCGTAAAAATTTCCCTCTCTTAGGCCCACGGTAAAAATCGTCACGGCCATGTCATCGCTGCAGCCGTCAATGAGCATTAGCTCGTCATTGAAGTGCATGACGTATTCCCTAAGTGTTTTGTTTGATTTTTGCCTCAGAAAGAGTATATAGTGCGGGCCATTCCTGATCCGTTAGCTTCCGACAAAGCGTGTCAGGAATTATTTGGCCAGTGTCTTGAATGAGTCGATCGACTTTGGCTGGAGGCTGTGGAACCATATTAGTGCTGACTTCTTCTGGCTAGTAGGGAATGTTCGATACATCACTGACTCGGAACCTTTTTTGAGCACCATTACATGCTGATAATGACGCAAGTGATCGAACGGGTGGCTAGTCCCGTCATAGAAATTGAGCTTTGGAAGGCTGAAATTCTTTGGCAGAGCCTCGTTCATGATGTGGTCCATGAATGGGGGAACAAAGAGGCGGTACAACACGTTTGGGTTGTGAGCCCCTCAGCAGAAAGGGTTCTGCGGGGCAAGCCTATCTACCCTGAAAGTCAGATTCGCATTGACCGCACTACCACCTCTAGTCTAGTGAGAACTAGCAGGGGCTTGACTCTCTTGTGCTTACTCTCTATTGTCATCTGGCGATTGAGGTATGTGTTGTTCCTGATCAATATCGGCAGGTGGAGGGTTGAGATGTATGAGAATCTCCACTGCTTTAGCAATCTGCTGTAATTGTGATAACAACAAATCCATCCTGGGGTCTGTCGCTGCTGCCACTAGCACGGTGGTGTAAGCCTGGTGCCCTTGTGTTACCGGCACCGCTGGGAGCGGTGATATTGCTCCAGTCTAAGCGTTTGATGTGTCCCCTATTCTCCATTGTTGCATGATCTGGTGGTCACCATCTTCTTGAACTCTAAAAAGACATGATGCTAGTGATTGGTTAGGAACTTTATTGTCCCCACGGATGGCGCCAAACTGATACAGTCAATTTTCACTCCCTGTTTGACCTTGACCTGCACAAGAAATGCACATGAGCCACAGACCACCATTGTGGCCGATGACATTCCAATGCTAAAGTTAGACAAGGATCTGAGGAAGGCTTAATGGAATAAACATAAAATTTGTAGCGTACCTTAGCTTACCAACCTCATGTCTTATTTATAGTGTTGGAGTCCTGGTTTGACCAGGCCATCGGTGGCGTATTTTAGGGAGGAAGATCTTCGTAAAGATCCTTCTTTAATCAAGAGTTGCACTGTGAAGGGAAGTTTCCTTGTTAGACTTGTGCTCCTTGATTCGCAGGAGATTGTTCCTAATCAGAGTGTTGTCCATAGATGGAAGTTTCCATGTATGACGTATACTCTGGTATTTGCTTCCTAGTTGGAAACAAGGTGCTACTAGCTTGCTTGTCCGAAGCTGATCCCTGCGATACTTGCCTTAATAGGTCTTACGGGTATTGGGGATGATTAAGAGACGCGTGGGCTTAGCAAGTTGTAGTGATTTAGATCCATTTGGCAGACTACGCTGTGCGGGCTTGAAACCGCTTGGGCCGGATCAGTGTTGGGCTGACGTTTGGGCCTGTTATTCCTTGAGATCATCATGACATGTGTATGGTGTAGAAAAAATGGCGTTTTGGTGTATTATCAAGAGGTATGATAGCTTATTGGACATTGGCATCTATTCGATCATAAACTGAGTATAATCTGAGAACCCATCAACAACTAATTTAATAATACTCTTTGAAGGTACATAAACAAAATCATCCACGTCAAAGAAGAACATCCATTTCGCCATGAACTGGTATTAATGCAAACAATAATTCACCACAAGAAACTGAATATGGTAAGCATAAACACCTCCGGCGTGCCATGTATTACGAAATGGGATCTCTCCCAAAACAACTTGACATGGTAAGGAATCCATTCTTTGAGGAATTAAATTACCACAAAAAGAAGACCCGCAGTATAGATAAATTATATTTTAGTGGTGAATCGAACATTGAAGCATTAAAGCTATTAGAGGACTCTGTCAAAGCTACACCCCTCCCCTTTGTATCAGTCGAAGGGATGAAGAAGATCTATTTTTTTTCAAGTCCCTAACTGTTATTTTATATTTCAGTCCCTTCCAGTGTTTCTTTAGTTTAGTCCTTGATCTTATTCCCTATTGACACCCCAATTATTATGAGAACACCCTACCCGTGAAAATTTTAAAAAATAATGAATGACCCGTATTCATACCTCTATTATTACTATCCGTACCCATCATATGCTCCATCCCCATAATCCTAATTGGAAACCTATAACAATAAAACAAGAATTCCTTATACTGCCTAAAATACCACTATTGCTAATATTACTAAATATCCTAACTACATCGACCTCCCCGAGTTGAAGTTTTTCCTTGAGTTTGAAGTCGAAGATGTCTGATGAACACAAGCAATCGGTCATTGTACATAAGGTGAAGTGCACTCGAAATATTCTACCCCGAAACTTGCCACGATACACACTAGCTAAAAATCAAGGAATTAACTTAGAAAGAAATCAATGTGACTCAAAGAATCGGAAGCTGCAAGAAACCTGAGAAAACACTTGTGCATAGCTCGTGTTAAAAATGTTCCAATACTGATCAACATAATCATCATCACTCATTATGTGTATCGTTGTTGGAACATCCTCTATTTGCTATAAAATGGGAAAGAAGTCGTAGAATTCAAATGGCTTAGAAGTTAGGAATCGTGTGCCTATGATGGTGTCGTTAAGTTCCTAAAAAAATTGGATGGACTCTAACAAAAAATAGAACTCATCCTGTTCTCCGCATTTGGGCAAAGTCATCTACATCCAATAGTGTCTGAAGCTCTCAAATCTTGTCTGTAGCTATCTTGGGTAGTATACAATACATTTCTACAATCTCGTTCCAAGATGTATCTGAGTCTGTCTCAACCAGCATCATGGTGGATATGGTAGTGGGGTGTAAATTACTAGCAAATGGGGATGGGGCTGGCGGTATAAGAAAAATTTGTTCAGGTTGGGTGTAAGAAGAGGCATAAGTGGTCCGTGGTGGAAAATAGTAAATTAGAGGATAATCGCTATAAGACAATGATGTTGTTGATTCCTGCTTACCTAGACTTGCACAGGTAGCAAACGTGAGTCAAAGACCACTATGTGCAGACCGATGACATTCTGATGCTTAAGTTAAATAAGGCTTAGGAGATGCTTAATACTCTAAACTGGGATTCTGAGGCATACCTCTAGTTCTTCGACGTTATCTGCCTTTTTATAGTGTAGAAGTCATTGTTCGGCTAGGGCTTTGGTGGTGTTGTCTAGGGAAAAATATCTTGATGTGGAGATCCTTTCTTAATTGGGAGTTGTCCATGTATGATAGTTTCCCCACCTGACTCGTGTTCATAGATCTATGGGATAGGTTTCCCTTTCTAAGTGTTGTCCATGCTAGGAAGTTTTCTTGCCTGAATTATACTCTAATATACGTTTTCTAGTGGGATCTAAAGTGTTGCTGGCCTACAAATATTGGGTAGACCTCTCAGATACTTGCCTTAGAGGTCTTACGAGTATTGGGCCTGACCACGTGATGTGTGGGCTTAATGGCTCATTGCAACTTGGATCCGACTGTCTGGATCCTGCCAATGATGGGCATAGTGTTGTTTGAGCCTTACTGGATTGAGCATGCAATCAGGTCTGTTTTGTTCTTTTGAGGAGATTATCAAGACATGTGTACGGTGCCCATCAAAATACGGTTTGGTGTATCATCAACTACTTCCCCCGAGTTAGTGGGCCAAGCGTCACACGTTATTAAATGAGTTTGTGACCGTTCAATAAGAAGATGGGGTATATAAGCCGCCGCTTTTGTGAGAGGGAGTCTCTTCACCTTGTATCTCTTCTACGTCCCCTTGTTTTCTTTTCTCTGTGTTCTTAGTTGCAAATCTTCTTTTTTTAAAGTTAAAGCTTTCTCTTCATGGCGGACAACGTCGAACTTACCCCCGGACAAAACATACTCTATGTTTGCCATATCTTTTATCAGGAATAGAAGGGGTCTGATTTGCATAAGCTTCGTGAGGACTATGGGGTTCCTGAAGACTTGGAGCTTACCCTGTTGAGTGCTACTCACAATCTGTTGACGCCCCCGCAAGGGTTTATTGCTTTGCACAAAAGCATGTTCCAAGCAAAGCTTTGCTTTCCAGTTCCGGAGGATATTTGGCGCTTCCTTGCGCACTTTCGTATTCCCCTCGCTCAAATGATGCCTAACTGGTTCAGGACATTGATTGTTATCCTTATCAGATCCAAGTTTGTTGGTCTCCTGTTGACTCCGCGGATTCTTCACTTGCTGACTTCTCCTCGTCTTAATGCCCATGGAGTTTGTTGATTGAGTACTCTGAAGTGCTTGCGCTATTTTTCTGACGACTTCAAGTTTTGGCAAAAGTATTGCTTTTTGGCTTCTTCTAATTCCCCGTACTTCAAGGTGGATGGGCGGCTTCTTGTCAGACACTTCAAATTCAATCTCGGTGAATGCAACGCTTCTCCTCGTTTTATACTTCCATGTGCTTTCGAAGAAACTGACAAGTTGTTTGTTATTCAATGCAGGTAACTTCGTGGCTCCAACTCTTAGAAAGGAGGGGGAGTCGGTGAGGATGGCATTTAATGAGTTTCCCTCAATTGTTGTTGAGGAGGTCGTGGCTGCAGACAACGTCCTGCGGAGTGAATTGTTCAGGTATTTTCATGCAGGCCTTGCTATGCCTAGGTCGTCTCCAAGGGAAACTGGTGGTGGCTGTTCCAGAAAGAAGAGGCTCACAATACCTAGCCATTTGAAGCGAGCTGAGTTGGAGGCGACCGTGCCGCTCAATTGTCATCAATTGAGAAGGTGGATTGGTAGTAAGGCTGGTACTTCTTCTAAACCAATCCTACTAGAGTAGGAAGTGACAGTTGCAGAGTTTGGGCCCAAACAGTTTGCTAAAGAGGTGGCTCCTGGTGGGTGGAGTGTCTGTCTAGAAACTCTTGCTTTTTTGTTTTACTGGAAGGGAGTTGTTCAGAGCTGGTGGATGCCGACAAAGTTACTATTGTCCCTCATGATCTCCCGCCCACTGGGCTTGCTACTTTAGAAGCATATCTTCTTTCCTTCCCCTAGGGCCTGATGCTGAGTGTTTGGCTAAACTTCCTATTGAGAAGTCTTTGGATGTGGGGGTCGGTGTCTCCCAAAGGTTCTTTGTCATCATATGATAAGGATAATTTACACTTTGACGCTCGTAGTACAATTCATGCTGTGGATGAGCCTTTTGTGGAGCTTTGCAGGTCGTATTCGGATGGGCTTTATAGGTTGGGCCTCTTATGTGAGCAGTTGAAGGGGTTGGCGGGCAAGGTGCAGTCTCATGAGTCTGAGTTGGTCGCTTTGTGCCTGGAGTTTGAATTTGATCTGGCTGGTGGGCGACACCGAGTTCATGAAGTTGAGGCTTGGGCTACAGATGCTCTGGCGGAGCTGAATTCACAAAGAGAGCGATTGGTGGAGGAGTCTCTTGTGGCTGCGCTTTCTCAAAGACTATCGGAGGCAGAGGCAAGTTTAGCAAAGCCCAAGGCTCATCGTAGAACTTCAGGATCTCCCCATATCGCTCATGGTAGGCTGGAACAGCTTGGATTGATTGAAGATGAGAGTCCCCATTTGGAGATTGATTTTGATCGATACCAGAATACTGCTTTTTGGAAGATTGATGAGGCAAAAGTTTCTGATCCTACATCTTTGTCTGACAACTCAAGACCTGCTTCAGATAATGCTATTTTATTCACCACAGTTCCTTCTGATGTAAGTGGCTCTTCGGCCTCCAAAGCAAGTTCTCCAAAACAATTGTAACGTTTGAAGTAATTTAAAGAGTGTTTATCAAGTAGCTATTTGTACATGTACCCTTTGTAGCTAGATTGTGTTATCGTGCTATTGTGCCAGTCTGTTGCTTGCATGCTTGATCCTGACGCTTTGCACTTCTCTTTAGTTGACCTCCTTTGACTTTCCTAAGTACTAGGTTGTAGCACTAGTCTTGATCTTTTATTAGAAGCCGAAGCTTGCTAAGCATTGCTCTCAAGAGTACAACGATCCAGGGGAGCATATGTCAGGGTTATACAAGTGTTGATTGTATTGCCATTTATTATTTTCAAATGGGATGTTTGAGCAATAAGGTTCGGCGATCACTGTCGGCGGAAGGACAATGATCCCTGGCAAGCTGTCTTCACCAAGCTACATGAGCAGTGACTAAGCTCCACTTTCTAGGCCGTTGTTTCCCGTTTGATTTTGATTAGGCTTCAAGAAATAAGTTCAGTGATCATTATCTGTAGTTGGACAATGATCCCTGGCAAACTATCTTCACTAGGTTAAATGAACAACAACTAAGTACCCAATTTCTATGAGGGCCTTGGCTCATTCTATTCGGACTAGGCTTCGAGAAATAAGTTCAGCGATCATTATCTGTAGTTGGACAATGATCCCTGGCAAGCCATCTTCACCAGGCTACATGAGCACTGAATAAACTCTACTTTCTAGGCCACCGTCCCCCGTTCTATTCGGACTAAGCATCGAGCGATAAATTCGACGATCATTATCTGTAGTTGGACAATGATCCTTGGCAAGTCGTATTCACCAGGCTATGAACACTGACTAAGCTTCCACTTTTTAGGTCACCGTCGCCTGTTATATTCAGACTAGGCTTCGAAAATAAATTATGAGATCATTATTTGTAGTTGGACAATGATCCCTAGCAAGTCGTCTTCACCAGGCCATTTGAGCACTGAATAAGCTCCCATTTTCTATGTCGTCGTCGCCCATTCTATTTGGACTAGGCTTCAAGCAAAATAAGTACAAGTCTGACTATGGTCGTCCTGACTTACTCAATAAGTCTAACTTAGGGGTCCCGACTTATGTATAAATAGTGCAAACATGATTGTGACCGTCCTGACTTGTGTTATAGAGTGCAAGCTTGACTATGGACGTCCTGACTTGTGTGACAAGTATGACTTTGGTCATCCCGACATTTGTTATAGAGTGCAAGCCTGACTGTTGCCCTTTTGACTTGTGCGATAAAATCTGACTTTGGGCGTTCTGACTTACGTTATTGAGTGCAAGCTTGTATGTGTTCATCCTGACTTGTGCGATAAGTCTGGTTTTGGTTATCCTAACTTCCGTCAATAGAGTGCAAGCCTAACTGTCCTGTCTTGTGCGATAAGTCTAACTTTGGTTGTCCTGACATGCGTCAATAGAGTGCGAGCCTAACTGTGGCCATCATGACTTGTGCGATAAGTCTGACTTTGGCCGTCCTGGTGCACTCGATAAGTTTGACTTGGTGCTCCTGACATATTTTTGTATTAAGTAGGTAGGAGTCTGACAGTGGAAGACTGATTGGAAGTAGCAGAAGTTTGGAAAACGCACGAGTTTTTTTATTGGTAATACTTTTTAAGGTGTTCTACATTTCATGGCCGCATAAGGCTTTTACCATCCACGTCTTTCATCCAATATGTCCCTGGCCTATTGACCTCGATTATTTTATCGGGCCCCTCCGAATTCGGGCTTAGCTTTCCTACTCCCGATTCCATAATGTTTCACTGAGCCTTTCTGAGCAACAGTCTCCAACTTTGAATTCTCATGGCTTGACTTTTAAGTTGTAGTACTGAGCCATCTTTAGTTGGTAGGCGACTATTTTGATAGAGGACTAATCTCTCCTTTCCCCGAGGAGATCTAAATTGACGCGCAAAGCTTCGTCGTTGTTTTCTAGTCTGAATTCCTCTGTTTGGAAAGTTGGTATTCGTAACTTCCACCAGGACCATCGCTTCTAACCTACATGCTAGGGCGAAAGGTGTTTCTCTAGTGGGTGTTCTTTTGGTGGTCCGATACGCCAAGAGTATTCCTCGCAGTACTGAGAACCAATTCCTTTTGCCACATCGAGCTTCCTTTTGAGTGCCTCCAAGAAGGTTCTATTGGTGACTTTTGCTTGGTCATTGGCTTGCAGATGCCTGGTGAATAGAAATGGTGACTGATGCTGAGGTCTTTGCATAGTTTCTTGACCTTGCTGCCTTCAAATTGGGTTTATCGCTGACTAGTGTCCTTGGAATACTGAACCTACAGATGATGGACGTCTATATGAATTTTTTAATTTGGTCTTGTCCTATCTTGGATAGAGGCTCAACTTCAACCCATTTAGTGAAGTAATCAATTGCAATAAGGAGAAACTTCTTATTGGTTGAGGTTGAGAGCGGTTCGACAATGTCCATTCCCCACTGCACAAACGGCCATGTGTTGGTCATTGGAGTCAAGGGTTGAGCGGGCATGTGAGTATACAGCGTGAACCTCTGGCAGTTATCGCACTTGTGGACGACGTCTTTCGCATCCTTCTATATTTGTATAAAATAGTATCCCAGAGTCAAGGCCTTATGGGCTAGGGTCCTACCGCCTGGGTGATTATCGCAGAAGCCATCATGGATTTCACTAATGACTCGGTTTGCCTCCGAGGGGGCTAGGCATCTGAGCTGGGGACCTGTGGCTAATCTTCTGTAGAGTTTGTCGTTCAGGAGAGTGTATCACGTTGCCCTATTTTTCAGCTTTCTGGCCTCTAATTTTTCAGCTGGGAGGGCCCCATTTTTTATGTACTCAACTATGGGGTTCATCTAACTTGAACTCGCTTCAATTGAGTAAAGCTCATTGACCTAATCTTCTTCCAAACTTGACTGCTCTTGGAATTCGATAAGCCTATTATCTACACTGGCTAAGACCTGCCTGGCCAGTGCATCGGCTTTTTCATTGTAGTATCGCAGACACTGCAGAAGTTCAAATCTTCTGAATTGGCCTGCTACATTAATGACTTTCTCGCAGTAGGCTATCATCCTTGGGTCTTTACTGTGAAAATTCCCTATAACTTGGTTGACTATCAGACATGAGTCACTATAAGCGGTTAGCACATTTACCTCAATTCCTTTTGCTAGCTTCATGCCGGACAAGAGGGCCTCGTATTTTGCTTCATTGTCCGAGGTTGGGAAGAAAAATCTGACCGCCTTTTTCAAGATGAAGTTGCTTGGAGAGTGAAGTGTGATACCGACACCGCTTCCTTTCTGCGTGGTTGATCTGTCGCAGTGCAGGATCTAGCCTGGTTCGTCTGGTCTCTGCTCCGAGTTGTTTGACTCATGTTCCCTACCACCGATAAAATTCGGCGATGAAGTCCGCTAATGTTTGGGCTTTTATGGCCGTTATTGGAGCGTAGTTGATGTCAAACTGTCCTAATTTCACTGACCATTTGACTATCCTGCCAGATATTTCCGGCTTGCGTAGCACTGTGCGAAGTGGGTGTCTGGTCAGAACTGTGATAGAGTGTGCCTAAAAGTAGGGCCTCAGCTTTCTGGAAGTGATGACCATCGCCAAAGCTAGCTTCTCTAGATCTAGATAGTTTGCTTTGGCTTTCACAAAATTTTGCTAGTGTAATACACCAGTGTTTGTACCCCCTTATTATTTCGTACAAGAGCTGAACCAACGACTTGATCCAAGACTGCTAGATACAATAAAGCGTCTCTTCTGGGGTTGATTTCGAGAGTAGCTCGGTACTTCCCATGTATGACTTTAGGTTTTGGAAGGCATGCTCGCACTCTATCTCCCAGCTGAAGGCCTTATTTCCTCTAAGAATCTTGACGAAAAGGAGGCACATATCTGATGATTTGGAGATAAACCTATTAAGTGATGCCACCCGACCTGTCAGGCTCTGAACCTCTCTCATGGAGGTCGGGGACCTCGTATCGAGAAGAGTCTGTATCTCCTTTGGATCTGCTTCTATTCTCATTTGGTTCAATATGTAACCTAGGAACTTGTCCGACTCGACCCCAAACATGCACTTCTATGGTTGAGCTTCATCCGATACTTGCAAAGTAAGTCGAATCCTTCGGCAAGATCAAATATGTGATCTGAGCTATGGAGGCTCTTGACTAGCATGTCGTCCATGTAGACCTCCATGTTCCTTCCAATTCGGCTTTCGAACATCCGATTCACTAGCTGTTGGTATGTTGCCTCCGTGTTCTTGAGGTCGAATGACATCACCCGATAGCAGTATATCACTCTTTCGGTTATGAAAGACATTTTCTCTTGATCCGGGGGTGCATCTGTAACTGATTATATCCGGAGTAGGCGTCAATGAAACTTACGAGGCCATGTTTGGACGTGGCATCTACAATTTGATCGATGCAGGGAAGCAAAAAGTTGTCCTTCGGGCATGCCTTGTTGAAGTCGGTGTAGTCTATGCAGACTCTCTACTTTTCAATTTTTTTTTTAACCAGGATGGTGTTCACTGCCAATCTGGGTACCGTGCCTCTTTGATCATGTCGGCATTTAGTAGTGTCTGCACTTCCTCGTTTATAATCTAGTTCCTCTTGGGGGCCACATGCTTTTTCTTCTATCTAACCGATTTTCGTACAATGTCATATAAACTTATAATTGTATGTTTTACTCGCAAGTGCACAAGATCAAACAAATAGTATGTATGACAACAACGAAATCATTCCAACAAGGATTGGTTCACCTATGTTTAAAATAGTTTTCCTAATGCTATTATTTCAATTAAACCAAATAATTAATTGAATAAGAAAAGATAATGAGAAAAATTAAATGTAAAACTAAATAAATTCAAATAGTGAGAAAATAAGTTAGGGATTCCATATCTGCCAATAGTCATCATCCTTTGAATAATAACATGCCCAATGATACAAACCAAATTTCAATGCTCAAATTTTGCCAACCTAAGGGCATGGGTGTCTACTCCTTAAGCTATGGATTTTCCTAAGCAACGAATTAGGCATGGGTGTCTACTTTAACACTTTTCATTCTAAAGGTATTTAGCATGATATATACTAAGTTGCACCTCAAGAACGAATAAATCAATAGAAATTGATAAAAACATAAAACCAAAAACATGGTATCAATTTCGATCATCTATGTTAATTAATTTCAAAAACTGGTCTTACTTGACTCTTTTTGTTACTTAGCATAGGAACAAGATTCGGTCATTTAAATTTACCTATGTAATTATCCTCATAAAAATCATGCATATGGTGATCAAGCATAAACAAAATTAATGTGAATGGTGAAATAAAACAAGAAATTAAACAATTGAGTAGCAGCAATCGGGGATGTTTTAAGCTTTGTTTCAGTTGGGTTAGCAGGTTATTTCAACAGAGTTTTGGGGGCCATTTCCAGGTGAGGCTAGGGGCTCTTTTAGAAGTTGTTTTAACTGATTTTAAGGGGTGATTTCAGCAGAGTTGTGGGGGTTGTGGTAGCTGTGTTTAGAGCTAATTTTCAGCTAATCTAAGTGGGTGTTTCAGCTGGTTAAGATGCTGATTCAGATGTGTTTAGGGATTAATTTTCAACTAATTTAAGCGGGTGTTTCAGCTGGGTTTGGATGGTCGAATCAGTTGAGTTTCGGGGGATGTTGTAGATGTTATACGTTGTTGTATGAATCAGTTCAAGGGCTGTTGTTTCAGCTGAATCTAGAGTTTTTTTGTAAATTGAGTTTGATACTTCGATTTCTACAATGTGATGGATCTAAAAATGTTGCATCAACTTTGGGTTATAAATCAGTTGGCTTGTAAATTCATAACAAAAGCTGATCAATTATGGGAAGAGGAGTGGCCATCTTTTGTGATCTAATATGATAGATTTGATTTGGTTCAAGATGAATGACATCAAGATAATTACTTGTAATTGCATAAGTTTAGGTTTCATTGGAATTTAAAATAATAGTGTCCGATCTTGTGTGGTTCATAATCTTTCGATTGTTGCTATCATGAGTTCTACATATTCACTTCAATCCTTGTTATTGGATAATGAAGGAAACAATGGTGGCCTTGAAAAGATAAGCCAATTAGGTTATTTGTTAAAGCAAAAGTCATTCTCTGTTATACACTAGAACAATTATCTGGATTTTCTATTGAGATCAGGTATATTCATCCTTGATTGTTTCAAACTTGAGTAATCCTTTCTATACATTTATCTCCTTTTTATTTTACTTCATTTTTTTGCTTTCATTTTGGTATGTAAAAACAAGATAGAGATTTAATGTCCATGTTGGACAAAAGCTGGATGGATATTGGGAATCGTTTGGACACTAACTATATAAGAGGAGTGGAAACATTTCTTGATTTTGCGTTTCAGCACACAAAATCTAGGAACCTCATATATTGCCCATGTCGAAAGTGCTTCAATGGTCGTCTTAAGACAAGGGATGAAGTTAGAGAAGATTTTATCATAAGTGACATACTTCGTGGTTACACATATTGGGACTATCATGGTGAAGATAGAAATGCTACCATAGGCAGTGAGGATGACGAGTTAGAGCTTGATAATGAGGTTGAATGTGATGAAATAGATGAGTTGATAGTAGATATTTTACCAGGGTTTAATCATGTGAATGTCGAAGACCAAGGCTATGAGATGGAGACTACTAGCAGTACTGTACCACAAAATGAGGCTGAAAGAATTTTGAGGGTCATTCAAAATGCCAAGACTAGCATATATCCTGGGTGTGAGATTTCTTTATTGTCTTTCATCTTAAAACTTTTACATATTAAATGTGTTAGGGGAATAAATAACAAAGGCTCTACCATGTTTCTTAAGGAGTTAAAGAAGGCTTTTCCTAAAGGTGGGACGGTACCAAAGTCCTACTCATCATCATCAAAGCCAATTCCCGAGATTTTCGGGGCCGGCTACATGGATTTTGGTCCTCCAAGCAATGCGATCTTCCAACATATCCTTGCCTAATCCAAGCTCAAGGATATCTTCATTCACCGCCTTCATCCAAGTTTTCAACGGTCATCCCCTCCGTCTACACCCTCCATTAACTTGCCAATCTAGACATTTTCTAATTGTCGCCGTGCTTGGTCTCCTCCGCACATGACCAAACCAAGTTAAACGTCTTTCTCTAATTTTGTCCTTTATGGGCGCTACACCTAAGTATCTCCTAATTCTTTCATTTCTAATTTTAACCTTACTAGTTTTACCACACATCCACCTTAACATACGCATTTCTTCTACTGCCATCCTATGCGTATGTTGCCCCGTAGTAGCCCAACATTCTGAACCGTATAGCATGGCTGGTCGAACAATTGTCTTATAGCATTTACCTTTTAGCCTTGCAGGCATCCTTCTATCGCATAATACTCCTGACGCCATTCTCCATTTCAACCAACCAGCTTTAATCCTATGGTCTACATCTTCTCCAATAGCCCCATTCTTTTGAATTATAGATCCTAGATATCGAAAAGCCTCACACTCTGAGACCTCTACACCTTCGATCTCAATTGCATTACTTCTCCCTCTTGGTTCACAACCAAAGTTGCACACTAGATACTCCGTCTTCGAACGGCTAATTCTAAAACCTTTACTCTCTAAAGCCTCCCGCCACTTAACTAATTTCTGACCTAAACCTGCACTAGTCTCATCTATTAAGACAATATCATCTGCAAATAACATGCACCAAGGTACATCTTCTTGCAGATGTCTAGTCAACTCATCCATGACCAAAGCAAAGAGATATGGACTTAACGCCGACCCTTGATGTAGTCCTACTGACACTAGAAATTCACTGGACATCCCACCTACTAAGCGAACACTTGTTACAGCCCCTTCATACATATCCTTAATGATATCGACATAACATTGAGACGCTTTCTTCCTTTCAACCACCCACCAAATTAACTCCCTGGGGACCCTATCATATGATTTCTCCAGATCAATAAAAATCATATGCAAACTCTTACGTGCCTCTCGATATTTTTCTATAGTTTGCCTAAGCAGGAAGATGACCTCCGTAGTAGACCTACCCGGCATAAATCAAAATTGATTCTCTGAAACCGTGGTTAAACTCCTAAGTCTTCGTTCTATAACCCTCTCCCAAAGTTTCATCGTATGACTCATAAGCTTTATCCCTCTATAGTTCGAGCAATTCTGGATATCCCCTTTGTTCTTATAAATTGGTACCACAATGCTATGCCTCCATGAATCTGGCATTTTTCTAGTTTCCAAAATCCTATTAAGGAACTTAGTTAGCCATTGAATCCCAACTTCTCCCAGACATTTCCATGCTTAAATTGGTATATCATCCGGTCCAACGCCCTTCCCTGTCTTCATTCTTTTTAAAGCTTCTCTCACTTCTGTGGCACTAACTCTGCGATGGAACACGCGATCTCTCCCCTCCTGTGAAGCATACCCCTCAAAGTTTAACTCCCCTACATGTGTTCCATTGAGTAGGTTCCAAAAGTAATCATTCCATCTATCTAAAATAGCTTTATCCTGCATTAAAACTCTTCCATCCTCATGCTTAACATGACTCAAGTCCCTAGTTTTTCGTTCTCTAGCTTTAGCTATCTTGAAAATATTCTTCTCCCCTTCCTTCATACCTAGCCTATTTTAAAGAACATCATACGCTCTCTTCTTAGCTTCCCCTACTGCTCTACTACTCAACTTCTTAGCCTGCTTATAAAGCTCATAAGACTCTAGGCACCTATCTTTTTGCCACACCTTAAAGCATCTTTTCTTTTCCGCAATGGTTTGTTGCACATCAGTGTTCCACCACCATGTCTCCTTACCATATAAACCTCCTATTTTGGCCTTTCCTAACTCTTCCTTCGCACATCTTCTTATTCGGTTTGCCAAATGTTCAAAAAGATCCGCGCTACTAGTCCTATCCTTTGGTTCTAGATTCTCCCAACCCTCTAAAACTGACTAGCCACCCAAAATCTTATTTCTAAATTTTTGGCACACATTTTCGTGTAAGGTCCACCACTTAATTCTCGTTTAACCTGTTCTATAGCAATACGACCCCTACTCTTAAGACAAAAATCGAGAACTAACAACCTATGTTGGTTTGTCAGACACTCCCCTGGTATAACCTTACAATTTTTACACCTACCTAAATCGTGTTTCTTCACAAGAAAATAATCAATTTGACTTCTATTACGCCCACTCGCAAAGGTCACCAAGTGATCTTCCCTCTTCTTATAAAAAGTATTTACGATCCCAAAATCCTGAGCTAAAGCAAAATCTAGAATAGAAATCCCCGCAGTGTTTCGATCCCCAAAGCCTTGACCTCCATGTACCCTCTCATACCCAACTCTGTCCTTACCGACATGACCATTCAAATCCCCGCCTAGGAAAACCCTATCGAAAGAGGGAATTCCAAGAACTAACTCTTCTAAAGAATCCCAAAAATCCTTCTTAGTCTCCTCGTCCAAACCCACTTGGGGTGCATACGCACTAATAACATGCACTATCTCTAAATCTTAAGCTAATTTAATACTTATGATTCTATCCCCAAACCTCCTAACGTCGACTACTGCATCCTTAAAAACTTTATCTACTACTATTCCCACCCCGTTCCTAGTTCCATCTTTACCAGAATAGAAGAGTTTGAACCCTCCTCCTAAATCTTTAGCCTTGTTCCCCTTTTATTTTGTCTCTTGAAGACAAACTATGTTCACTTTCCTCCTACGTAGGGCATCCACTAATTCTATTGGCTTTCCTAACAAGGTTCCTATATTCCAAGAGGCTAATCTAATTATTCTATCTCTAGCTCTAACCTGGACTAGCTTCTTTACTCGCCCCCGTCTAGAATGGTGCGAGAACCCTTGCCTATTTAACACTACAGTCGGGCGCCGCTGCAGCGCGCCTTGCTCATTTTTCACTACACCCGAGCGTAGGTGCAGCGCGTCGCTTATAGCGGGGGACGCCCTATCCTTCTGCTTTAATCTTTTTGAACCAAAATCCATGAAAAATGATGTGATGGGGTTTTTACGGTTGGCTATCACAAGCCTAACACCAACCCTGCTCCTTTATCTGGGCTTGGGACCGGCCGTTGCAACGGGCGGAGTTACCAAAGTCCTACTACGAGTCAAAAAAGATTTTTCAAGATCTTGGGCATTCATATGATAAGATAGATCTTGCATCAATGATTGTGTTTTATTTCTCAAAGAGCATGCTTACGCAGAGTATTGCCCAACTTGTGGAGAATCGAAATGGAAAAAAAATTGATTGTGGAGATAATGATGATGATGAGGAGTCTACTAGATATTCTAATAGGAGGAAACAAGTCTCACAAAAGATTAAGCGCCATTTTCCTTTAAAACCAAGGCTTCATAAAATGTTCATGTCTTCCAAAATTGCTTCTGAATGAAGTGGCACCATGATAACTGTATTAGAGATGACAATCTAGCACATCCTGCAGATTCAAAGGCTTGGAAACATTATGATCAATTGTATCCTGACTTTAGTGTTGAACCGAGAAATGTGAGACTTGGATTGGCAAGTGATGGCTTCAATCCGTTAAGCAACATGAGTTTATCATATAGCATGTGGCCCGTTGTTCTAATACCATATAATTTTCCCCCATGGATATGCATGAAACAAACAAATATGATTTGGTCTCTGTTGATTCCTGGAGAGAGAGCTCCTGGAAATGACATCGATGTTTACTTGAAACCATTATTTGATGAATTAAAAGAATTATGGGAAGAAGGTGTGGATACATTTGATGCATCCAATAAGACAACCTTCCAAATGAAGGCAACCTTGTGATGGACTATTAGTGACTTTCCAGGTTATGCAGTTCTCTTAGGATGGAGCACTAGAGGACGTTTAGCATGCCCAGTTTGTAACATGGAGACATGTTCGAAGAGATTAGTGTATGGAAAGAAACAATGTTATATGTGTCATCGAAGATTCTTGCCATTGGATCATAAATGGCGTGATAACAAACTCAACTTTGATGGCAATAAAGAACCAATAACGTAGAACAAATAACATTTGGTAAGGGGAAGAAACAAGCCGAGGGAAGAGGACATCATAATTGGAAAAAAAGTATATATTCTTTGATCTTCCGTACTAGAAAAATTTGCTCATTCGTCACAATCTAGATGTTATGCACATTGAGAAAAATGTGTGCGCTAATGTGATTGCGACATTGCTAGGGGTTTCGACAAAAACAAAGGATAATCTCAATTCCCGTTTGGATTTGCAACAATTAAAGCTTAGATAAGAGTTACATCCAATTAAGAAAGATGAGAACACTTATTTATTCCCTCATACCCATTACACTTTGTCATCCGATGAGAAGATTCGTGTGCTACAAATCTTGAAAGATATCAAGGTTCCAGATGGTTTTTCTTCAAACATATCCAGATGTGTTAACTTATAAGAAAAAAGGTTAATTGGCCTAAAAAGTCATGATTGTCATGTTCTTCTCCAACGACTACTTCCACTTGCTATTCGAGGCATATTGCCAGATGATGTGTGTGATGCCTTGATCGGTTTGAGTAGTTTATTTGTTGATTTATGCTCAAAAACACTTCGAGATGATGAACTAGAGATAATAGAAAGGAATGTTGCAATTACGTTGTGCCGTTTAGAGATGTTATTTCCACCATCATTCTTTGATGTGATGGTACACTTACCGATCCACTTGAAAAATGAAGTTAAGATTGATGGTCCTGTTCAATACCGTTGGATGTATCCCATTGAGAGGTACATATATTTTCGTTGTTGTAAGTACCCACAAGTAGGCCATGTTTGAGAACTATACTTATAATTCCAAATGTAGGTACTTGCACACCTTGAAGTCATATGTCCGGAACAAAAGTTGATCAGAGGGATCAATTGCTGAAGGTTACATTCTAAAAGACTGCATGAATTTTTGTTCAAGGTACTTGCATGATATAGAAACAAAGTTTAATCAAGTTCCTAGGAACTTTGATGGCTCTGATGACCAACATCAAGGTGGACTTTTTGTATTTTCAACAAAGGGACGTGTTTTGGGAAAGTCAGTTGTAAAAGAGTTAATTATCGAAGAATGGACCCAAGCACACTGGTACATCTTGCAAAATTTTGAAGATGTGACACCTTTTATTGAGTAAGAAATAACCATCTATACAACTTGT
The DNA here is from genome assembly GCA_963556465.1 of Berberis vulgaris. Taxonomy (NCBI): domain Eukaryota; kingdom Viridiplantae; phylum Streptophyta; class Magnoliopsida; order Ranunculales; family Berberidaceae; genus Berberis; species Berberis vulgaris. The sequence continues at coordinate 34,973,671 of OY747126.1, read as the reverse complement.
GTGTTTTTAGGTCACCAAATTATCTAACATATGTTACTTATTTGCAGGGAACATAGAAAAATCTTGAAACATACGCATTCAAGGAACTTAAACATTATTCATCGTCGACAATTCCCAAAGTGGTTTGAGGCTCGTGTAAGGAACTTAGACCTTATTCATCGTCAACAATCATACTAAAAATATTTTTCATAACATAATTGGTACTTTTCATTGCATAGGTGGTTGAATTATGTCGAACAACTAGTGATTAATCAGTTGAACAGTTGCGCCCATTAGCTCGTGGTCTTGACAAAGTAGTAATTTCATGGAATGGTTATGTTGTCGATGGATTTAAGTTCCACACGAAAAGCCGGGAAGTTCGGTTAAAAACACAAAATAGTGGTGTGGTTGATAATGGAGATAATAAAGTCAATAGATTGAATTATTATGGAGTTCTTATTGATGTTGTTGAATTGCAATATTTAGGAGGAAATCGTGTTGTTCTATTCAAGTATGATTGGAGAGATATCCACAGTGTTAATTCCCAACGAACACTTAAAACAAATGAAGCATTCTTCTTAGCAATCTAGTGCGAACAATTTTTCTATGTTAGAGACAATGCAAGATCAGGATGGCTAGTTGTGACAAAAGTTGCACCACGTGAATTTTATGTCGTGCTAGAACATGAAGACGAGGCAACCGTTGATGAAACAGAGGCATTGCAACCCCTAGTACTAGGGGATACATCAATCACTTGTGCACCAAGTGATGATGTTGATCATGTTGTTGTATGGAATAGAGCTAATTTGCCAATGGAAACAATTCCATTGTCAGAAAATAACACAAAAAAAAAGTAAAAGAAAATAAGAGAGTTGATGTTTGAACTATGGTAATTGAATAGTCATCAAATGTTATAATGTATTATTATTATGTTATGGCACTAGCTCACTTTTTGTGCATTTTTCAGGTATGGCGCCACGACCACCTAAAATTGCTGCCCAGAAAATCCCTGCAAACATCGTCCAAAACAGGGGCGCTTGCTGCCTAGAAAATTCCTGCAATTAGCGCCCAAAACAGGGCAATTGCTGCCCAGAAATTCCCTGCAAACAGCATCCAAAACAGTGGCAATTGCTGCCCAGAAAATCCCTGCAAACATCGTCCAAAACAGGGGCGCTTGCTGCCCAGAAAATTCCTGCAAACAGCGCCCAAAACACAGCATCCAAAACAGTGGCAATTGCTGCCCAGAAAATCCCTGCAAGCATCATCCAAAACATGGGCGATTGCTGCCCAGAAAATCCCTGCAAACAGCGTCCAAAACAGGGGCGAAACTGGCCAGTATTGCTGCCCAGAAAATCCCTACAAACAGCGTCCAAAACAGGGGCGACACAAAACAAACCAAATGTGAAAGCCCTGCCCATGACACCATAACCTTGAAATTATTCTACTTTTAGGAATAAAGTCTATTGCTTATTTTTGTTTTCCTACATATATGGATTAGTTCAATTTTTTTTGAAAGTCATTGTTTCTTATTACTTGAAAATGAACTCAACACAATCTGTGTTATACAAATGTAGTGTGGAAATAATGAAAATGAGCTGTGAGAGAAGATAAGATCTGTTAGAATGATTTGATATCAAAGTAGTTGGGAGTTTGTAGGGACTAATTGATGGAGTTAGTAACAATATTAGCTGTGGAACATTTTTAAAATATAATTGTAGGGTTCCACTTTTACAAATAAATATGATGCACACTAAGCAAACCCACTTGGGTACACTAATCAATTTAATCAAGTAGAACAAGTTTCTTTGCTAATCTTGATGTTGTCTACATAATACATTTACTTGGAATGGAAACTAACACATTGGATTCCAACAAATGACATATCGAACCAAACAGGATCAAGAACACATCAATGGAGCACGCGTGTTTTGGGTTTTGTTAAGATCAGTAAGCAATAAGTTTAGGGCAATCATTGATTAAAAATTAACAAAGATGTATATCACATTTTACACACCTCTTGACCTAATCTTGTCAAGTGGGATCCCTTATCAACAATATAAAACATTTAAAATTATTTTTTTTTGTTTCTTTTTTGCTTGAAAGTCATGCACAGTATGGTCTCTGTAATTGATGGGGCTCAGTTTCCATTGGGAGTTCTTGTTTATTCTAATGAATAATCTTCCTTCACATCACAAACCATAATAAAGTAGGATTGATTAGATTATATTGCATGGAAATTGGCTTTGTGGTGCGCTAACTAATTTTATTTGTCCTCTAGTAAAATATGGTTCTTGGACATATCTCCCTCATTAGTCATTAGTGTGTAGCACAACCTGGACCTCAAAAATATGGTAATATTTACACTACGGTGCTCGAACCCACGACCACAAGTTAAGAAACTTGTGCAACTGAACTAGATGGGCTTGAATCATGATGAGGTCATTTTAGCTTTAATTTTATTCTATAATCCAATGCTTGTAGACTAAGTAAATCATATAATAATGAAGTAAACAAAGTAAATCATAAAGTTAGGTTCAAGATCATTTTACAGTAAAAATAATTAAAAAATTAGGAAACCAGAGTCCTAGAATAATTATAAATTGGTGGGAACTTAAGTTATGGTGGCAAACATGGATAAGACTTGCTTTACTTTTCTTATTTTTTCTCTTTGGCTCCATTCATCAGACTTGAACTCAAAGAAGTTTGTATTTGCAAACCACTTTATTCAAGGCTCGGTTGGTTCAAAAGAAAAAAATAAAATATAAAAAATAAAAAATAAAAATTTGTAGATGATGTAATTGATGGATTGCACCAATGGTGGCCTTATTTACTGCATGGAGTATCCTTTCATACTATTATTATTCTTTGACCATTGTGGCACTGATAGAATATGGTGATCTGTGATTTCATATTGGTAGTGATTTTTAATCTCATGTAAATACAAAGTCATTGTGAATCTTCACAGGTGGAAGTCCCTTGTTTTGTATAGGTGGAAAGACCTGCTGCTGTTTTACTAATTATTAATTGTGATTCTTTTATCTTTCTTTTGTAGTTATTGTGTTATAAATGATACTTTATTGAAGTATACATGTTGATAATAAGTTAATAACCTTATAGTGTAGTATACATGGAGATAATAACTCTGATATATCTATTTTTACCAAATAAATGTTAGGAGGGATGCAAAAAAAATCTTGGTCAGTTGAATTGGCCGAGTAACGTGTAAATTTCATAGGTTTTAACCACATAGATGGCTCACATTCATAATTCATGTGACAGTTTGTGGATAATTACATTCATCCATTGCAATTTAAATGTCAATATATACAAGACAAGGTTAGTCATTATAAATCATCAACAATTTTTACATTATATATGCATACTTCATTCTTGACATGGTTTTTCAAATCCATTTTAATAAATGTAGGAATTGTGTGATAAGAATTAAGACAGGAGTGACATACAACAAATGCTTTATTGTGTAAGCAAAAAATCCTTCGCCATAATTGAGGATGAAGAGGTTAAGTACACAATGTTTGAGATTTAGGGTTTGAATATCAACTTAGTAGAAATATTGTCACTCATTTGTGTACGTTTTCTATTGTTGCCAGATGAAAAGGACAGGAGTTCGCCCCTCTTGTATTAGGATGTTTGAGCTTTCTTATACAGGCAAACATTGATCATATTCAGATGTATTCACTCAAAGAAAGGCGTCAGTTTTTTTTTCAATTTAAAATTGTTGGTATCCATTACCATTTATATTCCATATTCACTAACTAAATGTGCCTCTAAATGTAGGAAGATATACAAAATCTTACCGTTGAATGAGAGGAGGGATTACACTCCTTAGATGACGACCACATTTTTGCTCAAGTATTCAGGCGAGACAGACTTGGACGTAGGGGACATGGGGTCACGCCAACATCCGAAAATGACACGAGTAGTCATTTTGGATCTCTAGTTGTAGAAGAAGCAAGGTGTGAGATTGAGATTGCAAGGAAAGAGATTGCGGAAGGAAAATAAGAGTTGGCAGACTACAAGAAAGTGGCCAGTGATGAAATGAATAAAATGAAAGATGATATGGCTATGATGATTCAAGCATTGAGGAGGCTGACTGATCAAAAGGTACTAAAACACATTAGGATGTGTTGTATGTCATCAATGATAATAGTTGTTTTCATATTTGATCCTTATTTGTTGACTTTTCCTACAATAATTTCAAGTTTTGCTATTGAAATCTCCTTGGTTAATTAGCTACAGAGCAGTAAAGCTTCCACTGAGTTTTGGTTCAACTCCACTGGTATAATTGTTAATTTTATTACTTGTTGTCTACAGGTTTGAAGTAGCTACCGATGTGTTGTACTTGGATGTATATATATCTGGATGCAGGGTTCACTTATGTTGGTTTTTCTTACATGCTGGTTAAGACAGAGGATCCTATTTTGTTTCTAACATTTTTTTATTAGTCGTGTTGTTATAGGAGAATGTGGTATATGTTCTTCTTACAAACTTTCCATGGTTGAACATACTGCTTTACCTATAAATATATTACAGGGTTATGTTCGTTGTGTTTTTATTTTATTTATTATATTTTCTGTGAAGCTTATGTTGTTGATAGGGTTGGCAATGAGTCAAAGATGGGTTCATGGCAGATTCGCGTTGGCAATAAGTTTTAAATTTAATGCTATCAATGTATTTATTTTAGTTGGAATCAACATTTTTATTGATGTAGGTTGAGCTGCCTGAAACTGATTTTTTTTATGCAGGTTTGTTAACATAACCGGCGCTTTCAAAGCATCGCAAAAACTCTTTGTCAGTGCTTCAAAGCGCCATTACAAAGTTATAAATACGGCGTTTGTGTCCAAACTAGAATTGACATATGCATTTGTTTATCATTGCTTCTATAAGCGATTACGACGTTTTATAAAGCGCTGTCAATGTAACTATTTTATCGGCGCTTCATATAAAGCGTCGTTAATCCTTTGGCGGCACATACTATTTCCGGCGCTTTTGCAGTGCTTTCTAAAATGTCGGCAATGATCTAATCTGGCACATATGTTTTTATACCGGAACTTTTAGAAGCGTCGCTTAAAACAAATCAAATGTAGTGACCATTGTTCTTCCACAGACCATGGTCGCCGAATTTTCTCATCCCAAACTTGTAGCCCACTCTGCGCGAGTGTAGATGGTTTGGAAGGTGGAAGTCTAGTCAGCCCCGACTGATGTCAACGACTCACCACGAGAACACTGCTCTTTCTCAAGCAGCGTCTTTACGCTCTCACAGGCTGACATTTTGTTATCAGCAATGGCCACTTGAGCCGACTAAAAAATAAACATGCTAACACGCTAATGAATGATGTATGGAATACAAGCCCGAGCTCATGAAACCTAACTTGGGCCAAGCGCTCTTGCTCAACTACAACACATTTTCTCCGATGGAACAATTCACTCGTGCCAGCAACCAACGGTCAGATACACAACTTGATTCTCCAATGGATTACCTTAAGGATGAGTTGCGGCCTGGGTAGCAAAAACCACTGCGAAACCATCCACAGAACGTCCACTATTGGACGTAACCACGCGATAGCAACTTCGAGACCTCACAGAAGAATAGGTCAGAATTATTCGCGACACGAATTGTAATACCTGTAGTTTTTTTTTATTGTTTGATTTGCTTAGCCTTGAAGTTTTTGAAATTTGTTTCAATAGTATAAATTTGGTTAGATTTAAATTTCGTTAAAATTTTGATCTTGGAGGATGGGGTTCCCTCAAAAATTCGATGGGGGAGATAGCCACCCACATATTAAAAAAACTTCCCTCCTTCGCCGGATTGTGTTCGAGCGATTGAAATGGTTCTCCGCCCAAATCTCATCCTCATTTTCTTCCTCTTTCTCCCCTCTCCTTCTTGCTCGATTTTTTTTCACATTAAAAACAAAAAAATCAGGGTGTGGGCTTGATCGGAGTTGTCGCTGCCGGAGTGAGCAACACTGTTCCAATCAGTTTCTCTGGTAGCAGTTGGGGCGTCGGTTGGAACCTGTTAACCTCACATGCAAGGGTGGTTTCATGGTTGGCTAAATTTCTTAAAAATCAATTGTGCATGTCCATTAGGGAAGTTCACCGGCGTGTTTTCAAGCTGTGATCGCATGGGTGACCTGTAGTTCGCAGTTCCAGTTGTTCTTTGACCTATTTTCGGCTAGTCTCCAGCCTGTTCTGATGTCTGAAGGCGATCAGATCAGAGTAGGGTGGTTTTTGGTGAGTTTTTGCCATATTTTGGGCTACGTCAGAGTGGTCGCCGGATTTAGTTTGCCGGTAAGTAATTTTTCAGTCGTGCGCCGACTGTTACTTCTTTATTTTTCCAGTTTTTGGCAAGTTTGCTCACTGTTGGGTCCGTCTTTGCAGTTTTTGGCAAGTTTGCTCACTGTTGGGTCCGAAAACGCATTCCGCTCAGGTGAATGTAACTATAAGGTTTACTTTGAGAAATATTTATTATAAAATTTGGAATTGAATTGTTACATTGTGTCGATGAGTGTGTGTGATTGAATCCAAGTTCGGGACTTGACACTCTGAGGTTTTGGAGATTTCGATTGTTGCATTGGTTCTTTTATGAATGGATTTATATAATGAGCTTCTAGAAAGCATGATATACATGAATGAAATGTAATAGTGGCTGAATATAAATGTGGTTAGGCTTTGGTATAATGTCATTATATGTTGTGTTTTCGAGTCTGCTTGGTATGACACGGTCGAATTATTGTCTCGATTTAATGACCTGATTTTTAATTGCAAAATTGTATTGACTCGGAAAAATTAGTTGATATGGCCTATGTCATCAATTCGTGTGTTTTACCGTAGATTGTCGAGCTTTGAACGTATATGATTATTCGACTTGAGGGACTTTATTGTTGTGAATTGGGTCATGTTGGGACTCTAGTGTAGTTGTGAATTTATGAGAATTGCCCAACTGATTATTGTTACATGTCAGTTACATTAGATTTGGTATAGACTCATAGTATGTTCATGCTGATATTAATGTGTCTTTACCCCGTTGTAATGCATGTTGCGCCGATGCTTAGGATCTTGCTCACATCGTGAGTTTGGTGGAGCTTGAGATGACTCGCACCTACATAAATTGATAACGCTATTGCATGTGGCAACATTGCTGAGTTGCGGTGAGCTCCCGCACGCAGTTGTCACTAGAAAGTGCAGTAGGACGCGTCCCGGAGGACGTGCTTCGGAGATTAATCACTTTCCCTCCCAGTGCGCTTGAGTTTGATTTGTGTTAGGTTGATCGTGTCAGGCCAGTTGTTCTGGACGTTTGAGTTTGTATCTGGGCAGATAGCACCCCATTGGGATACAAACAAGCCCGAAGTGGTACTAGTGCATGTTGTTGGATGTGTCTGGGTGAGACACGTTCATAGGGTATGCGGATGCCTATGATATAAGATACTTACATAGAAATTTTTATGGTTTTGACTTGATACTTAGGAGGCTATCCAGGATTACGATATTGTCTTTGCCCTTATCACTTGATATTTACAATGTTTGAATCATCTGTAATGAACAACATATCTCGTAAACTTGTAGTTATGGTTCAATATGGAATGTTTTGTGTTGGTGCTTGAACTTAGAAATATTATCCTTATGGACACGGTGTGATTCAGACTTTAGAAACTTGTATAGGGACACCGCTTCCATGTTATGGGCCTTGCATCTAGGAGTACTCACTTATTCATTATTGCGTGGCATGGATTCCTCCTACCTATTGTATTGTTATTTGTATTTAGTTCACTCGCACCAGCTAGGTTTGTGCTTTGCTAACCCCGCCAGGGGTGTGCTTCTATTGGAGTGCAGGCAGTGTTGATGTTCCTGCTGATCGTGCCACTTAGGTCCAATTTCTAGTTGTGGACTAGTTTCAGTCTTGTCCACCCTGTATGGGTATGTTTTGCTTCCATTGTACTGTTATATACTTGTTAAATACTAGTTGTTTGTACATATAAGTATTTTCGTTATGATGCAGAGCGAGGTGAATTGAATAACATTTATTTTGTTCAAATTTTATCGTAGTTGGTTATTTTCGTTTTGTTTCTCATTTAAAGAATATGTTATTTTATGATGTTGTGTCCGGTTACGATCTGCTTGTGGTTACGGATTTAGTTTACATACCGGCATGCTACGGGTCCCATGGTGGGTCGGGGCGTGACACGAATGGTTGAACTCTCAACAACAGACAGACCACTCCGCTTCTTGCTAACCCAACCGGACCTATGTTATAGTAAAGCGATAAGGCAAAGTGAAAAGCACGCAACAGGGAGACAGAACAGAATACGAGTACAAAGCATACTCGAAATAAACCTGTCTTTATTAACAATTGAAACAAAAAGTACAAATGTACAAAATTTGCTCCTCACTAGGAGGGGGTACAAATACAGGGGAACTAAGCCTAATAGAAGAAGAAGTAGAAGTTCCATCCGTGTGTGCCTCAGCCTGAGCACCATGATACAGATCGCCTTTTTCCTCTAACGACTCAGAGACCATTCTGAAGTATGCATAAGACATCTTCTTGTAATAAGCATGGTCCCATTCCGGATGCTCTTCATTCATCAGTGCCAACAAATCTGGTTTCCCATGCACGACCCAGTAGAATTCACACTTGCCTTGTGCTTTGAGAAGTTTTTCCTCGCGCACCTTTGCTTCAGCAAGCTCATGCTCCAACAGCTCCAGCTTGCATGTCAGCGCATCAACCTGAGACTACTCAGTAACAGGCTACTCTTAACTGCGTTAAGTTCATGTTGTTCCAGGATAAGTTGGTCCCAAGCTTTCCTTTCTTCCCGAGCATTGAATTCCATGTCGGCCTCAAACTGTTGTCTTTAAGCAACCCATTCGATTCCTTCATGGTATTCTCCTAAACAAGAGACTTCAATTCAAAGTGCAACTTCCAGATCATGTTGACTAGGTTCAGCTCTTGTTTGGATTTGTCCCTTGCGGACAACGCCTCTGCTAAATTAAACTCAAGGGCTTCCAAACGAACCCTCTGAGTCTCAACATCAATGGCTGACTATTCCAGCCTCCTTTCCTCAATCAGCTTTCTTAGTGAATCAATCTCGAAAAGTGCAGCAGAATACAACTTCTACATAGTCGAGAAGACACGCTCCATAGTGTATACCCTCTCACGAGCTGCCTCAACTTCCATTCTAGCGACATCCACCTGGCTCAATTGGGACATCCCCATCATAAGTTGTTTCAAACTCTTATCCATGTGCTTCTCCAGCGCATCCTCCTCAAGCTTCGGAGCGCAGTTCGCCAGCCAGCTATGACATCCGCTTATATGCTTCCTCGAAGCATAATCAACATCAACCTCCTGGTGCTAAGCCTGGTTGCTTATTTGCACCACGTCCAGAGCAAACAAATACATTTGTGCATCTGAATGAAGCTCTTCCAGATGCGCGATCACGCTAGCACCTCCCTTTGTAATTTCCACCACACCTAGGCCCTCATCCACAACCATTTCTTTGTCACCGGCAGCCGACCATTTGTTGCAAGCCGGCTTAGCGGAATCTGAAGGAAGAGAAGGAATCGAATTGTCTAACAGACCCTCCATTGCCTTGATATACGGTCTGGAGCGAGATGGGGGACAATGCGAACTACAAGAGGGATGGCCCACACTACAACGACTACTGTCAAATGATCCACCAGTTGGACGATTGAACTCCAGGACCACAGGAGAATCCTAATCAATACCTTCCAGTAAAACAAGTCTGAATTGGCCAGCACCAGTAGAAGCCGACACAACAGCCAACATTAGCTTCTCACTCAAAGCCTCAGCCTACTCAGTACTTAGCTGCAAGGCATCATCAACCCTTGCTAATTGCAAGTGGTCCTTCTCCAAGCCAGATGCTACAACTTTCGCCCCGGCGGACTTGTCAAGATCACGCTCCTTCCCAGGAGCAGGACGTTTGGAAGCCGTCTCGGCCCCAACACGAGATCTCTTTGAGCTTATGAAGGAGGCAAGCGTCTCAGAAAGGCCCTTTGTGTCGGGCAGGGTGGGATCCTTAGCTTTGGAGGCCTTCCTTTTCTTGGAAGGGGATCCACCTTCATACTTAACCTTCGGCACTTTGTAGAGAGTGGGAGTCATGTGCGAAATGGCCTACAATCCACTGCGACTGAAGTTGGTAGGGCAGATAACATCTTCCGCACTCATCTAAGGCATGTCACGGAATGCCTTCATAGTGACTTCCTTCTTGAAAAAAGAGGAGTACTGGGGAACCTCCCTACAAAGAAACACACGCGATGATCAGCATACAATCAATGCAACGGAATCAAAGGGTGAAACTATACTTGCGAAGTGGCTTGAACTCCCACTCAAGCGAACGACCTTTGAACTAGAAGTACTTCGAATCCGAAAAAGCCAAAATGCAAAATTTCTACCAGAATTTAAAGTCATCCGGCAATTTTCCAAATATTTTGCATTGATCATCTTACAAACGGCTTCAGCCTTTAGCTAAGGGGAAGTTAGCAACTGGATCACCCTCGGAGTCACACGGACACCAACATATTTCGCATTGATCAATATGAGAAGGATAATCATGTACCCAATCGATACTAACTGGGCAGGTGGGATTCTAAGAAATTCCAGAAAGCTCTAGATCTCATCAAGCATAGGAAAACAGACACTAGTTGAAGCATGCCTCGGTGCAAACAAACGAATCCTTCCTGAGGAAACATTGGCGTCTGATCATCATTCAGAGTATAGAGTGGCAGGTCTTCAGAGACCCCGAATGTCTTTCGAATCTAGGCAAGGCTAGATTCGGAAGCTGACCTATCTTCGAAGAACTAGAGGCCCTTGGCAAAAAGCTTATCGTCAAGGTGATTTTGGCAAGCCGTTAAAAAAGTAAATAAACTTTCAATCAAAAGCTGAACTGAACAGAGTCTCTAAAAACAAAAAAATGGAAAAGTCAATCTCTGCAGAAAGGGAGATGTAAATAGGGATTGGTTTCCCGCCTTTCCTGCACTAGCGTGTCGCTCAAGTAATGGTTCAGACTCAATCATCATGAACGGCGTATCTTTTCGAGAAGTGACTTAGTCAACTGATACGATGGCCCACTAACTCGGGGGGTACAACTAATGATACACCGAAACGTCCTCTCTTCAACATCGTACGCGTGTCATGATGATCTCAAGGAATACAGGCCCAAGCATCAGCCCAACATTGATCCGACCCAAGCGGTTTCAAGCCTGACCAGCACAGTCTGCTAAACGGACCCAAATTACTTCAGCCTACTAAGCCCATGCATCTCACAACCATCCCCAATACCCGTAATACCTATTAAAGCAAGTTTCCCAGGGATCAGCTTCAGACAGGCAAGCCAACAACACCTTGTTTCCAACTAGGAAGCAAATACCAGAGTATACGTCGTACATGGAAACTTCCATCTATAGACAACACTCTGATTGGGAACTATCTCATGCGTATCGAGGAGCACAAGTCTAACAGGGAAACTTTCCTTTACAGTGTAACTCCTAATTAGATAAGGATCTCCACGAATATCTTCTTCCCTAAACTACGTCACCGATGGCGTGGTCGAACCAGGACTCCAGCATTATAAATAAGACATGAGGTTGGTAAGCTAAGGTACGCTACAAATTCCTTGTTTACAGTATTAAGCCTTCCTCGGATCCCTGTCTGATTTTAGCATTGGAGTGTCATCGGCCACCACAACAGTGGTCTGTGGCTCACGTGCATTCCTTATGCAGGTCAACAGGTCAAGGTCAAGCAAAGAGAGAAAATTGACTACGTCACCTTTGATGCAGACAAACTTAGGTACTTACACTCTCTCAACTTGTTTGAATTCCTTACGTGTTCATTTTTAGTTTATTAGATTTGCTGAATAGCTTATGTTTTTCTCCCTAACTTGTTGGAAAAAGATTGAGTTCATTGACATCGCAATTTATTAGGCATTTTGGATTGAACATGCGGTTATAGATTAGATTTCTTCCTGAATTGGTGGAGAAGGTGGACAACATAAATAGTATAAATCAAAATGAAAATGCTTCCCAAGGAAATGTGTCCAATTCTGAATTGCTTCATAAGTTAGTAATACCCACGAATAACATACAATCGAAGACACCCAACTATGATTCTGTCATTATTCTGTGTTCTTATTGAAAAATGAGAATCGTTCGGCTCTTATACCAATTGATAGAATAAAACTTGCGGAATAACAAAAATTGAAAGATGATGCAGGAAAATCAAATAAAATAAATTAAACGACAAAATAAATCAACGATAAATAATGAAATGATAAATAAACGAAGTAAACTTCTTTTCATCAATCAACTAGCTAACAATGAGCAACTTATTTATAAGTAACCTAACTTCTAAGACAAGAAACAAACCCAAAACCTAATAGAAAACCAATGTCCTAAGTGTTGCCTAATTACAATAATACTATAACTCTTAATAATGCTAAAATACTATTGTTGGTAAAATACCCAATTGCATCAGATTTATAAAACTATAGCCTAGGGATTGCATTCAAATTGAGTCCACCATCAATGTGAAGTGTAAACATGGTTCTATATGTCACTCTTCTATTTTCGTCAGCTAATTTTAACCGAAAGAAGCGAACGAGAATCATAGCAACTATTTTCATCTGACGATAAGCGAAGTCTTTGCCTAGACATAACCGAGGACCGCCCTGCATGTTAAAAAAATAAAACACAAACATCATCACTGAGTGTTTAATCTATTTATATTAATTTTATGGTACTGAGTTTGGCAAAATATATTGTATCAGTTTCAAACATGTATTATGTTAGAGATGTTAGACTAACTAATTGTTTGGTTGTTCATAAAAAGGCAAATGATGTACTAACATGGAAAGCAACGAATTTAAAGGGTGATTCGGATTGAAAAAATCCATTAGCAAGCCATCGTTCTGGTCGAAATTCCTCTGCATCCTCTCCCCACAGATAAGTCATCCTACCCATAGAATAAGCCATGTAGTACACACCGTCACCTTTCTTAAGTTTATGACCATCAGGTAGTACATCATCTATTTCTGCAGATCTTCCATCCTGTAACACAAGTCAATTGTCAAATAAACACTCAAAATAATCATTTTGATTGCAACCTTTGAGCGATATTTAGTTTACCACAGGGACAGCAGGATATAATCTTAAAGTCTCACTCAATGCAGCATGAAGATACTGCATCTTATCAAGTGTCGTATCAGTTATACTCCTTGCAAAATCGTCAATGTTGGCTTCATTATTGTCACATTCCATTACTTGGCCTAGTTCTTGCACAATGTTTTCTTGTATTAGAGGGTGCTTGCATAGCATGTAGAAGAACCATGAGAGTGTGTTTGCTGTGGTGTATTTGCCAGCAATCAGAAAATTCAGAATTATGTCCCTTAAGTGTTTGTCATTCATGTTCTCTGGATCTTCCTTGCCCACCGTAAGAAACCTTGACAGTATATCCTCCTTTTCGTTCTGAACAAGAAGGATGAAATATTAAATTTTTAATAGGGTTAGAAATTTCTAAACAACCTGATCTTTCGTGAAAAGAATCTCCTTTCCTTGAAAAATATACCTACAACTTTATTTTACAAACTTTTTATTCAGCTATAGATGTCAGAATGAACTGAGTTTTAGTGGAAGTAATCTAAAAAAGTGACGAAATACTCATTAATTAAGTTAACACTTACACAATTTTCGTGTTGTTGCGTCGACATGAGCTCCCTTTTGCTACTAATCAGTCCATACACAAAATCATCTACAAACTTTATATTTTTCTTGAGTGTGGCTTCTGACCCAATGCTGAGAAACCTCTTGACCTTCCAGAAGAGATCCGGATAACGCCAATATATCAGTTCATTGGAATCATCGAAAGCCTTAATGAAGGTCTTGCTCTCTTTATTTGATCCTCCCAAGCAATCCAAATTCACTCCAAATCCAACTTTGAATATGGAATCCAAGGTGCATCTCATCAGTAAGTCCTGCACATATAAAGACACGTGAACAATTAAATTTGGGTGTTTCATTAAGGTTGACAATGGACACTATTTTATGTCCTATATCAAATTTGGGGTTAAGAATGTAAATTATAATATTGGCTTGATCAAATTCAATACATTGACATCCATCCATATATTTTATAACGAAGAAGGGTATCGGTACTCACTTGTATGTCAAAGGTGGTATGTGATTTCGTAAACTCTGACACCACTCCTGCCAACTTAGCAGCATTTCTTCGAAAAACATCACAACTGAAGTCCCTTGAGACTCTAGTAGAGAACTCAAAGCTTGCGAGTTTTCTCTGTTGCCGCCACATATCTCCATCAACAGCGAAAATTCCATTACCAAATAGGTCCTTGACCACATCTTGGTTACCAATCCCTTTTGAATAACTATCAAACTTGGTTTTAAGCACATGTTCTATGTTTCTTGGATCAGTTGTGTAGAGTTCGTTTTGGGACAAAGTGAGAAGTCGAAAAGTTGGATTCTTACGAGCAATATTGGTCTGGTAATCATAGAGTCTAGTGAAGTATAAGAGTTGATCAAAGACAGTGCCCTTCACTGGTGGGTACTGTGGATTCTTGAGTGACTTTCCAGTAAAGATCATGAGCAGTAGAATACAGAAGCTGAATAAAAGAAGGATCAGAAGAGTTGTTGTAGAAGTGATTATGATTGAGAGAAGTTCCATCTAAGTTCTTAGCTATATAGTACAGATATGGGAACAAACAATTTGTCCACGGTTTTTGGTTGCGTCTTGTGAAGCATTAGTCAAGAATGGTGGCTAGGTGGGTGGCAAGTCAAATGAGGTGGGAGATTGTTAGGCAATGGTGGGTGGCAACCATTGTTGACATAGTTAGGCCACCCACCACATCTTCTAGTCAAGAATGGTGGCTAGGTGGGTGGCAACCACCATTGTGGATTTCTTCCTCACCAACCAAATGGAGAGCCTATAAAAGGCCTCTCCCATTCCTTGTTCTAAGCATCCCAAATCCCACAAGGATCATCCCATATTAAGCTTGTGAGAGAAAAAGATTTAGAGTGTTTTTCTTTTTTCTCGGGTGTAATTGGGTTGTGGGTAGTGAGTTGGGAGTGGTTGTAAACACTTGTATTTCTCCATTAGTGAAGGTTTGCAGCAGCCCGTGGATGTAGCCCAGGTTTTGGGTGAACCACGTAAATTGTGTGTGTTCAATTTATTTTGATTTGTGTTAAAGTACTGTTCACAGATAGACATAGTATTGTGTACTATTCATACGTACGGTACTATTCATCTGTACGAATAGTTCACACATACGATACTGTTCACACCCGGTGGTTAGCTTCCGCAGCAACACGAGGGTATCCCTCGTGTGGTACCAACAATTGGTATCAGAGCTTTTGTCAGATTTGGGTGGTAAAGCTCAAATTTGAGGTGTTTGGTCCTGAGAGAAGCTAGTGGAGAAATGACTTCTACCAGCGGCACAGTTAAAGTGGAAAGCAATGGTTGAGAACAGAACGGGCAAGAAATTGAAGACACTGCGATCTGATAACGGTACAGAGTATACAGAGGGTGTCTTCAAGGAGTTTTGTGATCAGGAAGGAATTGCTAGACACTGGACAGTCAGGAACACACCACAGCAAAATGGGGTCGCGGAGAGACTGAACCGTACATTGCGGGAGCGAGCAATGTGCATGCGATCATATGCTGGTTTGGGCAGAGAATGGTGGGCAGAGTCGGTTGCTACAGCTTGCTACATTTGCAACCGGTCTCCTCATTCAAAGTTAGATGGAGATATACCTTACAGGGTATGGTCAGGAGAACATGCAGATTATGAGAAACTCAAAATTTTTGGGTGCACATCCTACTACCACGTCAACGAGGGAAAGCTTGACGCGAGAGCCAAGAAGGCAATATTCTTGGGGTATGCAGCAGGTGTAAAAGGCTATCGCCTTTGGTGTGTAGAAGATTATAAGTTCATAATCAGCAGGGATGTTACTTTTAATGAGAACTCCATGGTAGCTTCTTCGAAAGCTATGGTGCCCGAGGATGATGGTGTTGGGACTTCTAAGTCTCAAGTAGTTGAGATAGAACCTAAAGACCAACCAGGTTCTAGTCGTGTTCAAGAGGAGGATCATGGAGACACTCATGATGAGAGTGATGATGAGCTTGAACATGAGACGGTTCAGCAAGAGAATGTACATGCACTTCAACAACAGCAGCTCGAGGATAGTTTGGCTTCCACTAGGCCAAGGCGAGCATACAAGCAGGTTCAAAAGCTGGGGTCAGACCAGCCTTTGAAGCACTATGGGCAGGTGAATTTGGTTGAGTACGCACTCTCGGTGGAGGATGACGAGCCGGTCTCCTTCAAGGAAGCTATACAGAACAGTAATAGTGAGAGTTGGTTGGCTGCGATGGAAGAAGAGATGGAGTCTCTTCGGAAGAACCAAACGTGGGAGGTCGTCCCATTGCCCGAAGGGAAGAAAGCTATTGGTTGTAAGTGGGTGTACAAGAAGAAAGAGGATCCTTCCGAGCTCGGTGGTACAAGGTACAAGGCGAGGCTAGTGGCTAAGGGGTTTGCACAAAGAGAGGGAGTGGACTACAATGAGATATTTTCTCCGGTGGTGAAGCACACTTCCATTCGGGTGCTATTGAGTATTGTTGCTCATGGTGATCTTGAGCTGGAACTACTCGATGTCAAAACAGCCTTCTTGCACGGAGACTTGGATGAGGAAATCTATATGCATCAACCTGAGGGCTACAAGGTTGAGGATAAGGAACGTCAGGTATGTCGCTTGAGGAAATCACTATATGGATTGAAGCAATCTCCTCGGCAGTGGTACAAGCGATTTGACTCCTTCATGCTAAAGCATGGGTTTTCCAGAAGTGAGTATGATTGTTGTGTTTATATTCGGAAACTTCGTGGAGGTGATTATATCTATCTTCTTTTGTATGTGGATGACATGCTTATTGCTTCAAAGAGCAAGGTGGAGATAGATAGGCTGAAATCTCAGCTCAGTAAAGAGTTTGAGATGAAGGACATGGGCGCTGCTAAGAAAATACTGGGTATGGAGATCAGAAGAGAGAGGTCGAACCGTCGATTGTTCTTGAGTCAGAAAGACTACATTGAGCGGGTTATCGCGAGGTTCGGGATGCAAGATGCTAAGCCAGTGGTGACTCCATTGGCTCCACATTTTCGACTCTCTGGTAAACAATCTCCCACTACAGCGGAACAGAAGGCACACATGGAACGTGTACCTTATGCTAGTGCAGTTGGCAGTTTGATGTATGCAATGGTGTGTACACGTCCAGATATTTCACAGGCGGTCAGTGTGGTCAGTAGGTTCATGGCGAACCCGGGGAAGACACATTGGGAAGCAGTGAAGTGGGTCCTGAGGTACTTAAAAGGTACCGCTGATACGGGTTTGTGCTTTGGTGGAGATACATGTCAGATCCGTGGGTTTGTGGACTCAGATTATGCAGGCGATCTAGATAGACGACGATCTACTACTGGATATGTGTTCAGTATACATGGTGCTCCAGTTAGTTGGCGATCGATGTTACAGTCTACAGTGGCACTTTCTACTACAGAGGCCGAGTACATGGCCATGGCAGAGGGAGTGAAGGAAGCATTGTGGCTGTGGGGTCTTCTAGGGGATTTGGGGATTAAGCAGGATTGTGTGGACTTGTGGTGTGATAGTCAAAGTGCGATCCACTTGGCTAAAAATCAGGTCCATCATGCTCGAACCAAGCATATCGATGTCAGGTATCACTTTGTGCGGGATGTCATAGAGGAAGGTGATATTTCTCTAATGAAGGTGCACACAGATGAGAACCCAGCAGACATGTTAACCAAGGTGGTGACAGGTAGCAAGTTTCAGCATTGCTTGGACTTGCTTCATATCAGCCCATGAGGGCGAGGCCCTGCGGGGCGATGTTAGGGTGAGGTGGAGTCTTCACCCGGTCAGTTCTAAAGTGTTTGCAGCTTCTTCTGGAGTTCGTCCAAAATTTGAGGTCTATCAAATGATGTACGAGGTGGAGAATTGTGAAGCATTAGTCAAGAATGGTGGCTAGGTGGGTGGCAAGTCAAATGAGGTGGGAGATTGTTAGGCAATGGTGGGTGGCAACCATTGTTGACATAGTTAGGCCACCCACCACATCTTCTAGTCAAGAATGGTGGCTAGGTGGGTGGCAACCACCATTGTGGATTTCTTCCTCACCAACCAAATGGAGAGCCTATAAAAGGCCTCTCCCATTCCTTGTTCTAAGCATCCCAAATCCCACAAGGATCATCCCATATTAAGCTTGTGAGAGAAAAAGATTTAGAGTGTTTTTCTTTTTTCTCGGGTGTAATTGGGTTGTGGGTAGTGAGTTGGGAGTGGTTGTAAACACTTGTATTTCTCCATTAGTGAAGGTTTGCAGCAGCCCGTGGATGTAGCCCAGGTTTTGGGTGAACCACGTAAATTGTGTGTGTTCAATTTATTTTGATTTGTGTTAAAGTACTGTTCACAGATAGACATAGTATTGTGTACTATTCATACGTACGGTACTATTCATCTGTACGAATAGTTCACACATACGATACTGTTCACACCCGGTGGTTAGCTTCCGCAGCAACACGAGGGTATCCCTCGTGTGGTACCAACACGTCTGATTTGTTTCACTTGTAAGTTTTAGACAGTTTATAAACCTGAAGTAATCTGATTCATGGACTCTGTTTCTTGGAATGAACGTACTCCTAATTGAATGGTTGTGAATGGCTTCATATGAAATGCTTACACAGAGTGATTAAGACAGAAAATATAAAACTCTATACTAATCACTAAAAGATAGAAATTATAAAACTTCTTGTTCATAAACATGTTAAAGAATTGAAACATCGCTTTCAGGTTCTTTGTCAACTGTGAAACAGCGACATGCTAGGCATTAACCAGTCTAATTAGAACTTTAAACTAAACATTGAAAAACATTGCTTTCTGCACATTGCTAAGGCTAAACTAGATTAATTCTATATAATGGGTATTTAATTTGAGAAAAACGCCTCAAGAACTAATCAAATGACCCGAGGTGGATTAAAAGTTTAAAACATACATCTCTATGAAGATCAACTCTCAATTAAAAACTAACCCTAAAAAGAGCTTTAATATTCAAATCATTTCAAGGACCATAAAAGGTCCCTGAGACCCCTTCTTTCCATGCTTCTAACATCCACCACCTCAATGAACTTAGCTCCCTCTCTTGTCTCACATCTAAAACACCACCGTCCACCACGACTCGCTGTTCTCTTCTCTCGAATCCCTACTGCCAACCACCAGTCAGTGTTCTCCCCTCTGTTAATTTGACCTTCATTTACAATAGGGCACAAACCTTATAACATGCGAATAATATCCAATTACAAGTCAAAGCCAATAAGATGTTTGTTAATAACATTGTCCATTGAACACATTTTGGCTAATATAAGTACCAACATGAACTCAGGTAACTTGGCTAGTCCCCCTCTTACGTGAACCCGAAATCTAGAAACAAACCATACATGTAAAATACATCCTTAATACATGTACATATAGACACGCCAATAAATCTATTTACTAATGCTACTATGCGGCTATGCATAGATTTTGTTTAAATCCTTACATTCACCTAAAATGGTGAATTAGTAATTGGTATCGATCAGTACACTGGAGTCCCCTGAGCAACTCTTTCAGTTGATATGTCCATGTTGGTCTCACAAGGGACAAAAGAGGGTAGAGGCACAGTTGGAAAGGGAGACACTACAACTTTTCCTCTAGCTCTTCCAGTTTCTAGATATCGGAAAGCTTCAATCACATCTGTAAAAGAGTATGGACCAGCTGGATTGACAACTGCCTTGAGCTTTCCACACTCTATGTATGGCCTAAGCTTTTCTAAGTTCTCCCCGCAAACTATCAAGCTTGAATAAATTGCTTTCGAATGTGTTACAGGAAAGGTTATGTCAACAATCTGGGCATTTTCTTTTGCTACCACGAATGAATCCTTGCAATCCCCTGAAGAAAAGATTGGGAAACACAAAAACTGTCAGAATTTGTTTTTTGTATCTAACAAGTTTCTAGTTTTTCTCAGCATCTGTCATAATCTAACATAATTTGGATGGAGTAAAACTTGTTTAGAGAGGCTTAATTTTTTCATTAACAAATAGAAATAAAATGGTTTGCTGATGAGAGACTTATACCAATGGTGTCATAAAGGAAATCAAACTTTTCTTGTATATCCTCATACTTGGTGATGGTGTAGTCGACCATCTTATCAGCACCTAAGCTATTGACAAACTCCATCTTTGGCGTGCTTGTTGTTGCCACCACCTCGGAAGCACCATAAACTTGTTTAGCCAGCTGTACAACCAAGGACCCAACACCTCCAGCTCCTCCAACAATAAATATGGTCTGTCCCTCTTTGAACCCCACAGTCTCAAAGCCCTCGATGGCAGTCTGAAGAGCCAGTGGCAAACTAGCTGCCTCCTCAAATGACAGGTTTGTGGGTTTTAGTGCGACTAAGCTCTCCTCCACCACAGTGTACTCCGCCAGTGTTCCAAGCTGCTTTAGCTTCCCCTCAGCATTGAAATCATGAATATTGCCATAAACCTCGTCGCAAATTTCAAATTTTGTGACACTGCTGCCTTTGTCAACAACAATTCCTGCCATGTCACAACCAGGGACCACCTGCAGCAACGTTTCAGACCATACAAATCATTGAATCTTGAGCTGTTACATATGCGTTGTAACACAGCAAGTACGTTGAAGTGATATTGTGTGGAACTGCACCACCACTACATCAGGGTGATCTGATTCACGAGCGAACTCCCTGATGCATATGTGGCATGCTCCCAAGTCTGCAAACCACACGGTACACTAAATCATGGCAAAATATTTCAGGCATGTAGATTACCATGCATCTTCAAAAAGTTAAATCTGTATATCATCGCTCCCTTAAAGCACGAATGGAAATATAGGAGGTTTTTGTTGTCACTATAAGAAGGATACTCCATTTCCTAAATACACTTGTAGTTAAATACCATGTCAGACACATGTAAACTACCATGGGATGTTTAGCAACATAAAAAGTAGAATAGAGTATCTTCATTTGTCAACGCTCTGCTAGGGTTTTAGAAAACACAAGCCGCCAAGGGCGTATCATCTTTCTCATCTTTCTCATGGCGGCTCTCCAAGCCGCCAAGGGAGAAGATCCTCCATTGGGGAATGGTGGAGCCCCAATCGAGGCTAAGCACCGTAGCTTCCTCCAAGCTTTGGGTATTGTGAAGAAGGCTATCATTGAAGAAGAACCTATGAAGGGGAATCGTTTTCGTAAGGATGGATGCCCGGCTCTCTCAATGAATGTTTCGGAGACAAAGCGATGTGAAAGGTATGTAGAGAAGTTTGTCATCGTTCTTAAGTTTTCTAGTTACCGCCCCTCCCTTGAGGGTATCCGTGAAACCATCCATAGATCTTGGAGAGTTATGGGTGATTTCACCATGGGATTGTTAGATCCAAGACATGTGATTGTTCGATTTCAATCGGAAAATGAAGTGAACAAGGCGTTGTCAAGGGACTCCTTCATGATTCGTGGGGTTAGATTTAAGGCTTTCCGTTGGCATCAAGGATTTAGCCTTAGGGAAGATCCATTGCTAGCCCCTTTGTGGTTGGATCTTCCTAATCTCCCTTTACAATTTTTCCATCCATTATTTTTAAAAGAGGTTGGCGATTCCATTGGTACTTTTCTTCGTATTGATGATAGCACTCTAGGCTTCACCTGTCCTGGGGTGGCTAGAATGTGTGTAGAGATGGATTTGTCGGAACAGATTCCTAGTAGAATATGGTTGGAATTTTCCGGAACCGCCGGATTTTGGCAAAATATTGCGTATCCGGGTTTTAAGTATTGTGAGTATTGTTCCATGATCGGACATACTTTTGATGCTTGTAGGAAACGGTTGGGGATACGCAAGGTCACAAATAAAGGAGAGACAAAGGTGGTTATTAAGTCGAAAGAGGATCATTTGAATTCTAACACCGAAAGGGAGAGGGGTCTAGCTCATTAACCAAAAGGTAAGGAAGTTGCTAGAGTGTACAAACCTGTAACAAAGAAGGCGGAGGAAGCAAAGGCATTGGCTGTCCCTGGGGTGGAGAAGGTTAGTCCAAGCAACCGTAATAATGAGGAGAAAGGGACGGGTACTGGTCCTATTAAAAAAGATCCTGAGAGTTTTATTGCTAATAATCCATTCGAGGTTTTGGCAAGTTTTGATCAAGAATTGCAAGAGGTGGGCAATGCTAATTTGGGATTTGATTTGCCAATTCAGTTGGGAAAGTTTGATGATAATACAGGAAAAAATAATATAGAATTTGATTCTAATTTGGAAGCTAAAGAGCAATCTCTTTCTTGCTCTAAGATTATTGCCAATTTTGTTACTGACTGCAAAGAAGCAGGCTATACATCCAGTGGGATTGCAATGGCAGTACAAGCTGGATTGGAGAAGGATATGAAGGAATCGGCAGAGTCTCTTGATCAAGGAGACGAGATGGTGGCTTGTCCTAGTCTGAATTTAGTGCTAAAACAGGACAGTGTTAAGGAGAATAAGGCTATCACAGAAAGCTGCATTGAGCAGCCCATTGCACAGACTATTATTGTTACTAATAAGCAGAAGATTAGCAACAAGAAGAGCAAGGCTTACTCGGCTCAAAACAGCAAGCATATTACTGTCAGGCAGGATTCCAGAGACAAGCTTGGTATGGACAAAATCGATAAAAAAAACTGGGTATTGATGTGAGGGTGGACTCGGCTCCAAATTACTCTGCGGGTGGTAACCTATTGCAAGATAACAGGACTTCAGCGCACACACCACAGGGTGCTCCAGTGACTTCAGCGCACACACCACAGGGTGCTACAATGCACACACCACAGAGTGCTCCAGTGACTTTGACGCAGGATGCAGGGTGCGCTAGATCACGGCCTGTTTCAGCGTCTAAACATGTTGCTGCAATGCGCACACAGGGTGATTCACTTCAGGGTGCTCCAGTGACACAGGATGCAGGGTGCTCTGTTTCAGCATGCAAGACGCAGGATTATTCAGCGAATTCACGGCCTGTTTCAGCCAACGTCACACTGGATGTTTCAGCCAACGCTGAAGTAGTAGCAAAGCCGGGTCTGTCTACCCCCATATCTAACTCAGAGGAAAATCCAATGCAAGTTGTGAAAGTGCTTCGCGCAATCACTGGTATAGGCAGACGGGGGGAAGATCCAACAACGCTCATGGATTGGCTAACACCCCAAGACATTAATGCTTTGAATTCACAAATTGCAAGAATAGGCAGTGATGCATTGGTCACTGAAATTAAAAGCTTACTTGAAGCGGAAGCAGCAAAGGTGGGGGAAAACACTATTGAAGAAGAACATGAGGTCACCACAATACAGCCTCCCACTGAATATGTTCCTCGAAGGTCTTCTCGACGCAAGAAGAAAAATCCTAAATTCAGGTAACTGATGATGATAATACAAGTAGAATGCAAATGCCTATTAGAACCTTGTAGGGATGCTAGATCAGTGCTAGCATTCAATGGTTTATATATCATGATTCATTGTGTTTCGTTTCTTTACGACGACTTCTCATACATCCTGGGGCCCACATTAGATTTAAATCAGGTCATGAGAGTGATTAAAGGATTGATAGGTAATTATGAGGAAGAAAAGTTATGGCAGGTCTATCATGCAACCACTTTAGTAGCAGAACACTTTGCAAGGTTACTCCCCAACTTGGAGATGGTGATTCTAGAACTCATTAGGTTCTTTGTTGAAGATTTGAAGTAAGGTTATTGTTTTGTAGATGATGTAACGAGTGAGCGTATAAGCGATTGTAAACTATATTATCATCATCTTTTTTTTCATTAATATAAGGTTCGGGGGATCCTAAATAACCCCAGCTCACTTTCCAAAAAAAAAAAAAAAAATTTATGAAATTCCTTGTTCCTTGATACTTCATTGCCTCATCACACCTCTGTCCTTGTTACATACTGAGTTATAACTTAAAAAATATATATTATAATCAATCAGACAGATGACAAATGTTCAGTACAATATTTTAATCCAATTGATCCATATCATATTTTTCACAGAATTTCCAATCGATCTTACCACTTGATAAATAAAAATAGAAAAAAATAAGGTAGATATCTAAAGGAACAACAATAATAAAACAAAATAATCTAGCAGTTAGGATAAAGTCCACAAGTTAATCATGTTCGGATTGTACATTTTGCATATATGAAGGGGTGATATATAATTGTGTGATTTTTCATACAAGATCTCTCTCTTCTTTACTCACTGGGAAGTCTGAAGGGAAGATGGGTTTTTGCCGTCTCTTAAAATCAATGGGGTTTATAGAAGCTGCATAGACTTGGACGAGTAGTTGGTTGTGCCAGGGAGTTGGGAGTGGGAAGTCTCCCAACTTGAGGACTTCTTTAGGACCATACTCCTCATAAGACCAAGCCTTCTGCATCTTATCAAAATATTCTTTGTTGGAAAATACTCATCAATTTCGCATATTTATAGCAATGAAACCACAAACGATAAACAACATTAGGATATCTTTCTCATTCTTTCACTCTACAGAATATAAAATGAATGTTAGGTAAGATATTAGTTCTATTGAAGATGTGGATAATGAGTGTTACTTGAGATGATCACTAGTTTCAACTACTAGTCTTCCTTTTATGGCTAGCTCTAGTCATAGATCCAAAGAAAAATGTGTGTTATGCTTGGAGTTGCTGGTATTATATATCTAAAACTCAGTCAAAATATATGAATAATAAAAATATTATTCATCACATCTTACAAAACTGAATAAAAAATATAATGATATATAAGAGCTACAATAACATTGAGTGCAATTATAATTCGAATCAACCCTTGGCATGCATAAACCATGAACAACCAAAAGTAATAAACAAAGGAGCGAGCAAAATATCAACATGATGTTGAGTAATCAGGAAGAAATTACATGGTTCCCACTGTGGTTACTTTATAAAAAAAATTCTTTTTTTGAAATTAAAAATAGAAAAAATTTATTTTTTCTAGGTTTTTTCATTAATTTCAGAATTGTTTTCTTAAATTTCATTATTTTTGTAAAAATAAAATAAAAAACCAGCTACCAAAAATTACATTTTTTTGAAATATTTCCGGGTTTTTTTGTAAAATTTTTTTTCGTATTATCAATTCTTCTAATTATTTATTGATTTTTAAACCCCCATGATTTTCTAATTATCATTTCTCCTACTTATATATTTATTTTTGAAACCATCCCCTGATTTTCTAATTATCATTTCTGAGGGGTGTGATGCTCAAGTCGTTGCCCCTGACTTGGAGAAATAATATCTGCAAATGGGGGAGCGTGGAGGATGTTACCAAACTGAGCACCAAGCAGACAAAGTTTACGAATAAGATGTTTGTTGCAGGTGGGCATGGAAGTTTTGAACGGTCATTCTTTTTCAATAAAGGACTTCGAGTTCCGCCTTTCTCGGAATCATTAACCTGTTGAAGAGTCGTTTGATTGTTAGTGTCATGGTGAAGGTTTTCCTTCTTGTCGCCCGCACTGCTCCATCTCGTTTTTGTCCTCATATTCATCTGATGACGGGTCTGAGGAATAACTTGCTTCCTTCTTCCCCTGAAGCTGGATTGGCACGTAAGAGAGAGCCGACCATTGCGGGCAAAGGGAAAGATGTTGATGAAGGCCCTGATGCAGTGAAGACGGCTAAGGGTGGTGCTGGAGTGATTTCGGCTCCAAATGACCTTCGTCCAGATGCTCGGATCAGTCTGTTTGCTCAAGATGTTATAAGGATGAGCAACCAAGCTTGGCATTAGGAGGTTGACATCTCTTACACTGTGAGGAAGCATATCAGCAGGTGGAATGACTAGCTGGCGAACTGTGCTCCAGAGCCAGTGGGAGAGACGCTTGGAGAGCGTTTAGATAAAGGGAAGAAAAACCTTGTGCTGGGGATGTTATATCTAAATCAAGTGGCCGCGTCTAGAATTGAAGTATAGGTCGCTCGTGAGAGGGTGTATACCATGGAGCTGAGTCTTCGCAAACTTGCATAATTCATACTCGGACACTCTTCTCGAGATTGAGTCATTGATTAAGCAAGTCAAAGCTTTCTTATATACTGGAGCGAAGTCCAGGTCCATTGGATTGGAGGCTCAGAAGGCTTACTTGGAAGTGCTTGAGTCTGACTTGGCAAGGACAATGTCCGCGAGGGATCGATTCGAAAAAAAATTGAACCTTGTCTATTGTGACTTGCAGCTTGCTCATGATTCTGTGGATGAACTGCAGGCTTTGCATGCTAAGAGGAATAAGAAGAAGCCGAGTGGACTCTCCGATGTCAACAGTTTGAGGCCCATGCTGAGTTCCATGCCAACATCGCGCAGACCACTGGAGAGCAGTTCCTTCTAGCACAGCGTTAGTTGAATATTGCCAATGATAAACTAAATGTTGAGCAGTCCAAGACTGAAATCCTATCGGGTGAGTTGGAGCAACTGAAGCAGGAGTTCGCTGAGTCAAGAGGGCGCAAAAAAAAGATTTTCAAGGCCCAGGGCACATTTGAATTCAGCAGAGTTGTGCATGGAAAGCTGGAGCTGTTGCATCTGATGAAGGAGGAACACCCCGACTGGGATCTCTCCTATTATAAAGATATTGCATATGCAGAGTTTGAAGCGACCTCCGATTCGTCTGAAGAAGAAGAAGGCCTTGATGAAGGGGTCGAGAGGTAGTATCAAATGATGTATCTCCTGTTTTTTTCCCCTGCTAAGTCTAGTTCTGTTGTATCTGACTCTCCTCCGGATGAGGGGTGAATCTTGTACTCTAGTTTGCAAATAAATATGCTTTGCACTTTTTTCTTCCTTTGTTTTTCCTGCTAGCTTTTACATGTTTTGTCTTATTTCGACATTAATTGTCAGACGAAGAACTTTGTGGGCTAGGAAGCTTATGTTTGATTCACTGTTGGGAGCTCTGATTTCTTGTGGTGTAGTAATTCATGCAGTTCTGGCTAGACTCCTTTTTAAAGATCGGGGAGTGCAATACACCCTCTATCTGGCGGCTTGGTTGTCTGTTGGACTAGCAGTTGTTGTTGCTATTATAAGCGTATCAGTCAGACTGTGGTCTCAGCGCTTGCGCCCTTGTAGATGATTGGACAGTAGTCTTTGCAAGTCGTTTGGGTCGAGTTTTCAAAATTTTGATCGAATTTTTAACCCGTCTTTATTTGCTATCATAGAATAGGCTAATTGGACCAGGGGTTGTTATCGCCAGTTATGTTTGACTAAATAGGGGTCAGGTTTTGGCGATCATGGTGGTACCTGGCAGGCCGTCTTCACCAGGCACATGAGCACCGACTAAGCTCCCACTTTCCAACTCATCTTGATCCATTCGTGGCGGACTAGGAATGGGAGCGAGTCAGTAGTTATCATGGTTAGTTGTTCTGAAAAAACTTTTAGCAGGGCTTCGGCGATCATTGTCTGTAGTTGGCTAATGATCCCTGGCAAGTCGTCTTCACAGGCTACATGAGCATTGACTAAGCTCCCACTTTCTAGGCCGTAGGAATTCGCATGTAACGAACTAGGATTCGAGAAGACTAAAAACCATCGCCATCAATGGCCACTGACTAAGTTTTGGTCGGGGTTTGATGATCACTGCCTGCGTACGAATAGAAACCCCTAGCAAGTCATCTTAATCAGGCGTCAAGGGTGCTGACTAGACTCCCACTTTCTAGGCCGTTGGAATCCGTTATTTGCGGACTAGGCTTCAAGCGGATCAGAAGCTATCATCATCGGTCGTCACCGACTAAGCTTTGGTCGGGTTCGGTCTCTATTGTCCAAGTTTGGAGAATGATCCCTGGCAAGCCATCTCGATCAGGCATCAGTAAGCTGACTAAGTTGCCACTCTCTAAACCGTTTACGCCCGTTTAACTTAACGGACTGGGCGTTAGAGCATATCAGAAGTTGTTGTCATAGGTCGAAACTGACTATGCATTGGTTAGAATAAGAGTCTGGGCGTGTAAGTCCGACTTGGGGGCCCTGACTTGCTTCACTTGCCTGTGAGATTCTAGGCATGTAAGTCTGACTTGGGTGTCCTGACTTACTTAACTTGCCTGTGAGATTCTGGGCATGTAAGTCTGACTTGGGGGTCTTGACTTACTTAAATCGCTTGGCGGTCTAATTCTAGTGTCGAATCAATTGATCGGACTAATAATAGATTGATCGACTTTAATGAACAACAGCAAAATAATAGTGGAGCTGATGCCTTGGGTTTTATGATAACACTGTGTAGACGCACTCCTTATTCCATGGGTGCTCATGGCCTTTGATGTTTGTTCATTTGCGTGTGTTGGGTCGGATCCAGCAGGGCGTAAGCTTAGGCTCATTAGTTGAGGGGCTCATTTAGAAAAAAATATTTATGGATCAGTGTGCCAAGGATATGGTTCATTCTGTGAGACTGTTCAGTATCGATTACTCCCCCCAGTTAATGGGGCTGCCTGCAGGGTCATTAATTCAAAATATGTTGACTTGTGCAGTTGCTATTGGAACCATCGTTTTCCCGATTTCCCATACGACATTTAATGCTGAAGTAAATGCTTATTGACGCCTCTTCGTAAATCATTTCGCCTATATACGGGATGGGTATTCTGCATTCAAGCACTGCAATGAAAATAGTAGAGCATGTTAATCAAATGCATCTTACCAGAAAGTTTTTTTGGTTTTTTCAAAGGCTGAAGGAAGATCTCCTCCACTGGAGTCTTCTAATATTTTGACATTTGCGCCGATGAGTCTTGATAAGACTTGCTATTATGCGGTGCCGCCTGATTTGGGTGGGCACCGGATTGATCTCATGAGATCTTGAAAAATCTTTTTACATTGCAAAGAAGAATTACAGACTTCCTCTCGGGGGTCAAGTATGACTTCCATCTGTCGGTGCTCGAGCACTCTCTTATCCGTTTACTGTTGTCGGGGGATGGTCCTCGCAGCTAGCTTATGGTTAATGGGAAACTTGGAAGTTATGACTCTCGTTCCTGGGGTGGCACATCTGCCTCACCGGAAGCATTACACGTTTGAGAGTCACCCTCGCTTGGCAGCTATGAAACCTCAATCATCCGGTTGTCCGACTTTTTGTTGCTTTCTTCTATTCCATTTCATGAGGCAAAATGAATCGAGGTTCCTCTTTTCAATCGTCTTTGTAGGGTGATGCGACGGAGCGATGAATTGAGTAGGGGTGGGCACGGGACGGGATGGGACGAGATGAACCTCATCCCTAGTCCATCTCGTTTGTTTGGGATCAGGACGAACCTCGTCCCATCCCAAACGGGCTCGGGGACGAGACGGGATGAGTGGGTACTGAATAGTCTTATAATGAAGAATAAAAAAGAATTTTATCACACATTGCAAATGTCATGTAAAATTTATGGTCCAATGAACTTACAATTTTTTATGTTAAGCATCATTTGTGTTATACACTAACCAATAGTTATACATATAAATCATAGTATTTAAAAAATAACTCTCCTATAACTAATCTAAAATGTGAAAAAGTATAAATTTTCATGAGTTCTATTTGACCTAAAATATCCAAACTTAAATTATTATCTAAACAAAAAGTACCAAATCAAGCAAGTTTTCAATTAATAGATGTTGATTTAATTTAAACACATTCTAAAAGAGTAGTTTGATTAAAATTAATAATATTAAATATTAAATAAATGAGATCGGGAGAGGACGGGATGGGTGGGATTGAAAATCTCCATCCCAATCCCATCCCACTCTAGATCGGGACAGGGCGGGATCGGGATGAGTTTGACCAATCCCATAAAGACCCAAAAAAATCGAGTCGGGACCGGAAGTGATCGGGATCGCGGGATGGGATGCCCACCCCTAGAATTGAGTGCGTTCCTTCACCTTCTGCTTCGGACACTTTACTCTCACCGCCTTATCTTTTGGAGGCATATTAGCATATCAGAGTCTCTATCCTTGTTTCATCAGATAGATGTTTGCATCGAACTTAGATACTCGTAGTGTATAAACTGTGTACTGGTTGGTCGGCAAGCTTTGTAATAACTCCCATTGCAATCAATAAAATCTATTTTATTTTTGGAATGTGTCCTATATGAACAACTATTCTACACTGAAATGAAAAACCGAAAACAAAAGACAAAATCAAAACAACAAATAATTGAACTCCGAGCGGAGACTAAGCTAATCCGGCCCTGAAAAAGGCGCAAATGGTCTTGGCTTGGATTGCGTGGTCCCTCTAGAAAATTTTTTATTTTCAAAGCTAACGAAGTTACTGAATAGTAGACTTCGTGCTGGCAGGCAGTTCTGTGTCGATTAACAACTCTTGGAGTTGGTGCAAGTTTATTGAAGTATCGTTACTTAGTACATTTTTAGTCTGAATTGCATCGCTAGCTTTGACTTCTGGATCTTCGCATTGCTGCACCTTGGTTATCTTTCTGCCATCATAGAATGATTCCCCTATTTTTTCAGGGCCTAATGCTTGACATGTTGGTTTTGTGGGCCTGAGCTGTAACAATTCAGCTGTTTTAGGGCTGGATAATGGCAGTCTCTTGCTGCTGGCTGATATCCTTGAAAAGTCCCTTTGGCATGGTTGGCTGTATATTTTATTCATTAGTGCAGGGTGGATACCACTGCTTCCATGTTGGAAGCCACAGCCTTCTCATAATGATGTTGTAGGTGGACGGGGCATCAATTACCACGAACTCTTTGACAAGGTACTTCCATAGCTCTGGCTCTCATGCCACCACCATTAGATTGATCTTCCCAATGGGGAAAATTT
Source organism: Berberis vulgaris (assembly GCA_963556465.1). Classification (NCBI taxonomy): domain Eukaryota; kingdom Viridiplantae; phylum Streptophyta; class Magnoliopsida; order Ranunculales; family Berberidaceae; genus Berberis; species Berberis vulgaris. The sequence goes on along the minus strand of OY747126.1, from coordinate 34,942,853 downwards.
ATCTCCGCTGAACCTGACCATAGGGTGGTTGGCAGGTGTTAGGTCTTTCTCCTGTAACTGCATGTTTCAGAATGCACTGAGGAACATGACATTGAGTGAGCTTCCAGTATCCACCAAAGCTCTATTTACCTCTCATTTAGCAATAAGGATAGAGATGTCCAGTGCGTCATTGTGAGGAGAATGTACCCCCTGGAGATCCCTTTCGGTTGCTGCACCTGTCGGTTTTCATATTGAGATGGCGTCCACATCCCGATTAGTGTCCTCTTGCGGAACATGTTTGATTGCTTTCCTTCAGGACTGACCCCATGAAGGACGTAGATGAAGCCAAAAGCTTCCTTTTCAATCTCCATGACAACGTCCGCCCTTTCCTTTGCTCGGCCCTACTTCCTGTCTGAGCCTAGGAACTCCTTGAGTTTGCCTTTCCTTATCCAGTACTCGATTTCTCTTATGAGGTTTCTGCAATCCTCAATATAATGTTTGCCTTCCTTGTGATAGGCACAATAGTTGTTGTTGTCGCGCCTAGAAGGGTCTCCTCACTGCTTAGGAAGCCACTTCAACTTTGCTTAATCCTTAATGGAATCAAGGATGTCAGACAGACTGGTTTTGAGAGGGGTGAGAACCTAGACCCAACACAATTTGAGGCCTTATCCTACCTAGGGTGGCCCAAGACGGTATTGTCGTCTGTGCGCTTCCTCTTGCTACTGTCATCGTCCTCTTTTTTCTTCATCTCTTTCCTATCTTTCATAACATAGGGTATGTTCCTTCTCTGACTTTGCCTCTCTCTTGGCGGCGAGCGTTTCGTCCAGAGTGATGTATCTATGGGCATCTTTAAGCAAGTCTGTCATGTTGGCTGGGGGGTCCAAGGTGAGGAAGTCATAGAGCTTGCCTCTTCTCAGACTTGAAGTAAAAGCCGTGACAGCGGTATCATCACTACAACTGTCGATGAGGGTCAACTCATCATTTAAATGAGTGACATACTCTCTCAACGTTTTGTTCGATTTTTGCTTTAGGGTCAGCAGATAATGCGAACCCCTCCTGAGTCGTTGGCTGCCCATGAAGCATGTAAGGAACGCCAATGCCAACGTTCGGAATGAATCGATGGATTTCGAAGGAAGGTTGTGGAACCACGTCAATACTGGCGTTTTCAGACTTGCAAGGAATGATCGACACATTATTGCATCCGACCCTTCTTTGAGCACCATAACGTGCGGGAAGTGGTAGAGGGGACCGTGAAAAACTCCAACTTCGGTGGGGTGTATTTCTTTGGCAGCAGTTCATCCATGATATGATCCATGAATGGGGGACCGTGAGACTGAATAGCACGACTGGGTTTGTGGCCCTGTTGCGAGGGAGTTGTGTGAGACATGTCTATCGACTCTGGGCTCTGGGTCTCTAATGGTCGCGCCTCTGCTTCTTATCCATTGAGAAGTTGCTGGGGCAACGCGACTCTCCTAAACATGCTTTCTATAACTTTCTAGGGAACGGGCCCTCCGTTGCTCTCGTAATCCCTCTGCAGGTAGAGGATTTCACCATTTGAGAGCCTCCAGTGTGTCTGTGATTTGTGCATCTGTGTTGAGAATAGGTCCACCCTCAGTTCTGCTGTGGCTGCCACTAGCGTAAAGGTCTGAGGAGGTTCCTCCTATGGCGGTGGTGGAACTAGAGTCGTTCTGCCCATTTGAGCATTAAGAAGGCTCGACAGCATCTCCATTGTTGCGAGACCTTGTGGTCACCATCTCGTTGATTATCTGGAAAAGGTGGAACTATAGTTTTTTTTAGGAACTATGTCGTTCGCACGGACGGCGCAAAACTGATGTAGTCGATTTCTATTATCCTTCCTCGCTACTTACCTGGACCTGCACAGGTAGCAAATGTGGGCCAATGACCACCGTGTGGTGGCCGATGGTACTCCGACTCTTAAGTTAGATAAGGCTTAAGAGAGACTTAAAATTGTAAATTGGATTATATTGTGTACCTCTAGTTCATCGACCTTATCTCCCTTTTATAATGATGGAGTCCTAATTCGGCTTGGCATTTGGTGGCGTATTTTAAGGAAAGTGTTGTGGAGATTCTTTCCTAATTGGGAGTTGTCCCTGTGGGATAGTTTCCCTACACGACTCGTGTTCCTAGATCTACAGGAGAGGTTTCCCTTTCTGAGTGTTGTCCATGCAAGGAAGTTTCCTTACCCCACTTATACTCTTATATATATATCGTAGTCGGATCCAATGTGTTGCTGGACTGCCTGTCTTGGGTAGATCTCTTAGATACTTGCCTTAGAGGTCTTACTGGTATTGGGCTTGACTGCGTGATGTGTGAGCTTATTGGCTCATTGCAACTCAGACCTGACTATCTGGATTCTTCCAATGATGGGCTTGCTTCGTTTTATTGACGAGATTATCATGACACGTATATGGTATTGATCAGGACAGTCTGATGTATCATCAACAATGATGGCCAAACTTGACCAAAGTTTAGTGAACTCATTAAGGTTGATGAATACAAATTATGGTCGACTCATATGCCTAGTCCGCCAAGAACGAACAAAGATGGCTTAGAAAGTGGGAGTTTAGTCAGAGCTCGTGAAGCTTGATCAAGATGATTTACCAGGGATCATTGTCTGACCATAGACAATGATGGCCAAACTTGACCAAAGTTTAGTCAGTTCATTAAGGCTGATGAAGATAACTTCTGGTCCGCTATAATGCCTAGTCTACCAAGAACGGACGATTATGGCTTAGAAAGTTGAAGTCTAGTCAAAGCTCATAAAGCCTGATCAAGATGACTAGCCAGGGGGCATTGTTCGACCATAGACAATGATGGCCAAACTTGACCAAAGTTTAGTGTTCATTAAGATTAATGAAGACAACTTCTAGTCCGCTCTACAACCTAGTCTGCCAAGAGTGGATTAAAATGCCACTTAATTTATGAATTCGAATGGTCTCTGGTCCGCCAAGATCGTTCTTACTCCTCTACACACAGTTCAGCCAACTCACAACATTTGGCCAAGACAACTTTTGGACCCTTTAAGAGTCTGAAGCAAGAACACTTGACTATAAAAGTGCAAACAAGTTAGGTGGTCAGAACTCACAGGAACAAGTTAACTACACAGTTCCCAAACTTGATGAAATTTCATGTCTAAAAACCAATACCATGGAAAGGCAACACAGAAAATATTCAGCAAAAAAATTCTAGAAAATAGAGTAAAGTGTGTTACTTAACAAATTTTCTTCCATTAATGATTAAAAAATTACAGCTTTGGAGAGTCAAATTCAATGGCTGGGAGGCCAGATACGTCATGGGGACATCAGGGGGTGGAACAACAGTTTCAAGAGCTTGTTTTGGATCACCAGATGGAGGCGTCTAGTCAGAAGCTCCTTCCTCGTCAAACTTCACGTAAGGTGTTTCTCTGTAGTAAGTGAAGTCAAGTTCAGGGTGGTCATCTTCGATCAGCCCCAATAGCTCCAGCCTACCTGAACGACCTTGCTGAAGTCTAAAGTCTCTTAACCTACAAGCAACTTCTTCTCACAGGCTTCAGATTTCGAAAACTCTTTTCAGCCTTTTTCAATTTGGCTGCAAGCACGACTGCCTTAGTTTGCTCCTCTCCCAATTGTTCTTTCAGCGATTTGAGTTCATCCTGTGCAGAAGCATCTTGTTCATTTTCCTTGCGGACACAACAATGGCCATCAGCATCTTCGGACTCAAGCTTCTGGCGTAAGGCATTCTACTCAGACTCGCCATGCTTCCTTTTAGAAGCCTGAGTTTGCATATCAACTTGTGCCTTATCTGCCGCCTTTTGAGCGCGCCTCAACTCCTTCGGAGTGCATCTCAACTCATCCTCAACGCCACTTATTGAAGACTGGACCTTAACCAGGTCAACCTGTCCCTAGGCGAGCTTTGTAAGAATCCAATTCTGCCTCTGAAGCTCCTAGTTTGGCTGCAAATTCTGCCTGTGTAGCCTACAAATGAGCCTCAAAATATGTTTCCTTGCTAGGCTACCCAGGCGATCTCCTTCAACGACTCAAGCTCATAGAGTGCATCATAGTACGACTTCTACAAGTTAGCAAAAGCCTTCTCCATGCCATACACTCTATTGCGCGCTGATTCCATGGCGACCTTATTCAGCAACGCCATCCCCAGCATCATGTGCCTTTGACCCTTACCAATACGGTCCTCCATCGTTGCACCCTCAAGCAATGATGCGCAACTGTTAAGCCAGTCATGCCACTTGCGGATTTTCTGTAATGAAACAACTGGCGTATTCAATTCCTAATGCCAGACGTGTGCATTCAATTCCACCCCATCGAGACCAAATATGTTGATTCAAGCGTCAGGATGCAACTCTCTTTGGCCCACAAATACGCCCGGTCCGCTTTGGATGTCTCCACAGTACTAAGAGCCTCACCCACCGATTTTCTTTTCTCAGCCACAGGCATCCCAATTTTAAGATCAGCCTGACGTCCTACATCAGGATTTGTGTGTGGGGTAGAAGGAGGAGAATGACTCCTTTGAGCAGCCATCTCAGTAGTAAGGGAAGGAGGGACGGATGGAACTACTTCAGCGGAAGAAGGATGCATGTCACCAGCTTTAACGGACGCAACCATTGCAACCCACATGAATTGAGTGTCTAGAAGCTTGGCCTGCTTCGTCTTGGTTGGCTGACATTGTCAACAGCCACCTGCTACTCCAAAACTATCTCCTTGGCAGACTGAGTCGACCCCAGCTCTGCAACAGTCACCTCCTTCTCCAGTGGAACCAGTGATTGTAAAGGGAGAATGGCCTTATAATCAACTTTCTTCTTATTGCGCCGAATGATAGGAGCTATAGTTGCATCCAACTCTGCCTTCTTGGTTGGATTGGGCATCTTCAACTTCCTTTTCCTCGAAGGACGACAGCCACCATCACTGGTCGACATCCTAAAAAGGGTGGGAGCCTCGTGAAAATTCTCAAACAACCCACTCTGCGCGATGTTACCTGGCTGCACAACATCTTCAATGGCCATAAATGCCAGATTGTTGAACTTTGCCAGTATCGACCCTCTTCCTCAAAAAGAACTGGAGCTGGAAAATTTTCTGCAGAAAAATTAATAACAGTTGAACGCAACATCCACAATGATCAGACAAAAAGAAGAAGAGAAACATTATACTTACTATTATCCAATCTGATTTTTGAGCAAGCGGATGATCATCCAGTATAAAATACTGAGAGTCCACAGAGGCTAGAAAATAATATTTCTACAAGAACTTGAAATCGTCTGGCAGAAAACCCAAACAAACTGGCGTCCGCAGCACACAAACCCCATGCTCGTTCAACCAAAGGAAGTCAGTAGGTGGATCCCTTCAGAGTCACGCGAAAGCCAGCGTCATTCGCCTTGATTAGAACAACGATCAAAGTATTGTACCCATTCAACACCATCTGAGCGGGCGGAATACATAGATATGCCAAAAAGCGCCAGAAATCTTCTAGAACAAGAAAGTGGAGTCCTGATTAAAACATGCCCCTATGCAATGCAATGAACCCCTTCGGAAGCCTCGTCGGGGTATGATCTAAACCCAATAAGACATGTTTCAGGTCCTCAGGAATCTGGTATTTATCCTGAAGACCAACCATAACGTCAATCAACCTATCCATGAAAAACTCATAACAAGATAGGGCTAGCTTCTCAGTAGGAATGAGTTCACTCCTATCCGCCAATAAAGAATCTACGAACTTTCGATTGCACTTGCAAAAACAGAAATGGATCAAAGCAACAAAACAAGGAGTCTAAGAAAAATTGTAGAAGTAAAGAAACTCAACTCTGCAGAGAGGAAGACTTATATAGAGGTGGAAGAGTTTGTGCCTATTTTGAGTAGTCACGTACTCAATTAATGATGTGCACCATTCGAGGAAACATTTAAGACTCAATCATCACGATTGTCCAGTTCCCTTATGAAATGACTTAGTGGACCAGCGAGCTAGCCTACTAACTCGGGTGGAACAATTGATGATACACCAAACCGTCTTTTACTCTACTCCGTACACGTGGCATAATGATCTCGTCAATAGAGTGGATCGGGCCGGAATGAACGCCTAATATGATCTAGCCCAATAAATAGATCACTCCAAGCCCACTGAAGTGAGTATCTAATTGGACCCAAACAACAAAGTTGTATCCGGCCCATAAGTCAAATGGTCAAGCCTAGTAACTGTAAGACCAAATAAAGCAAGTATCTAGGAGTTTGACCTAAGATAGGCAGGCCAGTAAGACATTGACTCCTATTTGGAAATAAACATCTGAGTATAAGTCATGCATGAAAACTCTTCTACATTGACAACTCTCAACAAGGAAATGATCTCTAACAAACATTTTTCCTTAAACCACACCACCAAAGGCAAAGCCGAACAAGGACTCTTGCATGATAAATAGATAACAAGGTTGAGGAACTATGGTACGCTACAGAACCCTAATTTCAAACAATACACATTTCTCTACGCCTTGTATGACTTTAGCATCAGAGTGCCATTGGCTACCACAACAGTGGTCTTTGGCTCACGTTTGTTCCTAGTGCAGGCCTAGGACATGGAGAACGGAAACAAATCTATCAAAACTAACAATAGAAGAAGATAAAGGGCGTACCAAAATATAAGAAAATTATTTTAAAGCCTTGAATTATTTACTTTGGTTCTTTTAAGCATAGCAATCCATAACTACGTTCCATTCTCTTTCAAAACTTTTTTTGTCTTCTTCATATCTCTTCAAAGAGTATGAGATAGAAAGAAACTGACAATAACACTAAGTGATAGTAGATATGAACTGTTAATTGTCCAAAGGCAAGTTTGTGTTGCTGACAGATGAGATTGATGAACAAAAATTTATGGAATAGGCTAGGTACCCTCAGTTGATGGTGAAGGCGAGTATAATTTTATTGGTTCGATAAGGCACTGCTTGTACCTATGAAGCTTGTGGACAAGCTTCTTCAATCCCGCGAGGATGATGTAAGTTGCTAAAGAGGTATAATTTATTAGTATTATGTGTAATTGGGCCTAGTATAGAAAAGCTCATATTAGTTAGTGATGCAATCGTTTTCCACTCCCTGCTTTGACCTAGTCCCCCTGACCTGCACAAGTAACGCACACGAGCCACAGACCGCTATTGTGGTGGTCGATGGCACTTCGATGCTAAGGTCAGACAAGGATTTGAGGAAGGCGTAATGTTGTAAACAAGGAATTTGTAGCGTAGCTTACCAACCTCATGTCTTATTTATAGTGCAAGGAGACCTAGTTATACCAGGCCATCAAGGGCGTAGTTTAGGAAGGAGATCTTCGTGGAAATCCTACTTTAATTAAGATTCGTGTTGTAAGAAAGAAGTTCCCTGTTAGCCTTGTGCTCCTAGATACACGGGAGATAGTTCTCAATATGAGAGCAATCCGTAGAAGGGAGTTTCAATGTCTGGAATGTATTCTGGTATTTGCTTCCTAGTTGGAAGCAAAGAGTTGTTGTAGCTGCCAGTCCGAAGTTGAACCTCGAGATACTTCCCTTAGTAGGACTTACGGGTATTGAAGATAGATGTGAGAGGTGTAGGCCTAGCATGCTGTAAGAGTTCGAGTCCGTCTGGTCGACTGAATTGGGCGGGATTAGAACCGCTTGGGCCGGATCAGTGTTGGGCTGATGCTGGGGCCCGTAGTTTCTCGAGATCATCTAGACACGTGTACGGCTCAGAGGTGTGACCGTTTTTATGTATCATCAGCTACTCCCCCAAGTTAGTGGGGTGTTAAGTCGGTCCACTGAATCTTTGAAAATGCAACTGTACCGACGTGATGATTGGACTCGAAGCATTCATCTCGAGCGGCGCATGACATTTAATGGATATGCGACTACTCAAGGAAGGAAAGTGTGATTTGCCTTCTCTATAACTATTTACCGTACTGAGTAGGATTTCCTCATTCTTATCTACACAATTTTTTTTAGCCATAGTATTTGTTATTTTTACTGATGGCTAACAACGTTGAACTTTCTCCCAAGGATCCGTTATCCCTTACTTGCGTCAATTTCTTTGAAGGTAGCTTGGTCGACGAAACTAAGTTGATCTGGCTCCGTAGTTTGTATCGCATCTCGAGATATTTACAAATTGTTCCCGCATCTGGAATTTTAGGCACGACTGTACCTTCTCATGGGTACATAGGCTTGCACCGAGGAATGTTCGAGTTTGGGCTTCGGTTTCCAATGCCCGATGATGTCTTGCGCATCTTTATCCATTTTTGTATGCCTTCCGCTCAAATGGTTTCGAGCGGATTCAAGATTCAGCTCACAATTCTCCTGAGGGCTCATGATGTTGGCCTCTGTCGGTGATCCATAACATGACAAAGGATTGATTGGACCCCAGGGGTATCTACATGCTAAAATGTCCTTCTTGTCTGCAATCGGCGGTGGACAACACTAAATCTTGGGAGAAGCGTTGGTTCTTAGCTTCGGTGGATTCCGGTTACTTCAAGCTTGGGAGTCATAGAGTGTCTCGATACTTTTAGTTTGATCTCGGTAAGTTTCTTGGTTGTCGGAGAATGAATATTTTTGTATGTCCCTTCTGTGCTGCTAGTTCTGACGTGCTTTTTTATTTCAGGGAGGTTTGTTATTCCGTCTCTCAGCGACGAAGATAAATCGATAGAAAGGGAGTTTCTCAAGCTCCCTTTGACATCCGTTGAAGAGGTCATAATGTCGAGCAATGTCGTATGCAGCGGGCTGCTTGGTGTTCTCATGGTGTTCGCCCTGTGTCAGGTTCACTGGCTGAGGGGGTGGTTGCTCCTCGCATGAGGTAGAAAAGTCTAGCTCTGCCCAGCCCTTCCAGGTTTGTTGATTTGGAGGCGAATGTACCTCCCGTCGTTGTTCCGAGGAAGAGACAAACCTTTGTCAGGGTGGCCTCTCCCCTTGGTATGTTGTGGTCTGCACAAGCGACACCCTTGAAGGGTCACGACCTTCCTCCAGATGCTTCTGCTTCCCTCGTTCACCTAGAGGGGGAGGAAGTTGGACCGCGTGTAAATGTTTCGTGTCATCACGATCCCGAGATGGTTGCCCGCGCCCTTGAGTCGTACAGTCCTATTTTCCTGCACCCCGAAGTGCACAGGAGGGTTTTTGCTTTGGATAAGGCCTTTTCGAATCTGCAGATCTCGTACTCGGACACTCTCTATCGTGTGGACTCCCTGGATGGTCGGTTGCAGAATCCTGACACCGTTGTGAACCGTGAGGTCTTGGAGGCTACGACCTTTGTCATTGAAGCGAAAGTTGCTAGTATGAAAGCTCAGCTGAGGGCTGCCGAGTCTGATTTGGCGTCAACTCGTGCTGAGCTGAGGCGGACCAAGGCCAAATTAGAACGCCTGGATGTGGCTGTGGACATGTCATCTTCTAACCGAGAGGCTCAAGAAGCCGAGAGGAAGCGGGCTGAGGCAGAATGGGCCATTGAACGGCAACAACTGGAGGTCACTGTTGATGAGGGGCTTCGCCGCGTTCTGAAGGTGGAGTGGTTGCTGGTGGAGAAGCGCTCACACTATGCAACCCTGTTTAGTACTGTGGACTTTGACGTGTCAGGCAGGATGCCATTAATCTCGTCTGAGGTTATTCGGGGTAGACTAGAGCTTTTGAAGCTAATTAGAGGATAGCACCCCAGTATTGACCTTGATTTTGCTCGCTATAGGAGGGTTGCCTTTGGGCTGATTAATCAAGGGGAGGGCTCTGACACCGCGAGAATAACTGATGAGGAGGATGCTTCTCCTGAAATTGATTGTAACATCCTTTCCTGGACGGACAATATATAGATACATTTTTTGAATGAAAGCGTTGTTTAGCCCCATATTGTCGTGTTTACTTTAGTTGCTTCGTAGACTAGAGAGTTGTACTCAAAATACATTGTTGTTCCGGGTAGCTGTTGTTGACCTTGTGACATATTAGGGGTTAACCAACAAAAATTGTTGTTGGTCAGGGGTTGACCTGGTTCCCTTGGTCATTGTCTGTAATGACTTCCTAAGTCAATGGCGGACAAGCGCCGTCTATGCTCCTAATCCTTTGGCCGTTGCTGCTCGCACAGGGCGGACTATGCTTTGGGCACCAAAAGTTGTCGTCATCAGTCGCGAACTGACTAAGCTTACCTGGTAAGTTTGGTGATCATTGTCTATATTGAGAGCAGTGATCCCTTGGCGAGTCATCAAGTGCTGACTAGACTCTCACTTCCTCGGCCGTCGTAGCTCGTGCGCAGCGGACTAGGCTTTGGGCACCAGAAGACGTCATCATTAGTCGTGAACTGACTAAGCTTACCCGGTAAGTTCGATGATCATTGTCTGTAATGAGAGCAATGATCCCTTGGTGAGTCGTCGTCATCGACGAGGAAGTGCTGACTAGACTCTCACTTCCTCGGCCGTCGTGGCTCGCGTGCAGCAGACTAGGCTTTAGGCACTAGAAGTCGTCGTCATCAGTCGTGAACTGACTAAGCTTACCTAGCAAGTTCGGTAATCATTGTCTGTTTTGAGAGCAATGATCCCTTGGCGAGTCCTCATCATCAGCGGACAAGCGTTGCTTAAACTCCCACTTCCTCGACCATCGTGGACCGCACGCAGCGGACTAGGCTTTAGGCATCAGAAGTCGTCGTCATCAGTCGCGAACTGACTAAGCTTACCTGGCAACTTCGGCGATCATCGTCTATTTTGAGAGCAATAATCCCTTGGCGAGTCATCGTCATCAGCAGACAAGCGCTGGCTAGACTCCCACTTCCTCGGCTATCATGGCCTGCGCGCTGCGGACTTGGCTTTGGGCTAGTTGAGGGTTGTAACGGACAACAATGGAAGTTTTGGTAAAAGCAAATATTTTAATGATAATATTTTTTGAGATGCTCTACATTCCATGGTCGTTTAAGCCCGTCGATAGCTGCATCTTCCAGCCAATACGTTCCTGGTATGTTGACCTTGCTAACTCTGTAAGGTCCTTCCTAGATTGGGTTTAGTTTTCCCGCACCAGCTTCCTTGGTGTTCTGTTGGGTCTTCCCGAGCACCCAATCTCTAACCTTGAACTCGCGTAGTTTGACCTTCTTTTTGTAATGTTGCATCATTCCCTGTTTGTATGCAACTATCTTAGCAAAGGCTAGATCTCATTTTTTGTCAAGGAGGTCCAGCCCCACACAAGGCTTCGTCGTTGGTGTCTGGTCTGAACTCCTCCATTCGGAAGGTTGGCACCTCGAGTTTTACCGGAACCATAGCTCTTGATTTGTATGCTAGGGCGAAAGGTGTCTCTTTGGTAGGGACTCTTTTAGTTGTTCGATACGCCTAGAGTATCCTTGGTAGCTTTGGAACCCATTTTCCTTTGGCCGCGTCGAGCTTTCTTTTAAGGGCCTCGAGGATTGCTCGATTGGTGACATCTACTTGGTTGTTGTCTTGGGGGTGCCTTGGCGATGAGAAGTGGTGATCGATATCAAGTTTTTGCATAGTTTCTTGACCTTACTACCTTCGAACTGTATTGGGGCTGGTGGTCTACCTTAGGCTTTTCACCACCTGTAAACTCGGCAATGAAATCTGCCAGTGCTTGGGTTTTGATGGCGGTTCTTGGAGTGTAGTTTATGTCAAACTGCCCGAGCATGACTGACCATTTCACCATCCTGTCTGAAAGCTCGGATTTATGCAATATTGATTGGAGTTGATGCTTGGTCAGGACCATTATGGAGTGGGCGTGAAAATACGGCCTTAGCTTCCTGGAGGATATGACCAGTGCCAAAGCCAACTTTTCTAGGCCCGGGTAGTGCGCCTCCGCTTCAACGAAGGTCTTGCTGGTGTAATATACGGGTTTTTGGATCCCTTTGTCGTCTTGTACGAGGGCTGAGTTGATTGCGTGTTTGGAAATAGACAAGTATAGGTAGAGTGTTTCCCATGTCGCCAGCTTCGAGAGTAGCTCTGGACTCCCCAAGTATACTTTCAGGCTTTGAAATGCTTGTTCGCACTCTTCGTTCCAAGAGAATCCTTTGCTCCCTCATAGTATCTTAAAGAAAGGAAGGCATTTGTCGGACAATTTTGATATAAATATGTTGAGGGCTGCTACCTCCCAGCCAGGCTTTGAACGTCTCTGATGTTGGACGGGGCTTTCATGTTGAGAAGAGCCTGAATCTATTTTGGGTCGGTTTCGATTCCACTTTTGTTCACAATATAATCTAAGAATTTTCTAGACTCGACTCTGAATGTGCACTTTTGTGGGTTGAGCTTCATTTGGTATTTCTTAAGTTGGTCGAACGCTTCGGCGAGTTCACGGATGTGGTCGGGGCTGTGGAGGCTTTTGACCAGCATGTCGTCTATGTAAACCTCCATGTTACTGCCGATCTGTTCCTTGAACATTTGGTTGACTAGCCGTTGGTACGTAGCGCTTGCATTCTTTAAGCCGAATGGCATTTCCCTATAGTAGTATATTCCCCTCTCCATTACGAAATAGGTTTTCTCTTTATCTGAGGGGTGCATCAATATTTTATTGTAGCCTAAATGGGCATCCATGAAGCTGAGTAAGTCGTGCCCGGGGGTGGCGTCTACGATCTAATTGATTCGGGGGAGTGGGAAGCTATCCTTTTGGAAGGTTTTTTTTAGGTCAGTGGAGTCCACACATACTCTCCACTTCCCATTTTTCTTCTTTACAAGAACGGTGTTCGCTAGCCAATCGAGATATCGTGCTTTATTTATCATGCCCGCGTTGAGTAAGCATTGTACCTCTTCATTTATAATCATGTTTCTTTTTGGCGTTACGAGCCTTTTCTATTGCCTAACGATTTTCCTCTAGGAGTCCACCTCTAGGCAATGAGTGATTATTGATGGGTCGATCCCCACCATGTCCCTCATGGTCCAGGCGAAGATGTCCTGGTTACGAAGTAGTAACTCCGTGAGCTATTTTACCAATTCTTTGTTCAAGCGAGAACCGATCTGGATAGCCTTGTTATTAAGAGGGCTATCAAGATAGATGGTAACTGTCTCTTCCTCTGGTGGTCCGACATTGGGCCTACCCCGAAGGCTTACTGGTGCCTCGTTGTTTGGGGTTTGCTGTTCCCTTTCTGTGCTTCGGGTAGAACCGAGGGTCATCTTAACTGTTGGGCTAGCCGTTGATTGAGAGTCGTCGGGTGGTAGGGTCGTCGTGTACTGGTATTCCCTGGCCGCTATCTGGTCCCCTCTTAATGTACCGACCGCTTGGTTCATCGGGTACTTGACACATTGATGTAAAGTGCAGACTGTCTCTCCCATCTGGTGTATCTAGGGTCTTCCCAAAACCGCATTATATACTGAGGGCACATCGTTTAATATGAATTCTTGGAACAGGGTGTTCTGAGCCAGAACCCTTCCTGTCAATGTCGTCAATTATATCTTCCCCACGGGGAACTGTCTTTCGCCGCTGAAGTTAAACTACCGCGTGATTATCAGGGGTCAATGTCAACTCCTTTAGCTATATATTGCAAAACGTATGGAGAAACAAGACGTACATTGAGCTCCTTGTGTTTACTAGGGATCTTGTTACTTCCAAGCCCACCAAGGAGATCGTCACCACCAGGGTGTCATTATGCGAGAGTTGTAGCACGAGGGCGGATCGCTATGGATCATGTGGTAGTAAGCGCTCGCCGCATGTTGCCTGGGTTTTGAGACCTTGAAGGGCCTTCTTTATGGACCTGTTGGACAGTTCGGATTCGGAATGGGCTTCATGAAGCACACATATTTTATTGACTGATTGCTCTTTGGATTCGGTTTCACTTCGAGCTGCCCATTCTTTTCCTAGGGCAATGGAGCTATGTGCTTCCTCTCTCAGGTTTCCCATGTTCGCCGAAGGGTCTAGAGTCAGAAAATCGTAGAACACTCCTTCCCGCAGTCCGTTAATGAAAGTTGAGACAGTTGTCGTGTCGTTGCACACGTTGACAGTGGTTACTTCGTTGTTAAAACTGGTTAAATACACCTTCAGTGTCTCGTCGGGCCTTTGTTTCATTGATGTGAGCATCTTAATTATTGATGTGATCTAGTGGTCACCATTTCTCTGTGTTTCACCATCTCTCTGTGTTTCGAAGTGATATGATGCCAATGGAAAAGTTATGAACTTTCTTGTCCCCACAGACGACGCCAAACTGATGCAGTCATTTTCCGCTCCCTGCTTTGACCTAGTCCCGCTGACCTACTGACATGCACAAGTAACGCACGTGAGCCACAGACCACCGTTGTGGTGGCCGATAGCACTCCGATGCTAAAGTCAAAAAAAGGATTTGAGGAAGGCGTAATGTTGTAAACAGGGAACTTATAGAGTACCTTAGCTTACCAACCTCATGTCACTTTTATAGTGCAATGAGTCCTGGTTCTACCAGGCCATCGAGGGCGTAGTTTAGGAAGGAGATCTTCGTGGAGATCATTATCTAATTAGGAGTCGTGCTGTAGGAGGGAAGTTCTCTGTTAGCCTTGTGCTCCTAGATACGCGGGAGATAGTTCCCAATACGAGAACAATTCGTAAAAGGGAGTTTCCCTATGTGGAATGTACACTGGTATTTGCTTCCTAGTTTAAAGCAGAGAGCTATTGTAGTTGTCTATCTGAAGTTGATCCTCGAGATACTTGCCTTAGTAGGACTTACGGGTATTGAGGATGATTGTGAGACGTGTGGGCCTTGCATGTTGTAAGAGTTCGGGTCTGTCTTGCGGACTGAATTGGGCAGGTTTAGAACCGCTTGGGTCGGATCACTATTGGGATGATGCTGGGGGCCGTACTTCCTTGAGATCATCTTGACACGTGTATGGCTCAGGAGTGTGACCGTTTTTATGTATCATCAGTTAGGATTAGATTAGTTTGCTTGTAAATAAGTTAGGGAGGTAATAAATAAGGCAAAGATTTGAACATTGTTTTTGTGATTATGAATGACATATTTGTTTTCTTGTTCATCTTTGAATTAGGGTTTAATATAAATTTAGTTTAGTTCTAGCTACCTTGTAGTTAGAATCTAACACTATTCAAATATTAGCTTTGTGGATAAACAACATGCATTTATAATTATTCAGGTAGACACTCTTGTAGTGCTAATGTTAGTTGGATAAACAACATGATAATTAAATGATGATGTAAAAAAAAAAGGTATCTTTTTGTGGAAGAGGGCATCAAGTTAGTTCAAGGATACAACCAGGATAAGAAAGAGGTATCTTCGGTGCAAATTCTGCCAGTTAATTCAGGGGAAACAACACTTGGTTCAGTATCATTAAACCTTGTGCATACAGCTTCTGTTCTGTGCCAGTAGTAACTGAAAGCCCTGTGCAAACAATACCTGATTCGGTGCCTGTAATGGCTGGAAAATCAGCCCAAACAACACCTGTATTGATGGAAAAAGAACCTTCTTCGGTTGTAGATTTTGTGCAACCAGACCCGCTCTTCAATCCAGTGCTGGTGGCCATGACACCAGGTTTAAAAATGGCGGAAATGGGGGCCAGGAAACAGGTTTACAGATCGTACAGAAGCAGGTGTTTGATGATAAAGACTTGCGGATTCAGGTAGATTTTTCTTGGTGTGGTATTCACAGTAATGATCAGTCAGTGTCAAATTAAGAGGAACAAAATGACAATATACTAGCAGATGTAGAGGAGGGCGCAATTTCAGAAGGGGAAAACAAGAAAAGGGTAAAAGGAAAAAAAAAAAAAAAAAAAGGAGCTTAGGCATGTCAGGGACCGTCCCAGACCAGGAAGATCTCTTTCAAGGTTGGTACTGATTGATAAAATCCTATTTTGGAACACGCAGGGAGTTGGTAATAGAGTTATACGCGCTAGATTAAAATAGTTGGTACAGGATAATGATGTTAAATTATTTGGCTATAGCTGAACCTATGATTATTGAAGTAAATAGAGCTAAGAGGTAGAAGGTAAGATGAATATGTTAAATTTTGCATCTAATGAAGGTGAATGGGCCAAGCTTTGGATTTTTTTGTCTAATTATATTGAAGTTAGCATCTCTCATGCTTCAGACCAATTAATTCACTACAAAGTTAGTTGGTTGCCTTCAAATCATAATTTTTGGGTATCTTTTATATATGTGAAATGTGAAATTAATGGAAGAAATTTGTTGTGGTCGGAACTGGAGAATCTGGCGATGGGAGATGGAGAAGAGAAATTGGGTGGTAGAGCTCCCTCGCAAACCGCTATGAGTGATTTCTAGGGTTGTGTGTCAGTGTGTGGATTGCTGGATATTGAATGCACAGAACCGAAGTTTACATGGTGTAATAATCAGAGAAGTGAAAATAGGACTTGGTTGCGTGTGGACAAATTATTTGTTAACTCGAATTGGATAAATGGGATGCAGAATACATGCATCGAGCACCTCCAATGCTCTTGTTCGGGTCATTTTCCCCTTCTAGTATCTTTGCCTGCACTTTCTCGAGCAGGTATGCCACTTTTTAGATTTCAAAATATGTGGTTTGTTGAGAGTGATTTCAGGGAGGTTGTTATTTAGAATTGGGACTCGGATTGTTGTTTTGAGCGGGCTTTAGACTTATTGGATTTTAAACTTAAAAATTGCGGCTTGCTCTAAAAAGCTGGAATAGAAATTGTTTTGGAAATGTGTTTAGCAATTTGAGGAGACTAGAAGATGAAATGGAACAATGGGAACTTTGATATTAATTTAAATAGGTTTCAAGCATAATAAAAGATGGCCCTAACACGGAAGGAATTATATTGGTAGCAAAAATCCGAAGAGAATGAATTAAAAGAAGGCGATGCATGTACCATAAAAAAATTTGCATCAGTTAAAGCAAAACCAAATAGGAAGAGTATCTCGACTATAGTTGGTATGGATGGAAGGGAAATATCTGAGCATACGGAATTTTTGAAAGAAGCGAATGGGTATACCAAACGACTTTTGACATCTGAATGGACTATTGCAGACAACAGCTTACTAGATTATATTCCTCATTTGGTTACTCAAGAGGAATGTGGATCTTTGATGTGTCAACCTACTTTGGAGGAGTCCGTTCTACAGTATTTAGCATTCCTAAAGACAACGCCCCGGGCTCAGATGGTTTCAAAACTCTGACCATCTGAAAATATTGGAGTAGCCCAAGAATTAATAAGATCGATTAGGAAGAAAGTGGTGGACAATAATACGATTTTTAAACTGGACATGGAAAAGGTGTATGATAAATTGGAAATGGGGCTTCCTATTTAAAGTGCTTAAGAGATTTGGTTTCTGCAATATCTTCTATCTTGCTATATCGATTTGTGTCACTAGATGTGGTTTTCAGTGTTAATGCAAAGCATCTATGAAGGTTTTTTTACTCTTCTCGTGGTCTTAGGCAGGGGAACCCCTGTCCCCTTTGTTATTTGTTATAGCTGCAGAGATGCTCGGCATAGGTCTGACCAAAGCCATCAATGAGGGTGATATCGACTACTTTTATACCCCCAGACGTTGTGCGCCTATCACACATTTATTTTATGTAGATGACATTCTTATTTTCTTGAATGGTAGGAATTTTTTTTGTGGATGGATGTATGAATTTTCTGGGGCGGTATTGTGCGGCTTCTGGAGATAAGATAAATGTGGCGAAGAGTTCTTTCCTGCTTGACAGTAAGGCTTCGATGGAAAGAATGGTGAATATAAAGCAGTAGACATGATTTTAGTACAAGAGTTCGCCTATGAAATACTTGGGTGTTCCAATATACCAAGGCCATTGCAAGATTAATTTTTGTGATGATCTGGTCAAGAAAATTCAACACAAAATATAGGATTGGAAGGCGAGACTTTTATGACCAGGTGGCAGATTGACTCTTATTAAGCATGTTATATTTTTTATTCCGATATATACCATATCAGCGATGTGTGTTCTTGTGAAGGTGTTAGAAAATCTACAATCTATCATAGCCATTTTCTGGGGAGATAATGAAGGAATAAAAAGAAATGGGTTGCTTGGAAAAAATTAAGTGTTCCTGTGGAGGAAGGAAGCTTAGGTGTTCAGGTTTTAAATAATGTTCTAATAGCATTCAAACTAAAAGCCTTGGGAATCATATGAGCACGAACTCTCTTTGGGCAATTTTTATACGACATAAGTATTTTTTTGAAGGGGTATCAATTAGACAACAAGTGAGGAGGCTTGGTATAGAACTTTTAGACCTCAGATTTTTGCTAATAAAGAACTCGACATGGCGTATAGGACAGGGAAATGTAAGTTTTTTAAAAAAAAAAACCTTGGGCGAAGGCGGAAAACACTACAACAAAATAGCCTTTAATGAAAATTGATGCATTCAAAAATTGTCCTCTTGTGAGTTTGACCTGTAAAACAACTGTTAGACTGCCAAGGACCACCTTTTTGGTGGCCAAAGGCACTCCGATGCACAAGTCAGTAACTCTGTTGGAAGAATGATGTAAATCCGGACAAAACTCAGTTAAAGTTGCATACCTTTGTCGAATGCTCCATTTACCTTTTATAATGGTCGTGGTTAACTCTTTGTTTGACTTGAGCATGTGAGGCGCAACGGAAAGGGATGTTTCTTGTAACAGTCTTTTCCTTTATGGAATTGCGTTCATGGAGGCGTAACTCCCTCCACGACTCTTTTTGGTGCAATGTTTTTCTCCTTTATGAGAGAACTCGTGTCGGGCCTGGATCCAGACTCTGATTCATTTTGGGCTTGGATTCAGACCCTGTTTGTTTTTCCTCATTGGCGGGCCTCATTCGGGCTTTTGCAGTTGGTTTTATTCTTCCTGAGCTTTAGGAGCTGGCCCAATGGATTGGGCGTTGTATTCTCGTGATGGATCTTTATGCCACATGTACGGTCCTGATGATCGGTCTATTTTGATGTATCATTAGCTACTCCCCCCTTAGTTGGTGGGCATGCTAATGTGGCCACTAACTTCGTGACAGTTCACCTTTCAATTTCATCATTACCTTGTATTTAATGATGTCGGTAACTTTTCGTGAGTTGGTGTCTCGATTCTTTGCTTGCCCGTTCTTATTTTTCACACATTATTGGATGTTTGCGTAGTGATCATGTCTCACAGGATGTCCCACGAGCTGTCCCTTCATTCCTTGGCTCTATACAAGGAGATGTGACTACTTCATTTTCCCTCTTCACACTATCTTTGAATTTAGGGTTAGTTCATCCCCTCGTCTCTTCATTTTTGTTCCTTCTAACAATGTATGTTGGTGATAAGCTAAGTGGTAAGTCACTAACTCTGTAGACTTTGGTCGGGTTCCAAAGAAGAAACGACTTTCAAATCGTGGTTCTTCTCGGATTGTGTCCCGTCCGAATCTTGTTCAGGATGTTATGGGGATTGTGTCTCGCCCGAGTCCGTCTCTTGACGATGTTGCAAAAGGAGATCGTGATTCTCTCAAGGAGGCTGAGAAGCTGAGGCTCGCTTTGGAAAGGAACGAGAAAGAGACTACTTGTCCGTTGGATGATAACGAAAGGAAGATTTTTTTTCTACTTACGACGTCTCGGACGTTGCTGAGTTGTCTAAAGAGGATCCACGGGTCATTAATGAAAAAATGCTTCAGCTAGCGTTGGACAAGTCTAAAGACATTGGTGGCGGTCAGAGTTTTAGGGATCATTCTCTTTCTCCTTCTATTGATGTTAGAGAAGCAGCTAGGTTCCTTGTTTTCTCTACTGATCGACAATTTTCTCTTGCTCCCGCTGCAATCGTCAGCCCTGCCCTTGCCACAGACGCTTCTCGACGGGAGTGTTACTGTTATTCCTTCTGTTTTCCTTGCCACCGGAGGTGGTTTTTTAGTGCTCCAGGATCCTTGTGTCCTTCATCCACGTATTAGCTGGATTAAGCCTGGCCCGAAGGATGTTCATATTAAGTCTAACGACAAGTTTTGCTAGTTCACTCAACTTCACATGTAGGATGGTGCACATAGGTTGGTAAATGAATGGCACGGGCGGTTGGTGGAAAGGCCATCAATGCCTGTGTTTGACCTGTTTGATCACATTGACCACGGTATTGAACAGATAATGGACGAGATGAATCATCTCGCCTATGCGGGGGTGATGGGCTCGGTTTATCGAGCTGGTCATGATCAAGTGGCTTTGTCGGAGAGAAGATTGATGGCGTTATTGCTAGTTTTCTCTCATGTTGAGAATGCAATGTAAGGACTCGAAGAAAACTGCAGGGGTTGCTCGAAAGTCTTTGACGGATAAGAAGGATATGAGGGATAAGTCCGTCATTGAGCTTGACTCTTTGAAAGCCAAGTTATGAGGTTTGTGCTCATCTATGTGATTTGGAAAAGAGTTATTCGCTGAGAAAGTGGCTTTCGATGAAGCTTCTCGTTCTGAATTGTTGCAATATGTTATGTATGATGCCGCTGAGAAGCGGGTGGAACGGATAATTACTATGCTTAATGATGTCAAGGCAGATGCTTCAGGTATGCTCTCCACTGTTGAAGGGCAGCTCGCCGCAACCAAAAATTAACTCGTTGCTGCTAAGGATAGGCTTCGTGTGGTCAAAACCGAAGATTGGAAGCGAGTTGTTGATGGGCGAGTTGAGCTTTTTTATTATATCGAAGGGCTCGACGAAGACTTGTCTAAGAATCGTCACCAGGTCGGTGAAGCTTTTGAGGATGATGATGTCGAGGAATCTACTCCAGCAGCAGAGGAGACATTGCCTCTTCTACCATTGAGCACTCCAAATCCATTAACACCCTCCTCTCCTTAAAAGAGTTCTTTTTCTGTTCCAGCGAGTATTGATCCTGCCATTGCTTCTGTTTCTTCTCCCACTTCTTTATCACCTTCTCCGGATCAACAAAGATTGTTATCAATAAAAATTGACTTTTGTTGTTTTTCTTCTTCTTTTTGGTTTTGTTGTAACTATTGTGGATTTTGCGTCAAATTCTTTTATAACTGCTTTCGTGTTTTGGCTCATTAATTGTCTAATGGTGGGTCACTGTTATCCTTCCTGATTTGCTATAAAGAGTTGTTTTTGTCTGTACTTTTTTGAATCGCATTGACTTGTTCCCTTGACTCGTGTCTGTTAGTTCGAAGTCATTTTGTTAACCTATTTGTTTTACTTGGTTAACTAGACATGTTGGTCGAATCGAGGTTTTTGTGTTTAGTTGACTCGGGTTTCCAACCTTTACTTTGTTAGTTTGACATCTCGGTTGATTTGAAGTTTTTGTGTTTAGTCGACTCGAGTGTCCAACCTTTACTTCATTAGTTCGACATCTCGGTCTTCATTAGTTCGACATCTCGGTCGATTCAAAGTTTTTGTGTTTAGTCGACTCGGATGTCCAACCTTGACTTCGTTAGTTCAACATCTCGGTCGATTCAAAGTTTTTGTGTTTAGTCGACTCAGATGTCCAACCTTGACTTCGTTAGTTCGACATCTTGGTCGATTCAAAGTTTTTGTGTTTAGTCGACTCTGGTGTCCAACATTTACTTGTTGGTTGATAAGACTAGAAGTTGTGTGTTCCGACTTTTATCGTTTGATTGCTTTGTACGGCTAATTTATTGACGTATCTGTTTTGTTGTCCGCACGAAAATTTGGAGTTCCTAAATTCGTAATCTTTATTGATTTTTTCTTGATTTTTTCATCAGTTTTGGTCATTAAGGCGTTTATGCTGGTTCGGAGTATGATCGTCTTCCTTCGCTCGTAGTTAGCCTTTGTATTGTGGGTTGTCGTTTTGTTTTTCTTTGCTTCATCCTCGTATGTTGTTAGTGGTCCGGGTTGAACTTGCAACTGCTAATAAGGCCCTTATACTTGTACGGATTGGCTGATGCAAGCTTCTCCATGTTTTGTGCATTCCTGAAGTTTTTGTTAGTACCCTTGTTCCGATATAGATCAGTTTGAGTGAGGCATTCGCCTAGTTGCTTCACGTGTTCTGCTTCCTCCAGCTATGCAGTGTGTAGCGTATACCAACTCTCTGGATTGTTTTTTTGATCCTGCAGCATTGTCTGCTTTCTCCTTCCATGCGATATGTTGTTCTGGCATTCCGATGAACTCGTCGAGTAGTCCTTTTTGAGCCCAATGCTCGATTTCGTCTTTTAAGTTGTAGCATTTTTCGGTACCATGCCCATGATCCTTATGGAATGAACAATATTTGTTTTTGTCTCTCCCTTCTGGAACCCCCTCACATCCGAAGAGGCCACTTGACGTTATCCCATTTCGCTATGTGTTTCGGTATATTTGCTCGACTTGTCTTCAGGGTCGTGTATGGCTTGTATGTTGTCTTCATTACGCTCATTACCCGTTCATGCCGAGTTCGCGTTGGTTATAACCTCTCCAATTCTTCTCGTCGCGATTCGCTCCTTTCGCCACTTCGATGCTTCTTTGACGGGTTGTCGCCTTCTTGTTGTTCGCCATCCTGCCTTCTTTCTTCCTTTCTTTCCCGTTTTCTTGAGAAATTTTCTCTTTTTTGCTCATTTTTCGTACTGGTTGTCTTCATTTCTTTTAGGGAGATATGTTTTTGTGCTCTTTTTAGCAGGATTGCCAAGCCCTTTGGAGGTTCTAGGTTAAGAGCGTCAAAGAAGGAACCTCTCTTCAATCCGGCCACGAAGGTTGCAGTTGTTGTGTCATCGCCACATCCGTCAATCATTGTCAATTCATTGGTAAAGCGGGTGACATATTCTCGTATTGTTTCTTCGGGCTTCTATCTGATGTGCAGAAGGTAGTGTGGCCATTTCCTCATCGACTGGCTTTCGATGAATCTGGTGATGAAAACGGTGGCCAGAGCTTGAAAGGAATCTATTGACCTCGGTGATAGGCTATTGAACTAGTTCATCGCTGTAAACGTGAGGCTAATTGGAAATATTTTGCATAAGATCGACTTCGTGGTCTCCTTCAGGTCCATCATGTGGTGGAAGTGCCTCAAATGATCAGTTGGGTCAAAAGTGCCATCATATACCTCGAAATTTTGAAAGAGTGAACTTTTTCGGGATTGTCGTTTTCATGAGGATGTTGGAGAGGACATATCTCAAATCACACCGCGTGCGCACGGTTATTTATTGAGTTAAATAACGGCAAATACGGGTCAAATCCCACAGTGAGAGCTATAAATTGGAAAACTAATCTTTAAAGCTATCTTAAAACTTAACATAGTTAGAAAATACGTGGTTGATGAAGTGATTGAACTAAAAGGTAAATAAAAACTATGTAAACAAATTACAATCAAATATGGAGATACTTAGAGCTTTAGAGATCACCACCATGGGTTGATGGTTCTCTTAGGCTTATCTCAAGATTTTATTCTTCCAATCATAACTCATCTTTAGACAGGTTTTCACCTCACCAAAAGATGGGAAATTATGCAATGAATCTTATGTAATCAAACCAATTGGATAATTATTTCTAAGATTATAAGCATGATCTAAAAGCATATAAGGATTCCATACTTAAATGAAATACCTTATATTTAACAAATCATGTATAACCTTATACTACAATCATACTTAAAGCACTAAAGGAGTGGGTTTGTTAGACTCATACTAGTTAAGACATCTTGAATCTATGACTTTAAGAAAGATGAAAACAAGAGTAAGAAATGTATCCATGATTATGAAAAACAAAACTTCAATCGATTTCATTAAAAATTGACATTCCAGTATACCTAATTGAGGTCATCCTCCCATGGGGCTCACTCACACCCTAAAAGGTGTTTAGCCACTCATGATAAACCTTAGATTTCTCATGGTGATAAACATAAAGAAAATGGGAAAACTTACAAGTAAACTTTTCAAGACTCTAAATCTCTAACTCTCAATTTTCTTTATTTTCCCGTCCTCCCCAGTATACTCCAAGCATGGGGTATTTATAAGTGAAGAATAATGGGAGGTGGAGTAAAATAAGGAAAAGATATTGGCATAAAATAAGGAATTGTATTGGAGAATAAATAGTGGAATAGGAGGTGGAGCAAAATAAGGAAAAGATGTTGGCATAAAATAAGGAATTGTATTGGAGAATGGATAGTGGAGTAGGAGGTGGAATGTGTAGAGATCCCTTTTGCTATGTTTAAGTTGCCATGTGGATGTTCAATTTGATTTCCTCGAGATTCGTAGATGATGATACTTTTTTGGGCTTGATTTCATGGGCCTTTGGGATTGAAAATCATTTATCCTTGACAATGCATTTTTGAACTTTCAATGGGCTTTTCAGTTGTCGAACTTAGCCTTATTGTGTCATTTTATGCATATTTGATGATTAATACTTGAATTCTTACGTTATACACAAAATACACGTAATGAGAGTATTTTATTAATTAATATGACATAACAAATATAGAATTAGGGGCGTAAAATGTACCATTTATAAGCCTATCAAATCCCCCCAAACCTACATTTTGCTAGTCTTCGAGCAAAAGAAAAATAAAAACTAACTCGCTTTCGTAGGAATCGCGATTACATTTAGCATATGTAATAGGCCTTTAAACCTCTAGGTTCCCCTAGTGGACGGGTTGTACTCTCACGAGGTTTCCAGAAATGATACTCACGAACATTTGTGATACTTGGGACTCGGAGTAAAAAATTGGTAAAAAATAACTTTTTCCTTATTTAACCTCAGAGAGTAACTACTTGAATACGTAAGCCTTAAGAGATGTATTCTTGTAATTTATTGGTCAGTATTAAGTCAATAAGTGACTTCAGTAAGCACTATAAAAAAGACATAGGAATTATTCATTCAAGTTTATATTAAGAGTTTGATCTTCTTTGTTGCAAACTTCAGTTTAAAAGTGGACATACTCTGGTTCATGCACATTCTAGAAAGTTTGCTTCAACTTCAAATCTCACAAGGTATATTATCACTCAGAATGAAATAACTAAGAGATTTGTCTTTTTTCTCTCAAATGTATGTGAATAAGATGAAACAATGAATAAGAGATAGTTCACTTTCAAAACAAAAAATGGGAATTCGAGAATACAATGAATATGATCTCAAGAAGGAATATCATCCGTTGAGAATGTTGATTCATTCACCACAGTATTTCTTAATTCACCCTCCACACTTTGGCCATATTTTCCTAAGGATCAAAAGATTTGACTAGGTTGTGATGGAGCTTAGGACAGGGTAACATTGAAGATTAAGGACAAACAAAAGTACTTTTGATAAGGTTAGAGGTCTTCTTTAAGTGTTGAACTTCATGGATTAGCTTAACTCATTTTCTATTAAAGAGTTTTACATCTTCATGGATGTGAAAAACAAAGGCATTTTTTTTGGTGATTGCCTTGTACAAAATGGTAATACAATATGAAGCTCTTTCTAAACTTTTTTTTTGCACTAAGAAGTATATACCTATTCCATTGATGGTGATAAAACCCTTTTTTTTATCTTTCATCTCCAACATTTCTCAAAAACACAAGTGTGAGACTCTAAGTGGGCGGACCTGAAGTGAGGGTGAGGGTGAGGGTTGGAGGCCCAACAGGCCCAATAGGCCCAATAGGCCCAATAGACTGAGAGAGGTTGGACGAGCTACAAGGGGAATCATAGTCCCATATCGCCTGGGTAGGGGAGGAGGATGATCCTTATATGTGCGGGGTCAGCTCCCAATTGTATCGAGGCCTGTGGAGCCCCAGTAGGTGGGTGGAAGCAACAAATCCTTGAGGTGAGGGAGGTGCGAAATGCTGCCCAATAGGCCAAAGAGGACAATATCGGGATGAGCTGTGCTGCGCATACTCTGATCGAGGCCTTTTAAAGCCGTGAGGGCTGGATGGTAGCCCGAAGCGGATAGTATCAGTACAGTGCGGGAGGGGGGTCGTCACAGTTTGGTATCAGAGCCTGACCCAGCCGAAAGTATGCCACGTGGAGGTGGGCCCTCGGGCAACGTGGACGTTGTGCCTGTATGGCCAACGAGGACGTTGGGCCTTAAGGGGGGTGGATTGTGAGACCCTAAGTGGGCGAACCTGAGGTGAGGGTGAGGGTTGGAGGCCCAACAGGCCGAGATAGGTTGGACGAGTTACAAGGGGAATCATAGTCCCATATCGCCTGGGTAGGGGAGGAGGATGATCCTTATATGTGCGGGGTCAGCTCCCAATTGTATTGAGGCCTGTGGAGCCCCAGTAGGTGGGTGGAAGAACCAAATCCTTGAGGTGAGGGAGGTGAGGAATGCTACCCAATAGGCCAAAGAGGACAATATCGGGATGAGTTGTGCTGCGCATACTCTGATCGAGGCCTTTTAAAGCCATGAGGGCCGAATGGTAGCCCGAAGCGGACAATATCGGTACAGTGCGGGAGGGGGGTCGTCACAACAAGGGTCAAGAAAACATAATTGGGTTATTTGGGTTTATCGATTAGTGGGTTAACAACAAAACTGTTAATATGTCAGGCTTCAATCAGGCTCTAAGGGTAAACAATACATGGGTAGGTTAAAAGGCTCAATCTAGGCAAACAAATGACTTTTCTTCATTTATTAAGAATTACATGGTTTCTATGCCTTGGGTGAATTTCATAACGTACTGTGGTGGTGTGATTCAACTTTGATGTTTTATTCTCAGTTTTTGACAGAAACAAAAATTTATAGAGATCATGCAACAAGATAATGTAGGACTCAAGAAATTCAGAATAAGCGTATAACCCTCAGAAAGGTGAAATGCTAGAAATCTCACAGGGTTCAAGTCTACACTATTATTCTCATGTTCACCAGATAATTCATCCACTTTTCAACTTCAGTTAAGAACATCGAAGCTAAAACACAACTCTTAATATAAACTTTTAAAAAATGCCTAGCTTATGAGTAGTACAAACTTTTGTCAAATATTGACAAACTACTAACTATCAAAGTTTCAAATCCTACTCTTAGATGCCTTTGCAACTAGATATGGAACATAATCTCATCATGGATAAGTACTTGGGTTATAAAGATTTTTTTTTGAACTGTGTTTGGACACCCCCCCCCCCCCCCCCCCCCCCCCCCCATTTTGAAATGAGACATTAGATTTTTGAAAACTCTCCCCCCAAACCTAAATCAAACATTGTCCTCAATGTTCTTAGTATGACACTGTGGGTCAAAAGAGGAACAACAGTGTAAATGAAAAAAAGGGTAGAGAGCACCGTAAGCTTGTTTGATGTCCAAAACAAGCCATGATCTGTAGAATTAGTTAAAACAAAAACAAAAAATGGTATAGACAATGAAGGAGTACAAAAGTCAGTCAATCTTCGTAGACAGGGTCTTCTAGAAGGATTTCCTCAACTTTTGGGTTATGAAGCTCTAAAAGGGGCTTCAGACGTTGTCCATTAACTTGGAAGCTACTACTGTCTTTTGGGTTCTCAATTGTGATGGCTCCACATGGGGTAACAGTTTTGATTGTAAAAGGTCCTGACCAACGGGCCTTTGACTTCCCTGAAAATATGTGAAGGCGGAAATCGAACAAAAGTACTTTTTGACCTGATTGAAACTTTTTTCTCATGATTTGGCTATCATGGACCTTTTTCATCTTATCCTTATACCTCTTGAATAGATCGTATGCATCATTTCTGAGTTCATCAAGCTCATTTAGTTGCAACTTTCTATGTTCACCACCTTTATCGATGTCAAAGTTAAGATGTTTGATTGCCCAAAAAGCTTTATGTTCGAGCTCAACAAGTAAATGACAAGGTTTGCCAAATACTAGACGGTAGGGTGACATTCCTATGGGGCTCTTGAATGCAGTGTGGTAAGCCCATAGAGACTCGGGCAATCTCAAACTCCAATCCTTTCTATCTAGTCTGACAGTTGTTTCAAGGATTTGTTTAATTTGCCGGTTGGAAACTTCTACCTGGCCACTTGTTTGCGGATGGTATGATACAATAACCTTGTGGGTAACTCCATACTTTTTCATTAAGTTCTCAAACACTCTATTGCAAAAGTGGGAACCTCTATCACTGATGATTGCACGAGGTGTGCCAAAACGAGCAAAGATGTACTCCTTTAAGAAGTTGACTACAACCCTGTGGTCATTGGTTCTACAAACTATGGCTTCAATGCATTTGGAGACATAATCTACCACAAAAGGATGTGGTGAAACCATATGAAGTTGGGAATGGACCCATGAAATCAATACCCCATACATCAAAGAGCTCCACAATCAGGATTGGAGTCAAAGGCATTATGTGTCTACGAGATATACGCCCTAATTGTTGACATTTTGTACAAGTTTGACAGTACACATGGGCATCTCGAAAAATGGTGGGCCAATAGAAACCACATTGCAAAACTTTTGCAGCAGTCTTCTTTGTACTAAAATGGCCTCCACAAGCATGATCATGGAAAAATGCCACGACCTCTCTCTGGTCCAGCTCAGGGATGCATTTACGAATGATTTGATCTAGACAGTATTTGAAGAGATAAGGATCATCCCAAGAAAAATACTTGACCATGGGTAGAAACTTGAACTTATCTTGCCTAGACCAATGTTCTGGAGTTTTCTTTGTAGCAAGAAAGTTCACAAAGTCAGAATACCAAGGTGGTTGTGACTGGACATGAGCGATCATCATTAATTGCTCATCAGGGAAAGTTTCAGTTATTGGTAACAATCTTTTCTCTGACTCCACAATTATTCTGGATAAGTGGTCAGCAACCACATTTTCCATTATTTTTTTGTCTCGAATTTCCAGATCAAACTCTTGAAGCAATAAGAACCATCAGATCAAACGTGGTTTTTCACCATTTTTAGATAAAAGGTACTTCAAAGCAGCATGATCAGTGTAGATAATCACCTTGGATCCAATGAGGTAAGATCTGAAATTTTCAAAGGCGAAAACAACTGCCAACAACTCTTTCTCTGTGGTGGAATAATTGAGTTGTGTGCCATCGAGAATCTTACTCGCATAATGGATCACATGGGAACGTTTGTCAATTCGTTGTCCCAACATAGCGCATATGGCATAATAAGACGTATCACACATTATCTCAAAAGGAACACTCTAGTCAGGTGGACGAATAATGGGTGCTGAGGTAAGTTCAGACTTCAATTGCTCAAACACCTTCAAGCATTCATCATTAAAATCAAACAACGAATCTTTGGCCAAAAGTGCACACAAGGGTCTCGCAATTTTGATAAAATCCTTGATGAACCTACAATAAAAACCAGCATGTCCTAAAAAGGATCGAATTTCTTTGACAATTTTTGGAGATGGTAAACTAGCTATGGTGTCAGCTTTGGCTTTGTCTACTTTCATACCTCTTTTTGAAATTATGTGACAATTCCCTCCTTCACCATGAAATGACATTTTTCCCAATTGAGTACAAGGTTTTTCTCCTTACATCTTTCTAACACAAGGGTTAGATGATTCAAACATTGATCAAAGCTAGAACCGAAAATAGAGAAGTCATCATCCATGAAGACTTCCAGAAATCTTTCTACCATATCGGAGAAAATACTCAACATGCATCTTTGGAATGTTGCGGGTGCATTGCACCAACCAAAAGGCATACACCTGTATGCAAAGGTACCGAATGGACAAGTAAAGGTGGTTTCGTCTTGATCTTCTTGGGCAATTGGAATTTGCTTGTAGCCACAGTAACCATCGAGAAAACAGTAATACTTATGACCAACTAACATTTCTAGCATTTGATCAATAAAGGGGATAAGGAAATGGTCTTTCCTAGTCATCGAGTTTAGCCTCCGATAGTCAATACAGACTTGCCATCCGGTTTGGGCACGGGTAGGCACCAACTCATCAACGATGTTTTTCACAACGGTGTGCCAGATTTCTTAAGCACTACTTGAATTGGGCTAACCCATTGACTATCAGAGATTGGGTACATAATACCTGCATCTAAAAGTTTAATCACCTATCCTCTCACATCTTCCTTCATTGTAGGATTTAGTCTCCTTTGTGATTCTCTAAAGGTTTTTGCATTCTCTTCGAGATGGATCTTGTGCATCACCATAGAAGGACTTATTCCCTTAATGTTTGCAATAGACCAGCCAATTGCCTCTTTATACTTTTGGAGCACTTCCACTCACTTACCTTCCTATTTTATATTTAAGTGAGTAGAAATGATAACAGGCAAGGTATTATTGTCTCCTAAGAATGTGTATTTTAAATAGTTGGGCAATGGTTTGAGTTCTAGATTCGGTGGCTCAACTAATGAAGGAATTTGTGGTTTGTTACCAATTGGTAAAGGTTCTACCTTTGATTTCCATGCATCGGTGTCAAGGAAGGGAATGGAGTCAAGTAGAAAATTGACTTCTCTAATGGCATTTTCCTCATTGAGGTACAAACCAAAATGTGCTAAACATTCCTCCAACGGGTCACTACAGCATTGTCTCAAAAAAAAACTTTTCACTGAGGCATTCTATCATGTTCACTTCCTCCTAACATTCTTCCTCAACTGGCTGTTGGACATTATGGAATACATTTAGCTCAAAAGTCATGTTTCCGAAGGACAACTTCATGATACCATTTCTGCAATGGATTATGGCATTTGATGTTGCTAAGAATGGATGACCTAAAATGACAGGGATTTGGTTTTTCAAATTTGTGACTGGCTTAGTGTCTAACACCACGAACTCCACTGGGAAGTAGAATTTATCAACCTGAACAATCACATCTTCAACAATTCCCCTTGGAACCTTGATGGACCTATCAGCCAACTGAAGGGTGATGGAATTTGGCTTTAACTCCCCTAAACCTAGAGCTTTGTACACTGAAAACGACAATAGATTCACACAAGCTCCTAGATCTAGCAAAGCTTGCTTGATCTCATTCTCACCTATTCTCGACAATGGTTGGACAACCAGGGTCTTTGTACTTTACAGCAGTACGTTGTTGGATGTAGGATGAGGTTTGTTCTGCTAGAAAAGTTTGCCAAGGCACATTGGTTTTCCTTTTCACAGTACACAGATATTTGAAAAACTTGGTATACGAAGGTATTTGCTTGATGGCTTCTAAGAAGGGTATGTTGATGTTCAATTTTTTAAACACTTCTAAAATGTCAATATTCAAATGATCTTTCCTTGGTGGTAAAAGTCTCTCAGGGTATGGATCTTTTGAGACAAAGGGTTTCATTGATTGTGGTTCATTGTTGTGCTTAGGAACCGTGTTCCTAACTGGTAGACTCTTGGATCTCTTTTTCCTTTTCTCGAGACTGAACTGGTTCAATCTCTTTGGGTGACTCAACCTTATTGTTAACTTGTTTACCACTCCTAAGAGTCAAAATGGATTTTATTTCCTCATGTTGGACATCTTGGTTTGAAACAACTCCTATTTCAAACTGTCCTTTGGGATTTTGCTGATGTTGAGATTGATGTGGTTTGAAACAACTCCTATTTCAAAAGTCATGTTTCCGAAGGACAACTTCATGATACCATTTCTGCAATGGATTATGGCATTTGATGTTGCTAAGAATGGATGACCTAAAATGACAGGGATTTGGTTTTTCAAATTTGTGACTGGCTTAGTGTCTAACACCACGAACTCCACTGGGAAGTAGAATTTATCAACCTGAACAATCACATCTTCAACAATTCCCCTTGGAACCTTAGTTGACCTATCAGCCAACTGAAGGGTGATGGAATTTGGCTTTAACTCCCCTAAACCTAGAGCTTTGTACACTGAAAACGACAATAGATTCACACAAGCTCCTAGATCTAGCAAAGCTTGCTTGATCTCATTCTCACCTATTCTCGACAATGGTTGGACAACCAGGGTCTTTGTACTTTACAGCAGTACGTTGTTGGATGTAGGATGAGGTTTGTTCTGCTAGAAAAGTTTGCCAAGGCACATTGGTTTTCCTTTTCACAGTACACAGATATTTGAAAAACTTGGTATACGAAGGTATTTGCTTGATGGCTTCTAAGAAGGGTATGTTGATGTTCAATTTTTTAAACACTTCTAAAATGTCAATATTCAAATGATCTTTCCTTGGTGGTAAAAGTCTCTCAGGGTATGGATCTTTTGAGACAAAGGGTTTCATTGATTGTGGTTCATTGTTGTGCTTAGGAACCGTGTTCCTAACTGGTAGACTCTTGGATCTCTTTTTCCTTTTCTCGAGACTGAACTGGTTCAATCTCTTTGGGTGACTCAACCTTATTGTTAACTTGTTTACCACTCCTAAGAGTCAAAATGGATTTTATTTCCTCATGTTGGACATCTTGGTTTGAAACAACTCCTATTTCAAACTGTCCTTTGGGATTTTGCTGATGTTGAGATTGATGTGGTTATGACACAAATTGTCCCTTGGGATTTGGTACTGGTTGGCTAGGAAACTTACCCTTCTTTCTGTCGCCAACAATGGTTGCTAGCTGACTCATTTGCTCCCCTAATTTCACTATGGCTTGAGTAGCCATGTTCTGGGCCTGAATCGTTTGTTGCAACAATTCCTTTAAGGATGACTTGTTTTGTTGCGGTGCAACAAATTGATTATTCTGGTGTGGCACATTAGAGAATTGTTATCTCCGAGAGTGAAATTGGTTTGGTCCCTATAGGATTGATGTTCTCCATAAACTTGAGATTGATCTTGTCTCCATGAAAAATTTGGATGGCTTCACCACTCAGAATTATATGTTTCGTTGATAGGGTTTGCTCTTTTATAAGCATTGATGGCTTGGACGTGCTCTTCCCCAGTTGATCTTTCTGGATAAAAGATGGGACATGAATGAGCCGTATATGTTGGCTCTGTGCAAATGGTGCAAGGAAATGTGTTAGGTTCACTGCTTGAAACTTTCATGACTGATGAATATTCTCAGCTGAGTTAGCTTGAGCCATGAATAAAGCCTTAATTTGTCTCCTCGTACTTTCTATTTGGGCGTGGAGATCTACGTCTTCCTTTACATCGTAAAGCCCTGCTTTGTTTGTAGAGAATTTATCTCTTCTATTCGCAAAATCCCATTGTTAAGAGTTTTCTAACAATTTCTCAAAGAACTCAAAAGCTACATCATCACTCAAACTCAGTTTACTTTGGGTTAAATCATTGTAAAAGTATTGCACCAACCTCCAAGCCTCAAATGCATGATGAGGAAATTTAAGTAACAAATCCTTAAATCTTTCCCATGCTTCATAAAAATTTTCATCATCTCTTTGCCTAAAATTTTGGATTTCCTTTCTAAGGGAAATGGTTTTCAACATTAGGAAGAATTTATTGATGAACTTCAATTTCAATTGCTCCCATTGAGTGATGGATCCAGATGATAATGAGTCCAACCACATCTTTGCTTTTTCCTTAACAGCAGAGAAAGGAAATACGCAAAGTCTAACAGAATCATCACTGAAATTTTGAAATTTGAAAGTGTTATAAATTGTCAAAAATTCAATGATGTGAGAGTAAGGATTCTCTCTCTCCAACCCCAAGCCATAAAATGTAGGTAATAGCGAGATCACATGTGGCTTCAACTCGAACTGAGTTGCGGTGGTGAGTGGCAACACAATGCTTGAGGGTTGACCTTGGTGTATTGGGGCAAAATACTCTCGAAGAGTTCTACCCCCAACATTGACTGGGTTTTCTTTAATTACAACTCTAAGTTGTTCGTTCCCTTGATCTGCTATTGGATTTTCGACTTCAACTAATGATAAAATACTCTCAAGTGGACTAAGATGTCTATTTATGCAAGTCAAGCGTCGAGTATGGTCTCGTGACCAAACGCTCATACAAAAGTCACAACTCTCAAATGTGAACCTAAACTAGATGCAATTTCTTTTAGAAGATGATGCACAAACAAGTCATTGGTGTCTAGCATACAACAAATTGATTATCTTCAATCAAGTGAAGGGGACAATTGATTTTTAAGGCCCAATCTAATTTGAAGTGGAAAATGATTTTTGAGCGCATCAAAAGTCAATTTTCACCCTAGTTAGATTTTTTCATATGTCTTGAATGTAAATAAGGGGAACCTTATTACGTAAAAATTCCTTAGACCACCACACTAGGCAGAGATGCGTTCTAGCCAAGTTTTACCCTGTTTGGTGTGCTAGAACTGGCTAAGCCCTTGAAGGGTGTCTTTAAGATCCAAGGATTTCTTACTATATTTAGTTACCACTTAAACATTTTTAAGAACCTCTGTGTTCCTAATCACAACGAGATTAGACTTGCGGGAAACTCTGTCGAAGCACCACTCTCTAGGCGAAAATGTAAGAAATGGCGGTGCAGTCACACTGGTCTTTGTCTGTGCATACCAACTGGCACTAGAGCAGCCTTGCTTCGAAAGAGTCCGAAACAGTCTATCCTATTTGTGAGGTCCTATGAACACCGTTCTAATTGGCTATAATTATTTGAGTTCATTTTAATTAGTTTGGCCAGGTTTGAACGTGAATTGGAGTGATGAGGTGGGTAATCAACTCCCACTCAATTGCAATTAGCCAGGTCCGCTTTTAAGTAGTTTAACACAGTTCGATATCTTGCAAAAATTTAAACATCCAAAATCATTCCAGAAACACTTCTTGCAGGAAATTCGAAGTGGGTTAAGAGAAGTACCTCACTTTTCTTCAAGTTGTATCTTAGACCCTGTTTTAGTTATTACAACTTAATAGTACAAATTCAAATCCTCACAATCACTCAAAGAAAAAAAAATCATAATTATGATCCAAGTGTCCTCTATTATTCACTAAGTTCACCAAAGCTCTTCTCCAAGTATCATTTTTGCGCAAAACCTTTGATCCAATGAACAAATGTAAAGATATTTAGGAAAGCAAAGATCATGTACATTTACCAGATAAAAATAAAACAGCAAACGTTAGATACTCTAAAAAAAATAAAAAAATCCTGAAGATGTTAAAATTTCCATAATACAAAGTGTTAACAAATATTGCAAATACACCTAAACTATGAAAATGAACCTAAACTAAACTAGTGATAAACATTCAAAATTGGCTTTAAAACTAATTTTCCATTGCTCTCCCTGGCAACGGCGCCAAAAACTTGATCATATCTCAAATCATACTGCAAGCGCACGGTTATCTATTGAGTTAGATAACGGCAAATACAGGTCGAATCCCACAAGGACAGCTATAAATCGGAAAACTAATATTTAAATCTATCTTAAAACTTAACCTAGTTAGAAAGTACGTGGTTGATGAAGTGATTGAACTAAAAACTAAATAAAAACTATGTAAACAAATTACAGTAAAATATGAAGATACTTAGGGCTTTAGAGATCACCACCATGGGTTGATGGTTCTTTTAGGCTTATCTCAAGATTTTATTCTTCCAATCATTACTCATCCTTAGATAGGTTCTCACATCATCTAAAGATGGGAAATTATGCAATGAAGCTTATGTAACCAACCCAATTGGATAATCATTTCGAAGATTATAAGCATGATCTAAAAGCATATAAGGATTTCATACTTAAATGAAATACTTAATATCTAACAAATCATGTATAACCTTATACTACAATCATACTTAAAGCATTAAAGGAGTGGGTTTGTTAGACTCATACTGGTGAAGACATCTTGAATCTATGACTTTAAGAAAGATGAAAACATGAGTAAGAAATGTATCCATGATTATGAAAAACAAAACTTCAATCGATTTCATTAAACATTGACATTCAAGTACATAGAGTATGTTAATCACAAAGTTGGTCTAATTTACATAGAAGAAAATACCTTGATAATACCTAATTGAGGTCATCCTCCCAAGGGGCTCACTCACACCCTAAGAGGGTGTTTAGCCAGTACTCATGGTAAACCTTAGATTTCTCATGGTGATAAACAAAAAGAAATTGAAAAAACTTACAAATAAAACTCTTTAAGACTCTAAATCTCTAACTCTCAATTTTCTTTATTTTCCAATCTTCCCCAGCATACTCCAAGCATGGGATATTTATAGGTGAAAAAGAATGAGAAGTGGATTAAAATAAAGAAAAAATATTGGCATAAAATAAGAAATTGTATTCGAGAATGAATAGTGGAGTAGGAGGTGGAATGTGTAGAGATTCCTTTTGTTATGTTGAAGTTGCCATGTGGATGTTTAATTTGATTTCCTCGAGATTCTTAGATGATACTTTTTGGGTTTGATTTCATGGGCCTTTGGGCTTGAAAATTATGGATCCTTGACAATACATGTGTGAACTTCCAATGAGCTTTTTAGCTGTTGAACTTAGCCTTATTGTGTCATTTTGTGCATATTTGATGATTAATACTTGAATTTCCGCGTTATACACAAAATACACGTAATGAGAGTATTTTATTAATTAATATGACATAATAAATATAAAATTAGGGGCGTAAAATGTACCATTTATAAGCCTATCACGGAGAATGGCGGTTTTGCCAACTCGTATAGTATGTTAGTATCCGTGACCCCTATTTTGAATGAGAGTTCAATAAGTGTCCCTCCATACAGCGGATTCTTGCCTCGTGGGAGCTTGTTGCTTTCGAAGTTTCCTTGTTGGGGTTCTCTTGGGATTTCATCACTCCCTTGAGTTCGATTGAGAGAGTTTTGTTGTGGTTGTGCCTGAACAACATTCGCTAGTTGAGTGTGATCCTGTGTGATCTTCTCCAACATTTTTGTTACGTGTTCCATCTGGGTTATGAGTAAATCCATCCGAGTGTCTATGGCAGCGTCGTTGGATACTTGGGTTGTCCAGACTATTGTGTGTTGTGGATTCGCATTCCCAGGTGCTATTAGTTTGGTGATCTGGGCTATTTCTTCTCCTCTAGTTGTTAGTGATGCATCGAAGGGGAGTTGTCATGATCTGCAAACTGTATTATTTTCTCCGATAGTTTATCGATTTTTTGTTAGGTTGTGGTGAGTTTTGTCACTTTGTGTTCTGTTTTTAGAAAAGGAAACTCGTCGTTCCTCACGGAAGACACCAAATAGATGCGTCCAAAAATCGTCCTCCTGTGAGTTTGACCTGCAAAACAACTGTTAGACTGCCAATGACCACCTTTTTGGTGGCCGAAGGCACTCCGATGGTAAGTCAGTAACTCTGTTAGAAGAATGATGTAAATTCGGAAAAAAACTCAGTTACAGTTGCATATCTTTGTCTAATGTTCCCTTTACCTTTTATAATGGTTGTGGTTAACTCTCTGTGTGACTTAAGCATGTGAGATGTAACAGAAGGGAATGTTTCTTGTAACAATCTCCGCCTTTATGGAGATGTGTTCGTGAATCGGTAACTCCCTCCACGGCTCTTTTTGGTGCAACATTCTTCTCCTTTATGAGATAACTCGTGTCGGGCCTGAATCAAGGCTTTGATTCATTTTGTATTTGGATTTTGGCCCTGTTTATTTTTCCTCGTTGGTGGGCCTCGTCCAGGCCTTTGCAGTTGGTTTTATTCTTCCTGGGCTTTAGGAACTGACCCAATGGATTGAGCATTGTATTCTCGTGATGGATCTTTATGCTACGTGTACGATCGTAATGATCAGTCTATTTTAATGTATCATAAAAAATTATATGATTGCATTTTCATGCAAATGCCTGGACACAAATTTCATATTAAAATGAATCATCACATTTTTTGTGCTTGTCAATTAGAAATGATAATGCAACAATTTGTAGATAACATTATTGAGGGAATGTTTATCATTATTTCATAAATGACTTAAAAATTGCTATTAGAGAATGCTATGGTACCTCTCAATCTTCGCTCTCTATGAAAAGCAGTCACATGCCAGGTATTTCATCCCAACAAATCTTCTCTTCGATGGTCTGTGATTAAATTCTGGAGTTGTGTTTGGTTCTATAGTTTCTCAAAAAGAATTGTCCATTATACTTGATAGAGATATAGTGGAGTTTTGCTTGTTTGAACTTTGGGTGCGGATGGAATTGAGGGTCTAGTTTACATGTCATATAGTTCTGTCAGGTCAAGAGGGAAATAATAGGCCCCTACCATTCCACCCTTGTTGCCTCGCTTATTGACGAGGAAACACCCTTTACACACCCTTTCAACTTCCTGTCTGTAAAATTTGCAGAAAATTTTACCATTTGTTGGACACATCATGCATTTTTTTCTTACGTGTTTGTAATTTGTAAATCAAACAGCGATTTGCATATATTTTGGACTTCAAATTAATTGTTTAAATATTATGGTTCTATAGATTATGGATGTATGTGGGCTATAGCTTTTGTTGATATGAGAAATATTATATGTTGTTCTTCCTTCTTTGGTAGCATTGAATTTTGTATTTGGAGTCACTACTTTGGCGAGAGCAATCTTCAACAATGGCGATCGTTATGCAGAAACTCAAAGACATCGAAGATGAGGTACGTACTTCACTTTCTTCTTAAACCCTAACTACCTTACCTTACCCTGTCATATTTTATGATTGATTGATTCTAAAACCCTAGTAATTTTAGTCATCGTCCATTTCTTATACAAACACCCTCCCTAGTCTAGTCTAGTTTAGTTATTTACATCAACAACAACATCAAACTGACTGATGCCCGCACGCCATCCTTTTTATATATATATATTCTTGCAGATGGCTAGGACGCAAAAGAATAAAGCTACAACCTACTCATCATCTTGGTTTGCTCAAGGTTTTCATCCATCTATTTTGCTTTTGCTATTGCCACTCTAATGTTAATTATTATTTGCTCTTTTCAACTGGATGGTTGCCTTTGTTATATATATTTTCTTTTTCTTTCTATTATAATTTTTAGTTGGCATGTTGGTTGTGAGATGATGATATTTCAGTTAACAAATACAAACGTAATTGTTTATTCATTCTTTACACAATTGTTGGCAAACTTAGGTGTTTTTGATTTCAGAGAAATTTTTTCCAATAAAAACTTTCAGAAATGAGAAGGGAGATAAATGAAATAGGAAGATAGAATGAGGAGCATGAGTTTTGTGATATGATCACCGTCCTCTTGGTTTATTATAAAACCGTGAATTTTTTTTTTCCTAAGAGGTGATCTAAGAGAACTGTTGTCAAAAATAGGGTTATCTTCGACTTCAAGATTTGAAAACTTTTCCCACTTTCTCTCTTATTTCTTTTTATAATTTTTTATATGCCAAAATTTTCTTATAATCAAACATACTTGATGGTATACCTTGTTCTCAGCACTACGCATGAGCTAAGACTTGGAGGGATATATGTTGACCTAAGAACCAAGGTGGCTACTAATTTTTCACCTAGGCTAACCCTGTTGAGAGTTTGGATTATTGTTCCTACATAAGTAAAGGATTGTGGATGCTTTTAATTTGGATTTTTTTTTTGGGTATTGCATTCATCTATGTGAAGGTTGTTAGTAAGACCATTCCGAACGCTGCTAGATAAACCACTTGAAACCTGGCTGCTAGATAAACCACTTGCCTACAAAAATTTCTGTCTTTGTGTGGAAATTGGTCCATAGAGCGCTGGCATTAGATGAAGAGGCGTATTGCATTCAGTCTGGCGTCAAGATGTAGTTGTTGTTTGTTCCCGGGTTTTGAATTAACGAAACATCTCTTCGTTGAAGGAGAATTGGCAGATGAGGTATGGTTGCATTTTGATATGGTATTTGGGATGAACACATGCATGCCTATTGAAGTGCCCACCATGTTAGCAGAATGGGTCACAAGAGCAGATAGATCCTCCCAGGTAGGGGTTCTCCATAACCTTACTCTTATTTTGTGGGAAATCTGGTTTAAAAAAAATGAAATTGTATGAGGACAAGGCTTGGTCAACAAATTATGTGGTTAAAGTTTACCATTGGCTTAAGTTAGTGTCAAAACTGTTTAAGTGTTGATAAGGAGACTAGGGATGAGTCAGTCGCTGTTAAAAGTTCAAGTGCCTTTGGTTTTGTTTTGGACCTTCCCTCCATCTGGTTTTCACGCACTGAATGTACGGGTCTTCAGTTGATAATAAAACAGAAGGGGGGTAGCCATTCGTGATGAATTCGGGGATGTAGTTGCACCCAAGCAATGTTTTTTTGGGAGGGACTCAATAATCTGGCTGAATCAATGGCTTTATTAGTAGGTATGAAATCGTGCATTCAAATAGGCCTGAGGAGAATAGACAGATTCGATGCTGGTTAAACGCTATTTTTTTAGGGAAATTAAGTTTCCTTGGTTTCTTCAAAATTGCTGGAAGGATATAATGGAAATTGCCAGCTCTTTAACCTGTTCTTGCATTCATATTTATAGAGAAACAAATTTTGTCTCTGATGCATTGGCCACGTTGGGGCAGGAAGAAAGAGGCAACTAGAGATTACAATTCTGTTAACTTTCCCAGTCGTCCATATAGCTTAACGAGGTTAGACAAAAGCAGGACCGCTTATGTCAGGATTTAATTACATAGCTGTTTTACAATGTTGTTGGAGTTGGCAAGTGTTTTTGATCATAAGGAATATTTTGTGGCTGATTGTTCACCAGGGAGGAGGTCTGCGGTCATGTTGGATATTGAGAAGATTGCTGACGTGATCGAGAACCGTAAAAAAGATTAATTCAGTTTCACTTTTGTTCTGTCCACCTGTTTTATATGATGGCATATTTTGTTGGTTTTGAGTTGTAGCTTTTTTTTTAATTAATTAAACCTTCGGAGGGGAGGGCCAACTATTAGATGCCATACCTTTATTACGTATAAAAAAGATTTACAATCCAAGCGGGAGTATGTTATGACATTGCCCAAAAAATAAACAAAATCAACAATTTGAAAAGAAACTAAACAAATAATACCCTAAAGATGCTCCTTTAAAACATAATACCAAAAAAACATCCACCTAAATAAATTATACCGTGTTTGTGTCCCAAATTCCAATGTTGCTAGCCAAATCGACCCAAAGCATACACTTCGAACCAGCAAAAAACAAAAAAACCAATCAGCAACCAAACCGAACTACTCTATTTTACACCATACTCTGCTCTGCCTAAAACCAATGCTCCAAAACTAAACACCTCTCTCTATTTTGAAGCAGAAATATGAACCCCTGTTGGGTCACGTATGCTCTCCACAACCAATCCCCAAACGTGCAGCTCACTCGAAATCCACCAAGCACCCCTGTTATATGCCACTCTGTTCCACAAAAACAGAACCTATGAAAAAGCAATATGTTAAACATACCAAAACACCCCAAAACAACAACCATTATCTCCATCCTCTTCCTTATATACCCTGTCTTACACCTATCTAGCAACAGCAATGACTTTGCATATGGTGACAAACCAATGAGTTGCACATGTCGCATATTTCCAACCACCAATTATTAACTGTCCAAGGAAACTTGCATCCCTGAAAAACCATCTCTTGATCAGTAAAGAATCAATATGAATCAAATAATTTTGTAGACCAAGCTCTTTGCAAATTTTCAAACCTTCCAAGAGAGATCGAGTTTTCGCCACATTATCCGAACCAATGCCAAAGTAGACTTGCCTAGGAGCCACAAAA
Source organism: Berberis vulgaris (assembly GCA_963556465.1). Taxonomy (NCBI): domain Eukaryota; kingdom Viridiplantae; phylum Streptophyta; class Magnoliopsida; order Ranunculales; family Berberidaceae; genus Berberis; species Berberis vulgaris. The sequence continues at coordinate 34,901,716 of OY747126.1, read as the reverse complement.
TCTTCTTCTACATCTCTGATCACTACACCCTCGCCGCCCTATTTTCCATGGATGAGCCATCCACATTCCACATTTAAACGTACCAGCCAAGAGGAGCCCAAAAACTACTAGAACATTAGTCAACGCCACCAAAAATACCTTAAAACCGAGTCTACGAAGCAAGATAGGATCCCCACCTCTTTTTTTTGGGACAAATAAATTTGAAACACATATGATCCAATGATAAACTTTAATAATCACATAATTTGCCGACCAATCCAATCCATCATATAATTTTTTATTCCCTTGGCACCAAATTTCCCATAAGATGAAGTAAGGTGAAACAATATACCAGTCCGTGTCCCCTGTCTCGCCCGCCAAAACCATGGCCCAAGCACATAAAAAACTAGCTCAAAATGAGCCCAAACTTCCCTAGCCAATTCACATTCCAAAAATACATGTTTTGTAGTTTCGTCACCCGATTTAACACGACAATGACATTTCAAGGCTAGCTGAAAACCAATCTTCATAAGTTCCCCATCCACTGAAATGGCTCGTTTAATGATTTTCCAAACTAGAATCAAAATTTTAGAAGGCAAGGGAGGGTTCCAAAACCTGTCCTGGATCCTCTTCCACGAAGAGTCTGACACACCGAGCTAATTGAGAATAAACTGTCATTATTGGGGACCTAGCTCTTGACATCCAAAACATGCTCGTATCCTTGTAGTCTGTTCAAATAGGTCTTGCGCCTTCTGTTGGAACACTGTACCAAGTGATATAAAAATTTCCCTATTCATCATTCTAAAGGAAGGCCATTTATTTTCTACCTTGCCCATCCTATACGATTAAAATACTCCCCTACCGACCAGTTTTCATTGAAAAAACTCACATTACCTAAACCAACTTTCCAGGTGATGCAATCAATTTTCGCTCCCTGCTTTTGACCCTGTTCCTGCTGACTTGCACAAGTAACGCACGTGAGCTACAAACCACCGTGGGGTGATCGATGACACTCCGATGCTAAAGTCAGATAGAGATCTGAAGAATGTGTAATGATGTAACAGGGAATTTGTAGCGTACCTTAGCTTACCAACTCAAATCTTATTTATAGTGCAAGGAGTCCTGGTTCAACCAAGCCATCGTAAGCGTAGTTTAGGGATGAGATCTCCGTGGAAATCCTTCTCTAATTAAGAGTCGTGCTGTAGGAGGGAAGTTCCCTGTAAGCTCTGCATTCCTAGATACATGGGAGATAGTTCTCATTCCAAGAGCAATCCGTAGAAGGGAGTTTTCGTGTATGGAAGATACTCAGGAGTTTGCTTTCTATTTGGAAGCAGAGAGCAGCTGTAGTTGTCTGATCGAAGCTGATCCTCGAGATACTTGCTTGAAGAGAGCTTATGGGTATCGTGGATAACTGTGAGACGTGTGGGCCTAGCATGCTGTGAGAGTCCGGGTCCGCTTGGCGGATTAAAGTTGAGCGGCCTTAGATCTGCTTGAGCTGGATTTGTATTGAGCCGATGCTTGGGCCCGTAGTTCCTCAAGATCATTATGACTCGTGTTCGGCTCAGGAGAGTGATTGTTTTCAGCCAAAAATTCCTTAAATTCCAAAATCTCTTTTATGAAAGGAGAAGTACCCACGTTAACCACCTGTTTACTAATGGAAACCTAAGGCTGCAAACATTTTTTTCTCACGCAAACATCTATTTGAATCTATGAAACATGGAGAGCTTGCTTCTAAAGTATGGTCTCATTTTTTACTAATGGGAACCACCTGTTTCGAGTCTATGAAACATCTATTTGAATCTATGAAACATGGAGAGCTTGCTTCTAAAGTATGGTCTCATTTGGAGAATATTTTTGATATTCATGTGCGCATGTCGGTGGAAGTCAAATATTTACTGGCGGCGTGGTTCAGGTGTGCTTCTTGTGGATTGCAGGTTGGTTTATTATTTGATTAAACCCCTTTATTTTATGAATGAAAGGAATAGAGGTTAAATTTGTGATCATAAAGGTTTTTTTTGGATCAAGCTCATCATGAAGGTGTTTATTCCTAAAAAGAAGAGTTAAATTTATGGGTTGTTGCAATTGTCAGTTAAATTTATGGCTTGTCAGTTATGGTGGTACAGGTGCCTACTCCTTCGATTTATACTGGGCTTTCCCACTGATGGGGGTTAGCGGTTAACGGGGATGGGTCTTCTATTGATAAGAAGGCTACGGGCGGTGTTGTCATTAGGGATGCAACTGAGAATTTTATAGCGGCCAAGCAACTGATTTTTGGAATAGGCTTTAATAATTTGGCAGAAACGGGAGCAATTATGGAGGGGTTGAAACTTTGTAGGACCATGGGTATCAGGAGATGTATCCTACAGACAGATTTTTTATTATTTATTTTTAGCTAAACAATGGTTTAATAAAGAAGCCAAGATCCCTTGGTTATTAGATAACTGGTGGAAGGAAGTCTAGGGCATTTGTGAATCCATTAACTGTATTTGTAGACATGTTTTCAGGGAACAAATGCAGTTGCAAACGCCTTGGCCCGGCTAGCACAGGTGGAAGGAGTCAATAGAGTTTATGACTGGGAACACTTTCCATATAGACCCAAGGCGAAATTAATTCTAGATAAAAATAAAGCGGCTTATATTAGAAGAAAATAAACATGTTTTTTTTTTTCAGATTTGGTACTTCTTTGGTGATATGTCTAGAGCAATTTGCAGCAGGTTGTTGGATGAGCTATGATCAGAATTTTGATTCTAGGAGCAACATTTTTTCTGCTCTGTTTTGGTGCTTGGAATTTTTTGATTTCAAGAGTAGAGCACAGATTGTTGTTATGATGCTCTGTTTTGGTGTAAAATAGGCTTGTTTTTGTGCAAAACAACCCTATTTTCTGCTCTGTTTCTGGGCAAAAGCAACCCTGGTTTTTTGACAGAATTTGAGGCTCTGTATTCTGCAGTTTTTGCCCGGTTTCTGGACTGATTTAGTTCGAAATCTGTGGGAGGTATTTGGTTCTACAGGATCTGTCTTGCAGGTTACAATCCTGATTCAGTTGGCAAGTTCATTTTGGCTGCAGGTTGGCGGAATTTATAGGCTCTGTTTCAGATGGCTGCTCATCTACAAGTCTAGGTGGTAATTTCGAATTGGCATTGACAGTTGGTTGGGAAGTTTTTTTGCAAGCTTAGAAGAAAATTAGTTTTCATTGTTTTTTGCTATTTAATTTTTAGAGATTATTGAATTGGGTAAAGTTGTAAGGTACCCCCGAATAGGTTGTAAATCTTTTTTTTTTTTTTTAATTAATTTATTAGTGAATAAAGGTCTGGGGTGCCATAGCTGCCCCTCCCTCCTAGAAGTTTAATTAAAAAAAAAAACATGAATTAATATCAATACCAATGTGTTATGGCCAAAAGAGGCAACTGAAGCTGATTATCCAACAGAAGACACTCGTATTTTTTTAGTCCAGATCTTAGTTTTGATGGGTATAACATGGCCTTTGAAAGATGGTGCCTTGACATGTTCGGCAACCCTATGGAGAGTGAGAAGGGGGTCAAGCAAGCTAGCCCTTGGCTATGGGATCACCAAAGCAGCACCATCATGGTGGCCTTTCCAGTTAATAATTGGGCAGTTGGGTATTAACACTTGGGAGCCAATCTTGCTGCTGAACAACCCATGAGCATAGTTCCAATGGATCCATTAAGGTGTGGATTGTTTGGAGTTCCAAAGAGGAAGCTAAAAAAATGGTTGATATGATAACCCACGTTTCAACACATGAAGCAGATGTGGAGGTGATGGGCCAAAATGCAGGAGGAACAAAAGATAAATCAGGCCAATGGATTAGGACTCAAAGAAGGTGGAGTCGGTCTCAATGCCTGTGTTAGTGAGGCCCCTAGGAGGGGTCTCAGTTGGGGTCCAAACAGAGTAGGAGGACTCTGCGGTGGTCCAGGTTAGCAACCAAGACGACATGCTGATTATGCAAACTAAGGAAGGTGGTTCTCTTGTGGACAAAATATAAATGTCCCGTTGGTGTCGGGGATAAAGGTAGGCCTGCCGTCACGAAGAAGAATAAAACCCTCATATCTGGTTCTGTCAGTAAGGATGGGGTTGAAGTCTTTATAGGTGAGAAGAATGGCATAACTCTGATGGATGTTCTTGGTGGGGACAATGGTGGTTCTCAATGCCCTCTCTACGGATGCAAGCTCAATAGTGATGTTAGGCATGGGCCTGCAATCCAAAATAACGAGGTGGATAGGCTATGGGCTCAAATACAAGAGGAGGGGGTGCAAATCACTGTTAGTGATGATGGTGTGAACAAGGAATGACCTGACCAAGATGATGAATATGGCTATAAGAAGATGGTTGTTTCTAATGTGGACTAATAAGCTTAATCATTAACAAAGGCACACAGTGTATGGAAGCTGATAATGACGACTCTCAACTTTCTTGATCCCATTTTTGTTGTGCATGCTCATGCTTCCCTTGGGTCCACTCGAGAGTTTCTAGGTTTTGATCTTAGGCAATAAATTAAGGATGACCTTAAGGCAGGGTTGGTTGACTATGAAGGGTTTGAATTTCTTGCGATGTAGATGATGCTCGTCACCATCTTGGACTTCATTGTAAGTTGTTCAAATGTGCAATGAAATATTACTTTGAAACAATCATCATCATCAAAGTCCATTCCCGATACTTTCGGGGTTGGTCATACGGATTTTGGTTCTCCAAGCGATGCGGTCTTTTCACATATCCTCGCCTAATCCATGCTCAAGGATGTCTTTCCTCACCACTTTCATCCAAGTTTTCAATGGTCGTTCCCTCCGCCTACACTCTTCATTAACTTGCCAATCTAGACATTTTCTAATTAGCGTCATGCTTGGTCTTCTCCGCACGTGACCAAATTACGTTAAACGCATGTATCTAATTTTTCCTCTATGGGCACTACACCTAAGTATCTCCTAATTTTTTATTCTTAATTTTATCCTTACGAATTTTACCACATTTATCTTAACATACACATTTCTACTACAGCCATCCTATGAGTAAGTTGTCCCGTAGTAGTCCAACATTTTGAATCGTATAGCATGGTCGGTCGAACAATTGTTGTATAACATTTCCCTTTTACCTTGCATGCATCCTTCAATCGCATAAAACTCCTGACGTCATTCTCTATTTCGTCAAACCAACTTTAATCCTATGGTCTGCATCTATTCCAATAGTCCAATTCTTTTGAATTATAGATCCTAGATATAGAAAAGCCTCACACTCTGGGACCTCCACGCCTTCGATCTCAATTGCATTACTCCTCCTTCGTGGTTCACAACCAAAGTTGTACACTTGATATTCCGTCTTCAAACGACTAATTTTAAAACCCTTACTCTCTAAAGCCCCTCGCCGCCCATTTAATTTCCTACCTAAACTTTCTCTAGTCTCATCAATTAAGACAATACTATCTGCGAATAACATGCACCAAGGTACATTTTCTTGCAGATATTTCATCAACTCATCCATGACCAAAGCAAAGAGGTATGGACTTAAGGCCAACCCTTGATATAGTTCTACTGACACTAGGAATTCACTAGACATCCCGCCTACTGATCGAACACTAGTTATAGCCCCTTCATCCATACCCTTAATGATATCGACATAACATTGATACACTTTCCTTATTCCAAGCACCCACTAAATTAACTCTCTGGGGACCTTATTGTAGGCTTTCTCAAGATCAATTAAAACCATATGCAAACTCTTACGTTCTTTTCGATATTTTTCTATAATTTGCCTAAGCAAGAAGATGGCCTCCGTGGTAGACCTACCAGGCATAAATGCAAATTGATTCTCCGAAATATTGGTTAAACTCCTAAGTCTTTGTTCTATGACCCTCTCCAAAAGTTTCATCGTATGACTCATAAGTTTTATCCCTCTATAGTTCAAACAGTTCTGAATATCCCCTTGTTCTTATAAATTTGTACCACAATGTTGTGCCTCCACGAATCTGGCATTTTTCTAGTTTCCAAAATCCTATTAAAGGGTCTAGTTAGCCACTGAATTCCAACTTCTTTCAGACATTTCATGCTTCAATTGGTATATCATCCGGTCAAACTGCCTTCTTGTCTTCATTCTTTTCAAAGTTTTTCTTACTTCTTTGGCATTAACTCTACGATGAAACACGCAGTGTCTCCCTTCCTGTGAAGCATACCCCTCCAAGTTTAACTCTCCTACATGTGTCTCATTAAGTAGGTTCCAAAAGTAGTCCCTCCATCTATCTAAAAGAGTTTTATCCTGCATTAAAACTCTTCCATCCTCATGCTTAACACACTTAATGGCTCAAATCCTTATTCTTTTGTTTTTTAACTTTAGCTATCTTGAAGATATTCTTCTCCCCTTCCTTTGTACCTAGCCTATTATACAGATCATCATATGCTTTCTTTTTAGCTTTTCCTACTACTTTACTACTCAACCTCTTAGCTTGCTTATGAAGCTCATAAGACTCTGGGTATCTATCATTTTGCCACTCTTTAAAACATCTTTTCTTTTTCGTAATAACTTGTTGCACATAGCGTTGCACCACCATGTCTCCTTATCATATAAACCTCCTATTTTGGCCTCTCTTAACTCTTCCTTCACACCTCTTCTTATTCGGTTCACCAAATGCTAAAAAAATTTGTGCTATTAGTCTTATTATTAGGTTCTAAATTCTCCCAACCCTCTGAAACTGACTAGCCACTCAAAATCTTCTTTCTAAATTGTTGACACACAATTCCTTGTAAGGTTCACCACTTAATTCTCGGTCTAACCCGTTATTTAGCAATACAACCCCTACTCTTAAGATAAAAATCAAGGACTAACAACCTATGTTTGTTTGTGAGACACTTCCTTGGTATAACCTTACAATTTTTACACCTACCTAAATCATGTCTCCTAACAAGAAAATAATCAATTTGACTTATTTTATGCCAACTCGCAAAGGTCACCAAGTGATCTTCCCTCTTCTAATAAAAAGTATTGACGATCCCAAAATCATTAGCTAAAGCAAAATCAAGAATAGAAATCCCCATAGTGTTTCGATCCCCAAAGCCTTGACCTCCATGAAGCCTCTCATACCCAACTCTATCCTTACCAACATGGCCATTCAAATCCCCACCTAGGAAAACCTTATTGGAAAAGGAGATTCCATGAGCTAATTTCTCTAAAGAGTTCCAAAAACCCTTTATAGTCTCCTCGTCTAAACCCACTTAGGTGCATATGTACTAACAACATGCACTATCTTTAGTTTTAAAGCTAATTCAATACTTATGATTCTCCCCAAACCTCCGAACGTCGACTACTGCATCATTATAAACTTTATCTACCACTATTTTCACCCCGTTCCTAGTTCCATCTTTTTCAGAATATAAAAGTTTGAACTCTCCTCCTAAATTTCTAGCCTTGTAACCCTTCCACTTTGTCTCTTGGAGACAAGCTATGTTTACCTTCTTCCTACGCAAGACATCCACTAGTTCTATTGACTTACTCGTCAAGGTTCATTCGTTCCATTATGCTAATCTAATCATTCTATCTCTAAATCTAGTCTGGACTAGCTTCAATATCTATTATTATTATTATTATTATTATTATTATTATTATTATTATTATTATTATTATTATTATTATTATTATTATTATTGATGATACATAAAAGCGGTCACATTCTTGAGCCATACACGTGTCATGATGATTTCGAGAAATTACAGGCCCTAGCGTCAGCCCAACACTGATTTGGCCAAAGCGATTCTAAGCCCGCCTGATCCAGTCCACCAGACGGACCCGAACTCTTACAACGTGCTAGCCCCACACGTCTTACAACTATTCTCAATACCCGTAAGTCCTACTAAGGCAAGTATCTCGAGGATCAGCTTCGGACGAGCAACTACAGCAGTTCTCTGCTTCTAACTAGGAAGCAAATACCAGAGTACATTCCACGTAGGGAAACTTTCTTCTACGGATTGGTTTTGGATTGAGAACTATTTTTCGTGTATCTAGGAACACAGAGCTAACATGAAACTTTCCCCTACAACACAACTCCTAATTAGAAAAGGATCTCCACAAAGATCTCCTTCCTAAACTACGCCTTCGATGGCCCGGTAGAACAAAGACTCCCGCACTATAAATAAGACTTGAGGTTGGTAAGCTAAGGTACGCTACAAATTTCCTGTTTAAGCATTACACCTTCCTCATATCCCTGTCTGACTGTAGCATCGGAGTGCAATCGACCACCACAATGGTGGTCCGTGGTTCACGCGCAGGTCTGCAGGTCAGTGGGATTAAGTCAAAGCATGGAGAGCGAAAATCAACTGCATCAGTTTGGCACCATCCGTGGTGACAACAAAGTTCCTAACTTTTCACTAGCATCGTCTCCCCTCGAAACGGAGAGATGGTGACTAGTCCATACGAGAAAGGAAAGCGAGGATAAGTGTCGGGCGCTCAGCCTGGCACCAACTCACCACCCTTGACAACGCAAGTAACACGCAAACATCGAGTTTGCACTCCTGGAACAGCGACAACACCAATGAATTCTAAGCCCGTCGTACGATCGTTTTTCATACACCAGGCTTGGTCAATGGTTAGGACGCTCGCATCAATGAAGCAAAAACCTGATGAAACACTGAAGTCGTATTTAACCCGCTTTAATAGTGAGTTAACCACCGGCCGCGTGTGCAGCAACGCGACGACAATCTCAACTTTTATTAACGGATTGTCGAAAGGAAAGTTCTACCACTTTCTGACACTCGACCCTCCAACAAACATAGCAGACCTAACGAAGGTAGCGCAGAGCTTCATCGCCCTAGGAGAAGAACGCGCAGCGCGAAGAGAAGCTAAATCCAATGAGCAATTGGTTAATAGAATATGCGTGCTACATGGAATCCATTCCAAGTTCTAACTATCCAACAGGTCCAGGAAGAGGGCCCTACAAGGTATGAGGATCCAAGCGTTATGTGGCGAACAATGGGTACCACACGATCGGAAGCAAGGCCCCTCTGAGCCGCTAGTATTTACGAAAAAAGACCTCCATGGCATACAAATCCCACACAATGATGCTCTGGCGATCTGGGAGATAAGGTGGTCCTTAGTGGACACAGGGAGCTCTATGAACGTCCTATTTTTCCATACGTTCCGCAACATGTAACTAGAAGAGACGACGCTGACCCCGGATAGTCGTCCGGTGATCAACTTCAGCGGCGAAAGACTGTCCCCTGTGAGAAAGATACAACTGACTACAATAGTGGGAGAACAATAAACTCCGAAAACTCTGTTTCAAGAGTTCATAGTGATCGACGCGCCTTCGGCATATAATGTTGTCTTAGGGAGACCCTGGATACACCAGATGGGAGCAGCGGTCTCCACCCTGCACCCGTGCGTCAAGTATCCAACGAATCGAGCGGTTGGTACATTGAAAGGAGACCAGGTAGCTGCTAGGCAGTGCCAACACATGACGACCCCGTCGCCTGGTGATTCTCAATTAGTGGCCAGCCCAGCGGCTAAGACAACCTCTGTTCTACCCAAAGTATAGGAGGGGAACAACCGACTTCTAACGAGGCACCAGTAAGCCCTTGAGGTAGGCCCAATGTCGGACAACCAGAGGAAGAAACCATTACGATATACCTCGACGACCCTCACAATAGCAAGGCCATTCAGGATTGGTTTTTGTTTGAACAAAAAATTGGTGAAGCAACTCATGGAGCTACTACAACGTAACCAGGATATCTTTGCATGGACCATGCAGGACATGGTGGGTATCGACCCATCAATAATCACCCATTGCCTAGAAGTAGAACCCACAAAGAAAACTGTTAGGCAAAATAAGAGGCTCGTAGCCCCTGAAAGGAATGCGGTCATAAACAAAGAGGTACAACGTCTACTCAACGCGGGCATGATAAAGGAAACACAATACCCCAACTGACTGGCAAACACTATTTTTCTAAAAAAGAAAAAACGAAAAATGGAGGGTATGCATAGACGACACTGGCCTAAACAAAGCCTGCCCAAATGACAACTTACCACTCCCCCGTATCGATCACATCGTGGACGCCACTTTCGGGCACAACTTACTCAGCTTCATGGATGCATACTCAGGCTACAATAAAATATTGATGCACCCCTCAGATAAAGAGAAAACCTCTTGCTTGAGGGAAAGGGGAATATACTGCTATAGGGTGATGTCATTCAACTTAAAGAATGTAGGCACTACGGACCAATGACTGGTCAATCGGATCTTCAAATAACAAATTGGCAGAAAACATGGAAGTGTACATAGATGACATGCTGGTCAAGAGCCTTCGCAGCCTCGTCCACATACAAGATCTCGCCGAAGCATTCAACCAACTCAAGAAATACAGGATGAAACTCAACCCAAAAAAATGCATGTTCGGAGTCGAGTCTGGGAAATTCCTAGGCTATATAGTGAACAAAAGAGGAATCGAGGCTGACCTAAAACAAATTCAGGCTCTTCTCGACATGAAAGCTCTGGCCAATAATAGAGACATTTAGAGCCTGACTAGGAGGGTGGCAACACTCAACATATTCATATCAAAGTCGTCCGACAAATGCCTCTCATTGTTTAAGATACTGAGAGGGAGCAAAGGATTTTCCTAGAATGAAGAGTGCGAACTAGCCTTTTAGAGCCTGAAAGCATATATGGGGAGTCCAGAGCTACTCTCAAAGCCTACGACAGGGGAAACACTCTACTTATACTTGTTTGTTTTCAAGCACGCTGTCAGTTCAACCCTTGTACAAAATGACCGAGGGACACAGAGACCAGTATATTACACCAGCAAAAACCTTTGCAGAAGTGGAAGCACCCTACCCGGACCTGAAAAAGTTTGCTCTAGCACTAGTTGTATCCTCCAGAAAATCAAGGCCCTACTTTCAGGCCCAGTCCATAATGGTCATGATAAAGCATCCACTCCGCTCGGTATTGCATAAACCCGAGCTATCGGGTAGGATCGTGAAATGGTCAGTGGAGCTCAGACTATTTGACATAAACTACGCTCCAAAAACTACCATCAAAGCCCAAACACTGGCAGATTTCATTATTGAGTTCACCAGCGGGCAAGAGCCAAAGGTAGACCACCAGCCCTCAGATTCAGATGTCCAAACGTGGATCTTGCGCTGCGACGGGTCCTCGATTGGAAAGGCAAGCGGAGCAGGGATAACACTCCTCTCCCCCGACGACTTCACTCTTGAAAAGGTCGTCAGGTTCGGCTTCCCCGCTTAAAACCATGAGGCCGAATACGAAGCCCAACAGAACAGCAAAAAAACTGGCGCGGGAAAGCTAAACCCAAACTGGGAAGGACCTTACAGAGTCACTAAGGTCAATAGGCCGGGAACGTACTGGCTGGAAGATATAATCGGAGGTGGGCTTAAACAACCATGGAATGTAGAACATCTAAAAAATATTATCAATAAAATATTTCCTTTTACCAAGAACTTTCAGTGCTGTCGACCCTTGATAAACCCGACTATGGCAAGACTCGAACATTAGCCCAAAGCCTAGTCCGCTGATGACGACGACTCGCTCAGGGATCATTGCTCTCCAACAGACAATGATTGCCAAACTTACCAGGTAAGCTTAGTCAGTTCGCGACTGATGATGACGGCTTCTGGTGCCCAAAGCCTAGTCCGTTGCGTGCGGGCCACGACGGCTGAGAAAATGGGAGTCTAGTAAACGCTAGTCTGCTGATGTCGACGACTCGCCAAAGGATTATTGCTTTTCAACAGACAATGATCGCCACACTTACCAAGTAAGCTTAGTAACTTTGCGACTGATGAGGACAACTTCTGGTGCCCAAAGCCTAGTCACTACGCGCGGGCCACGACGGTTGAGGAAGTGGGAGTCTAGTCAGCGCTAGCCTGCTGATGATGACAACTCGCCAAGGGATCATTCCTCTACAACAGACAATGATTGTCGAACTTACCAGCTAAGCTTAGTCAGTTCATGACTGATGACGATGACTTCTGGTGCCCAAAGCCTAGTCCTCTGCGCGCAGGCCATGATGATCGAGGAAGTGGGAGTCTAGTCAACACTAGTCCACTGATGATGACGAATCACTGAGGGATCATTTCTCTCCAACAGAAAATGATCGCCGAACTTACCAGGTAAGTTTAGTCAGTTCACGACTGATGACGGCAGCTTCTGGTGCCCAAAGCCTAGTCCACCGTGCAGGGGCCATCACGGCTAAGGAAGTGTGAGTCTGGTTAGAACTAGTTCGCTGATGATGACGACTCGCCAAGGGATCATTGCTCTCCAACAGACAATGATCGCCAAACTTACCAGGTAAGCTTAGTCACTTTGTGAGTGATGATGACGGCTTCTGGTGTCTAAAACATAGTCCGCTGCACGTGAGCCACGACTGTCAAGGAAGTGGGAGTGTAGTCAGCACTAGTCCGCTGATGACGACGACTCGCAAAGGGATCGTTACTTTCCAATAGACAACGATCGTTGAACTTACTAGGTAAGCTTAGTCAGTTCGCGACTGATGACGATAGATTGTGGTGCCCAAAGCCTAGTACGCTGCGCGCGGGCAACGACGGCCGAGGAAGTGAGAGTCTAGTCAGTGGTAGTCCACTGACAACGATGATTCGCCAAGGGATCATTGCTTTTTGACAGACAATGATCGCTGAACTTACTAGGTAAGCTTAGTTAGTCTGCGACTGATGATGACAGCTTCTAGTGCGCAAAGCCTAGTCTGCTGCACGTGGGCCACGATGCCCGAAGAAGTAAGAGTTTAGTCAGCGCTTGTCCGCTAACAACTCACCAAGAAGTCATTACAGACAATGACCGAGGGAGCTTGGTCAACCCTCTACCAACAATGGTTTCTGTCACAAGGTCAACGCAACAATGAAAAAAATAGTTTGGCTGAGAGGCGTTCCGCCCCATAGTACAAACTCTATGATCTACGAAGCATCTAAAACTAACACGACAATACGGGACAAAACAACACTTTCATTCAAAAAAGAAGAATATTTATCTGTCCAGGAAAGGACGTTACAACCATTTTTAAGGAGATGCATCCTCTTCAGCAGCAAATCCTGCAGAGCCAGAGTGCTCCCTTTGATGAATCGGCCTGAAAGCAGCCCTCCTATAGTGAGCAAAATCAAGGTCAACACCAGGATGCTCTCCACTGATCAGCTCTAAAAGCTCTAACTTGCCCCGAATAATCTCATACAAGATTAATGGCCTCCTGCCCAACACATCAAAATCCACCGCACCTACCAGGGTAGCGTAGTACCAACGCTTATCCGTCAATAGTTGCTCTGCCTCCTGAACACGGCGGAGCCCCTCACCGATTGCGGATTTCAACTGCTGTCGCTAAGCAGCCCATTCTGCCTCTGTTTGCTTCTTCTCGATTTCCTGGGCATCCAGATCAGAAGACCGTCGGTCCACGACCACATCCTGACGCTCTAATTCAGCACTGGTTCACCTTAGTTTAGCATGAGTCGATGCCAGATTAGACTTTTCCGCCCTAACTTGAGACTTCATATCGGTCAATTGTGCCTCAGTAACAGAGGTCGCGGCCCCCACAACCCTAAGGTTTGCGACAGTATCAAAATCCTGCAACTGACATCCGCAGGTTCGCAAAGGCCTTCTCCAATGCAAGAACCCTTCTGCAAGCCTCGGGGTGTAGTGAAACAAGATTAGACGACTCAAGGGCACGAGTGGTCACATCAAAACCAAGATAATGCAAAGCATCAACACGCGGACCAACTTCCTCCCCCTCTAGGTTGACAAGGGAAGTAGAAGCATCTAGAGGAAAGCCACGACCCCCGAGGATGCCGCCTGGGAAGATTGCGACATCCCATGAGGAGAAGCTTCCTTGTCAAAGGGTTCCCTTTTCCTTGGAACAACAACAGGAGGCACGTTCGCCTCCAAGTCAACAAGCCAAGACGGGCAAGGCAGAGCCACACTTCTCTTTCTCGAACGACGGGTGACCACCCCTTCAGCTGGTTAACCTAGCTCAGGGCGAGCACCATGATAACACCGCAGCAACCTATTACGCACAACATCGCTTGACATTATAACATCCTCAACTGATGTCAAAGGAAGTTTGAGAACTCCTCTATCCGCCTCTCTTTCTCGCTTAGAGACGGAACAACAAACTTCCATGAAACAGAAGGATAACATTATAACCAGCACCGCACAAGAGATATACAAAAGTATGCATACACTGTTGACCAAGGAACTCACCAAGATCGAACTGAAAATATCGGGACACTCTACGACTCCCAAGCTTGAAGTACTCAGAATCCACTGAAGCTAAGAACCAATGCTTGTCCCAAGATTCAGTGCCATCTGCCTCCAAGTGCAGACAAAGAGGACAGTTCAATATGTAGAGACCCCTGGGATCCAGTCGAGCAGCGGTCATGTGATGGATCACCGGCGAAGTCAAACGAAGGCTAGCATCATGCGCCCTCAGGAGGATCGCGAGCAAAATCTTGAACCCGCTCGGAGCCATTTGAGATGGAGGCATATGGAAATAAACAAAGTAGCGCCACACATAACTTGGCACCGAAAATCGAAGCCCAAACTGAAACATGCCTTGGTGCAAACCTATGTACCCATGATAAGGTACAGTCGGGCCCAAAACTCTAAACGCGAGAACAATGTCCAAATCACCTGGGATACGGTACAAACTACGAAGCCTGATCAACTCAGTTTTGTTGACCAAACTGCATTTGAACAGCTAGATGCAAGTGAGGAACAACGGGTCCTTGGGAGAAAGTTCAACATCGTCAGCCATCGATAGAAAGGACAAATCAAATTTTACATCAATATTATGGCTCGAAAGAACAATACAAATAAAAATAAGAAAATCTACATCAAAACGGTCGATATTTATAGGGAAGACAGATCGCACTTCCCATCATTGAGCAGTCGCGTACCCTTTAATGATGTGCGCTGCTCAAGGCAAATGCTTCGAGTCCAATCATCACGATGGTACGATATCATTTTTGAAGAGTCAGCAGGCCGAATTTATGCCCCACTAACTCGGGGGAGTAACTGATGATACATGAAAGTGGTCACATCCCTGAGGCATACACGTGTCATGATGATCTCGAGGAATTACAGGCCCCAGCGTCAGCCTAACACTAATTCGCCCCAAGCAGTTCTAAGCCCGCTTGATCCAGTTCGCCAGACAAACCCGAACTCTTCAAGCGTGTTAGGCTCACACGTCTCACAACTATCCACAATACCCGTAAGTCCTACTAAGGAAAATATCTCGAGGATTAGCTTCAGACGGGCAACTACAACAGTTTTCTACTTCCAACTATGAAGCAAATACTAGAGTACATTCCACGTAGGAAAACTTTCTTCAACGAATTGCTCTTGGATTGGGAACTATCTCTCGCATATCTAGGAGCACAGGGCTAACAGGGAACTTCCCTTCTACAACACAACTTCTAATTAGAGAAGGATCTCCACGAAGATTTCTTTCCTAAATTACGCTTTCAATGGCCTGGTTGAACTAGGACTCCCGCACTATAAATTAGACACGAGGTTGGTAAGCTAAGGTACGCTACAAATTCCTTGTTTACAACATTATGCATTCCTTAGATCTCTGTCTGACTTTAGCATCGGAGTGCCATCGGCCACCACAACGGTGGTCCGTGGCTCACATGCATTAATTGTGCAGGTCAACGAGATTAGGTCAAAGCAGGGAGCGAAAATCGACTGCATTAATTATTATTATTATTATTATTATTATTATTATTTGATGAAACATCAAAATAGACCGATCATCACGACCATACACATGGCATAGAGACCCATCACGAGGATATATCGTCCAATCTATTGGGCCAGCTCATAAAACTTAAAAAGAATAAAGCAAATAATAAATGCCCAGATAAAGGCTGCCAAAGAAAATACATAAACAGAACCCAAATTCAGGCTCGAACGAATCAGAGCTCTAATCCTGGCCCGACACGAGTTCTCTCATAAAGAAGATGAACGTTGCACCAAAAAGAGTCGTGGAAGGAGTTACGTTTCCATGGATGCATCTCCATTAAGGAGGAGACTATTATTAGAAACATCTCCTTCCATTGCGCCTCACATGCTTAAGTCACACAAAGAATTAACTGCGATCATTATAAAAAGTAAAGGGAACTTTCGACACTGGTATGCAACTTTAATTGAGATTTTTTCAGATTTATTTCCTTCTTCAAATAGAATTGTTGACTTAAGCATCGGAGTGCCTTGGGCCACCAAAAAGGTGGTTCTTGGCAGTCTAACATTTGTTTTGCAGGTCAAACTCATCGAAGGACGATTTTTTGACGCAACCGTTTGGCGCCGGCCGTGAGGAACAACGAGTTTCTTTAAATAAGATCTGCAGTAACAAAGCTCACACTATAGAAAAACAAACTACTATCAAGACCAATGGAACACTCCACAAATCCTCAATCTGACGATGAAAAATATGTCAGGCTGCCTGATATCGATCCAACGACAAATGTCGAATCAACCGTACCTGCTAAACATCCAGACGCCTCTGACATCTTGGGGAATCCCCTCAGATCCCCGAGTAGAGATGCTTATATCTCAGATGAACCACGTAATCAAGATGATGCATAGAATCATCTGAGATCTGAAGGGCAGCAAATCTCGAGAAGAAATCACCCAGCTTAAGAGACATTGGCTAGTAACAGTTCCAGATGTAATCAAGGGAAGCTAAGAAAACTACCACATAAAAAGACTAAATGTGAGAAATTTTTCGCGACCTTGATAGCAAGTCGAAGCGAAATCCTTAAAGCTATGATAGGAAGGGAAGATGTCAGATGGCCACCAAAAATGAGAGGAGATCCAGAGAAGCGGAACATGAACAAATACTGCCTCTTTCACAATGAGTACGACCATGATACCGAGGATTGTCACAATTTGAAAGAAGAAATTGAACATCATACCAGAGAGGGACGACTCGAGAATTCTTCGAACTCAAGGACAGAACAATCATCTCAAGGGAGCGAGTAAAGGAAACAATCTATGTCTTGCACAGTGCAGCCGAGGAAAAAGAGCAATCCAATCGATCCCGAAAGCGTATAGTCAGAGACTTGCGGACAAAGATTAGATTCCTAGAACCACCCGCGCAGCGCGCAAAAATGATGCAGAGGACTTTCTCGAACGAAGATGCAAACGAGATTAATTTTCTGCACAATGATGCTTTAGTGATCTTGGTCATGATAGCTAAATGGAAAATCAAAAGGGTGTTGGTCGACACTAACAGCTTAGCTATCCTCCTATACCTGACAACTTTTTGAAGGACGCCGGAAAGCAGTGAATATTGTTGACAAACTTTCTCATCGTCGACGCTTCTGTTGCGTACAACATGCTACTCAGGAGACCATGGATACACAAGATGGGGGTAGTCTCCTCCACTATGCAACAATGCTTGAAGTACCACACCGACAATGGTATCAAAATGATCAAAGGAGATCAACCAGCAGCCCGTGAGTGTCATTTCACAGCGATAAAAACTCCCCATAAATAGCAATTACTGCGACGACCGAAAGAGCCTACACAACAGCTGGATTAAAAGAGTTTGAACTCTCCGGAAAACTATACGAATCCAACCAGTCCGCGAGATCGACCTAACACTGGACAAACGAAAGAAGAAATGATTGAAGTCTACCTAGACAACAAAATGAAAAAAACAGTCTGAATCGACACAAAGATTCATACTGACCTCGCCAAGGAATTGATCCATTGCTGAAAGACAACCAAAATGTTTTTGCATGGACAATGAAAGTTTGGTGGGGATAGACCCATCAATCATTTCTCACAAATTACAAGTGAACCCAAACAAGAAGTCGGTTCGACAAAAAAGAAGACCGATGGCCCCAAAGCCTAATCAAGCAATAAATGAGGAGGTGCACCTACTACTCAGTGCAGGGATGATAAGAGAAGCTCACTACCCAGATTGGTTTTGAAACATGGTAATGGAGGGTGTGCATGGACTACACCGATCTGAATAAAGTCTACCCCAAAAACAGTTTTTCACTTCCACGAATAGATCATATAGTGGAGCAACTACAGGGCACGAAAGGCTGAGCTTCATGGATGCATACTCCGGGTATAATCAGATACAGATGTACCCTCCCGACCAAAAAAAACTTATTTCATAACGGAAAGGGGTACATACTGTTATCAGGTAATGCCATTCGGATTAAAGAATGCAGGGGCAACGTACCAACGACTAGTGAACAAAATCTTTAAAGATCAGATCGACAAAACGATGGAAGTTTACGTCGACGATATGCTTGTTACAAGCTCACATCGAGCAGACCACATCACAGATCTCGAACAGGCTTTGTCCCAGCTGCTAAAGTATAAGATGAAATTGAACCCGGAGAAATGCACCTTTGGAGTGGAGTCAGGGAATTTCCTTGGGTACATGGTCAAATAAACAAGGAATAAAGGCCAATCCAAAGCAGATACAAGATTTTCTCAACATGCAGTCACCGACAAACATAAAAGGTGTCCAAGAGAATAGTAGCTCTGAACCGATTCATCTTCATATCATCAGACAAATGTTTGTCTTTCTTCAAAATTTTGAAGGGGAATAAGACATTTGAGTGGAATGTGGAATGCGAGGAAGCCTTTCAAAGCCTTAAGACATACATGGGAAGCACAAAGCTACTAACAAAATCAAGCACAAGAGAAACATTGTATCTATATCTATTTGTGTCTGATCACACGGTTAGTTCGGCGTTGATACGAGAAGAAAAGTGCATGCAAAAACTAGTATACTACATCAGCAAAACACTCATGGATGCAGAAATCAACTATTTGACCCTGGAGGAATTGGCGCTCGCGCTAATCTGTCGTCAAGAAAATTGCGACCATACTTCCAAGTGCACCCATTACATGTTATGATAAAAGAATCGCTTCGGTCAGTATTAACCAGATCTGTCGGGAAGAATGGTAAAGTGGGCAATATAACTCGGATAATTCGACATCAGCTATGGTTCATAACCACTATCAAGGCTCATGCACAAGTAGATTTCATCACTGAGTTTACAGGAAGCAATAACCAATGGGCGAAAAATGAAAGCAGGGAAGACAACCCAAACCAATCACCAACGGATGGATTCTCCATTGTGATGGAGCGTTGAATGAAGCAGGAAGCGGAGCTGGACTAGTCTTGTACAACTCGAAAGGCATCACAATATAAAAGGCGATAAAATTCAGATTAAGAGCCTCCAATAATGAAACCAAGTACAAAGCCGTGATAGCGGGGCTACAGTTAGCAAAACACTTGGGAATAAAAGACATTAGTATATTTACTGATTCCAAGCTGGTGGTCAATCAACTAATGGAGGATTTCAAGTCAAAGATATCTGAATGAATGCCTACCACCAGAAACCACATCACTAGTAGAAGGCTTTCGAAACGCTTCCATTCAACGGTGCGCACGGGTAGAGAACAAAAGATTCGATGAACTAGCAAAGAAAGCTTCGACAACGAAGGATAATGAGAACCCACTCATCGTGACACAAGTAAGTTCTATACTTGAAAACCAAGCCGAAGAAGCATGCGCCGTAAATCAAGAGAACAACTGGACAACTCCAATCATGGCGTATATATCAAACGAAAAACTCCCTGCAAATAAGATGGAAGCCAGAAAGCTACGAAATCGGGCGGGAAGATACACGATGATAAAAGAAAAATTATACAGAAGATTCGCCACAAGCCCATTGCTGAGGTGCCTTGCACCAGAAGATGTTGAATATGTTCTACAAGAAATCTACCACGACACATGCGGGAATCATCCAGGGGGAGAACACTACACATAAAGCTCTCACATTGGGTTATTATTGGCCAACGATGCAAGCAGATGCTCAAAAGCTAGTTCGCAAATGTGACAAATGCCAAAGATTTGCCTCATACACTCACATGCCGAGACAAAACTTGATCCCAATGAGCAACCTCTGGCCATTCGCACAATGGGGCATGGACATCGTAGAACCACTCCCAACGTCCAATAAGAAGAATTTTCTCCTCATTGCAATAAACTACTTCACCAAATGGGTAGAAGTAGAGCCCTTCGCAAAAATCGGAGAAGCCCAACTCAAGAAGTTTTTTTGGAAAGTAATCATATGCAGATTCGGGATCCCAAGGGTAATTGTCGCAGATAATGGGAAGCAATTCGAAGGCAAGAAAGTTAAGGAGTTATGTGAAAATTTGAATATCAAGCAACATTTCTCGGCGTTCGCTCATCCACAAGCAAACGGACAAGCCGAGGTCACCAACAGGACAATCTTGGAAGTGATCAAAAGAAGACTTGAGGCAACAAAATGATTGTGGACATCCGAGTTACCCGACATCCTTTGGGCTTACAAAACAACAAAACAAACTCTGAAATGAGAAACACCTTTCACCCTCGCATATGGGTCAGAAGCAATGATACTCTTGGAAATCGAAATGCCAACATTTTGTACCGAAGAATTTCGGGCTGAGGTCAACATCGAAGCACTGAGATTCAGACTGTATCTCCTCGAAGAGAAGTGAGAAGCAGTCTCCATCAAAACGACAGCCTACCAATAGCGTATGGCAGGATATTATGTCACGCTCCAATTTCCAAGACACCAAAATATCTCAAAATTGAGACACAACGCCACCCTAAATAATTTTTTTCCATTTATGTCCATTTACTTTACTTGCTAGTGATTACATTGCTAGCTCATGACAAAAAAAGCTAACCCAAACAAAACCTAGACCTTAAATTTAAACTTACCTATCAGATGTCCGACCATGTAGACAACAAATCGATCTTCTGGCGCCTCCTACAACACCACCACCACCTACACCCAGATAGGGATACACTTATTTGCCACAAAACAAGCAAACTGGTCAGCACTTGTTGGTATGAGGAAAACCAAAATATGTATTCCCAAATTAAGGCATAATAACAAATAAGAGAGATAAACTAATGATGACAACTAATGATGAGTTCAAAACCATATATTTTCCCACAATCGCACTTTTGTGCCGAACATATCTCACCCTGACATGCCTCTATACACACACATCGATACCACTCCTGGCATGTATGTTCCCAGGCGGGGTGCCACTTCTAGGAAATATACGTTGCCACGGAAGACCGATTGTGCGGCCCAATCCTAAAGTATAGCGTGCATCGGGGAACTATAAACCCGATTAAACACAAACTCCGTTATCTAAACCGTGGCACTACTACCTAACAAGGTTTCATGTAGTACCTAGGGTTGAACAAGTGATTTGCACCAAACATAGTATGCATATCCACTTGACACGCACCAAACACAGTATGCATGCCATCCTGATGTACACCAAACACTGTATGCACATATCCCTAATATACATCCTCCACATTATATATATCCACCTGATATGAACCAAATACAGTATGCATATCCATTTAGCTAGAGTTGTGGGAAAATATTGTTTTATATGAACCAAGTCAAACACTGAAATTAATTAGTAAATTCTAACAAAAATGATCATAGACTTGCTAAATTAACAATCGCTTTCATATGCCATTTCACAACTCCAAGAAGAAATCATGATTCTTATTAGCTTTCCAGCATTCATGCAATTATGCGAGATGACATTCTCTAAAACAACAAACTTCAATACAGCAAGACAATAAAACACACCATTTCCAAACTTTTAAACTATCATTCAAAAGTGCATACAAAACATATGTTTACCACTTACTGCCCTTCGTACATAAAACTCGTAACGCCAATGTGGAATTATTTGTTTTACAAAATCGGAATGATTTAGTTATCATTTTCTGTAGGATAACACTTACGTATCAATATTTCAAATAACATTCATATTATCGGAAAATACAAGTTTATCAAAATTTCAGAGGGGACATTGTCGTTCACCTGAGCGGAATGGGTTTTCGAAACTCAATTCCAAATTGGCAAAATAACTATTCTGCAACTCCGCAAGCTTCACAAAACAAGCTCAGACTTAGGCAAGCCACATGAAAGAGGACCCAAACTCTAACAACATCTGACCGTTCCATTTTTTCAGCAACATCTCCAACGATATCGCTCCAAACACCCAAAAAACAGAAAGAAGTTTAGGACGATCACTCTGACGAAGCCAAAATTTTAGCGAAAATTCTCCAAAAACACCCCTACACAAACCTGATATACTCCGAACAGGGCTACACGCTAGAGATTGCTAGAACAGTGCCACATGGCCACACATCAACAAATTGCAGCTCGTCTGCAAAATCATCACGCAAATCTGCGCCTATTACCCTCTCTAACCACCTTTTTTTTTAATTTCCTGACCAAACACTCACCTGCTTCTACATGTAGGGTTTTCAGGCTCCAAATGTCACAATCGTCCCCACCAAAGGGTTTGATCGGAGCGGAGCTGCTCTCACAGCCTCCCACAACTTCGTTCGAGCTTCAATCCATGTTTTACTTTGTTTTTGAGCTGGATATGAAAGGTAGGACAAAAAAAAGAAAGAAAGAAGAATGAAGAAAGATTTGGCGAAAAGATGCGCTGAATCGTTCAATCGCAAATCAAACTCGCTAAAGAAGAAGGAGCAGATGTTCTATACGCAGAGAAGAGAGGAAAATGATAGGAGAAGAGAGAGGGGGGATCTTGCTTTGATAATGTGGGTGGCTAGGAATTTTTAGGGCAAATTTATAAAAACAAAATGAAATATAAATTCAGATAATGTAACACTATTGTACTAAATGTAAAAATTACGAAAATGAATTATCCATATGAAAATTTTATGGGTGTTACATATTACAACAAGAAGGTGTGAATCCACACTTTTAAAGTTGGAGACTGGGTGCTACGAAAAGTCCAACTCAACAAGAAATAACCTGGTGCAAGCAAGCTAAACCCAAATTGGGAAGGACCGTACCGAGTAACAAAAATCAACTGACCAGGAACGTACAGGCTAGAGAACAAAGATGGCAAAATGCTACCTCGACCATAGAATGTAGAACACTTAAAAATATATTATCAGTGAAGTTAGATTAAAAATTAGGACAAGGAAGTCAGATTTAAAATCCAACTCGAGAAAATATTCAACACAGCTAGAGTATCGAGCAAAACCAAATACAGGTACTGGATGAATGAGTCGGACATAAAAACAATAACTTCTGGCCGGATCAACCACGAAGTAATAAAGTACTAGGACATAAGATTTGGACTTTTTTGTCGACTATAATGTACGACATCGTAATTTGAATGTAGAACCAAATTCCGTAATCCATAGCTTATACACGACTAGAACGTCGAACATCGAAGCCATTCGTAAAAATCTGGATGAACGAGTCAGAATATCCTAGGAATGTTTTAAATAAAAGCTGACAAACTAAACATACTGGACACAAAAAATGCGAAATAAAACATTTCCATTGATCTTCTAAAAAAAGTTACAAAAAACAACTAAGAAAGATAATCAACATCATGGGCATTATCTCCAGGCAGCATGGGCTCAGAAGGTTCTCCGACATCAGAATCACCCAGTGAATCCAAAACATCTTCCTTGACATCATCAAATTCTTGCTCAGCAAAGCAATAGTATTGGGTCATTTCCAAACCTTGCGTCTCCAGAAAATCCAAGAAGTTGTGGTGATCATCAACCGCTATCTTCCAATCTGCGGCTTCTGCCTCCATCAGCTCCTCAGTAATGGATGATAGCTCAGCTCGGGTTGACGCTAACTTTCTGATAACATCCGCAAATTTAGCAAAGACTTCAAACTTGGTCTCGACAAACTTGAAATTCAGCTGAACAATTTGAATAGCAGTAGCCTTGAGATTGAAAAAACATTCCTCAATAGAACAAACAACTTCATCACGATCAGCCTTTCGGTCAAACAACTCTTTATCTGCAACATCCAAACGGGACCGTAACTTGCCCAATTATATTTCAGATGTCTCGAGGTCAAAAGCAAATGTATCACGAATAGCCTCAAGTTCCCTCAAAGGTGTCTGCGCAGAATTCACAACCCTCTCATGCTCTATGCACTGCGCCTTCAACAAATCCAATTGGCGGAGAACATGAGAAAGGACCAGGATGTGTCCTGCTAGTTTCTGCTAGATATGCGCCACCTGGTCATGAGCAGCCTTACCATCCGACCCCATCATAGCCGCATAAGTAAGATGCGTCATCCCCTCCATAAGATATTGGAGGCCCTCATCAATATGGCGATGTGGCTGGCGTACGGGCAAAAAAGTTCTATTAGCCAACTGCCCATGACAGCCACCAATTAGGTTGCGAGCGTTGTCCTGCACATCAGCCTCAGAAGGCCATAAGATCTCCTCAGGCACTGTAGGGGTAGGATGAGATGTGGAGGGAATAACAGGTGATCCCAAAGTCCCAGCCACGACAGAAGAAATTGTGAGCTTGAAATCTCGAGCTCGGGCAGCTACTTGATCCTCTGTTAACGGATCATACTCGAAGTCATCCAAGGTCTTGGTACTCTCTAGATTCTTCGACTGCCTAAGACCAAGGATAAGCATTTTATTCTCAACCATACGCGAGTCATCAACAGATGGGCCAGTAGAGGCAGGCAAACCATAAGAGGCAACAAGATATTTCCCATGGTCGTCTAGAAGACGAGAGACTTCTTTCTTACTCCTTTCAAGAACTTGGTTTACAACATCATCCTCCCGAACAGAAGCATCATCCTCCAAACCACGACCTCCCCTCCGAAGAGAAGCAAGGTGAGAGGAAAACCTAGCAGCATCAAGAACTGAGGAAGCAAGACTCTTCCTCTTCGACACACTGCCAAAACTGACAGCCAACATCTTGGAAAGATAGGGAAGCCTATTAACTTTCCGTTTCTTTACAATCGAGTTGGCACTCCTAAAACCCCGAACAACGACTAAAGTAGCTCGACCTATGTGCTCGTCAATAAAACCCTCTTGGGGGTCGACGTCTACATCACCAACGCGCGTAACAGTCACTTCTGAAGCATGACCCACTTCAACTGATGAATATAAATCACTACGGATAATGGCATCCATTGTGAGAAAATCTTCCACTAAGACCTGCTTCACCTGATGAAGATCGCAAAATTGACTGCAGAACTCCTGCTCTACCAATGATAGCGACAACTCGACTTTCTTAGGCTACCGAATGATCATAGAATCTGATTCCCGCGAAACCTAAAGTGATTGGAAGAAAGGGATCGTAGAACCAAGACCTTGACCATCCCACATACACCTCTCGCAAATCCTTGAAACAAGAAGGAGAACGCAGACAACAGGTGCGATTGGGGTTTATGCTAAACGCACCAAAGAATGCAGAACCCTGGCATTCATAGGGATACGAGCTGAGGCATCCCTTTCTAAGGTCTTAATCATTACTTTCCAACCATTATAGACCAATTGGGCTGGAGTGATACCAGCTAGATCCAAGTATTCCTAGATGACCGTAGGACCTGGAAGCCTGAAACCAGAGTGCAACATATCAGGATACAAAACAATGTACCCATGCTTAGGATGACAAGGACTGTCGCCTTCTCCAGGGAGAATGATCTCCAGATCAGTTGGCAGTGCGTAATCGTGACAAATGTTGTCCAGAGTCACGTGTGTTGCCCACTTAGGCAAAAAGAAAGCTTCGCAAGCATCAAGATCATCGTAGCTCAAAACCCTGAAGTTAGACATGAATATAGAACGAATGCAAGGAATCAAATAATTAACGAATAAAAAATGAGGAGGTGCAAGAGGAAGTAAGACACACTCAAACTTCTCTTTTTATAAGGATGAACAACGAAAGGTCCGCTATTGGGAGAACGTGCAAGACATGACAGCTGAAGAAATCCCAGAAATCACGCCAAAACGAATAGGTAGATGAAACATGGGAAAGATAACAGCAACAACAGGTAGCAAGAGCACTAAATGTGTCGTAATGATAAAAAACAAAGTCGTCACAAAGTTAGTAGATACATGAACATACCCAGTAGCTAAGGGGAGTAGCTAATGATACATCAAAATAGCGATCATCACATTCATACACGTGGCATAGAGACCCATCATAAGGATATAGCGTCCAATCTATTGGGCCAGCTCATAAATCCAATTACCAAGGCCCATATAAGGCCCACCAATAAGAAGACATAAACAGAGCAAGAATCCAAGTTCGAAGAAATCAAAGCCCAAATCCAGGCCCGACACGAGTTCTCTCATAATGACGAGGAACATTGCTCCAAAAAGAGTCGTGGAGGGAGTTACGCATCTCCATTAAGGAGGAGACTGTTTTGAGAAACATCTCCTTCCGTTGCGCCTCACATGCTTAAGTCACACATAGAGTTAACCGCGACCATTTTAAAAGGTAAAGGGAACTTTCGACACATGAATGTAACTTTAACCGAGTTTTGCCCAGATTTACTTCCTTCTTCAAGCAAAATTGTTGACTTAAGCATCGGAGTGGCTTCGACCACCAAAAATGTGGTCATTGGCAGTCTAACATCTTATTTGCAGGTCAAACTCACAGAAGGACGATTTTTAGACGCATTATTATTATTATTATTACTATTATTATTGTTATTAGTATTATGCAGGCAGAGTCAAATATATAATAAGAAAACAGTGCAAGTGCAGGAGCTGCTTGAGACATTATTCCAGTTTGCAAAAGATACTTTCAAGTTTCAATAATTCAATACACCAAAATATATTCTGAGGAGTTTCATTCAATCTAAAATTTTGTCAACAAATTATTTAACATTGCAGGCTTTTAAGAGAACGCCAACTGCTAAACTATCATGGACATACGGCTTTATCAGTATAAGTAACAAAAATCTTACCTTTATGCATAACCAAAATCTTACCTAGGTACATAAGAACCTTATGCCAAAAGATATCAAGGGTGTGGAAAATACAAAACATAATAATAAGTTGCGATGCGTTTAAATCCATTCTGGCTGACTTCAAACCTTCAAAACGAACAGCGGCGAGCCAGGAACCACCATTGTGGTGGTCGAAGGCACTTCAACGCTTAAGTCAAGCAACGGTGCAAAGAAGAATGGAGATTAGATGAAATTAGCAATGTGTATGTGTACATTTCTTCATTTTTTTCACCTTATGTAGCGAGTGTTCCCTCTTCAATTGGCTTTGCTATCGAGGGCATGATGAGGGAGGAGATCTCGCCCAGAATCTCACATGTGCGTGACTGAGTCTCTTCGACACTTGACTTTATTTATTACCTAATGCTTAATTGGGTTAAGAGTTGATTTGTGTGAGTGGATCTCGAGCTTGTTGTAGCTCAGAGATCTGCGTTCAAGCCTTATTGTTCTGGGCCA
This sequence comes from Berberis vulgaris, assembly GCA_963556465.1. Lineage (NCBI taxonomy): Eukaryota > Viridiplantae > Streptophyta > Magnoliopsida > Ranunculales > Berberidaceae > Berberis > Berberis vulgaris. The sequence continues at coordinate 34,874,455 of OY747126.1, read as the reverse complement.
AGCTCCAAGATCTGTGTCACGGGGCGGGTGTGATTTTGGCTTGGGCACTTGACTTACGTGCTGAACAGTGCTTTAAGTTTGGGTTTGCTTGGGACCGTATTGAGGTCTTTTTCGTATTATGTTGGCATATGCCACGTGTACGATTGTGATCACATGGCTGATTGATGTCTCATCAAGTTGCATAAGAATATGATTTTTTTTACCTCCAAGAATTCACTGAAGTACACAATGATTGAGTATTCATTGATCGATATCGTAACCTCTTTCTTGCAACTAATGATTGGCGATCTCATAAGCTCTGACTGAGACGAGCCATTATAGACTTCAGCCAAAACATGATTCCATATATGAAAGAATTTGTGAAAATATTAGGAAATAATATTTTTGCAACCAGGGTGATGTGGCGTGATCATGAAAGAATGATGAAATCCCCAAAGTGTTGTGTATCTCAAGGTTGTAATAAACCTCCTCTAATGATGCCACATCATCCTAGTTGCAGAACATAGTTGCAAAACTTGGTTCCCTAGCCCCACTCAAGAATTTGCTCAAACAACCAAAAAGATAAATGCAAAAACATCTTTACTTCTAGATTAAATTCTCGTGTTATCGCATATCTCTTTTTGTAACAAGAATTTAAAAGGTGAACGTGTGACAATCTGTCATCTTTTGAATTCCCAAATTGCCCTCGCCATCTTATAGAATTTTCAACCCATCATCTCTATCATATTTTGAATTCAAAAATTGCCCCCACCTGTATTAAGAAAATGGCCTCCCCATTCTCCAAATTTTGAAAAAATGCCCCTCTCCTTCTTTTAATGTGTGTCAAGATTTTGAAGTTCCTAAAATGCCCCCTCAACAAGGAAAATTTGAAAGTAGTATACTATAATGATGATACTTATAATAAATTATAATATTAGGTCGATGAGAATGAAAAAATATAATTAATCAATGTTTTGATAACCCAAAATTTGTTTTCATATTTAGTAATTTAGTGACATATTTGGCGAGTGTCGAAGACACAACCCAAGGACAGGGTGTCATGCCGAAGGCACAACCCAATGACCGAAGGCATGACATCATTGGCATGGGTACACGCTATGTATAAAGGGTATGGTCGTGCCAACGACACGACTGGTACACTAGTCTTTTTTAAAACCCATTCAGTTTCCATCATGGTAGCTTAAGGAGATCCTGGTAAGAGACCACATGAACGACGCCATCACTTTCAATCATACTACCCTTGGTAGAAGCTTTTTGACCTCTCTCTCTCCTTCATAGATGCCTTTACTCTCTTCAAGCCAACAAATCTATTAGCTCTGACATTCAAAAAAACTTCACATTATAAGCATGTCTTGGAGGTTACAACTCAATCAAATACGTGCAATCGGTTATCCTAATTCTGCTTTTCCATAAATCTTAAAGCTTCCAAGCAATACACCCTGAACAAATACATTTGGAGCATACCAAAATATATACATTTGAATCCAAGGGGATGCTTTTAATAACCTTTCTGTGTCTACAAAGATTAGCTCGACCAATTATGTCAACCATGCATGAAAGGTGCTCAACCAGTGGCTTAATTTACTAAAAATGTTCTACCATATAAAAAACAATAGCAACCCTTGTCTACTTGGTTGGTGATGCGTCTAAATCCGCCCTTGCCGATCTCAAACATGCAAAACAAACAATGGTGAGCGAGGAACCACCATTGTGTGGGCCGAATGAACTCCGATGCTAAAGTTAGGCGACGGTGAAAGGAAGAATGTAGGCTAGATGAAATTAGCAATGTGTATGCATACTTTCTTCTTCCCTTTGTTCACTTTTTTATAGTGAGTGTTCTCTCCTCAATTGTCCCTGCTATCGAAGGCGTAGTGGAGGGATGAGATCTCACCCAGAATCTTACCTGTGCATGACTGTGCATCTTTGACATCTGGCTATGTTTAAGACCCAGTACTTTATTGGGCTAAGAGCTGATTGGCGAGAACGAATCTCGGGCCTACCCAAAGTCAGAATAGTGTTTCAAGAATGGGACTGCTTGGGGCCACATTGATGCCTTCATGTGTTGGGTTTGACCCGCACTACATGTACGACTGCGATTGGGTGATTGTTTGATGTATATTCAATTACTCCCTCTAGTTAATGGGGTTGCGTGCAGTTCCATTAATTTGGCGCAGTTGTAATCGAAAACATTGCTCCTTTGCTTCCCACGTAGCATTTAATATCGACTTGATTGTTGGGTGGTCACCTCCATGAACATTGCACCTATATAAGCTAGTTTTGATTGGATCAGATGTTACCATTTGCTTCGAAGATTTTGGTTCTCAATCTTTAGAGAATGTGTTTCTATTTTTGGTCTCTACAAGGCATGAAGAGGAGCATCCATTGGCGGGGCATCCAAATGTTCTAACATTTACATCGATGGGTTTCAATAGGATATTCACTTTGAGGGAGCCAATCGGTTTGAGTGTGCATCCAATTGCTCCTCGTGGGCTTCCAAATTAACTTTTATATTATGGAGAAGAAGTCGAGGGCACCACTTTGGCCATGAGTTTGTCATCCAGTACGAGGTGCACGTGCGACTTCCTCAATATCATTTGTGAGATAACACCGGCAACCCTCTTTGGCCATGAGTTTGTCATCCAGTACGAGGGCACCAAATGGTTGATCCTACCACTCCTTTAGGTGAGCCTCTGACATTTCCTCCATAAGACAGATTGGCGGAGCGGAACTCTAGAATGTGTTCTGGTAGATATTTGCCCATACCTTCCTTTCCACCAAGCTCAGATTCCTATAGTGTGTAAACCTTCAAATTGATCAATCGGTCAAGCTTTGTAACAACTCTTTGACTAATGAATAAAGTTTGTTTTTTTCGTCTGAATTCGCCTTTTTGTAATATGTATGCTCAGAGTGAATGCGAGTCATTCTACTGTGCGGACAAGATTTAAATTGTTGAAAAATACATGTCTATGTGAGTAGACAGGGCCCGGTAGTGTAAGATATTTTAACTATGACTAGGAACTGGGTTGACCAGATCCGGAAGGGGATGCGTGTAGCTCTGATCCTGCTTGTGTGCAATTCCCTTAACGAAATAACTTGATTCGCCAATGGGAGTGAAATCACCGAAGAGTGATCTTTGTATGAGCGGGTTGTGCCTCGCAGGTTGACTGCTTCCATAGTAGGTGCTGGACAGTTGAAGTGGTCTGACTTAATTCCAAGCAGAACTTTAAGTACCAGTGAAATCACCTTGATCTGACAGGACTAGACTAAAGTCTGAATTTTGAGTTGAATATTGGTAGTTGGGGTGTTGCCCTACTCCATGTGGACTGTGACAACTAGACATAGTGGTGAGCCGTCCATGGACTGGGTTCGATCCTCTTGTGGTGAACTATTTGTGGACTGGGTTCAATTCGCGTGTGTGCTGCCTTGGTTCCTAAGGTGGACAATGTCACTTATGCGACAAGTTGTTGACATCCTAAAAATGACTAGGTTCGGCCGATGTGCACCATTACAGCCCTATAATAAAGTTATATTGGAGCAGTGAATCATCCATGGACTAGACTCGCTCGCTTGCTGTGAACTGTCCGTGGACTAGGTTCGGTCCGCACATGGATCGTCTTGGTTCTTAAGGCGGACTAAGTCACTTATGCGACAAGTTGTCGACATCTTGAATAGGACTAAGCTCGGCCGCTGTGCGCCATTATGGTCCTTGTAACCGGACCAAGTTATCTTGGAGCAATGAATTGTTCATGGACTGGACTTGCCCGTTTGCGGTGCACTGTCTATGGATTGGGTTTGGTCCGCACGTGGGTTCATGAAGTAAACTAGGTCACTTATACGACAAGTTGTAGACATCCTGAATAAGGCTAGGTTTGACCGTTGTGTGCCATTATGGTCTTCATAATCGGACCGGGTTATGTTGGAGCGTGACTCGTCCGTGGACTGGACTCACCCGCTTGCGATGAACTGTCTGTGGATTGAGTTCAGTCCACACGTGGTCGCCTTGGTTCTTGAGGTGGACTAAGACACTTATGCACCAAGCTGTCAACATCGAGAATAGGACTAGGCTCGGCCGCTGGGCGTCATTATGGTCCCATAATCAGACCAAGTCATGTTGGGGTGGTGAGTTGTCCGTGGACTGGGCTCGGCCGCTTGCGGTGAACTATCCGTGGACAAGAGAGTCCATTTATTGATAATACTTCCTTAAATGTTCTACATTCATTGGCATTTTTCAGACGTTCTTCACTCAGTTTTCTAGCCAATAGGTTCTGGGCCTTTTGATTGTTGTCACCTTGTAGGACCTTCCTAGTCTGGGCTTAGTTTGCATTATCTTTCTAAGTACCCAATTGCCGACTTTGAATTCTCGAGGTTTAACCTTCTTTTTGTAGTACTGGGCAATTTTTTGCTAATAGGCCACCATTTTGATGAAAGCCTCGTCTCTCCGCTCTTCGAGCAGGTCTAGGCCGACTCTTAGAGCTTCATCATTGTCCTCCTACTTGAACTTCTCTATTATGAACTTAGGCATCCCTAATTCTACTGAAACCATTGCCTCGGACCCAAAGGCCAAAAAGAATGGCATTTCTCCAGTCGGAGTCATTTTTGTGGTATGGTATGCCCAAAGGATACCTGAAGCTTAGAGACCTAAAGCCCTTTGGCTGCCTTAGTTTTTCTTGATTTCTTCCAGGATAGTGTCACGCCCCGACCCGCCACGGGAATCGCAGCGTGCCGATGCGTGAACTAACACGTACACAGGAGGATCGTAACCGGCCACAACATCATAATATAACACATTCTTGATACGATAATCAAACGGAAATAAAACTATGCTAAAGTTTGAACAAAATAAATATATTTGATTCGCCCCGCCAGAGTCATAGCGACAAAATCAGTATACAAACATCTAGTATAGAAATATAGTACATCTGAAACACAGAGGAAGCAAAACATACCCGTACAGGGTGGACGCAACCAAAAAGCTCAAAACACGCCTACAACGGAAATCGGGGCCTACGCGCCACGATCAGCAGGAACGCCAACACTGCCTGCACTCCAATAGAAGCACACCCCTTGCGGGGTCAGCAAAGCACAAAACTAGCTGGTGCGAGCGAACTAAATACAAATAACGAAATACTATACCAGAAAAATTAATGCCAAACAATAAATGATAAATAACAAGTTCTAAAGACTAAATCACACCGTGACTCTAAAGATAATATTTCTAAGTTCAAGCAACAACACAAACATTTCAGATTCAACAATAACTACCAGTTTACGATATATGCCGATCATTACACGTGATTCAAACATGGTAAATATCAAGCAATAGAAATAAAGACAATCTCATAATTCTTCCTAGTCTCCTAGGTATAACAATCAGGTCGAAACCAAACATCCTGTAAATTCTATATAAGTGTCTCATATCGTAGGTATCCGCATACCCTACGAATGTGTCTCACCCAGACACATCCCACAACGTGCACCAGTACCACTTCGGGCTTGTTTGTATCCTAATGGGGTGTCATCTGCCAGGATACAAACTCAAACATCCCGAACGACTGGCCTAACACGGCCAACCTAACATAATCAAAATCAAGCGCGCTGGGAGGGAAAGCGAGTAATCTCCAAAGCACGTCCTCCGGGACCCGTCCTACTGCACTCTATAGTGGCAAGTGCGTGCGAGAGCTCACCGCACCTCAGCAAGCTTGCCACATGCAATAGCGTCCACAATGTCAGGTGCGAGTCATCTCAAGCACCATCCAACTCACGATGCGAGCAAGCTCCTAAGCATCGGCACAACAGGCATTATAGCGGGGTAAAGACACTTATACTACTATCCACATGCACAAATTACAAGTCTGTACATAACCAAATGTACAAACGTGCAATCATAAACAATTCGGCAATTTTTATAAAACCACGACTATGCCAGGGTCCCAACATGACCCAATTCACCACAATAAATTTATTCGAGTCGATTATCATACATGCTTAAGACTCAAAAATTTACGGTAAAACATGACATACTATGAAAACTCGAAAACAAAGCATACAAGTCTCATGTCATTACACCAAAGCCTAATCACACCAAAATTCCTTCACTATTCGATTTCATTCAAGTATATCATGCGTTCAGAAAATCCAATACATAACTCACGGTATGATGTAAAAGTTAAATTCAAGATTTCAAATACCTATTTCTTAAAATAAAAATTATAGTTCCGCTCACCTGGGCGGAATGGATTTTTCAAAACCCAATTCCTACCGGTCGAAGCTCCAAACACGCCAAACCACGAATGCGGGACAATGAAAATTCTAAAACTGCAAGGCGTACTCGAAAATGAGTAAACTAGCCGAAAACTAGAATAAATAAATAAATACAATCGGCGCGCGACTGAAAGAAAAACTTATAGGCAAAAGAAATTCGGCAACCACCCCGCCGAAACCCAAAGTTTGGCGAAAACGCGCCGAAACCCTCCCTACTCCGGTCTGATCGCTTCCAAACTGCACAACAACCCGCAAACGAGTCTAAGGACACTCGGAAACAAGAATGCGAGGCTCACCCACGCACCCAAAGCCCGGTTTCACGCCGAGGAACCCTCCAAACAAACATGCACACTGATTTTTTTAAAAATTTTCGGCCAACCCTAAAACAACCTTGCATGTCGGTTCTAAGGGTTCCCAAGGACGCCACCAAGGCCCCAACACGGCTGATCGGAGCTATGGAAACCGATCAAACCCCAAAACCCAAATAAAATCTGATTTTTTTTTTCGAAAAAACCACAGAGAAAAGAAGAGGGAAAGAGGAGAGGACGAACCGAGGAGGAGGAGGTGAGCTGGGGTAAGAAATCACCCAAAAAAAAGTCGAAGAAAATCGGCTGGAGGCGAAGAGTCGAAGAACTTCGCACTCTGTAAGGAAAAAAGAAAAAGGAAAGAGAAAGAAGAAGAAAGGGGGGGGGGGGGGCGTTTCCTTTTAAGGGGTGGGTGGCTATGTGCCCCCACCACCTTTGCTGAGTACACCCCACCCTAAAAATAATCTTTTTTTTTTTTTTGAAAAACGCAGATATCACAGATAGTTTGGTTGGTGACTTCTACTTGTCATTCGCCTAGGGGTACCCTAGCACTGAATAGTGGTGATTGATGTTTAGGTTGGTGCAAAGCTTCTTAATTTTCTTGCCTTCGAGCTGAGTCCCGTTATCATTGACCGAGATTTTCTGTATTCCAAACATGCAGATGAAATATTTCCAGAAAAAGGTCTCAATTTGATTATCTTCTATTTTGGAGAAGGGTTCTACTTCTGCCCATTTGGTTAAGTAGTCGACAGCCACGAGGAGGAACTTCTTCTTCTCGCAAATGGGGAAGGGGCCCACAATATCTATCCCCCACTGCACAAAGGGCCATGGCCTAGTCATTGGGACCAGGTTCTGAGCAGGCATATTGTGTACAGGGTGTACCTCTGACACTTTCGATACTTACGGACTAGGTCTTTGCCCTCTTGCTACATTTTTTGGCCAATAGTACCCTAATGAGAGGGCTTTGTGAGCTAATGTACTTCCTCTGGGGTGGTTCCCGCAGATTCCTTCGTGAATTTCTCAAAGGACATAGTTTTCTTCGTCGGGGTCAAACACTTGGGTAGAGGGCCCATTGTTGATATTTTGTACATCATGTTGTTGATGAGCGTGTATTGTACCGCTCTGTTTTTCAGCTTGTGAGCCACCAACTTTTCTGCTCGGAAGATTCCATATTTCATGTAGCTAATTAGGAGACTCATCCAACTGGTCTACTTTCTTCTAGGGAAGGTTTCAAGGAGCCCTTTTTCCTTTAGGGCTGACTTCTCCTGAAACTCTATGAGTGTATCAGAGTCGTCTTTTGTGGACAAGGTCGTTCTTTCCAGATTGTCTGCTTCTTGATTTTCTGTCCAGGAACAACGGAATAGTAGAATTCTCCTTAACCTCCTTTTGGCGTCGATTGCTTTCCCGAAGTAGGCCATCAGTGTCTTTAACATTGAACTCACCATTCACCTAATTGACCACCAGTTGGGAGTCGCTGAACAGTGATTTCTTCTTCTTCAATTTCTCTTGCTAGTTTTAATCCGACTATTGAGAATATCATAATCCGTCTCAGTGTTTGAAACACAGAAGCTAATTTTGATAGCCCTCTTAAAGATGACCCTTCTGGGATCTGAATAATGATCTCGACTTTGCTACCCTTCTCACTGGTTGACACGTCACACCGCAGGATCCATCCTTGTGAAAGTGGCTTGGGGTTCTTGTTTCCTTCCTGGTTTTTTAATTCTGGTTCTCGTGTCACAGTGAACTCGACGATGAAGTCTGCCAGCCCCTGTGCTTTGATGGTCGTTCATGGAATATAATGGATGTCAAATTCTCCTAGTTTTACTGACCATTATTCCTGATAGCTCTGGTTTGTGCAATGTCGAGCAAAGTGGGTACTCGGTCAAAATTGTTATCGACTGAGCTTAGAAGTGGGGCTTCAATTTTTTGGAAGATTTTACAAGCGGTAAGGCCAGCTTCTCCGGGTTAGGGTTTCGATTGCAACTTCGTATTTTCCATTATTGCCGTCAGGTCTTGGAAAGCTTGTTCGCTTTGTTCTTCCTATCGAAATTCCTTGTTCCCTTTTAGAATCTTGAAGAATAGGCCATCCTCATAGTCAGGCTCTGAACGTCTTTTATGTTTGTGGGAGGTTTAATGTCGAGAAGAGCATGAATTTGCTTTGGGTTGGCTTTTAACCCCCTTTAATTGACTATGTAGCCCTGGAATTTTCATAATTATACTCTAAAGTTGAATTTTTGCGGGTTGAACTTCATTCGGTATTCACGGAGTTGGGAGAAAGCTCCCTGTAGGTCCACGAGGTGATTAGAACTATGAAGGCTTTTTACCAGCATGTCATCGATATAAACTTCCATTTTTTTCCAGTCTGCCCTTAGAAGAGTCGGTTCACCAGGCTGTTGGTATGTTGCCTCGACATTATTTAATCTGAACAACATTACCTGGTAGTAGTATGTGCCTCTATCCGTTATGAAGGGTGTTTTCGCCAGATTCAGTGGGTGCATGCTGATCTGATTATAGTTGGAGTACGCGTCCATCATGCTGAGCAGGTTGTGTCTGGATGTTGAGTCTATGATGTTGTCTATCCGAGGCAGTGAAAAGTTGACTTTTAGGCAGGCTTTGTTAAGGCCTATGTAGTCCATGTAGACTCTCCACTTCCAATTTTTCTTTTTTATCGAGACCATATTTACCAACCGATCTGGGTAGTGAGACTCCCTTATCAAGCTAACGCTCAATAGCCTTTTCACTTCTTCATTAATGGCCTGGTCGCGCTCAAGTGCCACCGACCTCCTTTTTTGCCTAACGTGCTTCAAGTCAGGATTGACTGCCAGTCGGTGTGTGATTATTGAGGGGTCAATTCCCACCATGTCTTTTATCGTTCAGGTAAGCACATCCTGGTTCTCGTTTAAAATGCGGCTAGTTGATTTGCCATCACTCGATTAAGTTTAGATGTTAGCTAGGCAATCCAAGTATATGGTTGCCTAGCACTTGGCCTCCCTCTCGGGCTGTATGGAGGTTCGACTATCGGCAGCGTAATCCTTCCAATCAGGTAGCAGTTTTGTCCATTGAAACCGAACATGGCTTGGTTCGCAGGAGTCAACCTTCTTCCATCAGCTGCATTTTGAAGAATGCGCCTAGAAAAAGGACATTGACAAATCTGCTTGTGTCCACCAATGATCTTATTACTTCCCAGTTTGCTATCCCTACCAAGATGACCAAACGTGGTTTTAGGGGAAGCAGACTCCCCTCATGTCATGTTGCAAGAATGTTAAGCTCGGGGCTTTTCTTTCCTTTCGTATGTGTTGGACGAGATGATCCCAGTAGTGTGATCTGACTCACAGTTCCCATACCGGTCTTTTAGTGAACGATTCGTGTGATTCCTCTTCTCATTTGCCCCATGAATGACACATACGATGTCAGGTATCACATCTCTTAATTTCTATATTGTTTCTTCTCCATGGGGTTGCATGCCCCCGAAGCCGATGAACTACTCCAAACGTCCTCTCTAGGTCCAATATTGGATTTCATCCTTGAGGCTCCTCCAGTCTTTGGTATTGTGGCCTATCTCTTTGTGATAAAAACAATGCTTATCTTTTTCATGGTTTGAAGGATCCCCTTTGAGTTTTGATGGCCACTTGATGTCTTCCTATTTCCCCATTGCGGATAGGATATTGGATAGACTGGAGTTGAGTGGAGTGTAATAGGGGTATTTGGAACCGTTGGCCTTGTATGGCTTTGCTTGGCTGGACCCAACCTGGTTCTCGCAGCATTTTTGCTTGGAACTATTTCCCCTTTCATCCCTGTCATTGGCTCTGGAGGAGTGTTTTGCCTCGCTTTCCCCCTTCCTAGCTTCCAACATTTCCTTCAGGGTGATGTAATTCTTGGACGCTTTTCAACAGACCCGACATATCTGCTGGGGTTCCAGTGTGAGAAAGTTATAAAAGTGACCTCCTCGGAGGCAAAAAGTGAAAGCGGTGACCGACGTGTTGTCACTGAAACCGTCAAGCAGAGTCAGTGCAACCTTCTTGCAGGTTAGTGGGAAAATTTCTACACAAGATGGCTTCTGATCGAACATTTTTTCAGTGCCATCACATGGTGGTAATGACGCATATGATCTGATAGATTTGATATTCTGTCATAGAACTCGAGCTTTGGGGGGATGAATTTCTTGGTAGGGGCGTGCATGATCTCTTTTGAGAATGGAGGGACAGTGAGATCATACAACACATCTGGATCGGTCGCCCCTTATCAGAACGGGTTCTTAACCGTGATCTTGCCTGTCTTTGGGGAATGGTCCCCATGATCCCAATCATCTTTTAAGCTTCCCTACCAGCCAGCTCTCCGCTCCTCCATGAGGAGGTTCTCTCTTTCCTGTACGTGCTCTCGAGCGCCCTCTTGGGTCTAGGACTCCTAGGTTCCCGCCGTTCTCGGATGATTGTTGTTGATCCAGGGTGAGCCTTGCTACCACCCGCTCTAGATGATCCATGTGGAATAGGATCTGATCTATCTAGGGTTAATCGTGGATGCCTCAGTGGTTGGGTTGTGCGACTGTTCTGCTTTCTCGATTGGATACATTTGGTCTTGTGGTGGGGCTTCCCAGGCCGGAGTGTTGTCTGGTTGTTGTGGGTTCGAGATCTGGTGTTGGTCACCGTGTCTTGATGTTTTGTTGGTTCAAAAGAGTTTATATGTTTGTTTTAAAGAAAAATTGTCGTTCTCCACACAAATGACGCCAAACTGATGTGTCCAAATCCATCCTTGCTGATGTGGAACCTACAAAACGAACAACGGTGAGCCAGGAACCACCGTTGTGGTGGTTCCTGGCAATTCGATGCTAAAATCAGGCGACGGTGCAAAGAAGAATGTAGACTAGATGAAATTAGCAATGTGTATGCATACCTTTCTTCTTCCCTTTGTTCACCTTTTATAGCCAGTGTTCCCTCCCCAACAGTCCCTGTTATCGAGGGCCTGATGGTGGGAGGAGATCTCACCTAGAATCTTACTTGTGCATGACTGAGTCTCTTTTGCAGTTGGCTCTGTTTAGGACCCAATGCTTGATTGGGTTAAGAGCTGATTGTTGCAAACGAATCTCAGACCTACGACAGCTCAGAGATCTGTGTTCGGGCTTTATTGTCCTAGGCCAAGCTCCAAGAGACGTGCCACGTGGGCTGGCGTGATTTTGGGCTTGGACGCCTGACTTACGATCTGAACAATGTTTTAAGAATGGGCCCGGTTGGGGCCGCGTTGAAGCCTTCTCGTGCTTGGTTTTACTTGCGCCACGTGTATGACCGTGATTGGGTGATTGTTCAATATTTCATCAATTGCAATGAGAACAAAGCTGACAAAAACTGCAACAAAAATCACCTGATTAGCTTTACCCCATGCATTCCCATCTGTAAAAAAAATAAAACCCCTCGTTTACAAGCCCATGAAGATAAAAACTCAAAATCGTAGCAGTAGTCCATGCAAATACATCCTTACTCTGTTGTCTACACAAAGACATTGATTGGTCTTCCACACAGCTACATTAATTTAACATACATGTCAATAAGTGCAGTTCCACTACACCAAATTGGCATATTTGTAACAACTTAAAAAATAGTAACACTTTTGAGCTATTACAATCCACCAAACAATTTCAAGTCAAAACTAAATTTAGTCAACAAAATGAAAAATAGCTACAAAAAAAAAGTGATACAATAAATTAGATCACCATGAATAACATCACTTGTAAGCCCATACTATTTGTGATGATACAATTATTGAATCACTTTGTTTGTGAAAATGTGTAAAATTATTTTGTTGATTGTTATAGCTCAAAAGTGTTACTGTTTTTTGTATTGTTACAAAAATGCCAATTTGGTGTAGTGTTCTAATCACCATATGACTACCGATTTCTTTGCAAATAAGCCTGCACCCATTTCCTCTAACCATAGCACCAAAAGAAGGTGAAATGACGATAGCTATTGTATGATAATTTGCATCCAAGGAAGAAATCCCAAGCCTCCTTAAACAGTAGAACCAATCCTGTCATATGGAATTCTAGGATACCTCATTTCTCTTATTCATCTCCAATTCAAGTGCTCCACCCTTAAGTACCATGTAAACGATAAGTTCCAAGAAAAAATCCCTTGTAAAATTTTTATCAAAAACCCCCACATTCAAAATCCCCAACCTTAGAATACGTAACTGCAGTGAGTTTTGAATAAACCAATCTTAACGATACAAGTATGTACACCACTAGTAATATCACATCGGTTAGTGCATTCCTTCACCTGGTAAGGTAATTGGATTGACCTGCATTTGCTTATTTATAAAGAGGATGAATGGACCCACCTCAACCCTTAATCATAGACTAATGAGCTTTAAGGGGCGTGTGTATATGTCTGATCAGATATAAATTTTCGAAAATTTGAAACTATGATAGTTAACTATTTGACTAATATGTTTAGTAAACTGTCCCGTTTAGACATTGCCTCTGAATTTTATCAACACTAATAAACTTTTGAATAGCTTATAAATCAATGATTTCCATGAGTTAGAGATTCAAATTAAAGCTTAAACAAACACTTCATACCCCCTCTTATCAAGACACACCTCTAGTCAAAGTTTTCCTCTTAATCAGAGGTTAGGAGTCTAACTCAAACAAACGTCCCCTAGTTTTATCATAGCCATAACGAAACCTCAGTTTTAGAGGCCCAAAGCCCTAAAAAAACATCTCAGAAAAATTGAAACCCATTTGACTTTGAAGAGTCTCGGTAGAGAGAGGCTAAAAGACTCAATTTCTAGTTTGACTGTCAGCTTAGGACTAATTAAGTTTCATTTAGCTAAAAGAAAATTGTCAAGACATGACTAGATTGTTCGTTATATTGACTCAGCTACATTTGAGCTAAATTATAAGTACAATTAGTGATTTATATTACAACATTGTGTTAAAGCTTTAGCTATTTTGACATACGTGAATGGAAATGCGCATTTAAAACTTTTTTTTACCCCTTCTACCCCAAATGCTGCGCATTTTAAAACTTTTTTTTACCCCTTCTACCCCAAATGCCATTGACGGGGTTCGAACCCTAGACTTGTGATTACATCTGCCACAAGTCTACTACTAGGCTGGTACCCCCATTGACTGGAAATGCGCGTTAAAATGTGATATAGTTGGATTTTTCAAGTAAATAAATGAAACTTAACTGGGTCCTAAACTAGTAGTAAAACCTCAAATGAGTCATTTTAATCCAATGTCCCTAAAATAAAATAAAATTATAAAATTTTTGGGTAGCCCCAAATTAGACATTTCTTTGGGAGATCATGGCAATAAAAATGCAAAAAAAAAAAAGAAAAGAAAAAAGGGGGTTCTTTATTTGAAGGCACAACAAGAGAGGTTTGGGGAGATAACAAAAACAAAGTTGTTCTTAATCTAGTGACATAACGACATATTTTTTAAGATAACAATACATATAGATTGTATTTCTACACGAACAAGTATCTATAACATGTTTTATGACAACCTCAACCACTGTCATCAATTGAAATATCGTGTACGTATCTCGAGGTATATCAATTATAGTTGGACTAGAAAAAAAAAGTAGTTGTTAGATTTATTCTACTTATTTTGATTGAATATGTTTCCATAGATAAAAAAGAACAAAAAGAAAAAAATTTCATAGTCATTAATGTGTCCAAATCAGTCCTGATTAATTCCTGAGCTACAAAAATTAACAATGAGCAAAGGACCACCTTTGTGGTGGGCGAAGGCACTTCAATTCTAAAGTTAGGTGATTGAGTAAGGATGGATGTAAACTGTAAATTAGATTGCAAGTGTGTACATTTCTCATCCATTTGTTCACCTTATATAGTGAATATTTCATTCCTTCATTGACTATATCGTCAAGGTGTGATGGAGGGAGGAGATATAGATCTTACCCTTCCATGATTGCACTGTATTCGGGATTTGGATCTGTTTGAGACTTGATGCAATCATTTTCCGCTCCCTGCTTTGACCTAGTCCTGTTGACCTGCACAAATAACGAACGTGAGCCACGGACCACCGTTGTGGTGGCCGATGGCACTTCAATGCTAAAGTCAGACAAGTATCTGAGAAAGGTGTAATGTTGTAAACAGAGGATTTGTAGCGTACCTTAGCTTACCAACCTCATTTCTTATTTTACAGTGCAGAAGTCCAGGTTCTACCAGGCCATCGAAGGCGTAGTTTAGGAAGAACTTCCCTGTTAGCCCTGTCATCCTAGATATGTGGAAGATAGATCCCAATCCAAGAGTAATCCGTAGAAGGAAGTTTTCCTGCGTGGAATATACTCTAGTATTTGCTTCCTAGTTGGAAACATAGAGTTGATGTAATTGCCTATCTGAAGCTGATTGTGATACCCTTGTGTGGGTGGACCTGAGGGGGAGGGTGAGGGAGAAGCCCAAGAGCACATGGATCCCAAGAGGGTTGGCAAGCTACAAAGGGGAGATCGTAGTCCCATATCATCTGGGTGCGGGAGGGTGATGTATTATATATGTACGAGGTTGGATCTATAAAGTACTACGCGTTTTAAAGCCAAGCTGACCTTGGGTCCAAAGTGGACAATATGTACTATATATGTACAAGGTTGAAATGCTTGTTCGCACTCTTCGTTCCAAAACAATCTTTTGCTTCCTCTTAGTAACTTAAAGAAAGGAAGGCCTTTGGCAGACGACTTTGATATAAATCTGTTGAGCGCTGCTACCCTCCCAGTCAGGCTCTAAACATTTCTATTGTTGGCTGGGGCTTTCATATCGAGAAGGGCTTGAATATTCGTTATGTAAGCTTTTATCCCCCTTTTGTTCACAATATAGCCTACAAATTTCAAGACTCGGCTCCGAACGTGCACTTTTGTCGGTTGAGCTTCATCTGGTATTTCCCGAGATCATGCATGTGGTCAAGGCTGTGAGGGCTTTTGACCAGCATGTCGTCTATGTAAACCTCCTTATATATGCCGATCTGTTCTTTGAACATTTGGTTGACTAGTCGTTGGTATGTAGCGCCTGCGTTCTTTAAGCCGAATGACATCACCCTATAGCAGTATATTCCATTTTCCATCAAGAAAGAGGTGCATTAATATTTGATTGTAGCCTTAATAGGCATCCATGAAGTTGAGTAAGCTGTGCTCTGAAGTGACGTCTACGATCTGGTCGATGCAGGGGAGTGGGAAGCTGTCCTTTGGGCAGGCTTTGTTCAGGTCAGTGTAGTCTACACATACTCTCCATTTCCCATTTTTCTTCTTCACAAGAACGGTGTTTGCCAGCCAGTCGGGGTATTGTGCTTCCTTTATCATGCCCGCAGTGAGTAAACATTGTACCTCTTCGTTTATGATTGCGTTCCTTTCGTGCTCTATGAGCCTCTTCTTCTGCCTGGCAGTTTTCCTCGAGGGGTCCACCTCTAGGCGATAGGTAATTATTGATGGTTCGATCCCCATCATGTCCCGCATGGTCCATGCGAAGATGTCTTGGATACGTTGTAGCAGCTCCATGAGTTGCTTCACCAATTCTTTGTTTAAGCGAGAACCAATTTGGGTAGCCTTGCTGTTGTTAGGGTTGTCAAGGTAGATTGTAACAGTCTCTTCCTCTGGTTGTCCTATATTGGGCCTACCCTGAGGGCTTGCTGGTGCCTCGTTATTCGGGGTCGGCTATTCTCCTCTTATGCTTCGGGTAGAATGGAGGGCCATCTTAACCGTTGGCCTAGCCACTGATTGAGAATCTCCTTTCAATGTACCAACCGCTCGGTTCGTTGGATACTAGATGCACTGGTGTAGAGTGGAGATCGCCGCTTTCATCTGGTGTATCCAGGATCTCCCTAGGACTGCATTATACGCCGAAGGCACGTCGATTACTATGTACTCTTGAAACAAGGTTTTCTGAGCTGATTCCTTGCCACTAAAGTCGATTATTAAGGGTCAACATTGTCTCTTCTAGTTGCATGCTGAGGAATGTACAGAGGAACAATACGTTCATCGAGATCCCTGTGTCTACTAAGGACCTCTTTTTTACCTCCCAGCCTGCCAGGGAAATTGTTACCACCAGGGCGTCATTGTGCGGGAGTTGTATGCCTTGGAGAATTTTTTCAGTAAATACTAGCGGCGCGGAAGGGCCTTGCTTTCGATCATGCAGTATCAGCTGCTAACCGCGTATCGCTTGGATCCTCATACCCCGGAGAGCCCTTTTCCTAAACCTGTTAAATAGTTCAGATTCGGAATGGGCTTTATGAAGCACACATATTCTGTTGACCGATTGTTCCCTGGGTTTGGTTGCCTGTTCTCCTCCTAGGGTAATGAAGCTTCGCGCTTCCTTTGTTAAGTCTATCATACTTGCCAGAAGGTTCAGTGTTAGAAAGTTGTAGAACTTTCCTTTTTGCAGTCCGTTAACGAAGGCTGAGATGGCTGTTATGTCGTTGCACACGTTGATGGTAGTTAACTCACTGTTAAAACGGGTTAATTATGCCTTTAGTGTCTCATCTGGCCTTTGCTTCGTTGATGTGAGCGTCTTCATCATTGACAAAGCCTGCATTATCGAGGGTGGTGAAGCAGCACCAAGCTGAGTGCTCGACGCTTCCTCTCGCTCTCTCTCATTGGGCGATCTAGTCACCATCTCTCAATGTTTTGAAGGGAGACGGTGCTAGTGAAAAGTTAGGAACTTTGTCGTCCCCACAGACAGCGCCAAACTGATGCAGTCATTTTCTGCTATTTGCTTTGACCTTGTCCTGCAAACCTGCTAACCTGCAAAAGTAACGCACGTGAGCCACAAACCACCGTTGTAGTAGTTGATGGCACTCCGATGCTAAAGTCAAACAGGGATCTGAAGAATGTGTAATGCTGTAAACAAGAATTTTGTAGCGTACCTTAGCTTATCAACCTCATGTCTTATTTATAGTGCAGGAGTCCTTGTTCTACCAAGCCATCAAAGGCATAGTTTAGGAAGAAGATCTTTGTGAAGATCCTTCTCTAATTAGGAGTCGTGCTGTAGGAGGGAAGTTCCATGTTAGCCCTGTGCTCCTAGATACGGGGGAGATAATTCTCAATGCAAGAGTAATCCGTAGAATGAAGTTTCCCTGCGTGGAATGTACTATGGTATTTGCTTCCTAGTTGGAAACGAAGAGCTGCTATAAGTGCTTGTTCGAAGCTGATCCTTGAGATACTTGCCTTAGTAGGACTTACAGGTATTGATGATAGCTGTGAGACGTGTGGGCCTAGCATGTTGTAAGAGTTTGGGTCCGTCTGGCTGGCTGAATTAGGCGGGGTTTGTATCGCTCGGGCCGGATTAGTATTGGGCTGACGCTTGGGCCCGTAATTCCTCGAGATCATCATGATACGTGTATGGCTCAGGGATGTGACTTTTTTTGTCCTGGGCCAAGCTCCAAGATTTGTGTGACGTCATGCAAGCCTAACTTACGGGCTGAATGATGATTTGGCTGAGTCCGGGTTGAACCGTGCTTAGGCCTGCTCGAAATCGCGTTGAGGCCTTAGTGTATTAGGATTGGCCTGTGCCATGTGTGTTTCTGTGATCGGGTCACTGTTTGATGCCTCATCAGTCATGCTTCATGTGCATATTGCTAATGGCCAATTCAGACATTTAGTTTGACGTACTCTGTTATTAGTTATATCTATAATAACCAAGGGATTTACATTCAAAGTTTCAAAGGTTTTGTTTAAACCAAAAGTGGCATGGATCAGAGATTTCTATGAAATATTGAAACAATGAAGGAAAGTAAAGAACAACGCGAGTCTTATACAGTTAATGGTTGATAGTTCAATTTTTTAAGTTGAAAATACGAGGTGTGAATTAATAAATTAGAAGTCATATAAGGAGGATGATCCAACTTACTTATGAAATTGCTTACATGGTTTGAAAAATTCAATATTTACTTCTAATAACTTCTAACTTTGTTTTGCCAAAACCAGTGTATATTAACAGAAAATGTTCATATTTTGCTTATTGCTCATGTTTTGTAGGTTCAAAAGTTAACAAACATCGTCCAAGAGACAAATTGATTACCATATTTCAAAAGTCACCAATGTCATTGATTGTTTATAGAAAATGCTGTGACTTTTTGATACCATTATATCTCTTCGTTGACACAACTATCCTTTTTTTTTTAACTTGCTAAAGAACACCACCACCATATAGTTTTTCTTGTCACTATTCATTTCTTTCTCTCCCAGCCTCTCTTTTCCTATCTTCTCAATAACGGAGAACAACAACAACACAGAGAAGCAACAACAACAGCAGCGTGTTGCCATCCACTGCCCACCACCTGCAGCACCGCTCGACCCCACCCCTCTCGGCTTCTTTATCTCATCCTTTGTAATTTCTTTCTCTCCTTCCTGTTTCATTCTATCATCCTCTCATCTATTACCATGATCTCGCAGCTAAGAGGTGAAGTAGAGGGCAACTCACGAGGTGGCACAGGGAAAAGGCGACTACTGGGTGCACAGGCCTGTGCGAGGATGGGTTTCATTATCACCTTGAAGGGATGGGTTCCGCACTGGCAAACAAATCCCCCCCTCTGCATAGCCCGTGCAAGGGCAAAGGAAAAAATAAAAATAAGAGGAGGGGGCCCTTGCCGGCTCATCGCCGGTAGCTCTCTTATAGATCTGCCTCGTCGATCGCCCTCTCACTCACCCCCTTATCTGTGAGATCAGGGTGAGAGATGAGAGGAGGATAGAAAGAACAAAAGAGGAAAGTAAAAAAAAAAAAGACAAAAAATGAGAGAAAGAATGCGGAGAGGGTGGGGTGAGGTGGTGCGGGCGTTGGATGACTAGTATTGTCGTTCCTGAGAAGATAGAAGAGAGGGTGAGAGAGAATAGAGGAAATTGAGATTTTTGGGTTTATATTGGTGATGTCAAAAAACAGGTGGTAGTATTGGACAAAATGTGACGGTTTTAGAGAAAAATGTAATCTATATCTAGTTTTAATTACACTTTACAAAATGTGTAATTGTTTATGGTGTTAGAATTTGTGAAAATGACCCTGCTTAAAGATTACACATCTTATAAAAATGTAATCATTATTTGCTAAAAGATTACAATTGTCATCAAAAGTGCAGTTATTATTTGCGAAAAAATTTCCCTTATCCGCAAAAGTGTAATCGTAAAAAGAAATTTAATCAAAGTTTTACAAAACCAGTAACGTCTGTAGCACATTCACACTTAGAAAACCGTAATCTTTTATATTTTTAAAAGATTACACGCCTAGTGATCACGCTTTTTATGACACATAAAATAGTAATAAATTGCCTTGACCACGCTTTTTATGACACAAAAAATAGTAATCAATTGCCTTGAATCACACTTCATATGTGTAATTATATGCCTTTTTTAAGTAGTGAACAAAATGTTATAGTTACGGCTACGAGCGGCCATCATAATAGTGAAGACCATTTAGTAACAATGTTGACCTTGGTAAAAGATAATTTTTAATTTATTTTTAAATAATTTTTAAAGAAATAAATAAAAAGAAATAAATACATTTGGTGACAACCCAGTCGTCATTAGTTTTCCTTTTTTGACAACATGGTTGTCACGATTATTATGACGATATTTGACAATGTGGATGTCATATATTGTCTTTTGTGACAAATATATTGTCATTGCAATAACCACATGATGTAATTTTTTTTGTGTGTTTTGTGACGGCATATGGTTGTCACAAAAAATAGTTTTTATTCATTATTTTATTCAATTGCCAATTTTTTTAAAATAATCCTGCATAAATGTTTTGTAAACAATTCTTGCTAAAACCTGTATGATATATCACCACTGCCATCTTTATCTATTAACTCAAACTATAGAGACATACACAATTATATTAATCTAATATAACTATAAATTCATCAAACAGTAAACTTCTCAAAAAAAAAATCTCATAAAATTAAATTAATTCTCCTAACATTGAAATCATCTCATAAGATTCATCAAACAAACTAAAACAAAAGGCTACCCAAAATTTAAGTGCAACATAAAATTACACTAAAGCTTCAAGACTTGTTCATCGCACTTCTTCCTACAAAACAAAACAAAACAAATAAAAGACAAGATATTAGTACGTAAGCATGATGGGAATAAAATGAAGTTAAAGTTACAACGTAGACTTGTACAAATTAAAACTTTCTCATTTCACAAAGAATTGCTTCAAATGTTTGTTTTGTCCACACAAATTTAGAACATGATATCTATTTATCTAATTCTATAACGCAAATGTCCTCGAGGAAAATTGATTTTTTAAATCTATCATGCACAATTTTTCTTTCGAAATTGCCTTCATCTAAAAACGAGAAACTCTAAACCATCTCTCTTAATGCCATTTACATTTAAGAAACCCCTTTCATATATTACTTAATTATAATTAAGCCCTAACATAATTTATTTTAACCCTCCAATTATATGTAAACTATAAATAAGCCTTTACATCTAACTTTTACTTCCATTTTGTTCTCCACTTTCTATTTTACAATCAAAACCAACTATTCCTAAACATTGACTAATTCTACCTAAACCCCTAACTTAATTTCTTTGAAGCTTTCAATTATTTATAAACTATAACAAGGCTATTATGTCGAACTTTTGGATTTCTCATTTTGCCCTCTACATTCTATACTTTTTACATTCAGAACCAAGCTGCTCTCAAACATTGATTAATTATACTAAAACTCCTAACATAATTTATTTGAAGCCCCCAATATCTATAAAGTATAAGTAGGCTCTAACAACAGTGAAAGTATAATTAACAGTGAAAGTATAAGCTGCTCTCAAACATTGATTACAATATTTTTAAGATTATTTTGCTTAGAAATCTTTAGTCAAATCTTCTAATATTTTAAATTTACATATTATTTAAGTTATAGAATAAATTAAAAAAATATTGAATATAGGTGTAACTATTTTTCTCTAATAACTATGATTTCTTTAACAAAGAAAACTATTTGGACTATATAACTTGCACTCCCAAATGAACAGTAACATGTGTATGTCATCGACTCTAATTTTTGTTGACAAAAATTCCCTCTCATATTTCAAAAACCCCACCACGTCTTCTTCATTTTCACAGCAACACTCATATACGCCTTCCATTTCCTCTCCCACCACCAGCCTCCCATCCCCTCATTCAATAACCATCACCACCCATACCTCTCTCCCTCTCTTATGGCAATCCATGTCTCTCCATCCCTAATTTTTGTGTTTCTCCATCATTCTCGCAGCCACAATCTCTCACAAACTCTTGCGAATGCAACTGACAAAATCGCAGCCATTGACGCTAGTGCCACCCTTTTCTCCTCTCCAACCTAAGGTAATTCTTTTGGTTGGGTTAGTTTAGAAGAAAATTGGGAATTTTGGGTTCTTTAGGTTTGAAGGATGCTTCAATTTTGTGTTTTTTTCTTCTTCTACAAGATGCTTTACATACACCACCACTTTGCTTCTTCATCATCATCACCAACAGTGTTCAATCTTTTTCAGTTAAGATCTTCTATTTTCTCACTCTCTCTCTCTCGCTTTCCTTCACACACAAATTGGATAAATGCATTTCTATCTATCTCAAGAAATGGTCTTCACCATCTTCATATATCATCTATTGATGTCTCATTCACTGTTTTTTTCGCTGGGTTATTCAGGTATTGAGGAGATAACAGAGTATGGAGATTTCAACTAGAGAGAGGGTGTGGGGGTAAGGTATTTCAGTGGGAGAGATCTTTTGGAGGTGGGGGTGGTACTTGCTTTGGAGAGTTTGAGAGAATGTTGAAAAATTGCAGAGATTGAGGGGAGGGGTTGTTTGAAGAAACGTTGGGATGGTATGGGATGGTTTAGTTGTAAAAACAAATTTAATAAAATGAGGTGTGTTTGGAGAAGATGACACTACAGGGATATGAGATTTGGGAAGGGGTGTCTGGAGGAGATGGTGGGTGTGTGGTGAACTTGCAGAAAATGGAAAGGTTGTTTGAAGAAGATGGTTTTACACTATTTTGATATTATCGAGATGCATACATTGGAGGTGGGATGGGTTGGGTTGTTATGCAGACTGAATTCTTGATTTTTTTTAATTGTTTTATTTATGCAAACAAATTATTCAAGTGAAATTTCTAATGAGCGGTTTCTTGACAATCTTACTAGGAGAATTTCGTTCCCTTCTACATTTTCACTAGACCAATATGACTATTTTGTGACAAGAATCATAAGTTAATTGTATCATGTGCTTTGTGTAGAAATACTTGTATGGTTTCTAGTGGATACTACACCTAGTTACAGCTCCCAAGTGATACAAATTGTATTACTTAAAAAAAAAAAAAAACCACAATGTTAGTTATTAAGGGATTGTAGTAGAAAAAAAGAGTTCAAACCATATTTAGCCAAACCAAAGTGATACAAAAAATCAACTCAGAAACTCCATCGTTTCAAACCTCAAAGTTAGGTTGGGTTTTCCCTCGTCTCTCTCCCGCTCAATCAATTGAGTCTCTCTTCTCCCATAGATTCATCTGCTTGAACTTCAAGGTATCTAAGTTTGTAAGGATGTGCTCCATCTTCACCATTTCTAGGGCTCGAAATGAGGTTCTGTTTACATTGAATAAGGGAAGGAGGAGCTGATTCTTCATTTGGTGGATGTAGAGGCTTTGATGGGGTTGGAGATCATACGTACTCTCTCTCTTGTTAATCTCTAGCAGGGCATTTCGTCGAACCATGAAGTAGACAAGTAAGTCAACAAAATTGAAAGAAGTAAAGGTTGTTGATGCTCTGAAACATCCCAACTGGAGTATGGGAAAGAAGATTATAGTGGATTCCGCCACCCTTTTCAATAAGGTAGTTTACTTTTTTATCACTATTCTCAGAGTGACATGTCGTTACATTGAATATGAGTATCTAAAAGTTCATATGTTTGCTTCACAGGGTCTTGAAGTCATTGATGCACATTATTTGTTTGGGGCTGAATATGATGATATTGAAACACTTTGTGATTCACCCTCAATCAGTCATACATTCCATGATTGAAACACAGGTTCAACATCCTTTTTCCCTTTTGTTGGATATTTTTGTAAATGTTTTACCCACTTTCTAATGTACAAGATATGATGCAATGGTTCAAGTCCTTAGCCAGCTCTCTGATTGTATTAAAATTCCTTTTCTTTCCCATCTTTTTCAAGATTCATCTGTTCTTGCTCAATTAGGGTGGCCTGATATGCGCCTTCCAATTCTCTATACAATGTCATGGCCGGAGAGAATCCCTTGCTCTGAGATAACTTGGCCTCGTCTTGACATTTGCAAGTAAAAAGCTTTTCCCCTTTTGTTTACTAATGTTTTTTTTTTCTCATTATGCCGTTGGTTATTTTTATTCCTTCGAAGACATACAGATCCTTAATAGTGAAAGTATGTCATTTTCCTATTTTTAAGTGGAGATGCATTATGGCCTTCACCATTAGAGTTGAGACTCACTCTGTATTGTTCTCTAGTCTTCATCACAAAAGATCTTACTACACTACCACAAAAGATATCATTTGTTGTGGATGATAAGTGCCAAATATAATTTATTTGTGGTGGATGATAAGATGAAATTGGACATGGGTACAATGTTTTTATTCACCAACTCCTGTAAACCTAATATTTCTTGTATTCTCATAGTCTGTTAGTCCCTAGTATTTGATTGGAAACTTTTTCCTTCATATTTCTTCTGTAAAATGGAAGTACTCAAGAAGGTACAACAATACACTAAATTACAATTTGTTACAAGAGGAACTTTCCTTAACAGTAAATTTTACTGTATGATATGTATTTGATTATATAAGTGAAAAATGCAATATATAGTATTATGAGTGTTGGTATGCTAAACATTTGTTGGTATACTCTTGGTAGTAGTTTGTTTGCATGATCATGCGCGTTTAAGTTGAACATTTCTCTTGTATCGTGATGTATGGATGGAAATGAAGGAACTTACAACTTGATCATGTCACACACCTTAGTATGCAACTCGTAGATGTGAAAATTTTCTGAATCACAACAATACCATGTATGTTTTTTTTTTGTCCATCTCATTTTCTCCCATTCATCTCAATTTGCTATTTAAACTTAGGCGAGGTGACCACATGCATTAGTTTTGTAATTTCAATGTGAATTTAACTTTGAATATTTTGTTTGAGGTATGCTTCAATTCATTTAATTTCATATGTGGATCTATGAACTACTACTGTATTTGATTTTTAGCTTCTGAATGGTTGATGGGTTGTTTATATGTTTGCTTCATAATATGTCTACTACATAAATTTGACTACAATTTTCTTGATGAACCCCATTTGTGATTTTTTCCTCGTTAGTTGATTATGTGTTGTTGATTCCTTGATGGGTTTTTGACCCTGATTGTTATGGCTCTATGAATTTGGTATTTTAAGTTCAAAATTGGGTTATTTTATTTATAAGGAAGTAGCTTTCAACTACTACTTAAAAAAGAGGGGAGAGAACTTTCATAAGAGATATTCAGTGTCTAATAAGAGAAATTAACTGACAATCAATTTATTGTATTCGCTTATTTTCAAACAAGTTAGGTCTGAACATCCGAAGCTTCTCAATTCGAGATGCATGTTCCAAAGCTTAAAGCTTGACACCCCATTTAAGATCCAGGTATGATGAAATTAACTGCAAAACATTGCAGCAATTGCAAATGATGAAGTTGAAGTAGCATTTGGAGATAATGATCCATGTATGCGTTCTTTATGATATGTGCTTTGGGTTTGTAATTGTGTTACCCTGCATTTTATGCTCTAAATTGTTTTTTTTCTTATGAAACGCTAATAGTTGTTTTTTCTTTTTCGTTATCAATAACTTGCAGTTGATGTTGTTGAAATTGGAGATGCCCATGTTAGAAGATCTTCTCCTCCACCCTCCCCAAATATATGGTTACTTTTTGTTGGAAGAAAAAAGTTACTTGTATCCAACTAGCTATATTCAAAGAACATAAGCAAGGTGAGTGTCAATTTGAACACCAGTACATTAGTCACTTTTTGTTAAAATATAAATTTATAAACACCTTATTTGAAGGTACAAAAATTAAGTTTTTCTTGCATGAACTTACACACCAAGATTTGTCAACACAGATGGTTGAAGAAATGAGTGGATCAACTCCACAATGGTGATATCAGGATATTTGGAGTAGAATCCAGGTTATCTCATCCATCCTTTGGAATCTGAAATCTCAAAAATCTAATTCTTTTTTCTTCCGTCCTAACTAAAAATAGAGAATGCAGAGTGAAGTGAGCTAAAAACAATGAAAGCTGGAGGAAAAAGAATAGTTGCCGCAACAAATTTTAGAGTCCAATGTCCATGATATTATCAAAGATCAGGCTAGGACAGGTAAATCACTACTACTTTTTGTGAAAAATGGAGTAATTGATCTAGTATTGTACCATTAGACCTTTTCCTTTCCATTTTAATGTATTTCGATAGACTAAAAGATGTGATTGGCCAATGTAGATAGAGTTCAATTCATTTGTGAGTTTGATTTGGGCACAGATGATCTGAAGAGAGTTAAGTTGCAATAGATGAATCAGAGTTGTTCGTGGTGTGTGCAGGTGGGTTTTTGGAGGCTAAGGAATGAGGTGAGGGTTTTAGAATTCGAAATCTACGCTCAACCTCAATGAATGTAAGCAAAGTAAGAATAACACATAACATTAATTGAGTACTCTCAAGACAAAGCGAGTAATTTTTAATTTTAATCTCTTCCACCTATAATTTTCTTCGTATCTACTTTAACCTGGTCATTGAATTGTATAAGCAGTTGGTCAGTGCTTTGTATCACAGGAGTATTGATTGTTTTGAAGTATTTGGTAGTTTTTTTTACAGCGTCATAATATTTTTTATCTGATTCTTTTGACCTGACAAATTCGTTCGTATCTTTTATTGCAGAAACCCTGAGCTAAGAGGAAAGTGTTGAAGTAATAGATAAGCAAGTTTGTCAGAAGGTTGCTAGGAAAAATAAGGTTATTCAAATGTAAAGACACTATAAATCTTTTATTTAGTTTATCTACCCCACAAACTAGTGTAATTGCCTGTATTGAGCTTCCTGGTTGTAAGACTTTTGGTATTTGTTTTGTTTCAATAATATATTTTCGGATTACACTTCGTATGCTATTTTTATAAGAATACAAAACATTCATATGTAATTTAATAAAATACAATGTTAGCACAGGTGGGATGTCTCTGATTGGAGAGTTTTGATTATTTTATATGTTTTGCTATTGTTTTTCTTAATCGGAGCCCCTTGATGAAAAGCATGTTGAATCGAAAAGTTGATAAAAAGGATGTGGGGAAAATGAGCAACACTCCAAAAGCATCGGTGTCTAGGTCAGAGAATGTACGTTGTTTATCGTAATTTTGGATGTGTACTATTCATTTTTTAAGCTTTTTTATTTGGAAAATGTTTTAAATTAGCTATAGTTTCTACATGATACAAAGCAAGATTGAGTATCAACTTCATTTGAAATTAGTATTAGCTAGTGTACGTAACTATATAAAATTCAGTGTTATTTTTATCATGTTGTAATTATTCCATTAGTGTGGGCTGGTTGATGAGACAATTATTTCATTAGTATGGCTTGGTTGATGATACAAATATTAGCATCACCTCATTTGGTATGGGCACGGAAGTGTTACAATTCATTTTAGCAACATGTAAGAGTTATAACGAAAACCCCTTTATGGTGTAGTGTTTTATTCCACTTCTGGTGGAATTGTTGCGGCCTTCATTTTTATGTTTTAATCATTTGGGTACGTTCGGCTTTCAGAGCGGCTTCGGAAGACTAAGAGTGATCCTACAAAGGTATGGTTTTGATTATGAGATTTTTTTTTTTTTTTGAAATGAGCTTGCTGCAATCCTGTTTAGGCTAATAGAATTTTCAGTTGTAGGTAGATTAACAATAATTCTCTCAAAATTTTAATTTGTGGTTATTAATTTTTAAAATAAAGTAAAAAAAGTATTGAATATACGAGCAAGTAGTGCGATTCCACCCTTAGTGCGTACTAATGTGTCCAAGAGTTTGGTATTCCAATAGTTAGAATGAAAAACTATATATTGACTTACAAAGCATTTAAAAAACATATATTATAAAATTATAAGTACTCGCTTGATATTATCAAGGAAGAATATTTGTGTGTCACAAATTGGTCCACTACCCAAGCTTTGAGCTCATCTTCTAGCTTTTTCTGGCTTCTCATTCTTTTCTTCGTAGTTCATTTTCCTTTATCAATGTATCCACTATTTCTTCAGTTCTATATTTTCACCTTTCAAGTTATCCATTTCTTTGTTCAGCTTAAACAACTCTTTGTTCAACTTTTTTTTG
Source organism: Berberis vulgaris (assembly GCA_963556465.1). Classification (NCBI taxonomy): domain Eukaryota; kingdom Viridiplantae; phylum Streptophyta; class Magnoliopsida; order Ranunculales; family Berberidaceae; genus Berberis; species Berberis vulgaris. The sequence continues at coordinate 34,846,555 of OY747126.1, read as the reverse complement.
TCATTATCAGTGTGTTCTTTCAACTCAATCAACTGATTCTCTGACACTTCAATCTTTGAATGATTATCATCATGAGAAAATGAACTAGAACCAAAGAACCCAGTAAGCGTCATTCATGCCATCGTTCGCACATGTCCATGACGTTTTTTGTGCCACTTGTCTGTATATCTCATTAGTGATGTGACAGGTTCATCCCTTGCGAGGGAGAGGGTGCGAGGGGGATGGGTGGTTACACCCCTCCCTCGCGCCCTCTCTCCCGCGCTCTCCCTCGCCCCCTAGAAGGTTTTTTTTGCCTACAAATTCACAAGTAATTAACTTGTTAAAACACGTATATGTCAAAAATTTTGATTGATAACGGGAAAAGAAGTTCGTACAATTATGTTTTGTGAGACGTCATCAAGAGCATCTTGGGGAGAAGGGCATCTGTGTCAATGGCATGGCACCAGGACCTGAACCTGTTTGGACACCATTGATCCACTAAGCCAAAATTGCAATTTTACAACACGACCAAAATTTAATTGTATCAATTTTCACAGGTAACAATAATTGTATTAGTTTATTATAGTAGTTACTGCTTGTACATGATACAATCTTGACTCTGGATGCCTACATCATTGGATTTATCCGGTGATAATAAGTTCAGGTTAGATAAATGGAGAGTAAACTTATCTATCAAACTCTCCCTCCCTTCCTCGACCAATCTCTCAAACCTCAACATCAAACTCTCCCTCCATAGACACATCTCTAAAACGCTCTCTCCCTCCCCTCGATTCATTTATGTATCTCTCGTGATCAACTCAATTAAGAACCCTAACTATGAAGAAATTACATTTCACTTAAACTAATCTCTCAAGTTCTCTCACCTTCAGAATAATTTGGGTTCCAAGGATGGATTTAACTTAGAAAGGGAAGAATCGTTGTTGTTCATCATCTCTCTCCCTCACCTCATTACACCTGTAAGAGTTTTTGTTTATTTAGATCGATCAACTCTCTCAATTTTACTTGATTTTCCCATCGAGATCTTTGAAACCCTAGCTCTAACTACAACCTTAATAAAGCGTGTTCTTCATATTAAATTGTCATTGATAAGTTCAGATCTGGCCTTTCTGATCCGATGATATCTAACCTGCAAATATTGAGTAGTGGTTAAGCTCAAGACCACCGCTGTGGTGGCTTAAGGCACTCTGATGCTTAAGTCAGATATCGGTTTGAGAAAAAGTGAAGACTATATGCAAAATTGCAGTGTGTAAGCTTGTGTACCTTTCTTTCTTATTTCACCGACTCTTCCCTCCCCAACTGTCCTTTGATCGAGGGCGTGATGGAGGGAGAAGATCTCACATAAGATCTTACCTGTGCATGAAAGAGTACTTCGACACTTGGCTCTGTTTAGGACCCAATGCTTGATTGGGTTAAAGCTGATTTCATGAGAGTGGATCTCGGGCCTGTGACAACTCTGAAATTCGTTGTTCAGACCCTTATTGTCCTAGGCCAAACCCTAAGACCCGTGCCTCTAGGACTGGCGTGTCTTGGGCTTGTACATCTCACTTACGGGCTGAACAATAGTTTTGCGCATTGGTCTACTTGGGATTGCACTGAAGCCTTTTACGTGCTAGGGTTGGCCCATACCATGTGTACGACTGTGAATGAGTGACTGTTTAATGTCTCATCAACTACTCCCCCAGTTAATGGGGATGCATGCAGTTCCATTAATTCGATGAATGTGGATTGATGCAGTTGTACTTGAAACCGCGTCCCCATTTTCCTCGACGAGCATATAATGTTGATGCGACTGCTAGATGACCTTCTTCTGTGAACCATCGTGCCTATATATAGGTTGGTTTTCATAGGGTCAGGCATTTTCATGAGCATTGTAAAACATGTTCCTCAAATGTGCCTTTCCAGAAAATGTGTTTTGATTTCTCTAGAGGATGAAAAAGGATTTTCTTCGGTGGAGTCTCCAAATGTTCAGACATTTGTAGCGACGAGTCTTAACAAGGCCTGCGATTGGGAGAAGCCACCTTGTTTGAGTGAGCTTCCAGTGGTTCCATGGGACCTCCAAATTCCTTCTTATGTCATGAAGGAGAAGTACAAACTTCTTCTTATGGGCCAAGCTTACCTTCCATCTTCTGGTGATCCCACGGTGACTTGTGCCATCCAGTTCGGGGCATAATATCTGCAACCAAATTTAGGTGGTTGTTCCCACTATTCCTTCATGAGTTTCACTCGTGATGCCCTAGTCGAAAGGCAGACTAGCGGAGCTGGGCTCTGGTGTGCAAGGTTTAAGGCTTTGGGGAGCTAACTCTGCTTCACCATAGGCATCCCTTATTTGAGGGATCACACCAGCGACCAACTTTAGTCGTTTTGATTTTACTTTCAAATCCTTTTCTGAAAGTAGATTGGCGAAGCAAAGCCTTGACGTCTACTCTAGCGAATCCTTACTTGTGCTTGCTTTGTACCAAGGTCAGATACTTGTAGTGTTAAAACTTATGTACTGGCCAGTTGGTCAAGCTTTGTAACAATATTTTGATGATCAATAAAGTTTTTTTTTAAATTCATTTTTCTTGTACGCTCTGAATGATTGTGAGTCATGTTGGATTGTACGAATAAATCTTACGGACTATCACAAAAGATGAGACAGTTCTAACTCTGAGCAGAGGCTGACCTGTTTCTGAAAGGGACGCTCGTGGTCCTGATTCAGCCTGTGTAGTTCATTTGGCGAAATATCCTAACTCGCCAATGACAACTAAGTCATTGAAGAACAATCTTCATGTAGGTGAGTTGTGTCTTGCCGGTGCCCGCTTTTTGAGTAGGTGCCGGTTTGTTTGAAGTATTGCTACTTAGCTATGTGTAGAACTGGAGTGACAGTGAAATAGTATTTTTTTGACAAGATTCTGAACCATACTTTGATTGATAATATAGTTGAGTATTGGTGGTTAGGGCGTTGCCTTGGTCCATATGGACTGGAACGATTAAATGCGTTTAATCGTCTGTGAATTGGACTCATTAGTATGTGTGTTGCCTTAGTTCCTGAGGAGGACTAGGCTATCTCTAGAGTGGTGAGCTATCTGTGTACTAGACTCGCCCATTTGTGGCAAACTGTCCATGGACTGGGTTCAGCCTATGTTGGAGTTCCTTGGCTATGAGCCGAACTAGGTCACTGATGCGGCAAATTGTCGTGTCCTGAAAACGACTAGGTTTGGCTATTTGTGCGCCATTGCGGTCCCCGTATTCAATCCAAGTTCCTTAAAGAGCGGTGAGTTGTCCAGAGATAGGACTTGCCCGCTTGTGGTTGACTGTCCATGGACTAGGTCCAATCCATGCTAGAGTATCTCGGCTCTGAGGTAGACTAGGTCACTGATGTGATAAGCTACCGCCGTCCTAAAAAGGACTATGATTGGCCACTTGTGCACCATCATGGCCACCATATTCAGACCAGGTTCCTTAGAGAATGGTGAGTTGTTCAAAGAATGGACTCGTCTGCTTGCTGTGGATTGTCCATGGACTGGATCCGGTCCGCATAGGAAGTCCTTGGCTTTGAGGGGGAGTAAGTTACTTTTGTTGCAAGCTATCATCATCATGAAAAGGACTAGGCTTGGCAATTTGTGTGCTATTGTGGCCCTTACATTTAGACAGGTTCCTAAGAGAACGATGAGTTATCCGGAGACAAGACTCACCCGCTTGCAGTGTATTGTCCATGAAATGGGTCACTTATGCGGCAAGCTGTCATCGTGCTGAAAAGAAGTAGCCTTGGCTGTTTGTGTGCCATTGTGGCCTTCGTATTCATGCCAAGTTCCTTAGGTAGCGGTGAGTTGTCTAAAGACTAGACTCACCCGCTTGTAGTAGATTGTCCATAGACTAGGTCCACTCTGCAGTTGTGCCATTGTGGTGTTGAGGTTTAATTTGACTATCTCGAGAGTAGTGAGCTATCCATGGATGGGATTCGCTTGCTTGCTGTGAACCATGCAGAGACTCGGTTCGGTTTGCATGGATGTCATCATGGTCCAAAAGTCGGACGAGGCATGTTCCTAGCTATGGAATTATATGAAATGTAAACCTTTAAAAAGAGTACCTTTACTAATAATTCTTCAGGTGCTCTACATTTCACGACCTTGTCAGACGCTCTCCATCTAGGTTTTCTAGCCAATAGGTCCTGGTTTTGATATTAGTCACCTTGTAGGGACCTTCCCAGTTAATACTTAACTTACCTTTTTTTGGATCCCTTGTGTTCGGTTGGGTGTTCCTCAGTTCCCAGTAGCTTACTTTGAATTCTCGAGGTTTGACTATCTTGTTATAGTGTTGGGCCATGTTTTGTTGATTGGCTGCAATTTTGACAGAAGCTCCATTTCTCCGCTCTTCGCGTATGTCTAAGCCGACTTTCAAAGCTTCATCATTGTCCTCCATCCTAAACTCATCTGTTCTGAATGTAGGTATTGCTAGTTCTACTAGAACCATTGCATCAGACAAATAGGCCAGTACGAACAATGTTTTTCGCTCCAATCGGAGTCCTATTTGTGGTATGGTATGCCTAGAGGATGCTTGGAAGTTCAAAGACTATAGCCCTATGGCTGCATCAAGTTTCCTCTTGATAGCTTCCAAGATAGTTCGGTTGGTGACTTTTGGTTGTCCATTGACCTGGGGATGTTTCGATGTGGAAAAGTAATGGCTGATGACCAGTTGGATGCAAAGTTGTTTGAATTTTCCACCCTCAAACTGGGTCTCGTTATCTCTAACAGGGATTTTCGATATTTCAAGCCTGCAGATGATAGACTTCTACATAAATTTCTTGATCTGATTCTCTCCTATCTTAGATAGGGGCTCCACTTCCACCCATTTGGTTAAGTAGTCGACTGCCACAAGGAGGAATTTTCTTCTTTTAGAAGTGGGGAATGGGCCCACAATGTCCATCCCCCACTGGGTAAAAGGCCGAGGGCTGATCATTGGAAACTGGTTCTATGCAGGCATATGTGTTTCCGAGGTGTACTTCTTATAGTTTTAGCACTTGCAGACTGAATCTTTGGCATATTAGTGCAATTTCGACCAATAGTACACCAATGTGAGGGCTTTATGAGCTAGTGTCATTCCTTCGGGATGGTTCCCACAGACTCCTTCATGGATTTTGAGGAGGACTTGGTTTGCCTCCCCGGTGGCCAGGCATATGAGTTGAGGGCCAGTCGCTAATCTCTTATACTACCTATCATTGACGAGAGTGTCTTGTACCATTTTGTTTTTCAACTTGCGAGCCTCTAGCTTATCCGCTGGGAGGGCTCCGTCTTTTAGGTAGCTGATTAGGGGGCTCGTCCGGCTAGTTTTAGCTAGGTTTTGTACTCCGCTTCGTTGTTTGAAGCACGAAAGCCGAATTGGATAACTTTTCTTAGGGTGACCCCTTCCAGGTTGTACAAGACGATCCCCGCCCCGCAAGCCTTCACGTCGGATGACTGTCACATCGCAAGATCCATCCTTGTGGGGGAGGCTCGGGGTTTTGTTTCCTTGTAGGTCTTTCCATCTCGGGTCTCCTGTCCCTATGAACTCGGCGATGGAATATGTCAGTGCTTGTGCCTTGATGGTTGTTCCCAGAGCGTTATAGATGTCAAACTGTCCTAACTCTACTGACCATTTGACCATTCTTCCTGATAACTTTGACAATTTTAAAGAATGTGAGACATCTGTCTGAAGATTTAGAGATGAACCTGATTAGGGCTGCTAGCCATCGAGTCAGGCTTTAAACTTCTTCAATGTTTGTGGGTGGTCTAATGTCAAGAAGAGCCTGAATTAGTTTTGGATCAGCCTCTATCCCTTTTGTTGACTATGTAACCCAAGAAATTCCTTAATTGCACTCCAAAAGTGCATTCTGAGGGTTGAGATTCATTTGATATTTTCCGAGTTGAGATAACAGTCTTTGAAGGTTTGTCGGGTGGTCTTGACAGTTGAGGCCCTTTACCAGTATGTCGTCGATGTAAACTTCAATGGTCTTTTTTCAATTTTTCCTTTGAACCTTAACTTCACCAGGTGCTGGTATGGTACTCTTGCATTTTTCAGTCAAAAAGGCATTACCCAATAGCAATATGTGCCTCTGTCCATTATGAAGAAGGTTTTTTTCCTAATCCGGCGAGTGCATGCTGATCTAGTTGTTGCCAAAGTATGCATCCATGAAGCCGAGTAGGTTGTGTCCGGATGTCGCATCCGCAATCTGGTCTATCCAGGGCAGTGGAATGTTGTCTTTTGGATAGGCTTTGTTAAGGTCGGTGTAGTCCATGCAAACCCTCCATTTCCCATTCTTCTTTTTACCAGGATCGTGTTCGCCATCCAATCCGGTTAGGGAGACTCCCTTATCATGCCGGCGTTTAGAATTATTTTCACTTTTTCATTGATGGCTTGGTTGCGTTGGGATGTCACTAGCCTTCTTTCTGTAGAACTGGCTTCAAGTCAAAATTGACTACCAGTCTGTGTGTGATTACTGGGAGATCAATCCCCACCATGTCTTTCATTTTCTAGGTGAATACGTCTTGATTTTGTTTTTTAGAGTGCAGCCAGCTGATTTGCCAGTGCTTTGTCGAGAGTAGAGCCTATCTAGACTACCTTTGTGTTAGCTGGGTTATCCAGGTATATTTTCACGGCTTCTTCCTCCGTCTCCCCAGCGTTCGGCCTTCCCTTTGGGTTGGATGGAGGTTCGAGGTCCGAAGGTGGAGGTGGGTCCTCTCTAACTGGATTTAGGGTTTCCTCATCTAGATCTTATTGTTCAGGCCTCTATGATCCATTATCCGGCCGTCTTGACGAGGCATTGTGACATTCCAGGGCGATAGTCTAGTCTTCTCTGATTGTCCTTACCTCGCTGTCTGAGGGGAACTTGAGGCATTATTGTTGGATGGAGACGAATACCTAAATGTTGTGTAACCAAGGTCACCCAAGATTAAGTTGTACTCTGAGTGGGCGTCTACAACCGAGAACTCCGTATTTAGGATAATTTGCAAGTTCGACTGCCCTGCGACTATCGATAGTGTGATTTTATCAACTGGGTAGCAGCTTTCTTCTTTGAAGCCAAACATGGACTGATTTGAAGGTGTCAGCTCTCCTCCTGTCAATTGTTTTTTCAGGAATGCGTCTAGGAACAATACGTTGACAGAGCTGGCCGTGTCCACCAATGATCTTCTTACTTCTCAGTTTGCTAATCCACTAAGATGACTAGGGCATCATTGTGTGGGAAGTGGAAACCCTTCATGTCCCATTATGTGAATACTGTACGAGTTGGTGTCGGTAGTGTGATCTGACCCACAACACCCGAACTAATTTCTTTAGTGAGCGATTTGAGTGTTGGCTCTCCTTACTTGTCCGTGGAGGAAGATATTCACATAATTATCACATAATCTATCTTCTAATTTATATTTTTTAGTGTTTCAAATATTGTGTTTTATTCTTAATATTTTTTTCATGTTTTTGTAGGAACTGGAGCTTAAACGATGAAATTGCGTTAGTGTGGCGAGTTTGGAAGAATAAGCTCAAAGTGACGGTTTCGGTGAAATTAAAAGGTGCTACAAAATAAAAATCCAAACCCCAAACCCATCTTAACTAAAGCCCAAGCCCAAGCCTAACCTAAATCCCCAAACTATTTTATCTCCTTGCCAACCAAAAGCAGGAGGCTCTCTCTTCTCCCCTCTGCCATGGTGGGCTGCCATAGCCCCTTCTCTCCTGTTCCTTTTCCCAAGACTAGCCACCGCCTCTTCTCCTTCACATCCCCCTTCCTATTCTTCATCACTAGATCTCTCTCACTCGCTATAAAGATCACCAGACCACCTTGTCGCCTCATCTCTCCCTGATGTCACCACCACCTCACCACCATTTCTCCATTTTTCTTGCTTCCATGCCGCTAGCCAACCGACAGCCAAACTCCTCCCCTGCTCCATCACATCCCCCACTCCCTATTCCCCTTCTTCACAATCTTTTTCATCCTCTTATTGGCCCTCTTCTGCCTCCGCCTTTGCGCACACACATCAATAAACACCACCACCTCTGACCCTTCTTATCTTCTTCCTCTCGTTTGTAGCCAATATCTTCCCACCATTGATTCTTCTTCTCCATCTCGAAAGTCTTTATCTCGTCGCCACATCCAGCGCCCAGCCACCTAATCACCAACCAACGCCCAACCACCTAACCACCGCCAGCACCCGACCTTTATCTTCATCTCATTGAGTTCCTTCACGCCTGCTTCTTCTTGTTCTCGACCTCACAACCACCAAACAGGGTGCGATTCTACTTCCTCTACTCCACTTCCGCTAGTATCTCTTCTTCTTCACGGCCAACCACCACCATTTCTTCTCTTCCCCTCCCATATTTTTCTCACTCGCAGGAGATCACGGCAAAATAGGGAAGAAAATGAGTAGGGACAAAACAGTAAGGAAAAAGTCATGAAGAAAAAACATTTTTATGAAGGAATTGTTTTTGATTATGTTGCTATTTTCACCCTAAAAGTTAGTCTATACCACCACAGAGCGACCTTTGCCGAATCACATTCATGAGATGGATTTCACTCGTGCAATCGCTGCAGTCATGACCATCATGATCTTCTAAACCCTTCGCTAAGGCGTAGATGATTCCTCAAGCTTAGTAGATTTTTCTCATTTTTTTATTATTTTCCGATACATTGTTTGATTTGACATTGAGTTGATTTGTGAACAAACGCATATTACTTTCACCGTGTATGTCACACATCCATCATGGTAGTTAGAATTATTCTATTTTTTGATTAAGCATATTTTATTCGTATTAATTAAACCTATGATTAGTTGTTCCTTAAACAGACGATTAATGTTGGGGGTTTGCATTTTTGCTAAAATCATTCAATTTCATTGCTAGTTAAACCTATGATTAGTTGTGCATTAACAAACAATTAATGCTAGGGGTTTACATCTTTGCTAAAATCAATCTGCTACATTGCTAGGAGACAATAATTGGCATTAGTATAATTTTATGAAGTTGATGGATGATTCAAAAACCTTAGCATCTCTCTCTTTGATTCCCAAACTCAATTTTCAGTTGTTTTTCTATTTTCCATTAGTTTAGAAATGTTTGATTGCTATAATCTCCTTTCAAATTGGTTTAAAAAAATTTTGTTTTCGATTGTGTCTTCAATCATCGTGGGATTGACTCGTATTTGCCATTGTCTAATAGTTAGACAACCTTGCACTTGTGGTATAACATTCAGGTCGAATTAGCTTATTAATTTAGGTTAGAAAAATCTGCATCAAGTTTTTAGCGCCATTGTCGGGGTTTGTAACGGTACAATCGAAGCCTAGGGTTTATTTTCAGTAGTTTATGGATAATGTATAATTTTCTTTGTTTAGGAACAATGTTAGGAGTCACTTTTTTATTTGTTTTATTTGTTAGTAGTTGAGTTTTAATTTTTTTCCTTTGTTTCACAGACATGAGTGATAGAAGACAACTTGACTTCTTGCCGGCATCACAACTAACCCGAAAAAGGTTCACGTCGGAGGTAACTCCACCCCATCGCATCTACACGCGGTTTCTGTTGAGATCACTTGTGTTTTAGTTGTTTTCGGTAGTATTGCATGCAAATTTGAATAATGACAGGATTGATTTGCAACTTCCATGCCCTCTTCCGCAAATAGGTTAAACACCATATATTTTAGGGTTAGGAACCTAAGCATTCACTATATAAAATTTGTAGCAAGATAATTGTCTATGACAGTTTTGACGCTCATAGGGCCCTTTCTGGAAGTTTAGAGGCTAAATATAGTCAAGTGAAGAGGTAGGAGGAATTTTGTAGTGGCGGATTGATAAGAAATTACCATGCATCTCCCTTGGTTTGGTAAATTAAATTGACTTTCAACCATGTATTACTATAGAGTCGTCAACCATTCACCTTGTTTTCGCATCATTTAAGTGCCATTTAGGGTTTCAATGTTTTTTTTTTTTAGAGTTGGATCATTTTCATATAGAAGTTAGACTTTGAAAAAATAATTTAAAAAAAAAAACCTAAATTAAGGAGCTGGTTGAGGAGAAAGTCTTTAAGGATTATTTCTCCCCTTTCTGCCTCAAAGTTAGAAGCAGTTGTTATGACTATGGCTCAAAAAATATATGCAATTTTGAATTTGACTCAACCCCTACCTCCTACGAATGTTTCATCCAAGTTTTGTGTTGCATGTTCGAGTCCTAGTCATTCCACACCGATTGTGATTAGCAATATGATTATCCTACCTAATAGTAAGTCAATTCTTTTAATGCTACTTGGTGACCTGGTTATAATGCACAATCCAACTATTACAACCCTGGTTTCGCCAATCATCCAAATCTCTCCTAGGCTCTTGACTCACACCAAAGAGGACTTTTTTTTTCCCAGGTTCCTCAAGCCCTCAGTCTAGTTATGTCTCAATTTAACCAAGTTCTTCCATCTAACACATCCAGTTTAGATGAAATGATTAACTATTTTATGCAGCGCATAAAACTAATGTTTGAACAAGATTCTCAGGCTATATTAGAGTTAAAAGCCATGACTCAACACCAATCTCAAGCCATCCATAAACTTGAGATAGTTGTCAGTCAGATTGCTCAGGCATTCTCTGAGAGATAACTAGGAAGAGTTCATAGTCATTCTGTTTTAAGCCCAAAAGGTGAATTCATAATTAGTAGCACATAGTAACACTCCTCATATTTTCATGTTGACTCCTTCGATGTATGCATTCTTAGTGACCCATGGATGAAGTCTGATTTTCAGTATTTTTTGGAGTCTTGCCTTGACTATTTTTACGATACAAATGATGCATCTAATGATAAAATCCATGCCATAGGTTGTGTTAATTCTAGGTTTGGGTGTGTTGTTGAGTTGTCTAGCTCATCATCTTGGTGTAATTAATTTTGTTATGATAAGCCTGTACCACCTGATATATCTATACACATACCTATCGCATCTCTTTCACATTGACTGACGCTATTTATGTGAATTCTTTGTTTTTAAGGGATGATTTCAGTTTCGACCATCCTATTGTGAAACATATTTGATATTCTAATTTGACTCTTGAGTTAGGATGTCCCTTTTAGGGAGTAAGCGAGAGTCATTTGCGAGATATCACTGTTTATAACCCTTTTATGCTCCAGGTCCCTATGGTTTCCTAGGAATGTGAGTTCATTTTCATTTTCGTTATCATTTTGCATGGCATCTTCATAGCTTTTGGGTTGTGTTAGTATATGTTGTGCTGCATGTGGTTGTTACTACTTGTTTGACAGATCCTCAACTTTTTAGGTTGTTGTTATACGATTTTTGACACTTTTGGAGGAGGGTGTTCACTATATTTTTCCTCTTCATTTTATGTTGCATCATTTGTAAGGAAGAATATATGTCATGCTGACGACGTTAAACCAAACGCTCCTGGGAGGCAGCCCAACTTCAGTTATGTCATTATGGTTTGTCTAAATTGATTTTCAAGTTCTTTCTAGATGCATTCCATTCATATTCATTAGCTCTGTAACAATTTTGACTTACAACTGATGCATATAATTTTTTCGTTTGTGCGTTTTTTTTTTTTGTGTCATGTATGTGTTTTATCAATTTCTCATGATAAGTCTTTAAGTTTGGGGGTAGAGTTTATGAGTTTTTGTGCATTTTTCAAAATTTTTGATCTTAAATGTATTTCACAGCCCTACCGATTAATTGTTGTATTCTATTCAATCTCCATTGAATATGTAATTGATTATGACAATTGTGAAAAATCTTTGATTTGAAAATGCATTCAAAATCTGAAGTTCTTTTCTAATGAAGAGGATGTGCTTTCACTACACCAAAAATACCCATTAGCAACGGTTTTAAACCGTGGGGGTAACCCATTGTCACGGCTTAGAGCCGTGGGCTGTAGAGGCGTCGCTAAATCCCTAGTAACGGCTAAAAACCGTGGCTAAAATATTAGCAACGGTTTTATCTCGAGGACGGTTGAGGATTTAGCCACGGTTATAAACCGTGGCCACAATCTTAGCCACGGTTCTAAGCCGTTGCAATAGTTTTAGCAATGGTTTTAAGCCGTGGCCAGTACTAGCCACGGTTATAAGCCGAGGCAAGGTAGCCACGATTTTTAGCCGTGGCAAGGTAGCCACGGTTTTTAGCCGTTGCAATAATTAGCCACGGTTTTAAGCCGTGGCAATTTTTTTTTTTTTTTTTTTTTTTTAATAATTTTTTTTTTTTTTGCTATCAAATGACTTTATAAGTTTTATTTCTAGAAAATAAAAATTTTAATGTGCCAAACTTAAACATTTCCATGAATGGAGGCAAAGTAATGTAATTAATAAGATAATGTATTACATTGAGTCACAAAATCTATCAAATAATATCTCAAATACAATGACACACACACAAACTTAAATATCTCAAATACAAAGAAAGTGGAACAACATCAATGGTTCTCTACTCTTGAAGTTTGCATAGCTCATTGAAAGCTTCAAATATGTCAATGCTAGACTGGTGAATGGTGCACACTATAGTTCGTCCTGTGTCCACTGTGTTTCTCACTGTTCTCATCACAATTGTTGTTGCTCTAGCGTCAAGTCCAGAGGTTGGATGAACCAAGAGTACCCATCCCAACTGAGCCACACACCAATCTGCCTGTTAGCTCACTATAGTGTGTAAGCAAGGAAAAAATGTTAACAGCTGCAGCCGCCTTTTGTTTCTCCACATCTCTTGCCTCACATGACTCCTCAGCATCCAATCCTACAAGAATCAAGTCATGACGAAACAAAATTAGTTACTCGAATTGCAAATGAACAGGCAACAAACCACAAACATGTGACATCTAGTAAGCATTAAGAATAAAAAAACATGTAACTATGAATAGCTGCTACTAGGAAATAGTTTGTTTAACTATGCTAGAGAACACAAGGACTTCACTTATTATACTCAAGGGAAACAAGATTCAAGTCAAAGCATCTAACACCATACTTTGGTCTTGACAGCATCATTCAATTACATGGAAACATTAGGGGTGAAAGAAGGTAACCCACATGGATGCATTACAGCTGCTGTCATTGTTCTTAAAACAGTAATATGTCTAAAGTTTTGAAGTGGCTGATTACCATTAAAGGGCATGTTCCATCTTTGAACAATGAAAGTGACTTTGTGCGATCAGTTTGAGATTTGTCTCCGTGTACAGATACAGCCTTCCAACCCCTGTAAACTATAGAAATTCTTAAATGCACTAGCAGTATTATCGGGAATAAGTATGGAAACCTCCCCCAATTTAGCATCATTTACTCCAATTATGATTATGACGAACATAAAGAAGAAATAAGAAGGCAAGCAATATCAGCATCACCGTTCAAGACTTCAATTTGACACTGCTAGACATGGAAGTTTCCTAAGAGAAGATATATTTGTCTCTTCCATGATTTTTCACTACATTGAATAATTGCACAATAGGTCCAAGGAATCTCACCTAACCTCGTGAATGCATACAAGAAAGACGTCATGTTGTAACAGCAAATACAGTAAGTGAAGTCTGTACTATTATATCTCCACTTATAGCTTACCAACATTAAATACCAAAATGCACAAGACAACATGGGATGCAGAAATCATTATATACAATGCAATATTCCAAACTGCTTCACTGAGCTGCTAGATAAAAGCCTTTAATCTTCCAAACTGAGGAAACTGTACTCTTGGATAGCATGCTCAGAACATGGAAAGGTACAGAAAAAAATAAAAAAAAATTTTGAAAATTACCTTACACAAGTATTTTATAGCTCGGGAAGTCGATGCAGCTATGTCCTTTGGCAAAATATTCAAAACCTGTCACAGAAAGTTACTAGTGTAATAAGACAAAACTATACAGAAAAACTAGGAATGCATGAGAAGCTGAAACGGTTGCCAAACTAAATTAATGTCACAAAGAGAGACCCGATAAGGTCACCTACCTCAATAGATTTCTCCTATTATCTAAAATATTCAAAATTATCGTAGTGAACAAGAATAACATAATTCTCCCAAAATAAGATAGCCCTCATTAATCCGCCAAAACTTAGTAAATACTAACCGTGTATTAATCAATGTGGTATATTTTTAGAAAAACAAATTTAAGGTTTAGGAATCATTATGATGTAATGGCAACTGCAAACTGTAAAATACCAAAGAGCATAAAAAACTAATGTATACGGATAGTAAACAAAGAGCTCTAATCTAGATTCTTGAAAGTTGAAAGCAAATAAAACCATATAAGGAGTTCATACATCTAATAACCAAGTTTCCAAAACAAAGAAAAAACTAAATATAACTGCAAAAAAAAAGTAAACAATAGCAGATTTTGGGACTTACTGCAAGGGACTTACTGCTGATGATGCGAGGTACGCACTGCTGCTGCTGCGAGGGACGAACTGCTGCTCTGTGAGGGTCGCACTGATGCGAGCTTGCTGCTGGTCGCAAACCAGAGTGCGCTCTGTTTCACTGCAGAGTACCCACTGTCCTAGCAGTTATGATCTGCGGATTTTTGAATGCAATCTGGGTGCTGCATTTCACTGCTGGCACTCATTCCTACCGCAGGTCTTGGATTCCAAGCAAGTACATTACTTTAACTTGTATTTGCTATTGCTATTGCTACTGCATATGGTACCAGCTTTGAGAACACTTTGGACTTCCCTTTATAAAAATCCCCATACCTCCATGTGAGCCAAAAACTCCATACAAAACCATAACCCTGGAAACCCACTAAACGATCGATTATACGCCTTCTCCGACATCCCACTCATCTTTATTGCACTTTTCCTATCAAATATAACCTGAAACCTACACAAACCAAATCAAATTCATCAAACAAACCAACCCAGAAATCAAAACATCTCTCTCAAACAAACCCAAGAATGAAAACAATAATACCTCGTCGCATTTAATCAGCCCCATTTATCTAAACTATAATCTAGCTAGCTCTGACATCAAGGAGATGAAAAGTTCCAGAAGACAAACCTATTAATGATAATCTTGCAGCTCTTGCTTCAGAGTGTTACTACCATATACACACACAAATGCATGTTTATGCATATTTGTGTCGAACTATGTACTCAATATACCATTACTCAGTTTCCATAGTAATATAAAAACAGCAAAAAACAGGGTGTACATCTCTGTTTCATATACTGAGACTGCAAGGGGATGATTGGATGGCTCACAACATAATCAGGATTAGTCCTAATACGTGAAAAGATAAAAGCAGAAAAACATCATAATGCACAGCACGATTCATTTGAGCAGTTATGTAGGGGCTTTTATAAAAGACCTTGTGCAGGACTGTAGTATTCCGTATTCGTTATATTCTTGTTAAACGAAGCTTGGTAGTGGAACCACTAATGCCTGTCACAGTATAGCTTAAAATACGACTCGAGAAGGTCCATGATGCAACTTTAAATTATTCTGAAAGTGTAACATAAATATAGAAAAACAGCAATAACCATATACAATACCATATTAACTCCAAATGAAAATTAAAAATGAGATTAAACCCTAATTAAAAATTGGGACCAAATCAGTTTCACCTAAAAATCAACCACAATGATCCCATGTTTGTCTCCCTCCCATTCCTTATATTAAGGGTAAAATGGTATCTTCACCCTGCGGACTTCAACATCAAAACCATTTATTGCTACCACACATAACAATTGTTTACCATTAATAAAATTCTTCTTCTTCTTCACTGTTTCTTTCAATATATCAACCTTCAATATAGTATCACACACATACAATCTATAATCAATCCAGAACATCTTTTGTAAATGTTAAATTCAATCAATATAAAAGAGAAATTAAAGAGAAGCTCACCATGCAAAACGATGAAGGGCAGAGCAGCAGAGAAGGGTATGAATACCAAGATGAAAATGAAGGCTGAGATGGTCTGTGGAGCCATGAATGTTGCAAAGTGAGTTTACAACCACTGTGTTTCTTCTTCACCTTGCAGCAATTTAATGTATATAGTTTTTGAATTCTCTAAGAGAACAAAACTGATTTTATGCCAATAAGGAAAGTGTGATGACAAATGAGATGAAAAGTTGGGACTTTGAACAATTGGGTGGACACTTTGTAGAAGTCAAAAAAGTTGTATAATCTAATTTATGGTGGGAAAGGAAATTGAAAACAAGAGTTAACTCTATGTTTAATGAAAATTCTCTTCAAGAGTTGATATTAAATTTTTAAATGAGGAAAACTTTTCAATATAGAGTTATGTTGGATATATGCTAGGATACCCCAATTTTTTTCTAAAATTTGTAGAATTTATCTTATAATCATGATATCCCAACAATAAACATTTCAATATTGTTTGTTTAAAATCCCTTAAACAAATAGAAGTGCATAACATCTAAAAGTTATGCAATGGAATAGTGAATATACATACAGGCGACTAATCAACATGACTTCAAACTCTGGAACTTTATGATCAGCTTTTATGGGGGAATATAACTTATAGAAACACAGGAAGACATGGTGGGAAAATTCAAATGTGACTGAAAAAAAAAATCCAATATAAAAAAAAGACAAAATTTTTTGCTAAATGATTGTAACAAGACAATGTCTGAAAGGACTAATCAAGGCATAGACAAAACAGATCTTCCCATAAAGCCGTATTTTTAAGTACGTGTACACCTCCAATGCTGAAGTTCATGAGCTCAGGAAAAGAGGCCACTTTGACTTTGTTTGCAATAAACATATCACTATTCTTTAAGCTTTTATTAACTGTTATTTATATAAAATATCAGCTGTAAATGATTCAAAATCAAGAAAAGAGTTTCATGAGTCAACTCTGTATGGATTTTTAATATAAAATCAACTCTGTATGGATTTTTACCTCATCATGGCCAAGGGAGGTATCAAAACCTTTAACAAATATAGTCTGTCCCTGGCTTTTACCACCTTTATGATAAGACTCTTTGCTGCAAAAGACAACATAAACTTTCAATCAGTTTTAATGGCTGGTTTGAAACAAATATTTGAATAATTTATGTTATCAAAACAATACCCTGTATTAGGAGTATATGCACCCCTTTCACGTGCAAAATCAAGCCTCACTGGACGTCCTGCAAGATCTTCACCATTCAACTCAAGTGCCTACAGAGGAGTAAGCAAATACTCTCAAACATATGCATAATCTACATCATGGCAAAGAATAGTGGGAACCTTGAAATAACAGTCCATGGCTCCATGCTAGTTATTTCAAAGGGGAGTTGTCATGTAGAGTTTGATTTTGCATCAGTGTTGGCAAGAGTAAACGTGCGTGGCCAAGTTGGATTTTGCAACCAAGGCACTGGAGTAGAATGCAGATTGCATACTTTGCAACATAATTGAGGTGCTCACAGGCATTAAAAGAGCAGATCATCCCTGGCGAACTGATCATCCCTGGCGAACTCTGCAATGAATAATTGAGTTGCTCACAGTTTAGACAACAGCTCCAAGAAGCAAAGAAAAGTTCACTAAGTGAGAACAAATCATCCCTGCTCCAACATAAGTCGTGCTGAAATTGAAGTAAAATCTGCAGAAATGAATACCTTCTCTTGTTTAGACTTTATTTCATTTTTCAGGATGCAAATTCAGTGTCAGGATTTTAAGTTTCGTTGCTTGTAACAAAAGTGTTCTTAAAGTCAATAGTTAAATGGTAACCATGACAATGCAATTTGAATTGGATGGAAAAGAAAGACAATGTTACACACGTCTGCTTCCAGGCTTTCAATCCAAAAATGAAGCCACGGACCAACTTTCTACAATAAACACAAGATTTTACTAAAAGCCGGTTTTAATGCAGAGCTAGATTGTAAGCAAGGGTAGTATTGAGGAGATAAGTACTTGGCATTCTTATCATGCTGAGGACTGTGGAAGCCATTAATGAGAACCCCACTTGCGGTGCCGCTTGGGTAAGTTAATTTGTAGTCTACTATCATGGTCTGTGGAACAAATTAAGAAAACTACTAATCTCATTTAATGGTTTTGTATAACCTGTTGAAATGCTAAAATAACCTCGACAAATTAAGAAAACTACTAATCTCTTTCATCCACATCCATGACAAAAGCCACTGATCACTAAAGTCGAGTATACCACATTTCGTAGGATTGAATAAGGCATAACCCCATTTTAAAAAAAAAATGCATCAATTAGAAACAATTTGCAAAAAGAGACAAAAACCTGTTGCTGTACAGAATAAAGAAATATTCAAATAAGCATTTGTAATCCCCCGAAAAAGAAAAAACGTTCAGTGGTAATCAAATGAAAACCATACCTTTCGGAGAGGAACCAAGGCAAACAGGCCAACAAAGCATGTCACAAAAAGAAAACCAGTCATCCAACCAACAACAGGTTCCTTGTAGCTTCCCGGGGCATTCCCCTCTGTATCAACCCCTGCTTGTTCATATGTCTTCTTATTGAGACCCAAAAGGTAGGAACCAAATCCACCTGCCGAGCAACAAATCACAAAATGTTTGGAGCATATTAAACTTAAGATAAATTTCTCTGAAAACACCACGTATTTATAGATTTATAGACTCTAACCTCCAAGTGAAACGGCATAACACGCGACTGTACATGTTTGAATTACAGTATTTTCCTGCTCAGTGAATGCAGTCGACACATATCCAGCCTTCTTAAGCAGCTTCGTCCAGGACCGGATGAACACAAATGCAACAAGAGCTGCAGAGACATTGAGGTTAGGAGTTATCCCAGTTGTGAGGTTAAGCTTCATAATAACAACACTATAAAGGACCCCAATGACAAGACTTGCAACAAGTCCTCTCACTGTGATCTGCTTCGTCCAAGGAGGAATCTCCTTGAACTCACGGCCAACTCATTTCTGTTCCTCATCCAGGTTCTTTGTCTCCATCTCTGTCTTCTGTTTCAGATTTTCTGCAATCATGCCTCCAGATGGAATCTTATCTCCTTGTTCATGCATTGAAGAGCTGCATTTGAAAAAACATATCATTGTTATGATCTCTAATTCAGAAGAAATTGTGTAGACTCAAATGCATATATATAGCAACTACAACTACCATGTTAAATCTTGCAAAATATAAGAACCCGAAATCAGTGTTTCTCCTCACTACTCACAACAAAATCACGAAATTGCAATAAACAATTCCAATGGGTTTTTACCTGTCTTCAAGCTACTCACCTCTCCAACCTTAACTAAAAAGAACACACTCTGAGATTGCTACTTAAAGACTCGCAGTAGACTAAGTAAATGAAATTATTACCTTTGTCTTTTAAACGTCAGTCTCTAACCTCCTTACTGGTCTTCCTTGCAACTCAATTATTCATTGCAGAGTTCGCCAGGGATTATTCATTGCAGAGTTCGCAGTAGACTAAACCGTTGGCAGGGAAAAACTTTTCTTTGCTTTTTTGCTTCTTGGAGTTGTTGTCTAAACAGGCATTAAAATAATTGAGGTGCTCACAGGGATGATCCAAAGAGCACTCTTATTCATTGCAATTTGCAACATAATCCTAGGCCACTAATAACAACTAATTTTTGTTTCTCCAGAACCACAAGAGGCAGCAAAATATAAACAAAGCAAGGGAGTCAGACAGGCAGCTTCAGAGAATTACAAAAAAAAAAAAAATACCCAAGAGATTTCAAGCCCCATAGGCCATAACTAGAATTCCAATTCACATACAACAATCAACAGATGTGTCCTTTGAGCACATTGCTCAAGTGAACTTCTACTTACCCTGATGCTAAAAGTGAACCCACTGGACTCCATGCGCAAGCAAAAACCTGTTGAGAACATGATGTCATATAATTTTATAATAGATGCGCGCACGGGCAGGGGTCCTGAAGAACCCACAATAAAGTTAAACTACCATAAAGGGCATTCAACTCAAGTGACAATGTTTAATAGTTGAACAAAACCATTAAAAGATAAGTTATTTGTGTTCTTGAAGCACTTATTATGCAAGCAGAGTAGGTCCTGCCTTCTTGTGTTCGTCTCCAACAGCCTCCATTGTTAATTTCACATCGTAGAGCTCCTGATGCTGTTGAATCAAGGCAAACAGCTGACTTGGTAAGCCAATAATGCAAAGTTTTGCATGAAGGAAATTAGTTTATATCCTTGCATTCATTGTTAGTAGATATAGTACAAGGATTATAACCTTCAAAAATTATAAGTTCTCTTAATCAAGTTTTTAGGATAGCAGACTGGAGCCATTGTTTGTAGATGTGGTGCAAGGATTATAACCTTAAAAATTTATAGGTATTCAGAATTAAAGTTTTTAGGATAGAGGACTGGACCTTTGTCAGTAATAAGTTTGTTAACACAACTGACTAATATCAATCATTTGGTATAACACAATTATTTTCAAGGATGATGACGACAAGATTTAGAATGGAGCAACAAGAAGTTTTTGCAAGAGCTCTTAAAACTCATTACAACTGTAATATTAACACATTTATTATCATTTATCACCAAAATGCACACTATTTCATGTTTGCAAGTGTACAAGTCATTCTAAAACTACAATTACTTTCTAATATAGCAAATGAGTATAATAATAATAAATCTCAATATCAACTGAAACATATCTAAGAGGTGTTGCCTACTATTGCATGATTTTTACTGGAATCGAACCACAAACCAGACTCACCTTCACAGTGGGTATAACCATTGCCTACAAACTTTACGCCTTGCACAATAGGGCATTCACACACTCTTCCTCTAAAAGTATCCTGAAACACAATTCACACAATGTTAAGTTAAATAAATTGTCTACAGACAACAAGAATCAACAGACACAGAGAAAACAAGAATAAAACATCAATTTCTTTCATGGTCTTTTTGTCAGTGGACACCAAAACAATGTTCAGTTCATAAAGCTTGAAAAGAAGGAAAAATGCATTTTGAAAGCCTAACCTAGACACTTCTATTTCCTATCAATCAGTTTAGCAAAAAACTAACACCATAAGGGACCAGCGCTTTAAGCAAACTCCCCCATACAACCAGAACCCAAGAAAATAACCCGAGGTAAAGTGTGTTAGAAACACGACTACACAAAATAACACAAATAATGATTACTGCCATATGTGTAATTTCAGACAAGTGTTACCAATACCTTCTTAGCAAGTTCATTTCAGTCTTTAAAATTAAGAATTAGGATTCCTTGACATGAATTTTTTATGGCTGGTGCTCAGTCTCTAGATATAGCACTTAAATCTCATTTTTATATGGTTTGTGCTTATTTTTCTCCCCTTTTAATTTATTTCTTGTTAAAAACATAGCTGCCTCACAAACACTAAGAAAGACAGGTCCCTAACAATACATGTCCAACTAGATAAAAAGTTATCTTGATGCCATTTCCATCCAATAATCCCCAAAGTTGGGATAGTTTGTTCCTCTATAAATTAGTTGACATCTATACTGATAAATGGATAAGAAATAGTCATCTCTTCAAAGAAAACCTATCCATTATGGTCTCAAAGAAACATTCGGCTTCCATCAAATGGCGTTCTCCATTCGGACACATCATTAACACATGTATAGCCAAATCTCTACACAACATTTGACGAAAAAATGATAACAAAATTTTGAAGAACTGAATATCTAGAACAACATAGAAGCCTAGACTGGAGAGTTCACATGCAGTTGCTGCACCTAACCCTGATGTTGCCTGTAACAATACAATGAAATTATGCAAAATGGTATGGAGAAATTGTCCAATTTTTCGAAAGGAGCAATTTTAATCTTACCCCAGTGATAATGCATACAGGACGAGTTGTTGCAGTGGTGTTCGAAGTGAAGCAACGACGGTATGAGTGGGATTTGCAAGGCGAAAACCATAGCTGGAAGTACGAATAGAGAAGAGAGAATGTCCATAAGAGAGACATTCTCCAAAACTGTAATGAACATACAAACTCAATTGTTTCCCACAATGTCGACATCACCGAATCAAAACCTCTTCTTCAAAAGCAAACTGGTTCAAAATCATGAAAAAAGGAGAACAACATTAGCAATTTCTCAAATAGAAACCCAATCAAGAAAAGAAATCAAAGCAATTCCATATACCCACTCACGACAATCTCTTTCTTTGCGAACTCACTCACGACAATCTCTCTATCTCTATCTCCTTCTTCTTCATGCAGGAAAAACAGTGTTCAAACATTCTTCTTCTTCGACGAACTCTCCTTCAAGAATCGGAGAAGGGACGCACAAAATTCTTTAGGGTTTCGGGAGATCTGTGGGGAGATGGAACAAATTTTAGGATTATAAACAAAAGTGGGAACGCAAAATTTTTGGAGCGGGAACGCAAAATTTGGAGCGGGAATCGCCCGCGAGAAATCGCCTCCACTTCTCCACACTTCCACGTGCAACACACGTGCCGTTTAGCAACGGTTTTAAGCCGTTGGGCACTATAGCCACGGTTTTGAACCGTGGCAAACACACCAACGGTTTAGAACCGTGGCAAACACACCAACGGTTTAGAACCGTGGCCAAGCCTTTTTTTATCCACGGTTTTAGGCCGTTGGCCATTATAGCCACGATTTTTGGCCGTGGCAAATAAACCAACGGCTTAGAGCCGTGGCCACCTCCGTGTAGCTAAAAATGCCTTTTGGTATAGTGTTTCAAGGATGCTTTTAAATTTGAGAAAATAGATGATATCACTTGTCACATTAATATATTAATAGGAACATAAGGTTTGATATTATCTTTAAGTTAAATATATTTGATAAGATTTTAAAACTCGACTATTCTTGCACTATAAGCCAAGTTAGCATAATTTGAGTTGATGAGTGAGATATTTACTAGAAAGCCTTAGAATAATAATGGAGACTAAACCCTGATGAGTTTTGAGTATTCTATTTTTTCTTGAGGGTTATTTAATAAACTCTGATATTTTTTAGTCCGCATTATCTCATTGATGATCTCATTATTCTTGTTTCTCTTATTGATTGCTTTGAGAATGACATCAAAATTGGATCATTACACTAAAAATTTTTGGTTTATTTAATTGAGATGTCATAAAACCGACTAGAACTTAGGAAATGATATAGGCATTTTTCTTTGAACCATTCTCTATCATTTTAGCCTACCTAGTATAAAAATCAATTTGTAGCCCTTTGAGCCTTTGATTAACCTTTTTTTTGCTAACCCCATCCCCATTTCACACTCTAGTTATGGAGTAATAGCCCATATGATTTTTATCCATACCAAATTTCTCTAAGAATGTGTATGATTGGATATATGTTTGGAATAGGCAAATAAAAAGAGTTGAAACTAGATATTCCATGAATCCTCAAGACTTAAATGTTTTATTGTGCACAAGAGAAAAAACATGTCATTGAAGAAAAAAATATGAAAAAGATTGATAAGGAAGAAAAAAAAATTATTCTTCAGTGCCCCATGTGTTTATTAAAGGGTGTATCCATTCTCATAGAAGTTTTGTATATTTTTTTCATTATTGTTAGCCATAATCCAAGCACCATTACAACCTAGTAAAGAACTAATTGATCTTAAGTAAATATCTGGTCCATAGATGTGAAAATTGAATAGACAAGAACTATGGTGTTTGATTCAAAATTCTGAAAAGTAATTGATACTCCTGTCCATGAGATCATATTCATTTAATTCTTTGAAAAGTCTGTTTTTCATGATAATTATATGTTAGGTGTTTGTGTTTCCATAATTTATTATTTTCGTCACATATAAACTTAGTGATAAATATCCAATTTCTGAGTGATTTGTTGTCGAAGCGTACTTTCTAAAGGTTATCTAGTCATGTCTTTACGATGAAATGGAAAGCTATGTTGATAAGGCTATGCACACACACGTCGAATTGAGAATAATGATGAAATTTATTTAACCTTTGCATAATTAAATTGTTGTCAAAATCTTGGGATATACTGTGACACTATTAGTCACTTTTCTTTAAAATTTTAGCAATTAGATAATTATTCTAAGGAAAATAAAGGCTACACCACAAATCCTCACTTATAACATGCCAAAAATACTATAACTGATAGCGTTAAATGACATGTTGTGACAGCCGACGTTAAAGTCCAGCTCTATGATTGTGTTTTTGGAGCGCTATTAAAAGTGCTCTTTTAATAGTGTTTTAACACGCTGTTGTAACAACTGTTATGGCGTTAATAAAATGTTGTTGTATAGTGTTAAACGTTGTTGTAAAAATTTTCATAGTTTTTAAAAAATGTTGTTACATAGTTTTATACATCATTTTTAGAGTGTTATATAATTTATTACTCATGACACTTTAAAAGTGCAATTAAAAGTCTACGCCATTTATTTTGCTCATTTGTTTTTAGCTATGTTGGTATCATTTGTAATGTCTATCTGCTATTAAAAGTGCAACACCATGTAAGAAAAACTTCATTTATAGCACAATCATACTATTTAATACATGGTAGAAACATAAGTACAATGGAAAACTAATTAATCTCATTATAGCAAAACATGTAAACATAGTATGAAAATGTCATTTCTTCAATGTACATTAATTCCTTTTTCCAGTCACTTTCTTCTTTTTTATCCTTTTCATCCTGCCAAATAAACATAAATATATATCAAAACTCTCGCAAGTATAATTTCTTAAAAAGTGTGGCTGAATTTAATCCTTTATAACACCTCAAATAAGGTCCTACATACTACCTGGTACATAAACATCTTGCTTGGGTTAACATTTGATACTAGCATTTCCAGCAAAGGGAGTTTGAGATTGGCTATTGCAAACATGCAACAACATTACACAGATAAGATTGACATTTCTGAATTTGGCTACAAACAGAAACATAAAGTTTATGGGCGATGTTGCTAAAGTTTGATTTCCACTCACCTTTGAGTTTAGTTTCGAGAACTGTAAGAAAGTGGGAGTTGGGTTCTATTGTTATGATATCCTCCTCCTTCGTTGGTATTTCCTTTTTGTAAAGCGCTGTTTTGCGCACCTGCAAGCAAATCATTAGTAATCTTTGTTCAAAATTCAAAATTGTATTGAACAATTGACATATATTGTTACAGATTACACAATAAGGTCCCTAAATTAAGTTCCAAAGAACTCACTAGTTATTCTAATACCCAGCAACTAACCTTAATGATGAGTATTTCTCATATATTGCCATTGTTTTAAACTTTCATTTAGAAACCACATTAACAACAAGAACAGACATTTACAAACAAAAAGGGATACATACTCCAACTTTAATCTTAGCAACATAGAAAGATTAATCTTTGTCAGCTGCAAACCTCTTCATAAGATTATTTTCTAGCAATGCTTGAGATCTAATAGTTTGTTTTATAGAGATATATGGCTCAAAATCATCAAAACTTTTGCCACGAACAAAATGGTGGTAGAGTGAAGAAGTCTCATATTGTACGGGAGCCACAATCTAGCCATTATATAGACAAAGTCATCAGCAAAACACAGTAAAAGATAATTAAAAATAAAAAACATTTGCTTATCCCAAATGTTTACCGAAACTTTAAATTCCAATGGTTGGTACATGGAAATAACATCAAGTTCATGAATTTGCATTTGATTTTGCACATAACCCAAATGCTAGGGTTTGAAATTGGGGATGAAAGGGTGCTAAACACATATATTCATTGCTAAACCGAAAATGACAATTATATTCAAAACCTAACAAGTGCTAAACACATAGTTTATTTCTATTAATTAGCCTTAGTAATTTTGAAAGAACCACTTAGACGTTACCATACCAGTCCAAAGACTTGAATTGTAACGGTGTGCTCGGTTTCTCACAAAGGCCTATTATTAAATATGAAAATGTATGTGTATAATTTTTTACATTTGTCTATTTGTTTGCTCCTTAATTCGAAAAAATTTGCATGATGTTGATGATTGTGTTATTTATTTTTCTGTTATCATATAAATGCATTAAGGTTGATGGGATGTACATATATTGATATGAGTTTGTTTTTTTGTGTTATTTAGTGAATGCTTCTTTGATATCTGCCAACTTAAATAACGTTCCAATTCTTAATGGTTCCAATTTTGAAAAATGGAAAGAACATATAGTGATCATTTTTGGGTGTATGGATTTGGATTATGCGCTTCGTGTTAATGAACCCACTAAGTCCACTGATTCTAGTCCAGCTGAAGAAAATGCTTCTTATGAAAAGTTGTAGCAGTCTAAGGAGGAAAATGCTAAAGATTTTTTTCGCTAGGTTGCAAACCGATTTGTTGCATCGAAAAAGGTGGAGGCAAGTTTGCTTCTTAGCAAACTTGTTACCATGCGGTAGACTGGCAAAGGAAATATAAGGGAGTACATAATGGAAATGTCTAATCTTGTTTCCAAAATGATGACACTAAAGTTGAAGTTTTCTGATGATCTCCTTGTGCACTTCATTTTAATTTCTCTTCCTGCACAGTTTGGTCCCTTTAAGATAAATTATAATAATCAAAGGGAGAAATGGACTCATTGCTTAGTGTGTGCAAGAAGAGAACATCTGAAACAAGAAAAGACAGAAAGTGCTCATATGACGATATTTTCCAATGGCAATTCAGGCATCAAGAACAGGAAAATAAATATTTATGTTAAAGCTAAGGGAACTGCATCTGATGGGGCTTCAGATGCAAATGTGCAACAAAAACATGATTAGGTTGCCACATGTTTCTTTTGCAAGAAAGCGGGTTATGTGAAGAAGGATTGTCTCAAATATCAAAAGTGGCTCGCAAATAAATGTGATAATTTTAGTTTTGTTAGTTCTGAATTTAATCTAGCTAAGGTACCACACCATTCCTTGTGGATAATTACAGATGCATCGATTCACATTAGTGTTTCCATGCAAGACTGCAAAAAAAGACAAAAACTAAATGATGCTGGCAAACTCATATACATGGGGAATGAAAATAATTATGTAGAGGCAATTGGAGTCTTTAGATTAAAACTAGAGTCTGGTTTTTATTTGAATTTGGATGAGACTATTTATGTACCATCATTTAGGCGGAATTTAATTTCTATCTTCAGTTTGGATAAATGCGATTATACTTTTTCTTTTGGAAAAGGAAGTTTTAGTCTCTTACAAAAGTTCTTGGTACTGGATCTCTGATTGATAATTTATATAAGTTAGAATTAGATGTTTATCACTTACAGTCAATTGGAACTTTGCATGTTATTATTTATGGTACTAAGAAAATTAATTAAAGATAACTCTTCTATGTTATGGCATAAATGTCTTGGTCATATCTCTCGACCGAGGATTTAAAGGCATGTGTCAACTGGAGTCCTTGGTACCCTTGATTTTATAGATTTTATGATTTGTATTGAATGCATAAAGGGAAAACAAACAAACACAAGGAAGTTAAGTGCACATAGGAGTTCAGGTGTCTTAGATTTGATACATACTAATATTTGTGAACCATTCCCTAAAGCTTCTTGGAATGGTCAACGATATTTTATCACTTTTAGATTATTCTCACTATGGGTATCTATACTTAATAAATAAAAAATCACAATCATTGGATTCGTTCAAGGCCTATAAAGCTGAGGTTGAAAATCAACATAATAAGAAAATTAAGGCCGTTAAATCCTACCGTGGTGGTGAATTCTATGGTAGATATGATGGTTCAGGCCAATATTCAGATCCATTTGCAAGGTACTTACGGGAATGTCGCATCGTCCCTCAGTACACCGTGTAAGGGACACCACGTCAAAATGGTTTATCTAAGAGACGAAATTGAACCCTAAAAGACATGGTTAAGATCATGATTTGTCATTCTACCTTGCTAGAGTCTCTTTGGGGAGAGGTCCTAAAGACAACAGTTTATATCCTT
The DNA here is from genome assembly GCA_963556465.1 of Berberis vulgaris. Classification (NCBI taxonomy): domain Eukaryota; kingdom Viridiplantae; phylum Streptophyta; class Magnoliopsida; order Ranunculales; family Berberidaceae; genus Berberis; species Berberis vulgaris. The sequence goes on along the minus strand of OY747126.1, from coordinate 34,818,806 downwards.
AATAGAGTACCCAGTAAAGTAGTCAACAAAACCCCATATGAGCTATGAACTGGTAGACGTCCTAGCATTCGATACTTACATTTTTGGGGGTTTCCAGCTGAGGCTAAGCCTTACAGGCCTCATGAAGAAAAATTGGACTTCAGAACTATTAGTTGCTACTTTATTGGATATTTAGAAATATCAAGGGGATTCAAGTTTTATTGCCCATCTACTAATACCTTAATTGAGACGGATAATGCCAAGTTTATTGAAGATGTTGAAAATAGTGGGAGTACACAATCCATAAATATTAGTTTTGAAGAAGAACGAGTTGACATTCCTATGATGGATATTCAACATGTTAACGTGATCATACCTGTTCCTGAACAGGACGCGAATGCAAATCACGAAAATATAGTTGGATTGCCTTCTGCTAATCTAGAAGCACATCATCTCCTCAATTACAAATGCCAACAAAGAAATCCATTAGGAAGAGGACATCTGCTATTTCGGATGTTTATGTAGTTTATCTCGATGAGCATGAGTTTGATATAGGAAATAAAAATGATCCTATCACTTTTCTTCAAGCCAAACAAAGTGCTCATTCTTTAGATTGGATGAATGCTTGTTCGATGAGTTAAAGTCTATGAAAGACAACGACGTTTGGGCTCTTGTCGAGTTACCTAAGGGGGTGAAACCAATTGCATGCAAATGAGTTTTTAAAACCAAACGCTATTCCAAAGGTAACATCAAAAGATATAAGGCACGTCATGTCATTAAAAGCTTTAATGACATTAATTATTGAAATATAAAAATAAGGCATTAATTATAAAGAGACGTTCTTTCCAGTTTCTACGAAAGAATCGTTTAGAATTATTATGGCCCTTGTAGCTCATTATGATTTAGAGTTACATTGGATGGATGTTAAGACTGCACTATTGAATGGATATGTTGCATGGTTTTGAGATTAAAGACTCAGAACATAAAGTTTGCAAATTAAAGAAATTCATCGATGGCTTAAAGCAGACATCTCGTCAATGATATAAAAAGGTTTGATCGAGTAATTTCCTATTTTGATATTGAGGAAAATTTGGTTAATAAATGTGTTTATCATAAGATTAGCAGGAACAAATTTTTTATTTTTCAAAGCTATATATTGATGAAATCCTACGTGAAAAATGTGTCATAAGTTTATTCCATTCAACAAAATTTCTGATAAAAGTTTTTTGTTGTAGCAGATTTGGTGATAGACGTGCAGACTAATTGCACTGATTATATAGTATTATTGGTCTATCACACCAAATATTTGTTGAATTGACACTTGGTAGATTCTTTCAACTAGGTAAAGTACTCGTTGTTACGAGTAGTGAGTTTGCTCTAATGTCCAAAGAAAGATTTATATATAAAAGGAATACATGAAAATTATATCTGATGCTTAAGAAGTAGAGAGTATAATATATAATAAAGTTTTATCCGTATTAGGATATTATGCATATCAATGGAATGTTTGACATCACTGTTCTAAAAATCGGTCTAGGCGGCCGCCTAGGCGCTAGAAGGTGGAAAACCGCCCAGATTAATGCCTGGGCGGGCAGTCTGGGCGGTCTGGGCGGGTCTAGGCGGGTCTGGGCGGGGTCTAGGCGGGCTAGGCGGTCTGGGCGGTCTAGGCGGACTCTAGGCGGGGTCTAGGCGGTCTGGGAGATTTTTTTTATTTATTTTTTATTTATTTTTTTATTTTTTTATTTTTTTATTTTTTTATTTTTTTATTTTTTTATTTTTTAATAAGGTTGATTGTGTTCTTATTTTATTTTTTCTTTCCTATTTTTTAGAAATAAACTATTTAATTGTTTTTTTAGAAAATCTCGGGAATGAGCTTTGATGATGATGATGATGATCATATGTCTAAATGTAGCGAAAGATGATTATTTAATGGAATTCTCAAAGGATCTGCCGGTACCAATTTTACTAATGTAGATTTTATCAAACATAACTGAGGTTATTCATGCAATTTGAAGAAAAATAAAAGATTACACAAATTCAAATTTATATAAAGTACCCATCATGACCAACTTCAGTCATTTGAGTTTTAATAAATTTTGTTCACGATTGTTAATTTTTCATGTTTTTAAATTTTGCATATGTATATTGACATTAAATTGGATGTAATTGATAAAGTATTATGCTTAACTTTTGTAAATTATTAAAGTTATAATACAAAACATAAGACCGCCTAGGCGCCCGCCTAGGCCCCTGGGCGCTAGGCACCTGCTCGCCGCCCGCCCAGCGCCTAGCGATTTTTAGAACACTGTTTGACATATATTTAGGATTGAAGAATGCTCAATAAACAACGGCTATTGCTGTATTTAAAAAGAACACAAGTTTATACACACATGCTATAGATCTAATAAATTGGATTAGATATTCAGATTAAATTTTTAGTACGTGTACTACCCAAAAGAATTTTTGGTTTGATGTAAAACATTTGATAAAAAATTATGGTTGATGATACATCAAAATAGACCGATCATCATGGCCATACACGTGGAAGAAAACATCCATCACAAGGATATGGCGTCTAATCTACTGACCAGCTCATAATTCCAAAAGAAATAAAGCCAATCATAGAGGCCTAGACAAGGCCCACTTTTAGAAGATATAATCAAAACCTGAATCTGGGCCCGAACGAATCAAAGCCCAAATCCAGGTCTGATACGAGTTTTCTCATAAAGAAGAGGAACGTTGCACCGAAAAGAGACGTAGAGGGAGTTACACCTCCTCGGATGCATCTCCATCACGGAGGAGCCTTTACGAGAAACATCGCCTTCTGATACGCCTCACATGCTTAAGTCACACAGAGAATTAACCACTATTATAAAATGTAAAGGGAATATTCGACACAAGTATGCAACTTTAACTGAGTTTTGTCCAGATTTACTTCCTTCTTCAAACAAAGTTGCTAACTTAAGCATCGGAGTGCCTTTGCCACCAAAAAGGTGGTCCTTGGCAGTCTTGCACCGGTTTTGTAGGTCAAACTCACAGGAGGACAATTTTTGGACTCATTAGTTTAGCGTTGTCCATAGGGGATGACAAATTTTTTTTTCTAAAAATAAGATCCACAGTGAAGAAGCTCACCAAAATTTGATAGACAATTAACAAGTTGTTAGAACAAATGATACACCCTACAGATCCCCAACACAATGACAATAACAACAACATTCCTACAGGCAACGATGTATGACAAACGGCTTATGAACAAGAAGCAGCCCAAATCTTGGAACCAATGGCACTCCAGAATCAAGACCAACAACACGCAATAGCCCAGACAACCCAAATATCCTGTGATGCTGCCACAAATACTCAGGTAGACCTGCTTATGATCCAAATGAACTACATGATAAAAATGCTAGAGAAAATCACCCAGGAGCGCATCCAGCCAGCTGACTCTGTTCAGGCACCGCCTAAACAAAACTCCGCCAACTAAACTCAAGGGAGTAACGAAGTTCCAGCAGAACCCCAATAGAGAAACTTCCAGAGCAATGAACTCCCCTTATGCAAGACTCCACATTGTGACGGAACGCTTGCTGAAATTTGGTTTAGAATCGGAGTCACGATTCCCAACGTGCTGTACAAGTTAGCCAAGCCGCCATTCTCCGACGCCCTCATGAAATCGCCTATGCCAAAAAAGTTCACTCCGCCAAAGTTTGAACTATATGATGGTACTACCGACCCAATTGATCACCTGAGACACTTCCACCACATGATGTCCCTGAAGAAAACCACGGAGTCGATCTTATGCAGAACATTTCCTACCAGCTTCACCTCCACAATGATAAATTGGTTCAACAGCTTAACGCCAAGGTCGATGGACTCTTTTCATGCATTAGCCACCGCTTTTATCACCATATTCATCGGGAGCCAGTGGATGAGGAAAAAACAACACTACCTTATTCATATCAAGCAAAAGCCTGAGGAAACAATATGGGAATATGTCACTCGTTTCACAATGAACTAATGATGATCGATGGATGTAGTGACGACACAGTCGTTGCAACCTTCATCGCAGAACTAAAGAGAGGCTCCTTCTTTGATGCCCTTAACCCAGAACCTCAAAAAGGCATGATAGTCTTATTGAAAATGGTTCAAAAACACTTTTCTCTCGACGAGACGAAAGCGGCCAGGAGAAAAAATGACCAAGAAATAAAGAGTATTTCAAGAAAACGAGAGAAAAAGGAAGAAATTAGGCAGGATGACAGACAACGGGAGGATAACATCCAATTGAGAAAACATCAGAATGGAGAAAAGATAGATTCAAGCCAACAAGAATCCAAGAAGCCACAATCAGCATGGCCCTGACACGAGTGAGTAACAAGCCTGACGAAGAAGACATACAAACCATATATGACCTTGAAAACAAGGCGAGCCAACATACTGAAACACATAGCAAATTAAATGGGATAACATCAACTGGCCATTGAGGATGAGAGAAGACCATGAAGAAAGAGACAAAAACAAATATTGTTCATTCCATAAGGATCATGGGCACGATACCGAAGATTGCTACAATCTAAAAGACAAAATTGAGCATTGGGATCAAAATGACGACTCGACGAGTTCATCGGAATGCCAGATAAATAGCTCAAATGGAAGGAGAAAGCAGATACCAATGCATGATCGAAAAAACAGCCCAGAGAGCTAATATACGCTCTATACTACCTGACCAGAGGAAGCAAAACAATCTACCTAACAGAAGAAACATCCAGGAAAACCTCCCACTCGAGCTGATTTATATTAGAACAAGAGTACTAACGAAGCCAGACAAGCCATTTTACAAATGCGTATAACATGGAGAAGTTTGCACCAATCAACTAACTTGATTCAAAGACCTTACAGATGGATGCAAGCTCGACCTGAATCACCAACGACAAAACACGGAGCCAATATAAGCATGATTTGAAAATTTGGTGTTGATGTGAGCATGACTAGACAATTTGGTGTTGATGTGAGCATGATCAAACAACTTGGTGTTGACGTTAGCATGATCAGACCGTTTGGTGTTGACATAAGCATTATCGGATAGTTTGGTGACGACGTGAACATAATCGAAAAAATCAACACTACTTAGCTATCGAATAAAAAAACACCCCGAGTCTGTTAACCATGACAACATATACGATGAACGTGTATCAACATCAAACAAAGAAAGACAAAGCAACAAAAACTAAAATGATGAATACGAGGATCACCATCAAGCAAAGGAAGACAAAGCGAATCGCTCTTCAAACCAGCATAAATGCTTTAGCAGTTAGGGCTGATGAGAGCATCCGAAAAAGAATATCAATAAGATTACAAATTCAAAATCCCCATTTTACGCGTGTACGACAAATTAAACACGTCGAAAATTAGCCATATGAAGCAATCAACATACCTAACAGTAAGAAATTAGGACAAAAGTCAGATATTATAATCTTCTGGTCTGATCAACCACGAAGTAAAATTTGGACAACACCAAAAACTTCGAGTCCACTAAGACGTTGAGCCAACGAGGTAAAAGTTGGACAAACGAGACAACTTAACATAGTAAACTTTGAATCGACTGAGATGTTGAGCAAATGAAGTAGAAGTTGAAGAAACAAGTCAACTTAACACGAAAAACTTCGAGTTGACTGATACGTCGAGCCAACGAAGTAAAAATTGGACAAACGAGTCAACTTAAACCAATAAACTTTAAATCGACTGAGACGACTAGCGAACGGAGTAAAAGTTGGGCAAACAAGTCATTTTAACACAGAAAACTTCGAATCGACTAAGACATCAAGCTAACAAAGTAAAAGTTTGACAAACGAGTCAACTTAACACAAAATACTTCGAGTCGACTAAGACGTCGTGCCAACGAAGTACGAGTTAGACAAATGAGTCAACTTAACACTGTAAACTTTGAATTGACTGAGACATCGAGCAAACAAAGTAAAAGTTGGACAAACAAGTCAACTTAACACCAAAAACTTTGAGTCGACTGAGACGTCGAGCCAACGAAGTAAAAGTTGGACAAACGAGTCAACCTAACACAGTAAACTTCTAGTTAACAAAGTAAAAGTTGAGTGAACGAATTAACTTAACACAAAAACTTCAAGTCGACTGAGATGTCGATTTAACGAAGTAAAAGTTGAACGAACGAGTTAACTTAATACAGAACTTTGAGTCTACTGAGATGTTGAGCCAACCAAGTATAGTTGAACAAACAAGTAACCTCAACGTAGTTCACTTCGATTCGACTGAGACGTCAAGCCAATGAAGTAAAATTTTAACAAACAAGTCAACTCAATGCAATCCACTTCGAGTCGACAGAAACATCGAGCCAAGGAAGTAAAAGTTGAACGAATGAGTCAACTTGGTACAATTGTTTTTTGAATCGACGAAGTAAGAATTGAAGAACGAATTGACATGATTCAAGGAAATACAGATCGACCGAACCAACAAGAAAAAAGTCAAGACCAAAAGTCAACTTTTTTTTACAACGCGTCAAGAAGGATAAAGTTGACCCATCCCTAGTCGAATAATGTGCCAAAGCGCGAAAGCATCCATAAAGGAATTCAAAGTAAAATCCAAGACAACTACTACTGAACTGAAAATGAAAGGGAAACACACTACAAGTCGACAAGATAAACTATAGAAACACATAAAATAAGGGAAAAAAAGTAACACCAAGGTTTTTTTATTAACATTACTACTCTATTACATCCGAAGAAGTAGATGAAAGAGTAGGACAAGAAATGGAAGCAACTACAGGATCATCAACTATATCACCTACGGGAGAAGACGAAAGTTTCTCTTCAGAAGGGGGAGAAAGAAATGGCTCCTCAACCACTGGGGCAACTTCTGCACTATCATCATTTTCAAAAGTTTGATCAACCAAATGGTGGTACCCGGATAAATCTGCACCGAACCCCTCGATATAATCAAGAAGCTTAAACCACCCGTCAACAAATTGGGTCTAATCTGCGACTTCAACAATGCGGAGCCTATCCTTGGCAGTAGCAAGTTCATTTTTTGCCGCATCAAGTCGCCTCTCAGAAGTGGTAAGCATACTAAAAGTATATGCCTTAACCTGGTCGAGCGTAATAGTCAACTGTTCCACTCGCCTCTCAGCGATATCATGAATAACAGATTGTTCAATTTCAACACAAGAAGCTTCATCACAAGATGTTTTCTCAGCGGATAACTCTTTTTCAACATCACGTAGACGAGTACGAACCCTATCCAACTTGGCTTTCAAAGACTCAATCTTAGCAGCAGATTTATTCTGCATCAATCAACAAAGTTTGAGCGGCCTTGGCAGTTTTCTTCGACATTGCGCATTGCGCTCTCAACACGTTGAATTGGGAAATAACGTGAGAAAACACCAGTAACAGTGCCACCAACCTCCTCTCCAAAGAAGCCACTTGATCATGACCAACTTGATAGATCGAGCCCATCACCTCTGAATAGGTGAGATGATCCATCCTTTCCATTATCTATGCAAGACCATGATCAAGGAGATCACATGGATCCAGTACATGGATCGAATGCCTTTCCACTAATCGCCTATGCCACTCATTTATCAACATGTGCACCATCTTGCACATCAAGTTGAGTGAACCAACAAAACTTGCCACTCGACTTGATACATATATCTTTTTGGCCAGGCTCAATCCAACCAACTCGTGGATGAAGAACACGAGGATTTAGAAGCACTGAGGAACCACCCCCAATATCCTGAAGGGCGGAAGGAATGGCAGTGACAACGAAAAAACTGCTTTTACCCTCTCGTCAAGAAGAAACTGTGGCAAGAGCAGGACTAGTAGTAACAACGAGAGCATGAGAATCCAGATGGATAAGAGAAGAAACTAAAAATCGCTGACGCCAATAGAAGGAGAAAGAGGAGAGTGGACCTCAAAATTCTGGCCAGCACCAACATCTTTAGACTCCTGCACCGCTAGCTGAAACATTTTATCAATGATAGCCCGGGGATCATCATTAGAAAACTCACCAACGTCTAAAACACTATTGGTAGAAAGAAGCCTTTTTTTATTGTCGTCCAACAAACGAGTAGTCTCTTTCTCGCTCCTCTCCAACGCCAGCCTCAGTTCCTCAGCCTCCTCATGAGATTTACGATCCTCTTTTACAACATCTTCGCAGGAAGTACTTGGATGAGATGTAGCCTCCATAACATCCTGAGTAGGATTCGGACGAGATGTAATCCCAGCAGAACCACGAGTAGAAAGCCAATTCTTCATTGGAACCCAAGTAGGATCTATCAGCAAACGCCTTGACGGACTAGTGGACCTCGCAGGCTACCTTTTCCTGGAAGCCAAAACTATGACATTAATTGGAGCATTGAGATTCGTAACACGCCTGTCCGAACTCACTTCCCAATCAATGCTAGCACCACTAAGGCCAACACGAGTATCATGAACAACAATATCCTCAGCAAGAGACTCAGTAAGCAAGACTCGCTCCGCTTCGTTCATAGTATATAAACAACTACGCTCCAAGATGTGCTAAGAAAGAAATGCCTCCACAGGAAATCGGTGAAGCTTCAAGAATTGGTCATTGATCCTCTGCTCCTCAACAGTTTATGAAGATTCTTCCGTCTATTGGGAACTCATAATGATCGAAAAATCAGACAACCTCGCAGTTGTAAGTAGCCAGAGTTCATAGAAGCATAAAACAAATACCTCGACCAATCACAAATTAGTCATTTGTGTTAGTGGCTGGGCAGGCATGTGCGTGTATGGCGTGAACCTCTGACATTTGTCGCATTTACGGACAATGTCTTTGGCGTCTCATTGCATCGTCGACCAATAGTACCCTAAGGTTAAAGGTTTGTGGGCAAGGGTTCTCCCACTCGGATGGTTTTTGCATATCCCATCATGGATCCTTTTCAGGACCTGATCCGCTTCAAGATGGAACAGGCATCGGAGTAGGGGCTCCGCTTTTGATATATTCAAGAATCGGAGTCATCCAACACGCCACTGTGTCTGTAGCACAGACCTCATTGGTATATTATTCGTCGAGGCTTTATTGCTCATGGTATTTGATGAGACCATTCGAGACTTTAGTGGAGGCTGAGGGTTCCATGGCTAGCGTATCAGCTATTTTATTATCGTTTCGGGGGCATTGTAAGAGCGCGTACCTTTTGAAGCCACTTATTGCACGGAGTACCTTTTCTCGGTAGGCTATCATGCGGGGGTTTTTGCTGTTGAACCCACCTTTGACCCTGTTGAGTACTAGCCTTGAGTCGTTGTACGTCGTTAGGTGATCTATCCCGATCCCCAGGGCTAGCTTTAGTCCCGGCAGGAGGGCCTCATATTCGGCTTTGCTATTTGAAATGGGAAAACCGAATCTAACAGCTTTCTCGAGGGTAAAACTGCTTGGATAGTGGAGTGTAATTCCAACTCCACTTGTTTTTTTCTTGTTGATGACCCACCACAACGCGAGGTCCATCCTTGATTGTTTGAATCTTGGGCTTGAATATCTGTCCTTGGTTGTTCTCTATTGGTAAATTCGGCGATGAAGTTCGCCAACGCTTCGGCTTTGATGGTGGTTATTGGGGCATAACTTATGTTAAACTGCCCGAGTTCTACGGACCATTTTATCATATTGTCGGATAACTCTGGCTTTTATTGTACCGAGTAGAGCGAGTGCTTGGTTACAACTATTATAGAGTTGGCCTGAAAATAAGGCATCAATTTCGTTGAGGACATGACTAGCACCTGGGCTAACTTCTCCAGGTCTGCAAGTGTGCCTCTACTTCCGCGAAGGTCTTGCTAGCATAGTACACTAGTCTTTGGATTCCCTGGTCGTCTCGCACAAGGGTTAAGCTCACAACATGCTTGGAGACGAACAAGTATAAGTAAAGTGTTTCCCCTGTTGTCGATTTTAGAGTAGTTCGGGGCTCCCCATGTATGCCTTCAAACTCTGGAAGGCTTGTTCACAATCTTCATTCCATGAGAATCAGTTGCTTCTCTCAGTATTTTGAAGAAATGAAGGCATTTGTCCGATGATTTATATATAAACCTGTTCAGTGTTGCCACCCTTCCAGTTAGGCTTTGAACGTCTGTGATGTTGGCAGGGGCTTTCATGTCGAGAAGGGCCTGAATCTGCTATGGATTAGCTTCGGTTCTCTTTGGGTTCACAATGTAGCCTAGGAATTTCTTTGACTCAAATCCAAACGAACAATTTTGTGGGTTGAGTTTCATATGATACTTTCGAAGTTGATTGAATGCTTCGGTGAGGTCTACAATGTGGTCGGGCTGCAAAGGCTCTTGACCAACATATTGTCTATGTATACTTCCATGTTCTTACTAATTTGTTCTTTGAACATTCGGTTCACTAGTCGTTGATATGTTGCACCTGCGTTCTTCAAGTCGAATGACATCACTCTATAGCAGTAAATTACTCTCTCAGTATTGAAAGAGGTATTCTCTTGATCTGAGGGTGCATTAATATCTGATTGTAGCCTAAATAGGCATCCATGAAGCTCAGGAGGCTGTGTCCGGATGTGGCATCCATGATCTGATTGATGTAGGGGAGTGGAAAGTTGTCATTCAGGCAAGCCTTGTTCAAGTCCGTGTAGTCTATGTAGACTCTCCACTTTCCATTTATCTTCCTCACCAATATGTCGCTAGCTAGCCAGTTCTGGTATCGCGCTTCTTTGATCATGTCCGCGTTGAGTAATCGATGTACCTCCTCGTTGATTTTATTTCTTTCAGGCACCACGAACCTTTTCTTTTGCCGTATGGTTTTACTCGTGTGGTCCAGCTCTAGGCGACGAGTGATTACTAACGGGTCAATTCCCACCATGTCTCTCATGGTTCAAGTGAAGACGTACTCGTCGGAAAAGATGAGGTTTTTCTCCTCGAACTCGGCTTTAGGGCAATGTAACTTTGTGCTTCTTTCACCAGGTCCAACATATTTGCTGGGAGGTCTAGAGTTAGGAAGTTATAGAACTTGTCGTTCCTCAGACCGTTGGTGAAGGCTACGACAATTGTTGCGACGTTACAAACGTTGATAGAAGTCAAATCGTTATTGAAACGCATAACGTGCGTTCTCAGTGTCTCGTCGAATCGGATCAATGTTGGGCTGACACTTGGGCCTGTTATTCCTCGAGATTATCATGACACGTGTACGACATAGGAAAGAGGATGTTTCGATGTATCACCAACTTAGATTAATTTTCTTTCTTTCGTTGGAGCATTCGTTCAAGTTACATGTAAGTTTTTAGTTTTGAATTTAATAAAAGTTAATATTTTTTATGCATTATTTGTCTTTTAATTTAATTAGTTTACTTTCCCATCTACCTTTCTAGTTCCACTCTTAGATTATTTCATCACAATGACAATGGTAGGCTAAACATCTCTTCTCAAGGAGAGAAGATGAAACCTACTTGAGTGATGTAGAGATTTTTTAACACAAAAATATAATAAAACTTGTACAATTTTTATTAATATTTGATTCAACCAATGAATCAAAGTTTTCAAATCGAAAATGAACAACGAAGGATTATGCAAAATGAAGATATAGACTTCGAAACAAGAATTATATTTGTTTTTCATAGTTCTTCAATTCCTCGTAAATTATAACCATTCATTGAAAAATTGCCATCGAAAGAGGGGTGGATCTATGTTGGTTAAGTGATAGAGGTAAGTGAAATTCTATCTTAGAAAATAATTTTCTTTTGAACATTGGTTTTGAATTAAAAATTAAAAGAATTTTTGCAAGTGTTCAAAAAAAGATATTTACAAAATTGTGATCTTTTGAGCATACCTCGCCCTATTTTTGAAATTGGTGGGATTTCATCACCCACCTCATCACTCCAGCTATGTAAAACCAAGGCACATAATAAAATCAACTAAGATTAGAGCCAATTAGAAAGGTGTTCATAGGACAACCAATACCAAGGTGAATCTGCCGAATTTTGTGTTGACCAAAGCTAAACATGACGTTGGGGTTTAATCATTTAATGGACTCCGGGAGGCCGCTACCACATTGGTAACTCACCCAGTAAGCAAAGTCACCAGTAAGTTGCGAACCACATAAGGACATGGCGCAACTAATAGTTTTGGCTATGAACACACATCCTAAGTGCGTATTTGACACACATCATTCTCATATCAATTGGTTTACAGAGCGGTAGCACAAGTACAGTTCTTAATTAGACCACATGATCTCCTGTCACTTGTGCAATAATACGGCTTCTTGCAAGCGTAACTTTGACCTTCTGATTTTGGACATTATACTGTTGGATACAAGCTTTTCGGATCATCCTTTAGAACCCTTTCTAATCAGGCGATAAAAGATAACAGTGTGTGCCCACTAGTTTTAATCAATCTTGTCCCTCACATGTTCACAAGATAACATCGTTTTAAAACATTGTTTGCTTAGATTAGGCACTTGTGTGGTTAAGCACTCTATGCATTTTATCATTGTCATCTTTCCATCACACTATTATTCTTTTATGAATGATTGAAAATGACTCAGCAAGCGCTTGGTTCGTTCCCAAAATTGTTCTAGCCACCCTAGCCTGCTCTTTACCCCTTCACCACACCCTTTTTCCACTTTTTTCCCCATAGATGATTCAATCTATTGAATCCATGACTCAACCATCAGTAGATAATGCATTGCTTCAATGTCTTTCATACTTTGGTATGGACGTAGTTATTGATGAAGTTGTTAAAGAAGTAAACAGTATGTTGGATAGTGCTCCTATACTGCATATACGCAAGTCTGAGCCATTATCACTTTATCAATATGAGGAAGAGTTGTATTCCTCAGCTTCATTCCCAGCTCAGTCATTAGAGAGTGACTTATCAACAAGCTTTCTTCAATCATTAGAACTTAAGAATTTGTCCAAGAATCTAAAAAATGCATTTCTCGATCTTGAAGAGAGTTACTCAATGATTATTGCCCAAGTCACACTGAGGAGCAAAGTGACATGTTGTTGGGAGTCTCTAAAGCTCACAAGTCAGCCATTGCTTGGAGTATTAATCACATCAGGGGTGTTGACCCTATTGTTTGTGAGTATCATATCTAATTGGAAAATGAAACCAAAACCTTCATAGAGCCCCAGCAGCGTCTCAACCCATTTTGAAAGATGTTGTAAAGGAAGAAGTGTTGAAACTTATGGATGCAAACATCATCTATGCTATCAAATGGGGCAACCTAGTCTGTTTATTCATTCATTTATTAAAAAAATTCAAAAATACCGCCAATGCCTGTTTAGGGGTGATGTATTTTTTTAATACATCACCCCCACCAACTCGATCATTTTTATTGCAGGGACGGTATATGAGTTAATCAAATCACCCGAGGCAATAAGCTCCAATTTTTACCTCTCACTTTCCATTTCATTTATTTAAACGCTGGGGACCATGTTTTACTTGTTTGGAGGTGGGGAGATTTATCAAAAATCATACATCTTTTGAAAATCTTTTTAAAAAAAAAGTGTGGTATCCGACCTATGATGAGATTTGATTACTTGATTTGCTACGTTTAGGCAAAAAGATATTTGAAGTTTATTACTAGAGTAAACATTGCATTTGAGCAGTTAGGAACAAACATTTTTGCACAATGGGCAAAAATGTAGTTTGGAATAAAGAAGTAAGTAACGTCCTGAGAATCTAGAGGAATAAATAGTTGAGACTTTTAACTTGTGAGATATCATACCTTTAATTTATTCAGAGGGTTTTCACACAACTCCGAGTCACATGATGACTCAAATTTATTGGATCCCACATTAATTTGTTAAGTCACATTATTCTTCTTTTTCGTTGATCACCGAGAATGACATTTTTTCGAGTTACGAGAAACATAGGTCTTGTAGTCTATTTGAGAATTATAACCATTACCAAACCTTAAAAAGTAAATTAGGCAATGTGAGCATTTCTGTTTGTTTATTAGACAAAAAAAACTCGTTACCCATTTATGTTTTTGAAAAAGAGTTGGAAAGTTTATGAAGAAAATGGGACAAATTTAATGTGAAAATACTAAGTCTAAGTTATTCAAAAATAAGGGGTTTGTGAAAAAAAGGTTGTGAAAAAAAAGGAGGAAAACAAAAAAAAAGGTTGTGAAGAAGAAAGGAAATAAAGGAAGTGATTGATTGGTTGTCGATTAAGCTAATTGAAGACCCTACCTTTTCATAAACATTTTTTTACTTGCCATCTACCTTACTCTTCCTCATCCAAAAAAAAAACAAATTATTAAGCCAGATTTATTTCTTTAGAGAAATCCTAATTAACCATAGGGTAAGGTATGGTAAGAATTGGAGAGTATATGAGAAAGCGCTATGGTGGGTAACTCAACATTCCCACAAGTGATCAACATTGCTTCCATGAGACTATTATTATTTTTCATTTCCATTTTTCTTATGTCCATGTGAGACGTTTGAATTTTCACGCTTACTCTTTTCCTCACATGCAAGAAAGAAAATATTTAACCAATTTTAGAGTATTCATTTCAGAGAGATAAACTAGTGAGTTTTGAAGTCAATACAACTGATTCAAGAGTGGATTAGGATTACCTTACTTTGACAAGAACAAAATGCATATTGTTGGTTACTCACACCTTTTTCCAAAGTTGCTCAGTCGTAATGTGCATTCTCGTAACTAACTACATATGGCTCTTGTCTTTAATGTGATTGAATTTCAATGTTATTCTCTAAGAAAACTCGGGTAAACACCAATTTCTTTTTAAAAAAAAAACAGGTTATGTTTGTGGGTCTTCATCCACTTTTTGGACTGACTAAGCTTTGATCAAGCTAGGGCTCTGCTTGGGCTTGGGCGTGTAAGTCTGTTTTTCTTAATGTTCTAAAGTCAGATCGTCATAAAAATTGATTTCATTTCGTGAACCACCGCGCCTATATATATGCTGGAGTTCACCGTTTCAAACATTTCTATGTATGCTCCAGAGAATGTTCCTGAAATGTGTTTCCTAAGAAAATATGCTTTGAGTTTTCCAAAGGCTAAAGGAAGATCTTCATTGTTGGAGTCTTCGAATGTTCTGGCATTTGTAGCAATGAGTCTTGACAAGACATGCTTTCATGCGGTTCCACCTAGTTTGGGTGAGCATCCAATTGGTTCCATGGGACCTTGTTATTTCTTCGTACATTTCAAAAAATAAGTACAGACTCCCTCAAGGGGTGAGTTTGTCCGTTGCTTTCTTCTGCCCCCTAGTGTCTTTTCATCACTACTGTTGGGAGATGATACTAGCAACAAGTTTTAGGGCGGATTTTTCTACTATATCTGCTAGGCTTCTCAAGCGATGTCACAGCAGGGAGACAGATTTGGCGAAGTGGGGCTTTAGGGGGCACGATTTGCGATCCCCGGGTGGTAGCTCCGCATCACCCCAGGCATTACACATTTGAGAGATATCCCCATTTGGTCCCTTCCTTTCTCCTTCTGAATCCTCTTCGCAAGGAAGATTGGCAGAGTAGGGATGTCTGCAATTCATTGTAAGTATCTCTAACGCCACTTCAAATCATCCTTGCGAGGCCGAGTGGCCGAGTAAAGAATTAAGCCTGTATTTGCAACCTTCTTCAAGTACTTTGTTTTTACTTTCGAATCCTTTCTGAAGACTGCTTGGCAGAGCGAAGTCTTGACATACGTTTAAGCGAATAAATACTAGCGTTAGACTTAGGTACTTGTAGTGTATAAGTTGTTGTACTAGTCAGTCGTGCAAGCCTTATAATAACTGATAAACACAAAAAAATGATTTTTACACCGCATTTACATCTTTATTAGTCTCTAATTGTGCTTAAAATTAATTGTCTCTATTTGTCTTGAATTTTATTATTGTCATAATCTTTTAGGAAATCGAGAAATATGAAAAATTCGAGACAATTCTACCATAAGTTTGCATGACCAGGAGCAATTGGAGAAATTATGAAATCAATGAAATGTACAAAATTCGAACCATTTGGGCACGTTCATGGCACATGTGGATCAAGAATTTCAATCCAAGACCAATATTATGGAAGTCAACATTTGATTCCAATTACTGGTGATTTACGATGGAGACATGCGATAAGTTTCAAGTTAAGAACTTCAAGTGTGGAGCATGCAATCATAAAGACAAATAAAACATCAACCCAAAGCATATTCCAAGGATCAAATCAAAGAATATTCCATTACCTTAAGTTTTGTCTCATGTATCAAACTCCAATTAGGATTATCTTGATGTATATATCCCTAACTATGACTCCCTTGATTTTATATAATATAATTTGGAGTATAATCAAGGGATATCTAGGATTTTTCCCATTTCTAGTTGAGGAGAACACTTTAAATAGGCACTTTGGAGAGAAAAATCCAAAACATCCAAAAGATCTAATTTTTTTTTTTTTCATACATCTTTCTCTTATCTCTAGCATAGCTTAGATTAGTTTTCTTTTTTTCATTGGAGCTTTCGCTCAAGTAACATGTAAATTTATAGTTTTGAATTTAATAAAAGTTAATATATTTTATGCATTAGTGTTTTTTAATTTAATTAATTTATTTCATCATCTACCTTTCTAGTTCAACTCTTAGATTATTTCATCACAATGACAATGGTAGGCTAAAACCTCCGCTCTCAAGGAAAGGAAGTGAAACCTACTTGAGTGATGTAGAGATTTTTTTTAAAACAAAAAAATAATAAAACTTATACAATTTTTATTAATCCTAGATTCAATCAATGAATCAAAGTTGTCAAATCGAAAGATGAACAACGATTGATTATGCGAAATGAAGATATGGAGTTGAAAACAAGAGTTATATTTGTTTTTCGTAGTTCTTCAATTCTTCATAAATTATAACCATTCATTGAAAAATCGCCATCGAAATGGGGATAGATTAATGATAGTTAAGGAGCTTTTTTTATCATCAAAAGAGGTAAGTGAAATTCTATCTAAGAAAAGAATTTTCTTTTAAGCATTAGTTTTGAATTAAATATTAAAGGAATTTGTGCAAATGTTCAAAAAAGATATTTACAAAAATGTGTTAAATTAATCTTTACAAAGCTAAGAGGTGGATTCTCTAATCCTTGAGACCTTTCTTTTAATTGGCAAATTTGTTACTAATTTTCATCCATAATTTGAATCAAAGTTTGTTTTAAAAATATATATATATATATATATATATATATCTTCTGTTCTCCAAATCTTATTTTCCTTCTTTCCGTCAATTCTGAATTTTATTTGATCTTGTAATGTGTTTCAATAATAAAATTTTAATCTTGCCCCTCTTTTAAAAATTTTATGTTGCCCCTCTTGTCTGAGTTTCTCTCCTCTTGTCTGGTTCCTCTGAGTTTCTCTCTTCTTGTCCGGTTCCTCTGAGTTTCTGATTTTCTCAGAGAAGAGTTTCTCTCCTCTTGTCGACTTTCAATGAAAAGCTCTCATGAAAAGAGTTTCTTTCCTCTTGTCTTTTAGGAACTCAATGAAAAGAGAGATATGAGATGAAAATAGAGCTAAAGTGGGTTTTGAAGAGAGAAATATCAGTTTGGGTATTTAATAAAAAGATAAAAAACTTCATTTTATTAAATTTGTTCAAAGGTTTATTCTAATCAATCAAAGAGATAGAGAAAAAATCCAGGACGTAAATTCGTTTCTTTTATCCGAGGAGAAGGATGTTATTTTATTGCAATTGCTCATAAATCAAAGTTTTTTTCTAATGAAAAAGAGAGATAAAAAAAAACATACTTTGTTAATCGCCTTCATGTGCTTGAATTATTTTAATTTTGTGAGTAGGACGATAACCCCTACTAACCACTTTACTTGTAATTTTCTTAAAATTTTATGGGTAATTGATAAGAAGGGAACAAATACAAAAAAAAAAAAAAAATGTTGATTTGCTTGCAATTTTAGGTGACAAGAATTTCGAACAAATCAATAACTTTAATTGTAATCAATAAAGTTAGTTTTATTCCTCGAATATGTCGTGCAACCTTATTCAAGTACTTTATTTTCAATTCTAAATCCTTTCCAAAGGTAGATTGACGGAGCGAAATCTTGACGTGCGTTTGAGCAAATAAATACTTGCGTCGGACTTAGGTACTTGTAGTATATGAACTGTTGTACTAGTCAGTCGGGCAAGCCTTGTAATAACTTTCATTGTAATCAATAAAGTTTGTTTTATTCCTTGAGTATGTCTTATGTAAATAATTCTTCTCAATTAAAAACGAAAAAAATAGCAATCAAAAGGAATCAAATCAATAAGATAGTTTGATTTTAAACAAAAACTAAGCTAATCTAGCCCTGAAAGAGATGTGCACGGTCGTAGCTTTGACTGTGTAGCTCTTTTGGTGGAGCGTCGTGTGTCACCTATGTTAGCGAAGTTACTGAAGAGTCAACTTCGCGCTGGCGAGCCGTTCCTCGCTAGCTGTCAACTTTTGGAGGAGGCATGTGATTGCTGAAGTGTTATTACTTAGCTTTGTGCTGGACTAGATGGTGTTTCCAGTACTGGATCTTGTTGGATAATTGAGCCTTAGTTGCCGGAGCTTTATCACTGTTCGCACGGGGTGGTTTTCCCCCGAATCCGGGAATGGTGTTTGATATGTCTGTCCCGCGGGGTCGAGCTGTAATTGCTAACAATCTAGATGTTTCAGTGCTGCGTAGTGGCAGTCTCTCGCTGAAGGTTGATCTCTACGAATAGTTCCTTGGGCCTGGTTGGTTGTGTACTTGAGGGATTGGTGTAGAGTAGAAACTGCTGCTTCCATATGGTGAAGCCAAGGCCTCCCCAGGATGATGTTGTAGGCAGATGGAACATCGACCGACATGAACTTATGGACAAGGTACTTTCGTAATTGTGGCTCTCATACCACTACCATTAAGTTGATCCTCCCAATAAGGAAGCATTTCTTTCTGCTGAACCCGACCATGGGATGGTTGGCGGGTGTTAAGTCCGCCTCCTTGAGTCGCATGTTGTGGAAAGCTTTGAGAAACATAATGTTTAAATAGCTTTTTGTGTCCACCAAGACTCTTTTCAATTCCCACTTTGAAACGAGGACCGGGATGACCAGGGCGTCATTGTGAGGAGAATGAATGCCCTAAAGGTCCAAATCCATGAACGTCAGTGTGGGATGGGGCTTTGAATACGTGCATACTACACTTGTCTGTCTTCACAGGTGAGTTGCGTCCTCATTTCTAGAAGCGTTCTTTTGTAGGACCTATTTGATCGCTCGCCATCGCAACCAACTCCATGAAGCACATATATGATGCCAGAAGCTTATTTCTCTATCTCCTTAACTAAATCTTCCATTTCCTTTGCCCAGATCTACCTTTTGTCTGGGCTCAAGAACTCCTTGGGCTTCCCCTTCCAAATCCAATACTCTATCTTGCTCCTAAGACTCTTGCAGTTCTCAATGCCGTTGTCGCTCTCCTTGTGAATGGAGCAGTATTTGCTGTTTTCGCGCTGGGAAGGGTCTCCTCCCTGTTTTACGGGTCACTTTAGCTGTTCCCAATTCTTGATAGTGTTGAGGATGTCGAAAAGACTAGAGTAGAGAGGAGTGGCGAATTTAGTAACGACGAAATTGGAGGCCTTATCTTGCATTGCATGGGCAGAGTCGGGCTTGCTATAATTGTGTTTCCTCTTTCTATGGTCATCATCTTGTTTCTTCCCCTCTTTTTTGTCTATGGATGAGGAGGGTTTCTTTTCGAACTCCGCCTCCTTGGCGGCCAACATCTCATTGAGAGTGTTGTATCTTTGGGCATTCTTCAGTAAGTCAGCCATATCGGTTGGAGGGTTTAGAGTGAGGAAACCATAGAACTTGCCTCTTTTCAGACCTGAAGAAAAGGCAGTGATCGCGGTGTAGCTACTACAACCATCGATGAGAGTCAACTCATCGTTAAAGCACGTGATGTATTCATGTAACATCTCTCTTGGCTTCAGTTTGAGGGTGAGCAAATAATGCGGGCCCTTCCTGATTCGCCGACTGCCGACAAAGCATGTAAGGAACGCTTTCGCCAGTGTCTAGAATGAGTCGATGGACCTTTAAAGGGAGGTTGTGGAACTAGATCAGTGGCTGACATTTACACACTGTTAAGGAATGACCGACACATTATTGCTTCAGATCCTTCTTTGAGCGCCATTACATGCTTGAAGTGGTGCAAATAATCGGGTGGGTCTGTCGTCCCGTCATATAACTCCAGCTTCGGCCGAGTGAATTTCTTTGGCAAAGGCTCTTTCATGATATAATCCATGAACGACGGGACAGTTGTTAGGATTGGTGGCCCATAGCCAGTTGGGGTTCTGGGAGACCTGTCTGTCAGCTCTAGACGTTGGGTCTCCGTATTTGGTCCATTGAGAGCCTGCATGGGGTTCTGGGAGACCTATTTGTTATCCCTAGATGATGGGTCTCCACCTTTGGTCCACTGAGAGCCTGCAGGGGCAGCGCGACTCGCCTGAACATATTCCCTTGTGTTTTCTAGGGACGGGGTTCTTCGCTGCTCCATTATTCTTCTGCGGGTCGAGAGTTTTGTTGGGTGAGCATCTCCAACTCTCGTACAATCTGCTGCATCTAGGTTGTTAATAGATCCACCCTTAGGTCTGCAACGACTGCCACCGGTGCATGGGTCTAATTTTATTCCTCTCGCGATACCGAATTCATAGGAATTGCGGCGCTGTCGCAGTATGAGCGTTCGAGGGCTCAGGGATGTCTCCATTGTTGCGAGATCTCATGGTCACCATATCTTTGTACTGTGAGGCAGGGTGATATCATTGTTTTTTCAAGTAACTTCGTCGTTCTCCACGGACGGCGCCAAACTGATGTAGTCGAATACTACTCTCCTTGACCTTGACATCGACCTGCACGTGGAACGCACGTGAGACAAGCACCAACGTTGTGGTGGCCGATGATACTCCGATGTTAAAGTCAGACAAGGCTCGAAAAGGGCTTAAAGTTGTAAATTGGGTTTTGTAGTGTACATTTCTTTGTCAAACCCGTGTCTTATTTATAATGTGAGAGTTCTCATTTGGCTAAGCATTTGGTGGCATAGTTTAGGAAAAGAGATATTGCTGGAAATCATTTCTTAGTTGGGAGTCGTCCATGTAGAAGAGTTTTCCCTACACGACTTTTGCTCCTAGATCTGCAGGAGAGGTTTCAATTTCGGAGTGTTACATGCAAGGAAGTTTCCATGTACGATTTATATTTCAGTATATGTTTCCTAGTCGGAACCAATGTGCTGCTGGCCTGCCCGTCTTAGGTGATCCTTCAGATACTTGTCTGATTAGGCCTTGCGGGTACTAGGTTTTACCTTGTCACGTGTGGGCTTAACAGGGCGCTACAACTTTGATCCAACCTTCTGGATTCTGCCGAATTGGACTTCATGTTGTCTAGGCCTTGCTTGATTTGTTGGGAAATCAAGCCTGTTTTGCTCTGTTGACAATATCATCATGACACGCGTACGGTGTGAATTAAAGGACGGTTTGGTGTATCATCAACTTATATTGTTTGCATTTTATCATACTGAGCGATTATGTACATAATTAACAAAGATAAACAATTCGACTATACCAGTCTCATTCTCGGTAGCTTTCTTCATACTGGAGGCCAGTCCTTGCAACTGAGAAAGAATCTGCTCCCCAACCACATTTTGAAACACTGTTGCAGATTTTTTGTGTTCCTCAGTAAGTCCAACATAAAGCATTGCATCTAACCACTTCTGCAAGATTCAGTGGCCTACATTTATTGTGAATTGTAAGGAAGAAAAATGAAATTTCCTGTTCCAACACCTATAAATTTGAAACTTGTGCAGTGATACCTTTGCAACTTCAAGAACATATTGTGGGAGCCAAAAATAACTCTTAGCCCAACAGGATAGAGAAGCCCAAAGATTTGGGTTGTTTCCGAAAAGCCCAAAAATTACCCATGAAAGGGGCCTAGTACAGCTCAGTAGAGGAATAGTATTCAGCGCTGACCACCATGCTCAGCTGAGTACACAAGCTTGCAAGAGAGGTGTCACCAAACAAGAAGTTACAACCGCCAACGGGAGGTTACAACTACCTGAGAGAAGTTACAACTATCGAAGAGGAGTTACAACCGCTTGCAAACAGATCACTCACTCATCTGCCACGTGTCTCACTCATCTGCATGAGTTACAACCGCCTGCAAACAGATAACTCACTTATCTGCCACGTGTCTCATTCATCTGTTGGAGTTACAACCACTTGCAAGCAGATCACTCACTCATCTGCCACATGTCTCACTCATCTGCCTCTATAAATAGTCAAACACAAATCCATCTGTAGGTAACTTTTTATTGATTCAGAATTCTCTATTCAAATATAGAGATATAAACATTTTTCTGAAGACATTGTTCTAACTTTGGCATCGGAATCCCCGTGGCAGGCACCACACCGGTGTCAAGAATTAACTTTTATCATATGCAGATTACTCCACGTGATCAGCATGTGATTCTATCTTATGCAGATTGCTCCGCTTGATCAGCACATGATCCGACGGAAATTTGCATCCACAAATTGGTGCTTTCATTGAGAGTTTGAATCAAACTCATTGCATGCTCTCTTCCATACACAAAAAAAAACTTTCATTCATTCAGTTTCAATTTCTTTCACAAACACTTTTATTTTCAATTCAATACAATGGTGGGAAGTCAAAAACAAACTAGCAAATTAATGTTACAAGGTATTCTGCTCGTACTAGGCTACCATCGTCATCACGGGTTTAGCCGTTACCGGTCTGACAGACACTAAGTGTGTCTGCCATCGCCTACTGACCATCAATCACAACCTTCTGCCACAAGCCAAATGGAGATGACACAACAAGAAAATCTTGCAGGTCAGATCACCAATCTGACCAAAATATTAGAAGAACAAACCCAGGTAGTAGGGCTATTAGTGAGCGAGCAACCAAGGGAGACGACACATCGCCGTCTACAAACAGATTATGTGCATAGAAGTGGAAGTAGCCATCCATCAATAGGAAACAATCCCTTTGGAAGCATTCATTCGAGATTAGGGCCACGAGTAAATGTGCAATCAAGGCTCGGACCTCAAACAGGAGTCTTCTCAAGGTTGGACTCCCAAGCAACTATGCACTCAAAGCTAGGACCGTAGACTACACTCAATATAAGTGGTTGGTGCAGAAGACAAAATCCCGATGGATGTGAACAATGTAGGGGACCAGATCTAGATCACTACATTGATTTGTCCCACGTCCCACATTCAGAGGCTCGTCAAATCAAGAGGAACCTTCAGGTGAATCCTGTTGAGACTCTTCCTCACTCACATCCAGGTAAGTGACAATCAAATTCAAAATATGAGGAGTCATCTACCGCAGATAATCTGAATCGAAATCACCATACGGCCGATCAGCAGGATACATACAAGCCCATGAAAGCATATGATGTGGCACGAATGGTCAAAGAGCAGTTGATGAATTTACAAGTTATGAGAAATCCAGATGATACTCTACGCTGAGAGGTGGCCTTGGTAAACACTTCACGTTTTACAAATAACATTGAAGGAGATCCTTTACCAGCAAAGTTTACCATACCAACCTTTACTCCTTTCAAAGGAAATTCTGATCCTGAGAGACACTTGAATCATTTTCGAAGTCTCATGACTCTACACAAAAATGATGACCCACTTATGTGTATTTTCAATGAATTTACAAGGAGTGGCCCAAATTGATTTCACACTTTGACCCCTCGGTCGATCAACAATTTTGTAGAGCTCTCCCTTACATTCACAAAAGAGTATTCATTCTAACAAACCATAAAAAACATGCTGACTACCTCTTCAACATAAAGAAAAAGTCAAATGAATCTCTCCGAGACTTCATCAAAAGATTCAAGGCAGAAAAAGCAAGCATAGTTGGGTGTGATAATCAAATTGCGTCCTCAACTTTCAGGAAGGGTCTGAACGCAGATCACCCATTGTATGGCGAGCTGACCATGAAACCAGGTAAAACTCTTGCAGAAGTCTTCACCATGGCAGAATGCTATGCATTGTGGGACGTTGAAAAAAAATATTGCTAAGGTATCTGATGTGTTCAAGAAGGATAACCAACCTATACAAAATAATATAGATCAAAAGGAGAGTAAAAAGAACAGGGGTGACAAGCGTAGAGCACGCTCTCCAGCAAAAGAATCCTCTACCAGTAGAGCACACAAAGTTCTCGGTTCCAATCAATCAAACTCTCCGGCGCATAAAAATCTGATGATTAGGGCAACCGACCATTTCACAAAGTAGATTAAAGTTGTGGCGTCCTAGCTTTTTCATTTTTAACTTCTTAGAAAAAAATGCAATGTACATGTAAAAAAAACTTGGTTGTATTTTATCTATTTATTGTATTTTATCTCTTCAACAAGAGACTCCTCATCCGGTAGAACATACACAATGTTCTCCGTTTCGGTCAATCAAACTCTCCACGAGAAGAACCAATCTTGGCCGAAGATACCGCCATCAATGAAAGAAAATTTACAAAGAAAAGATCTGAACAAATATTTACATATACCACAACAGATGATACATTTTTTGCTTTTCAGCAAAGAACACACCTTTCATCAGTTGAAATAGGGAAATACGAGAATTCGTTCTACATGTCATACAGCAGAAGACATTAAGAAATACAAATATTTATGTACACCTCAGTAGAGGATGACACTATATGTGAGTGGGTAATTCAATGCATAGAAGTCTTACTCAGGACTACTTAAATCTGTTTAAGTTTAGTCAAGGGGTCAGCAGATCACACAAGCAAAATGCCTCAATAGAGGATGACACTTTTCATAATTGGGTAATTCAATGCATAAAAGTATCTTACTCAAGACTACTTAAATCCGTTTAAGTTTAGTCAAGTGATAAGCAGATCACAAAAGTAAAATGCCTCAATAAAGGATCACACCTTAGTAGAGGATGACACTCTTAGTGAGTGGGTAATTCATTGTTTAAAAACATCTTACTTAGGACTACTTAAATCCGTTTAAGTTTAAGCCAAGTGGTCAGCATACCACACATATATAATGCCTCAGTAGAGGATCGCACCAGATCTCTCTTGCTCGCTAGAAAGATCACCAGACCACCTCGTCGCTTTCTCTCTCCCTGATCTCACACCTTGTCACCACCCTTTGTCCTTGTTTCTTCCTTCCACACCGCCAGCCAACTGATGACCATACACGTCCCCTGCTCACTGTTCCCCTTCTTCACCATTTTTTTCATCCTATCATCGGCCCTCCTTTTCCGCCATCTGTGCACACACAACAATAGACACCAACACCTCTGACTTTTCTTCTCTTCTTCCTCTCTTTTGTTGCCAAGATCTTCCCACTATTGATTCCTCTACTTCTCCTTCTTGACAACCTCTATCTCATCGCCAAAGCCATTGCCCAACCACCTAATCACCGGCCAACGCCCAACCTCTTTCTTCCCCTTATTGAGTCCCTTCACGCTTGCTTCTTTATGTTCTTATTGAGTCCCTGAGGGTCTTGCCCTGCTTTTGCCTGAGACTCAGTAGATAGTGAGGCCCCTTCTTGATCCGTTGGCTCCTGATGAATCTGGTGATAAAAGCCTTTGCCAGGTCCTAGAATGACCCGATGGACCTGGGTTGGAGATTGTAGAACTTGGTTAACGCAACCTTCTTCACGCTAGTGGGAAAGGTTCAACATAAGATGGCCTTTGAAATTTTCTTGAGTGTTATCACGTGGTGGTAATGGCGCAAGTGATCCTAAAGGATCCAATATTACGTCATAGATCTTGAGCTTTGGTGGGACAAAATTCTTAGGAAAAGGGCACTCATGATCTCCTCTGAGAATGGAGGGACTATGAGATCGTATACGACATTAGGGTCAAACGCTCCTAGTCGGAATGAGTTCTCGACCATGGTCCTATTAATCCCAGGGGTGTGGTCCCCGTGACCCTCATTCTCCGAAGGCTTTTTGTTCTTCAGCAAGGGGTTTTTGCCTTCCCGGATGTGCTCTTAGATTTGAGGTCCTCCAAGCTCTTGGTTGGCCTTAGAGCGTTGTTGTCGTTCTCGATTCATCATTTCCACCACCCCGTTAAATGGTTTAGGTAGAGCAAGATCAGACTCATGTCAGAGAGAAATGTGGTCGCCTTTGTGGCTGGCCGTGAGGTCGTTCAACTTCCTTGATCGGATTGATTTGGCTCAGTGGTTGGGCTTCACCGGCCAGAGCTTTGTCTGGCTCGAAAAATCGAGATCTGGTGCTGGCGACCATTTCTTGATACTTTGCTTAGTTTAGAAAGATATTTGTATTTTCGTTTGTGGGAAAACTTATTGTCGTCTTCCCCACGGACGTCGCCAAACTGGTGCCTTCAGATCTGTTCTCGTTGATCCTGATGATATCTAACTTGCAAAAATGAGCAACGAATAAGCCCAGGACCACCAGTGTGGTGGCTGAAGGTACTCTGATGCTTAAATCAGATATCAATATGAGAAGGAGTAAATACTATATTGAAAATTGCAGTGTGTATGCTTGCATACCTTTCTTCCTCATTTCACTGACTTTTATAGCGAGCATTCCCTCCCCAACTGCCCCTGTGATTGAGGGCGTGATGGAGGGAGAAGATCTCGCATAAGATCTTACCTGTGCATGACTGAGTACTTCGACACTTGTATGGCTATGTTTAGAACCCAATGCTTGATTGGGCTAAAGCTGATTTTGTGCGAGTCAACACTGAGATTCGTTGTTCGTGCTTTATTATACTAGGTCAAGCCCAAAGACCCGTGCCTCTAGGTTGGCATGTCTTGGGCCTAGACACCTAACTTACGAGTTGAATAGTAGTCTTGCACATGGGTCTGTTTGCTGAAGCCTTTTACGTGTTAGGGTTAGCCCATGCCATGTGCATGGCTGAGATTTAGTGACTGTTTTATGTCTCTTCAGTCTTTATATTAGACAATTTTAATTTAATAGTTGTTATTTTTTGTTTGATTTTTGTTCTATAATTTATTTTTCTATATGTTTCCATGACCGAAACTGTCAGATCTATTGGTTCTAATGCATTTGAATCTCAAGTCATTTGAGTTTTTTTGTTTAGTTCTCTTAGTTGAATTACTGTTGCTTGATATTTGGATCTTCAGTTTTGTATGAATTTTCATCATCGATTTGCAATGTATTGTAAGATTGTTCGAAATCAATTGTTGTTTTAGTTGACAAATTATGGAAACATAGCATTGGTTTTCATAAATTGTGGTTTTAGTTTATTAAGCTCAATTTTCCGTTGCGGTTTTCAATTTTTATTCGAGTCTATCAGCTATGCCTATAATAATATTGATGCGCTTTTCCCAACTGATTAATACGCTTCTTGATTGATCTGAGTCAGTTTTAATTAGACAGAAAATAAACGTTCACTCAGCCATAGATGCAGACAATATTGTGCTGAAATTCAGTGACCAAAGCTAGATACTAAAATGAGTTACCGAAAAGGAAAGTGTCTAAGCTGTTGTTAGGCATGCACTCATAGATTAAAATCATTTCTTCTATTTGAATGCAATATCCAAGAAGCCTAACTAAATTTTTGTGTTGAAGCTTTGCAACAAAAAACAATTCCCAAATTCGTTGATGCCTTGTCCTGATTTATGAGAAAGCCTTTTAACTAGTATTTCTTGCTCGGTACACAATTGACCCAGGTATATATTGTCGTACAAAAAAATTATTAGCTAAGATTTTTCTTCTCTAAGTGTTAGGATAATCAATTGAATGATGTTGTCGATCATATTACCTTGTAAACAGGACCAAAACCTCCTTCACCAAACTTATTAGCGCAAGAGAAATTATTGGTGGCACTTGCAATGACATTAAAATCAATGAAAGGTATCTCCAGATTGTCTCTCTCTGTCGTTTTTCTCAGCTTTTTAAATGAAAATAATGATATATGTTTCTAAGGTGATACGCATTGTCAGCCTGAGTATGCGTATTTTACTATAGTGAGGAACATAATGAAAAACAATAATTGTCTACCAAGTCATATAATTAAATACAATATAGTGAGGAAGATACGTCTTCGTTTCTTCCAACTTTTCCAAATACGATATGTGGATGCAAATTTCCGATGTGGTGATCATGCGGAGCAATCTGCACAAGATAGAAATTAATTCTTGACACCGATGTGGTGCCTGCCACGGGAACTCCGATGCCAAAGTCAGAACAATGTCTTTTGGAAAATGAGAAATATCTCTATCTCTGAAGAGAAAATTGTAAGTCGGGAAAGTGTTAAGAAGAAGTTACCTCCAGATGGCTTTGTGTTTGGCTATTTTTACTGGCAGATCGAGTAATCTGCTAGCAGATGAGTAAGTGACCTGCTTGCAAGTGGTTGTAACTCCAGCAGATGAGTGAGACACGTGGCAGATAAGTGAGTCATCTGCTTGCAGGCGGTTGTAACTCCAGCAGATGATGAGACACATGGCAGATGAGTGAGTGATCTGCTTGCAAGCGGTTGTAACTTCAGCAGAGTGAGACTCGTTGCAGATAAGTGAGTCATCTGCTTGCAGGCGATTGTAACTCCTGCAGATGAGTGAGACATGTGGCAGATGAGTGAGTGATCTGCTTGCAAACGGTTGTAACTCCTTTTAGGTAGATTAGGGTTTGTGCTAGGCGACCAACTCTGCTCTTCAATGCTGATGCTGATTGTAGGGTTGACTGAGAAAGGATGATTACAGTGTGTGCACAGACTCATTGCGCCTCCATTGCCCCTCGTGGAGAAGCGTTAGATGGTGAGAGGGGAATGAATGAACAAGGACCTAGGACCAGGAATATGGAGACTTCTATAAAAGATACCATTACCCCATTGATGCCATTGGATGCACCTGTTATTGCTGTTGAAAATCATGCAAACAAACAGTCCGCCAACAACAACACTGGAAACAGGAAGGTAAGTTGGGATGGGTTGTTTAACAATCGAAGAGAACAAGGCACAAGTAGACTAGCCTACGTCCCACCCTCCATGGTTGAGGGTAAAACTGTCGTGCAGATCAAGGTTGCAGATCATGTAAAAAGAATGAATGAATGTGAACATTATATTATAGGCAACTTTGTTGGAAGGAGGCTATCATATGGTTTTGTCAATGAAACCTTGAAAAGAGTTTGGGGACTAAAAAATGGATTTGAGATGGCTGTTTACGGAGACAAAGCTTTTGTATTCAAATTCCTCAATGAAACAGATAGAGCAAAGGTACTAGATATGGGACTTGTGCATCTAGCCAGTAAGTAGTTTCTCGTTAGGCCATGGAAGCCATATATGGAAGAAGACGTGGAGGTTCTAAGTTCAGTACCCATATGGGTCAATTTGCGAAAGGTGCCACTCTTTCTATGTAGTCCTGAAGGTCTACAGACCATAGCCAGTGCACTAGGGGTTCCCCTAATGCTTGACAAAGCAACGGAGCAAAGATCTAGATTGTCTTTTGCAAGAGTGTGTGTTGAGATAAGTTCAAATAGTGTGTTCCCTAATGAGATCCAGGTCGTCTCAGATGATGGGAGGACCACTAGAGTAGAAGTTGAGTACTCCTGGAAGCCGGAAAGATGCAAGGATTGTGTGGGATTTGGGCATAACTCTACCAAGTGCCCAAAGCAAACGAAAGCTCCAATTCCAACTGCCAAGTACTGGAAAGAGGTTCAGGGAAAGAAATTTGCAGATCATCAAGAGGGTTGGACAGCAGTTATAGGTAGACATAGTGCTTTTAACACTAATGCTCAGAGTGTTAATCCAGTAGGTTCACAGGATAAAGAGCAGCAAGAACAACATAAGGAGCAGCAAGTTGAGAACCAGGTGGAGGTAGAGAATGCCAAGGACAATGAGGTGCAAGTTAAGAAGGTCACTGCTGAGAATGTAGGGCAAGGCACTACACAGAATGCTACCCAAAATGGCATGCAAAGTGAGATAGATAATGAGACAGCATCAGAGATGCTAAATGAGGACCATAGTGAGTCAGTGAATGAGCAAGCATCAACAAAAGCCTTGTTTGTAGTGGTTATCCCACCACCTAGGCCTGATTGTAAGGACTCCAATGCAGTGAGCACGATGCGAGATAATGTTCGCAGGAAGGAGATAACACCGAGGCCTACACAGGGAGCTACAAACAAGGCTATGGACAATGTTATTAGTAGTAACTCTAAACAGAACAAAGGAGCTAGCAAGCAGACTCAGACTAAAGCCCATAACCTTAGAAGTAGGAGCAATCCTTTTGAAGTGTTACAAATACCTGAAGAAGGACCTGAAAATGCGTTAGCTAGGAAGACCAACAAAACACAAAAGATTACAGTAGGTCAAGGAGGGTCTAAACCATCTGGGGAGGGTGCACAAATTGTTGTTTGTTTAGATGATTAGGACAGCTTGTTGGAATGTAAGGGGCCTGAATGACCTCTTGAAGCAGAGTGAGGTCAGGAAGCTTATACTGAAACAGAATATCAGTGTTATAGGACTGGTTGAGACAAAAGTGAAAGCAGTTGATAACAATGATCTTGTCCAAGGAGGTAAAATTTGGGTGATTTGGGACCCCCAAGCAGTGAATATGAGTGTAGTATATAGGTCTGATCAAGCATTCTGCATAAAGGCCATATGGCCTAATGGATACACTTGCATTTTAACATTCGTATATGGTAGCAATTACAACATCAGGAAGAAGCTTTGGCTAGAACTAGAAGACTTCTCAAGGACCAACAGACTTCCATGGTCAGTATTGGGTGATTTTAACTTGATATTGAATTCACAGGAAAGAGTAGGAGGAGAGGAGATACGACCAGGACAATTTGTAGACTTCGCAGAATGCACCTTGAATACAGGACTTCTTGACTGTCAATACAAAGGTTGGTTTTTAACCTGGAGTAACAAGTAGATTGGAGAGAATATAATTATGTGCAAGTTGGATAGGGCAATGATAAATCAGGAATGGCTACTTGATATGCCCAATTCTGAAGTGGACTTCCTAAACCCAGAAATATCAGACCACTCTCCAGTTATTTTAACAATTTATGAACACAAAAACCCTGGTCCTATATCCTTCAGGTTCTTCAATTACTGGGTACATGAGAAGGACTATATGGAAGTGATACAAATTGCTTGGGCACAACCTGTAAGGGGTAATGCAAGATATGGCCTTGTTCAGACACTAAAAAGAGTGAAAGCTCTTTTGACAACATGGAGAAAAAACAGCTTTGTACATGCCAATTGTGGAGTCAGAACCGCAAAGCAGCACATGGAAGTCACTTAAAACTCCCTTTAATTGGACCCTCTTAACCATAGCCTAGCAGAGACAGAAAAGGAAGCCGTTAAAATATATGCAAATGCAGCCCGCAATGCTGCGTCTAAAATAGTGCAGAGAGCAAAGGAAAAACATATGCAATCAGGTGATGAAAATGTTAAATATTTTCATCACTACTTACGGGAAAGGAGGTCAAAAAATAAAATTCTATCCATCTACAACTCTTAGAATGAGAAATTGGAAGATATGAAGGAGATTGAAAATGAGTGCATCGTGCACTTTAATGGAGTGTTTGCTGGAGAATAAGAGTGTTATGATACTTCTGTCATTGATACGTTGCAAGTGGAAAGAACAATGAATGAGGCAGAGAACATGGAGCTTATCCAGGAAGGAATGAAATCACAGAAGCACTGTCTTCTATAGGCTCAGACAAGACCCCAGGACCTGATGGATTTTCATCTTTCTTCTTCAAATCAGCTTGGAGAATTGTAGGGAATGATTTCACAAGGGCGGTTAAGAACTTTTTCAGGAGCAAAAAGCTGCTTGGTGAGGTAAATGCAACGTATATTACTTTAATTCCTAAGGTTTCTAATGTCTCTTATCTGGGTGATTTCAGACCGATTTCTTGTTGCAATGTACTATACAAATACAGTACTAAGATCTTGACAAATAGGATGAAGAAAGTGGTGAACAGACTAGTTAGCTTGGACCAATCAACATTCATAAGAGGAAGATATATACACGACAATGTGATGTTAGCCCATGAGCTATTCGGAAATTATTATAGGAACAAAAGAGTGCCAAGATGTGCGGCCAAGATAGACCTTAGAAAGGCCTACGATATGGTGAGATGGGAAGCAATAGAGCTAGTCATGAGGAAGATGAAATTTCCTGGACAGTTCATAGACTAGGTGAAGGACTGCATTACGATACCTAGATTCTCTATTTCAATCAATGGGTCTCCTAAAGGTTTCATCAAGGCCAAAAAGGGGATACGTTAGGGGTGCCCGCTCTCCCCATACTTATTTGTGCTTGTTTTGGAACTCCTGCATCTTATCCTGAAGTAGAAGGTGGATGATGGTGACTACACTCTGCATCCTAAGTGTAAAAACCCACAGGTTACTCATCTATGTTTTGTTGATGACCTCGTTGTTTTCTTTCATGGGAGCACCACATCTGCAAAGGCACTTCATAGTGGCTTGCGACTCTTCAAAACATGCACGGGACTAGACATCAATTGCTCAAAGACTTCTGGACCATGGACATCCCAAGTGAATCATCCTGGACCATGGACATCCCAAGTGAATTATCCTGGTGTTGGCGTAACATACTGAAGTCTAGACCGTAGGCCAGTAAGCTTATAGTGCACTCAATTGGAGATGGAAAAGGAACATTATTGTGGAAGACCCGTGGCATCCACTGGGTATCCTTATAAACAGGTTTCCACAGCACTTCACATACCACTCTGTGCTCCATCGTAATTCCAAGGTTAATGCACTCATCACTGACAATAGGTGGAACACGAGACTGAATGAGAGGGCAGACATGGCTGATATCTATGAGGAGCTAGGCTCGGTTGAAACTAACAGTGAATACAATGATGAAGTTACTTGGATGGCGGGTCAAGAAGGAGAGTTTTCTAACAGAAGTGCTTAACACTCACTGAGAAATAAATCACCTCCAGTATCCTGGTCCAAACTGGTTTGGTTCACAGGTAGAATCCCGAGACATAGTTTCATTACCTGGCTTGTTTTGAATAAGGCCCTCAAGACTAAAGATAAGCTAGAAAAATGGAGAATCATAGCAAGTTCAGGTTGCTCACTCTGTAGTGATGAACCAGAAAGTGTTGAGAATCTATTCTTTAAGTGTAGATACTCCGGCTTTGTATGGACAAGTATTCTTATGAAGCTAGGATATAGGCAACAACCTATTGATTGGCTAGCTGAATGGAACTGATGCCAAGTGAAATTCATGGGAAAATGTCCTAGCATTGTGATTAAAAAACTAGCTATGAATGCTACCATTTACCATCTATGGATCGAAAGAAACAACAGAGTCTTCAAGTCCAAATTCAAATCAACAATTGAGCTAGTCTCAAAGGTGATTGAAGATGTCAGATTAAGAACCTCAATCTTGGATCTTCAGGTGGAAGACAATATTGAAAATCGAGGGTTCTTTGATGAGTGGAGAATAACATCTCAATATCATATGAGTACTAGTACTTGGCATGCATGGGAGAGGCCTGAACAAGGA
Source organism: Berberis vulgaris (assembly GCA_963556465.1). Lineage (NCBI taxonomy): Eukaryota > Viridiplantae > Streptophyta > Magnoliopsida > Ranunculales > Berberidaceae > Berberis > Berberis vulgaris. The sequence goes on along the minus strand of OY747126.1, from coordinate 34,785,392 downwards.
TGGGTCAAAGTGAATTCGGATGGCTCTCTAATAGGTGCTAGGGGGGTTACGATGCCTTGATTAGGAAGCATGAAGGTCTAGTGGTAGCAGCAACAACAGGATCTCAAAAAGCACAATCAGTTGTCCTACATGAGCTCCAGGGGATTGAGATGGGAATCAAGCTAGCTCGCAGACATGGTTACAAGAGAGTTGAGTTTTGTATGGACTCAAGCAATGCCTACAAGTACATACCCACCACTAAAGCTCTTCAATGGAAAGCAAGTCACACTACTACACGTATCAGGGAGGAATTAAACCAGTTCATTGAATGCAGGGTAAGGCACGCAATTAGGGAAACAAACCAGGCAGCGGATAAACTAGCTAAGCTTCTTCCTAATCACGAGTTTGTGGAGATTATTCCAAGTTCCTTTGCGGAAGATATCAAGAAAATTGTGTATGATGATGCTAGAGGTAGAAAATATCCTCGAATGTAACAAACCTATTTTTTTTTCAGTGGTCTGGGAAGCCCATATAAACCCCCACACTTGCCTTTCAAAAAAAAAAAAAAACTCATCTTAGGTAGTTGTAACTTTTCTCAGGTAGTTGTAACCTCCTGTTGGCGGTTGTAACTTCCTATTTGGTGACACCTCTCTTGCAAGCTTGTGTACTCAGCTGAGCATGGTGGTTAGCGTTGAACATTATTCCTCTGCTGAGCTGTACTGGGCCCCTTTCATGGGTAATTTTTGGGCTTTTCGAAAAACAACCCAAATCTTTGGGCTTCTCTATCCTGTTGGGCTAAGGGTTATTTTTGGCTCCCACAAATGCCCCTCATCTCCTTTGCTTTTGAGCGGATCATTTTTCTTTTCCTTTTTATTTAAAAGCAGGGGAGATGTATTTTCACTAAGGAGCCCCGCCAAAAATAGAAGTAGATTGCCCCTGATCTTTCTGACTTATCTGTCTTTATTGATACAAGTAAATGATCTGCATGTAGAGGCTTCTGCTGTCGTTGAAATGTAGTCTGCTGAAGACAAAATGATCTACATGTAGAGGCTTTTGCTGCAGATGAGATGATCTACCGGGTGACTCATACATAGTCATTTAATGGGCTCTTGGACTTTTTCCAAATAGAGGATTATCCTTAGGTGAATAAAACAAGTCATGCTCTGGCTTCCTGGTGATTTGACGACCCATCCACCTATAAATGTCACATATCTTCAGGTTGACCTACCCCTATTTCAGCATAAGTTGAGAAGTGGCATATCTTTGGGCTGACCTGCCCCTATTTCAACATGAGTTGATGAGTCTTCATTTGTTGAAGGACGGAACACTGATCTGCTTGCCGGTTTTTTTCCCCGGTTGAGGAGGAAACGGATCCTGCTAAGGCTTGAGCCTTTATAGTTGTCATCGGCCAGTAGATTAAGTCATATTGGCTCAACTCTATCGCTCATTTCATGAGTTTTTTACAAGCACCCGAGAGGAAGTTGTGCCCCCTAACTCTTCGCTGATGAAAACTGAGCTAACTGCTATATTTGAAACTGCCAAGCAGATGTACATGTCCTCTCCTGGATTTGTCTGCTGATCTACTAAAGAATCGATCCACAGTTGTTGCTCTACTAGTGAGAGTTTGAATTTCTTTTGGAGTTGATGGTGACTTCATATCAAATAGTGTTATTCTTTGCTTTTATGATCCCCAAACTTTGTGTATGTTTGTTGGCCTGCTGACTTAGAAATATTTTCTTTAAGAGCGCAAAAGGTTTATTGGCCTCATTCATGAGTTTCCAATGTGCTAAGTCAGAATTCAAGCATAACTTGAGAAAGTTAATCATGGATTCAAAATTTGTTTATCTTGGAAATTGCATGGAAATTTTGTGTGAGCTGTTGTCCACTTGACAAAACTTAAACTGATTTAAGTAGTCCCGAGTAAGATCCTTTTATGCATTGAATTACCCACTCACGGAGAGTGTGATCCTCCACTGAGACATTATATATGTGTGGTCTGCTGACCACTTGACTAAACTTAAACGGATTTAAGTAGTCCTGAGTAAGATGCTTCTATGAATTGAATTACCCACTCACGGAGAGTGTGATCCTCTATTGAGGCATTTTTCTTATGTGGTCTGCTGACCACTTGACTAAACTTAAAACGGATTTAAGTAGTCCTGAGTTAGATGCTTCTATGCATTGAATTACCCATTCACGTAGAGTGCCATCCTCTACTAAGGTGTACATAAATATTTGTATTTTTGAATGTCTTATGTTGTATGACATATAGAACGAATTCTCGTATTTCCCAATTTCAACTGAGGAAAGTGTGTTCTTTGCCGAAAAACAAATAATGTATCATCTGCTGTGGTATATGTAATGTAGAACGAATTCTCATATTTCCCTATTTCAATTGAGGAAGGTGTGTTCTTTGCTGAAAAGCAAAATAATGTATCATCTGTTGTGGTATATGTAAATATTTGCTCAGATCTTCTTTCATTGATGGCGGTCTCTTCGGCCAATATTGGTTCTTCTCGTGGAGAATTTGATTGACCGAAACGGAGAACACTGTGTATGTTCTACCGGATGAGGAGTCTCTTGTTGAAGAGATAAAATACAATAAGCAGATAAAATACAAACAAATTTTTCTTACATGTACATTGCATTTTTTTTTCTAAGAAGTTAAAAATGAAAAAGCTATGCCGCCTCAACTTCAATCTACTTTGTGAAATAGCCGGTTGCCCTAATCATCAGATTTTTTTTGCGCCGGAGAGTTTGATTGATTGGAACCGAGAACTTTGTGTATGCTCTACTGGTAGAAGAGTTTTTTGCTTAAGAGTGTGCTCTATGCTTGTCACCCCTGTTATTTTTACTCTCCTTTTGATCTATATTTTTTTGTATAGGTTGGCTATCCTTCTTGAACACATCAGATACCTTAGCAATATTATTTTTTCACCGTCCCACAATGCATAGCATTCTGCCATGGTGAAGACTTCTGCCAGAGTTTTACCTGGTTTCATGGTCAGTTCGCCATACAACGGGTGATCTGCGGGCAGACCCTTCCTGAAAGCTGAGGACGCAATTTGATCATCACACCCAACTATGCTTGCTTTTTCTACCTTGAATCTTTTAATGAAGTCTCTGAGCGATTCATTTGACTTTTTTTTCATGTTGAAGAGGTGGTCAGCATGCTTTTTGATAGTTCGGTAAGATGAATATTCTTTTGTGAAGACAAGAGATAGATCTCCAAAGTTGTTGATCGACTGGGGGGTCAAAGTGTGAAACCAATCTTGGGCTCATAGCAAATATTTTTCACTTAACTAGATCATCATTTTTGTGCAGAGTCATGACACTTCTAAAATGTTTCAAGTGCCTCTCAGGATCAGAATCTCCTTTGAAAGGGGTAAAGGTTGGTGTGGTAAACCTTGCTGGTGGAGGAGCCTTATCGATGTTATATGTAAAAGGTGAAGTGTTCACCAAGGCTACCTGCTTGCGCAGAGTATCATCTGGATTTCTCATAACTTGTAAATTCATCAACTTCTCTTTGACCAATCGTGCCACATCATCTGTTCCCAAGGGCTTATGTGTATCCTATTGATCGGCCGTATGGTGATTTTCGATTCTGATTATCTACTGTAGATGACTCATCATATTTCGAATTTGATTGTGACTTACCTACATGTGAGTGAGGTAGAGTCTAATGGGATTCTCCTGAAGGCTCCTCTTGATTTGACGAGCCTCTGAATTTGGGACATGGGACAAATCAGTGTAGTGATCTAGATATGGTCCCCTGCGCTGTTTGCATCCATCGGGATTCTGTCTTCTGCGCCGACCATTTATATTGGGTGTAGTTTGTGGTCCTAGCCTTGAGTGCACAGTTGCTTGGGAGTCCAACCTTGAGAAGATTCCCCTTTGAGGTCTGAGCCTAGAGTGCACATTTACTCGTGACCCTAATCTCGAATGAATGCTTCCAGAGGGATTGTTTCCCTTTGATGGATGACTACTTCCACTTCTATGCACATGATCTGTTGGTAGACGGCGATGTGTCGTCTGCCTTGGTTGTTCGCTCACTAATCGCTCTACCACTTGGGTTTGTTCTTCCAATATTTTGGTTAGATTGGCGATCTGACCTGCAAGATTTTCTTGTTGTGACATCTCCATTTGGCTTGTGGCAAAAGGTTGTGATTGATGGTCAGCAGGCGGTGGCAGACCCATTATTAGTGGTTGTCCGACTGGTAACGGCTGAACCCGTGATGACGATGGCAGCCTAGTACGAGCAAAATACACTATAACATTATTTTTGCTAGTTTATTTTCGAGTTCCCACCATTGTATTTAATTGAAAATAAAAGTGTTTGTGAATAGAATTGAAACTGGATGAATGAATGTTTTTTTTGAATGGAAGAGAGCATGCAATGAGTTTGATTCAAACTCTCATTGAAAGCACCAATTAGTGGATGCAAATTTCCGTCGGATCACGTGCTGATCATGCGGAGCAATCTGCATAAGATGGAATCACGTGCTGAGCACGCTGTGTGGTGCCTGCCACAAGGACTCCAGTGCCAAAGTTAGAACAATTTCTTTATGAAAATGAGAAATATTTTTATATTTGAAGAGAAATTTGTAAGTCAGGAAAGTGTTAAGAAGAAGTTACCTTCAGATGGCTTTGTGTTTGGCTATTTATACAGGCAGATCGAGTAAACTGTTAGCAGATGAGTGAGTGACTTGCTTGCAAGCGGTTGTAACTCCAGCAGATGAGTGAGACACGTGGCATATAAGTGAGTCATTTGCTTGCAGGCGGTTGTAACTCCAGCAGATGAGTGAGACACGTGGCATATAAGTGAGTCATCAGCTTGCAGGCGGTTGTAACTCCAGCAGATGAGTGAGTGATCTACTTGCAAGCGGTTGTAACTTTAGCAGAGTGAGACACGTGGCAGATAAGTGGGTCATCTGCTTGCAAGCGGTTGTAACTCTTGCAGATGAGTGAGACACGTGGCAGATGAGTGAGTGATCTGCTTGCAAGCGGTTGAAACTCCTCTTAGGTAGTTGTAACTTCTCTCAGGTGGTTGTAACCTCCCGTTGGCGGTTGTAACTTCATGTTTGGTGATACCTCTCTTGCAAGCTTCTGTACTCAGCTGAGCATGGTGATCAGCGTTGAACACTATTCATCTACTGAGCTGTACTGGGCCCCTTTCATGGGTAATTTTTGGGCTTTTCGGAAACAACCCAAATCTTTGGGTTTCTCTATCCTATTAGGCTAAGGGTTATTTTTGGCTCCCACACGATATATGACAATCATCTCTACCAAGGTACAAATTTTCTCTAAGCCTTCTTTTGCAGTATCAGTGTTCATTGCCTCTAGGAAGTCATTTAATTAGAGACAATTCGACATCTAAAAATCTTGTGAAATCAGAGGAATCCATCGAATCATATATTACTCTATAGTTAGTAGCTCAAAACTCTCAGTATGAATATACTTGTTTGGAAACAAAACAAAAGGAAAATAAACATGAATGGAAACAATAAATAAATAAAATACTTGTCCCTATTTAGGAATAATTCAAACAAAAACTCCATTCCTTAATAGCTTGATTATCTTCTAATATCATGATTCATGAATAATAACAATAAATCTCTGTCAAAGAAATTTGAGTCAGGAATGAGCCATGAACCTGTAAAAACAAATAGAGGGTGTAAACTAAAGCATTGCTTACCAAGTTCTTGTTCAAAATTGTGAGTGTGGTCTACATTGTAATAATCATATTTTGGAGAAAGAGGCCACCAAATCAGACTTTTTTTAAGTTTCTTGCTTCTAGCACTTAAGCAATGTGTGCACATATATTAAACACAAACCCTTTTGGAATTTCCTAGCTACACATGTAAATTCCTATCCGCAGTTGACCATATTACACCAACTATCTTAAACTCTTCCAGTAGTTGTTACTTCAAGAATTTGATCTTGAGATTCCAGATAAGAAAAAAACAAAAAATGTGGTCGTTGACCACTTATTTCAAATGATTATTGAATCAGATAAAAAATTGTTACCCATAATAGAAACTTTCCCCAATGAGCAGTTAATGATTATCGCTCCTATCCAGTCATAACCACCTTGGTATGCTAACATTGTGAACTTTCTTGCTACAAATAAAATTCCAGAACATTGGTCTAAACAAGAGAAGTTCAAGTTTCTATCTATGGTAAAGTATTTTTCTTGGGATGATCCCTATCTCTTCAATTATCTTCCATATCAAATTATTCGTAGATGCATCCCTGAATTGGACCAGAGAAGGATCTTGGCATTTTGCCATGATCATGCTTGTGGAGCCCATTTTAGTGAGAAGAAGACTGCTGCAAAAGTTTTGTAATGTGGTTTCTATTGGCCAACCCTTTTTCGAGATGCCCATGTGTACTGTCAAGCTTGTATAAAATGTCAACAATTAGGGCGTATATCTCATAGACACATTATGCATTTGACTCCAATCCTGATTGTGGAGCTCTTTGATGTGCGGGGTATTAATTTCATGGGTCCATTCCCAACTTCATATGGTTTTGCCTACATTCTGGTTGCGGTAGACTATGTCTCAAAATGGATTGAAGCCATAGCTTGTAAGACCAATGACCACAGGGTAGTTGTCAACTTCTTAAAGAAGTACGTCTTTGCTCGTTTTGGCACACCTTGTGCAATCATCAGTGATAGAGGTTCCCACTTTTGCAATACAAAGTTTGAGAACTTAATGAAAAGGTATGGTGTTACCAACAAGGTTTTTGTACCATACCATCCTCAAACGAGTGGTCAGGTAGAAGTTTCCAACCGACAAATCAAACAACTCCTAGAAAAAACTTTTAGACAAGATAGAAAGGATTGGAATTTTAGATTGTCAGAGTCTCTTTAGGCTTATCGCACTGCATTCAAAAGCCCAATAGGAATGTCGCCCTTTCATCTAGTATTTGGCAAACCTTGTCATTTACCCATTCAACTCGAGCACAAAGCTTTTTTGTCAATTAAACGTCTTAACTTTAACCTCGATAAAGCTGGTGAACATAGAAAGTTGCAACTGAATGAGCTTGATGAGCTCAGAAATGATGCATACGATCTATCCAAGAAGTATCAGGAGAAAATGAAAAAATCCATAATGGTCAAATCATGCAAAAATAATTTCACCCAGGACAAAAAGTACTTCTGTACAATTCTCGACTTCACATATTTCCTGGGAAGTTAAAGGCCTGTTGGTCAGGACCGTTTACTGTCAAAATTGTTACCCCATGGGGTGCCATCACAGTTGAGAAAAAAAGATGGTTACAACTTCCAAGTTAATGGACAACGTTTGAAGGCCTTATTAGAGCTTCGCAACCCAGAAGTTGAGAAGATCGTTCTGGAAGACCATGTCCACAAGATTGACTGCCATTTGCACACATTCATTATATGTACCATTTCTATGTCTTTGTGTTAGTTGGATGTCATGGCTAACCAAAAAAATCATACCTTGCTCGTGGTTTGTGATATGTCAACATTCATTTGAGCATCAAACAAACTTATGGTGATCTCTACCCTTTGCTCTATTGTTATTGTCTCTTTAGTTCATATTTAACTTAAGGTGTCTTATTTTAAAACATTGAGGACAATGTTTTTTTTATTTTTTGGGGTGGTGGGGGGAATATTTCAAAATTTATGTCTCATTTGAAAATGAGATGTCTAAACATTTCAAAAAAATAAATAAAAGTTTTTTTTTTGTCTTTGTAACTCGAGTACTTGTCCATGATGAGATTAGGTTTCATAAATCTAGTTGCAAAGGCATTTGAGTGTAAGATTTGAAACTTTGAAAATTAGTAGTTTTTCATTATCAGACAATAGTTTGTACTACTTATAAGCCAGGCGTTTTTAAGAGTTTGCATTGAGAGTTATGTTTTAGCTTCGATGTTCTTTTTTAAGGTTGAAAAAGTGGATTAGTTATCTGGTGAACACGAGAATAATAATGGAGACTTGAACCCTGTGAGATTTCTAGCCTTTCTCCTTTCTAAGGGTTATAAGCTAATTCTAAATTTCTTGAGTCCTACATTATCTTGCTGCTTGATCTCTATAATTCTTTGTTTCTATAAAAAACTGAGAATAAAACATCAAAGTTTAATCATACCACTACAATACATTCTGAAATTCACCCAAGGCAAAAAAAACATTTTATTATTGGGAAATGAAGAAAAATCATTGTTTGCTTAGATTGAGCCTTCTAATCTTCCCATGTATTGTTTAACCTTGGAGCCTGTTCGAAGCCTGCCATATTAACATCTTGTTATTAACCGACTAATTGATAACCCCAAAATAACCCAATTATATTTTTCCCGACCCTTTTACTTTTGAGAAAGGTTGGAGATGAATGATTAACAAGGAAAGTTTTATCACCATCAATGGATATGTATACACTTCTTAGAGCCAAAACGAGGAGAAAAAGCTTCACATTCCCTTACCATTTTTTACAACGCTTAAAAAAAAGTAGCCCTTGTTTTCCACATCCATGAAGATGTATAACTCTTTAATAGAAAAAGAGTTAAGCTAATCCATGAGGTTCGACACTTATAGAAGACCTCTAACCTTATCAAAAGTACTTTTGTGTGTCTTTAACCTTCAATGTCACAATTTTCTAAGCCCCGTTCCAATCTAGTCAAAATCTTTTGAACCTTAGGAAAATATGGTCGAAGTGTGGAGGGTGAATTAAGAAATACAATGGTAAATGAATCAACATTCTCAACAGATATATTCTTTCTTGAGATCATAATTATTTTATTCTCTAATTTCAATCTTTTGTCTTGTATGAAAACTATCTCTTACTCATTGTTTCATCTCGTTCACATAAATTTGAGAGAAAATAGGCAAATCTTTTAGTGATTTCATTCTAAGTGATTATATACTTTGTGAGATTGAAGTTGAAGCGAATTTTCTAGAACGTGATCCAGATATATGTCCATTTTTAAACTGAAATTTGCAACAAAGAAGATGATTAAACTCTTTATATAAACTTGAATGAATAATTCCTTTGTCTTTTGAATAGTGCTTACTAAAGTCCCTTGTTGATTTAATACTGATCAATAAGTTACATGAATACATCTCATGAGGCTTACGAATTCAAGCAGGAACTCTCTGAGGTTAATTTAGGAAAGAGTTAGTTTTTACTAAATATTCAATCCGAGTCCTTAGTATCACTAATGTTTGTGGCTATATATTTTGGAAACCCTCACAAGACTACAATTTGTCAACTAGGTGAAACCTAGAGGTTTAAATGCTTATTACATATGATAAATGTAACCGTGAATCCTACAAAAGTGAGTTAGTTTTTAATATTTTTTGTGCTCGAGGACTAGCAAAATGTAGGTTTGGGGGATTTGATAGCCTTATAAATGAAACATTTTAAGCCTCTAATTCTATATTTGTTATGTTTTATTATTTAGTAAAATACTCTCATTACGTGTATTTTGTGTATAATTCAGGAATTCATGTATTAATCATCAAATATGCACAAAATTACACAATAAGGCTAAATTCAACAAAAAAACCCTTTGGAAGATAACACATGCATTCCCAAAGATTTTCAAGCCCAAGGTCCATGAAGTAAAGCCCACAAAGCACCATCATCTACAGATCTCTAGAAAATTAATTTGAAGATCTGGATATCCATATGGCAACATCATCATAGCCAAAAGGAATCTCTACATATTTCACTATCCATTCTCCAACATATTCCCCTATCTTTTTCTTATTTTATTCCACCATATTCTTTTATCTTTTCCTTATTCGACCATCTATTTTCCAACATATTCCTTTATATTTTTCTTATTTTATTCCACCATATTCTTTTCCTTATTTTATTCCACCATCCATTCTACCATTTCACACCTCTTCATTTATAAATACCCCATCTTGGAGTATACTTGGGAAGAGTGGAAGAAAACTAAAAAGTTGTAATCAAATTGAGAAAAGTTGTAGTATTTGTAGAGTTTCGAGTAATAAGTGAAGGGAAGGCCTAATGCTTACAATGTTTGGCAAACATCCCACCTTAGGATGTGGGTGAGCCCATGGGAGAGGATAGCTCCAAGATGGCTTTCTTTTAGATTAGTTCTTACCATTTTCATGTATTAGATAAACAAGTTTAGTTAGATTGATCTTGTACATTGGTAGTATCATACCTGAATCAAGTGGCCGCTGGGAGAGATGCTAGGAGAGCATATGGATAAGGGCAGAAAAATCTTGTGCTGGGGATATCATACCTGAATCAAGTGGCCGCAGCTAGAACTGAAGTCGTGAGAGAGTGTATACTATGGAGCTAGTCTTTGCAAACTTGTAGAAGTCATACTCTGACACTCTCTACGAGATTGAGTCGTTGAGGAAGCAACTTGATGCTTACTCAGATAATGGAGCGGAGTCTTGGTGCATTAGGTCAGAGGCTCATAAGGTTCGCTTGGAAACGCTTAAGTCCGACTTGGCAAAGGTAGTATCCGTGAGGGATCGGTTTGAGAATGAATTGAATCTCGCCCGTCGTGACTTGTAGCTTGCTCGAGAGATTATGGTTGAAGTGCAGGTTGAACTGCATGCTCTGCATGCTGAGAGGATACAAAAGGAGTCTGAGTGGACTATCCGATGTCAGCAGTTAGAAGCTGACATTGATTTGAATGCCTAGAGTGTGCAAACCTCTGAAGAGCACAGAATGAGCTAAGTTCTATTAATGATAAGCTGGGTGCTGAGTAGTCAAAGACTGACAAGCTATCGGGCGAACTGGAGCAGCTAGAGCAATAGCTCATTGAATCAAGAGGGCCTGAGGAGAAGCTTCTTAAGGCCCAAGGCACATTTGAGTTCAGCAGAGTCGTGCATGGAAGGCTAGAGTTGCATCTGATCAAGAAGGAGCATCCCGACTGGGATTTCTCATATTATAAAAGGATTACATATGCAGAATTTGGAGTGGCCTCCAATTCGCCAGAAGCAGAAGGCGACTCTAATGAGGGTGATCAAAAGGCAACATGTACAGATGTGTCTTCTGCTTCTTCCCTTGCTAAGTCTGGTTCTGTTGTATCTGACTCTCCTCACGATAAGGGGTGAGCCTTATATTTTCTTTTTGGCTTGCAAATAAATAATACTTGGTACATGTTTATTTTTTCTACTAGCCTTTACCTGCTTTATCTTTTTTTGACATTAAATGTCAGACGAGAGGCTCTGCTAGGCTAGGAAGCTTTATGATTAATCCGCTGGTAAGATTTCTGACTTTTTGTGCTACAATAGTTCATCCAATTTTTGTTAGAATTCTTTTAGAGAGTGTAATAGAACCTTTGTCTTGTGGTTTGGCTGTGTGTTGAAGCAACAGTTGTTGTTGTTGTTAGAAGAGAATTAGTTAGACTGTTCTCCCAGCACGTGCACCATTGTAGATGAATGGTCAATAGTCCTCACTAGTCTGACCATTGTAGATGAAAGGACAATTGTTTCCTGAACTCTGACCAAACTTTTGACTCGTCTTTACCCGCTATTCGTATAATAGGCTTAGTTGGATCGGGGGTTGTCATCGCCAATTATAGCTAACTAAACCAAAGTCAGGTTTCGGCGACCCATGGTGGTCCTTGGCAAGCCATCTTGATCATGCATCGAGGGCACTGACTAGACTTCCACTTTCCAACCCATTTTGATCCACTCGTGGCTGACTAGGAATTGGAGTGAGCCAAAAGTTATCACCGCCAGTCATTCCGACTAAATTTTGGAAGGGTTCAGCGATCATTATCTGTAGTTGGCCAATGATCTCTGGCAAGCCGTCTTCACCAACCTACATGAGCACTAACTAAGCTTCCACTTTCTACCCCATCGTAATTTGCACGCAGCAAACTAGGCTTAGAGAATACCAAAGCCATCGTCATCAGCAACCACAGACTAAGCTTTGGTCAGGGTTCGGTGATCATTGTCTGCGTACAAGTAGTGACCCCTGACAAGCAATCTTAATTAGACATCGAGAACACTGACTAGACTCCTACTTTTTAAGCGGTCAAAATCCATTACTAGCAGACTTGGCTTCAAGCAGACCTGAAGCCATCGTTGTCGCTCATCACTGACTAAGCTTTGATTGGGTTCGGTCACTATTGACCATGTTTGGACAATGATCCCTGGAAATCCGTCTTGATCAGGCATCAGAGCACTAAGCTGCCACTCTCAAAATCGTTGACACCCGTTTAGTTTAACGGACTAAGAGTTAGAGCGTACCAGAAGCTGTCATCATAGGTCGAAGCTATCATCATAGGTCGAAACGGACAATGGTCCCTAGGAAGCCATCACTGTTAGGTATTACAAACGCTGACTAAGAAGCTATTATAATCTATTGAAGCTGACTAAAATTTTGGGTGTGTAAGTCTGACTTGGGTTTCCTTAGTTCGACTGGCGGTCTGATTTTAGGGTCAGATCGATTGATCGAACTAATAATACATTGACCGGCTTTAATGAACAGCAGTGAAATAATAATAAAGTTGATGCCTTGGATTTAATAATAATACATCTCAGGACCTTTGTTGTTTGTTCATTTGCATGTGTTGGGCTGGATCTGGCTGGGCATAAGCTTGGGCCTATTTGTAGATCAGGGTGCCAAGGATACATCACATATTGCGAGAAGGTTCAGTATTGATTACTCCCCACAATTAATGAGGCTGCTTGTAGGGTCAGTAATTCAAAATATGTGGACTAATCCAATCAGAACCATCATTTTCCCGATTTCTCGTATGACATTTAATGCTGAAGAAACTGTTGGCTGACGCTGCTTCGTAAACCATTATGCCTATATATAGGTTGATCATTCTTTGTTCAAGCACTGCAATGAGAATAGTAGAGCATGTTAATCAAATGCATCTTACCAGAGAGTTTTTTTTGGGTTTTCCAAAAGGCTGAAGGAAGATCTCCCTCGCTGGAGTCTTCGAATGTTTTGACATTTGCGCCGAAGAGTCTTGATAAGAGTTTCTATTATACAGTGCTACATCATCTGGGTGAGTACCTAATTAATCTTATAAGACATTGTAATATCTTCTTATATTGCAAATAAGAAGTACAAACTCTTCCTCAGGGGACAGGTCTGTCTTCCATTTTATGTTGCTTCACTCGTGATGCCACAATCGAAAATAAGGTTGACGAGTGGAGCTTAGATGGATGTGACCTTCAATTTTGGGCTAGTCATTTTGCAACACCCCAAGCACTCCTTTCCTGAGATGCACCCTCGTATGTCTCCTTCTATTCCAGTTCTAGGTCCTTCTTCATAGGGTAGGTCGGCGAGTTGAAGATGTCTTCACTTCGACCTGGGGTTCATGTCGTCACCTTCAAATCATCCCTATAAGGGGATTCAACAAAGCAATGAATTGAGTGCGTTCCTTTGCCTTCTGTTTCAGATGTTTTACTTTCACCACATTTTCTTCTGGAAGAGGATTAATGGAACAAAGTTTCTACCCTTGTTTCAGCGGATAGATACTTGCGTCGGACTTAGATACTTGTAGTGTATAAGCTAATTTACTAGTTGGTCGCCAAGCTTTGTAATAACTTTCATTGCTATCAATAAAATTTTTTTTATTTCTAGATGTGTTTGGTACGAACAATTGTTCTTAACTGAATTGAAAAGCAGAAAAAATGAAATCAAAACAACAAATAATTTAACTCTGAGCAGGGAGTAAGCTGACCCATCCTGAAAGGGGGCGCCAATGGTCCTGGCTTAGATCACATAGTCCCTCTAGCAAAGTGTCTTTTTTTTAAATCTAGCAAAGTCACTGAATAGTGGATTTCGTGACAGCGAGCAGTTCTTTGCTAATTAACATTTCTTCGAGTAGGTGCCCATTTGCTGAAGTATCGTTACTTAGCTCTTTATTAGTCTGGATTGCACTGCTAGCTTTGACCTGTGGCTTTCTGCATAGCTGCACTTTGGTTATCGAGGCTCCTCCGCCCTCATAGAGGGATTATCCTCTTTCGTCTAGGCATGGTGCCTGACATGTTGATTCTGCGGGTCCGAGCTACAATTGGCAACAATTCAGCTGTTTCAATATTGCATAATGGAAATCTTTTGCAGCAGGTTGATCTCCTCAGATATTTCCTTGGTCCTAGTTGGATGTATATTTTATGCATTGGTGCAGAGTGGAAACCACTGCCTCCATATGATGAAGCCACATACTTCCCAGAATATTATTGTAGGTGGACGGAGCATCATGAACTCTTAGAGAAGGTACTTCTATAATTGTGGCTCTCCCTCCACCACCATTAGACTGATCTTCCTGATGGGAAAACACTTCACTCCACTAAATATTACTGTGCGGTGGGTGGTGAGGGTTAAATTTTTCTCTTGTAGTTGCATATTGCAGAATAAGCTGAGGAACAACATATTGAGTAAGCTTCCTGTGTCCACCATGGCCCTATTTACCTCCCACTTAGTGATGAGGACGGAGATGACTAGGTCATCATTGTGAGGAGAATGTACCCCGTGGAGATCCCTTTCCCTAAATGTCAATGATGGGATCGGGCTGTGAACTCGTGCATGTTACACTTCTTGGTCCTCATACTGAGATGGTGTCCGCATCTCGGTTAGTGTCCTCTTGCGAGACCTGTTAGATTACTCCCTTTCGAGACCGACCCCGTGGAGGACATAAATGATGCCAGAAGCTTCTTTTTCAATCTCCTTGATAATGTCTGTTATTTTCTTTGCTCGGCCTTGCCTCTTGTCCGAGCCTAGGAAATTCTTGAGCTTGTTGTTCCTGATTCAGTACTCGACTTTTCTTCTGAGGTTTCTGCAATCCTCAGTATCATGTCCGTTTTCCTTGTGGTAGGCGCAGTATTTGTTGTTGTATCGCCAATTGGGGTCGCCTTGCTGCTTAGGCGACCAGTTTGCTGCTTAGGTTTCTACCCGACTGGGCATTTTGCTGCTCGCGGTCTCCTTCTACAGGTGGAGGTATCTACTGTTTGAGTGTCTCCAGCGCTTCTGTGATTTGCTGCTTCTGGGTTGACAGTAGATCGACCCTTGTGTCCGCCGTGGCTTTCACCAGCGCAAGGGTCTGAGGGGGCCCCTCCCGTGGCAGTGGTGGAACGTGTGGCACTTTGCTAGTTTGAGTGCTCGAGGGTTTCACCGCATCTCCATTCTTGCGAGACCTTGTTGTCACCATCTTTTTGGTTATCTGAAAAAAGGTGGTACTATTGTTTTATCTGAGGAACTCTTTCGTTACCCACGGACGACGCCAAACTGATGTAGTCGATTTATGCTATCCTTCCTCGCGGCTTACCTAGACCTGCACAAGTAGCACACGTGAGCCAAGGACCACCGTGTGGCGGCCGGTGGCACTCCGATGCTTAAGTTAGATAAGGTTTAGGAGAGGCTTAAAGCTGTAAATTGGATTTTTGTAGCGTATCCTAAGTTCATCGACCTCATCTCCCTTTTATATTGTGAGAGTCCTTCTTCGACTAGGCCTTCGGTGGCATAGTTTGAGGAAAAAGATCTTGCCTGAGATCCTTTCTTAGTTGGTAGCTGTCCATGCGGGATAGTTTCCTTACATGACTTGTGCACCTAGATCTATGGGAGAAGTTTCCCTTTTTGAGTCACTACACCAAAAACCCCGTTTAGCTACGCCGAGCTGCCCACGGTTCTAAACCGTTGGTGCATTTGCCACGGCCAAAAACCGTAGCTATAAGTACCAACGGCTTAAAACCGTGGGTAATAAACACCCTGGCCACGGTTTCAAACCGTTGGTATAGTTGGCACGGCTAAAAACCGTGGCTAATAGTAGCAACGGCTCCAGACCGTGGGAAGTATTAGCAACGGCTCCAAACCGTTGCAAAAAAAAATTTAGCAACGACTCAAAACCGTTGCAACAAACAAATTTAGCAACGATTTTAAACCGTGGCTAGGCTTAGCAACGGCTCAAAACCGTTGCAACAAAAAAAATTAGCAACGGTTCTGAACCGTGGCTATGTCTAGCAACGGCTCAAAACCGTTGCAAAAAAAAATGTAGCAACAGTTTTAAACCGTGGCTATCTTTAGCAACAGCTCAGAACCGTGGCTATATGAAAAGCTGAAAAAAAAAATTGGGCGGGCTATTTTGGCGCTCGACCTTCCCTCCACTCGACTTCCATCGACAAAAACGAAGCTCCCCTCCACTCGATTTCGTCTCCTTCCCTGCTCCCTCCCTCGACTCGACTTCCCTGCTCGATTTCGACTTCCCTGCTCGACTCGATTTCGACTTCACTGCTCGATTTCGACTTCCTTGCTCGACTCGACTTCCCTCCCTCGACTCGACTTCCCTCCTCCCCTCCTTCCCTGCTCCCTCGACTTCGCTGCTCCTCCCTCGACTTCGCTGCTCCTCCCTCGACTTCCCTCCTCCCCTCCTTCCCTGGTCTTCACTCCTTAGTACTCGGCGTCTTCAAAATCGATCAGCCATTGCACCGAACAGGTACTCTCTCTCTCTTTTATTTTTGATGAAATTAGGGTTCGATGAAAATGTCACCATGAAAATGTCTCATTTCAGGAAACATTCTTTTCCCTCCCATTTCCAAAATTTATCACCATGAAAATGTCAATGGTAATTATTGCATTTTTTGGTTTGTAGCATAATTTCATGGTTGAACTTCAGGAAAAAAAAATTTGTTCCTATTTTTTTGTAGTGTGATTGTGACTTATAAGTGGTGAATGGATGAGAGCAATTATTATTATTATTATTATTATTATTACTTTGTTAGAATGTTAGTTCTATCATATATGAAACCAGAATAGTTTGAAGTTATTTCACATTGTGGTATTTTAATCATCAAGAGAAGAAATCTGAGGATTTGAAGTCATTTTGAGGGCAAGTGAAGTCAAAAGGATTCTCCAAAGCATCAAAACTTCAACATAACAGTAATAAATGAAGTCATTTTGAGGGCAAGTGAAGTCATTTTGCTCTGTTGACCATTACAATGACCAATGTAATGGCCATTCATAGGGTGGGAGGAAGGAATGGCTATTACAACCAAATTGGTAATGGGAATGACGATTACGAGGCTTTTTTGTGCCACCAAACAAATGAATGCAATTGACCATTGTAATAGCCATTACATTACAATGGTCAAAGGGGTAACCAAACATGCCCTAAGTAAAATCGGGTTGGTTAAGAAACCATCTATGGTTTAAATTTCACATATATTGCTTTCCCGTTTAAATTTCACATTATATACTTCAGTCACAATACTTTTCCTATGCTCCTAGCCAGCATATAGTGTTTTCGACCATATCTAGTATACGCTGACCATTTCTAATTTGTACATATCTAGTATAGGCTGATCATATCCACAGTATAGCTTCAGTCTGATAACTTGCTATGACCATTAGCATTTATCGCTTAAGATCTCAACTTCTTGGTGCTTCATTTCTCATTACAGCTGGTTACTTTTCTTTTGAGAAGAAGGCTATAGTAATTCTTCTGGTATCCTTCCTCCATTCTTTATTTATTTACTTACTAATGGACACACAAATTCAGCATGAAAACACTGTTTTGGATGGGGCATCTAAGGTCTATATTTTCTGAAATACAGTGGTGATGGACAAATTTCTGGGCAAGTGTTAGTCTGCAGGCATCCAGGGTTGCACTTTGGTGATGTACATGTCTTGAATGCAATATACGTCAAAGAGTTGGAGAAATTTGTTGGCAATGCCAAATACACTATTTTCTTTCCTACTAAAGGACAGCTACTGAACTAGTCTTGAGGTGCTTATCACATCAATTTTTTTGTTTGCATTCTGTTTATGTACTGCAAGCTTAGTTTCTGCTTTCAAGGAATCTGAGTAGGCACGGAAAATATGGCTAAAAAATGTGGTGAAGATCAAAACGTCAGCTGTTGTATTATTTCAACTTTACATCCAGTAGTTTCATTTTTCATTGTCTATTTAAGTACTTAAGTTGGAATGTTGAACTCATTTGTTTTTCTCCTTCTTCCAGTCTCGTCCTTTTTTAGTTGTCAAAATCATCTATACCATTCATTACTAGTTTGTTATTGATTCTTCTTGGATGCTAACCTTTCATTTCATGCTGTTTGATACCTCCATTGACTTGACATTCAGATTTACTATTTGTATCTCAGGTGTTTGTCTGTTATGGATGCGATATTCCCATTATTTGTGGAGCACCTGGTTGTAGAGGGGGAGAGTTATGACATGTGAGTTGAATCATACTTCTAGCTGCACTTTTGGTAACATAGTATTATGTAAGATGGATTTCTTGCCTTTATAAGAAATTCCTAATGGAATGAGTGCATCATTCTTTTCATTAAATAAAGTAAGATGTTTCATTGATACAGATGCTTTGAGTACATTGAAGAAATGATCCATAAGCAGGAACCTATTGTCAATGTGTTAAGGCTGCTGATACTGTTTTCTGTCACAAATTCAGGATTGACCAAGAAACACTTCGATTATTTGAGGTAAGATTTGCTCAATTACAAAAATCTGTGTACTGCCTTATGTTTTTTTCTCTAGTCATTTGACATAATTACTCAAGATGTGGATTTCTTTTTTATTTTATTCTTGTGGTTTAGGAGAGAACTACTTCACTGTTATGGATTTGAGCACATGGTGACATTGAATAATTTGGAAAAAGCTGGATTGTTAAAGAAGCAGGTGTGTTGTCATTGAATTTGGCTTAGCTTTCCAGTGAACAAGCTCGTCCATGTGGATCTACCAATGTTTACATCATTTATTTTTGTAACTGAATTGGCTTATTTCTCTTGATTTATTTTTCTATTGATACATTACACTGACTGGAGTGGGCTTTACCAACATGGAGACTGTTTCTTGTCCCATCAACGGCTAGCTATTGTTGATCCTGCGTCTGGGGATCAGCCTCTCTACAATGAGGACAAGTCAGTTGTTGTGACTGTAAGTAATACTGAAAGTTATAAAATGAGATGCTTCATTTTCTACTGACTGGATTTCATGCTAGTAGTATTTGAATTAGTGAGCTGATTGGTATAATTGACAATGAAACAGGTGAATGGGGAAATTTACAACCATGAGGAGCTTAGGAAGCGTTTGCCGAATCACAAATTCCGAACTGGAAGTGATTGTGAAGTTATTGCTCATCTGGTGAGCCTTTCTAGATTTTATTTGGCTACATATTGCTATTTAAAATTACACAAAAATATATATATATATATATATATTTGTACATTAATCCATCCAATAACAATATATTCAAATACATTAATCCTAGTTCTTCTCTTTATACCTAATACAAACAATCTTCTTTGATCTTGTTCTTATAGTATGAGGAATATGGTGAAGACTTTATTGACATGTTGGACGGGATGTTCTCGTTTGTATTGTATGATAATCGTGACAACAGCTTTCTTGTGGCCAGAGATGCCGTTGGAATCACTTCCCTCTATATTGGATGGGAACTTGATGGTAGGTTTGATTAGTCTTCACCGTAAACTTTAAGCATTTCACCACCTAATTATTATGTCTTTGTCAATTATTTATTCTTCCCCTGTTTTTACTAAGGTTCAATTTGGATTTCTTCTGAAATGAAGGGACTAAATGATGACTGTGAACACTTTGAGTTATTTCCTCCTGGTCACCTTTACTCGAGCAAAAATGGTGGCCTTCGTAGGTGGTACAACCCCACATGGTTTTCGGAAATTGTTCCATCTACTCCTTATGATCCCCTTGTGCTGCGACACGCTTTTGAAAAGGTGAGACTAGCTAGTAGTATCAGGTCTCTTGGTAATTTGAAACATAAAATGAAAGAATGTTGTTGATATATTCATGCTAACTTTGAATTGATTTTCTTATCATAATTTTTACAGGCTGTGATCAAGAGACTTATGACTGATGTACCCTTTGGAGTTCTTTTGTCTGGGGGACTCAATTCATCTTTAGTTGCAGCTGTCACGGCTCGTTACTTGGCTGGCACAAAGGCTGCCAAGCAATGGGGGGCGCAACTTCATTCTTTCTGTGTTGGCCTAGAGGTTGATTAATTCCAACAGTCCATGAAATATGACAATATTTGTTCTGTTAAATTATTAAAAAAAATGTTCTAACAATATGGTATTTTCTATGTTATCAGGGATCACCTGATTTGAAGGCAGGAAAGGAGGTTGCAAAATACTTGGGCACAGTTCACCATGAGTTTCATTTCACTGTTCAGGTACTGAACCTTAAATAAGCACTTCAACGTCGAAGAGGATGTTGGTATTTCTTAGGATTGTATTGGTAGAAGTGTCAATCCAATAGCTGATTTTGTTTTGTGGTTTGTGACAGGATGGGATTGACGCAATTGAAGATGTCATCTACCATGTTGAAACATATGATGTTACAACAATCCGAGCAAGTACTCCTATGTTCCTTATGTCTCGCAAAATCAAGTCTTTGGGAGTGAAGATGGTGATATCTGGAGAAGGTTCTGATGAGATATTTGGAGGGTACTTGTATTTCCACAAGGCACCCAACAAAGAAGAATTTCACCGTGAGACCTGTCACAAGGTATACAAAGTTTATTTCTTTTCACGATTCTTGATTATTGTATATATGTATCTCTAAAAAAATTGCTCAAGTTCTCTTCCAACATAAATTACAGATAAAGGCCCTGCATCAGTATGATTGCCTAAGAGCTAATAAATCAACCTGGGGTCTTGAAGCTCGTGTGCCATTCTTAGACAAAGAATTCATTAACGTTGCCATGGATATTGATCCTGAGTGGAAAATGGTATGTCTATGAAACAAAACATCCCTTGGGTTGCTCAAGTTCATGAAACAATAACAGTGAATTAGTCTTAATTTTTGTTATTTGGTGAACAGATCAAACCTGATCAGGGATGTATCGAGAAATGGATACTAAGGAGGGCTTTTGATGATGAGGAGCAGCCTTACTTACCAAAGGTCAGTGGATTGCCATCCTAAGTTCCTTTTGTTTTGTTAACAGTGATTACTGGCTAACATTATGCATTTGTTCTTCTTCTACAGCATATTCTCTATAGGCAGAAGGAGCAGTTTAGTGATGGTGTTGGATATAGTTGGATTGATGGGCTCAAGGCCCATGCTGCCAATCGCGTAATTCCCTCGCCTTCAAATCTTTCTCTTGTTGAACTACTCATATTTTGGTACTGAACCTTAAATAAGCACTTCAACGTCGACTTGTTTCGTGTGTTTTTTGATGAATATTTTAGTTGATACTTGGTTATTCACCGGATCATGACAGATCTGTAGTATAAGTCAAGATCTGATTAATTGAATCGAAGTTCTTGACTCAATTATGCAATTGAATGCTGAAAACCTCCGATCAATGTTTTGTTATTGGATTTGTTGTGTTTGCAGCTTCCTAGCGTTGGAATCAATCCACAGTTTATCACCTTCACTCATGTTACTATGGAATCTGAGAAGTATATGTGTGTTGGCGAGAACAGTGTGGTGATCATTGACATGAACATGCCTATGCAGCCTTTGAGAAGGCCTATCACTGCGGATTCGGCCTTGATGAATCCTAATTCAAGAATTCTTGCTCTTCAAGGTTTGGAGTTTCTTTTTTTGATTAGCAGTCTACATTTTCTATGTATTCATGACTTGTAATGACTGCACACCTGTAATGGAATTACTAGTAGATGATTCAATTTTAGTTACATTTACATTGTCTCTCGTATTTTGTTGTAGTTTAAACTCTATGACTTTATCATGTGCTTAATCCTTTTACGCGAATCTTAATTTACACCTTGTTAGTTGATGGTACCATGAGCGAAATTGGAAAGCTGGAAGAGAAACAAATAAACGTATCTGATTCATGTAAACCGGGTTGTTAGTTTGTTTATTAAATAGTAGATTGACATGATAACTGACTTGCAAATTGCAATTATGACTTAAGAAGATGTAAAACTATTTGCCATCCACTAGGCACTACTGACACAGTGACCAGTGTAGAATATTTAGCAGTAGGTGTGACGTTTGAATTTGTTCACATTACTGAAAAAGGCAGATTATTATATGTTCCAAGTGTTGAATTTTTGTTTTTGTTTGAAGCTCAACTTCAAGGAACCACCCAAGATCACTTACAAATATTCAACATTGAAGCAAAGGCAAAAAATGAAGTCTCACCAGATGCCTGAGCAGGTTATAATTGCATCCTGTTTACTTTTCCAGCATAATAAATATCTTAGTTTTTTTGTTGTTGTTGGAATGAGGCTAATTTTTGTTTATCTGTTGTCATCCATACAGGTTGTCTTTTGGAAGTGGATTACCCCAAAGATGTTGGGTTTGGTCACTCAAACGTCAGTATATCATTGGTCAATTGAAGGTAGAAATTTTTTTTTTCCTTTTGATACCCATGCTGATTTGTGGCCCAGGTTGCTGTATGGAGAGCGAATTCTGCAGTCCATTGTGCTGGACAGACTGCTGAATTTTTGCTGTGTGCTATTGCTGCTCTGTTACGTGCTGGTTTGTGGTCAGGTTGCTTGTATACGGGAAAAATCGGGTACCAGGCTGGCATGATGCGTTGGATCTTTGCAAGTTGGTAGGATGGTCATTGGCATTTAGAGTTTGTTATTGCAATTTGCATTTTGAACTTGCAATTTTATTTGCAAGTTGCAAGGAGTAATTTGATGTTTGACTGATGAATCATTAGGCTGGTTGCTAGTTGCAACTTGCAATTTTATTTATCGATTGAAGGTGTTATTCAAGTGCAGGGTGATATTACAAATGCTCGGACTGCTGAAGTGGTAATGTGAAATGCTCATGTACTTCTCACTTTTCTTGCAGTAAACTATGCACTCATAATATGTTTATGGGTTGATGTTATGTCTGGAATCAGTTTTGTGTTATCTTCTCAGCCAATTTCAACTATATATTATATAGCTTGTGAGTTCACTTTGTTATCTTTCTGGCTGCAGTTACTGGACTACATGATATGGATGAATTCGTTCAGTCGCAACTTATACTGGCAGTAAGTTTAGAGTAACTTATACTGGCTGCGTTGCTGTTGCTGCTGCGTTGCTGATGCTGTTGCGAGTTGCTGCTGATGCTGGTTTTGCTGCTGCTGGGACGCCTGCTGTCTGTCGCAGAGTTGGTTGGAGCATTTGTTTTGGGCAATCCGGGGTACACTCGGGTCGCAGAAACGCGCGTGTGCTGCGTGTTCTATGGCTGAGAGCACTGCATGGAGCCATTTTTTGTGTTTCAGGTTTGTTATTATTCAAATTAGGCAGTTATAACATGTTGTTTGTTGTCTTTGGTCATTTTCCTCGGATTTTCATAATATTTATGGTGATGCTTCGTGCTTTTAGGTATTTTGTGTCGGTTCTTGCAATAATTTAACTCAATTATCTGTCTATATCTCTTGAAATCTATACTTGTCATTCTGGAAAAACATGGATGCTTCATTTCAAGCTTTTTAGTCTCATCACAGCTCAGACTGTTGCAGTCATCAAACATCCCAAATCTGGAATAAAATGCATGTGAGCTTGTGTATGGAAATTGCTTTATAAATTTGTTTCTTCATATTTTTGGCTGTCTTACATTGTTTAATTGCTTCATTTCAGGAGCTTTACCGAAGCAATCTCTTATCATCCTACAAGGACATGGTACGTGTATTTGACATCCTAATGACAAAAACACTTTATTAGTGATCTTGAGATGTTACCATACTGCAACTTGACACATTGGATTAAAATAATCGAAAACACTACCACACTCGAGAAGATTGTATAAACATCTAACAGATCTGCGTTCTAGGCAGAGATGCATTCCTGTTTCCTGGTAAGAAACCCCCACATGTAAGTGTTGTTTTAGAGCATGAAACATGTGAAGCAGGTCAAACCCAAATTTCTCCGGACTAGTGTGTTAGCAAATCTGTATGAGTTTAACCTCCTGACTAGAAGAACATCTCTGGCATTTAAACAGGTTAAGAAAGAAACAGATGTAAATGTGCTTATGTGAATATGGATTTTGTTTTCTTCTTTTCATAGTTTCGGTAGTTCTGAGTATATATCTAGACAATATTTGCCGTGTACAAGGTATATCATGAAAGAAAGAAATTGTTACTAACTTATTGTATCATTATTATCTTTCTTTTAGTAAACAAAAAGGTTTATTTCACTAATGTTATTCTTTGAGTTGTGTGATTAATGCAATGTCATTCATGTCTAATACGTGTAAAACTTTTGAGTTGACTAATTCTCATTGATCTCACCAACAGGTACATGCTGTCTGTCAGATGATCAACACCTCTAGCTCTATGAGGTGCTTCCTTAAAGGACCAGTTGGTAGTTTGCTTGTACAATTTTCAAATTGTTGTGAGAATGAAAATGACCTTGGTGATGGTGGAGGGTCCCCGGTCTTCACATTTTGGTCAGTTTCATATTTTGGTATGCTTCAAATCCTACAAAATTTCTACTTTTTTAATTTAAAAGTTGAGTGTATGCTTGCACGAATACCATGGAAATTATGTGCCCAACAAATTTTGTTTTAAAGGGGTCTCCAGTCATTGTTTCCCCCTTTGAAAATGATTTTACTCATATTTACACATGCATACCAACACTCCAACAGGGTCTTCATGAACACCCTCCATCAACAAAACCACATCTCCTCATGAGCGCCACCACCACAACATCACCACCACCACCACAAATCTCATAGCTGCTGCAACATAATAAGTGATTGGTGCATGTTCTTGGTGGCATCACTATGCAGAACAAATCTATCTTTACCAAGACCCATCAAGAGGATCATCTTACCACTAAATCTGTGACTATTGGGGCCTTTTTTTATTGCCAATCAGGCCCCATAAGTGACCCTGCTTGCCACAATTCCAACACCTACCAAAAAAAATTCTTTTCTTGTTACCATTTTTTTTTGCCTTAGCACATATGAAGCTGCAACTTCGGCCTTGTTACTTGGATTAGGCTCCTTTTGTCTTCTCATATCAGGGTGTCTTGCATGAAATCTTATTTAACGACTTGACTCTTTACCAACGGTTTTTAAATTATGTACAATTGAATTGAAACTCAAAGTACCTTCATCTATAGGCAATGTATGAAATTCTTCCTTCGTTCGTCATGCAACAAAGATTTTTCAATTGTTCGCAAAACTCTTTAGCCAAAGTAATTTCCTACCCTGTACACGTTGTTTGCTAAACTGCATTCCAATAAGTTTTCCCATTCGTCGTCATTTGTGTCTAGCAACACGGCTTCTTCAGTACACACATACAGACCCTCTTACTATAAAACTTTTAGGAATTCCATTAAGTTCATTGATGAGTGCACATCAAAGTATAAAATCCAATGTGTTTAAATCAGTACTGACAGATTGTTTGTCAATTGGCAATAAAGCAGGGCGTCCAGTCTCGGACAAACAGATTTGATGGTAATCTACTTCAAATTCTTCTTGTGGAAGATGTAGCATTGCAATTGAAGCCTCCGAGCTTATGGCTGAACATTCAAGTGAGTAAAGTGAACTAGTGATTGCAACTTATACTACATTTGAGTTTCCAGTCCATCTAGACAGTGGTTCCCCATATCTTAATTTTTCGACCGTAAGTCTTGTAACAAGAATTCAGAAGTCGCAAAAGATGCTCTTATTGCTGAGTATGGCCAAAAATGGAAAATGACCAGTCTCCAATCTTATGCATTCATGGGTCTTGCTGCTGGTAGCATTTTGGGCAACTTCTTTGGCGGTTATTTCTTACTCAAGACACAACCCAAGACCATGTTTCTTCTGTTCGCTCTTCTACTATCATTTCAGATGACTATTTCCTTGACTATCATTGTATTTGAGATATTATTTGATAGATTTTGACTCAATGTAATACATTTTCTTATTAATTACATTACTTTGCCTCCATTAATTACATTACTTTGCCTCCATTATTTGATAGATTTTGACTCAATGACTCAAAGTCATTTGATAGCAAAAAAAAAAAAAAAAAAAAAAAAAAAAAAAAAAATAAATATTAAAAAAAATATTAAAAAAAAATTATTAAAAAAAAAAAAAAAAAATTTGATTGCAACGGCTAAAAACCGTGGCTACCTTGCCACGGCTTATAACCGTGGCTAGGGTTAGCCACGGCTTAAAATCGTTGCTACCTTGTTAGCCACGGTTTAAAACCGTTGCTAATATCTACACCTTGTCACGGCTTAAAATCGTGGCTATTTTTGCCACGGCTTAAAACCGTTGCTACCTTGTTAGCCACGGTTTAAAACCGTTGCTAATATCTACACCTTGTCACGGCTTAAAACCGTTGCTATTGTTGCCACGGCTAAAACCCGTTGCTACCTTGTTAGCCACGGTTTAAAACCGTTGCTAATTGCTGAAAATCACCTCCCCCATTCAAGCATAAAACCGTTGCTACAATTTTAGCAACGGTTTATAGCCGTTACAAAGGATTTCGCGACGCCCCTGTAGTCCACGGCTCTTAGCCGTGGCAATGGCTTACGCCCACGGTATAGAACCGTTGCTAATGGGGGTTTTTGGTGTAGTGAGTGTTGTCCATCCAAGGAAGTTTCCTTTCCCGACTTATACTCTAGTATTTATTTCTTAGTCAGAATCGCTGTACTGCTAGATTCTCTATTTCAATCAATGGGTCTCCTAAAGGTTTCATCAAGGCCAAAAAGGGGATACGTTAGGGGTGCCCGCTCTCCCCATACTTATTTGTGCTTGTTTTGGAACTCCTGCATCTTATCCTGAAGTAGAAGGTGGATGATGGTGACTACACTCTGCATCCTAAGTGTAAAAACCCACAGGTTACTCATCTATGTTTTGTTGATAACCTCGTTGTTTTCTTTCATGGGAGCACCACATCTGCAAAGGCACTTCATAGTGGCTTGCGACTTTTCAAAACATGCACGGGACTAGACATCAATTGCTCAAAGACTTCTGGACCATGGACATCCCAAGTGAATCATCCTGGACCATGGACATCCCAAGTGAATTATCCTGGTGTTGGCGTAACATACTGAAGTCTAGACCGTAGGCCAGTAAGCTTATAGTGCACTCAATTGGAGATGGAAAAGGAACATTATTGTGGAAGACCCGTGGCATCCACTGGGTATCCTTATAAACAGGTTTCCACAGCACTTCACATACCACTCTGTGCTCCATCGTAATTCCAAGGTTAATGCACTCATCACTGACAATAGGTGGAACACGAGACTGAATGAGAGGGCAGACATGGCTGATGTCTATGAGGAGCTAGGCTCGGTTGAAACTGACAGTGAGTACAATGATGAAGTTACTTGGATGGGGGGTCAAGAAGGAGAGTTTTCTAACAGAAGTGCTTAACACTCACTGAGAAATAAATCACCTCCAGTATCCTGGTCCAAACTGGTTTGGTTCACAGGTAGAATCCCGAGACATAGTTTCATTACCTGGCTTGTTTTGAATAAGGCCCTCAAGACTAAAGATAAGCTAGAAAAATGGAGAATCATAGCAAGTTCAGGTTGCTCACTCTGTAGTGATGAACCAGAAAGTGTTGAGAATCTATTCTTTAAGTGTAGATACTCCGGCTTTGTATGGACAAGTATTCTTATGAAGCTAGGATATAGGCAACAACCTATTGATTGGCTAGCTGAATGGAACTGATGCCAAGTGAAATTCATGGGAAAATGTCCTAGCATTGTGATTAAAAAACTAGCTATGAATGCTACCATTTACCATCTATGGATCGAAAGAAACAACAGAGTCTTCAAGTCCAAATTCAAATCAACAATTGAGCTAGTCTCAAAGGTGATTGAAGATGTCAGATTAAGAACGTCAATCTTGGATCTTCAGGTGGAAGACAATATTGAAAATCGAGGGTTCTTTGATGAGTGGAGAATAGCATCTCAATATCATATGAGTACTAGTACTTGGCATGCATGGGAGAGGCCTGAACAAGGATGGGTCAAAGTGAATTCGGATGGCTCTCTAATAGGTGCTAGGGGGGTTACGATGCCTTGATTAGGAAGCATGAAGGTCTAGTGGTAGCAGCAACAACAGGATCTCAAAAAGCACAATCAGTTGTCCTACATGAGCTCCAGGGGATTGAGATGGGAATCAAGCTAGCTCGCAGACATGGTTACAAGAGAGTTGAGTTTTGTATGGACTCAAGCAATGCCTACAAGTACATACCCACCACTAAAGCTCTTCAATGGAAAGGAAGTCACACTACTAGACGTATCAGGGAGGAATTAAACCAGTTCATTGAATGCAGGGTAAGGCACGCAATTAGGGAGACAAACCAGGCAGCGGATAAACTAGCTAAGCTTCTTCCTAATCACGAGTTTGTGGAGATTATTCCAAGTTCCTTTGCGGAAGATATCAAGAAAATTGTGTATGATGATGCTAGAGGTAGAAAATATCCTCGAATGTAACAAACCTATTTTTTTTTCATTGGTCTGGGAAGCCCATATAAACCCCCACGCTTGCCTTTCAAAAAAAAAAAAAAACTCATCTTAGGTAGTTGTAACTTTTCTCAGGTAGTTGTAACCTCCTGTTGGCGGTTGTAACTTCCTGTTTGGTGACACCTCTCTTGCAAGCTTGTGTACTCAGCTGAGCATGGTGGTTAGCGTTGAACATTATTCCTCTGCTGAGCTGTACTGGGCCCCTTTCATGGGTAATTTTTGGGCTTTTCGAAAAACAACCCAAATCTTTGGGCTTCTCTATCCTGTTGGGCTAAGGGTTATTTTTGGCTCCCACAAATGCCCCTCATCTTCTTTGCTTTTGAGCGGATCATTTTTCTTTTCCTTTTTATTTAAAAGCAGGGGAGATGTATTCTCACTAAGGAGCCCCGCCAAAAATAGAAGTAGATTGCCCCTGATCTTTCTGACTTATCTGTCTTTATTGATACAAGTAAATGATCTGCATGTAGAGGCTTCTGCTGTCGTTGAAATGTAGTCTGCTGAAGACAAAATGATCTACATGTAGAGGCTTTTGCTGCAGATGAGATGATCTACCGGGTGACTCATACATAGTCATTTAATGGGCTCTTGGACTTTTTCCAAATAGAGGATTATCCTTAGGTGAATAAAACAAGTCATGCTCTGGCTTCCTGGTGATTTGACGACCCATCCACCTATAAATGTCACATATCTTCAGGTTGACCTACCCCTGTTTAAGCATAAGTTGAGAAGTGGCATATCTTTGGGCTGACCTGCCCCTATTTCAACATGAGTTGATGAGTCTTCATTTGTTGAAGGACGGAACACTGATCTGCTTGCCGGTTTTTTTCCCCGGTTGAGGAGGAAACGGATCCTGCTAAGGCTTGAGCCTTTATAGTTGTCATCGGCCAGTAGATTAAGTCATATTGGCTCAACTCTATCGCTCATTTCATGAGTTTTTTACAAGCACCCGAGAGGAAATTGTGCCCCCTAACTCTTCGCTGATGAAAACTGAGCTAACTGCTATATTTGAAACTGCCAAGCAGATGTACATGTCCTCTCCTGGATTTGTCTGCTGATCTACTCAAGAATCGATCCACAGTTGTTGCTCTACTAGTGAGAGTTTGAATTTCTTTTGGAGTTGATGGTGACTTCATATCAAATAGTGTTATTCTTTGCTTTTATGATCCCCAAACTTTGTGTATGTTTGTTGGCCTGCTGACTTAGAAATATTTTCTTTAAGAGCGCAAAAGGTTTATTGGCCTCATTCATGAGTTTCCAATGTGCTAAGTCAGAATTCAAGCATAACTTGAGAAAGTTAATCATGGATTCAAAATTTGTTTATCTTGGAAATTGCATGGAAATTTTGTGTGAGCTGTTGTCCACTTGACAAAACTTAAACTGATTTAAGTAGTCCCGAGTAAGATGCTTTTATGCATTGAATTACCCACTCACGGAGAGTGTGATCCTCCCCTGAGACATTATATATGTGTGGTCTGCTGACCACTTGACTAAACTTAAACGGATTTAAGTAGTCCTGAGTAAGATGCTTCTATGAATTGAATTACCCACTCACGGAGAGTGTGATCCTCTATTGAGGCATTTTGCTTGTGTGGTCTGCTGACCACTTGACTAAACTTAAAACGGATTTAAGTAGTCCTGAGTTAGATGCTTCTATGCATTGAATTACCCATTCACGTAGAGTGCCATCCTCTACTAAGGTGTACATAAATATTTGTATTTTTGAATGTCTTATGTTGTTTGACATATAGAACGAATTCTCGTATTTCCCAATTTCAACTGAGGAAAGTGTGTTCTTTGCCGAAAAACAAATAATGTATCATCTGCTGTGGTATATGTAATGTAAAACGAATTCTCATATTTCCCTATTTCAATTGAGGAAGGTGTGTTCTTTGCTGAAAAGCAAAATAATGTATCATCTGTTGTGGTATATGTAAATATTTGCTCAGATCTTCTTTCATTGATGGCGGTCTCTTCGGCCAATATTGGTTCTTCTCGTGGAGAATTTGATTGACCGAAACGGAGAACACTGTGTATGTTCTACCGGATGAGGAGTCTCTTGTGGAAGAGATAAAATACAATAAGCAGATAAAATACAAACAAATTTTTCTTACATGTACATTGCATTTTTTTTCTAAGAAGTTAAAAATGAAAAAGCTATGCCGCCTCAACTTCAATCTACTTTGTGAAATAGCCGGTTGCCCTAATCATCAGATTTTTTTTGCGCCGGAGAGTTTGATTGATTGGAACCGAGAACTTTGTGTATGCTCTACTGGTAGAAGAGTGTGCTCTATGCTTGTCACCCCTGTTATTTTTACTCTCCTTTTGATCTATATTTTTTTGTATAGGTTGGCTATCCTTCTTGAACACATCAGATACCTTAGCAATATTATTTTTTCACCGTCCCACAATGCATAGCATTCTGCCATGGTGAAGACTTCTGCCAGAGTTTTACCTGGTTTCATGGTCAGTTCGCCATACAACGGGTGATCTGCGGGCAGACCCTTCCTGAAAGCTGAGGACGCAATTTGATCATCACACCCAACTATGCTTGCTTTTTCTACCTTGAATCTTTTAATGAAGTCTTTGAGCGATTCATTTAACTTTTTTTTCATGTTGAAGAGGTGGTCAGCATGCTTTTTGATAGTTCGGTAAGATGAATATTCTTTTGTGAAGACAAGAGATAGATCTCCAAAGTTGTTGATCGACTGGGGGGTCAAAGTGTGAAACCAATCTTGGGCTCATAGCAAATATTTTTCACTTAACTAGATCATCATTTTTGTGCAGAGTCATGACACTTCTAAAATGTTTCAAGTGCCTCTCAGGATCAGAATCTCCTTTGAAAGGGGTAAAGGTTGGTGTGGTAAACCTTGCTGGTGGAGGAGCCTTATCGATGTTATATGTAAAAGGTGAAGTGTTCACCAAGGCTACCTGCTTGCGCAGAGAATCATCTGGATTTCTCATAACTTGTAAATTCATCAACTTCTCTTTGACCAATCGTGCCACATCAGCTGTTCCCAAGGGCTTATGTGTATCCTATTGATCGGCCGTATGGTGATTTTCGATTCTGATTATCTACTGTAGATGACTCATCATATTTCGAATTTGATTGTGACTTACCTACATGTGAGTGAGGTAGAGTCTAATGGGATTCTCCTGAAGGCTCCTCTTGATTTGACGAGCCTCTGAATTTGGGACATGGGACAAATCAGTGTAGTGATCTAGATATGGTCCCCTGCGCTGTTTGCATCCATCGGGATTCTGTCTTCTGCGCCGACCATTTATATTGGGTGTAGTTTGTGGTCCTAGCCTTGAGTGCACAGTTGCTTGTGAGTCCAACCTTGAGAAGATTCCCCTTTGAGGTCTGAGCCTAGAGTGCACATTTACTCGTGACCCTAATCTCGAATGAATGCTTCCAGAGGGATTGTTTCCCTTTGATGGATGACTACTTCCACTTCTATGCACATGATCTGTTGGTAGACGGCGATGTGTCGTCTGCCTTGGTTGTTCGCTCACTAATCGCTCTACCACTTGGGTTTGTTCTTCCAATATTTTGGTTAGATTGGCGATCTGACCTGCAAGATTTTCTTGTTGTGACATCTCCATTTGGCTTGTGGCAAAAGGTTGTGATTGATGGTCAGCAGGCGGTGGCAGACCCATTATTAGTGGTTGTCCGACTGGTAACGGCTGAACCCGTGATGACGATGGCAGCCTAGTACGAGCAAAATACACTATAACATTATTTTTGCTAGTTTGTTTTGGAGTTCCCACCATTGTATTTAATTGAAAATAAAAGTGTTTGTGAATAGAATTGAAACTGGATGAATGAATGTTTTTTTTGAATGGAAGAGAGCATGCAATGAGTTTGATTCAAACTCTCATTGAAAGCACCAATTCGTGGATGCAAATTTCCGTCGGATCACGTGCTGATCATGCGGGGCAATCTGCATAAGATGGAATCACGTGCTGAGCACGCGGTGTGGTGCCTGCCACAAGGACTCCAGTGCCAAAGTTAGAACAATTTATTTATGAAAATGAGAAATATTTTTATATTTGAAGAGAAATTTGTAAGTCAGGAAAGTGTTAAGAAGAAGTTACCTTCAGATGGCTTTGTGTTTGGCTATTTATACAGGCAGATCGAGTAAACTGTTAGCAGATGAGTGAGTCATGTGGCAGATGAGTGAGTGACTTGCTTGCAAGCGGTTGTAACTCCAGCAGATGAGTGAGACACGTGGCATATAGGTGAGTCATTTGCTTGCAGGCGGTTGTAACTCCAGCAGATGAGTGAGACACGTGGCATATAAGTGAGTCATCAGCTTGCAGGCGGTTGTAACTCCAGCAGATGAGTGAGTGATCTACTTGCAAGCGGTTGTAACTTTAGCAGAGTGAGACACGTGGCAGATAAGTGGGTCATCTGCTTGCAAGCGGTTGTAACTCTTGCAGATGAGTGAGACACGTGGCAGATGAGTGAGTGATCTGCTTGCAAGCGGTTGAAACTCCTCTTAGATAGTTGTAACTTCTCTCAGGTGGTTGTAACCTCCCGTTGGCGGTTGTAACTTCCTGTTTGGTGATACCTCTCTTGCAAGCTTCTGTACTCAGCTGAGCATGGTGATCAGCGCTGAACACTATTCATCTGCTGAGCTATACTGGGCCACTTTCATGGGTAATTTTTGGGCTTTTCGGAAACAACCCAAATCTTTGGATTTCTCTATCCTATTAGGCTAAGGGTTATTTTTGGCTCCCACACGATATATGACAATCATCTCTACCAAGGTACAAATTTTCTCTAAGCCTTCTTTCGCAGTATCAGTGTTCATTGCCTCTAGGAAGTCATTTAATTAGAGACAATTCGACATCTAAAAATCTTGTGAAATCAGAGGAATCCATCGAATCATATATTACTCTATAGTTAGTAGCTCAAAACTCTCAGTATGAATATACTTGTTTGGAAACAAAACAAAAGGAAAATAAACATGAATGGAAACAATAAATAAATAAAATACTTGTCCCTATTTAGGAATAATTCAAACAAAAACTCCATTCCTTAATAGGTTGATTATCTTCTAATATCATGATTCATGAATAATAACAATAAATCTCTGTCAAAGAAATTTGAGTCAGGAATGAGCCATGAACCTGTAAAAACAAATAGAGGGTGTAAACTAAAGCATTGCTTACCAAGTTCTTGTTCAAAATTGTGAGTGTGGTCTACATTGTAATAATCATATTTTGGAGAAAGAGGCCACCAAATCAGACTTTTTTTAAGTTTCTTGCTTCTAGCACTTAAGCAATGTGTGCACATATATTAAACACAAACCCTTTTGGAATTTCCTAGCTACACATGTAAATTCCTATCCGCAGTTGACCATATTACACCAACTATCTTAAACTCTTCCAGTAGTTGTTACTTCAAGAATTTGATCTTGAGATTCCAGATAAGAAAAAAACAAAAAATGTGGTCGTTGACCACTTATTTCAAATGATTATTGAATCAGATAAAAAATTGTTACCCATAATAGAAACTTTCCCCAATGAGCAGTTAATGATTATCGCTCCTATCCAGTCATAACCACCTTGGTATGCTAACATTGTGAACTTTCTTGCTACAAATAAAATTCCAGAACATTGGTCTAAACAAGAGAAGTTCAAGTTTCTATCTATGGTAAAGTATTTTTCTTGGGATGATCCCTATCTCTTCAATTATCTTCCATATCAAATTATTCGTAGATGCATCCCTGAATTGGACCAGAGAAGGATCTTGGCATTTTGCCATGATCATGCTTGTGGAGCCCATTTTAGTGAGAAGAAGACTGCTGCAAAAGTTTTGTAATGTGGTTTCTATTGGCCAACCCTTTTTCGAGATGCCCATGTGTACTGTCAAGCTTGTATAAAATGTCAACAATTAGGGCGTATATCTCATAGACACATTATGCCTTTGACTCCAATCCTGATTGTGGAGCTCTTTGATGTGCGGGGTATTAATTTCATGGGTCCATTCCCAACTTCATATGGTTTTGCCTACATTCTGGTTGCGGTAGACTATGTCTCAAAATGGATTGAAGCCATAGCTTGTAAGCCCATGTGGATCCGGAAGGCTATAAGGAAGGGTCGAGCTCGTCGTCCCTGGCATGTAGTCCATGCCCATCGGTTTGATTATTGTCTGAGCCCCCATCCGAACCCTTAATTTTGCCCAGTTGTCGCATCTTCCACTGCTGACAAAGGGAAGCAGGTTGTTGATTCTCCACCTTCTTCAAAGGTTGTAAGAATAGGAGCAGGATTAGCTCCTGGTCCCGAGGATGTCCATATTGAGGACCAAGTTAACTTTCGTGGAATTGGTACTACCCACCATGGCTTCAGTGGTCAACATACGAGGCATTAGGAGATGGATCATAAGACTGGCTCCTTTCAGTTTCTGAAGAAGTGGTTTTCTTGGTTGGTTGACAAGGTACTGCGGGAGGAGGGAACCGCAGGGGGTCACCAACATCAAGGGCAAAAGCACCTGATGTTGGTAAGTTAGTAACTATCTAATTGTCGCTTAATTCTCTGTTATACTCGTTCATAACCACACAAGTGTTTTCTGATAAAAGGATGACTCAATTGACCTATGCTGAGATGATGGGTACTGAAGTGGAGTCTGCAGAGGATGGGGTGTATTACCTAGAGAAGGTGTTCGCTGAGCAGCAGCTACAACTCTCGGATGCTCTCTTGAAAGTAGACTCGCTGGAAAAACAGTTAACCACTTAGCCCAATTTGGGAACTCAACCGGGCGATGTCCGGGAAAAATTGAGCAAAGCGTTGTCTTTTCAATTGGACTTGGAGGCTCAATTGGAAAGAGTTCAGCAGAGTCTAGATGAGGTTAGTAGCTGAGCAGACAGTGTTTGTTGACCGTCTGGCGTATGCTCTGAGATCTGCTACTGACGTTCAGAGCGCCCTAGAAAGTGAATGTGCTGAGGCGGTTCATCAAAGGGGTCTCCATGAGGCTTATCAAATGTAGGTTTTTAGGCTTACTCAGGAACTGGATTTTGAGCGCACGTGCCTGGTCGAGGCCGATCATAAACTGACAGAGTGTGAGATTAGGTTGGCCATATTGAACGAAGAGCTAACTTGCTTAAAGGCATAGTGGGATGCCAGAGAAACAAAACCTTTTGAGGCTGCTGGGACTGCTAAATTTGGTATAGTTGTTGCTAAAAGGCTGGAGCTACTAGACTTCATTGAATAGGATCGTGAGGACTGAGACCTTTATACTTATAGACAACTGGTCTATGACCACTTTGAGGAAGCAAACACTCTTTTTCTTATCTGTAGGGTGGCTCTAATGACAACCCGAGCATTCCAGAGGCAAACGCCAACCTTGATGTTCCCAAGCCTGCCATTGACCCTGTCGTTCAAGAGATTGCTCCTGATCTTGTTGTTCAAGGGACTGCTCCAAACTTTATTGTCCAAAAAATATCACTGACCCTACTCCGCCCGATCCTGCCACATGAGCAACGTTTGGTAGAAGATAACTCTATCAATATAAAATTTCATTTTTCTTGCCTTACGTTTGTGCTATAATTCTCGTACTCACCATTTTAATTTGTATTCATCTTAGGCTGAGTAAATTGATGTGCCATGAATACTTTAAGACTGTATTTAGGTAATCATGTTCCCTTCCATCTTTAGTGACGCTCAGTCTGAACTAGAGCCCTTTTTAATTTGAATGGACCGTGCCTTGGTTATAATGTCAACTTAATCTTCAAGAAGACTTAGGTTATG
Source organism: Berberis vulgaris (assembly GCA_963556465.1). Taxonomy (NCBI): domain Eukaryota; kingdom Viridiplantae; phylum Streptophyta; class Magnoliopsida; order Ranunculales; family Berberidaceae; genus Berberis; species Berberis vulgaris. The sequence continues at coordinate 34,749,319 of OY747126.1, read as the reverse complement.
GATTGGCCACCTCTATTCAAGTTGATCAGACCCTCATAGCGTTGTAAACTTTATCTCGCATGGGAGTTAAACTTGTGTAGAAGTTGTTTTAATTTGGATGACTAGGCTTCCATAAAGAACCCCAATTTAGAGTAGAAGTTAGGGTGTAGGGAAATCATCACCTTCCAATCGGATTAGATTTCTATAGTACATATATGGGCTCAATCCTGAAGAGGAGTTGGGTTGTGGAGAAGTCGTTTTTGCCCGAATGTACTCGACTCCTCTGATGGGCCTAATCCTGAACATGAGTTAGGCTATGGAGAACTCATCTCTGTTCGAACGGACTAGATTTCTATAATATATATGGGCTCAATCCTGAAGATGAGTTGAGCTGAGGTGAAGTCGTCTTTCCAATCAGACTAGACTTCACTGATGGACCTAATCCTGAACATGAGTTAGATTATGGAGAAATCATCTCTGCTTGAACGGACTAGACTTCTATAATATATGAACGAATCTTGAACAGGAGTTGAGATGAGGTGAAGTCGTGTCTGCCCGATCGGATTAGGTCACTTATGTGGCAAGTTGTTGTCATCCTGACTAGGACTAGACTCGACCGTTGTGTGCAATCTTGGTCATCTAGCCAGATTAGGCTTGCCGGGGTATGTAGAGTCTAGTGTGAAATGTAATCATTTTTAAAGAAAATACCTATATTGATAATTCTTCTTTGTTTTACATGATATTGTTTCCTCTCAGGCTCTCCGATCAATAAACTCTTGGCATGTTTGTCATTCTTTTGGAGGCTCGGGCCGAATGGCTTTTTGCTTGATTGTTTTATTGCGGTGTAATGGCATTCATTCATTGTTGATTGATCTCCCTTGATAGTCACCGCATTATTATTGGCGGGATACTTATGGGATTGGTGCCGAGTGGAGACCACTGCTCTTTTCTGATGGAGCCAAGGCCTGGCCAGAATCACGTTGTATGTAGAGGGGGCGTCTATGACGATGAACTTCGTGATTAGGATTTTGATGGACAAACATTAAACTAATTAATAAGCGTCTAAATGTACGTTTTAACTCGCAAGTGCACAGGATCAAACAAATTGTATAAATGGCAAGAACAAGATCATTCCCACGAAGATTGGATTAATTGTGTTTGAAACAGCTTCCCTAACACTACTACTTCTAATAGTTAATTAATATGAAAAAAATAATGAAGAAAGCTAAATGTAAAACTAATAAGTTCAAATAATGAAAAAACAAGTTAGGGATTCGATATTCGCTACTAGTCATCTTCCTTTGAGCAACGACATGCTCAAATTTTGCCAGTCTAAGGGTATGGGTGTCTACTCTTTAAGATATGGATTTCCCTAAACAATGAATTAGGCATGGGTGCTTACTCTAACTCTTTTTATTCACAAGGTATTTAACAATGTATCTACTAAGTTGCACCTTAAAAATGCATAAATCAATTGAAATTGACCAAAACCCAAAACTCAAAACATGGTATGTATTTCGGTCATCTATGTTGATTAAATTAAAAAATCGATCTTACCTAGTTCTTTTTGTCACTTAGCTTTGGCACAACAGTCATCTAAATTTACCCATGTAACAATCCTCATAAAAATCATCTATATGGTGATCAAGTATAAACAAAATCCATATGAAGAGTGAAATAAAATAAAAAATTAATCAATTCAGCATCATAAAAATAGTGTACCAGTAAATGTCAAAATTCTCAAGGAGTCAAAAGTATTGCTTCAATCTATCCCTAACTAAATTGTTTAGCTACGCATAATGGTAACAAAACAGTTATTCAAATTAAACATTGTAGAGTTTAGAAAAAATGCAAATTGTGCTATGTGGTGGTGCAGACTAAAGTGTTGGGTGCAAATAGCTCTTATTCTTATTCATCACGCAATTAAACTATGTTTGTGCTGTTGCGAGAGAGATATATCAGGCGACGAAGTGGTTGTGTGGTTGAGGGATGATGGTCGAAGGTGGCTTGATGGTGAATAGCGTCGGCAAAATGGTGGTGTTGGCGCTAGCTGGAAAAAGAATAGATAGCGTCAGGGAAAGAATACGATAGGGAGAGTGGCGTGATGGCTATTTTGCGAAGGGTGGTATTCAAGTTATGTGGTGGCTGGCTCGAGGAGAAGATGAAGTGGAGGATAGTAAGCTTTCTCTAGCGCTGAGAAGGTGAGACGAGACTGTGTATGTATGGTGATGGTGAGACGAGACTATGAGGAAGAGAGTGAGGTATGCGCGTTGGCTTGGCTGGAAGATGATGATCATGGCGTGATGGTGGCTGGAGGATGCGTGATTTGTGTAGGTCGAGAGGAAGAGAGAGATTGGAGCTCTTAAACCTCCTCTTATAGAAACCCTTGTTTCCTGTTTACTTCCCTTCTCTTTCCTAATAGATTTCGATGTAAAAATTCTTGTGAAATTGGGCTTCCATCTTTAAATAGGCTTCCATATTTAACGATCCGGTCTTGCACCTGAAATTAGTTTTTTTTCCTTAGCATACCATTAAAATATCTGTCAAGTACCAAAATACACATCATGTAGCTAATTAGAAAATTATTATAAAAATACTTGAGTTAACAAAGTAATCTAACAATTGCACTTAGAAAAGCAATGTTTAGAATGCACTTTTATGCACTCATCACACCCCCCAACCAACTTATTGCTAGTCTCTAGTAATTCAAGCTACTCAAACTAGACTAGAAAAATAAAAACTCAAGACAAGAAACAATTAAAAGAAATCTTTATTTATACCACTTTCGCTGTCACTTTCTATTTCATTTAGGGAATGCAACAAGCTTTTAAATCCCTAGGTGTCCCTAGTCTCCTACAGGTTTACCAGAGTGGTACCCACAAACATTGTGTTATTTCCAACAAAATGCTTTGCCTTGACATCCAATTCAACAAATACCATAAATTGTTAATGAGAGTTGATGTTGTCGATCCCTGCTCTCCTTTCTCGCTGCTTACCTAGACCTGCACAAGTAGCACACTTGAGCCAAGGACCACCGTGTGCTGGCAGATGACATTCTAATGCTTAAGTTAGATAAGGCTTAGGAGAGGATTAAGGATGTAAATTTGGTTTTTGCAGCATACCTTAAGTTCATTGACCTTATCTCCCTTTTATAGTGTGAGAGTCCTTGTTCGGTTAGGCCTTTCGTGGTGTAGTTTAGTGAAAATGATTTTGCTTGAGATCCTTTCCTAATTGGGAGTTGTCCATGTGGGATAGTTTCCCTACACGACTCATGCTCTTAGATCAGCAGGAGAGGTTTCCCCTTCCGAGTGTTGTCCATGCGAGGAAGTTTCCTTGCCCGACTTATACTCTAGTACTTGTTTCCTAGTTGGATCCAATGTGTTGTTGTCCTGCCAGTCTTGCGAGTATTGGGCCCTACCACATGACGTGTGGGCTTAATGGTTCATTGCAACTCGGACCCGACTATCTAGATTTTACCAATAATGGGCTTAGTGTTGTTTGGGCCTCGCTGGATTGAGCATGCAATCGAGTCTGCTTTGTTTTGTTGACGAGATTATAATGACACATGTTTAGTGCTGATCAGAGTCAGCTACTCCCTTGAGTTGGTGGGCCATCTAATCGGTCCACTGTGTCGTTTCATGAAGCAAATGTGCAGTCATGATGATTGAGTCTAAGTTGTTTCCTCGAGAGGCAAATTTCATTAATTGAGCGTGTACCGGCTTGGAAGAAGCAAAAACGGGAGTTCAGTTTTCTATATAGATTTCTTGCCTATGGAGTATAGCCCATGTACTCTTTCGATCTTAGAGATTTTACTTTGCCATATTGCCTTTTGTGCTTTTGACTTTGCTTAACCTTCGTATTCGAAAGCTTGTACTTTCTTTCATGGCGGGCCGGAATTGGCTTTCTGATGAACTGTTCACTATGGGCCATAAGTTTTTTTAGTAGAGGTTGCTCTCAGAATCTGATATGGAAGTTCTCTGTAAGACATACGAAATTCCTGATGATCTGGTGTTCTGCACTCTGGGCGCGATCTGACGCCATTGTCCCCTCTTGATGGGTTTATCTATCTTCACCGATGTGTGTTTCAATTGGGTATCCTATTTCTTGTTATCAAGGAGATCTGGGAGTTCCTGGCGTACCTCGGTATTGCACCCGCTCAACTTGTGTCGAACGTGTATAGGACTGTTATTGCCATTCTGATTAGGGCTAAGGATGTTGATGTCTGAGTGTCTTCGAGGACGATGCAATTGTTTACTTCTCCTAGGATAAATTAGCATGTTGTGTGCATGCTGACATTGCCGGATTGTTTCTGTAATCTACCTGATGATTTTAAATCATGGCAGAAGTTTTGTTTCATACTCCCACTGACTCAACATACTTTAAGCTAGCTGGTCGTCCGGTCGAGCGTGAATTTAGACCATTGAGTAAGTTGACTCTTTTTTTGGTCTTGCTTGTGTTAACTGCATATTAGATTGACTCGTTGTGGTTTTTGTAGGGAGATTCCCAACTTCGCCACTTTTTGCTAAAGATAAAACAACTTTGGATGTGTTTTGCGACATGCCTCGTCTAGAGGTAGAAGATGTCATTAAGTCTTCTAATGTCGAGCATAGCAGACTGTGGGCTCATTGGCACGTGACTCCCACTCTTTTTGGATAAAGAAGCAAAAACCTGAAGGTGTGTCTATTTAGCGGAAGAGGAAACTCCCCAAGATCAAGGTTCCAAGCCCTTCGAAGAAGGCAGAAATAGATCAGGCGCTTCCTTCTCCTATGTATCCGAAGAGGTTTTGTGCTTTTTCTAGATTCTTCCGCAGGCACTTGACTTCGTCCACAGGCACTTGACTTCGTCCAAAGGAAGTGATATTTTTGGGCAAGTGCCGGATGAGACTGTTATTTCTAAGGTGTGTAATGCTCAGACCGTGGCCTATATCTCCTTTTCTGATTTGGAGAGGGAGTATTTGCAAATGGGGTGCGTAGAGTATGTGACCAAATTGAGCACCAAGTAGGTGGAGTTTCTAAATAAAATGTTGTTGTAGGCAGGCATGGAAGCTTTGGACAGTCGTCCAATTTCAATAAAATACATTGAGCTCCGCTTTTATCTAAATCATAAACTTTTTGAAGAGTTGTCCGATTGTCAACGCCATGGTGAATGGTCCCGTTCTTATCGCCCGTACTGTGTTTTATCTCATTCCCGTCCTCATATCGAGTTTATGACGGATCCAAGGAATAACTCGCTTCCCTATTCTCCGTCTCAGTGAGTGAAAAAGAGCTAATTGTAACGGGCAAAGGAAAATTTTTTGATGAGGGCCCTGATGCAGTGAAGACGGCCAAAAGTGGTGCTGGGGTGATTTTGGTTCCGAATGATCTTCATTCGAATACACGAATCAGTCTGTTTGCTCTGGACATAATAAGGATGAACAACCAAGCTTGGCATCAGGAGGTCAACATCCCTTATGCTTCGAGGAAACATATCAGCTTGGCGAACTGCACTACGGATCCAGTGGGAGAAAAGCTAAGAGAGCATTTGGATAAAGGGTAGAAACATCTTGTGCTGCAAATGTCATACCTAAATCAAGTGGCCACAGCTGGAATTGAAGTCAAGGTCGCTCATGTGATAGTGTATAACATGGAGCGAGTCTTTCCAAACTTGCAAAAGTCACACTCTGTTGATTTCTACAAGATTGAGTCATTGAAGAAGCAACTTGATGCTTTCTTAGAAGGTTCTCTTGGAGGCGCTTGAGTCCGACTTGGCGGGGGCAGTGTCCTCGAGAGATCATTTCAAAAATGAATTGAACCTTATCCGTCGTGACTTGTAGGTTGCCCGTGAGACAGTGGCTGGAGTGCAGACTGATCTGCAAGTTCTACATGGTGAGGGGATAAAGAAATAGTCCAAATGGATTGTCCAATGTCATCAGTTGGAGACCGACGTTGAGTTCAATGCCAAAAGTGCGTGGATAGCTGAAGAGCAGTTCCTTCTGGCGTAGAGTAAGCTGAATGATGTCAATGATAAGCTAGATGCCGAGCAGTCCAAGAATGACATGCTGTCGGGCAAGCTAGAGCGGCTCGAGAGCGAGCTTGCTGAACCAAGAGGGTACGAGCAGAAGCTTCTCAAGGCCCAAGATACGCTTGAATTCAGCAAAGTCGTGCATGGAAGGCTGAAGCTATTGCATTTGATGAAGGATAAGCATATTGACTGTTACCTCTCTCATTATAAAAAGATTCATATGCAAAGTTTGGAGCGACCTCTGATTCGTCTAAAGGAGAAGGTGACCCTGATGAGGGGAATCGATAGGCAGCGCCTACAGATGTGTCTCCTACTTTTTCCCCTGCTAATTCATGTTCTGTTGTATATGACACTCTTCCTGATGAGGGGTGAATCCTGTATTTTCTTTCAAATTTGCAAATGAATAGTACTTCGCACTTGTTTGTCTTTCTTTGCTTTTTCTGCTAGCTTTTACCTGCTTTGTCTTATTTTGACATTAATTGTTAGACGAGAAGCTCTGCTAGGCTGGGAAGCTTTATGATTAATTCGCTGTTGAGAGCTCTGACTTCTTGTGCCGCAATAGTTTGTGCAATTCTAGTCAGACTCCCTTTTTGAGATCGGGGAGTGTAATACACCATATGTTTGGTGGCTTGGCTGTCTGTTGGACCAGCAGTTGTTGTTACTTTTATAAGTGAATTAATTAGGCTGTGGTCCCAGCGCTTGCATCGTTGTAGATTATCGGACAGTAGTCCTTGCAAGTTGTTTGTGTTGAGTTTTCAGAACATTGCCGGACTTTTGACTAATTGTTACTTGCTATTCGTAGAATAGGCTTAATTGGAGCAAGGGTTGTTATCACCAACTATAACTAACTAAACCGAGCTCAGGTTTTGGTGACCATGGTGGTCCCTAGCAAGCCATCTTGATCAGGCATCAATGGCACTAGCTAGACTCCCATTTGCAAACTCATCTTGATCCGTTCGTGGAAGACTAGGAATTGGAGCGAGCCAGTTGTTATCATAGTTGGCGGGGTTCGGTGATCATTTTCTATAGTTGGTCAATGATCCCTGGCAAGCTGTCTTCACCATACTACATGAGCACTAACTAAGCTCTCACTTTCTAGGCCATTGTAATCTGCGTGCAGCGAACTAGGCTTCGAGCAGACCAAAACCATCGTCATCAGCCACAATTGACTAATCTTTGGTTGGGGTTCAGCAATCACTGTCTGCGTACAAGTAGTGACCTCTGGCAATCCATCTTAATCAGGCATCGAGATCGCTGACTAGACTCCCACTTTCTAGGCCGTTGGAATTCACTATTTATGACCTAGGCTTCGAAAAGACTAGAAGCCATCGTCATTGGTCGTCACTGACTAAGCCTTGGTTGGGTTTTGTCTTTTTTACTCATGTTTGGACAATTACTCCTGGAAAGCCGTCTCGATCAGGTATCAGAGAACTGACTAAGCTGCCACTCTCTAAACCATTGACACCTGTTTAATTTAACGGACTAGGTATTAGAGCGTACCAGGAGCTATCGTCATAAGTCGAAACCGACTAAGCTATGGTTAGGTTCGACGACCATTATCTATTGTTGGACAATGGTCTCTAGCAAGCCATCGCGGTAAGGTAATACAAACACTTACTAAGCTCCCACTTTCTAACCCATCGTCATCCGCTTATGGAGGGCTAAGTGTTAGAACGAACCAGAAGTCGTTGTAATTAGTCGAAGCTGACTAAGCTTTGGTCAGGATAAGATTTTGGGCATGTAGGTCTGACTTGGGTGTCCTGGCTTACTTAGCTCACCTAGCGGTCTGATTCTAGTGTCGGATCGATTGATCGGACTAATAATAGATTGACCGGTTTTAATGAACAACAACGGAATAATAGTGGTGTTGATGCCTTGGATTTAATGATAACACTTTGTAGGAACACTTTTTATTTTGTGGGCACTCAAGGCCTTTGCTATTTGTTCCTTTGCATGTGTTGGGCCGAATCTGGCAAGGCATAAGCTTGGGCCCATTAGTTGAGGGGCCCAATTAGAAAAAATCTTTGCGGATCAGCATGCCAAGGATACGATGCTTTTTACGAACCATTTTGCCTATATATAGGATGGTTATTCTTTGTTCAAGCAATGCAATGAGAATAGTATAGCATGTTAATCAAATGCATCTTACCAGAGAGTTTGCTTTGGGTTCTCCAAAGGCTGAAGGAAGATCTCCCTCACTAGAGTTTTCGAATGTTCTGGCGTTTGTGCCGATGAGTTTTAATAAGACTTGTTATTAATTGATTTGGGTGGGCACCGGGTTGATCCAATGAGATCTTATAATATCCTTTTATATTTCATAGAAGTACGAACTGTTCCTCATGGGACAAGTCTGTCTTCCATCTTCTATGGCTCCCGAGTGCCCATTGGCCACTGCTGTTGGGTGATAATACCTGCAGCTAGTTTGTGCAGTTCGTTTATTTTGGGTTTCATTCATGACACTCCAACCAGAAGGCAAGTTGGTGAGCGAAGTTCTGATGAATGTGACTTTCCAGTGAAGTTATCTTAGCCGCATTTCAGACACTTCTGTCTTGAGGGTCATCCTCCTTTTGCCTCGTGCTCCTGCTCCAGTTTCCATCCCTTTCCGTAGGGTAGCCCGCAGGTTGAAGTCGTTTGTTTTGTTTCAAGGCTCGTGCTGCCACCACTGAATCATCCCCCAAAGGTGAATTGACGAAGCAATGAATTGACTGCATTCTTTTGCCTTTTGTTGCAAACGCTTTACTTTCACCACCTTTTCTCCTGGAGGCAAATTAGCAGATCAGAGTCTCTACCCTTGTTTCAGCGGATAGATGCTTGCATCAGACTTATATAGGTGTAGTGTATAAACTGATGTACTAGTTGGTTGGCAAACTTTGTAATAACTCTCATTACAATCAATAAAACCTATTTTATTTTTGGAATGTGTCTTGTATGAACAACTATTCTAAAGTGAAATGAAAAACTGAAAACGAGAAACGAAATCAAAGCAACAAATAATTTAACTCCAAGCAGAAACTTAGCTAATCCGGCCCTAAAGGAAGCGCAAATGGTCTTGGCTCGGATTTCATGGTAACTCCAATGAAGTTGTTTTTTAAAGCTAAGGAAGTTACTTAATAGTAGACTTCGTGTTGGCTGGCAGATCCTTGCTGATTAATAGCTCTTGGAGTTGGTGCCAGTTTGTTGAAGTATTGTTACTTAGCTCATTATTAGTTTGGATTGCATTGCTAGCTCTGAATTCTGGATCCCCGCATAGCTGCACTTTGGTTATTTTTGCTCCTCTGCCCTCATAGAGTGATTCTCTTTTTTTGTCTAGGCCCGATGCCTGACATGTTTGCTCTATGGGTGCGAGCTGTAACTGGCAACAATTCAGATGTTTCAGGGCAGCATAATGGTAGTCTCTTATTGCTGGTTGATCTCCTCGGATAGTTCTTTGGGCATGGTTGGCTGTATATTTTATGCAATGGTGCAAGGTGGAGACCACTTCTTCCATATGATGAAGCCATGGCCTTCCTAGAATAATATTGTAGGTGGACGGGACGTCAACTACCATGAACTCTTGGACAAGGTACTTCCATAACTATGGCTCTCCTACCACCCCCATTAGATTGATCTTCTTGATGGTGAAGAACTTTTCTCTGCTAAATCTTACCAGAGGTTGGGTGGCGGGAGTTAAGTGTTTCTCCTATAGTTTCATGTTGCGGAATGCACTGAGGAACATGATGTTTAGTGAGCTTTTAGTGTCCACCAAGTCCCTATTTACCTCCGACTTAGCGATAAGGATGGAAATGACCAGTGCATCATTGTTAGGAGAATGTACCCCTTGGAGATCTCACTACGTAAACGTCAGTGATGGGATCTAGCTATGAACTCATGCGTGCTGCACTTGTCGATCCTCATACTAAGATGGTGTCTACATCTCGTTAGTGTCCTCTTGCGGGACCTGTTTGATTGCTCCCCTTCGGGATCAACCCCGTGGAAGAAGTAAATGACTCTAGGAGCTTCCTTTTTAATCTCCTTGACAGCATCTGCTCTTTTCATTGCTCAGCTCTGCCTCCTGTCCATGCCTAGGAACTCCTCGAGCTTGCCTTTCCTGATCCAGTACTCGACTTCTCATCTGAGGTTTTTGCAATCCTCAGTATCATGTCATCCTTCCTTGTAGTAGGTGTAGTATTTGTTGTTGTCGCGCCTAGCGGGGTCTTTTTGCTGCTTAGGCGGCCACTTCAGCTCTTCCCAATCATTGATGGAATCAAGGATGTTGGACAGAGTGGTATTGAGAGGGGTGACAAACCTGGAACCGAGGTAATTAGAGACCTTGTCCTACCTTGCGGGCCCGAATCGGTCTAGTTGTCTGTGCGCTTCCTCTTGCTACTGTCATCATCATTTTTATTCTTCCCCTCCTTCATGTGCTTTGGGATAGAGGGTTTCTTCTCTGACTCCACTTCTCTCTTGGCGACCGTCATTTCGTCAAGAGTGATGTATCTCTGAGGAACTCTGTCATGTTGATTGGGGGATCCAGAGTACGGAAGTCATAGAACTTTCCTCTCTAAGACCCGAGGTGAAAGCCGTGACGGCGTGTCATCACTACAGCCATAAGTGAGGGTCAACTAATCATTAAAACGAGTGACGTACTCCCTCAATGTCTCGTTCTGTTTCTGCATAGGGTCAGCAGATAATGCGGGCCCTTTCTGAGTCATTGGCTGCCAACGTCGGGAATGAATCAATGGATTTCGGAGGAAGGTTGTGGAACCACATCATCGCTGACGTCTTCAGGCTTGCTGGGAATGTTCAAAACAATTTCGCATTGGACCCTTCCTTGAGTGCCATAACGTGCTAGAAGTGGGTGATCAGACAGGTCTCCTGTCCCATCATAATTCCAACTTCGGTGGTGTCTATTTCTTTGGCAGCAGTTTGTTCATGATATGATCCATGAATGGAGGGACCGTGAGACTAAATAGTACATCTGGGTTTGTGGCCCTGTTACAGATGGGGTTGTGTGATGAGGTGTGCCGGTCAGGTTTGGACGTTGGGTCTCTATTGGCCGCTCCTTCGCCTTTTGTCCATTGAGACGCTGTTGGGCCAGCGGGAACTCTCTTGAACATGCTTTTTGGAATTCTCTAGGGACTGGTCCCTTCACTGCTCACAGTCTCCCTCTGCAAGTGGAGGACTCCGTTGTTTGAGAGCCTCCAACATTTTTGCAATTTGCTACATCTTTGTTGAAAGTAAGTCCACCATTAAGTTTGATGCGATTGTCACCAGGGCGGGGGTCTGAAGAGGTTTTTCCCGTAGCGATCTGTCGGTTTGAGCGTTTGAAGGCTTAGCAACATCTCCATTGTTGCGAAACCTTGTTGTCACTATCTCGCTGATTTTCTGGAAAAGGTTGTACTATTGCTTTTTCTGAGGAACTCTGTCGTTCCCCACGGACGATGCCAAACTAATGTAGTCGATCCCTGCTCTCCTTCCTTGCTGCTTACCTACACCTGCACAAGTAGCACACGTGAGCCAAGGACCACCGTGTGGTGGCCGATGGCACTCTGATGCTTAAGTTAGATAAGGCTTAGGAGATGCTTAAAGCTGTAAATTGGCTTTTTGTAGCATACCTTAAGTTCATCGATCTTATCTACTTTTTATAGTGTGAGAGTCCTTGTTCGGCTAGGCCTGTGGTGGCGTAGTTTAGGGAAAGAGATCTTGCTGGAGATCCTTTCCTAATTAGGAGTTGTCCATGTAGGATTGTTTCACTACACAACTCGTGCTCCTAGATCTACGGGAGAGGTTTCCCTTTCTGAGTGTTGTCCATGCAAGGAGGTTTCCAATGTGTTGTTGGCTTGCCAGTCTTAGGTAGATCTCTCAGATACTTGCCTTAGAAGTCTTATGAGTATTGGGCCTGACCTCGTGACGTGTGGGCTTAATGGCTTATTGCAACTTAGACCTGACTGTCTAGATCATGCCAATAATGGGCTTAGTGTTGTTTAGGCCTCGCTGGATTGAGCATGTAATCGGGCCTGCTTTGCTCTGTTGACGAGATTATCTTGACAAGTGGTTAGTGCTGATCAGAGGATGGTTTTATGTATCATCAAGAGTAAAGTGTCACAAAAATAATATGGTTCTCATTCATTAGCAAATTTAAAATAATAAACTCCATCTTCACAAGTTTTAGAAATTCAAAAATAGGATACATCACTAATAAAAAACTTGTGAGAAGCCACAAGTCCCCTTTGGTGTTAAGTGAATCAACACATAATTATGGAGCTTCAAAGTAGTTCCTATATACATGACTTAGTACCTAAAAATTAATTGGAATTTTCATTTTAAGAAATAACCAAGGTAATGAATAATAACACAAATTAAGACATTGTTTTTTGTACATATCAAATATATATGTGTGGATTGTGCAATGTTTAAATTCCTTAAGTTTTCTAATTACCATGTATCGAGCTTTAGACTAATTACTCCCAAACCAGGTGACTTTATGTGTATAATCACCCCTACGAATTTACTAGCTCGAGATAAAAAGACTACGAAGCTAAACTAATTTGTTTATACATTAACATCATGCCAAGTTTACTTATCCAACAAATCTAACAATTTATCCTGCGATATAAGCATGCATATTTGATTTCATCTTTTCATACCCTACACTAAGTATGCTAGTGTGCATATGCTAAATTCAAAGTGAAACAAGTGCAATACTCACTAACAAAAAGTAAGTAATACAAATTCAGATTTTCTAGATATATGATCACGTTTTCACCATTTAAAACTTGGTAATGAATTTTGAATCAAAACTAAAGTCCAACAACACTCTGAATAACAACTTAATTCATCATTGAGTTCAACATAACCATGCCAAGACATCATTGCAAAATTAATTTTTTTGTTTAAATTTTTTTATGGTTGTTTCTTTATAAAAAAATTTGAATAAAAGAAAAAAACAACCTTTCCACCCCCCAACCAAAATGGGACATTGTCCTCAATGTTAAATCAATTCGTTGTAATGAAGAGGGGAAGAGAAAAAAAAAATGGTCTAACAACCTAGCAAAATAGAATACGAAAATAATAAAAGTAAGCAAGGGAGGGACTTAGCAGGATTTCTATAACTCCTAAACGCCTTAGCATAAAGTTCTCCTTTGCTTTTGGGTTACCTCCTATGTAGTGCTAAGTTTATAGTCTTTAGCAAGATTGGATGGCTCTCATGCCATGTACTGAACAGAGTGGATATGCAAGTCCTCATCATTAGGCTCAAAGCTCATCTCAACATAGGGCTTCACTCTATGCTCATTCTACTTGAACGTTATATTTTTATTTTTGCTATGAACCTCCACAGGTCTAGGAAGGAAAACATTGGTCACAACATAAGGACCATGCCACCTAGACTTGAGCTACCCAGGAAAAAGTTACAATTTTGAATTGAATACCTTCTGTCCTACTTGAAAATATTTCCTGATAAGGTCTTATCATGATATGCCTGGGTTTTTTCCTTGTATAGTATGGCATTCTCATAGACATCATGCCTCAATTCCTCTAACTCATTCAATTGTAGCTTCTTCTTGTCACCTGCTAGTTTCATATCGAAATTGAATTTCTTGATGGCTTAGTAAGCTCAATGTTCCAACGCTACCGGTAGGTGACATGCCTTCCCAAAAGCCACACTATACGGTGACATGTCAATAAGGGTCTTATAAGCAGTACTATAGGCCCACAATGCATCATTCCACTACACCAAAAATGCCCATTAGCAACGGTTTTAAACCGTGGGGGTAACCCATTGTCACGGCTTAGAGCCGTGGGCTGTAGAGGCGTCGCTAAATCCCTAGTAACGGCTAAAAACCGTGGCTAAAATATTAGCAACGGTTTTATCTCGAGGACGGTTGATGATTTAGCCACGGTTTTGCTATCAAATGACTTTTTAAGTTTTATTTCTAGAAAATAAAAATTTTAATGTGCCAAACTTAAACATTTCCATGAATGGAGGCAAAGTAATGTAATTAATAAGATAATGTATTACATTGAGTCACAAAATCTATCAAATAATATCTCAAATACAATGACACACACACAAACTTAAATATCTCAAATACAAAGAAAGTGGAACAACATCATTGGTTCTCTACTCTTGAAGTTTGCATAGCTCATTGAAAGCTTCAAATATGTCAATGCTAGACTGGTGAATGGTGCACACTACAGTTCGTCCTGTGTCCACTGTGTTTCTCACTGTTCTCATCACAATTGCTGCTGCTCTAGCGTCAAGTCCAGAGGTTGGCTCGTCCAGAGGTTGGATGAACCAAGAGTACCCATCCCAACTGAGCCACATCTCTTCCCACACAGCAATCTGCCTGTTAGCTCACTATAGTGTGTAAGCAAGGAAAAGATGTTAATAGCTGCAGCCGCCGTTTGTTTCTCCACATCTCTTGCCTCACATGACTCCTCAGCATCCAATCCTACAAGAATCAAGTCATGACGAAACAAAATTAGTTACTCGAATTGCAAATGAACAGGCAACAGAGCCACAAACATGTGACATCTAGTAAGCATTAAGAATAAAAAACATGTAACTATGAATAGCTGCTACTAGGAAATAGTTTGTTTAACTATGCTAGAGAACACAAGGACTTCACTTATACTCAAGGGAAACAAGATTCAAGTCAAAGCATCTAACACCATACTTTGGTCTTGACATCATCATTCAATTACATGGAAACATTAGGGGTGAAAGAAGGTAACCCACATGGATGCATTACAGCTGCTGTCATTGTTCTTAAAACAGTAATATGTCTAAAGTTTTGAAGTGGCTGATTACCATTAAAGGGCATGTTCCATCTTTGAACAATGAAAGTGACTTTGTGCGATCAGTTTGAGATTTGTCTCCGTGTACAGATATAGCCTTCCAACCCCTGTAAACTATAGAAATTCTTAAATGCACTAGCAGTATTATCGGGAATAAGTATGGAAACCTCCCCCAATTTAGCATCATTTACTCCAATGATGATTATGACGAACATAAAGAAGAAATAAGAAGGCAAGCAATATCAGCATCACCGTTCAAGATTTCAATTTGACACTGCTAGACATGGAAGTTTCCTAAGAGAAGAGATATTTGTCTCTTCCATGATTTTTCACTACATTTAATAATTGCACAATAGGTCCAAGGAATCTCACCTAACCTCGTGAATGCATACAAGAAAGACGTCATGTTGTAATAGCAAATACAGTAAGTGAAGTCTGTACTATTATATCTCCACTTATAGCTTACCAACATTAAATACCAAAATGCACAAGACAACATGGGATGCAGAAATCATTATATACAATGCAATATTCCAAACTGCTTCACTGAGCTGCTAGATAAAAGCCTTTAATCTTCCAAACTGAGGAAACTATACTCTTGGATAGCATGCTCAGAACATGGAAAGGTACAGAAAAAAAAAATTTGAAAATTACCTTACACAAGTATTTTATAGCTTGGGAAGTCGATGCAGCTATGTCCTTTGGCAAAATATTCAAAACCTGTCACAGAAAGTTACTAGTGTAATAAGACAAAACTATACAGAAAAACTAGGAATGCATGAGAAGCTGAAACGGTTGCCAAACTAAATTAATGTCACAAAGAGAGACCCGATAAGGTCACCTACCTCAATAGATTTCTCCTGAACAAGAATAACATAATTCTCCCGAAATAAGATAGCCCTCATTAATCCGCCAAAACTTAGTAAATACTAACCGTGTATTAATCAATGTGGTATATTTTTAGAAAAACAAATTTAAGGTTTAGGAATCATTATGATGTAATGGCAACTGCAAACTGTAAAATACCAAAGAGCATAAAAAACTAATGTATACGGATAGTAAACAAAAAGCTCTAATCTAGATTCTTGAAAGTTGAAAGCAAATAAAACCATATAAGGAGTTCATACATCTAATAACCAAGTTTCCAAAACAAAGAAAAAACTAAATATAACTGCAAAAAAAAAATAAACAATAGCAGATTTTGGGACTTACTGCAAGGGACGATCTGCTGATGATGCGAGGTACGCACTGCTGCTGTTACTGCGAGGGAATCACTTCTGCTACTGCGAGGGACGAACTATTGCTCTGCGAGGGACGCACTGATGTGAGCTTGCTGCTGGTCGCAAACCAGAGTGCGCTCTGTTTCACTGCAGAGTACCCACTGTCCTGGCAGTTATGATCTGCGGATTTTTGAATGCAATCTGGGTGCTGCATTTCACTGTTTGCACTCATTCCTGCCGCAGGTCTTGGATTCCACGCAAGTACATTACTTTAACTTGTATTTGCTATTGCTATTGCTACTGCATATGGTACCAGTTTTGAGAACACTTTGGACTTCCATTTATAAAAATCCCCATACCTTCATGTGAGCCAAAAACTCCATACAAAACCATAACCCTGGAAACCCACTAAACGACCGATTATACGCCTTCTCCGACATCCCACTCATCTTTATTGCACTTTTCCTATCAAATATAACCTGAAACCTACACAAACCAAATCAAATTCATCAAACAAACCAACCCAGAAATCAAAACATCTCTCTCAAACAAACCCAAGAATGAAAACAATAATACCTCGTCGCATTTAATCAGCCCCATTTATCTAAACTATAATCTAGCTAGCTCTGACATCAAGGAGATGAAAAGTTCCAGAAGACAAACCTATTAATGATAATCTTGCAGCTCTTGCTTCAGAGTGTTACTACCATATACACACACAAATGCATGTTTATGCATATTTGTGTCGAACTATGTACTCAATATACCATTACTCGGTTTCCATAGTAATATAAAAACAGCAAAAAAAAGGGTGTACATCTCTGTTTCATATACTGAGACTGCAAGGGGATGATTGGATGGCTCACAACATAATCAGGATTAGTCCTAATTCGTGAAAAGATAAAAGCAGAAAAACATCATAATGCACAGCACGATTCATTTGAGCAGTTATGTAGGGGCTTTTATAAAAGACCTTGTGCAGGACTGTAGTATTCCGTATTCGTTATATTCTTGTTAAACGAAGCTTGGTAGTGGAACCACTAATGCATGTCACAGTATAGCTTAAAATACGACTCGAGAAGGTCCATGATGCAACTTTAAATTATTCTGAAAGTGTAACATAAATATAGAAAGACAGCAATAACCATATACAATACCATATTAACTCCAAATGAAAATTAAAAATGAGATTAAACCCTAATTAAAAATTGGGACCAAATCAGTTTCACCTAAAAATCAACCACAATGATCCCATGTTTGTCTCCCTCCCATTACTTATATTAAGGGTAAAATGGTATCTTCACCCTGCGGACTTCAACATCAAAACCATTTATTGCTACCACACATAACAGTTGTTTACCATTAATAAAATTCTTCTTCTTCTTCACTGTTTCTTTCAATATATCAACCTTCAATATAGTATCACACACATACAATCTATAATCAATCCAGAACATCTTTTGTAAATGTTAAATTCAATCAATATAAAAGAGAAATTAAAGAGAAGCTCACCATGCAAAACGATGAAGGGCTGAGCAGCAGAGAAGGGTATGAATACCAAGATGAAAATGAAGGCTGAGATGGTCTGTGGAGCCATGAATGTTGCAAAGTGAGTTTACAACCACTGTGTTTCTTCTTCACCTTGCAGCAATTTAATGTATATAGTTTTTGAATTCTCTAAGAGAACAAAACTGATTTTATGCCAATAAGGAAAGTGTGATGACAAATGAGATGAAAAGTTGGGACTTTGAACAATTGGGTGGACACTTTGTAGAAGTCAAAAAAGTTGTATAATCTAATTTATGGTGGGAAAGGAAATTGAAAACAAGAGTTAACTCTATGTTTAATGAAAATTCTCTTCAAGAGTTGATATTAAATTTTTAAATGAGGAAAACTTTTCAATATAGAGTTATGTTGGATATATGCTAGGATACCCCAATTTTTTTCTAAAATTTGTAGAATTTATCTTATAATCATGATATCCCAACAAATAAACATTTCAATATTGTTTGTTTAAAATCCCTTAAACAAATAGAAGTGCATAACATCTAAAAGTTATGCAATGGAATAGTGAATATACAAACAGGCGACTAATCAACATGACTTCAAACTCTGGAACTTTATGATCAGCTTTTATGGGGGAATATAACTTATAGAAACACAGGAAGACATGGTGGGAAAATTCAAATGTGACTGAAAAAAAAAATCCAATATAAAAAAAAGACAAACTTTTTTGCTAAATGATTGTAACAAGACAATGTCTGAAAGGACTAATCAAGGCATAGACAAAACAAATCTTCCCATAAAGCCGTATTTTTAAGTACGTGTACACCTCCAATGCTGAAGTTCATGAGCTCAGGAAAAGAGGCCACTTTGACTTTGTTTGCAATAAACATATCACTATTCTTTAAGCTTTTATTAACTGTTATTTATATAAAATATCAGCTGTAAATGATTCAAAATCAAGAAAAGAGTTTCATGAGTCAACTCTGTATGGATTTTTAATATAAAATCAACTATGTATGGATTTTTACCTCATCATGGCCAAGGGAGGTATCAAAACCTTTAACAAATATAGTCTGTCGCTGGCTTTTACCACCTTTCTGATAAGACTCTTTGCTGCAAAAGACAACATAAACTTTCAATCAGTTTTAATGGCTGGTTTGAAACAAATATTTGAATAATTTATGTTATCAAAACAATACCCTGTATTAGGAGTATATGCACCCCTTTCACGTGCAAAATCAAGCCTCACTGGACGTCCTGCAAGATCTTCACCATTCAACTCAAGTGCCTACAGAGGAGTAAGCAAATACTCTCAAACATATGCATAATCTACATCATGGCAAAGAATAGTGGGAACCTTGAAATAACAGTCCATGGCTCCATGCTAGTTATTTCAAAGGGGAGTTGTCATGTAGAGTTTGATTTTGCATCAGTGTTGGCAAGAGTAAACGTGCATGGCCAAGTTGGATTTTGCAACCAAGGGACTCGAGTAGAATGCAGATTGCATACTCTGCAACATAATTGAGGTGCTCACAGGCATTAAAAGAGCAGATCATCCCTGGCGAACTCTGCAATGAATAATTGAGTTGCTCACAGTTTAGACAACAGCTCCAAGAAGCAAAGAAAAGTTCACTAAGTGAGAACAGATCATCCCTGCTCCAACATAAGTCGTGCTGAAATTGAAGTAAAATCTGCAGAAATGAATACCTTCTCTTGTTTAGACTTTATTTCATTTTTCAGGATGCAAATTCAGTGTCAGGATTTTAAGTTTCGTTGCTTGTAACAAAAGTGTTCTTAAAGTCAATAGTTAAATGGTAACCATGACAATGCAATTTGAATTGGATGGAAAAGAAAGACAATGTTACACACGTCTGCTTCCAGGCTTTCAATCCAAAAATGAAGCCACGGACCAACTTTCTACAATAAAAACAAGATTTTACTAAAAGCCGGTTTTAATGCAGAGCTAGATTGTAAGCAAGGGTAGTATTGAGGAGATAAGTACTTGGCATTCTTATCATGCTGAGGACTGTGGAAGCCATTAATGAGAACCCCACTTGCGGTGCCGCTTGGGTAAGTTAATTTGTAGTCTACTATCATGATCTGTGGAACAAATTAAGAAAACTACTAATCTCATTTAATGGTTTTGTATAACCTGTTGAAATGCTAAAATAACCTCCACAAATTAAGAAAACTACTAATCTCTTTCATCCACATCCATGACAAAAGCCACTGATCACTAAAGTCGAGTATACCACATTTCGTAGGATTGAATAAGGCATAACCCCATTTAAAAAACTAAAAAAAAAAAAAAA
Organism: Berberis vulgaris; assembly: GCA_963556465.1. Taxonomy (NCBI): domain Eukaryota; kingdom Viridiplantae; phylum Streptophyta; class Magnoliopsida; order Ranunculales; family Berberidaceae; genus Berberis; species Berberis vulgaris. The sequence goes on along the minus strand of OY747126.1, from coordinate 34,729,524 downwards.
ATGCATCAATTAGAAACAATTTGCAAAAAGAGACAAAAACCTGTTGCTGTACAGAATAAAGAAATATTCAAATAAGCATTTGTAATCCCCCGAAAAAGAAAAAACGTTCAGTGGTAATCAAATGAAAACCATACCTTTCGGAGAGGAACCAGGGCAAACAGGCCAACAAAGCATGTCACAAAAAGAAAACCAGTCATCCAACCAACAGCAGGTTCCTTGTAGCTTCCCGGGGCATTCCCCTCTGTATCAACCCCTGCTTGTTCATATTTCTTCTTATTGAGACCCAAAAGGTAGGAACCAAATCCACCTGCCGAGCAACAAATCACAAAATGTTTGGAGCATATTAAACTTAAGATAAATTTCTCTGAAAACACCACGTATTTATAGATTTATAGACTCTAACCTCCAAGTGAAACGGCATAACACGCGACTGTACATGTTTGAATTAACCCTGATGTTGCCTGTAACAATACAATGAAATTATGCAAAATGGTATGGAGAAATTGTCCAATTTTTCGAAAGGAGCAATTTTAATCTTACCCCAGTGATAATGCATACAGGACGAGTTGTTGCAGTGGTGTTCGAAGTGAAGCAATGACGGTATGAGTGGGATTTGCAAGGCGAAAACCATTGCTGGAAGTACGAATAGAGAAGAGAGAATGTCCATAAGAGAGACATTCTCCAAAACTGTAATGAACATACAAACTCAATTGTTTCCCACAATGTCGACATCACCGAATCAAAACCTCTTCTTCAAAAGCAAACCGGTTCAAAATCATGAAAAAAGGAGAACAACATTAGCAATTTCTCAAATAGAAACCCAATCAAGAAAAGAAATCAAAGCAATTCCATATACCCACTCACGACAATCTCTTTCCTTGCGAACTCACTCACGACAATCTCTCTATCTCTATCTCCTTCTTCTTCGTGCAGCAAAAACAGTGTTCAAACATTCTTTTTCTTCGACGAACTCTCCTTCAAGAACCGGAGAAGGGACGCAAAAAATTCTTTAGGGTTTCGGGAGATCTGTGGGGAGATGGAACAAATTTTTGGATTATAAACAAAAGTGGGAACGCAAAATTTTTGGAGTGCGAACGCAAAATTTGGAGCGGGAATCGCCCGTGAGAAATCGACTCCACTTCTCCACACTTCCATGTGCAACACACGTGCCGTTTAGCAACGGTTTTAAGCCGTTGGGCACTATAGCCACGGTTTTGAACCGTGGCAAACACACCAACGGTTTAGAACCGTGGCCAAGCCTTTTTTTAGCCACGGTTTTAGGCCGTTGGCCATTATAGCCACGGTTTTTGGCCGTGGCAAATAAAGCAACGGCTTAGAGCCGTGGCCACCTCCGTGTAGCTAAAAAGGCCTTTTGGTGTAGTGTTCAAGCATAGCGACCAATTATTTCTTTGAGTATTCACTGTCTTCGCAAGGATGCTTTTGATATTTTTATTACTTATTTCCACCTGACCACTGGTTTGAGGATGATTTGGAGTGCCAACCTGATGTGTAATCCAATACTTTTCCAACAAGGAAGAAAATTTTTGGTTATTAAATGGCTACCTCCATTACTTATTATTGCTCTTGGTGTCCCAAAACGAGTAAAGATGTTATCTTGCAAAAACTTCACAACAACATTGTGATCATTAGTCTTTAAGGGGACTACCTCGAGCCATTTAGACACATAATCCTCACCCACAATAATATATAAATAATCAAATGGGTTAGGAAATGGACCCCTGAAGTCAATACCCCACACATCAAAGAGTTCCAGTACTAGAATGTTTTTGCAAATGCATCTAATTCCTAGAGAAAACGTTTCTTGTCCTCTGGCATCTTTCACAAGAACTGCAAAACGTAAATAAAAAAAACCCTTTAAACATACTAGACCATTAGAAACCAGATTGGAATACCGTCAGTGTTGTTCTCTTGGCTCCAAAATTCCCTCCACATGCAAGTTGATGACAATGGTGTAAGATACTCATATGTTCCTCCTCTGGAACAAAACTTCGAATGCTTTGGTCAGGAAATAATTTGAACAAATATGTCTCGTCCCAATAGTAGTACCATGACATTGACATCAACATCTTCCTTTCCTAACTAAAAATACCTGGAGAAAAATCCTTAGTAGTTATATAATTAACTATATTTGCATACCTAGGAAGTGGTAGCTATACTGTGAATAATTGGTATCTAAAAATGGTTCACTCAAGGGGAGCTCATTTCCTTTTTCATCATGAAGCAACCTAGATATATGATTTGCCACCACATTATCGCTACCTTTCTTGTCCTTAGTCTCAAAATCAGATTCTTGCAACAATAGTACCCATCTGATCAATCTAGTCTTAACATCTTTCTTAGCAAACAAATATCTCAAAGCAGCATGGTCAGTAAATACAATGCCAATCAAATTTGATCTAAACTTCTCTAAAGCAAATATGACATCTATCAATTCTTTTCCAGTAATAGAGTAATTAAGTTGAGCATCATTTAAAGTTCAAGAAGCATAATAAATAGCGTAAGGTATCTTACCAACTTAGAATTGCACCCAAAGCAAAATCAATGGCGTTGCACATAATCTCGAATGGAAGGTTCTAATTAGGTGCCATCATAATTGGTGCATACGTGAGTAACCATTTCAAATCGACAAAAGCATTCATGCAATCTGCTGTCCATATAAACTCAACATCCTTAGTCAGCAACGCACAAAGATGTCTGAAAGCCTTGAAAATGTCTCTTGTGAATATTCTATAAAACCCTGCATGCCCTAATAAGCTTCTCACCCACATAATAAATGTAAGAGGTGGTAATTTGGAGATAATGTTGATATTTTCCTTGTCCACCTCAATGCCTCTACTAGAAATGACATGACCTAATACAATGCCAATTTGTACCATGAAATGACATTTTTTTCCCAATTCAGCATTAAATTACAGTTTTTCACATCTCATAAAGACGAGCTGCAAATGGTGAAGGCATTCATCAAAATTGGAATAAAAAACACTGAAATCATCCATAAATACCTCGATGAAATGCTCCACCATGTCCGAGAATATGGTCACCATACACCTCTGAAATGTGGTAAGTGCATTACATAACTCGAATGGCATCCTCCTCTAAATGGCGTCCTTCAATATTTAAAGTGGTCAGGTAACTGCTTCAATTCCACATTCGGTGTCCTAACAATGAAAGAGACAATAGTAGTATTAGTAGGCATTAGAGTTTGAAATGGGGTGCATACTTACTTGAATGAGATGTAAAAGCCTCAAGAGAGTACACGGCTTCAATGATGTCCTTCATCACACTGTAATCTTTATTTTCAAGATTAAACCTTGTGAAAATAAGAGCTATGGTAACCTCCAATGGATCATTGCTATGTACTTGATAAACATGCTTGATGTAGTCGAATCCTGCTCTCCTTGACCTTGACTTGGACCTGCATAGGGAGCGCATGTGAGCCAAGGACCACCGTTGTGGTGGCCAATGACACTCTGATGCTAAAGTCAGACAAGGCTCGAGAAAAGCTTAAAGTTGTAAATTGGGTTCTATAGCGAACCTTTCTTCCTCAAACCCGTGTCTTATTTATAATGCAAGAGTCCTCATTCGTCTAGGACTTTGGTGGAATAGTTTAGGGAAAAAGATCTTGCTGGAGATCCTTTCCTAGTTGGGTGTCGTCCATATAAGAGAGTTTCTCTATACTATTTGTGTTCCTAGATCTGCGGGAGAAGTTTCCCTTATGGAATGTTGTCCATGCAAAAAAGTTTCCATGCACGACTTATACTCCAATATATGTTTCCTAGTCGAAACCAATGTGTTGTTGGCATGCCCGTCTTAGGTGATTCCCCAGATACTTTCCTGATTAGGGCTTACAGGTATTGGGCTTTACCATGTGACGTGTAGGCTTAATAGTGTGTTGCAACTTGGATTCAACCTTCTAGATTTTATCAAGTTGGGCTTAGTATTGTCTGGGACTTGCTAGATTTGGTGGGCAATAAAGCCTGTATGGTGTGGATTATTAGACAGATTGGTGTATCATCAGCTACTCCCCCCCGAGTTGGTGAGCTAGTTCATTGGTTCATCAAGTCATATCGTAGAGGACCTGAGTGGTCATGATTGGCTTGAATCTGAATCGTCTCCTCAATCAGTGCGCTTCATTAAATGGGCATGCGTCAGCTTGAAAAAGGAAGGGAATTTCATTCATTATATAAATCCCTTTATCTGCAGAGTTCATTTTCTTTAATCTTCGATCTTGGAGACTTTGCTTTGTCATTCACTTTTCGTGCTTTTGCTTTTATCCAATTTTTTTGATCGAAAGTTTGTACATTCTTTAATGGCGGGCCAAAATCAACTTTCTGACGAACTGTTTGCTAAGGGCCGTAAGTTCTTTGAGGAGAGGTCACTCTTTGAGTCGAATCTGAAAACCTCCGTGTGACATATGGGATTCCTTGATGATCTAGTGTTGTTCACCTTCGGCGCCTGTCAGAGGCCACTATCTCCACCTGAGGGATTTATCTGTTTGCATCGATGTATGCTCCAATCGGGCATTTGTTTCCTTATTATCAAAGAAATTTGGAGCTTATTGGTTTACCTCAGCATTGTGCCCGTTCAACTAGTGTCGAATGGGTATATGACGGTGATCACAATTTTGATTAAGGGGAAGGACACTAGTTTCCGAGGATGATTCAACTACTTACTTTTACTCGGATAAATGAGCATGTTGTATGTGTGTTGACATCGCCGGATTATTTTGGCAATCTTCCTAACAATTTCAAGTTCTAGCAGAAGTATTGTTTAATGGCTCCTACAGACTTGGAGTATTTTGAATTTGTTGATCATCCGATCGAGCAAAAGTTCCATCAACTGAGTAACTTTAGTTATGTTATTGATTCTTCCAGCGTTAATTGCATATACTATGCTTTCTATAGGGAGGTTCTTGACTACGCCCCTTTATTTTGAGGATGAAACAACTTTAGAAAAATTTTGTGACATGCCTCGAATGTGGATAGAGGATGTTGTTCAGTTTTCTAACATCAAATGCAACTGACTATGGGCCCATTGGTATGAGGATCCCACTCTTTTCAGAATGCCGAAGCTGAAGTCCAAAGGTGAGCCCTCTTCCAAGAAAAGAAAGCTCCCTAGAGTTAAGATTTCGAGCCCGTCAAGGAGGGCGAAACTGAATGAAGCATTTTCTTTTAATACGCATTCCAAGAGGCATCGTGCTGCCACCAAGCACGCTAGTGAGCGGTTGGCCCTTTCAAAGGGATGCCAAGCTATGGGGCAGGTTTTTTATTCATCCATTGCAGCGGTAGCTATTGTGTACGAGGGGCAGGATGCTCAGGCGAGGGCGCCTATTTCTCTTTCCAACTTGGAAAAGGAATATCTGCAAATGGTGGGATTCGAGGATGTAACAAAGCTGAGCACCAATCAGGTGAAGGTTATGAGCCAACCTGTTGCTGCAGGCAAGCCTGGTGCTTCGTCTGACGTTGGTTATGAGTCCCCCAACTTGGTGAAAATTCATCTAATAGTCGCCTTTACGGTAAGAAGTCTCCTCCACGTCGCCCATATCGTCCTCTGTCAAGATCTTGACCCCATATTGAGGTGGTGACGGGTCCAAGAGATAGCTTTCTTCCTTTTTCCCAGTCTACTGATTCAAAGTCGATTTGTGAGAGGGATCTGATTGCTGAGAGTAAGGGGAAAACAATAGATGAGGGCCCCGATGCAGTAAAGATAATGAAGGGCAATGCTGGAGTGATTCTGGTCCCTGAAGACCTCCACCCGGTTGCATAGATCAGTTTGTTTGCTTATGATGTGTTGAAGATGAACAACTAGGCCTGGCACAAGGAGGTTGATATTTCTTATGCCTCGAAGAAGCATATCAATAGGTGGAATGATTGGCTGGCGAATTGTGCTCAGGTGCCAAAAGGCGATACGTTAGGAGAGCGTATGGACAAGGGGCTGAAATACTCGTCCTTGGGATGTCATATCTGAACCAAGTTGTTGTTTTTGGGATGGAGGTTGAGGCAACCTGTGAAAGGGTGTATGCCATGGAGCAAGTCTTTGCGCACTTGTAGAAGTTATACTTCGATGCTCTCCGTGAAGTTGAATCACTGAATGAGCAACTTAAGAAAGGGAAGCAGCTCAATCGGTTGTTGATTAGGAGCTATGGTAGACAAGATCAGAGGTTCGAAGGATTCGCTTGGAAACGTTTGCATCTGAATTGGCTAAAACAATGTTCGTGAGGGACAGGTTCAAAGAAAAATCGAACCTAGTCCATCGTGACTTGCATTTTTCTAAGGAGACTGTAACCATGGTGCAGGCTGAGGTGCAAGCTCTGAATGTTGAGAAGGACACAAAGGAATCCGCGTGAACTGCCCGATGTCAGCAGCTAGAGGCCGGTGTAGACTCTAATGCCAAGAGTGTGTGGAAAGCGAAAGATCAACTCCTTCTGGTGTAGCATGAGCTAAGTGTTACGAATGACAGCTTGAGTGCCTAGCAATCCAGAACTGATACGCTGTTAGGCAGGTAGGAGCAACTGGAGCGAGATTTTGCTGAGTCGAGGGTGCGCGAGGAAAAGCTTTTGAATACCAAGGGCACGTTCGAGTTTAGCGAAATTGTGCATGGGCGACTGGAGCTGATGCAGTTGTTGAGGAAGGAACATCCCGTATGGGACCTTTTTCACTATAAAATGTTGTCTTATGCGTAGTTTGGGGAAACCTTCGACGAATCAGAAGAAAAAAAAGGTGATTAGTTTGAAGAAGAAGGTGATGAAGGCCAGGGCGTCCGAGTGGCAGTGCATGCAGACATATTCCTATTTCCTCTCCTGCCAAATCTGGTTTTGTTGTATCTAAACCTCCTCCAGATTTGTACTTTTGACTCATCAATAATAGATAGCATGTAAAACAATATTTTGAACTTATGCGCTCTTTGACTTTCCCAGCTTGTTTTTTTTTTTGCTTTGTCTTACCGCACTACTAGCTTTTAGAGAAGAGGTTATGCTAAATCAGGAAGCCGTATAATTAATCTCCTGATGAGAGTTCCATCTTTGAGATACGCGGTTGCCATATGCGGGCCAGGCTGTAGATCAAACAAGCAATTGTCGTTGCTACTATAAGAGAACTGGTCAGACTGTGGTCATGCATGTTCATTACTACAAATAATCGTATGATGGATCTTGTGATTTTTCTGAGTTAAGCTTCCTGGCTCTGATTGGGCATTAAAACTGTTTTTGCCCGCTACTAGCACACCAAGCTATAAGAGAGACTAGAAGTTGTTTTCATCAGTAATAACTGACTAAATATTGGTTGGGTTTGGCGATCATTGCTTGTCGTTGAAAAATGATCCCTGGCAAGCCATCGTCGTCAGGCTACGTGAGCACTGACTAGACACCCACTTTCTAACCCATCGTCATCCGCGCTTGGCGGACTAGGATTATGGTGATAGGGTTCGACAATCATTGTCTGCAATTGGACGATGATCCCTGGCAAGCCATCATCATCAGGTTGCATGAGCACTGACTAGACTCCCACTTCCAAGCCATCATCATCCGCGTTCGGCGGACTAGGATAAAAGTGATAGGATTATGCGACCATTGTTTGCAATTGGACGACGATCCGTGGCAAGCCATCGTCATCAGGCTGCATGAACACTGACTAGGCTCCCAATTGCTAAGCCATTGTCATCTGCACTCAGCAGACTAGGATTAGAGCGATGGAGCTTAATGATCATTGTCTGCAGTTGGCCCACGATCACTGACAAGCCATCATCATCTAGCTGCGTGAACACTGACGAGACTCCCACATTCTAAGCCATCGTCATCCGCACTCAGCAAAATAGGATTAGAGCGGACCAGAAGCTATCGTGACCCTTGGCAAGCCATCGTAATCAGACGTCGAGAGCGCTTACTAGACCCCCACTTTCTAAGTCATCATCATCATTAACTATTGGCGAACTAGGCTTAGAGCGGATCATAAACTATCATAATCAGTCGTCACTTACTAAGCTTTGGTCAGGTTCAATGACAATTATTTGTAATTGGAAAATAGTCCCCGATGATCCATCTCGATCAGGCATTAGAGTGTTGACAAAACCCCCACTCTCTAAGCCATCATCATCCGCTTTTGGCGAACTAGGCGTTAGAGCGAGCCAAAAGCTAGTGTCATTGGTCAAAACCGACTAAGCTTTGGTTAGGTTCAACGACCATTATCTGTAGTTGGACAATGGTCCCTGGCAAGCCATCATGGTCAGGCATTAGAGTGTTGACTAAGCTCTGACGTTCTTAGCCATCGTCATCTGCTTTTGGCGAACTAGTGTTAGAGCAGATTAGAAATCATCGTAATTAATCGTGACTGACAAAGCTTTGATTGGGCTAGGGCTCCAATTGACCCTGGGCATCTAAGTTTTCTTTGCTTAATTTGTCCAGTAATCCGATATGAAGGTCGAGCCAATAGATATGGTTTTGAAGTTGGATCGCCATAAAAATTGAATGAACTGAGTTTATCCAGGTTCATTGATCGGCAGGCAATAGAGCGGATACCTTGGAGTTATTAATAATACCGCAGTAGCGGTGTTTCACGTTGCCTGGGTTTCAAGTCCCTCATACTATATTGGGCCGAATTTGGCGGGGTACTCGCTTGGGCCCATTAGTTGGAGGGTCGTGTTGTAAAAATTAGCGTGCCAGAGGTACGACATAGATTACTAGACATTACAGTGTCGGTTACGCCCCCCAATTAATGGGGCTGCATGTAGTGCCATTAATTCGATGAATGTGGACTCGTGCAGTTGCAATTGGATCCGTCATCTCCTTATTTCCCGTACGATAGTTAATGCTGACATAATTGTTGATTAATTTCATTTTGTGAACCGTCACACCAATATATATGTTGATTTCACAATTTCAAGCATTTCTATGTATCCTCTAGAGAATGTTCCGGAAATGCATTTTCTTAGAAAATATGTTTTGGGTTTTCCAAAGGCTAAAGGAAGATCTTTGTTGTTGGAGTCTTTGAATGTTCTGACATTTGCAGCGATGAGTCTTGACAAGACCTGCTTTTATGCGGTATCACCTGGTTTGGGTGAGCACCCAATTGGTTCCGTGGGACCTTTTTATTTCTTCATACATTGTGAAAAAGAGTTACGCACTTCCCCCTAGTGGTCAAGTTTTTTTTTCATCTTCTGGTGCTCCGATGGCATCTCAAACCATCCAATCTCAGGGAAAACACCCATAGTCAACCTTGGGTGGCTTCTTTCTGCTTTATCTACTGGGCTTTACGCGTGTCGCCATAGCTAGAAGGCAGATAGGCGGAGCAGAGCTCTGACTAGCGAAACTTGGGGCGCTGACTTTGTGTCACCCCAGTCATCCCTTGTTCGGGGGACATTTTCATCTGCCTTCTTCTACTTTCTTCTATTCCTATTCATGACAAAGATTGGCAGATCAAATAATTAGTCTTATACTTGCAGCCTTTCTCAAGTACTTTATTTTCACATCTGAATCTTTTCTGAATACAGATTGGCAGAATGAAGTCTTGACGTGTGTTTGAGTGGATAAATACTTGTGTTGGACTTAGGTACTTGTAGTGTTTAAATTATTGTACTAGTCAGTTGGGCAAGACTTGTAATAACTTTCATTGTAAACAGTAAAGTCTGTTTTATTCCTCGAATATGTCTTGTGCAAATAATTATTCGAAACTGAAAAAAAAAATAAAAAACAAAAAACAAACAAAAGGAGTCAAAGCAATAAGATAGTTTAATTTTAAACAAAAACTAAGATAATCTGCTCTGAAAAATACGTGCACGTTCCTGGCTCAGACTGTGTAGCTCTTTCAGCGGAGCGTCAGGTGTTACCGATGTTGGTGAAGTTACTAAAGAGTGAACTTTGCACTTGCAAGCCGTTTCACGCTGACTGTTTGCATTCGGAGGAGGTGCCTGATTGCTGAAGTGTTATTACTTAGCTTTGTGTTGGACTAGATGGTGTTTCCAGTACTGAATTTTGGCTCGTCAGATAGTTGAGCCATAGTTGTGGGAGTTTTGTCATTGTCCACACGAGGTGTCTGTCCCCCTGAATCCAGGCCTGATGTTTGATATGTTTGTCTTGCGGGCCTGACCTGTAATTGCTAGCAATCTTGCTGCTTCAGCGTTACGTAATGGCAGTTTCTGGCTGAAGGTGATCTCCACGAATAGTTCCTTGGGTCTGGTTGGTTGGTGCAAAGTAGAAACTACTGCTTCGATATGGTGAAGCCAAGGCCTCCCCAGGATGATGTTGAAGGCAAACGAACCATCGACCACCATGAACTCATGAACAAAGTACTTTTGTAATTGTGGCTCTCCTGCCATTACCAATAAGTTGATCCTCCCAATAGGGAAGCATTTCTCTCCGCTGAACCCGACCTTGGGATGGTTTGCGGATGTTAAGTTTTCCTTCTTGAGTTGCATGTTGCGGAAAGCGTTGAGAAACATGACGTTTAAAGAGCTTCCTATGTCCACCAAGGCCATTTTCACTTCCCACTTTGAAATGAGGACCGAGATGACCAAGGCATCATTGCGAGGAGAATGAACGCCCTGGAAGTTCTGGTCCATGAAGATCAATGGTGGGATGGGACTTTGAATATGTGCATATTGCAATTGTCTGTCTTCGCAGATTGGTTTGCATCCACATTTCGAGAAGCGTCCTCATGTGGGACCTGTTTGATTGATCGCCTTCGGAGCCGACTCCATGAAACACATATATGATGCCAATAGTTTTTTTCTCTATTTCCTTAACATAATCTTCCCTTTCCTTTCCCCGGTCCCGCCTTTTGTCTGGGCTCAGGAACTCTTTGAGTTTCCCCTTCCAGATCCAGTACTCTATTTCACTCCTGAGACTTGCAGTTCTCAATGTCGTGGCCGCTCTCATTGTGAAAGGAATAATATTTGATGTTATCGCGCTAGGAGGAATCTCTTCGTTGTTTTGTAGGCCACTTTAGCTCTTCCCAATTCTTGATAGAGTTGGGGACGTCGAACAGACTGGAGTTGAGAGGAGTGATAGATTTATCACTGAGTTAATTTGAGGCCTTATCTTGCCTTTCACGGACATAGTCGGGCTTGCTATCATTACATTTCCTTTTTCTCTCTGGGTATTTTTTAGTAAGTCCCCCATATCGGTTGGAGGGTTTAGAGTTAGGAAATCATAGAACTTTTCTCTCCTCAGACCTGATGAGAAGGTTGTGACCGTGGTGTCACTACTATAGCCGACGATGAGATTCAACTCATCGTTAAAGCGCGAGACATACTCACGTAACGTCTCGCTTGGCTTCTGTCTGAGGGTGAACAGATAATGCGGGCCCTTCCAGATTTGTTGGCTGCCAACAAAGCGTGTAAGGAACTCTTTCACCAGTGTCCGGAATGAGTCGATGGACCTCAAATAGAGGCTGTGGAACCAGGACAACGCTGACTTTTTCAGGCTGGTAGGGAATGACCAGCACATTATTGCTTCACATCCTTCATTGAGCGCCATTACATGCTGGAAGTGTCTAAAGTGATTGGATGGGTCTGTAGTTCTATCATAGAACTCCAGCTTCGTCGGAGTGAATTTATTCGGCAAAGGCTCGTTCATGATATGATCCATGAATGGAGGGATAGTAAAGTTGAACAACACGTCAGGATTGGTGGCCCACAGCCGGATGGGGTTGTCGGAGACCTGTTCGTCAGCCCTATACGTTGGGTCTCTGCCTTTGGTCAACTGAGAGCTTGCAAGGACAGTGCGACTCTCCTGAACGTGTTTCCTCGTGTTTTTCGAGGAAGAGGCTCTTCGTTTCTTCCATTCTCCTTCTGCAGGTGGAGGGTTCTGCTGGGTGAGCATCTCCAGCGCTCATGCAATCTACTGTATCTGGGTTGTTAGTAGATACCCTTGAGTCTACTTCAACTGCCACCCGCGCGGGGTTCTGATTTTGTTCCTCTTGTGGTGCAAAATTTGTAAGGACTAGCAGTGCACTCAGAGTACGAGCATTCGAGGGCTCATGGATGTCTGCATTGTTGTGAGATCTCATGGTCAACATATCTCTGTAATGTGAGGCATGGTGATATCACTGTTTTGTAAGGAACTTCATCGTTTCTAGCAGACGACGCCAAACTGGTGTAATCGAGTCCTACTCTTGATCTTGACCTGGACCTACACAGGGATAACACGTGAGCCAAGGAACACCGTTGTGGTGGCTGATGGTACTCTAATGGTACTCTAATGCTATAGTCAACAAGGTGGGAATTGATGGTACTTTAAAGCTGTAAATTGGGTTTTTTAGTGTACCTTTTTTCGTCAAACTCGTGTCTTATTTATAATGCGGTAGTACGTTTGGCTAGGACTTTGATCGCATAGTTTAGAAAAAGAGATCTTGCTGGAGATCCTTTCCTAGGTTGGAGCCGTTCATGTAGGAGAGTTTCCCTACACGACTTGTGTTCCTAAATATGCGAAAGAAGTTTCCCTTTTGGAGTGTTTTTCATGCAAGGAAGTTTCCATGCATGAATTATATTCTTGTATATGTTTCCTAGTCAGAACCAATATGTTGTTGGCCTGCCCGTCTTAGGTGATTGTCCCAGATACTTGCCTGATTAGGGCTTACGGGTATTGGGCTTTACCAGGTGACGTGTGGGCTTAATAAGGCGCTGCAACTTGGATCCAACCTTCGAGATTCTGTTGAATTTGACTTAATGTTGTTTGGGCCTTGCCAGATTTGGTGGTCAATCAAGCCCGCTTTGCTCTGCTAACAAGATCATCATCACTCGCGTATAGTGTGGATTAAAGGACAGTTTGGTGTATCATCAATGCTGAACAACACTTTGAACCACATCAATATTAAAACAATCATGGTCATCATGTGGTAATTTAATGCATCAAATACCTTAAATTTTATCTTCTCACAACTAACTTTAATGCTTATAGTACCCTTTTTAACAAAAAAAATTGTATCGACAGTATGCATACAGGATCTTCCTAAAATAATAGGCGAAGATGATAGCATTGAAGATCGTTCCATATCTAAGACTATAAAATCCATCGGTAACGCAAAATGATTTACAAGAACAAAGACATTCTCTAAAATACCTCTAGGTCTTTTGATGCTTCTATCTGTCAATTGTAATGAAATTGAGCTTGGTTTAAGTTCCCTCAACTTCCATTTCTCATAGACTGTGTAGGGAAGCAAATTGATGCTAGCTCCTAAATCAAGCAAAACACATTCAAAGAGTTGATCATCAATTCTGCAAGGAATAGTAAAATTTCCTAGATCTTTTAGCTTTGGCAGTAATTTTCTCAGAAAAACCGCACTTACCTCTTCAATCAATGCAATTTTCTCGTGTTCCTAAAACTTTCTTTTGTGAGTATAACACTCTTTTAATAACTTGGCATAAGATGAATTTTTTAAATTGCATCATGTAAAGGAATATTAATATCTACTTTCCTTAAAGTTTCAAAAATATCACAAAATTTGTTATCTTTCTTTTGCAATATCACCTTCTCATTCTCACTTACCTTGTTGGAGTTTATTGTACTTCTTGGATGCGCTTCCCATTTTTTCTTCCTTATTCTCATCAATTCCCACCTTGTTGCCAATAACCTTACCCATCCTAAGGACTATCACGTCCTTAAGTTGCTCATGTCCTCTTGGGTTTGGTATGGTTTGTGCTGGAAGTTTTCCCTTCTTTCTCTCACTCAACTCCTTGGGCAATTGCCCTACTTGTGCCTCCAATCTCTGAATGTTTGACTGGTTTGAGCATTGGTTTATTGCTTTGTAGTAATGAACTGAAATATGGCACCTTCAAGACCATCCTTCTTCCGCTCAGAATTCGGATGTACCCTTTGTGGTCGAGGTTGAAAATTAATAATTATTTCCCTGCCAAAAATTTCTCTGCTGCCCTTGTGGATCTAGGCTGTTATGATTTCCACTTCATGAGAAATTGAGGTGATTTCTCCACCCTGAATTATAAGTATTGGAATAAGGGTTGTTATTGGGAGGATAGTCATTTTGTCCCACATAGTTTGCATGATTAGAATGAGAACATATAGCACATACCTCGACTTGACCAATTTGTTGAATTGGGGAAATGTTCTGGGTTGACATTGCTTTCACAAGCATATCTAACTTCCTCTCCATTGTTTTCATCCGAGCTTGGATTCCGACATTGGTGTTTACCTCATAAACACTCTTACTTTTCACCCCTAGCCTCCCTCTTGATGAGAATTGTTGAGAATTATCACTTAGCGTCTCAAAAAATTCAATAGCTTCCTCGCTGTAATTTTCCATAAGCACACCTCGACAAGTAGAATCAACAAGAATTTTATTAATATCATTTAAACCTTCTTAAAAAGCTTGTACCGGATCATCTTGAGATAGATTGTGCTGTGGACATTTGAGAAGCAGCTCATTGAAATATTCCCTTGCTTCCAAGAAAAGATCATCCTTCTGTTGGATAGTTCAAATTTCCTTGCTAAGTTCTCTTGTCTTTTGAACTAGAAAAAACTTCTTTACAAATTTAGTATCCAACTCCTCCCAATCATTAATGGAATCTGCAGCCAAAGAGTTCAACCAAAACTTATCATTATCTTTTTAAAAAAAAAATGATTAATCTGATTACTTTCGGAGTAAAGCCTTGAATAATCTAAGTCTTGCACATATCAAAGAAATCCCTAATGTGTAGATATGGATCCTCCGAAGGTGTACCTCTGTAATGTGGCACCATATTAAGCATGTAAGGAGAAACTTGAAGTTTTGTTGCACTAGTGGTTGGAATGCCATGCATGATGGTTGACTAAGATTTTGAAGAATAAATGAGTTCTTTATTGGCTTTCGCACTAGTGGATTTTCTAACTTCTCTTGACCCATTTTTTCCTCGGATTCTATCTTTATAGCTTGCCATTATAGTAGTTTAAGAGTTTGTTCAATCTTTTGATCTAATGCACTATTTTACTAGCACACAACTTAAAACCATGCTTTGTGATTGAAGTATGGTATAAGTAGGGATCGTTCTGGACTGGGGATTAAAGGGCTTGCTAACTAGCACTAAGGATAACTAAGAAACAACTAACAACCTAATTAAGAAAATATTGGGGCATTGAATTTTTCTAATTTAAACTACGAAAATAACTGAGAAGAAATAATAAAACTTAAGAGATGGCAAAGATGAGAACTTAGCTAAGGGTTTATATCCACACACCAAACATATGCTCATGCTCATAAATCAATCTTCAGTAATCACTTGCTACTCATGAGAGACAATGCTCAAGATTAACCGTGACCGCACTACATTAACCTTATTATTTTCCCAAATTCATTGAATTAAACTAAGCATCACTTTCAAACTATTCTTTTCATGCTATCTAATCAGAATTGCAAGTTAGATAACAATTCAAGATCATTAAGCCATGTGGAAAATATGAACACTTACTAGGCAATTATTACGAGTATGATCAGCATCTTGTTATTAACCTAGGTTTTTACTAAACCTTGCCAACATTCCTTGGTATTTACTACTTGTGAGTATAAGATTATAACGATTAGGTGAAACTCCCCTATACTCTAGCCCTAGATCCTATCATGCTTACTAAGTTGGCCACCTTAACAAATATATAAAGAAAAGTTATCTATAAAGCAGTTAAGCAAAACACAATCACTAATCAGCAAGGAAGATTAAATTCAATTAATTCATAAAGCATATGTAAGAGGCTTCGAATCCACCCCTAACTAAAAGGAAATTTAACTAGACATATTATTTATGTTCAAGCAATATTCCATAATTAAATATCCAACTATAAATAAGAAAATAGAAGATGAAATAAACAAAACACTGTCTCCAACTACGTGGTGCTAGATGGTGGATGTTTAAGGTGCTGATAGCGAACTGAAGAAAATAAAACCTCTTCTTCCTCTTCACGATTTCTGCTTTGTTCTTCAGAGTTTCTTCTTCTTCTTGGCTGTAAATCATAGTGTGAGAGAGAATGGGAGGACGTGGGAGAGATGGACGGCGAGGGACAAACAGTGGTTGTGCAAGGGTGGCTGGCGACGATCAGGGAAAGCGAGAGAGAGGCTGCCGGTGTGAGATTTTGAGAAAGAGAGAGTATGTGATCTTGTTGTGAGCGAGGGTTTCAATGAATGGTGAAGAAAATAGAGATGACGGATCTATGTTGTGCGATTTGTGAATAGAGAAAGAGGGGTTGCGAGCAAGGTTTGCGATGATGGGTGATGGTGGTGGTCTGTGGTGTTGGAATAATTGCGAGGATGAGGGGTGCGTGGTTGTGGATGGATCATCTCTCCGAAGTAGGTATTGTCCCTTTTATAATTATTTTCTTATCGGTTTCCTTCTTTGCTTAGTTTGCCTTTGCAATCAGTATTTCTAAATTACCAATTTGCTTCACTTAGCTTCTATTTTGCAATCTTGTTATTTGAAACCTAAACTAACACGAAAATAGCAATTAGTATCATAATTAACAAGTAATAGCCAAAATTATTTATCTAAATATGGTACTAAAATAGCACAATTATGCTCCTATCAAATTCCCCCACACTTATCATTTGCTAGTCCTCGAGCAAATCAAAGAAACAAAAATAAATGACTCAAATGACTCAATCTAAACTTTCCATCATTTATCTAAGATATTTTCAACGGATCATGACATGTTAAGATTCTTTATAAATACAAGATTAAATCCACATCATTCGAAAATTAATACACGTTCATAGCAATGATATTAAAAATTCACAATTAAATCAGTCCAAGCGACTGTGAAACTCAAGCGCGCGCCGAAAAGAAATAACCCAAAAATATCACTTGGTGCACTCTTTTTTATTTTTTATTTTTTTACTGATTGTTTGGTAAAATCACTCTTCCTATTCTAGTTATATGTGAGAGAATTGATGTAAAATGGAAACAAATAGCTCACATATGATATAACAAGAATGAAAAACATTTTCTGACCGGTCTATTTTTTTTTATTTTCAGATATATGATCTCATGGAAGGAATGCTACTACTTAAAAGCAAGAACTAGTGACACCCTATGCTCATACCTCATTCTAATCTCCACATCATGACATTGCACAACACACTAGATTAAAAGGTCTTATTTTAGGTTGGAATGAGGCCAATGGGTCAAAGGACTAAAAATAACGGATAAGAAAATTACAAAGGGCTTAAAGAAATGGTGAAAGCATGCAATAAGATTAGAGACATTAGCAAGGAATCACATGGTTCAAGACATAAGTAGGAAAAGGAAAATGAAGAAGTGTCATACTGATAATGAAGAGTTTATTTTGTATCTACTGAATGAAAAGAATTAGACTATCTATATGGTACTTGATGCAATCATTTTCTGCTCCCTGTTTTGACCTAGTCCTGCTGACCTGCACAAGTAACAAACGTGAGCCACAGACCACCGTTGTGGTGCCCGATGACACTCCGATGCTAAAGTCAGACAAGGATCTTAGGAAGGCGTAATGTTGTAAACATGGAATTTGTAACGTACCTTAGCTTACCAACCTCGTGTCTTATTTATAATGCAAGGTGTCCTGGTTCTACCAAGCCATCAAAGGCCTAGTTTAGGTATGAAATCTTCATGGAGATCCTTCTCTGATTAGGAGTCGTGTTGTAGGATAAAAGTTCTTTGTTAGCCTTGTGCTCCTAGATACGCGGGAGATAATTCCCAAAATGAGAGCAATCCGTAGAAGGAAGATTCCATGTGTGGAATGTACTCTGATATTTGCTTCCTAGTTGGAAGTAAAGAGCTGATGTAGTTGCCCGTCCGAAGCTGATCCTCGAGATACTTGCCTTAGTAGGACTTACAAGTATTGAGGATAGCTATGAGACGTGTGGGCCTTGCATGCTGTAAGAGTTCGAGCCTGTCTGGCGGGCCGAAATGGGCGGGGTTAGAACCTCTTGGGCTGGATCGGTGTTGGGCTGATGCTAGGGCCTGTAATTCCTCGAGATCATCATGACACGTGTAGGGCTCAGGGGCGTGACCATTTTTATTTATCATCAGCTACTCCCCTCGAGTTAGTGGGGTGTTAAGTCGGCCCATTGACTCTTTGAAAGGGCAACAGTACCATCATGATGACTGGACTCGAAGCATTCATCTCGAGTGGTGCGTGATATTTTATGGATACGTGACTGCTCAAGGAGGAAAGTGTGATTTGCCTTCCCTATAAATATTTACAGTACTGAGGAGGATTTCCTCATTCTTATCTGCCCTATTTTTTTTAGCCATAGTATTTGTTTTTCTTACTGATGGTTGACAACGTTGAACTTTCTCCCAAGGATCTGTTATCCCTTACTTGCACCAATTCTTCGAAGGTAGGCCGATCGACGAAATTGAGTTGATCAGGCTCTGTAGTTTGTACCGTATCCTGCTAGATTTACAAATTGTTCCCGCATCTGGAGTTTTATGAACGATTGTACCTCCTCATGGGTTCATAGGCTTGAACCAAGCCATTTTTAGTCTGGGCTTCGGTTTCCAGTGCTCGATGGGGTCTGGCGCTTCTTTATCCATTTTCGTAAGCCTCCCGTGCAAATGTTTTCGAGTGGTTTCAAGATTCTGTTTGATATTCTCCAGAGGGCTCATGATGTTTGCCTCTGTTTGACCTCATCGGTGATCCATCACATGACAAAGGCTCGATTGGACCCCAGAGGTATCTGCCTGCTGAAATGTCCTTTTGTCTACAATAGAAGATGGACAACGCTGAATCTTGGAAAAAACATTGGTCCTTGGCGTCGGCGAATTCCAGCTATTTCAAGTTTGGGAGTCGTAGAGTGTCTCGATACTTTAAGTTTGATCTCGGTGAGTTCTTGGTTGTCGGTGCATGCATATTTTTGTATGTCCCTTCTGCGATGCTCGTTTCAAGGAGGTTTGTTATTATGTCTCTCAGTGAGGAAGAGAAGCGGATAAAGAGGGAGTTTTTCAAGCTCCCTTTGACATCCGTTGAGGATGTCATAATGCCAAGCAATGTCGTACACAACGGGCTACTGCAGTGTTCTCATGGTGCTTGCCCTATGTCAGGTTCACCGGCTAAGGGGTTGGTTGCTCATCGCACGAGAGATAAGTCTAACTCTATGCGACCCTTCTAGGCTTGCTGACTTGGAGGCGAATGTACCTCCTATCGTTGTTTCAAAGAAAAGGCAAACCTTTGTCAGGGCGATCTCTCCCCTTGGTATGTTGCGGTCTACACAGGTGACACCCTCGGAGGGTCGCGACCTTCCTCCAGATGCTTATGCTTCCCTCGTTGACCTGGAAGGGGGGAGTTGGGCCGCGTGTTGATGTTTCGTGTCATCGCGGTCCCGAGATGGTTGCTCGCGCCCTTGGTATAACAGTCTTGTTTTGGTGCACCCCGAAGCCCACGGGAGGATTCTTTCTTTGGAAAAAGCCTTTTCAGATCTGCGGATGTCATACTTGGACGCTCTCTCTCGGGTAGAATCATGGATGGTCGATTGCAGAATCCCGACACTGTGCGAACCGCAAGTGCGTGGAGGCTACAGCCTTTGTCACCGAAGCGAAAGTTGCTAGTATGAGAGCTCAGCTG
The DNA here is from genome assembly GCA_963556465.1 of Berberis vulgaris. Classification (NCBI taxonomy): domain Eukaryota; kingdom Viridiplantae; phylum Streptophyta; class Magnoliopsida; order Ranunculales; family Berberidaceae; genus Berberis; species Berberis vulgaris. The sequence continues at coordinate 34,709,993 of OY747126.1, read as the reverse complement.
AGGGCTGCCGAATCTGATTTAGCATCAACTCATGCTGAGCTGAGGCAGACCAGGGTTGAATTAGAGCGCCTGGATGCGGTTGTGGACAAGTGGTCTTCTGACCGGGAGGCTCAGGAAGCCGAGGGGAAGCAGGCGGAGGCAGAATGGGATATTGAACATCGGCATTTGGAGGCCGCAGTTTATGATGGGGCTTCGCCATGTTCTGTAAATGGAGTTGTTGTTGGCGGAGGAGCGCTCACTTTATGCAGACCTGTTGGGTGCAGTGGAGTTTGACGCGTTAGGCAAGAAGGCCATTAATCTCGTCCGCGGTTAATCGGGGTAGACTAGAGCTTCTAGAGCTGATTAGAAGAGAGCACCCCGGTATTGACCTTGATTTTGTTCGCTACAGGAGGGCTGCCTTTGGGCCAATTGATCGAGGGTAAAGCTCTGGCACCGCGAGACTAACTGATGAGGAGGATGCTTCTCCTTAAGTTGATTGTAATGTCCTTTCCTGGACGAACAATATATAGATTTTTTTTTTAATGAAAGCATTGTTTTGCCCCATATTGTCGTGTTTACTTTAGTTGCTTCATAGACTGTAGAGTTTGTACTCAAAATACATTGTTGTTCCAGGTCGTTGTTGTTGACCTTGTGACAAATTAGGGGTTAACCAGCAGAAATCGTTGTTAGTAAAGGGTTGACCAAGCTCCCTCAGTCATTGTTTGTAATGGCTTCCTAAGTAGTTGGCAGACAAGTACCGACTATGCTCCTTTTCCTTCGGCCGTTGCAGCTCGCGCAGGGCGGACTAGGCATTGGGAACCAAAAGTTGTTGTCATCAGTCGCGAACTAACTACTTACTTGGTAAGTTTGGCGATCATTGTCTATATTGAGAGCAATGATCCCTTGGTAATTTGTCGTCATCAGCAGACAATCGCTGACTAGACTCTCACTCCCTCGGCCATCGTGGCCTGCGCGCGGTGGACTAGGCTTTGGGCACCAGAAGTCGTCGTCATCATTTGCAAACTGACTAAGCTTACGTGGCAAGTTCGGCCATCATTGTCTATTTTGATAGTAATGATCCCTTGGTGAGTCATCATCATCAGCAGACAAGCACTGACTAGCTCCCACTTCCTCGGCTGACGTGGCCCGCACGTAGCGAACTAGGCTTAGGGTACCAGAAGCCATCGTCATTAGCTGCGAACTCACTAAGCTTACCTAGTAAGTTTGGCGATCATTGTCTGTTTTGAGAGCAATGATCCCTTGGCGAGTCGTCATCATTAGCAGACAGGCATTGACTAGACTCTCACTTCCTCGGCCATCGTAGCCCACACGAAACAGACTAGGCTTTGGGCACTAGAAGTCATCGTCATCAATCGTGAACTGACTAAGCTTACCTAGCAAGTTAAGCGATCATTGTCTATTTTGAGAGCAATGATACCTTGGCGAGTCATCATCATCAGCGAACAAGCAGTGACTACACTCCCAATTCCTCGACCATCATGGCCTGCGCGCAGCGGATTAGGCTTTGGGCACCGAAAGCCGTCGTCATCAGTCACGAACTGACTAAATTAACCGACAATTTCGACGATCATTGTCTGTTTTGAGAGCAATGATCCCTTGGCGAGTCGCCATCATCCGCAGACAAGCGCTGACTAGACTCCCAGTTCCTCGGCCAACGTGGCCCGCGCACAGCGGACTAGGACTTGGGCACTAGAAGCTGTCGTCATCTGTCGCGAACTAACTAAGTTTACCTGAAAAGTTCAGCGATCATTGTCTGTTTTGAGAGTAATGATCCCTTGGAGAGTCATCGTCATCAGCGGACAAGCGCTGACTAGACTCCCACATCCTTGATCGCCGTGTCCTGCATGCAACAAACTAGGCTTTGGGCACCAGAAGTCTTTGTCATTAGTCACGAACTCACTAAGCTTACCTGGCAAGTTTGGCGATCATTGTCTGTTTTGAGAGCAATGATCCCTTGGCGAGTCGTCGTCATCAGCGGACAAGCGCTGACTAGATTCCCACTTCCTCGGCCGTCGTGGCCTGCACTTAGTGAACTAGGCTTTGGGCACCAAGAGTCGTCGTCATCAGTTGCGAACTGACTAAGTATACCTGGAAAATGCTGACTAGACTCCCACTTCCTAGGCCATCTTTGCCTGCGCGCAACGGACTAGGCTTTGGGCTGGTCGAGGGTTGTAACGGACAACAATGGAAGTTTTGGCAAAACCAAATATTTTATTGATAATATTTTTTGATGTTCTACATTCCATGGTCGTTTAAGCCCGTCGTCGTCTGCATCTTCCAGCCAGTGCTTTATTGGCCTATTGACCTTGGTAACTCTGTAAGGTCCTTCTCAGTTTGGGTTTAGTTTTCAAGTACAGGCTTCCTTGGTGTTCTGTTGGGTCTTCTTGAGCACCCAATCCCTCACCTTGAACTTGCGTGGTTTGACCTTCTTGTTGTAATATTGCACCATTCATTGTTGGTAGAAGGCAATCTTCGCAGAGGCTCGATCCCGTTTTCGTCGAGGAGGTCTAGCCCTACGCGCAAGACTTCGTCATTACCATCTGGTCTAAACTCATCCATTCGGAAGGTTGGCACCTCGAGTTCTACCGGAACCATAGCTTTTGATCCGTATGCAAGGGCAAAAGGTGTATCTTCAGTAGGGACTCTTTTAGTTTTCCCATACGCCCAGAGTATCCCTGGTAGCTCTATAACCCATTTTCCTTTGGCCGCGTCGAGCTTTTTTTTATGGCCTCGAGGATTGTTCGGTTGGTGACTCAGCTTGGGGGTGCCCTAGCGATGAGAAGTGGTGATCGATCTTCAAGATTTTGCACAGTTTCTTGACCTTACTACCTTCAAACTAGGTTCTGTTGCCACTGACCAATATTCTGGGGATGCTGAATCTACAGACAATGGAGGTCCATATGAATTTCTCGATCTGGACCTGCCCTATTTTGGATTGTGGCTCAGCCTCGACCCACTTGGTGTAGTCGACGGCCATAAAAAGGAACTTTTTATCGGTTGATGCCAGGAGTGGTCCGATGATGTCCATTCCCCATTGCGCGAACGGCCATGGACTAGTCATCGAAGTTAAAAGCATATGCGTGTATAGTGCGAACCTCTGACATTTGTCATATTTGCGGACAATATCTTTTGGCTCACTACATGGTCGGCCAATAGTACCCTAGAGTTAGGGCTTTATGGGCGAGGGTTCTCAAGCCCGGCTAAACTCCTCCGTTCGGAAGGTTGGCACCTTGAGTTCTACCGGAACCATAGTTTCTGATCTGTATGCAAGGGCAAAAGGTGTCTCTTCAATAGGGACTCTTTTAGTTTTCCCATACGCTCAGAGTATCCCTGGTAGCTCTGGAAGCCATTTTCCTTTGGCCGCGCCGAGCTATTTTTTATGGGCTCGAGGATTGTTCGGTTGGTGACTCAGCTTGGCCATTGGCTTGGGGGTGCCCTGGCGATGAGAAGTAGTGATCGATCTTCAAGATTTTGCACAGTTTCTTGACCTTACTACCTTCAAACTAGGTTCCGTTGCCACTGACCAATGGAGGTCCATATGAATTTCTCGATCTAGACCTGCCCTTTTTTGGATTGTGGCTCAGCCTCGACCCATTTGGTGTAGTCGACGGCCACAAAAATGAACTTTTTACCGGTTGATGCCGGGAGTGGTCTGATGATGTCCATTCCCCATTGCACGAACGACCATGGACTAGTCATCGAAGTTAGTGGTATATGCGTGTATAGTGCAAACCTCTGACATTTTTCGCATTTGCGGACAATATCTTTGGGCTTGCTACATGGTCGGCCAATAGTACCCTAGAATTAGGGCTTTATGGGCGAGGGTTCTCTAGCCCGGGTGGTTCCGCATATACCGCCATGGATCCTACCTAGGACCTGGCTTGCCTCCGAAAGTGCTAGACATCAAAGCAAGGGTCTTGTCATTGATCTACTATATAATTTGTCGTTTAGGAGAGTGTACCTCGTTGCTCTATTTTTGAGTCTTCTTGCTTTGACCTTCTCGGTTGGTAGTACTCCGGTTGTTATGTATTCTAGTTTCCGAGTCATCCCATTTGGCTGTGTTTCTGCGGCGCAGATATCTCTACTTTCTTCTTCATTGAGGCTCGATTGCTCTTGATATTCAATGAGGTTGTTGGAGACTTCGTCGGAAGCTGAGGCTTCTTTTGCTAGCTCGTCAACTCTTTTATTGTCGTCTCGCGGGCACTTTATGAGTTCGCAGCTTTTAAACTTGCCCACTATGCCAAGTACCTTGTCGCGGTATGCTATCATGCGGGGGTATTTGCTGTTGAAATCCCCTCTGACTTGGTTGACTACCAGTCTTGAATCTATGTATGCTGTTGGGCGATCTATTCTGATCCCTAATGCTAGCTTTAGGCAGGACAAGTGGGTTTCATATTTACCTTCGTTGTTTGAGGCAGGAAGCTGAACCTTACTGCCTTCTCGAGGGTGAAGCCGCTGGGGAGCGTGGTGTGATCCCAGCTCCACTTGCCCTCCCAGTCGAGGACCCATCGTAGCGCAAAATCCACACTGGGACATCTAATTCTGAGGACTGGTGGTCTACCTTAGGCTCTTCTCCGCTTGTAAACTCGTCAATGAAATATGCCAGTGCCTGGGTTTTGATGGCGGTTCTTGGAGCGTAGTTTATGTCAAACTGTCGGTGCTCGACTGACCATTTCACCATCATGTCTGATAGTTCAGGTTTATGTAATACCGACCGGAGTGGATGCTTGGTCAGGATCGTCATGGAGTGGTCCAGAAAATACGTCCTTAGCTTCCTAGAAAATATGATCAGTGCCAAAGCCAACTTTTCTAGGCCCGGGTAGTGCGCCTCTGTTTCAACAAAGGTCTTGCTGGTGTAATATATGGGTTTTTGGATCTCTTGGTCATCTCGTACGAGGGATGAGCTGAAAGTGTGTTTGAAAATAGACAAGTATAGGTAGAGTGTTTCCCCTATCGCTGGCTCGAGAGTAGTTCTTGACTCCCTAAGTATGCTTTCAGGCTTTGAAAGGCTTGTACGCACTCTTCGTTCCAAGATAATCCTTTGCTATTTCTTATTATCTTAGAGAAAGGAAGACATTTGTAAGACAATTTTGACATAAATTTGTTGAGGGTTGCTACCCTCCCAGTCAGGCTCTGAACGTCTCTGATGTTGGTTGGGGCTTTCATGTCAAGAAGAGTATGAATCTGTTTTGGGTTGGCTTCGATTCCTTTTATGTTCACAATATAACCTAGGATGTTTCTAGACTCGACTCCAAATTTGCACTTCTGTGGGTTGAGCTTCATCTGGTATTCACCCTATAGCAATATGTTCACATCTCCGTTACGAAAGAGGTTTTCTCTTGATCTGGGGGTGCATCAATATTTGATTGTTGCCTGAATAGGTGTCCATGAAGCTGAGTAAGTCGTACTCGGAGGTGGCGTCCACGATCTGATTGATGCGGGGGAGTAGGAAGCTATCCTTTGGGAAGGATTTGTTTAGGTCAGTGTAGTCCACACATACTCTCCACTTCTCGTTTTTCTTCTTTACAATAACGGTGTTCGCCAGCCAATCGGGATATCGTGCTTCCTTTATCATGCCCGCGTTGAGTAAGCATTCTACTTCATTTATGTTCGCGTTCCTTTCGGGCGCTACAAGCCTTTTCTTTTGCCTAACGATTTTCCTCTAGGGGTCCACCTATAGGCGATGAGTGATTATTGATGGGTCGATCTCCACCATGTCCCGCATAGTCCAAGCGAAGATGTCTTGGTTACGTTGTAATAGTTTTATGAGCTGTTTTACAAATTATTCGTTCAAGCAAGAAACGATCTTGATAGCCTTGTTATTATGAGGGCTATCAAGATAGATGGTAATTGTCTGTTCCTCTGGTTGTCCGGCATTGTGCCTTCTCTGAGGGCTTACTGGTGCCTCGTCTTTTGGGCCTGTTGTTCCTCTTTTGTGCTATGGGCAGAACGGAGGGTCATCTTAGATATTGGGCTAGCCTTTGATTGAGAGTCGCCGAGTGGCAGGGTCATTGTGTGCTTCATTCCTTGGCTGCTATTTGGTCCCTTTTCAATGTATCGGCTGTTTGGTTCGTCGGGTACTTGACACATTGATGTAAAGTGGAGACTGTCGCTCCCATCTGGTGTATCCAGGGTCTTCCCAAGACCACATTATATGTTGAGGGCATGTCAATTACTATGAATTCTTGGAACAGAGTTTTCTGAGCCGGAACCCTTCCTATTTTTGTCGTCATTTGTATATTCCCCACAGGGAACCGTCTTGACAGCTGAAGTCAACCACCGGGCGATTATCAGAGGACAATGTCGTCTCCTTTAGCTACATATTGTAAAACGTTTGGACAAACATGACCTTCCTTGAGCTCCATGTGTCTACTAGGGACCTTATTACTTCCTAGCCCGCCAGGGAGATCATCACCACCAGGGCGTCATTATGCTAGAGTTGTAGACCCTTGAGGTCTTCTTCCGTAAATACCAGTGGCACGGGGCTGGCTCGATGTATGCGATAGTAACCCCTCGCCACGTGTTGCTTGGGTTTTGAGACCTCAAAGGGCCATCTTTCTGGACATATTAGACAGTTTGGATTCGGAATGGGATCCATTAAGCACGCATGTTTTGTTGACCAATTGCTCCCTGGATTCGTTTTCTCTTTGGGCTGCCCGTTTTTCTCCTAGGGCAATGGAGCTTTGTGTTTCCTCTGTCAGGTCTGCCATGTTCGCGGGAAGGTCTAGAGTCAAAAAGTCGTAAAACTCTCCTTCCTGCAGTCTATTAATGAAAGCTGAGACGGTTGTCGTGTCGTTGCACATGTCGACAGTTGTTAATTCGCTGTTAAAGTGGGTTAGATACGCCTTTAGTGTCTCATCATGCCTTTGCTTCATTGATGTGAGCATCTTAATCATTGACAAAGCCTGATGTACTGTTTTAGGAGTGCCAACTTGACGTTTACGCATTACTTGCGCCATCAGGGGTGATGAAGCAGTGACAGACTGAGCGCTCGACGCTTCCATTTGCTCTCACCATCTCTCTGTGTTTCGAAGGGAGATGATGCCAGTGGAAAAGCTAGGAACATTGTCGTCCCCACGGATGGCGCCAAACTGATGGAGTCATTTTTCGCTCCCTGCTTTGACCTAGTCTTGTGGTTGTCGATAGCACTCCGATGCTAAAGTCAGACAAGGAGCTGAGGAATGCGTAATGCTGTAAACAGGGAATTAATAGTGTACCTTTGCTTACAAACCTCATGTCTTATTTATAGTGCAAGGAGTCTTGGTTCTACCAGGTCATCAAATGTATAGTTTAGGAAGGAGATATTCGTAAAGATCATTCCCTAATTAGGAGTCGTGTTGTAGGAGAGAAGTTCTTTGTTAGCCTTGTGCTCCTAGATACATGGGAGATAGTTACCAATACGAGAGCAATCCGTAAAAGGAAGATTCCTTGTGTGGAATGTAATCTGGTATTTGCTTCCGAGTTGGAAGCAGAGAGCTGTTGTACTTGCTCGTCCGAAGCTGATCCTTGTGATACTTGCCTTAGTAGGACTTACGTGTATTGAGGATAGTTGTTAGACGTGTGGGCTTAGCATGCTATAAGAGTCCGGGCCCGTCTGGCAAGCCAAATTAGACGAGCTTAAAACCGCTTGGGCCGAATCAGTGTTGGGTTGATGCCGGGGTTCGTAATTCCTAGAGATCATCATGACACGTGTAGGGCTCAGGGGCATGACCGTTTTTATGTATCATCAGTACTGAATGAATATAGACAAGGACTTGTGTCCTTTATGTAATTTTGTACCATTTTTTTTTTTTTTTTGCAAGTCTTTCTTCTTGAAGTATCTACCATAAGGGTCTTCCCCCACATTTGCTTTTCAACATAGATTGAACCACAATATAGTCATGCAAATCAAATTATATTTCACTCTTTTGATTAGGTTAGGTATGAAAAATGAGAGTAATGAAACAAAAATGGCTTAATAACAGGCTCAACGAGGGTTAACCTAAAGGAAATATATCATGAATCAGGCTTATTTAGCAATGGTGGAAACTAGGTGCCTTTATCATATCAAGCACGTCGTGCAATTCAATATAATGCTTTGAATGAAATTAATATAAGTTCTAATGTTTAATTCTTAACTATGAAAGCAATCCAAGTAGCAACTAAAACAAATAAAAATGAGATCATGCAACGAATTATTATTGCCAAAAGAAATGAAGGATGACCTAACTAAAAACTCTCAAAATCAAAGGAACTATAGGCTCAAAACTCACATATGGGTTATAATTAGTTAAATTCAATTAAGCATGCTATTAGTACCAATTACTCAATTGATTACATGTGAATTTGAATATAATAACCTTGAATAAGCATTAACAAAAGAATAATATTAGACCTTAAATCTCTTTATAAATCACCTTAAAGTCATGGAATTAAAAACCAAATCTCATCATTGTGTTGGAAAGTATCCTAAGTCACAAAACAACTATGAAATTTTTTTTAACTGACACCAATACCAATAAAGAAATGTCAGTTAATGGACTGACACTTTAAAAAAAAAAATCAAAATAAAAACAACATTGTTCCCCTCACACTTAAACCTAACAATGTCCTCAATGTTGACATATTAGAACACATGCAATGAAAGATTTAAAAAAGGGAAAACAAACTACTTAAAAATTAAAGTAAAAAAACCGAAATTAAAATAAAGGGAAAGATAAAGCAAATCTGATTGGGTTGTCTCCCAAGAAGCGCTTGTTTTAAAGCCGTGCAACCTGACAGTATCTCCACGTCATGCTCCACAATAACTCATAATAGGGGTTAAGTCGATGCCCTTTCACCTTAAACTCCTTATCGGTTGTGACACTCTTAATTTGTTTAACACCATGGGGAAAAACATTAGTAACAATAAAAGGACATACCCATTCAGAACGTAACTTACCAAGTCTAAGACATGATTGGAAAAGCAAAACTTTTTTTCCAACAACAAAAGTATTTCCACGGATCATCTGATCATGAAAAACTATGGTGTTCTCCTTGTAATTCATTTACCTTCATAAACCTCGTCTTGAATCTTTTCGAGCTCATTCCACTGTAAATTCTTCTATTTCTTTATGTCATAGGGAACTCTATTGCTCTCATATCAAACGGTAGTAGTGATGGTTGTCTCAAGTTCATCCTCGTTTCCTCTGACAATTTCTGAGCCAAATTATCACTCACGTTAATAGAAAAAACAAGAATGATTTTTAGTAGGATACCTTGTGGCTTCAAAGATGTTGAAGCCAATCAAAATACCATCACTTAACTTAATACCCTGCTTTGTGATTGTAGTAAAGAATAAGTAGGGACCGTTATGGACCGGGGATTAGAGGGCTTGCTAACTAGCACTAAGGATAACTAAGAGACAACTAACAACCTAATTAAGAAAATGTTGGGGGATTGAATTTTTATGATTTAAACTAAGAAAATAACTAAGAAGAAAATAATAAAACTTAAGAGATGGAAAAGATGAGAAATTAGCTAAGGGTTTATCTCCACACACCAAACATATGCTCATAAATCAATCTTCAATAATCACTTGGTAACTCACGGGAGATAATGGTCACGATTAACCATAACCGCACTGCATTAATCTTATTATTTTCCCAAATTCGTTGAATTAAACAAAATGTTGCTTTCAAACTATTCTTTTCATGCTATCTAATCAAGAATCGCAAGTTAGATAACAATCCAAGATCATTAAATTCTGTGGAAAATATGAACACTGACTTGGCAATTACAAGCATGATCAACATCTTGATTTTAACCTAGGTTTTTACTTAACCTTACTAACGATCCTTGGTATTTACTACTTGTGAGTACAAGATTATAATGATTAGGTGAAAAACTAATATACTCTAGCCCCAGATACTAGCAATCTTACTAAGTTGGCAACCTTAACAAACATACAAAGAAAAGTCTCTATAAAACAGCTACGCAAAGCACAATCACTAATCAGCAAAGAAGATTAAATTCCATTAATTCATAAAACACATGTTTGGGGCTTCAAATCCACCCCTAGCCAAAAGGGAATTTAGCTAGACATATTAATCATGTTCAAGAAATATGCCATAATTAAATATCCAACTATAAATAAGAAAAAAAGAAAGTGAAAGAAACAAGACATCGTCGCCAACTGCGTTTTGGTAAAGAGTGGATGTTTGAGCTGCTGATAGTGGACTGAAGAAAATAAAACATCTTCACGATCTTTGCTCTGTTCTTCAGATTTCTTCTTCTTCTTGGCTGTAAATCTGAGTGTAAGAGAGAAGGGTAGGACGTAAGAGAGAGAGATGGATAGCGAGGGACAAACAGTGGTTTTGCAAGGGTGGCTAGCGATGATCAGGGAAAGCGAGATAGAGGCTGGTGGTGTGAGATTTCGAGAGAGAGGGTATGTGATCAGGTTGTGAGCGAGGGTTTCAATGAATGGCAAAGAACAGAGATGATGGATTTGTGTTGTGTAATTTGTGAAGAGAGAAAGAGAGACTGCGATGATGGGTGGCGGTGGTGGTCAGTGGCATTGGCTGAATTGCGAGGATGAGGGGTGCGTGGTTGGGGATGGGTCATCTCCCAGAAACATGTATTGTCCCTTTTATAATTTTTTTCTTCTCGGTTTCTTCTTTGCGTAGTTTCCTTTTGCAATCAGTATTTCTAAATTGCCAATTTGCTTCACTTAGCTTCTATTTTGGAATCTTGTTGTTGGAGACCTATACAAACACGAAAATAGAAATTAGTACCATAATTAACAAGTAATTGCCAAAATTATATATAGAATTATGGTACTAAAATAGCATAATTATGCTCCTATCAGGATCGTATACATTGGTGTTTACGGCTTGAGACCAACGATCATGCATAAACGAGATTCAATCCGATAAGACAACACGTACGAAATAAGTGTTTAAGGAAGAATAGATAATAAATAAATCAAAGTGAAATTGTACAAATATTAACCAAATTAATGAGATTCTAAATGTACGTTTTAACTCGCAAATGCACAAAATCAAACAAATAATATTGATAGCAAGAACGAGATGATTCCCATGAAGGTTGGATTAATTGTGTTCAAAATTACTTTCCTAACACTACTACTTCAATGAAAACTAATAATTAATTGAATATGAAAAAGATATTGAGGAAAACTAAGACAGTTCAAATAATGAGAAAATAAGTTAGGGATTCGATATCCGCCACGAGCCATTTTTTTTGAACAACGACATGCACAATGATACAAACTAAATTTCAATGCTCAAATTTTACCAACCTAAGGGTGTCTACTACTTAAGCTATGAATTACCCTAATCAACAAATTAGGCATGGATTTCTACTCTAACTATTTTCATTCTCAAGGTATTTAGCATGGTATCTACTAAGTTACACTTTAAAAATTCATAAATCAATTGAAATCGACAAAAACCCAAAACATGGTATCTATTTCGGTCATCTATGTTGATTAATTCTAAGAACCGATCTTACTTGGTTCTTAATGTGTTCAGATTTTTCCTTGCTGATACCGACGATTTCAAACCTACAAAAATAAGCATCGACTAAGCCAGGGACCACCATCGAAGGCACACCGATGCTTAAGTCATATATTGATGCAAGTAAGAGTGAAGATTGTATGTAAGGCATACATTTCTTCCTCCTTTCACATTCTCTTTCCTTCCCAACTGTCCCTGTGATCGAGGGTGTGATGGAGGGAGGAGATCTCGCTTAAAATCTCACCTGTGTATGATTGAGTCTCTTTAGTACTTGGCTCTGTCCGCAACTCTCGGATTGCCCGCTTCCTCGATTTATTAGTTTTTTCAGTCCTTTGAGCACACAGTGCAGGACATACATGGCTCCTGCAACCTTTTCCTCGGCTCCTTTTTTTTTTTCTTGGGGCAGTTTCTCATTACAATTTACGAATTCTACGAGTCTTCCCCTTCGAACCCATTACTCTATCTTGCTCTTGAGACTTTGGTAGTCCTAGGTGATGTGGTTGTGATCCTTGTGATAGGCACAATATTTGTTTTTATGACGCCTTGACGAATCATTTTTTATCTTGGGGGCCTAATTGATTTCATCCCAGTTTTTCATGGCGGAAATAATTTTGGCTTAGCTTGACTTGAGGGGAGCGAACTCATTGAACCTTGTGTCAACGTAGTTGGTGGCCCTAACGGGTTTGGCCTTGTCGAACCCGATCTTTTTGTCATTTCTCCTCCTATTTGACTTGTCCTCCCCCTCACAACTTTTTTCCTCCACCCTCTCTAGAGCCCTCGGTGCTTGCTTGGCCTCATTTTTGCCTCCTTTCTTGGCGGCTAGCATCTCCTCCAGAGTGATGTAATTTTTAGCATTTTTCAGTAAGTCCACCATATCCCTCGGGTGTTCCAAGGTGAAGAAGTTGTAGAGCTGACCTCCATGGAGGTTAGAAGTGAAGGCAACAACCGACATGTCATCGCTGCAACCGTTGATTAGGGTGAGCTCATTGTTGAAATGAGTGACATACCTCTGAGGGTCTCACCGTGTTTTTGCTTGAGATGCAGCAGTTAGTGAGGCTCTTTTCTGATTCGCTAGCTCCCAATGAATCTTGTGATAAATGCCTTCACCAAGATCTGGAACGAATCGATAGATGTTGGCAGGAGACTTTGGAACCATGTTAGCATAGCCTTCTTCAGCTTGGTGGGTAAGGTTTGGCATAGGACGACCTCTGAACTTCTTTTTAGCTCCATCACATGGTGTTAATGAAGCAAATGGTATGATGGATCTGATCTGTCATAGAACTCGAGATTTAGCGGAACGAACTCATGATCTCGTTTGGAGAATGGAAGGACAGTAAGGTCGTAGAAAATGTCTGGATTGGTTGCTCCCAGTCGGAGCAAGTTCCTGACCGTGGTACGGTCTATTTTTGGGGCATGGTCCCTGTGATCTTCTTCGTCCCTTAGGCTCACCTGCTGACCAATTCTTAGATCCTCTTTGGGGAGGTTTTCACTTTCTTGGACACATTCCAGGCGTCCTCTTTGGTGTTGGACCTCCTCTTATCTTCACCACTTTCGTGCGGCTGGTATCGATCCTGGACAAGTCTTTCCACCACCAGACTATAGAATCTACATGAAGCCAGATCTGGTCTATGCAGTGATCAGTTGTTCCTTGGTCATGAGGCTGTTTTGCTCCCTCAATTGGATCAATTCAATCCTGGGGGCATCTATTGCCATAAGGTTGTCTGGTTCGGCATTGTTGAATGCTTGAGATCTGGTGCATGTGACAATTTCTCGATGCTTTGCTTAGCTAGAAAAAACTTTGTGTGTTCATTTCAAGGAAAACATATTGTCATCTTCCCCATGGACGGCGCCAAATTGATATGTTCAAATACGTCCTTGCTTATCCCCACGATACTGAACTTGTGCAAAAATGAGCAGCGGTTAAGCTAGGGACCACCGTTGTGGTGGCCGAAGGCACTCCGATGCTTAGTCAAATATCGATACAATGAAGGGTGATGACTGTATGTAAATTGCAGTGTGTATGCGTACCTTTCTTCCCCCTTTCACCATCTCTTATACTGAGTGTTTCCTCCCAACTGTCATTGTGATTAAGGGCATGGTGGAGGGAGGAGAACTTGCATAAGATCTCACTTTTACATGACTAAGTCTCTTTAACACTTGGCTTTGTTTAAGATCGAATGCTTGATTGGGCTAGAATTGATTTCATGCGAGTGGATCTCGGGTCAGTGAGGGCATTGAGATTTTTTGTTCTAGCCTTATTACCCTGGGCCAAGCCCAAAGACCCGTGCTCTCTTGGGCTGATGTGTCTTGGGCTTGGGCACCTGACTTACGGGCTGAACAGTAGTTTGCACATGGATCCATGTGGGACTGCGTTGAAGTATTTGTGTGCTAGGGTTTTCCCATGCCACATGTATGGCTGTAATTGAATGAGTGTTTGATGTATCATCAGTTCTTTTGTCACATAGCATAGGAATAAGACTCGGTCATCTAAATTTACCCATGTAACAATCCTCATAAAAATCATGCATATGATGATCAAGGAAAAACAAAAACCATATGAAGGGTGAAATAAAACCATAAATTAATCAATTGAAAATAATAAAATAGTCTAGCAACGTGTGTCAAAATTCACAAGGAGTCATAACTAGTGCTTCAATCTATCCCTAACTAAATTGTTTAGTTACACATAATTCAAACAAAACAATCATTCAAATAAAACGTCAGAGAGTTTAGAAAAAAACAAACTGTGTTTTGTGGTGGTGCAGACTAAAGTGTTGGATGCAAATAGCTCTTATTCTTTAAGCAATGAACCTGTGTCTGTACTGTTGCGAAATAGAGTGATTAGGCGACAAAGTGGTTCCGAGGCTGGGCGATGAGGGTCGATGGTGAATAGCGCTAGCGAGATTGTGGTGTTGCCGTTGTTTAGAGAAATAAGAGATAGTGTCAAGGAGAGACTACAGGATGGAGAGTAGCGTGATGATCGCCCTACGAATTGTAGTTGTGAAGTTCTGTGGTGGTGGCATGAGGAGCAGAGAGTAAGGGAAAAGATGAAGTGGAGGAGAAGAAGCTATGTGTCATGCTGAGAAGGCGATAGAAGAATGTGGAATGATGGTGATGGTTCGGATAGAAGAGGATCGATAGAAGCAAGGTTTGTGAGGGAAAAAGTGAGGTTTATGCATTGGCTTGGCTGGAAGAGAATGATCGTTGTGGGATGGTAACTTGAGGAGGCATTATCTTTGTAGGTTGAATCGGAAAGAGAGACTAGAGCCCCAAAATATCCTCTTATAGCAACCCTTTTTTTTCCTGTTTTCTTCCTTTCTCGTTCCTAACGGGTTCCGACTTAAAATTCTTGTGAAATCGGGCTTCCATTTTTAAGGACACAACCTTGCACGTGAAATTATTTCTCTTTTTTCTTCTTAGTATATCATTAAAATACCTGTCAAATACCAAAATGCATATCATGTAGCTAAGTAGAAAATTATTACAAAAATGCTTGAATTAACTAGATAATCTAACAATTACACATAGAAAAGCGATGTTTAAAGTGCACTTTTATGCACTCATCATATTCTTATATGGCCCAGCTCCCATGTTACCATGGGTTGTCTGATGCTCCCAACCGGATAACACCACGTGCCACTAAAGCTATCATGGCCTACTTGTGCAACTTCAATTCTTCCTCCCTCAGTAGCATCATGCGAAATGCCTCCACGAAGAGGACGTTGTCTTAGCTCCCGGTATCCACTAGTGATCTCTTCACACCCCATTTTGCTACCCCAATTGTTATAACCAGGGCGTCATTGTGGGGAGAGTGGACTCATTGCATGTCCTGCTTTGCGAATGTTACATCAAGGATCATATGTTTTATTGGGGCATGCTTGATAAGGCAGTTTCCATAGTGGAAACTTGTCCTCAGTTCTTAAAGTGTTCTTTTTCTTGATCAGTTGGATTGTCCCAATTCGTCGTACGCACTGTGTAAGACGTAGATAATGACTGTGGTTTTTCCTCGACCTCTAGTGCATGCTCTTCCTTTTCTTTCCCTCGTGATTGCTTCTCATTGGAGCTCACAAATTCCTTGAGTCTCCCATTTTAGACCTAGTTCTCAATCTCATTCCTGGGGTTTTGGCACTACTGAGTAATATGACCCGTGTTCTTTGTGATAAGAACAATACTAATTCTTATCACATTTTGACGGTCGTTCTTGAGCTTAGAAGGTCATTTGATATCTTCCCAGCTCATCATGGTGGAGAAGATCTTTGACAAGCTGGTGTTGAGTGGGGTGTAGGCATGGTACCTTGAATTGACATTCTTGGTGACCATGTCAGGTTTTTCCTTGTAAGGCTCGACCCTCTTGTTGCCTCGCTTCTTCTTGGATTTGTCTTCCTTCTCATGCCTCTTTTCATATTCCCTGTTTTGATACTTGAAGGATTACTTGACTTCATTTTCGCCTCCTTTCTAAGCTACGAGCATCTCCTCGAGAGATGTATTTTTGTGCACTCTTCCTAAGTCTGCCATGTCCTTCGAAGGCTTTAGAGTGAGGAAGTTGTAAAACTGACCCACTTAAAGGTAATAACTAAAGGTGGTAACAGATGTATCATCACTGCAACCATCGATCCGAGTCAGCTTATCGTTGAAATGAGTGACATATTCCCTGGGGGTCTCGCCATGTTTTTGCTTGAGGCTAAGCAGATAATGGGCCCTTTTCTGATTTGTTGGCTCCCAACGAATTGGGTGATGAACAAATTTGCCAAGATCTGGAATGAATTGATGGATCTAGGCTGAAGGATGTGGAACCAAGTCAATGCAGTCTTTTTCAGGCTTGTATGGAAAGCCTTGCAAAGGATGGGTTCTGAACTTTCTTTTAGTGCCATCACGTGATGGTAATGGCGTAGGTGGTTAGGTGGATCTGACGTTCCGTTGTAGAACTCGAACTTCAAAAGGGTTGAACTTCTTCGACAAACATGCGTTCGTGATTTTTTTAGAGAATGGGGGAAATGTAAGATTGTACAAGATGTCTGGAAAGGTTGCCTCCACCCTAAGTGAGTTTCTAACTATGATCCTGTCTATTTTTGGGGCGTTGTCCCCAAAACCTCATTCGTTCCTCAGGTTCATCTCCTAGCCAGCTTTCAAGTCTTCGATGGGGAAGTTGTCGCTCTCCTGGACACGTTCCCTCGTGTCCTCTTGGGTCATGGATTTTTTTGGATTCCCACCATTTTTGAAAGGTGGTTGTCAATCTTGGGTAAGCCTCTCCACCACCCACGTGAGATGACTCATATGGAGTAGAACCTAATCTATGAGGGGGTTTGCCGTGACCACCTCAGTGGATGGGCCTTGCGATTGCTCTGCTTTCGTGATCGGATCGATTTGGCCTTGCGACGGGGCCTCTTCGGTTGAATCTACAGACAATGAAGGTCCATATGAATTTCTCAATCTGGACTACTATTTTAGATAGGGGCTCGGCCTTAACCCACTTGGTGAAGTAGTCGACGGCCACAAAAGGAACTTTTTACCGGTTGTTGCAGGGAGTGATCTGACGATATTCATTCCCCATTGCACGAATGGCCATAAACTAGTCATCGGAGTTAGTGGCTGGGCCAGCATATGCGTGTATGGTGCGAACCTTTGACATTTATCGCATTTGCGGACAATATCTTTGGCATCTTACTGCACGGTCGGCCAATAGTACCCTAAAGTTAGGGCTTTATGGGCAAAGGTTCTCCCTCCCGGGTGGTTCTCGCATATACCACCTTGGATCCTACCTAAGACCTGGCTTGCCTCCGAAGGTGCTAGACATCGTAGTAGGGGTCCTATCATTGATCTTCTATATAATATTTCATTTAGGATAGTGTACCTCGCTGCTCTGTTTTTTAGTCTTCTTGCTTTGACCTTGTCAATTGGTAGGACTTCGTTTGCTATGTATTCTAGTATCAAAGTCATCCAATTTGGTTGTGTTTTCGCGGCGCAGATATTTCTACTTTCTTCTTCATTGAGGTTCACTTGTTCTTGATATTCTATGAGGCCGCTAGAGACTTCGTCGAAGGCTGAGGTTTTTTTGGCTAGCTCGTCGGCTCTTTTATTGTCGTCTCGGGGGCACTGTATGAGTTCGCAACATTTGAACCTTCCCATTATGCTAAGTACCTTGTCGCGGTAGACTATCATGCAGGGGTCTTTGCTTTTGATATCCTCTTTGACTTTGTTGACTACCAATCTTGAATTGCTGTATGTCGTTAGGCGATCTATTCTGATCTCTAATACTAGCTTTAGGCTGGACAAAAAGGATTCACATTCGGTTTCGTTGTTTGAGCCGGGGAAGCTAAACCTGATTGCCTTCTCGAGGGTGAAGCCATTAGGGGAGCGTAGTATGATCCCAGCTCCGCTTGCCCTCCTAGTCGAGGACCCGTCGCAGTGCAAGATCCACACTGGGACATCTAAATATAGGGCTTGTGGTCTACCTTAGTCTTATCTCCGCCTATAAACTTAGCAATGAAATCTGCCAGTGCATGGGCTTTGATGGCAGTTTTTGGAGCGAGGTTTACGTCAAACTGCCGGAGATCAACTGACCAGATCACCATCCTGTCTGTTAGCTCTAGTTTATGTAATACCAATCGCAGTGGATGCTTGGTCAGGACCGTTATGGAGTGGGCTTGAAAATATGGCCTTAGCTTTTTGGAGGATACGACTAATACCAAAGCCAACTTTTCTAAGCCCGGGTAGTGCGCCTCCGCTTCAACAAAGGTCTTGCTGGTGTAATATACGGGTTTTTGGATCCCTTGGTCGTCTCGTACAAGGGCTGACCTGACAGCATGTTTTGAAATAGACAAGTATAGGTAGATTGTTTCCCCTGTTGCCGGTTTCGATAGTAGCTCTGGACTCCCCAAGTATGCTTTCGAGCTTTGAAAAGCTTGTTCGCACTCTTTGCTCCAAGAGAATCCTTTGCTCCCTCTTAGTATTTTAATGAAATGATGGCATTTGTCGAATGATTTTGATATAAATATGTTGAGGGCTGCTACCCTCCTAGTCAAGCTCTAAATGTGTTTGATGTTGGTCGGGGCTTTCATGTCGAAAAGAGCTTGAATTTGTTTTGGGTCGGCTTCGATTCCTGTTTTGTTCACAATATAACCTAGGAATTTTCCAGACTCGACTCCGAATGTGCACTTCTGTGGCTTGAGCTTCATCTGGTATTTTCTGAGTTGGTCGAACGCTTCTGCGAGGTCACGTACGTGGTTGGGGCTGCGGAGGCTTTTGACCAGCATGTCGTCTATGTAAACCTCCATGTTTCTGCCGATCTATTCCTTGAACATTTGGTTGACCAGTCGTTGGTACGTAGCGCTTGCATTCTTTAAGCCGAATAGCATCACCCTATAGCACTATTTTCCCCTCTCCATTATGAAAGAGGTTTTCTCTTGATCTGGGGGTGCATCAATATTTGATTGTAGCCTGAATAGGCGTCCATAAAGCTGAGTAAGCCATGCCCGAAGGTGGCGTTTACGATCTGATCAATGCGGGGGAGTGGGAAGCTATCCTTTGGGCAGGCTTTTGTTTTTGTCAGTGTAGTCCACATATATTCCACTTTCCATTTTTCTTCTTTACAAGAACGGTGTTCACCAGCCAATCGGGATATCGGACTGCCTGTTATTCTACTAGGGCAATGGAGCTATGTGTTTCCTTTGTCAAGTCTACCATGTTCGCATGAGGGTCTAGAGTCAGAAAGTCATAAAACTCTCCTTCCCAGAGTTCGTTAATGAAAGCTGAGATGGTTG
The DNA here is from genome assembly GCA_963556465.1 of Berberis vulgaris. Lineage (NCBI taxonomy): Eukaryota > Viridiplantae > Streptophyta > Magnoliopsida > Ranunculales > Berberidaceae > Berberis > Berberis vulgaris. Next base: position 34,690,738 of record OY747126.1, on the reverse strand, counting down.
TCGTGTCGTTGCACACGATGACATTGGTTAATTCATTGTTAAAGCGAGTTAAATACGCATTCAGTGTCTCGTCAGGCATTTGCTTCATTGATGTGAGTGTCTTAATCATTGACAAAGCCTGATGTACTGTTTTAGAAGTGCCAACTTGTCGTTCGTGCATTACTCGCGTCATCAGGGGTGATGAGCAGCGCCAGGCTGAGCGCTCGCACTTCCCCTTGCTCTCTCCAATTGTGTGATCTAGTGGTCACCATCTCTTTGTGTTTCGAAAGGAGATGATGCCAGTGGAAAAGTTAGGAACTTTGTCGTCCTCATGGACAACACCAAACTGATGCAGTCATTTTTCGCTCCTTGCTTTGACCTAGTCCTGCTGACTTGCACAAGTAACGTACGTGAGCCACAGACAACCTTTGTGGTGGCCGATGGCACTCCAATGCTAAAGTCAGACAAGGATCTGAGGAAGACGTAATGTTGTAAACAAGTAATTTGTAGCATATCTTAGCTTACCAACCTCATGTATTATTTATAGTGTAAGGAGTCATGGTTCTACTAGGTCATCGAAGGCGTAGTTTAGGTAGGAGATCTTCATGAAGATCCTTCCCTAATTAGGAGTTGTACTGTAGGAGAGAAGTTCCTTGTTAGCCTTGCGCTCCTAGATACGCGAGAGATGGTTCCCAATACGAGAGCAATCCGTAGAAGAAAGATTCCTTATGTGGAAGGAGAGAGCATTATAGTTGCTTGTTCGAAGCTGATCCTCGAGATACTTGCCTTAGTAGGACTTACGAGTATTGAGGATAGTAGTCAGACGTGTGGGCTTAGCATTTTGTAAAATTTCGGGCCCATCTGGCGGGCTGAATTGGGCAGGCTTTTAAATGCTTGGACCGGAACAGTGTTGGGCTGATGTTGTGACCCGTAATTCCTTGAGATCATCATGAAACTGTAGGGCTCAAGGGCATTACCATTTTATGTATCTTCAATACTAAAATACTGAATAAATATAGACATGGACTTGTGTCCCTTCTGTAATTTTGTACCATTTTTTTTTTGTTTTTTTCTTTTGCAACTCTTTCTTCTTGTAGTATCTACCATAAGGGTCTTCCCCCACACTTGTTTTTCAACGTACATTGAACCACAATATAGTATCTGCAAATCAAATTATGTTTCACTCTTTTGATTAGGTTAGGTATGGAAAATGAGGGTAATTAAACAAAAAAGGCTTAGTAACAGGCTCAACGAGGGTTAACCTAAAGGAAATATATCTTGGATCAGGCTTATTTGGTAATGGTGAAAACTAGGTGCCTTTATCATATCAAGCATGTCGTGCAATTCAATATAATGCTTTAAGTGAAATTAATATAAGTTCAAATGGTTAAATATTAATAATGAAAGCAATCCAAGTAGCAACTAGAAAAAATGAGATCATGCAATGAATTATTATTGCCAAACAAAATTAAAGATGACCTAACTAAAAACTCTCAAAATCAAAGGAACAATAGGCTCAAAACTCACATAAGGTTTATAATAAGTTAAATTCAATTAAGCATGTTATGAGTACTGATGATACCTAAAAATGGTCACACCCCGGAGCCGTACACTTGTCATGATGATCTCGAGGAATTACGGCCTCAAGAGTCAACCCAACATTGATCCGGCCCAAGCGGTTCTAAGCCTGCCCAACTGCGGTCTGCCTGGCGGACACGAACTCTCATAGCATGCTAGGCCCACATGTCTCACAACTATCCTAAATACCCGTAAGCCCTTTTTAGGAAAGTATCTCGAGGATCAGCTTCGGACGGGCAACTGCAGCTGCTTTCTACTTCCAAATAGGAAACAAACACTAGAGTATCTTCCACACAGGGAAACTCCCTTTTACGGATTGCTCTTAGATTGGGAACTATCCCCCGCGTATCTAGGAGCACGGAGCTAACAAAGAACTTCCCTCCTACGGCACGACTGCTAATTAGGGAGGGATCTCCACGAAGATATCCTTCCAAAACTACGCCTACGATGGCCTGGTAATACCAGAACTCTTTGCACTATAAATATGACATGAGGTTGGTAAGTTAAGGTACGCTACAAATTCCCTTTTGCAGCATTACACCTTCCTTAGAGCCATGTCTGATTTTAGAATCGAAGTGCCATCGGCCACCCCACGGTGGTCTGTGGTTCACATGCATTACTTGTGCAAGTCAGCAAGTCAGGGTGACTAGGTTAAAGCAGGGAGCGGAAAAAGACTACATCAGTTTGGCGCCATCCGTGGGGACAACATAGTTCATAACTTTACACTATCGACTCTCCTATCAAAACCTAGAGAGATGGTGACCACCAGGTCACGCAACAATGGAAAACCCGGTGACATGAACAATGCTCAGGCTATCCCTATACCGTCTCATTCAGTAGTTTCTGTCATGCACGGGCAGCCAACTCCCCCTCCCATGCCAACGACAGTAACGATGGACCCCATAATCGATGTGTTGGAATTTCAGATACAGTAGATCGCCAAGGTGGTGGAGACTCTTACATGACATAATCTACAACCTGCTAACAGAAACCAGGAGCAGCATGGACCCCGCCTCCAAAAGATGATAGGGAGCAAACGCAGGAGAGCCAGGCTCCCACTAGTTCTCATTGGACTAACGGAGGCTATGCAGCTAACGTTGTGCTCACTGCCAGGACAAAGAGGCTCGGCCTTGGGAACCCCCTCCGCAGAGGGGCGCATGATCCGAACGTATTATATCGCCTCTTCATCCTACCATTTGTGGACCGGATAATGAACGAGGCTCTTTCGAGGAAGGTCACTCCTCCGAAGCTCGACTTCTACGACGGGACCACCAATCCATTCGATCATCTGCGCCATTACCAGCACATAATGGCTCTCAAAGAAGGATCTGAGTCCGTCATGTGCAGAGCCTTTCCCACCAGTCTAAAAAGCTTTGTGCTTACATGGTTCCACAACCTTCCAATGAAGTCAATCGACTCTTTCAAAACACTGGCGAAAGAATTCCTAACATGTTTCATCGGAACCTAACGTTTCAGAAAAGTCCGGTACTACATACTCTCGCTAAGGCAGATATTAGGCAAAATGCTCCGAGAGTATGTCACGGGATTTAACAATGAGCTGACCCTCATCGATGGGTGCAACGATGATACAGCGTGATGGCATTTACTGCGGGCCTCAGAGAGGGAAAGCTTTTTGAGGACCCCACCTTGGAGCTCCCTCTGGACATGGTGGAGCTCCTGAAAAGCATCCAAAGACACATAACCCTAGAGGAGTCAAGGACTGCTGGAAGGGAAACTGAAGGCGACAGGAAGCCCTCCTCTCTTAGGGACAAGAAGGAGGGAAAAATATGCGAGGATGAGGAACGGAGCAAAAGAAAGTGCAGTGACAACAGGTCGGACCTTGGTCGGCCTAGGTCGGAGAAATCATCCAACTACGTTGGATCTAGAGCAGTGACACCCCTAAGGGCCAGCTTGTCAGACGTACTTAAAAAGTTGGGAGGAACTGAAGTGGCCCCCAAGGACACGCAGAGACCCCTCTAAGCGCGACAACGACAATTACTACGCGTACCACAAAAAGGGCGGCCACAACACCAACGACTGCAAGAGTCTGAGGTATGAAGTTGAGTACTGAATCCGTAAAGGCAAACTGAACGAGTTCCTGAAGTCTGAGAAACTAATAGAACAAACAAAAGGCAGGGGGGAGTCAGTTAAAGAATTAGATAAGGCGACTCTAGGGATAATCTACATCCTTAATGGAGTCAAACTGAATGAAGACCAGCCATACAGATCCCACAAGCGAACACTATTGGATATGCAGACACAATCCGCTATGAAGACAGGCACATCTACCACTCACGGGTTCAGAGCCCCATTCCCACCTTGACCTTTACGGACAAGGACCTCGAAGGAGTCCAAACGCCACACAACGATGCCTTAATCAATTCAGTCTCTATAGGAAGTTCACTTAACGTTCTATTTTACAACGCGTTCCGCAACATGGACCTTAAAGAGGAAAACCTGACGTTTTCAGAACAACCGCTGATCGAATTCAGCGGGGAGAAGTGCTTCCCCATCGGAAAGATAAGGTTGGCTATGGTAGTAGGAGAGCCAAAACTTAGGAAAGTCCTATTTCTAGACTTCGTGGTGGTAGACACACCGTCATCCTACAATCTCATATTGGGAAGACCTTGGGTCCACCAGATGGAAGCAGTGGTTTCCACCCTTCATTTGTCTGTTAAGTATACTACTAACCACTCCGAAGGAACAATACGTGAAGACCAACTTACGGCAGGAGGCTGCAACTACGCTGCTCTGAAAAAGATAGAGTGCTCCCAGATTTAGCTACATCATGCAGAGCAGCCTGACTTAGTGCAAGGCAAAAAGACGGTAGAGACATCACTTTCAAGCGGATATGCTCCGTGACAGCAAAGGTAAAATTGAATCTGCAAGTGACAGCAAAGGTAAGAGAATTGGATATGCTCAATACCTTCCCAGGATAAAGATGAAGTGGCATAAGAGATTGAAAGACTGAGCACTCAGATTGCTCTGTCAAATCATCCCGAAAAAGTCTCGTACTACAGCATTGTAAACCTCACAACGGGCTGTTGATTTCCTCAAGAGACATCCAACCCCCCTTTTAACTTCTTCAAATAGGTTAGAAGTAGGCAGATGAGGATGGCCACAAGCAGCGACACAACTACGTTCTCACAATGCTATCAAGAGAGACCACTTTTCCCATATGTGAAGGCAGGTGTGACTGAGAACTACCACACCCAGAGACATCGCACGTCTACTAACACTTCGATCAACCATTGGTTAGCAGCGGGATTCGAGCACATAAAGGTAAAAGTGGTACAATGTAACACCAAGGCATCTCCTTTGGTAGAAAATCCGTACTACTTTTCCGCAATATGAAAAGAAATTACGAGACCTCAGCGGATCAACTACATGCTCACCCATAACAGGTGACCGAACATAACAACAACTATCTATGTGTCTGACCAGTACAAATGTAAGAACATTCGGAGACTCCAGAGACGGAAATTCAATTTCAGCCTTTGGATAATCCAAAGCATTTTCTTTATCCTTTGGAAAACCCAAAGCATCTTCTTCAAACAAGGAAATTAAAGAAGATAAGATTTGCGAAAGATAGTGCCTACAACCATTGGAAAACACCACTGAATAGACATGATGGTTTACCAAGCGGACACTCAAGCATTAAGTTCCAAGCATTGAATACCGTATGAGAAACTGGAGACAACGGTTCCCAAGGAAATTGCATAGACCACGTCAATCAATTAATGGCATTGCAAGCAACCCCATCAATTGAGGGGGAGTAACCGATACTCGACCGTCACACGGCACTAGAGATCCTAGTCAACCCTAACATACGGATTGTAGCTACAGATCACCGGTTGATTTCAGGTAATTTAATCCACTCCATGCAACATGCTGATGGATTAGGTTCGCACGCCCCCTAGCAGGTGGAACCTCTATTCAAACCAGGCAAGCTTAGTCAGCCAAGACTGATGACGGTGGCTTCTGGTTCATCCTGATACCTATCCGCTCAGCGCGAGCATCGACGGTTTAAGAAGTGGGAGTCTAATCAGTGCTACCACGCCTGGTGACGATGACTTCCCAGGGACCACTGCCCCATCCGCAGTCACTGATCACCGAACCTAACCTAGTAAGCCTAGATAGTGACGATCAACAACGAAAGTTTCTAATCAAAACCCAGACCTGTAGCCCCCACTACGAGGGTATAGATTATTTGGAAGGTGGGAGCCTTATCTGTCCTGAACTGATTCCGACAGCACGCCACGGGACCACTACTTTTCAGCACGGCCACCAAATCACCAAACCTGGACTTGCAGCCCATGCTGCGAGGGTGTAGATAGTCTAGAAGGTGGGAGTCAGTCAACCATGACCTGATTCAAACAGTTTGCCACCGAACCACTGCTTTATAGCGTGGCTGCCAAAAAATTCCCAAATTTGTAGCTCGGTGCACTCAGGTGTAGATAATTTGGATGGTGGGAGCAAAGTCAGTCCTGAACTGATTCTGATGGCTTACCACAGGGCCACTGTTTTTTAGCCTTGTCACCAAACCCTTCTCGAATTTGAAGCCCCACCGCGCAGGGAGGGCGTAGATGGTTCGAAAGGTGGGAGCCTAGTAAGTCCTGAATTGATTTCGACGGCTTGCCACGAGACCAATGCTCGCCACACGAACTCCGCTTCCCTTCAAAACAAGGGACTCGAACATGAATCTAGCTGAGTCAGCGTCTTCACGCTCAAACGGACTGACATTCTAATTTTAAGCAAAGGCCACTCACGCCGATACAAAAATCATACGGCCAGTGAACAGATAAAAGCAACTTAGGATGCCAATTCGAGCTTACAACGCCTGACTCGGCATGAAATTTCTGACACGCATGCTCGACCATCAAAACTCGCTCACAACAGTAGCTACAACCGATCGGTTAGACTGGCAAGGTGACCCTCAAGCAGCTTACCTTGGAGACAAGGACAAGGCATAGCTCGCATGACTCAACCCCCAGCTAAATTGTTCATAACACGCCTACTAGCGGACATGACTACATCGTGATGACACCGAGTCACTCATAGCACAAAGCGGTCAAGCTCTCTACCGTAGACAAACTAGTCAACGTATTATTGATTCAACAAGCCTATGCCAAATCAAGATGACAAGGCGAAAAAAAAAATGCAATAGAGACAACAAGTACGGAACGGATAAAACTATTTTCATTACTCATCAAAGACAAAAATAGTACAAGCACACAAAGTTCACTTCTTATCAGGAAAGGGTACAGAAATGGAAGAGTTATGCCTAGTAGAAGATGGAGCTGAAATTGCATCCACACACGCTGCAGCCTGGACATCAGGGCTCTAACTATTTTCCTGACTCGATGACGTCGAGGTAACAGACACATCCACATACGACATCTTCTTATAACAGCTGAGATTCCACTTAGGATGCTCCTTCTTCATCAGCACCAGCAACTTAAGTCGTCCATGTACAACCCAGCGAAACTCACATTTGCCTTGTTCTTGGAGAAGCTCTTCCTCCCGCACCTTTGCACTGACATGTTCACACTCCATTAGCTCAAACTTGCCAGTCAGCGCGTCGACTTGAGACTGCTCTATGGCAAAAGTGTTCTTCACGGCACTAAGTGATTCTGACGGCTTGCCACGGGACCACTGTTCTTCAACCTGGTAGCCAAACCTTTACTCCTTGAACCTGTAGTCCACATGGCTTGGATATAAACAATTCGTAAGGTTGGGACCTCATGCAGCTCGCACATGACCTCCGTTTCACTTCAAAACAACGGTCCCGAACATGAATCTAGTTGAGTGAGCGTCTTCACGCTCAAACGGACTAACATTCTAGTGTTAAACGAAGGCCACTCGCGCCGATACAAAGATCATATGGCCAGTGCCCAGATAAAAGCTACTTAGGATGCCAATCCGAGCTTACGACGCCTGACTTGGCACAAAAGCTCTAACAAAGATGCTCGACCATCACAACTCACTCACAGCATTAGCTATAGCCGATCGGTCAGACAAGCAAGGTAACCCTCAAGTAGCTTTCCTTGGGGACAGAGCACAGCTCGTATGACTCAAATCCCAACTAAATTGTTCGTAACACGCCCACCACCTGACATGACTACACCGCGATGACCCCGAGTCACTCATAGCACAAAGCGTTCAAGCTCTCTACCACAGACAGACCAGTCAACGTCCTATTGATTCAACCAGCCTATGCCAAAGTAAGACGACAAGGCAAAACAAAAAACATGAAATAGAGACAACAAGTACAGAACGGATAAAACTATTTTCTTTGCTAGTCAAAGACAAAAAGAGTACAAGCACAAAAAATTCACTTCTTATCAGGAGAGGGTACAAAAATGGAAGAGTTAAGCCTAGTGGAAGAAGGAGCAGAAGTTGCGTCCACACACGCTGCAGCCTGGACATCAGGACTCCAACTATTTTCCTCACTCGATGAGGTCGAGGTAAAAGACAGGTCCACATACGACATCTTCTCATAATGGCTGAGATCCCACTCTGGATGCTCCTCCTTCATCACCATAGCTTCAGCCGTCCATGTACAACCCAGCGAAACTCACATTTGCCTTTTTCCTTTAGAAGCTCTTCCTCTCGCACTTTTGCATCAACAAGTTCACGCTCCAGTAGCTCCAACTAGCCAGTCAATGCGTCGAACTAAGACTGGTCTATGGCCAGACTGCTCTTCACGGCACTAAGTTCATGCCGCCCCAATTCGAGCTGGTCCTTAGCCTTCCTCGCTTCTCGAGCATAAAACTCCACATCGGATTCCAACTGTTGCTTCTCAGCAGCCTAGTCAGCTTCCTTTGAAGCACTCTCTTCAGCGTAAGACATCAGTTCTGAACTCGCCTTAGCCGCAACCTCGACTTCTCGATTGATATGGCTCAACTCCTGCCTAAGACCGTCCCTTTCGGACACCGCCCTTGTCAGATCATGCTCAAGGTCCTCCAAATGAGCCCTTTGAGCCTCAGCAGCCATGGTTGACCAATCCAACCACTTTTCTTCGGCCTGTTTCTTAAGACGCTCAATTTCATGGAGCGCATTAGAATACAACATCTACATATGCGATAAAAGATGTTCCAAGGTGTATACTCTCTCACAAGCCGCCTCAATTTCTATCCTAGCAACGGCCGCGTGGCTCAAATGAGACATACCCATCATAACGTACTTCAAGCCTTTATCCATACACCCTTCCAACGAATCCTCCTCAGGTCTTGGAGCGTAATCCATCAGCCAACTGGGACGCCTGCTTATATGCTTCTTAGAAACATACTCTACGTCCACCTCTTGGTGACAGACCTGTGAACTCGGCTTCACCAAATATGGTGCAAACAGGCTTATACATGCGTTCAGATTAAGTTTATCCTGATCGGGAGCTATGCCGACATCGCCCTTCACGGTTTCCACTATCCTCAAGCTCTACTTCGTGGCTTTTCCCTGTCAACAGCAGCAGCCCATTCACCGGAGCGGGTCGTGCCAAAGACGACCCAATTCTAACGCGAGACCTCTTCATCACGAAGGAGACAATAGTCTCAGACGGCTCATCCGCATCAGACAGAACAAGAGCTTTGACCCCAGTAGCCTTCCTCTTCCTGGAAGGGGCCCATCTTCCAACTTAATGCACGACTCTCGATACAGAGTGGGGGCAACGTGCCAGTTGTCCCACAGCCCACTACAGATGAAGTTGGAAACCCTTATGACATCGACCGCCTTTCTTTTTGGCAGGACACGAAACTTCTCCATGGTGTTTGGCTCCTCTAAGGTAAGAAGAGTAGTAGGAAACCTTCCTGCAGAAAAATTGTCTGCTCACTATCAAGCATATCAAAGTCACAAGAAAATAGACGAACTTACGAAGCGGCCCAAGTTGTCGCTCGATCGGACGACCCTTGCATTGAAAATACTTTGAATCCGCAGGGGCCAGGAAGCAATACTTCTGCCAGATCTTGAAGTCATCAGGCAACTTAATGAATAAATTCAGTGACTTCATCGTACAAACAACATTATTCTTTAGCCGAGGAGAGGTTAGCAACTGAATCACTCGTGGAGTCACGCTAACGCCGACCTCTTTAGCACTTAGCAGAATTATGAGGATGATCCTATATCCATTGAGCCCCAACTGAGCCGGAGGAATCCCTAAGAAGTCCAAGAACTCCCAGATCACATCCAAAACTGGAAAACACACTGCTATTTGAAGCATTCCGCGGTGCAAATAGATAAAACCAGTCGGAGGTGACATTGGCGTCTGGTCCTCCATCATGAGATACAACGGCAGGTCCTCAGGGGCCTCAAACTTTGTATGGATTTTGGCAAGACCAGGTTAAGACAACAACGTGTCTTGAAAAAACTCCAGGCCCTCAGCCAAGACAACGTCATCAAAAAGGTTTTCTTGAGCCATGAAGAAGATGAACAATCTTTTCTAATCAGAACAGTAGCTTCGAAAGCAAGGAAAGTAGAAAAATCAGACTCTACACAGCGGATGACCTGAATAGAGGTTGGCTTCCCATCTCTTTTCCTTTGAACCAACGCACGTTCAAATAATGCAACTCGTGGCTCAAGCAACGATTCAAACTCAATCATCATGCACGGTGCATCCCTTCAAGAGATGCCTTAGCGAACCGATGTTACGACCTACTAACTCAGGGGGAGTAGCTGATGATACATAAAAATGGTCACACCCTGAAGCCGTAAACGTCTCATGATGATCTCGAGGAATTACGGCCTCAAGCGTCAGCCCAACAATAATCCGGCCCAAGCGGTTCTAAGCCTGCCAACTGCGATCTGCCAAGCTGACCCGAACTTTCACAGCATGCTAGGCCCACACGTCTCACATCTATCCTTAATACCCGTAAGCCCTCTTCAGGCAAGTATCTCGAGGATCATCTTCAGACGGGCAACTACAACTGCTCCCTGCTTCCAACTAGGAAACAAACACCAGAGTATCTTCCACACAGGGAAACTACCTTCTATGGATTGCTTATGGATTGGGAACTATCCCCCGCGTATCTAGGAACACAAAGCTAACAAGGAACTTTCCTCCTACAACACGACTCTTAATTAGAGAGGGATCTCCACGAAGATCTCCTTCATAAACCACACCCACGATGGCTTGGTAGAACCAGTACTCCTTGCACGGTAAATAAGACATGAGGTTGGTAAGCAAAGGTACGCTACAAATTCCCTATTACAACATTACACCTTCCTCAGAGCCCTTTCTGACTTAGCATCGGAGTGTCATCGGCCACCCCACGGTGGTTTGTGGCTCACGTGCGTTACTTGTGCAGGTCACAAGGTCTATGGGACTAGGTCAAAGCAAAGAGCAGAAAAAAACTGCATCGAGTACCAATTACTCAATTGATTACATGTGAATTTGAATATAATAACCATGAGTAAGCAGTAACCAAAGAATAATATTAAACCTTAAATCATGTTTATAAATCACCTTAAATTCATGCAATTAAAAACCAAATCTCATCATTGTGTTGGAAACTATCCTAAGACTCAAAACAACTACAATTTTTTTTTAACTGACACTAATACCAATAAAGAAAACAAAAACCAACATTTTTTTTAATGGACAGACACTTTTTGAAAAAAAATTCAAAATAGAAACAAAATTGTTCCCCCCACACTTAAACCTAACATTGTACTCAATGTTGACAGATAGAGCACATCCAATGGAAGATTTAAAAGTAACAATAAAAGGACCAACCCATTCAGAACGTAACTTACCAGGTCTAAGACATGATTGGAAAAGCAAGATTTTTTTTCCAACAACAAAAGTATTTCCACGGATCATATGATCATGAAAAACTATTGTTTTCTCCTTGTAATTGCTTTTACTTTCAAATGCCTCATCCTAAATCTTTTCAAGCTCATTCAACTATAAATTCTTCTATTTATTTGTGTTATAGGGAACTCTATTGCTCTCATATCCAATGGTAGTTGTGATGGTTGTCTCAAGTTCATCCTCGTTTTTGACATCTGACAATTTCTATGCCAAATTATCAATCACATTAATAAAAAAACAAGAATGATTTTTAGTAGGAAATCTCATGGCTTCAAAGATGTAGAAGCCATTCACATCACCATCACATAACTTAATACCCTACTTTGTGATTGCAGTAAAGAGTAAGTAAGGATCGTTCTAGACCGGGGATCAGAGGGCTTGCTAACTAGCATTAAGGATAACTAAGAGACAACTAACAACCTAATTAAGAAGATATTGGGGGATTGAATTTTTTAATTTAAACTAAGAAAATAACTAAGAAGAAAATAATAAAATTTAAGAGATGGCAAAGAAGAAAAATTAGCTAAGGGTTTATCTCCACACACCGAACATATGCTCATAAATCAATCTTAAATAATCACTTGCTAACTCGTGAAAGACAATGCTCAAGATTAACTGTGACCGCACTGCATTAATTTTATTATTTTTCCAAATTCGTTTAATTAAACAAAGCGTTACTTTCAAACTATTCTTTTCATGCTATCTAATCAGAAATAACAAGTTAGATAACAATCCAAGATCATTAAGTTCTGTGGAAAATATGAACACTGACTTGGAAATTACAAGCATGATCAACATCTTGTTCTTAACCTAGGTTTTTACTTAACCTTACCAACGTTCCTTGGTATACACTACTTGTGAGTACTAGATTATAATGATTAGGTGAAACTCTCCTATATTCTAGCCCCAGATCCTAGCATGCGTACTAAGTTGGCCACCTTAACAAACATACAAAGAAAATTTCTCTATAAAATAGTTAAACAAAACACAATCACTAATCAGCAAGGAAGATTAAATTCAATTAATTCATGAAGCACATGTTCAGGGCTTCAAATCCACCCCTTGCTAAAAGGGAATTTAGCTAGACATATTAATCATGTTCAAGCAATATTTCATAATTTAAAATCGAACTATAAATAAGTAAAAAAGAAAGTGAAAGAAATAAGGCACTGTTACCAATTGCGTGGTGGTAGAGAGTGGATGTCTGGGGTGCTGATAGCGGACTGAAGAAAATAAAACTTCTTATTCATCTTCACAATCTTTGCTCTGTTCTTCAGAGTTTCTTCTTCTTCTTGGTTTTAAATAAGAGTGTAAAAGAGAAGGGGAGGACGTGGGAGAGAGATGGACGGTAAGGGACAAACAATGTTTGTGCAAGGGTGGCTGGTGACGATCAGGGAAAGCGAGAGAGAGGCTGGTGGTGTGAGATTTCGAGAAAGAGAGAGTATGCGATCAGGTTGTGAGTGAGGGTTTCAATGAATGGCAAAGAACAAAGATGATGGATCTGTGTTGTGTGATCTGTGAAGAGAGAAAGAGAGGTTGCGAGCTGGAAATTAGGCACTACTACTTCAATGAAAACTAATAATTAATTGAATATGAAAAAGATATTGAGGAAAACTAAATAAGTTCAAATAATGAGAAAATAAGTTAGGGATTCGATATCCGCCACTGGTCATTTTCCTTTGAAGAACGACATGCACAATGATACAAACTAAATTTCAATGCTCAAATTTTGCCAACCTAAGAGTGTTTACTCCTTAAGCTAAGGATTACCCTAAAAAACGAATTAGGCATGGCTTTCTACTCTAACTATTTTCATTCTCAAGGTATTTAGCATGGTATTTACTAAGTTGCACTTTAAAAACACATAAATCAATGAAAATCGACAAAAACACAAAACCCAAAACATGGTATCTGTTTTGGTCATTTATGTTGATTAATTTCAAGAACCGATCTTACTTGGTTCTTAATGTGTTCAGATTTTTCCTCGCTGATCCCGACGATATGAAACCTGCAAAACTAAGCAGCGGCCAAGCCAGGGACCAGTGTCAAAGGAACACTGAGGCTTAAGTCAGATATCGATGCAAGTAAGAGTGAAGATTGTATTTAAATTGCAATGTGTATGCATACCTTTCTTCCTCCTTTCACCGTCCATTTCTCTCCCAACTGTCCATGTGATCGAGGGTGTGATGGAGGGAGGATATCTCGGTTAAAATCTCACCGGAGTATGACTAATTCTCTTCGATATTTGGCTCTATCCGCAACTCTCGGATTGCCCGCTTCCTCGATCGATCAATTTTTACGGTCCGTTGAGAACACTGTGCAAGATGTAGCTGGCGTCTGCAACCTTTTTCCTCGGCCTCTAGGGCCTTTTTTTCTCTTGGGGTTGTTTCTCATCAAAATTTACGAATTCTACGAGTCTTCCCCTTCGAACCCATTACTCTATCTCGCTTTTGAGACTTTTGCAGTCCTGGGTGATGTGGTCGTGATGCTTGTGATAGGCACAATATTTGCTCTTATGACGCCATGAAGAACCTTTTTATATCTTGGGGGCCCACTTGATGTCCTCCAAGTTTTTCATGCGCGGAGAGGAGTTTGGCCTAACTGGACTTGAGGGGAGCGAACTCAGTGAACCATGTTTTAACATAGTTGGTGGCTCTATCGGGTTTGGCCTTGTCGGACCCGGTCTTGTTGTCGTTCTTCCACCTATTTGACTTGTCCTCCCCCTTACAACTTTTTGCCTTCCACCCTATCCAAAGCCCTCGGTGCCTACTTGGCCTCATTTTCGCCTCCTTTCTTGGTGGCTAGCATCTCCTCCAAAGTGATGTATTTTTAGCACTTTATAGTAAGTCCACCACATCCCTCGGTTGTTCTAGGGTGAGGAAGTTGCTGAATTGACCTCCTCGGAGGTCAAAAGTAAAGGTAGAAACCAACGTGTCATCGCTGCAACCGTCAATCAGGGCGAGCTGGTCGTTGAAATTAGTGACATACTCTCTGAGGGTCTCACCCTAATTTTGTTTGAGATGCAGCAGTTAATGAGGCCCTTTTCTGATTCGTTAGCTTCCAATGAATCTTGTGATAAACACCTTCACTGAGACCTAAAACGAATCAATAGATGTTGGCAAGAAACTGTGGAACCATGTCAGCGAAGCCTTTTTTAGCTTGGTGGGAAAGGTTTGGCATAGGATGACCTCTGAACTTCCTTTCAGCGCCATCACATGGTGTTAATGAATCAAATGGCTGATCCATCATATAACTCGAGATTTGGCAGGACGAACTTCTTCGGAAGTGGTGCGCTCATGATCTCATTCGGAGAATGGAGGGACGGTGAGGTCGTAGAATATGTCTGAATTGGTTGCTCCCAGTTGGAGCAAGTTCCTGACCGTGGTACAGTCCATTTTTTGGGCATGGTCCCTGTGATCTTCGTCGTCCCTTAGGCTCTCCTGTCGGCCAGTTCTTAGATCCTCTTTGGGGGGGTTTTCAATTTCTTGGACACGCTCCCAAGCGTCCTCTTTGGTGTGGGATCTCCTCAGATCTTTGCTGCTTTTGTGCAGCTGGTGTCGATCCTGGACAAGTCTCTCCACCACTGGCACTATATGATCTACATGCAGCAAGATTTGGTTTATGTAGGGATCATTCGTTCTTGGGTCATGCGGTTGCTATGCCCCCTCGATAGGATCAATTCGATCTGGGGGGCATCTCTTACCCAAAGGTTGTCTGGTTCGGCATTGTTGAATGCTCGAGATCTGGTGATGGTGACCATTTCTCGATGCTTTGCTTAGCTAGAAAAAACTTTGTTTGTTCATTTTATGGAAAACTTATTGTCATCTTCCCCATGGACGACGCCAAACTGATATGTTCAGATATTTCATCTCTGATCCACACGATACTGAACTTGCAAAAATGAGCAGCGGCTAAGCCAGGGACCACCGTTGTTGTGGCTGAAGGCACTCCGATGCCTAAATCAAATATCGATACAAGGAAGGGTGATGACTGTATGTCAATTGCAATGTGTATGCGTACATTTCATCATTCTTTCACCATCTCTTATAGTGAGTGTTCTCTCCCAACTGTCCATGTGATTGAGGGTGTGATGGAGGGAGAGGATCTCGCATAAGATCTCATCTTTGCATGACTAAATTTCTTTGACACTTGCCTTTGTTTAGGACCGAATGTTTGATTGGGCTAAAATTAATTTTGTGTGAGTAAATTTCGAGCCTGTGATAGCCTTGAGATTTGTTGTTCGAGGCTTATTGTCCTGGTGCAAGCCCAAAAACCCGTGCCTCTAGGGCTGACGTGTCTTGGGCCTGGGCACCTGACTTACAGGCTTAACAGTAGTTTGTGCATGGATCCATGTGGGACTGCGCTGAAGCATTTGTGTGCTAGGGTTAACCCATGCCACGTGTATGGTTGTGATTGAATGACTGTTTGATGTCTCATCAGTTCTTTTTGTCACTTAGCATAGGAATAAGACTCGGTCATCTAAATTTACCCATTTAACAATCCTCATTAAAATCATGCATATGATTATCAAGGATAAACAAAAACCATATGAAAGGTGAAATAAAATAAGAAATTAATCAATTGAGCATCATAAAAATAGTGTAGCAACGCATGTCAAAATTCACAAGGAGTCATAACTAGTGCTTCAATCTATCCCTAACTAAATTATTTAATTACACAAAATGCAAACAAAACAATCATTCAAATTAAACGTTAGAGTTTAGAAAAAAAATTGTGTTCTGTGGTGGTGCAGACTAAAGTAATGGATGCAAATAGCTCTTCTTCTTCACACAATGAACCTGTGTCTGTGCTGTTGCAAAAGAGAGTGAATAGGCGACAAAGTGGTTCAGTGTGGTTGAGCAACAAGGGTCGACGGTGAATAGCGCTAGAGAGATGGTGGTGTCGGCGTTGTTTGGAGAAAGAAGAGATAGTGTCAATGACAGAATACGGGATGGAGAGTAGCATGATGGTTGCCTTACGAGTTGTAATTGTGAAGTTCTGTGATGGCTGGCGTGAGGAGCAGAGAGTAGGGGAAAGGATGAAGTGGAAGAGAAGAAGCAATGTCTCGCGCTGAGAATGCGAAAGGGGAATATGGAGCGATGGTGATGGTTGGGACAGAAGGGGATCGAAAGAAACAGGGTCTATGAGGGAAAGAGTGACTATGCATTGGCTTGGCTAGAAGAGAATGATTGTGGCGGGATGGTGGCTCGAGGAGGCATTATCTTTATAGGTCAAGTCGGAAAGAGATACTGGAGCCCAAAACCTCCTCCTATAGCAACCTTTTTTTTTTTTTACCTATTTCCTTCCTTTCTCTTTCCTAACGGGTTTCAACTTAAAATTCTTGGGAAATTTGGCTTCCATTTTTAAGGACACGACTTTGGACGTGAAATTAGTTCTTTTTTCTCTTTAGTATATCATTAAAATACCTGTCAAATACCAAAATACACACCATATAGTTAAGTAGAAAATTATTACAAAAATACTTGAATTAACTAAATAATCTAACAATTATACATAGAAAAGTGAAGTTCAGAGTGCAATTTTATGAACTCATCAGATTCTTATCAGGCCCAGCTCCCATGTTACTATGGGTAGTCTGATGCTCCCAACCGGGTAACACCACGTGCCACTAAAGCGATCATGGCCTACATGTGCAACTTCAACTCTTCCTCCCTCAATAGCATCATGTGAAATGCCTCCACGAAGATGATGTTGGCTTAGCTCCCTGTATCCACTAGTGATTTCTTCACACCCCATTTTACTACCCCAATTGTTATAACCAAAGCGTCATTGTGGGGAGAGTGGACACATTGCATGTCTTGCTCTACGAATGTTACATCCGAGATCAGATGCTCTACTCGAGCATGTTGAATAAGGCAGTCTCCATAGTGGAAACTTGTCCTTATTTCTCAAAGTGCTCTTTTTCTTGATTAGTTGGTTTGTCCCAATTCGTCATAGGCACTGTGTAAGACGTATATAATGACTATGGTTTTTCCTCGACCTTTACTACATGTTCTTCCATTTCTTTCCCTTGTGATTGCTTCTCATTGGAGCTCATGAATTCCTTGATTCTCCCATTTTTGACCTAGTTCTCAATCTCATTCCTGGGGTTTTGGTAGTACTGAGTAATATGACCCGTGGTCTTTGTGATAAGAACAATATTTATTCTTGTCACGTTTTGACGGGTCGCTCTTGAGCTTAGAAGGCCATTTGATATATTCTCAGCTCTTCATAGTGGAGAAGATCTTGGACAGGCTGGCGTTGAGCGGGGTGTAGGAATGGTACCTTGAATTGACGTTCTTGGTGACATTCTCGAGTTTTGCCTTGTAAGACTCGACCATATTTTTGCCTCGCTTCCTATTGGATTTGTCTTCCTTTTCACGCCTCTTTTCATATTCCCTGCCTCGGGTCTTAAAAGATTGCTTGACTTCATTCTCGCCTCCTTTCTTGGCTACGAGCATTTCCTCGAGAGTGATGTATTTTTGTGCACTCTTTAGTAAGTCTACCATGTCCTTCGAAGGCTCTAGAGTGAGGAAGTTGTAAAACTGACCCCTTTAAAGGCAATAACTGAAGGCGGTACCAGATGTATCATCACTGCAACTGTCGATCCGAGTTAGCTCATCGTTGAAACGAGTGACATATTCCCTGAGAGTCTCACCTTGTTTTTGCTTGAGGCTAAACAGATAATGGGGCCCTTTTCTGATTTGTTGACTCCCCACGAATTGGGTGATGAATGAATTTGCCAAGACCTGGAATGAATCGATTGATCTTGGCTGAAGGATGTGGAACGAATTCAATGCATTCTTCTTCAAGCTTGTATGGAAAACCCTACAAAGGATGGCTTCTGAACTTTCATTTAGTGCCATCACATGATGTAATGGTGTCGGTGGTTAGGTAGATCTAACGTTTCATCGTAGAACTCATGTTTCGGAGGAGTTGAACTTCTTTGACAAACATGCATTCATCATTTTTTTGGAGAATGGGAGAACTGTAAGATCATACAGGATGTCTGGATTGGTTGCCCCCACCCTAAGTGAGTTTTTGACTACAATCTTGTATGTTTTTGGGGCGTTGTCCCCAAAGCCTCATTTGTTCCTCAGGTTCACCTCCTAGCCAGCTTTCAAGTCTTCAATGAGGAAGTTGTCGCTCGCCTAGACACGCTCCCTCGTGTCCTCTTGGGTCATGGATTTGTCCAAATTCCCACCATTTTCGAAAGATGGCTGTCGATCCTGGGTAAGTCACTGCACCACCCACGTGAGATGACTCATATGGAGTAGAACCTAATCTATGCGGGGGGTTCGCTGCAATCGCATCGGTGGATGGGCCTTGCGATTGCTCTGCTTTCTTAATCGAATCGATTTGGCCTTGTTGCAAGGCCTCTTTAGCAGGAGCATTATTGGGCTCGACATTTTATTGTTAGTTCGGGATCTGGTGCTAGTGACCATGCCTTGAGACTCTGCTCGTTCAATAGAGCTTATGTGTTTGTTCTAAGCAAAACTTGTCGTTCCCCACAGACGGCGCCAAATTGAAGTGTCCAAATTCGTCCCTGTCAATTTTTGACCTGCAAAATGAGCAGCGAGGAACCAAGAATAAACAATTGTGGTGGCAAAGGCACTCTGATGATAAGGTCTGGTGAATGAACAATGATGGATGTAGACTGATTAAAATTGGGATTTCATGTGCGTACCTTTCTCATCCCTTTTGTTAACCTTATATAGCGAGTATTTCACTTCTTAATTGATTCTATCGTCGAGGGCGTGAAAGAAGGAGGAGATCTCGCTCAAGATCTTACCTGTCCATGACTGAGTCTCCTTTGGTACTTGGCTCTAATTGGGACCCAATACTTGATTGGACCAGAAGTTGCGCAAATTGATCTTTGGCTTATTATACCCCTTATATCTATGTGTGGGCCTTATTGTCCCAGGCTAAGCTACAAGATTGCACCACGTTGGGCTCACGTAATCTGTGCTTGGGCGCTTGACTTATGGGCTGAACAGTAGTTTGGCTTAGCCTTCGTTGGATTTGGTTTGGGCCTATTTTAGACTGAACTGAGGTCTTTCTGTATTAGAGTTGGCATGTGCCACGTGTATGGTTGCCATCAAATGACTGTTTGATGTCTCGTAGTTAACATTTCACATGAAACAATTAGAATTCATTCTTTTGCAATTTCTGCTAGTTTATTTAAATCTTGGTATATATCCAACGAAAACAACATATCTAGCTTGTTAATTAAACCAACAAGCATCCATTAAATATATGCAATATCTAAAGATTTTCTTAATCAAAACTGCAAATCTAGTTCATTAAAAAATACAAATATACACATCTACAATGTGAACATATATAAATAGTTAAAAAAAAGCAAGTGGCGTTTGTTTTTTAAGTGATTATAAGCTACCTTCTAATTGGAGTTGGAAATTCTGAACGAGTTGTTTGTTTTTTTTCTGAATGAGCTGCTGATTAGAAGTTGTAAAATTAAAAGTGTTTGTGTTTTAGCAGTGTTCTAAAAAGCGCTAGGCGGTGGGTGGGCGGCGAGCAGGTGACTAGCGCCCAGGGGCCTAGGCGGCACCTAGGCGGTCTTAGGTTTTGTATTATAATTTTAATAATTTACAAAATTAAAGCATAATACCTTATCAATTACATCCAATTTAATGCCAAGATACATATGCAAAATTTAAAAACATGAAAAATTAACAATCATGAATAAAATTTATTAAAACTCAAATGACTGAAGTTGGTCATGATGGGTACTTTATCCAAAGTTGAATTTGTGGACAAATATCCAAACCTATTGTTTTATTTTTCTTCAAATTGCATTAATAACCTCAGTCATGTTTGATAAAATCTACATTACTAAAATTGGTACCGGCAGATCCTTTGAGAATTTCATTAAGTAATCATCCTTTGCTACATTTAGACATATACTGAATAAAAAACAATTAAATTATTTATTTCTAAAAAAGGTGAAAGAAAAATAAAATAAAAACACAATCAGCCTTATTAAAAAAATAAAATAAAAACTCGCCCAGACCGCCTAGGCCGTCCAGACCCCGCCTAGACCACCCAGAACTCGCTCAGCCATTAATCTGGGCATTTTTCTACCTTCTAGCGCCTAGGCGGGCGCCTAGGCCGATTTTTAGAACACTGGTTTTTAGGAGATGTCATAAAGTTATTTGACATTATTACCCAATACCACAACTCTCATAAACTACCAGAATTAACCTCCTTTTTAAACTCTTTTCTCTTCTCCAAACACTATTGAGTTCCTCTTCTACCACCAGAAACTATCCAATATCTCTTTATATTCCTTATGGATAACAATTGAAGGAAAATAAAGTGGAGGGAGGGGAAAGTGGTGGTGGTTGTGGCAACATTTCTTGCATGATAGAGAGGAGATGGAAAAGTAGGGATGGCCGGTGGAGAAGAGATATAACATCAGTATTACAAATTTATTGTGAGGTTATTATAGGAATGAATTTCATTAGGCACTCAGTGCTAAGTGATCAACACCCCCATGGTGCTACTCCAATCAGAAGTTCAACTTCTAAGTAGAACTAAAAACAAACACCTTTGGTAGGGTGTCTCACTTCTTATTAAGAATTCTGACTCCAATCAGAACAAAAAAAAACCCACTTACTTGCGGGTTCATTTCAAAAGATAGAGATAGGATGGAACTTCTTCAACCCCTAATTTTGTATCTACAAAGTGTCAATAAGCAATACATCACTTATGGGCACCAAACAAAAAACCTAGACATCTCATATATGCAATAATAACAAATAAAAAAGAATACATACCTAGATATGTAGGAGCACGATTAAAAAGTGGGCAGAGGGCATGATGGAGGAGGATGGGGCGACTAAGAAGCATATACCAACGAATAGAGGGAGGACAGAAGAAAATTGCACCCCTGGATTCGTTAGCTTTTGAAAGAGAACCTACAAAGGAGAGTTACGGAGATAGGCGTTCCCTCTTCTTCTTTGTTAATGACTTAGTTTTTTTTACCTAAATTTTTTCTAATATCTTTCTAATTAAAAACAACAAAATATAGTAATATTAATAAATATATAGGTTTTTGTTAGGTATTTTAATTGTTAAAAAGGTCGAAGAACATAATTTTGTAATTTAAAAAAGCAATGACAAAAATAATTATAGTAGAAACATAAAAATGCAATTAGGGGCTACACTAATATAGTAAAGTTTAATAGGATTAAAATTAAAATTGTGTTAATCAACTCACAATTATCTACTTACGGCTCAGTTTTTAGGAGTTCCTCATCATTTAACCCTTTATTTGTTTTATTACAATTTTTACCATTTTATTGATCGATCTCAAATCATACCAGCAGTGCATGATTATCTATTGAGTTAAATAGCAACAAGTATAGGTTAAGCCCCACAAGAATAACTTTAAAATTGAAAAACTAATTTTCAAAACTATTTTAAACTTAACGTCGTTAGAAAAGAAGTGATTGTGAAGTGTTTGACGTTTGAATTTAAAGATAATACGAAATGTTAAGCAAATGAGTTAAAACTAAGTGTAGAAAAACTTAGAGCTGAAGAGATCACCACCATGGGTTGAAGGCTATCTTATGCTAATCTCAAGTTTATTTTCTTCCAAATCTTAACTCATCCTTCGGTAGGTTCTCACCTGACCTAAGGATGGAAAATATGGCAATGAAGTTCGTATACTCAAACCAAATGGATAATCATTTCTAAGCATTATAAGCATGATCTAAAAGCATAAAAGTAATTCATACTTAAATGACACACCTAATATCTAACAAATCATGTATAAATCTCATATTATGACTATACTTATATAGAATTCCGAAGTGGATTTGTTGGACTCATACATAGTGAATGCATCTTTAATCGATGACTTTTAGAAAGATGAAAGTAAAAGCAAGAAATGTATCCATGATGATGAAAAACACAACTAAAATTAATTCCATTAAACAATAACTCCAAAGTGCATAAATTATGCTAATCATAACATAGATCTAATAAACATGGAAGAAAATAAGTTGAGAAAACCTAATCGAGGTCATCCTCCCATGGGTCTCACTCACACCCTAAGAGGATTCTTAGCCACTCGGGTAAACCTCAAGTTTCTCATGGTGATAAACATAAATAACATTGTACTAAGCATTACGAATAAAACACTCAAATCTTTACAACTTTCTCACATTTGGTTCACAACTCTTGGATGATCTTTGCATGGAATGAAGGTGCCTTTATATGGTGCGATAAGCTAGTAAGTTGAGTGCAATAGCTATGGCTATTTAGCTTCAAAATTTGTCCTAAGATAAGAAATGCCATCTGAATGCATGGTATGCATAGTAATTTTGGAGGCTTTGTATAAAGTTGTGGTAAACACATGTGAAATAGACATTAGGGAATAATCATTTGGTGACATGAATTTTGACTTGGAAATGAAAAAGGATTTGGACCATTAAGAGATTGAGTTTTGCATGTTAGGCTTTGTTTGGTCAAATTGGGTTAAAAAGCTTTGATGGCTTGAAAATATCCATGAGCCTTGACTTTTGTTTTTCCTTGATTTTCCCTAGATGATGAAATGTCCATTTTCTACATGCTATTTTGTCCATTTGTGTATAGTTGATGATTAACACTTGAATTTCTGCATTATACACAAAGGACACTTAGTGAGATCATTTTATTTATTAATATGAAATAAAAAATATAGAATTAGTGGCCTAAAATGTACAATTCAAAAGCCTATCAAATCCCCCATACCTACATTTTGCTAGTCCTTGAACAAAAGAAAAATAAAAGCTAACTCACTTCATAGGAATCACGATTGCATTTTGTGAAACACAGTCACCCTTTAAACCCCTAGGTTTCCCCTTAGTGAATGAGTTGTAGTCTCGTGACGGTTTCCATAAATGATACCCACAAATATTAGTGATACTTGAAACTCGGACTCAAAATTTTTTTGTCAAAGTAACTCTTTTCTTATTTAACCTCAGAGAATTCCTACTTGATTGCATAAACATTAAGAGATGTATTCTTTTAACTTATAAATCAATACTAAGTCAATAAGTGACCCTAGTAAGCATTACCCAAAAACATAGGAAATTAGGAATCATCCATTTTAGTTTATGTTTGATCGTCTTCTTTGCTGCAAATTTCAATTTAAAAGTTGACATATTTCTATATCACATTTTAGAAAATTCTCTTTGACTTCAAATCACACGAGGTAAATAATCACTCGGAATAAAATCACTAAAAGATTTGGCTATTTCTTTCACAAGTGTGAATATGATGAAACAATAATAAGAAATAGTTCACATACAAAACAAAAGACTAGAACTTGATAATACAATAAATATGATCTCAAGAAGGAATATCATCCACTAAGAATTTTGACTTCATTCATCACAATATTTCTTAACATTCCCTCCACACCTCGGCCATATTCCTAAAGATCAATGAAAGGGTAACAATGAAGGTTAAGGATAAACAAAAGTTCATATGATAACATTATAAGTCTTCTATAAGTGTTGAACTTCATGGATTGACTTAACTCATTTTTTGTTTAAGAGCTTTACATCTTCATTGATTAAAAAATAATAACAAAAAATAATAACCAAAAAAAGACAATGGCTACTTGATTATTATTTTTAATTGGTAACCTTGTACAAAATTGTATTCGAATTGAAACTCTTTGTATTCATTTTAGTACTAAGAAGTATATAACTATCCATTAATGGAAATTAAACTTATTTGTTAATGATGCATCTCCAACCTTCCTAAAAAACACAAGGGTCAAGGAAAAAATTATTGGGTTATTTGTGGGTTATCGATTAGTAGGTTAGTAACAAAAATGCTAATATGACAGCCTTCAAACTGGTTCCAAGGGTGAACAATTTATGGGTATGTTAAAAGGCTTAATCTAGGCAAATAATGACTTTTCTTCATTTCCCAAGAATAACATGGTTTTTATGCCTTGGGTGAACGTCAAAACGCACTATAGTGGATGATGTGGCAGTTATGAAGAACGTGTGGAAAGAATGTTAGGTGTGCATGATTGTCGGTAGTTGCCAGTAGTGGATGATGAGGTGCATGGCATGATCCCACGTTCTCACGTTCATGTGCAATCATCTCTAGCAATCTCAAACCTAATGCCCAAAAAGTAGTGCCTTGGACGAAGGTGTATAAATACAAGAGCATTTTGTGATCAAGTAGTTTTGTCTCTTTGTTTCCCTCCAAGCTTAAGTCCTCAATATCCCCCTTACATGGCAATATCTAACCCAACCTACGATATCAAATATGGCTAATCATCGATTTTCGTCATCCATTCAATTAAACAATTAAAGATTTTTATCCTTTCTAGGTGAAAAGATTAAAAGGAATCAATCTATTTTAGCATAAGCTCGCGGATTCATATGTTTTAGATGCCTTCACAAATAATTTTGAGGACAGCGATGTCAACTAAATACAATAAGTATATGTGTATCTAAGGTTTCGTTAATTTCATTTGGGAATCTGATAAATCATTGTTTTTGAACTTGTATTTATTTATCTTATAACACTCAACAAATCCAACATACTTTTATTTGTTGTCTTGATTTAGAAATCTCTTAAAAAAAATTTCCCTGTTAATTAAGGAGTATTGAACACAATGATATTGCTATTATGTGACACCACCAATAAAAAGGTTTCTGCAACATGTTTCCAAAACTTTTTGGCCAAAAGTTTTGCTCAATTATGGCTAAAACGAACCCCCTCCTAGCAGTGTGTCTCTCTCCTTCCCAATCTCTCATGAACTTTCCATTACTGACATCTCTCCCTCTTTTTTGCCTTTTCTCTCTTCTCGCTCCCCAACATCATTTGGAAGGAGTTTGGTTGAAATTTTTCATAGAATTGATGGGTTTAGTGAAGGTGATTGATGATATGTCAAATAAGACAAACATCTTGGCAGCACACGTGGCAGAGATCGTCCATCATGAGAATAAAGTGTCCTAAGACCAGGCCGATTCATAAAGGCCAAAGAAAACGAATTCAGTCATGAAAGCCCATAAAGGGCCCGTCAGAATAAATCATAATTAGAGGCCCAAATCCAGGCCCGATAAAGTTCTCCCTCAAGGGGAGGAACATTACATAGAAAAAGAGTTGTGGAGGGAATTACGCCTCCACGAACGTATCTTCATAAAGGAGGAGAATGTTACAGAGAACGTCTCCTCACGTTGCGCCTCACATGCTTAAATCACGCAGGGAATTAACAACGACCATTATAAAAAGGTAAAGGGAACATTCGACAAAGGTATGCAATTTTAACTGAGTTCTGTCCAGTTTTACCTCCATCTCCAACTGAGTTACTAACTTAAGTATCGGAGTTCCTTAGACCACCAAATATGTGGTATTTGGCAGTTTAACATTTGTTTTGTAGGTTTTACTTATTAAAGATTGGATTTTGGACTCATCAGTTTGGCGATGTCCAAGGGAAACGACAAGTTTTCCTTCCAAGAACATAATCCATAGCGACAAAATTCGCTCAATTCTAATCAATGGTTGAAAGCGCCCTCAGAACAAAGTGGCACATTCTATAGACCCTCAACCCGACATTAATCAAGACAATCCTTTCACCGGAGAAACTGTACTACCAGTAGTTCACATCACAGATCAAGAGACGAACGTCAAGACGACCTTGCCCGACAACAAAGGGCCACAACCTTAGGAGGCTCGAACATCCCAAACGCCTAGAGGCGCCACCACGAGCCCTCATGTAGACTTGCTCATGGACTAGATGGACCATATGATCAAAATGGTGGAAAAGCACACCCTAGAGCGTTTTCAATCCGCCGACGCCGTTCAAGTAACAACCCAACAAAACCTGGCTAATGAAGTTCCTACACAAAAATGACAGGTGTTGGCTACCGCATTCATTACGAGGTTCATTGACAGTCAACGAATGAGGAAGGGGCCACACTACTTGCTCCATATCGAGAAAAAATCTGAGGAGACGATAAGAGAATATGTTACGTTTCACTAACGAATTAACCACGATTGACGGATGCAGTGACGACACGGCCACCGTTATTTTCTCTGCGGAACTAAAAATAGGACCTTTTTTCGATGCTCTGAGTCCGAAACCCCCAAAGAACATGGCGACCCTATTGAAGACCGCTCAGACGCACATCACTTTCGAGGAGATGATAGCCGCTAGGAAGAACAATGAATCCGAAAGGGAAGCCCATTCAAAACGGCGAGAAAGGAAGAAAAATAGACGACAGATCCTGGGAGGAAAACGTTCAGTCAAAGAAGCACCAAGCAGGAACCTTGAAAACTGCATACGACGTGGCCCAAACATAAGCGAGTAACAACCGTGATGAAAAACACATACAAACCATACACAACCTTGAAGACCAGCCGAGCAAACATAATGAAACACATAACGAAATAGGAAGATGTCAACTGGCCACTCAAGATGAAAGGAGGCCTTGAGGGTCGAGATAAGATCAAATACTGCTATTTCCATAAATATCATGGGTATGACACTGAATACTGCTACAATCTGAAGGATTAAATCGAGCATTGGGTTCAAAGATAACAACTCAATGAATTCGTCGGATTAGCTGACAAGCAGTCCAAAGGGAAAGAGAAAGCGGACAACACTACGGGATCTAAGGAACAAGTCAGAGAACTGACATACACCTTACACGGCATAGTCGAGAAAAGTAGCCAACCAAGTTCGCCAATGACATTTCTCACTCGAGCTGATCTATATAGAACCATAAACGCCAACGCTGTCAAACGAGACCAAATGAATCAATACGACAACTCAAACAATGAGGGCAAAGAAAGTTAGCAATTCAAATGGGAGCCAAACAACAGACAAAATTTGAAGAAGCATATTGTAATACCCGTACTTTTTCACTGTCCTTATAAATATGTTTGTATATAAAGTGTTTCAATTATTATTTTTGTATTCTAATTAAAATTTTATATATACGCAGGTAACAACCTCGTATTTATGCATGTTTGATGTATGACTTTGTATGATGTGAATTTTTTCTATAAGTATAGGATTTGAATAACTTCTAATCTAAAAATGTATATATATATTTTTTAAATCTTATTTCTTTTGCCAATTTGTATTTTTTTTTTAAATTCACATTGCTTTCTTACCTTTCGAATCTCGAGACAAGATTCTTTTGAGGTGTGTATATTGTAATACCTGCCTAATTACACAAATATAAATAATATTTACATATAAATTTGCAATGTATTATAACTAGAGTATGCCCCGTGCCGTTGGCACTCCACATAATTTTATTTTTTTAATTATTTTGTACTGAACACCTCCGTTACTATCCCCATTTTCACTCTAGTGTAAGCCGATTCTAAGTGTTATCTTATTCAGTCAAACTTGAATCAGTTGGGGGGAAATTTTAAACGTCGAGAATGAGACCTTCCCCAATCTTTGAATTCGCCAAAACATGAAATTACGGTTTTTGTTTAAATTTGCATTAAGATGTTCGATTCATTTTTTTCTGGTACAATCGGCTCGTCTCATTGCTTTTAAAAATATTAAAGGCGTGTAATACATTGTGCGTTGATTTAATTGTGAAATATATATTTTTAATATTTTTTCCCTTGTATTGATCATTGATTTTGTTCGAAAGATCTTCAAAAATGCATTTCAACGATAAAGTTTATTAAAATTCGACAACGATGTAGATAGTTATGATAATTTTAATTTTCCTAAAAGAAAAACAAAATACTTTCTCTCTCCGCCACATGTACATTCCACCAACTTTTTTCAAAAGTTTTTTCATTATTTTTGCCCTTCTACATTTTTATATTTACAAATATGCCATCATAGAAAATGAATCTCACCCCTCAAATTCAATACATTTTCTAACTTTCAATCCTAACCATCTTTTATCTTTAACCCTTTTGATTTGACTGTCCCAGTCAGCAATGAATAGTAAAACACCACTCTGAATTGTAATATAGATTTTATAATGTGTAAAACTTGTTTTATTGGTAGTGGTTAAATGAGTAAAGAGTGTGTACATTTAACAAAAAAATAAATTTAGGAAACCCTAGTTAGAGCTTTATAAAAGAGTTGGAAAAACCTAGCCTCATTATTTTCTTTTATGCACACAAAATAATGGGAGGAACTTACGTAAAGAATTAGGGGAAAGAGGTGAAACAAGAAGAAGAAGAAAAAGAAAAAGAAAAATAATGCTTAACACTAGTGAGTCTTCTTCGTTCTCTTTTACTTTTTTAGATTAATAAATTGATTAAGGTTAGGGTTTAATACAAATATAAATCTGAAATATGAAATTTTTATTGTATTTTCGTAGGAATTGGTTGAATTATAAGAGAAAACCAACAACTAGGTTTTTATTTAAATCCGGTAATAAATACAGCTTTGTGCAGTCTTAGTAATTTCATTGGATCGAGATTTTTTAGAGGTCCGCTTACATTCAAAATAAATCCGTAGATTACTAACATACGTAGAAAAAACATACCGTTGGTTAGGAGTTCATCCAACTGTTGGATCTCCCTCGAGGCAGAAACAAATGTCACTGATTGAATTTTAGAAATTAATGTATATAAAAGTTTTGGTAGAAATTAGTGAGTTTTCCTCCATTCTCTTTTCATATATTTTTTTATTGAAAATTTTTTTGTCAGTGATATGGAATTTTTTTATACCTAATAAGCTTGAAAATTAAATTTGGGATGAAGTAGAGTTTGAGAAATCAAGGTCGGAAACATTTTTCAATTACGAGCTAAAACTTGTTTGTGTATTCTATCAGTCTTGATTTTGTGCAGTTTTTCTATGCTAGTTTTGATTGGGTTATTTAGGGTGTACTGTATCATGATATATATCAGACTTTTTCTGTTAGAGTCTAGTTTCTAAAGGATTTTACGGTATCACAATTTGAATTGTGTGCGGAAAGATATACTTGTTTTAGTAACAAGAGGTAAATCTGGATGAATGCAGACAGATGACCTATTTTTTTTTTAAAACCTGTAATGTTACAGACATAATCATGGGGTATGCTATATATGATTGGAAACATCTTTGTGCCTACTTTTTATAGCCATTAACGATAGTCAATTTGGAGTTATAATGTGAG
This sequence comes from Berberis vulgaris, assembly GCA_963556465.1. Classification (NCBI taxonomy): domain Eukaryota; kingdom Viridiplantae; phylum Streptophyta; class Magnoliopsida; order Ranunculales; family Berberidaceae; genus Berberis; species Berberis vulgaris. Next base: position 34,661,260 of record OY747126.1, on the reverse strand, counting down.
AATTATGTACATTTGAGTGATGACTTGTCAAGCTGTCTAGTTAGGACAGCTTGTTCATTTCAGTATTGTTTGGAGGATTATTTACCCTACTGTTTGGCGAATAAAATTAGGCTAGTTACAACTGAGTTGGGGGCTGTTTAAATTGATTAGGAAGTCGGAAGGCTTGAAGAGGGTTTGACTAGGTTTTGGTTGGATAGTGAAACTGTAGTTGAATGCTTCGGAGTGTGTGATTTGAATTGTTGCAGCAATCATCTTCCCCAACGCTTCCTTGGATGTGGAATGGGTAGTGGAGTTAAGGACTTCGATTGTTCTATGAATGAATTATTTTGTTTGATTTAATTCCATGGAGTGGTGATGTGTGTAGAAGAATGTCGAAGACTTGATGTTTGTTTTCTTCAAGTACACTAAAATATGTAGGGATAAAATACTTTTGGTATAGGAAATATGTAATGATTGTGTGTTGGTTTAGAATTGGTATTGTTGTCTTATTAACCTGTGGCATCATGTAGAATGAATTGTGCATTTTGGGTTGAATGTGTTATTATTCATGTCCAGATTGTCAACACCCTTTGTATATTGTCCAAATTATTTTTCTTTACATATACACTAATGGAGGCAATGACTACTAAAGTTTATGAGACTAGTACTGATTGTGTAGTTTGGATTGTTATGCAAATTGACTGGCTAAGAAGTATCATCGTATTGATTGGGTTTGATCCCTGTTGTGTTATAGAAAACTTATTTATGAAAAATGCTAGTTTTCCCAAAAGAATGGGTTAATATTGTGGTTGATTTATTTATGGTTGACAAAGTGTCACCATAAAAGAGTTTTGAGTTTTAGTTGATTTTTTTATTCTCTTTTCCACAACTCCGAAAAAAAATGTGAATTTTATTTTTATTTTAGTATACAGACAGGGGCGGAGCCAGGATTGCAGATAAAGGGGGGCAAATAAATAAATCATAGATAATTTAATTCTTAAAATAAATAAATAAATATGATTAAACCACAACTTAACTGACCCTATAGGGTTTACCAAACCAGGCCCGAAGGCTACAATATTGTTGCCACTTAATATCCTCGTCTCCTCTATCTCGCAGGGAAACTTGCTTTCGCTTCGGTCCGTTGTCTCCACCTTGCAAAGACGGCTTATCCATGACAAAGCACATGTGCTTCTAATAATCAGGTGAAATCTCACAAAATCTTAACTGGTGAGTCTCGAACCTGCGACCTCTTTCAAGGAGAAAAGATGTCCGATCAACTGAGCTACAATTGATGGATAACTGTTAATATTAAGAATGTTACCGTCCAATTGCTTAGCTGAAGCAGGCTACCGTGAAGACTAAAGAGTGTCGATGAGGAGAAAACAAGCAAGAGAGAGAGTAAACCACCTCCATAAATCGATCTATGTCTAATCGAAATCTTATTGTGCGATTGGAGAAATCAATCTCCGTTGAAATCGTCTTGTGTGATTGGAGGGGATTGGAGAAAATCGATCTTTATCGAAATCGTTTTGGGCAATTGAAAAGGCGGAGGTGAACTTGCGAAGGGTTTGCGATTTTGTGTATATTTGTATTTTATTATCTATGAGAGGGGGAATCTAAAATTTTAAAGGGGGGCAAGATTGCAAATATTGTTAGTTTAGTGGGATTTCTTAAAAAGCTAAGGGGGGCAATTGCCCCCCTAAGCTATAAGGTAGAACCGCCCATGTATACAGACAGACTTGCTTGAATACGTGTGATATAATTTTGGTATGCAGACTTGCTTGGTAGTACGTGTAGTATTTAGGAAATTTTTCCATGGATCGAACATCGGGTGCGATGACATGTTCCTCGATGTGGCACCCCATTTGGAACATGTACGCTCCGAGAGGTTTCGAAGGCAAGGGAGACACACTTGGGTGAGGTGTGTTCGGCACAAGAAGGGTAGTGCGATTGTGGAAAAGAAACGAGATTTTTGTATATGTGAATGATTGCCTTAATGGAAGAAACTAAATGCTCATTCTGAGAACTACACGTCTTCCTTAAGGTAAAATGTATTTAGTTGATATTTAAATAATGGTGATTATGACTATGATTTGAAAATAAATTGCATTTATGAGGATTGATAACTTAGAAATTTTATCAGTTAGTTTCTAACCAGTTCGTGCATGATGGTAAGTCTACTAACATTTTTGCATAACAGACTTACCATGTTCGACCTTTACTTTATGAGTGTTGGTAAAATAAATGTATATTTTAAGCATGATAAAAACTTATTAGTAAGAAATGTTAGCCTCGTTGAGGAACTACAAGTCCTTGAGTGTCATTTGGTTGTTTATGAAACTTAATGCTAAATCATGTAACTTATTTTATTTATAAGGATGAAGATTACTCATACCAGCTACCTTGCCGACCCAAGTAAGTTTTTGCTTCTTGGGTACGTTCTTATTAGAACGTAGCCATTTGACCTTTATCAGGTTATAGAGTTTTGGGGCGGCATCTTTAGCGATTTATTTTTATGGAGCAGTAACTCGGTTTTTTTTTATGGAGCAGTCATCTTCATAGAGTTACCCGATTAGAATTTTTGTCTATGTTAATTTTATTTAATGTTTCTGTTGTTAAATTTTCACGTCTACAGTTTTGGGGAAGCGGATGATCCTAATCCTACGTGGATAAAAGGATTTTCGTTTCCTCAAAAATTGGGGCGTGACACCTACAAGCTTAACCATTATCCACGATAAGGCCAACAACGCCTCCTACATTAATAACAACAAAGACAACGCGAACAATTTCCATGAATCGATGAATGAAACCTTGGCAGCAGGTAGTGATGAATGAAACCAACTAGCCAACGTCACACACCCGGTGATTCAATCAAAAGCATTCCAAGTTCATTAGCTATCTCACGACAACAATACACGAACAACGAAACTACAGAGAACCATGGAGGAAAGTTATAGCGAAATGCTAAAGCCACTCAAGGTAGAACAAATTAAGCAACAATCAGAAAGATACAACACAGACTCCGCAACATAACTTTGTGAGAAAAACTACTATCATAGATTGTTAAACACTCGAAATGGGGTTATCAATAAAATTCCAAGTTCAAAACTCCCCATCTTACGCCCAAAATTGTGGCATAAAGCCAGATAATGATAAGAAATCGGAATACCAAGCCACAAACAAGACGTCGGGACATACGACACAAAACTTCTTGTTTGATCAACCACGAAGTTAAAAGTTGGGACGAATCAGTCAACTTATTCAAATAAAATTCGAGTCGACTAACATGTCAGACAAACAAAGTTAAAAGTTGGGACGAATCAGTCAATTACTTATTCATTCAAATAAACTTCGAGTCGATTAATACGTCAGACGAACGAAGTTAAAAGCTGGGACAAATCAGTTAACTTACTCAAATAAACTTTGAGTCAACTAACACGACGGACAAACAAAGTTAGAAGTAGGGACGAATCAGTCAACTTACTCAAATAAACTTCGAGTCGACTAAGGTGGGGGTATTCAATTCGGGATTTGAATGGACTCTGAAGAATTTTAAATCTCGTGGATTTTAAAAGGTTTCAAATGATTTTACAAAATCCACTGGATTTTGATGAGTTTTAAATGATTGGATTTTGTCGATTTTATAAAAGTTTGTTATAGATTTCTATGGAGTCTTATAAATTCAATGGATTTTTATAAATGTGTTATTAGTCATAAGAAACAATAAAAAAAAATCACCTACATTGTTATTCATGCCAATACAAATCATAAAACATATCTCAAAACATCAATTAAACAATTGTTTGTATGTTACAAGAATTTTATTTCAAATTAAAAAAAAAATCAAATACATTGAAGATGGTCCAAAAGTAATACAAATAATTATTTTACTTCAAATTGTTATTCGTGCCACCTCTCGTCCCTTCTTATTCTTATTCTTTTTCAATCACCAACGCCACCTCTCATCCTCCTCATCCCCCTTTTTTTTTCTTCTTCTTCTTCATCAATCACCACCTCCACCTCCACCCATTTTCATCTTCTCATTCTCAACTTCCTCCCACTCACCTTTTCTTCTTCTCTGTTATTTTCTTTTTTTCTTCTTCTTCTCTTCCTCTTCCACATTTTTTCTCTCTTTGTTTTTTTCTTATCTTTTTTTTTTCTTCTTCTTTTTTTTGCCCTTGCGAAGATTTTGGCAAGTGGGGAACCTCTACTAGCAGGAACCTCCGCAAGAGCGAAGAAGAAAAAAATGGAAAAAAAAGAAGAGAGGAGAAAAATAGAAAAATAAGAAAAACAAAGAGAAAAGTAGAAGAAGAAGAAATCAGAAAGAAAAAAAAAAGAGGACAAGAAAAATAAAAAATAAGAGGAAGAAAATGAGAAGAATAAGAAGAATAATAACAAAAAATAAGAACAAGAACAAAAGAAAAGAGGAAGTGCGGGTGGTGGTGCAGCCAGCGGTGGTAGGGCATGGTGGTGTGGACGAAAGTTGTGGGGAGAGGTGGTGCTGCTCTTGTGAAGAGAAGAGAAGGGAAGGTGGTGGTGTCTTTGAGCAGATCACAAAAAAATGGGATGGTGGCGTCCTTTAGCAAAAATGGTGGTGTTATTTAACAATAGCCAATACAAATCCGTTGAAATATGAGGGGGGGAGGTTGGATTTGGAATAACTCTTGATATATATACTTTTCACTCACAAATCCTTCAAAATCCACAACTTTAACAAATTCATTAAAATCCACTACTTTTTTAATACCCCTTGATTTTGGTGGATTTTTGAAAAGCATGAATTGAATACCCCCTGATTTTGATGGATTTTAAAACAATCATTTAAAATTAGTATTTGAATACCCCTAGATTTACATGTATCATTTTAAATCCTTAATTGAATACCCCTGAATTTTAATAGATTTCAAAAACCAACACAATCCATTAAAATTCGTAATTGAATACCACCCCCTAACACATCAAACAAACGAAGTTAAAAGTTGGGACGAATCAGTCAATTTATTCAAATAAACTTTGAATCGACTAACACATTGGACAAATGAAGTTGAAAATTGGGACGAATCAGTCAACTTATTCAAATAAACTTTGAGTCGACTAATACGTCAAACGAATGAAGTTAAAATTTGGGACGAATAAGTCAACTTCATCAAATAAACTCCGAGTCGACTAACATGTCAGACAAACGAATTTAAAAGTTGGGACGAGTCAGTGAACTTATTTGGCTCTATATGTCAAATCAAGAAATCCAAACATACAAGTCAGAATATAGCCATAGAGGCTCCCTGGCCGAACAAAATATTGGATCATGAAACGAACAAATCAACATATTCAAGTAAAACTTTGAGTCAACTGATATGTCAAACCAGAACTTCTGGTTTGATAAACCAACGAAGTAAAATTTTACGTTACTAAAAGAAGAAAGCATGAGTCAATACTTTAGAACACTTTGTCTTACGAATATTCGAGGGTACGAATGAGGAAGATCCCTCGATTGACAAGAACAATAAAGACTTCGGATGGTCGACAAACAAGCGCAAAAATAGATAAGCCGAGCTCATCAGCAAGAGATTGTAACCCGAGCGGAGGCACTAAAGACTTGACAGGAAGAACACACATATCATTTACAACGGGTCAACGCACATGACCCAAGATAAGCCACGACTTTGAGGAGAAAGCGCACGAAGCAAAAATGAAATAAAAGGCAATACAAGAAAAGTTTCTCATTAATGAAATCATTCCATTAAGTCTGGGGAATAAGAGTATACATCTTGGAAAGAGATGGAGAATAAAACAAAAAGTTCGAGAAGATACAGTAGAAGCAGCAAAAGCATCGAATTGAAGAGAAGCAACAACACCAACGGCATGAGGAAACAAAGTTATTTCATCAACAACAAGAGCAGGGGAGGGAACCTGATTGAGAGAAAAGTGAGACAAGGTTCTCCCTTCACCTACGGAATTGCTTGGGAGAACAAAAATACATTCCTCAACATCTTCATCTTTGAAGACTAGATCAACTAAATGACAATACTCAGATAAATCGACACCAAGCCCCTCAATATAATAAAGAAGTTCGACTCGGCCATCAACAATTCTTCTCTAGTCTTCCACCTCCGCAATCCTCAACTTATTCTTAGTGGCAGCGAGCTCCCTTTTTGTTGAAATCAACTGCCCTTGAGTAGTGGTTAGCATGGCTAAGATATCCGATTTCACTTCTTTAAGAACGAAAATTAATTATTCCACCCGCCCTTCAACAATCCTACGATTGACAGATTGCTCAACTATAGAATGAAAAAACTTATCATGGCCAGCTTTCTCGAGGGACAACTTTTTTTCCAGCTCATCCAATCGTGCACGAGCCACGTCCAAATTGGTCTTCAAAGCCTCAAACTCCACAGCAGACTTATCTCGTGCAACTTCTGCTCCCTTAAAGAGGCCAAAGCAGCCCCAGCTATTTTCTCCTGTTCCGTGCATTGCGCCTTGAACACGTCAAACTGGCGAAGGACATGATAAAACACCAACAACAGTGCCGCCAACTTTCTATCGAGAGAAGCCACCTGACCACAACCAGCTTTGTACTCCGATACCATCACCCCGGCATAGGTGAGGTGATTCATCGCATCCATTATTTTCTTAAGGCCATAATCGAGATGGGTGCTAGGATCCAACACTGGCATTGAAGGTCGTCCCACTTCCCGCCTTTTCCATTCATTGATCAACTTACACGCACCGTCCTGCACGTGAAGCTGAGTAAACCAATAGAATTTTCCATCTGATTTGATACGAATGTCCTCCGGGATGGGCTCCGTCCAACTAATTAGATGATGAAGGGCACAGGGATCCGAAGGCACCAAGGAACTGCCCTCATCAGCCGGAATAGTAGGCGAAACACAATTATAACCGAAAAACCACTCTTGCCTTCTAGCTGCAAGGTGGTCACAACAGGAGAAGAACGAGTAGTGGCGGCAACATGAAAAAAGGAATTCGGACAAGAGGGGGAAGAAACTAAGAACCACGTCGCATCATCGACATGAATGGAAGGAGATCGAGAAGGAAAAACCTCAAAATTCAGACTATGGTCATCAACCTACATAGACTGCTCTACTACCAGCCTAAGCATCTTATCATCGATAGCCCGAGGGTCGTTGTTAGACCATATAGTAACATCGGGAACACCTTAAGCGGAAATAAGCCTTTTTTCATTGTCATCCAAAGGATGAGTAGTCTCCTTCTCACTCCTCTCCAACTCCAAGTTCATCTTTTCAACCTCTTTTATAACCTCCCTACCAGAAGAACTCGGACAAGGTATTGTCCGAGCAGCACCACTATTTGAGAGTCATTTTTTCTTTGAAAAATAGGCGGGATTCATCAACAATTGCTTTGACGTGCTAGCAAGCCTTGGGAGCTACCTCTTCCTAGAAGTCGCGCCAACAACACTGGTGCTAATAAGAGCATCGAGATCTATAACATGTTTGCCCGAACTCACTTCCTAATCAATGTTAGCATCACTAACACCAGCAGAAGCAACGCGAGCAACAATCTCTTCAGCACGGGATTCAGTGAACAAAGCCCTCTCCGCCTTGTTCATATGGTAAGCCACTACACTCCAAGATGTCCTCGGAAAAAAATGCCTCCACGGGAAACACAATAAGCTTCAAAAATTGATCATTGATCTTCTGCTCCTCCGTAGTTAACTGTAGATTTTTCTGTTTGTTGGGGACTCGAAACGATCAGACGAACTCGCAGTTTGAAGTAGCCAGATTTTACAAAAGCATAAAACCAGAATCTCGACCAATCTTTAATATCATCATTGAGCTTCGCAAAACACCCAGGAGAACGTAGGAAGCAAATGTCCTTGTTCACTAGCAAACCAACCACTGAGTGCAAAATTCTAACCATCAAGAGAATGCCAGAGAGGATGGCCCCTCCCATAAGTAGAAATCATAACCCTCCAACCATTAGGACCCATTTGAGCAGGAGGAATGCCTAAGAAATCTAGATATTCCCAAAACGACTATGGGACTGAGAATTGGAGGCAAGATAGGAACATGCTTGGATAGAGTGCAATCTACCCAAACCTCGGACGACACGAACTATCGTTTTGTCCAGGCAGAACGATCTCAAGGCCGGGTGGCAAGTTATAGACATAATGGATATCATCCAGCGTCGCCTGAAAAGCTTTCTTGGGTGAGAAGTAAGCTTCACAGGTAGCAAGCGCCTCACCGCTCAGAATATCGCCAACAAACATTGCTAAAGAATGAAATTACAAGGAAAATGAATAAGGAGAAAGAAGAATAAGCCTTAATCTCGAAGATGGCATAAAAAGAGAAACAAATAGATCATGCCTTCTTTTTATAGAGAGGACCAACAAAAATACCGCTCGTAAGATGAGGTGCGGGATATGATGACTACACAAAATCTCAAAATACGCACGAAAAATGAACGGGAAAACAAGAGATCGGGATGTCTACTCACTAAAAGCTGCTAACGGCATTAAATGCAAGGCAATGATGATGTCAAAAGTCCAACCAAGTTAGTGACCACGTTAGCATACCCACTAGCTAAAGGGGGAAGTAGCTGATGATACATCAAATAAGAGAAACATCTAGGCTACACACATGTCAGAGATCGTCCATCACGAGGATCAAGTGTCCTAAGACCCAGCCGATTCATAAAGCCCTAAAAGGGTCCGTCAGAATAAATAATAATTAGAGGCCCCGAATCCAGGCCTGATAAAGTTCTTCCTCAAGGGGATGAACGTTAGATAGAAAGAGAGTCGTGGGGGGGGGGGGGGTTACGCCTCCATGGACGTATCTCCATCAAGAATGAGACTGTTACAGAGAACGTCTCCCCTTGTTGCGCCTAACATGCTTAAGTCACGCAGGGAATTAATAGTGACCATTATAAAAGATAAAGGAAACATTTGACAAATGTTCGCAATTTTAACTGAGTTATGTCATGTTTTACATTCATCTCCAACTGAGTTACTGACTTAAGCATTGGAGCGCCTTCGGCCACCAAAAAGGTGGTATTTGGCAGTCTAACATTTGTTTTGCATGTTTTACTTATTGGAGATTGTATTTTGGACGCATCGGTGATGATGGTAGACTTGAAGATTATATCAGTAGACATAAGGGTGAGCATGTAGCCATGAGGTTGTGCATTATGTTTCGTTCATAGAAGAAAATGACGAAGATGAACAATTTGGAGATGAAGAACAACCCACTCCACGTGAGATGAACTTGCATGGGGTTCTTATTATTGTTGTGATTATTGTAGTATCATGGTTAATTTGTTTTATCATTTATATTTGAAGCCACATTCTTATTGTTAGGGTTATATATAATTTTTGTTGTGGTAGGTGGATTTTTCTTTTCTAAAATTTGTTTTTTTTGTTAAACCTCCAGTGTGGAGTGGCAACTTTGGGACGCCAAACCTTTATTACTTTTCAAAAATAATACAAGACAATGAAGGTACATTACGACTTTACTCGTGGGATAACTCAAAATATAAAAAATAAAAAATAAAAAAACTACATTTTTTCTCTTCCTAACATAAGTAGTTTTACTTTTATCAAGTAAGAGGAGCGCCCATGGCCTCGCAGGAAGTAAAACCATATCAGATTCTTCAGAAGCTTTCTCAACCATCGCCAGCCTCGTCAATGCATTAGCCACAACATTTGTTTTTATGTACACATGCTTGCAGTTGTAATTGAACAATCACTGATCTCCGTGATATCCTTCCACATATTCGATAAATTCCATGGAACTATGATTTCTTGAAATTTCCTTTGTATAACTAGATTAGAATCTATGTGAATATTTATTCTCTTGATACCACGTCTCTGACAAAACCGCAACCCTGTTTCTGCCTTGTTATTTGTCCCATGTCCAAAAAAACTTGCATTGTTCCGAATTAATCTCTCAACTCGTCCCTAACCACAACACATTTTGTCATTTTCAATGGAAGATCCATCAATGGTAAGAGTAAACAAACCCACAAGCGGGAATGTCCAATACAAGACTAACAACATGAACACATCCACCACGACTGGATGTTGACCCAGTTTAATGAGTAGTGGCTAACTATCAATCTTCCTCTTAGGGACGGACCACTTCGAAGCCAATTTGATCCAATAATTAACTCTAAGAATAACATAGGATGAGCTCTACTTTTTACCCTCATAGAGTTTTTTATTTTGTTGCAACTATATCTCCCATAAGATGAATACCAGAGTTAAATTGAAAATCATACATGTTTGTGTTCTCTTATCCGCCTTCTTACACCAAGTTGTGAATAAAGAATAAAAATGTCGTCTAGCGTGGACTTCGAATATATTTTCAAAATGAAACCAAACATTTTATGCGAAAGTGTTCTTGATAAATAAATGTTTCATGGTTTCATTTTCAACCCCACTACAACAACACTTGGATGCAAGACAACAACCAATCCGTCGAAGTTCCTCGTCCACTGGCAAGGCACGCCTCAGCACCTTCCATGCTATAACTGAAATTTTCGATGGTAAAATTGGATGCCACAACAACTTCTAAATTTGGTCCTCAAAGTCCTTGTCTCTAAAAATCTACACAGTGGAGCTGATTGCAAATAGGCCGTTAGCACACAGGTCCATACTCTATTATCGAGCTCATCAGGTACACCATGCATACGTTGGTCAAACAGCTCTATAGCCCTTTTTTTGCATTTAGGCCCAAAAGAAACAAACAGTTTCCTTCACATTTCTTTTAAGCTCGGCCATTGGTCTTGTTCTACCACCCAACCTACCCGATCAAATTTGTTATCAGCATCTCAATGTTCCTTGAAAAAGTTTACATTTCCTTTCCTGGTCCTCCAGGTTGAGAATTCAGACAATATTGACCTAAACTCCAAAAAGCTCTTTAAAAAAGATACCAATCTTTGGAGTCTGCTGGTTTAAAAGAACGTTCCTTTGCAAATATTTTCTATGAATAAAAATAGCCCAAAGAGGATTAGTACTCACCATGTTCCACAAAACTGTAATTACACAACCCAGATCACACACACCTAGTCCACCCTCCTCATTCGGTAAGCTCAACCTTTTCCACGCCATTCACTTTCTTTTAGACCTTCCTTCATACTTACCCCAAAAAAATTCTGATATGATATTTTGTACGGACTCCAAAACCTTGCAGGCACATATAGCAGCCAGAGTGTATCCTGGCATAGCACATAAGAATTGTCTGATAATCAATCTACCTCCTGGGGATAGTAGTCCTGTTTTCCATCCCTGAGTTTTATTTTGTATCTTTCGCACAAGCTCCTCAAAAGAAATAATCCTGCAAAGGCTGCAATGACCTTGATAAATAGAAACTCCGAGATATTTGATTGGCAAAGCTTTGTACTGAAGGCTAGTCTATTGTTTGATCTATACCACTATCTTTTCTATTATTTTTTCATCCATCATAAAAGAACTTTTCCCTCCATTAACTTTCTCGCTTGAAGCGACACAATATCTATTGAAGAATTTAATACAGCCCATGACCAACTTCTTCTTTCCATTCATAAATATCAAGGTGTCATCGGCATACACAAGATGTGTAATAGGCGCACATACCCTAGGCATATAGAAAAAGCCAATTTCATCCGCATAAAAAGTTATTGTCAGGCCTCTACTAAGCATTTCCATTGCTATCACAAATAGCATATGTGACAATGGGTCCTCTTGTCTTAGACCCCTTGATGACCAAAATTGGCCTTCATACCTTCCTTGCATCAAAACAGAGAAATTGCACTTGGTAATACAATTAAAAAAAACTACAGAAAATCAGTTATTAAAACCAAATCTCTGCAAAAACCGAAAACACAAAACTCCATCCCAGCCTGTCATATGCCTTCTCTTTATCTAGCTCAAAAATAACATTGCCTCCATGAGCTTTCTTCCCAATAGATCTTAACAAATCCTTGGCCAACCCAATATTTTCTAAAATAAATCTTCCCTTTACAAATGTCCCCTGCTCAAGTGAAATAATATTTGGAAGAATCTCTACTAGCCTAGCACATAAAAATTTACTGAATATTTTATATGCCACGTTGCAAAGACTTATGAGTCTAAATTTGTCAAAAGTACTCGGTTCTTCTTTTGGGATAAGAGTAATGAAATTGGATACATAGGCATCTAGAAAATAATTTCACCGAAAAAATTCCTTAGCCGCATCTCAAACATCTTGCCAAATAATGTCCCAACAAAATTGGTAAAAACTTGCATCGAAGCCATCTGGCCCCGGGGGCACTATTAACATGTAAAATTAAAATCATTGCTTTGACTTTCTCCAAAGTAGGTTGCTTCATCAAAGAGTTGCAACCATCTATGTAACCAATGGAATATAATCCAATAAGCTGTAGTCTATTTGAGATCCTTTTGGAGTCATCAGCTGATTGCATAGCTTGTTCTCCTATTTTAAAGTTAATTACCATCTATCACCAAATTCCCATCCAAGTTCTTAATCTTGGATATATTTCTCCTTTATTATTTTACTTTTGTTGATGCAGAAAAATATTTTGTACAACCTCCCCTTCTTTCTCACCTGATTTTTGCTTCCATAAAATTTCTTCTTGTAATAAAGCTTATTTAGATTTGGCTTGACATCTATTCAGATTTACATTAGCATTGACTATCCATCCCTTATTGATAGCAAACTCCAATTGGCAAATCTCATCTTCAATCATTCGCAGTTTACTAAACACATTACCAAAAAATTTCATGTTTCATATTTTCAACTTCCCTCTCATATGTTTTTAATTTAGAGGCCAACCAATTACACTCAACTGCAAGTAATCTACATGCTGATAGAATTTAACAAAATCTAGAAAATTACTATCAGCAGTCCACATTCTCTGAAATCTAAAATGAGAATTACTTGCTCTTGAGTTCACAGACAATGGTACTAAAAGAGGCGCATGATCAGAGCAAGTACGATGGAAGTGGTCCACCCAAGTATTCGGTATCATGGTAAACTAGACTGCATTCCCAAAAGAATGATAAAGTCTTGCCTACTATCCCCCTATTGGTTGTTGCATCAAGTCATCTCAACCATAGCGAAAAGTGTGGAGATCTTCTACCCAAATTCTTATTCTCATCTAGAATCACATTGAAGTCAACTCCAATCAGCCAGGGTCCGAAAAAGTTCATTGCGAACTGCACAATATCTCCCAGAGACCTCTCCACTCGGGAGCAAAACACTTGGCATACAGAAAAGATAATAGAAATACTAGGTTGGTACTCTTCCACACCACTATACAATGAATAGCGTGGTTTGAAATCCAATAACGCTCACATCCAAATCATTAGACTTAGGATATTAATTAAACGCAAATATTGTCATACACATTTTACCTCCAACATCTATGTCTGGCGAAGTCTATCATCGGTTCTACAATAGCAAATAATTTGACACTATGTTCTTGAACAACTTTTTTATTCTGCTAAAGTTCATCTTGTTCCCTACTCCTCATACGTTCTAGAACATTATATTGTCAATCATCAGAAGTGGGAGGAGCCGGATTGCTTCAGGTCACCTGCGTTCCCCCACTGAAACGTTACTTTTACCCTTCTTCTTTTTCATCGATTTATCCTCATTTGACTTAGTATGCAACTCCACTTCTATCTTTGTTGAGCTCCGACGTCGATCTTCACTATCCGACTGACTTTCTTATATTTCATTTATTGGAAGAACCACTTTGACATTAATTTTTCCCTTAGGATCAAAAACTTCCACAAAGGAAACATTTTTCTTTTCTTCACCACTATCTGCACGTGTTACCTCCTGATCATTAGCTATCTAAATTCTAGGGAGTGAGGGAAGGAGCGAGATCCCTCGCTCTCTTTTCCTCGCTCCTTCATGCGCTCCCTAGAAGGGCTCCAAGCTGAGACAATTGTTCCCCACTTTACCATCTGGCACACGCAAGTTAACTGACTCAATTGCTTGATCTAATTCTGAAACGCTATAGCCCACTACCAAGCCATCCGTCTTGAAGTTTACTACTAGTAACAAACACCTCCACATAAGCCACCATTGTGATAGACCCTATGACTGCCCTTGCTTCTATGACAGCAACGGTATTTTCTGCAGCCATGTCAATATTGTCTACCTGCTCTGTTTCAGTTTGCCCCCATGCTCTGTTTCGGCGTTGACCAACTATGTTTCGTGCCTTGTTTAAGTAGACAGTTTCTTCATCAAATCTTACTATCATCCTCTGCGTCAGCCAATTAATCAAAAGGGTTTACACTAACCAGAGCACCTACATTTTCCTGCCCACTGAAGTTGGCTTGCCTTTCTTCTCCATGACTGATCTAATCTCTTCCCCCTTTACAATTTTTGCTCCACTGACACCAATATCCTGTTTATGCACATTCGTTCCCTTCGACACCAGTCGATATATTTGCTTTGCTGCAGTGACTTCCTTACCTTTAATAGGCTTGATCAACTCTTTTTTCTTCTTCTGGCTAACCCCGAGTTTCTTCCTGCAATTCATAACATCATGGCCAATTGATGAACAATAATCACAATATTTAAAAGAAGGAAAACTAATTTCTGCCAATATCCCTTGTTCCTGGATTTGTCGATCCAAATCTTCTTAGGAATAGGAACCAAAAGGTTCATCTCCACATATATTATGGCCACGTTTGGTCTCGTGAAGCAACGAGTACTGTCATCAATGAGAAGGAACCTCCCATACGAATCCCCAATCAGTACTTCAGAATCATTGGGTGAAACAAGAGCTTTGCTAGGGAGCGAGGGATGGGTGTAACCACCCATCCTCCTCGAGATGAGCGCATCGCCCTGGAGATGCGTGTTGTCGCTCATCTCGAAGAGGATGGGTGGTTACACCCATCCCTCGCTCACTCCCTCGACCCCTAGAATTTTTGGTGAAACAATTGTAATGGTAGCTCCGGTAGTTCAACCCACAATGGAAAACAAATCGGATCCGTTATGAATCTGAAATCCTGAAAATCGCACAGCCTAAAAAAAACCCTATAAAAAGATGGACGAACCTGCCCATGAACTCTCAATTTTGTTACATTTTTCTGAGGAGATAGAATCAATTAAAGAAGGATGACCTAACACAATTATCATCTGTGGATTATTTTAGTTGATAATTTCATGTTATTTTTGTTTTTAGGGTTAGTTTGATCACTTCAAACCTATTTGGAAGAGACCAACATTTTAGAGGTAACATTGCCTTGATATATAAAATGTTAAGCCTATATATATAATATGTTTATATGTAATACAAACTATATATGATATGTTTATATGTAATTTTGAAAAATCATCTTTGTCACTTTTCCAGGTTGCATTGAAATGGTAGGTTCAAGACTTTTCTTGGTTCTAGCATCACTTCCTTCACCACCTTTTTACCACTGTCAGGGCTTTCGCCACCATCACCACCCCTTACTCCACGCTCAGCACCACCACAACCTACAACATCTTCTTACTTTTCCTCTTGTTTTTTCTCTTCCTTTGCTAAGGTGGCATGCCATACTTTCCTTTGCCTCCAGAGCAAAGTTACCTATAACATTCCCACCTTCGTCAATAAGGGCCTTTGAGTAACATAAGAGATTGATCCACTGCCTTGTTATGCAATGAAACATTTACATTGAGTTAAAACAATGAAAACTTGTATTTAACTTAATGCAAATTTAAATTATAGTTTAACTATTTGATAGAAACAATTATTTTCTTAGGGGACCAGTTCTCATATTCTTTGATAGTTGGACAAAATGATGGCTACTACTATAATGAAATCACTCCAAATAGTCCTCACTACACTCCCATGGATGCCTCAGCTGTGCATCTTGGTTATCACTTGACACGAGATGATTTTCCTAAGCTTAGCGTACGATGCCAATATCTCATGTTTCACTGAGTAATTCTTGCCGGATCGGCCTCTACTCTTCATTTTGGGATTTGGAATCACCTGTAATCTTCCCATCTTTCATCACTCTATATGGGTGACAAGGTTCTTCAACGTCATGGCATAATAAACAACCTTGGAATCATGTGATGTTATGCAGTAGAATTCTTCGTTTAAACAACCTTGGAATCATGTGATGTTAGCACAAAAGGGTCTCAAATGACCTGACCATATAAACATGAAAGTTAATGAATTATGAAAGGAAAATCAAAACACTAAATGGGAAAGATAAAATGAGATGAAACTTTTAATAAATTACTAAATTATAAATTCAATAACAAATTTTACTTCTTCAGAGACATGTCATCGAGACGCTCCATGAGATTGATGATTTATTCGTTCATGGCCCCTACAAGTTGGGGACATTTTAACTTAGCCATGGTAAGGCAGTATCATTCCACAAAGCATTGGCATTATCCCAAACCCTAAAATGGTGGCATATCCAACCCTATATAAACTAAATAAAAAAAATTAAAATTAGTTAGTTAAATATCTTAAATAATAAATGGTAATTAACTAAATCAATAAAGTATAAAGATACCTCCAAAAGCGGCAAATATCTGGATATTTGCTTGATACCCGATTCTGCTAGCAAACCCCAATTGATGATACAAGAGCGCCAGTACCTACTCCCCAAGCAAACGTCCTGACATCATCCAACTTCATCAACAGTTTCAAATATACAGTGTGAACTTTCGTATCAGTAAAGATAGTCATCCTAAGGAAAAATAACAAATAACCCAACAACTTGTTTCTTTTTAAGAGAATCACTTGCTTCATTTTTCTACAACAATATGTTTAATTCATCTCCACAAAGTACTATTCTTCTGGACATGCTTCTATGCTTCACCCGTTGTAATACCCAGCCCATTCACAAAAAATTTGACACATTCCCTTGCCTTCATCTAAGTTTTTTCACAATAACAAACTAGCTAGCGATCGGCAAATGAATGATATGATGGATGTCATCAACGGTGACGGTCATATTTCTAAAAGGAGGGTGGCAAGTGTTTGTGTCAGGTTGTGAACGTTCTGCAAAGGCCCAAAAGGTCACCTTATCGGCATGATTCTTACAATGGTTGATAAAGGGATGTAGACCACTCTCATTGACGATTGTCCTTACTTCTTTTGGCTCATCTCTCAACTTCCAATCTAGAAAGTTTATAAATTGATGTCGACATCTCAATACATATCATTCCTAAGAGAACAAAAAATAACAAAAAAAAATTTCAATGTTCAAATAATATAAAAACAAGAACATTTATATATTTTAAGAATTGGAAAATGTTATAAACACCTTTTCACCATTCCAAATTATGCAAGAAACATACTCAGAGTAATCCTCTAATACTGAATCATCCTTGAGACCCCTAGGATAGGAATCAGTCCCACCATCTTCATCGGAACTAGGAACAAAATGTTACTCTTCACCCCAGTCCTCCTCGTCATCATCGTCCTCTTCCTCCTCACCTTTCTCAACCTCCTCCTTCACAACCTCCGCCTCCGCCTCTTCCTTAGCCTCACGACATCACCTTCACATTGTGACCGAACTTGACTTTGTGATTGGATTACTAGTCTCACCACTTTGACTTGTGTAATAAGTTAACTCACCATTTCATCAACTTTTTTCGTCGCTTCTTTCTTCATCCTCTCTTCTTGCTTTCATTTTTTTTCTTTTCTTACTGAACTTTTTCGCAATAAGCATTCGATTAGACACCGTTATTGGTTGTCTATCTATCGGGTCATCACTACTACCACACCACCGACCGAAGAAGACGCAATGTCATTGTTCATTTTTACCATCCTGAAATTTTAAAAAAAAATTGTATTTATAAACAATATAAATAATTGAATAATCCATTCCAACGTCATGTTCTCGAATTGCAGAGAAACACTCGATAATGCTTCGGTTGGCTTATGAAAGCTCTCCATGAGAGAGTGAAAGCTCTTTGTATTCAATAGGGTAATCATGGGAATCCTTTTCCTCTATTGTTCCAAACAAAAAGTCAAAGGGAATAGATTTATTCGGTCATGTGGGATCAGAAATTGTAAATAATAAATAGTTGGAGATGGGATTGCATGTGTTTACGGATTGAACGAGATTCAAACTGGGAAATCAGTGACTAAAAAGTCCCCGAATGCGGTTGAGGGGCAGCTGACCGAAAGGAAAGCAGGTAGGTCACTTACGGATTTATAGTTTTTCATCTCGGGGGATATGCCGGACAACAGCTCCACTGACCCCTAATGGAGCTCCGGCATTTTGAAGGTCTTTGTCGGTTGGTTGGAATGGTTGTTCCTACTCAGCCCTCCTTCCCTCGCTCAAACCAGAACCTTTTATAACTCTAAATATTTGGTTGGGCCTTCCCTCTATCGGTCAAACAATAAAAATAATTGAATAATCCATTCAAGAATAATCAAACAAATATAAATAATAATAAAAAATTTGCATAAAAATAGGGAATCGCCATCCATCTCGCATGTTTTTTTATAAAGTAAAACAACCTCGCATGAGTTTATGCGAAACATTTTAATTTCCTCGTCGTTGCGAGGATTCTATACTGGTAGCACACGCCCTTGCGAGTGTGTTTGTAAATTATGTAGGGAACTTTAAATTTAATTTTGATTTTGATTTTGACTTTGGAATTCGATTTCGGGTTTTGATTTCAATTCTAAACATACCATCATCATTTTGGGGATATCGACTTACATGTTTGTTTGTGAGTTTTGTTCAAACGAGAGCAAACCAAGTCGCAGCAACCACACAACAACCACCAACGATGACACTTTCATAGCCAACAAAATCACACACCTAATCTCACACTCTTGAAGCCAACCAAATCTCACACATACAAGAAATTGCACAAATCCACTTTATTTGGTTAGGTTGTAGAAGTTAGGTTGTTGGTTTGATTAAGGCAATGAGATAGAGTAATGGAAGAAAAAGGGGTTTGGTTCGTAGTAATTGTGAAGTTAATGAAAGGAATACGAGAGAAGATGAGTCAAATTTTGAAAATGGGAAGAGAAACTGCTGAGTGTGAGAAGGAGTGAGGAAAGAGAAAATTTTGAGATTTAGAGTTTATATTGGTGGTGTGACTGTGCAAATGGTTGTGTTGAACAAAAAGGTAGTGGTGTTAGACTGGAAGGTAGGGGTGTCAGAGAGTCTAAATGGTGGTTCAAAATATCTTTGCCTTCTAATTCTACCATAAAATATGTTTTATGACATAATGAACAACAAATGTTGATTTGCATCGAGTATGTAATATTGCATATCTCAAAGTGTAGCGACTATATTTTATGTAGGATCTCAGGTAGGCTTTTGAAAGAGGTCATGACCAACCCAATGTGGAATACCCATGTCTGGCCCAAACCAACCTCAGGTCTATTCCATGTTAAGCATGACCAACCCAATCTTAACATGTAAATGTCCGGGTTGTAATATGCCCAAATTTATTAATCGAGTTGGTCTTCAAAGCCAGTCATGTTAGTTATCATGTTTATCCCGGATTTAATAAAGTATTTAAAAATAATGGATTTTTTTCGTTTGGTCCCAAATAGTTTATCGTCTAACCCTTAGACTCATATTGACTCAACCAATCAATCTTAGTCACTAAATTTAAACCTATCATGTGCCTTTAATTGGTGCAATCAACGTGACTATGGAGTTAGACTGAAATAGTTTTCGAATTGGGGGCCAGACTTTATTCAACATAAACTAATAAATTAATAAACCAATGAGGGTCAAACAAAAAAATAAAAATAGATTCCAACCTCCCAAAATTCTGACAACTACTAAGGTAAATGTGTAACAGTTATTCCTTCTTGATTCTATATGGATGACTTCACTAAATTTTAGGATAATTAGAGTTTAGGTCATATCATGAGTACTAGTAGAAGGTTTGCTTCAACAATTTGTCCAATAGAGAGTCTAGGTCCCCTGACCGCGTTGGCTCTAACTCTTGTTTGTTGGCAGTTTAGAATATATATGGTTTTCAAAAATATGTACCAAATAAGTATTATATTTTTTGGATATTTAGAGTTTATATTCTATCAATTGCAACAATAACGGATTTGGGTCCTCAATAATAGCGAGTTCATTATTAAGGAGACCCATCTATGTTATAGGTGACATGTATCACTGGACACCTGTAGCTCACATGGTGTCTATGGACTTCCACTAATCGGCTCGACCTCTAACTTTAACAATAATTTTTAAATGTCATTTCTAGCATTTTTCTAAAAATTCCATCTTGATGAGCAATGGAAGGCCTTAAATCGAACTGCACAATACATTTATACGTGTATCTCAAAGATTTCAAATCGAATCAAGTTGAAATGAACACAAGTTTCTGGCATTGTTCCTCACATTTCTTCCAAATTTTAGCTTAAAATGAAGTGGTGAAAAGCTATAGAAAAAAAATAAATAAAAACATGATTTGCACAATACATGTGCAAGTCATGTGTTGTGCACCTTGGTGGTTGAAGTGTACAAATTAGTAGGTTGTCATATAGAGTGCAAATGCAAGGAGTTCCTACCCAATATCTGAACGGTTGAAAACTCTCTACCCTTTTGAGTTCAATTTTTGTCAAAGGGATCTATATGGTTAAGGGATCATCTTCACAAAATATCAGCGTACTTTGAAATTTCTAATTGGATGAAATAGATGGGTGAAATAGGCATGTGTAACTTTCGTTGACAAAATTCTTTGTCCCGTGCCCGTGTATGTATGTCTATACATATTGTTGGTTTAGGTTGGTATGGACTAGGGAACGTAGTTACCCATACCCAACCCAAATTTTTTGGATCAAATGAATCGGTCATCGTTACCGACCCTAATTAAGTATTGCTATCATTGCCCCAATCCTAGTTGGGTACAAGTTCAACCCATCCTTTCCAACCATCATTGTTGAACCTAAATAGTAGTAGTAATAGTAATAGTAATAGTAATAGTAATAATAATAATAATGATGATGATGATGATGATGATGATGATGATGATGATGATTAAATAGTCTGATTTATTTTGCAACTTCGGCTGGTCTCCCAACAATTGAACGAGTAAGTCTTCGACCACTCTCTAAAGCTTAAACACTCCGGTGACTTTTTAAGTTTTGCGATCCTAATAGAGTTTTTCAAGGGTCTAATGGAGTTTTGGAACCCTAAAATGGGTTTTTAGGCTTACCCATAGAGTTATGTATGATTTGGGTAAGTTTTTTACCAAAACCAGACAATTACTGGCTCCAAACTCAATTATTGACGAGAAGGGTTGGAAAAAATGATGTTCAGTGTCTATTCTAACTTAAATGAACTTCAATTCAAGTCACATTCAGTACATTTCAGCTAAAATGAATGTTCACGGAGATTTTCAATGTGGACCCCTTGTGTTTGATTTGTTTTAAAAAACTAAAGATGAAAAGGTGAAACACAAATTTTAACACGAAGGACTACATATTTTAACAAAAAAAGTACTGCATGGGTATGCTCAAACCAACACAAAATTTTCACGTTTGTATTTTGATATCCAAACAAAAGTTTTGTGCATTAATTACTTGTTATGCTCACTATAATTCTAGCGTTGGATCGGTTTTGACAATTTTTTGTGTTTGTTTTGTTTTTCTTTCAGGATGGTTAAATTTTCTAAAGAACCAGAAGTTGCTCTAAAAAAATAGAGTGAGACCTAGTGCCCAACTTGAAAGACAAATATGACTGACAAGGCCAAATTGGACGTCAGACAAGTCAACAACCTTCTGTTTGTGGTAGTGTTTAATACAGAGGTCGGACCAATACTACTGTAGTTGCTATTAGTGATGGTGATGACTAGTAAGGAGGTCTGACCAAGACTCTAAGTGTTATTTCAGATACAGTTGTTCGAAAGGAACATTATTAGAAAAACCCAATATTATAAACACCTCTTTACCAAGGCATGAATTAGCAACATGAGCAAAAAGAGAATGCAATTTGTTCAGTCCGAAAGACTTCGCTAGAAGAAGAAATGATTTGTTCATGTAACTATAAAATTATCCGTGTATGGTATTTACATTAAGTGCCTACATATCAAAATAATTCTTATGTGTTGACATTGTGTATTTTTTTTTTTTCTAAATGCAAGTTATGATCTACATCATTTTTGTGTGTTGTTCATGTTTACAAATTGTTATGCAGCTTAGAATTGGGCACATTGCATAAACCTCAAACAATTGTAATCATTCACTTTTTCTCATTTCTCATTTAACCTCATTGTTTTGAAGAATCGTATACATGCATTCAATGAAGAAGACGATTCACACGCATAAATCCAAGTGTGTATGATGACCTAATCACACATAAAACCATACATTAGTAAAACCATTAGAAAAAAAAATGAACTTTAGTGCAAATAAATACAAAAACTAATGTGTTTAGATCAGTCCTTGTTGATATCGCTAATCTCAAGCCTGCAAAAATGAGCAGCAGTTAAGCCATGGACCACCGTTATGGTGGCTGAAGACACTTTGAAGCTTAAGTCAGATATTAATGCAAGGAAGAGTGAAGACAGTATGTAAATTGCAAAGTGTATGCGTACCTTTATTCTTCATTTCACCATCTTTTATAGTGAACGTGCCCTCCAAAACGGTCCCTACGATCAAAGGCATGATGGAGGGAGAAGATCTCGCATAGGATCTTACTTGTGCATGACTAAGTCTCTTCGGCACTTGGGTCTGTTTATGACCCAATGCTTGATTGAGATAAGAATAGATTTGTGAGCTCGAGCCTGTGACAACGTTGAAATTCGTTGTTTGGGCCTTATTCTCCGAGGCCAAGCCCTGAGACTCGTGCCTCTGGGGCTGGCGTGTCGGGCCTGGGCTCCTAATTTACCGATTGAATGGTAGTTTGCGCATGGGACTGCACTAAAGCCTTTCTCGTGTTAGGGTTAGCCCATGCCACGTGTACGATGGTGATCATATGACTTATTGATGTCTCATCAGCTACTCCCCCTAGTTAATGGGTCTGAATATTGGGCCACTAGCTGTCTCTGCGTAAGGGTATGTTCAAGGTCATGATAATATATTTCGGCGCCTTTTCGGCTTTTATAATGCAGTTATTGCTTGTGCAGCGGTTTTTGGTGATTGTTTCCCCTGCAAGTCAAGTCTATATAGACCTTGTTTGAAGGAGTCTGACCTTTTTCCATGTCTGAGGCATAAAATAAGATAGTTCAAAGAAAGTTCAGTCCAAGAGAAAGGTTATGGAAGGGTTGTTTCCCCAAATCATAAGCCCAAAAAGGTTAAGGTGGGGGTTGCCCGGGCTGCCCTTTCAGCTCCATTGTCTATCGCGGAGAGGGAACTTGTCGACCACTCCCAGTCAATGGTACCTTTTCTGTGCTCCTAAAGAGATAGTGTCTGAGGTTGGCAGTCTACCTCCATGTTCTCCTGCCTTGATGTCTTCCTTTGAGGGGGAACACCTTAGCCTTGCTGGGTGGAGGACCCAGTAGTCTAATGAAGAGCAGCTCGAGCGCACCAATGCTCATCTTCTTAAAGCCACCATGAGGCTTTCCACTGCTGCTAACTCAAGCTTGGAGCTTTGTGCTGTGAGGGGCGTTGCCTGTGATCCGTTTGCAGTTTCATGTGCCTTAAGAAAGTCATCTACTTTGGAGGACCCTCCTCACGGCTCATCCGATTTTTCGCCTTGCTTGGACTAGCAGGCTCGCTCCACTTCCTTGTTGTCTACTACTGGCAATGCGAAGGGATTTGTGGATTTTCCTCCCTCCTCGAAGGTCATAGTTATGAGAGGGGGTACAAGACTCATCCCTAACCCCCAAGGTTCTCATTCCGGTGCTCGCGTCAACTTTCGTGGCCTAGGCACTATTCGCCTCAGCTCTGATGGCCGACATATGTGGCACCAGGACGTTGATCAGAGGAACAAATCCATGCAACTTCTGAGGAAGTATTTTTCCCATTTGGTTGATCGTACGCTGTTGGAAGAGATATCCGCGGGGGACCATCTTAATCAAGGGTTGAAACAACTCATGCAGGTGAGTTAATACTTGTTTATTTAGCGTTGGCTTATTAATTGCACTTTATGTTTGTAACCATGTGTTTGGTTTCTGATCAGGGAATGGCCCACCTAACTTATGCTGGGATGCTTGGCATTGAAGTGGACTCTGCGCGGGACAAAATCTATACCATGGAGAGGTCGTTTGCTAAGCAGCTGCTTCAGCTTTTTGCTGCCCTTTTTTTAAATGGACTCGTTGGGCAAGCAATTGACCATTTTTCGTGGCTTGGAAGCTAAGTTGTGGGAGGCCCGCAATTTTCTTGACAAGGCTCTTGCTACTTAGGCCGACCTAGATGTTCAGCTAAAAGGAGTCCAGGAGAGTCTGGATGAGGCCTAGGTTGCCCGGATTGATATGATGACCAAGCTCGAGGGAGTTCTGGAGATTCAGGATAGATTGGTAGCTGAGTAAATGGAGGTTGTTGACCATCTAGCATCTGCCCAGAAGTGTGCTGCTAAAATCCAGAGTGTTTTGGATCATGAACGCACTGATTTTTCCTAGCAGAAGGAACTTCGTGACGTTGTTCTGTTGCAAATGTCTCAGCTTAATCAGGAATGGGACTTCGAGCGCACAAGCTGAGTTGTGGTTGAGTGCCGGTTGGCCGATTACGAAAGTGGCATGTCTAGAATGCATGAAGAGATATCTGGCTTGAAGGCACAATGGGCGGTCAAGAATAAGGAGCTCCTTGATGCCGCTGAGATTACTAACTTCAACAAGGTTATTGTTGGTAGGCTGGAGTTGCTGGACTACATTGTGCAAGATCATGAGGACTTAGACCTTTCTACCTACAGGCATGTGGTCTTTGCTCTGAGGAGGAGGACTATTCCTTTTCTTCCTCATAGGGTAGCCCTGAGGCTGATCCACTTGTCACAGAGATGACCTCCGATCATGTTATTCCAAAGCCTGTTGCCAATCCTGAGACCGTTCTAGATTTTGAGTTGCAGGAGAATGTTCCTAACTCTACTCCCACTACATGAGCGGTTTTGAAATGAAGGAGAAATGTTATTAATGAGAAAAAAATTCATTTTCCTTTATGTCTATGCTTGCCGCTATTGTGTTTGCCATTTCCAATTCTTGCTTAGATTAGGCTGAGTAAGCAGGTGTACCTACCCCCAACCAGATTAGGGCTTTAGTCTGGACTGGAGCCCTTTTTTGTCTTGTCCGAGCTCATATTCTGTCAACATTAATAACTTAATCTTTTGTAAGAGTTAAGTTGTAGGATAGTCACATTTGTTTGTTCAGGTCGTGCTACCTTAATGACCTAATTGTTGCCTCCCTTAGTAGTTGAGCTTTTGCAGGAGTTGTCTTTAGGCTGGAGACTGTACTTCCTTGCTGGTCTCTGACCTTTGCAATGGTTAGGTTGTCTGAAAGCCATCTCTTGTCAGACTAAAATTCAGTACCATATACCTGCATACTTGTCAGTCTTGAGGAGCACTTGAATTGAAGGCGAGTTGCCTCTGCCTTTCTGGTTTGGGCTCCCATAATACACCCTACTCTCGAATGGGAATTAGGTTGTTGAGGAGTCATCTTCGCTCGAACGGGCTAGACTCTTTGCATTTATCTGGTTCAATCATTGAGATGACTTGAACTAAGAAAAGTTGTTTTCGCCCGTTTGGGCTAGGCCTTTTATTTAGACCCTAATCCTGAACAGGAGTTGGGTTGTTGAGCAGCCTTCTTTCTCCGAACAGGCTGTGTTCCTGTGTGTATCTGACTTAGTCCCTGAGATGACTTGAGCTGGGAAGAAGTTGCATTTGCCCGTCTAGGCTAGACTTTCTAGTAGGCCGTAATACCGAATAGGAATTGGGTTTCTGATGAACCATCTTTGCTAGAATGGGCTATGTTTCTGTACTCTTATGGTTCAGTCCTTGAGAGGACCTGAGCTGAGAAGAAGTCTTCTATACTTTTTTGGTCTAGACTTTATAATATACTTCAATCCTTAACAGGACTTGGGTTGCTAAGGAACCATTTTTACCCGAAAGCGCTAGGTTCATGTATTCGTATGGTTCAGTCCTTGAGAGAAACTGAGCTAGGAAGGAGTATTTTATGCCTGCATTAGCTAGACTTCATAATATACCTCAATCCTGAACAAGAATTGGGTTATTGAGGAACCATTTTTCCCCAAACGGGCTACACTCTTGTGCAGCAGACAAGGTCACTTATTGGGTGATTCATCTGTATCCTGAGCGGGATTAGACATGGCCTCTTTGCACTATCTTGGTCCTTCATAATGAATTATTCAGGTGCAGTGAGTTATCAATAAACTGAGCGGACTAACTTCATTTGAGCGGTAAGTTGTCCATGGATTAGGCTCGATTTGATGCGTCGTACCTTGGCTCCTCGGCAGACTAGACCACTTGTGTGGCGAGTCATTGTCACCTTTAGTACCTTTAGTGGGGCTAGGCTCGACCACTTTTTGGCCATTTTGGTCTTCATGGTTGGGCCAGGTTATCATAAGAGCAGTGAGTCGTCCGTGGATTGGACTCGCTCGCTTGCAATGAACTGTTCGTGGACTGTGTTCGGTTTGCATGTGCGCCATCATGATCTTGTGGTCGGACTAGGCTATTTTATGAGTGGTGAGTAGTCCATGGACTGAACTCGCTCGCTAGTCGTGAACTTTATGTGGACTGGATCTACTTCGAATGTGTGCCATCGTGGTCTCGTGGTTGGACTAGGCTATTTTACAAGCGGCGAGCGTGGACTAGACTCGCTCGCTTCCTGTGAATTGTCCGTGGATTGGGTTCGGTCTGCACTTCCTTTACCTTGGCTCTTGAGGCGGACTAGGTCATTTATGTGGCAAGTTTTCGACACCCTGAATAGACTAGGCTTGACCGCTTGTGCATCATTTTGGCCGCCATGCTAGGACCAGGCTTCATTTGGGTGGTGAGTTGTCTGTGGACTGGTCTCGACCCGTCGTATCATACGTCAGTTTTTTAGGTGGGATAGGTAACTAATGCGACGAGTCATCATCGATTTCAGTGGGGCTAGGCTCAGCCGCTTGTGCGACATTTTGGCCTCATATTCAAAAGTTTTATGTGCTACTCTCATCGTTCCTTACTAGTAAGCCTTTGCCTTGTTGGTTCATCCTTTTGCAGGGGGGCTTGAGCTGTCACGGTTACTTACCCGATAGCTTCATTGCCACGTAATAGCATTCCCTTGCAGAAGACTGATCTCCCCTGATAGTCCCAGTTTCTCCGTTGTTAGGGTATTTGAGGCACTAGTACCATGTGGAGATTATTGTTCCCATTGGGTGGAACCAAGGTCTTCCCAGAATTGCACTGTATGCAGAGGAGGTGTCTACCGCAATGAACTCCATCATAAAGAGTTTCACTAGTTCCCCTGCTCCTAAAGGTAGGATGATGCCCTCGACTGAGTAAACTTGAGCGTGGCTAAAGCCAACCATCACCTGGTTGTCCAATTTCAGCTCCTCATCTCTCAATCGCATCCTTTGGAATGCTTCTAGGAATAGGATATCAGTTGAGCTCCTCGTGTCCACTAGCGACCTTTTTCATGCCCCATTTTAATATTGCAATCGTGATAACCAAAGCATCATTGTGCAGGGAATAGACCCCTTACATATCCTGCTCGATGAACATCAGATACGGGGTTGGGTGTTCTACCCGGGTGTGTTGGACTGGGCGGTCTTTGCAGTTATCCGTAGTTCTCAAATCGCCTGCTTCTTAGACTAGTTGGATTTTCTGGTCCATTGTGTGTACTGGGCAAGACGTAGATAACGTCTACAATCTTTTCTTTGGCCTCCAGAGTCATTTCTTCCTTCTTATTTCCTTGTGTCCTTTTCTCTTTAGAATTTACGAATTCTCTAAGTCTTCCCTCTTCAAACCCATTACTCTATCTTGTTCTTGAGGTTCTGGCAGTCCTGGGTGATGTGGCTGTGGTCCTTTTGATGGGCACAATATTTGTTCCTATCACACCTTGAAGGATCACTTTTGAGCTTGGGAGGCCACTTGATGTTGATGGAGATTTTATTAGCCTAAATTAATAAGCTAATAAACCCTACTTGTAATACCGCAAGTCCACGACTGTCTAACTGGTAGACAGTGGCAAATACGGGTCGATCCCACGAGGATTGACGAGACAATCGAATTCTGAGACTTATTTAAACTAATTTAGAATTGGGGGTTGCAGCAGATGAAAATTACTAAATTAAGAAAACTAAATTGACAACTAAAATTAAACTGGTGAGATGATAAGAGAGTAGACCGAGACATCGAATCCACCACAGGTTCTTTGAGATTTGTGTAATCCAAATTATTGTTTTCAAGAATCAACATGACTAATCTAAAGATTAATCTACATTTGCAATTGATTTCATCAAAGGCATAAACCCCTAGCATTGCATGTCTTTCTACGGCACACACAATTACAAGTTTATTTTAACTAATTCTAAACCCCTAGCATTGCATGTCTTCTTACGGCACACACAATCACATATTCAAATTAATTGATTAAAGCAGGCTTCGAATATCAACAAAGGGAACTTCTTACTACCGATTAGTCTAGATAATTATTCCGGATATAAACGGTGAAAGTAATTTATTGAAATTAAGAAATCAACTGTGTTTAACATTCAAGTATATAGAAAATAATAAATTCGGATACAACAAACTCTAGGAAACCCTGTGGTTTCATCTTCGCCTCGGTGCTGGGTCTAGAAGATCATGGTGGGTGACGTCACAACACTGGTGTATGTGGAATCCATCTCAGCACAAACATGCATCCCAAGAAATAGCTGCAAATGCACTGTAGTGGCTCAGAATATAGTCTAGGGTGCAAATAACCAAACTGATTAAAAAAATAGTTAATTCCCGCCAGAAAAATTGTGCCTTCACCTACAACGATTCGCTCGTCGTCCTACTTTTTTGCGAGCTTCTTCTCTGCTTCGGTACCTGCAAAAGAGATGGAGAGATGGAAGAACAAAGAGAGAGAACGAAGAGACATGAAGGAGGAAGAGGACGAACGAAGTGAACTGGGAGTCCTCCCTGTTTCCCTATTTTGTGACGGATACGTGAGAGAGAAATTTGGACAAGAGAGAGGAGGGGAACAGGGAGCTTGAAATGGTGGTTTGTGATGGTCTGGTGGCGTTGAGACGAAAGAACAGAGAGAATGAGAGAGAGGGACTGGGTTCGTGAGGGGGATAGAAGCACGAGAGGAACAGGGGCAGTGGAGCTCTGTTGCGAGGTGGCGCGATGGTGCGCTAGACTGTGGCCGTGCGTGGGCTGTTTGGCGTGATGGAGCAGGAAGGAAATAGACAAGGAGGACAGAGAAGTGTTCCCTGTTTTGTGCGCGAGGACGTGATGGATGATGGTGGTGCTCAGTGATGTGGCTGCTGGACAGTGGCGAGGTGAAGAAAGAAATATGAAAACAGGGGAAGAAGAGGGGCGGTGATGGCTTATTTGGATAAAATGAAGTAACAGAGAAAGGAAGAGGATGTGAGGCTTGATGGTGGAGGAAGAGTAGGAGGTGGTGATGGCGGGATGATCGCGTTGCTGGTCCTCCTATCGAGAGAGGATCGTCGGCAGGGTGGATGTGGCGTGGTGGCTAGAAAAAAAGAGAAGAAACGTGGAATAGGAGGCAAACCTCCAAAAGGGGGAGAAAAGGAGGAGAAAAGGAAAAAGGAAGCCTAAAAAGGGTTCTCCTCGTTAGGTTGGGTTTGGGTTTCTAGGTTAACTTTTGGGCTTGGGCTTAGGTTAAATTAGGTGGATCTAGGTTTGTTTTGGTTAGGTTTAGACATGTGACCCACTATTTTGTACCACCACTAGAATCAATCAATTGATCATTCCTCAAATTGTCGCCTTAATGCGATTTCATCGTTCACGCTCAAATTCCTACAAAGACATGAAAACAAAATAATTGGAATAAAATATAATAATCGAAACACTAACATATATAAATTAAGGGATATAATATATATTAATTACGTGAATATCAAATACCCCCAAACCTATATTTTGCTAGTCCTCGAGCAAAACAATAAAAATAAAATTTTAACTCACTTTCGCAGGAATCATCGATTGCACTTACCTTAAACGTACAACAAGGCTTTAAACCACTAGATTACCTCTAGTGGACGAGTTATAGTCTTGTGAGGGTTTCCAAAAATGTTACCCACAAACATTATGACTCAATAAATTTTCAAAACATGGTAACTTGATCACTCTATCTATTATCCTCAGAGTAATAATCTAATTGCCAAAAATTTCAGAAAACAACTAACAGTGTCACAATAATATATCAAAGAGTCTAACAACGGTTTAATAATACCCAAAGGTTAAATAAATTTCATCAATTATTCTCAACACGAAGTGTGTGTGTGCATGGCCTTATCAACGTAATTTTCTTTTTCTCAGTAAAGATACAACTAGATAACCTTTGGATAATACGCTTCGACTACAAATCTTTCTTGTCAATCAGAAATTAATCACTCAGAGATTGGTTAGTTATCACTCAATTTATATGTGAGAAAGAGAATAAATTATGGAAACACAAACATCTCACATATAATAATCATGAAAAATTGACTTTTAAAATAATGAAATGAATATGATCTCATGGACAGGAATATCAATTACTTTGAGAATGTTGAATCATACACCATAGTTCTTGTCTATTTAATCTCAACATCTAAGAGCCAGACATTTATTTAAGATCAATTAGGTTTTTATTAGGTTGTAATGAGGCTAAGATTTTGGCTAAAAAGAATGGAAAATGATATGAGAAAATTCTCTGAGAATGGATACACCCTTTAATAAACTCGTGGAGCTCTGAAGGATAAACCAATGTTGTACACCATTACTTTTTCTTCCTTCGAAATTCTTCTTCATTTTTTTTAATTAACATGTTTTCCCTTTCTGCACAATGAAACATTTTGGTCTCGAGGATTCATGGAATATTTAGTTTCAACTTTTTTTTTATTTGCCCATTCCAAAAATATATCAACCATACACATTCTCAGAGACATTGGGTAAGGATAAAAATAATATGAGATATTACTCCATAACAGGAGTAGGTAATGGAGATGGGGTTAGGAAAGCAAATGTCAATTTAAAGGCTCAAAGGGCTGCAAACAGATATTTATTATTAGGTAGACTAAAAAGGCTAAAGAACGGTTCAAAGAAAAAGATGTGTATATCACTTCCTAAGCTCTAGTCGGTATTATGACATTTTAACTAAATAAACCAAGAAGTTCTAGTATGATAATTCAATTTTAACGTCATTCTCAAAGTACTCAATAAAAGAAACAAGAATAATGAGATCATCAACGAAATAATGTGGACTCAAGAAAAGTCAGAGTTTATTTAATAACCCTCAAGAAAAATAGAATGTCTCGAAACTCACAAGGGTTAAGTCTCCACTATTATTCTAAGGTTTTCTAGTTAATATCTTATTGATTAACTTCAAATTATGCTAACTTGGCTTATAGTGCAAGAGTGGTCAAGTCAAAAAATATCATGAAATATATTTAACTTAAAGATAATATCAAACCATATGTTTTCCTATTGATATATAAAAGTGACAAGTGAAAGCATGCGTTCCTTGAATTTAAAGGCATACTTGAAAGCACATCCTCTTCATTGGAAAGGAACTTAGATTTTAAATTCATTTTCAAATCAAAAAAATTTCAAACAATCATAATTAACTATGTATTCAATGGAGATTGAGTAGAATATAATAGTCAATTGTGAAATACATTTCAATTCAAAATTTTCGAAGAATGCAGAAAAACTCATAAACCTCACCCCTAAACATTGTCCTCAATGTTCAAAATGATGATCATGACAAATGTAGGAAAAAGAAAAGATGAGAGTTAGAGTGATATTACCATGGGAAAGTTTTTACCAATTTCGACGAAATCGTCCACCGATGAACGCTAAAAACATAAGAACTGTGGACTCATCATAATAAATTGATAAAAATGAAAAAACAAAATGAAAAAAAGTTACATGCATTAATTGTAAGTCAAAATTGTTATGGAGCTAACGAGTATGAGTGAAATGCAACTAGAAAAAACTCGAAAATCAATCTAGACTAACCATAATGACACAACCGAAGCTGGGTTGCCTCCCAGGAATGCTTGGTTTAACATCATCAGCCCGACATATATTCTTCCTCATCAATGATGTACCATGAAATGACGAGGAAGAACATAGCGACCACTCCCCAAACCTAAACACTTAGTCCACGATGTTGATTAGATCATATAGCATCAACCGAAAAAGTTGAGGATCCGTCCAACATATAATAGCACCCACATGCAGCACAATAGAAACCAACACATCCCTAAAACGACGAAGACGCCATGCAAAATCATAGAGAAAATGCAAACGAACCCTCGGTCGGAAAGAAATCATAGGGATCTGGAGCAAAACGTTGTCACCAACATGGATATCCAACAAATGACTATTTCCTACTCCTAAAAAGGCACATCCTATGTTTGGTGTCAAATCAGAAGATTGCATGTGTTGCACAATAGGATGGTAGAAACTAAAACCATCCCTTAAAAACAAGGGATCCACATAGGTAGCGTCAGTCACTATTAAAGGGATGGAAAAAGGTATGTCTATAGATATATCAGGTGGTACAGGCTCATCATAACAAAATGAATTGCACAAATATGATGAGCTAGACATCTCAGCAACACCCCAAACCTGGAATCAACACTATCTATGGGGTGTATTCTCTCCAAAGAATATTGAGAATTGGACTTCATGAAGGAGTCACTAGGAGGAGATATGTCAAATGGGTCAACATGAAAAGGCGAGAAAGGGAATGGGTTAGAAAGCCTAATAGTATCAGCACAAGGGTTCAGTTTTGACTCACTGAGTATAAGGAGTTCCACTTTAGGTTTCCATGTGTAACCCTGATCCATAATACGGGCTGAATCAAGCAAAGCATTCACTTCCCTAATTGAATCATCAATATTGAAGTGTAAAACGAAGTGAGTCAAACATGTTTCTAAGAATAAAGTCTAGGATGCGAATAACCAAACTTATTCAAAAAACAGTTAAGAAAACCCACGCCTTCATCTCCAGCGAGCCGCTCGTCGTCCTACTTCTTCACGAACTTCTTCTCTGCTTCGATACCTGCAAAAGAGAGGGAGAGATGGAAAAACAAAGAGAAAAAATGAAGAGACACGAAGGAGGAAGAGGACGAAGGAGGTAAACTGGGAGTCCTCCCGGTTTCTCTATTTTGTGACGGGTACGTGAGAGAGAAAATTGGACAAGAGAGAGGAGGGGAACATGGAGCTCAAAATGGTGGTTCGTGATGGTCTGGTGGCGTTGAGACGAAGGAATAGAGATAATGAGAGAGAGGGACTAGGTTCGTGAGGGGGAGAGAAGCAAGAGAGAAACGGGGGCGGTGGAGCTCTGTTGCGAGGTGGTGTGGGGGTGCGCTAGACAGTAACCATGCGTGGGTTGTTTGGCGTGATGGAGCATAAAGGAAATAGACGTGGAGGACAGGGAAGTGCTACATGTTTCATGTGCGAGGAGGTGATGGATGATGGTGGTGTTCGGCGGTGTGGTTGCTAGACGGTGGCGAGGTGAAGAAAGAAATACAAAAACAGGGGAAGAAGAGTGGCGGTGATGGCTTCTTTGGCTGTAAGAAAGGAACAGAGAGAGGGAGAGGAACGTGATGGGGAGGACAAGGAGGTGCTCCCTGTTTTGTTGCG
Organism: Berberis vulgaris; assembly: GCA_963556465.1. Taxonomy (NCBI): domain Eukaryota; kingdom Viridiplantae; phylum Streptophyta; class Magnoliopsida; order Ranunculales; family Berberidaceae; genus Berberis; species Berberis vulgaris. The sequence goes on along the minus strand of OY747126.1, from coordinate 34,627,624 downwards.
CGAGGACGTGAGGCATGATGGTGGAGAAAGAGTAGAAGGTGGTGATGGCGGGATGATCACGCTGTCGGTCCTCCTATCGAGCGAGGATTGCCGACAGGGTGGATGTGGCGTGGTGGCTGGAAAAAAAAGAGAAGGAGGGAAGAAATGTGGAATAGGAGGCAAACCTCTAAAATGGGGAGAAAAAGAGGAGAAGAGAATAGAGGAAGCCTAAATAGGGTTCTCCTTGTTAGGTTGGGTTTGCGGTTCTAGGTTAACTTTTGGGCTTGGGCTTAAGTTAAATTAGGTGGACCTAGGTTTGTTTGTGTTAGGTTTAGACATGGGACCCGCTACTTTCTACCACCACTAGAATCAATCAATTGATCATTCCTCAAATTGTCACCTTAATGCGATTTCATCGTTCACGCTCGAATTCCTACAAAGACATGAAAACGAAATAATTAGAATAAAATATAATAATCAAAACACTAACATATATAAATTCAGGGATATATTATGTATTAATTACGTAAATATCAGATGTCAACTCGATTTTTCGTGGCGGAGAGAATTTTGGAAAAGCTGGAGTTGAGGGGGTGAATTCAGTAAACCTTGAGCTGATTTAGCTTGTGGCCCTATTGGGTTTTGCCTTGTTGGTCCCTTTTTTATCGTTTTTCTTCCTTTTTTATCTGTCCTCTTGTTCGTGTCTCTTCCTCTCATCTGTCCTGCGCCCTGGGGGCCTGATTGGCTTCATTTTCATCTCCTTCCTTGGCGGCCAACATCTCTTCAAGAGTGATATACTTTTGTGCATTTTACAGCAAGTTCGCCATAGCCCTTAGGGGTTTCAAGGTGAGGAAATTGTATAACTGACCTCCCCGAAGGCCAAAAGTGAAGGCGGTGACCGACATATCGTCGTTGCAACCATCAAATAAAGTCAGCTCTCGTTGAAACGAGTGACATACTAGATGGGTCTCTCCCTGCTTCGCTGGCTTCTGATGAATCTAGTGATAAATGCCTTCGCCAAGACCTGGAATGAATCGATAGATCTTGGCTGGAGACTGTTCAACCAGGTAACTGCAGCCTTTTTCAGGCTGGTGGGGAAAGTCTTGTACATGATGGGTTCTGAACTTTCTTTCAGCGCCATTGCGTGGTGGTAATGGCATGGATGATCTAACGGATCTAATGTTCCGTCATAGAATTTTAGCTTTGGAGGGACAAACTTGTTAGGTAATGGGGCGTTCATGACATCCTCCGAGAGTAGAAGGACGGTGAGGTCGTACAAGACGTCTGGATTTGGTTTCCCCAGTAACAATAGGTTCCCAACCGTGGTATGGTATGTTTTCGAGGCATGGTTCCCGTGATCCCTGACGTCCTTCAAGTTCTCTTGTCGACTTGCACTTTGCTCTTCCCTGGGGAGGTTCTCATTTTCTTGGACGCGCTCTTGGGCATCCTTTTTGGTGTGGGATCTCCGCAACTCTTGAGTGGCTGATGTCAATCCTGAGTGAGTCTCTCCACCACCCGCGCTAGATGATCCATATGAAGCAGGATCCGGTTTATGCGGGTGTCAGCCATGGCTGCCTCAATGGCTGTCCTTGCTGATTTCGCTAATCTCGGGCCTGCAAAAAAGAGTAGTAGTTAGGCCATGGACCACCATTGTTGTGGCCAAAGGCTAAGTCAGATATCGATGCAAGGAAGAGTGAAGACATTATGTAAATTACAAAGTGTATGTGTACCTTTCTTTTTCCTTTCATCATCTTATAGCAAGTGTTCCCTCCCCAACTTCCCTGCGATCGAGGTCATGATGGAGGGAGGAGATCTCGCATAAGATCTTACATGTGAATGAATGAATCTCTTTGGCACTTGGCTTTGTATAGGACCCAATGCTTGATTGCGCTAAAAGCAGATTCGTGCGAGTAGAATTTGAATCTATGACAGCTTTGAGATTAGTGTTTGGGCCTTATTTTCCTGGGATAATTCCTAAGACTCGTGCCCCTTGGCCTGGCGTGACTTGGGCATGGGCAACTGACTTATGGGCTGAACAACAGTTTGTGCATGGGTCTGCTTGGGATTGCACTGAAAACTTTTTCATGTTAGGGTAGCCCATGCCACTTGTAAGGCTATGATTGTATGACTGATTGATGTCTCATCAGAAACCCTACGTGGGTGTAAAACACAAAAAATTTGCGTGAAAATGGTTGTCTTGACACAAAAAGTTGTGTTTGCGTGTTCGTGTATTTGTGAAAATTTTGAACAATAAGGCCTAAAGACAAATATTTTCTCGTGGGTATCATTGTTTACTCACAAAAACTCTTGCGTGTAAGTTTCAAAAGTGATTCATACTTTAACGTGTTCAAGTCCAAAAAATAAAGAAAAAATTATTCTTGTTGATGTTTGGGTCCTTATGACGTAGGAAGGTTTTTTTTAAGAAGGGTGTTTTCATGAGAAAATATTACAAAAACTCTTGTCTCTCTCTCTAAAACTATCACTCCCTCTACAAAAACTTTGACTTCTGAGGAATTTTACCTTTTTATATTTGGGTGTGTGAATAGATTTTTTTTTTTTGTGAAAAAAGTAAAGTGTGGGTGTGCCAGTAGCTCCCTACTGCAATTGTCCAATTCATGCATTTAGTTGGTTTTACTGTTGCCATTGTACAAAGACAAAATTCCTCCGCCTATCATGTGGATGAGAATAACAATATTATTACTTTTATTTTTAATATTAAAAAATAAAATAAATAAAGGTCTTGTTTTGAAGCAAAAGGGTGGTGAAATTATACTCTTATGAAACCTTGGAGGAAACTAAACAAGAATGTGAATATTTTCTTTATCAATGTAAGCATTTCAAAGTAATTTACGAATATTGGGTTTAGAAATCACATGAGGGAGATATTTTTTTATATGATTAGGATTTTTTGGTAACTCATAAGTGGAGAAAATGATGTTCTCATTGGTCATGCTTAAACCAATTATGCCTCGTAAAATCCCTAAGAACATTAACAAAAAAGTAGTTCAGTCATTTTATTTCAAAAATATTTTATATGCTTTTCAAAAAATTTCTTGATTTCTCAAACTAATTTTCGAGAAACTATCAGATTGGGTTGACCAAGCTAGATATCCTCAAACTACATGTATACAAATATTATTGTTTAGAAACAAAATAAAAGGGGAGATTAACGAAACTTTGCTTATGGGTGAACCAGATGAGGAACACTGCCCAAGTAAAAAGCCAATATTAAACTTTGCTTAGTCTATAAATGATGTAATTAGGTTCTTTTAGCAATATTAGTATTATAGCAGTATTAGTTCTAGTATTATTGTTATAGGACATTAGTTTCTAATAAGGTTTAGGGTTTATTTCTTGTCAATCACTACAACAAAAAAGCCCATTAATAGCGTTTCAAAAACGCTATGGTAGGATACCATAGCGTTTTAGAAAACGCTGTGTCTGCCGAAGCTAGGGTCTATTATAGCGTTTTTAAAATGCTATAGTAAGTTGGGCTTTAATAGCGTTTCAGAAACGCTATGGTAGAGTCTACGATAGCGTTTTTAAAACGCTATTGTAAGTATACATAGCAAATTTTTTTTTTTTTTTTTTTTACTATCAAATAAATTTTTCTTACATCTCATAAGTTTTATGTCTAGAAAATAAAAATTTTAATGTGCCAAAGTTAAACATTTCCATGAATAGAGGCTAAGTAATGTAATTAATTAATAAACTGTATTACATCGAGTCACAAAATCTATCAAATAATAAAGATAATGTAATTAATAAGATAATGTATTACAATTATGGTACTTGGGATAACAAACTAGAAATTAAGTGATGGTTTTGCCCAGTGGATCAATGAGAATCATGCCAATAACACCACCCGCTTCTCTAACAAAAATGGCTTTTTCGCTTCTAAGGTCTGGGAGTTCAAAAGCACAGACAACGATCTTCCCCTTTATCAAGCTACGATCAAGAGTGTTGTTCTTGCATAAGCTGAAGAAACAGATCAAGACATAATAATTAGCACTATATATATGAAGATGACTGTTCATCAAGCACATTGGACAAGCATATCATCCCTAAAATGTGTAAATGCATGAGGATCAAAACCAAGAACGTGAATCACCTGAATGGTACCAAAACTGCCATACATCTCTACGCCCCAGCTGCGCCAAAAAAAACAAAGTTTATAAAGCTTTGTTTCTGAGATAGAGCCAAATACACTGTGCATAAAAAACAGCTGCAGTGCAGTCCAGAATACGAACCTTGCTGAGGAAAACAGCACCAGCAGAGCAGCACACACTGCTGAAAATTGCCATCAGAGCAGCAGAACAGTTGCAGTGCAGTCCAAATACGTTCTGGCTATTGGGGTTAGCTGTTGTAAGTTTGTCACCTTGACCTTGAAGCAAAAACAATTGGCAGATATGGTGAAGGGCAATAGGAAGATAAGTCACCACATTATACCACTCTACATTCGACATGATATGGAGCGAGGCAACATAAATGCCAGCAACAGAGTATTCACCTAGGTGATCCAACGTCTAACACATACCTATCATCTATGACTCTTAAAAGAAGCTGAATGTGTATGACTTCTTTCTAAGGTTGTTGACCTAGAGCCTGGTCAAAAGTAGGAGTGTACCACAAGAGCTGCTACTTTTGAGCTATTACTCACTCTAGCAGTACTTCTCTCTTGAAGAATTCCATAGGACAACCAGGGTTTATGCAACAGAAATATGTCTTCTACACTACCAAGCTTCCTTGTTGACAACACATCTACTCTCCATGACATTTCTCCATGCTCAAGAATAATCAAGGGGTATCATCATAGTCCAAAACTATTTGGTCTTGGCGATATTATTTCCTTGATGATATGATTTCTTGCCAGATAAAAACCTAGAGCATAATCAGACTACCAAACAATAGACCACACAAGATAGTACAAATGCCAAATTAGCTATGGAACATGTTCTATTTCGGTTTGATACTATTGTCACACTAAGCAAAACTAATTTTCCACATCGCGACAGAACATAAAGGTTTAACTGCATTATATAACCAGGATGATGCAGCTTTGAATACACACATTATCTGTGAATATGGACAAAAAATGAGAGTGAAAGAATGAGTATACAAACCTTCCAGCTTGGACAATGATTTAATAGATAGAACTTGCAGCAGTTGCTCAATAACTTCTTCTGATAATCCAAGTGTTTTCAACTCTTTCTTCATGTCGTCCATGGGAATGTTTTCCATCTATTACAATAAAACACATGAATCTCAGTAACTTATACGACAAGCCTATAATTGAAGCATTTCCAAGGAAGATATTCTAAAAATAAATTAAAGATATCGCCTACAAAGTCACATTGTGCTCATAAATTGCACGTACCATACTTCTTTTGAAAAAAATAAACAAATAAATGAAAAAAAAAACTGCATATAGATGCGTGTATAAGAAATAAGACGACTCAACCATCCTTTTTTTCTTTTTAAGATTATTGACGAAGTAGAAAGTTTGATTTTTTTCAGGACCACTATTAAAAAGATATCAGGCCATCACGAATTCCATCCCAGTTGTACAAAAAGTGATTCAAGATGAAATTGCACAATGGACATGCCAATTCTTGTTGTCATATTAGACTCTTGTAGAGTATGCAAATGCATTTTAATTCTTTAAATAGTGTAATCCATCATTATCAGAATGCAACTTACCTTGTCAATAATGACACTGACTCTGCCAAATAAATTTTCTGGAATGGAGTAAGACTGCAGTACTTCTTTAATACCTGCAAAATGGAGAAATTAAATTAGGATCGGCAAAATTTATTTTTCGTAGAATTGTATCCACGAAATATGTTAAATGAAGGTACAAATTAAGAAGAATCCCAAATACAAAAGCAAACAAAATAAAAGAAATCCATGGGCATCTTATTTTTACTCAAAGTTTTATCCATAGGATATGTGGACCTTCCTGTAATCTTAAATAAATAAATAAATAAAATCCAATAATCATATTAATAAAATTCTCAATCAATTAAATCCTACACCCAAAGCCCTTGATCCATTCAAAGATCATTATTCTTTGAATCAAAGCCAAAAATCATTTGAAATCAGAACAAAAATGGTAAAGAATGACCCCTGAGAACAAATATGAACAGACAAATCTTGAGGATGATATCACCAACTTAACATTCCCACTGAAATGAAAGCCATAACTAAATCAATCGCAAAATGAATACAAGAACCTGAATCATACGAGAAGAAACTCTCCCCTTGGTTGATCCAAACACTTTTTGAGCAAAGTAGTTATGTTATGTTTCATCATCTTAGAACTTGAATCATAGAAGAAAAAAAAAAAGGAATTGGGAAGGGTTTCTAAGAAAAAACCACCTTCTTAAGCATCCTTATCTACCAAAATCCCTGAGAACAAAATCTAGATCTGAAAACACAACCAACATAACAAATATTCAAAATATATATATATATATATATATATATATATATATATATATATATATATATATATATATATATATATATATATATATATCATGAAAACTTACTTAACAGAAACAACCCCTTGTCTAGATCTGCATTCAAAGGACATATCCATGTCCTCATTCTAGTCTCATGAAGTACATTATATGCATAAGTTCAATATGATACAAGCAAAAAACATAAACTATAACAACCAGTTTTTCTTTTCATGAGCATGCAAGGTGGTTATGGCAGACCACAAACCTTTAGAAGAAAGGAAGATACCATTAGCCTAACAATTGACAAGTACTTCATGTCATAAGAAAAGTATTAAGGAAAGAATGATATGCAACTCTAGTTCACTGGCATGTCCATGACTTGTAGCTTTAATCGTGTTTCTAACTCATTATTTTAGTTTCAAGTGCACCACAACTCATGAAGAACATTTCCCAAACATATCTAGGTTATTTGGTCACTTAAGGCATTTTCAGTGGCGTAGTTAAGAAAACAACTTGATCAGTACATACTCCCTCGGAAGCTGTACACAACCATCATGTCCGCAAGCAGAATACCCACTGAAGCGCAAGTTCCCCTTGACAGGTTCAACAGCTAATGCTCTTCTGAACCAGTCAGTTGTCTTGCCTAAAGCCTGTGTTACTTTTTAACAGTTAGAGCAAACGGTTCTTTCACAGAATTTATAGTGACGTCTGAGAAATAATAGAGATGAATTTGATCAGTAAAATTGTAGAGATAAAGAAGTCAGATTTCACTTACATGGAGCCAGTTAACACAGCAAGAATTACATTAATGAAATCACCACCAATGTAGCTTTTTTCAACAATCATCTTTCCGCCGAACCATATGGCTAAAGCATAACTGCATAATACGATCAACATCATGGTACCAAGAGCTGATCGAGAGGCCAGGCCTTCATGAACCCCAGACTTGTAAGCATTCTTAATAGCATTTTCGTACTTAGAAATAGCATGCTTCTCCCCAGTAAAAGATCAACCTGAATACAAACCATGTATTTTTACTTGCATAAAAATTATTGACCATATAAAAAAAATATGATTTGTTAGGAGTACATACGGTCCTTATTGAGCCGATTGTCTGTTCTACAACAACTCCAGCTTGCGAATATGCAGTTTGTCCCTGTGATGCCGTCTTCGATATTACAATGGACATGGCTGATCCAGCGATCACTATAGGAGGAATAGAGCTTAACATGACCAGGGTCAGGAGCCACCCTTTGATGAATGCTATTATAAAGCCTGCAAAAAATGGAGATGATCAGAAATTATTAAGCTCATACTTCCAGATGATTAATTCTATATATGTATTGTGTGGTAAAAGATGTTTACCTTCTCACCCATCGCATCTTGAATAAGAATGGTATCGCCTGACATTCTATCAACAACTTCACCTGTGTTTGTTTCCTTGTCAAAGAAAGCAATATCTTGCCTCAATCTGGTTTTCGGGTATAAATTCCTTATTCGAGCAGCTTGTCTCTCCTCTGTGACCATCCAACATGCCACCTCTGATAAAAGACATGAATGGGTTGTATTAGCTTCCAATTGTTCAAAGATTTTTCATGCTATATGGTGAGAAGCCAAAAGGACAAGGCAAAACAAAATACTTACGGAAGAATGATGTTCGATGTTTGTTTCCTGAGTCTCTCTCTGGCCTTCTCTGCAGCTGCTAGAGTTTTCTCTTTGCTCATCTTTATCAGTTTCCATGGATCAATTCTTGCCCAGAAGCCTGGCTTCTTGTTCAAGGTGGAGGAATATGGTTCTCTATCAATTTTTATGGACAATCTCATTGGATCCTGAAATTCAAAGAGAAGTGTCTAGTTAAAGCCTAGGTGGTCACACGATTTATTTGAGAAATAGTACTAGATGCTAAATTTATTGAACCCGAGTTGTTCTGTGCCCTCCACTGCAAATAAACCGGGATATTAATCTAGGTTTTTCTGGTGAGTCAAAGTCAATGCTTTCATCTGAAGAAAAATCTGAGGATGAATCATTGAGGGTCCATATCCATGAATTGGTTTTGTTCTTTCATTGCTAAAATGTAGTTATATGTTCTCATTCCCTGAAATCGAAATTGGAATTAAATTTTGATACATGGATGATAGACAAAGATAATTAAAGGAGGAAGCCAAAAATAAATCATGAACAACATGACTATGATGCTAAAATTGTACTGACATGCTCATAATGATATCTATAAGATGCAAATGAACTGCTTCAATAACTCTATAAATGCTAAAAGCTGGTACACACTCGATTTTAGCTTAACGAAAATAGTCAGAAAGTGTTTAAGATATGTTTTGAACACTCATAATCTTTAATGCTATAAGATTGGGATATTCTCAATTGCAGCTCAAGAATTACCCAGAAAAAAGATCTGTTAAAAAATCATGAACTGATCAGCAATAATACTAGCATATTGTTTTCATGTAGGACTCGACCTTCATAGTGTACATATAATAAGAGGAGTAAAGAAATACTTTGTCGTAATTCTTTACTGAAGTACTTGTTTGTCATTTACTTTGGACGATATAATCTCAATGAATCTTCGTAATTTTCTCTAGTTATAGTTGTATAGAGGTCTGCAGAATGTGGTCTCCCAATTCCTTTTTATCAAAGTATCTATCGTTTACATCCTTCTACATCATATCACAAAGTGATTTGCCTGTGTTTATGTTTCCTTTAGCAACTAGGTTTTCAACCATATCATACACAATTATAACAACAAAAGTAATAAAAGAAATTGCTCATTCATAAACCTGTACCTTTCAAATAAGAACAACATGAAAGAAGAAAAGTTTCCCTAATGCTGCAGAACCATATGTTGTCATCAAAACCAAGAACACCTGAAACACATTATCAACATCAATGGTGAAACAACAAATCTACACAAGAGAAGTACCTAACTGATAGGAATTTTACGTTCTAAATGGGGTTCAATTAAACAAAACAAGCTTCAAGACCAGATTTTGTGAAGTGGGTCTTGATGTTTTGGATTATGTAGTAATCTGTAAAGGACAGTTGGGAAGTCATTGCAACCCTCATTTTAGAGCAGAATAAATGTAAGACTTGATAGCTTGCCCAACACTTGTATACATGTAGATGCAACAAAATATTTATTTAACATCAAACAGATAATTTCTATGAAAGTTCACTCCTGCTGAATGATACTAGTGGTACCTATATGCATAACAGTGAATCAGACATCAATTCACCAACAACCAAAAGGATGTTTCTAATTTCGAAATCAAAATTAAACAACTTATCTTCATATTTCATGCATCCAATTAGCATAATGGCCGTCTTATAAATAAAAGGAAATGACTAGACCAACAAAAGCAATAATGAAATTTCTATAGGATCAAGTGACAAACCCTAGAGTTTGGAAAGATTCCTGCAGTGCAAACATCTGGGAATCTGGTGGTTGCTCCATGACCTATTAGAAGAAAAAAAAATACAAAACAGGAAAACCATAAGATAAGTTGAGAATAAAGTGGCCAAAAAATTATAACCAAACACTGAGTGAACCTACATAGTCTGGGATTTGAAAGTTCGCAGCGCCTAAATGATTGAAACTCACTATCAACAACCACATATAGCTCAGTAAAGGTAAAATAAGGATAAACACACATCCTATCAATAGTAGACAAATATGCTCTACTTGAATGTCCAAAGCCCTCAGTTAGTGGCACTCCACCTGCACATTCAGGATATGCTTTTGAAATCCTTTCGTGAAGAGATGCATGCAACTTTCTTTCATCGGTTTGGCTAATGGACAGATGATCGTCATCTTTCCATTCAACGTCAAATAATCCATCCTTTCATTTACTTTGGCTGTCAGATTGGGCATGTTTTCCTTGAAAAATTGGAGTACTGGGTTTGCAGTTGTTCATTGTTAAAATTTGATCGAAGCAAACGTACCCCTATTAACAGATATTCAATATCCACATCCCGAATAGCAAAAGTCGCAGCAATTCTATGTTCTACTAAATAAGAGGGGGGGGGGGGAATCTTCCAATTGTTAAAGGGAAAACACATGAAAATCCAAACAAGATTAAAAAAAAAATTGTGGAGATAATGTTTCCGAGAATCAAATTCAACAAGGTTTACATAATCCAATTCAGATTTTTTTTTTAAAGCAAGACAAAGATAATAGTAGAACAAGATAGAAATGATATAAGCAGGGAGCAAGATGCTCAAACAGAAGGAAAACAACAAAGCAGAAGCCCCATAATAAGTATAGGGAGAGTTCGACAGATATAAGCTGTGTGGTCTTTAACAAAAAATTTGATCAATCAGATGAACATTTTTGTTATGAAATAAACTTTAATCCACCTGAAAACCTCTGTCATGTGCTTGGTTACTATGTGAATTTTTTTATGGTAATAATTCAATAGATTCCATACAACGTTTTCAGAGAAATTTAGTATTCAACCCCACCCACCATACCACGATAAAATTATCTCCTCATATCATTGCAACCATTTAAACTTTCCAAACCATTTAAATTCATAGTTCCACTATATGTATTATCGCCTGAAAATTAAAACACCGTAGAGATTCTATGCATCACATTATTAGCAAATTGGCCTAAATCTTGTAGATTAATAGCTGGTTTGAAGACTACATCTTCTTTCTAATTTGTGAACGAGCAAGAATGATGGATACAACGAAACAATTAATAGCACATAATAATCATCATTTTACCTTCATTATTAGCAAATGGGATCCTTGAGTTTGGATTTCTGGCTCCTTGTGTTTAACTGCCTTTTTACCTTTTCGTTTTGGCCCATTACCTAATTTTTTTTCAAGAAAACATTGGAACACTGAGTTTTTTTCAATGGAGCCCTAAATTTCAGAAATAAATTGTGTTTTGATTAAATGCAGAAAGAGGACGGAAAGTAAAAAGAGAGGTTTGGTGATTTACCAGAGAGTTTAGAGAGTCCGAGAATGAGTGAGGTTTTTTGATGAAAACACCCAAAGCAAATCAACAATTCAAAAAACCAATTGAACAAGGTGTTTGATGAAAAACAAAAAAAATGAGATTTGGGGGTTCTCGATTTTGAGTAGACCTGATGGTGTTGTCAGTCCTCATTGCTGATCCTATGAGGGATGGGCTTGTTCTGCCTCATCTTCTTCGCCAACTTCTTATTGATGATGAACGTCTTGTGTGACAACATTTTCACTTCAGCCGCTGAGAGTTCGGAGACGAAGCTGTGTGTTGTAATGAGTTTGTGCATCTCCTTCACTCTCGATCTCCCTTACTCTCTCCCTCGATCTTTCCATCTCCCTCGCTCTCTCTCTCTCTTTCCCTAGATCTGGATTTGGATATGAATCTCCCTCTCTCTCTCTCTCGCTCACTTTCGCAATACAACTTGAGGGCAACAACGAGAGAAAATGAGTTCTCTTGGCCTTTTGGGTGAGGAAATGAACGATTTAGTATTACGCCAAAATCGAGCGCGGCTAATATTTTTAATTTCCCACGTTCATTTCTATAGCGTTTTAAAATGGGAATGTCATTGAAACTTGAACTTTTGCACTTTTCATAGCACAAAGTGTAAAAACGCTATAACAAAATGTTATTAATGGGTACTTGTGGTGTAGTGAATGGAAGTTAGGTTAGTTATAAAAGGAGCGTAGGTTATTCATCGTTAATTGGTTGATCGATGAAAATAAATTCTTTGTTTATTTATCTTTCAGTTATTGTCAATTTGTTTCAATTTATGCTTTATTTTCAATTCGTGTTTATTTGAAACTTTAATTTTATCAATTAGTATCAAAGTCAAACGATTCTAATTAGTTTAGTTGGTTCACTTTGAAGAAGATGAAGATTTGAAAAGTTTGGAAGATGAAAGACGAAGAGTTTGTGAAGGGGATGAACTGATATTCGCATAATTGATGGCAGACCTTGGAGAGTCATCAGTGAGGATATATTTGATCTTTGACAGGCTGGATTAGAAGTTTGAGAGCTTCCTGCCAGACACCAAAAAGGCCATGGGACAGACCCAAATAGCACCACCACTAGCATCATAGGGGCCCCAAATGTCAATAGCCCCTCCCCACTGCACAAGTGATCAAATCTTCCTCCGTCAATCGAATACCTGTTGTTTTAGTTGAACAACAACCTGCTTCAATCGATCACATCACCCTCGAGTTCCACATCAGCAATCGACAACACCCTGATCACCTATCCATAATCGATCGACCTATTGTTAACCCTTATCTTATCACAAGCCAGGTCAGTCGACCGACACCACCATCGAAACCCAATAGATACCAAACAGACTCGATCAATCAATTGACCCCGACCCTCAGCTCGATATGTGAACAACCATCATTCGTTCTTCCCTTGGTTCTCCCCGTTCCACAATTGGTTGATCGAAATACCAAGCCGATCAACAGTCCCAGATCTACCTTTGATCAACTAGGGTTGGCAGTGAGGTGAATTTTCACGGATATATGCCCCGCCCACCCAGAATTGGGCGGATTTGGATTTGACTAAATGGATTTCAGGGCGGATTCAGGGATCCAAATGATATCCGTCACAGATGCGGGGTGAATACGGATTTGGCCATATCCGCCCCGCGGATATGTGTTTCTATACATTCTTTTACTAAAATTCCCTTAAGACCAAAAAAACTCTAACCCCCATTCTCCACTCTGAAGCCTTAGTTGTTATTTCCATTGTACGCATCTCTCCACCGCCATACCCACGACCACTACCACAGCAAAATCGTAGCCTCACAGGTATTTTCTTCTCTTCAATTCATCTCTTGCCTTCGTCTTCTTCTTCTTCTTCTCGGCTCCTCCTCCACTGTTAGTTCTTACATTTTCATCTCTTCTTCTTGCTATAATTGACAAAAAAAATTTTGAAAAATATTGTACATAAGAAAAGACGATGAAGTCAGGCTAGACACCATCATCATACTCATAAACTAACCCTTTATATAATCTCATATATTTGCTAAAGGGTATTTTTGAAGTTCAGATCTTGTCGAATTCTTTATATATTTTATTTATTTTTATAATTTTTTAATTAAAGGACAATCGGGGCGGGGCGGATATCTTTTAATCCGTCTGGAGTGGGGATGGTTTTAAATATATATATATATATAAATGGAGATTCAGGGGTGGATTTTAGGGATCCGCAATCCCCGATGGGGCAAGGACGGATTTGCCCAAATCCGCCTCAATCCAAAGGTCGGTCGATCATGTCTCTCAATTGTCCCCTTTGATACCATTCGTCCTTCTTCAGAACCCCCTCCCTTTCACCCGAATCCCTTCGTTGTTGCTCCCTATCGGTCGCTCGATCGCAAAGCCACACAAATACCACTTCCTTGTTTTAGTACGTGTAGAAGAAGTTCAAATTTTCATTCAAGTCCCTGCTCCCATTTTCAATTCAGTCCCTAGCCAAAAAAATTACAAAATTCCTTGGTTCCCTATGGTTATTTACACACGCCAATTTTCAGTGCCACCACATGTTAATGTTTTTTTATGAAGAACTGGATATTTGAAACCACAGGGAATTCCACGTACCACTACAGTTATTGATTCTTCAAGCTTTGATGATAAGTCTACTCACTACCATAGGACAAGACGAGAACCACTACAGAATAGTGTTTAAGATCCAATTTGGGTCAAGTTTATGGCGGATTTTTAGGACAAGTTTGCGAACAAGATTCAAACTACGCAGTGGATCTACATCGAGCACTAGATTCCTATTGGATTTTTTTATGGCGTCAGGTTTGTCATTTGATTATTTGGAGTGCTAGCAACTATACAAGAAAAGTTCAAAGTTGCATTTTGTTTGTGCAATTCACGTTATGTTCAGTCACGAGTTGTTTGTGTTCATCTGCCTTCTTTGATTTCAAGTTCGAGTACGAGCTTCTGCAACCGGGGAAGTTGTTGTAATTGGGTTATTTTAGCAATAATAGTCGTTTATCAATATTAGTTTCAATATTATTGTTGATGCGTCCAAAAATCGTCCTCCTAGAAGTTTGACCTGCAAAACAGATCCTAGACTGCCAAATACCACTTTTTTGGTGGCTGAAGGCACTCCGATGCTTAAGTTAGCAACTCTGTTTAAAGAAGGAAGTAATTCTAAACAAAAATCAGTTAAAGTTACATATGGTCGCGGTTAATTCTCTGCATGACTTAAGCATGTGAGGCGCAACGGAAGGAGATGTTTTTCATAACAGTCTCCTCCTTGATGGAGATGTGTCCGTGGAGGCATATCTCCCTCCCCGACTCTTTTTGGTGCAACGTTTCTTTTTTTTTATGAGAGAACTCGTGTCGGACCTGGATTTGGGCTTTGATTCGTTCGGCCCTGGATTCGGGCTTTGCTTATATCTTCTCATAGTGGGCCTTATCTGGGCCTCTGTGATTGGCTTTGTTCTTATTGGGTTTTACGAGTTGGCCTAATAGATGGGACACCATATCCTCGTGATGGATGTTTTCTACCACGTGTATGGTCATGATGATCAATCTATTTTGTGGTATCATCAATTGTAATAGGACATATTGGTTTCCAATTAGGTTTAGGGTTTGTTTCTTGTCATAAAAGTTAGGTTCATTATAAAAGGAGTGTAGGTTGCTCTTTGTTAATTGGTTGATTGATGAAAAGAATTTCTTTTTATTTTCTTTCATTTATTGTCAATTTATTTCAATTTTTACTTACTTTCAATTCTCATTTATTTGCAAGTTTAATTCTATCGTTGATAAAAATTGGCCAATTTTGAAGAGGAAAAATTTTCATATTTTTAATGGAGGAGATCTTTATAATGAGGAGATCATCCACACTAAAAATTGGCCAACTTTTGAAAATTTGAACTACTATCAGATAACTAAATCCATAGGTTGGCTTGGTCCCTTCATAAATAACCACTAGGGACAACGAGAAGTGAAGAAAAGAGGAAGAGGAATGCAAAAAAGGAAAATAAAAATAAAAATTGTGAATCACTTTTTCTTAATCAATGGGAAATAAACTTCCTAGTATTTTAGGCAGTGTTCTAAAAAACGGCCTAGGAGGCGTCTAGGCGCTAGGCGTTAGAGAAACACTCAGATTAATGGCTGGGCGGGGTGAAAAATTGGGTAGGCGCCTAGGCGGATTCTGGGCGGGTTTTTTTTTTTTTTTTTAATAAGGCTAATTATATTCTTATTTTATTTTTCTTTCCCCCTTTTTGGAAAGAAACAATTTAATTATTTTTTGTTCAGTATATGTCTGAATGTAGCAAAGGATGATTACTTAATGGATTTCTCAAAGGATCTGCCGGTACCAATTTTAATAATGTAAATTTTATCAAACATGACTGAGGTCATTCATGCAATTTGAAGAAAAAATAAAAGAGTAGGTTTGGATATTTGTCCACAAATTTAACTTTGTATAAAGTACTCATCATGACCAACTTCAGTCATTTGAGTTTTAATAAATTTTGTTCATGATTGTTAATTTTTCATGTTTATAAATTTTGCATATGTATCTTGGCATTAAATTGGATGTAATTGATAAGGTATTATGCTTAACTTTTGTACAATATTAAAGTTATAGTACAAAACCTAAAACTGCCTAGGCGCCCGCCTAGGCCCCTGGGCGCTAGGCACCTGCTCGCTGCCCGCCCACCGCTTAGCGCTTTTTAGAACACTGATTTTAGGTCACATGGTAATTTTGAGTACCGAAAAGTATATTACATATAGCTTTTTTGTTCACAATGATCTTTTAAATTATGTTTTTCTCATATATATAATTGCTACTACTAATCAATTCATGTTGCAGGGTGACAAAATACGGAAGCAAAATGAATAGATGCACTCGTTGTGATCATCATCAAATCTGGATATGTTGGCAAACAGTATCCAGGATCATGGATTGGGGCGTAGAAATGCTAGTAAGTCAAAGCAAATCAACGTCTCAAGAATTTAATAAAAGGATAAAAACACCATGACACGTAATAAACTGGTCAATCATTTCTATGGGTGATTAAGTAAGTATTATACTTTTCCTGGATATGGTTTATTTGTGAGTTACCATATGATCATAGAGATAATGTGAGAGAAGAACATTAGATGGTGGGTGTCGTGTAGTATACATTGTGCCAGAAATGTGGTGGTGATTTCTTATGCAATGGTTGTGGAATATTTTGTGTGAACCATGTTTTGAGGGAGTTCCCACATTTCTTGACCATATAACTTATGGGCTTAATAGGGCCTTGCTAATTGGGTCCAACTTCTTGATACCCACGTCAATGGGCTTGGAGTAATCTGAGCTTTGTTTCCTGACCTTTGAGCCGAACCAAGGCAAGTGCTCACTTGGAGGTTCGTGCTAGCTTGATCATCATGACACATGTACGATACGGATTACTACACGGTTCGGTGTATCATCAATTTTTGGAAAATTACTTCATATCTCCAGGAATCGAGGTTATTGACGATGGTAAACTGCATGTTGTTGAAAGCTTAAAACCAATTGGGTTGGGTTGGGTTGGTTCTAGATGTTGTTGATGCTACTACTATACATACATTCTCTTCACAACTTCATAGGCAGACTAGTAAAAAAATTATGCCATGCCTTGGGACGTCGTAATGGTCCTAAAAATTAGTACGTACTACTTATTTTCATTTCTATAAACAAGAAAATGTATATATACGAGCAAAAAATGAAACCCCCAAGAGAAAATACAATAATGAATAAACAATCCTTCGAAAGCCCTTAATAGTTTTATGTATGCCCTTCTTCTATAACTCCATATTATCATAGAGAATGGGCAATTAAACCGCGTTACAAGATAGATTTCATGAACTTCATCATACCTATACATCTCCCAATTCATCAGAACAAGCCAATTCAGTGGGAAACTTGGAATATATGGGAGATCTAATTGCATGGGCAGAGAGTTACAAACAAATATGTGGGCATACAAACTTTATATAATTAATAGTTAATCATTAAAAGAGGCTTGAAATGGAGGCGTGTATTAAAAGTACTTTTTTGTTGTACCACACACTCGTATATTTCAATTTTTTTTTAATTAAACCTCCGGTAGGGAGGGGAAACTATGGGATGCCAGACCTTTATTACTTATCAAAAAAAATGATTTTGAAACTAAACGGGGGTACATTACGACTTTACCCATATTAAAAAACCAGGCAAAAACAGACTAGAAAAATACCTATCCAAGAGGCAGGTTCCAAAGTTCCATCAGTCCTATCAAAATAGCTTCAACCAACAAAACAAACTCTAGTTAACAAAAATTGCTACCAAAAACCCACTGAAAATCAATTTGAAAATCACTTGGCAGATAATAAATGAACTAAAATCAGAGCAGGCAGCCCCATAACAGAATGCGCAGACTCTGTTCTCTGCACAGGTTCGACAGCCAACAGTCAGGTTTAGACCGTCACCGCGCAAGCCACCTGCAGAGCTCCACCCACCACCTGCAGCACACGCAGAGCTGCAACCAGCAACACTCATAGTAGCTTGCACCACCTACTTGCAATAAACAACTTGCAAGACTGAAGCTTCCATGCTCTGTTCCATACAGAACGACCTGCAGTGCACACTGATTCTCCAAACCTTCTAGTCCATAATGACCAGCAATGCAACATATTCGCACAAACAAGACTCCTCCAAACCAATTCACTTTCGAACATATGACTCCTCCAATCCAATTCAATTTCCAAACCCATTGCACAACTTGCAAATTACAACTTGCACAACCTTGCCAATGTAAGTTGCATGCAAAAAGCACCCACTTGCCAACTAAAACCACCAAAACAGATTGCATAATTGCAGCTACCCTGCATTGTGCAAACCCGGCGAAAGCATGTACTAATGCATTTTGCAAAAACAAAGAAACTCCAAATGCAAACCACGCAAACCCTGAATAAGGCAACACTTACAGTAAATGCCGAAACAGAGTCTGCTCTCCAATGCGCACAATGCATTGCACAATCATGTGCCTCGAATCTAATTTCCCAGCTTGTACTAACTGTAAAACACACAACCTGAGGCACAGCGTAATGAAAATAGAGGTGGAACTCTGTTTTACTCACAACGCCAACAAGACCAGCCAACAGCCAGCCGCGTAACCCAGCACCACAAACTGCATCATCATCCAACAAGCAGCCCTTAAAGAGAGCCGATAATGACCAACAGGTAATAGCACCTCTCATTTAGGAACGCGAATATACAATGTACGAACCTTGTCCAAACCAACTAGACCGGCAATCCTGCGTGGGAGATTCGCCGCATAGAAAACACGACTAACACCTTTCTGCTGAGCTCTATTCGCCAAAGCGTCTGCTACCGAATTTGCCTCCCTGTAAATGTGAGCACAACTAACTTCCATTTGAGAAACCAATCTCCTAATTTCCCTCCATTCATTTCACTACAAGAAAAATTGTGATTAATAGCGTTTAAAAACCGCTATGGTAGGCTACCATAGCGGTTTAGTAACCGCTATGACAGCCGGCGCTATAATAGACCCAGGGGATATTATAGCGGTTTTAAAACGCTATGGTAAGTTCGGCTTTTATAGCGTTTCAAAACCGCTATGGTAGCCTCTTCCATAGCGTTTTAAAAACGCTATAGTAGACTCTAAAACCGCTATGGTAGACTCTACCATAGCGTTTTAAAAATGCTATAGTAGACTCTAAAACCAAAACGCTATAGTAGACTCTAAAACCGCTATGGTAGCCTCTTCCATAGCGTTTTAAAAACGCTATAGTAGACTCTAAAACCGCTATGGTAGACTCTACCATAGCGTTTTAAAAACGCTATGGTAAGTATACATAGCAATTTTTTTTTTTTTTTTTTTAATTTTACTATCAAATGACTTTTTATTACACATTGTGAACCACTGGATATTGCAAAGGCTGCACTTTATCTAGCTTCCGATGATGCCAAGTACATTAGCGGCCATAATCTGGTGGTGGATGGAGGCTTCACTTCTTTCAAAAATCTCCAGATTCCTATATCTGATCAAGTGATCATGAACTGAAACGTTCCATGTTCATCTTTTTCGCTTTACTTTCCCTGGATTTCAGTGGGAAATGAACCAATGAAGAAATTCAAAGATATTTGGTGGCTGAATTGGCACCATTTCAAGAAGAATAATAAATCTAAGATCTGGAAAATGTTTTTATTGCATCTCTAAATAAAGTTCACCCTCAATACAAATAGAATAGAAACAATAAAAGAAATATACAGTCACTAAATTAATATCAATTACAACAACATAACCTACAGTCCCAATAATGAGAGGTTTTGCAAAACTGTTAGTACCCTGACATGATTTCCCAAAAGAGTTCCTTGGGTGCTGCAAATTGGACCAAAGAAAAAAGTAAAGATCTGATAACCCAATGAAGTTTTAAAAGTGAAAAAAAGTTGTTGCAGAAGATCTTACCTGGCAAATTTGTAAACCTTTCGTATTGTTCGTAGGCCTGAAGTATGAACATGTCCAGTCCAGTGACAACAATGCATCCAGCCTCTTCAGCATCACGCAAGAGTCTGGTCATTTTAGGTGTATAAACCGCATCAAAAGCCAGGGCGTACCCTTTCAAGGCTTTCTGAAAACAAAAATACAATTAACTTGTTAGTGAATTTCATATTAAAAAATAATTATTCAAGCACTAACTGATCCAAATGAAAGACAGATAATTCAACTAAATTTCACGGGGCTTTAAGACACAGGACTGAATTATTAGAAAGTATGTGAAATAAAGGGGACACAAACCTTAGCTATGGGTGACTCTTCAACTTTTGGTTGCATTCCTACAGATGTTGAATTAGCAAGGATCATCCCATCTTCAGGATGGTAATTATCTAATTCATCAAGAGTTATTGCTTCCCCTCCAACCAGATCAGCAAGCTCCTTGGCTCGAGCTTCAAAGAGAAAAATATATTCATCATTAAAAATAGATCATTATTTTTGTGAAAATGGTGGTGGAGGAGATTAGAATGGAATTTAATAGATCTGGAAAATGTACTTGCTCAAACAATTTTTAGCTCAGACAAAATAAAATTTTATCATGTGCGTGCATATTACAGCGTGCACAATTAGTGTCAAAACAGATAAACAAATCACATCACGGAATCTATAGTGATCTTTCATGAGAAGAAAACAGAATCTTACCATAGGTACGATTAGCTATGACCACTCTTGCTCCTTTTGCTTTTGCACCATAAGCAAGTGCTTTGCCAGCACCACCTGCTCCGATTACTACAAATAGTTTACCAGCTAAAGGTGAAGTAGTCCCATTGGTTATGTTCTGTGAACCTGTAAAAGAGGAGTGTGGCCCAAACTGCCTTTAAGCAAACAATGTTCAAACAAAATTAGGCATAGGTTACAATGCGTTTGAAAAACCTCCAAGTCCAATCTCGATTGCGGAAATAGCGCCAATGTAGTCTGTGTTGTAACCAATTAACTTCCCATCACTTGGTCTCCTGATGATGGTATTAACAGCTCCTATAGACAGCAGCAGCAGCAGCAGCAGCAGCAAGCAACCTCTCTTCTTGACAGCTCCTTCAACATCTCTGCAAATGATCAAAATTTGAAATTTTTTTATGTTCTGGCCTAAAACTAACACATACTTTCAGTACCACGATTATATCGGTGTTCTAGTGCATTTGGATGAAATCATAAACTTTTTGAATCTTAGCCATGTGCATCAATTGAAAATTTTCTTGACTTGCCATATTGAGTCCCGACACCTTGACATCTAGCAGAGAAATCCAAGGTTTCCCTCACTGTCATTTCTCCAATGTCAAGATCATTCTGACTAATATAAGCAGAAGTTTTCCTCGGAACAAATTCATGCATTTCATGCCCATTATAGGTAATTTTTCCAGAAACCTATAGTTATTAGAGAAATCAAATTAATACCATCATATATGAAGATGAAATTAATAGCTAGTATTGAGTAGGCTTTCAATGACGAAACTCAGAAAAGGCGACGAGAAGGTCTCCATATATACCTCTAGCTTTGAATCAAGCTTCCCTGCCAAAGCTAGCAGTAAGGAGGTCTTCCCAGAGCCTGGAGGACCTAATAGCAAACTCATCCTGTATATAGGCAAACAAATTAGTCTTTTAGGCATATAACGGAATGAAAATTCCATATGAAACCCAACATACTAAGTGTCCAAGTTGTATCATTCATTACAGTCCTTTATAGAACATACTAACCACAACATATTCTTCTATGACAATCCAAAAGAACTTTGAGCTGTTCCCTTTTCTTAATCTGAGAAGAATGGAATTGATTCATCCACTAACCAGACACGAAAGAAGTTGAGGAATATGATAAAGCTTTTAATCCTATCGTAATACAGTGTAAAAGAAAATCGCCAAAGTTGTCATTATTTTAACAAATGTATTACAAATTGCCTTCTAAAACAGCTAACTGTCATGCAGAACTCTGACATGAATGAAGTTCAGAATTGACAACTTACAGTGATAATATTTTCCAGTAGAGCGAGCATCGATCATGACATTTCCTATCATTTCTGCATATATCTGCAAAACATAAGTCTAATCCATTAAAGTCTACTTCACACTGCATTTCTTAAGCATACGACATACTAATTGAAATACTATGCATTCTCACACTAGAAGAAACACAAAATGTTATCAACAATAATTGTTATATCACTAAACATTAAGAATAATGTCATTCAGGAATATATCAGACTAAAGTTAAAGAGCCAGTAACTGTCAACAGCTAATAAAAACTGAACAAACTATAAACAATAAAAACTGAAAACAGACAAATCATCAAATAATAAAAACTGAACAAACAAGATTCGAATCAATAAGATGATCACCTTGCATGCTGTATCAAATCTAAAACTTGTTGGAACCTCCTTGCATTTCAGGTTACCATCAATGGTCTTTGGGCATCCAATGACTCGAGTTCTCAAATTTTTACTCCTATTAATCCAACAAATGTACATCATATCAGTGACATAACAGAGAAAGTAAAAAACCAAGTCTAGCTCATGCTGATTGAAATAAACAGAAGCAATAAATGGATAATGGACACAGGTGACTAAAAAACTCACCAATACAAGTTTTCTTGAGGGATTCAGATATTATCAAACATTGAAAAACAAAAACTCCTTAGTCAAAGAACACGCAAAAACTCCTACTTTCAACTCTAGATAATTTAAGGGAAGGACATCTTGCACAGTCAAGTAATAATTAATAAATATACAAGACCTGAAATAATCACACTCATCAAATATTCTCATAATGTTAAATTAGTATGCATGCTTAACTATGATACATATTGGATTACACATTGCCACTATTGAAAATTTAACTTCCAGTGGATAAACCAAGAGGCCATACAACATGCGACACATGAAAGGTCTCAATAATCATTTTCTGCTCCATCTTGGAGATCTTTGATTTATAAATCAAAAAATGTGATACTATACTGGATATCAAATGTTTCAACATCCACCTCCAAGAATGCCACGTCTCTTATGGATACGCCTTCTTTAAGTTCCACCCAGTTATTATTCAGAATGAAAACAACATTAATGAACCACAAGAAACCAGTAGGTATCACAAAAAGTCTTGAAGGGTCAATGGCAATACCTGTCCATGAGTCCAACCTTATCTGACAAATTCGGGACAGAAATAGCAAAAATCTGTGTCCTGCTGTTGATCCCTTTTCGGACTTCATTCTAATCAGTTGAATCCATAGATAATGAAGTATCCAACAGATGCACCTTCACTGCAGAGTCAAACCCAGCAGTGATAAGAAGTGACGATCTTGGATCGTATGCACACCGCCAAATGCCTCTCCCTCTGTACAATTACAAAAGTGAGACAATGGCTTAACTAAACATCTTTTCAACTCAATGGCATGTATGACTTCAATCTTGTATTTATGTATAAGTATATATACTACTCGTCCTTATCTTATAAAATCTATGGACGAAGGCTATCAATGGATCACATTTGAATTAGGTTGGTGATTTGCGCCTCAGATCGCTCTTGTTCCTCTTTGGCGATTTGCCTCTTCCCATCTTTCCTAGAACACCACAATCAATAGGAGGACAGGAGAGCAGGGGGTCCAAGGATTATGGCTGAAGAATTGAAGCAGATAGGTAATTGGTATCAAATGGCAGTACCTGCCAGGGTGGAGGCCAAACAAAACCATTTGACGATGCATGAACAAGCTAAATCAAATTGTCTACCTATCCATTTGCAAAACAAAGCCAACTTACAGTGCTTGCTCTCCAATTTCTCTTGATTTATAATGAACTTACAAATAACCAAGCTTTGGTATGGTGCTTAGGTCAGGAACTAGACCTTGCAAGCTGCAGTTCCTTAAACTCCTGTAAAAACCAAACAAGACAGAAATAAAACCACATTCTACATGCACTATTCGAGATTTTGCACTACTTACAAGTTGCATAGTGGTTGTAAAATTTAAACAAGAACTGTTTTGATTACTTGAATGCAAGTACCAGCTCAAAGTGCAAATGTTCCAACCAACGGTGCGACAGATCAGCGCAGCAGCAGCAGCAATTCAGCATAGCAGCAAACAACAGCAGCAATGCGTAGCAGCAACAGCAGTACCTCAGCACAGCAGCAGCAGCAGCAACAGCGCAGCAGTGGCATCAGCGACTCAGCAGCAGCATCCGCAACAGCAACACAGCGCAGAACAGAACAGCTCTGTTTTGCAACAGAGTGCTCTGCCAGAATTCTGCCCCTGTTTAGATGTGTCGCAACCGCAATTCCCCGCATCATCCAGGCCGCATACCGTCACTAGACAACAAAAATGTGGGTTCATTCGAGATTAACATTATGGTAACATGTGAGAGATTCATGGAGGCGATTCATTGATGTTGCCCAATCGAAGCAGTTTTTGCAATGCCATGTATTCCATGCAATCATTAGCAGGTATAACAGACAGTCTCATTATTATTCTGGGCATGACAATTTCATATGCAACTGATTCAAGGATATCAGTCATATACAGACATGCAATGATTGTATGAATCCATAACCAAGGATCAAACTGAAATATGAAAGCCATCAACGGCCTTCCAATTTAGAACTAATACCCTTCCTGGTTTAAAAAAAAATGAAAGAATCTGATCTAATGACAATGAGGATACCATCATCAATAAGAGGCTAAATTTGAAGCTTAAAAGCACATGGTTTTTGTTTTGCACCCCTGAAAGCTCAAGATGCCAGTTGTTCAAGCATGGAGTACAAAGGATATGATTTTAAAAGACATGGACTATACAAGATCTTCGCAGTTTTGTTTCTGAAGAAGTGAAAGGGTCTTATCCCACCCCCATTCCCCAGAAATTAAGGAAGAAGACATAAGCAAAAGAAGTGTAGGAAGGTAACGGACCTAAAGCATAGATCTAAAGCTCTTGCCAAAACGAAGTAAAAACATAACCAAAAACTGACTATCAGCCCCTTATAGAGTACAAAAGTAGAACTTTGTGCTTCAACCAGGTTACAATTAGACAAAAGGTTAAACTAGGCATAGGAGTAGTGATATAGCTTTTAGACTTCACGCTTACCTATTATCCTAGCAGTTAGTGGTAAATGAAACTGCTTGTATTTAGAAAAAGAAAAAATAAAGTTGAACAAAAATAAAAGAGAACGAGAAAGAACTTGTAAATATATTGGATTGATTCAAAGTGCAATATAAGGTATCTAACTTGAAAATCAATGAACGTGTTATCATGCTTACCCCAATATTAAACTTTTTCCGGATCTGTCCACAGAAGAAACCCAAGTATATTCCAGACAAGAATATGAAAGCTGACTCCAAAATACATGAAACTATGTTGTTTGGTGATGGCATAAGCAATGAAGTTGAAACGAGCAGTGACAACAATAATGAAATAAACTGTTCCCTGCAAAAGAAATAAAAACGTAAGTTATCGAATTTGACATTTGGTTCATATGATATTAAGTAATAAAAATCAGGGAAGTATATACATTCAGTTCAATGCTTGTATGTACATTAAACAATTATTGCCTAAACTGAAAAATAAGAATATTTCTAGTAAAATGACATGTTCAATATTAGAATCTCCATAACACATATGTGGTTTACCTTCTAGTTCCGGATTCCTCATTCTCAAACATCAACCGGAAGCGCATGCCAAGGGATACTTGATTGTTGTATACATCCCTGTAATACTTGGCTAAAGGAATAACAAATTCTGATGGACAAGCCTTGCAGAAACAAATTATACTTCAAAAATGCTATAGATGGATGACATCAATCTGAAGTACTTGATAGTTTCGATTAAGAGTAGTTATGGACTTTGGGTTGTAAAATACAGTGAAGGGACTATTGTTTGCAGCTGCATGGGCAGCTGCTACTTAGGATCCCTATATGAATACTATCACTTGACAATATTGATGATGAAATATTTGCGGGTTGTCTGTTAGCTCTTTTCATACCCAATAAAAGTTGTTGCTTCTCATCTCTACTCACAACATAAAGCAAGAGGATTAACAACATGATTTAAATGGTATTCTACGAAACACACTATACAGAACCAACAGAGAAAATTGTTTCTGAAACTCTGTAAAATTGATATTTAATACCATTGATAACTTACTATTATCAACTAATTAGTATTTTTCATGCATTTCATCAAACCATGAGTTATAGTATGCTTTGAAAATTGTCTAAGAGCAGAGATTTATTTTAAAATCTAATGTACACTTCATGACTTCATATCCTGGACACACAAAAAAAAAACAATTTGAAAACTGGCTTACTTCAAGTATCTTCCATCATATCCCCCAACAACATAAAAAGCAGAGTTTTGTATTGCTCCTATAGCCAATAAACACACTTATTCACAAAGCAGGGAAACTGAGACCTACCTAGCCAATTCTTTGAAGTCTGTAGATGAGGGTGTTTCCCAAGTCAAAGACCCCAGTGCACTAGCAAGAGCTACATGCTTACTTCCACTTGCAGACATTTTAATGTATTTTCTAATAATTTCCTGCATTTCATGAAACAACGCCTACTTATTAGCATTTACATGTCAATCAGCCAAAATACAGAAGCACTAGGAAACAGCAACCTCTGATCAATCTCTGAGCAGTAGCCACAGTAATATCAGCAAGGTTCCTTCACCTTGTCATATGGAGGTAATAATATGAACTATGAAGAGTGCATAATGCATTAAAGAATGAAGTACTCACAAGCTTATGAAGCAAATCAGGTTGCTCTTCAAACAAGTCTGGAAAGCTTATGAAGCAAATCAGGTTGCTCTTCACTATTAGTTCTTTCAAGATTTGTCTACACCAATGCTTCACTGCTCTAATATTTACCCTCTTGTGCTTCTGCCTAAATCTAATCAAAAGAGAATCAAAATTACAAAAAACATTACAACCCTAAATTCCAAATCTCAAGTACCATACTCATAAACACTGAAAATAGAAATCAATGAAATCCCATGAAAACTTACTGTCTCAGAGTCTCAGAGTCCCAGAAGTGAACATCTCAGTTACAAAATAGATGTTCCTATTGGCCGTATCAACCCAAGAGGTGTAAAATTTCATGATGTTTTGTGCTTCAAGGTCTTGAGAAGATGGATTTCACAGTAAAGCCTCTCAAGATCCTCAGGGCTCTGAAGGAAATCATACAACTTGACTTGGTTCCAAGCCACTTCAATCCCTTCGAACTTATCAAAAGCTCTGTAACTGCAACACCCAAAACCAAAAAGGAAGAAAACCCACCAACATAGAACTAAATCAATATATACCCATCTCATAAAACTGCAAAAGTTCTCATAAAAAACTGAAATTTCTTCAAAATCTCAAAAAGGGATGAAAAAATAACAAATAGGGTTTTAAGTTTCTTACACTGTCTTTGAAGCTCCTTTCCCAAGGATCTCATTGTACTGAAAAACCAACAAAATTAGAACCAAATATCAAAAATGAAGAACATAAAGAAGAACCCAAACAAGCAACAAAGTAGAGATTTTTAAGTACCCTTCCATATCTTCCAGTTGGATCAACTTCAACAAACTCAGACTCACCCTCATCTGGTTCATATGGTCTCATCCCAACCATTTCTCTCTAAAAAGAGGTGAATCGAAAGAGGGAGGGCGACGGAGAGATGGAGGGAGCAATGAGGGAGATGAAGATAAAGATATGGAGAGAGCAGTGAGGGCGATTGAGAGATAGAGGGAGCAGTGAGGGAGATGGCGAGATGGAGGGAGCAGTGAGGGAGGGAGATGGAGATATGGAGAGAGCAGGGAGGGAGATGGCGAGATGAGGGAGGGTGGACATCGAGCTCTATCTAACTCGAGCGCCCAGTAAAACGAGGGAGCGCGAAAAATCCCGCCATTTTTTTGTAGCGTTTTCATTTTTGTTTACGCCAAAAATTTCATCTTTGATAGCGTATTTAGTAAAAACGCTATTAACAAATGCTATTATTGGGCATTTGTGTTGTAGTGTTTTCCATATGCCAAGGACTTTTAAAGTCCTCATAAAACCAACTGCAAACAATTTTAGAATATGTTTAAATGCACACTTTAGCAATTTCAAACAGTTATACAACTGGAGCCCCACCAAAACTGCTCGAACCTCTGCAATATTATTAGAGCCTTCACCAAGAAAAACTTGTTTTGCCATCAAACACTCTCCCAAACTATTCCTGGCAATAATACCAGTTGTTGCCTTATTTTTCCTCGACAAACCATCCACATTAAGTGACACTGAACCCTCCGGGGGAGCGTTCCAAAATACCACTATGTTGCCCCTCGTAATAACAATAGAAGTAGGCAAACCAAGGGCTACAAGTGAGATCTTGTTCTCACTCACCCGCTTAGGAATAAATAAGGAATTCGCCAAACGAATGCTTCTCCCGACCAGCAAAATTATTGTTACCACATTTGGCTTACCATTATCAAAAACACCTAGACTTCGCTGTTTTCAAATTTCCCAAATGATAAATATGGGTGTTAAGAAATAAAGCAAACCGACTTGAGATTTATTGTGGGATTTCCAAACCAAACTCTCAAGATCGTGGTAATTTACATCGGCCTCCTAATATGTATATCAAAAATGGCTTCAAAATGACTCCAGACCCCTCTAGCCAACCCACCTTCAAATAATAAATGATTAAGAGTTTCAACACTGGGAGAATCACAACAACAGCATCTCGACGCAAGACTGGCCCCACATCTGTTAAGTTCCTCGTCAACTGGAACGCCTCTTAAAAGGAGCTTCCAAACAAAAACTAAAATTCTAGAAGGCAAAAAGGACAACCAAATTTTGTCAAATAACATATTTCTACCTTTCTTGTCACGGAGAAGCTCATATGTTGAATGTGTGCTAAAACAACCATCCGGATTTGGGGTCCAAATACAAGAGTCTTTATCCCGCCCACTCCCTATAATTCTATCATCAAAAAATAATTTCGCCAAAGATCTCACCTCAGGTTTAACAAGCACAAAGTCCCCACTCCGAACCTTCGCTATCGTAGGCCAGATACCTTGAGCCTCCAAACCACCCGTTCTCAAGAATACAGTCGAAGAATTCCAGTTAGAAGCAAAAAAACTCAAATTCCCACAACCAATGCGCCAAAGACTGTTACGAACCAAAACTCCTTTAAATTTCATGATCTCCTTTATAAAAGGAGAATCATTATTCTTTTCTGACTGATAGAAAGTCGGGACCCTATCCTTCCAGTATTTACATCTCATGTAATTTGGCAACAGAGAATCAGAATTTATCACACTCCAAAGCGCTTTCAGATGAAAAGCCATAGTGACAGTACCAAGGTTCCTAACTCCCAACCTCATTCGGCCTTAGGGAAATAGATTTTTTCCCACGAGATCCATTTCTTTTTTTTTTGCCTTCATAATCTCCCCAAAAAAAATCTGCCAGTAATTTGTGAATTTTAGAAATTACTTGATTAGGAACACACATGGCACTTAAAGTATAGACTGGAATAGAGCTCAAGACATGCTTAATCAAAATCAATCTCCTACCTGGAGATAAAAGCTTTGCCTTCCACCCACTAATCTGTCTTTGGATTTTATTAACTAGCTCATCAAAATAAATAATCTTGCATCTTCCCTGATAAATAGGCACTCCCAAATACTTCAACGGAGATCCTGTATATTGGAAACCTGTATAGGACTTAATACCCACCACACATTCCACTCCTGCATTTTCCTTTACCATGAAAGAACTTTTAGCTGCATTAATTTTTTGACCTGAAATACGGGCATATTTTTCCAAAAACCTAATACACCCTGTAATGGAAGATTTTCTTTCATTTAGAAAAATAAGTGTGTCATCTGCGTACAAAAGGTGCGTTAAAGGTCGGCAGTGTCTCGGCGAAAAATAATAACATATGTCACCTCTTGCAAAAGCATCCAATAATCCTCGACTAAGTACCTCCGAGGCTATAACAAATAATAGCGGAGACAGAGGGTCCCCCTGTCTCAATCCTCTGGATGACTGAAAATATCCATTATAGACTCCTTGCAAAAACACCGAGAACCCACAATGAGCAATGCAATTGGAAACAAGATGACAGACTCTAGTCGAGAACCCAAATCTTTTAAGCACAGCTAAAAGGAAAGGCCACTCCAGCCTGTCATATGCCTTCTCCATATCAATTTTGAAAACAACATTACCTCCTGTGACCTTCTTATGAATGTCCCGCACCATTTCCTGAGCCAAACCAATGTTTCCCACAATGGATCTTCCTCTGACAAAGGCTCCATGTTCTTGGCCTGTCATTCCTGGAAGCAGTAAGGCTAGCCTATTGCACAGAATTTTACTGAAAATTTTGTAAATGACATTGCAAAGACTAATAAGGCGGAAATTAGATAAAGAATCTGGCGAGTCCACCTTAGGCAGCAAAGCAATAAAATTTGCCGAGAAAACCGAAGGTAATGCTTCGCCTTCAAATAATTGGATAGCCATTTTCCAAATATCAACACCAACAATCTCCCAGCAAGACTGAAAGAAACCCGCTGTCAACTCATCTGGACCTGGCGCGCTATTCCTCGGAATGTCAAAAATAACATTCTTAACTTCTTCTAATGACAGACTTGCAACTATACGGTCACACTCCAAATCCGAGACAATCGAAGGGATACATTCCAGCAAATGACTATCAACTCCTTGATCACCCTGAGAAGAAAGAAGTTGATGGAAAAACCTATTGGCTTCACTAAGAATTTTCCCCCGAATCAGATATCACCGTACCACACTGTAAAGTGATAGATGAAATCGACCTTTTTTTCTGTTTAGATTTTACCAAAGCGAAAAAATATTTAGTACAGGCACCCCCATCCTTAAAATCTTTCTCCCCTGCTTTTTGCATCCAAAACAATTCCTCCTGCTTAAGAGCCAATCTGTATTCCGCTTGACATCTGCTCAAGTTGCAGCACGCGTTGACATCCCGATTAGCATTCACATTAGAACCAAAACGGCCATTCGCTTCCCAACCTAAAATCAAATAATTTTCCCATTTACTCATTTCATCCTCCAGAGCCCGCAGTTTGCTGAAAACATTACCAAAAACATCCCTATTCCACTGGATAAGCGCTTTACGAATAGATTTAATTTTAAAGTCCACAACACCCAACGCTCTCCTATTGGAACACTCCTGACCCCAGACCGATTCCACCAAAGTGTGAAAAGTCAGATGAGTCGTCCACATATCCAGAAATCTGAAAGGGGAGAAGCCCGCCCTATCCTGCATGGGAAATGATACCAAAATCGGTGCATGATCCGAAAACGTGCACTGAAGATGTTCCACCCTCGTATTAAGGAAATTGTTAAGCCATAAAGAGTTAACAAACACTTTATCCAGTCTAGCCCAAATCCGATCACCACTACGTCTATTGTTACACCAAGTATACTTCGGACCAGTTTAGCCACAATCAATCAATCCACAATGCTCAATACAATCTGAAAAATTCGACATGCTAGCCAAGGCAGGAGGATTCCCACAAAGTTTGTCTTGCTCATTGGAAATAGCGTTGAAATCCCCTCCCACCATCCAAGGACCATTATATTGAGACTCCAATAGCTCCATCTGAGACCACAGTGCCCTTCTCTCTTCCACTGTGCACTTAATATGAAAGTAATAAAGAAATATTGATTATTTGAAACAGATACCTGACAATGAATGCATTGATATGACCTATCCAATACCAAGACGGCTAAAGTTCAATCCCAAAAGATTCATATATTTCCGCCCTCTGCTTCATTAGACGTAAAACCTGACAGCTTAATTTTGTTACCAATATCCAAGAAACGACTAGCTTCAATCATAGTCTCTGCAATCATAATGAGACGCACTTTAAATTCTTTGCACATTGTTTTAAGTCTGCATTTCGTAGCTCTATTACTAACCCCACGGGCATTCCAGAACATAATGTTGTCAAGCATTTTTAGATTTAGTATTAAGAACATTCGGCCTCGTCATACGATGTGTACCCGGTGGGCGCGCCATCTTGATTGTCTTACTTTTTTTCTTACTTGCCTCTCTTGCTATCACTACTCCTAAATCCAAATCACTAATCACTACTGCCTTTGGTCCAACCTCAGACTCTAAGCCAATATCATCACTATCCTCACTGTGCTCTCAAGAGTGTTGATGTTTAATTTCTTTCTCCGTAACCGACGAGTTTCTTTAAACAAAGATAACGCCTTATTCAACGTATCTCCTACGTCCAAAACAACATCCTGAACCACAATATCCTGCAGCTGATCAGAGTTGACATACGACGCATTAACGGCCTCTTAGTCTCCTTGAGCAAGCGCCAAAATTGGCTCAACCTCAATCTTCCCTGCCACCTGACAATCAATGACATCTGCCCCTACGCCCACAGCAATTGTTGCTCCTGAACCAGCATACACTGATCCTGCTCCCAACGGGATTGTTGGCCATGCACCCTAGCTGCCATTGCACACGATCCCTGCTCCCATTGAAGTTGTGCATCCTGCAACAACCGTGGCCACCTCGCCTTCAGCACCAACCTGGCCAACATTCGAATCAGGAATCAAATTGCCAGCCGAGTCCTTCTCCAACAATGTGACTGGAGTCGCAATCTCAGACAAGTCTTCCTCCAACTCTGCTTGAAGAACTCTTTCAATCTCACTAGAAGTGTACCCAGCATCTTTACAATCTGATATAAATTTGGAAACTATTTTTTCCTTCGAACTAGTAATGGAAACATCCTCATGGATCGAAGTATTATACTTGGGAACGTCAGTTTTTTCGTTTGCTAAAGCCGAACCTACCAAGACCTTATTAGAAGAACTCTCAATCCTAAGTGACCCTGCATCCAATTTCACACCTATAGAAGCTCCCACTACATTTCCATCAGGAATAGACATGTTGTGTGACTTGGAAACTATCTTGTTAAGTGATGCGCCTTCCATTTTAGAAACATATTCCAGATCTTTGATTCCCTGTTTTTCAGAGTTGTCTTCCAAATTCTCAATAGGGTTAGAAATCGAATTGTCATTGCCCAAATCATCTCCCTCTTGCGAATCTAAAGTTGCTAAAACTTCGAAGACATTGTTAGCAATCTTCAAAGGCAATTCGTTGCCTACTTTCTTAGAAAGGACACCCACTTCCTCGCCCCCTTTTTGTTTTCGACTATGACCAGCCATAACATCTTGCGCACCAGCCACAACATCTTGCGCACCTCCTGATACAGCAACCTTGTTAGCAACCTTCATGACTAGTTTGTAAATGTACTTAACTTCCTTGCCTTTCAATTGTGTCGCAACCTCCTTTTCCTTGATGGATTGATTCTTCGTTGATTCCTTTTTCGACTTATGCATGTCAACTTTATCATCCTCCTTATGTTTAGCCTTACGGGTCCCCAATCTTTTCCTACATGCCTCAAAAGTATGCCCAATCATTGCGCAATTTTCACAATATTTGAACCCAGGATACACAATGTTTTGCCAAAATCCTGAAGAACCAGAACTCCAACCATATTTTATCAGGAAGTTCTTCTGATAAATCCATCTCAACACACATCCTTGCCACCCCGGGTCTAGTGAAGCCCATCGTGCTATCATCAATTCTAAGAAAA
Organism: Berberis vulgaris; assembly: GCA_963556465.1. Classification (NCBI taxonomy): domain Eukaryota; kingdom Viridiplantae; phylum Streptophyta; class Magnoliopsida; order Ranunculales; family Berberidaceae; genus Berberis; species Berberis vulgaris. The sequence continues at coordinate 34,594,072 of OY747126.1, read as the reverse complement.
GACCCGATGGAGTCTCCTACTTCCTTTGAAAACAATGGATGAAAAAATTGTAAAGGCAAAGAAGGAAGATCCACCCACAATGGGGCTAGCACCAGATCTTCCTTAAGGCTAAAACCTTGATGCCAACGAAACGCTTTGAATCTAACTCCTCGAATCATAAAGGAGTCCCGCGACAAAGCCTTATTAAGTTCGTCATCCGATTGAAATCTAACAATCACATGTCTTGGATCTAGCAATCCCATGGTGAAACTACCCATAACTCCCCAAGATTTATGGATGGTTTCACGGATAGCCTAAAGGGAAGGGAGATAACTAGAAAACTTAGAAACCAAAACAAACTTTTTCACATACCTTTCACACCTTTTTGCTTTAGAAACATTCATAGAAAGTGCGGGGCAACCATCCTTGCGAAAACGATTCCCCTTCATAGGTTCTTCTTCGATGAATGCCTTCTTCACAACTCCCAAAGCTTGGAGGGAACTTCGATGTTGCTTTCCCTCGGTAGAGGAGCCTCCACCCCCCATTGGTGGCTATCCTCCCTTGGCGGCTTGAAGAGCTGCCATGGGAAGAAGAGAGAACCCTAAATCCGATGGATCAGATTAGAAAACTAACACAATCTAATGGTGATAATTAAAATGGCTTGTAATGACTGAGCTACCCTTAGTGAATTAAACCACATTCAAAATCGCTCCACCAAATTCTTTTGTTGTATTAGAGAAACCACTGCAAGTTTTGGGAATGTAGGCTTTGGATCTCATCCATGCCCATTTGCATCAGCTCCTACTTCTTCTTGAGTTGATCTCGTTAAATTGTTCCCGCGAGAAAATAAACTTTATTACTAAAACAAAATTATTTTAGTTTGAATCTCATCTAAATCCACTTTTAGTCATTAAATTCAATGAATCTTAACCAAACTAAAACAAAATTTTGAAGTACTACAACCTTTTCTCGAGCTCAAATTGTTTTAGTATGAATCTTATCAAAACTAAAGCAAAATTTTGAAGTACTATACCTTTTCTCGATCTCAAATTATTTTAGTTTGAATCTCATCCAAATCCTTTTTTAGTCATTAAATTCTATTAATCTTATCAAAACTAAAAAAAAAATTTTAAGTACTATAACCTTTTCTCGAGCTCAAGCTGTACCTCTTATTATGCTTCTACAACAACCTATATTCTCTTTGTTGATAACTAATTTTCATAGTTTTTTGTATTAAAATCTCATGATGCTTGACATTCATGGATTTTGCCTGTGATTATACTAGGCTGGCATATGTAGGACTTAACATGTTTATGTACAAATTTAGTTTATAATAATGCTTGATTTCTCATTCAGTAACATCTTATGCGTTTATGGATTCACTTAAAATCAATTTTGTTATGAAGCATTTGTTCTAAGATATTAACATGATAACTGATTGCTGAGAGAGAATTCTCCAATTATAAACATCAGTGAGGTTTGATGATTTTGTTCTCTTTAGAGTCACTCAAACCTCTTGAATTGGATGGTTTTGAGGCACAAGATCTAAAGTCTCCCTTAAAACATAAACATCTAGTGTAAACATCAAGGAGACGTCCCTTGTTACCCAATCGGAAAGTTTTTTTTTTCTTCGTATAATAGTGGGAGATTAGAGTTTTAGAGTACCTGTTACAAATTTGAAAATCTGTTTGAGAGAGCTTTAGGCGAGAAGGAAAAGGAAACTGAGGAACACTACGAAAAGAGATAGATCTGTTAAAAGGGAGTAAATGGAATTTTAGTGCTTGACTTACTATGTGCATCCAAAACTTATGCCTTTCACCAACATGTCTATACTAGTACCGGGTGGCAGAGCCAGAGAGAGCGAAAAAGGAAAATTGAAGGATTTTGGTGAAAAGAGGAGCGAGAGAAAGGAGGCGTTTTTTTTTGTTTTTTTTTAAGTGCTTGGAAGCTAATTTGAACGAGCTTTTAAATGAATTGTTTATTTTGTTTTTAAATAGATTACTGATTAGAAGCTGTAGAATTAAAATGTGTTTGTTTTTAGATGCAAAATGAAAACTGTTTAACAATTTTATCCCACTAAGGAGACACGTACAAGAATAGAGAAATGGTAGGTTGGAAACCCAACATATACGATGGTGATCATTATATTTGTCAAAGCTTTCAAAACTACATGCTACATAATGAAAATTACATGCTAATAAAAATTTGGAAATATACATGAGAGGAAGAGGGCATTTTTTTTAAAGTGCTTAGAAGCTAACTTCTAATTGGAGTTAGAAGTTCTGAACGAGCTTCTGAATGAATTGTTTGTTTTACTTCTGAATGAGATGTTGATTAGAAGCTATAAAATTAAAAGGTGTTTGTTTTTAGGTGTTGAATGGTAACTGTTTGACAATTTTGTCCCACTGAGCTGAAAAAATTTATGACATATATATTGTGTTTAAAATCATACCGAATACGACTGTGTCATTATTGTTGAATCTGAGCAATACGTTTGTGACGTTTTAATTAGTTATTCGATGAAATCATTAATCCAAACATGGGTTATTTGATTTGATATCTTACGATACACACAAGGCACAAAAACTACATGCTAAAAACTTGAAAATATACATGAGATGAAGAGTTGGAGGGATGAAGAAAATTTTGAAAATACATAGAAAGAAGAACCACAATGCTTGGTGAAGAGAATGAATGTGTGCCACAAAAATTTAGCCCTACTTACTTCTAAGAAGATGGAGGCAGCAATTGTCATTACAAAATTATGTTAAGGTTATTACTGGAATAATTTTTTACTAAGCACTCAGTGCTAAGTGATCGGCACCTCCCTGTTTCTTACTCCAATCGGAAGCAGAACTTCTTATTAGAACTAAAAACAAACACTCCAAACAAGGTGGTCCACTTCTTATTAAGACTTCTGACTCCATTCAGAAGTAAAAACAAACACCCTCGAAGAGTTTGAGAGATGAAGAAAAGCTTGGAAAATACAGAGAAAGAAACACAAAGATGAAGGAGAGAAATGAGAAAAGTTTCTTACCGTTGAAGAGTTCTTATGAAGGTAGGTAGAACAACAACTATTGGTGAAAAAAATGAAGGTGTGTCGTCAAAAGTTAGCCCTACTTGTTTCTAAGAAGATATGGGCAACAATTGTCATTATAAAATTATTGTAAGGTTACTATTGAAATAATTTTTTAGTCAACACTCAGTGCTAAGTATCAACACCTCACTGGTGCTTATTCCAATCAGAAGTTAAACTTCTTATTTGAACTAAAACAGAATACTCTAAACGAGGTGGTCCAATTTTTATTAAGACTTCTAGCTCTATTAAGAAGCAAAAACAAATACCCTCAAAGTGTTTTCTTGTATGGACTAAAGAGAATGGGTCAATTGACACGAAAGAGAATAGGTGAAACGAGGAACTTGAAAAGGAGGCAAATGGTGTTTTTACGAACACAACTTTTAGCTATCAAAAAAAAAAACACAAATTTCATATAAACATAAATCCATTTTAATCATGTTCTCCTATATGATTCAGAAAATTTAAATAAAAAGCAAATAATATCTTCCAGCAAAATCAACCCATTTTGTGTTGTATACATTAACTACTTCTTAGATCCCATCACACATCTAGTTTGTCTCCTGAATGCCATACAGATGTCTTCTTAGTTTAAAGTTGAAATGGAGCATTGACACCAAGTTTCCTAATTGAACGCAAGCCTTGCAGCTTTTCCCACCATTAATTTTGCTCGTTGAACACAAACTTGAATTAGGGTTTCAAACATAAATGAAAAATTAGGGTTTTCAAACTGGAGCTCTAGAGCACAATGATCCACCTTTGAAATGCAACTGTAGTGAGAAATTATAATTTCAGTAGTGAGAAATAATACTTTCAGATTGTGGTTTCCACCAATAATCCTTGACTACTTACAGAAGTTTCGTCTACATTAGAAACTCTCTGTTTGTTTTTTTTTTTGTTCATTACCTCCAGTGGAGTGGGAAGGCTCATTCTCCTAACCACTTATTGGGGTGACATCAACCTTACCCATACAAATAGCTAAGAGCTCAAAAAATAGAACATAATTACTACGAAATGAGCTCAAAGGGGGACAAGGAAAATGCATCATAGGATAAGATAGGGAATTTCTAACATCTTCTAATGCACTTTGTGACAGATATAACTTGGCATGAACGATCCAATTAAATTGGACTCCTTTGACCAATAAATTTAGGAAGTGGCTCCTCATTAGTTACAAGTAATTTTTAGTTGAAAAAATGGTTAATTTTATGTTGGTTAAAAAGGTGGGGTTTTTTCCCCCTAAGAGTTGCTTTGACGCATAATAAAAAAAGGGAAAAAAGAAGTTTTAGTTGGAGGCATTTCTACTTCTTTTCTTTTTATTTATTTATTTTTTGAGGGGTACTAACATTTTAGGAACAAAAATCGATTTTCACTAACCGAGTAGGACCACCCATTAGGTTTTTGTTGACTTTTAAAGACACTACACGTGATATCCTTTAACCCGTCTTCATCTTCAATGGAGCCTCCTTCAACGAAAGTTCAAATGGTCGTCATTCCATTCCCTTAATGGCTTTTCCTTCAGTCACTCTCATATCTTCTATTCCTTCACCACTCTCGGATCTCCTATTCCTTTACCTGATGTTCTTTGTCAAGATCTGCAACAAACATATACTTCTTCATTACCTCAACAGTTTGAACTAAAAACTATGAAAAATAGAGAAGAATATTTGAAGGGGGAGATTTCTGCACGAAGGGAGAAGATTGAAGAGAAAAAATCTTAGGAGGAGAAACTTTGTGCGTGAGGCTTGGAGTCGTTAATGAATGTATCATATGCACGTGTTCTTAACTGTGACGCAATTCAACCCACAACAGGAATTGGAATAGGAAGGCTGAGCTGATTAGTTTACTCTCTCAATAAGCAACCTCAATCCATTATCCCACTTCGGACAAGACAACTTTCTGGGATGAATTATTGCATTTAGCTCTCTGATCCAATTTCTAATTTTTATGATACGAATGAAGACTTTTTAGATTTTCCTTCGAACTTTTTACAGTTCATTCCTTTCCATATTTCCCAACATTACAACAGCCCAATGATTATAAAAATCATGCATGCATGGGATTTTTTGTGATCCATCTTCGATCAACTATTCATTATAGTTGATGTAGCCGATTCCTACTTTCCTTCCTAACCTTTACCTAGACCTGAACAAGAAGCACACGTGAGCCAAAGACCATCGTGTGGCGGCCGATGGCACTCCGATGCTTAAGTTAGATAAGGTTCAGGAGAGGCTTAAAGCTATAAATTGGGTTTCTTTAGCGTACCTTAGATCATCGACTTAATCTCCCTTTTATAGTATGAGAGTCATTGTTCGGCTAGGCCTTTGGTGGCATAGTTTAGGGAAAAAAATATTGCTTGAGATCCTTTCATGTTTGGGAGCTGTTCATGTAGGGTAGTTTCCCTACGTGACTTGTGTTCCTAATTTGTGGTAGAGGTTTCCCGTTCTGAGTGTTGTCCATGCAAGGAAGTTTTCTTGCCCGACTTATACTTTAGCATTTGTTTCCTAGTCAAATCCGATGTATCGCTGGTCTGCCTGTCCTGGGTCGATTCCCATATACTTGCCCGACTTACTCTTGCCTTATCAGGGCTTACGAGTATTGGGCTGGATCACGCGACGTACGAGCTTATTAAGGCGCTGCAATTTGGGTCCAACATTCTAGAATTTGCCAATAATGGGCTTAATGTTTTCTGGGCCTCGCTGGATTGAGCATGCAATTGGGTTTGTTTTTTTTTCTGTTGACGAGATTATCATGACACGTGTACGGTGTTGATCAGAGGACGGTTTGATGTAGCATAAGCTACTCCCCCCGATTTGGTGGGCCATCTCATCTATCTACTAAGTCATTTCATGAAGCGATTGTGCAGTCATGATGGTTGAGTATGAGTTGTTTCCTCGAGCGGCGAGTTTCATTAATTGGGCATGCGTCTGCGGGAAAGAAAGAAGGGCGGGAGTTCTGTTTTCTATATAGATCTCCTCTCTGTGGAGTTTTGTTTCCTTATTTTTACGATCTTAAAGACTCTACTTTGTCGTACCACATTCTGTGCTTTTGACTTTGCTCAGCTTCCATATTCGAAAACTTGTACTATTTTTCATGGCTGCTCGAAAACAGTTTTTCGATGAACTATTCGCTAAGGGTCGCAAGTTCTTTGAGGAGAGGTTGCACTCCGAATCGGATATGGAAATCCTCCTTTAAACATACGGGATTTTTTGTTGATCTAGTGTTTAGCACTAAGGATGCGGATCTGACGCCATTGTCCCTTCTTGAGGGGTTTATATGTCTTCACCGAGGTATGCTTCAATCGGGTGTCTGCTTTCCTATTATTAAGGAGATTTGGGAGTTCCTGGCGTACCTCGATATTGCACCCGCTCAACTGGTGCTGAATGGGTATAGGATTGTGATTGTCATTCTGATTAGGGCTAAGGATGATGGTGCCTGAGTATCTTCGAGGGCGATCCAACTACTTACTTCCCTTCGAATAAATGAGCACATTGTGTGTGTGGTGACGACGTTGACTACTTTGGCAATTTGCTTGATGATTTTAAATCCTGGCAGAAGTTCTGTTTTATGGCTCCTGTGGACTTGCAGTATTTTGAGCTTGTTGGTCGTCTTGTTGTCCGGTCGAGCGGGAATTTAGACAACTAAGTAAGTTAAAATTCTTTTTTTGGTCTTGCTTGTGTTAATTGCATGCCAGATTGACCTTTGCATTTTTTTGTAGAGAAATTCTCAACTTCGCCACTTTTTGCTGAAGATAAAGAAACTATGGATGTGTTTCGTGACATGCCTTGTCTGCGGATAGAGGATGTCATTGAGTCTTCTAATGTCAAGTGCAACAGACTATGGGCTCACTGACATGAGCCTCCCATTTTTTTAGGATTTCGAAGCCAAAGCCCAAAGGTGTGTCTGTTTTGATAAAGAGGAAACTTCCCAAGATTAAGGTTCCAAACCCTTTAAGGAGGGAAGAAATAGAATAGCCACTTCCTTCTCCTATGTGTCTGAAAAGGCCAAGTGCTTTGTCTAGATCTCTCCGCATGTGCTTGGCTTTGTTAGGGATGTGATGTTGTCGGGCAAGTGCCAAATTCGTCTGCCAGGACGGAGACTTCAGTTTTCGAGTGGCGTGATGCTCCGGCTAAGGCCCCTATTTCCTTTCCTGACTTAGAGAGGGAGTATCTACAAATGGTGGGCGTGGAGGACGTAACCAAACTGAGTACAAAGTAGGCAGAGGTCTAAACAAAATGTTGTTGCAAGCGGGTGTGGCAGCTTTGTCAGGTCGTCCCTTTTCATTAAAAGACTTTGAGCTCCGCCCTTCTCTGGATCATGAACATGTTGAAGAGTTGTCCGATTGTAGACCTCATGATGAATGGTCTCCTCCGCATCGCCCGTACTATCCTCCATCTCGTTCCCGTCCCCACATTGAATTGACGACGAGTCCAAGGAATAACTCGTTTCCCTCTTCCACGTCAACTGATGCTGAATTAGCAGGTGAAAGAGAGTCAGTTGTTGTGGGCAAAAGGAAAGTTGTGGACGAGGGCTCTGACGCACTGAAGGCAGTCAAGGGCGGTGCTGGGGTGATTCTAGTCCCTAAGGATCTCTATCCAGATTCGCAGATCATCTGTTTGCTCCAGACATAGCAAGGATGAACAACCAAGCTTGGCATCAGGAGGTTGACATTTCTTACGCTTCGAGGAAGCATATTAGCAGGTCGAATGACTGGCGGCCAAACTATGCTATGGAGCCAGTGGGAGAGACCCTGAGAGAGCGTATGGATAAAGGACAGAAACATCTCGTGCTGGGGATATCATACCTGAATCAAGTGGCCGCAACTGGAATTGAAGTTGAGGCCGCTCGTGAGAGTGTATACTATGGAACGAGTCTTTGCAAACTTGTAAAAGTCACACTCTGACGCTCTCTACGAGACTGAGTCGTTGAGGAAGTAACTTGAAGCTTACTTAGATACTGGAGAGGAGTCCTGGTGCACGAGGTCAAAGGTTCAGAAGGTTCGCTTGGAAACGTTTGAATCGAACTTAGCAAGGGCAGTATCCACGAGGGATCGAATCAAGAATGAATTAAAACTTTTCCATCGTGACTTGCAGCTTGCCTGTGAGATTGTGGCTAGAATGCAGGCTGAACTGCAGGCTGAGAGGGTCAAGAAGGAGTCTGAATAGATTGCCCGACGTTAGCAATTGGAGGCTGACATTGATTTTAATGCCAAGAGTGTGCGGACCGCTGAAGAACAACTCATTCTAGCACAAAATGAGCTAAGTACTGCTAATGATAAACTGGGTGCTGAGCAGTCCAAGACTGACATGCTGTCGGGTGAGCTAGAACGGCTGGAACAGGAACTTGTTGAATCAAGGTTGTGCAAGGAAAAAATTCTCAAGGCCCACGGCATGTTTGAGTTCAACAGAGTCGTGCATGGAAGGCTGAAGATATTGCATCTGATGAAGGAAGAGCATCTCGTCTTGACTCTCTCCTATTACAAAGAGATTGCATTCGCAACGTTGGGAGTGGCCTCCGATTCGTCTGAAGAAAAAGGTGACCTGATGAGGGAGATCAATAGGCAGCACGCACAGATGTGTCTCTTGCTAAGTAAGGTTTTGTGGTATCTGACTCTCTTCCTAATGAGGGGTGAACCTTATATTTTTTTCTGGCTTGCAAATGAATAATACTTTGTACATGTTCGTTTTTCCTTTGCTTTTCTACTAACTTTTACTTGTTTTGTCTTATTTCAACAGTACAGACGAGAGGCTTTGCTAGGCTAGGAAACTTTATGATTGATCTATTGGTGAGAGTTCTGACTGCTCGTGCTACGATAGTTCATATAATTCTGGTCAGAATCCTTTCAGAGATCAAGGAGTGTAATTAACCCTTTGTTTGGCGGTTTGGCTGTATGTTGAACGAGTAATTGTTGTTGCTATTAAGCGAATTAGTCAGACTATGATCCCTGCACATGCACCATTGTAGATGATCAGACAGTAGTCTTCGCGAGTCGTCTGAGTTGAGCTCCCAAAATTCTGATCGAACTTTTGACTCGTCTTTACCTGCTATTCGTGGAATAGGCTTAGTTGGACTGGAAGTTGTTATCGCTAGTTATAACTGACTAAACCGGGGTTAGGTCCCACGACCATGGTGGTCCCTGGAAAGTCATCTTAATCAGGCATCAAGGGCACTACTTAGACTCCCATTTTCCAACCCATCTGTCAGTCGTTCTGACTAAACTTTGGCGGGGTTCGGCGATCATTATTTGTTGTTGGCCAATGATTCCTGGCAAGCCATCGCGGTTAGGCGTTGTCACGCTGACTAAGCTCCCACTTTCTAGGCCATCGGAATCCGTGCGCAGCGAAATAGGCTTCAAATAGACCAGAAGCCATCGTCATTAACGGCCATTGACTAAGCTTTGGTCGGGGTTCGGCGATCATTGTCTACGTAAGAGTAGTGACCCCTAGCAATCCATCTTAATTAGACGTCAAGAGCGCTGACTAGACTCCCACTTTCTAAGCCGTCGAAATCTGTTATTGGCGGACTAGGCTTCGAGCAGACCAAAAGCCATCATCATCCGTCGTCACCGACTAAATTCTGGTCGAGTTCGGTCACTATTGACCATGTTTGGACAGTGATCCCTGGCAAGCCGTCTCGATCAGGCATCAGAGCTCTAACTAAGCTACCACTCTCTAAATCGTTGACACCCATTTAAAGGACTCGGCGTTAGAGTGTACCAGAAGCTGTCGTCATAAGTTGAAATCGATAAGTTTTGGTTAGGTTCGGCGACCATTATCTATAGTTGGACAATGGTCCCTGGCAAGTCGTAGTGGTAAAGTATTAAAAATGTTGACAAAGCTCCCACTTTCTAACCCATCGTTGTCTGCTTTTGGCGGACTAGGTGTTAGAACTAACCAGAAGCTATTGTAACCAGTCAGAGCCGACTAAGCTTTGGATAGAATAAGATTTTGGGTGTGTAAGTCTGACTTGGGTGTCCTAACTTAGTTCGCCTGGTGGTCTGATTCCAGAGTCTGATCAATTGATCAGACTAATAATAGATTGACTGACTTTAATGAATAGCAGCGGAATAATAATAATAGGGCTAATGACTTGGATTTACTGATAATACTTTGTAGGCGCGCTCCTTATTCCATGCGCACTCATGGCATTTGTTGTTTGTTCCTTTGCATGTGCTGGGTCGGACTTGGCAGGGCATAAGCTTGGGCTTACTAGTGGAGAGACCCAATTAAAAAAATCTTTGTAGATCAGCGTGCCTAGGATATGGCACATATTGCAAGACGATTCAGTATCGATTACTCCCTCCAGTTAAAGGGGTTGCATGTAGGGTCATTAATTTGAAGTATGTGGACTCGTGCAGTTGCAATTGGAGCCATCGTTTTTCGATTTTCCATACGACATTTAATGTTGAAATAATTGTTGGATGACGTTGATTTGTAAACCATCATGCCTATATATAGGCTGATTGTTCTTTGTTCAAGCACTGTAATGAGAATTGTAGAGCATGTTAATCAAATGCAACTTACTAGATAATTTGCTTTGGGTTTTCCAAAGGCTGAAGGAAGATCTCCCTCACTGGAGTCTTCAAATGTTTTGACATTTGCAGTGATGAGTATTAATAAGACTTGCTATTATGTGTTTCCACCTGATCTGGGTGGGCATTTGATTGATCCCATGAGGTATTGTAATATCTTCTTATGTTGCGCAGAAAAAATACAAAATTTTCCTCAGGGGATATGTATGTCTTCAATTTTCTGTCGCTTCACGCGTGATGCCATAGCCGGAAAGAAGGTTGACGGAGCGGAGCTTTGATGGATGCGACCTTCGGTTTTGGGTTAGTCACTTCATAGCACCCCAAGCACTCTTCTCTTGAGAGGCATCCTCGTCCGCATTCTTCTGCTCTAGTTCCAGATCTTTTTTGAAGAGCATGTCGGTTGAGCAAAGATGTATGTATTTCGTTTTGAGGTTCATGTTGCTACATTCAAATCATCCTTGTAAGGTGATTCGACGGAGCAATGCATTGAGTACATTCCTTTGATTTCTTTTTCATACATTCCACTTTCACCATTTTATCTTCTGGAGGCAGATTCGCAGAGCGGAATTCTTACACTTGTTTCAGTAGATAGATACTTACATCAGACTTAGATACTTGTAGTGTATAAACTTTTGTATTAGTTGGTCGGCAAACTTTGTAATAACTTTCATTGATATCAATAAAATCAGTTTTATTTTGGGAATGTGTCTAGTATGAATATTCTTTTAAACTGAAGTTAAAAACAAAAACAAATAATTTAACCCCAAGTGGGGACTAAGCTAATTCGGCCCTTAAAGAGGCACATATGGTCCTGGCTCGAATTGCATAGCCCTTCTAGTGGAGTGTCTTGTTTTGCCAAAGCTAGCAAAGTTACTAATAGTGGACTTCGTGCTGGCGGCCAGTTCCTTACTGATTTTCAGCTCTTAGAGTACGTGTTTGTTTGATGAAGTATCGTTACTTAGCTTTTTATTGGTTTGGATTGCACTACCAGCTCCGAATTCTGACTTTCTGTATAGCCGCACTTTGGTTGTCGGGGCTCCTCCACCCTCGCAGAGTGATTCTCCTTTTTTTAGGCTTGGTAGTTGACAAGCTTATTTTGCGGGCCCGAGCTGCAGTTGGCAAAAATTCTGCTGTTTTAGGGCTGCATAATGGCGGTCTCTTGCTGCAAATTGATCTCCTCGGATAGTTCCTTGGGCCCGGTTGGCTGTATATTTTATGCATTGGTGCAGAGTGTAAACTACTGCCTCCATATGACGAAGCCACGACCTTCCCAGAATAATGTTGTAGGTGGATGAAGCGTCAACCACCATAAATTCTTGGACAAGGCACTTCTGCAGTTGTGGCTCTTCTACCTCCACCATTAGATTGATCTTCTTGATGGGGAAGATCTTCTCTCCACTGAATCTGATCATGGGGTGGGTGGCAGGGGTTAAGTCTTTTTCCTATAGCTGCATGTTGCAGAATGCCCTGAGAAACATGACATTGAGTGAACTTCCTGTATTCACCAAGGCCCTTTTTACTTCCCACTTAGCGATGAGGACGGAGATTACCAGGGCATCATTGTGAGCATAATGTACCCCCTGGAGATCCCTTTCCGTAAACGTCACTTGTGGGATCAGGCTGTGAACTCGTGCATGCTGCACCTGTCGGTCCTCACACTAAGATGGTGTCCGCATCTCGACCAACGTTCTCTTGCAGGACCTGTTAGATTGTTCCCCTTTAGGACCAACCCCATGGAGGACGTAAATGTTGCCAGGAGCTTCTTTATCAATCTCCTTGACATCATGTGCTTTTTCCTTTGCCAGGCCATGCCTCTTGTTCGAGCCTAGGAACTCCTTGAGCTTGCATTTCCTGATCTAGTACTCGAATTCTCCTACTAGGTTTCTGCAATCCATAGTATCATGTTTGCCTTCCTTCCTTGTGGTAGGTGCAATATTTGTTGTTGTCACGCCGAACTGGTTCTCCTCCCTGCTTAGACAGCGATTTCAGCTGTTCCCAATCCTTGATGTTGATGGAATCAAGGATGTCGGACAGACTAGTGTTGAGAGGAGTGACAGATTTGGACCCAACATAATTAGAGGCCTTGTGCGGCCCAAGTCGGTCTTGCAGTTAGTGCGCCTCCTCTTGCTCTCGTCATCGTCATCTTTCTTCTTCCCTTCTTTCTTGTCCTTGGGGATAGATGGTTTCTTCTTTGACTCGGTTTCCCTCTTGGCAGCCAGCATGTTGTCTAGAGTGATATATCTCTTGGCATCCCTTAGCAGGTTTACCATGTTGGTTGGAGTGTCTAGAGTAAGGAAATCGTTGAACTTGCCTCTTCTTAGACTCAAAATTAAAGCTATGAAGTCATTGTCATTACGACAACCATCGATGAGGGTTAACTCATCGTTGAAACGAGTGACGTACTCCCTCAACATCTCATTCTGTTTTTACTTTACGGTCACTAGATAATGCGGGCCCTTTCTGATTTGTTGGCTGGCCATGAAGTGTGTGAGGAATGTCGTCACCAATGTCCGAAATGAATCGATAGATTTTGGAGGGAGGTTGTGGGACCAGGTCAGCGCTGACGTCTTCAGGCTGGCAAGGAATGAACGATACATTATCGCATCGGACCCTTCCTTGAGTGCCATAACGTGCTGGAAATGGTGCAAGTAATAGGATGGGTGTCCTTTGCCATCGTAAAACTCCAGCTTCAGTGGTGTGTACTTCTTTGGCAGCGGTTCGTCCATCATATGATCCATGAATGGAGGGACCGTGAGATTAAACAGTACGTCTTGGTTTCTTGCCCCGTTCCCGATGGGATTGTGCAAGACGTGTTTGTCGGCTCTGGACGCTAGGTCTCTATTGGTTGCTCCTCCACTTTTGGTTCATTGAGAAGCTGCTGGAGCAACGCGACTCTCCTGAACGTGTTCTCTGGAGCTCTCTGGGGAAGGGGCTCTTCATTGCTCGTGGTCTCTTTTCTGCAGGTGGAGGATTCCTTTGTTTGAGTGCCTCCAGCGCTTCTGCGATTTGCTGCATTTGGGTTGACAGTAGATCAACCCTTGGGTCCGTCGTGGTTGCCATGAGCACGGGGTTTGAAAGGGTTCCTCCGACAATGGTGGTGGCGATGGAATGGGTGACGCTATGCTAGTTCGAGCTTTCGAGGGTTTCGCAACATCCCCATTGTTGCAAGACCTTCACTACACCAAAATGGTTAATTAGTAACATCAATATTTTCTAATTTGTAACTTTTCATTTTGTTACAAGTCTTGTAACCCCAAAAACTGTTACTAATTATTGGCTTAAGTTACTGTTAGTAATTTTATAAATATATTATTTATAAAAATAATTAATAAAAATACTTAAATTTTCACTTTACTATTAGTTCCACCCAAAACCCCACTTCTACAAAACCTAAAAACATCAACTACAAAACCTAGGGGTGGGCAAAAACCGATTTAAATTCGGTTAACCGACCGAACCGAAATATGAGTAGAAAGAAAATAATTTAAACCGAACCGAACCGATTATAAACGGTTCAAAATCGGTTTACGATTTTGAACCGAGCGATTTATAACCGAACCGACCGATTAATTAAATATATATAAATAACTAAATAAAAAGTAGGTGTCAATACTTGATTAGTGCAACAAATGCATTGCAATACACCCTGTTGCACTAAATCACCCCATTCTCTCAAAGTTTTCAATTTTGGGCTAAAAATTGAGTCTATAAAAAAATTGGACCTGTAAAAAAATTGGACATGTTTTAATGAAAGTCTTTCAAATGCTTGAGCCTGAAATTTCGGTCCAACCGATCCGAAATTCGGTTCAACCGAATTCATCGGTTTACAAATACAAAATTCGGTTTCGATTTGAATTTTGGGCAAACCGAATTAAATCGGTTCGAAATCGGTTTGGGCTCAAAACCGAACCGAACCGACATTGCCCACCCCTAACAAAACCTAAGAATCCTCTCAAACTTGCAAATCTGATCTTTCATTTGAAGATTTCTATCTCGATCACTCTAAATTTCTTTCTCCTCAGAGCGGCGAGAGAGTGCTTCAGTGAGGTAAAGCTCTTCAATCTCTCTGTTTATCGCTCGCTTTATCTTTCAGTCTCGATTTGTTTCGCGTTCCGATATAATCTTTTATGCTGTTATATTTCGTTTCGCGTTACGAGTTTCTTGTTGTTTCGATTTCAGAGAGGTTTCTTTGTTCCCAACTTCTCCGAGAGAGTCAAAGAGGTTCAGAGATCATGCACGCTCGAGAACGACTTAGAAAACGAGAGATTCTGTGAAGAAACGAGACTAATTGGTTGATTTTGTGGAGTTTGAGGTTTTGATGTGTGAAATGTGCTTTCAATACTTTGGAAATCGTTCATTTTAGTCTCGTTTTGAAGCGATCAGCCGATCTTTGTTTCTAGTTTCTTGAAGTGAAAGTGAAGAACTATTTAAGAAACAAGTGATTTTGTGAAGAAATGAAACGATCGGACAAATTTGTTTGATATTTTTGTTAATTTTGGTCTGGTGAAATGAATTTGAAGATCTGAAGTGAATCGTTTCGTGTTTTTTGTGATTTTAGTTCTTCGTTTGAATCGTTTTGAGTTTTTTGTTTGAAAAGCAAAGTTTTCTAGAAGTTCCTTTTTTGTGCGTGTATTTGCATGGATTTCTTGAAAGCGAAAAGGTTCATAAAAGCTAGCAAACTGAATCTTGAAAAGGGGGAGGAGGATAAACCGGTGGAATCTCCGGAAGAGGTGAAGATCGAGAATGAAGGTGATCCAAGTTAATCGCCGAAGGTGAACCCCAGGAATGAGATTGAGGAGGAAGATGATTTTATAAAGTATGAGGTGAAAAGGAGGTTGGAGGAGCTGAGGAGGAATAATTTCATGGTTTTGATTTCTGAAGAGACATGTCAGGAAGGAGAGGAGGAAAAGGAAGGAGAAGAGGAAGAGGAGTCGAACTCGAATGAGTGGAGGAGTGCCGAAGTCGAGAGTCATCAGACATGGTGTGGGTTTGATGAGTTGTATGACAAGCATTGTGAAAGGATGTTATTCTTTGATAAGATGAGTGCTCAGCAATTGCGCAAAGGAGGCAAATTTTTAATATGTTTGGTTTACATTGCTTTCTTTTTGGTGATAATGTAGATTAATCTAGAACAACATGTTTGTGAATTTTGATTTGTTTTATGATGTTGAATTACTCCTTGTCGTCGCAAAAGATTACTGAGGTAGTACATGGAAACATCAGTGTGCTTTGTGGCAAAATCTTCCTGTTTGATTGTGATGAGAAAATTTCATGGGAAAAGCCATAATTTTTGTGCACTTCAATGAAAATCTAAGGCTTTTCCGTTAACAATCTTCCGATTGCAATTAAACATAGCCATAATTGTTTTAAATACATTGAGATCAATAATGAGACTAGAGTGATTAGGTCAACTTGTTGAGCAATTTGGTTGACGAATTAGAGAGTTTATTTCAAATCTGGGATGCTTCTCATATTCGTGCTTGCATTTTCATTGCTTTATTAGATCTTTCCAATCTCATTATTAGATCTTTCCAATCTCATCTGATCTAAGGTATTCGCATTGGAAATTGATCATATATGCAAATTGGACATTCATCATATCATGAAGAGAATGATTTCTTGTATCTTGATTTATTTGAACAGTCCAGATGGAACTGAGGCACTCTGTTCAGATGTGGAAGTGGATCATACGGATGTCAGAATACTAATGCTTGCATGGTATATACTGTTCTATATACGTTTCCACTTTGTCTGTTGGAATTCATACTGCAATATTGACAGACTCATCTTATCAGGAAAATGAAAGCTGAAAAGCAGGGATATTTTACACTGGGATGGTAAAAGAGAAAAACATGCATAGAGAGAAAGAGAGTTGGAGATATTATCAAAGTGGATGGTGCTGTTTCTTTAGTGCATCTGATCTGATATCATTTCATGTTTCAAGCCCGCTCATGGATTCTAATAATTTGGAAAACTTATTTGCATTAATGTGTTGAAAGTTAGGTTTAGCAATATGGGGAATAATAAATCGAAAAGCCATCGATACACTTACAGATCAACAGCAAAATTTATATTCATGTTCACACATGTAACTGATGAGAGATGCCGTAAGAAATCACCCAACAATTTAGTCCAAGGAAAATTTATTTTTGCGTAAATACTCCACATGTTTGTTAGGCCTTCCTTTGCTGTCTACCTGCATGGTAACAGATCTTGATCCATCAATTTTCATGGACCCACATCACAAAATATTTCTTCCCACAGGATGAGTGGCGAAGAGGCCTGAAAGCTCTACGGGTTGACAATTCCTAAATTAATGAAGGCACTACCTGAGCTGGAGAAGAGGTACTTGGTTCCTATAATTTTCTTGTTCTTTCTTATTTTCTGCATGTAAGCTATTCAGCCTTATATTTGATCTTCGTGATGATCAAAAGGGTGCATGCTGCTAATCAGGTTCTGATTTCTGTTGAAAGGTCAGGAGGCCACCAAATTTTGTGGATTTCTACAACTATGCCTTTCATTTTGCCTGACTGGTATTGTATTCCAAATCCAAACTGGCTACTTTAACCTGAGTGTTATCTTCATGAGGAGCAACAAATTTGTATCTTTGTATTAACTTTCAGAGGAGAAGCAAAAGACAATAGACGTTAAAAGCATCTGCCAATTGCTTGATCTTGTTTCAGGACAACCATTCCAGTCCCTTTATTATATGGTCCATTAATTGGTCTGGTGGTTGCATTAAATTCTTCTCTTGCCTACGTTTAAGATTTATGGATGGATGGGACTAAGGAAGGGGTTACTAGAGATAGATAGTTACAGGTTGGTCCTATTGCTTAGACGGTGGCAGAACAATAACTTTTCCTAGTTGTTCAAAGTCATCACCCCCATGGCTATGTAACAGTAGTCGTTCTAGCAGTAGTAACTGATTCTACTATGGAATAGATCAGTGGGTGGAACTAAAATAGATTGGGATATACTATTTTTTGTGCAATAATACATACCCAAGGCATGTGGGCAGATTGAAGTAAACTGAATGGTGCAAATCAAGGAGCATAAGTATACACTTCGTGTAACGATACTGGGTCTGGTACCTGGTCTGTTACTGGACGATAAATCTATTTGCCTAGGAAGTTTGTGTCTTCTTACCTTTTATTATATGACATTAGCTGCTTTGTTTGTTTGGCTATTGCAGCATGCATACGTCAGATGTGCTTATGAGTATTTCGACAAGTGAAGAAGGCAAGAAGAGATAAATAACTGTGTCGAAAATTGCAGTATTCCAGTTGTCAATGCCAATAACCTGGTTGAAACTGAGATGGCCAAGTTTCAGGTACCTTCTCACTTTCTGATTCCTTGGTTCTCTTCTTTTGTATTGGGCAACAATAGTGTTTTGCTGCTTCTTATAATCTGGGATGTGCTGACTAATATACTTCTGTCCACTTGATGCAACCCCTTTCTCGCACTCAAGAAAAATGTATTCGTTTGAATTTCAATCTAATCATAGTTTTGCTCACTATAACTTGTGTGCAACTAGACACCCAATGAAACCTTGAACTCCCTTTCAAGTTCAAAGAATCCTCTAAAATCATAAGCAAAGCCAGAATAATAATAGGAGCTGGTATGCCACTGTTAGTGAAAGCATCCTCATATGTACAAACTTCTCTTTTAGATTTCCTTTCATGGCTATAATTTTCCTGTTCTTCAGCTTAAAGTTGTTATGAGAACCATCCAAAACCTCATAAGCACTGCTCATTTGAGATAATGTATCCCTATTAGAAAATGTGAGCCCTGCGACTAAGGCAATCACCTCAATTTGCAGTGTTATTATGTAACCAAGGCATCAAACCTGGAGAGTGAAATTAACATGGTCAGTGATTCCAGAGAGATGGTTTCTGGCAGCAATGTTAACTTCGTTGAGTTTTGATTTCAATCTCTCTGAAACGATGCGCTCTTCAACAACTCCACTTTAAAGGCAAAAATTTTAGTTTCACTCGATGCATAGTTAACTATCATGATTACTTACCATATCCGGGCACAGAAGCATGGATAAGGTCACTAAACTATTCCATTATCGTTGAATGGAGACTGGTTTGTTGATGGTCAAGTCGCAGGATAGGCTGATAAATCTTGTCTCAACTAGATTTTTAGATGAATCTAGTAACATGACTTCAACCACTGTAAAGGCAAGACAACTCCTTCCTCGCTTCAGTCAATTATATGAAATGTCACTGAACTAAGAGTGAAATTATCTCGGTTTCCAATTATATAATGTTTGTACTTATCAATTCCATCAGACTTATGGTCATTGTCATTTAGTAGTAGCTTCCTAGGAGTTTTTTTTTACGGTAGTAACTGACAAATCCTCCAAATACCCAATCTGTCCCTGAAAGCTTTAACACTAGTAACAGTAATGAACCAAAGTAATACAACTTTTGTGTTTTGATAAACTTGAGAATCGGTCTCAATTGAGCATAAGTTGGTTGAAAGTCAGGAACACTATCCAATTTTCATTGCGAGACAAATTTGCGCGACTTTAGTAAAATGACCATAACTTGCTCATTTCAAAATATTTTCAAGTGATTCAAGATGTTTTTATTGGATAACTCATATTTATACAACTTTCATGCTTTGATGAGATTGAGATTCGATCTCAATTGATGGTTTAAATTGGTCGAATGTTACCATATTTTGCGTTTTGAGTTTGGATTTCTCTATTATGTTAAGTTATGCATATTTATTGGTGGTGTGAGAAAGTTAAAAAAAAAAAAAAAAAACTCAATAGTGGTGTGAGAAAAAGGATATGGTGGTGTGGTGTAGTCGCCGCCTTTAAGAAAATCACACACCAAAAAAAATATTTATTTTCTTAACATTCCATAATTTCAAATGTCTTCTCATTGCTCACTTTGCTTGGGAAGTGGATTAACCCGATTGAAGTCCATTCCATGAAAAAAAATAAACGCCATACCTTATTATGTTCTTAACTTCCAAATAAATGAAGTGAGAAATATGAGATTGTCATGCATAGGCACTGGATTAGTTTGAGAAACTATGAACTGATACCCAAAAAACTACATTGAAGTCTCAATTTTCATTTGATGCCCAAAAACTACATTGAATTTTCAGAGTAACCAAAAAATTATGCCTCCCTAGTGTTGCAACCTCTCAATGGAAAGGAGAAGGAATGTCAATTGATTAACATCCATACGTACTTAAGAAAACAAGAATTCTCATAACATAAAGTACAAGGTACAAGAATAGGAAAGTTGGAATAATACTCTATTTTGTATAAGAAGTTTTAAGTTTACTGTTTTCACAAGGTTAGGTAGAAGTTAACTTATATAAGCTTGTATTCAGTCAATGAATAAAAATAACAATAATACAATTCTCCAATTAATTTTTTACACGATATTAGAGCAACTTTCTTTTATGATTTAAAACTCCATTCAAGTTCTTCCCCGCCTTCGACGACTGCGCACTTTGACTGTATATGCAAGAGGCGGGGAAGAGAGAACAACAACAATAGACTACCTCAATCAATCAACAACAACAACTTAGTCGTGTTTCTGATCTTTAACAGCAGCAGGAACATCCTCAAGAACAACAAACAATTCTCAACCACGCCTTCCATGTTTCAATTGTGAAATCCCTCAAACAAAACCCAATTAGTTAGCTCAAGTTCAAACAACAACTTCACGCAGCCAGATCCTCGACCTTGACGCCAATCAACAAGCGCAAAGAGATATCACAAAAAAAAAAAAAAAAAAAAAACAATACCAGCATCAATGCTGACCAATACCAAAACCACTGTTGAGCAATACTAGCACCAATGTTGAGCAATCCAAAGCCAATGCCGACCAATACCAACATTTGTGTTGAGAAATTTTTTCAGCCTTCACGCTGAGGGGGAGTCATGACGACTTGAGTCAAACCATTAGTCGTTCACTCGACATTCATGATTTCTTCATACTAGAATTGGAGTCATGCGACTACTCAAACCAAACCATTAGCCGTTCACTCGACAGTCATGATTCTTCATACCAAAATTTTATCCAGAAGCATCCAGAATTGGAGTCATATTGACCACTCAAATCGAACCATTAGCCGTTCACTCGACAGTCATGATTTCTTCATACCAGAATTTTATCCAGAAACATCAAGAATTATCCAGAATTTGACAATCATGATGACTCGAGTCGAACCATTAGCAGCTTTTCTCGACAGTCTTTATTTTTTCACCAAATTAGACTTCAAAGTTTTCTCCAAGTTGCACATTTCATCTGCGTCTACATGTCTAGCTTGCGGGGGCGTGTTAGAATATGTAGGGCTTGCACTCAACATAGCCAAGCTCAAATCCATGATTGATTCACCTCTACAAGAAGGAAAATGCAAAAATAGGAAAATACACGAATAAGAACGTTAGAATAAGACTTTATTTTGTATAAGTTTTAAATTTATTGTTTTCACAAGGTTAGGTAGAAGTTATCTTATATAAGCTTGTATTCAGTCAATGAATAAAAACAACAATAATACAATTCTCCAATTATTTTCTTTACACTCGAAGAGTAACAAAAAACTATGCCTCGCTAGTGTTGCAACCTCCTGATGAAAGGAGAAGGGATGTCAATTGACTAACATCCAGATGTCCTTAAGAAAACAAGAATTCTCATAATAGAAAGTATCGTCATGATGTATGTGATACCCTTGTGTGGGCGGACCTGAAGGGGAGGGTGCAGCAGAAGCTCGTGATGGCAAAGTTTAATAGGCACGTGGATCCTAAAAGGGGTTGGGCAAACTACTAAGGGGAGAATATAGTCTCACATCGCCTAGGTGATGGAAGGGGATGTGTCATATATGTACGAGGTTGGATCTACAAAGTACTACGCGTTTTAAAGCCGTGGGGCCTTAGGCCCAAAGAGGACAATATAATACACTGTGGTTCGGATTGTGACAGAATGGTATCAGAGCCGGACCTAGCTGGAAGTGTGCCAATGAGGACGTTGAGCTTCCTTAGAAGGGTGAACTGTGATACCCTTGTGTAGGCGAACCTGAAGGGGAGTGCGGGAAAGGCCGTAATGGCGAAACCCAATAGGGGTTGGGCGAGCTACCAAGGGGAGATTATAGTTCCACATCACCTAGGTAAGGGAAGGGGGTGTGCTATATATGTACAAGTTTGAATTTACAAAGTACTACGCGTTTTAAAGCCATGCGGCCTTTGGGCCCGAAACGTTTTGGGCCCAAAGCCCGCACGGCTTTAAAACGCGTAGTACTTTGCAAATCCAAGCTCGTACATATATAACACATCCCCTTCCCTCACCTAGGCGATGTGTGATTATAATCTCCCATTTGTAGCTCGCCCAACCCTCTTAGGATCCACGGGCCTATTAGGCTTTGCCATCACGGGCCTCTCCTGCACCCTCCCCCTCAGGTCCGTCCGCAAAAGAATATCATAGTCCACCCCTACTTTAGTATTGTTTCATTTTATTCATGAATCTCGTGATGAGATTCCTTTGACTTGTGTGTACGGGGCTACTCATACCTTATTTTTAATGTCAGTAGTGGGTGATATTATTCCGTTTAGATTTTCATTTAGTAGTTTTGTTGTCTGGCGCGTTTAGTTAGCCCTTTCACCGAATCTCATGACGAGATTCCATTTGAATTGAATATATTGTAGCACCCCGTAATTTTTATACTTACTGAATATTTATAATATATATTTTATGTGATTGTTTTCATGAAGTTACGGGCATATGCATGAGCTATTTGTTTGTCTATGTGATGAGTGGTTTTTTTTCTTAAAGAGGGTTAGTGAAAAATTTATTTTTGGAATAGTTTATTATTCGGACTCTAGTGTTATTTTATTAGTAGTTTACTTATTGTAGAATTAATTACCTACTTACCCTCCTCTCCCGAATCTCGGGACGAAATTATTTTAAGTTGTATATACTGTAATACCCGTACTTTTTTCATTGTCCTTAATAAATATTTTTTTACATAAAGTGTTCCAATTCATTATTTTTGTCTTCTTATTAAAATATTATGGATATACACATGTAGCAGCCTCGTGTCTATGCATGTTTGTTGCGTGGTTTTGCATGATGTGAAAATTTTCTATGAGTATAAGATTTGAATAACTTCACATCTGAAAATATATTTTTTTAAAATCTTATTTCATTTGCCAAGTTGTATTAAAAAAAAAAAAATTTAACATGACTCCCTTACCTTTTGAATATCGGGACAAGATTCTTTTAAGGTGTGTATATTGTAATACCCGTCAAATTACTTGCCAATATAATACTACTATTTTAGTAATTAGTAATATTTATTTATTGGTAAGATTTATTAATTGGTAATATTTACAAATATGTAAATACTCTATTATATGAATTTGGGACCTAGGTTTAGGTTGGTGGTGGGTAAAAGAGGAGTGATGGACGTGTTTAGCTAAAGCTAGTAAAATCCTAATTAAAAACTCTTTTAAAAGAAACCTAGCCCCCCATTATCTTTCGATACACAAACAGAGAAAAAAAATTAACGTAGAAGAAAAAGAGGCGATAGAGGAAAAGCTTTGCTTCGACTTTAAGATTCTAAAAAACAGTGAGTAAATTCTTCAATATATATATATATATATATATTAATCGTATTGTAGGTGTTTCCTTTTCTTATGTATGAGCTCCATTTTCTTTGGAAATGTTAATACTGATATAAACCTTAAAAAAAAACACGGTAAGCTTGACCGTAAGCAAATCCCACTGAAGACATCTTCCCTGAATACTGACACAAGAGAACTTGTTGGTAATGTATTGAGTAAGATGATTGTGTGAGTCCCAAAAGTGTGAATTTGTAGGCTCTCTTGCAGGCTTGGTAAGCAAGTTGTATGTTATTGTTGACTTATTTTTCAACATATTTTATTCGTTTAAAAGTGATGGGTGGCTTCTATAAGTGCGGCAAATGGTTTTCATCTGTGGCCTCAAATAGTTTTAGTATTACAATGGGTCTTAATATTATGTTATCTAAAACAATACAACTTTGATGCAAGAGAACAATGCTTGTTTGTGGTGTAGCCATTGATCATAACATACTGTTATGCTAACACATTATGAGTGGTCTTTTGGGGAATAACAAGCAGTAATGTAATGTGCAATTTAATCTCACTGGTTTTTTGTGGTGTAAACTTATTGTGCCACATATGTTGAGTGCCCTTATGTGGTCCACGTATTAGGTGTGGGTTTATTAATGTTGGAACCTAATTCGTCACAGCAACTATTCTTATCAGTGGTTGTGATTTTTATAAGAATGTATTTTATACTCATTGTTGAGGTTATCTAGCCTAATTCTTTGATCTCGAACGGCATGATGAAACTCCAAGATCAGAATTGTGATGCTACTACTAAGTGAAGTGTCTATGCATGCATGTCAATCTATTCTTAAACATTTTCTTATTTTGGACTAAAAGGTTCCTCTGGATGGTTTCGCCGAACAAATGGTTCGGCTGAGCTTTCGTTATCGCAAAGATAATTTTATTTTAAAATTCAGCTGATAATTGATTTGGGAAAAACCCTTGTTTAATTTCAGAAAATTGACAAGCATGAGATATGTGGATAAATATTTAGAAATGCTATTTTCCACAACTCCGAAAAAAAATATACCAAACTTTGGGTGATATATATATTGTAGTATACAGACTTGCTTGTATACATGTGATATAAATTTTGGTATGCAGACTTGCTTGCATATCGGGTATGCCGTTCCATGTGAGTTCGGTAGTACGTGTAGTATTTAGGAAATACTTGTCATGTATTGAACTACGGGTGAGATGACATGACACTCGATGTGACATTCCACTCGGGTCATGTACGCTTCGAGTGGCTTCGATAGCAAGGGAGACACTTGATTGAGGTGTGTTCGACACAGAAGGAGAGTGCGATTGTGGAAAAGAAGCTAAACATTAGTAAAATAAAGAAACATTTGAATTTATCATAACATGAACATTCGCATGGGTTATTTTAGTATGTATTAGGATAGTCTTGAAGGAAAAAAAAAACTAACAACTCATTCGATCCTCGAATAAGAACTATCTGTCTACCTTAAGGTGAAATGCATTTTTTAAGGATATTTAATTTTATAGTTGTGACTTAATTTGTAAGTTAGCTTACACCAGTATTAATATACTGATCATAATTTTGTATTGTTTTATAAATTTGGGTGCGTTCCTAATGAGCGCAGCCCCAGAGACTTATCAGGGTTAGTTGGAGCATGAAAGTAGTTCTAGTTGCGTGGCAATAGCTGAGGATTTGACATATTTTGTTAAACCTTAATTTTATTGTTTTTCCTAGGTAATCAGAGGTAAGGATTAATTATTAATCCTCAAATTTTCAGTCAGAGATTTACTTGGGGATTGATTAATGTAATTCCTTTTTATGATATAATTTGTGGCTCTGGTATGATGATTGTGGACATCATTTTTTGAGGAAGAATTTTAAGAAAGTTTAATATTTTTTTTATTGCATCATGACTGTACCATTTAAATTGTTCCTCTCGTGCCCGTGGTTTTTGTCATCCACGGGCCTATTGGGCTTTGCCATCACAGGCCTCTCCCGCACCTTCCCCCTTAGGTCCGCCCACACAAGGATATCAAAATCAGACCTAGCCGAAAGTGTGCCAACTAGGACGTTGGGCTCCCTTAGGCGGGGGGGGGGGGGGGGGGGGAGGGGGGGGGGGGGTGGACTGTGATAGCCTTTTGTGAGCGGACCTTAGGGGGAGGGTGCGGGAGAGGCTCGGGTTGGTGAAGCCCAATAGGTCCGTGGATCCCAAAAGGGGTTGGGCGAGCTACCAATGGGAGATTATAGTCCTACATTGCCTCGGTGAGGGAAAGAGATGTGCTATATATGTACGAGGTTGGATTTACAAAGTACTACGCGTTTTAAAGCCGTGTGGGCCTTGGGCCCAGACTATGATACCCTTGTGTGGGCGGACCTAAGGGGGAGGGTGCGGGAAATGCCCGTGATGGCGAAGCCCAATAGCCAGTGGATTCCAATAGGGGTTTGGCGAGCTACCAAGGGGAGATTATAGTCTCACATCGCCTAGGTGAGGGAAGGGGATATGTTATATATGTACGAGTTTGAACCTACAAAATACTTCACTTTTTAAAGCCGTGCTGGCCTTGGGCCCAAAGCGGACAATATAGTACTTTGTGGATTGGGTCGTTATAGAATAGTATCAAAGCCGAATCTAGCTGGAAATGTGCCAACGAGAACGTTGAGCTCCCTTATGGTGTGGACTGTGATACCCTTGTGTGGGCAGACCTGACGGGGAGGGTGTGGGAAAGGCACGTGATGGTGAAGCCCAATAGGCCCGTGGATCCCAAGAGGAGTTGGGCGAGCTACCAATGGGAGATTATAGTTTTACATCGTCTGGGTGAGGGAAGTGGATGTGCTATATATATACGTGTTTGGATCTACAAAGTACTACACATTTTAAAGTCGTGCGAGCCTTGGGCTTAAAACGGAAAATATAATACTACGCATTTCAGAAGTTTTTTTGGATTTTGCAAGTGATAGACTTGAAAATGAAATTGTGATTGTCAGTAAAGTGCACCATAAATTCCATGTTTACACTGATCGAATTAATTAGCAATTAACATGCTTTATGTGCTTCCTTATGCAATGTACATTGGAGAACAATCATAACAACGTATTATAAAATACTATAATAGTACAAAACTATAATTACAGTACAACGAAAATAAAAATAAAATAAATAAGTCACTGACTTTTATTGCAGATAAAGCCCTGCAAAATCACTGTGTTGAATTGGTGAAGTCGATGTATTGCAAATAGAGGCTAGCAACGATGCTATGTTCTATTGACAGATTTCGCCCCTACACAGTGTTGTAGTTCGTTGAGCGTCTGACTTCCAGGATTCAACTATCTGTTACCCACAATCTAGCACAAGGGTGTTGGTTCCGGTGAATTTATTGAATGCCTTACTCTATCAGATGTGAAAGAATGAATGAAATAACTCTAAAAAATTATATCGAAGAACTTGTTTTTCTCTTCAATATATAGAAAACGAAAACGGTTTATATCCGTAAAATATAAAAAAGGGTTTGTTGATCAGACACATCCGTTCTTAATTCAAAACAAAAGCTTGAAGTGCAAAATGGCTTGTAATCAACAGAGACCAAGAAGCCCTAAGACTCTATATTTTAATTTTTAAATATATATATATATAATATATATTGTCCTTAATAGCTAATAAGCTCAAAGCTCAATGTTTCTTTATAATTTAATAAGTATTGAAAAACAACACTTATAAATACATTGTTTTGACTTCTTAACTTAGATATGAGACTATTTATTATTTGCTATAAAAACTCCAATAATATAGATGTAATCCATATAATGTAATTCACTATGAATTTTGCAATTGAATTTGTGCAAAAGTTCCTTACAACATCACATAAGTCAGCAAAAATCGGCTAGACTACAAAACTCCACTAAAATTTAAAATACAAAACTCCACTAAAATTAAAAAATGGTAACCTTCCAATCCCATTGAATTTATCAAACACATTCCCACACCCATATATTTAGATTTATAACCATGAAACCCCCCTACAGAATTGCAAAATCCATTCATTACCTCTAAATATCGAAGACACGGATGTGCCAAAGTACACCATCCTCATAGAAAGATTCCATAACCAATACCTTGGAACTTCAATTGGAATGATACTAGTTTCCTTCATCAGCAAACACCTATGTACAAATTTTTTTAAGCAACAATTCTAGACAGTCAGGTTTGGTAGCCATTTTTTCTTGGCTTTTTATACTTCTAATGTTTGTGGTTGTGTTTTAAAGAGAATGGGTGAAAGTGTAAAAAATTCCAAACCTGACAAAAAAATTGTTGCCAAACCTGGCTGCCTAGACGTACTACTTTTTAAGTTTACCACAACCATATCCAGTTAAATCAAATTTCAGTAAAACTTTCAAGCAAGGAATGTGATTTCTCGAGATTTCATGAAATATTTCTTATTTTCAAGTTACCGAAATCTTTTACGAAATCCAAAATTTGTAAAAATTTTCTAGAGAAAAGAAATAAATATTTTAATTTACATATATTTTAACATGCTATAATGTTATTTTAGTATCAATAGTTTGTTACATGAGTAATTCTTATATAATATGTAGTCTTTATGACACTACGAGTCATGTGAGACTTTTTATTTAGTATTTAATAGTTTAAAATGTATAATTTATATTGTTTAATTGAAAATCACAACCAAAATCTTTATGTTTTTTCTACACATAACTAAATATTTCTTAAAATAGGAGGACAAAAATCAACTCGAAAAACGAAATCACATTTCTTACTTTCAAGTTACCATCA
Source organism: Berberis vulgaris (assembly GCA_963556465.1). Taxonomy (NCBI): domain Eukaryota; kingdom Viridiplantae; phylum Streptophyta; class Magnoliopsida; order Ranunculales; family Berberidaceae; genus Berberis; species Berberis vulgaris. The sequence continues at coordinate 34,566,098 of OY747126.1, read as the reverse complement.
CCGAGCAAAATACAGCTTTCGGTGGAAATGGGAAACAATTAATGAGTATAACACATTACTGCTGCCCAATCAATCGAAGAGGAAGTACACATCCATCAAACACGAGTAGGTATAATATTTTTATTTGTAATAAGTCGAAGAAAATGGAGAAATTACTTGCCTCACTTACTTGAAAATATGTGTCGTTAAGCAAAAATTTCTTCCCGTTGCTGTTTGCTTTGAATCTATCAAGAGGCATTGTAAAAATCAATACAAATCTAGAAATTTAAGTAACAAAAGATTTCAAAAATAGATATAGTTATAAATGTTACTTGGGAGAGAAAAGTTCCTTTCAGCTTCTTGATTGGCTTGCCAAGGCAAGAAACATATGTTTTTCTCTTACACCCACATCGTTGACTCTGTGCAGTTTCACCTAATGCACGAGGTTGATGGATGTTAGTACATATAGACAATATAGACAATAAAACCAGCTGATGCATATCATACCAGATAACACGAGCAATTTTAGTTAGGCATTTCCATAATATGGACAACGATCATCTCAGACTCGTTTGGCGAGCTTTTGATTTAATATATATATATATATAATATTAAGATGCTGCATGTGTAGTAAAATATTGAGGGACACTTCACAGTAATGACTAATCCCCTTGAAAAGAGGATGTGAATATCAAAGTACACATCTGCAATGCGAGAGAAAACAAAACAAAACAAAATTGTTAGCTTTATGGATAATGATGTAGTCAAATTCTATTTTCCTTGATCTTGACCTGTACTGGGAATACACGTAAGTCAAAGATCATCATTGTGATAGCTAATGACACTTTGATGCTTAAGTTATACAAAGCTTGAGAAAAGCACAATGCTGTAAATTGAGTTTTGTAGCGTACATTTGTTCATCAACTCTGTGTCCTATTTATCATGCGAGAGTCCTTGTTCGGCTACGCCTTTGGTGATATAGTTTAAGAAAATATATCTTGCTGGAGATCATTTCTCTGTTAGGAGTCGTCCATGTAAGAGAGTTTCCATGCACGACTTATGCTCTTAGATCTGCGGGAGATTTTTTTCCTTTTGGAGGGTTGTCTATGCAAGGGAGTTTTCATGCATGACTTATACTCCGGTATTTGTTTCCTAGTCAAAATAAATGTATTGCTGGCATGCCCATCTTAGGTCGATCCCCCAGATACTTGCCTTATTAGGTCTTGTGGGTATTGGGCTTGACCATGTGACGCATGTGCTCAATAAGGTGCTGCAATTTGGGTCCAACCTCCTGGACCTTGCCTAGATGGGCTTAGAGTTATCTAGGCTTGCCAGACTGGGCGGGTAATCAGGTCCGCTTTGCTATGTTGATGAGATTATCATGACATGTGTACGACACGAGTTAACGTGCGACTTGGTGTATCATCAGCTACTCCCTTCGAGTTGTGGGCCAACTCGTTGGTTCACTAATTCATGTCTTGAAGGAACTAGGTGGTCATGATAATTGAGTCTGAATCATCTTCTCGAGCGACGCGCATAATTAATTGGGCGTGCGATTGCTTAAAATATGCGGGAATCCTTGCACCTATATAAATCCCTCTGCAAAGTTTAGTTTTTTTACTCCTTTGATCCTAGAGGCTTTGTTTTGTTGTTTCGTTTTCCACTCTTTTGGCTTTGTTTAACTTTTGCAATCGAAAGTTTGTACATTCTTTCATGACGGGCCATAATCAACTTTCTAATGAACTGTTCGTTAAAGGCCGTAAATTTTTCGAGGAGAAGTCGATTTTTGAGTCGAATCTGGAGGACCTTCGCAAGAAGTACGGGATCCCTAACAATATGATGCTCTTCACTTTGGGCGTTGGTTAGACACCACTGTCTCCCCTAGAAGGATTTATCTGCTTGCACCGAGGTATGCTTCAATCGGGCGTCCGTTTTACTATCGTCAAGGAAATTTGGAGGTTTCTGGCGTACCTCGGCATTCCACCCACTCTGCTGGTGCCAAACGGGTACAATACGGTGATCACCATTCTAACTAGGGCAAGGGACGCTGGTGTCTGAGTGTCTCCGAGGGTGATCCAATTGCTCACATCTCCTCGGATAAATGAGCACGCCGTGTGCGTATTAAAGTCGCCAGCTTGTTTTGGCAAGATGCCTGATGATTACAAGTTTTGGCAGAAAAATTGCTTCATGGCTTCTGTGGACTTGAAGTATTTTGAGCTTGATGGTTGTCCGATCGAGTGGGAGTTCAGGCAACTAAGTAGGTTTAATTTCCTTCTAGATCTCGCTTGTGTTGATTGCATATTGAATTGTTATCGGTGTTTTCTGTAGGAAAATTTCCAACGATGCGCTTTTTTAGGACGAAGTAGCCATGGATAAGTTTCGTGACATGCATCAGATGCGGATGGAGGATGTCGTCCAACTCTATAACATCAAACGCAACGGATTGTGGGCTTACTGGCATGAGGCTCCTACTCTTTTAGAGTTTCGAAATCGAAGTTTGAAAGCGAAACTTTTTCAAAGAAGAGGAAGCTTCCAAAGGTTAAAATCCTAGCCCATCAATGAGGGCGGAGTTGAACGAAGCACTTTCTTCTTCTGTGCGTTCAAAGAAGCCTCTCACTGCACCTAAGACTACTCCTGAGCGTTCGGTCCTTTCAGAAGGAGAACACAGAGTTGTGAGGCATGATTTTATTCGTCTGTTGGGGCGGAAACTGTTGTGTTCGAGGGGCATGATGCTTGGGCAAATGCCCCCTATTTCCTTTCCTGACTTAGAGAAGGCATATCTGCAAATGGTGGGGGTTGAAGATTCCGCGAAGTTGAGCACCAAGCAGATGAAGGTTATGAACAACTTGTTGCTACAGGTGGGTATGGCAACTTCGTCCGATGCGGGTCAAACTCATCCTTTTGCGCTGGAGGATTTCAAATATAACCCTTCATTGTATATCAAGTCTTTTCAATTTGCTGAAGAGTCACCCGACTGTCATCCTTACAGCTAAAAGTCCCCTCCACGTCGCCCGTACTGTCCTCCTTCCTGATCTCGACCTCAAATTGAGGTGACAACGACTCCGAGAGATAACTCATTTCCTTCTTCTCCGTTAATTGCTTCTGAGTCGACTAGTGAGAGAGATTCGATCGTTGTGAGCAAGAGGAAAGCGATGGAAGAGGGTCGTGATGCGGTGTAGGCTGCAAAGGTTTGTGCAAGCGTGATTCCGTTCCCCGTGGACCTTCTCCCGGATGCGAGGATCAATCTATTTTCCCCGAATGTGGTAAGGATGAGCAACCAGGCCTGACATCAGGAGGTTGACATTTCTTATGCCTCCAGGAAGCATATTAGTAGATGGAATGACAGGTGAATTATGTTCTGGAGCCAGAAGGTGGTACGCTAGAAGAGTGTATGGACAAAGGGCAAAAACATCTCCTGTTAGGGATGTCATATCTAAACCAAGTTGTTGTCGCTAGGACGGAAGCTGAGGCTGCTCGCGAGAGAGTGTATACCATGGAGTGAGTCTTTGCAAATTTGGAAAAGTCATACCCTGATGCTCTTCGTGAAATCGAATCGCTAAGGAAACAGTTTGAAGGTCAAAGGCATGTTCAATCTGATGTTGACTTGGAGGTCAGGCAGACAAGATCAGAGGCTCAGAGGGTTCGCTTGGAAACATTTGAGTTCGATTTGGCAGAGGCAGTGTCCACGAGGGACAGGTCTGAGGAAGAATTGAACCATGTCCGTCGTGACTTACAACTTGCTCGGGAAATTGCAGCCAAGACGCAGGCTGAGCTACAGGCTCTGAGTGTGGAAAAGGCCAAGAAGGAGTCCGAGTGGACTGTCCGATGTCAGCAGCTAGAGGCTGATAATGATTTCAATGCCAATAGTGTGAGGACAACAGAAGAACAACTCCTTATAGCATAAAATGAACTTAGTGAAGTCAAGGACAACCTGAGTACCAAACAATAAAAAACTGATGCGCTATAGGGCAAACTAGAGCAGCTGGAACGAAAGCTCGCTAAATTAAGAGTACACAAGGAGAACCTCCTCAAGGCCCAAGGCACGTTCGAGTTCGGTAGAGTTGTGCAAGGAAGATTGGAGCTATTGCAGCTGATGAAAGAGGTGCATGCTGACTGGGACCTCTCCTACTACAGAGAGGTGTCCTTTGCGGAGTTTGGAGAAGCCTCTGATCAATTATAAGAAAAGGGTGACCAAGATCACAACGTCTGAGCGATAACGCATGCAAGCAAATCCCCTGCTTCTTCTCCTGTCCAGTAAAGCTCTACTGTATCTGAACCTCCTCTTGATGAAGAGTAAACTTTGTATTCTTCGGATCATCAATGAAAATATGATATGTTGAATGGCATTTTGTATTTGTGTATTCTTGACTTTTCCTGTTGGCTATTTTTTGCTTTGTCTTATCGTGGTGTTAGCATTTAGACAAAAGATCTTGCTGAGTTCAGAGACCGTAGGGTTGATTTGCTGATGAGAATTATGACTACCTATATTGCAATAGTGCAAGCAATTTCGGTATGTACTATTTAGAGATCAAGAAGTTGTCTCGGCCAAGTTATGTAAGTTGGCTAAGCTCCGTGCGAGGGAGTAGTCTCGGCTGGTAATAGATCATTAGGACCAGGCTGTAATCGACCCTTATAATTTTCCATTTTAATCTGCCCTTGGCGGACCAGGTCGTAGGTCAAATTAGCTATCGTCGTTGCTAATCTAAGCAAACTGGACAGACTGGGGTCAAGCGTGTGCTTCACTGTGAGTGGTTAGGCAGTGATCCTGGTTAGTTGTTCGAGTTAAGCTTCATGAGCCCTGACTAGACTCTCAAACCATCTTTGTCTGTTCCGTCAAACTAGGTTTTAGGTCGGACCAAAAGTAATCGTCATCAGTCATAACTGACTAAACTTATGTTAGATTCGACGATCGTTGTCTGTGGTTGGACAATGATCCCTGGCAAGTCATTGTGAACAGACGTTGTGAGCACTGACTAGATTCTCATTTTCTAACTCATCGTCATCCGCTCTTGGCGAACTAGGCGTTAGAGCTGACCAGAAGTTATCGTTATCAATCAGAATTGACTAAACTTTGGTAGGGTTCAACGATTATTGTCTGTGGTTGGAAATGATCTATCTTGATCTGGCGTCAAGAACACTGACTAGACTTTCAAGTTCTAATCCATGGTCATCCGACCTTGGCGAACTATGTGTTAGAATGGACCAGAAGTAATCGTCATCAGTCGAAATTGACTAAACTTTGGTAGGGTTCGGCGATCATTGTTTGTAGTTGGACAATGATCCCTGGCAAACCATCTTAATAAGACGTCAAGAGCACTGACTAGACTCGCATTTTCTAAGCCATCGACATCCGCTATTAGCAAACTAGGCGTTAGAGCAGACCGTAAGTTATCGTCATCAGTCGTCACAGACTAAACTTTGGTCGGGTTCGACGATCATTGTCTGTAGTTAGACAATAATCCGCTATTAGCAAACTAGCCAGCCATGAACAACCCTACGAAACTCACATTTGCCTTGTTTCTAGAGAAGCTCTTCTTTTTGCACCTTTGCATTATTAAGGTCACGCTCCAATAACTCCAACTTTTCAATTAGCGCATTGACCTAAGACTGCTCTGTGGCCAGACTGCTCTTCACAACACTGAGTTCATGCCATCCCAATTCGAGTTGGTCATCGGCTTTGCTCGCTTCTCGAGCAAAGAACTCCACATCAAAGTCCAACTGTTGCTTCTCAGCAGCCTAGTCAACTCCCTTTGAAACACTCTCGTCAGCAAAGGATTGTAGCTTAGAATGCGCCTTAGCCGCAGCTTCCTATGCAACCTCAACCTCTAGGCGGAGCCGGCTCAACTCTTGCTTAAGTTTGTTTCTCTCGGACGCCGCCTCGATCAGATTATGCTCAAAGTCCTCCAGACGAGCCCTCCAATCCTCAGCGACCTCAGTTGAATGATCCGATTGCATCTCTTCGGCCTGCTTTTTAAGCCGCTCAATTTCATGGAGCGCATGAGAATACAACGTCTGCACATGTGAGAAGACACCTGCTTATATGCTTCCTCGAAGCATACTCAACATCCACCTCTTGGTGCCAGACATGTGAGCTCATTTTAACCAAGTCTGGTGCGAATAGACTTATCCATGCATCAGGATGAAGCTTCTCCTGATCAGAAACTATTCCAGCGCCGCCCTTTACAGTCGCCACCGTCCTCACACTCTCCTCTGTGGCTTGTCCCTTGTCAAGAACGACCAACCCTTTATTATGAGACAGTGCAATAGGATTTGAAGGCAGAGGAGGGGCCAAAGTATCCAAAGGACCTACCAATAGTTCTAGCTGTGGCCTAGAACGAGACGGTGAGCAAAGGAAGCAAGCGTATCAGATTGATCCTCTCTCAACTCCCACCAACCACAGACTCGCGCTCCTCTCTCAACGGAGTGGGTCGTGCCGAAGATGACCTAGCCCTAACGCGAGGCTTCTTCCTCACAAAGGAAGCAAGCGTATCAGATTGATCCTCCGCATCAGATAGAACAGGAGTCTTGGCTTTAACAGCCTTCCTCTTCCTGGAAAGGTCCCCTTCTTCCAGCTTAATGCGCGACTCTTGATACAGAGTGGGGGCGACGTGCCAGTTGTCCCATAGCCCACTACGAACAAAATTTACAAGCAATGATCACTCAACCCTCTATCAAGCACATCAAAGTAAAAAGAAAGGAGTTGAACTTACGACGCAGCCTGAATTGTCGATCAAGCGAACGACCCTTGTACCTGAAATACTTTGAATCCGTAGGAGCCAAGAAGCAGTACTTCTGCCAGAACTTGAAATTATCAGGCCGTTTACAGAAGCAACTCGATGTATTCATCTTGCAAACAACATTGCTTTGCAATCGAGGATCGGTGAGCAATTGGATCACCCGCGGGGTCACACTAACGTCGGCCTCCTTAGTACAGAGCCGAATCATGAGAATGTACCTGTATCCATTGGGTCCCAACTGAGCCGGAGGGATCCCCAAGAAAACCAAGAACTCCCAAATCCCGTCCAGAACCGGGAAACACACTCCAGTTTGAAGCATCCCTTGATGCAAATAGATAAAATTGGTCGGAGGCGACATTGGCTTCTGGTCGCCCGTCAGAAGGTACAACAAGTCTTCAGAAACTCCATACCTTGCACAGCTTTCAGCGAGACCAGGCTTGGACAACAGCCTATCCTCAAAAAACTCTAGGCCCTTAGCCAGAACATCATCATCATAAAGGTTTTCTCGAGCCATGAAGAAGATGAACGAACCTTTTTAGAACAATATCTTCAAAAGCAAGTGAAGCAGAAAGGTAAGCCTCAAGACTGCGGATGACCTATACAGAGGACAAGTTGCCGCTTCTTTTCCGTCAAACCAACGCATGCCCAATTATTGAAGCGTGTTGCTCAAGCAACGATTCAGACTCAATCATCATGAGCGTCGCATCCCTTCATGAGATTACTTAGCGAATAGATGTGACAACCCACTAACTCGGGGGGAGTAGCTGATGATACATAAAAATGATCACACTCCTTAGCCGAACACGTGTCATGATGATCTCCAAGAACTACTGGCTCAAGCATCGGCCCAACACAAATCCAGCCCAAGTAGATCTAAGCCTACTGAACTTCAGTCCGCCAAGTGGACCCGAACTCTCACAACATGCTAGGCCCACACGTCTCACATCTATCCACGATAACCACAAGTCCTCTTCAGGCAAGTATCTCGAGGATCAGCTTCGGACGGCCAACTGTAGCTGCTATTTGCTTCCAACTAGGAAGCAAACACCAGAGTATTTTCCACACAGGGAAACTCCCTTCTACAGATTGCTCTTGGATTGGGAACTATCTCCCGCATATCTAGGAGTGCAGAGTTAACAGGGAACTTCCCTTCTACAGCACGACTCTTAATTAGAAAGGGATATCCATGAAGATCTTTTTCCTAAACTATGCCTACGATGGCCTGGTTAAACCAAGACTCCTTGTACTATAAATAAGGCATGAGGTTTGTAAGCTAAGGTACGCTACAATATTCCTGTTATAGCATTACACCTTCCTCAGATCCTTGTCTGACTTTAGCATCAGAGTGCCATCGACCACCCCATGGTGGTATGTGGCTCTTGTGCAGGTCAACAGGTCAGCCGGAACACGGTCAAAGCAGGGAGTGAAAATCGACTGTATCACGGTCATTTCGGGAACCTAAGAGAGTCGAGTTGTCATTTTCTACAGTCGATTTTGTGATCTTCCCTGAGTCTCAGTGGAAGATTTCCTCACTACGGATGCCATTATCCATAGTGCCTTATATTCATCTGGTGGAGCGGGTAGCACTTCAGAAGTGACTGTTGCACGCGTTGGTGATGTGGATGTTGGCCACCAAGATAGTTATGTTGATGAGCACATAGGCCAAGTTACTTCAGTCGTTGTCGGAGGTTCTGGGAGTACTGGCTCCATTGTTAGGAAAAGGAAAGTTCCTAGGCCTCCCAGTACTTCCAAGATGCTGGCTGTCAGTTTTGGTCGTGTGTCGTATTGGAAGAAGCTTGATTCGTCAGTTCTTGACGTTGCTAGGGCTCCCTCTCGTCTTGCTTCACTTCAAAAAGGAATTCATGGTTCGGAGGATGATTCTTATCCTCGGGAGAATGAGGAGGTAAAACGAGTTCTCAAAAGGAGTAAGAAGGAAGCCTCCCGTCCTCTAGATGACCACAAGAAAAATCTTGTTGCGTCTTATGGTTTGCCCGCCTCTACCGGTTTGTCGATTGACGACTCGCGCATTATTGACAATAAAATGCTTCAGTTTGGTCTTTGGCAGTCAAAGAATCCGAAGGATACTAAGACCTTGGATGTGCAGGACAACATTCGCAACCTCATTGGCGGTTGTCAAGCTTACTGTTTCTTCTGTCGTGGCTGGGACCTCGGGGTCGCCAGCTACTTCCTCCACGTCTCATCCTGCTCCTACTGTTCCCAAGGAGATTTTTTGGCCTTCCGAGGTTGATGCACTGGACAACGCTCGCAACCTCATTGGCGGTTGGATAATAAAGCTCTTATGCCCGTACACCGCCATGTCTCCATATTGATGAGGGTCTCCAACACCTTATGGAGAGGATAACGCACCTTATTACTTATGCGGTTGTAACACGGTCGGATTGTAAGCTTGCTCACAACCTAGTAGCGCATATTGAATGGAAACTAGTAGGACACATCTTGGTCCTTTGTTATGTTATCCGCCGACTTGATTTGTTGAAGGCGCAATACATAGAGCATGAAAGGGCTTCAGATTCGTCACAAACGTCGCTGAGGGAACTCGAGGCTATTTATGATACGTTTGCTTCTGACCTAGAGACATTTGAAGTAGAATTGTGGAAGTTGTGATCCCGTTTGGATGCCGCTGAGAAAGAGTTGTTCGACCGAAAGGCTGAACGTGATGAAACCGTTTGCTCTGCTGAGGAATGTTCTGCCATACATAAGACTTCTGCTATTCGAATTGCTCAACTGAATTCCGAGTTTATCGACACCAAGTCTGCGGTCTCTTCTAAAGTTGCGGATGTTGATAGAGAATTAGCGTCAACCTGACCTGAGCTGTCATCTGTTACTGAAAGGCTGAAAATGTCAGAGGTCGCGGATTGGAAAAAAATGGTCGATGGTCGCCAAAATTTCTTGGATTTCCTGGAGACGCAAGGTTTAGACATGTCCAAATACTGTTGCTTTCCTGAGCAAGAATTCACTAGGTGATCCGGATGTTGGAGAATCTTCTGAGCCCATATTGCCTGGAGATGCCACTGATGTTGATTATTTTTCTTAATTGTTTTTTAAAATCTTGTTTTTTAGAATATGAATGGAAATTTTTATTTCGCATTTGATGTGTCCAGTATGTCTAGCTTGTCAGCTTTTATTTATGACATTCCTGGGAGATTTTTAAATCGTTTGTCCAGATTCTTACGAATAGCTTTGTTGTTCGACGCTCTAGTCATGTAGAAGCTCTGGTTTATGGAATCTGATTTTATATTCAGATTATGAAGTCGTACATTGCAATTGACGAGAAAAACTCCAGCTCTTATGTCCTGGAACTTTCTTTCTTCATGGTTAATCAAGCCAGAAGTTTTTGTTTTTATGTCTGACTCGTTCGTCCAGTACATGTATTTGTTTTTGCTTGATACTCTAGTCGTGCCGAGTATTTTCTCGAGTTGGATTTTTAATCCGACTTCCATGTTTTGATTGAATTTTTTTTGTTTCAAATTTGGGGATGAAAGATTTTATTGATTATATCTTTTCAAGTGCTCTACATTCCATTGTTGATGTAGCATTTCACCCTTTTTTTTCAATCAGTATGTTCCTGGTTTGTTGATTTTTGTTACTCGGTACGGTCCTTCCCAGTTTGGGTTTAGCTTGCATGTGCCAGGTTCCTTCGTGTCGAGTTGGACTTTTCGTAGTACCCAGTCTCCGATGTTAAAAGTGCGGATTAACACATTCTCGTTGTAATATCCTGCCATACGTTGTTTGTAGGTTGTTGTTTTGATGGAGGCTGCTTCTCGCTTCTTTTCGAGGAGATCTAGTCCGACTCTCAATGCTTCGATAATGTCCTTAGCTTGGAATTCTTCGGTTCGGAATGTTGGCATAACAATCCCCACATGTATCATTGCTTCTGACCCGTACACGAGGGCGAAAGGTGTTTCTCCTGTCGGAGTTCATTTTGTTGTCTTGTACACCCAAAGGACGCCGGGAAACTCAAGTGTCCACAATCCTTTTGCTGCCTCAAGTCTTCTTTTGATTGCTTCAAAGATTGTCCTGTTGGTGACCTCGGCTTGTCCGGCTTGCCTTTGAATTGCATATGATGTCTCTCCAAAGAAACGTTTTGACTTGGGCTTCTCTTATCTTTGTGAGGGGCTCTACCTCTACCCACTTGTTGAAGTAGTCTACTGCAACAAAGAGAAACTTCTTCTTATTGGACACTGGAGTGGTCCTACGATGTCCATTCCCCCCTTGTGCAAATGGCATGGGGCTACTCATTGGGATTAGATTTTGTCTTGGCATGTGAGTGTATGAGGCAAATCTTCGGCATTTCTCGCGTTTGCAAATAAGTTTTTGAGGATATGCTTGCATCATTGGCCAATAATAACCTAGTGTGAAAGCTTTATGGGCCAACGTTCTTCCCATTGGCTGATTTTCGCATGTGCCTTGGTGGATTTCTTGCAAAACGTATTCAACATCTCCGGGTGCAAGGCACCTTATCAACAGGCTCGTGGCACACCTTCTGTATAGTGTGTCATTGATCATTGTGTATCTTGTTGCCCGATTTCGTAGCTTTCTGGCTTCCATCTTATCTGCTGGGAGTTCTTCGTTGATATATACGCCAAGATTGGAGCTGTCTAGTTGTTTTCTTGATTCACACCGCATGCTTCTTCCACTTGGTTTTCAAGTATGGAGCTTCCTTGTGTCATGAGGAGTGGGTTGTCATTATCCTTAGTTGTCGATTCTTCCTTTGCTAGTTCGTCGACTCTTTTGTTCTTTGCTTTTTCGCACCGTTGAATGGTAGCATTTCGAAAGCCATCTACTAGCTCTGTGGTTTTATGGTGGTAGGCTTTCATTCGAGTATTTTTTACTTGAATACTTATAATATATATTTAGCAAAATTTTATAATATATATTTTTACCTTAGAATAAGCTTACACTTCAATACTTAGAGCGAAAACAGGATAGTGATGGTGTTTAGTACAAAATATTTAGCAAAAATAAAATATGTGGAGTGTTAACGGCACGGAGCATTCTCTAGTCTATATTACAATTAAGAGTGGTGTTTTATTATTCATTGCTGACTGGGACAAAGTCAAATCGAAAGAATTAGAGATAAAAGATAGTTAGGATTAAAAGTTGGAAAATATATTGAATTTGAGAGTTGAGATTCATTTCCCATGATGGCCTATTTGTAAATATAAAACATGTAGAAGAGCAAAAATAATGAAAAACTTTTGAAAAAAGTTAGTGAAATGTACATGTGGCGGAGAGAGATAATATTGTGCTTTGCTTTTAGCAAATGAAAATTATCATAAGTATCTATATCATTATCGAATTTTGGTAAAGTTAATATCGTTGAAATGCATCTTTTAAGATCTTTCCAACAAAATCAATGATCAACACAAGCGCTAAAATTTTAAAAATATATATTCTGTAATTAAAAAACATATAAAGTATTACATGTTTTTAATATTTTTCAAAACAATGAGACAAGGTCGATCATATCAAAAATATTAAGTCGGGCATCTTAATGCACATTTAAACAAAAACTTTAAACTTCATATTTTGGTGAATTCAAATATTGGGGGAGAACTCATTCTCAGCATTTAAATTTTTCTCCAACTGATTCAAATTTGATTGAGTCTAACTCTAAAATTTATAATATATATTTTTACTTTAAAATAAGCTTACACTTCAATACTGATTCTGAGCCAAAATGGGGATAGTGAAAGAGGTGTTCAAAACAAAATATTTAGCAAAAATAAAATTAGATGAAGTGCCAATGGCACGGGGCATACTCTAGTATATAGAGTAATAAATTGCATAGATGGACAAAAACAAAAACACAGTGTCACACACACTTTTTTGTTTATATAAACAACAAATGAAATGCATACAAGTATGCAAACAACAAGCGAAAAGCAACAAAAACACACTCTTCTTTGTTCATATATAAAAAACTAGTATTTGGAAAATCATGTCATGAGTCATGTCTGATCATATGGGCTTTTGCTTGGAAGAGTTTCAGAGTAAAAAGTTTCGTAAGACAGTTTGAGTGAATTTTTTCACTTGAAGGAAAAGGGTCAGAAGGTGGAGTTTCAGAAGGCTGAGTATCTTATTTCTTCTGAAGAAATTATTTGGTGAGGAAGTCTGGGAGGAAGTTTGATCTGTCTTTTATAAACTCAATTTGAAAATCAAAGACAGACAAAAGTCATTGCCATCTGGAAAAAATATGTTTTGACACAACGTTTTGAACATCCTTTTTCAAAATTTCTTTGGCTGATTGACAATCAATTCGTAATAAAAATGGTTGATTGTAAAAATCATCTTTAAATTTCATGATACAGAAAACAATTGATAAAATCTCTTTTTTGACAGTTGAATAATTTGATTGAGTTTTGTTCCAAAAACCAGAATGGAATCAGACCAGTTGTTCTTTGTCATTAATTAATTGCTAAGGGATACCACCGTACCCTATATTTTGATGCATCTGTTTCAACAATTTTGAATGTTGTTGGATTGTGTATACTTAAACAAGGTAAACTTTTGACAGTCGCTATGACTTGGCAAACAAATTTTGTATGGAGATTTTACCATGGTGGGGATTTTTATGAAGTCTTGCATATAATGGCTTGACTAAAACTCTGAGATTTTTGTAAAAATCAGCCACATAATTTATACTTCTTAAAAATCTTTGTAATTGATTTTTATCTTTGATTTTATCTGAAAATTTGTCTGCAAAAGCTATTGATCGATCAATTGGGATAATTATACCATTATTGATTCTATGACCAAGGAACTTAACGTTTGTTTGGAATAAGTATATTTTTGTTGGTGATAACACTAATAAAAAAAAACACTAATCCATTATTTTTGGCAATTTGAAAGAATTTGCCTTAATGTTTCCAATGTTCAACAATTGTTTTTGAAAATATTAAAATGTCATATGTAGACAATTGAAAACTTTGTGTAAGGATTGAAAATATCATTTATTATGTTTTGAAATTCTGATGGGGCATTTTTGAGACCAAATGATATTACGTTCCATTCGTAATGACCAAAAGGTACATTGAAAGTTGCCTTGTATCAGTATTATGGAGTTATTTGAATTAGCAAAAAACCTTATTTAAAATCAAACTTTGAAAATATTGTTGCTTGAGCTAATCGGTTGATTAGATCTTTTTTGTTTGAAATTGGGTATCTGATCCACCTAAGTGCATTATTAGGGGGTTTATAATTAATGACTATTCTTGGAGCTCCACGTTCTATCTCAACTGCCTTCTGGACATAGAAAGTTGAACAGCTCCATGGGGATTTGCTTTTTTTAATTAGTTTCTTACCAATTAAAAAATTGATTTCTTTTTTGCAATATTCTATTAATTCGGAACTCATTTGAATTGGTCTTGCTTTTGTTGGAATTTTTCTTTCATTAAAGCCATCTTCATAGGGAAGACTGACCATATGTTGTTTTCTATTCCAAAATGCATTTGGCAAGTCAGAACAAACTTATGTTTCTAATTTTGTTTGAAATTGAATATTTTGAGTTTGCAATTCTGAATCTTTTAATTGTTCTTCAGTTCGTTTGTAATTGAGTTCTTCTTCTAAATAATTGATATGTTTAAATTTTTTGTTTGTTAAATTGGCAATTTGAACTTCTCTTTTTATCTCATTAAGATTTGTAGTTTTGGGTTTTGTCATAAATGGAATAAAGAACATTTTCTCCTAATATTTTTATAATTATTCCATCTTGTCTTACTTTGAAGGGGTAAATTGATGTTAGGAAGGGTGTTCCTAAAATAATTTCTTGACCCATGTTTTTTACTAGAATAAATTCTTGATTGATACAATATTTTTTATGGCAAATATGGACATTTGACAATTTGTAATTAACTTGCAATTGTTCTTCATTTGCCGCATATAATTTTTATTTTGTTTTTTCAAAATATTTGAAAGAAATTAATCATTCTGAGACACAATTTAGATCAACGCCTGAATCTAAAAGTGCAGCTGTATAATTTTGTATTCTTTATTTATTATTAGTGTGGTATTGACATACCATCTTTATAGTTTTATTTGTGAGATTGTATTAAAAAAGTGTAACTTGATATCTTCGAGATTGGTATTTTTAATATAATGAATTTCTTTTTTGAGAAGATTGATTTATTTTTGGACATCTTGCAAAGTGACTTGTTGATTTTAGTTTGTATTGATTTTTTTGTGGTTTAAATTCATTGGATTCTTTAATTTGTTTAGACTTAAAGTTTTATTGACTAGACTGGGCCTTATCTGTTGCATTATTTGATTTTGATTCGGATTGCGATATCTTTGATTCTAACTAAGCAATTTTTATTTTTTCTCTCACTTGTTATGATTCTTTTGATGTGACCCAGTTCTCCACATTTTAAGCAAAACCTTTCTGAAGAATGCTATTGTTTTTCAATTACTTTCTTTATTTGTTGTTTTGTGATGTGATGTCTTGATTTTTGTTTATAATGTTTTTCTTGTTTGTTTGGTGGAGAATTATTTAGGTTGTCATTGTCTTAGTTGGAAATAGTATTTATATTTAAATTGTGATAAGATTTTGGTTTAATAATTTGTGTTTGAAATGTTTGTGGATTGTGATTGAAAGTGACATGGCTAGGCTTTGGTTCAATGTTTTATTCTTTTGGTTCTTGGGCATATAAGCATAATGTGGCTTCATCCTTATCTTTTGAATAATTTTTTTCTTACCATTGAAAGAATGGTTTGTTGATTTGAAATTGTTCACAAAAATCATAAAATATATGACCTATTTTATCTCTTTCCAGTTCATTGTGCTTTGAATAAAATCCATTTCTTTTTTTAATGTTATAATTTCCCATGAATTCTAGTCTTATAAATTCTTATCTAATTTAAAATTGATATTCATATTTTACTTTGAGATGGATTATCAAGATTAACTTTTGTATAAAAGTCTTGGCTAAATTATTTTGTTCAGATTGAAATTCTTGATTAATTGTTTGATTATGAAATTCTTGATAGAGATTGGTGGGATAAGATGTTCCTAGATTTAGGGTTGAAAATTGTGATTTTAAGATGGGTTTTAATTAGCTAGTCTTTGGTTAATTTCTTATTCTAAGTCTGAAGTTCTTGTATTTGTTGAGTTGTTTTGAGATTTTGAGTAGTGATTATCGAACCATTGGAAAAATGAAATATTAACTTTGTATAGTTCACAAAATTCATAAACCATTTCCCCTAATTGATATCTTTTGGTCTCATCGGTGGTTGAGTAAAATTGTTGTCTATTTGTAGAATTATAATTTTGCATAAATTCTTTTTGAATATAAGCATTGTTTATATTAAATTCATTTTCCTACTTGTGCAGATTTATCTTGTGGTGTATTTGACTTAATTGGTTCTTGAGAACGTGTTAACTGTTTTATCATTTTATCTAAATGATCTTTGAAGGAAAGCATGATCTGAAGACTAAGACTTTGAAAATTAAGGGATTTGGCTATTGTTGCCACTCTTGTTCTATTTCAACTACTTAGCATATAAATCATAAATTATATCTGATGTTCTTTGCCTGAAAGATGAAGTACGGGTTATCCTAGACTCTAAAGACACTTGACAACATACTTTTTGAATAAAGTAATGGGTTTACCTCAAACGGGACCATCATTTATGGGACCATCAAACAAGACCACTGAGCAGGACCACCTACACCCATCAACAACGCCTACCACGACAACAAAGGGTATCAACAGCTGACCAACACTAGCTACAAGGCTGTGACACCTACCATTGTTTGACTGCAAGGGTTTCCTCCAGAGACTCTTTCAAAAGACTTTGTCTACCAATGTATATACTGCAAGGGTTTCCCCCAGAGAGTTTTGTCTACCAACGTTACTCTTCGCTAGCCACTATTCCCCCCAGAAAAATGTTGCACATGTGGGTCTCATACCAGAAGTTACCCAGGACTACAAACTTGTGGCAAAGGTTATCAAAGATAATTCATAGTTTATATGTAAGTGTTTGAGATAGAGCAATAGTAACAGCAATGGCTAATCCCTTATGAAAAATTTAGCTAAGATATATCATGATGGAAAGCATGCAATTTATTGAAGGAAATTGAAATACAAAATGCTGAAATAAACTTGAAACACTTACAAAATAGTATTCTTGAAAATGAAACTTCAAATACAAACTTCAAAATTACAACAGTTTTGCACAGGGATTACAAGAGGATTTGAGATCAGAGAGGCTATATGATTGCTGAAAGGCTATATTGAAATATGTCTTGATCTCTTGAATATTATTGCTTTTATAGCCTTGGTGGAGCATTGGATTCATTGATTTTCAATGGACACCATGATTGTAACTTTTGAATAAGTGCGGTAGGTGTTGATTGAAATTTGAGGTAAGTGGGGTTCGTTTTTGAATTATTGGATTTGCTTTTGATGAAGACATGGATGGATAGAAATTTACTTGTGGGTCATATGAAAAACGACACACCTTGGATGGCTGTGAAATAATTGAGTATTGGTTTGGTGAATTGAATCATTTGGGGAAATAAATTGGATGGTGGGTCCTATGATTGGATATTGGTTTTGGTGGGTTTGGTGGATTATTGGCACGGTTGTAATGGTTTGTCATCTTTTGCGATAAAGATGATGGAGACTTGTTTTGGTAAAAAATAGATTTAGTTTTCCTTTGGGTGGATTTGGATGACTTGTAAATTAGATTGATTGTTGCTTGAAAACTTGGAAATTATTGATGCTGAGACCAGGAGAGGCCAAAACAATTGTCTTCATTGTTATTTGCTTGAGAGGATGTATCAACATTGTCGTTGTCATCGCCATCTGATGAGCAAATCTGTGACATTGTTTCATAAAATTGCTTTGTTGAGATGGTTGCCAGAACTTGTGCTTTGAGTCTTGCTATCTTTGAAAGGTCATTTGTGTTGGACTGGGTTGATTTGTTGATCTTGAAATATTTTTCCATTGCTTGTTTTGTGACATTGGAAAAATCAAAACCTATCCACCATTTGACTTTGAAGCTTCGACATAGGGATAGAGGAACTTGAGCAGAAAGCTTGGACCTGTCATTGGAGAAGTAACATAATCCCAGCGGCAAATCCATGCTAGGGAAAATTTTGAGGAAAACCATAAAAGCGGATTTTGTAAAGATTGAGGCTGTGGTGGTTTGAAATTTGTTTTGAAAACTTTAAATCCTTCTTGAACTTGAGGTGGAAGGATTTCTTGGACTAGACCATACTGATTCCACCATCGGTGAGAAAACCAGGAAAAGATTGAATTTTGAATTTTGGATAGAACATAAAAAACCATAAGTGAGAGCAGTTGGGGTTGAAAATAGAAATGTTGTGAACCAGGCCTTTTGATATTCAAAATAATTGTAAAATTGAGGTTTGAAAATTCTGCTGAATTGTTTGGGTGTTGAAGGATTTTCGTTCCATTCTTCTGGCGAAAGAACCTTGAAAATTTGCACTTTGAGTGGGTGATCCTGGATGGATCATTTTTGAATTTATTATGAGTGACCAAAATTAATTTTTTGTCTACGAGAATAAACTCATAGAACAGTCAAACCTTGTCAGGATCATCAGAGATGAATGGAGATTTTTTATGGAAGAGGTTATTTGCTATCTTGATGGGATTGTCATTTGGATTACCATAGTAATTTTTCAAAGCACAGATTGATTCAATTGTAGGGGTTGGGACGTCATGAGAGGTTTGGATTTTTTGAAGAGTTTGGGTTTTGTTTGGCAGCTTGGTTGGTTTGGGAAATTGGTTTTGAAATTGATGGGTTGGTTTGAAGATGTTCAAACCTGTTTTGATTCTTGACTATCAATGCATAAGAATCTCTGATTGAATCAATTGATTATGATGGAGGAAGCTTTGGAAAATCATCGTCATCAATCATGTCTGATTATTTGGCTTTTGCTTGGAAGAGGAAACCATGATATGGCATATTGTCTTGTGATTGTCTGTAAGAGAGTAAAAACTTTGTAAGGCAATTTGAGTGAATTTCTTCACTTCAACCACAAAATTTCCCATTCTTTCATACTCTCTACTCTACCACCTCTAATTATTCTAAATCATCGACTATACTACCATACATAATTCAATAACAAGATTGAGAGGCGAAAATAAGCACCCGTAGTAATTTCACTTGAGTTGAAAAGTGATGGTAGGGGTGCATGTTTTCTAGGATGAATATATATATAATTTCTTACACACTTTGTGCTTGCATGCAAATCTTTCCTTGTAATATCCCATATACATACAGAGTAATAAATTGCATAGACGGACAAAGTGACAAACAAAAGCACAGTGTCACACACACTTTTTTGTTTATACAGAAATTATAGGGAGCGAGGGAAGGAGTGAGGGATGGGTGTAACCACCCATCCCCTTGAGATAAGCGAAATCGCCTCGAGATGCGCCGCATTGTTATCTAGAAGGGGCCCCTTACCCTCGCTCCCTAGAAGGGCTCTTGTTTATATAAACAACAAATAAAATGCATATAAGTATGCAAACAACAAGTGAAAAACAACAAAAACACACACTCTTCTTTGTTTATATATAAAAAATAGTGAAAATAACAAATGAACAGCATACAAGTAAGCACTTACACTGCATGTGAGTATGTTTGTGACTAGCAGTAAGCCTGCTCTCAGATCTTTGTTCCACACTGATAGATGGAATAATAGAAGCAGCTGCTTGAACTTTAACATCAGCTCTAGGCTTAATTTTCAGATTTTTCAGCTTCAAAATTAGATAATAAAAGTCAATTATCATGAACAAAAAGCTCCAATTTTTCTTATATATCAGACTAGATGTAATTAGTATTGGAAATACAAACCAAAATTAGATGAATCTTGAAGTGTTGGGAATGCAAACAAAAATTGGATGTATCTTGGAAGATCTAGAACATGATGTTTGGCATTCTCAAGTTATATTTATGTATGATATTTAATGTCTCTACATTCTAGGAAAATTACATGTATCTAGAGTCCTCTACTACTAGTATAAATAGAGGACTTGTTTTGGGGTTGAGCAATGAAAGAAAGCAAGAAGAAAAGATAGAAAAGTGAGAAAGATTGTAGAGTATTGAGTCTCTTGAATTGTAAAGGCTGTAGCCTACTTGAAGTGATAATATAATCATATTTTCTTGAATCTCCTAGTGCTCTTTACAATTTGGTATAAAACCAACATATTGGTATCAGAGCCAGGTTGATCTTGCAAGTCTCAGTGTTGGAATCATCTCCTACACTTGTTTCACCATGTCAAACAATTTGGTGCAACCACAAATTCCAAAACTCACCGGAGAAAATTATGAAAGCCGGAGCATCCAAATGAAGGCGTTATTTGGTTCTCAAGACCTCTGGGAAACTGTCACAAAGAGCTATATAGAACCAACTTCGGCCGTAGAAGCAACCTACACCAAGGACCTAGGTCAAAGCAGGGAGCGATGAACAACTGCATTAGTTTGGCACCATCCGTGGGGACGACAAAGTTCCTAAGCTTTCACTAGCATCATCTCCTATCGAAATATAGAGAGATGGTGACCACTAGATCACACAACAATGGAGAACAAGGGGATACGTCAAACGCTTTGACTGATACTATACCCCCATTATCTGTGGTGCCAGTTATGCACCGGCAACAGACTCATGCCCCCGCGCCAGCAACAGCAACGACGGACCGCGGGATCGATATGTTGTCATCTCAAATATAGCAAATCACCAAAACGGTGGAGGATCTCGCTTGGCCAAACCCTCCACCCATTAGTAGAAAGCAGGAGCAGCACATGCCCTTATCTCCCGAGGATGACAGAGAGTAGGCACAGGAGAGTCAGGCCCCTGCTAGTTCACACTGGACCAGAGGAGGTGGCACAATTATTGCAGAATTGACCGCCAAGGCAAAGAGGCTTGGCCCTCAGAACCCCCTCCGCAGATAAGCACACGACCCAGATGTGTTATACCATCTCTCAGTCTCACCTTTTGTGGACCGTATTATGAATGAGGCCCTTGCGAAGAAGTTCGCGCATCTGAAGCTCGATTTCAACAATGGGACCACCGACCCATTCGACCACCGCCATTACCAGCACGTGATGGCCCTCAAAGAAGGATTTAAATCGGTGATGTGCAAAACTTTTCCCACTAGCCTAAAGAAGAAACACTAGCGTCGTTCCACAACCTCCCGTCGAGGTCAATCGACTCCTTCAAGATGATGGCGAAGAAGTTCCTGACGTGTTTCGTCGAAAGTCAGCGTTTTCGAAAAGGCCCACACTACATACTCTCTCTGAAATAAAGACCCAATGAGATGCTCAAATAGTATCTCACGCGCTTCAACAACGAGCTGGCACTCATTGAAGGTTGCAGTGACAACACAACCGTGGCAACTTTCAATGCGGGCCTAAAAGAAGGAAAGCTCCACGTAGACCTCACCTTGGAACCCCCTTTAGACATGACGGGGCTCCTCAAGAGCGCCCAAAAGCAGATTACCTTAGACGAGTTGAGGACCGTTAAGAGGGAAACTGAAGGTAAGAAGAAGCCCTCCGCTCCTAAGGACGGGAAGGAGGGAAAGAAACGCGAGGATGAAGAAAGAAGCACAAAGAAGCGTAGTGACAACAGGTCAGACCCTAGCCAAGCCAGGTCAGAGAGAGCATCCAACTACGTCGGATCTAGAGACGTGACACCCCTTAATTCTAGCCTGTCGGACGTACTGAACTCCATGAAAAATTGGGAAGATCTGAAGTGGTCCCCAAAACAGCACGGAGACCCCTCCAAGCGTGACAACAACAAATATTGCTCGTACTATAAGGAGAGTGGCCATGATACCGACGAATGCAAGAGCCTGAGGTATGAGATTGAGTACTGGATCTACATGGGCAAACTAAAAAATTTTCTAAACTCAGAAAAGTGACCGAAACAATCCATGGACCAGAGTGAGTCTGACAAAGAAAAAGAGAAGGAGATTTCGGGCATAATCTATGTCCTACATGAAGTCAGACCAAATGAAGACAAGTCACACAGGTCCCGCAAGCGGACTCTACTAGAAATGCATACGAGGACAGATGCAGTTGCTACTCAAGGGTCCAGAGCCCCATTCCCACCTTGACCTTTATGAACAAGGACCTCGAAGGAGTCCAAGCGCCGCACAACGACGCCCTAGTCATCTCGATCTCCATTGCTAGGTTGAAAGTTAAGAGAGCCCTTGTGGACACATGGAGCTTGCTCAACGTTCTGTTCTACAACGCATTCCGCAGTATGGACCTCAACGAGGAGAACCTGATATCTTCAGACTACCCATTGATTGGATTCGGTATAGAGAAATGCTTATCGATTGGGAAGATAAGGTTAGTAGTAGTGGTAGGAGAGCCGCAACTGAGAAAGGTCTCGTTTCTTGACTTCATGGTGCTAGATGCACCGTCTACCTACAACCTTATCTAGGAAATACCATGGCTTCACCAGATGGAAGCAGTAGTCTGCACCCTTCACCAGTGTGTTAAGTATACCACTAACCACTCTGAATGAAAAATACGTAGAGACCAACCTATAGCACGAGGTTGCCATTATGCTGCATTAAAACAAATAGAATGTTCCCAAATCCAACCGGATCCCGCGGATCAATATTAACTAGAGCCAATCCTAGTGACTGCAGACGCATTACTCCACTCACACGATACCCCAGCAGCGGTGGCTCACTATGAAGAAATGGAACAGTCAAGCGATACAAGAGCGAGAGACCAAGGCAAGCGGGAGTACAACCCCGACATTCCGTCGGCGTGAAAATCAACTCCCCCACAAGATTCACCATTCAGTAGCCTCTGTGACGTAAGAGAGGCTCAACAGTTCACTGAAAATACAAATGGTCCATACGGGCCATCCGAATTCACTTCAGGGCCAGGATCAATTGTTCTCCGTCAATAGTTAGTCAATTTTAGTTGTTCATTTTGCTTTCCATTGTCAATGTAGAGTTTTAGTTCCTAAAAGCTTATGTGATTTTCAAACATTCAAGGAATAAATAAAGAATTACGCAATCACACTATATTGATTACTGAAAAGATGTAACAATAGGCGCCCTGAGGCAGATACAAATGACTACATACTACAAACACCTGAATCAGATGCGACATGGAGTAAATAATTGCTTAGACGATCCAACTGTGTAAGAAGACGAAGAAACCCGAAGTGAACTTCGCTCGACCCCTTCCCAAGATCAAGGACAAAATGGCAAAGGGGGCTGAAAGCACAGAAATCCAAATTGCTCCGTATAATCACCCCAGAAAAGTGACCCGCCAACAGCGATATAGACCTTACAACTGACGACTGACTTCTTCAAAAGGCATCCTACCTCCTTGATGATTTCCTCAAACGGCTTCCGGCCTCCTGAAGGAGATAGAAGAAGGCAAATTAGAATGGCCACAAGCAACAAAGCAGTCAAGGTCTCACAATGTTGTCAAGCGAGGACACTTTTCTCATGTGCGGTACCCGGGGTGACTAAGAGATACCACCCCTGAAAGCATCGCACATCCGCTTACACTTCAGTTAGCCATAGGTTAACAGTGGGGACCGCATACATACGAGCATAGCGGCACAAGGTAACATCAAGGCTCCTCCCTTGGGAGGAAATCCGTAACTTCTTTTCTGCAATATGAGGAGAAATTACAAGATCTCCGCAGATCAACTATGTGCCCACCCAGAACAGGTGACCAAGCATAACGGTGATTATCATCTTGCCTCATTGGCTCAAATGTCAGAACATTTGAAGACTCCAATGACAGAGATCTCCCTTCAGCCTTTGGATAACCCAAAGCACTCTCTTCAAGCAAGAACATTGCATGAAATACGTTCTGCAGAAGATAGTGCCTACAATAATTTAAGAACGCCATTATATAGACATCTTGGTTCACCAAACGGGCACTTCAGCATTAACTATCGGCAATGAATACCGTACGGGAAACGAGGAGACAACAATTCCCAAGGAAACTGCGCAGACCACATTCATCTAATTAATGGTGTTGCAGGCAACCCCATCAATTGAAAGGGAGTAACCGATACTCAACCGTCTCACAGCCTACATCATGCACGTGCTACCGCGCAATCTACGTCGTACGCGTAGCGCAATTGGTGCAAGAAACCCCAATTCTCCCTCTGCAGACCTATGGGATTGGCCTATTATTCCAACAATATTCTACCACATGCCTGGCATGAGCACTATAAATCCTTGTCAATCCTGATACACGGATCATACCTATGGATCACTATCTGACTTAAGGTAATTTTGTCCACACAATTCGCCATCCCCGCGGACATAGGTTCGCACGCCCTCAAGCAGGCAGAACCATTTTTCTACCAGGTAAGCTTAGTCAACCGAGGATGATGAGGATGGCTTCGAGTTCATCCCGACACATAGTCCGTCTAGCGTGAATCACGATGGTTTAGGAAGTGGGAGTCTAATCGGAGCTATCACGCTTGGTGATGACGACTCGATAGGGATCATTGCCCCATCACAATCAATGGTCGCCAAACCCGATCAGGTAAGCCTAGCTGGTAACGACTGGGAACGAAAGCTTCTGATCAAAGCCCAAATCTATAGCCCCCACTGCGCAGGCGTAGATGGTTTGGAAGGCGGGAGCCTAGTCACTCCCAAACTGATTCCGACGGCTCGCCGCGAGACCACTGCTTTTCAGCCTGGCCGCCGAATTAGCAACCCTAAACTTGTAGCCTCCACTGCTCGGGTGTAGATGGTTTAGAAGGTGGGAGCCTAGTCAATCCCAAACTGATTTTGACGACTTGCCACGGGACCACTGCTTCTCAGCCTGGCCGCCGAATTATCAACCCTTAACTTGTATCCCTCACTATGGAGGTGTAGATGGTTTAGAAGGTGGAGCCAAGTCAGTCCTGAACTGATTACGACGGCTTGCCATGGGACCATTTCTTTTCAGCATGGCCGTCAAAAACCCCCAAATTTGTAGCTTGATATGCAAGAGTGTAGATAATTTGGAAGGTGGGTGTCTAGTCAATCCTGAACTGATTCCGACGGCTTGCCACAAGACCACTTCTTTTCAGCCTGGTCGTCAAACCCCTTAGTCTCAAACTTGTAGCCCCCACCGCATGGGTATAGATGGTTCGAAAGGTGGGAGACTAGTTAGTCCCTGACTTATGTTGACAGCTCGCCACGGGACTACTGCTCTTCAGCATGGTCGCCAAATAATTATTCCCCGAACCTGTAGTCCATTATGTTCAAACATAGATGGTTCGAAAGGTGGGGGCCCTAAGCAGCTCGCCGTGCGATCATCGCTCCTTTTCGAGATGGCATTCTATTATTAAAAAGGCCACTCACGTCGACAAATAAATCATTCAGCCAATGCGCAGAAGAGTGCTACATAGAATGTCAGGCCGAGCTTACGACGCCGGACCAGCTACAAATGCTCTAACGCGTACGCTTGGCTATCGCAACTAGCTTATGACAGCGGCTGCAACTGACCAGTCAGACAAGCGAAATAAGCCCCTAGCAACTTACCTTAAGAACGAGATACATCCTGGGTAATGCAACCCACGGCTAAACTGTCTGCGACATGCCCATTGTCGGACATGACTACACAACAACAACTTTGAGTCACTCACAACGCTAACGGTCAAGCTCTCGACCACATACAAACCACTCAACTTCCTATTGATCTAACCAACCTATTCCAAAGTAACACGACAAGGTGAAACGGAAAACACACAATAGGGACAACGAGCACAAAATGGATACAGAACGCATTTAAGAAAAAACTATTTTCATTAACAGTGGGAGAAAAATGGGTACAAGTATACCAAGTTTACCTCTTATCAGAAGAAGGTACTGAAATATAAGAGTTATGCTTAACAGAGGAAGGAGCGGGAGTCGTGTCCATACGTGTCGCGGCCTGAGCATCGGGTCCAAACCGCCCCCTTCAAGGCCAACGGACAAGTCTACATATGACATCTTCTTATAGAGGCCAAGATCCCTTTCCGGATGCTCTTCCTTCATCAGTGTCAGCAGTTCTAGCCTGCCGTGTACAGCCCAACAAAACTCGCACTTGCCTTGTTCCTGCAGAAGTTCTTCCTCGCGCTCCTTCGCATAAGCAAGTTCACACTCCAGCAACTCCAACTTGCCAGTCAGCACATCAGCTTGAGAATGCTCTGTAGCCAAATTGCTCTTCATAGCACTGAGCTTTTCTCTAATTTGAGCTGGTCCTCGGCCTTCCTCGCCTCTCAAGAACTAAACTTCACATCGGACTCCAATTGTTGTTTCTGAGCAGCCTAGTCAGCCTTCTACAAGGCATTCTCCTCAGTGAGAGACCGTAGTTCAGAACGCGCCCCAGCAGCAGTTTCCTGCGCAAGCTCCATGTCTCGCTTGTTTCTTTAGCAGCTCAATTTCATAAAGCGCGTTAGAATACAATGCTTGATTGTGCGAGAAGACACGCTCCATGGTGCACACCCTTTCACGAGCTGCCTCGACTTCTATCTCAACAACGGCCACCTGGCTCAAGTGAGACATACCCAGAATAATGTACTTTAAACCCTTATCCATACGCTCTTCTAGCATAACGTCCTAGGGTAATGGAGCGCAATCCATCATTCAACTATGATGCCTGCTTATATGCTTCCTCGAAACATACTCCACGTCAACTTCTCGGTGCTAGACCTGAGTGCTCATCTGTCACGCCACAGGAATCGCAGCGTGCCGATGCGTGAACTAACACGTACACAGGCGGATCGTAACCGGCCACAACATCATAATATAACACATTCTTGATACGAGAATCAAACGGAAATAAAACTACGCTAAAGTTTGAACAAAATAAATATATTTGATTCGCCCCGCCAGAGTCATACCGACAAAATCAGTATACAAACATCTAGTATAGCAATATAGTACATCTGAAACACATAGGAAGCAAAACATACCCGTACAGGGTGGACACAACCAAAAACAACAAAACGCGCCTACAACGGAAACCGGGGCCTACGTGCCACGATAGCAGGAACGCCAACACTGCCTGCACTCCAATAGAAGCACAACCCTTGCGGGGTCAGCAAAGCACAAAGCTAGCTGGTGCGAGTGAACTAAATACAAATAACAGAATACTATACCAGAAAAATTCATGCCAGACAACAAAAACTAAACAAGAAGTTCTAAAGACTAAATCACACCGTGTCTCTAAAGATAATATTTCTAAGTTCAAGCAACAACACAAACATTTCAGATTCAACAATAACTACCAGTTTACGATATATGCCGATCATTACACGTGATTCAAACATGGTAAATATCAAGCAATGGAAATAAAGTCAATCTCATAATTCTTCCTAGTCTCCTAGGTATAGCAAGCAGGTTGAAACCAAAAATCCTGTAAAATTCTGTATAAGTGTCTCATATCGTAGGTATCCACATACCCTACGAATGTGTCTCAACCAGACACATCCCACAACGTGCACCAATACCACTTCGGGCTTATTTGTATCCTAATGGGGTGTCATCTGCCAGGATACAAACTCCAACATCCCGAACGACTGGCCTAACAAGACCAACCTAACATAACGCGCTGGAGGGAAAGCGAGTAATCTTCAAAGCACGTCCTCCGGGACCCGTCCTACTACACTCTATAGTGGCAAGTGCGTGCGGGAGCCCACCGCACCTCAGCAAGCTGGCAACATGCAATAGCGTCCACAATGTTAGGTGCGAGTCATCTCAAGCACCATCCAATTCACGATGCGAGTAAGCTCCTAAGCATCAGCACAACAGGCATTATAGCGGGGTAAAGACACTTATACTACTATCCACATGCACAAATGACAAATCTGTACATAACCAAAGGTAACAGACGTGCAATCATAAGCAATTCGGCAATTTTTATAAAACCACGATTATGCCAGGGTCCCAACATGACCCAATTCACCACAATAAATTTATTCGAGTCAATTATCATACATGCCAACACACGAGGCGAAGCATCAGGTGTAGCTAACATCACTGACCTATGCAAGCAATCAATGATCACCGGATGACTGGACAACCAATCCATCCCTAGAATAAAATGATAGCCCTCAAAACCCAAGACAATAAAGTCAAACACAAAGCTGTACCCCAACATGGAAAACTTGAAACGGGACAAAATTCCCACAACCAAACCGAACTGCCCAAGGGAGACACAACGCACAGGGGCTCCGGCAAAGGCACTACCTCAAGGTTGTCTCTAACAACCAACTGTCTAGAAATAAAAGACCTAGATGCTTCTGTATTGAAAAGAGCCCTCAACAGGGAAGACGACGAATGCACAAAACCTGGCACACAACACATGTATCCTGAATCACATAACAACACACTAACATGCAATTTTTCCTACGCATAATGCACATAACACAAATCTTACTACATCTGGCACACACAACGACAATAAAAATAAATAAAATAACATACCCTCAACATTTCCCTGACCGGGAATAGCTGCTAGGCGAACAGGCGGTGCTGGGAGAGGGACTCTCTGACCAATTCCAGGCGCAGGTGCTAACTGTCCCTGAGGCGCCCTCTGCTGTGCTGGTCCATCCCTATTCTGATGACAAAGTCTAGAAAAGTGCCCCAATTGTCCACAAGTATAACAAACTACATGCTCCCATCGATTTGTCTGACCTCTTGGACAATCATGGGCTACATGTCCCTCCTGACCACAAGTGAAGCAACCGCTCCTAGTTCCTGTCTGACAACTCCACCTAGGCTGCTGCTGCTGCTGCTGCTGTCGATGATCTCCTCGGGAACGTTTGTCGCCTCTGCGGTCTCTGCCAGTCTTAACTAGTCCCCCTCTACCAGGGTCTCTCTGCTGGACAGCGGCACGCTCTGGCTGTTGTGCCTGCTCAATTGTTTGGCTTCCTCGGCCAAACCTTTGACTACGTTCTGAACCTCTAGCTCGTTGAACCAAAGTGTCATGTCTACACTCGGCGCCCACTCGCTCCTGACTCAAAGTGACGTCCACTAATCTCTCAAAAGGATGATCAATCATCACCATCAACTGTTTCCTTAGGAACGGGTTCAGACCACTCAAAAATTTCCTGTTCTTCTTCTCTGGTGTGTCTATAAAATAAGTGGCATAGCGGCTCAACTGTGTAAACTCGGCCAAGTATTCAGAAACCGATCTAGAACCCTGCTGTAAATGTAGAAACCTGTCCACTATCTCAGCTCTTGCAGAATCAGGAACAAAATGTTGTTTAAACACCTGACAAAATGTATCCCACTGCATCTCTGACACATCACGGCTCTGCCTCACTGAATCCCACCAGTACATAGCCTCTCCGTCAAACTGGTGTGCTGCTAACTCAGTACGCTGTATAGGTGTCAGCACCATCCTCTCAAATATGAGCTCTACCTTACGGATCCACCGATCCGCAGCTAGGGAATCTCCAGTGCCATCAAATCTTTCACCACCAAAGCTGACGAAATCCTTGTTGCGCCGAGTAAACGGATCCTTTGACTGACTGCCCTGCCTCATATTTTGTGCCAACTGAGTCATCATTTCCATAAAAGCCTGAGAGACATCCTCTCCAGCAGTGCCTGATCCCTCACCCTGGGATCTCTTACCACGTGCCATCACCAAACACCTCTACGAAAAAGAAAACACACATACCATACATCAAACAACACAACAAAAGTCCTAACTCCTCTACCCAATCCACTCAAGAAAGTGGTATACGACGATGTTCTATGTGAACCAGTAAACAATGGCTCTGATACCAAGCTCTGTCACGCCCCGACCCGCCACCGGGAATCGCAGCGTGCCAATGCGTGAACTAACACGTACACAGGCGGATCGTAACCGGCCACAACATCATAATATAACACATTCTTGATATGAGAATCAAACGAAAATAAAACTACACTAAAGTTTGAACAAAATAAATATATTTGATTCGCCCCGCCAGAGTCATAGCGACAAAACCAGTATACAAACATCTAGTATAGCAATATAGTACATCTGAAACACAGAGGAAGCAAAACATACCCGTACAGGGTGGACACAACCAAAAAGCACAAAACGCGCCTACAACGGAAACCGGGGCCTACGCGCCACGATAGCAGGAACGCCAACACTGCCTGCACTCCAATAGAAGTACACCCCCTTGCGGGGTCAACAAAAGACAAAGCTAGCTGGTGCGAGCGAACTAAATACAAATAACGGAATACTATACCAGAAAAATTCATGCCAAGCAACAATAAATAAACAACAAGTTCTAAAGACTAAATCACACCGTGTCTCTAAAGATAATATTTCTAAGTTCAAGCAACAACATAAACATTTCAGATTCAACAATAACTACCAGTTTACGATATATGCCGATCATTACACGTGATTCAAACATGGTAAATATCAAGCAATGGAAATAAAGACAATCTCATAATTCTTCCTAGTCTCCTAGGTATAGCAAGCAGGTTGAAACCAAAAATCCTGTAAAATTCTGTATAAGTGTCTCATATTGTAGGTATCCGCATACCCTACGAATGTGTCTCACCCAGACACATCCCACAACGTGCACCAGTACCACTTCGGGCTTGTTTTTATCCTAATGGAGTGCCATCTGCCAGGATACAAACTCCAACATCCCGAACGACTGGCCTAACACGACCAACCTAACATAATCAAAATCAAGCGCGCTGGGAGGGAAAGCGAGTAATCTCAAAAGCACGTCCTTCGGGACCCGTCCTACTGCACTCTATAGTGGCAAGTGCGTGCGGGAGCTCACCGCACCTCAGCAAGCTTGCCACATGCAATAGCGTCCACAATGTCAGGTGCGAGTCATCTCAAGCACCATCCAACTCACGATGCGAGCAAGCTCCTAAGCATCGGCACAACAGGCATTATAGCGGGGTAAAGACACTTATACTACTATCCACATGCACAAATGACAAGTCTGTACATAACCAAAGGTAACAGACGTGCAATCATAAGCAATTCGAAAATTTTTATAAAACCACGACTATGCCAGGGTCCCAACATGACCCAATTCACCACAATAAATTTATTCGAGTCAATTATCATACATGCTCAAGACTCGAAAATCCACGGTAAAACATGACATACTATGCAAACTCGAAAACAAAGCATACAAGTCCCATGTCATTACACCAAAGCCTAATCACACCAAAATTCCTTCACTATTCGATTTCATTCAAGTATATCATGCTTTCAGGAAACCCAATACATAATTCACGGTATGATGTAAAACTTAAATTCAGGATTTCAAATACTTATTTCTTGAAATAAAAATTATAGTTCCACTCACCTGGGCGGAATGGATTTTCAAAACCCAATTCCTACCGGGCGAAGCTTCTAACTCGCAAAACCACGAATGCGGGACCACAAAAATTTTTAAAACTGCAAGGCGGACTCGAAAATGAGCAAACAAGCCGAAGACTGAAAAAAATAAATAAATTACAAGCGGCGCGTGACGGAAAGAAAACTTACCGGCAATAAAAATTCGGCAAACACCCCGCCGCAACCCAAAGTTTGGCGAAAACGCGCCGAAACCCTCCCTAGTCCGGTCTGATCGCCTCCGAACTGCACAGCAGGTCGAAACTGAGTCTAAGGACACCCGGAGTCACGAATGAGAGGCTCACCCACGCACCCAAAGCCCGGATTCATGCCGAAGAATCCATAAAATGAACATGCAACCTGATTTTTGAAAAAAATTTGGCCAACCCCAAAATCAAACTTGCATGTCAGTTCTAAGGGCTCCCAAGGACGCCACCAAGGCCCCTCCACGGCTGATCGGAGCTATGGACACCAATAAAACAACCCAACACCAAACCCAAATGAAAACTGATTTTTATTTTTTTTTTCGAAAAAACAACAGAGAAATGAAGAGGGAATGCAGAGAGGAAGAAATCAGGAGGAGGAGGTGAGCTTTGGGGGAAGAAATCACCCAAAATCGTCGATGAAATCCCGCTGAAGACGAAAAGGGCGAAGGGAACCTCGTGCTCTGTAAGAAAAAACAAGAAAAGGAAAGAGAAAGAAGAAAAAGGAAGGGGGGGTCGTTTTCTCTTTAAGGGTGGGTGGCTATGTGCCCCCACCACTTTTATTGAGTACACCCCGCCCAAAATCTTTTTTTTTTTTTGAAAAACGCAGATATTACATCATCTTTACAAAGTATGGTGCAAACAGGCTTATCCGCGCGTCCGAATGTAGCTCTCTTGGATTTGGAATTACAACAGCACCACCCTTCGCAGTCGCCACTGTTCCCAGACTCTCCTCCGCAGTTTTTCCTTTGTCATGAACGGTCGACCCTTTAGTGTGAAATGACTTAATAGGATCCGGGGGAAAGGGAGGAAGCGAGTTATCCAATGATCCTTCAACACCTCGAACTGTGGCCTGGAATGAAACGGTGAACAATGCGAACTACAAGAACTCGGCCTGTGCTACCACAACCACCGTCAGACAGCACACCAACGGGACGATCATTTCCAGAACCTCAAGCGGATCTTCAGGGAACTTTCTATCAGTATAGTCTCACATAAATCATCATTGACAGAAGCCGTCATTGCTACTCTCATCAACCGCTCACTCAAAGCTTTCGCCTGTGTAGCACTGAGATTCGACATGTCTTCAACCCCAGCAAATCACAGGTAGTTTTTCTCTCAGCCAGATACATCGGTTTCCGCCCTAACGGGCCTATCAGACTCATGTTCTTCATTCACTAGAGCGGGTTGAGTTGAGAAGAGTATGCACTCACTAGAGTGGAAATGGGTTTCCCGAACCCAAATCCTACCAGCGTGAGCTCCAAATTCGCGGACCAGCGAATTAACGACTCGAAAAGCTCCTCAAAACTTCAAAAAAAGTCTCGACAGTGAGAAACCTACTTGGCGACAACAAAAAGGTAAGGGACAGCTCGATGAATGTCTAGAAAATTGCTTACAGAAGACGCAGGAGTATCGAAGACTCCGACAAAGATAAAACTCGACCAATGGACACCGAAAATCACACTACGCAAGGCCACAGGCAGTGAATTTGTCGAAATAACACCACCGAGGCAGGAGAAGGTGGATCGTAGCTCAGTAGTGCAATGGCAACCCGGATTCATGCCAATAAACCTCTCCGACAAGCTCGCAAACTCTGTTTTTCAGAAATTCTTGACCAAAACCCCTACCCACCTCTTCATATGGGGGTTACTGCTTCCGGACATCAACACAAGCACCACTGGAGGGAGGGATCAGAGCTGAGCTGCTTGGATAGCTGGTGACAGCTCTGATCTAGGTCTCTCCCCCTAAATGAACTTTTTTTGGTGTGGAAATCGAACGAGAAATAGATGGGGAATAAAAGAAGGGGAAAGGAAAAGGATTGGGGGCATTAGGGTCAGTGGGAGTTGCTGCAAAGCTCGGTCACCGACCGAGCTTATCGCCGAAGGTGAAAAAGAGAACACGCATGGGAGGGAAAAGGAGAAGAGGGAAGAAAAGGGGTTCTCTCCCCTTATAAAATGTGGGAAGCTATTTACCCCCACTAAAAATATGATAGCACCACTCCTAAGCAAAATTCCAATTTTTTTCACTTCCAATGAAATTAATCCAACATTAAGTAACTGGGTGTTACATCATACATACCTCAAAAGAAATCTTGTCCTCGAGATTCTCTATGAGAAGAGCTCTGGGTATGACTATCGCATCTTAGCTTCAAGCTCCCAAGTAACATCACCTTTCTGAGCACTCCATTGAACTTTCACCAACCTTACTGCTTGGTTTCCTAATTTCCGAACCTCACGATCCAAAATAGCTACAGGTCTCACTGGATAGGTCAAATCATCCATTTCCTCCACTTCCGACAGTTGAACTATCGAAGTTGGGTCTACCAAACACTTCCGCAACATCGAAACATGAAACACATTATGAATGGCCGACATACTCAGAGGAAGAGCCAATTTATAGGCCATTGGGCCCACTCTTTCTATAACTTCATAAGGACCAACATACCGTGGAGCAAGTTCCCACGACTCCTGAATCCAAAAACTCCTCGCATTGGGGAAACTTTCAAAGACACTCGATCACCAACTTCAAACTCGAAATCTCTATGTTTTCGATTAGCATAACTCTTTTGTCGACTATGTGCCATCCTCAAACGGTCTCTAATCAGTTCCACCTTTTCCGTAGTCTTTCGAATTATGTTTGGCTCAATGAAAGCAGTATCTCCAACCTCTGCTCAACAAACAGGAGATCTGCAAGGCCTATCATACAATGCTTCAAATGGTGCCATCCCAATACTCGCCTGATAACTATTGTTTTAAGCAAACTCAACCAATGATAGATGATCCTCCCAACTGCCTCCGAAATACATAATATAAGCTCTCAACATGTCCTCCACTATCTGATTCACCCTCTCTGATTGACCATCAGTCTAGGGATGATAGGTCGTACTAATATCCAACTTAGTACCCATATACTTCTGAAAGCTCTGCCAAAAGTCAGTCGTGAACAAGGGGTCTCTATCTGATACAATCGACACTGGGGCTCCATGGAGTCTGACTATCTCTTTGACAAACAACTCCACCAACCTCTCAGAAGTCTTACGACCACTAAAGGGAAGAAAATGAGCGTTCTTAGTAAAACGGTCCACAATAACCCAGATAGCCTTTTGCCTTTTCTTCGACCGAGGAAGTCCATCAATAAAATCCAAAGTCACATGTTCCCACTTCCATGTCGGAATCTCCAATGGTTGCAACAACCCTGAAAGCCTCTGGTGTTCGGCCTTCATCTGTTGACCGGTCAAACACATCGCCACAAAACTGTCCAATATCTCGCCTCATACCAGACCACAAAAATGATCGCCTCAGATCTATGTACATCATTGTACCTCCAGGATGTATGGTAAACCTTGATCTGTGAGCCTCCTCTAAGATTTTTTCTTCAATTCCAAATCTGTAGGGACGCATAACCGACCCCTAAATCTCAAACTGCCTTGTGAATCGAGTGTCCAGTCAGTCGATACAACCATCCACACAATCTAGGACCGAATCCTCCAATCTTTGCAAAAGTAACAGTTCCAAACTCTGCCGCTCAATCACCCACCTAACCAAGGTTGGCGTGACTGCTAAGTAAGCGACGTAAGAACAACAAGTATCTGACACCAAATGCTCATCACACGAGGCCAACTCCTCAAGAACCTTCCACTCTTGGATCATCATGGTAGCCACGACGGAAAAACGCCTACTCAAAGCATCTGCTACCACATTCACCTTACCAAGCTGGTATAAGATCTCAAAATCATAACTGCTGAGAAAATCTAACCACCGATGTTGTCTCATATTCAATTCCTTTTGGGAGAACAAGTACTTAAGGCTTTTATGGTCCGTATATAACTCAAACTTCTCCCCATACAGATAGTGTCTCCAGATTCTCAAATAGAATACCACTGCCACTAACTTCAGGTCATGAATGGGATACCTCCTCTCATGAGGTTTCAACTGTCGGGAAGCAAAGACTACAACCTTTTTGTCTTGCATAAGAACACAACCCAACCCAGTACCACAAGCATCTGTGTAAACCACTAACTTAACATCGGGCACCAAAATAGCTAACACAGGAGCCGAAGTCAATCTCTGCTTCAAAGTTTCAAGTGCCTCAACGTACTCTTCCGGCCAATTCAAAGGGGGTATTCTTCCTAGTCAACCACGTCAAAGGTGCAGAAATAAAAGAAAACTTCTCTATAAATCTTCGATAATAACTAGACAGCCCTAGAAAATTGTGAATTTTTGTAACACTAGTTGGCCATTTCCAAGACCTAATTACCTCCACTTTCTCTGGATCTACTGCTATCCCTTGACTTGATACAACATGCCCCAAGTTACGAACTTTAGACTCCCAAAAATTACACTTACTGAATTTGGCATACAATTGGTGCTTCCTCGAAGTCTGTAAAACAAGGCGGAGATGTTCCTTTGAATTCCTTGAGTATACCTGAATATCATCGATGAACGCTATCACCAACTGATCAAGAAATGGATGAAACATCCAATTCATCAGATCCATAAATAATGCAGGGGCGTTCGTCAATCCAAAAGGCATCACCGAAAACTCATACGACCCATATCTTGTCTGGAAAGCTATCAACACTACGGCTCCTCTCAACTGATCCAACACATCATCAATCCTCGGAAGGGGATACTTGTTCTTAATAGTCACTCGGTTCAAATCTCTGTAATCAATACACATCCTCAGTGATCCATCCTTCTTCGAGACAAAAATCGTAGGAACACCCCAAGATGAATTACTAGGCTGAATGAACCTACAAGAATATACACACCTCAAAAAAATTAAAGTAATCCGCAAGTAATAGATACCCAAAATGTCTCAATCAAATAAAATCACCATACTCACCCCTTTTGTAACATTTCATCCAATTGTACTTTCATTTCCTCCAACTGCTTTGATGCGAGTCTATAAGCAAACTAGCAATAGGAGTTGTACCCGGAAGCAAGTCAATCCGAAATTCTACCTCTCGAAAAGGAAGAAGGCCAGGAATCTCCTAGAAGACATCAGGAAAAACCCTGACTACCGCTACATCACAGATGTCCTATTTGGGGACCTCTACGAAACAAAGGTAACAAGACATTACGGAGCCGTCGTCAGAATAACAAGAGTGGGTAAAAGGCGAAGTGCCAAAAAGAGAAAAAGTGACTGCCCGCTTAACACAGTCCAAAGACACAAAGTGACTGGTCATCCAATCCATGCCAAGAATGAGATGGAACCGCTCAAATCCACATACTACAAAATCGAAAGCAAACATATGACCCAAAAAAGAAAACTCAAAACCCGGACATAAGTCATACAATAAAACATGCCCTCCTAGTGGGGACACAACTCGAAGCAGAGTGGATAAGGGTATGGTGACTAGGCGTTCCCTATCTATAAGCTGTCTAGAAATGAAAGATCTCTACGCTCCAGTGTCAAACAATAATCTCAATCGAGAAAATGGAGTATGCATTACACCTGCAATGATACATGACATGCCAATTAACAAAACATCTACCCCATTACACGAGTAAGGTATCACCACAATAACATGCTAAAAGTATAAATAAATAATAAAATAGCATAATTACTATACTTGAGTAAACAAAGCTTACCCTCGACTTTCCCTTGA